>OY979449.1:5000000-10000000 GCA_963855545.1 Ethmia dodecea
AATACCTATGTTTCTCTGCTATAAACAATTATGTTAAATTCAATCAAAACAAATTTAGTAATTTACATAAGCTCGGAATCATAAAGAGTATTAATGATAAAAAAAATCATCTATCATTAAACACCTGCACAAACATAATTTCTTTAGCATAATAAATTCAGAATTTAGTATAACTCATCCACGCCATGAATCCACAGTCAAAAACAGATTAATAAAATGCGCTAAAAATAATATCCTATATAAGTAAGTGAAGTAACCCTCATTCGTAGTAATTGGATGAAACAGTTCCGTCAATGAAGACACTAGATAATAGATTTCAAACAGAATAGGTCGTATTTCGTTTCTTTCAAAATAAAAGGTATGACTACTGCAAGCTTAAGCGGATGTTTGCTCGCAGCTAAAAATATCCCCGTTATCCTAATCGTGGATATTACTTCGCCCATCGTTACCGAAACAATTGTCCCGAGCGAGGGTGAAGTGAGAATCTATTTTTATTACATTTAAATTTAAAGACAAAACGATGTTTTAAGATGGACGTGGAGTGATTGATTACCTTTTAAACAAAAGTGGTGATACAGTCGGGAATTGAAATAAAATAAGTTCTTATATTGATGTATAAGACCGATCAAGAATATGTGAATGAAAAATTGAAGAAATTATTACAAAAAATATTAATATAATTTGACGAATGATAAAACACAAACTAATGTTTTGTAGATAAGCTTACAGGAAAAAAACGGAGCAATGCAAGGCACTCTTAGAGTTATCTTTTAGGAAACGACTATGTAGTACTTATATAGGACAGATCCTCTCAAAGCACTGCAAATATGAACAGTCATATAATATATCTATATACGACTCTAATGACTTACAGATGATAATAACATCTGTAAGGCATTAGAGTCATAAAGTTTACGACCTGGACTGCAAGTCTCAGCTCAGTACAATAGGTTACTCATGTGAGAAACAGCTCGAACAGCCGACTGGTCCAGTTAACTCGACACACATACATAGAACTTAAAATAAGTACATATATAGGTACATGTTCCGTTTTAATGAATGCACTGTCGCTGATTCATAAACCGCATCGTAAAATCAAAGCGGCCAGTGGACTGGCAAATGAGCTCTCCGACCATGTGTAATCAGATAATGAAGATTAACTTTTTAAAAGTGCGATTGTGCATTACAAACTCTAATGGCATATAAAAATAATACAAAAAGGGTCTTGGAAAATTATTTTTCTTATAAAACGATGGATCGTGCAAGATTTCGTCTTTTGCTTGTTCCATCTTGTTTTAACACATTATTAAAAGCGGCATTGCCTAGAATTTAGAAAACAAACTGGAATGAAGTCACAGCAGTTACTGATAGGCAGTTTCCTGAAAATTAGGATACTAAGCGTGATAAGAACTTATTCTATTCAGGACAAAGGGCTGAAAGGCCTCCTAGATAAATTAAATGAGATAGCTGAATACAATGATAAGCCGCTTTCTGGAGTTGGAAAACTTACGCAAATCGAATTTGAAGAAAATTTACACTAAAAGCTAATAATGGTACGGAGACCAGTGCGGGCATTAAAAATCCAAAAGGAACGTTAAACATTTCAATTTGAGTAGCAGCATGCAGCAGCTATAGATATTTTTAAGGGACCACACGAATCAATAAAGGAAGACGATCCTTCAGAATTTGATAAGGTTTAACAAGAACAAAAGGCACCACGCTGCGCGGAAGGTGAGCATCCCTGCCGACAAAGAGAGGCTATAAAAATATAAAAGGGGCCACGCCTGAGCAACAAACGTGCCGATATGTCGCCGAACTGGTACAAATTCGCATGTTGCATTAGACGGAACACTTGGTAAGCAAACATTTAAAAGATTTATTGCCAATCGCGTGCGGCATTCGCTTTGAATTTGACCGAAATTGTGATCTGTGTATTGATTTTTGGCGTCATGTGTGTTCTTTTGATCAGGATTAATTTCGTTTATTGATATTCTTCCATAGTTTTTCTCAATTTTCATTGGTACTTCTATTTATTTGTACAATATTGAATTTATTACGATTTATTTTTTTCTTTAAGAAAACACGATTGGGTGCTATATTTTTGCGTAGGGTAGGGCAAAATACATATTATGTGCTAATTGTTTTACAAGGACTTTGGTTATATATTCATCATGTTTAATTAATAAATGCTAGTTACTTATACACACTTATAAACTTTTTAATTTATTAGTGATATAATTATTATGTGGTGTAAATTGCAAAATAATTTAAACTCAATCGTAATAGCAATGATCACATGGGTTAACAGTCACAAATTTACTTACCTATAGTAGTTGCAAAAGATAATATTATCCAACCGCGTTATGTAAGTATCGATCATATAGTTGCCAGTTTAATTATTAATACACTTTTAATTTTTATCGCTTGGTAACTTCTCATTTTATTCTAGATTGTACCGCATACCGTCACATTGCATCTACTGATTTCAATATATTGAATTAATTTCTATTACTTGGGACTTTCAACAAATTGTTGTATATTACTTAACTTATTTTACTTTCCCAAATGTAGGTACCTAAGGAATCTTTGAACTGTAGACGTATGAGAAGATCAAATTAAAGTTTTGATCTTTGTTCTCCCCAGATCAAGTCTGGAGAAAATTATATGGGAAAATAAAATAGTTTTTAATTTAAATAAAACCCGCAAACATTTGCAGATCGCAAATAATTTCGCGCTAAGTTTCATTGCCTAATATTGGCACTAAATGTTTGCGTAACAAGCCATGCATGACGGTCAACTAATTAGTTTAATCAAACGTGAAATGTGTTTTGACTTCATTATTTCCAAGTAATTATGAAGATTTTATCGCATTTTGCTTTTAGACTTCCATATTCCTTATACCTCTTAGTATAACATTATAATGAGAAATGATAACTGCGATCTCTTTGCGAAGAAAGTAGGTACCTACCTATATGTATACATTGGTTGGATTGGATGGAATCTGCGATTTTTGTTGTAACAAAATAGCTTCAGAATGTATTATACGAGCTTTAGTGTTTAGTTAAAGAGTAAAAGAAACTTCGTTGTATTAAAGGTAGGAATTGCCGCAGCCAGAGTAATTAAGTCAGCCAGAACTCACTAGGCTTGTACCAGATACTCAGATTATTAAGGTTTGATACTGAGATGTAATCTAATAAAGCATTAATGGAGTACCGGTGACAGATAGTGAAGAATAGGATTGAAAAAGGAATGCTGAGGTGGTTTGTTAATATCGAAAGGCGCTTAACGAGATAAATACAGAAGGGTGTTATGAATAGGCGAATCGGTACAGGATGACCTAGGCGTAATTACATGCGGACCGGATCGACGAAGTATTGAAGGAAAGCTAGATAAAGGATAGCTGAAACCGACGCGCATGTTCGAGTTTTTGGATGGATGTGGATGAAACACGAGAGATCTGCCAAGTTCGTAGAAAGTGTCAGTGTATTGTCTCTGCCAACCCCAATGGGAAATAGGCGTGAGATTATGTAAGTAAGTATCTAACCCTAAAAATCTTAAGCCTATTGGCGGATACTAAGTGAGCACAAGAAGTTGTATTTCATAGCAAGACTTGACTTACAAGTAGGGAAGTACTAGTAAACGCTAAAAGAGTTCGAAGACAAACACGAGGAGATTGATGTACTATGTTTCACGGAAACATTCGTTAAAAGAGGCTCTGAAAACAATATAGTTTTTAAGAATTACAAGCTAGCTAATTATTTTTCTCGAATTAAAAGTAGAGGTGGCTCGGCAATCCTAGTGCGTAAATCATTAGAAGTTAGGAAGTTACAACTATCTGACTTGTCTGCTGAGTACTACTTTGAATGCTGTGGTATTGAAATTATTAATGCGGACGTACTAGTTATAGTTATTTATAGGATACCTGAACAAACCAAAGCACAAATAAGTATATTCATTCACAAACTCGACAAAATGCTCTATTTTTTAACGACAAGTTACAAGAAAAAGAAAATAGTGGTTTGTGGTGATTGGAATATTGACATTATGAAGCA
Organism: Ethmia dodecea; assembly: GCA_963855545.1. NCBI lineage: Eukaryota > Metazoa > Arthropoda > Insecta > Lepidoptera > Depressariidae > Ethmia > Ethmia dodecea. The sequence continues at coordinate 5,004,053 of OY979449.1, forward strand.
AGGAACCTTTTCGAATGAATTATTGAGCACTTTAAACAATCATAACTTTTTTCCCCATGTGTTATCACCCACTAGGATTAACGCATGTTTGGACCAGATTGCAAGTAATGTAAAAAGTGCCAAATCGGAAATTCATACTTTAGGTTTGTCAGATCATGAAACTGCACAAATTCTAATACTAAATGTTAAGAAACAAAGTCTAGTGGTTTCTTGGTTTGAGAAAAAACGAGATTATAGTAAGGATAATGTTCGTAAATTTCAGGAATGTATTTCTGCGCTATCTTTTAGAGAAATATTAAACAGTGATACTTTGTCTGAAGCGTTTGACTATTTCTTCGACTTATTATGTCTATTTTATAATTTATGTTTTCCGGTGATTAATGTCAAAGTCGGAAACCGAAAAAATAAGTTGACCTGGCTAACAAAAGGCATAAAAGAATCTTGCCATAATAAACGAAGATTTTATATGAATTATAAATACACCAAGGTAAATAAGACCGTGCATAAAAAATATTTTAAAAGATATAGTTCTGTCCTGAAAAAGTGTATCCAAGTAGCGCAAAGAATAAATAACAATAGACATATTATATCCCAAGAGCCCAGGCTTGTCAGACCTTCGTCATATTGTAAAACCTCAAAGTTTGTCTGTGTATGTCCCTACTACAGGTGTAAACGATCCCCGAATATGAAGTTTGGATAACGGTTCCTTTGGAAGTTATCAAGCAGCAAAGGTCCATAAATTTCCACCTCAAATTCTTTAAAGTGTAAAGCCCAGTTTTTATATATATTTTATTCGGATTAATACTAGAAATCGCGTCGTCCATTGTCAGACACTTGGTGCGGTGGAAACCCCCTTTGAGACACCCTTGAATCATGGTGAATTGATATACTTATTGATATATTTTTTTTACACTTCTATACTTTGACGATGTTATTGAAATGATACTTTTTATATTGTGCAATAAAGGAGATATAAGATAATATTTTTTATTTAGTCTTAATCGTTATAGTGTACTTCTGAGCGACGAAATTCTTAAAAAAATATTTTCAACATTTTGGTTTTTTGTAAGTTACTCCGTTTTTTTCTATAGACTGATAAAACGTTTATTCCAGAAATGAATTCCTCATTCTTAAATTATATGAAAATGACATCAAACTCGGCCTAGTAGCTATATGTGGGCAGAAATCATGTCATGAAAGTATACCCTCAATTCACCATGATTCAAGGGTCTGACAGGGGGTTTCCACCGCACCAAGTGTCTGGCAATGGACGAGGTGATTTCTAATATTAATCCAAATAAAATATATAAAAACTGGGCTTAAAACTTTAACGAATTTGAGGTGCAACTTTATGGACCTTTGCTGCTTGATAACTTCCAAAGGAACCGTTATCCAAACTTCATATTCGGGGATCGTTTACACCTGTAGTTGGGACATACACAGACAAACTTTGAGGTTTTACAAAATGACGAAGGTCTGACAAGCCTGGGCTCTCACTCTATTATAACGACTGACAATAAATGTAAAGCTACTTGGGATATCATTTCATCAACTATTAATTATAATACTTTTAATAATGATATTCAAAAATTAGATTACAAAAATGTGACATACGACAACCCAAATGACATTTGTGAAATATTTAATGACTTTTTTATAGATTTGACAAATTCCCCGTCTAAGTCGGTAACAGTCGATTGCAACATACCCATAAACCCATTTACAATATTCCTGAATCCGGTAAACGAGCATGAGGTTTTTAATATCATCATGAAGTTAAAAAACAGTAAAGCAAGTGGCCATGATAACATAACTACATATATTCTCAAAGCCTGTGCAAACACTATATGTCGTCCACTGGCTCATGTCATCAATTTATCTTTCACTGAGGGAACATTTCCAGATCAAATGAAATATTCAATTGTGCGACCTTTATTTAAAAAGGGGGATAAATCTGATCCCAATAACTACCGACCTATAACACTGGTCCCAGTAATTTCTAAAGTAATCGAAAAAGCCATACATGTTAGACTAAGTAGTTTTCTATCTAAATACAATATTTTAAACCCTTATCAATATGGTTTTCGGAAAGGACATTCTACTGAACTTGCATGTTTCAACCTCGTGAATGAAGTATCAAGTGCTATTAATGACAAAGTTCCAGTAATGTCGATTTTCTTAGACATGAGCAAGGCCTTCGATTTTGTACAGCACTCTAAACTCTTGTGTAAATTAGAACGCTATGGAATCAGAGGTAAGGCACAGGATTGGTTTAAGAGCTACTTATATAATCGGCGTCAATGCACAGAGGTTTCGAAGTTCATTAGCGTTGGAAATAAACTTGAAAAACGTCTCTTCAGGTCTCCGTATAGAAATAATTACACGGGGGTACCACAGGGAAGTATTCTAGGTCCACTTTTGTTCCTCCTCTACATAAACGATCTTCCAATAACGATGAAACATACATGCATTCTTTTTGCAGATGACACAACGATTGTCATTAGATCTGATGGTAAAGATAATTATGAAAGTAAGATAAACTCAGCCTTAGTAGATATAATGCAATGGATGGACTCAAATAATTTAAATGTAAATATAAATAAAACGATATACATGCAATTTCATCATCATTTAACTAAACCATTAACTTTGAATATCAATTATAATAATGATAAACTTGACGAAACTAATATATACAAATTCTTAGGTATTAATATTGACAGTAATCTATCATGGAAAGAACATATAGATTATATATGTAAAAGACTAGATCGTTTTGTATTTGCTCTTAGGCGTTTGAGACAAACCGTATCAAAACAGGCAGCAATAACAGCATACCACGGTCACGTCTCTTCTGTTCTAAATCATGGCCTGATTGTTTGGGGCAATTCTGTCGATATTGAAAGAGCTTTCAAGCTACAGAAAAAGTGCATACGTGCCATATTTAACTCATGGTTTAGGGATAGTTGCAAGCCTCTGTTTAAAGAACTAGAAATTCTGCCTTTGCCATGTATGTACATCCGTAAATCTTGTATGTTTACAAAGTGTCACCCGGAATATTTCAGAAATCTCAGAGATGTTCGGGTTAAGACACCCCGAGCTCAATACATACATATGCTACATCAACCTCCTTCACGCGCTGATATTTATAAAAAAAATGTTTTTAATATGAGTATCACTCTTTTTAATAAACTTCCAGATAAAATAAAACTATTAAATGGAAAGGATTTTGAAAGAAGTTTAAGTAAATGGTTATTGGAATGTTGTTTTTATAGTGTAAATGAATATTTAGATTATGTTATGTAATTCTTTATTCTATTTAATTTTTGACATAAAATTGAATGGAATTGTTACTATTAATGAAGATGTTGATTTTAAATTTATGACATTTTTTTTTTTTTCATATGTAGGTAATTGTTATTATTGACATTCAGGGTTTTTTTTTTATTCTTTTTTTTTAAATTTTAAATTGTATTACTATTACTAACCATCAATATTTGCATGCTTGATTGAGGGCTGAATACATTACTAACCCTGACATCTTAAGATCTGTTAAATGTAAACATAACATGTATTCTTGCAAATAAATATTACTTACTTACTCATTTGATACAACACTCCCGGCGATCACATCTGACAGCTGCTGCTACTGCATCATTATTTATAAATCTAGACACTTTTCACTATTTAAATCCACGTAAAATTTCGTTTTTAACCATAGAAGTATCTTATTTTAACCCTACGCATATAAATATCTATTTTGATATTTATAACGGCTCATAGCGTTTACAGTCTTATTATTTACTAGCGACCCGCCCAGACTTCGCACGGGTGTAATGCTTATACTAAAACCTTTCTCTTGAATCACTCTATCTATTGAAAAAAACCGCATCAAAATCCGTTGCGTAGTTTTAAAGATTTCAGCATACATAGGGACATAGGGACAATGGACATAGGGATATAGGGACAAAGAAAGCGACTTGGTTTTATACTATGTAGTGATAGTGATTGAGTGATCGCTCAAGTACCTAAGCGGATTTTAATGATAAAACTATAATTTTTACAAATTGACGAGTATATTACTTTTGGTAAATGTGATAGCACTACATTTTCATCTCACGAGACTTCTCATCAGAGGAAATTGCTAGAGGACTCCATAAAAATATTTAGTGGCCATTACCCTCTTAGCGTCCCATATACGTTACAGGATACGAGTTTGTAAGAGTAAGCAAACTAAAACGTTAAGCGCTATTTATAGCTGTTCTGTGTGATGTATTTATAGGTAAACTATTATAAAAATACCTACAGTTTTAAGTTAGCGTCTTTCCTGATGATGGTGTAATTTGTAAGCTCATAATTCTAAATAAATAATGCCAAACATTTCAACCTTAACATGTCTTAAGCCAATAATACGAGAATGATTGTACGAGTTCATTTTTTTCAAGTGTATTATTAATAGAGAGAAATGTTTATACAATCAACTTTCCAATGCGAAAACTTTTCTCGTATGTAAGAATAATATGAGTTCGCGTCGCACGTGCTTCCCCTTCGGAAAGTATGCGGAGTTGCATTCTCTAGAGCGAACGGCAGATGTGAGGGCATGTAACGGGCCCGGAATACCGCAAGCGGAGGTAAAGAATAGCTATCCCCTTGTTTTACTTATTTGACTCAAATATACACTCTCCGCCGAGCGATAATAAGCTTAGCCGAGCCGAGTTCCGCTTGCCAAGTCGAATTTGGAACAATCCAGATATTTGATCCACAAAAAGCGGAATAAAGTAGGGTTATCATTTGGCAAAGATACTGTTGTATGATTTATATGATCTTCAAATTTGTATATACTCGTACCTTTATAGAAAAAAACCCGTCTAATAGATACTGTATCTTCAAATGTTATACAATATGTATCAGAAAAGTGAAATAATAATTAAGGGTCATATAAAGTAGCTTATATACAGTTCGTGAAAAATGTCTCTTGTTTAATATATACTATAAATTTGGAGTAAAACAACGTTGAAGTTATCATTAAAAAAAATCATTTTCAACCCTTAAATCAGCTGCTAAATGCTGTTGAACTCTCTTTTAAGTGACTAAACATGGTACAGATAAGACATGTGTTTTTACCTACGAAAAACTAGACCGAGCTACTATGAGTACTAAATAACTAATAGACATACTTAAATGATTATTGAAAATCCAGTCACGAAGAAAAATGATATGTTCATTCACACAACTGTAGGCCAACATGTTGTTCTGTGGGAATCGAACCCGCGAGCTCCGGTTCTGAAGGTCACTACCAACTGAGCCAACAGGCCCGGTAATACTCCATCATTATTTTATTTTTTTTCCCATAGTTTTAAAGAAAACCTACTAATTTACCTACGTAAATATCTGACATTATTAGTCTTTGATAGAATTTTGTTAGTCCACGTGGATTGCGGTCTTAGATCAATGAAAAATCCATTGATCACTAGGAACGCTCGCGCGCTCCTTTTTGGCCAATAAGGACACTGCGCAAAGGTCAAAGGGCCGGCGGCGGCATTACTAAAGACTCTAGCTCCACCCTCTATTTATTGAGTGGTTCCGTATGTTTTAAAAAATATTCCTAATTCTAAGTATTTTATCTTATTTCACGTTATTATTATTTCACAATTGGCAAAAGTAGATTGTGTAATTAATTGGTTCATTATCCTTGTATCGCTTAAAATTATTTTTACGTCTTTTATTTTCATAGGGTTATGTTTAATTTTCAACTGAACCCTACAACAAAATTTTAGGAAATCGGCAAATTCTTTCATTTTCAAATCAATGAACTTAGTTGCTTCCTATCTATCAACGAGTGAAGACGTGTTATAATCAAAGAATATGACTCGCAACAGTCGCTACAGTGTCTCGCGATTATTCAAGTGAATCTTATGAAATGACTTTGTGTCGGTGCTCCTGACGGCAATATCAGTCAAGTTAGGGAGCTGTGTCACGTGCGCTTCGCTGAAGGTAGACTGCTGGATGAGCAGCGGATGCAATCCTTCAGCTGCTTCGGGAGAATTTGTCAGGTGTGTGTGTGCGTCTGCGCGAGGCTGGTTCGTTCCGCGCTCAAACCCCCCAAGGTCGCGCACCTGTACGCCTACTCGTGGTGCCGGGACCTGCGGCTGGTTGTACCCACTGCGCACGGGTGGACATTTTGAGTTATTGTGCGGTATTAATGTGTGTGTAAACCAAATAGTAGGTTGGACCCTAATCCCAAAGTGTAAAAGTTTGATGAAACTACATAATTAGTATGTAGGTAGGTATTACTTGTTTAATGACAATGTTTTAATCAGTTAAATTTATTATTGAATAAAAACTACGCTGTTACCTTTAATTTTTTTTTAATAAATGATTACTGCTATAACTTTTATTATTTCCAATAACATTTACCCTAGAATAAAATAGGTAGGTATGTTAAGGCGCGGGCGGCGACCGGCGGGAGCTCGGCGCGAGCCATCAGCTGCGCGCGCAGCGCTACCTATACCACTACTACGGTCAACGACACTAGCGCGTACGGAGCCCGTACGCTTTTATTCTTCAATCACAGGGTTGGCGAAAATTCACACATAAAAAGTAATTATTAAGTTTGTATGAAAGAAAAAAGTTGCTATATTAGATCTGATATTTTTGTAGGTATTTCGTTACACGATATACATATACACCCTTCAATATTATTTCACCTTTCTGATACATATTGTATACATTTTCTTGATAGAAAAACCCGTCCAATATTTTTGTTGTTAAATCCATATAGATTTATATAGATCTGAACAGATTGGGATATACAAAATATTGGAGGTTAATGTGGTCATCAGAGCAACTATGATCGATTGTTTGGTGGTAAGTATGTCATTATAAAACGAAAATGAATCGTCCGGTTTAACTGTCTCTGTCCTCGAATAAACTAAAACGAGATTAACGAATAGCTTTTCCCTTGGGAACCTTTATACGATTTGAATATTCTAAAATATGTAAATGTTTCGAATTTAAATTATACACTGAAAATATTTATTAAAATGTGTCTGGCTGGACGGACTTCAATCCGAGAAGACAAAGCATTTTTTTTATAAACAATGACATCATGTTTCATTCACGCCGTGCTCGAAAAGCAACAAAACGAAGAACTCAATGCGATAATAATCCGTGACGGTTTTGTTAAAGAGTCCGCATTATTATCAATTCCACGCGTCCAAATAGAATTAGCTTTTGGGTGCCTTTAAATTAAAAGAAGGCAGAAAGAAACATACACGAGACTAAAACTAGAATCCCATATAAGTTATAATCCAATAATTCGGTCAAAGCACTGTCTGTCTAGTTAAGAGTATCAATTAATAATTTCAAGTTCATTAATATTTAAATGGCGCTATCTATTTAGGTAGGTACAGTGTATAATTATCTGTGCCATATTCAGCTACGTCTAGAGGTGATTATAACGAAACGACCTTATTTGGATAAAAACTGTTCACTCAGATAGAGACTGGGTCGACGACCGCACGTCAGAACCGCAGTTTCAAGAACTTTAAACTAAATAACATTTATAAAAGCTTAATAGATTTTTAAGGAGTTCAAATACCTGTTAGACAGGTCACCAAACGTCCTTTAACATCACAAAGAAAATAAAAGTTAAATATAATTGTATTTACATTCAATTATCTTACTGAAACTTATTTGAACGAAATTTTCTTTATTCAGTGCTAGATCTGTGTTAATTTTTCAAGTTTAATTAATAAGTATTATTTTTCACCTAGAAATGTCATTAGTCATTCATTACTATAGGTACTCGATTTAAAGATTTCAGACGACCAAAGGTTATTGCCTTAAAGACGAAGAATATAACTTATCTACGAGTATTTGAAGACGAGTCACCGATCTGCATAGCATAACTGAGGAATAGGGGATGAGAAGAATTAATAATAGGAAAGGAAAGTAATATTCCTTTCATGGTTGTAGCGCGATAGAATTCATAGAAACACAATACTGAAAAGTAGAAAAAGTAACAGAGTAAATGAAATGGATGATAAGGTCCTATATCATGTATCATTTTTCTGTATAAATACCGAAGATTTGACTACGAATAGACTTACGTTAACAACTGACACTAGTTGCAGTTCTGCCCCCCTAGCCAAGTGGCATTGTACAATCTAATCTAATGTTCTTTTAGATTGACATGTATGGGATTGAAATAAGCACTTGCCAATGAGCGCTCATGCTAATGTCAATCCCATACTTGACAATCTAAAAGAACATTTGATTAGATTGTGCAATCTGCCACTTGGCTAGGGGGGCTGTTAGTCTTACGCCCAGGTTTCATAGAAATTTGCCCATCATTCTGTAACGACACCCACTATTTTAAAATCCGTCAAACCCTTTAGGCTACAGGAGGTCACAACGACATAATATGCTTGTAACGTAGTCACTACTACCTCTTTCTTTACTGACCTCTTTCCTTTATGAATCAAGTGGTTTAGTTGTCAATTTTGAATTCATTTATATTTCGAACTAGCGACCCGCCCCGCTTCGCACGGGTGCAATGCTAATACTAAAACCTTCCTCTTGAATCACTCTATCTGTTAAAAAAAAAACGCATCAAAATCCGTTGCGTAGTTTTGAAGATTTAAGCATACCTACATAGGGATATAGGGACAGAGAAAGCGGCTTTGTTTTATACTATGTAGTGATTAAAATATTTTTTTTGTTGTTTTTTGATATTTTGACTAATTAAAAATATATGTATAATCTCACGCCTTTTATCCCCGAGGGGGTAGGCAGAGGTATTCCATTACTGGATATACCCACATTTCACGAGATACATTGGACCCCTAAACGTGATAGGTGGTGAGCCTATCGCCGGACCGGGTCTATTTACACATGTCTCAGAATTAATTCTGAGACAATATATAGATACATATGTATTATGGAATTCGAAGTATAAAGAAATTCAAATTTAAGAACTAAACTTTATTCATATCCCGAGAGAGGTCAGTAAAGAAGGAGGTGCAGTGACAAAGTTTACATTAGCCTGAAAAACAATACCCTCCTTCTGGTGCTCTCGATTAAACACATAGAACGTATTGAGAGAATAATATACCTAGTTAATTTACTCTTCATTAAGGGCTGATTTTTCAATCGTCAGATAAATCTTATCTAGAGAATATATTGACGCTGTCACTGTCTGACACAATAGAAAGGAAAAGTGACAGGTGATGTTTATTCTTCAGATAACTTTTATCTGACGATTGAAAAATCAGCCCTAAATAAAATTACAAAATAGGGTATTAAACACGAGCGAGTTTGATATCATTGCAGATGAGTGAAAACGACAGACTGTTACAGCAAAGGGCAGACAGAGCAGTGAACCGCCCTAGGGCACGTACCTAATTTGTTTTCGGTAAATCAGTTTCTATAAGTACTCTAAAAGTAAATCCCTCAAATAAATTTTCTATGCAATTACTTTCTTATTTATAAAATTATTATCGGACCGTCATCTTACCCTCGTAAACTGTTTAAGGTGTTAAAAGTAAAAGGTGACCAAATTGTTGAACTCGCGGAAAGTATATTTCTGCCCTCAAACACGTTTTTGATTCGACTAGATCGACAGTTTTGCAATTTATCGATGTAGGTGGCTCCGGTTTGGCGCCATTTCTGTTTTGAGGTTTGCATGATTAGCGGTATCAGTTCTGCCAAAATTGAGAATTCCGTTATGCGACCCAATCCTTATTGAGAAAAAGTTATGAGTCTGGTTCATAAAACTGATTTGGTTATGGTAAGAGATGTCTTGATTAGGTTTTGGAAAAAGATCGGGCACGACGGGGCAAATACCACTAAAGTAACTCGTAAGATGATGATTGATGACCTAATTGATTACTGTATTGTATTAGTGACAAACTGAAAACTGAAAGCCTCTTGCTAGGTCAACAGTCAATGCCGTCTATTTAAAGGCGCTGACAGGATAATTTTTGACAAAGCAGATGAAGCAAGATAGCAAATCAATAAACTGCTAGTGCTTCAAGGAAAAAGTAAAACTTATTATCTATAACAAGATTACAAGTACTGAGAGAAGAGACGTAAATTTCAGTTAATTTCCAAATTAAGGATTGAATAAAATAGACGTCGTGAAGGTTTAAAACAAGTATGCGCAGTAACGATGGTTTCCTTAATAAATCTGTTCTTCGGCCGTATTTAAGTGACATTCGGGGATCTACTTGAAGTTTCAGAAGTCATCGACCCAACACAGTGCTATTAATCCACTAAAAATCCTACTAATATTATAAACGCGAAAGTTTGTACGGATGGATGTATAGATGTATGGATGTTCCTCTTTCACGCAAAAACTAATGAACTTTGCAGTTATATATCTTATACATCAGAATAACACATAGACTATATTTTATCCCCGTATTCCCACGGGAACGTGAACTACGCGGGTCAAACCTCGGGGCGCTGCTAGTAATTTATAAATGTAAAAATTTGGGCGTTTACCAAGTATTATTATACGATAAATTTATATTATATTAGGAGAACACGTCTAACTGACAGTCATCTACGCAGACCACTTTCTTTTGATTTGCACATTCCATTAGCTAATGGGCTGAGCTCATGAAAATAACAGCACCAACGATTTCAAGTATCTGACATATTGTGAAAAATAAAACTTTAGGTATAAAAAATTTAGTTATAAAATGTAATGCAATAAACGCATATAAATACATGACAAAGTCATGGATATCTACAAATCAAGTGATCTGTGACTAATAGGTCAAATTGCCTATAAAATCTGTCATGTTCTTAAAATACCGCAATAATTGACGTAAATTATTTGCAATCAATTGCTAATTAAGAATATGCGAGACAGTATTCGACGAGACATAAAATGAACCGTTGAAGCGGTGTTAACAGGATGATCGATACCATCCGCCCCTTGAATTACCGCGTAATCTTAGACGGTAATTACTCAATTTGAGTCAATTTGCCCCGGACAGCAGGCGATAAGATCAAAGCCGCTTCTAAGAGTAAGGTGGACTTAGGTGAGAGACATTAACATTAATTATTGAATATTAAATTATATCAATATAGACTACTCTATCATTTATTATTATTAGCCTAGCACTTGCACGAAGTGAAGGCTTTGTTTCGAAAACAAAAACTTACAGCAGAAAAATAGCAAGAGGCAAAAGAGTACATTGTGAGCAAATCCGTGTTTTGAAGGTTATTTTGAATTTAAATTTAAAATTAATGTAACTTTTACAACCAGTCATATTATGGAGTGTTATCATTTTAAGTGTCTCAGTACAGCTTATACCCTATTGAGGTGTTGGTTTGGTAGGCTTTACATACATGATTGTAGTGTAGTAAAAATCTAGAAGGAAACGAAAGAAAGAACAATGGCAAAAGTCCATGTGTTTTGGGTACCCCACTTACACCTGCCCACGGAAGACGAAACCGTGTAAAATCGATAGTTCTTGGACAGACTAAGATAATATGTAATCATACCACATTTTTATAAGTTGAGGTTTAAAAGTTATTCGTTACCTAGTGTATTTTGTAGGTTATTATGAGATTTTAGGTACCAAAGACGTGTAAAGAAAAAGTTTCTCTAGAAAAGAAAATGATTTTCTTCCAACCTCTTTGTTAGAAAATAGCACTGCCTACCAAATGCCATATAAGTTACTCTATGCCACATAGTGGCAGTAAATGATGGCTTGGGCAAAAAATATCGATAGTTTTCCAAATACATACTTAGCATATTATATATTATTATATCGTTGATATTTTTAATGGCGATATATCGACATTTATTTTACAGTATCGAATTCGTATCAATTTTAATATATTTTTAACGCAATTCTGGTTTCGTGTTTCATTTCATGTTAGGTACCTACTAGATACTTGTTTAGACTCAAGCATTTATGAAAAAATACTATTTTTATAGTCCTTTTTTACGAATTTGAGAATATGTATAAATAATAATGTAAAAACTGACGATATATCGATATTTTTCACTCGATTTTTATCTATAGTATTTAGAAATGTCGATACGATAAATATCAATTTATTTTTTCACTTGGCCATCCCTAGTGAATGACATGGTTGACGTGATGACACTAATGACACGACGTTCAATTTTACTAAAACAACAAAAAAGTTTTTGTATTAATCAAAGACATTAAAATATAATAGCATAGAGGGGGCATTGGGAATATTTTCATACAAAACTTTGAAGCTCAAGCGTCATGTCCTTGTCATGTCAGTTAGTATGAACGCGAGCTGTCATTCGGTCGAAATTGTACTAGACTTATTCCACTTGGAATAACTTTTGGCTTCAAATAATCCTCGCTTTGTCCCCTCTATGCCTTATATTATATTTTAATCTCTTTGGTATTAATAGATTTGCCAATCGATCGATTCGTGTTTCTATGATATTTCTGTTTTATTTGACTCAATATTTTCAACTGCTAGATTAATTTAAAAATATGGAAAATTTCGACTTGTTATGAGTCAATATAACAAGCATAGTGTGATACCCCGTGGGTGTCTATTTCAGTGGGTACCAAAGCTGCCGATGTTCTTTGTATTATTAGTCGTTTTGTTTGTACCAAACACAAAATTCATGAGTATGTGCATGAATTTTGTGTCAACACAATTTATATGGTTAGGAAATAGAATATGAAAATATGGAAATGCAAACCGTGGAACGTAGAACAGAGCCACACCCCATCGTAAATGGGCTTTATGGATGGAATGGAACGTCGCATCAGCAAAGATAATTATAAACGGACGCGACCTAAATACAGGCACACGTGAACGACTATTTCCAGACGGGAAGGTACGGCAGGTAGCTTTCGAAATAGCGCCTCCCCGCTGCGATTCATATAAACATTGCATGTTTATGATCCATGTCGAATTTGTTTACGTTTATTTTCGCCCAATTTGGTTCGTTGTTGATATTGACATGGCGATTCAATGTATCTATTTTCGATTTACACAAACCAAAATTTCGTTAAACCGAAATTGCAATTCATTCAGAGAATCCTCATAACTGAGTATCTAACAATAGCGGAGAGCAGACGGGATGCAAATAACAAAAATCGATACGGCTAGCGAGCGTGGCTCAACTTGCACAAAATTAGCTACCCTCCCGATTTTAGCACGATATCCGCCCTGAGGAATGCAGGATAATGCAACACAAAAGTAAATTCACTCTCAACGGCAATTCTCAGACTGCTCGACAGGGTTCAAACAATAGATCATCGGACATCCTGTTGTCGTCTACGACGTTGGCAGCCTAATAACTAGTCTGATAAACCTGGAGTACCTATATTTAAAAACGTACAAATGAATGATATCATGACACCAATAGTTTCATAACAGGTGGGCAAATTATCCATGTACTTTATTTTAATAACTATCCATTTATTTGTTTTGGTTTAGTGTAATTTGGCTGTTCATTGTATTAGGTATAGCTCTCCTTATACATAGATGACATGAGTAGCATCCAGTGATGTCACTTAGGTATTCGTCTTTTAAGGTGCTTTAAAGATATTCTCCGTTTGAGAAATATTCTGTGGGATTATAAGTCAAAAGTAGTAGAGCTCTCTTGGTAGACGGCTAAATCTGTATAAGAGATGTATGTAGTGCGTATATATGAAGTCTAAGTAAGTGGTTGAGAGACTCCGCGCCTCTGAGCTGGTACTCAACGGACCTGTTGACCCAGTGCGCAGCGCCCGCGGCTAAAACTTCGCCTGCACCTGCATTCACTAGAGTTGTGTTTACAGAACTATATTTTGGATTGGAAAAGTAGATCGTAATGACAAATACGGTGTCTTTTATTTCTTAAATAATATTTGTGTTTTAGGGTAAGGTGTTGCTTAATTCCGGGTATCAATTGTCAGGGAATATTACAAAAACAAATACTACAAGAGTACTACGCAAAAAATCTACTAGTACAAATAAAGAGCTTGTGTTGCTCGTTCTGGTATTAGTCAGTTTCTTGTTCCAGAGATCGCAGCGAGCCTCTCTAACAGATACCAATCTCTAGGTCTAAATTTCTTTGAATTTTAATTTTCTTATTGTACGCGACTAAATTTAGTTTGAGCATGTTATGTAACAACTAAATGTTAGGCCGATGTAAAATTTTAAATTATAGTTATAATGTAAAGAAGTATGGCCCGAAGTTTCACTCAGCATCATTAAACAATAGTAGCTTTCTATGAGAATTCTCAGAATTAGATCAGTAGGTACTTTCAGAGATTACGTGCTACCTATAAACAAATTTATTATTATTTCTGACGTTAGCTCAAAATTGGTAAAGTACCTATTGGAAAAGAAAAACAAAAGCGGTAAGATCAACATCATATCCTAACCAATTGTTAGGAGTTCAAAAAAAATTTTGTTAGGTAAGTTAGAACTTTTTGAAAGTTGTTGAACTCGTTACTAAAGCTAAATGTTAGGTCTTGAAATATATATCAGGTGTGATATTTGGGTTTATTTTTGCCCAACTGATAATGAGATAAATGTCATAACACCGAAAGATTTCAAAACAATTACATACAATGAACAAAGGCCTCTCTAATGTAATCAATACGGAGTCATTACCAACCGCTTTCTGAATCGGAGCTTGCGTGGGCTGTAATGTCTGAGTTGCATCATTTGCAATAAATATCTAGCCTAGTCTAGACTCAATTAGTGTCTAAGATCTTATATTCGTCAATAAAACACTATCATTGAATGTTGCTTTCCAAATTAATATTATATCTTATTAGAACTAATGCATATAAATATTCATCAGCTAACTCATGTTGCTACATCATATCAGTGTTCATTAAATCTATTGAACCGCATATCGACTGCCACAAGGTTATGACATTAGAATTTTAACTAAAGGCCGTTGACCTTTAAAATTCAAAATGCTCGTGAATAAAGTTGATGATTTAATATTCGGGATCCGCATGTGTCTGACGTTCAATTTTTGAGACAATAAACAAAGTCGTCGAGGTAAACAAGCACAGGCAAATTTAATATCGGAACATTGCTGTATGTACGAGTATATAGATAACACTTATGTACTTTGGATTTGCAAAACTAGCTGATATGGACTAGTAAAAAACGTTGTACAGTTTATCCATAGATAGGAGAAAATAATGACCTACCGATATAAAAAGTGACATAACGTCATTGTTGATCATTTATCAGCATTTTTTTATTAATCAGTCTTTGCCACTACTTCTATAATCACCTAACCTACTTTAGCTAAGTACCTATACAGAAAAAATTCTATAGGAATTAGTTTACCATAATTTGTCCTTCTGAACTTGTTGACACCGTCTGCACTTTATACCTACTATCCTTGGAGACCCAAAGTCGATTACCGAGCTCTCAGGCTCGAATATGACAAGAGAGGAATTAAATCTCTGCGGATGGAGTTGTGTTGTCTGGTGTGCGTAGTTTCATTACGAAAAGCAACATAAGCAGCGAAATTGTCAAAGATCCTGCACTTAAGAATAAAAAATAAATAATCTCACGCCTTGTATCCCCGAGGGGGTAGGCAGAGGTATTCCATTACTGGATATACCCACATTTCACGAGATATATCCCCATCCCAGCCCATCGCCGGACCGGGTCTATTTACACATTTGATCCTGCACTTATCTAATAAAATATAATATTCCTAAGTCCAAATGTAAATTCGTAAAATCTCATAGCCATAGGTATGTACCTAAATGAAAAAAACAAAAATACTTTGAATTATGAAGACGAAATAGTGATTTATAAATGAAGCCTTATTCGGTTTAAGCTCCTCTGAGAATTAGTTCACCATAATTTCTCCACTCCTTGACCAAGTGAACTTGTTGACCTAGTGCCCGCACCTCACTGCCGTGGAGGCGAAGTCGATTACAGCTCTCAGGCTCCAAATGTGCTGACGACGGACGAGGCCTCAGTAACGAGATGACTCGACACTTTCTAATCTCCGATCTCGTGTGCGGAGAAAGACATCCATTTAAATGTGAATATAGTCATACATTCATACCAGGATGGATTCCTTTGGTTAGAAAACTCATTTGTGATTTTTCCTAAACTGAAATACTTACATAGGTGTCATAATGACGAAATTACTTAAGATTGGTACTTTACATAGGTACTCTGAATCGTTCTATTTATAAATATTGTAGACCTAAAAGACAGTTTCAAAACTCTGGCGATTTATATAAATGGAATAGGCACTGACTGTTTTGAATACATCACAAGCAGACATTGCACCCTTTCCTGGAAGGTTGCCATGGCAAACGGAATGCCTTTCAGAAGCCCCAGTGACTTGCCGATAACGCTATGCCTTTTTCACGAGACACATTTTACTTTTAACATTCTCATCTTGATGTGGGTCACATTTGAATCAAGGACAATTGAAACCCTGTTTGGTCTGAAGTCTGCTGCTTGACAGGACTTTCAAGCACCGTTCCAATGCGAGAAATAACAATTAAAAATCTATTGTGTCTCATTTTATTGGTTTAAGAGGGTTAGTTAAAAAGGTAAGTTATTAACTATGTCGCCCGGGTATTAGCTAGAGTAGATGTCTTAATGAAAACCAACGACAGTGGCACATATAACCAATCAAGCGCAAAAGAACAAGAGAACAAAGTATAGTGCGCAACTAACGAGTAACAATTCTCCAATTTCACGGTTCACAAGAACGTGTGCTCCACAAAGAGCCCAGTAGGACCGTATATCAATAATAAATCATAAACAAAGCTTAGAGTGATATTAATTCGTCAGATGTAAAGTGAAATTTGAAATACGAGCCGTTACTACAACCTGCTGCTGTCAGAAGCGCTTATTATTTCACAAAATTGGACCGCAGAAACGAAATTTACATAGAATTTAAGCGTAAATGAAAATACATTTTCATCGCGCGTCTCTATGTAAATTCAGCAAACGTAATGATGTTACTGGTATGGCGACTAATGGATTATGGTGACTGCAGTCAGTGCGCTTTTACTGCAATGGTTCCAATGACCTGAAAACTCAGGTGTTTAGGAAAGTGCACATTTAGGGTAATGGGTGAAGCCTTTACTGCAAACAGGCGCATTTCTCTTTTGTTGCATCTAAACGAATATCTTGCTATTGCATTGAAACACGTAACCTGAATTATTGTATTACGTGATAAGGATAATGAGAGTACCTACAATTTGATTATTTTCCTGATCCGGACGATGCAACTCCTCATATATTAAAAAAACACATACCCTAGTAATAAATTAAACGTGATCACTGAATATTCTACCACTTCCGTCAATTTTGATCCTTATGGAATAGACTATACGTTAGATACTTATAATGAACCGGGCATACTTTTGTAGCGTACTTAGCAATGTTCAAAGTTGTGGCGTTTCACGGTTAACTTTAAAAAGGGATTTTTATTAACATCCTAGTCACACAATGATATTGTCGAACCGTACCTACTCCTGTGGTCTACAATGCCACGAATAGTCTGTTGCTTTCTACGCACACACGGTCTATAAATAAATAAACACGTTATCAAAAATGTAATGGTTATCGATAAGTCATTGATCCAGTTCCGCGTGGTTG
Source organism: Ethmia dodecea (assembly GCA_963855545.1). Lineage (NCBI taxonomy): Eukaryota > Metazoa > Arthropoda > Insecta > Lepidoptera > Depressariidae > Ethmia > Ethmia dodecea. The sequence goes on from OY979449.1 coordinate 5,021,660, forward strand.
CCGTTGCCATTAACAATGGTGTCCACATATGGTGTCGGTCACCCTTATAGAGTCCATTTCTCCACGCTACCAATACCCTCGAAGCGTTCACCGCCCCGGATAGTTCCGATTGTTCAAGACATACGTTCCGGCATTCGAGACATATTTTCTCTAAACAAGGCTCATATATTTCCGAGATTTTCTGGCACGGCACGTAGCAAGTTCTTTTCCATCACTTTTTCTATAATAACGGAAAGAATTTGTTGATCACTTTCTGAAAGGGTACCTACTTAGGTTAAAAAGAGAGATACGAATTATTATTTATCTAATCTACCTGTGTAATCTAGAGAAGGTAACATTTTTTATCTTTTTTTATAATCTGAGATATAGGTAGCTGGTAATGTAAATTCGTAATTTTGTAAATTGTAACAACATTTATTAAATTTTATCAGATTTATATCAAACTAGCTGTTGCAGGCTACTTCATTCCGCATTCCGTGATGAAAAGTAGCCCGATGCAAGCTATTTCTCTGTAGGTACAGTGACTTAGTACTGAAAACGTAACAGAGTAACAGACAGACAAAGTCAATACATAATAGGAGACATTATTGAAAGAAAAATTAATTATTTATACAATTATATTTTTACGACTACTTAATAGCAATTTAACGTTATTTGAACTGTAGGAATAATAAAACGTAATAAAATATAGTTTTTTTTGGTATGGGATATAATAAATCGGACTTAATTCACTTCCCACTACAGAGTCAATGGACTTGCATTTATTACTCCCAAACAGAGAAACGGTGACATCCACTCCCCTTATTTGGGAGGCCAAGCCCGTTGCACCATAATCTCTGATCTCATACGCTCTTTTAGGACGTTATTCAAATTATTTTCGAACATACCATAAAAATCTTATGGCATACTGTTTCTAATAAAGTTTCGGCACATGTAAATAGCGTTCTTTGACTTCCACCTACGATAGGTTTGCTAGTTTAATTAAAGTTATGCTTTTTAAGAATTGCCGCCCGCGTCTATTATCTACAAAAATATTTTTTTAGGAAACAGCTAAAGATTGTAAAAAATTATTTGAACAATTACTTACTTATCGACTTCAAAATCAATTTAGCTACTGCTAAAAAGAAACTTTTTCGGAAAAAGGACATGGGAGCCTACGCTTAGAAGATTAGCTTTAGGTAGGTTGACCCCTAAATAACTGGCACAATAAACTTTTCTATTTCCTTTAGACTAAGGCTAATAAAATTATAATACTTACCACTAAATAAAAAACTACCTACCTAGTTGTCTTTTTCTTTTATGCACTTACTTGGTCGCACTTTATTGGTCCTCTAGCAACAAGCACGTGAATTTTTATATCTTTTTGAAATCCCATTTATTTATCATTCTATTCTACTAGTGTTCACAGCTTCTAGCCCCTCAAACTGTTACGGATTAATAATGATGAAACTAAGATACCAGTAGGTAACAGACACCATTCGAGAAAAAAAACTGTTGTGGAGTTATGTAAATAAAATGTATTGAGTGATTATAAACCGTGCCACAAGATGGTATTATGTAATACGAGTATTAAAGCAACAAATTGTGGTGACGACGACGTAGTAAGACCAGCACAAGTTTATTAAGTTGCCGTTGGTGGCAGTAACTGCCTCGGCTAAGTTTAGAACGCAGAATAATTAATACTCAACTAAATGTTAAGCTATGCTTGTGTGCACATGGAAGAGAGATTTCGGATAACTTTGTTGGATACTCACTTATTCATAATTTTAAAGTGGCAAAACTAACCAATGTTACACCCGTAGCTTTAGGTCCATCGTTATACATAAGACAAAAGCAATAAGCTGGAAGAAAGGTGCTTAGAATTTAGGTATTAAATTGTTGTTATTGTGTTATTAAATGGTTGTGTTTTGTTTAATGTTTGCTTTATATATTATGTACTTATGAGTCACAGATACTCGAAATAAATGAATTATTATTAAACCCACTAGAATAACACTAATGCACTAAAAACGTCAGATAAATTCAACCCACCTGGGTAATATTTTCCAATGAAACAAAGTGCATGGAAGAAATGTAGTTCGTGGGGAGAATGACGTAAATATAGACTGAAAAGTATGTTTGTTTTACACAGTTTCCAGAATATGCCGCAATAACGCAGGAAAGTACATTTTATAGTAATATATTCACGGCAAGCACCCGCGTGGGACGACCCACCATGCAGCTTATTGTAATTTGTAATGACAAGGTATACCCGTACTTCCTTAGAACAGTATTAAACTCACCACAATTTCACTTTATAAACGCCATTGAATAACTTAACATTAATACAAGGCACACGAGGCGATTCGCAAGAGGTTTCGAAAATATCTGATTGTAGATAAAGTTGGCCGATAAAAGTATCATGTCCATTGGGCCCACGCGGCAATAAACAAAGTAACATTTTCTGTTCTTTTTTACGAATCGGCCTTTCACGGTAAGTGGAATAAAACACGGAATAGATAAACTAATGATGAACAGAAGATCCAATCAGGATTAGCTTTCACTCACCCTTTTGTACTGATGCTTTGCATAAACATATGGTTTAATTTTATCGTCCGCCTTCGCCCTCTGAACTACTTTTGGCAAAAGGTAACGATTTTCGTTGAACACCGTCCTGCGATTGGAGCTCGCTAAATGCAGAATAGATGAGGTCTATAATAGAACCATTGAGTTTTCCTCCGGACGTTGCTCCACAATGGTATTTTTGGAGCTTTCCAGTTCCAATCGCTAACTGAATGAACGGATCCATTAGAATCGGTAGCAGAACTTTGCTTCTATGCAATATTTATCAGCGTTTATTTCGAGATTCACACAATATATTATCGTAAGTAAAATTCTGGCATCATTGAGTTCAATAAACAAACAGTAAATCCTAATTCAGACACTCACGGACAGGAGAGCATTACACAGTGTAACATTACTGGTTTCAATGTGAGCAATAAATCGTCTATAATGTATGTTGGTAAGTTTTTACAGATTGTTCTCTTTGTAGACTACTAAAAGCGGTAACGAGCGCCATCACTCAGCCTGTATAAACTGTTTCGACCAACTTCATCGTCACGTTAATAATACAAAACGTTCATCTGAAAATATAGTACTAATTTTAGATCAAGCCACGCTATATTAACTACTTATTTTTAACGCCTTAAAACTTTGTTTAGATGCTTTTAGCGCTTTACTCAGATGGTTAAGGTGTTACAACTATTATATGCGGTAAAATAATTCCAGTAGAATACTTGCTTTTTAAAATTAATAGCATTTATTGACCAATTAACGTTCCGCCATGAATCGTTCGTGCGTTTATAATCATTTTCCTGATATTAATGCAGAGATTACACTATGTGCCGGAGGAAATAGGTCAGCATAACGCAGGGTGATGAAAGATAACCCTTTTAATGCCTCCATAAATTTGGTATTAAAAATGTTATGTTCTTACTCGTGTTACTGATTACCAAAGGCAATTTTAGGCTAGATGTTTTGCAATACAATAGGTATGTATTGTGATAATTTGTTCCGAAAATGAAATTTAGAATAAATGGTATTGGTTTGGAGGGGTGAATCCAGTAATCAAGACCTTCCATCCGACTGCTTTCCGCACCGCGATTTGCTAGATGTAATGCGAATTTTAGGCAAATTAGCATTCAACGGTATCACTGAATCACTTCGCTTTAATTAGAAGCGGTACCTCTCTACCGTTACCGTTTAAGTATCTTTTAAACTCATGTAGATGTAACCATATGAGTCCAGTTCCACGAACGTAACATTTAAATTGGCGAGTGAATCGATGACCGTGCGGCCATTGTTGCAAGATCTCCCGTTACTCTAGATTCAATTGGATTGTCGTATTTCGCACAGACCCGAATTAAGTGGTTAATTGGTGTCCGCACTTATACCTTCCGTAATGAATGCAAATTGATTGTTGCGAGTCGCGCTTTTTTGCTGATACACAGTTTTTGGTTAGACTGTAATTACGGTGCAAAAAAATTATATGGCACAGAACTGGTGAAGCAGAATTTCGGTGGGAATATCTCAGTAAAAATGTTCGGGCAATATGCTGTCTTGCCCCAGATTTGCCGGTTCGTCGACCGATTTCATGTCTGCTTCATGTTGGGAACGCGCCTCGAGCATTTCACAGGTGAAATTCGCTGTAAGCCGTCGTTTCCGATGCGGGAATGGATATATTTTTAGAGAAACTAATATTCTATTTCTGCAGCAAACGTTGTTTCCCGCTCGTTGTGGAAATCAATTTTATGAAACAAAAAATAGGCTTTATTTCATTTTGGCTTGGCATCAGCAGTATGTTGACTGTATACCTTGAAATATAGTTTTGTCACCACTGATGGTAGACTAAGCTGTTTTTTATTGCTGTTCCTTAATTTATTAAAATAAAACCATCAACAACGTTTACAAAATTAACTATTAAAGTATGTAACACAACTTCAGTGACGTTACGAGGATTTTTAATAGTCTCCACTATTAGTCTTCGTCGTTTTCCGAAACTTCTTTTGCATAATTTAGGAAATTCCACGCAGAATTTTGCCTACCATAGGATTCCGCAATACTGAGGCAGGAGGGAAGGTCACGACGGCGCCTTATGCGGCGCCCGGATGTCGCCTACTAGCCCACAATAGGAATTTTCATATACATACACAGTTAGATCTATGTATATCATTATGTCCATATCAAAGGAAACTGATACAGAGATGGAAAAGCAAAAGCTCTTCCGAATATTTTTGTCGATGTAAATAAATATCCACTGACTGACCGCACCCAACTTTGCTTAACCAGTGTGATCGTTACAAACACACTGGCACCGCAGGGCTACGAGCGCCGCCTAGTGGCATTTATATTACGAGCGCTTCCGTGTTTCGGAAGGCACGTTAAATTGTTGGTCCCGGTTTTCGTTGTGTTACGCACAATGGAAGTCGTTAAGCCATGTCAGATACCCTTGGGTGGCTTGAAAAATTCTGACTGTTAAATGGCCACTAGCTTAACACCATCTCCCAATCCGCAGTGGGCTCGCGTGGGAGATTATAGCACATACTTCCTCATGTGTGAGGAAAGACCCTTAGCTCAGCAGTGGGCTGTTACGGGTTGATGATGAAATAAATATATCTAGTTACTATATTAAAAGTGATGCCGTGCAAGTTGTGAAAAATACAAAGGAAACTTGATAGATGAAACAAAACATTGTGGAGCTAGGTAGGTACCACTACTTTACGTTATTACATAATTCTGTGGTACCATCTCCGTGTACCTAAATATTGTAGAAGATTATTAGTTAGTACAGTCAAGAGCACATGAAGCTTTACGTTTGTAGTGCGAGTCTGGTCTCTAAGGCGATTGTAATAAGAACGTTACGAAGTGCAATGTGTCAAGCTCCACGTGCTCTTGACTGTACCTCAAAAGGAAAAAAACACCGGACAAGTGCGATTAGGACTCGTCCACAGAGGGTTCCGTACAAATTTATAGGTACCTACATTCTAACTTAATGTTATAATTAAATGCAAAAGTGACTTGGTTTGTTTGTTACGCTTTCATGCCTATACCACTAAACCGATTTTAAAAACCAATTCACCAGTAGAAAGCTACATCATCAAGGAGTAATACCTATAGGCTATATTAGGTATATCCACATATTTTCACAGGAACGGGAACTAGGTACGCTGGTTAAACCGCGGAGCGCCGCTAGTAGGTATTAAATAGCTCGATGATTGATAACGTACCTACTACTACCTACCTACTTTAAATAAATACTAAATTATTTATGATTGAATTACAAATGTATAGTTTTCAGACTTTTTCCTAGAACTGTGAAATTTGGCAAGTAACATCGTCTACTACCAGTAAGTATGTACCTACTGAAAAAAAACTGAAAACTATAGATTTTTAATTAAATCATAAAAAACAAAGTACTTAGGTACGAAATCAACCGTCAAGGTAGGTACCTACCTACTTTGTACGGAACCCTCGCTCGGTGGGCGACTGCGACTCGCACTTGTCCGGTTTTTTGTGTTCATATAATAATTATTTATTAATTTTAAAAAATACTTACCCCGTCGCGTCGCCGAACGCAGTAGTGCCATGCAGCATACAGCGCAGTGCCGACTGCAGAACAGAACTTATGTTCTTTTACGGTAACTAACTAGATACACAGTTTTAAACTGTGGTAGGTAGTAGCGAACTGGGACAACGGTAACTAAACTAGCGAAAATGTAGATAAGTTTCCATTTACACGGAGATATTTTGTAAAATGTGCAACTGACCAGCAGCGCAACTTACAAAAAGAAACGATCAAGCAAGCAAGGCCTACCTACTCTGCATCTGAAGAAACGTAGTAGGTATCATCTTTTAGGTAGCTATGGGATATTTATTTGGTTTCTTGAGACGCTATGCAAATTATGCAATGAAGGCAGTCTTTTCTTTTATTTTGTGTTTTTTTGGTTCTTTCTTGTAAGTTGTGTAGTCTGTAACCGCTACTACTTTTTTTATGGTTTGGCTACAAGGACTTTAATAAAAGACTTTAATTATATTGTTAGGTGCAACCCGTGAACTATGGTGGGGCGAGCGATACGTCAATCCGCTCCCCGACCAAAACTATATAAACGGAGCGTGCCCTGACAACACGCGCATTCATCGCTCATTCTTTGCTCTAGGCGGTCGTACTGACCGGACGTAATTCTTGCTGTCTTGCTCATTTTATTGAGTTGTGTTTGTTGTTGTCAGAGTTCGCTCCATTTCTGATCATAGTCGAGGCATAATAATTGTTTACATAATTGACAAATAGATTTAAGATTATTAAAGTTCTTTAAGTTTAATATTTAGTTTTGAATTAAAGTCGTTAAGCATTTGAATATTCTTTTTTTAAATGGAAATCTATTATCCTCGCTAATAATATTATATTCTTAGTTTCTTCAACACTTTCTATATTCTCTGTTTTACCAGTACAGTATTACCACAGTTTAGCACATAAACTAAGACAGAAGATCACTTCTCTCTTAGTTTCCATTTTTATTTTCTTTAGCCATCAGTGGCCATCAGGTTGGTTTACTTTTTTTACAACAATCCCAGTGCGGCCCGCTATTTGTTTTTTCAATAAGCTCAGCTGGCTACACGAGACCATTCCACTGATACAATCCACTAAGACAATCCACTAACTGCATACAAAAAAAAACTTGAGGACAATCCATTGCAGTGGACTCTCCATTTACCCGAAGCCATTAGTGGATTGTCTTAGTGGAATGGCCTCGTGTAAATGGCCCATAACCCAATCCAAAAGGATCGGAACGTTTAGGGTTTCTTAGTTCATAACGATATTCAAAGACTTTACTTGGTAGAAAAAGTACTTAAATATCTCTGTTAAATATGCATGATACAACAATAGAGCAAAATCCAAAATTTGAAATTTTGAGAAGGATTTCTAAAGAGGAAAGTTAGTATGAGCTGGTCATAAGATTTTTAATGATTGCACAGGTCAATCCAGTTCTGCGGAGATAAATTTGAGTTCATCTCTACCAAAAAGGCACAACTATTACCGTACCGTAAGTTTTCCTTTACATTACTACACAAATTAAGTAGAAATATGAAATATTCTCTGGCAACTTTTATTCTGGCGGCTGGCGCTAAGGCTGTAAGGACTAGAATCCAAAGGCCAATTAACAATTTAAAAAAAAAAACGAGTGGCGCCATTTGTTTGAAGATTTGACAATTAAGTTTGACAGGCTTTTTGGCGGGAATCCGAAGAGGGACGTCATGTTTTTTGTTTAATTTTCATTTTGCTGTGTATTTCGGGTTTTGACTCATAATAGTGATAGTTTATTATGTGGCAAGTGTCCGTGAAAGTGTGCAGTGAATGGGAAATTCGATAAAATGCGAGATATGGACATTTTTGGATTGCCTCAAAAAGTCACAATAAAGTCGTCAGTAAAAGTGCTATCATTTTACTGATAACCAAGTTAGGGCACGTTAGGGTTGTAGAAAGTGTTAAAGACACTGTATTTTTGTGCATGGACTCTGAAGCAGAGCCATTTACATAAGGATATCATTAACTAATGACGAGGCTGCATGGCGTAATGCCTTTGCCTACCCTGTAAGGGGTGAAACAACAAAAAAAAAAAAATTAAGTTTGACAATTGACAATATTGACATTGACAGATCTACATCTACAATTTTAACTACAAAATTTTTAATCCTTTTTGTTGATACAATTTTCTTTATAAAATAAATTAGATATAAAGTTTTTTTATAAAGCTTATATGAGTACAAAAAGTGTCCGAAATGGAAGAAGAAAGTAAGTGTTTCGTTATTCATATATATTTGGTTTCCTTAACAAAATGGTTAGCGCATCGACTCAATGTATAATAATTTTTAGAACTTATTCGGAGGAAGAAAAAGGCTTTAAACGGGAGTAACAGACGGGCTTTAGCCGAGTCGTGCAATGATTTGGCGACGTATTATTACAAACATAACAGATACAGTGATGCGCTCGACGAGTACAAGACAGAGGCGTCAATTTGCAAAGAGTTGGGTTTGCGGTTGGAATGGGCTACTTGCAACAGGATGATCGGTGAGATGTACATGCTGATGGCAGAGTTTGATAAGGCCCTGAAGTACGAAGAGCGGCATTTGGGTAAATGTTTTTTTTTTATCTATTTCTAAGTACAATTTGCTGTCCATAATTTTTATGAAGATACCTATTAGGTCGGTTTCTATTCCTACAATTTTATTATTAAGCTACATTGTAATTTGTTTTGTAGATATGACAGTTTAGTATGTTGTGCCCAAAATATACAATTATCTATTCGTACAGTGCAGAGTCTTATCTTCCATTGGATGCTAGGTTATCTCATCTTTGATAAGCTACCTTACATGTATGTATATGAATATGTGGTTATGGTCATCTGATGAGACTATCAGAAAATCTTTGAAATATTTGTAAGTCTTTCTTTTTAATTTACTTTTAGGAAGACTTACAGCACAGCAATATCAGTACCTTCATTACATATGCCTACATAAGTAACAGTAACTAATTACAAGTGTCCACAATTTAAGACTACCTAAATAATAATAAATAAAAACTTTTATTTCTGTAGGTATAAATATTACACTTAGAATATGAGAATAGTTTGTAAAGTATTTTTCATAAACCCACCTCAATTTATATGGCAGGAAAACGTTTTCTGGGCTCAGCTAGAGGTTATATAGTAAGAGAGTTGTGTGGTTTTTTTTTCGATGTTCTGCATTGCTCTTGGGGAAACTCAATTTCTTGTCAACATGCTGTAGATGTATTGATGCAAAATAGATTAATTCAACAAAAACAACATTCAATTAGATCAACAAGTATAAACAGTACATAAAGATATCTCTGTTTTATTTTTCAGCTGTAGCAAAAGAACTGAAAAACTTAGTTGAAGAGCAAAGAGCGCTGGCAACACTTGGCAGAATATACTTACTCCAAGGTCAAAGTTCTACTGATGATGAAGAATCCAAAACATCTCTCAAAGCTGCAGAGAAAGCTTTTATGAAGAGTCTTGTCTTATGTGAAAAGTGAGTATTAAGATATTAAATGTAGAACTGTATCAATAAAATTTACAAAATGTATGCACAAAACAGTGAAGGAAAATTGTGTATTGAAACTGGGGGTCTAAAAAGGCTGTGTCATAGTAAGGTGAATAGGATCCTATTTCGATTCATATTCGAAATTTTCACTAAATACGAATCTGCTAATGAATTGAATTGTCAGTGAATCACTAAAATGAGGGACCATTTTACGAAATTTAGAGGAATTGCTTAGGATTTGTTGGGAATTCATTAAAGGAGGAATTGCTCAAAGTGGCGATTTTAGACCCACTGGTCACATCTGTTTATTCTAAGACAGTCTAGGTTATGTAAAGATAATTTATAATAGTTTCTGTTTCATACTATCGTCATTGATACACTTTAAGCAAATGATTTTATGAGTACAAATGAGGTTTTTGAAGTTACTCAAGGAACAACAGCTTATAGATGTAGAATTTTTTGGAATGTGGGACGAAAGATTGGGACAAATATCGAATATATCGTCTAAAATTCCTTTTTTTTTTTGTTGGATGACATCCTAATATTCTCTTGTTTACTATTTCAGTTTGAATGGTAAAATAAACAAACACGAACTGATGGACATGCGAGCGCGCTTGCTTCTAAACATTGGAGTAGTCCAAGAACACCTAGGACACTTTGAAAAAGCCATTGATTGCATAAACAAGGCAATAACAATCTGTTCCAACCAAGATTTATATGAAGTACTGCATAATTGCTACACAACTGAAGCTTTATTGTACTCTAATAAGATGAAAGATTATACTAAGGCCTTAAGTTGTTTGAATAAGGCGCAGGAAGTCGCAAGTAGGCTTGAAGATAAGGTAAAATTTGAAGTTATTTAGAGCTTAGTGCCTTATTAGGACGCCATGCCTCCAGCGATGCTGGCCTGGCTACTTCTGGCGTCCGAAAGTCGCCATGTCGAGTGGCCAGTCAGTTCGTTTACGTCGTCAGGAATGGACGTACAAGAAATCGCACTTCTTTATTATGTAACTAGCGACCCGCCCCGGCTTTGCACGGGTGCAATGCTAACACTAAAACCTTCCTCTTGAATCACTCTATCTATTAAAAAAAACCGCATCAAAATCCGTTGCGTAGTTTTAAAGATTTAAGCATACAAAGGGACATAGGGATATAGGGACAGAAAAAGCTACTTTGTTTTATACTATGTAGTGATTTACAGAAAAATGGAAAACAAAAACATGAAAAACATTTTTCTGTATCTAAACTAATTTCTTACACAACTACAAATAAATTATACTAAATTCCGGACCAGCGCGGTCCAAAACGGCATCTGACTGGCGACTGAGTGAGCGAGGTGCAGTTTACACATGTACTTAGTCCTAAACTTATTGGTTATTAATTTATCATATTATGTGGAAGCTTGTAATTAGAACGTATTTGTCCACAAGGACTACTAAATTTTAAATGTAGCTGTAAGCTCCCCAAATAATAATAAATAAATATCAGCAGTGAAACACTGCTGGACATAGGCCAACACCAGTCTTGTGCTTCCCGTATCTAGAGTAAACTCGTGACTTTTACCAGGCCATCGGTCCACCTTGTAGTTGGCCCACCTATACTGTCTTATAAAACCATGTATATTGAACATTGTTTCAGGTCCTAAAAACTTGTGAAACATTATCCTCTAAAGCAGATGTTCTGTGCAAAATGTCAGACTACCAAAGTGGAAAGCAAGTTCTCTTGAAAGCCTGGAAACTGAAGACACCCGATGAAGATGAAAGAGATAATATAGAGTCAAATCTCAAAGTTGGTAAGATCAAGTTATATGTAAGGCTTGAATTGCATTCGATTAAATGCATCCTATTTAGTGCTATCATACAATATCTAATATTGTATGCTATTCCAAACTGGTATTAGTAAACATTTAAGGAAAAATACAGAATTATTGCAAAAAGCTAATTAGACGACTAAAGAGTGGTTTATCAAAGAAGTGATTTTAAATAGTGATTGAAAAAAAAAAGATATTAAATAGCTTATTCAAATTTGTTAACCAATCAAGTAGCAGGATTACCTTGGGGCAGGTGGGGACAATATATAATCCTAATATGTCTGCAAATTGTTACTTGTAAGATAAAGTAGAAACCATGTTATTAACTTCTCTTTTCTTGGGGTACTGCATTAGAAGATTAATTATATTTTATACACAGTTGCAGCTATGTGCTACACAGAGGACCTACTAATATCTACCGACCCATCTGACCATTTAACATTCAAGAAGTTGTATGAGAAACTTGGCGATGGTGCATGTCATTTGAAAAATTACGCTGGCGCTATAGAGTTCTATCTCAAGATGCTGGACCATGCAGAGTTAGCTGGGGACTGCGGGAAAACTCTTATTCCTATTTATGTTAGGTATGTAATAGTATTTTCATTTCTCCGGGCGGAAAGCGGCAAATTTCGGCCCGCTGCGCTAAGCAAAGTTGCCGCTTTCCGCCTCCTTATATAAAAAAAGTATACATACCTTGGGAAGTAAATAAAAAAAGCCTCAGATCACATGTTTGTAGACGGCTTCGCCTCAGTCGACAATTACATGTGATCTGAGACATTTCTTATTTTACTTCCCCAGATGTGTAATATATACTATTTAGAAGCCTTAGTGAGCAAACACACTTGGCGGAACTTACGCGCGGAACTTTCGGTGAGCAACATACATTACGGTTGACGCGGGAGGCAGATCCATTTATCTTTAAAGTGAAACGTCAATGTATGTTGTTGACGGAAAGTTCCGCGGCGTAATTTCCGCAAGTGTGTTTTGACCCTTAGTGGTTGCCAAGGCCGAAAACGTTCTGAGCTCATCAACAGTTTTTTAGTCTTTTGACAAAGTTGCGATCGTCATTTCAGTTTTGGTATTCAACATTCCTTCTGGTGTATTCATGCATATGACATTGAGGTTTTAATCTGTACCAATAATTTATGGAATTGTGTCTTTGTAAGCGGTAATGTCTCGAAATACTGATCTTATTTAGATCTTATTTTTATATTTATTATTATTCCCGAGTAATGTAGTGTATGTTGTATTAGACTACAGATATTGCGGAGCTCATTTTAGTTACAATATAAAATGGAAAAAAGCAAATGTTTGAACTTTAAACTTTATTTCAGTCTATATCAAACCTACAAAGACATGGGATGCTACAGTGAAGCTCTACATTATTATGAAAAAGAGTATGAGCTGATAAAAGATATCCCGAAAGAAGCATTCACCACACTGTATAATATAGCTGAGGCTTTGTTCTTGGCGAAGAAACCTTATGAGCAAGTGGAAAAAGCATGCCTTGATGCTAGAAAAGCTGTAAGTTTCTACTACATATTTAATTTAGTGTGTAAAATTTATTTTATCATCATCGAAACCTAACAGCCCACTGCTGGGCTAAGGGTATTTCCTCACACATTAGGAAGTATGGGTCATAATCTCTCAAGCAAGTCTACCGTCGATTGGAAGGTGGAGTTAGGCTAGTGGCCATCAAACTGTCTTTGTCAGAATTTGTCAAGCCATGCAGCGTAAATACAACGAAAACACACAAAAAATATTTATGAAATTATATTTCTAACAAGATAAGATGGTACAGTCAAGAGCACGCTAAGCTTGACACTTTGGACTTTGTCCCGGCCCGTGTATTCTATGGCGCGCAGTATAAATCAGAGCTCAGCTTAAACTGGTAGTGTAAAGCTTGACTTGCTCTTGACTGTACATTCAACAACATAGTAACAAAAAATGTATTTTTCAGAGTAAATATTTAATTAATTTTACCAACTAGCGACCCGCCCCGGCTTCGCACGGGTGCAATGCTGAATTTTCTTTGCTATAAACCATCCCTGGACCCACTCGAACCCACACAAAAAGTTTCATCAAAATCAGTCCGGCCGTTCTCGAGTTAAATCGTCAGGAAGGAAAACCCGACTTATTTTTATATAGTAGATTTACTGCACGGCTAACTATAGCGGTATGAATTATAGTTAATACAATTTTCACTTGTATGTTCATAGTATAAAATGCTAAATAAAAGTTACACAGGCGCACAGAAATACATATTTTTTTTTAACATAATGAAATGAAATAAAATATATTTTTACAACAAAATATCGCTTCCAGGCCAGAGATTGGAACAAAAGGAAATATGAAATCAGAGTCCTTAAAATCTTATTAAAATATCAAGAAGAATACTTTGAAACTGACAAAGTAGAAGACACCAAGGCTGAATTGAGAGCTCTGGGCTATGATGATTTTGACAATTTAGAGAACTCTGAAGATGAACAAAGTTCTGCTGGTGGCGGAGAGGAGGACACCACGCATATTGGTGACGATATATGTCTCGATGATCTTACAGGTACTGCTCTTATCTTATAGCTGATGATTTCAAATATGTGTAATATATGTATAGAACTATCATGGCACAGTACGTAGAAGCTATACACATCAGCTTGTGGGCATTACACTACTTAAGCTTGATTCTAACACGGAGATTAAATCGCAAAATGCTACAGAGTGTTTTGCGACTTATCCCTGGGACGCTTACTCTACGGAAGAATCCAGCCTTAGTAAAGTACGTACCACACATGCAAAACGGGAAGAGAGCAAAACATCAGCATCATATAACAAGAACGAAGTGAATGTAGATCATCATCCGTCATATTTTATCTACATTCATTTCGTTCTTGCACATACCACCATTTTGATGTTCGAGTGACTCAGTTTCATCGTTATCCAATGCAGCACTTTATTTATTTATTTATTGATTTTCGGAAGACTAACAGCAAAATTTTACAAAAGATTAACATATTAATAACCTAATGCTAATTATAAGTCTCCACCTTTAAATAACAATTTAGCATACAGGACTAAGAGAGGATTTACTAAAAGATTTAATAAAAGAGGATGAAGTTAGAGAACAAAAAACCCACGTAAATAAACACGCATATAAAATAGAAATAATAATTCAAGTGCTCGCGCATGAGTCAGACATTAAAATAATCCTTGGCAAATCGTCGTTTGAGTGATGTAGTACTCGTACAGAAAAGATCGATATCGATGTCACGTGAAAGCTTATTAAACGCCGCACTTGCACGCGGCAAAAATGAGTTACATCTATAGTTAGTGCGTACCATTGGTACGTGGAGTTTAGCTTTAGAACGCAGATTACGTTGATTATGCGTGATCGCTATATTAGCCAGTAAGTCAGCGCTATCCACAGAACCGTTAGCAATAGATATGAGATAGCAGATATCACTTACATTGCGTCTTAATTCAAGTGGTAGAAAATGGTATCTTTTACAGCGGTGTTCATAGTTTGAAGAGTATTGCCTAGCCTTAAAATCAAGATATTTAAGAAATTTACGCTGGATTCCTTCAATACGATTTATGTATGTGGCGTACTGAGGGTTCCAAATTTGAGACGCGTACCGCTTTACCACTTTACCGCTATTGTCACCTGTTTACCACTTGCACGATGTTCATTGTTGAGACAGATCCAATAATTGCTACTAGTTTTGGAGAAGTAATTAAATGGGCAGCAATTATAAAATTTGGTTAGCCACAAAAAATCAGCATTTAAATCATTTGGTCGGCATACAAAGATTTTGTTCGAAAATAAAAAAATCAGGCAGCAATCCTTGTTCGGCAAATAATTTTGATAATGGTAAAAAATTAAATCAGAAATAGGCAGCTTTCAATAACATGGGTTTGCATAATAAACATTCAAAATAGTTACTTGGTCCGCAAAATAACTACTTGGTCAGCAAGTCTTCATGATTGAACAGCAGAGAAATTGCAGATTGTCGTAAAAAATTATACTATAGCTACTCCCACTCCCACTCCCATCTCCCATCTCCATTCCCATCCCCACCCCCATCCCTACTCCCATCCCCACTCCCATCCCCTCATACCACCTCCTACCCTCTACTACCATCTCCTAACCCGTCCCACCACCACCACCACCACAACTTGTAATCGTAATAATAATCATAATCATAAAAGTTGCATAATCCAAAGTCCTTCCTAATCTATGTAAGGAATGCGCCCATTTTGCGCATGGCAAGTTTGCTGAGATTATTTTTGTAATGTTTGCTGGCCATGAGTTGCTGACCAATAAGCTATTTCTGCTTAAAGATTATATTTTTCTGCTCACAAAAATACGAATACTCTGCTAACCATTTAAATAACACCCCTAGTTTTGTCTTATAGTCAACTCGGTAATTTACAAGTGGTGCCATGACCAGGATCATTTTATTTATTTATAGATCTCTCAGATACAAATGAGGAGGATGTGACGGAAACTAAGCGGGAGACACGAAGGAGAGGCAACGGGTATGCTATAAAGAAAAACATGAAGGGAGAGACGCAGTTGCATGTTGTAAGTGGATACTTTAGCAAACTTAAATCTTTAATATTTCTTTGATTGACTGATTTTATTAACTCGGTTATTAAAAAATACCATCCAAACAACTAAGCAATAGACTGTTGCCAAGAGCGCTCATCACCCTAGCTAGCTAGCATCGCCCTAGCAGTCGCTGCCAAACTGTATGAATATTAAACGTTTTTTGTTCAGGCAAGTATATCAGGCAATAAACTACTAGTCGAGAGACTGCTAGCTAAAGGTCACCCAGTGAACGTAAGAGACAACGCGGGTTGGTTACCGCTGCATGAGGCGTGCATCCACGGACATTTGGAAGTCGCCAATTTATTGATCGACAGTGGTGCCAATGTTAACGATAGGGGAGGAGCAAATTGTGATGGTAAGTATTTGTTAATACGATTTTTCAAATTCATAGTTTATAATTGCAACATTTATCTACAGTATCTACATTCGCGAGCAACCAAATCATCTCATTACAAACATACATTAGTTATTAGAAAAGAAGGTTTCCATGGTGACGGAATGAGTCGTTTTGGTTGCTCGGAAAAGTGTATATCAGCGTAACTTAGCTTTAAATTCAAGATGTCATCATCATTTTCGGGTTAGGGTTCGAGTTAGGTCGTCTCATACTGTCTTTTCCTTCCATTTATACTTATCAACTGTCATTTCTACATTCACTTCCTTTTTGTGCATACTTCACACAATCCATCCATATTTTCTTTGGTCTGGCTCTTCATATAACCTTCCACGTTCAAATTAAACACTCGTTTTTAGGTCCAAGTCCAATGTATTGTAAATTTATATATTTTTTGTGTAATGTAATGTCGAGGCAAGCATTTTTGTTTGATGGATGAATCAAGTCTTGTCTTATTACCCTAATTCAAAGGTCACTTTCAGAAAATTATCTATGAAGTTATTTATTTGCAGGTATAACACCGCTATACGACGCTGCAAGTAACGGTCATTTGGATGTAGTGCAATTACTCTTAGAAAAAGGCGCTATACCCTCCTTAAAAACTGACTTTGGTGAAACTCCTCTGCACGTCCTACAAAAATGGCGAGCTGGTACCATACTGACTAAAGACGAGGAGGTGTTATATAATAACATATGTCATAAAATCCGCAGCTTTACAGACAAACCTAATGGTGAAGTTTTAGTGTATAGTTATAGATCAAAATCAAAAACTCCAGTGAAGCCTCTGAAAGATGTGACTCCTCCGAGTACGTCGAAGATGACTAGCAGAATAAAAGAGTTACATTCCCCAGCAATGAAAAGGCGCAATGTTATAGACGATGACAGTGATGAAGACTTGAATGTATCCCAAAATGTAAGAAATCAAGTGGCTTTTCCTTCTGAAGACTCAAATTCGTCTGATGATTCTGGATCAGTTAAAAATAGAGAAGTATCCGGTGTTAATGAGTACAGGAGCGCGATTTCAGCTCTTCGAAATAGAAGTATCAATGACCAGCCTGAAGAAGATGTGAAGAAAAGTAAACATAAACCGGCTTTGTTAAATACTGATGAAGTAGACGATGATTGGCTAGAAGACGATATGGGAATCAATAAGAAAAACAACAAAAGAAGACTTAGTGATCCATTAACAGTGGTTGCTAAGAAACCGTCTTACGAAAACATCAAAGATACTATTGACAAAATTAACAAAATAACTGAGCCACTTATTGAAAATAACAAACCATTAAGGCAGAAGAAGTCTCGAATCAGTGATGTGATAGATATAGAAGAAAACAGTTCTGATTCCGACCATTTTCATAGAAACGAAAACAAATGCCCATCCACCGCTGTATCTGAATCTATGAGAAATATCGCTAGAGATTTGAACTTATCGAGATCTAAGGATACCAGAGATAATATGAAAAGGCGTTGGAAAACACAAAGCACTTTATTAAAAGCTGGTTTTCAAAGAAAAAAAGAAGACTTCGACCAATCAAGTAACAGTGGGAGTGACAGTGAATTCATATCACGAAAAGACAAACGTTCAACACATACTGGATTATTTTCTAGAAAAGTTTCAGGAGAAAACTTTGGCATCTCCAATGACGGTTTTAATGCAATACAAAATCTAAATCCCAACATAATGCAGCCATTGAACGTCATACAACCGATTAATATCGTTCAGTCAAAGAACGGGAGAGCGATGCAAACACAAATTTTGCAGCCCGTCGCGGTAAAAGTTCACGTCGAAGATAAAGTCCTGTTGATATCTCTCAAGTTGGATACAATAAATAAATTGACAATCAGCTGGCTGGTTGAAGAAGTTAAATCGAGATATTACAAGTAAGTCTAACAAACTATATTTTTTGCCATATCATGGATATGGCAAGATAAAGTTTCTGACCTAAAGACCTCCCCCTTCAGGAGAAGCTATAAACTATGTAAACACTAGCAGCGCCCCGCGGTTTCACCGGCGTAGTTCCCGTTCCCGTGGGAATACGGGGATAAGATATAGCCTATGTGTTATTCTGATGTATAAACTGTAAAGTTTCATCAAAAACCCTTCAGTAGTTTTTGCGTGAAAGAGCAACAAACATCCATAACATCTAACTTTCTATTACTATTTTTGTACTACTTTCCTCATATAGCTAGATAATGGATTCAGCGGTTACGGGTTGATGATGATTCATAATTCGATTGGCTTCAGGTTGACAGGTGTGAGGCCAATATTCACTTTGATGACATCCGATGGCGCTATGCTCTCGGAAGAAGACCCGCTCAGCTTAGTACTGTCATCGCTAGAGCTCAAGACCTGCATTACTAACTGGAAGGCTTCTCCTGCCGAGGAAAGGTACTTGGAATGCTGCGAAGCTTTGGGAGTATGTAAGTATATTTTTTTTATCAAAAAATATCGTGAATGCTAACATTTATCTACATTAGTTTACACTAGTATTATAAAGAGGAAAGATTTTTTTTGTATTCAAAAATTACTGAACCGATTTCCTAAATTCTTTCAACATGAGAATGCTACATTATCCCTGAGTAACACAGGCTATATCTTATCTCCGTATTCCTACGGGAACGGCAACTACGCAGATAAAAAGGCGCAGAACTGGTGTACATACTTTAGTCTTTGTTTCAGAGTGATTCAGGATTTCTTTGAAAAACTTATTGTTACATATCGAGCCTAGGTCTCATGCATGAAAGTAATTATTTAATGTTCCAAATTAAATTCACGGTATCGGTATATCCATTTCTTCATATCAGCTGAAAAACCTTGTCCACAGGGACGCGGTCGATACATTCCTTTATATTTCTTTTATAAACGATTTTTTGTATTCTAGCAATATCGAAAGAGATCCAGCAAGCTGTCGGTAGAAGCCACACAACACACAGGCTTGCTCTGGGCTCGAAAACTTTACCTCCCTCTCAAATTCGCCCCCTATTCAGAGCTCTGACCCACCAAACCCACATAACAGCCATCATGGTATCAGACAACAACTTGGGAGACGATGCCATGAAGTATCTAACCGAATGCATGGGCACCATGAGACATCTTACCCATTTGGATATCAGCAGAAACAACATCACCGGGGAAGGGACAAAAATACTTGTAAGTGCTTTTGAAAAAGCATCCAGACCAGTTTGCCAATCGCTAGAAGAACTAGACTTGAGCATGAATCCTATAACAGACGATGGATTCAAAAGTATATTGAAGCTGAGTCAGTATGTGAGATTAAAAATTCTAAAACTAAACTGCTGTAGTATAACAGAGAACGCTGTTGTGGACGCTAATAGAAACGCGAGTTTTGATAGTTTGGAATCGATTGATCTGAGTAATAATGAGATTAAACAAGTGATGGTCAGCTGGCTTATGACGTCACTGAATCCAAATTTGATAACTGATTTGGAGTTGGACAATATTGGGGCGGAAGGGAGCGTGGTTGGCTGTATAGCAACATTTATGGATACATCTAAAGAGTTGAAGATAAGGAGATTTGGTTTGTCTAGCTGCAAACTGGTGGATGGACAGTTCATGAGGCTCTACAGGTTAGTAAATAGTATGTTTTCATACTTAGTATTAAGTTTATTACAGATATAATAGTTTAGCTTAAAAACTTACGTATCTAATCAAAAAGTCAAGCTTCGCATATAGGTGAAATAGTCATCGTAGATACGTGCCTTCACGACATAAAAAGAAAGAACTGTAACAAGCAAACAGTGAAAAGTAAGGTTTTCGTATAGATGATTTCTGCGACGTATACGCCAATGCATTCATACATATACCCGTAAAGCATTACAATCCTTCTATTATAGTTGGATGAAAAAATACTACTGTACTGTTATATTATCATTTAATGTCCGGGTAACAAATATTCTTTATTTTCCAGATGTCTCGGTCGCGCCAAACACCTGCAATCAATAACTCTCAAGAACAATCTCCTCACATTCATAACTCTAAAGAAACTGCTACAACGGCAACCCCCCGTCCCACAGATCAATCTAGAAGGGTGCCAGGACATCTTCAAATATTCTCCGGATTCCGACTTCCAAGTCTGGCTACCAGCTATAGACTTTGGGAGGTGTATTCCGGAGATAAATGTCACTCCAGTATCGAAAACTGACGCGGAGAGGGTCAGTTTCAAATCTTTTTCTAAGACTTGGCTGAACTGCTTCAAAGGCAGAGGGGTGATCGAACATTGTGATGGAGGTGTCATCAAGTTTACTGCTAGATGAGAGAATGAATAAACAATGATAAGACTTAACATGTGGGTGCGCTGTTTGTAAATCTTTTTGTATTATCCAAGCTTAGGTGATTGTGCCTTGATATTGAATTTTGTTGATAATAAGAAGATTTCGTATTGTATGAAATAACTTTAGATTAACATTTTTTGTAAGATATTACATTAATATAAATTAAAATTAAATCATTATTAAGAAATAGGTTTTAGTTTTTCTTATCTTTCAGGTATGTTATTGTGAGATTCCCTAAGGTTAATCTCAACTTCATAACTAAAAGCGATATTACAGAAAAAAAATGTAAATAACATTTAATATGGTGTGGAGTGTAGAGGCAGATGTAAGTATAATAAATAATACTAACTGAGCCAACATGCCCGTGAGGTATATAATATGACAGCGGGTCTAAAAAGGCCGTTTCGGGTGAATCTTAATAGAATTCTATTTCGATTCATATTCGAAATTTTCACCAAATACGAATCTGCTAATGAATTGAATTGTCAGTGAATCACTAAATTATGGGACCATTTTACGAAATTTAGAGGAATTGCTTAGGATTTGCTGGGAATTCAGAAAAGGAGAATTGCTCAGAGGAATTGCTCAAAGTGCCCATTTTAGACCCACAGAAATGTCTTTTTACTACAAACAATTGAAACTACAAACAATTCATCATCTTTTAACGTGTATTCGGATAAGTGCATAATAAGTGTCAACACTTTCACACTACGTCCATGGCTTTCATAGACACTTCTTCAGATAATTTGTCGTGGATCTGTCGATTGTCGAGTCAAATATAAAGAGAGTTAAAAGTAGAAAACTACTACTTTTGTTTGTGCATGAACTCTGAAGTACAAGAAGCAGAGCTATGACTTGTATCCATAGTCATGAATAAAGATTTATAAAAAACACAAAAATAACCTCCAAAAGTCACGTCGCGCGCCGTGCAATTATTTGTTTTTATATTTTCAAGAAATAGTACCTAATTTGCAGTTTACCTTTATCTAGCGGTAATAAAGTTATTTGTCAAGAATGGCAGAGCAAGTAAATCAACGTATTGAGGAGATGATAAATGAGCTGGAGCAGATGCGAAGAACAAGTTTGTATGATGATGAAGAAATAAAGTGAGTTATTACTTGGTTATTCAATAAAAATATCAGCCCAACCTAGCGCACCAGCCACTTCAGTGTCTGGTACCTATATGTAATCTATTTTCAAAGGTATTGTAGTACCCAATAAATATATTTCTTTCTTACAACAAAACTTACTGAAGACTGAACAGCACATCAAAGTGACAAATCCTCTAAAAGCCCTTATTTTATGATTTGATATAGTGCATTATGTACATATTTATTATAAATATCCTTTTTATCCAAATCAAAATAATTTACATAGCAAATGTTCAGATAATAAGATTATTAGCCAAGTATGAATTACATTTATCTAAGTTTTAATATTATTAGTGAATCTCTTAGATTTTTTTGTGATCCGGCTATAGCTATTACGTCATCAACACCTTTTTTTAGTCGACCATACACTTAATATTCCATAAAAATTGCAATTTTTATCATTACAGGGAGATATCACGGAAACGTAAGGATTTTGAATACAAAGTGCAGAGGAGAGTCAAACATAAAGAGGATTATGTCCAATACATAGCCTATGAGTTGGCTCTACTTGAAGACATCTCTATAAGACGTAAACAGAACAAATTAAGCGAGAAAAGGAAGGATATAGAATATGCAATTGCAAAGAGACTAAATAAACTATTCAAGCAGTTTATTTATAGGTTTCAGAATGATATCAGGATCTATTTTGAGTACATAAAGTTCTGTAAGAGCGTTGGATTTGAACATGCTGTGTCGGGCATTATTGGACAAATGTTGCAGGTATATATTTTTTGGGAAACTAGAATTTGTTTTTGAGCTTGCAGAGATAGCAGTAAATTCTCACTTCTCAGGTCAAGGAATTAATTTCACCAGTTTCATTAAACCATCAATTAATGCTATCCCAGAGAGCTTCTTTAATTTTTTATGTACTTGTGACAGTCAACAGATTCAAATATTGTATGCTCTGTATATTCTGAGAGAAATCTTCAAATTAAAAAATAAACAAAAAAAAAAGCTCACACTTTTTAACTTTACTTATTTGAAGTAAGACTAATTTTATTTTGTTAATTCTATTGTAATATTGTAAGCAGAATTGGTTTCCTTTTTCAGGTGCATGGAGACAAACCTAAAATGTGGCAAATGGCCGCAAAGTGGGAGAGTGTGGAACAAAATAATCCAGAAACTGCAAGGAATTTCCTCTTGAAAGGCATTCACAGGCACCCTGATTCAGATATTCTTTATTTAGAACTTTTTGAGATTGAGCTGATGATGGCATTCAAAACTGAGGATGAGGAAGAAAAGGTGAGCTATCCCTACTTCATCATATCAATATTCCCCAAGCATTGCCACAATGACCGGTCTTGTGCTTCCCTCATCCAGTGTGCACCCGTCACTTTCACTGGATCATCGGTCCACCTTGTAAGAGGTCTACTAACTGCGCCTTATGGTTGGCCTATCTGCACTTTCCAAGTATAATATATACAACAGTAATTATGTTCATCTGTTTATTCTATGTTTGCTGAAGAAATGTAAATAAAGCTAAACTTAGCAAGGAGATAGCCTACATCATCAAAAAGGACATAGGCTACCTTTAATTAGGACGCAAGTAAAGTCGCGAGCGAATGTCAATTGTACATTATAAATAATGTGAGGTTGAGGTGACAAATATGAACTTTAAGGATGGATGTATGTTTTTTGCTTTTCCTCTCAAACCAAGGATCATAGACATAATTGATTTTTAATTGTTATGGTGCGCATTGGAACCGCGCGGTGCTTGACTAATTAACTCTTGAACAGATTTAACAGTAATATATATAGCTCTCTCTATAATAATATATAGCTCATACATCAGAAAAACACAAAGGCTATATAATTTGTAAAATATGGGTGCTTGTTAAATTTAATATGGGACTCTCTTATTTAGTTTGTATTTAAATTACCAACAATATTACCCTACATCCTTGATGCTGATGTGTTGATTTCTTCTGATTATATGTAGTCAATGTGCATTGTTATAGTTATATTACAAGAGCTTTAAGTTTGAACATATAATTATATTTTTTCAGGAAAAACAACTAAGAAGAGCTGATGTTGTATGGAAGAATAGTATCAAAAACGTCACTGACATAACATTTCTCTTCATGCTGTGTGATTTATCAATAAAATATCAAGTGGATGACACAATCACCAAGGCCATCAAGGAAGAAGTCTGGGCGCAGAGGGATAAGAAAGAAGTTTGGTCTTACATAGCTACTAAAGAGTTAGAGGTAACGTGTAAACCATTTCTTTGCTTTATAAAAGGTTTTTTTTTTATTTTAATACTGAAGCAGTAGTTGTTATTTAGTGCAACAGTGAGAAAATCCTTAAAATGTCTCTGTACCTTTTTTATTTTAAGAGGGAATGAAAGCTAATTAATTATCTACACTAATATTATAAAGAGGAAAGATTTGTATTTTTGTAACGAATAAACTCAATAACTACTGGACCAATTTATAAAATTCTACAATATCCCTGAGTAACACAGGCTATATTTTATTCCCATATTCCCACTGGAACGGGAACTACGTAGGTGAAACCACGCAGAACTGCAAGTCAAATATAAAGCCATGATCAGTCTTTATTTAGCAACCAAATATTGATAACAATCTTCATATTACAATGTTTTAGGGTTGTCACTGGGAAGAGATTGAAGAGTTAGTTGATGAAGAAAACACATTTTCAAAAGAGTTAAATAGCTATATAGGCATTTATGAAGAGGCTTTACAAAAGGTTTGTTATATGTGAATATTACTTCTTGATCTATTCTACATTATTCGTCGATTCTACACTTTTAAATCTTTTCCTACATTTATGTGTCATTACTTTATTTTAGTTTCCAGATAAAGAATTATGTACCAACTACATTCATGGTCTGCTCAGGGCAAGCGAAAGTTTATGCACAGATTTTCAGAAGATAGCCGCAGTAAAACATGCCTGGATGTATGGTCATGAGAATGGGTTACTCACAAATGACATGTATGCTTTTGGTATTGAGATGCTAAAGTTAGAGAATGAAACATCTGATGATGATATGTTGGAGGTAATAAATATTATTACAATTATATTTCGTGTGTTGTTTAAAACTGTATAAAAATAGTTCTATCCATGTGTTTTTCAGATGTTAGACATTGCTTCGAAGATGAACCCTCAATTAAGAAATATATGGGAGGAGAAACTTAAGCTTTGTAAATTAGATGAAAAGAAAGTATTTTCTACTCTAAAAGAAGCTACTAGAGTATTGAGTCCTGATGATGCACTGACTCTGTGGGATTTCTTGTTGGATAATGTAGAATCTAAAGAGATGGTGAGTTTTAATTTTATGAAAGTAGGTACAGTCAAGATAACATGGAGCTTGACACATTGGACTTTGTAACATTCTTATTACAATCGCCTTCGAGGTCAAGACCCATACTAAAAGTGTAAAGCTTTATGTGCTCTTGACTGTACACCAACTAAATAATTTATTTAGGTATTTCTATGTAGGTAAAACTGTACTAAATTTATGATACTGATAAGTGATAAGATAAATCAACTGATACCTAAAGGCTTTTGTACATTTTGATTACCCTTTACAGTTGCAAAATCTACATAAGAAATTCCAAAATTGTGAAAATACAATAATTTTGGCACTCAAACCCAAACTTCTTCAGAAAATGTATGACCACAATGGTATCAAAGCTGCAAGAGGACTGTATGAAGACTTAATTAAGACCCCACCAACACAGGTGGATGTTCATAAAATCATGATTGAAATGGAGAAGTCCCAGGACAGTATCAATTTAAAAAATATCAGGAAATGCTTTGAGTGCGCTGTTCAACATCACGGGAGTGATAATGTGAGCCTTTGGATGGACTACATGACATTTGAAACTGAAAATGGGAATGCCCAGGCCGCCCCTGCTCTTTACAGGAGAGCAATTGGAATGTTAAAGAAAGAATTAGTCGATGAATTTATTAAAGCTCAGACATTAGCAAAATTAAAATAAGTTTACCATCAACTTTGTTTCAATTAAATACAACACTAATTTTTACATATTTATTTAAATATCTAAACAACAGCAGAACATATCCACATAATACACCATTTATTCTAATTTATTTACACATACCATTGCTTACATTTCTCTACAAGAGTTGAATCTCTACTTTGGTGATAGTGGAATAACACTTAGCAAATAAACAGCAATACAAATAGATAAATGCAATGAAGTAGGTATTTAGGTCAAGCTATTGCATGGCTGCGATTGGAGCGATGTAGTACCTAAAGATTAAAGAGGAGCCACGTTTATGTTGCTTATTTCTGAGCAACTCTCTCCAGCAGGCTTGCCACGATGGGTATTTGGGCATTATGGGAGGGTTTCCTGCCTTCAAACTGCAGCCAGCTACAGCCATGCAGGTAGACACCACAACCAGCGGGTAGGTTAGTGTACTTGTCACAAATGTAAGCAGCGGCACAGTGTAGTACCGTAGGTCCTTTGTCTTGACAAGGTATTTGTTGACATAGTATGCCAACACACCTGTGACTGCAACACAGGTCAAATCTCCAAGTAACTTAGGAATGAGTCCATGGAAAAATCCAAATAAACCATCATCTCTGTATACTGATACGACTGCGCCCAGTAAAGAGCTGTAATCTTCCTCCTTGCCGATAAAGGAGGCCATCATTCTCACTGACACGACATGGAATGGGTATGACACGATTACCGCAGCCGTGTGCATGATCATGTCCCGCCGGCCGAGCCGGAAGTAGTCCTCCGGCTTGGGTTCGTCGTCTGTGATGATATTGGGAGGGTCATTGATTTCTGGCAGGTCAATGCCAACCGCGTAAATGACCTTCGACGTGAGCTGACTGGACGCGATTAGCCCGAGCACTCTAGCAGATAAGCCTCGGTAGCACCCGAAGAAACCGTCTGAGGCCTTGATGTACTTGATGTATTGGAATACGTTAGGTAATATCATGGCAGGGCGGCCGAAGAGTGTGGTCGACCGGCGCGGTGGTAACGGCTCGAATCCTAGCTGGATGAGAATCTTCGCATATTCCATTGGGTGGCATATTGTCGTTACTAACAACTGAGAGGGCAGTGCAGCTATCTTCTCCTTTTCGATTTCGTCCATTTTATTTTGACAATATCAAGGACAGGACTTCGGAAATCAAAATCAAAAAAATTTAATTTACCACAAATAATGAAGAGGAACTGACTGTCAAACATAAATGTTACCATTTTATTAAAATTCAATTCCACAGACAAGAAAGAATCAATAAATTATTAAATAAAATGTTGAAGGATTAACAGTGTTTTTTTTTCAGATTGATTTGATTTTGACAAGACTTGACGAACCAAATGACCAAAATCTCATGAGGAATCCGAAGAGGGACGTCATGTTTTTTGTAAAAATTTTATTTTCCTGTGTATTTTTGGTTTTGGATCATAATAATGATATTATGTGGTAAATTTACAGCCGCTTCAATATTCAATAAAAATGCACTATCATTGTACTGTCAATTTCCAAGACAATGATTTGTATTTTGGTATTTCCAATGCCATAAAATAACATCGACTTCAATGCCATAAAATAACATCGAATTTCAGAGCAAATAACACCATCGACTAATCATTGACATGTCATTGTCATTCAACTGTAACCGTTGACATTTAGTAGAATTGGCTCCCAGTTTATATCAATAAAGGATCTATAGACGAACAAAAATTTCTCATGACATATAGTCCTAAAGCGTACCGGTTTCCAGATATTCCATGTTAAAGATCCTGTGTAAATAAAAATGTTATATATTTTTTTTTTATTTATTTTGTTTGCTACGGGCGCAGCCTAGGATAACTTTTCTTTAGAAACACGGAATTTCCCTTATCAAACAAGGCAAACATTTGTCGCTGGCAGCACTGTACAGTCGTCATGTGACATCAACTATCAACGTATTAGCAATTAGCAAGGTACCTTGGTACCTATTAGCGGGAATTCCCGTTTAATCAATTCTTGCGACAGCAGAAAACTTAGTTTTTCATGCATGTAATACATTAAAGTACAATTACATCCCTTCCTTAGTATAGTTCAAAAGCCATTAAACAATTTAAAAATATATAATATAAGTACATAATATGTACTTATAGAATAAAAAATACTATGTTTTATAATAAAAAATGCATTTTATTTATAACTGTTAGCCTATAGGTATAGATGAAATAACTAAATCGGTCGTCTCATCTTCATCAATTTTGTAGGGTAGTTGTGTTGTTAGTGTTGATGTTGGCGGACCTTTGGTGTCTTTTGCAACTCGCTGAGGAGTCTAAAAATGTATAAAAAGAACATAAGTGATTACCTATCATAATAACTTGATTACGTAACGAAAAATAGGCAAACATCAGAATAAAATATAATTATGGAAGTACCAAAAACAAACTATAACGAATCATTTTATAAATTAATTACCTTATAAAATTATTCGTTATAGTTTGGTTTTGGTACTTACTGAGTTAACGTCTTCGCCTGTTTTAGCTTCTTTTTCTTCGTCTATTTAGCTGTTTTCTTTGTCTTCATCGGTGTTATCTTCTTCAGTTCCCTTGTTACTATCTAAGTCTTCACATTGATCTTGGTTTTCAATGTCTCGAACTTGTTCTTCCTCGTTTTCCAGCATTTCATCCTTTTCCTCTAACGGTTCCCAGCCGTTATCTATTATATCTGTTAAAATAATAATTCTTAGACAACCGTAGTCCGTAGGTATTGAAGAAAGCAGTAAATAGTTTTATATTTATCTGTTTATTTATTATTTCTGTAGTGTAGATTACACTCTTCCTTTGCCTACTGGTCTATAAGGAGTAGTAGCTTTGAAACACCTAGGTATAACGAAAGATAAATTTTTATTGACCACTTATTCCCCCACCCAAATAGGTACCTAAACAAATGTTAGCCTGTGACACTCAGAAATAGTGTATCAATCTCTCAGTGAAAGAGATCCTAACATGTTCATGTCATTAAGGGGGATTCGATTTTGTGACTATCAAACATAACGGTACAATCATTTTGTTCTTCACGCAGTCGTAGTTTCGTAAGTACTATCTAAATTACTTGCCTCTAAATCTCAAAGAACCTCGTCTGCTAGTCGGTTTGTCCTCAGTGACATCTATTATCACTGTTGGCACTGCGTCTATCGCAATTCCGTTCGATTTCTTGTCCCCTTCTTGAATTGTATCTCCATTTTCTTTGTTAAGCTGAAAATGGATAGCTTATTATGTATTGATATATATTCTCTTCGTAAATTTATCTGTGGCTAAACAGTAATCTTTGGTAGTGCACCTGCATAAAGGAAATCGAAGGTTCCTGTAGCTTCGTCGCCTTCTCTTTACTTCGCATTATGTTCGCGTCTGTTTCTTTCTCAAGTCGTAATTTATGAGCTTTATCAGTACGCCACATCTGTGAACATAACATAACAATGTTAATAAGTAAGCTATCTGCTGGAAATTTAAGAGTAAGCACAAATTATTTACTTACATGGTAGCCGCAGTAACACAGTCCTAATAAGAATATCGCAATCAAAGCAACGAAAAACTTATCAGTGTTCTCCTCTTCATCATCAGGTGGTTGATACAGTGAGTCATATGGTATTCTCGAAGGTGGATCTTCAACCCAGGTTTTATCGACACTCTAGAAACGAAGCAATTAGATACGTTCAGTAGAAACTTTCCTCAATAAACATAGAAAACTTGTGCATTATTGTCCCATAGATATTTTAAGATTCTGATCAAACTGGTTTCAGAAAGAACAGTTTTTAGGATTCACTAGATTTAATGTGGATACATTGAATTAATCAATAGTAAAATCTTATTTTGTATTCCCTGAAAACTCTATCAAGAGATGATTAGTATATAGTGATAAATGGAGGTATTTCAAGATCAGCAAACAAGACTTGGTTGAAATTTTGTTTTATGGATCAGTAGAGACGTGCTTACAATAAGGAAGCTCCCATTATGCGTAGCCCCTAACTCGTGATCCGGCCAGGCTTCGTCGAAGTCTGCTGAGCACTGAGCACTTCTCACACCTTGAGCGTTCACCACGTTCACTTTCTCAGCATCCGACCGCGTGTATAGCATATACTCTTCTAAAGGTTTCATGCTACCTAGGTCATTTACTTCTACCAGTATATCTGTTGGATCAATTGTAAGATTGTCAGAATCTATGCACAGTGAGCCGAGTTTCTTAATAATAGTTTGTTGTATACTTACTGGACAGACATCCATTATATCCTTTGTAAATCTTCAACCTCGGATCAGTTGTATTCAAACCTCCAATCTGAACTTCGTTAGACCCAACATCTAGAGCTTCCCAGAGGTCTTGTGGAGGAAGTTTCTCTAACGGTACTTCTATCCTGTCTATTAGCAGTTTAGCTTCTTGACCAATCCTTGTGTAATATACTGTATGTCGTGCACCTACGATTGAAGAAATGTTTGTTTGATTTAAATGAAACACATTTTAATATTTTTCAATAATTGAACACTATTACCATTCAAAAAGTTCCTATTTTTAACTTCTGCTCCATAAGCTTCTTCTTCGCGGTCTTCTTCGAATTTTAAGTAACCATCTTGTGTTATTGCTATTAATAAGTAGTAACTGCGCCTGCAATTCAACATTCATTCATAAGTATTGTGCTTTCAAAATAAATTGCGTGTAATCTTTAAGAAGGCATTACTTATTCTCTGTTTGCACCAGCAGCAACACGGTGTTCTTCTGTCGAAGATCGTTACTTGAGAATGCCAGTTTAATTTTGACCTGCAATCAAAAATAATATAGATTGGTACTTACATACAAAACATTTCTTAATATTCTGCAAAGTATCATCATTATTATCATTAATCAGTACCTGAAGAATAGGTCCAGAAAGTATAAACTTCCTTTCTAAAATGCTTTCTCCGTTAAACTCAGCACCTTTTTCTTCCATACAGTATTCCCCGAAATAGCTCGTCAGTTCACAATCGCAGCTGCTGCTCTCCGACTTTGTGAAGTTTTCAGTACAAATGCCTCCGTTTTTGCAAGGTTCTGAGTCACACTTCATATTACATTGAGGAAGTACTCCTGTTAGATCTGAAACAAGGTGACAATAAAATGATATATATATCATAAAAGTTTTGATCAACTTAGCATTAAAGCTTTTATAATTTCAAGTTAGTTACCATCTTCCGCTTGAGCCTTCCTAGACAAGTCTACGACGTGATCAGCAATCTTGAACCCCCTTATGCAACCCACGTAACCTCCCTGAGGTAGAAAAGCTGCTCGAGGGGCCAAGTGCAAGGAGTACGTGTCAAAACCACCGAGATTCATTTGGAAGTAGTCGGTGGGAGGTGCTGGTGGTCTTTGCGGACGAATCACTTCTAAAAAGTTACTGATATTTAGAATTTTCACTTTTTAGTGATTAAAAGTATTCAAACCCTTGTTTCCAATTAATATACATTGGTACTGAAACTGGTTTACATTTAATATTTAGGAACACTTTCTTTTACAATTAATATTCTCACGCCTTTTATCCCGTGGGGGTGGGTAGCTGTAGTCTATTTCTGTAAATACCCAAGTTTCACCAGATATTCTGTAGACATCTAATAAATAAATAATAATTGAAGAATTTAAAATACCTATATAAATGTAGTCACTGTATCACGAATCTGCCGTTATCATAATTGGAATAACCCAGAATCTGTCCTTACACGGATAAGGAAAATTTGAAATCGCTATCCCTAAATTAACAATTAAAACCCATTAGTTTCGTTACCATGATTGGCTAGACATAAGTAAAAACAAATATTAAAAAAAAAATACTTAAGTAGATAGATATTGTTCTGGACGTCACATCACATTGACAAAAAATTTAATTGAATTGAGTATTTAATTATCTAATATCTGCAACATGCTTACCTAATTCTGGATTTACCCAAGGCTTATTAGTGTAATTAGCTAACAATTTGGGAACTTTATAAATTGTAGCATTCCTATTATTCACGTGGAGAGTCGTAGAATTCTCAGTTCGTATAATAGCTATCTGCACACTTTCACCTTTGTTAATTTTCTCAT
Source organism: Ethmia dodecea (assembly GCA_963855545.1). Lineage (NCBI taxonomy): Eukaryota > Metazoa > Arthropoda > Insecta > Lepidoptera > Depressariidae > Ethmia > Ethmia dodecea. The sequence goes on from OY979449.1 coordinate 5,053,564, forward strand.
GAGTTACGTTCATTTGTATTATTTCGTCTTCGTGATTAAATAAGTAAATAATTTCCGTTCCGTTATGTATGAATAAATGTATGAAATTATTCAAATTATCATTAGCGTATAATACTAATGAGTTGTCGTCGTAAGTTCTAAGGTTCATGAGAACGTTCTCTGTCATCATTTTCTTAAGCCCGAGTTTTTCTGCATCAGTGGCGTTGTTGACTAAATAATTCTTTTTCAAATAAGCCTCTTGAGTTTGGAATGTTAATGCTTTCGTGTTAATATCTGAAAGTTAAAGCAAAATACTTATTTACCCAGTCCTTGAGAAGGATTTTGTAAAGTTAGTCAATGAGAAGGGTTCGTTCGCTGGCTGTATGTTGTTTTTCGGTTAAAAGTTTATCTTTTCTCGTATTTCAAAGAAATTAAGTGACTCAGGTGATTCTTTAGTGAATAATTGGGAGAAAATTTCATAATCATAGAAAGTATTACAAAAATTATTAACTCACTTTCTTCACAATGAGTTCCTAAATGTGCCCAGGGATTCTTACAGATACACTCATAGCTCGACCATAGTTCCTTACATGTAGCTTTATTCTGACAAGGATTAGGCACACACGACGGCTTGCAGTCTTTGATAATTTCTGACAGATGGACAGACATGTAGCTGTAAATGTCCAGGATTTCTCCGTTGACGACTAACCCTCTAAAGCATCCTATCAATCCTTGGTTAACAGCAGATTTTTTGAGATGTTCCCTAGAAGTAGGTATAAACATTACAAAAATGATCTATCTGGTAATGAATGAACCGTACGTACTAATTTGAAATATTTTTTTAAGTGTAGAGAGAAAACTTTAAGATTGATGGATTAGATGAGTTGGACTATATCACGCACCTATCACCATGTCTGAGAAGAAATGTGTAAAGTCCATAAACTGGCAAAAAATGTTATATTAGTTACTTTGTTATCATAACAAGAATTTTGCTTCTGAACTGTAAGGATGAGAAACTTTTCGCAAACCCATCAAACAGACAATGAGCAATATAGAAAATAACAAAAATTCTTACGCAGTAGCACCACCAATGAACATGGAGCCTTCGAAAGGGCCAAATTCCTCTTCTAACAGAAGGTTGAGCATCTGGTACTCGGTATTAAGCATGAATCGGACGTGGTAGAAGTTGTAGTCGATCCATATCTTGTGCCACTCTCCACCGTTGAGTTTGCGCTTCGAGTTGATCACCAGCTTCCTTGTGGTGCCAGTGTTGAGAGTAAAGTTGAAGGTCAGTTCATGTTCTGTAATATTATGTTTATTGCATATTCAAGTCAAAGTCAAAAGTCAGTCAAAAGTTTTTATTCAATGTAGGGGCTTATAAGTCCACCGCTTCGGTATGTATAGTTGAGGAAAAGAAGCTATTGCCTTAGGTACTTTATATTTAGGAAAAGCATTTGAACATTATGTTGCAAGGCATAGGTCTCAATGCAAAGCATAGTCTACCGTGCTTCTTCACTTCGGAGGAATAGCGTTTACATGCTATATCAAGGTACAAAGATATGCTGCAAATTTTTACCACTTGTCAAAGCCACCATAAACGAAGGATAATTTGGTCTGATTGGTGGTTGAAATAATAATATAGCACTTGTTCCGGTTGTTCTGAAACTGAATGCGATGTCTCCTTTTCGCCATCCCGGCACTTCTATGTATGATTGGGATGTAGTAAATGTTACTACGTAACGTTGGGTGTCTGGAAAGAATATTGGAAGTACAGAATATGAGGTTGATTCTTAATGAAATAAAACATTTACAAATAAAGCATTTACGCAGGCTCGGAATTGTGGTGGTTTATTATTATCTATAGTTATTATATTTCACTCATTATTTTTATTATGTTTAGACAATTCCGTTAAATATTTCTATATAACCTGACAGTTGACTGATAGATAATGCTTTTACATGAATTTAAAGTGTTTTTTTAAATATTGAAAAAAAAAGCTTTAACAATTTTATATCCCATCAAATAAAACTAACTCGTCTCAACACATTCCAAAGGCCCAAGCGTGATCCTTCCCTGGGCCTCCTCCGTCAGATCCTTTTGTTGCAAGAAGAACATCTCCATGATGCCCAAGCTCTTTGGATCCACCAGCGTCCCCTCATCGGTGTGCCACTTGTTGTCGTTGGCATCGCAGTTGCAAGATTGTATCGGGTTAACGCAAGTTGCGTTCACGCCGCAAGGACAGTACCCTCTGTAAATTTCACTGCTTGATGAATGGACTTTACAAAATGTATCGGGGTTTTGTCCGGAGTTACTAATGTTATGTTTTTGACAAGTATGTATGATTATAACACTGATTATAAACATCAATTTAGTTGCCACAAGGTAAGTGTGTCTTATCTTGCTTCGAATTTCTCGCATATTATGGTAAATTTTATGAGTGTTGAGTACTTACCGTATTACTTCTAAAAAAAAAAAAATCACAGTATGTATATTACAACAATTCATAAAAAAAAAAGTTATCATTAAACCTACTTAACTTCTTAGTGGGTGAATTGATTTGCCAAATTGAGGACAGTAGTGAGAACTAATTCTAGGACAAACGGGTTTTCTCATGAGGAAGTTTCGAAAAACTTATTAGCGGATGTGTGTGTCGTTGTGTGGTGAATATTAGATACAAAATAATCTAAGTCTGAATAAAATTTGTCCCCCAAAACTTACCTGGACACATTGCCTAAATAATCCACAGTATCATTAGAAGATGATATGAACCACGTAGCACTGTGAAGCTCCAACGGAGCCATGTTACAGTCATACTTGATGTATTGGCGGCAGTAGAGGGAATGTGATATCAGTTCCTGTAGCATCTCTGCTGTAAACTCCCTGTACTTGATTTGGAAGCTGAAATCTTGTCCCGAAGCTGACCGTACGTCCTTCAAAAGAAAACAAAATAATGTTAGTTGCTAGAAGTCTGACATCAGAAATAACATTCGTTATTTAAATAATTATTTCTGCAACTGACAGGAAATATTAGCAGGATAGATATGGGTGATCTGTCGATAAAATGCGTGTAAAGAAATATCCATAAATCATGTGGAGTCGCAAGACTTTCAATAAGTGGACTTATAAGCCCTTGCATTGAATAAAACATTTGATTTGATTGATACTGCGAATTAAGCGAAACATTATACTGTCACAATAGTTAGGGAGGCGAATAGGGGAATTTTCGGTAATACTCGAGCGTGGCAGTTTAAGATATGAGAGATACCTTAGACCCAAAGATATTAAAGTAAGGATGAGTTATATTCATACTGCTTGCGTTTGAAAATTGATCCCCTACGAGTGTGCTACAACATGTATATACTTACTTCTTAGCGTATTTATAGGATACAACAATGATGGGGAAAGATGATACGGAACGAATAATAAAGAAAAAGAGAGCTATCTGTTAAGAGTTGGGCCTAAAATTCGACTTGAAATACAATGCGACTAAATAAAATGTGGTTAATTAGCTACATTTGTCGGCCTCATTTTCTGTGCTCTAGTAACATATCTACGTCTTTCCATATATAATATCTTTGCTTAGACCTAATAGAACAACCTTGTAAAGTATTTAGCTCTATATGTAGTGACGCGCGCCTAGGATAGACGATCAGATTAGTAAAAAAAAATCGATAGTCTGAAATACTCCAGCGCGTCAGATTAAGATATTGGGGGTTGATTTTGGTGTTTTAAGACTAAATTTAACTAATCTGACGATAAGTCCTTGAGGCCGCCAAGTTATAGGGTCGCGAACTTGTAAAAAAAAAACGTTAATCCGGCATTCTGGAGCGCGATTTTTTTATTTTTTATTTTGAAGATTATAATCTAAAACTTACTAAAAATACAAAATCTGCCGGTTTCCGCATGACCGGAAGTGTGGAGGAGCCATTTCATCTTCCGAAAAACGCGTTGCGGCATATAAGTCGCAAATAATACATTTTACACCAAAAAAGTTTCAATAAACAAAAAAGGTAATTTTATTTTACACAAAAAATGTATCTTTACATTTTTGTCCAAAGTTAAAACTTTTTGACTTGAAGCATCATAAAAACTCAAACTCCCGGTTTTTTGAGTATATCTCGAAAACTGAGGGTGTTAAAAAATTGATATGAAATAACGATGATTAAATCATTGAACTTTTATTATATCTCAAATATTTTTTTTTCTAAAGCTTCTCGACAATTTTCGTGGACTCGGAAAAAGTTACGCGTATCTGTATACAAAAGTATTATTAACATGTACAGTTCCATGTATGTATATTATTCAATAGCCTGTTGATCCTCAAATTGTTTTTTGAACGTACCGTAACGTAAGCAAAATGAAGTGAAGAATTGAAGCAAAAAAGAGGAATTTGCCATAAACATGACAGAGCGCTTCGCGGAAATATGCCGTCCTACCAGTATTTTTCCTTTATTTCGCAACATTGACGGTGAGGAAAAAAGCGGTAGAAGGGAGTTTTCGGTACACCCTAATATATATATATATATAATTCCCAGTTTTATCAAAGAGAAAGAAAGAAAAAAAAAAGAAACCAAAAATTCTTTTTCGGTCAGATTAACAGAACCCACCAACATTTTTTGTCAGATTAAGAAAATATGCTTTCAGGATACCGAGATAAACCTCCCCTATGAAAATCTGACGCGCTCGAGTATTTCAAAAGAACTTATTTTTTTTGCATTTTCAAAAATTCATCGTAACTTATCGTCACGCCGAAATCGTCAGTTTTTTTAAAGGGAGCTTCCTTGGGGCCTACTTAACACCCCTTCCGAAAATCTGACGCGCTCGAGTAAATTTTTTTTTTTGCATTTTTGACTACTTTATATGCCTACCCCCACCACGCAAACCGGCAGATTAGTATAACGTTGTTATCAGAGGCACTTGGGGCATACGTAGTATGAATATCTGACGCGCTCGAGAATGCCCAAGTAACTGTTTTTTTTTAACATTTTTGAAAAACCGTACACGCCAAACCCACTGCTAAAATGGTTTTTACCATACGAGCTTTTCTTTTCGAAATTATTTTATCTTTCGATTTTGATAGGTCTCGACGGCGCCGTTGAATTACGCCATTTAGCTACCTCGCCTCCCTAACTACAATCAACTTACCACTTGACTTGGAAGATTGTGTTCAACTACCGTGATGGAGGAATCTGCTTCGATCTCTCTAAATTCGCACTTCACGTGAGCCGGCGGAAACTTTCCGTTTCCGTCAATGTCTATCAGATAGACGTCGTTTCTTGTATACCCTAGCAGAGCTAACTCTTCGCACGTTTTTCTGAATGTAGCGAAATGACAGTTCTCTCCGATATACCCTTGAAATTCGCAATAAAAGCAATTAAATTAAAGTAGTCTAGACTATTTTTATAAAAGGAAAGATATATTTTTTTATTTGTTTGTATTGAATAGGCTTAGAAACTACTAGACCGATCTGAATAATTTTATTATTCCATCAATGGAAAGCTTACTTTTCTGTCAGTAAGATGGGCTATAAGTTTTTCACGGGAACGGGGCAAACGGTGAAATCGCGCGGAACAGCTAGTAGATAATACAACAGAAATCTACACTTTTACCTACTGGCATAATGGCTCTACAAACATATTACATTAAAGATACAAATAAACAAGTTTGAAAATAATAAATATAATAATGTCAGTAAGTATATGGAATACACAAAGAAAACATAAATTGAGAAGTTTATCCAACGATCATAGCACGTCATTGATTTATTAATGCCTTTTTACGATACATAAAAAGTAAGTTTATTATAAGTAGCTCTTCGAACAACACGGAAGACATGTACAAGGATTACTGCAATTCTAATCCTTACTAATATCATAAATGTGAAAGTATGTCCGTTTATTTAATCCTTTATCATGTAGCGATTCAGTAACATATCGAGAGCGAGGAGAGCTTTTTTGGGCAATGATTTTTGGAGTATTGAAGAGTAACGTGGAATGCAAGCAAGTCGTACCCAAAAAGCTAGAATAATTTCAAAAATAAGGTCCAAGTTGATTGAATTAAAATTATGAAGTATCTGACCTGTATTATCGCAATTGCAAATGACCCTGTCTTCTCTGATGGAGCAGATACCTCCATGTTCGCAAGTGTTGGGTCTAGTACAAGGGTCTACGTATCGACAATCGTCAATGGCCACTTCTCCCACTACTCTTTCTGTGTTGATAACGAATCTGAAAATTAACAGTTGAGAGAGATATCTACCATTTATGTAACACTTAGTATTTCGTTACATCAATATCTATTGTAATTCTAACGAAATACTAAATGATAAAGTCACTCAAAAGGTAAGGGGTTTTGATGATAAAAAGAAGAGACTTAACTTTTTTGGAGGATAAACCTATTTAAGTAGATATAAATATACTGACTATACTTAATACAACTATAATAATCGATGATTTACCTGGGTTCTATTAGAAGGCCATTGATTTTGATATTCCTCATACATCCTATTAAACCTAAATTAGCGGACTTGAGACCACTGCCAATGACAATCTTATCTTGTAATTGAAAGTCGAGTCCTTTAAGAAACAAAACAAGTATTATCATAGGTTTCAGAGTTGATCAAGTTCCCACAAAAGTACCTCCAAAAGGTATATTTACCAAACATTTGTGCGGGCTTATTGTGATTGTCTACAGTGAGTTTAATTCTTCCTTTTCTGTAGTCCAATTCCACTGTATGCCAGTCGTTACTAACGTTGAATTTCACGGATTTTAGTACAGTCACATTTTTACCGACGTCGGGTACCAATTCGAATCTTATTTCTTCTTTTACCATTCTAACCTGTAATTCAAATAGTTAGGTACTATTTAGTAAGTAAATTTAACAATTCGGAAACAACATTGTCATCATGACTGCATAATAATAACGTATTTTGTTTCCTAGGTGCAAACAAATTTGATAGAAATTTGTTAATGGTCCGATATGTATGTTTAAACTTACCTCCCAATAACCTTGTCCAGATACAATTTGGCTATATGCTAGCACTGCCATATTTTTACTAGTTTTAAATTCGAAACCCAAATTAATACTAAGACTCTGATTCAATGGCCACCAAATATGGGAAGTTGCAAATGGGTACGTTATAGGTATAACTTCAATATCAATTTCTTCAAACTCAGGGTCAACAAGCACCCCAATGTAGTGGACTTTAGGATTGTTTTGCTTTAGCTCGTATATAATAGAAACATCATTGTAGTAAACATATTTTAGATTTCCAGCGAAGTTGTTAAAGGATTTCAAGCCTTTCATTTTGTGGAGATCTGGACCTCCGCATATGTATATTTCTGGGTCAATGCAAACATATCTTGTATTCCCGGGGATTTCATACGTCTCTGTTATGTTATCGAGGTACACGAACACGGTTTGTTCTTGAAAAATTACTGTAATGTTGTGCCAACGATTGTTGTTGACTTTTTCTCCCAAATAGTCTTCCACAGGTCCATCGCCTAGATCGATTTGAATAGCTACCTTTTCTTGGTGTATCGATAGAGCGATATAATGATGTTTATCGTCAATTTTACCACTTGCATAGAACAGGGCTGAATCATCGAATCGAGTCTGGAATATTTTATATCTTGTTACATCCATAACAAGTTAAGAAATGCAGTAAAATGTTATTCAAGTCTATTTCGCGAAACCAATACGGATTTGAGTGGGAGGTTGTTAATAAAATATGTCCTTAACGTTACCTTTAGGTGGAGTAATACGCAAATTAACAAGAAGTAATAAATTATCTACTTTCTGACGTGAAGCAGAACTGCAAACAGATCGATTTGAAAGTTGAAGTAGGTAATGAGACATGATTTACAGAGGTGTTATTTAATCAAAGTACTGGTGTTTACCTTAAAGTGCAGACTGACTCGGGTACTGGTAGAGTGGACTCGGTCTTTCCAGTCGTAAACCCGATAAGACACGTAACTGGATCCTCGTAATGTTAACACCGTCGCCGCTTGATGATGCAATAAAAATACACAATCAGTGAAAGTAGAAATCCCGATTGGACCAATTATATTTAAGGTTTAAAACAAAGATCTTAATTAAGTTAAAACGAAAAACTGGCAGATCATTAATATAGTTTTGATTAAGTTTGTGATTGTATTACGTCACAATATTGATATGTTAAAAAGATTTTATTCTTCTTCATAACAGTCATTTACTAGCTCAAACCAAAGCAATTTTACATAATCTCTACAATTTTTGTAGGCTTGTGGACATTGAATATTTTTCCTTAAAAATGCAAGAACTGTTGTGATTCAACAAATAAGTCAGGTTTTTTGGTTCAATAAACTTGACAGGTGGTGACTGGTGAGCCTATTGTCAGACTAAAATACCTACACACTGCGGGGTTTCTGGTTTTAAAAAATCTTCTGGATAAATATCTCAAGACTACGTGAGGAAAACAGCAAGAATACTTAGTAAAACCAACTTGAAGGCATAGCCCAAAGAGATTAAAATATAATAAGGCATAGAGGGGACAAAGCGAGGAAAATTTGAAGTCAAAAGTTATTCCAAGTAGAATAAGTCTTACAATTTCGACCGAATGACAGCTCGCGTTCATACTAACTGACATGATAAGGACATGACGCAATAGGCTTCAAAGTTTTGTATGAAAATATTCCTGTCCTCTATGCCCTATTATATTTAAATCTCTTTGGCATAGCCTAAGATCAGTCGTTATATTAGTAACTCCGTAGCATTATTTGCATGCAGCTATAGTTGAACGACACCAATTTAATACATACTGTAAACATCACAAAGCTGTTCTTCGTAGAGCGTCCCAAAACAATCGCATCTGTAGGCGTTGTATTCATTTATGCATCTAGAACCTTCGAAGCAAAGGTTTTCTACTGTCCTGCACTTGTTTATGCATCCTTCTTTGACATTTTCGTGTTTGGTAGCGATCAGAGGCACTATCGGTAGGAGGTCCGAGGCAGCCTTCCCTGAGCTTAATACCATGTCGCTAATACAACCGACGAATGATTCTATTATGTATTTTACTCCGTGGAGTTTCTCTTCGGAGCTCAAACCTATAGAGAAAACAGTTGGAGTAAATAACATACGTATATACGTATGTTATTAACTCCAATATGGTCCCCCGTTCGGTTTGACGGAGGTGTTGAATTCCTTAAATACTTACCCCATTTTGACGAGTGTATTCAAGGGACCCCTAAATGAGACGTGCTTGCTGTTTACACATGTCTCAAAATTCAGTCTGGGACCTTTTGCTTTCCTCACGATGTCTTCCTTCACTGTCGAGCTATGTATGTCCTCGCCTGGATTCGAATCGACCCTCACGCATGACCAACGGACTCTTTAACCACGTGGCTATTACTGCTCAGTTCATCTATTGTAATACATCTATTGTAACACCTCGCGGGTGTACATAGATTTACCTCAAGTTCAGAGTGGCCCTAAAGAGGGCCAGCTCTAAACCGCGCTATCGAAGTATTCTCTTGAGGTTGAATAAATACAACTGTATTATGGTATAGGCACGATCACCTTACCTGGCGAAAGATATTCCAATTTCACGATGGAGGAGCATTCCACCTCCGCTCCACCACACATTAATAACAATATTTTACAATGCATCGTCTTAGAAGTTAGGTTTTTAATAAAAAAAACATCTTACCTCCAATAAGTATGACAGATGTTAAGTTATCTGTTATCCCATAATTTGTGTCGAAACTTAAACCCTGGAAACAATTTCAAGCATAAGTTTACGTTTTTGGCATAAATATCGTCAAAGTGGGAGTCGGACACGCACATGTGGTGGTTCCATACTCTTGTAAAAAAAAACCGCCAAATAAACACTCCTTTTGTTTCTATTTTTTTTTCATATAGCCGCAATATTTACACATCGTGTGAAAATTTCAACTCTCTTCCTGTTACGATTCATGAGATACAGCCCGCTGACTGACAGACAGATAAACGTACGAACGGACGACCATCGGAACTTTTTTAATTAATGATGGGTTTACTCTTGACCCCAGACTATCCCGAGAACAAAGACGGGCCTACGATGGAACGAGCTTGCCCAGAATAGGTATGCCGGCTTAAATCCTCAAACCTTTAGTAACTCTTTGGGTACAGAACCCTATAATAACATGCTTAGTATATCATGTTATAATAGTACCTTCAAGTAGACTTCTTCCTTGAGCTGGTCGACCTTGGCAATGAGTCTTGCACCATGGACGTCGATGGTAACCACTACGCTGTGCCACTGGTCCCTGTTGAGCGCGCGACCGACTGTCACGGAAGTGAGGTGCTTCCCAAACACGTGTACCACTAGAAAATAGCAGTCATAATAAAGCAATTGACTGCCTTGTCAAATATGGAGTAGGGCTCCATATTTGAATTTGCACCTAATTTTTGTTACAATTTAAATACCTAATTTGACTTTTATTTTGTGCAATGGTATACTATCACAAAACAACTGTCGATAATCTTGCTCTCTGTCGGTCACGGTCACGGTCCATCAAATTGAATGTTCAAATGATAACCAAACGTCATTGGCGTGGCCAGGATTCGAAACCGAGCCTAGAAAAAAGGGCTCTTTAGACAAAGGGCTATGGGCGGGCTATACTGTTGTAACGTTTAAACTAAGAATTAAACATCATTGTCTTAATTGACTGCAGGTAGGACGCTAACATTTATGTCTCTTCTGGTTTTTAGATATCCAACTACCAACATACATAACTCGACTTTTTTTATTTATCTGAATTTAATCGGTAAATATATATCATAATATATATTTTATATATCTAACAAGTGGAAATATTCTTAAACCTTTAATTACTGTCAATTAAAGGTTTATTCAAAAAGAAGAAATCAATGTTTGAATCTGTCAATGATTTACTGATCAAAACAGAGAGTAAGTCCTACAGTTTTAGGTTAATTTCAGAGTGCAACGTAATAATAATAAGTATAAGATAATATTAATAGAAATTAAAACTAAATTCATAAATTAGACTACATACAAAAGGCTTCTTTATAAATAATCAACTAAACAAATGTGCCTAAAATACTAGCATCGGCGCTACCGCGCTGGATGGCGGAAGATATTCTTTGGACGAGGTACTACTTGGAGTGAGGATCAAAACCCTTTTTTCGGAGGAGAGACAAGTTGCATCTCACTTACAAAAAGAAATAGTCAAACTAAATCTTACCTTTTAACTCGCCCTTTTCAACGATAACATACAAGGCATATGGCGGCATTTTAAACACAGGATTCTTAACGCTATGGTATACTAAAAGTCCATGGGGTAGTCTTGTTCGAAACTTGAACGATATTTCTCTGCATAACCTGTAATTACATAAAACTAAAAAAATCAATGAGAAAAAAAATAGCCGCCGTATTAACTTGTCTAAGTCATCGATAGCTGTTTATTACTAGTTCTATGTAAATCATTTATTCGAAAAGGATCACTAATCAGACATTCAGCAGTAAATAGGAGAGTATATAACATAGTTATAAGCAAATCAAACCAAATTCTGTCATCAAAAAGTGACTAGTTGCAATGAAGAAAGACACATTTTCAAAGTTTTACCTCAACTGAAACCTTTGTATGACACCTCCATCGAGCTGTATGAAAGTATTATCCTTCGCAAACATGAAAGTGCGATGGTAGCCCGTCTCAGCGAACGTTAGGAATCGATCTCTGTCACTCGGAGGGATTGGAGGAATCATTGTCGCATACGTTGTCGATATGTTGACGGTGGTTGCCCGAGACGAGGAAAACGTTGAGGTTAGAGATAAGGTTGTTGGTGGTGCTACTGGAAAAGAAAAAAATACATAACACACTCCATCGTAAGTCAGAGTGGCATGCGTCATAAAAGATGGTATATTGCACAAGGATGAGACATTGATAAAAAGTTAATATACCAAAACACGACAGACAAAATTAACAAAGATCCAGATATTATAAGAGGTGGCACCGGGATAGCATTAAATTTATACGGTAGAGTAGGCGAATTACCGGCCAGTCCTTCGCAAATAAAGCAACACCAATTATTACCAGATCCACTTCTAAAAACACCTACGGCTGTTTTGTAAGTCCGTTTAGTCACCATAATGACTATTTTTAGATCAAAGTCTAGATCATATTTAAATAAGTGGGTGCCTTGTAAGATAACTTGTTACATGATTTTGTTTTGCATTTTATTGTACACGTTGTATATCATCTTTTAGCATTTAGGCATCTTTTAGCTACATTTACGTTTCGTAGGAAACATGCTGCCTATTGTGGGTCATCGAGAACGTTGTTATTTATCACATACATAGATCACATACTAGCGACACGCCCCGGCTTCACACGGTTGCAATGCTGATACTAAAACCTTCCTCTTGAATAACTCCATATATTAAAAAAAACACATCAAAATCCGTTGCGTAGTTTTAAAGATTTAAGCATACATAGGGACATAGGGATATAGGGACAGAGACAGCGACTTTGTGTTATACTATGTACCTAGTGATGATAGTGACTACGCGGATATAGCGGTTCTGTGCGGTTTCACTGGCGTAGTTCCCGTTCCCGTGGGACTACGGCAATAAAATATACCTAGCCTATGTTACTCAGGGATATTTTAGCTTTCCATTGGTGAAATACTTTTTATAATCGGTCCAGTAGTTTTTGAGTTTTTCGTAATAAAGATACAAACATACAAAACTTTCCTCTTTATAATATTAGTATAGACCAGCGACTCGCCCTGGCTTCGCTCCGGTTTATATGATATAAAATAACCTTCGTCGTTTATTGCTCTTTCTATTAGTGAAAATGGCATCAAAATCCGTTGCGCGGTTTCATATATCTGAACGTACAGACTTTGTTTTATACTATGACTGTAATGTAGAGATAAAGATACCTACAAGAACATCTATACAAAAGCGAAATAGCACTAACGCACTTAATCAGAGTGACTCAAGACGAAATCTCTGGAATTATAACATCTAGAAGCTTGCAAGCGTAGTGACTATGTCATATCTTCTCTTATCCTTGAATAAGTGAGTATAAAAAAGTCTCCACCAACTACGGAACGGATTTTGATACGGTTTTCACTATCATTTAGAGAAATTCTTCCAAAAGGTGTCTATACAACATGTAACAGAATAAGCGCAATTCCTGAAATTAGTTAATTCAGTATCGATTACTTGATCGATTTCAGCAATTTCTAATGTGTTTATTTCTAATACATATTTCAGAAAAATAAATTTTTAGCTTAGCTGAATTTAAGACTACCCATGGAAACCGTACTATTGTTGCTCTTTATTTAAAATAATGGTTAGACAAAACTAAAGTATGAATGCATCATATTTTTTTATATATTAACATAATAATTGGGGTGTATGAGGACTTGCGCTGATTTTGTGACACGTTGTACATGGACTCAGGCAAAGCCGGGGCGGTTCACTAGTAAGGCCTATATTCAGAGAAGGATTGAAAAAGGCAGATGATAATGATGATGTTCAAATAATCTCACCTTTTTCTTCGGGAGCTAAGTCAACCGGCAAGCTGGACTGGACATCAGCTAATCCATAGAAGAAGAAAATTATAATGGTGCTTATTCCTCGTCTCTGCCACAGCGTTCCCATACTGCTCTATCGGGGTCATTTATCTAAAGAAAAACATACGATAAAAAAATAGATATCCTTTTTAAAACTTCACCTCTCCAAATAAAACGTTTCTTAAAAATCGTGTAAGCCAAAAATTATCCTTCTGTCATATCAACGAGTCATAGCAATTTGAGTTTTCTATGTATTATTATAAGAACCGTTTTCGTTATTTTCCCATTTGCATAGGGTTGACAACGGAAACACGGAATCAGAGTGTGGGCTGCGAAATAACCAATGTATAGTGACCTCCCCTGTCTTTCTATTTATTAGTATAGTTGGTCGTAAAAGGGGCGTCCCAAGAAATATGAGAGGTCACAGAACGTTGGTTGATTCGTGTAACTAAATTGGCTCAAGTAACCACATTTGTCTCGAGACACTGACTTGACACATGGTAAAGAAGAGTATTGTAAAAAAGAAAAGTTTAGACGTTATTTAAAGAAAAAACTAATTACAAATTTTTACATACATTTAAGAAGATAATTTACGAATATAGTTTATATTAATTATAAGCCGAGAAAGATACTCACTATGTCAGCTAAAATGTGAATGTGTGATTGTATCCGTGTTGTACGAGGCCTAAATATCTAGATCATGAGAACACTTTTTAAACTAACAAACATTTTAAAGTTTTAGTATTCCACGTTTAAATTAGGTTTTGTTCCGCGCACATTTTTTGAATTTTTATTTATAAAAGTCGCCTATTTTATTTTTAAAAGTAGGATTTTATACAAATTTGAAACTATTTTCGGCCAGGACGATGTAAATGTCTCGTCCCTCGATAGTCTCGGGAGCACTGAGCCGAACTTAACAGAACGTAATGACACAAATTGTCATGTCAGGACGTCCCCGAGCGTAGGACATAGGATTGGAGCTGAGAGGTCGCATTAGCGGATTGGACTTTGACCTTTGAACAGTTACAACGAAAAGGTTAGGTTTTCGAAAACCATATCATTTTAAAAGTCTATTTAGGGCCGTTTTATGACTTCACTACATACTATAAAACAAAGTCGGTTCCAGCTGTCTGTCTGTCCCTATGTATGCTAGGTCTTTAAAACTATGCAACGGATTTTGATGCGTTTTTTAATAAATAGTAGTGATTCAAGAGGAAAGTTTTAGTATCAGCATTGCACCCGTACGAAGCCTGGGGGCCAATTCTACTAAATGTCAACGGCTACAGTTGGATGACACTGACAATGACATGGTCAGTCGATGGTGTTATTTGCTCTGAAAAGTGTCAAAATAAAACCATTGTCTGACCATTGACATCTTATTGTCATCCAACTTTGACCGTTGACACTTAGTAGAATTGGCCCCCTGAGCGGGCCGCTAGTAGTGTTATAAAATAAAAAAATACACACATATATACGCAAACAATTCACGCCTTAAATAAGCAAAACTTCTCCTATGTACTAAAACATTTACCTTTATGTATAGAAATAAGTTGGACTCACAGGGCACGAACCCGCATTACTAACTAAGCTAGCAGGCCGTTTAAGAATATCTAAAAACGAAAAGAGATCGGCTTTCAAATTCTGAAGCCATACCAATAACCGCAAAGAATGCAGACGAATGTCGCACGAGTGCAAATGACCAATTAATTAATAAGCACTTATCTCGCGAGCATCTCAAGCAAGGCTGTCAATTAATTTAATTATACACCAGTTGATTCGCAATGATCTAGTTCTGATTTTGTTTGCAACTTGATCTCGTATTTGCATTATTTTCGAAATATATGAATGTGCAATTTCAAAATGTATAAAATAATCTGAAAGTGGTACTCAAGAGGGCATGGACCAATTTCAGTGTTAAAATTGCAAAATTGAACTGTCCTGAACCAAACTGGTTTCCTTGTAGGTAACGTTGAAAATTTTGTTCAACTTTGAGAAAAATATTTATTTTTCTCAAAAAATTATTGGGACGAACCCGAGATTGGTTAAATTTCAAGAGCGTACACCTCAAAGGTAGGCAACGAGCTTGTGACAGGTGTCCCTGGGTGACTGTAGTCACTTACCATCAGGTAGCCATGGTCTGCTCATTTGCCTAATCACTACCTAGTATAAAACAAAGTCGCTTTCTCTGTCCCTATATCCCTATGTCCCTATGAATGCTTAAATCTTTAAAACTACGCAACGGATTTTGATGCGGTTTTTTTAATAGATCGAGTGATTCAAGAGGAAGGTTTTAGTATTAGCATTGCACCCGTGCGAAGTCGGAGAGGGTCGCTAGTATAGTATATATGAAAGAAAAAATAGTTCCTCAATCTTAAAATTTATAATTTTTCCTTAAAAACTTTTATACTTCTTCTGTCATACTGAACACTAATTACCATACGTTGACGTGGGGACCCACCATCATGCAAAGGCAGGCTGACTCTTTATAAAAGAGTGCAATGGCCCTAAAAGTAACATTATATTTATTTGTCAAATCCACATCGAGATATTATCTTATTTGATCGCACTATGCATTAACAAAAAGGCTTTATTCTCTTATAATAAAGCTGCATCGACTTTCTTACCCACTCTTCCATTCAATAAGCGATTTATTACGCTTTCATTTCAATAACCCTATTTACAATAAAATTCGTGACATTTTCACAGGTCTGAACTAAAATAAGTTTACGTTATAGATACAGTGACTAGCGATTTTTGTTAAATATGGTCAATTATTTTTAAAAAACTTCAAAAATAAAGTTACAATCACAGATATAAAGTATTGAGATATCTGTCACGTTAATATCTACCCAAGTCGATATAATAGCAGTACATCACTATCACTAGGTACATAGTATAAAACAAAGTAGCTTTCTCTGTCCCTATATCCCTATGCCCCTATATCCCTATGTATGCTTAAATCTTTAAAACTACGCCACGGTTTTTGATACGGTTTTTTTTAATAGGTAGAGTGATTCAAGAGGAAGGTTTAAGTATTAGCATTGCACCCGTGCGAAGCCGGGGCGAGTCGCTAGTGTCTAATAAAACATGAATAAATCTATACTTTATAATATAGACTAGCACTAGTTTAGCTATTATAAGAACTCTAATTTGTAATTTAAAATCTCTCCAAAAAACTGGTTCAAAGTAATCTATAAGTAGAGCATAAAGTTATTATACTTTATGCTAATATAATCAGTTTATGAAGTAGAGTCTGGTCAATAAATCAGTTGACATTTGAATTAAATTTCAATACCACGGAGAAGTTCCAATAAACCAAGGAAATGTGTTATTTTACATAGAAAAAGTTATTTTTTTTAATCTTTTTACCTGACTGAGGAGGGTATTCTGTTTATCAGCCAATGTTTGTATGTAGATATTATGTTTCTTTGTAGCGTAACCTGTAACGCGTAAGCCGATTTTGATAAGGTATTATTACGTCAAACGATTTGCCTTAATCTTACAAGTGTCACTAAAGTCATGACAGTAATGAAATCAAATTTCAATATGGCGACCACCATACCAGACGCCATATTGCAAAAAAAAGAAAAATATGAAAGTCGACGAACTACATATTTATGTTTAAGTGGGGTATTATTTAACAGTCTGTACTGAGTTTTTATATCTTTGGTATGACTAGAAGATGTTCAGTTTACGTCGGCTTTGTTGTACGAAGCTTGATTAATAGCAAAATGCTCGATTTATCCTTGGGATAGGGCTTACTCCACGCTAGAGGAATCCAGTTTTATTGTTTTAATTAATACATTTACAAACAATGTACCGACTATATGATTTATATTCTGTACTAAAAAATGTATAGAGCAACTACAGAAATTGGAACTCTAAATCTTTAGAAGTTTTTATTTTATCACTACATACTATAAAACAAAGTCGCTTTCTCTGTCCCTATATCCCTATGTTCCTATGTATGCTTAAATATTTAAAACTACGCAACGGATTTTGATGCGGTTTTTTTAATAGATAGAGTGATTCAAGAGGAAGGTTTTAGTTTTAGCATTGCACCAGTGCTAAGCCGGGGCGGGTCGCTAGTATGGTATATAAAAACCTTCCTCTTGAATCACTCTATCTTTTAAAAAACCGCATCAAAATCCGTTGCGTAGTAAAAAGATCTAAGCATACATAGGGACAAATAGACGGGAAGCGACTTTGTATTATACACTTATGTAGTGATTAAGTCGCAGCTTCAGGAAACAGACTCCAAAACAATAAATAATATAATCTCACGCCTTTCATCCGCGAGGGGGTATGCAGAGGTATTCCATTACTGGATACCCACATTTCACGAGATACATTGGACCCCTAAACGTGATAGCTGGTGAGCCCATCGCCGGACCGGGTCTATTTTCGAGACTCCAAACATCCGCCATATTTGTAACGTAGTTTTGCATTTTCTCGAACCTGCACTTTTGCCTGTATTATACCAAGTTTTAATAATATAGATGGGTGTCACGATTACGGAGTTGTTTTTCTAATGAAAATTGTTTCATTTACATGGTGTAATGTAATACGTTGTCTTTAACATTAACTTTTTAATACATTTAACTTTAGCACGTATTATTCTGACGTCTGCTCGTTTACAATTTTTATAATATTCTCCAAAAAAGTGTACCTATAACTAGAAAAGTTAATTCTTACCATTATATCTGTGCAATGACATTATCAAAGTTTTATACCTATGAGACACTAAACCTAATTATTTATTAACATTTAAATGAATGTTCAAATGAATGGTTACAAATTATCGTAAATGATCGAAAGTAACTTGAGACAATGCGCAATTTAACTGAAGCACTCGTTTAGTGCCTACGTAACAAGTGTTGCATAAATTGGGGTACTGTTACATTTCCTATAATTTATATTTTTTTATTTAATAATTATAACAGTACATTTACATTACAGATGCAGTGTAAACATAAGTAGTTAATTAATGATTTTTCCGTAAACTACAGTATTCGATGTTCACACCGATATTTTAGCAACATTTACAAACCGATGATCAATGCATCTATAGAAATAATTTTGTTAGAGACAACTAACAGAAGCTTGATATTGATATTTTCTTTAATGTATTTTAAAAAATGCAATAAACTGAAGCTTAAAAAGAATTAAATAAGTAGATCTAGTATTTTGCAACATCTTTGTACTATTAAAAAATAATCTATAGCAAAATATCGACTACGCCATAAGTAAATTTAATTCTACTAAGTAATATTATATTTATTTTTGAGGAGGGTTGGATGTTTGTTGCTCTTCCACGCAAAAACTGCAGAACAGATTGCGGTTCGGCGCGGTTTCACCCGCGTAGTCCCGTTCCAGTGGAAATATACCGGAATAAAATATACTTTTAAATAGCCTATGTTACTTAGGAAGTTTCTAGCTTTCCATTGGTAATAGAATTTTTAAAATCGGTCTAGTAGTTTTTGAGTTTATTCGTTAAAAACATAAAAAAATACAATTAGTATAGATATAGATACATCATGATACCACATCTGTTATTTTTTAACGCAGACCAAGTCACTGGCAAAACCAGGTTAATCAGTCATAAATAATAAATTAAAATTATTAAATCTGTTGTTATACATATTCATTCTTAAACATTAATTTGTTAAACTGTTTAAAAATGTCAGTAAATCAAGAGACGGAATTAACATACTATAGTTTTGGCCGTTGCAAAATATTTGTGCAATAAATTAACGTCCACATACTTACTTTCATTTCTACAAAGGTAATCAATTATCCGTTGGAACCTAGTGTTTCCTCTTTGAGATCTAGTTTAAGTGACGCAAGTTTACTATCGACCAGTGTAAAATGATCTACCAGCTCTTTCTTCGTCTACAAAGTAATACTTATAAATGGGGAGATTGAACAATAAGACATGTCTATTCAAGATGGTCATTATTTATCGACGAAAGGTATAATCTATCAGATAAGAGCAAAACGAGTAAAATATTTTTGTTATTATGTAAGTGTGAGTTGCGATTCGCGGCCGGTTACTGTGAGCGGCAATGGACCATCACTTCGGATGTTTGTTTTCATTGTACAACGATTTCAAAGTGTGCTCGAGTTTAGCGTTTCTCAGACTTCATCGTACTTCAAGTACAAGTATTTTTTGACGCCTTTTCTATATCAAGAACAAATGTTTCTGAGATATTGGAATGTAGGTTAAATCCTACCAGCGTTTTTCTTACAATGTGTGCTCATGATGTTTGGTAACAGATTTATTGTAATGCTAGACTAAATTATGGGACAGAATGCAATGAATAAATGATTATTATTATTTTGTAGCACAATGGCCTAACTAATACAAAAATTTTCCTTATATTGAGCAGTCGCAGTCACCTTTTTATCAGGCATGTTTAGTCTGCGACTTCTTTTTCGGGACTAAAAGTATCTTATATTATTTCTCAAGACGCAAGTCATTTCTCTGCCATACTTCATCAATATCGGATCAACGGTATAATAGTAAACTTAAGAAGCAGACAGTGTAATCTGACAGAGGATGTACAAATATATTAGGTGCTTACCTATGAAATTGACGTTTTGTATGGAGTTTGCAGACAATATTTTTCATACTAACATTTTATTATTTATTTCTGGATCTAAACATCCAAATCCAACAAAATCTTTTAAGTTAGTTGGAAAAATCTTTAAGTTTAATCAGCTTCGTTTGTTTTTAAAATTGAAGAAGGGCTGTAAACAATAAAAAAAATCTAAGTATCGAATCTGTCAGCACATGGGACAAACTCTTTTTTATTTTACCAAACATTAAACATAAGTATACAAAAATTTTATTTTATAAATGTATAAAAATATTAATAAAATAGTCAACTTTGCAATTAAATAATAATCTTAAACGAGAAATTCAAATTTAAAATATAAGGATTTTTTCGCCAATTTCCTAATATATCTCATGTCGTATCGTAAGTTCCAACGGGAATACACCATAATACCTGTCGACGCCGGCAGGTGGCGGATGTGTCGGCCGACTGTCTGTGCCTATCAGCTGTTACGATCGGCCTGGATAACGCGACAATGACGGTTCCACTGTTTACTTCGACTGGAGTTCCATGAATATTCTGGCATCAATGGTTATTTTAATTCAACATTTAAATATTATATTTACTGTACCAAAGTTTTCACAAAAACCAAGAGCACAGAAAGGGTTAATATCTATTTTGTGTTCAATTTTAAAACAGCTTTATCTTCCCGATACTTTAAAATTATTAAAGACATAAAGATCTATTTTTTTGCACTAAACAACTTTAAGAGCTTAACAAGCTGGTAAATAAATTTAAAAAGCTTATCCATAAATTTATAGTCCTCTAGATAATGAATAGTGACCTCGCATATTGTGACCTAAAACGATTAAAAACTCGTCTCTTATTTCAAGGACATCAGCGACATTCGCATAAATTAACGCAAACTTTGGCTACTAAACAGACCGACCATCACAGTGGCCCACTTTTCAAAGTTACAATGTTTTGCATACCTTAGAGGCAAACTATGAAACTAAACGCGTTGTATTATGTTTTAACGTGAACATTTTTAAGATTACGTTTCGGGGCATCCACTAAAATAATTATTGGTGAGTAACGCTTGGTGAGATGTCGTGAGATTTGGCTCGACCACCTCCCGCCCCCTAATCTCACGTGATATTTTTCAAAACGCGTATGTTTAGTGTTAATACGTTAATCTGTGCTTGTTTCCGTTGGGTTACCTACTTAATTATTTTAATTTTAAATATTATTTACTTAGTAATACGAGAAAAAAAACGCGAAATTTTCCTAGACTCCCCCCAATGTGAGTTTGGGTACGTAGTACTATTACTTATTCTGTGGTTTGGGTGAGATTCAGCCCCCTCCGATGTCGCCGCAGAACAATATACATATATCCTCTCTAACAACAAATGTTTAAAAGTGGACATTTCCAGCAATGGAATATACTTCTGCCAAACTACTACTATAATATAATAGTCTTTGAGTGCACATTACTGCATCATACTGAGTTGTTTAATATTGCGCCAGAGAGACCCGGCAAAAACTCTACACACCTACTGTCTAGACGAGACAGTTATGGCCCGGTTATCTAGTTCTATTCATAGAAGTTATTTTACGTTGTACTAAAATACTTGAGATGATAAACATCATTATCTAATAAATTAGATAATATAATGGATATGTATGATTTCTACTTTTAAATCTTTCGCATTTGATATTTTTTTGAAATGATTTCTCTCATTGGCCTTGATTTTCAATTACGATGAAAAACCACCCTTGCAATTGAAATTTTAAATATGAAAAGTGAAATGAAAATGGGTATTTCATAGTACCTACCAAAATTAAATTAAAATAAATTATGAAAAAGCTCAAAAACTACTGGATCAATTTCAAAAATTCTTTCACCATTATAATGCTACAATACCCCTGAGTAACGTAAGCTATTTTTTATTCCAATGGGAACTACGCGGATGAAACCGCTCGGAATAGCTATTTGTTTATGTAAACATTCTCATGTGAGCGCTATAATGACACTTATGTAAAAATAGCTATTTGAATTCCATCTCTAGGTATGGATGGCTGTAATTTTGCATGCAATCGGCGCATAACTTCCGTTCGGGTTTAACGGTATAATACTAACCTATTTTATCATAGACATAACCAAAAACAATAGTTAGAAAATGGAAATAATGAAAAAAAAAATCTCTACTAGTCTACACTTAACGTCATAAAGAGGAAAGATTTATTTTTAAACGTTTGGTTGTAATGAATACGCTCCGAAACTACCGGACAGATTTTAAAAATTTCTTCACCAATAGGAAGCTTTCCTTTCTGGAAGTAACATGGGCTATAATTTTGACAATAATGCTTGGTTGTTGTTGTTGGATGTTGTTGGAAAAGCAGTGATAGCCCGGACGGTTAAAGAGCCGGCCGAAACTCAGTGAGGCTCGGGTTCGAATCCTGGCATGTACCAATGAGTTTTTCAAAAACTTACGTACATATTTATCACTAGCTCGACGGTGAAGGAAAACATCGTGAGGAAACCCGCAGGTCTCAGAATTAATTCTGAGACATGTGTTAACAGACCCGGTCCGGCGATGGGCTCACCACCTATCACGTTTAGGGGTCCAATATATCTCGTGAAATGTGGGTATATCCAGTAATGGAATACCTCTGCCTACCCCCTCGGGGATAAAAAAGGCGTGAGATTATATATATATATATATATATATGCTTGGTACAGATTTCCCCCAGCACACCGCAATACGACAGCGAAAAATAAATAAAAATTATATAACTCAATTCATTGTGAAGTAAGAATTTATTAAAAGAATAATGTGTTGTAGAGTTCCTTGCCCCGATTCTTCTCCCCAGCCATACAGACTGAAGAATAAGTGGACTTATAAGTCCCTATACTCTGAATAAAACATAGGTATTTACTTTTGATTTTTTTACCATGGGAACGGGAGATACGCAAGTGAAATAGGGAATAGCTATTTGCATATAATATAATATACACACGCCTTATCCCAGGGGAAGTCAAAAAATATTTGCCCTTTAGTTTCTTTCTTCTCGGCGTACTGCGTCTAGAACCAGCAATTCGTCGGTCGAGGTCTTCCAACGTGGATCTCCATCTATTCTGCTGTTTACATTCAACCAATCTCCATGGACGAGTTTCGAGTTCCTTCATTAGATTATTGACTTTTTTAAGTGTAATATCAAATTACTTAGTGTATTAATTAGTGTAATTTTTGGACAGAGAAACGATGACCCAGAGGAGGTGAGCAGAGTTAGAGCTTATTTTAATCTATAAAAATGGGCTTATTTATTTTATGGATAGACAAGAGTTATTCACTATATAATTCTTATAAATTTTAAGATAACCTTGGGTTGCTGGGGCATAGGAGGTTATAACCTATGCTTCCTAATATGTGAGAAAAGACTTATACTTACCTCAGTAGTAGTAGTAGGTTGTTAGGTACAGCTTGACAATGATGAGAACATTAAAATAATCATTTTATTACAATAAGGTTACTCCAATTTGTTCTTAGCAGTCGATTATGAATTATTAACATTCTCTTTTATAAACAAGATTTTATTCGTTCCATGGATGAAACTAAAACTCGACAATTGACAAATGACACCCAGACCAGACAGACTCATTTATCAAAATCCACCGTAGCGACTAAACTACTCCTAGTTTAGTCGCTACGGTGGATTCGTAAATACAACCTGTAAATACGACTGCTATAAATATAACCCTTCATTTTGGGTTTGTCGCGTAGCGTGTGAAATGTGAAATAAGGGAAGTGTATTAATTATAATTTGTAACACAAAACAAACTGTCACGTCTTATACGACTAAAGCATTATAGGAAAATCGACGAATTTCCGAGATTATTTGAATACTTATGAAGATTTTCTTTGTAAGTATTTAGGTACAGTTAATTTCACAAAAACATATTAATTTGTATTAAGATGCAAGGCTATATATATTTCTTACAAAAAATAAATAAGTACATTTATTTAAAAACATTTGAACATAAATTTCTCAGTGAAATTAAAGTCTCCAAAGCAGTTCCATACAAAAGATATCAACGACTAACCTTGATAAAGTGTTAATGAAATTCAAAGTCAGAATTTGACACTACGATTTTGACATTAACGTGTGAATTGACACTATTCTATCGATTTCGTCGACATTTCACCACTATTATCTATAGGTAATAATCGTGGAACCTACCTACGTGATTCGTGCTAGAAACATTTGATGAAAAAGCCGCTACGTAGATATGTCATACACATTGTAGGTATGTTTTGTCACGTTTTTCTATTCGCATGCAATGTGGTTGTGAAAAATATTAGCCTTTAAATAGGTAGTTGTCGTTATCTTAAAACGTCATTGGTTGCATAACTTCCCTGAAATCGCACAAGACTAGATAGAAGGACATTGTATTTGTTGTTTGTATTTTTTTTTAATATTATTTTGTTTGTTAGTATTTGATTTTTATCAATCATGGAAAGATAGCTAAAGGTTTCAAAGCTTTGCTTTTTTTAACCGTCAAATGCTGTGCGTCTCGAAGTGTAAATCAACAAATTGACAACCAATATCTATTAGGGATGATATTCCCTAATAGATATTGGTTGTCAATTTGTCTTTATTCTCAACTTAATTGCAGCTTCGGTAAACATTATTAAACAGTTGCTATGCAACAAGATACTCGGCGAGGAAACCGCTTGGGTTGCGAAACGGGCAGCGCGGCTCGAAGGTGAAGGCGGCCGCCAGTCGCTCGCCCGAGAGAGAGGAGAACACAACGCTTGCGCGGTCCGAGGCACCTATCACCGCCGAGATACGAGCCAAGCGCCGCACGCGCCACACTACCGAGTGCATTCCCGCCATTCTTAATTCAAAATTTAGCAAAATCTGGAGTGATGTGAAAAAGAAGTGACCACAAAAACAGTGCTTTGTCCGATCACGCGAGAGATTTCCAGTGAGTGCCGACGGAGATTGTGAGAATTTTTCTCGTTATTTGACACACATATGTGAATAACGGTGCGGGGGACCGGCGGTCGATCGGATCGCTAAAATCGAATAAGTGTTAGTGTTTCAAAGCAGTGTGCCGGAATTTTAACGGACTTGCCTAAGACCAGGTAAGAGCGGAAGTTTACAGTTATGCATATTGTATAACCGGAGAAAGCCCTGTATGTGTTTGATGATCGGATGCTGCCTAATGAGAACTATAAACTTTGCCATTGCCTACATGAAAGTTTTTAATAGTTACGAAATTTCGTTTACAGTCATTTTCTCATTACTCCGTTTTTTAAATATATTTCCATAAAAGTGCATTTTTAAATGTGGTATGGAATATACTTTACCCAAAATACCTTTTTATTACTTTATTATTCAACACCAAATCAAAACACTCGCAAAAAAAGAAAACGTTTTATCGAAACAAGAAAAAAAACCTCTGATTAATGATATTCTTTACTCGATTTATTGGCTACTTTGCATATTTGGTTGAGGTTTTTAGTGAAACTTTAGTTGAAGATAGTTTTTTTTAAATATGTAGTACCTAAATTGAACGGTGCGCCATTAAAAAAGAAAAAAGTTTTCTTTTTTTTTCAACCGAGGGAAAACCAATGTTCGGCTGCGCTCAGAATAAACAATGCAACTGGTGAAAAGGATCGTAAGGTCTCTGACTCATCTGTCGTTCCACGTTCGTGCCGCGGCACTTCTGTTTAGAATAAATTTACTTTTAAAATGAGGATTGATGAATAGAACCATATGTGGTACTAATTCCTCAAACAAACTAAGCAACCGAGAATGTATTTTGTTCAACTTTTTAAAAATTTAAAGTAGGGAACAATAACGATTCGAATATTACCGATTGCATTTACCAGACATTAGTGTAGTATTTTTATTATAAATAGTTCTATACGATTATGTAGGTTCAATGTACCTATTACCTAGTATCTGTGGTAAAATAATGATTATTTTACCACAGATACTAGGTAATAGGTACAGTCAAGAGCAAGTCAAGCTTGACACTACCAGTTTAAGCTGAGCTCTGATTTGTATTGCGCGCCATAGAATACAGGGCCGGGTCAAAGTCTAAAGTGTCAAGCTTAGCGTGCTCTTGACTGTACGTACTAATAGGACATCATCATCATCACATTAAAGTAGGATGTTTTTTTATATTTCACTAGCGGACGCCCACGACTTCGTTCACCTGTATTTTACACAATGTCCTTAATAATAATAAATATAATAGCATATATATTATTTTGACGTATAAGCTATATACCTAAACAGTTTCATTAAAATCCGCTCAGTAGTTTTTGCGTGAAAGAATAACAAACATCAATCCTTCCGCACCAAAGAGATTAAAATATAATCTCTTTGTTCTGCACAGATAGCGCGGTTTTAATTTAGTATTTATTTATTTATTTATTATACGGTATACGGTACACCAACAACACTACATACAAAAACATTGCACAGAGGACACTTAATATATCTAATTTATTATATGTGTACCAATTACAGGCGTACACATCTTTGGCACAAAATAGGACGATGTAGCGTAATAATAAAGTAAGACAATAATCAAAAGTTTGGTAGTTACTTCAAAATCTGATAAAACCGCAAAGCAGCATTTGTCTTTCTTAATACCGAGTTATACATAAAACAACGAAGGAGGCAAATAACGTAAAATTTGATTTGCAAACAATATTGCATAAACAAATTCTTTGATTCTATTTCTAAGTGTCGAAACGTAACAACTCGTAACCGAAACGAATAAAATAAGCAAACAATGGGTTCTTCTAACAAATTGAATTGCCATAGCTTGGTACCAATAAAATTTATTGGAGTTGCTGGAGAGATTGTAAAAATGCAGACAAGCGCATCTATCAAGTGTTGCAGCTGAAATATGCAGCATACCAAAGAGATTACTATAAATAAAATTAAAAAAATAAAATAAATAATCTCACGCCTTTCATCCCCGAGGGGCAGGCAGAGGCATTCCATTACTGGATATACCCACATTACACTAGATACATTGGACCCCTAAACCTTTTATTATATTTTAATCTCTTTGCAGTATATACACTATTTGCGCTGAGCATGGTGCGGGTGACAGTTGACGTTGTGTATGACGTAGACATCTGTGAGAACATTCTGGTTGGGTTTAATTGAATTTACTACAGTTATTAATGATTTAATATAATACGCATGTGGTACAGCTGAAATACTAAGTCATAATTTGTTAATCGCGGCAACTTTCTAGTATGAAACGAAAAGTTACTGAAACTGTCACCCGCACCACATGAGTAAAGAACTCATGTGCCCGCACCAAGCTACATCGCAAATAGTGTAAGTTTTTATATATTGCAATGAACCGTATCTCCGCCGCATACCTACTACCACAGAATAAGTAGTAGTAGTACTATTACTGTATACAAACTATGTACAAACTTGATAACTATATCTAGAAATTTTAAACGGGTAAAACTAAAAAGTTCACATCACATCCATTTTCACAACAACACCGATGACAGACATGACGACATCCAGTTGCAAGACTATTGGTTATTATCACCACAATCATTTATCTTCGGTCTCACGAGCGTGAGCGGGACAGCCACAGAAATGTTGAGAAAGAAAGACGTACTTTCTCGTTACTTACGCACGCTGATAAATCAAATGATGTAATAACGGGTTTTATAATATGTAATGTCGTTATTTTCTCTAGACTATTTAGTTGAGCTCTTCACAAAATGCAAACAACTTTTCGACACGCCCCAGAAAAAACTATTAAACCTAAGGAAAAATTCCGAAAGTAAATAGCTTACAAATAACACGTCATACTAAAGTCTAGTTCGCACAACATTTTAGTCGAGTCCTTGTTCGTAGTACCCGGACACCTATACAACTCGACAATATTAGGTTCCTTTAATAGTACTCCAATACTACATACCGAACAAGGACTAAATCACTGGCCTAGTGCGAACTAGGCTTAAGCGAAATATGAGCAAGGATTTAAGGACAGAGGTTTTAGCTTGGTGCACACAGGGCATCGGTAGGACTTGTTTAGAAGGGTCGCGTTCATTCACTGCCATAACGGGTTGCACTACAAATGTAGGGGTTCCTGGTCAGGTCTGTGTAGACTCTACAAAAAAACTTAGTTTTTTTTTGTAAAATGACTTTGTTTTCTAGGACCAAACAATAATTATTATTAATAAAGTAAGGAAGGTTAAGGTAAACCTTAATTTTTAAACCTCAAACCGCACATTTGAAGAGTCATATTGAAAATTAATGAATTTTTTTATACCTCGAAACTATATTTAATCGAATTTCTAGTATTTTTCCGGGAATCTCCGGATTTTTCTACATTTCTTTGATCTGGTGGGATATTAAAGATCCCTTTACATCTCCGATTAAGTCCTATTTGCTGTGTCATTAGAGCTTTATTTAAGTAGGTACGAGTTTTCTAATAATTGTGCTTGCTTCCAAACGTTAAGCTCTTTGCTCCAAGCACAACGAAACGAATTTAAAATTTAGTTATATTATTATGATTTATTTATCTTACGCCTTATATCCCCGAGGGGGTAGGCAGAGGTATTCCATTTCTGGATATACCCACTTTTCACGAGATTTTCTTTGGACCCCTAAACGTGATAGGTGGTGAGCCCATCGCCGGACCGGGTCTGTTTACACATGTCTCAGAGTTAATTTATTATGATTTATTTATCTGTTTAATCTGTAGGTATGGTCTTATTTTCCTTATTTATATTATAAAAAAAAAATGACTCATCCTATGCTAAAGGTTATTGAAGGAAAACGACATCTCATTCGAGAACAAAATAAAACATACCCAATAAAAATAAATCACAATTTTTTCTAGCCCCGATATAATTTTAACACAATCTTGTTTCAACATGTGTACTAAAACAACCGTGAACAAGTTTATCCCCGCTTATCTCGTCGTATAAAGCCACCCAGTATCGCGGAGGTATTCCAAAGTTTATGAAAGTGTAAACAAGGGTGGCTGTAAAAGTTCCAACGTCTGACAAGGGTGATATAATAACAGTGGGGAGATAGGGCTATGCCCTTGGCCTTACTAACGTTATTTTGCTCTTGCTAGTGTTTCGTTTGGTTATGTCATAATATGAATATGGCTGCTTTCACGCGAGTAAGTCCCGTTTCCGAGGGAAATTTACGAATTATGTATTTATTTATTTTATAACTGAAAAGAGGAATGAATTCACTTAACCGATCGCCATCTAGAAGAAAAAATAATAATGAAATTCCTTTTCTGAATAATATTATTATGATTCAGGGTCCCATTGTCTATTTACAATGGGAATCGGTATCACTTTCAATTGTCATTTATTTATAGAGGTCCATGCACAAGAAATGATGTCAGCAATCAATGTCCTAAGAAAAAAGTTTCTGTGTACGTAACCAGAGGTTATACAAAATAAAAAATAAGGATAACCTCTCGCCTTTTATCCTTGAGGACTCCATTTTAATTAAATACCCTTTTTCGCCAGTATAATCTTTGGACCCCATAACGTGATAGGTGTTGAGCCCATCGCCGGACCGGGTGTGTTACACATGCCTCAGAATTAATTCTGGGACCTGCGGGGTTTCCTCACGATCCTCGAGCTAGTAATAAATCTGTACGTAAGTTTTTGGTGGATGCCAAGATTCGAACCCGAGATCCCACAAATGAGCGGCAGGCTCTTTAATTGCAGTGCTATCACTGCTTATGCTAGAGGTTATAAAGATAATTAATGAGGAAGGATTAAAAATAAGAAACAAAAATTACCCTTTTAGAAGTCAATTAAGTTACTTCCAATATTGTCTAATATCAGATGATGCGAGTATTAACCATCTAAATTACAGCTGACCTTTAAAGGGGCATGCTAAATGTTAAACCATATAATTAGATGCCAGTATTAATGCAAATACATCAACACTTCCAAATAGGTAATATCAGATGGTCACAAGAATATGATATGGTTGATGTAACCTTTTGAATTATTGTAATTAAGAAGTCAAGGCCGGTTTCTATTGATGATGAAATAAAATAATAAATGAAGGAAAGGCCAATGTTTTTATCAATGCGCAAATTAATCTCGTAAGTTTTAGATTTCGATGACGGTGATTAATTATTTTCTATCATACGTAATTACGAATGTGTGAAAAACATAAAACATATAAAACAAACATTGTTTCAATACTAACGACTCGCCCAGGGCTAATCACTTACATGCCAACGAATACGTATTTCTTGGTTGCTTTTAAATTATGCATAAGAAATCCTTATTTATATTTCATATTATTAAATTAAGAATGGTCAGGTTGCCTATACAGGTTTCCAATGTTGCTGGAATTATAAATTAAAATTAGTCACATTGTTAATTTTCTTGTCTTCTCTTTTGCGTTATTATTTTCATATCTTCAACGTCACTGCTATTTTTATGGGCTTAACCTGATTTATGAATGTTGTCAACTTCGTTGATTTAAGTATTGTTAATATTGATAGAAAATTAATGACTGTAAAGATACTATTGTTTTGACGGGCCTGTTGGCTCAGTTGGTAGTGACCCTGCCTTCTGAGCCGGAGGTCACGGGTTCGATCCCCGCTCGGGGCTAACATTTGTGTGCATGAACATGTCTGTTGGCTTCGTGTCTGGTCGTTTAATATTTATTTAAGTATGTCTATCAATTGTTTGGTACCCATATTTTGGGACTAAACAACTGTGTGTGAATTGTGTCCCACAATTTATTTATTATTAGTACTAGCGGCCCGCCCCGGCTTCGCACGGGTGGACATTTGTTTTTTAAACATTTTGGGATGCACTTAGAGTAAATATATCTTTATGCAGAACATAAGATAGTTTCTTATTATTTTTCAAATAGCCTGTGCCCAGCGGCGTTGCCCGCGCCGAATTCCTGTTCCAGTGGGAATTTCTAAAAATCCCTTTATAGAGCGTTTGCGAACGACATATTATTATAAGACACTTACATACCATATTTCAAGTTTCTAGGTAGGTATTATCGATTGGGAGTAGTACGTATTTCTCTTTTTAACCAGTTTTTAGGGTTCCATACCCAAATGGTAAAACGGGATCCTATTACTAAGTCTCTCCTGTCCGTCCGTCTGTCTGTCCATCTGTCACCAAGCTGTATCTCATGAACCGAGATAGTTAGACAGTTGAAATTTTCACAGATGATGTTGAAGTTGAAATTTCTGTTGCCGCTATAACAACAAATACTACAAAACAGAATAAAAGAAATATTTAATGGGCTCCCATACAACAAACGATATTTTTTGGCGTTTTTATATTGATAGACACAAAAAACCACACTTCTCCATACTAACTTTAAACCCTACTTTCACCCCTTTATGATGATTTTCCAAAAATCCAAAAACACGTGTCTCATAATTTATTTCTAAGAGTATTTGTGTAAAGTTTGAAGTTGATAGACGTAAAAAACAACACATCTCCATACAAACTCCTATCCCCTGTTTCACCGCCTTAGGGGGTGATTTTCAGAAAATACAGAAATAGGTGTCTTGTTGTTTGTTTTGAGGAGTATTTTTACAAAGTTTCGTATTGATACACCCAAAAATGAGGGTTTTCCATACAAACTTCAACCCCTACTTTCACCCCCTTGGAGGATGATTTTCGAAAAATCCTAAAACTAATATCTCATAGTTTGTTTTGAAAAGTATTTGTGCCAAGTTTAAAGTTGATACACGCAGAAATCACACTATCCCATACAAAC
The DNA here is from genome assembly GCA_963855545.1 of Ethmia dodecea. NCBI lineage: Eukaryota > Metazoa > Arthropoda > Insecta > Lepidoptera > Depressariidae > Ethmia > Ethmia dodecea. The sequence goes on from OY979449.1 coordinate 5,085,461, forward strand.
TTTAACCCCCTCTTTCACCCCCTTTGGGGTTAAATTTCGTAAAATTCTTTCTTAGCGAGCATCTACACTATAAACGTAACCTACACTCAAAATTTCATATTTCTATGTTTAGCGGTTTGGGCTGGGCCTTGATTTTTAGATTTAGCTTCTCCTTTTATATATAAAGATTATTGTTAGCAATGATAAACTGAAAAAAAAACAACAACGGCTACTCCCTTACGTGCAAGCTATAATAGTACATTATGGTACAAGTGAGTAAAGTTGGTGATTACCGCTGAGGCGCCATTGAGACCCGAGCCGTAGGCGAGGGTCATAAGAGAGCCGAGGACGGTAATCATCAATACACACGTGTATCATACGACGTTTTTCAACACACTTGTGAATAAATAATACTAAAAAATCATTTTAAAATAATCATTCGCAATGGCGGGGAAAATTAATTGGTTTTCCAATTTTTTATTTATATAATTTGGAAAAGGCAAAAGGATCTAGGCCCATACAGCCTCGTTTTCCTATGCGCTCGCATCTTACAATGGCGATCGGCCATGGACTAAAAAAATTAGGTTTCTTTTTCTTTGGTTTGTCGTGGATAGCGTTTTAGCCACGTACAAAATGGGGTATTTAAAGTTTTTACAGAGAAAACCAAAGTTATATTTGAGTGAAAGTTTTGTTTATTAAACACGTACAAGTTGAAATGATCTATTTAAATACGAAGTTGCATGAAATGAGCAAGCCATATTTGTGTATTAATTTATTAGTACGATTGAATACGATCTTTTTTGTATCGAAACTTTTTTAAGAACAAAGCAACTCTAGCAACAAAATTGAAAAAAAAAATCTATAACTCACTAGTGAATAATAGCAAACAAAAAGTCTCAGTTTGATTATAGGTGTCATTATGTGCCTAATTGCAGTGAAATTAGAGCCACTTTATGAGCAAGTGTGTTGAAAAGTACATTATATAATTAACATTTCCGTCTGGCGCTTGGCGTCAGGGTTGTGTGTAACTTAACACTGACGTCATATAATATGAACATTGAACATGATACGGGAAATCCGATACAAACAGAAAGAACTGTTGCTCTTTGGAATATGCTAATTATGTTAAAATAAAATTAGAAACACGGTGACCCGAGATGAGGCCTTCAGGAGGAAAATATTTAAACACCAGACGATTTCGCAGTGGACAAGAAACATGAAAGACAAAGAACCACTTTCTTATGCAAAAAAAAGAAACAAAGTGTTTTCAAAGTCTCGTCGCCAAGGTGCATAGTATCGGCGCACGCGCAGCCAAGGCGGGCGACTACCCCACCCACACCATCTGCATTAAGGGCACCTTAATCGGAGCGAGGAACTGCTTTAGTTGCTTTCAGGTTATTGCAAATGTATTTATAATTGAAACGCAATTAAACCTATTTGTTTATTATTAGACTTGATGAATATATTACTTGTGAAGGCTACGACTGGGGCTACATTATAAGATTGACTGGCGACCCTACAAAAGGCCCTCTATTGTATTTTAATTCAGAAGATCATCATCCTGCCCTATTGCCAGTATTTTGGAGGCACAGTGAAAACAATATCCATACTGCAAAATATTAGATTTTTAGAGGCTGGCAATATTTTTTTAAATATGATGAAGGAAAACATTGAGAAGAAACCTGCAGAATTTTATTGGTGCTGACGCATTTGTTATTATGAAAAACCACTCCGGTTCAGTCACTAACAGACAAAAATATTACGGTGGAAAGCGAGAATCTATTTTCAGAAATGGAAAACTTCTCTCGCACCGAGGGGGGAAAGCGCACCGGGACGGGTATTTTTTGTAATGTTCGAGTTTGTACCCAACCTGAGCCATAGAAAGCGGGCGCATCGCGGATCGCTACCTCTTTCCCGCCTTGTGGGTGTTGGCTTACAATTTTCATCTTATACTTTTCCACCTAAAGTCCTCGAGGATATAAAGACTGGTTTAAGTTGCAACCATTGTCAGATTTTTCCGAATAATGCAAGGTGAGCACCATAAAATATGTCGATATGCAACAAATAACCGTCTCAAGGCGAAGTCGTGAGCTCTATAAAAGTTGAAAATCCGTGTGGAGTTCCAGCCGGGGCGACCTCGTGGCAACCTCGCTCTCCGCATTCACCGATGCTATTGGCTCAAATGCTGCAATCAGCTCTAAATGTAACTTTTTTTATAAACTGCGTCACAATATCGAATAGATTAAAGATTAAACGGTCCGCGACGATTTGGTGAATAGCAGTTTAGGTTGAGTAAATAAAGCTATTACTTCCTTATATATTTAGATTTAAATTTGTGTTTTGTCGACCCTAATGTTAGAAAAGAGATCCAAACTTGGTTATAAATACTGATTGTTGAGACTACGTCCGCCCGACGGGATGTGGAGAAATGACAAACTTCCATTTAAACTTTCATTCCCTATTTACCCCGTAAAATAACTCCTTAGTGCTATGGTATAGTGTAATAGGTATATTGTATATAAAGTATAGTATAATTTATGGAACAACAGTACAAAGTTCTATGCTTTCAGTTAGACCCAATGGTTCAGACTGTGCGTTGTCTGTTAGTCAGACAATGATGATGATAAATGAATTACAAATAAGGGTATTATGACCTCTTCCAAAGTTTGCATAAATTTAATTATATGTAATATTTATATCTGGCCGATGTAACTTATAATTTAAGTGAAATACGATTGTGTGTACGCATGCATTGCATTTTTTATATGTTCATAATTCATAATATATTATCACCACACATCTGGTATTTAAAACTACTGTTAAAAACAATGGAATAGTCGACAATATAAACAACAGTAGATGATTATAAAAGTACTATTCTGCATTGTTAGCTATATACAATAGCACTATGAATTTGTGAATCGCCTCGAAAAATAATAACACTTAATGTTTCGAAACAATTTATAAAGACGTAATAAGACAAACACAAATTACTTTGCAGAGATGATCGTTTTGCATATGCTTCTGAGTTGGCAAATATTCTAGCTAATCTCTTACAAAATTACATTTGAGTGTCTATTATGTAACATTTTGCAAGTCTAGAATAACTATTTCATAAATAGTATTTTGTAACTTGTTTAGATAACAAGGTAGTATTTACACCTATTAATTTTGTTGAAAAGTTTTTTTGGTTTCAGTTTAAGACGGCAAAAAAATGTAATTACGCTTCGACTGTACGACAATTGAACAAAAGAATCTCGATTTTATAATTGTGAGATAAAAACACAAGGGTAATGTTAATGCTTGGAGGATTTTTCGTAACCTTCGTGGTTTTTGACATTCGCTGACTGTCGCGAGCGTAAATTTAGGATTCAATCTATTTGGTCTGGCATCAGGTACCAACCAGTCAACCCGTCAAACGAAGCCTAATATGTTTACGCGAAGATGTTTTGCAGATGTATACTATTTTATTTAGTCCTTTCAGATTGTCTACAGAGTGTATGATATATTAAATACAAAAATATATATTACATACAAACCTGTATCCTGTGTGAATTCGTTCGTTAGTCTCGCTAAAACTCGAAAATGGCTACTACCGCTTTTTTGGTTTTTTTTTTTTGTGTGGTTTTGAGTGGGTCCGTGAGGCGTCTGCCGGACCGGATGTATCCTATTTCCCTTGGTCAAGTCATAACTTGAGAACTTGAGGTTCCCGTGGGAATAATGCGATAAAATATAGCCTGTTACTCAGGGATAGCTTTCCGTTGGTGAAGCTATTTTTAAAATCGGTCCAGTAGTTTTTGAGTTTATTTGTTACAAAAATAAAAAAAAATATCTTTTCTCTTTATAATATTAGTGTAGATTTTAACACCGTAAACGTATAGGTGTTATTTAGAGCGAGAAGCGAGGTCCTGCCATACAAGCCTCATAACCATTTCTGGGGCTTGCGAGTTTCCTCCTTATGGTTTCCTAAAAATATAGCATAATATATTTTCTAGAAATATTATATTTAGACGGTAAATAATGTAAAAGCAGGATACAGGCCTCCACCACAATTATGATGAGAGTGTAGAGCATTGGCTACTACGCACCGCCGTTGGTGACAGACAGAGACAAGTTAAACCCACACTTAACATTATACCGCTTTTTTTATATTCTCTGGGTTCAGTCATAGGGCTCATAGGTTGCGGGCTCAATATTTCGATCAAGATTTTTGATCGTGTGTCTGAGTGTTTGTATGTATTCAAGTATGTTGACGACCGAACTTAATTCAAATTCAACGAGTTTACAAAAATCTTAATTACTACTTAGAACGCATCATCAAGGCATCATCATATTATTATGTTAGTTTATGTTATGTTCCTCCATGTATATCTGAGATACAAAGATTTGATTGTGTAAAATCCGGTTTTCAAAAATGGCGGCAGCCGGAGAACCAAAGTGAAGTATCAACGTTTCCGTGTTCTTGACTATTCAAAGTATTCATTGTTTATTTTCCACCATTCACCGAGTTGTTTGGAATTCTCTGTTATGAAGAGAAAGATTTTTATTAGGAGATAATTAACCTTATTGACAAGGCCGTACGGATGGTATTAGGTTATTTGAGGTAGGCTTGAGTTAGCGGTTGGCATTTCCATTGTTAGGCTCAGGACTCACACGTTTCAGTTTTTATTGGCATAACTATGCATATGCGGAAATGCGGTTAGCTTTTTTTTACTTTTGCCAAAAATAATGTCGTTTTCACACAGTTATACCTGTTAATTTAGCGTATCTTCTCAGATTTACGTAAAAATAATATAATTACTTTACTTATGAGTTGACCCGTATTTTTTAAACTTATTCAATTATATTTAATTATTTCTGCTTAGCGTGATGGTTGCTAATGCCTAAAGACATTATCTACCAGTCATGTTTACATTTTCTTGATATATGAAGTTAAATAAATTATTATTATTATTTTAAATTAAATTTAACAGTTTATTGGAATGGAAATGAGTTTTAAATTAAATAAATGCAAATTCTTGGTTGTTTCACCCACAATCACTACTTCTAAACACCTAAATACCTAAATATACGCTCCCACCTTCTTCGCCAGCGGGTTCGTAGAGCCATTCTATTTCTGGAAGTGCGTCCACTTTAAACCAATGAATCTTTCCGATTAAAATAACGGATACTAAACAATTGATAAACATACTAAAGCCTGGATTTGTCCAACAAAGAAAAGGCTTACTATTATGTTGGAGGAACTCAACTGCAAATACATAATATGAATATCTAGAACATCTATTGGAAAATATATTGAATTAGGTAACCTAACACGTTCAATCATATTTCCCTTCAGAAGATATTGCTGTGAAAATATCTACCTTCTGCTTAAATTTTTCACATGCAAGGTATTTATATATGTAACCTATATTCTACGTGTTCTGTTATGTGGTGATTAAGTAACATTCGTTAAACTAGTAGCCTTGCCAACTTCCGGGGCTCAAAATATAATTAAGTTACCGCTAAGTACAGAACGTGATACAGGCGTGGTATTATTATTTATTACAACATATAAAAATGCTTTTTATTTTAATTAGGGACCGTTTGTGCCTTTGTGTGAGTCAATTTAATCTTATGTAAAAATCAAGAATATCACCTCCAGTATGTAAACATAGCGTAAATAGTTTTAACACGTAAAGGTGGGTGGTGACTAGAAAAAATTGTGTGTAATATGCAAGAAGTACGTGTTACATTACAGAAGGACGGGAGTGTCGATCGATCGAGCATAACATCATTCTAGACGCGAATTAGGGGAGAGTTGGCTAAATTGTCCCCCCTAAGGATTTTTTCAATTTGTGCAAAAACTATAGAGAATATATTCATGATTGTTTTTTTGTAAGATACTATGGTTAAAAGACTTTACTATATGAAACTGTTTTTGTAGATATTTAGCATGTATATGCTGAACATATTTATTTTAAAAAAACTATCCTTCGGTACGATTTAGAAAACTGGTATGTTTAATCGTACCTTACGGTTTCTAAATCGTACTTAGAAATTCTCCATACAAATTTCAAATAAAATATTACACATTTATTTTCCCCTTATTTTTCAAAATAAAATATATTTATTATTTTTACATACCCTGTTATGTTCATTTAATTGTATATGCAATGTTTTTATAGACAAATAACCATATTTTGTTAAAAAAAATATTTCGTTAAATATTAACCATTGGTACGATTAACAGAGCAGCTTGACTGTGGTTTTTAAAATCGTACTAACTTTAGATTTTCTTATTGATTAACAGGTTTTGTATTAAAACAACATTGATCCTTTTATTTTTTATTTATTTAAGATCAATATTGACTTGACCCACGAGAAACTTGTCAAGACAAAGTAAACTTAGCAGGTTTTACATGAATTGTGTGGTGAATAGATAACTAAATTTCATTTTTAGAGTTAAAAAATATTCATATATGGTAATTTGTACCGGTACGATTTCGAAACTCTCAAACGGTACGCTTTGCAAAACAAACCCCATTTTGGAAAAACGCCATGTCAAATCATAACCTTAAATAACTGCGGCGTGATTGTCTCACAAATAGAAAGCCAAATAACTTGTTAACAGCATAACAAAATAGAGATTCACGTATGTCTTTCCGTTTGTCTGCTGAAGTTTAGAATTTCAAGGCAAAAAATTTCATGAACAGCACCAAAAACATATTTTTTTCTCGTAAACAAAAATGAGTTCTTGCAGCGACGTGACAAACTGTCATGGCTTCCGAATTGTTGCCCGCATTAGATTTGTGTTGCCAGATCAAAAAAATATGTGCATTAAGTAGGAAATACCTTGGTGGTACGATTAATCGTTCGGTACAATATAGCCAACTTTCCCCTACAGTCCGCACACTGTAATGAATATACTCGTGAAAGAAATGTTCCAAAAATGGAATACCTCTGCCTACCCCCTCGTGGATAAAAGGCGTTGGATTGTTTATTTATTTTTATACTGTACATGATGATGATGATACAACTTCAAACATAGCGAAACGTTTCAGAGTGTACCACTTGTGACGCGATTGTTACACGTTGCAACATACGAGTAATATCACTCATAGTATCTGTCACCTATTTTGCTCAGGTAGTTCGCATCGAGCGCAGCTCTATTTCCTGGACACTAGTGTATTTATTGTAATGTTCGCCATCGAATTCTAGATTGTTACATTACGCGTTACTAGCGACTGTCCCGTGAGTTCCCATCTTTAAATGAAAATTCCGTCAAAATGTGTTTCGAAATGTTTTTAAAACAAATACTACATTGAAGGTAGATACAATCAATAGAGGCTTATTTCGATATTAAAATTATAGTAATTATTAGCATCAGAAGGTTTACGTTGCTAAAATCCGTTTTGAACGTTTAACATAATATGTAAGTACATATTAAGTTACTGTTTAGAATTTCTAGAGATATTTTCTTCACCATACCATATCTATCACAGATCGATCAAAAATTATACGAAAATGCGGGTCACGCCACGGGACTCAATAAAACCGTTCGATAAGCAATCTTTCGATAAAACCTGTTGCAAAGGTCATCTTGGACTTGGATAGCTGTTCAGTGACTTCATCTTAGGCTAACAACTTCTACGATGATGTCAATCTCAACTAGATACTTCCAAATGAGGTTGTATTTCATGTTAACATAGGAATTTTATATTTTCACTCTGTTTTTTTATTGAACAATAATTATATTGAACTTGCCTGGATTTTAGGAACCGTAGGAACCGTAGGAGCTGCACTTTCAATCTAGATGAAACGAGTATTCAATATGCCCATCTAGCGTACAAGATCCCTTTTTCATAAAGATGAGTTTGGCCGTTACATTGTTATATCTAAATTACCGCATTCTTAATATTTGTTGGATTAAATGGATTATTATAATATTGGAAGGTGATAAAATTACATTATTTGGACAGTATAGTGACCAACTTAATATAAAGATATAATAAACTGTCTTCTGTAGGGTAAAACTAAAAATAGATGCCGCAGCGGGATAGATGCCTCACATTCTAAAAACCTAACTTCCCGAACTCCCGACTAAGAATTAATTGTATAAGTAGGAGCCGCAGTCACCCCGCACCTCAATTACCCACGGACACTCGTGCGGTAAGGACGCCTTTCGCTCGTGCGTGTAATTATCTCCACAACGAAATTTACTAACACGTCAAAGTTTTAAAGGTTTGTATTTTGCGTTGCATAACTTTATAATTAGTAATAATTTCCGTTTTATTTTTTATTACGTCAATATACTGGTTCATTGAGTCTGCATGTAGGTGTAAGTAGATGCTATTTTGTTTATAGTTTATTTAAAAAATACTTGAGCATCTATCCCTATCAAAAAGGATAGTTGCCCTGATTTTTCTAGGTATAGTTGCCCTTAGGGGCATCTATCCCTTTGCCCGTTGCCCTTAGGGGCATCTATCCCTCTATGAACCATATATGAAATAAGCGTACCTTTATTTTTAAAATATTTTAGTGCTGTTATAAATTATTACAATATATGTTATAATTTATTATTTTAGTGCTGTTAAAAATTCAATTACGGATATTTGTGTGATACTATAGCGTTATCTCCTTATGATAACAATTAAAAGATTTTAAAATATACCAAATATTTTTCATTACTGTGACCCATGTTTTTTTTTCATTACTTTAAGAGTAGAACTACCTAACATTTGGTTTGGGTTTTTCGTTTTTCACGATATAAAGCTAAAGTTATTGTTCTGAGATATAAAGGGCATCTATCCTGCACTCCAGGCGTCTATCCTTCTCAGTATTTTCATGGTGGGGCAACTATCCATATAGGTAGGCATCTATCCTCAAAAAAAGTGATCCACTAAAATCTAATTTATGCAAAATCTGTATTTGATAGGTTAAAAAGAAATAATAATACTTCAACATAAAGGATTAAGCTAGCTACATTAATAGAAATTATTCGTATAAAATCAATATTTTTAATGTTAGGTGGCTATTTCAAAAAGTGGGGCATCTATCCCGGTTTTACCCTATGTATGTCTTCGATGAAATTGTTTTGAACTTTGAAAACTAATACATTGATTTTTCTAATAGTTTTCACTGCTTTTTGGAAGGGTATATTATTACGACACATTTACCCCCGTTTAAAGGCAAATTAAACTGAAAGTAGTTGACAGACTGTTAAATCTCATTTTAACATAACAGTCAACATGAGATTTAATAGATAGTCTGTCAGCTAGTTTTAGTAACCTAAGAAGTTAAACTTCATAAAATTCAGGGTTTTCAGCTAACAATATAATAAAATGTGCAAAATACGCCTTCAAAAATTTCGTGACTAAAGCAATTTTAGCGATGCTATAAATTTTTCCACAACAAGGCTCCGCAGTAATAAAAATCAATTACAGCTTTTTGAATAGTAAAATAGATGTCTTTATGTCAAAAGGAGGCAGTCAATTTATTAGCAATAACTCCTTATTTAATGCAAGTAAATGCAAGTAACCCAGATAAAATCGTGACTAAGACGGTGATGCAACCGTATTTTGATCTCTTTGCTCTCACGCGAGGCCTAAGGAAAATAAGGGACAGGCAAACACTTTAATGGAAGGCTTATTATGAGTCACAGTAAGCCTCTTCAACTTTCGAAATCAAGTGAAAGAGTTGAAGTTTCATATGCATAACAAAATTCGTTAATTAAAAAAATTGGCACAAAAGGATTTTGATTTCATCGTTGTAAGTTTATAGAATTAACTATAAAAAAATATATAAAAAGTACCTACCTATTGTGAATAAACTGGATGTTGAAATGTAAGCAAGTGAGATTTATAAAATGTTGCGAATACAAAAGCTAGACTTATTCTAAGTGTTAGCGTTAGAGACAGTGATCAAAAACTGGACCTTTCATGTCCATTTTGTGTGTATAGTGCCTTATTGATACACCAATCAAAAAGACAATGGCATCTAAACCACAGACTTGGCCAAATTTCAATGCATTTCGAAAGTGACCATTATTTGTATGGAAATTGATGTGGCTTGCTGTGTCCTCGAGACCTTATTCCATGTATTAACTTTTACCCTCAGTAATGTTTATAAATACTATGGAAAAACATATTATGTAATTTTAAACTTGAGTTATAACTATACACGTGTAGGTTAATGAAGCGTGTAAATCGTGACGTAAAAATATAGTTATCACTTCCCTATATCGTCAATTACAGTTTTGCATTCGTTGCAAAACATCGGTGTGGTTTGCAAAAACTTGTGGTGTTCCATGTTGAAGGAAGTGCCCGAGACGACGGCGTATGTGTTTGTGCATAATGAGTGGCTATTCAATTTCGTATGGATGTTTCGTTCCAATCGCAGTTTTAAAATTTAATTTTTGTTTATTGCCATGTCTCTAGGTTGAAGTATTTCCGGTACTCTGGTGATCTAGGTAAAAGCTATGGGAAGATGCAGTTCCATATTATATGTTTTGTTTGTTGCAATTATTTATGTCACCACTTTAAATAAAGCTTCGTTTTAAAAAAATATTGATTAAACTTAATTATTTTCTCTAAAATACACACATGATTTCAAAGAGTATTTCCAACCCGAAAGAAATCAATATTAATATGCAAAATTACGATTATTATAATTCTCTATAAAGTAAAGAACAGAGTTTGAAATAACCTGGGCTGGGCACCTGCCGGCTGTCAATTATAATAAATAGATTATGTAGGTTTTTGTACCAATTTCGCCGTTATTGGTAACAAACTCGACCACAATTGTGCAGATGCAGATTTCGAACATTGTGATCACATGTCACTTTCTACCTCTTTTCAAGGACTTGACCCAGTTCTTTTATTGTTTGCTAACGAAAACTTTTCTGCTATGCTCCGTAGTAGTATACAATTTGTATGGCAAAACCAACAGCTATTGTCATTCGAATGCTTTTCGTTGGTCTCATAAACGAAATTGCGTATTCCTATAACTACTTATACATATATTTGTATACCTATGTCTTTTTGTGTTTATTTTGTAATATCGCTGGCTCAACAAACTATAGCCGGTTTATTCAAATTTTATACCAAAATGTGTTCGTCTATCAACTAAATATAACCTGTTTTATAATAATAATACGCTCCTTTATGTTGTTGCCCAGTGGACACAATCTTATTATTAAATTGGTATCGTGGTATTAGTATTTTCCACTGAAGCTATAATATTTAAATTAATAAAGTTTTTTAAAAAAAAACGAATACAAACTTACTTTTCAAAACAACTTTTTTTATTTCATTTACTAATATATTCCGAGACAACTTAAAATAACTAGGTTTTTTCGATACATTCAAGTCAAGGTAAAGACCAAAAAGACCAGTCATGCATGTTAAAATATGCTGTTTGTCTACAACTGGTTCGATCTTGTTTATCGATTACACCTACACAGTATCGATAGTTTTATCTGCTATTTGTCAACTATTTAGAACGCTTGTCTTTCTTTTTGCGGCCACTCAAAATGTGTCACTAATATTTTAGATTATGTTCTGGAAAAATACGTTTTAAACTAAAATGAAATCGAATGAAAATTCAATTTTTTCTTCTAAGAATAAATAAATGCCGAAAAGCTCTTAGCTAAATCGTTCAAATATTCTTTTAAAATTTCTTGTGATGGGAACATAAGTGTTTGGAAGGTCAAAGATGGCGACGGCAACTATTCTCGGTGCAACATTAACATTCTTTTCAGCACCTAGAAACTCAACAAAAGCCTTAGCTTCTGTATAATGTATGCAGTTTCACAGTCCGTTTCTGTTCACTCACACATGTTGGCAACCAATGTGCCGCAGCTTTGACTTGACCGTGCATTAGGATCAAAAGTTATTAACATTTGATTGGCGGTAAACCACGCTACTATTTTCGACAAAGTTACGACATCTATAGTGACATTTTTCGAAAGTAAGGTACGTAGTTCAAATTGTGTAGGTAATAATTGGCTTTATAATAATGAGTTTTGAAAAATTTTCAGTCGAATGGACGTTACTTGATAGTAGTAAATTATTAATTGCGATTTGGTAAATTTATTTAAAAACATTTAGGATCAAATTCAAAGCTGTTTCTAGAATTGATAAATTGAGTATGTAACATTATAAGTTGATGAAACGAAATGAATAGAGTAAAATATTAGTATAAATACAAATCCACTAATTGAAAATATTCCTATACATACAACCGCATCAAGACAGGTGAAACAAGCACCACAAGAGAACCTTCAAAACAACTGATTAAAGTAAGTAAGAATCTAATTTAGGTATGCGCTGAAAAATAACCACTAAAATAGCAACTGTATCAGTGGCGGACTAAGCTTGTCAGAGGCCCGGGGCGGAAAAACTGAGACAATAGAGAAGAATGAGGGCCCCCCGGTCTTAGAACTTTTGGATTTGGAGGCCCCCCCCAGGCCCAGGGCAGGCCTCTGGTCCTGGGGGCCTATAACATAGCGTAGCTTCATTCGTATTTGTATCTATGTTGCCTCCTACCAACACCCAACAGTCTTTATCCTTCTTTAGGATTTGATTAAGAGAACATTTCGCAAAATTTGGAGGCCCTCCACGACCAGAGGCCCGGGGCGGACCGCCCTTTCCGCCCCTACCTTAGTCCGCTAGTGAACTGTATAAAAGTAAATAACAATCGTTGTGCTCATAGATCATGCAGGTATTTAACTAGTCCATTGTCCTGGCTTAACACTTGTAAAACAGTTTTGAAAGCCCGAATCATAACGCTATTAAATGTGTCAGTCATAACTTCTATTTCCTCGCAATAAGAGCTCGTTATAGCGCATTTTTGATTGTAAAGTAAATGTCAATCAAATTGAAAGACACATTGTTTAGGGGTCCGCGACCAACGACCTTGCCTTGTTACATTTTTATAGACACAAAAAGTCTTTTGTTGGTTGCTAACAATTACATAATGTCAGACGGTAGTAGTATTTATCCTTTTATAAATTTAAATAATTAACCTTTATCACGATTACTATTTGAACACAGAATTCCTGTCAAACCACAAAATTCCCGGCACAATAGGATTATCTCAATATTTGACTGGTTGTTTATTTCAAGTTTTTAAGTAATATTCATTTTTTCATTGGACCTGTAAGTGAAATTACGATGATTATAATATGAAAAAAAAAAAACTCACTCCTTTCATCCCCGAGGACCCCCTCGGGGATGAAAGAAGTGAGTTTTTTTTTCTGCCTACCCAGGCAGAGGTATTCCATTACTGGATATACCCACATTTCACGAGATATATTGGACATATAATATATGGATGATAATATTTATGGAGGAGCGGAGGTGGAATGCTCCTCCATCGTGAAAAGGGAAGATCTTCCGCCAGGCGAGGTGATCGTGCCTGGGGACCGCGGTCCAACGGTTGATGTTGGACAGTTGTATTTATACAAACTCATTAGAAAACTCCGATTGCGCGGTTTAGAACTCGGCCGTCTATTGGCGCGTTCTATGTAACTCGGCCTTCTATTGGCGCGTTCCATGTAGTGTCGCTACAATTTGTCTATAGATTGATATCAACTATTCCTCTCACATAAAATATTTAATCAGTAATGTACAAAAACATAAAATGAAAATACAGCGATAGGTGCTAAATACATGTATGTATCTATAGCTTGGAACCAGCCGTGTATGTGAAAACGTCGCGTGCGCATGCAAGATTTCTTTTAACATTCAAGGAGAGAGACCTATGCGGGCCCACTGATGTAGTAAACACGTTACTTCTTTTGGATATGCATTACTTTACTAACATCCTGTGTGGATGCAAGTACTTAATGAACTAGAGCGTCCTTTATCGCCGGAAATCTAGTTCAAACTGGATAGAACCATACTATTGTGTTGCAGTAACGAATTTGTATAGCTTTCTAATAAATTGCAAGTCAGTTAAGTCCGTATTTACACATAGCAATACCTTGCTTTTCTAATTAAAATTTTAATAAGTTAATTTAGCAAAAGCAACATTTTTGAAGTCCAAGTCAAAACTTTTTATTCAATGTAGGGACTTATAAGTCCTCTTATCGAAAGTCATTGCGACTCCACCAAAGAATTGAATACATCAAAGATCGATTACTAATGTAAACGAATTGTATCCAAAAACAGGAGTATTGTACCTTACACTATTTGTCTTAGTGAGAAAGTATGAACGTATATATATCTCACACAAACTTTTGCTCATTGAAAGAGGGAGAACTATACCCACTGTACCCACTTTAGAAAAAAGAATTATTCTCGTAACTTGGTTTTATTATTTACGCTGAGTGGGATGGATTAAATGCAAAACACGAAGAGGCCTGTGATATAAACCCATTGTTGGTATGATACAAGTAGCATAAACATAGTTCACCAAAATTACCTTATCCGAAACAAGAAGTGAAAAAGCTTGTATTCACGCATCCACTTTAAGTGCCCAATTAGCTTATAATGGCGTGCGCCGCCCATGGGAACGACTGAGACATTACTACTACTGTTGTTCGTGTTGCGCAAGCGATAATCGCCCGTGACACCATTCCACTTTGTTACCCTCACGAAACCATTATAACTTGGTCCCTACGAATTCCCGCTGGGGAAACAAGTAGCAATAGCCAACGAGTCTCGTTAGTTTGGTCGGTTTATTCGTAGATTTATGAATTATTACGTGTCATTACAGCCATTATCAAGTTTTTCTCCAAGTTGATTGGTTCCAACTTGTAAATGTCTCCTTTCACGCAATATGTCATTTTTTTGCGACTGAATTAATAGGTACCTAATGTTGCGATATTTTTGCAGATGGTGGTCATGTTTTTTGAGTGTATGCATGTAAGTGTATGAGTCTATTCATTTGGCGCAAAGTATAGCCTAAAAAGGTTGATAGATTTAAATAAATAACTTCAGGTTACATTTATTATCTTATTTTTGATTTTGTGACGTCACAAAAAAATGGCGGATATATATTTCTTGTGACCTCTTGTATCCTAAACTTTTTGCAAATTTTGAGTGTTATGGCTACATTTAAAGTAATACTTTCAGTGTCTTTTACACAGTCTAGTTTTTGGTTTTTTGAATTAATTGAGTTGTTGGACTTGTTTTACGATTTCTTATTTGTCCACAGATAATTGTACCTTTTGCAATATTTCCAGGTTTATCAACTGTGTGCAGAATTGGGCATTTATCTACATCTAAAAGTGTTTGTTCTGAATTCAACTGGCCGTTCAAAACTAATTATAGCAATTCAATCTACTATTCAATTTGATAAAACCAACACTGTTATTACATTTACACTGTTGTGTTCCAATTAGCTGTCTATATTATAAATTGTGTAAAGTATAATGACTACCGAAGATTTATTCAGGGTTGTGTAACTATTGTCGAGACACTGCAATAATGATTTGCAACAAAATCTTGATAGTGTAACCAACAATTTTCTTGTATACCTACAGCGATTAGTGAAATTAATCTGTCCATTGCAAGTGAAATGTAAGTTAATAATGTGTCAGTCATTGTAAATTGATCTTACTACAGTCACATCACTTGTCAGTGAGCCCACCGGCTCCCGGTGGGTCCATGTACGCCAACACCGAAGAAGCAACAGGTCCTCCACTGTTTCGTGCTTAATTTTATTAATTGTTTGGTTACTGGAAGATTGTCCTAATTTGTAAAAGGCTCTTGGAATACTCGCAGTACCTACTACAGAACTTAGGTACCTAAGTCAAGCAGGACCCAGCTTGAGTTCAGTAAGGAGAAGCTTTATGCTACTCAACTAGATGTCGCGCGGTGCGCGAGGCCGCAAGCGGCCACGCGTGTCTCTATGCGGTTCGATTGTGACAGAAAAATAAAGTCGAATTTTGGGCGGCCATCTTGTTTTAGCCATTTTAAGTCGTAAAAAAATTAAATTTTGTAAAATATTACTTTACATGGCAACACTGTTTACTGAGACCCACAATCGCTCCATACAACCCAACATTCCAAAGTGTTGCCAACTTGCCTAAAAATGCTGATTATTGTTAAGAAAATTGAAATTTTTCAGTAAAACAAAAATAACGGGGCGGCCATCTTGTTTTTTCTATTTTTCGGGATTTTCTAGTAAACTACAGGATATGACCTATGTGATGACATCAAACACATCCCTGTAGGATATCGGCATCTGGGAGATCAATTCGGGTCTTTTGAGGTCTACCCTAAAAATTAAATCAACCATAACTTTCAGTGTTGCCAGGCGAAAATCAAAAAACCTACATAAGGTCATAAGGAGAGATAAAATGTTTCACTGACTGTCACTTGTTTTTGCAAAATGGTAAAATTTAGAGTTTTGACATTTTGCATTAAAAATAAAAAAATACGCCAAATTCCGGGAATATTCTTAAACATAGCAACACTACGTAATGAGACCTCTAACCTCGCCATACAAGCCAACTCGCTTAGGTGTCGCCATCTTGCCGAAAATCGACATTCAAAATCTGGTAAAATTCATCTTTTTCTTTGGGAGCCAATTATAGGGCGGCCATCTTGGTTTTTCAAATTTTCGGGATTTTCTGGTAAACTACAGGATATGCCCTGTGCGATGACACCAAACACATCCCTTTAGCATATTGGCATCTGGGAGATCAATTCGGGTCAAGTGGGGTCTAAAACCACTCCAACTTTGAAACATTACTACGCGGCCGCCATTTTGTTTTTTCAACTTTTTAATTTTTTTTCGTAAATCATCTAAGCAGTATTACAGATTCCCAAAATTCCCGGGGTCACCCCGCCATCTTGAACACTTTTCTCATATATGACTTGACTCCAAAACGACTCCTTCTGGGAGAACAATTATGTCAGTGAGTCAGTGAGTGAGTGGTAGTCGAGCTTTATATAATATAAACTAGATGTCGCGCGGTGCACGAGGCCGCAAGCGGCCACGCGTGTATCTGTAAGGTCGTATTTTGACAGAAAAATAAAGTCTAATTTTGGTGCGGCCATGTTAATTTAGCCATTTTCGATAATTTTCTATGTGAATATTGTATTTTTTTAGTATAAGTCGAAAACTAATAAAATTTTGTTAAATATTACTTTTCATGGCAACACTGTTTACTGAGACCCACAATCGCTCCATACAAGCCAACTTTCCAAAGTGTTGACAACTGGCTAAAAAATGCCGATTAAGATTAAGAAAATTGAAATTTTTCAGTAAAACCAAAACAACGGGGCGGCCATCTTGTTTTTTCTATTTTTCAGGATTTTCTGATAAACTACAGGATATGCCCTATGCGATGACACCAATCACGTGCTTGTAGCATATTGGCATCCAGGAGATCAATTCGTGTCTTTTGGGGTCTTTTCGTGATTTCAAGTGGTCATAATTATCAGTGTTGCCATTTAAATTTGACAAAATTTATTTTGATGGTTGAGCTTAAGCGATTGTACCAAGTAGATATACTTCTGCATTTGTAAAGTTTAAATATTTTGGATTAAACATTTTTTTACCATAAGTCAAAAATTAATATTAATTTCTCAAATATTACTTTTTATGGCAACACTGTTTACTAAGACCCACAATCGTTCCATACAAGCCAACTTTCCAAAGTGTTGCCAACTGGCTGAAAAATGCCTATAAAAATAAACAAAATTGAATTTTTTTAGTATAACGAAAATAAAGGGGCGGCCATCTTGTTTTTCCTGTTTTTCGGGATTTTCCTGTAAACTACAGGATTTTCCCTATGCGATGACACCAAACACGTATCTATAGCATATTGGAATCTGGGAGATCAATTCGGGTCTTTTGACGTCTACCCTAAAATTTCAATCTACCATAACTTTCAGTGTTGCCAGGTGAAAATCAAAAAACCTACTAAAGGTCATAGGGAGAGATAAAATGTACCGTTGACTGTTACTCGTTTTTGCGAAATGGTAAAATTTTTAGTTTTGACATTTTGCATTAAAAGTAAAAAAATACCCCAAATTTTTAGAAAATTCTTAAACATGGCAACACTAAGTAATAAAACCTCTAATCCCGCTATACAAGCCAACTCGCTCAGGTGTCGCCATCTTGTCGAAAATTGACATTCAAAATCTGGTAAAATTCATCTTTTTCTTCGGGAGCAAATCACCGGTCGGCCATCTTGGTTTTTCAAATTTTCGGGATTTTCTAGTAAACTACAGGATATGCCCTATGCCATAACACCAAACACATCCCTATAGCATATTGGCGTCTGGGAGATCAATTCGGGTCAAGTGGGGTCTACAATAGCCTAAACTTTGAAACATTACTACGCGGCCGCCATTTTGTTTTTTCAACTTTTTAAATAATATTTGCAAATAAAAATATAAATATAATCTCACGCCTTTTTTTATCCCCGAGGGGGTAGGCAGAGGTATTCCATTACTGGATATACCCACATTTCACGAGATATATTGGACCCCTAAACGTGATAGGTGGTGAGCCCATCGCCGGACCGGGTCTGTTTACACATGTCTCAGAATTAATTCTGAGACCTGCGGGTTTCCTCACGATGTTTTCCTTCACCGTCGAGCTAGTGATAAATATGTACGTAAGTTTTTGAAAAACTCATTGGTACATGCCAGGATTCGAACCCGAGCCTCACTGATTTTCGGCCGGCTCTTTAACCGTCCGGGCTATCACTGCTATTTGCAAATCATCTAAATAATTCTACAGATGCCAAAAATTTGAACCGAATCGGCCGGAAAACAAAAGAGATACGATAGGCAAGCCTGGCCGCCATTTTGTTTTTTTGAAAAGTCGGAATTTTCCCGGGGTCACCCCGCCATCTTGAACACTTTTCTCCTACATGACTTGACTCCAAAACGACTTCTTCTGGGAGAACAATTATGTCAATCAGTGAGTCAGTGAGTCAGTGGTAGTCGAGCTTTATATATTATAAACTAGATGTCGCACGGTGCGCGAGGCCGCAAGCGGCCACGCGTGTCTCTGTGGGGTCGTATTTTGACAGAAAAATAAAGTCTACTTTTGGGGCGGCCATCTTGTTTTAGCCATTTTAAGTCAAAAAAAAATATATATTGTCAAATATTACTTTTCATGGCAACACTGTTTACTGAGACCCACAATCGCTCCATACAACCCAACATTCCAAAGTGTTGCCAACTTGCCTAAAAATGCCGATTATTGTTAAGAAAATTGAAATTTTTCAGTAAAACAAAAGTAACGGGGCGGCCATCTTGTTTTTTCAGATTTTCGGGATTTTCTGGTAAACTACAGGATATACCCTATGCGGTGACACCAAACACATCCCTGTAGCATATCGGCATCTGGGAGATCAATTCGGGTCTTTTGAGGTCTACCCTAAAAATTCAATCGGCCATAACTTTCAGTGTTGCCAGGTGAAATTCAAAAAACCTACAAAAGGTCATAGGGAGGAATAAAATGTTTCACTGACTGTCACTTTTTTTTGCAAAATGGTAAAATTTAGACTTTTGACATTTTGCGTTAAAAGTAAAAAAATACGAAAAATTCCGGGAAAATTCTTCAACACGGCATCACTACGTAGCAAGACCTCCAACCCCGCTATACAGACCAACTCGCTCAGGTGTTGCCATCTTGCCGAAAATCGACAATCAAAATGTGGTAAAATTAATACTTTTCTTTGGGAGCAAATCACCGGTCGGCCATCTTGGTTTTTCAAATTTTCGGGATTTTCTGGTAAACTACAGGATATGCCCTGTGCGATGACACCAAACACATCCCTTTAGCATATTGGCATCTGGGAGATCAATTCGGGTCAAGTGGGGTCTAAAACCACTCCAACTTTGAAACACTACTACGCGGCCGCCATTTTGTTTTTTCAACTTTTTTAACTATTTTCGTAAATCATTTAAACATTTCTACAGATTCCAAAAATTTGAACCGGATCGGCCGGAAAACAAAAGAGATACGATGGGCAGGCTTGGCCGCTATTTTGTTTTTTTGAAAAGTCGGAATTTTCCCTAGGTCACTCCGCCATCTTAAACACTTTTCTTCTACATGACTTGACTCCAAAACGACTCCTTCTGGGAGAACAATTATGTCAATCAGTCAGTGAGTGAGTGAGTGGTAGTCGAGCTTTATATATTATAGACTAGATGTCGCGCGGTGCGCGAGGCCGCAAGCGGCCACGCGTGTCTCTGTGGGGTCGTATTTTGACAGAAAAATAAAGTCTAATTTTGGGTGCCCATCTTGTTTTAGCCGTTTTAAGTCGAAAAATAATAAAATTTTGTTAAATATTTTTTTTTCATGGCAACACTGTTTACTGAGACCTACAATCGCTCCATACAAGCCAACTTTCCAAAGTGTTGCCAACAGGCTAAAAAATGCCTATTAAGATTAAGAAAATTAAAATTTTTCAGTAAAACAAAAATAACGGGGCGGCCATCTTGTTTTTTTTATTTTTCGGGATTTTCTAGTAAACTACAGGATATACCTTATGCGATGACACCAAACACATCCCTGTAGCATATCGGCATCTGGGAGATCAATTCGGGTCTTTTGAGGTCTACCCTAAAAATTAAATCAACCATAACTTTCAGTGTTGCCAGGCGAAAATCAAAAAACCTACAAAAAGTCATAAAGAGAGATAAAATGTTTCACTGGCTGTCACTTATTTTTGCAATATGGTAAAATTTAGAGTTTTGACATTTTGCGTTAAAAGTAAAAAAATACTCCAAATTCCGGGAATATTCTTAAACACGGCAACACAATGTAGCAAGACCTCCAACCCCGCTATACAGACCAACTCGCTCAGGTGTTGCCATCTTGCCGAAAATCGACAATCAAAATGTGGTAAAATTAATACTTTTCTTCGGGAGCAAATCACCGGTCGGCCATCTTGGTTTTTTAGATTTTCGGGATTTTCTGGTAAACTACAGGATATGCCCTGTGCGATGACACCAAACACATCCCTTTAGCATATTGGCATCTGGGAGATCAATTCGGGTCAAGTGGGGTCTAAAACCACTCCAACTTTGAAACACTACTACGCGGCCGCCATTTTGTTTTTTCAACTTTTTTAACTATTTTCGTAAATCATCTAAGCAGTACTACAGATTCCCAAAATTTGAACCCAATCGGCCGGAAAACAAAAGAGATACGATAGGCAACCTTGGCCGCCATCTTGTTTTTTTGAAAAGTCAGAATTTTCCCGGGGTCACTCCGCCATCTTGCACACTTTTCTCATATATGACTTGACTCCAAAATGACTCCTTCTGGGAGAACAATTATGTCAATCAGTGAGTGAGTGAGTGGTAGTCGAGCTTTATATATTATAAACTAGATGTCGCGCGGTGCGCGAGGCCGCAAGCGGCCACGCGTGTCTCTGTGGGGTCGTATTTTGACAGAAAAATTAAGTCAAATTTTGGGCGGGCATCTTGTTTTAGCCATTTACGATAATTTTCTATGTGAATAAAGTAACTTTTAAGTATAAGTCGAAAAATTATAATTTTTTGTAAAATATTTCTATTCATGGCAACACTGCTTACTGAGAGCCACAATCGCTCCATACAACCCAACTTTCCAAAGTGTTGCCAACTTGCCTAAAAATACCGATAAACATTATAAAAACCCATTTTTTCAGTAAAGAGAGAATACCGGAGCGGCCATCTTGTTTTTCCAGTTTTTCGGATTTTTCTAGTAAACTACAGAATATGCCATGTGCAATGACACCAATCACGTCTCTATAGCATATTGGCTTCTGGGAGATCAATTCGGGTCTTTTGAGGTCTACCCTAAAAATTCAATCGGCCATAACTTTCAGTGTTGCCAGGTGAAATTCAAAAAACCTACAAAAAGTCATAAGGAGAGATAAAATGTACCGTTGACTGTCACTTGTTTTTGCGAAATGGTAAAATTTAAAGTTTTGACATTTTGCGTTAAAAGTAAAAAAATACCCCAAATTTTAGGAAAATTGTTAAACATGGCAACACTCCGTAATGAGACCTCTAACCATGCCATACCAGCCAACTCGCTCCGGTGTCGCCATCTAGCCGAAAATCGACATTCAAAATCTGGTAAAATTCATCTTTTTCTTTGGGAGCCAATCACAGGGCGGCCATCTTAGATTTTCAGTTTTTTGGATTTTTCTGGTAAACTACAGGATATGCCCTATGCAATAATACCAATCACGTCTCTATAGCATATTGGCATCTGGGAGATCAATTCGGGTCTTTTGAGGTCTACCCTAAAAATTCAATCGGCCATAACTTTCAGTGTTGCCAGGCGAAAATCTAAAAACCCACAAAAAGTTATAGAGAGAGATAAAATGTACCGTTGATTGTTACTCGTTTTCGCAAAATGGTAAAATTTAGAGTTTTGAATTTTTGCATTAAAAGTAAAAAAATACCCCAAATTTTGGGAAAATTGTTAAACATGGTAACACTCTGTAATGAGACCTCTAACCCCGCCATACAAGCCAACTCGCTCAGGTGTCGCCATCTTTCTGAAAATCAACATTCAAAATCTGGTAAAATTCATCTTTTTCTTTGGAAGCCAATCACAGGGCGGCCATCTTGGATTTTTAGTTTTTTGGATTTTTCTGGTAAACTACGGGATGTGCCTAAAAAGATGACGTGCCATTTGTAACTGTACGATGTCGGCAACCATGCGTCTAATTCGGGTCACGTGGGGTCTACAATAGCCTAAACTTTGAAACATTACTACGCGGCCGCCATTTTGTTTTTTCAAATTTTTAAATAATTTTCTTAAATCATCTAAACATTTTAACCCATTCTAAAAATTTCAACCGGATCGGCCGGAAAACAAAAGAGATACGATAGGCAAGCCTGGCCGCCATTTTGTTTTTTTGAAAAGTCGGAATTTTTCCTAAGTTACCCCGCCATCTTGTACACTTTTCTCATATATGACTTGACTCCAAAACGACTCCTTCTGGGAGAACAATTATGTCAATCAGTGAGTCAGTGAGTCAGTGGTAGTCGAGCTTTATATATTATAAATATGTATAGCGGCATCTTTTTCTGAGTATCGCTAAGGACACCAAACACAGAAAGTTACATTCTACCACAATATATGTGCAGAAATTTAAATTTAAAGTGTACTTAAATTTGTTGAATGTTGCGTAGGTATCAACTTTTTCTTCATTTATTTATGTCACGTTTACTGATTATGATTTTATATCCAATTCACATTTATCTCATGTTATGATGACGAAGTATTTTATGACTGAATGACATGTGCTCATACAAGCCTTTTTGTAGGCTACGCTCTCAGATTCATATGTTTTAGCTTAGTCATAAGTTGTCTTTTGCCCTATTTGCTTAATCTGAATTTGTCGAAGTCACGACGAAAGTTTTTCGTGCACGTCGATTCTGTAATGGAGTTCACCAAAAAGTAATAACTTATCGTCATGTCATTTCTAAAAAGAAAGTACTGTGTCTCTAAATAGAATTCCTGAATATCGTTTAGTTGTATTGTGACGGCCGTTGAATTTAGAATATGGTAATTAGATGATATTAAGTTATTGTTGTTTTTCGTAACTTTTAGTGCAACTTCAGAACATTGATCGTTTGCTAAAACAGAATGTCCTGTTCTTTGTTCGTCTGCATTCAAATATCGAAGACTATACGAATATATTGCAATATTTCGTTTCACTGCTCTATAAGAATCGTATTGAAAATACAAATAAGTGGATTTTTAGGGTTCCGTACCTCAAAAGGAAAAAACGGAACCCTTATAGGATCACTTTGTTGTCCGTCTGTCCGTCTGTCCGTCCGTCTGTCAAGACCCTTTTTCTCAGGAACGCGTGGAGGTATGAAGCTGAAATTTATATCAATTACTCAGGTCTACTGTCCCTTGAAGCTGTGAAAAAATCAAACTTCTAAGCCAACGCAATCAAAAGATACAGCCGTTTATGCCGCAAATTTTCGACACTTGCAAGGGAATCAAAACCTACAGGGTGCTTCCCGTGAACTCAGAATCTTGAAATTTGGTACGAAGCAACGTCTTATAGCATAGATAAAGGAAAAATTACGAAAACCATAAATTTGCAAGGTTGTACGGAACCCTCGGTGCGCGAGTCCGACTCGCACTTGGCCGGTTTTTTTCTCTTATGGTCCTACGTTGGACATGATATTGAAATTGTACTCTGGTAACTTGTCGAATGTACACAAAAAGCTGAAGAAACGCATCTGCAAGAAACAAACTAATCAATTAGTAAAGTCCACAAGTCGACCATCCATAAAGCAAAAGAGAAACTGTAGTAAAAAACTATCGAGGTCTCCCGTGTCGGAATCTAGACGCGACTGCCTCATTCAGATGCGGTTGACTGTACCGTTAACACGATTTTATTTACTATTATATTATTATGTTGCATTATAGTGTGTTCTATATTTGTTGTTACTTTATTTTTATAGTACCTGTCTGTAATATGTTGATTTTCCTTTTATTGCACAAAACATTCGATTTTAACTCTTAAAAACTAAACTTAAAGTTAATCTTTGCTAACCAATCTTAGGTTTGAATTGCTCATTAATGTCGGAATAAGAGTTATATCTATAGAGTAGATATAATTATAATATTAAAAGGTGAACCTAAATACACTTGCAGCAAACATCATCTTAGCTTACTTAATGATTCAGAAATTGTATAGACAACCTAGTTTCTAAATGTGAATCAGTTTCTCGAGTCTTATTTAGTCAAAGATGAATTTGATCCTCTTAAGCACTAATGGATGGCATAGAGAAAAATATTCAGAGCATTGTGGCAATAATGTAGTTCTAGGACTTGTCTTATCTTGACTTAAGTCTTAAATGTCATGGCTTGCAAACTTTGCAATGCATATGAATTCACTTTGAAATTATAACTTGTTGCAGCCAGCAGCCTTGCCATTTACTCTGTTATTTATGATGATCAGTATTGAACTTATGTAAATACAATATTTTAGTAAGTATTGCACACAGTACGGTTGTAACGGCTATAAGTTTTGTTACAAACTGAATTCGATTTGACAACAATTATTGTTGAAAGCAAAATTCTGAGAAATGGAACTAGTTCATGGGCTGTTAATCTCCCAAACAATTAATGTGAACTTAAAGGTTTTATGCCAGGTTGTGAGCCATATTATTTTTTTAAAAGGGCAAGCGAGCAGACGGGTCACGGGATCTAAGTCATCTAATGGCATTTGTCATGGTTTGAATGACTACTGTTGTGTGAAACCACCAACAGCTTAGTAACTTATGAGCTCACCGTGTATTGTTAAGTATCTCATGTAACATTGGTTAACTTGACAATCTTTCGAATTCCCAAAAAACTCCCTATTACACAAGGAAATCACAATCATATCTTTGAAACCCTTAAGTAACTGTTTCCGTCACTACATGTTTAAACCACTATTTCAGTCAGTCGACACAGCCTACAACCAAATTACTTATGCATACAAATCTGCGTACCTTTAGAAAGGGTAAAAGTAATAATGAGACTTTAAAAAAGCCAGATGTTTTCGAAATGCCTCTTAGAGTGGAAAATAGACTTTTAGTAGGTAAGTCCATTGACCCAGCGGTATGACCAATCAATGATTATTTTATAAGTGCAATCTATACAGATTCTACGAGGTTTTGTGCTTGAACCGTTATGTTTTTACTGTCTGAAATATCATACTTTTGGAATATGATACCATTACCATGAGTGTGCAATTTGAAATATGAAACTACATTAGCCTCAATCAGAGTCTTTATAAGATTTCACCTAGACATTATGCCGTTATTATGATAAGAGTTTATTCAGAACAGCAAAAACAATTTGATACAACCCTTTGAATGGAAGATGAAGACTATGGAATGTAGTATTATTCTGCAGTTATGATATCTTTCCTCTGGCTCGACAGAAAAAACAATACAGAAAAAACAGTGCTATTGTTTGGTATTGTTTTTTCAACAGGATTCCTAACGAGATATTTGTACTAAAATCAATCGACTGCTATGAATAAGGATTTCCTTCAAATCATGAAAAAGGGGTTAGAACATTTTTATATGTAGCCTGGGATATATGTATATATTTTTTTTCAAATGTATTTTTCGTTTCGCGCATACAATGATAGAACACGTCAAACTGGCAAAATCTCCTAGCCTGCTGTATATATCTAGCTTAAAGCTAGATATTTGACTTTAAAAGTTTTAATTTTCCAAGACTCCTAGGGGCTATTTCTTACCTGATCGAGATGAATCTAAGTATTGTATAGAAGAGGTATAAATATGTAGGTACCTACTAAGAATTTTAAAGTCAAATATCTAGCTTAAAACAGCAGGCTAGGAGATTTTGCCAAATAAGAAAGTATGTTTGTAATGATGTGTTCTATCGATATGCAAAGGTTGGTCGCGCGATACGAAAAAAATTCATAAAATATAAATTGGTATCCCAGATATTATGTTTCAACCCCTTTGTACTTCAAACATGCCTACTACCTTCATTACCTACATCTTCATACTTCATGATAGAAATTCAAAGGCCAAGTTCCATGTAAGTGCAGGAAACACTATAAAGTTTCCGTTCCACCAGTTCGCTGTCACTCAAATGAGTCGTGGTTTTAATTGCTCAATTGTGTTTCCTGTAATTCTTATCTTCTATCGTCGCTACATTTATGAGGCAACTTCTTTGTTTAAGAAGCCAAGGACCTCCTTAATAGACCATTTCCCAAAAACGTGCACAGAATTATTCTCTTCCTACCGATATGCATCTTTTCCTCTAAGATTTCGTAAGTTGTTGTTAGTTGATCTACTTGATAGACTGATGGGTTTATAGCCTTTCATAAATGTCAGGGATATCGCATACTAAGTCACTTGCAATAGGTTTTCTTTTAACCCGATCATCTTTTGACGGGACTATAATTGGCTCAGTTGGTAGTGACCCTGCCTTTTGAGTCGGAGGTCGCGGGTTCGATCCCAGCTCGGGGCCAACATTTGTGAGCATGACCATGTGTGTTGGCTTCATGTTTGGTCGTTTAAGATTTATTTAAGCATTTTAATCAGTTGTTTAGTACCCATATACAGGCCCTGCCAAGTTTGGGACTAAATAACCATGTGTGACTTGTGTCCCACAATTATTATTATTATTTTTCTTCTGTATTTTTATACCTCTAACGTAATTGTCGCTTGAAATTTATTTATCTGCTTAAATATTCATTGGACTTGGCTAAAGTCTTTACCTGCGCATTTGTGATTATTGTCGTCGTTTCGTTTGTATACATTGGTGTGAGCTCAATACCTTTTTGGATGCCATCACCGATTCGAACCCGAGCTTCGCGCTTAGAGACAGACTCAGTAACCTAAAGGCTATCACTTTAGCTTAAGTCTGAGGCCAGATTTATGTATGCCAAGAGAATATTGTGTGAATATTGTAAGTGTCAATTATGTGACCTCTGAAATACAGAATGATGAATCACCGTTAAAGGTTAGGTTTTGTTAAGTCAAGTCAAGCTAAGTTACGTCTGTAATCGTAATTTGCCGTTACGAGCCATCTAGTTGACCTCTTGACTTGACTTTATTTAGGTTAGCTCGTCTTTTTTCTTAAGTCAATTAAGTTTATATAATAAGTATTCCTCTCTCATGTAAAATAATGTATTAGATCGGCAAGTGATACCAATTTCCTTTTAGTTTAATTATTTGCTATTTCCACAATGCGCCAGTATTGTAATTACTATTTATAAACAAGTTTTGTATAAATCAACCAGCGTTGATCAAAAGATTATTTGCGATACAGTTCTTATGTCATGCAAACCAGCTTTCAAGTACTCTTCGCTTTCAGCTCACGACCGAGTCCAAGGTTGGGTGCAGTCCGCCTTGTACAATAACTCTGATCGTGCTGATTATGACTAGTACCAGATCCGGCTGTGGTTAGGTGTCAATGTCGCGGTTCTTTGTTTGACATGTTTATTTAAGGCGTAGATTATATTTGATAGCAGCTACTGCAGTAACGTTAACGAACAGTAAAGTTCCCGTTCCCGTGGGAATACGGGGATAAAATATAGCCTGTATGTTATTCTGATATATAAGCTACACAACTGTAAAGTTTCATCAAAATCCGTTCAGTAGTTTTTGCGTGAAAGAACAACAAACATCCATACATCCATAGATACAAACTTTCGCGTTTACAATATTAGTAGGGTTGGTATTATGTAAGTACATACCTGTAAATGTGTTGCTAGTAATTTTAATAGAGTTAGAGGTTGTGACTTGTGAGTAAACTAAATTAATTAAGTTTCATCTGACCTTTATGAAATAGTGGAGACTAAATATACTGACGATAATGTACACAGCAAATTAAAAAAACTAGTAAAATGATGAGATATGTATTGTAATTTTCTGCTTGTTGGCTGCTAGCTTTGATAAAAAAAATAAAAGAATAATTCCTAAATTAGATATGTAACCATTATGATAATTACACTGTTAATTAATGTGTTGGTTGGTAATAAACTTAGCAAAGTTTTGGCGGTTATGCTGGGGCAATAACGACTATTGACACAAACTTAATTTAACTAGCAATTTATGTTTGATTCCGTGACTCAAAATATGTTTAAAAACTAATTTACAATAATGTCGTATCCGTGTAAGTAGAAAACGAGGCTTTCGACGTAATTATTAGCAGATGGTCATGATTAACACCGTTAACTGGTTTAGAGAAAATGTTCGTATCAGGCTACAAGAAAAAAAAAATAGAATTTTTTAAAATATTCCCATGTATTTTGTATGTCAATATTGAACTCGGTTGTTATTCCTAAAGTAATCTTTTTAAATTTCTCCACTTGTTGCCAATATTTTGTTAGCACAAACGTCGAACTGTGTACCTAAATTTCTTTTAACAGTAAACAAAAGTCAATTTATTTTTTTAAGTAATTTAAATTCTTAAAAAATCTTGGCTCCGAGCTTAAAAGGAGACTTTATTTTATTTTTCTCAGTACTCCTTTGTGAAGCAGTTTAAAAAGAGAATGTTTCAAGTTAAATATCTGTGGCTAGTGTCTACGCTTCACTGGTCTCAACACCTTCGATCTTAGGACACTCAACTCTGTAGAAATCGAGACTATGGATAGTCGAGAGAGATAGACGTTCCTTATTTGATTGGTGCAAGATTTAGTAGTTAAAATTAATTGGGTAATTTTACTTTAAAATGGCTTGCGATTTCGTGAGTATTTATCACGCCTGGCTCGAAGATAAAGGAAAATGTCGGCATGTGTACCCTAGTAATAATTTTTAACATAAGAATTTAATAACTTAAATTCTTCTGCCACTACGATTTTCGAAGGTTCCCCTCAATTTGTCTATTGTGTTATCGTCAAATCCGGGTTTTTAAACCAGTGACCTTTCCAACAAAAAAATTATCATCGAAATCTGTTCAGAAACGAAAAAAAATACAGTTGAATTGAGAAACCTCCACCTTTTTGAAATGCGAGTGTATAAATATATCTTGATATATTGCCATTGAATCAGTAAATAATATGCTTGATATATTTATCACGTTTCGCTATCTAGCAGTGTTTTGATGACGGCACATTCTTGCGATTTGTCAGCAACTTCACTTGCATACTTGCATAAATATCTACTTGTAACTTGTACGCAACACCACCGTATTATATTACGTAGTGTGTCATTGCTTATTTACTTATTTTGTTTATTATTTTTGTTGATTACTTATTAGTGGAAGTAAATAAGTGGATAAAATTATATTGAAACTAATAGAAATCATAACAACCAACATAATATGTACTTAAATACAATAAATGGCAAATATGTGTATAAATAATAAAGAACAAAGCTGTGTGATCGTAAAGTGGTATGAAATTATTTATCCGTTATACTGTCTCTTTTACACAATAGATTTAAACATGTTCGAGTTCATGGCATTGATAGGAGTACTGATCATAATGAAATGAAACATACAATAGTATTTAATGTATAACGACATAATTGTGGAAAAACATACCAAAAAAGATAGTTTATATAGGCACCCACTTTATAACGTAGCATGTCAACTAAACCAACAAACCTAGAAAAGAGAAAACGATCATGAACCCAAATTACCAAAAATAACAATATAATGTAACCCATCCACTGTAATCATCCAATTAGCGAAACAGTAACGCGTCAAAACAGAAACGTTACGTTATGTATATCTTGTTTAATGTAACGTTTATCATGATCTCTGGTTTCCGTGCGCTCGCGCATACTCATTTGTCGTGAGAAGGAGGAAGACGACACGACTTTCACCGCCTATTAACGTTTCTGTGTTAACTTTTTCATGTTTACAAGAACATTCGGCTTGTGTCTTGTTAGAAAATCTTTGTGCTTGTCGCTGTCATAGATAGCTTTGTTTGAGACCTAGTGACATTGCCTTTCGGTTTCTTTGATTGCTTCACAAAAAGTTTCTAAAAATATGTAAAGAGTTCGATTTTTTTATTGCTTAGAAAAAATAAGTTAATCGAGTTGATGACTTTTAATTTACTTTTACTTTCTTATAAAAGAGCAATATACTGTTTAATCCAACCGTTACATTATCTGATGCTACTCTAGTACTATCAATAAAAACACCATGGTTTTGATGCTCTAGTTTCTATAAATTTAAGCTGGACGTAAGTATTGTGGATTTAGGTCGGAATTTCGTATTGATATACTCATATCAACGTATGCGCAGCTGTTGTGAACGAGGCACATTTTTTAAACTATATTATAATCTTTGGAATGTGTACTGTATATGAAATTCGGTTACGTAGCCGCAGTGTTCTTTAAATTTTCTATCGCTTGTGACGTTACTCGTGTTAAAATCTGACTAGTTGTCTAATGCCCGTTTCCACCATTGAGACCTTAAATTTAGGGATCCCTTAGCAATAATTAAGGAATACCTAATTTTTAAAGTTCTTTTGTATCAGCTTTTCGCAATTCACTGGATCATATTATTATGCCTTTCGGTCTTGACTTGAGCCTTCCTCACAAAGAGGATGGTCTGTATTTGTATATACTCGTATATGACCTATTTTGAGTTTCCATTCTGCTTTTTCTACTGCACCTTCTAGCTAACATTTTCTGTTAATTTCCTTCTATCCTTTGTCGATGATTTTTTATTTGGCGTTCAATCTCTGTGTTATCTTTAACTTTGTTGTTTTTGTTAATGCGGATGTGCCTAATCGTTATTCTCTTTCCTGACATCCATCCATCAAGAAAAAAATTGCATATTTTGTCTTTCCATAGCTCTCGTTATGAAGTGGGTATGGTACGCAAAATCTTACGTAATAGGGTTGTGCTTTGACTCGAACTTTAACTTAAATGACTCTAATGTCTTTTCTGTTATTAAGCGCAATGACTATTATTATTCTTACTTGACTACACGTAACATCACGTAAGTGAATTAAGGTATATGCAACTGTAGGATTCGTAACATATTTTAAGTACATTGTAATAAGTTTTTTTTAAATATGATGTACCGGACGTACAGTGCAATTATTGTAACATCTTAAATGTCACTAGAATGTTGGGTCAGTTAGGTGCAACATTATAAATGTTATACGGAAATGTGTCGTTAGCATCATCATTAGGCTAAGAGTTGTGTGGAAACATAGCAAAAGTGGGCTTATAGAAGTATATTTGAAATTTTGAAATAGTTATAGAGCATCCTGTATCATCTAAGTAACAACAGAAATTAATGGTTTGGATGCTAGGTTGTTTATTGTACGTATTATTATATAAATATTGGTAGATCGACTTAAAACAGTAAGCATATTAAGCATATATATTCATAGATTTATTATTCTAACAAAGATCCATAACTTACAATTATTTTTTAATACATAAAAATATTGTTGTTAATTAAAAATATGTATTTTCATAACATAATCGTTTTTTAATAACAACTGTATAGTAACACCCATTTCACCAACCATTTGACAAGTCATCGACATCTCGCATCTCCATCGTTAACCCGTGGATCGTATGCGCGTACGCACCTAGCCCCGATAAGCACGTGTGCGCATGAATAGAAAGCACGTGAAAACGACATTATGGTCGGATTAAATTTGGTTAAACAGCAAAGAAAGTTGTGGTGCACGCTTTTACTATGCGCTTTAGTTACTTTTGCTAATAAGATGATTAAACTTAGAGGTTTTTCATTCATTTTTGTGATCTTCTTATTTTTGAATACACCAACTTTTTGTCCAGAGTCAAGCTCATGGGTTTTTATTATTTTTAGTGTACTCTAAACTTTATTGCAAAAAAAAAAACTTACGCTTCTTGTTTATTCATCTACTGTTTTAATTAACCTTAGTGCATGTTTATTGGTTAATAAGAAACTCAGGTATGTGTTTTGGGTATCCAATAAAACCAAAATATTCGTCCTTAATCGAGAAAAGTTGTTTTGTAACTCGTTTTATATGTCAATATTCAATGACTATGACACAAATTCGTGAAAAATACTCCTTGAAATATGATTTTACCAATATCATGTTGGGCTAAGGTTTGAAACCCACTATTATTGGTCGAAGCGACCGAAGGATTGGTAAGTGTTTTGGCCAAACCATTAGAATTTGGATATCTCCCTTTTGCAAACTTTCTTTTGTACGTTTTGTACATTTCAATAAAAAAATATATTATATATCAAATAAAAATAATTATTATGTTCAAGGTATTTATAAAGGAATTTTTTACTCTAGTTTTGAGGAATTTTTTACTCTAGTTTTGAAAGTGCATAATATACGTAAGTAGTAGGTAAGTAAATTTAATCGCTATACTTAGTTGCAGCTTCGCAGCTTTGCAGATTAAGATATAGATATATCTACAGGGTCGCTTTGAGACATTGCAATTTATTTTGTAGTTTAAATTTAGTTATTAACCATTTACGTTACAAAAACTAGAAACACAAAACCTGTCCTTGATACAGCAATCCGATATTTCCCGTATATTAAGTTACGTGCAGGTCATATTTTTTCTTTCAACCTGTAGGTAAAACAATCATGAAATTTGCCATTGATTATGCGCATACACGTGTATAATATCTTCCCCATAACGTTTTATACGTTGATACGAGAAAATCTCTCACCATAATGTTTTTTCATTATATAGAAAGTGCAAACTCAAAGCTCACCTTTTCACGTGAAGTTTAATAGATAATTTACTCTCCTGATATTATCTGCGTCAATGCTACTTGGTGGCTCTTGAAACAAAGTTAGGATGACCTTTTAACCACAAACACGATGAAATAGCATAAATGCTGTATATTTTATTATTAAATATTTAGACTAGGTATTCAGTTCTATTTCATGCGTTCACTGAAATATGTACACTTTCGCTTAGTAATAAAATTGCAAATCGCGTCGAGTTTCATGTCGGTGTGAACTGATCCTTATTCGTCACACTTACTGTCGTCTACGTCTGCTAGTCTGAAAGACAATACGTAGAATCGTAATGTATAACCGGTAAGCACACGCAGTAATATATAATATAGCACTGTCAAATACTCTGCGATATGCGAAACGGTGTGTAAATCGCTTAATTAAAAGAAAGAAATAAAAAACTGACACATACCTTACTATTTTTTGCTATGTAAACTATGTACCTACTTATATCCTACTTCTAGATACAAGCAGTTTCGCTGAAGATATTCATCAAAATGGATGCAAATGAAAGTAACAAACAGGCACACAGAGAGTTTCTTTCCCATCTTTACTTCTATACTAATAAATAAAAAAGAAAAGATTTGTATGTTTGTATATTTGTAACGAACCAACTCAAAAACTACTAGACCGATTTTAAAAATTCTTTCACCGATGGAAATCTAAAATATATCTTTGTAACAGGCTATATTTCAGTCCCTTATTCTTACGGGAACGGGAACTACGCCGGTGAAACCGCACAGAATTGCTAGTTTATAATATTATTAAGAAAAGTAGAAATAGGATACAATTATTGAGATTTGTAACAGAAATGCCATGGTATAAAACATGAAGCAAGGTTACATAAGATGTAATAACACTCAGTTAATATACCGATAAACATCCCGAAACGAAACTTCATTTAGAGTTTATTGACGGAAATCTGTTTCCAAATCGCATACCCACACGTAAAAGCATGATGTTACTAACAACAAATTATACAAACGCCATGATAGCTATAGATACCACCGATACGTTGAATATACGTGATGTATCGATAAACGTATAAATCACTATGCTACTAAGATTTCACTGATTTACATTAGCTTGTATAACTTTTTATGTCTGAGGCAAGCGGTTTGATAGATAACAACTAAGTGTTTGTGTAATTCTGAAGGTTTTATTGCTAAATATGTATAGACGCGTAGAATATTGGAGCTACACGTTTAGTTTTTTTTCTTTTTGGTGAAATCTAACATTAGGTTAATTTTTACTGTGACACTTGTGTTTAAATTAGCCTACGTAGTTCTGATTCCCATGGTATCCTATTAATAAGAATAGCCATGGGAAGGTGGCGTAATTTAACACATCCATTACCCTCATTAGGTATCTCTACTTATTGTCATCATCATTTTATTCAACGTCTATAGCTGGTGTAGGTATCATTCTCACGTTCATCTTTGCAATAGCAGTTTGTAAGTAAAACCCAAATACTTTAACAAGCATCTTAAAAATATAGGGTTGTTTTTGTACTTACCTATACTTTCTACGAAAAGAAAGTTATAAGAAAGTTAAAAAAACTAATACAGAATAAATTGTTTGTGTTATAGTTATAATTAGGTTATTTTTAGTGTTATCTGTACACTTATATTTTAAAGAGGCAAGTTTTTTTTTATGATTGTTGTTATGAATATGCTCCCGTTCGAACTACTGGACCGATTTTAACTCACATTTCTAGGAGTAATATTATCATTTTCTCAGCCCTTGGGAACGGGACTGGTATATAAAATAATCAGTAAAGTAGGTACTTACTCCAATTATGTATATTTAATACTAGAAGTGTAGAAGTGTACAAATATAACATTTTGACAATAAAATTAAGCCTAATTTTTGGGCGGCCATCTTGTTTTATCCATTTTTGATAAAGGCCAACACTAGTAAGAACTGATCAGAATTGAATAAAAACGAAGTGATCATTGGAGTGATAATGATAAATTTAACGTACCCATTAGGATACGTAAAGAGATAAGACATGTGGAATTAGCTGGGTGAACCGGTTTAGATTTACGCAACATCGGTTTAATTAGAGTAATATTTGTTACATTTGAGTTTACTCAAGTGCGATCAAATGCTTTTTAGACAGTATCTGCGACCAAGGAGGCAGTTTCAACATGTTATTTGCTTGCCCAATATTCCATTCTTGTCATTAGTCCGTTTACAAAACACAAGGTTGTATTGATATTTCTAAAACTTTTAATTAATTATTCAGTTTCCAATTTGTAATGGTACAAATTAAAAAGGTTGTTGTAGAAAAAAAAAATAGTACGAATATACAAAATTAGTGTTCTCTTCGTAATATCGAAAGTTTTTTATGTCATTTTCACACCACATGCTCGACAAAGCCAGATTATGTATCATATGAACGTCACCGAAAGCAAGACATTATATCCCTTGGCTTGCGCCGGGTCATAATGTTGTATGGAATTTCATTATAACCCTAGGTAAATAATGTAATTTTCACTTTTCATAATCCTTATTGCTATGACGATAAAGTCTAATTTCGTTAAGCAAAATCCAAAAAACAAAAGCCAACTCGATTTTCGAAAACCGAAGCCGCGACCAACTAGATTCGCACGATCTTCATTTGTTAAATCAGGTAGGTCACGCCGGCAGAAACAAGTTGCTGTATCCATTTTATAGCTTTAACCAAAGAGGTTGGAAGAAAATCATTCTCTTTCCTAAAACTTTTTCTTTAAACGTCTTTGACTTTAACATTTCAAAAAGAATATCGAAAATGTCGAGTGATGAAAGTAATTTGACTCCAGAGTCTATTAAACTAGATGCCATAGGCATTGTCAATAATCATTCAATAATCTACTACCATGCAATTGCATTTTATTGTCTCGCATAAGGTGAGAAAAGTAGAGTATATAACTCGGGAATAAAACTGTTTTTGTCTTGGGCGCTTAAATCCCTCCCTAAACTCAGGACTCCGTCTTAATTCCCTCGCTTAGCTCGGGAATTAAATCATAACTCCCTCGCTGCGCTCGGGAGTAAAACTGGGACTCCTTCGTTACGTTCAGGATTCAATGTCGCGCCCGTGACATAAAACAGTGCTTTATTCCCTTGTTGTATAATCTACTATTACAAGGGTAGAAAAAAAAGCTTTCTTCTTAAAACAAATTTTCACTTATTCGACAACGTTTTATTTTTATTGCCAATAGTTTGTTTGCCAGTAACATTTTTACCGTTTGTAATTCAGTTTCTTAGTTAATTTATTTTTTAACTAGAAAGCTCATTCTCATTGTCACAATGGATCGGTGTGCTGTCTTGAGAACCCTGTGTTCTCAGGATTACGTAAAAAAATACGAGACGAGCAATGTGTTCACTCGATGGATGGATATGGCATTTAATTTTTGACGGGAGAATGATTACAGAAAGTGACGGAACTTGAAAAGGTGACAGGGGTGTCAGACCTTGTTGGATTTTTGCATGATGAGAAAGTTTTGTGTGAATATTGACTTCTTTTTGACACACCTAATTCATTTATTATTTATTATAATGACGAAATATTGCTGACAATAAACATCACGGTTTTTATGGATTTTACCGTGGTAGTAGGTACTAAACAAATCTTACACAGGAAACTAATAATGTTAAAGTAGCAGTCAATCAACGAATCATATCCACTGCTAAAGATAGTTATAAGTGTTTCCGACGTCATGTTATGCATTTTTTTAAGGACTATATGATTTATTTGTTTTGAATTATATGATGTAAGATATTTTTACTCCGGTCGAACATGTAGTTTCAGGATACAAAAGGCCAAACATTCATAATCACCAGTTAAATCTAGTAGGCAATCACATATCCACTCTTACTTTTATCTTCTATGTAGTTATTCATTCTTCAACATAAGCTACATATTAATTACAAGGTACCTTGTAGTACCACTATTTTTTCCAGTCTCTAACGTTACAGAACAATGCCGGTTGTAGAGGTTAGCATGAAACTGTCGAGGGACCAATACTAATGAGACAGCACTAAGGTCTGTGGCGTGCCTTGGAGTTCAAAGCATTCCCCTGGGGCTCGGTAAAAAGTACCGTGACGGTAAACGTTATTTTTTGAACAGCTGCCGTTGGAGACGCTAACGTATTTTTTATTATTATTATTATTGTAGGTACGTTTTCGTATCTCGGAAACATGGGTTTCCGGACATTTGAAAGCCATACACGGAGGCCTTTTGTATCATAACTGTGAATGTGAGATGGACACTGCTACCGGGGTCTGTCTCCCAGAACATCATGTGGAGTAATTTTAATAGTCTTTTCTTCTGCTGTCTTATAATAAAATTCCGCTTAATTTTTTTTAAACTGAAGGTAGATTAGAAACCTATAGATTATTGTGCTGTTGCCTTAGTAGAATATTTGTGAATGTAAATACTCTTTAGAAATTAAGCACACAAGGTATCTTTTTGGTTTTGCATTTAGATTTGATAATTATAGTTAAAATAAATTAAGCAGGGATTTAACGAATGTCACTAATTTAAATATTTAATGTTTTCAACGAACCAATTTTGATACAGCTTTTATGTAAATATTTATATATTATTCATTATACATAATATTTCTGGCAACGTATCGTATAACTCATGCCGTAACGCTGACTTTCATAGCCATTAGTATGTACACCATTTATTTCCGTCTAGCCTTACGACGTCATCACATTTCTCATCCACCAGAAATTTGTATCAACACCCCTACCACCTAAGTTTTAGTAAGGGATATCCAATTTGATTTATTTAATGATGACTTTCATAAAACAAAAATAACTGTTTTTCTAAATGGTAACCAAATGCGATTTGACGCTTTCGGATATTCAAAGATTGTCTTCGATAGTAAGTTTTCATACCGTAATAATTTCTGAATTTAATTGAAGATTTATGCTAATAGAAAGTAAATTTATTTTAAAACTTCTATGGATTGGATTTCTATGTCTCAAAAAAAATCTAAATCAAAATGTTTTTATCTGTTTTTATTCATTGTTGGGGCTTATAAGTCGACTTGTTGAAAGTAATTGTAGCTTCAAATTTAATTGAATCAGCATTGTCTTATTAAATTCAGACGCATTCTCGTGCTCGTCGTGTGTGTCTAGCCTTCAACAAGAGACCTAGAAAACTGATTTTTGGAAAGTTAAAGTACAACAAACAAACAACGTTTTTTAATATTCCCACGGGAATGAGAAAAAAGGAATGGTGCTCGGCAAATGGTAGTACCGTACATGCACAGTAATTATATTTTAAATATTTCACAAAGATACACGATTTTGTTACGTTTTCTAATATACAGTATCGATCATAGAGTTACGTCGGACTATGATCGTTTAACTGTTAAAGTGACGTAATATGCGTTAACGATAACGATAATTGTTATAGTTATTCGGCAGTCGTTATATGATAACGTTTATAACTGTAAATCTTGATTGGGGTTATGTAATGAAGTAATGAAGCAGCTTTATACTAAGAGATTTTTTATGAATAAATATGAAATACAAGATTATTAAATTTCTAATATTTATTTAAAATCAAAACTTTACCAAGTTTCTATAAATATGGAAATAAGGACACAATCACCTGTCTACGTAATTTGCACATAAATATGAATGGTTTTTCCTTTTTTGTTCTTATGAGTGAATTATTAAGAAGTTTTATGAAAATACCGACATATTCCGTATATTAAGTTCTTTGTAAAGACATAAAATGTAAGTCTAGATACTCATACTAGAACTTCTTTTTAAGTCGCCTTCCAAGCCAACGCTTTTGTTGGCGTTGGCCTGGGTTTGATTCCCGCCCGAGGCCAGCATTTGTACTCATCATCATCTGTACTGGTTTCGTCTCTGGGTCGGTATAAGTAGGCATTTAAATAAATTGATAAGTTGTTTATACCCGTAATACAGACTCTGTCTAGTTTGTAACTAAACAAACGTGTAAGAACTGCGGCGAAAATAAAAAAAAGATACGTCTTTAGCATCGAATGCAGCAATTGCGACTCTTAGAAATCAATTACGAAGAAAAAACGATCAATCCAAAAGTATGTGGAGCTCGTACAGTCCAGAACACAACTAATTACAGGGCTTATTAAGATTCAATAATGGCGTCGGAGAGTTCAATGGCATGGGTTGATCAACATGCCCGCGGCTGTCCTTCTGCCGTTCGCGATTGCGGTACAAGTTTAAATATTATAGCGAATGAAACAAGTCAAAACTTGTTTAAGAATTGGGATTGGTGGGTTCTTATTTTTTTATCAAATCCTTGATAAACATTTTATTGGCGTCGGAATGTCCGCCAATAGGTACTCGATCCTCGATTATCTACGCCTTCTGTTTTAAGCTTATTTTTATATTTTAAATTTATTGTTATTTGATCTATTGCCTATTGAATCTCTTGGACCCATTACGTTAAATACTTACTCGATATTATTGTGATATAATTAGAGACCAAATTATACAGTCAAGAGCACATGGAACTTGACACATTGGACTTTGTAACGTTCTTATTACAATCGCTTTAGAGGTAGACTACAAGTGTAAAGCTGCATGTGCTCTTTACGTACATACAATTCGCTTGTCTCTCTTGAATTGTAAATGCAAAGTCATTGTACGGAGTCATAAAATAGTGACTTCACTTGCGTAACAATTCGATGTTTTCATTGCGTTCAATGTTTTTCCTATTAGATACTTGGTCTACATTATGCATAGCTTTCGCGTTTTCACTGATTTATTGCTTTGTCAATATTGTGTCTATTTATAGTCATATTCCTGTTAGAAATGAGCCCTCATGTGCATGAAGCTCGCGGTGAAATCTTGGTGTACCCATGTAAAGAGTTTTCAAAACTTAAGTACATTTTTAACTAGCCCAAACGGTAACGGAAAAGATCGTCGAATATAGGTTCGGATTTAAGAGACATG
Source organism: Ethmia dodecea (assembly GCA_963855545.1). Lineage (NCBI taxonomy): Eukaryota > Metazoa > Arthropoda > Insecta > Lepidoptera > Depressariidae > Ethmia > Ethmia dodecea. The sequence goes on from OY979449.1 coordinate 5,125,500, forward strand.
TGTAACACCACCTCAGTCTGGTGATGGGCTCACTACCTGCCATGTTTAGGCAGACAAACGATCCACTGATAAAAAATACTCTGCCGACCTCCTCCGACCGATATTTTAGTTTTGAAAAGCTTCCAAAACTTACACTTAGGTCGAGTAGTTATGCAATATTGCGAATCTATATAGATTATGCAAGCCATTTTTTGTGTTTCAAGAAAATTGCATAGGCAATTTCTACCATATGGATCTTCATTACCATAATGGGCCCTGTGTACGAATCTCGACCACACCCACACACAAACAGGTTCCACTAGCACACACTCAAGCGCATCATTTAGTCAAAATGGCCGATCGACTCGTCGGGTCACCTCTTACTTTCGTTATTTTCACTTTCATCGTAATACCTTGTATATTACGTTGCGTTACCTTAATTTAAAATGAAACTGTCAATGATAATGATAATATCCGCTGTGGGCGTTACTGTTTATGTTGAGAACATCATTTATTTGTAATTGATCTTTAATAGTAGACTTTCCACGGCTTGTCTTAGTATTATGTTGTTGTAAGTTTATGCTAAAGTTCCTAATTGAGTGTTGTTTGATTACAGGTTGTAGAGTCGTGATTGAGTGGAGTTTCGCAAATATTTAAGGTGAGTGATTTTCATTATAAGAAAGTGTAAGTTAAGGAAGTATTAAGTAAAGTGATCAGATAGAAAATGCAGAAAAAACGAAGGAATATATTATTCATACAGTTATCAATTCATTTAATGAAAATAAAATGAAAATCAGCACTGACAAATCTGATGTCTTATGAGTCCAAATTAACTACAGACTAAAAGGTTATCGTGCAAAATAGCATTAAGTTTATGGAAAATTTCGGTCACTTTGACACGTGATGATACAAATTTGAATTCGCGAAAGCATGTCGTATGTCATGTTTTAAGTAGAAGATAGAATTTGTGTCAATTCGAGACTTTTTATTAAGAATCAAATCAAGTTATGCATTGTTTTACCAGAATGTCAAAATCTACTCTATGTATTATTTTAGATTATTCCATTATGAATTAGTATTACCATAAGCTTTTGTCATTTTATTATATTAATTTGAAGTTGGAAACTAATGACAATGTCATTGGATCAACACAAGAATGGCTTGTTTAAAGTGATAGATTAAGTTGCTATACAAAAGCTATAATGCTGGCTGTACCGAGGGTCGACCAATCCAGAAGTCGACGAATACAGAATTGGTCACAAACAGAAATAGTCATAACCAGAAGTGGGCATAGTAAGAAATGGACAAATGCAAAAAAGGTCTTAAAAAGAACTTGTCCTATAACGTCAAATCCATCTGTTGGTGTTCACGTTCTCAATATTATTCGGTTATATATAGCTTATTCACTTTTGTATGCTTCATGTAATTACTTGGTGAGATATTTTTTAGTTAGATTTTTTAGTATCTTTTTTATTAAATAAAAATTTATTCACACGCGTAAGAATCGCAAATAAAAATAATATGCTAAACTATTGCGACCTTCCAACAAAACATTAAAAGTTTTTACTTATATTATGACTGTAATGTTATTCATGCATGTTTTTTTTAACCGACTTCAAAAACGTTCTCAATTTTATGATAAAAACGAGCAAACGGGGGCAAACGAGCAGATGGGTCACCTGATGGTAGTGACGTCCGTCTCCCATATATTAGTCGCCTATATATTTTTTCACCTTTTTTTGGTATGTTAGTCCATAAAGTCCGTCAAATCTAAAGCGATATAAAATTATTTTTTTCGTTTATCGGGTATACTTCAAGGTTGGTCCCATATAACTTTGTGAACATCTAATGAAGAACTTCAGGTGGAGAACGGAACTCCTCAACGGACATCAGCAAATCACTCGCTATCAGCGTAATAGGTTTAGTAACAAGAGGTGTGGATGTTGAATATGCAAATAATAGTCTTTTTAGTGCTATTCGTTGCAGTTTGTATTGTTGTTTAAAATTTTGGTTATTTATAATACATGTTTCTATATAAGTACACAACTAATACAGTAAATACATATTATTTCGTGATGACCGTAATCCCAAGCAAGGCCCATATTATTACAAATGTCAACGCAAATATGGATGCAAAATTGCCTTATAACAGCAGTACTTGTGCGATGTAACGGTATTGTTCCATATCAACTGAAACCACAGACTAATAAAAAAGCAAAAGTATTTTCTGATCATTACATACCATTATAGTCACATTATACTATTTGCAAGTTACATCAATCTCGTAACATTGCGCATGCCATGAATCATATTACCCAGTTCTATTTGTGGTAGGAAGTTTTCACTGAGGTAGTTTATGGGACACAGACAACCTAATCCTCAATAGACACGCATTAATAAAATTTTGTGAGTAAAAATTTAAATCGTCAAAAGGTGGTGTTAGAACACTTTACGCATGTCTATATTATTAGCATGTACCTACATTATATATATATCTTTGACGTACGCCAATAGTAGGGGGTATTTGACTGAGAAACTTGGTAGGTAGGAATTTAGATTAGATAAATACATACCACTAAATAAAGTAAACAATAAAAGATGAATACCATTTACTCAATCACTGGCTAATCACGTAATATCCGGAACTTTTAAAATTGAAAACTTGGGCGATAGATCCTACGGACACGGAAATAAAATGGGATCCGCTTTGGCAACGCCTCTGGGCGCGTAAAGGTAGAGCCTAAGTCCTCTGAGGGGTCTATATACATAGTGTTGTCTGTGGCTTCTTATAATGATAGTACAAATATGTTCCGAGTCCCTGTGTTGTTCCGGTAGTTACACTTATAAGATAATAGGTTTGTTTGAAGTAGTTAGATGGAGTAAATTAAGTAGAGGAATTAAATACCCATGAAGAAAACCTCACGTGAAAAAAAAAACATTTAATTTCACGTGACGATAAAGAAAACCTGTTATATTATAATATATAAAAAAAATTAAATCATTATAACATATAAAGCGAGTTTAGTCGAAAATGATCTTTTTGTAATTTGCATATTTTAAAGGAAAATTATGAGACTTGTGTTACTATACTAATATTATGATGAAGAAAAATTTGTATTTTTGTATGTTTGTTACAAATAAACTCAAAAACTACTCAACTGATTTTAAAAATTATTTCGCCAATGGAAAGGCTATATTTTTTTCCCGTATTCCCACGGGAACAGGAACCGGAAACCACGCAGAACCGCTAGTATACGTATAAAGATAAAATATATCTACTTATAGCATGAGATAAGTAACTTTTTGAGAAACAAAACATAATTACCTATTTTAACTTCAACTTTAACGAAGCTTTACATTTCCATTTAAGGTTACTGACACCAAGTCATGTTATGGTCTTAAGCCTGTGAAATAATTAAAAGGAAGAATGTCGGAGTGTGACCGACTATGATGACTGGAATAATTGTTGAGTTTTTAAACTTCATACACGGTCGGAAAAGGTCAATGGCCGCAAGTTTGACGCAGGTACACATCTCAGTTTTATTAGGGTATCACCGAGGGATCTTTATTGTTTCTGTCTGTAATTCTGACTCGAAATAAGATTAATAATAATAATATATGTGATGTTGTTTGAACCAATATAGGTACGTACCTAAAACAGTGTTGTTATTTATAATATTTTTGTTTTCTTTCATCATCATCAACCTGTAACAGCCCACTGCTGAGCTAAGGGATCTTCCTCGCATATGAGGAATTGTGGACTATAATCTCCCACGCGAGCCCAACGCGGATTTGAATATGGTGTTAGGCTAGTGGCCGCTTGACTGTCAGATTTTTTTAAGCCCACTAAGGGTATTAGACATGGCTTAACGACATCCATTGTGCGTAAACACAACGAAAACCATGACCAACGGTTTAACGTGCCTTCTGAAACACGGAGGCGCTCGCGATACAAGCCACCGGGATAGTTTTAGACCATTAGTTTTCTTGCTACAATACAATATTCGTCCACTCAGACTTGTATTTCAAAGCGTATTTGCTGGATTGCTTAAACTTTTTTATCTTTGTTTATCTTCCAGTAAATTCTGATACTATATTATATTATTTAAAAGAAATATGATCCTTCCCTTCCATATAAGTAATAAAATTCAGGATGTCTTTTTTTAAATGTTTTACCGGTTATATTCCCGCTTGAAGCAGGTGATTTACCAAAAATCTTTTATAGCATTTCTGTATATTTAATAGATGACAAAAACGAAACAAAATATACACCATTCAGTTTGCTTCAGTTGTCGACTACACTACAATCCGCTCCAATCACAATCGAGTACAGTTAAATCAAATTAAAAATCAAACCGGTCTGTCGGAGAAAACCGAAATTCGCCTCAAGCGAGACGGTATTGCACCTGACACTTTCTAACCGAATCTAACACCTGATAATGCGTTATATAACGTCAGAGGTCTCGGTCAGAGACTGACCCTCGATCCTAAGACAAATTGGTATTGATACCGGTCTGAGTTTCTTATAATTAAGCCTTAATTAGTTAACAACAGGTTCACGGATTCGCAGTGGCATTAACTACCTACTGTAAGTGCGGTAGGGCTTTATATGCGGAAATCGATGGATTTGTTAAGTTGATTTGTTGCAGTCGGTATTAAGCTACTAATAAAATATACTTATCTTCTGAAACAAGGCCTAAAATGAATATATTTTTGAGTTGGTAAATATAGCTAATGTTGTAATGAAAGTAAATTTATAAAATTAAATGTAAAAATTAATTGCTGTGAGTTGGTCTCTCAAAAAGGCACGATCTGTTAGATTTTTTGTGTGTTTGAACGGTTCCTTGGATAGTTTAGATTTTAAAAATTCTTTCATCAATTGAAAGCTACAGTATCCCTAAATAACATAGGCTATATTTTATAACCGCATTCCCATGGAAACGGGAACTTTCGGGTTAATATAAAAGTCTTGTAATATGATCTCAAGGAATTGCTGTCTAATCAAAAGTGAAATAGTTTCATTACCAGAAAATCTAGTTTTTAGACCATGACAATTAGCAATTTTGACAGCTATCAAATTATTGCTTTGATCAATCGATGGGAAACATAATCGATTATGTCGTCGTTCAATCGTTTACTGTCGACAATAATTATTATTCATTAATTTGTTCAGACTAGTATTTTTTGAATCATCGTATAAAATGATTTCAGCGTCTTTCATGCTATTACTATACTTTGTAATTGCTATCGTTGTCTCATTTGGCAAGGTCTAAACTCTAATATCATGTTTATGTAATCAAGTCTCTTTTACGAATAAAATACCTCTCTATACTTAACCTTTCCAGGTAAAAGTGGATTTGAAATTATACTATCCAAGTTTTTCTAGCAGCAATATGGCAACATCATAATTTGTGCATTACTCAATATCCGTTGGTATCCGTTGGTATGATAACATAAATGAATAAACCAAATAAATTGCTGTTTTATAATGAAACTTTCTTATGGAAACTTAAGTTGTTATTATAAATGAAAGGAGTCACTTCTCTGTAATATGTATCCGTGTCAAAGTTGTGACCTTGGGAGCATATGGAAAATTATTTAATATTGCTCAAGAATGTAAAGAGATTGACACAAGTTAATGAGTTTAGCATAAAACTTTTTAAAATGTTAAAGAGTTCCATTATACAAACAAACAAGATGATTGCAAAATTAAGTTGGTTTTCATTTGTAAGCGTTCTTGAACTGTGTTTGTATTTTTTTGGTATCAATATGGCATTGGCACGGATCCTCCAAGACAGTGGAAGGTCTGGGGGTCAATGCTGAAGTAGTTTCAACAGATTATGTGTGAAAATCATTAATTTTGTTATAATTTGTTAATAGAGTCCTCTCAATGTCATTGTGTGCTTTCAATGCAGAAACAATTACTGGCAGCGACTTTCAACTCATCATTCAACAAACAGTACTGTGTCGTATTGAAATTTTAGCTCATGCTACTGAATATTTTCATAACCTATATCACGTAATATTTCAACTAACCTTAATATTTCAACTAACCTTAATATTTCGATAAAAATAGTAAAAAGCATGTGGTTTACAATGTTCACCACAGCTAACTAATAACCTAACAAAAGAATTCCAACAAAAGTAGCTCTTGTAATCGACGGTTATCGGTCAACACAATCGAGAGTTTAAAGCTGAGACCAGAATATTATAATCCATTCAGCTTTCGAAATAGACGTACCTACGTAATCGAATATCGAGATCACAATGTAAAGGGCCTTTATCTTCGTCTTTGTCTCACACCAGCAATTTAAACCCGCAATATTGATGATGAAAACGCGATACGTGAGGCGTCTCGAATAAGGTTCTGAATAATTTGCTTATTACTGTTATAATAGCGGTTCTCGAAATTGGCTCAATATTCGCGCGAGTAATTGTGGGTCTTTACAATACGGGGTTTAATGAAATTAATGGTTGCTGCGGCTTTGCTTGTGTTTGTTATTATTGAACTTCTCGTGTAACTATATCGAGATAAATAAGATGGCGTTGGCATTCTTTTTGATTTTTTTATCTTTAGGTGTGACCTGTTCATCATCATCATCATTGCTGGACATAGGCCTCCCCTGACCACAATGATCGGTCTTGTAACCACTGGTCAAGCAACCAGTTCAACTTTTATGTATTACATTTATGTATTTTTATGTATCACTTTTATGTATTACAAGTTTGAAGAATTTTGTAGTAAGAGAATTCCATTTTTATCATCAATCTGAGGACTTCATTTACTTTAATTCCTCGATCATTTTCACCTTTTTAAGTACAAAAGGGTGTCTCTTATTTCATTCAAACATTTGTCTTTATCCAGACTTACATTATTTAATACTATCAGTCCAGTTACATAAAGAGGATCCTATAAAATTACCTTCGCCATCAATACCTTAACAATGAGCTTTTTAACTTGTCTGACATACTGAAAATTATAGAGAAGACCTACACACAGTTTGAAGTCTGAACTGCGTTGCATGTGTACGAAACATTTACGCTTACGATACACCTTGAAGTCCATAAGTGCTTGTAATAAGAATAAACTGTATAAATGAATTCTGGGTTTCTGTTAGCATGCGATAAAATTCACGCCAACTTATCACCTTTCTTACAAGCGGTTGATACACATGAAATCGGCAAAACTTCTTCGAGTTGGCTACATTTGGTTGAATTGAGATATTTTTTTGAGTTATAGGACAGAATTGAAGTATGTCATGAAACCGGTGATTTCATCGGTCACAAAGTAACACAGTTGGTTTGAATGAAGTAAACATGTGAAATTTCGTAATCCATAAAAGTTCATTACAAATACCCATCAAAACAACTGTTTGGAGGTATTGTGAATAGAACTGAAACTGGTCAGGTATTGCTGAAGGATAATTTAATTTGTATTTATCAAGAATCTATGACTTCGGTAGAAAACAAGTTTAACAATTTAAAATATAATATTTAAACATTTACTCCAAAGATATTGAAATTAAAACCAAAAAGCTTCCACTGATATTTACTTGAATCAAAATCATCGACAAAGTTCATATCTTTTACCAGGAGCCTAAAAATTATCTAGATACAGATAGTAGTATTTAAATAGCCACTAAACTATAGAGATGTCAAATAAATTTAAGAGCAAGTATCTTATCCCCGATTTATTCCTTGAAATCCACTACCTAAAGGAAATATAAATCTTTGATTCTAATGCGAAGAGGCTTGGAGAAACTAGAATTCGTGTGGGCTAACTTTAGTCTAGTCACGAGATCTGTCCAGGCACTATCGACCTTCGGTCATTTTATCGTAGTCGCCTTAATTGCATAGGCCTTACTTGGCAAGTTGGCACTTGCAAACAGGCTTCTGATAGGCTGTAAGGCTATGCCACATGATTGATTGATGTTTTATTACGTAAGTATTAAATTCTTAAATATAAATTGAGCATATTTCGTTAATGATGATTTTGGCATAACTACATATAACATTTTGTTGTTACACGTCTTGAGGTAGATATAATGGACTGGTTGTTTTATTATTAGATAATACCATTTATAAACCCTGAAATATTTAAAGGAAAATAAGTAAAACATGACTCGATAGTTAGTATGTCCAAAGTAACTCTTTGGATCGCCAACCTCTGATAAACCCGTCAACTAGGAAACGCAATCTTCGTTATTATCAGTAGTCAAGGCACCAAAGAACGGACGGACATCCACTTCAATCCATCAACTTATATATACATCGGTCCACACTGATACAGCTCACGTTGTATTGGTTTAATGAATGTAAAAGAATATATTACTGGGAGGACTGTACTGGGCCTTGTAGTTTGGTGAAGCCAACCGTGGATCCGGAGTATTGTCCTTCTCGTATTGTAGTCAATGATGCTGCGACTACAAATGGTGTTTTCTAAACTGTGGTTAATTTTAAAACTGAAAATGGATGCTTAAATTTTGCTTTTCGCTTCCAAAGATAGCTTTACTATAGGTAAACGTTTTGAGTTAGCCCCTTATGGGTGTTAAGATGCTGAAAAGTAAAATGTGTGTTAACGTTGCATACATTGCCAACAGTTTAGAAAATGTGGAGATAGACTTTACCAACCGTTTAAAATTCATAGATAACAGGTTTAGCTTGATTTAGAAAACATTTACATAATCTCTAATACAATACAATACAATACAACAACTGTTTATTATACACCAAAAACAACACAATATGGATACAAACATTAACTAAAGTACCATGGGCGGTCTTATCGCTTTTAGCTATCTCTTTCAGACAACCTTAAGATGGATGAAATTGAGAGATTCGAACTAGGATAGACGGTGCACTGAAGTACTAATAATATGTTTCTGAATGTTCTTTTTCAACAATGATTTGCGTTTAAATAAAACAAGTGCCACTTTCGACCTGTCAAGTCTTAGAATCTCCACAAAGTTAATACATAATGAGATATTTCTTGCAAATAACTTGCAGAATATGTTAGCGCGTCCATCAATGCGTACCAGTGCCTGCATAGAAAGCGTTTCACTACGCTCCAATGCCCCTTTAATGGTCTTAATAAATTGCTAGGACAGTAATCTTTTTTCTTAACATTTGAATATATTCACAGTTTTGTTACTTATATTAAAATACATTTAACAAAAAAAATCATTAACAATTCAGATGAAGGATGTATTAAAAGACTCACTGCAAATCCTTATAAAATAACAGATACATCCTGTAGGCATACTCTGTAGAACGAATGATGAATCGTCTGTCAGACCTGCAGATAAGCAGAAAGATGATAGGTAATATCTTGACTTTAGCTTAAAGTAAAACTGTCAGCTATAACAACTACCTACGTGATAGATTTATCCAATTATGCTCGTAAACATTTAATTTGTGATCATTTACATTATGTATGAGTTTTTCTGCTTGCTATATGAAAGTGACACACAAATTTGTCTAACTAAGCCATAGTCTTGTATATATGAGACTGTAAAAGATCGATTAATTAAATCATAGAAGGTAGATTCAACGTGAAAGGTCTCTATTGTAAAAAAAACAAATATTCTTGTTTATTTTTCAGAATGGTTTTATACTAGTTTATATAAGTGTGATTTAGTAAGTTAATTTATCTGCTAGTAAATTGATTTCTGTGAAAGTGGACCAATTATGTAGTAAATCTTTCTAAAATTATTAGGTTCGGGCACACGAATCGGTAATTTCCAAAGATTATGAGATTTTAAGTTAAGTGCTGCTATTGGAAAAAGAGAGGCTTTCCACTGGGAATAATTTTTACAAGATATATTAGGAATAGCAACAAAATGAAAAGATTTATATGCAAAAATAATGTTCTTTAAAAGCATTAATAATTTTATCGTTTAAGATTCTATAAAATTTGCCTTGAGGTATATGATACCAAAACTAAATTACAAAGACAAATTGACTTATAAATTGCCTTCCATAACCCTTACATAACCTTAAACTGTCGTAATAGTAATTTTAGTCTATAAAAATACACACACCCAAGGTTGTATTCCACATTAAAGGAACCAATTTCATGATTCTCTAATTTCAAATATTACGGTTGCACAATTACTTTTACTGGATAAATGTTAATTCCAACAGTAAAAGTCAAGGATTTACCGTAAGCAAATAAACAGAAAAACCAAAACCATCGGTAAACGGTAATTTTACGACCGTAATGATAAATTTAGGGTTCCGAAGGAAATCAATGATGCAAATGATTCTGTTTTTTCGGTGATTCTGTCAGACTTGCAAAGTAATCGTGATAGCCTGGTATTATAATAAAAGCCGTGATGAAATTCTAAATGAGAACAAAAGGCAGTGTAAAACTGAGATGTGCCATATTGCAAAACCTCGCGTGACTATACCATTTGGGAGCTATCGCTAATCATTCTGTTTGTTACGGTGAGTACAACGGAACCTTAACATGAAAAAATGAAATAAACTCCTTTTTGTAAGAGACAGCGACGTCGTTTTCAGGTCTTACTCTGACGTATTGTTGATTTAATCTCAATTGGCTAAATATTTTTGTGAATTGGAAAGGCACGTAAAATTACCAACTACACAAATTTGGGAATTTGCCATAACTGTTAGTTGGCTAAATGAAATCGTCCTTAAACCCAGAAGTTATACCTAACATAAGAATATAGGTATGCCTACCCCCTCAGAATAAAAGGCTTGAGATTATTTATTTTATTTTTAAGTATATTTTTAAACTAACTTTCACTTAGGAACTATTTAATAGGGAAGGTTCTTCGTGATGAAAAAAGCTCATCCGCCTATAATTAAAACGGCGTTTACCTTCAAATTCCATTGGCACAAAAAAACCTAAAACAAGTAGAGCAAAAAATTATGTCGATCCAACGATCAGAGTGGTATAAAACAAAAGAAGTAATTGGACCCTTTCTTCCGCAACGCGAGGTCAGGCGTGACCAACAGAAATTCCTCAATCTAAATATTCTGGCCAAAAGAAACCACCAAACTAAGAACTGCAATTCTTTAAACCCACCTTCAAAGACCAGTTCTTAAAATACTAGTCAATCATGTTACGCCTGCTCTACAAGACCTCTAATTCTGAAGCAATTGTCTCATGAAATAGATCACCATCAAGTGGTTAAGTTTTTAGACCATGAAACTGGTTTAGTGGCATTAAATTGAAGATTACAATGTCTTTCTCGACGAATTCAATTTCATCATTTGTGATTTATCATGGAATTGCATTTATTTCATGGTGGATTTTTAATGACATTCGTTTGTATTAGAACTTTTAGATTGATAGAGTGTGAGCAGTGATAGCACTGACGGTTAAGGAGCCAGCCGAAAATCACTGAGGCTCGGGTTCGAATCCTGGCATGTACCAATGAGTTTTTCAAAAACTTACGTACTTATTTATCACTAGCTCGACGGTGAAGGAAAACATCGTGATGAAACCCGCAGGTCTCAGAATTAATTCCGAGACATGTGTAAATAGACCCGGTCCGGCGATGGGCTCACCACCTATCACGTTTAGGGGTCCAATGTATCACGTGAAATGTGGGTATATCCAGTAATGGAATACCTCTGCCTACCCCCTCGGGGATGAAAGGCGTGAGATTATATTATTATTATTAGAGTGTAAGACTGATTTTGCATATGGTTATTCCAGATAGTCTTTAGAATATTATGATCGTAATACGATAGCGAAAAACAAACGAAATTATCTAACCCAATTTAGTGTTAAGTAACAATTGATTAAAAGAATATTGTGTTGAGGAGTTTCTTGCCCCGCTTCTTCTCCTCAACCATACATGCTGAAGCGGTGGAGTTGAAATGACGTTCAATAAGTGGACTTGTAAGTTCCTATTTTGAATAAAACATTTTGACTTTGACTTTGATCATGATTTGATTGCTGATACGCAAAAGTTACCGGGAGGTTAAGACTTGTAACAATGAGAAAACTACACCTTTCTGACTATTGTATTACGATCTCTATTCATTGATTCAGAGTTAATGTGTACAGGAATCTGCAGCTTCTGTAGTGATTCGGTTCTCTTAAACGTCCTCGGTAGCTTTCTCCGGTAGTTCATAATATAATGTCGTCATTATAAGTGCATTAGTTAGATTGTCGGGAGTCTTCGCGGTCAGCTAATGCTGTCTCGTGGAAACCAGGTTTTATAGGACATTTGCATTAAACGCCGGCATAGTTTGATAGAATTGCTATCGTAAAGTATCCGTGTCCCTTTCTCTGTCCTGAAATATAGGTTTATTGTGTTTTGTTACTGGTTCCGGTAGTAGAGATAATATCGTTTGTTGATTCAATTTTATGGTCTCTTGAGAAGTGTTATCTATACTAATATTATAAAGAGAAAAGATTTTTATTCTTGTATGTTTGTAACGAATAAACTTAAAAACTACTGGACCGTTTTTAAAAATTCTTTCACCAATTAAAATCTAGACTATCTGTGAGTAACACGGGAACGGGAACTACGCGGGTGAAACCGCGAACAACCGCTAGTCAAATATAATTATGGTGTCCTCTTGCATATCAATTATTAAATTGTTATTAAAGACTGCTGTTGTCTTAATTAATATGATTAATACATAGGTACACTGCTATATCCCGGTTGGTAGAGGGCATGTACTTGCGCGGCGGTGAAGGAAAACATCGTGAAGAAACTCGCAGAAACCAGAATCTGAGCCATGTTTAACAGCACCCCGGTCCAGCGATGGATTCACGACATTACACGTTTAGAGGTCCGAAAATACACTGGTGAAGTGGGTATTTCCAGAAAAAAGGATACCTCTGACAACCCCCTCGGGGATAATGCGTGATTTATAAAATTCGGACTATCTTCAAGAATTCACGCAGTGAACTTACACACGCCAACGCGAAGGTGTTTGCGAAACATTTCTCGACAAAAATCACGATTCTGACATTTCAAATATCGCTTGCAGAGTAGAGCATGGCATTTGTGCGCTCGCGCATACCAGACGAGCCTTTCGAGGATACGTATACAAATTTATTTTCTGCTATCTTGGATGCAAGAAAATTAAGAAAACTGAACCGTATTGCGGAGCACGAAGTTGTTAATATAGTATTAGAAAACTTACATTGGCAGAAATATGGCTATTTTGCAGACGTTTACTCATGTATCTACTCGTTTAACAAATAATTATATTTAAATTATCGTTTTTCATGTTCCAAAATATTAATATTTAATGGAGAAATATGTGCGAGATGGTACTCCTTATGTCCTCCCTAAATCATTATTTACATTCAAGATTAATGGTCTGTGCTGTAGAGCTATTCAACTAAAAAAAATACACTAGTATATTTTTGGACCACACACAGAATCAATTAGGACCTGCACGTTACCATATTGAAAATATTTTCCTTCACCGTCGAGCTGATGAAAATGAAAAATACCTATAAGAAAGGTCTTACATTCTAGTGATGTCATATCATTCATAAAATATCAATTCCAAATTTACTACCAAGTCAACCGTTTCATTGCGTATGCACTTAAACTCATATATCTCTTAACGTTACCACGACAGCTCTTGTAAAGGGCATACGAACATTATAGTTGTCTAACATGCCTTAAAGGGCTAGCAAAATACTAATCTCGACATAACTGGACCTCTACGATGCAGATAAGTTTATGTGGAGTTATGTCAAATGTCGAGTCGCTGCATATACAGATGTGACCATTGTACTGCGTGGGCAACTAGTTCTGCTACATGTTTGAAGCCTACACGAGATGTTTCGAAATCTTGTTATTTATAAAGACCTTCTTCTATTCTTGGGCATGTACCAATAGGTTATTAGACCTTATGCACATTATTTATCACTAGCTCGACAGCGAATGAAAACATACGGAGGCCTACCTCAGAAATAAGTCATATCACTATCAATACATAGTATAAAACAAAGTCGCTTTCTCTGTCCCTATATCCCTATGTCCTCTATGTTTTATACAATATTGAAATGTTTTTCATATTATTTTTATAAACACGATTATACTAAATTTGCAAAAACCCATTCTTTACAGACTTTAATAAAGCAATCATGTTCTTTTTGTGCAAATAAAGGGTGTTAGGTAAACGTGTTTAAAAAACGAAGACAATTAAGTGGTTATGTTACTGATGTCATAAAAAAATGACCAAAAAAAATCTTTTTTTATAAAAATATGTATTTTCATTCATCATCATATAAATATAACAAAAACATTGTGGGACACAATTCACTCGGATTTATATAGTCCCAAACTAGGCAAAAGGGTTTCCAACATCACTTGCTTCATGGCTTTAGATGTGGTTACCTAACACCTTGTATATTTGACGACATTTGTAACAGAGTATATTTATAACGTCTATTAAATCTTATATGAATCATAACTTTAATAATTTTCTTTGTTATGGCTTTATTTATTGAAATTTTGTAAGTGGTCAGTATATTCATCCACATCCATCCATATCAATTAAACTTAATGATGTAAGAACAGTTAATGATACCTACGCTCATTAAAATCATTTTAGCATAACAATAAATGCCCAATCGGTAATAAAAAAGTCAGATAGCAGCGTACCAATAGTTCAGTCTAATTTGCATTCTGCAATTATCAATTTGTCTAATACGGACAAAGGCAATATCTGAAAGGTCACAATCTAACGTTTATGTCGAAATTAGGACTATAATTAAACATTTATCTACTTCTGTGTTACATTAACATTTGTTTATTGTTGATTGGTCAACGGTTGCCAAGGTTACTAGTTTTAAATTAAAATTTAAATTTATGTTATCTTCGATTTATTATGTTGTTATTGTACTGTCCTTAATATACAAAAAAGATTTCATTTCTATTTTTACATTAATAGTTTCTGTGCCTTCTTTTTATTCTTCCGTCCGTTCTTTTATAGCACCTACTATAGAGGAAGCCTTTTTTTGTGCACGGGAGGAAACATTTACCAAGATACAAAACCATACGGTGGCATCGTCGGGTGGCATGGGGGTTTTAAAACCAGGTACCCACTAAAACTCCCCGGATGACCGCCCTTGGTGCTTGAGCGAAAGGATCTAGGATCTCCGTACTGACCACACCAGATCCTCCTAGTACAATCACGTGTTTGCGGCTGCGGCAGTGCGGGACCATGCTGGACTGCCGCCCTTTCCCCCCGGGTCAGTTGAGTAGACAGCCGAAGCCCCGAGTCCCCTTTTAGTCGCCTCGTACCTACTACAAGCAAATACCATAGCCCTATTCTAACCCCGGGCTACATGGTACGGTACCATACAATAAGCTTAGTCTGTCCAAACTTTTATTATGAGCAAAAGCTTGGTTACTTGTAACCAACTGTACTCTCTTTTTGCTGGATCTTAGCCTTGCGGGTCTCTAGTTCAATTGCTGTGTGTGTTCAGCCAATAAAATTACTTGTTTATCATGAACGCATGTAGAATGACAATGCTATATACTAAACAGTACGCCTGTCCAATGTCACCAATAACTGTGACAAGCGAAAGTGGGTTTGTTGCTTACAAATGTATTGTCATTGCCAGATATCTACGGTTATTGTTATTTTGATTTAGTGGTTAGTAATAATTAAAGTAGTGACTTTTCAATTTCGCAATGTATTAAGATTGGTTATTTGACAATGCTCAATTAATTGCTTGTAAGTATTAGTGTCACGAAGTTAATTATTAGCGTTGTTGTCAGATTAGTATATGTATTGAGTTATTGTGATACGTTTTGCACTATTTAATACTGTGAGTGAGATGTTATATTTCGTGTATTGTGTTGTGTATGTTTTTAATTCTTATTTTAAAACTTGTCTTAAGAACAACTACATAGTCAATCGGCAGGCTAGTTATGTTGGTAGCGACCCTGTATTCTAAACTAGAAGTATCTAGTTCGGTTTCCGAACAGTTTATTTGTATTGAAGTTTGTTGATCAGTTATGTACTAGCGATAGTGTTTACCTGGTTTGAGACTAAATAAATAACCATAAGTCTACCAAACATCCCGGTGAGATTAACAGTTTATATAAAAGTGTTATAACATCGTAACAACAATCTTCATCGTTTCCAAACGCAATTTTTAAACAATACCCCTTTCTATCAACAATAACTGTCTCACGTATACATCACTGAAAGCGAAAGTGGTGGATTAATTGCCTCTTGTCGCCTCAAATTATTTAATTCATCGTCTGAGTGATGTGATGGCGCAACACTTTCGTTCCTGCGCTTACGATTGTAAGACGCACGATTACGACGAGTTATAATCGCGTTTGTATGAACGACGCTATTGTGAAGGTCTGGGAACTTTGATATCTCAAAGTAGTCGTAGATTACACTGCTAAAGAAAAACGTTTTTAAGTCTTTATCGACTAAATTCTTACTAAATTATGTTTGAGTTTCTTTTGTTTTCTTTAACAGAAAGTTAGATAAAAGGGGTAGTGGTACATGTAGGTACCAAAATACATTGTAATTGTTTTACGCGCACCTCATTGCAGTTTGTATTTGGACACACATTTCTGTGAGATAATAGCTTATGCATGACCGACTATTAGTGAATTTTGGCTGTTGCCATCTTTTACATATTAATGTCCGTCTTTCTTTTCAATTTCATTCTGAAGTAAATCCTCCGTAATGTAATCTAGGTATACTTCTATAGGTACTAATATTATAAATTGAAAAGATTTGTCTTTTTGTATGTTTGTAAAGAATAAACTCAAAAACGAATGAACCCATTTAAAAAAATCTTTCACCAATTTAAAACTAGAATATCCCTGAGTAACAAAAGCTATATTTTATTCCCGTATTCCCAGGGGAACGGGAACTACGCGGTTGAAGCCGCGCAGAACCGCTAGTCGTGAATAAAGTAAAATGTTTGCTTTCCTTTTTTGTTACTTTTGTTTTTTCCACAAACTGCGCGTGAGCCTCGTGACTAAGTTCCCGGCTGTTTTCTGTTATTTGATGAATGAGGAGCCGTTTCTAAAATCATTGAATCAAGAGAAAACATTCTTATGCAATCAGACGGTATAGTAAGCAACTATTTTAGTGAGTTTTAACATCTAAGTGATTACTAAACACGTTAATCTTGAGTTTATATATTTTAATTATAGAAATTTAATAACATCATGCTTACTGGAGTCTATAAATATATAGTCGTAATATCTGCATGTCTTGACTTTCTTTGAAATGACTATGTTTATAGAATCATAAGCACCGTCATTGATTGTCGGGCCTATGTGTCAGTTGAAATATTTAAGGTGACCGTCCATCAGTATTTCTTATGTGTATGAAAATTTTTGTTGGTTATGTTTCTGTGTGTTTTGTGTATTATTTATAAAGTAACTGGCGGTTCTGCGCGGTTTCACCCGCGCAGTTCCCGTTCCCGTGGGAATAAGGAAATACAATATATAGCGTATGTTACTCAGTGATAATATAGCTTTCCATTAGTAAAAGAGTTTTTAAAATCGGTTATGTAGTTTTCAAGTTTATTCGGTACAAACATGCAATAATACGAATATTTCCTCTTTATAATAATAGTGTAAATTTCTTTGATACCTTTGAGTTAAAAGTAGCAGACCCAAAATATATTTAGAGATATATAATAATACAGTAGTTCCGTATAGATAAAAAATAAGTAGTAGGATCCAGCAGTTTACAGAGTTCATTATTAACTCCTGAAACTAGTTATCATTGCTAGAAAATCAAACTTACTGTCCACTGTCTTTTTAAGTAGGTACCTATAGGCATTATATATTCAGCTTCACTGTTAATCATTTTACTTTCCATTGACTGTCGATTAATTTTAAAATACCTTATTAATGAGTAACAGAAACGAACAGTCCGTTTCTGTTCATTAACCAAAACATTCGCTAAACGGTTTCAGTAAGAGTTTTTGTTGCTGTCATTGCTCGACGGCTGTGACAAGCTATGTCCCCGAGCCGGAGCTAAAGTGAACATCAATTCTAAATTTCAGGGGATTATTCCTTTAAAAATCAAATTTTGTGACCTATTATTGTCGTTTCGTGTCTGACTAACACTGTTGTGGTTACAATGTTGCGAGTAATTTTGCCCGATGTACCTGAATATGAGTGTAAATAAGGGTGAAACTAAGTAGCAGAAATAATCTAAACTTATATAGTAAAAGATTTCGAGTACGAGATATAAACCGACAGATATAATTACGCCTATAGTCTAAAAAGTAGGTGCACCTGTAATATGGTAACGTCACTTCACATAGAATGTAGAACATCTAGATTTCCTTTAATCCGTGAAAATGTCCAACTCATGGACATTTCACAGCAGGAACGTATAAAATTCTATAATCGTTATTACCTGGCTAATTGCGAAGAACCTGGCCACTATGTCAGCTCATCGCTTTAAGAAAGTACCGACTGCAAAACTTACAATGCACCTTATGGCTTTACAATAAGGTTGGGGGACTGTAACCTACAAGTGTTAATTATCATGACTTTGTATACTAGGAACTTTGAAGACGGATGTACTTTAAAGTAGGATAATGTCTGGAGGACTTATAAAATTATGTACATTTTATAGTTCGATGAAACACTGAGAATTGTCCTGATTAAAATCCGTGTCAACTGGTGTTCCTACAATTTTACAGATATAATGAGTTCTGTTAACCGGTACTACCTATTACACGGTAGTATGAAATTTAAATTGATCTGTCAAACACAAAATAATGTGATATAAGTACATAGTATAAAACAAGGTCGCTTTCTCTGTCCCAATATCCCTATGTCCCTATGTCCGTTTGTATGCTTAAATCTTTAAAACTACGCAACGGATTTTGATGCGGTTTTTTTAATCGATAGAGTGATTCAAGAGGAAGGTTTTAGTGTCAGCACTGCACCGAAGCCGGGGCGGGTTAGGATATCTTTAACCTCAAGTGTCAGCCGACCTCTTAGAGGTCGATAACCATTGTTTTTTAACTACATGTTAGCTGAGCTCATAATAGACTATTACAATCTTCGATAATGTCAACGAAGGCGAATGTGTTTAAGCTTACGGTATACTAATGTCGTTAACCGATGAATCGGTGCAATTATAGAGGTTGTTTACTCAGAGAATTGCTTGCTGCGCAAATTAGAGAACCCGAAAAAAAACCACATGACTGTGTTTAAAGAAACCATCGCAATAAAAAAAAGTTTAATATATAATCATAATAAATATCTCAGAAACTAAGAGATAAAGAATAGCGATAAAATTAAACAAAGAAGCGGAAATAAAACATGCTGACCTTACACAGCTATGCAAAATACTATTAATTTAAATAATATTAATTTTCATGTAATATTTATTTCTGATACTCATTTTCTATCTCGCATCTTAATTACTTAATTCTCGAGGAAAATAGAATTTCTGAGTAAACTAACACTGCATTTGCATAAAAATAATCTTGAAGAATGTTGCATGGCTTTGAGAGAAATAACACGTGTGACTATTTATGTAATTACACATAATAATATTTGCATACCACTTTGTTTGGACAATTACTTATATTGTTTGCAAGAATATGAAATTTTACGTAATTTTCTGATGTTTATATGTGGAGGAAATAACTTAATTTAATTTATTAGATTAAATTTTTTTTTCTTTTTATCTCTATCTGTAGACTTCGATTTTCTAATATTTGGTTCACTACTTAATAACCTATAGAGTGCACATGTCTATTTTAGTGTGGCGCGTAACGATGTACCTAGTCTGACAGGATTGAGTGTAATAGCGCCCTATCTATCATTGGCGCCAATAGGTACAGGTTTTACCAAGCACTCTTGAGTGAGTAATGGACGAAAGACTCTTGTTAATCTTATGACTGAGAAATAATGTGATATTTAAAATATAACATTGTGAAAATATTACAATTAAAAGCCCTGTGATTTCTTTGACTAAATTTATCAGTCAATCTTGTAGTTACTTCTTATTTATAAAACCGAATAAGCTCTTAATCGATTGTGAACAAATTGATACGTGACTTCGTGTTTCTTCGTGTCTGTCTTTAAAATATTGAGTTGAGTAAAATTAATATTACGTTTTTTTGTTATTGCATACATTGGACGTGATGCTTGGGATTGTGATGTGAATAAGAATGAATCACCTTTTCCTCCTAATTTTGTATTTCCATAAACGTGACACTGACAAAAGGCATAATGATAAGCTAGTTTTATTTATGTCGTTTTAATATTATGTGTGATGCTTTTTTGGTGAAAATCAAGAAACTATTTGTTTCTTGATTTTGACGTGACACATTAACCCTATTCTAATGTCAAACTAATTATAGTTTCACATGCTCAAGGAATTATCCTTGAGCATGTAGGTACCTATAAAATATCATCACCTAGAAATACAAATACCTAAACTCTTGACAAACATTGCATGTTTTCCGTACTCCTTCGCTTTTAAGTTTACGTGTCTTAAAATAGCTATAAGAAATGAGTTTCCATGAACAAAGGTGTTCCATTTTACGGTGATAACAAATAAACTTGAAGCGGATTTGTTAGCAACTTTGTACAATTTCAAGGTTTTGCTTGGCAATTTGCAGTTGAAAGAGTATTAAGGTCACTTACGTTACAGCTGCCAAGTCAGGTGCCAAGTGCAGGTTGCACTTCCTTATCTTACCTTGATCCTCTTTTGCAGCACTGTTGTGCTTTTGGAGGTAAATTTTTTTTGTGAAACTTATCTTTTTTACGTTTGGATACTGTTACCTCCTTGAGTAGGTATGTTAACTTTTTATTCATCGATGATCCACCAGCCCTTCTTCTTTTGATTGGATATCACAGTCGATAATTATATGCCCGCCTCGTATATTTCCTATAAGGAAAAAAGTTAAATGGCACTACATAATTATATCGTATGGAGAAGCTGTGTTGAAAAAACGTGAATCGGGGGACATATGTCAATTTGAAAATGTAGGTAGTTATTTTGACACATAGACGTAATAAATTTTTATGTAGTAATATTTATTTCACATCCATACACATTCTTAAATATTTGCAGCATGACTAAGCAGAAAGGTCATAGGTGCGGACAAATTAAGGGGGTGTGGCCAATATATCACGAGACGAAAAAGTATTCGACTTGTACAAATACAGTCACTAATCTATATCACGATGACATTTTAATGATACAATACAGACTGTTAGAAGGAAGTGAATGAAAGATCAGTGCAAGGTTGACCAGCCTCTCACTTGTGTGGCGATGCGATTCAGGCGCACCTAGACGCCTTTATCTTCTTTTTTAGAAAAAATCGCATTATTGCGTAATTATAGTATACACAGAATTATGAATAAATTGCCTTGTCAATTATACATAAGTAGAGAAGATGCTATATGAACAACCCAATCAGCCAACACCTTAAAATAACAGAACATTTTTTGATTCATGTTTATTTTTTCGCTTTCTTCTTTCGGTGTTTCGTCAAATATTTTGTTGCTGTAGTATACCGTTGTTTTCATCATCAATATTAGTAGGTAGTAAGTATAACACCTTTTTGTTATTTTAGCAAACCATACATTTATGACAATTGTATTAAGTCTCCTATATACCGATGATTAATTCAAGCCTTCTTCGCCACATAAACCAGATTTATTGAACGTTATGTAAATTTTAAATTTATAACTGTAAGTGTCACGCTTTGTTGTTCAATTTATTGCTTTCAATGCTGGTGTCGTGCGGATCGTATGCTTTGCTTTCCTTGTTAGTAGTACTTCCAGAGGATGGAGAAATCAATCACTGATTCAAGTTACAAATTTTGAAATTTATCTCATTTTCTCTCAAGGTTCCACTTTTCGGGGATTAGCTTCGACATTTATTACTTCGCCGTGTTGTTTGGTGTACGTTTCTCAAAGTTTCGAAATTATGTACTGTATAATATGTTTTATTTAAATATTCAACAACTGTATTACGTACATTATTTTGACCTATGCATGTATTTTCTTCATAAACATTCCTTTACCTTTCTCCATTGATAGAGCTTGCTTCTAATTGTTGGCTACTATAACCATCCTCGGATCTCCATTCATATGTTAAACTACAGGAACTAGGTCGTTCCGACTTCGTACATTTAGCACAAGTAACGGTTCCGTAGGTTCTGACCGTGTTGTGGTGTTATAGTAGGTACACTTCTGTAGCCTTTTGAACACTATGTGCTAATTGGCTAAATTCCTTTTTGAGTGATCTCGTGGAATACATCTGTTGCCTTCTTGGTATAAAAGAAGTTTTTTTTTAAATATATTTTTAATACATTATACTGCACTGAATGTACTGTTTTCATGAATATTTCAATATGGCAATGGCTAGATAAAACCTTTACGGCAAATTTCATATCAACGATCCTTTGTAACCGGTACTGTTAATAAAAGCTTTCCTTTTTCAACATCCATCTAAGCTACGTCGCATTTAATTATGTTGTATTTGTTAGTTTTTGCCCACAATTTCATCGCCTTTCCGGGATAAAAGTAACCTGTATTACTTGCCGGTCCTTCAAACATTAGCAAAAATCAAGACCTGCGGCCGCTTTATTACTGCGTGAATCATGGAAAAACACACCTTTTGCATTTAAATTATTATTTAGTGAAAAGGATTTTACTTTGTGTCAAAAAAATACATCGAGTTTTTTCACAAAGTCAGTTAACATACCATGAGAACAAAGACTTTTCCGGTTTAAGAACTGGTTCAGTTTACTGAACCGAAACAGTATTGAACTGCAGCCGGCACATCGCCACTTCCCGACTTTCTACGTGAATTATTGCACAGGAGATAGGTCTTGGTGTACTATTTGGTGTAAATCATAGAAATTGGCGGATAGACGATTAATTGGAGTCATGGCCAGTGCCAAAACCACACCAACGCATTGCATAATGTTCAACCGATGAAATAATTATAAAAGTATTTTGTAATTGTTAATTCGTACTTTTAATATTCATACTTATTATTATAAATGCGGATGTAACTCTTTCTGTTTATATGTTACCCTTTCATAAAACATCCCATGAGACGACCTCCACGAAAAGCAGGACAATAGTTTATATCTTGCAAGATAGGATTATTTTTGGCTCGGAACAACACATTGTTCTTAATTATGAGATACAGACAGATGTCTCGTCTACTTTGTCTCGTCTATTCTATAAAAACGGTACCTTTATTGAGATCAACTTTATTAAGCAACTCAGAATCATTAAACTTGCAATATTCTTCATAACCGTCATCAGAGACACAATTTTCTTATCTCAATAGGTATCACAAGCCATAACACTTGGACCATTTCAAAATAATAGTGCAGCCAGTAATGTCCGTTATTGTGAATCGGGATCTTACTTAGCTCAGAGCGTTTAGAAAATCGGTCTAGAATTCTAGATTGAATTTCTTGAGGGCGTGACTACAAATAATAGTAACGTTCATGCCCATTCGTTGATAACAGATGGGAGGGTAGATAACAGAGGTTATTGATTTTAATACTGCAGGCGTCTTAATACAGCCTATTGTGTGTAAGTAGAGCGGATGCATTTGGATCTAGTTATTGTCATTTAAAATGATTTATAAAACACGGTTATGTGAAAGGATTAACTAGATTATAAAAAAAACAGATTGAAAGAGAAATTACAAACATACAAGGTAAAAATTTAGGTATTGAGCTTAGTAATAAAAAGATTTTTTTGAATGTATTGATTGTATTAATAATAAAGAATTCACAAAAACGGCAAAAGAAGACATTTGCACTTGGAATAACGTTGATGACGATCAGAAATTCTTTATTTGAATTTTATTATTTCACATTGAAAAAGAAAATGATGTGGGTGTTAATAGTGTTATACAACAAATTAGTTGACAAAAATGTTTACAACAACAGCAAGTTCCGGAAAGCTATCACTTACCAAACTGACAGGTTGATTACAATTTATTATTTTAAAAAGCTACCAATCTACTTCCGTCCCTTTACCTTCTCTAACACCAGCTAGTAACATTATATAACATCAATTATTCGTGTGAACTTAAATGTAAGGGCACTTCCTAAAGTCGTTACTCTCTAAAAACTGAGTGATTTGAACTTTTCTGAAGTTACAAGTACCTTTAGAGTAAAATGAGAGATGACTGATGTACCTACTCAGTAGTTTTAGTATAAGGTAAAATAAAAGCTATAATCATAACGAGTTTAAAGTTTTTTACTTATAAATCTTCTGAATACAGAAGCAAGAAGATCCAACGTGTTCAAAATTGCGATAATTTTAATTTTACTACAAGCCATTAATGGTTCCTCTTCTATACCAAGATGGACGACATAACATTTTATTTAAATTCGAATGAAGAGACCTGATAAATGCAGATATACACTATCTGCATTTATCAGGTCATCATCAGTTTCATTGCGATACTATCTATCTGCATTTGTGACATCCTTGGCTAAGTTTATCATTACTCTCAATAATTCAATCTCTAATGATGAATTGAGATTAATAATGATTATAATTACAAGTAATGATCTAATAAATAAGTAACAAGAATTTGTTAATTTCATATATCATTCATTAGACCAGCTAACATTGTTTTGTTTTTAAGTAAGTATTTGGTAAGTATCAATAAAAAAGAGTCTGTGCAAAAAGTATTTATTTAAAATTGTAATTCTTACAAAAACGCTTTCTCAAAGGTTTTTGTTGTAAATATGCTGCAGCAATTTATATGACGCCTTCTCCTAAGTTTTCACGTAATGTACCTATACCATGAAAAGTAAGCGGCAAAAAATATTTAAAAATACTCAAAACATACATACGAGTACTTTGTCGGAAGACATCAAACAATCCCATTTAGTAAGCTGGAAAGCTTACTCAGATTCATGTAGGTTAATATAATTTTGGGATATAGGAATCAAATATAGTTCTTCAAACTTTGTTCAAGCGCAATAGAAAACCTTTATGAAAATGTAAAAAAATCTTAAACTGAACTCCTACGTTTAAATCATTGAAACAATAAAAGGAAACCAGTACACCGGAACGATATGCCACGAACATTACAGACAATGGGATTCGTACTTTCGTCTATTTGTAACCTGTCATTATTTCAATGGGATTGTTTGATGCTCCGATGAATGGGCAAGCGGGCGGAAAGTCGGATCAAACTTTCGATTGTGACGAATAATGCAGACTGTCGACTCTTTTTCTGCATTTAGTTTGGCGAAATTTTCTGTGCAGAAGTGGAGAAAACATTATGGAAAAACAACATAGGTAATATCGGGATGATGGCTCCACTGAAACACTAATAATAAATAAAATCCCGGTGGTTAATAATAAATAGTACCTAAAGACAACCTTTTTACTAGTGTATAAGCCATTGATTTTAAATTAAAGTGAAAACTGCTTTTTATACGATGCCCATACATGACTGTTTTTAACCGACTTCCAAAAGGAGGAGGTTTTCAATTTGTCACTCGCTCTGTGATTTACTGTATGTGACTGTGTGAACCGATTTGGATGATTATTTTTTATTTGAAAGCTGGTGCTTCCAGATTGGGTCCATTATAATTTTCTAAAGTTCTGACAATGGCATCCATGATAAAACCATATAAGTTGAAGTCCGTTTTTTTACTCTTTAGAGTTCTATGTTATTAGAATTTGGGAACTTGTAATGATTTTTAATAATATGTTCCATTTCTATCCTGCAAGATAGGTTCAGAAGATATAATGAAATTTCTTTTGATTGAGTCACTAGTTTAAAATTAATTATATTATTAAAAATACCAAGGTATTTTTTGTCGCAACGTTCTATCATGTTTTTTGTCCTTTGTTTCAAGGTTATTTTCTAAGTTCGTTGGGTATTTGAGTAACAAAACTTGGTGTGATATATGTAGACGGCAAGCATATTCCGAAGCGGCTGGAGTCAAAGGTTAATAGGTTGTTTATGATGGCATTTGAATTCACACGTATATATTATCTATTTAAATGCGTTGCTTTGTTGCAAATTTGTGAGCAGAGAATCGGTAAAATGGAAGGAAGCAGTATAGGTAGGTATCTATAGTGATTTCTATAGTTTATTAATATTAAAAGCACACTTTGTAAACCGATAGTGCAGTGATAGCCTTACGGTTAAAGAGCCGGCCGAAAATCAGTAAGGCTCGGGTTTGAATCCTGGCATACGTACCAATGAGTTTTTCAAAAACCTACGTACATATTTATCACTAGCTCGACGGTGAAGGAAAACATCGTGAGGTAACCCGCAGGTCTCAGAATTAATTCTGAGACATTTGTAATTAGACCCAGTCCGGCGATGGGCTCACCACCTATCACGTTTAGGGGTCCAATATATCTCGTGAAATGTGGGTATATCCAGTAATGGAATACCTCTGCCTACCCCCTCGGGGATAAAAGGTGTGAGATGTTTTTTTTTTTTTTTTTTGTAAACCTTCATGTTGTGTGTGAAGTGGGTGTAGTAGGGACATTTCTCCAGTAAGCATTTTATAATTCCAGGAATGGAATAACTCTTCTAACTTCCAAGGAAATCAGAAATTATACTAGTTTATTACAAGGAATTTAAATTGAAAAACTACCTACCCTTTCATTTTAAATACCAAACCACAAAAACTCAATTATCTGGAAGCATCACTTTAATTTTAAATAATATACATAGGTATTCTGTTAATTGGTCCTAAAAAGATGACCTGAAATAAAACAAAACAACATAACACTAACTAACAATACTGCATTTCTCAATTAACATACACACATTCCATACAAAACATTGTAAGGCACCAACTTTTTCACTCTTTGTACACTACTGCATTCACACACCATAGAACAATGGTGTAAGTGCAAATTGCTCAAATAGTAGACGGTGTAAATTTTGTATGGTGAAAGCGATGGGAACATAGAAATCGGTTTGAGTTATTACGTGTTACTGCTTTACTTTACTGCCACTATTACGTTTACGCGCAAAAGGTTGTAACTGAATCGTTTCAATTATCTCATAAAACGTTCATTGTTACTTAAATGTAGGTACCTACTAAATGGGCGTATAGAAACTATTTTTAGGGTATTTCAATTTTGACTTTAATAAAATTTCTTTGAACTTAAAAATAGCAATTATTTAGTTACTTTAAATATGAAACGATTTGATACACGTCAGCTCATAATAAATGCAGTTTCATTTTCTTTGGTCTCAAAACGTATAAGTGTGTCATTATTCTTTGTAATTAATCGGTATTGTCATGAAAAGAACATCGCAAAATATTGACTTCACGAATCCTTTTATTTGATCTACGAAACCCATCCATCAAGTTAAGTGGGGCGTGAAATTCCTTTCAATTTTAGTGAGAGTAGCGCTCATTGACTCTTGATGTTTTTACGTGCACTTTTTACCTAAAAAGATTTGTAGAGTTACAGATTCCAATTCCAAAGAAACCGACAATAGACGAGATTTAGCAATTTAGCGGTAAAGTGTTAAGATTTTGCAACTTCTTGGTGCAACATGCTGAAATTTTTCATGTACAATAAGTGAGGTATAGACCTACTACACATCTGATTAACAGACACTGCAAAGGCTAAACCGGTAGGTGTAGAATCATGAAATTATGCAAAGGAATTCTTTAAATAACCTATGTGAGCTATAAGAAAGGATTTTTGAAAATGTATCCTCTAAGAGGGTTGAACAGGGAATAAAAGTAATTTTTCCTATCGGCTAGTACCAATATATAAGTAAACTATCTTTAGTTAACTATTAATATATTCAAATGGAGTCTAAGCAGAGCCAGACTTTCACTTTCAGTAACTATAGAGATAAGCCTAATGGCTGCCGACAGATGCAAATAATTGATATCGTTGCAATAATAATGTCACTAAATGCCATACTTAGTACATACTTTCTTATAACCAGAGATCGGCATTAGGTAGTGTGATTAGATACCAAAGTAGGTAGAGGATATAATATGGAGTTGTTACCACCATGTTCCTTCTTTTAAATCGAAGCACACATATTAAATGCTAAAATTCGCTGATATAAATGTCGAAGTTGTGAAATACAGTCCTAAATTTCATATATGGAGGAACGGAGGTGGAATGCTCCTTCATCGTGGAAAGAGAAGATCTTCCGCCAGGCGAGGTGATCGTGCCTGGGGACCGCGGTCCAACGGTTGAAGTTGGACAGTTGTATTTATACAAACTCATTAGAAAACTCCGATTGCGCGGTTTAGAACTCGGCGGTCTATTGGCGCGTTCTATATAACTCGGCCTTCTATTGGCGCGTTCTATGTAGTGTCGCTACATCACTCCCCCTCCAAGACCGGAGGTCGATTCGATTTCTTGTGCTGCGTCGTTGTTCGTAGATAGCTTGCAAGTGCCAGTGCTGCTCCAAGTCTGCGGTGAGTCGAGACTGAGCGGGTTGCTGCGACTGTTGAAGTGCCCGTAGTTCAGTGTGCAGAGACCGCCACGCCGGCGAGGGTGACCAGCCGCTGTAGATCCGGACGTGGGCTGCGGTGAACTGTGCGTGGGCCGAGTGCTGTCGCTGTGAGTGATGAGCCTGCAGGACCAGGTAGCACGGTGCGTCGGCTGCGTATGGACCTGATTGGGCGGATTCTGGCTTGCTGTGCGACTGCTGCTGCTGACCTTAAGTGAAGGTTGTTGTGGGAGTGATGTGTGATGGCGATGCGATGATGCTTCTGAAGTCCAGGTGTTCCAGAAGGTTGCACTGATGTCCAGGTGTCGAGGGTCACCAGTATGGAGGAGTGGAGGTGGAATGCTCCTCCATTGTGAAAAGGGAAGATCTTCCGCCAGGCGAGGTGATCGTGCCTGGGGACCGCGGTCCAACGGTTGAAGTTGGACAGTTGTATTTATACAAACTCATTAGAAAACTCCGATTGCGCGGTTTAGAACTCGGCCGTCTATTGGCGCGTTCTATATAACTCGGCCTTCTATTGGCGCGTTCTATGTAGTGTCGCTACACATATGTGTGCTTTGTGTCGGATGGGACCGAAACTCAATTTTTTTCTAGCTAAGGAGCCGTACTATTACAAATATGCATATTTTGTTGATTATCTCCATAACCGGCCACTGTAGAGAAAATAACCTAAGAACAAAAAAGTTTATACTTAGTAAGTAAATATGATACTGTAGAAAAATCTCGGAAATTTCCGGGGAAATTTTCAGAAGTCCCAAATAGGTGGTTTTAACCTACCTAATTCATTTCAGTTTCAGTTACCTAATTCATTTTATTGAAAAATTTAACACATATCAAAAATAGCTGAAACCGAATAAGTAGTCGATACTGAACAAACTAATTTCAGGAATTGCGCTTATTCTGTTACATGTTAGTACATGCTGATATGAATGACCTCATACGAAATGACTTGGGTGGGTTAAAATGTTCTGAATGACATAGAGAATAATAAAACCTAGCCTTATCCACTAATTCCATTAACCTCTATTGTTTTATTTGCCGTTCCTATTTTTGTTTGATCAGTTGCGTGTAAAGTGGGCGAGACAGACTTTTATGGAATGAAACGTTATGAACCTTAATGTCATGAACCGAAAACTCATGTTATGGTAATATCAAGTTGATACACATGTAGTACTTAACCTTGACATACCTATTGCCTGTAACTTTTATACGACCGACCGGAAAATAGCGCCCGAGGCTATTCATAACATAACGCTACGGTAAATCGTATTTTGTACGACAACGACCGTAGTTTGTTGTGGTAAAATTGTTTGAATTTACCTGACGTATAAAATTTTACATATAGTTTTAGTGCCGACTATAAGTAATATTAATTTTATTTTCATAAAAAATACACAGTAAAATAGGTATATTTTCTTCATTTTTGAATACTGTCAAAATAAAAAAATCTAACAATTTTAATTTAATTTTGGCTCAGTTGGCGAATCTGTCTTTTGAGTCAGAGGCATAGACCTATTATGTCTATGGTCAGAGGTCTTCCGTTTATGTACATTAACCACATACCTATATTATAAGAGATGTAGGTCTCTGGCATGAACATTTCTGCTTTCTTGTCTGGGTATTAGGTATTATTTCTTTAGTACAGGCTTCCGTATATATGGAATAATATTTTAGTCGAGTATTTTAGTCACATTACTCAGATGTGTTAAAAAAAGAACACCGATTTGTATTCTACGTAGAGTTCAGTGTACTACATAATTTTATGCCATTTTCTACGTGCACAATAATATGTAAGTCATAAATCTTGTGACGCATAAAAAAATTAGGCAACGCCCTTCTTATTCAAAACGTCGCACGTTTACAGTTAGCCCTGCGGTGTGTTTACCGGCGTTCATAACTCGCTACGATCAAGATAGTATTGCTCCGAGCTGCGTTTGCGCAGATATTCGACCCACACCCAGGTTGCGTAATAATAACACTTGAGTGTGTTTCTCGCCCCCCGATTGGTTTTAAAATTGGAAAACCTTGATTCAGATTGGGGGTTTAACCATTTTATTTACTTTAAATTCAATACTAGGTATGTATAGGCCAGTCTTATTTAACTTGAAAGTTATTTATAACAATCTACTTGTAAACAGAGTATATTTTTTTATAGTAGCTATAGTCTATCACTATGAGAAGTATATAAAAAATACCGAGTTCAAGAAATAGCACTGAAAATTGTATTAATAACTTGATGCCTTGAGTATGTATATTAATTCGGGGCACGTAGTAGTATTTCATGGACCCAGAGAATAAAGGCATGTAATAGGCGTCGGAATGAGAACCTCCTTCTTCTTAAAATTGGGTTAAATAATCTACAAAGAAATTATAATATGAAAGTTCTTTCTTAGAAAGCCTAAATCAAGCTATGAATTGAAAAGCAAAAATTTTCTGGTTTTCTCAACACTGCTTTTAATAAAAAGAAATTTAATTAAAGTAAAACAGTACACCATTAACTTCGCGGTAAAATTAGCTGTATCGAATGAAATGACCGACTGATTCAAAGAGAAAATTCAATTAAGTAAGTATAATCTTAGTTTAATTTTAAATTCGAGTATTCCCATAAAGCTATTGCGAATATTATCTTATTACTATTACTAATTAAATATTTACCATAAAATTTATGAATTTAGTATTATTATCAAATAACCTGTAATTAACGTTGTAACAAAATGTTAAGTAGTATACAATTTTCTACAAAGTTTTAAAGTGGTTTACTGGTTTGTCATACTCTAATTGGAAATTTTACGTCCATTAAAAATAAACACTCGCATGCCTATTACACAATTTTTTGTCAAATGTTTTATTTATATTTTAGCAAAGATTTTCTGGATCAGTATTTGATTTGAAATTTTGTATTTTTTGGTCGAAATGTTCGATCGTAAAACCGAAGTGCCAGTTAATAAGTTTGTTTTACTTGAATTTGTTACTTAAACGCTTGATACCCTAGAAACAGTAGATAAACGTTATTTACGTGATTTTAATGCCGTTCATATCAATTCCATTCATTTTATCATACTGCCCTTTAGCGTTTACGTTAATAGAAAACTCTCTAGAAAAGTTAGGAAGATGTTTAACGACGGATGATGAAATCTTACTCCGCGATTTGACAACTAAGTCGAGCATGCCGTGCAATAGCCCTTAAACCTTTATAGGACCTTATTCTGATTGTGTTTAGATATTCAGTGTATTTTTATCGCATTTCGTTGCGTGGACTGTCTCAGTTACAAAGGCTGTATTTTTGTATTGACATCGCGTGCCGAATTTATTTGCATTTTGCAGATTTTATTTCGATTTTTTTCGTGTAAAAATTTCCATGCGAATTATGGGCCGTGTTTAGTACTGCGATGTTCTTTATATTTTATCGTATTTTTATTGTCTTCGTGTAAAACAGCAATGTAATAAACAAAAAATACTTTTGTACAATTTAATGTTTGCATTTCAAATGATATTCAATTTTTTATGCTTACACGAGTTTGAGCAAGCAATTATTTGCGCATTGATATACTCGTAGTTCAAAAACAATTGCTTTCAACTTTGCTATTTATTTCCAAAGTAATTTCAAAAGTTTACAAAGTTATTTAAAATTGAATTTTACACTTAACATTTATTATTCAAATGTTTCACAAGAACAATTATTACCTTTATCCCTACTTAATAATATCTATAATACATGTATTATAAGTATATCTGTTAGTTTATTAACTATTTACGTCTAATACGGTGGACAGTATTAGGGTACTTTTAAAAACAAAACAGTACTGGTAAAAGTTCCTAAGGGGCATGACAACTTAAAGTTCAAAGTTCGTTTATCATAAAAGTAAACATACATAATTATAGCTTATTATAAAGTAATGGCCTTATTAACAATATCCTTATTCATTAAGAAAGCACAAGTTACATTGGACAATCTACAAAAAGAGGATTACGTAACGAGAATAGAAGAGGTTTAACAAGTACGTATTATCTATATTCCTACCTATAATAAGTATTCTGTATTTCTTTAGTATGACGCTTGCGGCTAAACTGTTCAGTATTAAATCTGAGTCGATCCATGTCCGATGGTAAACGTGGGCGATGCTGATGGTCTGATGATAGTGTAGGTAATCATAGATTGTTTTGCGATTTCTGACAAGCGACAAGTCTAAGAATCACATACACAGTTTCGCAAAACACACAACACACTTTTATTAGCTTTATTTGTATATTTGTTTGGTTTATAAACCTTGCATTGGTTCGATAATTTTGCAGGTATACCAGCATTTTGCTACATATTTAAAGATATCTACGAGTAAATATTAATGAGTCTAATCTCAATGGGGTCAACAAAAACGAGTATCTCCACCATTTGCATGCAACAAATGGACAAGACCTCAGCTTCTTTGGACATATACCCAGGACTGGTACTGATAGCCTCGAGAAGCTTATTTTAGCAGGTCAAGTGGAGGGAAAGAGGGCTAGGGGACGCAAGCAAATGAGAGGGGCCGACGCGGTTACAACCACCAAAGGGACACTACAGACAAGCTTCCATTCGGTCCAAGATTGAGCAAAATGGGGAGCGGTGGTAACACAACATTCAGTAGTCTTGCCCTCCCTCAACCCATGAGGTTACGACGCGCGACGAAGAAAAAGAAGTATATATTTTTAGCCGAGTGGTAGCGCAGTCACCTTGAACTATTCGCATCCCTATTTTTAGGCAACTACGAGTAGCTGCGCCCCACGCTTAAACCCTCGTCAATAAAATACATGTGTCTTTGTTTGTAGCTTGTAGCTTTCTTACGGTGAAATAAATTTCAAAATCATAACAGAGATTATCTTTTTATAATACATTAAGCGAAAATGGTAATTAGTTTATTATAAATAGCAGTATAAAAAAATACAAATCGCATTTAGAGATCTCTTACATACAACTTTGGGATGGATTGACCGTGAATTACAAAAGTTCTTAATAATATTTGTATTGATAAAAACCATATTATTTAATATCATGGACGTCATGTTAAGCACAAAATATTGTATAATTTATTTATTCTTAAATCTTTAGAAAATAGAAAGCTTCTTTCAATCTACGTAACACAATTTCGACATTTTCCATGGCTCAAAAATCGGTACAAAAAACCGACGTATTTTTTTATGACCTGATACTGATCATTCGTAGGTATGTTGAATTCAATCTGCCGAATGCAGTTGACACAATAAAATAACAGAAACTGTTCAAGTTGCGCAGCTATAATAGATATAGTTGCGAAACGAGATCAAACGTGGTTTAGGTCTGGTTGATTTTTGCGGTCTGCAGCTCAAAATAAGTTATGAACTTAAAATTGGAATAAAAAATGACAATGATGCTTAATCAGTTAAGAACCGCCCGGTTCCAATAGGAACCGAGCCACTATTAAAAATCTATTGTGTCTGTGATTCATGATCTGAGAGGTTAAGTGAACTAGATAAGCAAACTTTACAACATTCTAAAAGATTTTTTTGTTAATGAAAATTTATACGCCATGCAGGAATTCATCGATTTAAAATAAATAGATTCCATAAACTTAAAAAAATTACTTAAGACGGTATTTAATATTTATTATTAAAAATTTTTACATTGCATCGTCCTTCCAAGGTTCATGTGTGTACTGTATACCTATTATTTATATTACCATCTGTACAACCATATCAAGCAATAAATGATAATACTAAGACTATGAAACGATTCTAGTAAACCAGCAATTTTAAGAAATTAAAGACATCAACACACCGTACATTTTTTATTTATATTTATAGCAAAAACGGTTTAGTGCAGCTTCATCTGATAGTCTCAGTTACATCCATCCTTAGAATGTCTGGGAGAAATCGCTTAAGGCGATATAAGACTGCCCATTGTAGTTGTTTTTTATATTTGTATTGGTGTACAATAAAGAGTTTTTACTTATTTTCTTACATCTGCCAATTCGCTCGGAGATACGGCATGTTTTTTTGACGTGACAACGTCTTATAATTCCATGGAACCGGCTGCATGCACGAAAAAGTATGACGTATGCGGCGTTCCAGTGCAAGCGAGAGCGCGCAATGAGCGACAAAGAGGCACAATCCATTCCATCAGTATATTTAAGAAAAATTATGACGTTGTCACGATCAACTATAGTCAGTAAACCGACTTTATAGACAACCGATTTTTTAAATTAATTTATTACTCTTTGTTTCAGGTAAATTATTAAAGCCACAGATTTGAGTGTAGATCGTATTTATACGTCCAGATGGTGAGTCTTGATTTACAACTTATCCCTAATCTCATAAAACACAACTCATTCACTAACGGAAATCGGCTTCGGAAAACCTCAAGACAGTCAGATCTCAACACTAGTATAGTAGAGATGTAAACATGAATGCTATCACGCTCTGGTTCGTATGTGGAGTACGCAGAGAAACAATAGTTAATTATCGAGTACTTAAGTATGCAGTGTTCCCGTACGACTGTTTGTGATGTAGCATTTAGCTGCAGTGTAAATTGTTTCGTGTTTATGACTGCGCTGATAAGAAAGATGTTATGCAAATTGAAGAAGTTAAGTATAATTATTTGTGAAAAATCCAATGGATATTACGCTATAAAAACTACTACTAAATACATATTTTGTAGTTTTGGCCGAACCCAGTTGACATAACGTGATGATACTAATCTATGTTCTTAATAAACTAAGCGCTACCAAAATCCAATAATAATGTTTTGTTTGATACGCTTAGGAATATTTATACAAACAATTTGGTTTCGTTCCCCATATCTTACTTGGAGGCAAAAAACTATAGCTCACTTAGTGGTGACTCGGCCTTCTGAGTCGGAGGTTGCAAATTCGATTCAACATGTATGTTAGCTTGGTGTCTGGGTGTTTAGTTAAGAACCGTGCGGTACCAATGCGCGACAAAACAATTAAAAATCAACTGTGTCTCATTTTCTTGGCTTAACCTCTCAGACCATGAATCACAGACACGATTGATTTTTAATTGTGTCTCGGTTCCAATTGGAACCGGCAGTTCTTAACTGATTAAGAGGTTATGTTTTTCAGTTGTATAGAACCCATAGTACAGACTCCGCCTAGTTTAGCACCAAATAACAGTGTATAAATGGTGTCCCATAATCTATGATTATTATTATTAGTTAGACTGATAACTTTCCCAGTGAAACATAAGCTACAGGCATTCCAAGAATGTATAAGGTTCCCACGGAAAAATAAACTGCTTGCTCGTCGATCGTAGAGCAGTGTTAATGTTTCTAGGTATTACACCTTCGGAGATTTCGTAATAAGTATTTATTGAGTGATTCGATTTTATATATTAAGTATCCATAAATCACTATGCTACAATACAAGGTTCAAGATGAAAACAGACGTGTTAAAAGTTCCGTCAAAGTAAGTGTGGAAGCCATATATCGTATTAGGAACGGTTAACGCCCTAACAGTCACAACATTAATTAGGGACGCAGGCTTTGTGCAGTGTGGTTTAAATCACAGGAAAACTTGCAACTTGCGCATTGCTCGTGTGGAGCCCGCTTTATTCCCATTCCTTTGGGAAGGTCTAAGAATTCTTTTTTAGTAAGCCTATCTTCTAAAAGATATATTCATTACAGAATATATATAGCTATTTTTCTATAAGATAGCTATATATATATTCTGTAGCTAGATAGCTATATATTCATTAATTTTTAGTACTATAAAGACGAGCTTCTCATCATCCTACTAATAATATTGTAAACGCGAAAGTTTGTATGTATGGATGTTTGTTCCTCTTTCACGCAAAAAGTACTGAACGGATTTTGATGAAACTTTACAGTTATATAGCTTACACATCAGAATAGCACATAGGCTTTTTTTATCCCCGTATTCCCACGGCAACGGGAACTACGCGGGTGACCTACCGGAAGTTATTTTGTTCAGTATCGACTACTCAATCGAATTCAGCTGTTTTAAAAAAAATATCATATGAAATGACTATCGCTTACCTCTTAACACCATGCATTTTTTTACGCACGTCTACCGGTCGGATTAACAGTTATCCACCGTTAATGGCATGCTGTCTACCTTCCTACATATATCTATATGTTCTATTGCTAGCCTATTATGAACACTGACCTATATCTAGTTAGCGGAAAAGATAACGCAAGACAGATTTATAATGTTGCTATAAGTAAAACAGCTTTTTATTGGTCAACCTCATTGCTAACCTCACCTCTTAGTTGACATAGCGTTATTATAATGTAGTTTATAAATAAAATATTATTTATAAATATAATATTATGTAGTTTATAAATAAAAATAAAATAAATAATCTCACGCCTTTTTATCCCCGAGGGGGTAGGCAGAGGTATTCCATTACTGGATATACCCACATTTCACGAGATATATTGGACCCCTAAACGTGATAGGTGGTGAGCCCATCGCCGGACCGGGTCTGTTTACACATGTCTCAGAATTAATTCTGAGACCTGCGGGTTTCCTCACGATGTTTTCCTTCACTGTCGAGCTAGTGATAAATATGTACGTAAGTTTTTGAAAAACTCATTGGTACATGCCAGGATTCAAACCCGGGCCTCACTGATTTTGGGCCGGCTCTTTAACCGTCCGGGCTATCACTGCTCTCTATATGTAGTTTATCTAATATACGTAAAAAAAGCGATCAAACAATTTGACAGGTCTGTTGACTCAGTTGGTAGTGACCCTTCATAGTTTACATTTGTGTGTATGAACATGTCTAATAGCTTCGTGTCTGGGTGTTTAATATTTATTTAAGTATGTTCATCAGTTGTTCAGAACCCATAGTACAGGCTCTGCCTAGCTGGGACTGAATAACCGTGTGTGAATATTGTGTCCCACAATAATAATAAAAGCAAAAGTTTTCGAGAGTCAAGTAAAAATCTGTTCAGCACAAACAAATTTGCTGCGTATAGTGTATGTCATAATTTTGTATGCTATTAATCTGTGAACAGTCAAAGAAGTTAGCGTGATGCTAAATAAAAGATTAATGTTTTGTGGTTGAAGACGTCCCTTCATTGTAAATGTTTTTGGGAGTAAAATAGTTCAAAATAGTCTCTTTCACAGTTCTTTAATCGTGTACATTTACAAAAAAATGCCTTTGTTGTTTATTTTTGTCAATTTATAGTAATATAATTTCTGCTCAGCATAATTCAAGAAGGTGTTCTTAATTACTTGTTTAAAAAATGTCGACTCGATATTAAATCTCTGCTAATCTCTGCTTTAATCTATTCTAATATTTAATCATAAACGTCTACGTCATATTGCTTAGGCTAGTGCCATATAATGTAAAGTTCTCGGGAAGATGGTAGACGCAGGCTGCTTTTGATTGGTCCCTCAGGAAGACAAAGATAAATATAAGTAGCATTGGCCGTGTTCTAGGCCCTGTGGCCACAATGGTGATGATTAAATCTATAGTCTAGACAGACGTATGACTTATATAACCTATAAATGCACAATCAAATTTTAGTGGTGCAAAAACGAAAGTGGTTCAATAAACATTAATAACATATTTATACGGTAGATAGTAGAGTATAATACGTGCTACAAGCTATTTATAAATTACTAGCGTATCTGAGCGGTTTCCCCGCGTTTCCATGGGAATAAAATATAGCCTATGTTACTCAGGGATCTTCTAGCTTTCCATTGGTGAAAGAATTTTTAAAATCGGTCCAGTAGTTTTTGAGTTTAATCGTAGCAAACGTACAAA
The DNA here is from genome assembly GCA_963855545.1 of Ethmia dodecea. Lineage (NCBI taxonomy): Eukaryota > Metazoa > Arthropoda > Insecta > Lepidoptera > Depressariidae > Ethmia > Ethmia dodecea. The sequence continues at coordinate 5,163,666 of OY979449.1, forward strand.
AATACAAATCTTTCCACTTTATAATATTAGTATAGATAAAGTGATCGACGACGACACTGATAAGACCAATGGATTTACATAATCAGCCAGACTAGTTAGGATAACATCTAAAGCCTAAAACTAGGTTGAGTGGTCATTTAATTTAGATTGCAACTCATGTGTTACTTCTAAAAGCTATTTCCTGGTGCTTTTGTCCCTTATGCGTTTAGTTTATTTTATTATATATTTTATTTAAACAGTGATTAGATTACCCCTTCGGTCCCGGCGTCCATCTCAATGGACACGATTTATTATTGGGTGTAATATGAAACACGATAGTCAAAATGCTAGTGTAAATATTTGAATATATCGGTGACTTACCTAGAAACGTTACAGTAAACAAAACACAATCGGATTTGTTGTGGGTAGGTCGAAATAATTAGTCAAGTGTTGACGTCCGCCATGGGTACACACAAAGCAAGTAAGTCTTTAGTTTTATATTATTTACTCTGTAACGGCGTGATCGAATGTTTAGATATTTTTATTCTATTTAGTAAATGTGTTTACTAAGATATTTATTTACAAAAAAATACAAATTATTTGGTTGTTGTAATGAAATATTACATATGAAGTTATGTCCATTTCAGTGGACATAGGGTCACAAAAGTTGTCGAATGTTCGTATTTACAATAGTTTTTCCTACTGAATTATACATGGTATATTTATTTATTTTTAGGTTTTGATCTTTCCAAAGGTCAAGATGTAAATAGTTTACTCAATTTATTAGAGAATGGAATAATATCGGACCTTGATGAAGAAAGTGACGATGAAATTGTACAAGCAATACCAGAAAAAAATGTTTGAGTGGGTAGTGATATAACACATCCAAACGAAACAGTAAGAGCTGATCACTCTGAAGAAGTGGAAGATATAGCAGAGGAAGAAGATCTAGCAGAGGAGGAAGAATCAAGAGCCGGATCAAGTAGTGAGCCTAAAACGACATAATTTGGAGAAAACATTTACAGCTTGAATCATCAGAATTCATGTGGTCGGTTCCATCACCTACTAAAACAGATTCATCTCTCTATACCTATATAACAATGGTATCGGTGATGTAGATAAAACTGATCATCTGAATAGTTTCTATCGTATCTTCATAAGATCAAAGAATGGACATTGCGTATGATATTTCACGCCATTGACCTAGCACTAACCAATAGCTGGCTAAAATACCAAGAAGATTGCAAGACCTGTAATGTACAGACGTTTTAGATATGTTTCACTTTCGCCAGCGTATTGCAGAGGCTCTAATAAAAATGGGGCAGCCAATTTCTAGCAGAAATAGAGGACGGCCTGCATCTGCTGGTAGCAGCCCAGTAAATATACCAGTTACACCAAAACGACACCGTTTCAGAAATGAAATAAGACCAGAGAGCGAAATCCAGTATGATACTGTCGACCATCTGCCAGAATATGATAAAAAGAAAGAAGCTACAAGTTGTAAAAAACCAGAATGCAAAAGGGAAGACACACGTTTACTGTCTAAAATGTGAAATACATCTATGTTTTACCAGTGAGCGAAATTGCTTTCGAATATTTCATAAAACAAATTATAATCGTAAATTATATATTTGTCATTTATCATTATTATACATAATGTTGAAAAATAAATAAACCATCATAATAACATTATGTAATTTTATATATAAATAGAAAATTTGTACTAGTATCACGAAGTAATTACATACTTACTTACACAACACTAAAGACCTAATGTCCATTCAAGTGGACATCTAAATTTCTAAAAATCTAAAAATGCAAAATGAGTTTTTTTTTACAAAAATCCCTTAAATATACCTCTAAGACACAGAATAACCTCAGAAATATTTTTGTTGATGCTTTATGTAAATGCAGGTCCGAAGGGGAATCCTTCTATTTCTGCGCAAGTCCATACATCGATTATATAAATTTTTTTTCGTTATCTGTATACAGAGGAAAGATTATGTTTTTGTTTTTTTTTTTTGTAACGAATAGTCTCCGACACTAATGATTCATTTTAAAAATTCAGTCTCTAATTTAAAGTTTACGTTTCAGGGAGTAACGTGGGTTTTAATTTTCTCACGGGAACGTAACTAAGCGGGTGAAATAATGGGGAAAAGCTATTGCAAATAAAATAGAAAAATATTGATAGAGTTTATATTGGAATATGGGCTCACCACCTATCACGTTTAGGGGTCCAAAATATCTCGTGAAATGTGGGTATATCCAGTAATGGAATACCTCTGCCTACCCCCTCGGGGATAAGAAAAAGGCGTGAGCATACAAAGGGACATAGAGATATAGGGACAGAGAAAGCGACTTTGTTTTTATACTCTGTAGTGAAATAGGACAGTAAGAAATAAGGCGGAAGGAATCTTCACGTTTCGCTTTACAAGATTTTTTGCTCCATTGTTCTTGTTAATCTATTAATCACTTTTAACGATTGAAACCAAAAGTTAACCGGTCGTTTTAACGGTTCATTCATATGAATTCTGATCGTTAACCTGAAATCGTTTCACTCAATAACATTTCCGTTCTTAATTTTTTGCTGCGATTCACAGTTGCTTACTCTAAATTAAAAAAAAAATGGTGCAATAGCGGCATCTTCAGAAACAAAATCTCTTTAGTGTAATTTATACTCGTGAAACGTGGGTATTTTCAGAGATGTAATACCTCTGCCTACCCTCTCGGAGATTACAGGCGTGAGATTATTAATTTCATTTTTGTAATATGTTTTTAAAAGTATTATGTGATAGAGATATTAAGGGATTTTAATTAAATCGTAAAAAATATGTACATAAATCTTTGTTTTGGCAATATAATAATATGTTAAAGTGTAAGTTAGCCGGATGGAGGCAGCGTGTGTGAACGTTTCACTCTAGTTGTGCCCGTAATTAGAGCTATTACGTAACCATTGTGTCAGATTACGCTTACGGGCTGACATTCGCTCTATATTTATATCTATACGTAAATTACAATCTGTATTTTTGTTATTAAAACAAATAAGTATATGCTCACACTTCACTTGCTCACAAGCACATTGGTTAAGCAAAACTAGGTGCGGTCATTTAGTGAATGGGTGACCGTCTAGTGGCATTATATATGCGTTAAATCGATGGTCCCGGTTTTCACACTCTGACATGAGATTAAAAAGTTTCTTCGAGTCAAACCCTCGAGTTTCTTGCTGGTTCTTCTCGGGGTGCGGCATTTGGAACCAGTAACTCGTTGGTGGAGATGGGTTGCTGTTTACATTTAGTCAATCTTCATGGACGAGTTTGGAGTGCTTTGTTGTTAGACTATTGACCTTTCTAAGTGTACTTTTTGTACCTACTGAAAATAAATGATATTTTGAATTATTTTTTTTGCACAGTGGAAGTCGTTACACCGTGACAGGTGGCCACTAGCCTAATACCATCTCCCAATCCGTAGTGGGCTCGCGTGGGAGATTATGGCTCATAATTTCTCATGTGTGAGGAAAGACCCATTGCTCGGCAGTAGGTTCAGGGTTGATGATGACAACAGTTTGAACATGGGAACTGACTTATCGATCTGACTCTGACTGATCAATAACGCACAGTCTCAAGTGATGGACCTAAAAAATTAAAATGCTCACGCCTTTATTCCTGAGGGGGTCGGCAAAGGTATTCTAGACCGAGGAAAGCTAAATTTTCAAATTAAAAAATAAATAACAAATTGTGAAACTCAATTCACACACGGTTACTCAGTCCCAAACTAGGCAAAGCCTGTAGGTACTATGGGTACGAAATAACTGATAGACATACTTAAATAAATATTAAACTCCCTGACAAAGCCAGCAGACATGTTCATGGACACAGATATTGGGAATGAAACCCGCGACCTCCGGCTCAGAAGGCAGGGTCACTACCAACTGGCCAACAGGCCCGTCAATTTTGAATTTTGGTGGCATTCATGACGTATCAGACAACAATCTGATAAACGATATTACTATGGGAACGAAAAAAGAAGTATTTACAGCAACTGCCAGGAAGTAATAAAATTGTACATGCCGTGAGGTAGGTCATGGTTAACTGAGCGGGACATTGTTTTGGCGGGAATACAACATCAATTTTTAAAATTGATTGTCACAATGTGGTTTTAGGAAGTTGCCTGTCATAGGTGAAGTTTGATTGTATTTGCAAACTTTTTTACAAAACAAATCGTAGCAATAGGTATGTTAAAGGAACAACAGAATTGTGCTGAAATCTGTAAAAGGTGTGTATCATCTTTCTCAGAGGTTTTTTTAAATTTACAGTATATCATGAGTCCATCGTACATAATTAAATAAAAACTGTTGATATGTTGCTTCAAGTCGATTAGACATAGACCAGTAAATATTCTACAAATGCAATTAAGATACGTTGAGAATGGCAATGAAACATCTATTTTGTCTTTATTTATTTTGTATTACGGTAAGTGATCTGACGATAACAAGTTTTGAAAAGTATCTTAAAGAATGAGAAAATCGCCTCTTAGTCCAGTCGCTTTCGAGAGCTCTCGTTTGCAGCCAGTTTGTAGTTTTTGCCATATTTATTTCTAGATCAACTTGTTCCATTTTATGTTGCGAAAAATAAAATGTAGGTGTGTTTAATTAATGGAAACATAATAATATGTTTATGCTACTTGTACAGACTATATTATAGTCTAACTTTGTAAATAAAAAATTTTGCTATTTTGCTGCAACTAAATATTTTTTTCATATCTCCGGGTGGAAAGCGGCAAATTTAGACGAAGTTGCCGCTTTCCGCCTTCATCGATAAGAAAAGAAGTAGGTATACACACCTCAGGAAGTAAAGAAGAAAGCCTCAGATCACATGTTTGTAGACCTCGGCTTCGCCTCGGTCGAAAATTACTTGTGATCTAAGACATTTTTTATTTTACATGTGTTATTAATATACTATTGTGTCCTGAAATACCTACTTTTGTATTCCTTACGTTATCAAATTCAATACGGTTTTGAAATACGGAAATGTTATCGGTACTTTGATTCTTTATTCATATGATTGTAATAATGTTTTTATGGGTTTCAAACACATACTATATTGGATTTCAATTGCACGATTAGTTAAAAGCTTCCGTTATAGAAACACATAAAAAAGCAGTTGAACATCGATTTACGAAACAGAAATAACTGAGACGTGGGAAAAAAGTACGATAACTGTAAACGTACCAAAATGATAAAAGACAGATTACAATAAGTTTCGTATTTGTATGCCAACTGCGTTCAGCACGCTCGGATACGTGAGTGATACTGATTACATATCTTATGTAAAGCGGGAAAATTTAATATGAGGCATGGTTTGTCATTTGCCATGTCTACCGGGCTTACCCGTATAATAATCTGTTGGCTCAGTTGGTAGTGACCCTGCTTTCTGAGTCGGAGGTTCGATCCCCGCTTGGGGCCAACATTTGTGTGAATGAACATATGTGGTAGCTTCGTGTCTGGTCGTTTAATATTTATTTAAGTATGTTTATCAGTTGTTTAGAACCCATAGTACAGGCCCTGTCTAGTTTGGGCCTAAATAAATGTGTGTGAATTGTGTCCCACAATTTATTATATTATTATGCTGGGGTTTGCTTAACATAAGATGTAATTTTAAGTTCATTGAGGCATATCATAGTTGTATTTACCTAGTTAACTTGAGTATGTTTGTGTTTAAACAGTCAAGCACCGTGCGGTGTCAATGCGCGACGGAACAGTAAAAAATCTATTGTGTCTCATTTTCTTGGCTTTGGGAGTTGTTCGCTTTGTTGGATTGTATTCTTATATTTGTTTGTCAGTAATATCCTTTTCTATCACATTATGTTCTTCTCTTTTGGTTTACTACTTAGGTTTATTTTTTTATTTACTTATTCGGTCTAAAATCCATGACATATACTGAAACTTAGGCTCAATACGGATTCTGTGCCACATGAGTCAAACACCAGTCTTTATGAATTACTTGAGGTTTCAACCGCGTAGTTCCCGTTCCCGTGGGAATACGGGAATAAAATATAGCTTACGTTACTCAGGGATATTCTATATTTCCATTGGTGAAAGAATTTTCAAAATCGGTAAAGTAGTTTTTGAGTTTATTCGTAACAAACATACAAAAATACAAATCTTTCCTCTTCATAATATTAGTATAGATTGTATAATAATAATAATAATAAATTGTGGGACACAATTCACACACGGTTATTTAGTCCCAAACTAGGCAGGGCCTGTATTATGGGTACTAAACAACTGATAGACATACTTAAATAAATATTAAACGACCAGACACGAAGCCAACAGACATGTTCATGCACACAAATGTTGGCCCCGAGCGGGGATCGAACCCGCAACCTCCGACTCAGAAGGCAGGGTCACTACCAACTGAGCCAACAGGCCCGCCAAATATATATAGTATAGATAGATAGACCATTTGATTCTAAAGCGACCTACACTACACTGAGTGTCATGGGGGAGCGCAGGTAGTTCACTCAGAAAGAAAATCCGGTGACAGGTTCAGAGTACGATTCGAGTGGATATATGATAGAGGATATTATTTATCTCAACAGTGATGTATTTAAACTATTATCAAAATATTGATAATACTTCAATATGACAAGTAAATCAGACCAAAATCGATAGTACTTTAGGTACGGTATCTATTTAGGGTAACAAGATCAATTGTTGTACCTACATAGTCTCGCTCCGTCACGACTGCAGGTTTTTGGCGTTTCGCTCGGAGCACACAATACTGTGTTTTGGGTCGCGGTCAACCTGCGAATGTATTTTTTCAACATGGCCGGCCTCGGTACTAACGAGGCTGTTGTTATTTTAGTATTCAAATGAAATGGTCAACTTTCGCAACGTAAGCGGCGTTTCTTGACGTATTGTCATAAAATGGTTTTATAAATGACAATTTGTTACTGACTGTATAAAAAGTTGATATTTAATGATATTATGGCTTTGTTGATAATACAAATATTTGAAACAAGGACAAAAGCCGCGTTTTCACGGTATGAGCGCGAAGACCGTGCGGTCAACTGATTGTATGCCGGCGCCCGAGTATACTCGGGTCACCTATGATGATGATACGATTAGCGTCCGAGTAGCCTGAGTAGACTCGGTCGGAGAGCACTGGTTCCGTGAAAACCCTCCTTTAAATTTACATGGTCTCTCCTTTCAGATTATATGTTATTAGTATTTTTTTTCTTAATGGCCATACGTTTGGAATACTCTTATTCTGTTATTTTGTGTTTGTCTCAGTTGCATTTTGGGTACCTTTAAATTTTCAATTTCACGAGACCTGCCTCGTAAAGTACAACTTTCACTACGTTGTACTTGTAAATAACTCAAGAGTAGGTACTAAGTAATTAATATTGTTTCTAGTGTTACATAGTTGTCAAGTCAATAATTAATAGTCAAAATAATAAGACAGATAACGTTATTTTATCTGTTTGTAATTGAGCTTGAAGTAAACATGACAAGCACATTTTATTGATAACCTGCAATTGGTTACGTATCTAAATGTTGAAAATTAAAAAACCTAACGTTAAATAACCTAAGTTCAAAATACCTAAAATCAAAATACCTAATGGTTGTTTGACATAAAGTTAAAATACCGAAAGTTTAAAATGTCAAATGGATATAATACTGAAGTTCAAAAGGATAAAACTTGAAATACCTATGTACAAAGTCCCTGAAATTGATTTACCTCACGTTAATTGACCGAAGTGACAAATACCGACGTAATGTATTAATATAAATATAAATAGATATATATATATTATCTGGCGGCTATCTCTGTCAAAGGATCAGCCTAGCTATCCAGAGAGGGAATACGGCCAGTCTTCTGGGCACTGTCCCACATGGTTCCTATTTGGAGGACATTTTTTATCTGTAATTATTGTAAATGAACATATATTTTCCTGACACAAAATATATTAAACATAGAAAACGATGAACTTTATCAATCTACCCACTTTTACGCTTGCGGAAGGTGATCCACTATTTCAAACAAATATCGCGCAAGTGGTGCATTACTTTAGGTATTTTGACCATTTGTTATTAAAAATTTTGGTATATCAAAATTAGGTGATATAACTATAAACATTTTAAATTTTAGGTATTTAGTCCAATCGGTATTGTAAACTTAGGTATTTCGTGGGTATGTATTATTTTATTAGGTATATTAAAACATAAGGTATTTTGTTTTTAGGTATTTTGAACTTAGGTTATTTAACGTTAGGTTTTTTAATTTTCGACATTTAGATACGTAACCATGCAATTAACCGACTTCCAAAGGTCTCTAACAAACATTTGTGATGCATAAAATGTGTAATTACAACCTGACTTGTGAATAAGGTATATTATGGGGATTTAAAACCAAAAATGTTATCTTACTATATTTTTATAGGTACACATATTGAGGAAATCAAGTTTAAAGCTAAGATGTAGAAATTCACCGTTTACTCAGATCCGGCATAAAATCTAGACCAGCAAAAAAATGAATCCATGACCTCCATAGCCTTGAAACACGACAAATTAATGGCGCTAGCAATCACCTCTATTAGAAACCGTAGCAATTGATAAATCGTTCAGTTTCCTATAATTTTCGATCTCGACTGCGCGTGATCGACTGATCGGACACACACACTCCACTGACATAAATAAGTGGAGATCAATCGTGCGTCACAACTGTGCAGGAGCATTGTGCATTCCTTACGGCCATCTATTGGTATCTTTACCTCAAATTGAGATTTTTTTATGTTGATATAAACAAGAGTAAATGCCGGATGTAGTGATTGATTAAAGTAATCAAAAATGCTAAAATAGATTATCACAAATACACCCTCACGTAAGCTTACATCATACGATAACAGCTGTTTTTAGCAATCTAATACAAGATTAATGCATCAAGTCATCAATAAAATTGATTGTGAGTGCAATATTACGAGCATTCAGCAGTGTAGCATACTACGTAATAGTATAGCTGCGTTAAATTCTATTTGAAAACCAGTTGTACGGATGTAGATAGCGATAGATGACTTCCGGAATCAAAGTGGATTTGATTCGGAATTCCAGTTGATGCTATCATAATTATTGTTGGTCTGTGATCAAATGTAACTTGGAATGAGTTTGATTTATACCTTAGAAAGCTGTAATATGAGAAACTTATTAATTGATTTTTATGAAATATTTCTATGTAATTAATTCACCTATGCACAGTTGTTGGTAAGTACCTCGTAGCACTCAGTTGCGGGAAAAACTAGAAAGTCAATTCAAAAGTCATAATAATTTACTTTCTGTAGGTACAAAAAGTACACTTAGAGGGGTCAATATCTAATAACAAGGCACTCTAAACTCGTCCATGAAGATTTTCTAAACGTAAACAGCAGCCCATCTCCACCGACGAGTGGCTGGTTCCAAAGGCAGTACTAATAATAAAAATCGGTTGTCTGTAAAGTCGGTTTACTGACGATAGTTGAACGTGACAACGTCATAAGAAAGTACTGATGGAATGGATTTTGCCTCTTTGTCGCTCGTTGCGCGCTCTCGCTTGCACTGGAACGACGCATACGTCACACTTTTTCGGGAATGCCGCCGGCTCCATCAATTTATAAGACGTTGTCACGTCAATAATAATTAACCACAATTACCTATAACTAAGAAAGTTTACTTGCACAATGCTCTGCACATCCATTACAGATCGTGTCACAAATGTTGGAGGCTACAACAAACACACAATTACACTAGCAAAGAGGATGCCGTAGAGAGTTGCATATAAATTAACTGTTTTACTACGTCTACTGTCTCCCCATGTATAAATGCAAGTGTTGTTTTTGTAGCCGTGAAAAAAAGGAAATATAGGGCAATGAGCCTACTTCTTGTTCTTAGTCGATGGGTTTGTTTACACGAGGCTAGTAAAAATGTTAGTACATAGTTACTGGAAAGAAAAATGTAGTTGCATCTCATGCTTTGAGAACTATATTTTATTATTGTTGTTATTGGAATTTATCTAAAAAACGTTTTGTATATCATGTAGGTAAAGACTTTTTTTTCGTTTTGTGGATTCAATTTTCGAAGTCAAAATGATTATTTACTGTGTACTTTTAAATAAACATGGTTAACTTTCTTACCTAATTAAGTCTATTAAGCATGTTCAATACTGCAATCTATTGAATTAAATTAAAATTATTTCCTAATTCGAATATCGATTCTCTCTGTCATCATCTTTCTTTTATAATCTGCGTTCATTTTGGTACTTATAATTTTTTTTAACCAATTAGCTTTTCTCTTCTTCAAGTCCAAATTTTTTCTTCTTCTAAGAGGCTAACATAACAGTCGGTGACAGTCGAGTCGAGTGCCAAGTTGCAAACGAGGCTCCCACCGTAGTCAATATTGCCTAATAGCCATACACATCACCACGTCAACGATGCATTAACATGTCGCGGACGTTTCTCCCGTAGAAAGTGGCACTTGTTGTATGGTGACTGTCAATGCAGTTTTTAGTGAAAATTGTCTAGTACGGTTCCGGTGTGCGTGATATATGGAGTGTCCCTTTAGGTCTAGTGGCCTGGTTAGTAATTGTTGTAAATGTATTATGTGCTAGTAATTCGTAGTGTAAGTTTTAGTACTGAATCTAAACTGTTGAAATGGTAGTTACTGTAGCTGATGCATGTTTTCTCATATAAATAAAATGCCGTTTTTATTGTTTACGTATGGTAAGGCGAGTAGCAACTTAAACCACTTTTACAAATATTTCTACAAATACACAACATAATCAAAACACCAAGCGTTATTCAAATTTTGTAGCATTTGCTGAATACAACATTAATTTAAAAACTCGTTATTGTTAGCGGATACTGTTTTTGGCAATAACAGGTTTTAAAGTAGTGTGGTGTTAAGAGTAAGATACTCGTACTTTAGTATGTCGTGTGTTTATAGAAATGTGTTGTTTTATCATTTCTTAGGTACTCTACACCCTTACCTGTTCAATAGTGAATAGTTTTTAAAATATTCTTTAAGGGATTTCATTTTCATATTTTACAGTTTTCTCCAAGTAAGGCGATACTTCGTCTCTAGAGAGCGTTTTTTTATCGTGAATATATTTATAGTGCACTTTGAACAGTTACTGTTGCAACTATGTATCGGTTAACACACGGGCAGTCATTATAAGAAGGTTTCTTACCTACAAGGTACAAAGAACTAACTCTTACTTGTACTTTAGTAGAGTTTTATGTTAGAAACTGCGCCGTGAACTGATGATTAGTTTTTATAAGACTAAAGCAAATATTAGTACCATAGATCAACTGAACTATTATTTGTTACTAGCAGCGTCCCACGGTTTCATCCGCGTCAGTCCCGTTCCCGTGGGAAAATTATAGCCTATTATAAAGTAGCATATGTCCTTTCTCAGACTTTAGGATATCTCTGTACCAAATTTAATTTAATATTTTCTTAAGGTTTGGTATTTTTACTACGCAATGAAGACAATATATTTTTCACAAATTGTTTTAAAATTAAATGGTCAATGTCATACTATTTCATGTTAAAAGTGGTAGCGCTATGGTGATAATTTAACTCGCCTATCGAAAGTTTGGACTAATTGTCCCTTATATATTCAGCAAATAAATATATAGGCATTGTAGCCTTTTTTTATGTTATTGTGATGTCTCTATCTATCATTTATAGCCCTCTATATACTCTAAAGATATGCTAGATGTATTCAATGTTCTCTAACAACAATGTAAGTAAGTGTACTTACACTGCTAACTCCAACTATGTAAATTACCCTTAAACACCAAAATAAGCACTAACCTAAGATTCCAGAGATACCAACGTAAAGTCTAGTTTCGGAGACAGTATCGCAATGAGAACAGTATTAAGGCAATTTTATGTACAAATCGGGGCCTTTTGTGCATTTCACCCTGTGGGCGCGCCCCCGCTGATTGGCCGAGATTGTTGCAAGAGAATTGAATACATACGGCTGTGGAATGGCGCGAACTTGTTGGCTGTTCACGAGATAGATGCAGATAATAAATAAATAAATTATGGGGCACAATTCACAAACGGTTATTCAGTCCCAAACTATAGGCAGAGCCTGTACTACGGGTACTAAACAACTGATAAACATACATAAATAAATATGAAACACCCAGACACGAAGCCAACAGACATGTTCATGCACACAAATGTTTTCCCCGAGGGGATCGGGGTTGCGGGGAGATTAAAATAAAATAAAAGAATAAATGATCTGACGCCATTCATCCCCGAGGTAGATACCCACATTTCACCAGTTTGTACACAGGTGGTGAGCCCATCGCCGGACCGGGTCTGTTACACATGCCTCTGCGAATTCATTCAGGGAGGAAACCCGCACGATGTTTTACTTTACCGTCGAGCTAGTGATAAATATGTACGTAAGTGTTTAAAAAACTCATTGGTACATGTCAGGATGCACTACTATATACCACTATTATGATTACCATAAAATTTTCGTAATTGAAAACCGAAACCATTTGTCGCAAATACGGGCCCGTATTTTCGTACCGTGGAGCTTGCTGCTTTGATATTGCACGAGATAAAACAATGTAGGTTGCAGTGCAAGAAAGTTCAACGCGTATTGTTGTGCCTACGCCTGGCTTACTTTTAGGGATTATTTTATTAACCAACAAATGACCAATGACATTTACCGATAAGATAAACGTATTTTCGTTTTATTACTTCATCCACTCCCACTACTGGTATTTATGTTTTTTTTTATAGTATAGGGGCCAAACAAGCAGACGAGTCACCTGAATATGTATTAACATGTTGGTGTATATGTGTTCTTTTAAAGTGCGCCGTCTATCCCTCAGTTTCATTCGGAACCATCGCAAAATCCCAAGGTTGTCTGACAGAGATTGCTAAAAGCTACCGACCGCCCATTATACTTCATTAAATTGTTTACCTCATTTATAATGTTTTTGGTGTAAAATAAAAACTATTTTATTGTACGGAGTTGATCTCATAAATGATGCTCACATTTTGCGAAGATTGACAGAAGTAGAAAGTTTGATGACATTACTCTACATTCCTTGTAATAATTCCCAGAACGCAATGATTATTTTGATCTAAATTTATGACACACAATAAGACTAGAAAATGCCTATCTTGACCTTTTTTTGGTCTGACAATAGATAATGTCATGAAATGACGGCAACTGGAAAAAACTATTTGGCCTTTCGTGGTTATGAGCATAATGACTGGCTTTTTCTGGACTTTCACTGCTGTCAATGGGACAGAGGTCATAACTTGTAATTATGTCATTATATACTCCTAGTGTCAGCTTGTGGTCGACTATTCTACTGCTATTATAAAACACTTTATGCGTTGGAGTGACATCTCTCGCACATTTCTCGCGTTAAGATTTCCGGTCAAGAAAAATATATTTCTGTTTCTTTTTTACAGTTAATGCATTAAAAAATTGTTTCATTAGTCTTTCTTATTCAACGGGTCAATCTTCTAGTTCCGTTCAGTGTCTTCCGCACCACTTTGACACTGGCAGTAATCGTCACACTATAAATGCCCATTGACATCTACCAAAAAAGTTTTTAATGTTTTTTGATTGTAACACATTTGCCACTCAGATATAAGTTAAATAGTTTTATCAACGGTAAAATATTACTTTTAAGAGGGATTAACATTACGCAGCTATTCATATGATGGATACTGAAATCAGTATGTAAGTGGCTTATGTTTGGCTCTCATAACAAGATGATATTATGATGTGATGTTATGATGATATAGAGGTTATTCAAATTTAGAACAATTAGCATAATATTCTTCTTCTGTCAACTCTCTCTGAGATGTAGACCATACGTGGGTTTTCATTAATTAATGTGGCAGGTGGATAATAAGTTTGAACAATGAGAGGTGATATGTCCTGCTTAGTACTTACTTCTGTAACAATAAAGATAGCTTTCATGTCGAGTTATTAGCAATTAGGCTATATTGCAATGTGTCCAGATAAAAGACGGAATATTACGAAAAATATTATGAAATTACTATTTTCTATTATCACTATTCACATAGTTATTCTTGGTATGCAATAAATAATTGTAGTTTGATTAATATTTTTCTTTATTAAGTAATTTTCAACAGGCATTCGAAGTTATAATATTACAATATAGAAAATATTTATGCAAGCAATATTGAAACACGTACTTCTCTAAGTATTGAACAATACCTGAGCGACCGTATCTGGAACGGGAGCGAAAATTGAACGTGCATACCAAATCGACTGTTTCATTTAAATAATACTAGTGCCTAGCAGCATTACCGGCGTGGCCCTGTTTGTTCCCGTTACCGTGGGAATTCATAAAATCCCTTCGCAGTTGTGACTTACATATTGGCACAAAATTTAATGCTTGCAGACCCAGCCGTTCCGGTTGTGCGTTGGTCAATCTGTCAGTCAGTTTCATGAAAATAGAAAAAGAACAGTTAACCCGGCAGTGTGAATCCGATATGCGCACTCCAAAATATTTCAAAACAGTTTCTATAATGAACTAACCTCTGCGGTCGTATTCACGGAGATTCGATATTCGACTCGGAATCGAAAAATCTGTCGAATCCTTATGTCAAATATGACATCTGTGAATAGCCCATCTCGAAAACATTCGACAGATTTTCCGATTCCGAGTCGAATATCGAAACTCCGTGAATACGCCCGCTGGTTTCCTTAAGGCAAATTAAACTGAAATTAGCTGATAGATTGTTAAATCTCACTTCAACTTGTGTGATTGGTTGTTGAAAATAGTTATGATTTTGTTAAACCCTTCTATCGTTTAATATTCGTCGTTAATATTTATTTAAGTATGTTTATAAGTTGTTTATCCAATCCGCGGTGGGCTCGCGTGGGAGATTAAAGCCCATACTTCCTCATGTGTGAGGAAAGACCCTTAGCTCAGCAGTGGGCTGTTACGGGTTAATGATGATGAGTTGTTTAGTATCCATACGGGGACGTAGCAATTTAAAAGCAAAGAAAAAACAAGTTTGCAGCAAGTTAACATGCTATCTGGGATAGTACATGCCCTGACTAGTTTGGGACTAAATAACTGTGTGTGAAACAGTTAATAAGAAAGTTTTATCATTGATTGCACTTCACTACCTTCGGTTTACCACCTTACGTCCACAGCCCTTTATTCTTAAAGTGCAAACTACACGTTGGAATTTAAAAATTGCATAGTAACCCCGTGCTTACGTGACTAGAAAAGTATTACTCTTCACACACTTGTCTATAATTTTACCCTATTACACTTAATAGTACCTTCCGTGGAGTTGAAACTTGTGTCGAGAAATTATAAGGAATTTCCGGATAATTATTTATAGCTTTATTTATGCACGACTATACGTGTTTATATACAAAAATAGATGCACCTATGTGACAGTAGGTCCTTGAACTATTACCGATAGATTACTTTAGGTATAGAGAAATATTTTTTTAGCTTATTAAAAAAACTTAAAGAAGTTAAAGAGTGTATCTAAAAGAAATGCTGTAACTTACTTGTAAAAAATATTAAAAAGTGGCAGAATCTGTTTAACACATTTTTTTGTTTGAAAACAGTGTTTAATTAATATTATATTAAATAAAGAAAATAAAAAAATCTTAAGCCTTTAATCCCCGAGAGGGTAGGCAGAAGTATTCCATTTCTCGATATATCCACTTTTCACGAGATATTCTTTGGACCTTTGAACGTGATAGGTGGTAAGCCCATCGTTGGACCGGGACTGTTAAACAACTACAGTAAGAACAAAGCCATCAGACAAATTGCATATCAACGGACTCCTCCTTTTTGAAGTCCGTTGAAAATTGATATTGAAATTACGTCATCCGTGTCCAAAATGTCTTACAAGTAAGCCACGAGGAAAAGATCATATGAATTTTTCACCGAAAAAAAGGGAGCGTCGCCTATCTACTATATAAAAATAAGTCGGGTTTTCCTTCCTGACGATTTAACTCCAGAACTGACGAACCGATTTCCATGGTTTTGCATTCGTTGGGAAGGTCTCGGGCTCCGCAAGGTTTATAGCAAAGAAAATTCAGCATTGCACCCGTGCGAAGCCGGAGCGGGTCGCTAGTAGCCTATAATTTATTTAAAACTTATAGGGCATTAAAAATCTATGAGACTGAAATTGCTACCATTTGATGAGAGATGTTAATAGGAAGATGGGGCAGGTGAGAGATTCAGGTCTGTTGGCAGGTAATAATTATATTTCTTCAGTTATCATTATTTTCTATATAAAGTCGTTGAGAAAGCAAATCATTAACATGCTATTTCCTGGATAAAGATGTTAATCCGGGACGTCTCTATCATAAAGGAAGTAGAATAAAAGTCACTCGGGGTTATTAAAATATACATAAACGTTTTGTTATAGTAAAGATAACCAGATGTGTATGGGCATATTGCAAAAGTTAAAAACTAATAATAGCCATTTTATTTGTTTCTGACAAAGATATTATATATAGAAAGACGTAGATATGTTACTAGAGCACGAAAAATGAGGCCGACAAATGTAGCTAATTAACCACATTTTAGTTAGTCGCATTGTATTTCAAGTCGTATTTTAAGCGCAACTCTTAACAGATAGCTCTCTTTTTCTTTATTATTCGTTTCGTATCATCTTTCCCCGTCATTGTTGTATCCTATAAATACGCTAAGAAGTAAGTATGTACATGTTGTAGCACACTCGTAGGGGATCAATTTTCAAACGCAAGCAGTATGGATATAACTCATCCTTACTTTAATATCTTTGGTTTCTGACACGAATAGGGCCGCTTTTCCGTGATATCAAATGATTAAGACACTTTTTTTTCAACATAATTATTTTACGTGTGTTTCAAAATATATAATACAAGCTTTTGACCACGACCTTGTTCCAGTTTCCGGATAAAAGTTGCGCATATCGCTTCATGATCCTCCATTTAATGTCTAAGTAAATCATTTCAATCTTTGCTCCGTTGCCGAATGAAAGAATGACAAACAAAAAATATATATATATTGGCAGTAGAATAGTTCAGAAATGTAGGAAATAAATAATCTATTTTAGTATCGCTTTATTAAAATATAAGGTATTAAATAAACGGTTTCTACTAACTTATTTTTAGTCTACGATGGTCAAGTCCGCCCTTATAGACCAGATGCAGAGATTTCAACAAGTTTTTTATTATCGTGTACACTCATGTTTAACGCAGCGTTACAATTTCTTTGTACACTTACTTATAGAAGTGTATACTTGCGTAGTTAGTCATTACGGTGACCTGTGTGGGAACTATCTCTTCTATGGCACAGTGTAATAAATACAGTAGTTCGTACAACAGTATTTTATCATCATAGTCAGCTAAAGCCCAAGACATGAAGAGTTTACAAAGCTGTGGATAAAAGCTAGAGAAGTAAGTAAGACAGGTAGTCCCGGCATACTATTTGGATGTAGATTTGTAATGAGACGGTAAATCAACGTAAATGCAGTTTTCTTATTCCACTCTCGCTTCATGTAATTATTTCAACTATTAAATTTCTGTTTAAAAATAAATGGAATATCAGCTTCCACCTCCCTTGACACTTTAAATTAAACGTGTGTGAATTGTAAATTGTGAATTTTGCTCTGTCTAGTTTGGGAATAATGGTCCCAAAGTGGACGGAGCCTACACTATAGGTAATAAACAACTGATTAATAATCCTAAAATGAATACTCAACATCCGTTCATACTCAACAACCGTTCTAGCTTTTACGCGTATGCCTGTAAAACTACTATATTTTTTACCAGAATCGGTAGCCCACGGGTGGACAAGGACAATCAATAATCCTGCTGTGTCTCGTTTTCTATGCTTCGCGACTTAATACCCTTCTACGTATTGTATTCTTCATGTATTATGTATCTTTACCATAATATCTCAAATAGAGCCTTAAGTCTGTTATTTGCTGCCGTCGCAGGCTACAACATGACCCTTTACTAGAGGTTAGCATCGGTCTATATCAAGCTAGATGATAGCACAATTCTGGCTTTGTAATCCTAGCCCCATTTTGTATAGTGTAGTAAATAGTTGTGGGTTTAAAAATAAATTAGCTCAGTAGCCGGCATTCAAATTTAATACTACTAGTTTATTCTGTTTAAATTATCACTAATTCCGTTGTTAACACCTTTTTTATGCTACATTGGAAGCTACTAAAGGAAAAATACGGCAGAAAGGCATTTTACACATGAAGTAGCAAAAATGTTATGAAAATTATTAATTTCCCGTTTTACATGAGAGCAGCACGCGGCATGCGTAATTTACTCACTGCATATAAACTAGACTGTGACCTCCTGCTAGGAAGCAGGGTCAATGACACCGAGTGCACCGACGCCGCGTCATACGGATGCGCTTGCGCATTGCACAATAATGGCTGTAGGTTGTGGTTTAATGTCGCACTCGAGAAAAAAAGAACGGGGAAAAGTATAACTTTCCGTGCAAACGATTTCTCGGTTCTTATAGGTTTATTGTTGTAATTATATTTATGGACTATAGAATCAGTTCTGAAAGATGTAGTTACGAGTAATTCTGGTATAATAGGAATGAATGGTTTTGTGTCGTTTTTACATTAATGCTTATCAATGTAGGTAATCTAATTAAAATGTTACTAGTAGTTACCCACGAGTCTGCCCGCATGTAATTTAGCGTATCAAATTCTCTTTGTGTCGATTCTTTTCCCATCTAGCGTAAATATAGCCTGTTCTGCAAAATAAAAATGTTTACTAATTTATTATTCGAATAGGAGTTTCTTTGTCGATCGAATTTTTTTAGCTTCTTGGTGTTTTGCCGCGAAAAACTAAATCAATGAATGGACCGTGGGACACATTGCATTTTTTTAACCCTGTTGGCAACCGCATCCCATAAAAATGGTAGCGACGACCGCAGTTAAAGTCCTTGACGATAAATTACTGTCTTACCCTTACTGCCCTTTTATCATAAAACACGCAATAGAGGAAGTGGTACTTCCTCGTAAACACCTTGCTTTTTATTCATGTTCGTAAATCTAGTGGTTACTTCACATAGACTTAGTTTATGTCTATTGGATTTTATTTTATTACGGACTTGTGGCTGCGTTGTGGTAGGCGTATCTACTTTATTCTTTCCTCTGTTTTGGGATATATTACTATGGACCTTACAAAACAATTTTACCATTGTATTCTAGCTGTGCAAACAGATTTAAATATTAGAGCGGCAAAATTGAGAATATTTTCATATGAAAACAGCTTTGGTCTAAGCCGTCAATTCAGCTAATATGCTGAGCTGTCTTTGGGACGAGACACTAAATTAAAGCTACAATAAGTTTTGGATTATGATTTAGTTCGCTGTTTCTATATCATAATATGTTTAAATCTCTTTGTAGCTGTGGTACTAGCGGGTACTAAATGAAAAGGAGCAAGTCTAAACTCGGCCGGTTTGTTTCAGAGCGATGTCTCGGTGGAAGGGCAAGCTGAGGTAGCCGGCAGATGGCAGCAGTCACTGCGGCGATGTTCCGCCCGGGGGGCGGTCTCGACCCCTCATGCTACGCTACACAGAGGGTAAGTAGTTTCAAGGGTTGATGGTAGATGGCATTGATGTATTGCTTTAAAAATGTAGGTACTTAGGTATGATTATTTTACTATACTTCCTCATGTGTGAGGACAGACCCTTCGCTCAACAATCGGCTGTAACGGATCGATGATGTAATTATTTAAAATTATTAGTTAGTTTAATGTGAGATACGGTGGTAGATACCTAAAGAAAATGACAAGACATTGAAGAATGTAACATCTGCTGTTATATTTTTAAAAACCAGTAAGCATCTATTTCATAACTTTGAATATAATTTTGCTAAGTCTTAAAAGAAAACTTTTTTTAAACAAATTCTCTTACGGGTTAAAAGAAGAAAACAGAATTATATGATTTATCAAAATTAGAACAGATGAAAAGTATAAAAAGCGAGCTACACGGGATACAGAATACATGAATAACAATTTAGGAGCCACTTAATTTTGCCAGTGGGAGTTCCGAGTAGCTACGTTTCACAGACATCGAAGGATCTTTCCCTGGGGCCGAAAAAGGTCTAAAATACAACTCAGGTGTATTTATTGGGTGTTTGTTTATTTTTCGAGTCGATGGAAACAAACCGAACTTGTAATTGCCAATCTGAATTGAGTTAATTGTATTCGTGAGATTTGAATAATTTTGATATTCCTTAATTAACTTAAATCATTGTCCTCAAAGATGTAGATTGTAATGGTAGATTTTGATTGTTTGTATTTGCGTTTTTTTATTATATTTATTCTACTAAATCATTAAACTTTACAGAATAAAATATATATAATTATAAATGATTTATTATAATTATTATTACTTTACTTTTTTGGCAAGTCGGTCGCGTAAGAGTTCTTAAAAAGGTTCTCAATCCCAATGACTGCTTCTCTACATTGTATTTGCTTATTTTACGAGAGTAGAGATGTATTTTAACGTTTACTGTATCTAGAACCTGTGTCACATCAGTGTCAGAAGAGTTTTTCCAATTTTCTTTTACAAAAGGTCACGTTCAAATACCTATTACAGCTGACTTTGATGTTATTGTAATTTTGAATGAATTACGGATAGATTTTCTGTGAATTTCCTGCGCTTAGTTTAATCTCAGTATGTTTACATAATACTTCAAAATATTTTATTTACCAATAATTCTATAAGTACGTATACCGTCTTGATTGCAAAAACGTTAGATGGACTGTTAGGACTGAAGGATTTTAATAACTTGTGTTTAAACCAGTTAATTAAATAGAAGGTTACTGGTGCTTAAGTTGGAGAAATTCGTTAAGTTGAGGAGTTACCTTTCATATAATATGGAAAGACTTATTACATTAAAAATTATACTGATAAACCATTTTGAATAGTCATGGACCCTGATGAACATTTGAATAGCTGTCAGGGTTGACACCCATGGCATGGACTCCGGAAGATCATGGATTCGGCGATGCGAAGACGGCGATGTTAGTTTGTAGGTTCATAGGGAAAAAAACAGGAATGTATTTGAAACAAAGTAAAACATTTATTTAGAGTTATCTATAAGTACTTTCATATTTATGAGAGTACTTACAGATTTCGGCGGCCTTTAAAAGATCACGTGTATGTACATTTTGGTGGCGCAGGACTGTTTGCGGAGGAGTATGTAGTGTGGCCACTAGGACGCTGGAAAAGCACGTGCCTTATGATGTAGGTAAACAGGCACTAGAACGTGATATAACACACAATTTGCATCAGCAGCCTCCGCTCCTGGGATTACTTTTAGTGAAATATAACTCAAGAGAAGTGGTGCTCGATAGGTTTATAAAATCTTATACAACATGATTATAGAAATAAAATAAATCAAGCCTATTTCATTTCTGGAAATATCTACCCATGTTTTACCAGTATGTAGGTATATTCTTTTGGACCCCTAAGCGGCGGTGACAGGGTCATAAAAATCTTGGATCATGGTACCTATCTGTATTTAAAAACGGCAGGTGAGAAGACAACACAGCACAATTATTGAAACAATAAATCGAATTCAATAAATTTAATTATTCCGGTGTATTGCACTACATACAGTTGAAATGTAAACAAAAATTTTGCTGTTTTTAAAGTCAATATTCTTATTAGTCACGTCAAGTAATATTTGAAAACCCCGGTTTTTGGTAATATTTTGTGGCGTGAAAATATTTGTGACTTTTCTACCTACAAATTGGCCGTCCTAATAGGAAAGTTAGTAAGTGCTTGGTAACTATCGATATCCTTGCTAAAGTTAGTGATGTAATCGCCCGTTGTTTGTTCTGTCGTAATGGACACGCAACTAACAACGGAACGATTACGTGTCGGTCAAGTGGTATTGACTTTGCTATCGATGCTCCAGGGTTGTTATTACGGTTTGTACGATGTTGTGTTTGTATGAATTAATGTATTTGGAAAAGCCATAACGGCTTGCGATTTTAGGATATTTATTTATTTTTCACACCACATGCTCGACATTGCCCAATTATATATATGCAAACCTCACCTAAAGCAAGTCATTATTAACCAGCGGGTTATAATGAGATTCAGTACAATATTATGACCCGGCGGGTTATAATGAATTTGTATGAAAAATTGTTCTGTAGAAACGCAGTTAACTTATTTGAAAAACGAACTGGCCACTACAAGCCTTATTAAGTAGCCTTGCTTTTTATTGTCTCGCAAAAGGTGAGAAAAGTAGACAAAGCTTTAGGAGCTGTTTTCGTCTCGGGTGAGTTTGAATCGCTCGTTGCACTCAGGACTCCGTTTTGATTCCCTCGATACAGACATACATAATCTCACACTTATTTCTCATTGGGGTAGGCAAAGACAATAGACTGCTACTTGCTACAAGCCTGGCAGATCTCTCGTGCTTCATCCAGATACAGAACGACTTACTCATGGTCGTCGGTTTCAGGTACTTTTTATCTGGCTTTTCTTCAATACATCGTCAATATGGTCGATATAATTACCTACATTATAGAGGATAGATTTTCAAAAATCTGCTTCTGTTTGCTATAAAAGCTTCTTCTTGAAGTCGGTTAAATATTTTATTTATTAATGACGTATATCTGGTAGTTTGTAGATGGTCTCCATTGGAAGCTGAATAGTCTTTCACACTCATAGCTGTAAAGCAATATGAGCTAACTTAAGCGTTATTTAGTGGTTGATGGAGTACGACGATCTATCAATTCTATAATACAGACAGATACAAACATTAATGACTAACCGATGCAGACGACATTTCACAGAATGTTCCTCTTTAATAGATAGTTTTATTTGACAGATTACAATTATATGTCCTGGGCCAAACCGTCAGAAGGTACTAGAAGCAGTACATATAATATCCGATCTATGATTTAATTCCTGAAATTAGTTTGTTTAGTAGCGACTACTTAATTGATTTCAGCAATTTTTTATGTGTGATTTTTTTCTAATGCAATAATTTACTAATCGGGGTGTATAAGGAATTACGCTTATTCGGTGTCGCGCTGTAGGTGTATACCTACTAGGTTGGTGCTGATGCCACCTGGAGCTTCTGAAACCTTCCGTAATAAGATAATTTATATCAAACTTAATTTCATAAGCAGGTACTTTATTACCTAATCTAAGACATTGTGCATTCGTTTAATTCCTTAAGCCAATTTAAGTAAGCCCGGGCACACTAAAGGCCCATGTTTTAGAGATTCCATTTAAACATTTGTACCAACAATAACAGACAAACAAAGGCGTTAGATTGTAGGAAGATTCATTGTTCGGTGCTAAATTATGTTTTCCGGACAGTGGTAAACCTGGGAATACAATAAGAACTTACAGTCGAGGGAATATGTAGGGATCATTGTAGTTGTTTAGAAAGACAAGTATTTCTGCTTGCTGTACTATTTAATATGATTTTGTCTGAGGATGTTTTATACACTGATAAAAAATATGAAAGACAAACAACCCGTAACTGCTCGGAGCTACAGGTCGTCCTGCACGTAGGAGGAAGTATAGATTATAATCTCCTGCATATGGCTGTCGCGGATCAAAAGACGGTATTAAAAAGCTGGTAGACACCTACATGTCAGATTTATTTAAGCCATCTGAGGGAGATCAAACGGTTTACGTGAATTTCGAAATACGAAAGACCTCTTGATTTAAAGCCATTAGGAGCTCACCTATTGATTGCAGTGTCCAATATACTCGTAGCTTTACGTGTGGGATCATTTCCGACATAATATGGGAGCTAAGTATCAAACAACTATTGGCAAGATAGTTCATCCATCACGGGAATGTTTGATACAATGTAATTTTATTGTACCGAATAATTATTTTGGTAAAGCATAAAGGTTTTATTTCCTTGCGAGGTTTATGTTTTTGGTAAAATATGTTCGAGTTTTTCACATCTCCAAGAGATAACTGACCACGAATTCCTGAGAAAAGGGTCTTGACATGGTCTTGACAGACAGACAGTCAGACAACAAAGTGATCCTATAAGGGATTCTTTTTTCTTTTCAGGTACGGAACCCTAAAAACTACTTTGTAACAAACCTGTAGTCATTCTTAAATTCCCAGAATCATCACAATCAAACTTGATGACAAGTCTTGAAGGAGGAAATGCACTGCAATGAACGCCTGATGTCTAAAAATGATGATTAAAGCAACATTTACATTTCAAAACAATTCCACAAGTGTAGGAAGCAAAGAAGCTCAGAAAAACAAACAAACCGACAACAGGTTATTAAACATGTGAAGTTCACATAATAACCGTCCTCGCGCCGACGCGGTGCGTTCAATGTTTCCTGTGCATAATGAAACTATCTTGCTTTTACGTAACTTTTGTCAGAGCATCGACAAAACAATTCTGGTGCACTTTTTCCTGGGTTTCTCATAAACTTTTGAACATTTCAATTTTTGTTTAATTAGCTGTCGATAGAAGTATAAAAAAAGTATTATGAATGAAAATTTAAATAAATCCTACTTCCTACTAATATTAAAAAGTGAGTGAACTTTGTATGGATGGATGTATGGATGTCTGGATGGATGTTTGTTCCTCTTTCACGCAAAAACTACCGAACGGATTTTGATGTAACTTTATACAGTTATATAACTTATACATCAGAATAACACATAGGCTATGTTTTATCCCCGTATTCCCACGGGAACGAGAACTACGCGTGTGAAACCGCGCGGCGCGGCTAGTTATTTATAAAATTAAAAATAAGTACAATGTTAGTCTGTTTCTCATAGTTCTATACTAATATGAAAACTCGTGTATTCCTTTGTACTTGCGGATAATTTCCAGAACTACTGAACTTATTTTAAACATTATTTCACTAACAGGATTGACTAATTACAGTCTATGTTGTTGTCTATGCACTTTTTAAAATTATTGTAGCACTTATTGCATATATTTATTGGTGTACAATAAATAGTTGTTACTTAGGTATTACTTAACCGAATTGAAACGATGACGGGTCTATAGATACACTTAATAATAATAATAATACCTACTACAAAGAGGAAAGAATTGTATTATTGTATGTTTGTATGGAATAAACTCAAAAATTTCTTAACCGGTTTTAAAAATTCTTTCACCATCGGAAAGCTTACTTTTCTGGGAGTAACGTCGGCTATAATTTTCCCACAGGAACGGGACTAACGCGGCTGAAATCTAGTATAAAATAAAATTTTCAAGGGTTCAAGCTCTTTGAGGAGTGAACATAAAGAATCGCATATACTTGGGCTAATATGGCTAGCAATATTAATGTTTATATTTTCATTATGCTCATAATTTCAGTAAATAACGGAAATGCAGCGTATGTAGTGTTCTAGAGTTTAAAGAATCACATAAATAATACGAGTAAGGATAATATTTCTTACTATATTTATGACTTGAACGTACAGTCGCGTGCAAAAGAAATGTGCCAAGCAATAAATTAGAAGTTATTATGACAGGTCTATTGTGATCAGTAATTACCTAGTTTAGATCTAGATTAAGCTAAAAGTGAGAATATGCCGTGGGAAAACGAAGCACTTTTGTAATACGAACGCTGTGATGAAATGCAAGAAAAGTGAAAATTCTTTAGTGACACCGTTGTAATTATTTTCTAATACTCGTAAACTTTCACGGTTTCTGTTCTTAGCTCGTACTCTTAAAGGTTAAACCTTTGCCCCTAACTTTGTATGGGCATTAGGTAACTTTTTGAAGAAACATTTGAAAACATTCGAAAATACTCTTAACTTTCGCTCATTTATTCACACGTTCGCTTGTCATAAAACGTTAGGTAGAAGTTATTTCATTTCATATCTCTCTTAATAAATACGTGGTATATGACAAATAAGTATTTCTTAGGAGATAAGTTTCATGCAAATACATAAAAGGAAAATTACACACAGGTCAGTTAAATCAGTTGCTTTTTCACATTTTGAAAACATACCTACTGAATATTAATGTACTTATTACATCATCAGTTTTAGTATTCAATTAATGAATAATGAATACATTGAAATTGGAAATAAATTGAAATTAGTTTACTTTTGTAATTATTTTTAAATCCAACTTCTCCTACTTATATTATAAACGCGAAAGTTTGTAAGTATGGATGTATGGATGTTTGTTACTCTGTCACGCAAAAACTACTAAACGGATTTTGATAAAACTTTACAATTATATAGTTTATACATCAGAATAACACATATGCTATATTTTATCGCCGTGTTTCCACGGGAACGGGAACTACGGGGGGTGAAACCGCGGGGCGCTGCTAGTATACTATAAATGTTACAGTCAACTTACCTTTTTGTATAATTTAGTCTTACATCAATCATCCGTAGATATTTGACTATTTTCATAATATACTCGTAACAAGATTAATTATACAGTTCGGAATACATATTTATATTATTTAATTCACAGTTTTATTTATATATTATTCAAAGGATTCATGTAACCGGTAAATTCCGGTTAATTAGCGGGTCGGAGCCAGCTTGGACCGGTGTTGCGAACGGTTTGCGGTCAAATGGGCTTCGGACCAAATTTCGCACCAAATAACAGCTTTGTCTGCTAATATCATAATTGATTTAAGTTAGTCACCCACACATTTTAAAATTTAAATATTGTTTACGCATCCCCATTTCATGACATATTTTTATTGAGTAAATAAATTACATATACCTATTTGTAAAGAATGTGATTAATTTGTAGTTCAATTGAATTTTTTTATTACAAGTACTAAACATATGAAATAGTTTTACTTGATGTCTTTGGAAACAAAATGGATTTTCTATAATATTTTCATTAGATCTAGATTTATGGGTTACAGTTGAAGGTAAAAGTGTTTTTAATTACGAATTCACCGGTATAAAAGCAAACGTAAATCTTTAATAAAACAAAGGTTAGTTACACCATTTGGACCATATAACTGGAGCACGGCTGGACCTATTTTTATATTTTGGATTTGTCTTCGCACCTCTAGTTTAGTATAAAATGAACGGTTGATTTTACAACACCAATGGATGGGGAGTTAAATCTTTCAGAGTTCATGAAAACACCCATAATTTGGGTTAATAAAACCTGTATAAATTGATTCATGTACACATTACTGTGCGTAATTAATTAACAGGCATATACCCGCTGGCTAACACGTTGGATGTTGAGCGGATGCTGTATTGTAATGGGTTCAGTTCTGCATTAACGGTGGAAAATGAAAAACACGTTTCGCATGTTTCGGTAATTCTGATATCCAACGAGTGAGTTTATGGACTAATATTGCGCTTCTAGGCAAATATATTATTTGCTTCTTTAGGTATGGTCCAGGCAGTCGCAAAGCGAGTCATGTCCCTTAACGAAATGGTCGGGGGCTAAGTTTTTAAAGCATAACCTAGGTACACGTGGAGCTTGACACATTGGACTTTGTAGAGTTCTCATTACAATCGCTTTAGAGGTCAGACTCGAACTAAAAGTGTGAAGCTTCATGTGGTCTTGACTGTACATACTGTTAGCCGATACGAAATCTATTCAAGAGGAGTCTACTCGGGCTACATCTCTACGCGTGACGTCACGAAGAACTACGGAACTAGTCTATGGTGGCTATAATTTATAAAAGTATTTTCTGAAGTAGGTGTTTTGAAGTACGTATATTGTATAATAAACCAGAAATCAGTCATCGCATTATAAATTACCATTCTAATAATACATACGCTTTTTTTCCGGACGGGGTAGGCAAATACAATAGACAGCCACCTGCTATAAACCTGGCACACCACTTGCTCCTCATCTACATCCATCAATCGATTCATTCATGCTCGTACTAAGTATTTATCTAGCTTTTTTTCGTTACGTTGCCCGACGTCCTCTGCCGACTCAGCCACTCACAATTTATATTTTTTTAAATTTCTCGTAGGTATATATATAGTAATCTCTAGCTCAAAAGTGAAGAAAAACATGATAAGAAAACAAGCGTGCCCCAGAAATCGTGATGTGTTTAACACCCGTCACGTTTTGGCATTTGAAAAATTGCGAAGTTAAAAAGTGGGTACTTCCAGAAATAAAGTCCTGCTGCCAACCCTCTTGACGATAAAGTACTATGTTCTTTTCCCCATTTTTATATGACGATGTTATCGACGATGAAGTAAAGGGTTTTAATAAAACTGGGTAGATAAATTAATCTTTTCTTTTTATAAAAAAATCTTGTGTCGAGAAGTACTTTTGTTGATATAGGTACCGATTCAGCCTTCTTGAAATCGGAAATCCTTGATAATTCAGTGAAAAAGGCTGATAGACATACGTAAACTCGACAAAAGACTCGATTTGTGCGAGCAATCTGCAAAAGAAGCCACTTGTCTCATATTAAATGGACCCACCAAATATAGGTCAGCAGATAACCTTGCTTTCAAAAGGCTCAAGCACAAAGCCCTGGAATGTATTGAATGTTAAATCTTATCGTCACGATTCAATAAAATAAGGTCAGAGTACCAACGCATACGATAATCTAGACTGATTCTTGTTATAGACGGTTATTAATTAATACAAGTGAGCTTACGAGTATCGGTAATATTTAACGACTTTTCATCGAAATGAAAAGAATTCATTTCATAACATAGAATTTATGAAGCGCACTGTTTCTTTAACATCTTTGTATATAATCAAACAAAAAATAATATATTTCTGTAGTTATTAAATTTACACGTACGTCATTAGAGATCGGCATTAGGTGCCAAAGTAGGTAGAGGATATAATATGGAGTTGTTAAAACCACAATCTTCCTACTTTTAAATCGAAGCACACATATGAAATGCCAAATTTCATGTGTGCTTTGTGTCGGATGGGACCGAAACTCAATTTTTTTCTAGCTAAGGAGCCGTACTATTAAAAAATGCAGATTTTGTTGATTATCTCCATAACCGGCCACTGTAGAGAAAATCACCTAAGAACAAGAGAAGTTTATATTTAGTAAGTAAACTGTAGAAAAACTCGGATATTTCCCGGGAAATTTTTAGAAGTCCCAAATAAAGTGGTGGTTTTAACAACTCCACATTACATCCTCGTAGCAACTTTACCTATAACTATGGTACCTAATCACACTAACTAATGCCGATCTCTGGTCATTAGTCTAATAAAAAGGAACTCGTCCATGGAGGTTGGTTGAATGTAAACAGCAACCTGTCTCCATCTATGAGTTGCTGGTTCCAAATGCAGTACTATGAGAAGAACCAGCAGCAAACTCGAGTATCATAGCTGACGCCAGTTAACCTTTATAAAACCCCTGTAATTTTTAATTGTTCATCCATATAGAAACTTTTTCTTAAAACGTAATTGTTTTCATCGATCTTAAACTAAATTCTTACTTACTTTTACCTGTGGCTATATTGGTACATGTTTTTGTACGTATCGGTAATAGCGATTAAACGAAGATTACTTTTTAACCGACTTCAAAAAGGAGGAGGTTATCAATTCGTCTGTATGTTTTTTTTTTATGTTTGTTACCTCAGAACTTTTGACTGGGTGGACCGATTTGGATGATTCTTTTTTTATTTGAAAGCTGCTGCTTTTAGATTGTTCCCATTTTAATTTCGTCCAGTTTTGACAACGGAATCCATGAGAAAACCATATAAGTTGAAAATTGAAGTCGGTTTTTTTACTCTTTAGAGTGGTTTTTTAAGATTTTAATTTAAAAAAGTCGATAACTGGTGGAGATCTATAATAGATACGTCTTTATTAACATACGGGTACATCCAAAAGAGGGCTATTCATATACGATGTTTGGGTGCCCTAAGGTGGGTGAAATTTTCGAGTAGATTTATAACTACCTACACTTATTAAGTCTAAGCACATCTTAAAGCTGGTCTTTCTTTGCATAGTAAAAAGCAGCTATTATCAACTTCACTTTCATTCAGGAATGCAGTTGACACGAAGTCAGCGCTTATGTAAATTGAAAGTGCTAATCACTCGTTCAGCAAACGCAATCCTTGGTATCATAACGAACACATTCCTGCACTTTACTGGTATCTAGGTACTTTAAGTCGTGGTAATGAAATAGGAAGTGGAGCAACTTTGTTACCTGAGAAGCTAGATTGAATAAGAATGTGGTTATGCGGGTAGGTGTTTTAAAAAGCTTATATGAATAATTTGATGTAAAACAATGTAGGGTCTATTTCATGTTAATTTAAATTCCATTTAAATTCCTATTAAATAAACTAACTTTTATTAAGATTATTTATTCTTAATTGAGGAGTTTTTTTGTTGGTGTATACCTAATGCCAGACGATGGATGAAGATGAAGCGGGTAGCCAGGCTCATGGAAGATGGCAGTCTATTTTCACTGCTCACTCCGTCGGAAAAAAGGTGTGAGCAAAAGTTTTTGATCAAATTCAATTTTACGTAATACTAACCATAACACCCGAAGCGGATCTTCGTCTGCAGCTTGCAACCGGTTTCATTCAATTTTTCAACAATAAACACGTTTATGAAGTCAATACAAGCAGTGGGCATACCCAAGTTATGTAAGTACACACCGGCGAAAGGCGACAGGTGCGCCAGAGTCAAACACCCACCATCTTGCTTTCCAATTTCATTGGTGCCGATGGGTTTGTAAATTAGCGATGGTCGTTTGTTTAATTATATGCGACGACGGCTATCGTCAATTGTTTATCGTCGATAGCCGTTTGTTTAAAATTGACAATGTAACCGACTGTCATTTGTTTCACTGGTGCGTTGATGCTGCAGTTAACAGCGACGTCGATCCGTCTTCTGTCGTTGAATGCTGTGACGAAGGTGATTTCACAGTCATTTAGCCTATATTTTGCTATGATTATTATGGTTATTGATATAGTGACCACCATTGGCTATGCCTGCCTAATACTTCAGTTTTTTTGCTGTTCCATCAGTTTATTCTTTTTATCTATTTAGACATTTAACATGACGACGGCTTTGATTGTAAATTACATTTATTACAGGACCTTTATTTCAATAAAAACCAAAGTTAACATGAGGAATAAGTAACTAAACAATTTATTACATAATATGAATAATACAGTATTTATTGTCTAAAAACACATTCAAGCAATAACTTACTAGTACCACAATTTAGAAGTTGATAAAAATCACGTGCATGTCGATTTGTTAAGTACTTTTTTTTAACATTAGGTATATCTTTTTTCACTACAACGGTCTTGCCTTCCCATTATGTACTCGTACAAGTTTTTAGCCTCTGCGCTGATGATGGAGTCAACGATTCGTCACCTGTCAATTGGAGATAGAAGCCATTACAGATGCGATGTTATGGGCACTCAGTTTTGGCTATGCAGTTGGTCATTTAATAAATTCATAACGAAGCTTGTCAGATCCTATGATACGGTATGATGGTTTTATACTGAATCATGTTTATCTATTGCTGATTAGCTTTCAAACATTGATTGTAATGACATGGATGTGGTATTTTGGATTGCGCTCAAATATTTGTTGTACGAAATTCTACTTCGGGACCTAAAATAAGTTTATTTATTGAAGTTTTTAAACGGATTATAATTAAAAAATATTATGCATTGAAAGTACTATTTATACATAAGGAACACTTTTTAAAGTCTATAATTAAGTTTGTAAATATAAAACATTAGTTTTAGATTAAGTCAAACTTACTCAATGTCACGAGTAGTCGCTAGTGTAGCTATATGATGTAATTATACAAGGTGACTTTTTTTACCGTCTGGAAAAAAATGTGGTGTGATAGGTAAGTGTAATAGATTCATTTGGCAGTGTTATTTAAAAAAATTTTTTTCTCTCAACAATTTTTTTTCTTGTCTAGACTAATATACGAGTACATTACTCAATTGTAGTCAATAATACACACTGAGATATTTGAAATTGTATTTTAAAAAGAAACAGGCTCGTAGCTTCCATTCATGCGCAATATACCTACAACCGCCAGCTGCGCGTAGTACTTACTGTGCTTTTCAAGATTTTGTAAATTGCACTAAACATGACTATATTTAAAGAATAATCTCGTGTATAACTTCAGCTCTAGATACCTTATACGTCATATTTTTTTCCAGACGGTAAAAAAAATCATCCAGTATACAGCTTTCACAGAGTAGGTATGCCTAAGTAATAAAGAAATGGTTGTTACGTCCAAGGAAAATAATTATCTGAACAGGGATTTCGCTTTCCCTTAATTTGTTCCGATATGACAAGACAGTAATATTATATTTTCTTTTATTTGGTATTTCAATAATGCTTATTCTACGAGGAATATAATATGAAAAAGTATGATCAACAACATACCTACTTGATTGAAAAAGTGAGCTAACACGATAGATCTATTGTTAACGAGTATTTGTATTCTGTTTATGTATCTCTTTTAGCAGAACAACTTCTGTTATGAATTCATGATTGTGTTATTTTATTATAAGGTAACGAAGGCATTTTGGGCGTAATAATAGATACAAAACAAACTTCTCAATGTTATAACATTTCCTACAAAACAACCTTTTAGCACTTCCTATACACTTGAGTTCTATTGTTAAACTGTGACGTTTGTTTACTTAACGACAAACAACCTAAAGTCAAAGACAGACAGTCTGATTTGCTTTGAGAGTTTCTGCATCAATATTTGTAGAGTTGGAACGGAAGTTATAGTAATTGGCAACGAATTGCCAATTAAGTTGTGTGTTGTTGTTCATTTTCGGATGTGATTTGGAAGGAATACTTTGATTGGAATTTGCATTAGTATAATTTACGGGCATAAAAGTTGTGTAAAGTTAAGTTACCTCATTTTCTTTAACCTAAATGAAATATGAATATTATATTTATATTTAGTTTATTGAAATCGTAATAGAAATGAATTCTGTACAAAATTTCTTTAAAATAATATAAGAATTTATCTTACGCCTTATCCCTTTGAGTATTAAACCAACCGGAGACGCCACTGCCAGGCGTTACCCTCTGCCAAAAAAAGTGTTGGTCAACGATCATACCTGTTATATACAACTAGTTTTTTTGAGTTCACGGAGTGCTCGGATTGGTGAATGTATTTGTGTGCATTTAGTTCAAGCTAGTGTTTATAATTGTTTTGTCAAAAAATGCGTTTGTTTTAACATTATTTGTGTGCGTTTCCACGTCCCCCCCCGCAGAAGTTGGCAGACTTTTTTGCAAAGAACATTCGCGTGACATCTCCTGTTGGTTTAATACTCAAAGCCTTATCCCGATAGAAATATAATATAATGAGTTTGTGTCAAAATAATTCCTTTATTGTTTTTTTCTTATAATTACGAAGTAAGTATAATAGTTACGGCGTCTGTCGGGTCATTTTTTATTTTATAAAACACGATATGTGTGTTATGTATTGTGATTTTCATTTTTATTTTCTTATTCAATCTGCTAAATGGATATAAATTTACGTGGTTTATTAAATTATCACCATTCGACAAATCCTTGATGTATATCGCAGCGGAAACGAAACTAAATTATAATTTACAATGGTGTCGCCGCTTTTCGATTCCCATAATTTAAACGTTTAATCTGTACTTATGGAACCTGACAAACTCGTTCGTGACTATTTTGGTATAAAATTTATACGAGCCTCGTTACTGACGTCCGTTGAGAATGGGCGTGTTTCCGGAGGTTATAAAGAAAATTTGGGAAATTACTTGGTAATTGTATTCATAATTTTACTTAGCGTGCTAAAATGTTCATAATTAGGTTTTAAGTACAATTTAAAGGTAATTGAATTGTGTTTTGGCGAAGTAAAATCAATGACAATTGAATTGAAAATTCTAAGTTTCCCGGTAATTCTTATTCAATAGATTAACAGGTTGTAGCAATTTTCAAAGGTAGTTAGTACACCTTGATAACAATATTTTAATTTATATCCGAATAACATATTATTTTCAATTATAATCAGTTAAAATTGCGAGACTTTACGTTCAATCGATATTTGATTAAGTACGTTTTGTGTATTTATTTATAATTCTGCTAAAACACATGCAGAAATCATTGTCATCCCACATAATACGTAAGGATATATTTGAAACCCACAACTATGCAAACTATTTTTAAACGAGTTTCTACAACTTGGTTAGTTTTTGTCATGTGTACAAAGTTTGTAGTTTTGCTAAGATGCGTTTGGTACATAAAGAAATTTTCGCATTTATAAGATCTGTAAATTTTAAATGATTCTCGGATTATTTGATGATGCAATCACTCACTATACCTCTTTCAATGATTGATGATTTATTCTTAGTAGTAATGACAATCACTCACTAAAAAGTTTAATTCTATGATTACTTAAAGAGCTTGCCAAAGTTAATTGATGACTTTGCTGAAAAACCGTTTTTACTTTAGCATCGTACTGCTAAGTCAAAACGGTATTCTTATCGTGTCCTTATTTTTTATAATTTGTAACGTTAAAGTAGAATTATGTTTATTTGAACACTGATTTGTCTTTCGTTATGTATAAACTAATCTTTCATAAATTGATATTACACTGAATGTACGAGTAGACAAATTAATATACATACACATACAGAATGGAATCTACCGCTGACGGTAAAATAATGTTTTATGATGTTTAAATTCTGTAAAAACAAAATTGATATTTATATAACAGAACGTCACGTAAAAGATGATGCTTAATATATAGGTGACGCTAAGTGGCCCTCGTAAGATTGAATATACACTACTAGTTAGAGGAGTATTCAAAATATGTAAACAACCCAATATTTTCTACTCAATAAAATTCTAACACTGCCTGGACTGACAGGCAACGCACAGCTTGAACCGGTGGGTACAGCACCATGAAATTTAGGTGAGTAGCACTAAGAAAGTTTTTGTATTTAAATTTAAGTTGGACTTAAATAATCTTTTGAGCACATTAAGAAATATGATTGCCAAAATAAAGAATAATTTCGATTTGTTTTCGTTTTTCAGTACCTACAAAGTGTTTGAAAAAAGTTTTTGGATTTCTGTCATTTCTAGTACTTATACCATTAATGGTCTCACAGTATTTTGATCCCCACGCAAAATAGGATCGATTGGCATAAACATTTTTTTTTGTATTTTATCATTTTTTTCGCTCACTCTACATTTTCTCCAAAATCGGTTAATGCAGTTCATAATATCTCAAGAAGTTAGGGATGGTATCCTAGGGACGTATTTACTGTAACTATAACGAATAAGTTACCTGCCCTCACTGACCCATCTCAAAAATCCACCATGTAGATGAAAGTTCGTATATTTTTTTAATCCCATTGCCCACACAGCATGAAAGTAACCTATGGTGATTGGAGGGCTAGTTGTATGTTTCAAAGGATGAGCCTAACTATTTATAGACGATGCATGCAGCCAGTACCTATTCTGAATACTTTTTCAAATGATTACTCTTTGAAGGTCATTTTGTATCTCCAATATTGTAAACATAACTACATTTCAATTTAAACCCTGTTTACCGATATAACAAGAACTTGTGATGGCTTTACCATAATCTTGCGGTACATGGTAAATATAGTATGAGAAGTAATGAAAGTATAAAACGGGATGTAAGCTAACGACTCCCTCATATATCAGAGTAAACGGGACCTTTTTTTGAGATCTTGCTGGGACAACTGTTATATGACTTCAGCAGTATTTAGATCATGTTGGTAATTAAACGGTTTCCTTTGTAAAATGCTGTGTAACGATGAGGAAAATGTATTTCTTAATCCAAACAACCTTAGAACAATGCATAGAACCAAAAATTATGGTGTTTTTGCACATTTTTGATTGGTTTCATGGATAGGTTCATAGCATAGAACTGTACAAGGAGTACCTATTTTAACGGGGTTATCCAATCAAGCAGCAAGGTCCTTCAGGCGCAAAAGAACAATAATAAATAAGCTATTACTTCGCAGAAATATTACCAGACCGGCTAAAACACAATAAAGATTGGGATTTAAATAATTTTTATGCTAAAGTGGTAAAAAAATCCTTATGACACCGATCTGTATGTCTGTCTGTTATAGTTGCTTATCCGTTATATTCACACATTCACATCCTGTTTCATTGAAGGTACTAACATAGTCCGTGAATAATAAATGAAAATTCTAGCTACATCCGGTACATTTTATGCGCAAACAAAAGACGATCCTGATGCTCTGT
The DNA here is from genome assembly GCA_963855545.1 of Ethmia dodecea. Taxonomy (NCBI): domain Eukaryota; kingdom Metazoa; phylum Arthropoda; class Insecta; order Lepidoptera; family Depressariidae; genus Ethmia; species Ethmia dodecea. The sequence goes on from OY979449.1 coordinate 5,199,859, forward strand.
TTGAAATAGGAAAGTAACTTGAGTTAAAATAAAACAAATACATAAACAAAGGTCGGCTGGGCTTAATTGTACAGCTTTCCAAATGAATCGAATATCAGTTTTCTTTAGGTTTTCTTCAATATTTACGAAAGAAAGTACTTAATTATCTTTGTAATATATATCCAAGAAAAAGAATGTGTCAATAAGTAACTGTTACTAATTGATATATTATTTTTATTCTTAGGATTACCAAGTTAGGATTGTTTCGGAAAACTTATTCTGTAATACCTACTTAGTAAAACAAATAATCTTAAAAAAAACTTACTTTGCCTGCACGGATCCCGTTTCTTTCCTACTTTCCTTATTTGGATCATTTTTTATCCAATGCCCAGGCCATAAAAGGAACATATGGTTTATATTCAAATTCTCTAGCTTCAGTTTAGTTTAGTTTCGGCTGTGCGTTGATAAGTAATAATAATAATAATCTTTATTTCAGGCAATATTTACATTAGTAGATCTTAAATAACGTAAACAGAAGCCCATATTATATATACCTTAAATCTAACATACATAAAAAATAAATAACTAAACTATTTTACACGAAGTGTCGGCGACGTGCGAGCGCTTTTGGCAGGTAGTTGACCCCGGAATTTCCGAAATACAACTCCCTGCGGCCAGAAGTCCTCCTTCATGAAGGTTTCCAGATGATGGGTTGGTACTCTCACCACAAAAGAATTAAAATTCGTTTTGCAACGAGACTCCAACCGTTCAACCCTCAATGAGAAAGTGGACTTCTTCACTATGTAGTCTACGCCGTCTTGGACCTTCGTAGACCAGTGCAGACGGGACACATACAGCTGCGTCGACGGTACAGCAGGACGCAGCAGATGGTTCGGTCCGGTCGGAGCAGTGCCACGGGTGTTGAGGCTAGAGGGCTTCTTCTTCTTCCTCTCTACTCTTTGGAAGCCCTCCTCATCACACCGGTTTTTCCTCAAAACCGGTGGGGGCACTTGCTTGCCAGCAGATTTGCTTCGGCTCTTCTTCCCTTTCTTGGAAAGCCCCATCTTTAGTAATAGTTTATCAGTAAATTCTACCAACATAATGAACTACCAACATAATAATATTGTTAAATTGATCCTCCTATATCACCTACGGTATTTCACCAGGTGTACTTAAATCACCAGTGAAATACTAGGTGATTTGAATGGAACCGTAATACTAATCCAGTACTGTCCCATGAGCAAATGTACACGACTTTGCAGCCTGGAAAACAAAGTGAGTTTTATACTCTGTACCTCGTACCTACAAGTCAATATCGGTTATCCCGAGGGATTGCCACATAACAGGTACACAAAACAGTTTTCCGTTGGGATTCTTTAGTTCTTTTACATTGTTACCAAGGATATGTGTTTATTTTTCTTAATACCAGCTTTATGTTAGTAAAGATTTTGCTAAGTAAGTTTTTAGGGTTCCGTGACAACTTAGGTAACTTGAATTTTTTTGGTCAATAGCCTAACACTATCTCCCAACTCGCGGAGACACTACTTTCCATATTTCCTAGTATGTGAGGAAAAACTCATAGATCAGAATTACTTTGTTACATGGGGGTAGAGCATTAGGCAGCGTCATATCCGCCATCATTATACAGTAGTACATAAGATGCTTTCAAAAGTGACTTTAACTTGTACAAATTGGCTAAAATTATAGGTTTCGCTAATATTGATGTAAAAACTCAAAACAAAAACATACTTGGTACATCTAAGGCTTTCTGTAAAACATTCAGAAGTCTTATTTTCTTTCCATCTACATTATCGCGTCATTGGAGAGCTGCATACATACTACCATTCGTTGGTTTGTGTCCCAGAATCAGGTCGAGGTATCCATTAGCACCTTTCTTTTTAGAGCGACAAAGCCATTGCCAGTAATGCAACTGGCTCGTAAATGATAAATACGATGTAGACGTGTTACTTCGAGTAAAAACCATTAAGCAGTGTGACAACATTTAAAAAGTGCTTAAAACAGGACTTGTTTTGTTTTGCAAGATAAATAAGAGCGAGTGCAATTGCGTCTGTCTGTGGCGGTACTACATTTTATTTTCTTGCGATTTAAATTGCCAAGTCGCAAAAAATTTGGTAGATTATCCAACGAACCAGTTTTAATTTCCATCTTTAATGGCGTTACAAATCTACTATACGAATACTTGTTTCTCGTCCTTGACATTAGGTTGGAGTTTTCTCACCAAAATTGTGGATCTATTTATTAAATTAATAGTCACACTAATTCTATAAATATCAAGCAGAAATTTTTGATGTCACCTGTAAATGACACCGGTTGTTACATAGAGCAAAACATTACCCATTTACACAATACACTAAGATACTAGTTAAAATGTACTAGGTGAGCTTATATATCTGCTAGTTATCATTCTCTTCTGACTAGCAAAAATGAAAAGCTTGAGCCAACAAAATAGGCGTGAAAGAGACAACTTGCATTCGAGCCAATAATGGGTCTATGTACCTATTTGCCAATTAGGATGAGACATGTAAGATTGGCTCATTTCGTATGAGTCTGAGAGAGACTGGACAGTCATATTTAGTATTTTATTGTCAGAGGGACCTTTGTTTCTGTTAATTTTGCGAGTTTTAAGTGAGTAAGATCAAATGAAATTACTCGAAGAAGATCTATAGTAGCACTGCGGTAAAGCTAGAATGAGAACAAAATAAATGGAAAGGTCACAATACTTGGTATTTGGTCGGACATTTGAGATTTATTGTACAGTTTTCTTCAGTCTATTCGAAAAGAGAATTCCAACATCTTTGAATCTTTTACACAGTGGGTGTGATTATGTAAAGTTCGAACCTATTACTATAACCGATCGCAAATAACTTGGTCAAGGCGAAGAAATACTAGAAGAATAAATCATACTGGAATTTATTGACAAAAACTACAAGCTTCGGGTCAAATGTCAAGGGTACAGATAAATTGTGTTAGATTCATTTACCTACATTAATTATTTTATCCAATTTTTATTATTCATAATTAAATTAATAAAATTTTCAAGTACTTTAGAAATAATAACGAAGTTAATTATTTTCAATATGCTCTTAAAATTTTAATTATGGATTCAAAAAATAATTCACTTACCCTAGCTTTTACTCTGACAAATTGGTTTTTGAAGCTTGTTACAAATTTGTTTTATAAATTCATTTTATAAATTATTTCAATCTGGTCGATATCAAAACCACTCTGTATGTCACTCTGGTATAAAGTAGATTGTATCAGTGAAACAATGTTTATATTACATACTACAAAAATACTTTTATAATACTATGAGATTGGTCATTCGAAAAAATAATGTATAAGTAATAATTTTCCACACCCGTTTTTACTAGAAAATAATTGTCTTTGAGAATTTGATGCGTAATGTAAACATTATATGCGGATAAATAAGGTATTCGTCGAGCACCGCTCGGTTCTAATAGGCACCGTAACAATTGAAAATCAATTGTGTTTTATTTTATTGGCTTGAGAGGAACAAATGTGTGAAACATTAAATAAAGGCAATTTTGCGATTTCATTTAGTTCAGTCAAGAGAATTAAAATTTCTATTTACAGTTGACCACAAAATCTCACCTGGTGTTAATTTCTATAGGAAATCAAACCATTGCATTATATATTGTATCAGAAATTCAAGGCGTGGCGAGAGTGAAACCGATTTCGAAAGCAATCTTTGAATAAACTTCTCACGACATAATGCAATAAACTCGGCTAATAGAATGACCGTGTTTTATGAAATGGCGTTTTCGTGGTTTTTCGGATATTATGTTATTTTGAAAATTGTAGCTGATTTTGTGTGTAATTTCTACTTGCTCGTTGTTGTAATTAGATGTTGCTTATGAATACGAATAAGAAATACTACAAAAGTAAGTTGGATTAGGCGCATAATGCCACATTCGCAAAATGACACATTCAATTTTCGCAAAATGCCACATTCTCAAAATGCCACATTCTCAAAACGCCACAACGCAAAATGTCACATTATCAAAATGCCATTTTCTCATAATGCCACACTCTCGTACTAATCTGTGTGATGTGATTAAATACTATTATAAGTACATATAACAATAAAACTGCTGAATGATGTAAATACAAAAAAATATGCTGTTTTGAAAAAAGTTATAATATTTTGTTATTACGTTTTTATGATTCTCAGCGGCATTCATAATTTCAGTTAACATTTTCAATTTATTTTGTGTTAAAATAAATGGAAATTAATAAATAATGTGATTAAATTAAAAATTATTAAATTAGTTTTATTTTCTAATTTATAAATCATCGGCCTACATACTGCAAGAAAGGGAGTTGGACGAGTATGGCACTTTGTTAGTGTGGCATTTTGCTAATGTGGCATTTTGCTAATGTGGCATTTTGCTGTGTGGCATTTTGCGAATGTGGCATTTTGCGAATGTGGCATTTTGAGAATGTGGCATTTTGCGAATATGGCATTTTGCGTCATGTGGCATTTTGAGAATGTGGCATTGTGCGCCTAATCCAGTAAGTTAAAGCGACAACAGTTTTTTTAAATGTAACTGTTTTTGAATAAATAAATACAAATTAGATTGATGAAAGAAAAAATACAAAAAACTACTTCATCTGATTATCTACACTAATACAAAGAGGAAAGATTTGTATTTTTGTATGTTTGTTACGAATAAACTCAAAAACTACTAAACCGATTTTAATAATACTTTTACCAATGGACAGACGGAAGTGAACTATTTAATAATTTAAAAGACCTAGGTCTCGAGGTGAACTCCTCAAAATGTGAATTTTTCTCTTGTAGTGCTGTGTCCCGTTTACACTTATCTCGTTTTGGTGCTCTTCTCCCTGGCCTCAAGGAAGTTTCAAATACCGATTTCAACCTTTTAGGTTCTCCCATCTTTCATGATGCTGTTCCTGAGGCCATCTCTTCAAGAAAACAACTACTTCTAGCCGCTCACGAACGTCTCAAAAATCTCAAATATATAAATCTAATTAGTCTTTAGATTTATATATTTATTGTCATTTGTAAATAAGATGTAATAAATTAATAAAAATATAACTTTCTATAATTTATTATTTATTATTTTATTATTTTGACTAAATCGGTGTGTCAAGAAAAATAAAATATGCACGGTAGTTCCTTTAACACAATATATTTTTGTTAATTAATACCTTCCCTTCAAGTAACAGAATGCAGATAATGTAGTATTTACTATTGTATATCGATGATTTACCGAAGTGTGTTAAATAGGGGATGTATAGTCAAGAACACATGACGCTTTGCTTGCAAGTCTGACCTCTAAGGCGATTGTAATAAGAACGTTACAAAGTCCAATGTGTCTAGTTCCACGTGCTCTTCGCTGTACGAGGGAGAACACACGGCGAAAATAATAGTAATGCAAGAAATTTAAAACCTAAATTATACAAAATAGCGAGAGAACGAAATCTTCAAAAAGCAAATTAGTACACATTCTGCTACAGAACTATAGGTAAAAGCTGGTAAAAGAAACGTTACCTCCGATGACATTTTAAAGGTAGATACGTTGTACTCTTACCTACTCTCCTACATATTAGACTAAATTAATGACGACAATACTGGTATCGTAATTTGTAGGTATGAGAGATAATACTTCCACAATTGTTACTTACCTACTTTACATCTGAATTGGAATCAAAAAGTAACATTGAATCTAGGCTAATAAAAGTAATACTGATAGTAATAACATACTTTTTCATATCTCCGGACGGAAAGCGGCAAATTTCGGGCCGGTGCGCTAAAAGAAGTTGGCGCTTTCCGCCTCCGCCAATAAGAAAAAAAGTATACACACCTCGGGAAGTAAATAAGAAAGTTTTTTTAGTATTTGTTGTTATAGCGGCAACAGAAATAGGTACATCATCTGTGAAAATTTCAACTGTATAACTATCACGGTTCATGAGATACAGCCTGGTGACAGATGGACAGACAGATAGACAGACAGACAGACGGACAGCGGAGTCTTAGTAATCGGCTCCCGTTTTACCCTTTGGGTACGGAACCCTTAAAAGACTGTTGATGTATATTATCTCTCTCTGGATGGCGCCATTCTGGGTCCCAATATGATCCCGATTCAAACTGCAAACAACTTTAACGTTAATTGGTAACCAAATGTAAAAAAATGCAATTTGACTCTGAAACATAATCAAAGATGGTCTTAGTAGGTCTGCTGGTTACACACCTACCTCAGTTTATATAGAACATCATTGGTTACCTCAAAACAATCCTAGCACGGTGCTTTTAGCCAGGCGCGGAGGCATCCCAAGTTTTATTGTTGCTATAAATTTTACGTTCCGCCATAGCAGTCGAGATTGCCCGCGGATTTTTGTACTTCATTTGCTATGGAAAGGGCTTTCTTATTTCCTTTATTATATGCTTGTTGTGGATTAGCTCCGGATAATTGCAATGGTTATTAGATGTTTGGGATAACGTACGATTTCAATGAATACATAGATAATTTCTTTTAATATAATAAACGTAATATAGTATATAATATGTTTTTTTAGTAAAAGTCTTAAAAGCTATTCGCTGTGCGTATGTAAGTCAGTCAATTAGTCAGTTACTTTTCTTTGTATATTTATATTTAGAATTGAAATGACTATACATATAGAACTCTGTTGAGCTGTTCTTCTTTTCTGAGCTATATTGATATTATATTTCTATGATAACATTCGTTTTGTCAATCATAAAAAAATAGTTTTCAATATTATTTTTCCTAAAAGTAAAAAGTAAGTGACTTTTTCAAAAATATTAACAAAATAACGTCTGATACGGGTAATTTCACAAAAGCCAAAGTAGTAATTAAAACCACACTGCATTAAAGTATCAAAATGGGAAAATGGATGCGGGTTAAATGAGCAACAAAGTTACTCCTACACAGCTGCCAATTATCCTTAGAATTTTGCTGGTAAAAACTTCAAATGCTCAACTTTTCAGCTCGAAAACTAATTGCGCTTAGTGCAAAATTCAACTGCTTTCGCATGTTATACTCGTAATATATAACCTAAAACCAGTCACTTAACTTTTAACTACGTTTAGTTCCAACGTACAAGTAACTTAAAGTTCAAAGTTGGTTACAACTTACTAAAGTAGAGTTAGCATTACCGCAGCAGTGTTATAGGTGATCAGCACAAATCTCAAATATAGTGATTTCTTCCGATCCTTACCACACCACCAACGACCTCCTAAGGCAAGTTTCATGCCCCATGGGCGACCAGAGGTCAATCTTATTTATTTAGTTATTTAGTACCTATATACCTACTCTGCCCTGTCTGGTGATAACTGCCTCACTGGCAAATGTCACTATAATATATTTTTTAAATTTAATTGCCTTCTGGGAAAGAATTGATGTTTGATAACAACTAATTTGAATCTACCGTTGATTTTATCATATATGATCACTATAATTACGCTAAGAAAACTCTTTAGATATACGTATATACTCGTAGATTGCACTGTAAACAATACAAACCATTTGATCTTAACAAAATCGAGAAACTGCACCATTCAGTTGCTTTTTGCTGTGCAGCGAAAGTTTTTAATTGTCTATAAATTATAGAGTCGACGGTTTTCATTGGCAGCAGGTCTTTTAGTTGATATGATACCTCTTGGAATGATTTTCTAGTTGTAAATCGTGATTGTTGCATAACATTGTTTTGCGGAAACGGAAATGGTTAATTTGAATTTGGAGGATGTGAACTTCAATTTTTAAATGTCAACATGTTATCTGATGATTAAAATATAAAATATTGTTATTTAGTGATTTTAAGGACCTAGTTGAAATATAATATCAAAATATCAGACTTTTGTTCGAAGGGAAGCAAATAATGGTCTTGCAAAGTTGTGCTATTAGCGCAACATTAACTCCGTATGAGTCATAGAGTAAACATCATCTCAAATGCAACATTTTCCGTTGTAGGACGGCGCGGAAGCGATTTTTTTATTGTAAGAACTATATTGTGAACCAGCTAGGAAATATGCAATTCCCTCTGTCTGATTCGCCGCGTTGCTACCCCTCTGTTCGCGCTTTATTCTCAAGGGGATTTGCAGAGACATTCCATTCCTGGAAAGATCTACTTTTCACTAGTGTATTTTGTGAACCCCTAAACGAGACAAGTGATGTTGTTACAAATGCCTCAGAATCTCTGAAGGTTTAACTTGATGTTTTCCTTCACCGTCTAACTACTGATAGCTATGTATGGTAGTTTTTGGATAAATCGGTACCATTCAAACCTGGGCTTCACTTATGAGAGCCAGGCTCACTTCCAACATGGCTATTACCGCTTTTAAAGTAACACAAGCTGATACTAAAGCCAGATTGAAGAAGAGAGAGACTAAAACTAATAATCATAAAGTAATCATAATTACACAGACGCTCTGTTATGGCGACAGAAAATATGGAAAGAACGTTTATTACAAGAATTTCAGTTACTCCTGCGGTTGATAATAACAGGTTGTGTTGAAAAGAAACAATTATTACGCAAATGAGAAATAATCTCATAGATAATTTTCCTTGAATGATGAAACTTTGTGGTTTTATAATCATTTATAGTATTATAGATGCTAACGTGTAAGTCAGGGCCGTCAGGCGATTATATACTGTCTTTATAGGTCATTCAAAGTAATTTTTACTACTAAGCTCAGTTTAACGATTATGGTGTTAGCAAATTATACAGGCTTAGCTCTGAGCTGGTTTATTTTTCTGTAAATGTCACGCGCTGTAATACAAAACCTTTTGTATTATCGTTATATTTTAGCGAGTGTGTGTGGTGTAACAAAATGTAATCTATCTCATAGAAGTTGAAGTAACTAAATCTAAACATGTAAATGATATTTTGCATAAGTTTTATGATCGTGATTACACGTAGGTTTCTTATCTATTGTTTATAAATTGTATGTTTTCATGAAATTTATTCATATCAATTAATACAGTCATTTCTTAAGTTATTCCCTATGTTGTATACTCACCTCTTTGAACATAATTATAGCCTGTACATCCTTTAAAAAGTTTTGCAAATCATACATACATACATATGCTCAAGCCTTTTTCCCGAAGGGGTAGGCAGAGACAACAGCCCGCCACCGCAAATCACTACAAAGTATAAAATAAAGTCGCTTTCTCTGTCCCTATATCCCTATGTCCTTATGTACTATGCTTAAATCTTTAAAACTACACAACGGATTTTGATGCTGTTTTTAATAGATAGAGTGATTCAAGAGGAAGGTTTTATTATAAGCATTGCACCCGTGCGAAGTCGGGGCGGGTCGCTAGTTCTTATATAAACTCAATACGGAATGCATGTAAGTAAATAAAATAATCTCAGCGTAGACAATTGTAAACGTTTTTCAAGGTTAAATCAAATATATTTTATGTTAATTCCGTAATTCCAGCAAAAAGTCCAAGAAGAATTTCCACATTACAAAAGCGAGCGAGCGAGAATATTAAAAATACACGACTAATTTGGGCAAAAAATACGACAATACAGAGCTTGAGAGGCATTTCGTCGCTTCCTAATAGGACCCGTGTCTTAGAAATCCTTACTTTTGAAATTAAATATTATTTCTTCTACATTTTCGTGTTTAACAATACTATTTAAGTAAGTGTTTGTAACAGTAACCTTACAATTAAAGAACCTGCTTCACAAGATGATAATCAGTTAGACTCGGGTTCGAATCCTGGCATGTAATAATGGGTTTTTCAAAACTTACGTACACATTTATCACTAGCTCGACGGTGAAGGAGAACATCGTGAGGAAACCCGCAGGTCCCAAAATTAATTCTGAGACATGTGTAAAAGACCCGGTGCGGCGATCCACCTATCACGTTTAGGGGTCAAATATTGTCGTGGAAAGTGAGTATATCCAGAAATAGAAGGCGTGAGATTATTTATTTATTTTATTTATTTTTATTAAGGACAGTTATATTAATCTATATTATGTATATATTTGTTCAGCTGTGGACATCCTGCGACTAAAATAATGAAGAGAAATGATTATTAAAAAAATTATATCATTAGAACCCAGGGCGAATGTTGAGATCGGGGCGTCACTTTTTGAACAAAATTTTTAAATTAGATTCTACGAGGATTTTCCTCATTTAACCATCATGGAGGTTTGAAGCTCAAGAGTTGCCTAATGATGATATCGGTACTTTGCATCAAATTATTGTTACTATAATATAATATTTTCTATTAAAATATAACTTTTACTTTTTTAATTTAAAATACTACTTTTATCCCACAGCAGACTTAAATTTATATTGTGTCAACTACAAAAGCTTTTTTTGTGTGATGCAGGGCGAGTGTATATATTTTTATAAGATGATGGCACATAATTGATATAAAACTACTAGTACCAACCTAAAAACTTTTTGAAAAGATGGATATACTGATAAGTATTATTTATTGTTAAATATACATACTATATCTCAACATAAAACTAATCCTAAATATAATATTATAAACGCTTTTTGAACAACGGCAGCTTTGGTACCCACTGAAATAGACACCCACGGGGTATCACACTATGCTTATTTTATTGACTCATAACAAGTCGAAATTTTCCATATTTTTAAATTAATCTAGCAGTTGAAAATATTGAGTCAAATAAAACAAAAATATGATAGAAACACGAATCGATCGATTGGGAAATCTATTAATAACAAAGAGATTAAAATATAATATAAGGCATAGAGGGGACAAAGCGAGGATTATTTGAAGCCAAAAGTTATTCCAAGTGGAATAAGTCGAGTACAATTTCGACCGAATGACAGCTCGCGTTCATACTAACTGACATGACAAGGACATGACGCTTGAGCTTCAAAGTTTTGTATGAAAATATTCCCAATGCCCCCTCTATGCTATTATATTTTAATGTCTTTGATTAATACAAAAACTTTTTTGTTGTTGTGGTAAAATTGAACGTCGTGTCATTACGTCAACCGTGTCATTCACTAGGGATGACCAAGTGAAAAAATAAATTGATATTTATCGTATCGACATTTCTAAATACTATAGATAAAAATCGAGTGAAAAATATCGATATATCGTCAGTTTTTACATTATTATTTATACATATTCCCAAATTCGTAAAAAAGGACGATGAAAATAGTATTTTTTTATAAATGCTCGAGTCTAAACAAGTATTTAGTATTTAACATGAAATGAAACAGAATTGCGTTAAAAATATAATAAAATTGATACGAATTCGATACTGTAAAATAAATGTCGATATATCGCCATTAAAAATATCGACGATATATTTATTATTGTGATAATTATGTATTTGGAAATTTTTTTTCGATATTTTAATATAGGTACTTATCGATATTTTTTGCCCAAGCCATCATTAACTGCCACTATGTGGCATAGAGTAACTTATATGGCATGTGGTAGGCAGTGCTATTTTCTAACAAAGAGGTTGTAAGAAAATCATTTTCTTTCCTAGAGAAACTTTTTCTTTACACGTCTTTGGTACCTAAAATCTCATAATAACCTACAAAATACACTAGGTAACAAATAACTTTTAAACCTCAACTTATAAAAATGTGGTATGATTACATATTATCTTAGTCTGTCCAAGAACTATCGATTTTACACGGTTTCGTCTCCCGTGGGCAGGTGTAAGTAGGGTACCCAAAACACATGGACTTTTGCCAATGTTATTTGTGTGGATCAAAGATATTAAAGTAAGGATGAGTTATATTCATACTGATTGCGTTTGAAAATTGATCCCCTAATGTGCTACAACATATACATTCTTACTTTTTAGCGTATTTATAGGATACAACAATGACGGTGAAAGATGATACGGAACGAATAATAGATAAAGAAAAAGAGAGCTATCTGGTAAGATACGACATAAAAGCGCTTAAAATACGACTTGAAATACAATGCGACTAAATAAAATGTGGTTAATTAGCTACATTTGTCGGCCTCATTTTCCGTGCTCTAGTAACATATCTACGTCTTTCTATATATAATATCTTTGGTGTGGATGGGTTTGTTACTCTTTCACATAACAACTACTGAACGTATTTTGATGAAACTATATAGTCATGTAGCTTATACGTCAGAATAACAGACAGGCTATCTATACTTCTATACTAATACTATAAAGAGGAAATATTTGTATTTTTGTATGTTTGTTACGAATAAACTCAAAAACTACTGGACCTGGATTTCAAAAATTCTTCCACAAATGGAAAGCTAGAATATCCTTGAGTAACATAGGCTATATTTTATTTCCGTATTCATAATGTATTTATAAATGCGAAAGTCAGCTTATTTGTTATGTTTTCACGACTAAACCGTTAAACCCATATAGAGATATATTGGACCTTAAAAAAGGATATATGCTACTCCTTATCCCGAGAAAACACATAGTTCTAGGGGACGCGATAACTAAATAAGTAAATCAACTAATTATTGAATGTATTTGCCACCGTAGAATTAGTTGTTGCAATACAAGTATCTTCAAACCATATTAGTTCAGTTCCGAGTAGAAACCTATAACCCTATAACGGAACTAAGAATAGTTTCACTAGATAACCTAGCGCTATGTAACCCTATCTAAGTGTAATTTAATATGTGATGAAGCTGCAACCAACTTTAGTTAGCTCTGTGAAACTATATAACGAAGAATGGACCTTTGCGTGTGGAAATTGAGTCGTACGCACCATCATTTTTAAATACATTTATTTATTTATAAATGAATTATCCCACGCTTTATATCCCAGAGGATAGGCAGACGTATTCCATTTCTGGAAATACCTACATTTCACCAGTATATTTTTTCTTTGGACTACGAAACGTGATAGGTGGTGAGCACATCGCCAAACCGAGGTGCAGTTACACATGTCTTAGAATTAACCCTGGAACCTACGGGTTTCTTCACGATGTTTTCCTTCACCGTCAAGGAAGTGATAATATAAGTCGGGAAAAACGGAAACTCATGATTATGAGCAAATTATCATATCATCAGCCGGAAGACGTCCACTGTTGAACAAAGGCCTCCCCCATAGAACGCCATAACGAACGGCAACTTGCCGCTTGCATCCACCGGTTACCCGCGACCTTGACGATGTCGTCGGTCCACCTGGTGGGAGGCCTACCAACGCTGCGTCTTCCGGTTCGTGGTCGCCACTCGAGAACCTTTCTTCCCCATCGGTTATCGGTTCTTCGAGCGATGTGGCCTGCCCATTGCCACTTAAGCTTGCAGATTCTGAGAGCTATGTCGGTGACCTTAGTTCTTCGGCGGATTTCCTCGTTCCGGATTCTATCGCGCAAAGAAACTCCGAGCATAGCTCTCTCCATAGCTCGTTGGGTGACTCTGAGCTTATCTAGGAGGCCAGCAGTTAGGGACCACGTTTCTGTGCCATAGGTCATCACTGGCAACACACATTGGTTATAAACCCTCGTCTTCAGGCACTGTGGAATTTTGGACGAAAATATATCGCGTAGTTTCCCGAACGCTGCCCATCCGAGTTGGATTCTTCTGGCGACCTCTTTGTCGAAGTTGGACTTACCTAGTTGAACAGTTTGTCCAAGGTAAACGTACTGGTCGACAACTTCGATAGCAACGTTTCCAACAAATACCGGCATGGGTGGAACATGTACATTCGACATAATTTTCGTCTTGTCCATATTCATTTTAAGACCCACCTGTTGAGAAACGTTGTTGAGGTCTCCAAGCATAGTGTTCATATCCTCCAGCGATTCAGCCATGATGACTATATCATCGGCGAAACAAAGGTGGGTGATGTATTCGCCATTGATGTTGATGCCAAATCCGTCCCAATCCAAGAGCTTGAAAACGTCCTCCAATGCGTTCGCGAACAGTTTAGGAGAGATGACGTCTCCCTGTCTCACGCCTCTTTGCAATTGGATTGGTTCCGTGCTCTCGTCCTGCAATCGGATAGACATAGTGGCGTTTCTATACAAACACTTCAACACTTCTATATACCTATAGTCGATACGGCATCGCTGAAGGGACTGTAACACTGCCCAGGTTTCGATGGAATCAAAGGCTTTTTCATAGTCCACAAACGCTAAACATAATGGCCGATTATACTCCTTAGTCTTCTGTATAATCTGACGGAGCGTATGGATGTGGTCTATGGTGCTAAAGCCTTTTCGGAAACCGGCTTGTTCGGGAGGCTGGAAGTCATCAAACCTACGTTCGAGACGATTTGTAATGACCCTCGAGAACAGTTTGTACACATGGCTCAGGAGTGAGATGGGTCTATAATTCTTCAACAAGGTATTGTCACCTTTTTTGAAGAAGAGCACCACCACACTCCTATGCCATGCTTCTGGCGTTATACCTTCGAGTATGACGGAATTAAACAACTTCTGGAGGACTAAAAGTACTGGTTTTCCACCCGCTCGAAGGAGTTCTGTCGTGATTCCGTCATCTCCCGGCGCCTTGTTATTCTTAAGCTGTTGGAGGGCCATTCTAATCTCATACAGGCTGATGTCTGGGATATCCTCAGTGTAGTGTCGGGTCAGTCTCGCTCTAGTGTCCTGAGCGGAGCTGCCAACGGGTTGTCGTGTTGAGGTGTACAAGTGCCCATAAAACCTCTCGAGCTCTTTCAGGATCTCTGGTTTCGATGAGATGATACTGCCGTCCTCGATCTTCAGTTTCGTCATTTGGCTTTGCCCAATAGACGCATTTTTTGCGAACACTTTGGAGCCCTGGTTTCGCTCAATTGCGGTCTTAATACATTGTGTACTATAGGACCGCAAGTCGTGTCGCATGGACTTTGAGATACGTCTATTGAGTTTACCGTATTCCGACATATCAACTGAAGATTGCAATCTCATCTCAGACCGGTCTTTCATTAGCTTAATAGTAGTTTCCGAGAGCTTTTGAGGCTTTTTCCGGCGTGGGGCTTTGAAAAACTTAGACCCCACTGCATGGACAGTTTTCACCAACCCGTTGTTTATCTCATCCACTGTTTCGCACTCTGTTAGGCACTGGAAGCGATTATGCAGTTCGAGTTGAAAGTCTTCGGGATTTTGGATTTGGGCAGGATTAGGGCGGAGCGTGGACTTCACCAGACGTGACCTCTCAAGCTTAACATCGATATTCAATGTGCCTCTGATGATCCGGTGATCGCTACCGGTTTTCACCCTGCCGATCACGGAGACGTCATTGAATATTCGCTTCTTGGTCGTCATGATGAAGTCGATCTCATTTTTGATGGAACCATCGGGGCTTATCCAGGTCCACTTTCTAGTCGGGCGCTTCTGGAAAAAGGAGTTCATCGAATAGAGTCCTTCCTTTTCCATGAAGTCAACCAGCCTCTGGCCCCTCTGGTTTCGCTGTCCATATCCATATGTCCCCACTCTCAACTCATCGCCATTCCGTGTGCCCACCTTTGCGTTGAAGTCCCCCATTACAACGGTGAAGTATAATTATCATATATATAATATTAATAGCTCAAACCATTTTGAATAACCATCATAGTTTCTCTAAAGTGACAAAATGAGCGAGTTTTTTTTTATACTGTCTAATGTGTATGTGTATAGGTATACCTACAGCTTCGACGCTGGCGCTTAATGTAAAGACAATTCGTTGTTCTGATGACGTATTATTCTGCTTTAAGTCTTTGGTTAGATAGAGCCCATACGAGTGAACTAGAGTTGCGTATACAAGTCTTAATGTAACTTAACTTCGCCTTTGTACAAGTTTTCGAGTTTATAATGCCTGTTACATAGAGTAGGCGACGTATAGAGAGGTTAGACCAAGGAACCGATGAATTCAAAATTATGGATACGTTACGTCGCTACGTTACGACACGTTATAAGTAAAAACGATCAAAATATTTATTCATTTACTTATTTCAAAAATAGAATAATCGGTGTGCGAAAATTGTTTGCTTAAAATTATTCCTCTACTAAACATACAAAAAAAAATAGGCTTGGGAATTAGAGGCCTTTTTGTCCATTTATTATTTTATTAAAATCTGAATCATGTTTGTTTGGCATAATATACGCAGTGAGCGCTTGCTGTGTAGACATAAAGAAAGCTCTAAACATATTGTGTAAGGTGTGGTTATATCAGAAAATTATAATTTTTTGGAATCAAATTCGAGTAAGAATAACATGCAATTTACAACTACATATCTATACTTTATTATGTGTGAAGAAATGCCCTTAGCTCAGGTCTGGGCTGTTACGGATTGATGATGATGTACAGTTGTCAACTGATATTTTATTGCTTAGAAGTTGATACCTAAGCTGTAATAAATACGATATTGTGCATATTACACTACACCGATAGACGAATTCAATAGGCAGAGCAAACAAAATGTTTTTTTAAAGGATTAAAGATAACTGCGATTTTCAACAATTCCTGGTCTACGTTTGGTACTTCAATGGCTTTAGTTGGTAAGCCCAGGCTCACATTTCGGTCTATAAAGTTTTATGGTCTCGTTATTGTGCTGCAAATTGTGCTGTTTTTGGTTCCTTTAGAAGTCTTGGTATTTTTTTCTGTTAATACAGTGTTCCTATTTATTTTCTTAGTTTGGTCGCAGGCTTTTCTCCTCATACGTATTGGATAATTTTCTATTGATAGTATATAAAGGGAATCAATTGTAGGTGAATATTATTATTTGAGATGATTTTTGACGATAACAGCAATCATCAGTCATATTATTAAAAGGGAAAAACATATTTTTTTTATTATTGTACCTATGTTTGTAATGAATAAGCTTTAAAACTATTGGAACGATATAAAAAAAAAACCGGCCAAGTGCGAGTCGGACTCGCGCACCGAGGGTTCCGTACAACCTTGCAAATTTATGGTTTTCGTAATTTTTCCTTTATCTATGCTATAAGACGTTGCTTCGTACCAAATTTCAAGATTCTGAGTTCACGGGAAGCATCCCTGTAGGTTTTGATTCCCTTGCAAGTGTCGAAAATTTGCGGCATAAACGGCTGTATCTTTTGATTGCGTTGGCTTAGAAGTTTGATTTTTTCACAGCTTCAAGGGACAGTAGACCTGAGTAATTGATATAAATTTCAGCTTCATACCTCCACGCGTTCCTGAGAAAAAGGGTCTTGACAGACGGACGGACGGACGGACAGACGGACAACAAAGTGATCCTATAAGGGTTCCGTTTTTCCTTTTGAGGTACGGAACCCTAAAAAATCGATTTTTTCTGGACGTATTTTCCTACACTAGTTGATTAATAAATTCATTTTGTATCTTAAATAATAATCTACGTTTAAAAGTAGAACTTATGATAGGTATGATACTTACATGTCTAGGGGTTTTTAAATTTTATATAACAATTTACTTATATATCTCTACTATATAAAAATAAGTCGGGTTTTCCTTCCTGACGATTTAACTCCAGAACTGACGAACCGATTTCCATGGTTTTGCATTCGTTGGAAAGGTCTAGGGCTCCGCAAGGTTTATAGCAAAGAAAATTCAGCATTGCACCCGTGCGAAGCCGGGGCGGGTCGCTAGTTTGCATATAAATACAATCCAGGCACTAGTGTTTAATTATATATCAAGTAAATCTACCCTAAGGCTTTGTAAAACCGCGTTATAAAAAGACAAACCCATACAAAATCTCTTACAAAAAACATCGCATCGAAACAGATAATACTCATAATATGTGCATAATCTTGCTTCATAGATGTTGCGATAGCGAAGCAAACAGAAATTAGCACCAAAGTCACGTCCTTACAACCCGTGTTCTAGATAAGCTAAAGTGGGGTGCATTGTCCGAGACTCGTATCGCTAGTGTGCTAATTAAAAATAAATTCACTTCTTATCCTTTGGTGTATGTATGGAAGCTAATTGAAATTTAGAGCAAGTGTGCTTTTGAACGAGAGAGACAGCAATGTTGGTATAGAAAATTAGGTAGACGCGATGTGCTGCTTCAATTAAGTTGATTAGTGTTTGTATTAGAATAATTAAAGTCAAAGTTGTAAGGCCTCCAACTGTTATGAATATGATAAGATAATATTGTATTGCCAAACTGTGTACATAAAGTTGTTACATGTTTCAGTCATTATGGGTATCAACAGTTTTGTCAATTTCGGATAAAACTGTTTTGTTTTGATTTCAAACTAAATACATTGTTTCAATTTTAATATTAAGAGAGGAGGAAAGAGGAGGGGAAACCTGTCTTCTATCAACCCTTCCAGCCCATTTCGTTTAATTTTCATAATCAGTTATCGATATCGGATTTCTTTCGGTCATTATTTTATTTTTCTCGTTTCATTCCGCGATCGCCGATCACGAATTCAATAAATCTTTTTTTTATTTAACTCCAAATTTGAATGCAATTTCAATAATTAGAACATTATATCTATGCCCATAAAATAGTATCGTAACTGATTCATTGACAGGAAATTGGTGGACCCAGTTTTAATTTTTTTAAATAGTCCTTGAAAACCCAAAGGGGATAAATGGGAGACATTTTATGAAACTCCCACCGGAATAGGAAAAACTAGTTCATCAAAAAAATTTAACACAAAATTTACTTTTCAACGCAAAATATATATAACCGGCAAAGCATTTATTAGAGTTTCTTACCCAAAAGATGCTAACGCTATTACTAAGCCTCCGCTGTCAGTATTTCTGTCTGTCCGTTGGCTGTATCTTATGAACTATCGTATTTATTTATGTCTACATATTACGTTTAGTTGACATTTTGACAGAATGTATATTACCTAATATAACAACAAATACATACTAAAATAGAAAAGATAAAAATTAAACGAGACCCTTATTAAATTTTACAAGAAACAAGTAACTTCATCTCACACGTGGCTGGTTTTCCATTTATCAATGTTCATCCAAAAACATTCCCTAACGAAAACTCATTTGAAAGGATATGAATGTCCACCAGCACTTTTCCGTAGTCATTACGAGGGCCTGTGCTCAACAGACGTTAATAGGCTGTATAGATAAATTACCTTTGCTCTGCTGAGTACCCGAATAAACCGGTCCACAGTTTTGGGATAATTCGGGAAAGTTTGCCGGACGACTAATTGTTTTTCTCGACTGTACATTGAATATATTAGTTCCAGCTCCGTGTTGGGAGTAGATTCGCTACCAACTGTTTAAACTTGCTCTTTCGACGTGTAAAAGTTTTAGTAGTGCTTATGGTGCTTTAATTTACGATTCCAATTTTTTTAGTATTCCTTTATACTTTTAAGAATAACATTTTCGGGTTTTAGTCATAAAAATAACATTTAAGATCTGGTTACTATGTGCTTATAAGTAAATTGTAGACAATTCACAGACCTTGGTGATCATAATTAGTTCTAAACAATTAATAAGCTTACTTTATCACGCATAAATTATTAATGTTGGCGTTGGACTGGAATCGAACCAGCAACCTCTGACTCAGAAGACACTTTCAACTTATTTTGAACTAGGAGCGCCATGCGGTTTCACCCGCGTAGTTCCCGTTCCCGTGGGAAAACGGGGATAAAATATAGCCTATGTGTTATTCCGTTCAGTAGTTTTTTCGTGAAAGAGGAATATACGAGCATAGATACAAACTTTTTTATTAGTAGGATTTGTGGATTTTATTTTTACGCGTGTACAAGTTGAGTGTCCCTTAAAAGGTTAGATCTAATCAGGAAAACCTATCACCTTTGTAAATCTACATACATCGTTTTCTTCAAAAAATATTTGAGAGCACAATTATGGAGCTATACGAACAACTGTTTGCGTTTTTCTAAACCAGTTATGTCCAGCCCTTACAGACCTAGCGATCTCGTGCCACGGTAAACTTGGCAGCCATAGAAAGTTGCACTCTCACTAGTCGCAGCTTCCACATATCAGAAGAAATGATATGGGAAAGTGCTGCTTAATTATTCTGTAACTGGCTTCTTACGTTAAATTAGTTGATATTACCTTGTTTATACTAGTGTAGAGGCTAGTTTCGTTCTTTTATAGTAAGAAAGTAAACTGAGAGGTGATTTGTGAGAAATTTTATCTACACGGCTGATTTGGGTACATTGGCCAAGGTACCGAATCAGTATTTGATCAATGTAAATACTCTTTAATTCAGTCCAGTTCTGAACAAAAACAGGTTAAATTAATGCAATAAAAAACCAGTATCAATGGATTTTAGGTAGCTCATTACTTTGTTTAATTATTTGTTTAAAATCTGCGACCTCAATCACAAAACAACGTCATTTGTATTTTCAACATTACACCCTTAATTTTCATGAGGTACTGCCTACGTAAAATATGAGACTGAATTTGCTGACGGTAAAGTTATAAAACTTATATTTACAAATATAAAACTATAAAACTTTAAATGTCCGATAAGGACGTTAATTATTTCGACAAGAGAATCATAGATGATGATGATGACTAATTACAGAAACATAAACAAATTATAAATACGATTATTATCATGTAAAGTCATAGACATATTTATGTGTCAAGTCCATTACGGAGACTCCACGTAGGCTAACAAGAATCGTCTTTTAACTGTAAATATTCATACTATTAAAAAAAATAAAAGACTTTAAATTCATAAAATATGAAAATAGTACAGACAGAACAATGTCTACAAAAACCAAAGCGAAAATCCTTCAAACGGTGAATTCAACTGTGAGGGCTACTATGGGGTACAATTATCCGCAACCCCTGCCCTCTACCCTTAATTACTGTATCGGAGGGCCAATAATGCCAGATTTGGATCAGCTTTACTTTATAGTAAATATTTTATGTATGTCTAAGACAATAGAGTGTATTTTAGGAAAGTCGTTAAACAATTTTATTAGGGTGAAAACTGACGAATTGGTTAACGAAATTATTTTTATATCACACTAGGAGTGCGCCCGCGCATTCATTCATCTTGGATCATTAAACGACTTCAAAAAAGGACGAGGTTCTCAATTCGACACGCAAGTGTTTTATATGTAGGTACTTAGTCTCTTTATAAATTTCTTGTAAAATTATAGGTATAAAACTAACTTACAAGGGAACAAATATTTCCACTTTATAATTTTAGTGTAGATAGCATAGTATATGTTATTCTGACGTATAATGCTTGTTACTGTAAACTTTCATCAAAATCCGTTCAGTAATTTTTGGGTGAAGGATATTTTACGAAACGTCCCTCAATAGCATGTTTTCATATTTTTATAAAAAAAAATTTATTTGTAAAATGATTACTTTAAATTCTAAGTATGCGGATCTCGCAAAATCTTTGATAAAAAAATAAAAATAAATAACTATACACTGGTATTTTTTACTAAAACATGCGAATAAAAAGTTGACAGTCGAACAAAATCAATAAATCTAAAATGAAACATAAAAATGGTAATGGCTAAGTTTTTGTTTTGGATTCGGATTTTTATGTCGCACATTAAAATATTAAATTGGATATTTTATTTCAATCGTGACATACTGCTTTTTGTGCGAATACTGGGATTTTTTGGTTAATTTATTATGTCATCTTTACTAATGAAATACTTAAATTGATATAAGTATGATGTTGGAATAATCGATAATGACAATGTATGTACCGCTTATTATCATATTTTATTTTATTAAAAATATTTTTTTAATTAAACACATGAGCTAAACTAGTCTTCTTTTTAATGGTACTAGCGACATAAATCGGTGTCACTAGTACCATCAATGGTACAAATCGATGGTACTACTGACACAACGGGATAAAAATTTTTGAAGGAATGATCTTATAAATGTAGCTTTACGACTTCTTTTTAGAAAACTAGCGGTTCCGGTGGAAATACGGGAATAAGATATAGCCTATATTACTCAGGTCGTGAAAACATAACAAACAAGCTCACTTTCGCATTTATAAATACAGTAGGAATACGGATATCAAATATAGCTTATGTTACTCAAGGATATTCTAGCTTTCCATTGGTGGAAGAATTTTTGAGATCGGTCCAGTAGTTTTTGAGTTTATTCGTAACAAACATATAAAAATACAAATCTTTCGTCTTTATAATATTAAGTATAGACAAAAACTTATTGTCTGATGCGTCTTTTAAAAACTTTTTCAAACTACACAACACAATCCAGTGGATGAAAAAGAACCGAGCACAGATATTATTGAGCAAAACTCGACAATATCGGAGAGAAACTTATGAGTTTCTGCAAAAAGGGTGTAGAGAGAATGGTAGATGGACCCATTTGAAGAAATCGTCGTATTCCGAAGTTTTTTGTTCTTTATATGATTTTATACAATATGTAATAGAATAAGCATAATTCCTGTAATTAGTGTTGTTCAGTATCGACTAGGTACTTAATTGATTTCAGCTATTTTTAATATGTGTTAAATTTTTTCGAAATATGAATAAGCAACTGAATTTAGGGATAGGTACCTATGAAAACCGTGCTATTATTGATCTTTATTAGAAAAAAATTGTTAGACAAAACCAAAGTACTGATGCGTCATATTTTTTTTATATTAATATACTAATCGGGGTGTATGAGGAATTGCGCTTATTCTGTGATGAATTGTATAGATAGATATTATACGTAACGTTACGACAGACAGATCTGTCTTTTGTTAATATAATACATTGCATATGGATCGATTTAAAAAACCTCAATATTTGAAATAATTCTCCGCTTAGGTTCACTCTCTTACTTCCATGAATTTTGTACAGTATATCACATGATGGGCTCACCACCTATCACGTTTAGGGGTCGAAAATTCTCGTGAAAGGTGGGTATATCTAGTAATGGAATACCTCTGCCTATCCCCTCGGGGATAAAAGTTTTTTTTTATATCATATTATAATAAAATAGAAGAGCCTTTTGGCTCAGTTAGTGCTGATCCTGTTTTTTGAGCTGGAGGTCGAGGATTCACTTCTCGTTCGTAGTCAACATTTGAGTGGATGATATCTGATGGGTTCGTGTCTGGGTGTTAAGTTTTTATTCAACTATGTTTATCCGTTGTTTATAGTACAGGCTCTGCATAGCTTAGAGCTAAATAACTGTGTGTGAATTATGTCCCATAATTTATTATTTATAGTTAAAATCTTAGAACATTATCAAAGAAGGCAAATATACAACGCGTCACAAATTATGCGCAATTCCTCATACACCCCAATTTAAATTATGATATATTCTTACTTTAGTTTTGTCTAACCCAATTTCTTAACTAAAGAGCAATAATAGTACGATTTCTATAGGTAGCCCTTAATTCAGTTTCCTAATTTATTTTTTACGAAACATTTTACACATATTAAACGTATCTTAAATCGATTAAGTATAATACTGAACAAACTAATTTCAGGAATTGCGCTTATTCTGTTACATATTGTATAAATTAAATGCTCCAGCACAACAACTATTTGCTAATGTTCCTCTTTATCTTTCTTCGCAGCTGTTGCTACTTCTTAAGACTTTTTGTAATAACGTCGACTGTAATCCTTAGATATGGAGTGCGATGGAAATGGCTTATTTCTTTTTGATTTTATCGTGAGGACCGTATTAAAAAGTCCTTACTTAGTAATATTATAAATGTGAAAGTAACTCTGTCTGTCTCTGTGTTACACAATCACGCCTAAACTACAGAACCGATTTAAATGAAATTTGGTACAGAGATAGTCTAAACCCTGACAAAAGACGTGCTACTTTTTAATGCGAAACAATGGAAAAAAATACTACGGGAACAGCAGGCGTGTTCAGGGAGCTTCGATATTCGATATTGGAAAATCTGTCGAACACTTTCGAGATGGGCTGATGTTGGTGTCGAAAACTTTCGAGATGGGCTGATGTTAGTATTGAAAACTAATGTCATATGTGACATAAGGATTCGGAAAAGTTTCCGTGGCTGTCAGAAACGCCTAGAATCAAGTTTCCGAAGTCGATAGATTCGACATCGGAAAATTTTTCACTCGATCTGAATCGAACGGAAACGGTATCGAGTCTCCGTGAATACCTACGCAGGACTGAAAGAATAATTTCTTTGTCAGTTCGGAAAAATGAATTTCGTGACAAAATAATTTGAGTTTGCTAAGATACACTGCAGTCGATTTGTAGGTTTATTAGTAATATAGTTATTAGTGAACTATAATATAAAATACGCATGTTTTTTACACTGTTTTCTTTGACTTAAAGTAACTCATATTAGTTTCCTTAGTATTAGACTAGCGGTTCCGAGTGGTTTCACCCACCCGTGAAGTTCCCGTTCCCGTTGGAATACGGGAATAAAATATAGCCTGTGTTATTTGGGAATATTGCAGCTTTCCATTGCTGAAACAATGTTTTAAATCGAGCCAGTAGTTTTTCAGTTTATTCGTTACAAACGTACAAAAATACAAATCTTTCCTCTTTATAATATTACATACATACATATGCTCACGCCTTTTTCCCGAAGGGGTAGGCAGAGACAATAGCCCGCCACCTGCTGCGATCTTGGCATACCTCACGTGCCTCATCCACATTCATCAATCGGTTCATACAAGCTCGTCGGTTTCGGGTACTCTTTTCTGTAGATATCTATGAGATACTTAGCGTCGCCGCATTACTTTGAGTATTAAACCAACCGGAGACGCCACTGGCAGGCGTTCCCCTCTGCCAAAAAAAGGTGTCGGTCAACGATCATACCTGTTAAATACAACTAGTTTTTTTGAGTTGACGGAGTGCTCGTATTGGTGAATGCATTTATGTGCATCTAGTTCAAGCTAGTATGTAATTGTTTTGTCAAAAAATACGTTTGTTTTAAAATTATTTGTGTGCGTTTCCTCGTCCCCCCGCAGAAATAGGCAGACTTTTTTGCAAAGAAACTAGTGCGCGTGACGTCTCCTGTTGGTTTAATACTCAAAGCCGCATTATAATATAATAAACTAGCGACCCGCCCCGGCTTCGCACGGGTGCAATGCTGAATTTTCTTTGCTATAAACCTTGCGGAGCCCGAGACCTTTCCAACGAATGCAAAACCATGGAAATCGGTTCGTCAGTTCTGGAGTTAAATCGTCAGGAAGGAAAACCCGACTTATTTTTATATAGTAGATAACTACTTAAGTAGTTCTTAGAGAATAATAATATATACTTATTCGGTATGTACTACTTAAGCAAATTGTTTTGGAGGTTACAATAATAGTCACATAGGGACCTGGATTTCAGCATAAGCCTCATGGTACTAAATACGCAGTAAATTTGCAATCAGACATAAAATAGCTAAGTAAATTAGAAATATCTACCTTAATTACGTGAACCATGAACATTGCATGGAAATGCTAATATTTACATGAAATTACTGATGTCAAACTGGTTGGATTGGACTATTACCTACATGTAATTACTATTTTATTGCGCTTCTGTATTTGTAGTTCCTGGAATCGGTTCTGTTGCGCTTTTCTGTTAGTTAAGCCATAAATAATTTTAATAACCTTATTTACGTTTCAAACAATTTAATTTTTTGCATCTACAAAGATTATAATAATTAAATTTCTACATTGAATTAAATGTAAGTTTCTACATCATCTTCGACATCATCTTTGTCTATGCAAATAATTAAATTATTTGAAACTGAATTAACGTTATTAAAAATATTTATGATGAAAAATCGAAACAGAACCAATTACAGGTCATATTGCGTTTCTGCCACAATCTTACCTTAGTTTAGTGCCTAACTAGCCAGAAGCGGTCCTTACCATGGGTAGTACTAAAACAAGTCATAAAGTTTTCTTAAGTTCATATGCGCAGTGCATTACAGTCACAATTGGTTTTTCTCAGATTGCTATAGACTGACAAAGCATTTTTTTTATATTGACTTTTGGTAATATCCTAATATGTTTCTAAAAACGTACGTACACTTTATCATTAGCTTGCGACAGTGACTTAAAACATCGTTAGAAAACCCGCAGGACCTAGAGTTCTTATGCATCTGTAACATCATAATGGAATCTAACTACTTGTCACGATTAGGGGTCAGACAATTTGCTGGTAAAAAGTTTTATTTTTCTTTCTTGACGTTAAAATGTAGGTACCGTTGACATTTTCATTTAGGTACTCTCTAGATAATATCCTGTAGCGTTTTAAATCAAACCCTTTAAAATTAAAGATACCATGCCCAACATCCTCAATAATTTATAATGCACTCACAACTTCACCTATTATTATATAGAGTTACGATCGCCTGGCAGCTGACTTACATTTATTACAATAGTTTACAGTTAATACCCCAAGGGACAGTATTACAGGATGTTTACGAAGGCTTTATGGGCTGTGTGAAATTAAACAATATTCAAATTTTATACCGCACTTAAATTGAAGGGTGCAGGGATTAAGTTATCGAGGGATTTATGTTTTTTGAAGTAAAGGCTCGCATAGAGTCGTAATTTTAAAAGTATCCTATAACCATAACTTACGGGATTATGATTAAGAATCAGGATGCATTCTTCATTCGTGTTTTAAATAAAAACCTGCCAAGAGAAGTCGGACTCCATACCTTTCCTAAGTAGTATGTAATAAAGCTCATTTTTTTTAAATAGCACTCCCACAATAAAATAATTTGTATGTTAATATATTTCCCTGTTTAAAACGTGTGTACGTATTTTTTTTGTAATATTTTCATGAACCACTATTAACCCCAATTATTTTAGATTTTTCTAATAATAGGTTTACGATTATTGAAACTTACCAGTCACACTTCCCCATTATACCATGGGAATTGGTAATAACCTTTTCTTGGCTTATGTTTTACGTATTATATCTACTCATTGGTTTTTTTTTATTTCTCTCAGGAATAAGATTTTTTTTAAATTTTGTGTAGCAAAAGAAAATGCTCATTCTCTGCGCTCTCAAACGCTCGGTGGTCGCTCGGAATAAATAAAATTTGTTCAATTTTACCTAAGATACGAGAAACATATTGATTTCAAAGAACATCTGCCTCGCATCAGTCATGCATCAACGGTTTTCCATCAAATAATTCCAGCACATTCTGCCATAGACGTTGTAAATTAAATTTATTCGAGAAAATTTATCAACTTTCGCCCTCCAAATTGGACCGAAGAAAATTTTTGAGAGGAGTAAAGAAATTGTATTGGAAACTAGTAAAATGTTGTTTCAAACTTTATCGATATTGGCACCACAACTCGTGTTATAAAATAATTAGGTGTAATATAGTGATACCTTTGTATAAGAGCAATAAAATTATGATTTACAAAATAGCTTTATTTGAAAAGATGATTAGGGATAGGTTAAATAATATAATTTTATTTTAAGTACTTGTCACTTCACTACTCACTATCACTAAATGGTATAAAACAAAGTCGCTTCCCGTCTGCCTGTCCCTATGTATGCTTAGATCTTTAAAACTGAGCAACGGATTTTGATGCGTTTTTAATAGATAGAGTAATTCAAGAGGAAGGTTTATAATATAATACATGCATAATATAGTAGTGAAACACTGATAAAATCATATAAACCGAAGTGAGAGTGGGTCACTATAATAAAACAAAAGGTGGATTAGTATATAAACGTCGTAAAGGTATTGATATAGGAAGAATATAGAACTTTAAAAAAATCTTTAAACTGTAATACCATAAACACGTGACAGGCTCAGTTCCTTTTGTGCCAGAGGCCGCGAGTTCTATTCCAGCCTGAGACCAACTTGTGTGCACACATGTCTGTTGGTTTCGTGTCTGGGTGTTTATATTAATGTAAGTTTGTTTATCAACTATTTAGAACCTATATATAATACAGGATTTGTCTTTGGGACTGTGTGTAGTAATAAACTACGATACTATTATAAGACTTGCTCCAAACACTGAGATAGTTCCATTAGTCTAGATTAGAGAATTGGGAACAATCTTAAAACTAAGCTCAAATTTCGCATATACTTCACATTCGAGACACATCACTGTATAACAGCGTCTGTAGACGGATAGATAACAATAGTTCAGGTGCAAGTGACGACCCGCTTTTGTTATGATTAGCTAGCTTTTGCCCCCGCCTTTGCTCGCATTTAAATTAATTAAAGTACTAATCCTCCAAACAAAATTGAGGGTCCAAAATGACCTAAATTGTATGAAAATGTCTCTATGGGCGAGTTTCCGTGACTCTGAGTCTACATTTGGTTGGCTACTCACCCACTTACTCTTATGATAAATTATTTGGGTAAGTTAAGTAGGGTCAGGTATTGAATTCACAAATAAACGAAAAATATAAATGGTGTTCTGTCCTACAATCAATTTAGTATCAATAATATTACGTATTCCATTGACTGTGCAAGTGTATAAACGAATGGAACTGTAAAAATATATTTTTTAAATATTTCTGGGTATTAATTTGTACATTTTTTGTTTGGTTTCAGGTAAGTTATCCCGATATATACTATCCGGATTATAAAAGTCAGAAGTTAAACGAGGTACGTTCGGAAAAATTCCAATTTAAGCTTGGTGTTCGAGGTAGAAGGTTTTTTTGATAATATAATTATGGAACAATATTCAAAATAAAATGACGTATTTTGTATAAAATGCAGCATACACTTTTATATACTTCGCATGACTATCGTGTAATAGAAGAAATACGTACAAATTTTATTTCAGAATGATTCAATATGACCTCGTAAATAAAGAGCTATTCTCGCCTCTTAAACTGTACAGTAAACGAATAAATAAAGAATGACTTTAATAGCCTCCGTCGCGTTCTATGCCTTCTTTACTGCACTCTTTAAACCTCTATTAATGTCTAAAAGGCAGTAATCGTTAAAGAAATTCGTAACGTACAAACAACCGCTTCAACTTTATACGGAAACGTAAAAAATCTTCAAAAGTATCCGAATACAGTTCCAGAAGTGACATACAAATAAAAAATCCACTCAAAAGTTACGGCTCCCGCTGACATAAAAATAGACCGATTTTTACACCTCACAAGGATCTATAGCCGATTTTATATGCGAACGTAAAAGAGGAGTTCTATAAAATTTTAACAGCCCATGACAGCGAATCGTTGCAAAATCTTCTAATATTGACGTCTGTATGTATTGCTGGGTGAATGAGCATATATTATGAAATAATAATGATGAATAATAGCACTGCGCAAAAACACAGTGAAAAATAATAATAATTTGTAACCAAAGTCAAAGTCAAAATGTTTTATTCAAAGTAGGAACTTAGAAGTCCACTTATTAAACCTCATCTCAACTCCACCGCTTCAGCATATATGGTTGAGGAGAAGAAGCGGGGCAAGAAACTCCTCAACACAATATTCTTTTAATCAATTGTTACTTAATACTAAATTGGGTTACATAATTTCGTTATTTTTCGCTGTCGTAACCTATTCTTGTATTCAATTGATTTTTGAAAAAAATACAATAATAATAATTATTTTCTATAGTTATTAGAAATGTCTGATGAGACTCCGAAGATACCGCGCCATATGAAAAGAAATTTGATCCATGTTCAAGAAAATTACATATACCCAAGAAAATTAAATATGACCTATCCATTGTTTTCTATTAATAATTTTATATAAATTCTTCTCATCAACCCCAATTTACTAATAGTAAATATCTAGTCTAGACAGGAGGGGAATAACTTACGGATGCTAGACATTGATAAGCAGATTTTGCTCAAAGGATATCACAATGAGACCCGACGTTAGTGCTCATATCGTATTAATAATTCAGTTGTCTAAGCAACGAGTGCAATTCTCATGTCGCGTCTTTGTTCGTATGAAGGATATTCACAAGACTTATTGTTTTATTAAATAGTAGCTGTTTTTCGTGACTCCGTCAAAGAAACTTTAGGTTATTGTTAAAGGAAATGTGATTTTTCGCGATGGAAATTAGCCTATATGTTAATCCAGGTTATAAACTATCTGTGTGACAAAATTTATCCAGATCTTTTAAGCCATTTTTGCGTGAAAGACTAACAAGCATTCGTCCATCCATCCTCACAACCTTTCGAGATTATACTATACTTTATTATTAGTAGGATAAGATACTATTCACCATTCCATCAACTCCCAAAAACCATTACGATAACAAACCCCGATCATTATTTAAGCAATACATATATAAAACTTGGAGTCTCTATGTACTGGCGCCATAACTGGAATAATGCAATAAATTCCTTGAATGATACCAACTGAAATGGAATACTTGGCACGTGACTTGAAAGTTTGGCAGTTTTCTTGAACTCGTCGCGTCTTCGTATTTACGCCGAGGTTATTATTTCTTGTTTATTCTATTAATATTTTGAAAGACGCAACATTCTTCTGACATTATTTCCACTACAATTTGGGACATTTCTCAAGAATTTGGTTTCCAAAATTAATTCGAAGTTTTATAGTAAAATCTTGCATTTTTGAATTACTATGTGGAACTACTAGAGATAGGTATACAGAAGTATGAACTCATACTGCATATTTTATTTAGTGCTTTATTTAGAACCATACTTATGATGTCTAAGTAATAAAAATGTCTCTTTAACTCAATTGAATAAGTTTGAAATAAAATAATTCATGGCCAACCAATTGAACCAAGTGTAAACTTACTTCTGTCGGACAGATCAGTGTGAAAAAGTGACACGCGTCATAGTAAAAGTGACACTGCCGTTGTGTCATTGGTCACAGGTTCGCATAAGTGTTTGACATCAACCCTGTGTCACTCCAACAACTAGGTCAAATATAACGATACACGTTTCACTAAATCTATCAACCCGTTTGGGCTATAGACTGCACCAAAGGAATAGATTGACCTACATACATACACCCGAAAAACGTTACCCTCCTTCTGGGGCAGTCGGGCAAAAACTTCACGGTTCATTTATCTTAACCCTACGTTGCCATTATCAAAGAGTGGACCTGCCGACATCGGTAGAAAAAAATCACGGAATGGGCAGGTGTATCCGTTATCTGGGGACACCGGCGTAAAACGACCGGGAAACCGACGGAAAAAATTGCTACGCAGGTGAATTACAGGTTTCCTCATCTCACCAAACACAGCTGAATGTTGCTTAGTGTTGTGTTGCGTCCCGTTTTTTGCGAGACTTGACGGTGTATTTTGGCAAGGTGTCCTGGAACTGTAGGTAGGTCTTAAGAGAGCACATAAATTTAATTTTTAAAGGATTTTATTTATTATCGCAGCTGTCAATGACAACAAAATCTTGTAAGTAATCGAAAACACTTTACACTTCTGTCAAGCTGAAAATAGGTTTTACATTCCCGAGATATATTATTGTAAAATCGTTATAAAGAAACATTTTATTACTATGTTATTATTTTGACTTATGTATTGATTTAAATATTCGACTTATATTTTAAAAATCTACTGTTATACTGTAGGTATATTTGACATTGATTATAAAGGACTATTTGCTACAAGTTGAATTAAATTCTTAATGAGCATAACAATTGATTTTCGTTTTATTAAATACAAATTTTATGTTCTGTTTAGAATAGTTTTATTACAGTTGGTATGGTATGGTACAGCGTATATTATATTTTTTTTTGGCAGCACTATTTCCTACTAAGGTACAATGATTTTATCGTATGGTCTGTTAATAATATTAGCTCTATTATTTTACCAAATTACGTAAGTAAATATGGAATTATGTTGTTCCTATAGGAGGAATCAATTTGGTTTTTATCCGCTTACTTGGTTCAGTCTACTTATTGGTCTCTATATTGTTTGCGTTTTTATTAATATTGATTTTCTTTATTGCCAATAAATGGGACAGACTATTTACCAAATGCAAACTTATACAATATTTTCTTAGACGTATATACGAGTAGTTGGCATTTCGTTAAGGTTTATTTTGCGGCTGAATTGGGTTTGGGAATACGGAATAATTTACCATGAAATGTTAATGTAGAAAAAAATGTATATTGTGGGGATAGGCACACACGCTCACGAAAATGTATCTTCTAATGGTGTTAAAGAATCCGTCTATTAAACGACTAAAACCCATACCAGAGTTTATAATATTATGTGTACAAATAAAGGCAGCAGGTAGCATTATATTGTCTCTGCCTACTCCTCAGGAAAAAAGAGTAGTATAATAAAACTTAAATACCTAATAGATATAAAAAAACAATTTAACCAGTATTCTCTATATCAATAGACTATTAATATATTACTATAATAACTATTTCATCGCAATATCCCAATTTCGCAAATCCTGTGATTGCGTATTTAAATTATTCTGAGACACACCGAACTTTTTGTTTACGATAAAAGCAACCTCACTTGTGAACATATCGTACCGCAAAACCTGATAATTTATACCGCCACAAAACTCGGTTAACAAAACAACGGATTATTATTTTAATAATGCATCAGTTTTGGTTTGATCTGCTCGTGCAGGGTTGTCAGCGGTTCCATTAAAATATTCCCTTCGCTAATCTCGAGTGGCGCGACCTCGGATCGGATCGGATGTGGTTGTAAACCCTAGAGGACTCTCGTGTTTACGCTGTTACTGGCTTCGAATAAACAGAAATGGTTGACGTTTGGATTTAATTGTGGAAACATTTATAGGTTTTAATTGGTGGTTTATTTCAACCAGGATTATCATGGTGCGGTTTGTCGCAATAAACTTTGCATTTGGTTGAGAATTGTATTGGATGTAATTATCATTTATAGACTAGCTATTGGTTTTCAGTATATTCAGTATATTATTATTTCTATATATACATTATAGAGAGAGCTATGCTCGGAGTTTCTTTGCGCGATAGAATCCGGAACGAGGAAATCCGCCGAAGAACTAAGGTCACCGACATAGCTCTCAGAATCTGCAAGCTTAAGTGGCAATGGGCAGGCCACATCGCTCGAAAAACCGATAACCGATGGGGAAGAAAGGTTCTCGAGTGGCGACCACGAACCGGAAGACGCAGCGTTGGTAGGCCTCCCACCAGGTGGACCGACGACATCGTCAAGGTCGCGGGTAACCGGTGGATGCAAGCGGCAAGTTGCCGTTCGTTATGGCGTTCTATGGGGGAGGCCTTTGTTCAACAGTGGACGTCTTCCGGCTGATGATGATGATGATGATGATACATTATACACCAAGTGGTACCTTTCTTTTAAAAAACCGTCAAAAAGTTTTTAAAGTATTTATCGAAAATATAGACATAATTTTTTACTTACATTGTATGCGACATTATAAATTATATATATGCAACATTTTTATAAATGTGCACGTACATAAAATGCAATCATCCTGCCCTACGAAACCTACTAAATGCAGTATCGGTGCCGCTTACCGAATTAAGAGGTGGCTGTGGAAAAAATATGTCAGAGTCGAGATACGATACGCGTCGTATATTACAGGCTCAGTTACCGCTATCTATAGGGCAGTCGTAACTCGAACCGGGGAAAGTGCGGGAATGAAACTGGAAACTTTGGTACCACTGTTAATGTGCCGTGAGTGAATATGAGACGATCCTGTTTCGTTGTTTGTAGGTAGAAGTAACGTATTGTAATGTAGGGCTGTCTCATGCATTGTTCTTGTAATATACATTTAAATAGTTGTCACATAGAATAGAATAGGTTTTCAGTGATAGCCTTACAGTTAAAGAGCTGGCCGAAAATCAGTGAGGCTCGGGTTCGAATCCTGGCATGTACTAATGAGTTTTTACAAAAACTTACGTATATATTTATCAATAGCTCGACGGTGAAGGAAAACATCGTGAGAAAACCCGCAGGTCTCAGAATTAATTCTGAGACATGTGTAAATAAACCCGGTCCGGCGATGGGCTCATCATCTATCACGTTTAGAGGTCCAATATATCTCGTAAAATGTGGGTATATCCAGTAATGGAATACCTCTGCCTACCCCCTCGGGGATAAAAGGCGTGAGATTATTTATTTTATTTTATTGATATTATCGAATAGAATGTGGATTTGTTAAAAATTTATTTGAGCTAAACACTACGTGATAATGATGCTGGCAAGAAATCTAGGTTACTAATAAGTTTTTGCATTTTGATTTTAGAATTACGCGTCTACTATTTCCTGGAAATTGAAAAAAAGTTCCTCTTCATGCTAGGTTTTGTTTAACTAAAAAAATGCACGACTAAACTTGGATGGTAGAATAATCCCTTATTTCCGGTAGTTTTGTCCCAGTTCTATTGACCTGGATTCTTTTTGAAAACCAAAATAAATCTGCTCTACCTATCTACTTATATCTAAACTAGCTTTTACCCGCGGTTCTACTCGCGCACGTTTATTTCACCCCCTTAGGATTAGAATTTTGCAAAATCATTTCTTAGTGGATGGCTATCTATGTGCAAAATTTCAAGTCTCTAAACTCAGCGGCTTAGGCTGTGCGTCGATATTATATTACCAATCAGTCAGTAAGTTTATCATTTTGTAAATATAAAAAATAGATTAAATGAGTTCTATATCGCGTTTTCGTGTATATGCAAATAAGTTTTTTATTTGATATTATTGCAGGGTAAGAAGTGAGCATTTAAAAAAAATCGGTTGTCTGTAAAGTCGGTTTACTGACAATAGTTGAACGTGACAACGTCATAAGAAAATAATGATGGAATGGATTGTGCCTCTTTGTCGCCCGTTGCGCGCTCTCGCTTGCACTGGAACGCCGGCCGCATACGTGCATGCAGCCGGCTCCATCGCATTATAAGACGTTGTCACGTCAAATAGATCAAGTTGTTTCAATGTTTGTAGGAGGTAATCCTACTACTAATCCTTTTCTGGAAATTCTTTACTGATAGATAGTCACATTATTCCCGATTGGCATATGTTATTTTCTCTGTGACTGTGGAACATAGTTAACAATATATTAAATAACAAAACATAGCAAAACAAATAAATAATGAACAAATATTTTCAAATAAATTCTATAAACATGATTATTTATTACAGATACTTTTATAAACCGTAAATTTAAATAAATGAGTACAAAATTCATAAACCGTAGTCACGTAAAACACCCTTCATAAAACCGGGTACCGATAACGCTGGACATTCGATCCCAGCGATCCAACGGGTAACCTTTTGAGAACTTTTCCTAGCCTGTTATCGAGTTTTCCGGACGAAAAATACGGATACTTTTCTTGGAATGAATAGGGAACTTCCAAGCAAATACCGCTGAAATGGTTTATTGTACCGGGAGTTTCAAGATCGGTTGTGATTGATGGTATAAGTATAACCTCACCAGTTTTCTTAGGTTTTTTTTTGTTCGTCGCATAAGTGTCAAGGCTTAGGATGTGTCGATCAAAGCGTTTTCACGTTCTCTTAAAAGTATTAGAAACAAGTCTTTACTATGACTATTTTACAAAGATCTATTTTAAAGTATTTAAAATAAATATATATGCTAAATACGCTCGTTAAAGCTAATTTAAGGAACCGAACCGAACCGAAAATATAAGTAACAAATACAACTTTGTGGCGTAGACTGACCAAAATAGGAATACAAAAAGTAGTAGATGGATACATATTAAAAATCAGTGACTATATCCTTGATTTCATCGAAACATCGAAACCTAATATGTATCAGGTCACCTAGGCCAGCTACTAACTAGGTTGTCTGAGGCCAAAGAGATCGAATGCTAAGTGGTCACATGAGAATAAGTTTTAAATTACAAACCACGGTTGTGTAAGAACTAATAACTAGAAGTCAAGGAATAATGTTTATTAATACTGGCGGCCATTTAGCCATTCGATATCATTTAAAACGGCTGTAAGGACGTAAATTTTAATAGATGCTTTAATTGAATTGTACAATAATTTATTAACATTCAGATTTAAATGGTTATCAAAATACATTAGAAGGTTGAGAATGCAAAGGAATTTCAGCTGAATTGCGATTTATTAATACGTTAATATTACGAGTATTGTTTTTATAACATTACTAGCTTTTACCCTCGGCTACGCTCGCGCACGTTTATTGCAATATCCTTTCTTAGTGGATGCCTACACTGTATAAGCTATCTATGTAGAAAATTTCAAGTCTCTAGAACTAGCGGTTTAGGCTGTGCGTTGATATATCACCAATCAGTCAGTCAGTTTATCATTTTATATATATAGATTTAGCTACAGTTCGCAACCGTTAAAGGACAAATGATATACAATAATTAGATACGGTTATTAGCAGTGATCGAATATTCGGATGCATATTTACCTAAAGTGTAGGTGTTGGTTATTATGGAATGCACTTTTGTATCGAAAAAATCCCGGGATTTCGGAATTGACAATTTTTTTTTACAATAGAATAAAATCGGGTGTAGGAATATTTACTTAGTTTAAAGTGTTGGAAATTATTATGGAATGCACTTTTGTATCGAAAAAATCCCGGGATTTCGGATTCAATAAACTTACTGTTTTTATTATAGAATCAAATCAAGTGTAGGTATATTTACTTATTTTAACTGTAATATTTTAAAAAACTAGAAATAATAACTTCCTCTTCATTTTTCTTAAATTTTCAAAACATTTATCTCAAAGGAATAATAAATAACATCCCCCTGTTTTTTTTAAATAAATAACACATGCTAAAGACGACGTTTCTTCACCATGTTATAGACTAGTTTCGCATTCCCAAATTTTCTGAAATCCCGGGATTTATATTTAAAAAATATGTTTTAAGAAGCCGCTTCCATAATTTACTAACCAAAAATGAACTTTAGGTAAATATGCATCCGAATATTCGATCACTGGTTATTAGTGAGCAAAGAGATTAAAATAAATAATAAGGCATAGAGGGGACAAAGCGAGGAAAATTTGATGCCTAAAGTTATTACACTTGAATAAATCTGTACGATTTCGACCGAATGATAGCTCGCGTTCATACTATCTGACATGAAAATATTCCCAATGCCCCGTCTATGTTCTATTATATTTTAAAATCTTTGTTAGTGAGAAAAAAAATATACGAATAATTACTCCAAAAAAAATATACGAATAATTACTCCCCATACTAAGATTATATCAGCATAATCACCCAATGAACCACTTGTAACGGAAAGTACTTAAATCGTGCACGTAGCAATATAAATTTACCCAATGCTATAGAAAACACTATCAATCGTCACTGTTCTATTTCGTTACTCAGACAATAAGAAATCGTGACTTCGAATAGTTTGTTGCTCAAGCGCAAAGTTCTGCACTATACCATTACCTGCTGTATAAAAAACTTTAGAAATAAACACTTGTACGTACCTAAATCCAACTAATACATATTATAATCGCGAAAGTTTGTATGTATGGATGTTTGTTCCTCTTTCACCCAAAAACTACTGAATGGATTTTGATGAAACTTTAAAGTAACCATATAACTATAAAGTTTCATCAGAATAACACATAGGCTATATCTTATTTCCATATTCCCACAGGAACGGGAATTACGAGGGTGAAGGGCGGTGTTAGTAAACCATGAAATTTAAGTTATAATCATGGTGTAAATGTGTAATACGATATTGTTAATTCTATCAGTTTGGGTTTCTATAAAATGTATTTTTATTGTAATAATACAATATTATGATAAGCCATCTGGATAATATTAATTTTGAAATATTATTTCACGCTGATATTAGGCATTTCACAGAATGTCCTTTTCTTAGCAAAAGATAAATATCTCTTATATTAAATTTAATACATGATCTCGCTAAGGGGATGAAAGGTGTACTTCAAAGAGCTTACGTGTTACTTAGATTACCGTCGAGACGATTGGATATTTATTAGTTTTACTTTTTTGATAGTACCTATAGCGGATGTCAATATACCTTGAAACATACCAGTCATAGTATAGAAGTTTGAAAGGAAACTAAGTGTCAATACTGCAGAATAGAAGCTTGAACAGTAAGCCTTGTTAAAGTTAACTGGTGAAGGGAGTCCTGTTGGATCACCTTTCCCTTGCTTGTCTAAAGGAAAGTAGGTCACAGACGACATTGATTTGGATTTCAATACTAAGTTAAACAAACGACTAAAAAAGTATCTGGTTGTACAATAATATTTTTGTTTTCTATATTTTGTGACGTAAACTACGAGTAGTACATTATTGTATAGATGTTTTCGACCAAAACAACTTGTAAAGAAAATCATACTGAAACAAATGATAAACTATAATGTTTGACGTGACCATTGTTTTCAATTTAACACGTTTTAACGAAATTTGCTACGTTTTTCACAACATCACTTACATAAATAGACCTTGAATTTAAATTTACAAAAATATTGTGTTCCAAAGATTTTTTCAAAACTTAAGTACATATTTATCACTAGCTCGCTTTGTTATAGTGTTCTACAGTTTTGCTAGCAAATACAGAAACTTAATGTACCTACCAATTCTTGATTGCATTAAAAGTTTGTCTCTTTTTATCAAATTGAAAGTAAAATTTGTCAATCCTTGTCAAAAGGAAGTCCCAAACCAAAAGCTGGTATTCTAGCTAGTAATCCAACTGGCTGCGGTATTGTCCCCCAGGTCGAGGCAGGCACAAAGCAAGCCAGCCAATTCAGGTAGCGTAATTACAATCCCGGGCTGTACATCTGAAATACGTTACGTTTTCTGTTTGTGTTAGAGATTCGTATCTCAAAACACTTCTGGTTTGGTGAATAAACATTTGAAGAATAATTATAAACAGAAGGTGTGTGTGACATACTTATTGGGACGAACAAGGAACAAATCGTAATTTAAAACACAATTTGTAGAAAATTAATTTTCCTTAAAAAGATTTTTACAATGTAGTAGTTAGCTTGTGCTTGGAGTCTCATTTTAACTAAAAAATGCCTGAATATAAATAATACAAATAGAAATTTATTATTAGGATTTTCCAAACCAAAAGTTTTTTGTTAAATAATATGCAGTCTTTAAGATTCTAACTAAAAGAATATCATAAAGTAAATATTATGAAGATAACAATGCTTTATCGTAGAAACTAAAAAAAATATTTTTTTGTAATAACTGGTCTTTTATTCGGAGTAAGATTAAAACTGTAGATTTGAAAGGAAAATTTAATATTAAAGGAATGACTTTGAATAGTTAAGAGAGCATACAAAAGTAAATTAATCTAAGAAAGCAAAGATAAGCGAAATTAATTCTACATAAAAGTGGAATTCGTTTACGAAGTCGAAATATTTAAATTTTAATTCTCCATTCACACAGAGAACGAACTGAAAAGAATTTGCTGTAATTATGAACATTTATTACCGACTAACGGAATTTGTTCTCAACTTGAAATTAGTTTTTGTTTTTGCAAGTGTAGTTCTCCAGTGGAATTCTGGAATTAACGAATACATCTCGATTTCAGCCAACCAAAGGAAAGTTCTTTTCGTTCGCTGCAGGTTTTCCGCAAATTAAAATAACTGTGAACTTAGTAATTGTCTACGTTCTTACTGTTTCAGTTAGAAATACAATGACGAGGAATTACGAGTCGACATACCCTTTCGAGAGACGAAATATGTTGTAATTTCGGAGACGTATTTGACTTTGCAAGAAGCGGTAAAAGTTCACGAATTTATTTTGTGCCAATCTTATTAACGAGTTTTGCAATTTCATCACATTCCACCAGCAGGCGCACAACACAGTCCCGTGGAGATTCCGTTTTTTATTTGTCGTGGGAATTTCCAAAGACCTTTTCAGTCAGTGCTATAAGAAATCTACCAAATTTCATGTTTCTAGGTAGTGTCGAGGAATCCTGGAGGAAGCATTGTACCAATAATGTAGAAGTAACAATGAAGTGTAGTTTAAAAAAAAATACGCTCATACTTATCACTAGTTCGAAGGTAAAGGAAAATATTGTGGTCCGAAATTGATTCTGATGCATGTGTAGTAGAACCTCGGTCGGGCGATAGGCTCACCACCTGTCAAGTGAAGAGAAAAATTTACAGTTAAAATATGGGCATTTATATGAATGGAATACCTCTGCCTAGTGATAGCCCGGACGGTTAAAGAGCCGGCCTAAAATCAGTGAGGCACGGGTTCGAATCCTGGCATGTACCAATGAGTTTTTCAAAAACTTACGTACATATTTATCACTAGCTTGACGGTGAAGGAAAAACATCGTGAGGAAACCCGCAGGTCTCAGAATTAATTCTGAGACATGTGTAAACAGACCCGGTCCGGCGATAGGCTCACCACCTATCACGTTTAGGGGTCCAATATATCTCGTGAAATGTGGGTATATCCAGTAATGGAATACCTCTGCCTACCCCCTCGGGGATAAAAGGCGTGAGATTATATTATTATTATTATTTTTTACCTCTGCCTCTTTACAATTTCAAAGATAATACTAATTAGGTACACTAATCAGACTTCCAAAGTTATATTTGAAGTCCATTTGGATGTATCTCTATAAGTTCGTGTCTACTACACGACTCATTCTAATAAACGTTATACCTAGTTTATACCTAGTTTGACGGGCCTGTTGGCTCAGTCGGTAGTGACCCTGCCTTCTGAGTCGGAGGTCGCGGGTTCGATCCCCGCTCGGGGCCAACATTTGTGTGCATCAACATGTCTGTTGGCTTTTTGTCTGGTCGTTTAATATTTATTTAAGTATGTTTATCAGTTGTTTAGTATCCATAGCACAAGCTCTGCCTAGTTTGGGACTAAATAACCGTGTGTGAATTGTGTCCCACAATTTATTAATTTATTAATAGGAAAGCCAATAAGGTCTAATTTTAAAGAGTGGACAGTACGGATGAATCGATACTAATATTATAAAGAGGAAAGTTTTGTATGTTTGTAACGAATAAACTCAACAAATACTGGAGCGATTTTTAAAAGTTATTTCGTTAATGGAAAGCTAGAAGATCCCTGAGTAACATAGGCTATACTTTATTCCCGTATTCCCACGGGGACGGGAACTACGTGGGTGAAACCGCGCAAAACCGCTAGTATTTTAAACCGGGTCGAAATGATCCGAGGGAAGGAAGGGGTGGATGTTGAGCGTCTGTTTACTGCCTTGCAAGACAAATTTAATGCAACAGTAGACGTAACGACGGACATTTCAATTGCTGCCTTTTGTCGTGTCTGCAAACGTCATTGTTTAAAATAATGACAGAGCTCTAAAGATTATTTAACATAGTAGGTACTCTAAAGAGTAAAAAACCGACTTCAACTTATAAGGTTTTTTCATGGATGTCATTGTCAGAAATGGAACCACAAGGGAAGCACCAGCTTTCAAATAAAAAAGGAATCATCAAATTTCGTTTACCTAGTCGAAAGTTCTGAGGTAACAAACATAAAAAAACAATACAGTAAAATTTATAACCTCCTCGTTTTTTGAAGTCGTATACATACAACTTAGTAGGTACTCACATGACTTTTTGTTGTTGTTTCTTCATCCTTCCCAAAAAAAAGCATAGATAAATATAGTCTAAATTTCACAATATGTTTCACCAAAATAAAATAAATCTAATTTGTGCAAGATTTTCGGAATATTTTGGAACATTTCGGAACAAATTATTTTCTTTACTTACGTAATTTGATGTTCTCTTGTTTACATAATAATCTTGTTACACCCATATAAGTATCTAGATTTATTATCTTATTAACATGATATTACGTTAACTTAGTAATATTGTTTTCATGTAAGTATAAGGAAACAGTAGATTATAATTAGCACCAGTAGCCTAACCTGGATAGGCTGATATGCCATCTAATATATCAAACTTTATAATCCCATGTAATTGTCACCATCTTCACCAATAGAAACTAGCATTCTAGTTCTTAAACAGTATTAATTTTACTTTCTCCATTAAAAACTAAAGTGAACCGAGTTTTTAACACATAATTAGACCTTGTACACGAGTTTATTAAGTAAACGTTTTCGCTTCATACGGAAACGAGTTTCGAAATTTAGAATGGTGTTCTAATCAAGCCGGTTTCAAGCACAAAAGAGGAGGCTGTAAACCACAATAGCGTTTTATCGTCTAATTGGTTCATCCTCGTTTGAATAACAAACGAATGTTAAGAGTGTATGAGCGGACGTGAGTTAACTGACACTGAACTGAGTATATCGGTGCTTACGGTAATGTCGGTGCATTTGATACAATTGCTGACAAATGTTTAAGAAAGAAAAAAAGAAGAAAGAAAAATATGTTTTATCTCACCGGGCGGAAAGCGTCAATTTCCAGCACGCTGGGCTAAACGAAGTTACCG
This sequence comes from Ethmia dodecea, assembly GCA_963855545.1. Taxonomy (NCBI): domain Eukaryota; kingdom Metazoa; phylum Arthropoda; class Insecta; order Lepidoptera; family Depressariidae; genus Ethmia; species Ethmia dodecea. Next base: position 5,241,952 of record OY979449.1, read on the forward strand.
CTTGAGTACTCCGTCGAGCTGAAAATAGTACACACACCTCGGAAAGTAAATAAGAAAGCATCAGATCTCATGTTTGTAGACCTCGGCTTCGCCTCGATCGACAATCAAAAGAGATCTCAGGCATTTCTTATTTTACTTCCCTTGGTATGTAATACACTATATACTTGTTCACTTATTAAAATACTTACTTAATTGTTAACTGTACATTAGGTATTTGGACCGTAGATCCCATCCCACTTCAAACATCAATACCATTCGTTGAGGTCTATTTTAACCACACAAAAGTCTGTAGAAATTACATTATTATTGTATTAAATTTCTAATTTTATTATAAAATCTTATGCTATCTATACGCTACGAATATCCTAAATATTATCTGTCTTGGCCATTATGACTTTATAAAGATCCAGATGTAAGGTTACTAACGTTAATGGAAGTGCAATTTTAATTGTATGCAGACTTCTCTTGTTGTATTCCAAACAAAATGTTGAATACAATGTCGACGTGACGTGTGTAGTACTGTTGGCATTTTTCAACTAAGATCAGAGATTTTTTTTGTGGTTTTGGGAATATTACCTACATAGATTTGTGACTATTTAAATAGATTAAAAGTGCTAAGGAAATATTTTATTTGTTTTCAGATATACGACACACCAGAGAGCTCTCGGCCGAAGAAATGGTCGTCAAAATTGAAATTGAACACTTCAGGAAGCACCAAGTCGTCAGAAAAATCACCAGAGAGTCCATACATGTATGGAACGATCAGTGGGCCAGGAGGATCAGCATTGTCGAAATCAATGAAGTACGCGGAGACTTGGTTGTACGGGTCAGTCAGGACCCAGACCCCACCTATTAGACCCAGCGTCTTCTCTGCCTACCCTGAAGTTTCTGGTCCGGTCTTAATCAGCACACCTCAAAAACCAACACCCCACAACTATGCTGTTATATTATGTTCCTGTCCTGAGTACCTCAACGGTACGAAGAAAACCAGCTCAACCAAAGTCAGTATTTGTAAGAAATGCAAGGGATCTCGTTTGCCATTGACAATAGCTGACAGTCCTAGATTATTGGTAGGTGGCACAGTCAGGGGTCATCAAGTGAGCCGTGACGCTGGTTTATTGAGAGGTGGGACAGTAAGAGTTCAAGGATCAAAATCAAGGCCTACCATACTCAAGTCTAATGGAGATACGGATCCCTACGACTTAATGCGACGGAGTAGATTGGCACCTCCGCATGAAGCTCGAATAGGAAGCCAATTTTCAACATCCAGATCTAGAGCTAAAAGTATTAGTCCGTGTCGGATGAAAACAAAACGCCCTAGTCCAGAAGAGCTTAGAAAAAGCAGAAGCAAGTCCGTAAGTCGTGTCAATGAAGTATGGGTAGATGAAGATGCCAATACAAGCGATTCTAAAAAATCTATATTATCATGTGACATTAACCCTTATGACTTAGTAAAGTCAAGCGGTGGTTCTAAATCTTTACTAGAAATTGAATTTGATGATAACTTTGGTGATGTATTTCAAGAATCTATGAAAAATGGTTCTTTTAAACCACTTAATAAGTCGAAGTCAGATTCTAATGTGAAAGCAATTAGTGGACAAAGAATAAGAGTAAACAATGACTCTAAAATATCTTCTGCAGACGATATGTTATCATACGATCCCATAAACTTTGATCTCAAAAACTCCGAAAGCAAACATTCAGACTTATATCCTACTATATTATTACCAAATATAAAAAACGAAAACAAAAAATCTATATCAGTAAGTAAAAATAGCAGTAAAAAACTACTAAGTTTGTCCACCGTAAATCGTACAAAACAAAAAAGTGTGTCCCCTAAGCGTCCACCAAGAAGAGTGCGCAATATTAAAACAGATGACGACAGTGAAAGTGATAATCAACGTTTACCAGATAGAAGTTTTAACAGGAAAACTATAACTGACACATTAAGAAATCAAAAGTATAAGAACCATAATTCAGACACAATTAAATCAATATTGAAAAAACCCAGAAACTATGAACTAAACGAATCCAACACAAAAACTGAAACATCAGATGATTCTTTTGAAAGTAAGCGTATAAATTCATCTCAATTTTACTTACCAAAGCCAAAAAACAAAGCCCAAATGAACGCCGCACAAAATGTTTTACAAAGAAAACGTGTTCAGTTTTTGGTGGAAAAAGAAGAGACTAGAGTGATTTGTACAGCAGAATTTAATTTTGAGCAAACTACTGTAAAAGAAGTTCGAGAAAATAGGAATGTTGAAAATGAAGAAGATGTCAAAGCCGAAGGAGACGTCGTTAGTCATAGTTTACAATTTGGGTCTAGTAATGTAGACGTAAACCAAAATAATCAGTCAGACACATATGAGTCAAGCAGTATAGAAATATCAGAGCTGATCAATCAAGAAGTAAAAAATGATCACGGTGTGTATGAAGATATTCAAATAAGCAATAAGTTTGAAACGGTGATCCAAGAAATATCTTCAAAAGATATACCGGAGAGCGTTCACGTGGAAGTTGAAGGTTTGTAAACTTGTCAAACAATAATTACATAAAATTCTTTCAATCATCTATATTTATTGTTTGTTCTTCTAATAATTAATAGGTACTTATGATTTTTTTTTCAGATAACAATATTCCGAAGATCCCAGTCTTACGTCGATCAGAATCTGAGCGACTAACAACAACCCTTTCGGTTTCCCCGCCAAAGTTTTTAGACACTATGGCACTACGGCCTAAAACTAAACATGGCCATACCAGTCAAATATTTTTAGGACCAGTTATAGAAACTGAAATAAGTCAATGTAATGTTGAAACTCAACAAGAAATCGCAAGACAAGAAGTCACTCAAACCACTACCTATAATCATGACGTTGAATCTGGAAATCTTAGCGACAGCAGTGATATAACCAAACAAGTATTGAACAATTTACGCCGTGGTATATCAGAGTCACCAGAACCTCCCCCAAGACTTAAGTTAAAAGATCGATTGAGAACCAAAAAGCATAACTACGTAAAAACTAGATTTGTTCGAAATAATTCTACAAGCTCTACAAGCGACGAGTGGTCAGATGCAAATGATTATGAACAGAAAACAGTGTTGCGAGTTAAACAATTTGATTTTGATGAAGGGCAGGAATCAAAAGAATCAGGTGCCATGAAATTTATAGAAAATGAGCCCAGAAAAACATCTATTCAGATAAATGGCAATGAGTGCTATTCAACAATGAATGTCAGTAATGACACTCCAATTTATTTGTCTTCAGTTGTGGTGAACGAGGATTATGGAAATACGTGTAATACATACCAAACTGGTACCACTGTAACAATCAGTGTTGGGACGCCAGAAAAAGAAATGAAAAAATCTAAGAGTCAAATCTACATTGGTGCAGTATTATCTGATGCAAAAGAAAATAAAGTAGAAGCAAACACTTATGAAGAATTTTTTACTGAAAGTAGTAAAAATGTTAAGTTTGAATCTACTAGTAGTACCGATTCTAGAGACCTATCTTCAATATTAAACGATCCTGTAGAAGCTGTAAGGAGAAACTTAATTCCTCATGTTTGTGGTAAGAAATTTGGGGAACCCAATAATTCTTTTAACTCGAATAGACAAACCTACTCTTCAGATGGTGAGAAACAACCTGAAACTGGTGATTTTGTAACAAAACTCTTCGATGATCCCTTCTTTGGCCATCTAGCTGAAGGTTTAGATTCAGACTTAGTGAAAAAATTAATAGAAAATTCTTTGATAAAACTTCAAGAAACTAGAAGTCAAGAAGGAACTGAGAACAGTAAAATGATGATAGAAAAACTGATAGAAAGCTCTCTTAAAAACTTAAAAGATGGAGTTGTCAGTAACGACGATACAAAAGAGGAAAAACCAAACAACCCAGATAGTGCCAATAAAACCAGCGAGTCTAAGAAAGAAGAAACAAACGACTCGCCTGTGTGTCCTGAAAATGATGACAATGGCTGTTCTGCTCCCTATGAGAGTATGGAGTACGAGAGCGGCGCTATGGGAATTTTCTCAGATCTCGAACCAATGTCGGATTGTTATAATGCGTCTGCAAGTGAATTGTCTACGGAAGATGATACAAATTCAACAAGATCGAAATTTTACCAAATGCTGGTCGATGCTGCGCTTTGTGATATTGAAATAGCAAATAACACTGACGATGACCATCATTATGAATCAATTCGTCTTAACAGTGATCCAATTTATGAGGAAATTGGCGATATGCCACCGCCTTTGCCAGTCAACCCCCCACCTATTTCTTTAATGACTTTGGATGATGAAAAACGCAGTGGCTCGCGTTCAATATTTGAAGGTGCATCAAAGTACGATATATTGTCGTACTTAGTAGATGCTAAAGAAAGAGGCATTGATGACGAGGAAACCTATATAACAAGTTATGTGACTGAAAATGGTACTACTATTATTGAAGATAATAAAGAAAAACTGATTAATTCAGAAATAATAGACACACATTTAAGTAGTAATACTAGCCAGATGTCACACACTTCTGACTCGAGTGAAGACAACTCTTTAATAATCAATAATGATAGCTTAGAGAAATCAATTATTTGTAAAAAGACATCGGCTGAAATTGAAAGGAATGACTCAGGAGTTGGCTCGGAGACAAGTAAATCGTCAAGGAGTAGACTACAAGGAAAAGCTCCCTGTAGTACAATTCATGATAAAGATAATCCAATACATCTCTGTGAAGATTGTGATAGTGCTGTGGAAACGCAAGTCACAGAACAAGGTTTGATATATATTAGCTAATTATAATAATTATTCTGACTTATTGGTAAAACTCTCAAGACTATACGTAAATTGTTTATTTCAGGTGCAGTTTACGTTCCGCTGGTTTGCCGAAAGTGTGCCAAAAAGCGGGCAGAAAGAAAAGAAATTATAACTGAAATAGTCGAGACAGAAGAAAAATACGGACGGGATCTACAAATAATCTTGGAGGAGTTCTATAATCCTATGCTTGTCGCAGGTCTTCTTACACAAGAACAACTTAGTGCTATATTCTTGAACGTTGAAGAGCTCATAGAGAACAATCAAGTTCTGTCTGAAAAACTACGGGATGGTCTTGAAATTGCAGTGGATCAAGGAGATGAGGTAGTTACTATTATCAAGCTTTCACATTATATTTCATTATAGTGTTTTGGCAACAAATGTTTAAAACAACACTGTTTGCAGGATTTACTTACGGTAAATGTGGGTAAAATTCTCCTCGAATGCTCGGGTATGCTGGCAGCATTTCAGTCATACTGCGTGAAGCAGGCAGGAGCAGCATTACTCCTCGCAGGTCTAGAGAAGGAGAAGGAACTCTTGAGGATATTCTTGCGCGTCTCTCAGATGGAAAACGCGGTCCTGAGGCGAATGAACCTGAATTCGTTTCTCATGGTAAGAAACGACATTACAATTCAAGTTAATTTTACTAAAATAGACGAAGTCCTTAATAATAACGTAAAACAATGCACTTACTACTTCAGGTGCCTGTCCAGCGCGTGACAAAATATCCCCTCCTTCTCTCGCGCCTACACAGAGCGACAGCCGCGTGTGCCACAGAGCGTGAAGATGTTAAAGCTGCGCAACGGTGTGTAGAGTCAAGACTTGAGGAGATCAACTCAGCGGCTGCGGCGGCGGCGGCTGCAGCTAGGGATGTACCTTTGTGGCGACGGCTGGCTGCAGCAAGACGGACTGCTCATGACTTGCACGTGGCTGACATACGGCTCAGAAAGATGGCCGTTGATGTGCTCGATTGGAATCACGATGATGCCAGGTAAGAAAAATAAATACCTACGAAAATAGTAACGAAACAAGCACTTTCTAAATAAAAAATAATTTATAAAACAGTAGTGGTTAACGTAAAAGTATTTTTAAATACTTGAGTGCTGCAAATGATGTAATACAAAGAAAAAGTACAAGTTTTACCTCAGCGCAATAAAGATTTACATTTCCATAAGCTTCTTAAGCAACCAGACAATGATAGCGTTTCGAGCTTTAATTCTAGCCGGATTTAATTAAAAAAATAAACATTTAGCTCTTGGATAATTCGAGATGTTACGCCAAATTGTAGTCCTGGCACATCTCCTTGCTATTGCTGGATGGGACAAATCACCCCATTACTGGAACCATTGCGGGCCTCAGGTTTATCCCTTGGTTTATGTCACAGGCGTTTTCCAAATACTATTGGTATAATTTTCTTAGATTTACGTATATTTTCTTAGATTAATTATTCAGTGTTGGTACTATCCTATTTTTTAACTATCTTCATAATTTTATAGTTTGTGTTATAATAAATAATAAATAAATAAATAAATAATAATAATAAATAATATAATCTCACGCCTTTTATCCCCGGGGTAGGCAGATGTATTCCATTACTGGATATAACCACATTTCACGAGATATATTGGACAACTAAACGTGATAGGTGGTGAGCCCATCGCCGGACCGAGTCTGTTTACACATGTCTCAGAATTAATTCTGAGACCTGCGGGTTTCCTCACGATGTTTTTCTTCACCGTCGAGCTAGTGATAAATATGTGCGTATGTTTTTGAAAAACTCATTGGTACATGTACACTTGTCCCTACCAGGAGGGACAGCTGGTAGGGACTAGTGTAAAAGCCCAAGGATTCGAACCTGAGCCTCACTGATTTTCGGCCGGCTCTTTAACCGTTCGGGCTATCACTGCTATCTATTTAGGATTTATTTTATTTTTTATTTATTTTATTTAAGTTGTAGATTGTTCAACAGATTGTTTATCTTACTATCCATTTCCTACCCATCCGCTATTTTCTTTGACTTATCCCCTAAATCTGATAATCGTCCCTTTAGTGGTAGTAACGACGGCAAGTGCTATTCCAGAGGACTCTTTATTGCTTGAAATAACACAAATAAAGTAATTACACGTGTAAATAGGAAATAATACGGCACAATGACTTAAGCCATTAAGAAGGAATGAGGTTTTACTTTAAATTAAATATAAGTTTTCTAGAAAATGGATTAATATCTTTATTACTTTGACTGGCAGTGAAAAAAATAAGGAGCTATACCTTCATAAAAATATGCTTAATTTAATATTTGATACGTGTGTATATATCTAAAATCATCATGAAATCGTCATCAATATGATATATTTTAAATTAACAGAAATGTTAAACAAGAAACGGTCAAAAGAGTGACATGCCTACTTATATTTTATAATCATTACAGATAAAACCAAATTTAACTACAATTAATTCCATAAGATGCAACTTACCAAATGCAATGCCTAAATTATACAATTCTAACATTAATTTCACTACAGAATAGAAAATTTGAATAATTAGGCGGACGCATGAATATGATTGTGAAAACCGACGACATTACTGTCGACTGCGAAAGTTGTTATATGGGAATTCATTTGTATCCCGATTTAAATTCATAACATGCGATTGGCTCCGCTTTGCTTTGTTTTATCAAAATAAAATATATCTTCTGAATCCTGCTAGATATCGAAATGCAACATTACATTGTAAATATAAAAAATATTTCACCATAAGAATGCTACAATATCTCTGAGTAACATGGGCTATATTTTATCCCAGTATTCCCATGGGAACGTTAACTACGCGGGTGAAACCGCACAGAGCCGCTAGTCTAAAATAAATAGGGCAAAAAGAGACAGTGATAGCCTTATGAGAGCCTGCTTCACATGATGATAATCAGTGAGGCTCGGGTTCGAATCCTGGCATGTACCAATGAGTTTTTAAAAAACTTACGTACATATTTATCACTAGCTCGACAGTGAAGGAAAACATCGCGAGGAAACCCGCAGGTCCCAGGATTAATTTTGAGACATGTGTAAAAGACCCGGTCCGGCGATGGGCTCACCACCTATCACGTTTAGGGGTCCAAAGAACATTTCGTGAAAAGTGGGTATATCCAGAAGTGGAATACTTCTGCCTACCTCCTCGGGGATAAAAGGTGTGAGATTATTATTTTTATTATTTATTATAAAAAGAGACAGAAAGGAAGTGTGATGTATGTATATTTTAATTGTGTCTCTTTATTAAGGTTCGCAATGGAAGGCAAGCTGCTGTTCACTCAGCCCAACGACAACAACTGGCGAAAAGGCCGCACGATCAAGCTGACACCTATCAATGCCCTATTGGTAACTAATGGAAAGGTGAGAAAATATTTGTTTATATTTTTTGTTTATGGGTTATCAGATAAAACATTTGGGGTCCATATTGAACATCTATTAAAGTTCCCTCTTAGCGCGGATTGAGAGATGACGTTAGGGTTGAGGCCACATAACTTAGAGAATTTTTCAAACCCCGCACACCCGTACGTGATTTAAAAATTCAGACAATTTCTGAAAAAATCAGTTATTGCTAAATGACTTCCATTGTGCATGAACACGGACGGAAGAACGGAAACCGGGACCAGCGGTTTAACGTATCTTTCGAAATTAATATGATGGTGTTTTGGCAGAACATGTAGTTTTGAACTACTTGTATAGAGTCCGAAAATATAATACTCTAACCCTACAAACTTCTTCTTGTTTCTAGCCAACGACCACCCACAAACCGAACGAGATCCGTGAGATACGAGAAGCCAGAGACCGCGAAGCAAGAGAGAGAGAGGGCGAGGCCCTTTTCGCTCGCAGCGGAGTGAGAGAGGCTGCTCTCCTCCTTGTGCGAGAAAAGGCGGGCAGATACACGCTGCAGAGGGAGCCACTGTTCTTGGACCGCTGCGTGGTCGCCGCTGACCATGAGCCAGAGCATTTCTTTGAAGTTCACGAGATTACTACGAAGGATTCTTATATTTTTAAGGTACCTAGTTTATTTGTCGATGTGTCCTAATGAAATCCAATCGATTTTCTAAAGTTTCGAGTAAGTTTGTAAAGGAAATGGAATCGATTTTATACTTTATTGATACAATGATTTTTCAAGATTACCTTTTATTGAATATGTTTAAATTTCACAGGTTATATAAGGGAAAAACATTGTAAAATAAAAAAAAAATGTCATCGAATTTTTGATGCAATACGAAAATATCATACATTATCGAATCTTCAAATCAATGCACACTTTCACAGATCCCTGCCACATAATGCACTATTACTATTTTAAACCCAAAAGATACAACAAAATGAAAATTTTACAAAAACATTGCATCTTTTTTCGGATTCCCGCCAAAAAGCTTCGAATCATTGATTTAATGTAGATTAAGTACCTAGTGTCAATCCCTATGAGTAAAAGTTCCGTTCCACGCAATACGTACTTTTAGGATATCTTTTTTATCTATTGTTTTTTATATTTTTCTTGATTTATAGTCTGAGATTTTAATTTAGAATTTTAGAGGCGACATTTATTGTATTATAGCAATTAGGTACATAATAATTAATTATTCATGATTTTTGGAACCACCTATTTTTCTTACTAGAAAGTTGTATGCGTAAAAAGGAAAAATGTGAACTGTCACCGAACCCACTTGGTGCGAAATAGACTATATTTGTGGTTATCTCCGTTAGGACCTTTTGCTACCAAACATTCAGTATAAATAAACATTTGAATTATAATATTAAAATTCCAAAGTATTTGTTTTTAGTTTAGCAAAAAAGTTAATGGGAGAGTTTGGGAGGATTTTAATTTTATTTATAACTACTTACGAATTTAAACTTTTGAAAACATTTGATCATTGGTGATGCGATTCCTTAAAAATTGATCGTCAAATATCTACAAATCTTTCCGTAGAGTTTTTTGGCTCCAGTCAGGCAGCTTGTTGCCTTGATATCATTTTGGCGTAAAGTACTTTATCTTTACCAAACCAAACCCGAGACTGTATGTTACATATAGTAAAATTGACGCCACACAAAAATGTATAGTCACCAACATGGAGTTAGTAATACAATCAAGGGAACGCCAGTTAAGTTTACAAAACTTTCGTTTGACACTTGGCTAGGGGGCAGAGCATTAAACCCAATGAAATTATGTGCAAATTAAAATGAGACTATATCCCTTATACTGTGAGCCCACCGGCTCCCGGTCGGTCCATATACGCCAACACCGAAGAAGCAACAGGTCCTCCACTGACTAAGAAGGGTTATAAATGTTTAAATACTTATCTTCTGTGTTACAATTCCAGGCCGAAGAAAACACGCGCACGCGCACATGGTACCGTCAACTGCAGTACCACGCGCAGGGCGCAGGCGCGTGGCGCAAGCGGAGGAACGCTCTCGCCAACATCATGATCAATCCGATGCTTACCCGAAACTAAACCATGCCATTTGAACAAACGTCAAATAAAAAAATAACTTTAGAGTTCTTTGGCCAGGACTATTTTCTGCCAAAGAACTTGCGACTAGAAATAAAAGCATTTCTAAATTCATACTTTTCACAGTATTCCATTTACAAATTAGACATTCGAGAAAAATAATTTTATTATTATCATCTTGTACAATGTACATTTAATTTTGTTTTTGCCACTAGTTTTAAAATTAGCTTTACACCAAAATGTAGTATCCTTAACATTTGTGTGCCCTATATTTTAAAATATATTAACATGTAGTAATCATATTAAGGTAAAGTACATACCTGCCTTTATTTTTTGTACATAATTTAACTTTAATAGCTGTGATATCCCGTCCTTTAACAGAAAAATAAATAAACAAAACATAAAAAAAAACAGCTTCTGTTGTTAAATTTTAATTGTAACTAAGTACTTACTTGTAATATTTTAATTATTTTTTTAAATATTAAATGTAATCATAATATCTACTTCCTGACTAGTCTTAAGGAGAAATGTTTGTAATAAATAATATTTATAAGAAATTCTTTAAACATTGTATTTATTGTATGTAGCTATTTCGATGTAAGTTTTAATATGTCTAAAATATAGTATAAAAACAAACATTGTTTTCGCCTTTGAAATATTGTACTTATTTGTTATTGTATTATGTTCTTAGTGATGAAGGAAATAAATTAATTATTAAAATAATTGTTTTCCTTTTGTACCTGATAATTTTTGTACCTATAAAGTTAGGCAGAGACAATATAGACCACCACTTGCACCGCGAACACGGCGCACACTCTCGTTCTTCATTCACATTTAAATACCAATTAATTTTAAAATAATAAAATAAAATAATTTTAAAATTTTATTTTTATATGATTAATAATTGACATGCTCTTCACCTCAGGCAGAAGAAACAAGGTCAACGATCCCACCCAGAATAAGCTTATGGGCTTGATTCGGGTACTCTATAAATATCGCGGATATTGTTGGTCCTCTAAGGATTCGGTCACTTACAATACCCTGAAATAATCCAGTTGAAATTGAAGTACAAGCCTAAATTGATAAACAAAATTGTAGTGTGTGTAGGTCTAGATTTTGATAATGGTTTTCAGTGTGCCGCCCGTTTTTCCGAACTTTCACTGACACACGTGTGTCTAGATTATTATGAACCGGACAAAGGTCTGTCTAAATATATATTTGTGTCTTACCTATGAGGGAATTGGCAGACGTATTATATTTCGAGAATCAACCACTTTTCACCGAAGTATTTCTTTAATGTGACAAATGGTTACTCAAAGCCAAATTTTTGATGTTTGAAATTGATATGTTGTAAAACGAACTTGCAAATTTAGGATTGATACCTAAAAAATCTGTTTTGAAGCTGAAGAGCATGTTTCGAACGAGAAACATGCTATTGATCTCCAAATGATGAGAATGCTTATCGCACGCTACAACAAATATCCTTGTGTAGCAGCTATATTGTATTTAAAGCAAAACGTCAGCAGAATTTCTCCAGTTTGTGTTGGAATGAGGGAAAATTACCACATGTCGTGTTTGCGGAAACTAATCTATGAAACTTCCCACATTTCATGTAGGGAACGTAAGTTATCTACGTAACATTAATATTATATCCGAGTTCTAACTAGGAACCATGGTTTTAATACGAATATGTAATAATAATAGATATTAAATTAATGTCTTCTCTACAAAATTAGTACACATATTTTGAAATATTTACCTCCACAAAAAAATTACTAAAGTCGTATTGAGAGGATATACGATCCATAATTGAGGGCAAAGAGAGTGTGTTGAATGAAAAATTTAGTTTGCTTTAGCAAAGGAAGAGACAAGTTCGTAATTGCACGTTTCTAACTTATTAGTGTGTTCAGGTAAAGTTTTAATCAAACGCTTTACCATCGAATATTGACTCTTCCCTTAATTTGGTTCACTTTGGTAATTGTTTTTTGAGGAGAACCCCGAACTTTCACGTTTTTTGAAGTGTGAAATGTCCTGTTTCATAATATTAGTAATATTTTTTTTAAATAGAATGAACTTTTTCTTTTACAACAATGACATGTCATAAAACATGAATATCGTTTCAATGAAGTTTTAAAATAATAAATTGATGATCATCTATATTTTTATTTTCTTTTAATATGAAATGATTTAAGTAAGTATGTAAAATTAGTTGAGCAAGGGATAAATATGTATGAACCTATGTATTCAAAAAGTAACCTATGTAAGTTATTGAAAAACTCATTGGTACTTGTCTTCGGCAGTATTAAAACCAGATTCAGGCGTTGCTAGGTATATCAAAATCGACCGGTACAATAGAGCAGAGTTCACAACTTTAAGGCAACAGATGAAATAAATGCAAAATTATTCAATCGCTCCGCTTGTACGCCGTTCTGAAAGATAACAAACTGCTGAAATCATTTACATGAAGTCTGCTCTATTTTTGTTGACGTAATTAAATGTTTGGAAAATGTTAACTTTTTGTAAAGTCAATAAATGGGATGGTTTAATTATTGTTCAACGACAAAGTTTTGCATAGCAATGAAAATAGGATGAATAGCGACGTAGAATTGTGACTTGTGACGGTGCTTTAGAGAAAATAGTTCAACATTTATTGATGAAATTTGTGAAGTTTGATATATAATTCACGTAGCTACCTAAAAAAAGTCTAGTAGTTTTTGTTAGGCACCACTGTGGGATTAGGTACAGGGGATTACAAGATCGAATAAAAGATAAAAAATGTTCCTTTTGTAAATCAGTGTATGCAACTCAAGTATCATGCTCAACACTGTGCTGCAACACATGCTGAACTTCAAATTGTATTCTAAGTGTTTTTTACCCATTAAAGTAATTGAATTTTGATGTTTGTACTTACCCTTTAAATCAAACTTATTGCTAATATTATTGTCAAACTATAAAAAATATCAATAATCATTTAAATAATATATTTCTCCAGCCTAAATTTCACTTATGTTAATAATAATAATAATAATAATAATAATCTTTATTGCTTTCTTGTTGTACAAAAAAAAGGTCTTAAATAATTATTCATAAGATCAAAAAGAATACAGAAGTTAGTTAAGCACAGATGGAGGATTAAAAAAACATAAATAAGTAGGTATACAAAAGTTATTTTAAACTTTACCTACTTACTTAGGATTATGAGCAATTTAAGTTTTATATTCAAATAATAATATTTCAAACTTACCGTCACAGAAAAACCACCAAAGTTCTTGATGAAAACTTGCTAACGTTGGAAACTATATTAAACAAGGCAACACCGCTTAATTAAAGTACTCTGTGGGTAACACTGTCAAGTTGACAAATTGTTGAAAAACAATATAGTACGCGCGGTTGACAGTTTCTACCAATAGGTACCATCTATGATTTGTGTAATTATTGCAATAATTAAGTAATGTTTAAATAAAAAAATCTCATGCCTTTTATACCCGAGGGGGTAGGCAGAGGTATTCCATTTCTGAAAATACCTACTTTTCACGAGAATATTCGACCCCTAAATGAGATACTAGGTGGTGAGCCCATCGCCGGACCGAGTCTGTTATGATATTACGACATGGGTCAGGCCGTAGATTTTGCCACAAATAGCGCAAAGGTGACGCAAAGTCTTATAACTTTCAGTAGCGTAGAGTGACGCAAAAAAGTAACGCAAAATAGTTAAGGAGCGCATACAAGATGTGTGATTTTTACATATAATATTTTGAATGTAGATATGCATTAATTATTTTCAAACATTTATGAAGTTTAGGAAAATACTAATAAGCCTTAGGATTTGCGTCATATTTGCGGCGGGAGACTGTAGGCATAAATAAAAAAAAACACGATTTTGGTACAAATGTCAGTCTTACAATTTAGAATCACATAACAACTAGCACTAAGGAACGTCTGAAATAACAAAAATATATTTTTTTTAAATTACAAAGACAAACAATTATATATGACTAAGAACACTCTTAAACAGGAACATAATTTGCTATCTTACAAGGACCATTTTTGTCAAAATAGCTTTAAAAACCTAACATACTATAACATACTAATGTAACGTAGGTATACACAACTGCACATCAAATAGCAGGTAAAAAATATAACTTAAAAACACTCTTAAATCACAGAATACAGTATGTTTTATCTCGCGAATGATAGCGTAGACGTGAACAGATGCAGGCGTGTTTGGGTGGCTGCAGAAAGTCTCACACGCGTACTAAAACAATTAATATTTATTTTGTAACGTTAAAAAACGTTTGCAAACCACGTCAAAACACCTGCAAACCTAAGTGTGCATGCACCATTATTCCATAGCGCAAAATAAGTGGCGCAATTTCTACGCCCCTAGTATCGCAAAGTGGCATAATATCATTTTTGCGCAACCATGGCGTAAATAAAATCCATAATAACTCGATAAATAAGCAATTTTTTCAGATTAATTTAGCCTTGAAAGATCACACACGCCTTATTAAAGCATGCGCAATAACAATAATAGATATAAACCGAAAACTTACCTAGAAATCTCAAAAAATGCACTCTGCGAAAAATGTGACACTTTTTTTTTCAACCGGAGTTAACATCATATTGACTAAAATATGGTCACTAACATGGTACCTACTGACCTTTGAGAAAGTTACTTTGATGTTGCCCCTACTCAAACACAATCCTACCATTGTTTTAACACCACAAAATGGGCAGATAATAGTGGCGCAATAAAAGTAGCGCAAAGAAATGTCTTTCATTACTTTTTTTAAAATGTGTAAAATTTAATATATTTTCTTAGGTAACACGAAACGATATTAAATACGCGGATAACTGACTATTATTTTATAGCGTTAAATCAAACAGATTATCAAAAACCTTTAATTTTAAATAATTTTACGGAAGCGCAAAGTTACACCTACCGAAGCGGATTCGCGTTTTTAATGAAAATTTCGTCATTTTTTGTAGAAAAATGTCATATAACTTTCAAAGTTTACGAACCTTTTGAAATATCGTTAGTGGCCGCGGTTCACCATTTCTTAAGAAATACGATACTGTGATTGAAAAATATATATATTTAGTATACTTTTTTTTAAAACGTGGCGGAGAGTTAGGTTATACAAATGTGGCAAAAACTACGGCCTGACCCACATGCCTTAGAATAATTCTGAGACCTGCGGGTTTCCTAACGATGTTTTCCTCACCGTCGAGCTGGTGATGAATATGTACGTAAGTTTTGAAAAACTCATTGGTACATGCCAGGTTCGAACCCGAGCCTCACTGATTATCATCATGTGAAGCATGCTCTTTAACCGTAAGGCTACCACTGCTCATAATTAATGTTTTTATTAATCAAAAATATTAATTCGATGCAGCAGGGATAAATAACGTTTATTTATGAACTACCTAGGTAGGCCCATAGAAAAAAGCAGTTTCAGTTTTTTCCCCATTTTTTCTACTTTTCGAAAACCTTTTTGCAATTTTCCTTTTTTTAAATAAACCTATTTTTTCTACTTTTCGAAAACCTTTTTGCAATTTACCTTTTTTTAAATAAAACTATTAGAGCTACGAACAGTTAATAAAAAATAGATTTTCCCTTGATATTGTAAGAAATGGACACGATTTACTAAAGTCTACCGCTAGTGAAATTAAAATATATCAGTTTTTACAATAATGCGACTGGTTATGAAATAAGCTATAAAACTATAATGCCGAAAGTGATGAATACTCTGGAATAAAAACTACTGGTACTGGTAAAAAATAAAAAATATTATATTAAAAAAATATTATAGTAAAAATATTTTCGGGTGTCAAACTACCGGCGATGTTTGACGTTTTATTTGCTTGTCCATTCTCGTTACGTTAGGAATTTCCAAAACAACTTTCTTAAAAATGCCTTCACCGTATTTGGAAACTTCCTCTTCCTGTCAAACTTAATCACAATCACTACATACCTCGTATAAAACAAAGTCGCTTTCCGTGTGGCTGTCCCTATGTATGCTTATATCTTTAAAACTACGCAACGGATTTTGATGCTGTAATAGATAGAGGAAGGTTTATATGTATATAATACAAATAGAGTACAGAAACACTGATAATATCATATAAACCGAAGCGAAGCGAGGGCGGGTCGCTAGTGTTTTTATAAAGCATAATGAACCATCATTATTCTATTTTACTATTTGTATAATTTCTGTTTGACGTTTGAAATACGTATTTGAGTTTGTTAGTAGGTATTTGCTATAACCTAAAATATTCCTGTCAGATTTATAGAAATAGGTTCGTACCAGATAAATAAATCGTGTAATTGAAAAGCTACAAATACAATACGTGACAAGATTATAGAGTCCAAAAATCCATATATATAAGGCCCATGATATGTTTTCATGGGTATCCATCGAACGATAGTTTATTTTATGGGGATATAAAATTCAAATTACAACAAGCTCAGTGACCTTTTATCGGTGTAATAAAGAGGGATGCCCCTCGTAAAAATAATTTTATGAGTCCCAAGGCCGGATATGTGGGCTCGATGAAACAAAACTTTTCTACTGAACATATCGCGTGAGTATATCCCCCATTGGATTTATTTGTTGCAATTTTTTTTTATGTAATTTACTAATTACCTGAAAAAGATTTTGATTCAGTCCTATGAAAATACTGTTTGTTAATTGCCTTATCGTAGTAGCCGTAGGACTTGAGAGTTGAGTTGTATGTTTTGGTTACCTAACAAAAGGAAAAATACTTAGATTCCTGGATTTGTTGTTAGGTAGTAACTTTTCCTAGAAAATATTTTTTAGACAAGATTTGAACAATGCTAAAACGCCTATAAAGTATGTAATTATAGACCACCTTTTAACTAGTAACTATTCATCACAGAATAATAAATTAAACGTAGGTACAATAATTATAGCACCTGTGCATATAATACGAATACATACTATTTTTCAAACTAATTGTTATAAATTATACCTAGTTAAAGAACTTACTTCTAATAAAAAGGTTTCATAGAGTCATGAAAAATCAGCAGATTTTTCAGTCTCTTTGTATATTGCCCCTTTATGTAGGTACATATTGCCGTGAAGTGGACGATATTTTATGTAAAAAACAAGTGAATGAAATTTCGTCCCAAAAATCAATAAAAAAATTACTAGCGTCCATATTTCGATAGGGCACCCTTGGTAGATATATTATAAATTCTCCTAATCATAAATAATAATAATAATTAATATAATCTCACGCCTTTTATCCCCGAGGGGGTAGGCAGAGGTATTTCATTACTGGATATACCCACATTTCACGAGATATATTGGACCCCTAAACGTGATAGGTGGTGAGCCCATCGCCGGACCGGGTCTGTTTACACATGTCTCAGAATTAATTCTGAGACCTGCGGGTTTCCTCACGATGTTTTCCTTCATCCTAATCATAAATATGCGTAAAAATTTGGTTTGTGGCATTTACTCGCTCCCTAGACAAATTTTGCAGCCTTTAAAGTTTTTGAAGAAAAAAAACCCTAAAAGTACCTACTTTTAGTTTTTTTTTCTTCAAAAACTTTGTTTCTTGCTGTTTTACTGATTTCTGAAAAAGGAGGCTGTTCCCAATTGCAAATATAGATGGGGTTGAGTGGAATTGATGCTGCTGCCTATAGCCAATTTTAAGAATGTATTTTTGGATCCTAAAATATTACACATGGTGAATTCATTGCCGGAGCAAGGTTTGGACCTGTCTCAGAATCAATCGTGGGGCACCTTCACGGTCGAACTAATAAAGTATATGTAATACGTAAATATGTTTTAAATATACATTTAAATACAAAAAAATATTGTCTCTAAGCAATTGTATTTCTGCAACTGATTGTTTGTGCATGGCACCCTAAGGCCCACCCATAAACTTAATATCTAAACAGAGGTTTTTTCGTATTCAGCAGATCATTTGAAATAAATCGCTAAACGATTTTAAGGGACTTAACAAATGGCAAGGGATAACGACCTCAAATGAGAGGATTTGTATAATTAATACCTCATACGATCTGTGCCTTATCTCTGAATAAGACCACTATTACGGGCCCATAGTGGGTGTGTGCTAATATGGTTCGTCGGAATCTGCATTAATGAAGTTAGCTCCATAGTTTTCGATAGGAGCGAGCACGGCGTTTGCTGACTGTTGATCATAAACGCGGTGTGAAACTCTTCTGTGGTAGGTTTGACGTTGTGTCAACGGGAGAAAACAGATTTTTAAACAGTAGACGAAACATGGATCCACCACCATACACTAGAAACCAAGCAACAATCGAAACAGTGAATACGGGCGAACCAGCACCGAATAACGTCAAAGCAGTTTTATCAGCCAAAAAATTTAGGGCAGCAGTTTTTTGGGATGCGCGTGGGGTTTTTTGGGATGTTCATACTGACTACCTATGGAAGGGTAAAACGATTAATGGCAAATATTATTCCAATTGATTAGGCCAACTGAACAAAATTTTACCTGACAAACGACCGTATTTGGCTAAGAAGAAAATCCTCTTCCACCATCACAACGCAGTGTAGCAAAGCGATACTTCTTACTAAATTTCAGACCATTCTCTAATCTTATTTCTACTCTTTATAAGCCTGTCAATTTGTTCGCAAACTTTAAATTTCAAATTGTCTTCTCGGCATAATCATATTTTCATTTGTTTTCCTCATTCCATTCCTAAATTTCTACTGAATAAAAAAGTACGGCAGCCCACTCTTCAGCCGCAACCAGCCTGTACGTAGAGAGGAAAGCATGACGACGGAGTAAGGGTCGGGGTTCGAAATAGAGAAATGTTCCGCTTTGGAGTGAGTTGCTTTCCTGCTCACCATAATCGCCAGATTGAGCTCTTTGCGTCTATTTTCTGTTAGAGAATCTTAAAAAATGGCTCGATGGGAAAAGATTTACCTCCAAGCTCATGCAAATTCTCATGAAACCAATCCCTATCTCAGAGAGTTGTCTTAATCATTTTTTACAAAAGGGAGCAAAAACGTGGGATGAAGTGAATTAATATAGAAGGAAACTACGTTGAAGAATAAGTCATAATCCTACTATTATTATAAATGCAAAAGTTTGTATGGATGGATGTATGGATGTATGGATGGATGTTTGTTCCTCTTTCACGCAAAAACTACTGAACAGATTTTGATGAAACTTTACAGTTATATATCTTATACATCAGAATAACACATTGGCTATATTTTATCCTCGTATTCAAACGGGAAAGGGAACTATGCGGGTGAAACCGCGGGGCGCTGCTAGTTATTTAATAAAATATACACCTTGTTTAGTTTTTACCAGACTTTTCACTCCGCCCTTGTATTAGGAATAAATTCGTATTATTATCTGTCAGTATAACACTAATAAACCAATAATTTATGAGGAATTAATAGAAGCTGGGAAAATTCAAGAAAATCTACATTAATTTTAAATTGGGCTCACATCTGAAGTTGTAATCAAAAGGTAAAAGCCTTATTAACTTAATGAAGACTCTAACATGGTTACCTTTGACGACATAGAATTCAAAAGATTGTTGGGTGCAAAAAGGTAAATTTGATCAATCACTTCAATTTTTTATCTGAATTATTAAAACTATAAATTGTAAGCGTCAGTTTAAGGAAAAATACGAACATAAATAAGCTGGACGTTTAGATTAAAACTTGAAGTGCAAACGTTTTGCAAAATCATAGGATATACGTTTTAACTGACCCGACAAAGCATTTGCTAGCCTGTACTTACTCTAAAGAATACATTACAGATTTATTTTTTGATACATATTATATTATATGTTATGTCATAGATATCACAGTAACGGGTTTGGTGCTTTATCAATATCTAACCCTATAAATGTTGTGATTACACAAAAACCAGAACAGTTTTGGTACACTTATAATATTCCGAAGCTTAATCCCGAAACAATAAACTTTGAGTAGTAGTGGAGCAATTTACGAATTGTTAATTTATTCTACGAGCGACAAGTTTTTAAATCTGTCAAAATTCTATTGTACGATTTAACACAACTGCTTTCAAAAATCTTTGGTAATGTGTTGAGATGCAGTCTTCTAGAAAAAAAGTATACTTTCAGATTAAAACTGTAAAGAATCATGGACCTCAAGAATATTTAAGTCTCCGATCTAATTTCACAATACGATCGTTCTTAAAAACATTTAACTTCTTAAACATCGTCTCGACGAATCTATTGTCTACATCGAGTTTCTAATCGTCTTACAGTGGTAACACCGTGATGTTGTCTACGGTATCTCGTTAATCTCTCATAATCCCCAGTTTGGGGGCTCTGGCTTCTAATCCCGTTAAAGTCACTCTACTATTAATTGAGGCGTTTGTTTTGGGATTTGCGAAATTTTTGAATCATCAAGAAAGGTCTTACTGTTGATAATGTGACGAAAATTGTCACTCAACAGGGGTGACAGCCTGTAAGTTATTAATTTCGATTATTCGTTGTTATTGAAAAACATGGCAGTTCTTTACAATATTATATTCGATTTTATTTGTTAATTAGGTTTATAGTGTACCTACCGGGCAATGGGGCTATATTGATGCTTTGTATCTTTGACTCTCACGACTATAATGAAACCATTAATTTTTCGTCACTGTTGTCACTTGGACTTTTAACCTCTTAAGCCAATAAAACGCAAATTTTTAATTGTTACGGTGTCGATTGGAACCGCGCGGTGCCCGACAAAGTTGTATCTGCAGAAATTGTACACCGTTGTTGATAAATTGCTTTATCGAACGAGTATATGACATGAATTCCACTGCTCGTGTTTATCTTTCTTATTAGTTTTTCCATATATAGTGGTTATCTGTTCTATGTACTTTATGTAACTACTATTTATATTTAAACCGGCGAATTCTTCTAACTATACGAAGCAGAACGAATCAGATCTTCTACGATTTTCCTCCTAGCACCGGGGAATTATTTAGGAGAACGGTAAATTATTTAAAAGGGTATCTAGTTTATTATTCAATGGAAACTGTATATTAATGTAACTTTTGCTTATAGAGTAAAAATGGATATGGAGTAAGGCAGTCAATTTGCAAGTCTGAGGAGGTGAAACATGAATCTTTACTTTTGCTATGATAAGGTTGCAAAACTTTGAAGTAACCGCCTGCGCTTTAGAATTTTCAAATTGTTTATGCTATTTACCCGAAGTAGCGAAAAATGTACTTGAATTTAAATTGCAAGTTACTTCATTGAATATTCCACGCTTTCTGGCTGTTTCTAAGAGAGCTTTTAAAATTACGGATGTAAATAAAAGTGCTAAAGAGTTGTTAAATTGAGTGTTTTTATTGAATTTATAAATTACAAAATTTTCTTATTACTTAAAAACTAAATAAAATACCTTTTTTGTACACTTCTGCATCCGTCCCAGCAATCCAATTATTATTTATTATATTATCTGTATTTTCACTGTTTATCGTTGTACCTATCAGGAATGATTGTAGCTTGGTATAAGGCCTGAAGTATCTGTCCCTCTAAGCCACTTTACAAAAGAAAGTTTTTTTAAGCTATTGCATAGCTTCTATCAAGGGCCTTGAGCGCGGGGACTGAATCGGGAAATTCCGTAACGAAAAAAAACCTCACGCTCCCCACTCCGACGGGCACGGAGGTGTGGCTTGAAGGCCGTGCATTGTCTAACGTCGTTTCTTTTCGGCAGTCTTGTTGATACAAAATGCTATGCAATAGCTTTACCGCGGCAGTCCCAGAGTGCCACACGTCTTTTTTTGCTAAACTACCATTCGCTTAGTAAGTATTATGAAATACAGTCATGTCATGACTATTCTTCTTTTTAAAGTGTTGAGTCAATTTTATTTGTTCGCGCTATAATACCGTGACATGACAAGTCGAACGCTTATATCAGTTCCACACATTTGTCATTCTGTTCTACCAATCTTTACACTGGTCTTCTAGATTAAGCTTTTAATAAAATCGCATTTTCTTCAGATAAATACCTACCATGCACTAAAGAATTTATAACTAGAACCTGATTTAATATTATAGAAGTGTGTATAGGATACAAGATAATGTTATAGTTTGTTGTGAAATGTGGTAGAGTTATTAAGTAATCATGACTGCATTAGATATTATTATCAGTTGCAGTACGAGAAACTGTAAGTAGGGTTACTTACAGGTTCTTTAGAATGGGGATTATTGGGGATGCTATAACTAGGTGGCCTACCTGTCGGATGGACCTTCTAATATCATTAGGACTCCTATCGCCTAGGACTCTAAACATAATATTGATTCATTAATGCCTGCCACTGGCGCTGAGCACCTAAAGTGGCGCAGATATGCTAGCCGCAGATATTCTTGGGGTGAAGACGGTGAGGTTCGGAAGCGTGGTCATAAAGCTTGCGTTTTGTCCTGGCTTTAGGTATATATGGCCGGCAGTTATGTCTGTCAAACTATCAGGGTAGCTATCCTGAGGAAATGCAGTTAGTCTTATGGGCACTATCAGACATGTTTACTCTTGGGAGAACATTTTATTTGTAAAAATTGTTATAAAATGTAATTTTTCGTTGATCGCTTAAAGGTACTGGTAAACATCGAGTTACTTCAAAGATCACTTTTATCATAGCCGATAGATTTAGAAGTCAGGGAATATGGATTATTCTTTCAAATGAAGATCTGTAAAGTCGACGCTTCAGTGAAAAGCTGAGCTTATCCTCTAATGATTCTTTTGGTTTTAAAATAGGTGAGCGAGTACTGAATTAGCTATCTGAAGTGACAGTGTAATATTTTATAAAGCCACTTCTTCAAATGGTTTTTCACCTATAAACTGATATAAGTACGTTACCAGTTTCTAATGAAATCTAAAAGAAAATCTTCCAATTCACGCATAGTAACCGTAAGCCATTTTAACTTAACACAAAAGTTCTATGAATAAACACGACCCAACATATCCACTACTAAAAAACCTTTACCTATCTCAGGGTGCAAGGAAAAGCAAACCATACGGCACTGGAAATCAAAATAGATATGACCAATGTCGGTAACATTGTACTAAAAGTACTGTTCAAAAAGGTGTGAGATATGGAAATGGGTACGAATTGGCCTTCAAGCTGGAATAGAACTAGAAACGTTTTGTATCTTTGTCGGGGACCGCTCGGGTTTTAGATGGTTTTTATTACATCGAGTGCTGTACAGTAAATTGATATTATTTTGAAGCAAAGCAAAGCAGTGGTAGCCCTGTTGATACAGCTCGCTCATAATCCGTAAAGCGCAATTTAAATCCTATTAATGGCATATTTAAGAAATACAACGCTACGAAACCTATATCCCAGAACCGGTTGTGATGCGTCATCCTAAGCATGCATAAATCCCGATCCTGGAAACAAAAAATATTCTGATGAAAAGTGGGTTTTTCCAAAAATGTGATACTTTTGCCAATCCCCTCAGAGATAAGATGTGAGAACATATTTGTACAAATATGCAATGTAGGTGTCGTGGCTATATCTTAGAATTGACCACTTCATGATTTGGTTAGGTTAGACTATTTCATGAAATTGGTACCTAAGCTATGCAACCATTTCATGAAATGGTCGACTATTTCATAAAATGTTCAATTCTATGAAATAACGACATAGATACTAGGATAAAAGAAGGAGAACAGTGAATAGTCTGCTCTAAAGGAGGTAGGTCCTAGTATGTATCGCGTAAATTATACTAAATAGTTTTTATTGCACTTTAGTAAATAAATAACTAATAAATTTACCGGCACTGTGACACTCAACAAGTTAATAACACAACACAACATCATTATGCTAATGAAGCTAAACTAGGAAATCCCATTCGGAAACAGATCGGATACAGTCCAGTCTATCCTAATTAATCTGAAGATAACAATTATTCATTATGATTCATTATCAAACTGGAACATTCCACTGCTGACCTAATACGAGTATAAGGGAATTATAAAATGACTTCTGACGATAGCCCACCGTGTATTGGAAAATGGTGTTAGGCTACTGGCCTACTGACTGAATTTTTCAAGCCACCCAAAGGTATCAGACCTTTTTTTTATTCCCAGGGGAAATCCATTACGCATACCAGCCCAAACCTGGCGCAAGCGTTGTGTGGAACTCGGCAGCCTATACTGCCATACCTACCATTACAACCTGTGACATCTATCGGTTCTACATAGAACAAACCAGCGCCTTAGATGGCAAGCACATGACGTCACAAGATTTAAATCGCGCTATCGGAATTTTCAAAAGAGTTTGTATAAATACAACTGTACAACATCAATCGTTGGACTGAGGTCTCTAGGGACGATCGCCTTGCCTGGTAAGATCTTTCTTTCACGATGAAGCATTCCTCCTCCGGTGCTCCACAAAGCTATCATCTTTATGTCTCAGGATAGTTCGCCGAGATTAAACAGCCCAATCGGCTATAGCGAAGCTTTTAGCAATGATTCAGCCAGTATGCCTACGGCACTCAATCACGAAACGTCTAATCCATGCCAATGAGCAATCCACATTGTAGCCCAAGCGCCGCGCCGTTCCACAACTCAGGCTCATTTCAGACTACAGGGAGTGTTGGCGGCAAATGAACTCGACCTTTTTAGGGCCGTCAAAAGGGTAAGTGCGAATGAGAGCTACATGTTAAACGAAGCGCTTGAACTACTAGAAGTGATGAGTTATAAATGTTTTTGGCAATGAAATCTAACAAAAATATATAGTGTTATAAGTAAATAAATAAAGCAGTCGGGTAAAAAATATGTTACTGTATCAAGCGTACTGTACTGTAAAAGTGTTAAATGCTGTGATAATATAAGACAATCAGACAGAGATGATGTTCTTTTTGACTTTGTTACCCGTGGTGAATCTTAGGAGCAAAAATAATTATTATAATACAACCGCTGTCGCTTCCTATATTATTCAGGGATATTGTAGCTTCCTTTATTGCTTTTTTAAAAATCAACTTTTCCAGAAATTATTTCCAATATACAAACTTAATTTTACCTTTAATAATTTATAAATCGTGGGCCGAAAAGTTCTGGAATGGCGACAGCGTATCTAAAAGCGTAATGAGGGGAGACTTCTCTCAAGGTTGACCAATGTACTGGTGAAAGTCGCGGGTACACGGGAAGCACAAGATTGTAGCGATGTTGGCTTGGGAGGCCTATGTCTTTGGGCTGATGATAAAGATAATATTAGCAAGATTACAAAGTTAATTAAAGCAATAGCGAACATCTTTTATTGGTTCTACTTCTAGTTTTCAAAAAAGGCCACATCTAGAACTTTCTATATTAATAGAAACCGCTCAGTCGTTGTACTTATGTATGTATTAGCGACACTCGTGTCGAGTTACGAATTGGTACAATCAAAGCCTGTGTCAAACCTGACGGCATTCAGTACATTCGTCATTCAAACCACCTCATTTGTACTGGCACCAAACACACTCAAAAACAGTCAAATGCTCTACGAGAATTTACTTGGTATACTCGTATTTGCGTGACTAACATAGGAATATTTCGTCGTACCCTACGAATAAAGCCCTAACGGCCATAAGGGCTTTTTGTTTTTATTTCGGATTTGGATTCTACAATCAAAATGCCATATTTACAGCTCAAAATATCATAAAAAAGTTGGTTTTAGCATGTAGAAATTAAAGTTTAAAATAAAGACATAACTGCGCCCGCCCTATTTTGAACGACGAATATAGCCATAACCGCCATTATACCTTTTTTCGCGTAAAACGCGGGAGTCGGGCGCGGGCGCTAGCGCCATTGCTGCCAATATTCGGCGGACAGTGAAAGACAGCGAAAGAGTACGGTGTGTATTCGTTTCACAGAAATATTATAAAAACAAAACGCTTACAAATGAAAAATGAAACGAAGACAGGGAGGTGGACAAATGTTAATGCAAATGGATAGGAAAGATGAACCGGATATCCCAAGGAAGAAATTAAAACGTAAACTCTAAAATGCGGTCGATGAGCTTATGTTTTATTTTTTATAACGCATTCTCTGTGGCAAATCGCATCACCGTAACATTGTAATTTTTATTTAAACATTTATAATATGTATTAAAGTTTATTATTAACTTTATAAAATACAGATTGGTGTTGTGAAATTGCTCAGAATTCGTTTATTTCTACAGTAGTTTCGTTTCTGCAACTACGCGGAATAAGGCCACAATTGCACTTGTAGCTCTATTCGCTGGAAACTCTTTTTTGTATTACTAAGGAGAATGTAAAGCTCTAATGACACTTAGGTCTTTATTCTACGGTGAAATTTTATATTGTTAAATATCTCTTTATATCACAATATTAACACAATATTTTTTATGCTACTTGTCTACTTAGTTATACCCTATAAATAAAATTTCTTCTGGGGTGTTTCAAAACCATAAAATTTATAATTATATGTATTTATTTTTGGGCCATAATGGCGGTTAGGGCTTTTTACTTTTAGTTAAAAAGCCCTAATTCGTTTCATGCTCTAATACATAATAAAAACTTTAAGATAAACTTTAGGATATTAAATAAAACTTTTCAGATAAATAAATCAAGGATAATTTTATTTTAATTACAAGAACATTATGAACTTTATGTACAAGGTCACATATTTTTTTAAAATTTTATTTAGTTTTTTTAGGTTAGTGATTTTATTTTTATTTATTTATTTTAGGTATCCGGGAAGGTAGATATTCGCCTGTAATGTGAAAGAATAGTCAATTGTGGAATTATTTAAAAATATTTTCAATCAACTTGATTTGGAAAGATAATGATACACTTAAAATCATGCTTTTGGAGTGGGTTGGTACGAGGTTCCATTTCTAGAACTATACCCACAACTTTTCACAGGTGTAATTTTAGTGTGATAGAGATATTCATATAGCCGAGTTGGTGTGCTAATAATAAACATATACTTGACATGGTATTATTTTTATTATAATAATAAATATATAAATAATCTCACGCCTTTTATCCCCTAGGTATTCCAGAGGCAGAGGTATTCCATTACTGGATATACCCACTTTTACCCACGAGATATTCTTTGGACTCCTAAACGTGATAGGTGGTGAGCCCGTCGCCGGACCGGGTCTTTTACACATGTCTCAGAATTAATTCTGGGACATGCGGCGTTCCTCACGAAGTTTTCCTTCACCGTCGAGCTAGTTATAAATAATGTACAACGTAAGTTTTGAAAAACTCATTGGTACATGCCAGGATTCGAACCCAAGCCTCACTGATTATCATCATGTGAAGCACGCTCTTTAACTGTAAGGCTGTCACTGCTATTATTTATTACTTATAGAATTTGTGAATTTGAATAAATATACTTAGCTTTTTTTCTTTCCATGCTGATAAACGGTATCTCTTACAATATTCTCTTCTTCATCTTTATACTTCTATACTAGGTCCCTACTTATAATCATATTATAAAAAGGTAAAGTCATGTGTCTATATCCAGTAATGAAATACCTCTGCCTACCCCCCGGGGATAAAAGGCGTGAAGTAATTTATTTGTAAGAGACAATATTTTTTACTACCTACCTACTGATGCGATTTGGAAAACTCTTTTACTGTTGTAAAGTTAAATTGTTTTAGAGTAAAATATGTGCAAAATTGATTTAAACCTTAATAAAATAAAAGTAAAATAATTACCACTTCATTTTCTTTATAATAATCGTAGAGAGTATTTTGTATCTTGGAAATATAAAGTAAGTGTAATTGTACACCAATAAAGATATGCAACAAGGGACACTATAATAAAAAAGTACAACGGGCGGTCTTATCGCATTAAGCGATTTCGTCCAGAAAACCTTAGGAAAAAAAATAGTCCGTAACGTTTATTTTTTTACATTTTAAATAACTATATATTTCTGTTTAAAGTCAAAGTAAAATATTAAATGCATAATTTACGCTATTACGTTTTCATGGCTATTTGACTGAACTGATTTTTATAAAAATTGTCAGAGATATAACTTGCATCTTGAAGAAGGACAAAGACTTCTTGTAACCTCGGAACACGGACAAAGTCGTGGGCAAAAGTAAGTAAAACATTACTAAAAGGCCACTAATGCGCTTAGGCCTATAAGAAAATCCCTGGAATAAGGACATAAGAGCCATTAGGCTCCATTTTTTAATTGATATAACGGCGAATAACGATTTAAGGGACAAAATTGATATGAAAATCTATCAAATTAAAATATTATTTATTTTAAATGAAGCTTAGCACATTTATGGACTTAACTGCATCGTTAAAAACTTAATAAATTCCGTACAGTTCGAAAAAAGTAAAAAAAACCTTCTCCTGAAAAGTAGGGGTTTTGCAATTGTGTCCTTTTTCGTAAGGTACGACGATTTATGTTAGCAATAAATAAAATAATCGTGTGACACATTTCACAGACGATTATGAAGTCGGTAGTGTGTAGGTGTAACAAGAAATACACTCAGACATGAAACCAATCTCGTCTAATTCAGAAGGCAGGCTTAAGATGATTATAAAGACTGTGATATTTCTGCGACTAATTTGTCGCTTCACTTAGAACAAACATAACAAACAACAAAATCTATTTATAATATAAAACCTTTTCGTACTAACCGTTTACCGTGCTACTAACATGATATACCTAAGACACAAGTATTTAGTTACTTAGTTTAGGTATCACTAAAATTTAACTAGCAATAAGTTTTACTCTGTTAACCATTATTATAATTAGACTTAAGTTTATGTAATAAATTTTTATTATTATTATTATATTATTATAATAAATATGTATTGGTATTGTAATAATTGTGTTTCTGTGTATTCTTATTATCACTAGGAGTATTATTATTATCTTCGAGGGTACATTTCGCAATCTTGGCTTCTGTCTAAGCTGCTTTGCCTGAAGCCGCAGGATGCGTCGTAACAAACTGGGTTAAGTCCCGATTTGCAAATCCCAAATAAGAATACATTTCTGCGGATTCCACAGAAAGGCTTGCCATACCATAGTACTTATCTTTTCCTCGTGCATTGCCGACAAAAAGAAAACACAAATGTTTAAAATTTTCCGTAGGCTGCTCTGGATTTTTTTTCTGGATTTTTTCATATTTTGCAGAAAAATGCAAAAGACGTTACGTCAAACGTATTAATATACAACATGTAACAGAATAAGCGCAATTCCTGAAATTGGTTTGTTCAGTATCGACTACTTAATCGATTTCAGCTATTTTTAATATGTGTAAAAATTTTACGAAAAATGAATTAGCATAGCTGAATTTAGTGCTACCCTTAAAAATCGTGCTATTCTTGCTCTTTATTTAAGATCTATAGACACAACTTAAATTCGAAGGCATGACAATTTTTTCACATTAATATACTAATTGGGGTGTATGAGCGCTTATTTTGTTACGCGTTGTATATATATTTGTAAGTATATAATATAAAATATCAAACCTACGTCAGAACAGAAAATGATGTAGTTGGTCTCTCCACACTCTCGGAGGTAGGTATATGCTTTTCTAGAAAAAAGTAGGTATCCCAAATCCTTTCTAAGGATGTAAGCTAATCCTGACAAATTCATCAAGTTAGGTGGCCAGTTTATCCATAAAAAGGTAACCGACAGACAATAGTTATTTCGCGTTTATATTAATATTAATAAGTAAAATAGTAGTAAGACAACACCGTCAACTAAAACTTTAATATAAAAAAAAATCTCACGCTTTTTATCCCCGAAGGGGTAGGCAGAGATTCCATTTCTGGATATACCAACTTTTCACGAGATTTTCTTTGGACCCCCAAACGTGATAGGTGGTGAGCCCATCGCCGGAACGGGCCTGTTACACATATCTCAGAATTAATTCTTGGACCTGCGGGTTTTGCTACAGCTAGTGAGCACAGATAGTAAGAGAGACGTCTGTGTTAGTGATCTTTACTTCCTGCTGGTACAGTCAAGAGAAAATGAAGTTTTACACTTGTAGTGCGAATCTGACCTCTAAGGCTATCGTAATAAGAACGTTACAAAGTACAATGTGTCAAGCTCCACATGTTCTTGACTGTACCAGTTGAGTAAAAATTTAAAGAACGCAAATTACATGCAAAATTGTATGCAGCAGAACTTAAATAATATTTATTTCAGTATACTACAGAATCTTTGCAACAAAATGGTATCACAATTTTAGCTTCTAGTTTCAGCCAGTGAACATATGTTACCGTAAATATAGAATTTTTGTTTAATATACGGCAAAGCACTAGTTAGCTAGGAACGCGAATATCTGGCAACAAACAGAACTGGGTGAGCGGTGGCTTATTCACAAATCCTGCTGACTACAGGAGGAGACTATTCAGAAAAACGATTCTAGAACGATAATAATATAACATATTTTATTGTGTATGTAGTAGTTTTTTAATATTTCAAATTTTTACTGCATTGTTGAAAACTGGGCTATATTTTAAAGTTAAAAATGTTTCTTAATTTTTTCGGTGATGAACAATCTGATTTCTTGACTGACCGAGACAGACAAGAGGTTGAAAAAATCGATACTGGTCATAATAAAAACTATAATCATAAGAATTTGACATCCTCATCAACCAGTAACAGTCCACTGCAGATTTATAACTCTTACTAAAGGGGCTTGTAGCCCCACGAGTGCTGTAACGGTAATAATGGGTGCAGTAAGTCAGCGAATGGGTGACCGCCTAGTGACATTATGACGTCATAAGCGTGTCTCAAAATGGACTTTAAGCCGTTGTACCTACCCAGTTTTCGTTGTGTTCACGCACAACAGGTACTCTTGGAGTGTGTTGAAAAGTTCTGTCAGTTAAGTGGTCTTTTTTTTTTTTTGCGTGAGAGGTTATGGTTCATATGCTACCGTTTAACTATAAGTATGTGAGGAAAGACCTATAGCCATAGACCCATAGTGGCCTTTTACCGGACTGATGATGATATTATGTTCATGAATAGGTGTATTAAAAAGGAAACTAAATATAGCTGACTGACTGATCAATCAACGCTCAACTGAATCCTATGAATCGCAGAAGCATGAATTTTGCACAAGAAGAGTACATGGGCAAAACAAGAAATTTCACAAAAACAAAAAGTTGTGTAATTAACATTTTAATTTTTCAAAGGTTATTTTTAAGTGTCACTTAAAATTATTAACTAGTAATAGGAACTTTAATGAAGTCTTATTTTCAGGAACAAAATATTGAAATGTTTTTTTATTTTTTTATAAATTTTGACAGCTTGGACATTCCTTCTTAGGTTCCGTTACACTATGGACTTTCCCTGTTTTGTTCCTGTATACAGTTTGAGACTTAAGTAATACATCTGACTATACTTGTTTTTACGCTTTTTGTGAAATGCCAAATAAATAATAACAATAATAATAATATAATCTCACGCCTTTTATCCCCGAGGGGGTAGGCAGAGGTATTCCATTACTGGATATACCCACATTTCACGAGATATATTGGACCCCTTAAACGTGATAAGTGGTGAGCCCATCGCCGGACCGGGTCTTTTTAAACATGTCTCAGAATTAATTCTGAGACCTGCGGGTTTCCTCACGATGTTTTCCTTCACCGTCGAGCTAGTGATAAATATGTACGTAAGTTTTGAAAAACTCATTGGTACATGCCAGGATTCGAACCCGAGCCTCACTGATTTTCGGCCGGCTCTTTAACCGTCCGGGATATCACTGCTCTAAATAAAAATACGAGGGAAAATAAAAATATTGCCGTCAAAACTTAACTTTTTGAATTTTAGTGACATTCCTGGTTCTGCACCTGTACCCTTCACAAGAGGTTCCTTAAATGAAGTAAATGGGCACTAAAAAGAGATCATTGGAAATTCTTACGAGAAAGGAAAGAAACGTTTTCATATCTCCGGGCGGAAAGCGGCAGATTTCGGCCCACTGCGCTAAACGAAATAAGAAAAAAAACATACACACCTCGGGAAGTAAATATAAGAAAGCCTCAGATCACAATATGTTTGTAGACCTCGACTTCGCCTCGGTCGCCAATTACATGTGACCTGAAGAATTTCTTATTTTACTTCCCTAGGTGTGTAATATACTATTCGCGCCGGTGGTCAACCTAGTGTCTACAAGAATTATTTTCTTTCTTTCTTTTAAAAAATAATTTTCATAAAAAAATGTCGTACCTCGTAATAAGGAGTCTTTAGCGCTGACACTGCATTGCAGCAGGATGGATTATCAGACTCAACTTTTTCAATTAACATGCCAAATGAGCTTGTTTAAGATTTATGTCAGAATTCAATCGCATATTTTTTAATGCGCTCACTATACCTAAAAATAACGCTTTGCTATTTTATTTATTACATACTATTTTTGGAATAGATACAGGGATAACTTCCAAGAGACTATCTTTTATAGCACTACGGATTAACATTATCCTTTTTACGGTACTATGTTTGAATAATACTATAAATAAATATGATCCCAAGTCTTATCCCCGGAGGTATTATTTAAGCTTGATTTAATCTAGCATTAAGCAAGTAAGGTGTTTATTCGACAATTATGGATCTTGTAGTCCATTAATAGATATTTTGTTATGAGGTATTTAATTTTTAGTCTTTACCTTCAGCCTACCAAATGTACGGACCAGAATCTAATTTGAAATAAGTAAAATATCTAATTATGTACATATTTTCTTTGATAATTAAGATGAAACTTATATTTACTGAATTTCTTTTTATCTTCTTTTACTTACTTCTAAGTTTTCAAACCAGCACACAACAAATATTTTTTTTCCGTTTTGTCGCATGTGTCATTCAAATCTACATGAAGAGAATCTCACTCAATCGTCTGAATCTCGGCACGTAGTACGTAAGTTTGTTGTATTTCTAAAACAAAATCACGAAGATCGAAGGATTTTTTCGTTGTATTCTCAGTATTACGAGTCAAAGCAATTCGAGCGGCTCGAGAAAACAATATTCGAAAAAACAGAGACACAACATTATCGAAGTGACAATTGCCTCCGTCATTCTCCTGAGTTTTCAACCTATATCTTCTCGACCCAGAGTAACACACTGAAAACTTACTCCGTAGCGTATGTCGCAACGTCATTCGAAATTCGTATTTACGAGGCACGAAATCATACAAAGTCATATGTGTAAATGCTATCTATCCAGTGTATGTTAGTTACAGTCTCGTTTGAGAGCTATCTTCACGCCATCAACGAATCGCGAGGAGAAGTAATTGCCCCAATCAGCATTGCGCCCGTCTCTGCACTTCTGAGAACGAGGAAGTCTGAGCAGCAAAATTGAGAAAAACCTTTGAATAAGTAATAAAACCCGGCAATCTAATTGGCGTAGTAGTAGACCGGAAAAATTGCCAAGAGCCAGTCAAAGAACATTGATTCTATTTTTATATACTTGACTATGACTCAGCGGTAAGTTATCGTGTTTGTATAGAGTGGTTAACTAGGGGTTTGATTATCGAGTACAATATTTTGCAGTTTCGAAATGAAAATTGTAGCAGAGTTTTTAGGGAATGTGTCTCATTTTGCACTTAAATAAGTATAAGTAGTATTTATATTTTTCGTAACTAAATCTTACCTGAATAAAGCTTATGAAAACACTGTCCCTGACAAAACATGTTGACAAGAAGGAAAGCTACAGTACAATAACAGCGCATAAGTCCTTGGCAAGTGTAAAACGAGTGTAGCTAATTAGTTCCAGGTAACCGGCTTCTTCAACCAATTAATTATAACCAGCCGGTGCTGCTAGCTCGGGAATATCTAGAGGAGAAACTTCTAGAACACAGAGTTATGTCCTGTAAATTAAATTATTATTTTCGAGTGCGCTCAATTGGGTGTTGTCCGGGAGTTGCACTGCAGGCGTATTCAGGGAGCTTCGATATTCGATATCGAAAAATCTGTCGAACACTTTCGAGATGGGCTGATGTTGGTATTGAAAACTAATGTCATATGTGACATAAGGATTCGGAAAAGTTTCCGTGGCTATCAGAAACGCCTAGAATCAAGTTTCCGAAGTCGATAGATTCGACATCGGAAAATTTTTCACTCGATCTGAATCGAACCGAAACGGTATCGAGTCTCCGTGAATACCTACGCTGAACTTCAATTTCACAACTTGTCCTTACGGAAAACATGATTTTGGCAAAAACTATGTGTAGGTCACAAACGAACTTAGCTGATTTTCTTATGTTTTATTTTGATCAGTCCGGTCATCTATGAAAATCAGCCGGTAGTTCTCTATTATAGATAGGTAGCAGAAAATAAACTATAGTAAATTGCATTTCGAGTCGAGAAAGATAATTATAAATCAATTGGAGCATTTAGGGAAAATGAAATTGCGTAGACACTATAGGTTCTAAATTCTATATAGGTACAATATCTATATCAATAAGTTTGGTAGCGTGTCTTATGATTAATTTCTCTATTGGTGTTGCAAATCCTTACATATTTTGTAGGTAAATAGAATTCAGATAATGCCTTTAGGTATTAAGTGCGCCATCTGTATATTTTCTTGGTACAAGAAGTTAAAAATCAGGACCTACAGTATATTCCTATATTAAAATCTTCTATATATGTATATAAAAGAAATTCGTGTTTGTTACACTATTTATAACTCAAGAACGGCTGAACAGATTTGGCTGGAAATTGGTAGGGAGGTAGCTTAGAACCAGGAGAATGACATAAGATACCTTTTATTCCGATATTCTTGTGGGAACGGGGACTACGCGGGTGAAATCGTAGGGCGCTGCTAGTTTAATATAATACATTCTCTTTAATGCCTTTCCACAACGATAAAAAAAGAAACAAAAGAACAAAGGACAAAAACAAAAAAAAGAATAATGATAACAATTTGAATCTGTTTCTGCAGCAGGCTCAGTTGGCGCTAGTTTTCAGCCTGCGCCAACTGTTTTCTAGGACGGTCGTTATACATATTATTATAAATTTATATTATCTTAGTAAGTAGGTAATAAACAACAGATATACATAATTGTTTATTAATTTTTTGCATAAATAAGTCCGTCTATCATCAACCTTTGGACTGCGGTGCCATGATCACCTCGCTAGGCGAAAGAACCTCCCAATTACACAATGGAGGAGCATTCCATCTCCGCTCCTCAAAGAATCTTCTCAATGCTCCCAATATATATTTGCTATGTATTTTACGTGGAAATATTTAACTTTAACCTGCAAAAAGTAATACTTACGTAAAAATTTGTTCTACAAAGAAATACAATTTTATTTTCATATAACGTATTTTAAAAATGATTTATTGCCGTAACAGTTGTACAATGAAAAACTATAAAATACAATGTGTTACCACAAAATATTTTCGGGACTCCATCTTTCAATCATTCAGTGGCTGTTTATTTATTTGAACAAATGTAATTTATCATCTTTATCAATTACTTTCTGTATTAACGTTGATGCGTTATATACCAGTACTCAAAATACGGCAATGTCTGTAGAGCACGAAACTTGTTTTTTTTACGAAGTGCAAATATCTTCTTCTATTTAAGTATATAAAACTACCGACCCGCCCCGGCTTCGCACGGATGCAATGCTAATACTAAAACCTTCATCTTGAATCACTCTATCTATTAAAAAAACCACATCAAAGTCCGTTGCGTAGTTTTAAAGATTTAAGCATACATATAGACATAGGGATATAGGGACAGAGAAAGTGACTTTGTTTTATACTATGACTGTAGTGATAGTGATGATAAACTGGCTGA
The DNA here is from genome assembly GCA_963855545.1 of Ethmia dodecea. NCBI lineage: Eukaryota > Metazoa > Arthropoda > Insecta > Lepidoptera > Depressariidae > Ethmia > Ethmia dodecea. The sequence continues at coordinate 5,277,964 of OY979449.1, forward strand.
TTGGTGATATATCAACGCACAACCTAAATCGCTGGGTTTAAAGACTTGAAATTTTGCACGTAGATAGAGTATACAGTATAGGCATTCACTAAGAAAGGATTGCAAAATTCAAACCCTAAGGGGGTGAAATCAACTTGCGCGAAGCCGCGGGTAAAGCTGTGTGTGGCTAGTACTAAATATTGTTTTAGTTCGCACATACTGATTTAAATGGGAGCTGAAAAAAAATGCTTACCAACATCCCCGAGGGGATCGGCAGTGGTATTCTCCTCCTCCAAATACCCACATTTCTATCGCGGTAGGGGTTCCCTAAACGCGATTGGTTGACCGTATCGCCGTATCTGGCTACCAATTATGGGGCCTGCGAATTTCTTCACGATATTTTCTTTCACTGTAGTATCTAAGTATTTTTTTGAAACTCCTTGGTACGTCTTACCACTATACGAACTCACTTCCAACACAACTTCTCTGCTCTATTATTATTTAGTAGCCAAGCCATAAAAAGCTTTTTCACTTCTCATGCTCTAAAAGTACGCCAATATAGCCCTACGAAGCGGGACTAAAGTGACCACTTTAGTCCCTAGGGAGTATAAAGTATTTTTTTTTTTAATTTCCTTAATGAGAAAAAGACAACCTCAAACAGCCAGTAAATATCTGTAGAGTGTGGACCATCTTCATTGCGAAAATGTTAAGAGTTTTAGTTCCATGGTTTTTCCGCGAAGAAGGTGGCGCCATGTGTTTTAAATTGTTTACCTGCAAAGAGATTTAAATCTCTTTGTTAATCTGGGACAGCCTGACAGGTTTAGAAGAAAAAACTGACCGCGAAAATTTCTGAATTTTTGCCGAGTGTAAATTTGTTGGGTTTTAAATAAACTTGTACTAAATTGACAATTTTTCTCGCACTCAAAGTGAAAAGTACAGTTTTGCACCTCGAGACTAAACGCCAACTTAATGTCAAACCACCTCTGGTATATAATGGCTTCGTTTAGTCCCTCGATATAAAATATACTATTACATTGGTCCCATAACGATTCGGTGCCAATTGATTCTTCGACTGGATCAAAACACTTGAGAGTTAAAAAAATGCTTACTGTAGAGATTGATTTCAATACTATTTTTAAAGCCTGTTTTACTCACATCTCATGTGCTCTCGTTTCATATGGTCCGGAAAGAATTAAGTGAAATGCATTTTGTTAGTGTTCCTATTCCTTCCTTTTGCAACGAACAAAGTAGATTATGTATGGACCTCATTTATAGAGAAATCTACACTTCGCGCCAATAGTTACATATGAGAACAATTTCATTCTATTCATTTTTAGTACCTACTCGTAGATATGTAGTAAGTATTTTTATTGAAACCAGTTTCTATGTATTTTTTTGAAATAGGTAATAGAGTATTTTACTCTATATAAGAAAAAAATAGCGGGTTCGATCCCCGCTCGGGGCCAACATATGTGTACATGAACATATCTATTGGCTTCGTGGCTGGGTGTTTAATATTTAATTAAGTACGTCTATCAGTTGTTTAGTACCCACATAGTACAGGCTTTGCCTAGTTTGGGACTGAATAACCGTGTGTAAATTGTGTCCCACAATTTATTATTTATTTATTATTAAAATAGGTATTTAAGGTAGGTCAGGGAAAAATCTTTAATTCAGAAAATATTAAATTCAGTTCATAAAATAACAACAAAAAAATCGTTTAAAGTTGTCAGTTTTTTCAATGTGTCTTTGAACACCATGAAGTTGCCGCCATGTATTACGTTTTGTTGATACTTTTGTTTTTTTTTTATGATTTATTAGCTAGCGCTATAATAGAATAGCATGCATAGAATTTTCTAACTATAGAGTTAGAATCTAATTGAGACACTTTTCAAAAAAACGTTTAACACCATATTATTGTGAGAGTCACAAACAAACCAGGCATTGTCCAGAAGAAGCAAAGAGCGACTGTGTCCGGACACAAAAACCACGGTTCCTGGTGATAGTATCCTGTGTCAGCAACACATTTGCGCGTCACCTAAAGCATTCCAATACAAACGTCGAAATATTTTCTTGGAGAATTAATGGAAAACTGAAGAAAATTGCAGTAAATTCCACGTTGTAGTGTAGTATTAAATCGAGTGGAGATTTCACGGTGTCTGCCTCGCGAGAGGCGAGTTGACATGGATAAATTGAACTTTGCTACTTTGGGACTGTTTCAGAGAAAATCAGAGCTGTATTCTTTATTGTTATACTCGCAAAGATCATTATACACAAATACAGTCTCTGTGCAAAATATTTATGTTGTATACTTCATCCGAACGCATCGATTGGTTATAAAACTTCCTCATATTTGAGAAATATACAATCTGCGGATTGGAAATATTTTTTTTTGAGAATAGAATTTTATTTTCAATCTACTTCAAAAAGGAGGAGGTTTTCAATTCGACTGTATGATCTTTTTCTCGTTACATACATACTTACAGTATGTTATGCGATTACTCCGCCAATTATGAACCAATTTTAATAATTCGTTTTTGTTTGGTAGATTTTTCAGATGTGGTCCCATTTAAATTATATTTAAACCGGCGAAGTGATTTTTATAAAATCTACAGAAGTTTAAAAATTGCTGTTCGTTGAAGTCAGTTTTTTACTCTTTAAAATTGTTTGTTATCGTCAAACAAATAAGCAAGCCATTTCATTATGAGTACTTAGTCAACATTAGTACTTTAGTGACAAAAGACAATAGGAGGACTGACCTAATACCAAAAAAATATTTATGTTAATAATTAATGTTCAGGTACCTACTAAATCTGTTTTGATTTTAAAATAAATTCATGACTATAGAATTAAAATAATCAATTTTGTGGAGGAAACTCATTGTAAAAGTAAAACGGCAAATTGGTAAAGTACACCCAATTTTCTACGGTTTGCCAATGAAACAGACCTCTTATTAGCCAAAAAGGCTCTTGTAATGAAAAACAAGAACCCTTTCTTATTATTACGGCAACTCGTTCAATAGAAATATTTTACGGGCCATTTTCCTATTCTTGTTTGAGAGGTCTTTTGTTTTCTACAGAAATAAATATACTTGGTTCGCAGAAGTTCTCAGAAAATAACTAAAGTGGGTAGATTACACCTAAACATTTCAAGAATTGTAGAAATTATTTCCTATCGGTATTTTGGGAAATTGCTGGCTCTCCGGTTTGGGTTATTACCTTAGCATATATTTCTTTAAATAGCGTATTCTCTCTACGGTGATTCTTTTTGCATTGAGGCCTGTATCAACTGGCACAGAGTGTAATTCAGAGTGTAATTAAGTATGTTGTATTTATAAAGCAAAACTTCACTGTTTTGTCATAGACGCTATTGTAATATTTTTTTATTTTTTATTTTTTTAAAGTAATAAAGCAGTGATAGCCTTACGGTTAAAGAGCCTGCTTCGCTTAATGATAATCAGTGAGGCTCGGTTTCAGATCCCGGGCATGTACCAATGAGTTTATTAAAACTTACGTATATATTTATCTATTGCTCGACGGTAAAGGTGAGGAAACCCGCCGGTCCGGGAATTAATTCTGAGACATGTGTAAAAGGCCCGGTCCGGTGATGGGATCACCACCTATCACGTTTAGTTCGTAGCAAAGAGATTAAAATATTATATTTTATTCTCTTTGGTTCGTAGTCAACATTTGTGTGCAATATCATGATTTGTGTGCACGTTTAGGGGTCGAATATTCTCGTGAAAAGTGGGTATATCCAGTAATGGAATACCTCTGCCTACCCCCTCGTGGATAAAAAGCATGAGTTCTTTTTTATTTAATTATTTATATTTTTTTATTTTATTTTCAAGGGAATACCTACAGCACATTTACAAATATAGGTAGGTAGGTAAATGTTGCTAATTACAGGTTTTCACAAATAGTTGCAAAATGCTTATTATTTACTTATACTATTTCTTATCCTAGGGCTGATTCACGCTTTACTTTAAATTAACTTAACATACTACGAAAATGTGTATTTGAGTACATATTTATAAAACTATGTTTCTGTTAATGAAGGTATCATCTTCATGGTCTAAAAGCCTCCTGGCCGGTGTGTGTGCATAGACATAATGTCTATGGCTGTGTGTCATTGTTTGCTTTTCGTAGACCGTCTTTTCAAAAGATTCTTATCACACATCTCCCAGCGTACGTTTGCTATAATATATTTATTTTACCTTTTCCACTGTGTTTCGTAAATGTTAAAAGTATAAAATACGAAATAAAATAAATAATCTCACGCTTTATATCCACGCTGGGGTAGGCAGATGTATTCCATTTCTGGAAATACCCCAGTTTTACCAGTACTTTCTTTGTACCCCTAACACTGATAGGTGGTGAGCCCATCGCTGGTCCGGGTCTGTTATATATGTATTATACATAAAATAACCCCATAACAACAAACACATCTGGAGCGTATTGGCGCCCAACATGGGATAAATTAATCTTTCTTTTGATTCCGAAACTGATGTGAAACCTCATTAAATCTACTTTATTTCCTGAGCCACGTGTGTGCCGAAAAACTCTAAGCTATATTTTTTAGAACATTATACGAAGGGGCTTATTGGCATCCAACATGTGACTGCGGCAAAGAGGTTAAAAAATAATAGGACAGAGATGGGGCATTGGGAATATTTTCATACAAAACTTTGAAGCATGTTTGAAGCTCAAGCTTCATGTCAGTTAGTATGACCGCGAGCTGTCATTCGGTCGAAATTGTACTAGACTTATTCCAGTTGGAATAACTTTCGGCTTCAAATTTTACTCGCTTTGTCCCCTCTATCCTATTATATTTTAATCTCTTTGGACTGCGGCCATCAATCAATGTCCGCGACGCTTTGTGGCCCAATATCCACTTAAGCAGGGGCTCACCTGCCCTAATAAATGAAACGAAAGCCCCCTTTTCATGCTGGTAAAGATATTTTAGGATTTATAACACTATTTTATGTACGTGACCTCAATAAAAAATTGTTGTATGCAATTTTTTTAGTTTATGTCTCCTTTGACAAAAGTTTTGGTAGCAACACCGTAAAATAACACACTGTATGGAGGCAAATACTATTATATTGTTCGGTAGAGCAAATCGTTTCATACGAGTAAGGTTCTGAAAGATATTGTTGTAGGTATTTATTTTTTTAATAATTTTTAACTACTGCATTGAAAAGAGTTAAAACAGATCACAGATTCTAACTATTGATAATAGTTTGTAAAGTTCACCTACATTTCAGATATACGTTTCGATTAGTTTTAAACAATTTCAATTAACAATACTCGTATATCCTCTCTGACAAGCGATTAGTACGGTTTGTACACATTCAAAATGAAACCTTTGAAAAGCGACCTATTCGATAGTGCCTTCAGGTTTAATAGCGTAAACATTAGCGGGGAAATTACAAGGGACTAGCATTCTATCCCATTAGCATTTGCTGGGAGCGCTAAGATGAAGCTTTTCTGGATTTGTAAATAAACCCACTTATTGACCTTCTATTACTTACAACTAGAGGACATAGCAATGCCATTGATAATTTTACCATTTCGCTAATTTAGTGTAGATCCCTTCGCTTTGGTATAGATCTGACGTACATGATCATCACTATTTATATTTATTTGTCGTTTTATTATTTCGAATGTGTAAAAAATGTAGAAAAGAAGGAATATAATTTACTGTAAACATTTACATGTTGAAAATATTCTATTTCTATGATCAACACTATCAGTCTATAGACCTATTCTATGATCATCACTATCAGTCTATAGACCTATAGACTGATAGTGATGATCATAGAAATAGAATATTTTCAACATGTAAATGTTTACAGTAAATTATATTCCTTCTTTTCTACATTTTTTACACATTCGAAATAATAAAACGACCTTTACTATATGAGAATTAGCTATTCTGTTTATTAGACTTATTTGAAAATATCAATAGAAGCTTAATAAGAGTATCATGAATTGAGTTACTACTTTAAAAACACTAATGAATTATTTTCTTTTAAAGTATTTGTATATTTGCTTATTTTTATCTTACTATAAAAAAATCGTACAATGTACAATCTTGAACGTCTAGTAGGCTAGGCTAGTTTAAGACATGGACTTATCTATTCATAAAATTTCATCCAAATCCATTCTGTCTCTATAGTTGATTGAGTAACAAACGCTGTAAATAAACGTTTATACATCCAAATTTGCTTTTATAACTTCAATGAGATTTCATGTTTTTAATATTTATTTACGTATACTGCTCAGCAGCATTTTAGCCGTAATGTGGCGACGTGATGTAACTACAGTCGTCAGTTATTCGCGGTCCTGTCTTAATGATCTGTCCACGCAGATGTATGTCTACAGTTCCAATTCGATTCTTGTTGGAATTTTCGGTGATTATGTCAACTAAAACGTGCATAAAAATTAATTTCTACGCTTAGTAGGGATAGGTAGGATTATATATACATATATTTTAATACACATCATTGAGCTGTTCCATCCGATAGAGCGATAGATAATCATTGATTTTATTGCAAATTTTAAATTTACTTTTGGTTACGTTTTGGTGCTCAATTAGAGAGAGCAAGTAAGTCTTTTCCGATAGGGTTTTAATATGTGCGAATAAAAGTGTTTTGAATTTGGAATTAAGAATATTTTTCAACATTCTTAGCCAAAAAGATAAGCAAAATAAGTTTGCATTTAAGGTTGGCGCCACTGTAGTTTAAGTACATACTTACATCAAACTTTTGTATAACAGAACATTAGTTCCATTTTTCGGCGCAATAAGCTGACATGGCTGAATGGCGTTCGATGGTTGTGCCACACTGTCAGAAAAAACTCTCTGTGACAATGCGCGCGCTTTCGTAGTTATTTTTCTCATAGAGAGAGATGAAAAGCAAGTGTATCATTCGGTCGCAAAATTATTTTTACCTTGGGCAACGTACTTTAAACCCCTCACTTTGTTCATGATCCTAGGATCATTCGCTATATTCGTGACTTAAAAAAACGCCCTCGCCGTAAAAATATCGTTTTGCTCCCTTATGACACAATCTAGTATTACTTTAGTACTTAAAATAACCATTGAGAAGATAACAATGACCAATTTATAATCAAGGATGAGACAACTGTTTGCAATAAAGTACATTTTCAGCTGTCAAGAGAATCTGTTACGCTGCTTATTGTGCTTTCAAAATAATATAATTAAATTTTAATACGAAGTGGGTTCATTCCGTTATGTTACAGAAACTAGTATCAAAAAGAAAACTTTTTACTTTTTTCGTTTCCCAGCTGAATGTGCTCAATATCCGAAAACTCCAATAAACGAGGCGATGATAAAATAAATAAACATAAACTTTGTGGAAAACTCAATGAATAAGAAATACAAGATCTCAATATATTTATTTTTTTACCGCAAGATTTCCTAGCATATGATACAACGTTGAGTTCAGTACATTTCATTATCATATTTTTTGTTTCTTCTTTCTTTTATTCCTCCCTTGTGATTCAGTCGGCGCATATTATTTGCATGCCTATTGAATTCCGATATAGTGCCCAAATTTATTACTTTCTTGGATATATTGTCTTATGAGGTTAGGATTATGTAGGTACAAGGTCTTTTTCGAATAGCACTCCTACATAACATAAATGATCTGTAACGAGTAGCATCGGGGTTGGTTTTTCCAACGAAAAGAAGCAGTTGTTGCGGTTACATACAATGGTAACTAATAATTGGAAATTGGAAAACTAATTATCGATATATTTATAACTAGCGACTCGCCCCTGCTTCGCACGAGTGCTATGCTAATACTAAAACCTTACTCTTGAATCACTCTATCTATTAAAAAAAAACGCATCAAAATCCGTTGCGTAGTTTTAAACATTTATGCATACATAGGGATATAGGGACAGAGAAAGCGACTTTGTTTTATACTATGTAGTGATAACAAAATTGTACATAGTACATAATGTTCATATGCTTGTAAGAAAACTTTACCTATATGAAAGTTCTTAGTAACATCAGTTGAAACCAAAATAATTATTTTTAGCCTCATTATGTCTGTCCGTATTTTTGTACGCGCATCGCGCACAAAATACTGCATCAAATTGGATGCGGTTTGGTCTAACTTAAAATTTGGTATATGTTTAACCTTGATACGATGCCTGAAAGTCGAGCTATCTATACATGAATATATTTTTTTAGGGTTCCGTACCTCAAAAGGAAAAGACGGAACCCTTATAGGATCACTTTGTTGTCCGTCTGTCCGTCCGTCTGTCAAGACCCTTTTTCTCAGGAACGCGTGGAGGCATGAAGCTGAAATTTATATCAATTACTCAGGTCTACTGTCCCTTGAAGCTGTGAAAAAATCAAACTTCCAAGCCAACGCAATCAAAAGATACAGCCGTTTATGCCGCAAATTTTCGACACTTGCAAGGGAATCAAAACCTACAGGGTGCTTCCCGTGAACTCAGAATCTTGAAATTTGGTACGAAGCAACGTCTTATAGCATAGATAAAGGAAAATTTACGAAAACCATAAATTTGCAAGGTTGTACGGAACCCTCGGTGCGCGAGTCCGACTCGCACTTGGCCGGTTTTTTTTTTCTACTGGTTCAGTACGGCGACGAAGCTGCTGCTGCTAGTTTGAAATAAAATGGAACATAAATGAAATATTGGTACATAAACGAAGATCTAGTTGAATAGGAATCTCAAGAAATATAAAATGTCAAGGATGACCCAGGAAATAAGGCGACCGTACACCTAAGGAATCGATGGCATCCCACCGACTGCAGGAGATCATATATCAAGACCCGCTGCGACAGCGTTGAGCGATGCCCTAATATCCGCCATGGAATAGTATCGGCTGAGTAATGTTGGTATCAGAATCGGAATGCATGCGTGCAAGATGCACGGAGGAATTTATGAGGGACCATCTGACAGGAATCAATTTGAATGTACCTACGCTTTATAACCTGATAATTTTGCAGAGTTTCTTTTCGAGAGAATGTACTACCCGTGCAAATAAAGAATGGGATTGAAAATAGCGGCTCATTGAGTCTGTACCGCATACTAAGCAACGAAATAAAGTTTTATTTATCTAAATAAATAAATAATTTATTTAGATAAGAAATAGAAATTTATATCAATTACTCAGGTCTACTGTCCCTTGAAGCTGTGAAAAAATCAAACTTCTAAGCCAACGCAATCAAAAGATACAGCCGTTTATGCCGCAAATTTTCGACACTTGCAAGGGAATCAAAACCTACAGGGTGCTTCCCGTGAACTCAGAATCTTGAAATTTGGTACGAAGCAACGTCTTATAGCATAGATAAAGGAAAATTTACGAAAACCATAAATTTGCAAGGTTGTACGGAACCCTCGGTGCGCGAGTCCGACTCGCACTTGGCCGGTTTTTTTTTCTACTGGTTCAGTACGGCGACGAAGCTGCTGCTGCTAGTTTGAAATAAAATGGAACATAAATGAAATATTGGTACATAAACGAAGATCTAGTTGAATAGGAATCTCAAGAAATATAAAATGTCAAGGATGACCCAGGAAATAAGGCGACCGTACACCTAAGGAATCGATGGCATCCCACCGACTGCAGGAGATCATATATCAAGACCCGCTGCGACAGCGTTGAGCGATGCCCTAATATCCGCCATGGAATAGTATCGGCTGAGTAATGTTGGTATCAGAATCGGAATGCATGCGTGCAAGATGCACGGAGGAATTTATGAGGGACCATCTGACAGGAATCAATTTGAATGTACCTACGCTTTATAACCTGATAATTTTGCAGAGTTTCTTTTCGAGAGAATGTACTACCCGTGCAAATAAAGAATGGGATTGAAAATAGCGGCTCATTGAGTCTGTACCGCATACTAAGCAACGAAATAAAGTTTTATTTATCTAAATAAATAAATAATTTATTTATTTAGCTAAATACAACTTTATTTCGTTGCGTAGTATGCGGTACGGACTCAATGAGCTGCTATTTTCAATCCCATTCTTTATTTGCACGGGTAGTACCAATGACTGTTTCTCAAACTTACGTCTTATTTCCGAATTCATCTAACACACAAGCCTTTAAGGATCGAGTAAACAGGCATCTTCTGGGCAAGCCCGTCCCATCGTTGGCCCCGTCTTTGCTCTCGGGCTAGTCTGGGGTCAAGAGTAAGCCCATCATGAAATATTAAAAAAAACGTACATAGGTATCTGTCACAGGCTAGACGGTCACGGAATACATCGTGAGGAAACCAGCAGGTCCAGACTTGATTCTGTTCTGTTCACCCATAGGCTTATTACTTGTCCGATTAGGGTCCGAAAACTATATTGTTGAAAGTATATATCTGCCAACCCCCTCAACAAAATGGTGAACGCATGTTTTTTAGGTAGGTAGATGTAAAATTATGAAATTCATTTGTAATTCAGTATTCAATATAAAATTCAAATTTTTAGTCGACCTATTTATAAAAAATGCTCACGCCTTTAACTTAATCCTAATAGTAGGTAGGTAAAGGTGTTTCATTCTTTATAAACAGAATATTTTTTACGCCTAAACGTTGTGAGACTATCGCCGGATCGGGTTGCTGTTTCAGATGCCTCAGAATCGATTCTGGGTTACATTTACTAGAGATTGAATAAATATAATATTACTTTGCAATATTCAGTGCCAACGAAAGCTGAAGCACTTAAGTACCATTGAGCTCAACTGTCTAGCATCGGAGTGAAATTTTCACACAATAAAATTCATTTCAAAATGAGGTTGTAATTAGCGCAGCAGTCTACAATGCGGAAGAAAAGCAACTAAAAGCATAGTTGCGAATAAGCGGGCTATAATAAATAACGGAGCGCACCATTTGTCTGACTACCGCCACTTCTTTTTCACTGTCAGACCAAACCGTCTCTGTGTTTACAGCCGTTTCATGAAATGTTTATTATTTCTTTGATCATTGTTTTTTGTTGTCTCTTAGTTTTATGACAGTATTGCGTTTCTTTAAAAGAGACTAACGTTGAGTTGATTAATTCTTCCTTGTGGTCTATTTTCAACTTTGTTTTACCATTTCAAACTAAATAAACAGAGGAATTAATTTGTCTGGAAGTTTGACTTCATTACACTAGTTGAAAGCAAATGAAATATTGTAAAAGTATTTTTAGTTTCGGTCCCAAAGAAATGGAGTGTCAAAATTTTTAAGGGCAATTTACTTAGCCAATAGTTGGACTTTACAATACATATTTTAACTAGTTTGTGTGTCGCATAGACTTATTATTTATACTGTCTACTAAAATGTTATTGCCTCCAAACATTACAAATTAATTGAAAGAAAGAGAAAGTAATAATGGAAATAACATATAATATGTAAATATTAAAAAATACCTACCCCTTCGGGGATTAAATGAGTTAGATTATTTTTATTTATTTATTTTAAAAAATACAAGCCAACCAACCAGATACAACCAGATACAATCAATCAGATACGAGAGTCCGAAAAAAAAAAGCTTAATTTATTATTAACGTTCCTGTGGGAAAATTGTAGGCCATGTTACTCTCATCAAAGTAAACTTTCCATTGTAGAAAGAATTTTTAAAATCGGTTTAGTAGTTTCGAAGCCTATTCAATACAAATAAACAGACAAATAATCAAATTTTTCCTCGTTATAATAATCTATATAAATATAAAATGATACACTGACTGACTGATTGGTGATATAGCAACGCACAGCCTAAACCGTTGCAAAATTCAACCCCTAAGGGGGTAAAATAAACGTGCGCGAGCGAAGCGGGTAAACGCTAGTATTGTGTAAAAGTTCCTTAATCGTAAATGACAATCGTTTCAATACAATTCAAAATAAACACTGTGTGGGTTAATCTGAGGTGTTCTTTACAAGAAAAAGTCCTAATCCAGTTCTGTAAGTTTAAATCTCACTAAGTTCCATATATTTGTTAAACTAAACCAATGTTGCATGCGTCTTTAATTAAGTAGATGTTCCATTCAGCTAATCTCCTAAACATAAACAAGAACGGCCAGGTTTTTGTTCGCTCTCCAGTTAACTTGCTTGGAATTCAGCCAAGCTCAGCCCACAAGAACTTCTTAACAGATTATAACTAAACAATCGCACGCTTTGCAGATACTAACTTGGTTTATTTAATTACGGTGCTTATTGAAGATTCCAAATATTTCATAGAAAAGGGGTAAGATACCTCATAACTCGGATCTAAAATGATATTAAATGTGTAGCGGTAGTGGAGGTGAAAGGTGGAGTTACTCATATGGAATCACGTCATGGAGGTACTGGTAAGATGGTGTTTTCATTAATCTACTATATAAAAATAAGTCGGGTTTTCCTTCCTGACGATTTAACTCGAGAACGGCCGGACCGATTTTGATGAAACTTTTTGTGTGGGTTTGAGTGGGTCCAGGGATGGTTTATAGCAAAGAAAATTCAGCATGCACCCGTGCGAAGCCGGGGCGGGTTGCTAGTGATTATATACTTACAAGCTTAGGTTCTGTAACTTACTAACAAATTATTAAATTATAATTATTATATAGATAAATTACGAATAGTTGATGAAACTTGAAGTTTTAGAAGTTCCTAGGCTGAGGAGGACGAAATAGTCTATTTTTTAATTCGGATGTTATAAATGGCCAAACAATAACGATAGGTGACGGAATATATTGTGATTTTGAAACCAAATCTTTCTTCCATAATGTACTATCAGCAAACGCTAAGCCTGATACATTTGGAAGAATTGTCCCTTGTAAGCTCCAATTTTATTACCCCGACCCTAATTAGAGTTGCACAATGAGAAGTCAGTAAAACCGTCTTTTTTTTAAAAGCTTTTATTTAACTTGCAATGTATGTATGTAAGTAACTATGTATGTTCGGGTGGAATCTTGCAACTCAATTTTGAAGCAGATATCTTCAACCGATTGAGCTGAAATTTGGTATACTTATGTAAGTGCGGTGACAATGCAATATTATGGTACCACCGAGCTGATCTGATGATGGAGCTGGAAGATGGCCATAGGAACTCGGTAATTAAACGACACAACCCCATTTAATTTGAGCTCGTTTGATTTATCTTGACGAGTACTTTGGTACTAGATGGTAACCAGGGTCTGATGATGGAGCTGGAAGATGGCCATAGGAGGAACTCAGTAATTAAACGTCATATTCCCATCGAGTTTGGGCTCGTTTGAGTTGTCTTGACGAGTATTTTGGTACTAGATGGTAACCAGGGTCTGATGATGAAGCTGGAAGATGGCCATAGGAGGAACTCAGTAATTGAACGTCATATTCCCATCGAGTTTGGGCTCGTTTGAGTTGTCTTGACGAGTATTTTGGTACTAGATGGTAACCAGGGTCTGATGATGAAGCTGGAAGATGGCCATAGGAACTCGGTAACTAAACGACACAATCCCATCGAATTTGGGCTCGTATGATTCGTCTTGACGAGTTCTTTGGTACTAGATGGTAACCAGGGTCTGATGATGGAGATGGAAGATGGCCATAGGAACTCAGTAATTAAACGACATAACCCCATCGAGTTTGGGCTCGTTTGATTTATCTTGACGAGTACTTTAGTGGTAGATGGTAACCAGGGTCTGATGATGGAGCTTAAAGTTAACCAATTGAGCTGAAATTTTGTATACACGTTTAGTTTGGATAACAATGCAGGGTTATCCATGTGACGCCCTTCTAAATCCAACTAAAAAGTATAAAATTAATTAAGTAAAAAATAATTTTTAAAACAAGCTTTAATTTTAATGCGCTAAAAAGAACAAAATAAACTTTTCCTTTAAAACTGTCTTAAAACGTCATTACACAATTTATTATGTAATAAAAGCTTGTAGCGGGATTAATTAGGTAACTACCCATATTAACTTAGTCTGAAAATTCTAAAAATTTAATTCAATCAGTTAGTTACTTATATATTTACTTAAATATGAGTAGGTACCTACTCAGATCTCGCGACAAGCTTTTATTACATAATAAATTGTGTAATGACGTTTTAAGACAGTTTTAAAGGAAAAGTTTATTTTGTTCTTTTTAGCGCATTAAAATAAAATCTTGTTTTAAAAATTATTTTTACTTAATTTATTCTATTCCGATCCATTCATCGACACTAAATGGTCATAAACATGAAAGAAACACTTTTTTGTAATTGTCATTGTTACTATAAGTGAGGGCTTTCTCGCCACGGGATGTGAAAAGATAGCTGCTCGCTAAAATGACACTTAGGTGTATCAGGCAGAACTTTTTTCGATAAAACCAGGGGGCCAATTATAAAACACACTCAATGGTGTTATTTGGCACTTTTGGTATTCAAATAACACGTTTGACATGTCATTGTCATCCAATTATAACCGTAGACATTTAGTGGAATTGGGGCCCAGATTATAGAAATCGAACGAACTGGCTCATCGCCATAAGCATCAACTAAAGCAACTAAATGTGACGAGCAGTTGGTAAGCAATAGTACCTATTATTATTACGGTCGTTTAGTGTTGGTGAAATTAGTCTTAGTCGTAAAACATATAAAAAAACAGATATATAATATAAATAAATAAATGTAATCTCACGCCTTTTTTTATCCCCGAGGGGGTAGGCAGAGGTATTCCATTACTGGATATACCCACATTTCACGAGATATATTGGACCCCTAAACGTGATAGGTGGTGAGCCCATCGCCGGACCGGGTCTGTTTTACACATGTCTCAGAATTATTAATTATTAATTCTGAGACCTGCGGGTTTCCTCACGATGTTTTCCTTCACCGTCGAGCTAGTGATAAAAACAGATTTTGACAATAATTTGAATTTTTTGAAAAAAATCTTAACCGCTTCTTCGTTTTATAATTGATTTAAAACGAATTATTAGAACAAATATATTTCTATGGAGTTCCTTATTTCCTGATACGACTTCATTCCGTTTAGCTCCCTTACCACTGAATGTTTTATTATTCTAAAGCAAGAGTTCCCACTCAATTTATCAACCTACTCGTCAAGTTGTTTCAGGTGAGATTAATTCTCTTTACTTTTAACACTTGTCTTATCCTCTGCAGCGCCTGGATTTATGAATGGTATTATCATAAATCATATAAGTTTACTTTGATAAATAAGCCAAAAGATATTTTTGTTTAACAATATTATTTAAAAAAATCATGTATAACTAAAATTTTATCGTTTAAAGGTTTCTCGAAGCACCCTATTAAAACAAATTGAAATAACAATATAACTTTCTTTTTGTTCAACAGCTATGCTGCTGCTTGATACTTTTAATTCTTAATTTTGCTTTCATTAAAGTTTTATGAAGATAGCATATTCCAATAAAAAATTATTCGCTTTTATTTACTAGACCGCTCGTTGAAATTTTATTAGGTTTTTGTTGCAAATGGTAAATAATAAACAACTTATGGTGCCGCTTTGTCCATATTTGACAACTTCTTAATCTATTTGAGCAAGAACTAATACGATAGACAGTAGTAATGTGTGTAGTAAAATAGATTTTTTTCGGGTTGGAAATTGAACTTTATTTATTGCCTATACTACGAGTACCTAAAGGTATTCATAGAAAAGGCATGGACGTTGGATAGAGCGTGAGTTCTACTTGAACTTTGCTTTTTCTTTGAGTTCTGGTTTGTGGTTTTTTTATTCTGCTTATTAAATTAATTTGTTTTCCGATTTGAGACTTAAGCATGTCTGAAAATGAATTGAATTTGAAGTGAAAAAGAAAGATGAAAAAAGAAATCAAATTATCAATGAGACGTTGCGAAATAAGATCGGGCAAATGATAAGTAATTATTTGACAAAAATATAACACACAAATAGGGTATTAACTAAAATACTTTCTAATAAAAGCCTATCGCCCTTGGCATGGATCAAATAAGTAATAGAGTATTTCGGTAACTAAGCCTTAACCACATCAGTCAATTTGCAAAAAGTTGTACAAAACAAATTTAATCCAATCCCAAAACTTCGAGAACGACCGCACTCCATTAATGGTCAACGCTAGTACCTACCTAGTAAAAAATAAAAATATCTTTTCATTGAGTTCCTCAACGGTGCACGTTTTTGTCCAACTTCATTCACATGCACGAAAGGTTTTGAAATTTCAGTTTGGGACTTTTTAAAATGAAAGAGTTAGAATTGGTATAATGTCGCGGGACGTACTCGTATATTAGAAAACTTTAAGGCTTCACCGTAAAGCCGGCTTGTTCATTTCTATTTCGCTAACGTTTCATGTTTAATAAGTAAATGATGAGAAAACTTCACAGACGCTATTTGTAGTTACTAACTAAATATACATTACCACTTACTTCACCACTGTTATTTTATTAATACCTTTGAGTACATATCTCAATAAATTTATACTTACGTTTGATGAATTCTGGCATGAAAGTTCGTGAGTAGTTAGTTAGTAGTTTATTATTTGATAAATGTATTTGCAAAAGTGGCAAAATTAACAGTAGAGATTTAATTCAGTTGATTTCAATATAGTAGATTATACAACAAGGGAATAAAGCACTGTTTTATGTCACGGGCGCGACATTGAATCCTGAACGTAACGAAGGACTCCCAGTTTTACTCCCTCGCTGCGTTTGGGAGTTATGATTTAATTCCCGAGCGAAGCGAAGGAATTAAGACTGAGTCCTGAGTTTAGTGAGGGATTTAAGCGCCCAAGACAAAAACAGTTTTATTCCCGAGTTATATACTCTACTTTTCTCATATTATGCGAGACCATAAAATACAATTGCATGGTAGTAGATTATTGACAATGCCTATGGCATCTAGTATAATAGACTCGGAAGTCAAAGTACTTTCATCACTCGACATTTTCGATATTCTTTTTGAAATGTTGAAGCTATAAAATGGATACAGCAACTTTTTTCTGCCGGCGTGACCTAGGTAGGTACTTGATTTAACAATTGAAGATCGTGCGAATCTAGTTGGTCGCGGCTTCGGTTTTCGAAAATCGAGTTGGCCACGACTGCACCACATTTTGCTTAACGAAATTAGACTTTATCGTCATAGCAATAAGGATTATGAAAAGTGAAAATTACATTATTGACCTAGGGTTATAATGAAATTCCATACAACATTATAACCCGGTTAAAGCCAAGGGATATAATGTCTTGCTTTCGGTGACGTTTATATGATATATAATCCGGCTTTGTCGAGCATGTGGTGTGAAAAGATTATTACCTACTTAGATATTTATAGAGTCTTTTAGTCATGGCTTCAGCTGACCCTGAGCTATTCAAAGACATGAATATATTCGATACCTACATTTTTTGTCTAAAAAATATTTTTTTTTTGTTAGTAAGTACCTATATAATTGAAGGTCATTTTAAATCAAGTGAAAATATTTTAAGGGTAGGTACAAATATGAAAGAGAAATAGAATTAACATGTAAAGAAAAAAAAAAGAAGTTTTCTTTCTTGTTCTTTTCTAACAAAAAATATTATTTTGTAAACAAGCCTTGCATAAACCCTCACTATAAAATAAACACTGTACAATAAATATTTGCTATGCATTTCTCTTAAGATATACTTCACATGGTGTATTTTCTGTAAATCAATCTGCTTCACTCAAAAACAAAACAAACTACAACATTTTTCAATTTACAAAACGCTAACATTTTACGAGGATTTTGTCGATCCTATAAACTTTCCAGTCAGAATTGATGGCAACTACTAACTATCGTAGAAGGGTTGGGACTTGGGGCTTGACCCTCAATGCCTCATTAGCTGGTGCTTCCTAACCCTGGCGTTAATGGACCGATGCGATTTATAATCTGTTATCGGGGGAGTAATAATTCCAATAAGTACTCGTAGGCGAACTTTTTGGACAAAAAGGGCAGCCATATTGGTTTACCTATTGTTTTACACACTAAAGCCCGGACGGTTAAAGAGCCGGCCGAAAATCAGTGAGGCTCGGGTTCGAATCCTGGCATGTACCAATGATTTTTTCAAAAACTTACGTACATACTTATCACTAGCTCGACGGTGAAGGAAAACATCGTGAGGAAACCCGCTGGTCTCAGAATTAATTTTGAGACATGTGTAAATAGACC
Organism: Ethmia dodecea; assembly: GCA_963855545.1. NCBI lineage: Eukaryota > Metazoa > Arthropoda > Insecta > Lepidoptera > Depressariidae > Ethmia > Ethmia dodecea. Next base: position 5,296,043 of record OY979449.1, read on the forward strand.
CGGTCCGGCGATGGGCTCACCACCTATCACGTTTAGGGGTCCAATGTATCTCGTGAAATGTGGGTATATCCAGTAATGGAATACCTCTGCCTACCCCCTCGGGGATAAAAAAGGTGTGAGATTATATTATTTACACAAGTATTTTTTTTACAGAAGTATTTAAAAGTAACATGCCAGTAAAACTAAAAAAGAAAACAATGGACTCATGCATTTTGCCCTCCTTAACGTACGGCTGCCAAACGTGGAAATTTACAAAGAAAATTAAAAACAAAATTAGTTCGTGCCAGAAAGGAATGGAACGTAGTATGTTGAACATAAAGAAAATCCACAAAATACGCCACACAAAGATTAGAAAGTACACTAAAGCAATAGACGCACTGACTTATGCTCAAACACTAAAATTCAGGTGGGCCGGCCATGTAGCCCGATATGTGGATAACAGGTGGACCATAAATGTAACTACATGGAAAGGCCCGTCAGGCAAACGTCGAGTAGGGAGACCCATCACAAGATGGGAAGATGACATAAAGAAGACCGCAGGAAAGAACTGGCTAACAACAGCTAAAAATAGAAAAAAATGGAATTCCTTGGAGGAGGCCTTCACCTGAGAGGGGTCCATGCAAATTAGAATATTGCCTATTTATTTAATTATCATAAAAAACTTAAAAATTAAAAAATAAATAATACCTACACACTAAATGATGTTAGTTTTGAAATATAAGTATATTGAATTGTTTTTAGTGTTAAAAACTACAGATGAATAATTAAGAATATTACATACATAATTAATTTATAGTCAAAAATAAATAAATATTATATTCTAGAATTGAGTGTCTATAGGTAATTGGTAGACATTTACTTTTTTTTTTCTGAATAACTTAAAATTATGAATGTTAACTTTTTAAGTGATGCATGGAATAAAAGGCTTTTTTATTTTATTTATTTATTTATTATTTACACACTTTATATTAGCTCCATTAGTAACAGCTTCTAATATAAAAAAAATCTAGTGTCACAGTATTTGTGGTTGCACTCTTCCGAAAGTTCTCCGATTTTAGTGTATTTTTTAAATTTTTTTTACACGTTTGTCGGGGCAGCTAGTAAATATATAAAGCGGCTTTTAGTTTCTTAAACCAACAATTTTATATTTTGGATATTAAGTACATCTGGGTCTAATTTTCTATTTTATATTATTTGGATTAAGTACTAAAATAAAATAAAAGATTTGAAAAGAAAAAGAAGAATCTGTAAGAGGCGATATTATTGAGAATATAATACAAATATACAAATCGGTAGTTGGTGCTAAGGAGTGACACGTGGAGCGCTCAAGGACTTGGATTGTTTCTGCATTTCGTTACTTGAAGGTCTTTTTGAGTGATGCTTGGGCCATAGTTAGACATAATACTTACATCTATACATATAATAAAACTCTAACGGGGCCGTGTCTGTACATTAAATATTTTTTGAAAATTTTGACGGTAGTGTATATAGTTATCGATATAGATACCGAAACACAATTTTTTGGAATTTTTGTCTGTCTGTCTGTCTGTCTGTCTGTCTGTCTGGTTGTGCACGCATCACTCAAAAACTACTGGACGGATTTTTATGAAATTTGGTATGGAGATAACTGAGTACCCGGGTCAACATCTAGGCTACTTTTTATTCCAGGAAATTATCTCATTCCCACGGGAAAATATAAAAACTGGTTAAAAAGAGAAATACGTACTACTCCGAAACGATAACACCTAGAAACTTGAAAAATGGTATGAAGGTGTCCGCTATGTCATAGGAAATTGATATGAAGGGATTTTTGGAAATTCCCAAGGGAACGGGAATAAACTAAATCCAAGCGGGAAAACGCCGCTGGGCACCCGCTATTTGAAATATGGTATGTAGGTGTCTTAAATATGTCGTAGGAAACCATTATGAAGGGATTTTCGGAATTTCCCACGGGAACTGAAATAAACTAAATCCGCGCGGGCAACGCCGCTGGGCATCCGCTAGTATATTAATATGACCTCAATTAAAAAAAAACATGTACACCGAGAATTTTTATTGGGAAATTAAGAAACCTAGTTTTATTTTTAAAGTCTGTGAACGATCTAATTATGGAACCTTAACAAAAATAATTATTTGTTGAACTATAAAGAAATACTTATGTGTATTATTTTAAACCAGATATTTTTGTATTGGGACATTCATTGTAACATCAAACTCTAATGTCACATAATATTCCAGAAACTCAAGAGAAACCCATTCACGAAGCTGTGAACAAAACTTTACACCTACTGCATTATCACAAGAGGCGATAGTTACCAAGTTTATACGTTTTCTAGTCTAGTAAATACGAAACAGGGTATTGCGCTAAGGAGATTGGTGGTTGGAGGACGGCCAAATTTGAAATCGTTTTGGCTTACTATGTTAACTCACTATTGGGATTTCGGTCTTATTAATTTGTTACTAGTCTGTGTTCTAGGTTTTATTACTATTCCTCTCCTTGGTCCCGTTTTATTTTGAAAATTTTCCCATCTTAATAATATAAATATAATCTCACGCCTTTTTTATCCCCGAGGGGGTAGGCAGAGGTATTACTGGATATACCCACATTTCACGAGATATATAGGACCCCTAAACGTGATAGGTGGTGAGCCCATCGCCGGACCGGGTCTGTTTACACATGTCTCAGAATTAACTCTGAGACCTCCGGGTTTCCTCACGATGTTTTCCTTCACCGTCGAGCTAGTGATATATATGTACGTAAGTTTTTGAAAAACTCATTGGTACATGCCAGGATTCGAACCCGGGCCTCACTGATTTTCGGCCGGCTCTTTAACCGTCCGAGCTATCACTGCTTTACTTCTTCCTTCTTCTTCTTTATTCTTTTCCCATCTTACTCTCAAAAAAGAAAGCCATAGTACTATTTATTATACTGTGCCATTGGTAAAAGAATTTTTGAAATCGGTCCAGACGTTTCGGAGACTATTCGTTACAAACAAACATACAAATCTTTCCTCTTTAGTAGTAGTGTAAAAGTGTAGTCTACTGAGCCACAGAGTTTCTCCCTGTTTATTGTAGCTGTCTATCAGTAGAATACATTTTAGAATTTGATGTTAGAATGAAGTTCCCACGGAAACGGGAATAAACTGGATCCGACACCCGCTAGTTTTCAATATAGGTTTTATTATAAGTGACATTGGGTTCGATTCTGTATTATACCGACTAAACTTATTTTAGTTTACTCCTGTCATTTTCATTCTCCTAGAAAAGAAGAGAGACGAGACATATTTAGTCCTGTCAAATTAAAATTAGTCCTGTCAACTAAGGCATTTCATAATGTGTTTAGTGCATAAGTAAATAAGTCACGACTAAATTCGGTAGGTAATCTTCTATCCCTTTTCTTTTTTTGAGGTAAGACAAAGACAGGACTAAACTAAAATAAGTTTAGTCGCTGTAAAGCTGAATCGAACCCATTGTCGCCAGCTAAAACTATTAACTGTGAACCTATGGTAGTTCCTAAAAGTGATACAATCAGCCCGACCTGTGGATTTTCAGCTTTAAGGAACTTATTGCCGGTGTTCCCCAAGCCCGCCTTTGTGCTGAAGGCTAATGTGAGGCCATATGAGGGTATAAAATAAATTATACTACAGGTACTATTTATTTGAAAAGAGATACTTTCTACATAATATACATGGTCATTTTAAATTAAGTGCAAATATTTAAAGGGTAGATCAAATAATGAACAAGAAACGAACAAAAATCGATTATTACAAAAATTTAAAAAACAAAACTAACACGCGCTCAGGCGCCAGAGGTCTACTTCTCAAATAGCCCATTTCGCATTTTGACTACTTCTCATAATTGACTACTGCTGTACAGACGTAAAGAATACACTACGAAAATATCTAATAAAAGCCGAAAAAAGTGGCATCTAGTGCGTACGGTAGTGAGAGTCTTTTCAAAGCATATTACAAAATAATATTTTTTTTTTAGAAAAAAAAACAAGAAAAAAAAAGTACCGCTTTTTTTCTCTTTACGTGTTAATTGTATTTCTCTTACATATTTGTACCTACCCTTAAAATATTTACACTTAATTTAAAATGACTTTATATTATTGAGACCATGTTTCGACTAGTTAAAGAAAATAAATACTTGCATTCTATCACGGGGGGTCGGTAGAAGTTTTCGTTTCACCAGTATATGAATTGGACTTTTAAAGGTGGTCTCTTGCCAGACCGAGTTGCTGTAATACATGCCTCAAAATTAATTCTGGGAGCTTCTGGGACCGGGTTATTTCGTCACGATATTTTCCTTTACCGTCGACATAGTGATAAATATGTGCGTAAGTTTTTGACTAAATATGCAATATAATATTATTTTTACATAAGCTGTTGGCTAGTATAAGTCTAGAAATTAGTAGGCACCTAATTAATTCTTAAAATGTAATTTTCCATAACAAAAAACAACACAATTTACTGCCGCAATCAAACATGTTACCGTTGGAAAGACATACAAAATTATAGTTACACTCTATGTCGGCGAATCACAATGAAAACCCAACAATATGTTCCGTGCTTTTTGTTGAATGCTTCACAGCCAGCACAACAGAAAGTTTGCTGCAAACACGCTTCTATACCCCTTAATGTGGCGAGACACAAAAACTACGGAAACTAGAAATCTGACCTTTGTGGGAGTGAAAAACTCATTTTATGGACTTCGTTTCTGTCTGTCTGTACACTTTTTGTTTCCATGCTTGCTAGTAGTTGGTAAACGAGAGGTTCAATAAAATTAAACTCATGGGGCGTAAGTACTTTTTGACATTATATAAAGAATAGAATGTGTGTTACATGACATTTACCTTTGTTACCTTCATTAAATGACATGTGCAGTATCACCTGGGGGCACGGCAGTGCCCCCGCCAAGTCGAGCTAGTGAATTTATAGGTAGATATAACAATTTAAAACATACAATGTTTGTTATTTCTAAACTATCTCTTTTACATAAACAAAAAAATGAACTGTTACATAAAGTCTCACCTAGGCTGTCATTATAGGTAGGTATGCCGAATAAATTGATTTGAACCTGGCAAATTAGTTCAATAATTTCGATACTATAACATTTGTGATTAATTAATCATCTTTCGCTGTATAAAATTATAAAAAGTGATTATATTTTTAAGAAGTTGTGTTTATAATTCTTCACAGGCGGATTCTATTGTGGAATCACTGTTATTTGTTAGGTACTTGATATTAACCTCTCAAGCTAATAAACTAAAACACAATTGATTTTTAATTGTTACGGTGCCTATTGGAACCGCGCGGTGCTCGACGAATTGTTTATGTGTAACGGTTTTACTTCGTAGATTGTTGACAATAAAAACATTAGGTACAACAGAAAAATGTACTTTTCGTAGCCAAACCTCCAATTTGGCTACAAAAATGTCTACTCAGTGGAAACTAGAGTAAGTGGAATTTTATTCATTGATATGGCCCCCGACTTGCAGCTAATGTCTCTCTCAATTTTCATGATAGCTTTGTCTATGCTTCTAAAACGGATTTTCTATTCTAACACTGACAAAGACTTATTTCGGTGCTCGACTACTTTAAATGATGATATTAAGTGGTTTTAAAATAGTACAAATTTCATTAAAGAAAGAAAGAAAGAAAGAAAAGTGTTTATTTGGCACCTTTTAAAATTAAAATATTACAAAATAACTTAAAACTTAAAAAACTAGGTACCAAAAGGGTGGCCACTCAGCATAATGTTGTGGCTCGACGCGAGTAGCAGTTACATTAATTACAGTTTGGGTACTCAATGAATTGGATTATAGTCGAAAGTCGAAAGTCGAGTCGGAGTCGGAGTCGGAGTCGAGTCGAGTCGAGTTGAGTCGAGTCGAGTCGAGTCGAGTCGAGTCGAATCGAAACGAATCGAATCGAATCGAATCAAATGAAATGAAATATGCCTGTCACAGTTTTAGTACAAAGTAATATGTTTTTCCGCACATATGTATAATGTTTTCATAAATGTACTGACAAGGCATTGTTAAAATATTAATTTCTTTGAACAGTTCTCTTAGGGAATCACGACATCTTAACTTATAAATAGCCTTAGTATTATAATATTACATACCTTTAAAGAAATAAGTATTTTTATTTTATTGGTGACTGTACTTTTGGCGAAAAAAGGGGTTATTAAAACAACATAAAAACAATCGGAGCAGTGGGAAAAAATATTCCCACTCGTCCCTACCAATCGGAGTTCCGATCGGCGGACTGGGAACAATTCGTTTCTTTCGGCAGTCTTGTTGATACAAAATGCTATGCAATAGCTTTACCGCGGCAGTCCCCGAGTGCCACACGTCTTTTTTTTTATTTGCGCAAGAGTGAACACTGAACACCACAAGCTCGACATCATATGCCTGATCTGCACACTAATCTTGCGGCTACATGTATAAATGCTTAAGTGTACCTATAAGTTTTTTTGTACTTTCCTCACATCTTACACAGACCCATGTGTTCTTTTCTTAAAATAAAACGGTCTCGAGTGGATTGTAATCTGATTTTGAAACACCTAAAAAATTATAAGAATTAGAGATTTGCAAACGACTGAAAATCTGCAAATTCACTGACATAATATTTAAGAAAATCCTATAACCAAACTTGCATCCGAGCTCATAGCAATTTCGTGGTAACTGCAGAAGGTGCACCGTTGAATGCAGCCAAGATGCATTAAAACTGCTCATTGCGACCGCTCTCATTGCAAATGAGCCATGCCAACCCTGCAGAAATGCTGTACGTTATAAACGTCATAATGACACTGGGATTGCAGAAGTGACATTTGAGTAAGTTGTGTGCAGTTTTCACGAGTACTGGAGGAATTCTTGCACCTACACTTCCTAGTCACTGAAGAATAGAAGATGAGGGACCTATTGGCTTGATTGGTAGTTCCTTTTGAGACATACATAGCTGGTGCAATAAGCGCAGCCCCCTAGACAAGTGGCATTGTACAATCTAATCGAATGTTCTTTTAGATTGACACATTTGGGAGTGACATAAGCACTTGCCAACGAGAGCTAACGCTAATGTCAATCCCATACATGTCAATCTAAAAGAACATTCGATTAGATTGTGCAATGCCACTTTACTAGGGGGGCAGAAGGCTTAGCGAAGTGGCTTTGTAAAACGTAAAAATTAGTTGAATAGAATGAAAATATATGGGATTGATACAAGCGCTTGACTTATCACGGCATCTGAGCGCATCAAAGTAAAATTGACGGAACACTCTAAAGAAGTATAGTCACTGACACAAAAGATTACAACAGATGTCAAAAAATTAAATAAAATTAGAAATTTAAATAAATTATTTGACAACTAAACCAATTTATTCACAGGGAAAAGAGGTCAGCAAATAGGAGATAGTAATGGCACGTCAGCCGAAGTATTTATTAGCAATTCGTGTAAATGGGCCATTGTTGGTAAATTCTGAGAGTTTATATGTTGTTTTTGTCTAGCTCCAGAATTATCAATAGATTTTTAATTACTTATGTATTTGATCGGTTACACTGGAGTTAGGAACTTGAATAATAAGGCTTACACGGAGGTAAAAACGCAGAATGATACAGTTTCTGTGATTTGTCTTTGGGATCAGACTCACTGCGAGGACAAATCCGGTTTTGCACAGGTTTTGCCTGAACCATATTAATATTGTCCCCAAATAAAATACATAAATATATAAAATAAGCCACCCTGTGGAAATTCTTTCCTTTTAAATATCGTACTCAATTATGTACCTATTACATTAAGATTGCAGACTTGACACTTGGGAGTAGAGCGGTCTCATTTATTATAATCCTCTAACTTTTCTTAGCTAAAAACCGGGATTAAGGAAATAATATTCTAAGCTTCAAATAAAATAAATTTTAAAATTGGTAGTTCATATAATTTGTTTCATGTAACTAGAACTTACAATTAGCCTTAAAATATAGTACAAAAATAATTATGGCACTAATAGTCACATATTTCATATTGTCTGTTAGTATTTACAAAAATAGATTAAGCAATGTTTTTAATTGTTAAATGAATTATGTTATGACTCTCATTTTATGTTGTGGTGTTGCGATAAGTTATGGTAAAAAGATTTCGGCGAGAAAGAGAATTCGGCAATATCTACAAGCCTCTGAATTTTTCACTAAAAAAACTCGGAGAAAATTACTTAGCTTTTTTATCAGTATGTTTTATGCTTAAAAGCTACGATTTGTACAAAAACAGGTCTAACCCAGTACATAAAAGGCTTTATGATTTGTCTGTACAAGTAACTGATTGCTTTCGCAGAAGCAAGCTTTATGGGCAACGAAAATATATTTACGAATTAAAATTTCAATTAAATAAAAATAAATAAACAACGTTAAATGTTAAAAATTACGTACGTTTAAGAATACTTAAGTTTTTCTGAGGATAAGTTCATCAAATATTCAAGTCACACACATACGATCACTCATTCACACAACGTTAATAAAAAATATCACTTGGTATTTTTCACAGTAATGCTGACTATGCGTTATAATCTCGGTATTCGATTTTGGTGGGCCATTTGAGAATAATGGGATTTTCTTCTTGATCTGTAACAGAATATATTATGTTATAAGAAAATAAGAAACACATTTTGTGTTACAGTTTTTGTAGTCTTTTAGAAAAAAAAAAATAACTCGTAATCAAATCTACAAACTAAAATATTAGAATTGTAGATTTTATCGGTAGTAAGTACCAACTGGTGCATCTGTAGTAAGTTTCGGTCAATTTTTAAATTTTAACCTGTATGCACAATAACCCGGAAAAACGCAAAATGACCAAAACGCAGAATGACCAATCGCAAAATTACCAATTTTAGGTATAAATGCAGTATCCAGTTGCACCAATCCTGGCGACCAATTTAACTAAAACATTTTAAAAACTTACAAAGAATGCCGTTTCCGTCGTGTTGGTGTCGCTTCTATACATAAGACGATCAGCTTACTGTCACATGGATACCTGTCAAATATTTATCTGATAAATATGTAGGTACCGAACTTATTTCTCTATTTATATTTGTCTATTATAAAAATTAAGTATTATATACTAAGTATTAAGTATATTAAGTAGACATGTGTAAATAGACCCGGTCCGGCGATGGGCTCACCACCTATCACGTTTAGGGGTCCAATATATCTCGTGAAATGTGGGTATATCCAGTAATGGAATACCTCTGCTTACCCTCGGGGAAAAAAGGCGTGAGATTATGTATATATATATATATTATATAAGTATTATATTTTTGTTCTGTACCCAAAAGCACAGGGTATGTCGTAAAGACACACGATACAAGTGAAACTTTTTCTTCACACAAAAAGGTTGCGGATCAGAATTTCAAAGCCCTCTCATAAGAAGTTTCACTTCAAAAACTTTTTCTACTTACATTTCTTGCCCTAGTAGTTTGTTAGAACGAAGAGAGGATGCAGCACCGAAATCCATCGGACTGTCACTTTGCCATTCGTTGCAGAATGCTTGGGGCGATCGGATGCCAAACGGATTCCCGCCATGCCACACCGCTTTCTGTGGCCTGCAGTGTAATGTTTATTTATTTATTTTAGTTTACAATGTTATTTTTAATGCATCCATTATTTGCGACTTAATAAGCAAGTTAAACGTAGCTGTTTTATAACTTTTAATGTATTTGGATAAACAACAAATTTTAAGAAACATTGAAAATTGTAAAATAATTATTTTGGATAATATGAACTTGTGAGCTAAAATAATTCGTTCCCAATATATTATGGTTACACGGTATAAATAAAACAATTCAAACTCCACCTACGTACCAAGTCGGGTCGATGATAACGTTTTTTCTGCTAAAACTGTAAACATTGGTAGCTGACGATGCAAACACGCCTCCTGAGCCATCGAAAATGTTATTCCAAGAACTGAACAGCATTTCTCCGTGTAAATTGACCACGGGCTGATCCCGCTTGGTTTTTACTAAGTATTTTAAGTCTTCAACCCTGGAAAAAAATATTTAAGAATAATAATAATTTATTTCAAATAACAAAACATTGCATTTAGCAACTTGTTGGGGCCGTCTTTTAAACTTAATTAAATCTAAACAGTTCCATATAGGTAGTTAACACATTTACTGCACTTACAAAGAAAATACTTAAAATCTAAAACATGTACTTTATGTGTAAGGGTGTGTAAATATGAGAGGGGGGTTATGTTAGCAAGGGTTTGTCTGTTAGGGTGTGTGGGAGTGTAAGTGTGTCTGTGTGTAAGAGAAAGGGTATGTAACCTTAGCCCTACGACATAGTCTTAGGATAAGCTACTAAGGTGTTAGTGGAGCTAGAATATTTATAGTTGTGGTGGTCAATATTTATTTATCTCATTATGACGTCATACTCAGTTGCATAAAAATATTAATATGGTATAATGTATCATGTATATCTAATAAGTTTGCAACAACTATCCCACTTCATAAGTGGATTAGAAGATGGTCAGTTTCGAGGAGGAAGATGCTCACCGTCCTCCGTTACATTTCCTTTACACTCGCATTATAAGATATTTGTTTCCCTATTTTTATTACAACCTTTTATTTAACTTGCAATGTTCATGTGTTAATTGAGGTCATAACTTGCAAAAGAATTTTATAACATTTACTGACGTTCGATTGAGCTAGAATTTGGCATACTTATGTTAGTTCTGTGACAATGCAATATTACGAGATAATGCAACTCTTATTAGCGACTCATAAATTCCGCAAGTTTTTGATCATTTGATTTGTTTTGTCAAGTACAAGGTATACAACTATACATACAAAAGCTTGTATTTTAGTTTCATTTGTTTCGACAGACCTGTTGGCTCAGTTGGTAGTGACCCTGCCTTCAGACGCGGGTTCGATTCCTGCTCGGGGCCAACATTTGTGTGCACGAACATAATATCCGTTGGCTTCGTGACTGGTCGTTTAATATTTATTTAAGTATGTTTACCAGTTGTTTAGTAACCATAGTGCAGGCCCTGCCTAGTTTGGGACTAAATAGCCGTGTGTGAATTGTGTCCCACAGTTTATTTATTTATATAATCGTCAACAACTTTATTCAACTGCATAGCAGGAAGCGATAAATAGACTACATCAAAATAACTTCACTAACAGTGGATCGTCGGGTCACGTCACTCAGTATAGACGCGTCAGACTGACATAGCCGCACGAGGAATCAGGTTTCAATGCCCAATGCATCGTATCTGCCGTTGAAATGCTCAAGTATTCCTAGAAATTTATACAATTTCCGAGATAATCAGATTACGGTATTTACGGGGTTGATAGATAAGAGAGGATATCACATTGGATTGGTAAATTTCAAATCAAATATTTTATTTATACCTATAATACTATACAACGTTAGGGTACATGATAGAGCTCTATTCTCATATACCCTGTAAGGGTTAAAGGTTCAATTAAAATATCAGTAGACTAGATTTCTAAGTCTTCTTATCTGCATTTTTCAGCAGTATCGGTCGCTCTCTATGGCACTTGTTCTTGTATATTGAGTTGTTTTTGGCGCCGCTAAATCAGGTGACATTTAAGTAAGATAGTAGCTTTATGTAGGTATTGCTGTATTTTGTATTTAGGTATTGCATTCCTCATACACCCCAATTAGTATATTAATATAAAAAAAAAAAATTTGCAATCGAACTTTAGTTGTGTCTAACCAATTTTCTTAAATATCGATCAATAATAGCACGATTTCCATAGATAGCACTAAATTCAGCTCTGCTAATTCATTTTTCGGAAAAAAATAACACATATTAAAAATAGCTGACATCGATTAAGTAGTCGATACTGAACAAACTAATTTCAGGAATTGCGCTTATTCTGTTACATATTGTATAAAGGAAGAAACTACTCTCTAAATTGTAAATCACGATATGCCAGATAAGTATTCCAAACTTAAACGGTAGGTAGGTTCCTTAAAGGATGCAGCTATCCATAAGAAATCACTTTTCGAAATTCCCCCGAAAACGGGAAAATACGGGATCCGTGCGAGCAACGTCGCTGGGCGTCTCCTAGTAGAATATAAACTGAATTTCCTTGACCAAATAAGTAGTACCGTCAAAAAGGTTGCCATTATTACTCACTTGTTTGCCAGAAAAGCTATGAAGTTGCCGTTAAAGCCATAGTATCGAGACTGTCTATGGCATTCGTAGTTGGCAGCATTTCGTCCAGTCCGATTGGTGAAAGTAAGCATTGTTCCCAAATATGGAGCATCTAAAGCAGCTAGGCGAATCTGTGAAAATATATTAATTAATGTATTTTAATTTTAGTAAATTATCAGCTAAAAATCCTATCTAACGAAGAGTTTCACCTTGAAGTACCTTTAAAACAGCACTTAGAAATGAAATCTTAATTATATAAGTAATTACAAGAAAAAGTTAACCGTTCTAGTCTATTGGTGCTTGCAAATTAATGTTGAAATGATACTTTGACGTAGGCACTTATAAATTCAATAAATGTTATGAATATTTTTTTATATATAAATATCTTTGATATCATCATTAAATTTAGAGGGTCTAACGAGACAACAATTAATAATCTTTTCATTTTACTTTCTACAAAGAATATTCAGTTTTTCAAAAATTATTGTGATTTGTGATTTACATTTACAATAAAAATAGGGGCAAAAAACGAATATCTATTGAAGCTTTGCGCTATTTCTATCCGCAGTCAAATGAACCAAACGTATGCGATGCTGCTTCAACTTGAATTTGCTTTCGATATTCAGAATTTGATTTCAAATGTAAGTTGCCGACAGCATCATTCCGACGATTTCCAGAAACTTTTACCGTACCTATATGTCATGTTTATTTTTATCTTTAACTAGCGACCCGCCCTCGCTACGCTTTAGTTTATATGGTATATAAAAAGATTCCTCTTGAATCACTCTATCTATTAAAAAACGCATCAAAATCCGTTGCTTAGTTTTAAAGATCTAAGCATACATAGAGACAGACTTAGGGAAGCGACTTTGTTTTATACTATGAAGTAAAGTTTATTCGGGACATTATTTTAAGTTGATTATGAAAAAAAAATGGTGTTTATCTATATAGATTATTTAAGTTTGTGATCATTTAATAACTTTGTGCAATTAATGGATACTCACGTAACTCTTATCTATGTCGTTTGAAATAGAAGAAGGTGTTGACGATACGGAACGGACCGGCAATGGTCTTCTTGTTGTAGTTGTTGTGGTAGTCAAGTACGAATCCCTTGATTCTAAAATTGAACCCATCTGTGAATAAAAGAAAGTAAATAATTAGGAAAACACAACAAATAATTGAACATAACGACGACGATGTTCGAATACCTCCTAACTGACACCCGGGGCCAAAATGAGTTATCTATGCCACTGTACTTAGAGTTCCATTTCGCACCGACTGGGAAAGACTCCGAAGTGATTTTGTAATAAATAACGCCACAAATTCATAATGAGAATACCTCCTAATATCACGCTTTGAGGGTGTTAGCCTGCTGCTGCTGCTAATATATTCTAACTTACCAAAACGAATATCTCCTAAGTTACTTCCGAACTAATTTTGCTGCCAATACCTCCTATCTACCATCAAACGCGTTTTGGTACGTTTTGGTACTTGGATATCATTAAGAGTGACAGATGGCCAAGTTTCTCGCCTCAGCGTGAATGTTACATGAACAGATTTTGCTTCATTTGCCTTTATGCGCCATTTTTTTAACCATCCCGAGATCTCATTTAGGTCGCCTTGTAGCATTTGTGATGCGGTTGAAGGGTTGCTGTGACATAGAATAGCCGTGTCGTACGCGAAGGTTCCCGTTGTTGAACTTTCACCTATTGGTTGATCGCATGTGTGCAGGAGATACAGAATCGGACCTAGTACACTACCCTGTGTACAAGGTCCGATTCTGTACTCCAGCATGTATGGGTTGTAGGCTTGTTATTTCCTCACCATACTTTATCAGGAATTGTCGGTCTCGCAGATATGATCGTAGTATATAGAACAGGCTGCTTGGGAGAAGATGTTTGAGCTTATATAATAGACGTTCGTGCCAGACACGATCGAAAGCTTGGGAGATGTCGAGGAACACAGCAGAGCAGTAGCATCTATCTTCGAATGATTGATGTATTTTATTTACCAGTCTATGGACCTGTTCGATGGTACCATGTTTATGCCTAAATCCAAACTGGTGGTCAGGAATCAGTGCTTTATTTTGGATTTGTTGCAAGAGTCGAGTTTCGAGAAGTTTGGAAGTTATAGGGAGGAGACTAATTGGTCTGTAAGATTTTGGGTCGTAATGGTCTTTCCCGGGTTTTGGGATCATCTTAACTTGTGCCAATTTCCATTGTGGTGGAATGCATGAATGCCATTCGGATTACAGCATTAAACAAATATGTGAGAAATAAAAATCCTGTTTGGCTAAAAGTTAAAAGCTCGTACCCGGGGCTTTCTTATCTTTGACTTTGTAATGGCAGTCATTACTTCACCCTTTGTTATCTTTGAGCATCCTTGGTCCGGTGATGATTGGCACAGGGTGAAAAGAGTACTTCCGAATTATTCAATGTGTGCAAGAGGTCCATCATAAAGATGTGGTGTGAATACCTTAGCCAAGTGCTCCGCAAATGTTTCTGCCTTCTCGGCGTCACTTCTGGCCCGGTCGCCATTACTTTGTCGCAAGGGAAAAGATGGTACAACAGGTTTTTTTCAAATAATTTGTGGCTTTCCACAGTGAGTAGTCGGTGGTTGAAGTAGGATCCAGTGTGGAAAGTAATTTTTGAATACTTGAGTTATTTTCCTTGTTCAGGAGTAGCGATAGTTTTTTCCTTAAGAAGTTTAGCTTTGTCTTCAGAGGCGGGTATTTAGTTTTGTGCCATTTTTTCCTTAGTTTGCGCTTCTGTGCAATAACTTCTTCCACTTTCTGCGAGATTCTTAACGCCGTGTTTGGGCTATTTGAATTCTTTACTGGTGTAGCTTCCCAATCAGCTTTTTGGACGGTAGTGTTAAATATCTCCACTGCTTCAACCAAGTTCTCCTCGCTTTTAAGGCGTACGTTCGCGTCAAGGGATTCATTTACCAATTGTATCTAGTAGTCCCAGTTAGTTAGTTTTTTTGGAGTGAAAACTTCTTTAGCGGCGTTGAGCACTTTTGAGGGATGGGTAAAAACTGTGAAACTCGCGTCAGGTCACGTGTGCTGATCGAAAAACCGTAAGACGGTTGGAGAGTAGTGTTGTAACACTGAAATCGATAATCAATTTTTTACTTCTGCCGGCACTCCCGGAGTGCATGTTTTTTTAGAAGAAGAATGAAGTAATTTAACGTGATTTTTGTGAGGCTTAGTAATAGAAATAAGTTTTCAATTACTAGTAGAGAGTTACAGACTTATTTTATTGGTCATCTAATAAAGATTTTCGTAATTATTTCCTAAAACTTTTATTAAGTAATACCTCTTAACTTCATCAAAATAAGTTGGACACGGACATTAGTGAAACTAATAACTCCTAACTAACACTAACTTGGAAACCACTTGTCTGTATGTAAAATCAATGCTAGAATCAATTTCGCAGCCCCATTTAATAAAAACTTGCTTTAGAACACATTTTCATAAAATAGAAACAAAAAGAATTAAAACGTTTTTTTCGCCTCCTGTAAAATTTGCTTTTTGTTAGTTAGGAGGTCTTCGAACATCGTCGTCGAATTAATTCAAATTATAACAAGTACTAGACGCCCGCTTTAGAGTTTCGCGTCTCCTTGGTGTTGTTTTTCTCTTAGATAAAAGCAAAAAGGAGGATACGGTACTAGGTAACTTCTCGGGCGTGGACCACTTAAATTAGGTCCAAGGAACGCAATTCGTTGCAGTCTCAATCGGGCCGGCGTATCGACAGTACGTGATAGTCGACGAGAAGACAACATAATATAATTGAATGTTTAAACTGCTATACAATGCCTTCATGTGCTTTTATGAAGTGTACAAATAGCACTAAAACAAGAAATAAAACCCACGGGCGAGTGTAGTTGTATGTAGTCCAAACGTTAACGATTCTTTCTACGAATGTAACTTATTTAAGGTTTTTTTTTCAATAAAAACTAGCCTATATCCTTCCTCGAGGTGTAAAGTATCGTCTTGCATTTTTTTTAATCAAGATCGATCCACAAGATCATAAATAGACAGACAGACAATTGCCTACTTTCGTATTTATAATAGATTATTATAGAAAGGCGTGATTTTACAGTAAAATAATCTTTTTTTGTGATCGAATAGACATATAAAAAATAAATTAAAAAAAAAACTCACGCCTTTCATTCCCGAGGGGTTAGGCAGAGGTATTCCATTACTGGATATACCCACATTTCACGAGATATAAAACTTTTGCAATTTTCCAGTTCTCCAAAAAAGGTAGCCTATCTAACAACCTTTTGTCAATAATAGAGCAATAAAAAGGTTTATCTTATCAACTGACAAATCCAATATAAGAATTTGTTGCTACAAACAGTATTCGATTCTTCAAAAGACGTGTTAACGAATTTCTTAAAAAAAATTAACGCATCGGTGACTCCTCTGGTATTGTCTTCGGTGTTGTAGATGTCCTTTTATAATCATATGGCTATTCTGCTCGTTTGTTACTTTAATAACTTGAACTTTTTGTTTTGTTACTTTAACCTTTCCCTTAAGATTTATATTAAGTTCCTACTTATCGTGGTAACTCTGAAATAACACAATGGCCCGTATATTTTTAGATTCAATAACATTCCGATGCTTACCACAACATATTGCCATCCATTTTCGACTCTCAACAACAAAGTTTTTTCCCGTAACACGTAGGCCAGCGTTCCCAGAGGCGTACTTGAGGTCCGCTGAAAAAAGGGGAATGTAACAATTTTATTATTCCCTTCGGTTATCGAGTTTTTATGTAAATGTTTGTGTTTACCTTTATAAGGGCTGTTGTTGTTCTGAAGATAACGGTCATGGCTGTGTAGAAATCATCCTCGCCCTCTGGGTCATCTATAACAAATTGGGGAAATTTACAAAAATGATGAGTTATAGTAGGTATATCATTTTCAAAAACCGGTCAACTGTGAGTCGGGCTAGCACCAACAGGGTTTCGTACCACCGTACAATAAAAAAAAACACGTTTCTTGTAATAGGACCCCCTTATTTTTTATTAATTTTTTAATTTTATTTATTTGTTAGTTGCTACAGCTACTATAGTAATACACATTCTGTGAAAACGTCTACTGTCTACTTATTGCGGTTCATGGGATATAGCCCACTAGCAGACTGACACAAGGACAGCGCAGTGTGTCAGTATGTGACACCCTTTGAGTACGCAACCCTATAAGAGTGATAGATTTAGAAGACAGTCTTATGTACTTAATGTTGATTTAATTTTAGTAGAAATGAGCCATCATTTTACAAGAATTTTTCTCCAAGGAAGATTTAGATTAGTAAAGATGGATCATCTTATGTTTTTAATTTCACCAAGTTCATGCGAATCTCTTTTAGCCATTAGGTATGTAACTATCTGAGAGACCGATTTGTAGGTATTTTCTTAGTAGGTCATATTTTAGCTACTGACCATTGAAAGTCTGTTAAGACTTGAATCTACTGTTTGGAAAGCTACTCGCGTTTAAATTCTTAGAAATGGCTGAATAGTAAATGAGATTAAGTGTATATAGAAAAGATGGGGCTTGTTATCAGTGCTATAAGGATATAATACTAGCAAAAATAAATAAAGATTTATAGGAATCTTACCGTTCTGCGGTCCGTCTGTAAAAGCGTAGAAAGTCTGCTGCGAAATGATACCTCCAGGTTCTCCTTTAGGTCCCATTACGGATAAACCAGGAGGTCCCGGCGGCCCGGGGGGACCTGGTGGACCTTTCACCGGGACGAAACCAGTGTCTTTACAACAGGGCCCCATTGGACCCTCCTTTCCTGACTCTCCTGGTTTACCTGATTCACCTTGATCACCTTTTTCACCTTTTATCTGGTTATTTGCAAAAGACATTATTCCAAAATATTCAAATATATAGTTAGTCAACCCAATAACCAATATGAGAAAGAAAATCATACTGGAATGTATCAATATTGAAGAGGCCAAATCAAATTTTATTCAATTATTATTATTAATCAGTGATGAACTTAAGATGACGTCTCATAAAATATTTTTTTAAATTGTTATTTTATTTTGACAATATACGATTGTTACCTTTTCCATATCTATTGCTAACATTTCTCCTCTTTCACCTTTTTCGCCTTTTGTACCTTGGTTTCCTTCTGGACCCTAAAATTTATAGGCCCTTCATTTAAAAATCAAAAACACAAAACCATAACATGCTATTATCTTATTTAACATGTGTTTGTACCATAGGTCCTCTATCTCCAATGTTCCCCTTAGATCCCTTAGGACCAACAGAGCCAGTTGGTCCTCTTTTTCCTGGATGACCCATAGGCCCTCGCGGACCATTTTTGCCAGAAATACCTCGTTCTCCTCGGTCTCCTTTAGGTCCCTAAAAAAGATAAAAAACACCATTCGGGCTCTAGTCACCAAAATCGGGACTCGATTAAAGCCAAGTATAGCCAACACCGGACTTGACTAGAAGTGTGATTTTTTATTTATTTGAAAAACGTACAGCGTGTTTATTTTTTAATCTCACATTGTCAAATCATTATTATTCATGATTTCACAATGCTTGGGATAAGCAGCTTTTCTCATATTGAACAAAACTTTTGAAAGTTATAAGTCACATGAACCAGGTATATTTACAAATTCTTCAATATTTGAAGTGACATAATAATATCCAAACTTACTTTCATAAGCGTAATAGCAGCCGCAGGCACCGTGCCAGGAGGGCCAGGTTCGCCAGGGTCCCCTTTATGCCCTCTCAGACCAACTGGCCCAGGTTCCCCATTCGCTCCTGGATGTCCTCTTTCACCAGGTGATCCGTGGCGACCATCTTTACCAGGGGGTCCTATTGGACCAACTGGTCCTACATCTCCTTTGTCACCCTAAAAA
The DNA here is from genome assembly GCA_963855545.1 of Ethmia dodecea. NCBI lineage: Eukaryota > Metazoa > Arthropoda > Insecta > Lepidoptera > Depressariidae > Ethmia > Ethmia dodecea. The sequence continues at coordinate 5,315,100 of OY979449.1, forward strand.
TGATAATTTTGAATTGTAGGCACTCAACTTTATAAAGATTTTTGTAAAAGCGATTATCAGTAAGTAAATAATTAACAGTTAGAATAAATTCAAAAGATAAGAACATTTCTAGCGAAATGCTTTCCAAATATTTAAATAAGTTTATTACCTTCAAACCATCTTTTCCAGTCTCTCCTTTGTACCCTCTTAGTGTTTCTACTATAGCGGCATCTGTGAAGATACAGAGCCCTTTTTGTTACAATAATGCTAATAATTTCAATAAAATCGTTCGCTAACTAAATTTTTTATCAAAAATAATACATTAACGAATCTTATTTGAGAATGTCATGTCGAACAATAACTGATTATAAAAGGGAATAAAAATCCTACTAATATTACTATAAGGTTGTATGTATGGATGTTTCTTCCTCTTTAACGCAAAAACTACTAAACGGATTTTGATGAAACTTTACAGATATGTAGCTTATACATCATAATAACACATAGACTATATTTTATCCCCGTATTCATACGGGAACGGGAACTGCGCGGGTGAAACAGCGGGGCGCTGCTAGTGGTATACTAAATAGAGAATCAAATAAAATAATATTCAAAGACGTTTAAAGAAATAGTTTCTCTATAAGAGAATTATTTTTTTCCAACCTCTCATAATATTAGGTATATACTTTTCAAACCACATTTTGCGACCTAGCAGAGGGCAAACGTAAAAGTCCTCATACACGAGTGAACGTAATCGCGATGGCTCTGCCACATTTATTGTTGCTTATCTCGGACATTGTGATAGATAACAATAGACTACGAATCACTAAGAATTATTGTGATAAATACAGAAAAGTTTAATAATATAAAATTGTTTTCGAAATACGACCAATCATTTTAGTTCAATAATCAAAAACAAAAGTATAAATTCTCTGTACTATTAAAGAAATAAAACCGAACATAACATGTAAGATAAAAAATTCAACAAACTATGTAAAAGAGTAACAGATATATTTAAAAAGTAATTAAATCTTTTTAAAATACGGTGAAAATGTACCTAGTGACTGTAAGAAATAAAAGAATAGAAAGCGGTTTAGATAAAAATAATCTCCAATGCGTTCATTCGACCAAATAATCACAGCCCTTTTGTACAGATATTTTTCGTAGATATAAATTCATGTGAGCAATTTATTCCGTCCTTTTCCTTCAGAATACAACAAGAAAAGGACAGCCAGACCTTTCGGGGTTCATCTCACAATAGTACCGGACATAGTAATAGTACCGGGTTCAAGGATAACCATCAAAGCCAATAGAGGCTATTGCCTCTACTATTGTAGCAAAAAATGTTTTGGGGATTCAATCTACTTACGTTATTACTAGATCGTGACCAGAATGTCTTGTTTCATATTGAAATTTATTCACGTTATTTATATCACGGAGTGGGATAGAGCGGTCTAAATAAACGGCAAATAGTTTGGATTCGTGCAGAATTTTGATTTTCAAATGAATGTTTCTGTAACTTACTTTCAAAAGGATCCATATCAGGGTCTAATAATGAAGATAGTTTTGCTGGAAGACCAGGTAAGCCAGTTTCACCTTTCTCTCCCATGTCACCTGTTTTAGAAGAAATTAATATTTTATGAAATCGGATATTTGAAATTTACCTACCTATTTTCTTCTTGAATAATTGTTAATAAGATGGTTCAAGCCCTGCAAGATGCTGGTGTGTTTGTAACGTTCACACAGGCTAGGCACTGTAAATCAGGTTATACAATGTCAGTTTAAACAGAGGGTTCCTAAAGCAGTTAAAAGTTTGAAAGGCTAATCATATTCGAGTATATTATCCATAAACTCACTATCAGTAGCCTTACTTGTTTCATTAGGGAATATCGAATTTGGCTCCGATTTATTTAGCAATGAGAGACAATTTAAAAACAAAAATAACTGTTAATCTCTATTTTCTATGCACGGACGCGGCCATTTTGAGCCACAATTCAAAACGCAAATGTCAAATTGAACGTGTTACTATCATAGGGTTACTTCGCCTGACGGAAGATTTTTCCTTTTCACGATGGATTATTCCACAGGAGTATTCCACCTCCGTTCCTCCAACAGATGCATCAGTAATACCAGCTTATATAACAGTAGGCTAAATTAAATGTAAAATGTGTCTCACTATTTATTTATTATTATATATTTTTACCTTTTTGTCCTTTCTCAGCAGGTCTTCCATGAGGACCACGTTCCCCTGGAATACCGTCTATCCCAGATTCCCCGCGGTCTCCTTTTTCGCCTCTTGATCCTTCTGGTCCCGGGTGACCCTGACAATGTAATTTCCTAGATAATTATATTTTTTTTATCTATGGAAGTATTTTTTTATGAAACCGATGTTAAACCGACTTCAAAAAAGGAGGAGGTTTCTAAATTTGACAGTATTTTTTTTTATGTGTGTATGCGGATAACTTTGTCGTTTATGAACCGATTTTAATGATTTTCTTTTATTTAAAAGTTGATATACTCATATATCCCAAAGGTGGTATCATGATAAGGAAACCAGGATCTGATGATGGTATGCCAGAGAAATCTAGGGGAACCTTCGAAAATCGTAGTGTCGACTAGTGCTTTTTACTTTCCTGTTTCAAGTAGTTTTTTTTTTGTTTAAAGATATTTGAAAAACATTCAAAGTTTAAAATGGTATCTACTTAAATGTAAGACACAATTGTTGTATATGTTACCGGCAATCTGTATAATGCAGGTATTATATATAATCCCTAGGCAATATATGTATTATTAATATTAATGTCCATTACAAATCAGCTTTTTTGTAAAGTGAAAAATAAATTTGGTCTGGTCAAGTCAAAGTTGTTCAAAAATAAAATAATAAATTAATAAATAATCTCACGCCTTTTATCTCCGAGGGGATAGGCAGATGTATTTCGTCTCTGGAAAAACCCACTTTTTACGAGAATATTTGAACCCTAAACGTGACCGGCGGGCGTACCTATTAACGGAGATTCGATATTCGACTCGGAAGCGAAAAATGTGTCGAATCCGTCAAATATGACATCTGTGAATAGCCCATCTCGAAACCTTTCGACAGATTTTCCGATTACTAGTCGAATATCCGTGAATACGCCCCGCGCCGGTCGGCTACACATGCCTCAGAATTAATTCAGAGATCTGCGGGTTTCCTCACGAAGTTATTCCTTTACCGTTGAGCTAGTGATGAATATGTACTACGTTAGTTTTGAATAACTATCATGGTACATGCCAGGATGTGAAAGCGAGCCTCACTGATTATCATCATGTAAAGCAGGCTCTTTAACCGTAACTGCTCTTTAAATTGTTAAAAATAATGTCATAAATAAGAAGTGGGTAATTAATTAATTAAATAATTAATTTTAAAAATAAGAATGGGTAAATTGCAAATTTGAGTACTCAAAAATATTTATTTATTCTTAGCTCACTAGGTCCTGTGCAAGGAAATATTAAAACATTGAAAACATGAACTCATTCGATTCGATTAGGGAGAGTATGAAATAAATAATATTTCATACATTACCTGCACATTTTAGGCATTATATATATTCCCTAGGGATTATATATAATACCGGATTATACAAATTGCCGGTAACATATATATTTTTTATAATATTTTTCTATCTATCTATTTTTTTATGCTCACCTTGTCACCCTTTTCTCCTAGATATCCTTGTTCTCCTTTCTGTCCTTGTACCCCTTTTGGGCCAGGTAACCCAGGGGGTCCAACAGGCCCCGGTTCACCTTTTTCTCCAGGTACGGCTACCTCTTTTGCCTCTTCTGTTTCCTGTCAATATAAGTTCTGACATTACTTGTTCATAAAAAGTACTTTACTACCAATATTATGTAAAAAAATATGAGGGCAATTGCACGGAATCAATTACATTGTATTTTTTTGTAAAATGTAACTAGTTTATTAATAGTTATTAAATTTAGACAGTAATTTAGGAAACTAACACAGTCTACCATTAAGTAATAATAATTATAAATAAAGAATATAATTTATACAACCAGTATTCAATATTTATTCTAAAACACCTGTAACTATAAATCACTATATTAAATAATTATAATCACCTTATAACCTGGGCCAGGAGGTCCCGGAGGTCCCACGAGTCCTCGTGGACCTTGGGGCCCTGCGTCTCCATCTTTTCCTGGTTCTCCTTTCGACCCCGGCATTCCGTGTGTTCCTGAGATTCCGTCTTCTCCCCTATCCCCTCTGTCTCCTTTGAGACCCAGTGGTCCTCTCACACCTTGTTCTCCTTCTTTACCCTGGTATTTATGTCATAATCTTACTAAAAATTACACGAAAATTACGAAAGTCTGTTCCATTCATATTTTAGACAAAAGGTATGTTAATCATGAATTAAGTTAAAGACATGTATCACATATATAAACTCACGCAGTTAGTGTTGGGTTAGTCAGAGAAGCCGCTTAAAAATTTTTAGGCTACAGGAGGTCATAAAGGAACATGTCAGCCTGTTGTGTATGTTTTTTGTGACGTCTTCAACTCAGACACTTTACAATATATAGACTGGGCCCAAAAAATACTTACATAAGTATACAATACTTTTCCTTTAGGTGAAGTCAGATGGTAAAATTTATTGAAATTCTGTTCAAGCAGCGATTTCATTTAAACTTCGAATATTCATTATATAAGCAATACAAATTTACCGTAGGACCTGGTAATCCAGGATCTCCAACGCTACCTCTTGGACCAGGTTCTCCAGGAGGCCCTTTCATTTCTGGCATACTCTTAAGCAGTTTAGAAACCACCGACTCCGAGCACTCGCATTTCTATCAAAACGGAATTTATACCATGAACAAATGCATTTTTCAATTATTCATTGTCCTAAGTCTTGAACCTGTACATGTTGTGTATATAATATTCTGTCAGTTATATTAGAAAGAGGGTATTCAAGTGAAACGTTACACATACGAGTAAGTTCACGAAAGTCTCAATATATTATATACTAGCGGTTCTGCACGGTTTCACCCGCATAGTTCCCGTTCCCGTGGGAATACGGGAATGAAATATAGCCTATATTAATCAAGGATTTTTTAGCTTTCCATTGGTGAAAACATTTTTAAAATCGGTCCAGTAGTTTTTTAGTTTATTCGTAACAAACATACAAGAGCAGTGATAGCCCGAACGGTTAAAGAGCCGGCCGAAAATCAGTGAGGCTCGGGTTCGAATCCTGGCATGTACCAATGAGTTTTTCAAAAACTTACGTACATATTTATCACTAGCTCGACGGTGAAGGAAAACATCGTGAGGAAACCCGCTGGTCTCAGAATTAATTCTGAGACATGTGTAAACAGACCCGGTCCGGCGATGGGCTCACCACCTATCACGTTTAGGGGTCCAATATATCTCGTGAAATGTGAGTATATCCAGTAATGGAATACCTCTGCCTACCCCCTCGGGGATAAAAGGCGTGAGATTATATCTTTTATCTATCTATAAACATACAAAAATACAAATCTTTCTTCTTTATAATGTTATAGTATAGATAACAAATTTTAAACAATCGAAATTAGGACAATTATTTAGGTCACGAATTACATGAAATATCCTTACTTTTATAACCGGTCACTATAGTGTATCAATCTAAAACTAATCATAAACTTTAGTTGACTGTTTTCAAAATATTAAATGTAAAGGGATGACCAACTTACACCTTCCTCTCCTCTTTTCCCCGGAATTCCTGGTGATCCTGGAGGTCCCACAGGACCTAGAGGTCCTTGGGGTCCGATTAGTGAAGGACCAATATCACCCTGTTGGATAATAAAATAATATTATTGTGCGTAGTCCGAATGGATTAGTTCAGTTTTCGAACCAATATCTCTAATATATCCCATGACAGCAACTATTCGTTTTCATTTCTGGATAAAAGCCAACATTATAGTAAACCGACGAGAATTCATTCATAGGCCTGTAGCTTTTACTTAGATTAAATAGATGTATGCAATTCAAAGGAAAGAATTTTATTTGTATAATAAAAGCCTTTACCTTATCTCCTTTTTCACCCTTTTCGCCTTTCTCGGGGGGTACTGGAACACAGTACATATACAATTTATATATAGATAGATTTATGTATCTATAGCAAATTTATAAAGCAGATGATATGGTCCAAAGGCTATCCCTCTATCCGGAAATTTTCTAAGAGGACTATCTAATATGCATGTTAAAAGTAATAAGGGGAAAATGGCAACATGGATTGTGTAAAGGATAATTGCAAGACAACGGTTGATAGGGATAACTAAAGAATAAGACATACTGAAAGACGGTAAGACATTGATAAGTAGGCAATACTGAAATGGTACTCATTATACATTTATTTTCTTGTTCCTAAATTCAAATAAATCATTCTGCATACTTAATTGCTTATACGCAAAGCGAATAAACGATATGTAGGCTTTTTAAAGTTGTAGAGACCATACTGACACGGCATACGCCTTTCTGTCAATTAATAGACAGTTTATTCAGTTTCAAAATTGAAGATTTCAAAGTATAGTTCTTATTAAAAACCAACTTTTAAAGAAAATTTTTTGATTGTCAACTTACATGGAGGTGTTTCCGATTCTCCGGTAAACTGAAAATTTAAATAATGATTAAATTATTTTACAAAATATATGTTAAAATTTAGTTATTATTGTGTTACGATTAATTATCAATTAAACAATAGTTTCAACATTGCCAAAGCGTAAAAAGCTTCTTTGATAAGAACCTTGATGTTTATAGAAGCAGTGGAAGTTTGTAAATAAGCCAATTAGAAAAAAAAAATATAATTTTTGCCTCCACTTACTTCTTCTAGATTCTCTGCGATCGCAAACTCCTAGAAAATGTTGTTATTGTTACAAGACGAAATTTTAGATTTAGTTATATTTACAAAGAATAACTTATTAACCATACAAGTCGTTAATTAATTTGTGTATAAAATCTACATGGTACCTAACTACACAGCAACTGTCCAATGAGGTGAAACTAACGATGAAACTTTAAAATGTAAAAATATCATCACTCGTACAAAAAGAGGTGATTTTTTTTCAAGACTTGTAATAAATTTTTACCTAACGTTGGAGAATAGAATACAATAAATTTATCATGCAAACTTTTAATCTTCATTAGTAGATTTACCATATTAAACTATTGCTTTATCGTCCTGCAAATACTGTGTTTTATTACAATGTTTACAAGTTAAAATAAATAAGTACCTATAACTACAATCTTAAAAAATCTTTTGTAACTGTAATAAATTAATAATATTTAATTAAAAATAATTGGAATTAGTGAGACACTTACATCGAAATCCCCCGAATCAGTCTACAAAAGAAATTGAATACAGTTAATCACACTGGTGCCCAAATAAATATAAATACGAGTATTCGTAAATGAAACTGGTCCATAAATAGCATTAACGCATCGTTTACAATTTAACAGAATAGTAAAATATTTATCAATCAAAGACCGCCAACATGAATAATGATATCATGAACATAAAATGCACTGATGAGTATAAATTAAGAAACTAGTCACTTTATATTATAATTGACGATATTTCCTAAACTGGTAGAAGTAAAATTATATTGGGAAGCTTTATATACTATAAATATTTGGAATTGTAGTGTGTAAGGTTAAAAGTTTTAAAATAATATTTTTTATCCATATAAATTATTGTTACTCAATGTTATAACAACATTTTATAACAACATTGAGTCACAATAATTCAACAAACTATTTTGACTAGTTTACAAAATATTAATTTATGTGGTTTATATATATTTATTTTTGTTCATTTATGTAAATTGTGCATGGATGTAAAACGCTATAATGAACCGTTTTATTTACAGAAATTAAAATATATAATATGCGGTGCAATAAAAGTAGAAATTTTACCAAGTGACGTTATCGAAATTAAATTTTGTACACTTTTTACGCCAAAAGATTCCCAATTTTTATAAATGCCGCAAGTGAAAAAAAAAGGTCGCAATAAGCAAATGAAAAAAAATTTTGAGGAATATACTAACACTAGCAGGTAATTTGATCTGAAACACGTAAATTATTATAAGGTACATAAAGTAATAAATTGTGATTCTTATTTTCACAAAAAATATTTTACTAAGAATAAAAGTCGTCATTCATCTTGAAATTTCCTGGAAGTAAATATTCGGTACATACTTACATCTGCACAAATATTTATATCTTCCAATTTGGTTTCATCTACATTTGTGTATATTTTTATAGTTTGTATGATACCCTGAAACAAAATTAAAAACTTAGCTGTATTAATATTTCCTCTGCGTTTTAATATATAAGACAAGATATTTTGAAGTTTCAAATAAACATCACCATACCATTCTTAAAATTTTATATTGTAGTTTTTACGGCAAATCACGTTCGTCATAAAGCTCAAACAATGACGAAATAAAGCCACATTTTGCGAACATAAACATTTTCTCTAAGCAATATGGAGGAAATCCTCAGTGACTCGCCAATGAAAGTGAACGAGTGTTCCTCTTTTGCGACCCCTCAACATTTTGGCGTAGAGAATCAAGATTGCCTTTGCAAAATTTGATAACACTGTAGTATCTCAAGCTGAGATTAAAGAATTACTTTGCTCTGTGGTTGGTTCACAAAAACAGTTGAGTTAATCTGTAAGTGCATTTTTTCTGTGCGCGAACGCGACTCTTATTGTTCCGCTAGAAGATTAAAAATATGACGGGAGTCAGTACTCTTTTTGTAGAGATGGAGCGGGGTTTTAATGAAACTCAGTCTGAAAAAGATTCTCTTGCTATCGACACGGCATAAATTTATGAGATTGGATTTTTAAACAGTATTTCTGTCAAACAGATTAAAACGATTTGTTAAATAATCAAATCAATGATTTTGTTAATTCAAAGTTCTGATGTTTACACGAGAGTGTTCATTAAAAGTGCACCTTAACAGTCTGTGATGGTCATATTGGCTCAGTTGTTAGTGACCCTGCTTTCTGAGTCAGTCATGGGTTCGAGGATCATGTTTGCCTAGATAATGCCTCCGTACCCAAAAGGGTAAAACAGGACCTTTTTACTCTCTACTCAGACTCTGCTGTCCATCCGTCTGTCACTAGGCTGTACCTCATGAACGGCGATAGTTAGACAGTTGAAATTTTCACAGATGACGTATTTATGTTGCCGCTATAACAACAAATACTGTAATAAGGGGTCTCCCATACAATCAACGTGACTTTTTTCCGTTTTTATATATAACTAGCAGCGCCCCGCGGTTTCACCCGCGTAGTTCCCGTTCCCGTGGGAATACGGGGATAAAATATAGCCTATGTGTTATTCTGATATATAAGCTATATAACTGTAAAGTTTCATCAAAATCCGATCAGTAGTTTTTGCGTGAAAGAGGAACAAACATCCATCCAGACATCCATACATCCAGACATCCAGACATCCATCCATACAAACTTTCGCATTTATAATATTAGTAGGATGGTACGGAACCCTTTGTGCGCGAGTCCGACTCGCACTTCGCCATCTTTTTTAATTGAGTCAGCACGGAAACGATGTTGTCTAATATCAGGAAAAACAAATCCAGGCTAAATTCCGCTAACACGATGCATTCTTATACGCAGTTCCTAAAATAATACAGAGCAGTAGATTTTACACATAATAAGTTTTTATGAGCACTTGTAGACATAAAACAGGAACGCTGTATGTTGTAATATCCGGTAACATTTTGCCGCTAGCTAGATGACAAAAATATACGTATAAGTCTTTTATCCTCAAGACAAAATGAACACATAATACTCTTGACTATTTTCATCTATTACGTAATATTTTCCAGAAAATTATGTAATGCAAAAAGTATTATTATCTTAATTTGATTATAGCACAGTTGTTAATAGCTTTATCGGCCACTTTGATAAATTTTTGTACAGCTTTAGGACCATTTGTCAGAAATCTTGTGCGACCGTTTCGTGACATCTACACAAATTACACTACACTAGCAAACCTAGATACTACTGGACCTATTTTAACTTACTTTACTTTTCTGGGAGTTATACTTTGAAAGGGGTTTCAACTGAGTTCGCGTCATAATAAATATTTCGTGGGCGTATCTTAGAATTGATCACTTCATGATTTGGTTGAGTTAGGTTATAGGTACTACATATTTCATATAATGGTCTACAACCATTTTAAGAATGGTCGGCCACATCATGAAATGACCAATTCTAAGATATGGCCGCCACTTATACACACTGAAAGTTGCTAAATTTACACTGTTAATAGTAACTATTCGAATCAAATCAAGGAACCCAATTAATCTTATAAAAATCCATTATCTCTCCAAAACAATAAACCAAGTCAAATTTAGTGGAATCATAGTTTCCTGTGAAAATTGTTCCTAATCAAACTCTTTCCTACATAACTAGTATAGAACTTACTACAACCAGTGCAGGCAATTAACTTCTTTCACGTGTAAGACACTAAGTAGGCTTCACTGGCGGACTAAGGTAGGGGCGGAAGGGGCGGGCCGCCCCCGGCCTCTGGTTCTGGGGGGGGCCTCCAAATTTAGCGAAAAGTTCTCTTGATGAAATCCTAAACATGGATAAGGGGCAGTTGGGTGTTGCTTGGAGGGTTCATAGATTAAAACTACGCTAAATTAGGAGGCCCCCCCAGCTCCAAATCCAAAAGTTCTAAGACCGGGGGGCCTCATTCAGTTCGGTTTTTCCGTCCCGGGCCTCCGACGGGCTTAGTCCGCCCCTGGTAGGCTTCCTCTGCACATGGTAGCTGTTAATTTACAGGCACGTGATTTGAACAAAACCTTTGTAGTACCTACCTACTGTAGACCGGTAATAGGGACTATTTCGCAGAAACTACAGTCATGAATGACTCAACGAATTATTTTACAGACAACCAAGGTATTTCATGTAAAATCGTAAAAGTATCTCTTGTAACGTAAAGTGGGATTGATGTTAATAGGGTCTGGTATTGATCCATAACGATTTATCGAAAGTTTAATAGGTCAGTCGGTCATTACATCGAAAATATCGAAACACCAATAAACCCCCAGCCAGCAAAGCAATGCACTTGTAGTATAATTTATAAAATTGAGCTTCGTGCAAAGAGATTAAAATATAATAGGGCATAGAGGGGACAAAGCGAGGAAAATTTGAAGCCGAAAAGTTATTCCAAGCGGAGTAAGTCTAGTACAATTTCGACCGCATGACAGTTCGCGTTCATAATAACGTACATGACGCTTGAACTTCAAACATGCCTCAAAGTTTTGTATGAAAATATTCCCAATGTTCCCTTTATGTCCTATTATATTTTAATCTCTTTGGCTTCGTGCTACGGATCCAGGCGTTGGCTTTCGATTATTCCCTATTTTATTTTTAAACGACTTCAAAAAGGAGGAGGTTATCAATTCGTCTGTTTTTTTTTATGTTTGTTGCTCGTACCTCAGAACTTTTGACTGGGTGAACCGATTTGGATGATTCTTTTTATTTGAAAGCTGGTGCTTCCAGATTGTTCCCATTTTAATTTCGTCCAGTTCTGACAACGGCATCCATGAGAAAACCATATAAGTTGAAGATTGAAGTCGGTTTTTTAACTTTGCAGAGTGGTTATAATGACTATTAGTGGTGTGGTGCTGTTATAGTCTATTTCACGTAGCATGGGTTCGGTGACAGTTCACATTTTTTCGTTCCACGCCTACTACTTTCGAGTAATAAAAATATTTGACTAAAAATTTTTAAATATTTTATCATTGCAAAATACAATATGTTTTATTAGTCGAAAGTAGCATGAGTAAAACGTAAAACTATACTGGATTCTTAGAAATAAATAAATGCCTATACCTATCGTAGGGCATCTTCAGCACCTGGCTACAGACATAATGACAGAGTCAACAGAAGTTTATTCTAATTGATTTACAAATATTATATATACAAAAATATCACGCTTTATATCACTGAGGGGGTAGGCAGAGGTATTCGATTTCTGGTAAGACTCACGTTTCACCAGTTTTATTCTTTGGACCCCTTAATGTGATAGGTGATGAGTCCATCGCTGGCCGGACCGGTACTGTTACACACGCCTCAGAATCAATTTTGTTATAACAATGTTTTCCTTCACCGTCGAGCTAGCGATATTATATGTATGTAAGTTTTTGAAAAACTCATAGGTACATGCCAAGATTAGAACCCGAGCTTCATGCTTGAAAAGTGGGCTCTTTAACCGCTGAGTTATCACTGCTACATAATTTATTTGAGATAATATATCTTAGAAAGTACTTGTAGCACTGATTTTATACCTACCCACGCATTAATTAGTATTCTTAGAAATTTGCGTAGGTTTATGAAATACCAGCTGAGCCCCGCGTTCTAAAACATAGCCCAAGTCATTTGGGAATAGTAAAGCTTTCTAAGTGTGAAAGCTTCCACAGTTTATTGCTTCGTCTAAATTCACTAAATTAAAACTAAATTCTTCATACACACGTTTTATATTTTTTTCGGGACTGAACATCACTAGTCTGTGTATGTTGGAGAAAATCATGAAATTGAATCTGGAACATTAGTTTTAAAATTTTAAAAAAGCTCTAATTAGAAATCGAACTGAAGCGCCGAATCGGGCAACTCTTGGAGCTTATTTATCAAGCACATTTAAATTATCAGATAATATTTGATTAAATCGCCGTGTTAAGGAGAAGGTTATCAATTCATCTGTTTTTTTTTTATGTTTGTTACCTCAGAACTTTTGACTATGTGAACCGATTTGGATGATTCTTTTTATTTGAAAGCTGGTGCTTCCAGATTGTTCCCATTTTAATTTCGCCCAGTTCTGACAACGGCATCCATGAGAAAACCATATAAGTTGAAGATTGAAGTCGGTTTTTTAACTTTGCAGAGTGGTTATAATGACTATTAGTGGTGTGGTGCTGTTATAGTCTATTTCACGTAGCATGGGTTCGGTGACAGTTCACATTTTTTCGTTCCACGCCTACTACTTTCGAGTAATAAAAATATTTGACTAAAAAATTATAAATATTTTATCGTTGCAAAATACAATACTAGAATATTTTATTAGTCGAAAGTAGCATGAGTAAAAGGTAAAACTATACTGGCTTCTTATAAATAAATAAATGCCTATACCTATCGTAGGGTATCTTCAGCACCTGGCTACTAATGGCAGAGTCAACAGACTATTCCAGTTTATTCCATTGATCTACAAAGAATGTGTAAAGAAAAATCTCACACCTTATATCAAAGAGGGGGTAGGAAAAGATATTCGATTTCTGGAAATACCCACTTTTAACCAGTTTTATTCTTTGGACCCCTTAACGTGATGAGTCCATCGCCGGACCGATACTGTTACACATGCCTCAAAATTAATTCTGGGCCCTCGGGTTTCCTCACGATGTTTTCCTTCACCGTCGAGCTAGCGATATTATATGTATGTAAGTTTTTGAAAAACTCATAGGTACATGCCAAGATTAGAACCCGAGCTTCATGCTTGAAAAGTGGGCTCTTTAACCGCTGGGTTATCACAGCTACATAATTTATTTGAGATAATATATCTTAGAAAGTACTTGTAGCACTGATTTTATACCTACCCACGCATTAATTAGTATTCTTAGAAATTTGCGTAGGTTTATGAAATACCAGCTGAGCCCCGCGTTCTAAAACATAGCCCAAGTCATTTAGGAATAGTAAAGCTTTCTAAGTGTGAAAGCTTCCACAGTTTATTACTTCGTCTAAATTCACTAAATTAAAACTAAATTCTTCATACACACGTTTTATATTTTTTTCGGGACTGAACATCACTAGTCTGTGTATGTTGGAGAAAATCATGAAATTGAATCTGGAACATTAGTTTTAAAATTTTAAGAAAGCTCTAATTAGAAATCGAACTGAAGCGCCGAATCGGGCAACTCTTGGAGCTTATTTATCAAGCACATTTAAATTATAAGATAATATTTGATTAAATCGCACTGTTACAGAAATCGGAACAGAATTATTGAGAAGTTTTCGTCAATTTCATAAGATACATACAAATAAAACTTAATTCAAAAGAAAGTTCGATATCAAAATCATTAGGTATTTATAAAATGACATGTAAACCAAATGGTCCTCGGTATCCAACCATTAAGTCCATATACATATACAACACCTACTACAACTCTATGAATTGAGTAGATATTCAATTCATAAGGTTCTGAAAGTCTTTCGGATAGTGCGCAGTCTGTATCGGTGGGTCTGGAAACATTCTTCAGTTTTAAATAATTAGGTGACCACTAAGAAAGGTCTGTAAGGGGCTTGAATACAAATGTTTTATATAGATATTTATAATTTTTCCTAAAAATACAAACATACAGCCTATCCTCAACGCAGAAACTATAATAAATATGTACACTCAACACAACTACCATGTTACTACCTAACGTTTCCTGTCTAAGTACATTAGCAACAAACTCCGAGAGCTGAACAGTTTCACCACAGTTGATTCCAAACGGATTTTGGTGCCGCACCTCGCTTTACTAAGGGATGTTCTAAAACAGGATGATAGAAAAGTCGTGAGCTCAATAGTGCGCTCAAAATGATCTAGGACAGGAACGTCTTAGAAATAGATATACCTACATCGAGTTTGAGCTCATTTGATTTGTCTCTATAAGTACTTTGAACGAAAATACCAGGTTCTATTTATTGATACCGACGTCGAACATAGATACTGTGTAAGTATTAGAAGAATGTAGGAGTAGACCTTTGATTCTATTGGCTGTTGCGATTATGAGGTCCTGTGATTATCATAAGAATTTATCATGACAGGCATGTTGGCTCAGTTGGTAGTGACCCTGCCTTCTGAGCCGGAGGTTGTGGGTTTGATCCCCGCTCGGGGCCAACGTTTGTTTGCACGAACATGTATGTTGGCTTCGTGTCTCGTCGTTTAATATTTATTTAAGTATGTCTATCAGTTAAACAACTACAGTGACTGTACCATGAGTACCTACTAAACAGTAGGTACTCATGGTACAGTCACTGCCTAGTTAGGGACTAAATAACCGTGTGTGAATTGTGTCCCACAATTTATTATTATTAACATAAGAACCTGGTGATCATCTTCGATCAAAGAAGACTCTTAGAGACAAAGAATTGAGCTCAAACTCCATAGTTCTACTCCTATATTCATAAACGGTACTCATGTATACCTTCGGGTACCTTGTATCTACTCTTGATAGTCAAAGGTTCTAAAGTCATCAGCCATCTCAGTGGTACCCTATTATTGCATAGTCATCGGATTTTATGTGTCTCAATCGAACTCGAGTCGAACACAAAAGCGAATGAAGTATTGTCAGTCAGCAGTAAATCTAAATAATATGGTTGAAAAATAAAATATCTCTAACAATTTCTCTGCTCCATGTTTCAAGAGGAAGCAGATCCGAAGCAGCTGTGAAGTTATGACGCGACCGGATATTACCTAACCGAACGGCGCAGAACCAGACTCGAGTTTGTCTCGAATAGTCCTTAACTTCCTTTAAACTCATTCCAAATGAGATCCCCAAATGAGCGACGCTGTCAGTAACTTAAACAAAAGAGACTCGAACCCGATCTACTTAATAAATCTAGGTAAATCAAAGGTGGTTGTGGCAATATAGACTGGCAGACATCTGTTTTCTATTGTTAACGTGGGAATATCTTAAAACCCCTTGTACGTAGGTGCTAACATCGTCAAAAGGAATCTACATATCAATTTTCAAGTTTCTAGGTATAGTAGTTTCAGAGATTTCGTGTTGAGTGAGTCAATGGTATTTTTCTATTACATTACGTTTCACTTTATTGCAGCGCTAGACTGCATCGCGACATTTACATTGATCCAATAACGATTTCGTTTAAGTGGATTCTTGCGGTAGAGTGGTTCAATTAGTTTAGTAGTGTGGTTAATACTTAATGTCAACAGCGAAATACCAACAAACAATTAGTATTTTACGAAAGGAGCAAATGCTCTTCTAGTACGTGTACGCATGCAAACTTTTTTCAGTTTTTTATAAAACAAGTGAAGTACGTAAATGTATATACTTTGGTTTTCTGTGTCAGATACAAGCTATCAGTGACAATTTTTTTTTACACAATCAATATGAAATCAACCTAAGTCCAGATGCTTCCACTTGACACACCCGAATTTATGATCAAACAGTTTTCGATTTATAAATCGAAAACTGTTTTACGGTTATTTAGTTTTTAGTTGTCAGTTAAAGACACAAGAATTAATAAATGCTCATACAATTGTGAGAGTTGCACACAAAACAAACACCGAACAGTATCAGTGTCCAACTGTCCGATTGCCGTTACTGTAAACAGAAACCTGTCATGATGTACTGTTTCAGCAACTCGTTTGCGCAGTGCTTTATATTCTTAATGTGGTTTTAGTGGTTTAGCTCTAAGTGGTAACTTTGTAACAACTGTGATACGGAAAGTAATATATTTTTCAAACAGACTAGACGTAGACTTAATTGCGGACTTAGTAACGTGTTGTTATTAGTGTGTAAATAAATAATTGAAGTTGGGTCTTAGGGCTCATGTGGGTGTTGCTTCTACTTTAAGAAGGTGTTCCAAAGGAAAAGGTGTGTTGGGAATCATGTTAGATTAACATTAAAGCCTCTTGAAATTTATTCATATTACTTCATGGTAATTAAACATAGGTACATTCTATGGATTTATATACAGGCTTATTAAAGACTAGCGATCCGCCCCGGCTTCGCACGGGTGCAATTCTAATATATATAACCTTCCTCTTGAATCACTCTATAGCTTTTAAAAAAACCGCATCAAAATCCGTTGCGTAGTTTTAACGATTTAAGCATTCATAGGGACAGCTCTGACCCAGAATGTGCACTTCGCAAAATGAGCACTCGACAAAAAACATAGGGATATAGGGACAGAGAAAGCGACTTTGTTTTATACTATGTAGTGATAAGCTGTTTCCAGAGATTTCACCTGCAAAAGTCCCTTTCTCGTGGTTACTTTTAAAATCCATTTATTAAAATCAAACATATAATTATTTCGTATTTATAATATTAAGTAAAGTAGATAATTAGAAGTAATTCTAAGCGTGTAAATAGCATCAAATTGTAAACCTATATCCAACGATGCCTCTACGGTTCCGGAAACGGGGATATCATGAGACCGTATTTGAATTTCATATTTCATTCGTAATTCATAACATGAGACGCGTGAAATAAAGTAAATTGAGTTTTATTACAAATGCTTTCATGTTTAGCCGAGTATGAAATTTGCGAAGAAAAAAATGGGAATGCAAGCGTAGCTGCGTACTTGAATATAGCACGGCCAAATGAGTACAAGCGCCAGTACCCACGAAAATCTCATTCAAATTTTGCATTTTTATTGTGGGAAAAGATGAGGGTCGGGAAAATAATATACGCCAGTTTCCACCTCGGAATATATCTCGAAAGCGCGGGCTAATTTGTAAGTGAGCCTTCTCGACCGTAAATTTCACGCGTGAAGTTGTAAACTTTTACAAAAAGTACGGCCATATATTCTGAAGATACATCACCGGGTCTGACGTTTGAATACCTCGCTTCTCAAGTGTTGCCATTTTCATTCTACGCTGTACCGTTTGTGGGGATTTTAAGGGTCCGCTCCCGTTAGCCGGAAAGTTGTTTTTGTCAGGTTAGAAGTTTTGTGACGCAGGTAGGTACGGCATCTAGGTTGGCTTTTTTGCTATATACATTTTATGTAAAATATGAGAGGCTATTTAAAGTTTATGTGATATCAAGGGAGGAGTGATGAAAGAAGTATAGTTTTCAAATCAAAAGCTTACACAAAGCTTACCTATACCTATTACGAAGACGATATATATTACGAAGACTACAAAAGAAATCAAATACCTGAACTTTAGCTACTTTAAAATAAACTCTCAATATATAAGTAGATATAACTTTTTCTTTTATCTTATTCGCTTCGCTTAATTATAAATGTATAAAATAGATTAAATCTTTTTTCAGAATCAAAGTAGCTTCTTTTTAACTTTCAATAAGCAAAAGAAGCTACTTTGATTTGGAAAAAAGATTTAAATCTTTTTTATACATTTATAATTAAGCGAAATAAGATATAAGAAAAAGTTATGTCTACTTATACATTGAGAGTTTATTTTAAAGTAGCTAAAGTTCAGGTATTTGATTTCTTTTGTAGTCTTCGTAATATACATCTTCTTCGTAATAGGTATAGGTAAGTATATAAAGTCGTTAAAAAAAGTAAGTATTGATTTAAACTAAGCATCATCACACTTTATACATAGGCGTAGTAATACTTCTTCTTCTTCTTTGGCCTCGCCTTGTCCCGTTACATACATTGATGAATTTTAACGCCTTTAGTAAGTAATATATACCTACCTTATTGGTAATCACTACATAGTATAAATCAAAGTCGCTTTCTCTGTCCCTATATCCCTATGTCCCTTTGTATGCTTAAATCTTTAAAACTACGCAACGGATTTTGATGCAGTTTTTTTTTAATGGATAGAGTGATTCAAGAGGAAGGTTTTAGTATTAGCATTGCACCGCATGGGCGGGTCACTAGTATACCATATTTTACACGTCCTACTAACATTATACTTGTTGCTCTTTCACCCAAAAACTACTTATCAGATTTAAATGAAACTGTACAGTGATATACCTCATACATCAGAATAATACATGGACTACTTTTAGTCAGGGGACGCGGGCGAAGTCGGGTACAAAAGCTAGTATACATGTACTGAAAGTAGAATCAATAATAATTTGAATAGTGAAAATAGTGGAACGCCACAAAGTAAGGCACTAACTCGGCGTGAAATATGAGGGACGTGCAAGATTATGATAAGGCTTTAGCTCAGTAAATCATTGGATTTTCCGCTTGAGAACTAGGGCAAATTTAAGGAGGATCTCGGTTTGCAGGCGCTCATTCGTATGTGAGGTGATGTGGCTGCGTGAAAAAAACTATGTCTCAAACGTGTACGTATATTTGAACGCTTGTTAAACGATTCTTTTAGAATGAGTCACTATTTCGAGTATTGTAGGTTTATTTTATTATACTATCAAAAATATATATTTAAAAGATAAATTACACTGATTTACTAACTGATCATCATCGGTCCCTCCGATGAAGACTCCTGAAGAAGGATTATTTTAAGGGAAAAAACAGGTACCTAACGCTTATGTTGCGAAAAATAGTTTGTTAAATAGATTCACTTACACAAATCTGCCCACCGCATCACAAAAGCATACGTGGGCTAATGATAGTGACGAAAACAAACACTAATGAAGAATGAAAGGCGTTCAATGAGATAAATACCTATGCAAGGGTATTTTGCGTACTTACATCGACAAGATTGGTGATGTTTTTTTTATCAATGATGGACTTACTCTTGACCCCAGACTAGCCCTCGGGCTAAGACTGGGCCTACGATGGGACGATTTACGAAATGCAACCGAATTGAGAACTTCCTCCTTTTTTTAAGTCAGTTAAAAACGAGACAAAAAGTACCTGAAGCCGACGAGCATGAATGAGTCGTTTGATGGATGTGGATGAAGCACGAGAGATCTGCCAGGTTCATAGTATACTATGAACTGCCACTTATAAGTGGCAGTTTTTTTCGTTTCATTCTCACGATGTTTGCCTTCACCGTCGAGCTAGTGATAAATATGTATGAAAAACTCATTGGTACATGCCAGGATTCGAACCCGAGCCTCACTGATTTTCGGCCGGCTCTTTAACCGTTCGGGCTATCACTGCTCTCTATTAATGGAATAATTAAAGTTGAGAAAGCAGACCTAACAAGCGCATAGTAATAATTACAATATCGACGTTTTCATCCATTAGTCCTTGACAAATTTTCCCACCGATGTCAAAGGGGCTTCTTTTAATTTTTCCTCTCACATAAATCTTGGAGTGTTATTGAGGATGTTACACAAAATGAGATCACGTGTATAACGGGCGCTTTCGGAATGAAAATGTCTTTCAGCACATCTTTTATAACGGCAATGTTTAGGCATATTTTTATTTGCTTTATTGGATAATTTATATGAGTTAGCGGAGCATGAAATATGATTACGACATTGAAATGACATGGAGAACGAGAGCGAATACTCAGAAAGAAAAAATTACGATTAAATATATTCGATATGTAATATTTTCTAATAAAACGTACTTAATATCTATGAAATAAATATTATAATAGAGTATCTAGGTCTCCTAGCTAGTATCGCTAGTGAAAAGTAGCAGAAAACTTTTCTTGTTTAATAGTTTACCATGATAGTTTAGAGATTTTCTTAAAAAACCTTACACTCATAGGATATCTATAGGCTTCACAGACTATTTCTGTGATTTGAAAGTTTGTTTAATAGTACATTATGATACAAGTGTGCTAAGTTGACCATTATATACAAGGCGATATTGTGTGCGCACGAGCGAAAGCGAGTGCGCCATAAGAAAGCCGCGTATATTATGGTCACAGGCACACGTGTTTCATACGACGTTTTTCAACACACTTGCTCAAGACGACGTTTTTCTGAGAAAGGATGAGCGTTCTTGCCGGTTTTCCATTTTAAAAATTTTTCATAGGCCGGCCGCTAAATACTTACACTTCATTCACTCGATTTTGATGGCAAAAGACTATCTCACGCGTTTTTTGCCTCCATACGTACGAGTATGTCCGGCGGAGTTAATAATAGGTTTTCTTCATGTTCTTCACTTGAAGTAGACATTTTCGTTAATATTAAACTTCACAATTAATCCAAACTTCGTCAAAGCCGACAACTATTTACGAAAAATGGCGCTTTTTTTTTTTTCTTGCATACAGATGCGCGCGCAAGGCTAAGGTGCGAACTAGATCGGCCAACAGCCAAGATTAAAAATATAATTAAGTTTAAATGTAATGTTTAAAACAGAAATTACAGATAATTTTAAATGAATTTAAATTATTTTTTAATAATAAAGCTGGATTTACCATTTACTGTTATTTTTCGCATAAATACTGTTTGTTGCTAAAATAAAAAGTTATAACCCGACTAAATTATATCGCTTCTTCTTCTTCTTACTTACGACTTGATACTAGGGTACAAATGTAAATTGGTCGGGTTAATAAACTAAAGGCACTCGTTCAATAATATACTGAAAAAGCACGCGTGTTTAATATCTAGGATTATGAGCCAAAAATCGGTGGAATAAAAACGTCGTTTTGAGCAAGTGTGTTGAAAATATATTTATAATTGTACTGCCTGATAAATGTAACTTTATTATCGAGAAAGTTTGTATGTATGGATATATGGATAGATGTGTGGATGTTTGTTCCTCTTTCACACAAAAACTACTCAACGGATTTTTATGAAACTTTATATAGATTACACATCAGAATAACACTTAAGCTATACTTTATTCCCGTATTCCTATGGGAACGGGAACTACGCGGGTGAAACCGCAGGGCGCTGCTGGTATTTAAATATTCAACAGTTATTAACAGGACCAGACGGCCATATGCTTGAGCAATCTTATAAGGATTTCGTCCCAGCGTATAGACCCCGAAAAACGGCAAATTAATTATAGCATTCTTCATCTTAAATTGTTCCTCAGAGAAACTTTTGACAAAAACAAAACGGACTCCAGAAACCCCACTCAAAGTCCTCAACAAAGAGTCCCAAACCGCCGTTTGGTCACTTACCTCCATTTTATGGTACAAATCATGAAAAGTTAGCTTTACTATAGTTTTTAGACGTTCCTATTTAAACATGGCTTTCTAGCGCGACCAAGTAAAATTGACGGAACACTTTGAAGAAGTATTGTCAAGAATTACAATCAAGCTATGATATGAAACCTTCGTAAAACAGTTGGCAAGGCTGTATAGAACTTAAAAACAAATATGGTCTGATTTCTACATAATATTTGAACAAGAAGATTTATAAATGCTACAATAAGCTGATGCACCACATTCAATCGTTTGGACAGATGACAGAGTTCATTTTTAACCGATTTAATTTTTTAAAAAGAGGAGATTCTCAATTGGTAGGTATAGCGTTTTTTTTATGTTTGTTACCTACCTCAGAACTTTCGACTGGATGAACCAATTTTGATGATTCTTTTTTTATTTGAAAGCTGGTGCTTTCCACTTGGTCCAGTTCCGACAATGGCGTCCATGAGAAAACCCATATAAGTCTTAAATTTGCATTAAGTATGTACGAAGTATGGACGAATAACTCAACATCCCAACAGATTTCGATTATTCTTTTTTTAACCGACTTCCAAAAAGGAAGAGGTTCTCAATTCGACTGTATTTTTTAGTATTATCCATGAAGTCGGTTTTTTACTGTTTAGAGTTCTATGTTATAATAAGAACAAAGGAAGTCGCCTAAGCCTTGGTCCAAGCCAGGCGGTCGAAGTTCGCGGCTACGTGCGCGTTGTTCAGGCAGGTCCTAAGTTTTTCTGCCCTCTACCGTGGGACGTGAGGGGTGTGTTTCCTAGCACAATTCGCTGAGAAAAGTTCAGGACTTTCGTGTTAAGTATGCAACAAACACCAAATAAGTTTAGTAGCAGTTAGATTAACTTTGAGGCATAGTGGAACTCTTTGAGACAGGTTACTCGGAAATTATAATAGGATCACTTGCGGCTAGGTACGATTGTAATAACATTGTGACAAACAATGTACGTTAGACACAATGATCAAAGACAAATGGTTTTGAAAGAATGGTTGGTTAGAAGATAATGAATCGTTAGACACAGCGCACACCGCTGTAAGCGCGGCGGAGCGCATTTAAGGACAACAATTTAATATAAGCCTTAATGACTTGGACATAATGTCAATAATTGCATTAAAATAATACATACGCGCGAGGCTATCGGAGCGCCCTTTATTGACCGTATATCCAAGTGGTTAAGGCTTATATTAAATTGTTGTACTAAAATGCGCTACGCTGCGCTTCCAGTGGTGTGCGCTGGGCCTTAGAGATTGTTCTGAAAAACAGCTTTTAGGGTTCCGTACTCAATGTGTGCCAACGGGACAATATTACTAAGACTCTGGTGTTCTTCCGTCCGTCCGTCCCTATCTGCCAGTGGGATGTATCTCATAAACGGCATTATAGGGAGACAGTTTTTTAGAATGTGTATTTCAATTGCCTATATAAAATGACGATGTCGTCGGTCCACCTGGTGGGAGGCCTACCACCGCTGCGTCATCGTCAAGGTCGCGGGTAGGATGCAAGCGGCAAGTTGCCGTTCGTTGTGGCGTTCTATGGGGGAGGCCTTTGTTCAACAGTGGACGTCTTCCGGCTGATGATGATATAAAATGAGAGCAGTGATGGCAGTGATGAATGGAGCGGTGATTCTATAATATGTGAGGTTTGGATTCGAATCCTGGCATGTACCAATAAGATTTTTAAAAAGCTTACGCACATATTTATCACTAGCTCGACGACGAAGAAAACCATTCTGAGGAAAACTGCAGGTCCCAGAATAAATTCTGAGATATGTCACGTATAACAGCGCTTCAGTCCTATATCACGTTTGAGGGTCCAAAGTCCAAATCCAGAAATGGATTACCTTGGGTATAAAAGGCGTGAGATTATTTATCTGTTTAGGGTCCTTAGAGAATAAACGTGTTTTTTTATTGTACGGAGGTACGAAACCCGTCGCTTGCAAGCCCGTATCGCACTTAGCCGGTATTTTCAACATGCTTGCGTCTGACATCTCTCTAGCCTGACGGTAAGCTTTGAGGAGAAAACGTAGAATACATTTTACACACTTAATTTAGCTGATCCTGGAGCAAATATTCTATGATGATTTTAAAGAAGTACGAAGGTTAAAGAAATACGAGTTGCAATATTTGTTATTTTAATTTCTACGCTGAACTATCCAGCTCTTTGTATCAAAGGCATGCAGAACCAGTAGAAAAATAACAGTGAAGAAAGTAATTCATCGAGTACCGCTTGTTATCTCGATTATAGTTCCGTGAAATAGATTCGATGAACTGGATTTTTCTGCAATGAACTTGCGTAAAACCGTTGAAAAAATAAACAGTGACCAGACTGCCAGTGTTTTGGCATTTTCATGAGATTTTTTAATGTGTTTTTAATGGATAAGCTATTTTAATATTTGGAGAAACTTGGTACATTCACCAACATTAAACGAAAGTTAAAACAGTATTCGGATTCCCAAAACTATGTAAGTATATCACAAAATTAGATTTTAGGTATATAGGTAGGTATATAAAATACCTACTACGTCTTACGTGTAGGTACAGTCAACAAAGTTGTTAGGGTTACATGGTCAAAAACTAAGATTTAGTTTTCTCATAAAATGTATTTATAGTTTTTTTTTGGTAAATTATAGGGATCAAAGATACTATGGAGGAGCGGAGGTGGAATGCTCCTCCATTGTGAAAAGGAAAGATCTTCCGCCAGACGAGGTGATCGTGCCTGGGGACCGTGGTCCAACAGTTGATGTTGGACAGTTGTATTTATTACATTATTACAAACTCATTAGAAAACTCCGATAGCGCGGTTTAGAACTCTGCCGTCTATTGGCGCGTTCTATGTCGTGTGTCGTGTCGCTACAATACCTTTTGAAATAAACATTAATCAATAAGATTTATTTATGACTCCCCCAGAAAAATGAGTTCTTAGTTACTGGCCATGTAACCCTAACAACTTTGTTGACTGTACATGTCGATACCGGTACGCTATGTCGAAAAGACTTGAGGTTTTTACAGGTTTTTCATAAAAGTGCAAAGCCAGTAAGTCGTGTGCGAGCCAGATTGCATGTGTTCCATTGAAAGCATGGGCCACAAATAAGAAATGGACCCGGGAATAAGGGAAATTGGATTTTCTTTGACTCGACCTTCTTGTAAAATTGGAGACGGTTTCGTCTACAATGGCCGGTCCATTCTATTAATTGTAAATACGCGAGTCCTTTTACTTTGTATGTTAAAAGAGAAATCAGAATGTAATGGAATTTTTAACATAAGGTACCATTTAAGACAATTTCTTGGGATGGGCGATGGGCTCACCACATCACGTTTAGGGGTCCAAAGAATATCTGGTGAAAAGTGGGTATATCCGGAAATGGAAATACCTCTGCCTACCCGCTCGGGGATTAAAGCCTGAGATTATTATATGTTTTTTATTTTTTTTACAATTTATTGATAGCTAAAGATGACTTTGCATAGCTTACCAGGGCAGAGGTTTAAGATCAGTAAGTATAAATAAATATATTTGGTCACGCTTTTATCGCCGAAGGGGGTTGGCTGGGGTATTCCATTCCTGAAAGTACCCACTTTTCACTGAAATATTTTTGAATCCCTAAACGTGTTGGGTGGTGAGTCTCACGATGTTTTTTTTTATTTAAATTATTATTACTATTAGTTACCTTGCAAAGTTTACTTAGCTGTGATATTTTTCGTTTTAACTTCGTTATAGGTGTACACTATTGCCGTGAATATTTCACAAAAACAACCATGTAGCTGACACTGGACTGTAACGAAATTTACTATTTTATTTATTTATTTTATTTATAAATTTTTGGAAGACTAGCAGCAAAATTTTACAATATATTAACATATTAATAAACTAATGCTAATTATAAGTTACTTTAAAACTTAATATTTTCCTGAATCGAATAATGGTTTTCAACCATGATTTATTTTACCTGATAATTTTACAAAGTTAATCATTTTACAGTTGTATAGTGGTTACTAAGAGTCTCTGAGCTAAGCTGCGGACATACACTTAACTACGGAATCCTAAAAAGTACTCACATATACTGACACACTCGTAAATAAACAGCTGCGTATGTCATGCCCCGCACATGCTTGCCGGAATCATACAAATAATCGCGGAAGTGTGTGAGAATGAATTGATATTTGAATGTTACTCATTCATAAACTACTGAACGGACGACGTTGACACCTTACACTAATGTTATTCACTTGATTTGTTCCCATAATACAGACTCGATCACTTTCGGGGCTACTGATCCGTGTGTAAATTGTATCCTTGACATAGGTAAGTAAATAATTATCTACAGAGATGTTTTTATTCACCTTTCAGAACGAAGCTTTAAAATTCCTCAAGATAACTGCATAACTTTACTGCTGAAAGTAATTTAATAATTTCAACACGATGCATTTTATATTAGCCGAGTTATTCTGGCTACATAAAAGTGGAAGCGAGGAAGTGAAGTTAGTGCTTGGAAATAAAAAAATTCGAGTGCTCAACTCGAGAGCTATCCTAAATGACGTATTTATCGCCCCGCGTCAGGCAACCTAAACCAGCCACTCGCAGTGATGCAATTTACCGACAAAATGACATCAGACCCACAAAAATGTTCGACAGTCCCAGTTTTCCTCTGTCAGGAAGGTACATGACATTTATGTGACATAATAGCTTATTGTATTTTGATTGTAATTTTTACATCCTTATTATAGGTTTTAGCAAAGCGACTATATGCTTCCAAACCTATGTTGTATTGTACCTATATGTTATCACGCCTCTTTAGCGTTGGAGTAGGTAGAGACAATAATGGACTGCCACTTGCTATAAACTATGCAGATCTCTGTGCTTTATCTACCTAAAGACTCATGCATGCTCGACGGTTTTAGGTACCTTCTCTTTGTCTGGTTTTTCTAAAAATTTGCCCATCCAGACTAGGCTCTGACTGTGCAGTGGGTGATAAACAAAAGCTAAACATACTTCAGTAGACAGTATTGGTATATTATTCTTTGATTACAAAATCAATTATCTAAATGAATATTTTAATAATAATTTGATTTAAACAAGGCAGTATTCCGTTGTGGTTCCGCTTTATTTAATTAATAAATATTTAACGATATTAATTACCAATAAGCCGCTGTTGGTAACAAGCCGAAAGCGGATTATGTATGGCAATAATATTAAACAGTTTACTACAAAATTGGCTTTATGTTAGCGATGTTTTTGGAGACACTCAGCCAGCACTGACGAATTCTATTCCAATATAAAATCGAAGTGACTGTGATTTCAAAATAATATTAAGTGAAAACTACTGCAAATACGATGGTATTTGAATGTAGTTTATTTGTTCACTTTATTTGTTACAACTATTATATTTTGTTCATTGGGAAGAGACAAATAGCTTCAAATTTTATACTTAATTTTGAACGGTAATACGGTCAAAATAACTATTTGTCCCTTAGATTCCTATTTCCCGTCTAATCATATATAATATTATGCGAAAATGAATATATTATTCTGTTTGTGATTGTAATTTGTTACCTTTTCAAAGCTAAATGGTAGTCATGTCTTAATAAAATGTAGCAGGACAATGGTTTCAAACTTGAGAAAGGGAATAGGCTTCTTTTCATTGAAGAAAAACACCAAAGGACACTCTGAAATTACTAGTTACTAATGCAAAAAAAAAAGTTCGTACAATTTTTTATAAGGATGTATTTGTTCCATAGATTTGTTCACATATTTAGTACTTAGCCAGAGCAGTGATAACCTAGTGGCTAAATACGGGCCTGTTGGCTCAGTTGGTAGTGACCCTGCCTTCTGAGTCAGAGGTCGATTCCCGCGCGGGGCCAACATTTGTGTGCATAAACATGTCTGTTGTCTCCATGTCTGGGTGTTTAAAATTTATTTAAGTATGTTTATAAGTTGTTTAGTACCCATAGTACAGGCTCTGCCTAGTTTGGGACTGTACAACCGTGTGTGAATTGTGTCATATAATTTATTATTATTATTTCTTTATTTATTTTAGGTCTTCTTCTTATTATTATTTATTATTAAAGGAGCCCGCTTCTCAGGCTCGGGTTCGAGTCTTGGCATTTACGAAAAAGCTTTTCAAAAAGATAGGTACTTTTTTTACAAGCTCGACGGTAAATATTGTGTGGAAACCCAAAGGACCCAGAATTAATTATGAGACATGTGTAACAGCACCCCACCCGGTGCGCCGATGGGCTCACCACCTATCACGTTTAAGGGTCCAAAAAATATACAGGTGAAACGTTGGTATTTCCAGAAATGAAATACCCCTGCCTACCCCCTCGGGGATACAAAGCGTGAGATTTATTTAAAATACTTAGTACTAGCACATATTGTAAAACCTTAGAGCTGTAACTAAACAAATAAGTTTCAAGCTAACGACCCCATTCCTAATGTAGCCAAAGCCAATATTAAATCCGACTTTATGAGTTCATTAAGCTAAGCAACGCCATGTTTTCGTAGTCTCATGTAAGTAGCATGTGTTTCAGAATTATTGTTTAAATACAAATTCGTAGAGTTCAGCCAATTTAGGGTCGGTTCGCTTAGCTCGCGAGTTGCTAATTGGACTTGTAGTTTATTACGCATGTGTTCACCAAAATTATCAACTAAGCACTCTAGTTTTTAGAATATGATAATTATAATAAAGTGTAATAGGTAATTATTAAATTAATTTATTAATTGATGTGGATGAAGCGCCAGAGGTATGACAGGATCGTAGCAGGTGGCGGACTGTTGTCTGCCTACCCCTTCGGGAAAAAGGCGTGAGCATATGTATGTAGGTATGTATTTGTGTATGTATGTATGTAAAGAAATATAATAATAAGAATAAATTGTGAGACACAATTCACACACAATTGTTTAATCCCAAATAGACAGGGCCTGTAATATGGATACTAAACGACAGATACACATACTTAAATAAATATTAAACGACCAGATACTAAGCCTTAATATTTTGTGCTTACTAAATAAATAAATAATCAGAAACGCTTATCCGATAAGACTAACTAAATAGAAATTAAAATCAAATGTTATCTAAAATGGAAACTAAATGTTTTGTATTCCACGAATTAACTGGAAATGAGGTACTATTTATCTTACCCAACGTTCTGTATAACTATTACGTCAACAAGCTCTACTAAGAAATTTGTCAGACGACATCATCGTGAAACATTGTGATAAAGGTCTAAGGTCTAGACTAGACTTGTAATTAGTGAACAATGATTGGAGAAACTCAGTGCTTTAATTATTTGATATATTGTCTATATAATACTTGTCATAATATAGGAATTATATTTGAAATAAATTCGTTCATTTGTATGTCCTCTACTTATAAATACATTAATTTATTTATAACAAATAGGTATATTATAATATTCATATAACACATTTGTGAAAATGCAAACGCATAATATTATGCAGACATTACCAATATTTAAACCATTTGTACTCGCTTATACAATGCGTTCAAATCCATTAGGGATTACTAAACGCAACTCGATACTATCGTTTATTGCATAGAATAAATATTATTAAGCTAGAGAAAAAAAGTTTGATGTTCATTATCTTACTATATGCCTTCTCAAAATGTCTGTGGAGGATTGGAGATGCAATCCTTTATATCCTATAAATGTATAGCCAGAAATAGAGGCTATGTGTTGATAGTTTGAACAATACTCTTTTTTATTTATTTGTTACACTAGCTAAGTAGCTACTAGATCATAAGTCGGAAATAGTGTAGCCTTTTATGAGTAAAACTATCTACAGAATTTCAGGTTTCAGGTTCAGTAGGTACAGTAATTAGGTCATAGATACAAACCAGTTCCTCTTATTAGGTATAATATTGAGTACGAAATAAAAAATCTTTAGTACTATACTTTTACCTACTAATATCCAGGCTTAGATGCAATGGAATCCTACCTACTTATAATTATTATAATTGTGCAGTCAGCGATGTAAAAATCAAGTTTCTTTTTTAATTAATTTCAATGTTACATACTAGGTAAAACTTATTTGAAATATGTTTTTAGAATGTGTTTCAAACTACACATATAAAATGGAACATTGAATTTTTTTCTGAGCCGTTTCCAAATTTAAAATTATAGAGGGCAAACTACTTCCTTCCTGTGTAGCTGGCAAGTCGACACATAACGAGCTAACCACAAAATATGAGGTTCGCAAAAATATTGTTTTTAATTGTACTGCTTTATTTTAGAACTTAAATTACGTAGAGAGCAGTGATAGCCCTGACGGTTAAAGAGCCGGCCGAAAAGCAGTGAGGCTCGGGTTCGAATCCTGGCATGTACCAATGAGTTTTTCATACATATTTATCACTAGCTCGACGGTGAAGGAAAACATCGTGAGGAAACCCGCAGGTCTCAGAATTAATTCTGAGACATGTGTAAATAGACCCGGTCCGGCGATAGGCTCACCACCTATCACGTTTAGGGGTCCAATGTATCTCGTGAAATGTGGGTATATCCAGTAATGGAATACCTCTGCCTACCCCCTCGGGGATGAAAGGCGTGAGATTATATTATATATTATAAATTACGTAGAAAAGCTATTTTATTTAATAATAACTACTATGATTAAAATGTAAGTTAGTAAATAAATAGGTAACAAATCTTTATCGTACACTAATAACTTATGGTCGGTCTTGTCACTTAGTAATTTCTTGAACACCACCTTAGGATGGGGGTAACTAGATAAACAGATAAAAGTAGGTAGTTTACCTACTAAAGTATCTACATACACCTAAGCAGAAAATAAAAGTTTATAGATATTTTTTTCTTCATTTTTAAAACTAATCTCAAATAATATACTATTTCTAAGAGAAACAAAATGAACAAAAAAAAAGGGGTGAGATTATACATACATACATACATACAAAATGAACAATACCCAAGTTGCAATGCAAATAGTAAGTAAATAGCAGCAAGATTTTGTCGCGAGAATGAAAACATACAAACGACTTGACATAAAAGAACAAACAAAAACTATAAACATTTTTTTCTTCATTTTTAAAACTAATCTCAAATAATATACTATTTCTAAGAGAAACAAAATGAACAAAAAAAAAGGGGTGAGATTATACATACATACAAAATGAACAATACCCAAGTTGCAATGCAAATAGTAAGTAAATAGCAGCAAGATTTTGTCGCGAGAATGAAAACATACAAACGACTTGACATAAAAGAACAAACAAAAACTAACACACGTATGAATGTAGCGAAGGAATCCACATACAGTAGACAGAGACATTGTTAAACAAAGAGTCGTATCTGTTTGAATAAAGGAACTTTCTTTGACAGCGTTGTTGGTTCTCGCAATGTTTTCGAAACTAAACAATTGAGTATTTCCATTGTAGATTAGTAAATTAAAGGGCAGCTGAGTAAATTTGATGAAATTTTGATTTGACTATGAATTTATTCTTACACGAAGCGTTCCGTATTTTCACAATACAATAAAAAAATCTAGTCAAAAACGCAAAAAATCACGTTTATTGTACAGGGATCCCCTTTTGTGAAAAATTCAACTGTTCACCTATTACGTTTCATAAGATACATTCCGCTGAAAAACACATAGACAGACAGACAGCGTAGACTTAGTACTATGGTCCGTTTGGCTCACTTTGGGTACGTAACCCTAAAATAAGAATCTATAAAGTATCCATTAGCAAGGTGCATTGTGGAAATTTCGTAAACTTTTTTTTTAGAGTCAAACGTTGACATAACCATATAAACCAGACGGTTTATCAAAACTACGGGGCAAATCAAATTGACACTACAGTCATAAACAGAACCTGTCTATTTAGAGATACAGCTTTTCAACGCGACGATATTGCGAAACGAATAGCGTTTGAGTTAACAAAGTTGCTTTAGAAAATTAATACAAGCTCGCTCGAGCCGTAAAATTTAATCTACTCGTGTTTAGCAAAATCCTCTGAACGTGTGCGAGTTGCCTACTAATTTAGCTGTACTGTGACAGCTAATTTTGTGACAGTATTTATGTACTCATGCTGCGAGATTGTTTGTGGTTTGGGACTTTTATGCACGGTGTATACTCTTAATAAACATAAAGTAAGCAGCCGAGAGAAAGTTACGGAGACTTGGATTTACGAGTTATGAGATATTTAACAATTAAGACGGGACGTTAGAGGAATTTACAGTTATAATGACGAAGTTTTTGGTTGATTATGACAAATTGAATACTTGAAGTTGTACTTAAATGGACTGTGAATGTTTAATGGTGATGATGTCTGGTTTATATTTTGAAACAACTTTTTCGGATCAAATTACTTTAAACGGAATTTTGTGTTTGGTTTTAACTTTTTACTTAGAAGATGCAATACTAGCATATATTTCAACTTGAACTAGAAATACTTGTATTTTATCTAGATTTCTATAAAAATGACATGATCTTACCTTGAAAAAGCTAGTTTTATCTCCAGAATGCCCCAGATGTAATTTGCTATCTTTTGGAAACATAACACCCTTCACACTTTCTTCGAACTCGATAGAATCAAATTTGGTACAGTTCATATAAAGTGTTATCTTGTTATCTTCAACATGTAGCACTACTTTTGTCCATGTGGTTAGTTCTCCATTATAACTTAAAGATGCCTCTTTGTCAGGTATACCACTACTATCCAGTGTTATTCTCATTATATCCAAATCAGTCATCATCAAACACAATCCTAATTTTATTTCACCACCAGTGTCTATAGAAATAAAAAACAGACATGATGGTGATGTTTTATCTAACTTAAATATTGCTTCTATTAAATAAGGACTAGAAAGCGTAATGTCATGCAAAGATAGTTTTTCTATTGTCGTCGATATTGGATCTGATTCCAAAAACCTTAACGCCGTATATCCATCCATTCCGATTTCTTGAACAAACTGATCGGACGTGCATAGATCCTGATCGTATGGCTCATTGAGAATGTCGTAATAATCTGAAATAAAAGAAAACTCAGTGTAAGTTTGTGGAGGCTTGAAAAAATTTGTGTCTATTTTTAAAGTATAAACAACTCCATTAACACGAACTTCTTATCTATCGCTATTTGTCAAAGTGGAAGCAAACAAATTGCAAAATTAGTACGCCCCGTCCACCGTTGGCGTCAAGGCTCGTTCAAACATTCTCGTAAATAAGTCAGGTAGCTACCTAAGTATCTGTCTGGATATCTATTAGAACAGTATTGTTTTAGTCTTGCGTCCTTGGTACCATGAGGTCCGTAAAAGTTTTGATTTGTGATGAAATCCAATAACTTGATTTATTTACGTTTGTCTCGGACGGAACGTGAAGTGACGGGTGATACCTGTAAGTAATACCTTTTTACAATTTTTCATATTATCTGATTATATAGACTATAATCAGATAATATGAAAAATTGTAAAAAGGTATTACTTACAGGTATCACCCGTCACTTCAGTTTTCGACCAAGAACCCTATTCTCGTTCTGATCGGCGAAGATTTCTTATTTTTCTTATATAATTGTATAGTAATACTTCTAGGGGCTAGTTTCGTGAGATTTCTAAACAAAGCTTTAAGACGCGCCCTTATATTAGTAGCAGCTGTTTTAACTAATCTTGATCGTGTCGTAATGGCTACCGTCACGGTAGCCTTTTTTATTGCAAATTAAGCCAAAAATATAGTTTTAGTGTTAACAAACGAACTCGTAGAACACTCAATTTGGATAACTAATTTGGTGTTGAAAGAAATTGGCTAGTTTATTTCGTACAAACACACCACATGGTGATTATATGGCAAGGTCAACAAGAATGTAAAAGTGAAATCAAGTAAAAGGCCAAAAAACAATTTAAAAATAAATGTAGCTTCTTCACTACATAGTATGAAACAAAATCGCTTTCTCTGTCCCTTTATCCCTATGTCCCTATGTATGCTTAAATCTTTAAAACTACGCAACGGATTTTGATACGGTATTTTTAATAGATAAAGTGATTCAAGAGGAAGGTTTTTGTGTTAGAATTGCACCCATGCGAAGCCGGGGCGGGTCGCTAGTACACTATAAAGATGAATCTAGCGACACCTCGCACTTTGCAATCCGTCAAACGTTTGGGCTACTTTATGCTACAGGAATAAGCTATTTACAATACAAAAACATTATCTCATTCTAGTGCAGAAGGATATTATATCAAAATTGCACCTATATGTTCTATAAATTTACTGATTAGAGGAATATTTCTTCAAAAAAAGTTAAACAGCATAATAACTAAAGTATGTACATATTTTTCCTTTTCGGTCCCTTTTCATAAACATTTCGTAATAGCAACAAATCTTTCATAAACTGGATATAAATTGGGTTTTATAATATTGAACTTACCAGCTACTTCAAGAACCTCTTCGGCCATCGAGACTAGGAACAAAAAAATGCTGACGTACCTGAAATAATAAAAAAACCGTTTAATATTGTGGTTAGATTGTTGGCTAAAGGTGAAAAAGAGTAAATAATTAATAAAATGAAAGATAACAAAGATGTTATCAGCTTTCCAAATGGTAGATGCACAGATAAGTACACACACCGGCACAATTAGCGGAACAGAAAAAAAAAGGAGAAAAAAGAGGGAATTTAGAACAATGAATGTAATTTTTAAACAATATATTATTTAAAATGAAACAACAATTAAATTAACATGTTTTGACATTCATTTGTAACACTATACTTAAAATTTTATAAAAATAAAAATTAAATTAAACAAAATGCATTTTTCTTCGATTTTTAATTATAGAGAAACAGCAGAAAATTCAAGATTTTCCAAAGTTTAACAACAATTTCAATGACTGTTCAATATCGAGTGTTTCCTCCTCGTGCTCTGATGAGGGTTTCCATCCGTCTGGGCATGCTGCGGATGATGTTATCAATGGTTTCTTGGGGCAACCTCTGCCATTCTTCAAGTAATGCGTTTCGCAACTCGTTGAGATTATTGGGAGGGGGCATTCTTGACTTTACACTCCTCTTTAGCAAGTCCCAGACGTGTTCTATAGGGTTCATATCGGGGGACCGTGCTGGCCACTCCATCACCGTTATACCAATATGGTTTAGGTATGTCTGTACTGTGCGAGCACTGTGAGCCCGAGCATTATCCTGCATTAGAATGAAGTTGTTACCAATAAAGGGGGCAAATGGCACAACTTGTTCTTCTAAAATCTCCCTGATATACCGATCAGCATTCAGATTCCCGCCATCGACCACTACTAACTCCGTACGAGCTCCTAAACATATTCCTCCCCAGACCATAATTGAACCGCCGCCATATGCAACTGTATTTTCAAAATTAGACTGGATATACCGTTCTCCTTTGCGTCTCCATACTCGCTGCCTTCCATCAATTTGATTTAACATAACTCTGCATTCATCAGTAAAAAGAACCTGTCCCCAGTCGTCGAAGTCCCAATCACGATGTTCACGACCAAAGTGTAGACGGTTTGTGCGATGATGTCTCTCAAGTTTTGGGGCTTTGGCGGGCACATACGAGCCTATACCCACTTCTTCGAATCTTCTACGAACTGTCCGCTCACTCATCCTTACTGCTCGTACCTCTTCCAGTAAATTTCGAGCCTGCACCGCCGTTAGTCTCGTGTTCCGTCGGACTTGAAGTTGGAGAAAACGGTCATCCCTCCTTGAAGTACACCTTTTCCGGCCTTGTCCTCTCCTTCTCACTAGAGCATTCGTCAATCTGTATCGTTGGATGCTACGATAAATCGTTGATAACGATCGACGAAGGCTTCTGGCAATCGATCTGTAGGTTTGACCATTTCTCCTCATTTGATCTGCCCTAATGATTTCTGATGGCGTTAAATCAGGCATAATTAGATGCTCGTAAATTATCAATATGCGAAAAAACTCAAAAGCCTCAAAAACTGCAATTCAAAGCTTTTCAAATGGAATTCACGAACCTTCTAAAAACGGACAAGCGGTGGAAAAAATGAATCAATGAAAATTAAAACAAAAGAATGAAAAAAAGGGCAGTCGCTTAGTATTCCATTTTTAAATTAAAACCCAAATTTAAAAAAAGCTTGTTTAGCCGGCCAGTAACACGCAAAAATGCGTAAATACTCCCTTTTTTTTCTGTTCCGCTAATTGTGCCGGTGTGTGTATATTTAGATTGACGGGGCTGTGGCTCAATTGGTAGTGACCCTGCCTTTTGGTTGTTGTGGGTTCGATGCCCGCTCGGGAGCAAAATTTATGTGCGTGAACATGTATGTTCGCTTCGAGGCTGGGTGTTTAATATTTACTTTAGTATGTTTATCAGTACCCATAGTACAGGCTCTGCCTAGTCTGGGACTGAAAAATCGTGTGTGAATTGTGTCCCACAACTTATTGTAATTATTATTATTACTTATTATAAAATAGTAATTAAATAAGTTCACTGGAGAGTAATCTAGTTAATATTTATATACCTACCTACTTTTGTAAATAAAATATTATGATTTATTTATATTGAAGTATCAATAACGAATTCAGGGTAGTCTAGACTGATTTCAAGTGTATGTAGGTACCTAATAAAAATCAAATAACGATAAGTATTTCGATCCAAGATATTACGCGCGATTTCCCGTCAGAAAATTATATCTCATATTAATCTCAGAAAATTGACCTTTCCATAGAGATGCTCGGGTTTGAATCCTGGCATGTACCAATGAGTTTTTCAAAAACTTACGTACATAATATTATTTATCACTAGCACGAAAGTGAAACAAAACATCGTGAGGCAACCCGCAGGTTCCAGAATTAATTCTGAGACATGTGTAAGCAGACCCGCGTAGGGCTCACCATCTATCACGTTTAAGGGTCGAAAATTCTGGTGAAAAGACGGTAATGGGTGGGTATAAAAGTAATGGAATACCTCTGCCTACTCCCTCGGGGATAAAAGATTTTTTATTAGAGATTTCCATTGGTGAAGGAATTTACAAAATCAGTCCAGTAGTTTCGGAGCCTATTCAATACAAACAAACAAATAAACAAATATTTCCTCTTTATGATATTAGTGTAGGTAGATCAAGGGATTTAGTCACAGACCATTAAATGGTCTTGGTCTTTTTAAAGTGTGTGGGCACCATAACATGAGTTCGTTTAACATGGTAATTTTATAAGATTAAGTCTAACAAATCTCTTCATCTACGTATGCTGTGCATTGTTGACTAATGGTAAGTACTTGGCCGAATAAGTAAATAATATTCGAAATTAGAACTAAAAACTCTAAGCTCTTG
Organism: Ethmia dodecea; assembly: GCA_963855545.1. Classification (NCBI taxonomy): domain Eukaryota; kingdom Metazoa; phylum Arthropoda; class Insecta; order Lepidoptera; family Depressariidae; genus Ethmia; species Ethmia dodecea. The sequence continues at coordinate 5,352,133 of OY979449.1, forward strand.
TAATATAATATACTATACTACTAGCGTTTATTAAAGCTCGGTAAGCAACGGTTTATCAGGACAAAGCCTATTAGCATTATATCTGATTCGATCGGGTACGAAGGTTCGTTTCGTAGGGTTTTTGCAGGGTCCCCAGTGAAAGCGGATTATACAACAAAGACAAATCGAGTCGAGTATGGCGAATATGATGAGTTTGTTGAAAGTATTGAAGCCGTAATTACCTACCTAAATCTAAACATAAATTTTAATCTAAAATTTCTTCATTTTAGAGTATTAAAAATAGAAAGGTGATTAAGAAGTCTGTGTGAGTGTATTAATTTGAGTATTGTTAATTATAAATATTGGTAAAACTAATTTATAAATTACATGTTGAAATCAATTGGCAAGTGCCATTGGCTACAGTGACTGAATTCAATACGTTCACGATATTTCCTTTAAGCCTAGGATTTTTTTGGAAAACTGTTTTGTAAAACTCGTTTTCATTGTAACAAAAGAGCCAATGAACTAGAAACCACCATTCACTCGTTGCAAAATATTAACAACGTCTAGTCAGCCATGTCAGCAGACGTATTCACAGAGACTCGATACCGTTTCCGTTCGATTCGAGTCGAATCTATCGACATCGGAAACGAATCTATCGAGATGGGCTGATGTTAGTATCGAAAACTAATGTCATATGTGACACCAACTGTCATATTATGTGACATTAGTTTTCGATACTAACATCAGCCCATCTCGATAGATTCGTTTCCGATGTCGATAGATTCGACTCGAATCGAACGGAAACGGTATCGAGTCTCTGTGAATACGTCTGCAGATACCCTTGGGTGGCTTAAAAAATTCTGATAGTTAGGTGCTTAACACCATCTCCCAATCCGCGGTGAGATCGCGTGGGAGATTATACCCCATACTTTCCATGTGTAAGGAAAGACCCTGAGTTCAGAAGTAGGTTGTTACGGGTTGTCGTCAGACGCAAGATGGCGACTGTCGAGCGTCGGAACCTCTGCGACAATCGCCTACCGTTGTCGCAAACAGTCGCTGACACACTGCCAGTAGTCGGTGAGCTGCGTTGCGTTTTATATATATTATGTTACAAAATTGATTTTACAAAATAGCAATTTTGACAATCTACATCATTAAAGAACCTTATCGTACAGAAAACCGTTGTTTTTTTTTCTCGCTATTACCGGCTACCGACACCCTTATTAGCATAGACACACAGGCAAGGGCTTAACATACAACACGACGGCCCTTTCCTGTACAGTATTTGTATTTAATGCTTCACACACCAGGAACGTTGTTATTTGAGGCAACCCGATAACTTGATACGCTGATATAAACGTGGAAAGCTTTATATTTCCATTCGTAATTGATATCGCTGAAGGGGTGAAGGGTATACATATAGGGCATATCCAACTGTATAAATAAATTATTACTCTTCTTCTGGGCAAGCTCGTCAAATCGTAGGCCCCGTCTTGACTCTCGGGCTAGTCTGGAATCAAGAGTAACACCATCATTAATAAAAAAATTAAAGAAATACTGTGGATTTACCACTGCATAAATAAAAATTGTTTGATTCACTATATATCGATTCTTGTTTATTTTAATAAGGAACCGATTTTGTATATTTTAATAAATCTAAATGCCGAACAATAATGCTCTCATTTCTTATACCATTCTATTATCTGAAATCATAACAAAAACCTTAGAAAAACAGCCTTATTCATACCGACGATCGTATCAACGTTTACTTCGGATAATCATTATTTTTTCTCTTCGGATAGGACCATAGATATGGAATAAATAAAGAGAGTCTGTCAATTCGTCGGATATTGTAAGTACTTTACGTTACCTGAATAGAATTTTCATCTTACTACTCTTTTGTTATATAATTGTTTACCAGTAAAACAAAACATTTTTTAAATTCAACTCTGGGGCCATCATCTGATAAACTTTTAAAAGTTTTTATTGTAAATAAAGGCGTAATTATTTAGTTCTGTATGCCATTCGGAACTCGCAGAAGGTCATCTTGCTTTATCTATTCAGCTTTATATCTGTGAATAGATACCTATACAATTCTTTCCAGCCAAAGGAAACTATCTTGAAATATTCTTTTCCAGCGTTTTATGAGAATTTCGTTTATGGCTGTAGTTCCATTATCATGAATAGTGTACTCGTAGATGAAAGTATAAGTAAGCATTTTCATTTTTATTGGCATTTACTCAAGATCATTTTGATCACGATATTGAGTGACGATTAAATAGGTTCTCCTTTAATTTTGTATTTGTTCTCGTAGTCCATTATAATTAAAATAATAAATACTCAGCGCTTTCGAAGTTCTTAAACGTAATATCTCAAAATGGTTTCGAAATCGGATTAAAAATTTTTTCTGTACATTTTGAATTGCTAGTATATACTAGAATAAAGAGGATTTATTTTTATTTTTGTATGTTTGTTACGAATAAACTCAAAAACTACTGGACCGATTTTAAAAATTCTTTCACAAATGGAAAGCTAGAAGATCCCTGAGTAACATAGCTATATTTTATTCCCGTAGTCCCATGGGAACGGGAACTAGGCGGGTGAAACCGCGGGGAACCGCTAGTTTAAGTACGATACATTTCGATCGTTAATAATTTTGGTAACGAGTTTTCCCACTTTATGCAACAAATCAGAAGCCATACAGGCATTACATTAACATACACAAATTGCGTGGCAACTCGAAATCAAAACACTTAAATAAAATTAGATTAAACATAATTTTCCTAAAGACGATTACACGTATAATTTTCATGAATGGCGTAATCACTGCCGTCTTTAATTACGCCCCTTCAATCAAGGCATGTTACGAATGTCAATTTACTATTTCGTCTTATCTTCAATGAGATTATTACCTACATTTTCCTGTTTACCGAAAATTTCCTTAGCAGTTTTAGTATTTACACGGTTTCAATTTGATGCTCATTTTTTAGCCAACTACAGCGAAGCCAAAAGGAAGTATGTTAGTAGGTATACAACGCGTCACATAATAAGCGCAATTCATCATACCATACATTTGTCTAACCAAATTTCTTAAATGAAGATCAATAATAGTACGGTTTCAATAGTTAGCTTTAAATTCAGTCATGCTAATTCATTTTCCGGAAAAAAAAAATACCACATAGGTATAAAATAGTTGAAATAGTCGATATTGAACAAACTAATTTCAGGAATTGCTTTTATTCTGCTAGATACTCGTACATATTGTGTATGTAGGTACGGATGTTCAACCGTATATAGCAACCACAGACCTAGAATCGCACCTTATGGATAATTCTATCATACATCAGTCATCACACATCATCCATCCATCCTAATTCTATGGTAGAAACTAGGTGAACCACTCAACGGATTTTGATGAATGAAATGTCAATAGATTCGTTTTCACTATCCGGATAATTAAGGCTACATTTAGGACTAGCTTTTGCTCACAGCTTTGCTTGTACCGATGTTCCACCGTAGCGTCCACGTCTCGACAGATTTTGATGAATGTGATGTCAATAGATTTGTAGCAAAAGGAACTGCGGGCTTTGGGATTGATAAAAATGCGTAATAGGGATTTTTTTATTTACTGTTAAAAAGAAGAATCTCTTTAGTTTATTACCTACTTTTAATTTAGACAGACAACTCAGTTATGTTCTTAATTTTTGCTCCATATCTATGTCTTATATTTTTCATCTACTGAATTACAATATCAAAACTTTACCAGCGACCTTCTTATTTATATACCACTAGCGGATACATCATTAGCGGTTCCGGTTTCACCAGCGTAGTTACAGTTCCCGTGGGAATACGGAAATAAAATATAGCCTATGTTACTCAGGGATCTTCTAGCTTTCCATTGGTGAAAGAATTTTTAAAATCGGTTCAGCAGTTTTTGAGTTTATTCGTAACAAACATACAAAAATACAAACATTCCACTTTTTAATATTAGTATAGTATAAGTACAACATGTAGCAGAATAACCGCAATTCCTGAAATTAGTTTGTTCAGTATCGACTACTTATTCGATTTCAGCTATTTTTAATGTGTTAATTTTTTCAAAAAAATGAATCAGGCCTCAGCAACACAGAAATGACTACCAGATGAAGAAGTTCAGGGGGGGGGGTGTCTACAAGACTATACGGAAGCATGGGAACAGCTACATGCCAATCAATTTATATTAAAGACAATATCCAATCATCGCATTCCATTCAATGTCAAACCCCCACTTTACTATCCAGACCGGAACATAATAAAGAAATTTTCGACAAATTCTTCAATGGAAATGTCCCTAGTAATCAAGGAGCTCAGGGATCAGAATGTACTAAAAAAACCCAGACACTTGAATGCCGGTTTCCACTCCAAGATGTTCCTGGTGAGAAAATCAGATGGCGGAATGCGCCCTATTTTCGACTTGAGGGCCCTAAATTGTCATATAGCAACAAAGCATTTTCAGTTGATATCGCAGACAAATGTAACAGAGTTTTTACAGGACCAGGATTGGTTAGCCAAGATAGACCTTAAACAAGCATACTTTCATTTGCCAATTGCAGAGACACACAGACGCTTCCTTCGCGTCATTTACAACCGAGAGGTCTTGCAGCTAACCGCCCTACCCTTCGGCCTTTCATCTGCCCCGCGAACATTTGCTGCAGTGACAAATTGGACGGCAGAGATTCTTCGAACCCGGGGTATTCGTCTGCTAGTTTATTTGGACGATTTCCTGCTTGTCCATCAAGACCGTGCCACGTTGGTCATTCAAGTCACAGAGACATTGAAGATTTTACAAAGTCTGGGTTGGCATATAAATTTTCAAAAATCTGTTCTGGAACCCAGTCAGGAAATCGAATTCCTAGGTCTGCTTTGGAACACACAGAACAATATTGTACAACTACCGCAGAAAAAGATAACAAAGGCAGAACACAATCTCATGCATCTACTCAAAAAAGACCGTTGCTCTCTACAGGAAGCTCAGAGTATACTAGGCCTATTAAACTTCGCAACCTTCTGCATACCAAGGGGTCGACTGCGCTGCCGCAGAATGCAAATATTCCTCAGACAGTTCACGAAGGGCAGAGCCAGAGAAGTGAGAGGATTGCCTCGTCTAGTAGTCGAAGACCTCAACTGGTGGTTGACTTCGCTCCACAGCACATCGCCGTTGCGCGAGAAGGATGTTACTCATTTCCTGACCACGGACGCCGCAGATGCGGGCTGGGGAGCCCACTTGAATGGACACTACCTATCCGGACAATGGTCCCACAAACAGGCGTCTTGGCACTCAAATCTAAAGGAGATGTACGCGGTGTATGCCGCCTTGAGCCATCAAAAGGATCACCTGAGAGGTGCTCATATCCTAATTCAGACCGACAACAGGACGCTAGTCGCATACGTTCGAAACGAAGGGGGCACACGATCCAGGGCCCTTCTAGATCTGACCACAAGGCTCTTACTATTAGCCGAGCAGCTCAACCTTGTTCTGTCGGCGTGCTATCTTCCGGGACGGTACAATGGCCTAGCGGATCGCTTATCGAGAGGCCGCCAAGTTCCCGAGTGGCACCTTCTGCCCCCGGCCGCGGAGGTCGTATTCGGAAGTTGGGGCGTCCCCGACGTCGATCTGTTCGCTTCGCGATAGTCGGCAGTCGTACCACGGTACGTAACACTGGACTCGAAAGATGGCTGCGCAATATTTTGCGACGCCTTCAGTCGTCCATGGGACTTTCATCTGGGATGGGTATTTCCCCCGCCAAATCTAATACCACGGGTGTTAGCTCACCTAAACAGCGCCAGGGGGACGTACATCATAATAGCACCTCAATGGACACAGTGCTTCTGGCTGCCAGATCTCCAAGCAAGGGCGCTGACAAAACCGTTGAAAATACAGAATCTGAGGAATGTTCTAATAGATCTGACAACAGGTTTGTGCCCACCTCAAGTGGATCAACTAAATCTTTTAGCTTGGAAAATTGGGGGTGGAGCAATCAGGTGTCCCACTGGACAGCCGAAGAGAGACATTTGCTCAAAAGCAGTTGGAGAGATTCCACCCTAGCCACTTATGGACCACCTATCAGGAGATGGCTAGACTGGTGTGGAGCAAATAACATTAATTCTGGAGCACCAGACGGTAATGAGTTAGCCAGATTTTTAGGAAAACTCTATCTAGAAGATAATCTAGCCTACAGCACCATCCTACTGCACAAATCGGCGATTTGTACTTATTGTGCAACAACAGGAGAGAATCTGTCAAAAAATTTTTTTGTTCACCAAGTTTTGAAAGCAATCTCCATTGCAAAACCTAAACCATAGAAATTACCTATTTGGGATACAAAAGTGCTATTTGACTGGCTACAGGGAACACCTGATCGAGGAACACTTTTTGATTGTTCTAGAAGGACTGCCCTAATTTTGTTACTGGCATCCGGTCGCAGAATCCATGACTTGACACTATTACAAATATCAGAGGACTGTCTTATTCAAAAGGAAAAAGTGATAATACTGTGGCCTATATTCGGGTCCAAGACTGACTCTGCCACACATCGACAACCTGGCTGGCATTTGTCTGAACATCCAAATCCTCGGTTATGTCCTGTGAAACACATAAAACAATTAATTCAATTATCTGACCAAAGACGAACTGAAAAAGACAACCTAAATAGTTTGTTTATCACAGTGACTAGGACTATTAAGCCTGCAACAAGAACTATCATAGCAGGATGGATAAAATCAATCTTTAAAGAAGCAGAGGTTAAGGCTTCTCCAGGAAGTATAAGATCAGCTGTTGCCTCCAGAGAATGGCTTGATAACAGACCTATAGAAGAAATTCTGCGACGAGGAAATTGGAAAAGTTTGGAAACATTTAGTAAATATTATTGTCGACAGGTACAGAGCACTGATAATACCAACAGTGCCGATTTACTGAATTCAAATTTTTCTGATATATGATTAATTTGTTATTTTAATTTAGATTCCTTATTGGTTAGTTAGTAAGGTTGATTTTTAAATGTTATTGTTATTATTACATGGTTCAATTAGTAGAAGTATAGAAATACTTCTTACAGAATTTAAGTAAAAGTGAATTAGTTATTCACAGTTAATTCAAGTACATTATTACTGTTACTAATAAGAATTTTAAAGAATAATTGTTTCTTTTTACAAGACTTCTTTGGTTTGAAGTTGGATCTCACTTAAGAATAATTATAAGTTTGATCCCATTTAAGTACCTTATTTTTGTTACAAATAAGAATTCTTGAGAAGAATTGTTGCTTTTTATAAGAACTTTTTAAATTTGTATTGTGAATTCTGATCTCACTCATGAAGAGTTATAAGTTTGATCTCATTAAATAATTGAATTTGATCAAACATTGTTTCAATCTGTATGGTTTATTATTTTCTTCATAGTGAAATTTATTTAAAAATTCCTCTCTTTCTTTAGATCACATAGCATTTGTGCAATCACCAGCAGATATCAAACAGGTCTTCACCTCAACGCTGTGTGTTTTAGAAAGGCACATAATATAACTGTTTTGCATTACAACAAAACAATTATTATGTGTTGAATAAAACACACAGCGTTGCAGCAAGCTGCTTGCTGGTGGCGAAGACACTATGACAATTGACAGCTGTCACCGCGCTTACGACATAGATGGTAGCGCCTCCTGGTGAGATGAAATGGAAAAGAAAGTTAGACCATAACCAAAGGTATGTTTTAGCATAGATAAATATATCTCTATAAGGCGAATCACAGACTGCTTCTTCACCTCAACGCTGTGTGTTTTATTCAACACATAATAATTGTTTTGTTGTAATGCAAAACAGTTATATTATTGATCGATATTTAAGAAAATTGGTTAGACACTACTAAAGCTCGATTGCATCATATTGTTTTTATATTAATATACTAATTGGGGTGTATGAGGAATTGCGCTTTTTCTGTTACGCGTTGTATAGTAAAAGTATAAGTATAGAAGTATGGATTAACGTTTACTATTATTGACAAAATAAAATAAAAAGGAAACGTGTGGCTGGCATCGGGACTGACAGAACAGAGAGATCGTCCCTGTGTCCACTGCACCTGGGCCCCAATTCCACTAAATGTCAACGGTTATAATTGGATGACAATGACACGTCAATGTTCAGTCAGTGGTGTTATTTGGCACTTTTCGTATTCAAATAACACCATTGACTGACCATTGACATGTCATTGTCATCCAACTATAACCGTTGACATTTAGTGAAATTGGGGCCCTGTTCGTTTTCAATGTCCATCGCAAGAGAGGACATAGTGCGATTTCTACACAGTTTCTTTATTACCTAAGATCCGAATGAAATTAGCTACATTTTTGCGTAGTCGGGTTTTAGTTTAACGTATTTACTTCCACTTCTTAAACCTACTTATTAGCTGAAAGTTTTTTTTTTTACTGTGATCTCGTAGTTTCTATCATCAGCACACACCTACAAGGTGTACGTATGCAAATCAGACTGACTCGTGTTGGCATTTCACTCGTACATGAAATAGCTTTCATGTTAAATTAAATTAGAATATTCGTATGAGGTTTGACGAAGGCGATATTGCCGTGGCAGGTATTAATTAACTCACTGGGAAGTATTTGAGTATGTAATGTCCCACAAAGTTCGTTTTGCATTGCGTGCTTCGCCAATTATAACACTTAAACATAATTTTAGGCACTTTCACGTTTAGAGGGTGATAATTTTGTAACTAAACCTAAGACCTTACTTATAATATGGATACATTTCTCTATACGAAGGAACCGTAATTCCAACGTATTAAAATTTCATACGCTGCAACACAAGCTAAACATCATATAATGCTAAGCTAGTATTGCACAGCTCAAAGCAAGAATCTCATTCACAATATATCGTTTCAATATTTTGTTAACATGTTCTCTTGCACGGAATTAGAGAAAATCCACTTTTATGTCAAATCGCTGCTAATCTTATAGCAAGCGAGTATTGATGTTACACGTAAAGACGAATACGAATACAATCGCCAAACGTCCTACGCATAATTTTAAACGACCTCAAAATTTAGCTTTCATGATGATCTCCAAAGTATTAACTCAGGAGGCATCGCTAAATAGGTCGACACCGTCACAAATAACTTCTGCAATTTTGGCCATGTAATTTATTTATTTGATCGTCTAGTAGTGTAGGACACTACTTTGTGAATAGTAATCCAGATCCTTTTTGAGGATCATGATTTACCGTTTGCCATCAAAAGAAATCTTAACTTGATTCAACTATACTGTTAGTTTTCTATCGCATATTTATAAAATTGTCTTTCGCTCGCTTTAATCTTTAATAGCGCTGCCCACTTCAGCGCCATTCATGCCTAAGGCAATATTTCATGAAGGACACTTCATATTCCCCACCCCTGTTATCTCTTATCTGATGACAGACTCGAGATAAAATCGTCTTCCCCACATTCTCACCTCCTTTCAAGAAAAGAAATAAAAATGTGTTTGGTGGGAAGAGTAAGGAGCTCCACCTCGCCCCTTACGGTGATCGCCAACCCGCAACATTCCACAGCTGCGATTGCGACCCCCCCGAACGTCCCGGTTTTGCCGGACATCCGGTCTTTTATCCCGCCTAAGCAGGATCGTTGCGGCCGAAGCCGATTGTTGCGGCCGGAGCCGATTGTTGCGGCCGAAGCCGATTGTTGCGGCCGAAGCCGATTGTTGCGGCCGAAGCCGAGGTTTGCCCCGAAGGGACCGTTGCGACCGAAGTCGATTGATGCGGCCGAAGCCGAGTTTTGCCCCGAAGGGACCGTTGCGACCGAAGTCGATTGGTGCGGCCGGAGCCGTGTTTTGCCCCGAAGGGACCGTTGCGACCGAAGTCGTTTGTGGTGCCGAGTTTTGCCCCGAAGGCGAGTTACGGCAGTCATTAAGACCTCAGGATCATTTGCAGTAAGCCCCGAAAGGCATTCTCGAACATATTGATAATAAAAGTTACGCCCGGAGGCGCTTGGTGGTGAGATAGTCTTTAAGACCTCAGGATCATTTACAGTAAGCTCCAAAAGGCAATAAGTCCCGTAGGACAACTCGTTCATAGGTCTTAATGCTCGTCGTGACCCGACCTCGGTCCCTACGAGCCATCGATTCTCGTTCAGCCATCAGAAGCGCTGTCACACCCTGAATGAGCTTATAATGGTAAAACCATTAATTTATATTAATACGCGTCGCGCGCGCACTCATATGGTAGTATGAAGTAACCAATGTACGTTCTGCAAATACATGGTTACCATAGGATATATGAGGCATTCCTCATTTTCTCGTTCATTCGTGGTATCACTTTTATTATAATATCAAGCTCAACAGAAACATGACAGACATCCCCGTCAAGCCAATCAAGATTCTAGACCCCTTTACCATGCCAATACGAATACCGACATGACTCCAGTTCCAGACTCCGAAGAGCCTTACTCCCGAAGATTTGGTCGAGTGTTCGCGTACTAGACCAACAACACTCCTCGAAGATAACTTGTGTTAATGCCCAATTCGCACCGCATAGGTCTACGACCAAGCTAGATGTTGCTTTTCACATTTCAATGAGAGACGTTATCAACCTCCATCAATTAAGTGTTAGTCGATACCATCGTCTCCGTTACTTAGCACCAAGAAGCTCAGAAGTAGTCCCAGGGTGTTTACTATGAACCACAAGACAGCGCTAAGAGGTGCGTCGTCAGTCATTCTGCTACTACCTCCAATGTGTAATATTTAAAAGCGATCGTTACATCAGACGAAGCTTATGAACATGTCCAAAAACTAAGTCCATATAAGATCACCGTGCCGTACCGTTAGGCAGTGCTGAGGCCCGGACTTTTTACCTTTTCGCACTATATCGCCAAACAGTGTTGAACAAGACAATTGTGAGTCGAAGCGTAAGCCCCAACATCACAAGCAAGTCATAATGCAAGTTAAAGAGCGGAGGTGTCGCCACCGCCAAGCTAGCATTGGTATGTGCCGACATAAACACCGACCGCGGTGCGGTGAAACGTACTGACACAACCACTGCACCACTCGGACAGTACCACACCCCGTCAATAACTCAAACACTACAACCCCTGCCTCGTCCCGACATTTGCGTTCGAGCGGACGGCGTTAGCCGCCCTAAGATGGGAGGGAAACCCAGGTGTAACATAGGCCAAACTCTCTAATTTACTTTTATTTGTCATGCATTTCATATATTAGGCTCGTTTAGAATATTGCATAAAACTACCATATTCCATTAATAAGACAGGGAACCCATACCTGCCTTGTCCTCATAACTTCTGTTATTAACGAACCTTCAAGCTAATAACGCCATATGAGAGTTTTATATTTTTATTTTATTTATTTATTTATATGTCATATTGCTCAACAGGATCGACCCATGTATCATACATCCTAGGTCCAACCTTTGGTTGAGGTGGCAGCCTCGCCCCGCGACCGCGCACCCTCCCTCACCATATATGCCAGAACCCCCTCTTCGTGTCCCGCCCGGAAAAACCCGACCATCTCCGATTTGGATGAAACCTTTTGTATATCGTAGGGTCCGTGAATAGCATTACAATGGTATACTTTTTATCTCTCTAGCTCCAATAGTTCCGGAGTTATAACCGAAAAATGGTTTATCTTAATACAAGAACTATTCCCCTATATTTTCCATACTAAACAAGTCGGTTTTTCCTGAACCCTACTGAAACCAATTTCTAACTACTTTTATGAAACTTTTATGCTATTTTAACATCTCTTCGATCATACCAAGTCCTATTTTACTGAATTTTCATAATTTTTCGTATTTTCCTAAGTTTTAATATTTTTTTATATTTCTGACTATATTTACATGTGTTTACATGTTTACAGCCCCACCAAGCTGTTTTATGTTCTTTTAGTATTTTATATATGATATTAGGGTTGAGGAGTTACAATTTGCTGCTGATGACTTTCCCTGTTCATTTGTATTTTATATATTTTTGAAATCACAATAGTTAATATTATGATAGATCAGATTCATGTTCTGAGAGGTTAAAAATAAATATTGGTCTAGTAATTTACATCATAAATAGTTACGGCACAAATCGATCCTCGGCTAAAAAGAAGGTCAAACGTCAGTTGATGTTTCATTTGTCTAGATTCTAGACAGAACAAGGTTATGGTGTCAAATAAATACTATTCAAAAATATAAATGCTCAAAACACTACCCAACGCTTTGGATTTCAAGGAAATAATTAAAAATACTAGCTATAGTGTTAGTATTTATAATTAGAAATGATGTGCTAAAGTCTTTTCTAATATTATTACATGCGGTGTTTAGAAGTTCTATGGAATTATAAAGGCAAGTGAACCAATAAATGCGTGAAACAAAATACTTCTAAAATAATAACTACATTACCTTTCGTTGAAAAGTGTATATAACGAACCTACTAGAACCATTTCGAAAAACAAGCAAAATAAATCATACACTAACTAGATGCTAAGTTATGAGCAAACAAGGCATCTATTATGATGGGCTCGGTTTATTTGCTTACTTTCCCAGAGAAATTTTATGGAAAATGAAAATTATGTATCTGTGTAAAACAAAAGACAACGCGCTGATAAGCGGGATTGTCCCTCTTTAGGTGACGTCATCTCTCCAATTTGCACTAAAACAATACTTCCACGTAATAGGGAATGTATTATTCTTGTTCCGAGTGGTGGCTTTGCCAGATCATTTGTAACTGGGTCACTTTTATTCGCGACCTAGAATAGTTTGCCACTGTCAGCGTTCGTCGAGTACTTGCTCCAACGACTTTCTGCGGATGAATGAATTCTATTTTTGGAGAAGTGAATTTTTTTGTTAAATTATGCTAGTCATCTCTCTTTGTCAGTGAAACAGAATGTCCAAGAAGATTTGTCGCCATTGTGTTTTTATTGTTTTGGACAATGTATATTTTGTTTAGCTTTCTTTGTCTAATCTTTATTTCATTATGATTTTAAGCTTTGTATTTTTTCTGTTTAGGATCATAATGTACTCCTCCTATAACATGTTTAGCCCAGATTACCACGGTGGCAGACACGTATTATACTTCTGTTGTATACAGTCTTTTTGTACTCTTTATCTTTCCTTTTCCTTTTTTGATTTATTGTTAACTTATGGCCTGTCTTTACGTCACACTTTTAAAAATTCTACTTTAATTAAATTTTTGTGTTCATCTTTTAAAAACCTCATGTGACTCTGCCACACCCATAGTTTCCCCATATCATTATGAAAATGAAAAAATGAAAATCTTTTATTTCTGTAGGTCTTAATTAAAAATTACACTTAAAATTACACAGCACTAACACTAATTGTGACATGATATTATAGTATATTACATGCCAAGGGAAAATAAAATAAAATAAGAAATGTCCCATTTTAGACTTCGAAATATGTCCTCTATATATGTAGTTAGTTTAATTTTACTACAGACACTGCAGTATTAATTTCCACGAACTTAAAAACTTCACCTATCTCGTTATGTGTATCTACTCGTATGTTCTTTTTCTTTTTCATATCCTTACTTATCTGTTCATTCAGTACAGGACATATTCGTCTCTCTTTATCCTTATTTCTCGTTCCAATCGAAAAGTAGATTAGATATATCAGTTTTGCCATTTTCATTGCAGTTTCGTCTAATACCAGCACATAAACTTTGTTGCAACTATAACTTCCACTATTATGCCCATATATGAACGAGAAGTTGACTGTCCAGTGATTATACGTCTTGTTAGTTTAAATGAACTCATTTATCTGCCGTTTAATGGTGTTATACTGAGCAAAACAACTTATTAACTGAATCAGGTTGCAATAATGACTCTTGGCAATAAGTGGTTTAATGAGGAACCTGTGCTTTTCATAAATACTTAATAAATACTGGCGCCTTTATAATTAAAACACTTCTTACTGCAAATGTCGAGTATAATATTTTCCTTACATTTGTGCAGTTTAATATACAACGCGTAACAGAAAAAGCGCAATTCCTCATACACCCCAATTAGTATATTAATATAAAAAAAATATGATGCAATCGAACTTTAGTTGTGTCTAACCAATTTTCTAAAATATCGATTAATAATAGCACGATTTACATAGAAAGCACTAAGTTCAGCTACGGTAACTAATTTTTTTTTCAAAAATTTAACACATTAAAAATAGCTGAAATAGATTAAGTAGTCGATAATGAACAAACTTATTTCAGGAATTGCGCTTATTCTGTTACATGTTGTATATCTATACCTACATATTATATGATATCATATTTTATGAATATTGCATGTAATAAAATTTTAACTGACCCATGTCCGTACAAGGAGATATTTTATAAAACGTAATATGACGGGTCTTTATAACATCAAGAGAAAAATGAAAAATTGAAATAATTTTGTTTTCTGTAGGTAATGAAAAATTACACTTAGAAAAGGCACTCTAAACTCATCCACGAAGATTGGCTAAATGTAAACAGCAGCCCATCTCCATCGACGAGTTAGTGGTTCCAAATGCAGTACCCCAAGAAGAACCAGCAAGAAACTCAAGGGGAGCCTAAACCATTTATTTTTGTCTTTCTGTCTGTTTGTCTGTCTAAAACTACTGTACCAAATTGGATGCGGTTATCACAATTCAGCAGATGTTATCTGTATATACCTACAGAGTGTTTTTTTAACTAGGCCAGATGGGGACGAAGTAGCGGGAAAAAGCTAGTAAGTAATAAAATGGCTACTAAAACGCTGAGTTCACAGAGAATCAGTAAACACTTCTCGATTATGCTGACTTGTACAAATTGAAATTTGATAACATTTGACCGATACTCACGGGTTGGTGAATAAATATTCTACTCATTAGTGGTATGAATTATGATAGGTTATGAAAAACATTCTTGTATAGTATGACATTACATAAATGCATTATACGAGTACTAAATAAAAAAAATTAAAAAAATCTAACGCTTATATCCCCGAGGGGGTAGGTAGAGGTATTCCATTTCTGGATATACCCACTTTTCACCAGATATTCTTTGGACCCCTAAACGTAATAGGCGGTGAGCCCATCGTCGGACCGGGTCTATTTACACAATGTCTCAGAATTAATTCTGAGACCTGCGGGTTTCCTCACGATGTTTTCCTTCACCGTCGAGCTAGTGATAAATATGTACGTATAAGTTTTTGAAAAACTCATTGGTACATGCCAGGATTCAAATCCGAGCCTCACTGATGAAAAACGTTCTTGTAACTAATATCACATTCCATAAATGCATTATACGAGTACTAATAACCAAATTTTTGTCTGCCGCCGGCAAGATGCGTTAATAATTATATGATCCGCAAGAACAGGTTATTTTGGGATGTAACAGCGGGGTTTTTTTTGTGAAGACGATGAACTTGTTTGATGTAGTTTATTATGCATGCCATCAAATAATGCAATACTTTTTTTGCTTTACAGCAATTAAATGTACTCTGGTAAGCACATCCATACATACATAATCTCACTCCTATTTCCCATTGGGGTAGGCAGAGACAAGACATCGCACTTGCAACGAACCTCTACATCCTGGTACGTACCTATGAGCTTATTAAGAACTTACGTAGGTAGGTACATATTTATCACTTGCTTGACGGTGACAGGAAACATCGTGGGGAAACCGCTTTTTTTAGGTATTTGTAATAGCGCTCTAGTCTGGCAGCGAAGGGCTACCACTTACCACGGTTCAGGGGTCCGAAAAATACACTATTGAAAAGTTTTTTTTCAAGAATAGAATATCTCTGTCGAGCTTCTTGGAGATAAGACGGGAGTATACCTATTCAATGTTATGTTGCTGAACAAAAACTTTTCATCATCTCATGTTCTCCTAGTCTAGTCGTGATCGAGCTGTACTACTACAATGTTGCTCGAATTTGTTAAGTACGTCACAGTCACCGAAAGAAAAAATTTACTGCCTGTTCGTTGTTGAATAACATAGAAATCTAAAGAGTAAAAAACCGACTTCAACTTAAATGGTTTTGTCATGGATGCCATTGTCAGAACTGGACCACACGGGAAGCACCAGCTTTCAAATAAAAAAAGGATCATCAAAATTGGTTCATCCAGTTGAAAGTTCTGAGGTAACAAACATAAAAAAACATACCTACAGTCGAATTGATAATCTCCTCCCCTTTTGAAGTCGGTTGAATATAACACCTATTATCACAACAACCATATAGTTTTCGCGAAGAATTTCACGTTAATCCTCCTAAATCACAGTCATGTATAACTACGTTTAAAATTTAAAATGCCAATACAGCCAACAGAAGGCCATTAAGTTTGTTTTCATACTTTTCTTCAGTCGTAATAACTATAGCAATAAAAACGCAATAAAGCCCCACATCCTTTATATCGAGGTCGAAATGCACTTTAAACTACACCGGTTATCGGAAAAACATTAGTCTTGGATGGAAGGAGAGATATGACAATGGCACCGGAACTTTTCACTGCTTCATATTGATTCGTTCCTAGTACTGCATTACGAGCACTGATATTTGAATTGTGCAGTCGTAGATGGTCTAAAGAAGCGATTTTGATTTAGGAGCATTATTCGTGAGGTATTGAATTTCTGGAAGGACCCACTTATTAACAGTGTTTGTCACCATTTTGTCAAGTTTAGTAATGCTTTATACATGCTTTAAAACTAATTCTACTTTCCTCATGATGTTTTGCTTCATCGTTGATAATAATGTAGTGAAAAATGTATATTAAAGGTCTGTACGTAAGTTTTCAAAAAACTACTTGAGCCAATATTTGCTTTTAATATACCTAGACATTAGTTAAAATTTTAGAAATTGTAAACCGACTTAGTACAGATTTACTAGATTGTACTAGATTTAGTTTAGAGCTATATAGGAAGCATTATAATTTTATTTAGTTTTTAAAGATTGGCAGGTACATATACATACATTCATACATAATCTCACGCCTTTTTCCCATTGGGGTAGGCAGAGGCAATAGACTGCCACTTGCTACGAACCTGGCAGATCTCTCTCGCTTCATCCACATCCTTCAAACGACTCATGCATTCTCGTCGGTTTCGGGTACTCTTTATCTGGCTTTTCTTCAATACATCGCCGATCTGGTCGATGTAAGTACGCCTAGGTCACCCTCTACCGACTCGCCCATTAACAACACCCTTGTATATTTGTCTCGTGAAGCGCCTTTCATTCATCCTCTCAATATTACCAAACCACCTCAGCATTCCTTTTTCAATCCTTGTCACTATTTCGTCTTTCAGGCCGCAACGCTTTCGGATCACACTATTTTTCACTCTATCTGACAATCGCACTCCACTAATACTTCTTAACAAGCAGGCAGGTAAAGATCTTATTATTTCTAATTGCATAGTTAAAATGTTTTTTTTTTATAAAGATTAATCACAAATTCCAGATTTTAAGAAGCTATGTCAAAGGTATTATCTAATTGCTCTAAGCATTCCATAAACACAGGTTAATTCTGTCTTATTCAATTACCATTCTCGTATAAACCGCCAATAAAATTGCAATAAATATATGTATTTAATCCCACGCTTCATTTTAGTTCTATACCTATGATGTATATTTGTAATCATGTTTTAATCATAGTTTAATTTAATTTTATGTCAAAACGCTTAGGTATCAGAGTAGACATGTGCTGTCGCCTCAAATGGGACTGTTGATTCCGCAATGCAAAAGTGGTTTTAATTGTTTTGAACCTGTTGGAATAGCGTGGCAATATATGACCAGCCCCCTAGCCAAGTGGCATTGCACAATCTAATCGAATGTTCTTATAGTATGACAAGTATGGGATTGACATAAGCACTTGCCAACGAGCCTTAACGCTAATGTCAATCCCATACATGACAATCTATAAAAACATTCGATTAGATTGTGCAATGCCACCACTTAGTCAGGGGGGATGTTCTGGCTACTGACGCTATTGCGATTCGGTATAGGTTCTCGAAACGAAAAAAATATGTATCATTATGGGGTTGTTGTAGAGGAATAATAAATTGTGTTTTTTTTTTTCCTATAAAAAATATTTGTAAATAAAAAACAATTGCAAAACGTAGTCCGTCAAACTAATTAAGCATAATGAACACATTCTATTTAGGTATAAGTATTCAGAAGAACTAGCTAAATGAGTCATCGGTTCATCGATTATGTCATCGAAACAATGTGTCATTTCCAGAATCAACAATGTATTTCTAATGATCTCATGAAAATAATGAATTTAACGAAGTCACGCTGCGAACGGTTTAATTCAGCTTTGTCAAAGGAAAATATAGTATGAATTCAGCTTTTATGAATCTCTAATAACTTAGACTTGGACCGGCTAGCCGACCAGATTTATGGAAACAGAAATTCGAGATTTAATTTGACGTATGCTCTTTGAAAAGCTGGTTAGTGAAACCGAAAAAAGCATTGCTAAGCTGTATCAACGAAACTAGTAAATTAATTTGAGAAGCACTAGACAGGCACTGAAAAGATAAAAATATCATTACAAAATTTCTTTTGCGAATTTAGCTTACGAGATGAAAACTTCTACCAAAGAAATAATATCACAGAGCATAAAAAAATATTGTGTGTTATGTATGATACATCAAAATATTTAAATCAATAAATGACAAAATAAATTAATTTATGCAAATTTGGAGTAGTGATGAATCTACCAGTGAGGAAGTCAAATCTATCGACACCTTAAACTTCAAAACCCTTCAAAAGGCCAATCTCTTCACCGGGATCATATGAAATGTTTAAGAATACCCTAATATGTAGGGTATTTACACCTATAGTACCACCATGTAAAAATACTGTACCAAATTTGATGCGGTTTTCATACCCGTATTGTTGCCAGTCTAACTTAACATATGGTCCCGAGTGATCTATACATACACGTACATATTTAACTGGGTCACTACGGGGGCGAAGTCGCAGGCAATCTTGTATTAAATTTTTTTAAATATTTCTCCGGTAGAATGATAACCAACAACCTTACACTAACCTATTGAGCAATAGACAGGAACAATAGACTTTCAATTGTCCTTGACCATCCGTGACCTACTGTAGCTTTACACAATAATGCTTATGTGGAACTAGCTATTGCCCTCGTCTTTGTTCGCGTTCCGAAAAAAAAGTTAGTCTATTGCATTTATAGGCAAAAAAATCACGTTGATCTGCAAAAGAATGACAACCTAACAAACATACTTTTATTTACATTCATTTACAATAATTACAGATAAAAAATGTCCTCGAAAGAGGAACCGTGTGGGTCAGTGCCCAGAAGACTGGCCGCATTCCCTCTCTGGATAGCTAGGCTGATCCTTTGACGGAGATAGCTTCCAGCCCTCTGGTTACCTGAAGCCTCGACCAAATGCACTGACAGCTCCTTGAGGAGCTGCCGCGCCTCCGGCACCCACGGGCCCATGGTCTCCACTCCAAACGGCACAA
Organism: Ethmia dodecea; assembly: GCA_963855545.1. NCBI lineage: Eukaryota > Metazoa > Arthropoda > Insecta > Lepidoptera > Depressariidae > Ethmia > Ethmia dodecea. The sequence continues at coordinate 5,371,614 of OY979449.1, forward strand.
ATATATGTAGTATATAATATTGTAAGATACTAGCTGTTGCCCGCGACATCGTTTGCATGGTAGGTATCTGTATTAAAATCTATGCTCTGAGAAATTTTGTTGCTCTCTCAAATCAATTAGATGTGATGACTCATAATAATTAATCCTAAGCATCCTAAATAATGATATTTCCTCCTAGGAATACCTCGAACAAATTATAAGAGTTTAAGCACCAAGCGGGTATCAACTTATTGGTGACGTATTTATGAGCTTTACGTTCTGCTTGAATAGATTGCCATTAGTAGAGGCAACATAAATTCATGTCGACTTTATGATTACACCGATCTATTGATAAGAGACTCAGATTATCAATTGAAATAACGATGCTGTGAATAGGTATCTATTATTGTATACCAGCCACCACCTATGACTTTTTTATTTTCGTTCAATATGGTTTCAGTCTACATACTTAATGTGAAAATAGACTATAATATGACAGTTTATATTATATAGAGCAGTGATAGCCCGGACGGTTAAAGAGCCGGCCGAAAATCAGTGAGGCTCGGGTTCGAATCCTGGCATGTACCAATGAGTTTTAAAAAAACTTACGTACATATTTATCACTAGCTCGACGGTGAAGGAAAACATCGTGAGGAAACCCGTAGGGGTCTAATGTATCTCGTGAAATGTAGGTATATCCAGTAATGGAATACCTCTGCCTACCCCCTCGGGGATGAAAGGCGTGAGATTATATTTATATTTATATATTTATATTAGGCTCTTACTTCAGATATAGCAGATTTGTTTCAATACAATAATTAGTAACCAATAAACCAACCAACTTTATAGTGAAAATATTCAAAAGTTGACTATATACGAGTACCTACCTAGTTTAAGTTGACTAAAATTATGTTTTTAAATATTATTTTAAAACAACTAATGGTAACTAACTAATGGTGAGATAAAATTACAATTATAAAGTACTTAGTTCTAACATACAAAAGATACAACTTGTATCACCATCATGAATCTACTGAATGATGCAGTTATAGTGCATTTGGACCGGCTGTATCTAAGGACCTCTGGACCCTAAGTCCCGTTCCCATGGGAAAATTATAGCGCATACTACTCCCAGAAAAGTGGGGATAGCTTATCCATTCATGAAAAAATTTTTAAAACGGTCCAGCAATTTCATTGCAAATAAACATACAAATATTATTTTCTCTTCAAAATATTAATGTAGATATACTTTCCTACTTCATCTGACTGGGAAATTCCCAAAATTTAACCAAACCATGGCAACAGTATAAAAGCATTAGCACACTAAAGGGTGTATCGCGAATAATTATCGCATTCGACTTGCCTCGCTTCACTCTTAGAATATCCCAGCTTTGAAATACACATGCCAAGATATCAATTTCACATAACGCTTTGACGAATTTCTCATTTAATGTTTGTATACGAAATGAGCTTGGTACTATTCGAGGCAGAATGTTTAATAATGATAATGGATATGAGTGTCAAGAAAATTGTGTTACGTGTTCGTATTTTCCTGTCGTTAATAAAAGTAAATGATGAATAGGTTTGGAAAAGCCAATTAAATAGTCATTTAAAAAAAGATATTGTTAGCTGTCAATTAGAATAACTTGACAATTTCAAGGGTTATGGAACGAATAGCTCTGTAAACTGGATTTTGGCGAAATCAAAACCGCCATTATAAAAGAAATTGGAATTATGGAACGAATAGTATCAATCCTTTTTGTATTATATCCAATTATTTTATTTTTCATTTATTTAGTATCAATCCGACAAATATTTTACATGCAAGTGTGTGTTACAATTTGAAAACTTTTTATTTTGTACCAAAAGCAATACGAAAGAGAAACAACTATTAAAAAAAAGTGTAGTGGTTAATCTTATCGCTTTCGGGCAAGTTGTATTGTTTTTGTTTAGCTGGTAAAACCTAAGTTTTGCGCAAATAGTAAAAAAATCCGCTAATCTATTTTATTTGCTTAACGTACCAATATTTTAGTAAATCCATTATGATAAGGGTCAGGGCATTTCGCAAAAATAGAATTAAGATTTAATCGCCAGTTTAATGCATCTCAAAGCTTAATGGAGGCAGTCGTGATTATCCGAAGTAAAAAAGTTGGCAACCTATGTTATTCGACTTGAGACGGATCATCCCAGCTGTCAGATTTAAGTTACGGCTAATGGTTGACAGGAAAAAATAAATAAATGCTGTGAGATAAAGCTCACATACTAGTATTTAGTTAAACTAAATAGGCTGAGCCTGTATACTGTTTTGGTTATACTAGGCTAAGCTTCCACAAAGCAGATGTAGGTTCTCTCTGTATGATTTCTTCCCAATTCTTTATAACCAAGACATTAAAGGTGAACAAACATATTCATAAAAAAGAAGCACAGAAAGATGCTTCACTTCAAATTTCCCAATGTTGCTTAGAAGATTAGGAAATTTGAAATTTAAAGCATCTTCCGACACAAGAGGGTCAACTGATCGACAAAACATATCTGGAGTGATGTTTTTATGCGAATCTATGTTTTTTGCTAAAACGTCTTCTGAAACGTTTTTTTTGTATGAAGAATCAAAAATGAAAATACCAACAATAAAAATGCGTCTCACATCACCTAACAACTCACAAACGAGTCTGAAGCATAACAATTTTATTCACCCCTTTATATTTATATGTGTAAACTAACCGTCCCCATCAAACGATAAGATCTTAACACAATAGGATTAGTATTATGGTCCTTGACTACCAGTGGGCTAAATGATGCTTCTTGAAAGGAGACATTTTCTATTTACTTGAATACGATGTATTTGCCGAGGGAATCGACTGTCCGACTGATCTAAAGGACCAGGCCTGTTTTCTCAGTCGGTAGTGACCCTGCCTTCTGAGTCGGAGGTCGCGGGTTCGATCCCCGCTTGAGGCCAACATTTGTGTGCATGTACATGGCTGTTGGCTTCGTGTCTGGGTGTTTTTTATTTATTTAAGTATGTTTATCAGTTGTTTAGTACCCATAGTACAGGCTCTGCCTAGTTTGGGACTGAATAACCGTGTGTACATTGTGTCCCACAATTTATTTAAAAAAATAAATAAAAAAATAAAAATAAAAAATCTCACGCCTTTCATCCCCGATGGGGTAGGCAGAGCTGCAGAGGTATTCCATTACTGGATATACCCATGTCTAAGAATTAATTCTGAGACCTGCGGGTTCCCTCACGATGTTTTCCTTCACCGTCGAGCTAGTGATAAATATGTACGTAAGTTTTTTTTGAAAAACTTATTGGTACATGCCAGGATTCGAACCCGAGCCTCACTGATTTTCGGCCGGCTCTTTAACCGTCCGGGCTATCACTGCTCTCTATTATTATTTATTATTTTTATTATTATTATAATCAAAGGTAAATATGGCAGGGTGATAAACCGCTGAAGAGTTCATCATCATCATCATCATCATCAGTCTATAGCAGTCCACTGCTGGACATAGGCCTCTCCAATTTCAGATTCTCGGCAACTCTCATCCAGCTGCTACCAGCCATCCTGTAAAGATCGTCGCTCCACCTAGCCTGAGGGCGTCCTCTTACGCTTGCCGATTCTGAAGAGTACCGCTGCTTAAATTGCGTGCTGCTAGTTTCTACACATGGGTGTCGCATTTTGTTATATTGTTACCGTTAGCAGTGTAGCTAAATTCGAAGTCGAAATTAAATTAAATGCTAATCTACATAAGAAAGAAGTTGAATAATCTTAAGCCATACCAGTCGTAAACTTTTAATTTATGATTTGTATAATCAAATTTGAAGTTATATATTTCTTTAATATTTTAATTTCTTATTCGACAGTATAATGTTAAAAAATACAGCTTAGGCAAATTACAGAGAAAAGTCTGTATGTCGTACACAAAGATAAATTAACATCTTGACACGTGTATGACTGTGACATACACATCACGGATCTCTGGACATTCTAATTCTAGATCCCGACATAATCTTCAGTTGTCTGACTTGACCTACTTATAAACTCAATAAAAATATGCGTATGTCTGGGTTATCAGAAATCATGAAAATGAATCATCATTAATTATTATGAAACCGACAAACTTTAAAAATAATATTCTGTTACAAAATTAATACGATCAAAACTGATACCAAATGAATGGCTCTCTACGCACAATGACCATTACGCAAAATGACAACTTCACTGTCCGAAAACAGCGAAGTTTGGAGATGGTCCAATTTTTTAAATTAATAAATCATCTTTTAAAAAACTTTTTTTTTTATTATAACTTCTCTTCTCTCTTCTCTCGATTCAACATCTCCGCCGCCATTACCCGACCTCACCAAGCTAATTTCTCGCAGAGGCGTAATAAAAGGTAAAATCACAAGAATAATTAATTTCATCACAACGCAAACAGACTGTGACATCGACGAGATCCGCATTAGAAAAAATGAATTAACGCAACAGATGCAAGATTTCGATATAGTTCAATCGGACATTGAAATGTTGAACCCCAGCAACCACGCAGAATATGAGAAAGAAAGAATTATCTTAGAAAACCGATATTACTCTGCAAAGGCTACTATAGAAAAACTATTAAATGGAGCCAACAGTACATTTCATGATCAAACCATTTTGGAACACAAAAAAAAATTTCAAATCCGTTTACCAAAATTAGAACTACCACAGTTCAGTGGAGAAATTAGAGAATGGCCAGCATTTATAAACCTGTTCGAGTGTGCAATGGATGGATCAGACGTTCCAGACTCACAGCGTCTACAATACCTGAAATCTTGTCTGCGGGGCGAAGCTGCCAACCTCATCGGTTCCCTGCTGATCGTGGAAAGTAACTTCAGTAAGGCAATAGATATTCTTAAAAGCAGGTATGAAAACCATACTATCGTTGTCAATTACCATCTAAAAACGTTCATGAATTATCCGACAGTCAATAGAAGTAATTTAAAAGATTTTCTAACGACTCTACAACAAAGTTTAGATTCTTTGATAGCTTTGGATTTACCTGTCAACCAATGGGATGTCCTTCTGGTCTACATTTTGACTCAAAAGCTGGACAACTCACTTCGAGCTGCCTGGGAATTAAACCGTAAGGAAACTTCTTATCCTACTATGCAAGAACTGTCAGAGTTTCTGAATCTTAGAATGACAGCTTTTGATCTTATTAATGATAAACCTGGATATTCTTCACCAGTGTCATCAGCTCCACAGAAATTTCAACAAATGACATCTGTCACGAAATTCGCTCATGTCTCTACTTCTAGCTCTTACACTTGTAACTGAACCCCCCATCTCTACTTTATCTCTCTATACATTGGAACCACCAATTCCAACGTAATAGATTTAATTCCCAGCCATGCAAAGCTAAACATCTTATAATGCTAAGCAAGTATTGCACAGCTCAAAGCAAGGATCTCATTCACAAGATATCGTTTCAATATTTTGTTATCATGTTCTCTTGCACGGAATCAGAGAGAATCCACTGTATGACATTCCGCTGCTAACTCGTAGCAAACGAACATCAATTTTACACGTATAGACGTAAATGAGTAACCATCATCTACGTCCTACGCATAGTTTTTAAACGACCTCAAAATTTAGCTTCATGATGATCTCCAAAGTATTCACTTTGGAGGCATCGCTAAATAGGTCGACACCGTCAAATATCTCCTGCAATTTTGGCCTTGTAATTAATTTATGTGATCGTCTAGAGTGTAGGACACTACTTTGTGAATAGTAATCCAGATCCTTTATGAGGATCATGCTTTGCCATCAAAAGAAATCTTAACTTGAATCAACCTATACCTTTAATTATCTATCGCGTATTTATAAAATTTGTCTTTCGCTTTTAATCTTTAATATTTAATAACGCTGCCCACTTCAGCGTCATTCATGCCTAAGGCAATAATTTCATGAAGGACACTTCATGTTTCCCTCCCCTGCTATCTCTTATCTGATGACAGACTCGAGATAAAATCGCCTTCCCCACATTCTCACCTCCTTTCAAAAAAGAAATAAAAATGTGGTTGGTGGGAAGAGTAGGAAGCTCCGCCTCGCTTCATACGGTGATCGCCGACCCGCAACATTCCACAATTGCGTTTGCGACCCCCCCGAACGTCCCGGTTTTGCCGGACATCCGGTCTTATATCCCGCCGAAGCGGGACCGTTGCAGCCGAAGCTGATTGTTGCGGCCGTAGCCGATAGTTGCAGCCGAAGCTGATTGGTGCGGCCGTAGCCGATTGTTGCGGCCTTAGCCGAGTTTTGCCCCGAAGGGACCGGTGCGACCTTAGTCGATTGGTGCGGCCGTAGCCGTATTTTGCCCCGTAGGGACCGGTGCGACCGTAGTCGTGGTTTGGCCGTAGCCGTGTGTTGCCCCGAAGGGACCGGTGCGACCGTAGTCGTGATTCCCCGAAGGCGAGTTACGCCAGTCATTAAGACCTCGGGTTCATTTGCAGCAAGCCCCGTAAGGCAATCTCGAACATGTTAGAATTGGTCTTTACGACCTCAGGATCATTTGCAGTAAGCCCCGTAAGGCAATAATTCTCATAGGACATTTAGTTCATAGGTCTTAATGCTTAACATAACCCGACCTCGGTCCCTACGAGCCATCGATTCTCGTTCAGCCATCAGAGGCACTGTCACACCCTGAATGAGCTTATAATGGTAAAAACATTAATTTATATTGGTACGCGTCGCGCACGCACTCATATGATAGTATGGAGTAACCGATGTACGTTCTGCAAAATACATGGTTATCATAAGATATATGAGGCGTTCCTCTTTTCTCGATCATTCGTGGTATCACTTTATTGCAATATCAAACTCAACAGAATTGTGACAGACATCCCCGTCAAGCTAATCAAGTCTCTAGACCCTTAACCATGCCAACACGAATGCCAACATGACTTCAGTTCCAGACCCCGAAGAGCTTACTCCTGAAGATTTGGTCGAGTGTTCGCGTACTAGACCAACAATACTCCTCGAAGATAACTTATGTTAATGCCCATTTCGAACCGTCAGGTCTACGATCAAGCTAGATGTTGCTTTTCACATTTCAATGAGAGACGTTATCAACCTCCATCAATTAAGTGTTAGTCGATACCATCGTCTCCGTTACTTAGCATCAAGAAGCTCAGAAGCAGTCCCGGGGTATCTACTGTGAACCACAAGACAGCGCTAAGAGGTGCGTCGTCGGTCATTCCACTACTAGCCCCAATGTGTAATATTTGAGCGATCGTTACATCCAACAAAGCTTATGGACCATGTCCAAAAACTAAGTCTATATAACGCCACCTTGCCGTACCGTAAGGCAGTGCTCGAGGCACGGACTTTTTACCTTTTCGCACTTTGTCGCCAAACAGTGTTGAACAAGATCGTTGTGTCGAAGCGTAAGCCTCTGCATCACAAAGAAGTCATAATGCAAGTTAAAGATCAGAGGTGCCGCCACCGCCAAGCTAACATTGGTATGTGCTGACATAACACCATCCGCGGTACGGTGTAACGTGCTGACATAACACCGACCATGGAACGGTGAAACGTACTAACACAACCGCTGCACCACTCGGGCAGTACTACACACTCCTTCAATAACTCAAACACTACAACCCCTACCTTGTCCCGATATTTTCGTTCAAGCGGACAGCGTTAGCTGCCCTATAAGCGGGAGGGAAACCAGATGTATTATAAGTCCAGCTCTGTTATTTACTTTTATTCGCCATGCTTCCATATATTAGGTTCGTCTAGAATATCGCATAAAACTATCATATTCCATTAATCAGACAGGGTACCCTTACCTGCCTTGTCCTCATAACTTCTGTTATTAACGAACCTTCCAGCCAATAACGCCATATGAAAATTTTATAAATTTATTTTATAAATTTATTTATTTATTTATTTATATATTTATATATTTATTTGCCATTATGCTCAACATCGCTCAACAGACCGACCTATGTATCATACATCTTAAGTCCAACCTATGGTTGAGGTGGCAGCCTCGCATCCTGGCTGCGCACCCTCCCTCACCATATATGCCAAGACTTTATCTTCGTGTCCCGCAGCGGAAAATTGGAAAAACCCGACTATCTCCGATTTGGATGAAACCTCTTTCATATCGTAGTGTCCCTCAACAGTACCACAACGATATGCTTCCCATCTCTCTAACTTCATTAGTTCCGGAGTTATTACCAATTAATGGTTTATTTCAATACGAGACCTGTTTCGCATTTCCTTCCATGGGAAGATGTTTTGAATTTTCCTAAACCCTACTGAAACCTAATTCTAACTACTTTTATGAAACTTTTACGCTATCTTAACATCTCTTTGACCAATCAAAGTTCTACTTTACTGATTTTTCAAAATTATCAAAACTTTTCCTAAGTTTTGATAATTTTCTATTTCTGATTATATTTACATGTGTTTACATGTTTACAGCCCCACCAAGCTGTTTTATATTCTTTCAGTATTTAATATTTGTTATTAGGAACAGGGTGTTACACACTGAACCTAGCGTTACTTGCATAATGTGTCAAGGTCAGCACTACTTGTTTAAATGTCCTAGCTTCTTAGAACTGCCCGTTTACAAACGAATTGACTACATAAAATCCAATTCCTTATGCTATAATTGTTTACAGCAATACTCAGCTGATCATAAGTGCTCCAAGAAAACTTGTGTTACTTGTCATGGTAGACATCACAGTCTCATACATCTCTCAAACGCTCCCAAAAAAGTAAATATTGCCACAGCAACCTTAGCACACATGAACACAATACAAACGCAAAACGATACAAATAAAACTACTAACACTCAATCTCACACACAACCTCTACTGGACTCTAAACATTCTATCATTCCAGAACAACATGTTCATAATGTCACTACACCTAATGTAAACAAACCAAGTTCTAGTACACAACAAACTATATATACTATACCATCAACTGTGTGCCTTTCAAACACCAACTCTCATCAAGTTTTGCTTTCTACAGTCATTCTGAAGGTACAAGATACTTCGGGAAAATGGCACACTGCTCGAGCTCTGCTTGACTCGGGAAGTGAAGTGAACATCGTCACTCACAAGCTTGCTAGCTCTCTACATAGTAAGTTTCTCTATAATAACCATATAATCCAAGGGATTGGTGAATCAGGTAAGCAAACGCAACTATGCATAAATACAAATATAGCTTCACGATTGTCTAACTACAATGCCAATCTTAACTTAATCGTAATGGACAGGATCACTATACCACTGCCACACAAATACATAAACACAACATACTGGAATATACCTACTGAACAACAAAATCTTCTTGCAGATCCCACATTTTATACACCCAATGGCATTGACATGCTCATAGGGGCTCAGTTGTTTTACTCATTACTTCTTTCAAAACGAATCAGTCTCGGACCAAATCTACCTCAGCTTATTGAAACTGTATTTGGTTGGGTAGTAACTGGTAATTTAAAGGAAACATCTTACAATTTAAACACACACATACCACCTGAAGTTAGCTTACATTTGGTCAATCATTCAACTACAGACGACAATATAACAAATCGATTCTGTCAACAAAACACTGCTAAAATACAGTCACACCTTACAGCTCCTGAACTCAAACATGCGCATAACTTCAGCATTCAAACTCTACAACTTAAAGATTTCCCCGAGGAATTTAAAGAAATAAAAAATATAAAATCATTCTCTCAGTCATCGCAATCAAACATACAATCTCATGCTTATACATTACAGTCAGCAAACACAACACAGTCAAAAGTTCAGTCCAAGACACAGCCCGTGCATACTTCGAAACCTAACAACAGTTCCCTGTATACTTTCATGTCTAGTCCACTAAGAAAGCTCAACCCATTTTTGTTTAGTGATATAACAAAAGGACACATACATAACTCCAACATATCATACAATCACGGCTATTATACTTCCTTGTAATGTAATGTAAATATGCAAATGTGAATTCAGTCAGACCTATCTATAAGCTTATTTTACTGCTACTATTCTAGTTTAAAAAGTACGTTTCTGTTTGTTTATTTTATTTTAAGTGTATTTCATAGTGCTTCATTGTTAATGGCTTATTATTTAAATACTAAGAACTATGATTGTTTTCCTCACTTGCTTGGAGGGGCGAGAATGTTGCATACAGACTTTTTATATTTGTCTTTGATCGCGCTCGTCTCTAAGCTCTCTTGTTTTCCTACGTCTTTTCACAAAATACTACAAAATCTATAATTTTCAATAAAATACATTTCTTCATTTAATCAGTTTAATTACATCACATATCATCTCAGACATGTTATAATGTTATTTAATGGTCTGTCATACTAATGATAGTAAGATGATTATTTGGATAGGATTCTAAAACATTTTAGAATTTAAAAAATATATATATACATATATATTTTATAGGTACATGTTGTGTTCAAACTTGAATCCTTAACCGTGGTGCTGATATCTAACTTTAAGTGTACTAGTTCTGATTAGAACATAATCATAACCTACTTACTAGATACATCAATTTAATTTGACAGGCCTCTTGACCCAGTTATTAGTGATCTTGCTTTCTGCGCCAGAAGTCACGGGGGTTTGGTTTCTAATCGAGGCCAACATTTTTGTGCATTATCATGATATTTACCAACTGTTTAGTATCCTAACCTAATTAGAAGCACCTATGCGTCTAATTGGGTACTAAATAATCGTGCGTGCGTTATACCCCTCAATATTTATTGTACATTCAATTTGACGATCTATCTATATTTATAAAAAAATATGAACTGACTGACTGATTGGAGATATATTAACATACAGCCTAAACCGCTTGGTCTAGAGACTTGAAATTTTGCACATAGATTGCTTATACAGTGTAAGCATTCACTAAGAAAGGATTTTGCAAAATTCAACCCATATGGGGGTGAAATAAACGAGCAATGAACGCGCGGGTAAATGCTAGTCTAAACGTGGCTCATCGTCCGGACCGGTGCTGCTATGCCTCAGAATGAATTATGGGGCCCCCATACATTTATCATTGTATTCTACAAGCTTTTATGACAAAAAAAGGAGTATAGAATATGACAATAACATCCAGCAAGCTTTGAGTCCGACACTTGCATCGAAGGTAAAAGAATTTTTAAAATCGGTCCAGTAGTTTTGAGTTTATTCATAACTAGCGACCCACCCCGGCTTCGCACGGGTGCACTGCTAACATTAAAACCTTTCTCTTGAATCACTCTATCCATTAAAAAAAACCGCATCAAAATCCGTTGCGTAGTTTTAAAGATTTAAGCATACAAAGGGACATAGGGATATAGGGACATAGGGACAGAGAAAGCGACTTTGTTTTATACTATGTAGTGACATACAAAAATACAGAAATACAAATATTTTCTCTTTATAATATATTATAGATAACATACAACGAAACTCATTTTGGTAGATGATAAAGACAAACAAACCGACAAAAAAATAGGAAAAAGATTTAGCATTTAGGTTGGAAACTCGAAAAAGGTATACGGAAGTTTGTTGTTTGTAAATTGTAGACTGTAGAGTAATGATTTTGAGGTCAAATTCTGTAGATTGTTGAGGTTATATGGCTGACAAAACAGTATATATTATATTATTTTTTTATCAGATTATTGTAACCTACATGTTATGTCAATTGCGTAACGTTATACTACACACGGGTTCGCATTTCGCAGAAAATGTTTAAATTGCTTTATCACGGTAAAACGTTACAGCTTTGCTTTGCTCAGAGCTAGGTTATGCTCTCCAAAAATATACACTACAATAACGATACAGAAATAGTAAGTTTAGAAATAAGTACTTTGAAATCTGTAGTATCACATATTTTCTAATAAAAACACACTATTTCAACATTCTGCTTATCTATCATTTTGCGTATCCGACTTTCTGCGTTGATTCTCATAACGCCATGGCAACTGCCCATATTTCTAAACAATGCTTAGTGCGGCTTGGAGCCGGTAAACCGCGCTATCACTCACAAGAGTCTGTATAAATACAAGCGTCTGGCCTTCAACCGAATACAGTTCCATTTCAAATTGAAAGCATTCCATGTCCACTCCTCCTCAATCTTGTGAACTGTAATATTTTTTGCTGGTTACGATCATAGAGACTTTGGTAGTGGTAGTATGTAAGAGTATTTTCAATAATATATAGTGCACCGTCTACTTCTAATCTCTCAGTTTCATCCATCCTAAGGTTGTCTGGAAGAGATCGCTAAAAGCAATAAGACCGCTCATTGTACTTTAGTTAATGTTGGTATCCATATTGTGTTGTTTTTGATGTACAATAAAGAGATATTGTATTGTATTGTAGTGTCTAAAATAGACAAAAGGTAACGAAAAACTAATGCATGAATTTAGCCAAAAAATATTTTAGTGTTTTAGTATATTCGTACTTTCTACCAGTAGTGTCGTGTTTAAGTTTGCAATAAATATGAATGCTACAACTAAAGACGCAAAATGGTCCTAACGACAATGATGTATGCCGTCTATAACTACTTATAATGGCCTACATCCATATATTCGTAGAGTTAATCCATATTTGCAATAAGCTCAGTGCCAACAGCAAAATAGATGACAATGTAGCCATGAGTCAGACTTAGAATCAAAGCTCCGACGACAAAACATGTGCCAAGGATATTCGCCATTTGATATGTGCATAAAATACAAATAAAATCAAGCGCATGCGTTTGTTTATTACTGTCCGTCGCAGTAAAGTAATTTATTTTAAGCTTGACAAATTCACTCTAACATCTGGATAGTTCTTTGCTATTGTTTTTCAAATCAAATAAAAAAAATATAAATAATCTCACGCCTTTTATCCCTGAAGGGGTAGGCAGAGGTAAGTATTCCATTTCTGGATATACCTACCGACTTTTCACGAGATATTCTTTGGACCCTAAAACTAATAGGTTGTAAGCCCATCGCCGGACCTGGTCTTTTACACTTAATTCACTTTACAGAATTAATTCTGGGACATTGTGTACACCCGAAGGGGGTTTCCTCACGATGTTTTCCTTCACCGACGACTTACCTTTTTCAAATCAAATCATTCAATTGTGAGATGAATCGTTAGGAGATTTTGTTATAAAACCATTGTTAATACTATTTAGCGCTGATTTTTCAATAGTCTGTTAAAGTTATCTAAAGAATAAACATCACTTGACACTTTTCCTTTCTATTTATCAGACAGTGACAGCATTAATATTATATTCTCCAGATTTATCTGACGATTGAAAAGTAGCCAAATTTAAAATTAATCCTATTTAATATTATAAACGCAAAATGTACTCAGTCTGCCAGTTAGTTAGTTTTTACCTTTTCACGGCTACATCGCTAAACCGATCTTTTTAAAACTTCGTAAGAAGATAGCTCTTATCTTGAGGAAGAATATAGGCTTACTTTTTTTTATCACAAAACGTGGTTGATGTTGCAAAAAATAGAATTTTAAGAAAGTCGCCTATTTTGCGGCCGCCATTGTGATTTTGTATGATGCGGTACGAAACATTTTATACAACGCGTAACAAAAAAGCGCAATTCCTCATACACCCCAATTAGTAAATTAACATAAAAAAATATGATAATCGAATTTTAATTGTGTCTAACCAATTTTCTTAAATATCGATCAATAATAGCACAATTTCCATACATAGCACTGAATTCAGCTCTGCTAATTCATTTTTCGGAAAAATTTAACACTTTAAAAATAGCTGAAATCGATTATGTAGTCGATACTGAACAAACTAATGTAACTCCTCAACCCTAATATCATATATAGAATACTAAAAGAACATAAAACCGCTTGGTGGGGCTGTAAACATGTAAACACATGTAAATATAGTCAGAAATAGAAAAATATTAAAACTTAGGAAAATACGAAAAACCGGCCAAGTGCGAGTCGGACTCGCGCACGGAGGGTTCCGTACAACCTTGCAAATTTATGGTTTTCGTAATTTTTCCTTTATCTATGCTATAAGACGTTGCTTCGTACCAAATTTCAAGATTCTGAGTTCACGGGAAGCACCCTGTAGGTTTTGATTCCCTTGCAAGTGTCGAAAATTTGCGGCATAAACGGCTGTATCTTTTGATTGCGTTGGCTTAGAAGTTTGATTTTTTCACAGCTTCAAGGGACAGTAGACCTGAGTAATTGATATAAATTTCAGCTTCATACCTCCACGCGTTCCTGAGAAAAAGGGTCTTGACAGACGGACGGACGGACGGACAGACGGACAACAAAGTGATCCTATAAGGGTTCCGTTTTTTCCTTTTGAGGTACGGAACCCTAAAAATTATGAAAATTCAGTAAAGTAGGGCTTGGTATGATCGAAGAGATGTTAAAATAGCATACAAGTTTCATAAAAGTAGTTAGAAATTGGTTTCAGTAGGGTTCAGGAAAAACCGAAACTTGTTTAGTATCGAAAATATAGCGGAATAGTTCTTGTATTAAGATAAACCATTTTTCGGTTATAACTCCGGAACTATTGGAGCTAGAGAGATAAAAAGTATATCATTGTAATGCTATTCACGGACCCTACGATATGCAAAAGGTTTCATCCAAATCGGAGATGGTCGGGTTTTTCCGGGCGGGACACGAAGAGGGGGTTCTGGCATCTATGGTGAGGGAGGGTGCGCGGTCGCGGGGCGAGGCTGCCACCTCAACCAAAGGTTGGACCTAGGATGTATGATACATGGGTCAGTCCTGTTGAGCAATATGACATATAAATAAATAAATATAATAAAAATATAAAACTCTCATATGGCGTTATTAGCTTGAAGGTTCGTTAATAACAGAAGTTATGAGGACAAGGCAGGTATGGGTTCCCTGTCTGATTAATGGAATATGGTAGTTTTATGCAATATTCTAAACGAGCCTAATATATGAAATGCATGACAAATAAAAGTAAATTAGAGAGTTTGGCCTATGTTACACCTGGGTTTCCCTCCCATCTAACTAACGCCGTCCGCTCGAACGCAAATGTCGGGACAGGGCAGGGGTTGTAGTGTTTGAGTTATTGACGGGGTGTGGTACTGCCCGAGTGGTGCAGCGGTTGTGTCAGTACGTTTCACCGCACCGCGGTCAGTGTTTATGTCGACACATACCAATGCTAGCTTGGCGGTGGCGACACCTCCGTTCTTTAACTGGACATGGTCCATAAGATTCGTCTGATGTAACGATCGCTTTTTAATATTACACATTGGAGGTAGTAGCAGAATGACTGACGACGCACCTCTTAGCGCTGTCTTGTGGTTTATAGTAAACACCCTGGGACTACTTCTGAGCTTTTTGGTGCCAAGTAACGGAGACGATGGTATCGACTAACACTTAATTGATGGAGGTTGATAACGTCTCTCATTGAAATGTGAAAAGCAACATCTAGCTTGGTCGTGGACCTGTGCGGTGCGAATTGGGCATTAACACAAGTTATCTTCGAGGAGTGTTGTTGGTCTAGTACGCGAACACTCGACCAAATCTTCGGGAGTAGGGCTCTTCGGAGTCTGGAACTGTAGTCATGTCAGTATTTGTATTGGCATGGTAAAGGGGTCTAGAGTCTTGATTGGCTTGACGGAGATGTCTGTCATGCTTCTGTTGAGCTTGATATTATAATAAAAGTGATACCACGAATGAACGAGAAAATGAGGAATGCCTCATATATCCTATGGTAACCATGTATTTGCAGAACGTACATTGGTTACTTCATACTATCATATGAGTGCGCGCGCGACGCGTATCAATATAAACTAATGGTTTTACCATTATAAGCTCATTCAGGGTGTGACAGCGCTTCTGATGGCTGAACGAGATTCGATGGCTCGTAGGGACCGAGGTCGGGTCACGACGAGCATTAAGACCTATGAACGAGTTGTCTTACGGGACTTATTGCCTTTCGGGCTTACTGCAAATGATCCTGAGGTCTTAAAGACTATCTCACCACCGCGCGCCTCACCAAGCGCCTTCGGGCGTAACTTTTATTATCAAT
The DNA here is from genome assembly GCA_963855545.1 of Ethmia dodecea. Taxonomy (NCBI): domain Eukaryota; kingdom Metazoa; phylum Arthropoda; class Insecta; order Lepidoptera; family Depressariidae; genus Ethmia; species Ethmia dodecea. Next base: position 5,387,636 of record OY979449.1, read on the forward strand.
TTGTTCGAGAATGCCTTTCGGGGCTTACTGCAAATGATCCTGAGGTCTTAATGACTGCCGTAACTCGCCTTCGGGGCAAAACTCGGCACCACAAACGACTTCGGTCGCAAACGGTCCCTTCGGGGCAAAACACGGCTCCGGCCGCACCAATCGACTTCGGTCGCAGCGGTCCCTTCGGGGCAAAACTCGGCTTCGGCCGCATCAATCGACTTCGGTCGCAACGGTCCCTTCGGGGCAATCCTCGGCTGCGGCCGCAACACGAGATCATCATGAAAGCTAAATTTTGAGGTCGTTTAAAATTATGCGTAGGACGTTTGGCGATTGTATTCGTATTCGTCTTTACGCGTAACATCAATACTCGCTTGCTATAAGATTAGCAGCGATTTGACATAAAAGTGGATTTTCTCTAATTCCGTGCGAGAGAACATGTTAACAAAATATTGAAACGATATATTGTGAATGAGATTCTTGCTTTGAGCTGTGCAATACTAGCTTAGCATTATATGATGTTTAGCTTGTGTTGCAGCGTATGAATTTTAATACGTTGGAATTACGGTTCCTTCGTATAGAGAAATGTATCCATATTATAAGTAAGGTCTTAGGTTTAGTTACACTAATTTCAGGAATTGCGCTTATTCCGTTACACATTGTTAGTACAGTGAATAGAGACCAAATAAGGGGGGTTACCTTACAAACGGTCCGGTAGTTCTAAATTTTTTACATGTTGTCTAGGATGGTTGTTAAGTGTTTAAAATGCTAAATGCACAATTCCCCCCCCCTCCGCGCCCGCCACCATCTTGAAAAAACAAAAAAAAAAATCTGCACTTTTTTTAGATTTTCACTTATATATTTGTTTCGGTGCATTTTAGCTACAAAACAGTTCTATACAATGTTGTAGAGAATGAAATTTCCTATAATATACGTGTTAAATTTTGTTTGTAGGGCAGATAGTTCACGAGATATGATATTTTAAAAAATATAAAAAAATACGCATTTTCCGGAAAAATTTCAAACTTATTAAATAAACAATATGCCGTTGTTTTCATTTTAATGCTTACTGCCCCCTCCGTAAGGTTGGTTAAAAAAAGTATACATCCATTTTGTAGGTAATTAAATTCCGTACAATTTTTATTCTTAAACTTGTTTTTCTCAAATAGGCCAAAATTGAATTACAGCGTTCTAAAGTTAGAAGTTTGAAAAATTTCCGGAAAATGCGTATTTTTTTTAAAATATCATATCTCGTGAACTATCTGGAGTGCGTTACTCCAGCGGAAATTTGTCGAATATCGGCATTTGAGGGATACAGATAATTAGTTCTCCGGCTTCTGTAAATGTTGTGCAGATTTAAAAATTTGTATTGCTTATAGTTTGCGAGTAATTCAAGAAAAACAGTTTCCGCTGGAGTAACGTTACCCCAGCGGCAATTATTTTTTTCTAATGGGAATAATGAAATAATTTTTATCTACATAATCAGTTGTCATGACGGAGTAAATGTTGCGACTTAATTTGAATTTGTATCGTTAATGGTTCCGAAGATATTCAAAAATTTCAAAATGCCGCGTTTTTGATGTTTGCGTTTTTCGCTGAATTTCGGAAATGGTTAAGCGCACTATCATAATTTTTTGTACATGACTTCTTATGCCATATTCCATATTTGTTGTGAAATAAAAAATTAAAAATAATTTACCGTTTAGGAGTTATGTAAGCAAATAGAAAAACCCTCTAATACGTCCTAGCACTTTGAATAAGAGGTCTAGAGACTTGTTTGAAACGTTATTTTGTAGCTTGCATCTGCCTTCAGGTGTTTGTGAAGTTTCATTAATATCCTATAAGTAATAAATAAATTATAATGAAATTTAGCTCAGTTTGGGCCTCGACGCGCAGAGCGTTATTTAACCCCCTATTAATGGACGTTCTTGTGGGATTTTTTAACCGAATAATACGTAAATAATTAGTTATATAGTTCAATTTTATACTTGTGAAATTTTAGCATCGTACAATCAATAATTAACGAGATAATCAAAAAATACACATTTTAAGTTATTTACTGTGTTAACCCGACCGAATTTAGATGGTCACAGAAAAGCGGCCGTTTAGTACATTATGCTAACATTCTAAAACACGTAGTATAATAGTCTTTCAAGTTCGGTACAGACGCGTACATTATCTTTTGAATACCTATTGATTAAATTAATTTTTTTTTTGGAGTTTCACATGAATATTTTATATATTATATTATTATCCTAGCAGTCTGCTTATATACTTAAATCGAGCTAAATCTTCGTACCTATTAACAGTTATTATTAATGTGTAGTGCTTCTTAACTTTTCTTCTTTTTCTGTGGGTTACTTGTTCCACCAAGAAGGACATTAATTTGTAAACAAGGTAGGCTATAATGTATAAATAAATATACAATATTATTATTATTGTTTATAAATGTATATTATACTTATACATTCGCATCATGAAAATAATATAATAATCTAATCTCACGCCTTTTTTTATCCCCGAGGGGGTAGGCAGAGGTATTCCATTACTGGATATACCCACATTTCACGAGATATATTGGACCCCTAAACGTGATAGGTGGTGAGCCCATCGCTGGACCGGGTCTGTTTACACATGCCTCAAAAATTCTGAACAGATTTTGATGAAATTTGGTATGGAGATAACTGAGTACCCGGGTCAACGTCTAGATTACTTTTTAGTTCTGAAAAATATCTCATTTCCAAGGGAAAATATAAAAACTGATTACAAAAGAGAAATACGTACTATTCACCTCGAAACATGAAATATGGTATGTAGATGTCTTAATGTAGTAGGCAACCGCTATGAAGGGATTTTTTTAAATTCTCATGGGAACAGGAAAAACAGGATCCACTGCACCCACTGTTTAAAATATCATGGTCTTATATGTCTTAGGAAACCAATATGAAGGAATTATAGGAAATTCCCACGGGAACGGGAATAAACTGGATCCACGGCTCCCACTATTTAAAATATCATGGTCTTACATGCCTTAGAAGACCACTATGAAGGAATTATAGGAAATTCCCATGGGAACGAGAATAAACTGGATCCACTGCACCCACTGTTTGTATTATACCTACTGAAATAAAAGAATTTTGAGTTTTGAGTTTTTGAGTTTTGATGGTTTTGCCACACTGTCAGAAAAATTGCTGTGGCAAATGGCAATGCGCGCGCTTTTGAATTCCGACATCGAATTGTTTGTGTATTTTATATTTTGAAATGTATTCAAGTAGCAGTGACTGCAGTGATAGTTAAACATCGGAAAACTCACTACGTTCGGGATTCTATCCTAGAATCATTCACTATGTTCGTGGTTTAAAAAAACGCCCTCGCCGTAAAAATATAGTTTTGCTCCCTTATGACACAAACTACTATTCCCACGTTGAAGTGTTATTTGTTTTATTTTTTAAATTTTTATTTGCAAGCCATAAAAATATAATTATATAATCAATACTTTTCCAATAAATAAAAGCAAGTTTCATTGTGATGGAACATTAAAGAACATTTAGCACAATTACACCTTCAATATGTTTCTTTTTGCAATTATTATGTAACACGCTTTTATTTATTAAAAAAGTGTTGATTATATTATAATGATATTTTTCTTATCAGGTTTAAATTATTATTTTTAAATTTTTAGTTCTTTTTATATTAACAATAACATAACAAAAGCTTGTTTTTAAAAAACTATATATTTTAATTTTTCTGAATAGTGATGCTATTTAATTTTATTATTGATAGCGGGTGCCCAACGGCGTTGCCCGCGCGAATCCAGTTTATTCCCGTTCCCGGAAGAATTTCAAAAATTGATAATAATATCTAAATTGATAACTATCTATACTAACGCAATAATTTAGTCCAGTAATCTGATTTTGTTTTTGAAGTTGATTTAAATTTATGTTGTATAAAAGATGATCTCAGAATAAATCTACCTAAGTTCAATGACTTTTTATTTTTCGTATTTTTTATTAAAAGGTTTTATAGAAACGATTATTAATACCTGTCAATAAGTTTTTTAACACTTGTGTACGCAATTGTAAAAAACCTTATAAAACTATCCTATATATTTAAAAAGGTTAGCATAATGTACTAAACGGCCGCTTTTCTGTGACCATCTAAACTCGGTCGGGTTAACACAGTAAATAACTTAAAATGTGTATTTTTTGATTATCTCGTTAATTATTGATTGTACGATGCTGAAATTTCACAAGTATAAAATTGAACTATATAACTAATTATTTACGTATTATTCGGTTAAAAAATCCCACAAGAACGTCCATTAATAGGGGGTTAAATAACGCTCTGCGCGTCGAGGCCCAAACTGAGCTAAATTTCATTATAATTTATTAATTACTTATAGGATACTAATGAAACTTCACAAACACCTGAAGGCAGTTGCAAGCTACAAAATAACGTTTCAAACAAGTCTCTAGACCTCTTATTCAAAGTGCTAGGACGTATTAGAGGGTTTTTCTATTTGCTTACATAACTCCTAAACGGTAAATTATTTTTAATTTTTTATTTCACAACAAATAAGGAATATGGCATAAAAAGTCATGTACAAAAAATTATGATAGTGCGCTTAACCATTTCCGAAATTCAGCGAAAAACGCAAACATCAAAAACGCGGGCATTTTGAAATTTTTGAATATCTTCGGAACCATTAACGATACAAATTCAAATTAAGTCGCAACATTTACTCCGTCATGACAACTGATTATGTAGATAAAAATTATTACAATATTCCCATTAGAAAAAAAAAATGCCGCTGGGGTAACGTTATTCCAGCGGAAACTGTTTTTCTTGAATTACTCAAACACTATAAGCAATACAAATTTTTAAATCTGCACAACATTTACAGAAGCCGGAGAACTAATTATCTGTATCCCTCAAATGCCGATATTCGACAAATTTCCGCTGGAGTAACGCACTCAACTATCTGCCCTACAAACAAAATTTAACACGTATATTATAGGGAATTTCATTCTCTACAACATTGTATAGAACTGTTTTGTAGCTAAAATGCACCGAAACAAAGATATAAGTGAAAATCTAAAAAAAGTGACGATTTTTTTTGGTTTTTTCAAGATGGCGGCGGGCGCGGAGGGGGGGGGAATTGTGCATTTAGCATTTTAAACACTTAACAACCATCCTAGACAACATGTAAAAAATTTAGAACTACCGGACCGTTTGTAAGGTATCAGCTCTCTATTCACTGGGTTATGTATATTATAGGGTATCTCAAAATACAGCAGTACCTGCTAAAAGTACAACAGAAAGGGTAGATTCATCTTAAAAAATTGCCGTATTTTCTTTCTTCCACTTTAATCTCAAATCTGATAACCTAGTACTGGAAATCGGTCTGCCGCTTCTTGCTTTATCTGTCAAATATGACGTTGACGAAAATACCTCTTTTGTTCGTCACAGTAGGTAAAAAAATACATACCTACTACATAATACTGTTCAATTGACAACTTCGTGCCTTTATGCTTTGTCGATATGAGATAACATACTGATTAATGGCATTCGAGTTGGCTCTCACTTTTATCCGGTTTTTATTTTCGTTGAAGCCGGTTTTATATCACTAAAAGCTTTTCTGGTTCTGAATTCACCTTGGGAATCTTTACATAGATTTTATACTTTGAAGCAACCAACATACGTAGTTGAATAAAATAAAAGTAGGTATTCGAGAAGCCAGAAAATTTACATTCTTTGAGTAATGTGACCACCCTTAACCTACTATAAACTTGAATACCTAATTACCTACTATGAATCATTATGTAAAAATAAGGCGTTGATACAAGCGTCAGAAGACTCAGGATTACATTGTATGGTAATAACGCTTATGCAACTTTGCGGTTACAAAAAATATTTAAAAACCTTGGTAAAGGAACGATGAAATAAAATAAAAAAAGATTTATGCTTTTATACAATGAAAATGTTTATATACTGTCTATAAATTGTATGTAGATTTTTATATTGTGCTTGGACCTGTACCTACGTTTTTAAAGTAATTAATTTTCACCTAATACCGACCTTATGCTTATGTCAAACGAATTTGTGATAATGTTTAATATCGCTGCGTTAATAACAACGACCACCCCTAATCGCATGCAGTATCTAAATCACTTGTCTAGCGAGATCGTAAATAAAATTTATTATGTGTTTTGCTACACGAGTACATAAGCTTTTGTAATTTTGGAGCACAATTAAATATTTAGTTATCAAAAGTAAAAAAAGTACTGATGAAGATTTTTATTCGCCGGAGAACACGAGAACCAAATTAGTAAATCTCACTTTTTAAACCGTTTAATAAAAAGTACGCCAGATATAAAATTTTATGTGACATCACCAACTTATCGCCAAGAAAAATCTAGTGACGCTTCATTTCAAAATGTGTCATTTGTTAAATCCTCCAATCAGTTTAGAGCTGTGTAAACTGTTTAAATAACATTACCCTTCTCCCGATTTAATCAAGTGACAACACTGACTTATCCATAGTAAGTTTTAACGTTATCATATCGAATTATGTATCCGTATTTTAATTTATTGATCATTTAATTATAACGAGACACATTCCACTGTTTTTTTGCTCTTCGTCGAAGAATTCGTTTCTAGTAAGTAAAAATATTAAAAGTTTCTCGGTTATAAATCACAGTAGATTTATACATTAATTATCATAATGAAATATTTGATTACTAAAAAATACGTTTGTCATTATATTACAATTTAACGGAGTCGATGGCGATTGACGACTGTTTATTACTTTTCATAGATAATCATTATAATTTATCAAAGACAGCTTACCATTCTAACTCAGAAAAATTAGATGACAAAAATTCATGCTAACAATAATAGCATTTTTATATGTTCTGGGTAGTCTGTACGAGTTCGTCTCATATTTCATTAATTACACAAATAGTTAACTCCAGAATGAATAATGTGTTCATTCTATTTTCCGTTCATTTAGGATCGGGTGGTATACATTACGTCATGTGCCCTTTTACAACTGTTCACGAAGTATGATGAAAATGGAACAAATTGATCATAATACTTATAATAAGAAATTCATCATTTTACCTTTTGATGATTGTCTACTAAGCCGAGGTAAAACTACTCAGTGGTTCTAAATAGGCTAATTTTTGACTCCGCTATTTTAATTCACTACGCCGCCGCGGGCGGTCGCCAATAACTCAAAAAAATAAAAATAAACATTTATCTAATTTAAATATTTTTACTGTTAACTAGTCATGTCATGACCCTGACTTTGTCTGCCATAGGTATTCAATCAGCACTTGTAGCCCAATACTGGGTCAAACGGCAAAGTCGACGGAAAATCTTCAAAGCGAGACTGTCAACATTTCTACCACTCAGTCTTAAACAAACACAAACATCACCTAGATTCAACAAAATAGTGCAAAAGTAGCTCTTATGGCAACGAAGAAAGAGTTTGTTTTGTGAGAGTAGGATATAAATGTAACGTGGTGCTTTGGGAAAGATTGATAGACTTGCTTGTGAATGAACTAGGCAAATATACAGAGGATTTTTGGCGGGAGATAAATCTAAGTAGGGTTAAGCCCCGTAAAACATAGGTTAGCCTTGAAGTAATGTGTTTTACAATTTACTTCAGATAATATATAAAATTTAAGAGGTCGCAGAATGTTTTAATGTTTCTAACATAAATACAGTCATGTCACTACAGCTTTTGTTAGGTCCTCGATCTGAGTGTTTTCTATACAATAAGCATGCAAATTTTACTAAATTTGCATGTTGTAAATAGAAACTAATTTCTGTAAATTCTATATTATTTCATATTGCAGAGGAAGAACTTCTAAAATGATAAGACAGTATTATTCTTAAGTTCAATAGAATTACTACATACGATTGAATAATCACACTTATAGTACAATAATGTAGGTAAGTATTTTTATCTGACTGCCTCAGAGGAAGAGTTAAGTAGTGTTTTATACATATTCTTACGGCATGCTCTATAGTACGTGGCCGTTTATATTTAAATTTTTATTATTATTTGTTTACTAAATTAAAGATCTTTTTTTTTCATGAAACTATTTTGACAAAGTGTTTATTTTTTTATTTTAGTAATTTTATCATAATTCGGAAGTGGTATCAAAGCGTCATTTGTTTGCCTCTTAGTACGAAACCTTATTAAAATTCTGAGCAGAACCTACCTAGTTTTTCCAGAATGATCTATTTTTACTTAGCTAGGTACCTATCTAATAACATGTGTACCTATGTATATTTTATATATATATATATATAAATATATATAAACAGACTGACTGATTGGTGATATATCAACGTACATGTCCACCCGAGCGAAGCCGGGGCGGGCCGCTTTTTCTTATTTTTTAAAGAAACAATACTCAAAGTACTAACTCTGCATGATTGTAACAAGGAGATTGTAATAAGAAGTTTCATTGACCTTGTTACGCCATGGCTGATTTTCCAAAAATATTTTAAAGATTAAAATATTCGCGAGCGTTACTAAGCCTGGCTTAACAACCGGTAATGTTTACATAATTCATGACATATTATTATCGGTCACGGAAGGTGCCAGTGACCGTTGTTTGCTAAAAACATAATATGACACATAGAAGCTAGTGATTGTGATACGCTAATGTACTTAATATAAGAAAGGGATATTATAAGATAAAAGATTTGTATGTTTTTTGGTACCTAATGAATAGGCTTCGAAACTAATGTACAGTTTAAAAAAACTTTCACAAATGGAAATTTTAATTATGGGTTATAATTTTCCCACGGGTTTAGTAGGTACCTACGTCAATAAATAAATAAATAAAATCTCACGCCTTATATCCCCTAGAGGGTAGTCAGAGGTATTTCATTTCTGGATATACCTATCCACTTTTCACGAGATATTCTTTGAGCCCCTAAACCTACTTAACTTGACGAAATTGCGTGGAAACAGCCTGTCATTAATATTTTCTAGATAGTAGATTTTATATCTACACACACACACAGTTCTTCCCTTAGGAGTGATTTCTTCATTAGGTCGATTAATATATGTTAATTATAGTTAAAGATATTGTGATTGTATTTGACTTGTGACTTTGATAAGTGTTGGTTAATTGTGAAGAAATAATGGACCACCCGGATATAATTCGGTATACTCGGATATATTATATTATTATATTATATATTATACTACTAACATTTTTTTTAAATTATTATACTCGTATTGTATCGACTAATAATGATGTTTTTATATCTGAAAACTAGAATCGAGTTTCGAGTCCGTTGCATGAATTAAGGAAATTTGGAGGCTGTCTGGATAACATGATTTATGATTAAATACGCAAAGTTCATAATTCTTAAAATTAGACAAGTTGTAGAAGTAGGTCCTACGAGATTGATTGAATTACTTGTAGGGCGATACCTACATAATTTAATTAGAGGACCAAAAATCATGACATTACATCAAAAATGCTTTAGTAGGTACATTTTTTGACAGTTACTCGTTACGTCGGAGGCTTCACGCAATGCAGCGTCCTAGAATTTATTTTAAGTAAGATCGTACGCTACACTTTTCATCTCATGTAGCTATTATCTATATATATAAAAGGAGAAGCTAAATCTAAAAATCAAGGCCCAGCCCAAACCGCTGAACATAGAAACATGAAATTTTGTGTGTAGGTTACGTTTATAGTGTAGATGCTCGCTAAGAAAGGATTTTACAAAATTCAACCCTTAAGGGGGTGAAAGAGGGGGTTCAAGTTTGTATGGGATAGTGTGATTTCTGCGTGTATCAACTTTAAGCTTGGCACAAATACTCTTCAAAATACACTATGAAATATTAGTTCTAAGATTTTTTGAAAATCATCCTCCAAGGGGGTGAAAGTAGGGGATGAAGTTTGTATGGAAAACCTTTATTTTTGGGTGTATCGATTCGAAACTTTGTGAAAATACTCCTAAAAACAAATAACAAGACACGTATTTCTGGATTTTTCGTAAATCTTCCCCTAAGGGGGTGAAACAGGGTATAGGAGTTTGTATGGAGACGTATTGTTTTTTACGTCTATCAACTTCAAACTTGGCACACATACTCTTAAAAATAAATCATGAGACACGTATTTTAGGATTTTTCGAAAATCATCCCCTAAAGGGGTGAAAGCAGGAGTTGAAGTTGCTATGGAGAAGTGTGTTTTTTGGCGTCAATCAACATGAAACTTTTTACAAACACTCTTAAAAACTAACAATGATATATTAGTTCTAGGATTTTTCGAAAATCATCTTTAAAGGGGTGAAAGTGGGGGTTGAATTTTTCATGAAAAACCTTAGTTTTTGGGTGTATCTATTTGAAACTTTGTAAAAATACTCCTCAAAACAAATAGCAAGATATATATTTCTGGATTTTTCGAAAATCGCCCCCTAAACGGGTGAAACCGGGGGTTGGAGTTTGTATGGAGACGTGTTGTTTTTTACGTCTATCAACTTTAAACCTGGCACAAATATTCTTCTAAACAAACTATGAAATATTACTTCTAGGATTTTTTGAAGATTATCTTCCAAGGGGGTGAAAGTGTGGTTTGAATTTCGTATGGAAAATCTTCATTTTTGGGTGTATCAATTCGAAACTTTGTAAAAATACTTCTCAAAACAAACAACAAGACACGTATTTCTGGATTTTTCGAAAATCAACCCCTATGGGGGTAAAACAAGGGGTATGAGTTTCTATGGAGACGTGTTGTTTTTTACGTCTACCAACTTTAAACCTGGCACAAATACTCTTCTAAACAAACTATGAAATATTACTTCTAGGATTTTTTGAAAATTATCTTCCAAGGGGGTGAAAGTGTGGTTTGAATTTTGTATGGAAAATCTTCATTTTTGGGTGTATCAATTCGAAACTTTGTAAAAATACTTCTCAAAACAAACAACAAGACACGTATTTCTGGCTTTTTCGAAAATCAACCCCTATGGGGGTTAAACAAGGGGTATGAGTTTCTATGGAGACGTGTTGTTTTTTACGTCTATCAGCTTGATACTTGGCACAAATAGGTACTTTTAGAAATAAGTAATGAGACAGTGTTTTGGATTTTTCGAAAATCATCATCATCGGGGCAAAAGTAGGGGTTGAAGTTGGTATGAAGAAATGTAGTTTTTTGCGTCTATCAACTTGAAACTTATCACAAATATTCTTTAAAAGTCTCCATACAAAGTCCATTTTTTTTGAGAATTCACTAGGTATTGGTTCCTTGGGGAAATTTGTTTGTTGCATGAGCACGTGCATATACCCATTGGTATCAGTGTAACTCCGAATCGACAACACCTGGAAACTTGAGATATGTTATGTAGGTGTCTTATATGTCGTACGCAAACGTTCTATGGAGGGATTTTTATAAATTCCCACGGGAACGGAAATATACTGGTCCCACGCGGACAACGGATATTTGAAAAATAAACAGAACCTACTTAATATGTCCTGCATAAGGATACATTTACTCTGTGTTTATCCCGAAATGTTTAAAAAATAAATGTCCACCCGTGCGAAGCCGGGGCGGGCCGCTAGTAAGACTATATACAGCTGAGGCAACTCCCGATAAAAATGTTCAATGTTCTTTTAAAAATATACCATTTATTTATTTAACTTCGTGTACCAAGACAATGTACACATGGCGAACTTAATGCCTAAATCAGGCTATGCAGAAACAATTTGGCAGAATTGTCAGAAAATAATAAAAATTAAGATCTGTAATAGTCAAAGGTAATAGTACGATTTCCATAGTTAGCATGAAATTCAGCTATGCTATTTTATTTTCGGATAAATTTAACACATATTATTATAAATAGCTGAAGTAGTCGATACTGAACAAACTAATTTTAGGAATTGCGCTTATTCTGTTACTTATGGTATTTCCTAAAAGAACATACATACAAAAATACTTACATTAAATAATCTAGAGGATGATTTAAAAAAAATCACGACATATCTCCGAGGGGGTAGGCGGAGGTATTTAATTTCTGGATATACCCACTTTTTACCAGATATTCTTTGGACCCCTAAACGAGATAGGTGGTGAGCCCATCGCCAGACCGGGTCTGTTTACACATGTCTCAGAATTCATTCTGGGACCTGCGGGTTTCCTCACGATGTTTTCCTTCACCGTCGAGCTAGTGATAAATATGTACGTAAGTTTTGAAAAACTCCTTTGTACACGCCAGGATTCGAACACGAGCCTCACTGATTTTCATCATGTAGAGCAGGCTCTTTAACCGTACGGCTATCGCTGCTCATGATGATTTTCTTTCAAGCAATTTAAAAATCAATACAATTCAAACTAAGTCACATGGTTACGATTTTAGCGAGATACTAGGCTGGAGGAAATTTAGATCACTAATTTGTAATTCCAAGTCTCCAGACTTCATTTAATTTACGTATACTCTATACCTATCTGTTCTCTACGGAAGATATTATGAAACTAAGTTTATCTCAATTCTGTTTTGTTATTTAGTTATTATGACTCACAATTAAGATACTGTTATCTCAAGTACCACTTATTAACACAGCACAGTACCGACAATAGTATCCGTTTGATTATAGATTTATAATTTACATGCAAATTAGTATTGATATGGAAATTATATTCAACTGTTAGCGTATCAGTTTTGTAAGTTGTTCGTATGTACTATCAGCAAACGCTAAGCCTGATACATTTGGAAGAATTGTCGCTTGTGAACTCCAATTTTATTACCCCGACCCTAATTAGAGTTACACAATGAGAAGTCAGTAAAACCGTCTTTTTTTCTATTCCGAACCATTCATCGACACTAAATGGTTAAAAACATGAAAGAAACACTTTTTTGTAATTTTAATTGTTACTATAAGTGAGGGCTTTCTCGATACGGGGTGGGAAAAGATAGCTGCTCGCTAAAATGCAGCAATCAGAACTTTTTTCGAAAGTACCATAAATATTGCGCTTCCGTGTTTCGGAAGGCACGTTAAATTGTTGGTCCCGGTTTTCGTTGTGTTTACGCACAATGGAAGTCGTTAAGCCATGTCAGATACCCTTGGGTGGCTTGAAAAGTTCTGACTGTTAAGTGGCCACTAGCTTAACACCATCTCCCAATTCGCGATGGGCTCGCGTGGGAGATTTTAGCCCATACTTCCTCATGTGTGAGGAAAGACCCTTAGCTCAGCAGTGGGCTGTTACGGGTTGATGATGACGATGATGATAAATATTGTGCGTGGCTTTGTTCGAGGATTAAAGAACACTAAGACGACACGAGGATGCAAGACTAAATTTTAGTCTTGCATCCTCATCCAGTGGTCTTCTGGTCAACCATACGAGATATAAAAAGAAAGCCGAGACTGTTAACTAAAATAAGCAACTGATTTATTGTCATAAATTTAAAAGTCAAATACCTACTTCAATTTACATTATATCGTCCCGTCAAGCGACAAATCATAAATTACATATAAAACATAGATTTTTTTACAGTATCTAGTATAGGAAAATCACAGCTGACTTGTAATCAAAACGTTTATGTTACGTAAGTAGAAACAGGCACAACATTAATTATTTTTATCGGAATCATTCAGAAATAGAATATATTATAATCTACTAGTGCATTATTTTCGTATTATTTTTAATATTAATCATACATTCATCCACGGACTGACCCTTTTAAAAAACAGCACTCCGGTACGGCGAAGGCGCACCACCTATGGCGTTCTGGGGTCCAAAAAGTATAGTGGTGAAAAGTGGGTATATCCAGAAATTGAACCTTCCTCTTAAATCACTCGCTCGATTGAAAAAACCCGCATCAAAATCTGTTGCGTAGTTTTAAAGATCTAAGCATACATAGGGACTTTCCCATATTAATGATCTAAGATAGGGACAGACAGACGGGAAGCGACTTTGTTTATACTACGTAGTGATACTTTTTATCCCGAAACGAACGAAGTCACAGGCAATAATAATAAGTATAATCTCACGCCTTTTTTATCCCCGAGGGGGTAGGCAGAGGTATTCCATTACTGGAAATACCCACATTTCACGAGATATATTTGGACCCCTAAACGTGATAGGTGGTGAGCCTATCGCCGGACCGGGTCTATTTACACATGTCTCAGAATTAATTCTGAGACCTGCGGGTTTCCTCACGATGTTTTCCTTCACCGTCGAGCTAGTGATAAATATGTACGTAAGTTTTTGAAAAACTCATTGGTACATGCCAGGAGTCACAGGCAAAACTAAACTAAAGGTAAAAACAAGCGAAATAGGCCGACAGACTTTCACCAAAGTAAGTTAATTTAGTATTGCATAAGCGAAGTGTGCATACTTTGATCCTGACTGCCTCAGTCTTCGATAGCTTGAAAAGGAATCCTGTAAAGCGCACAAATATTTTATAATAAAAACCATATCATAATATTAGATAGGTATTACAAAAAGAGTAATATTAACGTACCTACTAGGTATATTTTACAACAAGACAAAGGTCACAGGTAAAAAACCTTACTCCTAACTCAGATGACACATCTAAAATATGATCTTTATTTATGGAATGTAGATTATGTCATCATTTAATTATCTTTTCCTTTTGTAATCAAGAATTTCCTGCGACGTGACATTCCGAGGAATAAGTCATGCTATCTGGTTGCACTGACTTGTAAAAGTTGCAAGTTATCACTTTGCTTTCTGAAGAATTGAATAAATAAACTATGTACTGTCATGTCACCAAATAGATTAAAATATAACAGGACATAGAGCGGACAAACCGAGGAAAATTTGAAGCCAAAAGTTATTCCAAGTGGAATAAGTCTAGTACAATTTCGACCGAATGACAGCTCGCGTTCATACTAACTGACATGACGCTTAAGCTTGAAACATGCTTCAAAGTTTTGTATGAAAATATTCCCAATGCCCCCTCTATGTCTTATTATATTTTAATCTCTTTGCATGTCACACAACTCGTAATAGACGTTCATTAATAATACGCTCGCGACTCTTAATATTTTATTTGCGCCATTTCTCTCCCAGTTATTGTGCGTATACTACTGCGCCCCGCGGTTTCACCCATGTTAATAAAATAGCTTTTGTCACTCAGGAATAGTGTAGCTTTCTATCAGAGAAAGAATTACAACTTGACGCCTTTTTATCGTCAGTGTAGAACAGAAGATGTACATTTTAGAATTTGGTTGCTTTCCCTTTTAAATTATTCCCTTTAGTTCAATACGTTTAGTTCAATATTTTTACCTTTATTTCGTGCTTAACGGTTAGTGGTTTATAAACATTGCTCTACAAATATATATAATAATAACTAGCGACCCGCCCCGGCTTCGCACGGGTGCAATGCTGAATTTTCTTTGCTATAAACCATCCCTGGATCCACTCAAACCCACACAAAAAGTTTCATAAAAATCGGTCCGGCCGTTCTCGAGTTAAATCGTCAGGAAGGAAAACCCGACTTATTTTTATATAGTAGATATGTTCGTGTAACATACCACTCAAATCCGCATGCTGACGAGGCAACATCGCACAATCTTTACAAAAATGTGTCTCCAGCCAATACAATAAAAAACAATTGATTTTTAATTGTTACGGGTACCGATTGGAACCGACCGGTGCTCGACGAATTAATGTGTTTTCGCTTAGCGGTTAGAAACAAGATAACATACCAATGGCTGTAGCCCTAAAGCATAATATCTACTACTAGCTGTTTCCCGCGACTCCACCATCGTAAGTCATGTTCCGTAAGTAAACGTTCTTTTGATGTTTTTTTTTAAATCAGTCTAGTATTTTCGAGCCTATAAATTATTTTTTATTTAAAGAATTATTGTTTTAATAAATGAGGTGCATTACGATAACTTTGTTCTTGAACTACAAGTACATCTCGCAATGAAACTCGGAAAAATATTTAATTGACATAGGTAATGTATGTGTGATCTATCTTTTTAACTAAAAATAAACACTAAATTCACAAAATGTATTTATGTATATTACCATTACTTCTCAAAATCGATTTCAGTATATTTATTGGAGCATTATGAATTTTTATCATGTGCTGACGTTAGTATGGTAGCATTTGCCCTAAAACCTAGGTAAAGTCACGTATGACGCAAATAGTATTCATGGATGCTCCCAGAGCCAATACACGTTCGTCCAATATTGAAAATTTTTAGTGAAATTCCTTAAGTTTCCTTAACCTGTCCTCCGAAGAATACAGAGAGAAAGGTTAAACAATGATTAGTCTTTCCTACAGCTGTTTGTAATGACGTTGAAAAACTTTGTGTTTGAAACACCTTTCTTCTCACTATACCTACTACTACTAGTTTGATTCATTAGTTCTATCGTCGAACTAGTAAGATTTTTTTTTCATTTGTTCTATCGTCGAACTACTGTTGAAACACTTTGTTTTTATAATTATAGGTATATAATGTCACACCTTTTATGCCCGAGGGGATAGGCAGAATATTCCAATTCTTTAAATATATACGTTTCACCATAATATTCTTTGGACCCCTAAACATGTTAGGTGGTGAGCCCATCGCCGGACCAGGTTGCTGTTGGACACATGTCTCAGAATTAATTATGGGACCTACGGGTTTACTCATAATGTTTTCCTTAACCGTCGAGCTGATATTTAGAAAATAAAAACGCACATATTTATTTGATATCTATTGGCCAGGACTCGAACCCGAGCCTCACGAATGAAAACAAGGCTCAGGCTATCACAGGTATTTTTTTTAATATACTAAGTATTTTACAGAAGTGGCATTTCCTTCTGATGAGGTAGGTATACAAATAAGTAAGGTAAGCAAAATGTCAACTTTGGTGGATTAATGTCTAAGCATTAAATAAATATAAATAAATAAATAAATAAAAATTGTATTTTACAGATAAAACTTAAAATATGTAATTAAAAGTTTCAGGCGACTAGTGTTACTGTCTTTTTTTTAAATACAGACTCAAAAAAGTTTATATTATGTTCATTGAACCATAGAACCGTGTGTATCAGACCTTATTTTACAAGCACTGATATTACTGTAGGTATATTGTCACGTAACTTCATATATTTTTGCTATAATACAACGGCTTGCTTTGGCTTACGTATCTGCCACATTGACACTTATTGGCGACAATTTTGGTTATTTCGGGGACCGATATTCGTTCGATGGGCGGATTATGCGCTGAAATTTTAAATTCGGAGGCAAATATGCAAATGTTCGGGATGAGTTTTCTGATTGCTATCTCCCCTTTTTCCGTGTTTGCATTTTCTTTAACAGTTCACACGTTTTTGAGAGGGTTAGCTCTAATACGGTATTTGCATTAGCCCCGGAGGGGGACGCACAGATAAGTAGACGAAGATACCCTACGTTTCTATTTTTCGTTTGACTTTACTTTATATTTATTCAGGTGAGATGGCAGACAAATGGTTTGCCTATTATTAATAAAAAAAAATGTACCTAAGGAGACTCTTAGGGGAAATACTTAAATAGAGCAAATGTGAAAACCATCAGCATCGCAGAACAATAGCAGAGACTCAACGTACCTAGGGTAAACCCCTGATATTTAAGCGAGAAATCTGTTTTTTTTTTTTTAATAATAAAAGTGGTAAACTAGCAGACGAGCCATCTCACGCCAATGGACATCTGAATGTTGGTACCAGTAGTGTCAACGATGTGTTGCCAACCCTTGAAAATCTGTTAACACGCCTTTAAAAAACAATTCATTTTCGAGTTGGTATTTTACATACCGGAGTTATAAAAACAAGGAACTAATATCATGAATAAATAGTTTGAAGTGGATAAACCACCACCACACAAAAAGCCTAGTGATATTTAAAAAAGTTTCATACTCACAATGAGCGTTTCATATTGCCGAAATCCTAGCTTCCGTGTAAATCACAAGAACTCCACCAGTCGCTTACAAACACGCTTATCAGAACGCACATCAATTACGAAATTCGTTGCGGCCACTATTATCACATTTTCACTTTGAAAAATTTCGGACGTGCGAATTATTTTCGTGTCGCAAATGCGTGCGCGCATCCAATCGTGGGCGCGGCGGATCATTGACTGGCGTCAACGCCGGCGCCGCGTTTAGCGCAAGCTCTGACAGAAGCTGTTGTGATAAAACGACGACAGCTTTTTCCATTTGATGATTAATGAGCATCTTGTTAAGATAGGTCAAATTTATAGTCCCAAGTAATTCGAATATCTTTGTTATTGTCTCAGGGTGCAATAAATGCTCTTATCATTGATACATGTCTTATGTGCTTATTGTTTTAGATATGTACATAGCTTTATGATTCTACTTTAATTAATGTAATGAGCATATTATTATTATTTTGAGTCGAAAATATAACTTTTAGTAGTTTTTTTCTTTCACCAATGCAAAACCTGCATCACAGAAATATTTTACTCACTATAAAAGATTAGGTGTAGGTACCTGTTAGAGTGGGATAAGCCCGTCTATACGAATATTACCTTAACAAATTAATTTAATTGCAAACAAAGTATCTACTCTACTATCTTGTAAAGTAGTATGATCAGTAATAGCCTTACGGTTAAAGAGCCGGCCGAAAATCAGTGAGGCTCGGGTTCGAATCCTGGCATGTACCAATGAGTTTTTCAAAAAACTTAAGTACATATTTATCACTAGCTCGACGGTGAAGTAAAACATCCTGAGGAAACCTCTCAGAATTAATTCTACGACATGGGTATATAGACCCGGTCCGGCGATGGGCTCACCACCTATCACGTTTAGGGGTCCAATATATCTCGTGAAATGTGGGTATATCCAGTAATGGAATTCTGCCTACCCCCTCGGGGATAAAAGGCGTGAGATTATTTATTTTTATTTTAAAGTACCTGTATAAACGTCAAGTATTTTTATTAAAATAAATAAATACATAACAAAAGATTAACAATGAATGAAATTAATTGATATCACTGAGTGTTTATTTTTGCCACTTTGCCAACGCGTCGTCGGCGTTTATTAATTAATCATTACATTACACTGACTTGTAGTGTGGTTACTAAATTAAACTTTGAGAGACGGTCACGCCGTTTATAAATGATCATGATCCGAAATAAATACGTGCGAAATTTATTCTGTGACAAAAATATACACGCGAAATATTCCGCGAAAATAACTATGTGTTTAGTTAATGTTGGTATCCATATTGTGTTGTTTTTGGTGTACAATAAAGAGCTATTGTATTGTATTGTATGTGTATTTAATACACAATGGTAAATCAACTCGTAATCGCTTTCATGATCTGCAAGCTTATCTAAGATATAGATGCTCACGCCTTTTATCCCCGATAGGGTAGGTAGGGGTATTCCATTTATGCAAAAACCCACTTTTCACAATTATATATTTTTGGACCCTTAAGAGTGACTGGTGGTCTGCTTGTCACCCAGAACAGAGTGCTGCTACACTTGCCTCAGAATCAATTTCGGGGCCATCTAAGACAATTTTTAAATATCCAACAGCGGCAAATGGCATTTGGTTACAATTTAACGGTAAATTTGACGATTATGATTTAAATTGGGACCCAAAATGGCGCCGTAGATAGAGAACACAGATCAACAATTATAATATTTAAATATTATCTTTATGACCTCTATGTCTATCTAGGTATATATTATAAAGAGGAAAGATTTGTGTATGTTTGTTACGGATAAACTCAAAAACTACTGGACCGATTTTAAAAATTATTTAACCGATGGAAAGTTAGAATATCCCTGAGTAACATAGGCTATATTTTATTCCTGTATTCCTACAGGAACGGGAACTACGCGGGTGAAACCGCGCAGAACAGCTAGTTGCTAAATAAAACAGATAATATCCCCTATTGAACTTGAGTTTTACGGCTGTTATTGAAAGTATTCTTGGGAATTGTGTAAGATGGCTATGAACTTAAAGCAATTGTCTTCAATTAGCTTTCAAAAACATCTTCGCGTTCATACCACACCTACATTTTCAACTGTGTAGGAGTTAAACGTTTAATTGTAGACATTGTATGTTGGGTAATAAATCTCGTATAACGCATTATTGATCGTTTATCTGTAAAACAATTAGATAGAGTCTTGTATGGAGTATCTGTTTTTCATTCACCTGGTAATTCTTATTACCTAGAGAATAAAATATATTTTCATTTTTTTTTTCATATGAAGGGCACAGGGGAAAAGATGCAGTGTGACATTTTTACGTATTTTTAACTAGTCATACCATTGTATAGACGAAACACCAAAAAACACTTTGCAGTAAAATTCATAGACACGGAGTAATCTTCATAGAAAAATATTAATAAAATGACGAAGGGTTCCGCACCATTATCTATAAAAACGTTAAAAATACATGGGAGCCCCCCCCCTAAATATTTATTTTATTTTGTTTTTAGTATTTGTTGTTGTATCGGCAACAGAAATACATACTTTGTGAAAATTTCAATTGTCCAGCTATCGCGGCTCTTGAGATACAGCCTGGTGACAGACAGACGGACGGACAGTGAGACAGCGAGGTCTTAGTAATAGGGTCCCGTTCTTACCCTTTGGGTACGGAACCCTAGAAAGCAATGTCCAAGTTGTACAGGATTTTTTACCTCTTTTCAGGGATCAAAGGACTAATATAATTTCTTAGATCATTTTCCTTGTGACATCGCATGTTTTTCCCCTGTTCCCAACATTTCTAGAGGTTTTTTAATAAAAAAAAAAATACAAACCTATTTCAAATTGTAGTGATTTATAGAAATCCTGATGTCATCGAGCCACACCCAAGAATTGATTGGAATTCAAGAAACCATTCGAAATCAATTTGCTATTATTATAACGGGTCAAACTATCACGTTACAACAAAACTATCACAACGAGTTTTACAAAGCGATGTATAATTTACAGACCACGCGACAAATTAACGAGCCGTCGAAAATTCTAGAACAATGCCATGACGTCACACGGGGTGATATTTCATGCATCCACCGCGTATTAACGACCGACTAATGATCCTTACATCCGCGGATGTCATTATTGAGTTTAACGCGCCGTAGGTGAATTTATCGTCGATTGATATTCGAGATAGGATCTACGTTCGATAACTGAAATTAGTCGGATTAGATGTTAATTGGGATATGTTGGATTTAATTATGGTGGTATTGGTATGTAATTAGTGCATAATTGCTACATTAATAGAATCTGCTTTGATAATACGGATTGAGGTAACGGTACAATGTCATAATTTTTTATGGGCAGGTAACGAACTCAGCTTATGACTCAGAAGGCGGAGCTACTATCAACTGATCCAAAAGACCGTTTTATAAATGATTAAAAAATTCTATGGTCATACCTTTATCACCACAGCAAAAATATTTAACTCCTGAAAATACTCTATTTTTCAACGACTTCAAAAAAGGAAGAGGTTCGCAATTTGATTGTATGTTTTTTTTTTATACGTGATCATTCCGCTAATTATAAATAGATTTTGGTGGTACCTACTTTTTTTTGCATGATTAAACTTCAGAGTCGGTCCCATTTAAATTTTATGGAAATCATTTCAGCGGTTTTTAAAAAATCTACATAAGTCAAAGATTTTATACATCGATCATAATATTTTAGTGCAATTTGTTGAAGTCGGTTTTTAACTCGTTAAGAGTTCATAATAATGGTAGTTCGTATTTTTTTCAAATCCTGTTCTACACATTAATAACATAAATTAGAAAACGAAAACGTTAAAATCAGAGTATTTTAAGCAGATAATATTATCAAAAGAATTTGTTAGCCAATGTAGTACGGTGCTTTTCTGCTAGGTATATTAAATTGCTGTCAAATCCATACAGAATTTCAGTATCCAGTTTTACATTAATGGCTCTATCAAGTTAATAAGAAAATTCCTAATAAAATGCCGCCTGAGTGGCAAAATAACAGCAATAAAAATCCATCGTCTTAATTACTGAAGGATATTGAATCGCCCTTGGCCTGATTTTGTCACAAAAAACGTAATTAAGACCCGCTGAAGCGATTATTGTATCACACCGTCAATGTCAGATATGTGGGTCAGACTGTCTGAAAGTGGCTGTCACGTCTTCATTAGATTTTTAGCACGGTTTTTTGCAATCAAGCTTACACTCGTGCCACACATCATCAGAAAAGTAAAAATAATTCACGGTTCTCAAGGGTACAGCTTTAAATAAAGTAGTAGATCATATGTGCTATGTGCAAATTACCCTTATTACGATCAAATCCCTATGAGATATTATTGAATTTTACATATTATTAAATTTTTATCTGTATGAAACTTAGCTAGCATCAATAGTACATTTTTTTATATTAAAATGTTATCTTCTATGATGTAGGTAGGTTCGACGTAGGACGAGTAGGTACATAAAATCTATTTTTTTAAATTTTTTCCCAAAAACTATACCAGATTTATATTGATCCCGTATTTTGATATAAAGCCACTGGATTGCAGCGGTAAACAATAGTATATTACACACCTAGGGAAGTAAATTATGAAATGTCCTAGATTGGATATGGCGGAACGAGGCAAGGGACAGTAATGAATGGGGAGATACAAGCACAAAATGTAAGCTAAATAAAACATTAGCCACAAAGTTAGTCTTTTGTTTAGCATACCGTGACAATTTTTTATGGCGAATATCATAAGTTACATAATATATACTTCTTGCACGTACACGAGGAATTGAGAAGAATAGATAATACCCAATTATAGCGTATCAATATGCTGAATGAATAGAATTTAAGAACGAAAATAGCACAATGTAAAGTAGTTAGCCGTCAAGATGGCATTATTGAACATATTTTCGATTTAGCTTTGTATTACGCATTTATATTTTGTGGTAGATACATAGGTATGTAGGTACCTAATACAAAATAGGATTGTTGCGGTTTTATTGATTGAATCATCAGTATCACTCACGAAGTACTATTTGCCTATCGGGAATACCTATAAAATAGCACGCGTGTTACTACAATACTATAGAAATGAATCTACATTTTTTTTGAACTCTTTTTCGAATTTAGAATTTCTTTTTTTGAATTTATTTTCACGTGTTGCAAAAATACAAGGAAAGTTTATCAAATACAACTTACTTTTTATTAGTTTCCAAACATTTTCCCTAAAATAGATTTTATTTTATGATGTTACAGAAACTTCGCAGCGTAAATTATTTTCCTGTTATCATTAAAAGGCAAGTATTTTCTGTTGGAAAAGTGATTTCCTGGAATAGACTAGAAACTTGGTACAATTTACGTGTATCCACCGACGATCTACTACGCTGACACTTGCGTGACCAGTAAGACCTATACCCAGACTAGTTAACGGTACCTACTCGTAAGCCTAGGATATTAAAAAATGTACTTGTATATGTTGCTAATAGACTTTTGCAAAGGCGTTCAGAGTAGGTATGCTATTCGCTATCAAGATTCTGGTAACAAAAAGAGTAATTAAGAAAAATAAATGCCTATGGTTTTGCGTGTCATATTTGAAAAGCTTGTACCTTTGGTTTAGTCATTTTAATGGGATTTTCTCATTGGTATATAAAAAATAGAAACAAATACATAGAAGATGAAGTTAGGAGGATGGAAATATAATTTCAAATACTATCTCCTACCAATCATAAGAAATCTAAAAACACTCAATATAACGGGCTGAATTAACTTCTCAAGCCAATAAAATAAAACACAATTGATGTTTAATTGTTACGGTGCCTATTGGAACCGGGGGGAGCTCGACGAATACGCTCAATAGCTTATTTTTTTTTTAATTTACTATACAATTTAACATTTAATAAATCTTTTAACAAATTCGAAATTATAGGAAAGTTAAGTTATAATTATGGTCTACACTACCATGAACTCTTAAGAACTAGTTCTTTTTGATTTATGTGCATGAACTATGAACATTTCTGGGTGTTTAATATTTATTTGCCTAGGTTTGTTCATTATTTGTTTAGTATCCCTTCCGCCTATTACAGCCTCTGCCTAGTTCGAGAATAAATAACCGTGTAAGAATTGTGTTCTACAAATTAATTATTATTGTTATTATTAAAGGAAGTAAATAGTTTTAAAAGTGTGTGTGTCCCTTTCTCTCAATTACATTAAAATAACTTTGACATATTTTATTGTATAAGTGTACTTTAAAAACTTTAAAAAACTAAAGTAGGTTAGCAACAACTAAATAAGATTAGCTAATGCACACTTACATAGAATCCGTTTATTTATACTTCCTATGATAAAATAATTTGGCTGGTTTGATTTTCATATTTTCCAGCGAGCATATTAATTACGATTTCACAGAAATAAGGAAAACAAGATCATATTAAATTATGAACATCTGTTCGTTTGCCTGGATATTACAAGAACTAACTTGGGAAATAGGTCAACGGATGGACATGAAAATATTATATGAATCGATTCCAAGAAATAAAATAAAACCATGTTTATGAATGAATTATGAATCATTTATTTATGTGCCTGTCAGTTGTCCGTTTTAATTACGATGAAATAAAATATTGTACAGACAAAACTGACTCATCTTATATACTATCGGGTGACTAGTAGCGTTGTCCGCGTCAATCCTGTTTATTTCCGTTCCCGTGGGAATTTAAAAAATCCTTATGGGATTACTAAGCTATCTAAGTAACTTCAATGCAAAATTGCACGCATTTCGTTGATGTGTTTATTAAGCACACCAGTCATTTTCTACTTTTAAATATATATTATGGAAGACTACGTTCCCGTAGGTAAGGATCCATTAAAAATATACACCACTATATATCGATATATCGAAACAAGTAACTACCAGATTTTAAGTTAGACCGGCATAAACAAAACTGTGAAAAACGCATCCAATTTACGGCAATAGTTTTTTCGTTATGCGCGTGCAGACATACAGACAGATAAAAAATCTAAAAATAATTGTTTTGAGGTCTATTGATCGGAACAGTTACAATTGTATTATATGTACAGATTAAAAAAGCAATTAAAATCGATTACTCTGCACATAAATATCCTTTTGAAGTAAAGATGTAGGTTGGGGCAGTAACTACTCATCTGTTGATAGCCTATTAACTTGATCTGGAAATCAATTATTTAATAACTCATTTCTATACGGAGGAGCGGAAATGAAATGTAGCATCGTGAAAAGGGAAGATCTTCCGCCAAAAGAGATTTGGGCACCGTGGTATCGGTTGATGTTGGAAAGTTGTTTTTACAGACTGTTGTGAGAACTTCGATAGTGCGGTTTAGAACTATAGGTACGTTATAGCCACACGTGATTTACATCTATGGCATTATGTTGTTTTATGTTAGGAAAAGATATGTCGCTACACTCAAAATTGCCGTTATTGTAATTAATGTTAAAATGAAAAAGTAGTCGCACGTGTTTAGTTATTCTATCATTCATAACTGTAACTTTACTTTTGAGTTGCAATTTGAATTCGATTAATGATCAAGAATTTACGTATAATTCATTAAGCAACAAAAATTATGAAGATTTAGTTTCTGTGGTTACATATTTTGTAGACCAGACGAGCGAAAGATCTAATTAACATTTACATTTAATAATTAAATATATTCAGAAATTATATAAAATAGAAAAATTCAAAAAAATATCTAAGTTACATTTGTATAGTTTTTGTCCTTGTGTCGATTATCCCATTTTTTTCATTGTTGTAAAATAAAAAGTTGTTACTTAACATGCTTTAAAAGTATACCTAGCTGTCATGGAATTGAAACTATCGTTTATGAATGAAACACCGTTATAATATACTGTTATGAATAAGTTGTGAACGTGATGGGGTGATCGATGACTTCATTCCCCTCCCCGACCGAAACTATATAAACGGAGCGTGCCCTGACAACAGGCTCATTCATCGCTCATACTTCGTTCTAGACAGTCATACTGTGCAGACGCAATTCTTGCCGCCTGACTAATTTTTTGTTGAGTTGTGTCTGTTGTCAGAGTTTGCTCCACTTCTGATTCTAGTTGAGGCATAGTAATTGTTAACATAATTGATAAAATGATTTTCAAATATTAAAGTTCTATAAGTTTCATATTTAGTTTGGAATTAAAAGTCGTTATGAATTTGAATATTCTTTTTTTTTATTCTAAAAATACTATCCTCTCTAAAAATACACATATACACATTGAGGCAGGTGGCCTCAATGTGCTATAGAATCTTAAATATGGATAAGAGATTTTTAATTGATTGGCCCTTGTTCTGACCCTATTGAAAATATGAGTTTTCAAAATATTGTAAAATGATGAATTGCCAAAATCATTTTTTATTCAGACTGTGATTTAGTGTGCTACAAAAACTTGCATAGTGTTTCAAATAACCTCGATAACGTGTAGAGAAGGTATATTTTGAAAAGTTAATTTTAAATAAGTTAATAAATAGTCAAACAGAGTTTATTATTCATATGAAAAAGTAAAACAATGAATTGTTTAAAGCTACGAAAAATGCAACACTGAAATTCTAAAAGTTAGTCACGAAATATTAAACTAGCTATGAATGAAACAATTTATATCGTCATATCGGCGATTGGACTAGAGATCAATATCCATGTAGGTATGTAGATTACCGCAGTTTATATCGAAAGATTGATGATGATGAGTTGAAATGGACAGTTTCATCAATATGTTAACTTTAATGATGTTGTTTCACAATTCAAATTAATGTAAGCAGTAGTAAGTAGTAGTAGGAGGTAGTTTTAATTGGTCATTCTCGTAGAGTTTTTGGTTTAGTGACCTATCAGATATAATTTGTTATGTTTCTCATTTGAGTCGTAAATGTCCAGTGATATTGTAAATTTTGAAGTGATTGACCACCGAAGCGTATTTTTGTCAAAGGCATCTAAAATGACTTACAGTTTTGATCATAGATGAATGAGTGTGTGTAACAAAAAAATTTTTTTTTTGACAGATATTTTGTTAATTATTTTAGTTAGAAAATTATTATTAATAATTAATTATTATTTTAGTTCTGAGACATGTGTAAATGGACCCGGTCCGGCGATGGGCTCATTACCTATCACGTTTAGGGGTCCAATATATCTCGTGCAATGTGGGTATATCCAGTAATGGAATATCGCTGCCTACCCCCTCGCGGATAACAGGCGTGAGATTTTTTTATTTTTATTTTATTTATTTTAGTTAGAAGTTATGTTAACTCTGCTTGTCAGTCAGGCTTGAGATGTTTTAAGAAAAAGGGTGGCAGTGCTTAATATAGAAACTCTGTTATACTTAGTTAGAAAAACTGCTCAGCTCGTGCGTGCGTAAATTCGTTAATACAATTACGAGATATTGAACAAATAATAGTTCCACTCTCACATACCTAAACGTACACGATACAAATCGAACGGTATTTATTATTAAAATATAAATGTCATGACATGAACATTGAACATGATGAACAATATTGCTGTTAAAGGAAAACAATTACAAATAAAATACAATGTCTTTGAAAACATGCGGTTTCACGGTTGCTTTTAACTGAAAATTTTAATTACATTTTCAGAGACCGAAGGAAGAGTTAAATTAACGCGACAGTTACTAAGTAAGTATCTAGTTACAAAGTCGAGGAATATGGTACCTCTTTGTGG
This sequence comes from Ethmia dodecea, assembly GCA_963855545.1. Lineage (NCBI taxonomy): Eukaryota > Metazoa > Arthropoda > Insecta > Lepidoptera > Depressariidae > Ethmia > Ethmia dodecea. Next base: position 5,415,279 of record OY979449.1, read on the forward strand.
GGTATTTTTTAAATAAGTGGGTAAAAGCTAATCAAACTACTATCATAGTAGTGATAACTAATTTATAATCGACATAACAAGACGAAGTTCTCAATTAGTCGCGTAGATACCTACACTTATATTTTGGGATCACTATGACGAGCTTGATCGCTTAGTTGATAGTGGTCTCGATTTCGATTTTCTCCGGCTGAGAATTTTTTTTGTGTTATAATCTGCCTCGGGTTCAAATGTGCCTACCAATGAGTTGCAAAACTTACGTACATATTTATCACTAGCTCGACGGTGAAGGAAAACATCGTGAGGAAACCCGCAGGTCTCAGAATTAATTCTGAGATATTTGTAAATAGACCCGGTAAGGCGATGGGCTCACCACCTATCACGTTTAGGGGTCCAATATATCTCGTGAAAAGTGGGTATATCCAGTAACGGAATACCTCTGCCTACCCCATCGGGGATACAAGACGTAACTTTTTACTATACGGGCATTTTCGCCAACTTCACTGTTTTGGGCGAACGAGAAAAAAAGTTCAAAACTAGAAGTAAAAAGGGTCAAAGTGCATAAAGGATCATTTGAACATCAAAAATATGTTGGATTGCACCAAATCTGTATCTTAATTTATGAGATATTTAGCAATAAAGTTTTGGTAAAGACATTTTTGGACCGCTAATGACAACTTTAAACTCTTTGAAGATGTTTTGAAGGATTTGAATCCCGGATATTAGCCACGGATAACGGCAAGTTGTAGGTATCCACTGATAACGTAATCGTATCCGTTTCGACTCAAAAAAAAATTTATACTTGACCCGCTGATCACGATATCCGTGGCTACAAAAATTCAACTAATTTTATTTTCGAAACTGATCATGGAAAGAGGGTACGATTCTGAAAACATACTACATATACATTTTAAGAACATTCGAAAATTAAATTAGTAAAATTTTGGTAGCCATCAACATTCCGCATACATTAAGGTGGTGTTTTTTTTATACAAATGCTAAAGGTATCGGCATCTTAATTACCCCTTTGAAGAATTCCCTTGATTTGTCACATTGTAGTCTTATAGAATAATATCAGTCTTTATACTAACTATTTATGTAAATAACTAAAAACAAAGAGCAGTGATAGCCCGAACGGTTAGAGAGCCGGCCGAAAATCAGTGAGGCTCGGGTTCGAATCCTGGCATGTACCAATGAGTTTTTCAAAAACTTACGTACATATTTATCACTAGCTCGACGGTGAAGAAAAACATCGTGAGGAAGCCTGCAGGTCACAGAATTAATTCTGAGACATGTGTAAATAGACCCGGTCCGGCGATGGGCTCACCACCTATCACGTTTAGGGGTCCAATGTATCTCGTGAAATGTGGGTATATCCAGTAATGGAATACCTCTGCCTACCCCCTCGGGGATGAAAGGCGTGAGATTTTTTTTATTTTTAAAAACATATAAACTCTCCAAAATTTACAAACCTAATCAAGCTTACAATTAAATAACATTTAAAAAAAACAAGTAACATTTCGCCAAAATGTAAATCTGTCGTAACTTAGGTAAGTACTTTATTTTATACAACAGTCAAAAACAACTAATATAATTAGAAAATTCTTATGAAATAAGTAGGTAATAATAAAAGACTTATTGAATTAACTAAAACGTTTTTTCTCCAAAATGTAAAAGAAAGATACAAAACAAATATCAAACAATAATTCTTTGTTTTTTAGTTTTAAATGATATCCTTAAATAAATAAAAAAAATAATTCATTTAGTATTTAAATATTTATATTATAACTTGCTATCCTTTATAACCCAGTCATATTAGGGGTTTTAGCTCGGAATGAAAGATAATAAGCTGTAAATTGGTATAAACCTTTGTTTTGTCGTTCTAAATGTTGTCTCAAAAGTCACAAATGCTATCGTATCTAGGATAATTCATTCTATAAAAAAATTAAATGTCATTACCATCCCATAACTGTCATTACCGCTCTACTTAACAGGACCCGGTGAGGACAGTTGTGGTAAGGACATTAGACGGTTTTTGTGACTTCTTTCTAAAACTTTCCAATATTTCACCAGTTTTTTAGACGTATTACGCACAAAAAAGGTGTCTTCATAATATATCTAGGACTCAGACATATATAAATAGTACTTACCTTAAATCTGGATGTGGTGCCGGTGTGGACATATTTTCAAATTTTTAGAAGGAACGCTTGTACAGCAAAAATAAAGGCGCGCTATCTAACATTTCTACGCTCAACGGACGAATGACGAGCTTGCCTATGCACAGTGATGCGCTTGTATGTGTGCGGTGCATAGTTTACTTATGCTTTAACATTTTGTTACGAAAACCGGTAAGGACAAAAATTGCTACCAGAAGTTGTAACGTTGTAAATAACATGTTTATGAGGCACCTACAAATTTATTTTCTATTTTTACTTAATGCTAAAACTATATTCTAATGTACAAAATCATAAGTAAGTGTAAATTTTGATAGTAATTTTTTTGTACACCGAGTCAAAGTTTTAAAAGTAGAAATGCAGCACACGTTACACCCCGATTTTTTTGTTTCAGTCCAGTATTACTTCCAATTTAAATGAGTTGTTTGAAAGACAATCTTATAAAAAGTAAGTTAATAAGGCATTAATTGGTATCGTAACAGAAATTTCACATTTAATAAAGTAATTTTTAAAAAATCAGGTTGCAACCAGTTTTTGGCCCTTTGGCGAAAAGTCCTATACCCTTGGGCAGATTTTGATAGGGTTTCATTGTTATCTCTGATCTAGATATCTAAGTGTCCATTATAACGATATATTGTGACCCATCTCTAACCAAATAAATCGGTATTTCATATTTTATTATTTATTTTGCATTTTTCTTCTTCTGTGCCTTTTGTGGGCGAATCAGGTTACATCAAACATAGCCTAGTCTCTTCTCAAAGATTTGATTAGCGAATTAAACGAGTTTGCAATGCTTAATTAATTTAACACGATCGATTCCATAAAAGCGGACCGAAGTATTAGCATAATAATTATCAAGGTAATAGAATGTAAAATTAATCTTGTAAAGTGCATGTAATAGCAACAAATTGATACGTGATTATGATTTAAAATGTAGGCGTATTTCTTTCTATGGTTCTTAGATAAAATTAGTGCCTCAGTCTTGTTGTAAGTACTTCATTTACATATTTTATTTCTATTACGAAACGATGTAAGTGTGTTTCTCTTCGCTGTTAATAAATTTCAAAATCCAAATATTTCAGCCGTTCTCAAGTGAAACACTCAGGTACCAATGAATAGAATTTTATGTATATAGATTAAAATTTTAAAATCAGTAGTCGTCAAGTTGCTAAAGCACTTAATTCCAGGAAAACTGACATTCGTTAGCTATAAACGGATACCAGAAGTACTAGAAACAAGTAATTCCATCTGCCCACACTATGAGTGCCCTATTTCGAAAGGTTCCGAGTCTGGTGCAATGTTAGTACTACATGTAGGACAACTATTCTAATTGTAATACTTAATATTGGTATATTGTGTCTAAATACGAGTACCTAAAGTTATCTGGTGTTTCATTTTCTTTAATTAATATTTACATGTTCCAAAAATATATTTAAGAAAAACATGAAAGTACAAAATCCAATAGGTAAGGGCTAAAAATAAGTATGTACTAGTCATAAATGAAATACTTCCTAATCTATTCTAAATATTTTCTTGAAGCTATATTATAATAGCAAATAAGTTACATATTTTAGTAGTAATTATTTTATAGTTAGTGTGTTAGAACACTACATGATATAAAATTTATGTAATTATTATTTTACGGTATTATAAAGATACATACGAGCTTTTTTTGTAATATATAATTTTATTTAAAACGGCGATTATATTTTTGTTTCATTATCCGTCAATTTATTGTGTTTATTGCTCATCTGTTTTCGGACGATATTATTATCAGAGCAGTGATAGCCCGGACGGTTAAAGAGCCGGTCGAAATATTATTATTATATAAATAAAAAATAAATAAATAATCTCACGCCTTTCATCCCCGAGGGGGTAGGCAGAGGTATTCCATTACTGGATATACCCACATTTCACGAGATACATTGGACCCCTAAACGTGATAGGTGGTGAGCCCATCGCAGGACCGGGTCTATTTACACATGTCTCAGAATTAATTCTGAGACCTGCGGGTTTCCTCACGATGTTTTCCTTCACCGTCGAGCTAGTGATAAATATGTACGTAAGTTTTTAAAAAACTCATTGGTACATGCCAGGATTCGAACCCGAGCCTCACTGATTTTCGACCGGCTCTTTAACCGTCCGGGCTATCACTGCTCTTATTATTATATTATATATTAAATTATATTATATATATTATTATTATGAGCCTAAATTTTGGTCTAGTTGATCTGCATTTAGTAATACCTACACCTGAGGACTGAGAACTCTTGCAGATTAATATTATACTACAGGCTGCTTGGAGTTAATTTTAATTTGGGTACATAGTAAAATTTATTCTAATCTAATATTTTTGAACGAGCAATTCTTGAATATAAATACATTTCGTGTATCTTGGAGACGGCTCTAAGGATTGGGATAAAGTTTTGTATTTAGATTAGGTTTTGCTTTTTGAATATAAGTGTTTTCCTTGAAAACAGGTACTCGATTTTACACAATCATATTCCGCAGGCGTTTTCACGGAGACTCGATGCCGTTTCCGTTCGATTCAGATCGAGTGAAAAATTTTCCGAAGTCGAATCTATCGGCTTTGGAAACTTTTTCTAGGCGTTTCTAAGAGACACGGAAAATTTTCCGAATCCTTATGTCACATATGACATTAGTTTTCGATACCAACATCAGCCCATCTCGAAAGTTTTCGATACCAACATCAGCCCATCTCGAAAGTGTTCGACAGATTTTCCGATTCCGAATATCGAAGCTCCATGAAATCGCCTACTGATCGGTCGGTTGCCCAAGTAGTATGATTTAATCCTCTGTTCTCGTTATTTATTCGAGTCCATAGATAATGCCCGCTCCATAGTAATTTATCCTTTTCGCACGTCCACTGTCTCTTGCCAAACTCTTTTGGCACGTACGCAAGTAATAACGTTTATCGGATACAGCGCTCTCTATTCCCTGGGCAGGATTTTGCAAATTTCCGCAATACATCCCTTAAACACGATCAATTCTCTGGAATACTTTCATTTGGTAAAAGTGAAAGTTGCCGGATAAGAGTTTTGATAAACTTTACTAATCTAGGTAATTATAAAATATGTAACAGAATAAGCGCAATTCCTAAAAGTAGTTTGTTCAGTATCGACTACTTCATCGATCTCAGCAATTTTTAATACAAGTTAATTTTTTCCGAAAAATTAATTAGCGAAACTGAATTTAGTGCTTCCTATGGAAATCGTACTATTATTGCTCTTTATTTAAGAAAATTGGTTAGACACAACTAAAGTGCGAAGGCGTCATTACGCGTTGTATAATATCATTTCGTGGATACTACCTCTAGATATGACATACCATTTGACGAATTAACGTGTTGTGGATGTAACAGCATGTATATTTTATGAATAAATGATATTGTTTTGACAAAAAAAAGGTAGATAAGTATAATAAATTCTAAGCCACCAAATTAGATCTAGATAAACAAAAGATTTTCATGTAGGTAATTGTCAATAGTTTATTGCAGTGTCCTTGAACAAAATACATGTGTCTAAATAGATAAAGAACAACCCTTTGAGAAGGTGAAGACAGATGAATCTAAACAATACACGTATTTTAAAGCCAGAGGGTTTCCTCACGATGTTTTTTTTCATGGTTCAGGTAGTGATAATTATTTACTTACGCAAGCTTTTTTGAAAAAAAACCTTAGAGGTGTCAAGGGACACTCGGATGGAACGAAGTTCCATCATTATCATCACCATCATCATCTCATCATCATTATTAGATTTATCATGGAGCTTCAACCATAGCAAAAAGTGTCGGTCCTTTCAACTTTTGGTCTTAATTTTTTCCGTCTAGCCCCCTTTCGCAACGCGCGATCTAAGGAACTACGTTCCAAAAATATTTGCTAGATTTACAATCACCAGACGTCGCGTCGATCCCGAACTTCATGTATAAATGAGAGCGGGCTCTATTCTTAATGTTTTTAATACAATATCTATTACATTGTCGAAAATCTTATGTGAAGCGTCTTTGGCCTTGGAGTAATGTTACATGGAGATGTGCCTTGATCTGGTGCCGAATTCATCTCAAAGAATATTTACTGTCTGGTCACTGATATTTTATATTTCAACCATTAATGAACAGAAAATTAAAATGGACATGATTACAAAGAATCATTTGGACAAAAACTTTTCAAAATTTTGGAAAAACACAAATAAATTAAATCTAAAGCCGAGTCTGCCTGTGAGTGTGGCGGATGCACATGAACCAATAGACATCGCCAATGTCTTTCAGAGATACTTTAGAGTTGAATCACCACTAGTGCGAGCGCCAGAGGTGTTCGGTGCTGGCCGCCAGCTCGGGAACCTTTCTGTTAGATTTACTGCCAAAGATGTTTCTTCAGTGATAAAATCAATGGTTAGAGGAAAGTCACCCGGGCATGACGGCCTTAGCATTGAGCATCTAAAAAACGCGGGTGTACATGTACCACGAATACTTGCGATGTTTTTTAATCTATGTATTAGTCACTGTCACTTGCCAGATGATCTTATGTATACTGTCATTGTACCAATTGTAAAGAATAAAACGGGTGATGCGTCTGACGTGTCCAATTACAGGCCTATATCACTGGCTACCATTATAGCCAAGGTGCTGGACAGTTTGCTTGATAAACACCTGGGTAATAGTCTTGATCTCCACGATGCTCAATTTGGATTTAAACCAGGGCTCTCTACCGAAAGTGCGATACTGTGTCTCAAGCAAACTGTGCAGTATTATACAGCTAGAAAAACACCGATCTATGCCTGTTTTTTGGACCTGTCAAAGGCATTCGACCTGGTGTCATATAATATATTGTGGCAAAAGTTGCAAAATGAAACCAGCTTACCGGCTGAGCTGTGCTCCCTTTTTCGATATCGGTACGATAACCAGCGGAATAGCGTGAGGTGGGCAGGTTCGCATTCGGACGTGTATAGGTTGGAGTGCGGGGTGAGGCAGGGGGGTTTAACCTCGCCCAAGCTCTTTAACCTGTACATGAACCGGCTGATTGGTGAGCTCAGCAGTACTGGAGTCGGTTGTCATATTGACGGGATGTGCGTAAATAACTTGAGTTACGCCGATGACATGGTACTGCTGAGCCCATCTATCGGTGCACTTCGCAAATTACTGCGCATTTGCGAGTCCTATGCGGCGGCCCACGGACTTAAGTATAACAGTACAAAAAGTGAAGTAATGGTATTCAAGGCGGGGTCCAAGTGTTACCTAAATGTACCCTCTGTGACTCTCTGTGGTTCAGAACTAAAACAAGTAAAACAATTTAGGTATTTGGGTCACTGGGTAACTGAAACTCTGACAGATAACGTGGACATTGAGAGGGAGCGCAGGGCGCTGTGTGTGCGCTGCAATATGTTGGCCCGCAGATTCACACGATGTGGTAAACAGGTTAAGCTAACACTGTTCAAAGCTTACTGTCAGACGTTCTACACGTGCAGTCTGTGGGTCAGCTTTAAGCAGCGTACGTATAGTGCACTGCGCGTGCAATATAATAACGCGTTCAGGGTGTTGTTTGGGCTGGCGCGATTTTGTAGCGCATCCACAATGTTCGCTGAGGCGCGAATCGATTGCTTTTACGCAATCATGCGCAAGCGATGTGCATCGCTATTGTCGCGCGTGCGCGCCAGCCCAAACAACATTGTGCGCGCTCTTTCCGAGCGCTGGGACTCGCCGCTGTGGTCGCGCTGGATGCACCTCCACACGGCCGGCGCTGCGAGCTCCAGCAATGTGTGATTTTGTAATGTATACAATTTAATATTTACTAACACTAGAGTAAGTTTGTATGTTACTAACAAATATGGATTGTCATGATCTGAAATAAAAGTTATTATTATTATTATTATTATTATTATTACATACGCCGGATGTTAAGCGTTTGGTAAACGTAATGTAATTGACACCAAAATTTTACTCTCTGATATATTATACTCTGTTGGGACGCACTCTTGCGCATCGCGTGTTGTAAGTTTATGATTTAATTTAATGATACAGTCCACAAGATTAATGCATCGTGGTATTTTATAGTGCTAAAGCTAAATGTCAAATGGTATCATAAGATGTAAATTACATATAAATAGGTAGAGTTGCATTATTAGTTATATTGATTAAGTTGGTATTAGGCTGCCTTTTGAGTCGTAGGTCCACAATGTAGTTTGGTTCCCGCCTAGGGTCATAGTCATAGTCATTTATTGCTACATGTGGTGGGTAAACATTTTGTGCGTAGAAATGTGATTGTAGTTTTCGTAAATGGGTGTTTATACGTAATATTGATAGTTTAGAGTAGAGCAGTAGTAGTGTAGAGCAATGGAACCATCGCAAAATGTCAGATACGCAAAATGACGGATTCGCAAAATGTCAGATTCGCAAAACCGCTTCTCATGAAAATAATCAGTGGGGCTCAGGTTCAAACCCTGGCATGTACCAATGTTTTTAAAAAACTTACGTACATATTCATCACTAGCTCGAAGGCGAAGGAAAAAAAAGGGGTAGTTATCTCCAAAAATGGTTATAACTCTGCCTACCCCCTCGGTAATAAAAGACGTGAGATTATTTTATGTTATTTTTTGATTGTTTAGTACCCGTACCTGGGATACACCTGTGTCGCTCACACCGTCTACCGCCTAAGTGGCCGTATTGCTTTTTTTTATGTAAAATTGCGTTTTTACAGGGAATAAAATTATGTAGTTGAACTTAAAACGCCAAACTGTTTCTGTATACAAAATTTCATCAAAATCGGCTTGATAAAAATATATGATTAAAACCTGCATAAACAAATAAATATCAACATAAACCAACGCATGTTAACAGCAAGGCTGGTGTAAAAAATAATCAGTAGCTAATAAATTTTAACGTATCGTTCTACTTTTTGTATTACGAACAGGATGCGAGCCATTTTTTTAAAGAGTCTGAATAATGAATGATTCATCTGTAACCCAGTTTGAAAATCAGAAAAGCAAAGAAGAGTATTGACCTCTTCAATTCAGCTATTGAAGGATTACCATTAACACCTAGAAAAGCGTTCGTTGCCCACTATAAATTAGCAACACGAAATTAGTGGATCTAGTACTAAGAGAGACTTAATGCGAAACAATCAAGATAGACCGGACAAATTGAAATGCATTAAAGCATAGTCTACACGTGAAACATTAGAATGAAACACGACCTTGCATATTGCTCGATTAATACGACGATTTACGATGTCAGATAATAGGAGTAACAAGCTTTAATTTTGAGTTACGATTTGCTTCCTACCTCCTATAATGTTTGACTAATTTTTAGGGTTCCGTACCTCAAAAGGAAAAAACGGAACCCTTATAGGATCACTTTGTTGTCCGTCTGTCCGTCCGTCCGTCCGTCTGTCAAGACCCTTTTTCTCAGGAACGCGTGGAGGTATGAAGCTGAAATTTATATCAATTACTCAGGTCTACTGTCCCTTGAAGCTGTGAAAAAATCAAACTTCTAAGCCAACGCAATCAAAAGATACAGCCGTTTATGCCGCAAATTTTCGACACTTGCAAGGGAATCAAAACCTACAGGGTGCTTCCCGTGAACTCAGAATCTTGAAATTTTACGAAGCAACGTCTTATAGCATAGATAAAGGAAAAATTACGAAAACCATAAATTTGCAAGGTTGTACGGAACCCTCGGTGCGCGAGTCCGACTCGCACTTGGCCGGTTTTTTATAGCAGTGATAGCCCGGACGGTTAAAGTGCCGGCCGAAAATTAGTGAGGCTCGGGTTCCAATTCTGGCATGTACCAATGAGTTTTTCAAAAACTTACGTAAATATTTATCACTAGCTCGACGGTGAAGGAAAAGATCGTGAGAAAACCCGCAGGTCTCAGAATTAATTCTGAGACATGTGTAAATAGACCCAGTGCAGTGATGGGCTCACCACCTATCACGTTTAGGGGTCCAATATATCTCGTGAAATGTGGGTATATCCAGTAATGGAATACCTCTGCCTACCCCCTCGGGGATAAAAAAAGGCGTGAGATTATAATATATATTATAATTTTTTTATTAAAAATTTACCTAAAAAAGTTTATTGTGTAATATGAAGGCCTTGAAGTTTTGAAAGTAATATCATTAATACTCTTTGCGTGTACCTCACTTAGATAATAGGAATACTAAAAATATGAAAAAGATTACCTTCGGCGTAATGAATACAAAGTACTACATTACGTCTTATTATAGAACAAAATTCTTGTTAAACAAGCTTCTCATACATAATAAAGTGTTATAAAGATTATGTACAGGAAAATCTTCTGGGAGCTAAATAACGGGTTTCGGAACTGTTTATTAAATGACTAGCTAGTGACAAGAAGATGACTGCAGCAACTGGTTTAATGATTGACAAATTGTGGGATAAATATACATAACCAGGCATGGTAAGTAGTTGGTAATAGTTGGTAATAAATTGTAGGTACCAACCGTGTTACGTAAGAGGGATTGAAAACAGTAATCAAAAGTTATTCACACCTATGTGACACTCGCAATATTTATGATGTAATGGATGGATGGTGAGAAACGTTATAGCGAAAGTAAATTTGTATTTCTAATAAAATTATAATTGGTCAAATAGTAGTTCAAAGACTTACCTAACTTTCATTTTTATTTTGAAACGGTATGCTAAAATACATACTCCTTTAGGAAAATATTGTCGCTTTGTTTGTTTATCTGTTTGTACATGCATAACGCCAAAACTACCGAGTGTATGTTGATAAAGTAAAGTTTTTAAAATGTCTCATTTAAAATATAGGTTTTATTTTTATATCATAATTCATCACGCTATATTTACGGTTACGTATTTAATTGCAAAACTCTAAATATACTCTATATAAATTTAGTGCAAAAACTTTAAAGTTACGTGGTTAATTTTTATAAAAAAAATATTAGGTACACAGCTAAGATTGATTCAGTGTACATTATCCTTTAGACAGTCGCCAAAACTCATTCCGAATCCATTAGGTACGTAGTTGCCTAAATTGGATTTGCTTAATTAGTACTTTATGTCGAAAATAAATCATTCATGTGGAATTTACCAGACAAAGAATAAAACGTACCTACTTGGAGTTTAAACTGTAAAATAAGTACCTATTATAAGTAAGATAAATATTTCGGCTTTGAAAATGGAAAATGTAAAAATAGATTACAAGGAAACCTATATGAAGTTTCTTATATTTGTTTTTTTATTTTACTTTGAAATAAAAAATAAAGATTACAAAATTCTGAATAAGGTACAGCTTATAGCGAGTTAATTTACATTTTTTTTCCACTGAATGGATTTTGTTCTAGTATAAAAAGGAGCTACTTAGTCCTATTTTTAACAACAAGTTTTTTCTAAATGTATTTGGCAGTGTGTGTGTGGGATTGAAAACAGTAATCAAAAGTTATTCACACCTATGTGACACTCGCAATATTTATGATGTAATGGATGGATGGTGAGAAACGTTATAGCGAAAGTAAATTTGTATTTCTAATAAAATTATAATTGGTCAAATAGTAGTTCAAAGACTTACCTAACTTTCATTTTTATTTTGAAACGGTATGCTAAAATACATACTCCTTTAGGAAAATATTGTCGCTTTGTTTGTTTATCTGTTTGTACATGCATAACGCCAAAACTACCGAGTGTATGTTGATAAAGTAAAGTTTTTAAAATGTCTCATTTAAAATATAGGTTTTATTTTTATATCATAATTCATCACGCTATATTTACGGTTACGTATTTAATTGCAAAACTCTAAATATACTCTATATAAATTTAGTGCAAAAACTTTAAAGTTACGTGGTTAATTTTTATAAAAAAAATATTAGGTACACAGCTAAGATTGATTCAGTGTACATTATCCTTTAGACAGTCGCCAAAACTCATTCCGAATCCATTAGGTACGTAGTTGCCTAAATTGGATTTGCTTAATTAGTACTTTATATCGAAAATAAATCATTCATGTGGAATTTACCAGACAAAGAATAAAACGTACCTACTTGGAGTTTAAACTGTAAAATAAGTACCTATTATAAGTAAGATAAATATTTCGGCTTTGAAAATGGAAAATGTAAAAATAGATTACAAGGAAACCTATATGAAGTTTCTTATATTTGTTTTTTTATTTTACTTTGAAATAAAAAATAAAGATTACAAAATTCTGAATAAGGTACAGCTTATAGCGAGTTAATTTACATTTTTTTTCCACTGAATGGATTTTGTTCTAGTATAAAAAGGAGCTACTTAGTCCTATTTTTAACAACAAGTTTTTTCTAAATGTATTTGGCAGTGTGTGTTTGAATATCAAAAATTTAAAAAACTGTTGAATTTTAAAAATATATCAAATCTTCATTATAAATTACTAATTAGAATCTTTAAAAAATATTTGCTTTCAATTACAAAACATGTCTACACCTACGTGTTCGAATTTAAAATTCGTTTATTTGACGGATACTCCCACGAGAAAAAGGAAAGTAATTGAGCCAGGCCTTATTATATTTGAGGAATAAATTGCTTTCTGGGCACACAAATTGTGACAAACTGAACGCATGCGTCACAATCGACTTTAGCAAAACAGTGCTTGTGTGACGCATGTATGACGTACATAATATAGGTGTTACAAAACGATTATCAAGCATGGAACTCCACTTGAGTGTGACACGACATGACCTACGAGTGCTACGGAACTCGAAAAAAAACCGTTTTGCGTCGTACTTCTCACTTACATCACTGATTTCTGACCTTTAATGAGTATTTGTTAGTAAACTTTAGTATGCACTGTAAAAATTATCTGCATATAAAAAATAAACCAAATACTTGAGTAGAAAGACATTGAAGAAAGGTACTTAACAAAAAAGTGTGAAATGGTTTCAAAAAAGTGAAATTTAAGTGTGGTTGTCGAGTCTGTGTGATAACTTATATTTGTCAGCAATGACTTCTGATTACATAATCTTAACTAATATTGTAAAGAAAAAATATTTCTTTTGAATATGTAGGGTTGTTTGTAATGAATAGGATATAAAACTACTGGACGGATTTACAATATTAAAAACTTACTTTTGTAGACGTTATCATCATCATCATCATCATCAACCAGTAACATCCCACTGCTGAGCTAAGGGCCTTTCCTCACACATGAGGAAGTATGGGCTTTAATTTCCCACGCGAGCCTACCGCGGATTGGGAGATGGTGTTAAACTAGTGGCCACTTAACAGTCAGAATTTTTTAAGCCAACCAAGAGTATCTAACATGGCTTTACGACTTTGTAGGCGTAACATGTCCCTTTTAAAAATTTATTTACGGAACGGGATTTGCGCAAGTAAAATCGCGGAGAATTTCTACTTTACTATAATAAGAATTATAATTAACAAGTTTCTTACCTGTTACATTCATGTGATTATAATTTTTAAATTTTACGTTTGCTTTTCCTAAAATATGCAAACACGTTACGCCATAAACTGAATGAATCGAAATTTTAAATATTTCTCGTGACACAGGCTATCCAAAACCTTACTGGCTTTGGCTATTTCAACAATGTATGTTATTTACTCAATTTGTATAGAAAAAACGTGTGGTACGTACACATTGACCGCGCTCAGAAACCGTTATCCGTCGCTGAGCAGGACATGCTAAACTAAAACTAAGTATACGGGCCTATATATGTATTAGTACGCCTACTTTAACGCCTTAGTATTCGTAATCTTTTTAATTACATATTTACTAGTCGCAACTATGTTTGGTAAACGTATGTTTTTCCTTTAAATTGGTATTTGTATCTCTCTTCAGCGTATAGATAAAACAAGCTATCGCCTTCTAATAAATGCACCATTGTGACATGTGTGTATGACCTTACGCACTATGGAGTATATTATAATAAACCATTACTTTCCTATTTTTAATACATTTTAATATGAAGTGCAATCAATACGCATACACGACTGAAATTGTATTTATAAATATTATACTTACTTCTACAGGTTTGACAGTAAATTAACTTTGAGATCGACACAGCTCTCATAAAATCGGCATAAATAATCATCCAAATCAATTTCGACGCAGAATAACTTTTCGCAAATTAGGATACTGAGTTAAGGAATAACATTTCACAGAACATCAAAGTACACGGAACAAACAAGGCATAAATATAACAAACTTCCTTCTAAAAGTAAACATGGCGACTACTCAGCTTTACCGAAATTTGTTAAAGTACTGAGCACAACAAAAGTGCTTGTAAAAATATTTCTAGCCCGTATTTATTGACGGATATCTTCGCGCAAAAATCAGTTTTGACTTGAAGGTTGATACAAAATTAAATTATTTGCAAGGAATATTACGTAATTGTTAGAAACTGACACAATTATAAAATGTATGTACGAATATTATGTTTCAATAACAAGGTAGGTGCTTTTATAGTGCACCCTAGTTCTAATCTTTCAGTTTCATCTATTCTAATGTTGTTTGGAAAAGATCGCTTAAAGCGATAAGACTACCCATTGTACTTTTTTTTTTTTTAACTTTTTAATATTGTTTTTGGTACTTGTATTGTCTGTCATTTCATGAAACATTAAACTGAGTAAAAATAGGTACACAAATAGTTTGAGTAGAGTGATCAGAATTTCACTTTTTTTACTACAAATACTTGTACTTACTTAATTATTAGGATAACTAGGTGTGTTATCGACTGTACCTAAATCGAACTCTATTCGGTTCCGTGTTGTCGATGACAGCTTGACAATAATGGAGATTTTCTGTTGGAGATTTTTTAAGAAATTTCAATTTCTAGAACATTTTCTTATCTTATTTATAAAAATTACAAGTTGTAAGTACATTTTATGTCAAACTAGCGACCCGCCCTTGCTTCGCTCCGGTTTATAGGATATTATAAATAATAATAATAAATTGTGGGACACAATTTACACACGGTAATTTAGTCCCAAACTAGGCAGGGCCTGTACTATGGGTACTAAACAACTGATAAACATACTTAAATAAACGACCAGACACGAAGCCAACAGACATGTTCATGCACACAAATGTTGGCCCCGAGCGGGGATCGAACCCGCGACCTCCGACAGGCCCTTCTATTATCAGTGTTTCTCTACTATATTATGAAATGAAATGAAATGAAATATCTTTATGTGCAGGAACACAGTAAATTCATGTATCTATTATATACATATAAACCTTCCTCTTGAATCACTAAAAACGCATTAACATCCGTTGCGTAGTTTTAAAGATCTAAGCATACATAGGGACAGACAGGCCGCAAGCGACTTTGTTTTATAGTATGTAAATATAGTGATATAAACTTTTGAGATCAAATATTTACTTTTGGCGGCTAAACCAGTGAGCGATGTTTGAAATTCGGCATTAAAACCTTGAGGAGTCATTTTATTTCGTTATAACACAAAGTTCCTTAGGGCGCTATTAAATAAAGTTCCTACTTATGAAGTAGCGAGCAACAGCTAGTAATTTATAATTGTTGAAAGGCCAGCCCCTCTAGCCAAGATGCGAATTATTTTATAGATTGACATGTATGGGATTGACATAAGCACGCTTTAAAATTAGCGCTCGTTGGCAAGTGCTTATGTCAATCCTACGAGTATACATGTCAATCTATAAAATAATTCGCTTTCGTTAATAGTAATAATAATTTCTTTCTCATATTAAATTCATTCGCAACAACTTGCAACTACTACAAAAAATATATACATAACACTGAACCCCACACTAGGATACCTGTGTTGTGGGGTCCAGTCTCTTTCGTCTAAGAACTGTTTTAATTAAATACCTATAATAAAAGTTTTAGAAGTGATTTGACTAAGTGAGCGCTTGCTTCTTGGCTAGGGCGGCTGAGGGATTAGTCAAGCGATTTTTTGAAACGTAAACTTCAGTCAAATAGAATAACAAATTTAGGTACCTATACTATAAAGACATGAGCGTTCGAGTTGTCTCGCGTGCGGCATTATAGCGCGACCAAGTAAAATTGACGCACCAAAAAAAAGTACATATATATTATAGTCACCGACATTGTAGTTCTCAATAGTTAGTAATAAAATTATGCAAACGTCAGCTAAGCGAATAAAACTTTCTTTTGACACTTGGCTAGAGGCACTGCCTTCTGATTTGAAGGTCGAGGGTTCGATTCCCGCTCGGGACCAACATTAGACATTTCTTTTAGCTTCGTGTCTGGGTGTTTGTTATTTATTTAAGTTTAGTTAGGTAAGTTTAGTTTAAGTATGTTTATCAGTTGTTTTGTACCTACAGATAGTAAAGGCCTAGTCTGAGACTAAACATCTGTGTGTGCCTTTAGGTACTTATAGACCCATAATGTGTCTCATAATTTAATTTATATAATTTATAGTTCTATGTTCTAAATGCTATTCTAGAAAGGGTCTCTCATTTGGCAGAAAGTCAAAATAATTGTGGAATATCCAATATTAGGTGTATCATATAATAAATCAACACCAAGGTTTAAATGAGTCTGTGTCGTTATAGACTAAATTAGCACTTACGTTAAAGTTCTTCCTCTACATTGTTTATTATAAGGCAAACTCGTGATTTGTGGTTTTGCTTTTAATACCAAATGACTATTCTTATTCTTATTATGAAATGAGTTTAAATATTTAAATATTTTGTTGGTTAAAATATATCATTAAAATATTTATGATTTCTCTGAATGTCTAAAAAACTGTTCTAATTTTGTGTACTTTCCACCAAAATTACGAGAAATATACTAAATACTCGTACTTTTTTTTATTTGAGTTTGAAATTTTATAAGAATACATATTATAATATTTATAATCATAAATGAAAACGTGTAAGTATTATGTGAAATGGAATGATATAATTTTATTTATACTTTCTTTCCTCTACTTACACAATTTTATTCGACACACGTATTTTGAGACATAAAATACATAGATAGATAGATAGAATATAACAAAGCTATTCGTATTTATATCGCCTAAAAGTATTTCGCGTCTCAACCGTTTATATTATTACCTACATATTATGTCGCTATTTGCATTCACTATGAGTTACGTGCACTACCTCTTTACTATCAATATGATAACACCTTCAAATAAACATAAAAAACAATAGATGTCAACGGTGTGTGTACCTACGAGTACACACTCGTACGTTAACTTAAGTTTTACAACACTTATAAATAATTTATATAATTTATATAAAAAAAAAAACAAGTCCGATATCGTTAAAATGTTGTCACCTTTATATGCATAAACTCAATAGGGACCTACTGTATACCTTGAATAGGTACAAGAACAATTTTAAAACTGTCAGTATTTTATAAAAGTTTGAGGCCCATTCATCACAGGGATGAGCGATGAGAAATTATAAAATTAATTAGTTTTATTTTTAACACGCTGGATTATTTTTGGTTATGTCTCATCTCGTTCGATACGAAAATTATAAAATTATGATTCTATTATTGCATAGTCGAATATTCATTCCGAGCTTGTAGTATTTATATTTCTCTAAGTACACCGACAAATATTCTTATTGGCTACTAGCCTAAAACAATCTCCCAACGAGGTGGGTTTACGTCTGGGACTATGGCCTATTCTTTTATTTTTGGTCCCCAGGAAAAATGCATTACTGCATACCGACCGACCTGGGGGGGCCGACCCGCTAATGTGGTCCATGGTGACCCAGCCATGGCAGCCATGACTATGGCCTAACCTAACACAAGTGGGGGACTATGGCCCTACTTCCTCATATTTATGGACTGCTTCCTCATGTGTGAGGATAGACTTTTGGCTCAGCAGTAGGCTGTTACGGGTTGATGATAATAATGATGACAAATATTATATACCTACCTACTAGCTGTTTCGCGTCATTCCCGTTGCCGAGGTAATACGGGAATAGAATATTATAGCCTATGTTACTCAGGGACATTGTATCATTCTAACGGTGAAAGAATTTTTGAAATCGGTCGGTTCTGTAACAAGGTGATAAATTACTAACGAAGACTATTAGTATCCAGCTGTGAACACAGCAGCTAGTTGGAAAATTGATGAACGACCTCAAAGTTCGCTTTATGGTCGACTAGCCTTCATTTTTTGTATATAGTTGATCCGCTTTGTACTATACTATACAATACCAACTTATACAAATTGGCACATAACACAGGAAGAAACAAATAAAAATAAGAACTTTTTTGTATACATAATTGTATGCCCGTTTTATGTTGGAATTTGAATAGACCACCTCATTATTTGTGTGTGTAGTTCTTACCTACTCTCTTATTAGTAAAATTATAAATAAATTGTGCATGGGACACAATTTACACATGGTTATTCAGTCCCAAACTAGGCAGAGCCTCTACTATGGGTACTAAACAACTGATAAACATACTTAAATAAATATTATACGACAAGACACGAAGCCTACAGACATGTTCATTGTTCATACACACAAATGTTGGCCCCGAGCGGGGATTGAACCCGCGACCTTCGACTCAGAAGGCAGGTATACTACCAACTGAGCCAACAGGCCCGTCAGTAATTAATTAGTAAGTATAAAAGATATCAAAAGTTGTTTAAGATTTTACAGAAAAAAATATCAAAACTTATACAATGGCATATAAATAAGTATTTTAATGACAATGCATCATTAAAAATATTTACTTAACTTGTATTTTGTAGTGTATTCATTGATAAAAGCTACTGCTATTGTCAGCTGAATTTTCGCAACTTTTTATCTTATCTTTTATGTTTAAATTACACTCTGGAATGCAGTATAAGTGGAAACACGGAACGGTTAGGAAATGAGTGGAGTTAGATAAATGTCAAATATATGAGGCTGAGCGTAGAATCGACTTCCTGCTATATAATTGTCATGAGATTGACGGGTACAAGCAAGTGAGCGACGCGACGCAAGACTGACATCGAGGCACGGCTTGTCGTAGAGACATAAATTCAATTTCCTTACATAGTATATAATATAGGTGTTATTACTGAATGTTGTATAGCTTTAGGCAAGGCTTTAGGCGCAAATCTGTTTCCTCACAAAGGACACCATCACAGGGAACTACGATTTCTTTGTCAGGTTGCGGCAACAAGACACAGTCGCCGGTTGCTTCTTTGGAACACTGTTACTTTTCAGTGTTTGTTTTGTATAGGTCTTACAATTGTATGGAAATTTATTTATGTACCTTGTGTCTTCATACATACTTTCATGCCTTTTTGAAGGGGTAGGCCACAATAGACCGCCAGTTGCTACAATCCTGGCACACCTCTTGCGCCTCATCCACATCCATCAATCGGTTCATACATGATCGTCGGTCTTGTGTCTTCAACTAACGCCATTAAGTTTCTAGTTCGGCAATACGGGTCAAGTGGAAGCAACTGGACACATATAGTCTAGGTCCATGCAGGTAGGGGTTGTTAAAGTAATGATTGTTTGACAATCAAATATTCATTAGAAGCTTGTATCCGTGAACATTCGTGGTTCGTGTTCGTTCTAATACGGCGAACTATATGAGCACTTACTGCGGTCATATTGTCAAGATTTGGCGAACGTTGGTGCTGTCGCGATCAAATTCTTGGATGTGCGGAGGAAAACGACAGAATCCCGAACAACATTCTAGTTCGCCCAAAAGATTCTCGATACTCCGAACTCGATATACTCTCGATGCTGCGACGGCGCGCGCGGCGCGAACCTTCGACGGATTTTGCCTCCTATGGCCTCATTGTCCGCAACAACACAGAACAGATAGTGTCTACGTTTGCGAAGCGCCTTACCGACCTACAGTAGGTACATGTGGCAGCTAATTTATAGTCGCACCAACCGATACCTAAGTAAAAATATGTTCTTATAATTGTAATGACTTTGGCTAAGTAATTGAAGATGTTCATGACATCATACTTTATCGTAAATACGAGTATGAATTAAAAGTGGTAAGTGTTTAGATCATGAAAGTCAGAACAATATAGCGACAGGTTGGTATTGCTATTTAATGGATTGTGTCAACATAATATCTAACAAGGAACTCCTTAGAACAAAAAACAGTCAAGTGCGAGTCAGACTCACTCAAGTAGGGTTCCGTAAAAAAACATTTATTTTACGTATCTCTTCCCCTTTAATTCATCTTTTTTATTTACAAGAAATACAGCATAACGATAGACTGACAGACGGACGGATAGACGGATAGATAGCGGAGGCTTGGGTTACGTTGGCAGGCAGTTATACAACGTGTCACAGAATAAGCGTAATTCCTCAAACATTGTTAGTTAATATAAAAAAACGATGATGCCATTATACTTTAGTTTTTTCTAACCAAATTTCTTAAATAAGAGTACTAGCAGAGCATAGTACGGTTTCATAGGTAGCCTTAATTCGGTAATGCTAATGAATTTTCCGTGAAGGTGAAATCGATGAAATAGTCGATACTGAACAAACTAATTTCAGCAATTGCGCTTATTCAGTTACATATGATATATACTTCACGAGATATTTGCAATGAATGTGTAGAAAGACGATTTTTTGACCTATGACCTTGGAATATCTGTAGTCGCGGACACCCTGCGATAAGTAGATTTTGTTACAATTTTTAGGGTGCCAAAATAAAGGTTTAAACAACTTTATAGCTGACTATATCTCATTCCGAGATACTTGCCCTCATTTGACTATTATTCCAGGAGTAAACCAAACTGAACAGCGAACAATAACATCAACTGACTTAGCCAATATCTTTATGTTTCTCGCTGACCCACGTCGTTTCGAGTAAAGTTTTATTGCTTATGCAAATATCGTTAGACTCCACAATTCTGCAAACTCAAAATGCTGTTTCTAACTATCAAACTATGGGAAGCAATAAATGTAACTGGTAGCTATTTCAACTTCGAGGTATGCTTAAAATTGTGTGCTTAAAAATCTCTTTACGCTATTTTTATTTATTTAAATTATATTACATATTATGTAGCCTTAATTTTATAGTTTCTAATAACAGTTTTTTGAGGTATCAAACATACTCGTAAACTGACCACACATTAGATACTTTTGATTCAGAAGAAAGTATAAATCACAGACGTGAATGTCGTATAAATTATTTTAATTCATTAAAAATTCGAACTTTAATTGATATTTACGATTCAGTTGATTTTTTTTTGCTAAAACGCATGTACCTACTTACCTTTTAGTTGCAATAATAATAATATAATCTCACGCCTTTTATCCCCGAGGGGGTAGGCAGAGGTATTCCATTACTGGATATATCCACATTTCACGAGATATATTGGACCCCTAAACGTGATAGGTGGTGAGCCCATCGCCGTCCCGGGTCTGTTTACACATGTCTCAGAATTAATTCTGAGACCTGCGGGTTTCCTCACGATGTTTTCCTTCACCGTCGAGCTAGTGATAAATAAATGTACGTAAGTTTTGAAAAACTCATTTTAGTTGCAACTAAGTATATAATAAACATTGGCCATAATCATGCATGTATTCTTCTAGCTTCAAACATTACTTGCCATGTACCTACTAGTCTAAACTGCAACTACAAAATCCTAACAATCCACACACAATCCTGCGGTTTTCAATGCAAATGCAAAATCGGTGCTTTCACTTCTCAGTAATCATCAATGATGTTTTCATTCCACTAAGCTAACCACAGGTTATAATAAAATAAATGATTAAAAAGCGTTCAACTGTAACTAATTCCATTATTTGATAATACCCGGAATAGCCCCGCGATATAGCACAGATGATTTACGAAGCGACATGAATCATCGTCCAGTAATGGACTGGATATACTCACTTTTTACTAGATGTTCTTTGGACCCCTAAACGTGATAAGTAGTGAGCCCATCGCCGGACTAGGTCTTTTACACATGTCTCAGAATTAATTCTAGGACCTGCGGGTTTCCTCACAATGTTTTCCTTCACCGTTGAGCTAGTGATAAATATGTACGTAAATTTTGAAAATTCATTGGTACATGCCAGGATTCGAACCCGAGTCTCACTGATTGTCATCATGTGAAGCAGGCTTTTTAACCGGAAGGCTATCATGCTCATAACTGCTATGAGTTTTAATTTTATAAAAAATATTTTTGATAAATTCTAAATCTAATGGGAAAAACGGTATCCGCGCGACTTAACTACTAGCTATTCAATAATAATCTTTTAAATTTCTAATAAAAAGTGGAATAAATTCATAAACAGTGATTTAGTCCCAAATTAGACAGATCCTGTACTAAGGTTACTGAACAGCTAGATAATAAACATATTAAAAATCAATTTCTAAGCACCCAGACACGAAGCCAAAAGACATGTTCATGAACACAAATGTTGGCCTCGAGCTGAAATCGAATCCGCGACCTTCAGAAGGGAGGGTCACTATCAACTGAACTAACAGGCTAGTCATTAACAATCTTATACTGCGATCATTGAACGGCCCGCTAAACGGATGTAAATTGAAATCCCACAATAAGAAAATTACCTGAATACTGTACGTATGTGCGTAGTCGTGATATTAATATAAATAACTTATTAGGACCTATCGAAGACTTCAGTTTTCGAGTTCCTCTAATAGTATTTCCAACTCGTGATATGAAATCCTCCACATTATATCCCCCAGGAGGTCAGCAGAAGAATTCCAGCTTTTTCACCAATTATTTTTTTAACCCCAAAATGTTAGAAGTGACCAGGGTGTTCTTACACATACCTTAGAAGTTCAATTCAAAAAAGAATAAATTCTGAATCTGCGGGTTTCCGCACGATGTTTTCATTTCTGTTGAGCGAGTGAATAAAGTAACGACGTAAATTTTTGCAAACTCTTGGGTACATACTCGTGCCTTAAACAGAAATCGACAAATATGGATTCACTTTCAAATAGTGCTTAGAACTATATATAGTCTTATACAACGCGTAACAGAAAAAGCGCATTTCCTCATACACCCAAATTAGTATATTAATATAAAGCACTAAATTCAGCTACGCTAATTCATTTTTGTGGAAAATTTAACACATATTAAAAATAGCTGAAATCGAATAAGTAGTCGATACTGAACAAACTAGTTTCAGGTGTTACATGTTGTATAGTACTAAGAAGTATTAAAACGTCTTTGAGTTTTTATTCAAGATCATTAAAATTGCTTATAAATATACAGTCAAACAGCTTCAACAGTATCGTGTGCACAAAAATAGCCTGGAATCAATCCAAATTGATTTGAAAACAGATACTAATGAATGAACTACGCCTGTACAAAAAACCACATTGTGTCTCGCAAAGCGGCTATAAGTAGCAACGTCTCAATTGAAGTATTTGTGGGTTGTAAATGGTTATTTATTGGCACTTTATCTTCTCCAATTTGTAAATGGTGAGGAGATTGTAACCTGTTTTAGAGTTTATATATTTATTAGGGAAGACAAAAGAAAATTATGTTTTACATTTGAAACGTTATTAGAAGTACTATTCTTCTTTTATCAGAGCAGCATAAAGCCATTTTCAGCATCACTATTATACTCATTAAATTAATTGCTGACTGGGAAGGTGACGGCATCTGGCTTAGGAACGTTTTGCTCAAGATGTAATTTTATTCCAACTGAACTTATTTGATACTTGAACATTATTTATCTTTCTGTTTTCTTTGCTTAAGAAAAAAAACTGTTTCAGAAACGTTGATTGCGGTTATTTTATAGGTATGTACAATGAAATACCTACGTTAAGTCGTCATCTAACTTATAAATATCTGTCAGACCATCTTCTCAGTAATTATAAAGACCGATATCTCAGCTAGTGAATTGCTTGCCAGATAATGATTTGAAAATTAAGCAGCTTCATGTCGAACATATTTTACAATCATAACAAATCACACAGCTATTGTGTAAGTACATGAAGTCATGAAACCTGACATATTTATGGAGTCCACATGTTAACTGGGTTTCCCAGCCAACTGTGATGTCGAATCAAAACGTCGTCCCAGCCCTATCCGCAGTCATTATGGTCTATAAATTAATCAGCGATGCTTGGCAATGGTCTGATAGACGATAATGTGTGTACGTTTTTGGACTAGCTATGACTAGACTAGTTTATTGGTAGAATGAACCACTGATCTCATAGGGTTACCTATTACACGTAAAAATAAGTAAAGTAGACGTGGGAATAGATAATAAAAGGGTACACTAAGGCAATACTTACATTGTGATAGAAGTTGCAGTGACTCTGGATACATATTTTCTTTGACACTGTGAAGAAGGTTGAGATGCATTTAGCACTGACTTTCAACGTCGTTTGTGATTCTTCTCAGGAGGTATGTCAGGGAAGTTGATGTGACTGCTGAAGTACCTACTTCTAAACTTAGTCTAGTTTCAAACTAAAAACCAGGTGAACGTTTTTATTTCGCACATTCTAATACGTTAGAACTGATCTTGTGGCTTAGGGCAAGAGTTTGTAATAAAAGATGATAATGCTGATATTTAAAATATATAGGTAGGTATTACACTCCGGGTAAGTAGTCTTTCTATCAAACTCAAAATATACTTTAGGTATTTTTGTGTGTACAATCACATTAGAACAGGAATCCACTTGAAACGTGTGAACCAGCTCGACGCAATTTCAAGAATAGCTCGGATTGTCACAAAAATATTCCGAAATGGGATAATTTCTCATATTATTTAAGTTAAATTGAATACACATACCATAAAAACGTTGCTCTTAATTTTTCGTAAGTAGCTGTAGCGTTTGATTTTGTTAGCGAGGGTTGCCTATTATTCACCTCAAACAAACAAAGCTAAAGAAATATCGTCTATAAAATACACAAATTGGATAAATTTTAATATTTATGTTGTTCATAAATACCTTTTTGCACAAATTTGCGTACTGATATAAAGATACATTTTATGTAAAGGTTTTTTTTTTTTTTTTAAATGACCAAAAGTCCATTTTATATATAAGTTCATAAAATTGCTTTGGTGTTCATCTATTTGTAATTTCTATTTGTAATAAGTTATTTTGATAAGCACTGCATTTGTCTTATTTTCGATTCCAAAGTTTCCTATATACAATTTCACCGATAAACATCTCTCTCAATTTGTAGATATTCTGAAACTACACTGGTTTGCACTTCATGTTAGGTTTGCTACACTACTGCTCTAAATACAGATTCATAGTTATTAATTAAACAAAACTTGACCGAGGCTTAGCGCTCAGTGCACAGAATTCCAAATGACCATCTCGTATGCCAAATTGTGCAAGCTAGCATGGCTGGAGTTTGGTGCTGGAAATTTAACCTAATAGACCAGACTGGGCCATTGATGGGACTGCTTGTAACATGCATAGGCCAAATTATATTTAGATTGATTAATTTTCTGTCGTGCAGTTTTATGGTAGAACATCGTATCGCTTCTCAGAGCAGCAGAAAGCTGAATGAATATAACTAAGTGTAAGGATTTTTTTGGAAACTAATGTTTTTGTACTGCAGTCATTAAAACCTTTATAATCTTCTTCAATTTTAAATTACACCGGTCAAGTAAGATTCAAAATCGCACACGAAGAATTTGAGTAGTTTTGTATTTTTTTATTTGTTTTGGTATAGAGTGTCCTTAAGAATAAACACTGTATGAAAATTTCAATTATTTACCTGTTACTGTATAAAAAATACAGCCCTATGACAGACTGGACGGAAGGACAGACAGATGGACAAATAGGGGAGCCAAGTTATTCTATAGACTCCTGTTGGCATGCTTTAGGTTAGGAAACCTAAAATGTCATATTTTGAGGGGCTGACGATTTTAGTATGCTATTTCGATAAACTTTCACAGTAGGTTGTAGGTAAATTACAATAATATTAACAGATTATTGATAATGACATCGTTGTTTTACAATAATATAATCTTATTTCATATATTTTAGACGGCATATCCTTTCCATAAACGGTTGATCCCAGTTTTTCAATGTGTTTACGCACAATGGAAGTCGTTAAGTCATGTCAGATAACCCTTGGTGGCTTGTAAAGTTCTGACAGGCAGGCTCGCGTGAGCGATTTTCCCATACTTCCTCATGTGTGAGGAAATACCCCTAGCCTGGTAGTGGAATGTTAGAGATTGATTATGATGATGATCACTGAGTACCTATATATCTTATAACTAGGTAGTTTCTATAATAACACATTCGTACATCACATCCTTTGCCACCTAGAGAAAGATCCTTATTTTAGTACACCTGAATGGTTTCTTGGAATCTTCCGTTTGTTTGTGAAATGGCTTTTAGCTTTGTGCTTCGAACCGTATAGTATTATTTTCTTTTTGCGCACCTTTATTATTGTCCCAGATGACTGTTTCCTTTCTGTAGACATAATATAACTTTAAGTAACTTGAGATAGCATCGATTGTATTGGTATTACCTTTCAAATAAATTGCAAAACAGTGACAGAAGGATCCGATTTGTGGCCGACAAAATCGAAGTCTAGAATTTTGTATTATTTTCGATACGTGTATAAGTAATTTGTGTTATTTTCTTTTCTTCTGAACCCCATCCTCCTATGAACATGATGTCTTAACTTTTTCACCATTCCTTTCACTGCCTTTTATCTACATGCCCAGCTCTCACTTCCAACAAGCAACGGATTAGAAAAAGTCACATCTCGCCTTGAGGCCACATTTTTTTGTGATTTGATGTCACATAATATATCGGTAATAAAAAACTATTCTTTGCAAAAACTCTATAGTATTTTTCTCGAAATAAGCCTTACTCTTGTTGATCAAATCCGGTCTGATGAAAAAAAAACCTACAAAACATTAATTTATAGTGGGTACCTATCTTAATATTTTGTACCAAATCAGTTGAAAGAAATAGGGAGCCTTTGAAACCCTAACCAGAAAATAAGTAAAAGAGACGAGGTACAAAAGAAAATTGGTTTTCACCGGGAACATAACGTTCTTGCATTTGTATGGCTTATGCGAATGGGAAATTGTAATGCAAGGGAAATATGTAAAATAGTTATGATCGACTGAATTTATATAGACTTAACTAGTTCTAAAGAATAGGTAACTGAAAGAAATTGGTGAGAAAGTCTAAACACAGACTCAAAAAACGTTTTGACAAAAGAAATGTTGGGATTATGATTATTTCTGTATAGATAGAAGATTCATATCCAGAAATATATATTTTCTAGTTGATGTGTACACGATTTATCTTCTGAATTTACTAAAAAAATATTTTAAGTACGTATGTATGTACTTAGGTACATCAAATGCAATCAGCAAAATGTATACCTTACTTTTATCAAGATGCTTAGGTATTACCTTGAAAGACAGTTAGCCCATAAGGGTTAACCCTTATTTAGTTAATTACCTACATCTGTAAAATGCATTTTATGCTTCAATGCATATCAGTTGGAAAAATTATGCATTTATCAAATAATAGTGAAATATCGTCCTTATACTATGACAATAGCGGTGTAAATAAGATAATAATATGCAATATGAGAAGAGAAATTCTCTAGCGGACGGCGGACTGTGCTCGCGAGTCGGAATTCACAAGTTCGAACATTCTTCTTCATAATATTTTATGAAGATTGATAACATATTTTTGAAGTCACATGAATACTAAAAAAATTACCGTAAATCAACGTTCCTGTTCCAAAACTATTGAGAAATAAACACCTCAGCCTCTAGTGAGTTCAGTAACCGTTTAAACCACAGTTGAAAACAATCTGAGCGACGGTTCTGTTGTGCGTATCGCTAAACTTCCACCAAAGTTTCTCTGATCAATAAAACACAACTGTTATCACCATAACCCAAACTAGCTACCATTAATTAGACATGCTATATCACGGCCGGAACTCGGAACAAATGGCTGTCGCCGGGAACTTTACCAGACAAGAGTCTTATTAGTCGTCGCATGACACGGGTTTGTGTTTATGCACCTGGGAACTCCTTTAGACGTGCTGTTTTAATGGAGCCGTGATTCAGTTGAGGAAGATAAGGATATGACTCAGTTTAAAAATTGACTCTAATTCTATATTATATATTACTTTTCTTTTGAAGTTGAACTGAATGGGAATTTAGGCCGTCATCTGTACTAGGGGAACATAAAAAATTTAATTATGCAGATATTTTTTTGTAACTATATATATATATATATATTTGGAAAAATCTAAAATGTGAATGTTTTAATCCCTTCTTAATGTTTAGTTATCTCTTCAAAGTATAAAACAAAGTCGCTTCCCGCCATCTGTACGGTTAGATCTTTAAAACATCGAAACGGATTTTGATACGGTTTTCAGTACTAGAAAGAACGATTAACAAAGAACGTTTTTGTATATCATATAAACCTGTGCAAAATTCCATGCGTCATCAGACAGCGCGTTGTCAGATCGCCAGTACCAAAGTTGTACTAATGAGATTACTATTTAATTTGTTAGGGTAAATGTCAACCTTCGATTTTACAAAGTTAACAAGTAGCAGAAACAAGCCTTTCAGATTTTTTACGTCGTACTCTCACAGAAATAAAATCCAGGCCAATTTGTTTCAGACCACTACATCGCTAGGTTTGTTGCGGCTATTCATCAGTGTAAATTACCTAAAGCTTAGAAGCTTGGGGATTTTAATCTAGACCTCCTAAGTCTGCCGTCTAGATTCTCTTTAGATACGTAAGACTCTTAACTTAAGTTTAATTTTCCTCTTCATTGGACTTCACTTCAATATCTTGATACTGAGACACTGCGTCTGCAAAAAAGTGGTAAGTATCGAAAATTTTATAAAAAAAATAAAAATAGGTATTTTTTTTAAGTATTCTGTAATAAATTTCATAATGTATTTTATTTGGGCTCTACTTACAAAACAATACGAAATTATTTCGGTTGGTTCAGTACAAAATGTTTAATATGGCTATGTTGAAACTAATTTATTGGATTTTGAACTTGAATGGAAAAAATATATTTTATCAGTAATTTCTAATAAGACAATGATTTTATCAAAAAAAAAGGTAGTTTACTGTGTCGAATTTAAATTGCTTAGAAGGGTTGTTTGTTACGGATAGCTGATGATAATGACAAATGTAAAAATGGATTGAGATTATCATTATCATATAGAAAATTACTAATTTATATAAAAAATTGTATATCAAAAATGATGACGTCATTCAGACTGTTTCAAAAGTTTTTTTTATAAAAGTAAATGATATGACTAGGCAGTAAAATTTTCAATTGTATCACTTACAATTTCTCCAGCTTCGTTCTTTAGTTCCGCAATCTCAACCCTTTTGTATTTCCGGTCTCGTAACCGAGGTTCCCATCCAAGTTAATCTTATCCCCTAATTACACTATAGGACCCAGCAAGTTTAATCCTGGTCTTTGTTCCGTGCAAACACTAAACACGTGTAAGTTCCCAAGAGTTGCCTGCTCGTAGACTCCCTAGGTGCACGTGTGTATGCGGTCAGTGTCTTCGAGTTTAGTTGCTTCAACTTTGTTCTGAACTTTTGGTTTGAACGTGGAGGTACAACTTCGTTGTTCTGGACTTTCTGTTTAGTCTTCGTTCTTTATCATCTGACTATTTATATATTATAAATAAATGTGTCATATACCTGCTATTCCATCTCTCGAGAATGGTTTATTTTTATAAAAAGATAATTCAAGAACTCATAAATCTTTTTTGTTTGATTGATAAATACATTTACTGTTATAGTCGAGAATGGAAACCGATTATGTACCTACATTAGTTTCATTACGGTTACCTACATTGAAAACCACTAGAGCATCATTGTTATTTTCGTGTTCATCATATTTCTTTTCCAATTCATTCAAATCAAATAGAGGTTACCATGAATTATAAATCTGGATCTAGTTACACCACGTGTCATAGTTTAATAGTTACTTACTATCGCGGATAGAAACCGATAGGCCCTGAAAATAACTTACTTAAGAATAAATAAATCAATAAAAGACAGTAAATAAAATGGGATGTACAGTCGCCATCAGATATATTGTAGCGGGCGAGGTACTCAAATATTTCGGCGCAGCATTACTTTTCAAAAAAATCGTTACGCTAGTTATGGCCAATAACATCAGAACATGCAATTTGTCATAAATATAAGAGCAGCGACTTTTCAATAAATTCGGAACATAGAACAAGGTCAAAATATCAGAAAGCACAAAACGTCAAAGGTATCTACGCAGTCGGGATGATCAAAAAGATCGGAACATTTATGGAAAATATACCTTAAGTGTGTATCACACAGTCTAAATTCGTTACTGCATAATGTCAACCTGTCAGATTGTTATCTAGTTTATTCCTATTGCGAGGAGAGGTATTAATTTAAGTATTATGAGTAAGGTGAATAAAAACGTTTACATTACATTTATTTTATGGTTACCAATCTGAAACACTAATTTTCGTTTCCCATCTGTAAAGTTTGTCCAAATTTTCGTTTGACCGAAAGCCATTTTTTCCAAAACTGTAAATATTTAAGAATGGGGATAAAAACTATCCTATGTCCTTTCCAAGGATTCAAACTATCTTTGCACCAAATTTCACCTAAATTGGTTCAGCGGTTTAAGCGTGAAGAGGAAACAGACAGACACACTTTCGCATTTATAATATGTTTGTGGGTGTGGATTGTTTTATATTTCATCAGACGAAGACAATAGAAGCCTTACAGAAATCTAAGGATTTCGATTATTTTATTTTATTTTGCATGTTGTGATTGTGACGCTTAGAGACTATATACATCTCTAAAGGAAGGAGACGTTTCATGAATGTATGGAGACTGGGCCTGCACCATGTACACCAGTTTTTTAGATAAATATAAATAAAATAATTATAGTGTTATTCATGATTTTGCTCATATTTGTCTAGTTGTACAATAAAATTTAATTTTCATTGAACTAGCATGGCTGCGACCAAAAAAAAATTTGATGTAATGATTATTTCGTAATGTACTTTATAACACATTTGCTTGTAAAAGGTGTCATTTCAATATCGTATTGTATCTCATTACGCCCAAATGCGATAATGTAATGTAAAACGCAAGTTTTATCAAGATGCTCCGTCTTAAAGCGAACGGTACTTTTTAAAATCTTAGCAAATAGTTTTTATGTCAAAAAAGTTGTCAACATTTTATGATTAAAATTAATAATAATATAATAATACAATCTCACGCCTTTTTTATCCCCGAGGGGATAGGTAGAGGTATTCCATTACTGGATATACCCACATTTCACGAGATATATTGGACTCCTAAGTGATAGGTGGTGAGCCCATGACCGGATCTTTTTACACATAAAATTAACTTTGGGAGATAAAATATAATAAAGAAACATTTATGTACATAACTATTTAATTTAATTAATTTTGATAGTAAATTACAACCAAGTAATCTGTAACAAAAACACAAAAATATTTATTTACTTTATTAGTAATACTGGCTGTTTTTTGTGCCTTTCCTTAAAAAAAATGCTGACGCTCGCGCATCGCTAATTTGTGAACAAGTAAAAATTTTTTCCGAGTCCGAGTTTTATTTAATTTCCTCGCAAATGTGTTATAAAACGTCGTATGACATACGTGCGCTTTGATAATTACAGCTTCTGCTTTCTTGTAGCCTTCGCCTACGGCTCGGGCTAGCACTATCACCGCGGCTGTAATTTTCAACTTCCGCACTTATATCATAATGCACTCGATTCTGCAAACCACCTAAAATTCCTAATTTTAAATTAGCCTATCCTTCTTCATAGAATATCTACGGAAAAAAGGGGACAGAAACAAACCATAGATTATAGAGTAATGTCAAACATGGAAAAACCGACTAATTTGATGTCTTATCTGTCACTTTTATCCATGACCTCCTTACATCGTTGTCATTTGTGACGTTGTAAATAAATATGGGGCTTATTTCTGTCCCTTTCCTTTCCAAAGCGGTGGAAAAGAATAGAGCTAACTTAAAATTAGGGATTTTAGGTGGTTTGCAGAATCGAGTCCAATTGTACTACTTATTACTAAATACCTAATAATGATATTTTATTTCACTAATGAGGTGACGGAAATGTAATTCAGTTTTTGCAGCGTAGCGTAGCCACTATTAAAAATTCAAGTTTTAAAATAAAATCTTACCATTTATACACGATTAGACTCGAATTCCAAACAAAACATAAACATACCCCATACGTCATGCCAAAAATAGACATGCATAATATAGTAACTAATTTGAACTGTGTGATACACACAGAAGGTATAGGTATTTTCCATAAATGTTCCGATCTTTATGATCATCCCGACCTTGTTCTATGTTCCGAATTTATTGAAAAGTCGCTGCTCTTATATTTATGACAAATTGCATGTTCTGATGTTATTGGCCATAACTAGCGTAACGATTTTTTTGAAAAGTAATGCTGCGCCGAAATATTTGAGTACCTCGACCGCTACAATATATCTGATGGCGACTGTACAGGTAAAAAGATAAACTACTAAGTAAGCAGATGCCCAGCCCTCGGGCTACTGGTTGTTTATCCTATACTACAAATTAACAACAAAATACAAAGTTCTACCTTTTGGAACTTTAGACGGCTACGTTCAACAGCAGTAACGAACTCTGACCACTGAGATTCTAGACGATGCTAAACTTACGAATGGACTAGTTCTAAACTGATTTATTATCATCAATGAGCTGAAAGACCTTCACTTGTGTCATCAACAGAATATCTTTCTTATATAAGTCAGTAGCTTTTTACTGAGACATTTACATACAAATAAATACATAATAGACATTGACTACTCTTCATAAATAGATATTTTTCAGTCTGTTGGTTCAGCTGGTATTGAGTTTTAAAATCAAATTTAGTGAGATTGATCCCCACTTAGCATATTATTATTATCTACCATAATAAGAATATTATATAGGTAGGTACCTATACAAAAATATTGGTCCAGTACATGCATGAGCAGAAACGCTCGTAGCCCTGCGGTGCCAGTGTTTGTAACGATCACACTGGTTAAGCAAAGTTGGGCGCGGTCAGTCAGTGGATGGGTGACCGCCTAGTAGCATTTATATCACGAGCGCTTCTGTGTTTCGGAAGGCACGTTAAATTGTTGGTCCCGGTTTTCGTTGTGTTTCCGCACAGTTGAAGTCGTTAAGCCATGTCAGATACCCTTGGGTGGCTTGAAAATTCTGACTGTTAAGTGACCACTAGCTTAACACCATCTCCCAATCCGCGGTGGGCTCGCGTGGGAGATTATAGCCCATACTTCCTCATGTGTGAGGAAAGACCCTTAGCTCAGCAGTGGGCTTGTTACGGGTTGATGATGATGACATGCATGAAAATGTTTTTTGCTTTCTTGTCAACAATTTTATCCAATATTTAATCATAATTTGGGCTCTGACTTGTTTGAGGTTAAGTATGAGTGAGTTGGGAACCACAAAAAAGTTGATAAACTTAAAATCTGGTTTGTATTTAACAACATTGTTTGTTCTACATGGTTTCCAGGAAGTTGCTCCTTTGTTGGCCTTTTACTTATTAAAATTAAACTTAAATTGTAAAGAAAATAGCAAGTTACATTAAATTTATGTAAGAAAGTTAAATGAATTATCCTTACTGGCACTGAAATTACGAGAACATGTTCGCATGTGTAGCTCCCATTCCAACTAAGAGGCGTAAAAAGAGCAAGCCCTATTTAAACGACAATTTATGTTTTCAGTTCTAAATTAACTTAAAAATATATTAAAGTCATGTGACGGTATTTAAATATTAAAATAAGTAATATTTATTGTCTAATAGAAACCAGATTAACATGCGTTAGCTAATAATATATACACTAATAAAAAATATAAAGATATTTGTTTGTTATAAATGGGTTGCGAAAATTTCAAAAAAATATTTTATGTACATTCACATCTACAGACACGGTCCCGTTACAGGTTTATTATTATGCATAGAATAGATACGAAAGTGAGTTTGTTTGTTACGTTTTCACGCCCAAACTGGACAACCAATCTTGATGAATTTCGGTGTAGAGGTAGATTGGACTGAAGCGGACGGGGTCTTTTAACTGCTAGTATTTTAATACTTTTAAAATTTTCGTAAATATTATACCTAATAGTAAAGTCTCAAAAAAACTCAAAAGTGGGACTTTAATACTCTTTAATACTTTAAAATCGTTCGGAAGTATGTGCAGGCGTATTCACGGAGGCTCGACACCGTTTTCGTTCGATTCAGATCGAGTGACAAATTTTCCGAAGTCGACTTTATCGACTTCGGAAACTGTATTCTAGGCGTTTCTGACAGTCACTGAAAATTTTCCGAATCTTTATGTCAAATATGACATTCGTTTTCGATACCGACATCTCTGAAGAGCCCATCATCGACAGATTTTCCGATTCCGAGTCGAATATCGGAATTTGTAGATTATTTGAACTGTATCCCTACGTTCCATAATTTAGTCGATCCATGACATTAATATCTTGTAAAGTAGGAAATTGAATGATCCCTACTTTTCACGCCCATAAAGATATTACATTCACAACGTGTTAAACCAACATAAATCTCTTTTATAGTCAACGATGAAATTCCTAAACCGAGAAATGAAACACGTTATGGAAACGGAAAAATATTATTTAAGTTTCATTTCTGTTTTTCATAGATTTAAATATTTTTGTTTATTCATTAAACAATTAGTTTCCAGACCATAAACATTGTCTTTTTATTCTTCAAACTGACGATATTAGATTTTTAATGGCAAGTTTCTTGTGCTTTAAATAGTATCTATAAAACAAAGTTGTTATCCACGTCTGTCTGTTTGTGCGTTTAGTTTTTTATACTACGCAACGGATTTTAACACGGGTGTCATTATCATCTAAATAATTTATTCCGAAAGGCCATCTATATAAAGATATTGCAACCGAGCGAAATCAGGATAGGTGGTTTATTTTAATTTGAACCAAATACTCTGCTAAAATACATTAACTAAGAATTTTAAGTCATAAAAATTCAGATCTTTTATATAATTAAGTTTTAATTATTTTCCTTCTATAGGTATAACTTATTTCCAGCTGTCAACTATTTATTTAAAATTATTTTTTTCAAATGCTATGAATCTTTTCTGCCTAGTATGTAATGTAAAATTTAATATCCAGTATGCAATAAATATATATTTAATATTGTGTAAACAGCTACCATGTAACATTTAGTTTCCCACGTCTGAAAATGCGCTAGCGACACCAAAATTGCAATATGGCTCACATAGTAAGCACGTGATTTCCTTCAGGACTTGCCACGGAGTTAGTTCACAGAATAATCCAAGATACGCCCTAATAAAATGTTATTGAGAATAATATATTTAATGGGTTTCCTGATGTCAGATTCGTTCGAACAAAAAAAATCCTTCATTTACAGTATAAAGTTACGGAAACTGCCAGTTTGTTTATTTAAATATTTTTAGCACATTATGTAACACACCTACTTCAATTTATACAAAATATCATTGAAAAATTCTTAGGATTTTCAATTAAGCACGTAGGTATGCTTTAAATATAATCTCTATAAATACCTGCTCCGCTATTTTGAGGGCAGTAAACATTTCGCAAGCTTTTAAGCTAATAGCCACTCGAGGAAATAAAAACTATGTTCTTATAACATACTGCACTCCAAATATTATTACGGTCATAACATTTCTAGATACGAACTAGCAAGCTAAGGGTTTTAACTTATGAGTTTCATATGTAAATTTATTGCAGTCGACGCTAGGCTAATTTGGGCCATAAATTTAGCGATCCTTGTCTGTATGTTTAGCGGGGTTTTAGGAAGAAATATGTTCATTAGTTGAGGAGCAATATGCGTCGAAAGGGATGTACACGTAATAAAATTGATTACCGGTACATGTTTGTGATAACGATTCGTTTTGCTTTTAGTGATTGTATAGAAAGAAATCAATATCACATCACATTTTTTTTGTAGAAAAAAAGAAACTTCTTATTTCGCACAGACATAACAAAAAAAACTAAACTTACAGCAACACATAAAAAAAATGTAAATGTATGATTTTCAGCTTCTGCCGTTAATGAGGCCAGATAACCACAAACAAAATATAAACAACAAAATATACATATTATTGTATTAACTTATATTCTACTTATTGACTATGTAGTCAAAAAATATAATACCTACTATTATCTATGGTTAGTGCGTGAATTGCGAGAGTCCCTGTAGCACATAACCTTGTTATTGTTATAGGTACATGTATTGAGATAGATAGACAATAAAACTTACATCTAGCTCTACTAACGCTTATCATTCGATAATCTACTTTAAAGTACTTGTCAAATACAATTAGGTATTACTTCACCTTAGCTTTATAAAGTTTTAAAAGATAAATCAAAACAAACAGCGGAAAACCGCAAGGAAAACATGTCAATATAAAAAATGAATCGTAAAAATACAAAGTGAAAATTTCGATTTAAACGGGAATGTAATAAACCGAAACGAAATACGTGCGACAAGTTTAAACACACTTTTACAATATATTTCCAATGTGCCCCGGTGAGCGCAGTTTTGAAGTAAAATAAAAACGGGCGGCGGTGCCGGCGTATTGCGGAATTTATGAAACTTCGAAGTCCTGCCAGTTGTATGGCGTAATAATAATTATGGATCGAGGCGGATTCATAAAAGATTTGCAATTTATTGGCCAGTATTTTTCAGAAACTTCTCAATTATTTTTTAAAACCCGTCAGTTTGACAAAGCTGATGGATGCGACATACCTTCTACTTCTTTTTGTACATTTACGTCGTACAGTAAATTGTTTTGCAGGATGAGAACTTAATTTCTGTAAGTCATTAATATTATTATAATGATCATATAATTATATAGGCACAAACGTTATATACGTTAGATCTACGATTTTACTTGATTATGATACAGAAGGGCGCCATTTACACTACAATACCTGTGGTGTTATGACATGCAACCTAGGAATTCTTACGATATTTTTTACGGTCAGAAATGTAAAGAAAATAATTATCTTTGTAGCCATGTAACGTTTTTGTTTGTTAAGATATTGTTAACAATACTAAACTACGATTATCACACAATATTATCATACAGATGCATAGGAAATAGTGAACATTTGTAAAAACTTAACAATTGTCATTGTCTACAAACCCTATTAAGTCGAAATCAATGAAAAAAATACTCGAGTAAGTATATCTACGTTGAAGAGAGAATAACAAGATAGTGAAATAAAGGTAAGCCAGAAAAGTATATTTACCTAACTACTTAATGTTTATTTACGGCATGTGGAATTCGTGTATGTATACATATAATTAATTTCACATTTTAGCCGCACTATACTTCTGACTTATTCATAATCAATTTAGGATTACTAGTAAAAGTTCTTAGAGAGGCGTGAGAAAAACTATTAAATAACAATTACTGGTATACGAGTGTAATGTCAGACACATGCCTAATCCATTACTGCGATCCCGAACTAAACACATTAGTGGAATTACAACTAATACCATTAAAAGCTCATCTATCTGTGAGACGTTTGTCGCCAAGTAATAGGAGTTCCCATAGAATTTTGCGTATTACCATAACAATGTGTGCAGCCTTCAATCTACCCTAAATAATATTAATAAATATTATAAAAGGGAAAGTCACTTTGTTTGTTTGTTACACTTTCACGCCTAAACCACTAAATCGATTTAAAATATATTTCATCAATGTAACGCTACATAATCAGGGAGTAACATAGGCTATATTTTATTCCCGTATTCCCACGGGAACAGGAACTACGCGGGTGAAACCGCGGGATGATGTCAGTAGGTATTATCACGTATTATAAATTCGAAAGTGACTATGCTTGTTTGTTACACTTTCACGCCTAAACCACTAAAAAATTTAAAAAAAACTTTTATGGTGTTATGGTTTACAATAATTATTACGATTAATAGCCTTATACAGCGTCAAGTCGGTTAAATACATATTTTATGTTTTGAGATAGAATTGTGAATGATTGATTTAAATGAGATACTATCAATTTCCTATTGCGATTGAATTTACTATACTGTGCTTTTGCGTGACATATAAATTCAGGCGTTACAAGCTGTTATACTGATGGATGATCTAAATAACAAGTCACATGTTATGTAGCCCTTAGTTTCAGAAAGAAAAATCAAACTAAAACTATCTGATAAATAATAAAAATAATAATACTATAATCTCACGCATTTTTTATCCCCGAGGGGGTAGGCAGAGGTATTCCATTACTGGATATACCCACATTTCACGAGATATATTGGACCCCTAAACTGACAGGTGGTGAGCCCATCGCTAGACCGGGTCTGTTCACACATGTCTCAGAATTAATTCTGAGACCTGCGGGTTTCCTCACGATGTTTTCCTTCACCGTCGAGCTAGTGATAACTATGTACGTAAGTTTTTGAAAAACTCATTGGTAGTACATGCCAGGATTCAAACCCGAGCTTCACAGATTTTATCATCATTTGGAGCAGGCTCTTGAACCGTAAAGGTACATAATATCTGCTCTTAATTGTACCTTACATATATTACGCAATACGATTAAATAAAAGAATGAAAGGGCTGCTATTATTAAATTCAAAAACCATGTTGAACATGCTGAGGGCTTAAACAAACGGATGTGGCGCTACGTGTAAACAATGAGATTGTATTAATTTTGTAGATAAAATAAAAAGAGCGATTTTCATAATCCTATGTTTTATGGAAACTCAATATAAGTATATTTTAAAAAAGATTGAAGCTCTGCGTATTTTAACCTGTCCAACTTATAATAAAACTGATGCTACTCTGTCCATTCGTCTGTCTTTCTGCAAAAACTATAAATTTCAGCAGCTACTAATGCTATCAATTCGAATTTTGAAATACTTGTAAATAATGCTTTTCCAAATTTATAAAAAAAAAAATGTTATTTTTGGGGTCAGATAGGCCGAAATGTTGGTTCAAAATTAGTTTTACGCAAAAATTACATTACAGACAAGGAATCACAAAAACATATCTAACAAACATATTTATGCGGTAACAAAAAAATAATGGTTTTGCGTACTATTATCACCTAGAAATAGATATTCATAGAAAGCGGTGTCAAATCAGTATAATTATAATTACTCTGTTTTCAATTTCTTTACAAGCTTATAACCCCCGCTTTAGCTTATATTAATTATGGTAGGTACTAGGTAACAATTAATAAAATATAAATAAATTATATCAAGCCGTTGATCCCCGAGGGGGTAGGAAGAGGTATTTCACTGGAAATGCCTTCTGATTCACCAGTTTATTCTTTGGACCCCTAAACGTGATAGGTAGTGAGCCCATCGCCGGACCTGGGTGCTCTTACACATATCTCAGAACTAATTCTTGGACCAGCGGGTTTCCTCACAATGTTTTCTTACATCGTCTTGCTATAACGATAAATCCTACTAATATTATAAACGCGAAAGTTTGTATGTATAATTATATGTTTGTTCCTCTTTCACGCAAAAACTACTGAACGATTTTGATGAAACTTATCAGTTATATACCTTATACATCAGAATAATACACAGGCTATATTTTATCCCAGTATTCATATGGAAACGGTAACTGCTAGTGATAAATAAATACGTAAGCTTTTTGAAAAAAACATCGGTACATGCCAGAATTCGAGCCCGAGCCTCACGAATGGGAAGTGGGCCCTTCAACCACTGGACTATCACAGCTCTTATTATTTATTCTCTTCAATTATTGTAGGTGTTACGTATCATTACCTACTCTCTTCAGTAGAATCCCTCATTACACACAGAATTACTTAAGGGTTAATGAGGTGGTTGGCCATTGCCTTCCCTATTTCACACATCTGGTTTCACGATATTCCCTTCCGCCGCGGCCGCACTGCTATTGGGTATTACAAGAATTCCATCAAAAACATTTATGGTAAACATTGTGGCAACTCTCTCAAATTTTTACCGTAGAAGGATCTTAGATCTACCCTCGATTTTTGACTCGATTGGAGATCGGTTCGGTTTTATCTACAACCGAATCCAAAATGATAGATTTGTCACAGACAAAAAACAATACCAAAACGATTTGTCAATAGAGCTCTCTGATCTCAGGCAATAACTATGTATATACACTTAGGTATATTGTCTCTTAGTCATACTATACTATATGTCAATAAATACGAAAATAAAGAAACACTTTTCCAGGCCCCTTTCATTTTTTATTTAATTCAGTTTTATTATTTGTTGTTAAAACGGCAATAGAATATTTTGTAAAAACATAAGTGGCTACCTATTACAGTTCATGCGAAATAGCCTGATAGATACGACGGACGAACGGACGGGCAGCGGAGGTTTAGGAATAGGGTCCCGTACCAGAACCCTAATAACGTTTAATGGCACTACGTCGGTCGTTTAGAAATATATCGAAAGAACGAGAATAGGGGTTAGGGGGGGGGGAGGGGGGGGGTAATGTAAAGCCACTGACCATCGACTTCCAAAGAAAAAGTTTCTTGAAAATGGAAACGTTTTCCTTTAAGTCTTTGCCATTCAGTCTCCATTAGCTACTGGTTCGATAGTTTTCTATAGCAATGAACGACAAAGCATTAACTTGCATAGAAGTTATACTCGTACAGCAAAATAAACGATTTATTCGCATCGCGAAAGGATCTTTTCATAAAACGTCACCATTACAAATGATTCTGGAACCGCAATGTTTTGGAACATTGTGGAAGTTTCAGTGTCCTTTCTTATTTAAGTAGTACATCTAAACACCCACCGCCCAGAGTTTTTATTTATTTCATCATCTATGCATCATAATGTTTGTCATCTTTGCGTTCTTAAACTATTCACTTGACTGCAGTTAAATTTGGTACATTGTTGTGGGCACACCGGGGAAGATTTAAAAAACTAGACCCTCACGGGATCGGGAATAAACTAAATCCGCACGTGGAGACTACATATATCAACTCACAAAAATAACTTACCTAACTTAAATCTCTGATTGGGGGTTCGCCTAACAAATGCAATTTCAAGAATTCTACGGTATTTTGCGGTTTGATATCGGAAATAACCATATTCTTTGTATGGTTGTCACCTGTCTTTCATGTTTATGCTAAAGATCATTTAACATAATTTTCCTTATGAATAAAAAAATACGTTAAATCAATTTTCAATCGGATAAAAACAAACAAGCTACAAGAAATATTGCGAAGCTGTTACGATAAATTCTGTTAAAATAAATAAAACTGCCTTAGTTACATAAGAATCCTTACAATTTGTTCTTTTCTAAAATACCTACATAATACTTATTTCTAAGGAATACCTACCAATCAACCATACAAGTCTCTTTTTGTGTACTAATTTAAAGGAGTAATAATAATCCAATGGGCGGTTTTGTAGAGTGCGAGTTACCTACTTTGTAAACGATATAGCGACGTATTTGACTGTATGGAAATTTAATTTCGAATAATAATTATAAAGATTATCCCAAAACAGATCTAAGAATGCATTTTGATTTCAATTTTACAATTAAAAGCAAATTTTAAAATAATTAGAGAACCAAAAAAGCGAAGTGATTAAGTACTAAAAACCGGCCAAGTGCGAGTCGGGTTCCTTACCATATCTATAAAAACTGCAAAAACATCACGTTTGTTGTATGGAAGCGCTTGTTGTGGGAGTAGTTGTCATAGCGACAACGGAAATACATCATCTGTGAAAATTTCAACTGTCCAACTAAAGTTCACGAGATACCTACAGCCTGGTGACAGACAGACAGACAGACGGACGCACAGCGGCGTAATAGGTTAAAAATTATGACTTCACAACTCAGTACTCAGTACATTTCGTTTTGACAGATCTTAATAAATAACTCATTTCACTTTGCAATCAAATACCCTATTGGAACTGAGGATCAATAAAATATACAAAACCATTTATTCAAGCAATAATGCAATGAAAAAATTAAAAAGAATCGTTAATGCTACTGTTATATCCATTGATGTATGAAATCCAGCTTCGAAATTACTTTTATATTCCATTGGCTTTGTGCCTTTCATATTCCGGGCTTATCTGAAAACAGTACACAAATACTGTTCGTACTCATAAAAAATATTTCAACATTTATATTTGAAGTAACTAACCCTTTTTTTTATGAATATACGTTACGTTAACATTTTATGAAAATTATGTTCCAATAAATCTATATCATTAACTAAGTGGCT
Organism: Ethmia dodecea; assembly: GCA_963855545.1. Lineage (NCBI taxonomy): Eukaryota > Metazoa > Arthropoda > Insecta > Lepidoptera > Depressariidae > Ethmia > Ethmia dodecea. The sequence continues at coordinate 5,457,666 of OY979449.1, forward strand.
TTGTAATACGTAAGGATATGTCCGGGATATGTCATCATATAAACAACGCGTAACAGAAAAAGCGCAATTCCTCATACACCCGAATTAGTATATTAATATAAATGAAATAAACGTGCGCGAGCTAAGCCGCAGGTAAAAGCTAGTGTCATGTAGAATGCCAAAAGTATGGGATTGACAAATGCACTCGACATGTCATCTGTTCGACTTTATAGCGCAACCAAGTAAAATTGGCGAAACAGACTAAAGAAGTTTAGTCAATTGACACGTGGTTCTTAATAGAAAGTATTACAACTAATGAAAGAAACCTACGTTTGCAACTTGGCTAGGGGAGCAGATAAACTAATTCGTCATATTACAAAATCTTTTTAAAGATTCCATTACCTGTAACAATAATACAGGCTCGATTCTCTTTTATTTATATTTGGGTAGATCATAAAAGTAATTTTATGACTGTACATAAAGCTTTACCCCTTTTAGTTTCGTTGATAGTACCTGTACAATGAAGGTCATCTGCTCATGACGTACCCACTTCATAGTAACATTGTTATCAATGTTTCTTAAAAAAGTTAGAATACGCCAAAATACTTTTACGTTTTTCCGTATTCAATCTATCCTTACCATGTTAAAAATAAATAAATCATCTAAAGATGCTAGAAAAAAAGCTACCTACTACTTCTTGTCGACTTTTCTATAATAATATTATGATGAGGAAAATTTTATTTTTGTATGTTGGGGGTAATTTTCTAGAACACCGAACTGATTTTATAAATTCTTTCACTAATATGATTACCTCATCCCTGACTTATAAAGTAAATAAAAGGTTTTGTTATATTTTGATAAACCGGAAACAAGCGAGGGCCACTAGTGTATTCTGAATAGATATTCGTTTGTTATTTCATCGCGGCTCTCTCGCCAGTACTCGCTAAACTACCTACGTACAAACTCGGAGTTGTTTTGCATAATTAGATAAAACGTCCGTTAAAGCAATGGAATTTACTCGCCCATCAATGTATACGGTTTCTCGGACGGTCTGATTAACAATTACGCTACACGGACTGTATTTTACAAAAATAATTTTATTTATATGCAAATTGTGTGTTTTTAGGGCTAAAATTAATTTGTTACGGTTATTCGAGTAGATTTAGGAGAGTTTAAAAAATGCTGCTCACAATCGATAAGGCTTGGAAATTGTTTATTTTGTTTTATGATGTATTTATATATTATTATAGCTATATACATATATATTATAGCTATCTCTATAGAGAAAGGTGTGCTGAGGTAGTTTGGACATAATATTGAGTGGATATATGAATGGGGTCTAACGGTACCAAATGTATAATTGGAATTTGAGTTGTGGAGTTAGCGCTCGTTGGCAAATGCTTATGTCAATCCCATACAATGTCAATTAGATTGAACATTCGATTAGATTGTGTAATGCCACTTGGCTAGGGAGGCGGGATGTAGTTCTATGTTCTATGTTAGGGGGTTTGGTTTCCGCACTTAGTCCTTAAAACGGACCATTGTACGTGAGCCATAGCGGCCGGTTACTCCAACCATCCTACCTCCTTCCAAAAATAGATCAAACTTCCGAGTCTACATAGGACGTCCGCAACGGATTCTGGTGTTCCGAGAATCTCCTTGCGGATCTGGGCAACGCCAACGCACTCAAGGAGCACGTGCGCCACCGTCTCCTCCGCCTCCATACACGCTCTGCATAGGGGGGCTGTCAGTAATACCTAAGGTGTGTAAGCGTTTGTTCAGTGAGCAGTGCCCGGTAAGGCGGGATGTAGTAGATGTACCTAGATTTATCAGATAGCTAAAATTACCCGAAAGCAACAAGCATATATTATTATAAGTCGATTGATGGATTTGTGAAGTGCGAGAGGTGTACCAAGTGCGAGCATATCCGGGTTTGACGTTATAGGACAAGTTCTTTTTAAGAAATTTGCTTCATCTGTCCATTTCTTAGTATGCCCACTTCTGGTTATAACTATTTCTGTCAGCTAAATTTGAACTTACGCTGTGGGAGCTTGAGATGTCAAATCAAATGAAATGTTTTTATTCAATGAAGGGGCTTATAAGTGAGCTCTTATTGAAAGTCATTTCGACTTCACCGCTTCGGCGTGTATAGCCGAGGAGAAGAAGCGGAGCAAGAAACTCCTCAACACATTATTCTTTTAAAGAATCAATATAATATAAAGTATAAGTTACATGGTTTTACTGCTTTGCTGAGCTGGAGAAAATTTACACCAAACATCATTGTTACATCATGTCAGGTTTGATATCTGTCTATTGAGTTTTGTTTTACCTATCTAAGTATTACAATACATACCTACGTATCATAATCGGAGCAATGAAGTCTTCCCCCATCAACGCCCTTCAGGTCGAATGTGCAGAGCCCCCCTTGCACTTGAGGAGACAGTACTTATCGGACAGATTCATTTACAAAATTTTTCAGCTTTCCAATCACCCCCTTATTTCAAACTTGCATATCCTTTCGGAACACATCTCTTACAACAGTTACTGGAGACATAAGTCCCGCCCATGCCTCTTCACCAGTTTTGTTAGGTTTATCAGCCTCCCCTGTCCCGTCTATCAATGCAGGTTAAATCCTTTATTCCTTACACCTTTTAATGCAATTCTATACCGCCCGGACATTGTTCTAAATATCGGAATAAACAAAGACGACCCTGGCGCAAACACCAAATTTAACTCTTACGTCAATAGTAAGTGGAATGGTTGGCATACTATGTTCACTGACGCATCAAAAATAAGTTCTGACGGCTGTGTAGGCTTCGCTGTCTGGATACCGGAGTACATCATTTTAAACTTTAAGTGTCCCCCTCAAGCCTCGGTTTTTACAGGGGAGGCGCTTGCTATCCTTGAAGCCTTGATGTATATAGAATCACATAAGCTACACAACACGGTAATATTCACTGACTCTAGAAGCTGCCTACAGGCTATCCTTGCAAACCAACTCAAATCCAAGTCAAAATTCCCTTTTGTTCTGAAAATCAAAGAAATCCTTTTTCGGTGTCACGTATCTGGCATAAAAGTCATCCTAGCTTGGATCCCGGGACATAGCGGTATAGTGGGTAATGAGTGTGCTGATCAGTGTGCTAAGGATGCCTCGACAACAGGTATTGATACTCATTACACAACCTATGCACAAGATTTAACGTCTGTAGCCAAGGCCGATCTCGTATCGTGCTGGAATAAAGCGTGGAATCTTTCGAAACGCATTAAAGGCAAACATTACGCGGATGTTCAAGACTCGTTGCTCGTTCGGCCTTGGTTTTTTAAGTATAGGAAAGCCAACAAGAGGGTCACGTCCACAACATGTAGATTAAGATTAGGTCATGCCTGTACCCCGGTTCACCTTGCTAAAATAAGGGTCAAGGATAGCTCCCTCTGTGAATGTGGGTTCGACGAGGGATCAGCAGAACACATCTTCTTTAACTGCCCTAGGAGACCGTCTCTTTACGAAGTGTTACCGGACACTATCCCCAGACCGACGAATCTAAAATCTTTGCTGGGTCTTGTACATACACCTTTTGTAAATATTTTATGTGAATATGTTAACCAGAATAACATTAGACTATAAGCTGTTTGTCCTTACTAACTTCCTAACAATCTGTTTTGTTATATATATTGTTTGTCTTGTTTTAGGTTAGTAATTCAACAGTTGATTACCTTGTTCAATAATATTAATTAAAATTGATGTGACCTTGTGCAATCACGAAGCCCACCCAACAAACAAGAGTCCAAACCACACCTTAAGACATCTGGGCACAACCAAAGCCACTGACCAAGCTCTATAAACTGGATTCTGGTGAAATCAAAAAGGACCGCCACTATAAAAGAAATTGTTGTACAATACATACAGTACACTATATTATAAAGATAAAAGATTTTTATTTTTGTATGTTTGTAATGGATAAACTCAAAAACTATGAGCCGATTTTAAAAAGTCTTTTACCAATGGAAAGCAACATTAACAGGGGGTAGCAAAGGCTGTATTTTATTCCCGTTGCTAGTTTTTACTTTTGAAAAAGAGTCATTTATAGCGTTTGGAACCTTGATTGTATAACAGCAAAACCAATAATTTTATGTCATTAGTTTTGTAAATCGTGGAATATAGTACCAATTAACACAAAAATAGTGAAATATCTATGCAATTTATATCCGAAATAACTATTCCCAACGCAAACCCCTGTTTGCAAAACCTGTAACGCTGTCACAATGTTATCATACATGAGCTCAAAATACACACAATTAACTCATCCAATGCCTAGCGACCGCAGAGAAACGTATAAATAAACCAAATGCAAAACGAACCTGCCATCCCTGCGGAGAACTCAAAACCAACGTAAATTGTGGAGTTAAACAAATACGACTCTATTCACGTTGCGTTATAGATATGGGAATAAAAATATAACTCTCCAATCAAAGAGATTACAATATAATAGAACATAGAGGGGGCATTGGGAATATTTTCATACAAAACTTTGAAGCATGTTTGAGGCTCAAGCGTCATGTCAGTTAGTATGAACGCGAGAAGAATAGTTTTAAGAATAATTTTCCTCGCTTTGTCCCCTATATGCCCTATTATATTTTAATCTCTGTGTCTCCAATAGATAAGTTTGTATCAGAACTGCATAACCATCATTCGGGTGGGTAAAGAATGGAAAGAGTACTGTCGAGAGCGCGTGGAGTTGACACATTGGACTTTGTAACGTTCTTGTTACAATCGCTTTAGAGGTGAGACTCGCACTACAAGCTTCATGAGCTCTTAACTGTACTTCTTATGATCTACTATTACTAAATATAATGTGGCACTGTGTCCAACAGAACTTAAAAAAAATCCAGCCAAGTTTGGCTTGGAGGAGGCTTAGTAACAAGGATCCGTTGGCACCCTTTGGATGCGGAACCCTAAAAATTCCTAATATTTAATATTGGAGCGGTGTACTTGTGATATTATCTACGTTTAAAAATTCCTTTGTATTATGGCTCGTAGGCTGTCCTTATAGTCTTCGTCATGTAAAAGGTATAACTTTTAGTTCATTTTAGTAGTAAACAGCGTTGTATAAAGATTGTGCATGTCGATAGAAAGTATAAATATATATTGGATCTTTACCTACATTGATATAGAATATTATACACATAAATGGCTAAACATACGACCTGAATGAAAAAAACCTTATTAATAGAGCTTTGCAGGAAATCTCATAAAAAATGTACGACCTTTACACGCAATCTAATACACAGATTATTATGATGTCCTCAGTCATCGGGTAAAGGAATACAATGGCACTCATGTAAACAGTGTACATTTAAATTCATTCAATAAGATAGCACTATCTAGATTTTGCATGTTTATAGCAATTATAAATATTAGAAATATTTATTTAAAACAATCTGTTCTGCGTGATTTCACTCGCATAAGTCCCGTTCCCTTGGGAAAATTATAGCCTATGTTACTCCCAGAAAAGTAAGTTTTCCATTGGTGAAATAATTTTTAAAATTGGTGCAGTAGTTTTTGAGTTTATCGTTACAAACCTTAATTTTTTTTCTCTCTTTATAATATGTATTAGTGTAGAAGTGTAGATGTGAATTGATAATATTAAATGACTAAACAAACGACCTGAATGAGAATAAACCTTATTAAATTTGGAGCTTTGCAGAAAATCTCAAGAAAATTGAAGACGATTTTCACGCAATCTAGGACGCAGATGTTAATATTAATAACTCAATTTAGTCGTCCGCATCCTCCAGCAGTCGTCCACCGTTTTATCACGTAGGAACTCTCCATCCGTCATTCCTTGACAAGTTTCACGGAACCCTAATAAGGGAAGAGCCAATTCACGGAGCGGAAGTCGGCAGAATCAAGTAATTGGATAGGTTAGTTATAAAAGTAAACTTCGGAACTATTATTAGTTGGGTACCTACAACTACGGGTGGTCTTTGATTGATGATGAAGTGGAATTTATGTAAGTATGTGTTTTAAGCTGGGTGCTGTTATTAGTATTATATAATCAAAGAGTGTCCCCCGCAAGTGATATGAATCGCATGCAGCTTTTCGTCATCATCAAAACAGTGTCAAACGAAAGTTTACATTGACTTTACTCAACGACTGAGCTTAATCAAACTGCCTGACATGTCATCTGACTGACATATCGGCAGACACAGGCTTGATGTTGGATGTCGGAGCTATTGACACTATTGACAGAGGTCTGTCGAGTCGTATCAACCAGATTGGTCGGATTGTTTACCGGTACGAGTCGGTACACTAACTAGTGGTAAGTACTTCTACAGTGAGTTCCATCAGCATTAGGATATTTATAGCCGCCTATCATGTAGTTAAACACGTAATCCTAGTGAACTTGCAAGCAGTTAATCAGTGAATCGAACGATGTTCTATTGAAACGTCGCCGTGAAGACGCAGCAGAAAGAGGTTGAAAGAAAATCATTCTCTTTCGAGACAAACTTTTTCTTAAAACGTCTTTGTACACAGCATACATTTAAATAGGTATCCGTTTTTTATGTCAAAGTTCAAGTTGTTGCTTGTGGCACTTCTTAATTTTTTTTTCCAATTTAATAGGCATTGACAAGTGTAAAAATAAACCAAGATAGAGATACCAATCCTAGCTAATGACGAATTACTCAGTACATGAAAAAAAAAATGTAGCGGGTACTCAAAGGATTTGCCCACGCGGAGAACGATAATTCTCATTCCTGTGGGAGTTCAAAGTGAACGCTTACATCAATAAAGACCTGTCATATTTCAATATTCAATGTGTTGTGTTAAGAGCAGTGAAGCCTTACGCTTAAAGAGCCTGCTTCACATTATGATAATCAGTGAGGCTCGGGTTCGAATCTTGACATGTACCAATGAGTTTTTCAAACCTAACTATTTACCACTAGCTCGACGGTGAAGGAAAACATCGTGCGAAAACCCGCAGGTCCCAGAATAAATTCTGAGATGTGTAAATATGTGGTCCGGCGATGGGCTCACCACCTATCACGTTTAGGGGTCCAAATAATATCTGGTGAAAAGTGGGTATATCCAAAAATGGAATACCTCTGCCTACCCCCTCGGGGATATAAGGCGTGAGACTATTTATTAATTAATTTATTTGTAGTTAGGGAAATATCGTGATGAGTAAGTGAGTCAAAGTCAAAAACAAATTATTTTCTGTAGGTACAAAATGTATACTTAGAAAGGTAAATAGTTTCATAACAAGGCACTCTAAACTGTCCATGAAGATTGGCTAAATGTTAACAGCAGCTTATCTCCACCGACGAGTTGCTGGTTCCAAATGCAGTACCCCGAGAAGAACCAGAAAGAAACTCAAGGGCAGCTCTTTTTAGTCGGTCAGTTGTATTTCATTTTAAGGTTCCGTACCTAACTAACAAAAACAAAACCTCATAGGATCTATTCGTTGTCCGTATGTCTATGTAGTGGCCATATCTTAGAATTGATCACTTCATGTTTTGGTTAGGTTAAGTTAGACTATTTCATGAAATTGTCTACAACTATTTTTTGAAATGGTCGACTATTTCATGAAATGTTCAACTCTATGATCTGGGCACAATATTTATATATAAAACCATTTCTTCTCAGAAACGCGTGAAATTTAAAATTACATGCTAGAGTCCCTTGGAGCTGAAATCAAGCTTTGAAGTAGACACAATAAAAAAATGCGGACATTTATGCAGCATAGGTATTTTGGCACTCGTAAATACAAATACACTCGCAAATAATTTAAAACTTATAGTCGAGTTACCTCCTGTAGTCCTAGAATCATGAAATCTGGCAAGAAGCAAGGTCTATAACAGCAAAAGTAAATCAAAAATTGTAGTCAGTTATGTATACTTACAAGTTTAAACAGAACTCAAAGTACGAGAGTCAAACTCGTCTGGTTTTTCGTTATTATACGAGTAAAATTTCCTGTCTACCATAAAATGTATCACATGACTTTGAATATAAATAAACATTTTAAGGATTAGACCAACAAGCCACATAACCGAAAACAGCTACAATTCCCTGGTTCCTCTAATTACATTAACATTTGACTTTACAGAGCGAGCCTCGTTAATTGCTGGCAGAAATTTTCTGCCAAGCCTGAATTCCTCTCACGTTGCTCAATAAACTACTAGGGGCGTTTAGCAAGACGCGGGCCGGTTCCAAATGCAGTGTATTCCGAGATACGAATTGTAAGGATGCTATACACCAGATTTATTTTTCCACTGTAATTGTACTGTTTCCGTTGTTTATTCTTCTATTTTGGTTATAACATATAGCAGTGTTACAGAAAGTTACTGTAATATTCTGCGGCAATGTTGTGGATACATGAGGTTATGAATGTGTAAATAAAAATATGGAAAAAGTTGGTAGGTACCTATTTATCTTTCACTAAAGAAGTATTAATATCACGCATAGAACACACTTTTATAACTCTTTGTTGTACTAAATCTACACTTATATTATTAAGAGCAACTATTTATTTTCATATGTTTTTTTTGTAATGAACAGGGTCCGAAATTACTACACCAATTTACAAAATTCTTTCATCATTGTAAAGCTTGCGTTTCTGTGACTTCATAGGGTATAATTTTCTCATGGAAACGTAAATCATGCAAGGGAAAAGCTGGTAAAAATGAGACAATATAAAGTATCATATACTCACAGACAGCAAAAGACGGTATACGTCATTCAAAATGTTACAGTTACAATCAACTGTCGTAAACAACGAACTGCACAACTTAATATGTCCCACTTACAGTTGCAACGAAATTAACGACAACAATTAACTGCCGACCATAAACTACCGGTACGAAACAAGGTACCAGCACTATAACTGTGTATAACCGCTGACAAACTGTGAGAAGGCAGACAATTCCGACAGTCAGCCGGACAAATGCCCCGCAAGAATGGGCCCACGATTTATGGGGCCCTATCTGTTAGCTCTCCCTGAAAGATGGACACAAGGAATGTGTCTTCTGACCCTCGGACCATTTGCGGGAGGTTATAAAATTTTCCACGTGCCAGTGACAGATACTCGTAAGTGTGCGCTCCATAGTTGTAAAATATTTTCAGATTTAATTCTTCCTTTTGGTATTGGTCAGTGACAGGTCGATGTGTTTTTGTTTTTGATTGACCTTTGGGATATTTGCATCTTGGAATACTTACATTGAGACATCTGAAATGCTTTGTCAATTCGGTACTTGCTATATCTTGCTAGAATTTAGTACTAGCTACTAACACAATGAGCACTGAGTGACTGATGGCTTCTTGGGAATGCTGCTGCCTCTCATGCTTAAGACTCGGGTTCGATTCTTGATGATTGTCGCTATTTATGGACTTGGGGCCAATTCATAGACAGCTACTATATCTTTTTAACTTAACGACTGGAACATATTAAATTCGAGGCTCGTAAGTATTTTTGTAGTATTTCTTATAATCGGCGCCACACAATTTAATAATAATAAAACCTCCCTTTTGAAGTCGGTTAAAAAGTTAAGTGTGCTTACGTCTGACGTCTCAAGCTAAGTCATATTAAACTGTACTCCACGAAAACGATCTCAAAAAAGATCTCAACTTTAGTGTTAAATTAAATCCACCCTTCACTAAAACTCAAGTATAATCATGAGAAATCTTAAAAAGTTACACGAGAAAATCTCTGAACAAAGCAAGGATCGTTCGGAATTTCAAAAGTATTAAAGCATGAAAGGAAACTGTCCGGAACTTATTGGAGCAATCAGATTGTGCAGATTCCGTTTAACATTAGCAGAATTCTTGCCGGAATCCAATCGCATTAAGAGCCCATTTAAACTTTCTGCCACGAAAGGATTCTGTAATTTCATTGCTGTTAAAAAATAAATAGGCTTTAATTCAGATACTTACTCCAGAAGTTTTGGAATTGTTTCCCTTTTACTCGATTTGCTTACAAAGAATCTCAAACTCTAACTGTACATCAATGAGATTTTTAGATGCGATGAAATACAACAATCTGAATAATTTATGAGTTCAACAGAGCAGCTTTTTGATTCCGCACCAAAGTCATTGAAAGAGAGGAGGCACTATTATAAACTACAATTTGCCCGCAACTAACTAACAAACTATGGAAGCTTTAATGTAAATTATAATTTAGATTAGGTATCGGGATCACAAGTAGATAATACGTCTCAAGGCCAGTAGACAATCTACAACATCAATTAAAAGACCTGAAAAGTCAAAATCATCAACAGGCATCTTCTGGGAACGCTCGTTTTATCTTTGGTCTCGGGCTAGTTTGAGGTCAAGAGTATCATTAATTTAAAAGAAGTACGTAATTATGTAGATATAATAGAAATATGACAATGTGTAGAAGAGGCAGTGACCAAGTTTGAAAAGAAAAAATACATTTGCCATATCCTCATATTATAAATTTTCTTTGAATATCCACGCGGGTGCATGACTTTGCTTTGGAGCAGCTTTCATACCACGTTGAGTTATATAACCCCTCCTAAAAATGTAATGAGCCTGATGTAAGAAATAATAAATTAAAAAATAAACACATACTATATTATCAAAAATATTCACAAGTAGTTTTACCGATTTGACAGTTGGGTTAGAATGACCTTTGAATTAGTGCGCCAATTTATCTATGTCAATTTCACAAAATTTCCACTCGCGATGCACATTTCACACAAAAAATATAAAATTTGTGCGTCACTATTGAATTGCACACACACACACGCATAGATTTTTTTTAAATTCAATCCAGCAGTTTTTTGAGTTTATTCTTTACAAACTTACAAAAATACAAATCTTTCCTCTTTATAATATTGGTGTAGATTAGTGTAAAAGAAACTGACTGGTTGATTGTCTGACTGACGGATCGATCAACGCACAGATAAAACCGCTAGTTGTACCTACTAGCACGATATTTCTGCACAACGATTCCTTGAATTGCAAAAGTGAGCGCTCAAAAGTTTTTGGGAATTCCCGCTGGAATGGAAATAAATAAGATCCGCGCGGTCAACTCCGCTGGGCAAGCTAGTTCTACTCAAATAACAACCGGAAAAAAAAATATCTACATACGTAATATGTAGGCACATGTAGTACTAGCTAAACAAAAACGACCCATTACCATCACTCCACAGTTTACATTGAAATCACGCGGCCGCGATTCACAAACAGCGTCCGTGCGATCATGGATAAATGCGAATCGGCGGATAGAGGCGGAACGTTGGATAAAAGCGAGCCCCGAACAGTTGTAACGTACAGCGAAATAAATTGAATGCAGACCGTAACTTTAGGAATGTTAATGGAAATAAGCGAAAAACTGTATTGTTCAGAATTCCTAACGTTATTGAAACGGAGAAACGATGGCACGTGAAAACTAGCGTCTCTTATAACAGAAAAAAGAGCATTTGCAGATTTTGCAAAAAAAGTATTACTATCAAGCCTTCAAAACTAATTTTTTTAGGGTTTCGTAGCACATTGGTAAAATATCTTTTCATTTGTATTTATGGCGCACTTATTCGACTAATGATAAGAAATGTTTAATTATGTACAAATTGAAAAATCTGAAATAAGAAGATTTGACAGATGTTTATGCAATATTTGCAGGAAAAATAAAAATACGTACCCACCTACATTTTAGCTGATTTCAAAATAACTATGATGATTATACGTACCTATATGCGTAAAATCAGCAAAAATCTTGTTTTAACAACCTTAATTATACGGTTCGAAGGAACCCTCTGTGCGCTAGTCGAACTAGCACTTGACTATTTTTATAATTGACAGACATTACCAAACAGCCTTTTAAATATCTTTAGATTTATGTAAACTATAGAACATCTTCTAAAAGAGAATATAATATTTTAACAACATTAAATTTCAACGAAAAGACTGTAGTTTTTTTTTGTTTGAATAAAAATTATGTTGAAAATAGCTCGAGGGTAAATTTCAACAGAAGTAAGTTAGCTAACTAAATTAATTCTGTAAAGGTCGATTCCAAGTTTATACAGGTAGAAATTGCAAATGTTAATTTCACCGAAGCGTTTGAAACTTTTGAATAGTGCTGTAAATTTAAATTAATAGGGAAACTTTGTTCGTTTCCAATTACTAATAAACTGAAAAAGTAGAAAAGATATCAAAACTTCGAGGAGTTTGTAAAAAGTCAACATCGACGAGTACCCATTTCAGTCATAAAATAATTCTACTTTTATCAAGAGATAGTCTAGTAGTACAAAATTACTTTGGATGTTGTCATGTTGCTCTGGAAAAGGTCACTGTTTCATTCAAATGTCTGAAATCAAAAAGAAGGGTGAACTTGACTTTTGCATGTCGCTAATTTTTTCTACCTCTAACCTCTCAACCTTTTAATCATGAAATAAGGGGAACTCCTCCGTGTTTCGGAAAGCACGTTACACCTTTGATCTCGGCTATCACTGTGTTCGCGCTCAATGAAGCGCTAAGCCATCCCATATAATGCCCTTTGGGTGGCTTGAAGAATTCCGACAGTAAGTTGGCCACAAGAGTGTCACCACCAATCCATGGTGGGATCACGTGGAGCGTTATGGACCACATTTCTTCAATAAATTATGCGAGAAAACCAATAATGAAATGTCATTGAAGGGACCTGTAGTGTAAAAAATGATTGAATTTTGTTTATTGACGTTTTATTTCAAATTAATTAAGCTAATATCCGAAAAGGCCCAAAAAAGCACAATGGAAAGGTTTTGATTACATACCAAAAATCTTCAAATATTGTAGTAAAATCTACACATAAATAAAACTGTAACGAGACCGTTTCCGTACATACAATATTTTTTGAATTTTTTTTTTAGTGTAGTTAATCATCGATATAAATAACAAAACATCAATTTCTGTCTGTGCACGCATCACGCAGAAATTACGGAACCAATTTTGATTAAAATTGTAGTGAAATACGTACTACTCCAAAACTACAACACCTAGAAACTTAAAATATGGTATGTAGGTGTCCTATATATCGAAGGTAACCACTATGAAGTGATTTTTGAAATTCCCACGGGAAAGGGAAAAAAACCGGATTCACGCGTGCAGCGCCGCTGGGTACTTGCTAGTAATAAGGTTTGAAGATTCTTGCAAATTTTGCCGACAAAATTTTCTGAATAATATCCTACTAATATTAGCAACGCGAAAGTTTCTCAGAATGGATGGATGTATGGTTTTTGCTAACCAATTAAAAATATAGCTTACGTAAACATCAGATTAACACATAGGCTACTTTTTATCCCGGAACGCGAGCAAAGCCACGGGAAAATGCTAGTTCTGTTATGAATAACCGGAGTGATACCACTGCATGCATTGCGTTTCGTTGAGTGAGTGAGGTAACCGGAGGCCCCAATCCCCCCTTCCTCTCCCCTCCCCCTACTCCCACCTCAAAGATCGGCAACGCAGTTGTGACTCTTGAGTTGCAGGTGTCCATGGGCGACGGACGTCACTTACCATCAGGTGACCTGTCTGTTCGTTTGCCCCCTTTTATATCATTAAAAAAATAAGAATAACATACTACTCTTTATTTTTTTATCATTACTACTTATTTGAAGAAACAGAAAAAAATAAGGTAAACCAAAGGTCACAAATTCACAATGCACAAAGATAATTGACAAAGTCAATACCTATTATAAAATGTTAAAAGATCCAGCTCCAAAATCTCAATTCAACTGAGTCTGTACTAGCGCCTCAGATGCTAGCACTAGCTAACACTTGAAAGGTCGTCTGTCACTGGCGATGACGTTCTATTTAACAAACTTTTTAAACTGCTTTACAGTTGTTCTGAGAAAGAAAAAACGGATAAAGTAAGGTAGTTAGGTACTTTGTTTTCATAACAGAGTAAAAGAGAGTAGCAGAGAGTAATAGAGTAAAATTCTCACAATTTTTGGACAATTTACGAATTGGACAAATCGCTAATTGGAGATAATGCTACTAACCCTTATGCACATTTGTCACATCTTAAAAAAACTTACCTATATTATCTTTGAAAAAAAATTACAGCAATGAAAAAATATCTCACAGCTTTTATCCCCGAGGGGGTAGGCAGACGTATTCCATTGCTGGATATACCCACTTTTCACGAGATATTCTTTGGCCCCTAAACGTGATAGGTGGTGAGCCCATCGCAGGACCGGGTCTTTTTCACATGTCTCAGAATTAATTCAGGGACCTGCGGGTTTCCTCACGATGTTTGCCTTCACCGTCGAGCTAGTGATAAATATGTACGTTTTAAAAAACTCATTTCTACATGCCAAGATTCTAACCCGAGCCTCACTGATTATCATCATGTGAAGCAGACTCTTTTACCGCAAGGCTATCACTGCTACTACTACTATCAATTATGTGAGGTCAAGAAATTATTAAAGTCATGCTTATGCTTATGAACATTACTTCTGAAGGTATATTTCTCCGCGTTTGCGTCGAACTAAGCTTGTGCGTCAAAGCTAAAGTTGCGTCTGTCTTACATGTCCAGTTATCATTTATAGACATAAAAAGATTACATTTTTGTCCTCGTCCGTCCGTAGGATCCTGATGATTGGCTGGACTCGTAACAAAATTAAATGTTTGCTTTTTCTCAATTACTTTTTTATACAAAACAACATCTCAGAAGAAACAAAAGTTTTAATTCCAAACAACAACCTTTGTTAAAATGTTAGCATTAATTTTATTTATGCAACGTGATATTTTTCGCTATGTTCTTATCTAAGAAAAAGTAAAGAATTCACAAAAAATAAGAATAAAGGAACCATTAGCTGTGTTTTACTGCCGGATTTAACATTTTCTACAACATAAAAAGCAAATGAAGCAGTATCATCCATTTTAAGGGAAGTACATGATTTTAAGTCAGGTCTAATAAAATGAGAATTATGATAAACCCCTGTTTTAGTACGTTTATTTTAGGGAAACCTGTCACACCGTCTTGTTAGACCAGTAACAAAAAAAATGATCTTGGCATTATAAATGTAGGCGTCAGGTTCAATTGGGTAAAAATAGGTCACTTTATATTTTTCCGCAACTATTTATACTACTTTTATAATTGCCAGTGCTATGGGGACCTTTGGGTCGGCAGTTTTCCGGAATGGTTTTTTGTAGTTATAGTCTTGTGCACAAGTAAATAATAATAATCTAGATAGTAAATTTAATTTCACATATTTTTGACGAAGCGTGTGCGGATTCACTGATGTATTTGACGAAGTCTGGTCCGGATAATTGACTGTTATAATTTTAAGATTTTGACGAAGCCTGTTACGAAAAAAAAACTTCTAATTGATATTTGTTCCGGTGAGACCTAGGAACAACTTATTTTAAAAGTAGGAACAGAAGTACCGAGCGTGTCCACAATTATCGCAGCCTAATGTTTCATATAAATAGTCATTTAAAATAGCTTTAAATGTGATATGATTTTTGTCGTACAGATTTTTACAATTATATGTGCAAAAAAGTAATTGTTGTATATAAAAACAGTATAAATAAATGATATTATTAAATAAAGGTCGAAGCATCTCATTCGTCGCGAATCGCACCTAATGTATAGGTAAGTGTTACAAGCGCATACGCAGCGTACCATATTTGGATGGCCAATGAGAGCTGGTGCTTTTGTGGGTACGAATCGACAACATATTTAGGTCTTAACAATCATGTATTAGACATCGCTTTGACTGCAGATAAAGGCTTTTGCCTCGACCAAGTAACTTGCATCGCAACCTTCAAGGTGAAAAAGAGGTAAACGATAAATATTCTCCAAATATGTGTAGAGTATTTCGCTCACTTGTAGGATGTGTCCTTCTAAGCGTATTATCCTGCAAAAGAAAACCATATCAGAATACTGCATTTATCTCGAAAATCGCGCAACGTTTTCCCTTGATGTGTTTTATGGAGGTTTTGTCAACCGACTTCAGAAAGCAGGAGGTTCTCAATTCGAGCGTATGTTTTTTTCATTTGTTACCTAAGAACTTTCGACTGGAGGAACCGATTTTGATGAGTCTTTTTTTTGTAAAGCTAGTGCTTCCCGTGTTGTCCCATTTCAATTTGGTCCTGTTCTGATAATGGCATCTATGAGAAAACTGTATAAGATGAAGTCGGTTTTTTATTCTTTAGAGTTCCTACTAAATTGACGGTCAGTTCAAAGCTTCGGCTTATCTGTGAAAAGGTTACAAACAGACAAACAAAGTTACTTTTGTATTTATAATATTAGACGGGACTAGTAGGGACGACTACGGGAAAGAAACTTCAAAACGTGAAATCGTGGGGAACAGCCAGTACAAAAATAAAAGGAAAAATTACATTTTATAAAGCAATACTGTTACCGGTTGGTGTAACAGTTTGTTTAGAGCACCTCCTTTGGCTAGGCGTCACGGCGTTTCATCATCATGTTAATGGTAAAAGAAGACCAATTTGCGTCTGGCGCAATCTCATTGTTTTTGATTAAAATTATTATTGTTCTCTTTATTCGTCGGCACTTTCTCGGCGACTCGTAAGCTTTGAGACTCCAATCTGCTGCGTTTGATGCTACACTTGGATTTCATTAAATTGAGTGAATCTTGTTTATTGAAATTAAAGTCAAATTAATTCAGTGTTTCATGTTTTGAAGTAGTGAGCAATCTTACTACGTCTTTCCTTGAAATAAGAGGGTAAAAGACTTATTTGTTTGTATCGTGTAATTGTTCTCAATTTATGTTTTCACCTTTTAAGTAAGGTCTTCGGTTTGTTAACGGTTCTTTTATTGTGTAAGTAGGCACTGCCCATATAATGTTCTTTTTAAAACGCTTTTAATGTTTTCACTTTTGTTCGCCTTTTATTCAAGCAACCAAAATTAAATCCTTGAAGAAAATTGGTAGTAGGTACAGGAAAATATTTGTATGTAGTATGAGTTTAAAAAAATCATCGTGACTACTGAGTAGAAAATTTAGGGATGAAAAAAACAACAAATATTAACAACTAAATGTTTTTTTTTTGTGTAGCATATCTAGATATAGATAGCTTGGTTGTCTATATATTTAGGAATAAATCCTACTAATATTATAAACGCGAAAGTTTGTATGTATGGATGTATAGATGTATGGATGTTTGTTCCTCTTTCACGCAAAAACTACTGAACGGATTTTGATGAAACTTTACAGTTATATAGTTTATACATCAGAATAACACATAAGCTATATTTTATCTCCGTATTCCCACGGGAACGGGAATTACATGCGTGAAACTGCGGGGCGCTGCTAGTTCAAAATATAGATAAGTATAACAGTTATATTGTGCATTCCTAAAATATAGAATATTCTCCCTCCTGCATATAGAATTACAGTAGCAAGAGTAATGCATTCCAATATTTGTGTAAATGGACTCTCCGAGTGCAGTGTCTGAGCGTACGTGTTCTACATGCCAAGTGCAAACGCATCTTTTGTGGACTGCAGTGTGAATATCAATATACTCTCACGTACCAATTCTAATTTCTTTGTAAATCAATGCGAGATCCGATTGGAATCGGAATCCAATCTCTTGAGATTCAATATCGAGTGTTACTTTGGAGTTCCAGTGTTGGAATTTGTTCTTTGTAAGAGATATTTATTTTAATTTCATTCGTCTAGCAGTAAATCTTTTCGACTTTACGACAAATTAATATTGTAAAGTTAGATTGTTACTACTTCTCCAATAATTAGGTTATAATTACTTTTATGAACGATATATAGCATCTGTAAAAACAAATGTATTATTTTTTTATAGCAGAGTATGTAGCACAGCTAATGTGATATCTTATTTCATGAACTTAACTAAGTAAGTAATTTAAATACAGGTAACGTAACGCAATTATTTAAGAAGTTTACGGATCTCTACTTAAGCCCCTAAAATCTAGAAGTCACATAAAGTTGGAAGCAATTGTCCTCCAGATTAAACTGTTGAACAATCTACGAAATTTAAACCTTTAAAAAAGACATAGTTGCATCTACTATTGCCGCTACAAAGGTTGGAGCTAGAACTTTGTAGCTGCGAGTGAAAGACGAGGCGTCAAAAACGAAAAGTGATAAAAGGGCAAAACTGAAAGAACTTCACAGCTGACAATTTCAGAATTCTTTTGCTTTACGCCTTTTTAGGAGGGGGCTACACGGTGAATTTTACAACGGCTTTTGTAAGTGACGATCGTATTTTGCTTGCAAAACGTATTTATTTATAGACTGTTTTCTTTTTGATGATGATATTAATTTCTTTTATCTGAACCTAAATCTTCATGTATTTAAGAGAAATATGTTTAGAGAAAGTTATACAATTTTATTGCTACTGTATGTGATCCTAATTATCCCCGTTCCCGTGGGAATTTCCTAAAATTCCTTCTTAGTGCTCACTTACGTTTGCGCAAAATTTCCTTCTTCTAAACCCCTTCTAAGCGGTTTTGGCTGGGCGTCTTCAGCAAATTAGCCAGTAAGTTTCTTTATTATATACATATATAGATATAAAACAGTAACATAACAACAGTAGATTTCTTATCATAGTTCACATTCGTTTTCCACGATAAAATGATAAAAGAAAATACATTTTTTTAAAATTAAATTACATCAATTTCGAATTATACGAAGGTATAATTTTTAAGTTCTACGGGTTGATGAATGATGATATATGTATGTTATGACCACAGGTAACGACGAGTACATAATCCCTTAATCCTATCAGGAACATCTTGCTAAAATCATTTTACTTGAACGTTTCTTTTATGCATAACCTCATCTTTATTCAGTTAAGTGATTGTTCCGACTCGGCATAGGAGCATATTAGTTTGAAAAAGAAATAAACTCAAGATTGATGGAGGAAATTGTATTTTTATTTACGTTTCAGGAGATTTTCTGACTTGACTGCTTAGAAAAAAGTTTTATATAAATGCGAAAGTCTGTCTTTGAGTTCTATGGCTCAATCGTAGAATAGATCTATACGAAATTTGGTGGGGAGAGAGCATGTATTTGAATATGTATTAACATAATAACCTCGAACTCTGGATGAAGTTGCAAGTAAAAGTTAGTTTCAAAATACCTTCACAATATTTTGCAGAAGTAAAGAACTTTATTGTGTTTTTTGCTTACACTGGTGTATTTTAGAATAAAAGCAAATCTATGTTGCCTTTTTGTGCAATTAAAAGAATCAACTATTTCTATTCGACGTTATTCAAGGAAGCCTGCAGCGGAACGGCGAGAGTTATAAAAAGCACCGGTCAATTTAATTCCTCTCCAATAATTTAGGAGATTAATACTTCGTAAATTTTCAAACTTTCCATCCACTGAACTCGATTGTAACAAGGGATTTTTTAAAGTTCTCCTTTAATATTTTATCCCGCTCATAAGACTGTATTTTTTGTAATTAGAAAAGTACGAGCAATTAAAACTTTTATAATTGTCGAGATGGGGAAATGCTAAAATTTACTTCTGAGTGAACAATGGCTACCCGACTGAGACTATAAAAAGGGAACTTATAAACTTTCTCAATTAGAAAAGAAAATATCGTTACCTTTTCAACTTAGATGCAATATTCTGGGTATTTTCGCTTTCATTTTCCTTTGAGAGCCTAAATGAAGTCGGCAATTTACATTTTCAATTAAAACATACAGTGTTTAAATGTCATGATAGCATTTATTATTTGTGCTCAATCAGTAACGAGCCTGCCAAGAATAAATGAAATAATTGTGTGTGGAATTATCTAGAAAGGCCCGTATTATTGGAGTTCCTTTATAATGTTAGCTTATCGCTTAATCATTAGCTTTGTAACATTATTAAATCGATACACAACGGGTCTATACAACAGCTTGCTTTGTGATAGGTCAGTCAAATAGAATAAAAACATGATTTTTTTAACGTCTGGAAAAAAATATGACGTATAAGGTATCTAGAGCCAAAGTTATACACGAGAATAATTGTTAAATATAGTCATGTTTAGTGCAATTTACAAAATCTAGAAAACTACGCACAGTACTACGCGCAGCTGACGGTTGTAGGTAGATTGCGCATAAATAGAAGCTACGAGCCTGTTTCTTTTTAAAATACTATTTCAAATATCTCAGTGTGTATTATTGACTACAATTGAATAATGTATATTAGTTTAAGCAAGATAAATTTTTTTTTGAGAAAAAAAAAATTTTTTTAAGTGACATTGCCAAATGATTCTATTACACTTACCTATCACACCACATTTTTTTCCAGACGGTAAAAAAAGTCACCCTGTATTATGGGATTGAGATAATATGTCAAGTAAAATTTAAGCAATACTCTAAGGTAGTAGTAGTAGTAAGGTAGTAGTAGTAGATAGTCACTGACAGATAGTTCTTAGTAGTTAGTATTACCTACAACAAAGTTAAATTAAATTTTCTATCTTTCAGTAATAATGTAAAGTGAACAAAATGATTTAAAATGAAACCGCAAAGGAAATAAACTTCAAATATTTCGTATTCATACGAAACAATCTCGCCTCAACCCTTGTTTGATAATGAGACCTTTTGGTAAAGTTTCCACCACCCTCATTTGCATAATTGTTTAAACATCACGTTTAATTACGTTATCCGGTTCGTGATACAATTTTGATTTACGAGTAGGTAGGTACCTATAAAAAAAATATTTAGTTTTTTTAAACACCATATATTAATTCCTTTGCTCTATGTCATGAGCGTTGGTACCTACTATTCTTTAATGTATCATCATCACTACATATTATAAAACAAAGTCGCTTTCTCTGTCCCTATATCCCTATTTCCCTATGTCCCTATGTATTCTTAAATCTTTAAAACTACGCAACGGATTTTGATGCGATTTTTTTAATAGATCGAGTGATTCAAGAGGAAGGTTTTATAGTGTTAGCATTGCACCCGTGCGAAGCCGGGGCGGGTCGCTAGTTACAAATAAAAGAAAAAAGAAATAATCTCACCTTCACCCTCGAGCTAATGATAAATATGTACGTAAGTTTTGAAAAACTCATTGGTACATGCCAGGATTCGAACCCCAGCCTCACTGATTTTCATCATGTGAAGTAGGCTCTTTAACCGTAAGGCTATCACTGCTCTATTACATGAGGTTCTTTTATAGCCATGTTAGGGGATTTTTCAAAGGTTGATAATGTATCGGTGACTTCTCTTGTAAATATGAGGTGGTTCTTAAGCCAGTACACCACTTTTTTATAGCTGAAACAATTTTTTAAGGGCCGAATGTACTTAATAATTTAGTACAGGACTTATTAATTGCCCCGGGACAATTAATATCAAATGTCAAGTGTTAGGTTGTTTAAAATCGTAATTTAAGGTACTTATTATAGTTTCAATCGATGTCTGAATGTTTTGACCCGCAGTTTCTTTCGATAAGCACATTTTTTTGTCAATTGCCGTAGGTTATTGCAATTGAAAATTGCTTCAATTTGACTTATTAATGACAAATCGCGAACATCAATCTCCTAGAATCGCAATTGATCGTCTCGGGTTCTCTGGGTTTATTTAGTGACTTTCAAATAACGATTAAAAACAGACATCTGTAAGAAATATCGGTTTTTTGTCGTCAGTACCAAATTCAATATTCGCAGTATTTACTTTAATGAGTAAATTCACCTCATAAAATAGTATGAGTTATTTATGTAAAAACTCATAAATGGGAGTAAGCTTTCATACATTGCAAATCAAGCAGTATACTAACCATTTTGTTTCGACTGAAAATGGAACCACTTTTGACCCCGCTTCTACAAAAATGAAATGAAACATTTATCACAAACAAAACAAACTGGAACAATTCATGTCTAGACACAACAACATTATTCTTGTTAATAATCACGTACAGGAACAAAGATGCATTGTCAACCATGTAAGAAGTGGGTTGAAACGAAAGAATACCCTTTGTTTGAGTCCTCTGCGAAAGCCACGCTTTTTGTTTTACCGAGATGAGCGATGTTACCTCCCTTTGCTCTTGAAGACTGCAATATAAAAACAAGTGAGATGATATTATTAAAAAATCACAAGTGTTAAAGAAAATTATTGAGTAGGTATAAAGTATTTTTTAGCCAAGTTAGAACATTTATAAAGGGCGTAATACTGATGTGTCTTTAAATAAAATTAAAATAAATAATCTCACGCCTTTTATACCCGAGCGGGTAGCTTCCTACCCGCATTCCATTTCTGGAATTTTTTTTCACGAGAATATTCGACTTTTAAACGTGATCAACCCCATAATGTGTATTTAATCGTAAATATTTACAGTATAACTTATTTATCTTTATTGTTTTCTATAAACTGACCATTTTACATTTTAGGAAAAAGTGCAAAACACAGCAGATCTACTTTCATTTATTTAAGAATAGGTGTTCACCATAATCTTCCCAACTTGCTGGCAAGTAAGCTCATAAACTGCCGTGGTTCCTGAACCTATGGTCCCATGGTCTCCACCCAGACGGCACAAACACGTAGCACACATTGTGGCGTCTAAGGCGCTCCGCGACTGCAGCTGCCGCGCCAGCGCCCTCTGAGGTACTTAAGAAGCAATTTACATGTTAATAGGTGTTCACCATAATCTTCACAACTTGTTTCCAAGTAAGCTCATAAACTGCAATATTTCCGGAACCGATGGTTCCATGGTCTCCACCCAGACGGTACAAACACGTAGCACACATTGCCCTCTGAGGTAGCACAGATGCGGGGTATAGAAGATGTGACATCCACCACACCAGCAACCGGACATGTTTCTATGACCTGACACTCATATCCTCAGGTCACCAGCCATCTATTTCTGTAATGACGTTATACGTAGACTTACGTGTATAAATATTTAAAAACAACTTTGCTAGACTCAGACCTCATATTGTACCTGGACCTTTCAGTTCTAGCAAGACTTCACATTGCAGTGTTGTGTACAATAATATTGATCAATTAAATTTGCTGCTTAATTAAAATCCTCACTTAAAATGTAAATGCAGAATCCATTTCCTGAAAATACCAGCAGCTACACAACCTTTATTCATTTATCCGCACATTATATTAAATAACAATCTACATGATAAATCCAATGATCACACAACGCTCCAATGAGGAACCGGATGCGAAATTAAAATCGGGAGAATTTAAAATGAAAAATCATTTTGTAAAACGGTTCGGGATCACCTCCACAATAAGTGCTTAATGGAAGGGGATTATAGGCTTTCATCACGTTATTTTGCAAAAACGTCACTTTGAATAATTTACGGATATCCTCTGAAAACGTCCATTTAGATTGTGGTTCTGATAAATGTGCCTTTAACGTCGAATTGACACAATGTTATGTGATATCTCTTGGTAGGTAAGCGTTTTATACCATTTTGTTGAATTTGGACTTTTAAAATGTCAAAAGATAGCAATACGATACTCTGAGCTACATGTGATCTATTATTGTTATAAAACACAAAGGACTGTTCCATTTGTTTTTCCAATCATGCACAAAATATATTGTTATTATATAAAAAACTCTTTTAGCAACATTCCACTTTTTGTGTGCAACACAACAACAGCTGCTTTCACATCTGCGGAACGTACAAAGCCGAAGGCTCGGTGAACAACATACATTGACGTTTCACTTTAAAGATATATGGATCAGCCACCTGCGTCAACCGTAATGTATGTTGTTCACCGAACCCTCGGCGCTGTACGTTCCTTAGATGTGTCGCGACCCTTATGTAACCCCAAACAAACGCCAATCAACGTATAACGTAACACGTGTAAGTACCTACCTACCTAAGTTTAGTGCAATTCAAGTACAATTGAGAATGGCTTCAATGTTATCAAAGGTGTATTATCAACATATTCCTAAATCTCTATTTGTTCTTTTTATTTCAGAAGTTATGTACTCAATCAAATTAGGTTACATCTTTAAAAGTTTTTAGAGTGCTACTAACTCTAAAAACTTTTAAAGATGTAACCTAATTTTTTTAATGATTTATCGTTTTTTCTTCTCGATGATGGATTATGATGTAATTGTAATCAAAGACGTTTAAGGAAAAAGTTTAAGAGAAACTTAGAGTCTCACCAGTCACCACACCTCTAAACGATCGCCTTCGAGGAAACAAAAAAGATAATCAGAGACAAGATTGACATTCTTATTCTTAGAAATACATTATCTGTTTATGAAAATGCTCTATAATTTTCTCCGAATTACTACATTTCCAGATCACATGATAAAGAGTATTCGCACAGAATAAGTAATAGTATTAGATCGTGTACTGTGGGGTGTACCTATTATAGCGTAGGTATTAAATCAGTACCTTCTACGGTAAACAAAATAATATATTTTTATACTTCGTGATTGTCAATACCGAAAGTTATATTTTTACGAAAGAAATTCTTCGGAAAAAGATTGTGTGGTAGTATTCAGCAACACAAATAATATTTTCAAATCAATTCATCTTCCAACTCTTTGAAATTAACACGCTATATTTTACAGCAGTCGTTAACCGGCTACGGATTCATTTAAATGAAAGGGGTAAGAGATTTCGGAATCGAATTACGACCGTTCTTTCCTGGTGTTTCGAGTCCAAAGAATTGGTTACTAAGAGCATTCTTTTGTCGGTAGACAGATCTCATTTGCAATTCTATTGGAGAAAATTTCAGGTCGTTACCCCCGAATTAATGCTTCATCGATTTGTTTTTGCACGGTACTCAGAGAAGCGAAAAGGTTGTATTCAGCATTTGTTAGATGAGCATTTGGTTCAGTTATAAAGTAAACAGATTTTATGAGACATTGTCTAAAAACATAATTATGGTTTTGTTTGCCACCGAACTGTAATGTTCTAACATATTAAGTTTAAATGATGGTTTTAGTGTACATATTAATCGATGTCTATAACTAAAGCTATTTACACTTTGTGACGAGTCCTGTTATAATATTTTACAGTCCCATAGATGTTTTGACAGAGGTACTGTAACTAAACCTAAGACCTTACTTATAATATGGATACATTTCTCTATACGAAGGAACCGTAATTCCAACGTATTAAAATTTCATACGCTGCAACACAAGCTAAACATCATATAATGCTAAGCTAGTATTGCACAGCTCAAAGCAAGAATCTCATTCACAATATATCGTTTCAATATTTTGTTAACATGTTCTCTTGCACGGAATTAGAGAAAATCCACTTTTATGTCAAATCGCTGCTAATCTTATAGCAAGCGAGTATTGATGTTACACGTAAAGACGAATACGAATACAATCGCCAAACGTCCTACGCATAATTTTAAACGACCTCAAAATTTAGCTTTCATGATAATCTCCAAAGTATTAACTCAGGAGGCATCGCTAAATAGGTCGACACCGTCACAAATAACTTCTGCAATTTTGGCCATGTAATTTATTTATTTGATCGTCTAGTAGTGTAGGACACTGCTTTGTGAATAGTAATCCAGATCCTTTTTGAGGATCATGATTTACCGTTTGCCATCAAAAGAAATCTTAACTTGATTCAACTATACTGTTAGTTTTCTATCGCATATTTATAAAATTGTCTTTCGCTCGCTTTAATCTTTAATAGCGCTGCCCACTTCAGCGCCATTCATGCCTAAGGCAATATTTCATGAAGGACACTTCATATTCCCCACCCCTGTTATCTCTTATCTGATGACAGACTCGAGATAAAATCGTCTTCCCCACATTCTCACCTCCTTTCAAGAAAAGAAATAAAAATGTGTTTGGTGGGAAGAGTAAGGAGCTCCACCTCGCCCCTTACGGTGATCGCCAACCCGCAACATTCCACAGCTGCGATTGCGACCCCCCCGAACGTCCCGGTTTTGCCGGACATCCGGTCTTTTATCCCGCCTAAGCAGGATCGTTGCGGCCGAAGCCGATTGTTGCGGCCGGAGCCGATTGTTGCAGCCGAAGCTGATTGTTGCGGCCGAAGCCGATTGTTGCGGCCGAACCCGAGGTTTGCCCCGAAGGGACCGTTGCGACCGAAGTCGATTGATGCGGCCGAAGCCGAGTTTTGCCCCGAAGGGACCGTTGCGACCGAAGTCGATTGGTGCGGCCGGAGCCGTGTTTTGCCCCGAAGGGACCGTTGCGACCGAAGTCGTTTGTGGTGCCGAGTTTTGCCCCGAAGGCGAGTTACGGCAGTCATTAAGACCTCAGGATCATTTGCAGTAAGCCCCGAAAGGCATTCTCGAACATATTGATAATAAAAGTTACGCTCGAAGGCGCTTGGTGGTGAGATAGTCTTTGAGACCTCAGGATCATTTATAGTAAGCCCCGAAAGGCAATAAGTCCCGTAGGACAACTCGTTCATAGGTCTTAATGCTCGTCGTGACCCGACCTCGGTCCCTACGAGCCATCGATTCTCGTTCAGCCATCAGAAGCGCTGTCACACCCTGAATGAGCTTATAATGGTAAAACCATTAGTTTATATTGATACGCGTCGCGCGCGCTCTCATATGGTAGTATGAAGTAACCAATGTACGTTCTGCAAATACATGGTTACCATAAGATATATGAGGCATTCCTCATTTTCTCGTTCATTCGTGGTATCACTTTTATTATAATATCAAGCTCAACAGAAGCATGACAGACATCCCCGTCAAGCCAATCAAGATTCTAGACCCCTTTACCATGCCAATACGAATACCGACATGACTCCAGTTCCAGACTCCGAAGAGCTTACTCCTGAAGATTTGGTCGAGTGTTCGCGTACTAGACCAATAACACTCCTCGAAGATAACTTGTGTTAATGCCCAATTCGCACCGCACAGGTCCACGACCAAGCTAGATGTTGCTTTTCACATTTCAATGAGAGACGTTATCAACCTCCATCAATTAAGTGTTAGTCGATACCATCGTCTCCGTTACTTAGCACCAAGAAGCTCAGAAGTAGTCCCAGAGTGTTTACTGTGAACCACAAGACAGCGCTAAGAGGTGCGTCGTCAGTCATTCTGCTACTACCTCCAATGTGTAATATTTAAAAGCGATCGTTACATCAGACGAAGCTTATGGAACATTTCCAAAAACTAAGTCCATATAAGATCACCGTGCCGTACCATTAGGCAGTGCTGAGGCCCGGACTTTTTACCTTTTCGCACTATATCGCCAAACAGTGTTGAACAAGACAATTGTGAGTCGAAGCGTAAGCCCCAACATCACAAGCAAGTCATAATGCAAGTTAAAGAACGGAGGTGTCGCCACCGCCAAGTTAGCATTGGTATGTGCCGACATAAACACCGACCGCGGTGCGGTGAAACGTACTGACACAACCGCTGCACCACTCGGACAGTACCACACCCCGTCAATAACTCAAACACTACAACCCCTGCCTCGTCCCGACATTTGCGTTCGAGCGGACGGCGTTAGCCGCCCTAAGATGGGAGGGAAACCCAGGTGTAACATAGGCCAAACTCTCTTATTTACTTTTATTTTGTCATGCATTTCATATATTAGGCTCGTTTAGAATATTGCATAAAACTACCATATTCCATTAATAAGACAGGGAACCCATACCTGCCTTGTCCTTATAACTTCTGTTATTAACGAACCTTCAAGCTAATAACGCCATATGAGAGTTTTATATTTTTATTTTATTTATTTATTTATATATCATATTGCTCAACAGGACTGACCCATGTATCATACATCCTAGGTCCAACCTTTGGTTGAGGTGGCAGCCTCGCCCCGCGACCGCGCACCCTCCCTCACCATATATGCCAGAACTCCCTCTTCGTGTCCCGCCCGGAAAAACCCGACCATCTCCGATTTGGATGAAACCTTTTGTATATCGTAGGGTTCGTGAATAGCATTACAATGGTATACTTTTTATCTCTCTAGCTCCAATAGTTCCGGAGTTATAACCGAAAAATGGTTTATCTTAATACAAGAACTATTCCCCTATATTTTCCATACTAAACAAGTCGGTTTTTCCTGAACCCTACTGAAACCAATTTCTAACTACTTTTATGAAACTTTTATGCTATTTTAACATCTCTTCGATCATACCAAGTCCTATTTTACTGAATTTTCATAATTTTTCGTATTTTCCTAAGTTTTAATATTTTTTTTATTTCTGACTATATTTACATGTGTTTACATGTTTACAGCCCCACCAAGCTGTTTTATGTTCTTTTAGTATTTTATATATGATATTAGGGTTGAGGAGTTACAGTACATTGACTTCATAATATGTGGTCCTGACTCATCGAGTTTCATACAATTTAGTGTGATCCTAAAATTGTGCGTCTTGCTTCGATTTGTGTGATATGTGTGAAAATCAACTACATAGTTATATAGAATGATAAATGATCATATATAAAACAGGAAATACGAGTAGTTTACCTCAATTTTGGAGTGGAAATTAAAGCAGTCAAGCTGCCAAATAGGGAACAAGTTATTAAACTTCTTCGCCTAAACTACAATTAAAAAGATGTTTAAAATTATTTATTCTATTTATTTAACTTCAAAATCAGTGATGCTCGGGTTCGAGTCCTGGCATGTACCAATGATTTTTTCAAAAATTTACGTACATATTTATCACTAGCAGCGCCCCGCGGTTTCACCCGCGTAGTTCCCGTTCCCGTGGGAATACGGGGATAGCCTATGTGTTATTCTGATGTATAAGCTACATAACTGTAAAGTTTCATCAAAATCCGTTCAGTAGTTTTTGCGTGAAAGAGGAACAAACATCCATCCAGACATCCATACATCCAGACATCCATCCATACAAACTTTCGTATTTATAATATTAGTAGGATATTAGTAGGATAGGATAGTAGGATAGGATAGGATAAGTGCAATTCCTGAAATTAGTTTGTTCAGTTTCGACTACTTAATCGATTTTAGCTATCTACATCTACACTAATCTAAATCTTCCAATATTAAAAAGAGGAAAGGTTTATTCTTGTATTTTTGTATGTTTGTAACGAATAAACTCAAAGGCTACTGGACCGATTTAAAACATTATTTCACCAATGGAAAGCTGCAATATCCCTGAGTAACATAGGGTATATAGTCCATGTATTCCGTCGAGAACGGGAACTACGCGATTGAAACCGCGCAGAACCGCTAGTTTTTAATATGTGTGATTTTTTTCCGAAAAATGAATTAGCGTAACTGAATTTAGGGATACCTATGGAAACCGTAGTATTGTTGCTCTTTATTTAAGATAGCGAGTGCCCAGCGGCGTCGCAGACGTGGATCTAGTGTATTCCCGTTCCCGTGGGAATTTCAAAAACCCCTTCATAGCGATTGCCTACGACATATGACACCTACATACCATTTTTCAAGTCGATGTGTTCGTTTCGGAGTACCTAGTAGGTATTTCTCTTTTTAACCAGTTTTTAATTGGAGTAACAGAATGTGTAAAGGATGACTGACCTTGGTACGTGCATTCCTTCTGTTTGCATGACATTTGTATTGTTCTGTATTGGTATTTATTAGGTTTTCTTTGTAATTTCAGTTTCAACATGATCTTCTGGTAATACTTTTTCTCAGCTTCTTCATTTTGTAACAAATAAATACAAAACTCAATTCACATTTGCATTGAACAAATATCAAAAACGTCACTAAGACAGTGTCAAAGAAAAATAAAATAGCAGTAAAGCAGAAAGAGTATGGATATAACAATTAGCAGACCCAATTTATTAGGTTCCCAATGATCCCGTTATTCCCGGTCCCGGGGGAAATTCCAAAAATAATTTTATAGTAGTTGCCTGTATACGTCTATAAGACACCTACTTACCATATTTCAAGTTTGTAAGTGTTATCGTTTCGGAGTAGTACGTATTTCTCTTTTTAACCAGTTTTTATATTTTCCCGTGGGAATGAGATATTTTCCTGGAATAAAAAGTACCCTATATGTTGACCCGGGTAATCAGTTATCTCCATACCAAATTTCATCAAAATCCGTTCAGTAGTTTTTGAGTGATGCGTGCACAACCAGACAGACAGACAAAAATTCCAAAAATTGGTGTTTCGGTATCTATATCGATAACTATATACACTACCGTTAAATTTTTCAAAAAATATTTCATGTACAGACACGGCCCCGTTAGAGTTTTATTATATGTATAGACTAGCTCGACGGTGAAGGAAAAACATCGTGAGGAAACCCGCAGGTCTCAGAATTAATTCTGAGACATGTGTAAATAGACCCGGTCCGGCGATGGGCTCACCACCTATCACGTTTAGGGGTCCAATGTATCCCGTGAAATGTGGGTATATCCAGTAATGGAATACCTCTGCCTACCCCCACGGGGATGAAAGGCGTGAGATTTTTTTTTTATTTAACTTCATGTATCAAAAAAAATTACACATGGCGCACTTTAGTAAAGGCATTATCTACCAGTCAACTACCAGACTAAGCAGAAAAAAAAAATTTAATAAGGAATAAAATATAGCCTATGTTACTCAGAGATCTTCTAGCTTACCATTGGTGAAAGAATTTTTAAGATTTATCCAGTAGTTTTTGAGTTTATTCGTAACAAACATACACAAATACAAATCTTTCCTCTTTATAATATTAGTATAAGTAGATTTGTTTATTGTAACACACATTATTTTCAGCAGAAGTGGGTTTTCCATAACAGTATTGTGCAATAATATCGCTACCACTTTTATTTTGAGTTAAAGGTACATAAAGTACAGGAAAACAAGCGTCAACCCAGTTTCCTCATCCAAAACGAGATGACACCTTGAGTAATAGTCCCAGAATTCGCGTCACGACGGACCTTCACACAATTTGTCTTCTTAAAATATCCTGCTGCGTTCTTTTAAGAAATGAATACTTTCTATTTGCTTTTGAATTTGTTGAAAAGACGATTTTTTTATGAATTCTTATCTTGGATCTTCTTGTCTTGGAATGCGAAAGGTACAGGTTTGTTTTTAAAAGGATAAAAGTTGAGATGAATCAGCTTGAATGTGCGTTTTTGATTCGCACGGTAGGCACTCTCCCTTAGACCTTCATCTACCCCATAATCTAATTTAATAAAACCGGGTTTTTACCCTTTGGGTACGGAAAATTTAGTAAGCAACAACTCTTTATTGTATTCAAATAAAAGTATGCAGTAAGTGACACAAT
This sequence comes from Ethmia dodecea, assembly GCA_963855545.1. Taxonomy (NCBI): domain Eukaryota; kingdom Metazoa; phylum Arthropoda; class Insecta; order Lepidoptera; family Depressariidae; genus Ethmia; species Ethmia dodecea. The sequence continues at coordinate 5,488,717 of OY979449.1, forward strand.
GATTTAAAATAAAAAGTACAAGTACTTCCAGACAATTTTAGGATGGATGTTACTGAGATAAACAGATTAAGGGTGCACTAAAGTATTGTTAACTTTAGTGCACCACCTACCTTAATCTGTTTTAATCTATTGTTAGGATTAAGGTACTTATATACATAAACAGTTTGCTATAAGATAATTCTTTATCATACCATAGTTTTGATAATAATTTCAACAGAATCAAATAAAGCAGTCATTTTAAGTACCTAGTAAGAATATTTGGTATATTATAATAACTCTATCTTACAAAAGTACAACTAAAAAAATAAACAAATTCGTTATTTATTGATCGAAACAAGTTCTTCAATCTTACTTTCCAAGTGAGTTCTAACAGCCTGTTAACCGTCTAGAATAAAACGTATGTCGCATTGTACGTGCAGGGCTTATAGCAATAAATATTAAATTTTCCAACATCCACAGGTACAGACGTCACGTAGCAAAACTTCTGTACTTGCAACGCTAGGAGAAAATCACTTTGCAATGAAGTTAGCGGCGCGCGAATAGCACCACTGAACCGTGAAATTAGTTCCAAGTTTTCTTAGACGAACAACTGGTGTATGAAATGTAAACTGGGTTGGCTTTTTGAATTCTGAATAATTGTGTATATACTTGGTGCTACAAAGGGTGAGCTAATGAGTTCATGCTAAGTCTCTTTGTTTGCTATTCGAGCATTTCAGGCAGAAACCAGAAGGAGGGTAATGTTTTGCAAGCGTACGATTGTAAGTATTACTTTGGTTTGCACCGATGCAATGGTTTGTATCACGAATGGGTAAAGATTTTAATAAATGAGAATGAAAATGTCTTTATTTCTGTAGGCACTTAATAATTACACTTAGAAAAGTCAATCGTCTAATATAATAGCACTTGAACTTGTCCATGAAGATTGGCTAAATGTTAACAGCAGCCCATCTCCACCAACGAGTTGCTGGTTCCAAATGCAGTACCCCGAGAAGAACCAGCAAGAAACTCAAGGGCAGCTCTTTTTAATCTCATGTCTTACTAGTAAATGTCGGAGGAGATGTCATTAGATTCATCTTAATTGTGGTAGTGTCACATAATTTGTGACGTCACAAACATTAATTGGTAGATCTGTTATGTTGTCAAAACGTTTTCGGCGGTTTGACTTTAAAATCAGAAGTGTTGTTAGATTTTATATATCTTTTCAGTAATATTTATTATTATTTTATTATGTAAGTATCTTGCCTCATTCAACACACAAACAAATATTTTGCTAGTTCTATTAAGGGTATAAGAAAAAATGGGGATATCAAGGCAGCTGGTGTCAAACACTATCAATCTCAGTTCAACCCCTGCCAACCCTCAGGAGAGTCTTTCGAAAGTGTTTGTAATAGGTTGCAATATACTATAGTGTACATTCTTATTATTTTCTATGGTACTAAGAAATATTGAAAAATATAAGCCTCTTCTTTAGCTAGCCTACATGCAACATAATTGTAATGTAGGTAGATAAAAATATATCAAGGTTTTCAGAGTTACTCCATTTCTGGAAATACCCACGTGTTAACGGTATACATTTTTAGGTTTCCGTAGCCAAATGGCAAAAAAAAAGGTTGGCAACGCAGTTGTGACTCTTGAGTTGCAGGTGTCCATGGGCGACGATAGTCACTTACCATCAAGTGACCCGTCTGCTCGTTTGCCCCCTTCTCTTACAAAAAAAAAAAAAAAACCCTTATGGATTCGTCATATCTGTCTGTCTGTTCGTATGACACAGCCACATTTTTTCCAAAACTATAGGAACTATACTGTTGAAACTTGGTAAGTAGATGTATTATGTGCACCGCATTAAGATTTTCACACAAAAGTAGGAAAAAAACAATACATTTTTGGGGTTCCCCATACCTAGAACAGAAACTCATTTTTTTTAACAAAACTCATACTTATCTATGGATAGGCCCCAAAAATGATATTGAGGTTTCTAATAAATTTTTTTTCCAAACTGAGTAGTTTGCGCGAGAGAGACACTTCCAAAGTGGTAAAATGTGTCCCCCCCAGTAACTTGTAAAATAAGAGAATGATATAACTAAAAAAAATATGGTATACATTACCATGCAAACTTCCACCGAAAATTGTTTTGAACGAGATCTAGTAAGTAGTTTTTTTTAATACGTCATAAATCGTAAACCGCAGTTTTCCTTTCATTAGATTTTTATAGTTAACGGTTCCTCTTAGTGCGCGAGTCCGACTCGCACTTGGCCGGTTTTTTAGACCCTTAAACGCCCGGACCAGGGTGCTGTTACATATGCCTCAGAATCAATTCTGTAGTAATCGATGTTTTTCTTTATCATCATCAAAACTCATTGGTATATGACCTCACCAGGATCTTATCTGAATATATACATACATAATCTACCTAATTTCCCATTGGGGTAGGCAGAGATAATAGACTGCCCCTTGTTACGAATCTGGCAAATCTTATCTAAATGTTACATAATTGTGTAATGTTTTAATAATTGGAATAAGCCGTACGTAAATGTTTTAACTGTCCTTTACAGCTGAATAAATAAAAAGAAAAAATATCAATAATCGGTCATCCTGCACGTCTAGAGTCTAATTATAATTTTTAAAATTATTCTACCGAGAGCTCTATTAATGGAAGCAGTCGTGTAAAATCCCTCATTTCAAATTAATATGAACTTAAAAACCTTAAAAAAGGCAGGAGGACGCCCCAGAAGGACGTTCACGGATCACATTAGTGACGTCCTTCAAAAATCTGGTGTCAAGAGTGCAAAGAATAAAAGAGCGTGCATGAAAAGGCTTATGGATGTGAAGGAAGCGAGGGAAGTGTGCAAAGATCGGGCAAAGTGGCGACCCATCGCCTCTGCCTACCCCTGTGGGAAGAAGGCGTGAGCTGTATGTATGTATGTGTGTATATTTTCTCATTATAGAAAAAAAAACCTGAATTTAAAAATTACTACATGGCATGGGTACCTCACAATATTCTCTGTTGCTACAGAGAATATTGTGAGGTACCCATGCCAACGCAAACGTGTTTAAAATTATTATTTTTTTATATTCAAGAAAAATCATTTCTATTTTATTACTCTCGTTTACATTTTCGTTTTTCTTAGAACTCTTTGTAGGCACAATATTTCAGAATCCATGAATGATTAATGAGATATAACAAACCTCAGGTAATACTAAACATGAATCTCATTTTCTGTATTAAACAAACAATGGATTTATCCTCGGCTTAGTAACTTCATTTTCCTACTCACCAAGGGAAGTTAAAATGACAACTGAGCACAAAGAGACCAACAAAGAACAAACCAAATCTCGATGTAAAAAAATAATTACGTCTAAAACGGCCACAACAATAATTAAAAAACGGTCTGCTTTATATTCGTGACGCATTTGAGCGCTTTTTGTCCGCAAATTGCAAAGATCTCGCGGTTTATACAGAATATGCTTTCGCCCTCGTTTCCCAGACTAATTTATAATTTCCCCCGATTAGGTGAAGTTATTTTTAATTTGCATTAGACACGGTGCCGTTATAATTTACTTTGAAATCTTTTTCTGCTTTTGTTTATTGTCAGTCCGCTTTAATGGAGTTGGGTTGTAGAATAGAAACCAACGACGTGACGGTTTATTTTTAGCCCTCGACACATAATAATAATAATAAATTGTCGGACACAATTATTCATCGACGGCTATTTAGTCCCAAACTATTAGGGCCTATAGTAGGTACCTACTAACCAATTGATAAACATAATTAAATAAATAAAACATTAGACAACTAGACACGAAGCCAACAGATATGTTCATGCACACAATGTTGTCCCTGAGCGGGTATCGAACCCGCGACCTCCGTCTCAGAAGGCAGGATCACTACCAACTAAGCTAAACGTTTTACGTGTTCTTCTGTGGCATCGTAGCTCCAAAATAGCTGAAACTTGAAATACAAGTATTTTGTTTTTGTTTGTTTTAAGATGTGGCATCATATCGACAATCAAAGCGAATGAATCACTTTCTATCGTCATCCCTCATACAGTTCGTAAATCTTTTATTTGGTTTTTCCCTCTTGTTATTATCTACACATTCATAATAAGTACTCTTCTTACAACATTACATCCCTCCGCGTTATATAATGTAAATAGTATGACCAAGGATTAGGTACCTCTCAATTATTCCGTCACGGTGCTACTTTCAGAATTCCTCTTATGTACTTATTCCTAATTCTATCCTTTCTAGTCACTCAACATATCGTTCTCAACATTATCATCTCAGCTGCATGAAGTCTTCTTTCATTCTCCTTCTCCCAATTTGACACGTGTTCATGATCATTTTAATGTTTTTTGGGAGTCTAAACTATACCTAAGTCCTAAGTATTTAAGCATCTCGTTGGATTATGAGCGTTTCGTCAAAGTAAATTTTTGCTGAAGATCTCTCCTACCGTAAATGTTAGTCAGTTACATATTGGTTTAACATTAAGTATTTTACGTAGGTTTAAGCAGTGCAATAAAATATAAAACTGGTAAATTTGTGGTAACACAATTATTATTCTATAAGATAAAAAAAAAACTTGAGAACTTACTCCGTTTTTTTGAAGAGCGTATCTGTCTGCTTTATCAGAGTGAGCAACTGATATATAAACCAACTAGCGACCCGCCCCGGCTTCGCACGGGTGCAATGTTGATACTAAAACGTTCCTCTTGAATCACTTTATCTATTAAAAAAACCGCATCAAAATCCGTTTAGTAGTTTTAAAGATCTAAGCATACATATGGACAGACAGGCAGCGGGCAGCGACTTTATTTTATACTATGTAGTGATGAAACAAAGCAAGGAAGAAAACACAAATTTGGTTGACTTCATCAGAATATGAATTAATAACCATTAAAATTTAAAAACGCTGTTTTTAGAAAACGTACGTAACGTAAATTTGAGTAAAATTTTCAAAGGAATCGATAAAACGTACAATTTCATCTCTAGACTGTTTCCTCGACAAAGAGAATAGAACCATTGCAGCATCTTAAATTACAGAGACTTCAGATCAGAAAGATAGACATTGCATTTTATAATAGGTAGACTAGAGTTAAGCATGGAATATCAACATCACGTTCACTTAAAGATTTCACTAGCAGTTCTCGTTTAGACGATGCAATCGTCCAATGCTAGTGCACGAAGCCAATTTTAACAAAAGCGACATTCTGGTGTTCTTTGTTCAAGCTCTTAGCATCATTGACACATATTATCCTCTTGCCCGTAATCGTTTTGCAGTGTCTTGAAGGCAACTCTTCGTTTTTTATGCCTCGTTTACGTGGTTTTGGAATTGTGATTGCCGTTGAAATGCGAAACCCTTTCGTTTTATTTGAGGATCAGGATCATGACATGAGGTTTGATAAACATAACAAAGTCACTTAGCATAATTAAAATATTAACTGTAACGGTAAACTGAACTCAAATTGAGTATCTTATTATTTTCTTAAATTGTCTTTATTCTTGTAAATTGTCTGTAAATTGTTATATGTTTCATAATAAGAAAAAATATGAATATCGAAAATGCAAGGCTATAAGGCTGTTTGTTTCTAAAATGTTTAAAAGTCAACGTACATAGAGGCGGGAAAGCGGGAAAATGCGTGAATTGCGCCCGCTTTCTTTAGGACAGGTTGCATACATACTTGCGTATCCTACTATCTTAGTCTCTATATCTATCCTACTTGCATATACTAATATTATAAAAGTTTATATGGTTGGATGTATGGATGTTTGTTCCTCTTTCACGCATAAACTACTGAACTGATTTTGATGAATATTTACATTTATATGGCTTACACATCAAAATAACACATAAGCAATATTTTATCCCTGTATTTCTACGGGAACTTCGTGGGTGCAACTGCTAGTTACAAAAAATTCCCGTCCTGTTTCGCGACCGCTTCATACCTTTCTCGTCCCTGTGTGCGTTGACTTGTGATTGTAACATTTACTAAACAATCACACCACAGTCACTTGCCTCACATTTCCGTCTACTATCTTCTTGTAAACGTGGCTTAAAGGAAATTGATCCCCGGTGCTCAGACGCTGGTACTACGTGTCAGACATACAGAAGTCTCACCAATGGATCTGGCTTATAATAGGAGAGAGTAATTTGTGAGTGATTGACTGGAGAATCCGTGCGCAATATGGCATGGGAGCTATGGAAATGGTTTTCTTATTGACGTCATTAGAGTCGTGGCGGGTAGTTTTCGAATAGAACTTGGAGCCAATTTCTTTGTATAGTACAAAGTAGAGATAAAAATATATAATACTAGATTTTGCGCGTGACTTCGTTCGTTCTTCATTAGGGGGAAAATAGCTTATTTGTTATACTGTTCTTTAAGGTACTAGCGGTTCTGTGTGGTTTCAATTGCGTAGTTCCCGTTCCGTATGGGAATACGGGAACAAAACATAGTCTATATTACTCAAGGATCTTCTGGCTTTCCATTGGTGAGAGATTTTTTTTAAATCGGTCTAGTACTTTTTGAGTTTATTCGTAACAAACATACAAAAATACAAATCTTTCCTGTGTATAATATTAGTATAGAAAGATAAATTACTGTAAATTCTGAAAAATTTGAAAACTACACATTTGTAATTAAACCTACAAAGTACGGAACTTTCAGTCGGCGCACTTGTCCTTTCCCCTTTTCATATTCATACGACGCTTCTACGAAATCTTTGTCCCTTTTGTTGGTTAAAATATTTTATTTATGCAGTTATTTTTGCTACGTATGTACGCGGTTTCTGTGTTTTCTCTCGCAACATACTTCCCACGTGCAAGTGGGTTGGTTATCGCACAAACTGCCAAATTTAATCATTTTCCAGCTTCTGCATTTCCACGAAATGTTTTCCTATGCTTTCAAGCAAGTGAGTTTAACAACGTAAGGGAATATTATTATTATGTACTAGCACCGTCCGGTTTCACCCGCGTAGTTCCCATTTCCGTATGAATACGGAAATAAAATATAGCCTATGTGTTATTCTGGTATATAAGCTATATAACTGTAAGGTTTCATCAAAATCCGTCCAGTAGCTTTTGCGTGAAAGAGAAACAAACATTCATACATACTTTAACTTAGAACATATAAAAAGATCTAATGGAAACTTTCATATTGTTCGGGAACGTTTTAAATTAATAGATTCAAGTCAAGTGCTGACTTTAATGTAGAACATGAAAGTTTCATATAATATGTATTATGGGATTTATTCCAAAAAATGTTGTATTTTTGTCATTTTAGTGTCCTTCATAAATGCAGGTACTTATTCTTTTAAGATTTATTGGAGACAGCAAAATGTATTGCGATTGCGTTTTTTCGTATTAAATCTGTCCTTTCAATTTCAAAATTAAAAAAATATATGTTTAAAATAAATAATAATAATAATATAATCTCACGCCTTTTTTATCCCCGAGGGGGTAGGCAGAGGTATTCCATTACTGGATATACCCACAGCCCTAGCTGGAGCCCTAAACGTGATAGGTGGTGAGCCCATCGCCGGACCGGGTCCGTTTACACATGTCTCAGAATTAATTCTGAGACCTGCAGGTTTCCTCACGATGTTTTCCATCACCGTCGAGCTAGTGATAAATATGTACGTAAGTTTTGAAAAACTAATTGGTACATGCCAGGACTCGAACCCGAGCCTCACTGATTTTCGACCGGCTTTTTAACCGTCCGGGCTATCACTGCTCAAAATAAAGTAAATAAATAATCTCACGCTTTGTATCCCCGAGGGTGTAGGCAGAGGTTTAATTTCTAGAAATACTTACATTTCTATTAATTATGTTTAGGGTGGAGAACTTCTGCTAAGCTTCCTTTTTTAAGATTGAAATCTAAGATTTATTTATATAGGATGTATAATTATATTTAACTGCATACAGAAGGGTTACTTATAGGTAACTAGCGACCCGCCCTCGCTTCGCTTCGGTTTATATGATATTCTCAGTGTTTTTGTACTATATTCTGATTTATTTTATAGGTACATTATAAACCATTCTCTTAAATAAAAAAAGTTAAGTTACTCTATCTATTAAAAAAACCGGCCAAGTGCGAGTCGGACTCGCGCACCGAGGGTTCCGTACAACCTTGCAAATTTATGGTTTTCGTAATTTTTCCTTTATCTATGCTATAAGACGTTGCTTCGTACCAAATTTCAAGATTCTGAGTTCACGGGAAGCACCCTGTAGGTTTTGATTCCCTTGCAAGTGTCGAAAATTTGCGGCATAAACGGCTGTATCTTTTGATTGCGTTGGCTTAGAAGTTTGATTTTTTCACAGCTTCAAGGGACAGTAGACCTGAGTAATTGATATAAATTTCAGCTTCATACCTCCACGCGTTCCTGAGAAAAAGGGTCTTGACAGACGGACGGACAGACGGACAACAAAGTGATCCTATAAGGGTTCCGTTTTTTCCTTTTGAGGTACGGAACCCTAAAAACGCATCAAAATACGTTGCGTAGTCTAAGCATACATAGGGACAGACAGACGGGAATCGACTTTGTTTTATACTATGTAGTGATTATGATAGTGAAGCATGCTGTATAGTATCGTCAAAATTGCTGTATATAGTGATGGGCATTTCCTCAAATTCCCACATCTTGTTACCAATAAAATAAAAAAACATTTCTGTCAACAGATCCTTCATTTCACGTTACACGAATTTCGCCTATGCATGCATGTGCCTTTAACCGAAGTTTCCGACGTCTTTTTAGTATAGGCTGACGTCGAAATACGTATAATTACTTGCGAAGAAGCATCTTGCAGCTGCTGCCGTAACTTTGTATGCAGCTGCGGTTTGAAAAGAAAGTTCGTCTTCCAAGATTTCCTAGTTTAATGAGTTCTTTTATTCCTGAGTCTAAGTCTAGCTCTTACAGAACAATTATGTATTTGTATTATCTGGGTCCCGTACCCAGAAGGCTGTCTATAACGCCCCCTAAAACGCATCTGGAATCAGTCCATCGTCCGTTTGTATGTATGTGTGTGTGTCTGGCACTATTTTCACAAAGGTCCTTTCCGTGTCCGATAAGCTCCGGCAAAACACGGTCCGCCACGGAGACGATTAGAGACATTATAATTCCAGCGATATCAAAGCTGAACTAATCGTACCATGACTACATTCAGAAATTAAGCTGTCACGACGATCTGGTAGATATCAGAAGTCAATGTTAGTAATCAACAATTTAGAAACAAAACCTAAATAGGAATTAAATTATGTAATTTTAACTCACTTTATATAATATCTAGCGGTTCTGCGCGGTTTCACCCGCGTAGTTCCCGTTCCCGTGGGAATACGGGAATGAAATATAGCCTATATTCAGTGATAAAGTAGCTTTCCATTAGTGAAAGAATTTTTTAAATCGGTCCAGTAGTTTTTGAGTTGAATTAAGCTGATGAGATTAAGCTTTAGGGATTTCTTCTTTTTAAATCATAAACCAAAGTTCTAATTAACAATTAAAGTAACCAAAACATTCGCCATTAAATCACAAGATCAGCCTAATCTTAATTGAAAATTATAAACGGAAGCTGTGAAAACATGTTTCTTGAAACACTGTTGTCTTGTTGTTGTTTATAATTCTTTAGAATTGTCATTGCAAATTGCCTTTCTATAAATACATATAGGTAAAAGACCAAGATTTTTATTGAATTTAAAAACAAATGGAAAATAATTTCTTGGAATTTTATTAAACTGTACAGGCAGTAGAAATTTAAGGAGCTTAACATTTTCTGATTGCTTTCAATAAATTATACTACCTCCATTGTTCTATTTATTGATTTAACTTGATGTACTAAAACAATTTTTTACATGGTAAATTATCGCCTACAGGCAAAATTTCATCACGCTAACCAAAGATTTTTTTAGCGGAATTTGCCGAAAAGAACAAATAATATTACGTAAGTAATTTTGGTTAGGTACTCGTACATGTTTAAGTATTCAAACAATCATGATGACCGGTTAACTGCTGAGTTTTGAATTAAGATTTGATAAAACAGAAATTTAATATTTTTTAGGTTTCCAGCCATTATAGAATTTCCGTTTTTAAACTGCCTAATCAAACATAATATTTGGTGCAACACTATGTATAAAACGCATTCGAAACTTCAACTTTGATGAAATAAAAAAAAATGGTTATCAGAAAAAATACTAACATTGACATCGCGTGTGTTTTTTTAGCATACGGCTGGACATATACAATTCTTAATAACTTTACTAGCGACCCGCCCCGGCTTCACATGGGTGCAATGCTGATACTAAAACCTTCTTCTTGAATCACACTATCTATTAAAAAAAACCGCATAAAAATCCGTTGCGTAGTTTTAACCCGCCGGTACTCGCGTCTCATTTTGTGACATAAGCGGTCGCGTGAGGGTCTAAAAGACCCCAAAGATAAATGCATTTTATTTATGTAAGTATAGATATTGATATATTTTTTTATAAACTAAAAAGAAAAAGGGTCATAGAACAATGTTGAAATCACAAATATTTATAATTTAGAAAACAATTTATATCTTTATCACAATAACAAATAGTTAAATGCTAAATCTTACTTTTTTATGCATATGAACCAGAATCACAGTCTATCTTTTTTTATTCTAGTACAAGTGAAAAAAAAAACATTATTTTTACAAAAACGAATAAACTTTCTCCTAAAACAATCAATAAAATAAAAAATTTTACATAACAAGTTTTTTAATAATCAGCTTTCAAACTTCTCATAAAAATCTTTCTCAAAATATTTCTTACTGGCAGCGCCCTGCTGTTTCACCCGAGTAGTTCCCGATCTTCCATGGGATAAAATATAGCCTATGTGTTATTCTGATGTATAAGCTATATAACTGTAAAGTTACATCAAAATCCGTTCAGTAGTTTTTGTGTGAAAGAGCAACAAAAGCCCATACATCCTTACGCACAAACTTTCGCGTTTATAATATTAGTAGGATTTGTTTTCTAATTAGTCTTCTTGCTGTCTTATCACTTTTGACTCATTGTCGGTGTGATCTCTACATATTTGATATTAAGTTTTGGATTTTTATCCTTTTTAGGGGGGTAGATGGAACACCATCTACACTTACACAAACCGTCGCGTAAGGGTCGAAACGACCTATACTCACTTTATATGTTCATACTGTCCAAACGGCGCGCGTGAACTGAGTGAGGCGGGGTGTGCGAGTAGCCTAAATTGTAGCTACTGAGCGTGGCCTTGAATAGTAACCAACATTTAAAAAGTTATGGAACAAGAAACAAGGTACTGGGTCTTTTCGACCCATGCGCGAAAAAAAAGATCTAAGCATACATAGGGACAGATAGACGGAAAGTGACTTTGTTTTATACTATCTGCGGCTGAAACTGAAGTACAATAAAACAGTTGGCTTTTAGCCAGAAACTTAATCTGTCATTTTATATTACAGAATATTTAAATAAAATAAAGTCTGATTTTAATTCCGTGGACTCCTGACATATTTTTTTAAAGGTAATACAATTTTCTCTTTCCTTTTAAGGGATTTGTTTTGTCTCAACACTTTTGAAACGTTAGAATTATACGGAATTAAAAATCTGACTTTAGGTAAAAACTAGTAGCCAAAAAAATCGTCGAAAAAATTATCAAAAATCAAAAAGACTTTACTGTAAAAATATACACAAGAGTAATTTTAATCCTTCAAAACTTTATTTTACAAATCTGTAGATCATTAACCGACACAAAAACACGGCATTAAAACAACAATCGGAATGGAAACCGGCATTCGTCCCGCAACTGTTTATTTTTACGCCATTATATAAGATTTATTACCTAGCGGCCCATTATCTTTGCCAAAACTACGGACTTTGGTTGCACACTGAAACGAACAATAAAAGAGTCGGCCATTTGTAAATTCAGATCGCACTCGCGTGCTGCTAATAAAAGGAAAATGGGTAGTGTGCTGAAAATAAAAATTTTGCTAAGGCAAAATCTAATACTTTTTTCGTATGAAAAATAATTTGGCATTTTAAAATCGGGAGTTTCAATTTCCCTATTTAACATCACTAATCCTAGTAACGATTGTTTCTTGCGCATAAAAAAAGAACACCCACTCAAAACTCTAATTTCGGTTTTATATAGGACTAGCGGCTCTGAATTATTACACACAGGCAAAGGCAAACTATTCAAGGATAAACACCTTTTCGTTAGGTGAAGCACAAACTTAAGTTCAGACACCCGTGTGGGTGTGATTTTAGAGATGTCTAACAACAACAAAATTTAGTGTGGGTGCTTTATGTTTATAAATATAAATAAATAAATATAATCTCACGCCTTTCATCCCCGAGGGGGTAGGCAGAGGTATTCCATTACTGGATATACCCACATTTCACGAGATACATTGGACCCCTACACGTGATAGGTGATGAGCCTATCGCCGGACCAGAGTCTTATATTATTTTTTAAAAAGCAAATTATAATTTAATGTTTAATAGAGAAATAGACTTTAAAAACTATAAAGGAATGGTCTACACCACTATATCAAAGAATTTAATTTCACCCTCTTCGTAACCTCTCGGTAATGATGTCAGTGTCACTCAAAACCAGCTTTTATCTGTAACTTTTGCTCTTGGTCTAACACTCAAGACTGAGAAATCGAATAGAAGTGACACGAACGCACATCACAATTTGTCAATATTTACTGTAACACAAAATTATAAATCTACATCTACACTACAACATCTACTCGTACACTAATATTATAAAGAGAAAACATTTGTATTTTTGCAATTTCGTAACGAGTAAACTCAAAAACTACTAGACGATATAATTAAAAATGTCCACCAATGGAAAGCTTACTTTTCTTGGACTAACATTGACTATAATTTTCTTACAGGAACGGGACTTATGCGGGTGAAATCGCGCGGAACAGCTAATATTCGTGTTCATCGCGGATACTGGCGGAGTTTTGATTATTGATTACACATCGAAACCTTTTAATTGTAGGCATTGAAATAAATCAATTGAAACAATTCTAAATCTTACCAAGTCTATAATCTAGGTAACATAAGTAGACTACCTACCAATCTTAGGAAAGGGAGGATCCCCTAATTTTCAAAGTTAACTAAGGAAACTTGGAATCCTACTACATAATATTTAGTAGATTTGTTAAATCAGGCTTTGGTCAAAATGAAGACATGTGGCAGACAAATCTACTGGGTACGTTTTAATTAGATTATAAATTCGTCATTCGTACGTCATTCTTTAAACCGACAAGCATGGATGAGTCGATTTATGGATGTAGGTAGACGAAGCGTGACAGGACCCTTACTAGAGAGGTAGTAATTATCTTTTACAATTTCCTCGTAATACAACAGAATTTTACAGTAACTCATTTACCGTTCAGGCTGTTCGCTTGTGGGACGCATTGTGATATGTTTGCCCAGCTCAGGTTGTAATTAAATGAGACACGAGTGTTCAAGACAAAGGTGCATTTATTACTGAACTTAAACTATCCCTACACCACATCAAAGGGGTAGCTGAGAAAAAAAAAATATGTTGACAAACATATTTTTAAGCTATTGCATAGCTTCTATCGCGGGCCTTGAGCGCGGGGACCGAATCCACAAATTCCGTAACGAAAAAACCTCACGCTCCCCACTCCGACGGGCACGGAGGCGTGGCTTGTTTATTGGGCATAATGCAAAGCCAAGTTATGATAGTAGATGGACGGACGGACGGACGGACGGACCGACCGACCGACCGACCGACCGACCGACCGACCGACCGACCGACCGACGGACGGACGGACCGACCGACCGACCGACCGACCGACCGACCGACCGACAGACCGATGGACAGACGGACGGATGGACGGACCGACCGACCGACCGACCGACCGACCGACCGACCGACCGACGGACGGACGGTCGGTCGGTCCGTCCGTCCGTCCGACCGACCGACCGACCGACCGACCGACGGACGCACGGACCGACCGACAGACCGACGGACAGACGGACGGATGGACGGACCGACCGACCGACTGACCGACCGACCGACCGACCGACCGACCGACCGACCGACGGACGGACCGACTGACCGACCGACCGACCGACTGACCGACGGACGGACAGACGGACGGACGGTCGGTCGGTCGGTCAGTCGGTTGGTCGGTCGGTCGGTCGGTCCGTCCGTCCGTCCGACCGACCGACCGACCGACCGACCGACCAACCGACCGACCGACCGACCGACCGACGGACGCACGGACCGACCGACCGACCGTCCGTCCGTCCGTCCGTCGGTCGGTCGGTCGGTCGGTCGGTCGGTCGGTCGGTCCGTCCGTCGGTCGGTCGGTCGGTCGGTCGGTCGGTCGGTCGGTCGGTCGGTCGGTTGGTCGGTCGGTCGGTCGGACGGACGGACGCACCGACCGACCGACCGACCGACCGTCCGTCCGTCTGTCCGTCCGTCGGTCCGTCCGTCGGTCGGTCATTCGGTCGGTCGGTCGGTCGGACCGACCGACCGACCGGTATAAGCAACTGGGCGTAAATCTTTGTTACACAAAACACAACCTAAAGCTTGACCAGATGCGTATGTTTGTAGAATAAATTCATTATTTGCTGAGAAATCAGGATATTGTAAAATTGGTGGTGTCGCTAGTGCTGATTTTAGATGTTCGAAAGCTTTTTGACATTCACTTGTCCATATAAAAGTTTCATGTTTACGACATAATTTAAGTATGCTTAAGGCATTTTCGTATAAAAAAAAAGGTAAAAAACGTAAACGTCAGTCGAATAGAATGACAAATGTATAGGATTGGCATAATCATTTGAAAAGTCACGCCCGTGCCATTATAGCACCACCAAGTACAACTGACACAACAGTTTTTAAAGAACTATTGTTACTGACTACTAGTTCATTGTAGTTATTATTACAATTAATTAAATTAAACTTTCGTTTGCTGCTTGGCCGGCTACGTTTGTATATTATACGAATATTAGTCAAAGTCATGCTGGTCACTTGGGCATCGAATCGTCAAAATTCACTGTATTCTCATGTTGGTAGGAACTGAAAAGCCATAACCACTCGGAGGTACAAAATGTTTCTTTTGCTTGCTTTTAGTTTGACAAGTTAATTTATAGAGTTCCTCTCGCATTGATTTTCAGGGAAGGTTCGTGCTCTCGCGACATTGCTGCACCTTGAATTTTATTATTCGGGTGAACTTGAATGTTGCTTGGACTGCTGTCAGAACCTTGGCCAAATATCGATAATGTGGCCCCAGCATGTGGCCATGTAGTTCACCGTAGGACGAACACGAAGTTTTTGTGAACTTGAATGTTGCTTGGACTGCTGTCAGAACCTTGGCCAAATATCGATAATGTGGCATCAGCATGTGGCCATGTAGTTCACCGTAGGCCGAGCCCGAAGTTCTTATCGTGACAACTCTACACGAATCTTCACCCGATAATGCAGCCTCAACACGTGAAGCACACTTTACTGTCTTGAAGCGACTGTCTATAGACCACACTTCAATTACCGTCCACATGTCATTCGTATTCATTTTCACTATTGAAACACAAACTAGGTTAGAGAGTTCAGAACTCACGAACTATTCACTCAAATAAACTCGTAGGTTTAATGAGACGACCTCACAGAATTTATTGCGTAATAACATTTTAATGACGGAAATGATGCTAAGGTACAAGATATATATTAAAATTAACGTCGGTGAGGGATGGAGGGGCTGCCCAAATAAATTACTAAGGCATACGCTTTGTTTCAGTTTAAGTAATTATATTATGGGTAATTACGAGGCGTAATTTGTATAGATTTGGATACTGTACGACTATATAGACAACATAATGACTAGTGAAATGTATTGTGGAATATAGGTGAAAGCGAGAGGGGTGTTTAAATAATATATGTATTAGTATTTTGACTACAAAACAAAGTAATACTGACGTACCGTCTTTACCGTCAGTGTCTATACAGCAAGCGCAAAGTCAACTATATAGACAATTCCGATTTATTTTATAAATAACCGGAGGCCCCAATCCCCCCTCCCCCTCCCCTTCCCCTACTTCCACCTCAAAGGTAGGCAATGCAGTTGTGACTCTTGAGTTGCAGGTGTCCATGGGCGACGGACGTCACTTCCCATCAGGTGACCCGTCTGCTCGTTTGCCCCCTTTTTTAACATAAAAAAAAATAGAAAATAAGGTCTCTGATGCTTATGGGGCGGCGCACTTGCATCAGAGCACTGCTTTTTAGAGATCGAGTATATAACATGTCTACCTTTACAGTGTCTTTGTTGTATAATACTAACCTCCGAAGTGTAATCTGTATCACTCGCAATCATATCGCTGCATTCTGTGTGAAACTTTTCACGAGAATATTCGACCCCTAAACGTGATAGGTGGTGAGCCTATCGCCGGACCGGGTCTGTTGCACATGCCTCAGACTTAATTCTGGGACCTACAGGTCTTCTCACGATGTTTTCCTTCACAGTCGAGTTAGTGATGAATACGTACGTAAGTTTGGAAAAACTCATTGGAACATGCCAGGATTTGAACCCGAGCCTCACTAATCATCATCATAAGCAGGCTCTTTAACCGTAAAGCTATCACTGTTCTAATAACCAAAATAATCAAAATATTTAGTTGGTATACCTCAGCACACAATATCAGTTCAGGGTGACTTCAAGTCTGAGGGCAATAGCCCGTAAGGCACAGCTG
This sequence comes from Ethmia dodecea, assembly GCA_963855545.1. NCBI lineage: Eukaryota > Metazoa > Arthropoda > Insecta > Lepidoptera > Depressariidae > Ethmia > Ethmia dodecea. Next base: position 5,505,435 of record OY979449.1, read on the forward strand.
CTTTAAGTAATATTATTGATAATAATATTGCAGATGAGATGCAGTTTCTAGGCTTCTTTAATAAAGCCTGAAACGGTTTCAGGGAGATAAGTCACGTAATACCTACCTTTTACGAAATCCCAAACCCTGCGACTATAAGCTATATTATTATAATATTTTGTTTTTTAATCGTAGTTTGTTTACTTTTTTTTAAATATGGCTAGAGTTGCCCGTGGCGTTGGCTGCGTGAAACCTGGTTTAAGCTGTTCCTGTGGTAGTTATAAAAAATCTTTCTGTACGAACATTTACGTATATAAGGAATTTTAGCTTATATAAGGAATCCAAAGTTTATGTATTTCAGTGTTAAGTTTTATTTTTCGTAGTGAGTCAGTAATATTTCTGTTTTATATCTTACTAATATTATAAACGCGAAAGTTTGTATGTAGAATAACACGTAGGCTATTATTTTATCCTCGTATTCCCACCGCGAAACCGCGAGGCGCTGCTAGTACCTAATACATACTCGTAGATAAAGCGAGTAAATTATATTATATACCTTTTTATTTTGACCACTTAAACAATTGATTCTCAGGCATGACACTTGATGAGTCTAGCGATGGGCTCACTACCTGTCGTATTTAGATAACCAAAAAAGAAAGTGGTGAAAATGAGTATTGGAGTGCCTCTTCCAACCACCTTGGAGATAAGGCGTTATGATTTTTTTTTTGTAAAATTAACTGTAATCTACAATAAGAAACGACTTGTTAAAGTTGCAAGCCCATGCATGCTGAAGTTAGGTCTAATTAGCGAACTTGGGATCTGGGTCAGCTTCGGACAAAGCGAATGAGAAATTTTAAGGAGAAACTCTGAACAATGCAACGTTTTTTCGCACCACTGGCGCAAAGAAAGTCTCGTAACGAAAGTATAAAAGTTATATTCGTACTTTGTATTTGAAACAATATAAACTTTCTGATATACCTAACTAAGTATAATCTTGTAACAAGACATGAAACGCTAAGCGTTTGAATCCTATTTATCTGCCAATACCAGATAATTATTTTTAATAATTATAATAATTCAATAATAATAATTATTATTATTATTATTATTTTAAGTCAATTTTCTTTTCTCCCATTGCTGGGGGCATGCCATTTTTGCGAGCAAAAGCCAAACAAGAATGGATCATCATTTATGGATGAGTGTTGGGTGCGTGAGAATGAGTGGACGGTGAATGTGTGTTTGAGTTGGATAAGATAATATTGTAATTATCTAATGAAAGAAACTCGCGAACATTTCTACAAATATTTAGAACGACAGAGATTTGGAGGAGACTGTAAGTGAGTGGATGGATTTGGAGTGTTTTTTTTTTTTTAAGTTTGTGCCATTTTTTAATTTATTGTAATGCTTGTATACTGTGTAGATACATGACATGTTCAGTATACATGCATGAGGATAGATAAAAAAAATATTTACCGCCAGACCATATTTTACTATTGATAATTATCTTTATTTTTTTTCAATATTCTAGCTAGAGGTACAGTATACCCACGGACGCTTAACTTGGCTGCTCTGAACATAGGCTCTGCTTGCGCAAACCACCTCATGACGTCAAATGGTCGCTAAAAAAAGTTAGTGCGCAGCCATTTGCACTTTACTACAGTTCTATCTTTGAGTTTTTATACATAGTGAGGAAACTGTAAGTCTAGATCTCGTGTAATTTATTTACAATATTATTTATAACAACATGTGACTGTTTGTTTCTAAAGAAATAAATAATCAATAATTTGCGCAACTTCAGAGCTGCCAAGTTAAAACGGACTTACTGTACTTTACGCTACGCTACCGTAATTATCCTTAATTAAAATTATTACTATACAAGAATTCTAGATTACTTTACGCAGTAGTGATAATAAAATTATTTTTATTATCTACATTGTAGAAATACAGTATGTACATACGTGGTATGTACATTAGTTGCATAAACGTATAAAATTTTTAAAAAGTTTCAGTTATTAATAAAATCTTTTGTCTGCAATTTTAACCACGTTATGGGCTAATAAAGTAGCCTATTTACTTCCACAAAATATAAGCTATACAGGGTGTTAGCTATGCTGGTGATACTTAATAAAAAAAATTTTTTTTTGCCGTGAAGTGAAATGATAATTTATATTTCTGCATTAAAATCTTATGAAAAATTAAGTAAAACCATTGTGGGACACAATTCACATAGCTATTTAGTCCCAAAGTAGGCAAAACGATTATGACTTGCTTCCTGTATTCGGAAGCATTCCCCTAACTGGCTTCAGGCCAGCCTTTCCGTTGTGTAAACAGAAAAGGAAAGTTACACATTTCTGTTTATTTTTATTTATTAAAATATCTGTTACATATAAAACTTTGCATTTAAAATAAATTCAGTCCAACCATTCGATTTGCCTTCACGCAGGTCCTAAACTAGCTTTGAAACTATTGGAAAAAGTAGTTATTGATCGTAGTTGCTAATGGAACCTAGTCGTTAGTAATAAAGAAAGTTGTTTGTAAACTTCGACCTAAACGAATTAAAAAAACTTATCAAAGGGTTTTTGTAAGAAGATTATTTTTAAAACAATTTTATAATTGTTTGATCACTGATCAAGTGGTCAAAGTAAATGTTTATACATTTTTTTAAGTAATATTTTTTTTATTTAAACCAGAAACCGTATTTTTCGTAATATATTTTCTTATATTTTTGTAAATAGGTAGTCAGTAACAGTAACTAAGATCTTCGATGGGCTAACCATAATATTATGTTAGGTTTCAAATCAAATCAAATAATTGTATTGCAATCCCTATGTTGTAAATACATGTAAATAGTACCTATTTATTTATATTTGTGGTATCAATAAGGACCGAAGTAGTTTAGGCAACGCAATACGTGCAAAATAAATATAATAGCATTTTTATAAAGCATTTCTTTTAATACCTCTGCCTACCCCCTCGGGGATAAAAAAAAGGCGTGAGATTATATTTATATATTTATTTTCTTTTAATAGATGTATAAATATGTTCTAGTCTGTTTCATTTTTTAAATATTAGGGTATACTACTATATACTTTAATGGACATATCTAGACAGACAAGTCTGGAAATAGGCTGTAGGAATTGATTTTTACTGGTAGGTCTCAAAGAATAATTTGTTCTTAAATCTTCACGTTTTTTTATAAAATTTGGGATATTTTCTTACAAATTTGCATGTTTCGATTAAGAGAGATCGAGAGAGAGAGAGCGAGATATTTTGAAATGTGTGATAAATGATGATTATAATCAAAACAGATACGAACTTTTGTTTCTGCAACACTTTTAAAAATTGTACTCCACATTAAACCAAAATTTTCAATCAAACCCATATGGAAGGACACTACCGATCCATTTGATTAGACCGATCAAATTATGCAACCCAACCTAAAAATTTCACCTCCAAAAATTATATTATTTCCCCACCATCCTACTGCATAGCTAATACCGTAACTTGACGGGTAAAAGACGAACGTGAAACATATAAAATAAAATGATGTGTATGTAATTTTTGTTGCGGCTTACAAGGGTTATTCGATTATGAATTTTTTAGTAACTCCAAATCTGCTTTCAAATTCGTTTCGAGGAAATTGATGCTTGTAATGTTAAACACGTGTTTCACAGTAAAGGAAAGTTTAGTTACTTATTTATTTTGTACAACAAATAACATTATAATGAACCTAAAACTATAATATAATAACTAAAATATATTATTAAAAGGAGTCCCTTTAGGCAAGGGTCCAAAGATACTGGCAGCGGTCCCCCTTTGAATAGCTAGACTAATTCTTTGTCCGAGGTAGCTGCCAGTTCTTTGGTCTCATGTGATAAAGGAAATGAAATATATAATATTTATTGACATTTGGAACGTTAATATTTGGGCATTTTGCAAAATTTTTACGTGTCGGGATTTGCACGTTTTGCGATTAAAATACAAAATAACTATTTTGGTTGTCTTTAATATGGTTACAGTGCTAATAAACCCTCCTAATAATCTGTACAGGCTACGTATTTTTAAATATTGCAACGAACTTGTAACATATTAATCCCAATAAAAATAAAAAAATATGTGAACGTGAATATTGAGAATAATATCCTATCCATGGTAATGACTTTAACTTTCTCTCGGATCTTAATAAGAAACTATTTTTATAAGGGCTGGCTTATTTAAATTAGAAAGTATTTTATAAGCTATTATTCATACAGACTATCTGTAACAGTACGAGTAATCACCGTATTTATTCCTGATTTTTAACTACTAGTGAGCAGCAGCAGCGAAACCCGCATTGAATTTTTAAAATAGGGTATTAAAAATATTGTTTTTCTTAGTGCTGACTTCACTATCACTATATACTCGTAGTATAAAACAAAGATGCTTCCCGTCTGTCTGTCTCTATGTATGATTAGATCTTTAAAACTACGCAACGGAGTTTGATAAGTTTTTTTAATAAATAGTGATTCAAGAGCAAGGTTTATTTATATGTATATAATTCATGCATAATATTAAATAAATAAAAATAGAATAAAACAGCCTTTATTGCTGTTATCTTCCTTACAATGGATAGGTGCCTACTTACTAACTAAATTACTGTAATTATATTTCTAAGTATTATTGTTTACGTTGTAGTCTTGTGCATAGTCGTTCGCCAATTGGAGCGCTCAATTAAGTTCGCAGTCCTACCGAGAACTAGTTCGTTCATTGTGTTATTATGTTAGGTTAGTTAGTTAGTTATTATGTTAGTTTTTTTATGTACGGAGATAATTCAATAAGAAAATGTTTTTCATATTATGATTGGGAAAAATTTTAACTATAGATTTAATAAGAAACTCTTGTTAAAACAAATTTAGTCGGTTAGCCATGCAGCGCCACTCAATAATAGAGCAGACGTCAGAAAAATAGCGAAAACATTCTAAATCTATGGAAAAATACATATTTAAAAGAACTAAGAGCGAGACTATAGACGAACTAGTTTGCATAGATCATCTAAAAATGCGCTCTTTCAAACTATGTCGTTCGCGAACTACCCAAGACTGGATGTATGTCTGAAACAGCTTGTCTGTCCACAAAGACCTCCTTTAAATTTTCCATTTATTCCTGTCTCTTGCTAGACTTTTTTTTTATTCTCTACTATTATTAGCAATGCATAATATAGTAGAGAATAAATAAATAAAAAAAACTTACGCCTTTTATCCCCGAGGGGGTAGATGGTAGTAGAGAAATTTTGATTATATAATATCACTACACATAGTATTAAACAAAGTCGCTTTCTCTGTCCCTATGTCCCTATGTCCTTATGTCCCTATGTATGCTTAAATCTTTAAAACTACGCAACGGATTTTGATGCGGTTTTTTTAATAGATAGAGTGATTCAAGAGGAAGGTTTTAGTGTTAGAATTGCATCCGTGCGAAGCTGGGGCGGGTCTCTAGTATCATATAAACCAAAGCGAAGCTATCTCAATAAAGGAATATTTGTGCAGTTTAATGTTTGCAGATCTAGCGGTTTTGAATGTGTGTGATCGATTTTATTATTTAAATGAATACATATATAAGATAAAGAAAAATAGGATATCCTCAGGTAGACAAAGATACGATCGCAAAAATGCCATTGTCTGGTAGAAAACATTACACTAATTAAATTGATACTGATTGACCATTGTCTGTCTCTGTTTTCTTGAAAACCATTAAATAAATCTCATCTCAAGGAGTTCCCATGAAGACGGTCATTTAGAAAATTTGCAGACTTTTTCTTTCTTTATTGAACTGCAGAATTAATTAAAATTTAATTATTCAAGAAGATTATAACTTCCTCAGTCATTTGCATATTTGACTGAAATATTTAAAGAAATCCCCTCTTAGAGCGGTCTTATTAAATTTGTTATAAACGTTCGAGTTTCCAATTCGGTAGAAACTTGTATTTCTTTTGGGATCCGTATAAAATTTCTCTCAACTTTTTCGTTTCCTAATGAATTTTAAGTGGTTCAAATAATTTCCTCAAATGTTTTGAAACATTTTTAATATTCGATATTGGAATGGGGCGGTGTGTAATATTTTATTTCTATTCGTTTCCGATACTTTCTCGCGGGGATAGTTACGACAGTTACGACCAATCTGAAGAAGTGCACGTCGTTTGCGATTTTGCTGCTAAAAAGTTGTTTCCATCCTTCGTGAGTCTATGAATAGTGCCGTAAACCCACAGTCCACACATAAACAAAAATGTGCTCCAATATATAAAGGTGTTAAATTTTTTTAAATACCTACATACTTTTCCTCAGATTTCTTTGTCAGATCTTCTTATATACATTAAACGTACTTATGCTATTTTTAAATGCTTCATAATAAATTTTGACGTTTCCTTAAGATGTTTTCCTTCACAGTCGAGCCAGTGATAAATTAAAAATTATTGACCAACCCTTAATAACATCGACAAGGTACTTTGTCGAATTATGCACGGTAGTTTGGTTAGCGTTAATCCACTGACAACTATAACTTGATTTATTAACTAATTGTTGTTATAGTTTTGAGTACAAATAACTTGAAGCTTGAGCAATTTGATTTAATTACAACCGACCACCGTGACCTTGTCCGCTTTCAATTTTATTTAACTCGACCAAATTAATTTTATTTCCTCGATTTTATTTAGTAAGAGCGTCTTATATTTTAAATATCTTTTAAATATTTAAGGCCTGTAAAGAATTTAACAGCTCTATAATACTTTTTATGCACACACAGTTTTTGTGCGACTTTTATAAAACTGTGTGCAAAGTAAAGACGTTTATGATCCATGTGCGTGTAGTATGTATGACTTGTGACAATGTGTCACAAAAATTTTCAGCGTCGCAATTGTTTGAAAGTAGATTTATAAATCTATGATCCTAGAAAGTAAATAATTATAAATAAATAAATAATAAATAAATAAATTGTGGGACACAATTTACACACGGTTATTCAGTCCCAAACTAGGCAGAGCCTGTACTATGGGTACTAAACAACTGATAAACATACTTAAATAAATACTAAACACCCAGACACGAAGCCAACAGACATGTTCATGCACACAAATGTTGGCCCCGAGCGGGGATCGAACTCGCTACCTCCGACTCAGAAGGCAGGGTCACTACCAACTGAGCCAACAGGCCCGTCAAAAAGTCGACGCACTAAGCGTCATACGTCGTGTCTAAATCAACTTTAAGTTAATTTCTAAGACGCCCTATGTAAATTGCTTTAATAGATACTTACTCTCATAAAAAGTAATTCGCAGTTAAGTCCCTCGCATATACGAGTATGCAATATTACAACAGCCATTTATAGTTTAGGCGCTAAGAGAATAGCTTTAGTGTTATGTAGCCGTTCCCCACATCCGTGCTACTCGTTAACTTGTGCTGGCCCCAGCAAATTCTGTTACCAACTATAAAGAAAAGTTAAACGCCAACTTTGCTTGGAATTTTCAGTGCAGGAATTAATATGTGAATCGCGCCAATTTGGACTCTACAACTTATATGAAAGGGAAGAACACACGTTAAGAAAAAAAGTAGTGAGTATGCTTACAGGGGGGGGGCATGAGAATAAATTATTCTATGACCAGTCAGACCGGTTTTCCTTCGTACCAAGAAATAAGGCCATAGGTAAGTTTCAAATCGGTTTTTGATATGCGAAGTGATTTAAATATACCTATTCGGGCATAAAGTGGTCACTGGGAATATTTTCATACAAAACTATGACTTATTCGTAACTTAAGTAATAAGTTTTTGATGACGATTTTGTTCACAAGATATTTATCTTTGATAAGTACCATATAGCTGCCGTACCGCTCAAACACTTACATTACTACAACCCACACTAGCCAAATATTGATCAAAGCACCAATATAGGAGCATCTATTTGTCTACACACAAGACAGTTTGCGAAGATAATCGTTCACTTTAGTAGGAAAATCATTTACGTAATGCAAGTACCTGGGTTTACATGTCACTTCTGGAAGCAAAGAGTTAAATATATCTTTTTGACTGGAATATATACACAGAGTATATTTTTAGAGTCTATGTTTTCTGTGGCGACTTTTGAATATGCGTAGCGATTTTATGTTTTTCGTGTTATTGTAGCTATGTGGATGTTGTAAAAAAATACATCAGTATAGCCACCGTAGCCGAATTTTACTGTGTACATCGCACAACATACCAAATACTTTCGAACCGCCAGATTTATGTTTTTAGATACTCGTACCTATGGTAAAATGTTGTCATAAAAATAAAACTCCGCGCAATCGATGTAAACGTACATTCGAATGCCCAAATCATTTCTTTGAGAATACGACCGGCTGACAGTATTTATATGAATGGTGTACAGATAAAGTATTATTTATCGGTGCTACTGACAGAACACGACTGCGTCCTATGAATGTTTTATTGGACCACCATTGTGTTGGCGGTACATCGAAAATTGAGAGGATTGCAGAATGTGGTCTGTCGGAAGCCTTCCAATTTTGATGGAAATAGATAGTGGTTTTAGTATTCCTCAATTATTTAAACCCCGCTTTACAGAATACAGGTTGAGTAACTCTCATTAACATTTCAGAGCAGTTTTTCAATAACATGTTTCATGTTTCATTTTGCGATGTAAAATTAAATTGTTTCGCTGTTTTAATTTACTATCTGCAATAATTATTCTGGTTGAAATGACTAGAGTTTTATCCTGTTTTATTAATAGCTGATATCAAATATTATTTTTCTAATTTGATATGTTGTCGTATGTGATTTATGAGACTAACATATTGTTAATTTTGTCCGTAAGAGATTTCCTAATGGGCTTGTAGTATTAACTGAACTCAATGTTTCCTCATGTGTAAATTACATTATTCAAGTCAAGGGAGCAGTGAAAGCTCTGTTGGTAGTGAGATTGCTTCTAATGTGTGAGGCTCGGGTTCTAAGCCTAGTGAGGGCATGTACCAATGAATTTTCCAAGAACTTACGTAATGTATATTGTCACGTTAAGGGGTCCATAAAGTAAACTGGGAAAAGAGGGTATTTAAAGGAATGGAATAATTATAATATAATATATAATATCTCGTCGGTGGAGATGGGCTGTTGTTTATATTTAGCCAATCTTGATGGACGAGTTTAGTGTGCCTTGTTATTAGACTATTGACTTTTCTCAGTGTAATTCTTATTATCTACAGAATAAAATACATTTTTATTTTCAATATCACACCCTCGTGGATAAGAAGTAAGCATATCTATATATTATTTTACTTCCTAAGTGTATTTTAATATGTAGTGTTAGCCAATAAATATCGATTTTATCAACTCTATTGGAACTACGTCTGTACGCGTGACGTCACGAGGAACTGTCAACAATCCCGCGCATTGTTTTGGGTCTGACGAGCTAGGCTGTGGCGCGTATAGATAATGGATATAAATGTTTGCCAGAGTATCTGAAAGTCTGGAACTTAAATAATAAACCTTAATATGAAAGGCTATCGTGTTATAAATTAATCGTAGTAATAGTAGCTATCAGAAAAATGTTGAGATATTGTCTACTCTTTCAAGTTTCAGAATATTTATCCAGACAGATCCAATAGGAACCAGAGGAATTGAGTACCTAATCTAATGAACTATTCCATTACTTCATGTTTACTTAATAGAACGTGGAAAAACGTTCTCACAATTTCACATACGATCCTTTCGAATATCTTTCCAATATTCCGCTTTTACCCGGTATTATTGAGTTACGGTAGAAGTTTACTTTTTGAAGGTAATTAAAATTAGATAAAGAATCTTCAAAGTGTACGTAATTCACTTTATAGAAGTGTTCCGTTTGAAAATTCTCGTGGAAATATTTACTATGCTTTTGACGGCTGTCTTTAAAAAGGGTAAAGTTAATTTCACAATTATAATTCCCCCGGGTTTGTAGTAGGTAGAGATTTCTAGTATTCAGTTTGGTTTTACCAGAATTCCATCTAAGTATATTATTTATGTATAAATTCCAGATATTATTATTGTGGGACAATTTGAATGCGGGCACATTTATATTTTATTTATTTTTATTTTTCATAAGAGAAAAGGGGGCAAACAAGCAGACGGGTTACCTGATTTTAAGTTAATATTTGTGAAATTAATTTTAAATTTGAGAATACCTATACTAGAAAGTGCCTGCGACTTTATCTCAAAATAATTATTATAACTATGAGGCTCTGGTATATTACCGCCCCAATGTGGGGGCAGTACTTTGGGCAGAAGTTCTGCGTATTCAAAGCTAGAAATGAAGTAGTCATTTTGCGTATTGGTCATTGTGCGTAGAGAGCAAGTTAATAATTATGACTGCCTGCCCTCGCGGGGCGCAGATGACTAATTTAATTCCCCAATGCCCACAAAACATAATAATTCACGTAAATATTTTTTACTATTATTTTTACAGAACTCAACTTAAAAGTAAAATCAGAAAAGAATTCTTAAAAACTTACTGTTTAATATTTTAAAGGTTTTATCCATCAGAATTAATTTTGCGATTTCTGATTTTATAAATTTATTTATACATATTTATTAAAAATAATAACTGAAAATCAGTTATTATTAAATTTCTCAAAATTCCTAGCAAATTGTATTTTGAGGATAATAAATCTCTTCAGATATCGCTTTTTTATAGTTTTTATGATCGTTTCTAGCACCTTTTGTATTTTAGTACTCTGCTATTTGATTGCGAATAGGGATAAACATAATAATAATTATGATCATCATCATTTACATCAACCATTAAAAGCAGTTCATGCTGTACTACTCATATGACATAAATAAAAAACACATCGATGTGTAAATAAACACAATTGATTCGTTTTTACCTTTTAGGAAATAAAAAGTAGCGTATGATATAAATTACAGTAATGTTTGTTAGCGTTTTTATATAAATTCCTGTAAAGTTTAGTCAAAATCCGATCATCCCTCTATCCATCATCCACAATCACAAACTTTCGAGTTTGTAATATACCTATTTCAACTACATAATAATATGGTTATTAAGAAATATCCACATTAATATTACAAAGAGGAAATGCACCTAATTTTTTTGGTTTCTTTGTTTGTATGGCTATGTGAAATTCGCTGATAGAACTATGCATCGATTAATTACTTAGATACTTAGATATTACTTAGATATAGTGTCAGGTTATGTAAGAAATAGCTTGTTGTTACAGGGTCCGCTTCTGGTAAGATGATTTTTTTTAAAAACATCGTATATAGTTATCTCTGGCTTGACGGAGAAGTAAAATATTGCCTTCTAGAATTGGTTATGAGGCTTGCGTAACAGCAACGCAAGAAGGAAATACCTATATTATCTATAACCATTGGGATGAGCTGTATATAATATGGACTCAGCAGCTACGGTCGTACATACAACTCTTATCTAAATCAAATATATAAACTTCAAGTAAAAATTCTTAAAAATATTGTATCCACTAAAAATAAATATCAATTTCAAAGTGACGAACTTCTACTCTTCAACCACTGCAAAATCTTACCTATCTTTACCCAACTAAAATATATGCTACTTAAAAAACATTTTTTTAATGATAACTTAAGAGAAGTGATTCAACATCCTGTATACACGCGGGCTGTCGCTCAAAACCGGTTGCGTACGACTAGCGCAAACAATACCTACGGCGAGCGGACGACGTCGTATCTGGTTCCTCGCCTGATTAATAACCTACCTAATGAATTGCGTACTAAAATTACTCGTAAAAATATTAAATCTACTCTTAAGACCTATTTCCAGCAGCACACTGAACTGTCAATGGCTTAGAAATGTACCCACCGATTCCAGTCTGTATGCTAGCTACTTACCTAGTTTGTTATTTTTTTAAGTTTGTTATTTTTATTTAATGCCGATGCAGACTGCTGATAGCATTAAGCAAACCTTAGTGGTTTATAAATGCTATGTATGATAATGTTTTGCCTATGTTAAGATGTTAAATAAAGTGAAAAAAAAAAAAAAAGTAAGTAACAGCTTTATTATATATCAAAAATAAAAATGCGACTAAAGCTATAAAAAGGAGCAGGAGCAGTGATAGCCCGGACGGTTAAAGAGCCGGTCGAAAATCAGTGAGGCTCGGGTTCGAATCCTGGCATGTACCAATGAGTTTTTCAAAAACTTACGTACATATTTATCACTAGCCCGACGGTGAAGGAAAAAAATCGTGAGGAAACCCGAATTCTGAGACATGTGTAAACAGTGTGCATCTGGATTGAGGGCCCACTTTTTAAATTATTGCGAAACGAAATGATACTTACAGGGCATTTACTTAAAATTTGGTAAAACTTAAAGCAAAGATTCTTAAATTTCTTAAACTTGAATCATAAGAGTTATGGTCAAATTGCTTGGGTCCTCAATCCTGACGCCTGCATAAAACGGCATAGTCGAATCTCAGAAAGTACTATCCCTGGGATAATAATTTTTATTTGAGTATTTAGTTAGGAATTTCTTAAATACATTAGGAATTCCCAAGTCTTAAGAATGCGACAATACAGATTTATGGCGGTTTAGCTTGGGCCCTCAATTCATCAATTTTGTTATTGTGAAATCAGCAAAAAATATGAGTTTTTCTAAGGAAAGATATTAATACGACTTTAATACATTTGAGTTCAATATCTCGGAAAATTATTTAAAAAGAAATAACGACACAAAAGTTAATTGTTAAAAAGTAAATGAAATTTGTATTTTTTCAAAACGTCTGAACTGAGGGCCCAAGGTTTTTGTCAGTATTGACTAGGCTAAGCCTTCTACACTACCGCACTTTGGGCTAAGTATTTTAACTAATTTTTAAGTAAAAGGCTACAAAGCGTCCATTCTTCTAAATGCCGTACTTTAGGAGAAAATTGATTTTCAATGTTTTATATGAGAAAATTCAGTATACACCCTATATGATTTTGTTACTTTTTTGAGACAAATCAGCATGTACCCACACATAAGATATTTCATAAGCGAATAGTTGTTGTCGGAAGCGATTACGTTTTGTGTGATCCAATAATTAATAAAAGGTGTTATGTTATTTGAATGGTTAGCATAGTATTCGTATTTTTATGAGCAGAAACTTGAAATATAGGTGTCATCGTTTAGGTATTATCGTTTCGGAATAGTACGTATTTCTTTTTTCATGGTTCAATTTAGACGGTGTTGTAGAATTGAACCCAGTGTTGCCATAAAAAGTAATATCTAACAAGATTTTATTATTTTTTAATTTCTCCAAAACTATTAGTCTCCGCGCTCTGGGAGTGGGTGGGGGGAATTACCCCCCCCCTTAATCGCAGTTGAATAACCTAAAGTTCTTCCTAAAGTATTTTTGCTACTGTTATATGCAGCTCAAAACAATTTTTTTTCCTTACCCTCTAAGTGCTTACCAAAATTTTATTAAACAGGATCAGCTCATTTCAGCATAAATAATTTATATGCTGTACAAAAATAATTACAGCCATCAAGAATTGATGATAAATTGCTGATTTGATTTGGAATGTTTGCTGGCCATGAGTTGCTGATCAATTAGCAATTTTTTTTTATAAGAAAAAATATTTAAAAATTTATTTCTGCTCACAGATTATGTATATTTTTCTGCTCATAAAAATACAAATACTATGCTAACCATTTAAATAACATAACACCTTTTATTAATTATTATTGGACCACACAAAACGTAATCGCTTCCGACAACAACTATTCGCTTATGAAATATCTTATAATAATAATAATAATACTTTATTTCAGATTTACATCCATATCATATCACACCAGCTACAAAAATAAAAATAACTACAAACTAGGTATTCAGAAAAACTGAGTGTCTAAATTCTAGGCAGCAATAGCAAGCCATCGTCTATAGGTGGTGGTGGCTGGAAGTCTCTCTGCCAACTCGCGTATGATGACATTTTTGCAGCTTGCAACCCTGGACATAAACGTCGCTATCCTGCTTCTCTGGATGGCATTGAACGTGTTCACTCGAGCCTTGAAAAACATTTCAGATGCACTGCAGTAACGTTTCAACCCCATGAGGTGCCTAAAGATGTTATTATATTGAACACGAATGCCATCCAGCGACCGCTTCGTGTATTCCGTCCAGAGCTGGCAAGTATACAGCGATTGGCAGAAAGACCTGAACAGCGTAATTTTGACATTATCAGCTGCTTTGAAAAATTTTCTGGCAATCATATTTCCTACGACAGACAGTGACCTACGCTGTCTTTCTATATCGTTGTCGTCTTTCATATCCGACGACATAACGTGGCCAAGGTACTTGAAGGTCTCGACCACCTTAACAGGCAGCCCAGCCACGTGCACAGCAGGTACATTCCGCGGTCCCCTACCCGACCTGAATAACATCATTTCCGTCCTTTTGGCATTATAGATTAATTGATGCTCATGGGCATATTCTTCACACGTAGAAATTAGTTTTCTCAGACCTTTGATCGAAGGGCTGAGCAGCACCATGTCATCAGCGTAACTCAAGTTATTGACAAATCTGTCACCAAGCTTGAGCCCAACTGGAGTGCTGCTCAGCCTCACAATCAAATCATTCACGTAGACGTTAAACAGGTCAGGCGAGGTAAGTCCACCCTGCCGCACGCCACAAGACAACCTGTAGCTATCAGACATCGCGCTGCCCCATCTAACACTATTGCCCTGATTGCCATACCAGTATGACAACAGGCCAACAACGCCCGACGGTACCCCCCTATCACGCAGTTTTTGCCACAGCAAACTGTGGTTGATAGTATCGAACGCGCGGCTTAGGTCTAAGTAGCATGCGTATACTGTGGAACCACGATTGGTATAGTATGCGACGGTTTGTTTCATCGCAAATATTGCCATATTGGTAGAGACCTCAGCCCGGAACCCAAATTGCCCGGAACCCAAATTGCCCGGAACCCAAATTGCCCGTCGTCAATTTTCAAATACGGAGACAGTTTCTCCTGTATACACCTTTCAAGTACCTTGGCCACGATAGTGATATGGGCCTATAGTTAGACAGGCTCGAAATATCTCCTGTTTTACATTTAGTAATTGGCACCACGACTGTTTTAATCAATTCATCCGGTAAATAACCGTGCCGCCCGCAGAGAGTAAAAAGCCGCGCCAGGAATTCACAGATGTGTTGACCTGCGTACAGCAAATGCTCTATGCTCAGCCCGTCGTGACCCGGAGACTTCCCTCGCTTCATGTTTCGTAGAACCTTGGCTACTTCGTCACTGGTAACTTGGAAAGTCCCCGTTCCACAGTGAGCAGAATTCTGGCTTACTAGCTTTATTCTGTTACTATTATGGGGTGGGGTAACAATAAAATGATCCTTAAATAAATCGGAAATGTCTTTGGGGTTATCTTTTTGGTCTACACATACAGGTACACTACTCCTATTTTTTAATTTCTTCACTTCCTTACAGAATTTAGAAAAGTTCTTGGTAGAATTATGACGGGCCAACACATCCATTGTAATTTTGTCTTGGTATATGAGGGTACATGCTGATTTGTCTCAAAAAAGTAACAAAATCATATACACCCTATTGAATTTTCTAATATAAAACATTGAAAATCAATTTTCTCCTAAAGTACGGCATTTAGAAGAATGGACGCTTTGTAGCCTTTTACTTAAAAATTAGTTAAAATACTTAGCCTAAAGTGCGGTAGTGTAGAAGGCTTAGCCTAGTCAATACTGACAAAAACCTTGGGCCCTCAGTTCAGACGTTTTGAAAAAATACAAATTTAATTTACTTTTTAACAATTAACTTTTGTGTCGTTATTTCTTTTTAAATAATTTTCCGAGATATTGAACTCAAATGTATTAAAGTCGTATTAATATCTTTCCTTAGAAAAACTCATGTTTTTTGCTGATTCCACAATAACAAAATTGATGAATTGAGGGCCCAAGCTAAACCGCCATAAATCTGTATTGTCGCATTCTTAAGACTTAGGAATTTCTTAATGTATTTAAGAAATTCCTAACTAAATACTCAAATAAAAATTATTATCCCAGGGATAGTACTTTCTGAGATTCGACTATGCCGTTTTATGCAGGCGTCAGGATTGAGGACCCAAGCAATTTGACCATAACTCTTATGATTCAAGTTTAAGAAATTTAAGAATCTTTGCTTTAAGTTTTACCAAATTTTAAGTAAATGCCCTGTAAGTATCATTTCGTTTCGCAATAATTTAAAAAGTGGGCCCTCAATCCAGATGCACACGTGTAAACAGACCCGGTTCGGCGATGGGCTCACCACCTATCAAGTTTAGGGGTCCAATATATCTCGTGAAATGTGGGTATATCCAGTAATGGAATACCTCTGCCTACCCCCTCGGGGATAAAAAAGGCGTGAGATTATATAATAATAATAATAATAATAATAATAATCTTTATTATTATTATTATTATATTATATAATATTATCTATATAAATAAAAATGAAATAAATAAAAATGAATTGATGTTCGTTAGTCTGATTAAAACTCCAGAACGGCTGGACAGATTTTGATGAAACTTTTTGTGTGGGTTAGAGTGGGTCCAGGGATGGTTTATACGGTGGCAGAACGACGTCTGCCCGGGCCACTAGTTAGCTATAAAAAGAACAAAAATAACTACAGTTCTCGGTCTTATCGTATAAATAATTTCTGCCATACCCCTTAGGATAGATGTAATAACTGATATTAATGGTGTATGCATATATTTTTATTTTATAAATAGCTTGTTGTTTATCGAAATAAGCATTTTCAGTGTGAAACCCACGTAGCACCCGCCCTAAACAATTACGAAATGTAGGCCTCACAAGAACATTTCCCAAGGAGAGATTTCCAGCAATGCTCAAAATCCGTTGTAAAAACCCTCCTAAACCATGTTGTAATATCCTTAGTTTCAGCAGAGTGTAGCTGAGACGGCCCCGTTTCGACGAAACGGTTTCTTGGGGTGGAATTTTCCGTGAAGTGTACCAACATTTATATTTCAAACAATTTTACAAGGTTTCATCGACAAAGTTTCACTCTTGCAGATTTGCAATCTTATTTCGGAGAAATAATTGTTTGGAAAGAAAACTTGCCTGTATGGCGTAAAAAATCTGTACGGTTTGTTGTTTCTTTTGTTTAAAATTTCTACCTATAAGTGGGTGAAAATTTAGACGACGATTGGGTTATTCAAAATATTTCTGTTTCTATAATTTTACATGAAGTTTATTATTTGACCCGTATAAAATATTTGGTTTTTAAGATCTTCTAAAAACATTGGTTATTATTTCTCGGAAATTGCCGGGTTACATACCTACTACTACTAGTGTATGTAACATTTTTGTTTTTCAAGATCTTTTAAAAATATTAATATGTCTCGGAAATCTTCAAATTTCATTTAAAATTATCAAAATAAGAATATTTATTTAATGCATTTTTATAAAGTAGCTATTGTAATATAATGGCTTGCGTCGTTAATGATTAAATTTAATTGCGTTTGGAGAGATACGTGAACATTTTATAATCTACATATTATTATATACCTTTACTGTTTAAATCGAGTCTGAAATCTCAAGCAGGTTACAGGGTCGTTAGTCTTCTTAGGTACATCTTAATGGCACTAGCTTCGCATAATGTTGATATAACACAACAACACATTATTCTTGAACAATCAATACAATCCCTTAGTTTATAATATAATAATATAATCTCACGCCTTTCATCCCCGAGGGGGTAAGCAGAGGTATTCCATTACTGGATATACCCACATTTCACAAGATACATTGGACCCCCAAACGTGATAGGTGGTGAGTCCATCGCCGGACCGGGTCTATTTACACATGTTATTAGTAGAATTAATTCTGAGACCTGCGGGTTTCCTCACGATATTTTCCTTCAACGTCGAGCTCGTGATAAATATGTACGTAAGTTTTTGAAAAACTCATTGGTACATGCCAGGATTCGAACCTGAGCCTCACTGATTTTCGGCCGGCTCTTTAACCGTAAGACTATCACTGCTCTATAGTTTCCCTTAGTTTTTTTACAATTATTATATCTCTAACGTGCCTTCCGTGTTT
This sequence comes from Ethmia dodecea, assembly GCA_963855545.1. Taxonomy (NCBI): domain Eukaryota; kingdom Metazoa; phylum Arthropoda; class Insecta; order Lepidoptera; family Depressariidae; genus Ethmia; species Ethmia dodecea. The sequence goes on from OY979449.1 coordinate 5,523,500, forward strand.
CGGAAGGCACGTTAAATTGTTGGTCCCGGTTTTCGTTGTGTTACGCACAATGGAAGTCGTTAAGCCATGTCATGATACCCTTGGGTCGCTTGAAAAATTCAGAATGTTAAGTGGCCACTAGCTTAACACCATCTCCCAATCCGCAGTGGGCTCGCGTGGGAGATTATAGCCCATACTTCCTCATGTGTGAGGAAAGACCCTTAGCTCAGCAGTGGGCTGTTACGGGTTGATGTTGATGATGATGATGATATCTCTAAAGACATTTTTCAGACTATTACCACAGTTAATAAATAGCTGAATATGTATTGTGCTATTACGCAGTTTTTTAAAGAAAATTAGCCAGATCCAGAATATTTTGATTTACCTATATAAATATGTAAGACGGATTTGAACTTTTTTCTTCCAAATCTACTCTTCAAAGACGTAGTTGTCTACCGCAACACCGAAACCATCCAATGAAAGTTCCAGGACCAAACTTCGGAATCGGTTTAAAGTTTGCCGCAGTCGCGATGCATTTAGTAGCAGTGCACTTATTGTTTTCAAACGAAGCGGGGCGAATTAAAAGCGGCCTCGCCCGTTTGGAAATTTACTCTAGCGGCTGTTTAATAATTCAAAAGAGTTTATTTTCGGGAGTGCATTTATTCCCTTTTAGCCTAATTTTTTTACCGGACTGCCTTAGATGGTTAATTGTTTTTAAAGTGTTTTTAGTCAAGTTTAAATTGTTACCTATTTGTGTCATTTGCTATAATTGTACTATTGTTTTCGAAGATACAACTAGCGTCAGCAGGAAAAGGAAGCTTTAACTCGTTCAATAATGAAATGTTCACCAATTAACTAGAAAATATTAACAACATTACTCGCTTTCAGGTACAGTCTGCTAAAAATGTACGCTTACACACTTTTAAGAAAATGACGAACCTAAAGTCAATCGCCACCTTATTAGATAAATATTTTGTTTAAGCTATAGGGGTAGAATATATGCATATAAACTTCGGAAAAGATAACCCTCCTTCTTCACTCTTCTTCGCAGTCGGATTAAAATGTTAAACTCCACAACATTTGAAAAGTATGTTTCCAGGGTCTAACTCCATTTTCTGATTTCTAATATTTCAATTGTTACTCGGACCGATAGTGACATAAATAAATACAAATACATTGTAGGACACAATTTACACACGATTATTCAGTCCCAAACTAGGCAGAGCCTGTACTATGGGTACTAAACAACTGATAAACATACTTAGATAAATATGAAACACCCAGACACGAAGCCAACAGACATGTTCATGCACACGAATGTTGGCCCCGAGCAGGGATCGAACTCGTGACCTCCGACTCAGAAAGCAGAGTCACTACCAACTGAGCCAACAGGCTCGTCGACATACATGCGCCATAGTAAAATAACAGCGCCGTAATGAAGTTTTAGTTACGAAAATCGTAAAATTAAAAAAGAACCACAGTGCCTCCAAGTTTGATCAAATGAGAGTTGGACATTTGGCAAAATATACTAAATCATTTGTTCCAGTACTCAGTACCTAGGTTTAGGTGAAATTCCCTGAAAACATTTTACCTTCAAGAATCGTGAGCTACTAAATGTTCTTTAAATTTTATTGGAGAAATCTCACAAATTTATGGAGGACCTTTTACTTTTAACATTTTATCAGATTTTAGTCAATGAAATTTAATAAAATGAAAACAAAGCCACTTACAGTTTCACAATCTTAATGCAGATTTAATACACTTTGATGTTGATATTTTTTCTAACCTTAACTCTCTACTATGATTTTTGAAACAATATGAAAGACTTTTGCTCAAGCCATGCGTTATATTGATGTGTTTTTAGGTTACTATCGCCTATACTAGATAACTAAATACTCATATATATACTATTTAACTAAATGACATTGAAGTAATCTTACCTTTTAAACTATTTACGTCTCTGTAGATAATTTAAAAGGTAAGCAAAGGCAAGCTTGGGACTATCATGGCAATTATCAGATTTTTCTTCTTTTGTAATTCTTATGGGACAGCTTGTCATAGTCCCAAGCAGATCATTTAATCTACACTAATATTATAAAGGGGAAATATTTGTATTTTTGTTGTGAGTAACATTGTCACTGAGTAACATAGGCTATATTTTATTCCCGTATTCCCACGGAAACGGAAACTACAACGCTTTATTTAGAACAGCTAGTTCTAAATAAAGTATGCAGCTAATTTCGTCTTATACAATATGCTGATGTAGGTAAGCAGATGCCACATATGCCTTACAAATTATTCTGGGGCCTGTGAAATTTCTCACGATGTAATAAGTTTCTTAAAACTCATTAATGCAATTCTATTAAGTAACCTAGGCCTCATTCATAATAGCATTTCCAATAGGTCTTTTAGTTTCTAGGGTTCCTTCCTAAAAGGTGCCAATACCTTCGATGTTTGTCTGTCCGTCTGTCATAGTGTAGTATCTTTTGAACCATAATAAGAAGACATTAAAGCAACGTCTATTTTTTTATTGTGATGAGGAAAGCGGTCAGATGGGCAGGATCTTTTAAGATACACAAACGTTCCCGCAAATGCAAGAGCTGGCACTCGTCCTCCCTCTCCTTGACTACAACTTGAGGAGAGGTCAGATGATGTGTCTGGCCGATAGTGACTGTACGCCCTCTACCATCGTCCTAGGCCATTCACCTTACCTTGCTAAATTGCGAAGTCCGCTAGGGCCCTTTTGCATAATTATCTGTGGTAGTGTGACGGTTCCCACTTTCTAGATATGATATTTTATGAGTAAAATTAATAACAATTTTAATTTAAATAATAGATTAGATTTAAAGAACAATTAGAAGCGAAACCTAGTCTTTAAAACAAGCCATCTAGTAGCAAGTAGCATTATTAAGAGAAGACAAGAATGAAAATATTGTGTGAGAAAGATATTACTAGGAAAGCGGTAGCGGGAAATAATGATATTGCTTTTTGCTTGACTTGGCGGGGGCACTACCATGCCCCCAGATAAGCCGCGTCGGGCCCGAAAACATGTCCAAATATGGTCCAGAACCGATTGAAGAGGCTCTGATTGGCCACCGCCAGTGGCGTGACTAAGGCCGCGTCCGCTCTTCCGGGGGAATAAACGAGGAGAATTTTAGGCGTTATTAGAAGGACGGAAGGGTGAATGATGTGGAGTGATAGACAAGTAGTTAGGAAATTGAATGAAAGAAAGAGATAAAAAGACGCCGATTGGACGGTTCGGGTTTTGGAGTCGTGCGAGTGACTATGCTAGTTTTTGGATAGAATCGGGGGATTCGCAAGATGGCTGCCCACGCGCTTGCCGGCTTGGCTAGAGAAATTAGGGATTTACATGGTCTAGAATAGGAATATTATGTTCTATCGTGTAAAGTAATGCGTTTCAGTATTTCTGGAGTATGGTGAAGTCGATATTTGTGTGAGAATAGGGAATTAGCTTCGATTAGGTAGCGTCTAGCGTGACAGACTCGTGGGCCCCGAGGCGCCAGAGCTCTGGGAACGCAAGCGGAGTGCTGTAGTGGTTCTTGGTTTCTTTGTGTTTAGCTAGTTGATAGCCATGGCCTTTTAAAGTGAGTGTTAGTGGTTGTGGCAAGCGAGCTTCGGCTCCTACGATGGAAATGGGCAGGTATGAATCTCATAGCCTGCAGAAGGTAAGTGGAGTGTTCTTATGGGTAGGCGAAATTAGGTCATATTGAAGCTCAGGAATTTATTAGGAAATATATCCTAGGGTCCACTCAACTTGTTGTATTTTCTGTGTTCTGTCGCCCTGCGAGATGTCTGTCGTAATTTTATAAGTAGAAATAAATAAATAAATGCGTACGTACGAGTCTAGACTAAGATCTGACTGACACATAATTTTAAGGTGAAAAATCTACTAAAATGTGAGAGAGATTGGTTTACTTGTACTGGCTGTCGTATTGGTTCTATCACTAAACTAATCTGTTCAACAGAGAGGGTGAGTTGCGTGGTGGTGGCCAGGCTGTTTGGCTAAATTCTTACATAATTGCATGAGAGTGCGTAACTGCGTAAAATACAGCATAGCGAAGTCCTGGCCAATCAGTTTGCTCATTATTCACACACCCCCACTCAGGTTGAGTCATTATATCTACATAAAATCTGATCAAACGGACAGACAGCCTTATATGAGATGTTGATGTAGGTATGATAAGGCAGTAGGTATAAAATAAGGCAATTTAAATGGTCTAGGGCCTAGAGTATCATACTAAGTACATGTCTATGTGGATTCAGTCAAATAAACTAGGTTTCAATCCATGTTGACAGCCTCATCAAATTAATTAGGAAGGAATACTAAATTAAGCTATATGATTTATTTTATGGTACCTAGAAGATAAGTTACAAATAATCTGAGAAATTCTTAATTTCATGGCTCTTAGTCAGAATAGGTATCATATGAAAGACCCAATACCTACCAAAGGAATATCTAGGCTAGGAAATCTTTGATTCACAAAATTAGGCAGGGGTTCTTTATTTCATTATTTACAAGCTAGGAAAACCAAAGAGTCATAATACTCACCATTTATCATCAATTACATTCTAATAAGAAAATACTAGAACTTAAGGACACATGAGTACTGATATCTAGAGGGATATAAGTTGATAAATATATCTAGCTGAGTAACTACTTAGCTACAACAATATTTGAAATTCTATTGCTATTTATAGTATCAACCATTTATATGTGAATATTTTATGCTTTTATCCAGCAACAACAAACTACTGGCCGATTTGCTATATGGTAGTGCCGTTTCTACTGTATGGCTAGGTCTCTCTTTTAAAACGGTGGTAGAGGCAGCTAAATGCTACTGGCGAAGCCGGTTCCTCATATACCAATCAATATACCTACCATTTTATTATGGGCAAACAACAAACTGACTGATAGTACAATGCTACGGTCTCCTCTTTAATTTCATGCTAGTGCTTTCATTGGTCTAGTGTGGTTGGCTTGGATTAATCATCTAAAATCATATTTTAAAAATGATTATACGCTGTATGGTGACAACCTCTTATCGGAGAGTTTTATTGTTCCAACAACAAAACTAAGCTTGGTCGGTTCCTCTTATTGGTCATCCCTGTCTCTGCACGGCAACAAGTCCAGTGCGTGGCTATGGCAATACTGTCGACTATCGGCTCCCCTGACTGTCATCCATACCATCGTCACACTCTATCTATATTTCTACTCCATGGTTGACTTTCTGGCTGAGTTTGATTCTAGACAGCTCCCCTAAATGCTTACTTCACTGAGTCTTGACGCCCTGCATCACAGCTTGATGAACCATCTGACGTTCTATCCTACGCTTGCGCATCGCGCCCTCATCACTGGTCCTTGTGGCCGAACAATACCTGCTCAATGATGGAGTATGTTGCTATACAGCACTAAAATCATTATATATCATACAACTTATGTATTTGAATACATACCAAACAATCTAGACTATATGTCTGCTCAAATGCTCTTATGGAGTCTAAACAATTTTACTGATGCTTGCATTGCATGGTGGAGCGCTACCCCAGTCTTGGCTGAGGCGCACAGGATAGTACGGGGACTCTCTTTTGCTCCATTACAAGATCTGACTTGGTTTGGAGGGGAGAGTGTGGACATCGATCCACGGGGTACTGTCCCCCCCTTAAGGGGCCAATAATCATAATAGGATAGGGAGTAGGTAGCATATTATTAGTTTTATAATATTCATATATATATATATAAAATAAAATATTTATTTATTTATTTATTTATTTATTCAACCCATCTTCTTATTTCATCATTCATTTTCTTATTGGTTTCCTTCTATTTTGTTCTAGGTAAATCCAAAGGCATTAGGCTACTTCTAGATACACAAATTATGAAGAATGTAAAATTCTATACTTATTTAATTCATTGTTTATGTTCATAGATACCATGTTTTCAGTAGATGCTTCTAGGAATAAACTTTGTTCAATTTAATATTAATTTTTGGTTTTACTCAAAATCACCTCTAAAGATACCTGCTACCTCTTAAAGAATTGGGTTACTACGATGTTACACAATGTTAGGGGTCCTACCTATTACTAGACGATCACATCATGGCTTATCATCAACTTTTCTATGCATACATTCATCTATCGGTTCTCCAATGGATTTGTATGTATGGTATGTTTAATTATGGAATGTGCATATATGGGTTCGATTCCCGTGTCGCTGATTTAATTCAGTCTTTATTTTTAAAGGCTTTATGTTGTCGAAATGGGCAATGGTACAATTTGAGCTGTTCCGTTCCCAGGATGAACCAAATGTAGGCTTTTCAGCCTACAATTTGTTGTTTGTGAAATGGATGGAGGTTTTCAAATGCAGGTTTCTATGGTGATAAGAGTAAAACTGTGTAATTGTATTAACTTCAGGTACTAATACTGTTGTCTGTGCCTACCCCAATGGGAAATAAGTGTGAGGTTGTGTATGTATGTATGTACTAATACTATGTGTCTGCTTACCCCAATGGGAAATATGTGTGAGGTTATGTATGTATGTATCTACTAATACTATAGTCTCTGCCTACCCCAATGGAAAATAGGTGTGAGATTATGTGTGTATGTATGTACTAATACTATGCCATAGTGTTAGGAAACTTTAAAAACATTATTAGGTAAAACTCAATATATTTATAACTAAATAATTGTCTACTGTCTCTGCCTACCCAATCAAAGGGAGCTCGAGCATAGATTTATGATTTGAATTTGTGTATCTAGATTGTATTGAGGTTGGTGATGGCTGGTGGGTGTGTTGATAAATAGGTTTAAAAAACAATTATGAGTGAAACTAGGTATATTATGTTTAATATTTAACTTCAGTTATAGACTAGGCTATGTATTGAAATTCGTATTATTTTAATATCACTATTTATTTATGAAAGAAAACTATAGGTACTTGATTTGAAGTTGCTTTTATAATTTACATTAAATAGGAAGTGCTTCAATCTTCATCATAATTATGCTTCAATTCACTATGAAAATAAGCCCATAATGTAGGTGGTTTGAAATGTTTCATTCTTGCTATTTAGTAAGTAGGCCTCGTTGTATAGGCGTATATTCAATCTGAAAAAAAATACAGAAGCAGCATAAGCACACACAGAAATAGCATAAATTTAGTGCAGGTTATATTTACACAGTGCAAATAGTGATCAAATTCCAGTGAAATTAATTAATTACACCACTGGAAGGCCCATGCTCGCAATATCATAGCGTTTTATTCAGAATTCTGCATAGTAGAGACATGGGGGCGTCAGTGAGATGTCAAATCATGGACACTCATGATGATACATAGTAGTTAAGATGCAGCAGAATACATAATTCTTCGAAAGTAATGAAAGTTAGTGCGGCGAATGCTAGTGCAATATCTATAAGTAGATAATAATAGTGTAAGTTACCTTTGAATAATGTTGTTGACGTTGTATTATATTTTGTCGTCCGTAGCATGTTGTCGCTAGTTGAGGTCATCTTTATTTATCTTGCTTGTAGATAGGATGGGGTTGCTCAATGAGAATTTCTTTTATATATTGGCGGTCCTTTTTGATTTCGCCAAAGTCAAGTTTTCAGCAGTTTTCTTCACTTTATGGTTATGAAGTGCATTCACTTCACTCACTATATGACAAAGACAAGCTGTCAAAGCTAGTTGTTGTTGTTTTTATTATTCGCTCGAGAGAGCAGACAAGGGAACTAAGCCATACAGCCTTGTTTTTTATTTTGAATACATAGAGTTTTAAAGTGTAAAGGCCGGAGCCAGGTCTTATTTTTCCTTCTTTCCATCTCTTCAAAATCCATAAAGGCCGAAGCCAAGTCTTATTTTCTTTAATTCTTCATATTTGCAAAAACCGTAAAGGCTAAAGCCAAGTCTGCTTTATATCTTTGTAAGTTCCAAACCATTTGTCAATCGAATATTACCAAAAACGGGTACCATATTTCATATTTCTTTTTCAGTATTATGTATAAAATTGTAAAGTGCTATTATATGTCTTAGTATTCCAAAGAATATCTTGCAGGGCACGCGGGATGCTTTCTGAGTTTTCATAAACTTGTATAAGTTCTTAATTAGCAATAAGTAGCAATCTTTCTATAGAGTATGATGGGCAATCAAATATTATATGACACTGAAGTTTTGTATTTTGTTTAGATACGGCACATTTAGAAAGAAAAAAAACTGGATTGATTGATTGTTCATTCATGACTATGGATGCTAGTTCAAAACATTTTTGTATAGATCGAATGTATCGATCTGTGTGAAAGTGTGTACGGATGAGAGATGGGAATGAACCGAAAGAATGGTGAAAGTGAATTTGACAGGAGGGAGAGTAGATAGGTTACGTTACGATTTACGTTTTTGTTTGTGTACATAATGATTTCGATTATGACATATTTAGTTAGTTAATAGGCGCGAAATTATGTATGTATGTACCTACGTTAATAGTACAAAGTTGGATGTATCTGAGGTACAGTGGTCTTACACTTAGGGGGCGAGCTCTTTGTTGGTTTGTTGTTTTGTTTGTTTGTTTGTTTATATTGAATAGGCAGTGTGTGAAGTGCTCTGCTTTGTTCAATAGTGGACATCTTCCGGCTGATGATGATAAGTGTGGTTAATCGCACTGGTTAAACTAAGTTGTGAGGGGTCAGCCAGTGAATGGGTGACCGCCTAGTGGCATTATACCACAAACATCTTCGTGTTTTGGAAGGTATGTTGAACTGTTGTTGTTGGTCCCTAGGTTTCATTGTACTCCTACTTCCTCATGTGTGAGGAAAAATCCTCAGCTCAGCAGTGGGCTGTTATGGATTGATGATGAGGATTGAATATGCTCTGAAACTATTGAATCGATAAAAAAAAATATTTCACCAATTTCCCCATGGGACTGGGGAGTGCATGGGTGAAGCACTGTTAATCCTAACTAATATTTTAAATGTGAGGGTGAATTTGTTTGTTTTGTTAGTTTGTTTGTTATGCTCTCACACCAAAACTGCTTGACCGATTTTGGAGGTTCTTTCACCAGTGGAAGGTTCCACTGTCATTGAGTAATGTGGGATATTTCACTGTGTTCCCGTGGGAATGGGGCTCAGTGGTTGACACCGCCTGGCGCTGCTAATAAATAGTCAGTAAGGTGCTCTATTCTGCATAAAGGTATAGGCACAATATGAAATAGGTATAGGCAGGATTGTCAAATAGTGACTTATAAGAAACCGATTGGATGGTGATAGTGAACTAATTAGTCTTATGTAGGTTTGTGCATATAGTCCTCAATGTAGGGGGCGAGTAGTAGGGTTGTCACTTCACTAATAATGAAAATTTAAGTTATCAATTTAGATATAAGAACACAATTTTTGAAATCTTTGTATGTCTGTCAGGGTGGGTCAGTGTGCCTGTGTGTTACTTTGTCTGTCAATCCGTCCATCTGTCAATCTGTCTGTCCGGTTGTATGTCTGTTTTGGTCGGTGTGTCCGTCCATCTGTCATCTGTCTGTTTGTCTGTTTGTCAATCCGTCCGTCTGGCATCTGTCGGTCTGTCTGTCAATCTGCCTGGTTGTCTGTCCATCTGTCCGTCCGTCTGCCTGTCAATCCGTCCGTCCGTCTGTCTGGCTGTCCACCTGTCTATCTACATCTGGTTGGCTGTCCGTCCGTCTGTCCATGTAAAGGGATTTTTAGAAAAAATTCCAGGGAATGTCAGTTATTAATGTTAGTAAATTTTATTTGTATTAGTTACTTGGCAGGACTAACCATTGTTTGCAAAGCCTACATTGTGTTTATAAGTGTATAAACAATATCTGTTCAGGCGCTCTCTTCATCCACTGCTTTTATCCACAACAAAAAGCAAGGCGGCCTGACCAGTCTGGACTGACCGGTCGGTGAGTAGTCGGTTAGCCTCGCAAACTAACTGAATGCAGCCTTTCCGTGTAGTCGGTCTGGTGAGTCTGTCTTGTGGACAGAAGTATTCTGTGGATTCCGGTCTCAGCATACTCAATTACTCTACACGCGGCTGATAAATTTTCCCCACACTCTACAGGGACTTTCCCAAAAACCTATGCACTTTTACACTTCATGTTACATGTTAAAGGTACTGTGATGTGGAGAGAATCAGACAGAAGTCAAATTGATTTTGATGGCTTGGTGAAAACCTGTTCAACTCAGTCTGTTTCAGAATTTAGTAGCAACTGATTCTGAACAAAATGATGATTATAATGTTGTAATTTTTTAAAAGTGGTCAGTCAAGAGGGTTCTGCATTGACAATATTGGGTTCAAGTCTAGTTATTTGGGGGCGAGACATTTTTTTATTAAAATTGGAAGTGTAGTCATGTAGGTGTAATGAATCTTTGCTTTGCAAAGTAAACAATAGGAAGTTATTATTTACAGAATTTTAGAAATAGGTGTATGATTTGTTTGTTAAGTAAGTAGAAATTATAGAAAAAATATTTTAGGTATAAGATATGTGATAATTATTGTTCTGGGCATTTGAGAAATTCCCATAACACTAATTCTCAGGGGGCGATTGTGACGGTTCCCACTTTCTAGATATGATATTTTATGAGTAAAATTAATAACAATTTTAATTTAAATAATAGATTAGATTTAAAGAACAATTAGAAGCGAAACCTAGTCTTTAAAACAAGCCATCTAGTAGCAAGTAGCATTATTAAGAGAAGACAAGAATGAAAATATTGTGTGAGAAAGATATTACTAGGAAAGCGGTAGCGGGAAATAATGATATTGCTTTTTGCTTGACTTGGCGGGGGCACTACCATGCCCCCAGATAAGCCGCGTCGGGCCCGAAAACATGTCCAAATATGGTCCAGAACCGATTGAAGAGGCTCTGATTGGCCACCGCCAGTGGCGTGACTAAGGCCGCGTCCGCTCTTCCGGGGGAATAAACGAGGAGAATTTTAGGCGTTATTAGAAGGACGGAAGGGTGAATGATGTGGAGTGATAGACAAGTAGTTAGGAAATTGAATGAAAGAAAGAGATAAAAAGACGCCGATTGGACGGTTCGGGTTTTGGAGTCGTGCGAGTGACTATGCTAGTTTTTGGATAGAATCGGGGGATTCGCAAGATGGCTGCCCACGCGCTTGCCGGCTTGGCTAGAGAAATTAGGGATTTACATGGTCTAGAATAGGAATATTATGTTCTATCGTGTAAAGTAATGCGTTTCAGTATTTCTGGAGTATGGTGAAGTCGATATTTGTGTGAGAATAGGGAATTAGCTTCGATTAGGTAGCGTCTAGCGTGACAGACTCGTGGGCCCCGAGGCGCCAGAGCTCTGGGAACGCAAGCGGAGTGCTGTAGTGGTTCTTGGTTTCTTTGTGTTTAGCTAGTTGATAGCCATGGCCTTTTAAAGTGAGTGTTAGTGGTTGTGGCAAGCGAGCTTCGGCTCCTACGATGGAAATGGGCAGGTATGAATCTCATAGCCTGCAGAAGGTAAGTGGAGTGTTCTTATGGGTAGGCGAAATTAGGTCATATTGAAGCTCAGGAATTTATTAGGAAATATATCCTAGGGTCCACTCAACTTGTTGTATTTTCTGTGTTCTGTCGCCCTGCGAGATGTCTGTCGTAATTTTATAAGTAGAAATAAATAAATAAATGCGTACGTACGAGTCTAGACTAAGATCTGACTGACACATAATTTTAAGGTGAAAAATCTACTAAAATGTGAGAGAGATTGGTTTACTTGTACTGGCTGTCGTATTGGTTCTATCACTAAACTAATCTGTTCAACAGAGAGGGTGAGTTGCGTGGTGGTGGCCAGGCTGTTTGGCTAAATTCTTACATAATTGCATGAGAGTGCGTAACTGCGTAAAATACAGCATAGCGAAGTCCTGGCCAATCAGTTTGCTCATTATTCACACACCCCCACTCAGGTTGAGTCATTATATCTACATAAAATCTGATCAAACGGACAGACAGCCTTATATGAGATGTTGATGTAGGTATGATAAGGCAGTAGGTATAAAATAAGGCAATTTAAATGGTCTAGGGCCTAGAGTATCATACTAAGTACATGTCTATGTGGATTCAGTCAAATAAACTAGGTTTCAATCCATGTTGACAGCCTCATCAAATTAATTAGGAAGGAATACTAAATTAAGCTATATGATTTATTTTATGGTACCTAGAAGATAAGTTACAAATAATCTGAGAAATTCTTAATTTCATGGCTCTTAGTCAGAATAGGTATCATATGAAAGACCCAATACCTACCAAAGGAATATCTAGGCTAGGAAATCTTTGATTCACAAAATTAGGCAGGGGTTCTTTATTTCATTATTTACAAGCTAGGAAAACCAAAGAGTCATAATACTCACCATTTATCATCAATTACATTCTAATAAGAAAATACTAGAACTTAAGGACACATGAGTACTGATATCTAGAGGGATATAAGTTGATAAATATATCTAGCTGAGTAACTACTTAGCTACAACAATATTTGAAATTCTATTGCTATTTATAGTATCAACCATTTATATGTGAATATTTTATGCTTTTATCCAGCAACAACAAACTACTGGCCGATTTGCTATATGGTAGTGCCGTTTCTACTGTATGGCTAGGTCTCTCTTTTAAAACGGTGGTAGAGGCAGCTAAATGCTACTGGCGAAGCCGGTTCCTCATATACCAATCAATATACCTACCATTTTATTATGGGCAAACAACAAACTGACTGATAGTACAATGCTACGGTCTCCTCTTTAATTTCATGCTAGTGCTTTCATTGGTCTAGTGTGGTTGGCTTGGATTAATCATCTAAAATCATATTTTAAAAATGATTATACGCTGTATGGTGACAACCTCTTATCGGAGAGTTTTATTGTTCCAACAACAAAACTAAGCTTGGTCGGTTCCTCTTATTGGTCATCCCTGTCTCTGCACGGCAACAAGTCCAGTGCGTGGCTATGGCAATACTGTCGACTATCGGCTCCCCTGACTGTCATCCATACCATCGTCACACTCTATCTATATTTCTACTCCATGGTTGACTTTCTGGCTGAGTTTGATTCTAGACAGCTCCCCTAAATGCTTACTTCACTGAGTCTTGACGCCCTGCATCACAGCTTGATGAACCATCTGACGTTCTATCCTACGCTTGCGCATCGCGCCCTCATCACTGGTCCTTGTGGCCGAACAATACCTGCTCAATGATGGAGTATGTTGCTATACAGCACTAAAATCATTATATATCATACAACTTATGTATTTGAATACATACCAAACAATCTAGACTATATGTCTGCTCAAATGCTCTTATGGAGTCTAAACAATTTTACTGATGCTTGCATTGCATGGTGGAGCGCTACCCCAGTCTTGGCTGAGGCGCACAGGATAGTACGGGGACTCTCTTTTGCTCCATTACAAGATCTGACTTGGTTTGGAGGGGAGAGTGTGGACATCGATCCACGGGGTACTGTCCCCCCCTTAAGGGGCCAATAATCATAATAGGATAGGGAGTAGGTAGCATATTATTAGTTTTATAATATTCATATATATATATATAAAATAAAATATTTATTTATTTATTTATTTATTTATTCAACCCATCTTCTTATTTCATCATTCATTTTCTTATTGGTTTCCTTCTATTTTGTTCTAGGTAAATCCAAAGGCATTAGGCTACTTCTAGATACACAAATTATGAAGAATGTAAAATTCTATACTTATTTAATTCATTGTTTATGTTCATAGATACCATGTTTTCAGTAGATGCTTCTAGGAATAAACTTTGTTCAATTTAATATTAATTTTTGGTTTTACTCAAAATCACCTCTAAAGATACCTGCTACCTCTTAAAGAATTGGGTTACTACGATGTTACACAATGTTAGGGGTCCTACCTATTACTAGACGATCACATCATGGCTTATCATCAACTTTTCTATGCATACATTCATCTATCGGTTCTCCAATGGATTTGTATGTATGGTATGTTTAATTATGGAATGTGCATATATGGGTTCGATTCCCGTGTCGCTGATTTAATTCAGTCTTTATTTTTAAAGGCTTTATGTTGTCGAAATGGGCAATGGTACAGTAGGTTGCCTTTCTCGCTGAATCAGACTTCATGCGCTTTGCCTCTGGATCCGCATAAAAACATGTCAACCGACTTGCGACCGGCTTGCCATTGCAAGCCTCTTTTCCAGGTTTAGCCCTTGAGCCGCCACGGGTTGCCGGGGTGTGGCCGCTGCGCGCATCAAAGCTAGCCACTGGAGAGAGTTGGTGACTAATATTTAACACATCTCTGTCACCACAATAAAGGACATTTGTTACTCATTTTTTATTGTACGGTGGTACTGAATCCTTTCTGTGCGAGTGCTCGCACTTCCCCGATTTTTATAATTGTCAGCAAATTATTGATAAAATGAAAACAATACTGTTTTTTATTTTTCTAAGCAAGTGTGTTAAACTTTATTATTTAGAAATATTTTTTGAAATAAACACATGAGCTAAAACTAGTCTTTTTTTAAATGGTACTAGTGACATCAATCGGTGTCACTAGTACCATAAATGGTACAAATCGATGGTACTACTGACCCAGGGGGGGGGGGGGGAAACAATTACTTGGTAGAGGTACTCCATTACTAGCAGTATCTAGTACTTTTCGCATGTACAAACGTGATAGGTCGTGACTAGTCTAGGGTGCTGTTACATACCTTAGAATCAATTCTTGAACCTGCGAGTTTCCTCACTATGTTTTTTTCTTTTGAGCTATTGATAAATATGTACGTAAGATTTTTTTTAAATCATTCGTAAATATTTCCACCAGGAATCGAAGCTGAGCCCGAAGCAAAATAAACGGGTTCACTACCAAAAAAAGGCTATCACTGCTATATTGTGAATATGTTATCGAAAGAAAGATTATAAAACTAAGAAATACGATGAAGATTGGTTTGATTGATCCTAGTCACTATAAGTACTAAAATCAGACATTACCCACCTACTGTGTCTGTACTCTAGAAGGGACCACATTAGTTTTCTTTGAAAAAACATTGCACCGCAGTACGTGCTTGGAAAATAAAGTGAAATTATTCACGCCGTGATCCTGATCCTAAACGACCTTTTTCGGGTCACTGCAGGTATTTTTTGTTCCGCATAATGTATGATTTAAAGTAGAATGGTAAATTAAAAACAGTAATATGCAAATAGCATTTTCATCCTACGCCCTAAAGGGCGATGTTTAATCCAACTTGACCTGTTACGTAATTCACATAGAGTTATTCACTCATTTTTTCATTATATTAAAACTCAGGCGGAATTATTTTGTTTGAAAACAAAATTAAAATTTATTAGGCTATTGATTGTGGAATCTGTGCTACGAATAATCTAAAGTGTGGAGTGGATTGTAGCGCCCCGCGTAGCCAGTGCCGCCGCGTCATCGTAGCAAGTCAGACGTGCTACGCTGCTACGCGACTCACCCCGACTTCGGTTCGAGCGGGAGTCGCTAGTCGCTTGACTCAAATCTATCGCCATACATGACTTGCGTGTACCGTGACTAATCATTTGTGACTGTGTTGTGTTTCACAATAATTATTGTGTTTAGTTTTTTTGGTAATTAATCCTCCGTGATTGTTTTCCAAAGTAGCACAGGTAAAGCTGTGATCGTAAAGTGTTGGGTTCAAGCAATAGTATAAGGTCCATTTCGTTTTATTCAAGCGGTAGACGTTAAGCGTTTGAGGCTAATGGTCTGTTAAGATAGCGCAAGGTGATTTTAGGTTGGAAGTAAAACGTTAACGCCAATACTAAAAAATAAAAGTACTGCTCACGACTTTAAAGGAAGTATTATGTTTCTTTATGGTAAATTTTTAACGATTTTAGCTTACTTTATACCAACCTTATTACGTTAATGTAACTTTTTCTTGTACACTAGTAAAATAAAATAGCAGTGGCAATTTTGATTACATAACTATGCCTAGAATTTTAACCGAAGTAGTATTTGCCTTTTTTTTGTTTATTTTTACACGACTAATAGTTTCTTAAAAAATCAATAATAATAAATAATAATAATCTCACGCTTTTTATCCCCGAGGGGGTAGGCAGAGGTATTCCATTACTGGATATACCCACATTGCAAGCAGTGGTAGCCTTACGGTTAAAGAGCCGGCCGAAAATCAGTGAGGCTCGGGTTCGAATCCTGGCATGTACCAATGAGTTTTTCAAAAACTTACGTACATATTTATCACTAGCTCGACGGTGAAGGAAAACATCGTGAGGAAATCCGCAGGTCTCAGAATTAATTCTGACCAAAAACCTACATAAGATGACATGAGATAGTACCTACATAAAAAGGTACATTATTTGTTTATATACAGCATTCAATGTTGTCTAATAAGTTTACAAGCAACCAGCTATTTCCAGATATTTTGTTTGCGTTCTTGGATCAAAAGTAATTAAAGCTATCTCCCTGCAAAATTTCATTAAGATCAGTTAAGTGGTTTAACTGTGAAAAGGTAACAGACAGAGTTACTTTCGTATTTCTAATATTAATAGGGACCAACCCCTATTCCATCCAAATCTAATAGCGAACTAAAGCATTTCTAAAACATTATTCCTTACGTTTCGAGATGGTTCACTCTCGTTTACTTAAAATTTAATAATGAGGTACTCATACTTTCGTTCATAAGCCATTCACTGGATTGCGATGAAATTTTGGTAAGTGGTTATGGGCACATCGGGAATAGATTGTAAAAATAACTATGGGAACGGGATATCGCAGTTACTCTTAATATTGAAATAAATAAAAATGAAATTGTTTTTTACTGGGAAGCGCGTCACTTGAGAACAGATGGACCGATTTGGCATTTTTTTTTAATCTTCGTAAAAAGTCCGGTAAAATTTTTAAGTGCGTTTTTCTATGCGATTTGGATAGGACAACTTCGTCAGTCTACACTTATATCACATCTAATATTTTAAAGAGGGAAACATTGTTTTTTGTTCGATAATTCTTTACTTCTATACTAATATTATACAGAAGAAAGATTTGTATGTTTGTATCTCTGTTACTACTAGACCGATTTTAAAAATTCTTTCACCAATGGAGAGCTGAAATATCTCTGAGTAACATAGGCTATATTTATTCCCGTATTCCCACGGGAAATTGGGGTTTGCGCAGGTGAAATCGCGGAAGCAGCTAATTTCTACTAACTCAATCCACTAGTGACCGCATGTCAAAGAAACGATGATTATTCAATGACATAGCGCCTTCCTTCGAAGCTGCATAATTAAGTGTCATCATGCACCTTGATCTAGGAAAGCCAACTCATTGACTTACGAAGTTCATAGATCTCGAGATCAAAGCATCCGGATCCATTAAAGTGTTTCAACCCTGACAAGGAAGATAATGTGTCCTAAAATAACACCCTCAAGCCGTTTGATTACCCCTTTTCTACATGGCTTAAAGCGTAAGCTGAATTTTGACAAATTCTTTTCAAGCTAAATTGACAAAAAAATGTGGTGGATTTTTGATATTGGAATCCGATAATTAATATCCAAAATATTTACTCGACGGGTTTTTATTTATAAATTCGAATTTCAAAATAAAAATCACTCAATTTTTGTTCAGGTTGGTGTTCAAGTAATTTAAAAAAACTTTCCTTTCATAGAGATGACTGGATCAGAATTATTTGTATACGGGACTAACATGAGTTAATAAAAAACTTTTTGTTCTAATGCATAGTAACTTTGTCTTTTAAAAATGTTTTAATTTCTCTGTTTGTCTTGATTTTGTAGACTAACATTTTCAGAGTAATAAATGTGAATAATCGACATTAAAGCTACAATAAAAATAGCCAAGTGCTAGTCGGACTCCTACAGGGAGCGGTTGGACTGCAACCCTATAATATAAAAACACGTTTCCTTTAATTTTTAACTTTATTTTATTTGCATTGTTTGCATTTTCAAGTACCTACCTACTACGGTTCAAAAGGTACAGACCCGTGACAAACGGACAGACAGACAGACGAACGGATGGACAGATTTAATAAGATCCGGTGGCACCCTTTGTGTTAGTAAACCTAAAACACACGAGACCAACTTTCTTTGGGTGGTTACTACTATTTGCCCGTAGACTTTCGTAATATCAATTTCATAACTTTTATAGGAAAATTTTGACTCGATTGATTGTAACACAACTTTTGAGACGATCGTAATACATTTTTCGAAACGTTATATAATAAACAATTCATATGAATAACAGACAAATACTTGTTTATTCGGAATACAATAAAAAAAAGCAAAAACTATTTGAACAATAATAAAAATTCAGGTGTAAGTTTTAATACTAAAAATAAAAAAATTGCCAATTACAAGTCGGACTCTTAGAAGAAGAGTTCTACCACCATTTATGATAATAAAAAACACTACTGTTCAATTGGGATATCTTTTATTTTCTACTTTTTATTCTTATTTGATGTGGTTACAGTAATATACAATCTGTAAATGTTTACCACAGACCCCCATCTCTCTTAATATATCTGTGACTTTTACGGTTTAAAATATACAACTCTGCGACAGAAGGCCAGACAGACAGGCTGACAGACGGACCGACAGCGGAGCCTTGGTAATTTGACCCCTTTGATTCTTTAGGTATTCAACCTAAAAAATCAAAATCATTAATTATTAATTAATCGGTTACAAATCATGCTTAAATCTATAATAAGAAAACTGTTAACTGAAACAATAATTACATAAAATACCTAGTACAACATAATTACTTAAAAACCTGAGACTTGGATTCGAATCCTGGCATGTACCAATTACTTTTTAAAAAAAACTTACGTACCTACGTAACTAAAGGTTACACAGTTAAACTTATCTATACATATAATAAAACTCTAACGGGGCCGTGTCTGTACATGAAATATTTTTTGAAAATTTTAACCGTAGTGTGTATAGTTATCGATATAGATACCGAAACACCAATTTTTGGAATTTTTGTCTGTCTGTCTGTCTGTCTGTCTGGTTGTGCACGCATCACTCAAAAACTGCTGGACGGATTTTGATGAAATTTGGTATGAAGATAACTGAGTACCCGGGTCAACATCTAGGGTACTTTTTATTCCAGGAAAATGTCTCATTCCTACGGGAAAATATAAAAACTGGTTAAAAAGAGAAATACGTACTCTCCGAAACGATAACACCTAGAACCTTGAAAAATGGTATGTAGGTGTCTTATATGTCGTAGGCAACCACTATGAAGGGTTTTTGGGAAATTCCCCTGGGAACGGGAATAAACGGAATCCGCGCGGGCAACTCCGCTGGGCACCCGCTAGTTTATTTAATATACGTCGAAAAGCGATATGTCTGTTTAATTCTATGACTTATCTGAAGACAAGCACCTTTAATTTTGGTATAAACTTTTTGATAGTTTAGTTTGACTTCAAGAGTTTACAAAGCCTAGGTGACCTCAAAGTTAGCTCGAAGTACTTTGACGATAAAGTTCTGACCCTCTTCTATTGATTTATGTATGACATTTGAACGTAACGAGCCAAAGCTATCATATCAAAATATTTACATTATAAGCTGTCAATGTCAAAATGAAAAATAAACTGGAGCAGACGGTTTTGACTTCAGGTTGAGGCAGTTAAAATGTTTGTCCACAAATGAACAGAAATATATATTGTAGAAACTATGGAACTCGAATAATGTACTAAATACATAAAATGGACTTGATCAGATAGCATACATTTTGGCACAAAGATTCTTCAGTAACATAACCCACTAAGAAGTGATTTTTGGGTATTCCTGCTTGAACGGGGAAAACTGAGGCAGCTCTGCCCGCCTCTTGTCACCCGCTAGTCTAATTATAAAAGTGTTACCTACGACTATTAAACATGTGCTTAAAAATCCAACTTCAATTTACACGTTCTCTACTTTACGAAGTAATATAAAAGTTGGACTTTTAAATTTATCCGAGTGAGGTGCCGGTAGTGGCACTAGTGGTATTCTCTGAAATCTTAAAAGGATCTTGGATGGTCGAAATGAACTTTTGACATAAAAACTTTTCTTCCCTCGTAAAAAGGAAGTAAAACCTGATATTGAAAGTCTTAAGCAGAATCCTATGAATTATAACTTATTCTTATTCTGATCACAAACAGTACCGAATTAAGCACGTAGAAAGGGTAGCAAAGTCTATGGGCCCCGGGCATGTAGGGCCCCCGTGAATGGTCGTCAAAAAATCTATCATATTAGGTATGCAATGATATATTACCTAGACCCAATGGAAAGGCGGTGGTTTCCAAATGTGGCAACACTGATTGATAACTATTTTCTAAAATAAATTTGGTAGGTATTACAAGTTGACAACACCCCAAAATATGCAGGAGAATCCCTAAATTTGCACTCATTAAATAAACCAAGGCTCTTAATTTGCATTTGCTACGGGCCCCGAGCTTGCTTAACACAAATCTGATCACAAATCTCAATACCCAGTATAAAGATAGTTATTTTTTTATTTAAATATATTTTATAGTAATATTTTGATGAAAACTTTACAGGGTAGACGCCGATAACAATTGATAGAAGAACTAGCACCCTTCTTGCACCCATGAACTAGCACCCATTGCACCCGCAATGCTGATAGTCAAGCCTTCCCCTTGAATCACTCTATCTATTAAAAAAAGCATCAAAGCGTTGCGTAGTTATAAAGATCTAAGCATACATAGGTACAGACAGACAGCGGGAAGCGACTTTGTTTTATAATATGTAGTGATGATAAATTGTAAAAAGACATTCAAAATAAGTTTTTATTTGAACAGCTTTGAAACCACTTAGAGATCTGTCTGTTGAAAGTACTCTATAAATTAAATATTATTTTATAGTGATTTACGTAATTCAAAGAAAGTTTGCATTCGCAGAATTGCTTTTGAGTAATGATAAGTAGGTACAATAGATCATTTACCCTTGATAAATCTACAGTTCATATTTATACGTATGTGTTTTTTTTCAATTTCTTTAAAAATACTGAGAAGCTACCGATCGATTTAAATTTATGAATTACGTTTCTTGAAATCGCAAAGGTTAGACTAATGACCTGCATATCATAACTCTTCGTAGAAATGTTATTTATTGTACCGTGAATTTACTTAATACATTTACGGTACAATATAAATTTATTGTTGCGTTACAATAAAAAAAGATTAGTTGTTTGGAAAATAAAGTCATCTTTTTAAAATAAATACATGGAAATTTAATGTTTATTTGGCGTTCCATTTAACTTTCAAATACTATTTTCATAAATTATGCAAGCTCGTTGTAATTAAGTTTAATTTTAGGAATTAGAGCTAACCTACGCTGAAATACCTTTTGATAATAGGCTATACATACATATTTTAGTTATTGATATTAAATATTCGTATTGAACAATACTTTGTATAATTAATTCTGAGACATGTGTAAATACTTATACCCGGTCCGGCGATGGGCTCACCACCTATCACGTTTAGGAGTCCAATATATCTCGTGAAATGTGGGTATATCCAGTAATGGAATACCTCTGCCTACCCCCTCGGGGATAAAGGCGTGAGATTATATTATTATATTATAATATTTGAATAATTAAAATTTTTAAACGGTATATTTCAAGGTCACTTTTACTAGTGTACCACTTCTTTAGTTTATTTTTCGTTACCGAGTCGAAATGTGAACGTAAATGTTTAATGTTCCAGCATAACTAAATTCATTGCCTAAGTCTATTTTCTAACTACACGATATAATATATTACATTCAAGAGTGAATACATGTATTTATTTTCTTAGGAAATTTATTTTGGACTTCTTTAACGTTGAGGTTTCATATAAATGTTGAATTCTAAACTCTCTCGTGCTCATTACATTTATGAGATAGATTTATAATTTTAAATACCTGTTTAGGTTATTGTACTCACATAAGCCAGGTTTCATGTCCATAGTTCAGATTTATCTCAAGTCTAGTCGTAGATTGAGATTCTGGTGTAAATTTAGCTTTTTATATGTTTTTTTTATACCGTGTTAGTTTGTACCCTACCACGTTTCGAAGCTACGTTTATTATGTTGGTTTTTCCACTATTGCGGACTCAAAAAAATCTACTTTTATTTCTACAAGACATTATGGACTTTCCGAGGGATGAAACACAATCACTGAATTACCATATTAATAGCAGGAGTCTAGTTCTGCTAGTGTATCTATAAATACTTATTTATAGTATACCTTACCCAACCCTACCCTACCTTACCACCAACGGTTTAGTTGTAATAGTGTGTTTTGTTAAAACCGTAGTTACCAAAAATTTTACAACTAAAGTGAGGGTAACAAGGCGTGATATCGCAATATAATAGCACAAACGGCATTTCTAAGGAAACAGCACCTTCTTTTAGCAGTTTGACTAGCAAGCATAAGTCAATAGGTAATTGAAAAAATCTAACAATAATAACTCAAAACAAACAGATAAACTAATAACTATACCATGTTTGATATTATGCATTAAATCATTCTAATATTTTGTTATGCTTGATAAAGGCATCAAGTTGAAGAGTCAACCTTGTGATAAATTGTTAGGGAAGTAAGGATTTTTTTTATAAATGAGTTTTTGATTTTAACATAAAATACTTGGGAAAATTAAACTAAGAAAAAAACGTAATCATAAAACATTTGTAATATCACAATCCGTTTAGAAATAGGATATAAGTACCAGAAAATTCATTTTAAAGTTATAATATTTAAAGGGTAGATCAAAAAATTCACAAGAAACTATTTTCGGCATTGATTTTTTATTTTTCATACACTATTACTAGATAATATCGATTATCGCAAACATTAAAAAAAAGAAACAAACACATAAAATTAATAAAAAATCCGATAAAAGTGGCGTTTTAGTGCGGCAGTTATGGTTTATGTAAATATTTTTTTGTAAAAAAGGACAAGAAAAAAATCTGACGTTTTTTTTTCCTAATATGATAATAGGGTTATGTCCTACCTAGTCAAATCAGTTACTTTTTACGATCTGTCAAAACGAAATTTTACTATGGAAAATGTACTGAAATAGCAAACCGTGACGTCATAGTTTGTAGTACTCAATTGCAGCACTTTTTTGATTGATTTATTATTTTTAAATTTGCTATAATTGTAAATTGAAAATCGAAATACATATTTTGAGGTGTTTTGGGATAATATTTTTAATGTATGACTACTCGCTATTTAATTTCGATGCTGTCAACTACCCAATTCTATTTCTCTTGCGTATATGTAACTACCCTTAAAATATTTGCACGTGATTTAAAATGACCTAATACAGTCAGTAAAAAAAAATATGGTTTTTACCAAAATAATAGATACATAGTCAGTAATAATAGATATTTTACATAGTCAGTAAAAAAATTACATGGTTTTTACCAAAATATTATATATAATAGATAAGTAGTATCTTAATTATTTAAATCCGTAAAATATAGTGCAAATAAAAAGCAACGGGTTCGGTAAAAGACGAAAATGTCACGATTAGCTTTTTTTATTATTACCGGAGATTGCAGGTAGAAAACGATTGCCGTCAAACTCCTAATAGCATTTTGACTCTACCTAAACCCATTGTTACCGCAATTTTCCCCCTAAACGTTTTTTTTCTTTACAGACGATTTGCAACGGCGAAAGCCTCAATATTTGCATTGGGAAATCCCCTCTCAAATCTTCCTATTTCGAGACGCATTATCCGACCGTGTAGGAATAGGATCAAATTCTGACTCAGCGGATCGGATGATCCGATAAGAAACTAAATTATTGGCCAGTGTTGACCGTAACGATCTTCGGTTGCAATCGATTTGAGCCCGCATGGTGGGAATCTGCTTTTACGAGTGGCCAATAAGTGTCACTGCGGGTGAACCTTTGTTTATCTTGATTTCTGCACGATGGATGACATATCGAATAGCGTATTTGTTCTTCAGCTGAGTCTACTCAGGGCACAAAGTCAAAGTTGTAAGTTTAGTTATGACTTGATATCGTCTGGTGGACACTTGGAAAAAGAATAATGAATTAACATAATGTTTTGAACAGTATCATGAACCTCTGATTAAAAAAAAATATTCACTTGTGAGTGAGTCTCAAATAAACTCTTTTAAATTTTCTCCAAATGAAAAAATAATCAAAGAAACAGTTATTGAAAAACAAACCCGATTATGATGGATTTATTCTCTGTTAATACTATGTTTTTAAAACTAAATCGGTTACACCAATCAATAGAAAAAATAATTCAATCATAATTATGGTTTCAATCTACTCGTAGGCGAGTAGATTGAAGTTATTATACAGGGGTACAGTCAACATAAAATTTTATAAATCTACGTAATAACTTAAATTGTAGTCAGTAAATTTCTATACTAGACGCAGAAAACCAGAGGGTCATATCAGGTGTCAGTCGCGTGTCTCGTGTCATTTAAATTATATTTCTCACGACATAAATAGCGCTGCATATTTAGCTGGCGTAGTTTCGAGGTGCGAATCATTCATGTAAATAAAGTTTAAAAATAAGAATTTTTCATTGTGAGAAAGACATTTTTATATTTGTGCCATTTTATTTAAGCTCCAAATTTGTAATAGAGTATAGTGAAAATACAGAGGCAGTCACGCCTAAAACAAAGTTGGATTTAGCATAGATTGGATCAGGTTAATAGAGAATTAGATCACTAATTATAAAATTATGTAGTATACAAATTACAATAAATGTCAGTAAAATAGAATTGCAAAGGATTAGAACAAGACACACGACTTGTCATGTTGGCGGCATTGCATGACCAAGTAAAATTTACGCAACACTCCTAAGAAGTATAGTCACTGACACGTTGTTCTTAATACTAAGTATTACAATTAACCAAACGCCAGCTAAGCTTTCTTTTGATACTTGGCTAGTTATTATTGGTCACTTGGCTAGGGGTGGCCCCTAGCCAAGTGACATTGTATAATCTAATTGATTGATCTTTTAGATTGACATGTGTGAGATTGACATAAGCACTTGCTAACGAGCGCTAACGCTAATGTCAATCCCATACATGTCAATCTAAAAGAACATTCGATTAGATTGTGCAATGCCACTTGGCTGGGGGGGCAGATCCGTTTTCAAATCGACGTGTGCGAAACACCCTTTAAAATAAAAAGGCAAAAGATAAAGTTTTCGAAAGACAAGCTAGGTCCTTTTAGGTGCACATAAACTTCAAAAATCCACTAGCCTCATGTTTTTACAACCCCCTAAAGTTGATCTTTTATTAAGGACTTCTACACAATTTTAGGGCGGCCATGTCCGGCACTAAAAAAGTTTAGTGGTGGTTTGAAATATTAATTGTCAATCAAGTCTTGGCTTGAAAAGCAATCGTTCAGCCCTCGAGAGGGACTGGAAGTGGAATTTTTATGACTAATGCGAAGAAACATCTTATTTTATTTTATAACAGAACTAGGGAAACGAGAATAAAATAAATTTAATGTAAGTGAGAAAAGTCAATTTAAGTGTTTCCTAGAGCACGTTACACAGTTGGTCTTTTTTGTTGTTTTTGTGCACAATAGAATTCGTTAAGCCATGTCAGATACCCTTGGGTGGTTTGAAAAAAATTGACAATTAAGTGGCAACTAGCCAAAAAGCATCTACCAAGCATGGGCGTGAAAGATTATCGCCCATAGTTCCTCATGTGCTAGGAAAGACCATTAGCTTAGCTGTTACGGATTGATGATGATGAGAAAAGACAAGTCCATACTTATCCCAATTTATCCTCAACTAAATCATAGAGTTGTCATAAACTCTTTGACTTCCTATCTTCATAATTTATTGCGTTCATTTGTTTTTAAATATAAGTCGAACTCAAAATGATGGGTGATTATGGTCGTTTGTTCTTTTCCCAGATTTAACTGTAAAATTGTTCATTTAGCATTAATTCCTTTGAAACATCCGTCTGCGTTTAACACAATTACCTCACTTAAGAACTTTTGAAAGCAGTTTTGATTCGTTTCACTTTGAGATTAAAGAGGCAATCTTAACGTTATTCCCAAAATTTTAAACCGGTTTAAATTGATGTTACCATTACTCTTACTAAACAAGTGGTAAACATATTTTAAATTAAAACTAAGCAATCATGTTGTACTCAAATATTAGAGAGACAGGACCGACAGACAGACAGGGTCACTCTACCAACTGAGTCAAAAGGGTATAAGGTAGTAAGGTAATTTATGGGTAACAATTAGTTTGTATGACATGCCGTAAGCTACTATATAATTATGCACTCTAATCTTTAATGGTGTTTGCTAGTACGGTCGCTCGAGTTTACCACTTATCGATACAATTGAAACTTCCTTTTAAACAACAAAAAACTTTTACGTCATCCATTTGCAAAAATGTATTATATTAAAAGATACATTTGAAAAAGGGTTTCTGAAAAAGAATAGGTATCACTTTCATAATAAATACAACCGCTTAACTTTTTGTTAGCTTAATACGAATATGCTGCTTCACGTACAGGTGGCATATGATTCTGACAGGAAATTCAATGAGCCGTCCCTTATCACCTACAGAATATTTATTTGTGTAACAACGTTCCATTTGTTGTGTATAACACGTTTACTTTATAATAGGAAGGTAGGTATCTAGGTTATCGGGTTCCTTGCTTGCATACAATAGATTGTCGTCAAGTTGTCCCTCCCTTCCGACCTCCGGCCACTATACCTTCTCGATACATTGAATATTATGCTTAGAAACACATTTGCATGAAGCAATTTACAGCGGTATTGTATTGGTTAAGATTAATTCCGGTGTACGATAGGTAATTAATCTTATTTATCGAACATTTGAACAATACCAGCACGTAGGTACCTACATACTGATTGTTACATTACATATCGGCTTGGGGTAACGTGGGAAACTGTATAACAAAGGGGACCCAGACTTGAAGATTTTGCTCTTGCTAGTCCATAAATCTTAGACAATAATAATTTTGTATCATCGTCATTTTCTTGCCCTTGTCCCATTATCATGGGTTGGCGAAGCATGTTTTCTCTTTCTATTTATCCCTATCAATAGTCGTCTTTACATTCACTTCCTTCTTGCACACATCATCTTTCACATAATTCATTTATCTTTTCTTTGGTCTTTCTATTCCTATTAAAAAGTCGTCTTACAACACTGCTGTCATTGCTTAACATTATATGTCCGAACAACGATAAACAGTTACTTTTTTTATACCCAGCACTTTGGACATTACGAAAGAAAACTGTTTTAACAACGTGAACACAAACAAACGTTAGGTAAAGAATATATGAGACAAAATAAACAACATAAGACTTAATAATGTCAAAGAGGTGATAAATAGAACAAGAGGTGCGAAGTGCCAAAGTGAAAATGGCTATGGTGATATCTCAGACAACGAAAGCGGCGATAGGTGGTTTCCTGGCGCTCATGATTCTGGGAGCCGTGTTGGTGGTGGGAGCTGCCTTTGGCTGGTTCGACCCTCGGAGGGAAGATGAGGATACACCAGCAAAGATCAGCGCTAGACTCCAGGGAAGGACTTCATTTGTGACACATCGTGCTGTAAGTATTTGTATTGTTACCAAAGTAATTGTTTGTTTTATAGTTATTTTCAAAAGATAATTCTATTGTCTGCATTCCTGATGGTTGACGGAATAAAGTTATAAATACCAGATTTTTTTATGTACAAAAGACTGAGCAATTATTTGAAAGGCAAAAATAAAAAAATCAATCTATTGACATTAGGTTTTAATAGTATTATCCTTAAAATACGTGACAAATGTTCAAGATTAACCTTCTATTTGTCCTAATGCAGATAAAATAAATAAAATTGGCAAAACCTCTCTTGTTATTCTCTTCAAATATTTTGTAAGCTGACCGCAGTCTGTTTTGGACCGCTTGTAAATAAAAGCAAATTTTAATTAACATCAAACACAAGAGAATTTAAAATTTTCAGACGAAACCCTAGTCTTTGTTTGATTATATTTAATAGACGGTTTACCAAATTATGGCTTCGAGTATTTTATGCCCCTTAATATTGCAGGCTAAGTTTATGCTTTCTTAATACTTCAGCTTTTATTTTTTTAATTTTTTTTTAATTATATTAATATATATCAAGGGTAGGCTCTTTACTTTATTTGCATAAATGAAACTTCTATTTAATTAATGGTTAGTTAAGAATAGGGCATTGATTAAAAAAATACACAAGGTTTTTTTCTATTACAACTTCTTTAACGAACATACTATCTAAATATATGAAATTTACGTTGAAGCCCTTTCACGTAAAGCTATTATTATTATCATAAGGTACAGCACGGCCGTTTTAACTTGGCAGCTCTTAAGTTGCGCAGATGTCTGCGCAATAACATTTTTTAGCAACCATTTGGCGGTAAGAGGGGGTTTGTGCAGGCGAAGCCTATGCTCAGAGAAGCCAAGTTAAAACGGCCCTACTGTACAATATAGAAAATTAAATAATTTTTTATAACTGTTTTATCAAAGGACCTATTAATTTTTGCTATCAAACAAATGGGTTCAATGAACCATTACTTAAATCGAGTAAAACAACGCCATAAATTTCCATACAGAACAGGCGTGAATTGGTGCGGTACTCAATTAAACTATTATTGAAATGAAAATTGCCACTTTATGGACTAAAACGCTATGCCGTAAAGCCAAACCAACCCAAATATTAGACATCGTAAAGTTATATTGCTTCACCAGTAACAGAGTTATTCTACAGAATTGGTCAATTCGTACTACATAACCTAACCTATAAATGCGAATGTTTGATGGGTTGTCCTTCCTTCAAGTAGCAAAAAAGCAACAGATCGACATGATTTTTATGGTTCCATTCCTAAAAGCATTAACGCACCCTATTACTAAGCCTCTACTTTCCGTCCGTCCGTCCGTCGGTCTGTCAGTGGTCTGTACCTCATGAACCGATTTTCACAGAATGTGTATGCAAATAATATAAATAGAAAAAAGTGACTTACGGGACGTTTTGTATTCGAGTCCAACTCACAATGCCGGTTTTTAGAGGTTTGGGAGGTGACATAGGCCACAAGTCGGTCAAAACCTGATGATGATGATTCGGTCCGACCGATTTCGGTCACGGCGACCGCTTTAAGGACTCCGTTGAATTTGTCTTTGATGAGCCCGCATGTGGCTGAAGTAGCCAATTTTCTTTAAAAACTTCCTGGAGCATTGTGGGCACGTAAGCTCACCATTGACAATATTATAGGATATAGCCGAAGGTGGTCGGGCTTTTAGTTCATCGCGCTTTGCATCAAGCTCAAAGCGCCGACGAATTTCAAAATCGTAAAATTGTCAAAACCTAGTAAATGAATAAATATTATGACCGAAGTTAAGGCGATATAAGCTCCTTACTTTGAAGCCTAAGAAGGTGAAATATAGCAAGTACCAACCTACACTAATATTATAAAGCGATTATGTGGTTTGTGTGTTAGTTGGAGGTAATCTCTAGAACGCTGATCCGATTATAAATATCTTTTGGCAGATAGAGAAACAAGTTTAATGACGCAAGTGTAATCGTTAGTGATAAAATTTGAATATTTTCTCTATAATATATTATAAATATAATACATATGTAGAGCAGTGATGGCCCGGACGGTATAAGAGCCGGCCGAAAATCAGTGAGGCTCGGGTTCGAATCCTGGCATGTACCAATGAGTTTTTCAAAAACTTACGTACATATTTATCACTAGCTCGACGGTGAAGGAAAACATCGTGAGGAAACCCGCAGGTCTCAGAATTAATTCTGAGACATGTTTAAACAGACCCGGTCCGGCGATGGGCTCACCACCTATCACGTTTAGGGGTCCAATGTATCTCATGAAATGTGGGTATATCCAGTAATGGATTACCTCTGCCTACCCCCTCGGGGACGAAAGGCGTGAGATTATTTCTTCCTTTCTTTCTTTTCTTATAATACATATGTTGTTAATTTTGAAACAAGAAGGAAAACTTATTCATAAGATAGTTCAAAATGCGTTACTAATTCAAATATTATACGCTGAATATATTGCAAAGTTTGAGCGGCAAAGCAAATGCTCTCGACTCCTAAAACAAGATCACAATGACACCTACATAACATACCACATATTTTTTAATAATAAAAAATACTTGATTTTCTGTTTGATTAAGCATGACGGTTTCACAAGATCGTAATAACGGGCAACGGAAAATTTCATAAATAATTTATCATTATATCAGTGTGACGACTTGCCTTACTGAAACGGTTTTCGTGACCCGCATCGTTAACTTCGGTGTACTATTTTGATAATCATATAACTGTAAATATAAATAGGGGTCGTTATTACCCGCACCAGGGTCCCTCGAATTCTGATATTCAGCCTTTTTCCTCAATGCCGTAAGGGCAGGCGTTAAATTCAGTACATTTTTACCATACTGCAAAAGGAGAGTAATCTATACTTATACTAACATTATAAAGAGGAAGGAAAGATTTGTATGTTTGTGTGTTTTTATTTTTGTTACGAATAAACTCAAAACCTAAGACCGATTTAAAAAATTCTTTAACCTATGGAAAGCTAGAATATCCCTGAGCAACTTAGGCTATATTTAATTCAAATATTCCTACGGGAACGGGACCGCTAGTGTTATAAATATATTAAAAAGCTTCTTGCATGTATTGACTAGTAAAATAAAGTGAATAAGGTAAACGCAGCTATCAACGACCCATCGAAAATCTGCAGGTATTGCCGACCCATTCAGCTTATTCTTATTTTTATCGGTTTGGAACTATTTGAGTCATAAGAGAGTATAATATACACACATGTTTGTATGTTTCCTAATTAATTTACTGGTGTTAGTGTACGTAGGTACACGGGAATGTGACCAAATATGTTAGTTTCTGTGAACGTAGCGAGTGCGCCGATC
Source organism: Ethmia dodecea (assembly GCA_963855545.1). Lineage (NCBI taxonomy): Eukaryota > Metazoa > Arthropoda > Insecta > Lepidoptera > Depressariidae > Ethmia > Ethmia dodecea. The sequence continues at coordinate 5,554,413 of OY979449.1, forward strand.
GTGTCATACTAACCCTTACTTCCTCAGTTAAATACTCAAATTTTTTGCTTAAGATATTTTATATATAAATATTTACGTTAAGTTTATTCTGAATAACACAACATATTCCTTTATTTGTATATTCCACATTTCGCAACAAAATTATTGTGTTTTAAGGGATTTTAAAAAGTATTTTTGAAATTAAAATAGAACGGCAATAGCTGCAGTGCATTTTAGTAGTGCAGTCATTACCGACCCATGGATCGGCAATGGCTGAGAGGTTATTCTTTATTTTTTCCCTTTTTCGTTAATGCTTATAATAATTAAACAAGTTTTTATAACACCATTTCAATCTTAAGTATTCTAAAATTATAAGCATCTATTAGCGACATACACCATGTTATATTATAAACTTGTTTTTCCGCGATAAACTGCCACGCATTATTAAACATTTAGACGTGGGATATGAAAGAAACTAGTTAGAGTTTTCTTCGTATTTATATGAAAATGGTGTATTTTTTATAGTTTAGGACTAAATCAATAAATTATTGTATAAAATCGGATAGGGAAATATATTACAATTAATATCGATTATTTTTCGTGGCTCGGTAAAAGATTTATTAAGTTTTTTATTTAACACTAATTAACGATCCATATGAATCGGTAATTGCAACAAAGAGAAGCTATCACCGATTCTATACCGATTAATTGGTATTTTTTTATTAACGGTATGTAATGTCTAAAAGTAAAGCTACTAATTTGTTTCAATATTATGATTTGATTCAATGAGTAAGGTTAGGTTTAATTTCATTTAATGTCATTAAATTTTATTTTCATTTCATATCCATAAAAAAACTACTGAAGACTTGGCTGTATGTATAGTTCCCTTTGCCTACCCAGAATAGGTGAAGAAACCAAAAAAAACCTCTGCTTTTAATCTTTTACGGTTGGCGCTATTTTCCAAAAATGTTACTTGAGTTTATTGTATTTTTATTGTTTTATTAAACTGCTTAATTTTTCGCAACTGTATTAAAAATAGTTATTAAGTACACGTGCGGAACCGTCATTGCAACTTGTTCCGACTGTCAACCCTCGCCTTCGACTGCGCTAAGCTTGGGAAGTTCGAAAAAAAATTATAGGCTTTTTGTTTTTTTTTTCTTATTTTAAGGCATTGGCATTTTAGCCATCAGCACTAAACATGACATGAAATTCAAGATTTTCAGCTCTGCTTCAGAGCTATGCACAAAAATACATAAGTTTCTTCAAAACTTATCGAATTCACTTTGTTATCAACAGTATTTTAAAGCGATAGTGCACTATTACTGAAGATTTTGAAGAGGCTTCTTGAGGTAATACGAAAAAGTCCATCGCACGCATTTTATCGAATTTCCAATTCACTGCACACTATCACGGACATTTACCACATAATATACTATCACTATTATGAACTGAAGCCCAAAATATTTTACAAAAAACATGACGGCCTTCTCCGGATTCCCGCCAAAAAGCCTCCAGGCTTTTTGGCAAATAAAAAAAAGGATTTGAGTTATTTTGAGAAAGTGTAGGTAGGTACTCTGTGAAAAAAAAGTATGCTTTATTTACTTACGGTCGGTGTTAGATTCATAAAAATCGGTAATAGCTTCAAAGCGTTTCGGGTGGGTCGGTAATAGAAACAATTGACTTCAACAATCCTTTGATTATTTTTTCGATGAAAACATGATATTTATAAACGAGTGAAAATATAAATATAAAATATACAGTCTATATTTAAATATAAAATAAAAAAATCTGGTGTGTTTGCAACCACTACCCTTAATTCTAATAATCAATTTCAAAACTTGCTTAAGGGGGTCGGTAATAGCTGCGTTTACCTTATTAAAACATTTCAAATGATTGTGCCATCCACCCATAGAATATATAGATCACCAGTTATTTTTGTATTATGATTGACTAGCAGTGCCTCGCAGTTTCACCCGCGTAGTTCCCGTTCCCGTAGGAATATTTGAATTAAATATAGCCTAAGTTGCTCAGGGATATTCTAACTTTCCATAGGTGAAAGAATTTTTTAAATCGGTATTAGTTTTTGAGTTTATTCGTAACAAAAATACACACACACAAACATACAAATCTTTCCTCCATGGGCGTAGCTAGGGGGGGGGGCAGGGTGGGCCGGGCCCACCCTAGAAAGCTGTGGGCCCACCCTAGAAAAATACCCTTCCTCATACATAAAATAACTTCATCCTCAACTATCGAAATCGAAAACCATCTTCAAAAAGCTAAACACAAAAAACTTAAAATAATTTGAAAACATATTTTTCTAATTTCAAGGTCGTGGAGTGGACCTATTTATGTACATTTGGAATGAGGGTCCATTTTTCAAAATATTGCGAAACGAAATGACACTTACAAGGCATTTAGTAAAAATTTGGTAAAACCTCTGGTAAAACTTTAAGCAATTGTTAAATTTCTTAAACGTGAAACAAAAGAGTTATGGTCAAATAACTTGAGCCCTCAATCCTGACGCGCGCCTGCATAAAGCGGCATATTATAGCCTGATCTCAGAAAGTAGGTACTATCCCTGGGATATTAAATTTAATTTGGGAACTCAGTTAAGATTTTCTTAAGTACATTGAGAAATTCCCAAATCTTAAGAATGCGATAATACAGATTTATGGCGGTTTAGCTTGGGCTCTCAATTCGTGGATATCTGTACTGATGAATCAGCCAAACAAAGGAGTTTATCTAAGGAAAGAGATTAATACGACTTTAATATATTTGAGTTCAATATCGCTCAATATCGTTGGTAAATTAGTTAAAACAAATAACGACACAAAAGTCGATTGTGAAAAACTAAATAAAATTCGAATTTTCTTAATACGTCTGAACCGAGGGCCCAATATTTTTGGCAGTATTTACTGGGCTAAACCTTCTACACTACCGCACTTTAGAATGTCTCCTATATAAAATTCTAAATCAATTTTCTCTTAAAGTATGGCATTTAGAAGAATGACGCTTTGTTGCATTTTAATTAAAAATTGGTTAAAATACTTAACCTAAAGTGCGGTAGTGTAGAAGGCTCAATACAATACTTAATACAATACTGCCGAAAATGTTGGGCCCTCAGTTCAGACGTTTTAAGAAAATTCGATTTTTATTTACTTTTTAACAATTAAATTTTGTGTTGTTAATTCTTTTTAACTAATTTTATTTACAATTAGTTATATAAGTACATATAGAGAATACAAAAATACAAAACTTTCCTCGATTATAAATAAAATACGTCATCAAATGCGTCCCCTCGAGGTGGTATTGTGCCTAGCAGGCAGGCAGCATTCATGCGCTGAAGGACTAAACTCAGCCTTTGCGATAGGAAGCCGCCCGCTCTGCGGACGCCAGATACCTCGACGAGACGCGTCAATAAGTCCCTAATAAGCCGCTTCGCTTCAGGGCCCCAAGGTCCCATAAGTGAATATTACAACATTTCAAATGATTGTGCCATCCACCCATAGAATATTATATAGATCACCAGTTATTTTTGTATTATGATTGACTAGCAGTGCCTCGCAGTTTCACCCGCGTAGTTCCCGTTCCCGTGGGAATAAGGCGATAAAATATAGCTTATGTGTAATTTTGATGTATAAGTTATATAACTGTGCAGTTACATCAAAATACGTTCAGCAGTTTTTCGGTGAAAGAGGAACAAACATCCGTACTGACTACTGTTAGCCCATAAATATCGATTGGAGCAACTCTATTGGAACTACGTCTCTACGCGTGACGTCACGAGGACTGTCAACAATCCTGCGCATTATGTATGACGAGCTAGGCTGCGGCGCGTATAGTTAATGGATATAAATGTATCCCAGAGTCTATTAAAGTATGTAACTTACCATACATTACCACATAAGGCTATCGCGTTATAAATTAATTCATCCAATAATACATACATGACGGGCCTGTTGGCTCAGTTGGTAGTGACCCTGCCTTCTGAGTCGGAGGTCGCGGGTTCGATCCCCGCTCGAAATCAGCATTTGTGTGCATTAACATGTCTGTTAGCTTCGTGTCTGGTCGTTTAATATTTATTTCAGTATGTTATCAGTTGTTTAGTACCCATAGTACAGGCCCTGCATAGTTTGGGACTAAATAGCCGTGTGTGAATTGTGTCGCAAAATTTATTTATTTATTATTTTATACAAACTTTCGCGTTTATAATATTAGTAGGATAGTAGGATTAGTAAATATAGCGGTGTCGAATTAAGTACCTAATGAAACTAAGGAGGTACGGCTGCAGTTCCTGTTTTTAATCACAATAAAGACTTTATAATATTTTATTGTTACAGTTTGAGTTACAAACATACAAAAATATAAATGTTTCCTCTTTATGACATCAGAGTAGATGTAGAAGTATAGGTATAAAAAAAGTAAAAAATAGTTAGGATTTATTAATGATGTGGAAGTTTAGGTATGATGTATTGTCAACTTACATAAATGTCCTTTGCGTATTCTCCGAGAAGACACATTCATTAACTGCAAAACATATATTATGAGATAATACCCCAAAATCTATATTTCTATGAACAATCTAAACTTAAGCTTATAAAAAGCTGAAATAAAAAAGAAACAGAAGGGTTAAAGTGTACAATTTGTTTTATTAGGTCAAAGGGGACTTATTAAGGTCAGCAAAGGTATACTGTACGGACAAACATTAATAAAATATGTAAGCTATGTAAGTACCTAATACACTATAATTTGACCCACCATAACCGGGCGGAGCAGGTTACCCCTCAATGTCAAAGTTCAAAGAGTTCAAAGTTAGAAGAAGACAGCAAATATATCATTACGTGGTTTTATATAAAGAATTCGCTTTGATCGTTCAAACAACAACAGTGTCGCTGACGCCATCTGTCCGTATTATTTAAAACATATATTTAAATTGCAAAACTGTATACAAAATTTCATGAAAATCGTTAGAGGTGTTTCCAAGATACAGAAAATTTATACATACATACCTACATACAATAATTACTCGTACACTAGCGCACTGGTGTGGGTTATTATGTTACATACATACCTACATTTCTTATACTACGAATTAAATTCGTAGATATATTACTTTATATATAGGTACTAGCCCAATTTGTTTCTTTACCTATCTACCAGTATTTGTTCGGACAAAGAATAAATCCATTAGTAATCTAACCAATAATGCTACAGTAATACAGGCCGCTAACGCAACTTACTATATTATATCACAGTCGGACGATCACTTTGTTTCTGTGGTCAGAAATATATATTTGGGGGAAAAAGATAACAGAACAACAAAGGGAAATAATGTAATTCTGCGTGAAGCTGTTGATAGAACAGTGTGCGGGGAGGCTGGGAAATCCAGAAGGCGTATCCGATATTGTTAAAGAGAAGTACCAACTCATCAAAAAAAGCGAGTATACCTACGAGTATATATTATTGAAAATAAAAATATTACATAGATCCTACTAATATTATAAAAGCGAATGTTTGTAAGGATGGATGGATGTTTGTTATACCTACCTATTGTGCACTACATTACATACAAAAACACTGAAAGGATTTTGATGATACTTTACAGTTATATAGCTACGTATAATCCGAAAGATAGATATGCTGCTTTTTATCCCAAAATGCGGAAGACAGCTGCTACTCTTATATTATTATAGTTCGACTATTTTAATGACTTATTTAGAAATTTTATTTGTAATTTGAAATATAAACTTAAAAAAGTTTTTAATGAGGTTATAACGTCACACCTTCCGTTTTAGTCTTTATGTACGATATACATACATACATACATATGCTCACGTCTTTTTCCCGAAGGGGTAGGCAGAGACAACAGCCCGCCACCTGCTACGAGCCTGGCATACCTCACGGCCCTCATCCAATATATTATATGTACAATATACCTATTAACCTATATTTAGATGTACCTGGCAAAAAAACCTTAAAATTTTCAAACATCAGTCTTTTTTTGTTTATTCATAATTTTTGTGTGCATTTTGATTTAGGTATATTAACATCACATTAATTATATTTAAAAAAAATACTTAAATCTGAATATTCTTCCAAATGAAACTTATCTATAAAATAGAACACACAGGAAGTTTATAAAGCTGATCGACGTGTAATTTCTTATTAGGATTTTTTGGTCCCTAAAAATACAATATATTATATGAAATGATAAACTGACTGATTGGAAATCAACGTACAGCCTAAGAGACTTGAAATTTTCTACATAGATAGCTTATACAGCGTAGTAAGAAAGGATTTTGCAAAATTCAACCCCTAAGGGGCTGAAATAAACGTGCGTGAGCGAAACCGCAGGTAAAAGCTAGTTTGTTATAAGTTAATTTAATTTTGGATCTGGTCAAGCAGGGTCCCACGGGAGGACGAGGACAATAAGTAATTCCATTTCGGTCAAGCCGCGTAATCGGGAAACAATAGGATTATCTATTGTAACAGATTGCCCGTGGTAGGCTGCTGCTTCATAGGCAAGGCAAAGCTCTTATTATTTCAGAATTTTCAATTCAGTCGGCAAATTACTTAAGTTACAGGTTTTACAAGCTACCTCTTTTATTTCCCACTAGCGGCCCGCCCCGGCTTCGCACGGGTGGACATTTGTTTTGTAAAACATTTTGGGATGCACTTAGAGTAAATATATATTTATGCAGAACATAAGATAGGTTCTTATTATTTTTCAAATAGCCTGTGCCCAGCGGCGTTGCCCGCGCCGAATTCCTGTTCCAGTGGGAATTTCTAAAAATCCCGCGTTTGCGAACGACATAATATTTTAAGACACTTACATACCATATTTCAAGTTTCTAGGTAGGTATTATCGATTGGGAGTAGTACGTATTTCTCTTTTTAACCAGTTTTTAGGGTTCCATACCCAAATGGTAAAACGGGATCCTATTGCTAAGTCTCCCCTGTCCATCCGTCTGTCTGTCCATCTGTCACCAAGCTGTATCTCATGAACCGTGATAGTTAGACAGTTGTTATTTTCACAGATGATGTATTTTTGTTGCCGCTATAACAACAAATACTACACAACAGAATAAAATAAATATTTAAGGGGCTCCCATACAACAAACGTTATTTTTTTGGCGTTTTTATGTTGATAGACACAAAAAACCACACTTCTCCATACTACCCTACTTTCACCCCTTTAGGGGATAATTTTCGAAAAATCCAAAAACACGTGTCTCATAATTTATTTCTAAGAGTATTTGTGTAAAGTTTGAAGTTGATTAGACGTACAAAACAACACATCTCCATACAAATTCCTATCCCCTGTTTCACCCCCTTAGGGGGTGATTTTCGGAAAATTCAGAAATAGGTGTCTTGTTGTTTGTTTTGAGGAGTATTTTTACAAAGTTTCGTATTGATACACCCAAAAATGGGGATTTTCCATACAAACTTCAACCCCTACTTTCACCCCCTTGGAGGATGATTTTCGAAAAATCCTAGAACTAATATCTCATAGTTTGTTTTGAAGAGTATTTGTGCCAAGTTTAAAGTTGATACACGCAGAAATCACACTATCCCATACAAACTTCAACCCCCTCTTTCACCCCCTTTGGGGTTAAATTTCATAAAATACTTTATAAGCGAGCATCTACACTATAAACGTAACCTACACACAAAATTTCATATTTCTATGTTCAGCGGCTTGGGCTGGGCCTTGATTTTTAGATTTAGCTTCTCCTTTTATATATATAACTAGCGACCCGCCCCGGCTTCGCACGGGTGCAATGCTTATAAGAATTTTCTTTGCTATAAACCTCACGCAGCCCGAGACCTTTCCAACTAATGCAAAACCGTGTAAATCGGTTCGTGCGTTCTGGAGTTATAGCGTCAGGAAGGAAAACCCGACTTATTTTTATATAGTAATATATAGATTTGCCCCTACGTATACCTCGGTCTCCACGTGGGAACAGACACATGGTGGCAAATGAGAAAAAAATTGTCTCTGGTCACTGAATTTTATAAGTGTAGAACTTTTTTCGAAGCTATCCCCGCCTTAAGACGAAAACATCTGAAAAGGCATGCGAAAGCGGATTGTTTCAATATCGACTTGGATCTATCCGTATGAATTATTTATATGTATCGTGGAGTCCCCTATACATGGTTCGACAGAGTGCTTTTGGGCGTGACTTGACTCTAAAGCTGAGATAAAGTCGTTTTGTTTATCTATACCCATACGTACACAGGTGCTGGTGTCAACTTAGTCGTATAATTCCGGATTTGGGTCGGAAAATCTGTTTTGAAATTTTATGTTGGAAGACAGTTTAGCTAAGCGTTTTTGTTGGAACAACGGAAATCTTTTTTGTGTCCCTCCACTTTAAGATTACTTGTTGAAAAGATAATAAAACAGGTTTTTTCTGCAAAGTTAGTAAAAACACAACATCTTTATAATGTTTTGACTATTAAACTTTAAGTTTAAAAAATACATGCCTCTAGACTCTACTACACAAATAACCCAAGTTGACTTTAATTATTTACATTATTTTAATCGAAAGCTTTATGTTATTTACCGTTTTGTTTGTAATATTTACGGCAGACAAATTTGTATCGATTGTCCATTAGGAACGTTATCTTTTTTTATGTTATACCTACACATAGTTTGCATGGTAGTCTATTATTTGAATAGAAAGAAAAGAAAATAATAATAACTTTAAGGTAGTAAACAGACAGTTATTGGACAATTAAGCGAATAAAATAGTTTGAAGATTTTTTTTCCTTCGACTATTTCAGTATCTCATAAACTGTAGAGATATTTGGAAACTAGATAAAATGAGCTATCATAACAATTAATTAAAAACCTTACTTCTTGTGAACAGTTGAAAAATATTATTATATTTAAAAAAATGAACAAAAAACACAGTTATTGGACAAAAATTATAATTATTGGACGGTCGGAAACAATTATTGGACAGTCAATTAATATAGTGAAATTATAGTTAAACACGTAATAAAACACTATAAGAACATTATGTATAATATTATTAGAACAAAAATAGCTTTTTTAATTAAAAAAATATATAAACACCTCTGAAAACTAAGTCATATGTAAATTATTCATTACTAAATTCTAATCAGTCTCAAACGTTAGAGATCATAAATATTTAAAGAAATAAAATCTGAAAAATAAAGTTTATGAAAAACTTAAGAAGAGTAACAACTTAAAATTATTATTTGGAACTTATTGGTCACAAAATAAATTAATAAAATAGGAAAATTGCAAGAAAAATTACAAGTTCAGAACTTCTTGTTTTGGTACATATCGAATAGGATTTTTGCCTCTAAGTCTTCGTTGGTATTATTAGCTTCATCGTTAGAATGTTCTTCCAAGCTTATCTCATCCTCATCATCATTATCGTTCACTCTACTATAGCAAACATGGCACACAAAAAGATCTGTTGTTATGTCTTCTGGTACATGTTCTTGGTGTTTGTGAGGAACACATTTTACGTGAAATATCGAAGAGCACATATCACAATACAAACGATTGCTGATTTTTGTTGGTTTTAAACATATTTTGCAGGTGTTTGTACTTTCCTTTATTTTCTTTTTTCCTGACTTTACATTATTGTTTTTTTCATTTTGTTTTTTTATTTTGTTTTCTTCTCTTACTTTCTTTCTTTCTACTTTTATTTTCAATTCTGATTCTTTTTTCTCTTTTTGTTCTTTAAACATACTTCTGTACTTGTCTGATGTTATTGCGTATGGAAACCTCACTGTATTTCTTTTACCTTTTCTTTCTGGTGTTTTAGGCATTGTCAAAAATGGTGCAAATTGACTGTTAGATATAATTTTAAACGCAGGACTTTTTTCAACTTAACTCACATCATCAGATAAATTTTCTTTTTCTTGTTCTTGCAACACAGGAGTATTTGTAGCATTTTCCTTGACTGGTGTACTAACCATTGGTATACTTGGTTGAAAATCTTGTGAAAGTTGTTCTGTAGCCGAATTATTATTGCAAAGAATAAATTTTGGGTGCTCTGGATTATCAAATCTCATTTCCTGACATTCATAGTTCTCGGTAGCCATAGTTAGTTCTGAAGGAATATCTTGAAAGTCCTTGTTAGTATTAGCATTGGATTCTATGGGAGATAAGTTTAAATCAAGTAGATCTGAAATTTGTATCAAATCGTCTTGTGGTATTCGCTCTTGGACCTCTGAAACAGTTTCAAGCGCTTGGTGAGTAGTATCCTGTGCTATAATTGAAGTTTCAGATATTGGTGAACGACGTCTTTCTGAATTTGAAGATGATGATGTAAATGCATCGTAAATACTATGTAAAATTTGGAAATCTTCATTAGTACTGTCTAAGTTTTTTGTAAGTTTCCAACTGCGCCAGTTTCGTTGATCCAACTATTTGGCTGAATTGAGAAAACGATAAAACACGTTCTTGATGTTGGGGGTTCTGAGTCTGATTATGTATATTGCTGCCCAAACATTTCTCGTAATCAATCGCATCAGGATTAAAAGGCACCAATCCACAAGTTTTGAATCCGTTGATCAAAGTTTCAGGCTTTATAGATTTTTCAAGAGCTTCATCAAGGATACCAGCGAAATTGGATTATTCATAAGCCAGGTCCTTGCTGTATCTTTCCATGCCGCCTTAACCGGCCGAAAAACAGCTACGTCAGCCGGCTGTAGAATGCGTGTTGCATTTAGGTACAACGCTATAAGCTCAATGCCCAATTCTTTACATAATTTACTTACACTGTAGGTGAGATGGGTTTTGTGTCCATCTAGAAAATATATGACTGGCAGTGCTACGCCTTTTTGTAGTAAATATGGGTAGAAAACATTTCCTATATATTCAAAAAACAGTTCTGAAGTCATCCATCCATTATCACTTCGTCCTACACCCCAGTCTTTTGGAATCCCATCAGAAATTTTTTGTGGAATTCGCTGGTAGTTGTAGACAACCATGGGTGGACAAGCTTCTCCAGAAGCTGAGAACGTAAACATGACCGTAATTGACTCTTTGGAATTATTAGTGTCTATGCTGTATACATTTTTAGTTCCTTTGACAGCTAGTACTTTCCCTGTTTTTGGGCACAACTGAAAACCACTTTCATCCCCATTGAATACTCGAGTAGGGTCATCCAACAATTGCAAAAGACCAATTTCTTCTAAATACTGGTGTATCTCAGCAAACCATTTACGAATATCTTGTTCTAAGACATTTGCACTAGACTGAGTAACTCCTTCACTAGTCCGTTGGACAATGTTAGGGTGTCTTTTTAAAAATGCTTTTACCCACCCATCCCCAGGATAATTATCCTTAAAAGGATTTGGCCGTGGATTTTCCTCAAGAAATTTGGATACACTACGTTTCAAATTTTCAATTTTTAAAGGAAAACCCTTCTTTATTAACCTTATAATCCAAAGTTCTAAGATAGACTCTTCATCATTTGTTAAAACTGGTTGCGGTCCGAAGGAAGTCCTATGATCAGGATTTTTTAATTTAAAATGCAGTGTGGACTTTGGAATGTCATATTTTCGGGCAATTTCTCTTATCTTTGGGTTTTCCGTTTCCTGTAATTCCCTGAGTGCTAAAAGCATATTATTAGAGTCATAATTTTTCTTTTTTCCCTCAGGCATTTTTGAGACTTCAACCTGCAAGCAAACAATTATTGGACACAATAAGTGACAATTATTGGACAGTGTCCAATAACTGACAGAACAGTCTGTGATACTTGAAATTGAAAGTACGTCATAAGGAATTTAAATGTTTAAAATGAACGCAAAAAACATCATAGAAACTCAAAGCTCTGAAAAAAATAGTTATTGGACACTGTCCAATAATAGATTTTTTCAAATTGTACCATACAATTACTGGACAGGTGAAAATAACCTCAAAATATAACATTTATGAGATAAAAGTCCATTTATCATGTAAATTGTATGATATCTTACCAATCTCCGAGGTGCCAAAACAATATCAATCACCACTATGCCAAAATCGTAACAAAACTCTAGACTCAACCTTATAAAAATAATTATTTTTCAAGACAATATACGTTTCCGTGACAGCCGCTGGGAAATATTTTTTTTGACAGTTTACTACTGCCATCTGTTACAAAATATATGAACTATAACAATGTTAGGAACTTATAGATTTAAGTAATAGATATAGATGTCGCTTTTTATTTGTTGTTATCTTATTTTTAGCAAATCAAAAGGGACTGTCCAATAACTATTCAGTGTCCAATGACTGTCTGTCTACCCTATATGTACGGTAAGATAAGGTAACAAGTTTGTAATGTGTGAGATGTTAACTGTTACTCTTTTCTGTTGTAGTTCAATTAATTTAAGAGTAATACAACACTTTAATTATTTTTAAAACATAATTCTCAATTGAATTTTATGTTTGTTATCAGGTAAACCCCGAAGAAAACAGACTGCCAATCGTATCACATTCTTCACCTTGTAAGTATAGTTACCTACCATAACTATTATAAAAGAAATACATATTTACTGAAACTTTGTTAACTGAAAAAGAAATGTCACTACGAGATACTATTCGCAATGAAACCGAGCGAAGCTGTGAGAGTCAGAAAAAGCTACAGAAAATAAAAAAAAATAACGTTATTTATTTTGTCAAAGAATTTCTTCGTCCTCTTCCTCTCAAGGAATGCGTCGTGTCCATTAACCGTGTACATTTTTTGCAACTCATCAATCTCACTTGACACACTTACGTAATCCACTCTCCCCGCTGCTGCTACCTTATCAGGATTTCTGTGGATATTTTAGTAATTTCTATAATGATACAATTCACTTAATAATATGACATAAATCATGCTAAAAGCAATAAAAATTATATTATGAATCTTTTTTGTGAATCTTTTATATGTGAAAATAAATGCTTATCCTACATTGAAAATATTATTTGCTAGATTTTATTCAATACTTTATCCCTCAAAATAACAAAATAGATATTTTACGACTAAGTAGAAGATTAAACAAAAAATATTACATAATATCAGGCTTAGCATTCGACAAAGAAAACTAAGTTAATGTTATAGAATTCTAACCGACATTATTGGAAAAGTAATTTCCTTGTAAGTATGGTAGAGCAATATTACCAAAGATAATGAAAATTGCCGTAGAAATTACGTTCTGAAGAATAATTTCATTTCAGACTTCACTGGAGAGAAAGGAGTGAACGAAGAAAATGTGGGTAACATTTTATTATTTTGAGAGATACACGAGGAAGGTAAAATGAAAGTGACCCTTTTTGATAACTATACTTGTATTTTTATACAGCGGGCAGTGCCAGGGCATTGCAAATGTACTATGAACGATCTATCACAGCTGATTGAAGCGATGCCGGACCTAAAAGGGCCGCCTGGTCCTCAAGGGTCTACTGGTGCTGATGGTACTACTGGAGCACCTGGAAAAACGGTAATCATTAACTATTTATACTCATCAGTAATTTTATTATTTATACTCAAAAGAAATTTTACCCAGAAAACCGGACAAGTGCGAGTCGGAGGGTTCCGTGCTTTGTAGATACATAGGTATATTATGTTCTCTGATTTTTAACCGACTTAAAAAAGGAGGAGGTTATCAATTTTTCTATATTTTTTTTATGTTGGTTAACTCAAAACTTTCGACTGGGTGAACCGATTTGGATGATTCTTTTTTTATTTGAAAGCTGGTGCTTCCATATTGGTCGTCTAGTTCTGACAACGACATCTATGAGAAAACCATATAAGTTGAAGATTGAAGTCGGTTTTTTTTACTCTTTAGAGTGGTTATAAATTATTTTTACTCTCTTGAAGTTTAGTTTTATTCCCTTGAAGTTTAGTTACCGAGTATCTCAGTATTCAGTTCGGTCTTCGGTGGTCCATCATCGAATCATTTTTATATAATTTAACTCCTTTCCTATATTCTACTAAAGCTTTGCTACAGGTAAAATATCTGCAAAAGGTTTCGTCAAAATAAAAAAATACCTTACCTTACTATACCTTATTTATTATCATGTATTGCCAATCACAAATTATTTAATTTTTACAAAATATATTTCTACTATGTTGGTGTGTACCTACTGACTCCTGTGTCTATTTTGGGCACTACTAAAACATTGACGATTGATTAAAAGACTATAATATATGACGGAGGAGGGCCCCCTGCTAGCTATACTACATCAGTCATTGTTAATTATACTCAGGGGTCTCCCGTGCATCAGAAGTATACAGGATCGCCTTTGAGACAAATCAGTAACCAGAGCCATGTACCATTCGATCACCATATTCATTGTCACACTTATCAACCGGCCAAAACTTCGAGTGAACCCTCCAACGCCACGGCCCCCCACGGCCGAAACTCCCCTCACTGCGCATCAGCCACACTGATCTCCGCGCACGTGTCCGCCACGACCTCCGCCAGAGCCCAATGCCACCACGCATTGGCTACTGGTATAGTCGACTCCACAACGGCCGTTAGATTACCCACTCGAGTTCTCATCAAAACATTAAGTTTACTGAATGCTACTTCAATTAAATTCAGACAAACTTTTCTTTAATTCAGCCCTGACTTGCTAATTACGTCCCTGTTATTTCACGTTTAGGCTATTGCGACCTAACTGCAAACCAATTTTTAGTCTACGAACTGCGCTGGCACTAATTCGCACTAATTACACGATAATTTTTGCACTTGACCTTCATTTGCTTTTCTACTTCATTTCATTACCAAAGTCTAAGATAATTGCAACTGTGTGGACGACTAATTTCAAGTTATACCCGCGTCTACAAAAAGGAATAACACTGTCACGCTATTTGGCGTAATCATCAATTTTGCAGGTACCTACTCGTAAATTTAAAAGAAGTGGTTAAGATTTTGTGCATCGACCTACAAACTCATTCGTTCTAAACACTTGTTCAATTTCAACTCAACAAAAAGGACACGGCTCACCGGATTTCGACGGTAGTGCTGGACACATGTGAAAGTCACATCGCAACAGCTGCAGACACAAAGCCCTGCCCGTCGCTGCACCGGCACACGCGGCCTCTCTCCAATGCTGCTGTGTCACGGCGCTGCTCTCGGCGCCGCAGACGAACCCGTAGTCAGACTCGTCGCACCTCAGCCCGTAGTGAATGTGATTCGAAATATGAAGCAGAGTTTACCAAGAACACAAATAAAGAAATTTAAAGTACACTGTTTTCATCATACCTAATTTACCACCAGTTTTCCAATCTCAGCCCAGAATAGTGTCCCTAATCCCACTTCTGATGACGGAGGAGGTGCCCCTTGCTCGCTATACTACATCAGTCATTGTTAATTATACTCAGGGGTCTCCCGTGCATCAGAAGTATCCAGGATCGCCGATACGGTATCTATGTGGGCATACCTATTCTGGGCAGGGTAGTAAGTAATAATTAAACTGGTTACAAAAGAATGTACATAGTCACTTTATTAAATAAGGTCACAAAGTGAATAAGAGACAAGTCAACAGCTAAGCTAGGATAACAATAATCTAGTAGGTGTTCCAATTGAATAAGCGGGTAGGTACTCATAATCCAGATGTAAGAATGGGACAGGCCCACCCCCTCCTGGGGACATAGCCCACCACCAACCCATGGTCCCGCCGTTTCTGGCTCTGACCTAAACGTGGGATGCGCTCAGTAATCCCTCTTTACTGCTTACTTCACGCATGGCTTGATTCCCTACAAATTATAACTGTCCCCTTACCTCGCTATTGTCTCCATAAGATACAAACATTACCAAACGCAGCAATGACCCATCTCGTCTTCCACGGTGCCGCTGGTGCACAGAGGTTCCAGCTCTGTCTCGTTTACCTTTCGACTCCTCTCACTTCACTTATGGTCACTTGCGCAATCCTTTATTTAGAGTCCTCGATGCAGACTTTGTATTATTCCGGCAAAACAATAAACGAACCATAATTCTCTCTTCATCTGTCAGATGATTGACAGCCCTCCAAAAACCCTCTGGGTTGCCATTTCTTCCAAATCGAATCCTGCCAAAGTGAACCTGACCACTGACATTTCAATCCAATTAATTCACATAGCAACACTGAGAAAGACTAGATCTAGCTTCATCGACTAGATGGCGTTGATGATTCTCCGACATATATTTGATGACGTTTAGTTAGTTAGTTTTTAATTTTTTTTCTCGTATTTGTAGTATGGGACGATATTAATTGCCTACTTTCATAGTTCTATGTCAACGAAAATATCCTATAAATTTTGATTCACTTGAGAGTGTTGAAATATACGTTTTTTAGCAGCACACACGGCCGTATCTTTTTGTACGTTAACTTAGAAGTTTGATTTTTTCAGGAGTTTTAAGGGACTGTAAATACCTAGCCGTGCCGCTTGCTGCTCGACTTGGCGGGGGCACTGCCGTGCTCCCAGATCTAACTCTAAGGTTTTTATTTCATCCTGATACCTCCAATTCAGTTTCAAGATAAAGGATATTGACAGACAGACAAATGGACCACAAAGTGATCATATAAGGGTTCAGTTTTTTTCCTCTTGAGATACTAAGCCCTAAAACTTTAAAAAATCTTCTATACAATAAAAAGATTTTGAATAACTGGCATTAACGGCCAAACGTTAGCTAGGCGTTTAAGTGATACTTACTTAAATGTTAATTATAGTTCCAAAATATTTTTAATTACAATGAGAAGTGATAAATATACCTATGTCGTACTATTTGACAAGAGTTCGACTATTCTTAGTATTTAGACACCATTTAATAGACGGCATGTAGACAGAAATTATGTCGTAGAATATGAATATTTTATTATCAATGTAAACTGTCTACCAAATAAGTCACAATCACCTTTGTATAGACGCACTAAAACATCCTACTAATATGATAAATGTGAAAGTTTGTAAGTTTACAAACTTCCAAACTCAATCAAACAAAACGGATTTGGATGAAATTTTGCACACAGTTCATAACCTGGATTACCACATCCCGGAAAAGATAGTTCCTATGGGATGCGATAAACTATAGCTCATGTGGTTCATGTGTCGAGATAGTGCTTTATAATGTTGTGTTACGTAAATAATATATGATATAAAAAACCGGCCAAGTGGGGTTCCGTATTCTTATCTATAAAACGGATAAAATATTGCATTTGCTGTATGGGAGCCCCCTTAAATATTTATTTAATTCTAATTTTTAGCATTTGTTGTTGAAATAGGTAAATCATCTGTGAAAATTTCAACAGTCTTACTATCACGGTTTCTGGTGACAGGCGGACGGACGGAATGACGGACGGACAACGAAGTCTTATTAATGGGGTCCCGTTTCACCCTATGGGTATGGAACCCTAAAAATATCCAACAATTTCATCGATAAACATCTGTAAAACATCTAAGGGATAGCAATAGACATAAAACAGTCAGAAAAGCGGAAATAGTACCTTTTATCTATCACGTCTGGCCTAGAAACGCCGCCGAACATAAAGATCCTGAACGGTAAAGTATCGCATGGAAACGAACATTGGTACTATCTAAAACGTGAGCGATTACGTAAATTTATAGAGACTTGGTCAAATAAAATTCTACAATGTGCAGTTGTTAATGTTAAGAAAAAAGCCAAGTGCTTTGAACGTACACGTACCGTTCAATTGTACAATTTCAGCAAAAAGCAAACACGTTTCTGTATACGGCCCCGGACAGACACGGAAGCTTTAGTAACAGTTTCCCGTTAGAACCCTTTGGGTACGGAATTCTAAAATAGATTAGTACAAGATTAATAGACAATCCTATTTTATTACTTGACAGGTAACATTTTTATGTAGGTCCAAACTTTCATGTCGAAACTAGGACTCTATTGTACACTAATATGAATATGCCATAAGAACGTGTGACCGCTAGGATTTAGAAAAAATGACGAACTTTAATACTAACTTTTATTTTATTAACTCATAATGCTAACTTACGTCACATAAAAACTCCTGCTCTACCTGTATGCATTTAGTCAGTTTTAGAGTTTTAATATGTAGTAGATAACGTATTAATGCACTTTTGAAACATCTATTAATAAACTACTAAATACTCGTGTGCACTAATAAGAAAACAAGTTAAAAATTAGTCGCCATACTATTGTTTGTATGAGTAATCAGACCACGGAGCTCGGATCTAATGCAACGCAAAGCTAATACAATAAAAATGGAATCGACTGTCCCAAGGGCGCCTTAGGGGCACGAATCTTGTCTTAGCAACCTCAATTTCTAGGGTTCTATATCCAAAGAGTACCATCGGGCAGTTATTACCAGGCCTCCGCTGCCCGTCTGTCTGTGGGCATTATTGAACCGTAATAGGTACAGTCGAATTTTACACAAAATATGTACCTATTTGTATTTCCGTAATATGAAACAAATAATAAAAAAATCACGAAACGTGTTTTTTAAACCACGGTGGTATGGGACCCTTTCTGTGAATCCGACTCACACTTGGCCGATTTTTTAACGTCCGTTGATGGTGTGATAAGAAGTAGAAAATCGACTTGGGATGTGCCGATTGAAAGAAAGAAAATACATTTATTAAACACACACAATCAAATCAAAGAATCATTATAAAACAAAAACTAAATAAAATCTTAATAATAGTGCCTAATGCGCTGGTATTGCGTCGATAGGTGCCACGAACTCGCAGTGTGACGTCACCACTGTCCAGATGTGTACAAAAATAGGGCTCCTAGGATCCGCGAAGCGCGCGATCGTGATTCCTAGTCACATCGGTGTGGTGTACTTATGCTCTTATCTGTTCTAGTATTACAAAGAGATTGTATTATTTATGTAGGATTTAATCTTAGGAACCACTAATGTGGATTTGGAGATTGTTCCACTGAAACATATACTATTCCCTATAGACTATGTATATAATATATAGACGCGGGTCAAACCTTTGGGCACAGCTACATTTTATTACTACGGAAAATACACAAAAGTTACCAACTCTCTTAAAACCTTTTTGTCCTTAATGATATTGTATACAGATCATAGAATAGGCCAAATAAACAAAATGTCTAAACATTTGTATAAGAGACAGTTCCACCACATATCGCCACTTAGTTTCAGCCGTTCTCCAGGGAAATCTGAACGTCGAGTAACCCTGAATGAAATTTTCAGAACGGAACATAATTATGTACCCGAAATGTATACAGACATATTGAATACATTTATTTCATGAGAAAAACACAATTATGTGCCAAGACAAAGACGAAATTGGAATTATTTGTTTGTTTAGTTTTTCGATATTTTCATTGTTTGTGTTTATTTGTTTTTATTAGGTAGGTATATTATTTACCGAGACTATGACAGAAATTTTGTTTGAATTTTCTTCGTAGACATTATTTTTAGGGTTCCGTACCTCAAAAGGAAAAAACGGAACCCTTATAGGATCACTTTGTTGTCCGTCTGTCCGTCCGTCCGTCCGTCTGTCAAGACCCTTTTTCTCAGGAACGCGTGGAGGTATGAAGCTGAAATTTATATCAATTACTCAGGTCTACTGTCCCTTGAAGCTGTGAAAAAATCAAACTTCTAAGCCAACGCAATCAAAAGATACAGCCGTTTATGCCGCAAATTTTCGACACTTGCAAGGGAATCAAAACCTACAGGGTGCTTCCCGTGAACTCAGAATCTTGAAATTTGGTACGAAGCAACGTCTTATAGCATAGATAAAGAAAAAATTACGAAAACCATAAATTTGCAAGGTTGTACGGAACCCTCGGTGCGCGAGTCCGACTCGCACTTGGCCGGTTTTATTCTTGAGAAAAATATGTCTCTTTACTATCTTTTAAAGTTAATAGTAAGTACTTTACGCAAAGTGATTTTCAGGGTCAAATAGGTGAAACCGGGCCACCCGGACCACCAGGACCAAAAGGTGAAAGAGGGGAGAGGGGAGATCTGGGAGCACCGGGAGTGGAAGGTCAACCAGGCCCGAAGGGAGAACCTGGTGCTGATGGGACTCCTGGGCTTCAAGGGCCTCCTGGGCTTGCAGGTCCACCCGGTCCCGCGACTTCAGCTCTCATTGTACGTATCAATTACATTTAAATTTCCTAAAACTAGTTTTTTTTTTGACTGAACAATGTATAAAATACTAAAGTAATACCTATATTATTAAAATTCTTAATCCACCGGGGACCTCTGCACAAAGCAAATCTTATTATATTCCAAAGAGATTTAAATATAATAGGGCATAGAGGGGGCATTGGGAATATTTTCATACAAAACTTTGAAGCCTAAGCGTCATTGTCCTTATCATGTCAGTTAGTATGAACGCGAGCTGTCATTCGGTCGAAATTGTACTAGACTTATTCCACTTGGAATAACTTTTGACTTCAAATTTTCCTCGCTTTGTCCCCTCTATGCCTTATTACATTTTAATCTCTTTGTTATATTCCAATTTTTTTCGAATATTCACCCGATGACCTTACTTCGCTATCTCTGAGTAACCGTTGTTATAAATTCCCTAACTTTAAGTGTTTTAGAACGTTCACTCAACTCAACTCCAAGACGTTGCCATAATTTTCCCATCATCGTAGGAATCAACGGGATTGTACGGGTCGGGTAATCCGAGCATCGCAGGCCCAGCGGGAGACCGTGGGCCAATGGGCCTACCCGGGCCCCAGGGCGAGAGGGGATACCCGGGCAACAAGGGGGAGAGGGGATTACATGGATCCAAAGGCGACAAAGGCGACAGGGTGAGTTTAAACTGAATATGATTAAGCTTCAGATATTGTTGGGGGAATTAGTGTTGAGTGGGATATAATACAAACACTTTCACCTGCAACGGGTTTGTGGATATACATATAGCAGAAATTTATAACAATTTGAGTTATTAGAACATCAAAATTATTAAAAATTTTGGTTTAATGAACATTTGATTTTGTCAAAACGGATGTGATGATTGAGTTGTTTTTAGGAAGTCAACTTACTCGTACAAGAAACATTTATTACTTTGTTTTCTAAAAAATTATAAAGAGAAAATATTAGTTTTTTGTATGTTTGTATTTTTTTTTATTGTTCATAGTGAATAGACTCCGAAACTATTTAGTCTAAACTAAACAAATACCCATAGTTTAGTTAATTTAGTTAAGGCCCTGCCTAGTTAGGGACTAAATAACCGTGTGTAAATTTTATTGTGTCCCACAATTTATAAAAAAAAAACAATCGGAATGATTTTTAAAACTGTTCGACAGTAAACCACGGGAAAGGCTTGCGCGTTTATTATATTAACTTTCGCGTTTATAATATAAGTAGCATTTATTTTAAACTTTGTAAGCTGAATAAACAACACAATTTTGAAGCACACTAGCAGAAAATTTTAAAATGTATAGGAACAGGAAAACTCCAGTTTATTATCAGGTCCAACACGAGAATACAGCTCTGCAATAAAAACTAACAAACCATTTTTATGGTGGTTAAACAGTTGAGAGAGAGTTGTTGAAATTCATGAACACTGCAATTAAATTTTGACATTACCGCCCCGTTTTGATTTAAATCAGATATTCTTATTTTTAGTTATTCACGATTATAAATATTGAGATCCAGGTAGAAATGTACCTACCTATAATTTTACTATGACAATAAGTAGAATTTTCATAAAGAAATAGTCATTAGTGTACTAAGTAACTTATTATCAAATTTACCCTTACCCTTTCTGAAATAAACCTTTGTAGTCAATATTATTTTATGATAACATTAAAAATATAAATTCTCACTGATCCTGCGTATTTAAGCGATTTGCTGACTGGACATATTTTTACCAACTGATGATCTTTACTTTAAACAAATATTATAAAGATAAAAGATTTGTTTGTTTGTAATGAAAAATATTTCGTTTATTGAAAGCTACATTATTAGGGAGTTATAAAGGCTATATTTTATTCCCGTATTCCCACGGGAAGGGGAACTACGCGGGTGAAACCGTGCAAAACAGCTAGTTATTTATATTTGTGTAGCTTCAGTATTGTTAAAGTCAACATCGGGTGTGCTACTTAAATAAGTCGTCTCTTCAAGCCGAATACATAAACTATGCAAATCAGGACACAGATTTAGGTCGTTTGCAAATTGAATAAATATAACAACTTGAGGTTTGAAATATTCTGGAAGCTGATTAAACATGAGCATAGCATTTATTTATTTTAGTAGAATCGTTCGTTTAGACTTCCACGTGAAGTTTAATTTAGAACGCTATAAATAATAAAGTCCAAAAATAGCGGGGCAAACAAAAGTGAAAAACCTACACTATAGACTTTTAGCTAAGTGACCTTCGAAACTTAGAAACCAACACAACCTTATGACATCGTAAAGAAAAATGTGCAAAAATCAAAAGTAAACCGGAACTAATTTGGTCCATACGTGGACAATAAAGCCGGCCGTAACGCAATAACCGCGGGCTTGACCCTCGTAACGTGACGTTATGTTACCTTCAACCCGTAAGATTATAACTGTGTTACAGGGCAACATGGGTCTTAGAGGCCCACATGGGGCCAAAGGCGAGAGAGGCCAACCAGGCCGCGATGGCACACCAGGCCTACCCGGAGCGCACGGCCGCCCCGCCGAAAAAGGCGAGAAAGGTAACAAACTAACTCGACCATCAAATTTTATGTTTCACTATGACCCTTATTTATGCGTAGGCAACACGTTTGCAAGATTTTAGGGCTTCATAGTAACGATTTGGAAAATCTTTATTTCTTCTGAACCTCTGAGGGCGCTCGAGCCGGCGCGTATTATATTATTAGTTTAGTTCCTTTTTACGATGGACGCTACAGCTTTTTTATTTGATCTTATTTTTACTTTTCTGTATTCAATAAATAGAAAGGTCAGGAGTGGGTAGACCCTTGAAGGATTAGTTTTTTTTATTGGTGCTACAGCCGGGTTTAAGAATAGATACAATATACGTACAGCACAGTATTTTTTCTGACTTAAATTTAAAACTTAGTACTGTTTCAAGTTATCGAGTGTTTTCTGTGATACAGGTGTTCGTGGACTGCCAGGTCTTCCAGGTCCTCCTGCCACTATGATATCCGAGAACTCAGTCGTGAGCGATGTCGCGCGTACTGGTATGTTAAATTTAACCTAATTTCTCTCGCCAGCTCGTCAAAGAGGCGACGGTCGTCTGGTTTAGTCGACGCTAGATCACTATAGTAGTTGTTATCTCTATCAAAGGATTATTTAGCTATCCAAACACAAAATACAAAGTACTTTAGTTTTGGAGTAGACGGTTAGTTATTATCGAAAAAGTTTAATGTATTCTCTAGTTCGTAAGTTATCATCATCTGGCTTATCACAGTCTAGTGTTGTGTATAAATAATAATAAATTGCAAGACATAATTCACACACGGACATTTAATTAGTCCTTAGGCAGAACTTATACTATGGGTACTAAACAACTGATAAACATACTTAAATAATCAAAAATCTAAACAGATATCGATACAAACCGACTTCAATCAATAGCACTAAAAAGAGTATTATCTGCATTTTCAACATCAATTACCTAAACCCATTACGCTGACAGCGAGTGATTTGCTGATGTCCGTTGAGGAGTTCCGTTCTTCACTTGAAGTTCTTGATCAGATTTTCGCAAAACTAATATGGGACCAACCTTGACGTATACTCGGTCAAAACAAGAAATAGGTATATATTTCAAAATCGGTTCACATTTGGATTAACATACAAAAAAAACATAGGTAGGCAATTAATTGAGAATCTCCTTTTTGTTGGTTGGCAAGTTGGTTAGTATATAATCAACACAATTTAATTACTTAATTTAATAATCCAGTTAAAACCAAATTAGCATGTTCCTCTATCTGTCTTAATTTTAAAGGTGATTTACACCTTCTATATCACCTCATTATTTTTTTATGAATTGAGTCTAAATAACCTCATTATTTTTTTTATGAATTGAGTTCTAAGTCCATGTATGCGACTAGATAGAATTATGTTTACAAGAACTGGTATTTACAAATAAATTATAATTGATTATGATTCGGGCAGCAACTAAAGCAAAAGGCGTGAATGTTGTTACGAATGAAACAAACAAAAATATTTACCATTGAGGTCATTATTTTTGTAACTTTTGTTGGTAGGTGTTTGTCTACGTCTTACATAAAACATACATGAATCATGACAGAGTTGTTTGAAAAGTATAAACTATCTATGTAAAGAATATAGAGACTTGGACTTGGCCAATTTTGATTGATGGTTATGGAAGACAGTATGGAATATGGTATAGTGAATTATAAGTTCAGCTGTGGACATCAGAGTTGATAAAATGCTGATGATGATGATGTATTTTGATATTCTAGATACTAATACACATAGCTCCCTTAGATTAGAATTTAGATTTGAGAAAGTACAAGTTGTATTTTTAGTAATACTAGCTAGTATTTTTATAAAAATATTTTTAGGTAGGTATTTATATGTAGATAATACCACAGGTAAATACCTACAGTAAATGAAACTAAAATCAATTGTCAGTTACTTTCAAAAGTGATATTCTAAGTAAGATTCATGAAACAATGAAATCAAAAGATATTTTATTTACTATTTAATTTGAAAAAAGACAATTCACAGAACATTGTTCTAATTGACAAGTCTAAAAATTATACAAATGAGAATTTATTTCAAATTACACTTTGAAAACTTTTGTTTTCATTATTGTCACGAAGACAGAATTATGGACGAATACAATTTGGTAGAAGTAATTAGACAAAGTTACGATATTATATCTGGTGAAATAATTCCCCTTATTTATTTTAAAAAGTTAGACAGAATACAATATTTTACTATCCTACTAAATCTAAACATAATATCATAAGGACGGAAGTTTTTGAGCTTCTTTAAGCACAATGACCAATACGCAAAATGACAACTTCATTTCTAGCTTTGAATACGCAGAATGACCATACACAAAATGACTACCTACACGATGACTACATAAGAGGATGGTTATTTTTTGGGTAACACACTGTCACGGAACAATACAGAACGGATTTTGATGAAACTTTACAGTATTATACCTTATACATCAGAATAATACATAAGCGACTTTTTATCAAGGAACACGGTAATTTGCGGACAATGACTATTATAAAATAAAATCTAGTACTTTATGACATATAACCCAAAGACCGCTTTACAAATTTTGTTGAATTAGTGATCATTGAAACCGCGTAGTTTTTTGTTCTCTAAAATGAATAATTTTGTTAGTTTTTTTTTGTCATAATAATAATGAAAAACTACTTAATTGTTTTCCAAATTATGATAATAGTGTTTCCGAGGTTTTATTTATTTTTACTTAAATATAAAAACATGTCTGACTGTTAGAGTAGGTAGTTGTGTGTTCAAGTAAGCAGGCTACAAGTAGGTAGTTACAATACTATGTACTTTATAATGGGAAAATGGCATAAAAAAGAGTTAAGTCGCAGGCTAAAGCAAATTCACAATAATTCTCATAATAAAGGTCACGAAATGTAATTAATGTTTCAAAGTTTGTGACGGGATACAACTTTGGTTCCTAAGCGTAAGTATTTACAATTTCCTTGACAAAATTTAAAAGTTTAAATTTAATGCAATAGAACACGATACCTATTATTCTATAACAATGTCTCAAAAATGCTAATGGTGCCAAAATTTATCAAAATCTCATCAGCCATTTTGTTTGATTGAATAACAAACATCCCAAAATCCAAACACAACTTTCTCATTTATAATATTAGTAGGAATAGTAAGACAAGTTCTTTTAATATCTGATTCAATTCAAAGCTATTTTATTAGTCTACATCTACATCTTCTTACACTAATATTATAATGTTAGTAACGAATTATAAACTTAAAAACTACTAGACCGATTTTAAAAATTATTTCACCAAAATAGAAAGCTACAGTGTCCCTGAGTAGAATAGGCTATACTTTATTCCCGTAATCCCACGGAATCGGGAACTACGCCGGTGAAGTCGCGCAGAACCGCTATCAAATATACGTATTTAACAATTCATTTAGTTTTGGTATAGATAGAACGATATTATTTAATGAAAATATAATATTATTAGATATAAATAAGCGATGGTAGAAGACTTAAAGCATTTATTTTACGATGACTTCAGTATAGTGAAGCAATCACAAACTGTAGCACATTATAAACTTGACCCTAACAAACCCAACTAATATCTCATAGATTTTATGCGTTTTCCATTACCAAACCTGAATATAAATGACAAAGGGATAATATTCGCAGAGCCGCGGGATGTTTCTCTCGTACGGAGCGCGAAAGGCGAAAGGGGGGAGAGGGGAGAAAAGGTAATTACGCCATGTTTAATATACGTAAAAAAAACAATTAATCAATCCTAAATAAGAGCAGAAAAGGTCATTTTGGAATCAAATTAATCCATACGTCGATCTGAAATCATTGAAAATATAAAAGCACTATTTATCACTAGGCATCAAAGTAACTATGGAGATCAATTTATTATTTTGAAAAATTGATAAATTATTTGAGTTTACGCACTAATAATAATCAACTGAAATTACATGATTACGTGATATTTCTTTCTTGAAAAATGATTGATCGATGGGCGTCGAAAATTTACTCGTATGGGGTAGAACTAACATATAATAAAAAAAATACATTTAGATTTGTTATATTAATAAATAGACCTTAAAATTATTAAATTAGGTCACGAAGCTTCAATAAAATTACAATAATATTCTGTATATATATATATACTTTTCACAGTCGAACAATGATTGATTGCATTCTGACGTATATTACCGTTGATTATTCATTATGCTAATACTGTTATTGCTATTCAAACATACTTCCTTGACTTAATTAGGGTTGCCTGTAACATAAAGGTTAATTTATTAGGGCGAGAAAGGTGCAAGAGGAATGGAAGGCCCGCAAGGTTTTCCAGGCAGCGATGGCAAGGGAGGAGAACGGGGTGACATTGGGCCATCTGGATTGCCTGGAACACAAGGACCATCCGGCCTTACTGGTCCAAAGGGCGAAAGAGGAGAACCTGGTCCACCTGGTCCAGTTGCTCTCTCAAAAGACGAAGCTGCGATATGGACTAAGGTTAATGTTTTTTTTAGAATCAAATTATAATGAGATTTGTTGAGACCTTATTATTTTTAACGGATCAAGACTATTTGTGACACCATCTTTTTTCCTAATTTAAAATTTCATCTTTACAAAAATGCGTTATCATTTCTTTTAAATTAATACCAAAATAATAAATATTTACATCCGAATGCCTCACGCTATATTGTACTCGTACCTTTACTCCTAAATTAAATAGATTGTACTATAACAACAAAATCTACAAAGCCATAGACATTAAAGTACGGACGCGTAGATTGCTTACACGCCTTTATTTTCCAACAGGGCGATAAAGGCGAGACAGGTCCTCGAGGTAAGCGGGGCCATCCGGGTCCCCCCGGACCCCGCGGTCCCCCCGGCCTACCCGGGCCCCCAGGCATACCGGGCACAAACGGACCCTCCGGCGATATCGGACTACCCGGATGGACGGTAAGATAAACAATCTTTTCGAGGGTTTACCGCGCAATATTCTATTTTTGTGGGGGATTAGAATATTTTCATCTTGTTTTACGAGAGTAAGTCGGATAAGTATTACATTACGGTGAGGCTTATGGAAATTGATAAATCATTATTTTCCTTGGGTTTGCTTCATTCTTGTTAAATTAGCTATGAATCAACAGAATAGAAGATTCTCAATCACCGATATTAATGCATACTTCAAAATGTTTCTGCAATTAGGGACCACCGGGCACTCCAGGTACGCCGGGACCTCCCGGACAGAAAGGTGAAAAAGGCGACCCAGGACTTGACCCTCTACACTTAGAAAAGGTAATTCCTTAATCTTTAATAACCTTTGTAACAGGCCTCTGGGCAAAACAAATTAACGACAGCAAACCATTTGTTTCTCAGGTAAAAGGAGAAAAAGGTGATAGAGGGTACGATGGGAATCCAGGGGTGCCTGGGAAAGATGGTCCTAGGGGGCCACCGGGCCCGCCCGGTGGTCCGACGTCTAACATTCAATATGTCTCGGTACCCGGGCCCCCTGGGCCACCGGGACCCCCTGGCGTCCCCGGAGGGCTTTTCCCGAACGATGTTTCCGATACATTGACCGATAGTCCAGGGATTAATCGACGGGAACCCGGTAAGGAAAATACGACAGTTTATTGTTTACTTTGAATGAGGATCAGTAAAGTTATAGCAAATCCATTAAAATAGTATCCACGTTATTCTTTATGATATAAGAGTGATATATCTTTTTGAATTATCCAAATCGGACCATTACTTACGGAGATATTAAATAATAAACATATGCCGCTCCTGTCGCAAAACTCAATGAGCGCGGGAGCATGGTGACGTCACTGTGACGGAACCGAGCTCGGCCGGCCGGCCGGCACTCACGATTTGAGGAAGCGGCGCGTAATATTTGTGTTGTTAGAGTGTAATTTTGTGATATTTAAGTATAAAACAAAAGTACTTACATAATATGAGTAAGTACTAATAAAGTAGAAGCAGGTTTTGTGCAAACTCAATTCTATAACCTTCCAAAAGTGGATTCTTCATGGTATTTGATTACCTAGGTAATCATTCTAAGTTGGTTGGTCGTTGGAAACTACAAAGGTAAGGGTGCTGCTTATTTATCTACGATTACGTACATACGTACTTATTAGTACTCTTAAATTTGGAAGTGGTTGGTAGGTGTAAGAAAGAATGAATATAAAGTGTAGGTACAGAGACGTATTTAGAACTTATAAATTTTGTTTACAGTATCTTGATAACGAAAGTTGTTTTTTGTTTATTCATACGTAGGTACATCATTACGCGGATGGCTTTTTAACCTATGTACTTGCACTTTATTTAGTGATCTACACTTGTTGATCAAGGTATGACAGAAACCTGAATATTTGTTGACAACAGCTGGTTTTTTTGCCATCTCGCTTTTTGTTACAAGTCAGTCGCTCAGTATGTACTTAGGAAGGATGACTTGGTATAAAGCAATTTTTTAGCATTTCTTACCTCAAAAATAAAAACGGAACCCTTATAGGATCGTTTTCTTGTCCGTCTGTCTGTTAAGAAAATCTACTTCCCATTGGTCTAGCTAGAGCTATGAAATTTTATAAGAAGCAGGGCCATATGACACAAGTAATGGAATAACATGAATGCACCCCTGTTGAGTAAAGGATGCTAGGTGCGGACTCACGCACGAAGGGTTCCGTACCATTTATCTATAAAAACGTTAAAAAAACATGTTTGTTTTGTGGAAGCAATTATTTAAGATCTGTGAAAAAGTACAAGGAATCGTATTTAAAAAAATATATGGGAGTACCCCCTTAAATATTTGTTTTATTTTAAATGAATTATTTATTTAAAGTGTATTATAACTAAATATTCTGTGAATATTTGAAGCAGGTAGATACCTGTTGCCGTTATCAATATCGAGCAAACATAAGCAAAAAATATTTGTTGTATGGGAGCCCCCTTAAATATTTATTTTATTCTGTCTTTTAGTATTTTTTGTTATAGCGGCCAGAGAAATACATCATCTGAGAAAAATTTAACTGTGTAACTATCAGGGTACATGAGCTACAGCTTTGTGACAGTCGGACGGACAGCGGAGTCTTAATAATAGGGTCGAGGTTTTTTACACTTTGGGTACGGAACCCTATAAATTCACTTCGCTTCGATTCAGCTATTCACATAATATGCTTTTAGAACTTTTCTAGCTGCTCCGGTAGACACCGCACATACATACATACATACATACACATACACACGTAAATTTCGTTGGCAATAGCCCTTTCGTAGAATACGAATTTGCGCTAAAAATATTATTCACTCTTGATTTTTACCCGAGTACGTCCCTGTGTCATCGTATTATCCTTTGAATATTACACAGAAATGGGAACGAGCAAATAGATAGGTACCTACGTAGGTTTATCCACAATACTCAGGAAAAGTAAGGTAAGTATGTTTCTATAAATACAGCAGGATTAAAAGAAGAGAAGGTACACTACACGTACCACCTTATTTAAATGAATATCAACTAAATAATAGGTATATTATAGTTAGGTAGGTACGTACTTCGAAATGATCTTCAAAGTAATGTCTTGTAGCCTGGGCAGAGGGTGGAGTTTTAACATCTCTTTTTACAACGGATTACCATTTTTTACGAAGTTTTGGATCTTTCGGCACCTTAAAAATAGTTTTTCTGGCGTTTTTATAGAAGTGTTTGTACATTTCGGTACTATACAATATTTGCACATAGTTAAAAACTTGAATTAGATATAAATCAGACACTTAATTTCTTTTAAAAGTCCCAATTAAAGGAACAAAACACTTCGCGCCTTATCGCTGCCTACGGCTGACTCGCGGCTTCCGTCACAATGACGTCACCGCTACCGCGGCGGCTACTCGGTGAACTTCGCTAGGAATTCGGTCATAACTTTGTCAATTTTTGTCGTAGAACAAAAATTTTTGTACTGTATGTTAAGGATTTCTTAGCTCTATAAATCTGCATTCTCAACTAAAAACGTTACGGATCCTCATTGTGGCTATTACATTGTTTTATGAATTGGAATGAATTGTGTGACAGGTAAACACCGCGACGCGCTACATATTTTGAGGAGTTTGAATAATCCGATGCCGTTTCGGCCTGAGCCATATGGTAAGCTGTTTCAAATGTGGGTTCTTAACCACAAATTAATACTATAATTACAATTATCATTATTAAAATGTAGACTAAAGTCAGTAGTTTTGTTTGTCACAAGGCTTGGCAAGACCGCCCCTTGTACTTTTCTGTATCACTATGTCACTTGTTGCATATTTTTATTGGTGTACAATAAAGAGTTGTTACTTACTTACTTACTTACTTACTTACTTACTTGGTATTATAATATCTCTAAAGATATTGTAATTGCACTGATTTTTATCAAGACAAAACGTATTATAGTAAACAAAAGGTATCCTTAATTATTTTACTAAATATCATAGGATATCGTGACCCACTGGACCCTCTTGGAGAAAATACAGATTTTGAGGATGAAGACGATGGAAGGACTATTGTTGGGACTATTATATTTAAGACCACGCAATCCCTATTACGGGTAAGTAGATTCTGAAATGTAATGCTATTCTTATTTCATTCTTTTATTTGATTGTCTGCTTTTGATCTATGAAGATTAGAAACACTGTTATGAAGCGGAAAGTCTTACTCGGAAAAATTTTTTTGCTTTTGTCCTTCTGTTGAAATGGAATTCGTTGTGTGTGTAACCCATCTTTCCGGGTAAAGTAAGTACCTACTCCTTTTGTCATATTAAGTCACTGTTATATAAATACACACTATTACGTACACTGCACACGCATGCCCTTTACCATAACAACACAAAACATGAGTATTTTAGGTTTTGTATCTCCAGGAGCTCTATTTTACAAGCTTTTATTTAACTTGCAATATACGAGTATGTTTGTTTGGGTTGAATCTTGCAACTAAAGGAGAGGTTTCATGAATGTATGGAGACTGGGCCTTTTAGATTTAGATAAAAAAAAAGACGTGTGGCACTCGGGGACTGCCGCGGTAAAGCTATTGCATAGCATTTTGTATCAACAAGACTGCCGAAAAGAAACGACGTTAGACAATGCACGGCCTTCAAGCCACACCTCCGTGCCCGTCGGAGTGGTTTTTTTTCGTTACGGAATTTCTGGATTCGGTCCCCGCGCTCAAGGCCCTCGATAGAAGCTATGCAATAGCTTAATAAATTAACTATAGTTCTATTCATGATTTTTCTCATATTTGTCTAGTTTCGTTGTACAATAAACTAAAATTTTCATGAAACTAGCATGGCGGCGACCGAAAAAAAATATTAAGACCTGTCCCTTAAAATAACAATTTACATTATTTTGATGTTTGTCGGACTAATTCACAATAACATGGAAATTGGGCTTAAGAAGTTAGAAATACCATTATTTCAATATGATTTCATGCAGGTCCATTGAAGTTTAATTACTTTTGTGCAAGTTAAATAGATGGAATGCAGTGCAGTTTAATTTATGGTTAAAAATTGCAGACTGATATTTTTTATCGACACATTAAGGACTGTAATTCACAACTTCGACATTTATTACAGCGAATTTTACCAAAGCGAATGTTTGTGATCGCGATGTAAGTTGCCTGTATGTAAAAATATTTTAATAAAATATTTTTTGTCTGCAGCTGGGTACAAATTGTCCACTTGGTACAGTCGCTTACGTTATACAGGAACAAGCCCTACTAGTTCGTGTAAACAACGGATGGCAATACGTTGCGGTAAGTTAAATACATTTTAATTCTAGTAATTTTCAGCTAATACCGTAGAGTGGGGAACGTGATTTAATAATGCTTAATTGACTTTTGTCATGATAATAGACAATTCTGGCTAAAATACGCGTTGATATGTGCCAGAAAAAGAATTTGACACATCAATGATCTGTAACCAGAGTAGCGATAGAGCTAATATACTTAATTTATTTAGTACCAAACAGATTTACGATATAAACTGAAAGAAGATTTCGTTTAGAAGTTCTTTAGGGAATATCAGTCTCTTTTAGATCTTTTAATGGAAGTGTACGAGAAAAATCAGTTTAGTAAGTTGTTACTTTCCCAAGGGACTAAAATAATGTTAGTCGCAATTTATGATTTGGTTTGTATTTTGACCTAATTTATTATGGTTTGTGTTAGATGGGATCCCTGTTGGCTATACACACCCCGCCAGCTAACAGCCCGACTCGAGTTCCGTTGCAGAATATTCTGGAAACTTCCAGCTTAGTCCATCACAAGAACCCGGCAGGGGAAGGACCTGTGGTAAGTTTCTTTTTTGGCCGGTACTGTAATTTTCTTTAATTGTAGGTGCTTGTAGATAGGCTACAGGCTAAAATAGATAACTAATAATTAGAGTAGGTACGTAATATTACAACCATACGTATTAAATAAGGTTCTCTAATTACCTACTTCAATTTTAATATTAGTCGTCTTTGTAATAGGTATAGGCCAGCGGGAACCCGTAGCTTGGCTAAGAGGAATAAGTACAAACTTTTTGAAAATTTGTGACATACTATGCATGGCTAAAAACCAAGACCAAGCTATGACTACAGGTTGAATCAGTTTTAATTATTTTATCAAATCTTAAACGGAATAAATGAGAAATACAAGAAATCAGATTGATTTATTGGTTAAACCACAGAATAAGTAACAGTACTACGGTTAAACTAAAAACCATAAACATGTGGTAAAAATAGAAGTAATTACGGACATCCTAGAAGTTTTACCTCCTTTATTTTCTGCCGTTGGTATTCATCTATCTTTATCTATCTCAAACGTCTGGGGACCTTTTCACTGCCCGAGTTCTGCTCGTGAAATTTGCAAAAATATGTGGTAGATCAAATGCATCTTTACAAATATAATATTATGAAATATAGCTTTAAAGTTTCATGTTTTTGAGACAACAACATCAACATGGATACCGACGTTAACTAATGTACAATGGGCGGTCTTATCGCTTTTACCGATCTCTTCCAGACAACCTTAGGAGTTAGGATGGATGATACTGAGAGATACACAATTAAAGAATGGGTAGGTGCGATAAATAGTCAGGACTTCCAAGGACAGGAATTGAATTGACTAAATAATTGTTTCCTTTTTTGAAAAAAAAGGATATTAAAATAAATATCTCTGCCATAGTTACGCCTGGCTGCATTAGACGAACCCCATACCGGGGACATGCATGGTGTCAGCAGCACTAACTACGAATGTCACAGACAAGCCCAAAAAGCTGGATTCGACGGTACCTTCCGCGCTTTTATATCTTCCAGGTAAGCCAACCAAAGGAAATGTTTGTATTGAACAAAATGCAATTTCCTCCTGAGTGTATCTTTCTAAGGAAATTCAACTCCTGTGAATCGCCTAGTACAAATTCAGTTCAACTATAGAAAGTTCTGTTTTAGAACTTTTACGTATCTTTTGCATTGTTGGAAGGCTGCGGCAGTTCCAAGAACAATATCATCTTCACAAGTTCTTTATTGAAGTTTGAGCGATAGTTGTTTATTCCGGCCTTTGAATCTCTAGTTTTTACATTGACAAAATCTGATAAAAGTTTTCTCTGCCTAACTATCTTCACACTTAGCTATGGAGTGCTTGAAATAAATTCAGAAATCAGGAGGTCAAATTTAAGTGGCATTGGAAAGGTCGCATAGCTTAAAGGACTGACTCGTTGGCTAGAAAAGTTCTCTGGTGAATACAGGGCATCCATAATAAGGAGGACAGACGACCTACTGGTCATTAGAAGCCACAGGATGTAGACCGCTTTCGATCCGTCCCTCTGGAAGACAATGAGGAAATTCAGCTATTGACGTTCTGTCACTGAAATGATGATGATAATGAACTACTTATCGATTATTTTATACACTTATCATTATTTTAAATTTTAGGGTCCAAACAATAGACTCAATTGTAAGCTGGGTGGATCGTGAGATTCCAGTAGTGAATATCCGCGGTGATGTGCTATTCAACTCCTGGGGAGAAATGTTTGATGGCTCAGGTGCATTATTCGCGCATGCGCCAAGAATATACAGCTTTAGCGGGAAGAATGTACTCACAGATCCTATATGGTAAGTTAGAAACAGTTTTTTTTTTCATAATGAGGATCAGTACAGTTATAGCAAATCCATTAGAAATATTATCCACGTTATTCTTTATGATATAAGAATGATATCTCTTTTTGAATTATCCAAATCGGACCATTACTTACGAAGATATTAAATAATAAACATACTCAATGATCGCGAGAGCGTGTACCTCACTGTGAGGGAACCAAGTACGGCCGGCCGGCCGGCACTCGATGATCGCGGGAGCGTGATGACGTCACAATGAGGGCGACGCTACCGCGGCGGCTACTCGGTGAACTTCGCTAGGAATTCGGTCATAACTTTGTCAATTTTTGTCGTAGAACAAAAATTTTTGTACTGTATGTTAAGGATTTCTTAGCTCTATAAATCTGCATTCTCAACTAAAAACGTTACGGATCCTCATTACCTTTTTTTGTCGGAAGTAGTATCTGAAATTAATGATCCGATTGTGAAAATACTTTCACTAGTAGAAAGCTACACGATTCCCAAGTGACAAGCTATATTTTAATGTTAACGTAATGCGTTTTATTTATTTATTTATTTAACTTCATGTACCAAGAAAATGTATACATGGCGAACTTAATGCCTAAAGGTATTAAGGTTTTAGTGTTACTTTCCTCTGAGAAGTTACTTACCACTACACGAATGTCTCACTAGAAATTAAATATGCAAGGCTTTTTTAAACGGCTTTGTAGTTTCGCTTTTGACCAACCCTCAGCTACAAGTGATAAATTTTGAAATACATCGACCGTAGGCCAACGAAGGCAGTTTGGCATGGCGCGAATCCAAACGGCGAGCCAGCAATGGATGCCTACTGTGATGCTTGGCACAGTAGCAACCCTGACAAGTACGGCTTAGCATCCTCACTGCGCTCCAATAAACTACTAGATCAAGAAACGTGAGTATTGAGCAAGGTCATCATGGTCAATATACATTAAATCTTCTGGACTTGAAAATGTCTTTGTCAGAAACAGCCTAGTGCCTATTCTCTTCCCGTCGAAAGTAGGTCTCATGATTAGTCCAAGATTATCTAAAGATTTGTGTCAAAAAAAATCTAAACCTGCAAAAATAGTTTTATGTAAAATTACATTATTATAATGGCAGCGATGTTTGGTGTCAGCATAGAAAACAAGGTTCGAAGGTTGTTGTACGGTGAAGTAAAACATTGAGAGGAAACCCGCAAGTCCCCATAACTGATTTGAGGTATGTGTAACAGTATCCGGTCTGGT
This sequence comes from Ethmia dodecea, assembly GCA_963855545.1. Classification (NCBI taxonomy): domain Eukaryota; kingdom Metazoa; phylum Arthropoda; class Insecta; order Lepidoptera; family Depressariidae; genus Ethmia; species Ethmia dodecea. The sequence goes on from OY979449.1 coordinate 5,590,348, forward strand.
GATGGCCTTACGCTTGGGTCCGAAAAATCCACTGCTGAAAAGTGGGCATATCTGGAAATTTAGTATCTCTGCCAACGCCCGCGCGGATAAGGCTTGAGCGTATTTTTTGTTGAGACCATAATACTGACTTGTGTGTACTTTGTACGGATCAAAGATTAAATTTAATCGATTCCGAATGAGTTTGGTTTTGAATGGAATGGAATGAGTTTTTGTTCAATAAGTGGACTTGTAAGTTCCTATTTTGAATAAAACATTTTGACTTTGACTTTTGATCATAAAGAAAATATAGTTGTTCAAACCGTGCTATATATTTTTGTTTCATGTTATCTTCACTAAGTGCTTAAGTGTGACAACGCCTGTCTTTGTTTTGAGAGTTCTTTAGTTGTTTTACTTCTCTGTAACTAGTTTATACTACTATTTTATCAAAACTTTGTGAGTGTAACACAATATATCGTCCTTTTGAACCTTGTGAATCTCGAGAAAACGGCGTATGTAGGTAATAAATGTATGTTGTAAATATTTTCTAAAATAGTGGGTCGGTTATGTCTTTAAAAATATTTGGATAGCTCTTTAGAACCTACAGCATCACGATTGTACCAGGCTTATTTTTATATTTTGATACTAATTTATCGTTTCTTTTCAGATTCTCCTGTAGTTCTAGACTAATAGTGCTTTGCGTCGAAGCTACTCCAGTCGACACGGTGAGAAGAAAAAAACGATCAAAGTAAGTTATGTGAATATAATTTTCTCTATGTATTTGATACTTATCACCTACATTTATTTTTTTGTAAATACTAGCACTATTGTACAGTCAAGAGCAAGTCAGGCTTGACACTACCAGTTTAAGCTGAGCTCTGATTTGTACTGCGCGCCATAGAATACAGTATTCAAAGTCCAAAGTGTCAAGCTTAACGTGCTCTTGACTGTACTCGTAGCAAGAGTAAATATAAACTATTCATTTCTTACAGGAGATATAATCTTAATTTTGATAATAATGAATCTCTTCCTAAATGTTATTAATATCCACGATAAAGACGAATTCTCGGAATGACAAATATTATAATTTTGTTAACAAGCGATTAAAGAAATAAAATGTTTCAACAGGTACCGCGCCGATAAATTATTCTTCCTAAAAGATTTGGAAGAGCAACGGAATGACTCGAGAGGAAAATTATAGATACAGTATGTACTCTAGATATTTTTATTGTAACTAAGAAAAATGTGAAGACTGTAAATAAATTTATATTACGTAGATGTACCGAAGATTCGAAGCAATTTTTCCGGTGGAGCATATCGACAATATTCAAAACTATACTAAACTTAACGAAAACCATTTTTAAAGATGTGACTTTTTTTAAAGTATATTTTACAAAACAATACATATTAGGATTATTTATGAGGAACAGATAATCATATTCATTTGAATTATTTATTGTAACATGAACCCTACTGCAGATTTCGTGTATACGTTATTATTACATACACAGCTATATAATTTTAAATTCCCTGGATTATAATATTATGAAAGTCTATTTTAGTCTTATTAGCTACATACTTCAGAAATAATATTAATATTATTACCAAAGCTAAATAATAAATAGGTAATTCAAAACCAAAATAAAGAGTAACAACACCACATCCACCCGATCTGTAATAATTTCAGTGTTAATTTGTTAAAAAAATACCAAAACTATATTTTATTGCGATATTATTGTACTCTATACAGAATACTGCAAACATTATTTTTGAAAACACACTTTTCATTGAATATGTTTCTTTGAAAACTGACAGCCGGTATAGAAATAATCCCTTACTTTAAAAATGATCTTCTATTTACTTTAGTAGGTATATAATTTAACGACAAATACCTCTTTTTTATCAAATATTTCCATTTTGAATTGAATTGACGTAGTTGGAAGTTGGTTGATGCTATTTCGAAACCCGTTTCATCTAAACTCAATTCATTAATGACGATTCGTCGAATATCTTGAATTATTTGTATCCACTTTTATGGGTTCCACGGGTTCCAGTAAATTTGTAAATAATGGGCTTTTCTGTCTTTAGACGTAAGGTAAATGCATTATTTTGTAGATAGAAAAAACGTCAAAAATGTAAATAATTGGATAGAATAATCTTCGGTAACCAATCCTTTGGAAAACTACTGCCATTTTCGGTAGTTATTGATAGTTTATAAAACTTTGTGATGTATGTAAAATCACTTAAATATACACTCATGTTTAATTTCTTAAATTCATTATACTTTAAAAATAAATTGTTACTAATTAATTACAATAAAATAAGAGAATTGTGTAATATTAGTTATTTCAAAATTTTGAAACAACAATATATAGTGAAACGTCTAATGCCAACGCTAATTATCTCAAAATTCTTGCTTTGTTGTAGAAAGTAGTAGGTATGTGTATGAATGAAAGAATCATAATTAACTGTGATATAATTTTTTCGAAATTGTTTATTACGACCATTTAATGGATGTGTTAGTTGAGTATGTTTTGACACATATCAGCCAAATATTTTATTCTATTTTTTGTTTTATAAGCGTTTCGGTGTATAAATTATAAATAACTTATTCTGTAATTTTTCATTGTTAAAAGGACGCTAGGTGAAAATTTATTGTACTTATTAAGTACAGATTGTTTTGAAAATAAAACGGTTTTTGTAAAATGTATTTCATTTCACCTAACCCACGTAGAGATGACGTTAAAATTCAATAACTTAGAATTAATGTGCTTATTTTTATAAACTATCTCAATAGTGTGTGTCTTTTCAACCTAAATAAAGCTATTATAAATATAACTACAAAATTAAGTTACTAAATATTCATATAGAAATATTCTGGTATTTGTTCGAATATGGCATTAAAAATTCGTTTGCATTGTACAAAACACAAACAGAATCAAAACATTTTGCGAATCCGTCATTTTGCGTATCTGACATTTTGCGATGGTTCCTATTGTAGCTGTACAATTAGGTCTTAAATTACGTTAATGCTTATACCTTCATATATAGGATTTAGTTAAATAATATTTACGAAATAATTTAAAAATTTAAGATACCTACACAGCGGGAACATGGAAAATAGAAAAATTTAATTCATAAAATCCTTTAGCGATCATCATCAGTATAACTTTAATGAAGCCGACGGTAGAATGAATGACGAAAAGTAATCGCGTCATAGCTCATGATGTGGCGTTTAATATAATAAATTCGAAAAAGTCAGGAGTTGCCCAGTCACTGGCCGGTCATTTATAAAATAAGCTCTGCGGCGTGCCTGTGGAACAGTTCAACGTTGCATGCGAAACTTGAAAGGTAACATTGTAATTTTACTGCCACAGATAAGATATTCCTTGACATACTATGTAGGGAAAAACAATTTTAAATGTAAAACTTGCTTCTTAGATGCGGGTTCGAAAATTGTTTTATCGTTTGTAAATTTTAAGTAACTACTGAAATTTACATAATGAACTTATAATATAGTTGTTTCCCTCCACAGTAGAGACAATACTCTCTACCACTTACTATGAACTCAGCATACCTCCGTTCTATTCAAATCCATCAAACATCTTGAAGAATTTTATTTATTTCGTCATCTTTGTACATTTTTACTTACTGTGTATAGAAGTGACAAACGCCTTCCATATAGCTCAATTGACTTGGGCATGAAGTTGCATAAAAACTAAATTTATAAAAAAATACATACTCACACTTTGATATACCAAGGTATTCCATTACTGGAAATACCCCTTACCACCAGTATATTTGACTCCTAGGTAAGTGACAAAAATAAAAAAAATAACATAAAAATAATAATGGGGTAGTTGACAGTATCGAAATTAACTTGCGAGTAGTCAGTTCATTTCAATTTCAATTCATTAAAAGCATTATCCCAAAACACCTTTAAACATGTTTTTAGGTTTCAATTTAAAATTATTATACGAATTTTAAAATAGTAAAACTATTAAAAAAGTGTCGTAATTGAGTACTAGAAACTTCTTCATCACACCTTGCTTTCAGTACATTTTCCATAGTAAAAATTCGTTTTGACAGATCATAAAAAGTTCTGATTTGACTAGGCAGGACACCTACCCTATTCCCAAATACAGTGAAAACCGTTAAAATATTTAATCTATCTAATAAAAGGAGCGCGGGACGAAAAATGGAACGTGCCGTTGGTGAAATTAAAAGGGATTTGGGGTAAATTAAAGGAGTTAGGCTCTCCATAGCGGTCGAGTACGTTGTATGGTGTAGACCTTTCCATTTGCCACTTTTCGTTACGATCAAAGGTACCTTATTGACAGATTTTAAATACAGAAACATTTTAGAAGCTTTGATGCGTTCTCTACACTATGTTGAAAACAAATGTGAGTAGGTAAACATAGAAAATAAAGTATTGAGTATTAATGAAAAAGATAAACCAAACATATCCGTATAACATTATAAAATCTATCGTCAACAGAACTAGAAGTGAGATCAAATCTCTCTCTCTTATATAAGAGGAATGAGTGCAAATTTGTTTATTTTAAAAAAATAAAGGAATATTTCCATAAAATAAAAAAAACTGACTAAAGGATTTAAGGCAGTTTCCCTCCAGGGCCCATATTTTTTTCGTCCCTGCACACGAGTATATGGAATAGAGCCTGCAGAAAGATTTTCGGACAGGATTAATGAGGTAGTTTGCCATTGTCTTTCCAATTCCTGTCATGTGGTTATCTTAGACATGCAGGTACCGTTTTGGTTTAGGTGATGAATATCTACGATTCTACACTACTAGTTCTATAAAGAGGAAAGATTCGTTATATGGATACTTGAATTTTTTTTTGTAATTAGTAGGCTCCGAAACTACAAGGCCGAGTTAAAAAAACACCAAGTAACGGCACTTAGGTACTTGACTGAAATTGAGGGGAATATATAGTATGATATACGTAAGTAGGGATAGGTACTCGTATATGCGTAAGTTATAATGTTCACTATTTGTGTTTTAGGTTTCTGTTCTATTTTACGTTCACAAAACATCCCCATTTATAACAGTGGGTAGTTCATTTAAGTTTGATCGAGGTTATGGAAACATTAACGTGGAAACCGTTTACAATAAGTTGGATAGTCAATAGCTGCCAGGCTATTGCCGTTTATAATACTGAGGCAACCACTATGTACACCTACTACAGAATTTATAGCTACCTACAAGTAAGTACAGTTAAGAGCACATGAAGGTTTACCCTTGTAGTGCGAGTCTGACCTATAAAGCGATTGTAATAAGAACGTTACAAAGTCAAATGTGCTCTTGGCTGTATATACCTAAGTCACTATTTGCAAAATTACGAGTATATCTTGATCTTGCTATCGACTTCCTTCAAGTTTATATCAGACTAGCAGTTCCCCGTGATTTCATTCGTTCCCGCGGGAAAATTAAAACCATGTTCCCCTTAGAAAAGTAAGCTGTGCATTGGAGAAAGAATTTTTAAATCGGACCAGTATAGCTTCGGAGCCTACCTATTCACTAAACATAAATATACAAAAAACAAATATTTCCTAACCTTACCATACAATGCTATTTCGATAAATATAGAAAGAAAGAAAGAAAGAAAAAGTGTTTATTCACAGAAACAATTTCTACAAGACACATTAATACCTCCGCCAAACTGCAAAACAGTTTGTTGGCAGACGTAGCTCCCTTTTTTACATGTATAATAAAAAAAATATTATAATGACACTTTTTCTAATTATAGTATTATTAAACTAATCCTTCTCTTAAACTATTATATATTTATTTTTACATATTCTCCACAGTGAGGTTTTGACAAAAAATGTTAAAGAGGTATTCGCATATTATGTACGGTATAGTAAAAACGTTTTCGGTCATATTATTTGATAGCTAAGTGGAAGAGAGCAGAAAAGGTTACAGCTGCGTAGACAACATTATAATGGAGATAGAATTTAATATTACAATCGGAATTCACGTCGTCGTCGAAGCGATTGTTCGAAAGGTGTTTTTCCTGCAAAATACCCTTCACCCCAACCCTTGCACGAAGTCAGGAAGTCAGAAAGGTTGCGAAATTATTGTACTTACTTTAACCCCTAATCTGCTATGAAACCTTAAAAAAGGTTGCGTTAACGTGGCCAAAATTCATTACATTTTATTAATTTTTCGACGTAAGCTGATTATAGGAAAGCTATGGATGAAATTAATGAAAAATACGACCCACTATAAAATTAAACCATTCAAATATTAATTGGGGATTTTCAATTGTGTCTGCGCTCGAAGCTCTTCAATACCGGTATGTTGGTAACGATTAAACTGGTAAAAGCAACGTTGGGTGTTGTCAGTCAGAAAGTGAGCTGCACCGTGTTCCAGAGGGTCCGTTCCTTGTTTTTGTTATTTTCGCGCACAATGGAAATCGTTCAGCCATGTCGGATACTTTCAGGTGCCTTGCAAAATTCTAACAGACGCCCACTATCCTAACACCATCTTTTCGACTAGATTATAGCCCTTCCCCAAAGTATATGAGACTTAGATAAGGAGTGTCTGAATAAAATACAAAGTTTACCACTAAGAGCTATTTATAGTTTTTTTATTAAACCCACACTAACCCTGTCCTTTGCCTCTTTGGGCCACATCCTCAAGAGGCGTAGAGATCATCTCGCCATCTACTCCGGGGTCTGTTTCAGTTGGTACAGATGTTTGTTGTGTGTCACAGATTCATTCGATATGACATAAAACTCTAAAGAGTAAGAAACCGACTTCAACAAATTATACCTACTAAAAAATACCTTTTTTCAAGTTGGTGAAAAAAGAATCATCGAAATCGGTTGGCGTGATATTGAGTTATTCGTCCATTTGTCGCGCACATACTTAATGAAAATTTAAGAATTATATGGTTTCTCATGGATGCCATTGTCAGAACTGGACCAAATTAGTAACCACACGAGAAGCACCAGCTTTTTAGTAAAAAAGAATAGGGTTGTGTCCTACCTAGTCAAATCAGTTACTTTTTATAATAATAAATAAATAAATATAATCTCACGCCTTTTTTATCCCCGAGGGGGTAGGCAGAGGTATTCCATTACTGGATATACCCACATTTCACGAGATATATTGGACCCCTAAACGTGATAGGTGGTGAGCCCATCGCCGGACCGGGTCTGTTTACACATGTCTCAGAATTAATTCTGAGACCTGCGGGTTTCCTCACGATGTTTTCCTTCACCGTCGAGCTAGTGATAAATATGTACGTAAGTTTTTGAAAAACTCATTGGTACATGCCAGGATTCGAACCCGAGCCTCACTGATTTTCGGCCGGCTCTTTAACCGTCCGGGCTATCACTGCTCTCAGTTACTTTTTACGATCTGTCAAAACGAAATTTTACTATGGAAAATGTACTGAAATAGCAAACCGTGACGTCATAGTTTGTAGTACTCAATTGCAGCACTTTTTTTGATTGTTTTATTATTTTTAAATTTGCTATAATTGTAAATTGAAAATCGAAATACATATTTTGAGGTGTTTGGGGATAATCTTTTTAATGTATGACTACTCGCAATTTAATTTCGATGCTGTCAACTACCCAATCATCAAAATCCGTTCACCCTCCTGTCGAAAATTCTGAGGTAACAAACTTAAAAAAAACATAAGTATCGAATTTGAGAATTTCCTCCTTTTTTTGAAGTCTAAAAGTGACCTGCTTTTTTCCACTTCAGCTTGACAGATTTTTCATCAATTTATTTAAAATTTCCTATTAAAAATTCTGTGGACTGATATAAAAAAATAAGGAAAAGAGTATGTTTACATTGTTGCATAAGAAGGTTTATGTATAGTACTTTCATGATAAAATTTCTGTTTTGCTGTACCTTGAACGTCACATCAGTACACCTTTAACCGTGAACCCACCTTATTCCATTGCAGCAAATTTGATACTTAAAGTACAGGTAAAGCTTGATCTTCCACATTATAGTCATGGTGTATGTTCCATGCTTCGCGTGCTGCTTTACAACTTAGATATGCATCCTTTACGGTCTAAATATTACCCTATTAAACATTGTAATCCCTAAATAATGCGAGTTTTAAAGCTTAAACAGTCTGTACTAAAAATAACATACTCGGTGAAACTGTAAAATGAAAATGATATTAAAATAAAGTCGAGAGGATAAAAATAAACAAACTACTCATACTAAGCCAGATTATTCAATGAGAACCAATCTGAAGGGTGAAAAATGGCGCTTAAATGTCGACGCAAAGCTCAGAAATATATTTAAAGTCACGCAAAATGCGCTTAAAGGCGCCTGGGTAAACGATTTAGCTAGAAGCTTTGCAGCAAATAGCCTCGCGTCAACCTCGTCAGGTAATAGGTGTGCTGAGAAAACAAGCTGTAAGCACGGAACTACCTATGCAAGGGAACTCGACATCCAAATCCAAAAACCAATGTAATATTAAAAAAAAAATGTCAAAAAAGTAGTGTCGTTGTCTTTAAAAAATATCCTATGGAAAAATATATTATTAGCATTTAAACTATAAATTATTTTATCCTTCTTTGAATAGACTCATAATTTTTACATGAATTAATCAAAATGCTATATCGATAAATTTTTTAACAGGTATATTTACTTTATTATTAAAAATTTTCTTTGTAAATAAATATTAAAAACCCCAACCCTTTTCACATTTAATTTAAAACAGAATTTAAAATTTAAAAATCTCACTCCTTTTATCCCGGCGGGGGTAGGCAGAGGTATTACTTTTCACGAGAAAATTCGACACCTAAACGTGATAGGTGGTGAGCCATTCGCCAAACCCGGTCTGTTATGCCTACATGCCTCAGACTTAATTCTGGGACCTGCGGGTTTCCTCAGAATACTTTCCTTTACCGTCGAGCTAGTCACTGCAAATATCTACGTAAGCTTTTTAAAAAACACATTGCTACATGCAAGGATTGGAACCCGATCCCCACGGACAAGCGGGATCTTCAACCATGCGGTTACAATTAATAGCGTTTCCCTTAATGACAATAAATATAAATAAGTTTTATTATTTTCATTATTTAAATAGGAGTAAAACGTGAAAAAGGCTAATACGTAGGACAGGGGATTTAATGGACTTTCAATCAATATTGATAAATACTATATATTGTTTAGAGCCAACCATTGAATACCTATACCTTATTTTTAAAAGTAATACACAACCCCTGAATTGCATCAACTTGTTTTCGACGCCACTTTAATAGACTAGGAAATTGATTGTAAATAACTTTAGACTGAAGCGGGCTAGATTATCTGAAATTGCTTAGGGAAGGGACTTTGATAAATGCGATCGAGGCCAGCGTGCTACCCTATTACGGTATACTGAGTTGAGGTGCTAACTACTACAGATTACGATGAAAACTGGATTGGAAAACATAAAAAGTTAATTACATGCTGTAGTTTACACGCTTGCCACAAAGTACAGAGTAAATACAATACCCTCCTATTTAACTTCACCCCATTAGAGTAAAGATAGCAAAACATACGAAAACATCATACCTACTTTTAATACAGTATTTATAGATATATCAAATAATCATGATTTGATATTACGTTATTTAAAATTGATATGTACCTCCACGATTTTCTGAGAAAAAAGAGTCTTGAACGACAGACAGACTGGCAGACAAACGGACAACGAAGTGATCCTATAAGGGTTAATTTTTCCTTTCGAGGTAGGGTACACTAAAAATATATTTGCATTATAGATGGACAGAAGCAAATGTACCCACAAACTTTATCAACGTAAAATGTTAAAAAATAGCCCACCCGAATAACTTACTCCTTGAAATTGGAACAGCAAAGCTAAGGGAAGTAAGGCAAGTAAAATGTGGACAAACGGTGTACAACTGTGGAACTAACGGAAGGAAATCCACGTCCGCAGGGACAGCCAAGGATTTGGAAGTGGATGTGTGATACCAGACGAAATTGAAGCGATTTGTTGGCAAGTTTAGTGCGGTTCCCTGAAAAGCGATGAGAAATACAAAGTGCTGCATAAAGAGTGGAAAGAAGTAAAGTTTGGTTCTAAAACATATACAACACGTAACAGAAAAAGCGCAATTCCTCATACACCCCAACTAGTATAATAATATAAAAAAATATATGATGTAATCGAACTTTAGTTGTGTCTAACCAATTTTCTTAAATATCTATCAATAATAGTAGCACGATTTCCATAGAAAGCACTACATTGGCTACGATAATTCCTTTTTTTGAAAAATTTTACACATATTAAAAATAGCTGAAATCGAATAAGTTGTAGTCGATACTGAACAAACAAATTTTAGGAATTGCGCTTATTCTGTTACATGTTGTATATAAAAAAATAATCTTACGTCTTATATCCCCGAGGGGGTAGGCAGAGATATTCCATTTCTGGATATACCCACTTTTCACAAGATATTCTTTTTACCCCTAAACGTGATAGGTGGTGAGCCTTCACGCCTCACGATGTATTCCTTCACCGTCGACCTAGTGATAAATATTTAAGTATGTTTTGAAAAACTCATTAGTACATGCCAGGATGTTTGATTAGTTAACTTTGAATAAACTCAAAACGAAAATATTGCGTGCCCAACCTATGAATTTGATCAAAAATTGTGACTTGTGTTTTTGTTCCCAATGTTTGTTGAATTCAAAAGATGAGTTAAGGAACTAGTTGAATTGCAGATTAAACTTAATGATTTTCTCTAAAATGCACCAGATGCTCTAAACGATTATCTTATCTTATACAAAATGTCAACTTCACTGGTATTATACTCGGGTACATTTCTAATGACTCCATTTTGATTAGGTTAATTATCCTCTTTTAATATACCTATTTTAAAATAAATAATCTTTTAATTATATTTCTATCTTCCACACAAGAACCAAACCCAGCAATAGGTTTACTTTTTTTAGTAGTAAACAACAATCTTATTTAATCAAGCCTGGGTATGGAAGGCCAGTATCAAATTCCCGTTGGAATTCCGAATCGCAAATTACAATACTGACTCCCAATTCAAATCCGCCGTCGGTACGCCGATGTCCACCGTTTTCATTTTGTTTCGTCGTTCAGCTATTAACCTTGCACAAGCAATTTGTTTGATGGCAACATTTTAGTCCTTTCGACAGTCCACTGTAATCCAATTTGCGTGTTTCTGCAAGCGTGAGAGCCGCACAACGCTATATATATATTTGGTGATGAAAACAGAGATATATTTCAGATATTTTCGGACGATATCTCCTACCTCTATATATCTATACTGATTGCACAATTGGCTCCCGGCGTCCCAGTACACTCTGATCACGTGCTTACATAATACAAGTAGTGTTAAGTGAGACCTAATACGAGTGATATTATTGTTGATTATATTATTTAAGGTATTTTGTTGTATATTTTATTTGTCAAATTATGGGTGGATTAGATTAGCGTAGAATAAACCATAAACCAACGTTTATATTGCCATTTAACGTAGGTACAGCTCGCGGGCTTAGTCACGTAAACATTTTTGTGAAAACGTATCGAAGTTTTATAATTGTTTTTGTTTAACGGACCTTTTGTACGGCCATTTAAAAGTGGATGATCTAAATCAACTTGTCAAAAAACATTGTTTACTCTTTTGCGCTAGTGTTGCTCTCTGGCGCCAGAATATTGCAGTAGGTATTACTTCCTATTGGACGAAACAAGTAAGTCGTGTATAAAATTAGTATTACGATATTGCAACACTCGTCGGGCTACTCCGATAGACTTGCAAACCGTGACTTCAACAGTGAAATCAAATCAAACATCGCTCGTTCGACTGTGTAAATCAAGGACAGGCTGCCGTAAATATGGCGTGTGATAGAATTTGGAGACCAGAATGTCGGTCCGATGATGCATAAATAGCCAGAATATGTGCTCAGACTTGTTTCTGTATTTGCGAGTAGAATAGGTTGAAAGGTAATCTCAATTTTCCTAACCTACACTACACTATTGATATACTATATGATAAACACGTTACCCTCCGCAGACAGGAAAAAATATCCACAAATATACGTGTTGACTTGAGAACCTCCTCAAAATTTTTCGTCGGCTCTAAGGATAATCTAAAACTTGTGTCTTGTAACATTGAAATAAATCATCCTACTTAATATTATAAATGCGAAAGTTTGTATGGATGGATGTATGGATGGATATTTGTTCCTCTTTCACCCAAAAACTACTCAACGGATTTTGATGAAACTTTACAGGTATATACGAGTAGCTTATACATCAGAATAACACATAGGCTATATTTTATCCCCGTATTCCCACGGGAACGTCAACTACGCGGGTGAAACCGCGGGGCGCTGCTAGTATAAAATAGTCCTACCATATTTTTAAGGTTTTCTTAATGTCTAATAATTTTAGTTGAAACAACATACGAAATTGTGCAATTTGGCGGATTGTTCACAGTATGTGGTAGTAGCGCCCTCTGCGTAGAACTTTCGGTATTAGCTGATTGATATCTGATTGCGTATGAGCTTTCCCTATTAAAATATCTATCAACTCATAGTTTCAACCACAGATCTAAAATGGAGAGTGACACAGGTTTATGGTCTCAACTGCCGCGTTGGTAGCTGATATCTAGAAGTTTTATGGTTTTAGGGAATTAACACCCATCGAAAGAGTGCTAGGAAATTCATATGGAAAAATATGAGATCCATGTGGGTATATTCCATTGGGCATCTGCTAGCATAGTGGTAAATAAAAGCTTTTATTTTTTTTTGCACTATTTTGCTACACAGAGCTTCTTCAAAGGAATACCCTACTTCATTCATTAGTTTTAAGTCTATTAGAGTACTTAAGGAAAGTAATTAAGTTTATATAATATATAATGAAAATAAATAAATGTGTATAATAGAATTTAGAGGTAGGCAGAGGTATCCATTTCTGGATATACCCACTTTTCACGAGATGTTCTTCGGACCCCTAAACGTAATAGGTTAGTCCATCGCCGGACCGGGACTTTTACACATGTCTCAGAATTAATTCTGGGACGCGAGATTCCTCACGATGTTTTCCTTCACCGTCGAGCTAGTGATAAATATGAAGATATAATTTATAATTAAAAACTGTTTATAAACTGTGGGACACAATTCACACACGGTTGTTTAGTCCCAAACTAGGCAGGGCCTGTACTATGGGTACTTATAAACTACTGATAGACATACATAAATAAATATTAAACGACCAGACACAAAGCCAGCAGACACGTTCATGCACACAAATGTTGGCCCCGAGCGGGGATCGAACCCGCGACCTCCGGCTCAGAAGGCAGGGTCACTACCAACTGAGCCAACAGGCCCGCCGATATGTACGTAAGCTTTGAAAAACTCATTGGTACATGGTATTATACGATATATAATAATAATAATAAGGTATAGATAACGCTATATTTTATAAGCGTATTCCCATGGGAATTACGAGGGTGAAACCTTGGGACTCTGCTAGTATTTATATATATTTTAGAAGATAATACCTGCATCACTGCAGAAATTCCTCGCCAACCGCTATCAGAGACTTAGTGGGGCGATTATTAATCGGTATGCCTGAGACACGCCGGAATTTAACTGCATTGCGAGTACGATTTTGCAGCAAAATTAAAAATAAAATATAAAACAGCTATGGTATTTTTGAAAGGCATTCCTCTTTTAAAATTTTAGAAGAGAATGCTTTATTTATTACCACGATTTTAATAACTTTGATTTTCTCAAATTCTGACTGCAACGTAATACGATCTACAATTTATTTCCGAATATCAGATCATTCATTGGTGTAATTTCAGATCGAATTCATAAAAAAATTAAATAAGAAAGACACTACAAACGTATCACAAGTAATAAATAAAATGTAAAAAGAAATGTACACTGGTTGGAATAGAAAAATAAAAGTCTACAGGGCTACAATTTAGGACAATCTTTAAATATCCGATAGCTCAAAATGAGATTTGCTTACCATTTAACTTTGGCTAAGAGACTAAGAGAATAGAGATCAACTGTTATTTTTGTTTTGACATTGTTACTAAATAAAGCGGCGTCAAATTTCGTAACAAAACTTAGGTACGGCTGCTGGTCTCAATTCCGCTGACCTATTGAACGACGAGAAATTTTTAATACCGAACCACGGTATTGAAACCTCTAGAAAAAGCCACGACAAATACAAAACACTATATTTCTCATAAAAGCAAGGACTTGTTGGCACAGATATTTTCAGTAAAACATTTTCTTTCAACAGAAATATTCTTTTGTAAAATAAATCCTTACAGATTATGACGATTTAAATATACATTTTTAAACTTTAAACATTTTTTGTAGTGCATCTTCACAGTATTGTCTTAGGGTAATTTCAAAATATTTGTTTGTATGTTTAAATGTATATACAGATACTAGACTGACTTCTCAGATGAACATTAAAATCATTTACATCTTGTCTATGAGGACTATTACATTGACTACTGTTGATATCGAGTCTCGTATCAACACTAGGTAGAACTAAGCATTCAGATTTAAAATCCAACCCGTATGATAATGAGCTGATTACATTCGAATTAGCAAAACGCATTCGGTGCTTACAGAAATGATGATTTTGCATTATGTGGTGTAGACTGACGTGGATTTCAGATTAAAACAATTGTTGATTATCACCAGATTTTACTTCAACTTGTACAGTAATTACAAAACAGAGCTCCGTTCGCTTTCGAGGTTTTAGCGTAGAATGTCACAGCACCCTATTGCTCTCCTAGCGGAGAGCAGAATGCCGCTCCCCACTTAGTGTTGCCAGTACAACACTTCGATTAATTGTAGACAATATTTGAAATGATATATTTTCTTAACTTAGTTACACAAAATAATCAAAATTATATCTAAATAACAATATTTTTATGTTCAATTAGCAAAATTGCTAACAGACGGCCGTCCTGTTAACGGAATGTCCCTATTCCGATTCGGCCATTCGAATAAAGGTATGTCCACATACAAAATAATACATTTAATCATTAAAAAAAACAAATTCTTTTCAGGAAATGACTTGTTGACAAAAGCGTGAAAAAGAAAAGTGAAAATAATTGTAATAAACTATTTGAATAATGTAACCTGCTGTCAGTGCATGAGAAAGTGAAGAGTGGATTAGATATAGAACAATTTCAATCAAAAGAGTTCAAAAAGCCTGTGACCAGTTCACTTTTGCATAAAAAGCTTGATATGAAAGCCCTATGAGTAAAATTTTTGCAATGATTATAATGATTAATGATATAATGATTTAATTTATAATGAAACTCCCTTAAAATATAAAACAGCAGTGTGTTACAAAAACTACTTTCAAGAAAGAGTTAAATACATTTTTGTTAAGTAGATAGCTTATTCAATGTCAGAAATAAAAGTAATTAGGTGTTTAAACTAACTGTACCTAGATTACACCGTATGTTATGTCAGTGTCAGAATCATTAATATGAAAGGCAGTTTAAAATAATTGTAAGATGAGAATACTAATACTGCCAACGAACTGTTTGACAGATAGTTAAGGTCAATTATTTTACAAATTATCAAATTAAATACTTTAATTGCATGCCATAGGTTTAACAAGGTGTTACGGTGAATGAATTTATGGTGAATAAATGCCTTATTATTATTATTAAAGTAGTGACAATTGGTAATTATTTTAAAATAAGATACTGTTGTGTTTTAACCTTAATATTAAACTATTCATAGAAATAATTGCAAATAAGTCGGCATGATCAGCTTGTGACGACCTGTTACGCTACGAAAACGAGACACAATTGCTCCTTGATTGCTCCTCTGCATCAGGATCCCGTGGTGCTTCACAAATAAGTATTGCAGCTACACTAGCTACACTCATCTATAGCTATTGAAACGATTACTGGGATACCTGCAAAATATTAATTGTTGTTAGCATTACATAACATATATAAATATAATTCAACATTTACTTTGACTTATTGTTTTTATATTAAAATAGTAAATCACGATGTTACTTTCTACTGTGAAATTGAATATATTAATTAATAATTAATTCTCTGTCCTTAGTTCATTTTTGGTAAGTAGTTAAGCACATTTCATGACTATATCTATCACCGCACAGATACGGGATATTTCATCTCATATAAATTTACTTATTTACAGTAATACAATAATTTAACTTAGTGATCGCCGCAGTAGCGCGGCATATTCATCTTTACTTAATGTGATCACCTCAGCAGTGAGGCATATTTCACCTTTACGTAATGTCATCTCCTCAGTAGTGAGGCATATTTCAACTTTATGTAATGTGATCACCTCAGTAGTGAGGCATATTTCACTTTTACGTAATGTTATCTCCTCAGTAGTGAGGCATATTTCAACTTTATGTAATGTGATCACCTCAGTAGTGAGGCATATTTCACCTTTACGTAATATGAGCACCTCAGTAGTGAGGCATATTTCACCTGGGTATACAGCGAGTAAAGAGACGGGTTGTCAAAAACTAAAACTGTTATTTCAGACCATAATTTAAAATTAAATTAGCATAGACTTATTTATTAACTGCAAGACTAAGGATCTTCATAATATTCTCAGCCAAAGATTTTACAAAAGAGGAATAAGTATCCTATGACATCTAAACTAAGCAAGAGCTCGTCAAAATTCCAGTCTTTTCTCCAGTAGTAGGTATCTATCCTAGGGTCATAGGGTTACGTAGGTAACCTACCGTAGCGAGAGATTGCGAGGGGTCTTAAACGCCTTTATAAACCTTAATACATAGTATTTGAATGATTTTCGACTTGACTTGCCTTACCATTCCACTCGCGTTACTTTTGTAACGATAGCCAGTAGGAATAGGTATCATGTTTCACCTAGGTAAATGATTTATCACATTTTACTCTTCGAAACATCAACAAATGTCCACAGAAGTTTCATGGCCAATTAATATTTTGAATGACAAACAAATAAATTAACACATTTTTTTTATGATAAAGCGTAATTATAGGCTAATAAACGATTGATACGAACAAACGTACCTATTTTTTTTTACAGATAAATACACAGACACGAAATGAACAGAATTTTTAATGTGTACACGAATGTTGGCGTGGGGCCGTAATCGAACCTGCGACCTCCTGCTCAGAAGCAAGGGGCACCACCAACCGAGCCAACGGGTTCGTCAATGTTATTGCTTAGAAACTCTAGAAAACATCAATTTAAGTCTGTCTGCTTAGCCCCCATGGACCAATAGTAATTATGACCTGATAAACAATTGATACAAATAAACATGTACCCTATACTGTTGCACAGGCACGAAATAAACACATTTTAATTTACATAAATGTTAGCACGGGTCGGGAATCGAAACCGCGACTTCCGGCTCAGAAATCGATTGCTTAGAAACAGGAGAAACATTTTAATTAGTCAGAGAATTTCCTTACAGGAGTTTCTTTCTATTTTGTGTCTAGTTTTTGAAAAACTTAATGATACGATTAGATGCCCTCGCCATAGCTCGAACTTGAGACTTGTGTATTGCGAGGCTTTTTCTTCCTCAGCAGGACTATCACTGCTTTCCTCTATAGTTTTAGAAAACTTGAATGCCCTCTTGACCTCCGTTGATATAGAGAGAGCCTGATAATAGTTCAATAGTTTGCTGCTAATAATCTTATTAATTAATAATGTTTGCGTGCGTTGGACTTTCCATCACCGAATAAAAAAACCAAAGGGATATGTTAGCCGTGATATGTAAGTAGTAAGTGATAAAGTTTGAAATAGATAATGTTTTATTCTCTAATTACAGTAAGCGTATGGTAACAAATAGCAATGTTATCTCAAATATTACTAATTCGATATTTTATTGGCCCTACTGAGAAACGGACAAAACATTCCGTCTCAGGGAATAGGTGAGTAAAGTCGGTGTTGTCAAAATAACACACCAAACCGTTATTTACTTTCCTTAAACCATTGATGGAAAATAAATACTATGTGGGATACTATATTATTATAGAATTTAATGTATGTGTAACTCGAATATTCATACTGTGCGCGTTTGAAAATTGATCCGCTACAAGTGTCCACAATTAGTACACAATTTATTCTTATTGCATTTATATGATATAACACTGCCGGCTAAAGATGATCCAGGACAAATAATAAAGAAAGAGACAGCTGTCCGGCTAACATTTGCTGCTGCACTGCGACTAAATAAAATTAAACCAATTATCTACATTTATCAGCCCCAGCTTCCGCGCTCCAGTAAGACATCTACATCTCTTTTTTTTATATAATATCTTTGTGTGTAACTTGGTTGTAGTTTCTGCGGTGTAGATTTATGCACCAAATGTACGCGCAATATTCAAATGATTTAATTTTATTGAAAATTTAAAGATTAGATTTTCGAAATTAAAACTTAATAAGTATTATACCCACCTACTTGGGTAAATTAAATAAATCCTAAACCTTAATCTCTCTCGTCCCATAAAATACGACTTAAAATGTCTGCCTCGACGCTGCTGGAGCACTCCGAGCATGACGCAGGATTTTCTTTTTTAAATTTATCGAACGAATCGCTTATGCCTTCCTCCACAATGTCTGATGTATCGCATTTAGTCACTATAACCACTTAAAACCCTGTCTTTTGTGTAATCGCACAGAAAAAAGTCCAAGTGCACCACTTTGCACGAAATACCCATTCCAAACACTGAAACGAATGAATGTACCTACACCACAAACACACAAGTAGGTATCTATTGATGGCAAGGTAAGCAAACAAAGAAATGAAAATTAAGCACCCGCGATTGTAAACAAAATTGAACTGCGCTTCCAAACTCAAGGGAAGTAACCAGCTACTATAGGCCTACTCAACCCGCTAGAGCTGCAAAACCCGATTTTGAAATTGGTAGGAATCAGTAGATTGAACCAATAAAACTACCTAACTTCCTACGTATTAAACAACTGTAGTCCAGAAGTTTTGAGTTTCACATAAAACTTTTATTTTTGAGCTTATTCTTATGGAACACTTTTTTACGGATTTAATAGGTTAAACATATTTTTTAAAATTTAATAATAACATAGTTATATATTACTATATCTTATACTTCGCTAAGAGTTCACGACATTATAACAAAAGTCAAAACTCACAATGTCCAATTTAATAAGAAAAATCATAGTCACAAGACAAAACGCGAAAAACAAAGGCATTCGCTGCCAACACGCCAGTGCTCTTGTGCAGGCCGACAATTCACTCAGAGCAATGACATGCTCTATACGAGTGCCTCAATGTCGGCTACCGTTTTCGTTTTGGTTCTTGCGCTCACCAGTGGGCGCCACCGTGGATTAAGGTCCTGAAGCATAGCTTTTAATGGTTATCAAAGCCTGTTGTTGTTAATACAGGCGTGAAAACATATATATTATATATTTTAAATCATACATACAGCTCACGCCTTCCTCCTACAGGGGTAGGCAGAGACGATGGAATATCACTTTGCTCGATCTCTGCATACTTTTTTCGTTTCCTTCACAAATCCTTCCTTCCTTTAAATCATAAAGTCCTCAAAACTGTACCGTGAAAATATCGAGCACGCCGCTCGCTGTCACGCAGTTCTTGTTAAAAAAAAACCTAAGTTAATGGAACTTCATAAAAATTATGTCAAAGTTTATTTTACGAGAGGATCAGCAACGCAGGATTGGGCAATGATAGATAAATCATTTGAATACCATGATTTAATTTTCTTGCTACACAAAATTATTGTATACCATTCAGTGCAATAACTGTCATTATTTAAATTTAATAATAATAATAATTATATATATTCAATTACATATAATAGTCTGCTCAGATTATAATCTGTGGCGAAGCAAGGCAGCATTGCGCCCCAGAGATGAGCTGTTATCGAGTTTTTTTGTTTTGATATTATTGGAAGTTTATTTGATGAACACCTATAAATTCGTGAATAGAGGTACACACACACAAAAGGAAAAGAATCGTAAAACAACTTAAATCTTGTTTACTCAATAATCTAAAAAAATGAGTTTTTCTTTCTTCGTGATAGGAATCAACTCTGTTTTACTTTTTAGTAGAATTTTACCCTAGGTATTGAGTAAAATTAGCTCTTAAGTTAATATATTTTTTACTACTAACACTATGGATGTTCATCCGAAATAAATGATTATTACTTATTTAGTAATATGTGATATGAAGATAACATAAGGATACTTCCACTAGGTTTTTTTAAATGAGTAGGTATGCACCTACCTACGTAGGTACCTACACATAAAACGTTTCATTACTTATGCACTTTCGATAAAATCTTCCGTTTACACACTTACAATTTTGATTTAAACTGCTGATTAAAGGTATTCGAGAAAATCATTGTATTTTTTTGAAATTAGGGTGTGGTTTCATAGAATATTTAAAAATAAACAGAATGAAAAATAATTGTAAAGTCTATAATTTCCGTCCGGGAGAAAATTCCTTAGCTTTTCGATTCAGTATCATGGTCTGCATTGAGGCCCTCATTAAGACAGGCCGTCCCTAACACCCATTATAATACAAACACACTATTAGTACATACGCTTTTTATTCCCTTGTATGCAACAACAACGTCCCAGTAATAGAGCTTAGCCAACCAGGGAATTCTAAAGAGGGAGATAATGTTGGGAAACACTCAAGTGAGAATATTTTGTGTCTAATATTAAACACATACGTAACTGTATATAATTTATGTAATTAATTATCTATTCATAGATTGAGATTTATTACATTTAATCTAGAACAATACCTTTAGCTTTTAATCTGTAAATCTAATTTACTGATTGTTAACTTTTTGTACTTCGTTAAAATAAATAAAATAAAATAAAGTTGTTTATTTTAACGATTTTTAGGGTTCCGTACCTCAAAAGGAAAAAACGGAACCCTTATAGGATCACTTTGTTGTCCGTCTGTCCGTCCGTCCGTCCGTCTGTCAAGACCCTTTTTCTCAGGAACGCGTGGAGGTATGAAGCTGAAATTTATATCAATTACTCAAGTCTACTGTCCCTTGAAGCTGTGAAAAAATCAAACTTCTAAGCCAACGCAATCAAAAGATACAGCCGTTTATGCCGCAAATTTTCGACACTTGCAAGGGAATCAAAACCTACAGGGTGCTTCCCGTGAACTCAGAATCTTGAAATTTGGTACGAAGCAACGTCTTATAGCATAGATAAAGGAAAAATTACGAAAACCATAAATTTGCAAGGTTGTACGGAACCCTCGGTGCGCGAGTCCGACTCGCACTTGGCCGGTTTTTTATCTTAATCGTTATGTTCGTACGTAAGGTCAAAGTCAAGTCTTAGCTTGGACCGTCAAGGAAGTATTAGTTGATCGTCCTCGTGCATGCTTAATGTAAGCTGAAGATACTATACATTAATACAGCAATAAGATCTGAATTGACTGTATTCTCGCAAATAAAAATATTTCATTTAATTGTTCATCTAAATATATAGAAAATGATAAGCTAACTGACTTATTGGTGATATATCAATGCACAGTCCAAACCACTGGGTCTAGAGCCCCGAAATTCCGCACAGATAGCTCATACAGTGTAGGCATTCACCAAGAAAGTATTCTGCAAAATTCAACCCTTAAGGGGACGAAACAAACGTTCGCGGGCGAAGCGGGCAAAAGCTAGTTTCATTATAATACTGCGATAATGGTGGGGTATGAGCACTACTCTGGGAGTGAGGCATACTGGTACAAGGTAAGTAGGATCTCTTTACTTAGTTACATTTAGTTGGTATATCGGGAAAGGGTGGTATAAAAAGACAATAATATTTAATAATCGAGTAACCACGATAAACGTTCAGATGCGAAACAAATTACTAACTTCATGACCTAGATTAAGTTTTTATCATTTTTAAGCGTAAATAACGCCACAAGTACGTGAGCCATCCTTCTACCCACTTATTTTTATGTAGATATTTAATTTAAATCAAATATATATTTATATACTTATATTTGTTTTTGTTTAAATATAAATATGCCCTACGATTTAAAACCATGTGCATCCGTCCCAATTGCTGTCTTATTGTAATTATATGTGCGGCGAATATGCGTCTACCTACGCACTTCGCCATGCTTACTTATTATTGCGGTAGTATACGTAATTTGTGATAGATATTGTTTACACGTTATAATAACTAAAGTTACACTGTCGTTTTTTGATCAAGGTCAGGTCTACAGGATCACAAATTAAAATATTATTTAATATTATTATGCGATTATTACGGTATGTAGGGTAGTTCCGTGCTGCAATGATTACGATGTCCGGCTATCCGGTATGCTTTGATAATAAGGTTATGACTCCTTATTAAATGAAAATAGTGACACTTAAATGTAATGTCCAAGTGTACAATAGTATTAAATCTTTCAAATATTATATCCACATTGTAACTATTCAGTAGGTAGACTAAAATAAATAAAATGTACATACCAGTGAGCAGATTTACAAACCAGTGAGCAGATTCTTCCCGATTCTGAAATGTAGACTTACGTGGATTTCAGATTAAAACAATTGTTGATTATCACCAGATTTTACTTCAACTTGTACAGTAATTACAAAACAGAGCTCCGTTCGCTTTCGAGGTTTTAGCGTAGAATGTCACAGCACCCTATTGCTCTCCTAGCGGAGAGCAGAATTCCGCTCCCCACTTAGTGTTGCCAGTACAACACTTCGATTAATTGTAGACAATATTTGAAATGATATATTTTCTTAACTTAGTTACACAAAATAATCAAAATTATATCTAAATAACAATATTTTTATGTTCAATTAGCAAAATTGCTAACAGTGGTAAGTTTATAGTCGATTTATTTGAATGGTACATTTGCAGTTACGCATTTACACAATTGAATTGAGTGTCAGTTTGTGGTTCATTTTGTGCTTCTGTTAATGTTATTTCACCGGATATGATTCCAGGTTTTGGAATTAATGTGGTTGTTATCACTGACCTGTAATATGCATATTCATGATAGTTTTTTTTATCATGATTTTTTTTTTCAAAAAAGTGTAATTTTTATCGTTCTGTATCCGTGGTCAGATCGCTTAGTCAGATCAATCTAAACATGGACCAGTTTTAGTGTCCTTGGTTAGCTTTGGTTTATAACCACGGACACCTAAATGAAAGGATTTCCGAGACTGTGTTTAAAGCATTTTTTGTATAAATATATTTACTAGAATATAATAATATACTAACCCAAAAACAAGTACTCCCTCCTCCTCCATCCCAAGCCGGTCGTCTCCCGGCGACGAGGCGAGCAGTTGCTCCGTCCACCCGGGTGATGTGAGCGGCACGCTCTGCGCATCAGCCATCGCCGTTCTGGCCATCTCCTCCTCAAGTTTAGTCATGTCCGTGGGTTCCGGTTGTTTCGGTGCAGGGTTTGGCTTTGCAGTCGGGGTGTTTGAGGGTTGGGTATTGGGGTAGAAACGCAAGTATATCGAGCCAAGTAGGTACGATACACGTCGCTCCCGCCCCAAGACCTTTTCGACTTCGTCCGGTGGGATACCCAGGGTCAGATAGGTACCATGGTTATCACCACCGACTGATGTAGCCCTGTACAGCGACCACCTCCCGATGTCGTACCAAGTGTTCTGACGGGTCAGAACACTCTGGAGCCGCGCTATGTCTCCGTTGTACCTCGGCACGAAGAGCGCTGCTCGGACACGGGTCGGTACGTCCGACTGCTTCATTACGACTAGAGTGTCGTTTGAGTTAGGGAGTTTGATTTTGGGCACATTTTGGGTTAGCCAGGTCAGGGCCATTTCGTCCTCGCACCACATCTGTACCGTGCCATCCGCTACCCGTGGGTAACCACGGAAGGCCGGGAGCGGTGTTGAGGGGTCGGTGTCCATGACGAGGTCTTCCAGGCTGAGCTTAATGTGCTCGGCCTCCTCTGTGGTCATATCACGGGATGGGGGCGGGAGGCAGATCGCTACGGCGAGCCGCGCAGGAATATCCTTTGTGGCCCATGCGTAGGTTCTCTGCTCCCCTGGGGCGGTCTGGGTTCTTACGCGTTTGGCGTCACCCTGGAGCGTGCTCGGTGAAGCCGAGTCGTCCGGGCGCATCCTCTTCGCCGTTCCCTGGCCACTTGTTCCAGGTTGCGGTTCCGAGGTGCTTGGCATGGTGTTGCTGGCCAGTGACGCTTTGCGCAAGAAACCACCTCGCTTTCCCCGCTTCTTTTTGGGTCTGGGTGGGTGGTCTTGTGCAGGAAGGGATTTTCCGCGCTGAGTTGCCCCTTCGCGTACTGGTCCTTTTCCGCATGTTTCCGCGTCCGGCTGCTTTTCGCGCTGGGTGGCCCCTTCGCGTACTTGCGGCTGGTCGCGTACTCCTTTAAGTGAGTCCGTCTTCGCGCCGCGCTGGCTATTGCCTTCGCGAATTTTGCGTAGACGGTTGTTTAGTTCCCTTTCCCTGCTTAGGACTTTTTCACGCTTTTGTTCTAGCGAGCGTACTTCGTCCTCAAGGATAGGGGCAGTACCACCGAAACCGGCGTCCCTCAGTCTCAACTCGATCCTCTCGCGCTGGAGTGCCAGCGCGCGTAGTTCGCCGTTAAGACTGGAGAGTCGCGCGTTCTCGGTGTCGTTGTCGGGGTTATTGGTGACGCTGTTCCTTACGGTGCTCTGTTGCCAGGCACTCGTAGAGGGGACAGAGTGCATTTGGGTGGTAGGCGCAGAAATCGCGGCCATGGTAGGCGCAGATATCGCGGCCATGTTTGTGGCAAGTGGCGCGTTGGTCGCTGCCAGTGCTATGGACGCCAAGGGTGCCGACCGCGCAGAAGGCGCGGCGCTGTTGAGCAGAAAGTTGCCCCCTCCCAGAATACGATGGGGGCTGACCGACGAGTCGGCATGGGATTCCCCGGCATTACCGGGACCCACCTGGGTAGTTTTTTGTTCTGTCTGCTTCATTGCACAAGGGGTACAAAGTTGGGGTTGGCTTTTTTGGAATCGAGGTTACCACTCCTCATGGACCGAAGGGAAAGTTGGGGAGAAGGAGGGAGGGAATTGGGTAAAGGATCATGGGAGTGAGGGTTTGGGTTACCCTACGCCTGGGATTTGGCGTTCGGGAACTTCTCTTGTCCGGGGCCACAAAAAGGGGCACTTCGGATGTGGGATCGACCACAAAAAGTCGGTCTCACAGCCGGAGCTAGGCTATCCGCAACCTGCCATCCCGCCCGGTGGCATGAGAAGAAATGCCCGGCGGTCTAGGTCCGCTCATCGCTGAACAGAACCCAGCCCGCCACCAGGTACTTTCCGATGGATCGGACTCCTCCTAACCCCGCCTCACTGCCGCCGTCACCCACGCCCAGCCCCCTCAACCTCATACAAACCAACTTCCAGCATAGCCAGACTGCAACGGCTTGCTTACGCAGAGCGCTGGAGGTGCAACCCCGAACCATTGCACTGATCCAAGAGCCGTGGATCAGAAACAACAGAATATGCGGCCTCAGTAACATCGGAGGTAAGCTAATTCTCGACACACAGGGCACAGACAAACCACGAACCTGTGCCTACATACCCAAAGATATCCCTACCACGACACTTACGCAATTCTGTTCCAGAGACCAAACAGCCGTCAGACTCAAAACTGATGGCGACGCACCCGATATAGTCCTAGCCTCGGTGTACATGCCAGGCGGGACCGAGGACTGCCCACCGAAGGAAATGACCGATCTGGTGAGGCACTGCGAAGAGGCTAACCTGGACCTGGTCATTTGCACGGACTCGAATGCCCATCACCCGCTTTGGGGTTGCGACAAACCCAACACTAGAGGTGAGGTACTCTGCACATACTTATTTTCCACTAACCTTAACATCTTAAATCGCGGTTCGGAACCCACTTGGGTCACAGCTCGCGAACAAACAATTATTGACCTAACACTAGCCTCAGAAAACGTAACGACCCATATATCTAACTGGCACGTGTCCAGCGAACCCTCATGCTCTGATCACAGAAGGATTCGCTTTTCACTGTCAGCAAACACCAAAAAACCTGAACCTAAACGCAACCCACGGCGAACCAACATACCTGGATACAAACGCCTTCTGGCCTCCTTGTTATCCAGGCGTCCAACGCACCCAGACCTAATGGACCCCATAGAACTCGAAAACACTGTGAAGAAACTCTCGGAATATATAACAGAAGCATACCATGCCTGCTGTAAACTAATAGATCCAAACACCAAGAGCAAGGGAAGCTCTTGGTGGAACACGGAACTTAGTAAACTCAGACAAACATTGCGCCAACAATTCAACAAAGCCAAAAACTCTAGACTCCCAGAAGACTGGGACATATACAAAACCACACAATACACTTTTAAAAAACAAATCAGGAAAGCCGGCAGAGTAGCCTGGCGAAAATTCTGTGAAGACATTGAATCGAACAGTGAGGCTGCACGGGTAAGGAAAATTCTACCTACGGATCAGAACCGCACCCTTGGCTCGCTGAAAAACCCAGACAACACATACACTAAATCTGACCATGAAACAAGTAAAGTACTCCTTGAAACACACTTACCAGACTGCAACCTCTCCGAGGATAGGACATGGGCAAGTGAGCCCTTATACACACCTAATGACTAAGACTGGTCCAGAGCCCGTACCGTAGTAACAGAGGAATGAATAAGATGGGCAATTACAACCTTCAAGCCGTACAAATCCGCAGGCCTAGATGGCATTTTCCCTGCCTTGCTACAATGGGGAGCGGATTTCCTCATACCATGGCTGGTTGTAATCTATCAAGCCTGCCTAGCACACAAATACGTACCACTTACATGGCGAGAGGTGAAAGTAATCTTCATCCCCAAGCCAGGAAAAACCGACTACACTCAACCAAAGGCGTACAGACCAATAAGTCTGACATCTTTTCTACTGAAGACCCTGGAGAGACTCTGTGACCGATATATCCGGGACGGGCCCCTTCGGGAATATGCACTACACAGACAACAACACGCCTACTCCACAGGGAAATCGACAGAATCCGCACTACATAGTGTGATCTCCAAGATTGAATGTGCGGTAGACCACAAATGCTCCTCACTAGCGGTTTTTATCGACATAGAAGGAGCCTTTGACAAAACCATCTTCCATAGCATCAGCGCAGGTCTCGAGGAGCATGGAGTAAACTCGACCCTGCGAGGATGGATCACAAATATGCTCAGGCTCAGAGCGGTACAAGCCACAGTGAACAACACCACGAGAGCCGTTGTGGCGAAGGAATGCCCACAAGGAGGCGTCCTCTCACCTCTTCTGTGGAACATAGTGGTAGATAGCCTTATCAAACGACTTAATGATAAGGGCTACTTCACTGTAGGCTACGCGGACGACATAACTATAGTAATAAACGGCACACACGAAAACACACTGTGTAACCTTATGCGCCAAGCCCTAAGGGTAGTAAAGGATTGGTGCAAGAAATACAAACTAACAGTGAATCCCACTAAAACCGAACTTGTCCTATTCACAAAGAAAAGGAAGCTGGCAACCCTACATTTGCCAAGCTTCTTTGGGTCCACCCTTAGCCTATCAACTGAAACCAAATACCTGGGTATATATTTGGACAAACAGCTGAATTGGGCAAAACACATCGACTATGTCATGACAAAAGCTAGCATGGCCCTATAATAATAATAATAATAATAACTTTTATTTCAGATCATGACAATCCATATTTGTTAGTAACATACAAACTTACTCTAGTGTTAGTAAATATTAAATTGTATACATTACAAAATTACACATTGCTGGAGCTCGCAGCGCCGGCCGTGTGGAGGTGCATCCAGCGCGACCACAGCGGCGAGTCCCAGCGCTCGGAAAGCGCGCGCACAATGTTGTTTGGGCTGGCGCGCACGCGCGACAATAGCGATGCACATCGCTTGCGCATGATTGCGTAAAAGCAATCGATTCGCGCCTCAGCGAACATTGTGGATGCGCTACAAAATCGCGCCAGCCCAAACAACACCCTGAACGCGTTATTATATTGCACGCGCAGTGCACTATACGTACGCTGCGTAAAGCTGACCCACAGACTGCACGTGTAGAACGTCTGACAGTAAGCTTTGAACAGTGTTAGCTTAACCTGTTTACCACATCGTGTGAATCTGCGGGCCAACATATTGCAGCGCACACACAGCGCCCTGCGCTCCCTCTCAATGTCCACGTTATCTGTCAGAGTTTCAGTTACCCAGTGACCCAAATACCTAAATTGTTTAACTTGTTTTAGTTCTGAACCACAGAGAGTCACAGAGGGTACATTTAGGTAACACTTGGACCCCGCCTTGAATACCATTACTTCACTTTTTGTACTGTTATACTTAAGTCCGTGGGCCGCCGCATAGGACTCGCAAATGCGCAGTAATTTGCGAAGTGCACCGATAGATGGGCTCAGCAGTACCATGTCATCGGCGTAACTCAAGTTATTTACGCACATCCCGTCAATATGACAACCGACTCCAGTACTGCTGAGCTCACCAATCAGCCGGTTCATGTACAGGTTAAAGAGCTTGGGCGAGGTTAAACCCCCCTGCCTCACCCCGCACTCCAACCTATACACGTCCGAATGCGAACCTGCCCACCTCACGTTATTCCGCTGGTTATCGTACCAATATCGAAAAAGGGAGCACAGCTCAGCCGGTAAGCTGGTTTCATTTTGCAACTTTTGCTACAATATATTATATGACACCAGGTCGAATGCCTTTGACAGGTCCAAAAAACAGGCATAGATCGGTGTTTTTCTAGCTGTATAATACTGCACAGTTTGCTTGAGACACAGTATCGCACTTTCGGTAGAGAGCCCTGGTTTAAATCCAAATTGAGCATCGTGGAGATCAAGACTATTACCCAGGTGTTTATCAAGCAAACTGTCCAGCACCTTGGCTATAATGGTAGCCAGTGATATAGGCCTGTAATTGGACACGTCAGACGCATCACCCGTTTTATTCTTTACAATTGGTACAATGACAGTATACATAAGATCATCTGGCAAGTGACAGTGACTAATACATAGATTAAAAAACATCGCAAGTATTCGTGGTACATGTACACCCGCGTTTTTTAGATGCTCAATGCTAAGGCCGTCATGCCCGGGTGACTTTCCTCTAACCATTGATTTTATCACTGAAGAAACATCTTTGGCAGTAAATCTAACAGAAAGGTTTCCGAGCTGGCGGCCAGCACCGAACACCTCTGGCGCTCGCACTAGTGGTGATTCAACTCTAAAGTGTCTCTGAAAGACATTGGCGATGTCTATTGGTTCATGTGCATCCGCCACACTCACAGGCAGACTCGGCTTTAGATTTAATTTATTTGTGTTTTTCCAAAATTTTGAAAAGTTTTTGTCCAAATGATTCTTTGTAATCATGTCCATTTTAATTTTCTGTTCATTATCTTGACAATACTTTAACTTTAGTTTAAATATTTTTCTTGATTCACTCATCTTGTTGTAAACATATCCAGAAACCGGTTTACCATATAGTAACCAGTATTGATACCAAAACCGAGCCTCCCCGTGAACGCCTTTTACGTGCTTATTCCAGCCTGTAATGTGTTTATATTTCTTACATCTAATCCCTTTGTGACTGAGTTCTGCAGCTTCCTTAAGGGTATTTATTATGGTACGATACATATTATCTAATATAAGTTTGTGGTCAACATTGGAACACAGTCTATCAGCACAATTACAAAAATCAGAAGGAAAATCCAACAGCCTCAACTTTGAATGACAAAACTCCGAATAACGTTGGATCTGCTCCCTGTCTCTTTCACCCCAAGTTACTTTGTTACTAGACAAATTGGGAGTTACAATTTTAGGTTTAATCAAAGTGACATCACATTCAATCAACAAAGGAAGGTGATCAGACCAATAGATGTCATATAATACAGACGTATTAACCACTGTATTGCGCGCGGCGCTCGTCACCACACAGTGATCGAGCCATCGCCGGCAACCGTGCGCGTCGCTTACGAACGTATAGGTATCTACAGGTAGCAGTTCAATATCAACGCACGACCACGTCTGATCAACACAAAAATCTAATAGTTCATTTGAAAAATGCTCACCGGGATGCGCGTTGAAGTCCCCAAGCACAAACACAGTTTCTACATTGTTATTTTCAATAATCGCATTTATTTCACTTAAGCATTCCGTGAACTCAATCAGGTTATCCACTGAAGCCGTGGGCATGTACACTGAAATAACCAGAATCGAGCGTTCAGTAAGTTCAATTTTAATAGCGGATAGACGTACACTGTTACACTCTAACACTGAGACAGTCCGAAACAGACTTTTCTTCCATAATATGGCTACACCACCGTATGGCCTTCCTCGGAGTACCCCAGTAGTGGTATCAACGGCGGATTTCCCGGTGAACGCGAAGTTGTCATCTATACTTCCGAGAAAAGGTATATCGTGCGGTAAGAGCCACGTCTCCTGCAGTGCAATAACGTCGGCGGCGCGACAGAGGTTCCGCACACACTCGACCGATCTAATAACATTTTTGCAATTAAATGTGCAAAATTTTGTTGTGTTAGCCATTATTTTTGTTATCAGAGTTCCTATTCAGCGTATGTACACTGCCTTGTTTCTTCCTAAACTCAATAAAACGTCGAAAAGCAATGCCCTCTGGCCAGAAATCTTCTCTCATAAACATTTCTAACTTTTTTAAAGGTACATATACTTTATAAGCATCATAATCTTTCTCAATACTCATATTCATTTTTTCCAACCTAACAGTTAAGTTAGCCTTCTTTTCGATGTACATTGCAATGTCACACACTGACGTCCCCTTCGCAACGTTATAAATATACATCGGGATTTTAATATCTGCGGCTTTGAATTTGGAGTTAGAATCAGTTATTGCTATCCCTCTGTTGCCTATAAATCTGTTTTTAGATTTCTTCCTTTCTACAAGGGTCCACTCCTTATTTTCATTATGTGGCTCACCCTCGTCCCCGCGCAAACATTCTGAGAACAATTTGTTTTTTGTTGTATTATGTTCGATGACAATAGAGGCGGCAGTGTGTCTCGGCGGACGGGTCTGCGCCGGCGGCGGCGATGGCGATGGGTGAGTCATTCCCGGCTCGGTTGTCGCACATTCACCTCCCGCCACCTGACCACTAGTTGATTGACCGCTTTGACTTCGTGCTTTTGACGGTAGGCACGGCTGAGCCGCTGCTACGGTTACCGGCAACTTATTTTCCTCCCTACCCTCATTCGAGTATTGATAAGAATGGGGTTTATTTAGTGATGTAGATGAGGATAAACAATGCACGGACGATTCCTCTGCTCGTTGACATACGGGAGTCAACCCCATCGGCCCGCTATCAAAATCAAAACTCTCCATTAAGCAGGCGCCTCTTTTGGTATTAAAATTTGGGTTAAAATTATTTACAATAGACGCCTTCTTGAGATTTTCGACGTCCGATTTCAGTGCTTCAAATTGCTTCTTGGTGGCATATTCTTCCGTAATTGATTCAATTTCACTGCGCATTCTGACTAAATCTTTAAGGATCCGAGTTACATCAACATGATCAAACAGAATCGGTGGTAGTTTCTGTAATTCCCGCGCAACAAAAGTTGGTAGATGCTCAGGATCAGTTTCCTTCAGGAGACAGATGATATCATCAATGTCCCGTAAAGTCTTCCCGTCTCTCCGTCTTGTTTTCATAGTTTTGGTCGTTGATAGGGATTCAAAAAGTAACCGTTTTGCAATCACTACTTCACCATCCGAAAAGGCACTAACACAGATGCGGCTAATGCTTTCCTCGTCCATAACGTCAATTTTGTTGCAAATAAAGGCAAGAACCTCGTTTATCACGATGTTACATGACGAACATTTCATTATATTCGACATTGTTAACAACAACGTCTACTTCACATATGACTCACAAGGCGCGTAGGTAGGTATCACTATTACGACCGCTCTCTAATGCGCGCGCGACGAGACTAAGGCAATGCAAAAGGCTGCTAGGAAGAAATTGGGGCATAAGCCCTAAAATCACCTACTGGCTATACACCACAATCATCCGACCAATCATTACATACGGCTCCTTAGTGTGGTGGCCCAGGACCAACCTAAGCACAGCCCAAAAAGACCTCGAAAAATTACAAAGATTTGCCTGTGTAGCAATTACCGGCAGCATGAGAACAGCACCCACGGCTGCCCTACAGGCAATGCTAGGGTTACCACCCCTACACCTTGTCGTAAGGGAGGAAGCAACCCTAGCGACATTTAGGCTGGAACTATCCGGCACCCTAAACAAGGATTCCAGAATCAAACACATACGCATAAAAGAGGATGCAATCTCGCTACGTTCGATGATGGCATCACCGAGCGATAGGACCCAGAAAACACACTCCTTCATAAAACACTACAACGTAGAACTCACAGCAGAGTTGAACGATCACCCAAATCTAAAAGAGCTAAGAATTTACACTGATGGATCAAAAAAATACTCTGGAACTGGAGTCGGAGTATACTCAGATGATCTAAACATTAGAATCTCCAGACCGCTAGGAATACTCAACACTGTCTATCAAGCAGAGTGTGTGGGCATTATCCAGGCAGCACACGCAATAAAGGCCAGAGAAGTGACGGATACCCATATCCGTATACTCTCCGACAGTGCCTCGGTCCTCCAATCTCTAAAGAAAAACCAAATCACGTCGAAACTGATAATGGAGTGTCACAATGCATTAGAACGTGTTACGGTACTAAGCCACAACACAGTGACACTTCAATGGATTAAAGGACACAGTGGCTCACGTGGGAACGACGCAGCGGATGAGCTCGCCAGAAGGGGTTCTGACACTAAG
The DNA here is from genome assembly GCA_963855545.1 of Ethmia dodecea. Lineage (NCBI taxonomy): Eukaryota > Metazoa > Arthropoda > Insecta > Lepidoptera > Depressariidae > Ethmia > Ethmia dodecea. Next base: position 5,623,196 of record OY979449.1, read on the forward strand.
GCCATTGGACCCGAACCCATCATACCCATTCCATTTAGCCAGCTTAGGCACTGGTTAAGAGAACATACACAAACACAAGCGGAGAAATGTTGGACTTCGACGCCAGGATGTAGACAATCCAAGGAGGCTATGCCATCCCTGGACAAGAAACTGACCAAGCGCCTTCTGCGCCTGGACAGAGACAGCCTGCGAACGATAGCGGGGACCATCACTGGACACTGCTCACTTAATAAAAACCTACACACCTTAGGTATTACTGACAGCCCTCTGTGCAGAGCGTGCATGGGGGCGGAGGCGACGGTAGCGCATGTGCTCCTGGAGTGCGTTGACGTTGCCCAAATCCGCAAGGAAATTCTTGGAACACCAGAATCCCTTGCGGATGCCCTGAGCAGACCCGGAAGTCTGATCTGCTTCTGGAGGGAGGTGGGCTGGTTGGAATGATCGGCCGCCATGGCTCACGTACAATGGTCCAATCTAGGACTAAGTGCGGAAACCATAACCCATAATAGAATAGAATAGAACCCAAAAACAAAATGGTGTACTACGGCAGATTGATATACAACTACATTCACTGTAGTAACAAAATCACAATAGTTTTATGTAATATCATCGACTCATCGCAAAATCGCGACGTAAATTAAAAAACTTTATCATTTTGAGGTCAAAACGTACGAAAAACATTTCCGATACAAGTAATTCCTAAGCCCCTAATTCTCATTACGGGTTACACCGCTGCCTGCCAAAGGGACCGTAAAAGCCAAGAACTTAATTAACGTCCCAGGGGTTTTACTTCACATTTATTTGAGCGTGAATTTGGTCCCCGGTAATAAAAATAAACAATGAAAGGCGTTCACGTGGATTCCACCGGCAGTCACGCGCCAACTCATATAGGTATGAACTAGGAACGGTGGTGGAAATCGGCACGTAACTGTTTCGAGTGCAAACAGAAAAGTGTGGGGCATAATAGAACGCCAACCTGCTATAAACCATACATTACAAGGGGTTTGATGAATTAAAAAAAATGCAAGAATAAATTTTGGCTGTTTATTTACCTTTACTTTACACTTGAAATAATTCCGTAATTTCAATACGCCTAATTTTGAATAAAAATCCTGCTTTCATAAATGTTCAAAATAAATAAAATTATTTACCTAAGTACTACTTATTAGTCCAAGGCTGAAGTTTTGCGTCAAGTTACACCAAAGGGTATAAAAGTTATAAAAAGCCAGTTTATACGAGTGGCATTGCAAATTTTCTGTTAACTACGAACTAGGCCAACTAGTTAGGTACTGAAATAGACAAATTAATTGCATTTCAAACTCCGTCCTTCTATCGTATATACTGGTCTGTCGCTTAACTGAGACGGTTCTAAAAGCAGACGCGCGAGGCAGAGGGGTCATGGAATACGTCACAGCAGTGTCGCACGGCATAGGTGCCGTGTTTTTTTTTTTTTTTTTTTTTTTTTTTTTTTTTTTTTTTTTTTTATTTGGGAAACATACAGTCTTAAACACTAATAGTAACAATATTGGTATTATTACATAGACCTAGAGTTCCACTAATTAAAAGAGCAAAAATGTACATCGAGAACTCATTTAGTCGACTTAAAAATAAACATATTTTAAAACTTACGGTAAAAGTAGTACATAAAGGTACATTGCGATGCAACAAACCAACGCTAACTTAAATGAAATTAAACAATTTTTCACCAATACGTGATTTAAATGTGCCCAAAGACAACCCAAAAATGTCAATATCTGTGAACCGCTGGTTATAATTATCCAAAGCACGCCTGAAAAAGCCATTTTTCATATAATTTGTATTACTTGGTTTTGTATAAAATGAATGTTTAGAACGCAAGGAGGCTCGGGATGGGACTTTAAAGTTAATTTTAGCCAGCAAAGGGGACGAGTCAACGAGGCTATGAACCAACTTATATAAATAAATAATGTCAATATAAGCACGTCTGCTGTCAAGAGGTGATATTCTGTGCCTAATTGAGGCAGAATCATAATCGGCGAGAAAATTCCCAGTGCGATATTCTAGATTTTTTAAAAATTTGTTTTGGATTTTTTGAAGTCTATCTATATGTTGTTTATAGTGGGGATTCCACACAACAGATCCAAATTCCAAGAAGCTGCGAACATAAGAATAATAAAGTACTTTAAAAGTGACAGCCTTCCGAAACGGTCGAGAGACACGCAAGATGAATCCAAGTTGTTGAAATGCCTTCTTTATTATATGATCTATATGAGTATTAAAGTGTAGCTTAGAATCTAAGTAAACACCTAGATCCCTGATTTGACTGACTCGGTTAATCTGTTTACCAGCTATGTTATAATCAAAGATGATAGTATTTTGTTTGCGTGAAAAGGAAATAGTGTAACATTTATCAGTGTTGAGTATCATTTGGTTACTTTGACAGTAGTGGTAGAACTTATCGATATCTTTTTGAAGAGCTGTACAATCATGGATATTAGCGATTACTTTAAATATCTTTGTGTCGTCAGCGTATAAAAGATGATCGGAGTTGGTAAACAGGTCATCAATATCATTTATATATAGCGTAAAGAGAACTGGGCCCAAATGGGAACCCTGGGGAACCCCTGATGTGATGGGAATGAAGCTAGACATGTAACCTTTTAACGAAACGGCTTGGGAACGATTTTCTATATAGGATTTCAGCCATCTTAGAAGATTGCCGTGTACACCGAGCCTATACAACTTGTTTAAAAGCAGGTCGTGATTAATTTTGTCAAAAGCTTTAGAAAAGTCGGTGTACACGGCATCTACCTGGTAGCCAGCATCCATTGCGTTGAGGATAAAATCAGTATACGTTAAGAGATTAGATTCAACAGAGCGACCACGGAAGAAACCATGTTGTTTTAATGAGATATGCCGGGAAAATATCAATGACAGTTCTTGAGTAACAATTTTTTCAAAGAGTTTGCCGAACAAGCAGAGCTTAGATATAGGCCGATATTTGACAATTTCATGTTTTGAGCCAGATTTGAAAATAGGTGTTATTATAGCTTTTTTCCAAATCGTGGGAAAGTAACCCTCTAATAATGATTTCATGAATATGATAGTTAGAGGTGAAGTCAATTCTGTGGCACATTTCGAAACCAACAGCGGATGAATACCATCGAAACCAGCTCCCTTATGAACATCAACATTTTCAAGATGTTTATGTACTAGCTCTGGAGTTAGGTTAATATTAGAAATACTTACTGGTGAATTCATGTAACAATTAGAATCATTAATAGAAGATTGATCTGAGACCTTTGGCACAAATGTTGAGTGGAAAAAATTATTGAACATATTTGCTATGACAAGAGGCTCACTAGAAGTTACATCCTCGTATTTCATTACTTGAGGTATTTGGTTTGAGGGAAATTTTGATTGAACGTAAGCCCAAAAATACTTGGGTGTGACGAGTATTTTCTCTTCAGAATTACGCAGGTAGTCGTTATAACATTTAGACTCTAGTTCTTTTTCTTTTGTTCTAAGATGGCTGAAAACTCTGTAGTCTAACGGGTTACCATAACGTTTCCATTTAGCATGTATTTTTCTCTTTTTATGTTCGAGCTTTAATAAATGACGAGTGTACCAAGGTGGTTTGCCATTACGAGAGTTAACCAATATTTTAGGAACATTAGCTTCAATAAGATCGTTTAAAACGGAATAAAAATGTGTGGTGGCCTCTTCTGTACCCATATTATTAATAACGGACCAATCATATTTCGACAACGAAGCTTTTATAGCTTCGAAGTCTGCTTTTATGAAGCAATATTTAGGTTTAAGTGGTTTTTGGATACTGGATGTGAATTGCCCGCGTAAAGAAATATCAAGGGGTTTGTGATGCGGATCTATTCGCGTCAAAGGAATGGAACTCTCAGATACAATTGTATGTGTGATGTTAGAAAGCACTAAATCGAGGATTCGGTCGTTATGATTAGAGCAAAAGTTGTATTGTTTTAGGTTTGTTAACGCCATGAAGTCTGAAAGAATAGAAGCTAATTTATCATTATTGCAGCTAAGATTTAAAGACGTTGTGTCTATTGAGATGGACCAAGTTGCATGTGAAATATTAAAATCTCCGAGGATTAAGAAGTAATCAGATTCATTGTCTAATAAAATATCGGAAGCACTATCAAAAAAAGATTGTAGTGAGTTATGGTGATTGTTATTGTGAGGAAAATAGGCACAGGCGATATGAAGGGAAGAGGGGGCACGGGGATAGCTCGCAGTGGCCGGCGGCGTTGTGCGCGGGAGCTCCATACTTAGCCAGAGTACCTCGGGGTGTGCACACGTGCTCCACTCAACTCGCCGGCGCGCGGTCAGTTCCCGACGAATACCTACCATAACACCGCCGCCGGCTCCCCCGCCGCCAGATCTGTCTAACCTAAACACATTATAATTATTGTCAAAGTATTCGGAATCATAGAAGTTTGGTGACAGCCACGTCTCTGTTATGCATATAATGTCGTAATTAGATCTTATAATACCGGATAAAAAATCATGAGATTTAGTGCGTAGTCCCCTTGCGTTCTGATAATATATATTTAAATCAGAATGGATCATTTTTAAAGTAATTTAACAAGTAAAATATGGATACAAACTTGTGTGTAATATGCAGTCTTTTAGTGAGGTGTGCTTTGGAAAGTAAATAGTAGACTATGGGATTTAAAGTAACGGCGATGTGGTTTGTTGGGTATAATATATTTATAAAATAATAACATAGGGTTTGGGATATCATTGGGCTGTTAATGAGTTTAGCTTTGATTATTGAAAAGTTGTATTGGTGTCTTAGTATACTAAGGGCAGTAGGGTTAATGCGAAAAAATGACAAGGTATGATGAAATTGTTTATGAAAAAATAGTATAATTAGTCACTTTAACTTACGTAAGTCAGCGTAATTTTTTATTTGTATAATTTTAGAATGGGGTTCGTCACTTTTTCGCATCAATATTTTACAATCTTGAACCCACAAATAAGAGTATTGAAGTGTATTTTTCACATTTTTGGCTTCCTTTAGGAGCAATTTATTTGCGGGGGTAAGATGATGATTAATGAAGATATCGGACGCCGGACCTGCGATGCCGATATCTACTGAGTTGAGTTTTTTATGAGCTCGATTGGCTGCGAGGAAAGCGTCTTTCCTACGTCGCTGGGTGAATCGAACGATAATGGCCGGGGGGCGCGGCTGCTGAGCGTTGTCGGCCTTTTTGCTGGCGTTAATAAAGCGCCGAACGCGGTGAATTGTATCCACATCAGTGTCAACCAGAGAAAATACAATTTGGGTGCTTATGGAGTCCAAAATCTCTACTAGGTTTTCCTTCTTACTAAATGGAACACCAGCAATTTCGACATTGTTCATTCTTGAAAATTGGTTTTGCATATTATTTTCTTCGGTCATAGCGGCGATGGATGCTTTAGCATCATTGAGGTCCTTTGGTAAGCTCGATAAAGCAGATATATGATCCTCGGCAGAGGAAATCCTATCTTCCGATTCTTTCATTCGAGTATCCATTTCTTTTAATTGTTGTTTTAATTCGGTAAGACTTTCTGAGACGGAAGCAACCTTTGGTTCGATGTTAGCTCGGAAACCCTTTAATTCTAACATAACATCATTCAGTGTAGGTCCCGAATCAGGCGTAAATGAGCCGCCGGTACCACCGCCCGTGCGACAGGTAGAACAACGCCAGGATGCTTTTAGCTCGGCGTTCTTACGCCGATAACCCAATTCCGTGATAGCAGCACAGGTATAATGGTAATGGTTTTGGCAATGAGTGCAAAACACTTCCTCTGTAACATATTCACTACACTTGCCACACTTCATTTTTAACCAACTGGATAAGGGTAGGAAAACGCAAATCTCGACCCGTGAGCGCAGTTAAGTAGGTACGTACGACAACCGATGCTTAGGTAAATGTGTCTAATCGTTAGCCGCGTAAGGTTGCGAATTACTTGTTGCGAGTAAGGTAGGCAATAATACAATAGATTACCGAGCGGAGATACTTCATGATATGACTAGGTACTTTAGCCGCTATTGGCAGTCTATGAAATAATAATAATTGTGGGACATGATTTACACACTGTTATTCAGTCCCAAACTTGGCAGAGAGTACTATGGGTACTGAACAACTGATAAACAAACTTAAATATTAAACACCCAGATACGAAGTCAGAACACAAATGTTGGCCCCGAGTGGGGATCAAACCCCCGACCTCCGACTCAGAAGACACTACCAATAAATGGTTGCATAATCACGAAATCTCTCAAAATTATAACATCTAGAAACTGAAAGATTGGTTGGTAGATTTCTTATACGATGTAGGAATCCACTTAAAAAATAGAACTTCAAAATTCCCATGGTAATCGGAACGGGATCTGCTCAAGGTAATGTAAGTAAAAAGATTCAGGTCCCGACTTTACATAAACTTTGTTTTATTATCTCTTTTGTACCTATTGTTTTTGTTGTGAATTTATTGAGTATATTGTTTTGTATCATATCTGGACTAAATACATTGTTTACTGTTAGAAATTAAAGTTTCAAGTCCCACATTGCTATATTGTTTCCAAATACCTACTTCGTTCTACACAGTCTTCTCTTTGTGTCAGACACTCGACTAATTACCTGCGAGTACTGCTTCACCGAGTCACGGGACTGTTAAATTGGACGTGTTTTATTTTACGCCTAATTGTGTTCATGTTGTAAAACAACTTTGGAACACTTGACGTAACATAGTAACATTTGCACAATGTAGGAAAAGCGCCTCGGTGCGGTGAAGGGTGTGGTTAGGTAGGAGCATAATATGTATTTAATAACACGTTAAAAGTTTTTGCAGTTAATATTTTTTTAAGCTGTGTCTTAGGTTCAGTTTCAGATGAATGGACAGAGAACACATGAGATTTTTTTGATGATTTGATGAATACAATGTGATATAATTTTTAACAAAAATAAACCGACTGCAAACAGGAAACTAAAATAAAAAAGTATAAAAAAGCACTAGTCGCCACTACGATTTTCGAAGGTTCCCATCGATTTCTCTGCAGGACGCCATCATCAGATCCTGGTTTCCTTATTATGGTACCACTCTTGGGATATCGCCTTTCCAACAAAAACAGAATCATCAAAATCGGTTTATAAACGACGAACAAAGACATTTATTTACAAAGAAAATATACATTCATTTATAAACGACGAAGTTATCTGCGAACACACATAAATAAAATAAACGGTCCAATTGAGAAAAATCCTCCTTTTTTGAAGTCGGTTTAAAAATAAAAAAAACTGACTGGCTGGCGTACTGACTGATCTAACAACGCACATCCGTAACCGGTGGGTCTAGAAACATGAAATTTTGAACAATGCTTCCTTGAACGACGTAAATGAGCACTAAGAAGGGATTTTTGGGAATTCCCACGGGAAGGAGAATAAACCGAAACCGCGTGGGCAACGCCTCCCAGCACCAGCTATTTTCAAGATGCAAAATTTTTAATTCACCGCAAGAAGGTTTATCTTTATTTATTTTCATTTTTAGAACGGCATGGTATCGGTCTCGGTCTATAAAATTTCACTGTCCCTATAATTTTCTTCGTGGACATTGGTATTTCGACGTACCTACAAACATCTTGCTGTACAGTTGTGCACAGAAATTATATGTACTGTACTCTTTGAGTATTAAACCAACCGGAGACGCCACTGACAGGCGTTCCCCTATGCCAAAAAAGTTATGAGCTAGTTGTCTTGAGTTCACGGAGTGCTCGGATTGATTGTTTCTGTGTGTGAATGCATCTAGTTCAAGCTAGTGTTTAATTGTTTTGTAAAAAAATGCGTTTGTGTTAACATTATTTGTGTGCGTTTCCTCGTCCCCCGCGCAGAAGTTGGCAGACTTTTTTCAAAGAAACTAGTGCGCGTGACGTCTCCTGTTGGTTTAATACTCAAAGACTGTACTAGGCTTTCAGAACTTTTTCTAGGAAGCGTGTCCCAAACGCGCCACGTTTACACGGCCGACTTTTCCATCTTCGCATGTCTAACGGCAGTTGGTTTTCAATTCGTGACCACTCTGACAGGTGTGTTTACGGAGCGCGCTTTCAACAAACGGTTAAAGTTTGATTGTGAATACAGTTCTGTACCACGGTTCGTGTGCGAATTGGAATGTTACAGGTTTTTGCAAAATATAGTGAGATTTTTTAACACTCCGTGATTTTTTATGCAACGCTAAGCTTTGCGTGGGTAGGAGTACGAGTATACATTTCCTGAATGAATTTCTTCCCTTGATTAAGCTGAAAACGACGGTTCATGTCATCATCATCAGGTTCATATCATTGTTCTGTGACTGCTTTGATGCTTAAAATATACCTACTAATTAGGCCTCAAACCAAACAATCAAAAAAATGCTTGGAATCTGCTTTATTAAATTTCAGATCAAGGATATGTTCGCGAAAGGTTTGTTAATTTATTCCAAGAGAATTGAACATTGTCTAAGATACGTAAAATGGTATTGGCTGGGTGCGAAGTAGGGGGTGGGGGAACCACGAATCGATCGCAGCGCCCATGGTGGCTAAAAAAGAAACTCGGGTCGGACGAACTCAGACGAACTGTCAGTTTTTACTAGAGAAATTTACGTATTCGTGCAATCTTAGTGGAAATAAATACTTGAACATGGGTAACGAAACCTATTGCGTAGTCAACTGCAAGAATAATGGCAAAAATAGTGATCGCAAATTCTATAAATTTCCAAGAGCAAGTTGAAAACAAGATCAACGACTGCAATGATGTTTTGTATGGCGTTGATGTCACTGAAGTTTGTCTAATTACACTAGCTTCAATGGTGTGGTTCATTTGATTTTCACATTTTATTTCTTTTACATCTTGCACATGTTGAGCCAAAACTAACTGTTTGTCTTTTGTAGTGGTTTGTGGCTGGAAAACTATTATTGTCCGGAATCCAGTTTTTATAATCAATTTGACCATGTCAAAGATATTTTAATCTCTTTGGGCCATGTTGAACTGAAAATACACAACAATCTGCATTATTATCGACAGTACTGCTATAAGTAATGGTCTAGATACATGAAACGCTCTAGTCGATAAATGTTGTCCATTTCTTTACTTATTTCCCGTGAAGCCATGAGAAAGTCCGTGTAGGTATACTGCCTGAAATTTACTGATTGTGGCATTTTTGACGGTAAATAAAAAAGGTCAACATTATTATCGACGCTATAGACTTACAATATCCAACAGGACCTAAGTAATTAACGTTGTTTCACTAAAATTATTTTTGTGTTTACTTACTTTTCGTAATGACAGCGAGCCATTTGACATTTCAAACTCCGCCCTAATTGTTACCACTAGTGGGCGCTGTCATCGCGCACCTAGCCAATAGGTAATTTCTTCATCTTAATTTTTTTTTACGTTACGTACACTTTAGAAAAATCTTCCTATGCTGTAAATGTACAACTTATACTACCTAAATATGGTAGTATTGTAACCAATGTATTTTGTTTATGACCTTCGATAAATTTTATTCAAATAATATGAGAGTTGGTAACTGGCCTTTAACATAGGAAATTGATTGTTAATGCCCTGAAATCGCATGCATCGTCGATAGCAAAGTTAAATTGCAGTTTAACAATAGCATGATGCGATAAATGGGGCTATAAATATATTCCGGTAGGTCAGTACATGGGTATGGTATACCGGAGAAAGTTAACAACGATATAGTGTTATACTCGAATGAGTGGGATTTAGGTCAATTACCTGGAACCTTTTATTTATTTAAAATATTTGGCTATTGGTCGCGCAGGTTGTTCCCGCGGGCGCAAGATCATAATACGAATAAAAAATAAAAATAATCTCAGAGGTATTCCATTTCTAGAAATACCCACTTTTCACAAGAATATTCGATTTCAGTAGTAGAATATTCAGTTGGACCGCGGTCTTCAGGCACGATCACCTCGCCTAAAGGAAGATCTTCCCTTATCACGATGTAGGAGCATTTCGCCTCTGCTTCTCAATAAATCCGCTAAAATACGAAGCTGAAGTGGCAATAAAATAAAAACCCATTGATATTATTATTAATTAATACCTCTTTATTGTACAATAAGTGACACAATGATAAGAAATTACAATGGACGGTTTTATCGCTTTAAGCGATTTCTTCCAGACAACCTTAGGATGGATGTAACTGAGATAAACAGATGAAGGTAGGTGATGCGCTAAAGTTACCAATGGATTAATAAGTTAAATAGATTATGACTCTAATTACGAATTTCCTTTTTAAATTAGCATACGTAGTTATGAGAAATGATCACACTAATAAATGTAATAGGTAATCCTTGAACCATTACAACTATTTCAGTTCCAATCTCATATAAAACATATTACTCCGCCACAAATTGGAACAGTTTCCATACAACAAACTATTTAACGACTCTCTTCAACATTTTCAGTGACTAAATCCCCAAATTGAACTTTCGAACAGGGTATGAGATTAGATTATTAACTTTTAGGTCTGATTTCAACAACAGCAATTAAGTTAAGTGATGCACTAGACTAGAAGGTTTGGAGTTAGTTGAACACTTAGAATTTGATCAGGGTCATAGTACTAAATAATTATACGTATAGAGATGGCAGCTCTTCACTTCCCTTATATCTAAACTAGCTTTTCCCCGCGACTTCGCTGGCGCTCGTTATTTCACCCCCTTAGGGGTTAAATTTTGCAAAATCCTTTCTTAGTGGATGCCTACACTGTATAAGCTATATATGTGCAAAATTTCAAGTCTCTAGACCCAGCTGTGCGTTGATACATCACCAATCAGTCAGTCAGTTTATTATCATATATATATATATATATAGATAAGTAGCTCAGCGCCGCCTGTCAAATGAATAGGCACTTCATCTATGTAGATACTAATTATTAAGAGGTACATTTGTTTGTAGGTATTACGAGTATATTAGTAGGAGATAATCTCTTGAAATACTCATCCTATTCTGGAAAGTTACACTAATCCTGAGTGATATAGAATGTTACTATGTTTTACTGATGAGGGTAAACCTGCTGCGCACAGCTGATTTATAAATTAGAAAGATAAAAAAAAAAAAATACTTAACCGAAATACTAACATTGTTTTTTTTGCCGACTATGCAAGAATAACCGTATCCCGTAACTTCGTACTAACATAAAGGGTCTTAATATAACGAATGACCCTTTGTGTACTTCAACCCTTACCTGTCTCTTCAAAGTGCGGGACATTGGAATTCTACGGAATTAATAAGCCCTTTACACGGGGAGAGATTCCGGAATATTTACCGCAAGAACTTCTCGGGGAGGTATCTTAATCCTAGAGCGTGGAAATTCAGGCATGCATTTATGAGTTAGCTTTGACGTACTTTCGTTGATAGAAGTTTTAGCTCCTTATCTTTACCCATCAAACCTCATAATCTCTTAACAATAGGATTATCTACTGTAATTGATCATCCGTGGGAGGCTGATGCTTGAATTCATTACTCAAACAACCACAGTGGAAACATATTGTGAAGTTACAGTCAGAGAATATGTTTGTAACGGTTCTGTCAAAATCGTAAATAAACAAGGTACTTTTAAAACAAATGTGGATTTATCAACCATTTTATGTTTAATGTAGACATGACGGTTGTAGTAAGTATAAATTCTCTCTTGTGACCATACATACGGGTATCTATGTTTACAACGCGTCACAGAATAAGCGCAATTCCTCATACACCCCAATTCCGTTCCCCATTAAGTCTAACCAAAAATCTTAAATAAAAGGCACTAATATAGTTCGGTTTTCATAGTAGCCCAAAATTCAGTTATGCTAATTCATTTTTCGGAAAAAATTTACACATTAAAAATAGCTGAAATCGATTAAGTAGCAGATACTGAACAAACTAATTTCAGGAATTGCGCTTATTCTGTTAAATGTTGTATAATAAACAAAACTCCATGATTTGCTAAATGATGAATCACAACATCTCAGGAAGTATAAATACAACAAACTTCAAATTTGGCAGGAGATAACTGAAAAGTAAACTCAAGAAAAGTAGAACTGAAGTATATGGGATCTACGCGGTCAACGCCCCTGTTTTAAGCTATTGCATAGCTTCTATCGCGGGCCTTGAGCGCGGGGACCGAATCCAGGATGGATGGATGGATGGATGGATGGATGGATGGATGGATGGATGGATGGATGGACGGACGGACGGACGGATGGACGGACGGGTTGACGGACGGATGGACGGACGGACGGACGGACGGACGGACGGACGGACGGACGGACGGACGAACGGATGGACGGACGGATGGACGGATGTACGAATGGACGGACGGATGGATGGGTGGACGGATGGATGGACGGACGGACGGACGGACGGACGGATGGACGGACGGACGGACGGACGGTCAGACGGACGGACGGACGGACGGACGGACGGACGGACGGACGGACGGACGGACGGACGGACGGACGGACGGATGGACGGACGGAGGGACGGACAGACGGACGGACGGATGGACGGACGGATGGACGGATGGACGGATGGACGGACGGACGGATAGACGGACGGAGGGACGGACAGACGGACGGACGGATGGACGGACGGATGGACGGATGGACGGACGGAGGGACGGACGGACGGACGGACAGACGGACGGACGGAGGGACGGACAGACGGACGGACGGATGAACGGACGGAGGGACGGACGGACGGACGGACGGATGGACGGACGGAGGGACGGACAGACGGACGGACGGACGGATGGACGGACGGATGGACGGATGGACGGACGGATGGACGGACGGATGGACGGACGGACGGACGGACGGACGGATGGACGGACGGACGGACGGACGGACGGACGGTCGGACGGACGTACGGACGGACGGACGGATGGGCGGACGGAGGGACGGACAGACGGACGGACGGATGAACGGACGGATGGACGGATGGACGGATGGACGGACGGATGGACGGACGGACGGACGGACGGACGGATAGACGGACGGATGGACGGATGGATGGACGGATGGATGAACCTCACGCTCCCCACTCCGACGGGCACGGAGGTGTGGCTTGAAGGCCGTGCATTGTCTAACGTCGTTTGTTTTCGGCAGTCTTGTTGATACAAAATGCTATGCAATAGCTTGACCGCGGCAGTCCCCGAGTGCCACACGTCTTTTTTAACTTATACAATATGTAACACAATAAGCGCAATTCCTGAAGTTATTTTGTTTAGTATCGACTACTTAATCAATTTCAGCTATTTTTTATATGTATGTGTAATTTTGACGAACGGACGGACGGACGGACGGACGGACGGACGGACGGACGGACGGACGGATGGACGGACGGAGGGACGGACGGACGGACGGACGGATGGACGGACGGAGGGACGGACAGACGGACGGACGGATGGACGGACGGATGGACGGATGGACGGACGGATGGATGGACGGATGGACGGACGGACGGACGGACGGACGGATGGACGGACGGACGGACGGACGGACGGACGGTCGGACGGACGGACGGACGGACGGACGGACGGACGGACGGATGGACGGACGGAGGGACGGACAGACGGACGGACGGATGGACGGACGGATGGATGGACGGATGGACGGATGGACGGACGGACGGATGGACGGACGGATGGACGGACGGACGGACGGACGGACGGATAGACGGACGGATGGACGGATGGATGGACGGATGGATGAACCTCACGCTCCCCACTCCGACGGGCACGGAGGTGTGGCTTGAAGGCCGTGCATTGTCTAACGTCGTTTGTTTTCGGCAGTCTTGTTGATACAAAATGCTATGCAATAGCTTGACCGCGGCAGTCCCCGAGTGCCACACGTCTTTTTTAACTTATACAATATGTAACACAATAAGCGCAATTCCTGAAGTTATTTTGTTTAGTATCGACTACTTAATCAATTTCAGCTATTTTTTATATGTATGTGTAATTTTTTTCCGAAGAATGAATTAACATAGCTAAATTTAGTGATATCTATACAAATCGTACTATTACTGCTCTTTATTTAAGAAAATTGGCTAGACACAACTAAAGTACGAGGGCATCATATTTTTTATTAATATACTAATTGTGGTGTATGAGGAATTGCGCTTATTCTGTTACGCATTGTATAGCTAATTATTTTAATAAAATACTGTGTACAACTGTACATAATTTAAAAAAAAAGCTATCCTTATTTATTCCTTTGTACCGTTGTCACAGCTATATAGAATAAAGTGTATATTGAACATTTATTTTAATTTCTATTTAGGGACTATTGGTTTGGGAAAAGTAAAGTAGTCTCGTCTTCCGATAGCCATTTATTTTATCCAGACGCTGCGAGGTCGAATGCATTTAATTGGATCTTTTTAATTCTATTCTCCTCTGATTCCCCTTAAAATTGATTGGAGTTTAATCCAGTTTTTCGCTTTCAAAGCGTAAGGCAATAAACGACTGTCTTGGTCCTTTAACTTTAATTGTATTATTGATCTTTAGGCACTTAGTCTTTATTATAAACATTTCTAGTGATAGATTTTTTTTTTGTGAGGAAACCCGCAGGTCTCAGAACTAATTCTGAGACATGTGTAAACAGACCCGGTCCGGCGATGGGCTCACCACCTATCACGTTTAGGGGTCCAATATATCTCGTGAAATGTGGGTATATCCAGTAATGGAATACCTCTGCCTACCCCCTCGGGGATAAAAAAGGCGTGAGATTATATTATTATATTATATATATATATCTTTTTTTTTACGAAACGTCATTATTTCTTATCTTCATTTAACATTTTGTCTTTGAAGTATTTCATCAACATTTTATTTTATGAAAAATCGTGGTCATCTAATTAAAATTTGTTTAAGTTTCAATTAAGACATCTGCTCCGACGCCGCGATGACGCAATTTTTTTTCCTTACCAATTAGGGTCACAAAAAACTTTTTTAATAGAAGTGAGTCTATCAAATGAGCCTGTAAAATTATGACAGTAAAAAGTTTCTCTTGCCGCTTGCTTCCTATGAGTTTTAATTTCGCTTTATTGGATATCGATTTTTTCCTTTTCTTTGTGTCAACGGTGAAAGAAATTTATCGGCTTTATTTTCAAACTATCTTCTTATTACTTTTTCGAGACACTTTGATGTCATTCTCATGATTAATTTATTTTTAGAATTCCGTTCCCAACCCACAAAACCCTACCTCCTATTACTAAGACTCCGCTGTCTGTATGTCTGTCCGTCTGTCACCAGGCTGTATCTCATAAACCGTGATAGTTAGACAGTTAAATTTTCACAGATTATGTATTTCTGTTGCTGCTATACCTACAACAAATACTAAAAAACAGAATAAAATTAATATTTAAGAGGGGTTCCATACAACGTGTTTTTATAGATAATGGTACGGATCCCTTCGTGTGCGAATAATAAATAAATAGTTTTCAACTGTATAGCTGCGTACATATACGGACACACTGTTGCGTAACCACTGTTATTTTTTTATGGTACCATGCCAACCTATCACTATATAACATTATAACCTATCACTGCTGTTTATCCATTCGTCCGTCTATCACATGCTGTATATTTGAACCGTAACAGGTACATGCTTGAATTTCATAATGAATGTAAGTAAATATATTATCATATGCGTTTTTTTTTAAATTAAGTTTTTCCCCAAACAAAATACGTGTTTTTTTGTACGGTGGAACTGAACCCTTCGTGTGTATCACTCGCACTTGGCGGTTTTTTTAATAATCCCATTTAATACAGTTAACTTAAACTTCAGATAGGTACTTAATTTTATTCAAATTTTAGAGGGCTTTCTTGGACGTCTTTCCATCGGCCCCTTTTAAATTACTTTCTATTAATTAATATTTTTATGGATCTTATTAACATAAATTATTAAAAAAAAAATTAAAAAAGCAATTTGTTAAAAATAATAATAATTATTGGTTGCAGGAACATAATTACAAAAAGTATATTCGTTTACAAAATTAGCACTGCTTGCACTGAAATATTGCTTGTTATTTCCGGAACCCAAAGGAAAATGCAACATTATGCAAGGTAATCACCTTTTTGCACGAATCACTAAAAGATGGGTACAACGTCCTACAGCTAACTACTAGAGCTTCTGATTCGAAGCGGGTGCTCTTTTAAACTCGGAAAATCATCTTTATCGTTCATTCATCATCATTGCATTATTGTTAAGTAATTAGTTTTTTATATAAATCATCATCGACGCGATCTAAGCATAATTTCATTCATCGAGCAGTTTGGCAGTATATTAAAGAGAAGCAAGTTAAAGAATACTGGAAACTGACTAGGTGTTAATAGAATTAATCTTTTACAGAATTGGTCATTTGTAGAATTAGTCCATAATAGACGATTACTAATTAGAATTTGTCCTTTGTCGACTAAACCGACCATGCATGACTTGTTTGATGAATATGTGTGAAGCACGAAAATCCTTCAGGATCGAATTAGCAGTTTATTGTCTTTGCCTACCCCAAAGGAAAAAAAGCGAGATATTATGTATAATCACAACATAAATTTATAAACAAATTTTAATGACATAAGCATTTTTTTTTCTGTTAAATAACCTGTTAAAAGTGAAGAACATTAAAAAAATAAAAACATTTAGGATACCACAGAAAAAAACAATGTTTTCATAACATAAAAATTTCAATCCAAAGATCGACAAGCTGAATCGATTTTAACTTGTACTGTACATATTTCCTGACGTCTAAATTGTAGGATCTCACTCAGCAGGAAATGGGCGCCGATTAAGGTAATAGCAACATTGTACCGGTATACAACTTGGAAATGTAAGAGTGCGATTAGGGGACGGACCGAGGTGTACTGAAGATCAGAATTTATGGTCACCCCACTTGATACGTGTCTCGGGTAGGATTTTGGTCGTCTTGAGAGGTAAAGTACCTTTATTACGGTAAGGTACTACGAACTAGTACTATTTTTGTGCTTGATTACACGAAACATCCTTCAACTTTGTATATAAATTCACCTTATTTTTTAATACTATAGGGAAAGTGAGTAGAGTCTGATCGAGGATAATTAATCATAATGCTATAATTATTATATTATGGACTACTACAATAATGACCTACATTAGATACTACTATTTTTGTGATTGATGGCGATGAATATCCTTAATTTTGTTAAACATAATATACTCATTTTACTCTTTATGTAACTTAAAAATAATGCCATGTTTAATATTTAAATAAAATATGAAGTAGAGTTTTATTAAGTATAAATTACGTTATCAAGTACCTTCCTAAGCAAATCGTTTATGTCGGATAATAATTTAAACAACTCAAAAGGTAAATATGCACAAAATCTCCAACTGCTAGAAACAAAATATCTGTCTTCGTAAACCAACCAAAACTTCTTACGATTCCTCCATAAAATCCCGTCAAAACGTCTAAAACACACTTGCCGACCATCCCAACTCCTACCTCAAAAGAAAAGATAAAAGTGTCCCGAACAATTCATAGATAAATTACACTTACCTTAAAAACGTTCAGTGAGATAGAGAATGTGTGGAAGAAAGAGAGACGGAACGGTATCCAACATTTATCATTAAGGGTAACAATGCTTTTTGCGGGATTTCCTTCAAGAATCCGGAGATTAATGAAGGTGGCAATAACGCGGACCATCCGATAAATAACAAAATAACGCACGCTCTCCTTAACGAGGGAGATTAATAAGAAACATTAGGCTTTCCTGGATAAAATAGGGGAATAATTTCAATTTCGCCAAGTGGCTCGTTTGAGACAAATAAGTAATCTTATTGTCCATTCAAAACTAATAATTAAAATCAAAGATATATTGTCTTTCTGCGCAAGGGTATAGACATGGCTTCTATCTACAATACTGGACTGAATTAAATAAAATGTATCATAAGCTACTTTTATATGGTGGAGAACCACCGAACAACTAAGGCCATTGACATACCTCTCGGAATATGTAAGTTGAAGTGGCAATGGACCACATCGCTCGAAGAACTGATAACCGATGAGGAAGAAAGGTTCTCGAGTGGCGACCACGAACCAGAAGACGCAGCGTTGGTAGGCCTCCCACAATCGACCGAAGACATCGTCAAGGTCGGCGGATGCAAGTAGCATGTTTTATTTTATTTTATTTTATTTAAGTGTATATATATATTATGTTGTCACTCTTTGTGGCGTTCTATGGCCTTTGTTCAACAGTGAACGTCTTCCCGCTGATGGTGATGACTTTTATATAGCAATGCTTTTACAATGTACTGCTAGTGAAAAAAACATTAAACATACTTTTAACGGTTCACTCTACCAAACTTCAGAGTTTCGTTTCCATTATGTTTATCATAAACGTACAAAGTATGTACTTGCAGGCAAATAACATCTACCTACTCAAATTGCCCCTGGTTTTATTTCAGTATAATTTCAAACTTCGTTAATGGTGGAAATTGCCTGCAATCAGCCTAATGACCAAGTTATTCGAAAGCTTGTCGCTTTAATCTCGGTATTTGCTTGAATCGACAACAAGGAAATGTTTAAAAACAAAAGTCTGACAACAAATTGTTCTTCAAGTACATTCTTCATTTGTTTTAGGGTTCGTGACCTCATAATGGATGGTATCTTTAAATAATCAGTTTGTTGTACGTCTATCTATCAAGTCCCAATGCTGGTTGAGAAATCCGTTTGAAATAAATGTCTGATAATAAGACGACTGCCTCCCTATTGTAAAAAAAAGATTAAAATTTAACACTAATAGTGTTAGACTACCAAAACCTATAGAGTAGTTCTTGGTGTCCTTCAATAATGAAACTTAGGACTGAACGAGGCCTTTGTGGAAGGAATACATACATACATAAAGCTCACGCCATTGTCCCACAGGGGTAGGCAGAGACGATGGATCGCCACTTTGCTCGATCTATATGCATACTTCTTTAGCTTTCTTCACATCCATAAGCCTTTTCATGCACGCTCCTTTATTCTACGCACTCCGGACCCCAGCTTTTTGAAGGAGGTCACTTATTTCATCCGTAAACTTCGTTCTGGGACGTCCTCTTTCCTTGCATCCTTCAACATTCGCACCATAAATCTCTTTCGTTACTCTTATTTCATCCATACGTTCTAAATGACCAAACCAGCCAAGGAAGGAAACCAGGGAAGGAATGCATGCAAAAATCTGCATTTTACATCCTGTGGGGAATTACTACGGCAGGTAACATTTTTGCAAAATGGGCACTGTATTGTTATCTTGCGCCCGCGGGAACCCGCTACTTGGCCGGATATGACATTGTAAATAAGAAAATTAGGAACAATCAAAAGAAATTATCAATTAAATAAATAGATTATCACATAAGGAGTTTCTTCTCCATTATAAATCTAAAGGGGGGGGGGGGTTATTGACTTTCACTAAGTAGACTTATCAGCCACATTGAATAAAAACATTGATTTAAGATTCTTGTCGGTACCTATTTTGAGGTAAAAGATCGCATCATATAGCTCCAAACCAAAAAAGAAGCCCACGCACAAAAAATCTTTGCCAAAGCCGAAAGTTATTCGTAAACTTCGAAAAGAAAGAGTTGTTACGGCTAAAATCATGCAGCTGCTGCCTGTAATAAATCACCTTATACGAATTCGTGATTGATTACTTTCGCCGCGTGCACGAAATTAACTTTTATTTTGCTATTTACAGAAAACTCTTTGTGATACACTTTTGTGCATTACCGTAATTGTAAGTAAGAGTACCTTTCAAGTAGTAGTAGGGTACCTCTTATGAATAAAATTAGAGGTCATGCACCAATGGAGTTTTATATTATTCCGTTCCCGTAGAAATACAGGGATAAAATAAGGCCTGTGTTATTCTGATATATGAGCTATATAACTGTAAAGTTTCATCAAAATCTGTCCAGTAGTTTTTGCGTGAAAGAGAAACAAACATCCATACATACAAACTTTCGCGTTTATAATATTAGTAGGAAGGATAGTAGGATTCATAATTATCACTAGTACAACCGTGAAGGAAAACATCGTAGAGGACCTGCAGGCCCCAGAATTCATTCTAAGGCATGTGACACCCTGGTCCAGCGAAATACACCTCACACTTGTAGAGGTTATAAAAATATCCTGATGAAAAGTGGGTATTGTAGGAATGGAATACATCTTCACACCCCCAACGGCTTCCCAACGGTGATAAAGCACATATATTAACATTTTTATAAAATGATTGTAGCTTTCAATATTGAGCTATTCAATTTAATTGTTTCATTTGATGGTATTACCATAATTCTACCTGAAATAATTTAATATGCATGAAGAGAATTTTGGGCAGAATGCTTACACATGCGTATATTTGACTCAAAATGAATTCATTATGGCTATTTTGATTAATTGAATCCCGAAAAAGCTGTTGAAATGTAATCAAAATTACTATTATATTGAACATAAATAATAAAATATTATATTATTTACTTACCGGTTTAAATTCCCTAAAAATGCACGGTTATGGTTGTTAATAAAAAAATATATTGTTAAGTTATTCACTGCTTCCTAATCTAAATGTTTCGTATTTAACCTAACCAAGAAAATGAGACACAGTTGATTTTCAATTGTTCTGTCGCGCATTGGAACCGCACGATACTTGACTGATTAAAATGACGATGAAGAAAAAATCGTTAGTATCTTACATAAATGACTATACCTATATTTCTGATTATTTTAAGCAATTTTTTACCACCTGTCAACTTAATTTAATATCTTAAAATATTACCTTATATTAATCTTGAGAGCCCTCAAAAATTGCTTAAAAATCGAACAAAAATATTCAAGTTCTGAAATCGGGTCTAACTTAAATTTGGTTTTAAAACTCCAATGTCTAGAGATACTGCTACGTAGATGTGATAGAAGATCATTTTGAGGAGGAAAACCATTTCGTAAAAGTTTGAAAACTTACAATAAAAGATCAGATATAATTTAAAGATGTCTTTATAAGCTTTAACCTTAGGCTTGAAATATTTGAATGCTTTGACATCAGCTTGTGTTTTGCCTGAGGGATTTCATCCTAAAAATACACGTTTTTATTTGATATACCTATACTAGTGGGTGCCCAGTGGCGTAGCCCGCGCGGATCCTCTTTATTTCCGTTCCCGTAGAAATATCCGAAAATCACTTTAGGTGTAGTGGCTACCTACGACAGACACCTACATAACATATTTCGAATAATGGGTGCCTAGCGGCGTTTTCCGCGCGGTTCTAGTGTATTCCCGTTCCCGTTGGAATATCCTAAGATCCCTTTATAGTGGTTGCCTACGACATATAACACACCCACATGCCACATTTCAAGTTTCTATAGGTGTTATCGTTTCGGAGTATTTCTCTTTTAACCCAGTTTTTTTAATTTTCCCGTGACAATGAGACATTGTCCCGTTGTAAAAAGTACCTACTCTAGATGTACCTCAGTTTTCTCCACACCAAATTTCATCAAAATCCGTCCAATAGTTTTTGCGGGATGCTTGTACAACCACACGGTACACGCACACAGATAAAAATTTTAAAAAATTGTGTTTTGGTACATCGATAACGGAAATTTTAGCAGTAGTGTAGATAACACTACTGCTAAAATTTCCGAAAATATTTCATGTCAAGACACAGTTTCGTTAGAGTTTTATAATATAGAATAACGATCCCTCCTCGCTTTGCTTCGGTTTATCAAAATAAAACTTCTGCACCCTGTAAGATATATAAAAGAACATTCACGAAAAAATAATTTAAAATTCTGTTTTAATAGCAGTGATAGCCTTACGGTGAAAGAGCCCGCTTCTCATTATGACAAATCCTGGCATGTACCAATGAGTTTTTCAAAAACTTACGTACATATTCATTACTAGTTCGATTGTGAATGAAAACATCTTGAGGAAACCCGCAGGTCTCAGAACTAATTCTGAGGCTTGTGTAACTGACCCTGTAAGGCGATGGTCTCACCACCTATCACGTTTAGGGGTAGAAAATTCTCTTAAAATGCCTACCCCCTCTGGAATAAAAGGCAAGAGAAGTATTAGTATTAGTAGTATTTATTTTTATTTATTTATTCTGTTTCTGCCATCTACAATATGGTATTTCAATTGCGAGTAATCATTAAATTGAAAGCTTATCCCAAAACACCCCATTTTTTTTAATCGTCCAAACATAATCAACTCTGTACGTAGTATGTAATTCTAAACATTAAAAATAGAACGTGCGTAACATGTAACTACTGAGTTATAACCATCATAAACGTAAGTCCACACTACAAACAACATTACAACAAATTAGGCTTATAACCGCAACGTCGTCAACAATATCGCTGGCATTTGCGACACAGGCGAGTGACGCTTCTACGCTATCAGTGTACCACAAAGGAATTCATAACGTAATACTTACCTTTACTTGACGAAATTCCAGGTAACTCCGTTATAGTAAAGGGACTGGAATTAATAAAGACGCGCTCTAGAGGGTTATTTAGGAATTCGCAAGAATATAAATTTAATAATTTTAAAATAAAAAAATAAAATAAAAGAACTTACCTTTTATACCCGAAGGGGTAGCCAGAGGTATTCAATTTCTGGAAAAAACCCACTTTTCAGGAGTATAACCTAACAGTGATAGGTGGTGAGCCCATCGCCGGACCGGGTCCTATACACATACCTCAGAATCAATTCTGGGACCTGCAGGTTTGCTCACAATGTTTTTCTTCACCGTCGAGCTAGTGATATATATGTACGTTATTGTTTTTAAACTCATCGGTACATGCCAAGATTCAATTATTATGTTTACAATTTTGGTATTTATTTTGAAATCACAGACAGGCACTTAAATTTTATTTATAAGTAAATATATTATAATTATTAAATACCAAAACTATTTATATACCTACGATAATACATATTATAATATTATTGATTTATATCTTGAGAATAACACATCATATTTAATTTCCAACGACAATTATTATCACTTTCCTGCTATTAACTAGACAATTGTACGTCAGTCAAGCTATTGTCAAATGTCACACTCTGAAATAGCTGTCAATAGCCTGTCAATACCGATTGCGTTGCGAAATTCCACGTTGGGTAATTACCGTGCACAAATGGCTTATTTGCAATTCAAATCGGAAAATTGCATTCAAATTGCAATATTCTTGTAAAACAAATCAATCGATTTAGACAAAAACAAAAAACTACATGTTAAATAACTAAATGGTAAACTCGGGTTTTCTGTTACTACGTAGCTGTTATGATACTTCTGCAATCTTCAAGATCCCAGTGCTGGTTATAAAAATAATAGATAGTATAGTCATATTGTGTTATCAGGAGACGGACAAAATATACAAAGCATTTGCAGCACTGCAATGATTGCGGAGTGAACTTTTATAAATGGACGTGTTGGTACCCACCTACAGGGTTTTCTAAAATGTATCTACCCTCCTTATTTATGTACACATCTTGTATAAATAGAGGTACCCCATTAAATGAGGTCAGATCCGATCACCGATCACATTCGACCTCGACTCTCGACACGAGCCACATCTCTCATTCTTCAACCCTCATCGTCCTACACGTCACCAGCGGCAGTCACCCTCGCTGCCCCTAAGCTGGTGACCCCGACGTGATCGGTGATCGGATCTGACCTCCTTTAATGGGCTACCTCTATTTATACAAGCTGTGTACATAAATAAGGAGGGTAGATACATTTAACCCTGTAGGTGGGTACCTACAGACGCATTTGAAGCACTGCAATGATTGCGGAGAGAATTTTTATAAATTGACGCATTTCAGACACTGCAATTATTGCGGCGTAAATGTTTGTAAATGGCCGACGGCTAGCGGAGAGTGTACTACGGTTTAGGCTTAGTACGGTTAAAAAGGTACTACACGTCTTTTAAGATTTCAGCTGTTGCTTAGTGCGATCTTATCCACCTTCTTAGGGTTCCCTATCCAAAGGGTGCCAATGGGACCCTATTACTAAGCTTAAGACAGAATATGTATTTTTATTTCGGTTACAGCTATCAATAACAAAAATGAAATAAATTAAGAGGCCCTTCATTAAAAGAAACGTATATTTTTTGTTTTTTATTGTGAAGTGTTACGGAACCCTTTGCGAGCAGGGCCGACTCAAACTAGGCAGGATTTTTGTAGTTCGTGATATAAAGGAGACGTTTCATAAATGTATGGATACTGGGCCTGCACCATGTACACCAGTTTTTTAGATAAATACAAATAAAATAACTATACTTTTATTCATGATTTTGCTCATATTTGTCTAGTTTAGTTGTACAACAAACTTAAATCTTCATTGAACTAGCATCGCGGCGACCAAAAACAAAATTGCGACCTGACCGGTAAAATGACAATTGACGTTATTTTGATAATTGTCGAACTAATTCACAATAACATGGAAATTGGGCTGAAGAAGTTAGAAATAGTATTATTTCAATATGATTTCATGCGAATCCATTGAAGTTTTATAACTTTTGTGCTAGTCAAATAGATGGAAATGATTTTTTTTAATATTTTTCTGATATTCACTAGATTTTTCTCTATCTTTCACGCTGGTGTACAAGGTGTAGGCCCAAGATGGAACGATTCCTTTTTAAAAGAACGACTAAGGAAACCAGAAATCTGTCTTTAACTCGAGCGTTGCAAGCTTTGTGTCCACTAGGCATAATGGAGGCTTTCTGCTTATTTACTTTGCAAAAAAAAGCGTATCCACTGATGACGTAGTTAAACGAAAGTTCCAATGATACATGCTGGTCATAAAACTTGTATCTTTTTGAGGCCCGACACATGGGTCCTGCGCATCAAGCCGTAATAATAAAAGTTGGTGACCCTCATAACTCATAGGTCTCTGCCTCGATGGAATTTCGGATGTGTAAAGTAAATTTGCGAGTCAGTTGTAATATTATTAATTAAGGCCAACATGTATTGAATGTGCATGAAAATTTCTGTTGGCTTCGTTTCTGGGTGATACGTACTATTGTTTAATGCCTAGACTTAATAACCGTGTGTGAATATTTGTATTATTTATTAATTTATTGTAAGGATTCAGTACTTTGGTAAGCGCATGGTTTTTATTATTATTATTTAGTTGACCAAAGAAGTCTTATAACGTTTCTAAAATATAAAAACACGTCACCTTTTCATCAACGTTCAACACATGTTTCAACAGATTCCGGATACAAATAAATTTGCACTTATGTAATGCACTTAAGTGATAAATATTGGGTGGTTTCAAAAGGTTTTTAAAATATTAGGAACGAAAATACTTTTAAACTACCTTGTAATAGCGAACTTAGTTTCCTAATATTTATATACATATTTAGATACCTACTGGAAAAAGCTTAAGTCAGCATTAAAAGGTTTTGTTATGAGCACAATACAGAAGCATTAATAGGCATGTTGAACTTCGATGCTGAGTCAAGACATGTCGTATACCAATAAGTTTTTTCAAAAACTTCATACGTAATATACTCTACGGAAAAAGCATAATATGTGAGAAAATCCGCAAACTGGAACTAAGCATCTTCATCTTCAAGCAGACATAGGTAGGTAACCGGTATGGTAAGATTTTTTGAAATTTCCACGGGAACGGGAATAATCTGGATCCGCGCGGCAACACCGCACCCGCTAGTAAATAAATAAATTGTGGAACACAATTCACACACGGTTACTCAGTCTCTAACTAGGCAGAGCCTGTACTATGGGTACCAACTAAACAACTGGTAAACATACTTAAATAAAATACTAAGCGACCAAACACGAAGCCAACAGATATGTTCATGCACACAAATGGCCCTAAGCGGGGATCGTACCCGCGACCTCCGACTTAGAAGGCAGGGTCACTACCAACGGAGCCAACAGGCTCGTCAATACAGAAAGAATATTATTTTCTATTTGTCGCCATTAAAAAAGCCGGACTTTAAAAAAAAATATGGTTACAAAGGAGAACTTTTGTAAGATACCGCATCAAATTGGTTCCTATTCGTTATCCATTGAAACTGGAAAGGGAAGGGAAATAGGATTTCGAACGACATCTCTTTACTGAATTTGTGTCAGTTGCGTCTGAATCGACGATAGGTACATGAATTTTTGGGATATTGATGTATTGGTTTTACTGGACCGTGGAAGGATCATGTTTGAATTGTTTTATGGCTTATTATCTATAATAGTAATATTATAAAGAGGAAAGATTTGTTTGTGTATTTGTATTGAATAGGCTCCGAAACTACTACACCGAAAAACTATTTCTAAACTATTTGTTTAAAAACTATTTCACCAATGGAGAGCTACATTATTAGAAAGTAACAGAGGCTATACTTTATACACGTATTCCGGGAACGGAAACTACGCGAGTAAAACCGCACGGAACAGCTAGTATTAAATATTTTAATATTTTTTTAAAACGCTCTCACCTTTTTCCCAAGCGGGTGAACAGAAATGTACAAGTAAAAATACCTACCGACTTTTCACCAGTTATTTTTTTTTAGACTCTTTACACGACCGTATGTTGGTCTTGGTTTTCGTTGGGTTTACGCACAGTGGAAGTCGTTAAGCCATGTCAGATACCCTTGGGTGGCTTGAAACTGACTGTTAGGTGGCCACAAAATCGAGTTGAGGAAAGACCCTTAGCTTGGCAGTGGGCTGTTACGGGTTGTTGTTGATGATGATGATACGCGACCGGTATAGTGAGCCCATTTTACTAATTACCCAGAGTATTTAATAAAAAAAATAAAAAATTTACGATTTTTAATATCGAACGATCGAAGAGTATTGATTAACTTTGACTGACTCAACGACTACTCATCTAAAATCTATAGATCACTTCCGGGTGGCTAGAAATTTGTAATCTGGGATCAACCCAAGTCAACTTTAAAACGAGAAAGTAATCAAAAAACAGTTAATTATTTTGTGCGGTTAGTTTCAAATATGAAGTATACAGCTTGGTAAATGAATATATAATGTAAACTTTGTATTTTTATTTATTTATTCATATGTACAACATTTTGAGTGAAATATTTTACTGCATTATATATGTTACAGATTTTATTATTTTTATCTCTGAGACATGATTATTGGTGATACTTCACCAGAATTGTTTTCATATCAATTGGTGAAGTAAACACAACTTTTTAATTAAATATTTACTATGATCTAGAGAGACAGAATTTTTAATACAAAATTACATTCGTAAAGTACCTACTAAGCAGTGATGTATAAGATACCCTGTACAAAGTATCTGAAATACAAGATGCAAGATACTTAAAAAAAAAAGCATTTTAGATACCAGATACAAATAATTATCTAAAAAGGTATCTGAAATACTAGATACAAAATACCTATCTTTCAAGTTTTGAAGATAAAATACTTTTTTAAGAAAACAACATTCATTGAACTTGTGTTTATTTGTTCGAGAAACAATTTTTGAAGAGATCGCGTTGATAACAAGGATCAGGCAAATCTGACAAGACAAAATATGAAAGTTAATACTTTGAGTCTTTTAATCTTTATGTTTTAGTTGAGATTTGAGTAAAAGTAATTCCTCAAACATACTGTCGCTCATCTTCCTTCGGTGAGGCCTCATGATCATGCCCCCAAAGGACAATGCGCTGCGTTCAGTTGCGTTCGGAAAGAAAAATTGCGTTTATTTTAGTAAAATTATCTTGGGGAACAAGGTATCTTCAAAATACTAAAATACCAGGAAAATGTATCTAAATATAAGACACAAAATATAAAAATATAAAAAGTATTTCAAATACAAGATGTAAATACGTATTTTGTATCTTGTATCTGTATTTCAGATATACTTTTATCTAAGATACGTCACATCTCTGCTACTAAGACATTGGCTAATGGAGTAAGAACTATCCAACAAGCAATATTATAGCTTGAGCTCTAAGATAAGTTAGGTTGGCATAAGTTTTGCATACCAAATGGCCAGGTTCGAAAAGTTGAGCGTGGCGGCGGCATGACTAATGAGTTCCAAGGCCCACGTGTGCTGCGATTATGTTGATGTGTTTAGCAAAATACATTTAGGGAAATTGAAACGAACTGTATTTGTAATTCAAATATGCAGTCGTATTTTAAACTTAACGTGTCATAACTTTAAGAAATTAAGCACAAATGTGCAAAATAAGTTTATAGTAAATTGTGAAATTAAATAGCTCCGTCTATTTTTAATAGGAAGTATTTTCAATAGTAAGCTAAGCCATAATTTTTGATAGGTAGTTGACGTATTTTTATGTTTATTTATTTTATGGTTTGGAAGATTATAAAGCTCAAAACTTTCTATAATACTATAACGTCATAGGGTTTTCGATGCGTTTTTGACTTAAAATTGTAAGATACATAGACAAAATGTTGTCGAATCCTTGAAATTATGATATAGATATGAATATTATTATAGCTTTAAAATTTTTTAAATCTGTACTACAACACATTCTACCACAGATAACTGCCTTTTGTGCTAGTATACAATACGCAAAGTACAGAATATCAAAATACTTTATGAGGTAATGCTGTATAAAAAATATAATTCACCGAGCAAACAAAATATAATCGCTCAGATAAAATTATGGATAATAACCAAAAAACCTGTAAATATTTTAAAAGGGCATGACGTGTCACCTCCTGCACTGACCTTTATGAGCCTGAGCAAACACCGATAATATAATATAATAACTTGGTAAAAGGATCGAAGACAAATTTTCCTTTTAAAAAGTTACTTTTGTTTCATATTTTTCTTTCATAACATACTTTCACCTAACTAGAAGGTTAAACAATTCGCATAAAATATTTCAGATCTCTAGATTTGGGTATTCCTAGGTAGGTAAGTGAAAATACTCAATATTATAATATAATTATTATAGTCTTAAAATATCTATATATATAAAAGAAATTCGTGTTTGTTACACTATTTATAACTCAAGAACGGCTGAACCGATTTGGCTGGAAATTGATGGGGAGGTAGCTTAGAACCTGGAGAAAGACAGAGGATACTTTTTATTCCGATATTCGGACGGGAACGCGAACTGGAACTACGCGGGTGAAACCGCGGGGTGGTGCTAGCTATCTAATATAATCATCTATGTTATTGACAGTTATAGACATAACATGAACAAAAAAATATTTTCAATAATATTGCACACTTAAATTTTAGTTTTACAGTTCACCTTTTTCATGAAATAGGAAATACTTTTCAACTAAAGGTGTTCTTTAAATTGGACCAACTGACGTAAAAACTGTGTCAACCGAAAGTAGATTTGTGCCGTGGCCGAGAAAAGGTGATACCACACAAAAGCGATCGGTGTCAATCACTACAAGAATACCTTTAACATCATCGCAACTCCTTAGTCAATCGGTACATTTTTTAAGTATAACAAAGCTTTTGAAATTTAAATTACCTAGCTTTTACCGAAGGCTTCCAGCATAAAACTAGTATATTATGTGTTATTCTAATGTATGATATTATAAAGTTTAATCAAAATCCGTTCAGTAGTTTTTGTGAAAGTCTAACAAACTTCCATCCAACCCAGAATCTGTCCTACACTGAAAAAGCGATCCATCCAAACTTAATATCCATAATATCAAATCGACAAATATTACTAGAAAATTAACTAAATAATTAGCTATAGGATGTTGTATTTGTTTACATTTTTCTCATCAAAAAGGCTTATGGTACCTAGATAAAAAAATTAAATAAAAAAATTTTAGCCCATGTTAATCCTAGAAAAATAAGCTTTTCATTGGTGAAAGACTTTTAAAATTTAAAATCGGTCCAGTATGTTTCGGCGCCTATTATATAATAAACAAACAAAAAATTAAATATTTTCTCTACATTATATTAAAGTCTATTTCACGTAGCATTGGTGCGGTGACAGTCCACATTTTCCCCTTTTACTCATGCGACTTTCGACTAATAAAAAACATTAATTATTTTTTAATCAAATATTTTTATTAGTCGAAAGTAGTAGGTATGCGTGGAACGGAAAAATGTGAACTGTCACCGAACCCATGCTAAGTGAAATAGACGTGTAATAAGATTATTCTAGTTTCATCGATCGACATCAATCGCTTCAGTACGACTGCACCACAATGTCAGTTTTGGATAACGATGACTTACTAGAGTGCCTTTTTCTATCGTTACCGTAAAACCGGTCAAGTGCAATCGTTATTTGGAATGTGTTATAAAAATCTTTAGTGGCCAATAAAGTTTACATGAGATTTTCCTCGCGAGGTTTACCCTGTTTTTTCGAAGAGTTTTCCCTTAAGGGAAACATTGATGGGACTATGAACAAACTTTGTTGATAATATTTTTGGAATAAACTTAGACGATTTCGAAATTGTTTGATTGTTTCAACAAAAAGAATACTATATTTTTATATGTAATAGAAAATCCTATCCTACTAATATTATAAATGCGAAAGTTTGTATGGATGGATGTATGGATGTATAGATGTCTGTTCCTCTTTTACGAAAAAACTACTGAACGGATTTTGATGAAACTTTACAGTTATATATCAGAATAACACATAGGCTATATTTTATTCCTGTATTCCCACGGGAACGGGAACTACGCGGGTGCAACCGCGGGGCGCTGCTAGTTATACCTGGTCTATCATGCAACATGTATCAAGGTTTTTCTTACCGTATAATGTTATAAGTAAAAATTATAAAGTTAATGTATAAAGTCAAAGAAGAAAAGGCAATCCCTCCGCTCAATGTTTCATTTGACAAATGTTTGAAACTCAGGGGTTGAAAGCAACATACGGAAAAGGGGGGTGAAAAATGAACTTGGCCCCTTTCATTCACTATTCACAAAGACTGTTGATTTTCCGTCGAGGTGTTCGTGTGAAGGTATGTATTATTCATTATGTCGACATCCTATTTACATAAGCAAATTGGTCGCAATGACTAAGGCCTTGGAGACAGAAATTGTTTGGGGAAAATATTTTTACGAAAAAACGTTGAAACCAGATTTATTGGAAGTTTTGTTGCGAGAAAGGCTACTAAAAGCGTACCCACGTGACCGTGTTCCCGAGTAAGTGACCAATTTCCCTCTAACGTCACGTTCTAGAAAATTCCAGTATTGCTTAAGTATTAGGTACAACAATCTGAACAAGTAACTTCGCAGCAAATGGAGAAATTCCGAAACTTCTCTTCGACGTCTAAGTATTTCATTTGAGAAGGAAAACATTTCTCAACCAACACGTTTTGTGAGGGCATTTTAGTCCCCATTTAGTAAATACCTGTTCTTATTGGGCCCGTCTGGGGATATTATAGAGGCGATGGCTACGATTTTATTTTCCTCGTGACTCCTTCGAGCCGGTATTGCAATTTCCCCTAAGGGTTTTCTGTACGTGAGTCCAATATTCAAAACGAATGATGTTGTGAATCTGTTTCTGTACCAATTTGAAGCAACCGCTTTCGCGGAAAGTTCGCGCTAAGTTTAATACGAAATGTGAATTCGGTTTGTTGGATTTCAATTTGAAGTAGTTATTTGGCAAACGGAGAGAACAATGCTTCCGGAAACTTCGACATGGTTTTATTTATGGGTTCTTACCTTTATTGTTTAGTTTTAAGGGTTTAGACTTTTGAAGATGAATAATTAGGTTATAATTTATGATCGCAATGTCGTTAACTAGATCCGTATTAAAATTTAATAACATTTTTCTGTTTTGAAAATATCTAGAAATATTAAATTTTTAATTTATATAATATAATAATATACCGAATATATACTCACGCCTTTTATTCCCGAAGGGGTAGGCAGAGGTATGCCATTTCTCGATATACCAACTTTTCACGAGATATTCTTTGGACCTCTAAACGTGATAAGTGGTGAGACAATCGCCGGGTCGGGTCTGTTACATAATATGCCATGTATTTATAGTTTCTATGGTGTTTATCATATAGATAGACGTTCACTCAAAATGATTCCACTATTACACAAACTATACTCTCTTCGTAGTACATAATATAAGGAATTTATAGTTTCAATTGTCCCTTTTATTAAATACCTTAAGAAAACATTGTATGAGGTGACATAAAACGTGGATTAAAGGGGTGTCTTTTATCAAGATGTAAATAAAAATCCTAGTTCTTTGATGTCTTATGCAGTCTGTGTGTCATGTAAGAAAAGTCGCAAAGGCACAAAAATAGGTTCCACAAAGGTGTTATCGACAGATTGTAACTAAAAAAAAGATTCCTTTTCACATTTTTGGGCAAATAGCTGCCATTGCCACGAACGTACAGAAATAGCTACTAAATGTTTACAAAAACAGAAGATAAATAAAACAAAATCTAATGTCGTACTCTTGGAAGACAAATTCCGATAAAGTTTTATAATTTGGACTCTTTTGTACTTATTTGTGTAGACGGCGTTCCATTTTGTGTTGATTTTGAAAACTGGAGGGAGTCAAACGTTCACGTTGGGCAATGAATTATTCAGGTCAAAACGGAAACTGGGTATTTACATAAGCAAATTGGGTGCGATGGCTGAGGACGAACGACATAGTGACACGGGCCGCGACAGCGCGAGAAAAGATGGGCTCTGAGTATAATGAAGCTTAGTCATTAAAATTTTAAAAACCAAGGACCTCTCTTTTAAATAATTTTATTAAGCTATTGCATAGCTTCTATCGCGGGCCTTGAGCGCGGGGACCGAATCCAGAAATTCCGAGAGTCCGAGTCCGAGTCCGAGTCCGAGTCCGAGTCCGAGTCCGAGTCCGAGTCCGAGTCCGAGTCCGAGTCCGAGTCCGAGTCCGAGTCCGAGTCCGAGTTCGAGTCCGAGTCTGAGTCCGAGGCCGAGTCCGAGTCCGAGTCCGAGTCCGAGTCCGAGTTCGAGTCCGAGTCCGAGTCCGAGTCCGAGTCCGAGTCCGAGTTCCGAGTCCGAGTCCGAGTCCGAGTCCGAGTGCGAGTGCGAGTCCGAGTCCGAGTCCGAGTCCGAGTCCGAGTCCGGGTCCCGGTCTCAGTCCCACTCCCACTCCCACTCTGACTCCCACTCCCACTCCCACCCCACCCCCAACCCCACTTCCACCCCCACTCCTACTCCCACACCCACTCCAACTCCTACTCCCACCCTACACCCACTCCCACTCCCACTCACACACCCTCACACTCCCACACCCACCCCCACTACAACCACCACCACTCCCACTTCCACTACCACCACCACCACCACGACCACCACTACTTGTCCAAAGTCCTCCTTAATCTTTGTAAGGAATGCGCCCATTTCGCGCATGACTGTTTGCTATAAGATTATTTTTGCTACTTTTATATTATGCAGCTCAAAAAATATTTTTTGGCTTCCCCTCTGAGTGCTTACCAAAATTTTATTAAGCAGTAGCAGCTCATTACAGCTCAAAAATAATTACAGCCATCCAGAATGTCATAAAATGCTGATAGGTTTTGTAATGTTTGCTGGCCATGAGTTGCTGACCAATTAGCTGTTTCTGCTTACAGATTATATTTTTTTGTTTACAAAAATACGAATACTCTGCTAACCATTTAAATAACACCCGTGTGGCTTGAAGGCCGTGCATTGTCTAACGTCGTTTCTTTTCGGCAGTCTTGTTGATAAAAAATGCTATGCAATAGCTTTACCGCGGCAGTCCCCGAGTGCCACACGTCTTTTTTTTAAATTTTGAGTTGCGGGCGTCCATGGCCGACGGTAGTCACTTGCCATCAAGTGACCCGTCTGCTCGTTTGCCCCCTACACAATAAAAAAATCGCTCGTCTGACATTTTGTCATAGTATGCGAGCTATGATAAAATGTTGACGTCTTGTCTGTCATCGCATGACGATGATTGTTTGTATTACCAATATAACTATCTGTACTAGAATTTTATCAAAAGTGAAAACCGGTAACTACCACTTGTTTCCAGAGTTCGCTATACGAGTGGTTGTGACCACTCGTCACAGCTGCGAGCGATTCAACAAATAGGGAATTTCCTATAACAAACCAAAAGTATGTAGTTTAACTTTAACAAAATTCACTTTCACTCATTGTTTTTATTATATTCAGACAATTCTGCCAAATTATTTATGCATAGCCTTACTGTTATATAATGTTATGCCATTAAGTGGCATTAAGTCTGCCATGTGTACATTTTCATGGTACATAAAGTTAAATAAATAAAAGTAGTAACCATCAATAGACACGGTAAGCGGTTGGGCCCTGTTTTCGTTGTGTTTACGCACAATGGGAGTCGTTAAGCCATTTCGGATACCCTTGGGTGGCTTGAAAATTCTGGCAGTTTGGTGGCCACTAGCCTAACACTGTCTTCCAATCCACGGTGGGCTCGCGTGGGAGATTATGTCCCATACATACTCATGTGTGAAGAAAGACCCTTAGCTTATTATACTTTTACGAGCTGATGATGAATAATAATAATAAAAATAGCAATGATAGCCTTTACGGTTAAAGAGCCGGCCGAAAATCAGAAAGGCTCGGGTTCGAATCCTGGCATGTACCAATGAGTTTTTCAAAAACTTACGTACATATTTATCACTAGCTCAACGGTGAAGGAAAACATCGTGAGGAAACCCGCAGGTCTCAGAATTAATTCTGAGACATGTGTAAATAGACCCGGTCCGGCGATGGGCTCACCACCTATTACGTTTAGGGGTCCAATGCATCTCGTGAAATGTGGGTATATCCAGTAATGGAATACCTCTGCCTACCCCCTCGAGGATGTAAGGCGTGAGTGTATTTTTTTTTTATGTTGAATAATTATAACGACAAGTGAGCGATTCAAAAATTAAGTTCTAGTTCATTCTCCTGCTTAGCTAAATACCTACAAGTTAATAGAAGTTCTCTCACAGCACGTGGCACATTATGGCGCGGTGACCGCAACTGCCGAACTTGTACGCATTTCAACGAGATAATGTATAGTGTACGGCTTTCTACACGAGTACCCTGTAGACCAGCTGTACCCAAAGATCGAACAATACTTTGCGGGTCCAATATAACAATGCTTTAAATACATTGTTGCTGATTCCTCATTTCTGCAGCGCCTCGGCAATTTGCATCGATGCTCGCTCTGAAGCTCTTCAGAGTATAAATACTCTCCGTAAAATCGTTGCCAGCAGCGTGTCTATCCCCGACGAGGCCTCTCACGCAGTCTACAATGTCTTAGTATAAACAAATACTAAAAAAAAATCTTGTAATCTGAATAAAGAATTATTATAATATGTTTGTCTTTACCAATTCACGGGCCTATACAATATGTAACAGAATAAGCGCAATTCCTTAAATTAGTTTGTTCAGTATCGACTACTTAATTGATTTCAGCTATTTTTAATATGTGTTAAATTATTCCGAAAAATGAATTAGCATAGCTGAATTTAGCTGCTACCTATGGAAATCGTACTATATTATTACTCTTTATTTAAGAAAATTGGTTACACACAACTGAAGTACGAAGAAATCCTATTTTTTATATTAATATATATGAGGAGTTGTGCTTATTCTGTTACGCGTTGTCGAGTCTCGGACATTGGCAATGTATTGGGCTTTTTAGACAGCTATAATTTAAAGAAATGTGAAGCTCTGCCACCAACCGGCGACAATCCTTAAAATACATTATAGGAATACATCTAAGAATATCTATCGATCGATTACTATTTCGGGTATTGGGTTGGGGTATTATTATTAATGCTCACCGAACGCAATTAGGTGCGATGCGGATGCCCCCATACATGCATGGACCCGATAGTAACCTTCTAGAAATAAGTCAATAGTTTACATAGTAATTATGATTTCCACTTACCCCGAAATGGTCCCAAAATCACTTAGGAAAAAATTTCGGCTATTTGTTCTTATTTATTTGACTCGCTGTTAGACTTATTGATGGTTAGTCCATTATGTACAAGCCTTAATTCGGCACTTAGGCGCGGCGACTGGCCTTGGTAAACGCTTTACTTGAAATTTGATCAACATTTTTGGCCAGCAATATTTCAAGATACTGCGTGCGCTTGGTAGTATACCTAATTGCTAAGTAGTTCCTTAAATAAAATAAAAAAAATCCGAAGAAAGTATTTAGTATTAAAATTCAATAAGTGAACCATATTTAAAATGATAAAATTAATTAAAAAACATGTTGTTTTAATTAATTTATTTATTTATTAGGCAGACAAAACAGAATGTAATAACAATTTGACTAAGATAACTAAATCTTTTTTTAAACTGTGTACGAGTAAAATCGTTAACCCGTGTCGGATATCTACCCTTTGGTTGTGTTGATAAATTTTGATAGTTAGCCACTAGTAACACCATATTCCAATCGCGATGGACCAGCGTGGGAGATTCACGCCAGACTTACCTTCAAATTATTCTGTCACATCAGTGTGAAGGATAAGAAACTTTTTTCCTATTCTTCACACTATCACTGAACGTCGTCACACTAGTGTGAACGTTGGGAAAAGATTATTCCTTACATTTACCTTTTGCTTTCACACTATAAAAGAATATGACTAACGGACACATGTGTATGGCCCATACTTCCTTATATGTGAGGAATGTCCCATAGCTTAATACAAAAATAAAAAAAATACAAATCTTTCCTCTTTACAATATTATAAGTGTATAGTAATTAGTGTAGATAAACAACGCACGCACAAGGACCTATGGATTTGAAAGTTGTATATAGACGAGCTGCTCGTCTATAACGTGTTGATGATGATAAAGCAATTCTTCAAAAAATCTACTAACAGATCTATAATCGCGAACCTAGAAAGTTGATGTTTTTTAATATTAGGTTTAAGATATATTATGCATCTTTTGAAATTGCCATGACAATAGAAAATAACAGGATCCGCAGTTTCAAGGAATTTATTTATTATTTATTTATATATTACCTAAATATACAATATCGGACATTTACATAATATATTATTCAAGTAATTAAACGGGACCTTAAATCCGGAAGTCATTATAACGCATCTATTATGTAAACAAAGTCTAGAGTAACGTTAGTAAATTACTTTTGGAACGATAGTTAAAACAGTATTCGATATCA
Source organism: Ethmia dodecea (assembly GCA_963855545.1). NCBI lineage: Eukaryota > Metazoa > Arthropoda > Insecta > Lepidoptera > Depressariidae > Ethmia > Ethmia dodecea. The sequence goes on from OY979449.1 coordinate 5,660,297, forward strand.
TTTTAATTGTAGATTATAATGGAGATAATGTTGCCTATGACCCAGTTAGTACTAACAATCTCGTAGTTAATAATCTGTACAGGTACTTAATGAAACTAATATCTCTACAGGTACTTAATGAAGATATACAACTTTCAAATCCATAGGTCCTAGTTATCTGTGTGTTGTTTATGTACACTAATTACTATACACTTTAAATATTGTATAGAGAAAAGATTTGTATTTTTTTATTTTTGTATATTCAACTCAAAAACTACTGTACCGGTTTCAAAAAATATTTCATTATGAGAATGCTACATAATTCTGAGTAACATCCTACTAATATTATAAACGCGAAAGTTTGTATGGATGGATGTATGGATGTTTGTTCCTCTTTCATGCAAAAACTACTCAACGGATTTTGATGAAACTTTACAGTTATATAGCTTATACATCAGAATAACACATAGCTATATTTAATTCCCGTATTCCCGCTTGAACGGGAACTACGCGGGTGAAACCGCGGGGAGCTAGTAGGCTATATTTATTACTAAAAAAACCTAACCCTACTAAAACTTCAATAATGCAACCCAAGGTGTAAAAAATAAATGTGATGTGTATATATGTAACTACTTCCTCACACTTGAAATCCTTTATTTCAGTTCCCATTTATAATTACATCCCATTTTTTATTGTATAATACTCGTATAATAGCTCAATCAATAGGGAGTGTGTTCCAACGCAAATAACTTCTACACAACGAGCTTTGGAGTGCTTTACAAAGATTTCCCAGATCAATATCACATGACGTAACAATGCTCCTTTTGAAACGAATATAGTAGGTATCGTAGCAATTTGCTAAATAAATAGAGATATTCTTATTCAACACAGAAGTTTCTTTTGATACTATATTGTTGTAATATCTAGTGATATTATGGATTTACTAGCGACCCACCCTCGCTTCTCTTCGGTTTATGATTTCTACCCTGCGGTTTCACCATCGTAGTTCCCGATTCCGGGGAAATACGAAGATAAAATATAGTGTATGTTACTTCTTGATAATGTAGCTTTCTATTAGTGAAAGAATTTTTTAAATCGGTTTAGTGGTTTAGGCGTGAACGTGTAACAAACCAAACAAAGTCACTGTCGTATTTATAATATTTACATAGTCTAGGATTAGGATACAAAAACTTTACTCGTGTAAGGCTCTTTCTACTAATGAAAAACATCAACATTTAACATACGTTGCGTGGTTTAGGAGGAGTTAGCGGATAGGTAGGTATACAGATAGACGCTAAAAGCGATTTTATATTTTATACTAATGTAAAGAAGATAAGTGCGTCAACTTATTAAAGAGCTCTTAGCGTAGGACGAATTATGTCAAATAATAAGCCTGTATATTGTAAATAAAATTATATATATTCTTGGATGTATAAGTGCTAAGATAGTGACAGAGCACATTTTATTATATATATTTTTTTAAACTTACACTAATATTTCAACTTCTTAGATCTAGGAGTGGAGTCCAGCTGTGAATAGATGAACCGTACAGGACGCAGTGTAGAGATTATGGCAATATGCATGTAAAAATAATCCCATATCGTACCATTTTACCATCGCGTGCTATTACTGTAAATAAATGGTTTACCTATCAGCCTATTTGAGTTACAGCGTATCAAATTCTGAAATCCTAATCCATCAAATCAATTAACCTGAAAACGTGCAATTTATAAACAGCGTCCGTAATTAATGATCTTTCCCATAAAACCTTTCATCCAATTTTATTTCCTAAACCTCGCCAAAGCTTATTAAGTAAACGAGATTATTTAATCAATATTCCCATCACTTCATCTCTACTAGTGCACTTAAATGAAGGTCTTCGTTACTAGGGTCATATAATCCGGCCTAGGCAGAACCCCGAGTTAATATGAAGGGACGGGCATTGTATTAGGTGATATGTACATTTACCCTTCGCGAGAGATTAGGGGCCTGACGAGTTAGTCGTTAATTTTGGATGAACCGCCTTAAGTGTATAGTTGCTGGGTTTTGCTAAACAATTTCCTTCGTAATCTTGAGAGTTGGATTTTGAAAAGCGCATTGAAAATTTTGATTAGTTAAGATCGTTCATATCAAGATAGGATAGATAGGAGGATTTTAGGTTCGTGACTTAACGCAAACTGGCCGGTTGTACGGTTGAATATCTAAAACTGAATTAAAAAAACAGACCGAAGTGTTGTTACCTCACAACTAATTTTAATTGCAAACAATTTTTGCTAGAAAACATTGATAATAATAAATACATACTTCTAATTTTACTGCCTAGTTCTACTTTACCCTAACTTACCCTAGTAAACCCACTTTAAATTTTCAACCCCCCATTTCAGCCCCGTTTTGCTCCGAAACTATTTTAAAGTTAGAGGCAGCAGCATTAGTAGTCGCTGAAATAAACAACTGTGACAGACTTTTTACAGCTTTAGCACAAAACCGTAAATAGAGGTGGAAATGCAGAAATGATCTCTGGAAGATATCACGTCCTAAATAATTACCTAATTACACGAGGCCTTTGTTTTATCTTTAGGTACAATTCGAGCAAAGGGTGTACTGAGCCCCTAAATAAACACCTCTACCAATTTGTTTGAGTTGTCAGTGTTTGCCCGCCCTACTTATCCGGCCCAAATAAAACTTTTATAAAAAAGTACGCCTTTTGAATGTGAGTCTAAAAATGGTTTTACTTCGAAAAATGTATTTATTTTTCCAACTAGTAAGAGAAAGTCTAGACTTTTCCAAACACTAAGAAATGATTTTTTTTAATATAGGAAAAAGACCGTAATACTGTAAGTTACGGCAATTTCACACTAACAGCGACGAAAAGGCAGTCCTTTCCTAAAAATATACACATTTTACCACTGTATTGTTTGGATTATACGGGTATACATAGGTATACATGACAGGTGAGCCTAGGTATCTGACGGGCGTGCACAAATGCCTCAAAATAATTTTCCAAATAATTTTGAGACTAGGCCACGTATTGAATATAAAATTAGGTGATGCATCACACGTTTGCGTTTGCAAATTCCTACTTGTAGCAAATTGTAGAGCTAGCAACATTACTCTTTTGGTATTGCAAAATTTTAGAAAAACGAAAGCTACACTCGAATATCCGCGGAGGATAATCGAAAAATACCGAACGTTCCCTTTTCATAATTTATCGTTGCGCTCTTTGTCAAGTGAGCGAGATGCAAAAAAAACGCTATGAATTTGCAAGTCACCTTTTACTCGTTTGTCAAATAAAATTCAGCCGCATCAGCGATACACTTTTTTAGGCCCTATTTCATTAAAACAAGATTTAAATTTGTGTGTTTCCTGGATAGTTATAAATTGGCACGTGGCCAAGCCTTCTGTCACTGTGGCCTGGAAATACGACATTCAGTGCATGTACGGAAATGTAGTGTTCGGAATAATGCATGGCCCTCGCGATTTTTGACCAGTCTGATCTAGTCAGGTCCATAGGTCATCGCTAGAACACTAAATTTTAAGCAAAAATGTGAATTCTCTGTGAATATTTCGAGTATAGGAAGTTCAGAATTGGCCATACCAATGTTATAGAGCTGCTTTAAACTTACTTAGTTGAATGTGCGTTTTTCCGGTACGAGAGTACTACTAGTATCATGTAAACACCTTAAAAACGCAATTTCTAGTCCATCGTTCAATGTTATTTTTCCACGCTTTTTTATCTAAGAACTTAATATAATATGGGAAATGTTCACGCAATATATTAGAGGCAAAGGAATTACCTTATATTTTCTGTTTCATCATGTTGTATCATTGCGTTTTAGGAACCGCATAGGTACATTAATAATAAGCAATATAAGTAATTACAAAAATTGACAAAATAATATTCAGTTGGTAGAAATACTTCGAACATTTTGAAGCCAACCCAAGCCAATCCGATTAAAAAACAAAAAAGGTCCCCAATATACCCATATCCAAACCCTAACACAAAAAGGATATTAAGCATAACCTCAACATAATGGCCAATCCATTTAAGTAATTTATTTTGAATTCGCATAACCGAACTGTCATTCCTCGTGACGGTATATAAATGAAGCGATAGTGACTTGCGAGATCCAGTGATGGATTTTTAAATGTTACGACACAGTAAAGGGGTCAGTATAATTTATGAACGGTCTGAATCGCATTTTGGAATACAGTCAAAAGCACATGAAGCTTAACACTTGTAGTGCGAGTCTGACCTCTAAGGCGATTGTAATAAGAACGTTACAGAGTGTGTGAAACTCTACGTGACTTTAACTCTGCATGCCATGGCGGGAAAATTTTCAGTATATCTTTAAAAATAAAAAATAAAAATTAAATCGGTGTATACAATTTATATATAATATATATAGAATATATAATCTCACGCCTTTTATGCCCGAGGGGGTAGGCAGAGGTATTCCATTACTGGATATACCCACATTTCACGAGATATATTGGACCCCTAAACGTGATAGGTGGTGAGCCCATCGCCGGACCGGGTCTATTTACACATGTCTCAGAATTAATTCTGAGACCTGCGGGTTTCCTCACGATGTTTTCCTTCACCGTAGAGCTAGTAATAAATATGTACGTAAGTTTTTGAAAAACTCATTTGTACATGCCAGGATTCGAACACGAGCCTCACTGATTTTCGACCGGCTCTTTAACCGTCCGGGCTATCACTGCTCATATCACTATCACTGTATACAATTTATAATGCAAAAAAAAACATAAGTCTGTGAAGAAGTCAATATGTAATTAATTTATTATTATAAATATAAAGATTAATAATAATCTTCAATATCAACATATACCTATTATCTCTACGGTACATATATCTCACATAAATCTTATAAGTGAAGAGTTATAGTCACTTATGCAACCTTTAGGGTAAGTGAACTGATTATAAACTTATGCACGTGTATTACCTTAACGCTGGCATCAGCTATACGTTCATTAGCGTTCATATTAAATTTAGGTGAGAACATATTAGCAGTGCAACTCCGTCAGTTTCCTGCAACTGACGCAAACTGACGCGAAGTCTTAAATTAGTTGCAAGGGTAAACTTTTTGAATGTACGCCCATAAATGAACACGTCAAAACAAAATGATTACGCCTTCGTTCAACAGCTTCTTCTAACTTGATATACGACGTACAAAGTAGACAGCACAAAGGGATGCTATTGTGTTGCAGAGTTACGCTATTCGCAGTAATTTAACGGATATTCGGTTTAATACCGACGAGTTTTCAAGAAGCAATATCCTCCGATAACGTAAGTCAATATTCGAAAGCGCTCTAATTTCAATGAAAATGAGGATCTATAATCATGAGCGTTTCGTCTTTGATTTTGATCTTCAATAGACTGCAGGATAATGAATTCTTCGGAAAACTGTTTCGGTGTTAATTACTATTCAATTCCTTTCCAAGAGATCTCCGTCTTTTTTAATACAATGAAATTGGAGTTTCTCGATAGAAAGCCTGCTGAATTTATTTTAATTACAATAGAAGTATCTATAGGTTTTATCGGGAGTTTAGTTTAGCATTTTATACCAATTTTCTATATCTATCATATATTTTAGGCTTCAATAGATACGAGAAGTTCTCTTAAAACGAACAAACGGAATAGGAAATTCTGTCAACCAATTTATTCAACAATGTAAACAAACAGAATGGTCCCATACATATTCAGGCATAGTTAAATGGATTTAAACTTTCTCCTGATCACGTACTTTAAACTGGCATAATTCCTTAGAAATTAGCGTAAACGAAGTCCTAAACAAACTTCTTAATTACTTGTCAAGTGAAATAAATTATTCAAAACAATTAGTAGATCAAACAACGGCGACCGGAATATGGTCGCAGCTGTCTTTTAAAATAAAGTTAGACCCAAGTTTAGGTCCGAAATCTGAAAGCATGTTTTGTCAGATAGCTACAGAATGGTTAAATGTAGTACACAGCTGAAAACAGCCGCTTTGTAGCTGTGCTTGTTGAGTCGAAGTTACTAAAGTGCCGAGACATGTCTGGGCACTAAAACACAAAGTTGTCTTTGCACGACAACCGGTGAGTTAGCTTGTAGTGATTGTCTGAGTTCCAGAATAACAAATCTCTTGTCTACACTAAAATACTTATATCAAAATAATCCTAACAAATTTATGTAGATTATTTAGGTATAATGAATCATTATGTAGGGTGTGGAAAGATTAGGATAATTGTTAAAGATATTTTTTTATTAGTGTTATTGGATAGGTACAGTAACAAACTGTCTTTAATTTTTTTATTTTCTTTTATTTGGGATAAAAACAGTTACACAATACAATATTACACTAGGGCTAATAACATCTATGGGTAGGTACGTTATAATAATTGTATAACCAATCTCAATAATCGTATAATAACAAGTAAATGTAGATAGGTAGATTTAATATTAATATTAGATAAAATCTTAGTAATATTATAAACAGGAATTTTTTTATGTATAGATGTATGGATGTATGGATGTTGGTTCCTCTTTCACGCAAAAACTACAGAACGCATTTTGATGAGACTTTACTTTTATATAGCTTATACATCAGAATAACACATAATCTATATTTTATCCCCGTATTCTCACGGGAACGGGAACTACGCGGGTTAAACCGCGGGGTGCTGCTAGTTTTAAATATAATTTGTGTATTAAATTGACACTTCTTTTTGCGAAATTATTAAAATTTGAGAAGTGACTATAAATGATTGTGTGTATAACTTGAATGAGACATACTGCATATCATCAGATGAACGTATTGATTTATTGCTATTAGCGACCCCCAAATTCGTCCTTGCAGGTACTAACCCTGTTAAAAAAACACCGTGTATCGAGATCGGCAGCAATACAACAAAACATCACGCAAATTGGATGCGGTTTTCGCACCGCATTCAATTGTTAAAAAAAAAATGTTTGTCTACTATTGATGTTTTATTAAATGTATTATATGGACATACATCGGTCAGCTACAACGTTATTGTATTATGTACGAGTGAGTAGGTATAGATATTTAGATTCGCCCTTAGTTAATTGCAAAGGCACATGAAGTGCGATAATTACTATTTTGTGTCTCCTTTTAACAAAGACACTGGTAGGTAAACTATAAATTACTCAACTCGTAAAAGAATCTGACAACAAAATTACATTAAGCAAGAATTCATTCAGAGAGTTCCAAAGAACTTTTAACGAAGTTGAAAAAAAACTATAGAAATTAAATATTTTATAACTTAAAAAAACTTACAATTACTTTATTGATAAATAATTACATGTACCTATAGAGTTAGTTAGTACTTCTAATTATGAATATAATTTCTGAACGAAACAAATCATCGAGATATAAACTAAGTTACGGCTACTGAATAAAAGCTAAAGCCAATAAATGTCTGCCAAGCCTATAATGTACTTAGCAGATAGAGACAATTTGCATAGTGGCAAGGCTAACTTTAGTTACAAGGCAGATCGAAAACAGAGAAACAGACTTTAGTAATATCAGGGGAGGCACACTGCGTGATGTCATCGCGCTGCTACAAGGACATGCGGCTGGCCGCCACCCGGCGGTCTATTAGTGGTTGCCACGCATTGGTTGTATAGATATTGAATTTTAATAAACTATTTTTCTTTACATTATATGATGTATGTATGCAGATAACTCAGATGTATGTCTTCGTCCTACATTTTGCAGAAACAGGCAGTTTTGAAGTCATAACATAACCTTAAGGCAAATTACACAACTTTTTTTTAGTTGGGTGGTCTTAGTACCTAAATAAAGAATAATCGTAATTTCAATAACACTATTATAGTAACTACTACTACTAACGTATAATTTAATGTGTCGAGCTGCCGGCAACCCTAGATCTAAGGCTCCGCCTCCGAAAGAGCGCGTTGCATGCGATAGAAAGGGATGGCCACATTTAGGCACGTTTGACGTACCTAAACAGGGAATTTGTTAACAGAGAACCTTCTGTACGTAGTAGGTGCTATTACTTATTCTGTGGTAATATTAACATTAGATTTTCATGACACTTTGTAATAGAACAATATATTATTAGCCTCCGATAATATATAAAGCTAAACAACATCACATACCGGATTGTGAAATAAGAGTCAACTAGAGTATTATTACTACCTTGAGCTCGCGACTTCGTCCGCATGGCATATAGTTATTCTAATGTGAATACATTATATATATATAACTGTGAAGTTTCATCAAAATTCCTTCAGTAGTTTTTGAGTGAACGAGCAACAAATATTTATTAAACATATATCCTTTCTCACAAAATTTCGGGCTAACATTAGTAGCCGGCTATATTGAACCCTATGAAAACAAAAGTGCAATAAATATTTTCAGCTACGATTTCGTCACTAACGACACAACGGCGGCTTTTACTATAGTGCTTGTTACTTTTAGACGCCTACTTTTAACTTGCCACTTGGAAATGTGAGCATGGGGAACCTTAACAACAACAATTTCCAAATTAAATGGATCTTTACGCAAACCAGCAGGCATATTCAGGGAGCTTCGATATTCGATATCGGAAAATGTATATCGAACACTGTCGAGATGGGCTGATGTTCATATGTGACATAAGGATTCGGAATTTTTTCCGTAGCTGTCGGAAACGCCTTGAATAAAGTTTCCGAAGTCGATAGATTCGACTTCGGAATTTTTTTTCACTCGATCTGAATCGAACGGAAACGGTATCGAGTCTCCGTGAATACGTCTGCAGGTCCAATTATAGAAGTGTCAAACAATCACTTAACCCCCTGGCACTCACTAGCCCGCAAAACCAATTACAGAGACGGATTACCCTAACGCATACCGAATTGAAGCCCAATTTGTGGACCTACATATTTTAATCCCGATTTACGCGTGTCCAACGAATGGATTAGTGCAGTGCTGAGAATGATCAATGCTATCCATGTGCTCTATATTTTCCATGAATGATTTTTAGGGTTCCGTATCCAAAGGGTGTCAACGGGCTTTTTTACTAAACCTCGACATTAAAAATGTCTATTTTTCTTTTGATTGCGAGTCCGCCTATCAAAACACTGTATAGATTTTCTAGATCAGATTCAGATATAATCATTACCTAGTGATACATATTAAATTAGTAAGATTTTGCTGGTGCTAAGTTGCATTAAAGAGACGAGTGAATTGACCGAGGCTAATGTCTTACTGGTTCAGTACATAATCGAAATGATTTATGTATGCTACAACAACAAATACTAAAAAACAGATTTGATTGCCGTTTTTATAGATAATGGTACGGAACCCTTCATGCGCGTATCCGACTTGCACTCGGTCTGTTTTTTATATACTGGATGATTTTTTTTTACCGTCTGGAAAAAAATATGACGTATAAGGTATCTAGAGCCGAAGTTATACACGAGATTAATTTTTGAATATAGTCATGTTTAGTGCAATTTACAAAATCTAGAAAACTACGCACAGTACTACGCGCAGCTGGCGGTTGTAGGTAGATTGCGCATAAATGGAAGCTACGAGCCTGTTTCTTTTTAAAATACTATTTCAAATATCTCAGTGTGTATTATTGACTACAATTGAGTAATGTATATTAGTTTAATAAAGAAAAAAAATTTTTAGAAAAAAAAATTTTTCTTTTGTAACATTGCCAAATGAATCTATTACACTTACCTATCACACCACATTTTTTTCCAGACGGTAAAAAAGTCACCCTGTATAAATACACAACGTATCTCAGAGTTTCAAATTCAACATTATTGCATCATACATCATAATAATGTTACGAGTATACCGTACGTGAGGAAACCCTCAAACCCCAGAATTGCTTATGAGGGAACTGTTACAGCACACTGCTCACCACAAGACACGTTGAGGGGATAAAATACTCTGGTGAAAAGTTTGTACTAGACCTGGAATAAGTTTAGGAATAAGTTTAAGAATAAGTTTACCAAAAATGAGATAAAGCGTAACGCGTATAGGTATTTATTTACTATAGCGGGTTCCCAGCACGGCGGCGTTGCCGGATCGGATCCAGTTTATTCCCGATCCCGTGGGAATTTTTGCAAATCCCTTTATAGTTCTTGCCTACGGTACAAGGCACCTACATACCATATTTAAAGTTTGTATGTGTTATCGTTTCGGAGTGGTACGTATTTCTCTTTTTTACCAGTTTTATTTTATCAAATCAAAATTCAAATCATTATCAAAATACATCTTGTAGTTTTTGCGTGATGAATGCACAGAGAGACAGACAGACGAACAGACAGATAGACAAAAACTTAAAAAAATGTGTTTTGATATCTAAGACGATAAATCGTATCTTCACTACCGCAATTAAAAATAAATAAAAACATGTAGGTACAGACAGCTCCTTTTCACACGTACCGGGTTGCCGCCGGTCGCGCGGTCCGGTCCGGCGGCGAAATGTATGGCCGATTGCCCGGTTGCCCGCCGGTACGTATGAAAGCGAACGTACATGGCCATATACTTCGCCGCCCGCCGCGCCGGACCGGCGGAAACCAGACAGTTTTATTATGATTCAGGTCTATTGATTTACCAACATACATATTTTTTAAAGACTTTATTAATATTACTGTGGCTTCCAATCTCTAAATTAAAATCTCCAAAACTAGGCCACGTTTCGTGCGATCTTGATTAATAAAAGCCAATTTCAATATGTTTCGGGTCCAAAGACCCCCAACTGAAGGGACCACGCCTTTGTGATATCACGCGGTTACGTGCGAGATTTTGGCATTTCAGCTTGACGTGGGTCTAGAAAATATATTTTGTCTGATTCACACAATAAATTTAGATTTTAAAAATCATTTAGGTAGCATGTATCACAAAATATAGTTGACACAAAGAGGTTGGAGGAAAGAAAATCGCTTTGGAAAGAGAACTTTTTGTTTATAAGTCTGAGTAGACCCAAGGAGTAGAAATGGCGTATTGTTGATATGCGTAAGTAATAGTACATTATGATATAAGTGCGGTAGGTTGAAAATTACAGCCGAGGCGATATTGCTAGCCCGAGCCGTAGGCGAGGGCTACAAGTAAGCAGAGGCTGTAATTATCAAAGCGCACGTATGTCATACGACGTTTTATAACACATTTGAGAGGAAATAAAATATAACTCCGACTATGGTAAACGAATAAAAACAATACAGCGTTAAGAACCATAATTTTTTTAGGCAAAGGCACAAAAAACAGCCAGTATTACTAATAAAGTAAATTAATATTTTTGTGTTTTGTTACAGATCAATTGGTTGTAATTTACTGTCGAAATTAATTAAAATAAATAATTATGTACATAAATATTTCTTTATTATATTTAATCTCCCAAAGTTAATTTGAATCATAAAATGTTGACAACTTTTTTGACATAAAAACTCTTTGCTGAGATTTTTAAAAGTACCGTTCGTTTTAAGACGGAGCATCTTGATAAACCGTGCGTTTTACTTTACACTTACCGCACTTGGGCGTAATGAGATACAATACGATATTGAAATTGGTGAAATAAGACACCTTTTACGAGCAAATGTGTTATAAAGTATTAAATATGTGTCTAGTCTTACAATTTCGTAACTTTTTGTTTATAACCAACCAGAATTTACTTCTCCTGAATTTCAAGAATTCTATTGATCGCAATCCTTTTCATATAAAACATCCTCAAATATAAAAGAAATAAACTGTTATAGGTATTTCAAGTTTAAAAAAAGTTACTCTCAACAATCTGCAATAGATTAGATATGTTATAAGAAACCAAAATTTATCATCTGAAAGCAAAAGTTTTAATAGCACTTTATCATAAAAACTTGGTTCTGAATAACGTCGATGTTCACATCAATTCCGTTAAACCCGAGCATAATGAACTAAGATAGTTCTGTATAAGAATAGTTCGACACAAAAGGCTGAAGCCATTTGAAGAAGTTTCAAACTCTATTAATATGCCCATTATGCTTCCACAGCTTTTTACAGCCATAATGAACATGTTAATATTCAATACGGGGATTTCATAAGAAAAGTTTTCTCGTTACTTCGATACCGTCGCCTGTCGATACATGACTTGGGTTTGGCTTGGTACTTACGTGTATCGTAAAGCTTTTATAGGTTACCGGATTTTCGAACTAGTCCGTAACTCAAAACAAATTTTGTACCACATTTTATGCTGGTATGTGGAAGTATTCTCACGTGCTTGGGTTAATTCTTTTTGGTTTCCAATAAATAGAGATTTGTCTTGCACACAATAATCAACTCAAACATATTATACCTACTCTTAATACTCCACAATTTAGATATACAGCTTATTACAAGATTAATGGTAAATATACCCGTAGATAAAACTGATATAAATACCGAGTGTGGTTCTCGGAAACATTCAGTTTGAAGATAATTAAATTACTTTTGCGGAAATTGTCACGATATTCACGTTTGAATTTAACAGCTCAATTTTGAAGTGTAGCGCTCATTGTAAATGTCTATTTCGGCACCATTTTATTCATCAGTTCATTTCACCGGTAATTCAACTATCGTGTCGTTTTACCCGGACATGGTTTTGTCATTCGTCTATGTATAAATATTGAGCACATTTCGTTTTAATTACATAGCTTATGCGTTATCATCATTATCTAAAAAATATTTCACTGTCTTTAAAGTGATTTCGGCAACATGACAAAATAAACTGTATGCAGTCGTAGACTACCTATACAGAATGGAAAATCGATAAATCTCAATGAGGATCTTCTAGAAATGAAATACTTTTACGAAAAGAGTACGTACGTATCGTACTTTATAGATTAACGTCCAAGACCTCTTCTTGTACGTAACCACGTTATTGCTATGCTGCATTTTGATAACTATGTAGATGCTGATATAATATTAAATACCTTGTTCATTACATAGTAGATTTAGAAAGTTCATTCATCAATCAATTATAAATATAATGCAGTACAGTTTAGTGTGAAGGCCATTGAACCGTGGGATTTGTAGAGACTGCATATCATCACAAAGCAGTCACGTTTGGTCAACACTTCAGAAATAAAGAAAGAAAAGATGTCAAAATAAAGAGTAAAAAAGCGACTTCAACGAATAATACTAATAAAATTCAGTCAAATTGAGAACTTCTTCGTTTTTTAAGACGGTTAAAAAAAATCCACAATTTATATAAAGGTAATACTATTTATTTTTCTCACTTTAAATTAAAGCCTTTTATTAATATATAAAAAACCTTATTTTTCATCTCTCCGGGCGGAAAACGTCAACTTCTGTCCCGCTGCGCTACACACCTCGAGAAGTAAATAAGAAAGCCTCAGATCACATGTTTATATTCCTCTGCTTCGCCTCGGTCGACATTTACATGTGATCTGCGACATTTCTTATTTTACTTCCCTTGATATAATATAGGTACTATTCTTATACAGCTGGATATTCTTATTTTTCGTTTAGGTACATGGAGCCATAAGTTTGAAAAACCCCTTTACTAGCCAAACCAAGGAGCGACAGAGCTTTGGCCTTTGACTATGATATGTATTACCATTATGATAAAATTGATCTCATTTGAGAGGAGTTATTGCAATTTACTCGGGCCTCATTAGTCTATTTGCCAAACGCGATACAACATCCAACGTTGAATGGTGCCAAATATGACAGCACTCATTATTTGCAGTCATTATTAATTTTATGCTCCCTCGTATTTTGCAAAACACTTTATTTTATACCACATTCCTCTGAAAAGTAATTTAAATTTGAAGCGATGTTAAATTGATCAAAAGATCCGTGAAAAATATCAATCAAAATTTGCTACGAATGCAGTGGAATTTAATTTAATTATTTCTCACTTTTTAATTAATCCTCCAAAATACTTATAAAAACAATAAAAAGTTCATTAAAAGAACAGTGATAGCACTGTTGGAAGTAGTCTATGCATGACGCTTAATTTAGAACTATGATAAGATATTTTTCAAATCCTTACCCACGTGATAGGTGACAAGTCCATCGCCAGACTGAGGTGCTGTGCTGGTGGATTGTTACACATGCCTCAGAATCAATCAAATTCTGGGACCTGAGGGTTTCCTTACGATGTTCGTTAGTCCGTAGGATCGTAAAGATGTTTGTAACTAATAAACTCAAAAACTAATACTCGACCGATTCATATGTATGTTTACGAAAATATTCATAATCTTTCCTCTTTATAATATTAGTGTAGATGAAGATTAGTGTAGATTTAGAAGTGTAAAGACGAGTGGCTTATAAAAACTGGTTATAAAGCTACACGTAAATGGTGCAAAAGTTAGATGGCATCCCCAAGAGCAGCACATTTTCTAACAGCTGCCAAGAAAACTATGCAGCATCTTTACGATACCTCCGGGTTTTCACCTTGCCAATTTGTTCCATTTTCTTGTTCTAGGAAACTGTTGTGTTTACAGAGTTTATTGTTTGCTGCTTTATAGTTTTATTAGCCTGTGTTCAGAACCATTTCTATCTGAAGTATTAATCGTGTTAGCTTTGATGTCTGGCAGATGTAGTTCTTTTTTTTATAAAAATGTAAAAATAAAGCCTCAGAATCAATACTGGGGCCAGCAGGTTTTCATACAAAAGGTATTTTTTTTAATATCCTGATTCATTTATTTATAATATATAAAGCTGGACTACCACTCACTCACTCACTCACTCACTGACTGACTGATTGACATAATTGTTCTCCCAGAAGGAGTCGTTTTGGAGTCAAGTCATGTAGGAGAAAAGTGTTCAAGATGGCGGAGTGACCTAGGGAAAATTCCGATTTTTCAAAAAAACAAAATGGCGGCCAAGCCTGCCCATCGTATCTCTTTTGTTTTCCGGCCGATCCGGTTCAAATTTTTGGCATCTGTAGTTTTGTTAAGATAATTTACGAATATTATTTAAAAAATTGAAAAAACAAAATGGCGGCCGCGTAGTAGTGTTTCAAAGTTGGAGTGGTTTTAGACCCCACTTGACCCGAATTGATCTCCCAGACACCAATATGCTAAAGGGATGTGTTTGGTGTCATCGCATAGGACATATCGGGCAAGATGGCCGACGGGTGATTTGCTCTCAAAGAAAGGGATACGTTTTACCACATTTTGATTGTCAATTTTCGGCAAGATGGCAACACCTGAGTGAGTTGGTCTGTATAGCGGGGTTGGAGGTCTTGCTACGTAGTATTGCCGTGTTGAAGAATTTTCCCGGAATATTTCGTATTTTTTTACTTTTAACGCAAAATGTCAAAACTCTAAATTTTACCATTTTGCAAAAACAAGTGACATTCTGTGAAACATTTTATCCCTGCCTATGACCTTTTGTAGGTTTTTTGATTTTCGTCTGGCAACACTGAAAGTTATGGTTGATTTAATTTTTAGGGTAGCCCTCAAAAGACCCGAATTGATCTCCCAGATGCCGATATGCTACAGGGATGTGTTTGGTGTCATCACATAGGTCATATCCTGTAGTTTACTAGAAAATCCCGAAAAATAGTAAAAACAAGATGGCCGCCCCAGTATTTTTGTTTTACTCAAAAATTTCAATTTTCTTAATCTGAATCGGTATTTTTAGCCAGTTGGCAACATTTTAGAAAGTTGGCTTGTATAGAGCGATTGTGGGTCTCAGCAAACAGTGTTGCCGTGAAAAAAATTATTTAACATAATTTCATTATTTTTCGACTTATACTAAAAAATTACAAAATTCACATAGAAAATTATCAAAAATGGCTAAAACTTTAAATTAAAATTAGACTTTATTTTTCTGTCAAAATACGACCCCACAGAGACACCGCGCGACATCTAGTTTATAATATATAAAGCTCGACTACCACTGACTCACTGACTCACTCACTCACTGATTGACATAATTGTTCTCCTAGAAGGAGTCGTTTTGGAGTAAAGTCTTGTATGGAAAAAGTATTCAAGATGGCGGAGTGACCCCGGGAAAATTCTGACTTTTCAAAAAAACAAAATGGCGGCCAAGCTTGCCTATCGTATCTCTTTTGTTTTTCGGCCGATCCGGTTGAAATTTTTAGAATCGGTTAAAATGTTTAGATGATTTACAAATATAATTTAAAAAAGTGAAAAAACAAAATGGCGGCCACGTAGTAATGTTTCAAAGTTTAGGCTATTGTAGACCCCACTTGACCCGAATTGATCTTCCAGACGCCAATATGCAAAAGAGATATATTTGGTGTCATCGCATAGACCATATCCTGTAGTTTACTAGAAAATCCCGAATATTTAAAAAACCAAGATGGCCGCCCTGTGATTGGCTGCCGAAGAAAAAGATGAATTTTACCAGATTTTGAATGTAAATTTTCGGCAAGTAGGCGACACCTGAGCGAGTAGGCTTGTATGGCGGGGTTAGAGGTCTCATTACTTAGTGTTGCCATGTTTAAGAATTTTCTCAAAATTCAGGGTATTTTTTTACTTTTAATGCAAAATGTCAAAACTAAAAATTTTACCATTTCACAAAAACGAGTAACAGTCAACGGTACATTTTATCTCTCCCTATGACCTTTAGTAGGTTTTTTGATTTTCACCTGGCAACACTTAAAGTTATGGTAGATTGAAATTTTAGGGTAGACGTCAAAAGACCCGAATTGATCTCCCAGATGCCGATATGCTACAGGGATGTGTTTGATGTCATCGCATAGGGTATATCCTGTAGTTTACCAGAAAATCCCGAAAATCTGAAAAAACAAGATGGCCGCCCCGTTATTTTTTTTTTACTGAAAAAAATCAATTTTCTTAATCTAATCGGCGTTTTTTAGCCAGTTGGCAACACTTCGGAAAGTTGGGTTGTATGGAGCGATTGTGGGTCTCAGTAAGCAGTGTTGCCATGAAAAGAAATATTTTACAAAATTTTATTATTTTTCGACTTATACTAAAAAAAGACAAAATTCACATAGAAAATTATCAAAAATGACTAAAACAAGATGGGCGCCCAAAATTAGACTTTATTTTTATGTCAAAAAATACGACCCCACAGAGACACGCGTGGCCGCTTGCAGCCTCGCGCACCGCGCGACATCTAGTCTATATATATAAAAGGAGAAGCTAAATCTAAAAATCAAGGCCCAGCCCAAACCGCTGAACATAGAAACATGAAATTTTGTGTGTAGGTTACTTTTATAGTGTAGATGCTTGCTAAGAAAGGATTTTACGATATTCAACCATTAAGGGGGTGAAAGAGGGGGTTGAAGTTTGTATGGGATAGTGTGATTTCTGCGTGTATCAACTTTAAACTTGGCATAAATACTCTTCAAAACACACTATGAAATATTAGTTCAAGGATTTTTTGAAAATCATCCTCTAAGGGTGTGAAAGTAGGGGATGAAGTTTGTATGGAAAACCTTCATTTTTGGGTGTATCAATTCGAAACTTTGTAAAAATACTCCTCAAAACAAACAACAAGACACGTATTTCCGGATTTTTCAAAAACCATCCCCTAAGGGGGTGAAACAGGGGAGTGGAGTTTGTATGGAGACGTGTTGTTTTTTACGTCTATCAACTTCAAACTTTACATAAATACTCTTAGAAATAAATTATGAGACACATATTTTTGGATTTTTCGAAAATCATCCCCTAAACGGATGAAAGTAGGGGTTGAAGTTGATACGAAGAAGTTTATTTTTTGCGTCCATCAACTTGAAACAAATGCTTCTAAAAACAAACTATGAGATATTAGTTCTAGGATTTTTCAAAAATCTTCCTCCAAGGGGGTGAAAGTGGGGGTTGAAGTTTGTATGGAAAACCTTCATTTTTGGGTGTATCGATTCGAAACTTTGTGAAAATACTCCTCAAAACAAATAACAAGATACGTATTTCTGGATTATTCGAAAAACACCCCTTAAGGGGGTGAAACAGGGGGTTGGAGTTTGTATGGAGACGTGTTTGATTTTTACGTCTATCAACTTCAAACTTGGCACAAATACTCTTAAAAATAAATCATGAGACCCGTGTTTTAGGAATTTTCGAAAATCATCCCCTAAGGGGGTGAAAGTAGCGTTTGGAGTTTGTATGGAGACGTGTTAGAAATAAATGATGAGACACGTGTTTTTGGATTTTGTGAAAATCGTCTCTTAAAGGGGTGAAAGAGGGGGATAAAGTTTGTATGGGATAGTGTGATTTCTGCGTGTATCAACTTTAAACTTTTTACAAATATTCTTGAAAATAAACTTGATATATTAGTTCTAGGATTTATCGAAAACCATCATCCAAGGGGTTCCATCCCCTTGGGGTTTGAAGTTTGCATGAATACCTTCATTTTTGGATGTATCAATTCGAAATTTTGTAAAAATACTCCTCAAAACAAACAACAAGACAAGTAGGTATAATATCTCGATTTTTCAAAACTCACGGGTGAAACGGGGTTGGAGATTGTATGGTAACGTGTGGTTTTTTTACGTCTATCAACTTGAAACTTATCACAAATACTCTTAAAAATAAATGATGAGAAACGTATTTTTGTATTATTTTAAAATCATTCCCTAAAAGGGTGAAATTAGGGGTTGAAGTTGGTATAGAGAAGAGGGGTTTTTTGCGTCTATCAACTTGAAACTTAGCACAAATATTCTTTAAAAGTCTCCATACAAAGTCTAATTTTTTTTGATAATTTACTATGGGTTGCTAGGAGAAATTTGTTTGTGCATCCCAAAATGTTGAAAAAATAAATGTCCACCCGTGCGAAGCCGGGGCGGGCCGCTAGTTAGTACATAATCCTGACCAAAATTCAAACTCGGCCCGATCTCAAATCGAATCATGGATAGATGGAATCAGTCACAATAGGGCTATTAGTGATTTTTATACTCTATCTAAAACTAAAAAATGTACAACGTTATGCCCTTGAATACCTATTGAATAATACTACGTTATAGATCTGTAAGATGTAAGATCGTGTCCAAGAAACAACCCAAGAATTTGAACGTTAACACGAAGCTCTTCACCGTTTAATATTGAGGATAGCTCTATTACTTACTTGTATGTTTCAACTAATCTTATCAAGTTTCATTTGGAGACTAAACCTTCTTGAAGTCTATCCTATTTTTAAAGGACTTCTTATGTGTGTTCGCGGATAACTTCGTCGTTTATGAACCATTTTGATGATTCTGTTTTTGTTGGAAAGCAGATATCTCAACCCAAGGGTGGTACCATGATAAGGAAACCAGGATCTGATGATGGCGTCCCAGAGAAATCGAGGGGAACCTTTGAAAATCGTAGTGGCGACTAGTGCTTTTATACTTTTTTTAGTTTCCTGTTTGAAGTCGTTTTTTTTTTTTTAAATTATCTATTACCTATACGAGGATTCAGGAAACGTAGATTCATACAAAACTACATAAACAAATTCTGAATTTTATACTAGCGGTTCTATTCGGTTTCACCCGTGTAGTTCCTATTCCCGTGGGAATACGGGAATAAAATATAGTCTATGTTACTCGGGGATATTTTAGCTTTCCATTGGTGAAAAAGTTTTTAAGATCGGTCCAGTAGTCTTTGAATTTATTTGTAACAAACATACAAAAATACAAATCTTTCCTCTTTATAATATTAGTATAGAAAATGAAATTCAAACCTCTCGGGAACACTCCATCAAATACTTACGGCACATGAATTGGTCCATTACTGAAATAAACTACTCGTTGCACCAAGTGCCCATAAATTATTGTGCCATTTCTCATGCAAAGCACACTAAACTTGAATTTCATCTTGTTGCAAGTTTGATGCGTTATGCGGTACTGCGAATACCAAATAGAAATATGAACATGAGCACGTTAAATTTTGTTTTAATTCTATATATCTTAAAATACTAATTAAAAATACTGTTACCTTTACTAAAACATGTGGCTCGTTTTGTTAGAGTTCCAAGTTTTCGTGAATACAAACTATATTTTCTTTATATCCGATTGCTGGTCTGACTTTTCTTAATAAAACATTCTTCCCTTTACATTTTTGTTAGATTATGTATAGTAATGGCAATCGACAAAGAAAGATTTTATGTTGAAGTTCTACATTTGAATAGATTCAAATGTATGACAGCTTTTTCTAGATGTTTTCACTCTGCTGACAGCCCCTGAATATTAAACATGTCTTAGCTTGATATATATTTTGTAATGTATTTTAAAGTGTCTATATAATTTTGTGTGCCTTCCGTAAACAATAAAGAAGTCTTTAAACCGCTTTGGGTATATCAACTAAGTACAATTTTCTCTAGACATATTTTCTGTTAAAAAAGTCGTCGGATTAAAACCCAGATCTCGTAAATTAAATATATTTGCCAAACAAGACTTTTACTTGCATTTCCAATTATCAAATCTATCTGTTTTTCAGCAAACTGTCCGACTTTTCGAAAATAGAAGTTTACTCATATTAACACTGTGGATCACCACAACTCTCTCCTTTTATTAAATAACTGTAACATTATACATCATACAGTATATTTCCGTTGTTACTTCCTACTTATTCATGATATAATTACCAAAAAATAAGTCAAGCCAGTAATGATGGCAATAAATATCTATTATTTACGACAAGACCCATTTAGTTTAAATTGAACGGTCGCTCTTACCACGCGACTTTGTAATGAGTTAATTAATCCTCAACTGAAAATATGGACACCGGCATAAATTTACGAGGAACTTTATTAAAATTTTGAAAACTAATAAAGTTCATTTTGATCAGCCGCGGGCCACAAATTTGGGAAAATTTCTAATTTTGCTTGTCATTTGCGTTAATGTTGTCGTTACATCGGTGCCCGTGTAATGTCCACGTTGTTATTACAAAAGTTTGTTTTAAAATGGCAACATTATTCTGCAACTACGCTTATTCAGAAAAGCAATTTAAAAAGGATAAAGTTGGCGTTTAATTAAAAATCGCTTAAAACGATACCAGCGCGAGCGCCTTAATGTGCATATTCTTTTACCCTACCCCAGTGTTTTGTTATTTTATCACCCGTACCAATTTTCACCTAAGTATATGAGAATTTAAAACTAGAATGTCTATTTCGAAGGTGAAGGAAAACATCGCGAGGAAACCCGCAGGTTCCAGAATTAACTCTGAGACATGTGTAAAAGACCCGGTCCGGCGATGGGCTCACATCCTATCACGTTTAGGGGTCTAAACAATATCTCGTGAAAAGTGGGTATATCCAGAAATGGAATACCTCTCGGGGATAAAAGGCGTGGGATTATTTATTTATTTTTATTGAATGTATATTTTGAGTGATGTTAGTTAGCAGTATTTCACTTTTAGACAAACATTAAAATCTGCAATAAGGGATATATTTTTGATCACTCAATATCTTTGAATATTAAACCAACCGGAGACAGACAGTGTCGGTCAACGATCATACCTGTTATATACAACTAGTTTTTTTGAGTACACGGAGTGCTCGGATTGGTGAATATATTTGTGTGCATCTAGTTAAAGCTAGTGTTTAATTGTTTTATCAAAAAATGCGTTTGTGTTAACATTATTTGAGTGCGTTTCCTCGTCCCCCGCGCAGAAATTGGCAGACTTTTTTGCAAAGAAACTAGTGCGCGTGACGTCTCCTGTTGGTTTAATACTCAAAGCTCGATATCGACGTTTCCCGAATATCTAATGTTATTTCGACCCACTTATCATATTTTATTCTGGAAAGAGGAAAACCTTTAATGTCACGTTCCTGACGGGAAAGCATGATTGTGATAACAATGCGAGATTCTTTTGAGACAGTCATATTTTTTGTTTCCTTTCAAGGGCGCTGAGATCAGCTTAGACAACCTTGGCTTAGAGGGCCGTTCAGAATGTTTTGTACTGTAAGTAGGTACTTTACACTATGAGGACTTTTTAAGCGTGGGAAATTGAGTCAATAAATAAGTGTATAGAAAAATGTTAATTTTAAATTAAGTGCAAATATTTAAAGAGTAGTTAAAAAAATTACAAGAAAGTATTTTCGGCATAGATTTTCATTTTTCATACGCTACTTTACTAGATAACATTACACAAATATAAAAACACGGGTTGCACTCCGGGAGTGCCGGCAGAAGTGAAAACTTGACAATCGAAAAAAAACAATCGATTGTTCGATTAATCGATTTCGGTGTTTCACAGTTTTTACCCATCCCACAAAAGTGATCAACGCCGCTAAAGAAGTTTTCACTTCAAAAAATAACACGCTGTACATAAACAATACACGCACACTACCCAGTAAAAAAATTAGAAAAAATATTAAATTAAGTAAAAAAAAGGCCGACAAAAGTGGCGCTTTAGTGCGGCAATGAGGGTTTATGAAAACCATGTTTACAAAATAATACTTTTTTGTTAGAAAAGAACAAGAAAAAAACTGACAGGTTTTTCTTACATACCTATTTGTACCTACCCTTAAAATATTTGAACTTTATTTAAAATTCCCTTGTATATGCAATAGAGATGTAGAATACAGTAATTTTAATAAATTAGGTATTTACATACTATGTACATATATTTTGACTTATAAAATGTTTGTTGACCCTTTTCTTTTACATTATGTTGTATTAATAATGTATTTTAAAGCGATAGATAAATAATAATAATATTTGTTTTATTGTTCATAAGCAGCCTAAAAAGTTTTAATACTATTTAATAATTTAGTGTTAATAATGAGATACCCTGAGCTATAGATATCAACTATAATTTATAGGTTCATGTAAGTGCAGTGATATTTAAGAGGGTACAAACAGTGCTTCTGAGATATAAAATGCTAGTGGCTCTGCGCGCTTTCACCCGCGTAGTTCCCATTCCCGAGGAATACGGGAATAAAATATACCCTATGTTACTCAAAGATCTTATAGCTTTCCATTGGTGTAAGAATTTTTAAAATCGGTCCAGTAATTTTTGAGTTTATTTGTAACAAACACACAGACATTTAAATACAAAAAAATATATCTACTATATAAAAATAAGTCGGGTTTTCCTTCCTGACGATTTAACTCCAGAACTGACGAACCGATTTCCATGGTTTTGCATTCGTTGGAAAGGTCTCGGGCTCCGCAAGGTTTATAGCAAAGAAAATTCAGCATTGCACCTGTGCGAAGCCGGGGCGGGTCGCTAGTAATATATAAAAATGTTGGTGAGCGGTGTGGACTGTATAATGCGATGAAGTGGGAAATTATGGAAACACGTTATTTAATAAATAAATTGGTACTTTAATACAATTAATGCTTTAACAATCACGTCAACCAAAACCAAAAAACTACAATAACAGACAGCTATCAAAACGACAGATGTTCTAAAAGAGCTATTTTCAAAATATGTATTAAAAAGGGTAAAAAAGGCCGCATCGCAGCCAGTCGCTAACATTCCGGACCCCCAGTGGAATATTATAATATTATATTTATAATTATTATGTTGTATGTGTTAGTTAAGCGTTTTAAAATTTATTACAATAATATTAGTATAAGTAGGTATAGAAATAAGTTTTTTAAGCCAGTTTATCCGGTGTGAATTGTATAGATTTTATTTCATATTTTTTTATTTATGGTCTCTGTACTACAAGATGCAAATAAATCTGCAAAAGAAGCGTATTACACTATCAAACTGCAAGACCAAGATACAAGAGGATTTAAATACCTGTAAGATACTGATGCTTGACAGACTTAGATTTCTCAAAAAAAAAAATCCAAAGACTTGGTATCTGTTGGTATTCCTTCTTTAAAGCAAAGATTTTTGAAAAGTTAACTAAGTATCAAGTTTGATTAAATCACGAAAATATCTAGTATTCAGTATCTTCCCGCCTTCGTAACTGAGATGAGTGTTTGGAATAGACTGTTAATCGCCCAAGTTTGACGATTAGGTAAAGATAGATTAAAATTAATTGCCCCGGGGTTGCGTCGGATAAGCCGCGGATACGAGACGGTTTAACACGTGGCTTTGGCACAACTTCCAATTAAAGTAGCCCTTTAGACTTAAAAATAGTATTGCTCCTTTGATCCAGGAAATAAGTAGGTATCTCGAAGTTTATAAAAGTTGTAACGAAAGTGGGGTAAATAAGTAACTAGCGGATGGCCAGCGCCTTTGTCACCGCAGATCCTGTATCTTACCGTTCCCGTGGAAATTTTCAAAAATCCTTTTTTAGTTTTCACTTAGTCACATTTTAAGGAACCTTTGTACAAAACATGCTTCTAGACCAAAGATATTAAAAAATAATAGAGCAAAGAGGGGGCATTGGGAATATTTTCATACAAAAACTTTGAATCTCAAGCGTCGTGTCAGTTAGTATGAACGCGAGCTGTTCGCTATTCGGTCGAATCACGTTAGACTTTTGTCCCTAGCACCTAATATTTTTTGGCTTCAGATTTTCCTCGCTTTGTCCCCTCTATGCCCTATTATATTTTAATATCTTTGTTTGTTGTTTCTGTGGTAAAACTAGCACATCTATAGACATAAATCTTTCCTCAAGGTATCTATCGCTCTACCAAAGTGTATTAAAATCAGTCGACCAGTTTAGCGTGGATGTATTAGTACCTATAGCAATATGCAAGCTTAAGTGGCAATGGGCAGGCCACATCGCTCGAAGAACCGATAACCGATGGGGAAGAAAGGTTCTCGAGTGGCGACCACGAACCGGAAGACGCAGCGTTGGTAGGCCTCCCACCAGGTGGACCGACGACATCGTCAAGGTCGCGGGTAACCGGTGGATGCAAACGGCAAGTTGCCGTTCGTTATGGCGTTCTATGGGGGAGGCCTTTGTTGAACGTCTTCCGGCTGATGATGATGATTAGTATAGCATCGGCCAATTATTATATTTCTAAACAACTAAGTTTTTTATTAAACTTATTATAAATTACTAGCGGTTCTGCGCGTTTTAACCCGTAGTTCCCGTTCCCGTGGGAACTTGTTCCCACTATGCTAGGCTATACACCACAAGGCTATATTTTATGCCCTTGGGGATAAAATATAGCCTTTGTAACTCAGGAATATTGTAGCTTTCAGTAGGTGAAAGAAATTAAAAAAAATAAAAAATATTATAGCATATACCTACCTAACCAAAAATAATACAAGCTAATATTGTAACTTAAACGAGTAGGTAAACTTAGCCCAGTAAATAAGAAGTTTAATCAAGTTACAGCACCGTTAAATCAAAGTCGAACCTCAAGCACTCCTCCGAGACTAATCCAAATACCTTTAATTTTTCTTCCCAAATTTGCCACATGGGAGAAAAGGGATTCCAAGTGAAGTAGCTTTACGGGTGTCATGACACGTGACTCTTAATTACTAATTTCACGGTCTCTGTAGTCCCCAAGAGTAAGATTCAAATGAGTTACTCGTTGAGAACATTTGGGGTCCGTGACGTCACGGATTATAAATCATTTTCGACTGGTGGTGTGGGCGTTTAATTTTGAACTTTATTACCATATTTATTAATTCCCTTCCTTCCACCTTTTATTTTTTTTTGGTTAAATGTGTAATGGTAATAAAGTTACCTACCTAGGGAAGTAGGTACTTTGTACCAATTTTGTGGACAGTACAATTTCTTTTATAATGGCGGTCCTTTTTGATTTCGCCAAAGTCAAGTTTACAGAGCTTGGTCGGTGGTTTTGGATGTATGTGGTTTGGGCTGTTGTTTGTTGGCCAATTTTGTGTACTGACGACAGCTGATAATGTTCATAGTGTCAGCTTTCGAAGAAAAATTTTGAAAAAGCAATCTGTCTTCTGGAAAATGCCAAATATAAAAAAATACTTTAAAAAAACATCAAGAAGCGTACTTATATATTATTTTTTCTTAATTTTAGGCACGTAAGTATTATCATTATTATTTCTTGGAGAATTAGTAGTAGGTAAGTACTTATCTCTTAGATTCCACCTACGACTTATGCATTGTGACGAATACAAATTGCTGGCAACCATATTAAAGTAAGTAATATCTAATTGAATCGCAACCGGTGAAATACTTATTAGCTTTCCGAAAGCAAATGCACGAGTTACTATATATAATACCCAAATCGCTATAAATGTGCCTATAATATTTGAATAGCCCTTCTATTTCTCTAGAATCCCTTGACCAGATGCTGACCTGAGGATAATGGGATAGGACCAGTTCCGAAGTAGGTACATATGTATACCTACATACTCTTTCAAATAAACAAAAAATATGTCCATATCGTTTCATAAATTACGAAACTATCGGTGAACATTAGATCATCCTTCTTTTTTGAAGTCTGTCAAAAAATAAATTCGTGTGGCTGAAAAATAGTCAATGTGAAGATGGTGTCATTTATATGCAGATAACGCCATCTGTGTAAAAACCTGTGTACTAACGTGTCCGACGTCTTACTCAAAGTGGTAACTTTTAAAGCCTTACTACTCGGAACTAGACGGTCCGATAAAATGACTATAATTTAAATAAGTAATTAAATTGGGATAAGAATGCGATATCATTCCAACCTCTTTAGGGTTCCGTAACAAGGATCCTTTATTATGGTTTCGCCATGTTCATCTGTCCGTCAGCATGCCATAGTCAAGATTATACTAATTATTAACCTTATCGTTGAAATCATTGTGGGAGTTTTTAAATCGTTTTACAGAATCATAAACGATTTTTTCGACTTAAAGATCGCATCGCATTTAAGAAAAGGTAGCTATTATCGATTAATGTAAGGTGTTATCCAATTTAGTTAAAATCTAAAAAATTCTAGCAATCATTACACTAAAAATAACACAATTAATCTAAAGAAATCCATAACAGACTAAAATTACCTACTATCTATTTGGCCACATTTTTTTAAGGAATATTATATTATTTTTGGTGCCCAATAAAGAGTTATTGTCTATAAATACCTATTATATTTTTTATTAAAACTATAGATACAAAGTTTTATAGCATTAACATTCTACGGTGCAAGTGTTTTGTTCCGATAATTCAAAATCTATAAAAGCGCAGTGTTCCCGGTCACGTCGGTATAAAGTATCTGGAAGCGCCTTATACTTACGTGTTATTTTCGCAGAGCGTCGATAAATAACCACGCTCTATTATTACAAGGGCCTTAATCAAAAGATAACATCTCAACACTGTCGGACGCGACTTAATCGGACTTGTTCAGCGTTACTGTTGGTTTACGATTAGTTTTCACGCGATATAGTTGAGCACGTGCCGTGAAATACAGACGCGTTCAGAGTAAATGTTAAAAAATCTTAGGTAGGTACTTATGGATTGCGCGAGAATGATAAGATAAGTAAGTAACACTCTTTATTGTACACTAATAAAAAAAGCAACAAGTGACACAATGATAAAAAAAGTACAATGGCCGGTATGTAGCGGTAATTATGATGTTTTTATTTATTTATGTTTAGTTATCTTTCTCCACAGTTTAGTTTTGCAAAATAATCAAACAATATATGTGAAGCACCGCAAATCTAAAAAAGATGACGTTGTCGTTTTATGATTTACCTAGAGTTATGTATGTAATAATTAATTGTAAATAATTAGAAGGTAGGTAATAGTACCTACGTTCATTTTACAACATAGGTTCATTTTGCATAGGTACCAAAATTTTCTCGATGACATAAAATAAAAAATAACTCATTTTAATAGCTTATATGAGTAGATAATTATATTTATTTTGCAGTTTTGATGAAAACTCACTTTTTTTTTCTGCCAAAAATCTATCATGCACTATGTGCATAACTTTATATTTGTATCTTAAGTAGGTAGATACATATAATATAATATTATTGTAACTCAAATAGTTGAGTGTGAAAAGTTCGAGATCTCGGGGTAGTAATTTTACTGCGTTTAAGAAATATAAAATAATGCATTATCCAATGGTTTCAGTAAAAGTACATAAAAAGAATGGTTGAGCTCAAAATAGATGTAATGATCGTGAAATTACGACCCACGAGGAGCGATACAAAATGTTGATGTTCTATAAAATCTATAAGTAGGTATTCATTTGGTTCCTGTATTGTTCGGGAGTAAAATTACATCTGACGATGAAAACTTTTTTTTTGACACCGTTCGCAAAATTCTGAAGTACTTAAAGGTTTTTTCACACAATACTCTTTTCTGACTTTTCTTTTGGAGCACAACAACAGCAAATCCGATTTCTTTAGTGTTTCATCTGAAAACTGTGTTCGATTTGTGTTTTTAAATAAATAACTAGTCTTAATGTGCTAATTATTAATGACGATTTCATAACCAGCGTGCAATTAGAAATTGTAAATAAAGAAATTTCAATTGGTCACGAATTAGAAAAATTGCGTACATAAGTTTTACGGCTATGCCACACAGACAACAAGTAGGTACTTTAAATATTTTATAAAGGAAATTTAACTGGAAGAAGACTAAGACTATAATTAGATTTTTTTTTGTAAATATAAAATTCAAGACATGATAAAGCTCTTATTAATTAGTGTCGCAACACTATTTGTTGGGGGCATCGTTTGATTTTAAAAGACTAACGATACCACCGTGGGTATCGCCAGGGGTATCGTGGGTCCGTAGTGTGCTAGTTCTATATGCTGCGCCTTGTGATTTCATCCGGTGTCAACAAAACAGCTTGAAGTAAGTATATTGATGAATGAATCAAAATCGGTTCAGTAGTTCCAGAAATTCTCTCCACAAACATACAAAACTTTACCATTTGATAATATTAGCAGGTATAGACTAAGAATACAATTATTTACATCTTCATCTACACTGATAATATTATATAGAGGAACGATTTGTATTTTTGTATGTTTGTAACGAATAAAGTAAAAAATAATAAAGTCAAAAACTTCTGTACCGATTAAAAAAAATCACCCCTGTAATGCTGCAATATCCCTGAGTAATATACTTTTAGTATTCATAGTTTATTTTTAAGTATGTAGGATATAATTTTCTGCAATGTTAAATGAATCTGTACAAATTCAATTTATTGTCAGCCTTTAGGCAAATTATAGGCTAAGCTTTTCGGCATTAAATTTATAATGCATTAATTTCACCTTTGTTATTTATTGGTATGTAAGTACGTGTATTTTATTTGGCAATATCTAAAGTAACCAGCAATTTGTTGCGATGCCCAATAATTATCCAATATAAAAAGAAGTAAGTAATTAAAGACGCTTGGGACCATCGATATGTAAATTTTTTTCTAGTAGATAACTACCTACATACTCGCATCATCTTCATCAAAACTTCCTATCCTGCATGCAACGACAACAACTAATTTAAAACTAGCTGTGCCCCGCGGTTTTACCCGCGTAGTTCCCGTTCCCTTGGAGGAATACGGGGATAAAATATAGCCTATGTGTTATTCTGATGTAAGCTATATAACTGTAAAGTTTTATGAAAATCCGTCTAATAGTTTTTCCGTGAAAGAAGAACAAACATCCAGACATTCATACATACAAACTTTCGTATTTATAATATTAGTAGGATATATATTTTTAACTCGATGAACCAAATTTTTTTTTCGTCGTCAGACATTGCTTTGGCGTAAATCCACTTGCATTCGGAGGGAGTCGACGTGTATTTGTTTCGACCGTTTTCTACCGCAAAAATCAATAGCGCAAGTTAGCTTGGTTCTCTTGGACATATCTATTGGTTTTTCAAATCGATGTTCGTGTCTCATCCATCTTGTACGGGCGTGACACGAATACGGCATTACTTGTTTATTTGTGTTATTGATATAGACAGTGTAATTTCCAATGATTTATTGGCACAAAGTGCACAAAGTTTAAAGCAAATTGACCTCAAGATTAGGCATTCTTATTCCTGAAAACTTAAAATGTCTTTTAAAGTTCTGTGTGAAATAAACAAGCTTCTCCGTGACTCGACTCGTTAGTCCATTTTTATACTGTGAAAATGAATCTAATTTTACAGATGCCTATTAATAATAAATAAGAGAATTTTTTTAAACTTTTAAATGTTTTTTGATACTATGGAATTTAAGTGCGAGCTTAGGACACACGAGCTATGAAATAGTAAACGATACTCGTAATGTAAGTCTTTTATCGCACGGTTTTAGCATTGGTAAATATTTTTTTATTTGGATCAAATTTCTAAGTAGTTACCTACGTTTAACTATTGCTGGTAAAAAGCTAGTGAGTACTAGCTTGACATGATGGAATGCATCCTAAGGAAATGAGCTAATTATAGCCTTGGTTCTGAGGTAGATGTAATACTTCTGCCAATATTTTAGTGTGTGAAGGGGGAACGCTTCCGAATTCAGGAAGCAAATTAAAAACTGCCTAATTTGCCTTAACTTGGATAATTTGGAACTAAATAACCACGTGAATTGTGTACCACAATGTTCTTATTGTAATTTTCATAAAAAAAAATATCGTTTAATTTCACGACGATGAATAAGAACTGAAATATTTTTTTATAGAGTTGTGTCAAAAATCACCAACGTAACTACTTGTCTTTGTTTTTTAAGCGTGCCCCTTACACCCCGTATTTAATTATTTGGCAAAACCAACGGAGTGCTATTTTTGAATCTCACTGGTGATTACAAAATCACCGGTGACTAAAATTATCACCGATGACTTTTATGTCACCATTTTCCTAAAGCCGTATTTTTGAAAGTCACACGCTGTTTTCAATAAATCGTCGCATTCACAAATTATCACAATCGAGTCCCGCTGCTAATTCTTCCAAAAAACATACTTTGGCCCTTTTGGCAGATGGCACTACAACTGTCAAAAACAATCGCATGGTGATTTCAATTACGAGTGGGTATAGGGGCACTCGTAAATCGATATCATAGGTATGACAAATGTAAGTCACCGATGAGTTTCAAAAATACGAACTTTCGGAAATCACTCACATCGGTGAGAATTAGTCACTTGGTGAGATTCAAAAATCGATCCCCTGCTCCTGCGATCGTTGACTCCACGTTAAGGGTGAACGTCCACGTCCGGAAAATGCTCGGGTGAAAGTGGTTGGGTCCATAAATGGAATGGCTGAAGTAACACTTTTGGGGACAAGGCGTGTTTATTTATTTTGGAAACGGCACACTCGTAGCGCTAGACCGATGACACGTTATAAATTCCTATGGCAATTCAATACGACCAAAGCTCGGGCACATAAAATACGCACGTTTGACACTCCCAAAGCCATTGTCTGCTGTGAACATCCGGAAAAAAGTAAAACTAGTGAATGAATGGTGAAAGAGTTTAGCATTTCCCTGTCTCTCCAACGAACAACGAATAGAATTAGTTTAAATTTGCTAAAGAACTTTTCGGAGGTTACTGCTGCTTCAGAGACCGTACGCAGATAATATGTTGGTAGGTATTAATAAATGAACGCTATTTCTGTGCAAAATTATTTTCATAGACACGCATACCACAATCACTGGACCTAGAAAAAAACGACATCCACGATTGCAACATTTAAAAAACATAAGCTTTTTTGAATAAGACAAAAAAAGCTGACAAAAAAAGAATAACGTTACGTGGTTAAAATAACGAGCGCCTTTGAAATTAATATTTCCGGTAACCCAAACCTGTTAAATGCTCTTCGTTTCTATTTTCTTATTTCGATAAAAAAATGAGATTTAATTTAATAATGCCTAGAGTAGGGCAAGGCAAGGCGAAGAGAACTGGTAAACTATTCTGGAATACCTTGGTAGTTGAAGGATTCCTCATAAATGAAATGCTTGGGATAGCTTGCTCTTAATTCCCAGTTTCAGAAGCTACAAATCATCAATGGTAATGTCTACTTAGAGTTATAAACTAGAAGGTCTTTAGACGGGCCTGTTAGCTCAGTTGGTAGTGACCCTACCTTCTGAGCTGGAGGTCGCGGGTTCGAACCCCGCTCGGGGCCAACATTTGTGTGGATGAATATGTCTGTTGGCTTCGTGTCTGGTCGTTTAACATTCATTTAATTAGTTTATCAGTGTGTAGTAACCAAAGTACAGGCCTGCCATAGTTTGGGACTAAATAACCGTGTGTGAATTGGAATCATCGCAAAATGTCAGATACGCAAAATATCGGAATTCTGACATTCTGCCTAACTGACCATTCGCGTTTCACAGAAAGTCAGATACGCAAAATGACAGATATTGTGTCCCATAATTTATAATTTATCTATAAACCGACGAAAACACACCGATACATCTGTGTTACTCTTATTTTATGGTAGGACCTGAAACTGGCAGTATGAGTTTTCTTTTTCGGTCTTTGATTGTTGTGATTTTATACGGGATTGAATACGG
Organism: Ethmia dodecea; assembly: GCA_963855545.1. NCBI lineage: Eukaryota > Metazoa > Arthropoda > Insecta > Lepidoptera > Depressariidae > Ethmia > Ethmia dodecea. Next base: position 5,692,469 of record OY979449.1, read on the forward strand.
GAATAAGATATACCCTATGTTACTCAAGGATCTTCTAGCTTTCCATTTGTGAAAGAATTTTTAAAATCGGTCCAGCGGTTTTTGAGTTTATTCGTAACAAAAACACAAATCTTTCATCTTTATAATATTAGTATAGAAGTTTAGATTCATTTGGTAATAAAAAACCACACGAAATAAAATTATACACACAAACAAATACATATTTATGAAAAGTATTTTTTTAAAACCAAAACATTTTCATTTCATTATCAACCCGTAACACTCTTATTAAAATTTGTATCTATGTGTTACGCAGAAAACGAGAAAAAAGCACCGCTAACTGTTATCAAAGCTTAATATTTTATGAATAAGTACAGTAGGTAATTAAAAATTAAATGAAATTACTTTTTTCTAAAAGGCACTGAAAAGTAATTAAAAATATCTAGGTCAGTTGGTAAAAAATATCTATTTACGATACATCTTTAATTACGGTTAATAATTTACCAACGTTTTGGTAACCGAATTCCGTTTTCGTAGATTTTTCATCCTGTAAAAGCCCTTTTTATGATGCTTCTGAAAAGTGGATTACCAAATAACATCGCTTAGTCCGGAAGTCATAAAAGTTGCCGCTCTCAATTTTTGTCGGCAGTTCTTTAAAATGATGTTATGGCCCTTTAGGACAGACGAAATTAATTTATTAAGGGCAGTGAGTAATGGTCTAATGGTGCGGCCAGTATTTCATCGTTAGAATCAATGAAAAACATATTTTCTCTATAGGCGAAAGCAACTAGAATAGTCCTATAGAAATGATTTATTTAGTCTTGATTTTTTATTTTTGAAGCGCAGTTACGAATAACTGCATGAATCTTCTTTACAAATTATAAAATAAAGTCGCTTTCCACGTCTGTACTTTTGATGCAGTCGGATAAAAATATTGTTATATCCCTGGAAACCTGTCCGATATTCATCATTTCGCCACGTAGTCAACCCGTCAGCTGTTCAGACCGGTCGCGCTAGCCTGCAAAATAAATATTGATTAAAATGATAAATAATTATTACCGCGCAACCAATCGCTAGTTGGCATTATACAAGTTTTATACAACCTCTAGATATGTTATTAAAGCCTGGAAGCGCTCTTATTTATGGAGCCATTGACAGCAAAATTGTTTGCCTCGGCGTAGACAAAAATATTGCGGTTGCTTTCTCGGCGAAATGAGCAGGCACGGTTAATAAATTTACATTGATTGCTCAATCTCTGTTAAACGGAGACTGTATAAAGGAAGCAAATCGCTATTAAAAAGAAATACGAGATGAAACAAAATAATAGGTCGTTCACCAATAATGGACCTGTTGGTTCAGTTGGCTGGCAGTCATCTCAGGTCAGCACCTTTATATGTTTATATGTATGTACTTATATACTGTTTATCAGTTGTTTAGTACACTTAATAAATGAATAATTGATCGTCGTGATAAGTTTTTCAAAAACTTACGTAAATATTTATCACTAGCTCGACGGTGAAGGAAAACATCGTTAGGAAACCCGCAGGTCCCAGAATTGACTCTGAGTTAGGTATAATAGCACCCCAATTCAGCGATGGTCTCACCGTCCACAAAATATACTGGTGAAAAGTGGGTATATCCAGTAATGGAATAACTCGTCGGGGAGAAAAGGCAAAGGTAGAAAGTTCAGCATGATATTTTTTTAGTTGTTCGAATTTCCAATTACACAGAATATTTTTATTTCAGACGATACATTGGTCATGGCCGTAAACTTTTTATTGTAAATCTTATTTTGTGCTGAACTATTATTATACTACCTTATTCACTCAAGACAGAATCAGTTTCAATTTCAGTAATGAAATTAGTCGTTAAGTGCACGGTGCATTAAGAATAGACGAATCTAACTTTATGTGAAATTATTCAAGCGCTGTTAGCCTGTCTAACTCTGTTATGAAACACCTTTGTTGCACAGATTGTTTTTAGAATTCGAGTGAAATAAAGTTTCAGACTTAAATAAACATAGATATTTAAACAGAGGTACATTCAGAAATATAGCAAAATTATAAAATAGTGTAGCGAAAAATAAACTGTGGTGTGTATAAAAATGTATTTCCAGGAATACCATTGAACGTTCTCCGACTTACGGTATTTCGGTAGTTGCTTCGAAGCGATCGGTGTCAAAAATTTACACGCGCCAATAGTTAAGACAATCGAAACTTAGGACCACAGTAGACCCCTTGTTCCAGACCGTAGCAACCTAAACTTATATATAAAAACTTGAGAGGTGTCAAGGGACACCCGGATGAAACGAAGTTCCATCATCGTCATCATCATCATCATCTCATCATTATCATCATCATCACCAACATCATCATCATCGTCTCATCATCATTATTAGATTTATCATAGAGCTTCAACTATAGCAAAGAGTGTCGGTCGTTACAACTTTTGGTCTTAATCCTTTCGCAACGCGCGATAAGGAACTACGTTTAAAAAAAAAAGTCGGACTCACTACTGTTTGTACCATTGACTATTTTTCCAAGGTTCGTACTCGTACTTGTTTTATTATACAAAGCGTGATATGGAGCACACATAAACAAACCATAATAATAACTGCTTTTGTTAGGGTTCCGTACCCAAAGGGTAGAAACGGGACCCTATTACTACTACATTAGAATTTTTCACAAATTATGTATTTCTGTTGGCGCTATAACAAAAATACTAAAAACTAAATAAAATAAATATCAATGAAAACGACAAAAACACGTTTTTTGTATGGCACCACATACAAAAAACGTGTTTTTGTCGTTTTCATTGATAATGGTACGGAACCCTCGCTCTTGGCCGGTTTTTTAAACTATATATCTCTTGCCTGCAACAGCGTCCGCGTGAACTTAAGGTTGTCGAAGAACTGAAATGTTATTTCATGATAAAAGTATAATAAGTTGAAAAAAAAAATAAAAAACACTCTTCGAATATATGGCACACGTCGAAACTAAGTTTACGAATAGGTACCTAGTCGTTGAGTTCCTGTATCCCTAGCTCCATCTTCAGTTCCATGACACCAAATTATTGTATTGTCATCCAAAATAGAATTTTCAAAATTTAAAATCTATAGTATTAAACATACAAATGTAGATTTTTTTAACAAACTTAAAAACTGGGTCAATTGCTGATAAAGGTCTGATATGCAGATTTAGAATTTTGAATTTTTACATATAAAAATATTTAACCAAAAGCTTTTATCGGCGAGATACTTACGACTGATATAATTAGAGGGCTTCTGCTCTTGAATAATAGAAGGTGCGCCAAAGGAAATGCATGCATTAGTCCTGTAATGGATAGAGTAACGTCCTGTTTACGATGCAATTGGAACAGTGGCGCCGCAACAGGCTTAGGGTTAGACTATATTGACATATGCATACTAAGTCTGTGTTTGGAATACTAACGTAATTAACGGTTCTACTTTTAGTAATGACATCGGTTTTTTTTTCATTGAAGCAGAAGAAGCCTCTGAACCGTCCTTATCTTAAGTTTTTTTTATTATTTTATATTTACATTTTAATTCAATTTCAATCCTACTTCCTACTTATAGTAAGTTTGTATGCATGGGTGTATAGATGTATGTATGTTTGTTCCTCTTACGTACCTACGCAGGAATTAATAATTTTTTAATTAACTCTTCTTTGTCTTATCGTTTTACGCAAATGTTGAGCATATTGTTGTTGTTGGTGAGCACGCATTTTATAGTTTTAGTCTTCTATACTTTCAATATGTTCAATAATGATTTGCTGTGGGCATGATAAATAAATAAATATACAGGGACTGAAAGCGGTTGAAGGAAACAGTTATGTTACCAGTATATAATTATGGTTAAATACCTCTATTGTAATATACGTAAACAGATAAAAGGACGATTTTTGTTGTGAGTTTTTATAACAAAAAAATGCAGTTTCAGTAAAGCTTTATATAATATCTCAGTGATATGAACATGATTTAAAATCTAGTAAAATAATTATAGCTAGTAAAAATTTAAACTCCTTCAGTGTGTACTGCGCCTTAGCACAAGTCATTGAATATGTAAACACTTGTGTGCGTATTGGAACGTAACTATTAAAGGCTTCTCTAGTAAGCAAATAGATCGTAAGTAATTAATGGCTCTACCCGGTATTAGTGCAAAAGGACCCAATTTAGGTTCATCAATCACGTCGTATACAAAACGTTGTGTTTATAAAAGTAAATATACTGTGTTGATTTGGGCTAATTTTATGAGCAATGAAACGTTTATTGGAGGAAGAATAGAATATTTGGTTTAATAGTGATTAGAGGAATTTATATATGGTGTTCGATCATGATTTTATAATATTCTTTGTCGAAAAAATACATTACTAGCTTTTCCAAGAGACTTTGACAAGAGAATCTGGGATAAAAAAAGTAGCCTGGGTATCAACCCAGGCTACTTTTTTTATCCCAGATTTCCTGTATCCCTAGGAACTTCACCATCAGGTGCAGATAGGTCAGAACGACAGCTCGCGTTCGTACTACCTGAATTGAGGCTTAAGATCAAAGTTTTTGTACTAAAATATTCCCAATGATCGCTCTATGCCCTGGTATATTTAAAACTCTATGGGTGTTATAGATCATAAACGAATTATGTGTGCTCTGTAGTTTCGATTGCATTATCAAAGCGGCGTATTTTGAGAACGAAACATAATATGTAGAATGATATTGTATTGATACGATAATTCAAGTATATTTATTCAATCATTTAATATTTAGATAAATACTTGTGTATTAATAAAAAAGCAAAATGGGAGCCGGTAAGTTTAAGTATAAACCACGCGTTTTCATGTTACGATTGCGCTCGGATGGAATGCGCTCGCATGCGTCAATAGAATACAATCCAATCCTCTTGATTGGCTGCCGGCGACCGAGTACACTAAGATTGCGTGTTTACATGAAACGAGTAGCCAAAGAGGTTGGAAGAAAATCATTCTCTACGTATTCTTTAAACGTCTTTGCGGGTTGCATTCGAGAAGAAACTCGGTCCAAGCGCGCTCGTGTTGTAAAATCCGCCCGTTTTTTATATTTATTCGGCATCCAAACACATAAAGTGTATAAACAGAGGAGGATTTAACATTTTATACACATTAAATACGCATTAAGATAGGTATTTCGTGAATTGGAATAATAACAGTAAGCCATTTTCAATAACGCAACACACATCACCGTAAAGGCAAAATTGCATACAACTGTCAAGTTTATTATCATTCATTTCACAGTAAAATCCGAATAAAGTATTCCGCTCACAGGTCTACAATTAAATACAACATGATGATGCATTTTACTCAACGCATTACAATTGATTTAAAGCGTAAAATGGCCGATTTAAATCTATCTTTCCACCCCATGACTACTAATTCTATTGTCCTTTGAAAGAACACAGATCTAAGAATAGTTCCAATGAATATGGACGGTACATCTTTGGCCAGAAAGGCGGGTATTGTTTTGCAAAGTAGAATCTATTTAAAATTGCAAATATCCGCAAGTGAAATGTTTTATTGATGCCGATAGACCTTCGTTACAGAGTATTAAGTAAGACAGTGACGCAAGCTTTGTAATTTATTATGCAACGGTAGTTATAGAGCTTTACTTTAGAATAAACTAATATTAATTACGTGGCTGATTAGAATCATTTCTCATCTACCTTTTTTAATATTTGTAAGAATATAAAATATTTCACTACAAATTTTATTTCTTTATGACTTGCATTTGAGAAATCATTTTTTCCTACAACACATTATAAACTGCTTTCCAAAAACTGAAAATGGTAAAATAATGGCTGGTTTTCCTGGATCTTCTGGGTACTTAAGGCGTTTTTTTTAAATCAGTGCCTTCTTAATTTTTCGTTTGCTGCATGGGATAGCACAGATTTCTGTCCATAAGTCAGTTTTGCCATATATTTTTAGTTTATTAACACAAAAACGTAGCTTGATCAAATGATTCGTTTGCGATATTTACTTCTATTACAAATTATTTTACGCATATAATATCATATTCGTTGTGGAGGAATTCTACTCCTATGTACTATCAAACCAAAATTTATATTTAAGAGACTATATTTGGGGTACTCTATCGACCAAAAGAGAGTCATACAAATCTGTATATATTTCTCAGAGATATACGCGACCCAAACTATAAATGTACAGATGAATTGAAAACCTCTATCATTATTAAAGTCTGTAAAAACAGTACCTAATATAAGAAACTACTAGTTTGATGTTACTTTTATTGCCTCATCTAAACCGTTTCGACTTTCGTAGTGTCAAACGACCTCATCCGAGACCAAGTAACCATGTCATCTGTTCGCGGCGATCAATCAAAATTTTACGCTGTCTTCACGGCAGCAACGCTTCATCCGATGATAAATTAACTCTAACAGATAACTATGGCCCTTAATTTTATCACCACGCATATAGGGCGTGGGAGTAAATTGAATTAATTCATGCTTTACGACATACTCAATAGATTTTCTGAGAAGGTTTGTAATAGTTAATAGTGTTAGTAACCTAAATAATACTTTGGTTAACAATATGTGTGGATTTTGTTTGCCCTTCTCGAATAACGTTTGTTTGCTTAGTGTTTCTAGTAAGTTAGGGGATCCAATTAAATGGAGAATTTATCGGTACTTCGAGTATTAGTTTTCAGTCATCTTGCTCATATTTAGTTTGTATATTTACACAATCTTTTAGTTAGATAAATCATTTTGTTTGTTAGTAGTAATTAAACTACCGTACAGTTTAATGTTCTGAATAAAATTTAATTTTAAACAGCGCTCTTATTGCAAATGCCACCAGAATATAAAGCACGCTAACTATGTTGCAATCAACTTTGTTGCCTTTTCCACATTAAATAATGACTATCGTATCGTATCGCCGGAAACCATAAAACAGTATACATGAAACGTGAAAATAGTGGTAATCAGCTGACTACTAAAGTGGACTGTCAACAGTCACAGAAGAGACGGAGAGGTAGATGATATTATTATGTGTCGTTGCGCTTTTTAAATGACTGCCAAGGAAGTGTTATGTTTTTCGTGGGTATTTAAAGTTTTTGTCTTCAATATCTATATCAACTCATTATATTAAGATTCTTTATAGACAATCATTCGATATGCTTGTATCCACAACAGGTTTCGTCAAAACATTTTAAGGAAACTTAATATGAGTGCTCTTTATAACATCAATAGAAATAAACCAAAACAATTATTTTTTGAATGTGTTTCTGTCTATTCACTATAACCACTGCACCAAATTAGATGCTGTGTTCACAGTTGCTTTGCCGATATAACTTAAAATCTGATACATCATAGTGTGTTTTAACCGGGTTAGTACATAGAGAAAGTCGCGAGAAAAAGCAATTTCTTTAGGTAACCCTGTAATTTCACTTAAGTACACACTATAAGCATAAATATTCCTAGAAAGTTACGTCATCTATAAATTAAGAACCAGTACTGTAGTGCTTTAAGTCGAGAAGTCTTATTGGCAGACTAATAAATTTAATTTTATTTGTAATTAAATTATTTCCGTAAAATTCATTCTGCATTCAACAATAACGCGATTTTATTCAGTGCTCGTTACTTACTTACCTCCACATTTTTTTTATTTTATTAGCAAATAAAGATGCAATTAAATGCTTTGTGTCACGCATGCAGCACGCCTGAATGTGAATCGGTGACAGTAACAGGATTAATTGTAGGGCACATAGAATTTACGATCAGAATTTATTCTGTGACTCGACGTCCGTTTTGTAATTGTGTCATACGTGTGCCATGCTTCCTTTAAGAATTATTATAGGCGTATATTTGAATAAGACTAACGTTTTATTATTCCTTATCATTATTGACTTCTGTTTGCGCTGTGGTTACACTTGGAATTTTAGAAACAAAAGTTTGTACAATCTGGCTAATGGTCGCACGCACCGTATGTTAGTGCAAACAGATGGAGAGTAAACTAAGGTTCGATTAAATACATTTGTTATCAACTATATTATACATGTTGTACAAAAATTTTTGAGATTAAATTATGGTCAGTTGAGCATGTCTGTCTGACATTATGGTGTTTTTTTGTGAATCCAATAATTAGATTTAGACCCGCAGGTCTCAGAATTAATTCTGAGACATGTGTAAACAGACCCGGTCCGGCGATGGGCTCACCACCTATCACGTTTAGGGGTCCAATATATCTCGTGAAATGTGGGTATATCCAGTAATGGAATACCTCTGCCTACCCCCTCGGGGATAAAAAAGGCGTGAGATTATTATTTTATTATATAGATTTAGACATACATACATACATAATCTCACGCCTATTTCCCATTGGGGTAGGCAGAGACAACAGACCGCCACTTGCTACGAACCTGGCAGATCTCACGCTTCCTCCACATCCATCAAACGACTCATGCATGCTCGTCGGTTTCGGGTACTCTTTATCTGGCTTTTCTTCAACACATCGCCGATCTGATCGATGTAGGTACGCCTAGGTCGTCCTCTACCGACTCGCCCATTCACAACACCCTTGTATATTTGTCTCGTTAGACGATCTATCAATCTTACTCCACTAATGCTTCATAATGAACGCATTTCGACTGCATTTATTCTACTTTCATGCTTCCTCTACCATACCCAACACTCACTGCCATACATCAATGTAGGTACTAACATACCATCATGTACAGCCAGACGTGCTTTATTTGTCACATTCTGGCTCTTCATAAAGGAGTGCAAAGCTCCGTTAATCATGTTCCCTGCATTCACCCTCCTTTCAATATCATTGTCACACTTTCCGTCTCTTGTAAACTTACTTCCCAAATAAACAAACTCTGACACTTGTTCTACTTTTTCGCCTTCAATCATAATATCACATTCAGACATGTCACTATCTTTCTCCAGAACCATTACCTTCGTCTTGCTTACATTCACTTTCATGCCTTTCTTCTTAAAAGCCTCATTCACAAGAGTTACAGTGTCCTGCAACTTACACCCCGATGGTTCAAGTATTACTTGATCATCGGCGTATAGCAGGCATTTGACACGTACTTCTCCCATTCGTACTCCACAATATCGCTCTTTCAAATCTGTCAAACAGCTATCCATGAAAAGGTTGAAAAGTCATGGCGATGCTACACAACGTTGTCTAACACCCACAGAGATGTCAAACCTGTCCGTGTAGGCGCCATTAATTCTGACACAGGCTCTAGAATCCCTATAGAGGGATTTCAGACCCTGTACCAAAATAGGGTTCAACTCATGCAAGGCCAGTGTTGAGCATAGCTCATTCCTTCTCACTCTATCGTAAGCCTTTTCCAGGTCTAAAAAGGCGCAGAATATTTTTTGGTATTTTGCCAAAAATTTCTCAGTGACGCACCGTAAGGAAAAGACTTGATCCATACATCCCATCCCCCTTTTAAAGCCTGCCTGAACATCCCATATCTTCTCATTCGTTTCACTCACGACCCTATCAATCAATATCCTCGCATATAGTTTGCCAACCACACTTAAGAGACTAATTCCACGTAAGTTCTTACAGTCCTGTAATATAGTGGTACAATTACCGCCTTAGTCCAGTCATCTGGTACTCGGCCATGTTCCAAACACAAGTTAAAGAGTCTTTGCAGCAGGCCTGTTACCAACGTGTCACCAGCCCTTAACATTTCTACCGTCACGCTATCATATCCTGCAGCTTTACCTAGTTTCATACTTTTCAGCACTTCCACAGTCTCTTTCATACTTATTTTGAAAGCTTCTGTTGGAATTGATATCTCACAAATTTCACTCTCATGCTTATCCTCTTGCTTTTCAAACAGACTTTCAAAGTATCTTTTCCACAGCTCTAGTACATGCCGTTCTTCGATCAATCATAGGTTTACCACTTTCATCCTGTATTCCACTCAGAGAAGATTTTGTGTATTGCCCCTGCGCTTTCCTTACAAGTTTCAAAAATAACTTTATGTTAAAACTAGAGCAGAATTTTTGATCCAACTTATTATTCTTCTCTTCTTTCTTTCTCGCCACGCACTCTTTAACTTTCCTTTCAAACTCTGCATACCGCTCTTTTGTTCTTTTTACATTCTCCCTATTTTGTTCACAATCATACACTCTGCATCCGGCTTTCACCGCCAACAAGTCCAGCCATGCTTTCTTCTTATCATCTACTACACTTTTCGTCTCCCAATCCCACCAGTCAGCCATCATGTTCTTTGCATTCCTACTTTTACTTACACACCACACACTTCCTTCGCAATATTTTCCGCATTCTTCTTCAAAATATTACAGATCAAATCAATATCATTTTCACAGTCATCCTTCAATTCTTTTTTAAAATTTTCTCTCATTTTATTTTTATTTATTTATTTACTTTTAGGAAAACTTACAGCTAAGTACACAAAAAAATATAGGCAACAAAAGATAACAACTAAAAGCTAATTATAAGTTTCACCTGTATGTAACATAATAATACTTCTTAAAAAAAATAAAGCCTTACTACTCTTTATACTGCTCTTTCACGTCAGGGTCACTCAATTTCTCTACTTTTATACGTTCTGGCGCAGTTACATTTACCCGTGCACGGTTCTTCCAACGTGAAAACATACCGTTAATTCGACACACTACCAAGTAATGATCTGTGCCTACGTTGGCCCCCCTATATGCTCTGGTATCAGTGACTTTGCTTCTAAGTCTTTCATCTACAATCACAAAATCAATCAAGCTTCTCTCATTACCTCTCTGCCACGTGTACAGATGGACCTGTCGGTGCTCAAACATAGTGTTTGTCACATTCAGATTCATCTCTGCACACACATTTAACAGTCTTATCCCATTCTCATTAACTCTTACATCACCGAAAGCCCCCAGTACCTTTTCATATCCATCCCTTTTCATGCCAACCCAAGCATTAAAATCCCCTAACATTACCAATCGTTCATTGGGCTTTCGATTCAGACATACTTCTCTTAGACCTTCCCAAAAAGATTCTCTTTCTTCTTGAGGTTTTGACATGTCGGACGCAAATACACCAATTATAAAAATGGATGTTATGCCCACTTTCAGTCTAGCCCAAAGAAGACGAGAATCTACACACTCATACTCTCTCATGCCTATCATCATTCGCTCAGAAAGGACAAGTCCGACACCTCTACTGCCATATTCATCAATTATTGAATTGGCCATGCTTCGACAAGTCATTCCCCTTGCTTTTCGTCTCATTCACACACAGGATATCAATATCTAGACATGTTTAGACATGTCTTCATGAAAATACTGTTCTATTTTATGGTACAATCTGTACAACAGGAATTTTACTTAAATATCTTAGGTAACAAAACATGAAAGTCTTACAACGTTAATAAATATTCGCTGTGACTAAACTTGATTCCATTGAAATATTTATAAATATTCTTACAAGTATAATTCCGGTAGAAAATACAAAGGGTTTCCTAAGAGATGCATATCTTATTCCTGAAATAATTGCCGACAAACACTTTCTATCTAAAGAGTATTTTGTTACTGAAGAATTGTACCTATGTACAGGTTTATTATACTGTAATGTATATGGTATATCCGAGTGTCTCTGTAATGAGTGATAGCGTTCCCTTTGATCACAACAGCAACATCTCACTTGTCGCTGGATAATTGACAGGCCGATATCCGAATAAGGACGTTGACGATGTAGCATTATTGTCTGGTGAGCACAAAGTGACACTCTTCACTCTCTGTGTCATTATTCGTGTTCCCTAACAATTAAGCTGTGCAAAAATGAACTCTCAAATATTGTATTGTATTTCGGTGAATATTTCTATTACTGAACCCGTTCATAAGAAAAAATATATATGCGCCTTAGTGAATTTCGCAGGCCGTGATAGAAATCTATATATATAAAAGAAAGTCGTGTTTGTTACACTATTTATAACTCAATAACGGCTGAACCGATTTGGCTAAAAGTTGGTGGGGAGGGTAGCTCAAAACCAGGAAACGGACATAGGATACTTTTTATTATGATATTCCACCCGGAACGGGACGGGAACGACGCGAGAACGAGAACTACGCGGGAACGGGAACTACGCGGGTGAAACCGCGGGGCGCTGCTAGTATACCTAGTATAAAAAAACAAAAAACATGCTTTATACTATGGCACTTATTAAAACTAATCGAATAAGCCCAAATTGACAGTTTTACGAGTAGCCATTACGGAGATCCTCTACCCACCTCCTGGATGATACCAAACTATTGTATTGTCATCCAAACTACATACACTTGGAAAGTTTCAACTCCATACGACAATCACAATTAGGTTAAACTTTTTTCCAAGGTTAATTTACACATATTTACAAGTGAAACCAATATAAAGCTTGTACAAATAAATGAACACCGATTTACTTGAAGTGAGGTTTCTAACTTGATCTGTACAAAATATCAGTCCATCCTCCGTATAAAAATATGTCATTTTGATGTACACTAGTTATAATTTCTCTCATACTGTCATCGCCTTATTATTAGATACGTGTAGCAAGTATCTAATCTTAAATATTTCTTTACATCTGGGTTAATCTCTACACACTGGGCTAGTAAATAAAAAATGTGTAGTTCAAAAATAATAAGTCCTTGTTGGCTTTCATAATAGATTGCATACTGTACTAACAACCAGGTCAAGTTCTTTCTTATTTATAAATTACTTTTTTGGTAAGTAAAAATACTATTAATACAAAACCTTCATGCGGTAGTAAGTAGTCTTAGTCATGCTTGGGAGTGTTAGGCTCTGGCATCCAAACCATTAGGACGACTTAGGAAAAAGAAAAAAACAAGAAAAGAAAAGACTAATACTACAGTACGTACGTTGCTTTTGAGTAGATATAAACTGCTATACACTACTTCAGCAATTTCATTGAGAGTAACCAGATCTTGGCCTTGAATGAAATTGAGAAACCACTTAACAAGTCTTATTCAACTAAATGAGCTACATAGGATCCTTCTTAGGTTACCCACAATACTCTAGTGTATAATTCTATATATATTTGTGCTTATGTACCTATTGTTTCAATAAATTACGTTAAAGGCTGCTTTAAAGTGTTTTAATCGAGTACTACAATCAATTTGTTGTGCATTGGACAAATGTAAGCACAATTGTTTTCGTGATTAACTTTATTGAAAAGTATTTATAAAGAGCTATTATTAGGTAATTTTAATTAAAATAGATAACTAATAACAAACAAAGGTAAGGTTAGGGTATTTTGTTATTTTTTTCGTAAAAGGAAAGTTGTAACTATTGCTCCACAAAAACTGTAAAAAGTGTCGCAAATAAATCTTACACTTCTGTACTTAATGTTGGTCTAATAACGATTGGATTTTAGTACTGTATAACAATGTATTAATGTCAACCAGCCATTGAACATAATCTCACTGCAAGTTTTCTTTTGAAAGGCAGATTCAAGCGTTCTTATCGGGTCAGACATGAATAACTCGAACGAAATTCATTATCTTCAGATTATTTTATGTATGTTTTTGTATTTATTTTTATTCGGATATAGTACTCGTATGTATTAGTTTACTATATCTACAAATATAAGTATTAGGATTTACTATAAGACAAGTAGGTATTTCTCTCATTGTTTCTATTATTTTCTGCCAGTTCCTCCTAGGTATTATGTTCCACTCATTGTTTTTATTATTTTTGGCCAGTTCCTCCAAATTATTTCTGCTTAGCCTGATGACTGATTGGTAGATACCTAATGCCTTTAGGCATAAAGTTCTCTATGTGTACATTCTCTTGATACATGAAGTTAAATAAATAATATCCTCGTGAACTCAGAAACTAAACGCCTTTTTTCAGGTTATAAAGGTTCAGGAAATCAGCGACAAATTGCTTCATCGCCGTGTTTTATTTTTACCGCGTCGTCGGTCGCCGTAGACGCATTAGAAGTGGCGTGTCATGGCGTAATGGACGCAGCGCGTGCACATTGACATTGTGGTGCAAGTAAAAGAAATTAGTGGCTTTATATATTTTTGTTGCTTACATACCGACCCACCACAAGCAAGCACAGTCAGAGGCCTATGCTTGCTTAAGGCCTGTGTTTGCTATTCAAAATAGGTGCATAAGTGGATGTTAAGAGAACATTTTATATAAAATATTTGTAATAAAAAGAATATCTCGTGTAACTTATTCGTATCTTTCTTGACAATAATGTTAATAATTGTATTAGAATCGAAACTACTAACACTTGCGAAGTTGCGAGTCAATACGACAATTAGAAGTAGGGTAAATTCGACTTCCAAGATTTGTTTACATAGTATATAATAGTATATATACTCGTATGTAACAGAATACCTGAAATTAGTTCGTTCAGTATCGACTACTTAATCGATTTCAGCTAGGTACATATTTTGAACAATTGTGTTAATTTTTTCCGAAAAATGAATTAGCATACTAACTGAATTTAGGGCTGCATATGGAAACCGCACTATTATAGCTCTTATTTTAAGAAATTTGGTTTGACAAAACTAAAGTACGAATGCGTCATATTTTTCGTCTTATAATTCGATGGAGCCGGCTGCATGCACGAAAAAGTATGACGTATGCGGCGTTCCAGTGCAAGCGAGAGCGCGCAACGAGCGACAAAGAGGCACAATCCATTCCATCAGTATTTTCTTATGACGTTGTCACGTTCAACTATCGTCAGTAAACCGACTTTACAGACAACTGTTTTTTTTTATAATAATATACTAATTGGGGTGTATGACAAATTGTGCTTATTCTGTACGCGTTGTTTATACTCCTAAGTATGACTTATCCTACAAGTCATTTAGCTGTTTTGTTTACAACCCTTTACTACTCTCTCCTGCACTTGGACCAGCCCAAAAGCACTTGCGTCTACATATTTACCACTCGGGAGCACTCGTGTATAGGTATATACATAAGTTCTCGTTGCGAAACAACGCAATTTCGCGACACTTTATGAAACACATCGTTTCTTCACAGTTGCCATATAAATCACGTTTTATGAGAATTCAGAGTTCACATGCTTAACTTTTTGCGTGAAGTCTGACAATTATTACAGTAATAAAATGATATTGTTGAATGTAATCTGTTTTTGGTTTCTTTTTTACCCGTCTGTACCAGAACGAGGGTAATGTTCTTCGGATGAATGTAGGTACGTAAGTAATTATGTGAGTTATTTCTTTGGCTTCGGCTATTGCCTTAACGGTTTGACGCATTTTGATGTGCGAGGTGTCATTAAGTTCTTATGTACCTCAGAAGTGTCATAAGATTTGTGACCTAGAACCTGGTCATGTTCTAAACCTTTTCAAAGCCATATAGAACGCTGAAGGGTTTATTGCTGTTTTCATATTCATGTATGTACTTGTTAAAGATTAAGATATAATGACAGTATGATAGTTTTTGGCCGTTTAGAGCGTATGTGTTGTTTTTAAACATATAAAATAATATAATCTGTTGATTCTTATAGGATACCTACTTGTAAATTTTATTGGTATGTATCGCTAGATACAATAAAACAAAATCAGTAAAAATAGTTTTACATTAGTAATGTCGTAGACCGCATAATAATTTTGTAAAATAAAGTTCATATAGCAATTCAACCAAATCATAAATAACTTAACTATTTTATTTACAATTCAAATAAGAATATAGTGGGAGACCATTGAAAATTAAATATGAACCATAAATTCACGGTTAAGTGCCCAGTTTAAACCTATAAGAGCCTGAAATGTAACACTAAAGGCGGACCTAGGCGTTATCATAGTTTATTTCGCACGCTGCTACCAAGCGTTACACGCTCTGTTAGTTTGTTGGCCACTGTTCCTTGATCTTTACATTCCTCGGTGGCCTTTCACGAAGACGTTTGGGTAAGTGTAGTTAAGTGTCTAGGTAAAGTGGTGGCTAAGGCATGTGCTCTAAGGAAGACACGCTTTATGGTCCCGATGTGACCGAGCCATCCTGTAAACACCGCCGATGCTCGAGTTTACGAGAAACTATGTTGCATTGATTTATTCGGGTGGTTGGACGGATATCGATTTTATCTAAATTGATTTATAAACTGGACCGCTTTGATAGTGGTTATTGAATTTTAAAATGTGGTTGATAAACGTGGACTGCAGTTTCCTATCTGTATTTTATAAATGTTTTCGCATTAACGTTTTATTTTGTAAATTGATTCTCTTTGAACGTTTTTTTGTACTCCGCTGCATAACAAAATGTAGTGTTCAAAATAAAAAGAATAACTATCTCTGAAATTACGACTTTTTTAACTAGCTTTATAGTTTCATGTTAATGTGTGTAGAGGGGTCATGAAAGTTTAAGGTCAGTCGGTTTATTTCGAGGCCTTACAGTAAATTCTTGGCGGTTCTTCGCCCTGCGATACACATAGCGACATCGTTTGTCGAACTAACATTGAAGGCGCCCGACCGATGTCGTGAACGGAATATTAAGTGTCTCATTATTCAAAGAAAGTCGAACTTATTTGCGATATTTTTTTGTTTTCCGACAGAGTACAGATATAGAATTTGTAATAAGGTATTTGACTGCATTAATATAAAATGTAGAGTAATAATTCAAGGAAAAGCTTAAAAGACCTCAAAAAATCACTTCGATTAGCATTTTACATTTATATGGGATGATAAAATAAAAATTGTCAAACAATAAAAAAAGTTTCCTTTTATTCAATTCGGATCCTTAAAACAATCCGGCTGGTTTTGTGATTAATTATCTATCTTCACATTTCAGGTACCTACCTACACTATAATTGCAAAAAGTTGGAAGTTTGCATGATTGCGTTACCGCTTTGAAAGATTTAACGTATTTATTTAACGTAAAATGGAACCGGGTTTCTTTTTTATTATTATTTTGATTATAATTTAATAGTACTAATACACTAGCAGCACTTGGTGCTGATACGTGTATATTATTGCACTTGTGTTTGAAAGTTTGTAGGATATCATTCATAATAACTCATATTCTGTGAAAATTTAAACCATCACCCTATTACGTTTTAAGCTGTAGAGGCGGTAGCGACCTCTGCGACTCACAAGTTTGAAGGGCTCTTGGTTTATAACCTGTTTTATATTTCATTAACTAATTACAAAATTGACACTGCAGCATGTACAGTACGGCCATTTCAACTTGGCTTCTCTGAACATAGGCTTCGCTTCTGTACCTACCGCTAAATAAAGAGTGAAAAACCGACTTCAAAGAATTATACTAAAAAATACAGTCAAATTGAGAACCTCTTTCTTTTTTGAAGTCGGTTAAAAAAATATTATTTTGTCTCGCACATACCTACTTAATTCAAATTTAAGACTTATATGGTTTTCTCAAGGATGCCACTAACAAAACTGGACCAAATTAAAATGGGGCCGCACGGGAAGCACCAGCTATCAAATACAAAAGATTAATTGAAATCTGTTCTCCCAGTCGGAAGATCTGAGGTAACAAACATAAAAAAAAACATACGCTACTAAATGATAACCTCCTCATTTTTTGAAGTCACACTTCGGAGCTGCCAAGTTAAAACGGCCGTACTTTAGGTATACATTCGATACACGTAAATGCAATTTTTATTATGTTCTTTAAGGTGAAGAGCAGTGTGCTGTAGGTAAGTACGTTAATTTCAAACTTTACACTAGTTTCATTACCTTCGTTACCACGGAACGTTTTATGAATTTGCGTTACTATTTTTATAGCGACGGTCATTGTCCGACGAGTGGGTTATTTAGTCCGATGATTTCACGTTGGAAACCTGGAAAAATAACAATGATTCATATAACAATGGTTCCTGTAGGACCCTTAGTTTTCAGCCTTGCCATTCATAAAATAATTTCCTCTTTAAATTCACCATTAAATGTGTGGTATTTAGATGATGGCACAATTGGTGGCAGTCCTGATGCTGTTTTTGGGGATATCGAGTTTCTCTTTTCCAGGCTGAGTGAAATTGGATTAGAAATTAATACAGAAAAGTGTGAATTTTTCGAATGTCATGGAAATAATTCATCTTCTTTTTCACGTTTCGAAGCTTTAATTCCTGGCCTTAAAATTATAGATAAATCCAATTTCACTTTGCTTGGTGCTCCTGTTTTCCCGGAAGCCCTTCCTTTGATTCTGCAAACAAAAAACGATCGGCTTTTGTGTCTTCGGGAGCACTTCCGTCTTCTACCGTCGTGTGTGTCGCTGCTGCTCCTTCGAAATTGTTTTGCCATGCCCAGGCTTACATATACAACCAGAACATCTCCAACTTGGCTTTGCCCAAACGAAGTCAAAAATATAGATGAGTCTTTTAAAATAATTCTAGAGGGCATACTGAATATAAGTCTTGATGAGCAGCAGTGGTGCCAGGCGTCCCTGCCAATTCGACATGGAGGTCTCGGGGTTCGTCGCATGGGAGACTCAGGAATTGCAGCTTTTCTCGCGTCTGCTCACGGGGTGGTGAATTTAGTCACTCAAATACTTAATATTGATGGTGACAATTTCTCTGTCCCGTTTGTGGATGCAGCTATATCTGAGTGGACTGTGCTTTGCCCGAACGAGAACCTTCCTGATAATCCGGGAAGGCAGAGGGATTGGGATGAAATTAGATCCAAGGTTATCCTTAACCAACTGTTGGAAACAGCCACTGGTGCCGACGTGGCCCGCCTTAGAGCAGCTTCTAAGCCTGAGTCTGGAGCATGGTTGCAAGCTTTGCCCTCGCCGCAAATAGGGACGCATCTTGATAATGACACTCTGAGAGTAGCTGCAGCGTTAAGATTGGGTTGTGATGTGTGTACTCGCCATAAATGCATTTGCGGATTAATGGTAGAACCTAACGGACACCATACTCTTAGTTGTCTCAGGAGCGCCGGGAGGTTGTCTCGCCATCATGCACTAAATGATGTCATCCGTCGAGCATTTGTTGCTGCAAACATCCCGTGCGTTCTGGAACCTCCAGGCTTAAGCCGTACGGATGGTAAAAAGCCCGATGGACTTACACTCATACCTTGGGAAAGGGGTCGTTGCCTTTTATGGGACGCGACTTGCGTGAGTACATTCGCTGCCTCTCACATTAATGCTACAACCCGTGTGGCTGGCTCTGCTGCCGAAACTGCAGCGGGAATGAAGCACATTAAATACTCCAATCTGGAGTCTGATTACGTCTTTGTCCCGTTCGCAGTCGAGACAGCTGGCACTTGGGGAACTGAGGCAAAAGCTTTTGTGCGTGAGCTTGGTAGGCGATTCCGGGAAAGAGGTTGCGATCCCCGTTCTGGTTCGTACATGGTTCAAAGGATCTCCATAGCTATCCAACGTGGCAATGCAGCTAGCATACTGGGGTCCTTTGAACCAGGGACGATTAGTGGTGGACTTTTTGACTGATTTTTGTTTTTTTTTTTTGTTTTTGTTCTTTCCTTGTTACATTGACGAAGCTTGTTGTGGATTCTATGAATGTAATATTGACGAAGCCTGTTGTGGATATTTTGCATGTATTTTTATTATTGTATTATTTCATTTTTATTTTCTTATTAGATTAAATTTGAGTCTTGTAATACTTTCCAAGAAAAATATATTACGAATCATAGAAAAACTTATGCTTTTGTTGTCGGCTCTTATGTATGGGGCTTTGAATTGGAACAATTGTTATTTTGAAATTGTATGAATTGTAATGAAAGACAATGATTCATTCGTCTATTTCCCAATGTTCCATTAGCGGTTTCCGTTTTCTACTGTCCACTGAAGGTTTCAAGTTTTGGTGGTTGGTCAAGGTTTGGTGTTATTTTATCAGTATTCATAGTTCCTCGTTTAACAGGGAAGTGTTATAGTATTTTTAGAATACAAGTCTTCTAAGCCACTTTTAATATTATTTATATTATAATTTGGATACGGATCGAAAAACGAAACGGAACAGCTTATTAAAAAGTTTTTTGTTTATTATATATCACTTTAAAAAGCATTTTCGCTGCCTACCTCTTCGGGAAAAAAGGCGTGAGCATATGTACACATGTGTTACATGTTTTATATCATTAAATTTACAAATTTTAAATGAATATCTAATTATAACAAAAAATACATCATATGTTATAAAATTTATTTGCATATTTAAATCGGACATAAATTTAAAATTCTATTAATTATTTCACCGGAAATTTATTCAGTAAGCTCAGAGGTAGGTAGACTCCCTGCGAGTTTAATGATTCAATAAAGTTTAATTGCAATCTAAAGATACTCTCTCATATATGGTTCGCTTTACGTTCAATCACTTCCGTGCATACATTACCGATATTAACTCGTAAAATTGTTTGCTCGTCTGTTTACGTTTGAAAGATTTCACCAAATTGATTTACTCTAAAAGGTCACAAGTAATAAAAATAATATTGAGAAGTAAGTGTGCGCTCGTATTGAAACGTTGTCATCTTTAACTATTTTCTTATCCTTTTATGTGATTATTTTATTAATAATTTTGACAAATTCTCTGTACACTATAGCCCGTAATTACAGAACGACCGAACGATCTGATTAAGCGAATTTACAAGGTACAACTCTAAGCGCCTCATATAACGATATATCTTTCTGACATCCTCGAGCGGAGTTCCATATTATTGCTTGAAGATAATTCTGTAATACCGCCTTACATTACAAGCTTTTATTTAACTTGCAAAGTACATTGTATGTTTTTTCGGGTGGAATTTTGCAACTCTATTTTAAAGCAGATAATCTTCAACCTATTGATCTGAAATTTGGCATACTTATATAAGTTTGGTGACAATGCAGTATTATGGTACCACTAAGTTGATCTGATGATGGAGACAGGAGTTCACCTGGGTGAATAAGCATAGGTGATTTAGGTGGAATAAACCTTTCTTGCAACTACTCGGTGGCTACTCGTGAATCCCTCGAGTTTGGGCTCATTTTTATTTTATTGCTTGATTTCTTAGTTTTCGTAAAACAGAATTTTATGTTATCTTTTTGAATTTCGTTCTTATATAAGTTTGGTGACAATGCAGTATTATGGTACCACTAAGTTGATCTCATGATGGAGACAGGAGGTGGATATCGCAACTACTCGATGGCTACTCGTGAATCCCTCGAGTTTGGGCTCATTTTTATTTTCATGCTTGTTTTCTTAGTTTTCGTGAAACAGAATTTTATGTTATCTTTTTGAATTTCGTTCTGGATAAAAGTAGTTTCATTTCAAATTCATGTCAAACAAGTTGATTAGTATGAAAAAAGTACTCCTACATGTAATACCATGAACGCTAATAGAATAAAGTGCTTAAGAGCAAATTTTGTTGCCCATATCGTCTCTAACGACACCACATTTCGAATTCTGTGACAAAATGCCAACAATCCAAATGAAAACCTGGCAATTCCAAGTTTACTGCCCACAAAGGCAATGGCGAATCTACAAACCATCCTATTCCCCAGCTTGTCGTAAACACACGGACCTCTATCAAACCAAAACCACCTATTCTCAATTAGACGAAATTCACAAAATGCGTATTTCTCGGACGCGAATTCGCAATTCGCATAAACGTGGCCCATGTGTGGCCGTGCCTGCTCGCCTGTGACACGTTTCACCGTAGCCACAGCAATCAAAGTTGTAATTAGCAGCTAGTGAAACAGCAAATTAAACGTCCTTTCATGTGACAAATTCACGTGAGACTGTCGTGTCGGGTTTTGTGTACGAATCTGGATGTCAGTTGGGCTGATCTATGGCATATGATGTTGATTTGCGAAGTAGACGCTTTAGTAGAAATTTAACGAAAAGGTATCAATCACCATAGATGTTTGTGTGTAAGTCTAGCTTGTTTTGCAAAGTTAAGGTACAATTTGACACCGATTAGGAACATCACGCTTTAATTAGGTCTGTGGCTTCCTGTCTTCTTGTCTTGAAGCGGACAACGAAGTGTTTAGATTCTGTTTCTACGAAATGAACATTTACCGACCGAAATTTCGAATGCTCGATAGCCACCTCAATAGTACCCTAGCGCGACAGACATTCTAAAGTCTAAAATTCAAGAGATGGTCTGAGTCCATACAAAAATCTATAAATAAAAATATTTTTAACAAAAAATGATGCTGACGAAAATTCAAACTGGAATCATTGGAAACGCGTCGACTTGAAAACATCCTCTTTTTTTCGACAGTTTTAGAATTTCCCCAATTTTCCGGGCAACTTTATTTATTTGCAAGAACATAAAAAAAAGACCAGCCAAATTGCTGATGATCAAGTGAAAAAAAAGGTAATAAAAAGGCGTAAGTGACTTGACTTCTTTATAGGTGCTGCGTTAGCTTTACTTCTTAAATTAATGGTATTGTGGCAAGTAGCAACAGTCGAGAAAGATCGTGTTAATTTTCTGCAGCTTATGTCAATACCGTACATATCGACAGAATGATTTTCTATTCTATATACGGTATTGACACTTGTCTAGACATTTTTCTAAAGCAGAAAAAGTTAACGTCAACAATGTTGAAAGCAGTCGCAAAATAGTAGTTCAAATATCCGCTAATGGCTGTGATTAGCAAATTTCAGAATTAGAAGCCCAATTTCAGTTTAGCTCAAACTCCTTTCATGCGAATGAAATGGTTAAAGCTGCACATTAGAAATTAGGTTATCAAGTATCGATTAGATCAACATATATTTAGGTTTAGTCTCTCTCAAAGAGATTAAAATATAATAAGGCATAGAGGGGACAAAGCGAGGAAAATTTGAAGTCAAAAGTTATTCCAAGTGGAATAAGTCTAGTACAATTTCGACCGAATGACAGCTCGCGTTCATACTAACTGACATAACAAGGACATGACGCTTAGGCTTCAAAGTTTTGTATGAAAATATTCCCAATGCCCCCTCTATGCTCTACTATATTTAAATCTCCTTGGTTTCTCTGTATCTGATCTAACTCAGAAGGCTCATACATTTTTAGTCGAACCCAGCCTTAAAGTAACAATTTATTTGAGGGCCCGTATAGACTGAGTTAGAGGTCGCGGAGTCGTTTGTGTGCATGAAAATTCAGTGACTGGTTTCGTTGCTGTTGTGTTTCTAAATATTTAATTGTGTTTATTCGTTATTTTGTACCCAAAATACAGCTTCTAAATATCTACGAGTATAATACTTAACTTACAAAAAAAAATAGAAAGAACGCCATATACCTTTTTGTATAATGATAATTTTCGTTCCCTTCTTAAATTTCTGCTTTGGTAAACTCACTCAATCGTTGTACCACTTGTCCCAAAATCAATTTCATGTTTAGCAGCCGGCATCGCAGAAATAGAAAAAGAAAATAAGCCCTCTATGTCTCTATTCAATGTAGTCTAATGGAGACAGATCATTGCGGGACGATGTGCCCTGCTTAGTCTGCTCTAGACTAAACTGTTGCTAAATTGTTTACATAAACATTCATGAGCGCCTGTTATAAATCTATTGCGAGAATGATTTATTGTGTCTGCCATTTTACTTTCGCTAACAATGCAATATTTTTGGGGTTCCTTACACAATTGGTACAGTCAAGAGCAAGTCAAGCTTTACACTACCAGTTTAAGCTGAGCTCAGATTTATACTGCGCGCCATAGAATACAGGGCTGGGTCAAAGTCCAAAGTGTCAAGCTTAGCGTGCTCTGGACTGTACCAACGATACCCTAATACTTGTCTGTCCCTCTATTACACGAATGTAGCTTTTGAACCCTTATAATATGTAGACAGTTGCCTAGTGCGCCGCTATAAAAACAAATATTTTATAATATTAAGGGGGAAATTATCCCCCCTACATAAAACGTATTTTTTTGTAGTGACAATTATTCTGGGTTGGTATGGAACCCTTCGTGTGGGAATCCGACTCACACTTGACCGTTTTTTTTATTTACACACCTAGCTATTACTTTCATGAAATAAAGTGGTTAATGTAGTTAGTGTCATTATCTTCTATTCTTAACTTATCATTATAGGTTGATGACAGAGAAAATGCGTATAGCTTGACATAATTATAGACGGCAGGCTGTCACGTAAATTGGTCATCGGTAGGTATAATCGTTCCATTCTGCTCAATTGCCTGTTAATTATTCCGCACTTAAACTCTTCTGATTTTCGTAACAATTATAAGAATTTAGTTTAGGTATTACTACTCTCAAAGAGGTTGGAAGAAAATCATTAGGAGAGAGAAACTTTTTCTAACATCTTTGACTACTCATTTATATTGCATAAATAAATGACAACAATAGCTGGTATTACGTTTTGCCAAGTAATGAATATTACCAATAAATTAGTTATAACTAGAGTAGAGACCATAGTTGCACAATCGTTCATTTTAGCTTAATTTTGAACCAGTATCTCAAAATAAAATTTAATTTAGGATATTACTCTAGAGCTTACTACTTTTATTACATATATTACTCACTTACTACTTATTACATTAATTTATTAGATTACCGGGCTTGAAAAAAAATGCTTACTAGATAACAGGTTCATGCTCAATTAACATATTTTTAACACACTGGTAACGCATCTATACCATTTTTTATATAATATAATTTATGAAAATGAAATACTCAGTCAGGACTCTTTTAATAAACATAATTTCATGGTAGTACGCTGTATGAATCTTTATCAAATCTCCCTGTTTAAAAGAACTGGTACTTTTTATTGTTTATTGTTACAGAAGACGCAGGGACCAGGAGATCATAACACGGGGTTTACCTATTTTGGGCTCCTGTCTGTCATATATCATATGACATTTGGGATTCTAGGTTATCGGGCAAGTCTTACTAGACATGCAAAACTGTCAAATATTATAAATACATAGGTAAATTGTGTCACACCATTCACACACTGTTATTTAGTCCCAAACTAGGCAAAATATGTATTATGAGGACCTAATAACTGATAGACATACTGAAATAATTATAATTAACACCCAGACATGAAACCAACAGACATGTTCATGCTCACAAATGTTGGCCCTGATCGGTAATCGAACCCGCGACTTCCGGCTCATAAGACAGGGTCACTACCAACTGAGCCAACAGGCCCGTCAAAGTATTTGTTTTGTTCTTTAAACAATAGGTAATACAATTTATTTATTTATTTAGAAATTATACAAATGATGTGTCGCCCTTTTCATTTGCGAACTTGGCTAACACACTGCGGTGTGTCTGGCTCAAGTAATCTATATATATAAAATGATAAACTGACTGACTGATTGGTGATATATCAACGCACAGCCTAAACCGCTGGGTCCAGAGACTTGAAATTTTGCACATAGGTAGCTTATACAGTGTAGGCATCCACTAAGAAAGGATTTTGCAAAATTCAACCCCTTAGTGGGTGAAATAAACGTGCGCGAGTGAAGTCGCGGGTAAAAGCTACTTTTATAAAATTTTTGAGTAAATAAATTTTGCATATTATTTAATGAACAAAGCAAACTTTCTGGTAGAGCGGCATTCAACAGTAATAGAGACATGAATAAACAAATGCCATTCGTTAAGTTACCGACGGTTGAGAAACAGGTATCTCGGAAGTGAAATGATGAAAAAATCAAACACAATCATTACACACCATTGACGGTCTATCCAAAGAATTATTACCTTATAAGCATGGCTCACTAACCCACAGGTTACACCACACCTTAATAAGTTACTTATCTTTTCTACTCTATTGAAGCATTGACGTATCAGGTCAATATTTACACAATCATCTCAATGCATTCATCGCGGCATAAAAGGAAAGCGAACACAAATTTATTACTAGAAATACGACACAGATAAAAAGAGCAAGTCATATTGCAACAAAGAGGGGAGAGATTAAACCTAACTGCCCACTAAGTTTCAAAATAATCCTTTAAAACAAGACAAAAGGAAACGATCGTTATACTGAGAAAACTTTTTCAATATCCTCGACAACAATGGACGTTTCTTTTTTATTCCGAGGGAATACCCGTATCAAATTTCCTCTAGGGATAGCCGTGGTGACATAGAGTAATTTTAAACCTTATCCACATCTCTATAAGGTGGTCTATAATGTGGTCTTCACATTATCATGATATTTTTTAAAGTTAATTGTTTTACAGACGTATAATGCCCACTATACAACAAAATTTTAACGTATTGAAATATTACTTTAAATAAACGTTAGTGTAGCCATCAAGCCGCAAAATCGCGAAACAATAGAATTATCTATTGTCATTGATCACCCGTGATAGGAGATGCTTGATAGGTCAAAATTTTTAATTAAAATCATGTTGTTAATCATTGTCAATTTTATAGTCCAGTCAGATTCGAATACCACCTCACCCTTTGCTTTACTCATCATTGAGTATCGTGTAAAGCAAAAATAAAAGTAATTGTGCACTTTTCTAAAATCTTACGCACAGTATGTACGCACACTCGAAATGTACGGAAATACTCCGTGTGTTACGTACATCCAATATACCAGCTCATCTCGTCGCTCTGTCTCGATTTTGGGCGAAACGATGTCGTCGGTCGTTTGGGAGAAAGTCGATTTTCGCAGTGCGCCCGTCCCTTTGGAAGGGCGTCGCGTAAGCTTGAAGCCACGTGCACCTCCACAACTTGCGCTCGCTTAGTTCTTCACGAACTGTGTGGGAGGTTAGTCCGCTACATGAATAATATGCTACGTAAATGCCATGCGCTTTAGCGAGCGTTCGACGCTAAAAAGCGTTTTTCGCTTACCGGTGACGCGTGTGTGAGTGCGAACGCCACGTGATTTTGACAGTCGATCCAGGAAAACCGGCTGTTTAGGTTTCGGTATATTGATGTGCCCGAATTGATAAGTCCGTGGAAGTGTTGTTACTGATAAGGCGATAACAGTTTCGGAACGATGTCTGGTTGATGAAAAGGATGTCAAGGATGATTGTGATCACCCAATTTGTGCCAGCAATGGATTGTTTTCGGTAAGTTTGGGGTGTTTTGATTAAAGGTTAAATTTCGCCGCTCCGAAGTTTCGTTTCGATTTACATTGTAAGGAAGTTCGTTTGATGTTTCTAATTATATTGATAAATTGTTAAGATAAACAGAAAATCTTTAATTACCTAGTATTTATTTGCAATGTTTATCTAGCAGGAATTGTATATTAAATTTAAATCTAATTTATTTTGTTAATTTATAAGACTACAAAAAATATGGAGATAAGTATATTTAAACATTCGAATTTCATTTACCTAATTGTAAACATTTTTCATGAAAAAATAATAAAACGAGGGTCATATTAAACGTAAAAGACAGATATATTAATCCTATGTACCTGGTATCACGTTAAATACATTGTTTATGTATACCATCTTCATTACGCATGCGTGGATCTATGTCAACAGACTTTGGTGTACAAAGGCTATGTGGGTTCGTGTGGGTGAATTTTAATGTATTGGAACATTATTAATAGCAGTCTGAGGGAACTCTCCCTGAGGTGCTAAACCCCAAACTTTGAATGGGTTGGCTTGCGGAGATGGGAAAAGTGATTCAAAGTTAAACACAGTTTCATGTTTGTTTTATTAAATCCATGAACATTTATAGTTCACGAGAACATTTATATATCGTTCATCTGGATTTTCATTATCATCAAACCACCTGGGGTTCTTAATACTAACTATTTTTAGCAGGTGATTTTGTTTGTTCCCGTTCAAGTTGGAATTTCTAAAAATCCCTTCTTAATTATTTAAGGAAGTGAAAAATTTCATACTTCTAGACCCAGCGCGGGTTTCGGCTGTGCATTGATCAGTCAGTCAGTTATTTGTTACGCCATTGTGATTGACCGTATAATTTTTTTTAATTGCATTTTTACTTGAAATACAAATATGCTGTTGAACGTAAAATGCTAAAATTGTATCGTATACAAAATTTGCTTAAAATCGTAAGAGCCTTTTCTGAGATACGAAATATTAATACATACATACACACAAGAATTGCTCGTATAGAGAAATACGATATTTGCACTAATATTTTAAAGGGGAAAGGTTTGTATTTTTGTATGTTTGAAAAGAATAAACTCAAAAACTACTAAACCGATTTTAAAAACTCCTTCACGACTAAAAGATACATTATCACTGAGTAACATAGGCTATATTCTATTCCTGTATTCCAACGGAAACAGAAACAGCTACAATTATATAACATAGATAAATATTCATTGTCTTTTGTTTATTATTCAGGTTCAGTTTATATCCTCACAATAAAGGCTTGGAGCGTATTACCTCAATTTAGTGTCCAAGACCTTAAAAGATTAAAAGCTCGCAAAATTTCACGCCTAAGCTTATCCTTTGTCGTCGTTTCGCTGGGTATTGTGTTGTATTCATTTGTCACTGTTATATGTATTCGTCTTTTCAGCGAGAATAAAATGAGTTTCACCCGTGACAGTCTGCTCATCACCTGTTAGTGTTCTCACGGTGGTAATTTATTTTGCATATAACTAACCTTTGCGTGCAGCGTTGTACTGTGATATTGCTGCTGTGCTTATGTTGTCGCTTCGTTCGAAATTGGTAGGTAGTTGGTTTATTTGTTTTGTACATTTGATGGGGTTGTTTTGAATGTAATAAAAATGTGTATACGCTACCCTACTTAAGACTGTAGACATCCGATGTAGATATTTTATAATTTTAAAAAATAACTATAGATCCTTACCTTTAATTTTGATGTTTGTGATGGCAAGATTTTTAATCTTGAATCGATGATCTAAATAAAAAACTTGGTATAAACATAATCCTCTAATAAAAGACGATAATTTAACAAACGTGTTTACCAAATAAGCTATACTTTATTCAACTTAATCTAATAAGTGACAAGGGTATAGTCAGTTTAATGTTATTGGTAAAATACTTATTTACCGACAGATACGAAATATACATATAATGTATGCGAAATTCCCGATGGGTGCCCTCTGTCAATATTTTAGATGGATAGCTTAACCCATACCCTCTGGCCACGGAAAGGGCAAAGGTTTTACTTCAGTCACTGAACTTCAAGGGTAGTAAACATATTACGTGACCCGTCGCACCCAACATCTGTACCCGGGCAACCCGATTTTTTGTCGATTCTTACAAGCAATTAATTTTAGGGTATTCCAGCTTCATTGTATAGTAACAACCCAAAATACCACTGGCCTAGGCATCTGTTAATAAAATCAAATAACGCCAAGTCTGATTTATTGATTAAATATCATAAAAGTATTAAATAAAAAGACTAAATAGTGTGTACATATATATAAAAAAAAATTATGAGCGCATGTGTTTATAGGTAGCTTTCACTAGCATACTGTTGCTGCCGAAAGAATTTCCTAACCTTGCAAAGGTACTAACTAATATTTTTCAAATAGCTGTTCTCAGCGATTTCACCTACGTACAGTCAACAAAGTTGTTAGGGTTACATGGCCAGAAACTAAGATTCAGTTTTATCTTTAAGCCTTAAATGTATTTATAGTGTTTTTTGGTAAATTATAGGGTCCAAAGATACCTTTTGAAACAAACATTAATCAATAAGATTTATTTATGACTATACCCCAGAAAAATGAGTTCTTAGTTACTGGCCATGTAACCCTAACAAATTTGTTGACTGTACCTAAGTCCAGTTTCTTCCAGTACATGATAGCCCATGTTTCTTCCAGAAAAGAAAGCTTTTCGTTGAATGTGCCCTGTCATTCCTATTCTTTATAATATTAGTGTAGATAGATTTAGACATATGTATAACGTTCATTTTAATAAATTATTTAGCAAGATAAACACATTACTCGTACGTAGCTATTGAAATATCTAGCTATCAGCTTAGCAACTATGGTCAATCACAAAAGTAATTTATATAAATATAAAGCGCAATCCTCAAATTATATCTATCGCTACTCAATGTGATGAATCTCTTCAAGAAACTCTCGTAACATTAATCTCCTAAAACTGCTAACTATCAATAGCATCGATCCTACTTTGACCCGAATCTTGAAGATTTAGTGTAGTGGTAAAATGGCGGAATACAAGCTGAAGTCGTCATTATTTTACGCGTTTTGTCACCATTATAGTTTACTATGGCCGAGTAATTACGAGCGTTAGGCTGTGAAATTTATTTGTGTAACATTAGTTCCACCTATATGACGAAAAGCTTTGAACGTTTGTGACCAGTACCTTTCCATACAAATTCAAATTTTGCGCAAAACTATTACGTGTGTGTTGATACTTTGTCTATCTTTATCGTAATCGTGAACAGTTACATTGTTTACGACAAGTAAGGCTCAAGGAATTAGCTTTTGCGTAAACTAATTATTTACATTTGCATTATTATCATCACAGTAAAAGATAACGTGATGGGCCTGGGCATGGGTTGATTCCCGACCGGGCCAACATTTGCGTGCACGTCAATGTCAGTTTTGTGTCTGGTTGTTTACATGTAGGTATTCAAGTAGGTTGTGTATTAGTGGTTTACTGCCTATTAGTAAAATATCTTTTTATGTTATTAATATTAATTATATTGTGGTCTAGCTCAGGACTAAATAGCCGTGTGTGAATTTGTGTCGAATTCAGGATAATAATATTTTTTTTAATTACGATTTTTTATTATACAAAATTGCACTGTGACTTCTGTTAAAAAATAATGCTCTTCTAATAAAAGAAAGTTTTTCTTGCCAAAATCTAGTAATAAACATAATAAACAAGTAGATTTTAAAAGTAAAAATGCAAAACACCTAATTTCGTAATGATTCTTTTGTGTAGATAATTCTGCTGGTTCAAGACTAAGAAAATTTAAATTTATCTGACGTACAGCCGACCGGATGAGCCAGACGCTTCACCGCGAACGTGAGTCGAATCCATTTTATCCTACGGCCACTTATATCCTTGAAACTTTCAGAAATTTGCACAAGAACCTCTTATATTAGGCTTAAAATTGGAAAGTCTTGAAAGATCGACTTTTATGCCGCTAAGAAAGTTACTTAGAGAATCAAAGTTCTGAGAAATTATGTTTAAACTAACCTTTTGCATTTTAAATATATATAATGTTAGTTTCTTAGCTGATTAACATTGATCCATAGTCCCGAACCAGCCCTATTCGATTCCTATTAATTCAATATATATCCAAATAATCTGATCTGTTTGTATATACCAAGTGTTTACATTGGTTCAATAATGATCCAGTACTGCTTCATTCTAACACTGGATCAGTATGTTCTACACACATATCAACTCGAAAACGAATCCACTCTAACCATTTAGTATTCTTTGATATAATATATATATACTACAATACCTACACACTATTTATGATCTTAACAGCATCGCCTCGCCTCGGGACAAACTCGAGCAAGATATTTGAGGCGGTTACGATCCCTTTCCGAGTTGATACGTGTGCTATAACCTTAAAAAGCCTGATCGTCCCGTAATAGAATCCAGACACAATAGGACTACCTGCTACCCTTGTTAGCCCGTGGGCATCTGATTCTTGAAAGGACATATCACTAATAGCTAAGCAACTCTGGTTATTATATGACAATACTTATCTTATAAATGAAAAACTTTTAATTAAATGGTGTCCCATCCTAAATCCTAGATCAATTTCGTGTAACACTCGTATAAGTTTTGAAATTAAGCAATTGAGTTAATTTAAATTCTGTATCCCCCTGAGTCGCGAAGTTATAACAAGCAAAGTTAACGATGTGGAACCTACTCCAAACGAAGGCAGCGACCACGCCTTTGCTAAATTTAACCTTTTCATCGATACGTAACGCAACACATCAGATGAAGTTAATGCTATATTACATAATATATTTTACTGATAGTACTAATAATAAAATTTCCTTATTAGTACCTACTATGTCTTATAGTTTTGGCTTATGTTCATTTTAAGCACCTTGCTTCTTATTTCTTAGCTGATTTATTAGCTTTTCTTTCTCTTCCTACTCGGCCCTTTTATTCACTTACTAAGGTTTTATTTCAAGCGCTTCGTTTCCTATTTCTTTACGGAATTTTATTGCTCTTTCCTGTCTCTTTACTCTCCCGAAATTATGACTGACATCAGCTTCTTAAGCTGTGCTTATTTTCTAGATCACTTTTTAAAGGTACAATATTTTAGGTTTAATAATATGTCATTCCTAGGGCTAAGGACTTTTACAAGATAATTATGCGAAAGGCGTAAATGATGGATATTTTACCTTACCTTTTAGGAAAATAATGATAATTTGGACAAGATATTAAGCGTTTGGACAATCTTATACCATTTCTAATAATATAGCAATTACAATAACTAACCGTTGTGTCTCTGTATATGTTATAAGATTAGATCAATTTAACTCAAATTTAGAAATAGGAGTAATGCTTGTAATTAAAGATGCCTATTTGTCACCGCTACGAAATACGTGTCAGTAGAATTTGGAAACATGAGAAGAAAAGATTTCGTTACTTCGTGATTTATACACCTAGATATGGAAAGCGACAGTGAATGTGTCAGAAATAATAGATGGAAGTTTCGTTTGACCTGTTTTCATTTTAGGAGACATACCGACTACCAAATAATATCCCACGAGGTATATTATCCGTGAAGTGATATAATATAGTAGAATTTGAATTTGTTTTAATTTTACGTTTTAAAATTGCAAATTTTTGTTAAAAAAAAGTACTGAAGTGTCTAATTTTACTTAGAATTTGAATTCTGAGACATGTGTAACAGACCCTAACCGGCGATGGGCTCACCACTTACCACGTTTGGGGGTCCAAAGAATATCTGTTGAAAAGTGGGTATATCCAGAAATGGAATACCTCTGTCTACCCCCTCGGGGATATACGGCGTGAGATAATGTATGTATGTCTGTATAATAGAATTTTTGGTGGGCTATACCTGAAAAATAGCAGCAGATAATTTATTATCGACATATAAAGAATTTTTCAAGAATAAACGGTGTGCAATTGCGGAACGACTGACTTTCCTCTCAAATTTGTATCTCTAATTGTAATAAGAGGAAATTTAATTCGCTTAAAATATTGACTTGCTATATACCTATCTAGCTGTAACTACGTTTTTAAAAGTCCATAGCAGGGCTACTGAAATTACTTGTCTGTGTTACTTTGCATTCCCTTTAGATGAAGTCATTTTGAGTTTTGCCGAATTTTCTGCGCTTACTCATACTCATCGCTGCAAACATAGACGTTGCTAATCGTTTACAGCCCATCAAAATAGGCGTGTGTTAGGCAGACGTGTATCGTCACCAGTTTGATGACTTTTTAATTACTGAACAGTTCACTGACCCCTGATTTATTTCGAAATTTTCGAATCTGTTTTCTCCAGTTTTATGTGTAATCTGAAAGTTCATGGCCTCATTGTTTATTGATAAGTATGAACAACATGGCAGATTTTTCTTGATAAATGGTTATGTTGATAAGTGGAAATCTGGCAAACCTATCTGCCCCAAGTCAATAATAATATAGAGTTTTTATTTACAACGTACTCTTAGAATTCATTATAGGTTCATTTAATTTGTAATTTATATATAGTAATGTTTATATGTTCTATATGTTTATACCAGGAAATATCCGAAACTATAACACCTACAAACGGAACAAGTCAAGTTGCCAAGTGGCCAACTTAGTTTGAATTCGCTTAATTGTCTACTTGTCAGTCTGTCAGTATCGTGTACCTATACTTCTTTGAAGTATTGTGTCAATTTGGTCAAGTTAAATTGCTCAACTTACTGGATTTCATATTCCACTCCTGAAAATACCTAGTTTTCACCAGTACATAGTATAAAACAAAGTCGCTTTCTCTGTCCCTATATCCCTATGTATGCTTAAATCTTTATTAAATCTTTCGTAGTTTTCTACGCAATGTATTTTGATGCGGTTTTTTTTATAGATAGAGTGAGACCCGTGCGAAGCCGGGGCGGGTCGCTAGTATTTTTATAAACTCAAAACATGACAAGGTGTGAGCCATTGGTGAGCCTATATCGCCGGAACGTGGAGTTACACATGCCTCAGAATCACCTCACGATATTTTTCTACGCCATCAAGTTATTGATAAATATGTGCGAAAGTTTTTACAAAAATTATTTAGGTACATAACCCTCACCAGGACTGGAACGCGAACTTCACTGCCAACATTTGATGGATTTGATACAACAGATTTTAAATTTATATTTTATTCGAGCCTAATAAATCTAAATTAATGTCTTTCTTTCTTTATATTAGGATAATTAATATCCCACACAGAATAATTTCGAAAACAAAACGTTTTATATTGTGACGTTACGCTTGTTTCGTAATAGAACACGCAAATTACAAATGAAATACAAAGAATCACGTACCTAGGCGAAATCATTCTGAAGACAAGTAATGAGCAAATTATTGTCTCTTTGAAGTCTCAAGTCTTCTCATTAATTTTGTGTATCTTTTGCAAATATTTAGCTTTAATTTGAATATAAATTTTCTGATTTTACTCAAATAAATGTTTATCTCCGACTTCATTAAAATATAATTACCTGCATGAGTGTTTACGATTTCAAATTTATTGCAGAAGAGTGAACTTTGACCTTCATAGATTTTTTATCATTATAGTAACAAGTCTTATGACAACCTTATTGTTTTAATTAAGTAGTTCTTACTGACACCCTTTACATAATAAAGTAATGACATTTATATGAAATAATGTTATGTCAGGGTGATTGGTTTAATTTTTTTTTCCAAAAATAATGACCATCTAATTATTACCTATTTTCAAGATGTACTGCGCAAAAACATGGAGATAGAAAACACTACGGCCTGGGGGTGGGTGCCATCATCGTCGTCCGATTTTACGGTTTTCGTAGCTAACTAAGGGCTCATGATACGTCATTGACGATTCGTCAAAAAGCACGAATCGTCATGACGGATCGACATTCACATTGCAGACATACGTTTTTTTTTCTACAAAAAGTCCAAATTTATATTTACATATTTTCGTGATTCAGAGTTGTGATTTTTAAAAGATGATACGTTATTTAAGACTTATCCGTCATTTTCACGATTCAAGATGCGTGTGAACACACCCATTTGAAAAGCATTGCCAACGTCACTAAAAAAAACGAATCGTGAAAAAATACGATTCGTACAACAAGAATCGTTCTCGTGTGAATGAGCCGTAACGACGACAATAGCGCGGTGTCACTTTTTGACACCGATTGGTCCGAACTGACGCCTAAAATATCATACATCGGAAGACTGCGGCAACTGTTGCCTCTTGGTAGTGACACTGCCAGAGGTCATTATATTCGCCTTCCGCCAATATCCAAAGTGC
The DNA here is from genome assembly GCA_963855545.1 of Ethmia dodecea. Classification (NCBI taxonomy): domain Eukaryota; kingdom Metazoa; phylum Arthropoda; class Insecta; order Lepidoptera; family Depressariidae; genus Ethmia; species Ethmia dodecea. The sequence continues at coordinate 5,727,715 of OY979449.1, forward strand.
GTATCAACATGATGGTTAGATAAATGATATTGAAGTACCTTGCAGAAACTCTGCCCAATCTTAGACTCAAATGACTACATGTGAAGTTTCTAAAACTATATGTAGGTACCGCATATAGTGCGGCGTCGTTCTAGCCCAGGAATTCCACTAAATGTCAACGGTTATAGTTGGATGACAATGACATGTCAATAGTCAGTCAATTGTGTTATTTGGCACTTTTCAGAGCAAATAATACCATTGACTAACCATTGGCATGTCATTGTCATCCAACTATAAGTAGTATTGCCCGCATTGAACCGCAGGGCTGTCACTGTTGTCATGTCACTTTGTGGGAATTTCCTAAAATTCCGTCTTTGGGACGTCATTTGAGGAACTTCGGTGCAAGCTTCTAGATCCTATATGTCATATTTCTGAACCAAGCGGTTTCAGAGTGCGTTATAAATGTACTATCTACTCGGAATATATAGATTTAAAAAATGTGGTTCTACAGGTTAACACTTTAATTCCAGTGATGAGGTACTTAACCCAAATTACAAAATCACTTGTAGAATATAAGTACTAACATAGTTTCAAGCCTAACGAACAACCCATGGATCTCTATTGTCCGCAATACAAAGTTTTGAATTTGAATTTAAGTAAACATAAAACTTTACTCTGCGACTAAATAATCACAACATAAAAAAATAAAAACAAAGCGATTGTTTAAAACAAAACTTATACGACACTGCAGTCCCGCGTAGTTGTTTATCTACGGAATTCGTTAAAGCTACTAAATAAGGAGCTACCAAATGGCAATACAAGATTCTCGAGAGTTCAACCGGTGCTCGGTCATGTTTGGCTGCGCAATTAACATGTTAGGGAAAGTGTTTTAGAAGATAACGAGAGTTTGTCACAGGTAAAACGTTACGTCGAAAGTCTTTTAAAGTTGTCTCTGTAATTTGTCATAAATACAGTTGGTAGATAATTAAGAGAAGTCTTTGATCAAAGTACAACGATATTCTAAGTTACAGTATTGAATAAAATAGAAGCAATTTTATGCAAATAATATATTTTCCTTTGAGGAAATAAACAGGGAGCTGGGTGGGAAACCACTTCCATGGTGAGTCGAAAACTCAAAACTTGATAATAAACTTCTCGAATCAATGTTTTGCAAAAGCAAACAAAAACCACAACAGAGAATAACAACTTCCACCCAGTTTCAAGTTGAAATCAGAGACTAATTACCTCAAGAACTCTGGCGTTGACTCAAGAAATTTTGTTAGTTGGAAATACTTAGATAGGTAGTAACGTAGTTGCTTACGGTTATTTATCAACTTACACTCCAATTTAATTAACATTCAGTAACTCGGTGTTACCATCATCATCCTGAACCCGTAACAGCCCACAGCTGAGCTAAGGGTCTTTGCTCACACTGAGGAAGTATGGGCTATAATCTCCCATGCGAGCCCACCGCGCATTGGGGAGATGCTGTTAGGCTTGTGGACACCTAACTTTCAGAATTTTTCAGGCCACTTCCATTATGCGTAAACACTAGCGAAAACCGGGACTGACGGTTTAACGTGCCCTCCAAAACACGGAGGTGCTCGTTATATAATGCCACTAGGCGGTCACTGACTGACCGCCCCCAACTTTTATTAAAAGTGTTGTTATGGTTGCTCTATAATCTCTATAAAATTGAGACGATATATGGATACACAATTATATACTTTCATTTTATTTTAATGCAAAATCATACGTGTATACCTTTTGATCCGGGATAACAAGGTGAGTGATATTTGATTAATTAATTAATTTTGAAAAAAATTACGAAGCTTGCATTGGCATAATGGTATTCACTTTCCTATTTAATTTTTTCCAAAGCCGTACCGTTGGCGAATCAATGGTATGTATGTACTTACCTACTTATTTTACTTTGACGAAGCGTGCAAGCAGGAGGATAATTCAGTAATTTTTATAATGGTAATTAGTTTTATCGAAATAAAGTGTTATGTTAATAAATTATTGATAATTATTATTATATGAGAATTATCTCTGACAAAAGATCAGCCTAGCCCCAGACAAGGAATGCAGCCAAATTCTGGGCACTGTACCACACGAAGGACATTTTTATCTGTAAATATTGTACAAATATATAATAGCCTTACTATTCATCTATACATATAATAAAACTCTAACGGGGCCGTGTCTGTACATTAAATATTTTTTGAAAATTTTAACGGTAGTGTATATAGTTATCGATATAGATACCGAAACACCAATTTTTGGAATTTTTGTCTGTCTGTCTGTCTGTCTGGTTGTGCACGCATCACTCAAAAACTACTGGACGGATTTTGATGAAATTTGGTATGGAGATAACTGAGTACCCGGGTCAACATCTAGGGTACTTTTTATTCCAGGAAAATATCTCATTCCCACGGGAAAATATAAAAACTGATTAAAAAGAGAAATACGTACTACTCCGAAACGATAATACCTAGAAACTTGAAAAATGGTATGAAGGTGTCTGATATGTCATAGGAAATTGGTATGAAGGGATTTTTGGAAATTCCCACGGGAACGGGAATAAACTAAATCCAAGCGGGAAAACGCCGCTGGGCACCCGCTATTTGAAATATGGTAGGTACCTATGTAGGTTAATATTTCGTAGGAAACCACTATGAAGGGATTTTCGGCAATTCCCACGGGAACGGGAATAAACGGAATCAGCGCGGGCAACGCCGCTGGGCATCCGCTAGTAATAAATAAAATAGTCACTGTGGTATGATTAATATTCACAAATATATTTTATTTAAGGAAAGACATTCATTTTATTTATGTAGTTTTTTAGATAGCTGCATTTGTTTGACCACGTTCATACTTAAAGTCAAATTATCAATGCAAAGTTAATTAACGAACATCATTGACTTAAGACGTTTACCTCCAATTAGAGCTATCTCCATAATTAATCGTCGTGTGTTAGTAATCAACCGATTTAATACTTGGCACAACATCCCCAGGCAAATACTTAATCTTGTGCTGCTTGTAGTGCATCATCACTGGTTATCCGCAGTAAATATCTTACTGGTTTCATTACAAATTCAAATTAGTTCGCCTAAACCAATGAAAGGTCTTGTACCACAAGATAAATTATCTGTCTGTCGGTAAACTATCTGTCTAATGAAATTTAGCCAAAGATTTTAATGCTGGACACGTTTTGGCCAATTGTTAATAATCTTCAGTGTGATTAATGTTCTCTGTAAATATTGGTTCGTAATTTCCTATTCAGATTGAATCTGATTTCAAGTTATTTGCTATTCACCACTACTAGCTTAGCCATGTAATCCATCATTTATTCGTAGCAAGACGTCGATTTCTTAATGAAGACGCAGACCGTTAGCTCAGTTGAACTATCAAAAATGCATTACGGCGTCTTCAAATGAAAATGTGTTCAGAAATTGTTACTTCACAAAAATAAAAGCTCTAGTCTAGACCTAATTTACATGAATAGCGAACGAGCGGCCGTTCTTTGTCTTTTAAGTTGCAATTAATTATTCTACTTTATGTAAATAAACCCACAGGCGCGTCAGGCTTGGACCTTCCTCGCCTTTTTGCGGGCTACGGGAAGCATACACCGGCTTAATATTTTATGCAGAAAGACTTTAGTTTATAAAGTGTTATACTGTAAAGTACCTACTATTCACTAAAATGTTTCCGTTTGAAGCAACTCTGACTATTAACGCAAATATATATGTTGTCGCCATTAAAATTGTTACTGATTACTACATTATGTGTGGTCGAGTGTCATACTAGTAAATCTTATTTATTCAGAAACAAGCAGTTCCCCCGACTCTCTCTGGGTAAAATTTAGGTTAGGTATCGCGTTCATTAGACGCTATGTGAATGTAGCAATGTCCTTCTTCAAGGTCAAATCTATCTCTATGCCAAAATTAATCAGTATCGATTCACCGTGAAAACGTAACAAATAAACATATAAACTCAATTTCGCAATATAAGTTAAGATGAACCATACGTAGGTTCACTTAGACCGTCGAATAAGTACTTAGAGTTTTTCGATGATTATTCAAAATTTACACCGGAGTTCACCGGACGCGAGGTGACTTAATATCTATGACCCGCATCTAACAGCTCTGGTTAACAGTAACACAATGCGAAGGCCAGTGACTCTACTGATAAACTACCCGATACCTATAACAACAAATTTACGATTGACCCTAATTATTTAACAGAGATATCGCGTGAATGATGGCAGGAAAGTATGTAACGCGCCTTAATAGACACGAAGTTATAAATGTTTGTCATTCTCACTAAATGTGTACGAATTACTGAATTTATTTATCGAACAACTTATGAATAATTTAGTGTGGAATAATATTAATCAGGCAGATCATTCAACTACGTCAGTAATAGAATCAAGACAACGTGAAGCTTGAATTCCAGAAAATGTTAGTGTGGAATCAATTAACTTAATGGTGTCTAAAATAAACTTCGAAAACCGTGAAAGAACCTAATTAAATGAACATATCAACCACATAAATCAGCTGCAATCGTTCCGTTCCAGCATAACAACAGGGCTATTTTTGTTGGACACAATGAAGAAAATGTCAAGAGTCGACCACCCGTTGCGCGATTTCGAAGAATAGAAGCACCAGGTTACTAGAATAACAAAACAACACAACGGGCCTGAGTGAAGTGTGTCATTAGGATTTAACCGATCTATTTTAAAATAACTTCCACGACTCGATGATGTTATTTCTGGATGATCGTGAGTCAGAACGGATCATTGAAAATCAAAGTTTATCGCTCGCTGAAGATGTAAAAGCGATACCGAAATGTTAGGAAGTATATCAATCAATCAACACCAATAACAGTTTTAACTTTAAAAACAAACAGAAAAGTCCATATCGAAATTGTCCAAAAGTAAACATGGATAAAAGAAAGTATAAAACTGTATACAAACTTCAACTTGTGGACGGACTTTTAATATACAAATTCTCAAATGTTTTTTTTTTACGCGGCCTAATAGAATCATGAATACGTCCATCTACGTACGTCCATCAAAAAAAAAAATTCTTTATGCGTGTACGGACTTCTAATGATATCGATTTTATTAAGGAACAGCATTACTTTCGGAATGTTTGTCTAAGACAAGAATGCCCCTTTGAAAAATTGTACGCTCATCAATAGCCTCAGTGAAATAGGATTTTATAAAAAACTGACTTTATAAGTTGAAGATATTATAACTTCAAGTTTAAAATGTCAGAATTGTGACGTTAACTCAAGTGGTGCTCAAGATAGTAAACATCCTGTCATGCTTCAAGAACTTAAAATCATAGTAATAGTATCAGGGATTTGTAAATTAGCATTGTGTCTCAAACATCGTTTTCTAAGATGCTTGTATGACACATCAAATCTATGTTTCGATTTCAATAGTTACATCCTTTACAGGTGTTTTTCGTATTCCTCTCTGGTTATTTTTCAACGATGTCGTCACCTCATTAGCGTCCCAGCTTTAATGGTCTGATTTTCCATCCGCCTCTAAATGTGAACGTTACGCAAAATTCGAGCGTAGGAGAAATCCTTTTACGGTCGCACACCTTTTGTGCTCAGACTCCTGTAAAATTTTAAGTATTTTATACCATATTACCTATAACATAGATGACTACGAAAAAAAAATGTTACTAATGTGTTTTATCACTATAACGACAGACTTAATGTTGACCCCTTATAATTTAACAATTCAAATTAACTTTCTGACTTGATAATACCTCGTGCTCGTGGGTGGCCTTGTAAGTTATTGCCGGTATTCGACAAAATCGTTTATCAATAATTGCAATCTTGGAACATGTCCCAAAGGTGTAAATTGTTAAGAATATTTAAGAGTTTTTAATTCGATTATGATGGTTTCACTCCGCCTTCTTATCTACCGCAGCTCGTTTAGCTAATCTCTTTTGGCTCTTGTTTTATGTTTTAAGTAGGATTCGGACCAATACTCATAGAATACCTTTTCTGTCTATCTAAATTTAGCTTTTAAAGACCACTGTAAAAAGTTGGCTGTCTGCCAACAGGTTTCTTTCTCCGAATCCAACGGGAAGACGCATGGCCGGCTTCTATATTGATTGGGGTTAACTTACTGACATACTAAACGATCGGTTCTTGCTTCTACTGCATTGAACAGACAGTTCAATGAATTCACATACCATTTACGGTTTCTAGCCGCTCTAGTAGTGGCTTGGTCATTCATCACCGGTACACTCCTTATCTGTCATTAGTAGGCATGTTCTTTGACAAAGTAGGCAGGCAGCTATGTGAAATTGTTATTCATACTTATTAGTTTTTACGTCTACAGCAAAGACGTTTCAAGAAAATGTTAGGAAAGAGAATGATTATCTTCCAACTTCTTTGGTCCACAGTTTTAAAGCATGTATTATGAAACACAATATTTGAAATGTCTAAAAAGATCTTGCAATAGACCTTGATTTAATATAAGGAGGAAATATTCCTAGGGTATGATATATTGCAAAATTCTCACAGGAACGAACAAATGGGATCATGGCAAAATTTCAGAAATCAATGTAGGTACTAATTCCACTCTAAGGAATTTGCTATTGAAAATCCTATAAATAATACTTACCAATAATCTAGGAGCAAATGACTAAAATAGGGAAATAAATATATTCACGTTACCTACATAATGTTTTCATTCTCTTTGCAGTTACCAGAAAACCGTCGCTCCTTTTTCTTTCTAATGCCTCGAAACCGCAATTTCCCGGTTCTATAATGTATAAGCAATTTTCTTTTTTTCCCTGCGTCGAATCTTCTCCACATTTTCATTATTGCATGCTTAGTTCATAAAGCGTACAAAGGCTTTTGTTCAAGGCGTCTTTCCTAACATTATAGTAAAGCTTCCTTACCTTAATTTACATGAATAGTGCTCGTGCCAGGCTTTGTTTAATGTGCATTTAATTATTTTTGTTTACGTAAATATTATTATCTCTCTTATCTTACAACAGAGCAAAGAAAGATGCATGCAAAAGAAGCGCTATAGATTTTTCTTTTTATTTATTTTTTCTTTTCCTACCTACTCTGTTTCTTTTTTCGAATATTTGGTTAAAGTCAATTAGCCTCTACAAAAATGAGACAAATCACGTCCAAGCGGCCAGCTATTTATGAATACTAGCACATTGCTACTCTTTTTAAGCAGCTAAATAAATTTTATACTGTCTAATAGCCTTACGGTTAAAGAGCCTGCTTTACATGATGATAATCAGTGAGGCTCGGGTTCGAATCCTGGCATGGACCAATGAGTTTTTCAAAACTTATATACATATTTATCACTAGCTCGACGGCGAAGAAAAAGATCGCGAGGAAACCCGCAGGTCCCAGAATTAATTCTGAGACATGTGTAAAATACCCGGTCCGGCGATGGGCTCACCACCTATCACGTTTAGGGGTCCAAAGAATATCTCGTGAAAAGTGGGTATATATGGGCCTACCCCCTCGCGGATAAAGAGGGTGAGATTATTATTATTATTTAATTATATTTTTACTCCAAGTATCACGACAACTTAATTTTGCTGGATTTAATATTTTTATTTGGTTATGTTATTTTCATTATAAAACTGGCCATAGTTATGCATTTTTAGGCGAATCTGTCTCGCGTTGCATTGCAATTTGCATGAAATCTACTAAAACTGAGCTTTTACTTCAACGAGATTTTAATATTTTCTATTTTAAACAAGTTGAGAAACTTAAAGCGAGGTGCTGTTCATTTAAAACCACGTTCAAGAAGAAGGTACACAACTGCAATCCGGCACAAATTTTCGTTCAAAAACTTAAACTAGTTCATTACACAGTTAGTGTACAGGTAAAACTAGCGCTTAAATGTATTAGTAAACTTTCAAAATGTATTAATTTGAAGCATCACTTGTAAAGTAACATCAGTCAAATTAAATTCAATTTAGATTTTCCGTGTTGGTATTTCTGAAGACATGAAGTTATCCAACAACTTGGAACCTCCGATTTAAACATCAATTTAATCTAGTCTTAACACACAACCCATGTTATTATGTAAACGCGACCTTGTGTCCGAATCTCAGAGTTTATTTTACTCCTATTTTGCGTGATGGGGGGTAAGGCACTACGCTTTGCAGCGACTTCTCGTTCCTACCTCTTGAACAGCACATGTGCAACCAAAACCGTTCAAGTCTTCCACCTTAATGCATAGTCTGCATAGGAGTTATCCATGCCACCTATAGTGAACTGAAGTTTGTGAAAAGGACGGTGATACGTGATGGCATATATCATCAGCTACCATCTGTAATTGGTCTCGGCTGAGGCCTTTTATACCTCACCCTGATTAACCCACTCAACACTCGACCTATTCGCCCCAACTAAATACTCTGATCTTGGTCTAGACGACGCTATTATTATGCACCACGGTCTTTATTGTTGAATAATTTACTTTGTACATTATACTGACCAGTTATTCAATTCGTCTAACTTGAAGCAAAACACAGAAAGACTCAACCGACGAGAATGTGAGTTGTATAAATTATTCAAAAGCTGGACGCCAGGTCGATAAGTCCAGACAACGCGAATGGGAAAACACTTAAAGGTTTCCTAGAATAAAAGTGGCGATTAAAATAGCCCTTAAAGACATCGGTCACGTTAGCGGGAATGATATAGAATGGACACGGAGTAATAAAAAACACAACACACTCTAAGCTTAAACATTTCTCGAAGAATTACTAAACTGTGGTGGCAATAGACCGGTCACATAACTCAGGGAACCGATAACACTGGGAAAGATAAGAAAGCTTACGATGGACAACGAACCAAATGCTAGTGTACGATACCTACCTCATGTAGGTGCATGACCGTTTGTATTTTGGAGCTAGAGGAAGGTACACTATTTTAAAAAACAATATTGTATTAAAAAGGTTTACCTATATGAATTGAAAAAGTTGTGAGTCAAACTAAAACTTCATAATGCTGATAGGAAATTCACAAGTACTGTGAGTTAAAAGAAAAGTACATAATAACTCTCATTTCAACTGTGCTAACGATATCCTGGCTTAACGGCTAAGCCTTGGGTGGCTTGAAAAACTCTGACAGTTAGGTGGCCAGGTGGAGATTGGAGAGCAACCATAACAACACTGGTTAATCAAAGTTGGGCGCGTCAATCAGTGAATTGGTGACCGCCTAGTGGCATTATAATATCACGAGCGCCTCTGCGTTTCGGAGGGCACGTTAAACCGTCAGTCCCGGTTTTCGCTTTGTTTACGCACAATGAAAAAATTCTGATGGTTAGGTGTCCACTAGCCTAACACCATCTCCTAGTGCGCGGTGGGCGCGGCGCGCATGGGAGATTAAAGCCCATACTTAGCTCTGCTGTGGGCTGTAACGGGTTGATGATGGTAATGATTAACGATATCCTGTGATTTTCACCTTGCTAGTACATAATGTCATTAATTTAAGATTTCAAAAATAAGTATTGAGAACAATAATTAACGTTTTTAATCTAAATAATTCATCTCTAATAAAAGTTATTAAAACTTATTTTATTAAACAAAACATTGCATCATCATCTTTTGTAAAAAATACGCCTAACAATACCTTCTACGATTTGTGATAAGAAAAAAATATTTGAATAAAATCCTTTTTGGTAAAACGTGCAGTGAACAACCGTGATTTAGAAGTACCATAAACCACACCTGATACATGAAAATGGCCCACGAAAACTGAATACTAAAGTAACACTATCCGTTTATACTTGTTTATAGAGACTATGCCTATAATAAATGTTAATCATTGTACATAATGGCATCAAGTCTAAATAAGGTAGGTATAGGAAATCTTTAAGTCAGTTATAAATTATGATACAGTAACATTTCCTTACTCGTCTATGTTTAATTGGTCGGAGGATAAAATATGGAAAATACTATGGTGCCTTGTTTTATATTACCGATACTAATAAATATATACCTTAATAGAAAACAACAAATTTTCCAGTAAACTGTCTTATGGTCACAGCCGTAAGAACGTAAGTTAACATGGGCTTTATAGATTTTTGCTTCAAACCAAAAATACTCATGCTCTTGAGACTCAATTAGACAGACACTCAAAATGATTTGTGGTCTAAGTGTAATTTATTGTTTCAACCTGTCTCGGCACCAGACCATAAAATGGATTTCTATTTTCATCGCCAATGTGTTCTTAAATATGTCTTCCTTACTTCTTTTCGTAGTGACAAAGTACCTACCATTTATTTTTTATGTGAATGTTAGTTCTAAATTTAAACCTGTTAAAATGGCAAGTTGATCTTATTGTCAATAAATAAACAATTTTATTGAGTTTTGTGTTGAATGTGACTTCCATGTTAATAAAAAGAAAAACTCATAACATAAGGAGCAAACAAACAAACGAGCTGAAACGATTTTAAGTAAGTATGGAAAATTTCATTTTTTCTCAAAAGTAACAATTGTTTCTTGATCCGAATTATAAATCGAACGAACAAGTTCTAAATACTGAGATATTATACTGGTTTGAATTGTTATATTACTTGCTATATAACGAAATTGGGGTAATTGCATCATTTTTCTTGTTTTCATTAATTTGTCTTGTTTTTATATTATAATTTTCGGAAGCGCTGCCTGAGTTTACTGGAAGGTACCGTATTATTTTGTAATTATATTAAAAAACGCATGTACTTTAGTTATTTATGATAGTTGATGATACTTGCAGAACTAAGTTTTTGCTGAACGTTTTGCAAGTCTGGATATTCGGATATTTATCGTTATCAAATCACAATATAAAAATAAACTGAATAAAAAAACGTGCAATATGACTTTCCAAAGTGGAAATAAAAAGTCAACGTGTTAAACAGCATTTTTACAAAAAATTAATTGTAACATTTCATTTCAAAATTGCAATTGCTTTAGAAGTTAAATTTAAAACTTGGAAAGTGAAATATAAATACTGAGATTATTTAGCTTTTGCAGTATCATTTAGTAGGAACGAATGCGGTATAAATCGATGCATCGTTCAGCTTTATAGCCCGGTCCATTCTGCAGTATTTTTGGTCGTAGGTACCCTTTACGATCTCTTCCTAACCTAGACAGAAGTAGTATTTTATGACTTCCTGATATTGTACGAGGAATAGGAAAGAGCGGACCAATAAAACCAAACCGGGCTACGGGAACTAGGTACTTAAAAATATTTTGTGTGCATTTCCTGTAAATAAATTGTGGGCCACATTTCACACACGGTTCACCTAAATCCTGACTACGCAGAGCCTGTAGTATAAAATAACAGATACTCATCATATATCTGCACTAAGGAGTTTCATAGGTAATCGAGGGTGGCGCAGCGACTTTAATTCGAAATCATTATATTTTCCTGTTTGAATAAATTAGTTAACACTTTTAACGGTCAGAGGGCAAATAGTTACCACCAAATAATGAACTCTATGTGATTGAATTAAGATCCAAAACCAATGAAAAAGTTCAACTGCTTTCGCCCGGTAAAGGGTTAATTCTACAAATTAATAAGTCCACCGAACTTCAATTAGCAAATCTCGGAAAAGCTCACAGCTTCTCCTTAAATTGTGCTCTACGCTCATGTGAACAGCCGTGAACGGAAATGTACGAAATTCTAATTGGCGTTCCTGCATGATTCAGAGTCGATTCGAATCTAATTTTGAGCTCAAAGCGGACCAGACTAGATTTGCGTCACTGGGCTATCTGATACGGTTAGTAACTCATGTAATTTTATCGACAATTCATTTATAAAATTCCGTTATAAATTTAAATGATTTGTTTTTTATTATGCATTTATGATTATAAACCAGTAATTGACTTTACTTGATATTAAATGAAGAAATGGAAAATGATTCCTGTTTTTTTGTGCGAATCTTTTTTTAAATAAATATTTTCCCTAACCTTTCCTATACGTATTTATATCTAACCATTTTAACGACTTCACACTTCATTCGTCTGAATAGAATGACTAGTAGGGTACAAAAAAACGTTCAGATTACTGACCTTGACTTTTAAAGTAACAATTCTACGGATTCTAAAGTTTCTTAGCCTTGAATCTCCGTTTAATTAACGAGGATTCGTAAAGTAAACACCGCTTAACTAAAAGCGAGAGCTGTATCTAATAAAGACGGTCACAAAATAAAAACAAAGAAACTGAGTCATAAAAGCAAAGTTTAAAGTAAATAAACCAACTTTTTAACACCGGCCCCTAAGCACAGCAAATACAAGGACTTGTTGTGAATTCTTTATGGACCATTAAATGTCAGTAAACGGTTTTAATGAGACGATTAAACTGGCCCTTCGCAGGCAATGTTATCAATTCTTAACTCGTAGTTAGGGCAGACCGTAGTATTGCGTATTTAAATATTTACTTAACCATCTTTCGCAAAGACAAATTTCGAGGGTTTGAATTACATAAACTCACTTCAAACTCGCTTAAAGATAAATATGTAAATACGTTTCTTCGACTGGTTTGATAACCGTAGAATATAAAATTTTCTTTTCCATCACTCACGGTTTTCTCTCCGAGGGAGTCGGCAAAGGTATTTCCAATTATAGATAAACATTTGCACCCGTATGTTTTTGAACCTCTTAAGTAGTGAGCCCAGCAGGTTTCTGTTACACATACCTCAGAATAAATTTTCGGACCTGCAGGTCTCGCTCGTGAGACAATCACGAATATTATTTTGGTTATCATTAGTGACACGTCATATAGTTTATATTGCATTTTTCCTAATTTAAGATTGCCCCGTGATCTTTCGCTTTACGGGTAGTCTTTCGTTCTTCAATATACAAGCTACTCTGTTAAATACCATTAAGATAGAGTTTTTTTTATTATTATTCGTATTAATTATTAATTGTGCCTGTCTACACTGCTTGCCACTTGCCAAAAGTCTACCGAATTCATACGTTTCTATACCATACAATTTTGTATTATTATTTTATTCATTCATAATATTATAATGATTAATTTGGCGTGAAAAGTAGAAAAAAAAAGTCCTAACACTTCCGTCTCAAGTGGCTCAGGCAAACAAACAGTAAACGACGCTAATACTTGCGCAGACGCTCGTTCCCGATCGCAATGGAGTAGAAATCTTAACCTAATGGAGAGCGCATTACATTAATTCAATTGCCGCACCAGAAACAGAATCTGTTTTGCGGGGGTATTTATACAAATTATATTAATTTAATCTCACGCCTTCTATCCCCAAGGGGATAGGCATAGGTATTCCATTTCTGGATATACCTACTTTTCTTTATTCTTTGGATCCCTAAACGTGATAGCTGTTGAGCCCATCGCCGGACCGGGTCTGTTACACATGGCTCAGAATTATTTCCGGGACCTGCGGGTTTTCTCACGATGTTTTCCTTCACCGTCGAGCTAGTGTTAAGTAATATGTACGTAAGTTTTTTGAAAAACTCATTGGTACATGCCAGGATTCGAACCCGAGCTTCACTTATTACCATCATGTGAAGCAGGCTCCATAGCCGTAAGGCTATCACTGGGAGTATTTCTCTGAGCTTGTAATTAATTGTATTAAATTAAGTATTGTTATATTTGGCATAGTTGTAGAATTGACACTGGGCTGGTTATTACACAAAATAATAAAGTGGAAAATCTCTTTGTAGTACGAGTTTAAAGTCGTCTTCATCTCCGGAGTATGATGGGTTACATTTTTAAAACCTGTTTTGTTCTAAATTATTAAAAATCACTTCCTAAACTTTAATAATCTACTGTTATCGAAAGAACATTTCGACGCGTTTTATTCGACAAAAGACCTTATTTAGTTATTGCATAAGCAACTGATGTATAAGATAACAAAGTTGTCTCCACTTAAATGCGAACTCATTATTATTTTTTTTTATGTGTCGTCCCCAGAGTATCTCTGACAATGGCCGGAAGTTACAGTAAGCAGTCTATTAAATTTTGTCTTTGGTTTGTTTGAGGAGGCGAAGGTTCGGGCCGCTAACAATGTTAGCATTCATCAATATTATGAAAGGGTGCCATTTTTTGAGTCATATATTGGAAAACGTATACAGTATGTAACAAAATAAGCGCAATTCCTAAAATTAGTTTGTTCAGTATCGACTTAATCGATTTTAGCTATTTATAATTGTTGGATAATGTATTTTTTGGTTGTTTAATGTGTTGTGTTGAAAACATTTAGATTCCAAAAACTGAATTTAGGGCTACATATTATGGAAACCGTATTATGATTGCTCTTTATTTAAGAAATTTGGCTAGACGAAACTAAAGTACGAATGCATCATATTTTTTTTACTACCCACAAATTGGGGTGTATGAGGAAATGCGCTTATTCTGTGACGCGTTTTATATTGTTACTCGTAAGTGATGTTGATTATGATAACAGAGTAGTTTTAAATTGAAGCATTTATTTATTTATTGTATTCATGTTGTATAAAATATAATAATAATATTAGATACACTTATAAAATCAAGATTTGACTGTAGTTTCATGTAACCACAATCACTACATGTACTAAACATCCTATTTGCTAAGTTACAAAATATGGTTCTCTTATTTGTTTAACAATTAACTAAATCCCAAAATTCTTTGAAATCTTATATAGAAAGTAGGTACTTACGTAACATAAAAATATAAAATAATATTCATGACATAACAAAAAATAATCCCACATAACTTAGGGTTCTAAATTTTCAACAATAAACTAGTTTTACATCATCTTAACACTAAGTGGTATAAATTTAAAAAATAATATTAAAATTCTTTCATGCATTCCAAATTTCCTTAACGTTTCTTACCGTGAAATAGAAAAATATAAGTAAAGCCATAACATAATTTCTCTACGCCGTCTACCCTGCCAGGAAAGCGTTCTACTGGAAAAATATTTCTGTATCAATAAGATAAGCGAAGCAATCTCCTGTATGGCCAGAGCTACCCTGTTTGGCGAGTGTACTACATTGGGTATACGACATTTACTGTATATACACGAAAGGTTATTTATAAGTGAAGCACTGCATTCTGCAGACTTTTCCTTTATTCCTTTATTCTTGCATTCCATATTTTGAAAGAGAGCCAAGTAGCCATTGTAATCTTTATATATTGTACTTGGTTTGATCAAATATACAACATGCTAAAAAGTTCCGATGGCATCCGTCGTACCAAATAGAAATTTGTATACAAAATTAAGTGATAGGCAAAGGGAAAAACACAAATAAGGCATTGGTAAACTACAAGCTTTGGGACATTTGGGACCTATTCGAAATAATGAGTAATGTCTGTAGCCTATCAAGCAATAGCCTACCACGGGCGATCTGTTACAATAGATAATCCTAGTGTTTCCCGATTACGTGACTTGACCGGCTTAACATTTTTCTGCATGTAAACCTTAGACAGTTTTCCTTTTGTGCTGTTACTCAAATTAATGCTTTACGTTAGGAGCTTTTCAATTATTATTACGTGATCAATGAATGATGACCACTTTTTGTTTAAGTTAAAATCGGGGCCAATGCTATCTAGAGAAACATTCATCATCAATATAATAATTTTAACTTTCGTTGTTTTTGTTTGCATTGATCACTTTTTGCCTCAGCTGTAATGATTGAATACTTGCTGTGATAGCAGATTTATTTGTAAAACTTTTAACTAAGTAGGTATTCCATTGCACAGAAATTGGTAGTAATCTTTTCGATGAATTGAAACAAGAATATTATGACAGTAAACTGAAAACGTACTTTAATAAAATTCTCTTAAAAGGACATTTGAATAAACGATACTACAAAACAGCGCTAAGCAATGATTTTAAATGCACTTTACAGCCAATTGAATTGCAAAATGTAAATGGATTCACTTAACGATAATGTGGACAATCTAAAGACGGGCAGAGACCATTATATGGAATTAATTGCAAACTTGAACGTTACGAATCTAAGACGATAAATTATTGAACTCTGCAACAAAATGGTTTAGAAGCTTGCTGATGATTCTTCTAGCAAAAGCTTTTAAGTCACCACATTTTAAGAAAAGAACCAAGGTAGATTTTTAATTCCATAAAAGCTTTCATAAAAATAAAAAAAAATAAAAATAAACAATCTCACGCCTTTCATCCCCGAGGGGGTAGGCAGAGGTATTCCATTACTGGATATACCCACATTTCACGAGATACATTTGGACCCCTAAACGTGATAGGTGGTGAGCCCATCGCCGGACCGGGGCTGTTTACACATGTCTCAGAATTAATTCTGAGACCTGCGGGTTTCCTCACGATGTTTTCCTTCACCGTCGAGCTAGTGATAAATATGTACGTAAGTTTTTAAAAAACTCATTGGTACATGCCAGGATTCGAACCCGAGCCTCACTGATTTTCGACCGGCTCTTTAACCGTCCGGGCTATCACTGCTCTCATAAATCAAAATAATATCAAAGCTTTCATAAATGTGTGTTTACACAAAACCTATTTATTTCCCCTCCAGAGGAAAGTGCCGTAAATTGCTTCCTTATACAAAAACGTTAAATATACCTATAAAACTAATTCCTATTGGCAAGCGAAAAGAATATAAAGATCACTTCACGTTATACAATCCGTATTTGTCAGTTTTTGCGTCATAAAATATCTGAAGATTTCGTAAAGACAAAGTTGTCTCGAAACATAAAAAGAAAAACAAACCACTGAAGGTATGAAGGGTTTTTAACTCGGCTCAAAGCCCAAGGGATCGGGACGTTTGGCCGTCCCCTTTCGTTTTGTAAACATTTTTCCACCCGCAACTGTTATTGGAGTTTCGAAGTCGATTCCTAAGTAGTAAAAGGACGCGAACAAACAAATAACATTGAGTTGTTTCATCGTTCCTTATTGGACTTACGATTTTATTATTTCAATACAATACAATAACTCTTTATTGTACACCAAAAACAACACAATATAGATACCAACATTAACTAAAGTACAATGGGCGGTCTTATCGCTTTTAGCGATCTCTTCCAGACAACCTTAGGATGGATGAAACTGAGAGATTAGAACTAGGGTAGAAGGTGCACTATATTATTGAACATACTCTTACATACATAAATAAATAAATAAATATACTTATAAATAATATAATATATTAAATAAATTAAACAAGAATAGAAAACTGATTTAATATTACTTTATCTTTGCAAATAATTAATTGAGATTTTAGTGGGTGGCTCAAGACTGTTTCAGATTGATACAATCAGCAAAGTAACTTATAAATATCTATAATAGCGACCCGCCATGGGCTTCGGGTGCAATGCTAATACTAAAACCTTCCTCTTGAATCACTCTATCTATTAAAAAAACTGCATCAAAATCCGTTGCGTAGTTTTTAAAGATTTAAGCATACAAAGGGACATAGGGATATAGGGACAGAGAATTAGACTATAAGTCGATGTAGGTATCCAAATAGGTATTTACTTTATGCATAGGTACCTATAGTATTTGAACGAATTCGTGCATAACATCATCAATATGCTGTATTCCGATAGATTACAAATGCGAAATCTCATTTCACCCGATTTGACATTTAGCCCCGATCATTAGCTAAGCCACCGAGATAATAAACATTTGACCGCAGCAATAAATGTGTCATGTCCTGTGATTAAAGTAGTTGACATTTTGGCTTCTGTTCACATTATGTAATTCACCTCGTGGAGCAGGTGGTATGTGGCATTCTTCTTTTGTTTTGTTCCAATACACTTAGGACTAATGATGTTGTAATTACATTTCTATTTTCTTTTATTTAGTCCCTTTTTTGTCCTACTGAATATAAGAAACATTTTATATATAATTATCATTGTTATGCTACCAATTTGACACAAATAAAATGAATTAATAAAAGCTCGACTGCGTAAAAAATAATTAAGTGAGAAGAGAAAAGCCAGCTCTACAGTTCATTAACTGATGATGCTAGCGATGACTCTGTGTTTACGCTGGTGGAACGCAAAAAGCGCAAGCGCAATAATAATCTACTAGGCACTGGACAGAAGCCGGGTAGAATTCAAGTGGCGGAACTACCCACTGCTATATTAGTTTCTAGATTATCTAAGACGACAAATGTAGATGATATAAAAGGACATATTGAAGAAAATGGAGAAGTATGTTTGGATGTCATGCTATTGGGACAAAAGTATGAAACATCTTTTAACTCATTTAAAATTCTTGTCGCAAAAAATAGACTGCCAAATTTTTTGAATAACGATTTTTGGCCAGAAGGTGTAAATACCGCTTGTTTAAGGACCGAACGCTACGTGCAAGCACCGATAATGACAACTTTAGTAAATACAAATGGATAATACACGCACACAAAAAACCTTAATTTCTTTTAATTGCAAGTCAATTAAAAGGTCACTCTCTAGCGTACAAGATTTATGTCGTATAAGCGATATTATAGCTTTTGCAGGAAACCTGGTTGCTGCCCCATGACCTTGACTTTGTGCACAGTATTGACGATGGGTTCGGGGGTGCCGCCAGGTCTTCGGTTGATACGTCGGCTGGAGTGCTGCGTGGGAGGCCATACGGTGGACTCACTATACTCTGGAGAAAGTCATGCTTTACCAATGTATCTGTGATTGATTGTTGTAGTGACAGAATAATGGCTATACAAGTACAATTGGTTTCATATTCATTCCTAGTTATTAATGTGTATATGCCTACCGATGACCCAGACAACCTACCAGAGTTTACTGATTGTCTAAGCAGAATCAGCGCAATCATAGAAGAAAATGACAGTAGTGCAGTCAGGGATTTTAACGCGCACCCAGGTGCTAGATTTGGTCAAGAGCTATTCAGCTTCTGTGAAGAACAGCGGTGGTGTTCATGGTCTGAGAGGTTAAGCAAATAATTAAATAAACTCTTTTACCTATAAAATATAACTCAAATGTTATAAGTTCTTGAATTTAAATAACAACTATGAATTACGAATTCCAATTCACAAAAAAATTTTTGTCTTTGTTTTGTTTTAAACGGCTTATACGGTTCGATACATTTTGAATAGAAAGCTTACACATCTATTTGATTTACCAATCGATAGTTTAGCTATGTAATCGATTCTATCGATATACAGATGAGCCTAAACAAATAAAAACGCGATAAAAATCATTGAATCGGAGAAAAGGTGTGGGCGTTGTTTGTTACGTAAATACCTTTGGTTTGTTTACATTGGCTTAGTTTGATAAATGACTTAGTTTTTTCTGTAAACGTAAAGGATTTTTATCCATATGTTGCAGTTATCATAATATTTTAATAGATATGTAGTAAATAAAGATGAGCCGATAGGTAAAATAAAATAATAAAAAAATAATCATCAAAATCGGTTCTCTTAGTCTCTCACAGAAAACCAGCGTAAAGCAATGCATTGCGTTTCGTTGAGTGAGTGAAGTAACCTGAGGCCCCAATCCCCCTTCCCCCCCTCCCCCTACTCGCACCTCCTAAGGCCGGCAACGCAGTTGTGACTCTCGAGTTGCAGGTGTCCATGGGCGACGGTAGTCACTTACCATCAGGTGACCCGTCTGCTCGTTTGCCCCCTTCTCTTATAAAAAAAAAAGTTTGGAGGTAACAAACATAAAAAAACACATGGAGTCGATTTGATAAACTCGTCCTTTTTTGAAGTAGTTTGAAAAGTATCAAATGAGCCATCTAATGGTACCTAAGTGGTCATTGTCGCGCATAGATATCTGCAAAACCGGAAAATCGATGCGTTGCCATCCTTTTGGAAATCCGAATAAACCTTTTAACACCCTTTGCTTTCTAAATAATACAACTAATCAGTGATTGGTTTTTAACACTGTGTAAAGACAAAATACTTTAAAGACAAAAAAGACGTAATCAGCCCTCTGATTACGTCTATTTTGTCATTGTCTCTTGAAGGATTTTATTAAAAGCTTGTTGAATAATGTGGCAAAGGTTAAAAAGGTGACTTAAAATGAAATCCGAAATTTACTACGTTTTTATTAACTGACTCACGCAAGTATTAGCTTTCGCTGACCACGCCATTAAAAAATCGGGAGCGCTTTGGTTGCTCAATCGCACACAAAGCCGCTGGAGCAGCTGAGAAAATACTTGTATGCTCAGAGTAACAGCTGTTATCCCTTTCGTTTTAGTGTGACATGTTGAAACAGAAGAGCTGTTTACTATCAATTCGGTAAAATATATGTCAAGAGACATTTAATTATGCAATGGTAAATTGAAACATGGCGAAATACTTTTTCTATTCGTACTTACTTAAACATGAATGTAGACGTTTCCTCATAGATATCATTTCATGGTTTCGTGCGTCACAATAGAAAAAAAAAACATAATCAAAATTGACAGACAATCTCAAAATTTGGTACAAATGTAGAAATAAATCCTAAAATCGTATTATTCATATTATATATAATCCTCACGCCTAGAGAGTTGACACTTTTGTTGGCGCCAAAATATGTTTCGGACCCATAGACGTGACAGGAATTAGAACAAGAACAGGACAGTGTTTTTCTCAACAAATAACGTGCATGTTGAAAATGTTTTCGGCGAGTTTGATCAACAATTTTGATCTGCTTGCTGCTAGCATTTTCCTGTACTATTTTGCAACGAGTGAGTTACGCGCCTAATACTCTTTTTCGTTTTTCGCTCGTCCTTCCCAATGAAAACTACGGATAAAAAACTGTTGGTTTCATAATGAAAAATAGTTTTGGAAAAAACTAAGGCCGGGCCGTAACGTAAAGTATGAATGATCAAATTGCCTTAAATGAACTTTACTTTACAAATACATCCGAAAGAATTATGTCGTTATAATAATACAATATGTAACTGTCATATACAATGTTACAGAACTTAATTTCACTTGCAACGTCTATCGCAATAGACATTTTCCGTCTGAATTTAAGGCCGGTACAGACGAATGGAGCCATTCATTATTAATACTAAAACTCCCCAGTGTACCTACATTGTTTCAAATTTAGAAGCCGCATTTCCTATTCGCTTTATAAATTCATGTGGCGCCAAATCACGGGAGGTTAACCATGTTGGTATAGGCACATGTAAAATTATGGCTGTATTGCTTTGCTTTACAAGGCTGAATTTTGGTGATCAAGTTATAATTTGTTGAAATTATTATCAAAATATTTTTTATAAGTTAAATGTATAGGTTCTGTTGCTGTTCTTGTATTGGGTATTGTTTTTGTAGTCGTATAAGATACTAGGTATTTTCAAAGATTAAAAATCACTAGGTATACAAATTCCGCCAGCTAATATTCGAATAGGCTGTCTGAGAAACGAATGTAGGCATTTTGATACGGTTTTCACTGCAAGTTAGATTTAGTATCGAGATTTTTTAATGTAATTTGTAAGTGCTTCCTGTGCAAAGCCGCGGTGACTAGCTATAAATACAATGACACCACACAATTTTACTAATTTAACTCCAAAGTGACTGCAAATTCGGAACCTAAGTCACTCCTATCTGTAAGCAAAGGTCTAATAAAAAGGCTTCCAACAAAAGGTAATAGGTATACTTAGGATATTAAAGTAACGTAGACGATTCAACCGGCCCAGAGAGCTATCAAATATAACTGGTATTTACAAAGAAATAATAGCGTCCTACGTAGACAATAACAATCAAATCTTTCAAACATTCGGTTTTACGATTGGGATCGGAATTACATGCCTTTCTTTATTCTTTTAATTTGATTAGAAATTTCATGGTTGTTTCGTACGCCTACTTAGTAAGGTTAATGTTAAACATACTATATTTTTAACAGTATTGGGTTTTGGTTAATAAGATACGATGTCGGAGAAGCCTACTTCTCCGACATCATAATAATTATCGTACAAAATTTATAAACTGCCTACTTAGTAATGTTACTTACTGTTGAAGATGCTCAATTCTATTTTTAAAATATTGTGTTTTGGTAATATCATAAAAACAGTACCTTTTCCGTCATCCTACTAATATTATAAAGCGAAAGTTTGTGAGGAAGGATGGATGAAGGTTTGTTACTCTTTCATACAAACATACTAAACATATTTTGATACAACTTTACATTAATATAGGTATATCACTAAACCATTTTATATCAGAATAACATAAAGGCTATAATTTATAAAGATATTGTCTAAAAAAGTGTCCATGGTGAAAGAATTTCGTAAATAATTTCACTTATTCCTTAAATGATTTTCCTTACAAAATAATTTCTCCTTTAAAATTAAGAAACTTCGGATTAGTATTTCCAAGTATCCGAATTACTGTGAATTTTAAATACAATATAAAAAGAATCTTATCAAATAATCTCAAGGAAGCAGAACTCTTTTTATTTCATCACTTTGCAAGTTTATTTTTAATAAAACTTTCACTAACAAAAAAGCCTTTTTCTATGCCAATGCACACTTATCTAATTTTATTAAGCCCATCGAAACGCATCTCATAACAAATGAATGTTTGTTACGACCTAATAACTTCAATAAATATCGTCCCACTATCCACCCACCTGCTTTATCAATGGGAGAAATTCTATCAAATTAACATAAATATAAAAAGGGTACTTAATCATCTCCGATGTGTACTTTATTGATGCCCAATGCTGTTTAAATCCATTCACAAATTCTTATGCACCGCTGTTTTCATGGAACCACTTTTTAACGAATTTGGTTGGGTAAGCGAATTTACTTTAAAAGCCTACCTAAGCTCGTTTAAAATGGAAACCACTTTACTTGACCAAAGTTTTTGGTTAATTTGGAAATCCGATTACTAAAATATTCAATTATGACATTCAAAGGGTAAAGTTCAGTACGCCAGGGTTTTAAAATCGTATTATGGTAGTTTTATTTACATCATTAGCACTGATTTTATTTTAATGATAATGCTTTCGTGATGTCTTCATCACAATCTCGTTGGTCATAAAGAAAATATATCACTTTTTTCCTTATAAAATGAAAGTGTAAGTAATATCTTTATTGCTGAGAAGTGTCCGTAAGTGTTATACTAGAAGTAATTCCAAGTCAATTATACCACTAGCAAGAGGTTAATAGCGGTAGTAAAAAGTCATTCATCAACTATTACAGATACGGTAGCGTGACTCATTCAAAACGGTTAAACAGAATAATCAGAAATAAAATATGAAAATATACTAAATCTATAAAACAAAAATATATTTTACAAGATCCTTAGCTGTAAAAAGTAGTGATGTGTTAGATTGTGATTTTTTTAAGATTCTAAAGTTACTAGGTATTAATTTATTTCATTTGTTAAAATTATGAGAAAACTTTAGGTTTGACTTTAAGGACGTAATAAAAAAAATCTGCCAGGTGCGGTTTCGAATTTTAATTAAACTTTTTTCGTGTATTGACTATAGTAGGTAACACTATTTGCAATTATTAATAAGTATACTACATACATACTATAAGAAGCGCTCGTAGCCCTGGGGTGCCAGTGTGTTTGTAACGATCATACTGGTTAAGCAAAGTTGGGCGCGGTCAGTCAGTGGATGGGTGACCGCCTAGTGGCATTTATATTACGAGCGCTTCCGTGTTTCGGAAGGCACGTTAAATTGTTGGTCCCGGTTTTCGTTGTGTTTACGCACAATGTAAGTCGTTAAGCCATGTCAGATACCCTTGGGTGGCTTGAAAAATTCTGACTGTTAAGTGGCCACTAGCTTAACACCATCTCCCAATCCGCGGTGGGCTCGCGTGGGAGATTATAGCCCATACTTCCTCATGTGTGAGGAAAGACCCTTAGCTCAGCAGTGGGCTGTTACGGGTTGATGATGAATAAGTATACTCCTTTTTTTGTATTTTTTTAAAAAGCGGCTATAGAAAATTTCAAGTGTCTCCCTATTACGTATATAAGATACAGCCTGGTGACAGTCAAACACATATGAAGGACGGCCAGTCAGCAGAGCCTTAGTGATAGGGTTCCGTTGGCACCCTTTCGGTAGAGAATTCTAAAATAATAATTATATAACTTAGCCGAGATTGTCGGCAGTCAACCAATGGTGTTCACAATAAAGTCGTCACTTTATACAAAGTTCTGTCGCGCATTTATCTTTCGTTGACAACATTACCAGTGTCGCCAGCCAAGTAAGCGTATCAAACATAAGCCTGCAATTTTGTACAAGCATTATCGTAAACAATCGCCAAACAGAACCTTAGGTCCTCTTTATAAGGGCTACAAGATACGTAGCAAACGTAAGATAAAATCTGATTCCCATAAATCTTGGTTGAATGTCTACAGTCTATTCAAACCACATTTGTACATACAGTGTAATGATAAATCAATCTAAGAAGGTTCCCATAAGCCTCTTGGTTTCGGTATTTTAATAAACGTGAGATACCTAATATGATATTTCCATATTGCGTAATATGAATTACTCATTGAATATTACAGCCAATAGGCTTTTAATGTTATAGCCAGCCAACGTGTACTCGTAAAAGCAAATGAATAGGTTCAGAGATATTTACGGTTCTCCAACAATTTTCCCTTTATTCGATAGAATTGAAAGTTTTGCTTTATACAATATTTGGGTACCCACCTATCTACTGTGTCCATTTGGTATGTTTTTAAGGAATTAAAAGTAGCCTAGTTCTCCCTCAAGGTGTAAAATATAGTCCTGTCGAAGTTCGTCAAGATCGTTCCAACGCAAAGAGATTAAAATATAATAAGGCATAGAGGGGACAAAGTGAGGAAAATTTGAAGTCAAAAGTTATTCCAAGTGGAATAAGTCTAGTACAATTTCGACCGAATGACAGCTCGCGTTCATACTAACTGACATGACAAGGACATGACGCTTAGGCTTCAAAGTTTTGTATGAAAATATTCCCAATGCCCCCTCTATGCCCTATTATATTTAAATCTCTTTGTTCCAACGGCTTAGCCGTGAAAAGGTTGCAGACAGTGACTTGCGCTTTTATAATTTCCTGCCGGGTCTCCAGCGGCGTTCCGTGGCAATATCCAAAAAATCCTTCTTAGTGCTCCCTTACGTCATTTAAAGAACCTTTGTGCAAAACAAAGTCTGGGGTCAAGAGTTAGCCCATCATTATTTAAAAAACCTTATACTTGTAGACCCAGTGCAGCGGTTTCGGCTGTACGTTAATCGATCAGCTATTCAGCCAATCAGTTTCTTCTTTTATGTATGTAGATAATACTAGTAGGGATTTATATTTAGTGTCTTATTAAAATTTGCTCTTAGATTATCGTAGGTCCCTAATAATATCAAGACAAATTAATAAACAAAAGTGCTAATCCAAATAACGCTAAAGTGTAATAAGAAAGAAGAAAACATTCTAAACTTTTTAAAAATGATTCAACTGGCTAATATTGCCACCTATAAAAGAAAATCAGAGCAGACACGTACTAGAAACAATAGAAGAATCCAGAAGCCAGATGTTTTCACTTGGAGCGTCTCCGGCGAGTAAATACGCGACCATAACGCCGCCGAACTTCGCCTTTCAACTTATATAACTTCGAGCAATGGGGTTTCCTCCGAAGAGCCGTTTTTGAAACTGCATTGTTTGTAAAAAGTTCGTAACAGAATTGTCATTTGGCGCAAGTAGAAGCTGCAGTATAACTTTACCTTAGTTTTTAAAAGGAAACCATTGGGCTAGAAAACAGATCCTTATCAGCTTCCTATTTTTAGTTTAACTTAAAGCAGAAGGTACGTACACATACAAAAGTATAATTAATATTATACATGTAAGGCTCTGCAACGGTAAGTTAAGCAAACAAAATCACATTCTCTACGCTTGATTACTATTTATAAATACGCATTTCTATCTGAGCAGTATTTCGTCTTGTACTTATACTTCATTACCACCTAATTTATTCATAACATCACTCACAAAAACTTTTACGTCAACAAGGAAATCTGCAATGAATTACTTCTTATTTGCCATTATCCTATATTATCTCTTAAAACTTAAAGCTAGTACATAACATAATAATAATAAACACTGTATAGGTAGCAAACATAAAGGTGACAACTCTCATCTCAAGCTAGGATAACCTGTGTTTTGAGAGTCAGTATTCCTCCGTACTATACTGAGAAGGGTCACAGTGACCTATCACTTACAATTATTATAATAAAAGTTTGAATGAGACGAGAGATGAGTTATCTGTGTATCCAGCTCTGCCCATTTAAAATCCTATGTTACAGTTCACCGGTTGATATTAGATCAGACGTTCTGGTTGTTCCTTTTTTAAGGTATTTCCAAAGCAATCCTCACAGGATATATGCGTCGTCCCGCCTCATCACATCCCCAAACGTTCTGTCTGCCACAGGAGTTACTGCATCATCCACTATTAACTTTAAATACAAAACAAACCGTAATTTGCCGCTACAATATAGCTCCCAGTCCACTTAGATCTATTTACTACGAAATTAACTACCGCTTCTATTGAGAAAGTTGGAGAAGTTTGGGGATGTAGCGCGTAATGGACTTAACACTTCTGCGACTGTCTATCAGTTAAACAATAGGGCTATTATTCAAGAATCTTCTGGAACAAGTCTAATGGATGTGGAAATAATTAGCCTGTTCATTTGAGGAGGTGACTAGATAATCATATTGATGGGTCTGTTGGCTCAATTGGTAGCAATCCTTTCTTTTAAGTCAGAGATTGGTGACATGGTAACATATATGTGCATGAACATGTCTGTTGGTTTCATGTTCGGCATGTTTATAAGTTCTGCGGTAGGTATCTATGTATAGCACAGGTTCTGCGAAGTTTGGGACTGACTAACCGTGTATGTCAAAAAATATGCTACTATTATATTGAACTTTATTAAACTTTTCGCTGACTTAAACTAAAATTGGATTTAAAATACTTTTAGTCAATATTTTTTTAATTTTCTGTTCAATACGACATAAATAAAACAATGAAAAAAACTTGTCTCAATTTCTAAGGCTATACTCTAATTGGAATTATATGGCAAGTAACACGCAACGATATGAACGAATTTCCTAAGCGCTGACAGACTGACAGCTATCAGCATCATTACATATAATTTTTTTGCGAAGAAATAAATAGGCGCGTTGCCCCGAGTCTACTAGGGGCTAGTGAATAACATGCTTTACAACTATTTTAATACTGTTCTAGGCTTTATACTAATTCTAGAAGCCAGCTTCTGTAAATGCAGAGTAGGTACATGATAGTAAAAAAGTAGGGTCAAATGTAAAATGTAATCTTCGGATACAGGTCATTTTCCAAAAGCTTTAAAATAAAAGCGGCCAGCTGCTACTAATGCAACCTTTTGCATTAGAAGATCTAAAAATACATTTTCATTGATATTACCGCATGCAATTACATTGTACCATTAGCATTTCGATCTAATCTTGGCCTGCTGTACGGGCTGCGCCTGCGTTTTGTAATTTATTACTTTTTAATTGACTATTATTAACTCTATACCTATTAAAAGATTTACAAAAGTATCATGTGTTACCTAATTTAATTGTGCCGTAGTATCGATCGTGATAGTTTTCTAAGGGATAATAAACAGCTAGTTTATAAAAAAACAACTGATATCAGACACCATAATAATATATTATTGTGCACACGACAATAGCAGTCTTACAAAATAAGAAGGAAAAACTTGATATAACGACAGAATAGCTGCAAATAACGTTAAATAGTTTATTAAATAACGATGTAGCCAAAACATAGATAAATGATAAATAAAAACAAGACCTAAGATAAATTATGTAAATTATTTTAAAAAACAGATGGACCTACACAGTTATGAGAAAATCTAAATTCATCCAGAACGCGCAATTTGACGTGAGATACAGCGATTTAAACCGTCGCGTCGTCGTTTGTAAATTTCTAAGAATAGTGATATATCTCCTCAGTTGGGTTGCAGCAAACTACCACTAAAACAATAAACAGTTACTTCTAAAGTGAATATTGCAATTCCTAATAATTTACCATATTTCGTTTACATAATTGTGTAGTTTAGAACTAAATCTTCTGTCAGAGAGGTCTATTTCTTATTTCACCATCTGCTAGTCAGTGTCTTTATTGAATTTTTTGTTGTAAACTACTGTTATTTTACACAAGTGACTATTTAAATCCTTTGGCATGCTATTACGTCTCATTAGGGCATCTCGCAATGACAGTTTTGCAATTTAAACGTCAAATTCCACTTTGAAGGTTATTTTCGAGACCCGTTATACTCAAAATTAGAGCAAACTATCCAACCCTCCTTATTATCTCCATTATTTATTAAACCATCAGAAAAGCTCTCTTGGTTTGAGATAGTCAAAACAACTTTTCTCTTTTCATAACATGCTCTTGCTATTTATGGGAACATCTTTCATCTAAACTGGTGCTCTTTTGAAATTGTATCTAATTAGTATGCTCACTCCATCTGAGTGTATTTCCATATTCTATGTTTTGAGTGTGAATCACGCGTCTTGCACTATTGGGTTTACGACTGCAGACCAAAACAAAGGAATGTTCTTTGAACATTTGCGTAAAACCGTCGGGACGGGACGAAATGCAACAAATCAACGTCATTTTTGAACTTAGATAATCTGAGCAAAGTTACTTGCTCTTTGATATTCTTGTTATTTTACTCAACGGCGTTTGCAAAAGTAGACGATATTTTACACTAATTAAAAACTAAATGTTTGTAACCACTGTTAGTAGCTCTCTTCGTTTGAGCAATTTCTCATGTCATATTACGGTATGAGAGACAAGTAATTTCATGTATTATACCGTAGTACATGGAAAACAATAGAAGCGTGTGTATGACAGTCCATTAGGCGCAGGCTATCAAATATGACAATGGATGCGGGTCTACATATCAGTTTGATAATGATTAATATCGAAAAACATGAGAGCCGTGTGACCTTTTTTCTGTCGACCTTCTGAAGGAAGATCGTCTATAAATGTAGGTCTGTTTTAGGGTCAACTAGCAATGTTATACAGTCTTAAAATAACTCATTTCCATGTAGGTATACAATGGCTTATATTTTTTTCCCTCTTAACCTCTAATAAACACTTTACTTATGGAGGAAAAAATGTTAATGTCAGCACTTTTTTAGTTCGGTAAATACAGCGAAAAAATAATGAAACCGGTCGAAATAACTGTTTTAGTTCTTTAAACATAATATTGAAAAAATATGATGAAATTAAAATAAACTGAGGAAACTATACAAAAAGAAAGCCGAAACTACAAATGTAAGTACTTTTACCGAGAGATAAAACGTAACTTACTTTAGAGACCTCGAGTGGACCTTTTCTGCTTACACTAGGAATACGACTAAAATCCATTTTCAATGAAATACTTTAGCGGATCGAACATTTACATTTCCTTTCTGTGAAATCCAACCTGAGCAAACCTCTTGAGAACATTGAAAGTGCGAGAAGAATTTCGTACACTAAAGTACCTCCAAAAGTACCTTAAATTGTATTTGATTGTGAGTATTGCCATCTGCGATGAAAATGTACACAATGCCATTAATACCTTTGAAAAATTTACATAAAATGCCATTAATACCTTTGAATAAGGCCCTATTTATTTCGATTATTCTCTATCGATTGAATATTGTCTGGAATGTGGAACTACTCGTATCAATAGTTTTTCAAGGTGCATATTCGTCACTATCACTCGCAGTATAAAACAAAGTCGCTTTTTTTGTCCCTATATCCCTTTGTCCCTATGTATGCTTAAATCTTTAAAACTACGCAACGGATTTTGATGCGTTTTTTTTTAATAGATAGAGTGATTCAAGAGGAAGGTTTTAGTATTAGCATTGCTCCCGTGCGAAGCCGGGGCGGGTCGCTAGTTAGGTATAAAGTAAAAACCATTCTCGAAAGCATCTGGCATTCACATGATTGTAGTATCATACAATATAATAAAGGTTTTCAAAGGACTTTGAATCATTTGGTACACGCTTGTGAATTTAGATATTTTTCGAGGTTCTTACAATCTGAAATTATTAAGTTCATCAATTTCTTGCGAAGTCAGATTAAAATATTAGCTCATTATAATCTGATATGTTTAGTTTTAGATCTTCATGTTAAAAATAATAAAAGGCTACGAAGAAGAGAGCTTCGACCCCCATTACTCACACTTAATTATAAATCTTAATTTATGCACGCCAATCGGCTTCGCACTTCGCAGCTGCATTTAATTTATCTGGTCGCCTGAATATTTCACACTGCACTGTCTGGCTCAAGAGACCTTATAGATCTTACGGACTTAGCTAGTCTGGTAACAATTCGGAAGCATAATCTAATCTATGTTACTCAGGGATATTGTAGCTTTTCATTGGTGATAGAATTTTTAAAATCGGTCTAGTAGTTTTTGAGTTTATTCGTAAAAAAACATACAAATCTTTTCTCTTTATAATGTTACTATAGAAGTGTAGATTGGCGTACGAAATTGTTATAAATTATTAACTAATTTATAGAGTAAGCCCATCATTCATAAAAATATACTGAAATGTTCATTTAGCACGTAGACGGGATCAACTTTTTATAGAGTTCTGTGACACTACCTTTTTGTAAAGGTAAAATTATATTCATTAAAACTGTTAAAACTTAACAAAATGGACCTAATGTTTCACTTGTCACAGTTTGTTACTTTATAGCGTAAATACCCTCTTTTTAAGTTTCTCAGTAAAAAATATTATACATATATACTCAGTTTTAGTATTGTCTTTTCTTATTTTCTTACACTCAACTATTTTCTTGTCCCACATTTTCTACACTACACATCAATTGTTCTCGTACGAACCGATCTGAAAGGGCTCTTAAGCTCGTTAGTTAATGATCTTTTCTGCCTTTGCTCCTTTTGCCAATCAACAAGCGCGGATTGTTCCTGTCAGAGGATTTTTCAATGAGCCAATTTGTTAAGTCTGAACTAAAACAGTGAGTCATTTAGTTCTGAGAGTAAAAAAGCTGTATGATCTCAGCCGCTAAAGTTTTTTTAGGTTTTAACTCCATTGGATTGCAAATAATGTGTCAGAATTGAAATGAAGAAAGTTAACTACACTGCGATTGCAAAGTAACATCTGTACTAATATAAATAGGTAAAATTGTGTTTGTTTATATGTTGGAGGGAATCTCTGGAACTACTGATACAGGAATATTAAGAATTATTTTACAAATATGAAGCTAGGTTAGTAGAATAAAGTATAGCCTACTGATATAGGCTATACTTTATTTTGATAAACCGAAGCAAAGCGGGTTGATAACTAATAATAACTTTATGTGAAAGTAATGAACAAAAAAACGAATTTATCATCATTCATTATGGGTACCTATATAAATATATTTTGCTGAATGTGGTAGTTTTCTATATGATATTAAAAAATACCTCATTACCTTCTATAAAGGTACATTAGTATTTAGCATACAATGTGTACAAGTTACATAGTCACGGTGCAATTGTAAAGGTTGCCGACCTAAGACAAGCTTACTTGTGCAATGATACGACTTATGCAAATATTCGCAATTATTATTATGAGAAACCTTAAATATATTGTAGGTACAACGAATCCTGTAGAATTTATTTTATTAAATACCTAAAATTCATTCACTCACTTATAGCTCAAGCTCTTCATCAATCGAATAAGTATATTTTTACTGACACATTTATTTACAAAGAAAAAATACATTTATTTACTACTTACATGGTTTGGTCATTTAGAACGAATGGATGAAAGAAGAGTAACGAAAGAGATTTATGGTGCGAACGTTGAAGGATACAAGGCAAGAGGACGCCCCAGAAGGACGTTCACGGATCAAATTAGTGACGTCCTTCAAAAAGCTGGGGTCAAGAGTGCGAAAAATAAAAGAGCGTGTATGAAAAGGCTTATGAATGTGAAGGAAGCGAGGGAAGTGTGCGAAGATCGGGCAAAGTGGCGATCCATCGTCTCTGCCTACCCCTGTGGGAAGAAGGCGTGAGCTGTATGTATGTATGTATAAAATATATTGTGATGCCCAAATAACATAGGTATGAAATCAAAATTGGCAATAAATTAAGAAAATTTAATCACTAAATGGAACAAACGAACGAAAATAATGAAATGGTAATATATTATATTCATCAAATATAGTTTCAAATAAATAGATACAAGTATCAAAAGAAAAAGTTTATATTATTACGTGTACAATATATTCAAATCAAACATGAAAGACTATAGTCTTGTACGTAGGACGGAAGTTAGACACAATTTCGCTCACCTGACCAAATGTTTAGAGAGACAACATTATTACGTGACTGCATGGAGACGGGAGGAATAACCAGTTTTGATTGACCCCGTCCCTCCTCTGAGTCAAATCAACTAACAAGTTAAACAAAGGATGTCAGACGAAAGTGTACAGCTCACAGCATATTGGTCATGTCACCAAGATAACTATTCTGTAGTACTGTACGTACAGCAGTCACAATAGGACAATTAGCTGGCGTTGTTAACAATGAAAACGTTACTGTATGAGAATATTAAGCATTTAATTAATATCTACATGACAATCCTTGTCAATACCAGGTAAAGCTAATAAAAAAAAAATTTTAAGTAGAATATTAAATCACTATGTTATAACACATCCGTCGTCTAACTTTATGACTTGTTAGGTACTTTATTTTTTTTAAATCCTTTGTTTCATAATGTGAACTTTATTTAATTTGTACCTACTCTGCGTGAACTTTAGGTTATCGTGTAAAGCACTATGTGTTTTCTGGAAATAAGAGTAGCGTATATTATTCTCTAATCTATATATATAAAAATGAATCCCTTTTTCCCTTGGTCACGGCATCACGCGTTAATGGCTGAACCGATTTGGCTGAAAGTTGGTGGGGAGGTAGCTTAGAACCAGGAGACGGACATAAGATACTTTTTATTCCGATATTCCCACGGGAACGGGAACTACGCGGGTGAAACCGCGGGGCGCTGCTAGTTACCAATAAAAATATCTCTATACAAAAATTCATAAAGATTGATTCACCGGTTTTGGCGTCAAAATGTAAAAAAAAACTACCCACTTTGGCATTTAAAATTAATAATAAATGAAATTATGTAGAAATTAATATTTTGGGAAGTTATTTTCTTGCTTCCCAAATATAACAGATTTCGATTGTTAACACCAAAAGTAATTTTAGAAGGTTTTTTACTGTGTAATTGTTAGAATCGATAGAATACATAAAGCGTTCCTTGAAGAACTCTTACCATTAATGTTACGAGAAACGATTACGTATTACCATAACATCGAAATATTGATTCAAGGAATAGATTTATTTTAAAGGGTACTATAATTAGCTAGAGAGTAGGTATGATTGAGACTTTTCTTAAGAATTACATAATTATTTGGAATGATGGAATTGTATTCAATCACAGGATTACATTATGTTAACAGATGTTTAGTTCATGGAAGGCTTTTGTTACATTGGGACAATGTGACCAAAACCTACCATTATTCTACAATAACTAAATAAATCATATAAATAAATAAATTGTGGAACACAATTCACACACGGTTATATAGTCCCAAACTAGGCAAGGCCTATACTAGTATGGGCACTAAACAACTGAAAAACATAGTTTATACACGAACGCAGTGCTACGTGAATGAAGTCGCGGGCAACAGCTAGGTTATTAATTAAAAAAGTTTCAGTAGTTATTGGGATATTTCTTCTACTTACCCCTCCCCCCTTCCCTCTAGTAGACGCGTGCCTTTGTAATGTTGGATGCGATTGCGTGATTCGTGCACAGGCAGACAAACACTTTAGAAATAGAGTGCAGATTCTTTCTTATTCAAAAATAGACTTGCACTTACATTATTATAACAATAAACGTATGATCTCCTTTTTTAATCATTATGCCATTTGTTTGCATATTTTTTGGTGGTGTACATTAAGGAGTTGTTACTTACTTACGTACAGTCTTGCAGATAAACGATTATCCTCCCAACTCAATCACCCCCTGTCCTCATGTACACTCACACATATACAGATCCCCCCCATACAAAATAATACACACTTACTCACACTCCAACTTGTGGACACCTGACTATAGTATAGTCAGCTGTCTGATCCCAAGAAATCTATAGGGCATCGTAGGGCTAGTTGGCCAACCACTTCTCTCAACCCCCCGTCAATCGCACTCCTCACCATTTACCATTCACATACACACAACTCACACACGCCCACACACCCTTCAAGCTTTTATGTAGATAATTTTTTCCTACTATACATTTCCTACTGAAAAATTAAAACTTACCAACCGTTGGAGGAAGACCAGGACCCCATGACACAGGTTCTACCTAGTTTGGGTTCCTGTCTCCACTAATGTTCTTCTTGATGTGTTAATAAATGTATCTACATTCATTGAGTTATCTATAAGGACTGTGTGGAGAAAATAAAGATATTTTTAATTTTTTTTTTCATTTTTTATTTGCATTTCATTTTTCCAAAAGTAGTTATCCGAAGACATATTTTTTCAAAAATCTTCATCTGTGATTCAATGTACAAAGTTGACTTCTGTTTCATTCTTTGAATAGATTCTGATGTGCTTCTAAAAAGACTTCCATCCGGCTTTCATCACGTACCGTAAAGTAAACACGCACCCTTGGCATAAGGATCTTTCAACATTAGAAACGTGTGACGGTACAACACGCTTTAAATGAATCACGAAACGAACATACGTCAAACTTGTTTTGTTGAAAATAAGGTGACTGTAAGTGGGTTGCTCAGACCTACGTTGAAAATTGCTTGTATAGTGGAGTAAGCCAATTACTGACTTTCTATGCTTTGAACGTGCTTTGTTCGTGTCACCGGATAATAGTCACAGGCTACCGTCGGTTACAAACAAGCCTTCATATTGCAATCTTAAACGATACATTCGTTTACAAATTCAACAACGTGAAATTAGTTTATACGGTCCAGTAGAAATTATGTAAAATAAACTTCGTGTAATTTTACGTAAACGTCAATTTCAAATTTTATTTAGCTCGGTTATTATTGATTGTTTGTTCCTATTTTTTATGCAGTTTTATTTAAGACTGGCGGTTCTGCTCGGTTTTATCAGCGTGGTTCCCGTTCCCGTGGGAATACGGGGATAAAATATATAGCTTATGTTACTCAAGGATAAAATCGGTCTTTGAGTTTATTACAAACATACAAAAATACAAATCTTTTTTCTTTATAATATTAGTATGGATAACACTACATCATAACATCTAAGATAATGATTAATTATTGTAGGTACTCTTTTTAGTACTATTTCTTGGCAGCCAGTTTGTATTTTTTTAAGCAGATAATGATATGATTATGTGCATGATGTGTTAATATTTAATTATTGTTAAGACATCACTTTCTTTGTATCTGTAATGTACGTCTTGTAGGGTATAAAAATAAATAAACATTTTCTAAACTCTTTTGTTTTTCGCTACAATTTCTGCATCGTAAACAAAATATTTCCGAGCTCAAATTAACACGCAATTTGTATGCGACTTTGTAACCTTTCATATTTGTAAGCGATACGTCAACTCGCTCGACATCAAGACAACGCCATAAGTTATCGAACAATGGCCACAGGGCCCTTTTTCTCGTTTTTTTACATTTGTATGCAAGACTGATGTGCGTCGAAAATTATAAAAACAATGTTTCCATTATGAACTTATTTGTTCCTTGAAACAATAAGTACCTTGTAGGGTTTTTTTTTAATATCTGTTTTGTGTCACGTGCAGCATAAAAATTTGCATCCCATCAAGGTACCTTGTATTTTATCCCGAGGGTGGCTCATCTGAAATATTTAACACGTTTCACATTCGAAATAAACCAATAAAGTTCATCAATTACGCGGAAGCGTTGCAATAATTAAACAGGATGCCTAATTGTGAATGTCCGCTTGCATTGTGATCGCTTTTGTCGTTACGAATAATAATCGAGTAATTGTGGACAGACACAACTGGAATTGCTGAATGTTCCCGGGATGCATGAAAATATAACAATTATTATTATTAGAGTACATGACTTAATCTAAAAGTATATTGGATCAGCGTTGTATGTCGTGTCGCTCCAAAAGCCCATCAGAACAGCTAAACTTGAAATGAATAAAGTAAGAACTACACTTGACTAGCGTGGTGTATCGTATCGAAAATGTGTTTTTCTCTTTTTTACCCTAGGAAATGTATGAAACAAATAGCGTCACGACACCACACGGGGGCTAAATGTAGTTCAAGCTTTACTCGTCTTTGATGAAAAGCCACCCTATTACATTTTAATATCAAGACCTCTTTGTGAAAATGCAATTCAGTAAATTACTGTGCCTGTACCACTGTGTATCAGACGTCAAATACACCCACGTCATGTTACTTTAGAAGCTTTAAGGGATAATAAATTGTGGGGTACAATTCACACACGATTATTCAGATCCTGTATTAAGGATACTAAACAACTGATAAACATACATAAATAAATATCATACACCCAGACACGAAGCCAACAGACATGTTCATGCACACAAATGTTGGCCCCGAGCGGGGATCGAACCCGCGACCTCCTACTCAGAAGGCAAGGTCACTACCAACTGAGCCAACAGGCCCGTCGAATCCTATTCTACTAATATTAGGTATAAACGCGAAAGCATCAATGAAAATGATTTTTTATTTCTGTAGGTACTTAATTAAAAATTACACTTAAAATGTCAATAGTCTATAATAACAAGACACTTGAAACTCGTCCATGAAGATTGTGTAAATGTAAACAGCAGCCTTTCCTTTCCATGGACGAGTTGCTAGTTCCAAATACAGTATCCAAAGAAGAATCAGCAAGAAACTCAAGGGCAGCTCTTTTTAATCTCAATTCTTACTAGTAAATATAGTTTACAATAATACATCAGTCACGGACTGCGCTTAAGTTATTAATGTGCATAGGACAATGGAAACGATTACGTGCTGATGGCTCAGGATTCAGGAACATTTTCCATCAGGAACATTTTGCATTTACATGGAAATCACGTGAATTATAAAGCTCATCGTGTGGCCAGTCATGCGGGAGAAGATCGCATTGAAATTTCTCTTTGTGTTTTATTGCGCTCCATATAATGAGAGCCTGCTTGAATTTCTGGAATATAAACTACGATAGTCAAAGTAAATGAGGAATTTTAATACGTATAATATCTATGGTAGCGGAAAACCACTGACTCTTTTTTGTGAAATTTCAAAAACTGTAACAGCCAGATGTGTCTTTCGGAGGTAGGTTCCTTTATAAAATGTAGGTAGAGTCTGGCTACGCTAACTCTGCAATGGAATAAACGGGCAACCCCAAAAACATTTGCATATGGCAATTTTTTTTGTCAGTCAAATTCGTGGTAGTTGAGTTGTCAGATCGAGTTCGAATTTTTGGTTTTTTCTTATTTTCAAGAAAAATAATGGTGAAACCTATAAAAAGTGGCGTGCGGGAGTTATTATATAATATGTTACGTAAATTCAATGATGTGAGAGAAGAACAAAATATGATCCTTAGCAGAAAAAGACAATGTTTACAAGATATAGAAGAGTTGACGAGTAAGTAGATTGAATGATTTTGATACATTATTGATATTCGGTCACTTTGAAAGTTTCGCATTAATTATTATATTTTATAGCGTTCCAAAAATCCCTTTATAGCGGTTGCCTACACTTTGATTAGATACATATATTATATTTAAAAAAAACGTGTTTTTGTTCCTCCCTTACAAAACGCCAATTTCATATGTAACGACCTAATATTTGTCTTAAATCAATTCGGCATCATCACTACATAGTATAAAACAAAGTCGCTTTCTCTGTCCCTATATCCCTATCTCCTTATATCCCTATGTCCCTTTGTATGCTTAAATCTTTAAAACTACGCAACAGATTTTGATGCGGTTTTTTTAATAGATAGAGTGATTCAAGAGGAAGGTTTTAATATAAGCATTGCACCCGTGCGAAGCCGGGGCGGGTCGCTATTATTTATAAACTGTCCTTGAGTAATTCTAGAGATACTCTTAACGTATGGAATGACATTTTATTAGTAGTTGTCGTATTTTAGTAGTCACGGTCAAGGAACTATTCATAATATACACTAATACTAAACTGGTCTGTGCTAATACTCTAGAGAGGAAAGATTTGTATCTTTGTTATTAATCAACTCAAAAACTAATAGAGCTATTTTTTAAATTGTTTCACCAATGGAAATCTAGAGTAACATAGGCTGTATTTTATTCCCGTATGATGATTCCCACTTCATATACTTAATACACTTTTTTTTTTTATTATTTATTTATGGTTTGCAATAGGTGGTATGGGTACACAAGAAATACAAGTATCAAATACGTTTTCTGTAGTATAGACAATATTACCATGTGCAGTTTTTTTATTTCCACATTTTTTTGACTTCTGCAGAGTTAGCGTGGCTAGGCTCTATCCGCTAAGAAATTACTTTCCAAAATTTCCTCTGAAAAATGGAAAATAGTGTCCGACCGAAAGTTTTCGGCCGAGTTTCGGTCTAAAATCAAGTTTCGGCGGCAGTTTTGGTTTCGGCCAAGTGGCCAAAACTTTTGCCGAAACTGGAATTGATTTCGGTAGTTGTCGTGCATGCTCGCCTAACTTCGTCTTTTTAAAATCTCTCTTAAACTAGTGATTTGATTATTGATAACTGATAAACATTTTGCTATGAGAACTTAATTTGAAGAACATAATAAAAATATTATTAATATTGTTTTATATTATATTTAATAAATGATAACAACAAAATATATTGTGATTCCATTAATTCATGTCCTAATTAATGAAGAATAATGGGTAAATTTAGATATTTTAAGGAATTTTATACTTGACCACGTGAATTTCGGTTTCGGTTTCGGACGAAACTGAAGCCACGGCCGAATAATTGATTTCGGTTTCGGTTTCGGCCGGAAAACCAGTTTCGGTCGGACACTAGGAAAAACACAGTATTAAATTATTTAAACAAAAGAAATACGTCTACAACGTCAACATCTCTCGTGCTTCATCTACATCCAACAAACGAATGCATGGTTATCGATTTCGCGTACCTACCTATTGTGTTTATTTACTATATTACTAGCGGTTCTTGTTTCACACGCGTAGTTCCCGTTCCCATGGGAATACGGGTATTAAATATAGCCTTAGTTACTCAGGGATATTCTAGCTTTGAATTGATAAAGAATTTTTAAAATCGGTGCAGCAGTTTTTTAGTTTATTCCTAACAAAGAGACAAACATACAAAAATACAAATCTTTCCTCTTTATAATATTAGTATAAATATAGAATTATAGATAAACAATTAAAACCGTATACCCAAACCACTGCACTGATTTAAAAAAAATAAATAAAATTAAATAATATAATCCGTAGCTAACTATAAGCTAGTTTGTATTTTGATGAAAGTAACCATTCAAAATTTAAATAGTAACTACTAGTACGTATATCATTTTGAGAAAAAGAGTACCGCTTGACTGATTTATCAACATGCTTATAAGATTATTAAAAGAAAGATCTTCCCTATTTTATCATAAAACATACAGTTGAGATAAACTTATTATTATTTAGCAGCTAAGATTGGTTTAAATAATAATAATATACTT
The DNA here is from genome assembly GCA_963855545.1 of Ethmia dodecea. Classification (NCBI taxonomy): domain Eukaryota; kingdom Metazoa; phylum Arthropoda; class Insecta; order Lepidoptera; family Depressariidae; genus Ethmia; species Ethmia dodecea. The sequence continues at coordinate 5,767,296 of OY979449.1, forward strand.
ACAGCTTGTGCATCCATTATCTTTTTATTCTGAAATGTAAAACAAAAAAACACGAGTTAAAAACTGAATGGATCAAGTTAAATATTTTAAAATAAAAGAATAGTAGATCAAACAAAAAGCTTTCAACAAAGTAATAAATATACCAAATCCATTAACAACTACACAAATTCTACTTTAAAAAATTAGCTAGATATTTTTATTAAGCATTTGAATTGAATTTGAATCTTTTTTAAGAAATATGTTCAATATAGATAGACCTGTGAAAGTACAAATCTTTTCCATCTTTAGAAACCTTGAGGGCCAATCGAATCACGCATTTTTATGGATACTGTGTAGTTTACGCAAATGTCTTACAATATACCCGTCTCGGTATGGCTCCCAGGGGAACGAAGGAAAAGAGGTGACATTTCTTTTTTTTGTAGCACAAGTGGGAAATTTCGCGCCATTAATAATTCATGAAGGTGTCGATACACTTAGTTTGCGAAATAGAATTAAATGTTTAAAATAAAAAGCTACTTGGAATACATTTTTTTTTTTTCTAAAATCAACACAAATTTACCAACACAACAGTAGAATAAATTTGTGCAAATCATTTTGCCTTGGCACACATTAATAGTACATTATGGTACAAGTGAGTAAAGTTGGTGATTACCGCTGAGGCGCCATTGAGACCCGAGCCGTAAGCGAGGGTCATAAGAGAGCCGAGGACGGTAATCATCAATACACACGTGTATCATACGACGTTTTTCAACACACTTGTGAATAAATAATACTAAAAAATCATTTTAAAATAATCATTCGCAATGGCGGGGAAAATTAATTGGTTTTCCAATTTTTTATTTATATAATTTGGAAAAGGCAAAAGGATCTAGGCCCATACAGCCTCGTTTTCCTATGCGCTCGCATCTTACAATGGCGATCGGCCATGGACTAAAAAAATTAGGTTTCTTTTTCTTTGGTTTGTCGTGGATAGCGTTTTAGCCACGTACAAAATGGGGTATTTAAAGTTTTTACAGAGAAAACCAAAGTTATATTTGAGTGAAAGTTTTGTTTATTAAACACGTACAAGTTGAAATGATCTATTTAAATACGAAGTTGCATGAAATGAGCAAGCCATATTTGTGTATTAATTTATTAGTACGATTGAATACGATCTTTTTTGTATCGAAACTTTTTTAAGAACAAAGCAACTCTAGCAACAAAATTGAAAAAAAAAATCTATAACTCACTAGTGAATAATAGCAAACAAAAAGTCTCAGTTTGATTATAGGTGTCATTATGTGCCTAATTGCAGTGAAATTAGAGCCACTTTATGAGCAAGTGTGTTGAAAACGCATTTTATTTCATTAACAGAGGATTGGTTGTAAAGGTTGATTTTTGAGTCGATAATTTTAATAAAACTACTCGGCACTCGAATAGGTTTCAATATAGTCATAATAATATTTTTAATTATACAACGCGTAACAGAAAAAGCGCAATTCCTCATACACCCCAATTAGTATATTAATATAAAAAAATATGATGCAATCGAACTTTAGTTATGTCTAACCAATTTTCTTAAATATCGAATAATAATAGCACGATTTCCATAGAAAGCACCTAACTCAGCTACGATAATTCATTTTTTTGAAAAATTTAACATATTAAAAATAGCTGAAATCGAATAAGTAGTCGATACTGAACAAACTAATTTCAGGAATTGCGCTTATTCTGTTACATGTTGTATACGTAAGATAGGTATATGCATAATTTGTAAAAAATTATAAAACAAAGTCACTTTCTCTGTCCCTATATCCCTATGTCCCTATGTATGCTTAAATCTTAAAACTACGCAACGGATTTTGATGCGGTTGTTTTTAATAGATAGAGTGATTTAAGAGGAAGGTTTTAGTATTAGCATTGCACCCGTGCGAAGCCAGGGCGGGTCGCTAGTAATATATAAATTGTTAACCGTATCTGTAGCTATTTTTGAGTTAAATAAAGTTATACCCATTAAATAGAACTTAAATACTTACATATGAGTTCGGTATACCAATGACATGCTGAAAGGCCCTTGTCTTTATGATTTATTCGGTACCTATTCTCATAAAATATACTTATATCACCTAAAAGTCCATATTGAATTCTAACTTGAAAGTAACGTTAATCAAACATAATACAAATAGTACCGCAGACACACCCTTAAACAATTAATAGTCCCATTAGACATATTTATGCAAATGCGGCCGTAATTATAGAACTGCATAGCACCCGCTCACCTAATCAACGGGTGTGTAGGGCAGGCATTTGACAAAATTATCTGATTACCGGTACTATTTCCATTTCGTAACGAAAACTATTAATCTTTTCATAATTGACAGTTTTATTCACATCGGTTTCGGTCTGTCGGACAAGGTCTTATAAGTATATCCAGGGCAGTCGTAATCATCAACTACTCGTGATCAAACTTCTCATAAATAGGCTGCTTAGAAGGGGCCGATCACAAATCTTAGTGTTTTGGCAATAAGCCTTGAATTATAGGGAGCTTGTAAGTTCAGTAGCCTATAAGCTAATATCATCATAATTCGTTCACTTGGGAAATTAACGGTTTGATCGCTGTTTTGTTTTTTTTTTACGATTCACACACAGCAGCATAAAATACATTAACGCATTAGGTTACTTATTAAAAATAACTTGAAATTAGTACCTACCTAACCTGGCACATGTATCAAGTTTAAAAGCAAATATTAAAATTTTCGATGTATTAATTCTCGTTTTTATGAGGCATCAATTTTAAATAACTTTAAATTTGTATAAATAAAGTACCCATGTAACCTTATGCTTTTTATACTATGACGTCAATTCATTACTTTATATTATATAGAATCATACAAATCGAACATATTCTTTTTGAGAAAATCACGAACAAATACAGTCTACTGATTATTGTTTATTTTGATTGTTTGAAGCTCTATAAATTATCTTTACAAAGTAATTTTAGACTTTCAACAAGTGAAAATCTACTTAAATATACAAGAACAAAACAATTGTTCTATTACAAATAGGATCAAAGTAAAACAATGAGTATAATAGAATGAATCAGATATCTAGAAATGAATCTTCTACATTACGTAAGCCTGCTTAATTAAATTATATTTTATACAGACCAACAATGTTCAGCCGTCAAATAATGTGAATAATGTTTAAGTCTTTCAGCAATTTTGGCTTCTGTTATAATTTATTCCTCAGTTGAAGTTAGTTGCAAACTACGTGTTTATACTGCCCCAACAGACTAATTGTCTTATACTGCCTGAGAGCTAACACATTAATTAATGCCGTATTTACTGCTTTGCCCCATTTAATTGAAAATATAAGAAGGATATGCATAGTGCTAATGAACAAGCTAGTATATTCACTTCTCAAATATAATCCTTTTTACTCGACTGCACCACAAGTAGGGTTATGTGTTTTGGGTGGCCACCTGTAGCCTAAACGTTTTATTTCGAAGTGCGATGTGTTCGTTATATTCATCTTCATTAAATTTTTACTGGACTGCAAAAGAAATCAAAAAGGTTGTAAATCTTTTCAGTGCGTTTTTTGGTGTTTGAATAATTAAGGCAAGTACATGTTGTTGTAGAAGTGTTTACTACATTATGTGTGACTATTTTTTACTACATTATGTGTGACTAGTTTTGAGTTTTAGACACTTCCAGATCCAGATCATCTTAGAAATTGAAATCAGAATTTAAACGGAATATAACGTACGTACATTGGTACTGATCAAATTCCTAACTTGGATACGTAAATGATATCTAATTTCAGAAATCACACATGTGCTGCCGATCAAAATGCAAAACACTCGCGCCCGTCAGTCTGCGAAGCGTACCGGAATCGTTGAAATGATACGCCGACGTGACTGAGGATATTGCCGACTTTTGTCACCCAAATAAACCGAACAAGAAGCAGCAAGTGTAGCGAAACAGATATATCGCTTGTCTATTCTGTTGTCGCGGAAAAACGCGGGCGCTATTACTTTCGACAATATTTCATAAATTCTGTGAAAGTATCACGTTTGTTTGTTTTTAAATTATCTGCCAAAACAGAGTTACGAAGCACTAATGTATTAGTTCTGGGAATTGTTTTCAAAACAGTTTCATAAAACAATTTGCATGCTAATATTTTTAATTTAATTTCGCCAAAAAAGACCTTTCAAAAAATTAATTTAAAAAAATGCGAAACCTAGTACATAACTAGCTCAAAAGATACGCCCACGCTTTATCCCTGAGGAGCTCAGCATAGATATTCTATTCTTGAAAATACCCATATTTCATCACGTACTACATAAAACAATATGTATTTAAAATAGTTTTTAGATCATAGGATCTTCCTATTGTGGACAGTCAGTTATATTAAGAACGTTAAAAGAGCGGTGGTTGACATCGGATCTCAGTGAATTACAATAATTATATTTTTAATTAGTTTTATTATTCCTTAAAAAAGCTGCAGCCATGGCCGGTTATATCTATATTCTAATGTTGTACCTGTCACCTTGATTATAGTAAGGAGATAATATTTATTATAGAAAACAAACAAAACCTGTATATACACGATAGACATTTAATTAACCGACACAATTACATTCATAATGTCTGTTGGGAATTAGGCCCAACACTAGTTAGATCTTTGCCGATCTTTTGGCAGCACTAATATTTTATAGATATATAGTCTGTGCTCTGGCTTCTCGCCCACCCCTTTTCTTTTGGCAACACGTGGTGTCGCGTGAACTGTGTATTAAATAATATTTGTTTGTGCCAATAAACCACTATATTTCCTGTGAAAGAGTTTTAGTGCTACACTGTCCATACAACTCCCTTCAATGTCATCAAAATCTAAAGTCCCAAACGGAAATTTACTAATAGGTACCTGAGTTTGGTTGAAGCTACACATAAAATACAAAAGCAAATCAACATGATTCCGCCTGAGGCAATCATCAATAAATAAATCCATGGAGAAAATAAAACCCAAAACGCATTGTGCAATGATACATCTCTCTTATTGTTAACATTCTTAATTGCACCTCTGTCAAAGGTCGACGGAATTAAGGTCGCCCTTCGGAACGTACATAACGGTTATATTATAAATGATTATCATAAATAATGCAACACAAAAGTTTATTCGATTATGTGGGCTTTCAACTTTACCAAGGTGTGATGGGTGTACTAAAATTTGCGGGTGGTATCCAAGAGTTTCCTTTTACTTAATTTGTCTCGTTGATAAAGTTGGTTGGGTCTTTTTTATAACTAGAGGGTGCCCAGTGGTGCCCGCGTGTATGCTGTTTATTCCCGCTCTCGCTGAAATATATAAAAAAACCTGTCTAATGCTCACTTGCGTTATTTAAGGAACATTTGTGCAAAATTGGTCATTTAGAACGTATGGATGAAAGAAGAGTAACGAAAGAGATTTATGGTAGGTACGAATGTTGAAGGATGCAAGGAAAGAGGACGTCCCAGAAATACGTTACGGATCAAATAAGTGACATCCTTCAGAAAGCTAGAGTCCAGACTGCGAAGAATAAAAGAGCGTGCATGAAAAGGCTTATGGATGTGAAAGAAGCGAAAGAAGTATGCAGAAATCGAGCAAAGTGGCCATTCATCGTCTCTCCCTAACCCTGTGGGACAATGGCGTGATGTTTATGTATGTATGTATGTTGTGCAAAATTTTATGTTTCTAGACTCTGCGGTTTCAGTTCCGTGTTGATCGACCAGAACCAGTCACTTTCTTCTTTTATATACTGGATGATTTTTTTTACCGTCTGGAAGAAAATATGACGTATAAGTATCTGGAGCCGAAGTTATACACGAGATTAATTGTTAAATATAGTCATGTTTAATGCAATTTACAAAATCTAGAAAACTACGCACAGTACTACGCGCAGCTGGCGGTTGTAGGTAGATTGTGCATAAATGGAAGCTACGAGCCTGTTTCTTTTTAAAATACTGTTTCAAATATCTCAGTGTGTATTATTGACTACAATTGAGTAATGTATATTAGTATAAGCAAGAAAAAATTTTTTGAGAAAAAAAAATATATATTAACATTGCCAAATGAACCCTATCACACCACATTTTTTTCCAGACGGTAAAAAAAGTCACCCTATATATAGATAACTAGCAGCACCCCGTGGTTTCACTCGTGTAGTTCCCGTTTTCGTGGGAATACGGGGATAAAATATAGCCTATGTGTTATTTTATTTATTATGTATATAAGCTATATAACTGTAAAGTTTCATCAAAATCCGTTCAGTAGTTTTTGCGTGAAAAAAGAACAAACATCCATAGGTACCTACATACAAACTTTCGCGCTATAATATTAGTAGGATACCTAATTGCCACTACTGAGTGTATTACAATTTCCATTTAAATCTAATAAGCTGCTTTATATTATGTAGTTCCCGGAACACGTCTAGGCCTAACAAGAAATTGAGAAAAAAATATTATACCTTTAGACATGTTGGTGTATTTTCTTTGATGAATAAGAGAAAAAAACATGGCCCTCACAAAATATGTAAGAAAACATAATTGTGATTCGTTTAATATAAAGTCAATGAGCACTGTGGGTGGATTACATTATGTTATATACACAAAATCAGAGCCGAATCCGACCGAAAAAGCCACACACGTTCAGAATTATTTATTGTTAGATTTTGTGATAGACCTTCTCATTTAGAACCATCCTATTTAATCGAACACGATGTGCACGTGAGGCCCTCTACACATTTGTTTTACGTTAGCCAAAAGTCTGATAACTTTAAGTTTGTTATTGTAATTCGAGTTCTTGTCATAGTTTAAAATAGTTTTCTTATAGGTGAATCACACATTCTGACGCAAATCGGAGCGATTTTTGACTGCGCCTTCAATATTATTATGATAGATAATGATGCTGTGTAAAGATGCTCATAATTTGCGTCTCATAAGTTCTGACTAGGTACGCTAAAGTCGCTGTGACCTATGCCGACCCGCATTGCGACATAGTGTTGTAGCATTTGTTGCTTTGTCATTTTTTAATTATTTTTTTTTATAACATCAATCGACAACGGTCCTGGGTAGGAATTAACTGCATCACCTATGTATAAACTCACATATTCTATACAAATAATTAAATTGAAGTTTATGTCTGTGATTTCAAAATAAATTGCAATTGATCACGTAGTCCTTGTCTTTAATCATTCACCAACTGTGGGTTGATAATTTGTAATTGCATCGTGATTTTCTCACAAAAATTGCTTAATAATCTTAATACCTATTCATTTTACTGATTCATAATAGATAACAGATGTTCCCATCTGTTCCTATCTCTTTGTTTCAATATTACGGGATAGATTAGATCAAAAACAAACATTTAGCGGTCTTTCAAAGAGTGATGCGCCGAGGATTCTAGGTCACGGCGTGTAAGATGCTTATCAGTGATTCATGACATGATTATTAAATGTTTTGAAATATTAAGAAGAAACACTTAGAATGTATAAGTATTTATCGAATAGACCTTGTTATTAGACTACCTATTGACTTTTCTAAGTGTAATTTTTAATTACCTACTGAAAATAGAAACAATTTCATTTTCATTTTTCACTAACCTTATCAATGTAATGCATGTTAAGTTAAGGTAGTCGCACACATATCTCGGAAACGGATCACCCCCTCCTCAACTCGATGCGTTTAGTATTCTTTATATGCAATTTCCTATTACAACGCATGTCTCACACTAATCAGCGTCTTAACGGTATCGTTTCGCCTCGGGACAAGCTCAAGGAAGATTATTATGTATATATATATGCTCTTTATCATCATCATTTTCTTCTAAAACCTTTTGTTTTCATTGAAAATTTACAACAATTACATCGTTATTATTAATACAATTTTATAAATAGCAGCTGTCTAAAGCAATTGTCTACTAATTCAGTCGCAAAGCAAAAGTTATAATTCACAGTTATTAAATTGTCTGCCAGCTAATTAGTCTCACTACAGATTAATTTAAATGCAGTGTATTTTTTTCTTTTATCTTGCGTGCGATACTTCGTTACAATTTGTATTAATTAATACGGCCAAACAAAATGTCGTAGACAACTGTCGAGTAGGACAAGATAAATGTTCCACTCAGACCTAAGACCTCGTGTCAATAAATTAATTAGCATAGCTCTGTTATCTGTAATACTGTTAAACGGTCTCCTCTATTAGAGAAAGTTGAAATTGTTTGGATACTTAGGGTCGGATAGTTGGTCAACTATTTGTGTTTACTTTTAAATACTCGCACGTAAGATTTTTTAAACTTTGCGTATTGGAAATACGTAGGTTACAATTTTTTTGGTTAAAAAACACTGGTGAAAAGAGAGTTTTTCTAGGAATATAATACCTCTGCCAATTCCTTCAGGAATAAGGCGTGTATGTATTTTTTCTTATTCTTCATTATTCTTCTTAATTAGTTCAACGCTTTTAATTTAATAAATATTATAATTGCTATTATATATATATTTTTTTACGAGTTTAGTGACAATTGGTTGTTTCTTCTTCGACTTTCAATATTTTTAATAGGTACCTATACAAAATCTTAAGATATAATTTTCGATATCGAGTACCGACTAGCACATTTGTTCCAATTAAGCTTCAGAACAAATAGGACCGTTGTCCAACCTCCTTCAAGCTAGTTTGATGGATAGGACTTGAGACTTTTGTTCCTCCCACTATAATTAATTTGGACTGTTTCCCACTATGGGTCGCTCATTCATTCCTGACTGATATTTAGGACGTGATGGATAGTGGAATACGACGGTATTTTCGGTTGACATATGAATAGACTAATAAATTGAATTTTAGTCACTGGGACGTATAATTTCATATTAATTTCATAAAATATTATGTTTGGCACGCTAAAGTTGTCACTCTGTACTCTGTATATACAGAATTAATGTAGACATATCAATAAAAATGTCCTGACTGATCACGCTGGACCTTAGAAGATATGTTTTGATGATATACTTACAAAGAGAATGTAGGGAACTTATAGAACGTAAGCATCCAATAAAGAGGGTTTTTCTAAGTTCCCACGGGAATAAAGAAAACGAGCTTCGCTAGGCGCCTGTATTGGTATTGAATATCCAAACACCTACCTCTCAGTACTCTCGACACAAATACCTGAGTAGAAATGTGTGGTAAAAATCTAATTTAATCAAATAATAGCCCGGACAATATGTACCTACGGCTCAAAGATTTAATTTTTGAACACAGAATAACTAGAGCTTAATAGACAGAAAAGGCGCTACCCGTCTCACCAACACGTTCTTTGTATCTGGCATCTCCTTTGATGTCACAAAGGACAACACCTGATAGGTTCTGTTAATTTGTCTCCCAAGACGCCTGCGTGTAACCATGTGAACAGTAAACAGATTTGTAGTAATGTGACTCGGAACCAAAGGCACGTGTCCCACATATAAGTAAATTTAATTGCCTTGGTTTATAATTCGAGATAGGGTGACCAAATTAATTTACAAATTAGGACACACTTTCTTGAATTGCAGGTGTCCATGGGCGACGGTAGTCACTTACCATCAGGTGACCCGTCTGCTCGTTTGCCCCCTTTTATCTTATAAAAAAAAACTTTGTCTTCCTAGCAACAGCATTTATCATCAAGTAAGTATAATCATTTTTTTAATACTTCGCAGGACATCCGGCTGTATTTACTAGACTCAATACTTAATGCTTTATTGCAATTTTCTATGTCTACTTACAGTTGTATTCAACGTAGACCCGAATAGAGCATAGCATTTTAACTAAAACTAGGTACTTACAACTAAAATTTTATAACTGGGTAAAAGTAAAACAACGATGGCATACTTCTTCAGGTTGACATTTACAGTTTTTTCTCTGCATTTTACGAGCTTTATTAAAGTACACCTTCTCGTCTGGTTTTTAAGAGTTATATTAAAGAGAGCTCATAAAATCCACTTTATGTTATGAATTCAGTGAAGACAGCAATATGGATGTTGTTATTGCAAATAATATTAACTGTGAAGTGTTTTGCGAAATAAATTTAGCAATAACGTGTCGCCTCCGTAAAGGTTCTCGTGAGTAAGGTAACTAAATGAGATAATATTATACCCTTGTACAAAGTGATTTCGAATTTATACGTAATCCCGTTTGAATACATTGCTACAATGCTTCAATAAGGAGATCTAAAAGTTAAATTCTAAGATAATTCATTTGTAGGTACCAGAAAAGTAATTTCAGTGAATTACTTGATTGCAGGATGATTTATAAAATAATTAATCACTGTTTTTGTTTCCATTAATTTAAATTAATTATTTAGTTGTGTAGTGCAGCCGCGCGGCTGCGATACTCTTTAGGTTAAAATGAAAATACGGACATAAATAAATTAAAAGTAGAAAAATTTTTTTGAAACAAACTTGTAATTAACTGTTTAATCTCATTGTTTGTTCAATAATTGTTGTTCTAGAATTTACTATTATCGTATTAAAAGACTATTCAGATAAACATTGTAGTGATTTGCGCCTTCCTCGCCCGCTCACCCACGCCATAACTACAGCGATCAAAATGAGCTGCTCTGGTGGAGGACCTCCCGTTCAATTTAACTAATTTAGAGCGACTTTATTTTTCGAGTTATTTTCAGCAAGCCTTTTCACTTGATACCCATATTGTAGGAGTGAATTATTGTTCCGTTATGTTGTCCGGATTTAATTTATGTTGTAATGTATTTATTAAACTGCATAAAAATATTGTGCTTACATGCATAAGAAGTACAAATAAAAATTAGAAATGTAAAATATACTATAAAAATATACCTACTTACATTTAAATTTAGATAGTTTCTATAAGTTCTGGCATATATAATAAATGTACCTAGTTAAATTACAAATTGTAACTTACACAAAAAAAAATATTTTACGAAATCTTATGGAAACAAAATATATTTTATAAGTTAGCATAATTCAGATCGCTGGTTTCGTGGCCAAACATTTATTTTCTCGCGGTCTCACATTTCTAGCGGCCTTTGACTCTACGCCAACGCGTATTTAGGACTCCCAGCAATTTCCTCGTACACGAAACTAAATGTTATTTACTGACAGTCAAATAACTTACATTATAAATCTAAATGTGCCTATTAGTTTTAGGGCCATATCATACCACGGGACTTGCAACATGCTACGTCAATAATATTGTTAAATACGTATTTATGGCCATACCGTTCATTTGCGTAAGATCCCTTGTGACCGCTTAAGACCCTTACCCGCATTTGTTTAGTGTGTTCCAATGCCATTCGTCATCATTATGTAAGCTCCTTAACTATGTAATGCGTTGTTTATATACTACATTTGTTTAGTACTAACTAGATATGATAGAGCATTGAAAGCCCTGCCCCCTAGCCAAGTGGCATTGTACAATGTAATCGAATGTTCTTTTAGATTTACATGTATGGGATTGACATAAGCACTTGCCAACGAGCGCTGACGCTACTGTCAATCCCATACATGTCAATCTAAAAGAACATTCGATTAGATTGTGCAATGCCACTTGGCTAGGGGGGCTGGTAGGAAGTGAGTCTCCTGTCTTATCCATGGGCTCCGCGATTGATGACCTATCCAATCATGTGCCAATGAGTTCTTTGAAACTTACAGACAGGTGTATTCTAATGAAACGGTGAAAGAAAACGTGCAATGCACAATTGAACTAACTGTAGCAAATGCATTCTTTATTTAGTTTTCTTACTATTAAATATATGATAGTAAGCAGAACCCGAACATCAATGCTCTATAGATAATAAATCATAAATGTAGAGGCACAAACACGAATGCTCTTTACTGATTTGTCCAAGATGATGTTATCAACTGAGGTAATTTTAGTAAATATACTGTTAAAGCCAAATAACCTGAAACTGACTTAAAAATATTAGAAAGCAAAGTTGACCAAACCATCATTTTTTATTTTAGTAACTAATTTTCTTCATGCTAACAATCGTGTGGAACTCCACAACCTCCGGAATTGCATATGCCTGAAAACAATCCAACCACTGTGGGTTGTCACATACCAACCCGTTGTGGAGTAGTGTGGTATTATGGGCATTACATATAACATGCTACAGACCCTCTTCATTATTGAAGAGCCAGTTCCTTGAAGTAGGAAGTTTACTAAAATGTTACTTTACTTAGACATAGGAGCTCCTAGCGTATTATTGATTCCTGACTGAAATTCTCGTTACGGCATGAATATAAATCAGTTAAAACTTTGATTCATGCATTAAATTATACAAAAGTATTTTTTCTTTTTGTCCCTCTAACCCAGAACGTCGAGTTAGAAATACCATTTTTAAATATTGAAGACTTAGTCTAAATATTACAAAAACAAAGTTACAGTCTTCAATTAGCAAGAATTATTGACAAAAGAACCCATTCCATATTATAATGATAATACTTTGCTTAAGCATAAATAGTATTATCAGCTTACAAAAGTTGAGATCTGTTTATAAAGCTAACAATAGATGAGGGATCCAAAAACTTTGACAAACTTTACTTTGACTAATTCCAACAATAAATTGAATAAAGCAATATTTTACAGCAGCCACAAAACATTACCTTTAGCTAAAATAATAACCTCCTTTCTACTTGGTCTTCGCTAGCTTATTTGATATTAAATGTAAAGTGTAGACGTTATTAGACAAATGTCATCCAAGCAGATTAGCGATGAGTTCACCAGAGGCGAGACCTTAAATTATATTACTTCACTTAAACTGCAACGCGATTAAAACACCAAATTTATTATTTAATAATATTACATTTTATTTTTCAGAACTATTTTTTTAAATACTATACTGGATTATAGGCATTTGAAACACTATTTTAACCATCAATCATTAATAAAATTAGATAACCAATCACAACAGTGCACTCAAATCATCAACTGAATGCACATTTGGATCTATTTTGGATTGATTGTGTATCTTGATTTGTGATTGATTTTATAATATCTTATATATTATCCCATATTTTCTTTCTTTCAATCGATAATGTCAGATTCATTATCTGCTGTAAGGCTAAGGCTAGCCTTAAGGATATACTACCTTAAGCAAGCCATAATGTTGCGTATGGAATTAGCTAAGATCGTTAAAAAAATTGGATCGACAAATTAGCTAGTAATTTCTCTCCGTAGTCGTTAGAAATGTTGACCGATGATACTATTTTATTGTAGACATTCCAGTACAAAGAAAATGGTATTTAAAATATATATTTAGAAAGCAGCATTTTCATAAACAATATAATAATAATAAAACAACTGGCAATGAATAAAATACGAGTAAATTAAATGAGGCATCATGTCATAAATAAATAGTTATTGTAATTATGATTAATAAATAGAAAAACTGATTGTTAATGAATGACAGTTCACAGAATAATACTACGTCTTATTTGTTATAATTCAACAGACCTCTTTCCCGTTGATTCGCTCTGGAACTTGGTAAATTCGCCAATATTCGTATCAATTAAGGCTCTCTTCACCCGAACGGTTGCGAATTCTATTTGAATTGCAAATCGCCATTTTTTATTTCCTCCGAATATACGGTTTAAATGGATGTAATTGGGAATTCAGCGTCTTTTCAATGGTAGCGATCTGAGTTTGTTTCTAAAAGGTTTTCTATCTCGACTCTAATATTTATAAATTTTAAAATACATTCCATTTTTATAAAATCGTGTTATACTAATGCTAATAAATCATATATTTTCTTGTTACAGGTATCCTCTCTTGCTTTTACTCTGCGCGGCTCTTTCTTCTGCTGACGATGGATTGTTCTCAAAATATCCTAATGGTAAGAAATTAATATCATAAAATAATGAAAACGAAAAGCACTAAAAAGCATTATTTCCATAGTCAAAATCCATTACCTGCTGTAACTGAACCTTACTCTAATAGCGAGTGATTATTTTGCTGCTGTCCGTTGAGGAGTTCCGTTGTCTACCTGAAGTTCTTTATCAGATTTTTACAAAACTTATACAACATGTAACAGAATAAGCGCAATTCCTGAAATTAGTTTGTTCATTATCGACTACTTATTCGATTTATAAAAATAGCTGAATTCGATTAAGTAGTCGATACTAATCAAACTAACATATTGTATAAGAAATTTCGAAATCTGACAAAATTTTACAAATATATGGAATAATACTAAAAATATCATACGTGACGACTTGAGGACCTCTTGTTTTTTTAAAGTGGGTTAATAATTCAGAACCCAATAAAAAAATTAAAAAACCAAGAGATGCATTCAATCAATTAGGAATAAGTATGATTATCTCAAAATTACGTACCTATTTTAAAGTAAGTACATTTTACTTTCATTCCATTACTTAAAAGCATGATTCTTATTAGTTATATTCATTGTTTTTGATCATTCTCATAAATGATGCATAAATGTCATTATTTTCATTCGCTTCAAGTGATCTATTCACAAACTGTGATGTTCTCTCTGTCCGTCAATTGTTTATCCTACAGATCATCATCAAAAAACACTCACAAATACCATATGATCCCACTTTCTTAATTAGCAACAGACGAGTAGATAAGGTATGTCCCAGAGAGTGTTTTAGCACAACGCACTCACACAAATTTTTCTGCTTCCTCGGTACTTTTCTATATAACAGGATAAATTTTCATCTTCAAATTTATCCTATGAACAAAGCGTCATGTAATAAAACCGTACAGGACTGGCTGAAAAGTAAGACATACGAGGAAACAGAAAACTTACTGGCCGTAGTTGTTTAATCTTATAAATAAGTAATTAGATTAATGTAAAATAGTTTTACTCATTTATTGTTGTTATTAAAATAAAACCTTTTCGTACTAACCGTTTACCGTGCTACTAACATGATACCTAAGACACAAGTATTTAGTTACTTAGTTTAGGTATCACTAAAATTTAACTAGCAATAAGTTTAACTCTGTTAACCATTATTATAATTAGACTAAGTTTATGTAATAAATTTTTATTATTATTTTATTATTATTATTTATCTAACGTCTGAACTTTGACCTGAAGTTAAAATACTAATATTATTATAATATTGTACAAAATGTAAATAGGTATAATATTCTGCAATGACGTCAGTGATAACTCTGAACTGAATGAAACTTTAATGGTCAATACTAAATCAGTAAATTGTGGAAAAGAAAGCGTATTTTTCGTTACAAATTGTTCCTTCTATAAAGACTGCCAGGTCGTTGTATGACCACATAAACGATCCCTAAATTATGGCATAAGTTTTTAATACGACTTAATAATCGTAATATTTAAATTATTATTAAACCGCGATGCAGCCATGAAATCATGATTTCATAGGTAATGGGATTCAAAACACAAGTTTAATCGACTACTTCAATATCTATAAATATGGCGGTCTTGAATCCATTGTAAAGGGCATTTTTTATAGAATAACTTATAACAATTTTATTACCTATCCATTAAAAATGTGGAACTGTTGTCAGTGCTCTGCAATATTTTTATTCGCTGAAGATAACAAAATATTCCTATAAAAACAAAAGAGAAGGTAACCATAAAAACAAATAGTAAGCACTTGAAAGATATTCACAATCACAAGCACACGCGAAAAATACGAAATGACAGAGCGGCGATAAACCGCATCGTTGTTACAAACGCGTGTCCCTATTCCGGGAGCCGCAATCGCTTAACAGCGCTATTTTAGCTCACAAAGCGCAGACAACGTTGCGCTAATTGTCTCTCGTTCCAAACAATTCACATGAAAAGTGCCTTCGTTCGCAAAACGACGGTTCTCTATTTTAATTTCGCGTTTTATCCAAAGTGGGTTGAAGTGTGAAAATAATCGTTCTTGCGCAAGGATTTAATGGGACCTACTTTTTGAGTGCGAACTATTTGGAAGACAAATTCGAAGGTTTTTATCATCAAACTGCTTTTTTAATGTGTCATGATAAGTAGTTACTAAACTTATTCTGTTTTAAAGCTCCAGTGATTTTATCAAAGCAAGAAGCCGTCAAACTAACATGTAATATTAAGTAAACCAATTAAATAAGCGATACCTTGGTTTCGGGACATTTCATACTAATTATCTATAACCTACATGAAATGTGTATTTGGAATTATTACCCTAATTTGCCCCATTAAGTATCGCTAAGCAGAGACAATAGGATTATCTATTGTGTCCTTGTTCGTGCGAATTTGATGTTTGACTTGTACATGTATCCAAACCACAGAAAATCCTAATTTCCGTAAAACTATTTTATTTCCAGATATACCGGAATACGACCTTCTACACGCCATCGGGGTACCATTCAGCAATCCAAAGACCCAGTACTTCGACGAAGGTCTTGACGGCTTCCCCGCATATGGTCTCAAGCCTGGCTCTGACATCAAATCTCCTTATCGACTTTTTATGCCAGAGAAATTGTACTCTGAATTTTCTATAACTGCTACCGTTCGACCTGCCAACAAGGAAGGAGGTTTTCTATTCTCCGTCGTAAATCCTTTAGAAACGGTTGTTCAGTTGGGTGTCCAACTCATACCTTCTGGTCCTGGGCTGATGAACATCTCGCTCCTGTACACCGATGCGAATGCTTACGCTCTATCCCAGACTATTGCTTCATTTGTGGTCCCATCTTTCGCTAAGAAATGGAGCCGATTTGCGTTGAAAGTGACACATGACAACGTAACACTGTTTCTCAACTGTCACGAATTTGACACTGTAACAGTGAAGAGAACCCCTTTGGAACTGGTCTTCGATTCAGCGTCGACGCTTTACGTAGGTCAGGCTGGACCACTTATCAGGGGAGCGTTTCACGTAAGTAATTTGAAATATTTACAAAGTTTTATTTATTTAAACCAAATTAAGTTGAGTACATACGAGTACATACCATAAAATTACAATCTGGAGCAATTGTGTGTAAAATGTCTAACTATAGACTTGAAACTTTTATCATAATAACATCAGGATTTTTTAAAACGTATAAATGGATTACCTATGTACTTATTAGTTGGTAAAAACGCCAGAAGCGTGGTGCAAAGAATAAGTACAAAATTATTGAATGATCGATTTTTGCGTTTACATGCGGCATAGAGCTTTTTTCACACCTGAGTATCTAATCTCAAAAAGTTTTAGCAGTTTTCGAATCAACTGTACAGACGATGCTTTTGACACAATGCTGCCAACTCGTGCTATAAATATGTTGTATGTACTCAGCCAATTACTTAATGCAGTATTCAGTAATTTCGTTTACATTGTAAGTGGTGACAAAGAATGCTATGCAACTGTATTTTCGTATTGCGATTTGACTGACAATGTTTCGGGCGTTCCATATTTCCGCGGATTAGACATTCTAACTTGATTTTTGGCCGAAACTCGGCCAAAACCGAAACCGAACTTTCGGACACTACTATATTAGTTTCGTCTTAGTTCGTTTGTTGATACATTCCAAACATTTCTATAACTTAGTGTTAAAACAAGTTAGTGATATAATTCCTTACCGCAAGGAGGAAGAACTCTGTTACTAATTTATTGTGGTAATTATAAAATAACTAGCGACCCGCCCCGGCTTCGCACGGGTGCAATGCTGAATTTTCTTTGCTATAAACCTTGCGGAGCCCTAGACCTTTCCAACGAATGCAAAACCATGGAAATCGGTTCGTCAGTTCTGGAGTTAAATCGTCAGGAAGGAAAACCCGACTTATTTTTATATAGTAGATTTATGACTCGCTCGTCACGCTAAAAGCGATAAGACCGCCCATTCTACTTTTTTTTAATCATTATGTCACTTATTGCATATTTTTATAGGTGTACAATAAAGAGTTGTTAGTGTTGTTACTTAACTAATCTTACTCAAGCTCAAAATAAAAAAAAAAACCTTAAAATGTAATTAATTAATTGTAAGAATTTTTTTATTATAAGTGTTACATGTTGCAATTTTAATAAACAATATGTACCTACATAAAAACAACTTAAATATAAAAAACTTAAATATCATTGAGTGCGTCTCCTCGAGACGGCATAGTACAGCAGGCGGCATCTATCTATACATATAATAAAACTCTAACGGGGCCGTGTCTGTACATTAAATATTTTTTGAAAATTTTAACGGTAGTGTATATAGTTATCGATATAGATACCGAAATACCAATTTTTGGAATTTTTGTCTGTCTGTCTGTCTGGTTGTGCACGCATCACTCAAAAACTACTGGACGGATTTTGATGAAATTTGGTATGGAGATAACTGAGTACCCGGGTCAACATCTAGGGTACTTTTTATTCCAGGAAAATATCTCACTCCCACGGGAAAATAAAAAGACTGGTTAAAAAGAGAAATACGTACTACTCCGAAACGGTAACACCTAGAAACATGAAAAATGGTATGAAGGTGTCTGATATGTCATAGGAAATTGGTATGAAGTGATTTTTGGAAATTCCCACGGGAACGGGAATAAACTAAATCCAAGCGGGAAAACGCCGCTGGGCACCCGCTATTTGAAATATGGTATGTAGGTGTCTTAAGTATGTCGTAGGCAACCACTATGAAGGGATTTTCGGAAATTCCCACGGGAACGGGAATAAAGTAAATCCAAACGGGAAAACGCCGCTGGGCACCCGCTATTTGAAATATGGTATGTAGGTGTCTTAAATATGTCGTAGACAACCAGTATGAAGGGATTTTCGGAAATTCCCACGGGAACGGGAATAAACGGAATCCGCGCGGGCAACGCCGCTGGGCATCCGCTAGTTACCAATAAAATGTTGGTAATAAAAATTGTTTTTAGATAAAATTAAACATAATGCAAAATACAAAGGACTTTATCGACTACAACGAGAACATTCTAGAAACTTTATGTGTGTACCACATAAGATACGCCCTATTCAAAGTTTCTAACAAACTTGAGGGCAAGACACACCATCAATCACGGGTATCTGGTATCGCAAATATTCCTTTATTTTCAGACCCTTTATGTTTTAGGGGCGGTAGGCCATGCGTCCCATTTTATCGCGTGCCTTTGTAGACAAAGCCGCCTTTACTGGAGACAGATAAACAAAATTCTGTCGCGGAGCTTCGGGCTTAACAATGCAGCATCACACACGGCCCGCCCGGTAGGCCAATCTATAGCATTAGTTTTTAATTAGATTCCTTTAAATTAATGTATAATATTAATAATCTTAAATCATAAAAAAAAAGTTTAAGTAAAAAAGAAAAAGTTGAAAAGTGTTTTGATGAATCGACAAGAACAAAAGGATTCAATTCAATTCTTTATTTGCTTATGACATTATGTTATTTAATATTACAGCCAAGACATGGGATACCCCGTAGGGTCACTACAGTATGAGAGATCACTACCTAAAGTTATTATCTATGTTATCTTAGTCTAGGTACCTAAACTCAAGGATACTTGATCACAACATAAAAAAATTATAAACGATGAATTAATTATGCTGACAAGAATACAGGAAAAAACTGACTGTCCGCGGTGGGCTCGCTTGAGATATCAATTATGAAGAAGATATAGATCATGCTTCCTCATGTGGAAGCAAAAACAATAGCTCAGTTGACGGTTTATGAGTTATAGGTAAAGCCACAGACCTGTATCTCTAAGTAAAGCATTTCTTAATTAGTGCCTACGCTCTAAACTATTCAAACTTCAGCCTGTAGCGGTCAGCTGTGAAGGCTAAGCTTTGATAAGACAGGATATTTTTTTCTGTTTTTACTTTTACAATATGTAACAAAATAAGCGCAACTCCTGAAATTAGTTTGTTATGTTTTAAATTTTTCCAAAAAATGAATTAGCATAACTGAATGTAGAGCTACCTATGGAAACCGTATACTATTATTGCTCTTTAATTAAGAAATTTGGTTAGACATAACTAAAGTACGAATGCATTTTTTTCATATTAATATACTAATTCGGGTTTATGAAGAATTGCGCTTATTCTGTGACGCGTTGTATTATCCTGCTGATATTATAAACGAGAATTTTTATAAGGTTGTATGTATGGATGGATGGACTGATTTTGATGATGAACCTTATATTAAAAATAAAACAAAGGCTACTTTTGTTCCCGAAACGAGCTTAAAGTCACGGCACACGTTCACACGCAAAAGTTAGTATTTTTATATATTTACCGAATGCCATGGCAGTATGTTCTACGCACACAGCGAATGTATTGTGTCGAAATACTAGCTGTGTTTATGTCCCTGAATATTTTAGCTGGCTTTTAAGTGCTAGAGGAATTATTTTTCGATATGAATTCCGTGATGTTTTACACGTTGTTAAGTATGTTGTTAGGAATTTTGAACAAAATAATACGGTAAGAGTTGTCGAGTCAGAATCTGATTATGTTATATAAGGATTCGCTCGAGCGAGTATTTGACATTGTTTGTTTGTTAAGCCCTTATTTGGCAACAATGTTATAATATGACAATACGCTAAGTCAATTTGATCTTGCATAATTCATAAATATAGTCGAATTATTGACGGTGATTAATGAAATGGAATGAAGTTATTTAGTTAGTTAGAGCAGTGATAGCCCGGACGGTTAAAGAGCCGGCCGAAAATCAGTGAGGCTCGGGTTCAAATCCTGGCATGTACCAATGAGTTTTTCAAAAACTTACGTACATATTTATCACTAGCTCGACGGTGAAGGAAAACATCGTGAGGAAACCCGCAGGTCTCAGAATTAATTCTGAGACATGTGTAAACAGACCCGGTCCGGCGATAGGCTCACCACCTATCACGTTTAGGGGTCCAATATATCTCGTGAAATGTGGGTATATCCAGTAATGGAATACCTCTGCCTACCCCCTCGGGGATAAAAAGGCGTGAGATTATATTATTATTATTATTATTATTATGAAGTTATTGATAGCCATAAAGGGTATATCTGGTTACGGATTCTGGAGTTGACATGAGTTTTAATTGATGCTGGTCCAACTTTATTGGAAATAATAGGGTTGTGTCCTACCTAGTCAAATCAGTTACTTTTTACGATCTGTCAAAACGAAATTTTACTATGGAAAATGTACTGAAATAACAAACCGTGACGTCATAGTTTGTAGTACTCAATTGCAGCACTTTTTTTGATTGTTTTATTATTTTTATATTTGCTATAATTTTAAATTGAAAATCGAAATACATATTTTGAGGTGTTTTGGGATAATCTTTTTAATGTATGACTACTCGCAATTTAATTTCGATGCTGTCAACTACCTAATTACTAAAATAATAATCAATAATAATAATGTTAACTTACGTTAATAGTGCAAGTAGAGTGTCATAATATACGAAAGAGCTTTATGTTCACATAATAAAATTTATATAAAACACCACTCCCCCCCCTTATCTCCCAATCTCGCAAAGCGAAAATCTATCTTACATTAAGGGAGAAATAAAAGTTTCTTAGAAATCAGCAAAAGTCTTTTCCCAAAAAACTTTATTTATTTATTTATTTACCAATTTACACTAACAGTACACAAACCACACATGTAAGTTACAGGCAATATACATTATTCAGTGAGAGTGCTGCGAGTAGCAGTCAACTCTAGGTAGCGACATGCTGTAGATAGGAATCTCGGTTCGGTGTGAAAAAATATATCAAGAGATTGATCGTGCTGTGAGATGTTGTTTATATGTATGAGTGCCAAGTACACATACCGGCACAATTAGCGGAACAGAAAAAAAAGGGAGTATTTACGCATTTTTGCGTGTTACTGGCCGGCTAAACAAGCTTTTTTTAAATTTGGGTTTTAATTTAAAAATGGAATACTAAGCGACTGCCCTTTTTTTCATTCTTTTGTTTTAATTTTCATTGATTCATTTTTTCCACCGCTTGTCCGTTTTTAGAAGGTTCGTGAATTCCATTTGAAAAGCTTTGAATTGCAGTTTTTGAGGCTTTTGAGTTTTTTCGCATATTGATAATTTACGAGCATCTAATTATGCCTGATTTAACGCCATCAGAAATCATTAGGGCAGATCAAATGAGGAGAAATGGTCAAACCTACAGATCGATTGCCAGAAGCCTTCGTCGATCGTTATCAACGATTTATCGTAGCATCCAACGATACAGATTGACGAATGCTCTAGTGAGAAGGAGAGGACAAGGCCGGAAAAGGTGTACTTCAAGGAGGGATGACCGTTTTCTCCAACTTCAAGTCCGACGGAACACGAGACTAACGGCGGTGCAGGCTCGAAATTTACTGGAAGAGGTACGAGCAGTAAGGATGAGTGAGCGGACAGTTCGTAGAAGATTCGAAGAAGTGGGTATAGGCTCGTATGTGCCCGCCAAAGCCCCAAAACTTGAGAGACATCATCGCACAAACCGTCTACACTTTGGTCGTGAACATCGTGATTGGGACTTCGACGACTGGGGACAGGTTCTTTTTACTGATGAATGCAGAGTTATGTTAAATCAAATTGATGGAAGGCAGCGAGTATGGAGACGCAAAGGAGAACGGTATATCCAGTCTAATTTTGAAAATACAGTTGCATATGGCGGCGGTTCAATTATGGTCTGGGGAGGAATATGTTTAGGAGCTCGTACGGAGTTAGTAGTGGTCGATGGCGGGAATCTGAATGCTGATCGGTATATCAGGGAGATTTTAGAAGAACATGTTGTGCCATTTGCCCCCTTTATTGGTAACAACTTCATTCTAATGCAGGATAATGCTCGGGCTCACAGTGCTCGCACAGTACAGACATACCTAAACCATGTTGGTATAACGGTGATGGAGTGGCCAGCACGGTCCCCCGATATGAACCCTATAGAACACGTCTGGGACTTGCTAAAGAGGAGTGTAAAGTCAAGAATGCCCCCTCCCAATAATCTCAACGAGTTGCGAAACGCATTACTTGAAGAATGGCAGAGGTTGCCCCAAGAAACCATTGATAACATCATCCGCAGCATGCCCAGACGGATGGAAACCCTCATCAGAGCACGAGGAGGAAACACTCGATATTGAACAGTCATTGAAATTGTTGTTAAACTTTGGAAAATCTTGAATTTTCTGCTGTTTCTCTATAATTAAAAATCGAAGAAAAATGCATTTTGTTTAATTTAATTTTTATTTTTATAAAATTTTAAGTATGGTGTTACAAATGAATGTCAAAACATGTTAATTTAATTGTTGTTTCATTTTAAATAATATATTGTTTAAAAATTACATTCATTGTTCTAAATTCCCTCTTTTTTCTCCTTTTTTTTTCTGTTCCGCTAATTGTGCCGGTGTGTGTATAAGCGACTATTATTAATGCGTTTACAAACCAATTATTTTGAAGCTTGCTAATACTACTAGTAGTACTGTAATAAATCAGACTTGCACTTGACCGGTTTAATTTATTTATTTATTTATTTTCCACTAAATACAACAATTGACGTTATAATTAAGTACCTATCGCCAAACTGCATTACAGTTTGTTGGCAAAGGTTTCACTCACTAAAACATGTAATATTGTTGCGTACCTACCATGGAATGACAAAAACACCACTTATCTACCCTTAACCACATTTAACAATATGAAACTGGGTCTTTCATTTTACATTTCCAATAAAGCATCCAATAACTTAGCTTTGAATTTAATGCATGAGTTCGAAACACAAATCTCAAGTCTACGCCTGTCTCCCCTTTCCGAACACACGGCAAAATGAAGCGTAATTACGTGGATAACATCATTAGCGTTCGCCCCATCTATCCGGAAGGAAACTTCTAATGAGCCCCAAGTTTGCAACTAAACCGTGTTACCGAGCCACAACCACAACTCACTTGTTTTTCTTGCCACTGCCGTAGAATGGCTGCTACGAAGCTTATTAGGGTCACCACCTTTTACATTGGATTGGATTTGCGTCAGGATTTGACGAAATTGAATTGCGGGTAATCTACATCTATACCACAAACTGGTCTGTGATCTACACTAATGTTATACAGAGACAAGATTTGTATATTTTTTATATTTGTAAAGAATAAAGACAAAAATTTAACAATTATAAAGCTACCCTAAGGGTAACATAGGATACATTTTATCCCAGTATTCCCACGGGAACGGGAACTAGGCGGGTGAAATTGCAAGGAGCAGCTGGTAGTTAAACATAATTACTATCTCATTCATCTCTATGTAGTTATTTTAATTTTACAGTAAAATAATTATAACAATAAAACAATTTAAAAGTATCGCAATTGAATAGGTAGGTACTACAAATTATTACATCATAGTTAGATATTCAATAAATTTTTCGTAAACTGCATAGATAATAAAACGTAACTGACTATCTAACGATTCATTTAAAATCGATCTATCTATATATATAAAAATGAATCCCTTTTTCCCTTGGTCACGGCATCACGCGTTAATGGCTGAACCGAGTTGGCTGAAAGTTGGTGGGGAGGTAGCTTAGAACCAGGAGACGGACATAGGATACTTTTTATTCCGATATTCCCACGGGAACGGGAACTACGCGGGTGAAACCGCGGGGCGCTGCTAGTTCTAAATAAAGATTATCCGGTCCGGTGACAATTCCATATAATACTATTATGTAATCCAGACCTCTATATATTACATAAAATATTAATATAACAGATTTAATTGAAATAGTTGTTAAATGATAGTAAACATTAAAACTGAAAGGGTCACTATAAAGCTTGTAATCCTCTACTCGCTTCAATGATTTTCCAATTCATAATTTGCGTTATAAGATGGATTAGTCTATCGAAACAAGAATATGTGGTGAAGTTATTTCCAGGTAGAACCCAAACAAATTTATACAGAAGTTGAAGCCAACGTGAGGCCGAGTTTGCATATCAAATCCTGCAGTTTACGTTTCCGCACCAAATTGCATCGAATAACTTTCAGAAACCTCGTAACACAAAATGGCTGTCGAGTAGATATAGTTCCAGGAAATTATTTAATGGGTTGATCAGACTCGAAGTCAGGTACGAGTATAAGCGAGGGAAGAGTCGACATTGTTATAATTTTGCTGTTGTATGAAGTTTTATTTCAATATAGGTAGTTACTAATTGTTTTGGTTGAAACTATTGGGGAGAAAATATTTTGCATTAATAATGCAAGCTTAAACTAACTCTAGTTCACTACATTTACTTACTGGTAGACATTCTTTTGTTCTTTTGTAATTACTATAGATTACTCTTAAGGAAATAGCATAACTACGATTATTATGAGAATAACTACAATGAAAATTATTATACATTAGCTCTGAGTGTAGTGTATTTAAGTAGAGAAATAAAATTTTAGCAAATTTTTTGCTGAAGTAAGTTTTACACCTTTAAATTCGCGTATATAGCTTATCAACAAAAAATATTCAACTGGTCAAATACCTAAGAAATCAAAATACGAGAGTAAGCGACATTTGTGATTAAAAAAACAAATGCACATTAAAAAACTGTTGGTGTAGAACTGATATTTTTTTATGTAAAGTCCTTTTATTTAATGGCACCCCAGCTCTCAGACGCTCTCAATGTGGCTGTGTAATTTAAATTGTTGCTTTTTACCACCGTCTCAGATATTTGTTAACCCATTCTGATCTTTATGTCGCTCACTTTAACTGGAGCTACATTTTTCCATATACAAAGTAAACTTGGTATCCAGTTGAAGTGTTGTTGACGTGATGAGTATCACGTCAAAAACTCGCGTCACAGCGTGAGGGTTGGTGAGATTTTGCTTTTTATTTCTATTGGTTTTAACCCCAACTGCGCGGATATGAGGGAGTTCTTTGGAAAAGCTTTGATTTTTAAAAGTGAAATTCTCTAAGGGTATCGGGTGTTGAATGGTTTCCAGCTATTTCAATGCATTTAATTGTTGTTGTTGGTTTGGATGTTGTTGGATTTAAGTTCCAAGTAGATTATTTTATACCTACCTAGATAAGATTAATAAAAAACCTCGGGTAGACCATTTATATTATTTCTACAAATTTTTTTAAACAAAACCACTGACTGACACAGACTCGCACACGGACGGTTCTGTATGGGGCTTATGTTATTGTAAATGTTAAAATACAAATTCTGTGAATATTTCAAAAATCTACCTATTACCGTTCATGAGATACTGCCCACTGACAGATAGACCGATGGGCATACGTACGAACAGCGCACTTAGTAAAAGAGTCCGTAAGTTGGGACCCATTGAGTAAAGAACCCTACAAAGGTAGTTCATGCCGACTACATAAAAAAAATATGCATACCTTTTATCCCCGACGGGTTTGGCAAAGGTAGGTATTCCATAGCATTTCTAAAAAAAATCCACGTTTCACTATTATATTTTTTACCCCTACAGGTGATAGGTGGTGTCCGCAACGCCTTACCAGGGTGCTGTTACACATGGCTTACAATAAATTCTAGGAAAACTTAGAATTTTCGTCATCATCAGTAGGTACTTGTAGAAGCTTGCTTGCGTTTACGTGAGCGTTCCGAGATAAAAAATAGCACATCATCATCACCATCATCAATTAAAAATATCACATGTCCTTCATCAATATGCAAGCTGTCTTTCTGCCAAATTGTGTGGAAATCTGATTATGAAAACGAACAGCCAAACTCGCATTTATAGTACTAGTAAGCGTTTCGCGTTCTATTCTATGCCATAATATCGTAGACATCCCTACAAAGTAATTTTATAATATACTAGCTTTTGCCCGCGGCTTCGCACGCGTAGACTACAATGGTTG
Organism: Ethmia dodecea; assembly: GCA_963855545.1. Classification (NCBI taxonomy): domain Eukaryota; kingdom Metazoa; phylum Arthropoda; class Insecta; order Lepidoptera; family Depressariidae; genus Ethmia; species Ethmia dodecea. The sequence goes on from OY979449.1 coordinate 5,794,009, forward strand.
CCAAAAACATTTTTTTACCTTAGATTGAAAAATCTTGAATATGAAAAAAAAATATATGATAAATTCTTGCTTGGCGAGAGCCAACATTATTCGCAGAACTTACCTGTCAATTTTCAAGTAGGTATCTTGGCTCAGCAGATTTGGTGATTCGGCTGTGCGTTGATTAAACTATCATCGCCCACTTGACCTACTTAGGGATTGTTTTTTGAAAAAATCTGAAACCCGTAATGACGTCAAATACAAATTTTTAAATTTCTAACTTTAAAACCCTAGGACCTTCATACAAACTTCAACCCCTAATTTAAACCTTTTGAGGGGTGAAAATCCTTTCTTAGTGCTCATACGCTAATAAACAAATCTATATTCCAAGTTTCATAATCGTAGTTTTAGCGGTTTAGGCTGTGCGTTGATCATCAATCAGTGAGTCAGTCAGTCACTATTCTCTTTTATAGGTTTAGATTTTTCCATTTCCCTTAAGATCAATCAATACACGTGTTTGCTCACGTCGTCAGAGCACGCTGAGGAACGATAAAAAGTTTCCATAGAAAGGAACTCACCCCAAATACCTTTGCATTATGAAAATTTCAGTTCACAATCAACGTCGCCCGTCCCATCGTCCCACCGGTGATGGCGTGTTTACTTTAATCATTCCTGGGACCCTCGTTGTGAATTCAACTCCATCTGAGGTTCGAGCAAATTGCCTTCACGTACATGGAAAAATATATCCAGTGACGCGTTGTTAATTTGGGTATTTTTACCCAAATAGAGGCGAAGTTTAGTTACTTTATTTTGTCACTCGGAGAAAAAGTCGAAACCGATGTTTTAGTTTGACATGTTATATCGTTTATTCATGGTTTATATTTGCAATCAGCGGTTCTGTTTTACCTGCGTAGTTCCAGTTTTCGTGGGAATACTGGAATAAAATATAGCCTATGTTACTCAGAGATATTCTAGTTATCCATCGGTGAAAGATATTTAAAATCGGTCCAGTAGTTTTTAAGTTTATTCGTACGAGTAACAAACATACAAAAATACAAATCTTTCCTCTTTATAATATTAGTATAGACTAATCTAAGGTTCATTTTACTGGTATGTTTTCAATTGACTGGAATAGCATTGTTTAAGTGCAGAATGCCACTCTAAAGTAAGACATTAATTGCTATACAATTGGAACAGAAAATTGTGTAACGGGCTATTATAACACTGCACAACATAAAAAAATAATACAAACTCGTTCATTCTAAAGCATGTTGAGATTTTGGCAAGCAATTTACTACTTTGGCTACATATTTCTCTGCTCTTTCTTTGTTTATTTTTTCTCGGGAATACAGCGCAGTGAAAATACTTCAGCAAAGTCATCTCCGCCTCCTCGCAATATTCGGCTGATTTATTCCCTTGTTTGCAATAGAATGGTGCTTTTAGTCTAGTTTACTCTCCAAGAGTTGGGTGTGAGAAGTAGGCTAAACTCAGTCTGTATCCGTCGGTATACCCGCGAGCACGTGATGCAATAGTACGGTCAAACTGACATCTGTCACGTGTGTTATAACATAATACTATAGCCATACTTGTTTAGGCAGTGATTGTTGCTCTACGAGATGACGAGAACTCACCCAACTGTCATGAATGCTACGATCTGCTTCATAAACCAACTTGTGTCATTGTCGAGCGTCGACTTTTGTTTCAAGTGACATTGACATTGGTATGTAGGTTTCTGTGGCCAAATCTTAAAATTTTGTTTCAGAGATACAGAAACAATAATACTGTCTTTTAGTGTTCGTAAGATGCTGATGCGGTAGGTACTTACACAAAAACCATTACCCTCCTTCTGAAGCGCTCGGGTATAAAGTTATATAATAAGTAATATCATGCTGAGGTATTTTACGAGACTTAGTGCAACCTACAAAAGACTACGGCAAGCTATGAAATCATAACTTGCTAAACATATTCATTTTCGAACTTTAATAACTTGTTTTTTAAATGTTCTCAAGCCTTTATCACCCAGAGGGTCGGCAGAGGAAATTAATTCCTGGAAACACACAATTTTTAACCGTATTTGTTTCACGTTAGCGCTATAGTGAGTGCCTAAGTCATCTGTTTTTCTCTTATAAAATGTTTAATGAAACCAATATAAATAGAAGTGTAAAACTGGTTATTCAAGAGCTGCCTCTACTTGTAGAAGCTCGTAACATAATAATAGATATATGACATAATATCTAATGGGTGATTACCTACATACTCGACGTTGCTTAGAAAGCTTATTCACTTGTGTGATTTCTAGCTTACTTTCTGATTGCAGGGTTATCAGTGTCGTTAGAGAATCTTAACCTCTTCAGAATTGTTACAAATAACTTTACATCTTTTAGACTTCATAACATTCACGGCAATTTTAAGGTGAACCCTGATATTCTAACTCTTATGCCTTATTGTGAGGAGGAAAAATTGGGTAAGAAGCGCCCTGGAGGTCAGTTTAAATTAGTTGAGTTGCCACCTGTGGAGCCTATAAGATTATAATGGGAACAAATAAGCTCCCTGCCGCGCCTTTAGCCTCTAATGTTTATTCGATCCTTCGTAAAATATTTTACAAGAAGCAACCAACGTTGTTGAGCCAACAAGTGGTCAGTTGGTCACCCATGATTTTTTCAGTTGGTCGTAGTGAATAGTGACGATGACGTTGCAAGACACATAATAATGAATCGAGCTTAATTTTAATTTTTTTACTTTTATTATTTCTTGGTTTTGAGAATGTTTACTTTTACTTGGTTTAAAAGTCTTGTTTAATTATAACAATATTTATTAAGTTTCTTTGAACCAATTAAAACTCGAAAATTATATACCAATAGCTTTTACTCGCGGCTTCGCTCGCGAACGTTTATTTCACCGCTTCGGGGGTTGAATTTTGCAAAATCCTTTCTTATTGAATGCCTACACTGTAAATGCTATATATATATATATATTCTATGTGCAAAATTTCAAGTCTAGGCCCAGCGGTTTAGGCTGTGCGTTGTTATGTCACCAATCAATCAGTCAGTTTATCATTTTATACACCTATATGTATAGATAGAAATATGGAAAAGTAAATTTATAATGTTTCTAACTAACAAAGTTCTTTATTTTTAGAAATCTTTATAAAAATATTTCACTATCTTAGTTATGAAAATTTAGGAAAGTCCTAATAGTTTAATTAGGTCTTTTTCGAATGTCATTTATTTCGGCGTACGTTGATCTAAGAGAAGCTTATGGAGAAGGTACAAAGACCTCCGAGCTTTATTTGAAATAAGAAACATAGATTTATGTAATATTTGGCATCCTCGCTAAGCCCAATAATTTTCGGCGAGAGCTGAGAGTAGACGCGTTTTTACTTATTAAGAACCTCACTTTGTTCTGGTCTAACATTTTTTGCGGCGGCAAAAGTAATTTATCTGAAGCCGGCCACTGCGGCATTGGGGAAGATAACGAGGCCAGAGTCGCAGACTAGGCGGCGCCAGGCTTCACCAGACAGAAATAAGTACCATTTGCACTCGATTGAAACATGAATTGACTTAGTTGTGGTAGGTCAGATTCATATAGAATGTCCTTATAATACGAAACAAGTAAATAATTGACTGAAAGTAAGGGTTGAGAGTTGCGTGGAAGATTATTCGGCTTTTATTAGCCCATCGAATCTTTTTTTGGACACCCAAAACATATTGCAGCCCCTTTTTTTTTTATAATTAGGTGCACTGAATCACACGTTACGACGGATTGTCATACTCACACTTGTGACAGCGCCTCATTACAAGTGCAAAAATGTGTTTGTTGGTTTATATTTCTTTCATCCAGCAAGAGAGCAACAGATAAATTATTTTTTTCCACAAATATAGTTATATAGCGAAAAATGTCTACTTACCTATTGTCCCGGACCGCGGACAAGATTGTCTAACATATTGTGTGATTGGGATGTATAATTTATACAAGGTCTTTCTTTGCCGTCGGGTATACATACGTACCTTAACCAGTGTGATCAATCAATTCTTTTTGTAAGCGCCAAATGTGATACATTATACCAACCAATTGGTTTAATTTGCAACGCATTTTCAGAATTAAGTTTGATCCACTTACACCGCTTTCAATATCTTCCTTTACAAAGCTATCGATGTTGCGATTAAAGGTTTCCACCGAGCTGATGTCGCCAGGAAAGTCTTTTCAAAGCCACAGTCCATGATAGGCGCCATAAAGGCTCTCTCATAACGAGGTCAGCTCCAGAGACTGGACGGCGCCAGAGATATCGACTTATTTGAACAGCTGATCCCTCTTCACCAGATTTTAGTTGCTAGTTGGCGCGCAGAGCGATGCGTTGGGACACGCGTCTAGTTTAATCTTTGAGACGTGATATTGACCTGAAAACTGTGACGTAGTGTAAAATATGTTTGAAAAGATTTTTTTATATTTTTTAAGAGTTCTCTCACTGAAGTTTTTTAAATTCGATCGTTTTGGAACGTAGTGCTACTGCTTGTTTTTGCTTTTTTAACTTTTATATTATATCAACAGAGATAGGTCTGTGATCAGGTATGTCTATTGAACAAGGTATTGTTTGTCTAACTTCAAATTGATTACCTACCTATAGATAGGTACTTTCAGATACCAATGTCCTTGTTCATTTCAAACAAAACTCAATAAAGTTATTTACTGTGGATTTCTGACAATAATATTTATCAACCGGAGGTTACACTATGTAGATAGTTAATTGTTCACAAACCTCAAATGTCCTAATTACGGATAAACCACGGGAAGCCGCAGGATCAGTTGAAATTGTAATTAAAATTCGTGCTTGCATCAATTTTGTAACTGTGGTGTTACAATATTGCTTTGTTTTTAACATTATTATTACTATCCTACTCATTATGTTTATACAAGTAAGTAAAGTAGGTAAGTAAGTAGATTATGTAGGTAACACCTTAAGCAAATAAATCACAATAAATATTATTGTAATAATTTTGTGCGGTTTCAGATCACGATAGGTTAGAAGATAAAATAAATACAATCAGAAAATAAATGAAACAGTTAATTTGCGTAAAATTAAACAAAGGTGATATGTAAGTAACGCCTTAAACAATTAGGCACCCAAAAGAGAGGATATACAGCTTGCTATTTATTCTTTGTAGGCGCTGAAATGTACATACAACTTTTTGATTATACAAATCCTTAGTTGTGATGTCACTCTGTTGCTGACATGTTGTGTTATTTTATATTATTATGTTTTCATTGTTTCTGATAATATCTATATTACAAATCAAAATCTATATTAAGGTTAGTAGGTACCTAGGTACCTAATAAAAATACTGTAGTAATTCCGATAAACAATTTATTGGAAAGCAATTCTAAAATAATTATTGTCTAGAATTTCAATTAAGAAAACAATCAATGATTTTATGTACACTCAAGGTACTTAAGATCTCCCGTAAACTATTGTAATAGAGTTCTTAGGGAAAGAACAATACTGTCTCTAGTTTTGGTTTATTATAGAAAAAGAGAAGCTTGTAGAACTTGATAATTAACCCTAGAAAGATAATCATATTTTTATGTACATAAAAGATAATCATGCGTAAAATTGACGCATATTAAAAAACTAGCTAATAAGTTATAAATTGCATTCCGATTTATTAACGTAATTGATAGTTACTTTGAATAAGTATATATAATATAAATAAAACACAATTTATGAATAGGTATTCATTTATTTTAAGAAAAGAAACCAAAATTTTAAAAATCTTCATAAAATTAACAAAATTTAAGAACACTTACATATTTATTAAAATTTAAGAAAAAATATGCTTTATATCAGAAATTTTTACTTGTAGACTAATGATTATGAAATGATTTATTATTTAGGAACTTTTTATATGAGTTATATGCAGTTTTGACACATGTCAATATTATTATGTTCTCGGCAAATAACTTTTTTACATTTAGAGCACATTTAATCCAGGTACTCCCCCTTTTGTTTGATATAAAACCTTCTTCTACAGTCGCTATGCACATCATCCTCATCTACATGGACTTCCACCTCACTGTCGGTGTCATTGCATGTGGCTTCATCATCACTTTCTAAGAGAGCTCTGAAGATCGAGGCTATCCTCGATCCTGAGAGCTCTCTTCTAAATTTGGACTCTCCATAAGTATGTAGGTAGGTCAGGATATCTATAAAAATATAATAACAATGTAAACTTATAAAATAATAACTAAACAATCAAAATAAACCAGGAATATTCAAAGAAGTTAAAATCTTAAAAATCACTTAAAAGATAATCATGCGTCATTTTGACTCACGCGGTCGTTATATTTCAAAAACGGTGTCTCTTACCTTAACAACAAAAGTGCCCCTCGGAAGGTCAAAGCGGCGACGGAGATGTCCTAGAAGCACGATGCATAAACTGCACAATTTAGAGCGAGAGAGCAATATTTCGAAAACCGATGCGTAATTTTGACGCAGATTATCTTTCTAGGGTTAAACAAAGTACCTACTTAAGTGCTTCTGTAATCACAAAAGGTCTCAAGCAAAGAAAGAAATCACTGTGTTTCAGGACTTAAAAAAACATAAAATAATACGCGTTGATTGTAATAACAAAGTAGTATTTGTCAGAGATTTAGTATTTGCCTTTGTATACGGTTTCAACCTTCACAATTACAGGATGTCCTCCTTATATCGCTTCCTCGCATTCCAAACAAAGCCGCATCGGTTTCAAGAGACATCCGATCCCGTTGTCATGGCAACGACGTCAGACGAACAGTCGTATGTCGGATACAGTCTGCCACCTATTGTGAATAGCTTTGCAGACGGAAACATTCGAGTCTATTGAGAAAAGAAACTGGGCTACAGATTTTATATGTACTTGCATTTATAGTACAAAAGGCTACGTGAAAATTTTAGATTATGAAGAGAAACATTTTTAAGTAGCGACCCGCTTAGCTTCTCAAAGTTTATCAAATTAAAATATATCATCTGAAACCTGCAAAATATCGAAATGAAACATTCACGAAAACTTAAATAATTCCTGTCTTAGTCAATGATTTTTATTGAAATCCGTTGAGCTAATTCGCATCCTATTCGTGATAAACTTTGAAACAGGCAGGCAGACAGAGTAAAATTCTAAAAACTGTCATTTATATTTATGCGTCGTATCAACAGCAGTTTTGTCACAAAGTTTCGAATTTATACTGAAATCACAGACAGACACTTCAATTTTATTATTGGTATAGGCAGATTCCTAGCTATTAACGGTAAAAAAAATAAGGAGCAGTTCGGATAACACAAAATGGAAGTTTTTATTCAATACTGAGAAAACTTCGCATTTTTGAATTGATTTTAATATTATACCTTTTCTAACGCAAACGGAACCTTACGTACTACTGCTAGAATCGCCCAATGAATTGAGTGATGTAGGTACTTGAATATGAAAACCGAAAAGCAATAGAGTGCTTGTATATTTTCCTTTTGATAGGACGTAAGTACTTCATATTAGACGAATCCGTAATCCCGTATGCTGCAGCCAGAGAACCTATTTTCTGATTTAATCTTGTCACTATCACTTCCTTATTCCAAAGTTCCCCGCCCGCATTCAATGCCGTCCGACATTTTCATAAAAGCGCATAACAAAATGAAGCTACCACTGAGAGGTTCAAAGGATTGTATAATCAAAAGCAAATGTATTTCAGAGTTTGAGTGCCCGTTGTTTATTTATCTATTACAGAGCTAACCAGTCCGTAAATCAATTTATTCTATTTATTTATACACTTGGAAGTGGGTTACCTGGGATTGGCAGCTTTTTGAATAATATTATAGCACAAAACAATTCTGAAATTATTTCTCATTTATTTTGACAACTTAAAAATATACTAACAACCCATTACAGCCCATTGCAATTGTTGGCTTACACGTTCCGCACGCTAAGACGTTTAGGCTACAAAATCCCTGAGCAAGGCTAGTTTAAGTGGTAACCTTATTTCAATTTTTTAAAGCCCCCGATACTATTTGACACAGTATAGTAATATTATGCATAAATAAAGTCCCTTTCAGGCCTTCAGGAGAAAGAATACATTATTTAAACAAACACTCAGTGGTTTGCAACATTTTGATTTAGTTATAAATCTTATTTTTGTAATAGTTTTTATTTCAGTATGATGCGTCTACTTCAAAATAAAATGACAGACCGATTGTTTACAATCCCACGTACCGAAAAAGTTGGTTGTCACCCCTTTGTATCGCTAAAATATAATCCGACTAATTAAAAAGCACGTTATTTTCGTATTAATAATATTTTTTTCGGATTTGGTTAACTCATACCTGTTACGTAACTCGGTAAAATTTCATTGTATACTAAAGAATATCGGCGGCTTTGGTACCCACTGAAATAGACACCCACGGGGTATCACACTATGCTTGTTTTATTGACTCATAACAAGTCGAAATTTTCCATATTTTTTAATTAATCTAGCAGTTAGAAATATTGAGTCAAATAAAACAGAAATATCATAGAAACACGAATCGATCGATTGGGAAATCTATTAATACCAAAGAGATTAAAATATAATATAAGGCATAGAGGGGACAAAGCGAGGATTATTTGAAGACAAAAGTTATTCCAAGTGGAATAAGTCTAGTACAATTTCGACCGAATGACAGCTCGCGTTCATACTAACTGACATGACAAGGACATGAAGCTTGAGCTTCAAAGTTTTGTATGAATATATTCCCAATGCCCCCTCTATGCTATTATATTTTAATGTCTTTGATTAATACAAAAACTTTTTTGTTGTTGTGGTAAAATTGAACGTCGTGATGACACGTCGTGATGACACGTCAACCATGTCATTCACTAGGGATGGCCAAGTGAAAAAATAAATTGATATTTATCGTATCGACATTTCTAAACACTATAGATAAAAATCGAGTGAAAAATATCGATACATCGTCAGTTTTTACATTATTATTAATACATATTCCCAAACTCGTAAAAAAGGACGACGAAAATAGTATTTTTTTATAAATGTTTGAGTCTAAACAAGTATCTAGTACCTAACATGAAATGAAACACGAAACCAAAATTGCGTTAAAAATATATTAAAATTGATACGAATTCGATACTGTAAAATAAATGTCGATATATCGCCATTAAAAATATCGACGATATATATAATATGCTAATTATGTATTTGGAAAATATCGATATTTTAATATAGGTATCGATATTTTTTGCCCAAGCCATCATTTACTGCCAGTATGTGGCATAGAGTAACTTATATGGTATGTGGTAGGCAGTGCTATTTTCTAACAAAGAGGTTGGAAGAAAATCATTTTCTTTCCTAGAGAAACTTTTTCTTTACACGTCTTTGGTACCTAAAATCTCATAATATCCTACAAAATACACTAGGTAACGAATAACTTTTAAACCTCAACTTATAAAAATGTGGTATGATTACATATTATCTTAGTCTGTCCAAGAACTATCGATTTTACACGGTTTCGTCTTCCGTGGGCAGGTGTAAGTGGGGTACCCAAAACACATGGAGTTTTGCCATTGTTCTTTATTCCTTAGCTGCCATGAACCTGCCACAACTAACGCGCTTCATCAGCATCCATCAATCGACTCTTTAATCCGGTTTAAAAAAATCGAAAAAATATATATTATAGAACAGCTACAGTGTGTGCTGAAAACTAATTAAGAGTGACATAATTTTCGTAAGACAATAAATCCCAGTGATAAAAAATGGCGATGGTGGTATCGAATAAATCTAAAATGTGCGTGTGTTCATTGGTAGTGCTAATTATTTTAGGAGTTTGTTTATCGGTGATATCGACTCTTGGACTATTCGAGAAAAAGGCAGAACAACACGCTACGGCAGAGAAGTACAGCCAAGTGAAGCCTTCGCCACAAGTGGTTGTAAGTAAATATGTAGTATAGGTACTTATGTAATCTTTATAAGAGAGTGGTCACACTAATTGAATATTTTTATGTTAACAAATTTAGTATACCATAAAGAAAACATTTTATCTTGAAGAAGAAGGTATTTAAAAACTGTATATATATAACTATTTAGGTATATGTAAACTTTTATTTGCATTTTACTAAACTGTAAGCAAAACGATGCTATTTCCAGTCATCGTCTCTTCTAGTACCTACCTCATTAGGTATTGTATAATTTGTATTATGACAACGTTTTCTATTTATAATGGAGAGTTTTAACAATTCTAGGTATCCAAAAACGTTTACTGATTGCCTAAGGAATAATCAATCAATAGTGTAACCAGTTTTACTAAACATTCCATTCTTCCTTAGTAAGCAATGAAGCCTGACCAATCAAGGCTGAATCAAGGCAGTATAAATACACACGTACGAACCACTATCCAAGTCAACAAATGGCTGTAGTTAATAATCAATCAATAGTGTATAACCAAAGTTTTACTAAACATCCCATTCTTCCTTAGCAAGCAATGAAGCCTGACCAATCAAGACTGAATCAAGGCAGTATAAATACACACGTACGAACCCCTATTCAAGTCAACAAATGGCTGTAGCTTCTAATATATCGCCACAATCAAAACCAAATGTAACCAGAAAAATCTTTACGGTAAAGCGAGGATGCCTCTTTGCAGAATGGCCACCTTTTAGTGTTACAACGTTATTACAAACCCACCAATTTCATTTGACCTCTCGTATTTTTATTCGGGATTTCATTTTGTACATATTATTATAAATTGGTTGTCTTCTTCATCAGTTTTGCTTCACCAAATGATATAGGTATTGTGAATGCAAAAACTTGAAATGTGGCTGAAAATATCAAAATCTTAAATTTCCTCATAGATACCTACCATTATTATAAGTGGACTTTGATAAAAACGGGACCAACATAAAAGTATATCCTTTCAAATTTTCATTTCCTTCAAACCTTCAAGAAGAGAGCGTAGTCCCACCTCAAAGGCCGACAACGCACTTGTAACTCTTGATCTGCGGATGTCCATGGGCGACGGTAGTCACTTACCATCAGGTAACCCGTCTGCTCGTTTGCCCCCTTTTTTTATAAAAAAGATATTAAAAAACATTTTTGTAATCGGTTTATAAATGACGGAGTTCAGAGGTACTTAATAAAAAAAATACAACCTAATCAAGAGCCTCCTCTTTTCTTTTTAAGTCGGTTAAAATAGGATAAGTGAGATAGTTCTGTTACGGTTGGTGGAAACTGACGTGATGGGACGTAGAACAGTGCCCTGCGACCTATAAAATTAATGGTGTTCGCATGTCTTCTAAATGGCTTCGAATAGATGGTGGCTCTTAATCTTGCTTTATTTTACATTTATTCTAAGAACAAAACCGTTCTTTCTAAAAAAGATTGCCACAGATACAGACGATTTATAAAATCAGACCAGCCTCCTCTAGCCAAGTTGTTGTCGTTCGTTTAATTGTAATACTAACTATTAAGAACTATACGTGTCACTAACTTCTTTTGGCCACGCTTTGAAGCCGCGCGTGTTACAAGTGGACCACTAATGTCAATCACATACATTAGTCATTCTTTTCCACTAATATTTACGTTTTACAAAGACACTTGTCTATGTCCTCAGAATTAAAAAATGCTAGTCAAAAAATTTTGTTATTTTCTCTCGGATATAGCAATAAAATGGTTTATTTTGATAAAAGGCCAAACATTTAATGTCTGGTCTTTATAAGCGATGAACTTGAAAAATATTACGCGAACTCAATTATAAAATGTCGTCATAAATATTTGTGGTTAAACTTTTGTTGTTTATTGTTTTTTTTTCTTTGGATCAAATGAGTATCAGCTGTTAAATTTAGAATCTAGTAAACTGCGCCATAAGCGTATCATACACCCTTCTCAACTACTGATCTAACAGTTATGAGAGATTTCTCCAGGTCCATTTTGGTTATGACCGAATTTGCCTGCATTTTGTACTCCATTTCCTCCGTATCTCTAAACACCATACGTGTAATAACAGTTTACATCATGGGGTAGCTATACCGTTAAGGAAAAAGTACAAGAGTATTAACAAATATGGGCTGTCGTTGCTGGGGTCTTAAGTGCCCTCTAAAGATCTTAAGGGGCTGGATCCAATTCTGATAAAAGATAATCAGTTAATATTAATTTTAGTACGATGGCTTAATATTTTTTTAAACATATTACGGAGAAGTCTATTGCAGGATAGCTTTTTCCGTTTTAACTCTATCAAGACTCTTAATAATTGCTAAGGCAAAAAAAGTGTTGCTTAAAATTCAATTCAATTCGTTTATTCATTACATATTGTCATATTTATAATACAAAAGTCAGGCTGTATACTGAGAAATAATTTATACAATATATAGGTTAGGTACAGTTGACAAATATTTATTAAAAGCAGTGCTTGTAAAAAAATAAGTTTTTTTTTAATCATTACCCTATTTCTGGTGCCGTTAGCTAATAAAAATAATGTAGGTCATGACAAATAAATAATTCTGCTGCATACTGTGGCTAGCGAGCGCCATATCGTTTTTACACTTAGTAAAACTTCCACAATTTTTAATTAAATTTTGTTTTAGTACTTATCTGTCGAAAAATTTTAACTACACCTCTACTTTTTTCTAAAAAGCCCCGCGCCATCAATTTTATTTACATGTCACAGCCATTGTGAGGGCCTTATCCGATGCGCCCGAACTTCGTTTAACCCCTAATAAATCATGGCCGCCGAAAAATTAGCGTTATTTTAGCGAATCCGGGTCACTCGTCATTTCACAGGGCATTCTATTATCGCGGGTTGAAACGACCGTAGTGCTCGTTTTTCATTAGCAGCCAAACCCACCGATAAAGGGTTGAAATCTTTTCACTTAGTTCAAGTTTTATTTTGTTTTTCCATTTTTTACGTAGTCTTTCAAAGCTTTTTGTCTTTTGAGATACATATACGAGGCTTACGGGAGTTTTATCTTGAGAATAAATGCATTGTGCTGACCAAACATTATTTTATTGGATTTACTTTTTTCGCAGTTCAGATCAATCATGAAAAATCTAGTATTCAAAAGTCACACTTAAACGTGGCAGGTGGTAAACAATTTAGGGACCTGCAGGTTTTTCTTTTGCCGTTGGATTTGTATTGTCAATCTTTAAAAAAATCATTTGTGGTACATGCCCGCGCTAGGAATCTAACCCGAATCTCATTCATGACAGGCGGACTTCTAACAGGTTTATCGCTGCACAATCATCAATAAGCTATATTTCACTGTAGGTATCTAAATTAACAAAACAAATAAATTAAATAATTAAAATATCAAAAATGTGTAAAAATTTAGTACTAAAAACATTGACGTCACAGCGTAATACACGTTACGTTTTCCATAATAAGTTTTAATTTTTAACAAATCATAAAAAATACTAAATTTCCTAGGCATTCAAATACCCTATTACCATTCTAAATGAAGAAATTGAATCGAGGCTATAAAAATTCTAATGAATATAGCTTTCCGTTTTCGCTCCATCCGTGGCTAATTACTCAACGATTCCAGACATCCCCACAATACAAATTACCCTGTATCTCCTAATCTAATCAAGTCAAGGCGAACTTAATAGCTAGGGCGTGCTGTCCGACCGAGTTATACAACACGTAGCGGTGGGCGGAAATGGGCTGATGATGGATGAATGGATGGGTGGATAGAATCTGTCAAGGGCCACCTTCGCCCAGTATCCATTTATTACAGCGGCTTAAGCTTACATACTAACCTGTATTAGGGGAATAACGCAGTGTTACCAAGTCTCAAAAATATTTGTCGAAACATAATATGCTGCAATATTTTTTAATACTCTTTATTCGTACATATTTAATTTAATAGTGCAAGTGTAACTTGTACACTTCTGCTGACAAACAAACGTAACATTTTAAACAAAATCCACTGTTTCTTTGCAATGTGAATTGGACCATCATCATAATTTGTGACATTTCAATAGATGTCTATTCGGCAACTTATTTTAAACAATACAGATATAAAAAGAGCGGTCGACCGTGACAAATGCCAGTTCGAGTTTCGAAATATTTTAGAAAAAAATAAGAAGTCAACAAATAAAAATATAACTCTTCCTATCCCACTCATTTACCCCCTAAATATAGGAGGAACCCCCTTAGTTGCAAACTCTGGAACAATGATATCGATCGAGTCTTAAAAGCACAAGGTATTTGTATAATAGGTAATATTTTTATATGGAGTCGCAATGACTTTCAATAATTATTTCACCTACATATAAGAACATTTGACTTTTATATACTCTAAACTCTTTATAAAAACTATCACGAAAAGGTAAGCATGAGTACACATTTTTCTAATCCTGCTGATATTAAACTTTAATTAGACACTATGAAAGTTGATAATATCAAAGCGGTGTTCCAGAAACAGCGGTGCCAGCGCGCAGCGTCGTGTCGATTTTTAATAATATCAGACGGACGTGCACAACTGGGTGGGTGCTAGATTTTGGGTAGTGTACACGTATTATTATTTATTAATTAAACACATTTTTTCTTAAATACTAATACAGTTCCCTGCAAAACTGTATAAGACAGTTTGTCTGCAGGTATGAATCTCTGGTATAATAATATTATTTTTTACATTTTAATTTATTCTGTAAAAGATATTTTTTAAGTAAAATTTCAAACTTATTTTTGTTTGCCTCAAGTCGGATGTCATAGGGTAAACTGTTTAGTAGATATGGTGTATCACGTAGTGTTTCCGTATCACTTCTACTACAGAGTTGGACCACGATATTAAAATATTGGTAGTTTAGTACATCCTAGAAATTCATGTCATTCCTAAGTTGATGAAACGCAATTTTCGAAACCCATTCATTTCTTGATCCAGTTCATTCCAGGATATTTGCTAAATTTATAAAAAAAACTTACTGCATGTCAATGGGTTGGTTGTTTTTACATTTAGCTTTATAAAATAAAATCTTTCAGACTGCCTATTAGGTACAAAGATACGATTGTCACGACCGTGCGACTGGAAATTAATAAGCAATAGCCATTCAATAATAGCAGCTCTTACTCTATTCTTTGTATCAAGTTCTGAACCATTGAAAATTTCTTTTTTATCGAATTGATTGTACGAACGAATACATGTTACAAGGAAGTGTTGTGTTTTTGTGAATTTTTAGAATTATAATTTTGTGTTTTACTTTTACGTGATTATTGTGTTTTGTATTTTTTTTTCTCTTTCTCCTGTTGCCTTGTATAGTGTTTTGGCTTTGTCTGTGTGCTATACATTGTAAATAAATAAATAAAAATGTTTGCCTTTTATAAATGTAGCAGAAAATAAATTCCGCAGTGGGGAATTACTTTTAGTCCAGCATTTTGGTGTCACAAAATCGAGGTGAGAGCGAACAAACTCACTTTTGCTGGCGGCGTATTTTTAATTAAAAACAATTCTGCGGATCGAAGCGCTGTTTAATTATTGTTTTCTATATTGTTTACATTTAAGTTTACGGGCGGGTTTAAAGAAACACTGTTTTTAGTTTACAATCTTCTTCTTTATGGCTAAGTAGTTGGAAATGAAATTCACACTTGATATCATATCTTTCTGTTTGTAGCGATTTCTAATTAGTCCTACGTGGCCAAAAACGTAGGATGTGACATTCATAGAAAAAAAATATTATTTACAATAGAATAGAATAATGTTTATTTCAAACCATGTAAGTTCATATAAATAGTTAGTAATACACAAAGAAAAGACATAGGTTAGTAGGTACACATAATTACATTTTAAAGATAGCCACTTGTTTACGATATGGGGCAAAATGGAAAAATCTATATATTTTTTAAATAATAATCGATTATTAAAAATCGATAATACGAAAGAAATAAAAATTTATATGAAAAATGATCATTTTTTTTTTTTATTTTATTGTAAAATAAACTTTATGTTACTTCAAATTTCTTTATTCGTCGCACAAATGGTGAACAGATTTACAAAAATTTTGGTACCCTTTTTTCTTTTATATTTTTATTTAAGAATTTATAGAAATATGTGTGAGAATATAATCGATTAATTAAAAATCTATTTTTTTCATATTTAAATAATCGATTATTATAATCGATCGAATCGGCCGAAGATCTTCCCTTCCTTTTTCCTTTTCGGCGACAAAACGACCTACTTGGCCCTCCCACATAGAGTAGACCTAGTACATATTCTTATCTATGGAGTAGACTGATATTTGAAGTGTCACGGGTCTGTATTCAGACTATTCAGCGTCTGTAAAGATTAAAAAGGGTCGAGTGTTTTAATGTTCAATTAATATCCCTATTATAGTATTCGGAAATAATTTTAAAAAGAGTTGTCGTAGTTTACAAATTTCTGCTGCAGACAGCATACAACTTTTATTATCTCCCGGGCGCATGCCATGTGCTCTACATCACACACTAGCAGTAATTAGATCTCCTCGCGAATTGAGCTCCGTACTTGTCAAAGAGCCCGACTTGGCTCGTTGAATGCCTTAAGTGCCTGAGCTGGATCCCAGATATAATGGAATTCAATAGCACATAAATTAAAACTACAGAAATGAGGTGAAATAGGAGCGATCAAGTTCTTCTACGTTATTAGGTAATGGTATTTTAGGGATAAAAGTATGCATGTTGTTTTTTAATCTTGTAGGTATTGCAGCTTTGTGTTCAGTTAGCTAATTATGCTTATATTCTATATTCTTATAAGGGTTGTTATGCCTCGAATATATACATTATTCACTATTATAAAAGTTCATCAGTGTTGTCGGTAGACACATTCTTTAAAATAAGGTAACCACCAAAATCTGAGGTCAAGTATTATTTTGTTTAAATTCTAAGAGACTAAAAAACATAAAAGTGTTTGACTATAATATTTAATTGCGAGTAATCTTTAGTTAAAAATATTATCGCAAAGCACTTGTTAAAATTATTTAAATTTAATTTAGTTCAATTTTCATTTTATAAAATAAATGAAACAATCGAAAAAGTGATGATGTCGCAATGCTACCCGTATAATTTAGTAACTATTTTTTTCGAGCAACTATTTGTTTTGACAAATGCCAAAAGGTAACTGATTTGACTAGGCAGTCAAATACACCCTATTTTAAATTCTGTTTAGTGAGCTACAAAGGCTAAAACGGCAAATAAAAATTGAATAACACAAACAGATTTTCGTACACCACGATACGTGTCTGAAATAAAAGTAAAAATCGTGTTTGTTTAAAACAGAATACGCTTTTAGTTCACCTTTTTGCGGTTCTATATTTTTTCCGAAACAAAAAAAAAATTGCTGATAAAAAATATAGTATTCAAAATTTCTTTGTGTATCGATCGATATGCAAAACTTTTATTCTTTTCTATTCGAAACTAGTTTAAAATTTGTGTGTGGGTGCACACGTGTGAGAATAAAATAAGGTATATTTATCTTTATGTATAAAAATCGATTGCTGTTCGTTAGTCTCGCTAAAATCTCGCTAATAAAAAAAATTGTGTGGTTTCGAGTGGGGTATCTAGTATTTGGAATAAGAATTCCTATCCTTTTGGAGCCTATCCGACAAATACGAGTATTTTTGACAGACAGATACCCAAAAGTTATAATATAAAACTGTAATTCAAGATTAACCATGATATAACTGATGGGATATAACAGCAGTTTTTATGAGTGCTATTTTGGAATTTTTTTTAAATCATTGGACACAATATTTAATTTTATTACATCGACATAGACATAGATCGGTTAACTGAAACTGACATGTACAGTATATGCACACGTGTTCGTGTAGCTGTCAAATGTAACTCAGTGTTCTCTTTTTTTTTTACTCCCAACTAACTCGCAAATTTTAAAAACAATTTTAAAACATACTGTTAAATTGCATCTTAACCGATTGCATACCAAAGACCAAAGACGTTTAAAGAAAAAGTTTATCTCTAGGAAAGGTTTTTTTTTCTTCTAACCACTTTGGTAAAGACATTTACACAAAAGCATCTGAAGCGTATCTTCGCTGACAATATATCTCGAAAACTTGTCAAATAATATAACAACCGTCATCATCGGGGTCCAGTTTCCGAATATCAAATACATTCCCTAACCAGACATGTTGTCATAAATGTAGAATGTACCCTACTCACTTACCTGTATCTCCAAAACAATTTTTGATGAAGGTTTTACGAGACGTAGCAGAGCATGCATCTTTGTTTTAAACGGTCTATTAAACATCTCTTTCGGTACCCGAATCCATACTCAGACAAACAAATCTTGGCACTATGTAGGTCTTCACTTTGTCTTTGGTATTTTCTCAATAAAGAAGAAAATAGCTCATGTCCCCTAGTTAGAAGCCTAACCGTACAATTTACTCTATTTACAAGCTGTTTTATAATGCCAAACAACTTCTTAGATAGTGCCTTATAGGGCCTGATATAAATCGTGCTATCATACTTTCGGAGATATTCATTGACTGATAAGTCAATCTCAGTACCTACACATAAACCACTGCGCTCTTCATGAAGAACTTATACTGAAAAACTTCGTAAATATTACCTCCGATTTGCAAAATTTTCAGAAATGATGCTTCAAAATGTTCTTACTATGAACTAAATTATTTTTTTAGAACGGCACTACTTTTACTCATTCAAACATTTTACCAGAATAGAATTCTCGTAAGTACGAAAATAATTTTAATTAAAATACTGAAAGTGATTGCTTTTTTTTATGTGATAAAATGTACTGATTGTAATATAAATAAATATTTTAATAACAGTGCTTGCGTAAAGATCACAATGGAGGGATTTTAGGGAATTTCCAAGAGAACGTGAATAAAAAGGTAACGCCGCTGGTCCCCCCTAGTATTTGTATTTGTGAGTATATCCTGTCGGTACACAAAAGCTACTTGGCAGTTCTATTAACATAATACATCCCTCTTAATTTCGTGGGTCGTAATTTTGAAATAGACTACTGTATGGTGTGTTAGTTAGTTCCCCCTAACTTTCATGAAATAAAACCAAATAAAACTGACAGACAAAAAATCATAGAACAAGAATGATGGATTAAAAAATCCTATGCGCCATACTTCAAGTCGCTCCCCTCTCCTAACCACAATAAAAAGCGCTTCATCTCTTTTGAATTATTGTGGGAACTGTGAAATTTCAGGTAGCTTACTAAATTGGTTCGGATAAAGTTATCCTTTAAGTTAATGCGTTTTAAATTTAGTGCAACTCGGCGCACGCGCTGTTTAACACGCGTGTATTGCGCGGACGCAACTTTTGTTGTTTTGATAGATGTTACGTTAATTGAGTAATTATAGCAATTTAAAAAAAACCTGCTTGTGTAACTTCATTTGTGCTTTACGGATGTAATTCCATGAAATTTCAATTTCGTCAAAATTTCACGGAAACTAGATAGGTATTTGAATGTAAAAGCAGATCAGTGATGTTCACAATAAAGCATCGAATTTCGTTTACGGAAACGGAACTATTTTAAACATTAAATAGCAGAATGTGTCTCGCATAAAGTCGATTATGTGCTTTGTCTAAACGTTATACTTCTAAATTTTAATTACACACTTTATTTAAAAAATACTGGTATGAAGATAAACAATATTAAAACAAAAACTTTTTATAAAGGAACAATACTAGTCAGTGGTGTTTAAAATAAACTCTAATTTGTTGGTATTATGCGTACGGATATTAGACGGATACAGTCGATACATTGTCAGTCGATATGCAATTGATTTGGTGTCGTGTGGTAACGCTGATTGTAATACAGGGAGCTTTCCAAGAACTCAAGTTGTATGGATCGCCGTCGCAGGCAGAGGTGCAATGTGTCAACACTTTTGAGGTAAGGGCATACTATGTTTGTATTAATTTGGTATAAGTTTTGAAAGATAACGACCTGTTAATCAAGCATGTAGTTACAAATAAAAAAAAATGCTGTTGCATTATCCCCAAGGGCATTACGTTCCTGGAAATGCCTACTTTTCACCAATGTATTTATCAGTCCGATAAACTTTTTACACCTGTCTCAAAATCAGGGAACCTGCGGGTTTTCTTGGGATGTTTTTCTTTCATCGTCGCGCTAGCAATAAGTACCTAAGTTTAACTTTTTGAAACACTCATTGGGACGTGCCAAAAAGTACACTACATTTACCACACAAAATTCTAAATAGGTATTCATAACAAATAGATAATTACATTTCAAATGCTCAATATACCCAGGAGATTTAAAAAAACATTTTAAAACCAATAGATAGATAACCTACTGACTAAAATAAACCGCTCGTGAGAAATTCACCAGATTCTCATTATGTAGGTAGCAGGTTTTTTTTAACGTCAAACATAACTTTGTTTTATTTACAGGGTATATTCACCCTTTAAAATACCTCTCATTGATAATATTAGATATAAAAAATCTGGAACTTTATGCAAGTTCGTATATATAAATCCTACAATAGTACGTGAATATAGAACTGAGGTCAACAACGTTGTTTATTCCACAGAAATATACAATTTTCAACGTTTTGACAGGAAATAAAAGGCAGTGGCGGCGACGAGATTGACATTGACAATTTTTTGGTGATTACTTTACGATTTTTTTATGTTTGCTTTATTTGTTCTTAACACCTAACACCGCGCCTTGTGACGTCAGACCTCACTGCTAACCTAAGTTTCATTTAAGGATTTAGATATTCCGGTTTGATCCTACCCACCTCATAGGAATATTTTTTATTTCATCTTTGACCCCCGCCCGGTAAAAAGAGAGAGACAGAGGGATGTTATATTAATATTTCCGAATCCTGCGGAAATACCAAAATTTTTTAAGTTTTATCCCATCACTCCGATATCAAGTGATTTTAACAACATTTTTATTTGTTTGGTCACACGAATCTCGTGTTTAATCAATTATGTAATCATGCAATCTAATTCAGGGATCAAACCAGAATAAGTCCATATTACATCACATTGACCCAACCCAACGGCGATAGAGTATAGGGACCTCTATTACATACAAGTATTATAATTGACATATTTTTCTTTTTATTTATTAATATTAATCGTAAGTTATAATATTAATAGTTATGTGATTGATTGTTTATTAACTAAAAACAATCTAAGGTTAATGGAAAAGTTCCTTACAAAGGTTCATTATTATAAAGTTCAAATTATGATATTTTAGTGAAACATTGCTAGTGTTTAACGGAACAACTGTCATTTACTCCAAGAATACAATAGATCGTTTTCATGATAACAAAATTGATAGCATTGACTCGCTTCGCAAAGATATTATTATCCTTTATACTAAAGAGGTCGATGGCCTGTAGCTAATTTAAAGGGTTTCACGTTTACTAGGAGTACTGTTGATGGAAATGTATTCTTGCAAAGCAAAGCACAGAGCAAACAGAAGTACAAAGCAATACCTAGTTTATGGATAACACGAAACAGCTTGTCATAGTTGACAATAAAATTGTATAGTATATAAGTATAATCTCACGCCTTTTTTATCCCCGAGGGGGTAGGCAGAGGTATTCCATTACTGGAAATACCCACATTTCACGAGATATATTGGACCCCTAAACGTGATAGGTGGTGAGCCTATCGCCGGACCGGGTCTATTTACACATCTCTCAGAATTTATTCTGAAACCATAAAATAATAAAATTGCCATCAAAACAATTTCTGTAATAACCGCCGCTGTTCGTGGAGCGTCAGCATAAAAAGCGGACCGCGAGAGAGTCTGTTATTCCTCATGATTATTGTACTAGTTGTTATTTATAAACTTCTAAATAAATGTATACAGTCAACAAAAGAGTCTGGTCTTATTATTGTAGTATAATATCACAACAATAAATAAGTACAATACAGAAAAAATATTATCGTAGTATAATATCATATAAATAAATACAATAAAGAAAAAATACGTAATACAGGTACGTATAATCAGCTCGCTGACAAAGACGTTTCACGGTAAACCAATGAACGTCAAATTTTTGTAGTTGATCTTTGTAATAATTGTTAAACGACGTTTATGCCAAAATTTATTTTTGAGCCCTACAATTGAATCGGAAGTTCGTTTGAGTAAGTTGCAGCATTCGAAGAAAATATTCAAAAGGGCGTATAATATAATTATATTAATGACTCAGATTAGAACAACGTCTCTATGTGATAACTAAAATTTTATTTAACTCTCATGATGTCCACTATGCTATGACAGCAAAGCTCTTTACTTTACAGCTACGAATAAGGACTTATTCCTTATTCGTAGCTTTACAGCAACTCATTGCCAGTTAACACGATTTGAACTCGCTTCTATGTGTTATACCTATATGCACAAGGTATCATATAAGTTTTAGTATTTCATACGAATATAGACTTCTGTAGTTTTAAGAAACCTTAGTCTGTAAAAATATGAAAAAAAAATATTATGAAAAAAATATTATTTCGTTTGCCACGTAAATCTAACAGCACAAGGATAGTATTTTCCTAATGTTTCACCATTAGCAGTCTACTTTGTTACAAGTATTCTGCTCTTATATCACCTGAATCATGCACAAACCATTTGCACATATAACTTGCATAGATCAAACCTGCATTTGAACAGTTGAAGATTTAATAATGCCAATTCACCTTAGAACTTAACAACGCTTCAATTCACTAGTAGTTCAGAGTTTCAAACTCAAACATCAAACGCACTCAAACCCGAGAACCTCAGAAAATTGGAGATATACACATAAGCACAGTTTGCCTTAACCTTTGTTTGGGAAAAGCAAACTTGCAAACACTTGTGTATTGCTCGCTAACGAGTCAGTTTAAGGGGTGTTCACATGCTCCAATATGTTGGGTCGAAACTGAAAATCAGGTTACTTGTTTTAGTGGATTGAACTATTATGGAAATTTAATCAACTCTAACAATATACTAAATTGGATAAAGATTAACATGTTGACAAAAATATATCGAGGTATTTGTAAGATATGTCGGTAGAATTAGTAGGTACTCGTATTTGTATGACACATTTTGTGTCACATTTCCAAATGCCAAACCCTAATTTATAGATATTGGTACGGAACCCTTCGTGCGCAAATCCGACTCGCACTTGGCCAGTTTTAAGTATTCAGGATTCTCATGTTGAAATCCGATTTGTGTACGGATCTTTATTTACTGGATAATGAGGTAGACATGGCAAATATACAAAGGTCGGCAGAATACGAAATTGTACGAAATGCGTTGTTTTATGCGCCACAATATAATGATGTACTAACACTATACTTGTCTCTATAATCAGTCACTTGTCTCTATAACAAAGCTCCTTATTTAAAATACAGAAACAATACGGTTTTTTCCCAAGTATATTTTCTTTTCTAAGTGTAAATTTTCAATTACTTACAGAAATAAATATATTTTTCGATTTTTCTTTTGTTTTAATATATGATCTAGCAATATAACTTATGTGGTAACACTGCACTAACAAGCTTCAAACGCTTAGCATTTTGAGCTAGCATTATCTAACTCATTTGAAAAAAAAAGTTTTTACTAACAACATATTAATTTAAAATTAAGTATGTTTTAAGATTAGCAAATTCAGGTATCTCAACGTAAATTAGTCTAAAAAAATGTCATTAATTTTATTTTATATATTATTATTAGTAATATGATAGTTGGTAGGTATCTATATAACTCACAGATATACAAAACTTAACCCGTTACTGATCCTGCACGTTAATCCAAGATATACTTACCTCATATTTGCCAAGTAAACCTGTCCCTGCTAATTAAGGACACTATCCGTTTACAGGTGTCTGTCCTTGTAATTAATTGTTAAATACAGGTGGACCAGGAAGAAGGGGATTCCGAGGGCTCAGGGAGGTACGGAACAATCCCGCCATTCCCGCCTCCGCCGCCAGGATTGGACGGTAAGTCGACAACGTCCGTGAACGTGATATTCTGTTTTCAAAATATTTTTTTTCGTTTCGATTTAAACCAACAAAAAGGATGTGACTATTATTTGTAGTAAAAACTTTTTGGCTTATGTAATTGTAGTAGTGACACATGAAGCTATTATATACTAGAATACGTCCATGTAGTGACGAGATTCTTCGTAAAAAAGTTAATTATTTTTAGCTGCCTATGCTTACATTATATTTCAAATCTGATTTTGCTAGACTGACTTGACAAATTCCGATCAAGCCGCGTTATCGGAAAACAATATTATTATCTTTTGTAACAGATATGCTATGATTTTTTTTCGAATATTTATTGTATAAAAAGGTCCCAATAATTACATCTCTGTTTATTTTTCCAGGATATGGAATGAGATGGAGAGGCGAGAAAGGCGAACGAGGACCACGGGCAAGACAAAATTTTACAAATTATAAAAAAATAATATGATATGATACAGATACCATTTGATGTCATTTGCAAACATTTTCTTCAAATCTACCATCATGATATGAGTATTTAATTGGAACGTCCAACGAAGTAATATAAATAGCAAGAAAAAACATAATTTCTTTTCTAACGATTTATTGAAACAAATTGTATCGTAAACGAGCGAGCAAGGGCATGCCTCTTAATTTATCGCAGTCCGCCCTCTAAGCTTTAATTGTTGCAAGTTTTTTACAATACGACTCCAGATAATAATATAAATGAAATACTTAAAGTGAAGAATAACAAAAAAGCAATGACTGAAAATAAACAAAGAGTAGGTAAATTTATATTCAGTCACATTTAACGAGACGCATAATTGAAATAACAAACGTACAAATTCAAAGGATTAATTTAATTCAAATGTATTATGATGTTTTTTTCTTATTAATTTCCATAAAATACTCAATGCTATTATTTGTATTAACAAAAGCCAAGATAATAAAGCATAAATTCTCAAAATAAATCTTCATAAAAAATCAGAGCCAGTTCACAAAATAATTGAATCGCAGACTTTTTATATTTGTCGCATCGTAATCGTTTTCCTTATTCTAAATAGGATTCTAACCATCTCATGATAAAGAGCCATTACATGGGACTGAACAGGGTGTTTGCTAATCGTCGGGTGCTCCTGTTTATTATTGTGAATATACTGCGATTACTATCACAATTAATGGGGTTCAACTTACTTAGCTCTATTAGTAGAACTATTTTTATGACTCTATCAAATACTCTAGTAGGTATATATAGAATGTATCAATAGGTCCAGTGAAAATTGAATAAAAAATAAATTTAAAATAACGGCAGTGCAGTGCCAGTGTAAATAAAATGGATAACGAAAAGATAGGATATAAAGTATATAAATACATACTTAATAGGATGGCTGCTGTACAATTACAAATGTAATGTTAAGCATCACTTAGAGTTAATAAATATTTTTTCATTTTTCAAAATGTTCACTTATATAGTACCTACAAAAAGAGAGTATAGAGCATTATATTATTGTTTGTTACTTTTTAATTCCAAAACCAATAATGCATACAAATCATGTGACTCCTAAAATTTTCCACATGAGTGTACTCAATTCATATAATAGAAGCTACTATAGATTACTTACATACATCACAGCTAAACTAAAAAACTCTTAATATTACTTAATGCTTGAAAACTTTTTTTTTCATACCATAAAACGCATTTATATTGCTTACATTTGCGCGATATCTAAATAACTGCGGGTCAGATAATTTTTTTAAATAAATAATTTGTGGAAATCGGAACAGCGTTTGATAAGCGATTAGTGCCGGTCAGCAGTATTTATTGCAGGAAGGCTCTTCCGAAAGCGTTTTGTTTAAAAACTCCCATATATCTTTTTTATTAGACAACAACAATTAGACCGAAATTCTGAAAGTATCAATACCTTCTTCTTCAATTGTTTTGTTCTTACTACAAACAATTTTAATTGTGTGAAAGTCTTTGTGATTTATTTTTATTGCCCAATTACAGCAAAGCTAAACTACTCCTCCGATTTTGATGAATGAGGTGTCCATCAATTCATTGTTATGGTACAGGTGACATAGGCCACATTATAACCCGACTACGCCAAAAAGAAGGATTTTTAAGCTATTGCATAGCTTCTATCGCGGGCCTTGAGCGCGGGGACCGAATCCAGAAATTCCGTAAGGAAAAAAACCTCACGCTCCCCACTCCGACGGGCACAGAGGTGTGGCTTGAAGGCCGTGCATTGTCTATGATATGATGGATGGGTGGATGGGTGGATGGGTGGATGGATGGATGATACAAAATGCCATGCAATAGCTTTACCGCGGCAGTCTCCGAGTGCCACACGTCTTTTTTTTTATTCTACTCAGTCACTAACAGGTTTAGAACTTTTCCTTGTGTAAAAAATTTCAAAATGCCTAGGTTATTAATAATTTGTGTTTAATTTTATATATAACAGGGATCACCAGGCGAGACTATACGTGGGCCCCCGGGGCCACCAGGGCCTCCTGGGCCTCCAGGTACACCTGGCACAGTACCAGAATACTCCGGCTCTGGAGACGACGTAAGTTTATTCTTTGAAATATATTTGATCTGCCATTTTGAAAATTCAGAGATAAAGTTTTTTCATAAGAGTTAATAAATAATTATTATTATAAAGAACGTACGTCAAAGGGAATTGGTTAGATTCCAACAGCTCATTTTCGTCATCTTGCGTATAATATAAGCCTAATTACACCTAATTTCCTGGAATTTATATTTCGTCGCTCCCATTTACATAAGGGTGCGTCAGTGTCAATTATCTTTACCACAGAAGTGTTTTGCAGTGTTAGAATTTTAATCTTAGATTATTCAAGTAAAGGTAATGTCGATTCTGCCTTCCCCTGGTTTTTACCAAACTGAGCCATAAGGAGGGTAACATTAAAATCCTTTCCATGGAGTTGAGTTGTCTAATTAACTATATGTACCTACCAAGAAAATTGTACACATGTCGAACTTAATGGAAAATTAATGGTTACTGTTAACAAAACCAGCTTTTATTTTCACTTATTCTACTTAAATTTCAGCCTTTTGTTAGCCATAAAGGACACACTTAGTGTATCATAAAAAGTTCCCAACTCAAACGAGTCCCCGGGCATACCACATCATACCCAAATCAGTATCATGCAAATACGAAGTGGACAAAACAAATCCTCATATCCCTAGTAAAGTCTAGACCGCAGAGACCTCGTTTAGCCTGCGGGCTTCACCTGCTCTCAGTAAACAAAGCTGTGTCCCATGACACATGGTCTAAGTCTGAGGTGTCAGCGAACCGGTTGGGCGCATTATGCCCAAATATCCTTATCGAATACTAGCAGTGTCCCTTGAGAAAACGGGAATAAAACGGGGTTACTCAGTGATAATGTAGCTTTCCATTGCCGAAAGAAGTTTTAAAATCGGTTTAGTGGTTTAGGTGTGAAAGTGTAATAAACAAACAAAAAGTCACTTTTGATATATTTTGAATACTAGCGGTTCTGCGCGGTTTCTCCCGCGTAATTCCCGTTTCCGTCTTAAAATGGGGATAAAATATAGCCTATGTTACTCTGGAGTATTCTAGCTTTCCATTGGTGAAAGAATTTTAAAATCATTCCAGTAGTTTTTGAGTTTTACCGTAACAAAAATACAAATCTTTCCTCTTTATAATATTCCTATAGACTAGATGTTCCGAGTGGTTTCACCCACGTAGTTCCCGTTCCCATGGTAATACTGGAAAAAATTTAGCCTATGTCGCTTTGCGTATCTGACTTTCTGCGCAACGCAAATGGTCAGATATGCAGAATTGCAGAATATCAGCGGGTCTGAAAAGGCCGTTTCGGGTGAATCATAATAGAATTCTATTTCGATTCATATTCGAAATTTTCACCAAATACGAATCTGCTAATGAATTGAATTGTCAGTGAATCACTAAATTATGGGACCATTTTACGAAATTTAGAGGAATTGCTTAGGATTTACTGGGAATTCAGAAAAGGAGAATTGCTCAGAGGAATTGCTCAAAGTGGCCATTTTAGACCCACAGAATTCCGACATTTTGCGTATATAAATTAAGACTAATATATTTCGAAATCTTTGTTGAAATCAGCAAAATTTAATAGAATAATGCATAATTATCGCTTGCACTTGTACCAAGCCATAATGCTATCTCTGGCCGCCTCGGCGCTCACAATATGCGTAGCTGTATCAAACCTGAACTTGAATAGCCTATTGAAAAGCAACTCTTTCTATAACACGAGCGGTCACTTGAGACCGCTGGCATTTTAGCTGATTTCTGTACAATATAAGTATACCTAGAGTGAGCATATAAATTTATATACACTAATATTATAATAAGGAAAGATTTGAAAGTTTGTAACGAATAAACTTAAAAACTACTGGACCGATTTCAAAAATTGTTGCACCAATGGAAAGTTACATTATCACTTAGTAACATAGGCAATATTTTATTCCCGTATTTCAAGGGGAACGGGAACTAGGCGGGTGAAACCGTGAGGAACAGCTAGTATAATATATTAACGTATCTGTAGCTGCACTAATAATAGTGAAGAGGAAACATTTGATGTTTTGTGTATGTTTGTATTGAAGAGGCTCCGAAACGACTGTACCGATTTGAATAATTCTTTCACCAATGGAGAGCTTACGTTACTGGAAGTAAGATGGGTTATAATTTTCCCACGGGAATGGCATTTACTAGGATGAATAGCTATTATATTTTATATTATAAACCTGCGAATATAGAAAAATATGTAGACTTAATTGCAAAAACAAAACGGCCACCTAAGCAAACAACCTATTACATTATCTCCTTTAGATTATTTGATTATTTTTAACCGACTTCAAAAAGGAAGAGGTTATCAATTCGTCTGTATTTTTTTTTTATGTTTGTTACCTCAGAACTTTCGACGGGTGAACCGATTTAGATGATTCTTTTTTTATTTGAAAGCTGGTGCTTCCAGATTGGTCCCATTTTAATTTCGTCCAGTTCTGACAACGGCATCCATGAGAAAAACCATATAAGTTGAAGATTGAAGTCGTTTTTTTAACTCTTTAGAGTGGTTATAAGTGGTATCTTCGTGTATTGTATATATGGATGTGTCTCTATAACTAAACTAGGTGTTCTCGTCGTCGTATTATAATTAAAGGGTCTGTCCACGCGTGTTATTTCTAGTTAAATACACTATTGGACAATAACCTTCACGGTCTGATAGATACTTATTGGATAGTAAGTAAATGCGTCTTCAAACGAGCGAATAAAGGTTCTGACTCATTAAAATTTCAATATCACTTTGTTGGCCATTTAGAAGGTAAATTCACACGTGTTGAAGTAATTAACAAAGACCTTTTCATTGTTTTAATTATTCTGGCGTTGAAATTATTTTATTTTATTGTACACTATCGTGCTACAACTTTCTTTAGTTACTCGCATGCCTTATTTGTTAGTTGTTCAATAAAGGAGAGGTTCCATCTTGGACCTGCACATTGTACACTAGCGTGAAAGATAGAGAAAAATCAAGGGTTTACAAGAAAAATTTTAAAAAATCATTTCCTTTCAATCAATTCCACTTGCACAAAAGTAATTAAAATTCAATGGATCCGCATGGAATCATACTGAAATAATACTATTTCTAACTCCCTAAGCCCAATTTCCTTGTTATTGTGAATTAGGCCTCCAAACATCAAAATAATGTCAATTGTCATTTTACCGGTCAGGTCGCAATTTTTTTCGGTCATCGCGATACTAGTTTAATGAAAATTGAAGTTGATTGTACAACGAAACTAGACAACTATGGGCAAAATCATGAATAAAGCTATAGTTATTTTATTTATATTTATCTAAAAAACCTGGTGTAAGTACATGGTGCAGGCCCAGTCTCCATTCATGAAATGTCTCCTTTATTTCATTTTTATTATTTGTTGTTATAGTGACAATAAAAATACACATTCTGTGAAATTTTCAAGTGTCTAACGGTTCATGAGACAGAACCCACAGACAGGTCAACTGACAGACAGACGTACTAACGGACGGAAATAGATGTTTATTAATAGGGTACAACAGATGCCCTTTGACAGTCTTAAGGTAGGCAACCCTAAAAGTCGTGTGTAATTCCGAAATGTATTACAATTGAAATGTAATCGATTTCATAAAATCAATGTCACTCTTCCGATTATCATCACATCTCGAACCCGCACTGGCACTCACTGGTCATTAACCAGGACGACCGGTCGTAACAAAGTTTATTATGCACTTGGCACCTTGCCAACATTCGAGTTCGGGATATCGATTCATTTGATTTGCTCTTCGGAAACTTTTGAGTGGTATTACCTCGGAGCGATGTCAAGACGTTAGGGTATCTGCTTCAACATGTTATCTCGGTGGCTCGTGTCACATAATTATTATTTGTTGTTTTTGGGTTATATCTGAAGAATTATAGTTATAAGTATATATTAAGCACACGTCCACTACAGGGTACACACTCCTATCGGTTGTTTCATTTGTCAGCTTACTATTATTATTACTTGTACACTTCTTAAAAATCATCTCAGATAGAGTGGCGACGATATAATGGGATTCGAACCCTTTTCATTCCACGTTCTGGTTTTTATCGTGTGATATTCTGACGGCTGTCATTTCTGAAGTAACAACCAATGAGGAACCTATTTTCATCAAATCTTTCCTTTCTGGTACTTATACTTCACTACATAGTATAAAACAAAGTCGCTTTCTCTGTCCCTATATCCCTATGTTCCTATGTCCCTATGTATGCTTAAATCTTTAAAACTACGCAACGGATTTTGATGCGGTTTTTTTTTAATAGATAGAGTGATTCAAGAGAAATGTTTTAGTATTAGCATTGCACCCATGCGAAGCCGGGGTGGGTCGCTAGTTTACTAATATTATAAAGAGGAAAGATTTGTAGATTTGTATTCAGTGAGGCTCGGGTTCGAATCCTGGCATGTACCAATGAGTTTTTCAAAAACTTACGTACATATTTATCACTAGCTCGACAGCTCGCAGGTCTCAGAATTAATTCTGAGACATGTGTAAATAGACCCGGTCCGGCGATGGGCTGACCACCTATCACGTTTAGGGGTCCAATGTATCTCGTGAAATGTGGGTATATCCAGGAATGGAATACCTCTGCCTACCCCCTCGGGGATGAAAGGCGTGAGATTATTATTATTATTATTATTTGTATTTTCGTGTGATTGTATGTTTGTATCTTTGTTACGAAGAAACTCAAAAACTACTTTACCGATTTTAAAAATTCTTTTACCAATGGAAAGCTAGAATATTCTTGAGTAACTACGTGGGTTTAAATATAGTGAAATATAAATTCTAATCTAACTTCACTTGATAACTCTTTGTTTTAATAATAATCAGGCATCCAAGCTTTTTTAATACTGTTTAGCTATATTAGGGGCTGCAGGGTATCAAATATCTTCAAGTTTTATTTAGACGAAGTGTATGCAAACAGCCAAATATCAGTACTTAGTTTACCTATATAATACTCTCAGAATAAAATATTTTCTCTTCTTTCCCGCTGATTTCGTAATGGAACATGTAAAGAGAAAGGTAAGTGTGAGTAGGACTTGAATAAAGCAAAAGTTCCAAGCAGTATACGAGTAGTAACCTACACCACACATCCATTTAAGTATTTCGTTTCTCTAAAACTTTTGTCCATGAAAGTTAGTCTGGAGGATTTTCGTTTAACCAAGACAGCGATAATCCACTGCAGATATATTGTTCCTTTCTGTTTTGTTTTATATTTATTATTTAAAAGATACATTATATACTAGGGGACTCGTCGGATAAAGTGTTTTCCTTTTCCAATAGATATTTAGATTTACAATACCCGTTCCCTTGGTAATTATATTTTTTTTAACAAACTTTCTGGCGTGCTCTGAACAACTAACCAAAATTTTCAACGTACCCATAATCATAGTACCTATAGGCGCATATTATATAACTACAATAATATAACTTAAAACTGAGATTATGTATACCAGACTACACCAGAAGCAAGGTAACTTTTTCCAGTGTGTTCGTATGTGTGCATATTTCGTTGTAACCTCCTTCATTCATAGTTAGATTCGTCTTCATCTCAGGAGTGTCCTAGACTACATTTTTACCCGACTACCTCAGAAAGATTGTAATGTTTGAATTGTTTCAGTGCCTTTTACACGCAGTCAGGTTTTTTGGTGTTTAACTGATGTACTAGTTTCTGGTGACACGTTAAAACTGATGTTGAGTTTTTCATGGCAGATTGTCTACGGAGAGAACTACTCTTCACTCGGGCAATGTGGCTGTAACACTAGTACATTTGTATCTCTTCTGAAGACCCATCCGACGCTGCAGGGGCCTCCGGGCCCACCAGGTTTAGTTGGTGCCGATGGAAGGACAGGACCTCCTGGAATTGCTGTGAGTATATCTACAAATAACTTGATAAATACAGTGTATTTTGCAATTTTGCCCTCATACTTACGATAGAAGTCGCAACTCTACAGTGCTGCTATGTTTCATAATGATCACGTCACTGATTGTGAGCTAACGACGGATCTCCACATTATTACAATATGAAAGAGATGCCGCTATGTGAGTCGCATAAAGCTATCCTCTTCAAAGTGCTCTCAAGTGGATATTAAGTAAAATTCACAGCCACTAAGGCTGTCAGTACCTACTTTTGATTTACCTTTGTCTAATTCCATTCATTCGCGTCGATTTCCCAAACTAATAGGACAATTATATTTAAGAGCAGTGATAGCCCGGACGGTTAAAGAGCCGGCCGAAAATCAGTGAGGCTCGGGTTCGAATCCTGGCAGGTACCAATGAGTTTTTCAAAACTTACGTATATATTTATCACTAGCTCGACGGTGACGGAAAACATTGTGAGGAAACCCACAGGTCTCAGAATTAATTCTGAGGCATGTGTAAATAGACCCGGTCCGGCGATGGGCTCACCACCTATCACGTTTAGGGGTCCAATGTATCTTGTGAAATGTGGGTATATCCAGTAATGGAATACCTCTGCCTACCCCCTTAGGGATGAAAGGCGTGAGATTATATATATATATATATATATATATATATATATATATATATATATATATATATTATATTTAAAACTATTTACGAACTGATTTTATTTCGTAGGGTCAACCAGGACTTCAAGGGGAACGAGGACCAATAGGACTTCGAGGTGAAAAAGGAGACCGAGGTGACTTAGGACCAAGGGGCCCGGAAGGTCAGCCAGGTCCTAAAGGAGAACCAGGGGTGGACGGGAGACCAGGCAGCCCAGGGCCCCCTGGTCCACCTGGGCCTTCCACCTCAACAGATTACAATAATTTCGAAGTAAGCAAATACAACACAGTGACAAATTAAAATTATGAAGTTAATTTGGGCTTTCATGAGGCTTTCAGTAATCATAAAGTAGATTATTAAAAAAATATACATTTTTATTACTATAGATACTAATAAAAATCATATAAATTTATGTAATTTTATGATTTT
This sequence comes from Ethmia dodecea, assembly GCA_963855545.1. Lineage (NCBI taxonomy): Eukaryota > Metazoa > Arthropoda > Insecta > Lepidoptera > Depressariidae > Ethmia > Ethmia dodecea. The sequence goes on from OY979449.1 coordinate 5,827,465, forward strand.
CATGCTATCCTTTCCTATTTATTTAGTCGAATTGGAAACCTAGACAAATATATAAGGTAAGTCCTAGGAAAATAACTATTTGATAACAATTTGTAGTGGCACTTATATTTACTTTCAATATCCTACTAAAGTTCTTTATTCACGTAGTATCATGTAGTAGTATCACGATGTATCACTATTCCAAAAAATCTCCGACTTATTGTAGTTAATTTTATAGAATACCCATATAAATAAGTAGGTACTTTTTTCCAAAGTTGAATCACTAAAATATGTATTATGGTCACCCTTCTAAAATCAAACATGCAATTCCAAAGACCCATTTTGATCCATCTCAATGTTGTCTTGAAGGTATCGCTAAAAACCGTACTGCCGCCATAGTACTTTATTTAATTATTATATCTCGTGTGATATTTATCTTTATCAGAGCTAACACCATGCAAAGTATGGACTCTACAATTTAAACATTCCTCAATCAATCTATTCTCAAATGAAATAATTACACTGAAATCAATCGATTTCTAGTCAAGTCAGTTTCTAAACATCATTTCGTAACAGGAACTAGTCACTCTTGTTATAGAGCGATTGGATCTTTTCTGGGAAGCAGAGAAATGCAAATTTGTAAGAAAATATCCTGAATTTTATAAAAAACGTGAAGATTTAAGAACGAAATATTCTTTGAGACCAACCCGTAAAAATCAATTACTACAGCCTACTTCCAGGCTAAAATTACACTCTTCTGGTCCGTTAGCTATGTCCATTTAAGTATATAATAATCTACCGCAATATCTAAAAAATGAAACAAACGAGATGAAATTTATCAAACTATTGAAAGAAATGCTCTATAAAAATGTTACTATACCGTAGATGAATATATCAATGATAAAATGTAATACATATAGTATACTAGCGGATGCCCAGCGGCGTTGCCCGCGCGGATTCCTTTTATTCCCGTTCCCGTGGGAATTTCCGAAAATCACTTCATAGTGGTTGCCTACGACATATTTAAGACACCTACATACCATATTTCAAATAGCGGGTGCCCAGCGGCGTTTTCCCGCTTGGATTTAGTTTATTCCCGTTCCCGTGGGAAATTCCGAAAATCCCTTCATAGTGGCTGCCTACGACATACTTAAGACACCTACATACCATATTTCAAATAGCGGGTGCCCAGCGGCGTTTTCCCGCTTGGATTTAGTTTATTCCCGTTCCCGTGGGAAATTCCGAAAATCCCTTCATAGTGGCTGCCTACGACATACTTAAGACACCTACATACCATATTTCAAATAGCGGGTGCCCAGCGGCGTTTTCCCGCTTGGATTTAGTTTATTCCCGTTCCCGTGGGAAATTCCGAAAATCCCTTCATAGTGGTTGCCTACGACATATTTAAGACACCTACATACCATATTTCAAATAGCGGGTGCCCAGCGGCGTTTTCCCGCTTGGATTTAGTTTATTCCCGTTCCCGTGGGAAATTCCAAAAATCCCTTCATAGTGGCTGCCTACGACATACTTAAGACACCTACATACCATATTTCAAATAGCGGGTGCCCAGCGGCGTTTTCCCGCTTGGATTTAGTTTATTCCCGTTCCCGTGGGAAATTCTGAAAATCCCTTCATAGTGGCTGCCTACGACATACTTAAGACACCTACATACCATATTTCAAATAGCGGGTGCCCAGCGGCGTTTTCCCGCTTGGATTTAGTTTATTCCCGTTTCCGTGGGAATTTCCAAAAATCCCTTCATACCAATTTCCTATGACATATCAAACACCTTCATAGCATTTTTCAAGTTTCTAGGTGTTATCGTTTCGGAGTAGTACGTATTTCTCTTTTTAACCAGTTTTTTTATTTTCCCGTGGGAATGAGATATTTTCCTGGAATAAAAAGTACCCTAGATGTTGACCCGGGTACTCAGTTATCTCCATACCAAATTTCATCAAAATCCGTCCAGTAGTTTTTGAGTGATGCGTGCACAACCAGACAGACAGACAGACAAAAATTCCAAAAATTTGTGTTTCGGTATCTATATCGATAACTATATATACTACCGTTAAAATTTTCAAAAAATCTTTCATGTACAGACACGACCCCGTTAGAGTTTTATTATATGTATAGATAATTAGCACGTTCCCTCTCACGTATTGCAGTGCCTAAACTAGGTCCTTATTGACACTGAAATATGTAAATACTATCTATGTATAACATAAGGATTGCAATAAACCATTTTAATTTGATTTGATTTGATTTGAAACCTGAAGGAAGTAAACTTTTGTTTTCTACTGAATGACAAGGAAATTATTTTCTATCGTCTCCTCAAAAGGTTTCCTAAACGATTATTATCGACAAACCATATTTAAATCGAATATTATTTTATCCAATATATTCCGTTTTTTTTCATAATATTACCTTTTTTGTACACTTTGCTCACACCATAAACTTATAATAATAAAATATTATGATTGGGTATTTTTGTTTTATGTTTGTTACGATATATAGTATGTATTAGTTTATTTTATCAACATATATATGTATTAGGATTTACGTAATAATATATATATATATATATTTATATTTACCGTAATGTTATATTTAATTGATTTTTTTTACTATTTGCGGCCAATTCCGCCAAATTATTTCTGCTTAGCCTGATGGTTGACTGGTAGATAATGCCTTTAGGCATTAAGTTCGCCATGTGTACATTTTCTTGGTACATGAAGTTAAATAAATAAATAAATTGGGTACAACAACCACTATGCCAATGTCACGAACTACTTTCACATTAATATTACTATCAAATACACTCCCGGACCCATCTATCGGGCCACCTAGTGTTTTAAGTTTTGACGGTCCCTAGCTAAAAACGTTGTCACACGAGATCGCGGTCTTCCTTGACAACAAACGAAGCCGCCAGTCTCTAAGTACCTTTAATAAACTCGCCGGACAATAGTACGGCTTAAATTCAGTTGTGCACTCACATTTCTTAAAACACTAGGTGGCCCGATAGATGTGTCCGGGAGTGTATTTTACACTAACAAAAAATGTAAAATAATAATAATTATAATAAGGTAATATTTAATTAATTTACCACATAATTTAACACCAGGAACCTGTAATGGGCTTGGGGGCCTACGGAGGAGCGATTGGAAGACCAGGAGCCCCAGGACCGAAAGGAGATGCCGGCCAGCCGGGTCCTATGGGTCCTCAAGGAGATCGAGGTTTCTCAGGCCAGAAGGGAGAGAGGGGTCTACCAGGCCTCGGCGGACCGAAAGGGGACCGGGTAATTTGTTAAACGCCTGTGAATAGTACTTCAACAAACCATAAAATGCACCAAAATTAATTTTGCAGAAAAAAAGTACAGCGCGATGCGATACGATCATAATAATAATAATAATAATAATAATTTTTATATTGTTTTGTAAATGTTTTTATATATTTTACTTTTATATAGATATTGTAAAAAACCTAACTTAAGATATAAAATAAATAAATATATAATAATAATAATAATATGTTATATTTTATGATTCAATCTATATATTTGTATGTAGTTTGGCTTCAGGTCGGGTCCACTCAGTGAAAGATTTATACTGTTGTTAAGCATAGGTCAGATCAGTTTATCCGGTCTTTTATTTTTCAAAGATGCTTTAAGCTTTTGTATTTCTACCTTACGCCCGCGGGATGCCGCTGCTTTATTGACTAAGCCACTCTATAACTGGTAGAATAGTACCTCTCCGTAAGTGACTTATTTGATCATTACGTTCTTGATCGAGAACAAACTTGTCGGCTTTCCAAAGTGAGCGCGCACTTTGAAATCTTCCACCCCTACCATCGCAGCCTATACGGCCTACTGAGGAATCCAGGGTGGACTCCACTAAATACTGGGATAATTAAATTCCATAGACAAATATTTGGGTTATAGGCCAAACAGAAACAAAAAGAAGTACCTACGTACAATCTTTGTCTACGCAGCGAGAAGATTGTCTCTAAAAAATATTTTTTATAGGGTCACCCGGGCCCTCAAGGAGATCGGGGTATTAAAGGAGACCGCGGAGGTCCCGGTCTGGACGGCAGACCTGGCATACCTGGAGCAAATGGCCGACCAGCTGACAAAGGCGAAAAAGGTTATTGCAAACATTAAATGGCCTAAGCACCATTTTAAAATTTAGTATAAACAAAAAATTTGCTGAGGCCTTTTATCCCCGAGGGAGAAGGACAATTTTATATTCATAGTCAAATTCTCTGCAGGTGAACGAGGAGAACCAGGGCCCCCCGGTCCACCTCTTACAACTGGAGTTTTCAGCGCCGATGACCCTGAGTTCTTGGCTGCAGGTAAGAGAATAACTTCAAATAAATTTATGCTAAAAACCTACAGCTTTCTTAGTATCCTGGTGGTGCCGTTATATCGCTACTTCCCTACTTAATTTCGGCATGCATAGTCTACACTATATAATATAATGTAAAATAAAGTCGCTTTCCGCGCTTGTCTGTATATCCGCTAACTTCTAAACCACGCAACAGATTTTGATACTGTTTTCACTAAAACTTTTTAAAAGCTGTGATATTATAATTTTACTAGTGGTAATAGAATTGCCCTGACTTTTGTCAGACGTCTCCATTTACAATATCACTGGTCAATCTTGTTTACGTTATAATTTCAATAAGCAGTTTCAGTGGCATTGTAATAACCATAGCTAAATTGTCTAAACTAACAACACTTGGATGTATTCTTAAACCATACCAACATACTCTTACATCTATATGAACATTAGAGAACCTCACGAATGAGAAGCGTGCTCTTTAACCGCTGGGCTACCACTGCTCTCTTTTTCAAAATATAGATACAAGTCTGATAATATTATAATTAACATGTATATTGTTGTTGAAGGTCACTTGCAAGCAGCAGTTTCTAAAGGAGAAAAGGGCGAAAAGGTATCTGTTGCAATTACACGATTAGTACGTAGTTCATGAGTGTAGGTCATGAATATATAAGTAACCGGAGGCCCTAACCCCCTCCCCCACCCCTCCCCCTACTCCCTCCTCAAAGGCCGGCAACGCAGTTGTGACTCTCGAATTGCAGGTGTCTATGGGTGACTGTAGTCACTTACCATCAGAGTGACCCGTCTGCTTTCAAAATATTTTTTTTGGCTGTTTCATATTATGTTTAAGATGAAATTTTTTTTGTGTATGAATCGCTCTTGTAGACGCCACGTGTACAAAAATTTATGATCTATGTGAACTCGGGAGACTATAAATAAAATAAAATAAATAAAAATATTTATTTCGCAAACAAAAACGGTACAAAAATTTGCTCATATTTGCAACCTTCTATTAAGTGAAGTACACCTGTATCAGAAGGTCGCGCTCCTCCATATCTTACATTAGAAAAGTAAGTACCTACTGAATTTGTTCACATATATAGTGACTAAAAGAATAAACATAAAATAAAATAAAATAAAATGTGCCAAAAATAGAACATGAAGTTAAAGATTTACACATTTTATCTGTAAATATTGTAAATGAAGTATTTATTTTCTTTCAAATAAAGATAAAAGCATGCTTGTATCTGTAGTGAAAGCAAAGTGTTGAGTGCAAGCTGAGTGTTGAGTATGACTATATTGTGTATGGTGTGTGTGAGTTAATGTTTGTGTCTTGTGTAAGTGTGTGTATTGTATGTGTGTATGTGTTGTGTGTGGGTGCATGCGTACGTATAAATTGTTTTGTTTATGAAGCTTACCGTAGCTAGCCCTACGAACTAAGTTCTTGGGGTCGATTCATCGTTGAGTCACTAACTACGGCGGCATCACAGTAATAATCAATATGCAACAAACAGTAATCAATCAGTATGTTTACAGGTAAGTGTCGATCGCTAATAATCACTGTATTTGTTTAAATAGGTCTTCTGTTTGGTCGCTACAATATACATGTGTACCAGACTTCAAAAAAAAGTCCTTCAAACTTGTTTTCCTTTTTTGTCTATCATGTCATAATATTTGCATAGAATTAACATAATATACAAGGTGTCAATCCTTATTTTACATTTCTTGGAAAAAATCGCGGTATTTAATGCAAATTGAGGATTGTGCTTATGTAGGTACCTACTTGATAGTGCGATTTTATTAATAGACTTTGGTTTGTGTGTTATGTACCTGGGCCTAATATATACATATTTACACGGCTAGGCTAGGGAGCCATAATTATCTACACTATAATTAATATTATTAAAAGGAAAGATTTATTTGTTTGTTTCTATTGAGTAGCCTCCGAAACTACTTGACCGATTTTGAAAATTCTTTCACCAATAGGAAGCTTACTTTTCTGGGAGTATCAAAGGCTATAATTTTCCCACTGGAACGGGACTAAATAAGAATAAGAATAAATGTATTTGATATGAACAGAGAAATTGGTATTAACAACTTGTTGAGGACCTCTTTAAAACTTTAATTAAGTTTATGTCAGAGAACCCCAAATGTATTCACATCGTACGCAAATATTGTTTTCAGTCATTGAAGTATTTTTTTTATACTAATTATATGATTACTTTAGATAACTAGTGTTAGCCCATAAATATGGATTGGAGCAACTCTATTGTCTCAATTTCACCAATGTATTGTCTAGCCCTCTAAACGTACGAAAAGAACGGCCGAAGTGTTTACAATCTGAAATTTTTTGAAATGTTGGTTTCATTTCATCTTAGGTAGGTACCATGTTTGTCTACCACGTAGTTTATGGAACCATCGTTCAATGTTCAGGGTGAAAAAGGCAGCCGGGGCTTAGACGGCACTCCTGGGATCCCTGGCAAAGACGGGAAGTCAGGGGAAAGAGGGGACATCGGTCCATCAGGCATGCCGGGTATGTCTGGCCCCCCGGGCCCACCAGGCCTGAAAGGGGAGAGCGGGGAGAGAGGACCTCCCGGACCAATCAGCATCGCGTCGGCAGGATCTGAAGTTGTTACAGTCAAAGTAAGTAATAATTTGATAGAATTCACGCGATTGACTAATGAATATTGATAAAACTATAGTGTTTAATTTTGACTTTTGCCATTAAACACAAAACATTGTCAATCAATATAAAGAAAATGACGTGTTGTGGTGTATTCACCTTCAAACCCCCGAATCCAAAACAATATTTGATAAATAAAGATAACAGCACTTATAGTCGAGCGATTAACTTCATATAACCGTTACTCTGCTTATATCGGACTGTACTGCAAGGTTATTATTTTTTAGGTGACTTGTGTTGTGATAGCCTATCGAGATCTTCTTCAGACTTTATCAAGCCTTCTCTCGTTCACTAGTTTACAGTTGAAAAAACCACCAAGTGAGAGTCGGACTCGCGCACGAAGGGTTCCGTACCATTACCTACCTATAAAAACGGCAAAAAAATCGCGTTTGTTGTATGGAAGCCCCCTTATTTTATTTTTAGTATTTGTTGTTATAGCGGCAACAGAAATATGTACATAATTTCTGAAAATTTCAACTGTCTTTGTTCTGTCTGTCTTTTTTTCAACTAGCTATCGCGGTTATTGAGACAGCCTGGTGACAGACAGACGGACGGACAGACAGCGAAGTCTTAGTAATCGTATGTGTGTAATGGTCCCGTTTTTACCCTTTGGGTACGGAACCCTAAAAAACTTATATGCGCATGGTTACAATGGCACTAAATTAAACATACACGTAAGTCGATAATATCGAAAGATCGGGAATCGGGGACAACCAAACGGTTTTTTTTAATGCAGTAAGGTACGTAGAAGTAACCACAATTGTGTCGTAACCCTCTTTACATAATCGAGATTCAGTCGATACGTTATTCGGTGTAAGGACTGGCATACAGTGGAATATTAATTAGGTATGTTATTTTGAACGTACTCAAAAGATATAATGTTGTCGGAAAATACGTGATTGACCTTGGTCAGTAACAATAATGTAATTCGTGTGCGAATCGTTTATTTCGTTAAGGAATGTTATAAATAGTTACTTGATTGGTAACTTTTTTGATGTTTGTGTGTTTAAATAAATAATAAAAAAAAAAGCGGTGATAGCCCGGACGGTTAAAGAGCCTGCCTAAAATCAGTAAGGCTCGGGTTCGAATCCTGGCATGTACCAATGAGTTTTTCAAAAACTTACGTACATATTTATCACTAGCTTGACGGTGAAGGAAAACATCGTGAGGAAACCTGCAGGTCTCAGAATTAATTCTGAGACATGTGTAAATAGACCCGGTCCGGCGATAGGCTCACCACCTATCACGTTTATTGGTCCAATATATCTCGTGAAATGTGGGTATTTCCAGTAATGGAACACCTCTGCCTACCCCCTCGGGGATAAAAAAAGGCGTGAGATTATTATTATTATTATTATTAAAAAAAAAAAATGTTTTAATAAATAAATAATCTCACGCCTCTTATCTCCGAGGGGGTAGGCCGAGGTATTCCATTACTGGAAATATCCACTTTTCACTATATTCTTATGACCCCTAAACGGAATAGGTGGTTCAAACGAAAAATTGAAAATAAAAATATTTCAATAATCTAATGATTTAAGACCGTTAAGAAAATGGAACTGAATGTTTCTTGAAACAAACATTTATCTCAGATAATAATAAAATAACACCAAAAAAAATATTTGGTAGATTAACTAATATAATATTGTAACTGACGGCTTATAAGAGAAGCCGTCGAGATAGTATATGTTTATCTTAGACAAACACCCATTAGTATTATTCTTAAATTATGTTTGCGGATTATCCTTAGGAATTTGCTAGAGAGTGAACAAACTTATCTTTTAATATTTTTCGAGTAATTTAGATAAGCACTGATATTTGTGGAGGTATCTACCTACCCGTGCGAAATATTCCAACAGTGATTTATCCAAAATATATTCCAATTCTATTTTTCAATATATAAATTTATTTAATATATATTATTTATATATTTATTTATGTATGTAATAGTATGTAAGAGTATGTTCAATAATATATAGTGCACCGTCTACCCTAGTTCTAATCTCTCAGTTTCATGCATCCTAAGGTTGTCTGGAAGAGATCGCTAAAAGCGATAAGACCGCCCAATGTACTTTAGTTAATGTTGGTATCCATATTGTGTTGTTTTTGGTTTAAAATAAAGAGTTATTGTATTGTATTGTATTGTATTGTAAAGGTATTGTCGCCAACAGTGATGTCTGCTATAAACTAAAAGTTCATAAAGGAATTGTCTTGCTGAACGTAGGTCACCGATGCTTGACTGGTATACATAACAAAACCAAAACTCTCATACAGGGTGATAAAGGTGAGATGGGGCCTCGTGGTCGCAGAGGCAGACCAGGCCCACCCGGGCCTAGGGGACTACAGGGCCTCCAAGGAATCGCCGGTCTCCCGGGAAGACCTGGAGATAAAGGAGACTCTGGCGTACCTGGCTGGATGGTGAGAATGTCTTTTGCATTTGCAAATAGTAATAGAAAAATGGTGCTAAGTTTGGTTTACTAGCGAGTGCCCAGTAGTATAATCAGTTTTTGCCCGCTCCTGTGGGAATTCCCTAATTTGATTCTTAGTGTTGGTACACTTACCTACATCATTTAAGAAACCTTTGTGCATTCCTCTAGACTCATAGCTTTAGGCTGTACATTAATCGAACTGTCAGTCAGCCAGTCAGTTTCTTATTTTATATGTTATAAAGAAGATATGAATTACAAAAAATATTGATAGTAATATTCTTACTTTTTTCCTGCTGCACAGAGTACAAAGGTATGTGATTAATAAAAGTAAATAGATGTACTTACTAGACAAAAATGTTTTATGTTTTTCTCCTAATATATTTTATTTAATAAATATATACATTACAGGGTCGCCCAGGAGCTTTAGGAAGTCCAGGTCCAGTAGGCCCTAAAGGCGAAAAAGGCGATCCAGGTGTCAACATTCTAGATGTTTCTATGGCAAGTACCCTCAAAATTGTTTTATTAAGAGTTATCTATACTTAAATGATACTATTCGTGGTGTTAGTTTTACTTTAAGTTTTCTTATTTACCCATATGTCCAATAATTATTGAATTTGTATCCATCAACCTTACACAAACATGAGTGGTATTTATTTTCAAAGGTTTACATGAATTAGAATAATCAAAATTATATTATTTAATTATTTTAAAATACTTTCACAGTCTCAGTCTTACAGACATCCTTAAAACTTAATTATATATCCCGAAAAGCTTAAATGACCCCCTGAAAACTATGATTATCGCTGCCTCTTCTTTAATTTGAGTGGCAATCCGCCAACAAAACCTTCTGACACAATTCCTGAGGGTTCAGGGTCCGGATTCTGCTTGCTACATGCCGCAGGTTCCACTGTATACTTCTGCAGAAGAGCTGCGATTCCAGCCATGGACTGCATCTGACCCAGTCTCGCACCTGCATTATTTATTTGAAACTTATTAGTAATGATTAAATGTTCAAATACAAGCCTAAAATCTATAACCAATGCAATACGCGAAGATAATTCATATTGGCCGTTAAGAGTCTTGACTATTACAAAAGCCATAAATAATTTACCATTAGAATACTCTTTGCTTCAATCAATGAACGTAATTAACTCCACTATGATTAATAATATTATTTTAAAACTTTCAACCACGATACAACTAAAAGGTTGCATACAAGATCGCAATGAAATACTGACCCCTTCAAAAAAATTTAACTTTAATCTTCAACAAAGTGCAACCATTTTTCCGTCCATCCGATTTTATAAAAGTGACGGCAAAAGAGCTGAGGACGAAAATATGGAAATTACATAAAGAAATAGGAACTCACCGACACATGCCCTTGGACCATCACCAAATGGTAAAAAGAAGTACTTCATGTCTTTCACTCCATCCCTGAATCTTTCAGGGTCGAACTTGTCTGGATTTTGGAAATATTTCTCATCTCTGTGCATTGCTTGAATCGGTATGTAAACTTTGACGTTTTCGTCTATGGTAAGGTCAAGCTCAGGGAATGTGTACTGGGGTGATGAGCACATACGAACTAAATATCCTACTGAAGGATACATTCTCATTCCTTCGTAAAATGCCATTTCTAAGTAACTCATCTCATTAACAGCATCATAAGTAAGTTTATTATTGTGCTTCGCAAGCACCCTGTCTATTTCTTCCTGTACTTTTTCTTGGCAATCAGGATTAAATGCTAGTTGATGTAAAGTGTAACTTGAAGCAGTTGACGATGTTTCAAATCCAGCACCAAAGAACACGAAAACCTGAGCTACCATAATCATGTCTGTTATTTCTAGTTCAACTATTTTTGGAGAACCATCAGGCTCTTTTTCTTGTATAGATTCACCAACAATGTTGCCTTTCTGTTTCAGTTCCAATAACAAGTCAACAAAGTCATTTTTACCTGCTGGCTTATAATTTCTTTCTTTCATGATATTCCCAACTAAATGAATCATAGATTTTTCTAAGTCTGGTGTTAAGAAATGCAAATTTTTACATAATTCTGGGAACATAATTTTCAAAGCTCCATTAATAGCATCCCTCGGAGTTCGTTGGAAAATTCTTTTACCGAGCCATCTGAACTGAGAGTTTTCGTCATTCAAAGCATCCATATTGATGCCAAAACCACAGGCACCTATGAAATCAGTTGTGTATCTTGCCATTAGCTCTCGCACATCGTAATATTCTTTGTCGGAAATATCTTCTGCGAGAACTTGTAATTTTTCTGCTCTTTCCGTAATTATGGGGAACATACCTTTTAGTTTGGCAGTACTGAATGCGGGAGTGAAGCGTTGCCGCATCAGTCGCCATAGATCACCATCGGCAAAAAACAAATTTCTCAACAATGGTTCTATCACCGTTTTATGCGGATTAAATCCTCTTGCATAAAAGTTGTAAAAGTCAGTAATTAAGATCCTTTTCGCTATTTCGGGATCTCGAATGACTAATTCGGGAGCAGAACCTCTATAGAAACCTACTACTCGCTCTTCTGGATATTTTTTGTATGTCTCTGTAGCCATCATACACATGCTAGCTCTTTGCATAAATTGTTTCAAGTTGGTCCCGAAAAACGGTAGCGGTGCGTCATGTTTCACTCCTTTCTTCTTCCAATAGCCAAAAGTCCGAGTTCCATACAAATATAAAGCTACCACCACAAACACCAATAAAAAGAAATACATGTTTATGTAAAAAACACCGCACCGATTTTAGGTCCGAACCTTATCGTGGCTCACGACAACTGGCGACTGGTCATCCACAAAAATGTACGGTCGTATAAATATTTAACATAATCAAAGTTACACAAATTTCCGCGAAGGTTCCGTAGCGCGATCGCTGGAAAAACAATTTACTAAGCAGATTTTATTTGTATAAGAATATTACAAACCACGTGAAATGTCTCCTTTTTGTAAAAAAACACGTTTTATTAAATATTTAAGGACACTATAATTATATTTGTTTTATAACTAAATAAGTTTTTTTGTTAATTTAATTAGACATGTGTGCGTTATAATGGGTACTTATTAAATAATAATATTATGGAACAGTCAAACACAAACCTTCATCAGAGAATATTCAGTTTATAAAATTTATATGACCACTAAACAGGATTTATCTATATAAATAAAAATGAATTGATGTTCGTTAGTCTGATTAAAACTCCAGAACGGCTGGACAGATTTTGATGAAACTTTTTGTTTGGGTTAGAGTGGGTCCAGGGATGGTTTATACGGTGGCAGAACGACGTCTGCCCGGGCCACTAGTATGTATATAAATACTAAATGTAATATCAGACGCCCGATACGATGACGACGACGATACGACTCTAACTTCACACATTCATATCGTGACATTGAGGACATAACAACGTAATTGATGAAGATTACTTACCTTAATTATTTATTTAGGTAGAATTCAAAACTATGTTGCATTTAGAACTATGCAAGGATGCTTATGATATTAGATTTTTTTCAGCATGCTGGTATTACTTTAATTTAAGACATGACAGTATGTCTCTATTAACAGATACGCCGACCAAGGTCAAGGACGTTTGCTTTACTCCGAGCACCTACGACCGCAATAAGATTTTTATTGTTCGTCATAAATTAGGTTTCGTTGCTTTTTCTATGGATTTTTGTGATAATAGTAGATGTATGTCCGAAGCAATGAACGTTGAAACTCGAAATAATGACAATTGCGATTGCGGTTGCAAATAGACAGTATGCCTGTACCATGTACAAGTACTATCATTGATCATATTTCATACCATTTCTATTTTTAAACCACGCTCTGATATCCTGACACATCGGTACATGGCCAAATCATGAAAATAACAGGATTGTGCTAGCATTAAAGAAACCGTCATTTATTTCAGTTTAAAGGAGAAAAGGGCGATCGAGGGAACGACGGAACCCCAGGACAACAAGGACCACACGGCCCACCGGGGCCCCCGGGGCCTTCCGGCTCCCGATCAGAAGCAGTTCAATTCGTCCCAGGCCCCCCGGGTCCCCCAGGTCCACCGGGTCCCCCAGGAGTGTCTATTGTAGGGCCGAAAGGAGAACCCGGAATGAGCAATTTTGGAGAAGCGCCGGTCCATGGCACTAAGTTTTATAGTAGGCCAGGTACGAAGCTCTATTTAATTTTTGGATATTTCCTATTACAATTCTAAAAGTCCTGGAGTAAATTTCATTTGCAATTTGGAGATATTGACATTATATTAGATACTAGCAGCGCCTTGCGGGTTTACCCGCATAACTCCCGTTCCTGTGGGAATATGGGAATAAAATTTATCCTATGTTACTCCCTGATAATGTAGCTTTCCAGTGGTGAAAGAACAATTAGAATCGGTCTAGTACTTTTTGAGTTTATTCGTTACAAGCTTACAAATCTTTCTTTATAATATTATATTAGTTTAGAAGTGTAATGAAGTGTCTATTTGTATTGAAATCTCATACAATCACTGTATTTTCATTACGAATATACTTCTTTAGAAAAATAAAAATGATAAATCAACAAAATCCGGTACAAAGATTATTGTTTATCTAAGTATAATCTCAAGATACAAGCGACGCTACCGTATCTTTTTATTAAATTGATCGATCGTTTTCATAAAGTTATATTTATTCAAGACATTAACAAAAACGTATTTATTGATACTAATATTATATACCAACACAAGACTGTATTTCAAAAATAATAATGTTTTAGGTGAGCTAACAGGAAATCTGGACATTATTTACAATAGAACAATAGTTGCAAGCATGTTATTGTATTATTTGAATCTTTTTCTTGAGTTAGGAAAATTTTATTTTCTATCATAAATCAAATTCATAAATTTCAGCTGCAAGTGGAAGAAGTCCTTTTGATGAACTTAAGGCACTAAAAGAACTAAAAGACCTAAAAGAAGGGAGAATGAGAGAAAGTAAGTTTCATAACATAGAAGTTTCTTGCAAAATTTTAGCTCAAAGTACAAAAATCATTCAAAAGGCACAGAAAAACATTCATACAGAGAACCTAAAAGATGTATTAAACCACAGACCATTTTCTGTGCTTAAACAATAATGTCTGCTAATATTATGTAATTATTAAATTATTTGAATAAAAAAATATAAAGAAGAACGGTCATCTGTGACCCAGACCCGACAGAAACGAGACATATCTCAGTTTTTTTGTTATTTTTTATATAGTTGAAATATATATTTTTTTAATTCAAAATCAGTGGCTAACACCAAAATATTGCCTTATGTTTTTTTCAGGCGACACATTAAAAAAAAATTGAATATGCCTATTTATCTACAAAAATAATAAATGTATGTAACCAAATGACGATACAATAACTATAGGATGTATCTAGGTGACCTGGAGATGCAGCTGGGCTATGTAATTTTTAAAATACTAGTACAACAATCAAGGATTCATTAAAATCGTTGTATTCGATTATTTATTGCATAATCGGAAGTTATTATATGTACAAAAACGGTCACTTGCTACCTGCATGCTATGGCTCAGGTAGCCGGGTGCAGACAGAAACCAATCATGCCATCTCACTCTTTCATTAAAACAACAATGGTGCGGAGCGGGGAGGGGAGGCCGTGTGCCGGCGCAACGTAGTATCGGCGACCGGCGGCGGCGCAGTCCTTCGCATCCTGTGTTGAGATCTGTGCGTTTTTGTTTTCAAGGTTACATTTTTTTGTTGATTTTTTGCTTTCTCTATACCGGACTTGATTTTTGCATTCTGAGTGGTTCGTTGACATGGCTGACAATATTAATATTTGTGTTCTGTGTGAATGTGCACTACGTCGTCGTCGTTCATACGTTCTCAATGAACGATTACTGGAAACTCGAAGAGATTTCGTAGAACAACTATTGCGCATCGTTGGTGGTGAAGTAAGTATTATTTTAATTTTTGGTACTTATTTGTAATTAAAGTCTTTCGCAATACAAAAGCGTGTCGAACTGTAAAATATTTATAGTAAGATACCTATTACGGTGGCGTAAATAGACAACATCATGTGTCTTAAGTATTATGATTTACTTTGTTGCTGCTGCCTCATTTTTTATACTTTATAGAAATAAAATAAGGGAACCCGTAAGTGATTAGGGTCGTGAGTTTATGTATGTATGTAAAAAATATAGGTAAATGAGGTTCAGTGCTAGTAATTGCGTGTACGCCTTCTTGTCTTGACTGTGACGCGCGACGCCGCGACCTTTCCCTTTTGTGACTTTTTCTCACCTTTCTTCTGCTCATCTTCTGACAACATGTTATATTCTTAGTTAGGCGCAGTTGTAGACTTGAATTAATAAAGACTTTCTTCAGACATTTATTTTATTTTCATAATGAGAAGTAGATGACATACATTGTGAGCGTGTTGAGAGCGGTGACAGGAAGGGACAGTATTGCTATATGTAATAATAATAAGTCTTAGTTGGATTTCATAATAATATGATGGTAGCATTAGGTAAGCCATATTTTTAGTTTGTTTAAAATGTATTTATGTTTTGTTACAGATAGCTTTTGATGGAACTCGGTCGGTTTGCCACTCATGTCGGCATAGAATCGATGCTTCAATTAATCAAGAGCGACAAGCGTCACCTGCTCCTACCCCACCAGCTGCAGCTGTAAATGTGCAAGAGTTAGACGCGCTTCTAATACGGCCCGGAGATGTTTAATTGACAACTGCAACAACGGTTCCCTGCGTCAAATGCCTAATTCGGTGAAGGTACAACTCCTTAGCTATCACAACTTTTATGTACCAAATCTTGCCCGCATTTGCCAATGGCATTTACTACACATGGCGATAGAAGAGATTCCTGAAAATGTAACAAATCAAATGACCGACTTGAATGCGGAGAGTGTTGGCGACATCATTATCATGTATAGACAAGCCTTAGAACAAAGGTCACACTTCAATGTCGATGACGTTTCTGACGAGGAGTTAAGCTTTTGGACTGGAAGAAACAGAGCCACATTCAACGATTTGCTGAGTCAAATACCAAGCCTTAATCAGTCCTCAAATACTCCACGAAATGACTTGGCTATGTACTTGTGTAAAATTCGATCAGGCGAGCCGCATAATAGAATCGCTTCACTTTTTAATATATCCGAGCGAACTGTTGGGAGAAAAATAAATACAGTAAGGCAGTGTCTCACTACTGACTTTGTTCCGATGCACCTTGGCTTAGACTATATAACCAGGGACGAAGTGATAGCCCGCAACCGGGTCATACCAAATGTCTTGTTTGGTAACGAAGAGTCACCAAAAGCAATAATTACATTCGATGGAACTTACGTCTATATAGAAAAAAGTTCTAACTTTTTATTTCAACGCCGCACTTATAGCCTTCATAAGTATAAAAATCTAATAAAACCATTCATGATCGTGTGTGCGGATGGATATATTTTGGACGTAACAGGTCCGTACTCTGCACGGACCAGCGATGCTGATATAATGAAGATGATATTAGAAAACCATGATGCACCGATTGAAGACGGACCGTTCAATTTTTTATTTCATCAAGGAGACGTATTTATTTTGGACCGAGGCTTTCGGGATTCAATTCCCTTAATTGAAACATATGGCTATGATGCTCATATGCCGCCAAGCAAACGAAGAAAATACACGCAATTAAGCACCGACCAAGCTAATAAATCGAGACTTATTACGATGGTGCGATGGGTTGTCGAAACTATAAACGGCAGATTCAAGCGCGACTTCAAGATCTTCAGAAACAGAGTTTTCAACAAACATGTGCCGCATATATTTGAAGATTTTCGAATTGCTGCAGCTTTGATTAATTATTTTCAAGATTCGTACGAAGACAGTCCTTACACAGAAGATTTCATTGAAATAATTAATCGAAATATACAACGCCCTAATCGACTGGCCGAGTATGTGGAAGAGAATAATCTAAACAGACAAAGAGTGACGTTTCACAGGATGACTGGAAATGATCCGGAAGTTGATTTTCCACAACTAACAATTGAAGACTTAATTAAATTCTCAATTGGCACCTATCACGTGAGGTTAGCCCGGTCTTACTGTAGTGAACATTTTAAAAGCACGGGAGTATATGATATGGAAATATATAGACATCCAGCAGCAGTAGAGGGCAGAATCAATAATACATTAATCAGGTGCAGAATTCATTCGCGACACATTACAACAAAAATATATTATACTTATATTATGTTTGATGAGAATATAAATGGAATAAACGCAATAACTGAATATTACTGCTCGTGTTACCATGAAAAAAGGACATTAGGAAGTTGCACACACGTCATTAGTGTTGTCTATTATTTAGGGTGGGCTAGGCATCAAGATCACTTTGACCACCCCGCACTGGGTATGGATTATGTTTTAAGGGACATAGAAATGTAATAAAACTTTATTTGAACATATTAGTTTTTTTTTGTTATAGATCATAGAACTCCAATGATAGGTACCTAAATCACTGATCTGCAATAAATCATCGAATACCACGATTTTAATGAATCCTAAGTTGATTGTTATACTAGGACATCAAAAATAATATAATCCAGCTACATCTCACGATAGGCGCTACTCGACTCTCCCGCGCATGTTATCCCGCTCCGATATTTGCTAAGTGAAAGGGACCGAACGCTTTGTCGCGCTACTCTCCGCGACATAACGTGATTGTGCTAGCCCTGCAGGTCACCTAGAACATCCTATAGTTATTGTATCGTCATTTAGTTACATACATTTATGATTTTTGAGATAAATAAGCATATTCTATTTTTTTTATTGTATCGCCTGAACAAAAACATAAGGCAATATTTTGGTGTTAGCCACTGATTTTGAATAAAAAAAATATACAATTTAACTATATAAAAAATAACAAAAAACTGAGATATGTCTCACTTCTATCGGGTCTGGGTTTTTTTTCTATGGGGCGTGACCGTTCTTCTTTGACGGGCCTGTTGGCTCAGTTGGTAATAGTGGCCTGCCTTTTGAGTCAAGTGGGTTCGATTCCCGCCCCAAGCCAATATTTATGTGCACTAACATGTCTCTTGGCTTTGTGTATGTGTTTAGTATTTATGTATATTATTTAAGTATGTTTATCAGTAGTTTAGTACCCATAGTACAGACTCTGCCTAGTTTGGAACTAAATGGTCGTGTGTGAATTGTGTCCCACAATTTAAAAGATAAACTAAATTATTTTTCTCGTTATTGGATTATTAGATAATGGCTGAATAGTGAGACTAGAGTCCAATTAAAATCATAATTGATTATGATTACTGATAAATACACAGGTGTTTTTCGTAATGGACGAATGTTAAATACGATCAACGTACTCGTATTGTCAACAAACAAATCATGTTTTCCATGTTCCACCAGTTCCGCCAACACCACCAAATACGAGATCTAGTATTCCTGCAGACGACTCAAATGCAGGCAAAACTGTACCCGGAGCTGCTGTATTCATAAGTACAGCAGAAATGCTAAAGGTATTATCAATTACCTATTTTACTTCTACATACCTATGATTTTAATTAAGTTCTTTTAAGACTGAGACTGATGTGTTAATAGATATTAGTTTCAGTAAAGAAACACATATTGTGTGCATCTTTTTTAAAATCAACAATTTTATTGTTTTATTAAAGTTATCCAACTTCATCTAGAACCTAACGAAGATATCGTTATTCTTTTAGCAAGCTTCTACAAGCCCTGTCGGTTCCCTGGCGTATGTTATTGAGGAGCAAGCTTTGTTTGTCAAAGTTAATTCTGGCTGGCAATATGTTCTGGTAAGTAATAACACCCCAATTGATGAGCATAAAATCAAGATGGATAAAGATCTCAATTCATTTAAAAAGTAAAAGCTTGATTAGATATAATAAAAAATATTCATGGAACCCACTGAAAGTGGATTTATGATGAAGATTGTAGCTGGGTTTATATACAACATTAATGTTGGATAACGATGTTGACATCACAACAATAAAAACACTTATAACTTCTAAATTAAAAGACCACAATATAATTTTAATAAGGGTTCCATGCCTATTTAATTATATTCGCAATACGACTTATATAGCCTTTTACCATCTGGGTACTAGTGCAATATATAAAGAAAGAAAGAAAAGTTTATTTTGTCGAAAGTGGAACAAATAAGTACAACTCAAAAGAATCATAAGCTAAAAATACACCAAAAATGGTCACCACTCAGCAGCACCAGTACAGGTACTGCTGCAGCGCTGGTCTTCCGTGACTTATATACTAACTTTGTGATTAAAATTAATGATATTTTGCCTTTAGCTGGGCTCTCTAGTCACTCAACCAGCCCAGCCGCTAGCCACGCCTGCGCCTGTGTCTCCTCCAATGCCTGCAGCCAGTTTAGTTCATATCCCACCTGTATCAAACATGGTAGACAACTCTCCTCTATCTTCGGATGGACCTAAAGTGAGTATACCTTACTCGTTTACATTGACCACTTTGTGCTGTATTTCGACCTGTACATTGGAATTTGGGTAATCGATTTAGTTGTATTAAAATATCTGGACATGAATTAATCTACACCTTATCATTAGTTTTTCATAATTGCTCTTTTTTTTAGACTATACATGTTTCCTCACACATGACTTCCTCATGTGTGAGGAAAGACCCTTAGCTCAGCAGTGGGCTGTTACAGGTTGTTGATGATGATGATGATACATGTTTGATCACGAACATAAAATGTAAATTATCGAGTCAAAATTGATCGTCACCATGCTGCAATAACTATAATTAGGTACTTATAAGGTATATTAAGATAAGGTTCTAATAATTAAATTACACTAACAAAATCATTCCTAGTCCAGTACACATTTGATTACTCATTGATAACTAATACACACAGACCTGCATTTCTCTGTGCTAATAGACATAAATATACGTTATTTTCGTAGCTTCGCCTAGCCGCGCTCAATGATCCTTTGCCAGGCAACATGCACGGTATTCGTCGAGCTGACTACGCCTGCTATAGACAGGCCAGGAGAGCTGGATACAAAGGCACCTTCAGAGCTCTCCTAACCAGCAGGTAACGTATAACGTGCCCGAGAAAATAAAACGGTTTCGTGAATAGATTATTCTTCTTGTATGACTTTTTTGGACTCCATTGTTGAACACCCTGTATTTATAAAATAACATAACTTGATCGCATCATGTCATGGTGAAAAAGTGTCTTCAGTTTCTGTATAGGTACAATTGATGATCGCATTCATGAATAAGTTTCTATAACATCAATAAGTTCCTATTTAACTTTTTATGAACACTTTAGTATTTCTGGAATCATCATCAAGCGTACTCCGCTGAGTTACGAAATGAGGCTTTCTTCCTAAGGAATTATGGCATATAATTTTTCATATGAACCTTCTAAGGATTGTGAGATGGCTACCCCTTAGTCAGTGCAGTACCTGTTGCATGTTAGTAGTAGCGCTAATGATTGACCCTCCAGGAAACGGTGGGCCCACTGACAAAGGCTTGCCAGTCAATCATTGTCGGAATTATTCAGTCCACCTAAGACTCTGACATGGCGACACTTTTGGTTTTTAAATTATAAATGAACACTTAAAATGGACACTTTCCAGAATACAAAACCTAGACTCAACAGTACGCTATTCAGACCGACACCTACCAGTGTACAACACAGAAGGAGAACAGCTCTTCAAGTCTTTCTTTGACATCTTCGATGGCAACGGCGGAATTATGGCTGGAACACCCAGAATATACAGCTTTAGCCGGCGGAACATCATGACAGATCCTCACTGGTGAGCAGAGAAAATTTGGTTCTTAGATTAGGTATCCAGAAAACTAAATCAAATGCTTATAGTATGAGTCCAGCCACTTACTCAGAGGACATGCAACTTTATGTCAGAGTGTGGTCGTCTGAAAAAAACAGGCTCTGACTTCCCTGTTGGCTGGTCCTTCCATATAAGGAAAAAATAAACAAAGACTTGAATGAGTAAATACTGGGTATAATGAGCCCACCGCGGATTTGAAGATGGTATTAGGTTCAAACTACACAAATGTAACATAGGTTTAATTTCTATTGTCGATAAACACAAAGAAAACCGGGACCTACGGCTTAACGTGCCTTTCGAACGCAGAAAATGTCACATCCACTCATAATAACGCTCAACCCTTTGTAACCGTTACAAACACATCTGTATCGGGGTCTCATCGTGAAGACTCACAAAATCTCTATCGCACGGCTATGTAAAAGTACCTAGCTAATAACTAATTTGTTGCGCTAAATCTCATGTACGGAATAGATACTTAAACCTTCTCTCACGCAGGCCACAGAAGCTCATATGGCACGGGTCTCATTCCGGTGGAGAACGTGCCCTCGACACCTTCTGCGAGGAGTGGCAGATCAGCGAGCCGACCAGCAGAGGAATGGCCAGCTCCCTTTACTCGCACAAGCTGCTGTCTCAAGAGAGGTAATGACTTTGAATTTCGTGGTGTCAAATCAAATGAAAATTTATTTATTTGTGTTGGTATTTTTTTTTAAGTCAATAGTCTAATAACAAGAGACTAAACTCAGCTAAGGGTCTTACCTCACACATGAGGAAGTATGGGCTACAATCTCCTACGCCAGTCCAAGGCGGATTGGAAGATGATGTTAGGCTTCTCTCGGCCGCCTATGTAACTGCGTTTTGTAACCACTAACAAAACAAGATATTTTTTCCACCCAAGGGTGACTTCCATTATCCGTATACATAACCAGAAATCTATTATGGGTATCGTAAGTACCTATATTAGGTATCTTGAGTATCTTATGTTCCAACTTAGTTTGAGAACTTCTTAAAACACCATTTAATTTTCTATCTTACTTTCAGGTACTCGTGTAATAATCACTTCGCAGTATTGTGCATTGAAGTAACTTCGACAAAGAATGTTCGAAGAAGAAGGGATACTAGACGGTAAGCACTATTCCATAACACTTCCTATGGTTGATTATTTATAATTTATTTATTTATAAGGGTTCCAATGAACTTGTTGGTTACTCTTTTTATCTTCTTCGTCCTTTTGATAATGGTACCTTTGCAAAAACGGAATATAATAAAGAGTCATCGCAGTATCTGTCTTTCTGTCGCAGGTGACACTATCTTGTTTTACTGAACAGAATATTGATCCACATCGTCTTCGACTTACTTCTACATTTCATTTCCTAGTTTCTTATTTAGAAAGTTTTCATTTTCAGATTAAACTCGACCGCAATTCTAGACGACGAAGACTACCTTTACAACGCCGAGGAGTACCAACAGCTTTTAAACGAGATATTTGCTCAACCTTTTAGAGAAAATTAGGTTTGCCAAAGCTGGAATTTATTTGTATAGACACATTCTGAAATGCATTTTGCTTCAAATTAAAATAAATGTTGCATAAGCGCAATTCAGGTTTGAGGAAGATTGTTGAAGCTGAGAAGATGGGGTGTTCATTTGAGATTCCTATTACAATAAGCTCAAGCAATATGAATCACTACATATATATTCGTTGTGGTGTATTATAGTCAATTGTTAGTATTCAACGTAGTTACTATCTAAGCAAAGAAAATAGAATAAAACGGACAAACTTTAGACATTATGGCGCTGTCTAATGATTTATGTAAATATCAAATCGAAATTGTTATTGAAATATTTATTACCTTTTGTGTAGTCCTAAGCGTATCCAAAATAATGTTATTTACAATCATTAGTATAGGTAGCTCAGTGTTTTACGCTTTTGCTTAGGACCATAATTTATTTAATTATTATAATAAAAAAACGATCGTTGAACAGATTTTATTATAAATAATTTGTGATCGATTCTACCAAGATCTTTAATTTGAGACTGTAAATATTTTTAATCGCGATATGAAATCTAACTTAAGACTAATTTTAGTATAAGATTGTAAAAGCTAGAATAATTAAATAATGCCCAATGCCCAAAACGTATTTATAGTTTTTACTCATAGTACATGTACTTACTTAAAATGTACTTGCGCCCTTCGGAATATCAATTAGTTTAATTATTATAATTATCGCATCGCATCGCATTACGGTTATTAAATAATGTAAAGTCTGATTTTATCTGCTATTATGGCCTTTATTTTACGTATTCATTTATATTGTGTATGTTGCTTCGGAAATTACCATAGTAATAATAATTAAGAGGTAGTCTCAGTTGTCCTTGTTTCACTATTTTAAGTACCTGGCTATCTTTAAAAAACAAAAAATATATTACAGAAGCATTATTAAAATACCTGTTTAAATTTATTTTATTTATTAACATATATACCTACCTAAGTTATTTGAAATTCCTATTATGAGAATTAATTAAAAACGACTCGCTTATATAAATACTCAGTAACTGAGTCATTACAACTACAACTTAAAAAATAGTAAAACAGGATATAATTATTCGTGAGTTTTAATACGATAGAAGTAATTATACATAATAATATAAATAACATTTACATGACATTACCAACGCGCATTTATGATTATGTGGGCCGAGCATCACAGATGGTTGGTGTAATTTAAACTTGACGGACTGTATACAAAATAGACTTTGTATGTAAGCTGAATAAATGTTTTCACCTTCACTAGTAAGTCTTCTATCTTTGTAATCCCCGACGTCTAAAAACGAGGCCTATCTATGTATGTGTGTGGCTTCGTAACTATCAAACGGATGGATCAAATTTTTTCGCCTAGTATCCTATCCCGTCCTATCAAGCTATCCTTTTATAACTCTCAACAAAAAGCTTATTTTTTTAGGGTACGTACCGAAAGGGTAAAACGGCACCCTATATTACTGAGACTCCGCCGTCTGTCACCAGGCTTCTCACGAACCGTGACAGTTAGCCCCTTTTCAGACGTACCGGTTTCCGCCGGGCCGGCTTGCGGCGAAGTATATGGCCATATACGTTCGCTTTAATACGTACCGGCGGGCAACTAGTCCAGTAAATTTATACATTACCGCATGCGTCAAATCCGGTAGTTCTGATTTTTTGCAGACTTGTTTATGATGTTGGCCTAATGTATAATCCAAGTTTGTGACCTCGAGCGCCGAACGCAACTTTGTCAAAAATTGAAAAAACCGCCAAAAAATAGTTTTTTTTCTAATTTTGGCGATTATAACCCTAAAGGACTAGTTTCTGAAAAAACTTTCTTAGGACGTTTTTAAAGTAGACTAAATTAACTACAATATGATACTAGAATTGTCTCTGTAGACCCAATAGTTTCTGAGATTTAGCCATTCAAAGTTTATATATTTTTTCGAACTTCGCAATTTTTTGCATTTCTGTCGTTTTAAAATGTTGCCTGCTACTTCGTTCGCGTTATTTAGGGATAAAAAGTAGCCTATATGTTATTCCGGGTCCTAATCTATCTACCTACCAAATTTCATCTAAATCCGTGCAGCCGCTAAGTTTATTTTTGTCTTTTATCACATAGATATCTACACTAATTCATACTAATATTATAAATAGGAAACGACGCGGGTGAAACCGCGCAGTATCGCTAGTATCATACATAATAGTGGTTCCGCGCGTTTTCACCCGCGTAGTTCCCGTTCCCGTAGGAATAGGGGAATAAAATAAAGCTTATGTTACTTAATAATAATGTAGCTTTCCATTGGTGAAAGAATTTATAAAATCAGCCAAGTAGTTTTTGAGTTTATTAGTTACCAACACCGTTAGTGCTATATAATATGATAGCGGTTCCGCGCGGTTTCACCCGCGTAGCTTTCGTTCCCGTGGGAATATGGGAATAAAATATAGCCTATGTTACTCAGGGATATTCTAACTTTCCATTGGTGAAAGAATTTTTTAAATCGATGTAGTAGTTTTTGAGTTTATTCGTAACAAACGTACAAAAATTCTAATCTTTCCTATATTTATAATATTAGTATGGATTAGTGTAGATATCTATGTGATAAAAGACAAAAATAAACTTGGCGGCTGCACGGATTTAGATGAAATTTGGTAGGTAGATAGATTAGGACCCGGATTATCATATAGGCTACTTTTTATCCCTAAATAACGCGAACGAAGTAGCAGGCAACATTTTAAAAAGACAGAAATGCAAAAAATTGCAAAGTTCGAAGAAATATATAAACTTTGAAAGGCTAAATCTCAGAAACTATTGGGTCTACAGAGACAATTCTAGTATCATATTATAGTTAATTTACCTACTTTAAAAACGTCCTTCTAAAGTTTTTTCAGAAACTAGTCCTTTAGGGTTATAATCGCCAAAATTATAAAAAAAAAACTATTTTTTTGAGGGTTTTTTAAATTTTTGACAAAGTTGCGTTCGGCGCTCAAGGTTACAAACTTGGATTATACATTAGGCCAACATCATAAACAAGTCTGCAAAAAATCAGAACTACCGGATTTGACGCATACGAGCCCATACATTCAACCGACAAATTTACTGGACTAAACCGGGCAATCGGCCATACATGTCGCCGCCGGGTAGCCGGCGCCGGCCCGGCAGAAACCGGTACGTGTTAAAAGGGAGTTAGACAGTTGAAATTTTAACAGATGATGTATTTCTGTTGCTACTATATCAAGAAATACTAAAAAATAGAATAACATAAATATTTAAGGGTGCTCCCAACAAACGTGATTTTTTTGCCGTGTTTATAGATAATGCGCGTGTCCGACTCACACTTGGCCGGTTTTTAATATGATTGAGGTAGCAAACGAGCACACACCATCTTAAGGTAAATGGTCAACGATGCCCATGGACAGCAACACCAAGGGGAGTCAACAATTGATTAAAACGCCTTAAGCCTGGAAAATGTCCGGGTTCATTCCACAGTTTACACATAACAAGGCTCATGTCAAAGAGGTTGGAAGAAAATCATTTTCAGAAACTTTTTCTTTTAACGTCTTTGGCTCATGTGTTCGTGGGATGGTATGTCCAGAGTATGGGAATGAGCCCCTTTCGATGGCGCGAGGTGTGGTGACAGAAACGTGACGGTAGCACAAACTTGAAAAGTTCTTCTAAGCACTCCCCATTGTACATTGTATACAACGTGTAAGAGAATAAGCGCAATTCCGCGCAACTAGTATATTAATATAAAAAAAAAATTGCCTTCGTTGTGTCTAACCGTTTTCATAAATAAAGATCAATAATAGTACGATTTCTATAGATAGCTATGCTAATTCATTTTTCGAAGAAAAAAAATACATATATTAAAAATAGCTGAAACCGATTAAGTATTCGATACTGAACAAACTAATTTCAGAAATTGTGCTTTTTCTGTTACATATTGTATGCAATTAAATACTAATATTACAAATAGGACAAATTTTGATAATTATGGTTTTTTAGAATCTTTGGTTCGTGATCCGTGCACCCACTGGCTTCACCCACCGGTGGGTGTAGGGGTAATTCCTGTTTACCCGTGTACCCACTGAGTCAAGGTTGGAATAAATAAAAAAAATATCGATAGTAACTATATTGGGGTCAATTTCAAGAACTCACTCACACAAATTATATACTATTAGGAAACTGCATAATCCCTTTCTAATAAGGATTGTAAGTATCATATTTCTATACCCGAAACGAAATGAGGGCGAATCGCTAGTATAAATTAACTACTAAGATTTCCATAACAGAAATATATGACAAATACCTGGCTATCCCCTCCGAAAATGTGTAGAACGGTCATACTTCATGATTTATAGTTTCGCTACGAAACGCTGGCTGCGTTTGGCAGATTAATTGATTTCCACGCAGGTAAGGCTTAGGATTTCACCCGTAAAATTCCAGATGACAGGTTAATTTTCC
Source organism: Ethmia dodecea (assembly GCA_963855545.1). Lineage (NCBI taxonomy): Eukaryota > Metazoa > Arthropoda > Insecta > Lepidoptera > Depressariidae > Ethmia > Ethmia dodecea. Next base: position 5,854,717 of record OY979449.1, read on the forward strand.
TCGGCAATCGGTGCTGATATTTAGTTTCACAATTTTCATCAAAGGCTGTAAGCCGAAGTAACAAAATATGTTTCATTGTGGATTTTACACTCGAGTAACTTTTGTATTGTGGTCGCTATCACCGTTGAATCGTGAATATATTTAAATATCAATGGTTGACTCCATTACAGATAATGCCTTTAGGCATATCTATAATAATAATATAAGAAATAATAATAAATTGTGGGACACAATTTACACACGGTTATTCAGTCCCAAACTAGGCAGAGCCTGTACTATGGGTACTAAACAACTGATAAACATACTTAAATAAATACTAAACACCCAGACACGAAGCCAACAGACATGTTCATGCACACAAATGCATGTTGGCCCCGAGCGGGGATCGAACCCGCGACCTCCGCCTCAGAAGGCAGGGTCACTACCAAATGTGCCAACAGGCCCGTCGGTATAATGGAGTACACGAAGCTATATAAATAAATAAATTCCGACGACACTAGGTACCTGCTGTTGCAATAAAGCCAAACTTATAAAATTAAGAATAGGTATACTACTTATCTTGTCATTACCTAAAGTCTGTGTTTCGTGACGAAGGTATCGCAATAACCAATTTCTTTAAAAAAAAATACTATAATTTACATCTTCGACTCAGAGTATTGCCAGTACCTACCTAAGTATGTATTAAAATCAGCATAAGTTTGTTGTGGTTCTATTGTTGGTTGTGAAAATGACAAAACAAAAGTTTGAACGTAGTAGGAATCGAAATAAAGAAATTGATTTTATTAACCGACTTAGAAAACTTCAAAAGGAGGAGGTTCTAAATTCAATGTCAAATTTAAACCTATTAACCTACAATTCAAAGAAGTTACCGTATCGAGTATGAAATACCGAGATAATTTAGCACCAACTCCAAGAACTACTATAATACCTTTATGTGCCCCTAATTAATATACTCAATTAAAATTAATTTATATACCTATTGTATTCTTTTTAGTGCTATTCCTTGAGGTCGGTTTGAATTTTTGCTTAAAAATTGTTTTAGTTAGTCTTTCTTGACTCGTAATATTATAGAATTTGGTACCATTAGTGGTTATGGTAATAAGTCATTCATTTACAAAGAAAATATACATTCATTTACAATAATTATAGATAAAAAATGTATTCCAAAGAGGAACCATTAGATATACTAAAGAGAATTTTTATTTAGTACGTAAATCTGATTCAGGTGTTGACACGAAGTAATTTTTCCCCCCTTGGCAAACTTCAGCAATCGAACAGAAAAGTTTTCTTATTAAAGTAGCACCGCGGTGCCTGGCTCTGAAGTAGACCGATTCTATTTCATCGTTCAAAACCAAATGATGCAACGTTAGTATGAAAAAAAATGAATGAGCTTACTGATTGCCCACTACCTATGTATGTAAGTTCATACTTACAATTGACTAGCTTTTACCCGCAGCTTCGCTCGCGCACGTTTATTGCACCCCCTTAGGGGTTGAATTTAGTGGATGCCTACACTGTATACGCTATCTATGTGTAAGGGAAATTTCCCCTTCGTTCCACTTCGTAGCTAAAAATTTCAAGTCTCTAGACCCAGCGGCTCAGGCTGTGCGTTAAAATACTCATAGATTATTATTATTATAGGCAAGCAGTTTACAACTGATAAACGCCTTTCTATAATTGCCACATATTTACTTCATTTTTGTATTTTAGTTGTAGTTTCATACGTCAATACAAAAATGAAGTAGGTAAATATGTAGCAATTATAGACGCAACACATTTTGGGAAACTCTGCGTACTTGACTCTTAACTAGGAGGCGACCAGCCTAGTCAGGATAGCTGGTAAAAAAAAATCTTATTTCCAAATATACATGCTATTTAGTATACGTGTAATTATAAGCACATATGTAGCAATTCTCGAATCAACTCTCATTGACCAACGTCGCAGACAACCAGCCATTGTGACGGTCACTTAGTTTTAGGCGTTTTTTTACTTTATTTTAATTTAAATTTTATTACGTCTATTTCATTTTTCTACATGTTACGGTTCATCATCATGAGATACAGGCTGTTGGCAGATAGACAGACGGACGGACGGACTTTTCACTCTTTTAGGAACCCTAAAAAAAAGACAATATTTCGTCGAGCCATTCGTGTTGTTGCGAAATCCTCTTACTAAACTTTGAATGGTGGTGGGCACAACTAAACCGCTTTGCAAAGTTGTCCCCTTCTGCTCCGAAAATCACCTCAAATCTGTTATAAAGTCCGTGTTCCCGCCGATGGAATGGGATCTAACTGGCTGACCACTTCAAACTTTGGAACATGGGAATGAGTGATCGTAACAATATTGAAGTGGTTTGCGGATTCTACTGAAACTTAGAATTAACTAATTAATTAATGAAATAGTACCTAGTACCTACCCAGTCGTGATATTTGAAGTTGTTTTATACAGTAAAGTATATAAGTACGTTTGGTATATTCATTAGTTGGGTATGCTTTAATAATTCGGTACCTTTGTAGTAAATGAAATAGATGATCCGATTCCAAAACCATCGAGATATTCGATTTTTAAACTGTTTTCTTTTTTACAAAAAAATCTTTGTTACCGCTTCACCTCTGAATGACGTCACCATGTCGGCGACTTTGGGTAAGTACTTAATTGAAATGTACTTACTCAAAATCAAATATTATGTTCTGTGTTTTTTATCTTTAAGATTTTTTTTAAAGGTGTTCCTAATAAATATTTTTCTTTCTTTCTTTCTCTCTTTCTTTCTTTCTTTCTTTCTTTCTTTCTTTCTTTCTTTCTTTCTTTCTTTCTTTCTTTACTTACATCTGGCAACGTCACGACATTTCACAGACAAATAATCATAGATATAAGAGGTACCTACTTAGTGACTTACAGTATCCTGAAGTTTAATAAAACATACGATCACGCCTTTTATACCCGAGGGGGTACGCAGAGGTACCTATTCCATTCCTGAAAATACACTCACCAGTACTCGGGACCCATGAACGTGAACAGGTGGTGAACCTACCGCCGGAATGAGGTGCTGTTACACATGCGGGCTCTGTTGTATGCTAAGGCCCGGCAGATTTCCTCACGATTTTTAAGGTTCCGTACCCAAAGGATAAAGCCAGGCCTTCCCTAGGGTCCCTCTATCACTAAGACTCCGTTGTCCGTCCGTCCGTCTGTCACCAGGCTGTATCTCATGAACCGTGATAGTTAGACATTAAAATTTTTCACAGTTGCTGTATGTCCGTTGCCGCTATAACAACAAATAGTTACTACAAAACAAAATAGAATAAATATGTAAGGGGCTCCCATACAACAAACGTGATTCTTTTGCCGTTTATATAGATAATGGTACGGAACCCTTCGTGCACGACTTGACTCGCACTTTTTTGGTATTTTTTTCACCGTCGAGTCTTTAAAATAATAATAAATAAATAAAGTAAAACCTGAAAAAATATTTTCATACCGAATTCAGTAGATACCCATTTAATTTTAATTTCTGTCTATATATCTTTAGCTACCAAAGCAACAAAAACAAATAATAAACCGTCAGTAAAAATCGAACCGTTACAAATAGATAACAAGATAAGTAGTAGGTACATAAAAGTACCAAGTATTGTACCACCCAACCCAACAGTAATGTCTCTGTCTAAACGTGTTCGGATACACCGCATGAGAGTGCACTTGAGATCTGAAGTCGGCAAAGAGAAATACTTCAGGTTATTTCCGACCAAATGCCGCATAGAGATCTCAGCCTTTGCAACGAATAGAACTGGCAAATATATTTTATTTTTTACTTTTAGGCCTTTATCTGTTTATATTTATTTATTTTATTGTATGCAAAATCAACAATATTGTTTCTATGCGACATGTCAAATTTCGAGTTCAAATTCGATGCCAACACATGCTTTATGTAATCAATAATCATTACTGTTGTAGGGTTTTTCTGTGAATCGTTAAATTTCTTGCAATTTTAAGTTTAAAATATATAAAGATCTTTTAAAATCCGACTTTGCCACCGATGTTTTCCCAAGTCTACGCTAAGAAATCCGGCTTAAGTTCTTTCCCTCTAAGACTAGCTAGGCATTGAGGTAGAAAGTCTTACTTTGATTTCTATTTTTCTGTAAAGTCGCTTTATTTCCGGGATACTTTAAGTTTTATAGCAACACTCGTAGGTATTACAAACTATTTAGTTATTGCAAAAGCTATTTTGGTTACAGATAAAATACAGATTAATTAATAACTGAGCGAAGTAGGTACCTATTTGCATTAAGCTTCGTCAAAAACTTTAAATTTAAGAAACTTAATAATTTATTTTCCCTTAGTAACTTTATTATTTTAATGTATTGAGCGTCATAAAATTAAATCTTTATTTTTCCTACTGGCTGTTGCTCGTGATTTCGTTTGCGTGAACTTTAGGTTACCGAGTCCTATTGGAAATAGGTATGTGTTTAGAAAAATGTGTTTAGGCGTGAGTTTTTCACGCCTAAAGCCTAGAGCAGTGATAGCCCTGACGGTTAAAGAGCCGGCCGAAAATCAGTGAGGCTCGGGCTCGAATCCTGGCATGTACCAATGAGTTTTTCAAAAACTTACGTACCTACATATTTATCACTAGCTGTTTTCCTCCACAGTCGATTTGTTTTTCCGGCACGAAAAATATGTCCTTCCTCAAGGTTAACTGTAGTCCTGCCAAATTTCATCAAGATTGATCCAACCGGGCTAGCCTTGAAAAGGACAGACAAACAACCATTTCGCATTTATAAGTAGGATTAAAGTAAGAATCTTGTAAGTCTATGGTTACTACTAATAAGTCGTTAATAGAAGAGGCTTACGCCTGCCCGCTGACTCGAGTCCAATTTCGTTCTGTCATCTCGATATTATTATTTTAGCCCTGAGTAAGGGATTTATTATTGTCCTTAAGAATTATTTAACAATCATCTCAAACTTATGAATTTGCTCTTTTTAGGGCTGCGTACCTAAAAGGAAAAAACGGAATTCTTATCTCTGTTGTCTGTCTGTCAAGACCCTATCTCGGGAACTCATGGAGGTATCAAGTTGAAATTAAAACTATATATACTGAAGTCCCCTGAAGTTGTCAAAAAACTTTAAAAAGGATACGGCCATTTATGAAGCAAAAACCGTTTCGGTACATTTCGATACTCTCAAATGAATCAAAATTCATAGGGTACTTCCCGGTGACCTAGAACTATGAAATTTGGCAAGTAATATCGTCTTATACTACAAGTACAGGAAAAAATCTGAAAAGTATACTACTACTAATACTAATTGTTTTAAATCTTAGAAAACATAGTCTTTATTTAAAGTACGTAATCAATCATAGAGGTATACCTATATAATACGAAGTGGCGCCCCGTGGTTTCACTAGCGCAGTTTCCGTTCCCGTGATAATATACGGGGATAACATGTAGCCTATGTCACTCCTTGATAATGTAGCTTTATATTGGTAAAGTGACAAACAAACAAAGTCACTTTCGCATTTTTTATATTACTAGCCGGCTTCGCACGGGTGAAATGCTAATACTACAACCTTCCTCTTGAATCACTATATCTATTAAAAAAACCGCATCAAAATCCATTGCGTAGTTTTAGAGATTTAAGCCTACATAGGGACATAGAGACATAGGGGTATAGGGAAAGAGAAGGCGACTTTGTTTTATACTATGTAGTGAAGTTAGGGTGTACCTATAGATTTGTATGGAACCCTCGGTCGGCGAGTCCGACTCGCACTGGTCCGGTTTTGTTTACATGCACTTACTATGTACTTGTGTAAATGTGTTTTCATTAGTTTGCAAGTTCATTGCAAGATTTATTTCTTTTGCAGGCAAACAAAAAATCCTATAAGTATTTGTTGATTAAACACCTAACTACACACCTACTATAATAATATAAAACATAATTTGTTAGAACTCTTAATTTTGAGTCTCCTCTCGCCACAACAAGGTAGGTATAGAGTAGTGTTGGATTTAAATATATCCTCCAAGAAGAAATAAGTTCATGTTACACTATCCAACACTAATATAAAAAGTAGCTAAAGTTTGTATTGATATTTGTTTGTTGGAGGTAATCTCGGGATACTGATAAAAAAATTCTTGCACCCATAGAAAGTTACACTACGTACTGTAGGGTGGAGCTAGTAAGAAATAAAAATATTTGATAGAAAATTTTGTGTACTATCAAAAAATATTGGAAAAACTGACCTTATTACATAACAGAAAACTTGCCAAACAAAATAATATTATGTTACATTGTCATCAAACTTAAGTATTTAAGTTTGCCAAAGTATGCCAAATTTAAGACCAATCGGATGTCAGCAAGTGGTCTTAAATTCTGTTGTGAAACGGGTGAGAGGACTGTTGGCTCAGTTGGTAGCGACCCGCTTTCGCGTCGCGTCGCGGGTGCGATACCCGATCGGGGCCAACATTTGTGTGCATGAACATGTCTGTCGTCTCCTAAAAGTCTACTCACAAACCCTGCGAGATTGGACTCATTTCATTTGTTTTGATGAGTGCCATACAAACAAAGCATGTTTATTTGTTTTCATAACCTATAATCACTTATTTACTTTTAAATCGAAATTGCAGTGCGGGGTGTCACATAAACTTACATATTATTATTTACATTGTTACCAACTTTTATGTTAGTGACAGCAATAAACTATTTTTATTTATCCTTATGGTATGAATACATCTGTGGAGGAGCGGAGGTGAAATGCTCCTCGATTGTGAAAAGGGAAGATTTTCCCCCAGGCCTGCCTGGGGGCTGTCAAACGTTTGATGTTGGACGGTTGTATTTATACAAACTCATGAGAACACTTTCGATATCGCGGTTTACAATTTGCCTCATATGGCGCTTTAGGCGCTTTACCAACCAAGAAACCAACCCAAAAAAGTAATGCTTACTGACACGCTTACCCGAATTACATAAATCCCCAACAGTGTGTGGAAACGTCAATTTGCAAGACTCGCTTCGCTTGTGTGGAAATTGTGGAATTAGGTATAACACGGTGCCTGCGGTTGATTTCCCTAAGGGCCCCGACACAATACACTTGCCCGACAACGTTTACTTTAATTGCAAAAGTATTTTCGCCGGGCGGTTTTCATTAACCTAATGTGAGGGCGCATTAACAGCAACTTTTGACATGGAGTCGAGCGTATCGCCCGTGATTAAAAAGGGTACGGAGTTGATGATTTGTCGTTGTAACTGAGAGGATTTGGGATAAACCCATCCGAGGATTAGGGAATGCTTTGTTAGTTAAATTGACCACTCGTAGAAAATATTGTACGCTATTAATAGGGTCGTTGACGAATCAGTTACCTTTTTTGATCTATCGCAACGTTTCACTTTGGAAATTGGACTGAATAGTAACTCATAATATAGTCATTTTAGGATTTAGCTTCACTTTCTTAATATAAAATTATCAGTTAAATATAATTTGTTTTAAGTTACATTTTATATACAAAAAACAACCACTTCATTTCTTTCTTCCTAAGACTATATTTGTGAAAATAAACACAGGTATTCCATTTCACAGAATAGCCACATTTCAGCAGAATAATCTTTGGACCCCTTAAAGTGTGGTGGTGAGCATGCATCGGCGAACCGGGTCTGCCTCAGAATTAATTCTGGATCCAGGGTTTTCTCACGGATTTTTCCTTCACTGCCGAGCTATAGTGATAAATATGTAAAAGTTTAAAAAAATCATTGATACATGCTAGGATACGAACCCGAGACCTCACGCATGGGGGAGGGCTCTAACCGCTGGGCTATCACTGGTCTTTATATATTGTCATTTATTTCATATTTTTACTACTATACATTATAGAGTTCTTACTTACTTAGTATTTAGTAGACCGACATTGCAAAGAATCTAATTAAAAATAGTCTAACACTTAATCTAGAAAGTATCCAACGGAAGTCAGTGCTCTGCTTCGGGGACTTTGAGTTTCAATTAAGCTCTAATCGCCTGTGGTTTGAAGATAGAACGTATCTTGTTTAATTCGAAGCTAGTTCCACCGCCAGTACCGTAACTCGGTGATTTGGCGAGAAACAAACTTCATTTGGGACCATAGTAGTCAAGTCATCCTATTAACTTCGCACCGTAAAATCTTTATCTTTGAGATTATTAATACGTTTTGAGAAAGGAATGCTCTAGTGCTGTGGACATATCGAGCGGATGGATGAAACGCGTCTAAACAGACAAATATATAAGGGGATTGTGTGTGGCCGAGGCGGTAGAGGGCGACCTAGGCGTACTTACATCGATCAGATCGGCAATGTATTAAAGAAAAGCCAGATAAAGAGTTACCGAAACCGACGAGCATGTATGAACCGATTGATGGAGGTATGCCAGGATCGTAGCAGGTACCGGGCTATTGTCTCTGACTACCCCTTCGAAAAAAGCGTGAGCATATGTATGTGAATGTATCTGTCTGTATTATGTTGTGATTATCAATACATTGTATTGCCATTTCTTTTTCGCCTCACGCAACAGCCGTTTTAATCGGTCTGTCGGTATATCGACGAGACGAAATTGTTAAGTTTGTAAATATACTCTTCGGTTTATCAATATAAAATATATTCGTTCAATCCTGCAAGATATCGAAATGAACATACAGTTAAAAATCCTGTTTTAATCTCTGAAATTTTCATTGAAATCCGTTAACACTGAAAACTATTAGCAGGCATAAACAGAATTATTAACTTGATTAGGCATGGTATGTAAACGTGTAAGTAGTATAAATAGCAGTTTTCACTTAAAATCACAGACAACACACTTCAATTTTATCATATTCGTATAGATTAGGGACTTATATATGCTATATCACTCCAATTTGACTGTAAGATGGCGATATTATATATAAGGACATATATATAGCTATCGCGATAGCCGTAATACGGCCGGTGATAATATGGTTGAAAATGAAAATGTTTTTATTTAATTAGGTAATTAAGAATTACACTTAGAAAAGTCAATAGTCTAATAGCAAAGGCACACTAAACTCGTCCATGAAGCTAAATGTTAAATGCGCCCCTTCCACGAAACGCTACATCCCTGCCTTATCATCGGAGGTGTCCACAAAAGTCCTCTGGGGGACTCTTTTAGAACTCTCTGAAGTAGGATTAAGACTATTGATACAATAGTTGGAGAGTACTTGCCATTAATTACTTCGAGAATTGTTTGGGACTAATTAATTTTCAATTTTTATGGTTTCGTAAAAGAGTGTTAAAAAAAAACTGATAGTGCCCTGTCTATTTGTAACAGCTGCTTATTTCAGCAACTACTTATTATATCGGCTTGAAGAAAGGAATATTAAAATTAAATTAAAGAATACCTAATGTTTATGAAAATTTCTAATCAATACCATTCCCCCCGCCTTATCCCTGAAGCTTGCATAGCGGAAAATATCAAATAATTAGGCTATTGATTACACAAGTGCAGGTATGTAATTATTAAAGAAAAAATAAAATTACTTTTACCAAACACTTTTACATGCAAACTAAAATTATAGTAAAAAGAGAAAAGATCTAAGCGTACATAGACGGTCGGAAGAGACTTTGTTTTATACTATGTAGAGAAAGCGTTTGCTAAGTAAATGCGACTTCAGTCACCCTAAAAAAGGAGATTTTACAATAAACTTCTTGCTTTTTTCTTCTTTAAAACTATTATTATTATATAGATAGATAGATAAAAAAACTTTTTATACTTAGGTTAGTTGGCAGTAGATATGGCTCCAAAAGCGCAGTCGTCCAAAAGTTGTCTTTCAAAATAAATAAAATAAATGAAAGTACTTTATTTCAGATATAGTCCATAGCAAAAATTATTTATTTAAAATTTCTATTTTCAATGTAAGCAATGGTCGGTAGAAGGCGTTTCAATTAATTTTCTAAATCCCAAACTGAGAGCGTCCGCCCCTCGATCAGTGAAGATTGCTGAGAAAATTAACTGAAAATCGTCGCTTGACATAGCAGTTTTTATGAATGGATATTTAATAATTTGATATATTATTTTAATTTGAAATAGGTATTATTCTAATTTGATATATTATTTAAATATGAAACAAAATAGCAATACCAGGGTTGCCCACAGTTTATTAAGAATACATACGCTCACGCAAACCTTTTGCGCTTCATCCACATCCATCAATAGACTCAGACATTTATTTATTGATTTACTGCTATTATTGTAATAACTGGACTTTGCCAATCGTTCATTTCCCTTTAGTGCAAATAATAACAAGGCATACCAATCTTATAACCTAAATCTTTTCTTTTTATAGCACCTAAGTTTATTGATTACGCAAACAGCGAAATTCCCAAATTGGAACGCAACATTCTTATTTGGGACATCTTCTTGTTCTTGTTCTCCCAATACGTAATAAAAGTGGATGTCCGTCATAAATTCTGAAGGTCTCTCCGCAGTCCTGCTGGGCCGTCTGCAGCAATCAAATTGTGATCAGTGCCGCATGAGAAGAATTTTTATGCGTACCCACCAATGATATTCTATATAAACTTAGGTAGATGCGTAATACATACATAATTAGTGCAATTTTATGTACAATATATTATGTATAGGATAAAAAGCTGGCTATCATAGTACAGGGTATCCTACTTTGGAAGCCAGGCAACTAGATACTTATTTTGAGCATCATTGTAACATAGATTTATTTTTCGATTTAAGAGCGTCATTTGCTTTTTTAAAATAAAAATTATTATTATAATGATGCTCACGCTTTTGGACAAATTTACCGCCATCTGCTACTGCTGGCACACCTCTCGCGTTTTATCCACATTCTTCAGTTGACTGTATGAATCAATGCACTCAGCGGTGTTGGATACCTACTCTCTACCAGTCTTTTCTTCGGTACATGCGTTAGATATGGTCAAAATAATGCAAAACAAAAGTTTGGTAAGTGCCGAAAATTGTTAGTCACATACGATCTAGACACGCGGTAGCGTGTCAAAGCCAAGTTCAAGTAGCAGAACGGCAAGCAGCACCGTGTGTAATTTTACAGGGACCATTTGGAGCCACTTTTGACCCCCTTATAACTCAAAAACTATTTCACATAAACGTGTCAAATTTAGCTCATATTATTGAGACTTGCAAGATACCTATGTGCTCCAAATTTCATAAACACATCTCAAACGGTTATTTAGATATTAACGTCCAAATATCTACATTTTTTATCACTGACTGACCTATAGATCAAAACTCTAACCCAGTTCCAGGTGACCTAGAAAGTTCAAATTTGGCATGCAGATAGGTAATTAGGTGAATACAAAGGAATAAATCAGAAACTGGTATTTTTGTATAATTTTATAATCCATACACATATGGAGTGAAGTGCAGTTTAGTTCCGCTATCTGCCGATAGATGGCGCCACACGTATGTAAACCTGCCTATGGTTTGATTGTTTCAATGTTTCAATATTTAGCGCAAGTGTCATTAGTAAGATCATTACTTAAAAATAATTAAATAATACGCATTTCGGTACACGGCGCGCGGTGCGACGCCGGAGCAGCGGAGAGGTGCGATAAAACCTAACCGACCGAGTGGCAGCCGCGCTCGTGCACTGTCTTGCTGTCCGGTGTCTCTAGATATCTGACCGATCTTACGAAATTCATAGGTTTTCTTAAAAATACTTATATATATGTGGTTATATTATTATTACAATTCTTTTAGTAGGTACCTATGGCATAGGCAATAGTTTAAATCAAAAATTGATAATAATTTTAGTATAAGTAGTTATAATAGTTATAAGTAGGTATGTATATGTACTTAACTCTGAATGAGTTTGTAAATAGAAAATAACACAAAAAAGACAATTATACCCCGTAAACGTAGGAAAATACAGTTGTTTAACAAAGACCATTTGGTATTAATTTTGTTATAAATAAGTACCTACTAATAATTTACGTACAAAAAGTAGTGATATCCCATCAAAAACATAAATGTGAAATGAGAGCCAAGTTCAATAATTATTATGCCTTGGTTGTTGACTTCAACGACAAAAGAAGTGAGATCTAAATGAGTGCCAAGTTCAATGGTCAGTACTGAAATTTATTTATAACAACATAAAATATCATTTCTTCTTATAACTTAGGATAATATATTGTAGCCTAAGGTCTGACTTGGCTAGTTTTCATATATGAATTTTTGCTTATTGCTGGTAGAAACTAGCCATCGAACATAATAATTATTATAGCCTTCGCAAGTTCTAAACCTGTTACTGTCGTGTCTTATTTTATTATTGCAAAAATTTGGCTTGCTGGTAGAAACTAGCCATCGAACATAATAATTGGTAGTGACGTGTCTACCTATAAAATGTCATTGCTACCCTACCCTACAAAGCCTCTGAGATAAAGGGACGAAAAAATGACCGACGGAAGAGTTATTAGACCTGCGTCTATGATAAGAAAAAGATTCGTTGCCCTGAATATGGTTAGAGCTGGAAAGATGACGTTGCTATAATAATTTATCTCAGTGATTAATAACATAGAATTAGAACGGGTTAGAGCACAGAATATCAATTAACTCCTGCTATGCATACGTATTTAAATTTTACACGAATATATATTTATGTATTTTTATACTTATTTGAAATGATAAAGTTTGAGTGGAGAACACCTGGATCAGGCGCTTAGCACTTGTAAACTGCTTGCCTGATTAATAATAATACTGAGAAGAAATAAAAGTACTTAAAGGCTAAGCAAATAATTTCAGCATTCAAAAGGTAATACAGCTCAGCATTCCATTGCATTCGTTTGAATGAAAATGCAGATAGATTTTCAGCCGTAACTTTAAGACAACTAAATTTATGTCAGCTTTAAGTGAAAAAAACATGAACAATTATTACATGCATGTAGGTATACATTTGAATAGGTACCTGTGTATAACAAATACCATCAATTTGTTATGTGTTACTTTTATTATATTAGGTTCAGAGGTACTCTACGAATGCCTTCAAATACCGTTAAAGACAATCGCATGCCTACTGATTTACTCGAGTTAGTCAAATAGGTAGAATAATTTTCACGGTATACGAGTGACTTCGGACGAGAAACGCTCGTACGAGTCAGTAGAACACCTTTTAATCCTCTAATAGTAGTAGTAATAGCAGTAGTAGGAGTAGTAGGAGGGCTCGTATCACGAACACGGGTCTCTACCGAAATTTTCACCTGTAATACTTTACCGTATCGTCTGTTTACGTAACACCGTTCAATATTTACTGCTACTCATTCAGAATTCAAAGCTTTAGTTAATCTTTTTAACCGACTCCAATAAAGTTGGTTCTTTTTGTTAGACCAGTCATCATCATCATCATCAGCCGGAAGACGTCCACTGTTAAACAAAGGCTAATAAAAGGCCATAGAACGCCACAACGAACGGCAACTTGGCACTTGCATCCACCGGTTACCCGCGACCTTGACGATGTCGTCGGTCTACCTCTGGTGGGAGGCCCACCAACAATGCGTCTTCCGGTTCGTAGTCGCCACTCGAGAACCTTTCTTCCCCATCGGTCATCGGTTCTTCGAGCGATGTGGCCTGCCCATTGCCACTTAACTAGACCAGTGCAAAGCGTGAATTCTTTTTAAAGCATATTCAATTATTTCACTTTTCGATTAAATCTTCCATTACGTTAGATAGATACATTGGGTAGATAAATAATAATTAATTACTGAATGACGTAACACAATATATCCTATGATAACGATTTATAATAGGCGAAATCATTGTAATGATATATAACTAGCGGCCCGTCCTTGCTTCGCTTCCGTTTATATTACTTGCAATAGAGCAGTGGTAGCCCGGACGGTTAAAGAGCCGGCCGAAAATCAGTGAGGCTCGGGTTCGAATCCTGGCATGTACCAATGAGTTTTTCAAAACTTACGTACATATTTATCACTAGCTCGACGGTGAAGGAAAACATCGTGAGGAAACCCGCAGGTCTCAGAATTAATTCTGAAACAGGTGTAAACAGACCTGGTCCGGCGATGGGCTCACCACCTATCACGTTTAGGGGTCCAATGTATCTCGTGAAATGTGGGTATATCCAGGAATGGAATACCTCTGCCTACCCCCTCGGGGATGAAAGGCGTGAGATTATTTTTTTTATTTTTTTATTTTTTTTTACTTGCAATTTACTAATAAAATATATCCTTTATATTAGTTAGGTATTATGTAGCTTCTAAGCTTTCTAGCTATAAAGAAATGTATACATGCTGTACAATAGCATAAATCGTCTATTTCAAAACATTCGGCGTTGGGACCAATTCAAATTTATTTTCTAAAAATGCAACCTTCTCAGTCTGTTAAAACCGTGGTCGTTACTCACGGCTGCAAGTTGTGAGCGCCTCATAAGTTATGCCTGACGTGACAAACCGTGTTACGTCCGCTGCAGGGAACATTATAATAATTCACTGCAACCTACCCCTCCAGGTTTGCGATCTCTTACTTTTGCTGTTGAACTAAATGGCTGGCCACTGTCTTAATTATAAGTACTAAGTAGCAGACCGCCATCCCTTCCTAGTGGTCACTTATGTGCGTTATTAAAATACCTTTATGCAAAGTTTCATGCATACCAGCGGTTTCAGCAGCGGAGTCAGTTAGTTGCTTCTTTTATGTATAAATAGATAGGTAATGTTTTTAGTTTTAATGTCTAAAAGAGACATTTGGACATACTGCGCTGCGCTACATACTTAGTTAAAAAAATTATACTTATCTGTTGATAAACTTATGTACCTACAAGTATTTTACGATTGAAAACCTATTGCAACTAGACAGAGGGTATCAGTATTCAAATGCAGCAAATGTCAATGACTTTACCCATGTTTTACTTAGAGGGTCTGTTCTTCAGCAGAAATTTATTAAAAGCGAATTTTTAATACCTAATCAAAGAATTGTCTATATCTTATTAAATCCGTATAATATGTCAACATGCCTATAGTAGTAAATATAGATATAAGGATCAGACGATTCGATAAAAAACCGTACCATTAAACAGGAAACGAACCGTAAAGAAAATGAGAAGGCATTGACCGAGCCTATTGTATCTATATCGATATCACATACATTTTCGGTGGCAAATCCTCAAGGGCCATAACTTGAAGGCTCGAGTCCGTCCGGATAATGATCGATCCCCAAAATGCCAGTAAACTCCGGACCAGGACTTGATTTATCACTCGAAATCATTAATTCCTACTCGCTAACTTGTGGTACTCTCTTACATGTTTTATAGCGTTTGTAATTTTTATAAGCTACATTAAAATGATATCTTTAGCTTGCGAAGAATAAATATTTTCTCACTCTTTTAACAAAAAAAAGGAAGAAGTATTTCATTGCTGGAATAGCGAAATTTTCGACCCAGTGTAGCCTCAGTCAATTCTACGACCTTCTGGTTTCCTCCCGATATTTTTATTCACTGTCGAACTAGTAATAAAATAATATGCACTAAAGATTTTTTTAAATCATTGATAGGTGTACGTACAGACCTAGCCTTAGAAACGTCTACATAAAGTAACACGTTCCTTTTAACTAACAAACTGCTAAGAAATAATTAGGTGGCCAAAACTATACCACCATAAGTATCAACTCTGATGAGTACAAGTAGAAAGGAAGAGTTTTATAAAAGATGGTTTGAAGTTTTAACATGATTGTCAAGAAGGTATTGACAGCAACAATGTCTAAACTTAGAAGTCTAAAAAACTCCCTTAATGTTCAACACGCTAGTGAAGAGCCGCAGTGTGTGTTTATTCAGTAGGTATCTACCAGCTGTGGTTTGCTGTGTTCCTGTTAGAAAATTATATCCCATGTTTCTCCTAGAAAAGTAAGCCTTCCATTGATGAAAAATTTTTTTTCTCCTTCCAGTAGTTTCGGAGCTTATTGTACAAACGGACATACAAAAAAAACCTTTCTTCGTTATAATATTAATGTAGATTACTGCATTAAAAATATATTTTAGAGTTGGTAATAGATTTTTTATTTGTTTGCAAAAAACCTTATCGAACTTTATCAATACACAGTTTCTTTTTACTTAGTCATTCGACAATCTATATCGATCAGTCTTAAAGATAAGAGATTATTTGCTTATAATTAAGTCGATGTAGTCATAGTCAAACCATATTTTTAGTTAACTTTATTATATTTTTATATTAATTTATATCATCGACAATCATGTTGAATTTTACTTGTAGGTACCTACAAAACCTAGGTTAGCTATGCAATGCGCGTCCGAAAAAAAGCAAGTTTTATTAATCGACTCCTGAAAGTACTTAAAACTCTCATTATTTCTAGGTTAAAGATTACCTGAACGAATTTGCCAACAGCCTTTGAAATATTATGTAAAACAAAAGACGCTTTAATTTCTTTTCCTTTGTTTTTGCTACTATAAATCTAGCAGGCGCTGCGTCTACAAGGGGAAATAAAACAATACAAGTAATTAGGGTTTTGCAGTTATTTTGTTCTCAGGATAATTAACCTCTATTTTACAAAGGACCTATCTCAAGATATCCCACTAAAAAGGTTGTTTGTTGTCTATTTTAAGGCAACGTACTAAGTAGGTACCTGCTTGTTAATATTAAAACAGAAACTTAATAAGGTATGTATATTAATTCGCCAAGATATCGCATTTAAAAAACAAATAACGAGATTTTTAATTACAACGGAAATTATTTATAAAATCCGTGTAATAGGGACAGTACCGGTAGATAATATGTTCAAATAATCAATAAGTAAACTACTGATAAGTTATCTCTTGCTGTGTATTCAGAATATCGATCGTTTTTCAATATCACATTGAAGCAAGGACGTAGTGTGTGTTTTGCAAAAACTTGTTAAAACAAATGGAATATGATCAAAAAAGTGATACATCTACAAATAGTCTTAATAGAAGACACTTTGCAAAACTTCACCAGAAAATTCAGAACAAATTTAACGATATGCAAAGGAAACTAGAAAAATCTAGATCAGTGGATTCTTTGTTGACACTCAACGAGGACTTTGTTTTTAAAGAAAAAAGGAATTCATATAGTGATGACTTTAGAGGATCAGGCGAAGTGTTTAAAGAAGGTACAAATGAGAAACAGGTATTGAAATACAGCATTATTGTAGAAGATGTGGAACAAGATGCTATTTCGGAACATATTTGTGTCAATGAAGCCAGTGCTTATGAAACGGAATCACTTTTTAATTTTGACAAACATTATGAATTTGATAATGTGTCGAGTCAAACATTCTTTGGTGACCATTTGACAACGAGTTCTGAGTCGTAAGTTTCTTAAATCAATTGAATACCTAATACGTATTAGTTAGAAAGATTATTAAATCTTTTGAAGTTTATTTTCACATCATACAAGTACCTACTTACTAGGTCATTAGGATCAACTTTAAAAATATACATATAGCATCAATTTGGAAATTCGTATTCGAATCTATTCTTTACACAAATCTATCAAATTCATCAATGTTTAAACTCGGTTCATTTTAAAATGATTAAATTTATCGAGTAATTGATTTCCGTGGTAGCAGCATCAACTAACCTTCAAGCAGCATCAACTACTTATCGTAACTTTCAAGCCACAACAAAGCATTGATTAGAGCGCTATGACTCTCTCATGCTACAGCAGTTTTGCACTCCACTCTAACAGTAAAAGATCATACTAACAGAAGCTCTTGTTCCTTACACTACCTATCAAGCAGCAGTCTATCTCGAAATATCGGTTAGAATAAGATAATAATTAGTTTTCCGATTACGCGGCTTGACCGTCTAGCGACGATTTGTGTTTTTTAGGGTTCCGTACCTCAAAAGGAAAAAACGGAACCCTTATAGGATCACTTTGTTGTCCGTCTGTCCGTCCGTCTGTCAAGACCCTTTTTCTCAGGAACGCGTGGAGGTATGAAGCTGAAATTTATATCAATTACTCAGGTCTACTGTCCCTTGAAGCTGTGAAAAAATCAAACTTCTAAGCCAACGCAATCAAAAGATACAGCCGTTTATGCCGCAAATTTTCGACACTTGCAAGGGAATCAAAACCTACAGGGTGCTTCCCGTGAACTCAGAATCTTGAAATTTGGTACGAAGCAACGTCTTATAGCATAGATAAAGGAAAAATTACGAAAACCATAAATTTGCAAGGTTGTACGGAACCCTCGGTGCGCGAGTCCGACTCGCACTTGGCCGGTTTTTTTTTATAATTAGTGTCATTGTGCAAATAATCTTTGGCAAAAGAAACTTGATTGAAAAAAGACTGTAATTTTAAAAAAGTTGCCTTTGTCTGCTGTACACTACAAATAAGAAGACAAAATATCATCTAGCACTCAAATCCACCTACTCAAACAGTCTGCGGAAAAGGAATAAACTCACGTAGATACCTACTCATATACATAGTAATTAACCTTCTCGTGGTGCAGTCGAGTGACATGACAATACCGAGGATTGCAATATTTTTGCAGAATAAACGAGATTCCGAAAGAGAGTAAATTTGACGAAGAATATTTTCCGCCCCCGATACCCCCTCCGAGAATATCTATACGCAATAAAATTGGATCTCGAATAACTGCTGCAAAACAAAAACGTCGACGTGAAGAAATAGAAAAAAACGCGATTAAGGAAAGGAAGAGAGAATCCAAGGAAAAAATTGAAAAGGTACTTATATACCTACATTTGAATCTGATGTAATATTTTGTATTACTTTGAAGTAATTACGGTAACAATTACGAAACAGTAACGATTACCGCGGTGCACTTAAACTAGAATCCATTAAGTGTCGATGAGGGGTCCGTGATGTTTTGCATCCGATCATTTTAAGAGATGTTATTTGTTTATTTTTAAATTTATCTATTTAGTAGTAGTATAATATATATAGTGAAAGTTTAGGGAAAAAGACCTTTATTTAGTCATCAGTCACTAATAAAGAACACAAATTGTTGACATGAAATAAAATTGTATATTTTACAAAATTTTAATTGACATTTTTCACCCTTTGTGAAGGAAGGTTGCATGACATGCACTTTTTACTCCATGAAACAGTCCGGTTGTATTCAATATTTCTGTTCTGTTTCTGATTTATTTAACAGTTTGTATTCAGCAATTCGACTAAGTACGATGTGGTAAAGAAGAAAAATAAATGGGCGACCGTAACTATTGCACTTATCGAAGCCACTACTCCGAAAAATGAGACTTCCTCTGAAGATAAACCGCGTCTTTATTCATGTCGTTTCAGGTAAACTAAATATATACGTTGTAAATACTATATAGGT
Source organism: Ethmia dodecea (assembly GCA_963855545.1). NCBI lineage: Eukaryota > Metazoa > Arthropoda > Insecta > Lepidoptera > Depressariidae > Ethmia > Ethmia dodecea. Next base: position 5,874,003 of record OY979449.1, read on the forward strand.
TTTCGTTCTGTATACGCACAATGGAAGTCGTTAAGCCATGTTGGATACCCTTGGGTGGCTTGAAGAATCCTGAAAGTTATTTGGCCAGTAGCCTAACACCATCTCCCAATCCGGGGCGGGCTCGCGTGGGAGATTATAGTCCATACTTCCTCAGTGTAAGAAAAGACCCTAAGCTCAGCAGTGGACTGTTACGGGTTGATGATGATGACTATACATTCAGAAAAATGAGAAAGTTGCACTGATTATCGTATCGTATTATTTATCTAATTGGACTCTTATGTTTGTAATTATTAATATTGCACACCAAATTTTGATAGATGGTGGAAGAACTAGACATTTATGTAAAAAGAACTGATACAAATAAACCTATGGTCAGACAATTAAATACTTTAACGATTTTTTTATTATATCCCATTTACATAGGATATAACGCAATTCCCGTAACCTTTAATAAATTATGTATTGTACGATGATTTTATACCCACAAAGATTTTTTAGATACAATAAAATTATAATTTAACTAAAGTGGCAACGCTGTTAAAAAATATCCGAAGATGAGACACATCGTTAAAAGTGAATTATCAACTAGAAGTAATACGTACGTAATAACAACGTTAATCAATTACTTAGGCTTACACAATTAATATAAATACAATATAATAAAGTATTTCATTATTTCAGATTAGGCGCAGAAAAGCGTAAATCAAAACAAGTAAAAACCAGCTCTGTGGGTGTTGTTAGCTGGCAAGAGCTATTTCACCTTAGCATGCACGAGGAACAAATTCTAGAAATAGCTTTGTGTGACAATAAAGATACTTTATTTGGCCGGTCAGTAATGTAGTACCTATACTTACTCTTATTTATTAGCCTGACGATATATAGCTAGGACACACCCAACCTAATAGGAACTTAATCATGCATGTAGAAAATTTTTATAATGTCTTACCTTTAGTAGTTTCGAGGATTTGGTTTAAAACACAAGCAAATATACCTAAATAATTGGATTGGAAGTAGTGCTATTTTGTAAATGAATTAGCTTTAGGAATGATTTTAAACTTGTGTAAGATGCCCAACTAGTCATATTATAAAAATACTGGAGCGGTTCATACAAAACTTGGTTTGGAAATGTTTATATTTTTAATAAAATACTGTGTGTGGAAATATGTTTTTCCTAAAGTGATTAAACACCTATCATCAACAATAAATTGACGATAGAAATAATCATAATATTTCAGTATAATATTACTTTATTAAACGGATTACAGGACAACAATAGACTTGTCTGAAGTGGAAAAAGAGAAAACGCACCAAATGTGGTTGAAATTGGAAGACGGAGTGGCGAACGTCCAAATATTTCTGCTGCTTACAATTAGTGGGACTACTCTTAATAACACCTTTTTTGATCTCGATGACTATCAAGAAACACAAAAAACAATTGATGCTATTCAAAAGAAATTCGTAAGTCTTTATGATATTATTATAGTTTTCTTCCCTTTGCTCTTTCTTTAGGTTCTGCGCAGTTAGTCTTCGCCTTATATACCTATCTATCTGCCACAGTCTCCAGCTGAATTTTCATAAATTTGAACCTTATTAAAACTATAGATAACCATTATACAAAATCACAGTGAAAAACTGTCCTCTTGAACTTATAATATGACTTTAACGACCGTAAAACTTAAATTAGCTCTTCAAAGATTTCAAATTTACTGAAATCTTCCGGAGTGCAAATCTATTCGTATTTCCGCTATTTTTGAAGCTTTGATATACAGGATGTCCCAGAAGTCAACGATAAGCCGGAAACCAGCGATAGGCCTAGTCATGAGGGTAATCAGAAAAATATTTAAAAAAATCTATGTTCCTTTTTCAAAATGTTATGAAGGTTTAAAGAAAATCCTAAAAAACGGACACCCTGTAATGAACTTTCTTGTACCGTGACTGTAAATATTTATTTTTTTGGTACATGCCAGGATTCGAACCCGAGCCTCACTGATTTTCGGCCGGCTCTTTAACCGTCCGGGCTATCACTGCTCAGGTCAGCTGCAGACTTAAGGTTGCGTTACCAACATTTCACCTCATTAAATTAGATTGGCATAGAATCCGGATTCATCGAGAAAAAAAAATTTCATGCCTCAACTATAACAAAACCTAGCATGTGTTATACCATTTTAGAATTTAGACTAAATGCGTCAACTTTTAAGTATACTTGCCAAAATAGTAGCCATACATTTTTTTTACAGTACAGCTGGTTTAAGTTGGTTGATGAAATTATTTAGAATTCAATGTTGGAAACAAATTTAACGTTTTACTCAAAAATGAGGCAGTTATGTCATTTTTTTTTATTGTAAATTGTAGCACGGCTATTCGTTATAGCATTACAGAAAAAAAATATTCAAAAAGTTAATATTTACAGTCACGGTAAAAGAAAGTTCATTACAGGTTGTCCGTTTTTTAGGATTTTTTTTAAACCTTCATAACATTTTGAAAAAAGAACATAGATTTTTTTTTATATTTTTCTGATTACCCTCATGACTAGGCTTATCGCTGGTTTTCGGCTTATCGTTGACTTCTGGGACATCCTGTATAAAGTCTTAGAGATTCTAAAAATATTTTATGACTGTGATTGTCACTGCTCACATAACTCAACTTCATCGAAAACTTGACAGAAAAACAATCAATTTTAAAAAACCATGATGTTCGCAGGCTTGGTACAACTTCTCAGATGACTTCGCAGAGGTAGGCTGGCTCTCAATCATAGTTTATGGAGCCAAAGGTCTATCTGCAAACGAATGTTACTGCGTTTTAGAACTCGGAAATGAGAGGTTGCAGACACATACCGAATACAAGACCCCTGATCCAAACTGGATGAAGATATTTACAATGTAATTACACTTTTAGCATAATGCATACCGATGATAGTGAATCTAAATACCTACATGGGCAAAATAGCATGTTGCCTAAATTGTAAATATGTACCTAGCTAGGTATACTTACTTGAGAATACTAATACTGATCTCGGTTATTACTCGTATTTGTTTAAATAAGGCTAAAATTATTTAATTAAACCTGGCAGTACCTTCGAAGAAAATAATGAAACCAAATAATTTAAGTATAATTTTAGGTCCAGTATATAAAAATAAGTGATACAATAATTAGGGTAATTATGGAACTTATTTAATGAATAGCAAAGGTCTTATTTGAAATTAATTTTAGCAAAGTAGCGGACGCTACTTCAATTTTAGATGTGATCGTTAATGACGAGAAGAAAGCGGAAGAGGTAGGCAAAATATCAATACCATTATTAAAAATAAATAATGGAATGAAAACGTGGTACGCACTTAAAGATGTTACACAAAGAGATAGAGCTAAAGGCAACAATCCAAGAATATTGTTAGAAATGAGATTTACGTGGAACTTCGTAAGTTTTTTTATCTGACATTGTTATCATTATTAGAAATGCAATTATTACAAATATTTCTAATTTGCAGGTAAAAGCATCAATTCGGGTAATAAACCCAAAAGAAGTTAAATATTTGGAAACTGAACCAAAATTTGATAGACACATGTTTGCACGGAATCTAGCTAGGGCAAAAGCTGTGTTAAATTGGATATTAGACGCCTTCAAAGTAACAAAGTAAGTTTTGAATTTAATTGTAATGAAAACAAGGACTGATAGGTGAAACTTATTATTATCTTATCTAAGGATTTTGCTACATCTTATTTATTTAAATTATTCTAGGACATGCTTCGAGTGGGAATCAAGAAAGTGGAATGTGATATCGTTGACGACATGGCTGCTCTTTTGTTGGTTCTTCAGAATGTGGATGCTACCGGTATTGCTTCTGATACCATTTCTTTGGTATCGACCTCCCAAATATTGTCTACTCAAATGTAAGTTTAAACAGATGATAAAATTACACAAAATTGCAATACAAAAACTTAACCTTCCCTCATTTACAGCGACTAAAGAGAATGAAGTAGCTGTCTTAGAAACTAACGAAAAGGTAAATTTAAAAAATGATAGCGATGTGCCTTATATGAGGGCAAAGGTATCAAACTTCTATTAAATTAAAGATCTGTATTTTAGGAAGAGAAAAATACATCGCTACGACAAAAGATAAACAGTTTACAAGAAATGGTGCAGACTGTACAAAACTTCATTGGTAATTTTGCTAGTTTAGGAGAGAGCATAAAAAAGTAAGAATGTCTATAATACTCGTACCTTGCTTGTAATAAAGATATTTACGTATTAAAATGTTTAATTTAGAATTTAATTTCAGTTTATTCAACTTTACGGTGCCATTTCTCAGTTTCCTGGCTATATTTATAGTTATTTTCATAGCATTCGTCATGTACATCATACCTATTAAATACATATTTATGTTTTGGGGTAAGTGGACTTCGAGTTTTAGTTATCTATTTATATATATTTACATCTCTACTTATTGTATAAGTATCGACATCAACTAATTGTGTATTCCCAAATTTTTGTTGTGTTCCCATAAAAAATATATTTTTCGTCTTAGAAAGGTTTTTAGGCTACTAGAACAATGTCTCAATTCATTTGTTCTTGCATTTATAAATATATCTATTCTTAGGTCGAAGTTTCTAAACTGTAATATTTTTTGTAGGTATACACAAATTTACAAGAAAAATCTTGAAACCTAATAGAATACCGAACAATGAAATATTGGACTTGCTCTCTAGAGTGCCTGACGATAATATTTTAGTAAGTAAAGTTCTGTATTAAAGTAAACTGTAATTTATAATATTTTGGTACCTAGGTGCGATCATATCATACAATATTTATTATTTTTACAGCTTAATTCTGAGGAGTTGCCTTTACAAAACATATCAGAGGAGGACAAAATATAAGCGAAGCACAGACGTCCTGAAAGAGTGAAACTACATCATAACTAAAATACAATTTATTTTACTCAAAACTTGTCCCTACTGGCATCTTGTCTAATGAAAACAGTCTTTATTTATTTAACCTTAACTCCCAAACGTTGAAATCAAACCTCATATCTCCAATTTACATCCGAAGGCCGTCCATCATGTAGAGTATAATTAAGTTTACCTTACCTATTGAATTCACGTTATTTTATCAATGAGTTTAGAGAGTCGGTTTCACTTTCGATCATTTTGATTTTGCTAAAAATGTTAAAGAAACTTCTAATTTACGAGAAAAATAATAAATACATGGATGAGTTGAAGGTACTGTTAAATATTTCATATTCGTCAACTGGGACCACAGTTTCAAATAATAAAGCATTCTTGACCTCCCTTTAAATAATGAATCTGCAGAAGGGATATAAATCAAGCTGTCAATACTGATGGATGATCCGGTATCAATACACATGCGACTAATTTGCAAACGCTGCATGTTAACTAGGGAACTATCCATCTGCTGATGCACTGTAATATGCAAATTTACTAGATTACCCTTCAGATATTGACAAAGGTTTCTAACTTTGATATTCAGTAGGTATATCTTTCCAAGAAACAAACACAAAGCACGGAGTTGCACCAAAGAGAGAAACTCGTATTATCACTAATTTAGTACAGAACGTTTTGCATGAACCGTTTTGCAAATTTATAAATATTCACTTACCTCTGTTCGTTAACTGCTATTAGGATTATAAAAAACACTAAGTTAGGAACAATAAATATATTACTTTAATCACAAATGTTTACTTATCTTTAATAAGTATATCATGTTCGAGTAAATGATGATTAAAACCGTAAAAATAAAGATAAATCACAGGCTAAAATACATGATGCAATTTTTGTACAACGTTACAGCTCGTTGAATATCAAGAACTTAGACTAAAATATCTTTTCCGAGCCTCTCAAACTCGTTGGCAAAGTAAACCATATCCTTGTGGTCTAAAGCAGAGTTTTGAAAAACGATACGGAAAAAATTTACGAGGTTACCTTGTGGTTGGTACGTAACCATCATGCTTCCTTCCTTTATCATTCGCTCCTTTATTTTGGGCGCAACCTTGTGCAGCCTTTCTTTATAAGCAGGTTCGTTTTCGTGACCGCGCAGAGAAGTCGGTATGTACCAAAACATAATATTCGTGCATTCTGGCTTATCAATAACAAGACGGAAGCCTTCCCGTTGCCGAATGTGTTCGAGGAAGAATCGCGCGTTATCAAAGACCTTGTCGATATGTTTTTCAAACCCTTCACTCCCTTTCGCTTTCCACATGAACCAGAACTTTAGTACGTCAGCCCTCCGGCCGCACTGTATGTGTTTGTCGCCAGTATCATACGAAGTGTCATAGAATTTGTCCTTTTGGAAGAGGTACTTTGCTTCACTTGAGTGGCATTCATTGAGAACATTTTTGTGCCTAGTTAAAAATGTGGAGCATTGCTGTGGAGCTGCCAACAGTTTGTGAGGATTCCATGTGACTGAATCGGCCCTGAAAGTGTAGACATTTTATTTATTTAACTTAATGTACCAAGAAATTCACATTACACATAGCGAATTTAATGTCTAAATCCTACTAATATTATAAATGCGAAAGTTGGTATGGATGGATGTTTGTTCCTCTTTCAGGCAAAAACTACTGAACGGATTTTAATCAATTTTTACAGTTGCTTATACATCAGAATAACACATAGGTTATATTTTATCCCTCGGGAACGAGAACTACTAGGGTGAAATCGCGGGGCGCTGCTAGTGTATTTATAATATTAGAAAACATCGATATAAAGACATCTATTTAATAGATTTAGTCTTTATGTCGACCAACTTATAGTTCTGTTTATTTTCAAGGTAATAGAGATTTAAAATTAATTTAATAGTCACTGGGTTCCTTTCGCATACCAAATTAGCAATACTTATATTTGCAACTGTACTCCATGGTCGATGTCTTTCGTTTTAGATATTCAAGGAATCAATATATCTAGATATTTTAAAGTAAACAGTATAGTCTTACAATTCAATCCCTGCTAAGAGATGTCGATGTTTCTTTGACATCAAAGCGCCTCCGCCCCACGCAGCATCAACATGCAGCCACAGATTATATTTTTTGCACAGCGCAGATATAGGCACCAATGGATCGAAAGCCCCATAAACTGTTGTCCCTGAAGTGGCTGTCACCAAAAACGGAGTTGCCCCATCTTCTATAGCTTTTGTAATTTTTACTTCCAAATCTTCAACGTCAATTTTTCCCATTTCGTCTGTTTTCACCAGAATACAGTTATCGCCTCCAATTCCCATGAATGTTGCCAACTTCTTTGTAGAATAATGAGCTAACTCTGAAGTAAATAGGACCAACTTCGGCACGGCATACACGCCTTTGTTCTGAAAACCAAATAAATATCCAATGGTATTAAACAAAGTCAAGTCTAATTTAGATTGACATAACAGCGCAAATAAAAAATAATCACAAAGCCTTTAGAAGAGACATCTTATTTGATTACATGCTTGACCTACATAAATTTTTATACGAGTATAAAATGAAAGTCTTGAAGACTTCATTCAAGTCAAAGGAATAAAAGAAATGAAAACCGACAAAGTGCGAGTCAGACCCGCGCATGGAGAGTTTCGTACATTTACTATAGGTGTTTTCAGTACGCAATAGAGTTCAATTTTAATTACTTTTGGAATGTTTCTAACAAAATATTTTTTCTAAAAAAGCTGTGATAGTTTAAACTTCGTCTTATTTTACTTGTAATATTTACATAATCCTCTACTAACCGTAATTATTAAGACTGTTCCATTTTCCTAGTTATTAAGATAACACTTCTGTGACAGACAGACAGAGCAGCACCAAATTTCTTCACTGTTCTCGAAACAATAACCCTACTAATATTATGAACGCGAAAGTTTGTGAGTACCTATGGATATATGGATGTTTGTTGCTCTTTCACGCAAAAACGACTGAACAGATTTTAATGAAACTTTACAGTTATATAGCTTAAACATCAAAATAACACATAGGCTATATTTTATCCCCGTATTCCCTCGGGATCGGGAAATACGCGGGTAAAACCGTACTGCGGTGCTAGTGTTGTATATTCCGCCATTTATGCAATTGATGACTTTTAAAGTTGCTACAAACTTATTCTTTTTTATATTATCAATATCAATAGGCTTGCTCTTGCCCTCAGAACACAGGTGTAGGACCTATTCAATTTTCAATGTTTATACTAGATCCCTCTAGTGTAATATGAATCAATATGAATTACAATACTTTTTAATTTAAAGGATACGTCGCAGTATTTATCTATACATATATAATAAAACTCTAACGGGACCGTGTCTGTACATGAAATATTTTTTGAAAATTTTAATTATCTTTTAGTAAAGTACCTACCTAGTCCTATTTTATTGTTATCGATGTAGATACCAAAACATTTTTTTTTTACATTTTTGTATGTCGGTCTGTCTGTCTATGCACGCATATTGCAAAAACTACTAGACGGATTTTGATGAAATTTTGGTATGCAGATAACTTAGTACCCGGGTCAACATCTAGGGTACTTTTTATTTCAGAAAAATATCTCATTCCAACGGAAAAATATAAAAACTGTGTATATATAAAAAAAACGGTGTACAAAGTTAAATACGTACTGTTCCAAAACGTTAACACCTAGGAACTTGAAATATGGTGTGTATGGTGTGTGACATCGTAGCCAACCGCTATGAAGGGATGTTTGAAAATTGCCATGGGAACGGGAATAAACTGGATGCGCGCCGGGAACGTCGTAATGTTATCCGCTATTTAAAATATGATATTTATGTGTCTTATAAGTCATAGAAAACCACTATAAAGGGATTTTTGGAAATTAATAAGGGAAAGCCGCTGGGCACGCTAGTTATTAACAAGATGGAAATAAAAAAATTGTGACAGAATGTGTCTGGATTTTTTTACTAAAATGTGAATACCTATAACAAAAACCAAGGTTTATTCAAGTATGGCACGCGATTATAGCTAATGATCTACAATTGGGGTTAAGGTGACCACCGAATGCCATGCTTCCTGCAACCTAGCATTCAAATATTATTATCTCAGCCGGTTCTGACCCAACGCATAAATTATCAGATTAAGGTTTCCGATTATTTCAACTGCCTTGTTTAATTAACATTAAGGCTATATTTGTGGTCAATCTTTAATCAAATAATTATAATAAATACAAAATCACAGCTCTATAATCAATAAATAACCAATTTCACGCCTTTTAACCCCCGAGAACCCTATAGGCAGAAGAATTCCATTTCTGGAAAAAAACACGTTTCACCAGTTATATATTCTTTAGACCCCTTAACGTGATAGGTGGTGAGCCGAGGATCTGTTACACATGCTTCAGCAATACTAGGTATAAGTACATATTATATTGGATCATATTATAGAAAATATTTATATTTAAATTAAATTTTTATTTAAATTAAACATTCGTTATGAAGTAATTATGTTATAATGTTCGTTATAAATGTTTGCTAGACAAATTATATCCTGACACAATAATCTTATATCGATTAGTTTAGGTAATAAAAAAAAGAAAGTTTATTTTTTTTTAATTTTGCTCTTTCGAGTCCCGGGTGAAACAAACGAATTTTAGAAATTATTTGAATACAGTTTTTTTTAAATAAAGGAATACATAAATGAGCCAACTAAAGGCTTTAAGGCAGAAACTGCCTCCAGTGCCCATATTCTTTTTCCACAATGTATGTATATCCTGTCTCGTAAAAAAAAAAAAAGCACTACAGATGCCGTATTGAAATGTCATGTCCAAAGAATCATGGGGGGGGCACATATTATTTCCCATCTCTCCATAGATATAATAAACAATATTTTTGCCGATTATTTCATTGTAATGATAAAATCAAATTGTTCACAACTCTAAAGTAATTAAGTTTTATTTACAAAGAGCCCTTGAAGTTGTTAAAGATAAAGTTATAAACGACCCCTTTCCGATTCGCAGAAGTGGATGGATTTAATAAATTTCAAGATACGATTAATTTAATAAATTTGCTTTGGTCTATAATTTTCTTTAATCTAAGCTAAGATAAGGCAATTGCAAGCACTATAATATAATTCTATTAAACAATCTCTTCGGCAAAGTACTTGTACTTGATAATTGTAACAGAAATGGTGAGATTTGTAATCAGGCTACAGCTTTTTCAAACAGGCTAGTTTATAGGTATCTGTATTATTTAATAACTTAGGGTATAACTACAGATTATATACGTTATTTATTATTTCTATTTCAAAATCATAGAAAACAGACTTTAATAAAGGCAATACTAGTTGAATTACAACTTCTGATAAGATCGGAAGTTGAACCGTTGGGGCCTTGCTGAGTTAAAGGTCACAATTAATAAAACTATACAATACAAATTTAATAACCTAACAAAAAATATTTTTACAAGAAAGTGAACGTTCTGCGAATTAATTATGTAGATTGCCATCTAAATTTAATTGCTTGCAATAACTGCACTAACCGGGACTCATTTGCTAGTTAAAGCGGTCTTTAACATAGGTTCGAAAATGATCCACAAATACCTACGTAGAGCACGCAATCAAACAATTAAAAAAATATTTATTCAATTTGTAAATCTCCACCATATTTTGTGATTTGTTTTCAGTACCACTAAAACTACATATCAATTTAGATTTATGGCATCCATGTGTTACGATGTCGTACCAAAGTGGTAAAAAGAAACCCTTAATGTGCCTATGTCTTAAATGTCTTATGTCCTATGTTGTAAAAACGGGTCTTAACTTTTTATATCGCCGTTATACTGCGAAAACCAATTAAATCGATTTAATGTAAAAATGAGATTTTTGCACATACCTACTCAATTTTTCGAGTTCTTTCTTCTGGTAAAACCGGTTATCTGCTAAGTAGTATAGTTTCCGAGATAGAGAATGGGAAAAACAATTAAATCTAACTCTTAGACATTTTGCTTCTGGTAAACAAGAATATGCTGGTTTAATTTTGCACTTAAATAACTTTTAGGCAAGGAATTCACATTAGTACGAGATAATCTGTTTTACTACGAAAAATAGAATTCTAGATGACAGGGAATTTCCTCAGAAAGAATCACTTATTAACATTTAAGCCATCTAAATGTGATAATTTATCCAGGTACAAACAATTACAAAGACTTAAACTGTTTTCCTTGACAAGATAAGTCATGCAAACGAAAGTATTCTCCAGTATTAAAAACCTGTACATCGCGATACTTGGTTTTCACTGAGGGTTAATAAAGTGAAGTCGTTTAAAATGCCTACAGGGAAAAACGATTATATCCGCGTAACGCATTCGTACTGATGAGTGCCGCATGGTGTCGTTATTGAACTGTTTTTTCTAACGATTACATACTTATACATACATATGCTCACGCCTTTTTCCCGAAGGGGTATGTAGAGACAATAAACCGCCACCTGCTACGATCCTGGTACATCTCTCGCACCTCATCCACATCCATCATTCAGTTCATAAATGCTCGTCGGTTTCGGGTACTTTTTTTTTATCTGGCTTTTCTTTAATACATCGCCGATCTGATCGATGTAAGCCTAGGTCGCCCTCTGCCGACTCGGCCACTCACAATCCCCTTATATATTTGTCTAGTTAGACGCCTTTCATTCATCCGCGCGATATGTCAAAACCACCTAAGCATCCTTTTTCAATCTTATCACTAAGCTTGTCTATCATCTTAGTCACTACATCTTCGTTCAATCCACAACGCTCTCGGATTACATTATTCCTCATTCTATCAATCAATCGTACTCATGCTTCTTAGCGAGCGCATTTCTACTGCATTTATTCGACTCTTATGCTTCTTCTGCCATACTTAACTCTCGCTACCATACATGAACCAACACACCACCATGAACAATAGAGGGTGTGCTTTACTTCCTAAATACACAAACTCTGACGCTTGTTCTACTTTCTCACTCAGAAATGTCCATATTTTTCTCCACAACCATAAACTTTGTCTTGCTTACATTATTTTACTTTCGTCTTGAATGCCTCGTTCACGATAGTTACCGTGTCCTGCAACTCATGCGTTGATGGTTCAATTATAACTTGATTATCAGCGTACATAGGCATTTGACCATTACCCCTCCCATTCGTACTCCACAATCTCGCTCTTTCAAATCTATTAAACAATTATCCATGAAAAGGTTGAAGGTTGCTACACATCCCTGTCTAACACCCATGGAGATGTTAAATCAGTCTGTGTAGGCTCCATTAATTCTAACCCAGGCTCTCTAACGATTGTTTCATTATTTTAGCCTTAAAAATTAGTATTTTAGTTGATCAAAATAAGTGAAAGTGAACCAGCTCCTTTGTTTGGATCCTAAAAAATCAGACCACCAGGTGGATAAGAATTTTAATTAAAAAATTCAAAGCCTTATAAAAATGATTTCTTACAGCTTTGTGATACCTACTTGTAAAGGTGTTATTCCAGATGAGTATCACGCCTGGTTCCGATCTCTGAACACAGGTGACGCATGCAAAAATCGTTTACCCGATTACACCGTTTCTGATGAAGAAAGTTCTACCTCAGAGGAAGAATAATTGAATTTATAATGATGATATTCTTTGCAATTATATGTATTGCATCTATTATTAATTAATTGCGATTGACAGATAGAGTGAAGAATAGTGTGATTCGAAAGCGTTGCGGCCTGAAAGACGATTTAGTGACAAGGATTGAAAAAGGAATGCTGAGGTGGTTTGGTCATATTGAGAGGATGAATAAGAGGCGCTTAACGAGACAAATATACAAGGGTGTTGTGAATAGGCGAGTCGGTAGAGGGCGACCTAGGCGTACTTACATCGACCAGATCGGCGATGTATTGAAGAAAAGCCAAATAAAGAGTACCCGAAACCGACGATCCATGAGTCGTTTGATGGATGTGGATGAAGCACGAGAGATCTGCCAGGTTCGTAGCAAGTGGCAGTCTATTGTCTCTACCTACCCCAATAGGAAAATGGCGTGAGATTATGTATGTATTAATTTCATTTTGATGGTTTTTAGGGTTCCGTACCTCAAAAGGAAAAAACGGAACCCTTATAGGATCACTTTGTTGTCCGTCCGTCCGTCCGTCTGTCAAGACCCTTTTTCTCAGGAACGCGTGGAGGTATGAAGCTGAAATTTATATCAATTACTCAGGTCTACTGTCCCTTGAAGCTGTGAAAAAATCAAACTTCTAAGCCAACGCAATCAAAAGATACAGCCGTTTATGCCGCAAATTTTCGACACTTGCAAGGGAATCAAAACCTACAGGGTGCTTCCCGTGAACTCAGAATCTTGAAATTTGGTACGAAGCAACGTCTTATAGCATAGATAAAAGAAAAATTACGAAAACCATAAATTTGCAAGGTTGTACGGAACCCTCGGTGCGCGAGTCCGACTCGCACTTGGCCGGTTTTTTTGTCTGGGTTTTTTGATTTTTTTGTACTTATTTTTGAGTTTTCATGTCATAAAAGACATTTTGATAAGTAATTTCTACTGAATCTTCTCGCTTTAATTCAATTAAACCCCTACTGAATAAAAAACAAAATCTTCTTAACCAATTAAAGTTAAATTCAACAGGTTTAAAATTAAACCTTCAGGTAAAACCAAGTATATAAATACATTTTTATCTCGCACTTAGTGTGACATTATTAAAAGTGATCTAAGTATCGTTTTATATTATATAAAAACCTTGCCTTTAATAATAATTCTGGCTATACAGAGTACTTAGTTCCCCTTAAAATGACAAATTATGACTTCTCAGGTAAAACCAATTAAATAGGCCCCCTTTTGGATTTAATCCTAGTTTTCTGATCAAATTACTACTATTTTCAAGTTATGGATGAAGATTCTGAAAAAAGATGAATTAAGGAGTTATAATTGCCAGGAGTCAGTCTTAAGATTCGTGTTTTACTGTGTATTAGTTACTGATGAAACTTCAAAATCGTTTTTCTCAAAACTACTTTTTTTGATTTAATTGGTTTTCGCAGTACAACGGCGATATGTTACGAAAATATGTATTTATAATAAATAAGATCGAAAAATCTTATGTCAGAAATTCTGTTGACAATGAAACATAACACTCACTGACCTTTATTTCGGGATAGAAGTAGAACCTCGCACAACTGATAGCGTAGCCATTGGCAATGGAGCCTCCAGGGCAGAATATGCCATCACCCTCGCCTTCAGGCCACCCAACTATGGTCCTCATCTCCCGAAGAACCTCCTCTTCCATGAGGGTGAAAACTGGAGCCACCTCGTAGGTGTACACACTGGGATTGAGGGCATCGGTCAGCCATTGACCAATGAGGCCGTAAGGGTCAACGCTAGAAAACAGCTGATTAACAAAGTATGGGTGACCTGTATTGACGGAGTAGCGAGCAACCTGAAAAAGAATATTGTTATTTTAAGTGCAACAATTCACTGTTTATTCATCTCCAAACTATCTTTGACTATGGGTACTGAACAACTGATAAATATACATACAAACACCCAGTCACGAAACCTACAATAATGTTCATGCACACAAATGTTGGCCCCCAGAGGAAATCGAACCCACGACTTCTGACTCAGAAGGCATATTATGGCCATAGAGCTTACATACGGTTTAACACAAATTGTAAAGAAACTTCGATTGGTTTGGAAGGTTATAATATATTTCCTTTTAATATTTATCAATAGGCATTTTTTTTGGGTTCTGGTTAGTTCTAATTTTCACATTTAAATTGTTAAAAAACAACTTACATCTGCCATGATTCCCAGTAGCTCATCGTGAGAGATGGGGCTATCTCGTGGCTTCAAATCAATCGCAGTCTTGATCTGCTCTGGTGTTGCCCATTCGACAACCTTCGAGCCCCTCGAAGACCTTCCAAACACCACCCTTTCTACCAACAAATCGACTGCACGCCTTACGAAATCCTCATGTTTCGATCTCTCTGGGAGACTTTGAAACAGATTTTCCACCCCTTTCTGCTCTCCTGCGACGATGAGGGTTGAGTTAGCCGGCATTTGGATTGATTGCGGATACTTCAACGATACTAAAGATACATATACGATTGAGTATATATACGTTCATTTATCGTTACACATTTGTCCGTAGAAGCGCGCGGCCGCTGCGTTTAGCACCGTGTTTTGGCCCGTCGCTCTTATCGCAGCCTTCTTAAATACTAACCAACAAGTCAATTCACTTCATAAGGTTATATTACTGACGCAGTTCGCAGAAGTAGGCAATTTTACTAGAACAGCTAACAACTAATTGCATTTGGTTAAACTGAGATACGTCGATTTACACAGTTTTTTTTGTACAATTAAATACTAGTGTAGTCCACGGTTCCACGGAACCCAGTTTTAGCCTGTTTTCTTGGAAATTTCGAAAAACTTTTTTTAATGGATGCTTCTGCTTATGTCCTAAAACCAAATTTTAGTATATACTGTGCATTGACAGGTCAGTCAGGACTAGTGAAAAATTCCTGGATCTTTGATGAGGAGATTACTCTTTATTATACTTAAAAGATTTACAAATTTAAAATATAAGTATACCTGTCTTCCAAAGTAGAACTACATGGAACCATGCCCAGGCTAGCTGCATAAATCCTCTCTGGATAGGTAAGCTGGCTATTGAACTGATTAATTTATTTACAACCTACTAATTCAAGTATCGGTGGAGTTTATATGGGTCAAATTGTCTCTAAAAGAGCCGACCATTCTTTTCTTCGGATTTAATATTTATAACATTTTAATAAAATACTTTTCCGCTTCATAGCAGTACTTTTGGGATCAAGTTCCGGAAACTATAAAAGATAAGTGATTTCAATGTAATTGTCATTTATGTACCTACAATACAGTAAATTATTGAAAGAAACAAATTATTACTATTTCATTGACACAGCGTAGTATAAATGACGATTGCATTTCCTTTTTTGTTTACCTTGATTTTTTGTAGGACTTACTGCGCTAATTAGTACCTTACTGAGGTCGCGGTTGACCTTTGTTACTTGACTAATCAACTGCAAAATAATTTTTTGAATTCAGAATTAGGCAAAGAGATTTAAATCTAACAGGGCATAGAGGGGGCATTGGGAATATTTTCATACAAAACTTGGAAGCCTAAGCGTCATGTCCTTGTCATGTCAGTTAGTATGAACGCGAGCTGTCATTCGATCGAAATTTTACTAGACTTATTCCACTTGGAATAACTTTTGACTTCAAATTTTCCTCGTTTTGTCCCCTCCATGCCTTATTATATTTTAATCTCTTTGGAATTAGGTAGTTTGCCCCTCCTTCACAGAGCAACGGAGCCTTGAATCGACGTGATTTTTTGCAGAGATATAGTCGAAGGGCCAGGACATAACATACTTTGGGCATTGAAGGTTTTATGGACTACATAGTAGTACCTACAAGTCCTCATACCGCAATCTTCAAAAATGATCCATTTTTTTTATTGAACGTCTATGTTCTATGTTCTATGTTAGGGGGTTTGGTTTCCGCACTTAGTCCTGAAGTGGACCATTGTACGTGAGCCATGGCGGCCGGTTACTCCAACCATCCTACCTCCTTCCAAAAGCAGATCAAACTTCCGAGTCTACTCAGGGCGTCCGCAAGAGATTCTGGTGTTCCGAGAATCTTCTTGCGGATCTGGGCAACGCCAACGCACTCAAGGAGCACGTGCGCTACCGTCTCCTCCGCCTCCATGCACGCTCTGCATAGGGGGCTGTCTGTGATACCTAGGGTGTGTAAGTGTTTGTTCAGTGAGCAGTGTCCGGTGATGGTCCCCGACACCATTCTCAGGCTGTCCCTGTCCAGGCGCAGAAGGCGCTTGGTTAGTTTCTTATTCAAGGATGGCATAGCCTCCTTGGATTGCCTACATCCTGGCGTCGAAGCCCACCAAATCTCCGCTTGAGTTTGAGTGTGTTCCCTTAACCAGCTCCTGAGCTGGTTAAACGGGATGGGTACAATGGGTTCGGGTCCGATGGGCTTAGTGTCAGAACCCCTCCTGGCGAGTTCATCCGCTGCGTCGTTCCCACGTGAGCCACTGTGCCCTTTAATCCATTGTAGTGTCACTGTGTTGTAGTTTGGTACCGTAATGCGTTCTAGTGCATTATGGCACTCCAATATAAGTCTCGAGGTGATCTGGTTTTTCTTTAGGGATTGAAGGACTGAGGCACTATCTGAGAGTATGAGGATATGAGTATCCGTGACTTCTCTGGCCTCTATGGCGTGTGCTGCCTGGATAATGCCCACACATTCTGCCTGGTAGACAGTGTTGAGCATCCCTAGTGGTCTGGATATTCTGATGTTGAGATCATCTGAGTAGACTCCGACTCCTGTTCCAGTGTCGGTCTTTGATCCATCAGTGTAGATCCTTAGCTCTTTTGGACCTGGGTGATCATGCAACTCCGCTGTGAGCTCCACGTTGTAGTGTTTTACAAAACAGTGTGTTTTCTGGGTTCTATCGCTCGGTGATGCCATCATCGGGTGTCGCGAGAGGGCATCCTCTTTTATGCGTGTGTGTTTGATTCTGGAGTCCTTGTTTAGGGTTCCGGACAGCTCCAGCCTTAGTGTCGCTAGGGTTGCTTCCTCCCTTACTACGAGATGTAGGGGTGGCAACCCCAGCATCCCCTGTAGGGCAGCCGTGGGTGATGTTCTCATGCTGCCGGTAATTGCTACGCAGGCAAGTCTTTGTAGCTTCTCGAGGTCCTTCTGGGCTGTGCTCATGTTAGTCCTGGGCCACCACACTAAAGAGCCGTATGTAATAATTGGTCGGATAACTGTGGTGTATAGCCAGTAGGTGATTTTGGGGCTTATGCCCCAGTTCCTACCTAGTAGCCTTTTGCATTGCCATAGGGCCATGCTGGCTTTTGTAGTGATGTGTTCGGTGTGTTTTGCCCAGTTCAGCTGTTTGTCCAAAAATATGCCCAGGTATTTGGATTCAGTTGATAGGGTTAGGGTGGATCCAAAGAAGCGCGGTAATTGTAGGGTTGCCAGCTTCCTTTTCTTTGTGAATAGAACAAGTTCGGTTTTGGTGGGATTCACTGTTAGTTTGCATTCCTTGCACCAATCCTCTACTACCTTCAAGGCTTGGCGCATGAGGTTGCACAAAGTGTTTTCGTGTGCACCATTTATTATTATAGTTATGTCGTCAGCGTAGCCCACAGTGAAGTAGCCTTTATCATTTAGTCTTTTGATGAGGCTATCCACCACTAGATTCCACAAGAGTGGCGAGAGGACGCCTCCTTGTGGGCATCCCTTCGCCACAACGGCCCTCGTGGTGCTGTTCACTGTGACTTGTACGGCTCTGAGTCTGAGCATGTTTGTGATCCATCCTCGCAGGGTCGGGTCCACACCGTGCTCCTCGAGACCTGCGCTGATGCTGTCGAAGATGGTTTTATCAAAGGCACCTTCTATGTCGATAAAAACCGCTAGTGAGGAGCATTTGTGGTCTACTGCACATTCAATCTTGGAGATCACACTATGTAGTGCGGATTCTGTCGACTTTCCTGTGGAGTAGGCGTGTTGTTGTCTGTGTAGTGGGAATTCTCGAAGGGGCCCGTCCCGAATATGTCGGTCACAGAGTCTCTCCAGGGTCTTCAGTAGGAATGATGTCAGACTTATTGGTCTGTACGCCTTTGGTTGAGTGTAGTCGGTTTTGCCTGGTTTGGGGATGAAAATGACTTTCACCTCTCTCCATGGGAGCGGCATGTAGTTCTGTGCTAGACAGGCTTGATAGATTACAACCAGCCATGGTGATAGGAAATCCACTCCCCATTGCAGTAAGGCAGGGAAGATGCCGTCTAGGCCTGCGGATTTATACGGCTTGAAGGTTGTAATTGCCCATTTTATTCGTTCTTCTGTTACTACGGTACGGGCTCTGGACCAGTCTTGGTCGTTGGGTATGTGTGAGGGTTCACTTGCCCATGTTCTGTCCTCAGAGAGGCTGCAGTCTGGGAAGTGTGTTTCTAGGAGAATTTTACTCGTCTCGTGGTCTGATTTAGTGTATGTGTTGTCTGGGTTTTTCAGCGAGCCAAGGGTGCGGTTATGGTCCGTAGATAGGATCTTCCTTACTCGCGCGGCCTCGCTGTTTGATTCGATGTCTTCACAGAATTTTCGCCAGGCTGCTCTACCGGCTTTCCTGATTTGTTTTTTGAAGGTGTATTGTGTACTTTTGTAAAGCTCCCAGTCTTCTGGGAGCCTAGAGTTTTTGGCTCTGTTGAATTGCTTGCGTACCGTTTGTCTGAGTTTACTGAGTTCCGTATTCCACCAGGAGTTTCCCATGCTCTTGGTGTTTGGATCTATTAGTTTACAGCAGGCGTGGTATGCTTCTGTTATATATTCTGAGAGTTTTCTTATAGTGTTCTCGAGTTCTTTGGGGTCCGTTAAGTTTGAGGGTGTTGGGTGCCTGGATAGCAAGGAGGCCAGAAGGCGTTTGTAACCAGGCACGTTGGTTCGGCGCGGATTGCGTCTAGGTTCAGGTTTTTTGGTGTTGGCTGACAGTGAGAATCGAATCCACCTATGATCGGAACATGAGGGTTCATTGGACACGTGCCAGTTGGAGATATGGGTTGTTACGCTTTCTGAAGCTAGTGTTAGATCGATAATTGTTTGTCCGCGAGATGTGACCCAAGTGGGTTCCGAGCCGCGATTTAGGATGTTAAGGTTAGTGGAAAAAAGGTATGTGCATAGTACCTCACCTCTATGGTTGGCTTTGTTGCAACCCCAAAGCGGGTGATGGGCGTTCGAGTCCGTGCAGATGACCAGATCCAGTTCAGTCCCCTCACCTTCACAGTACTTCACCAGATCGGCCATGTCTTCCGGTGGGCAGTCCTCGGTCTCGCCTGGCATGTACACCGAGGCTAGGACGATGTCAGGTGCGTCGCCATCAGTCATGAGTCTGACGGCTGTTAAGTCTCTGGAACAGAATTGGGTGAGTGTCGTGGTAGGAATATCTTTGGGTATGTAGGCACAGGTTCGTGGTTTGTCCGTGCCCTGTGTGTCGAGAATTAGCTTACCTCCGATGTTACTGAGGCCGCATATTCTGTTGTTTCTGATCCACGGCTCTTGGATCAGTGCAATGGTTCGGGGTTGAACCTCCAGCGCTCTGCGTAAGCAAGCCGTTGCAGTCTGGCTGTGCTGGAGGTTGATTTGTAAGAAGTTGAGGGGGCTGGGCGTGGGTGACGGCGGCTGTGAGGCGGGGTTAGGAGGAGTCCGATCCATCGGAAAGTACTCCCCCCTCCTCCATCCCAAGCCGGTCGTCTCCCGGCGACGAGGCGAGCAGTTGTTCCGTCCACCTGGGTGATGTGGGCGGCACGCTCTGCGCATCAGCCATCGCCGTTCTGGCCATCTCCTCCTCAAGTTGAGTCATGTCCGTGGGGTCCGCTTCCGGTTGTTTCGGTGCGGGGTTTGGGTTAGTAGTCGGGGTGTTTGGGGGTTGGGTATTGGGGTAGAAACGCACGTATATCGAGCCAAGTAGGTACGATACACGTCGTTCCCGCCCCAAGACCTTTTCGACTTCGTCTGGTGGGATACCCAGGGTCAGGTAGGTCCCGTGGTTTTCTCCACCGACTGAAGTCGCCCTGTACAGCGACCACCTCCCGATGTCATACCAAGTGTTCTGACGGGTCAGAACACTCTGGAGCCGCGCTATGTCTCCGTTATACCTCGGTACGAAGAGCGCTGCTCGGACACGGGTCGGTACGTCTGATTGTTTCATCACGACTAGAGTGTCGTGTGAGTTGGGGAGCTTTATTTTGGGCACATTTTGGTACAACCAGGTCAGGGCCATTTCGTCCTCGCACCACATCTGTACCGTGCCATCCGCTACCCGTGGGTAACCACGGAAGGCCGGGAGCGGTGTTGAGGGGTCGGTGTCCATGACGAGGTCTTCCAGGCTGAGCTTAATGTGCTCGGCCTCCTCTGTGGTCATATCACGGGATGGAGGCGGGAGGCAGATCGCTACGGCGAGCCGCGCAGGAATATCCTTTGTGGCCCGTGCGTAGGTTCGCTGCTCCCCTTGGGCGGTCTGGGTTCTTACGCGTTTGGCGTCACCCTGGAGCGTACCCGGTGAAGCCGAGTCGTCCGGGCGCATCCTCTTCGCCGTTCCCTGGCCACTTGGGCCAGGTTGCGGTTCCGAGGTGCTTGGCGTGGTGTTGCTGGCCAATGACGCTTTGCGCAAGAAACCACCTCGCTTTCCTCGCTTCTTTTTTGGTCGGGATTGGTTTTGGGGCATACGACTTGCGTTGTTTGTCCCTGATGGTCCTGGTGCTGGAAGTGATTTTCCGCGCTGAGTTTCCCCTTCGCGTACTGGTCCCTTCCCGCGTGTTTCCGCGTCCGGCCGCTTTTCGCGCTGGGTTTCCCCGTCGCGTACTTGCGGCTGGTCGCGTACTTCCGTTTGAGCAGCCGTTTTCGCTTCGCGCTGGCTACTGCCTTCGCGAATCTTGCGCAAACGGTTGTTCAGTTCCCTTTCTCTGTTTCGGACTTTTTCGCGCTTGAATTCCAGCGAGCGTACTTCGTCCTCAGAGGTGCGGGCAGAACCACCGGGTCCAGTGTCTCTTAATCTCACTTCGATCTTCTCGCGCTGGAGTGCCAGCGCGCGAAGTTCGCCGTTGAGACTGGAGATTCGTGCGTTCTCGGTGTCGTTGTTGGGGTTGTTCGTCACGCTGTTCCTTACAATGCTCTGTTGCCAGGCACTCGTAGAGGGAACAGCGCGTGTCAGGATGGTAGGCGCAGTAATCGCAGCCATTGGGGTGTCGCGGGGCGCGGTGATCGCAGCCATGTCGGTGTCGTGTGGCGCGTTGGTCGCTGCCAGTGTTGTGGGCGCAAAAGGCGCCGCCCGCGCAGAAGGCGCGGGGCTAGAGAGCAGATAGGTGCCCCCTCCCAGAATACGAGGGGGGCTGACCGACGAGTCGGCATGGGATTCCCCGGCATTGCCGGGACCCACCTGGGTAGTTTTTTTTTCTGTCTGCTGCATTGCACACACGGTACAAGTTTGGGTTGGCTTTTTTGGAATCGAGGTTACCACTCCTCATGGACCGAAGGGAAAACAGGGGAAAAGGAAGGAAGGACTTGGGTAAAGGATCATGGGAGTGAGGGTTTGGGTTACCCTACGCCTGGGATTTAGCGTTCGGGAACTTCTCTTGTCCGGGGCCACAAAAAGGGGGCACTTCGGATGTGGGATCGACTACAAAAAGTCGGTCCCACAGCCGGAGCTAGGCTATCCGCAACCTGCCATCCCGCCCGGTGGCATGAGAAGAAATGCCTGGCGGTCTAGGTCTGCTCATCGCTGAACAGGGCCCAGCCCGCCGCCGGGTTATTGAACGTCTATTTTCAACCTTCTTCAAGAAAGGAGGAGGTTGAAAATAGAGTTGTTAGTTATGTCTAAGGTGAAGCTTTTTACCCGTCTGCAGAAGAAGCAGGACAAAGTTTTTAGGATATATGTAATTATGTATGTAAATAAGTACGTAAGCATATTTCGTTGGCGAAGTCTAAAACTTTTAACGGTCAAATTTTGAAGTGCGAGCTAGTTAAATTGGTTTTCATCTTCGAATATAGGATAGGATAAGATTTATTTGTTTAATTTTTTAGATTAGAAGACACGTAGAAGAGTAGTGCAAATAATTTAAATTTTGCTCCTTTATTTCTACGAGCCACCTCGGCTTATATATTTTTAACTTTAGAGTATCCTAAATACCTGAGTATTTAATTATGAAGAGTAAGGAATAATATTATTGTAACAATTAAGTATTATTCTAATATTAAAACACAAAAGGCCTGCCTGATTACTAAAGAAGTGAATGACGAGTCATTATCATTAGTTTACAAGCGGGTTATAGTATAATAGGCATTTAAGATTTCATTAAACATAATATATTTTGCAATGGAGTGGTTTCATACGTACTTCTCCCTCCAACAGTATGTATTTGCTATAGCTGAAAATGGGTCTGGCTGGATGCAACATTTAATGTCAATTCATCGAAGCTCATTCGATCGACAACGATTCGCTGAATATTTAAGAGGTCGAACGTTCATTACATCGAAATATCAGTATTGGGGTACATTGGGAATATTAAGTTAAGAGTGACTAGGTTATCGCGTTCCCTAGGAACTATTTGATTTTCGGAATGAAAAGTGGCATTACTGAAGTAAAGAAACTGTATTTTACAATATAATATAATAATCCTACTAATATTAAGATCGCGAAAGTTTGTCTGTATGTTTGTAACTCTTTCACGCAAAAACTACTGAACGTATTTGGATGAAACTTTACAGTTATATAGCTTATACATCAGAATAACACATTGGCTATATATTTTATCCAAATATCCCCACGCGAATGGGAACTACGCTGGTGAAACCGCGGGGCGCTGCTAGTTAACTTTAAGATTACAATGGGCGGTCTTATCGCAGTACCTATACCTATAAAAATGATTAATTGGGTAGGTACATAAAAATCTATTATAATATACTTATATTTTATCTACTGACCATTTTTCCAATTGACATTGAATTACTTGATTCCTCAATCAATCCTCCCCCCAGAGCCAAACACTTATTTCATTACCATTATATGTAGTTAGAGGGCGAGTGGAAATCGATTTGCGCATCCTAAAATATGTCACGTGTGATTTGAGCTAGTCCGGTGATGAGATCAACCCAGTCACGTTTCGAGGTCCATAAAGTACACTGCTGAAAAGTGGGCACTACCAAAATTGTATATTATTATGTCACACGGACGTTGAGGCACTGGTGCACCCGCTAAGATGATACCTATAATACACCGCATAGACCTGCGTTAATTAGAGTTATCTCAAGATCAGTTACTAATGAAAGTCTCGTAGCATTATCAATCAAAGGTAGGTATTAAGGCGGCACATTGGCGGGAAAGCGGTCGGGAACCGAGACGTGAATTTTTGTAAGCAACCTGAGGGCTTATTGTCTATTTAGCGGATGCCCAGCGGCGTTGCCCGCGCGGATTCCGTTTATTCCCGTTCCCGTGGGAATTTCCAAAAATCCCTTCATACCGGTTTCCTACGATATATAAGACACCTACATACCATTTTTCAAGTTTCTAGGTGTTATCGTTTCGGAGTAGTACGTATTTCTCTTTTTACTCAGTTATCTGCATATCAAATTTCATCAAAATACGTCCAGTAGTGTTTGCGTGATGAGTGCACAACCAGACAGACAGACAGACAAAAATTCCAAAAATTTGTGTTTTGATATTATTTAAATCGATAACTATAGGTATACACTACCGTTAAAATTTTCAAAAAATATTTCTGGCTCCGTTAGAGTTTTATTATACCTATGTATAGATTTATAAAGGAATGGGAATCGTCTTTATTAGACATTTATAACGTGGTCAACGCTGGCTCTAAAGAAACTGCCAGCAATGACAGAAATACGTCGATTGCGATTAAGATTGTCTACAGAAAGCGGGCGCACCGCGTGGATCGCGACCGCTTTTCCGCCATTCCCGCCTCTATAAACGTTGACCATTATATAAGCACAAAAGAAAGTCAATTGAAGTAGAATATTGAAACAGATTCATTTACACAAGTGAAGTGATTTGATTAACCTACAAAACGAAAGAGCGCAAACACTCTTGAAACTTTTTTATCGACCTCCAGAAAATTTCCACCGTCATTAATTCGGCGTATCTAATTATTGTGTAGGTCATGTGCAGGGTACCTATCTATTATTTTGTACGTAGATAATAAGTATTTAGTAGGTATAGTTTAAAGAGAACAAGCTTGAGGAAAATGTGTACCTAGATGGAAACGATCATTTTCTACATAGTTTTTTTCCCGCATATGTAGGTAGATACTTATTTTTCTACGTTTTCCCCGGGTTTTCCTCAAAGTGCTTCTCTGAAATATCTTTAGTCATAAAAAATCACTACTAACTGCCACTCTGCCTGCCTGTTTAAATTGTATTATAATATCCTTTTCTAAAAATCTTTCACCAATGGAAATCTAGAATATCCCTGAGTAACCGTAAAAGTAAAATTTTATTCGCGTATTTGCACGGGAACGGGAACCTAGTAATAAATAGAACAACAAAAGTAGGTACGTAGACATACATTAAAACACCAAAATAACCCGCCATGTAAAAGACACTGAAAGGATTTACTTCATTAAAATATTACCCTCCTTCTTCTGCAGTCGGGTAAAAATTTAATATGAAATAATGACACGACACCAACATTTCTAACACACATTCAACAATCATCACCATGGCATCAACGAAATAGCTTACAACATACATACCTACACCCAAAACACTTCTTCCGGTGTAGGTACTTGGGTAAGTGTGGCCTTGAAAAAGACAATACGGTATTCTGTATAAGTAGGTATACTATAATAGGTACCAAATAGGTACCTACCTACCTATTTTGCGTTACGTCCCAAATGTCAATATCAAAGTGTCATTTTTTGACATCGAGTTTATTACATGTCATTGTCATCTACATAACATTTTTGGTAATGTGGAATTTTCTTTTTGTGAACTCTGCGACCTCAGGGAAAGGCTTTATTATGCTTTAAAAAAACAATTTTATTAAGCTATTGCATAGCTTCTATCTTGGGCCTTGAGCGTGGAGACCGAATCCAGAAATTCCGTAACGAAAATAACCTAACACCCCCCACTCCAACCAGCACAGCGGTGATACTTTTTAGTTTTGCCATCTATCAATGAATAGCAGAACTTTTAATGACTTTTTGAAATATCACGCTTGTCTCTTTAGTTCAGCAACTCGCCTCTAGGTGGCATTGGTAGTATCGGCGTTACTGCGCATTATAATTGCATAAAGTTGATAAAAAATTAGTGTCAGACCGAAACTGGTTTTCTGGCCGAAACCGAAACCGAATGTTCGGCCGTGGCTTCAGTTTCGGCCGAAACCGAAACTCACGTGGTCAAGTATACAATTCCTTAAAATAATGAAATTCGGTGCATTTTACCCATTAATTCTGCATTAATTAGGCCATACAGTGGAAACACAGTATAAGTATTATTAATTTTCTTGCAATCATCTATACTTATACTTACATATAATAAAACTCTAACGGGGCCGTGTCTGTACATGAAATATTTTTTCAAAATTTTAACGGTAGTGTATGTAGTTATCGATGTAGATACCGAAACACCATTTTTTTTGTCTGTCTGTCTGGTTGTGCACGCATCACTCAAAACTACCGGACGGATTTTGATGAAATTTAATATGCAGATAACTGAGTACCCGGGTCAACATCTAGGGTACTTTTTATTCCAGAAAAATATCCCGTCCCTACGAGAAAATATAAAAACTGGGTAAAAAGAGAAATATGTATGTACTATTCCAAAACGATAACACCTAGAAAACGGTGTGTAGGTGTCTTATATATCGTAGCCAACCGCTATCAAGGGATTTTTGGAAATTCCCACGGGAACGGGAATAAACTGGATGCGCGCGGGCAACATCGCTATGGGCACCCGCTATTTGAAATAAATGTAGGTGTCTTATATTATTATGTCGTAGGCAACCGCTATGAAGGATTTTTTGGAAATTCTCACGGGAACGGGCATAAACTGGATTAAGGAATGATTAGATTTTTTGTTTGTTTGTTTGTATAGAAAAATTCTTTTGTCAATGGAAAGCGTATCTACCTACTTTTCTGGGAGAAACATGGGCTATGTTTTCCCTCGGGAACAGACCTAAACCACGAAACCGATTTTAAAAATTCTTTCACCAATTTAAAGCTACATTATCAGGGAGTAACATAGGCTATATTTTATTCCCGTATTTCCACGGGAACGGGAACTGCGCAGGTGAAACCGCGGGCTGCTGCTAGTTTATTTAATATAATATAAAAAAATGAGCGCACGACAATTCCCGAACAGGGCCGCCAGCGTCCGCCAAAGCGTTGCCACGAGAAACGAAGTTAGGCGACCGAGCACGACAACTTCCGAAATTAGCTGCGGTTTCGGCAGGTTTCGGCCAATTTCGGCCGAAACCGAAACTGCAGCCGAAACTTGATTTTTGGCCAAAACTCGGCCGAAACCGAAACCGAAACTGAAATTTCGGTCGGACACTATAAAAAATGCTATGCAATAGCTTTACCGCGGCCGGCAGTCCCCGAGTGCCACACGTCTTTTTACGGTACAATACCGGTTCACACAATAATTCAGAAAAACATAATCAAAAGCAAAGATCCAAAGACAAGCCAAAACCACGTCCAACTAATTTTGAATTTAAAGCATTAAAACTATAATACAATACCGGCCAGTGCATCGGCCACATTTTGAATTCGTGATTTATTTAGGCTGATGGCTAAATTGCCACTGCACATACCCCATACACAGTGGCAGGTCGTTTCCGCCATTATGCCAAAACTGTTGGTCCGGATTCCGGTCGATCCACAGACGGGGTTTTTGAGCGCTATTGATTCATTCTTATTAGGATTTCTCTGATTCTAAGTAGAATTATACATAATTCTGTTTAAAACATTATACTATATTAGATTGAGGATCTATTCTTCATTCTTGTTTGTTTAAAAATATTGAATTTTAGCTGAAATATGACTTTCAGTATGGGGTATGATATTTTGTACTACAATTCCTGAATTATTATAAAAATAAAACAACGTTTGACTCTTATCTTGTGTTTTATTTACACTATACATCATCTCAAATGATATACAAACCAAACATCAAGGGTCACCATACATATTTTTTACACAACACAATGTTTAAACAATTGGTATAAACAACAGCCACTCTGTCGGAGCTCAAAACATGGCCTCACATTTCTTTGTTATTGAAATGATTCGCGGCACTACGCACAAAGATTTTATGTTTACAGTAACTTGAGATTATCAGTAACAAGTATTAAAAGCAACACAATGAAAATGTTGAATACGTTTAGAGTAAAAGTTAAACAAATATCGTACTTAAATTTGGCCCAAAAATTAGTACTCTTTAAAAGTAAAGTTTTTGGTATAAATATAGTTATTACTCAAAGTGCCTATACTTTTTTTAGTATTTACACAGACCAAAGTGTTAAATTAAAACAAAAGATATGTATGTTTCAAAGGAAATTTTCAAATAAAATGATCATAAAAATAGGTGAGTTTGGGACCCAAAGAGTACTAAAAATGAACTGAAAACCCCTGTCTGTGGAGTCACCGGGAACCAATAGGGTGATAGAATCAACTGTAAACCCGTGTCTGTGGAGGCCACCGGATCCCGGTTGGTAGGTTTCTTTGTTGACTTTTTTTGTAATTTCTTAGTGTTTCTGACTCAAGCATACGATTTACAATACAAATATCACAACTTTATTAATATGATGTCTTATATTCAGCAGTACCTTTTGGTTTAATATTGTATTACGTCCAGTAAAGCAAAAATAATACAACACTCATAGTTCGATTGAAAGTATGTTCATAGTTTGAAGACGTGTTTTTTCACAAAAAATCGAAGGAATAGCGGTATTATTAGTAACAAATATGAACTAATATACACATTTCCATGTTTCTGCCAAAAGAACTGACAAAAACCCTTATTTTTACTAGAAAAGCGTTTCTAAATATGACGCGAACATGCCCTTCGTGACGTGTTTTTAAAAGACGTATAATTTACTTTTTTTCTATTATGGAAACCTGTGTCTTTGGTTCATTTGCTAGCTTTTTTCATGAAGCTGGTCATATATTAGGCTTGACAGAGCATGGTGTATGAACGACGATGCTTATCGTGGGAGTCGGGAACCACTTGAGATCGTCGGGAGCCGGTCGATCCACAGACAGGGAAAAGTAAACAACGACCGGGATCCGGTCGATCCACTGACTAGGGGATGAAAAAACATCTTGTTTTGTTTATGAGGCTTTTCGGCGGGAATCCGAAGAGGGACGTTTTTTGTAAATTTTTCATTTTGCCGTATGTATTGGGGTTTGCCTCTTATGAGTGATAGTGTATTATGTGGCAAATTGCGATGGACTTTTTCGAATTACCTCAAGAAGCCTCTTTATAATCTTCAGTAAGAGTGTACTATAGTTTTACTGTTGTTATCAAAGTTACATTTCGAATAGTATTTTTGTGCAGACTCTGAAGCAGAGCTAAAAATCTAAAGCCGTATACAGAAAGAAAGCCGAAAGCTTGTCGGCGCCCATCGGCGCCGGTCCATTCTACAGAAAGCAAGCAGATTGAAGCAGAGCGAGCAAAATGTCGTACGATGATTGGCGGGCGGCACCAGCGCCGACCGGCGCGAGTCGGCGCCGGTCGGCGCCCATCAGCGCTTGTTCATATAAATGCCTCCGCCGGATACCTGCGTAGACCGGGCGCCTGTAGGCGCCGACAGGCGCCGGTCGGCGCCGATGGGTTTTTGGCTTTCTTTCTGTATACGGCTTAAACCCTGTAGTGTTTAGTGCTGATGGGTAAATTGCCAATGTCTTAAAGTAAGAAACAAAACTTGTGTAGCTTGGGTTCGTTGACAGGTCCGTGTTTAAATTTTTCCGTTGTAGGAAAAATAGATGGTTAAGAAATAATAAAAATTTTATATTATGTTATTGCAAAAATGCAATAATCGTCGCCTCTAAAATTCTAAATAAAAATGTCAGACTATAAATCAAGACAAGTATAAAAAACAACAGATAAAAAAAAGATATCCTGAATATACGTATTGCGTAGAACGGAATTCTTACTCGTAGAGATTGACACTACGTAATCTTCATAATATCAAATAGATGAATCGAAGCTTTTTGGCGAGAATCCGAAAAGACATGTAATGTTTTTTGTAAAATTTTCATTTTGTATGTTTTGGGTTTATAATAGTGGTAGTGTATTATGTGTCAGGGGTCTGTGAAAGTGTGCAGTGATTGGTAGAATTGATAATGTATGATATTTATCGTATTGCATCAAAAAGTCGATGACAAAAAATATATTATAATAATATAATAGCAGGCTGAGTTCAGTTTGCCTTTCATGAAATTTAATAATATTCAATAATTTTTAAACATCATTTCATTTATCAATAAAGTATAAAAGCGATTCCATTTTTTTTTTCTTTCATTTATCCCATAATTAGGCAAAGGCAAAGGGATCTAGCCCATACAGCCTAGTCTGTTGTAAGTTTTCTCTGATCCAAATATTGTAAGGCTAAAAAGCCAAGTCCAATTTAAGTAATTTCTCTGGTTCATAGCGATTCCATTACCTTTACAAACTTACTTGATACTTTAGAAAAATCGATTGGATTTCATTAGGGCACATCACTTCAATTGTCAACAGTGAACTGTCAGTTGTCACCGACCGCCGAACCCATGCGATGATGTGAAACTGAAATGGACTATCAATAATTGTGACAATTGTGTTCTTTATTTCATCCACGTGTGCATCTGATTAGATTTCATTAAAATTAACAGAAATATAATATTTTGCTTATCAAAATGTCAGAGGGAACTGACGGTCAGTTCAGTGATTATGAGGAAGAAATATCCTATAAGGTCAAGACAGTACGGGTAAGTTACTTCAGAAATTGGTTTCGGACTAGTTTGAATAGAGCGTTAGTATTTATTGAATGTCCCAAACATATCACTTACGCATAACTTGTAACTCGATTTCCATTAAATCATAACCCTGTTTCAAAGGCCTTGGAATAGAATCCTAACATAACCTCAACATGTGATAGAAATTAAAGTTCAAATTATTAGGTCCTAAATGATACAGTAAGTAATGCCAATATTATATATAATTGATTATGTGCCTTATGTGCTGTGATAGCCGTGAGCGGGCCTGTCCAAAATAGTTGCATAATATTTATCACCAGCTCTATGGTAAACGAAATCATATATTGTAAGGCATTACTGAATATGTGCAAGCAAAATACTTATTAGAATTATGCACTCTGGTGTGGCGACGGGCTCACCACCTTTCAGTTTTTTTTATGTCGTTATTCTGCTTCGTAGCAAACTGTTCGGAAACAATAAGCCACTTATTTGTCTGACCTTTCAGATTATCCCCTCAAGTGTGGGAGTCAAAATGGCCGATTTGCATTGAGAGTGGAACCCGCAGAGGGGTTCGCCACAGTCAAGGCGGTTAGGTATTATAATATAGGGGTGCATTTTATTATCCCTTGGTCTAGCAGGAGCCCTTTTATCGAACTAATTGTTTTTATAATTAAGTTTGCTACCTAGAAATAAGTGCTTTTGTAATATTTGTGTAGTAATAAAGTCGTACAGGTGGTATAACTGGGGTACTTAAATGTAGAAGAGGTTTTGGACTATATTTTTTAAACAAACCACTTTTGAGCTTAGTGACCGTTTTCATGAATAACCTTATAATACTATTTACAAATAAAAAGCACAATATCTATAACTCTCATACAAATATTTTACACAATCAAAGATTTAACAGTAGAACAAAAATGGTGCCTATCTTTAAAACAGCCTCAAATGGGTTTTTTCCTCTAATAATAATAATAATAATAATAATAATAATAATAATAAAGCCTTTATTGCTGTTTTTATTTACATGTACTTAATAATAACTAATTTATGCAGAAACAGATTCTTTATAAAACAAAATTTTTGTTAGAAATATTACTTAACTATTAACTGGCTTCCGGCATGTTTGCAATTTTCACAGCTTGTCTTCCGACATAGGCCTCCTCCAACTCTTTCCATCTTTCTCTGTTGTTTGCTGCTCTAATCCATTGTGTACCTGCTATCTTCTTCAGGTCATCTTCCCATCTTTTTGGTTGTCTTCCTCTTTTCCTTCTTTTGCCTCTTGGGTACCATTCTGTTATTGCTCTCGTCCATTTTGGCTTGTTTTCCCTTATCATGTGTCCCGCCCATCTCCATTTCAGTGTTTTAATTGCTGTGACTGCTGGTTTAAATTTAGTTTTTTCCTTTATATGATGGAGTCTCACTCTGTCTTTTAACTTTACTCCCATAATGCTTCTCTCCATGGAATTTTGACACACTCTTAGTTGGTTGAAGTGGTGTTCAGTTAAGGCCCAAGATTGACATCCATAGGTTAAGCATGGAAGAATGCAGCTTTGGAAAACTTTTCTTTTGTCTTTTATTGGGATCTCGCTGTTTTTCATAATTTCTTTTAAGGACCAGTATCTCTTCCAAGAGTTTGATATTCTTCTGTTCACTTCATTATTCATACAGTTTCTGGTGGATATTGATTGTCCTAGGTATATATATTCGTCGACATATTCAAGTGGCTCGCCATAAACATAGATCTGAGGTTTCGTACCGGAGTTGGTCATCACTTTAGTTTTTGTGATGTTCATTGTGAGGCCTACCTTACTGCTTTGATCGGCTAATTCTTGAATCATTTTTTCGAGCTCTTTGTGTTTCTCTGAGAATAGGACGATGTCGTCTGCGAATCTCAGGTGATGTAGGTTTTCACCATTAATGCTAATTCCTTTCTTGTCCCAGTTGATATTACGGAAGACCATTTCCAATACTGCAGAAAATATCTTTGGTGAGATTGGGTCCCCCTGTCTGACTCCTCTTTCAATACGGAATTCTTCGCTATTTCTGTCTAGTCTCACGATTGCACTACTTTTGGTGTAGACGTTTTGCAGGATGCGTATTATTTTTGTTGGTACTCCTTGTTCTGTCAATGCTTTCCA
This sequence comes from Ethmia dodecea, assembly GCA_963855545.1. NCBI lineage: Eukaryota > Metazoa > Arthropoda > Insecta > Lepidoptera > Depressariidae > Ethmia > Ethmia dodecea. The sequence continues at coordinate 5,906,591 of OY979449.1, forward strand.
TATGGCGTCATGTTCAAGGGAGTCGAAAGCTTTATTGTAGTCCACAAACCCCAAGTAGTAGTCCAAACCATATTCCTCGAACTTCTGTAGCACCTGTTTGACGACATGGATATGGTCAAGTGTCGAAAAATGGCTTCTGAAGCCTGCTTGTTCTTTAGGCTGGTTTTCTTCGAGAGGTTGTGATATTCTTGACAATAGTATCTTGGAAAAAACTTTGTACACGTTGGACATTAAACTTATTGGCCTATAATTACCAATATCTCCTTTGTCGCCTTTTTTATAGATAAGGATTATTATTGATTTCGTCCAATCTGTCGGTATTTGTTCTGATTCTAGTATGTGATTAAATATTTTGGTTAGTATCGGCGCAAGTTCTATATTGGCAGCTTTCAATAGTTCATTTGTGATCCGGTCTGGCCCTGGTGCTTTGTCGTCTTTCAGTGACTTAATTGCATTTCTAGTTTCCTGGGTCAGTATTGCCGGTATTTGTTTTTCATCGGTGCCTATCCTGGTGTTCTGTGGGGTCGTCCTATTGCAGGTGTTGCTTTTATATAAGTTTCGATAGTAATCAGACGCTATTTGAATGATTTCTTGGCGTTTAGTGGTTTCTTTCCCTTGTCTGTTTTTCAAGTTTGGCAACCATTCTTTGTTGTCGCTCAGATGTTTAAAAGCTTTTTTCACGCCGCCTGTTTTCTCTATATATCTTTTTATGGTGTTTGTTCTCCTTGTTTTTCGGTCTTTTTTAATACTTGTTTGGATTTTCTTGCTGATTTCTGTTATTTCTTGTCTTGCGTTTGCATCTTTTGGTTCTTTTCAATAATTGTTTAGTGGTGTCTGATAGTTTGCAGCTTGCCTCTTTGTTGGATTTCATTGTTGCATAGACTAGTTTTGTAATTAGGTTATTGTATTCCTCTTCAGTTGTTCGTTCTTCGCCTTCCTCGTTTTCTAGTTCCATTTTAAGGTTTTTAATTAAGTTGTTTGTGTTACCTGTACTTCTTATCGGGTTGTCGGTATTATTATAAGTCTTCCTTGATTTCTTTGAGGGGTAAGTTCTTAGTGTTGCTCGCACCATTCGGTGGTCTGTGTTGAAGTTTAATTGATTAATTACTTCTAGGTTGGAAAATTGTCTTGGTTTGTTAGTCATAATGTAATCTACTTCGTTTCTTACTAGGCCATTGGGTGAAACCCATGTCCATTTCCTTGATGGTTTCTTTCTGAATAGACTATTCAAAATGGTTAGTTTATTTGTCTGTGCTAGGTTCACAATACGTCTTCCATTGTTGCTTCGAATTCCATAGCTGAATTTGCCTATTATTTGTTCTTCTCCATCTAAAGGAGCGCCTATTTTCCCATTGAAATCACCCATTATTATTATATTCCTATTAGCTCGTTCCAGTACATATCGTAGGTCTTCGTAGAATTTTTCTGTTAGTTCTGGATTCGTTCGATTGCAAGGTTCTGTAGGAGCATATACTTGTAAGATTGTCCATGTTTCTTCCATTCCATGTTTGCTCGGCAGTTTTAAATTTACAAATGCAATTCTTTCGGAGACTCCTGAAATTTCTTCGATTTTTGATGCGACATACTTCTTAATTAAAAATCCCACACCATATAGACCTGCAGTTTCTCCTTTGTAATATAAGATATAATCCAAACCACTTTTGAGCTTAGTGACCGTTTTCATGAATAACCTTATAATACTATTTACAAATAAAAAGCACAATATCTATAACTCTCATACAAATATTTTACACAATCAAAGATTTAACAGTAGAACAAAAATGGTGCCTATCTTTAAAACAGCCTCAAATGGGTTTTTTCCTCTACAAAGTACATAAACGACGGCTTGCTAGCTGTCTCACTTCTCGCTTAACACGTTTTAATGAGTGAAACAGAGATAAAAACAGTCTCCCAGTGTGTATGGGCTAGAAAAATGAGCGGGTAAGCAGCACCCCGCAGCGGGTCTCGCCACACTTGAGGGGATATGTGATTATTTATTTAGATTATTTTTGTTTCACGGTTTTACTATAACTATTTATAAGTACTATCTTCAGTTTGCAGAAAAACCAACCTACGATAGAGAAAGCAGTGATGGAGATCTTGATTCAGATGACTATTTTTACGATTCTGATGGTCAAGATGAAAAGAAAGAAAGTGCTAACATGCAGGCCCCTTCCAACAAAATCAGTACATACCAGCCAACTGAAAAATTATTCAAAAAATATGTAAATAGAATAAATGTTGACAGATATGAGCCTATGTCTAATAATACAGAAAAATTCATCGATCAGAATGACAGAAAGAGAGATGGTAACAGAATAAGAATAAAAGATAAACATGACAGAGCGACTGCTGAGCAAGTCATGGATCCTCGTACAAAGATGATTTTATTTAAACTTCTGAACCGAGGAATAATCAATGAAATAAATGGATGTATTTCTACTGGCAAAGAAGCAAACGTCTACCATGCTACATCAAAGGATGGTCGGGACTATGCAGTCAAGATTTTCAAAACTTCAATTTTGGTCTTTAAAGACAGAGACAAGTATGTATCAGGAGAGTACAGATTCAGAAATGGTTATTGCAGATCGAATCCTCGCAAAATGGTACGGACTTGGGCTGAAAAAGAAATGAGAAATCTTGTAAGGATGTATAATGCTCAACTCAATGTTCCTGAGCCAATAATTTTACGTAGCCATGTGCTAGTTATGTCATTTATGGGTGAAGAAGGTTGGCCGTCTCCTAAACTCAAAGATGTTGAAATATCGCAATCAACAGCTAGAACTTTATACAGAGATTGTATCATGATGATGTGGAAAATGTTTAATATTTGTAAATTAGTACACGCAGATTTGTCAGAATTCAATCTTTTGTATCATAAAGGAAATGTTGTTGTGATTGACGTTTCACAATCAGTGGAACATGATCATCCACATGCTTTTGAATTCCTACGGAAGGACTGTACAAATATATCAGATTTCTTTAGAAAAAGGGGTGTGGCTACGCTGACAGTGAAAGAACTTTTTGATTTCATAACAGATTCTTCTATTAATGAGAATAATCTAGAAGATTGTTTAGAGAAGTTATCAGAAAAGGCAGCATCTAGAGATTTTGATGAAATGACAGCTCAGGAACAAATTGAGGAGGAGGCATTCAAAAATATTTATATTCCTAAAAGGCTTACAGAGGTAAGAGCTGTTTTTATTTTTTAGTCTTTTTCTTTTTAATTGTAGAAATACCTCTCAAGCCTGTATCCTGTATCTGGTATTCCAGAGTTCATTCCTTATTTAATCTTGCAGGTTATAAACTATGAACGTGATATAAACAAAGCAAAGAAAGGCGAGACAGAGGACTTGACATATAAGAAAATAGCAGGTTTCAATGAAGACCTCACAGGAACTGTTGATAAACCAGACATCTTGCAAGAAGATGATATATCGGAAAGTGGGTCTGCATCATCATCGGAAGATGAAGACAGAGATAAAGGTAAGATCCATATTAATATCTTTTTTATTTGTAGCAAAGCTAGTAAGCAATGAATTTTTCATGGAGATTGAAATAAAATGTAGCCTATATGACAGAGTAAACTCACTTTCTTATTTATATGATTGGTAAGGACACTCGAAGAAATTGCCTTTCCTATGTAGTTTAAAATTACAATCCACTAAGTGGGTACTATATTTGACACAATGGTGTCAAATATAGTACCCACTTAGTGGATTGACCAATGGGTCAACATTGGTGCTGATTCTGCTTTACAGCGACTAAACTTATTTTAGTTTGCTCCTGTCATTTTCTTACTAGAAAAAAAAAGAGACGAGATATATTTAGTCCTGTCAAATTAAAATTAGTCCTCTCAACTAAAGCATTTCATAACGTGATTAGTGCATATGTAAAAAAGTCACGACTAAAATACAGCCTCTGACAGGACTACGTTCGGTAGGATATCTTCTATCCCTTTTCTTTTTTTGAGATAAGACTAAGACAGGACTAAACCAAAATACCTAAGTTTAGTTTGTGTTAAAACTCACGAAAATGTTTATGTAGTACTTGAATACTAAATGACTTCTAAAGCCAACATGATATTGCTAAAATTCCATTTTCACTTTGTTTCTTATTGATATCAACTATTGTATTCTCTTCTAGATTCCAAATTCAAGCACAGTAGTAGACCAAGAGATGAGTCTCCTAACAGTAAGAAAGCAAGAAAGAGGGCTATTAAGGATGAAAAGGCAGAGAAAAGGAAAACCAAAACTAAAAAGCATGTAAAAAAGAGAAGAGATAAGGGATCTGGAAGAAAATAGGTACAGTTTTTCATGAAATACTTAGTAGAACTTTGTACTATAATCTAAGCCATAGCAAGTATATTACAAAAAAACATTTATTCACAGCTGGATTTCAAAGTTGAAATAAAACAAATATTATAATTTATTCATAGGTATCTAATTTATTAAATTAACTTCATCCTTTATTAATAAAAGTAAAAACTTACACTTGTATTTCGTTGTATATATTTACAACAACACTTTATAACTGTCTGGTTCATATTGCATATAGCAATATGTTAGAGACAATTTCCATAATATGTAGAATAAATCTAACATTCTTAACTACCATTTCTCCCCTAGTTAGAAGAAATCCATATTGAAGCTACAATATAAAACAGTATTAATGCACTGATCTTGCATTTATCATTAAAATTAATGAGACAGATTTTATTTATCTTCAATGCGTCGGGCATGAGAGATTTAAGTCCACTATAATATTAAAGCTATGAAAATTTTGACAATAAAAAAAATGCCTTCTAAATTACCAAAATTCATTATTTTTAGAATATCGGCTATCTGGTGCATTTAATGTGTGGAAAATATTTGACTGCCTTGTAAACCCATTTATCAAATATAATTTAGTAACTACAAGTATGGAGGAACGGAGGTAGAATGCTCCTCCATCGTGAAAAGGAAGATCTTCCGCCAGGCGAGGTGATCGTGCCTGGGGACCGCGGTCCAACGGTTGATGTTGGACAGTTGTATTTATACAAACTCATTAGAAAACTCCGATAGCGCGGTTTAGAACTCGGCCGTCTATTGGCGCGTTCTATGTAACTCGGCCTTCTATTGGCGCGTTCCATGTGGTGTCGCTACATCACTCCCCCTCCAAGACCGGAGGTCGATTCGATTGCTTGTGCTGCGTCGTTGTTTCGTAGATAGCTTGCAAGTGCCAGTGCTGCTCCAAGTCTGCGGTGAGTCGAGACTGAGCGGGTTGCTGCGACTGTTGAAGTGCCCGTAGTTCAGTGTGCAGAGACCGCCACGCCGGCGAGGGTGACCAGCCGCTGTAGATCCGGACGTGGGCTGCGGTGAACTGTGCGTGGGCCGAGTGCTGTCGCTGTGAGTGATGAGCCTGCAGGACCAGGTAGCACGGTGCGTTGGCTGCGTATGGACCTGATTGGGCGAGATTCTGGCTTGCTGTGCGACTGCTGCTGCTGACCTTAAGTGAAGGTTGTTGTGGGAGTGATGTGTGATGGCGATGATGCTTCTGAAGTCCAGGTGTTCCAGAAGGTTGCGCTGATGTCCAGGTGTCGAGGGTCACCAGTATGGAGAACCCTACGGTGAAAGAACGTCACCACGTGAACCCTACGGTGAAAGAAATAAAATAGTCACTATTCACTCGTAATAAATATGTCTATATTGAACAAAGAGTTCCCACATATAAAACAGCAAATACAATGTTCTAAAAAGCACATACACGAAAGAAGAAGAGATAGAAACGCGCACAGAAGGTTTTTGAAGCGAAATATCAGTGTATAGAATATAAAGAAAGTGAAACATAAAATACAAGCAAATTGGAAGTTAAAGCGCGTAGTTATAAGGGTCGCGAAAACAAGCGTGCGTTAGCTGTGGAAGCGGAGATCGGACTTTATACAACAATAAATAACTTTTTACAACGATAAATAGGGACATGGTCACTACATAATCAACAAATACCCAATATTACTACACATACATGCTAAAAGTAAAGCCGGATTATTATGAGACCTTCAGTATCTTTTGTACACTGGATTGCTGTTCATAAATATTGCCTAAATATAGGATAGTTGACTGTCTAATCAAATGAGTTACTTTTTATGATCTGTCAAAACGAAAGTTTGGTATTGAAAATTTTGAAAATGTACTGAGCTGTCTCAACATCATTAGTAGTACTCAATTGCTTTATTTTGCTGTATGTTTTATAATTAAAAAAGTGCTATAATAAAAAAAAAAAAATCTATTTTCAGAGGTGTTTTGGAAATATGGTCTTAACAATTAACTTAGTCTCAATTAAATTACGTTAGAGTCCACGACACCACAGACCCTATTATAGGTTTCTTATAACAAGAACATCATATCGATGAGCGAGGATTAAGGTACTTTAAATTTTACTGGGTTATTTTAGTATAGTTTCCAAAGCACCCAATTTTATAATGGCAGAAAAAATATCAAATCCCCTAAATAATTTGTACATACTTTCAATATTCTTATTAGGCAATTTTAATACAATTTTATAAGGCAAGGTACCACCAACATTTTAACTTATTAAGCTACATACTATAAACCACCTAAAGTTAGCAACTATATTTCTTATTTATGAAGATATCAGTCGGAATAATTTGATACATTTATCATACATTATTATCTTTGGCTGGACATGTATGCAAAATATAAATGTACGCATTTTCAACTATGTATCATGTCGATTCTATTTGAAGAGGTGAATGGAATTACGAAACTGGGCAACTTTTAGTAAACAGAATAAAGCAGCTGACTCATACAAAATTGCTGTAACTATATTGTCACATCGCTCGAAGAACCGATGACCGATGGGGAAGAAAGGTTCTCGAGTGGCGACCACGAACCGGAAGACGCAGTGTTGGTAGGCCTCCCACCAGATGTACCAACCGGGTAACCGGTGGATGCAAGCGGCAAGTTGCCTTCCGTTGTGTCGTTCTATGGGGGAAGCCTTTGTTCAACAGTGGACGTCTTCCGGCTGATGATGATGATGACATTGTCTAAATGTACTCAATGCTTGATGTGTTCGCGCAGTCTCCCCATAGTAAAAGTGGTTAAATACATGGTGTATTGGTATACCTCCCTATATGGTACGCACCCCTAAAAACTGTTTAACCAACTTCTAACATAAGTCAACTTCGAACATCTTAATTTATAAGAATCAAATAAATAATACGAGATACCTCCGTATTTTTAACATAATATCATAGGGCTTAATAAAATGTATACTTTTGGATCACATGTCATCTACGTTTTCTGGCTCAGCAGTTCACCACCGACCAAATTATAAAGCACTTAAATACAATATCACATGATGTTTTACCAACTAAGATTATAATATGTAAGATCACGTCGCGAAGCGCCATCTCAGGCCGATATAGCACAGGGATCTGAAGACGAACATAATACCTAACATGGTTGCGATTTCTAGCCAAACCGAATTATTGTCTATGTCCAAGTATTTGAGCAAGACGTCTGGCTTGGCGAAGTGACAATACACATCTTTGCATTCCAAAGGTGTTCGTTCAAATCCGAATATTGTGAGGACCATGGCGACGACCCCGCATCGAATAAACGAAGTCTTCATTAGGATGTTCATCAAAAGAGGGATGCGGTGGGCAAAGTCAAACCCGTAAATGGCTAGACCAAGGAAGGGCGCAATCGCGGCTGGGCCGATGGCGCATCCATTCTGCAAACAATGCGTAAAATAAAAAACTTTGTTCTACTTATCCGACAATGTCTACGAATTGGTGGTAAGAGCATCGGTACTGAAGGTATGCTGTTATATTGCAAGTTTCAAGAAACACATCATATTATAGTGTGTATAAATATTTCTGAGAATCAGTTTAGCGCGCTCTACACTCTCGCGAGATTCTCGCAAGAACGCGAGAAAGCTGCGAGAAACTTGAGTGTGGAGCTTGCTTCTCGCGGTTTTCTCGCGTTCTCCCAAGAATTTCGTGAGAGTGTAGAGAGCGCTTTTGAAACGTTAACAAATCAAGCTAAATATTTTATAGTTTTACTTAATTTAACTTCATGTAGCAAGAAAATTTTACGAATTGCGAAATATTCGTTTTTTTTTATGTATAATGCGAAACTTCATATTTAATACTGATCTCAATAATTTATCTGTAACTCGAACGGTAAGGAAATAAGAAAAACAAGTAAAAGAATTGGCTATGATAAATGTGTACTTCGAAACCACTTTTACGCTAAAAAAAAACACTTTCTTTATAACATATATGTCAGTCAGTCAGTCATACCTACTGACAGACAACGCACAGCCCGGTGGATCTAGAATCATGAAATTCTGCACAGAAACCCTAATATATAATTACTATAATGAACCTATAAGTTGTTCAATGAAATAGATATTTTAAGACAAGAGACACAAATGACTAAGGGTACTTTAAAGCAAAAATTAAAAACGGTGCTATTTGAAAATACTGTATAAGTAAGTATGTGACAACCCTGTATTGAACACCAATAAAAATATGCAATAAGTGACACAGTTATTTAAAGGAAGTACAATGGGCGGTCTTATCAATTTAAGCGGCAATGTATTAGGTATTCTAATATAAGATAATAGTTATGTATTAGCAATAAGTGTTTATTGATAAAACAGAGTGCAAGCTTGCCAACAAACTGCTATGCAGTTTGGCGAGTACTTACAATTTAAAAAATGAAATACTTATTGTAAATAAATAAATATAGATAAATAATAAGAACAAATCCTAGTAAGAAAAAAATTTCGGGTACACGCCTTTATAATGTAACAACATAATTTACTTACTCTGACATTGAAAACAGATCCAATAGCCAGCCCCATTCCTTCAGAAACCAGAGTAACAACATTTCCAATTAGGCAGAAAGCGATGAATCTTGACAATTTAAACGGAACACCGACCATAAAGTATACTATAGTACAAAAAATCATGTTGAGAGCCATTTGCACTGGTAACTTGGACACAGTTAACGCGGCATAGTAAGGGGTCAGGCTGTACCAACGGTTAAAATGCTCTTTTTTAACCAATTTCACTTCTTGGGGATCTGAAACAGAGAAAAAACTATATGAGTTGTATTTCTTTTTTCACAACTTGTCAAGGTTAGAATGTGTGAATACACTGGTAAAAAATGGGTATTTCCAGGAATTAAATTCTTCTGCCGACTGCCTCAAGGATTAGTCGTGAGTTTATAACATTTTTCACAGTTAAAAGAAAAAAATATATTATTTGGTCTAATAAGTATGTATCACATATAATCGATTCGTAACTACTCCACAGCTCCATAGCTGATTCAAAAAGTACACGATTCAATGCAAATTTCGAAATTTTTAATCGTAACTGAAGTTCGAACAAGCTTCGTCAAAAAAGGGGAAGAATAGAAAAGTGAATATAAAACAGTTTCCAGCCTCAGCATCAGGCATCGTCAAAAATATTCTTAAACAATAAATTACTTATTTGAAAAACTTATGAAAGTAGATATCTCTGTTTCTATGTTACCTTTTCAGAGCTGAACCAATCTGGATGAAATTTTGCAGAACGACTGTTTACATACTTAGGCTACGTTTCTTCCCGGAAAAACAGATCCTAAGAACCCGATAAACTTAAATTCACCCAGATAAAGTGGCGGGCCAAAACTAGTTCCTTTATAAATACCAAACGAGTAGGTAAACTAACAATGACATCATTACGTTAAAATAATAGGTTTAATTTAAAACTTTTATGCTAAAAAGTATACATTAATATACAAATTTGAAGAGTCATCTTTTTCAATTTTTTTTCAATTCATTTACATTGTGTTGGAAATATTATAATAATATAATATAGTCTCACGCCTTTTTTATGCCCGAGGGGGTAGGCAAATAGGTTGGAAATATTACATGTTAAAAATAAAATAAAATAAATCTAATAATATTATGGAAATAAATCAAATACTTAGTCGTCATGGTCTTGGTCGTCATGTTTTGATGTTTCTATTACTATTTAATTAGGTGTTTGAAATATTTACCTACTTCAGTCGAGATCCAAAAGCATACGCAAAAAAAGTCTCTTCAAGTAGGTACAATGTTTTTGAAAGTAGCTGTTGTACGTTTAGTATTTTGTCCATGTAATATTCAAACAGATAATGACCTCACTTAACGAAAAAACTCAGCAAACAATCATAGTTATGTTTAGCAAATATAAACTGAATATTCAAATAATACTTACAAACTAACACTGGTACCATGATATGAGTGTAGGCGAAAAATATGATCAAACCGACGCACATCTTCAAGTGGTTGAACATTTGAGACCCATCATTCGCCATATTGAAGAAACAAATGCCGATTAGCACCCCACACATTATGTGATGCACAGTTTGTATCCACAGACCTAGAACATAAATTCACACAAAAAATTAGTTTCCAATAAAGACTTGAATTTAAATAAAATAAAACCGCTTTCACCTTATCCCCGAAGGGTTGACAAAAGTATTCCACCCTGAACGGGATTCTGTTAGGCTTAAGATAAATTCTGGGGCCTGCGGGTTTCTCCGTTTTCTTCTTCCGTCACACACTAGTGTAAAATATTTAATTATTATTATTATCACAAGATAATAATAATAATTCAATATATTTAAGAGCAATAGTGTTGCAGGGGAAGAGTGTCGAAGGGATAGTTAGCGACCTCTGCACTAGGCACGGAGCCTGTATCGCAGAGGCCAATCTTTGTTATTCAAATAAAAAAAAATCTCACGCCTTTTATCCCCGAGGATCCCCGAGGAGGATATATTGGAACCCTAAACGTGATAGGTGGTGAGCCCATCGCCGTTTATTCAGATAAATCACTACATAATATAAAACAAAGTCGCTTTCTCTGTCCCTATATCCCTATGTCCCTTTGTATGCTTAAATCTTTAAAACTACGCAACGGATTTTGATGCGGTTTTTTTTTTATAGATAGAGTGATTCAAGAGGAAGGTTTTAGTGTTAGCATTGCATTGTCGCTAGTATAATATAAAATAAACTTTATTTCCTTAAAAATATGTATACAATATTCGGCTTCTCTTTATAAGCATAAAAAAGCCTGTCCCAGAAGGCTCCGTTGAAATATGTCCTTTAAGTTTTTTGAAACACTCATTGGTACATACCACACTTTGGCCTACATCCTCCGGGAAACGGCGTGTTATATCATGAAACTACAAAGTTTAGGTAATCCTGAGATGCTGTAGATTTTAAAAAGTATTTAAGTAGAAATGCGTTTATAAAGAGCATGAGTTGAGTAAGATTTATTGATAGAATGACTACTGTAATCCGAGAGCGTTTTGGTTTGAAAGAGAATGTAGTAACTAAGATTGAGAAAGAATTGCTCAGGTGGTTTGGACATATCGAGAAGATAAAGGCGTCTAACGAGACAAATATATAAGGGCATTGTGAGTGGCCGAGCCGGCAGAGGGCGACCTAGGCGTACTTACATCGATCGCATCGGCGGTGTATTAAAGAAAAGCCAAATAAAGAGTAGGTACCCGAAACCGACAAGCCATATATGAACCGAATGATGGATGTAAATGAAGCCTGAGAAGTGTACTAGGACCGTAGCAGGTGGCGGTCTATTGTCTCTGCCTACCCCTTCTCGTAAAAGGCGTGAGCAATATGTATGTATTTAAGTAAAGATATCTACACACCTTGCCTGTTTCTGTAAATCTGTATCATCATCCTACATAATAATATCGAGAACTGTTCGCAGTATGTTGTAGCATATCCACAGGAATCCGACGACTTCTGCACTTTCATCCAAGCCAATGACGAGTCCATAGTTTGAGACACTTGACTAGACAAAGAGCTGGAGTCACTTGGTTCGTTATACTGCGGTACTTTGTAAGTGCATTTCTCATTTGTCAGCATTATCTCTGTTTCTGCATTGTCCTCCGTTTGATAGCAAATTTTGAGTTCCATACTGTTTGTTGGTTCGTTCAGCGTGTTGTCAAGTTTGGCGGATTTGTATAACCTCCCGTTGAGTATCACTTCGCATAGTAATGTTATATTGTCTGGATTTTCTGTGAGTTCGATTACTGGAATTACAAAATATTAACAGTCAGTATACACTTAGGTACATTCGTAGGTATCTGGTAAGTACCTTCTGTCTTTGATGATTGATTGAATCCACAAGTTATGGGTGAAACAAAATCACAAGATAAAAATCTCAATTTCTTAATATGTTATACCCGACCCTTAGCTTATGTTTATCAACATAAAATATTATATCTTCAGAACTCTCTGCAAGCTATCGAAATGGAACATACTCGAATGTTTAACTTAAGATGTTTTAATCTCTGAATTTTTTATTGAAATCCGTTTGGGAGGACAAATTTTCAGATAGACAGTCAAAAAATATATAAACATGATTTTTTTATTTTATGCACCGCTAGCAGCGCCCCGCGGTTAGAATACGGGACTAAAATATAACCTATGTGTTATTCTGATGTGTAAAGCTATATAACAGAAAATTTTCATCAAAATCCGTTCAATAGTTTTTGCGTGAAAGAGGATCAAACATCCATACATCCTAGTAGGAAGTAGGATATAACTTAAATTTTGGCATTTATTTTGAAATCACACACACCGAATGGATTGAAACCTAAATTGCATTATATTGACAGGTACCTACTTATAAATATATTTTTATTTAAATTAAATAGATAAATAGGTTACAGTTTAAATGTCATTATCAGCTTCTTAATTTGCCCTATTTCTGTATTGTGTCAATTGTCAAGGTCCTTAACATATTACTTCAATTATTCGTGTTATCCGATCGACCTACTACTCCCCTTTTGGTATTTCTTGAACACCGGTCAACATTGATACAATGTATAACGTATTTATGTACCAGCGGGTTTACTATTGTATCGTCTTTCGTGGCATATTTCCATTATATTATCCCATAATCTGTAAGACTACAATATACCTAAAATATAAATAAAGGTACAAGAGCCGCGTGTTGACTGGGGGGACAAAAAGTGTAACTTCAGAAAGTAGGTATATTTAAAAAAAAAAAAAAATATTACTGATGGGCTTACTCTTGACCCCAGGCTTTTGTATGGGATAAGGGTATAGTCATGCCAAACCATGGAGATTATTATTGGGACCTGTATGAGGGATCATTGCTCTTTTGACACGTAATGAAGATACGAAACGCCCCAAATGACCCAGCATAGGGGTTATCATGATTTTCCGTCCTAAAATACACAATAGGTATAGGTACTCTCTTTACAAAATACTTACAAAATACTTTTTAATAAAGTAGGTAGTTACCTAACCGATTTTTGTATAAAAGTATATTTGTATGCAATACCTTAGCGACTTTTTGTTGTACTTTAGGCACAGATATTACAATTAAAGTTTTTCACAACCACGGAAGGCGCCCTGTGGTTGTGAAAAACTTTTTTTTTAAAACCGGTTATAATTTACTTATTATAAAAATAATAAGAAAATTGAGATGAAAAGCTCTTTGTTCGTCATGTAATTATAAATTACATAAGCATTGACGATACAAAGTCCGTCTACTTGTCCAATAACATTGTAGACGGACAATAAATAAAATTGTTCTAAATACCTTATACTTATCGGTACTTAGGTTCTCTAGAAAACTAGTTCATCAGCTTCACTGACTTTTATGAAATGTGTATTATTAGGTCAGAACCCAGCCAATTACAGCACAATTACGGTACATTGTAATACATAAAACGCCATTTACCTCCGATTTAACGCCAATAAAAATTGTATATTATTCTGTTTTAAAAAATCTATTCTAAGGCCCGTATTAGGTAGGTAGGTACACAACGATCCTTACGGAGCTCCGCTTGAGCACAGTTAGAAGGGGACAGCTTTATGCAACTCTCTTTATTTATAGGTAGTAAACTAGCTTTTACTGTTAGGGGTTGAATTTTGCAAAATCCTTTCTTAGTGGAGTAGGCACACTGTATAAGCTATCTATGTGCAAAATTTCAAGTCTCTATCTAGACCCAGCGGTTTAGGCTGTGCGTTGATACGAGTAGGTATATCACCAATCAGTCAGTCAGTTTATCATTTTATTTATAGGTAGGTACATTAAAATACGTAAAAAATGAATACTAAAACTATCACAAACTTGTTAGGTATTTAAAAAAAACTTTGAAATAGTTACCTAGTTTTTCAAAATTATAAAATGCAACTTATCAGGTATTTTTAAGGGATCTTTCAAAAGCAGAGAAGTTTTCTTATATATAGCGGCATCTCTTTCTGATGCTTTCTGACTGTCTTTAAGCGGAATTTCGTGTCAAATCATACATAAACCAAAAGGAAGCGAGGACGGGTTGGCAGTTTCAGATTTTTGTGAAATTAGACAACCATGTGTAGATACTTACTAAAATCAGCTGGATTGTGATGTCTGGGACACGGCATGCCAACGCTCTGTAGATGCGGAACCATAGCTGCTGTATCGCCTTGGAAAATGCAGCGCCCATCCGCGATGACATATACCTGGAAACAAAGTCGGAGATCTTTCAAGTTTAACTGTAAAGCGCTTGGCCGCCTTCGAGGCAGCACCAACAGTGTCCTGCGTGCGTTTGCAGATCCGCGGGACTCGCCACTGCTGCGCAGATGGATGCAGCTCCACACTGATTTTAATAACTAACTACTTAATATAAATTTATATATTTTTAAATACTAACACTAGCACGTATATAAGTTACTAGCTGATGCCCGCGATGTCGTCCGAGTAGAATTTGTGATTCCTGTGCGTTTCAAAAATATATCAAGAAGGATAATCTACACTATCTATCTATCAACACTAATATTATAAAGAGGAAAGATTTGTAGTTTTGTGCCTGTGTAAATAACGAATAAACTCAAAAACTACTGGACCGATTAAAAAAACTCTTTCACCATTAGAATGCTACATTATTTCTGAGTAACATAGGCTATATTTATGACGAAAAAGAATTAGGGATCCTTACTAAAACTTGACGAGGTGTTTTTTACAAAACCTAGAAATAGTTGTCTTGTTGTTTGTTTTGAGGAATATTTCTAGAAAGATTCGAATTGATACACCCTAAAATGAAGGTTTTCCATACATTCTAAACTCAAACTGTACTTTTACCCCGTTAGGGGATGATTTTCTGAAAATCCAAAAATACGTATCTACTCATTTATTTCTAAAAGTATTTGTGAAAAGTTTCAAGTTGATAGACGTAAAAAATAACACGTCTCTATACAAAATCCCACCCCCTGTTTCGCCCTCCTAGTTGGTGTTTTTTTTCAAAATCCAGAAATACGTGTCTTGTGTTTTGTTTTATAAGTAGAGTAATTTTACAAAGTTTCGAATTGATACACCAAAAAATGAGGGATTTCCATACATACCAAGTTCAACCCCTACTTTCAGGCCGTTAGGGGTCGATTTTCGGAAAATCCAAAAACACGTTTGTCATCATTTATTTCTAAAGGTATTTGTGCCAAGTTTCAAGTCGATACATGTCAATAACAACACATCTCCATACAAAATCCCACCCCCTGTTTCGCCCCCTTTGGGGGTGTTTTTTACAAAACCCAGAAATACGTGTCTTGTTTTTTGTTTTGAGGAGTATTTCTAGAAAGATTCGAATTGATACACCTAAAAGTGAAGGTTTTCCATACATTCCAAACTCAACCCCTACTTTCACCCCGTTAGGGGACCGTTTTCGGAAAATCCAAAAACATGTATCTACTCATTTATTTCTAAAAGTATTTGTGCCAAGTTTCAAGTTGATAGACGTAAAAAACAACACGTCCCCATACAAACTCCATCCCCCTCTTTCACCCCCTTATGGGGTGTTTTTTGAAAAATTAAGAAATACGTTTCTTGTCGTTTGTTTTATAGAGTATTTTTACAAAGTTTTGAATAGATACTCTCAAAAATGAAGGTTTTTCATACAAACATTTTCAACCCCTTTTTCACCCCCTTAGGGGTTGAATTTCGAAAAATCCTTTCTTAGTGCTAGCTTACGTCTTAAAAACAATAGCTGTAAAAAAAAACTGCTTTCTAGGTCTAAGGGTTTAGGCTGGGCGTTTATGAGTCAGTGAGTCAGGACTTCTCTCTTTATATATATAGATTGTTTCGAAGCCCTTATGGACTATGTCTGAATTAAATTATTATTCTTATAGTGATTTTTTTGTCTAATAATGCTTAGTTTCATACTAAAGTCGTGAAAAATAAATCTCGGCGCCTCTCTATCACAGTTTTTTAAATCAGCAAGTAAGTAGGTACCTAGGTACTATCGACAAACGCATAGCCTGATACATTTCGAAAAATTATCGCTTGAAAGCTCAAGTTTTTAGTACCGAGCCCCTAATTAGATTTAAACAATTAGAAGCCAGTAACAGTTTTTTTTTGTCATTCCGATCCATTCATCGACCCGAAATGGTCATAAACATGAAAGAAACACTTTTTTGGAATTGTCATTGTTACTATAAGCTGTACTCTGTGCTATAAGAAAGGGCTTTGTGACACCGGGGTGGGAAAATACCTATAGCTGCTCGCAAAAATGAAACTTAGTGTATCAGGCAGAACTTTTACTGATAGTACGATAAAGCTACCGCTTTGCATGGGAAACGTTGAAATAATATTTTAATATCAAGGCAAAAGGGGGTGGAAATATCAAAGTTGGTTGTTACTGTTGTTAGTGCAAGTGGGGTACTACATATAAAAGGGCTTTATTTGCACATTATAAAATATATTTTCATTTGCTTTGTGACGCACAGTTTTATACATATAAAGAAAAATACCTGTATGGAAAATCTGAAATACCTAATTAAATGTACTTTATGGTTTGTGTAAATTTTACGGGTACCTACATACAACAAAACGATGTCTCTATTTTTAGGAATGAGCAAGTATTTCACAAATAAGCTTATATTTTAATGTTTGGTCCCAAAAACATTAAAATGTAAGCTTATTAAAAACATCAAAAAGATTTCCTACTCCTTGCGCGAGTCTGCTTCGCACTTGGCTACTTTTTTGTACTTATGGTTCTTTCCTCTTTCGCGCACCATTTCTCTCAGTCCCAACCAATCAAATTCTTGTAGTACATTTCCCGTGAACTGTACAAATTCCTCAGACCGCCTATATGCCCCAGTGTGGTCAGGTATGCTGCGCGAGATTCCGGTTTGGTGAGACTTCTGCACTAGACCAATACAAGTACTGGTAGGTACATTCAAAAGCACATGAAGCTTGTGCACTTAGAGTGCGAGTCTGACCTCTAAGGCGATAGTATAGAACGTTACAAAGTCCAATGTGTCAAGCTCCACCTGCTCTTACCCACTTACACTGTACCTACTTTGTTTTGATTAAAAAAGTTACCTATCCTAATTTAAATTTGATAGTATCCAATTTACAAAACATTAAAGTACTTAGCTAAAGTGCTGTATGATATCTATGACTCATAAATGTGACAGACTTAAATGTGTTAGTGCTGCTATATGACCCATTAGTTTAATCTACAAATACGCTAAGTAAAAAAGACAGTATACTTACTATGGGAGCTTACGGATACGTTTTCCTTCCTGTAGAAGCTCTGGGGCTTTTCCACCTTACCTAAATACATTTTATGTTCGCTGGTATTTACGGATAATATCTACTCTCCCATCCACGCATTATTTTATTATTAGTTGCGCACATAAAATCTGAATATTGATTCACGTCTTCGTTAGTCCAGTTTGAGCCATACTTATTTGATACTTACTCGAATGTTGGTTATAATGGTGGATCATTCGTAAGGTAAAATAATCTGTAGTTTTTCTTTATTTGGCTATTCTCAATACGACACTACCTTGAAAAATATGTATATCAAGTAAAAATACAAGTCGTTCCTCTTTATAATGTTAGTGTAGATGTAGATAGGCGCGGGCAAGCTACCAGTGATTAATAAAATTGTGATGTTATGTAGCTTCACAGTTGTTTTAATTGTTCAACAAATGATAGGGAAAGGGCATCGATTTATCTCATCATTTTCTTGTTTAACAGCAGGTTTTCAGATCCAGTTTTATGGTCTTTTGTCTTGCATTATACGATTTAATAGCTTTTATCTATGGATTCGCTCGTTTCATATAGCAACAAAGTTGAAGAATTTTCAGGAAAGAGGTTTTCCCGCGAATAAATATTCCTAAGTAGGTCATCTCCTGGGCAACTATCTCGGTGCAGAAAATCACAAGTAAAACTAACATACTTTCGCCATTATAATATAATATACCTACTAGCGACCCGCTTCGCACGGGTGCAATGCTGATACGAAAACCTTCCTCTTGAATCACTATCTATTTAAAAAAATGTTTCGTAGTTTTAAAGATCTAAGCAGAGGGACAGACAGACAGGGAAGCGACTTTGTTTTATACTATAATAATATGTTATGCCGTATACTAGAATCGACACAATAGAAATATCCCCAATTGGAAGGAAGCAGAGAGATTTAAATACTAGGGCATAGAGGGGGCATTGGGAATATTTTCATACAAAACTTTGAAGCCTAAGCGTCAGTGCTGGTATCTAGATTTCAATAGCTGAAACAAGTATTCAAACAATTAGAAGTTGTTTCAGCTATCGACCGGTAGAGGTCACGCTGATTAAAAGGGATGTTATTATTTCATACCAAGGTATCGATAATATCAGTTTATTGACAAAGTATAGGTATATACAACAAAATCAATTTCAATTATACCTACTACACTCCCGGACACATCTATCGGGCCACCTAGTGTTTTTTAAGTTTTGATGGTCCCTAGCTAAAAACGTTGTCACACGAGATCGCGGTCTTCCTTGACAACAAACGAAGCCGCCAGTCTCTAAGTACCTTTAATAAACTCTTCGGACAGTAGTACGGCTTAAATTTAGTTGTGCACTCACATTTCTTTGGCTATGCCCGGCCTGCAGAAGTGCCACAGCTTTGGCGGCAATTTCAGGCCGAGTATCCATATTTTTTGGTCAAAACATTCTCAAAGTTTGCAGTAGCCATATTATTGAACCAATAATCAGAAACATAAATAAAAAAATCCAACTTTCGCAAAATTAAAAAAGTTTTATCCTCCCTTGCATCATTGAAAACAATGAACAGACTCGAATTTTCTTATTTTTTTTCACAATTCTGTATTCGAAATAAAAAAAAACATACCAAAAGGTTGACCAATAAATCAGCTTCATTAATTACTGCAGGAAATCTATAACATTTTTGAACCAAAAAATATATGTTCCTATATTGATATAAAATTATTTATTAAACTGTTTGTATTCTTAAAAACAGTATGCCTATATTTTCTACCTAATAAATAAATATCGATAACAAAAGTCGATAAACAGCACCACATCACTAATTAGTAGTGAAGTAGTGGTATAAGCTACTCAACAGCAGAGGGCGTTAATTTACAAGATCAGCAGAATGTTCTAGAACGAATATAAGAAAATTATTAATTTTGTTCTTTTTTCTGAGTAAATATGAAAAATACTTACGAAAATAAACTAAAATCCCTTCCAGGCGTTTTGCCGTAGCGTGATTTGCAACCTAGCAAGGCGCATCTCGGCATATTTATTTATTTTGGCGAGATACGAACGAGAGTTGTTATTCGGACGAGTTATTCCACTGTGGAATAAGTTTTGACTTCAATTTTTTCGGGCTTTGTCCCCTCTATGCCCTAGTATTTAAATCTCTTTGGAAGGAAGGGTTCATTTCATTACACAAAAGGTTGGAAGGAAGTTGCACTCGCTTTCACAAGGCCTACCACTGATGTCTTATATTATTATACGTAGGCACAGTCAAGAGCACGTGGAGCTTGATACATTGGACTTTGTTACGTTCTTATTACAATCGCCTTACAGGTCAGACTCGCACTACAAGTGTAAACCCTCAATGTACTATGTAGGTCCTCAATGGAATTTAAAAATATGAGGAACTTCCAACCAATCATTCATCCGGAATTTGACTCTAAGTGCTCTTTACTTAGTAGTAGGAACTTCTGTGCAATATTTCATGCTTCTAGATCAACCGGTTTAAGCTGTTTTCTGTCAATTAGTCAATGTTATAATTTTATTAAATAGAAAACGGTTCTCAGGAACCTGAATTCTGCATGTTTACGTAATAACATAGAAAACACACGTGTAAGGAAGTTATTAGGCACATTAAGCATCTGGGATATCTCGATGATATAATATATTATGCATTAAATCATGGCATTTAGTACCGCATTGAGCGAGTTCACACATTCTTTGTTAGGTCAATACTAAGCACAACCTCAATAAAGGGCCTCATAAGTAAAACTATTTTCTATTTCTAAAAGGTGATTAGAATTCATTAGCATTATTTAAGATGACGTATTCTAAAAGGTGTGGACATCGAGTACCTACTCTATAATGCAAAGTGTCCAATATAAATAAATTCTTACATAGGTATTCTTAGTAGAACGTGAATCTACCGGAGAAACAACAATAACAAAAGGAAAGAAAAACATCTTGATAAATCCGGCAGGTTCCCTAATTATTTCTGAGTCAGTGTTTATCAGATCCGGTCCGTCGATGGGCTCACCATTTCCTCACCACCTGTCACTTTTAGGGGTGTACACTTGGCATAATCTTATTACGAATAAGTATATCTATAATACGAATTATATTATAGCCTTTTGAACTTGGTTTGACAAGCTGCCGCGTGTCTAGATAATAGGACAATTTTCAAAGCACTAAATTCAGCTGTGCCAATTCATTTTTGGGAAAAATTTAACACATTAAAAATAGCTAAAGTCGATTAAGTAGTCGATACTGAACAAACTAAATTCAGGAATTGCGCTTATACTTTTACATATTATATAACCACCGCGGAAGGTAGGTAACCTAAAACATTTTAATACGGACACACCCTGCTCCAGGATCAACCCTACGGACCCTATTCCCTCTGGTTCAATAAAAAGGGCTATTGCGGTAACCGAGCCTATTAGTGGGGATGTCATAATTATAATTCAAAATATATTCAAACTATCAGCACCCCGCGGTTACAGCCGCGTAGTTCCCGTTCCCGTGGGAATACAGGGATAAAATATAGCCTATGTGTTATTCTGATGTATACGCTATATAACTGTAAAGTTTCATCAAAATCCGTTCAGTAGTTTTTGCGTGAAAGAGGAACTAACATCCATCCATACAAACTTTCGCATTTATAAAAAGTATTTGTAGGAAATAGGATATACCTAGGTACATTTTCTATGCAATAGATACCAATACCAACACTATGGCAAACCTAAAAAAATTGTAGGTACCTATAGTCATGTTTTTACTCAATAAATTGAAACATTCCACAAATTTTCGTCATAATTTTTATATGCGTGCTGTATTGTGTGCTCGTCGATAAAAGCGTGTAATATTTATCTTTAATAAGTAGAGTTCAAGAAATTATTTTCGAATGCACTATAATTTGCAATTTATGCGCAACCGATATCTTCGATAAATAAATAACCTATTGTCCATAGCAGCCATGAAATTATCCATCGAAATTAAATTAGTATTATATGATAAAATGTTATTATTACAAAGTACCTAGAGGCATAATGGATTTACTCACTGTCTTTTGTTCCATCTGTGGTAGAAGTGAACAAGGGGTACGTATTTTAATGTCTAAAATTTTAAAACCCAACGTTAAATAACCTTTAAGAACGTTTAAAATTCCTAATGTTTTAATATACCTACCTAAGCAACTAATACCTACCTACGAAATATCTAAGATTAAAATACCAATTGGACCAAATACCTAATATTTAAAATGTTTATAGTAAAATAATTATAAAACTTAAAATAATGCACCACTTGCAAGAACAAGACAACCCATCACATTCTGAGCACTTCTATTCCAATTTTATAAAGTTGTTTGAGTATGTTTGTAGGAGACAGCTAAACTGGAAATGGCAGAAAGTTATACATGTCCACAAGAGTTTGAGTCTACTCAGACTAGCTAAAGATGAAACTAGACTACAGATTTTGTTATGGCGTCAACCATTCACAAAAGTAATCTAAGGAAGCCTTAGAATAGAATCAATACAACGAACATTAATTAATATTAGTTCGAATTTTAAATAACAATAATAATAATAAAATAATAATATAATCTCACGCCTTTCATCCCCGAGGGGGTAGGCAGAGGTATTCCATTATTGGATATACCCACATTTCACGAGATACATTGAAATAACAACTAATAATTCAAACATTTTCGTTCGAAATATTTGACGTTTCCGTGGTTATCAATCATCAAGTACCTTTAAAAACCCAAATCCCTGTATATGCAGTATTTTCGCGTCTTCTTATACGTATTATATAAGTATAGGTTCTGATCAAGTGAACTTTGTCTGTACTTTATCATTCTAGTCCTGATCCGCCCTGTCTTCCCACAGTTGATATTGGTTTTTTCCGCGGAAACTTTGTAACAAATTGAGATAAATCATTAATATCTCGTCTTCTAGTAGTGCTAGTTCAGCATATAATTATAAAGTACTAGCTGTTTTTGTCGAGTAGTATTGTTCTACGAAACCCCGTGTAAATTACCTACACGTGAAATCACGATAGTATTGCAAAATAACAAACAAAGTGTATGGTTGTAAAAACTGCAAATAGAAACTAAACATTGATTGATTGAGCAGTGATAGCCCTGACGGTTAAAGAGCCGGCCGAAAATCAGTGAGGCTCGGGTTCGAATCCTGGCATGTACCAATGAGTTTTTCAAAAACTTACGTACATATTTATCACTAGCTCGACGGTGAAGGAAAACATCGTGAGGAAACCCGCAGGTCTCAGAATTAATTCTGAGACATGTGTAAATAGACCCGGTCCGGCGATGGGCTCACCACCTATCACGTTTAGGGGTCCAATATATCTCGTGAAATGTGGGTATATCCAGTAATGGAATACCTCTGCCTACCCCCTTAGGGGATAAAAGGCGTGAGATTATATTATATAATATATTAAACTAAACATTTTTAAAGTAGCCCATTGTAAGGAATATCTGTCCTAATGCAACGAACCGCGTTTCAAAGAAAATCAACAATCACATAAGAGGGGTGTAATTGCAAAACCCACTAAACCATTTTGTGGAAATTTTGTACAAAACGTTTTTTTTAATCTATTGTGGTTAATTTAATTCCAAAGTTAATATTTCGTGATAAATTGGTTGCCACGGCATTTCAACCATTAAAAATGTGAAAATCATTTATATATTTACAAGCATTTTCAAGAAAATACAAAATTAATAGTACATTATGATACAAGTGTGCTAAGTTGACCATTATATACAAGGCGATATTGTGTGCGCACGAGCGAAAGCGAGTGCGCCATAAGAAAGCCGCGTATATTATGGTCACAGGCACACGTGTTTCATACGACGTTTTTCAACACACTTGCTTAAAACGACGTTTTTCTGAGAAAGAATGAGCGTTCTTGCCGGTTTTCCATTTTAAAAAATTTTCATAGGCCGGCCGCTAAATACTTACATTTCACTCGATTTTGATGGCAAAAGACTATCGCACGCGTTTTTCGCCTCGTTACGTATGTCCGGCGGAGTTAATAATAGGTTTTCTTTATTTTCTTCACTTGAAGTAGACATTTTCGTTAATATTAAACTTCACAATTAATCCAAACTTCGTCAAAGCCGACAATTATTTACGAAAAATGGCGCGTTGTTTTTTTTCTTGCCGCGATACCGATGCGCGCGCAAGGCTAAGGTGCGAACTAGATCGGCCAACAGCCAAGATTAAAAATATAATTATATTTAATTGTAATGTTTAAAACAGAAATTACAGAAAACTTTAAATGTATTTGTTATTTTTTAATAATAAAGCTGTATTTACCATTTACTGTTATTTTTCGCATAAATACTGTTTGTTACTAAAATAAAAAGTTATAACCCGACTAAATTATATCGCTTCTTCTTCTTCTTACTTACGACTTGGTACTAGGGTACAAATGTAAATTGGTCGGGTTAATAAACTAAAGGCACTCGTTCAATAATATACTAAAAAGCACCCGTGTTTAATATCTAGGAATATGAGCCAAAAATCGGTGGAATAAAAACGTCGTTTTGAGCAAGTGTGTTGAAAAATATATCATAGAGGAATTTGCAACCAACCTGTCATTTTAGTGAGTTTTGAAAATAAACTGACATTCTAAGGGGGTTTTGAAATTAACCTTATAATGCTCGATGGATGACATTATGCTATAAAGCATAGAGACCAATCTCAGTAAACTGTATCCAGCTATGTATTAAAATTAACAAATGAAGAACACAGTAAGTAAGTATCAACTCTTTATTGTACACCAATAACAATATGTAACAAGTGACACAATGATAAAAAAAAAGTATATTGGGAGGTCTTATTGATTTAAGCAGTTTCTTGCAGATAACCTCAGAAACAAAGAGCGGGAATAATTTGTTTAATAAAAAAAAAATTTTTGCAGTGACATTTTCGAAACCATGCTCACTCATTTCGATGCCAGGTATGCGAGGTTTCTTTTCTATGTCTTTAAAGTAGCATCACTCTTCAGCACATATTACAAGCAGGTCTCATTACTTATTGTTGCATAAAACTTTCTAACGAACTTTTGAAGTAAGTTTTAGGTAAGATTGTACTCACCGTTTTCTGCGCTCCTTTTCACGTTTCCAAGATTCTGGATTGCGTTACCGTTTCCGAGCATGTTTGGGATCACATTTATTTACAAACTGCGCTAGATATTCGATCCTTTTTAATGAATTTTAAAAAGTTAAGTCTCATCTACACAGCCAAAATCGCCATACTATTTTAAAGTCACGTGTTCGCAATGCGACGCTCTCATTGGTCGATTTAATTTTAGAGGATTTTGATTGTGATATTAGATATTTTAGCGGCCTTTGCAACTAAACTTACTTTTTAAACTGTATTTACTGCGCATTTTAGAGGGGTATGAAAATTTACATAGGATCTATTGCAAAGTCAATTTTAAAACCTGTCTCTTAGTACAAAAATGTAAAAACGTATTCGAAATCGTTATAGAGGGTTTTGAAATTACACCCCTCAATTGAGCTTCCAGACCGCAGCTACAGCAACATAATTATAGATTGCCTAAAACTATTTCATGTTTACTCATGTATCGTAGTATTGACTATTTCTATTGTCCCCATGACAAGACTTTTTGGCTTTTTTATTGTACGGCAGGACGGAATCGGTCGTGTTCAGATCCGACTTGCCCTTGACCGGTTTTGGTTTTTCATCCCATTAGTTTCAAGATAATACGAGTATATTATATTCTAACTCCATTAATGCTAAGTTTGCAGTTAACGATGCAATAATTTCCTTAAAAGTGGTCAGGCTGCTAACGTCCGACAATAATACCAAAATTTTAGTGCCCTTGACCCGTCATTTCAAGTGCAATCTTTATGAACATGAATTAATTTGTTTGTAATTGATGTTTAATTGCCACTATTTTTATTGTCATTTTTGCATTCATGTCTATGGTAAAACATGTTGACTAATTTATTTTAACACCATACCTACCAAATTATGTGCAAATAAAGTTCTTTTCAATTCTGTGTTCATCCCCAGTTCTTTTTTGTATGATATCATTCAAATTCGAACCCAAAAGTATAATGGTATCATATTTTTATATTATTTTATTTGGTACACAATCTTTTCTCTGTCATAATTTTTCCCTATTGCTATTATATCATGAGATACAGCGAATTCCTTGAAAATGTCGAGAGAGATGTGTGGAGTGACTAGAAAGGATAGAATTAGGAATGAGTAATCAAGCTAATAACTACCTAACTACCGCACAGCAAGTGGAACAATAATCTTTATATTATATTTAGATTAAGCACCCAGAAAGTGATGTATTAGAATAAGTTTTCTTACAATAAACAGATACAAAATTTAAAAATAAATTTTTTTTAATAGGTAGGCAAGTACATAAGATTAAGTCTGTAAATTAGCACCAGTTGCGGAGAATTTGAGTGGTTGTTTGTCGTGACAACGGATGTAGGTACGTAAAATACGGAGGGATGAGAGTACCTAATGTTGTAAAACAGTCCTCAATATGAACGTAGTTATAGGAAGAGGGATTGACCAAATTAAAAGTCATCATGTCGATAGGACGATATGTGGAAGAAAAAAGAAATATAGATATGACGGTTGATAGATATAAATAGAAGGTAAAAACACACCTACTGTGCCGACCCTAAATAATAGGAAAAGGGAAAGAAAATGATGATGATACTAATAATTCCATGAACATTCAACCCACCTGATCGAACAGTTCTAGCAGTGAAGCAGCAGGCTGGTGTATGGTGCAGACCACAGTTCTGCCTTGCCTTGCCAATTGTTTCAAGAGTTTCACGCATTGCATTGTTGTAACTGTGTCCAGCCCGCTCGTTGGCTCGTCGAGAAAGAAGATTGGTGGGTTGTTCACTAGTTCTAATGCGATTGACAATCTGTGGAGGAAGTAAAGGTTTTATTTAAATAAGGTATTATTTCCATTACATTTTTAGGTATGTTTTCCATTTCTACCCATTTGCGAAATTTCTTGCCCTTTCTTCCGATTTAATACACATTCTTTATGTTTATGGGTAGGTACTTTGATTATTTTCTATAAGTACTATAAAGAGGAAATATTTGTATTTTTGTCTGTTTGTTACGAATACACTCAGAAACTACTGGACTTATTTTAAAAAATCTTTCACTAACGGAAAGCTAAAAGATCCCTGAGTAACATAGGCCATTAGTTAATTATATTTTTGATTTACATTTATATTACATGGGTTTTATTTATGATCAAAGATCCGTATTTTCCCTTCATGGTGTAGATTTAAATTTTAAACTAAGTAACTACTGTAAAATATTAAACTAAGTAATAAATAATATTAATAATAATATAATCTCAGAATTAATTCTGAGACCTGCGGGTTTCCTCACGACGTTTTCCTTCACCGTCGAGCTAGTGATAAATATGTACGTAAGTTTTTTTGCAAAACTCATTGGTACATGCGAGGATTCGAACCCGAGCCTCACTGATTTTCGACCGGCTCTTTAACCAAAACTATTAAAACTAAGTAACTACTGTAAAATATTGTACTTAAATGTTATTATTCCAGATTTATTATGGTAAGGTTGTAAGTGTTGTAACACCTTTCCTTTTACCGCTCATGTTTCTATTGGTTTTTTCTGAGGCAATAATCGCTGTGAGAATTATTGTAGTTAAGATCAATTGTTTACTAATAATAACTGTCCTACTTACATAATTGTTGCATGCAGCGTATTTGCCGATGACAATGATTTCATTCATTGAACCTTGTGCCTTTTACTGGAGAGATAATTCATTGCCTATTGTTATCTTGTCAATTGAAATACTATGGGATAGAAAATTAATCTCTAGTAAAAAGACGACTTACGACTTTGTTACCAAATCAATTCAAATTGCTCTCGATTTCCAGCACAAATGTGAAAAGTATTTTTTTATTCATAATTTTTAAGACATTTTACTACACAGCGACCAACTAAGTACCTTACCTCTTTTTCTGTCCTCCCGACAACTGTTCGGTTTTGGTATCCTGATGCTCCAACAGTCCCAACTCTTGAAGTATTTCTTCTGAGTGAACCTTAGCACCCTTTGGCAGCTTCAGTCTACCCGCAACGTCCATGGTCTCCCTCACGGTAAGCAGAGGTTGAAGGAGATCTTCCTGGGTGATGTAGCACGACGATTTCTGGAATTGCTGCTCATTTCTTGGCTGCCCATTCACCAGTAAGTCGCCTGACACACCCGCTGATCTATTGATTGTACAAAAGGAACTGAGATTTGATGATCACAATACTTCATGTTGACAATTCTCCTGTATCAAATACATTGTGGAATACTGAAACCAACATAATTACTTTGTTTACATACTTTGACTATAGGATACCTAAAACCAATAAAGTAGAAGTAGAAATGTTAATTGCTATTTCTTACTTTGGGTGACAAGGCATTTCGGCATCTATTTTGCTGGTTTCCTTTGATTTAAATTATAATTAAAAATTTACAATACAACATCTTCTTGTAATAATGATGATTAGTTTCCAAATCGAGTCTAGAAACTCTGCTTTCTCGAGATGCTAAGATGTCTGTATACCACATTTAATTAAGATCGTTTTAGCGACCGATAAGGTAACAGACAGAGTTACTTACATTCCGAGAGTTCTCTCTTGTCTTATAATTTTAAATAGCTGGGCCTTACTAACCTGTACCCTGATATGGCATTGAGTAGTGAACTTTTGCCAGCTCCAGATGGTCCCATAATGGCGACTAACTGGCCTGACAGGAATCTTCCATCAACGCCCTTAACTACATCTCTCCTGTGCCCTGGAACAAAGGATAATGTTTTCAATTAGTGCTAAAAGAAAACTGGAAAACAGAACGGTTCACTAGCAAAAGATCATACAAACCAGTGCTTTAATTAATCGAATGTGCAAGTAATTAATCGGTCAATTGCATTTCAACATTGTGAATTGGAAAGTCGTAAGAACGTGTGTGTAACGGTTAAAAGTAGATTCCTTTTTTAGATTATCGATTCCTTTTATAGACGGAAACGGGTTCCGATGATAATGACTTTTTAGTGACTTAGTGTAAGTCAAGACCTCGCTATGAATAGGAGCTATAACTGAAAAGGGCCTTAATATATGTAGTTAGTAGGTATTCCTATTGCTGCTGGTACTTAGAGCTAGATAAGCTTAAAGAAATACGGTAGAATTACTCATCTAAATTATCCGTAGAAAATAATACCATAAAACTCTCAAGAGTACAAAACCAACTTCAATGAATTATAC
Source organism: Ethmia dodecea (assembly GCA_963855545.1). Classification (NCBI taxonomy): domain Eukaryota; kingdom Metazoa; phylum Arthropoda; class Insecta; order Lepidoptera; family Depressariidae; genus Ethmia; species Ethmia dodecea. Next base: position 5,935,475 of record OY979449.1, read on the forward strand.
TGAACCTCTTCCTTTTTAGAAGTCAGTTAAAAAAAAAGTCATCGAAATCGGTTGGCGTGATATTCAGTTATTCGACCGTTTGTCGCGAACATACTTTAAATACTTAAGACTTAAATTAATGGTTTTCTCATTGTCAGAAACATACTAAATTAAAATGGCACCACACAGAAACCACCAGTTTTCAAATAAAAAAGAGTCATCCGAATCGGTTAACCCAGTCGAAAGTTCTGAGGTAACAAATATAAAAAAAAAAAAACGTGTCGAATTGAGAACCACCTCCTTTTTTGAAGTCGTTTAAAAATACAGTTGTGGTCGGGTTTATGTAAAACGCCAATATTCTGCATATTTTGGGATTTCCGAGTTGTATTGGAATCGTGTGTTTTTATAAAACATAGAAGAAGAAAAAAAGTATTTCCAGAAATGGAATACCTCTGCCTACCCCTTCGGGAATAAAAGGCGTGAGAATATTTATTTTTATTTTTGTAGAAGAAAATCAAAATCCGATTTAACTAGATACGAGTAGAATCGAACACAATAACTAATAGGTATCCTAAATCTAATGATACACTCTTTTATGTTTACGTCTTCAATACAAAATACTTGCAATTTACATTACTTTAAGCTGTATCTGCATGCTCGTAGGTATTTATATAGTTATGTATGCAACATACATTGTTAGATGAGTATACTAATTATTTTGTGTCAAATGTTGCTCATTCACATAGTAATAAACCTTATTATTCAAGGAAATGATACACCTTTGTGTGCTACACGTGGTACTGACTGATATTATTAAAATCTCGTGTTTACTTTCGAATGGTTCCGCAGATATTCATATACGTTCACAATTTTATTATACTACATAGGTACTAAATATGAAACTTATTGGATCAGTTTATAATTTGAATATTTAAGTATTGAGTATAGAACCCCAAAACAACAATTGTCAAAATTCTATTGCATCCCATAAAAGCTACAATTCAGACCTTGCTGGGACTACTCTTCTGACAGACTAAAAAAATATACGTTTTAAGCGTTCCATAATATCTCACCAGGTATCAGTTAAACTTAAAATCTGAAATTGAGCTTGATCTCTAATAGCATGCGGTACTAGGCCCTAAGTTTACGAATGATTGATTTTACGAAAGTATGACAACATAATTCTAGCGAAGCAGTGGGTAATCGCTGGCATAGTATAATTTACTGCGCACGAAGAAAATAAACGAAGTTTCTGATAAGATCTCAAACTATTATCCAACAATTCTACTAGATACTTTAATTTTTAGGGTTAGAAAAATATGATGTAATATATTTATATAAAAGTGAGTTCTTTCAGACCTGAAATGCTTATATCAACCCTCCCAGGGATAAGTCGTGACTAAATACTTTAATTTCTGGTTTTAATTGCCTCCGATACCATTACGTTACGATCAAGTTATTTAGAGCAAATAATAATTATAGCTAAGTTAGATACGCATAATTCTATGAGTATTATTTATGTATAGTTTTCTTCGTATTTTTGAGTTTCTTGCTGGTTCTTCTCGGGGTACTGCATTTGGAACCAGCAACTCCTCGGTGGAGATGGGCTGCTGTTTACATTTAGCCAATCTTCATGAACGAGTTTAGAGTGCCTTGTAATTAGACTAATTTACTTTTCTAAGTGTAATTTTTTAATTACCTACAGAAAACAAAAAAAAAACATTTTCATTTTCTCGAACTCTATTCGACAGAAAGGGAACTCTACAAATCTGATCACGATGAACTTATCACCTTAGATCTACAACAACTGGCAAATAAAAACAGTAATTACATTCACGTGTTTGGTTTCACGTTTGTTTTACTATGTTTTATTCAAATGAGCATTCCAAAATAAAATATAATTAAATTACCGACGTACCTAAGTACATTTACAATACTAAATAACAATAAAAGATCTTTCACACCTTATGGCGAAGTATATTATTACCTATAATAATATAATAATAATATAATCTCACGCCTTTTTTATCCCGGAGGGGGTAGGCAGAGGTATTCCATTACTGGATATACCCACATTTCACGAGATATATTGGACCCCTAAACGTGATAGGTGGTGAGCCCATCGCCGGACCGGGTCTGTTTACACATGTCTCAGAATTAATTCTAAGACCTGCGGGTTTCCTCACGATGTTTTCCTTCACCGTCGTCGAGCTAGTGATAAATATGTACGTAAGTTTTTTGAAAAAGTCATTGGTACATGCCAGGATTCGAACCCGAGCCTCACTGATTTTCGGCCGGCTCTTAAACCGTTCGGGCTATCACTGCTCTCCTATATATACTTATATTATTACAACATACTTATAGTATTTATTATACTGTGCTTATATTATTTTTATTCAGAACCATTTTAAGAAAATACAAATTGCATCATAATATAATAAATAAGAGGCAATTATGTAAAATTTGCAATTGATTTGTCGAACTCGAATGTGTACATAGAGATAAGGCTTCCGGTGTGTTTGCTATTTACGTTCGTGATTTTTTAAAGAATAGTATCGGTCAATGAAAGCATTATATATATATAATGAAAGCATTGTAGTATGTGCTTAGGTACCAATTATTTAATTATTTTGAACACAGACTTGGAGGGGACCAAAAAGAATAATGGCATAGAATAAAAAACTACTGAACTAACCAACGGATTTTGATGTTGTTTTCTATACTAATATTATAAATAAAGAGAAAAGTTTTTTATTTTTGGATTTTAGTATTTTTGTATGTTTGTTACGAATAAACTCAAAAACTTCTGGACCGATTTTAAAAATTATTTCACCAATGGAAAGCTAGAAGATCCTGAGTAACATAGGCTAATATTTTATTCCCGTATTCCCACGGTAACGGGAACTACATAAATATGAAAGAAAGATAAACAAGACAGGTTATTACTACAATTGAAGTGAAGCGAGTGCGGATCAGTAGTAGGTATATACTTATAAATTCGTAATTTTGTCACATAATTAATAGATGTTGTTAATGTTTGATATTCGACTGATTATCTATATCTAATTTGGGATTTTGATTTAATATACTTACCTAACAATATTTTCTAGCTTTCCATACATACTTACCTTTATTAATTTTGTATAATTATTCCTATTTTTCATTCCACGTGGAATCATAAATATAATTTTACTTTGTTGCGCAACGTAACCGTTGCCAAATAGTTCCTGGGGCGAAGAGTGAAACGTTGAAATTTAATTTTGGCTACATTTACGAGTACCTATATAAACGTAATTTCTGTTAAAATAATTAAAAGCTTTGCATCAACATCGTGTTCCTATTCAATTTTGGTTTTGTTTGAGTAATTTTAAATGAAACTAGCTAGCTATTGAACGGTGGTGGATAATCAAGTACCAAAAGAAACAAAAACATATTACTCATTCCTTTGTTATTTTGCTACAAGTATTCTCAAAAACGAACTGAATTTGAATTTTATTTCTGTTTATCGCTGTCAGACAAGTCCAAAGAATAATTAAGAAGGGTTAAAAAAAGAATACAAAAAAATAACAAGACAAGTTTCGTTTGTACTGGAAATATAAAATAAATTTGAGAATTTTTCAAAAATGAGCATCGGTCAACGTTAAGAATCTAGGTACCTACTTTTATACCCTCACGGCTGTTTTCCGACATAGGAAAAGAAACAGAAAGGATGTGTTTTTAGTACAACAGTAGTATTGAATAGTAATAAATATAAAGCAAAAAACTTTTTACTGTGTGCCCAGCGGCGTTGCCCGTTGATTTTTTTTCGGTTCCCATAGGAATTTCTAGAAATCCCTTTTTAGGGCTCTAGCTGTTACCTCACTTCTGCATAGTTTCATGCTCTAGGCCAAATATTGATCGTTCAGACAGTCAGCCAGTTTCTTCTTTTTTTTGTGTTTTTTTCTATAGATTTTCTTTGTAACTAAGATTGTCTCGTGATATTGTAGGTATGAAATTAAGTAGATTGACTTTTACAATAACCCTGCGTCATGTGTACACATTAGAACGTGTATTTAGATAATTTCTGGTCATGTTTTTGCCAATGTTTCCAATTCACAGGTCCAGAAAGGCCAATGCCCATGTCAGGTTCTGTGCACGGAAAGCAATAAGGGCATCCATAATTATGTTTGTGCCCTTGAAAATCGTCGACTAAGGACTTGCTAAGGACTTTAGCCTTTTAGGGTTCCGTACCTCAAAGGGAAAAAACGGAACCCGTATAGGATCACTTCGTTGTCCGTTTACCTCGGGGCCGCATGGAGATATTGAGTTGAAATTAAAACCATATACAAAGGTCAACAGTCCCTTGAAGCTGTGAAAAAATCAAACTTAAAGAAGTTTCGTGTACGGCCGTTTATGCCGCAAAAATCATATATTTCGTCACCCTTAAAGGAATCAAAATTAGGGTAGTTTCCGTTTACCTAGTGAAATTTGACAAGTAATTATCTAACGTCTTATTTGTTTTTAGGGAAAGACTCGATTCCTGAACTATTTCTCGAAATATGTGCTACTCGTATACATACAAATTTGTACGGAACTTTCGGTGGGCGAGTTCGACTGGCACTAATTCAGTTTTTTTAATGCAATCGTGCGTTTTCCCTAAGTATAGTTTTTAGGTTTCCATACCACAGTTGGAACCCAAATCTCGGATCGAACCAAACCAAAAACGCAAAACAAGTATCAACTCAACTGTAACTCGCACTTCTCAGACTTTTAATTTTATACCTAAGCCAAATTGGTACAATAATCATTTTACTGATTAATTACAGGTGATTTATTTTATTGCTTGAGGATTTAATTTTAACCAATTGATGCTCAGAAAAAGACATAAGGTTGAAGGGAACCCTAAATCGTCTGTGACACTCCTCTATTTTTCGAGTTCATTTACCCTACTTTAAGATCAGAGAGACCCAGTATATACTGTCAAAACCTATAGAAACGTACGTATTTTGTGATCTTTATAAGAGAATTAATCTGTACCTATAATCAGAAGACATTTTAAAAAATGTACGGTTTTAGGTTTAGCCCGAAATATCAACCAATTGAGATTTTCAAAATTTTATTCGACGTGATGCGACGATAGGTATTTCTTGTGTCGAAAATATGCCGTAGGAAAACTGTATGTGGACTCCAAAATTTTATTTAAATTGCAGCATATTTTTCCCACATGTATAGTTTCCCATGGTATTTAAGGATTCCCAGTTGGCACGTCTTCTTGTGTGAGGAAAGAACCATAGCTTAGCAATGGGATAAAACTGTTTCATATATGTTGATAATGCTTATGTTTTCCAATATTTACTACGAAATTAACCCATTTCGTATTTAAATTCTAAAAATAATTGTTTCATTTACAATACGTATATTGTACAATTACTTAATTTTATTAGCACTGATAGCCCTGTGTTTACTGAGCCCGCCTCTGACGCGTGAGACTCAGGTTCGAATGGTGATGACATGTACAGTCAAGAACACTTGTAGTGCGAGTGTGATAGAATCTTGGTTAGGGGTATACACGTCTTTAAAAATATACGGTGGACCATCTTCATTGCGAAAATGTTACGAGTTTTAGTTCCATGTTTTTTCCGCAAAGAAGGTCGCTACCTTGCCTTACCATGTGTTTTCAATTGTTTTTTCTGCAAAAAGATATTTAAATCTCTTTGTTAATCTGTGACAGGTGTGTTTGTCCTGACAGGTTTAGAAGAAAAAACTGACCGCGAAAACTGAATCTTTGTCGAGTGTAAATTTGTTCGGTTTTAAATATTTTTTTTCTAAATTGACTATTTTTCTCGCACTCAAAGTGAAAAGTACAGTTTGCACCTCGAGGCTAAATGATAACTTAATATACCCTCGGATTTATTGACTCCCTCGTTTCCTAAAGCTTAAAGTTTCCGACGACGCCGACGTCGCAATTGGATATGACATCATTATGCTAATGCAACATTACGCGCGTTAATGAAATACAATGATATGTTATTGCTATGAACGGTACAATAATAACACTTCAATTTTGAAGTCCATAATATATTAAATATACGAGGCAAAATAAAATAAAACTATGCTGCAAAATGTATTACCTATGATATCTGAAATTATCTGAAAGGAGACGTTTCATAAATGTATGAAGACTGGGCCTGCACCATGTACAGTCAAGAGCAAGTCAAGCTTGACACTACCAGTTTAAGCTGAGCTCTGATTTGTACTGCGCGCCATAGAATACAGGGCCGGGTCAAAGTCCAAAGTGTCAAGCTTAACGTGCTCTTGGCTGTACACCAGTTTTTTAGATAAATAAAAATAAAATAACTATAGTTTTATTCATGATTTTGCTCATATTTGTCTAGTTTAGTTGTACAATAAACTTTAATTTTCATTGAACTAGCATGGCGCCGACTATGCGGATCCATAGAAGTTTAATTACTTTTGTGCAAGTTAAATAGGTAGAAATGATTTTTTTTAATACTTTTCTGATAATCACTAGATTTTTCTCTATATTTCACGCTGGTGTACAATGTGCAGGCCCAAAATGAAACGTCACCTTTTTTATTATTATTAAGTTTACAAAATTTATTTTCTAAAGTCGCATGACGACAATGCATAAAAACAGTAATTATCTACTTAATCTATGTATAAATTATTAATTTACAATCAAACAATGGAAAAGAGAGTTCAAGAGAGTTCAAGTATGATCAGATTGCATCGAAATATTATTTTACTAACTTAGCTAGCTTTCCTCTCTACGATACCTATTAGAGTAGAAGGGTATAGATAGTCGATTAGAAAAACTAACAGTGTCCGCGACCGCGGGGTTTAAAAAGAAGATGAAATTCCATACAAAGACTTAGAAGAATTTTTGAAATTTCATTCCATAAAGTCTAAATGGGGATTTATTTAGCCTTTAAGGGATGAAATTTCAAAAATTATAACTAATTGCTTACTTATCTATACTAATATTATTTAGCGTGGGTGAAACCGCGCAGAACTGCTAATAATTCCCGTGGGAATACGGGAATAAATAAAATATATATAGCCTATGTTACTCAGGGTTATTCTAGCTTTCCATTGGTGAAAGAATTTTTAAAATCAGTCGAGTAGTTTTTGAGTTTATTCGTAACAAAGATACAAACATACAAATCTTTCCTCTTTATAGTATTAGTATAAAGTATAGATAACTGTGCAAAATTTCGTACTTCTATTTCTAAAACAAAAATCCTTTTCGTGGTTTGAAGACTTTAGCGGAAATACAAACAAACGCGGAAAGTGACTTTATTTTATAGACAATTAGATACGTAGGTAGGTACTATGTAGAGATAAGTGAAGGGGTGATGCTGATGATTCATCACGAAGTCAGAAGACCTAACACAGGGGTATAACAACATTTAATTAAAGGAGTTGTGTTTTCCTGATAAATAATAAGGTTTTGGTTTGAGTGGTTTTCCTTTTATTTGCATTTCACCTACATAATTTTACTGTCAATTGTCACATATTTATAGTGACAATAAAGGATTGTTGAATACTATTATAGCTCCTGTGTAAGTTGTTACTTACTTAAGTATTTAATAAAATGTGATGTGAATGTGATGACGGGCCTGTTGGCTCAGTTGGTAGTGACCCTGCCTTCTGAGTCGGAGGTCGCGGGTTCGATCCCCGCTCGGGGCCAACATTTGTGTGCATGAACATGTCTGTTGACTTCGTGTCTGGGTGTTTATTATTTATTTAAGTATGTTTATCAGTTGTTTAGTACCCATAGTACAGGCTTTGCCTAGTTTGGGACTGAATAACCGTGTGTGAATTGTGCCCTGCAATTAAAAAAAAAAAAAAATGTGATAACATACTACTTATGAACTTGTTTTATATTTTGTGATAGCATTTTGCGATAGCCTTGATGGAAGTGAACTTCCTTTTCGTGAGGCAAGGGTTTGTAACCTGATGAGGGCATGTACCTACTCCATGACTTTTATAAAAACCTACATTTAATGTTTTTACGTAAATTTTTTTAGCCCGACAACGACGGTAAAGGAAAACATTGCGATTAAAGCCGCATGCACCAGAAGTGGGCGTATGTTTTTTAAAATATATTTTGTTCAATTTATTTTTCAACGTTTACGTTACCTGACCGGGCAATATATAATTAATATATTTACCTATAAAATTTACCAAGTACGATGGCTATCTCACTTGGGCAATGTCTATCTATTTTTGAGGTAGGTACTTTTACTTTTTTAGGTACTTTTTTATTTTATTTTATTTGGAATGTTAATCTAGTTTTAGTTTGGTAAATTATGTAATTAAATTTGGTTAATTTATTATAGTTAGTATGTGTACATTTAGATTTAGGAAATTCAGATACAATAAGACATTGTTAGTTGAATTAAATAAATGAAATGAAATGAAATTTAAAATACGTTTATAATAAAAATTTAAGACTTCACACGATCCACCATTGTATTTAAACATAATAATGTCAATTGCCGCGTTTCTCGTCTCATCGTAACATTACAACATCGTTGACAATGACAACGGCACAAAATACTTTTATGCAATGGAGGGCTTATTATCTTAGAAACCGTTAGGTGACCCGGTTACTGAGTCGAATGCAGTAACTGTACTGGTTTGTTTATTAACTATGTTTCATGATGCACATGAATTTCACTAACCAACATTGATTTACCTAGTTAACTTTTATTTTCGTAATTGAGAATAAAATATAACAAATATATTGTTTATTTCCGAAAATATAAGAGAATAAACCATTTTTTTATGACCCATTATAATAGTTATAGCATTTTTTCATGAAACGTGTAAGTAATTAAATAAACTTAAAACCTGCAACTCATAATTATGTTCAGAATATCAAAAGTTCTCTCGCTAAGTAGTATTATTATGTTATATCGCTTAGATTTTAACAAAATATATTAATATTTCTTTGTTTTAACTCTTCTATGTATATATGTTAATTCTGTCATAAATAAAGCATTGAAATGATGAAATTTATCTAAAGTAAAATATGAACATAACTCGTATAAATCAAATATCAAAGAAGAAATCATGGTTTTTACCGTACCTACATAAATCCGTTCCGACACGTATTAGATTTTGTGTTTCATGTCTAAATATAATAAAATTAATTAGGTACATTATCAATCAATACTATTTCATTTTAAATATTTGAAAGGAAACATCCTTATAAATTACATTTTGTGTTTTTTAAGATAAAATGGACGATTTGTTTTCCTGAGCCCACATACGGGTTTTACCCTTTGGTTTTACCCGATGACAAATTCAGGTCTGGGAAATTATTATTTTTTAATGTTTTATTTAAAATAATATAAAACGCTATTTATGTATTTATTAGGTTTCCTAACAGGTTTTACACTATAAGCTATGATTATACATAAACAAAGACATAACAAGAGAGAGTGAAAACCTAACTACGGCAAACACAATGTGTAGGTTAAAACATTTTCACTTAGGTCTAGTGCTATTTGTAAACATATTTTTTTACATATTATAATTTCTTTAAACTAAATTAAAAACAAACCAAATAATATTTTTTTGAAGAAAAACAAACAAATTATTCTGTGCCTTGAGTTATCCGATTCACGGGACACCCTAATACAATACAAGAGATTTTTTTAAATATACCTATACCGTAAAAGCTAAAAATCTACGTGATTCATTCCGTATGTCAAAGTCAAAATTTTTTATTGAATGTAGGGGCTTATAAGTCATCTTATTGAAAGTCATTGCGACTCCACCGCTTCGATAGGATGTGTAGTTAAGAAGAAGAAGCGGGGCAACAATGTTTGTTTCTCACTAATGACATATATTGTTATAAGTATCTACGTTTACCCATTTATAACTAGACCTTAATTCTTTTATAATGTCTAGGTACTCATAAATGATTTCGAATGAAGCATGTAAAAGTATAACAATCTTGTTGATTCTAGAAAGTGTACTATTTTCGTAGTTAATTGTCAAAAAAAAACAAAAAACTATCTAAATATGCAATGCCTTACGTAATTCCCGCTCGATGGAAGTCGTTAAGACATGTAAAATTAAATGGCTTGGATGGCTTGAAAAATCGAGACATCTCCCAATCCGCGATGGGTTCGCGAGGAAAGTTAGTGTGCATACTTCCGCATAAATGTTAGATAAGACCCATGGCACAGCAGTGGACTCTTATATGTTGATAGTGATAAATAAATAATTGATACTGAAGAAAATCGCTATGGGCTCACCACTTATCACGTTTAAGGTCCAAAGAATATCTCGTGAAAAGTGGATATATCCAGAATCTGAATACCTCTGTCTACCCCCTCGGGAATAAAAAATGCGTGAAATTATGTAAATAAGAAAAGCGCAAAGAAACCAGCCTCCCTAGAGGCGGCCGCCAAAGGACGAAAGTTTTATTCGCTTAGCTAGCGTTCTTTTAATTGTAATACTTACTAATTATTTAGAACTACGTGTCAGCGTTTTTTTGTTAATGATGGGCTTACTCTTGACTACAGCCTATCCCGAAGGCAAAGGATGGGCCTACGATGGGACGAGTTTGTCCAGAAGATGCCTGTTCACTTGAGCCTCAAGGGCCGACGAAGCCTGAAGGGTAGTTTCACTAGAATAACATAAAAAATCTCGGAAAGCGCTTCGTGCGTATAGACGGATTATCTACCAAGTAGGGATAAAGCCCAGCCGTAGGTACGTCTGGAAGTCCAATGTTAAAAAAGGGAAGGCAGAATGAGATCATGCTCTTGGGCACACTCCTCGAAGTGCAATCTGTAGAATTCTCTAGAGGCAACTTTAGTCTGCTAAAGATTGCAGCTTATTCGCCATCTTCTCGTCACAAGTAATTCTCCTGGCTCTGAGCTATACTGAGTCTAAAGCGGCGAGAAAGAAATTGTAGGCAGTCAGGTGATATTTCTGTGAGATAATAGCTCATGTTTTGTTATCTTGCGCTCGTGGGAACCCGCTGCCTGACCGGAATCTTGAGAGTATTGCGTCAATTTGACTTGGTCGCGTAATAAATGCGCGTGCATGCCAAGTCGGACGCTTATGTCCATCCGATACATTTGTCATTCTGTTAGACTGCCGTTTACTTTTGTAAGACGCATGGAGAGTGCCCTACGCACTCCCCTCCCTAGGGCAGCTAATGCTTTAAAAAACCCATTTACGTTTTACAAATCCTTGGATAGGCCTAACCTAACAGTTTGCATTTACATTTTGCCAATCTTCATGGACGAGTTTAGAATGCCTTGTTATTACACCACGTATTAACGTTTCTAAGTGTATTTTTACTTACGGAAATACTAAGAAATACTTATATATATATATTTTCCGTAAGGAAAAAATACACTTTTCATATCTCATACTCGGAAAGTAGTGTATGTTTGATCTGAGTACCGGGTCGGAAGCGATGATTCCCACAACAGAGAGATTCAGGGCTGTGATTCCCGCCCTCGGTCGGGAAAAACTCATAGTAATTGCTTCCGGCCTTAGGGCGGGAATGAATTAAAAAAAAATAGTACTACATTTGGCAAAGACGTTTAAAGAAAAAGTTTATCTAGGAAAGAGAATAACTTTTTTCGAACCTCTTTGGGTACTTAGTAGGGATACGAAACTTTTTACATCAATTGGATTATGAAAAAAAGGTGCGGCCTTGTGAGGTGTAGGTATAAAAAACAGAAAATAGACCGCGCGCGGGGCGGTACGCGTTCCATATTTAAAATTAAAAAAAGATTAATAATTTGGTAAGCTGTTACGAAATTCAAAATCTTGTTTTTCATCGGCACTAATAAGCACAGAACACTATTACTCGGCTAAAAGTAGGTACATATTATTAAAAAGAGGAAGGATTTGTTTATTATTGTTGTAATGTTATTTAGGTTAGGTACTCTATGATGTAGACGACGTTCAAAGACGTTTAAAAGAAAAAGTTTCTCTTTCTTTCAACCTCTTTGGTTGTATTGTTGACAATTTTGTTTTTGTAGGTGTTATTGCGTTTTTGCATATTTGAATTTTTGTAAAATAGTTATTTTTTTTGTTTACTTTCCTTGAATTCGAAATGAAAAGTAGAGTGTTTAACGCGGGTGGAAGTTATCAATTCCTACTCAGACTATATCCGCCCTCGCTACGCTCGGGCGTCTAAATACCTCGTATGGGAATTGATTCCTTCCGACCCTTGTATAACAATCTACTATTTATTTTGATTTGTCTGAGCAGCACTTTGGTGCGAAATCGATTGCGTGCGTGTTGACGTGCGCCAGTGAGTCATGCGGTCACGGACTATAATTGTGATCGATGGCAGTGAAAACGGATACGTTCATAGCAATCTTGACAAAGCGTTTTATTGCTTTCGCTTTCGGCTGAACAACCGTTTTATTTTGTAAAGGTAAATAATTTCATACATGAAGACATGACTTATCACGCCCTACAATGTTATATTATTTAGTTACTATTGCTTAGCAGCGTCACTAGCTTGGATCTTACTTAACTTACTCCCGTACAAACTTTCATCCACGATCCGCTGTAATCAGAAGTGTTGATTTTCAAAAAACATTGAGACCCGTTTTTTAACGTGTAATTGACAGGCTGAATACGAAATATTATGAATGTAGGTAACTTTAAATTAAATTTTCATACAACGCACCGCTTTCTTGGCGTAAGAGTAACATTAGTCAGTATAGTATTATGAGGATTAATTTATAATGAGATAGCCTTATTATGGTTTATTATTAAGTTACAGACTTTCAGAGACTGGCAAACATTTATATCAATCAACTATACGCGCCACAGCCTAGCTCGTCAGCCATAATGCGCAGGATTGTTGACAGTTCCTTGTGACGTCACGCGTAGAGACGTACTTCCAACAGAGTTCGCTTGAATCGATATTTATGGGCTAACAGTAGTTAGTAACAATATTATAATTTAAAATATGATTGTTAGTGTTTTGACACAGATAAGAACTGATATTAAAACTCTGACGCGGCCTCGCTCGCGTTTTCTGTTGCACAATGTCCGCACCACATAAAGCCCGATTACTGTATCCGCTTATCATCAGCTGTGCTTAGATGTCATCAACAAAATAATACGCAATTCTGTTGAATGAAAATAAAAAATATTTTCATAATATAATGTACGAGTATTAAGGAACAAAGTGCAAGCGATAGCACCTAACTGCACTAACTTGTGCACTGTTTTCTTCTATCTATATAATATATAAAATGATTAACTGACTGATTGGTGACATATCAATGCACAGTCTAAGCCACTGGGTCTAGAGACTTGAAATTTTGCACATAGATCGCTTATACAGTGTAGGCATCCACTAAGAAAGTATTTTGCAAAATTCAACTCCTAAGGGGGTGAAAATATACGTGCGCGAGTGAAGCTGCGGGTAAAAGCTAGTGTTACATAAAAGTTACTTTTGACTTTCTATTTACCCAACCCCAATTATTGCTTACCTATAACATGGGGAGGTATATAATATTAGAAAACCGGTATTAATAATAAAGAAACTTTGCATATTTTTGTGACTACTGAATTCTTAGATGTAGTTTCTATATTGGTGGTTTTGATAATTTGAATATTTACCAACCTATGAAAATTTAAAAAATATGCTAACATATTTATCCCGTAGGGGTCGACATAGCTATTCCATTCCTGGGAATAACATAGGCAAACGTGACCTGTACAACTTTTGGACCCTTAAACGTGGTGTGGTGGGCTTATCGTTATACAATATACATGCCTAAGAATCTCGGACCTTTTACATATATCAAATTAAAATACTTATCTAATTAATACATAATATGAATATTATATACTTACTTAAATATTCAATGAAAATATTCAATTAATGACAATATTTATAATAAGAAACCGCACATAACACCGGAAACACAACCGATAACAAGCAATACAATTTCCGTAAAACGTAATTTATCCTCATGATTCACAGTTAATTGCGTGAAAACTACAAATAGTATGCATTTCACGTTGCTGGGAACTGCAGCATGCAATGCAGTATATCGTCCTTGTACGCTGACTGCATTATAAAAAGCCCTTTATGGATTCTGCCTCCTTTAATAACATGATACATATCAATTGTAAATTCAAGTTCACCGACTGTGTCCCTTGAACCACAGAAAATACTTAAGTGTGTGAAGTGTGTGTTAAGATTAATCTATAGGTATACCTACATAAAATGATAAACTGACTGAATGGTGATATACCTATCAACGCACAGCCTAAACCACTGGATCTAGAGACTAGAGAGAAGTTTTGCACATAGATAGCTTACACAGTGTAGGCATCCACTAAGAAATGATTTTGCAAAATTCAACCCCTAAGGGGATGATGTAAACGTGCGCGAGCGAAGCCGCGGATGAATTTATATCAAATACTTAGGTCTACTGTCCCTTGGAACTGTGAATAAATCAAACTTCTAAGCCAACGCAATCAAAAAATACAGCCGTTTATGCTGCAAATTTTCGACACTCGCAAGGGAATCAAAACCGACAGGGTACTTCCCGTGAACTCAGAATCTTTAAATTTGGTACGAAGCAACGTCTTATAGCACAGATAAAAGTAAAATTGCGAAAACCGTTAATGTTTAGTTACATAATATAATTAAAATCTTTTTTATGACGCGATTGTCGTGATGGGTGAACTTTTTTTTTATTGTTCCTTTTACAAATATTATTACAATTTAAAATTACACTCTCCAAACTGCAATGCAGTTTGTCGGCGAGAATAACGCTCTTTTCTTTTCTTAAAAAATTGCCATAGAACCCTACACTATCTAGTTATTCACTTATTTATAACAATATGTTTTGTTACTTATGCTTAATAATATTCTCAAAGAAAAAAAAAACTTATACTTATATACCTACAGGTTTGTATGGAACCCTCGGTGCGCGAGTCCGACTCGCATGAGCAGAAGAACGGAGTTGAGTGAAAAAATTCCATAGCTTTAAATATCTCCTGCCTACGCATGATCGACATTATTGAAAGTTTATCGGTCGATCGTGTTAATACGTGCTCACTTAAATAAGTTACCAGTTTTTCTTGTTTTACTGTTTGTGGTTTAGAGGAAGCTGTGACATATCGACAGTGGGGCTAATTGAAATAAATGCAAAGTAAATCAATATGTTATAATTTATATCTACAATAATATATATACTAATATTATAAAGAGGAAAGATTTGTATTTTTGTATGTTTGTTACGAATAAACTCAAAAACTACAGGACCGATTTTAAAAATTCTTTCACCAAGGGAAAGCTAGAAGATTCCTGAGTGACATAGGTTTATTTTTTTTCCTTATTTCCACGGGAACGGGAACTACGCGGGTGAAACCGCGCAGAACAGCTAGTAATCTTATAAAGAGAAAAGATTTTTATTTTCGAATGTTGCTAAAGAATAAACTCAGAAAATACTAGAACGATTTTATAAATCATTTAATCAATGGAAAGCAACAATATCTCTGAGCAACATATTATGCTATATTTTATCCCCGCATTCCCCCGGGAACGGGAACTACGCTGGTGAAACCGTTATCTATAATAAAACTGTAACGCGACCGTGTCTGTACATGAAATATTTTTTGAGGTAGGTAGTGTAGACAGTTATCTATTAGAAAAAACACATTTTTTTTTATTTTTTGTCTACTTGACGGATTTTGGTGAAATTTGATGTGGAGGTGTAACTGAGTACTGGTTCAACATTTAAGGTACTTTTAACTACAGGAAAATATCTCATTCCCACGGGAAAATATAAAAACTGGTTAAAAACAGAAATACAAAAACTGGTTAAATAGTAGTACTCCAAAACGACAACACCTAGAAACATGAAATATGGTACCTATGTAAATGTCTTAAAATATTATGTCGTAGGCAACCGCTATGAAGGGATTTTAAATACCCACGGAAACGAGAATAAACTGTATTCGCGCGGGCAACGCCGCAGGCCACCCGCTAGTAGGTACATACTTAATAGTTCTCCAAAATTATCACTTTAAAATGAAGCTTTTTTAAATTTTTTAATATACCAGTTTTACTAGTTTTTATTGTTTCGCATTGAGAAAACTAAGATAAGTGGTAATTAAAGCTGTAACATTATGTGTATACCTGGCCAGCGATTTCAATGCAAATCTTTGCATATTTGTTAATGTATTAAAACTAAAGGAAAAAGGCTTTTTCATAACAAGCTTTTATTATTTTCTTGGTAATAAAAAGAACTAAAAATAAACCTGATAAGAAAAATATCATTAAATAGGTACTTACCTACGTTGCAACCTTTAACGATACTTAACCATATTCGTCTGCGTCACAATAATCCCATATCGTAAGTAGCTACCTACCTACATACCTATCAGACATTTTTATTAAACCCTAAAACTTTACACCTGGTATTAAATCTTTGCGTTTTTATAACATACCCATTTTTGTAAACAACGTGTTACACTGTGATTGCAAAAGAAAAATAATTAAAGTGTAACTATGCTAAATGTTTTTAATGTTCATTCAATTGTTTTTTTTCCATTTCCAAACTTTTCACCAATAAGTATTAGCATCCAAAATGTACATTTATAATTGCCAAGTGCGAATCACTCTCACGCACTCAAACTCAAACCTCGATCAACTTTACTGGTTTTAGTTTTTTTTTTATCGTGCATTTGCCTACCACTATGTAAGTAGGTAAAGAGGAAGATAGAGATATAAATTTTCGCTTCACAGATATACTGGATGATTTTTTTTACCGTCTGGAAAAAAATATGACGTATAAGGTATCTAGAGCCGAAGTTATACACGAGATTAATTGTTAAATATAGTCATGTTTAGTGCAATTTACAAAATATAGAAAACTACGCACAGTAGGTACTACGCGCAGCTGGCGGTTGTAGGTAGATTGCGCATACATGGAAGCTACGAGCCTGTTTCTTTTTAAAATACTATTTCAAATATCTCAGTGTTTATTATTGACTACAATTGAGTAATGTATATTAGTTTAAATAAGAAAAAAAATTTTGAGAAAAAAAATTTTTTTTAAGTAACATTGCCAAATGAATCTATTACACTTACCTATCACACCACATTTTTTTCTAGATGGTCACCTTGTCAAGTCACCTTGTATAAGTAATTTCAACCACAAACAATTAGGTAAATGAGCAAACTTAGGTTAGGTACCTAATTTGCAAAACAACGTCAAAACAATAGTATCGATGTGTGTCAACTAAAACCATACATTTGTTATGAAGTTTACTAATAAGTTTAGCTGTTACTGTTGAAAACCCCTTTACATGTTAATAGCGCACTTACATCTCATTACCATACATAATGAGACAGACAATTGTTCACAAACTTAAAATATTATTGTGAAATTCATTTGCGTCTGAATTTCGAAAAACGAGTTGGAGTAGGGGCATTGCAATATATGAGATCACTACCTAAAGTTATTTACAATAAGATATAAACCCGCAATTGCATAGTTAAAATAAATATTTGCATTATAAAAAACCAGCCAAGCAAGAAGGACGAGGAAATATATTATAATCTTAAAGATTGCATATTTTTTATTTAGAAAAACCAAAAAAGAACTCTGTATGGGACCCAAAAATATGTGAAGCTTTAATAAAATTTTGAATAATTCAAAGAAAGACAATGGACTCGATTCTAAAGCGACTAAACTTATTTTAGGTTAGTCCTGTCATTTTCTTTCTCCTAAAAAAGAAAAGAAACGAGAGATATTTAGTCCTGTCAAATTAAAATAAATTAAGAGTAAAAAATATTTTTAAAACAAGCTTTTATTTTAATGCGCTAAAAAGAATAAAATAAAGTTTTCCATTAAAACTTTGACTATCCTTAAACTTAATTAAACAATTTACTATGTAATAAAAGCTTGTCGCGAGATTTAAGTACTCATATTATAGTAAATATATTAGTAACTATAACTGGTTGAATTAATTTTTTTCATAAACTTATATTTACTTAGTCCGAAAGGAAAATTATTTTACTTAAATATGAGTAGGTACTTAAATCTCGCGACAAGCTTTTATTACATAGTAAATTGTGTAATGAAGTTTAAGGATAGTCAAAGTTTTAATGGAAAACTTTATTTTATTCTTTTTAGCGCATTAAAATAAAAGCTTGTTTTAAAAATATTTTTTACTCTTAATTTATTTTTTACTTTTGAGTTGGATTTAGAATGACGTCACATTGATAACCATGCATTATATACTTATATTATGGTTATTATACAAAATTTCAGCTCAATTGGTTATCTTCCCCTGGTTACCATCTAGTACCAAAATACTCGTCAAGACAAATCATACGAGCCCGAACTCGATGGGGTTGTGTCGTTTAATTACCTAGTTCCCATAGCCATCTTCCAGCTTCATCATCAGACCCTTGTTACCATCTAGTACCAAAGTACTCGTAAAGACAAATCTTACGAGCCCAAACTCGATGGGGACTCGTTTAATTACCTAGTTCCCATAGCCATCTGCCAGCTCCATCATCAGACCCTGGATACCATCTAGTACCAAAGTACTCGTAAAGACGAATCATACGAGCCCAAACTCGATGGGGTTTGTCGTTTAATTACTGAGTTCCTATGGCCATCTTCCAGCTCCATCATCAGACCCTGGTTACCATCTAGTACCAAAGTACTCGTAAAGACAAATCATACGAGCCCAAACTCGATGGGGTTATGTTGTTTAATTACTGAGTTCCTATTGCCATCTTCCAGCTCCATCATCAGACCCTGGTTACCATCTAGTACCAAAGTATTGCTCAAGACGAATCATACGAGCCCAAACTCGAGGGGTTTGCGAGTAGTCATTGAGAAGTTGAAATATCTACCTCCTGGCTCCATCATCAGATCAGCTCGGTGGTACCATATTATTGCATTGTCACCGAACTTACATAAGTATACCAAATTTCAGCTCAATCGGTTGAAGATATCTGCTTCAAAATTGAGTTGCAAGATTCCACCCGAACATACATAGTTACATACATACTTACATACATACATACATTGCAAGTTAAATAAAAGCTTTTAATTAGTATGCTTGTATGGCGTGTTTAGAAATTTTAGGGACGATGTAACAAGGTCATGGATAAAAGTGACAGATAAGCACGTTCATACTCGTAGTTCAAATAAGTAGGTTTGTTTTTGGTTACGTATCTAAATGTCGAAAATTAAAAAACCTAACGTTAAATAACCTTAGTTCAAAATACCTAAAATCAAAATACCTTATGTTTTAATATACCTAATAAAATAATACATACCCACGAAATACCTAAGTTTACAATACCGATTGGACTAAATACCTAAAATTTAAAATGTTTATAGTTATATCACCTAATTTTGATATACCAAAATTTTTAATAACAAATGGTCAAAATACCTAAAGTAATGCACCACTTGCGCGATATTTGTTTGAAATAGTGGATCACCTTCCGCAAGCGTAAAAGTGGGTAGATTGATAAAGTTCATCGTTTTCTATTTTTAATATATTTTGTGTCAGGAAAATATATGTTCATTTACAATAATTACAGATAAAAACTTACAGATAAAAAATGTCCTCCAAATAGGAACCATGTGGGACAGTGCCCAGAAGACTGGCCAAGACTGGCCGTATTCCCTCTCTGGATAGCTAGGCTGATCCTTTGACAGAGATAGCCGCCAGATAATATATATATCTATTTATATTTATATTAATACATTACGTCGGTATTTGTCACTTCGGTCAATTAACGTGAGGTAAATCAATTTCAGGGACTTTGTACATAGGTATTTCAAGTTTTATCCTTTTGAACTTCAGTATTATATCCATTTGACATTTTAAACTTTCGGTATTTTAACTTTATGTCAAACAACCATTAGGTATTTTGATTTTAGGTATTTTGAACTTAGGTTATTTAACGTTAGGTTTTTTAATTTTCGACATTTAGATACGTAACTAGGTTTTTAGATGTTTGACATTAACTCTTCAATATATGGTTTGTTTCTGTCCTTTTTCAAAATTCTTTCTTAGTGGATGTTTACACTGTATAGTGTATAAACTATCTATGTGCAAAATTTCAAGTCTCTAGAGCCAGCTGTTTAGGCTGTGCAATACATCACCCGTCAGTCAGTCAATTTATTATTTTAAATATATAGATGATAACGACACCTTAAACAATCAAATGAAAATAACAGGGTTAAGGTTTACAAGAATGGTTCAATGTTTACCAAGTTGATAGCCTAGAGAATCCTGTATGTATTGATATTAACAAATAAACATTCACGATTTGCAATAGTTAGTACTATGTCACAAATGACAAGCATTTATATACATGTCAGAGATAAAGTCTGAATGTAAGATCGATTACAAATCATAATTTATAAATGTAGGTGAATGCAGTGCACTTAAATCGCAAATAAATTATTGTATTTGGTTAGTTTGTCACAGGAGATTACTCTTTATACAGAGCTCTATACATTTTAGAGAGGGGTTTATTAAAAAAATCCGAGATCTAACAACATTTTATTAGTTCCATTCCATAGGAATAAATTGAAGTTACTAGGTTACTACTTCTTTGTGGTTCCGTTAATTTCATTTGTACACACTCCTAGTATCCTAGCAACAGTCAATCAATATAACGTGACTATCAATAGGATATTCTGTCACATTTATCGTTGCATTCTAATCTTTAGCGTAGGTATAAGATAAGTACTAGGCGTACTGACTCTTACTTTATAACACACTAGCTGATTCCCGCGACTTCGTCCGCGTAGAATTGTTATTCCTTTGCGTTTAGAAAATATATCAAGAAGGATAATCTACACTATCTATCTATCTATCTATCTACACTAATATTATAAAGGGGGAAGATTAAATTTCTTCAAAAAATAATAAACTACTTCGAACATAATCTCGTTATGAATAAGAAAGAAAAAAATTTAGTAATAAACAGAATAATGTCCTCGATTATAGTCCTAGAAACATTTTAACAAACATATTTATTATACCCGCAGGTCTCAGCATTAATTCTGAGGCATGTGTAGCAGACGCGGTCCGGCGATGGGTTCACCACCTATCACGTTTAGGTTTCGAATATTCTCGTAAAAAGTGGGTATTTCCAGAAATGGAATACCTCTGCCTACCCCCTAGATAAAAGGCAGAGTTTTTTTTCTCTGTATACCTATACAGCGTAGGTACCAAGGTTTATACAAGTATTATCTTATCTGACTAACTAGGTACGTAAAGTAGTGAAAGATCTAGAGAGTGACCCACCACAAGTACTGAGAATGCCTCGTAAAAAGGTGTATAACCTTAGCAAACAGGAAGAAAACCTGATCAACGTGTAATTTCACACTATCTATTCGCTTTACAATTTTCTTTAATAAGCGTTTGAATCTTTTAGACTTTCGCTAATAGAAGTTACAATCTATACCTATATCCCTATGTATGCTTAAATCTTTAAAACTACGCAACGGATTTTGATGCGGTTTTTTTAAATAGATAGAGTGATTCAAGAGGAAGGTTTTAGTATTATCATTGCACCCGTGCGAAGCCGGGGTGGGTCGCTAGTTGGAAATAAAATTCAAAATATAATCTCCG
Source organism: Ethmia dodecea (assembly GCA_963855545.1). Lineage (NCBI taxonomy): Eukaryota > Metazoa > Arthropoda > Insecta > Lepidoptera > Depressariidae > Ethmia > Ethmia dodecea. The sequence goes on from OY979449.1 coordinate 5,957,090, forward strand.
TTTTTTTGTTTAGTCTAAAGCGACAGATTAAATCTAGCGATAGTGAAGTAGTTCTAAATTTTTTAAATCGAGTGTTATCTACTGAATATCACTAAAGTAACTGGTGTCAGCCCTAATAGGCTGTGGAAAGCCGATGTGGACCTTTCTAGATACCCATGAGGTAATGAAATACTCCGCCGAGTAAAGAACTCTACCGAAAAGGGCATCAGATCAATATGGTTGGTCCACGTCTAAAATGTAATCATTATTGTGATATCCAATGACACAATATTAAAAATTATTTATAAGTAAAGTAAAAAGTCACATAGTAGAGCAGTGATAGCCCTTATACGGTTAAAGAGCCAGCCGAAAATCAGTGAGGCTCGGGTTCGAATCCTGGCATGTACCAATGAGTTTTTAAAAAACTTACGTACATATTTATCACTAGCTTGACGGTGAAGGAAAACATCGTGAGGAAACCCGCAATTCTGAGACATGTGTAAATAGACCCGGTCCGGCGATGGGCTCACCACCTATCGCGTTTAGGGGTCCAATGTATCTCGTGAAATGTGGGTATATCCAGTCATGGAATACCTCTGTCTACCCCCTCGGGGATGAAAGGCGTGAGATTATATTATTATTATTATAAAAGTCACATAGGTTGAAAATGTTGAGGTATGTCGTCGGACGCAATGGAGAGTCGCTGTGTTCTGCCCGGTCAGTAGAACATAACGTTTCCATTGGTTGCCATTCCTAGACATGAAGTATACTTGTATTGTTCTCGTGCACCCGTGGGAACCTGCTGCATGACCTAAAGACACTACGCAATCCATGACGCCAGAACTTTATAAAGATATTCATCTTTGAACCCGTGTACCTTTTTAAATAAAAAAATTGGGTTGTCTGTAAAGTCAGTTTACGGACGATAATTTTACGTGATAACGTCATAAGAAAACATTGATAAAAAATTGCATACTTTTATAGATGCGTCACAAGTCGAATGCTTAGGCCTTTCGTGCCTCTCTACCACTTGTTCCGCGCTCTTGCTTGCACGCTCGGCTCAGGTGCAACGTGACAATGAGTCACGCTTTTTCGTGCGTGCAGCCGGCGTTCATCGATTTATAAGACGTTAACACGTCAAAAAATAAAAATATGCACACACCTTTTATCTCCTCAGGGATAAAAGACGGAGGTTTTCCATTCCCGTAAATACCCACTTTTAAACATAATATTTGTACTTACCTCTAAACGTGACGTCATGCTGCTACACATGCCTCGGAACGGAAACTTTTAAATATTCATTTAAAACGGTTTACTACATACCACTGTTACCAACTAGTATTTAAAATTTAGCTATTTTAAACCATCTACACTCGATTTATACGGTACAGTCAAGAGCACGTAGAGCTTGACACATTGGACTTGTACCGTTCTTATTACAATCGCCTTAGAGGTCTGACTCGAACTACAAGTGTAAAGCTAAATGTGCTCTTGACTGTACAAGCTTCATGAAATGAAAACGCATAGGTATATACTCGTGTTATATACACAAAAGCCGCTATTTCGGGCAATAACAATAGAAAATTTCCACATTATTCTAAGTGTTTAAAATTGAATTACTGCAGGTTAATGACCGTCGTACCTAATAATACACTCTGGAGCAATGAAAACGGGTCAGTTACAAACCAGGTCGCGGGTGCAATGCTTCAATAACTTCCAAAATATTTAAGCTAGCATGATGAAATAAGGACTGTAGTATCATAGACAATTTTAAAATTCTTAAAAAAGTGATTCGAGTTTAAGTTTTGCGGTGTATTTTTTATAAAAGTAAAATAAACTTGTCACGTTTTTTATAACCTTTCATTGGAAACACCCCAGTGTAGTTATTGATCTTTCACGCTTACATAAATATGATAATTTTTCAAGTTGCTATTTTGTGTACCTATAGGTATGTTCTTTTCGATGGTTGTTAAAAAAATGGTTTTCTTCAATAGGTACTTAAATTCAATACACTAATTATTCTCAACATCTGGATACCTCTAATCTGAAAACCACATAAAAAAACTTTTGTACAGTCAAGAGCACGTGGAGTTTGACACATTGGACTTTTTGTAACGTTTGTATTACAATCGTTATAGAGGTCAGACTCGCACTACAAGTGTAAAGCTTGATGTGCTCTTGACTGTACCATAAAGAAGTTGATGGTATGGACGTCGTCGTGCCGTTCAATATGTATGTAGTACATATTATTGAATACATGTATAATGTAACTACAATTGAGTTTGTTTTCCGGGATATTTTACACGTACGTATTATGAGTATATTTTTTGTAATGACGACCTCTTACTAAATCGCAGGCTTCAATACCAATTTTACGAATTCATTAAACTTAATTAAATAAATGTTGCTCCTTTCATTCTCCGCTACCGGTTATAGTGAAAATGTCAATACTATTCCTTATACGGAGGTTTTATTGTGGGATCGAACATTATTTATAGAGAATTTGACATGTTACATCATGACAGGTTAGTATAAAAAGAAATGGTTGGAAACACGTTTTATTTCCGAATATTATTTAACCTCCACCAAATAAACTACAAAAATATTCAAATTACGTCGAGTTTATGAATGTGGAAATTCGGAAGCTAACAGGTTTTTACAAATAAAAATGTCATACTTTTTTATTTTAAAAATCTTCGTTTAAAAGATTTGTTATTTGTAACACCTTAACAAATATATTCACCCCTTTTCCCCGAAGGGATAGGCATAATTATTCTGTTCTTAGAAATTTATAGCCATATGTACTTTTTTCGAATACTACTAAGTATTCTCATACGTAAGTATTCTCAGGCCGTTCGAATTGTTTCGACCGGTAATACTGGGAACACAATATTAGAAAAACATCTTAGATCTTCAAGATTTTGTAGTAGAGATACAGGATACCAGATTCCGAGATACATTCGATTATGCGAAAATTGGCTCCCGGTCTGTTCTGGGTACGAATCGTGACATTCGTAACTATGCCGTCATCAGTCATACTTTGCTAGGATGTGGGTCAGAGTCGATACAATATCGTAAATCGGAACAGAGTGCGGTAGGTATATTTCAATATTTGAGCAATGGAATTTACGTGGCTAAATAATAAATAAATTGTGTTTCCCTATTTTAGTTACAAATTAGATAAATGTAAAATATCAACATACTAGCAGGTGGTTACAATAATTTGTAGTATAAAATGCCCGTAGTGCCTTATTTTTTACAACATTTCAAAATTAACGAAAGTATTCCGACCAAGAAAAAGTTAGGTTGTCAAAAGATCATCACATGCGAATATCCAGTCGAAATCGAAAGGTGTATTATTTTAATCTATAAAATAAATAAAATATAAATATAATCCCACGCCTTTTTATCCCCAAGGGGGTAAGCAGAGGTATTCTATTTCTCGATATACCACTTCACGAGATATTCTTTGGACCCCTAAACGTGATACGTGGTGAGCCCATCGCCGGACCGGGTCTATGTATAACCTATGTACCTATTGTTAGCCCATAAATATCGATTCGGCAACTCTATTGGAGTTACGTCTCTACGGTTGACGTCACGAGGAACTGTCAAGAATCCCGCGCATTATGTCTCGAGCTAGGCTGTGGCGTGTATAGTTAATTGATTTAAATGTTTTCCAGAGTATCTGAAAGTCTGTAACTTAAATAATAATAATATAATCTCACGCCTTTTTTATCCCCGAGGGGGTAGGCAGAGGTATTCCATTACTGGATATACCCACATTTCACGAGATATATTGGACCCCTAAACGTGATAGGTGGTGAGCCCATCGCCGGACCGGGTCTGTTTACACATGTCTCAGAATTAATTCTGAGACCTGCGGGTTTCCTCACGATGTTTTCCTTCACCGTCGAGCTAGTGATAAATATGTACGTAAGTTTTTGAAAAACTCATTGGTACATGCCAGGATTCGAACCCGAGCCTCACTGATTTTCGGCCGGCTCTTTAACCGTCCGGGCTATCACTGCTCTACTACTACTGTGACTTAAAGAATAAACCATAATATGAAAGGCTATCGCGTTATAATTTAAATATCCAATACTATATACATATAAATAAAACTCTGTTCGTTGGTTAGTACATCACTTGAGAACTGCTGGACTTATATGCCTCTTTTTCTTTTTAAAATGATCGTAATTGTGAGAATTAAAAAAAAATAGGGAAAGAAAAATTGGAAAAGTGGACCTGTGAGTTAAAAAATTCGAATATGGTGGAAGTCCAAATTCCATAGAAAAAGTCTATGGAATTTGAACAGGACAACGACTGTCGGGTCAGTTAGTCAGTAGGTATACCTACGAGGTATATTTTGTCAATATGCTCTAACAATAAGGAAATAGCAAAGTTCAAAAAAGATAAAAGTATGTTTTTAACCTTGAAACAAAAGATAGTATAATCTGTGACCTCATTATTGAGTACAAATTATTGTAATGTATTTACGATATAGGCAAATGTGAGTAATTGTAATTACAATGAATCATAATAGATGCAGCAGTTGCACGAACTCTACTCTATCGACAGGATATTGTTAGTATTGTTACTAGTATATTTATTAGTTTATTCCATTACGAGAACTCACTGTTACGACGATTGTTAATGCAATATGTTCGGACTAGGTAATATTGTAAAAAAATATATGATGTCATGTACAATCTCAATATTTTTTTGATCTTTTACTTCGGAAATTTTACTCCGAGTCTTTTTTGTTTGAATTTAATTGTAATATGAAAAGAGGAAATTTCCTGTGGTGGCCATGCCTTAGGGACCCTTAATATGACAGACAGAACAACATCATTATCTTTTCTCACTTCGGTAGATACAAGACCCTAAAAATAATGTTGAATTTTAATCTAACAATCAGAGAACTAGTTGAAAAACGTGGTTGTACAATTACATTTACTATTAATTAATTTCAATCACATATCACGTCTAACAAAATACAAAGGTAGAGTTATGACAGAATATTTATAATATTTGTATCATAATAGAAATTCGAATTCGTACAGTCTGACTTACCTAATAGCAGTGATAGCTCAGTGTTTAAAGAGCCCGCACCTCATAATGATGATCAGTGAGGCTCGGGTTTAAATCCTGGCACGTACCAATGAGTTATTCAAAAGCTTACGTACGTACATATTTATCACTAGCTCGACGTTGAAAGAAAACTTCCTAAGGAAACCCGCATGTCCCAGAAATTAATTCTTAGACATTCGTAACAGACCCGGTCCAGCAATGAGCTCACATCACGTTTAGAGGCCAAAGAATATACTTGTGAAATGTGTGTATTTCCAGAAATGGAATACCTCTGCCTCCCCCTAGGGGATAAAAGGCGTGAGATCATTTATTTTATGAGTTACCTAAACGTGGTACACTAAGTATGACGAGGCGTACAATACCAACACAACACTAAATATTGCAACGTACGATTATCCTTAACTTAAGATTAAAGTCAATAAGAATATAATAATAAACTAAGTGATATAAATAAATCAACAAATAGGTCATTGGTTTTTAGTTCACTCGTGCAATAACGTGACTTTGTTTACTGAATAATTACTAGATTAAATACTTATTGGATTGAGTAATTAGTATTGTTTGCCACTAAACTGTACACAAATCTACGACGAGTACGACCAACTTAAATAAGCCTTACATCAAGAATACATGGCTTTAATTCATGTATTCATAAATTAATCATCAACAATAAAATACCCAGTCAAAGACTTTATTGCTATATGCTTCGTTGAGGTTGATTATAACTATCAAATAAACCAAAAATTTATTTAATAATACTTAGTAATTAAGAAGATCGCAACCAGAATTGCAGGATATTTTTAAGTAAATATTTAATTCTAATTAAGGAAATAATAAAAGAGTTGTCTAATAATATTAGTTTTTCCAAAATCTTTAACTATCGTCGGGTTTAAGTGTGCTCGTGAGTCACGGGATATAAGTTAAACATACTAATCAGGCGGCAGCAGTGAAACTAATTAAATTATTTACAATCCTTCGATCAGAAAGTCTAGGTATTTGTGGTTTTTGTACAGATCACAAACTAATTTCCATATATAAATGTAGATTATTTTAAGTTATCTATCATTACGCAGGTCTCACAATACTCAACTTGTTGGTAGGTAATAAATAGCTTCATCGAGCTATTTACAACATAGTAACTTAAAATAAATTTATTCAAATTTATTTAACCAGCAGCAAAAGACGTCATTTGCCTGCTTTTGATTTTTAAAATATACGTCACTAATCTAAATTAAGAACATAAGTAAGGTATTGACTTACCTTTTGTTATTCTACTGCATACGGTGTACCTGAGATTCCGAAACTCCAGGTCCATTTTTAATTCGGCTGCAACAAAAAACATAAATGATTTGGATGCAATAAAAGTACCTACGTATGTCTAAAATAAATATATATTTATATATCTCACGCCTTTTATAGGCAGAGGTATTCCATTACTGGATATACCCACATTTCACGAGATATATTGGACCCCTAAACGTGATAGGTGGTGAGCCCATCGCGGGACCGGGTCTATTTACACATGTCTCAGAATTAATTCTGAGACCTGCGGGTTTCCCCACGATGTATGTCTAATCAAGCATAAAACTGTGTAAGTTCAAACGTAATAGAAGAGCTGATGTAAAGAGGGGGATGTTTCAATCAGGGCTCTCGGTTTTTAAAAAAAAGTATGCGAAGCATGATTTCACCATGCAGCCACAGGCAATGTGCACAATAGGAGACCAATACACGCGCTCGCAGAGACAGACACACGCGCTTACTCAAACTTAGAGGATAGTTTCTAACAACTTTATAGTTTGCGGTGACCTCTCCAGAACCTAGCACATTACATTTCAATGTGCGAGTAGGAAACCAAGAGTTAGGTAGCAGGGTACATAATTCTAGCATCTCTAGAAATATGAAACAATTCTGGCCTTCAACTAAACTCCCGAAAAGGCGGAAGGTCGGGGTGGTGTAGGTACTTGTGTGTACGCAGTTTGTAATTTGAATTGCTTGGATATTGTTTTACTTTACATTATTATTAGTGTCGCATAGACCAATAAATATTATACACACTTTTTACCAGTACATTTTTGGACCCCCAAACGTGTCTGGTATTGAGCCCATGCCCAGGCCGGACCATCGAATAAATATTTAAAATTTCTCAAATCATTCAAAGTCGATCAATATCGATCGATGCGTGCACAGACAGACAGACAAAAATTCCAAAACGTGGTGTTTTGATATCTAAATCGATAACTATCTACACTCCCGTAAAAAAAAAGTCCACTTTTTGCGTGAGGCGTGAATAGACAGACAGACAAAAATTTCAAGAATTGTTTTCTTATTATCTAAATCGATGACTACGACGAACACTATGGCAAAAATTTACGAAAAATATTTTATACACGATCTCGTTAATGTTTTATTATAAGTATTGATTAAATCCACTTCCACCAAATGCAGTGCATCTGCACTGCACTTTCTTCGAATGCGTCTACTATTAGCTACGGTCGGACTGCAATAATGACTCGACAGTTTTTGTAACTCAACTTGTATATTTTATTATATCTAAGTAGGTCATAGTCCTCAATCAAGGGTCGAGTACCTATTATACGTCTTATATCTTATGGTTCCTATGTACTTCAGAGAGAAGCTGATAACCTGTGTTAGCAGTTGTATTCCGTAATGGTTATACTAGAAATGCAAGTAAGTATTTATAACACATTTTATTATATTACATAGCTAGCGACCCGCCCCGACTTCGCACGGGTGCAATGCTTATACTAAAACCTTCATCTTGAATTACTCTATCTATTAAAAAAAACCGCATCAAAATCAGTTGCGTAGTTTTAAAGATTTAAGCATACATAGGGATATAGGGACAGCGAAAGCGACTTTGTTTTATACTATGTAGTGATTATATGGGTATCTTCTCCCTCTGTTCGATATTAAATGTATATATTTATCTTGTAGGAATGTACATTATTCATTGTGATGCTGCAATAAAAAGTATGAAGTATATTAGAAAAGAGACGCTGCAATGCACTCCTGTACTTAGAAGAGAAACTTACTATTTTAGTAGAGCTGCGAATACTAAAATTGGCAAGCAATGTCGTCGTCATTGCCAATCATTTTTTTGCATTTACGACTCTATATGAAAAGTAATAAGGTTTCTTTACAAGTAACTTTACTGTACTGCGGTGTCCCATACCTAGGCGCTAATAAAATCTAACTAACGCATGCAAGCTACAAACATGTACAGGAAGTGAACAGGAACCTATCGTGGATCGAATCTTTGAACTTTAGCTACTAAGTCAAATAAAGGACAAATTGAAATTGAAAAATTGAAAAAACATGAAATTTCTCACAAAGGTTCCTGAGCACTAAAGAGTGATTTTTAAAAATTCCCACGGGAACGGGAATAAACAGGATCCACGCGGGCAACACTAATTAAATAAATATTAAACACCCAGACACGAAGCCGTCAGACATGTTCATGCACACAAATGTTGGCACCGAGCGAGAACCGAACCCCCGACCTCCGACTCAGAAAGCAGGGTCACCACCAACTGAGCCAACAGGCCTGACAAAAACATATATATGTTATTAAATGTATAACACTAATGAGTACATTGGCTTAACGGATCATAAAAAACTTTCCAATGAGTGATTCGAATGTCACTGTACGTGGCAACAACAAATCATTGTTATTTACGAGTAAATTGAACAAATGCGCACTCTGTACCGTACAATGCCATTGTGGTTATTACGATGAGATGCAGTTCGTGACAATAAATTATTCGAGAAAGAGAAACTATTGACGCCTACTGAATGGGAAATCTAATCGAGTAGAAAAACATAAACGGTATAAACCATCATTCATAAGATACTAGTATATAAGACGACAATCAACGAGGACGTAGTATTCCATATACCTAGTCTTGCCATAAATACTGAAACAAAGAAAAAAAAAATTTTCTATTGCAAATAACATTTATTATTTTTACAGTGTTTTACTTTAATACATAAATATAAAACACTTTAAAATATAAAAAGCTTATTCGAAATGGTCTCCATTGGCTGCAATACAGTCCTTTAAACGTTGAGGCCAGTTATCAATAGAAGCACGCGCTCTTTCCATGGGAAAATTCTTCACTGCCAATCGTACGGATTGGTTTAGGGACTCCAAATTATCATGGCGTTTAGAGCAAGCCGTACTCTCTAAAACTGACCATAAATCATAATCCAGCGGATTAAGATCGGGACTAGACTGCGGCCAGTCTTCAGCTCTGATGAAGTCCGAAACGTCCGTTTCCAACCAAGACTGCGTAGACCGAGCTTTATGACCTGGCGCCGAGTCTTGCTGGAAGGACCATTCTTGGTTATTGAACATGGTGTTGTTAAGGGGCTTCACTACCTTCTCAAGAATGGTATCTTGATACACTTGTGCCGTTGTTTTGATACCTTTTTCACAAAAGTATGGCTCAGTAACTCCTTCATAGCTAATACCCCACCAAACCATCACTGAAGTCAGATAGTGCCCACGTTGCACTCTGTCGACTTATTGGGAAGCTTCCTTAGAGCTTTGAGCATAAATACGGTCATTTTGTTTGTTAAAATGTTGCTCAATTGTAAAAAAAACCTCATCCGTAAAAAAATTTTTTTGTGACTTCCCTTTGCGTACCGCTTCAGTAGTTGTTTCGATTTTACCACCCTATTCTTTTTTAAATTATCAGTTAAGAAATGACCAGTACGTTTCTTGTAGGCTGCAAGTACTAAGTCATCTTTTAAAATACGCGACATGGGTCTAGGTGCTATCTTCATCTCCCGAGATACAATCTTTTACTTTCGGACAGGATTTCTTCGAATTCTTTCCCTTACTGCTTTGACCACCTTTTTCGTACGAACACTACATGGACGGCCAGATCTTTTTCTGTCACAAACAGAGGAGGTCTCATTGTACCCATTAATAGCCCGGTACACAAACATTTTACTAATATCAAGCGTATGGAGAGTTTTAAAAAATACATTTGGCTCATATCTACTTTGTGTAATGCAATCACAGCGATTTGGTTCTCTTTATCACCCCACTCTATTTAAATATCGCAAAATATTGTACAATGTATTGGCGCCAAAATGAGAAAACCCAATGAACAATCATATAAAAATCACAGATTCAAAATTCAAATATACCATTTTGTTTATTTTTAACTGTAACAGTATTTATGGCCAGACTAAGTATAATCAATAATCAGTGTTATTATTGTCAGCCTACCGTAAATAGTATATTACATACCAAGGGAAGTAAAATAAGAAATGGCTCAGATCACATGTAATTAAAATGACTACAAACATGTGATCTGAGGCTCTCTCATTTAGGTACTTTCCGAGGTGTGTACTATACTATTTTCCTGCTCGACGGAGGCGGAAAGCGGCAACTTCGTTCAGCGCAGCGGGCAGAAATTTGCCGCTTTTCGCCCGGAGAAATGAACAAATATTTTCGAGTTAGGTTCACTCACCAACAAGCAAAAAGGCAAAAGAGATTTAAACATAAAATAAGTCATTTGAGTGTGCATTGGACGATGTAGAATGCACCTAGTACATCCTATTAACTTTGGTGACCATATAGGTAGGGGTGTTAAGCGAAGGGGGTCAAGTTTTACCTAATCTCAAGTAAATATCTAGTTTTTTTTCCTTGGCAAATCCAGATTCCTTAGAAAATAAGCACATACTTATTAATTCTTAGTCAGTGCAGGACCTGTTGCTCGTCAGGTGTTGGCGTATATGGACCCTCCGGGAGCCGGTGGGCTCACAGTATAAGGGTTGAATTTACACTAAAAATATGCATACGTGCCTAATCTCACGACATCCCAGCAAGGGGGACGGGGGATTGAAAAATCGCTTGGGGCTTATCGAAAGTACCTATGTAGGTATGCTAAGCACTCTCTTGCAAGTAAGTGAGATACAGATCTCAGAAAGCCAGTCGGCACGCAGTGGCGCTGGTTTCGCTACTTTCTCTCTGCCCCGGCTTCTCTCATAGGCGTTATCGCGAAATTCATGAAAATGCATGTATGCTTTTGAGCATAATCATATTTATTTATAATACCTAGCATACTAGGTTAGAATATCTTTTCTAATATCCTATAATGGGTCACTAAAGAAGGGAAACTCACACAAAAAAATATGTCAATGTCTCACTTCGCAAATAAATAACCTAGTTAACTTTTAATATTAAAGTTGGTAATATATACTCGTATCAAAAAAAAGAAGGTTGTGTCAATGTAGCAGACATTGATATTATAATTTCTGTAATTTATAGTACAAATTATTATTTTATTGAAGTAATAACGTAATTAAAGACTGTGTCGATTTTGATACATGTACCTGAATATATTTTGCTACATAATATGCATATGTTTGCCTACAAGTAGGTGTAGGCTGAACGTATAAAAATATAGATATACAAGAACATATTCGTTTTTCCATATTATTGTAACACAGTCAAGAAATTACTAAATGATAACGTTATGGTTAACGTGCCGTTAGAGATCAAGATTTTAAAGTTATTGACCGCTGTGAAAAAGAAATAGGTAATGTAGATAACACTTACGTGCCCCGAATTTAATAAATAAGATATTCAAGTCTTAAAGACTTGTAAACAAAATACGTAATGCAACATTTTTTCTGTTATTTCTCGAAGTCGGTTTGTATTCTTTTGTTTGTATTATTATTTATTTGTATTATTATTTATTTGTTTAATCAATAACAAAATAAAATCCTGTGTGTAATACAAATATAAAGGTGTAGTTTATCATAAATTCTGAAGACTCCGAAATTGTACTACGATTAAGTAGTATCCAAATGTCAAATGATTACGCGTTTTAAATACTAAATACATCTAGCTACCTTCATTTTCACAGTACCTCAAAATAATAACATTGAACTCTACGGAGTGAAAATCCGACTACAATGAATAATACTAAAAAATAGTCGAATTGAGAACCTCTTCCTTTTTTGAAGTCGGTTATAAAAATAATTATCGAAATTGGTTGGCGTGATATTGAGTTATTCGTCCATTTGTCACGCACATACTTAATGCTAATCATCAAAATCGGTTCACCCAGTCGAAAGTTCTATGGTAACAAACATAAAAAAAAATATACAGTCGAATCAATAACCTCCTCCTTTTTTGAAGTTGGTTGAAAATGGAACCCTTATAGTATCACTTGGTTGTCCGCCTGTCTATTCGTCTGTCTGTCAAGACCCTTTATCTCGGGAACGCGTGGAGGTATCGAGTTGAAATTAAAACCATACTCAGGTCGAAATACAGGTCTAAAAAACATATAAGTACGAATTGAGAAAATTACGAGTTACGAAAATAAGAAGTTGCGGTTGCGACCTGTTAGGTATCCAAATAACGGAGTGTTTCGGATTTTTGCTTTAAATTTGGAAGAATGAAGCGTTCAATCGATACGCTAGTTAGTACTAAATTCAATTCAATTCATTTATTCATAATAAAAATTACATGTCATGTTATAATAATAATAATAAATGTCAGAATTGTATAATACGAGTAAGTAGGTATGTACAATATTATACTATACTGGGTATGTCAATTTAGTTTTTACAGTCGTCATTAACCATAAATAGTTATAATACGATGGGATTTTATTTGTACATTCGGTTACAAAAAAAACTACGAGGGTACTTAGCAATCTGCAATCATTTTGCAATCTATCTACGCTCACAAAGCACTCTAATATTTACAAATCATTTTTGTACGTACATTTTCGTAATAGTCTTCAAATTTCAAGGACGATGTGTGTGTGTGTATGTTTACTTTCAATAAATTTATTGAAATTCCAATTGCCTGTAAAGTTTCACGAACAATAAGACCACAGCACATTCATCATGCTAAATATTGCGTATTGCGGTTAGGCATGGTGACCTATCGACAGCAATAGCTGCGGTTTTCATACCCATAACTATTAAGACAGCAGTAATTCCGAACGTTATGCGTTTCGCATACGCCAGTAAAAGCGGCGAGTGCCACTTCAACTGGGATCTTTCTCGAAACATTGCACACTTTCACAAACCGCCTGGCAGAGCACATAGCTCGTAGAACTGACCACCGATGGTATAAAAGGTTCTCGAGTGGAGATGGAGACTCTATCTAATATGAGCAGCATGATAAAAAAAAACAACGCTTATCTCGTGCATTTGTCTGTAAAAGAGCGAGACACAACAGTAAACAACATTTGTTATTGCTTTTATTAATAATAGACTAGTAAAGGTCACTGGTAGTTGCTGCTTTCGATTGGTCGCTTTGACGACACTGGGGCCCGAGTTCGGCAGGGAACGATGATGATGATGATAAACCACGTGCCTCTTAGGAATGTTAGTAGTGACTAGGGTATGTCTCCATTATCTCGCGTATACATTACTTAGCTACTAATATATGTGCTCGCTTGAATGTTTCGCTGTCGACAATCACAGAATTCTCTTTCTATTAAATTTGGGTCTTGTTATTTGTATAGTTTCTAGTAGTTGCGTATGAGGTTCATTTAATTTTTTCTTCTTTTCTTAAAAAAAATACTTATGTTGCTTCTGGATTGAAGGAGCCAGAAAAATATTGTCAAATTGATTAACTTTATTTTACTGAGGGCCCAAATGACGTAACTTCACTAGGGCCCAACCTGTACACACATGTGCAGGTTGTGGGGCAACCGTGCTAGCGCATCGATTGGTACAAAACCAGAATTTTCCAGAAGGCCATCGAAACAGTTCTAATTGTTACACATATCGTAACTAACCATGAATATTTAGCAATTTGTGTTGGCAAATAATGTTACAATAATTACGAAAAACGACCGCGAGGCTGCAACCAATGCCATACAATTCTACGCCTATAATATTTGTGTACCGCAAAATGCAACTTTCGCTAATAATATTACGCAATGTGTGTTTTGTTTACTTCCATCATCAACCATACCAAACTTGACAAACATTACTCTTTGACAGTACTATACGAACATAATTCGAACTGTACTTATGTAGAGTTTGTTTTAGTGTCTGAGTTTGGTTTCTATATCAAAATGAGATGTCACTCCACCGTTTCACATGTATTAATATGTAGGGTACCTATAAAGAGCTAAATAATAAATAATCTTTCTCTAAATAGACGGACAACTCATACAATTAGTGCATTTAATCATAATTATAACGTCACTTGTAATAGATTTTGACGTACGGTAGCGTAACCCAATGTTCTGCAGCGTTAAAAACGCGGATATTACCCAAATATCTTTTAAACTTGGCCTATTAAGGCGTAATGACAAAAATATAGGTAATTCAAATATTTATATTGTTGACGTAATAGGAAACATCATTAAGTGAATTATCAAACTCATTATTTTATAAACGGGGACCGATTGTAAACAAATAAACATTATATTAAATCAATAAAATTTTCTGAAAGAAACAATAGACGATACATACATAATATACGACGATACAATATCGCAATTTAAACAAAGATTATCTAACAATTTGTTTTGTTGAATTGTGAAATTAGTATTTATTATTGTTAAAACGGTGAGAATGAGATTCCACTTAGCTTCAATAATAAATTAGAACCTTAGTCTCCAAATCTGAAATGAAATAAAATATTTATTTGCCAAAAATATAGGTACCTACGTATCTTCAATTGGTTAACAATGTTGATTAATGTATCAGTAAGTATATTTGAGGTATGCAAATTTTTATATTATTTAATTATATCATATTTTTAATTTATATTGACAACTAGCGGGTGCCCAGCGGCGCTACCCGCGCGGATCTAGGTTATTCCCGTTCCCGTAATGGAAATGAGATATTTTCCTGTAGTAAAAAGTACCCTAGATGTTGAAAAAGTCACTCAATTATCTCTATACCAAATTTCATCAAAATCCGTCCAGTATTTTTACGTGACACGTGCATAGACAGACAGACAAAAATTTCAAAACGTGGTGTTTTGATATCTAAATAGATAACTATCTATACTCTCGTAAAAAATTCAAAAAATATTATTTGTACAGACACGGTCTCGTTACAGTTTCATTATATTTGTATAGATTATTGCAAGGTATTCCAACATTTTGAAATATTTTCAAAATCAACCAAGTATTTTTCCGCCGCCATTATAGTTAATAAGCGAAATTATTCGTGCAGTTCAGCTAGCAACATCAGTAAACACTAGAAGTAGGTACTTACTTAAAATTACCATTTTAACGTCATACTGTTTTTATCAATTTCATGAAAAAAAACATGGACACAATGTAAGTGTTGGACCAACATTGAAATCTCAAGTGTAACTATAGTATTGAAATGAATTGGTTGATTTCTATTTGGTACTACGCTAAGATCTACAAAAAAATGTTGCTGTTTGTCAATCCAATCAAGAAGATTCATGTACACAAAACCATCACAAGTGTCGCGTCTTTCCTGGTTTACAGAATTCAAAGATCTCGTGTAGAGCAAGGTATTATTAGTAAAAGAGCAGTGATATCCTTAGCCCCTTTTCACACGTTCCGGTTTCCGCGCCGGTCCGGCGGGCGGCGAAGTATATGGCCATGTGCGTTCGCTTTCATACGTACCGGCGGGCAACTGGGCAATCGGCCATACATTTCGCCGCCGGACCGGCGAAAACCGGTACGTGTGAAAAGGGGCAGAGCCTGCTTCACATGATGAAAATCAGTGAGGCTCGGCTTCGAATCCTGGTATGTACCAATTAGTTCTTCAAAAACTTACGTACAATTTATCACTAGCTTGACGATGAAGGAAAACATCGTGAGGAATCCCGCAGGTCCCAGAATTAATTCTGAGACATGTGTAAACAGACCCGGTACGGTGATGGGCTCACCACCTATCACGTTTAGTAGGGGTCCAAAGAATATCTCGTGAAAAGTGGGTATATCTAGAAATGGTATACCTCTGCCTACCCCCTCGGGGATATAAGGCGTGAGATTATTTATTTATTTATTTTTGGTATTATTAATATCTAATGGTCAATACTATCCACTTAGAAAATTGACCGAAGTTGGCTCTATGTTACAGTAATCCAACATTGGCACAGGATAACAGAAGCTGAAAGCGACATCCTTATAAACTATGTAAAGATAATACTCGTATAATATGGTTATTAAGAAAACATGTAAAAAACAAATACATAAATTAAACACCTAAAAAACTATGTACTACGTGTAAAAGGCGCTGAACAATTTCAAAAACATTACCCTCCCAATGGCGCAATCAGGTAAATAGTCAATTGATCGATCTCAAATCACTGTTGAACTTTGTCAATTTCTTCGTAAAAAGCACGATGATGAGAAAGCAAATATCAAAGCACGTTAACATTGACATCTCAAGAACTCTGTAAGTAGTTGATATTTCAATGATCCTAAGTAGTAAAAACGATGGAAACTTTTAAAAGGTGACTAGAAGACCCTGAAAGATTGCTATTTTAGTTCAAGTTCAGTAGACATAACGGACGGTTCCCTGTAAAATTCAAATTTACCAAAAAAGACTTTATTTAGGTTACCTTTTTCAATTTTATCAATATAACTTACAGATTTTTAGGTTACTAAAATACTTGTGGTGAACCTGGTTTGAAAACACATTTATTGAAATACATGTAGGTACAAATAAAATAAATAATCTCACGCGTTTTATCCCCGAGGGGGTAGGCAGAGGTATTCCATTTCTTCAAATGCCCACGTTTGACGAGTATATTCGACCCCTAAAGGTGATAGGTGGTGAGCCCATTGCCGGACCGGGTCTGTTACACATGCCTCAGAATTAATCCTGAGACCTGCGGGTTTCCTCACGATGTTTTCCTTCACCGCCGAGCTAGTGATGAATATGTACGTAAGTTTTAAAAACTTATAAATACATGCCAGGATTTGAACCCGAGCCTCAATGATTATCATCACGAGAAGCGGGTTCTTTAACCGTAAGGCTATCACTGCTCTTTACAACACATTTAAATATATTCCGTATAATAAGTCCGTTTTTATAATGCGTGTCCAAACCAATAGTTTCATTGCAACGTCTACGTGTATCGTACGTATTCGATTACAAAAAGTATTGCAGTAACAATTAAACACCTGCTTTCAGCGTTACACATAGTACCTATATTAAATAGTTAGTTACATGCAATGTAATGCTTTCTCACTATACTAGGTCTATTTGTAATATCTTGACGTGTCCAATATGCGGTATTACAAGAAGGCATAGCATTATTTACTGAAATTAACTACTAATATTAGACTTTTATTTACAACTGTTTGTTTATTAAACATATACGAGTGTATTCATACTCCTGCTAATATCATATAAGCTATTTATTATGAAAGCTTATTAGTGACAAAGTTTTGTGAAGACCTTTCTAACATCAAAACAATAAAATTGGACAGATAGCAGACCTTATTCAGACCTACTTTTCTTAACTTCCGCCCACAGCAGGCTTATTCACGGAGGCTCGATACCGTTTCCGTTTGATTCAGATCGAGTGAAAAAAATTCTGAAACTGTATTCTAAGCATTTCTGACAGCCACGGAAAATTTTCCGAATCCTTATGTCAAATATGACATTCGTTTTCAATACCGACATCTCTGAATAGCCCATCTTCGACAGATTTTTCGATTCCAAGTCGAATATTGAATATCGAAGCTCCGTGAATACGCCTGCTGATATGGTAGAAAACAATCTATCCGCAAGTGACTTCTTTGAAAATTACGTCGATCTTGATGATTAACCAGATCAAGCGAACTCTCTCTGAAATTTGCCGCCCATAAGTCGCTGACTATAAGACCTATTGAGAAATCCGTCCGGCCGTCTGCGCACGGCGTTATAGATAAAAATCGAATACAACATTCGGATTGAAATGCCTATCTACGAGATCAACACTAATACTGTAAACAGGCAAGATTTGTATTTTTGTATGTTTGTAACGAATAAATTCAAAAACTACTGGAGCGATTTCAAAAATTCTTTCACTAATGGGAAGCTTACTTTGGAGTAACACGGCCTATAATTTTTCTACAGGAATGGGAAATCGAGTTAAATCGAGTGAAACAGCTAGTAACTCCTTAAATAAGATGCCATATATTAAAATAAATTACTGAGATGCAAATCACATCACATAATGAGGAGCCATGTCCTTACATTAGGATGGCGCATATTATTTAAGTCACTTCCATGAGTTTCCGAGCAAGTTTTCTTCCGCGATCATTTCATTATTTTCCTTCATTGCTTATATATGTAAAACAAGGCAATAAACATGGAATTATGTAGTAATGAGTAATATAATATTTGTCTGCCGCTTTTGTATGGTTATCGGGAACCCGCTGCTTGACCGGTTCTTAAGGTTGTAATTTTTTTAATTATGATAATAATATTAGCTGACCTGGCAAACGTGGTTCTGCCTTACAAGGGGGGGGGGGGGGGTCCGATTTTTATATATTAAAAGAAGATGTTACGTCAAATATACGAGTATTTATTTTACATTTTTTTTTTGCGGTTGAAATTGGTTTAGTAGGTTTAAGATATTTCTTCTCTCCTTGTAGAAAACGTGATGATAGCTTTCAAAAATCGAAAATCGACCTAAAATCCGTCCAGTAGTTTCCACGAGACGCGACAGATTTTTTTGACCCCGCTTCTTAATTATTTATAACTAAATAAATTATTCTTGCTCTTATCGTTTTAAGACATTCTATTTTCGTCAATTTATACAATTTTTGCATAATACAGTAACATATAACATTCTAGAAAACTCGATTTAAATTTATTCAAAACTTAATAAACGGTCGAATTAAAACAACTCGAAACAAAAGTGGTCACATCACAGACTAGTAGGTATCTATAAATATAATGCCCATAATGCCAAACAAATACATGAAATATTAAAATACCTAAAAACTGACGTTGGAATAGGCTTTGAAAGATTTAAACTATTGCCAACCCTCTGGAGCAGTCGGATAAAAATTAAGCCTATGAAACTTCTGAGATGAAGACGATCGAATTTGAAAATCCGCCAAACCTCTTTTAAAACTCTATTTTCCACAAAAAAAACTCAAGGGCCCGATTTGGCATATACTTTGCAGCACACAACTTATGACTACATGCGAGTAGTTATAACGATTACAGTCTATTTCACATAGCATGGGTTTGGTGACAGTTCACATTTTTCCGTTTTACGATTACTACTTTCGAGTAATAAAAATAATATTAGGATTTAATTTTTTTTATCATTGCAAAATCACAATATTTTTTTTATTAATTGAGAGTAAAAAAGTGAACTGTCACCGAACCAATGCTCGTCGTAGTCCTCTAGCAAAAGCAGAAACCTTTTCCGAACCGGGAGTGCGATTTTTGAATCTCACTGGTGATATCAAAATCACCGGTGACTAAAATTATCACCGATGACTTTTATGTCACCATTTTCCAAAAGCCGTATTTTTGAAAGTCACACGATGTTTACCAACATGCAGAAATTTTACAATGTCAGTCAGAGACAATCTTCCCGTTACGTTCCTTTTTACGCAGAAAATAAAAACCGATATCAAGGGCAACACTATAGTGTTGCCCTTGATATCGGTTTTTATTTTCTCATACTATAACATAAAAAAGATTCATCAAATTGGTCAATCGTAAAACGTAACGTATTTGTCAGTACCAGTGAATTTTTCAATTCAAAGTTTTGAATTGAAAAATTCACTTAATTCACTAGAAAAGGACGAATAAAGAGAAAATAACACAGATTTTACAATTTATAAGAAAAGGTATGTACATTTGTTTATGGCATATGTTTTACAAGTATATTTAACTTAATAATTGTTTTTACTAATAACTTGGATATTGTTTTATTTAATTGAGAGGTTTTTTATATTTTCAATAAATCGTCGCAATCACGAAATATCACAATCGAGCCCCATTGCTAATTATTCCGAAAAACATACTTTGGCACTTTTGGCAGATGTCACATACGTTAACTGTCAAAAACAATCACATGGTGATTTCAATTACGAGTGGGTAGGGGCACTCGTAAATCGATATCATAGGTATGACAAATGTAAGTCACCGATGAGTTTCAAAAATACGAACTTTCGGAAATCACTCACATCGGTGAGAATTAGTCACTTAGTGAGATTCAAAAATCGACCCCCTGGCCTTCGAAATGGTGTAGTGTAACTAATAATCTACATTAATATTATAAAGAGGAAAGATTTGTATGTTTGTAACGAATAAACTGTTTTGAGTTTATTACTGGACCGTTTAATAAAATAAACAATAAATAGGACAACAATATGTTCAACGATTTATCATTGATTAGAAAAACAATATAAATTCCATTACACAAGGGCAGTTTCAATATTACATTACGGACAAACATTTTAACCCATTTTAAGTTATAAACAATAATGGTCAACTAATTAGAAACAACAACAAAAAAGTATAAAAATCATTTTTTTAAAGTATTAGTAATTAGTATTGTTATTTATGAAATAGCTACTATCCCAAACCTATCAATAGTTATAATTAATATTAAGTGGCGTATCCCTTAATGCCAATAACAGCACTGCAACGACGTGGCATTTTGATTCAATCAATTTCGTAAAATTTTGTAGGGGGATTTAATTCCATGCTTCAAAAAATGCTTCATTTAGTTCGTTTTGACTGGTGTTACGTTTGTTTGAGACTTTCTTTTTAACAATAAACCAGAGATTTTCTATCGGGATTAAATCCGTACGATTTGCTGGCTAGTCTAAAATGGATATACGCTGTTTGCTAAGGAAACATTTGACGATATTGGCCGTGTGTTTAAGGTCATTGTCATGCTGAAAGATCCAGGTTACAGGCAAATGATCGTCCGAGTATGGAATCATTGTGTGCTCTAAGATATTTTAGTATTGCCATTGATCCATTGTACCTTCAATCTCCCGAACGGGTCCAACTCCATATCCGGAAAAACACCCCCAAACTTTAATGTTACTGCCACCGTCCTTGACTATACTCCTTGTGTATTTATAATTAAAAGCATTGTTTACAGGACGTCTAACATAGCACTTTGCGTCGGAATTTACCATATTTATTTTTGTTTCATCCGAAAATAACACTTTTTTCCATTCTTGTACCGTCCAATTAACATATTTTTTTAGCGATTAATAATCGCTTCTCTCGGTGCTGCTTGGTAAGAAGCGGTACCTTTCGAAAGATTCTTCCAAACAATTTAGCTTCTACTAATCTTCGGCGTATCAATCTTGGCGAGATGTTTCTCGGGTCATCAGGCGAAAAAACTTCATTTATAATCTGGTTGGAGCCTTTAATTGGGTCTTTTTTAGAAACACGAACAACAACTTATCTTCTCTGGGAAAGGTTTTTCTTTGCCGAGCCTTTCTAAGAACATTTTTTCAACAGTTCCATGTGTTTTGTAATGATCAATTGCATTAAAAACTTTCTTTACAGAACAATTTAAGTGCTCAGCTATTCTTCTGTACGCCCACATATGATCTATACGTAAATTAACAATGATTTGCCTAGTTGACGCGTCACATCTTTTTTTTTGGCCCATTTTGAACAAAATAAAATTCAGATTAAATTTTGAATTGCCGCTAGAATAATAGAAAAAGCCACGAAAGAAATGTTATTCTCCAATTTCCAAAAAAAGAATGAGCTATGGATACTTTTTTAAAATGTTTCTAATTATGCGTCCAAGCGGCAAGTTACAGAAAATAAACTCCTACATGTGTAAGACTCATTTTGTAATTAAAAATAACATATGTTTTATATTTTATGCATTTAATGAGTTTTTTATTTGAGTGGCTATATTATTGCATAATTATTAATTATTGAATGTGTATATTTTTTACGAACATTTGTACGTTGAAGTTATACTTTCCTTATTCATAAGAAGTGTTTCTAATTATCTGACCACCACGTATATAACTATAAAAAAACAATAAAATATATTGTTTTCACTAAAGAAAAAATTATTTTTTAAAAGGACCCCCTTTTAAAAAATAAAAGAAACCTCTTTCTTTGTACAGAGCGGTACGTTATACCCTTAGTGTAAAGAGTCTGACTCGCACTGGGCTGTTTTTATTAATTCAGTAATTCTCCGCAAAACGAGTTGCTGAATAGTTTTCGATACGTAGGTATCACACCACATCACCAGAAAAAATAATATTATTACATTGCAATAAAATTAAATGAATATTTTTTTAACGAAAACCTTTTCCTCAAGATTGGTCTCGGTACGTACATTTAAGTACAGAGTCTTATAGCAAGATGGTTACATATTTTCTTTGTTTTTGACTATATATTATGAGGTACAGTTACCGCCATTAGGTACCTAATACTTATTCATGATGTGAACCTGTTTAAAATCACAATTTAAAAGGTTTTGAATTAAAATGGAGTAGACGTACGTCCGATATGCGCACGTATAATACCAGTATTTCTATTGATAGCAACTTCCCGTTCAAATAATACTAATGTTACAAATCCGGAATCCTAATGTCAAACCGAATTAAAATAAGTATAGATATTAATAGATAAGATGTTACTATGAAAAGGCGGAGAAAAAAAGTTGGTAGGTGTATTCCACGATTACTATCATATTTACCTTACCTACCTTTAATTGTGTCAGTTCCGTTTCCGTGGAAAAATTATAGACCACTAGCGACCCGCCCGGCTTCGCACGGGTGCAATGCTTATAAGAATTTTCTTTGCTATAAACCTCACGGAGCCCGAAACCTTTCCAACGAATGCAAAACCGTGGAAATCGGTTTGCGCGTTCTGGAGTTATAGCGTCAGGAAGGAAAACCCGACTTATTTTTATATAGTAGATGTTACTCCCAGAGAAGTAAGCTTTCCATTGGGACAGAATATAATATAATAGTACTAACCATTTCTGAAACGATTTTTAAAAACGGTCCAGTAATAAACTCAAAACAGTTTATTCGTTACAAACATACAAATCTTTCCTCTTTATAATATTAATGTAGATTATTAGTTACACTACACCATTTCGAAGGCCAGGGGGTCGATTTTTGAATCTCACTAAGTGACTAATTCTCACCGATGTGAGTGATTTCCGAAAGTTCGTATTTTTGAAACTCATCGGTGACTTACATTTGTCATACCTATGATATCGATTTACGAGTGCCCCTACCCACTCGTAATTGAAATCACCATGTGATTGTTTTTGACAGTTAACGTATGTGACATCTGCCAAAAGTGCCAAAGTATGTTTTTCGGAATAATTAGCAATGGGGCTCGATTGTGATATTTCGTGATTGCGACGATTTATTGAAAATATAAAAAACCTCTCAATTAAATAAAACAATATCCAAGTTATTAGTAAAAACAATTATTAAGTTAAATATACTTGTAAAACATATGCCATAAACAAATGTACATACCTTTTCTTATAAATTGTAAAATCTGTGTTATTTTCTCTTTATTCGTCCTTTTCTAGTGAATTAAGTGAATTTTTCAATTCAAAACTTTGAATTGAAAAATTCACTGGTACTGACAAATACGTTACGTTTTACGATTGACCAATTTGATGAATCTTTTTTATGTTATAGTATGAGAGAAACACTATAGTGTTGCCCTTGATATCGGTTTTTATTTTCTCATACTATAACATAAAAAAGATTCATCAAATTGGTCAATCGTAAAACGTAACGTATTTGTCAGTACCAGTGAATTTTTCAATTCAAAGTTTTGAATTGAAAAATTCACTTAATTCACTAGAAAAGGACGAATAAAGAGAAAATAACACAGATTTTACAATTTATAAGAAAAGGTATGTACATTTGTTTATGGCATATGTTTTACAAGTATATTTAACTTAATAATTGTTTTTACTAATAACTTGGATATTGTTTTATTTAATTGAGAGGTTTTTTATATTTTCAATAAATCGTCGCAATCACGAAATATCACAATCGAGCCCCATTGCTAATTATTCCGAAAAACATACTTTGGCACTTTTGGCAGATGTCACATACGTTAACTGTCAAAAACAATCACATGGTGATTTCAATTACGAGTGGGTAGGGGCACTCGTAAATCGATATCATAGGTATGACAAATGTAAGTCACCGATGAGTTTCAAAAATACGAACTTTCGGAAATCACTCACATCGGTGAGAATTAGTCACTTAGTGAGATTCAAAAATCGACCCCCTGGCCTTCGAAATGGTGTAGTGTAACTAATAATCTACATTAATATTATAAAGAGGAAAGATTTGTATGTTTGTAACGAATAAACTGTTTTGAGTTTATTACTGGACCGTTTTTAAAAATCGTTTCAGAAATGGTTAGTACTATTATATTATATTCTGTCCCAATGGAAAGCTTACTTCTCTGGGAGTAACATCTACTATATAAAAATAAGTCGGGTTTTCCTTCCTGACGCTATAACTCCAGAACGCGCAAACCGATTTCCACGGTTTTGCATTCGTTGGAAAGGTTTCGGGCTCCGTGAGGTTTATAGCAAAGAAAATTCTTATAAGCATTGCACCCGTGCGAAGCCGGGCGGGTCGCTAGTGGTCTATAATTTTTCCACGGAAACGGAACTGACACAATTAAAGGTAGGTAAGGTAAATATGATAGTAATCGTGGAATACACCTACCAACTTTTTTTCTCCGCCTTTTCATAGTAACATCTTATCTATTAATATCTATACTTATTTTAATTCGGTTTGACATTAGGATTCCGGATTTGTAACATTAGTATTATTTGAACGGGAAGTTGCTATCAATAGAAATACTGGTATTATACGTGCGCATATCGGACGTACGTCTACTCCATTTTAATTCAAAACCTTTTAAATTGTGATTTTAAACAGGTTCACATCATGAATAAGTATTAGGTACCTAATGGCGGTAACTGTACCTCATAATATATAGTCAAAAACAAAGAAAATATGTAACCATCTTGCTATAAGACTCTGTACTTAAATGTACGTACCGAGACCAATCTTGAGGAAAAGGTTTTCGTTAAAAAAATATTCATTTAATTTTATTGCAATGTAATAATATTATTTTTTCTGGTGATGTGGTGTGATACCTACGTATCGAAAACTATTCAGCAACTCGTTTTGCGGAGAATTACTGAATTAATAAAAACAGCCCAGTGCGAGTCAGACTCTTTACACTAAGGGTATAACGTACCGCTCTGTACAAAGAAAGAGGTTTCTTTTATTTTTTAAAAGGGGGTCCTTTTAAAAAATAATTTTTTCTTTAGTGAAAACAATATATTTTATTGTTTTTTTATAGTTATATACGTGGTGGTCAGATAATTAGAAACACTTCTTATGAATAAGGAAAGTATAACTTCAACGTACAAATGTTCGTAAAAAATATACACATTCAATAATTAATAATTATGCAATAATATAGCCACTCAAATAAAAAACTCATTAAATGCATAAAATATAAAACATATGTTATTTTTAATTACAAAATGAGTCTTACACATGTAGGAGTTTATTTTCTGTAACTTGCCGCTTGGACGCATAATTAGAAACATTTTAAAAAAGTATCCATAGCTCATTCTTTTTTTGGAAATTGGAGAATAACATTTCTTTCGTGGCTTTTTCTATTATTCTAGCGGCAATTCAAAATTTAATCTGAATTTTATTTTGTTCAAAATGGGCCAAAAAAAAAGATGTGACGCGTCAACTAGGCAAATCATTGTTAATTTACGTATAGATCATATGTGGGCGTACAGAAGAATAGCTGAGCACTTAAATTGTTCTGTAAAGAAAGTTTTTAATGCAATTGATCATTACAAAACACATGGAACTGTTGAAAAAATGTTCTTAGAAAGGCTCGGCAAAGAAAAACCTTTCCCAGAGAAGATAAGTTGTTGTTCGTGTTTCTAAAAAAGACCCAATTAAAGGCTCCAACCAGATTATAAATGAAGTTTTTTCGCCTGATGACCCGAGAAACATCTCGCCAAGATTGATACGCCGAAGATTAGTAGAAGCTAAATTGTTTGGAAGAATCTTTCGAAAGGTACCGCTTCTTACCAAGCAGCACCGAGAGAAGCGATTATTAATCGCTAAAAAAATATGTTAATTGGACGGTACAAGAATGGAAAAAAGTGTTATTTTCGGATGAAACAAAAATAAATATGGTAAATTCCGACGCAAAGTGCTATGTTAGACGTCCTGTAAACAATGCTTTTAATTATAAATACACAAGGAGTATAGTCAAGGACGGTGGCAGTAACATTAAAGTTTGGGGGTGTTTTTCCGGATATGGAGTTGGACCCGTTCGGGAGATTGAAGGTACAATGGATCAATGGCAATACTAAAATATCTTAGAGCACACAATGATTCCATACTCGGACGATCATTTGCCTGTAACCTGGATCTTTCAGCATGACAATGACCTTAAACACACGGCCAATATCGTCAAATGTTTCCTTAGCAAACAGCGTATATCCATTTTAGACTAGCCAGCAAATCGTACGGATTTAATCCCGATAGAAAATCTCTGGTTTATTGTTAAAAAGAAAGTCTCAAACAAACGTAACACCAGTCAAAACGAACTAAATGAAGCATTTTTTGAAGCATGGAATTAAATCCCCCTACAAAATTTTACGAAATTGATTGAATCAAAATGCCACGTCGTTGCAGTGCTGTTA
Organism: Ethmia dodecea; assembly: GCA_963855545.1. Lineage (NCBI taxonomy): Eukaryota > Metazoa > Arthropoda > Insecta > Lepidoptera > Depressariidae > Ethmia > Ethmia dodecea. The sequence continues at coordinate 5,983,848 of OY979449.1, forward strand.
TTGGCATTAAGGGATACGCCACTTAATATTAATTATAACTATTGATAGGTTTGGGATAGTAGCTATTTCATAAATAACAATACTAATTACTAATACTTTAAAAAAATGATTTTTATACTTTTTTGTTGTTGTTTCTAATTAGTTGACCATTATTGTTTATAACTTAAAATGGGTTAAAATGTTTGTCCGTAATGTAATATTGAAACTGCCCTTGTGTAATGGAATTTATATTGTTTTTCTAATCAATGATAAATCGTTGAACATATTGTTGTCCTATTTATTGTTTATTTTCAAAATAAAAACGATTGCGGAGAAGTATCTTACATAATGTCAAGGACCGTTGGCAGTGTTTCTAATTATCTGACCACCACTGTATATAGACACACATTCTGTAAAAATTTAAAATGTCTATCTATTACGGACGGCGCACAGCGGAGGCTTTGTAATAGGGTCCCATTGGCACCCTTGGGGTACGGAACCCTCAAAATATATTTATTTTCGTTAGTTTAGTTTTTTCTTCTAGTTATTTACTCATTAATAAAATACTAATATGTCTCGTAGGTATTCATTATGTAGGAATGTAAAAAGCCATTAAAAAGCAAACCTCATGTAAACAAGCACATTATTTTTTTAGGATTAGAAAAATTAAATATCCGTACAACAAAATGTTGTCTAAAACACTTTCAGCGAGCAAGGCGAATCTAGCGACATCTCAGACTTCACGTCACGTCAAAGGAACACGTTTACCATTATATATTTTTTTGATTCGTCGCCGACCCAATGTCGCCGACACCTTATTTAAACAAGCAAATAGTCTCACGAAAAATATTACCTTCCTTAAGTCGTAGTCTGATAAAAAGACACACCTTTTTGTATCTTTTTGCCATAGTTTTTACCGAATGCCTTGATTTTATTCAGAAATATTTTTTTATGGTAAGTATTACAGCAATGTATATGTAATCGAATAAGATCTATAAAGCACAGCCAAGGTGATTCGTTTGTTATTAAAGTAGTAAAATAGGTATATGGTACATCAATCAATCAACTGTTATCATGACCTGTTTATATTATATACGGGTAGGTATATATACCCTAAGGTCATAAGTAGTCTATGATTTATTCCTACCAGCTGTTTCACGTGCATAAAATCCAGGTAAACAAAAGGCTTGCTTTCTTTAAAATTTTTTTTTCGTTTTCCTTATTCATTTTTAACCATTTTTGTAGGTACCTAATAAAAATGGTTTTAATTAGAAGTGCTTAGTTTTAATAGGAGCTTGTCAAATTACAAAAAATTCTTTTCTAAAATATTTTACTATGCACATTGATGATGATTGAGAAATTGCAATGTCAAGATGAAATCGTGTCGACTATAAAACGTGTCGACACGACAACAAGGCCATAATCAATGAGGCGTGCGTTGTTTTCTCACTTTTTTTTTTGTTTCATTGCATTTTTTCATTGCTCTAATATATTGAAAATCTGTTGCACACTCTAGAAAGTCAATTGTTAAAAATTAAAGTACTGAATAGCTTAAAATTTATATTATAAACAAGTAATATTAATTCTCATTATACTTGTAGCCCTGCACAAATTAGTAATATATCATATATGATATCATCCGAAAGGTGTCCTTCCACTTATGGACAAGGAAAAAAAAATTAAAGATCGATTAAATAAAGGTATAGAGACGTGGACAAAGTGCGGCGGTCTGATGCTATAGGTTATTTTTAACTGTAAGTTAAGATAAAATAACCTTTAACTTAGTTAAACAAACCGAAAATCAGGAAGATATCATTTGTATCAATGTAATTGAACTTCGCTGTTAAGATCTTTTATTGGAAATTAAAAAGCTTTTCGAACTTTCAAACCCGGTCGATGAATTACCCGGAAATTGCACTTGAGAAAGAACGTACGTAAGAGGGCCGAGGAAATGCTTTTTCCTTTGGCATAAATCACCATGACCTTTTATTGTCTCCGAATTCAAAAATGGTAATAATGAGGCTTAATTCGGCGAAAATTATTTTTATTCCTTGAATGATTGACAGAGAATCCGGACGATGAACTTCGATTTTTGCAATTATCTCGTTTCTAAGGAAGTTTGAGAGAATGGATGTATGGATGGATGATGTTAGTTGCTCTTTCTCGCAAAAATTGCTGAACGGATTTTGGTGAAACTTTACAGTAATATATAGCTTCTACATCAAAATACCACACATAGGTGTACTTTTGAATCCGGAACTTTTGTACTTTCGAACGCAAAAGCTAGTTTTACATTAAATCTTCATGTGAAAGTAATATTCCGATTTTCTATATTAGACGTATGATAGTTAAAATCCACTCCATTTACATATCCTTTAACTAAGAGAAACGCATATGTAACTGAACATAATTAACAAAAAATAAAGATAAAAAGCATAACGATGTCGAGTATTTGCCCTAACAAGGACCATGACCCAAAAATTTAATTATCTGACCCACTTGCACGATGACCGCATGACAATGCAATTCTATAGGAGAAATAATAACATTTATTTACAAAGAAAATATACATTCATTATATATGTAATATATGTAATTATTTTTAGTACATTGTTATCTTCTGAGTAAGTTTGGTTTTAATTTTATTTTCACGAAGAGTCCTCTTCTACAATCTACACTAATATTATAAGTAGGAAAAATTTGTATTATTGTATGTTTGTAACGAATAAACTCAAAAACTCTTGGACCGATTTTAAAAATTCTTTTACTAAGCTGCAATATCCCTGAGTAACATAGGCTATATTTTATTCCCGTATTCCCACGGGAACTACGCTGGTGAAACTTTGTATGTGTTATACTCATATTTATATTATACTAGCTGCGCCCCGCGGAAATACGGGAATAAAATATGGCCTATATTAGGTTACTCACTGATAATGTAGCTTTCCATTGGTAAAAGAATTTTTTAAATCGGTTTCGTGGCCCGAAAATTATAGCCCGTGTTACTACCAGAAAAGTAAGCTAACTAGACTAGGTATACTACCGCTTAAATTTTACTTAAAACAAAAAAAATAAACATAATAGACACGGTCTCGTTAGTTTTATTATATGTAGGTACCTATAGAATTTTTAAAGAGTACTATAGGTAGTTTTAGTTAGTAGTAGAGGTTTTAGTGTTGTGCTAGAGAAAATGTACACCTGCAAACATCATTGTCATTGATGCCAGAGCTATTTATTATAATTTTGATATCTTTAAAATCTATTCTTACACACTTTGAATATGAAACATTTTGCTGTGACTCACCACTTAGTACAGATTCCATAATCAGAAATTGGTGACGTAACTTTCTAAACACAAATATTGACACAAAACTCGCGAACAGTTAACCACGGAGAGACAATTATACTGGGGATTTCTTGTGAATAAAGTGATTAGAGCTCCAAATGAACCACTAAATTCATTAAAACATGACTTCGAAACAATTACTAGCTCTGACGTCTATATGTTCCGTTGCACTAGCGGATTTCAGTAACATGGGTCTGTCCTGTATGTTATTTTTACACTCGAAACTATTTATTTTACTAGGCGCTTCGTATCAAAATAGTCAAAGGGGAACATTGACACCGTTCTGACAGTCTGTCGGAAACATCTGCTTATTTATGCAAACTACTAATGGTTTTGACTTGAAAATTGAAATAGTTTTGAAAAATGAAAACTTTATTGCTAATAAAAGGAATTCAATATTATTTTTATTTTCGCGGAAAAGGTACGAGTAATAGCTACGTATTTATAGGTAGGTATATATAAATAATGATATAAAGCTTGTAAGATTTACAGCTTGACCGTAGTTGGTTTAAAAGGAATAAAAACAAAGAAGGTTGAATTAAATGGACCACTTTCTTCCGTCAACATGCCAGCTGGCAATCTTTCGACTAGGTACCGGATTCATGCTTACGAATAAAAATCAAACAAGACTTGAATTGTCAACCGTCCAACCCGTGTACTTGTCCGTGGTGAAGTTCTGAAAATATGTTATTTATTTTCTGTGTTATAGGAAATATGGTTGAGATGATTCGAAAAAAGTCTTAAGTAGGTACCTATCGTTGGTACAAAAATTGCAGTCCAATAAAACAAAGTTTTACCTCCTAACAAGTATTGTATAATAATAATAATGATTAAAACAAAAATATTTAAGTTTCTTATTTGATTGTCTCCGTGTAAGCACAGTTATTAATCATCCATTTCTAAAATTTATGTGCCCTAAGAATAAATCATAATAGTAAACATAGCTTGAAACCTGTCAAACCACTTTCATTCTTCACCAATGGGTCTGTGAGAGTTCTATACCTATTCACTAGAAAATAATAGCGAAGTATAGAGTTGCAAACCGCATTGTTTACGTTTTTGTGTCGAGGCAATGCCCTTCCGAACCCTGCATAATGCTTGGCTCCAGTTCAAGCGGAAATACTAATAAACAGCAAATCATTCAACCTATTAAACAGACCGAAGTTTAATACATTTAAAGTGAAAAAGATTTCTTTATCAAAAACCACAGGCAAGTAAAATTATGCAAAATCTGTTTTCTTCATAATACAATCTTATCTCATTCGTAATATGAACTTGATACTGATTTTTTGTGCAATTACAGCGCGTGCCCGAATACCTTCTACAGAATAATTAAAACAAAGATTAGATTTATTTTATTTAGAATTGGATTAAAGAAATAATCATATTGCAATTAATTAATTTACTTAAATCGCCAAATAAGTTTCACTTAAACCATAATACGCTGTTACTATGACCGCACCCATAAATGAGTTGACCTAAATATGCCCAAACTCTCTCGCTTTCATGACCGCGGAGCTAAAAAAAACGCCATGCAGTTTTTTTGGAGATAATATGTAAGAATGTATAACTTTTTGTGCCGCTTTCCAAATTGCAGTCACGAGTCATTTATACCACGAGTCATTTATTTATATCATTTATACCATACCATTTATTATTATGTTATTGTCTATTTCACGTACCATGGGTTCGGCGACAGTTCACATTTTTCCGTTCCACGCCTACTACTTTCGACTAATAAAAATATTTGATTAAAAATAATAATCTAATATTTTATTATTTTATAATAATAATAATAATATAATCTCACGCCTTTTTTATCCCGGAGGGGGTAGGCAGAGGTATTCAATTACTGGATATACCCACATTTCACGAGATATATTGGGCCTCTAAACGTGATAGGTGGTGAGCCCATCGCCGGACCGGGTCTGTTTACACATGTCTCAGAATTAATTCTGAGACCTGCGGGTTTCTTCACGATGTTTTCCTTCACAGTCGAGCTAGTGATAAATATGTACGTAAGTTTTTGAAAAACTCATTGGTACATGACAGGATTCGAACCCGAGCCTCACTGATTTTCGACCAGCTCTTTAACCGTTCGGGCTATCACTGCTCTTTATTATTATTATTTTATTATTATAATATTTATTATTTTATCATTGCAAAAATATTTATTTTTTTATTACTCGGAAGTACCATGAGTAAAAGGGAAAAATGTAAACTATCACCGAACCCATGCTATGTGAAATAGACATAGTAGCTATAATACAATCATGACACCTATAACATTATTTGAATAGGTATTCATTCATTATAATGTAAGTATAACAGCATAATAAAATTATAAATGAGGTCTATCCAAATATGTCCTAAAGTATACATTTATTTACAAAGAAAATATATATATTATGTAATAGTACATTATGATATAAGTGCGGTAGGTTGAAAATTACAGCCGAGGCGATTTTTCTAGCCCGAGCCGTAGGCGAGGGCTACAAGTTAGCAGAGGCTGTAATAATCAAAGCGCACGTATGTCATACGACGTTTTATAACACATTTGCGAGGAAATAAAATAAAACTCCGACTATGGTAAACTAATATAAAAACAATACAGCGGAAAAAGCGCGCGGCGCGCATCAGCATTTTTTTTTATGCAAAGGCACAAAAGACAGCCAGTATTACTAATAAAGTAAATTAATATTTTTTTGTTTTTGTACAGATTAATTGGTTGTAATTTACTGTCAAAATTAATTAAATTAAATAATTATGTACATAAATATTTCTTTATTATATTTTATCTCCCAAAGTTAATTTTAATCATAAAATGTTGACAACTTTTTTGACATAAACACTCTTTGCTGAGATTTTTAAAAGTACCGTTCGTTTTAAGACCGAGCATCTTGATAAACCGTGCGTTTTACATTACACTTACCGCACTTGGGCGTAATGAGATACAATACGATATTGAAATTGGTGAAATAAGACACCTTTTACGAGCAAATGTGTTATAAAATATTATAATTAAGTGGTTTTCCCAGACCTTTTCAAAACCATCCAGCAGTCTGAAGTAAGTATATGAAGTATAATCCTTTAAAAATTCAAATTCAAAACTGAAGGAAGTTAACAGTAAGAGTCAGTGGAACTTTGTATACCAACAGTAATTAATATAAGATAGCAATAAGCTTATACCTACGTATATTCAGCTTTTAAATTTAAATTCAAAAATAATATTGCAATAGCGTTCATCGTTTTAGCTTCATTCGTTAGGAAAATCTTAATATCTCTCTAGTAATGTAGGTATTCATTATCATCAGTATAAACAACATAATAATAATCTTGCATTAACCTCGATAATTGTAATTGTAAGATAATATTTATTGTTATCAGCGTAAATAGGTACATTGTGAGTATTAGAACGTTAGCACAAACTACTGTAAATTTATAAATTGTTTTAATCTTAGATGTACCTATGAGTATAAACTGCAGAATTTACCGCTACGAATACATACCTCACGAGTCACGACTGAGGTATAAATTAATTTGTAATTTTTTCAATAAAACACTTATTTTTATCCATTGTCATTTTCCATCTTCTAATAAACGCATTTATTACTAAAAATCTAATTTAGATCAACCTAAATGAAGTTATTAACCAATAAATTAAATTCTGTAAAAAAATCTCTTGCAGTATACATTCTTTCCCTATTTTACGGCTCCAGCTGTTCGTCGATTGTGCAAGTTTCATTGCAATGGTCATTGCCGTGCCGTCTATTGCACAGCATCGCACGGTAACTAACTAACTTACACCATCTTAGTTTACTTTAACCCGTTTCCTATAGAAGGTTCTAGAATTATTTCACCTTAGAAGATTACTCAAGTATTAGAAAGTACTACCAGAAGAAAGAGAAAAACTACGACCAGAAGTGAGAAGAAAATTATTTAACGTAATTCAGTTACAGAGTCAAGCTAACATAACAATAATTAATTTTGAAAACAAACAAACAACAAAATTAATATTAAAATTTAAATTAAATCACTTCAGGTGACCAGAGGGCTGGCAGCTATCTCTGTCAAAGGATCAGCCTAGCTATCCAGATAGGGAATGCTGCCAGTCTTCTGGGCACTGTCCCACATGGTTCCTCTTTGGAGGACATTTTTTATCTGTAATTATTGTAAATCAATGTATATTTTCTTTGTAAATAAATGTATGTCTTCTTTAAAATTAAATTATTGTTTTAAAATGGAATAAATGAATTGAAAATCTAGAGAGCCAATAAAATGATTACGCGTTGTATGTATAAAAGTCAGCATTTCTGAGATAACAACGTAAGTAAATATACAAATAAACTACAAGCAAAATCTAAACAAATAGGTTTTTAATTTAAAAAATAATACATAAAAATAACAAGCACAAAGAGCTCGATATTAATCTCATGGAAACAAACTCAGTATTAGCTATGGAATATAATGCATTGACTTCACTCTATTATTACAATAAAACGCACACAATCCCCATTGTTTCAAAATAGTACATAACAAAAGGGCAGTGTCTAATTTGAATATATGACACACGATGAGTTAGTAAGCCGGTCTTCTATCTATTGGATACACTATTCAAATATTATGAATTGAAAAAAGTTACCCAGCAGCATATTGATCCAATATACGACACGACACTTTTATGGAAAAAAATGTTTCACGGTAATCACGGTGCAATTTAATAATAATAATATATAATATAATCTCACGCCTTTTTTATCCCCGAGGGGGTAGGCAGAGGTATTCCATTACTGGATATACCCACATTTCACGAGATACATTGGACCCCTAAACGTGATAGGTGGTGAGCCCATCGCCGGACCGGGTCTATTTACACATGTCTCAGAATTAATTCTGAGACCTGCGGGTTTCCTCACGATGTTTTCCTTCACCGTCGAGCTAGTGATAAATATGTACGTAAGTTTTTGAAAAACTCATTGGTACATGCCAGGATTCGAACCCGAGCCTCACTGATTTTCGGCCGGTTCTTTAACCGTCCGGGCTATCACTGCTCTTGCAATTTAATTGCAATTTATTTTTCTATTTATTTAATTATTTTTTTCTAATCCACCAAAACTTCATTAAACACCACCTTATAATATGTTACTACTACTTTACTTGTGATGTAACATTAATTTTGCTTACCTTACAAATCACCCTTAATTGCTGCGATAGCAAACAATAAATAGTTGCATAGACCAAAAAACAACACTAACGTGAAATGTAAACGCTGCACAAAATCACTCAGACATTTAAATTGGAACGTTATAATTTTAGGCACTGGGAAATCGGCAAAGAATATCGCCGAGACTCGTATTTTTTAAAATTTAATTTACGAATTCGCGCTCGAAAATCTGATGCCGATATTCGATGGCAGTCAATAAGGCGTACACCATGCGCTCTACAGCGCACCGGTATACTACTGGCTGGCAGATGTAACGGGCTTGGAAGCGGGTGCCAACTACCGTCAGCTGTTCAGATCACACTGAATAACTTTGTCCATGCGCATGAACGCGGTTCGAAGGGCGCCTGCGTACCCAACATAACCAAAATCATATAATTGTAATACTACGTACGCAGTACGTACCTACTCATAATTATGTTAGCTTCAATTCAATAAGTAGATTACCGCATCGCACTGAAAACAATAATATTTCGCTTCGTACAATTTATGCAGAGACGATTAATAATACCTTCTATGTATTACGCTAGGTCGCCCACTTGCTTGTTTTGCGAGATGATATTTACACAAACAAAAGGTCCTTAAGCAAGGCTGCACTGAACACACTTTTATAAATCTAAATTATATATCTAATAATCGTCTTAAATAAAACAATAGCTTTTACTTTAAATCGATCCCGTGGACCATCAGAAAATGGATGTATAATATGGATCGTTCAGATCAGAGAAATAGGTACTTACTTACTTACACTATTACAAGCTTTCACCTCAAATATGCACTACCTTATGCACTTTTTAGGTTGTTAGTTATTAGGTACTGGATTTATCAATACAATAGTAGTATAGTTAACAGTATCACAAAAAAAGATTACTTATCTCAAAACACTTCTGAAAATTTATTTGAATTTTCATTTTGATGACATACCAAGTTTATCTTCTCGGAAATGTTTCCATTGTAAATTTTCTTTTTATAGATCAAAAAAAAAATTCTTATTTGACTAGGGCAGTCAACTTTGTCTAAAACCCGATTAGTCGAAACCCGGTGCTACGCAAGAGTAAGTTACACCAGCATATAAAATAATTTTACTCAAAATGTCATGGAATACTGGTTATCGCTATCGGTCATAAAGAAGTTTTTAATAAATATTTTTAGCGTTCCTCATGATTGTATTAAATAATTATTTTTTCAACACACTTGCTCATAAAGTGGCTCTAATTTCACTGCAATTAGGCACATAATGACACCTATAATCAAACTGAGACTTTTTGTTTGCTATTATTCACTAGTGAGTTATAGATTTTTTTTTTCAATTTTGTTGCTAGAGTTGCTTTGTTCTTAAAAAAGTTTCGATACAAAAAAGATCGTATTCAATCGTACTAATAAATTAATACACAAATATGGCTTGCTCATTTCATGCAACTTCGTATTTAAATAGATCATTTCAACTTGTACGTGTTTAATAAACAAAACTTTCACTCAAATATAACTTTGGTTTTCTCTGTAAAAACTTTAAATACCCCATTTTGTACGTGGCTAAAACGCTATCCACGACAAACCAAAGAAAAAGAAACCTAATTTTTTTAGTCCATGGCCGATCGCCATTGTAAGATGCGAGCGCATAGGAAAACGAGGCTGTATGGGCCTAGATCCTTTTGCCTTTTCCAAATTATATAAATAAAAAATTGGAAAACCAATTAATTTTCCCCGCCATTGCGAATGATTATTTTAAAATGATTTTTTAGTATTATTTATTCACAAGTGTGTTGAAAAACGTCGTATGATACACGTGTGTATTGATGATTACCGTCCTCGGCTCTCTTATGACCCTCGCCTACGGCTCGGGTCTCAATGGCGCCTCAGCGGTAATCACCAACTTTACTCACTTGTACCATAATGTACTATTAATTACTTTTTCTCGCCTATGTTAGCGGTATCGTGTTCATGCTTAGAAAAATATTTCGTCACGCTTCCAACAGCTGACTGATGTGGAGATTATTGACGTATTTATATGTGTGGTGATATTACCATAACCTTATCTAAAATAAAATATGGTTAATTGTAACACTGCGATTTATTAAAATCGTTTTAAAGATATTTTATTCCTGGCTATTATCCGATAAAATTACGTTTTCGTTTGAACAAATCGGGTCTAAAATGATCTCGGTCGATCAGCGTCAATATTACGTGTTAACATGCTTACTGCAATTAATTATACTTAAAAATATTTACTTACAATACAATAAATAATGCGATGACACTACCTAATAAAATATAAACATTATCTAAATTACAGAAATAATTAATTAATGTGTTGCTATGAGGAAGTCACAAAACTTTATTTCGCTAATTCAATAAAAAAAAACTGATCACTCAATGAGCAATAGGCAAAATATACTTAGTTGGTTTCTTTTTACATACACATTACTCAATAGATATAGCGTTATCATGTCCATTCAATATATTCTAACCACAGGATATTGGGGTGTATTCCCGTTGTCCCCATTGACGATATCCCCATTGAGTGGGGACAACGGGAATTGAATAAATTTATTAAAAATACTTCCCGTTGTCCCCACTATCTGTCCCCATTGAAATAATGAAATAAAATTATTAAAAATACTTCCCATTGTCCCCATTGAATTTTTTTTCTCTCTCCTTTTATTTAATGCAATCAGTCCTTGGACATTCAGCAATATTTTGATGAAAATAATATATAGTATTGCAAGAAATGGGACCAGTGTTCCACCCTTATAAATTTTTATCTATTCTCATATTAGATCTAGAGGGGTTTTTCTTTTTAATCTTTTGAATGTTTGAGGGTTGCTCATTAGTTCCTTTGCCATTGGATAAGGATGTTGTTTGAGTCTATTTCTATATGTGGCAGTTCTGGGTACGTATTTGAATGTCTAAAATTTAAAAACCTATCGCTAAATAACTTACGTTTAAAATCCCTAAAATCTAAATACCTAATGGTTGTTTGACTTAAAGTGAAAATACCAAAAGCTTAAAATGTCAAATGGATATATTACTGAAGTTCAAAAGGATAAAACTTAAAATACGTATGTACAAATTCCCTGAAATTGATTTACCTCACAGTTAATTGACCAAAATGACAAATACCAATATTAAAGTATGCACAAAATCACATTTGTTCGTAAAAGGTCTATTATTTCATTAATTTGAATATCGTATTGTATTTCATTACGTACTTGTTCGTTATTGTAGTGTAAAACGCACGGTTTATCAAGATCCTCCGTCTAAAAACGAGTTTTTATGTCAGAAAAGTGGTCAACAATTTATGAATAAAATTAACTTTGGGAGATAAAATATAATAATAAATAAACATTTAATTCTTTAATTTAATTATTTTGACAATAAAATACAACCATTTATCTGTTACAAAAACACAAAAATATATTTTTGTGTACTTAAATAGCAACTGACAACTGACAACTTTTTTGACATAAAAACTCTGCTGAGATTTTTAAAAGTACCGTTCGTTTTAAGACGGAGCATCTTGTAAACCGTGCGTTTTACATTACACTTACCGCACTTGGGCGTAATGAGATACAATACGATATTGAAATTGGTGAAATAAGACACCTTTTACGAGCAAATGTGTTATAAACAAACTTACTAGGTATATATCTATCCTCAGTAATCCCCCCTTGCATACCACTGACAGCATTTCCACGTTGAATAGCTAATAACTTATAACCAGTGATCGGAATAGGCAGAGTATATTTACCTAAACGTCGAGGTACAGAGACACAAAATGGAGACTTCCTTACATTTTTTTGCGGGACATTTTCCGGGACATTACTTAAGAACGTTAGACTAAACAAAACTGTATACACACACACACACATATACAAATTGGCTATTGCTTTGTGTAAAAATTTTACAATAAAATAATATTTATTCATTGCATTAACACTTTTATTTGTATTTTACGATCGTGTTGAATAAAACCAGAGATTGATTGTATTTTTTTCACTTACATTATTTTTAACGTTCTTTAGTGAGTGTCCCGCAAAAAAATGTTGTCGTAAGGAAGTCTCCATTTTGTGTCTCTGTTCCTCGAGGTTTAGGTAAATATACTGTGCCTATTCCGATCACTGCTTATAACGTATGGTTGAATATAAGTTTTTGCAAATATTATAGTCTATTATGATAATGATTACGAGCGTACCAAAAAGCAAAAGTGAGATATTGTGAGGCTGTAATCCGCAAATAATAAGATTAAATATTAACTCTGAGTATTATGCAAGAGCTGTCCATAATAAAGTAAACCAGATTCTTATGCGTGTTTTGAAGGCCAGTGCTTTTTGAATTTTTTACATTTGTCACAATATTCCCAATTATTTAAAAAACCTTGAGGACTTTTGCTTTTAAAAAAACCATTAAAGAAAAGGCACGGTAGGTATACACTGCAAACTAGAAATGAATTTTTTGGGAAGATCAATTTTTTAAGTTTTGAAAGAACATAATTTCGTGAGTGTATCATATAATTTGAATCCATAAATCCCTATGCATAATCTGGACATGTATATAATAAATTGCCTGATTTCTGTATTAGTAATGGCAGCCTTTATGTTAAACTGTCTATCTGTCAGTATGCTTGTACGCGCATCATACAAAAATGACTGCACGATATTGGATGCGGTTTTCACAGTTGTAGATATTGTTAAAGCGATAAGACCGCCCATTGTACTTTAGTTAATGTTGGTATCCATATTGTGTTGTTTTTGGTGTACAATAAAGATTTATTGTATTGTATTGTTTCAGGACTAACTTAAAATCTTGTGCATGTTTCATTTGGATATGTATAATACAGACTGGTTTTTTTAACTGGGACTGGTAATATGGGGACGAAGTTGCAGGCAAAAGCTAGTACATGCAAAATTACTATAGTATTATATGTATGCGGTCGGTCTTGTAGAATATTTTTGTCGAAAAAAGATTGCTTTGTTACAGATCAAACTTATTTCTTGTTGCAGTCAAAATTTATGACTGAATTTTGATGGGACTTCCGCTGTTGCAGAAAGTGCCTAGTACTATTACTTGTTCTGTGCTAAAACCTGAGTTAAAATCTCAAGTATACCTAATGTTTCTGTCTGTTTATGTCTGTTTATTTGAAACTATTTACCACTCGTACAAGTAAGTATTTTAAGAAATTGACTTATAATAACGAGATGCACACCTATTAGAATATTATTGCACAGAACAGAGCAGAGCAGAACAGAAAATTATTATTTATCAAGAAATTAGCCATTCTCTATTAAAATGTTTTTGTTTGTTGACCAAAATGACTAATGAATTAAGTCAAACACTCAGTCGCATCTCTTCAGATAATCTCGAGCTCAATATTCAGCTCCAATATTTATTTATTGACATGTGTATCTCAATGTTTCGCATCTTTGCGGATATGGTTATCGGGTTATGTTATGATCAGAGTTATTTATATTGAGAATACAAAATATTGACAAATGCTTATTGCATTTTAAAATAGCGAACACATTTTCTGGATGATTTATTTATATATATTATATTTAATCTGGTCATTAGGTAGGTACTTATCATAACATAAGTTTAATGAATTAAGATCGCACTGATGAAAGAGCGTAATTTGGGTAATAGGTATATGACTGTTTTAACAGGGTTATTCGAGAAAATGTATTAATATTACTAAATTTCGCATTCTGTCTTATTCTCGAACTACCTACTTCGCAAACAGACTACTTGTCAAACAATGACTGAAGTACAGATGGAGTCAAAAGTTCATTATCTTTTTTTTATTTATTTTTATTTTGGTAACAGACAGTCATGTATCTTAAACAATACGAACATAATTATTTTCTCTTATAGACTTCAACAAATTAAAAGTAATTACATAATTAACATGTGATTCGGAAACGGTAAATTTCACAAAGCAATTTGCTACGGTTTTCTAAGAAGATATCTGAAGTTTACTGAACTGGTGATCAAGTTTTGGATACATGCCAGGATTCGAACCCGAGTGAAGCGAGAAGAGAACCTCACTGATTTTGGACCGGCTCTTTAACCGTCCGGGCTATCACTGCTCTTGTATGTATATATATACTGATACCTATATATGTATTGATGTAATAGTATGTAAGAGTATGTTTAATAATATATAGTGCACCGACTAGGGGAGACTGGGTAACAGTGGATCATTTTTTTTCGAGGCCCTGCAAATCCGCAAGTTATGCCCAAATCATTAATCTCTGATAATTAATCATGGTACTGGTAAATAATCTTCAAATAAAAATGCATTTATTGGCAAGTACTACGTAAACTTACAAGTAATAACCACTTTAAAAAAAATGGAAAATGATCCACTGTGACCCGGGGGTGGGTCACTTTGGATCAACTCATGGGTGACAGTGAATCGCCTGGGGCACACTGGATCTATCGAAAAAAAATGCAATAAAAGACAACATTTCACATTATTACTTGTTTATTTGTATTTTTAGACAGTATTTTATCATATAGTCAAAATAGTCTCATCAAAAATTAACAGAAGTCACTGTGAAATTAACAACAAAAATAGGTATCTTAGAGCTAAATATTACCTTCACTGGTCTCTTAAACCTAATCAAAATTAATTAAATAGACCTAATAATTTTTTTTTAAATTAGCAACATTCCTGAACTTTTAGTTTTCATAGAATATTGTTGATAATTCAAGTATTAAAAACCAAAATATTTTCTTCTTTAGTAATCATTAACAGAAAATTTAAATGATACAAAAATATATTTCTCTTAACTTTCAAAAATTGCTTTGGTTCTATTTGAGATCAAAAATGAAATTAGCGTAAATTAATGTAAGAAAATCAGTCCGCAGTCAGCAGTCCACTGTGACCCAAACTGAAATGATTCATTGTGACCCATAGGCCGTTATGAAAGAAAAAAAAAACTAAAAAAAACATACCTATTCCTAAGAAAAAAATTACATAATCCACAACGGATTTAATAAATAACAAGAGTAAAACATAAAACTATCATTCATATTTCTTAATCACTCAGAGATACAACAAAATTCTAAACTACGAAAAAAAATACTTTCGTACTTACCAACTGACCAAAGTGTGACAGCACGTCATTCCGCTTTGACAGCGCGTTTTCGACGAGCGCGGCGGAGTGGGGTGTGGATGAGCAGTATCAACGCGTTTGTTTGTGTGAAAAAGCATTACACATACTGAGTTTTAGCGAATAATCCAGTGTACCCCGTGATCCACTGTTACCCAATCTCCCCTACCCCTTTTGAGTATTAAACCATTTAAAACTCAAAAGTCTCTCCTAGTTCTAGTCTCTCAGTTTCATCCATCCTAAGGTTGTCTGGAAGAGATCGCTAAAAGCGATAAGACCGCCCATTGTACTTTAGTTAATGTTGGTATCCATATTGTATTGTTTTTGGTGTACAATAAACAGTTATTGTATTTGTATTGTATGAGTTAATAATTTTACTTAAATCCATTTTGATATTAACTGTCCGAAAAATGACGTTAGAAAAAAGGTATAGACTGTTTGCGAAGTAGGTAGTCCGAGAATAAGACAGAATGCGAAATAGACTGTTTGCTAAATGGGCCGATAGCGAAGTAGTCACATAGAGAAGTAGTCAAAATGCGAAATGGGCTATTTGAGAAGTAGACCTCTGGCGCCTGAGCGACCAATTCATTAATAAATAAAACATTAACGGGGACTGTTGGCTCAGTTGGTAGTGACCCTGCCTTCTGAGTCGGAGGTTGCGGGTTCGATCCCGGCTCGGGGCCAATCATTTGTGTGCATGAACATGTGTGTTGGCTTCGTGTCTGGTCGTTTAATATTTATTTAAGTATGTTTATCTGTAGTTTAGTACGCATAGTACAGGCCCTGCCTATTTTGGGACTAAATAACCGTGTGTGAATTATGTCCCACAATTTATTATTATTATTACCTAGAGGTATACCTACCTAAAGAACAGTGACAATCTCATTGGGAGTGAGCTCGCTTCTCGTGCTTAAGGCTAAGGTTAGTAATCCTGGTGAGGGCATGCACCAATGAGTTGATGAGCTGAGGCATCCCAGTCTGGCGTTGGGGTCACCACCTGTAACGTCCAGGGGTCCGAAGAAAACAAAAGTTAAACGTGCCAAAAATGGAATAAATAATAATAATCTTTATTTGTTCAAACAGGTTTCACAATATTACCATATAATTGTAGCATAACACTGTACAGATCAAAAAGATACGAGATAGCTATTTACTTTGAAATTGTTGGTACTATACTTACTGTACAATAATATGGTGACTTCATAAGTGAATTTTTAATAGGAGGATAATGTTTTTAATTAGTGGCAGTGTACATAATATGTTAAGTACTTACATATTATGTACTTAGGGAGGGATAAATAAAAGTATTACAGTGCTCATGTATACCAAAATAATAATAAAAATTAAAAATATATTGTCTGTGATTTCTAAATATAATGCCAAAATTTTAGGGTAACTGGTATAATACCTAAGTCTTTAAAAGTCATGTAGAGGTTTCGAAACGAGTTGTTTTTCACAGTATCTTTAAAAAATACTACAAAATACAAACTATTTTTGCGGCCGGTAAAATGAATATTATGCATTCTGTGTCAATATTTTATTCCGAATACTGAACCCTTCCCCACGCGTGGTCCGACAGGCCCTTCGGCCGTTTTTCTTTGTTTTTAGGAAGACACGGTAAAGCAAAAAATATTTATGTTCCTATATTTTTAATAGAAAGGTATATTTTGTCCCCTGGAAACATCTGCAAAAAAGAGTCTTCTATTTTTTCAAAATTTAGGTTGATTAGCATAATAATATAATCTCACGCCTTTCATCCCCGAGGGGGTAGGCAGATGTATTCCATTACTGGATATACCCACATTTCACGAGATACATTGGACCCCTAAACGTGATAGGTGGTGAGCCCATCGCCGGACCGGGTCTATTTACACATGTCTCAGAATTAATTCTGAGACCTGCGGGTTTCCTCACGATGTTTTCCTTCACCGTCGAGCTAGTGATAAATATGTACGTAAGTTTTTGAAAAACTCATTGGTACATGCCAGGATTCGAACCCGAGCCTCACTGATTTTCGACCGGCTCTTTAACCGTGCCGGCTATCGCTGCTCTTTGATTAGCAACGACAAACAAACTACCCAAGTGTATTATTATGTGCACCGGTGGTTCAGGGTTAGGGACCGCAATGAAATAAAATTGATGTAAAATCACGACTGACTGTTGATTTATTCGAGGTAAATAAGTTTAGTGCGAACACAAACGCCTGGATAAAAAATATCTAAAGTTATCTTTAAAATAATCCCAGCCTTTTCTGAGTTTTTGTTCCAACCGTAATGACTAGGCACCTAGGTATACCATTAAGTACGAGCAATTTAAAAACCGGCCAAGTGTCCCTTTATCGATTAGCGAGCCGCCCTCGCTTCTGGAAAATAAAAAAAAATGAAAAGGTCCGGTTTATCACTACCTACATCATCTATTAGGTACCTACTACGAGATCCGGTTGCAAATTAGTGTAGGGATCGAGTACATGCTACAATCCAAATTTTTACGCATATTTATGATAAGGAGAATATATATTTACCAGGGTAATAGGGTCGAAATATGGCCGCTAGTATTTTCATTAAAAAAAATATTGATTTTTGGGACAAAAATTTAATTCACTTGTTTTTTTAAATAAAATATCGTCCACTTCACGGCAATATTCAAAAGGACTGAAAAATCTGCTGATTTTTCAGTTTTTATACATAAAGGGGCAATATACATAAAGGTCCAATATACATAAAGACTAAAAAAATCTGCCGATTTTTCATGATTTTGGTTTGTAGCATGTACTCGATCCCTAGATCCCTACACTAATTTGCAGCCGGATTTTAGGCCATATATCTCCTACTACAAAACAAAGTCGCTTGTCTAATTTGTCTGCCTGTCCCAATGTATGCTTAGATCTTTAAAACTATACGCAACGGATTTTGATTCGGTTTTTTAGATAGAGTGTTTATATGTATATACCTAATACATCAGCTTTGCACCCGTGCGAAGCCGGGGCGAGTCGCTAGTATGATATACAAAAGTCTTCCTTGTTTATCGCCCTTTCTATTAGTGAAAACCGCATCAAAATCTGTTGCATGGTTTTAATGATCGAAGCGACACGGCGGGAAGCGACATTGTTTTCAAGACATATAAAAATTACAGGATAATAAGTCGAAACCAAAAAATTAACTATGTTGCCTTCGATCAACGATCGGTATTGTTATTTGCCTTCGATCAACGATCGGTATTGTTAATCGAAGTATATTGCCTATAATTCTATTCATAGAAAAGGTAAGGGGATCCTCACATTGTAAACG
This sequence comes from Ethmia dodecea, assembly GCA_963855545.1. Classification (NCBI taxonomy): domain Eukaryota; kingdom Metazoa; phylum Arthropoda; class Insecta; order Lepidoptera; family Depressariidae; genus Ethmia; species Ethmia dodecea. The sequence continues at coordinate 6,002,793 of OY979449.1, forward strand.
ACTGGCGATGGCATCCCACGTATTCGTGGGTTGACGATGTTTCTTTTTCTGCGCAGCGCGCAGCTGCGGAATGAGCTCCCGATGTTTAAGTTCTTAACGCTTCTCTCTGCGTTAAGGAATGAGGGCATTGCTCTTTGGCAACGCATCGGTAACTCCTCTGGTATTATAGACGTCCATGGGTACAGCAGATAAAATTAGCCTTATCGGTTCATTTAAACCAAAGAGATTAAAATATAACAGGGGACAAAACGAGGAAAATTTGAAGCCAAAAGTTATTACAAGATGGAAAAAGTCTAGTGTGATTCGACCGAATGACATCTCGCGTTCATACTAACTGACATGACGCTTGAGCTTAAAAGTTTTGTATGAAAATATTTCCAATGCAGGGGGCATAATATAATATTTTAATCTCTTTGATTTAAACGAAATTCATTTTTTCAAGATGGCGGCGAACGCACATAGGAAATCGAGGTCAACAATTTCAAGTTAAGATTTTCTAACCTCCCCTACAACATATCCAAAAATCTGCTTTCTTAGTTAATTTACATTTGTCGGCCTTTTTTGTATATTTGTCACGGAATGTATATGTAAGGTAATTCACCGTCATCAAGTTATTTGCACTTTTAAGACCGCGGTTTCGTTTTATATCGCAAGATATACACACAGTAGCGGATCCAGGGTGGGCTAAGGGGTTCAAGCATTATTTTGTTCAAGCCCCAAAAGCAGTAGGCATTTTTTGATTTTTTTAAAAACCGTGAAACGAATCGGAAAAAATACAAAAATATTGTTAAAAAAATTAATTTTTCAAAAATATCTCAAATTTTTACATTATTTCCTAGAAAAACTTCACTACCTAAGCACCTGAGTCCACCCTTGCTAAATAAAACTTGATATTATTCTACATTCTACTCTCTTAGTACCTACTACTTGCGTACTACAGACAGTACAATTTTGATTTCCCTATGGATTTCCTTATGGACCACATCCTTGCTTAAAACATTTTATGTATAGACCATATGTTTTCTATAAGATGTTGGTTGTAACGAGATTTCACGCAGCCTACAAGTTATTGAAGAGTTTGCAAAAAGTTTTCCGAGGAGACTCGCTATGCGTTAAAAGAGCAAAACCTTTGTGTAGGTACCTATGTGTGTTTACTTTGATAAAGCCAAAGAGATTAAAATATAATAAGGCATAGAGGGGACAAAGCGAGGAAAATTTGAAGTCAAAAGTTATTCCAAGTGGAATAAGTCTAGTACAATTTCGACCGAATGACAGCTCGCGTTCATACTAACTGACATGACAAGTATACGTAGGTCCCACTAAAAGTTTTGCGTAACTTAAAAAAACAACATGTTATAACCAAAATGTTATGTTTATTGCTTTTCAAAATACTCTCCTTTACATTTTTAACATTTTTTCATGCGATCGAACCATTTTTTAAAACAGGAGGACCACATATCTGAAGGCATGTTTTTTACGTGCTGATTGAACGCTATCACTGCCTCTTCCCCAGGTAGCAATTTCAGACGCCAACCTTAAAATGACGTCTTTTACCAGTCATTATAAGGTCAGTCCGGCGACGGTCGTGGATGTATGTCCTACTGACGTACGGTTATCGACGGCAACAAGTTATTCCAGATGCAGTCTTTGGTGCACGTACCAACGACGTACTTACATGACGTCTTTTGGATCCTTTGGTTAGGACCAGAAAAGAACGTTTCTAGAACAGGAATCTGTAAATGTCTTTATGACGTACGCAACAGATCATTCTGGAACCATCCGAAAAAGTATAGAATACTGTAAAACCAACCATTACCGTTCGAGTAACCGAATGAATTGTATAAGTTAGTCTGTGATGCTAGTAAAAAATGTAACGTAGGATGATTAATTAAAAATTTTTTCATAAATTTTGGTAAAAATTTGATTATAGAGAATTAAGGTGATTTACGCTTATTAAATAAAAACAATTTCAATGAAAACTGATGTACAAGAGGGAGTAACTGGTTAATATTATTTGTATTGTTAAATATATTTTTCCTTCAGTACAGTTATTTTATGCTGTTACAAGTGACTGAACAGCAGCTACTATAGGTTTAACAAAACAATTCACGGCTTCAAACCTCATAACTGCAAGCTGAAGTGTCACTAAACTTGTAAGTTGTACAAGACGCCTAGTTTGGTTAAGACACCACCTTTTTATAAGATATGATGGAGTTGACTTTTAAAAATAAAAAAAATAGGTAAGTATATAAAAACTTGTCAATCGCATATTCTTATGCCGCGGTAGACGTTCACCAATTCAAAAATAGCTGCCACGTACGACGTAGGTACCTACTGTATGTTGAAGCTAAATTATTAAGGGCTTGGTTTTTCTAGAATTATGATTTTGAAAATCCATTGTAAATTTTTTTGTTTTATGATTTAATCTAAACGAATGTCCCGTTTAAAACGGGATAAAAACTTGTCTATACAAAAAAGTTCTGAAAAAAGTAGGTAGGTAAGTATGTTTGTTGTAGTTTGTTTTTAAATTTTATTTATGATATAACACAAATTTTATAGTAAAAATTATTCTAGAAAATCAAGCGTGTTTTTCGTAATTAATTTGAACGTCTAAGTATTTTTTTTTCATTTTATTACTAGACTTCCGCCTGACTTAGACGCTAGACTTCTACTTTTATATCACGTTCCCTATTTTATCTATATAATGAGCACGGCTTGGGTTAGAAGCCCGTCGTGCTTATTATTATTATTATGGAGGAAGAAAATATATAAGTGTAATAAAATTCAGAAAATATTAGGTACTATGTAGTATTTGGATTTTTTTTATTTTGGGAGGCAATGTAGGGAAATTAAAAACCATATCAGGCAACATTGAGCTTGGAGCATCCCTGGTTGGTTACTAGTCCAGTCATTTTAGTAGTTTCACCTCGGAATTCGAGATACCCAGCTGTAAGTTTGAAAATACTTGTATATTGACACCCTAAAAGTTGTCTCAAAACCTAAATATGGTAGGGTGTACGCAACTATTAAATTTCAAGGTCAAAAGTCACAAAAATCGGTTTTTTGCGCTTTTTTTGTAAATATCTCAATTCTTATGGGTTTTTTGCTATTTGTATTTCTAATCAATATTGTAGAATACAAAATTCTCTACAAATTTTGTTTAAAAATTTTTTTCATACGGTGAACCGTTTTTGAGATAGAGGGCGGAGAGCGCGCGGTCTCAGCGTCACTTCAGGTCAACCGGTGCCTCCGGTCGAAAACGCCTAACCACTATTATATTATAGCACAAGCGGTGTTTGTAATGAATAAACTTAAAAACTTCTTCGCTGATTTTAAAAATTCTTTCACAAATGGAAAGCTAGAGATTCTTCAGTAAAATAGCCTATATTTTATTCCCGTATTCCCACGGGAACGGGAACCATGCGGATGAAACCGCGCGGAACCACTATTATATATGACACTAACGGTTCTGCGTGGTTTCACCGGCGTAGTTCCCATTCCCGTGGGAATACGGGAATAAAATATAGCCTATGTTACTCAGGGATATTCTAGCTTTCCATTGGTGAAAGAATTTTTAAAATCAGCCAAGAAGTTTTTGAGTTTATTCATTACAAACACCGCTTGTGCTATAATATAATAGTGGTTAGGCGTTTTCGACCGGAGGCACCAGTTGACCTGAAGTGACGCTGTGACCGCGCGCTCTCCGCCCTCTATCTCAAAAACGGTTCACCGTATGAAAATTTTTTTTAAACAAAATTTGTAGAGAATTTTGTATTCTACAATATTGATTAGAAATACAAATAGCAAAAAACCCATAGGAATTGAGATATTTACAAAAAAAGCGCAAAAAACCGATTTTTGTGACCTTTGACCTTGAAATTTAATAGTTGCGTACACCCTACCATATGTAGGTTTTGAGACAACTTTTAGGGTGTCAATATACAAGTATTTACAAACTTAGAGCTGGGTATCTCGAATTCCGAGATTCTCTGGACTATACTGCCGTTACTGGTCTGTGGAGCGTCCATCCCGTAGGTACATATACCCTCAAATCAAATAAAAAGTTATTTGATCTGAGCATATACCGTTTTGTTTTTCTTTTTATATTCTTACGACGAAGAAATATCTGATGTCTGACTGCTTGCAACTACAATTTTTATGGCCAAAAAAGATTCACAGCAAAAACAGCCGTTTAATAAACATCCTGCATTACTAATAAATATGAATACTACTTTGTAGTTTTCATATTTAGTTTAGAGTTAGTTTCAAGAAGACGTCCTACCGACACTTACATGAGACGTTCTACTGACGTTTATGGTATGACGTGTAGCGACACTACATAGAACGCGCCAATAGACGGCCGAGTTCTAAACCGCGCTATCGGAGTTTTCTAATGAGTTTGTATAAATACAACTGTCCAACATCAACCGTTGGACCGCGGTCCCCAGGCACGATCACCTCGCCTTGCGGAAGATCTTCCTTTTCACGATGGAAGAGCATTCCACCTCCGCTCCTCCATACTGGTGACCCCTCGACACCTGGACATCAGCATAACCTTCTGGAACACCTGGACAGCGCAAACTTCAGAAGCATCATCACATCGTCATCACTCATCACACCCACAACAACCTTCACTCAAGGTCAGCAGCAGCAGCAGTCGCACAGCAAGCCAGAATCCGCCCAATCAGTTTATGGTATGACGTATCACAGACGTTTATGGTGTGACGTGTCACAGACGTTTATGGTGTGACGTGTCACAGACGTTTATGGTGTGACGTGTCACAGACGTTTATGGTGTGACGTGTCACAGACGTTTATGGTGTGCCGTGTCACAGACGTTTATGGTGTGACGTGTCACCAACGTCTCGATAAGACGTCGTTGGGATAAGACAAATCCACGTCACTATAAGATCCTACAGACGTCAAATTTTGACGTCATCTATTTCAAGATGGACCTTAATTGGCCGTCGCTTCTACGTCATTTTGCTACCATCGGAGTTGGTAAAAGTGAAACCTCTCATCAAATCTTTGATTTCGGGGAAAATACAGAAATCACAGGGTGCTAGGTCGGGGCTGTGTGCAGGATGGGTGACGAGTAGTACTTTTTCGAAAGCAAAAAATGACTTTGTTTTGTTGGCCGTGTGTGAAGAAGCGTTGTCATGATGTAGGAGAACGCGGCTTTTTGGTCGTCTTTCGCGAACTTTTTTTAACACCCTGGGTAAACAAATGGTAGAATACCACTCGTCATTAACTCTTTTTTGATCTTCAAGTGGAATTGTGCAGATGGGACCCGTAGCTGAGAAAAAAATCGCGATCATTTTTTTACCAACGATTCTCGCCAGCCTCACTTTTGTTGGCCTGTTCTCATTTTCAAACACCCATTCACTAGATTGCTGTTTTTTTTTCGGGTTCAAAACAATAAATCCATGTTTCGTCTCCTGTAACAATGTCATAAACAGCATTAGAATTTCCGTGGTCGTACTTCAGTAGCATCTGTGAGCACCATTCCACGCGAGCCCGCTTCTGCTCCGCTGTCAAGTCATGAGGGATCCAACGACAACAAAGTTTCCGAACTTTTAATTCTTCGTGTAAAATTTTCTGAATTTGGCTCATACCAATCCCCAATAGTCCTCAAATGGTCTCATAAGTAATCCGCGGGTTTTCTTCAATTAGCCGCTTAACAGTGGCCACATTATTTTCGTTGACGGCAGTTGAAGGCCGCCCTTCACGAAATTCGGCATGTTAAGAAACCCGACCTCTCTCAAATTCAGCAAACCATCGCCTCACGGTGCTCAAACAATGTGCTTCTCTCCCAAAAGCATTTTGAAGACGAGAGGCACAGTCTTGCGGAGAGAGAGAACTTTTAAAATCATAAAAAATCATCGCTCTAAAATCTTTTCGACTTAATTCCATTTTCGTTGCGTACGTAGAACTTTGATGTGTGATAAAAAACAATAGACAAATGATTTCCCGCCAATATTTTTTTTTATAAGGTTGCAAGTCGTTTCAAAAAATATAACATTCGAAATTCAAATAGTTCCGATTAGCTAGAAGTGCAACAGGCTTCAAAGTTTTGTATGAAAATATTCCCAATGCCCCCTCTATGCCCTATTATATTTAAATCTCTTTGGATAAAGCCCACTCTTAGCTGTATCAAGCCATTTTCAAACCATAATCCTGGTTCCGCACTCGGTATTCATTCATACATCCAAGTGGATGTAAATAAAACAGTAGGTAGGTACCTAAAGACATCAGAATGGGTTTGACATGAATTATATTTTCGAAAAAATATGATGTTTAGGCTAGGTACCTACTATAAGAAGCGGTTATAGAATAGTATATTACATACCTACCAAGGGAAGTAAAATAAGAAATGTCTCTATCTAATTTACTTCCCGAGGTGTGTATACGTTTTTTCTGCTGAACGGAGGCGAAAAGCGGCCACTTCCTTCAGCGCAGTGGGCCGAAAGTTGCCGCTTTTCGCCCGGAGAGATGAAAATCATATTTGTTTAACCTTTGTTCAGGATGTCAACCGTTTGAAAGATCAGAGATCAATCATAGAGACACTCTTGAATAAAAGCATTTTTTGCTTTTATCTAAGGAGACACCGGCAAAATTTTGCGTGTCGAGAGTTCCGCGAGGAACTTACAGTCCCCATATCTACCTACTTACTATAGGTCATCGCGAACAGATCTTTTTTTTCTAATTAACTTCTATTTTACACTTTGTGGGTGACGGGCAGACGGGTATCTTAATGCATAGGTACTTTTTAACATCCGATGCAAAAACGAGGATGTGTATGAGTTTATCGTGTGTATCTGTATGTCTGTCTGTTTCATCGTAGCTATGGAGGGTAAAGGTAATCGTAGCTCCCAAGCGGCTAAAGTATTTTGTTTTAGTTTTTTACGAGTAGGTTAGTACATTGTTGTATAATTCAATGCTAAGCATTGTCTTTATTTATTCCTTTATAATCAGTACCTACGTAGGTAGGTGGTAGGTATATGTATACCAGTAGTTACTGTAAAAAGTGGCTTTAACAAACAGACAGACGATTTAGTTATAATATATTATGTTAAGGAATAAATCCTTAATAAGTAATTGGTATTTTTTTTATACTTAACCAAAAATATTAAATTTTTATATTACCACAAAAGTTTAGATGTATATACTTACTAATTTCAGAAATAACTACGAGCGAGATGAAAGCAAAATACTTTTTAATTGGTGCTTCTGATGATTTTTAGCTACGACCGCGCAATTTCATATCGCCACATCGTGAGATTCGTGGGACTATGTGAACGCACCTTTACTTGCAGGCATGAGGTCATTGACCGATGCAATAAAAAACATACTGTGTCCCACGTATAGACAGTATTTCCCAGGCAATTTAGTTCTTGGTTGAGGAAATGTCACAAACATTTTATTTTTTTATTTTTTTTAACTACCTACTTACAAGTTTTTTTGGTATTTAAAAAACAAGTTTAAAAAACTTATGTAAGTAGGTACCTATCCTCTGTATTTTGATTGTGAATGATTGAGATATTTTTAAGACGTACTTTTTTGATACGTTTCCTACATTTTAAGCCATAATATTATTTGGAATTTGTATTTATTATAAATGCAAATTTATTAAAATTGTAATTTCATTAGTTGTAGGTAAAGATTTCTCTTACTTTAACGTTAACTTCAAAATGTTATGTTGCGAATTATGATACCTACGTACAAAACAACCTGGTGCTGTGGTTGTAAAATGCGTAAATTATTTTATGCTTTTACTTTCGCAACATAGTTACTACAGATATTTCAACAAGCGAATTGTTGCTTTGTCTGTGGTGTCTTACTGCATTAAAAAAAATTATTTTAGAACAAAATTTTACAAATCTTGTATCATTCGTTTCAACTAGTTTCCAGGTATACTTAGGTAGTACTTTAAAATTTAAAGTACCTACCTAAGTATACCTGGAAACTGTTCAAGCTACATAATTTCATAATTAATGAAAAATTTACTAAAAATAATAAAGAAAAAAGTGGGTAAGTGAAGTAAGGTAGTTTTAACTAATTATATCAGTAACTTACATTATCTACAGATATTACAAAAACGATCTCTAGTTCTTTTTTAAATAATTTAAATTAATTTTATGAATTGATTTGAAAACCTCGGCAAATATTAAGATAACAGAATCAATCTTAGGCTCCTTTTTAAGTTTAAGGGGCATTTTACAGCTTCCTGAATTCAGTCGACTGAATCATAAATTCCCTAATTCAGTGAATGAATTTAGGAAGGTGTTAGCATTAAATATGATTGCTGAATTCAGAATCCTAAATAGCTGTCTTAATTCAGTCACTGAATTTAGGAAGGTATAATAATAATTTTGGGATCATTATGAACGAGTGAACTCTAACTAATAACGAAGAACTCGTGACGAACTGCGCCTGACTGCATGACCCATACGGTGTTGCAAGAATTGCTAACAATAATTGCTATTAAATGTGTGTAGGCTATTTTTATAAAAATACCTAGCACCCACCCGCAACATGCCGCTGCAGTAGCAAAAACAAGTAGAAGAATGAGGCACCCGAGTACAACTACGTTACACTCCCTTTGACCGGCATAGTAAAATACACCTTATCAATAAATTGGATCGCTAAACCAAAACCACGATATTATTTTGCGATATAATCAATAAGGTATACTCTAAAATCTAAGCTTAAATTTTTTGTCAACATGATGACATTAATCAATAGATGATGAAAAAACCACCGAGGGTTCCGTACAAACCTGTATAAGTAAAAGTTCACCCATCACGACAATCGAGTCATAAAAAATATTAAAAATATTTTTATTTTTTTATGATGTAACTAAAAGTTTACGGTTTTCGCAATTTTTCCTTTGTCTGTGCTATAAGACGTTGCTTCGTACCAAACAAGATTCAAGTTCACTAAAAGTACCCTGTAGGTTTTGATTCCCTTGCGAGTATCGAAAATTTGCGGAAATATGCGGCATAAACATGTATTGCGTTGGCTTAAAAGTTCGATTTTTTCACAGCTCCAAGGGACAGTAGGCTTGAGTATATTTCGTATAAATTTTAGCTTGATAGTTCCGCACGTTCCTGAGAAAAAGGGTCTTGACAGACAGACAGACAGACGAACGGACGGACGGACAACAAATGATCTTAGAAGCCCCTTTTCACACGTACCGGTTTCCTACATAGCAGATTGCCCGGTTGCCCGCCGGTACGTATGAAAGCGAACGTACATGTCCATATATTTCGCCGCCCGCCGGCTACCTGGCAACCGGTACGTGAAAAGGGGCTAAGGGTTCAGTTTTTTATTTCCGAGGCACGGAACCCTAAAAATAATAAATTGTGAGGGACACAATTATTCACACACGGTTATTTATAGTCCTAAACTAGGCAGAACCCGCACTATGGGTAACTAACTGATAGACATACATATTTAACCCTTAGCTTTTTTATTTTTCCATTGGTTTTGTATCTTATTTCAATTACATCGAGTTAAATTTAAGATAGCACTTATTTCTCGAATACCTGGCCAAGGGTAAAAAAAATTTTAACACCCAGACTTGAAGCCAACAGACATGTTCATGCACATAAATGTTGACCCCGAGCGGGAATCAAACCCGCGACCTCCGGCTCAGAAGGCAGGGTCACTACCAACTGAGCCAAAGTACATTTTTAGTCAATACTCATTACTAGATAAGTATTTATTATAAGTATAAAGTTTTGTGAATTTGTGTTAATATTTGTATACTTCATACATAGTATAACAAAGTCGCTTCCCGCTGTCTGTCTGTCCCCATGTATGCTTAGATCTTTAAAACTACGCAACAAATTTTGATGAGTTTTTTTTTAATAGATAGAGTTACTCAAGAGGAAGGTTTTAGTAAGCATTGCACCCGTGCGAAGCCGGGGCGGGTTGCTAGTACATAATAAATATACTTTTCAACGCACTTGTGACTCTTGAGTTGCAGGTGTCCATGGGCGACGGTAGTCACTTACCATCAGGTGACCCGTCTGCTAGTTTGTCACCTTTTTTTATAAAAAAAAATACTATAAAAAAACTACGAAAGATTCTTATCAAATACATTTTATTTTCCTACTGACTCAATTATGTACACTAACTTAATTCTTATAATAGTCCTTCCATTTCCTTCATGAACTGCATGTAAGCGTCGTCTTTGCTTGGCGCCTGTTTCAGAACGTCTGCCGGCCGCTGCAGCGTCGACTTGACTTGCTTCATCTTCTTATCCTCGCGTTTCACTCGCAGAGCTGAAGGCACGAACCTTGTCACATCAGCTGACAAGTTCCTGATTTGAGGTTTCGCACTGATTGTTGCACCTGTAGAGATCCAGCCAAAAATAGAGTCAGTTTAGTCTTTAGGAAATTTATTAGCTTAACTAAATTGTTGTGTCCGGTCCGGCGATGAACTCACCAAGTCACCACCCATCACGTTAAGATTTTCAAAGATTATACTAGTGAAATGTGGGTATTTCCTGAAACGGAATTCCTCTGCCTACCCTCGAGGATAAAAGGCGTGAGATTATATATTTTATTTTAAATTGTTAAAATTTTACGTAACTCCAAACTATAATATTTTATTGTGTGGTGATAATCATAATTTTCATAGGTATATCATACCTATCAGCAAAATCATTGAAAGTAAGACTCATGCCTTATTCTAGAGGGGTCGCCGGTCGTCAGAAATACATACAACCATTGTATTTTTTTTTGCAACTATACTGTTAACATTTACTTTTGATTTGACTGTAAATTATTAGAGATCCTAATAACAAAATATTTTGTTGACCAACCTTGCGGCCCATCCTTCTTCGTAATGAGTTGCGGTGCGGCAGTGAGGACTGACACCTGCGGCAACGCCTTAGGCGGCGGCGGGGGCACCAGTGGGCGCAGCAGCCTCGGGGGGGCCCCAGGTGGAGGCCCCGGAGGCCTCAGCAATGCGCGTGGGGGCAGGCCGGGAGGAGGCCCTGGCGGGGCCCCCGGACGGCCTGCGGGGGGCCCGGGCGGCATGCGGAGTGGCGGTGGGCCGAGAGGCGCCCGAAGCGGTGGAGGTCTGAGGCCTGCAGAAAAAATATACTTACATAGAAATAAAATAGAACAGCTGTTGTTGATAAAATTCGAAAGTAGCCCAAACCTATTCTAGTCAGAGACTGCTGGTACCTACCAAACAACTTAAGATAAACTAGCTTTTACCAGCGGCTTTGCTCGCGCGTTCATTACACCCCTTTAGGGGTTGAATTTTGCAAAATTCTTTCTTAGTGGATGCCTACACTGTATAAGCTATCTATGTGCAAAATTTCAAGTCTCTAGACCCAGCGGTTTAGGCTTGATATATCACAAATCAGTCATTCATTTTCATCATCAACCCGTAACAGCCCACTGCTGAGCTAAGGGTCTTTCCTCACACATGAGGAATTATGGGCTATAATCTCCCACGCGAGCCCCCCGTGGCCATTTAACAGTCAGAATTTTTCAAGCCACTCAAGGGTATCTGACATGGCGTAACGACAGTCTGTCAGTTTATCATTTTATATATAAAGATAAATCAGGCGAACGCTATAGCCTACCTACAGCATCAATAGATACTGTGATCAAACAGTCTGAGGGACCTCATCCCGAAATTGGGAAATTAATATGTCTATGGAAATACACAATACATTGTACTTTTTTTTGTATCACTGTGTCACTTGTTGCATATTTTTATTGGTGTAAATTATCACAAGTATAACAATCACCTCATAATCACCGCAAGGGGCGCTCGTCGGCGACAGACTGCCAACTGACCGTGAATGCACACGTTGCTGTTTTATTCGTTGTTGCCTTACTAATACTCAAAGGAAAGTACTTGAATCGGCCTTCTGTACGTTAGTACTATTATATATTCTGTGCTAGAAGTTACCACTCTATTTGCGCTGTAGCTTGGTGCTGGTGACAGTTTTAGTAACGTTGCGTTGCATTCTTGAAAGTTGCCACGATTTATATATTATGACTTAGTATTTTAGCTGTATCACATTCGTAATATACAACACAGTATGTCAATACTGTGTTTACAATACTGTACTTATTCGATTTCAGCTATTTTTAATATGTGTTGAATTTTTCCCAAAAATTAATTAGCCTAGATGAATTTAGTGCGTTCTATAGAAATCGTGCTAATAATAATAGATGTTTAAGAAAATTGGTTAGACACAACTAAAGTTTGATTGCTGCATATTTTTCTTATATTATTATACTAATTGGGGTGTATGAGGAGTTGCGCTTTTTCTGTTACGCGTTGTATTAAATAATTAATAACTGTAATAAATTAAACCCAACCAGAATGTTCTACCAGATGTCAACGTGATACACAACGGCAACTGTCACCCGCACCATGCTACAGAGCAAATAGTGTTGTTTAATATACCTGGTGGCATAAGCGGCGGTGGCATCTGCCTCATCTCCGCTCCCGGCGGCTCAAGGCCGAAGTCCTGTGGTATCTGCGGGTGAGGCGGCATCGCGCTGCCTTCGGTATCGCTGTCGGAATCGCTGTCGCGCCCACCACCAGACCGCTTTAGTGCACTTAACCTGAAAATTATCACACGTATGTTACATGAAATGTATGAAACCTAGGAATTGTACACAATAACTAGGAAATATATAAAACAAAAACCTGTTTTTTATTTTGTAATACCCTCTGCTATGCCTGCTGACATTCCAAATGTATTTCATTTTCGACCGGGATCGGAATATTACATTTTATTACGGAAATATATAGATTTTCATTTTTTAGCAATTTGGAGTACAAAAATTATTGTCTTTAATCACCGATGAGACCTTATCTACAGTCATCAACAATAATAATACTTTAATGATAATATTATAAAGAGGAAAGATTTGTATTTCTGTGACACAAACAAAAACTACTACACCGATTTAAAAAATTCTTTCTCCAATGGAAAGCTATCTTTTCTGTGAGTAACATGAGATATGATTTTCCTACGGGAACCGCTACTTTATTATAAATCGCTATGCCTACAAACGCCTAGTAGTAGATGCCCAATAAGGCCTAACTTTAAAAAGTAAACTAATGAATTCTGCAATAACTTGTTACTATGTATAATTGTATATCAGTGGGCCTCCTTTGTTACCTAGCATTCAGATCCGCTTGTCTATCCCTCTCCCTCTTCCGGTGGACCTCTTCCATTTCCTTCATGAAGTCGTCTATGTTTTGTCCGGAGAGTGCCAACATACGTTGCTGTAACGACGTCGGTTTTGGCGCGACCGTAGCAGGCGGCGGAGTCTTTGGGCGATCAGACTCAGTTATCGCTTCCCCGTCTAGATTCTCTGGAAGTGCGTGGTTCTGGGCTGCTACCTGTGGTAGAGGCGCCTGTAATGTTTTTAATACAAGTATTAGAAGCGCTAACGTAACGTTCACTGGTTAAGCAAAGTTGGGCGTGTCAGTCAGAGAATGGGTGACCGTCTAGTGGCATAAGATCACGAGCCGCTAGTTGTAAATAATTTCATCGAAAAATAATAAATCATACACTTTCGCCTGGTGGTCCTTCATCAAGCATGTCAGAGAATCGCAGACTCTTCTTCTCTTTAGGTTGATTGTCATTCTTGGATTGTTCAAGGATGAGCATTATGAAGTCCGGCGGAGGGCCGGGAGGTACGCCCGGCGGTTCTGCTCCTATTGGTCTCTCCTAAATATAAACAAAATAAATAAGTAATCTCACGCCTTTTATCCCCGAGGTATATGTTATATAGTAGTTATATGGTATTCCATCTCTACTTTTCATGAGTGTCGACCCCTAAATGTGACAGGTGGTGAGTCCATCACTTGATCGGGTCTGTAACACATGCCTCAGAATCAATTCTGGGACCTAAGGGGATCCTCACGATGTTTTCCTTCACCATTGAGCTAGTGATGAATATGTATGTTAGTCTTTGAAAAACTTATTGGTACATACCCTAAATATATATATAACACATCTCCTAAATATGTAATATAAACGTACTCAAACAAATGTTAATGTCATATGGTACTATTTTCATAAGTGGATAATTCGTCCAAGCTTATTAGTCAAGACTAACTTTTTTTAGGGTCTTTGAAAACGAATGTTACTATGGAAAATGTAGCTGTGACATCATTATTTTTACTACTCAATGCTTTCATTTTTTTTTTTTAATTTGCTATAAGTACCTAATTGTATGTATATGTGAATGAAATCAAAACAAATTTTTAGAGGTGTTTCTGTATAATCTTTAACAGTCAAATACCGCAATATTTGATGCCATCCAATTGATAGCGGTAGTTCATCATTCATTATTGGTACTTTATTGGTACAGCATGTATTCTTCTTCTATTTTAGGGATAAACGTGATTGCACTGCTGAGTTCACGAAACCTTGCTAGGGCACTCTAAAGCACTGAGAGTCTAATGAACGGGCTTGTGACAGGTTAGTGGCCCTGCACACTATGTCAGAACTCACATGTTTTAACTTATCCAAAACCAACATTTGTGTTCATAAAATGAATTCCAGTTGGAAAGTTTGGAGTATTTTAATTTGCTTAATGCCCATATTTTTAGATAACATGCCTGTTTAAATAGTCCCTCATTGTCTTTTTATTTACCTGTACACCAGTTAAAAAATATGTTTTAGTTCTTACTCTGTAAACAGAATCCTTCTTCAGTATGGGCTTGACTGGCATATTAGAGAAAGCACTGTCTATTGGCAAAGGAATTTGGGATGGAACATTACCATATATCAAATTGTCAGGAACCTGAAACAAAATGCAACATTAAACATTTCAAGTCCGGTCCGGCGATGGGCTCACCACCTATCACGTTTAGGGGTCCAATATATCTCGTGAAATGTGGGTATATCCAGTAATGGAATACCTCTGCCTACCCCCTCGGGGATGAAAGGCGTGAGATTATATTAAACATTTCAAGTATAAATTTAAAAACTCTGACAAACCTTGGACCTCTGAAATATAAGCAGGTGGAGAATGCTGACATATTTTTAGAGAATTTTAGCTTAGTTAGTCAGAATATATTTCTTATATCTTATAGACTAAACAAACATCTGAAAAAGTAATTATGAAATTTGGCAGGGAGTGCTTGCATATTCTGGAAGTACAGAACCTAGTAACTAATATTTTCACCAATTATTTTAATAAAGTAAACAGCTTTATAGTTTATGTTCATAATCTTGTTTTATTTAAAGGATATTCAGGAGCATTTTGTCATACACAGATTTTAACAGGGAAAGCTTTCACAGGTAGGTAGAAAAATAAAATTACGATTAAAACAACTTACTTGCAATGTAGGTAAAGGAATATCATCAACTTGGACTGACTGAGCATGCTTTACAGACTCATAATAAGATATGAGATGTGCTCGCCTCTTCTCATACTCCATTTCTTGCCGCTTCAATTCTACCCATTTCTCTGGTTCATCTTTATCCTGAGGTAAATATGGAATAAAATATACACAATCAATAAAGAAAAACAGTATTTATCATGAGATCTTTCTCTCTCTTACTTTAACATTTTACTTACATACATCTTGAGGACTCTATCAAATGTCTCTTTTAATTTCTTTCGTTTTTCTTTGAGTACTTTCTCGTTAAGAGGAGATGGTTGTAAAACATTGTACTCTGTAAGAAATATTACTTATAGTGAATACACACATACTAGTCCACAGGCTTGTGGACAGTTTTATTCCCCCCAGACATCTTTCACTCAAAGAGCAAAATTCTACAAATACAATATTACTAGTTCTTCCCAGTGACTCCATCCAACCGAATTCTAGGTTGAACACAGTGCCGGATTAAGGTAACTTGATGCTCTAAGCAATCTTTTCCTGTGAGCCCCCCTATCCTTAAGTGAACTACAAAGAAATAATTTTAAAAAATTTTAATATGTATCGTAGGTAGAATGTGTATGTGTTGTTCCTCCTGCACTTATCCCATACTATGTGAGTTTGGAACAACATGATTTCACATCTTATCATAAGATGCAACCAAACCAAACGTCAATGACAATTTAAAAAGTGCGGATTTTGAAATTGCTTTAACTTTCGTGTGCTCGTTTTTTTTCTCGGTTGTCTCTGGAAGGGATACCCTAAGCAATTGCTTAAATAGCTTATAGGCTAATCCAGGACTGGTTGCACAATGTGTTTTTGTTGGATGAAAAATAGCATTATTCATTCCTCAATATAAACTATTGACCTTTCATCAAAATCAGTCCACTAGTTTAGCCATGAAAAGGTAAGTGCTAGAGTTATGTTTGCATTCATAATATGAATATATTATTTTAATAGAATGAACTACACAAAGCAGTATTTTGTGCATGAAGTAGCAGCAAACCTTTGCAAACCATATCATTTACTCAGTTTCTGTAATCGCATCTGTCAACATAATTATCATTTATTTGAATAAAAACCAGCCAATATATTTATCCTAGAACATCATTTAAATATTAAAAATTAAATAAATACATTCATGACTTATCACCAAGGAGATCAGCAGAAGTATTCAATTTCTAGTATTTATTTTAGAAATAAGAAACAAACAAATGCAGTGTTTCACTGACCCATTTCATCAATTTTCTGCAATTCTTCTAAAATCTGAGTCGGGTCCTTCATTTTCAACACAGCTGCTCGAACCATTTGCCTTTGCCTCTTATTTTTCTTTAACTCTTTTTTCCTAGCCTCTTTCCCTGAAATTAAATATATAAACACCATTACAGCTTGCTTCATCAATTCATGATAATAACCATTCCTAACGAATATTTCTCAGGGACCTTCTAAAACAATTTATATTAATAATAGCAAATAACAACAATGTTTGTTCTAAACCTAAGCATAACCTCTATTGTAGTGAAACTCTAATATGTAAGTACAAAAAAATATTGATAGGCAATGAAAGATAGAAACTAATAAAAGCAATTCTATAATGTACTTAAACATTGATAATAATTACGAGACGAAATAATGGATGCATAGACTCACTCGCTTGATCCGTTGGGTTCATATATTTACCACTTTTAGTGGTATTTATTGATCGCCGCCCCATTTTAGCGGTTTTGTTTTAACTGAAACAATAATGTAAAAATATCCTCAAATATAAATATTAGTTACTTTCTCAATCAAATTAAAACAAAATGGGAAAACGCTCTCAACAAACCCAGGCAGACACAACGAAATTTGACCAACTGTCAATTAGTGATGTCAACCGGTTCTAATAAAACCTTTAAAAACCGTTTTTATTTAAAAAAAAACGATTATGTTTTAGTAACCTCTTTTTTAAAGGACTCCAATACCAATACCGAAGCTCGCCCAATCCTCTCCTCGTTTAGAATTAGTACCTGCAACTGCAACTGAGCAGGCAGCCACAAAGAAACCGGGAATATTAAGACTTTCTAAAACAAAAAAGGACAGAAAATCCAAACGCGATTATTTCTGCAGTGAATATAATACGAATGTATTTGGAAACTGAGCCTGGGCTTGAAGGAAAGCAAACAGAAGTGGCTGGCCTTGGCACTTTTGGAAAGGTAATAAGCATTTAGAGCCACTAAATAAGATTGATCTCAAATATTTGACAGTGCCAGCAACTTCTGTAGCTTCTGAGCGTATGTTCTCCACATAAGGATACATCTTGTCATCATCAAGAAGCAGATTGCAGGATGATGCGGTAGACCAACTTTGTTTCATTCATCAAAATTTTTATATAATATTTAATAATGATTTAATTGATTAAATATTATAATATTATATTAAAATTAACTGTTTTTTTTTGCATATTTATCTGTTAAAAAATATGCCAAAAACCTAAAATACTTTTAAAACCGTTTTTTTTTTAAACTAATCGGTAAATACCGGTGCTGAAAATTGTAATCGGTTGACATCTCTACTGTCAATGGCATGACAGTTGAAGTGTTCTTATAATTTCAATTCAAGACCATGGATACAAAGTTGGCAGTCTATAACAAATACGCCTTTTGACTATCGAGCCCGGGGCCTGTTTGCTCTCAGTTGGTAGTGACCCCGCCTTCTGAGTCGAAGGTCGGAGGGCTAGAACCCCGCAAGGGGCCAACATTTTTATACAGTTGTTTAGTAACCATAGTACAGGCCATACCTAGTTTGGGACTGAATAACAGTGTGTAAATCAAAGAGTCAAATATTATTGTTATTATTTTAATGGTTTTTAACATGGTGCCTGTCTGTCTGTCTGTCACAACTCCTTGATTCACAACGACATAGAAAGATCTTTCAAATCAAAAATATAGCTGTCATGCTATATTTTTTGATTTGAAAGAATGCAAGCGTCATGTTTGACATACAGTTATTGATACACAGGCGTGTTATTTATTGTCTATGTCCATTATTCCATAGTCCGTATTTGATATCTATGTCCATTTCACATCTTAGAGGTTCGGTGACATGAGCTGTCACCGAACCCATACGAGTTGACAACACTGACAACTGACAGTTCACTGTTGACAATTGAAGTGATGTGCAATAATGAAATCCAATCGGTTTTTCTAAAGTATCGAGTAAGTTTGCAAAGGATAGGAATCGATTTTATAAAACGATTTTTCAAAATTACTTTTAATGAATTCGAAATAATCTCTCAAACGAATTACCAACTCCCAAACTGGAACATTCAAAACAGTATTTTTGTTCTTTTCAGCATTTTCCAAAACCAAAACAACAATAACCATAACAAAACGAAAAACTCAACAAAAGTCCAAACAAAATCCAACGCGCGAAGCAACCACTACGAAAGTACGAAAACACAAACCGCATACAATAAATGTAATAATGAAAGGCAAACTAAACTCAGCTTATGCTTCTATTTGTGGTTGCTCTGTCCTTGTTTTAGAGTCCATGCACAAAACTAGAGTATCTTTAACCAATGATATTATAATATTATGTTACTATCTTTTTTGTCATAGCTTTTTGATGCAATACGAAAATATCATAGGTACATCTACCAATCACAGACCCCTGCCTGCCCAAAATATACAACAAAATGAAAATTTATCAAAAAACATTACATCTGTTTTCGGATTTCCGCCAAAAAGCTTCGATTCATCGATTTGTAGACGAGTAACAGTTCCGTTTCACGCATTTTTTTAAAAAAGAGAAACTAGTTCAGTCACTAAAGATTCTGAAAAAGAAAGAAGAACAAGCGAACATGTTCCATTTGTTATAATATGTAGAAATGGAGGCGTTCATACATATCCAACGTGGATTAGAGCTACCAGTTTAGATGTTTAACGCAAAGTCGGGTGGAATCTGAAACCACTTTAAACCTAGTGTAAGGCAAGAGAAAACACACCAACCACAACACAAATTAGATATCACTAATATAAACAACACGTCTCTCGGTATTAATAGCTGTATATTTTCATGACCCTTGCATTCTTCTGAACAAAAAAAAAGCCATGATTCGATGACAGGTTATTGGCAGTGGTTATTGGCAGGTTATTGGTATGTGGACATCGCCGGTCATCGCCATCTATCTTTAGTGAATGAACTAATTTTTCTTTTTTAAAAACGTCTCATTGTCTTGATTTATAGTCTGAGATTTTTATTTGTATTTTAGCCATGACATAATAATAAAATATTCATTATTTTTGGAACCATCTACTTTTCAACCGACTTCAAAAAGGAGGAGGTTATCAATTCGACACGTCTTTTTTTTATGTTTGTTACCTCAGAACTTTCGACTGATGCTTCCAAATTTGTCCCATTGTGCGATTTTTTTGACGCCGAGTGTAGTACTATTACTTACTTATTCTGTGGTAGAACGCAATAATGTGAATTGTGAACTGTCACCGAACCAAAGAGATTTAAATACTATTATTTAAATCTCTTTGCACCGAACCCAACTGTGTGAAATGGACATTGGACCGGTGAACGGAAAAAACACACAAAAACGGTGTTTTTTCCGTTCACTGCATTGGACAGACAATGAACTTATCGGTTGCCGAACCGATAGAGAAGAAGACAAGAACAAATATATTTAATTAAGCCACTTGGAGCAGTGCCTATTAAAAATTTACTGCATTTCTATTGAACATCAATTGCTTAGGATCTGCTGGGAATTCAAAGTGGCCTTTTTAGACCCCTGGTACCTACTTGGTAGCTTTAATACACTGTTGTCTCTCATCCATCAGTAGGATATGCGTGTGTAGTAAAAATTTTGCTATGTAAATATATATACAACGCGTAACAGAATGCACCCCAATTAGTAGGTATATTAATACAAAAAAATATGACGCCTTCCTACTTTAGTTGTGTCTAACCAATTTTCTTAGATAAAGAGCAATAATAGTACGATTTACATAGGTACCTAGCACTAAATTCAACTATGCTAATTCAAGTTTTCAGAAAAATTTAACACATTAAAAATAGCTGAAGTCGATTAATACCTACCTATAAGTAGTCGATACTGAACAAACTAATGAGGATCAGTAAAGTTATAGCAAATCCATTAGAAATATATTCACGTTATTCTTTATGATATAAGAGTGATATATCTTTTTGAATTATCCAAATCGGACCATTACTTACGGAGATATTAAATAATAAACATATGCCGCTCCTGTCGCAAAACTCAATGAGCGCGGGAGCATGGTGACGTCACTGTGACGGAACCGAGCTCGGCCGGCCGGCCGGCACTCACGATTTGAGGAAGCGGCGCGTAATATTTGTGTTGTTAGAGTGTAATTTTGTGATATTTAAGTATAAAACAAAAGAACTTACTTAATATGAGTAAGTACTAATAAAGTAGAAGCAGGTTTTGTGCAAACTCAATCATATAACCTTCCAAAAGTGGATTCTTTCATGGTATTTGATTACCTAGGTAATCATTCTAAGTTGGTTGGTCGTTGGAAACTACAAAGGTAAGGGTACTTACTGCTTATTTATCTACGATTACGTACATACGTACTTATTAGTACTCTTAAATTTGGTAGTTGTTGGTAGGTGTAAGAAAGAATGAATATTATAAAGTGTAGGTACAGGGACGTATTTAGAACTTATAAATTTTGTTTACAGTATCTTGATAAACGAAGTTGTTTTTTGTTTATTCATACGTAGGTACATCATTACGCGGATTTACTTTTTAACCTATACACTTTATTTAGTGATCTACACTTGTTGATCAAGGTATGACAGAAACCTGAATATTTGTTGACAACAGCTGGTTTTTTTGCCATCTCGCTTTTTGTTACAAGTCAGTCGCTCAGTATGTACTTAGGAAGGATGACTTGAGTATAAAGCAATTTTTTAGAGTTTCTTACCTCAAAAATAAAAACGGAACCCTTATAGGATCGTTTTCTTGTCCGTCTGTCTGTTAAGAAAACCTACTTCCCATTGGTCTAGCTAGAGCTATGAAATTTGGTAAGAAGCAGGGCCATATGACACAAGTAATGGAATAACATGAATGCACCCCTGTTGAGTAAAGGATGCTAGGTGCGGACTCACGCACGAAGGGTTCCGTACCATTTATCTATAAAAACGGTAAAAAAACATGTTTGTTTTGTGGAAGCAATTATTTAAGATCTGTGAAAAAGTACAAGGAATCGTATTTAAAGAAATATATGGGAGTACCCCCTTAAATATTTGTTTTATTTTAAATGAATTATTTATTTAAAGTGTATATATTATAACTAAATATTCTGTGAATATTTGAAGCAGGTAGATACCTGTTGCCGTTATCAATATCGAGCAAACATAAGCAAAAAATATTTTTTGTATGGGAGCCCCCTTAAATATTTATTTTATTGTCTTTTTGTATTTTTTGTTATAGCGGTCAGAGAAATACATCATCTGTGAAAAATTTAACTGTGTAACTATCAGGGTACATGAGATACAGCTTTGTGACAGTCGGACGGACAGCGGAGTCTTAATAATATGGTCCCGGTTTTTTACCCTTTCGGTACGGAACCCTATAAATTCACTTCGGTTCGATTCAGCTATTCACATAATATGCTTTTAGAACTTTTCTAGCTGCTCTGGTAGACACCGCACATACATACATACATACATACACATACACACGTAAATTTCGTTGGCAACAGCCCTTTCGTATAGAATACGAATTTGCGCTAAAAATATTATTCACTCTTGATTTTTACCCGAGTACGTCCCTGTGTCATCGTATTATCATATAATAATAATATAATCTCACGCCTTTCATCCCCGAGGGGGATCGTATTATCCTTTGAATATTACACAGAAATGGGAACGATCAAATAGATAGGTACCTACGTAGGTTTATCCACAATACTCAGGAAAAGTAAGGTATGTTTCTATAAATACAGCAGGATTAAAAGAAGAGAAGGTACACTACACGTACCACCTTATTTCCATGAATATCAACTAAATAATAGGTATATTATAGTTAGGTAGGTATGTACTTCGAAATGATCTTCAAAGTAATGTCTTGTAGCCTGGGCAGAGGGTGGAGTTTCAACATCTCTTTTTACAACGGAATAACATTTTTTACGAAGTTTTGGATCTTTCGGCACCTTAAAAATAGTTTTTCTGGCGTTTTTACAGAAGTGTTTGTACATTTCGGTACTATACAATATTTGCACATAGTTAAAAACTTGAATTAGATATAAATCAGACACTTAATTTCTTTTAAAAGTCCCAATTAAAGGAACAAAACACTTCGCGCCTTATCGCTGCCTACGGCTGACTCGCGGCTTCCGTCACAATGACGTCACCGCTACCGCGGCGGCTACTCGGTGAACTTCGCTAGGAATTCGGTCATAACTTTGTCAATTTTAGTCGTAGAACAAAAATTTTTGTACTGTATGTTAAGGATTTCTTAGCTCTATAAATCTGCATTCTCAACTAAAAACGTTACGGATCCTCATTTCAGGAATTGCGCTTATTCTGTTACATACCTATTGTATAAATATTAGTCTGTCAATAGTAGTAACATACCTATTTACCAGGAGGCATAAGAGAATAAAAAATCCTATAACATGACCTAGGCACTCCAGGCAGGTCCTAAATTAGGTATCACCACTCCAAATTTTGCGTACAGACAAACAGGCATAATTAGGTATTAATTACCTAAATTTCTAAAATTGATATTTTGGTCTTTAGGTGCATGTTTATCTTTTGTTGATGCCTACCCACCTAAAGTTACACGTAGCGGACGTAGTACCTACCTACCTACATAACTGGCTACACACACATACAAACGTAGTTATGTACCTACCTACTGTTTACAAAGTAAAAGCACAGAATATGTAAAAGCTCCTACTAACGTACTATAAAAGCACAGTTTTGTGAAACTGTGGTTAAAGTTATTTTTTTACAAGGCGTAGACCTATTATAAAAATGTTGCGTTGGTTAGTTTTGGATTTAACCTTCTCAGTGCTGGCTGTCGTCGACACTTTACGTACCTACTAATTAAAATCTCAATTAAAACAGATAATCTTTAGGTAGGTTCTTAATCGAACTAAGTAGGTATTTAATAAATCTACATAAAATACTTATATAATGATCGAAATATAAAACAATTAACGATCGAATATAAAGTCAATGTACCTACCCTGTACCTAGCCTAGCGCCTATAATATTGATACCTGTTGTGTACGTAATGTACTTTACTCAGTATTTTACGCGAGACGGGGTCGGAGTGTTTGTAGTGAATTGTATTCTCATCGCATCACGTACTACGCCATACACACACAAATAAATTTTACGAGACATCCACTACTCACTAGATTTCATTCATGTACCCAAACTAGACCGTTCTTGCCATCTCTTTCCCACTAGGGAAGTTCCGTACATGCGAGTGCAAACAGCAAATTCCTTAAACCACGAAATGGCGTTTGTTGAACCGATTCGCCGCGCGTCGGTCGAAGTCTGGCTCGCTCCCTCGCGCAGTGGCAGAGAACGCGTCGAGGCGTTCGACTTTCAAGCAGTGCCGTACGTTAGTGTCGTGTGTCGTGTATGTCTTCATTATTGATGCAAAAGTTCCACGATGGTTGACCACAACGAGAAATTATTACAGGAGCTACAAAAGAAAAGTGGAAATAATGTTTGTGCTGATTGTGGAACCGAGGGTACGTGAATACCAATGTTTATATTATGTAGTGATAATGTTTTGCTTGTGAAGCGTGGTATTTCCATGGGGTGAATAGGCGGGGGGCGTAAGTGCGTCCATGCTTTGGAGTTCAGTGACCTTAACGTAAAATGCATTCATTGAAAACATATCGTCGACGTAGAACATCATAACACGAATGGAGTAATGAATTGATGACTCAAATGTGCAACATCTTAAAAGGATACTCTAGCGAATGGTTCCGGTTGTGGTACCTAGGCATACGCAAATTGAA
Source organism: Ethmia dodecea (assembly GCA_963855545.1). Taxonomy (NCBI): domain Eukaryota; kingdom Metazoa; phylum Arthropoda; class Insecta; order Lepidoptera; family Depressariidae; genus Ethmia; species Ethmia dodecea. The sequence goes on from OY979449.1 coordinate 6,027,188, forward strand.
AATTGATTTTGTGTGACCAATAATAGCACTTAACGGCGGCGTGCTCGTGTTTGTTTTGTAAAACATTACGCACAACGTTCTTACTGATTAAATTGATTATCAAAAACACTGCGTAGGTTATTCTATATTGTTATCTTGGATGCTTACTATACCCTAATAAAATACTTAGGTAGTACCTACATAGTTGCATGTTTGTTTACTGTAATAAATAACTGACATTTCAATACCTAGATTGCTTGTCTATATTTAGCTCAAATTGAGGATTAACCGGACAGTGATACTGTTTATGATTTAAGTATGTAAGTATGTACCTACCTACCTATTACGTATTCGCATGTAGGTAGGTATATCCTCCAAAATTGCTTAATGTCTCTTTTATAATACTTATCAGGTAAGTAGGTACCTACTTACATACTTTTTAAACTATTTTCTGATACTACCTATTTCATTTTACGTAGGTAATTTTATATAAATCGCATTTAAGAGTAGTACCACAGAATAAGTAATAGTACCTACCTACTACGTAGTAGTACATACCTATGTACTTGTATAAATATTAAATACTTAGGCAATAAATAATAATATAATTTAAAGTAGCACAAAGAACAATTATTATACAGTAGGGTAAAACACCCAGTAGTCAGCCTTACTACCTACCGCTTAATGAAACATTGGAAAACTAATATTATAATATGTTGACTGAAAGTACGTATAAATAAATCTATAAATCTATAATCTATAAAAACGCTTAAGGAATGTCAAGGTTATATAATGAGTAAACAAAAATGCAACCAGGTACTTACATTACATGATGGAAACATATTATTAGTGATGCACAGAAATTCGTTTCACATTCGGTAAAACCGAAGTTCGGCAGCTTTTACCGAATTTCGGCTTGGGCCGAATTTCGGTAAAAAATACGGAACTTCGGTGATAGATACCGAACGTTCGGTAGTTTAAAATAAAACCCAAATTATACTAATTGACACACAATTTCTGCACTAAGAAACTTCTCAAGTTTTACAAGTAAAATAAATTGATACTAGCTGATGCCCGCGACTCCGTCCGCGTGGAATTTACGATTTACCCGATGACTCCTAACCCCTAGGAATAACGTTTTTTTTTTTTAAGGATATTAGCAATTTCGCAGTAGTAGTCCTACTTACTTCCTACTAGTAGTTTACTAGAGAAAAGAGAAGCGGTAATTAAAACACTTACGAGTACATTAACGAGTCGTGACCTTTCCATCACAAGAGCGCGTAGCCTTGACGGCAGATTTTTAAACCGAACATTCAGCCGAATTTGACATTCGGCAGAACCCACATTCGGTGCATCTCTACACATTTATACATTTATACAACAGCAAAATGTAAAACGCAGAAGTAAAATTTTTTTTACTATACACATAAATATAGGTACCTAGTATTAGTGTACTTAGAGTAAAATTCAATTAAAAAATCTATTTACCTGAATTGTAATCAGTGGTGTGCTTTTGAACAAAATTAAATAATTTCACGCCTTTTAACCCCGAGGGGATAGGTTTTAAAAAACCCATACTTCCTCATGTGTGAGGTAAGACCCAGTGGGCAGTTACGGGTTGATGATGATGACTATTGACACTATACATATTTCCTAAAGTTTTATTTTATTTAGCGTAGAAAGAACTACTACTTAATTTCAGTCAGATACATAAAAGGCACCCAAACCCAGCAGTCGGTTACCTTGTCGGTGTGTTGCAAAATTTTGTAATGTTGTAAAATTTTAAACCAAGTATTCGTCCACATAAGTAACTAGCTGATGCCCGCGACTTCGTCCGCGTGGAATTTGTTATTCCTTTGAGTTTAGAAAATATATCAAGAAGGATATTATACACTATCTATCTACAATAATATTATAAAGAGGAATTAAGGATTTGTATTTTTGTATGTTAATAACGAATAAACTGAAAAACTACTGGACCGATTTTAAAAATTCTTTCACCATTAGAATGTTACATTATCCCTGAGTAATATAGGATATATCTATGACGAAAAAAATTAGGGATCCTTACTAAAACTTGTCTGTACATGCCGGGATTGGAACCCTAGGCTCGCGAATGAGAAGCGGGCTCTTTAGCGACTGGGCTATCATTGCTATTTAATATTTTTGTTATTAAAAACACCCTATATACAACGCGTCACAGAATAAGCGCAATTCCTGATACGTACCCCGATTAGTATACTAACATAAAAAGATGGTGATGCATTCGTAGTTTAGTTTTGTCTAACCAAATTGCTTAAATAAAGAGCGATAACAGTACGGTGTCAATAGGCAGTCCTAAATTTATTTATTCTAATTAATTTTTCGGAAAAACTTTACACATATTGAAAATAGCTGAAATCAATTAAGTAGTTGATACTAATTTCAGGAATTGCGCTTATTCTCTTACGTGTTGTAAAGCCTAGGACACTCTCTGGATTATGATTTTTGAATTAGTTCTTGATGTCAATGGCTACGCATGTGGTCATAATAACAAATAAATTTCCATAAGGAACCCATAGTGAATTCTCAAAAAAAAAGAAGTGGACTTTGTATGGAGACTATTGAAGAATATTTGTGCCAAGTTTCAAGTTGAAGATAAGAAAATCTTGTTGTTTGTTTTGAGGAGTATTTTTACAATATTTTGAATACACCCAAAAATAAAGGTTTTCCGTACATACCAAACTCAACCCCTACTTTCACCCTTTGGGGGAGGACTTTCGAAAAATCCAAAAATACGTATCTCATCATTTATTTCTAAGAGTAGTTTTTTTTTTGGAAAAACCAGAAATACGTATCTTTTTGTTTGTTTTGAGGAGTATTTCTACAAAGTTTTGAATTGATACACCCAAAAATGAAGGTTTTTCCATACATACCAAACTCAACCCCTACTTTCACCCTTTTAGGGGACGATTTTCGAAAAATTCAAAAACACGTATCTCATCATTTATTTCTAAGAGTATTTGTGAGAAGTTTCACGTTGATAGAATAAAAAAAATAACACGTCTCCATACCAACTCCATCCCCTGTTTCACCCCCTTCGGGGGGGTTTTTTAGAAAATCCGGAAATACGTTTCTTGTTATTTGTTTTGAGGAGTATTTTTACAAAGTTTGGAATTGATACACCCAAAAATGAAAGTTTTCTATACATACCAAACTGAACCCCTACTTTCACCCTTTTAGACGACGATTTTCGAAAAGTTCAAAAACACGTATCTCATCATTTATTTCTAAGAGTATTTGTTGAGAAGTTTCACGTTGATAGAATAAAAAAAACAACACGTCTCCATACAAACTCCATCCCCTGTTTCACCCCCTTCGGGGGTTTTTTTTAGAAAATCCGTTGTTGTTTGTTTTGAGGAGTATTTTTACAAAGTTTGGAATTGATACACCCAAAAATGAAGGTTTTCCATACATACCAAACTGAACCCCTACTTTCACCCTTTTAGGGGACGATTTTCGAAAAGTTCAAACACACGTATCTCATTATTTATTTCTAAGAGTATTTGAGTATTTGTGCCAAGTTTCAACCTGATAGACGTAAAAAACAACACGTCCCCATACAAACTCCAATCCCCTGTTTCAACCATTTAGGGTTTTTTTTTTGGAAAATCCAGAAATACGTGTCGTGTTTTTTGTTTTGAGGAGTATTTTTACAAAGTTTCGAATTGATATACCCAAAAATGAAGGTTTTGCATACATACCAAACTCAACCCCCACTTTCACACCTTTAAGGGACGATTTTCGAAAAATCCAAAAACACGTATCTCATTATTTATTTCTAAGAGTATTTGTGTCAAGTTTCAACTTGATAGACGTAAAAAACAACACGTCTCCATACAAACTCCATCCCCCTGTTTCAACCCCTTAGGGGTTTTTTTTGGAAAATCCAGAATCACGTGTCTTGTTATTTGTTTTGAGGAGTATTTTAACAATGTTTCGAATTGATACACCCAAAAATGAAGGTTTTGCATACAAACTCTCAACCCCTTTTTCACCCCCTTAAAGGTTGAATTTGGAAAATTCCTTTCTTATTCCTAGTCTACGTCTTTAGAATAATATATGTGAAAAAAATCTGCTTTCTAGGTGTAAGGGTTTAGGCTGGGCGTTGATGAGTCAGTGAGTCAGGACTTCTTTCTTTATATACAATATGTATCAGAAAGGTGAAATAATATTGAAGGGTGTATATGTATGTCGTGTAACGAAATACCTACAAAAATATCAGATCTAATATAGCAACTTTTTTCTTTCATATAAACTTAATAATTACTTTTTATGTGTGAATTTTCGCCAACCCTGTGATTGAAGAATAAAAGCGTAGGGGCTCGTTGACCGTAGTAGTGGCAGGTAGCGCCTGCGCGCGCAGCTGATCGCTCGCGCCGAGCGCCCCGGTCGCCGCCCGCGCCTTAACATACCTACCTACCTATTTTATTCTAGGGTAAATGTTATTGGAAATAATAAAAGTTATTAATAGCAGTAATTATTTATTCAAAAAAAATTAGAGGTAAAAGCATAGTTTTTATTCAATAATAAATTTAACTGATCAAAACATTGTCATTAAACAAGTAATACCTACCTACATACTAGTCATGTAGTTTCATCCAACTTTTACACTTTGGGATTTGGGTCCGACCTACTATTGGTTTACACACACATTAATACCGCACAATAACTCAAAATGTCCACCCGTGCGCGCAGTGGGTAGGTACCACCAGCCGCAGGTCCCGGTACTACGAGTAGACGTACAGGCGCGCGACCTTGGGGGTTTGAGCGCGGAACGAACCAGCCTCGCGCGGAGGCAGACACCTGACAAATTCTCCCGAAGCAGCTGAAGGATAGCATCCGCTGCTCATCCAGCGGTCTACCTTCGGCGAAGCGCACGTGACACAGCTCCCTAACTCGACTGATATTGCCATCAGGAGCACCGACACAAAGTCATTTCATAAGATTCACTTGAATAATCGTGAGACACTGTAACGACTGTTGCGAGTCATATTCTTTGATTATAACACGTCTTCACTCGTTGATAGATAGGAAGCAACTAAGTTCATTGATTTGAAAATGAAAGAATTTGCCGATTTTCTAAAATTTTGTTCTAGGGTTCAGTTGAAAATTAAACATAAACCTATGAAGATAAAAGACGTAAAAATAATTTTAAGCGATACAATGATAATGAATCAATTAATTACATAATTTACTTTTCTCAATTGTGAAATAATAATAACGTGAAATAAGGTAAAAGACTTAGAATTAGTAATATTTTTTAAAACATACGGAACCACTCAATAAATAGAGGGTGGAGCTAGACTCTTTAATAATGCCGCCGACGCGCGACGGCCCTTTGACCTTTGCGCATTGTCCTTATTGGCCAAAAAGGAGCGCGCGGACGTTCCTAGTGATCAATGGATTTTTCATTGATCTAAGACCGCAATCCACGTGGACTACAAAATTCTATCAAAGACTAATAATGTCAGATATTTACGTAGGTAAATTAGTAGGTTTTCTTTAAAACTATGGGGAAAAAAATAATAATGATGGAGTATTATCGGGCCTGTTGGCTCAGTTGGTAGTGACCTTCAGAACCGGAGCTCGCGGGTTCGATTCCCGCTGAACAACATATGTTGGCCTACAGTTGTGTGAATGAACATTTTTGTTGGCTTCGGGACTGGGTTTTCAATAATTATTTAAGTATATCTATTAGTTATTTAGTACTCATAGTGTAGGCTCTGTCTAGTTTTTCGTAGGTAAAAACACGATGTCTTATCTGTACCATGTTTAGTCACTTAATAGAGAGTTCAACAGCATTTAGCAGCTGATTTAAGGGTTGAAAATGATTTTTTTTAATGATAACTTCCACGTCGTTTTACTCCAAATTTATAGTATATATTAAACAAGAGACATTTTTCCCGAACTGTATATAAGCTACTTTATATGACCCTTAATTATTATTTCACCTTTCTGATACATATTGTATATAGATAACATACTTTACAAAAAAAATAGTGCTTTTAGGATATATCTTCAAAAATCAATTTTACAGTTAAAGTAAATAATAATCTATTACAATTCAATAAACCCTAGGAGAAACTAACCAAAATCTGAAACACGGTTCACGAAAAGAAGACTGAGTAGGCATGTGAACTTGTTGATGACAGCAGTACAATCGGACGTGTATTTCTTTAGGCTGATGAAGCTATTGGTTTGAAAGTGGAACTATTAAACAATCGGATCATACAGATTTACAAAAAATTAACAACAACAAAATCGTCAACAAATGTAGAGCTTTTTATTTATTTATTTAAGATTTAAGTCTATAAGGGCTGACTACTGGGTGTTTTACCCTACTTAAGTCTGAAATTCACTCCTCGAATTTGTTTTACATTGGTAATTGTTAGTATCTACGGGGTATAGGCAATTAATTAGGTACCTTCTATGTTTTACGAGTAGCTATTTATACAATAGTTTATAGTAGTAATAGCTCCAAGAATGTGGATATCTTAATTATCCTAGATTTCATGGAATGACAAGTACGTACCTGGGTAATTAGAGTAATTAGGTACTTAATTAAGCAGATATTTTTATGAATTCTGATTAAAATAATTCGTTTGAACCTGTTTTGATACATAGGAGGATTCACCCAGAACTGTTATGACCAAAACATAGCGTGGTATGTTAATTTACGATTGGCGCAGAGGCCATGTTTTTTATGTGTGAGTGCGAGCGGTGTGACGTTGTGTCGGTGTGGCTCGCTCGATGTGAACGCTTGTAAACACGGATGTACTATGAACTGCCGTGAATCGTGATGCAAGAGTACACCTTTTGATACAAACTGTTGACATTTTTCAATCAACATCCTATAAACAATTGGCAGTCAACGTCGTTAAATATGAATGTTTATTGTTTGTGTCTCTGAATGAAACTTTGCGGGGACTTGTGGCTATTTTGAGACGACCATCGCGAAGTTCATTTTTACTGACACAGAAAGACAAGTCGAGAGAGATACCTACCTACGTCGGTCACTCGTTCATTGGCTTAGTCTAAAACTTCTACAGCTTACAATAGGACAAACTTTGCTGTGGAAATGCCTACCTACAAATATTTCAATTTTAAAAAGGATTAGACATGTTTTCTACTCAATCCGAAATAATTGTAATCCAAAACCTTTTAATATAGAGAACAGGATTTCAAGGATACTATTAAATAGAACCGGCCAAATGCGATTCAGACTCGCCCACGGTGGATTCCCGGTGGTTCCGTACCTTATTTACTATGAAATTCATTCTATAGGTAACACTGTAACACATAAAATAATTCTTAAGGTTCCTTACAAAATTAACATCGATTATTACAAAAAAATTAAAACAACCTACACTTATTATAGTACTTACAGCTATTTACAATTGTTAATCATTAGTAGTATACACAATAAAGTTAAACATTATTATTTTTTATTATTTATAAATATTTTGGTGATCTCTAAAAAACTGTGATTGGTAGTTAACTTAGAGACATTGTTTTATGTAACATAGTTGTTCCGCGCGGTTTTACTAACTAACTTTAACTACCTTTGCCGTGAGAATACGGAGATAAAATAATATAGCGTATGTTATCCTTGGTGATGTAGCTTTGAATTGGCGAAAGAATGTTTAAAATCATATTTTATTTTCCTCTTTATAATATTAGTGTAGACTAGCTTTTACTGCTCCTCCGCCGTCTGGGATGAACGCGTAGCCTGATCCTAACGTTCTTCGCGATCGGTTTAGCGATTCAGAACGCATTTCCCATTAATATATCCCAAGAGCCCAGGCTTGTCAGACCTTCGTCATTTTGTAAAACCTCAAAGTTTGTCTGTGTATGTCCCTACTACAGGTGTAAACGATCCCCGAATATGAAGTTTGGACAACGGTTCCTTTGGAAGTTATCAAGCAGCAAAGGTCCATAAAATTGCACCTCAAATTCGTTATAGTGTAAAGCCCAGTTTTTATATATATTTTATTCGGATTAATATTAGAAATCACGTCGTCCATTGTCAGACACTTGGTGCCGTGGAAACCCCCTGTCAGACACCCTAGAATCATGGTGAATTGATATACTTATTGATATATTTTTTTTACACTTCTATACTTTGACGATGTTATTGAAATGATACTTTTTATATTGTGCAATAAAGGAGCTATAAGATAATATTTTTTATTTAGTCTTAATCGTTATAGTGTACTTCTGAGCGACGGAATTCTTAAAAAAATAGTTTCAACATTTTGGTTTTTTGTAAGTTACTCCGTTTTTTTCTATGTATTAAAAAGTTTATTACAGAAATGAATTTCTCATCCTTGAATTATATGAAAATGACATCAAACTTGGCCTAGTAGCTATATGTGGGCAGAAATCATGTCATGAAAGTATACCCTCAATTCACCATGATTCAAGGGTCTGACAGGGGGTTTCTACCGCACCAAGTGTCTGACAATGGACGACGTGATTTCTAATATTAATCCGAATAAAATATATAAAAACTGGGCTTTAAACTTTAACGAATTTGAGGTCCAACTTTATGGACCTTTGCTGCTTGATAACTTCCATAGGAACCGTTATCCAAACTTCATATTCGGGGATCGTTTACACCTGTAGTAGGGACATACACAGACAAACTTTGAGGTTTTACAAAATGACGAAGGTCTGACAAGCCTGGGCTCTCACTCTAATATCTCTATGACCGTTAGTCCAAGTTTATGTTGTGTTTACGCATACTTATAAGAAGTCTCTATGCCATGTCAGACACCCTTAAATTGTTTAAAAATTGTGACAGTTAGCTAGCCAAAGACGAGCAAGCCATTTTTCCGATCAATTTAATAAAAAAAAAATCTTTGTATTATTTTTAGATCCAGACTGGGCTTCATACAACTTGGGCATTTTTATCTGCATGCGATGTGCCAGCATCCATCGTGGTATGGGGGCCCATATTAGCAAAGTCAAGCACCTCAAGCTGGACCGCTGGGAAGACTCCCAGGTCCAGAGGATGAAGGAGGTGGGAAATGTTGCCGCCCGAAATAAGTATGAGGAGAGGGTGCCACCGTGCTACAGAAAACCTGGCAAGAACGATCCACAGTAAGTAAATAAAAAAAAAATATAGGCAGAGGTATTCCATTTCTGGATATACCCACTTTTCAACAGATATTCATTGGACCCCTAAACGTGACAGGTGGCGAGCCCATCGCCGGACCGGATGTGTTACACATGTCTCAGAAATAATTCTGGGAACTGCAGGTTTCCTCACGATGTTTTCCTTCACCGTCGAGCTAGAGATAAATATGTACGTAAGTTATTGAAAACTCATTGGTACATGCAAGGATTCGAACCCCAGCCTCACTGATTTTCATCATGTGAAGCAGGCTCTTTAACCGTACGGCTATATCTGCTCTATAATTATCACAGTTTTATTATTATAATAAATGAATAAATGCACACAATGGTATTTAGTATCACAGTAGGCAGTACCTGTAGTATCGGGTACTGAGCAACTAATAAGCAATCAAGCTTTTGCCTGTCCTTCCTCAAACTGTGAGCTATTTTCCTGCTAAATTTCAACAAGATCGCTTCAGCGTTTAGGCCGCTAGAAAATAACAAATACTCGACCAGGCACTTCCGCTTCTCCAGAGTCAAAACTATCCCCAAGTTATGCTATATATATATATATATATATAAATATATATACTATAGCTAAATATATTATATACACTATGTAACACATTAAGCGCAATTCCTGAATTAGTTTGTTCAGTATTATATTCGACTACTTAATCGATTTCAGATATTTTTAATATGTGTTAAACTTTTCTAAAAAAATTATTAGCATAATAATATCTGCATTTAGTGCTACCTATGGAAATCGTACTATTATTTCTCTTTATTTAAGAAAATTGGTTAGACACAACTAAAGTACGAAGACATCATATATTTTTTATATACTAATTGGGGTGTATGAGGAATTGCGCTTTTTCTCGCACTAACTTAGTAAACGCTGAGCTTCTTCGTTGAGTAACATATAGATTTTCACATCTAACACTACATAAGATCATGTTTGAATAACCTAAAAATTTCCTATTTCCGGTTTCTATACGTACTAAAAAGTTTTTTTTGTGATTGATTCTATCGTGTGGATAAGACAATTTTACGTTGCATTAATTTACCGCCATACAATAAGCATTATTACAAAAGTCACTTTTTAGTAGGATTTTCAGGGTTTTTTGACGTATATTACGTATGATTAATAAAATATTTCCTCAACAATTAATATGTAATACAAAACCGCAAAATAACCAACCATAAGGAAAAATTTGCAAGGCGGGGCTTTCCTATTTTATTTTACAATAGTACACATTTGATATGATATGGTTAATTTTATTATAACTCATGCATATAAAAATTAATTTACCATACTTGTATTGATTTAAATTATATCTTTGGGGTTGTGTGTAACTTATATCACATAGAACATAGGTATAAACTATAAACAAGGAGTATATAAACTACAGTGCTTCCTTCCTTCCCTTCTTCGCCTTCGTCTTCGACTTTCGATGACATCACCTTCTGCGTCTACAATCAATGCTATATTTATGTTTCCCCTCAACTACGAGAATGTAGTTTAGCAATTATTGTAGACAGGGGGTGAAGGTGATATCATCGAGATACTGAGAAAACCCCGCGCGGAATTCCTGGGAAAACCAACGACGTGTTTTACCCGCTACCAGGATATCCCTTATTTTAATTTAGCTTCAAAATAACTCTGTTTTATGTAACTAGCGACCCGCCCCGGCTTCGCACGAGTGCAATGCTGATGTATTAATTATACATAATAAATCCTCTAGAATCAGTCTATCTATTAAATAACTGCATCAAAATCCGTTGAGTAGTTTTAAAGATCTAAACATACATAGAGGGACAGACAGCGGGAAGCTGAAGACTGAAGAAGACTTTACGATAATACTTTGCCATCTTGCATCTTGTATAGTATAAAAATACTATGTAGTGATGAATGATTGTTTATTGATCACAGTGCAATGCAAGATGGCAAAGTATTATAATTAAAGGCAACTCGGTAAACAATATCCTTCGTTTCCAATACGATAATATCAGTAGTAAATTATATGTCTAGGTTATTTCAGAATCTGTTTCGTATTTTAAACGTACCACCTGAAAATAAACAACCGGAAAACGATCGTTGTAAAAATCCACTAATAGAGACTACTATCACTGTAGGAGACTTTTAGCCTCAACTGAGAGGGGTTCACACGGGATACTCATTTCTAATAATGTCTTCTTTATCATAAATAATTCTAAATCAGAAAAATCAAATATGTATTAAATTAAAAAAGATATTTTCGTATTCTAATTACAATCTTTTATCTATTAGGTACCTCATGCAAAGAGTATCGATTGTGATTGATCAATGTTCTCTTTCACTGCAAATAACGTGAAATAAAATTTACTGTTTACAAGCAACCAGGCATGGCACTTTATAGCATTGGCATTATTCATGAATTTCAGTGTTTTGATCGAGCAATGGATACGTGCGAAATACGAACGCGAAGAATTTACCCACCCAGAGCGTCAAAGCTACCTCTCAGGAATTATGGAGGGTTTCCTCATGAAGCGCGGCAAAGAAGACAGCCGTTACCAGGAACGGAAATTTGTTCTCAACGAAAACGAAGACACATTGAAGTACGTATAATCAAACTGTATTCCTGCTATTGGAAATCGGTGAATTCGTGTGCATGGTTTATAAAATAAGTATCTCATTATCATTAATTTGCCTATTCATTAATTCATACTTACAGCTTACTGCCTTACAACCACTTTTAAGATAAAATATAAATGTTTATGACATTCATTTTATATTTTATTTGCTATTTCTTTGTAACTTATGCAGTCTTCCTAAAACCTACCTCGAATATATATAATTTCTTTACAACTTTGTTTACAATTTTGTTAAAAAGTAGGTAATCTAACCCTTATCTAGAAACAACTCTACCGGAAACTGACGAAACATCTAAAGAAAATGTACTTACTCAATGATATCAAATTGGTAAAATACGTTGGTTACGGACTCAAGATAAACGATAAGAGAGATTAAAGGATAAACTCGGTTATGTAAAACAACAATGGTGTGTAAACGTGTGACGTGCTCAACACGAAAAGTTCCATACCTCTAGTTAGAGTGCCCTACGTCAAACGTGAACAAATATTGGCGGACTATACGTAATTTGCAACTCATCGCATTGTTTTGTCGCGACGCGGCGACGGCTGCTCCGCGATTTCGTACTCCTATCTTAATTTCTTTTGCAAACAATCTAGGCATTGCTTGGTATTAGCAAAACGTTGTAGGTAATTCTTTTACGTTACAGTTGTAATATTATCATAATTACGACGTGTCAGTATCATAAATAAATACAGTTACCATGTGAAGGAAAAAAAATGTAACACACCCAGAATAATAGATACTTACTACTAGTATGCAGAAATACAAACAGGAAAATTTATTAAGTTCCTTGTACCGATGCCTTGTCAACAGACATTATTTGCTGATGACTCGCATGTTTGTTAGGATTAGTAGTATTGGTACTGATACATCAATGCAAGTGTAATTTTTAAATGTACACTTTAACGTTTAGGTACTCGCAATTTAGTTATAAATTCCTTTAAAGTTTTTGTTATTTATTATTAGTTCCCTAGATTTAATAATTATGCACAAGTTATTTTTTTTAATTTAATCAGTTTTATTGCACAGTAATTCTCTCGCGCAGTAGCAATAATTCGCGCTCGCAGTTTTCTTTCTGTGAAATCGTATTTCTTTAGGAAAGACACCTAGATAGACTTAGAAAACAAAACCTTACGTAAATACAAAATTAGATCCAAATCGTTATGTAGCCGTTTTCGAGATACGCGAAAAATATTTATTTATAAAAAAGAATAATAATCATCTATCAATCTCAATCACCAGCTCGTTTAATAATATTTGATATTATGACACGCATATAACCGTTTAACAACAAAACTTTCCTTCTGGATCCATAATATAATTGAATTACTTATCCGAATATTCCGAGTTATATTTCTCCGTGTTACAATTTTTTATAAACAATATGTACATAAAAACAACTTAAATATAAAAAATATCATTGAGTGCGTCTCCTCGAGGCGGCATAGTACCCAGCATAATAATATAAGACACTTATAAAATACGAAACCCGTAAAATGTGTCAGCATGTCTTAAAGATGTTAAACAAGACTTTGTTCCATAGCCTTTGCTTAAACATATCCGGACTGGTTCTTAGGTATCACCATGCTTCCGACGGCTGTGGCCGTGCCAAGAGTTGTCTCGATCGGTTTATCGATCGTCTCCGTGTCAAAAGCTTTGGTCGCTGGAGGTAAGAATGAGAGTGAATTTGATATCGGCATAAACTGGAACATATTAAGCAATGTAAATTATCGGGATGGTGATGGTTCAATGTGTGTTGACGCGGTTCTTCTTATGTTCAGGTTCGATCAGGAATTTAACTTCTCTCATTTTGTTGATTTAAGTTGTTTAGTTTTAATACGTTGTTATCTAATATAATAATGAACATAAAAGTTTTTGGGAGTTGCGGTGCCAGATTTAGAAGTGGATGGTTGAGTAGGTATTTCCGTTAGGCATTCCATCCTCCCCTCTTTTCCTGTTTCAGCTTTGCCATAACTAAAAATAATGCTGTCATCGTGCAAAGTTATTTTCGCTCTTTGTTAGTCACTTTATAATTTATGATTAATCGCCATATCATTATAATATAATGCCTTCTAATGCCGTCATACTATGCAGAGATAAAATGATGCATAATCATGTTACTTTACCACATTACTAATATTACAATTACTCATCAATAAACCATCATGGATTACTGATAACGCCTTTTTGGTATGAAAACAGCAAAAGAAGCAGGATAATTACGAAGGGCTATAAGAATTTAGTTTTCTCATTACATCATGCATGGTTGTATTGTTGCAAAATTGTACGGTTCAAATAAGTATACCTTTTGAAATAAAATATTATTTGATGATAAAGTATAAAATATGTCAAAAAGGCCTGGTAAATATTTGGTTGACTAAGTAGGTACATTGTATTGGAAACAAATTTTATTGACTTCTCAGATATCACGTGAACGAGAATAAAGAACCTAAAGGAATACTCAGACTATCGGAACTGAACGTTGCATTTGCTCCAGCGAAGATAGCACAGGCGCACCCGAATTCAATGCAAATCACGTATATGAAAGATGGCACAACTAGACACATCTACGTGTACCACAAGGACGCAGAAACAATTAACAACTGGTAAAACATCTAAAATTTGTCAATGTAACCTATTAAATTTGTGTAACGTAATTTATGGATGGTCCCCAATCAGCACAATTCATTTTCCGTAACTTCTAGTGTAGCTCACAGAATATAAAGGAGCCTCTATTACAGGTGCTAAACAACTGATAAACATGCAACATGTAAACAAAAGTGTCACACGTCATGCACAAAATTTGGACCTCGACCATACTCGCGCTTAAAATCTATTGTATCTTCATTCCTGACAGTTGAATACCTTTCGTAACCATTTACAGGTACACAGCGATCCGTTGCGCTAAGCTGCACCTATTGCAAGTGGCATTTCCATCGGCCCCGCAATCGGAATTACTCCTCCGCCTGCCCAAAGATTTCGCCCGCGAAGGCTTCCTCTGGAAGACTGGACCTAGACCGTCAGACTGCCATCGCCGCCGCTGGTTCACGTTGGACAACAGGAAACTGATGTATCATGATGAGCCTCTCGACGCTTACCCTAAAGGGGAGATCTTCATCGGTGAGAAAATGAAAATGTGTTTTATTCTGTAGGTAATAAGAATTACATTTATATAAATCAATAGTTTAATAACAAGGCACACTAAACTTGTCCATGAAGATGGGCTAAATGTACCTAAACAGCAGTCTATCTCCACCGACAAGTTGCTGGTTCCAAATGCAGTACCCCGACAAAAACCAGAAACTCAAGGGCAGCTCTTTTTAATATCATGTCTTACTAGTAAATAAGGTTTACAATAGAGAGATAAAGAGGTAACATTATATCTTCGTCTCGAATAAAGGTGACCAATTTTTTCTCTAATAATTGCTTAACTTTTAGCCAGATAGCTGCGTGCTCAGTATAGACGTGACAATGTCAAGCTCCATTATCTGTTTCATAATAATTGTATTACGTAGACTTCTTCAAATAATACGTCACTGCGACAAAAAATGTCAGTCACCTGTTTTGTCTAATATTTAATTAATTACGTATGGGACGGCACTCCTTATAATTTTCAATGTAAACGAGTATTTTGTTTGATGATAAATATTTGATACTACGTAGCTCATTTAATTTTAACGTCATCGTGAGTTGTAAGATTATTCAAATTTCAGTACCTATCAAGTACATATTATTTAAATATAGGTACTGTAATTATAAAAAATAAAATAAAATAAAAATAGTTTATTTCATTCCTAAAAAGTGCTTTAACAAATGGTGGCTGTGGCCAACCTAGTTCGTAAAAAATACCTGTGACAGGCAGCCCCGCTCTTCCTTAATAATAGCATACAATTTTAGTTATAGGTTTTAGATAGGAACATTTAATTTTCTTAATATTTATTAGGTAGCATGCAACACCCTCCACTCCCTTACACTCGTAAGGGTGTGTAATTGGTACAATAGGTTATAAAAAAAATTACACATGCTTTTAATTATAGAAATACAAATACCTAGGTTTAATTATAATTGTACTTTCATCTGATGTTACTATCTACTTATATTGAACTTTACTACAAGCTTTAATTCATATATTTTTTTACATTTTATATGTATTTTTCAGTCGAGGATTTTCTAAACTCGTAATTTAAATTTTTACATGAATTGATTGATCTACAGATTTTATAAACCTTTTTTAAATTCAGTGAAAAAAGTGAAATATCTACATAATATGTAGACAGATATTATCTAATGACTTTCTATGCGTGAAATAAACACAAAAGTCAATAATGTAGTCATTCCTACTTATGCGCGTGAAAAAAATACTTCGCTTCATAACTTTACAACAAAA
Source organism: Ethmia dodecea (assembly GCA_963855545.1). NCBI lineage: Eukaryota > Metazoa > Arthropoda > Insecta > Lepidoptera > Depressariidae > Ethmia > Ethmia dodecea. The sequence continues at coordinate 6,043,348 of OY979449.1, forward strand.
TCATGTCATCATAAGTCAGCTGAGTAAAACCACGAGAGCACCCTTTTCACCCGGGTATTGCACCAGATATTGCCAATACAAGCTGTACGAAGTATTTCGAAGGACTCCTGATATTCACGAACTTCAGATTTCCGGCTTGGCCGAAGCTTCGGCTGGTTTATGGCCGAAAATGAAAATATGGCCAAAATCGGTTACTAATGCACCTCTTTGACCCTACCTAATGATGGGTAATAAATTTTATCGTAGTACGTCCAAGATTACTACCACTGATATGAACTTTACTTCAGCGAAGATTGATGGTAGCCGTTATGGGAGGCTTTTCTTTATTCTCAAAAGCGAATCTCTCAACTACTGCTAAAAACGGGAAGACGCCAAGGAGGACCAGAGGGAGTCAGGGGCCTCTCAAATCAAAACAAGTTTATTGCCACGACACCACAAAAACGAAAAATTATAGATACATTATAAAATGAAGTAAACTTTATTAGGCCTAGCAAAAGATGCCGGGCTCAGCGTTAGCTACGAGTAAGACAGAAGGCTTAGTCATTGTTGTCAGCCTGGCCCCGTTACCACTGTGGTTTCCAAATTAAATAAATGTTGTCCACTACTCCCCTGGATAATCACGTTGCATTATTTACAGGTCACGAATCAAACGGCTACTGCATCAAAGTGTCAAACACTGGGAATGGTTGCAAAGAGGCCCGCTTCCCTTTCCACCTTGTGACGCCCGACAGGACTTATTGTCTGGCGGCGACGTCGCACGAGGACCGAGCTGGATGGTTGGCCGTCATACAGCAGACCATCAAGCGTCCGCTAACGCCTCAAGACTCCACAGGTATGTATTCTACTACTCGAGGCGTAAAGTATGATCAATCCAGTGTTGTTGATCAATAGGCCACTATCGATAAAAGTCAGTAGAATTTTAGTACATTTTGACCTTTCTCTCCCTCTTGCCAGCAAAAGTAAGCAAACAAAACAGGGTAAATCTTTTTTTTTTAATTTGTCCAGGTTGTATTAATCATTCCTTTGCCGTGGTACCATTAATAGTACGATGGCAATTTTTTCTTATTAATGGTACCACGGATTAGATGTAAGTAAGTACACCACTGTTCCTAGTAGTCTTACCAGTCTCCTCTTTTTTCTTTACCCTATTCCTCACTGGCAACTTGATGAGCTGAGTTCGCGATCCAGGACGATATCTTTTTGTAACGTTGCCGTTGATTGTATGCAATCTGTGCCACAGAAAGCTGCGATCGCGGCCGCTTTTCCGCCTCTGTGGGAGTTCGCGCAACGATAATGTGCATGCACGAATAGGTACTGTAGGTAGCCGTCGAGAATATCAGAGATGGAGTACCTAATACAAAAAAAGCTTCTTCTCTTCAGCTAGAATCCCTCCCGAATCGGTGGTAAATTAGTAATGATTAAGAAGCCATATTTTTTGTTCGTGTAGGCCAAGTGTAGGCATAGGTTTTATATGTAAATATTTAAGTTGTTTATTACCTACAGCCTTTGAGTATTAAACCAACAGGAGACGTCACGCGCACTAGTTTCTTTGCAAAAGAGTCTGCCAATTTCTGCGGGGGGGACGAAGAAACGCACAGAAATAATGTTAAAACAAACGCATTTTTGGACAAAACAATTAAACACTAGCTTGAACTAGTTGCACACAAATACATTCACCAATCCGAGCCGTCCGTGAACTCAAAAAAACTAGTTGTATATAACAGGTATGATCGTTGACCGACACTTTTTCTTGGCAGAGGGGAACGCCTGTCAGTGGCGTCTCCGGTTGGTTTAATACTCAAAGCCTACAGCACAGCCTCTGCCTAGGTTGGGACTAAATAACCGTGTTTGAAATGTGTCTCACAATTCAATTTATGTGTTTATTCCAGTTGAGGCAAGCCTTGTCCGTAAGCGCACGACGTCGAACTCCATCAGCATATTCTCAGGAAGGTAGTTGCACCGCCTACTTCTTAGCATTAGCAGTAAAGCACACATGTTGTATCTCATACTCGCTCTATCTTTGCGAAGATAAAATTAATCATAAGAGACGTTGACGTCAGCTTTTACCTTTGATTTTGATGAATACTATGAAATCATTAAATTATTTTATTTAGGCATATCTTTATATACTTTTTGCGTATAATTGTTTCAATATGTAATTGGAAATAATTGATATTATTTTTTATATTTACATTTTATGAATGATAATCTTAATGTATTTTTAATTTTCAACAGTGTGTGTTCTAAAAAGAATTAATTTTACATGTAAATGGAAATAATGTAGTATTTAACATTTTAATAATTATATTTTAACAACGATGGGACTGGACGGGATTGGATTATTTATTGTGTTAAATTATTAATCAGTGTGATATTGCGTGAGTGTACGTTTGTACAATATGTCTGAGTTTCTTCATTCAATTCATTTTTTTGCTTTATGTGGCAATACGCACAACTTATTATATCATTAGTAACATATGTAACTATTTTAATAAAATGCATAGAAAAATTATAATATAGACTAAAATCTCAGTCTGAATTTTATATGGTAATATTTAAATGAATCACGTCATGTATTTTATGTGTAAGTAAAAATTTTCATAATTACTATTTAAATTATTTATTCAAAGCGACTTAAGCTCTCTCATTCATAAAAAAATATATTGCACAGGGATTTTGAAAGGTTTAATGATTGAAACACCAAAAACCCCGACTAGTGTAAAAGTTTTTTCGCGCGCGTTTTTTGGGCGCTGCTAGTATACAATAATTTGTGTTACCAATTACAATCCAGCACAATTTAAATTGAAGTTGAATTGATTGAAAACTTAGTACTAGTTATATTTTTATGCAAATACTTAATACTTAAACAAAGTATGAAAATGCATATTACAATAGTAATATTATTTTTATTACAAAGATAATACTCTGTAATATCATGACGTTGTCATGACAACGATTATATGCCTTCATTAAACAACATTGTACCCAAAGACGTTTAAAGAAAAAGTTTCTCTAAGAGAATGATTCTCTTCCAACCTCTTTGATTGTACCATAGAAAACCTTTCTTTCCATCTACAAAATATCGACGTACCTACACGTAGGTAATTTTAATTATTCATACTACATTTTAGTTAAGCATCTATAGGAACTTTTCTCTAAAAGGGGAAAGTATTGAGGCTCATCGTCGGGCCTCACAACTAATGCTAGAGTTTCCGGGTTTCCTTACTATTGTCACCCAAATGTCATTAAAAGTTATGTAATTGAGAATACCTATCGTTCCTTCAATTTAAACTGTGCAAACAAAGCTGTGGAAGCTGATCAAAGAAAAAATAGTACCAACTTCAGCACTCCAGCTGCCCACTCCACCGTATCATACTATGACCGTGATAGGAACGTGTCAAGAAAAAAAAAACTTTGTATTGAAAAGTAGACGACTACGCCCACTAGACCGGCCAATCACCGACCAGTACCGTAGCGTGCGATGCAGCGTCATTAGTCTACTACTGCATATGTTGCTTTCCGAACCTGATACGTTCATAGCCCGGTCGTAGTATGATACGGTGTAATGCCGTTATGTGAGTCGCTTACAACTGCTCTTTCCTAATTGCACAGTCCCATGCTTGAGGATCGTTCAGTAAATCGAAAACTACATTTCCCCGCAGTTCGCCACGTTTCGTACATTTAGTACCTATAGTAAGAACTACACTTCACCTGCTTGGTGTGTCCTGGCGAAATTGTGTCTTTCTCTTTCTAACCCTAGAAAATGTATGAAACGCAATGGATTTCTAGCCCTATGGGCCTCAGTGGAATAGGTTTATCTCAAAGAGATTAAAATATAATAGGACAAAGCGAGGAAAATTTGAAGCCAAAAGTTATTCCAAGTGGAATAAGTCTAGTACAATTTCGACCGAATAACAGCTCGCGTTCATACTAACCACAAATTTAAATAACTGGTCTGTGATACTAACTGACATGACGCTTGAGCTTCAAACAAGCTTCAAAGTTTTGTATGAAAATATTCCCAATGCCCCCTCTATGTCCTATTATATTTTAATCTCTTTGGTTTATCTACATATTTTTTATTGAAAGTCTCGATATCAAGGTCATTGTGAGCACTAATAAAAGTATATATCTCAATAGTTCTTAAATAGTAAGAGCTAATGTTTTATAAATGCATCATTAATGTATTCTGTTATCTACTTTCTATACCTAGGTACGTTTTTAAATAGATTATAATTTTAACTCTATTTTTTAATAAAAGAATCTGTCTGTCTGTCATTACCTATATCTTATCAATAAATATAGCAATAATTTGCAGCCTTTTATAAAGTTACAGTACATATTATTATTGTTAGTAATATTTTATGGAATATTTTAAAATTCCCAATGTATCGCGCACCAGCTACCTACAGCATAAGTGAAGATATTACTTAGGCATCGGTTTAATGGTTGTTGCTTATAAATTAAATTTTTATTATGTAATCTTGTATAATAAAAAATACAGTGCTAAAACGAAATTACTTTGTGTATGTGACTCTTTGAGTGTAAAAATACTTATTTAAGTATACATTTTGTAGACTACTTACATTAGAGAAAAGATGTAGGTAAATAGTGATGAACATCACAAAAGGTTAAATATTTTAATATATTTATGTAGGTAATCCAGCATATAAACAGAAGTTTTTATGGCGTTTTCGATTACATCTGTCAATTGAGTATTAAAACGTGTCAATAGATGGCGCCGAATAACTAGAACTTGGACCTAATGAGATCTGTCATCAAATATTGAAATAGCACCCATTCCCAAAAAAAAGTTATAAATTTTACATGACAATTTTTACAGTGAATTACAATAGATTGAATATTTTATTGTTATACATTATGTTTTTAGAATTTGGGGTTATTCAAATAGGTATTAAGTTGTTTTTTTTTTTTATTATTATTACCTATATATTTTTATTCATCCAATTCAAATATAGGTCAATAACAATACATAGGTACAAAAGTGAATTGTTTATTTAAAGTGAGTTGTTTATTTGTTATTATCGCCTTTCTTAATGGGCCATTTACACGAGGGCAATCCACTAAGACAATCCACTAATGGATTCGTGTAAATGGAGAGTCCACTGCAATGGATTGTCATCAAGTTTTTTTTTTGTATGCGCTTAGTGGATTGCCCTCGTGTAAATGGCCCATAATGATAGCGCACTGTCTTGGCTGTAGCTTGGCTGCAAAACAAGAGGAGCGCATCAATGTAATGCAAGAGAAAACACACCAAACCAAAAATTTTATCGCACGAAATAAACATGACAGTATCTATTGACAATAGGCTAATCCTCTGCACTTTAAATTATTTCAAAAAAACATGGTCGTTATACAATTCGCTATGACGTCGCCATCTATCGACAAAACGACTACTATTTTTCTTTTTAGCATAATTTTATTCATCAATTATTATCAATGAAAATGTAACATACATTATTAAATTTTATCATTAGGGCACTTATCTCGGTCCTATTTATAAAAAAATATTTATGTTTTGGCACTTATTAGTAGTGAAGGATAATCAAAAGTACGCTAGGAACTAGGAAGTAGGAACCTACCTAGTTACCAAAAATATGGTAGTAATAATATTTTGATAAACTTATAATAATGTATACTATGATACAGGACTAAAAGCTTCACTAAGGGTAGCGATAGAATGAATATAATTCGATTACTAAAGTTTAAAATAGGTACTCATAAGTAACCAATAAAAATTTTCTAATTAGTATTTTTTATATTTAAAACTAAGTGGCCCGGGCAGACGTTGTCCTGCCACTGACAACAGCGCCACTTATCGGGTCCAATAGTGAATCTACACCATCCAGGGACTTACTTAAATATGAAAACAAAATGTCATCCAAATCGGTCCAGCAGTTTAGGAGGAAGTCAGGTGACAAACACGTACAGAAGAATTATATATTCAAAGATATCGATATGTATAATTTCATTATCACGTAGATAATTAATAACACCGCTAGTATTTAGCGTAAAAATCTTATCAAAAATAATATTATGTAGACTAGATGGTTGGATTTTGCATATGCCACTAAAGCAATGTATTTTTCCTAATTGCATGTACAAGTTTTGTTTTAAATTTAAGGCTTTATGTAACGAAATGTGCTGCCACTCACTATATACCTACCCATAGTTTTAGTTAAAATGACAATAGAAAGTTATGAATATTTTTAGTATGTACAGTCAAGAGCAAGTCAAGCTTGACACTACCAGTTTAAGCTGAGCTCTGATTTGTACTGCGCGCCATAGAATACAGGGCCGGTTCAAAGTCCAAAGTGTCAAGCTTAGCGTGCTCTTGACTGTACCTATTTTATTCGATTAATATTCACATGCTTTAGTTCTAAGTATAGCGTAATTTATTTAACAAATTTTACCAAAACATTGCCTCGCCTAAGTTTTACATTATGATTTGTTGTAAATATTTGAAAAAATACTTTGTAGTGTGCTTTGGCATAATACATAATTAATTGTACTACTTACCTATATTACTTGTAAAGTAATAAACTTTTCACCTGCTAAAATTTGTATCATTGACTACTATGCATTTCTAATAAAATACTTTCCTTTATCTGCCACTAGCGGCTCTGCGCGGTTTCACCCGCGTAGTTCCCGTAAGATGAAATAATTTCTCCCGTTTTTTACACATTTACCACTATATCTTTGCCTATAGCCTTCCTCGATAACTGGACTATCCAACACAAAAAGAATTATTCAATTCGAACCAGTAGTTTCGGAGATTAGCGTGTTCAAACAAACAAACAAACAAACTCTTCAGCTTTATAATATTAGTATAGATTTTATTTTAAGCATAGCGGGTGCCCAGCGGAGTTGCAAGCGCGGACCAAGATTATTCCCGTTCCCGTGGGAATTCTTGAAAATCCCTTCATAGTAGTTGCCTACTACATAATCCTAGGTACCTACCATATTTCAAATAGCAGGTGCCCCTGCCCAGCGGCGTTGCCCGCGTGGATTCAGTTTAATCTCGTTCCAGTGGAAATTTACAAAAATCCCTTTAATTTAAGTGGTTGCCTACGAAGACACCTACCTACATACAATATTTAAAGTTTCTAGGTGTTATCGTTTCGGAGATATACGTTTTTTTTACCCAGTTTTTTCAATTTTCAAAGACAGACAAAAATTACAAAAAATGGTGTTATGGTATGTAAGTATATCGATAACTGTATAATTAGGTACACTACCGCTAAAATTTTCGAAAAATATTTCATATAGGTACCTACAGACGCGGCCCTAGAATTTTATTTATATCCTACTAATATTATAAACGCGAAAGTTTGTATGTACGGATGTTCGATCCTCTTTCACTCAAAATCTACTGAACGGATTTTGATAAAACTATACAGTTAAGAGCTTATAAAAGAATAACAGGCTATATTTTATCCCCGTTTTCCCACGGGAACGGGATCTACGCGGGTGAAACCGCGGGGCGCTGCTAGTGTAGGTATGTATAAATGATTATAGCAGCTCCAGCACCCGCATTTTCTTATTCTCCCGACAAGATTTCATTTTGTCAGCGCGGCTACGCCAATGCGAAGTTAGTCAATAAACGAATATGGACTACGGTACGGGGACAGGCGTCCAACGCTATTAAAGTACATATATGATTAATAAAAAAAAAGAAACACTACATATGTTATTATTAACATACATAGGTACATAATCTCACGCCTATTTCCCATTGGGGTAGGCAGAGACAACAGACCGCCACTTGCTACGAACCTGGCAGATCTCTCGCGCTTCCTCCACATCCATCAAACGACTCATGCATGCTCGTCGGTTTCGGGTATACTCTATATCTGGCTTTTCTTCAACACATCGCCGATCTGGTCGATGTAGGTACGCCTAGGTCGTCCTCTACCGACTCGCCCATTCACAACACTCTTGTATATCTGTCTCGTTAGACGACTTTCATTCATCCGCTCAATGTGACCAAACCACCTGAGCATTCCTCTTTCAATCCTAGTCACTATATCATCTTTCAAGCCGCAACGCTCTCGGATCACACTATTTTTCACTCTATATCTATCAATCTTACTCCATTAACAGAACTGTATTTTCCCCGAAATCGTAGGGCGAGCCCAGCTAGCGGATTTTCGTAGCGGACGATTGTATCCACGTAGATTTTAGCGATTTAGGTACATAACAAATGGTACACCACACGAAGATGAAATACCTACCACAGAAAGAAAATAGCCAATTATATTTAATTAATGAGCATACGTCTAAGTAGTAGTACGTTCCGCGCCTTCAAAGCCTTTGATACCTACCTATTTGGTCAGGCTAGGTATTTCTTTTGCAAGTAAGTATACTTTGGATCCTCAAAAATAATGTCCTTACTTACCGTACTTAGGTACCTACTTATGATTAGGGGTTGAAATTGGGATCCTGGGATTCCAGACTGCGTCTAGATTAGGTAAATAAAAAAAAATACACACGTAACTGCTTCCCTATAAAATATTAAAGAACTAGGTAGACTACCGCAGACACATAAATAAATAATAAATAACATACTTACCTAATACCCACATAAACATATCGATTTACTTTTCCAGATGAGATTGATGGGAATTGAAGGTACCTATTAGATATTCTTAGTTTCCTCACACTCTCCGAGTTCTCTATTTTTTTTTTTATGTAAGATAGGTAGGTAGTCTATTTTTGTTTGTTTTGTCAGGTTCAGAGCGATGTCGCCGCCAGACATCGACTTTAAACTATCGAGTTACAATTTTACAAGGTATAGAGTGTTGTCATGCAATTTTTAAGTTAAAAGGAAATGGTTTTTTTTTTTCAAACATTTTGCGAATATTTAAAGATTAGCGTTATTTTCTTTATCTTTTTACTTAACAAAAACTGTAGGTAGGTAGGTACGAGTATTGCATGGTACTTCTTACCTGATATTTTGGTAGGTACCTAGTAATAGGTACCTACCACGAGTGTAAGGTGGAAACTAATATGCTTGAGGGCGATGTCATGTCCGTTTTCTGCGTTGATGTTTTAATGGGAATCTTAGAAATGATTTGAAATATAAATTAGGTAAATAAATAACCTAAAATATCAAAACGTAACGTTTTTTTGCTTTTAGACAGAAAATTTAAATGAGAGACATACCTACAATACTCAGTTTAAAACCAATCAACCTCATTATAATTCTTACTCTGTAAGAGAGTTAAAGGCCTTTCGACGCATACTGCCAGAAACGCAAATTACCTGATACCCACGCAGATGACCAATGGTCTGTGCCTAACACCTAGGTTCACGTTATTACAAAGAATATCACAATAAAGAATTTTAAAAACCGGCTAGGAGCGAGTCAGACTCCCGCACGAAGGGTTCCGTACCATTATCTATAAAAACGGCAAAAAAACACGTTTGTTGCATGGGAACCCCCTTAAATATTTATTTTATTTTGTTTTTAGTATTTGTTGTGAAAGCGGCAACAGAAATATATAATTTTGTGAAAATTTCAACTGTCTAGCTATCGCGGTTCTTGAGATATAGCCTGGTGACAGACAGACGGACGGACAGACAGCGAACTCTTGGTAATAGGGTCCCGTTTTTACCCTTTGGGTACAGAGCCCTAAAAAGAAGAGGTTCAAAAGTATTTGTATGGGTACATATGTTTTTGTTTTTATTAATAATTAGTTCTAACTGTTAACTTATATTACGAGCTACACGGCCTAAGTAGTAACATTCTTTTGGTAGAGTAGTTACATAATGCCAGTAATAATACATAAATCACAAAATATTATGTGCACATCCCAAATCTTGTAAAGGCATAATTTATTATTTATAAATCTTTAAACATTATTGTTAATCATATTTTCTGTTGGATATGTGTTTCTCATGTCGTAGTAGTTCTCCTTATAGCCGTAGTTACAGTACTGCGGTGCGCAGGATTCGTTCGTTATGACGTCATCGTATGCTTGCTCCTCATACTCATTTTCATATTCTTGTCTGTAGATTGCGTTGCCGTTGTTTTGATTGTCTCTGGAGGCCTGCATGTTTCTGCTTGATGTGGATTCATTATTCTGCCCATTTAGGCTCCATCGTTGTGAAATTGTACAGCTAAGGGTCCCACCGTGTTGAAAAGCGAAGGGCCAAGCCTGAAAATTAGTTTTTTTTTAATATATAATATATGTTAGGGGGTAGGTAGAGGTAGCCCGTTTCTGGAAATACCCACGTTTCACAGTATATTATTTGAATCCCCAATCCAGGGGGCCAATTCTACTAAATGTCAATGGTTACAGTAGTTGGATGACAATGACAATGACATGGTCAGTCGATGGTATTATTTGCTCTGAAAAGTGTCAAAATAACACCATTGACTGACCATTGACATCTCATTGACTTGTCATCCAACTATGACCTTTGACATTTAGTGGAATTGCCCCCCAGGTGGTGATCCCATCGCCGGACTGGGGTGATATTACTAATTGTAAAAAATCTAGTAAATTTCAGTTTTATACAATCTAATGTGTTAGCCACTTTTATTATGAGTAGAATTATTACAGAACTAACATCGCCCCGCGGTTTCACCCGCGTAGTTCCCGTTCCCGTGGGAATACGGAGATAAAATATAGCTTACGTGTTATTCTGATATATAATCTATATAACTGTAAAGTTTTATAAAAATCCGTTCAGCAGTTTTTGCGTGAAAAAGGAACAAACATCCATACATACAAACTTTCGCGTTTATAATATTAGTAGGATTTTAAACGCTTGGTAACTTGAAAGTAGGAGGCGAACATGTACCTACACACGGTAATATTTATAATACCTAAGTACGAATTGATGTATTACAATACGAAGTACAGTCAAGAGCAAGTCAAGCTTGTGAACTCATCTAATTTCGTGACAAGGGCATTGAAGTAAAAAAAAACTGATTAATAATCATTCAATTTTATTGAGACTTAACTGAAGTATTAATCAGTCTCTTGTGGATACAATGGCACGAGTAATCACAGTCTATTATAATAACGTACAGAGTTCTACCTAGTTTAGAAAAGTAAGTCAACTTGGCTAATTCCGTGGTAACCTCTTTAAGTCCGTGATAGATACTACTGTAATTCTGATATAACGGAATTACACAAGTTAAAATCTATATGTGTACCAAACTAAACTTAAAAAACCTATTTTCTTCTTCTTTAAAATATTTAACAACAGTTTTCTTGTTTTTGTGAGGCTCTTAGATCAGCCTATAAGTATTTTCTCTTTTTCTTAAAGACCTTGTTTTTTGCAAAAAAAATAATTAATTAGACGGTTTGTCTTGGGAACCTCTTACTTTTTGATTTCGGTTATAAAAAGTACATTTTTTTGTATTTATGCTCTAACGTTTCGTCGACAATCATCTCACGTAAATGCGTGATAAATTTAGCTCACCTAATTACGTGATATAAAACTAATGTTACATTTAAGATAGAATTTCAACTTGAAAGGAACCTTTGCCTCTTATAGCTACGTTTATATTGTAATTGCATTTATTTAAAACTTAATTCTGACGCCATTTGCTTAAAAAACTCAATAACGTGTATTATGCTACCTTAATTTCGTTATAACACAAAAGTCACTCAACCGTGTTACATGCAATATTTTTGACGAACTAAATAAGCTTTTACACCTAAAATGTACAGAAAAATGAAGAGTTTCTTAGTTTCAGAAAAAGGAAATATCATAAAGATATCATTTTATTGAAAAAAGCAGAGAAATCTATAAAATACTTACATTACAATCGCAAAGTTTGCTACCCATTTACTCACATAGTCAAAACTGGTCGAGTTCGCGCTCAGACTGACGAAAATCGTCGATTGTTGCTATCCCTCTTACTCAAATAAAACAAAATTTTGCAGATGAATTTTTACTTTATTACTAAACGCCAAGGTGGTATTATGCTTGCTCACATTCACTCATAGAATAATATATTAGACTTCAAAGTCACTATCACGGAATTGAGTGAGTCACATAATTAGATGAGTTGACCCTACACTACCACTTTAAGCTGAGCTTTGATTTATACTGCACGCCATAGAATACAGGGCCGGTTCAAAGTACAAAGTGTCAAGCTTAGCATGCTCTTGACTGTACAATAGGTTGCGAGAATTTGAAAAATCTAGGTACACATTTACAGAAATACAGAAAAAAAAAGAAAAATCTTTTTAGCCTTTACCTGCCTAAATAAGTAACTAAGTACCTCTACATAAAAAATAATAAATGTTAGATTATTAATCTTCTTGGATTAAACAAACGGTGGTCCTCAAGGACCTCCCAGTAGGGTGAAACGTTGTGTGAAGTAAACATTCATTTTTATTGCAACACACATTAAGTGACCGCACTTTTTGTGTGCAAACAAACACTGTTCGAATAGTTTCTGGTGAACACATGTTCCAGAGATTTTTAATTCGATTAACTACTGGTAAACTCAAATAACTGGTTGCTAGTACCTATAATATTTTTATTTTATTTTAAGGTATGTTTTAACTAAGATCTATAAAAAGATATCTTTTTAGTTGTAGTATTTTATCCCCAGAAGGTGCTCATAATCAAGCTGTAATTATGTCAAGAAGACTGAGATCCAGTAGAACAATAAAACCGGAGCATCTCTTTAACGTCCGGAGATAAATTTTATTTATACGCAGAACAGCTGCAAACTTTTGGTCAGCGCGCGCGCACCGCTTAAAACGCTTTCGTTTGTTGTTGTAACCTTTTTTTGTTCCTATATCTTTACTTATACCGTTTATTTGACTATGTTTATGTTAAAACGGAAGGGCAGAAGACACTTGGTTTTTATTCCAAACGGAACACACAAGATGAAAGTTTCGAAAAATCCTAAAATTGAAAATAAATATTAGGGAAATTGTTAAGAAAGAGTATGTAATCACGACGCCTTTGTCCCCGAGGGGGTCGGCAGAAGGTATTCCTGGATATACGCGCTTTGCACCTGTATATTTTTGGACCCCTAAACGTGACAGGCGGAGAGCTCACTATAATATAAGGCATAGGCTATTAAAGAATAGGTAATCTATATAGTATAATATATAGATTATATTGTATATTATACAATATACCTACCTAACCAAGCCACTGCTGTGCATATTGTAGGTATACTAGCAGCTAGTTTCCGTTGCCGTGGGAATACGGGGATAAAATATAGCCTATGTGTTATTCTGATGTATAAGCTATAATATATAGCTGTAAAGTTTCATCAAAATCCGTTCAGTAGTTTTTGCGTGAAAAAGGAACAAACATCCATACATACAAACTTTCACTATTCACGATTATAATATTAGTAGAATTGAAGTAACATTTCTTCCTTATGTCAATAAGATATTAGCAATAAATTATTTAATTAACACCCCCGATAGTTCCAAACACCGTGTTGTTAATCCTGCAATCGATCAAGAACAAGGCCTTCGTGGAACGTGTCCGTAATCCTTCGACGACAGCGTTTCACCGCAGTGGCGTTTGGCAAACGCCTGCTAACAGGGCCGGTTGAAGAGTTTGTACCCTCCAAATAAGATTCCGGTAGGCAAGTGTTCGTTACGAAAGGAGTGGAATATTAATATACGGAGGAACAAACTCATTTATCATAATATTCAAATTTATGTAAGAATAAATTTATTCATATTTATATGAATTGTAAAAAGTGCAAAATCTTATGATCCCGATAAAAAAATCATTTTTTTTAATCGTTAGATATATGTCCTGCCCCCTTAGCCTAGATGAAAACGAAGATAATATAATTCGCTTAACTAGCGTTTGCCTAATTTTAGTACTAACTATTAAGAACTACGTGTCAATGACTTATCATGGTGTACCTAAATACTTATATTGGCATTTGGCGCTGGCACATCACCGCTCGCTGCAAGGGAGAAATCAGTGTTACGGACATACCTAACTGAAAGTAGTAAGATATTTAATGATATTATTATAAGTATTATTATTATTTCGACACCGCAAATGGTTTTGAATATAAATATCCAAAATACTATCTTTCCGTAGAACATTATTTAAGAATTATTTAAGTAAGTAGCTATTTATAATTTGTTACTTTACTTTACACGTGCTGGACGTAGAATACTGTCTGACTCATAACTCCGTTCGTAATATTGTCATAAGATTTGTACAGTCAATATGCAGTAAAGGACAGGGAATGTGTTAATTACGGGCTCCTGAATCCGGCCCTGCTTGCGACTGATTCATGATGGTATACTTCAACTTGCCCGAGCTGCGGTTCCGAAAGAATTAGCGGGATGACAAGTGTGACAGGGAATAAATTGTGAACAATTATGTGATCGGTTGATACAACGTGACGTATGGGCGGGTGCTAACTTTTTTACAACGTTTAGCCTGTCGTCGGCTCGTAGCTACTTAAGAAATGTGTGACTTTAATAAAGTAACTGGTTTCAACTTTCTAAAAAGAGGGGTTTTGTTTGAGTAAGTACCTAATTGAAGTTCGTCTTGCTACGCAGGTAACTGGCACAATAATTAAGTTGAATCCTTGTGCCAGTTATTATTTTATACAACAAGAACTGGAGTCTGTCGGCTATAAACAAGTACCTAGTATTATACCAAGTGTAATAAAGTTTAATTTGGATTAGCAATAGATAAAATAAACTTTTTAATCCAATCATACACGCGTTATTCTTTGCGCAATACTGCATTAGAATCCGACGATTTGTGGTCGTTCTAGTCAATTCGATCTTCGGATAAGTGATAAAATCTGAATGATAGCATTCAGAGGGATATAGAATAGGTACGTAGGTACCTATTTGTCGAAAGTCTTCGGTAAATTTTGATCGATTCTCTGCTCATACTTAAACCTTGGACACATGTGCCTCAGCCTTAATATCTCTACCGTTATCAAGAGCCATACTGTAAGTCAGGCTTAATAACAGCTGTAAGTAGGATAAATAATACTTGTTCTACGATTTAAAATCAGCTTCCAAGTGAACCGTTGGATGCAGTATGGTGGATCCAGAATTTAGGTTTGCGGGGGGGTGAACGATGCCCATCCTCGGATATTTCCAAAACAAAATGTAGAAATCAACTTCATTGTACGGCACGTTGTCACATACAACGTTTTTTTAACTTACCAGGCTTAGCGGATGCGGCGGCGTATGCGCAGATCGGGGTTCGTGCAGCAACGCCCGTAGGTGCGCTATGTACGAGGAGGCTAGTCGCAGCGTGTCTAGCTTTGACAACTTAGTGTCCGCTGGCACCCACGGCAGAGTGGTTTTCAGTCTTGAGCAAATAAAATAAGGTTACTTATTGATTAAATTCAATAAAAGTTAAAACAATATAGAGAGACTAAAAACAGTAGTTTTCCGTTTCACTTTTCACCTGAATTATCTGTAGCTTTTTAGTGTTTAACTTATACCTCGTACTAATATTATAAGCGCGAAAGTTTGTCAGGATGGATGGATGTTTGTTCCTCTTTCACGCAAAAACTACTGAACAGATTTTGAAACTTTACAGTATTATACCTTGTACATCAGAATAGTATATAAACTATAAATTAAATACAAATACTATCTAGTTCTACACTAATATTATAAAAATTAAAGATTTGTATGTTTGTAACGAATAAACACAAAAACTCCCTGACCGATATCAAAAAATCTTTCACTATAACAATGCTGCAATACCCCTGAGTCACATAGGCTATATTTTATCCCCGTATTCCCACGTCAACGGGAACCGCAGAAATAAAATAATTAAATACCTGCAGAAAGCTTTTGAGAGTACACGCATTCGCGCTCGTTCCCTTGCGTTGGCGGCGTTTCTGTGTTGGGGCTCATGGGAGCTTCTTCCTGTAATTTTTTTTATAACATTCCATTGAAGCTCATTAACTCGTATATTTGATAAAGAACTTTGAAGAACAACTTTTGCAAAAACAAACACTTTTTCTGACTCAGAAGATAGATAGAGTCGACACTGAACCACAGATATTAGAAATACTATAGTACCGAACCAACTGAGCCAACAGGCCCTGTTAATGTGAACAGTATTCAAAAGCGTATGCAAAATAAGTTTGGGAACAGATACTTTTTCTTCAAAAGTTTTTGATTGGTGCTTGCAGAGTCAGAGGTCGCGGATTCGATTCCCGCTCGGGAGCAAGATTTGTGTGCGTGAACACGTCTGTTAGTTTGGTATTATTATTTATTTGAGTTTGAGTATGTTTATCGGGTGTTTACTTAGGTACTTGAAGGATTTTAAAATAACCATAATATTTTAAACACAGACAATGCATCTAACTCGTTTATAATAAAATATAATTGCCGAAATCTAACTTTTTAACGCAACAATAGTTTTGTAGAATTTAGTGGCCTCAAATAATAAGAAATGATATACATATACCTAGGTATTTATTAAGTTCTACATTCTCACCTGAATTTGACTGGGTATCGTCAAAGAAAAAATCGTCATCTTCGGCATCCGATCTCTTTTCAACCGGAGGCGATCTATTTACTCTTTTCCTAGGCATTTTAAAATTATTATTGCACGAATAAATCACTTAGTCACATTATTATTTCACAGCACTATAAATAAGGGTTCATATTCGAAATTCAAACCCGACTGTAATTTCAGGGGTGCAGGTTGACTGCGTCTACCGTGACGTTTGTGATTTGAGTGCGCACACGAAAGGCGGGCGGCGTAGGCGCATTTGGGCGGCGCTTCCTGTCGCCCCTCCCTGGACGCTAGAATCCTGTAATACCTTATCCATAACCGCAATGTTCAAGCAAACGTTGTTTATATTGTTCCCTTTCTTTCTGAAGACGTTAGATAGAGATGTAAGTAGGTTTTGAAGATTAAGCGGACAGCGGTTGACTTATGAGTGTACCTAGTGGAAGTAGTTATTATTTTGCAGCGAATCGTGTTTTGTTTACGTGTAAAGGACATACTTACATATCATATGATGATATTGAAAAATGATTGGACACCATAACCAAAATAAATGTTCTTCTCATCACTACAATGCCATTAATCATCAGAACATTACAGTAAATTATTTAGTGTTTTCATCATTTTGCTGAAACCTATACAAAGTTTTTTTTTTATAAAATAAAACTGGCTTCCTGCGCTCCCAAATTACAACCAAATTAGTTCCACTTTATACGAATAGATATTGATAAGTTCCCGAAGGATCAACCCACTAATAAATTACCCACAGTACGTCGTTATACGTGGTCTGTAGCCTTGCAAACATACCTAGGTATATTTTTCTTTCGGGTCATCAAGCCTATATAATTACAGCCACAAGGACCTTTTTTTCTTTTGGAAGTGCAAAGCAATTAGCGCCGTCACAAGTGGCACGGAAAGATTGACAGAGTGCCACACGGGGCCGTGCTTCCGCGATACCTAATACTTTGTGTGCTACATGTGCTCATACAACCCTCCGACGCACACCCTTACGTCGCACGTTGGAAAGTAAGGAATATTATTGAAATGACATTTGGTTTAATTTCTTTCCAGCAACAAAAAATCATATTATTATAACTTATAGTTGTATTGTATTGATTGTTTAAAACTTTAAAATATGTGTTACGGAATTTCTTAAGGCGTTTCTTCGCCTCGCCTATAACACATTCCGAAGCAGTAGTTGCAATGACTTTCAAAACCGGCTAATTGCGATCCGGACTCGCACACTAGAGTTATGTGCGACCGTACAATAAAAAAACAAAAAAGAACAGTCATGTTTCTTGTATAGTACCTTATAAATATGTAATATCTGTGGTAAGATACATCCCACTTACAGACAGACGGACGGACGGCAGCGGAAGCTTAGTTATAGGGTCCCGTGGCACCTTTGGGCAGTGACGGATTTACAGTCTTCGCCGCCCTAGACCCCAGGCCAAGTAGTAAAAATTACCAGTCGCCCTTTCCTCAATACCCATCATAGACTAGGTACATAATGAATTTCCTTTATTGCCAACTTTCATTGAAATCGATTTAGAAATTTAGTTAACTATAATAGTTACCTGCTAGTTTGTAATACTTACTAATGGTTTCAAGGATAATTAGAAAAGGTCCAGCCAACTCACGACCGAGTGTTTTTAACAATACTTATGACAATATTCTTCCTAAATCACTTATACGTAATACGAAATAAGTAATACGTAGTACAGTCAAGAGCAAGTCAAGCTTGACACAACCAGTTTCAGCTGAGCTCTGATTTATACTGCGCGACATAGAATACAGGACCGGGTCAAAGTCCACAGTGTCAAGCTTAGCGTGCTCTTGACTGTACATAATCATCAGTGACTTTTTGTCACGATTGGCCGCCCCTATTATCTGGCCGCCCTAGGCCCGGGCTAATTTGGCCTTAGGGCAAATCCGGGGTTGCGTTTGGGTATGGAAACCATCATACTCCCCTATTAAACAAAAACTTATGATTTTTAACCGGTGGTAGGTCCTGTTTGCGTTTCTTCTTCTAATATTCAAACTTTATCAACCTCTGGTCAGATCTTTTGTGTATGAAGCGTAATAATATAGCTTTATTTAGGTACAAGTCAACTTAAAAGAAAAATAAAGAAATGATCAATGAACAGAACAGGTTTTTTCTTTATACCTTGTACTTACTTATGTAGGTACCTACTCAAAGGTTCACCTTTAATGTGTTGTTCGTTATTTATAAGTAATTATATTGATGTTTCATCATTATAAATAGGTACACCTACATTTTATACGTGTTTTCGCTTAGTCGAAAAACTAACTGTTCGAAATAATATCGAGCAGTTTCAAGTTTTCAACCTTTTCAACTAATACAGAAAACGGAATACATCAACATCGTAAAAAAGTCTAGTTAAATAAAAATAAATAATCTCACGCCCTTTACCCCCTAAGGGGTAGGTAGAGGTATTGAGTTTCTGGAAATACCCACGTTTCACCAGTATATTATGTATTCTTTGGAATCCTATAAACGTGATAGACATGGTGAGCCCGTCGCCTGACCGGGGTGATGTTACGATGTCTCAGAATTAATTCTGGGACCAGCGGGTTTCCTCACGATGTTCTACACCTTCGAGCTAGTGATAAATATGTACGTATGCGTAAATATAATATGTATTACTGTTCATGTATCTTTTGATCATAAGGTCACGGTACCTAGTTACCTAAAGGATTTGTCTTCGGTGTCAGGGACTTATTTAGACGAGTATAAGGTAATAAACAACACCTTAGCAATGATTAAATCCTCTTTTGCACTTAAAGGAAGGTGATGTTTTTTGAATGTATGCAGTGTAGGTACTAGATATGTTTATTGAATAAAAATAAAATAAATAATCACACGCATTTTTTTTAGGGGTTTGGCAGATGTATATCATTTCTGAAAATAGCTACGTTTCGCCAGAATATTCTTTGGACATGTAGGTAAACGATAGGTGCTAAACCCATAGCCCGGACCGGGTCTTTTAATCAGAATTAATTCTGGGCATGGACCTAGTATACCTAATACTAGCGGTTTGCGCGGTTTCACCCGCGTAATTCCCGATAAAGTGGAAATACGGGAATAAGATATAGCCTATGTCACTCAGGGATATTGTAGCTTTCTATTGGTGAATTTTAAAAATTTTAAAATCGTTCCGGTAGTTTTTGAGTTTATTCGTTACAAACATACAAAAATACAAATCTTTCCTAATTATTAATATTATAGGTCTATGATTCAGGAAATTTAAACTTTTTGACAGATTTTGAAGTCGATGCCGAGGTGCGGTTCGAGGTAAGGTGACGATAAAGATCCTCTTCATCTTCGAATTGACAAAGTATTTTTTTTAAAAGAAGGTTAATATTTAGGAATGTATAAAAAAATTCAGTGCCTTTTACTTGCATCAGGTTTTTGCAACCCCCCAAATGTATTGGTAATTTGGAATGGACACAAAATGTTATTTAAATGTCACCGATCAGTACATGTTTAGCGGGCAACAAATGGAGTATTTATAGCGAGTTCAATACTTTTATTTTATAAGCATCACCTTTATTCCTTTGTTTGCTAGGTATGTAAGTAGGAGCTATCCTTTGTGAGACCATCCGTCGACCGACTTCTTGGTGGCCTCGACTTTAAATATCAAGCTCCCGACTGGCAATCCCTTACCGGTTTTCATAACGAGATCGCCCTAACTTTCCAGATTGTTTCTAGAACTCTACTCCTTGTTATTTATTTACTTTAATTTCGTATAAATACTGATGCGGAGAATAGTACAGGCATCAGTCTCTCCACAATATCAACTACGATGTTGAAATTTGTAGTGTTCTGCGCTCTCTTCGCCGCGGTGGCTGCTGACCCCGAGGCTAAGCCCGAAGCGAAACCAGACGTGTTGTTTTCAAACTACGGCCTGCCCTTCCCCACAAACTGGTTGTCACCTGCTGCCATCACCCGCCAGGACAGCATCTTATATCCGGCACATCTGACCTACTCGCATTTAATCAAGAAACGGTCTGCTCCTTTCATCCTGCCTCACAGCTACATCGCGCCCACCACGTACGCTGCCTCCGGA
Source organism: Ethmia dodecea (assembly GCA_963855545.1). NCBI lineage: Eukaryota > Metazoa > Arthropoda > Insecta > Lepidoptera > Depressariidae > Ethmia > Ethmia dodecea. The sequence goes on from OY979449.1 coordinate 6,063,915, forward strand.
CCTCTGGTAACATCGAGATATTACACGTCTGGAACGCCGTACATCTCTACTCCTTGGATCTCGGGTCCCCTCGGTTACTCTCATTTGATTAAGAAGAGGGCCGCTCCCTTACCATATAACTACAACTACTACACACCTTCAGGCTACATTGCAGGCTCTCCCTACATTGCCTCGACCTACGGCACCACTTATCCATATTTGGGTTCGTCTCCCTTGATCTCTTCGCCCTACGCCTACACTCAGTACATCAAGAAGTAAATGAAGAAGCGTCAGGGGAACCGACGAAGATGTTAACGAGCTTTCTGGGTTTTTTATTCGCATCTTAGTGAACCCTTTATCATGATTTATGTACCCCTGTTTGAACAGCATTCGTGTTTATTGAAATTTGATATGTACAAGTAAATACATTATTTCAAATGTGTGTCTAATTAATTAAATATACCTACTTTCAATAAAACTGTGCAATTGATTCCAGCAATAAAATGTGTAAATAGAAAACAATGTTTTTTAAACCGATCCTGCGTCGATATTCAGTTTCAGAATTAGTAGTAGAAGTAAAATTATATTCAAGTTTTGAAATGTCCAAGTCTTGAAACGTACAGTACCGGGTGGTACCGATTTTCGAAGGAGAGGTGTTAGAAGGATAGCTGAAATGCTGCAAATAGGATATGATAGGGTTGCCTCCATTTACGTACAATAAAGTATCGAAAATAAGGTAGGTACCTAGCTACTTCGATAAAGTTGTTAACTTCGACAAATATACGTACAAATTACAATAAGTAAAATTTATAACCTTCCCGCCTAAAATATTGTTAAATCACTTCATATTGATGTAGGTACCACAGACAGGAGTTTTGATGCAGGTCCCAGAATTAATTCTGAAGCATGTAACAGGTGAACTCACCAGCTATCACATTTAGGGGTCCAAAGAATATACTGGTGGAACGGCTATTTCCAGAAACAGAATACGTCTACCTCAAAGAGATTTAATACTAGTATTTAAATCTCTTTGGGCTGGACCGATGTTGATGATTTTTTTTGTGTGGGTTCGAGTGTATGATTTATACGGTGTCAAAACAACGTCTGCCCGGCCCAATTATATATTTAAAAGCTCTATAGCGCCAAAGCGCCAACCCTGCTGTCGCCCAGGTGGCGTATATCAAAGCGTTGAATTTAACTGTTCCAACGAAAGCGATTCTTTGTAAGCGCCATGCAATAGGTATTACTGACGATTGCCTCTTGTTTATTCAATAAATATTTTCCATTGTATTACAAACCGTATATTTTGAGGAATTAAAATTAACAGACATTTAACTTATAAGGTACCTATAGCCAAAGAGGTTGGAAGAAAATCATTCTCTATAGAGAAACTTTTTCTTTAAACGTCTTTGGGTATAGCACTAGCTGCGCCGTACGATTTTGTGTTGTAAATCGATGAATGTCTAATGTTACCTACTATTAGCAACTTAGCACGCAATATACCTAGGTACTTACCTAGTTAATTATTTTATGAGACCGCTTATATTAAATTTGTATGTAAGTATAATGAATAGAATGAACATACAAGGGTATTGAAGAAAAACCAGATAAAGAGTAGGTACCTACCCGAAACTGACGAGCATGCGTGAGTCGTTTGATGGATTGGATGAAGCACGAGACATCTGCCTTAGGCCAATGTATCAGATACCCCTTTCTCAGTAGGCTCATTACTTGTCAATCTTGTCATCAGATATTGAATTTATTTTATTGCCAACTTTTATTTCTTTCTACAAGTGATTTATGAAGATTATTGTTAGGTATTATTGATTATTGTTGTGCGGCCGATAGGTATAATGTGCTCGAGCCTTTGGAATATTTAGGTAGGTAGATACCTAAGTAGGTACTTTGAGTTATTTCTTGGTATCATCACTGATTTTTTTTTGTCATAATTTGGCGCCCCTAATATCTGGCCTTCCGCGTCCTAGGCCCGGGCCTACTGGGCCTTAAGGCAAACCCGAAACTGGTGGCGGATTACAACAACAAGGTCCAGTAGGCCTGGGCCTAGGGCGGGCGGCCAAACATTAGGAGCGGCCAATCGTGAGCAAAAAAGTCAGTGATGATAACAAGAAATAATTTCAGAGTATCTTCCTAAATATTCAAAGGGATGAGCACATTATCACAGAATTTTTTTTTTTTTTTTCTTAATTTTTGGCCACTTGCAATCGGTCTTTAGAGACCATAAGCAGGTTTTTTCTGGGTAGTATTCACGTTGGGGTTTGAAGATCCAGTGATCATTCACCCTTATTGCTAAACCAATCCTCTTTTATCTAGTTGTAGGATTTGGTATCTTTTGAGTCTATTTGTATCATATTCATTGTGAGTGAGCGCAACTGCCAGTGGGTTAACGTGGTTCTGTATGCGCTGGCGATATTTAGCCATGTGCTGCCTAGCTACTTCTATGACCATTGGCACTTCAAGGTATTCATGCATTTCAGATATTTTAGTGAACATGGGCGCGTTACACATTTTTCTCAGGACGCTATTTTGATATCTTTGAAGTATTTCTATATTTGATGTACTTGCCGTACCCCAAAGTTCTATTCCATATGTCCAAACTGGCTTTAGGATTGAATTATATATTAGTAGTTTGTTTTCAAGGGACAGTCTAGAACTTGGGTTTATCATCCAATCCAGATTACGTTTCTTATGGTTGAGTTCATTTCTCTTCTGTTGTATGTGGTGTCTCCATGTTTGTTTCCTGTCAAGATGCATACCCAGATACTTAACAGTGTCAGCAGTGGTAAGTTGGTCCTCCCCTAATTTTACTTCTGGACATTTGTCTTGTCTCAGGGTAAATGTTATATGTGCTGATTTTCCAGCGCTAGCCTTTATCTTCCATTTGTTTAACCAAGTGTGCATATCATCCAGGTATAATTGTAGTTGTTTAGACGCCTGTACCGGGTCCTTACTACTGCTCAAGGCCGCTGTATCGTCCGCATAGGTTGCTGTCAGGACATTTTTAGATTCAGGTATATCAGCAGTGTAGAGACTGTACAGGACGGGTCCCAGTACAGATCCTTGAGGTACCCCAGCACTTATCTCGTATAGTCTTGAATAAGTTTCATTGTATTTTACCCTAAAAAGTCTTTCTTCCAGATATGACTTCAACAAGGTATAGTAGGTGTGCGGGAGAACTTGTTTGAGTTTGTAAATCAACCCTTGGTGCCAGACCTTATCGAATGCCTGCTGAATATCTAGGAATGCAGCCGAACAATACTCCTTTTTTTCAAGTGACTGCCTAATTTTATGACAAACTCTGTGTAGTTGCTCTATAGTAGAGTGCTTTGTTCTAAATCCAAATTGGTGGTTAGGTATTAGTTTATCATCACTGATTACCATATGTAACCTTTTGTACAACATTTTTTCAAATAGCTTGGAAATCACTGGCAATAGGCTGATAGGTCTGTAGGAGGAGATCTCGTTGGGGGGCTTTCCAGGTTTATGAATCATTATTATATCTGAGACTTTAAATACTGAGGGGAAGTAGGATAATCTGAGTATACTGTTGAAAATTATTGTCAAATATACAATGGCTTTTTTAGAGAACTGTCTTAAGACTTCAGCTGTGATAAGATCGAAGCCCGGAGCCTTTTTTAGTTTTAACTCTCTTATACCCTTAGCCAGTTCTTTAGGAGAGATATGCTGAATTGGGAGAGACATTTGATGGTCGCTATCTAGATATTCCTTTACTTCTTGTTCCCAATTCTCCTCCTCTCCCTCCTCCATTATCACAGAATATATATAAATACAAATGTCTGTGATACCTAGTGAGAGAATGGGAAATTCGATAAAATACAAAATTCTAATTCTATGTAAAATAGGTACCTACCTAGGACGCACGTTTTCTGATTACGTCTACAAGTGGCTTCAAACTTCAGTAAAAGTGCACTAGCCCTACCTATCGTTTTATTGTTGACTAGCAGCGCCCCGTGGTTTCACCCGCGTAGTTCCCGTTCCCGTGGGAATATCGGAATAAAAAGTATCCTATGTCCGTCTCCTGGTTCTAAGCTACCTCCCCACCAACTTTCAGCCAAATCGGTTCAGCCATTCACTCGTGATGCCGTGAGTCGTGACCAAGGGAAAAAGGGATTCATTTTTATATAGGTATAGAGGTATAGATTACCAAAAAACAAAAATCATTGTAATGATTTGTAAACATTTCTTTTCTTCATCGATTTTTGATTCAGTAGTGTCAATCTCTATGAGTAAAAGTTCCGTTCCACGCAATATTTATTTTTAGGATACCTGTTTTTATCAGTGTTTTTTGTATTTGTCTTGGTTTATAGTCTGAGATTTTTAGAAGCGTTATTTGTTGTATTTTGCAAATGAAATAATAATAAAATGTTCATTATTTTTGGGACTATCTTTATTTTTTACTAGAACGTTGTATGCGTAAAACGGAAAATGTGAACTGTCACCTAAAGAACCCGAGCCATGTGTGGTGCGGTTCGTTTTGTGCAAATGGTAAATACGTTCGTAAGCACGCACACGACTGTTCATAATGAAGAATGTTAACAAATTTTGAATATTAGCTCTCCGTATTCTCTGTCAAAAATAAAAAATACAAGTGACGTCAAATAGTTTCCGATTTATAGAAGTAAACGTGCGACGCGGACTCGTACTCGATGCGTGTGCCGGTGTGACGTCATCTCACAACACTCGCTCAGACCGCTCGCGCTCTCAGCAGGGTGCCGCCTTACGTTTCATTAGAAATTATAAATAATTTCAAAAATGTCCAATCCAAATACTAGGAAATCATGTGTTGTGCCGAAATGTACAAATACAACAACCAATGCGCCTTATAAATTGTTTTTTATGGTTCCAAAAGGACTTAAAAATACGAAAGAAATATGTAGATAAAAGCTATGAAGAGGTTAGATCAATTTGTAGATAAAAGCACAGTTTATTGTTGTTGCTGTCTCTTGCCGATATGGAATAAGTTACAAATAAAAAAAAATAAAAAATAAACTCACGCTTTACATCCCCGAGGGGGCAGGCAGAGGTATTCCATGTCTGGATATACCCACTCTTTACTAATTATTCTTTGGACTCCTAAACGTGATAAGTGGTGAGCCCATCGCCGGACCGGGTCTGTTCACACATGTCTCTGAATTTATTCTGGGTCCTGCGGGTTTCCTCACGATGTTTTCCTTCACCAACGAGCTAGTGATAAATATGTACGAAAGTTTTTGAAGAACTCATTGGTACACGCCAGGATTTGAACCCGAGCCTCATTGTGTTTCATCATGTGAAGCAGGCTCTTTAACTGTAAGGCTATCACTGCTCTTAGTTACAAATAAAAATAAATAAAACGGCCTTACGTATTTTATCAATAAGACAAATCAAAATTAAAAAAGATTTAGTACATCTTTTCAACCCACTAAATTTGCAATAAATCAATCCCTCCGAGTAAGAAGAGGTACCTATATACACATATGTACATACGTACCTATACATATAAAACTTTAATACATATTGGTTGTCTACCACGTAAAACTAAAAAGGTTTGGTACTTCTGCCTATTTGAGTTACAATATGACATTAGTTGGGTATTTTGTTTTTTTTTTAAAGATTAAAAAAACAACTTCAACGAATAATACTAAAAAATACAGTCAAATTGAGAACCTCTTCTTTTTTTGAAGTCTGTTAAAAAAAAGAATCATCTAAATCTTTTGACGTGATATTAAGTTATTCGTCCATATGTCGCGCACATACTTAATGCAAAATGAAGACTTAAAGGGTTTTCTCATGGATGCCATTGTCAGACCTAAACTAAATTTTTTTTAAAAATGGGACCAATCTGGCCACCAGGCTTTCAAATAAAAAAGAATCATTCAAATCGGTTCACCCTGTCGAATGTTCTGAGGTAACAACATAAAAAAAAGTCGAATTGATAACCTCCTCCTTTTTGAAGTCGGTTGAAAAAAAATTTTGAACAAATAAATTATTTTCTAAAGAGCAAGAAAAGTTAACTTTGCATTTTTATTCCTTGCATTTCGGCGGCAGCGAAATCACTAATTTTGTTGATAAATAATGGGTAACCATTAGGGCATCTATTTTAGGCAGATTATCCGATTGCCCTTTTTCGAATGCTTCATACATTTCATTAATCGGATATAAACACTATTAACATAATGCGCGGATGATAACAAAACAAAATACTACGCAAGCTCATTAGCCGCTGAGCCACTATCACCGCTGGCGACTTGCTACTAAGCGGAGCGTTGTAAAATGACGTCACATGCGGTCACGTGACTGTTAGCGGGACTCGATATTTATCGTAAGTTTAAATGCCTGTAAAATCAAAACTAATGGGTATTTTTGACTACAACAAAAACTATCGTATTTGTATACATACAAGCTTTACTGTAACAAACTTTCAACCGATTTGGCATACCTAGTAACATTCTCCATTAGTGCGGTCCGTTTTGTGCAAATGGTAAATACGTTCGTGAGCACGCACACGACTGTTCATAATGATTACGATTGTTAGCATGCAAACAATTTGAACAGGTTTTCGTTTGTCAAAAATGACAGTTCTTTTAATATTATAATATTGTCATGTAGTTTTCAAATTAACTAGTTTTTACATTCTAATAGGTATTTTAAATGTTAGTACAAACCAATTGCTGCTCGTTGATATTGTTCTGAAGTGAAATTCAATTATATAGAATCCCCCGAAGCTTCGCAATGTACTTCTGTTAATATCAATGACGGACGACATACCTAATTTTAATTAAAACTTAACGAAAAATAAAAAGGGCGGGAAAAACAGAACAATGAAAAAACGAAAAAACACCTCGCACATTGAAGTTTGACAACTGTTTGACAGATCCGGAGACATTGCACTTCCTCCTCGTTGTTGGTACTGTTCGCACCAATCGATGACGACGTCATCGATGAAGTCACAATCATAAAAGTGTTCTGTGGTCACAATGCTGCAATGCTCATGTCAGCGTACCACAGTGCAATTTGAATGTTTGCATGAATATAGCGCACACGAGAGCCAAAGCCAAAAGTGCAATTTAATAGGAAAAATAATCTTGAACGGTGAATATTACCAGTATTACAGAATTTATTTAACATTTTTTAAGGTCAAGGTGACGTAAATTTTATTATTTTTTTATAAAAAAAGTAGGTACCTATTTGAAATCGTCACATGGGTATTCTCAATGATATTTTTATATTTAACATCATTGGGTATTCTCCTCTAGCATTCAAAATGCATTTTATGATCAGGTTAAATAATAAACAGCATAGGGAAGTTTTTTGAGTCCTATGGAACACTGCGAACGTATCTAGGTACCATTTGCACAAAACGAACCGCACCAAATATGTACATACATAATTAAGTAATGTTATGTACCACAAATTACTTTAAATATAATAGGTAGGTACCTACCTACTACGATTTATGTTGTGATGATGGTGTGCCTAAGGAAGTTATATACTTACTTCGTATGTAAATAAAGTCCATTGTGATACCTATTTAAACTCAACTTCACGCAGTGTTTTCTTCTCAGTTCTCCGAGATAATTCACCTACGACTGCTGTGTGGACTGTGTGGTGTGCATACGGTCTCTAAAAAAATATGTAAACACAATTTAAATAATAGAAAAGTGGTCAACGAAATGTTGCCGGGAATAGGAGTTTTCGGCACGGGTGCAATCGCTAAAGTTTTGGTGCCATTCCTGAGGGAAAAGGGTTTCACAGTTGAAGCGATATGGGGAGTCACTCTGCAAGAGGCTGAAAACGCTGCCAAAGAGCTCAAGATCCCATTTTTCACAAACAAAATAGATGATGTTTTACTAAAGAAAAATGTTAATCTGGTGTTTATAGTTTGTGCCCCGAATTTGCATGCCCAGATATCTGTCAAAGCCCTGGGCATAGGTAAACATGTAGTCTGTGATAAACCTGCGGGCTTGTGTCAAGCAGAGGCACTGAAGATGGTCCGAGCGGCCCAATACTATCCAACACTTATATCCATTATTAATCACTCACTTAGATTCTTGCCAGCTTTCAGTCACATGAAGAAATGCATACAAGAAGGCTACCTTGGTCCTTCGGATGAATTGACACTTATAGATGTCAGAGTACAAATGGGATCCTTGCTAGGAGAGACATACAACTGGTTATGTGATGATACTATGGGAGGTGGTACTCTCACACTGGTTGGTAGCCATGTCATAGACTTAGTCTCATACCTTACTGGACAGAGAGTTGTAAAAGTCCATGGAGTATTGAGAACCTTCGTAGAGGAGACTTCCAAAGTAAATGGAATCCGAAAAATTACTGCCCCCGATTTCTGCACATTCCAATTACAAATGGATAAGGGTTTACTAGTAACGGCCACATTGAACAATCATTTACCAGGTCCTTGCTTCAACCAGGAAATTTATGTATGCAGTAAAAAGGGTTACTTAGTTGTGAGAGGCGGAGATTTACATGGTAAACTTCACAAACCTATTATGTCTAAGAATTTTTCTGAGGATGAAAGCAAAAGGTCTCATGACAAAGAAGAACTTATTTATGTAGACGTTGAAGATCTAAGCTGTGCGTCAAGTCTAGTCCCAAAACCATATGTCAAGGGTCTCTGTAAAATGATAAGTGCACTAAAAGAAGCATTTTTACCTGTCAAAGAACAAATGGACTGGATTAAAGAACCAGTAACAGCTGCAGCTACCTTTGAGGATGGTCAAAGAGTACAAGCAACAATGGAAGCACTGCGGCAATCTAACGAGGATGGCTGTTGGATATCAGTTCAGTTGCTAACGGAGCCTCCCGATCCAAACCCGGCATTATCTGCAGCAGTGAGACGTACTGCCATATCTTTGCAATAGTTTCAGTCACAGACCTCAATCTCTCTGTGGTTTCAATGCATTTGATCCATGCAAATTAATATGCCATTATTATGTACCTTTATATAATAAGAATATTTTATATTTTTAGAGTTAAAATGATAAGTTGTGTGTAAATATGGCTGTTATATTCTATCTGCATTGTAGAATATAAATGAATTTTATTCTTTGAATCATAATAAACTAACAGGACACACACACTACCATGAAATTGTTATTTAATTACTTTAATTTGTTTGTACTTAATAAATGCTTACATAATGGATAGGTACTTGAAAATATAGGCTTAGCACACTACATTCCTATTATTATTTATTATAATTGTTTCATAATGTGATATAAAAATTACAAAAGAATGTTACAAAGAGGTTAAAAGAAAATCATAACTTTTTCTTTAAACGTCTTTGGAATGTTAGTTATGAGTCTTACTTACAGTAAAAGATAATATTTTATTATGTACATACATAAATGAAAACCATAGCAACCAAGGACCTACATAGGCTACATACATATTTGTAGCCTGTGTAGTCTAAAGTAGGTACCTATTGTTTTACTTTGTTGTTTAATCAGCTTGAAATTAACTTTTTAGCTATAGTGTTATATTGTCACAACACAAGGTTTTTAAGCTGAGTAATAGATCTGTAATATCTAAATTATTGCTCTTGCAGAATAATTCTTAGGTATTAATTTTAACTTAACAAGCCACTATCATTTATCAGCTTACTGTGATTTTTACATTATTACCTAGCAGTTTCGTTAAGTGAAGTATGTCATGATGATGAGCACACATGCTTGTACAAAAATATATTTGCCTGCCAAGTCAATAAATTTATGATTTCTTATTTTGTTGCTTATTTTTTTAACTGAATGAACTACATACCTACTAACTTTTATTTATTTCCTAAGCATCAAACTGAAAGAGATCATTATCCTTTGTAGGTACCTGCCTAAGTTAATATTTTATCATAGGGTTTTAACTTAGCTGAAACTTAAGTTTTACTCTTGCCAGGAACTTCTTCTATGTTCCAGGATAAACAGAAATCGACATGGCGAGACTCACTAAACAGTGCAAAATTCTATTATTCTGATGTATTACTGTGGTTTCATCAAAATCCTTTGTAATTTTGAGTGAAAGAATAATAAACATTACAAAATTGCATATTTTATAATGAAAATATTTAAATAAGCCATTCAAGGTTGCACAAATATTATTATCAAAAGTGTAACTTTCTAAGTACCACATACCTATTGAGGTAGGAATTTAACAAAAATTTCAATATAATCTTTTTTTAATAAGATTTCAAGATTCAATCCCAGGAAAACTAAATACCTACTTCAGTACTTTTACATAGTTATGTATTCTTACATAATAAGAGAAGTCAGGACCACACCAGACATACCCTAAAAAGCAAATTAGACAAAAATTTGCTGACAGAATCATAGGTATTAACTGTTCTGATTGGTTGTTGTTAAAAAACGTTATGATTTTATTTAACCAATCAGAACAGCTAACATGAGATTTAACAGTCTGTTAGCTAATTTTAGTTTGTCTTTCTTAAATGTGGAGATAATCTGGTCAAAATGTTAACAGGGGTGGAGAGATTTTCAGCCTAGCACTATCATAAAATGAACATTTGGCTAGAGACACATTTGTGATGCAATCACATAATAATTATAATAAATTAGGTAAGTATTTTAATTAGTGTGGTGTAATGGAGTTCTGAAAGTCATGCCCTCACACTTGTGAAGACATAACCTAAAATTATTTTATAACCTCTCCAAAAACCATCAGTTTCAGTTTGTATTTGTATAAAAATTGGCACATTGAGGTTAGAATAAAACAACAAATTTTATAACAATGTTATAATAAGAAATGCAACAGAGATAACATTAATATTCAGCATTCAATGTATTACACAATCGTCCATGTTCATACACTACACCTAATCGTTTTATGAATTATGACTAACCAAAACGGAATCACGAAAATTATAGCTAACACTAAATTCAATTATCGATTTTTGCCAGGATATCAGATTCTCGGAAGAGGTGGTATTCCTTTTCGTCGCTCTCCATGCTGACTTTGGTGCCTCCGTATTCCGGCAGAAGCACCTTGTCTCCGACCTTCACCAACACTGGAATGAAGTCTCCATTCTCCTTCCTTGCCCCAGGGCCTACCGCTACTACTTCTCCATGGAGCACTTTAGATTGAGCTTTTTCTGGAATCACGATGCCGCCCGCAGTTTTCGTGACGGCTTCAGCTCGCTTTATCAAGACACGGTCCAAGAGAGGGATCAGTTTCTTCACTGCTTGAGCCATTATATGTCTTTTTATCGAATTTGTATCAAAAACAAAAGAAGTTATCTTTCGTTGATTATTGAATCTAGAATATTCGGGATTTCAGAGGCTATGCCGGGAACAAGCGACGGGGATTTTTTTTGACAGTATAGTTTTTTTTCTAGTGTTCAAGTGTTGCCACTGTTGCCAGGACCAGGTGACCTGTATTTTCAATAATCATAGGAATTAAGTATACAACTTTGCTGGTTCTTACGTTATTAATTTGGTAAATTTATACAAAAATATTTATATTTTTCAATTGGACATATTATGTAATAAGAAAATGTTTGAATAAATCTATGTAAAACTAACGTTAGGTTTGCATAGACCTCTATGAGGGAATAGATGAACAACTGGTAAATTAAACCGCCATCTGTCGTCGAGTAGCGATAGACAGCTAGTATACGAAAGATGGCGCATGCTGTTTTATCTCCGTCTTCACCAGCAATCACTTTCATAGTACTTCCATGATCACTACTCAAACTCATCATGTATTGTGTCAACTTATCCATTTATACGAGGCCATTCCACTAAGACAATCCACTAAGACTGCATACAAAAAAAAACGTGAGGACAATCCATTCCATTGTCCTGACGTTTTTTTTTTGTATGCAGTCTTAGTGGATTGCCCTCTTATAAATGGCCCATTAAGGTGGGTAGTGCCTAATATAATCCTAATAATATTATAAATAATAATATTATAAATGCGAAAGTTTGTTTGGATGGATGTCTGGCTGGATGTATGGAGGTATGTTTGTTCCTCTTTCACGCAAAAACTACAGAACGGATCCTAATATCCTAATAATTCCTAATCCTACTAATATTATTCCTACTAATATTCCTATTCCTACTAATATTATAAATGCGAAAGTTTGTATGGATGGATGTCTGGGTGTCTGGATGTATGGATGTCTGGATGGATGTTTGTTCCTCTTTCACGCAAAAACTACTGAACGGATTTTGATGAAACTATACAGTTATATAGCTTATATATGAGAATAACACATAGGCTATATTTTATCCCCGTATTCCCACGGGAACGGGAACTACGCGGGTGAAACCGCGGGGCGCTGCTAGTAATATTATAAATGCGAAAGTTTGTTTGGATGGATGTCTGGCTGGATGTATGGAGGTATGTTTGTTCCTCTTTCACGCAAAAACTACAAAACGGATTTTGATGAAACTTTACAGTTATATAGCTTATACGGCTTAGCTTATAGCGGAAAAAGTCAGTTTCCATACTAAGCAGAACGCGGGGTAGCTCCAATGGAGTCCTGAGGATGATAGCGGAGAGATTAGACTCTCCTCTCGTCGCCAGGTTCCTCGAGTTACATGTAAAACGTGTAAAGCGGGGAACGTGGTGACGTCATCTTGTCATTTTGTTAATTTCATTTTAAAACTAACATAGCTATAAGTCTTTTTGTTACTAACACCTTTATGGACTGAGTGGTCTGAAATAAATAATTTTTATTTTATTTTATTTTATTTTATTTTATTTTATTTTATTTTATTTTATTTTATTCTATTCTATTCTATTCTATTCTATTCTATTCTATTCTATTCTATTCTATTCTATTCTATTCTATTCTATTCTATTCTATTCTATTCTATTCTATTCTATTCTATTCTATTCTATTCTATTCTATTCTATTCTATTCTATTCTATTCTATTCTATTCTATTCTATTCTATTCTATTCTATTCTATTCTATTCTATTCTATTCTATTCTATTCTATTCTATTCTATTCTATTCTATTCTATTCTATTCTATTCTATTCTATTCTATTCTATTCTATTCTATTCTATTCTATTCTATTCTATTCTATTCTATTCTATTCTATTCTATTCTATTCTATTCTATTCTATTCTATTCTATTCTATTCTATTCTATTCTATTCTATTCTATTCTATTCTATTCTATTCTATTCTATTCTATTCTATTCTATTCTATTCTATTCTATTCTATTCTATTCTATTCTATTCTATTCTATTCTATTCTATTCTATTCTATTCTATTCTATTCTATTCTATTCTATTCTATTCTATTCTATTCTATTCTATTCTATTCTATTCTATTCTATTCTATTCTATTCTATTCTATTCTATTCTATTCTATTCTATTCTATTCTATTCTATTCTATTCTATTCTATTCTATTCTATTCTATTCTATTCTATTCTATTCTATTCTATTCTATTCTATTCTATTCTATTCTATTCTATTCTATTCTATTCTATTCTATTCTATTCTATTCTATTCTATTCTATTCTATTCTATTCTATTCTATTCTATTCTATTCTATTCTATTCTATTCTATTCTATTCTATTCTATTCTATTCTATTCTATTCTATTCTATTCTATTCTATTCTATTCTATTCTATTCTATTCTATTCTATTCTATTTTATTTTATTTTATTTTATTTTATTTTATTTTATTTTATTTTATTTTATTTTATTTTATTTTATTTTATTTTATTTTATTTTATTTTATTTTATTTTATTTTATTTTATTTTATTTTATTTTATTTTATTTTATTTTATTTTATTTTATTTTATTTTATTTTATTTTATTTTATTTTATTTTATTTTATTTTATTTTATTTTATTTTATTTTATTTTATTTTATTTTATTTTATTTTATTTTATTTTATTTTATTTTATTTTATTTTATTTTATTTTATTTTATTTTATTTTATTTTATTTTATTTTATTTTATTTTATTTTATTTTATTTTATTTTATTTTATTTTATTTTATTTTATTTTATTTTATTTTATTTTATTTTATTTTATTTTATTTTATTTTATTTTATTTTATTTTATTTTATTTTATTTTATTTTATTTTATTTTATTTTATTTTATTTTATTTTATTTTATTTTATTTTATTTTATTTTATTTTATTTTATTTTATTTTATTTTATTTTATTTTATTTTATTTTATTTTATTTTATTTTATTTTATTTTATTTTATTTTATTTTATTTTATTTTATTTTATTTTATTTTATTTTATTTTATTTTATTTTATTTTATTTTATTTTATTTTATTTTATTTTATTTTATTTTATTTTATTTTATTTTATTTTATTTTATTTTATTTTATTTTATTTTATTTTATTTTATTTTATTTTATTTTATTTTATTTTATTTTATTTTATTTTATTTTATTTTATTTTATTTTATTTTATTTTATTTTATTTTATTTTATTTTATTTTATTTTATTTTATTTTATTTTATTTTATTTTATTTTATTTTATTTTATTTTATTTTATTTTATTTTATTTTATTTTATTTTATTTTATTTTATTTTATTTTATTTTATTTTATTTTATTTTATTTTATTTTATTTTATTTTATTTTATTTTATTTTATTTTATTTTATTTTATTTTATTTTATTTTATACATCAGAATAACACATAGGCTATATTTTATCCCCGTATTTCCACGGGAACGGGAACTACGCGGGTGAAACCGCGGGGCGCTGCTATAGTTTGATATAAAGTGAACATTAATTTGACATGAGTAGGTAATATTGTAAAGATACTTATTATGCAATTCTGACATTTATTTTATAGAGCAGTCTTTCTATATACAGGGTGACTTTTTTTACCGTCTGGAAAAAAATGTGGTGTGATAGGTAAGTGTAATAGATTCATTTGGCAATGTTACTTAAAAAAATTTTTTTTTCCCCTAAATTTTTTTTCTTGCTTAAACTAATATACATTACTCAATTGTAGTCAATAATAAACACTGAAATATTTGAAATAGTATTTTAAAAAGAAACAGGCTCGTAGCTTCCATTTATGCGCAATTTACCTACAACCGCTAGCAGCGCGTAGTACTGTGCGTAGTTTTCTAGATTTTGTAAATTGCATTAAACATGACTATATTTAACAACTAATCTCGTGTATAACTTCGGCTCTAAATACCTTATGCGTCATATTTTTTTCCAGACGGTAAAAAAAATCATCCAGTATAATATCTTTGAGAGCAGTAGTGTTATTCTTACGGTTAAAAAATGTTGTTCATTCTTTAAGTCCCCGATCATATCTATTAGTAGAGCATGTTTCAATTTATCCGAGTGCCTGATTGATTATGTAATTGGACAGAACAAACAAAGGCCTCTGCGATACAGGCTCCGTGCTGTGTTGCTTGTTCGGCTGTAATTTGTTAGCAAATAAATGAATTATTATTATAAAGAGCCCGATTCCCATGATGATAATCAGTGAGCCACGGGTTCCAATCCTGGCATGTACCAATAGTACCTACTTAACCATATTTATCCATCACTATCTCAAAGATGAAGGAAAACAGCGTGAGGAAAGATCTCAGAATTAATCTGAGGCACGTGTAACAGATCCGATCCGGCAATGGGGCTCACCACCTATCACGTTTAAGGGTCAAACATTCTCGTGAAAAGTGGGTATTTTCAGAAATGGAATACCTCTGCCTACCTCTTGGGGATAAAAGGCGTGAGATTATTATTATATTACTTTTATTTTGAGTAAACATCAGGTAGGTATAATATGAATATATTGGTTTTGGTGTAGGTACATACAATACAGAGTTATTGTAATTCTATTGTAGGTACAGTCAAGAGCACGTAGAGCTTGACACATTGGACTTTGTAACGTTCTTATTACAATCGCCTTAGAGGTCAAACTCGCACTACAAGTGTAAAGCTTCATGTGCTCTTGACTGTACTTACTTAGGTATTATAATTTAGCATGAGCACAGTTAAGACATCCCCGAGAAGCTATCTTTCCGTTATATAGACCCAAGTAGGTAGGTAGCCATCTTTAGTAGTACATTTAGCTAGTTTCGAAGCAGTAATCACGTTCAGAATGACCAAGTACGCATACTGCGGCGCCGCGCCGTGACCGCCGCTGGAATGTGCGCCGGCGCCTTCCAGTCTCGGACACACCTGCGCGCAGGCCACCTACACGATCAATTGTCTGTCGAGACGAACTGTTAGGGCGGTTACTCACTGCCCAATTGGCGGACGGTATTAGTAGAGTTTTACTGCATGTGCGTCATAGAGTGATTCATTTTTGCAAAATATGGTTGTAGAGTGCACAACTTGGGCAGAACTCGAGTAGGAATTTAAGATAAAATACTTTGTAAATCATTTCATAATTTACATCATTTCATCATTTGAGATCATTTACATTTACTTTATACTTTATTTCATACTTAAATTTTTGAAGTAGTGCTTCATCGTTAAAACAATAATCAGGTACCCAAAGCCATAACACCACTCATCACCGCCGATTTATAAAATCAGGTGTAATTATATTCGGTACTGCTGATCATAAAAGCGTTGGTATGGTTTTGAGCATAATAAGTATGTTTCAACCTTCGTCGAAAAAGGACCTTCAGTTTTCTGCTATTTTTTTTAATGATACTCGGGTGTTAGTAACGCGGCATCGTGAAAGCCGAACGCTGAGCTAGTTCATATCCCTGTGTCAAATTGAAATTCATTTATTTTCAGTACGTATATAAAATACACTTTCAAAAGTCAATGGTCTACTAACAGGGCACTTTCACTGTCAAACTAGTAATAAATATTTACGTAATTTTTCGTAACACTCATTGGCACATGCCAGGATTCGAACCCGAGACCCCAGACCTCAGGCATGAGAGGCGGGCAAGAGCGTTCAAGATAACTGCTGGGCTATCACTATCACTGATTCATCAATAGCTTTCGTAAGTAAAATGGCTGAATTAGTTCTATTCTACTAAGGTAGTTAACCTAATACCTGACCGTATTTTGTATTTGAATAAAAATTAATAGTTTGTATTTCAAATACAAGACTTAAAATATTTTTCTATTTAGTATTTTAAAATATGCATTTACATGGAAGATAGTACCTATTTGTAATTTGGATAGTATTTTGTAGATAGGCTGATCTTGAATAGATACCTTCTTGTCTTTATTACCTCGACTGAGTAACTGAAATATAATTAGGAAGCTTTCTAAATCGCAGTGTGTGTGACAACACTGACAACTAGATAACACTGATGTAAATAATATCTTCGATTGTTGTTTATGACTTCCGCATATTTGCACGTGCACTGTTACGGAATTAGATTTGTGTAGTTTTATTTGTCATTAGCATTCTAAGAATTTAATTCAAGATTGTTAAATTAAAACAGTAAAATTAGGAAAACAATAATTTGTGCAAATTTTCATCAATGCTATATAGACGAAGACCTTTATTGATTCATAAATGTGCCAGTGGTGAGCCAATTGCATATATATAAATATATATTTAATTATTATAAATAGATAAACACATTAGGCAGATTTAATTTTCTATCTATGTATTAATTAACATAATGGTTATTGCGCGACAGATGCATTTTAATTTGGGAATCAGTGAAGGCACATTTAATGGACGATAAAAAACTTTTTGTGTCTGGAAAAATGTAAAAAGATCAAGGGTTCACACGACGGAGCGTAACTACAGACGAATTTTGCAAACATCTCACGTGTGCCCATGTAGGGTGACAATAAAAACGATATTTAAATAATTCGTCTTTAAGATTTTTATCAAAGTAGTCAGCGGTATTTTCTAAAAGAAATAACTTTTTATGAAAGGTGTTAACAATAGTAAGTAACTAACAAACAACACTTTTTTTGTATACCAATAAAAATATGCAATAAAAGGCACAATGATTTAAAAAAGTACAATAAGCGGTCTTATCGCTTTAAACGATTTCTTCCAGACATCTTTAGGATGCATGTTACTGAGAAAAACAGATGAAGGTGCACTAAAGTTAACAATGGATTAATTACTTACCTATATATTATCTGAAGTTCAAATCGAAAACGAATTTTAATTCTTTTGTGGTGAGAGTACCAACCCATCATCTGGAAACCTTCATGAAGGAGGACTTCTGGCCGCAGGGAGTTGTATTTCGGAAATTCCGGGGTCAACTACCTGCCGACAGCGCTCGCACGTCGCTGACACTTCGTGTAAAATAGTTTAGTTATTTATTTTTTATGTATGTTAGATTTAAGGTATATATAATATGGGCCTCTGTTTACGTTATTTAAGATCTACTAATGTAAATATTGCCTGAAATAAAGATTTATAAATAAAGAAATAAAGATTTTAAAATAAAGATTATTATAAATCAAAGTGCTTAGGTTTTTGTGAAAACATTTAACAATGTTACTTGACTTAACTAAAAATAATACTAGTTTTAGTTTGAAGAAATAGATTTAAAATCTGCAATAAAAAAACTATAATAAATGTAGGTTGTCCGGAAGAGATCGCAAAAAGCGATAAGACCACCCTTTGTACTTTAGTTACTGATGTATCCAGATTGTGATGGTTTTGGTGTACAATAAAGAGTTATTGTTTTGTATTGTAAATATTCAGTTTAAAACAATGCTAATTATTTATTTACATGAATTGAACTGATGCATATTTTAAAATTTTCAATGTAAACTACTACTAAGCGAAGCATGGTATAAAATTATTTATGAATTTTATTTATTTGTTTGAAAATTGTGACCCAAGGAGATGTCTTGTTTTGATCAACGATTCAGATCTTTAAATCTCCCATGAAACACTCTCTGGAGTGTTCTGCTAGTTTTGAATAAGATTCCAAATGTTCTCCTGAATAATTAATCCCAACATACATGGTCACCACAACCCACAATAAAAAGTTGCGATAATAGCCGTACGCGGATGTTCAAAGCGTACAAAATAACACAACAAATACGACATAACACTGTATAGCCATATACGATATTACCAAGATAGTTATGTCATTAAGCAAATGAACTAGCCCTCTATGTCCATAACATTAGAGCTTAAAATTGATGTTAGTTTTATATGGGTATGAGATGTAGTTTGTTGTGGATGTCGGCAGGAGATCGTGGTCGGTTCTCACGAAGGCACAGCAAAGCACACAGGTGCGCATCCGGCTATCTCGGTTTGGATTTGAATCAGTTTAGTGAACCGCTCTAATTACCCGATGAGACAATTAGACGCGGCAATGGAAGAAGTGTTAATAAGCAACAGAAATACAAATATATTCCCGGGAATTTTTTATTCCTATTGTAAGTATTTGTATTTTTCTGGGATGAAAAGTAACATTATGTCCCTTTTGAAGATGTAGACTATAGTCCTGATAAATCAAGATCGGTTAAAAAACAAAATTTTACTTTTTCTTTCTATACTAATATTATAAAGAGAAAAGATTGGTATTTTTGTATGTTTGTTAAGAATCCACTCAAAAACCACCGATTTTAAAAAATATTTCATCAACCGAAAGCTAGAAGATCCCTGAGTAATATAGGCTATATTTATTTCCGTATTCCCACGGGAACGAGAACTACGCGGGTGAAACAGCGCAGAACTAGTTATAAACATAATAGGGAAGTAGGGATTGTATGTAGGTATTACTATTTTAACCTTATTTATCAAACACACACATAACATCGCAATGTAAGCTGTAGGTTTTTTCTTTTCTTTCAACGAGGAAGTATGACTTCCTGTCCATCATAATTTTCTTGACATAGGTATTCCCATTGTTTGAAGTTGGCGCAGCAGCAGCTACCAACGGTCTAGATCTATCATCTTCTAATGTATATGTTACCGGCAATCTGTATAATGCAGGTATTCTATATAATCCCTAGGCAATATATGTAATACCTCGGGCTTTCAGGCAGTGTATGAAATATTATTAATATTAATGACCTTTACGTACTCTACCTAGGTAATATATACAATACCCAGGGATTATATAGAATACCTTCTTGGCCACCGGCAATGTGTAAAATAAATATATTTTAGTCTGTTTTATTAATGTTATCTAAGTGCCTACCTACGTATGAAATGACGGAGAAATGAAAGATGTTCTGTTTGCCTAAAATCTACTTTATTAAAATTACCAATTAGGCTGCTCCTTAAAAATAGTCTTCATAATAGGGTTGGAATTTTTTGAAGAATAATTAAGTCTTTATGAGTAACATAATGACCTTTTATTTAATTAATAAATTAATTCTTTACAATAATCTTCATAAATGTAGCACCTCTCTCAGTGTGTAACAAAAAAGATTTTACAAGCTGAAACCAGGTTGTTAGAGATCATTGGGAACAACAACATGGGACCAACTTGATCAGAGCAACTTTATTTTTCTCATCTCAGTACATTTCGGGCCCAGCGCTCAGCTGATTTGTATGGTGGAGTGAAAAATAAAGTTGCTAAGATCATGTCGGTCCCATAGTGGAAGTTGTTCAAATAAAATAAAATAATCTAAAGCCTTTTTATCTCTGAGGGGGTAGGCAGAGGTAGGTATTACATTTCTGGATATACCCACTTTTCACAAGATGTTCTTTGGACCCCTAAACGTGATAGGTGGTGAGTCCATCGCCGAACCGGGTCTGTTACATGTCTCAGAATTAATTCTGGGAGCTCTGGGAGGTTTACGATGTTTTCCTTCACCGAGCTAGTGATAAATAAGTTTTCGAAAAACTTATAGGTATAGTCCAGGATTCGAACCCGATCCGCACTAATTTTCATCATATTGTGAAGCAGGCTCTTTAACCGTAAGGCTATCACTGCGCTGCTTATTCAAAATAATATCATTAATAAGAAATAATTAATTAAATAGTTTTGTAAAAATAATAAGGTTTATTGCCTACTCAAAAATATTTATTTATTCTTAGCTCACTAGGTCATGTGCAAGGAAATATTAAACATTGAAAACATGAAGTCTTTATGAGTAACTTAATGAACTTTTATATAATCAATAAATTATTCTTGAAAATAATAATTACCTCTCTGTAACTACTGCAAAATCAGAAAAAAAAATGTGAAACCAAAAACTCTTTCGGGAAATCCTTCCCCGCTCTCGCCTTTTACATATATTACCGGCTTCGCATTGGGTATTATATATACTACCTAGGCAGAGTATGAAATAAATAATATTTCATACATTACCTGCACGTTTTAGGCATTATATATATTGGCTGGGTGCGAAGTAGGGGGTGGGGGAACCACGAATCGATCGCAGCGCCCATGGTGGCTAAAAAAGAAACTCGGGTCGGACGAACTCAGACGAACTGTCACTTTTTACTAGAGAAATTTACTTATTCGTGCATTCTTAGTGGAAATAAATACTTGAACATGGGTAACGAAACCTATTGCGTAGTCAACTGCAAGAATAATGGCAAAAATAGTGATCGCAAATTCTATAAATTTCCAAGAGCAAGTTGGAAACAAGATCAACGACTGCAATGATGTTTTGTATGGCGTTGATGTCACTGAAGTTTGTCTAATTACACTAGCTTCAATGGTGTGGCTCATTTCATTTTCACATTTTATTTCTTTTACATCTTGCACATGTTGAGCCAAAACTAACTGTTTGTCTTTTGTAGTGGTTTCTAGCTGGAAAACTATATTGTGCGTTATTGTCCGGAATCCAGTTTTTATAATCAATTTGGCCATGTCAAAAGATTTTAATCTCTTTGGGCCATGTTGAACTGAAAATACACAACAGTCTGCATTATTATCGACAGTACTGCTATAAATAATGGTCTACAAGATACATGAAACGCTGTAGTCGATAAATTTTGTCCATTTCTTTACTTAGTTCCCGTGAAGCCATGAGAAAGTCCGTGTAGGTATACTGCCTGAAATTTACTGATTGTGGCATTTTTGACGGGAAATAAAAAAGGTCAACATTTTTATCGACGCTATAGAGACTTACAATATCCAACAGGACCTAAGTAAATAACGTTGTTTCACTGAAATTATTTTTGTGTTTACTTACTTTTCGTAATGACATCCAGCCATTTGACATTTCAAAGTCCGCCCTAATTTTTACCACTAGTTGGCGCTGTCATCGCGCACCCAGCCAATTGCCTGGGGTTTATATATAATACCGGATTATACAGATTGCCGGTAACATATACATATAACTAAATAATATAAAAATGTGGATAGGTAACACTATCCATATTTTTTTCTTAGGTTAGTTATACAATATCTCGATGATAAATGTTTAAGCCCTTAACTTACCTCCTCTATTAAAAGGTTTTTTTAAGTTCATAAATAATTCTAGTAGGTAGGTAACTACCTACTACCTAATGCGCAACTCAACATAAGTATGTTGAGTTTGTCTGATAGGTACAGTTCTTTATTCTGGGGTTGAAATTATGAAGATGAGATTAAAATCATCAGCACAAATTCACAACCGTCAAGAATTTCAAATTTGATTAAAGCGTTCTCACCGCGAGTACTGGTATTGGGAGTCCATAAAAACGCGCAGTGTTTGTTGGGCACAGGTGTTCATCCGGGCGGAGGCTGTATACTTCTCCGCTCCTCTGTGTCGGTCAGCGCACTCCCACAGCTATTCGATACAGCTTACTGCTCTTTGTGATTTTATTTCCATGGTTTCTAAAAAAGTCTCATTATTGTGCTAATATTATTAATACATACTAAGATTGTAAATCATGGTCCATCGGTCTTTAAATAAAATATGTAAAATAAAATAAATTGAAATAGGAATAAACTGTCCTAAGAAGAGTTTAGTTATATGAATCTGATTATGAGGACAACCATCTATGTTGAAATGCCAAATTATTTATTAGTTACATATCCTAAAAGTATTCCAGTATATCTCAGAGGTTATTTTAAAATCTATCATCATTATTATCAACCCGTAACATCCCACTACTGAGCTAAGGGTCTTTCCTCACACTGAGGGAGTATGGGTTATATAATCTCCCACGCGAGCCCACCGCGGATTGGGAGGATTCGGAAATGTAGTTATTTGAAGTGGGTGTGTTAAGTCTAAATAATTTGAATTACCAATGTAATAGATTCTATTTAAACTACCTCTAGCTAGACGATTGGGCTGTTGAGATTTTTAATGCGACTGTTTCAGAAAGCGGCTGATGATTTTCTGGTATTTGTATATGTATTACAGTTGTAAGCTTTGGTTGTAAGGTATTTCTGCTATTTCTTGGTGGTGCCTCCTGCGGCCTAAATATTTTGATGGATTCTCAAACTAAGCTCTAGGTGGAGTTTGATTAGTGTTCACCTGTAGTGGCCAAATGAGCCCTCTACACGCAGTTGGATTTTATTTTGGTTTAGATAAAATGAATGTACCTACTTACATATTGCTAACTCTATATAAAATATAATAATGATGTTCAAACTCTTTATATTGAAAACACAACAAAGTCCTATTCTATTTCCTCATACAGCTATTTACTCGTGTATCATTTTTTCGCATTTATAGTGGTGTTTAAAAGTAGAGTCAATTATCTATATCTTCTATCTGGTTATATTATGTATATGATATTCAACAGTAGCTCGACGGTGAAGGAAAACATCGTGAAGAAACCCGCAGGTCCCAGAATTAATTCTGAGGCATGTGTAACAAACCCGGTCCGGTGATAGGCTCTCCCTCTGTCACGTTTAGGGGTCGAAACCTACTCGTAAAAGTGGGTTTTTCTAGAAATGGAATACCTCTGCCTACCCCCTCGGAGATAAAAGGTGAGAGTTTTTTTATGGTATAAATATAACTTAAGCGCCATCTGGGTCTTAGATGGCGAACTCTTTGGTAAGCTAGTGCCTGAGGTAGGTCGAGTTAACGATAATACTGGGTCGCCGCGCAGTCGCGTCGTCTCGTCGTTCGTTCTGTCAACCACCTATAATTATATTCTGTGATCAGCAAGCTCTATATAAGTCCAAAGATCAAGTCGTTTCGTAATGTAGAGAAAGAAATCATAGAGTAACTTACGGAAATAAATTCGTGTTGATAGAGAATTGACATCTGTAGTCGGCATTTTGTTTATTTGTCTCCGTTTAGTGAATTGTATAAAATGGTGGAACCAGTTGTACAAATTGATCAGGGTAAATTGAGAGGAAATGTGCGTAAATTACCAAATAATGAAGAATACTACAGTTTCAAAGGCATTCCCTACGCAAAACCACCGGTCGGTGTATTAAGATTTTGCGTAAGTATTAAATTGCATTATTTTTATTCCAAAAATGATAGTAAAATAACAATAATGAAAAGAGATAGGTACATGTAAACTTTATGTTTTGGATAACTTTTTAGATAAGTGTGTAAAAAACAAGCAACATGCAAACAACTGATTATGAGCTCGTCATTAGCAGTTGGCTTGTTTTTTAATCTTTTATGTTAGTTAGTAGCGACGATTTGGTAAATAAGTTAAAAGAACTGTTCAAGGGAATATGAATGAAAAAAACTTATGCTTAGTTGCTCAAGCTTCTTTCCAGACACGGTTTGAAAAAGACAATACCTACCTAATTTTGTATTTTCAATTAAGTACCCATGTACTTACATAATTAAATCTAAGTATGAGCAGTGATATACTCCGCTTTTCATGCGTGCAAAACTTATGTAGGTACATATTTACACAAACCAGTTTAAATAAAATATTTATCACTAGCTCGACTCTGCTCGACGGTGAAGGAAAACATTGTGAGGAAACCCGCTGTTCCCAGAATTAAATATGAGGCATGTGTAACTGCCCCGGTACGGCGATGGGCTCACCCAGTCAACACCTATCACGTTAAGGGGTCCAAAGAACATACTGGTGAAACGCAGGTAATTCCAGAAATTGAATAGCTCTGCCTACTACCCCCTCGGGGATAAAATGATATAAAAAATCAAGATATTATGTGACTTTTAACTTATGTCACATAACACAGATTCCTACTTACACGAAAGTAACAGCAAATTTATAAAAAAAAAAGACGTGTGGCACTCGGGGACTGCCGCGGTAAAGCTATTGCATAGCATTTTTTATCAACAAGACTGCCGAAAACAAACGACGTTAGACAATGCACGGCCTTCAAGCCACACCTCCGTCCGTCCGTCCGTCGGTCCGTCGGTCCGTCCGTCCGTCCGTCCGTCCGTCCGTCCGTCCGTCGGTCGGTCGGTCGGTCGGTCGGTCGGTCGGTCAGTCCGTCCGTCCGTCCGTCCGTCCGTCCGTCCGTCGGTCGGTCGGTCGGTCGGTCGGTCCGTCGGTCAGTCCGTCCGTCCGTCCGTCCGTCCGTCCGTCCGTCCGTCCGTCGGTCAGTCGGTCGGTCGGTCGGTCCGTCGGTCCGTCCGTCCGTCCGTCCGTCCGTCCGTTCGTCCGTCGGTCGGTCGGTCGGTCGGTCCGTCCGTCCGTCCATCCGTCCGTCCGTCCGTCGGTCCGTTGGTCGGTCGTTCGGATGGTCGGTCGGTCGGTCGGTCCGTCCGTCCGTCCGTCCGTCCGTCCGTCGGTCGGTCGGTCGGTCGGTCGGTCAGTCCGTCCGTCCGTCCGTCCGTCCGTCCGTCCGTCGGTCGGTCGGTCGGTCGGTCGGTCCGTCGGTCAGTCCGTCCGTCCGTCCGTCCGTCCGTCCGTCCGTCGGTCAGTCGGTCGGTCGGTCGGTCCGTCGGTCCGTCGGTCCGTCGGTCCGTCCGTCCGTCCGTTTGTTCGTCCGTCGGTCGGTCGGTCGGTCGGTCCGTCCGTCCGTCCATCCGTCCGTCCGTCCGTCGGTCCGTTGGTCGGCCGTACGGTTGGTCGGTCGGTCGGTCGGTCCGTCCGTCCGTCCGTCCGTCCGTCCGTCCGTCCGTCGGTCCGTCGGTCCGTCCGTCCGTCCGTCCGTCGGTCCATCCGTCCGTCCGTCCGTTCGTCCGTCCGTCGGTCCGTCGGTCCGTCGGTCGGTCGGTCGGTCGGTCGGTCGGTCCGTCGGTCGGTCGGTCGGTCGGTCGGTCGGTCGGTCGGTCAGTCCGTCCGTCCGTCCGTCAGTCCGTCCGTCCGTCCGTCCGTCAGTCCGTCCGTCCGTCCGTCCGTCCGTCCGTCCGTCCGTCCGTCCGTCCATCCATCCATCTACTATCATAGCTTGGGTTTGGATTATGCCCAATAAACAATATCAACAAGACTGCCGAAAACAAACGACGTTAGACAATGCACGACCTTCAAGCCACGCCTCCGTGCCCGTCGGAGTGGGGAGCGTGAGGTTTTTTTCGTTACGGAATTTCTGGATTCGGTCCCCGCTCTCAAGGCCCGCGATAGAAGCTATGCAATAGCTTAAAAACAAATGAAGCTAGGTACTTCTCAACATTGATTTTGTTTAAAGGTACCGCAACCACCGCAACCATGGGAAGGCGAAAGAGATGCCACAAAAGATTGCAACATTTGCGCCCAGGTCGAAAAGACTACAAACACCTTCATTGGAGAGGAGGATTGCTTGTACTTAAATGTTTATACCCCAACGCTGCCGTCTGATAGTTCTAAATCTAAGCTACTGCCTGTTATGGTTTATTTGCATGGCGGCGGGTTCGTGTTTGGTAACGGCACCGATGACTCTATCCATGGTCCAGAACTTCTCCTAGAAAGGGATGTAGTTGTGGTTGCCTTAAACTACCGACTTGGAATTTTGGGATTTCTTGCACTAGACCGAAAAGATGCCCCTGGTAACATGGGCTTAAGAGATCAAGTACAAGCTCTCAAATGGATTCAGCAAAACATCATTAAATTCAATGGAGATCCCAAAAACGTGACGATTTTTGGCATAAGTGCTGGCGGTGCTTCAGTGGAATATCTTTTACTTGCGCCAATGGCTAGAGGTTTATTCCATAAAGCTATTAACCAGTCAGGATCTTCTTTGTTGCACTGGGCCCAGTCTAGCAAAGTAGGAGATCTAGCGGCATCCATACCCCTTCTGACTAGCACTGTGGTAACAGACAATGACCAATTATTGAAGTATTTGAAGGAAATGCCCACAAAAGAATTGATAATGGCTTCAATGACTGTATTGCAAAATGTTAAATTCCGAGGCGGCATTCATTTTGGTTTTGTACCTACAGTGGAGCACCCAGGTAATTGGGAACCGTTTTTAGAGAAGTTTCCCTATGACATATTGTCTCAAGGAGAATTTGCGAAAGTTCCATATATAATCGGATTTTGTGAACGTGAAGGTATTTTAGTAGTACCTAGTGGTGCAAATACTTTAGAGAAACTTGTAAAAGAAAAAGATTTTACAGAATATCTCCCTTTTGAAATAGATGGTACAGAAAAAAATGACTTAAATACAAAATGTAAATCCATATATTTGGAAAAACAAAATAAATATGATGAGACTGATGCCTTTGGAATTGACTTTTTTACTGATGTCGATTTTCTTGGCGGCATATATATGTCTACATATTTGATAGCTAAAAGTCATAGTCCAGTATATTTCTATGAATTTTCTTATGATGGGAAACTGAATTATTTGAAAACCAAATGGAACATTGATCGAAGAGGAGCTTGCCATGGAGACGACTGTGGATACCTTATAAAGATCAGTTTTTTACCTGAAGATGTTACTGAAACAGACAAATTAGTACGTACTCGAATGGTGGGAATGTGGACGAACTTTGCCAGACATGGGTAAGTTTTAAATTAGATATCTATACTTCTATACTATCATAATAAAGAGAGAAAACCTTATTAACTGACTGACTCGTCAACGCACAGCCGAAATTAAGGAAGCAGGAGACTTGAGAGTAGAATTATAATATGAGTCTTGTATAATATGTTTTTGGAGAAACGCTTTTGCAATTTTTGGAAATACATTTTAGTTGTAAAATTATATGAATTCTATTATTTGTACCATTTTGGGAGGTTGTATAGGTATATATTTATACAACTAATATTTTGTTTTCAGAGATCCAACTCCTAAACTAGATGATGTAATAAGCACAAAATGGGAGCCTATCGCCGACACGCGATTGGCTTGCCTCTGCATTGATGAAAAACTAACTATGAAGCATGATATTTATCCAGAGAGAAGGAACCTGTTTCAAAAATTGTATAAAGAATATAAAACTTCCAACTAAAGACATAATAAATTGTGGGAAATAATTTAAACAGGATTATTTAGTCCGAAACTAGGCAGAGCCTGTGCTACGGGTACTAAATAACTGCTTAACATAATTAAATATGTTCATGTAAACACACAGTAATGTTTACCCCGATCGGGGATCAATCCCGGAACCTTTGACTCAGAAGACAGGTTCAACCATATAATATTAAAAATACTAGCTGTTCCCCGCGATTTCACCCTAATCTACTGGGGTGTCCCAGAAGTAAAGAGACAAAATAATTTTACCAATATTTAATTAAAAATAATCCGATATCGTATAAACTTGGCATGCAAATGAAAGTAAAAGTAATTTATTTTTAATGTCTATATTAAATTTTCTCCAGCGATACCTTTGTATCCAATTTTTCTCATATTAATAGCAGCACGCTTCATGACCGCTTTTCCAGATGAAGCTGCTACTCTTTTGGCCAATCTAGTCCATCGGTGTTTGAAGGATGTCAACGTTTGTGGTATATCTGTGTATTTTTTATACTCTTTTTTACACAGGGCCCAAAACATTTCGATACCTCGAGCTTGAGGAACGTTCGGGGCATTGTTTTGTCGAGTTATGAACTCAACACCCGCAGTCTGTAAATACTGAGTAACTTCAAACTCATAATGGCATGAAGCTAAGTCCGGCCAAAACAAAACATCTTCTCGCTGATAATGCTTGTCTATAAAAGGTATTAGACGTTTGATAATGCACTCTCTAAGATAAATCTGGGAGTTCATAGACCCTGTACGATAATAGGGTTCGGAAACATTGCCGTTTTCATCAATAGCTTGCCAAACAAGGTATTTTTTAAAAAACTTAGCCTTGGGTACGATTTTTTCGCTATAATCAACAACGTCACGACTGGTTGCGTGGAAATATTGTTTCCCAGGAACGTCACTCGAGTCAACCGGTACGTATGTCTCATCATCAATTATAAGAATTTTTTTCAAAGTTTTTTCGTAAACTTTACGGCACCCTCGCTTTGCACGCGCCTCCTGGTCTTTGACATATTTGGAGGCAGCTAATTTTACAAAAGCTTTCAAGCCTACATCGTTACATTTAATTCTAGATACACTGGACTTAGAAATTTTCAATTTATCTGCCGCAACTCTCACCGATGTTGAAGACGCCTGTTCAAAAATCTTTTTTACTTTGTTTATATTTCTAGATGTAGATACTGTACGTGGTCTTCCCGGAATCTTTTTGAAATTAGTCTCTTCCGTTTCTTCGTAACGTTTTATTATTCTGTACAGACTAGTTCTTCTTGCTCCTTCTTGAATAAAATGACGTATTGTCTCAGATTTCCCATGACACAAATAGTACTGAACAACTCTCTTTAAAAATAATTCTTGTTCAGATCGCTTCATTTTGAAAAACATGCAAAAGAAATGTTAAAC
The DNA here is from genome assembly GCA_963855545.1 of Ethmia dodecea. Taxonomy (NCBI): domain Eukaryota; kingdom Metazoa; phylum Arthropoda; class Insecta; order Lepidoptera; family Depressariidae; genus Ethmia; species Ethmia dodecea. The sequence goes on from OY979449.1 coordinate 6,093,416, forward strand.
CCGCCTATTTTGATAGATATGTTATCTATGGTTACCATGACAACCATTTATTTACCTTTTTAAATCTTTCTCCGTGGCCAGTTTGATTTTGAGAAAAGTCTCTTTACTTCTGGGACATCCTTTATATATAATATAAAAATGAATCGCAAAATGTGTTGGTAAGCGCATAACTCAACAACGGGTGAACCGATTTGGCTGAAAGTTGGTGGGAAGGTAGCTTAGAACCAGGAGACGGACATAGGATACTTTTATTCCGATATTCCCACGGGAACGGGAACTACGCGGGAACGGGAATGGGAACTACGCGGGTGAAACCGCGGGGCGCTGCTAGTTTATAATAATAATAGATACATTATAAAAATGGGTTATGGTACTCCTAGAAAAGTAAGTTTTGCATTGCATTGGTGAGAGAATTTAATAATATCAGTCAAATCGTTTTTAAGCCTGTTCATTACAAACAAACATAATATACAAATAAATATTTTCTCTCTATAATATTTATGTAGGCGAATTACGCACCTAAGTATATAAATTATTTGTATACTGTAAGAGCCATATTTCTTTAGTAAAATTAAAATATTTTTATACTTTGTAAAGTTAAAAAATAAAAATTAAATAAATACTTCTCCGTACCTATTACCGACTACTGAAAAATCTCTGGAGACTGCATGTAGAGTAGGAGTATTATTTTATGCTTTTCAGCTTTTTGATGTAACTTTTAAAATTGATTTGAAAAAGATCTAATTATAATCGTAAGTTAAACACTTGTAAAAGCGGTGATCAAGGGCAAATGTGGTAGCAACTCGTACAACCATCTCATTAATAGACTGTACTTATTGCATGAGATTGAAAATAAATGTTGTCAGTTACAATTATCATTAACATCGTATATTGTTTTCATAATAGCTTCTTAAGTGTTTTATTTATTTATTCATTTATTTTATTAGGGATAACAACAGCTGTTATATAATATTAATGTGCATACTCTTTTTATACAGACATCAAAGCCAATAACAGTTATCCACTATCATACAATAGTTAAGTTGAGAGCATTAGGTACATCAAATTACCAGAAAAAAAAACTTAGTAACTAAGTGGTAAGATGGAATTTAGTCGTAATTTATAGCTTTCCTGACGATTTAACTCCAGAACTGACGAACCGATTTCCATGGTTTTGCATTCGTTGGAAAGGTCTAGGGCTCCGCAAGGTTTATAGCAAAGAAAATTCAGCATTGCACCCGTGCGAAGCCGGGGCGGGTCGCTAGTAAGTAATATATATATATATATATATATATACATATATACATACATACATATACACATATATATAAAAAAAGGATAAATATAAGTAACGAAATGTAATACATACGAGTATGTCATATGGTCATATTATTTAAATTTTGAAATTAGGAGGGCGCACAGTATAGAATTAGGAGTAGGAGTGAAGAGCTTACAACAATTAATTAATGCCGGACCAAGAACCGAAACCACATTCAAAATGATTAGGTAGGTAGGAGGGAATTGTGTTCTCAGTACATTTTCTATGCCATACCTATGCTCAATCATTTCGCACACCAAGTATATGAGAAATAATATTTTTCTTAAAAGAATGTTTTGAACTGTTACTGTTATATGTGCGGGGCAAACGAGTTAGGACCGCGTTTCGTCCGTAGTTAGTACTGTGAAACGGTACGCAAAAGAGTGAAGTTCGTCTGGTACGCCGAGCAGGCGTCCACAGCGATAATCCAGCGAGGAGGTCGGGGCAAGATAGACGACCGCTTAAAATGTCATAAAGTAATCTCATATCCAAGATATCATCCCATATTATGATTACATACTTAGGGAAGCAAATAGTACCTACATATTTCTAACAATAACAATAAGTACCTACCTACGTACTCGTAGGTAGTTCATTTTGACATAAACTTTTTGTTTGTTTTAATTTTAGTATAGTATTCGTTGCATGCTATTATACCGTGATTATTTTTCATATTTGTCATATATCTCTTGAAATACAGCCATTTTCATCGTTTCGTAGTCCCTGGCGATCGTGAATGAGTCGTCGATGTTGAGATACAGTAAAGAGTCTGCAAAGGCAGGCCAATGCCCTGGGGGTCGATTTTTGAATCTCACCAAGTGACTAATTCTCACCGATGTGAGTGATTTCCGAAAGTTCGTATTTTTGAAACTCATCGGTGACTTACATTTGTCATACCTATGATATCGATTTACGAGTGCCCCTACCCACTCGTAATTGAAATCACCATGTGATTGTTTTTGACAGTTAACGTATGTGACATCTGCCAAAAGTGGCAAAGTATGTTTTTCGGAAGAATTAGCAGCGGGGCTCGATTGTGATATTTCGTGATTGCGACGATTTATTGGAAATATAAAAAACCTCTCAATTAAATAAAACAATATCCAAGTTATTAGTAAATACAATTATTAAGTTAAATATACTTGTAAAACATATGCCACTAACAAATGTACATACCTTTTCTTATAAATTGTAAAATCTGTGTTATGTTCTCTTTATTCGTCCTTCTCTAGTGAATTAAGTGAATTTTTCAATTCAAAACTTTAATTTTCGTTTACATGACACTGACAAATACGTTACGATTTACGATTGACCAATTTGATGAATCTTTTTTAAGTTATTGTATGAGAAAATAAAAACCGATATCAAGGGCAACACTATAACATCTGCGTAAAAAGGAACGTAACGGGAAGATTGTCTCTGACTGACATTGTAAAATTTCTGCATGTTGGTAAACATCGTGTGACTTTCAAAAATACGGCTTTTGGAAAATGGTGACATAAAAGTCATCGGTGATAATTTTAGTCACCGGTGATTTTGATATCACCAGTGAGATTCAAAAATCGCACTCCATTTTAAAGTGTTTTAGCCTGTGGTCGTATTGAGATATTTTGTTCGTTAAGAAATAACTGAAACACAGGTGCCACAGAAATCTCTTTTGTACCTTCTCTATTCTTTTTATGTATACGTCATAAAAAGGATTCCAGACGACACTGCAGTGCTCCAATCCACTTCGTACAATAGAGTTAAACAGTAATATTTTTATTGTAGGATTCTTAAACTCTTTGCAATTCCGAAGAAGAAAACCTGGATTTCTGAATGCTTTGTTCACTATGCTATCTATGTGACTATTGAAACGCATTTTTTTATCTAGGATGACGCCAAGATCTATGGTTTGGTCTAGTTGCTTGAGAGCTTGTAAAAAATGCTGGGCTTTAATTTGAATTGATACGATGGTGATTTAAGTATGCTGGTCACGGGACCAACAAATTGTAAAAATCCCTATCCTACCTGCCTATATATATATATGGACACGGGTCCCAACCTACTGTATAACCCTACCTACTATGTAATGAACCCTACCTATGACACCAATATTGATACTGACCTAGTCACTACCTATTTAACAACTGAACCATACTTATTCTGCCTATTATTATTATCTTAATTGTTCTACCTATTTATTTCTTATAGTTAGGGAGGCGAGGTAGCTAAATGGCGTAATTCAACGGCGCCGTCGAGACCTATCAAAATCGAAAGATAAAATAATTTCGAAAAGAAAAGCTCGTATGGTAAAAACCATTTTAGCGGTGGGTTTGGCGTGTACGGTTTTTCAAAAATGTTAAAAAAAACAGTTACTTGGGCATTCTCGAGCGCGTCAGATATTCATACTACGTATGCCCCAAGTGCCTCTGATAACAACAGTATACTAATCTGCCGGTTTGCGTGGTGGAGGTAGGCATAAAAAGTAGTCAAAAATGCAAAAAAAAAAATTACTCGTGCGCGTCAGATTTTCGGAAGGGGTGTTAAGTAGGCCCCAAGGAAGCTCCCTTTAAAAAAACTGATGATTTGGGCGTGACGATAAGTTACGATGAATGTTTGAAAATGCAAAAAAAAATAGTTCTTTTGCAATACTCGAGCGCGTCAGATTTTCATAGGGGAGGTTTATCTCGGTATCCTGAAAGCATATTTTCTTAATCTGACAAAAATGTTGGTGGGTTCTCTTAATCTGACCGAAAAAGGTTTTTTGGTTTATTTTTTTCCTTTCTTTCTCCTTGATAAAACGGGGAATTATATATATATTAAGGTGTACCGAAAATTCCCTTCTACCGCTTTTTTCCCCACCATCAATGTTGCGAAATAAAGGAAAAATACTGGTAGGACGGCATATTTCCGCGAAGCGCTCAGTCTGTATTACATCTTTATGGCAAATTTCTCTTTTTTGCTTCAATTTTTCACTTCGTTTTGCTTACGAGTTACGGTACGTCCAAAAAACAATTTGAGGATCAACAGGCTATTGAATAATATACATACATGGAACTGTACATGTTAATAATACTTTTGTATACAGATACGCGTAACTTTTTCCGAGTCCACGAAAATTGTCGAGAAGCTTTAGAAAAAAAAAATTGAGATATAATAAAAGTTCAATAATTTAATCATCGTTATTTCATATCAATTTATTTTAAAAACATCAGTTTTCGAGATATACTCAAAAAACCGGGAGTTTGAGTTTTTATGATGCTTCAAGTCAAAAAGTTTTAACTTTGGACAAAAATGTAAAGAGACATTTTTTGTGTAAAATAAAATTACCTTTTTTGTTTATTTAAACTTTTTTTGTGCAAAATGTATCATTCGCGACTTATATGCCGCAACGCGTTTTTCGGAAGACGAAATGGCTCCTCCACACTTCCGGTCATGCGGAAACCGGCAGATTTTGTATTTTTAGTAAGTTTTAGATTATATTCTTCAAAATAAAAAATAAAAAAATCGCGCTCGAGAATGCCGGATTAACGTTTTTTTTTTACAAGTTCGCGACCCTTTAACTTGGCGGCGTCAAGGACTTATCGTCAGATTAGTTAAATTTAGTCTTAAAACACTAAAATCAACCCCCAATATCTTAATCTGACGCGCTTGAGTATTTCAGACTATCGATTTTTTTTTACTAATCTGATCGTCTATCCTAGGCGCGCGTCACTACTTATAGAGCTAAATACTTGATAAGGTTGTTCTATTAGGTCTAAGGTATCTCTCATATCTTAAACTGCCACGCTCGAGTATTACCGAAAATTCCCCTATTCGCCTCCCTAACTATTAATATTAGTTTAGATTATCCTACATAGTGTTAGTGAGGCACTGCGCATGTCCATTCGGGTTTAGAATGTTTATTATGTTGTTAGGTTGTCTAGCAACAGTAGCTATTGTAGAAAAATCAATTCTTATTTTATAATATATCTTTTACAAAATGTTCGGCGTTTACTTAAACTAATCACATCCTCACAAATTGGTAGCAGAGCGTGGTTACCTAAGTAAATAATGTCGTCGGCAATAAATTGTAAAAACATCGAGTCGTTAAACAAAAATAACTACGACACGTGGTGCCTACAAGCGGAGGCAGTTCTCATCAAAAATGATTACTGGGACATCGTATGCGGCGAAAGAACTTTGGACCAATCGGCGGATGCAGCAGCCAAGGCGTCGTTCAACAAGGAGGATTTAAAGGCAAGAGCTGAAATTCTTCTGTTGTTATCCCCGTCTGAACTCAAGCAAGTCAAGGGCTGCGCGACATCTAAGGCTGTATGGGACAAGCTTAAGGGTCACAGCACACATATCAACTCGGAAAGGGATCGGCACCGTATCGCCTTTCGCCTCGCCGTCAACCAGGCGTCAACCTAATGTATGCATGTAACCAAAGCGTAGCAGCGGCTCCTGTACGTCAACTCGGCTACGGCTAGGCGTCACCGCGCTTACGCCTCGCCGACCGCTGGCTGACCGGGTTGGCACCAAATCAATTTGAATCCAAACGTTGAGTGTTCAATAAAACTTACGCATAACACGAAAGGAAGTTGCCTTGCGAATGGCGGGCGGCGGCACGGTCGGCAGGCAAGTCGCGGGAGGGGACACGGTCAAGGGTGGACGAAGAGCCGTGAGCTCGCGTACGGAAAGACGTAAGCGGGGGGACAGCGAGCCGTAAGCGCGGGAACTGCAAGTTGACCACCCACCGCATCGCGGTTCGGAGCCTGTTCCGAGGCGAGGCGATTACGTTACGTTTCCCATTAGTGTGCGTTGCAGTAGGGAGTTTCATACAAACAATACTGAACGGCTCGAGGCGATACGGTGACGATCCCTTTCCGAGTTGATAAGTGTGCTGTGACCTTAAAGCTACCTACCAAAGCTCTGGACCAGCAAGAAAAGCAACCCTGTTGAAACAGTTGGTGCTGAAACGAATAACCATGAATGAGGACATCCACGACCATATAAATAATTTTATGGACATAGTTGACAAATTGGGCGACATGGCCATAATCATCACATCAGAATTGCTTAGCATCATGCTACTATACAGCTTGCCAACAAATTTTGAAAACTTCCGAATAGCAATTGAGTCCAGAGACCAGCTGCCTAGTCCTGAAGACCTAAAACTAAAGATTTTAGAGGAATACCAGGCTAGAAACAACGGTGATGAACAAACAGAGAGTTCCGAGGTGTAATATGCAAACAAAAATAAAAAGAAGTTGTTTTGCAAGAATTGTCGCAAGAAGAACCATTCCACCGAGCAGTGCTGGGGTAAGAAGAAAGAAAAGAAAGAAAACAAAGAGATTCCAAAAAGCTTCAATGTATGCTTAAGCGCCGTAGATTCAGACTCTGCAAAGCAATGGTGTCTAGATAGCGGCTGCTCATCCCACATGTGTGGAGATAAATCCTGGTTTTCGTCCATGACCCCTGAAACTGGAACGCTGAAATTAGCATCGGAAGATCACACCAGTCAAATCCAAGGTAAAGGCAAAGTGACCGTTGACATGAATAATACGGACATAATTTTCAATGACACCCTGTTTGTGCCCCAACTGTCAACCAATCTCATTTCAGTGGGTAAAATTACAGACAGAGGAAATAAGGTTGTATTTAAAAAAAAAAAAACCTACGTCATAGAGAAAAATGGTGAATGTTGGTATGACAGCACAGAAAAAAGGTTGCCTTTATTATTTCGATTTCAACGCAAAGGAGATTGCACATTATTCGCCAAAGCAAGGAGGTTCGATCATGGAACTGCACCGAAAACTCGGGCACTTGAACGAAAGAGACATTAAATTGATGGCCAAAAACGAGCTAATGTATGGCTTGCAGTTAACTGACGAAAAGTTGGAAACTTGTGAAACCTGCATTAAAGGCAAGATGTCGAGATTACCTTTCGAAAGACATGACGATCTCCACACCACAGAACCGTTACAAATAATTCATAGCGACGTCTGTGGCGACCTTTTGAGTGCGAGACTCCTGCAGGCTCAAAGTATTACGTCACTCCACTGCTAAAAGACTGCTAGGCATCCAAACCAAGCAAAATACTTTGAAATCAATGATGTTAATTAATTTGAAATTCTATTTGTTTTAAATTATACCGCATTTAAAACAAATTTATACTCTAAATTTCAGCAAAAAACTCATAACAAATCTGAGCACAAAGTAGAAGTTTACCTACTAATTTTTATTTATAGTTTTCCTATCTTTGAATTGATTAAAATTAAATAACCTGGTTTGTATCTAGAATTGGGATCCTATACCACATCTCTAAATTATTTCACATTATGTTGTATTGCTTTTTTGCCTAAATTTATCCACGCTTGTAGGCAATATGTTCTGCCTATCTACATTTCCTGTACTTCGATGAAAATGTACTTCAGCAAGAATCTTAGCCTACATTTAAATTTGTTCTTAAATAAAGTTCTTTTGGGTGAATTTACCTGCCTAGACCCTAAATTAGATAGACGTATGACCTTCATATTTACATTTCATCGGGCGTGTCTCCCATCGGAGTGCAACGAAGAGGTAGGTACGGTACCTAAATCAACTCTGATTTGCAAGAAATGTCCTACCTTCCTACAATTCCTATCAACTACGATGTTTACCTACCTAGTCCCTAATCTGGCTTGGTGTGTTAATTGGAAAAGCTAGAAGTATGGCCTTCACATTTACATTTAAACGTGTGTGTCTCTCATCACGGTGTAATGATGAGATACCTAATTCTATTCTATTAATCGACTTGTAAGAAATGTCCTACCTACCTACAATTCCTATTAACTACGGTGTATACCTACCTAGTCCCTAATCTGGCTTGGTGTGTTATTGACAAAGCTAGAAGTATGTCCTTCACATTTACATTTAATCGTATGTCTTTCATCACGGTGCAATGATGAGATACCTAAACCTATTCTGTTGATCGACTTGGGCGAGTCAGTCTCTGTTGTACCTATTTCCTAAGACTCGTGTATGGAGATTCCCAGACTGAAGATAGGGATGTCTGAGAACCTCGGGTTCCCTGATAAAACATGAATATATACGTGTATAGATACTGAGATCAGCTAAGTCAAAGAACCAGGGTTTCATTGGGCGCACGGGGGCATGTCACACTTCGACGAGACCCCAACTTAACCGAGGACTAAGGAAGCAGCTAAATGATGTGACTACAAACCAAATCTGCTTTAGCAACAAACTGGCTTGCAGCTAACACCATCATAATGTTAGCTTGGATTACCTACTACGTAGCCCTAGTTAACACCGCAAGGTTTCAGCAGGCTACGCGTGAATCCCAGACGAGGATTCACTACAATTGACGATATTGAATCTTACTAAATTAGCCACGAAAAACCGGAGAGGCCGGGAGGACTTTCAAATATTTACGATATATTAACTAGTTAAATGAATCTTGAATCTCAAACCGGAGAGGCCAGGAGAATTTCCAAATATTTAAGATATATTAACTAAATTAATCTTGAATCTCAAACCGGAGAGGCCGGGAGGATTTACGATATATTAACTACCTAAATGAATCGCGAACCTGAGGAGCTAAATAAAAATGATATACCACCACCAATTAACTATTGCTACCTACATATGAGACGCAACCGCACAAGAAATGAGCTCGCTGATGAAAGGAGAGGATACGAATATACACTCCGACACCCCTAAACTCATACAAGCACGTTTACACACCATATTTTATTTTTTCTTAAATTTAGCACCGCCATTTAACTACTACTACCCACATATGAGACGCATCTAAAACTACCACATTTGGAACCGTAATACGGAAATCTAACTATTTTCCATAAGAAAACGCACCCCTATTGTAAAACCAGTTAGAAATTCTTATGAGAATACCAAAAACATGTAGAAAAATTAAACGCGGGTAGGTAGAAAAATATATCCCAGTTAACTAAAATATGCACTATATAATTACCGAAGTGGTTGAACGAACTAAAGAAATATGTCCTAGAACATTACTTACGGTTTTTGTACAACGTATGATTCTAATACAAAAATTACCCTCACTAATTAAAAGAACACGACACTGCACCGCGTGATTCTAAATTCACAAAACCCCAAAAGATCTGGTAATTTCTTCTCTACGGATAACACGGAATGAACTAACCCAAAATTCGATACTCCGGCACGCCCTAATCAGTTTTCAAAATCTCCCCGCGCCGTTCAGAAGAATCGAGAATAATTTCGAGGGACAAAGAAACGCGAAACTACCCACCTGACTATTCTATACGACGGGACCCTTTGCTTGATGTACTACACCGACGCCGAATGAAAAGAGATACTACTTCTATGAACACCGCATGTAAAAGCACTAACTACCTATCACTTCTATGAAAACCGCGTGTAAATGACCTAAGCATACTCTTATCAAAACCGAACGTAACAAGCGCACTGCTACCGCGATGAAAATTGAATTTAAAAGAGCTACCCACTATTCCTATGGAAACCGAACGTAAAAGCCCAACTACTCACCGCGATCGAAATTGAATGTAAAAAGCCACGTAAAGAACCACTATACCGCGATTTAAAAGAGCTACCTACTATTCCTATGAAAACTGAACGTAAGAATCTAGCTACTATTCCCATCTACTCACCGAGATTGAATGTCAAAAAAGCCAAGAAATTTCCGTGCGTTCGCTAATAAAGGTTCGGTTTCCCCCTTGCAACGGTCCCCTCATCTCAAAATTCACTAAACTTCCAATCATAGTCAACCGTATAATCCTACCAAAACCTTGCGGCCAAAGAAAAATAGACAATGTCCTGAAGTTTCGTGACCAATATAATTTGGCATCTTAGAACAAGTTTCGACTAACTTCCGATAGGTGGCAGCACCTTCCATACATTTGTTCAGTTTTTGCAAAATACTAATTAGTTAATTATATACTCTTCGACTTCAAAATTCATGGATTAAATATGTTTTTAATTTTCCTTATCAATACAAAATAAACAACAATGACTTCTCAAGTGTATTTTACTCAGGAAATGAAACCACGTAAATCGCGTGACAAATCATCACCACCAACAACAACACAGAGCCTAATTGTTCAAATATTTTATATCATAGCAATGTTATTGCTGTTTGGTGTTAATTAAACATTTATACTATATTTTATAATGATCTCATATGAAAAATGGATGGTTTAAGCCAGCAATCTTCCGATAAAAACACGGTAGTAAACCTAGTTCCGACTGATTAATTAATATTAAATGAATCCATTTGGATAAAAATATCACTTTGAAAACATGCCAGACCCTAAATCAATTGGAAAGTACATCGAAATTTGTTCTCGTACCGCGTATTGTACTGGAAATCGGGTTGGCCAATAAGGGCACAGCTTTTCCTATAATGACGCACAATATTCAAATATGACCTACTTTCATAGATTGTAAAAATATGGTTATTATTGTCCGAATTGTTTATAGTTATTTCTTAAATCTAATCATTATTGCATCTAATTCCTTTTAGTTTTTTTTTTTTTTTTATAAAAAAAAGGGGACAAACGAGCAGACGGGTCACCATCAGTAAGTGACTACTTATAATCTATTAGCTAAATTACTACGTGATTCTCGTTTGCATAATCGAATATTTTACGTCTCAATAAGTATCATCTAAGCGCCTGCTATGAATTTATACACAATAAAACATTAAAATACTTTTGCTAATAGTTATTATTCGGTATGTTTCATTATTAGAAAGTTAAATAGTTTCGTATTTGAATTATGTGATATAAAAAAGGTTTTATGATAAGTTATTTTTAGTGAAATCATGCAACTTAAAGTAATATTATATTTGTGAAGTGACGGAGGGCTTTAACTGAAGGCCAACCGTTACAAGCTATCCCATTGATTGTGTAAAGTGCAGGATAACAGGATTTGTTTCTGGTGAATCTGACTACGTAACACTTTTCAGCATTCAGATGCATACCATTCTCCTTACACCATTCCACTAAACGGATCAAGTCACACTGCAGTGAGTTAACATCCTGTTCGCACGTAATGCGCTTTACCACCTTAAGGTCATCTGCGTACAGATAAAAGTCTGTGTGTAAAAAGCAATGATGTATGTCATTTATAAATAAACATGTTAAAAAATAAGGGGCCCAAGTGCGAACCCTGGGGCACTCCTGATAATGCCTCAAAAGACTTTGAGCGGTACCCATTAACGACTACAACAGAGTTCCTTTTGCTAGCGAGCTACTATTCTTAAATGCTTAGATATTTATTGCAAAAATAAAATACTTTTATTAACTGTATCGTCTAAAATTAATAACTAAATATTCCTACCCATAGAATACTAGATAAAGTTAAAATAAAAAAAAAATAAAAAAAAATTGGTCCACATTTCTGTAATTTGAGACCTCACTAAAGCATCTGATACATTATCTTCAACCTCAATGCATGTCCGAAATACATATGACAAATCATCACAATGCGATGCCCCCTTCCTGTCAAAACCGATGTATTTCTTAAAGAAATTACTTTCGCCTTCGTACGAGAACTGGTAGAAGTGTGCTAAAACTCCATTTTTACTAACATCTTTGTAGCTACCCAAATTCCAGCGTCAAAATCTAAATCACCAAAAAAATCTTCTGCCATTTTGTCATCCTCGTCATCTGGCTTAATACCTTGTAAATAAACAAAATTAATCTTTTTATTATATATCTCTGCGTCTTTTTCTTCAAAACTATATGACAAGTGATCAATAAAATTCTTGTATTTCATGAATTGATTGAGTACTTTGGGCTTCAGAATACATGTCATGTAACCTTCTTTATTACAAAATCCTCGTATAATAGGGACACGCTTAAATTTACCTTCTTTCAGTAGTTGATAAGGATTCGTTGTCAAAAAGGCGTCACCATTTTCAGCAACCTTTTCTACAGTCGGAACAAAGCCAAAGAAAACTCTTTTAGAAGTAAAGTTATTTGCTACTGCAGCTGCAGCTGCCGTTAACTTAGGTGGAACATCGGATAAGTATTCATAAATATCCTGAGAATCTTCTGTAGATCCTGTGTAACCCAATTCTATTAAAAGTGAATTCACTTCAGCTTTGGGCTCAAAATTAATAGCCCAGTGGTTAAGAACGGAACCTGAATGAAGAATTGTTTTGTGAAATAGTCCTTCCGCTAAAAGCGATAACATAAGGTATTCTACTGAAGCGGAACCAGCGCTCCATCCAAATATTGTGACATTGTTTTTATTTCCACCGAACTCACTTATGTTATTCTGAACCCATTCTAGCGCTTTCAATTGATCTTTTAAACCCATGTTACCAGGTGCTTCAGGTAATCCTAACGGTAAGAATCCAAAGACGTTCATTGTTACAACAATTACATTTTTTTCGACTAAGAAGTCGGGACCACATTCATGTTTTATGATGCCGTTCCCAATTACGAACCCACCTCCATGTATGTTTACCATGACTGGTAATGGATTAGTAGTAGTCAACGTGGGTGTGTATAGATTGAGATATAGACAGTCCTCACTGCCTACTAGTTGACCACTTAACATGTCAACTTGGCATGCTATGTTATTTTCACTTACGGTTGTAGCATCTCTTTTTGACACCCATGGTTCTGGTGAAAGAGGACTCTGAAAAGAATTATACTTAGTCAGTTTATTATTTATCTAGAGTGAAATCAAAGAATTAGTATTGCTCAAAATGTATATTGGAAATTTATATGAATGTAATATACGAGTACCAGACTTACCTTAAATCTTAAATTACCGAGTGGAGGCTTAGCATAAGGTATTCCAAGAAACTCATAATATTCGAATCCATCATCCGTTTTTGATTTCCATCTCTCAAACGCCCTTGAGAAATATTGACAGTCACCATTGTTTTAAAGGAGCGAAATTATATTCAAAAACTTTAAGTACCTGTTGTACGCACTTCTGTCTGTTATTTGTTTCTGTAATTTTGGACCTTTTATACTTATTATTTATACCCCTGAAATTTCTTAAAACTGGTAATGTATTTGGCTCATTATCAGTCATATCATATAGCTCTCAGCGTCTTTACTCTGTGCCTACCCCTGAAGTGGTCATTAACGATTTTACTGATATGATTATTTGCTGATGGTGTAGCAAATGGTTGTATAATCTAACCTATTTCGCGTCGGGGTAGGCAGAGTAAAGAGCCATTTACAAATTATGATGCCATTGTTCTGTTTTAGATCCTACAAACAAAAAATTCTAAATATAAAAATAATCCCAGCAATCTGGTTTAAGCAACATTAAAAATGTAAAAACGTACCTATAGGGAGACGTAGCCAGGTTACCTACTTCTTATCTCCGTCAATAAGTATTTAATAACTTTGGGACTTATTGGACTACATTTCGAAACTCACGCAACTGTGGCCTTTAGCGCTAGCAAATAATCCCAGTCAAGCATTAACTTCCCACGAGTTCAAGGACAATAGATACCTAATCATATTTAAATGTCTGTATTCTGTTACTTGACGGAATTATTTGATTACGAGCAATGAAGTTTACGATGGCGAAAAATGGATTCACGTACGGTAGGTCTCATTTCTGGTAGAAATTGTTTACGGTGAGTTGGCATGAGTAGACCTCGGACGCCCAGTTACTATCAACATAATCAGAGGTACCTATTTATGAGCTTGTTGTTGTATCGTGTGTTGCTTTGAGCTTATACCGTCAAACGTTCGAGGAGCGGAATGCGCTAATACCATTACGGGGCACGACACCACCCGATGAGTGGGTGGTGAGCGTTGAGATGGTATAGAAGTGGCTCAAGAAAACAAGATTAATTATATACAATAAAATATTAATAAATGCAACATATTGCCTAATAACAATATAATGGGATACATAGGAACACTGACCCTTTGACATTAGAAAAACTAAAGCAGAATCATTTTTTTTTATAAACGAAGAAGTATTTTTTTCTGTAAATTATTTTACTGCTTAAACGTGTCTACTTGAACATGTTACTTACTATGAAATGCCAATATTTATTTAAACCAGTGTAGATAATGGATTAATGTATTCATTCTTTCCAGAAGTAATACTAAGATTTAAAAAAAAACATTCTGTTAAGTAGATACATAGTGAATATTATTTAAATAAGTACTGATCAATAGGTAATTTCTTCATTACAGTGTAGCTACTACAAAACTTCTTGTAGCAACAGAATTCTTGATCATAAATAGTTATATCACAATTTTTACGTAACTACTTACCTTCTGTGTATGATTGTGAACAAAATAGGGAGAATGTAAAAAGAACAAAAGAGCGGTATGCAGAGTTTAAAAAGAAAGTTAAAGAGTGCGTGGCGAGAAAGAAAGAAGAGAAGAATAATAAGTTGGATCAAAAATTCTGCTCTAGTTTTCGAAATAACATAAAGTTATTTTGGAAACTTGTAAGGAAAGCGCAGGGGCAATCCACAAAATCTTCTCTGAGTGTAATACGTGATGAAAGTGGTGAACCTATGATTAAAGAACGGCATGTACTAGAGCGGTGGAAAAGATACTTTGAAAGTCTGTTTGAAAAGCAAGAGGATGAGCATGAGAGTGAAATTTGTGAGATATCAATTCCACCGGAAGATTTCGAAATAAGTATGAAAGAGATTGTGGAAGCGCTAAAAAGTATGAAACTAGGTAAAGCTGCAGGATATGATAGCGTGACGGTAGAAATGTTAAGGGCTGGTGACACGTTGGTAACAGGCCTGCTGCAAAGACTCTTTAACCTGTGTTTGGAACATGGCCGAGTACCAGATGACTGGACTAAGGCGGTAATTGCACCACTATATAAAGGAAAGGGGTCGCAACAGGACTGTAAGAACTATCGTGGCATTAGTCTCTTAAGTGTGGTCGGCAAACTATATGCGAGAATATTGATTGATAGGGTCGTAAGTGAAACGAATGAGAGGATATGGGATGTTCAAGCAGGCTTTAGAAGGGGGATGGGATGCATGGATCAAGTCTTTTCCTTACGGTGCGTCACTGAGAAATTTTTGGCAAAAGACCATCTGCGCCTTTATAGACCTGGAAAAGGCTTACGATAGAGTGAGAAGGAATGAGCTATGGTCAACACTGGCCATGCATGGGTTGAACCCTATTTTGGTATAGGGTCTGAAATCCCTCTATAGGGATTCTAGAGCCTGTGTCAGAATTAATGGCGCCTACACGGACTGGTTTGACATCTCTGTGGGTGTTAGACAGGGTTGTGTAGCATCGCCATGGCTTTTCAACCTTTCCATGGATAGCTGTTTGACAGATTTGAAAGAGCGAGATTGTGGAGTACGATTGGGAGAGGTACGTGTCAAATGCCTGTTATACGCCGATGATCAAGTAATACTTGAACCATCGGCGTGTAAGTTGCAGGACACTGTAACTCTTGTGAATGAGGCTTTTAAGAAGAAAGGCATGAAAGTGAATGTAAGCAAGACGAAAGTAATGGTTCTGGAGAAAGATAGAGACATGTCTGAATGTGATATTATGATTGAAGGCGAGAAAGTAGAACAAGTGTCAGAGTTTGTTTATTTGGGAAGTAAGTTTACAAGAGACGGAAAGTGTGACAGTGATATTGAAAGGAAGGTGAATGCAGGGAACATGATTAACGGAGCTTTGCACTCCTTTATGAAGAGCCAGAATGTGACAAATAAAGCACGTCTGGCTGTTCATGATGGAGTGTTAGTACCTACGTTGATGTATGGCAGTGAGTGTTGGGTATGGCAGAACAAGCATGAAAGTAGAATAAATGCAGTCGAAATGCGTTCATTAAGAAGCATTAGTGGAGTAAGATTGATAGATAGAGTGAAAAATAGTGTGATCCGAGAGCGTTGCGGCTTGAAAGATGATATAGTGACTAGGATTGAAAGAGGAATGCTCAGGTGGTTTGGTCACATTGAGCGGATGAATGAAAGTCGTCTAACGAGACAAATATACAAGGGTGTTGTGAATGGGCGAGTCAGTAGAGGACGACCTAGGCGTACCTACATCGACCAGATCGGCGATGTGTTGAAGAAAAGCCAGACGAGCATGCATGAGTCGTTTGATGGATGTGGAGGAAGCGCGTGAGATCTGCCAGGTTCGTAGCAAGTGGCGGTCTGTTGTCTCTGCCTACCCCAATGGGAAATAGGCGTGAGATTATGTATGTATGCATGTATGTACTTACCTTCTGCCCGCGACAGCTTCGATTGTAAGAGTTCCAATACAATTATACTCGTAGGCAATCATTTCTAAAGATGCAAATTATATTCCTGCCGAATGTCTTCAAGATCGGTTTAGCGGTTACGCCGTAAAAAGGTACCAACTCGTGTCTGTCTGTTAGACACTAGTTACTTCCCCATTTATAAATTAGTATGGATGGTATTTTTGGAGGTGGTATATTCTATGAGACTACAAGGTCTTCGTGCCGGGTCAGACTCTAGACTAGCCGTCGGCGCCAGCGAGTCGCGGCGTGAAATACTCAGGTGCATCCGAACCTGCCCACGGCTTCACAGCATGCTCCACTTTTACTGGCGGTGACCCAAACAATCTCTGTTTTACGATACCTAGTCAGATTGTCTTCATTTCCATGTCTCATTAAAAAATACCTACTTAATTTTATTTGTTGTAAGAATAGTTTTATAATAATTACTTTACGAGTATAATATACTAGTTGTTCCGAAAGGTTTCACCGCAGTTCCTGTAGGTGGCTTACAAAAATATAGCCTCAGGGATATTGTAGCATTCCAATGGTGAAATAATTTCTGAGTAGTTTTTGAGTTTATTCGTTACAAACATACAATAATAGGTAGTTACAAATCTTTCCCCTTTATAAAATTAGTGTAGATGTAGATAATATATAGAAGTAGGTACTTATGAAAAATCAACATTTGTGTAATATGAAGTGCCTCTGAAAAAATTAATATAAGTGTACCCATGGAACTGATAGACTTTAATAATTAGGAGAAATCGGAATACAAATCCGATGTGTTTTGTTTGTGTAGACTGTAGGTGTAAGATGCATTTTTTTTCATTATTTAAGAGTTACTACACATACAGTCTACAACTATCTCTACTAACCTTTCAATTGTATTTTAAGTATATTAATTTTTACTAAATATAAAAGCCTTTTATGTTGGACTATAGGGCCTTAAAGTGTATATTTATGTACATAATATTTGTAGATTTACACCGTTTAAATTAAATAAACGTCATTAACATAGTGAGGAAACAATAAACGAATTACCATAGTGTATTTTTCAAGTTATTAGGAAAATGAACTAATTCTCTAAACCTGTAGGTATGTTTAAGTAGTAACACGCTGTATATAAAGTCGCAGGCCAGGGATCCTTTCACGGAGAGGCGCGTGAGTCGTGATTTCATTCCCACAGACCCTGCCGGCGCTCTCTATCTCGTTCTGATAGTCCGATTTAACTATCTTTGTCACTGTCACCCCAATACAGCCAGGTTGTTTTGTTGATATACAGACGACACGATAAATAATCTTTTAGTTCAATTTGTTTGAAGAATTTTTACAATGGTTCATACGATTTATCTATAAAAATTCTTATCGTTTTAAAGTTATATTACAATTTATACTTATGTTGTATATCTGATCGATATACTTAATGTATACTTGTGATGAAATTAATATAAACGTAAATTTAAAATTATAGAAACCCTCGACACAAAAATATACACATAAACACAAACGACTGGACAGATTTTCTGGAATGGCTACGAACATTCTCGATCAAGTTTCTAACAAAAAAACTTAATTAAAATCGGTTCAGCCGTTCCGGAAATACGAGCAAACAGACTGACATACAAATACAAACACACGTCAAACTTATAACAACCCTTTGTTTTTCTTCGGACTTTTAAATTTAATTATCTGTCTGCGATCATGAAAATTGACAAATTTTGAGTGTAAGCTGCTCTTACGATGCCTGATAATAAATTAAAGTAGATCGGCGGTGAGCCCATCGCCGCACTGGGCTTATTATTGACTAGCTGCAATGCATAAAAAGTTCTGTTATTACAGTGGGGGGATCGTGTCTTCGTTTATTGGAGTTGAAGTTTGTTAAGGGAAAGTGATTTTTTAGTGTAGAGTTAAGCACAAAGAGCTGCCTAACAGTATTGGAGATTGCAATCCGCATAGAGTTGAACTGTTGTTGTTGAAATTTAAGTAGAAAAATAATGGATAATTTATTATGCAGATCTCCACCACAACAAGCTATTGATCTGTAAGTATATAAATATGGCATTGAAATTTATGGACAGTACTGTTTTGCCAAGACAGACCAAACATTATTCTTAGTCTGTTAATATGAACGCATTTACAATGAGTATTCTATTCTATTGTTTAATTTTCCATTAGCCTTCTCATATCAATGGGAAATACAAACAACACGTTTATTTTTCTTATCTAACGTTGTTTTTGCACTTGGTACTTTTAATTTGGTGTCGTCTTTTGCAACGCGAAGTCACGTATGATAAGCAGATTTTTTTAATAGTAGGTAATATCAAAGATCATTTTATTTGTGATCATCTAGGAAGAGATTGATAAAGTTGTTTGTATATTTTTATTAGGACGTAATCTTTGGAAATACTGATTTGGTTCTAAAAACTCTTGTAGGTGCTGATAAACACTATATTTCTAAAAGACGTAGGCTGTGTTATAGACAGGGGAAGAACCGTGAGGCGCAGCTAATGGCGCAGCTAATTAGCTGCGCCTCGATGTTGAGTTTTTTTATCCTACTATCCTACTTCCTACTAATATTATAAACGCGAAAGTTTGTTTGGATGGATGTCTGGATGTATGGATGTCTGGATGGATGTTTGTTCCTCTTTCACGCAAAAACTACTGACCGGATTTGGATGAAACTTTACAGTTATATAGCTTATACATCAGAATAACACATAGGCTATATTTTATCCCCGTATTCCCACAGGAACGGGAACTACGCGGGTGAAACCGCGGGGTGCTGCTAGTTGGTAATAATTTGATAAAGTACTCGTTATCATCTACTTCTTCAACAGTCGGCTACTTAGGGACAGCTAGTACCCGAAGTGATATCTATACAGTATACATAATCAATCAGTATTTGGCGCATTATAGCGCATTTTTTATAAAAAATGATCTTCGCTATCGAAAGATTACGAATATGCATATGAGCCGAGCGTCCAATATTATACATGTATTGCAGCATTCTCGTAATTCATCGCACCATAAATTATGTAACATCTAGGCCTCTATATTCATACGACGGAGGCGACCGAAACTGTTCGGAATGCGATAGGCTTTGTATTATACGCACGAATCGGTGCAGGTGCGCCCGTGGGAATCTGAGCTTGGGATAGGTTATTCCTACCAAATACATTCAACATTATTGATGAAATCACTCAATGAAACTGCAGCAAGGATTATGGAAGAATAGAATCCGTTATAATTTACTGATACGACATATGAAACTGTAAAATACACTTACACTTACATTACTATGTACTATGGCATAGTATATTTTACGGTGATTGAATCTAAGTTTCATATTCACAAATTATAAAAACAGTTGATTTTCCTGTCTTTCTTCAATATACAAGCTCCTGCCAAATTTTATCAAGATCTTTCGGATGTTTAGCTGTGAAAAGGTAAGACAATGTCGGTGTAACAAATAATAAGTTTGTGGTAGATTTTTGAAAATCCGCATTAAATCCAACCAATTTGATAAAATACGCGAACACAAAGATGAAATCATATGAAAATTACTTAATAAGAATACATAATTTAAGGTATGTTGATTGCTATAACTGTCGTACAACTGCTCAGGGGGCCAATTCTACTAAATGACAGCGGTGATAGTTGTATGATTGTGGTCACTCAATGGTGATTTTATGTCAAATTTTGACACTTTTCGTATTCTGTTAACTGTCAGTTTTCACAATCATTCAACTATCATTGTTGACCACTTTTGGTATTCTACTATTCCTACCATGGAATGGCGCTGTCCAGTGATTGCTTTTTTTCCCTTATTTTAAGGCATTGGCAATTTAGCCATCAGCCCCAAACACGACACGAAATTCAGATTTTAGCTCTGCTTCAGAGTCTATGCACAAAAATACACAAGTTTCTTCAAAACTTATCGAAATGTCACATGTACCATAAATAAAATCAATCATCTAAAGATTTTAGTGCCGAAAACCCGAAATAAAACTAATGACACGCATGGTAGTAATAGTTATATATGGTAGGCAACACCTAACGTAGTCCATAGTCATTCCATTGTAATGCCACTATGATTTTAGTGGAATACAAATTAGATGTCATAGTTGCCAGTTGCAGCATAATGGAATGATAGTTCGATGACAATGGCTGACATTTAGTGGAATTGGCCCCCTGAACGGTGATAACTGATAATATAGTTAGTGGTTATTGTTAAGAGTTTTGTACAGACGTTACTACAGTTATATAAAATACGTTAAATTATGTGAATCAATAAACCCATTGAAGAGTGTCATTTTATTGCCAGTAATAGTTGATATAACTCAGGGTTAACTTATTCATTTGGTTAGTAAACACACCCCTACGTTTAACTGTTTAAAGTACTTATGTTTTTAATATAAAAATTACTATCAGATATTTCAGAAATATTCGAATAAATGCTAGGAAGGTTTCTAAAAAACATGTATTCTTTTCACGGGTAATCCTTATAACTTCAGAATGTAATAGGTACTGAAGTAGCAATTGCGTGACATATTTGATCTTTTGAATAGAGTATACCCCAATTATCGAATAGCTGACATTTGGCCCAGCCGTCCCACTCGCCTCCGCTAAATAACATGATGTGGGGCATTGTGCACAATTGTTGCAAATATTTGATAACAATGGGTAGACCTGCGTTGACATCTGGTAGGTCGTCAGCTTCGCAACTAGTAGTAAACATAAATTCATTGGAAAAGAGACTTTAGCTGTATTAGAAAACGATAAGATTTCGTAGAATTGTTTTGGAAGCGATCTTAATGCAAAGAGCAAAGGGTTTTTGCCTCTATGCCGCTAAGAGTTAGTCATATTTTAGAGTTTTGAGTGCATTGTGTGTGATCAAAATTGCAGAATGGTAAATGTGTCCGAATTGCCACTTGTGACATAATCGCGCTTGTAGCCAGGGTTGATAGCTATTTGCACTTTTTGTGTGTTTTGCCAATTTGGCGTTATCTTCATTTGTTCGCATTAATAGATGCATGTACACAATTTCTTCTGCTGATACGTCTTTCTATGCCTTTTCCGTACTGATACGACACATCACTTACGGGTTCAATAAGTTCAAGTTCAATTAACATTTATAAAAGTATATGTGTTGATAATTACAAAAATTGACAGTAAAGTTTTTTTGATGTTTAAATGTTTTCTGGATGGTATTCACTTTGAATCCTACTTAATATTATAAACGCGAAAGTTTGTTTGGATGTATGGATGTCTGGATGGATGTTTGTTCCTCTTTCACGCAAAAACTACGGAACGGATTTTGATGAAATTTTACAGTTATATAGCTTATACATCGGAATAACACATATATATTTTATATATTTTGTAACCGTATTCCCACGGGAACGGGAACTACGCGGGTGAAACCGCGGGGCGCTGCTAGTTTAAAATATACCGTATCATATCTCCTTAATTATTAGGTATATTCCCTAAACACCATTATCATTTATGGAGAAACTTTGTATCTGTAAATATTGTACCTACCAAACATTATAATACTGAAAATAAATCTCTATTATCAACTTATCACTTATTATAATTGGGTATACTCGTACCTATTCAATGAGATTGATTATAGAATAATATTAAGTACCTAACGTCACATACTAAATGAGGGAAAATAAATTAATAGGAGCATTGTGTTTATTATAAGGAAGTACCTACCTAATTATTACCAGCTAATCAGCATGTAAATAATTTACTAAAATAAATTCAGAAAAGATTTTAAATAATGTACAACGTTTATAAATTATTAGTTTTATGTATATATGTATATAGGCGCTATAATTATTTACACCTAGGTATGTACCTGTTATATTATAGCTCCTAATTAGTCATCTAACATGTCGTATTTCTGTTAATTATATATAGAGGGCTTGTATTCACATAAATTATTTTTGTATGTGTATGTGTGGGTACAGCTTATTGATTAGCACAGCAGTACTACCTACTCCTATTTATTGTTTAATATACAGGCTGTTTATTTATTTGTTTAATAAGCTCTACTGCAAAACCTATAATATATTTAATTTAATGAAGGCAATGGGCTCTCCACCTATAACGTTTAGGGGTTGAATATGCTCGTGTAAAGTGGGTATTTTCAGAAATTTAATACCTCTGCCTACCCCCTCGGGGGTAAAGGCGTGATTTAAAAAAAAAAAGGATTATATTATACTTAGAAATGTTAACATAATTCGGTAACACTCTGTGTTTCAAGAGCTGTTGCGTCATGTTGTGCAAAGGAATATTATTCGTTTAGTTACATTAGTTTTGCACTCCGGCCGGCCGTAGCGTGCGCACTGCTCAGCGGCCACGCGAATCATTTAAAGCGGCCGAGGCTTTGTATCGATACCAGTTACATACAGACATCAGTAAAGTGACCATTGCTACCATGGGAGTTGACGGCGTTGATAACGAAATTAAGAAGTCGGCCTTGGAACTCATTGGCAACACGCCAATCATCGCTCTCGACCGCCTCTACACCGGACCGGGACGCATCTTAGCAAAATGTGAGTTTATGAACCCTGGCGCCTCCATCAAATGCCGTTCTTCGATGCACATGATTCTGAGAGCTCGGGAATCTGGAGAGTTGAAACCTGGTGAACCAGTTCTAGAAGTTACTTCGGGAAACCAAGGATGCGGCCTTGCTGTTGTGTGTGCTGTGCTACAACATCCTCTCACACTCACAATGTCCAAAGGTAACAGTGTCCAGAGGGCGATACATATGGAAGCCCTCGGCGCTAAGTGCATCAGAGTGCCCCAAGTTGAAGGGACATATGGGAACGTCACCCTTTCCGACGTACAACAAGCTGAAAAAGAAGGGCTGAGAATCGCTAAAGAAACCGGTGCTTATTACGTCAATCAGTTCAATAACGATTGCAATGCTATGTCGCATTACGAAACAACCGGCCCAGAGATTTGGAGGCAAACCGGTCACCATGTGGACGCTTTCGTAGCTACAGTCGGCACTGCCGGCACATTTACGGGTACCGCTAGATATCTCAAAGAAAAGAACCCGAAAGTACAGACATATGTCGTGGAACCTACCGGCTCGGAGCCCATTAAAGGCGCACCGATAACGAAACCTTTGCATTTGCTCCAAGGTTCGGGTTACGGTTGTGTACCGAACTTGTTCAAGTTTGATTACATGGATGGAACACTTAGTGTGACAGACGAGGAGTCGATCGAGTATAAGAAGCTCATCGGTGAGAAGGAGGGTCTGTACGTTGGGTACACGAGTGGGGCCAACGTCGCCGCTGCCGTCAAACTGCTGCAATCGGGCAAGTTACCCAAAGACGCCTGGGTGGTGACCATGCTTAATGACAGCGGTCTCAAATATACGCCTGTCCCTGAAGAGTTAACGTAAATTTATTGTTAACAACGTCTCTCATATTTATTTTCGTTGATTTTTACTCTTAATTTATTATTGATTTATATTTTATTAACACTGTTAATCTGTAAATATCGTTGTAATTAATTATTTTCTTAATTATTATAAACAATAAAATCTTTATATTTACGGTAAGTACGAGTATATTATTATTGGTATTGGTAAAAATTAACGAGCTCACGCCGAATAAAGATCCATAGCCGCCAAAGGCTTTAAGGAAATGAAAACGTTGACCTGTATAATTACGGTCCGTTTTTAAATAAGTAGGTTAATAATAATAATAATAATCTTTATTGCTTTCTTGTTGTAAAAAAATTTCTTAAATAGGTAATTATTCATAAAAACCCTGTCCTTACAGGGTTCTTGTTGATCAGGATCAGATCAGGAGCCCCGCAATTATAAATTTACAATGTTATACCTTAATTCTATACTTAACTATATTTATGATGTGTGTATTAGCAATGAGTTAAACTGCCTCAAATAATTGTTAAGGAATAGAGCTTAGCTGTGAATCTATATATATAAAACAAAGACGGGTTTGTTACAACACTTATAACTCGAGATCGGCTGGATCAATTTTCATGGTTATTGTTTCGTTGGATTTGTCTCCGCAAACAATGAAAACTTGACGAATAGGTACATAATTATGAAATAATATTCCCACGGGAACGGGAACTACGCGGGAACGGGAATGGGAACGAGAACGGGAACGCGGGTGAAACCGCGCGGGGACAGCTAGTAATATAATAAATCCATATTGTTTATAACCATAATTGGTTAGTATTTCCTTCATAGATACTCGAATTCTTCAAGGATAGTAAATTATGTTGGATACGATAACGATGCTTATTGTAGATATATGCTTATAAATAAACAGACTTTTTAAGTAGATAATACTTAATTAATACATTGCATTTGTTTAAATATCAAAGTTAAAGTATGTATTAACTGTGTATTAATTTAATTAGGCAATTAAAACAAAAATCACTATTTTTTTCTGTAAATGTTGTTATAAAACAAACGTAAAACTTTGATAGAAGCAAAAAATTCGTTCCGAACACGTTTTAAAAAAGAAATAAAAGTAACTAACGACTTTCGGACCGTAATTTAGCGTCATTGATTTCACAACAACCCATTAGGGATATGTCCATGTAGACTTGGCAAAAACACACATCTATCCTGCGGTTGCAGCTGTCAGTGATTACTAAAGATCCAGGCTTGTTAGATGGGCGTGCCTGCAAGTTTTTATGGCTGAATGGCGTTTGGCATTTTTGGTAAACGGTGCCAATTCCTTTAGTTTCCACAAGCGCCGCTAGGCAAAGACAGCTGTAAAAAAATACAAAATTGGCGCGGTATGTTCCGCTAATTATTGGGCACGATTGGATTTGCAAGGACGTGCAGCCTTTCTTAGAAGTTAGGATGCAAGGTGTGTTGCAAGGTGTTCTATCTAAACTCTATAAAATACAATAAGTTAGGTTAGACAGGAGATTTTTTAAATGATTGCCTTGGCGATCTGCTGCGCATTAGAATTGAAATAATTCCAAGTATTAGACAAATTAAGGCATTTGGGTCGGACTGATCTCTATTTGCAAAGATCGCCGACTGTTCAAATGTTTGCGATCGTGCCTCAACCACATCGCTGGAGTTTACGAAAATCACCAAAGCGCCAAACGACCGAACAAATAAGATAAATTATTATCACTTTTATTGTCGGGCAGCAATAAGCGCTTATCAAATATTGTTGTTGGTGACTAATTATATAATTCGAAGGAAGATTACGTGCAAGATATTAGACTCCTTATAAAATTGAACATCGAAAATTTAAGCATAAATACATTATTGAAAAGGTTTGTTAAATATTTATCACTAGCTAGACGGTGAAGGAAAACATCGTGAGGAAACCCGCAGGTCTCAGAATTAATTCTGAGACATGTGTAAATAGACCCGGTGCGGCGATAGGCTCACCACCTATCACGTTTAGGGGTCCAATATATCTCGTGAAATGTGGGTATATCCAGTAATGGAATACCTCTGCCTACCCCCTCGGGGATAAAAAAGGCGTGAGAATATATAATATAAATAAAGTAACACATTATTATAAAGGGTCTCATGGTCTATACATCGTCTCTAACAAGTGCATAATAATTAATAATAAACACATGGAACCCAACAGCTTCTAAAAAGAACTAAAAATATTCATAACATTACCCTCCTTCCGCTACTGTAAGGTTAAAGTGTGGACCGCCGGAGATGAAGCAATGATATTATATGTTACTATGATGAAGACGAACCTGAGGACAAATTATACCTACTTCAAAATCCGGCTACAAGCTGCGTCGACTAAATATATGCCATATTCAAAATATTATAATCGCAAACATTTTAATCCATAATATTTTAATCCATTTATCATAAATGCCAAGGTCTTTGTTGTTTGTTACACTTTCACGTCTAAACCACTAAGTCGATTTTCAAAATTCTTTCTCAACAGCACATAGACTGTATTTTATCCCCGTATTCCCACAACGTTCTATGGCGGAGGCCTTTCATCAACTATGGTTGTCTTCCCGGCTGATGATGATTCCCACGGGAACAATGCCGGTGAAACCGCGGATCTTTCATAGTACCTACATAAATAAATCTGCAAAACATTACAATTCTTCAGGTGCAGTCGGGTAACACTACCCTAGTAATTTAACAAGTCATTGTACACTCCGGCCCTCTGTACACTTCCGCGGGCAGGTCCGTCAGACGTGAGATAGCGCACATCCACGGAATTGATTTAATCTGTGTAAATATTGACGAGGAGGTCGTGTGGGAACGGAGTAGTATGCACAGGTGGCGTATGGCTGTACCGAAGTTGAACCTTACATTTTGTTGTAAACTATCTTAGAGATAAGGTACCGGCGATTTCTTTTCTTGTCAAATTAAAGAAAATGACGGCCAGCTCTTACTTCGCTTTGGTTGCTTGGATAAAGCATCCAAGCAGCGCTATTTTCCAGACTTGATTTACTAACGAATTGAAAAATATTCTTATTCACATAAAATATTGAGGGATAATATAGTTTCCTCTTACTCAAATATTTTATAAAATCAGAACAGTAGTTCCAGGAATACCCCATAACATATAAACAAACCATTTTCCCTATTTATAATAATATCTAAATACAAGATATATACTTGCGTGATGTCCTTTCACGTCTTCGGTCCATTTGTTTAAATACCTTCCTACGTTGAATTTATAATATACTAGCGAGCGACCCGCCCCGACTTCGCACGGGTGCAATGCTTATACTAAAACCTTCCTTTTGAACCTCTTACTCAAATATTTTATAAAATCAGTACAGTAGTTCCAGGAATACCCCATAACATATAAACAAACCATTTTCCCTATTTATAATAATATCTAAATACAAGATATATACTTGCGTGATGTCCTCTCACGTCTTCGGTCCATTTGTTTAAATACCTTCCTACGTTGAATTTATAATATACTAGCGAGCGACCCGCCCCGACTTCGCACGGGTGCAATGCTTATACTAAAACCTTCCTTTTGAAACACTCTATCTATTAAAAAAAACCGCATCAAAATCCGTTGCGTAGTTTTAAAGATTTAAGCATACATAGGGACATAGTAGACCAGGGTCGATAATTTTTAAAACCCATTAGAAAAGGAGGGGAATATTATAAAAATGAAAGGAAAAATAAATTACGGGCGATCTGAGGTCGGGAAGGGGATGGTGAGTTTTTAAGGGTAAAAAGAGGTTTTTCTCGATTTCCGGCAAAACAAAAAGTCCTATCGAATAAAGTCAAATGGCAAAGTTGTAGGTAATAAAAAGATCTAAAACTTTTGTATTTACACTTTTTTCACATAACCTCAAAATTTATGTGAAAAATTCAAAAAACCAAGTTTTTGGTTTTTTATTTTTATCTTTTTCAAACATTTTGTTTTGTTAACGAAATTTGGTGGAAACTTACCTTTTTATGTCCCAAATATGCTGTAATTTATTTGATTAAAAATACTTATTTTTTCACCTTATTTTGAATTAATATCGAAAAAACACCCTAATTTTCAATCGAAAACTCACCCGTCAAAATATCAGCTTTTTTCAAAAAGTTGGTATGTTTTCTGTTCGTTGAAATCTCTACTTTCCGATGGTAACAAAAATATATGTTACTATAGTAAATCTTCTCAGAAAATGCAAAAATTCTTGTACTAAAATATCATTTAATTTCAATCTTTAGGTTATGTTACGTTAAGCATACTATTTTTTAAAGAAAATATTACGATTTTTATCTGTTTCTATCTGTATCAATCAACTCAAACATAAATCCTTTTCTAATGGGTTTCATCCTACTACTATTTTTTTTTCACTTTTTATTATTTTTAAAGGCTTCTACCCTGGTCTATAGGGATATAGGGACATAGGGATATAGGGACAGAGAAAGCGACTTTGTTTTATATTATGTAGTGATAGTGAAGTGATTTTTCATTTTGCTTCAAAAAACCTTTAAATGCGTATGATAATGTAGAGAGCCTATTTTAGATGTCTAGCGAAACGTTAACCAGTAAAAACAATTATAATGAATTAATTTACGTTAAAAGTTTACAACTTTCTCATTCCTTTACTTCCTTTGTTTTCTTTTATACCAAGATACAAGAAATATATTGAGGAATCAATGTGTTTTGCAATCATCTCAGTGAAAATAATCTGTGTGATTTTACGCCTTTCCTGTAATCATAAAATGTGGAATTATTCTTAGGCGTCGTGTTTTATGACAATAGGTGTCTGTGGTGGTTAGCATTTATTAGATAATCTAGGTTTACGAGTGCCGCTTCCTAACTGGCTCCTTTTAAAGATATTATAATGCTCGGAGTGGGTGGTCCGCTGTATGTTTTACGATAGCCTCAGGTGAAGCAGGGTTTTCCGTGTACGTAAAACAACAAACAGAAAGTCCATCCCAACAATATCTTTATCTCTTAGTTTTTATATGTTTAATAGCAAAAAATAGTATAAAAATAACATATAATAATAATAAGGCTAATTCATTATTTTTGTACAGTAATTAACCTTATATTATCTGCCAAACTGTATTAAACAGTTTGTTGTGTGGTTTGTTGGCACTGTTGGCAGTAATAGTGCTCTCTTCTTACAATTATTTTATACTGCCTTTCATATTAATGATACCACTGACATAATATACCTACGGCGCAATCTAGGTATAGTTAGTTAAATAATTACTTTTAATTTTTGACATGATGTGACAGAATAATGTGAAGGTAAGTCTGGCGCGGAATAATCGCGTCCTCTAACAAAATACTTGAAAGTAGCTTTTATGATATGACACACGTTGCTGTTTTAATTCTAAGCTTAGCTTTATTAGCTTTTACTATATTTAAACTAGGTACCATAATTTATTATTTTTCAAAGGCTGAATTGTTCACCACTTCCACTGGATTTTAGTACTGCATCTTAACACTGGATAGTTGTAAATCAGTCTTAAATCTAGATTTTAAACAAGATACCCGTCCTTGCTTCGCTTTATCTTATCAAAATCAAATATATATTTTATTTACACCGAATAATAAACGATATATCGAAATGGAAAATACACCAAAATTTAAGTTCTCTAATATTCTCATTAATTTTTTTGGAACCCGTTCAAGATAAACTTTTAAATATACAGACAAAAGTTCTAAAATCACTCATTTATGATTTTGTTTAGGCACCGAATAATAAATAACAGATTACACTTAAATATATTTTATATTTACTTAAAGACACTTACATCATTGCATGTATGTACAAGTGATGTTTGATGAGACAGACAGCAGTAATTAAATCGCAAAGTGAAGAATGCACATTTCCGATACATTTCTACGTGCCTGCACGCCTGCGGCACTTGTGGCTTGTGGACGCGCTCTCGAGAAAATTGTCATTTTCCTGCGCGCGCAGGTGCTCGTTGTAGATTTTCTATGTCTAATGAGCACAGAACACCTGGCCAAATGACTAGTTTATAGCTGAACCGAGCGCTGATTTTACTACTTTTTGCATCGTCATAATATTCAACAGCTTCCTGCATCATTAGATGCGATAGTATTAAGTGCGCCATGTGTACATTTTCTTGAAACATAAAGCTAAATAAATAAATAGTAAAATCTGCTCGACAGTGAAAAAATTATAGGGATTGTATCTGTTACTAAATTAAATAACAAGTCTAATGAACTATCGAATGCTTAAAAATTGGCTTGTGTGAAGATTGATACAAGTGAAACTAGCCTATAGCCTAGCCTAACTGTATTGTCATCGTATCTTCAGAAAGGTTGGCTAAAAGCGCAATCGATGCGCCTGATTTATCCGGTCAAGTAACATTTACGTGAGACTAGCAGCGCCCCGCGGTTTCACCCGCGTAGTTCCCGTTCCCGTTCGAATATGGGGATAAAATATAGCCTATGTGTTATTCTGATGTATAAGCTATATAACTGTAAAGTTTCATCAAATTCCGTTTAGTAGTTTATGCGTGGAACAAACATCCATACATACAAACTTTCGCGTTTAGAATATTATTAGGATAGGATAATACCTTAAGTATTGCACCCGCGTACGTGACCGGGTATTTCACAAGTATTATACAAACTGAAACATCATAAAAAAAATCCCGTCCCTTTTAATGAGTATAATATAATCTCACGCCTTTTTTTATCCCCAGGGGGTAGGCAGAGGTATTCCATTAATGGATATACCCACAGTTCACGAGATATATTGGACCCCTAAACGTGATAGGTGGTGAGCCCATCGCCGGACCAGGTCTGTTTACACATGTCTCAGAATAATTTTGAGACCTGCGGGTTTCCTCACGATGTTTTCCTTCACCGTCGAGCTAGTGATAAATATGTACGTAAGTTTTTTAAAAACTCATTGGTACATGCCAGGATTCGAACCCGAGCCTCACTGATTTTCGGCCGGCTCTTTAACCGTCCGGGCTGTCACTGCTCTTTTAATGAGTATCTATACGAAGCAAGGCCCTTGGCCCTACATAGATATCGTTGACGTATACCTATAGTACCCTCATCTAAACTTATTAAAATTGGTTACAAAATTTTGAAAATGTTGTGTAGCAACTACCAATATCCCATCGGGCAGTTCTAGTATTATAATACGGTAAATATCCTAAGAATTAACAGAGATTAATGCGCTAATTCATAATTCAATTTTAAAAATTCTATCCTTGTCGTACAATTCTGTATACAGATAAATATATATTTTTGGAAACTGTGAACATAAGCGATGGTGTGACATTAGTTAAAGAGCAGCAGGTGACATGCGACGGCGTGACTATCTATTATAGAAATGCATATTTCCTATTAGAATCGTGTTAGAACGCCCATCTAATAAATTTAAAGTTTAATGTATGCAAGTCCCTAATTAATGTTTAGAAGCTTAATAGATATAAGGTAAACGCAGCTATTAACGACCCATCGAAAATCTGCAGGTATTGCCGACCCATTCTGCTTATTCTTATTTTTATCGGTTTGGAACGATTTGAGTCACAAGAGAGTATAATATACACACATGTTTGTATGTTTCCTAATTAATTTACTGGTGTTAGTGTACGTAGGTACACGGGAATGTGACCAAATACGTTAGTTTCTGTGAACGTAGCGAGTGCGCCGATCGTGTCATACTAACCCTTACTTCCTCAGGTAAGTACTCAAATTTTTTGCTTAAGATATTTTATATATAAATATTTACGTTAAGTTTATTCTGAATAACTCAACATATTCCTTTATTTGTGTATTCCACATTTCGCAACTAAATTATTGTGTTTTAAGGGATTTCAAAAAGTATTTTTGAAATTAAAATAGAACGGCAATAGCTGCAGTGCATTTTAGTAGTGCAGTCATTACCGACCCATGGATCGGCAATGGCTGAGAGGTTATTCTTTATTTTTTCCCTTTTTCGTTAATGCTTATAATAATTAAACAAGTTTTTATAACACCATTTCAATCTTAAGTATTCTAAAATTATAAGCATCTATTAACGACATACTCCATGTTATACTATAAACTTGTTTTTCCGCGATAAACTGCCACGAATTATTAAACATTTAGACGTGGGGTATGAAAGAAACTACTTAGAGTTTTCTTCGCATTTATATGAAAATGGTGTATTTTTTTATAGTTTAGGACTAAATCAATAAATTATTGTATTAAAACGGATGGGGAAATATATTACAATTAATATCGATTATTTTTCGTGGCTCGGTAAAAGATTTGTTCATTTTTTTATTTAACACTAATTAACGATCCATATGAATCGGAAATTGCAACAAAGAGAAGCTATCACCGATTCTATACCGATTCATTGGTATTTTTTGATTAACGGTATGTAATGTCTAAAAGTAAAGCTACTAATTTGTTTCATTATAATGATTTGATTCAATGAGTTAGGTTAGGTTTAATTTAATTTAATGTCATTATATTTCATTTTCATTTCATATCCATAAAAAAAATCTACTGAAGACTTGGCTGTATGTATAGTTCCCTTTGCCTACCCAGAATGGGTGAAGAAAACAAAAAAACCTCTTCTTTTAATCTTTTACGGTTGTCGCGATTTTCCAAAAATGTTAGTTGAGTTTATTGTATTTTTATTATTTTATTAAATTGCTTAATTTTTTCGCAACTGTATTAAAAATAGTTATTAAGTACACGTGCGCAAGTGTCATTGCAACTTGTTCCGACAGTCAACCCTCACCTTCGGCTGCGCTAAACTTGAGAAGTTCGAAAAAAATTATAGGCTTTTTGGCAAATAAAAAAAAGGGTTTGTTATTTTGAAATAAAATTGTCTAATTATTTTTATTCAAAACATGTAAATTATATATTTATAATAGTTTTTACTTTTATTTTCAGGTTTGTCACTTTGACTTAAATAGTATAAAGTATTAGTGCTAGCCACAGTGGAGCAAATCATGATTCATGTGTGTAGAACCTCCAGCCGCTATCCCAACTTGAAAAAATCTGTGCTGAAAATAAAACAGTGTGTTTTTATTTTATTAACATCTACACATTTACAAAATTGTCTCTGAATTTTGATAGTGAATATTTATGTTTCAGGTGATTCAGTGATCCCTTATGTCAAACACAATTGACACTAGGACCAATTCCCTTTAACGGCACTACATGGAACTGCATTGTGAAGTAACAGCATTGACATTGTTTTAAGAAGTAATTACTATTATGCAGGCTAATCAATTAGAAAGAAAAGCTATGGTAACTATGGTTTGCACTAGCTGGCCAAGCAGCAGGTTTCCTGGGGCGCAAGATAACAATACATGACCTAAGTTCTCAATTTGATTTAATGAATGTTATTCTATTTACCATTTCTATTAAAGTCTATTTTCTTATATTACTAAAATTTCATTTATATCCACCGAGAAATCAATACCTTTATTTTTATTGAGGTCCAAATGTGAAAACAATCTTTTAAAGAATCCACAAGCATTCCGGGCTTCACTGCGATTAGTTGGAAAGCATGGGCACTAGAAGAAGAAATCTACATAACAATGAATTTCATGTTGGTTCTATTCATTTTTTTTCACCCCTTACAGGGTAGGCAAAGGCATTACGCCATGCAGCCTCGTCATTAGTTAATGATATCCTTGAGTAAATGGCTCTGCTTCAGAGTCCATGCACAAAAATACAGTGTCTTCAACACTTTCTACATCCTTAACTTGGTTATCAACAGTAAAATAATAGCATTATTACTGAAGACTTCATTGTGACTTCTTTTATCGAATTTCCCATTCACTGCACACTTTCACGGACACTTGCCACATAATAAACTATCACTATTATGATGAGTCAAAACCCGAAACACACAGCAAAATGAAAATTATACAAAAAACATGACGTCCCTCTTCGGATTCCCGCCAAAAAGTTTAAAGTCAAGTTTATCTACATTTTCAGATTATTTTAGTAACTATAATTATTGTAATGAATCAAGTACAAAAATGAGAAGCAAATAAAAGTAAACGGGACATTTCGAAAACGGGATATTTTGGGAAAGCGATATTTTGCTCAAATTAATAATTATTTTGAGAATCGAACGTGTAGGTAAGTATTCTGTGAAAAAAGTATGCTTTATTTACTAACGGGTCGGTGTTAGATTCATAAAAATCGGTAATAGCTTCAAAGCGTTTCGGGTGGGTCGGTAATAGAAACAATTGACTTCAACAATCCTTTGATTATTTTTTAAATGAAAACATGATATTTATAAACAAATGAAAATATAAATATAAAATATACAATCCATATTTAAATATAAAATAAAAAAATCTGGTGTGTTTGCAACCACTACCCTTAATTCTAATAATCAATTTCAAAACTTGCTTAAGGGGGTCGGTAATAGCTGCGTTTACCTTACTTTAAAAAAATACTAGCAGCGCCCTGCGGTTTCACCCGCGTAGTTTCCGTTCCCGTCGGAATAAGTGGATAAAATATAGCCTACAGGTACTCCCTGACAATGTAGCTTTCCATTGGTGAAAGAATTTTTAAAATCAGTTTAGTGATTAAGTCGTGAAAGCACCCAAACAAACAGTCACTTTCGCAGTTATTATATTTAGGACTAGCGGATGCCCAGCGGCGTTGCCCGCGCGGATTCCGTTTATTCCCGTTCCCTTGAAAATCCCTTCATAGTGGTTGCCTACATTATATTTAAGACACCTACATACCATATTTCAAATAGCGGGTGCCCAGCGGCGTTTTTCCGCTTGGATTTAGTTTATTCCCGTTCCCGTGGGAAATTCCGAAAATCCCTTCATAGTGGTTGGCGGTTGCCTACGACATACTTAAGACACCTAGGTACATACCATATTTCAAATAGCAGGTGCCCAGCGGCGTTTTCCCGCTTGGATTTAATTTATTCCCGTTCCCGTGGGAATTTCCAAAAATCCCTTCATACCAATTTCCTGTAACATATCAGACACCTTCATACCATTTTTCAAGTTTCTAGGTGTTATCGTTTCGGAGTAGTACGTATTTCTCTTTTTAACCAGTTTTTTTATTTTCCCGTGGGAATGAGATATTTTCCTGGAATAAAAAGTACCCTAGATGTTGACCCGGGTACTCAGTTATCTCCATACCAAATTTCATCAAAATCCGTCCAGTAGTTTTTGAGTGATGCGTGCACAACCAGACAGACAGACAGACAGACAGACAGATAAAAATTCCAAAAATTGGTGTTTCGGTATCTATATCGATAACTATATACACTACGGTTAAAATTTTCAAAAAATATTTAATGTACAGACACGGCCCCGTTAGAGTTTTATTATATGTAGAGGTATAGATATTTAACTCTTTGGGGTTATCGCTGATGTAATGTAAGTATTAAAAACTCATTGATTTAAAGACCAGCCATGTATGAAAGCCGTGGTTCCGTTCGATAGCCCATCACTTTCCGAGAATTGGAAGTACAATAATTGTAAGTAAGTCCCAATAGTTCAAACAAGGAGATCACACTAGATAGAGATAAAGGACTTTACATATATACATTTACGCTAAAAACAATAACATATCTTGCTGCTTCGATAATTAAGCTTCGAACACGTGAATTACAGTCGCTTATTGAGATGAGTTGGTATTTAATCAAAGCGGCCACAAGATTGTATGTGATTGGAGAATGCAGCAGGTGGCGTGCGCGGGCGCAGCGTTTACGGCACATTTCCTATTAGAATCGTGTTAGAGGGCCCATTCCGTAATTATTATACGCTGGCAGGTGCACTGCCAGTACTCGCTTTATCTATGCAGCGGAAAGAACGATGAATTTTCGTTGCTCTTTTGTTTATTCCACGAAGGTTTTCTTAGTCTGAATTTATATTTTTTAGAAATTATGTAGAGACCATCACAAATCACAATCCCATTATTTGTTTCATTTCAAGAAACACCAACAATTTAACAGTGGGCTATTGATGATATGTTTAGCGATGAGTTTTGTTTATATGTAGGTACCTGGGAAATTAATAGGTAGTTAAGGACGTTATGTTTGTAATTGATGATAGATTCATCTCTCCATCAAAATCTAATGCATTAAAATCTTATGTGTATAATATTATATATGGGGCGGAGTACATAAGCCTAATATGAAATGAAAGCTTGCTTCTTTCTTTCATTCTTTCTTTATTACACTAATAGATCAGAAATCATAACGAGGACCCTGACCACATGCCTGGTCAGTCACGGTCAGCGAGCCCGGTAAGCAAGCAGTCGGACAGTGCCGCCCAAGGATGGATTGTACCTGTAAGGTCAGCCCAGCGTTAAAAAATCCAATTAATTATTGACCTCAGAACCTATGGATCAAGTCCCTTACATACTTAATGATGATTTCGTGAATGAACTGAACTTAGGACGGTGGACCACTATTATTTGTCAATATCTATGGAGCCGCTTCGTCAAAAATTCAAAGAATCTTTATTCTTTCAATAGGTTTGTACCATTAATGACATAATTATGTCTTAGTACGAATTGAGACCGTGTTTAATCACTAACGTTGTGCATGTAATAGTATAATAAAATAAAGAAAACACAGTACAGTACAACGACCTGAAACCAACACGAGTACATAAGCCTAACGCTTTTCTAACACCAGCCAGCTGCCACCTGTCGCGGCGCTTTTTAATCTTGTTACTTACCATACCTTATATGTACTCGTCTAGAATTACGCCATTACACCCGCCATAGAGCTGAGAAACGTGCGACCCGCCCACGAGATTAATTTAAAAATTATAATTAGGTACTTTAGGTTGACTTGATCCATTATTAACTCCAATTTATTGATTATAATTTCTCTCACTTAACAGATAATGTAGTTTACTTTTAACTGTCAAAGATCTAGTAGGATCTGCCGACGTTAATGAAAGTAGGTAAGTGTTGGCTCTCATTTACATATAAAAGTTCAAGTACATATGAGTCTTCCATTTGTCTTTTAACAGCGGAATGTTATGCAGATAAGATGATATTAAGGATAGATATACTCGTTTATCTGTAATGACATTGAAATATAGCTAATAGGTATGATAGAATATTTTCGGACTTTCAGACTTCGGACCGAAGAATTTGTTCGGACTTATACCGGCCACAGCGTTTTGCCAACGTTCAACGCGACAAAACTATTATCCACACCTCTTGGATAGTTGGCAATCGACCACTGTGAGATTCTCACGAAACTTTTTGACTCGCACAACCGATCTGTGGAACAAATTGTCGCCGGTGGTATTTCCTGACCGATATGACCTTCAAGAAGAGAGCGTATACTCCCACCTCAGAGGCGGCAGCGCAATTGGGACTCTTGAGTTGCAGGTGTCCATGGGCGACGGTAGTCACTTACCATCAGGCGACCCGTCTGATAGTTTGCCAGGTTTTTAAATATATATATATATATATATACAAAATACCCAATGTTACGTTTACGTTGTACCTACCTTGTGTTTTTTGTATATTTAAGAGAGAAATTATTACACACGTCCTAATAATGTTAGCTAGTGACCGACCGAAGCTGTGTTTTCGTTTCCGTTTTCGACCATTTTCTGCCATATAATATGTATAATATTTCACATCGGAAAAGATAGGGACTCAGCCGTACAAAAATTGGGCGTGGTGCGTTCAATTTTATATAGGAAGATCAGTAGTTGTTGCCTGCGATTTCGTCGACGTGAACTTTACGTTATCACGTCGCCTAGGAAATATTGATTTTTTTTCGGGATGAAATGATGCCTCAACATCGGTTTACTGATTTACCGATAGAAAGGTAACTGTCCAACAGACAGAGCTACTTTCGTATAATATTAAGTACTAGCGCGAGCGGTACTTCGCGGTTTCACCCGCGTAGTTCCCGTTTCCGTAGGAATACGGGAATCAAATATAGCCTATGTTACTTAGGAATATTCTAGCTTTCTATTTGTAAAATAATTTTTAAAATCGGTCTAGTAGTTTTTGAGTTTATTCGTAACAAACATACAAATCATCAAAATATCAAAATATAGAAGTATAGATGGAGGTAGGGATTCGGTAACATTTACGGGTCACAAAAATCTTTTTACAGTTACCAAGTCTATGGACGGTCATAGTCCTGCGGTTAATAGACGTGATTTGAGCGCTCTAACGCTGCAGGCTGGCGCAGGCCCGCTCGTCCTGTCACCTGCTCCTGCATTCCGAGCCGTGATTATTCCTGCACCTGTATTAGAAATTGCTCTGAGTACAGATTATAAACATAAACTGATTTTGTTTTGTGATTCTTTGGACAGGATATCACGTACAGATAACACTTGGTAAACTAACATAAGCGTAATATTTTTCTAATTTTTAATAGTACATACTTACATAAACAGGAAGTACTTGTTGAAAGGACTCTAACTTAATAATCTCAGGTTTAAGTAAATAAAAATCTTTATTTACACCGTAATTATAATAGCAGATCCAGTTCACATGTTTTAAATAAAAGATAGAATGTGTTAGTCAAGGATAAAGTGAAATATTTTTTAGGATTGGCTTAGTAATTCTAGAAATTACCCCCAAACAAACACAATTTTATCTCTTTGTGATATTAATACCTATAGATAACAGAATTAATCCAACTAATTAATGCATTCAGTGTTGCTGATAATCATAAAATACCTGTAATCCACTTTATATGATATCTACTTGATATTGCAAAAATATTTATAATGATTGGCTCCTAAGATGTTCTAACGATGTGACTTAGCAAGTGTCGAAAATATCGTTAATCTACATTGCCCTCAGTCATCATTATCATCAACCCGTATAACAGCCCACTTGAGCTAAGGGTCTTTCCTCACACATGAGGAAGTATGGGCTTTAATATCCACGCGAGCCCACCGCGAATTGGGAGAAGGTGTTAAGCTAGTGGCCACTTAACAGTCAGAACTTAACTTTTCAAGCCAGCCAAGGGTATCTGACATAGCTTTACGAGTTCACTGACTGACCGCACTCAACTTTGCTTAACCAGTGTGATCGTTACAAACACACTGGCACCGCAGGGCTACGAGTTGCCCTCAGTAATCCCTACTATTGTAGAGTCATGGAATCAAATTTGCCCTCTAGCTCTGGTCACCTGAAGCCTCAACCAAACGCACTAATTATTAACTTTGGTACTCGCAAGTCATCTATACTATTTAGTATATTTTAATATATTACTAAAGTTGTTTGTAAGAGATAATTATCTGGAATTACTAATCCTATTTTAGAAATTCTTTCTCTGAAGCAATGTTACATTATTCGCAAGTGACAGACAATTTATTTTCGAATTAACGCTAGGGAAACTGCGAGGCATCTAGTTCAGCATGTACTATAGAATCATTTTCAATCAATACAGCGAATTTGATTAGAATGTTTCAACCGTAAAACTGATTGTCAAGGACAGGCGAGGCGGGATTTTTATAGTAAGTACCTATATACGAAATGTATACTGAATTATTATACACATTTTTATACAGTGATTTCTTACCTAAATTCATGAAAATGAGAACAAACAACAAGTAAGTACCTAAACTTCAATTGTAGCCCTGCGACAAGTCCTAGAAACAAACCCGTGTCAGGTACCTAATTGACGATGCAAGTCGGATTATCGTGAGCTATGCGACACCATATCCTGGCGCCGAGTCGTGCGCAAGCGCCTAGGGCTGAATTTAATTGCCCGTTAATGCGATAAGAATTGTATAGAGTAATTATTACGTGCACAAATTGTAGGGCAAATATAATAAAGAACTGATATTGAGAAAGAAAAAAGAAAAGTATTAAGATTTATAGCTTACTATATTGTGAGCTTTAGGTTATCGCGCCCCCTAGGAGCTATATGTTTTTCCGGTATGAAATGTAGTCTATATAATCCTTGATAAAGTTCAGATAAGTTAATGAAGACTACATTATTATTTATACCTACACGCACAGATCGCAAGGTCGAAAAATAATAATGTTGCACTTTAAATTACATAAACAAATAGGTATGTGCTAAGATCACGAGTAAATCTAATTATCAGGGGATCGAATTTTGAATCTCACTAAGTGACTTATTCTCACCGATGTGAGTGATTTCCGAAAGTTCGTATTTTTGAAACTCATCGGTGACTTACATTTGTCATACCTATGATATCGATTTACGAGTGCCCCTACCCCCTCGTAATTAAAATCACCATGCGATTGTTTTTGACAGTTGACGTATGTGACATCTGCCAAAAGTGCCAAAGTATGTTTTTCGGAAGAATTATCAGCGGGGCTCGATTGTCATATTTTGTGTTTTACGACGATTTATTGAAAACAGCGTGTGACTTTCAAAAAGACGGCTTTTGGAAAATGGTGACATAAAAATCATCGGTGATAATTTTAGAACCGGTGATTTTGATATTAAGTACCAGTGAGATTCAAAAATCGCACTCCAGCTCTTAAAATATATCCACATTAGAGCTAGTAGACCTGTTTTGCTTGCGATTATGGCTTCATTTGAATACTTATCGTTACGGTGTCAACAATTTTCATGCTAAATGCCAGCGCCAGGTTCAATCTATTTAATTAGACTGGTCCTGCCCGTTCAAATCACGCCACCACATTACTCTTGTACCAGTTGACCAGTGCAGCTAGTTTCTGGATCTTCATTGCTGGTAGTCATGCTATTTAAGTTATTTCTGATTATGGCTAAGTTTCAAGGACTCCGTGGAGGCTACTGCTACTCCTATCATGAAAACACGTGATCTAAGTGTACTCGAACGCCGATAGCCAATCTCTGCATCGGAAGCCCGCTCGTACCGTAAAAACGCAGCATAAGCCTATTCTGTCTATTCGGCAGTTTTTGCTACCTTTGACACTTATTACAGTTAAGCCATGGTCCTCCATCATAGCATCATCATAGTTCAATACGACTGCCGAATATAGCCATATTAGTATTTTGAATAATAATTTAAAGAGTAATGTGCTGAGGAGTTGGTTTTACCGCTTCTTCTGCTCAACATATCTACATGCCGAAGATGGTTGAATTGCAATAACTTTCAATTGGTGGACATAGAATAAAAATTTGTCAAGAATGTCAGATAAAAATTAGAATGTTGTTGTTGTTTTCCTCTGATATGTAGATTGTAGAGTTGGTAATACTATTAGGGTTCCGTACCCAAAGGGTAAAAAGTAAAAACGGGACCCTATTACTAAGACTTCGCTGTCTGTCCATCCGTCTATCTGTAACCAGGCTGTATCTCAAGAACCGCGATAGCTAGACAGTTGAAATTGCTGTTGCCGCTATTACAACAAATACTAAAAACAAAAAAATATATTTTGGAGGGCGGCCCTCCCAATATGGGCAATCCCATACAACAACGTGTTTTTTTTTGCCATTTTTATAGACAATGGGACGGAACCCTTCGTGCGCGAGTCCGACTAGCACTTGGTCGGTTTTTGTTCTTCGGAAACAAATTTACAGTGTTCAGACATAAATTGCTTTAAAATTTAAATCTGTAATAACTTTGTTTTAAGAATATAATTGTCATCTGTTTGAATGTTAATCTGTTACACGCGAGTATAAGAAGCTAAGTTATGGGGTTATTTCTAGTAATCGTGTCATAATATTTTAAAGGGGGTCTCATTTATATACAGATTTATATTAATTTCAAGTTAAAGTATTACCGAAATGTGAACTTTATACATAGCCAAAAAATATTTTTAATAATAATAATAATCATCTTTATTTCAGGCAATATTTACATTAGTAGATCTTAAATAACATAAACAAAGGCCCATATTATATTTACCTTATATCTAATATACATTGTATATAAAATAACCAACTAAACTACTAATAATATAATAATAGTCTAATTAAACTAATAATAGTTAAAGTTGTTAGCAAAACTGATAATTAATTAATTATATTACATATTTCTATTGTTTTCTTAATGACATAAATAAATAAACAGAATTGTATGTTATAGCCATTCTTTATTTCTGCTTAGTGAAAGAGGGTAGAGTTTTCGGTGCGTTTTACATAAACATTTTTTTATATTTACTACACGTAATCGTTTTAATAGTGGCAACTGAATAGGCGTAAAATATATTATAAATAAACAGTGGACACATTTCACTGTAATTTATAGTCTGCTACTTTTACTGCCAATATAAAATCTGTTTGAATACGTGAATAACTTCGTGTGCCGGTGTAATATAATTATAATTCTGGTGCTGTGTAATTTAATAATTTTCACCTCTCTATTTCTTGTTAGTATGTGAAATGTTTTACAAGTATTTAGTGTAGCCAACCGAACAAAATTAAGTAGTCGTAAATTTAGTATGGTTTTCAGTATATTATGTAGGTAAACTCCAGGCAAAACCGAAGGAAATACGCATCCGTGATTATTATTTAAATAATAATAATAAATTGTGGGACAAAATTCACACGATTTAGTCCCAAACTAGGCAGAGCCTGTACTAAGCAACTGATACACACACTTAAATAAATATTAAACACTCAGATACGAAGCCAACAGACTTGTTCATGCACACAAATGTTGACCCCGTGCGGGGATCGAACCCGCGACCTCCGACTCAGAAGGCACTACTAACTGAGCCAACAGGCCTGTCAACAATACTAATACCTACTAAATAATATAAATGCGAAAGTTTGTGACTAAGAAGGGATGGATGTTTGTTTTGGCCTTTCACGCAAAAACTTCTAAACGGATTTTAAGGAAACTTTACAGTAATATAGCTTATACGTCAGAATAACACATAGGCTACGTGAATCGTCGAGAATCTATATTTTAATAGTCCCGCATTAGGTATGCGGGACTATTCCTGTACAATAATTTATCTTGTAAAATTGAATTATACCGTAAAGGTAAAATCATTTTATTAATTCTGTCTAATAATTTAATGGTGAAAAGAAAATGTTGAAGACCATTAAGCTGTTACAGCCCGTCGTTCATAACACCTGTGAGCTCATAATTACGTTGTCGCCGGTTATTCGTGGACGTTCATAAAACTAAGTGTCACATTCAACGTCGGCCCAAATTATTCTTTCATTAGCCCGGCTTCGGTTGGACACATGTCCGAGAAATTCCTCAGTTTAAGGAGATATTATCTTTAGCAAATAAAAAAAACATATGCTTAGGAAATGAAGAAACACCGAGCGGTTGAAATTTTTTAAGATTTTATACTTTTCAAAAGTTTTTACGCTTGGAAAAAATCAATTCACAACATTCTAATGTGAATTATTTAATGACGAGTCTATTATTTATTTAACACGATGTTGTAGTTTTTTACTGAAAGTGTACTTATGTATTTAGTTTTTTTGGCATACCGAAACAAGATGGTTTGGGTTTTTCCGCCATGACTGGTTTGCAAGATCGGCGCGCGGCATTCGGGCTACGACATTAGACGCCAGTTCCGTGTTTGACCGAATGTGGAATGTAGACAGGATTGTGTCTTAGATTTAGACGTATATATGCCTGTACTTACCTATACCTATAAAATTTTAATAGCCAATAACTAGAAATTATTTCAAAATATAACACCAGTGATAGCGAAAATGTCTTGCAAACCACTATTATGTCCTGTATTTCCACGGGAACGGGAATACGCGGGTGAAACTGCAGGGGGCTTCTAGTAATTTATATATCTGAAAATAATTGTTGTAATGTAGAAATGTAAAGTAAATTGTTTACAGTGACAATTCAATAAAGGTGGCAACCTATTCACACACATATTCAAACGTCACATCAAATTTAAAAGTTGCCCACAAAATAATATTAGACAAACATTATTATAGATAGTCAATTTTATTATCTACATTACGCACTATTCTAGAAACTCGCTTACTTAAGATATAACTCTTAATTTGTTTGTCAGGCATAAATTTGGTCATGTCAAAGTACTAATACCTTCTAATACCTACACCATTACCAATGTAAATTGCACAAACGAATACGTGCACAAAGGTGCCATTAGTAAAGCTCTAATTTACAGCGGTTACCTACAAAGGACGCTGAATACTATTTTGGAAAAACCTGTCTGACTGGTTTGCAAAAACACAGCTGCGGAATTCGCTTAGAACGTTAGAAGCCCCTAGTTCCGCGTGTGGCGACTGGCCGACCGACACAGGAATGCAGCCTGCATTGATCTGAGTATCTGGACTAGGCCTTATCGGCATGTTTAGTGGACAGCACGAAATAGGAGACGTTATCGCGCTTTTGAGTTACAACTTACAACCTACGGCTGCTCGGAGTCAAAATTTACATGACGGAATCAATATTCACAAATGCTAAGATAACTTTGGATTACGAAAACTTTAATGAGATGCGTAAATCTGAATTAGGCTTCGGATTAAAGTTATACAATAGTTATCAATACTCAAATTATATGAAGTTGGTAGTTAATGTTTATTCGGCTTGACATCATTCATTCTTTTACTATTGTTGTTTTAGTCCACAAGGACCTACTGTGGTTACAGAATAACAATAACGCCTTACATAAAGCTACAAGCAAATATACTGGCGTGCAATTATCATTCAATGGTCACACTAATTACATTGAAACTTATTTCTTCTACTACTTAGTTTACTTTCTAGACTACTTTCAAGTTTTAACTAAAATTTATGTTTAGAAACCTTAAATTAAACGACCGCATTTTAACTCGATCCAGTTTTAATATACCAGGTACCTTTCTCCGCAAAATGTGGGGTTCACGTAACAACGTGAGTTATCGGCGCTTTTATC
Source organism: Ethmia dodecea (assembly GCA_963855545.1). NCBI lineage: Eukaryota > Metazoa > Arthropoda > Insecta > Lepidoptera > Depressariidae > Ethmia > Ethmia dodecea. The sequence goes on from OY979449.1 coordinate 6,138,149, forward strand.
GAAATGTATTGGCGACTTCGGTCAACGCAAGCAAATTAATAAATTGAAAGCCATATCCGAGCGGTAGCGGCGACGACCTGGCGGCCGCACACCTGCGCCGGGCGCATCTCCATCCAGACAGTCAAATATAAATCTTAAGAACGCACCACAAGGCCTAAATCAGATCAACAGGTCCGCGTACTCTCATTACGAATCACGGATGTAACAAACAAACCATTCAAAACTCTGTACCTTTTACAGCAAAGTAGAGTTTTACGGTTGTAGAAATTCTTATGCCTGAGAGTTATAGCCAGTTTTTACGTTTTTCGTTTTAGTTGTCCATTCTTTAGTAAAAGTACACGAGAAATTGTATTAAATAAACTTTATAGGTAAACATGCCTCTACAGTAAAAAATAAAAATAAAATGTTACGAAAAAGTTTTTTAAAGAAAGTCAAAGTCCATTCATTCATTTAATAAATATAGCGACCTACCCCGGCTTCGCCCGGGTGCAATGTAACACTAAAACCTTCCTCTTGAATCACTCGATGTATAAAAAAACCGCATCAAAATTCGTTGCGTAGTTTTAAAGATTGAAGCATACATAGGGACATAGGGATATAGGGACAGAGAAAGCGACTCTGTTTTATACTATGTAGTGATAGTGATGATTCTGTAGGTATAAAATTATTACACTTAGACAGTCCTATGACATTTTCAATATATTTTTTTAATCACTTATTACATTTATTACATAACAAAATTAAGATAGATTAAGTAGACTAATTTAATACACACATTTTCAAATTGTTATTTCATTTTGCCGTTGTTGACCTCTATTGACAGTAATTCCAAAAATTACCAATAGACCTCAGGTTTGATTCTATTGTAATTTTATTATATTCTACAGACACCTGCCACACGTAACTGTATATCGATTGCTTTGTGACAGGAGAAAATATTAAATGATTGATGATTGTAATTCAAATAAATTTGTCCAACAGTTAATTTAGTTTCGTTAACTTCCAAAAGATGGCGCTCGTATGAGTTTGTAATGTAAATTTTATCCATTCAATAATCTTGTCGTAATTAAAGATATGATCCTGAAGTTTAGTCACTTTTTAACTTTTTGTGGCAAACTACTGTCGTAGAAGAGTATTTTAATAGATTTAAATCTATATTTATTGTTTTAAAACATGATAATTCTAAAACGCGGTATGAACATTTTTCTAAGCATGAGTATATAAGGTGTCGCTAGGTAATATTAGAGGGTCTCCGACTAGTTCAACTGTCGGGGTTACATGCAAAGCCTTTATGGCTCCATCACCCTGTGGAAAGTCCCCGGAGTCATGGCGGAAAGCGTCACTGTTCAACGACAAAAGCAGGGGTTTCGCGCCGTAGGGAAGGCTTAACCTGTGCGGTGGTTACCCCTTAGCATTGCTCAGAGCAAAGTTAATGTTGATACGGCAAAGTTGCTGAACCAAATGGGGCTTACTAAGTCAGGGACCCGTTCTTTTGTTTGATTTTTTTATTAGAATTTCTGCTTGGATGGAGAAGGCAATGAATCGCGAATGTCTTTGTACAGCCGAGGAAGATAAGGAGTTGATGATGTACCCCTATGAATAAGCCGTAGAGACTAAACCTGTCCAAATACATAGAATATATGCAAGATATATATTTATTTTCGATCGATAATAAATTTCATCGTAGAGGTCTTTGTTTTTCACCTTTTCTCCGAGGGGATGGGTATGTAGAGTATTAAATTCTTGGAAGTGCCTCTTTTTCACCAGCTTAGGTATAATTTTGGGGAGCCATTTTAATTAACTACTTACTTATATATATTCCTTAGCATATTTTATGGTGTTTCGTGACCACGATATATTAATAAAGAAACATAAACAGTACTCGTAAACTGGCAAAATACTTTATTTGTCTTCGGAATCTAAGAACCCAGCTATCTGTATAATTATGTATCTAAAAAGCTTATTGACTCAGTAAATATATACTGTGTTATTAACGTCAATTGGAGCGGGACATATAAAAAACTCAAGCACAACTACATGTCAAACGTCAACATGGCCAGATGTGGCCACCGTCAGACCCGAACCAAATGTGGCGTTGAATTGGAGCGCCGCTCACTGGCTGCTGGCCACTTTGCATACCATCACCAAAAATGGAGACACTGTGTCCCTACTACGAGTTTGAGTTCCATGAGTTTCTAGGGCTACCTTTATATTATTATCGAAATTAATAATGATTTTAGTTACAAAGGTAAATCAGATATTCACTAATTTAGATACAGAACATACTTATAACTGGCGAATATAAATAAATTTTTAATGACCTATGTCCTATGTATCCCTCCTGTTCCTGTTCCTCTAAGAATAATAAATACGATAGTTGGTGTGGATGGATGAACGTTTGTACTTCTTCACGCAAAAAATAATAGTAAACGGATTTTAATGACACGTTATATTATAATGTTGCATAATACATTAGGCTACTTTTTATCCCGGAATGTGGACAGAGACGCTGGCAAAGTTAGTAACATTATAAATGACAAAGTAACTTAATATTTTCACGACTAAACCACAAAAAAATTTGATGTAATTTTCCAGGAGGATAAGTTTTTATCACGCAAAAAAATAGGAAACGTAATAATCACGCGGACGGAGTCACGGGTAAGTAACAACTGGTTTACCATTTTTAAGTAAACAAATTTTGACTTAATTATTTACACTTACACAACTGCTATATTGAAATTATTGTTAGAAGTAGAGTTCAAAAGTAGGATAACTACTAATTTTCAGTATTTACGCATATCCGGTATCATTTACTTAAATCGATAATCTCTACTCGTACGTACGCACTACTACTAGATAGCTTTGTAATAGCCACCATCTAAGGAGTTAACAATTCGTTTTATAATTTTAATTATAATGCGAAACTCACTTTCTAAATACGTAAATAATGTAATTAGGTACATTAGTTATGGCACTCGTGGTCAATTCAATAGATTGCATCAGGATTTGCAGGTTACTTCCCCAGTAAATGATGTTACAGGTAGTTTTTTGTATTTACCTTGGTGGCTTCAGTTGATTAAATGTACCTACTGTAAATGTTTCAAATTGTAGTCGTATTTTTATGCTTAAGATAATTTAAGTGTCTATTGTTGTATAGTGTCTCCTTACTATCTAGAGATAATTAAAAATAAAGAAGTCATTCGTTTGACACATCTGGTACACGATGTTTTTTCAATTTTATAACTTATTATAAAACATTACATGGCGCAGTCGGAAAACATTTAAAAGTTATATTTTATTACTCCCCAGTAAAAATAGTGGATGTACATATGAAAATATATAAATTGTGACAAAAAAATTGCAAATGTTAAAAATGCCAGAAACAAAAGAGAAGATGTCGGCATCGAAAGTTCCTTGTCAAATCGCACTTCCCAATTCTATATCTTGGGAAGGAAATTTAGCAGACAATTGGAGTTTCTTCAAGCAAAAGTTCGAAATTTATTTAATTGCATCAGGAAGCAATTTTAGTGAGAACGCTATCAAAACGGCATTGCTGCTGAGTGCCGTTGGTGATCGTGCACTGAAGCTTTATAATACTTTTGATTTCGAAAACAGTGCTGACAAAAGCGATTTCACACAGGTTCTTCAAAAGTTTCAAGAGTATTTTTGTCCGGAGAAAAATGTGACATATGAGCGATTTTTGTTTTTCACTCGAAACCAGAAGGAAGGTGAATCCTATGAAAGTTATGCAATGGAGTTGCGAGACCTGAGTGCATCTTGTGAGTTCGGATCTTTAACTGAAAGCTTAATAAAGGACAGACTTGTGTGTGGAATTTTAGATGTGGCTGTTAAAGATCGCCTTCTTCGTACAAAGAAATTGACATTGCCCATGGCGATTGAGATATGTTGTACTTCTCAGCGGACGAAGGAACAAGTTGAAGCTATATCCTCAGCTTCTACATATACGCAATCGGGAGTTAGTTGTGAGTTGTCTCAAGTTGACAAAATAAATCAAAGGAGGTCAGATAATTCTATGAGAAATAATTACAAAGAGAATGTATTCCCGTCGACTTCAAACATGACACGTCATCTTGAACCAGTCAAACGTCAGCCTATGTCAACGCAGTTTCAGGAACAGAATCCGTTGTTTATTCGCAAAAATTGTGGTTATTTGCATGCACGATACCAATGTCCAGCATACGGAAGAAAATGTATGAAATGTGGCAAGCTTAATCATTTTTCCGCGAAATGTAGAAGCATAAAGGAAGTACAAGAAATTGGAAATGAAAATAACGAAGTTGATACGCTTTATCTAGGTGCGGCTTTTGTAGATTCAATTAATAATATTCGTAATTGGTCTGTTACTTTAGGTGTTAATAACATACCATTGCAGGTTAAAGTTGATACGGGTGCTCAGGCGAATATTTTGACAGAAAACGCATGTGTCTCTCTTGGTTTGGATAAAAATAACTTATTACCAGTCATGATAAGGCTAACTACCTATACTGGTGAGTGCATTCCATGCTTAGGTAAGTGCAAACTCTCGTGCAAGTACAATGGCAGAATTTATGAGCTTAACTTTTTTGTTGTTGCTGGTCAGTATACCAATATTCTTGGGTTAAAATCAGCTATTGACATGCATTTAGTGACACCAATGCGTGAAATAAAAACGCAGATAGATTTCTTTCATGAATTTAAAGATATTTTTGAAGGTTTAGGTTGTATAAAAGGCGAGTATGATATTAAAATTAGAGAAAACTCTGTCCCTGTCATCCATGCGTGTAGAAAAGTACCGTTAGCTGTACAGCCACGCTTAAAGGAAAAACTAGACGAAATGGAAAAGCAAAATGTTATTGTACGAGTTACTCATCCAACTGAATGGGTAAATTCCTTAGTTGTTGTTTACAAGCCTAACGGTGATCTTAGATTGTGCATAGATCCTAAAGATCTTAATCAAGTTATAATGAGGCAACACTTTAGCTTGCCAACTTTTGAGGAAATTACAAGTAAATTATCAGGCGCAGCTGTTTTTAGCACGTTGGATGTTAAAAATGGTTTCTGGAACATAAAATTGTCAGAAGCCAGTTCGGATTTATGCTGCTTTAATACCCCGTTTGGCAGGTATAAGTTTTTGAGAATGCCGTTTGGTTTGTGTAGCGCTTCAGAAGTCTTTCAGCAAAAAATGCGTGATATTTTAGAGAGTTTAGAAGGAACAGAAGTTTTTATCGATGATATATTGATCTGGGGAAAAGATCAGGCTGAGCATGATAAAAGATTAAGGTTAGTTTTGGAGCGACTGAGGCAAGAAAACGTGGTTTCTAGTTACTTCATCAGGTCGTGTAAGTCGCCCTCCTGATCGTTTAACTTATCCTATTAGTTAATTGTTTATCTTATAAGTTTATAAGAGGGAAGATGTTGTATAGTGTCTCCTTACTATCTAGAGATAATTAAAAATAAAGAAGTCATTCGTTTGACACATCTGGTACACGATGTTTTTTCAATTTTATAACTTATTATAAAACATTACATCTATCAAGAAAGGTAGCTTGCGGCAGATGATGAGATACTTTTAAAAACAATACTTTTTTTAATTGATTATAAAACCATTCAGTTTTTCTACGAACTTTCGCAGAAGAAATTGAGCGTGGTAATCTAAAATTGCCGATAAAATAAAGAAACGCAATTCATTAATTTCGATAGATGTAAATTATGGGCAATGGTCATCGCTACTTCAGAAGTCGACATTTACGATTTGTTCCTGTCGAAATTATACGATGCAAGATTATTATTATAAAGAAATAATTTAGATCCGTTTATAAGGAGTAGTGAAGACCTGCCTCAGCTATATATAGGTATATTAAAAAGTTGTAAACGTAAGATATAATTGCTATGCAATAAATGTTTACTTAAAAAATATTGCTTAACACATACAAGATATTAGTAAGACCTAAATTACCGCAAAAAATGAAATTGAACGATACCTTTAAGCGATTCAACATGGGATAGTTATTCAAATCTCGAACCCACATAAATTTAGCTGAGGAAATAAAACTTTTACTTCGACGCTATTTAAATTTCTGTTAACTGTGTGCAAAATGTATACTTACTTAAAAATTTTTAATAAATGACAATAAACTTACATAATCTTAAATTATCGGTTGCCCAATTCAATATCGTACAAACCAATCACCTTCTTTCCTCACTACGACCTTTTCCGCTGCTTCAGTTCGGATCGGAAATTGACCATCATTACCGTTGCCTGTTATGGACATTCGGCGACAGTACATTTGGAATTTTCTAGGATTTTTTTATTTATATCCTGGCCATTAGGTATTTAATTTAGAACATTGATGCTAACAACTATTGAATCGCTCTTTTTTTTGTGTAAAATTGCTTTTAGGAATGACATATATATATATATATACACATAAACTCAAGAAGTAACACCTTATTCAAAAACAGAATTTGATCTAAATCGGTAGAGCACTTTCCGAGATACTTACCCTCACGAAATATATTTATATACATATATACAAGAATTGCTTGTTTAATAATATTAGATTAGTAAATAATAATAATAATAATACAATCTCACGCCTTTTATCCCCGAGGGGGTAGGCAATATTAGATTAGATATAGGAGAAATAACATAAATTAAAGACATGCTGGTATGAATGCCGACATGATTAACTTACAATACTGGCGGTATAACCACCAGAATCAAATGCACATATAATCGTATTTTGCTTTAATCAGCAACTACTGATTATGTATTCCGAAATTGGAGCACTTAACTCTTAATATTTTTTTAAAGTTATTTTTAATACCAAGGCACTCCAGTTTTGTAGGCATATTATACCTACGTTACTTACTTTAAACAGGAAAATAATCAGAATAACAAATTAACTCTATATTTTGGAATAAATCATCAATAACAACCACGAGCACGAAATAATCTACCACGCTATATCTACAAGTTTTGTTCTTTCATTTTTTCTCAAGAAATATCCGAGCGTTAACATTTAAGTAGTGACCCTAGTGATACTGCAACCCAGTCATTACTGTACGGTGCGCACCGGTACCGGTAATGCTCTTGTTACTCTCGATTTTTTATACCAATTCGGACTCACAAAGTAATTTAATTGGACCGCGAACCGTCGCGGACGCCATTCTGCATGAATAACAGTATTGCCACAGTCACGTGATAATATTGCCTGTCAAAGTCGTGCTGAGAGCAGATAACTTGATTGGAACTGCGTTTCAACGCTCTCAAAGCAATTTGCCAAATTATTTTGAACCTTATCACTACCGTTAATAATGCTACAGCGATCGTTGTTATATAGAACAAAATCATGTACCAACATCGTGAATTACTCGTATTGCAACGTCTTGCCTTGATTATAGTATTAATTAGCAAATATTATTAGGGGAAAGAAAACATGTGTAACAGCAGCTCAGTCTAGCTTATATTAGGTTAACCATTTTGTCGTGTTTCGAGAGTTACGTGCAATTTGATAAATAAATAAATGGAAAACCTATGCGGACCCCATCTGGAATAAGGCTGGAGTTTTTTTACCATACCGCATTCATTTATTGTGAACCGAAACGAGTGCTCTAGGTACAAAAACTTGCAAATTAAGATACAAATAATATTCAAATTGCTAAACAAATGTTTATTATCATTAAGGTATGATTTGAAGTTGTCATTAAGTTAATTGAGCAACAGTTAGTGATGATTAAGGCCTAGTTGTCTAGGAGACAGGAAATGTTCCGTAATAAGGAAGCGCTTTGTAAAACGCATTACTGCTCTCAATTATTTACAACCGGAATCCAACCGTATAGTACCAATGCTCGATCCAATATCAACGTTTCGTAAATTATAGGTATAAAATTTTTTAATGCATTGTTCAAATGAGGTACAAAAATAACATTTAAATAAGACTTAAATTGGAGAAAAGTTATCTCTATTTATATTAGACAAACAAAAGCCGGTCAAGTAAAAATCGGGGCTCTTGTAACGAGAGAATGTAATTCTATGGACAAACTTCCACCTGTTGACTGCCAACAACGAAAATGATGTTAATGATGATAATAATTTTGATGGTGACATTTTTTGACATTTATTGACATTTTTGTAATTTTTTGTCATTTTTGAAACTTTTGACATTTTAGACCTTTTTGACATTTTGACATTTTTGAACTTTTTGACATTTTAACATTTTTTGACATTTTGACATTTTTGACATTTTTTGACCTTTTTGACATTTTTTGACCTTTTTCACATTTTTTGACATTTTTGACCTATTTGACATTTTTGACATTTTTGAACTTTTTGACATTTTTGACATTTTTGACCTTTTTTGACATTTTGACATTTTTTGACATTTTTGACCTTTTTGAAATTTTGTCATTTTTGAACTTTTTGACATTTTGACATTTTTGACCTTTTTGACATTTTTGACAATTTTTGACCTTTTTTGACATTTTGACATTTTTGACCTTTTTGACTATTTGACATTTTTGAACTTTTTGACATTTTTGACATTTTATGACATTTTTGACCTTTTTTGACATTTTGACATTTTTTGACATTTTTGACCTTTTTGACATTTTTGAAATTTTTGAAATTTTGTCATTTTTGAACTTTTTGACATTTTGACATTTTTGAGATTTTTGAAATTTTTGAAATTTTTGACCCACGGGTCTGAAATGCCCAGTCCCTTTTGACCCACGGGTCTGAAATTCAAACTCGATCGAGGTATTGACCTAAGGTATCTACTGACCGAATTTGAAGTCAATCGGTCCAGTAGATCCGGAGATATCCTGTCGACAGACACACAGACACACAGACACACAGATACACAGACAGACATCTTACTCAAACCATTAACTTCCTCTTATAATGCTACGCAGGAGGAAGTTAATAAGTGTTCCTTACTATCAAGTTTTCAAAGCGTCTTTTTTTAAAAGACACTTGAAATAATTGTGAATGATACTTTCATTCCATAACTCACACAATAAAATAATGAAATAAATTAAACTACGTCTTTAATACGAAAACTTTTTTTTATATGTATCTGTAATTGGGCTACGACTTTCTATAACTGTGCCAAACACTTTCTACGTCAAACAATCTCTGAATAAAAAAGACTGTAACTGTTTTTCCAACTTTGGTACAGGGCACAAAAAATTACCTAATGACATTTAAGTACGTCACTTTTCGACTTTACTGTGTAATTTTGTAACCGTATACGAAAATTTGCAAATGACTTTTCAGCTAGGCACTTCCTAACTCCTTGTGTAGTAGTTGTAAGTTTTCTATATTTAATACCTATTGAGTTAATTGTGATCAATTTATCAACAGTTATCAATGTTATCATGAACCGAGCTTAACTGGCATGCCTGACAGCTCGTTTTGACCACCAATTAATTTAACTTCAATTAAATACAATTTAAGTTTCCATCGACGCTTGCGCAGGTCTCGCTACTGGACGCCGACGTAAACAGCGATCGTGGTCGTCGCGGCTGTCGGTCGTAACTCACAATAACATCGCATTTTGCTACGCGGTCATATTTATGGTTGAACCAGTTTCCTTTACAACTAAACTGTATTGTATAAGTATTTTAAGACAGGAACAGTAGATAGAGATCTGTCTCTATACAGAGCATAGATAATATAATAATAACTAATCGTTTGACTTTTTGTTCGTTTTTAATGACATCGAAGTTAAATTACTGGTTTTAGTAGGTTTGTTACCTTTCATTTTGGAATTTAAATCAAATTAAAACTTGAAGCATTATGATCATTATCATGTCAACTGATCAACGAGCCTGATAACGTGGTGATTATAGCAATTTCCTTTTTTATGAAAAAGCCTATGTCCACCAATGATCTGAAGATAATCACAATTTTCTTTTCTCATTATTTAGGGTCGGCGTAGTTCTTCACCTTTCATTTATCCATATCACCCGTCATATCTACATTTACCTACAAGAACATGTCTGTTGGCTTCACAGATTTAAGAAACTAAAGGGTTGTCTTCGTGTCTGGGTGGTTAATATTATTTAAGTTTGTTTATCAGTTGTTTAGTTTAGTACCCACTACCCATAGACCCCATAGTATAGGATCTGCCTAGTTTAGGGCTGCATAACCGTGTGTGAATTGTGTCCCACAATTTATTATTATTGCAATATCCTTCATTTATCTACCTTAAATGAATATTTATTGCATAGAGTTATTTTACGAGCCACTTCTGACAAGGATTGGCCAACATCTGATACCTGGTCACATTGTCCATATGCCAATCGTGTCGGCGGTCTGTCTGTATGGCCAGCAGAGCGCGGCGTACGACTCGACGTGTGCGCAGCGCCGTGCGACCGGCTCCGGTTACAGCCTGACGCCAGGTCAACTTACCTCACACTCTTGCCTGGAAGTTTCTGAAGTAAACAGAAATTACAATTAAAGCTACAAAAAATGAGCAATATTATCATAATATTCTTTTCTTTATTTGGGTAGGTGTACTTACGTACAGTTATTTTATGTGTAGATTTTTTTTTTCAAATAAATTACGACTTTTGCTAAACACCTGGATACTTAATTTCAATAAAATTAACGATTGAATACTGATTACTTTTGACAATCACTTACACAAGGTTTTTTGTTTTTTTCTCAACTGATCTTTCTACTTTCTGGGCCACTACTATCTTCTACCAGCATTTGCAATGAATATAGTCCTACGTAATTATGTAGGCTTCGCAGCAAACTTTCCCTAGGTGACTTATTGACGCAGTCGAGATCTAAAAATAACAATCGAAGTTTATTTCGGACTTTGGTACGGTAGGTAGTAAATAAAACATATAAGTAAGCAATGTAATAAAATTTATGGAAGATGCAATGATATTTAGTCAAAGATTTCATTCCTTTAACTATGTTTATTACGTTAATTAACGGGGTCAATGCAATAAAAGACAAATTAACTTCGAGCTGCAAGACAATGCGCAGATTAACTCAAATTCGCACAGACATCAAACAGAGTTGTAACCATTAATCGGTGCAACATAAACATTGCATTTTGAACTGCAGGGTACTTACGCCTGCGCGAGTTTGCGCATTATTTCGAAATTGGAATACATTACACGCACCACCGCCTCTTCCGGGCCAGCCACCATTCACACGAAAACACGGACACCCCCGCTTAAACAATTGACGCCGTCGTGGGACTGATTTTATGGTAATTTCTAAATTGAGGGCGACTTTAGTCATTATTGATTTGACTTTCTAACTATAATAATAGCGTTAACTGATTTCCGCAATTAATTTGTAGTCTGCTCATTCATCTATTTGAAATAATCGATGTAGGTACTTTGGAAAACGATACAGCAACGAAATCCTGATTTTGTTTTCCCCGTATTTATTGTAACGTCTACATTTACAAAACGCAATATCTGTTGGTATTGAAGTTGTTTGTAACTCGAGAATATCTAGTAGTTTTTAGATCCTTAAAATATTTTTTTAAAGAAGTTTTTTCTAGCTATCAATAAGTTCGGATGCATGCGTAACATGGAATGAAGTTATTATGGTCATAATTTAATGTATGAGTGATCAAACCATAGTAAATTTACTATGACTAGCGACTACACTATCACAGACCATATTAAGCGTTACACATGCACAGTTGCAATAACGGCAACTACGGTTGTTTTTAAATCGAGGAACAACTGGTTTGCGATTGTCGTTCCGTGGAGGCGTGAGAATGGAGACTCGCGGAATATTCTCATAGCCGTCCTGACACAGTGTACGCAGTTCAGAGTCGATTTTACTTTTTATTATCATACTATATATGAGAGTCCGTTTTGGGGTCTGTATATAAGTATACAGACCCCAAAACGGGCTCTCATCGTTTCCACCGATCTTTTGTCTTGCAACTTGCAACACTTTGTGCAGCCCTTATATCTTTGTTTGAAAGTGGTCTCCATTCTGTACTAGCTTATTTCAGCGGTTAATGTTTCTGTGACCGATGAAAAAGAAATAATTACTTCTTCAGTGGGCTTATTCTCTATGTAAGCTGAGTTACTTTCATTTGTTACGTTTCATATTCATTTCTAATAATCTTTACTCTCAAAAATTTTGCAATCTTAGGTGTCCTTTCTGCCACACTATTTCAAATCTCCAAGAAAAGAGCGTACTCCCACCGCAAAGGCTGACAACGCACTTGTTACTCTTGAGTTGGGCGACGGTAGTCACTTCCATCAGGTGACCCGTCTGCTCGTTTGCCCCCCCCCCCATTGTATAAAAAACAACCTGCTTCTGATTCTTGACTTTTCTGTTGGAAAAGTCTTAGCAGTTTTCTCTCTGTAATGCATACTCTGTGTTGACGACGTCACCACGCACCTGCACCCGGCGACAAAAGGACAATGTCGTTAAGTGGTTATCCAATTGCGGCGACAAGTTCGCACAAGTTGTGTCGGGTTCGAGCAGTATTCAAGGTCCCGTTCCCAGCATTTATTTATAAGCGTTTTATTAACCAATTTCCATAAACAAGGTTCTTGCAAGAGGACTAAAAGTTATCGTAAAATGAATTGATAGATGTATGAATTTACAGAACCTTTCCTTCATTTGTATCACTTCCGAAAGGTTGCAATAAAGCGGTCAGTCCAGGGTCAGCCTATAATGTGTTTTCAAGCTACAAGACAACTTTCTCGCGAGACCACCCTCGTTGCTTTAGCGAAAAATCATTCGCCAGTTTGTGTTGAACGAACGCATAATCCAGTAACACACATCCTTGACACTGCCATTTAGTGGGTTTAAGCGAATTGACACGCATTCAGTGCGTTGCCCTGACCTCTTATCCGCCTACACATTTATACAATTCATACCATAGTACCATTGATGACAAAATCTATTTTCTTACATTACTTACTAGTTCTTGTATATTTCTTTCCACCGACGCAGTATTTTTAATCATTACTATTTATATTTTATGTCAGCTAGGTAAATCGCTGTCGGCAAAATATAATAAAATTTTATTCGATAGCGTTTAATGTACAAAGCCCAGTATAATCAAAAGGACGTTGGTAACTCAAACGACAGTCCCGGTTATTGTCACAAAGTGTAATTAACTTTTTAAGTACGCTTCACGCATCGATCCGTCGCAAAACCCGTCTAGAGCGGACTGAGTAAAGAGAGACGAAGTACACGATACGTTTGATTATATCAAAGTGTACAAATGATAGCTGGTTCTAGTCAGATTAACATCAGTTATAAAATCTCTTACGATTATCCTTTCAAAGTATTTAACCTAATCTGAAAAACGTCCAGAATGTCATAAGCGGCATTTTCACGGACGGAGAGCGATCGCATGTTTCAGTAAAACACCGCCCGATCCACTGATTGTTTGACGGCGTCTGAGGCGACTGCGTCTGACTGTCAAGGATCAAGTGTCCGAATACAGACTCAGTACCGTAAAAACGCGGGTGTAATAACAATCAGACAAAAACAATGCAAAATAATACAGACTGACATCCGCAGATGCCGCTCCTGTGCACGCAGATGGAAAACTTTCTACTGGAACGGTCATACTAGACCTCAATCAAGCCTCAGTCACTGATGTTTCTCGGCGTGGGAACCACTGGCAGGTGTATCCCAACATGTTCTGATTCAGTCTACTTATTGGAGTTGATGAAAATTATGCACATATTCATACTTGTCCAAACAAGATTGGCCGGGTTTTGGCAGCAAGTTAGCTTTTTATATTCTGCCAATACAACACAAAACATTTGGACTTACCTACACATTCCATTCAATGCTGCTTTTCTGCTAAAATATTTTGAAGGCATCTAAGATGGACAATGGTTACAAGTGGTATTTCTACATATAGAACTTAAAAGCTGAACACTCAGATCATAAAACATTCAATAAGAGTAACAAATCAGTGGCGCGTATATGTTTATTCACACCGCTTTTATTAGCATCTTCGCTATCCTCGTAAAACAACTCTTGCGCTCGTTTACACTTCCAATATTAGCTACATCCTGTGGGTAAAAAAACCTATTGCAAATGAATAAAAAACACATTTATTGTGTAACAAACGTGTGGGAACACGGACAGGTGCGCGCGAGTGCCTCGGGAAATCTCTACCAGCTTCTGTGCTCCTGCGCTTACCCCGCGCTAATTTATTGCGATTTCATATCAGCAATATGAAAATTAGTAATTTGTTGACAGGAATAACAGGTTTATGAAGAGGCCTTCAAATCATTTTACACGTACTGGATGATTTTTTTACCGTCTGTATGAGTTAGAAGGATGTGAGGTAGAAGGTATCTATAGACATATATTTGGTATTCACTACGAAAATTTAAAACAAGAAAACAGGTATGCATCGTTTATACCTACCAACGTTTGAATAGTTAGTTTATATTAAGTCAGAGAAAACTAGAACATCCCTGATTGTGATGATGGAATTAAAATAAAACAGAAGATCGTGGGAACCCAGGCAGGTGTATGCAGAGAATTGAAAAATAAAACTTTTTGTATCTTCAATCAAGTTATGATAAATTAATTAAATAAAATTAGTTGGTGCAGTATTTATACGCGTTTGCCCGTCTACTTGATTTTGAAGTGGACCCAAACTGCTGTTACTGCAAATTTGTTATTGCGAAGTTTATAATTGCTTTAGGATTTTTAATGTGACAATTAATGCTTTATAAACTTACATTTCCCATCTTTTAAAAACGTTTTCAAATTTATTTGCGTTATTAACTTATTATTAAACGACTACAAAAAAGGAGGAGTATCACAATTCGTCGCGAAGGTATGTTTTGTATTGTATGTTACTCCATAACTCCCTCAAAACTGAAAGGATTAAAAAAAAAATCTTTTGATCGATTATACGTCAAGGTTGGTCCCTTAAACCTAAATTTTGTGAATAGCTGATGAAGAACTTCAGATGAAGAACAGAACTCCTCAACGGACATCAGCAATTCACTCGCTATCAGCGTAATAGGTTTAGTAACAATAGGTAAAAGGTGTTGACTATGCAATAGTCTTTTTAGTGCAATTCGTTGAATTCAGTTTGTATTTTTGTTTCAAATTTTGTTTATATATTTTATAATCGTTTGTACAAACATGCCACTGTCTCGGTATGTTTTTATCTTTTCCGTTCTCATTATTGTCTCCAGTCGTATATGTAAGCTATGCAGTCACTAGATTTCCACGTATCGATCGTACAAAATTGTCGTTAATCACATAATGACTTGGATCATACCGCAAGGATGCAGTGATGTGAGTCACCGTGGGAAGCTGCGCAGGTGACGAGGCGCCCGCGCACCTTACGTATACCCGTCAACTGACAATAATCATATGGACAAACTTATTCATTGTTGCATTTTAATATTACAATTAGAATTTTTACAAATATTGAGCCTATTTTATTAAAGCGTGCGCGTACTGTGGTGAATAGAGGGCTTAAATCATAAAATAACACAGAATTCAACCGATGCATTTCTTCGCGCAAGTCTTATTCAAGTTTTTTATGATTACATACTATTACTATTGTCTTATAAAACACCAATTTGTAATAAATGATCATACCCATTAATTTAATTGCCCACGTATAATTACTGTAATTGAAATGCAATCAGTTGAAATTTTATTACGGAAGATGCATATATTTTCTCTGCCAACATATAAATTGTTTTAGTGATACTTGCAAATTAAAATTTAATTTATATGCACGGTTTTGCATATAGATTTGGCTGGGACTTCGTAAACATCAGTCGGCCCGGTCAGCCGGACGTTCATATACATTTAAAACGGTATACTTTATTTGATTGTAGAGGAACTCTGACTCAGAATGGAATCTGTATTTGCCAAGAAAACAGAGTTGTTACTTTCGTACACATATAATGAGATAAAAATGTTAAATGAATATAAAATAGCGTAGAATACAATTTTCATTTATTTGAATATGTATCCCTGTATGTCGTCCCTGAAACAAAAAAAAATTCATTCGCGCATCACACTTTTTTGATATCATCTATGTCACTTGTCGATAGTGTAACTTTGTATTAGTGAAAGAGTTTTCGGAATCAGTTTAGTAGTTCAAGAGATTAGTTCCTAAAAAAATTACAAACAATTTTACTTAGTATAGATTATAACGGTATGCCATCCGAAAAAATAGGAAATGGAAATCTATGTTACAGGAAAACCAAGTCGCGAGCAATAATAGTTGACAACACCTATTATTATAAATGCTAACATTTATATTTTATTTTAATCTCTGAGTAGTTATGAAGGCTTATTGCTAAAGCTTATTGGCCGTTAAAATCAAAGGCCACACGCATCGTATGCGTTCTTTTTGGGTTCCTACTATTAATACCAGGGTCGGTCAGAACAAACGCTTTCCATGTGCAGTGCGCGGGCGCCACGGTACATTTTCCAAACTGTTTGTACTGAAAATACATTACGCTGTCAGATGTTTGATCGGAGCGTTTTAATGGAGGTAAAACAACATGTAGTAACAAATTACACCCAATGTTTGCTTTTATGTGGTTTGTAAATAGTTACTGATTCAAATGTTTAACATGTTATAGCGATTTGACGATGTACCGTTTATATTGTTGGCTACAGAATCTTGCCAGTTTTTATCTAACTTTTATGAGGATTCCCACATTGTTTTTATTTATCAAAAGAGTTTCTCGACTGATTTGTTTATTGATATTTTTGAATCCGTTATAGTATGGTTACTCCTATAGTATAGTTTTGATACGGTATGCAACAAATTCATTAAAAAAATATAATTACATCTTGCATTGAACGCATGAGTGCTGTTTTGAGATGTTCAGTGTTAAGATTTTAAGACATTGACAGTTGAATCGTAAGATTTTGATTATGTCATTTAGGCACTTATTTTAAACAAATCATAAATAAACAATGATTTGTAAAATAATGTTGTGAAAGGTAGCTAATACTAGACACACTTTCATTAGGTAACCTTTTAAAGTTTCTTCTGTGAGTTATTAATTATTTTATTATCTAAAATATGTGACAAGCAAGGACACATTTTTTACCCAAAAAAAGTACAAGGAACGGTCCTATCGCTTTGGTCTACTTTAATACTAAAGCCGATGTGTTTTGTTTTTTATTTATTTATTTTATGTTTATTTATACACAACACAATTACACGCTATAATGGGTATTCAAATGGACCGTGATCGGAAGTCCGCAGGTTGAATGACGACCGCGGATATCCTCACGGGCGTTCGTCCAGAAAGCGGGTCATGGGAAATGATGCCTCCACTACCCTAAGCTCCGATTTAATATCGAGCAGGTGGTCTTGGTGCTGCGGCACGTAAAACAAGAGTTACAAAGCTGAACTTAGGCGATTCGCATATTATCACTACATAGTATAAAACAAAGTCGCTTTCTCTGTCCCTATGTATGCTTGAATCTTTAAAACTACGCAACGGATTTTGATGCGGTTGTTTTTAATAGATTCAAGAGGAACGTTTTAGTATTAGCATTGCACCCGTGAGAAGCCGGGGCGGGTCGCTAGTAACCTATATTGTAGCAGCTTTTGATAGCGCTATAAATATTTGTTGTTGCAGTACCGTGTGTGCTCTTCGTGAAATTTTCTTTAATATAAGTGAAAAGTTAACACATTAACAGTAACTTAGCGAGTAGTACGCTATTAGGACAACCCGACTGTTTTATAAGGGTAATGTGTGTCAAATTGAATTAATAAATTTTGAAAAAATTACATTGGATTGGTATTTTGTGTAAGTAACTCCTCTCTGGGTTGGTAAACTCATAAAAAATTGCGGCAGTGTTCTTGTTTGTTTGATGGATGTTGAAGTGTGATGTGTTGATAGATTCTAAGGCTGGATCTTTTACATAGGTTACCCAAAGAAGGGTAATTATAATATCTTTTCAGTATTTTTTACAGTCTGGATTTTTGTTTTTTTTTTATTAATATGCCTACTTAGTTAATTTCTTAACGATATACCTACAAACACCACAAACATTAAAAAATAGGTCCGTTTTCAAATGTGTTTATGACATATTGCAGTGTTCCTTCTCCATAACATCTCGACTCACAGAACTGTTAGACGCTATTCGTTTGTCTTTGAAAATAGATGTGATTGGTTATTATTATGTTTGAAATTTAAATAGATACATAAAAACGTGATATGGATATTTAAATTATACACAACTGAGCCGGAACTAAAGCTGTTGTACGCGATTAACAATAATAACAGGACAATGCGGATTGTGCGCTGCGCACACGCAGATGTCAAGCGTTGTGTTTGACAGCTGCGGAGGTCAACGCCATTGTTTGGTGCCTATTGGTGTCATTGTTGATAACAATTCATTCTTTGTTGACTTCAAGAAATCAATGTTTAATTTTTTAACAATCATCATCTGTATAAAATACTTAAAACATACACTCACAAGCCTTGGAGCTCACGCGGTCGGAAAGATTCCATTTCTGGAAGTACTTAATTTTGCCACAGACCAGTTTAAATAAACACTGGTCTGTGTTTTACACAGTGTGGATATATTTTACACAATCAGAACCATTGCTGCATAATTTCATAAATTACCTTAGTGAAAAATATATAAGTTCATAGGGTTTTTCTAAATTCATTTGGATGTGCCCTTACTCAGAATAGAAACTTAGCCTAATGCACTTCTAAGCTTTCAATAGGTCTCATTGCGTTAAGTTAAAATTACATCAAAGTACTCTTTTATGTCTGTGCAATATCATAAAGTTAAGTACTTTAATGTAATTTAATTCAAGGTAAATAAGTCGGCATACCTACTTACTGATAATAACAGTCAAAATCATATTGTATCTCGAGACCTTTCCATGAGAAATTTGAATGAAAAAGTTCAGTACAGAGTATAATGTGAAATCCTATCTGTCTAGGATAAAGGAGAAAAACACTCTCTATAGATCCATAGATGGTACGGTCAAAGAGAGTCTGGCGATTGTAATAAGAACGTTACAAAGTCCAATGTGTCAAGATCACAGGTCAAGATCCACGTGCTCTTGACTGTACAATAGGTAATTAACAAAAAGTCTTTAAAAAAAAGTGACATGATTGTCTACAAAATACTCAATCGGGTTATTTTCAAGGCTCTGTGACTATCTATCTCTTCTTGACATACAGTAATTTTATCAAATTTGGCTAGATCAGTCCTACCGAAAGGAGGTAAGGTTTACTCGGAGATTACACATCTTTTTACACTTTATATGTCTTCTGTATAAGCCTCTACGTGGATAAACCCCGTCATAAACTATTCAATAAATAGTATATAGTTAAATCTTTTTTATACTTTCAATCAATTGTTAGGCGAACATTCTTCCTAGAGAAGTGGTAAGAAAATAGTTTTCATACACTGAATTTCGCAATCATTATTACCTTGCCAATTAATCTGGGCATGAAGTCATTTCATCAGAGCAACAATAAGTCGATGTCAGCACCAACGTATTTTAGCATCTGTCGGTAGCAGCCGCCAGACATGTGCGCGTAAAACAACTACCCTCGGAGTGAGGGGAGATCCACCAGGTGAGGAGCACATATGTTGCCACGTGGGGAATGCTGGGGAACCCCTGCACAGGTGCTCGATGAATGAACGCATTGTTAGCCACTCCATTGACAAATGTTTGGCGCTTGGCGCGCAATTTTGGCGACTCCATGGTTGTTTGTTTTGATGATTCGCGAACTGTGGAGGGTAGTTGACTGTCTATAGTCACTTTATATCATCTGTCAAAACGCAAATTTACTATGAAAAATGTACAAAATACTGTAAGTACTGAGCCTCATCAAGTCATCATTGTTAGTATTTAATAACTTCCTTTTAAAATTTACAGTTTTGCGATCACTGTTGACTCAGTTGGTAGTGACCCTGCCTTCTGAGTCGGAGGTCGCGGGTTCGATCCCCGCTCGAGGCCAACATTTGTCTGCATGAACATGTCTGATGGCTTCGTGTCTGGTCGTTTAATATTTATTTAAGTATGTTTATCAGTTGTTTAGTACCCATAGCACAGGCCCTGCCTAGTTTGGGACTAAATAACCGTGTGTGAATTGTGTCCCACACTTTATTAATATTATTTATTGTAATATATACTGTAGGTCAGCTCTACAAGAATAAAATACAGTGCGTTCAGTTTTCAAATAGTCCTTACAATAAAATAAATTGAGGTGCTCTGCTGCTATCCTCTGGATCTAGACTGTAGACGCTTTTAATTAGTAACTTTTAGTACAAATTTCATCTACCTGGTAATGCGCCATTACAAAGTGCGTTTAACCTCACTTAATATTCACAGTGACCCCTTGATAAACTGATTCCCATGATTAAGATTCCCTGAGGAATTGTTCCGGCACCCTCGAACAGGTGTCATCTGATTAAGGTCAAGAAGTTCCCATTGCGATGGGCCACTGCATACGTCTTGGTTCCGCGCCGTAGACCGTGGATGACCGTTGTATTAAAATGCATACTTTTTTCTAATGCCCCAAAGTTGAGCAGTGGGAAAATAGAATGGGTATTCATGTGGTATTCATATTTCATGCAGTTTATAATTGGTACTATAATTTATAATCGACGAGTTTTTAAACGCTTTATATTAAATTTACTTGTAACAAATCTTGGAAGTCAAATTTAACCAACTTTTAATTGTCTTACAGACTTGAACCTTTTTCATTGCATATATTTTGGATGAAAATACAATAATTTGTTACCTATCATCAAGCTGATCTGTCCCCCTAGCCTAGTGGTATTGTTCTAACGAATCGTATTATCTTATAGATTGACAATGTATGGGATTGACTTATGCACTCGCCAACGAGCGCAAACGTTAACGTATGCTTATGTCAATACATTGTCAATCTATAAGATCATTCAATTCGTTAGACAATGCCACTGGCTAGGCACTCTGATAGACCCAGGAGGTGAATGGGTGACCTCCTCAAAAACCGAGCCGGTCAGGCAGCGGGTTCCTACGGGCACAAGATAACAATACATAAGTTATTGTCTTAAAAAAAGTTACTTGACCGGCTCTAGGCAAATGGGGCCAAACTAGAGTTTAGCCTCATTTGATTTGTTTAAAGTTATACATGCAGCGTGTTTTTTTAGTTTTTTAATCTAATTATAATTGTTTTTACTATAGGTAGCCATAGGAAGCTGGGTCTGGGTAAGTCGGGTGGCAAATGTGGAAATGGCAGCTTAATATTTCAGAAAACGCTCAACTATAAATAATAAGTATGTCCGTTTTAATTTGAAACATTAATCGCTAACGTATAGTTTTCCTCACAACGTTTTGATTCTCAAATACAAGAAACAATTATAACGCATCTATTAGCGCAACAGACGGTATTGTCCTGCAGTAAGTGAAAATAGCCGGCTAATGCTGGGGGGTGCAGCACAGGATACACGGCCGCCGCCGTAACTGCTTCCTCATTAGAAGCGAGTAATCGACGCTTCCGTCAAGATCGCACACGCGTCATAGGCTACTTACTAGACTGGACAGTGGAAAGGATTTTCGAATGTGGAAGATGGAAAAGACGATATTCAAGACGGGCCTGTTGGCTCAGTTGGTAGTGACCCTGCCTTCTGAGTCGGAGGCCGCGGGTTCGATCCCCGCTCAGGGCCAACATTTGTGTGCATGAACATGTCTGTTGGCTTCGTGTCTGGTCGTTTAATATTTATTTAAGTATCTTTATCAGTTGTTTAGTACCCATAGTATAGGCCCTGCCTAGTTTGGGACTAAATAACCATGTGTGACTTGTGTCCCACAATTATTATTATTATTTATCATGAACACGAAACTAGATACCGGTAGACGAAGTAAAAATGTTGCTATTCCTAAATTCAATAGGTGAAGTCTTGGTGCTTATCCTGCAGTGCAGTTTAATTTCTATACCTAGTGTGAGTATATAGAGGTATACAAAATTATATGTTTATCATCTAAGCACTCATAAAGAACGGGATATCTTATAATGTCTAAGTCATCATTATAAATATTACATTGCTGATTGGTCGAATACAAAGGATATTCATAGACACATTTTATCGAAAAAAGATTTACGATCAACTACGCGCGTGACCGCAGATCGTGAGCCAGGTGCGCGCGCAGCAACACCTAATTGGCTCATACCGAGGCGCCCTCGCGTAATTGGATGCCATTTGCGCAAATTGTGCTCTGATTGGCTGATAGAAATGTCACGTGACCAATTTCTAGGGTTCCTGTAATATCATTTTGGAATTCGGAAATAATAGGTATCTGCAAGTAGTCTACATAGTATTTCATGCGTTGTTGTAGGTATTTAGTTTTCCAACCACAGGGAGCATTGACTTTACTTATTTGTCCTAAGCTTACAAACAGTGTTTGATATACCATCATTCCATGTTGAAATCTCCAAAATTGTGAATCAAACCCTTAGCAAATTTTAGATTTACTATTTTATGCTGATGTAATGAAAGTCACTTAACGAGACAAATATACAAGGTTGTTGAGAATGGGCGAGTTGGTAGAGGGCGACCTAGGCGTACCTACATCGACCAGATCGGCGATGTGTTGAAGAAAATCCAAGATAGAGTACCCGAAACCGACGAGCATGCATGAGTCGTTTGATGGATGTGGAGGAAGCACGAGAGATATGCCAGGTTCGTAGCCAGTGGCAGTCTATTGTCTCTGCCTACCCCAATGGGAAAAAGGCGTGAGATTATGTATGTATGTATACTGATGTAATCTAGAACAATAGCATACATTTTCAAAGTCGTTTGAAGAAAATCTTCTGTTTCATTTATCACTTACATAATACTTTTAACGGATATTGTTCGTTGTACTTGGTATCTAATTCCATAATGGAAACTCTATACAAATGGCACCGCCGCGCCGTGTAAATTAGAACGCGACAGTTGGGCCAAATCAGTTGGCCGTTTACGTGCTTAGACACCATGAATCCTGTGATTCACATTTTTTACTCTCACCGGTCATTCACCAAAAGGCACCAGAGTGTGACAAAGAAATGTGAATAAAAAGGTGCGGCGAGGAATCACGCTGAGTACACACCCTACTCGAAGGAAACGATTCCAGTATAATCACTGTAAGGAGTTTCATCGTTATGACCTAAATTGGAAGACGTAGGGAAGGAACTGTGGTGTGTGGTCACCCTCGCAGGAAGTCTGAGTGATTGCTGTAATCATAATCTGACGAAGAAGTTTACGGCGGTTCTTTAGTTGAATAAATGCAGGTCTTGCATCCTGACATAAATTTCTTTGATAACATAGCCAATACAGTCGAGTAAATTCAGTTAAACCGTTAAGGTTTACATGGTACCTATATAAAAACATTCTTCTTGAATCACTCTATTAGTGTTAAAGGTCTAAGCATACATAGAGACAGACAGCGGGAAGCGACTTTGTTTTATACTATGTAGGCAGTGACAATGACAAAAATACTGAGCTGGAAGGGTTTTACCACATTTGATCTCAATAGATGTATACCTGACTGCACCAGAAGTAGGGTAATGTTTTTGAGGTGCAATTATGTATCTTTGTATGTATTTAAACTAAGTTTTTGATGATATTTCCTTGTGACCTTCTTTGCCTAAAAGGTTTTCTCAAATTATGAAGTGATAGTGATCATAAGCCACACTCGGAATCGACCGCAGAATAATGAGGGTAATGCTTTAAATATTTTAGGTGCCGTTTACTCGCTGTCCAGTGTTATAATTATATCTGTTTTTAAATGAACATTTCATAAAGTAAACTTAGGTAATATAAATCATCGTATATGAAAATTACTGATTCAACTTTTTAGAGCAAGTCAATAGTTAGCCCAAGGAACTACGGTAAGTGGTCGCCTTCTTGGCATTTAAGCCAAGCAACCTGCCTTTATGTAGCAAGAAGCATAGTGCACCCTCTCTGCCATTAGTTGGTCACGGGGTGAGCACACTGATTACAAGACAGACCGTTCCATTGCTGCACCGATGAACATCACGGAATCTCACGGCGGAACCAAGAGATACCACTTATGAACTACATGCTTTTGCACATGGCTTCGCTCGCTTGCCGAGATTATAAGTGGCTATGGCTATCCTTAAGATGCAAGCTGTCTCCCTGTAAAATTTCGTTAACATCGGTTCAGCGGTAAAACATTACAGTTACTTGACGGGATATGTATCGAATTTTTTACGACGTTTAGTTTTTTTGTTTTGAACGGATAATACGACAAACTTTTTAAAAGATGTTTCTATTCATTTATGGTCAGGTAGAAACTAACAGCAATTTATTGGATTATTAGCGACTTAAAGTCATATTAGTTACTATCCCGAGTTTACCAAGAGGACACTAGCCATTAAAATCGCATTTAGTCGCGAAGCAATCTGTGCGACTATAATTATTTTAAAGATGTCGCGTGTTTTAACACAGATGGTAAGGATATAATATGGTTTCTTTTATATGACATGTTTCTTAGTCAAACGAAATAAAACACACTTATCGCCGCTTTTATTCATTTGAAAGTGATAGACATTGTCACTAATATAATTTTAAATAGGTAGGTACTACTTGTTACTTTTCCCTGACGGCTTCCATTTCTTTTTCTCTCGGACCTCCTCTCTCTTTTCGGACGCACTTTACAAATTAGTTCCTGATCCACTTCACCATGCAGACACTTATATACACTATCATAAGTACAAGAATCGCCAATAAAATCGTGTCTAATGTTGTTAGAACCTCCATTATTTCCATGTGCGCATGTCCACCCATAACGTCCAAGTGCTTAGAGTATTAGCTTACAATTTGTTTTCTGTACGAGTATGTATAGATATGATGTCCTAGTTAAATCACTCAGGTAGCAAAACTTCGTTTTTGCCAATATCATGTAAACTAAACCAACTTATTTATGATTGCAACATGTACCGTTTGTGTATTTCCATATATCGGTTCTTGTGACAATATTGCTGAGTTTATCTTCGTTTGCAGTATTTTCTACTAAAACGATTATATTGAACATTATAATTATTGAAAATATCCAGTTCAGGTGCCACAATAAATATTTTTCAATGTTCAAGGCTACAGTATGCTCAAAACCAGTTTAGGTCTAAACCGATTCTTGGGTCAGCGCTTTGGGAATGCAGCACGAACAAAAAATCAAAACCCCGCGATTCTGAGGTTAAACAAAAGGCTTTGTTAGGTTCCAAGTATCGACTGGAGTGTAGTGTTGCGGAATTCCATAACCTCTAATCGAATATCAGAATACATGATTGTTTGTTGAAATCTGATTTGCTCCTTTGTGTAGGGGCTCATTGGTTTTTGGCTGTGGTACAATTAGAAGTTTAGGTTGGTTTGCGATTTGAAAAAAAACATTCCTTTGAAAATTCATACTTATATCGACTTTTTAATTTTGAAAGATGATCTAGTCCAGTTATTTTTGTCAAATGACGTAAGATAGCTTAATTAATGTATTATTGCACAAGCAACAATCGGAACGCGTGATAGCAAGCAATTAAAACTAATCGCGTCGCAACACAAACAGCTGTTAACAGCAATAATAGGAGATGAATGAGAGCTGCCTGTACGCAGACTGATCACTGCGGTAGAGTTGATAAATAAATATACATACCTCCAGCTACACTTAAATATTTGTAAATCATTGCACCTATTTGATTGATTAGAGATCATGATCAGTAAATGATCACTGATCACGCGTAAGTAGGTATGATTATATTTTGAACAGGTAGCCTCATCAACATATAATCATCGGTACGCCGATGATGAGACTGTTCCTGCTTCTGCCATTGCAAAACCGATTAAATTAATTTTATGTCTTTATTTAAACCTATCTGGTTATTCAGTTTATTCCGAGAAGTCGCAGGTCAAGTGATGGAAAACTACCAGAAAACGTTATTGTCCCATTCCGAGCGTTTGGCAATAAAGGTCTCTTATTAACGTTATATTATAACAGTACTGTACATTCAATAGACTGTGTTAGAACGCTGGCGCCTCGCGGGTTATCGCGGGTCACAGCTGCGCCCGCGGCCATCAATGGACCGCAGCTGGCTCGTCTACACCGCGCTGTTGTTCATTGATGGTCGCTGCCTGATAGTGCTGAACTTTCGATCACTTCTATTTACATCGTTGAATGGAGCTGTTATGTAAATAGCCATTTCTTCGAACTAGGAAAATGTTATTATTGTTTACGATCCAGATCTTTACTGCTTTAGATAACGAAATATATCGAAACAATATTTTACACTTCCAGCAATTAATGCTGGTGACAGACGGCGTTTGAAAAATGTACCTTAGTTTTACATGATTCAGTGATTCCTGTTGCCAAAGAGCGATTGACGTCTAAGTGAAGTGTCGCATTACAACACGTAAAAGGCTACTTGCGGGTTAGTTTGCGGCTCGGCGCCGGCGCACCCGACCGTTGCACGTCGCTTTCACATGCATGATTGTAGGTGAATATTATACACATTTATTGTGACTTTGAAACCAAACACGATATAGGTCGCAATGCTAATGTTTAGCGAAGCCCACAGGAAAGGAAAATCTAGGTCACAGACAGGATTAGACACTAGACAGGCGATCGAGAATGTTTGACGCTAAAGTCGATGAAAACTGACATTGCTTGGACCAAGAAAACAATACCTCGAATTCATTAACCTAATTTATATAGAAAAAAGGGAAATTAAAACACGCTTAGTAAGCAGGTCAAGTTCTCGACTAGTGGCGCCAAAACAACCACAGCTGCGCAAGCGCACCTATTTGCGGAAAGTCAACGCATGCATTATTTGTGCAACAGTAGGTAAGTTATACCGCTGCGCTAACCTCAATCACGGTGAAACCAATTGTGACAATGTTGAACTATTTTACCTACTCTTTAGTTATTTATAGTATTTCATTGTGTAGGCACTGTTGATAGTTAGCCAACAGTCGTGCCTAAAGGTTGTTGACTAATCCTCAACTTTTCATAGAGAGCATAGAAGGTGTGGCTGACTGAATTATGGATTGTTTCTTATAAAACCAAACCTAATTATCATAGGCTGAGCCAGGTATACATTTCTTATGTATAATTAGTTATTTTCCCTGTTTCGTCTTTGTCTGAGTGGCAGAGAAGCCTAAAACAAGATTTTAGTTTCCTGCTCTAGTGGTAGAAAGTTATCGAAGTGTTGTTCTATGTCCATGCCCGAAAAAAATAAGCATTGCTCAGGTCTTAATCACTATTATTAATAACTTGACTTTCAGCTAAGTAAAACTAACAAAAACAAAAAGAGCATCATCATCATCAATCATTGAACCGTTTTAGCTAAAACTATACTGACTTTCCAACAAATTACCTACCTACTGGTTGTGAATATTGTGATTGAATAGGTAAGTACCAAGCTTTACAAATATGCTTTAAAGCGATTTTTTTTTTATTTTTCTTTGGACCTACGATACACCCAATACAACTTATGAGATCAACAGCCAGAGCATGTTTTGTAATGTGGAATGCAACCACTTAATAAAACTAATTTGTTAATAAAATAATATTTAGACAAAGAACAATAAATATTTGTGTAATTATATAGTTAGGCATCATTTTATTATTTTTTACAAATAAACCCGTATAAATCGTAGCCGTATTCTTAATTTTAAAATACCAAAATATTTAAATTAATATTAACATGAAAATACAAAATTAAAGCGCAATAAAATGAAGTAAATATTCGGTCATTTTATTTAGACTAAAATTAAAGTTGACATTGAAATTTGTATTACTTTTGGTACCAAGCAATTAGGTACTTACTAAGAACTCGGGTGAAGTGATAGCCGGCTGGCCGTCGCGGCGGCCATCAAAACAATTGTTTACTGGAACGCTTGCACGTGTTCGCACCAAGACTCCTTTAGCGGAACGTAATGGTCTGTTTAGTTAATATGTGTGTCCATCATATTTCCAGCCATACATTCCCCAGGTTTGAAATAAGTCTGACCACTACTTTTGAATCAAATCTACTGACATAATCAAAACTTGAAACAAAAATACAAACCGACATCAAAGAATAGTACTAAAAAGACTATTATTTGCTTATTCAACATCCAGTACCTTCTGTTACTAAACCTATTACGCTGATAGCGAGTGATTTGCTGTTGTGCGTTGAGGAGTTCCGTTCTCCACCTGAAGTTTAACAAGATTTTCAAAAAAATTATAAAACTCTAGGTAAAATCGGGTCGCTAGAGATAAATAAGCTAGAAAAGAGTTCGTGCTATATCTTACTCTACTCGATGCTTAGCCTCTCAGACCATGAATCACAGCCACAATAGATTTTTAACTGTGTCTCGGTTTCAATTGGAACCGGCGGTTCTTAACAGATTAAACTAGTTTTAGGTATTATTAACAGCTATAATTAAATTTTAAAACCAATGTTTCTGATGAAAATTAACGATTTTCTTTAATATAGGTACACACAACATTTCTGAATTTGGATGTTTAAGTCCCCATAAAATATTAATTAAATTCTCTATATATATGCAGAACGGAAACATAAGTAAAGACGCAATATCTCTCCTATAAAAAGTGGTTATTATTTAAAGTCTAGTAGGTACTACCACAAAACTTCGGATAAAAGAAATTCTGTTATTAAAGCCCCAAGAGACATCGAGAGAGAGCATATCTCATTTATTGTAGCCATAAAACATATTAGTTTACACCCAAACGGCCTTGCCAGGTAACTGTTATGGCATGCGAGAACAAGACGGAATTACCCGGCGCCATTATGTAAATGATTTGATTCCAAGACCACGACGATGCCACAGCTGATTTAGCCGGATTTTGTTTATATCTATAGGTAATAATATAAATATCTTAGAATTCGTAACTATAGATCCGGCAAAACATTATATTTTTTTAATATTAAGCTGAATTAGCTTCAAAAAGTCCATACTTAAAATCAGCTAACTAACTTTATCTGTGTTGTTTATCAACTATGCGTAGAGACAACAAATACCTACTTGAGAAGTTATAGTTTGGTTAGTTTTGTCAGATTTTTTTATCTTTTACTATTTAAAAATGTAGGTAAATAACAAAATAATAATCGAACAATGTATATTATACCTATTAGATAGAAATGGAAAATCAAGCCTATCATTTTGCCAGAATGTGAATAAAGCAAAAAAACTCCATAGTTTTACAAGACATGGATTTCCATGTTTCTAAATTAATCAGCGGAGGCTTAAAAGGAGTTGGAGTAACGACATACCGTGTGAGGTCACCTCGTCGGCCTTGCACCTCGCAGCTGGCGCCAATCGCGTCACACCCGGAACTACCTTTAAAAGTAACAGTACTTATTTACGAGAATCCAGTAGATCTCATGAGATTTCATTATCAATTGCGGTGGTCTTGACTCATTTCTACTTATTATTTAAAGTGATAGGTTCGTTGGTGTTGACGACTGATTAGCATTCTTACTATTTTTGTTTGAGCACGACAAACAAGTCATACTAAAATGGAAATACCAATTTAATTGATTCCTCGGACAGATTCGTAAGTTACATATTTCATTTCTTTTTATTTAGTTTTTTATTCTAATGGACTAAATATTGTAGGTACATACCTACATTTTCTATATTCTTTGATTATTACTGGAACATTCAAATAAATTGTTAAAACGTTAACTGCATGCAAAAAAATGTTTGAACACTTAAAACTCTCACAAACATTTTACTACAAAACTATATTTTTGTTAATCTTTTATTTAAGTGGCTTTGTCACATTTGGGAGTGTCAACAATTTGTTTGACATGTGTCAGGATTAGGAGCCGTAAACTGGGATATTTATGGCAAAATATATTGAATTTTAAACGACTTGCAGTCGTCGACAGACGGCGGACTTAAGGCCGGTAGGATAACGTTTAAATATTGGAAGGTAAGGTGTTTGATGACTTAAGAAGTTCTGTAACTCTGGAGACAATTTTATCTCCAAGCTGCGAGCTATTTCATCATAACCTGTACAGTATTCCATATTTATTTCCAAAGTATATTTTTGCAAATACTTCCAGTCATTGCTGTCGTTCATTGTTGTTTTCCAACTACATATAATGTGATAGCTTATGATTTCCCCTGTTGTAAACACTTTGCTTATTTTAGTATTATCAGTTTGGCAACCACTTATTTGGTGGTGCGATGACGTGTCGCCTTGATTAGATAATATCCCAAAACACCCATTAAGTTTTTAACGCAATAAATTATACAGCATGATAAGCTCACAGTAATGATTTAATCCTAGGGTTTCACGCTCATGTCACATAAAAAAGTACCTACATTGAAATAAGATTTGATGAACATATTTTGCATTTCATTTAAAATTTAATAATACCTATATTATGTTCGTTTATTAGTAAAGAGTTATATTGAAATGTGATAAGACTATTATATAATTATGGAACAAGTTCCATGAATAAAATTTACATTAAAATTTATTCTGCACAAAACTCAATTACGTATCTAATGTTCTTAATTGTACTACAAATCTATCACGTACTGTTTTTAATTGTACCACAAATTTAAGCATTCTGCTTATAAGCCAACCAACCGTAGATGAACATGAAAGAAACATTATGTCTGCAATTTGTACCACTCTTAATTCGTTTTCATTTCATAGGTTTAGGAAATGATGCAAAACAAATCCCACAACAAAGGGTTACTCTACGAATAGTCATAAAGTTTTTATAAGCACAAATTTTAATGTGCCTAAACAATCGGTCTGTCGGTGTGTCCTAGTATTGTAGTGAGAGGAAACCTCGTAATTAGAACTCGGTTGTAAAATAACCATCAAACTTACTCAAGAGGAGTGAGTTCGCTCTTAAAATCCTGTCAATCTTCTATTTTAAGTGCAGAAAATAATTATACGTCTTCATGGTAACGTTTTAAGGTTAAGAGTTGTTCAAAAATGATTTGGAGACGATAAACGTAAGTTGGTTATTTCGTAAAATCCGACCTCTGTTCATAAATTACGTTTGGTTCAGTATGACAGCGTGTTCGTTGTGGCGAACGTTTTTACGACGGATCACCATCGATGGTATTACCTCACTTATTCTAAGGTCATGTGTCCTACCGGGACATTTTTCTACAAAACGTATTTTTGGTACAGATTTACTTCTGAAATATATGCTGACACTTGAAGATCAATTCTCATCCGTGCATTATTATTTAAACGCTTAATTTATGAATTCTTATAGTGCTTCTGGTAGCTAGAGAAAAATAATGGACTGTCCAGATCTATGTAAAGACTAAAAAACAAAAATAAAACACTCGCACTGATAGTTTTGAAGGGAAATATATTTGTAGCCAAAGTATTGGCTTGGCTTCCGTAAACAAAATAAATATATACTCAAATATATTTGGTCGTTATGTACCTACCTATAGGTACAATTCGCGTTTCGTCGAACTGGCTACTTTGATCTATAACTGAAATTTAAATACATTTTTATCCTTATTGCTTTATATACCTTTTGTATCAACTAAGAGAACGGCACCTGACCCAGTGGAACTTCCACAGAATACCAATCGTGTGATCATATTAAAAAAAAGAAACTGACTGGATGATTGGCACACGCACAGACAGAACCGCTGGGTCTAGAAGCATGAAATTTTACAAAAAGTTTCCTGAAGGTAATTTCGGAAATTCCCACGGGAACGGAAATAATATACTTTGCTGACAATATTTTATATCCTTTAAAGAAAAAGTAAAGCTAAGACATTTAAAGAAAAAGTTTATCTCTAGGAAAGATAATGTTTTTCTTCCAACCTCTTTGGTTGTCGAATTGACAATTCAATAACAATAAATTGGAGCGGCTGGTCGCAGCTGGTCGAGCCAACACGTGCGATGGTCACGACCACGAGGTCCTCACGATCTTGACTCGCACGAATTCTTAACACGGATTTTTAATTGAACTCTTACTCGATCTCCCGACGAACTAATCTTTGATCAGATTGCGTGATTCTCTTTGTAATACGATATTCTCGTAGCTTTTGGTTGTCGAATAAAGCAGCCAAGTAATTTGATGATTCATCGGTAGCATATCGTTGTAACGGTATAAGTTTTCAGAGTAGGTACCTACTAAATACAAATTGCATATAAATATTACTGACAATCTATTGCAGTTGTACCTTGCATAAATAAGTAGGTAAATTCTCTAATTGTAGGATAGACAAATATACATTTCGCGATGGTTCCGACTATAAACTAATATTATAAAAAGAGGTATAAAAATTGTGTATTTTTTAGGTTGGGGGTATAATATCTAGAATTACTGAACATACCTATTTTAAAATTTATTTCACTTATAGGAAGCTATACGTTACCTGACTGATATAGAGTAAGTTTATTTTATTTTGATAAAAATACGTTTCCGATTTAAAATCTCAATATTATAGATAATTCGGAAAAGAGCGTCACTTTAGATCTTTCAATGCACGCACAATTCTCTACCCTAGATAATATTGAGATTTTAAAATGGGAAACGTATTATTATTAAAATAACGACCTCGTCGAAGACTAATTAGTACTACATGGACATTAGCGGTTAAGTAAAGTGAACGATTTGGCTTATTTTATGAAAATGTATAACTTTTAATACCAATGCACAAAGTACGACTACTGACCACAATAATGTTGACTTTTAATGTGATTCGTGGTTCAGTTGTCAGCTGTAGTCGTGACGTCACGTTGCACCAAGTGTACGCCACGTGTCCGCTAATTGACTATTTATGAAACAGGTAGGTACTATTGTTGCATAAACCAGCGTATGTACATATTTATCTGGACTGTAACTGTCAAATGCGAATTCTGTTATCTTGTCCAAATGCATACATTGTGTAACAAGGAGAAACGAGTCCCTAAATCGAAGTACACAATTTTAATGGGATGAAGAGATGGTACAGTCAAGAGCAAGTCAAGCTTGACACTACCAGTTTAAGCTGAGCTCTGATTTGTACTGCGCGCCATAGAATACAGGGCCGGGTCAAATTCCAAAGTGTCAAGCTTAGCGTGCTCTTGACTGTACTACGATGATTATCCCTTATTATTAGTTGCAAATATAGTTTCAGAAAACAAAAAAAGTAGTCTTAGAAGACTTTTTTCAGAGAGGTTCCTGGTTAGGTAAATTGTGTACTGCGTAACATATAGCGATACTCTACTAATAAGTTCAGCTTATTTAGTACATCGTCTACTTATGAGTAATATAAAGCACATAGTAAAATGAAATGTCCGTTCCATTATTTTATTTTTCGCTTCCTATGCTTTAGATACACACCGCTATTGAAATTGAATTTCCAATTTAGGAGAGCAACAAACAGATTTTGTTAATGTAGTGAATCCGTAATGATGATAACAAAAAATCGCGTAAACTTACGGTAGATAACTTATTCGCGTATGTAAAATGAATGTAAAAAATGGGATGTATGTATACGATTAGAATTGAAAAGTGACGACGTCATACATAAATACATTTTGATGGTAGGGATTCAGCACGGAAAGAATATGTTTATCTAGAACTATGTAAACATCTTCGTTTTGGAGGCATTTGTAGGATTCCAGTTGTTTTTGTTTCGCTCAAAAACAGGTTATCTTAGCCTGTGTGAGATAGTTCGAGCTTTGCTTGATACCTCAAACATCCTTATGAAAAGATATAATGGTATACATGTAACAAAATGATCCTTTACAAGACATGTGCGTGCAAAACAGGAACACACATGTTTACTTACAGGGCTGCGCCTGCGACTCCTCAGGGCATCACAGGCCCGCACGTGGCCCCAACAGAAACCAGAGCCTGTTTACGCTCGGTCTGCGCAGTGATGTTGCGCAGTGACGACTTGTTAACGCCAGACTTGGTCTGACGGACAGACTGGCTGGAAAATGGGAATGGCCAAATAATATTGTAGGTATATTTTAAAAGTACTTACAACATTTGATAACAAGAATCATTTTAGCAGCCTCTTCATAAAACTGTATTACATTCTATTTCTACGGTGCCACTTTACAAACTTTTACCACGTTACTGAATAAAAAATTATATTGATTATCCTGAAAATTTAATTAACTTTTGCATCTTTATCGTATAATAAAACTTCCATTGATTTATAACCAACCTATTCTCAAAAAAAGAATATTTTACGACCAAAATTTTCCTTATTTGTGGTGTTCATTATATTTATAGACCTTGTTATCACTTATACTTATATAGGCATGTAATTCTATTATTCTAGTAACCACAAAAATTCAATCAAAAGTTGTCATTGACACATGCTTGCTTAGGTATTCTAGTGGCTACTTATTAAGTAAGGTCCCCATTATAGCCTGAACGTACACAGTCCTTGGCTCAGGAAGTGCGTGCTTTGTTTTGCATACGTTGAGACAAGAAGCGATCATTGTTCACTTTGTATGCTATTGCATCACCTCCATGAATGCTTTTTGCCACCCAATAATACGTATGTATGTACCTACGTAATATTAAAGTGCAAATAAAGCCCTTTCATATATTACCATACTTTGAACTAGTAGTAGTTGATAATTCCGCCCCCCATTTGGGCTCCTGTACAATGCAAATAAAAATGTTTCATAAATTTTTAATCGATACATAGTTTCTGAAATAAACAGCTGTGCCAGACAAAAGTTTGGTACCGAGCCCTAAAAGCAGTAACTTAAAAAACAATTTATTATCACATCAACCTATAATTACTAAACACATATTAACCGTTTACTTTGCAGAAATATCTAAATTGTGGATTATTTGAAATAAATTCTTTGTAAATCGATGTTATCTGCAAAACCTGTCAACTGAGGAAGATAGATCTGAGAGTAAATAATCAAAGATAGATCTATTCAAATGTGGTCTACATATAAGTTTTAGATTCTGACTATATTATGATAATGGAAAGCCAAACGTCTAGATTTTGGAATTGACTTTCAAAACTAATGGATTTCCACCTGTAGATGTCCTAGGTCTTCCATTATTAAACAATCATCTACGTATATCACACGGAAATTACAATAAGATCGATCGAATAGTTCACTGAAGATTTTTCTACAGTATGACGATTTTCCACAGTGGAGATTTTTATTATTATATTCAAGATTGAAAAACAGATAAAAGTACAAACGTAACGGGCTAACGACTACTAGATCAAAATACGAATAATAGATAAAAATTCAATATTAGACGATTTAGCGATTTCTGTGATCTGCTGGTTTCCTCACAATGTTTTCCGTCGACCTAGTGATAAATGTGTACTTTAAGTTTTTTGTTAAAGTCATTGGTACATTATGCTCTCGTCAGGATTAAATCCCAATCTTTATTTTTTACTTCACCTTCATTCACATTACCTTATGAAAATATATTATGTTCATTCATACAAAAAAAGACATCGACAGAGAGACAGATAGAATCACTTCATCATATTGTATGCTACTAGTAAGTGCCCAGAGTAGATACGGTTTTTTCCCTTTCCTGTTTCGAAAAATCTTTCCTTAGCGAATAACGTATCGTAAAAGGAATGAAACTGCCAAATTTCAAGTTTCTAGACGTTTTGGAAATTTTGGGTTAAGTGAGTCAGTGGTATTTCGCTTATTCGCTTATATATACAGATTTATTCATAGTTTTCCTGTCTCATTAGCAGTAACTGGAATTGACCAATTCATGTCAGGTCCAAAGCGTTAGATTTAATGTATCACTTGTTTAAATACTAAAAAAACTATGCCCGATCACACCAGAATTATCCGCGATCGGGATTGGTCAAATATATCCATGAAAAATAATGTCATCTGTTCAGCTGTCAGAGGGCGGCGACTACAAAGGTCCGTTATAATCGTGCCATCTCATCGCCATTGTCTCTACGGCTCTACGAGGAGCGCGTGCGCTATCTAGACTTCGCGACGTGACGCAGATGGCGAAGATTGCATTTACGACTCTATTTTTATGAGGTAAGCATTTTGCCTGTTGAATAGTACTTCCTTCATACATAATAATCAATTGATAATCAAGTCTGAGAAATCTGAGTTCAATCGTATGTTTCGCTAACAAATAATTTGCCAATGGGATTGAAAGTGTTACGATATTAATAACACATCCTCTACTAACTATTCCTATTATTATTACCTATAAACGCGAAAGTATGTGAGGATACTTGGATGTATGGAAGTTTGTTAATCTTTGACTTGAAAATTACTCAACTGATTTTGATCGAACTTTACATATAGCTTATAGGTACATCAGAATAACATGTAGGCTATCATATATATAAAGATATTGTGGAAAATACGGAGAACAAAGTCATCATAATCAGTATTACAACACAATCTAAAATTTAAGTTTATATATATAGTTATTAATGGTGTTTAATCTGTTGGCAGACCTGTTAAATAAATAAATAAATAACATATACAACAACAACCAAGTTAAAACTATTTATAATATGAAAAGTACGCAAACGAACGACGCGCGACGTAGCATCAAATCTGCGCAGCACGTGGCGCTGTCTCTGCAGCAGTCAAAGCGGCCTTGTTGCACATTTGATGGACACATGCTGCTTGCTGAAGGAAACCGTCTGACAGGAGTTCAACCGTTGTTCAGAATTAGCTTAAAAATAAACCTTTATTGAAAGATTTTCAAAATTTGTCAGTGAGTCCATGAGCTCATAAAAATATTCGTTACAACAAATTTGTCTTCACCATCTAAGTGTAGACATAGGTAGGTACTTGAAAATACTACTGGACCTAATAGACGAACCAATCAGTTAGATTCAAAGGAAGAGTGATCTAGAAACATAGAAATTAATGATTCAATAAAAATACTATAGTTAACCTATATTTTCTAGAAAGGGTTTTGCAGACGACATCTAACTAGTATATACCGGGATAAAGGCATTGTACATTGAAGTTGAGCTCGATACTCGTATATGGCAGATAAATAGTTAGAATATATAATTATTTATTCTAATCGCAGCTGGATCACATTTTTCATTAAAATTGCAACCTTCTTATGCAAACTCAGCACGCATGCGCCGTCGCGTCGTCCGCCGGATACCGCATCGCGACGAATATTTAGCGGCATGATTATTGAGCAATAAATATTCAAATCATACCGACTCATTCGCCATTTAAAAATAATGTCATCTAGAGGCATTAAGAATTCTGCAAAACAATAACTATATCACCTATAGAGTATTTATTTTCATTTTGTAAAGGTCAATTACAACATCCAATTACTGAAATTTCGTGTCTTTAATATTAGCTAAATTTATAAATTTGATAGTATGGTATGGATCATCCATGTAACTAAAATAATGATGATACTCGCTACTAGGTGACTAGAAAAAATATCAGATGAATTTTCCAGCGTGACAAGTTGGCACGGTGCGTGCGAGCTCGTGCCGTCTGTCACGAGACGTGACACCGCCAATCCAAGACGTTTTGAGGTGAAACCGAAAATATGATTGAATTATTATTAGTTGCTATACTATACCACATTTCCTAGTATGTAGTTTTAAGAAACATGTAAATATACTGTGGACCGTCAGACCGCCCGCTTTAAAACCAAGTTTGATTGTTCTTCAATGTTTTCCACCTTTTGAACATAATGCAGATCCAATTATTATTTTTTAGCTTTACTGTTAGATACACATTAGTATATTCATACATGTTCCAAGTCTCGACCACTTGTCTTCTTTTGTATACCTATATAAATAAGATAATATAAAAAAAATACATACCACTCTTCAAATATTTGCCAATCATGTAGGTAGTATAAATATTTCGCTTTGGGCCATCAACATCTAAAAACAGTTAAATGTATTTATTTTATTTATCACTTCCATAGTGGCTCACAGTCACACAGTGCGATTTTAGCTCGATGTTTCTGGAACTCCAAACTTTGAAGACGCCGCCCCATCTGCAAAGCAGATTCAGACTCTACTCGATTGCCCAAAACCCTGCAGCCCACATGGACGTGAGAAACAGACCTACATTTGTTTCCGAAAGAAAGGCTGCTGTATTTTTTATTTTTTATAATACGTACCTCCTCATTACTGGTGAAACATGTGGCAGTACGTCTGCTTTCATTGTTTCACTAATGCTGTGCTGTAAAATTATTTGTAAACATCTGCTTTCCAGAAACGGGGGAAATGCTTTGGTCCAATCCGCTTCAAATACCATTGAAATAATTCAAGAAATGATTTCCAACGAAAGTAAGAATTATAATTTATAATAGACATTATCTTACCTGAATATAGCACTAACGTGCATACAGCTGCGCGGGCGCAGAGATGGGCACACGTGTGTCAAGACCACTGTAGCAGGGTAAATACACAAATATATTCAGTTTAATACAATTATTGGATACTAGCTGATGCCCGCGACTTCGTCCGCGTGGAATTTGTTATTCCTTTGCGTTTAGAAAATATATCAAAAAGGATAATCTACACTATCTATCTATCTACACTTATATTATAAAGAGGAAATATTTGTATTTTTGTATGTTAATAACGAATAAACTCGAAAACTACTGGACCGATTTCAAAAATTCTTTCACCATTAGAATGATACATTATCCCTGAGTAACATATGCTATATTTATGATGAAAAAGAATTAAGGATCTTTATTACAACTGACTGTACATGCCGGGATTGGAAACCGAGCCTCACGAATGATAAGCGGGTTTATATTTTTGTTATTAAAAACACCCAATATACCTACAAAGCGTCACAGAATAAGAGCAAATCCTCATACAACCCAATTAGTATACTAATAAAAAAGATTGGTAATGCGCATTCGTACTTAAGTTTTGTCGAACCATTTTTTTCTTAAATAAAGATCGACAACAGTACGGTTTCCATAGTTAGCCCTAAATTCAGTTATGCTAATTCATTTGTTGGAAAAACTTTACACATAATATTAAAATTAGCTGAAATTAATTAAGTAGTCGATACTGAACAAATGATTCGCGTAAAATCCGAAAACACGTGTCTCATCATTTATTTCAAGAGTATTTGTTCCAAGTTTCAACCCCCTGTTTCAGCCCCTTAGGAGGGGTTTTTTGGAAAATCCAAAAACACGTGTCTTGTTTTTTGTTTTGAGGAGTATTTTTACAAAGTTTCGAATCGATACACCCAAAAATGAAGGCTTTCCATATATACCAATACATTACGATTTTAGAAAAATAAAAAAAAACACGTATCTCATCATTTATTTCTAAGAGTATCTGTTTCTAGTTTCAACTTGATAGACAAAAAAAACAACACGTCTCCATACAAACTCCATCCCCCTGTTTCAACCCCTTAGGGGAGATTTTTTGGAAAATATAAGATCACGTGTCTTGTTGTTCGTTTTGAAGAGTATTTTCACAAAGTTTCGAATTGATAGACCCAAAAATGAAGGTTTTCCATACAATCGTTCAACCCCTTTTTCACCCCCTTATGGGTTGAATTTCTAAAAATCCTTTCTTATTCCTACTTTACGTCTTAAAAACAATATATGTGAAGAAAATTAGCTTTCTAGGTCTAAGGGTTTAGGCTGGGCGTTGATGAGTCAGTGAGTCAGGACTTCTCTCTTTATATATATAGATTTCTCACTTTGCAGTCACAATGCTATATTTGCTGTCCTTAGTGGTAATTTTTCAGACGAACACAACATCTTTCTTTACCGTTTTTTATAAATTCTAATGAACTTTTTTTTCTTGACGAGTAATTTTGTTGGGGTTAAGAAATAATGTTTGCAGTGCCTTCTCGAAAGTCTCACAATACGTCTAAGTATGCTTTTTTTTATATTATGGTATAGTAACTAAGCAAATCATAGTTAAAAGCTTTAACAATAATATAAAAATCCGTACAAAGTAAGTGATTACGTTCGAGTAGTGGTTCAATACAGGGTAATCGCAGCCACCGTGTCGCGATAGTGCAAAATGACTCATTACACAGATAGCGCTATCGGAGCCCATCTGTCGCGTTGACTTATTACGTTACGCTCCATAGGTACCTAGTACATACCTGGGATTTATGACCACAGTATAAGAATCCCTGCAGTGGTCCAACGTGTTTGAAGTTTGCAGAAAAGCATAGTAATCACAGCGCAAGCCGTTCAAACTACAGTACCTATAGTAGTTCGGGCTTGTACCGCTTCGGTTTAGAGGCCTTCAGTATTGACAGCCGGACCCGTTTGACGGCTGTACGGGGTTCAAGACTGTGATATTACTATGATCATGTATACACTGATTCAAAAATTATATCCAACTAGCGACCCGCCCCGGCTTCGCACGGGTGCAATGCTAATACTAAAACCTTCCTCTTGAATCATTCTATCTATTAAAAAACCGCATCAAAATCCGTTGCGTATAGTTTTAAAGATTTAAGCATACATAGAGACATAGGGATATAGGGACAGAGAAAGAGACTTTGTTTTATACTATGTAGTGATAATTAAAAGCCGACATCTTTTTACCCAAATGCCTTAGAAGAAGCATAATTTTTTTCGAGTGTATGAATGTGAGTCTATTTCTTTGACACACTCTGCACCCGAAACATGACATATGAGGTATCATTAGATTCGTCTTAGCTGTGGGAGTGATGTTTTTCAAATATTGGTACAGAGCTTATGGGCTTGGTCTAGGTCGATCAGTACGTATTTTTCGAACTTCATTGTTGAATTTCATAAATAAATACTTCTACAATACAACACATACTACATACAACATATACGGGAACGACTGTCATGTGCTGTCTTTAATTTTTTTTATTTATTTTTATAACCTGTCTGAGCTGAGTCTGTGCCTGTCCTGACTTCGGACCTCAACTATGCCCCCCCTTCCCCCTGACTCGAAAGCTGGATCCGCGCTTGTTCTTTGCAAAAAACAATGTTACAAGTCATCGTTTAATAAATGATATTTTTTGCACTTTTCAGTCCTGATTATAATATTATCGACCGTCGTAAAATACGTCTTATCAGTAGATTGGTTACGAAATACAATCAAAATTCGAACTAGGTACATATTAGTGCAAATGTTCTTAAGTTAAGTATAGTTAATTAGAATAAGACACCTGTTCGCAATTAGTACTCATAAACAAACACCTGCAAGTAATTTGTGAAACTCATAATATTAGTGATAAGATAATTTAAAACAAATACTGATTGTACATGATATATTATATAATACTGATATCAAAAAGAAAGAACGTCTATCCTGAGAGCTGCCCTTAAGTTTCTTGCTGGCTGTTCTCGGGGTACTGCATTTGGAACCAGCAACTCGTCGGTGGAGATGGGCTGCTGTTTACATTTAGCCAATCTTCATGGACGAGTTTAGTGTGCCTTGTTATTGACGTTTCAAAGTCTATTTTATATACCTACTGAAATAAATGAATTTTGAATTTTAATTTGAATCTGATTGGGCTTAAGCCACTATGGGCACTACTAATTTTTAAAATCAAAATCTTAGTGCAAGTAAAAATGTTAAACTGAACATCGTATACATAAAGTACCTTATCATGTGGATAAGCGAATTGATAGTATCAAAAGATGATCAGAATATAAAGTTGTATTTAAGTTAACACTAGCAGTTTGGAATTATATAAATGCATCTTCTAATTAATAAATGCAATACGTAACGTACCTATACTTACTTTATCGTCTTTTCTGTCATCATAGTCACTAATCGTTTTGTAGGTATGTATTTTTTTGTGCACTTGATCATTCTGATCGTAAGAATCTAATGAGTAGAATTTCCTACTTTTCTACTCTAATATTATAAAGAGGAAAACATTTGTATTTTTGTATGTTTGTATCTTTGTTACGAATAAACTCAAAAACTACTGGACTGATTATAAATATATAATTCTTTCACCAATGGAAAGCTACATTATCACTAAGTAATATATTTTTCAACACACTTGCTCATAAAGTGGCTCTAATTTCACTGCAAT
Organism: Ethmia dodecea; assembly: GCA_963855545.1. Classification (NCBI taxonomy): domain Eukaryota; kingdom Metazoa; phylum Arthropoda; class Insecta; order Lepidoptera; family Depressariidae; genus Ethmia; species Ethmia dodecea. Next base: position 6,180,103 of record OY979449.1, read on the forward strand.
TAGGCACATAATGACACCTATAATCAAACTGAGACTTTTTGTTTGCTATTATTCACTAGTGAGTTATAGATTTTTTTTTTCAATTTTGTTGCTAGAGTTGCTTTGTTCTTAAAAAAGTTTCGATACAAAAAAGATCGTATTCAATCGTACTAATAAATTAATACACAAATATGGCTTGCTCATTTCATGCAACTTCGTATTTAAATAGATCATTTCAACTTGTACGTGTTTAATAAACAAAACTTTCACTCAAATATAACTTTGGTTTTCTCTGTAAAAACTTTAAATACCCCATTTTGTACGTGGCTAAAACGCTATCCACGACAAACCAAAGAAAAAGAAACCTAATTTTTTTAGTCCATGGCCGATCGCCATTGTAAGATGCGAGCGCATAGGAAAACGAGGCTGTATGGGCCTAGATCCTTTTGCCTTTTCCAAATTATATAAATAAAAAATTGGAAAACCAATTAATTTTCCCCGCCATTGCGAATGATTATTTTAAAATGATTTTTTAGTATTATTTATTCACAAGTGTGTTGAAAAACGTCGTATGATACACGTGTGTATTGATGATTACCGTCCTCGGCTCTCTTATGACCCTCGCCTACGGCTCGGGTCTCAATGGCGCCTCAGCGGTAATCACCAACTTTACTCACTTGTACCATAATGTACTATTATTTCCATATTCCCACGGGAACGGGAACTACGCTCGTGAAACCGCGCAGAACCGCTAGTATGTTATAATTCTAGAGAAAACAAAAAATTACAACCAGTATAGTAAGATTTGTTGTCATTTTTGTATTTCTATTACAAAAGCAAATTAGCTATTTGCTTGCTTCCAGTGCTCATATAATAAGTAGGTAGTCCTCGTAAGTATTGCTGGGGTAAAATTCTATGATAACAGAATTTTTAATTAGGTCTACTTTTGATGTTTACTGTGGAAATGTGCAATAAACATGCAAATTGAATGTTATCAGTATTTACCCCTGCACCCATATGTCCACTGCCGCTATTGATAAGTTACAATCTGCTGAACAGATTTGCGAACAAATGTGTTTCCTTCCACGTGCACCGGTATGGGAACTACGGAATTTGGACGAAAGTATCACAAGTTTCAATAGGACTGACAATAACGTGATCAAACTACATTTGTATCAAAACTTTTTATTTCGATTTCGGTACGGTTCAATGTTATAAAAATAGCAAAAAAAAGAATTTGATACTATCAGTAATAGTAATTACCTCTATATAAGGGGATTGAGTGTCAGATATGGCAGAATGCGACCCATGCCTAAGTCTACATCGACCAGATCGGCGATGTAGGTAATAAAGAAAAGCTAGATAAAAAGTACCCGAAACCAAAGAGCTTGTACGAGTCGATTGATAGATGTGTCTTTGTCTATTGTCTCTACCTACCCTGGTGGGAAAAAGGTGTGAGCATGTGGATGTTATGTAGAGCGGTAACGCTCTCAAAAAGTAGCTTGATTCTGTCGTCGATCGCAGTAACAATCAGCTTTCTACGGAAATTTACAATATCCATTTACAGGCTTGGAGTTTTAGACAACCGTTATAAAATCAATAACTTATTCTGTGGCTGTACTCGCTCTCATTTCGAAAAGTTATCGTTTGTATGCAGGGTTGCAGCGCACATGTCGATAATGCCTCGTTTTATGAAATGTTTTACAGCTAGCGCTTATGGCTTTCTAAAGAAAGGTGAACGCCAAATGTTAGTAGTACACTTCCGCCAAAGTGAGAATAGTAAAATTTGACAGTAAATAAAAATGTTATTGTTTTTCCTTTTTTATGTAAACAAATAAATAATTTTGTAAAGTTTTCTGAGATTATTCTTCGCGAAGGAAAGTAGCTTCAACTTTACATTCTCGTCAATTTTTTCATGCACAAACAAATCATCTTTATACTCGTATCTACAAATAAATGATGAATTCATATCTGTGATTCATATGTAAGTCCCAGTTAAACATAGTACTGTGGGCCATTTCCTAGAAATGGTCCGTTAGAACCACGTGTTTAATGGATAAAGTTTACTGATAATTGTAAATATTATGTCTTTTGTTTTTTAAACCGTGGCACAGGTGTTTAAAGTTAACTAAAAGTGTATTTAATACACCTAGGTGAATAATCTCAGGTAAATTAAGTTTACGAAGCCATATTAAAAACGAGAAACCATTTCACAACTAAATTAGTCGACCAATCGAAATTTGGCAGGACAGAACATTACGTCTTGAGGAACGACAAAGGTTTCTTCTCATCCCGGAAAAACACAAAGTGCCTAGGGGACGCGACAACCTGAAGAAGTTCATACGGATGAAGTCGAATAGCTAGTATGACTATAAATTCTTCAAAAATCTTGCCGAACAAGATCTCGACAGGATTTCTAAATGACAGGCAGCCTTAGCTAGGAACCTGCATCTCATTACGTAGAATAAATTAACTTGACGAGAACAAATGAGTGGGTAGACATACAAAGCCGCTCGACAACAAACTCTACAAATCGTGGCGGCTAATGTTTGCTCTGCCTTAATAGCAGCGGCTCATTACTGGCTAAATAGCCTGTCGCATTGTCCATTTGTTCTTGTCCACTACTACAGAATATGATGGATCATACGATACAGTTGAAGTTCTAATTGCCGAAAGTCTGTTTGTTTGGAAGGTTATTTTATTTTTAAATACGTTTATGAAATACACACAAAGAAAAATACGTTTATTCATAACTAGCTGTTAAGTGCAGTTTTAGTTCGCGTTCCCGTGGGAATACATTATAGCCTATGTGATTCACTGATAATGTAGCTTTCCATTGGTGAAAGAATTTTTAAAATCGGTAAAGTAGTTTTTGAGTTTATTCGTTACAAACATACAAAAATACAAATCTTTCCTATTTATAATATTAGTGTAGATAATTATTGATAAAAAAAATTCTCCAAAGAGGAACCATGTATGGGATATGGTTCCAATTTGAAGACATTTTTTTTTTATTTTGAAATACTTTTCAGTGGATCTGATTCATTTTATGTATTACTAGCAGCGCCCTGCGATTTCACCTGCGTAGTTCCCGTTCCCGTAGTATTTATTTATATCTTATCAAAAGCCTAAAAAATAAGTTTGAAGGTTCTAACTTTGAAAACGAAGTAATTTCCCTTCAAACTTTCATCCCCTATTTCAATTTCATTTATTTGCTTATCAGATGGTACTTAAAAGATATTAAAAATAATTTAGATCTATGATATTAATGTGACACCCTGTAAGGGCACTACAAAGCTGATGGAGACAATGGCTATAGAATAATAGTTTCAACCTTTCATTTAACTCTTTACACCCAGTTCAGCCTCTTTCAGGATTTCAAACCCATACAGCCCTTTTTTCAAATTAAACAGTAACTTATGTCCTTTCTTAGGCCTTAGACTATCTCTGTACCAAATTTTATTTAAATCGGTTCAGTAATTTAGTTATGATTGCGTAACACACAGATATACAGAGTTACTTTCGCATTTATAATCTTAAATAAATTAAATTAATATAGTAAATATAGTTTATGTAGTCAGTGCGTTTGGTCGAAGCTTCAAGTGACCTGAGGGCTGGCAGCTATCTCTGTCAAAGGATCTGCCTAGACTACCTAGCTATCCAGAGAGGCAATGCGGCCAGTCTTCTGAGCATTATCCTAATTGGTTCAACTTTGGAGGAAATTTTCTATCTGTAAATATTGTAAATGAATGTATATTTTCTTTGTAAATAATAATTATTTAGTTTATTTAGCAAAATAGTAAGGATGATTCTTGACAAAAAAAATGGTATTTATTTGTAATGGTAACGAAGTTCAAATCTAGGTTCACGCTCCATACGCGCAGTTTTTAACTTCACCATATTTACGTATTTCCGATACCAATTTGTTTCCTCTCCATTTATTTATTCCATGATGAGTTTAAAATAAGTCGCGTGCTGTTGTATTTTATTGAAAAAGATTGACCATACTTTTTTGACCTAATTCCCTATACAAGTTGAGGTTAGGAAACATAATAAGACGAAAATAAGACGCAGATAAATGATCATTAGGCTAGATACCTCATACCCGCCGTCGTTTCATATCCCTCATCAAGTGCGCGGACAAAGCGGTACAAAGTAACACTATTACTATACTAATCCGGTTCTGGAGCTGTTGTATTAAATTATGCAAGTAATAAAATCCCATTCTGAGCCGACGACACCGCTGTCCGAGTGAAGAACGCAATTTCTCAAAACATTGTCGCTTCATTTTTCATTGCATCAATCAGAACCGCTTGTGTGAACGAGAGTTTTGGTATTAGGGCTGCCAACTTTTTTAGTATAAATAATAAATAAATTGAGGGGCACCATTCTCACAAATTTATGTACACCCAAACTAGATAGAGCCTGTACGATGGGTATTACAAAACTTATAAATATTGAGCACGCAGACACGAAGTTCACCTGACTGAACTAGAACTCACACAATTTATCACGAACTCTCCAGTGAAGGAAAACATCGTGAGGAAACCCGCAGTCATCCAGAATTTATTCCAAGGCTTGTGACGATGGATTCATAGCAACGTTTATATGTACAAAATAATATATATGTTACGGCTAATAGCCGAAGTGCGGCTACACCTAGTTTTAGCCGGCTACAACTAGGTGCACCCCGCCACATGCGGTTAAACTTAGGTGTATCCTACTTATATTCGGTTACAACAAGGTTTAGCCTTCATTATAGCGGCTAGAACTAGGTACAGCCGCACACTGGTGGTTAAACTTAGGTGCAAGCTTAGGTGAACAAGGTTTTCAGTTCAGTTGTTTTGAGATTCTAATTTTGCGTTTCCCGATTGATTCGATTACATGGAATAAATAAAAGACAGAGGGATGTTTAAGTGAAATTTATTATTTATTATTTGACAGGCAAATATCTTTTAACAAAAAAAGGCGTTATTTTATGTAATTAAAACAGAAAATATTATAAATCTTCTCTACATAAACAAACAGAACTAGACATAACAAAATAAACATAAAAAATAAAGTTTTAATTTTTAACTATAAAAAAATCAACTAAGTCTTTGTTCTCTTCTCTCATATTTTTATGTTAAAACAAATAGGATAAGGTTTTTACTTAGTTTTTAGATTTGAAAGATTTGATTGTTTGTTTGTTTGTTTATTTGCAACGAATAGGCTCCGAAACTACTGTACCGATTTGAAAAATTCTTTCACCATTAGAATCCTGCATTATCTGCGATGGACATAGGCTATATTACAATAACAATATTACACTAACAATTCCCACAGGAAATCCTAAATTTACGCAAACGAAGTCGCGGGGGACCGCTACTCTCAAAATAAAACCAAAATCCTTAACTGAACTGAAAACCTTGTTCTAGCCGATCATAAATAGGATGCACCTAAGTTTAACCACCAGTGTGCGGCTGTACCTAGTTCTAGCCGCTATAATGAAGGCTAAACCTAGTTGTAACCGAAGATAAGTAGGATACACCTAAGTTTAACCGCATGTGGCGGGGTGCACCTAGTTGTAGCCGGCTAAAACTAGGTGTAGCCGCACTTCGGCTATTAGCCATAACATATATATTATATAAATATATATATGTGTAAAAATTGGGTAGTTAGGTACTATATTAGGTAGGTTGGGTACATATCAAGATATGGAATTCCTCTATCCACCCCCACGCGGATAATGGTGTAATAGTATATTATACAACAAGGGAATAAAACACTGTTTTATGTCACGGGCGCGACATTGAATCCTGAACGTAACGAAGGACTCCCAGTTTTAGTTTTTAGTTTTGATTTAATTCCCGAGTGTAGCGAGGGAATTAAGACTGAGTAATGAGTTTTGTGAGGGATTTAAGCGCCCAAGACAAAAACAGTTTTATTCCCGAGTTATATACTCTACTTTTCTCACCTTATGCGAGACAATAAAATGCAATTGCATGGTAGTAGATTATTGACAATGCCTATGGCATCTAGTATAATAGACTCTGAAGTCAAAGTACTTTCATCACTCGACATTTTCGATATTCTTTTTGAAATGTTAAAGCTATAAAATGGATACAGCAACTTGTTTGTGCCGGCGTGACCTAGGTACTTGATTTAACAATTGAAGATCGTGCGAATCTAGTTGGTCGCGGCTTCGGTTTTATAAAATCGAGTTGGCCACGACTGCACCACATTTTGCATTTTGCATTAGATTTTATCGTAATAGCATCATCGCAATAAGGATTATGAAAAGTGAAAATTACATTATTGACCTAGGGTTATAATGAAATTCCATACAACATTATAACCCGGTTAAAGCCAAGGAATATAATGTCTTGCTTTCGGTGACGTTTATCTTCTACTATATAAAAATAAGTCGGGTTTTCCTTCCTGACGATTTAACTCCAGAACTGACAAACCGATTTCCATGGTTTTGCATTCGTTGGAAAGGTCTAGGGCTCCGCAAGGTTTATAGCAAAGAAAATTCAGCATTGCACCCGTGCGAAGCCGGGGCGGGTCGCTAGTATGATATATAATCCGGCTTTGTCGAGCATGTGGTGTGAAAACATATTTTTATGTGAGCTTCTAAACGGTTTGATGTATTTTGAAGTGCCAGGTGTCGTTAGATTTGTCCTCATTTCCGGAGTCTCAGGCTTTTAAAAGACTGCACCAGAAAGAAGAAATTAGTTTAAATCTTTTCAGTAGCATTTACACGCAGAGCGACGTTTTATTTGCAGAAGTCTTATATAGTAGGTATATAACATAATTGAATATTCAATATTTTTTTCTCTTTTTTGTTGTTGCTAATGTCTTACTCTTCTCCTTGTGAAATTTCGGAATGATGATATGTACACATGTTTCATTCGCTAAAATCTTTTATATAAGTTCTTTAATTACTACTCCTACAAAAATTATAAATAACATAATTATAAAGGTTTCGTTAAGATGTTAGATATTTAGTTAACAATAATTAACATTTATTTCAGAATACCTAATGATTTTCATCCTTGATTAAATGCGCAGGGTTGTCTCATCAACTGTTAAATAGAGTGTGAGCGAATGAATATTTTTATTGACGCGTCCAACGAGTTTACACTGAGACGGATCGTTCATCTCGAACGCTGAAACTACTTAGAAGCGGTAAGCAATTTCCAACCCTGTAATGTTTCCTTACGGTGTATTTTCATCGAAATCTGTACAAGTGGTTTTGCTAATTAAACGTAGACCCTTAAACTGAAATAAACAGAGTCTAAAATAGAGTGGCTCGTGACAAAACAACTGCGCAACACAAAGTCAAAAGTCATCAAAGTAATGTACACGAGTAAAGAGATGTGCAGGACGATAAGTCTTTTTCTTGTCCGTTTCTTATGCAAATATTGACACAGTGTAGCGATCATTAATCAGGAGAAATGCCAGGGCCCTGACAAAGGCCCTCAATGCGCCCAGATGCGACGCGAAATGTTTCACGTGCATTCGTTTATGAGGCAGATATCAATCAAGACCGTTTTATAGTCCGAGTTTTTGTTGTAGATGCCAGTTTAAGGTTTCCTTTTAAGATATTCTTGCTATCTCTACATTTTACAGGCGTTGTTTATTCTGTAGCAGAACATTGTAGGCAGACTATAATAAATGTATATAATTATAATGATATTATTTATTTAAATCGAGTGCACAGTAAAAAAGATAGGAATGCAGGTGTTCACTAAGTCTGCCTGATCTAAGAATACCATAGAGTAGATAATATTGTCTTAATCTAATATAACTTTTGAAATAAACAACAGTTTAGCTGTTCATTTTGTTAACTGTACGGTGAAATTAATTATTATACCCAAGAAATGTTAAACTGTTTTTTTTTCATTGTACCTCTTTGTTTTGTTACATCCATGTCATTTAAAAAAAAAGCAAAATACGTGTATTTTAAAGTACCAAACACAGAGCTACTTAAGGAAACGAGTCACAATATTTACAGGAAAAAATCGAACGGGCGCATATGCGTCACAGATTTGTCGCAGCGATTGCCTTGACTTGTAGAAATAGTTTTATGTGCTTCTGTTAACTTTACAACAAAATTCGCAGCTTTATTTAGTTTTGCATAATCTAGGGAGCAGTTTCATATGTTGAAATTTTATATTATTATTTTTAGTATACGAGTAGCAACAAAAGTTGTACCTATCGCTACTTATTATTACAAATATAAAAGTAACTCTGTCTGTGGGTCTTTCACTCTTTCAAAGGTAAATCACTGAACCAATCTAGAGAGAATCTAGAAGAATAACATTGGCCACCTTTCATGCCGGAATTCGGTCGAAGTCACGGATAAAAGCTAGTATTATGTGTTTTCGATATTTTTTACAGTTAATGTATTCATCTAATATCCGAAATACATCGTAGATATGATCTCAGCATCCTGTCTGGTAAAAATTCCTAGACATAATTGGTTTATTGTATTGTTCTCCTCCATCTGTGTGAACCTTCTGCTTGACCGGTGTAAGTTCCCCAGTGTTTTGACCATTATACCATAAAAGTCATAATACTTAGAAACCATTGTAAAACATAATTCAACATATCTAAACTCGTCTATGAAGATAAGACATGTGATATAGATCCAAAAGTATGTGTTTTCTGCACCAGGGCGGCCCGCCCTCGCGCAGTCGCCAAATGTTCGCGCCACGTGCGCGCGCGCACCCGATATAGCGCCCACACAATGGCGCTTTGTATCGCAGCCATGTGGACCTCGTCCGCGCATATGCTGCCCAGCTGAACGCCCCTTTACATAGCTTGCTGTTTATACCGAAGGATAATTAGTACAAATCGTTAGCGAGACGACTTTCTTGCTTATTTTTCAGTCATGATTTGACGTGGTATTTAGTGATTGTAAAACATTAATTGACATAGTCACTACACATACTCTTTTATCACCATCAGGCAGGCCTATTATCTAAGAAAATCTTTGAGTATCCAACGGCATTTGGTTACCATTTAACGTTTAATTTGATGGGTGCTATATTTGATTTAGAACACTAGATATCAACAGTTATTTTATGATTGTCTATCATTGCCAAATAAAGCAGCGTCAAATTAAATATACTGTAATAGAACTTAGGTGGTACGGCGGCATTTCATTTCCAACATTTTTTTTTTTCAGACATCTTGTGATACCACTGCACGTATGAACCATGCGTTAAGAGAACGCCTGAAGTGGGCCTTACTCATGAAAAACTATTCATTTTCCGGCAAATACTTTACATTCACTAGATGTAAATATTTGCAAGGCAGATACAGTGATGCACTAAGGACACGTAAATAAAATACATGGATTCAAATTATTAGATAAACATTTTATTTTGTGGTAGGCAGTCGAACCAAATTTTCAATAATAGGATGTGGTATGTCAAAGACGATGTTTGCGATGGGAACAAAATCAATAAAACTTCACAATATTCACTTAACCCAGGCGGATTAAGATTTGCAGTGATCGACGCCTTAAAATCCGCCCATAGTTTTCTACAATAAGTAAAGTAATAAAAAGTTAAGTTTATTAGGGCGTTTGCATACTAAGGGCAGCTGTGAGCGTCCAGGCAGCTGCGATTTCACCAGCGCGAGCGGTGTGAAAAGCACCGCGCAGCGATTCACATAGTGAACGCAGCCCAACTGCGCCAACATATTTGGTAGGGGAGCTAACACCTTGCTAACCCAACGTTATCAAGAGCTGCGGGCTGCTGGTAATGTTAGCCAATTAAGATAACACGAATTATTTTGCTATGTGCTTTGTCTATACTAATATTATAAAGAGGAAATATTTGTATTTTTGTATGTTTGTTACGAATAAACTCAAAAACTACTGGACCGATTTTAAAAATTCTTTCTCCAATGGAAAGCTAGAAGATCTCTGAGTAACATGGGCTATATTTTATTCCCGTATTCCCATGGGAACGGGAACAACGCGGCTGAAACCGCGCAGAACAACCATTATATTAAAAAATTGCGGATTAAACAAACACAGAATAAAAACAGAATAAACAAAAATATTATCTTGGAAAGGGCTTCAACAACAAAAAAAAACTGATTATAATCCATGAGAAAGACGAGTGGAAATTACGCTATACTTCCATAAACACGACAATTGTTCTAATAGGTAATTAAGAATACAACCACAGGGAACCATATTCATGGATGAATTTCTGCCCTTTAAACCTTATACCGTTAGCTCCTTTTTAACTACTCCGCTGCTAGTATTTAAGAGGCAATAAAATTTAATGATTGTAAGTCCTTTAGGTTTCGTCCAGCAATGATATACCTAACACAAGACGAGGAACTTCTACGCAAAACACATGAAACAATAAAACGTTAAAAACGATACAATAAACCAGCATCCTAATCATATTTCATCAACGTTACCACATCTGTGTAACGTCTCAAAAAACCAACAATAGAAAACAAACTTCTAAAACCCCAAACAACTGCTTTGTACCTAGTACAGGAGTTGGAGCTGAAAAAAGTACACAAATAAACCAATACCGGCGTCAACTCGATCACAATGCTGCCGTATCGCATCATCTGCAATTAGGGTCACGAATAATTGACGGCGAAAGTTTAAGGGCGGTCCCTTAAAACCGACAATGAAACCCTCATAAGTCTATCAAGATATCGTGCCCCGTATACACCTGGCTTTCACCCCGCTTTCGGTCTATTATATCACAAGTACTCGAAATATTCAATAGTTCTTTCCACAGTTCATTGATTTTGCAAATAGGGCACAAAGTAGAGTACATTGCGAATTTTGCTTCGAATTTATATCGCTGATTTCGATCTTCGGTTATTTAATAAGAAATCTTAAGTAGAATCTATGCTTTTGAATAATATAATAACCACTATTGATAAAGCATAAGGACTATACCATAACTAAACTTCATATTCGATTTTCGATTAAAACACTTAGTCACAAAATATTACCATGGTAGCTGGCAGATACAGATACGTTAGGTAATAAATAGATAATAAAAAATATTTATTTTCAGATTTTAAAATCCATAGTTTGTTAGTAAAAAAAACACTTATAAAACTAAAATGTACGAAATAATCTCACGCCTTTTATCCTCGAGGGGATAGGCAGAGGTATTCCATTACTGGATACACCCACATTTCACGAGATATATTGGACCCCTAAATGTGATAGCTAGTGAGCCCATCGCCGGACCGGGTCTATTTAGACATGTCTCAGAATTAATTCTGTACGTAAGTTTTTGAAAAACTCATTGGTACATGCCAGGATTCGAACCCGAGCCTCACTGATTTTCGACCGGCTCTTTAACCGTAAGGCTATCACTGCTCTTCACTAATATGTTGGTAAACTAAAATTATATTAAATTAAGTTAAATTATGTGAAGAAATATATGAAGTCTCATTTGGGATTTCGTTCCAGCTCTGTCCCTCCGAATCACTTCACGAATCATAATCCAATGGCCATTCATCATCAACAACGAATGAGCAAAACGAATCCAGCTAATGGTCCTATAGTTCCTTTATCACCGAGTTAAGTGCCTCCACAATGTAGGCAGCTCCCACGCCGTGTCACAACACCCCATATGTACTGTATACATTGACCATTTAACTGAGATCTGTCCTGTCCTCCTCATGCTTTATTTTTAAGGGTAACAGCGACAAATAGTGCATAATCAAGGGTCTGTGTATTATGGTCGCAGAATCGCGGGGTGACGTCAGAGTTTTGCTCAGGGCGATTCAATCGGCTTTGATCCCCAGCATTCATTATGTGGGAAAATCGACACAGTTTTTTTATAAATCTGTGGGAGTTTCGTTTTGACATCGCAAAGAGCCCTTTGTCTACGTATTTATGTAACCAGAAGCTGTACCTATTCGTTAGCTGAGTGCTTACACAATTTATTATTATCAATTATGTTTAACAAAGTATGTATAACAAACTACTATAAATTATTCTGATTTTAACTTTTTTAAATTACAGAGTATCAAATAATAGCTTATGTATTGTTATCTTGCACCCACTAGAACCAGCTGCTTCACCAAACAAAGTCTTCAAAGATTTTCTTTGTTTGAAAATCTATATATTTTGTTTTAATTAAATCATGCAATACGTTTATTAATACTGCCTAGTAACCAGAAAAAAATGTAATAACTTATGAAACCACCCTCGCCCACATAGCCGTAATGTAAAACTGTCACGTGACCGCCACGCGACCCTCTCCGCCGACCTATACCCCCACCCCCGCGCCTTCATTATGAGAATGGATAGGTATTTGTTCACTGCACGCGCACGTGAGCGGACGTCTGCATTATTAAATGCCTTTTACGCTTATTGCGATTTAAGTCCCCCCGCCTATATTGTAGCGATGTTATTAATCTCCAGACAGGGTTGTTAAGGGACACGACTGTATCAAATTGATGTAGCCATTCATCGGAGAAAAGAGCAGTCAGCTATGATTGAAGCGCTCGGTTTAAGGCTTTTAAATTCTTGAAGAATCTCTTGATACACTAATCATATGAAATTGTACCAGCTTTTTAGTAGGTACACGAAGAGAGAAATTTCGGATATCCTATGTCAGTGTTTATTTTTAAAAGAAAAATTCGTCGTTTCAACGACTGATTTTCCTAAAACGCTTTTGATAAATTTTACCTTAAAAATAAATGATAAAAGTTTAGTCATCAAGTTTGGGCTTCATTGAAAAGAGCGATGATGGAACCTATTTCGGTGTAATCAGTCACCGAAATAGGTTCTTTTGATCAAAAATCTAAAAACCAGACTGGTAGTAATAAAAGGAATAAAACGATTAAAAATACTCCCTTCTTAATACGATTATAAACATTACCTGATAGCGCAGTAGGGTATAAGTGTGGCCTGTGCTAAAGAATAATATAATATCTCCTTGACACTTAAAAAAAAAGGTGTCTATAACTCATAACTATCACAGGCTATACTATGGCAGTCCTTGAGATAAAGAATAAATCTCCTTGACACCTCTCACTTAAAAATCTGCGAAACTATTTAGGCAACTAACTACGCTAAACTCACATTCACACATACCTACACCTAAAAAACGTTGCTCTCCTTCTGGTCTGGATATTCTTTAATACTCCCCCTTACCTCCTTAGAAGAAATATTGCCACAATTTCCAGACAACAACCCGCAACCTTACAACAAATAAATTCCCATGAAAATAAACGAAGAGGTCCAAAATATTCGAACAGCAACCTTTCAACTTCGTGCTCGGTACTCTCCCATGACCTGAGTCTTGTAGGCTCTCACGACGCGAAGTTCACACAGGAATCCTCGTCTCCCACGCCCGCTCATGTTTTGGGTAAATTACCGCGATTCACCTCCCAAATTCCAACCCTCGCACGATTACGGCATTCCTTTGTAATCTGTAATAAAAATTTCTTAATGAGGTTAAATTTAATATTAAATTTACCATCTATAGTACATAAAAGGACTTGATTTTAGTATTTTTGAGTAATCATCGAAACTCAAGATTTGTAGAGTCTGAGATTGGGCTGTTGCTTGTGAATCTTAAGAAATCTAAAAAAAACGCACTGCAAACACTGCGAATTGTACACCACTCTTCTATGATATCTGGTCCAATTATTATAATAAAGCTTAGCTCAAATCCGCGTGACCGAAAAGATTGTGTGGATGCGCGTGCGCCGACCACCTCGCCCGTAATTATCCCGGCGACCTGTGACCCGCCTTCCCACGCCCGCCTTGTTCACACGAGAACGGCCGCTTCCCATCGGAACCTGAGGTTTTCCGTCCGACACGGAACGCGACTTCGCATACCAATTTCAAACTACCCATATTATGTAGAGTATGTTGATAGCTCACGGTGAATTGTTTGAAGTTGGAATGTTGAAACGTGAGCTCAAAATTTTCGTTTTTATTACCCTTGTCAAAAAAGGAAGACGTTTTCTTGTATTTTTTTTTTATTAAATTAAATTTAAATATGACTCATTATAAATACATTGGGAAAAGAAGGTAACTACTTTTTTAAAGTTTTAGATTCATGAGCTATTTTGCGTAAATTCATGGTAACATCAACACGAATTCGAGAAAAGTACATTAATTACAAATTAATGAGTTTTGGGTAGTTTGGGATCCTTAACCTTATATGCAAAAAATATCCATTATATAGTATCATCACACTATATAATGTAAGCATAACCATACTTTTCTAATCATTTGAACATTTTTTGTAGCACATTTCTTCGTATCTGACTTTTAGTGTTGTAACACTTGTAACTCGTACATAAGCACATTTTACATGGTTGTTATTTATCTCTGTCGATCAAAGCGATAGTTCAAGTGCGTGCAGTGCATTTGAACTAAACAAAGCCCGTATAAGCCGCACGCGCCGGCACGTGGCGGAAAAGCGCGTAATGAGCCCGCACCTGCACGCTGCGAATTAAGGGATTTCTCGCGCCCTCCCGTGGGAGCGAACGGAAAATACATTCCGGCCATCTAACTGTTTTCTTTGTCAATATTCACACGCGAGCAATATCGGCTAGCCAATATAGCAGCAGCGGGCGGTTTATGGCCTCAAGCAGATATTGTATTACTGAGAGCGATACTATAAATAACTAGAAGTCATTTATTTTACGATTTTCCCCTATAATATATTACGATATAGACCAGGCAATAAAGTTTGTTTGTTACCTAACGTACTGTGTATAAATGAAATAGACAAGTAAAATCTTAAGTTTCTCGAAAAACAATTGTCGTTGATGTCTTTTAAAAAGAAATCCAGTCGGAAGACATCAACGCATTGAACATTGAAATACGATTTCAAATGTCTCGAATAAAATCCAATAAATTTCAATAACAATATTAGGCGAGCTTATTAATCATTTACAGCTATTGTTTTAAGGGTCACATTGAAACTGTGTTTAGACAATGAGCGAGTAATATCGGCGCAATAACGCTGATCAATCAGGGTGGGTATCACGCGATGGGAGCGGCACGCGTCCGGCACTCCCACGGCACGCGCGGGGGTCGCTTGTGAAAGGGCCTTAATGAGAGCGCCTCAACGTAAGGAACAATGTGAAGTAAATAAGTCTAATGCGTGCTAACACAATTTCCTAACTTTAATTTACTGGAAATGTATCTTATTAAAACATCTCGTGGTGTCGAAAAACATCGTAAGTAAAACCGTAGAACCCAGAATTCGTTTAGAGGTCCCGACACATGTAACAGCAGCATGGTCGGAATATGGGCTGACCTATCAAGGGTCCAAAAGGCACGTGAGTCGTAATAAAAGTTAGTATTTCTAAAAATACGTCCGTAAACCACCTCATGGATAAGGCGTGACGTATATTATTATATTTATTATTGGTTCCTGGTATCAGCTGCACAATCTGTGATTGCAAGATTTTCTATCCATCAATATATTAATTATATCGATTAAATATTTATTACTCGAATGAACCCGATTAGATCGAAGCAAGCGTTTATTAAGAATAATATAATACCTACTAGGAGAGACTTCGAGGGAAATGGGCCGTGAAATGTAATGATATTGTTACTGAACTAATTTCATGCTCAAACATTTGAAAGGTCTTCCATAAACAACGTTAACTGTTACAATACACATCTAAGAACTAAATATTGATGAAAGATCTTTTTTACACCTTTATAATTTACACTGTCGTAAAAGCACCTCACGAAATGTCATTTAAGCGTTGTTAAGGTGTTGCGGCCTTTTTTTTCGGGTATTTTTTCGGACTTGTCTCCAAACCTGACAAAGGATGGTTACCTGTCAGCCTAAGACAAAATAGGACAATATACTTTAAATTGCACAGCAAGGTGCTTTTGATGCAAGATAGTAGAACTAAGAAGAAAAAACCTTCGGTACGTGCGTGGACAATATCTACTGCAAAACTGATTTGTGTCTGTAACTCTAAATTATCAGGTAGCCGTGAAGACACGTTTTGACATCGCAGTGAAACTATTATGTTAGCAAAGGTGTATTTAGGTAACTGAATATTAATTATTGTCAAGTTTTGTGGGAAAGCAAATAGTGACCGGAATAATAACTCGGACTTGTCAATACAGACTAACATTTACTTATGTAGGTGCAAGTATACCTAAATGTTAGTTACTTCATTGAATTTCAAAATAATAGGTACTATCTAAGTTTTCGCCAAATGACCTCGGAATAAGGATTTTTTTGTCGAACAAACATAACCTATAACCAGTAACTAACACTCGTAAGTTATTTTCTATTCATCTCTACCTCAACTTGAATTTAAATAGGTGCTAACAAAAACCTAATCTCGGAATTTTAATAGTTCCATTTTTATTTGAAATTCGTCACAGTCACCATCGAATTACGTTCCCGCTCCAATTGATCGAATCACATCGCCCAACATTAAATGGCAGTCCAAATAACTCAAAATGAAGCAATTCACTACCTGAGGTCTTTACTCCCGCCTCCAAGGTGACTCGCGACTTTTTGTCGGACCTCTTTTTTACTTCCCACAGTGTTATTATTACGATTCAGACCTCTTTGTGTGGTCGCTAGTATCCTTAGAACCTTTGTATATATTTAAAACATTAAGTTAATTTCTTATAATATAATAGCTACATTTAACTTATCGATTCGATTATTGGAAACATTATCTCATAACTCTTTTAAAAAAATATTCTGATTTCCATTTTATTACAATCAGTAGATACCTATAGCAAATTTCGAAATTTACAAAACAATGTAAAAAGTGAAACAATTGAATTCAAAAATAAGGACTTCATAATATATTGGGTACATTTTGCATAGCAATTTTTCCGTTTTGACAGATGATCAAAAGGACCGACCGATTTAAATAGTAAGTTCAATTTCAATTAGGTATTATCATTTTCTTTTTCAACTTATCAATAATTGCACTCAATTATGGTAGCCCAATAGGCCGTAATATTTTTATAATCGAAACTATTAAATCGACATAAAATAATATATTTAAGAAAGGCTCTACATTTAGCGTCTGGAGTAAAATATATTATTACAATATATTTAATTTTGTGATTAATTATTTTGGAAAAGCATTGCGCAATACCACACAAATTAATTATGATCTATCTAACTGATAATAATTTAAGTTGCTAGCGTACCACTATCAAATCATTCCAAAAAAACTGGTTATGTTCCTATAATGAATATGCAAGTGTAGCAGATTTTTCTTGGGTCATCTATTACGGTGTTTACACGACGGTAGTAATACTTTTTCTGACTGACTCTATATTTTTCTACCATTTTGTCTACACGGCAGCATACTATCCAGATGAATCAGATGTATACCTACACGAAATTCCTTACCAAGGATGGAATATCCAATTTTCCTTTTTTCATTAAACGTCGTGACGTCATCAAAAGCTATTTGATTCCTTTTTACCCCATCTTTTTGGAAAGGGACTTTTACTCCGGCCCTGTGGCTGCGACAAGTGGATGCCATCACGTACAGCTATTGTTCACCCCCTCCCCGCAGCCCCCCGCCGCGCCGGACACAGCCTGATTGTTCACACACGTGAATGTGATGAAAAACTGGAGCTTTCGATGTCGGCTTTACGCATTCTGAATACTAAATGAATTCAGGTGAATTACGTTTAGGCTTTAGAAGGCATCGCTTCCAATTTTACCTTATGATACTGGTAAGTTATGTACACTTCATATTTTTAGATATGCGTAGCTTTAAAGTTTTTCGAGATACTCACGAAATTTTTAGAGATGATATATATTTTTTTCATTTAATTAAACCATTTTATTATTTATATTGAACTCTTATTGAAAATCACTTGCGGAAAACACAGGTAATTAGGGTTTTTCAGCAGAATTCTGCTGACTCTACAAGTAGTAAAAAATGCAAGTAAAACCTAATGACAGGTACAGAAACAAACACTACAGGACAAAGTGCATGTCACGAGCGCAACGGCCTTAGTCAGGGCCGCCCAGCGCCCGGCCGCGGCGCAGGCAGACGCGGCGCCCGCCGCCGCCATGGGAAAATGAGGCTTCGGCGCCCCCGCCCCGCGCGGCCATTGGGCCGGCATGGGCCCGCCCCGCGCCCCACCCGCACCTATAAATACGACGCCACTGCGCGCATCTCCTCATTCCTCACCCGCTCGCTGCGCCCGACGCATGTGTGACGCGCCCGCGATACCCAGTGCTCGTGTTCAGTGACCGCCACGATGAAAGCCATCACAGCAGTGTGCGCGACCGGCGCCTCCGTCCCGGCGATCGCCGCTGGCCGCGTGCATCGGCACCGCGACGGCGAGAACGCCGAGATCCAGATGTACCTGTCTAAGCTGCAGGACCTGGTGCCGTTCATGCCGAAGAACAGGAAGATCTCGAAGCTGGAGGTGATTCAGCACGTCATCGACTACATCTGCGACCTGCAGTCGGCGCTGGAGAACCACCCGGCGGCGGGGCAGTTTGACGCGGAGGGTGCTCTGGCGGCGCCTCCGTGCGCGTCGCCGCCGGCCCGGCCCACAAGGCGCCCGTTAGGACCGCGGCCCGCGCCCAACACCATCCTCCGCACCGCACCCGCCACCCTCGAGCACAGAAACCACACGGTTAGTACTCCTTTACTTTATACTTCAGTAGGGATGAAAGATTAATCGCTTGCTAAGGACTCTACGTCAGCAGAATTTTAAATTAAATTAACACTTACAATCGATAATGACTTATAGCCCTGTAGAGCCCTTGTAATCGTGATCTATGGAGGTCTCGAAAAACTTAGCCCAACGAAACATATTCTATGATCTAGAAACAGGGATATTACCTCTGGTAAATAAATATAGTTTAATAAAAAAATTAATTTTCTGTATCAAACGCTACAGTTTCCTTTTTTTTTTTTTTTTTTTTTTACTAAAAAATGGGCTTGCTCTTGACCCCAGACTAGCCCGAGAGCAAAGACGGGGCCTACGTTGGGACGAGCTTGCCCAGAAGATGAAAATTTCCTTAATGTAAAGTTGTTCGACATAGCCGTAAAGTATGTAGATATTTACAAATTAAGCTTATACATAGCAAAAAACATAATTTTCTTTGCATTTGCGGAAACCAAATAATAATTGTAAAATGTCTCGGCTACTTTTAAGTCAAACTGGTATATAGTTGATAGAACACCGGAGATACTGTTGCATAAAAAGTAAATGAAATCGGCCTCGTCGTTCGGTGTTTTTGCGGCGGCCGTGCACCTGCGCGTTTCGCAAGCGCGGGAAGGTAAAAGCGGAGATGCTGTGTTTCACAACACGTGGCGACTCACGCATCGAGCGTCTGTAAACAACTGCTAAACAATTAGCTAACCACAAACTCCGCTAACTAACCCCGATAACGGCTGCTCCAGCTCACACTCATTAGTCCGTGGGCAAACCGGGAAACTGTATCACGACATGACGGTAACCTAAATTAGAGAACGGTAACTGCACTTACTGCTAAATCGGTAACGTAAAATTACGATGACGTAATGAAATTTTGTTTGTTTGGATTTACGAAAGTCAACCTCAAACCGCGACACTGAAATTGTGTATTAACTAGAGCTGCAACAGTAGGTAACTACTGAAATATAATAAATTGAACCCGTTAACATTTCGAGTATATTTATCATAACACCTTTGATCTAACCACAACTACTTAGTTTCATCATAAAATCGCAGAATCGGTAAATAAGCAGTCGCAATCTAAACCGCTGTTCACGCATGCGTGATGGCTGTTTTGAATTTCAGCCTTGAAGCGCGGCCACCTGCGCCGGCGCCGCGTAAACGACCATGTACTGACACACAATCTGAATATTCAACACTTATTTATGCTGCCTCGTTTAACATTCCGACTGGCACCTGTGTGTGATTGCCGTTTCGTCATTATTATTTAGCATGCCAGCCAATCGAATTGTTAATTTTCAGTTGCTGTCGCTCTTTATTTGCTATTGCAAGAGATCAGCATGAGAGCGATGCCTAAAAATGCAGTTGGGATAGTGTTGTCGGTCGTCAGGCGTGCGGCAGGTGCATCGCACAGGATTTATTCGAGCGCCTTGCGAGTACAAGCCGCAGGCGCAATGAGCGCTCGTTAATACTTGGTCGCGCCACGTAAATTTTAATCACTGCCAGTTGTTGGAACTGGGAAAATGTGCGAAACAAGCGTGATTTAGGAGACGCGACATGCCGCCCGAGCAGAATTAACAGCAGCGCTTGTGCCACCTTCAC
This sequence comes from Ethmia dodecea, assembly GCA_963855545.1. Taxonomy (NCBI): domain Eukaryota; kingdom Metazoa; phylum Arthropoda; class Insecta; order Lepidoptera; family Depressariidae; genus Ethmia; species Ethmia dodecea. Next base: position 6,200,324 of record OY979449.1, read on the forward strand.
AACGTCACACCGCGTTAACATTCCCAAAGCTATGTGCAACAGACACGAACTGAGTAATCAATTTATACCATAAAGAATAGCAGATAATAGTTTTTTCGTGCACGCTCTATGAATTACCCACTTGTGATTTCGTAATTGTTCGTAATCATCGCAAACTGTGCGTTCGATAAATCTCTCTTTTTATGTAATACTTAGCATACCCTGATTCTCTGCCGGCGGCGCTGATATCTCGCTTAGTGATAGGTAATCGACACCTCTAAAATATTCATGTCTCAAAGCATAAAAATTTACATTAAAATAATAGAATACTAGGAATTCCCAACCTCATCTCATCTCAAAACAACTCGCAATAACAATAAATAATCATAGCCCATTACGCCCGATGCTGTGGCAACAACAACTAACAACTGTTTTAATTAGCCGCGGGCGCCGGCGATATCGCTCGATATAGGAACGTTATTTACTAATATATACCACATCACATAATACGATGTAGGAACTGTTGGAATGTCGACCAATCTGACCGCATTCCTGAATATAAATGCGAAACTGCTCACAAGGACACCGTTTTCCTTGATTGTTTCCCGCAAGTGACGATTCTGATCGACCGAGGTCTAGGAAAAGAAATAATGTAGCTTAGGGCTATCGTGCTGGCATCTGAAGCCTCATCTTGTGGCATGCACGTCGTGAGGCGGCATTTCACGCGATATCTAGCGGGGCATCGCGGTGTGCCAGAAACCTCCGGTCACGAGCATACGCCACTATCACGGTAATTGTTGCCTGCAGCTGCGCGGCCCCCGCGAGGCCGTGAGACCGAATCACGCTGCTCTCCTGCCTGATCGCACGTGCGCTCTCACTCACGCACTTATCCTTTGTTTCATGCTCTAAACTAAATACCACAACCTTTCCTTCTGCTATATCTCACTACTCGCCCTTTCGCCTTCACGACTATAAATGTCAGCACAGACACGATTGCCCACAACGATGTTTGACTTTTTGCTCCAACCGTAATAACCTGTTAAGTATCATAATGAGCACAGTTAGGCGTGTAATCCACTGCGGCAGCACCCCCTTTTCAATTCATGTCACACAAAGGGCTTCACCCTATTCATAATCATATCAGTTGTATCGATGATGGCATAAACGTGATCATTTATTTCTTTCTTATTGTTTGACATGAGAAAGTTCTTGTTCTCAATCTTTACTTTGTTACAATATGTCAATATCACTTAGTCATCCAATTATGAACCCGCATGCTGCCATTCATGATCAATTTAAGAACCCTTAGCAGTCACCATATATATTTGATAAATAAATGAATTTATGTGTGGTTATGCTGACGTGTTCTTATAGTTTACTTCTCTTCAGTCGGGTCATCCACTAATGGTATTTGAACAAAATAATTAAAGTATCAGTGCAACCAGCTCTCCACCCACGCCCGCCGTCCCCGTCCGTCGGGCAGGCGGCCGGCGACACTAACGAGCCGCCAGGTGTCCGCGCCCACGCTCGATCGCTCCTCGGAATATCTTTGTCTCCGCACACCTCGAGCATAAATCGCGTACGTGAAAGTTTTACGAGCACCTTTACGCTTCTCCGAGCGGCGACGGCGAGTAGACAATACAGCTTCACCGCAAAATGTCTGCAAACCTCCGCACACGTGCATCGATTTCGCCGATCGCTGGATTCCATTGGCGACGATCGATCGAGGGCATTGTGCGGGTAACGGTCGCTTGCAGCTGCGAGTGAGCACACGTGACGGCGCCGGTGGCCGGATAGCTAAATAAATACATACCTATTCATTATCCGACCGACAATGCTCGTCTCATAAAGGGATTTCACGTGCGCGCTCTCGCAAAGTCCCGATCCGTTCGGGACATGTGTGCTCTCCCTTTGGTATGTGTCCGTAAATAGGGTGTGGCCACGTGCGGCCGTTCAGCTGTGTCGCGGATGCGCGGACGGGAAGCGGTAATCTAACACTTACTGATACTGGGAACGTAGCGCTGAAACTGCCACTGAAGTATCCACCGAGACACACGCACAATCTAATAACACCGATCGACGCTTCCCATGTGTTACGCCGCTTAATCGAGCAATCACTCGCTGCGACATCCTTGCCTCACTTTAATTAGGGTAGCAAAATAACCGGCCCATTGTCCAGGCACTAATGAATTAAAACAGTGTTGAAACAGAGCGCATATGCGGTGACAGATGGCCGGACGCGGGCGGGATGCGCATGTGCTACCCGATACTATTTGTCGTAATCACTAATAACTGTACCTACGTGTACTATAGAGGGGCCGAGTCATTGGTCATGATTTTTAATATTCGTATAGTTTTTATGCTGCAACAGGACGCAATTTAATCTTGGTTATCAGTTCATAAAATGAATAGTTCCTACCATAGTAGCTAGGCAAAACATGTGCGCGCGCATCTGTGCAACGATTGGTGTAGCTGCACCCTTTTGGAGCGATTACAAGGGCTCGCCTTCTGTTCTCATGTCGTATTAAACCCTTCATTAACAAATGGTGTACCTTTATTTGCTAGTTGTTTTGTTATGTATCTAATTTTTCGCATTGTTTATGTACCTGTAGTCATGTTCAATTTCTCTTGTTACAGACGCCAGAGAAGCACAACCAGCCAGATAGGGCGTCGTGCTAAGTGGTGTTTAGTTTAAAGAGACTATTTAATTTATGGAGTAAAGTTAAAATACCTCGAGGTGCCCTGCGCACTGGAGGCAAGGTCCCGGCTTCGGTAGGGCCGCGGAGTCTCCGGCATCAGTTCCAGTGAAGATCATCTGACGATGATATCCTAAGTACGATCTCGTTACGATCAATAAACTACTATAATTTAATTGTTTTGTGGCATTATGCGCAGAAGACTTGAGCATTGCAATGCAAGCGACCGTTGTCAGGTTGTTTTGTTATAATGTTTATGTAAAAAGCTTTACTAGTTCTTAGTCCAATGTATGTACATGTATTTGTAAATATGTTGAGTGGTTTGCGGAAATACTGTAACAACAAACCGTACCACGCTAAGCTATTTGTAAAATTACTGTACAATATTGAGGAACACAATTATTTCGTACAAAATTCGTAGTCTAAACTGTAAAAATCTATATATTGAAAAAACATTGTTTCTTCTCGAAATTCAGTCTTAGTTTCTTAGATTAAAACGATGCTTCCATTTATATCAAAGAAGTGAACCGATTCTAAGTTGGTTTACATTATATAATTTTATTATTTTAAGTTATATTTTCATGAGTGTGATTTTGCATGGCGATTTTGTTGCTATTAGATTATGAAAACTATTATTTTGTGAGTGCTGAACGCAAATTTTATATTGATAATTTATCATTTGCGTTAAGTGCATAAGTTTATGTAAATAATGTATGTAACTAGAAAGAAAGATATAAAAATTTACTGAAAATTATTGATTGGAGACCTTTTATGATTTTATATCGAATGTAAGGTGAAAATGCTTTAATTATCTTATTATTACTTATGGTGTATTATAATTTTAAATAGACTGTTATAGTTTTAGTTATTGAGGGATGCTGGTGGTCAGGAAATGTGTTGTTGATAGGGCGTGGGATGTGGTTCGCGGAACACTTGTTACTAGACTATATAGGTACGGTGAATCGGACTCCACTCGGGCAGCTAAGTTCCAACAAGTCACAAATTGTAATTCAATGAACTGTTTTACCCTATTAATTCGTCCATTTTCCCTTTTTTATTTAGTCATAAAGTTATTGCACTGATTTTATGGATAAGTACCGTTTAAAACAACAAACAAGAAAATAAAAAGAAATTATAAAATTATCATCTTTTTTTATTTATTTGAGCACCTTTACACATAGGTATATACATCAAATACTGAGAAGTACTTAAGTGTTTTTTCGTTAAAATCTTTAAAACTTTGACAAAGACTCCTATAATTTAAGAATTAATGGAATCTGCATAATTTCGTCGAAATATTTAATAAAACCAAAACTGGAAAACACGAATACGTGGAGATCACGCGATTGCATCACGGTCAATTATCGCGACTACAATATTTGGTCAGCTGCGTGTGTACGAGGTACAAACAACAACAAACCTCACATGAAACCGACTGTGCCACTACACAATAAAGCTTAATTTAGCCTAGCACTATTATCGAACGACAACCAATGGAATTTGAACCTTACCACTAAGGAGGTTAGCTATATACTTTATATAACACTTCAACGCTTTAATTTCTAATAGTGACTTGCGATCGTTTGTTCGCCAAACATTAGCTCAATGCCGTCATAGCATAGCTTTGAACAATGCGGATAATGTAAGATAAACAACAAATGGTGGAAAAATTTGTTACGTGTGATAAAAATGAAAAAGTCACTTTCGACCCTGCCAGGATTCGAACCTGGAATCTTCTGATCCGTAGTCAGACGCGTTATCCGTTGCGCCACAGGGCCAGTCATTGAGAATGATGAAATTTGTAGTTTCGATACCAGTAACTTCCTAGATATATTTACACTTTATTAATAGGTAGGTAGGTAACTAAACTTAGTTTGTCTGTAAATTTCATATTTCTTACATTAAAAATATAGAACTTGATTTTAATGTTTTTTTTTTCTACAGCAGGCAGCAATTTTTTTTTCTACACGCTCTGAAGTAATAACCGTAACGCAAAGAGATCGCATGTGAAGTGTTTGGCGATTTGTTATCATATGATAGACAGTGATAACTGATAAGAGAAGCGGTTACACAGGTGTATCAGCACTGGCCATTTGCTTCTAAGTGCAATTCAAGTGCATTTGGTTGTTTTTGTTTCAATGTTTTTTTAAATTCCTACTTAAATACTTATTTAAATATTCTGAACCAGACGTCCTTTAAAACATTCGCAATATTGAAACACAGATGTTTCCTTGTAATAATAGGCCAGGTGCGTAATTTTCAAAACATTACTCTTCTTCTCATGCAGCCAGGTAAAAATTAAGCGATTTTATTACAAAGTCTAATGATGAAGCAAAGTAGTGCTGATAAAAACTACGTGTTTCCTATTTATTGAGACTTATCCTTACCCTATTGGACAAAATATAAACCTAATTAGTTTAAAAATCAAACATTTGATCTTTGGCATTTGCTAATTCCACTTACGTCAGAACACGACATAGACCTTTTGTAAGTGACTGATAAGATTACTTCTGGGAGAGTCAGGGTTATGCCGGACTCGATGGCCACCATTTAAATATGCGAAGGTCTTCGAGATTTCCAAACGGTACACAACAAGCTACTTCTTCTCCAGTGCTTTCTATAGTTAGTTTGTTAGTTAAAAGACGCCAGTTGGACGTCGATTCCATTGTATTTTGTATTTTGACAAGCCTGTTGGCTCAGTTGGTAGTGACCCTGCCTTCTGAGTCGTGACTGAGGTCACGGGTTCGGTCCCCGCTCGGGGCCAACTGGCCAACATTTGTGTACATGAACATGTCTTACATGAACATGTCTGTTGGCTTCGTGTCTGGTAGTTTAATATTAATTTAAGTATGTTTATCAGTTGTTTAGTACCCATAGTACAGGTCCTGCCTAGTTTGGGACTAAATAACCATGTGTGACTTGTGTCGACATTTACAAAATGCTTGACCCTATTCTAATCTCGGATCACAGAGTGCTCGGTCAACTCGGGAGCCTAGCAATACCAGCTGAAACCCTTGGAGAATTCCTTCTCACCTAGCTCTCACGCAAGAAAATACTTGGAGTAACATTATTATATCATAAATTTAACAATTTGAAATACCTACATAGAAAGCTACTTCTGCCGATAAAGTCGCAGGTGTAACACAGGTGTGGTTATCAGCATGGTTCCTATTCTCCAAAGCCCGTGGAAAATCGAGTTACACGCGTCAGGTGCTACACCGCAACGAACCCGCTTGATAACAAATACAGTAATCTGAAGAAAATTGCTGTCAAGGAGTTTCAACTAGGTATTTGAACGTCACAATATTCAGTTTAGGTAAACAGAAGACAATGGTGTATTTCTGTTTCGCATTGTCTGTTAGAAAATTGTTTTAGGAAACTGCTTGTAGGTATGTTTTGTTGATCGTATAATACATAAGAAGGTGATGATTTCATAGAGTCCAAGTATATTTTTATATTATGCAGAGTCTGGATTGGATTACTAAGGCTAGTTAGTGATTTTGCAACGTACTCTATATTGATGACAACAACGGATTATTTGCTTTCTGTGCCTGTAAAGAACACCTACAACTCTGCTCAGTCGCCTGAACTCTCTTTCCTTACATGTTTGTAACAAAACTCTCAATAAATAAATAAATGATTTAAAAAAAAAAAAAAAAAAGTACGTAAATAATTGAAGTTGTATACAAGTGTAAGTATCGAATTAATGCGATCAAAACCTTTTAAAACTTAAATACTAGAGAAAACATTCGTACACATTTATTACTAGCACAACCGTGAAAGATAAATCGTGAGTAAACTTGCAGGCCCCAGAATTAATTCTGAGGCATGTGTAACAGACCCGCAGGCCTATTCACGGAGCTTCGATATTCGACTCGGAATCGGAAAATCTGTCGAAGATGGGCTATTCACAGATGTCGGTATCGAAAACGAATGTCATATTTGACATAAGGATTCGGAAAAATTTTCCGTGGCTGTCAGAAACGCCTAAAATATAGTTTCCGAAGACGATAGATTCGACTTCGGAAAATTTTTCACTCGATCTGAATCGAACGGAAACGGAGTCGAGCCTCCGTGAATACGCCTGTCGGTCCGGCGATGGGCTCACCACCTATTGTTATATACTATACATACATAATTATATGCTGACTATTATTATATCGTCAGCTGTCTAATCCCAAGAAACCTCTAAGGCATCGTAGCGCTAGTTTGGCAAAACCACTCCTCTCAACCCCCCACTCACTAACCCCTCACCTTTCATCATACACATACACACAACTCCCACACCCCTCATACACCTACGTTGCATTGGTACAACACACCCTCACACACAAAATTGCAAGCATTTATGCAATTGAATTTTCTCCCATACTTTCTCAAGTAAATAAATTGATTAATATTGTACCTTACCGACTTCCGTTGGAGGCAGATCCCAAGACACAGAATCTACCTACTTTGAGAAATTTAAAAAATTGTAAATACTTTAATTGAACTATAACGTCTGTTTAGAGAAAATAAAGCATTTTTCATTGGTATTTCATTGGTCAGGGGCCCAAAGAACATGAAACTGAAACGTGGGTATTTCCAGAAATCCAATACCTCGCCCTCTGCGATGAAAAGCGTGAGATTATAAATAATATAATACTAGAGGCATACCAGGAAATATTTTCGTGTATTCTAATCTGGGTTATCTTGGCCTTTTACTATAGATCGTAGATTCTAGCGGTACTAAGACAGGTGGGTCGGCAGGTGTTTGCACTTGCGAGGTGTATGCGCACCGGCTCTGATAACACGCTGATAACAGGTTTAATCACACGAGCAACGGTAAAGCTAAGGATGTACATATATACTTCGTAATTGATAAGAATGTAGGTATCTTAGAACTCTTAAGACCGTATGAAGTAAACAGTATAACTGCGTCACAAATATGCCGTATCTTTATGAACCTATGTAAAATACATGGTGCTTGTCAATTTACTTACAATGTAAACAGTAGCTGTGCAAACAAGACAACATGGCGACGTTTCACAAGTTTCGCGTCTCACGAACGTGCTCATAATATCAAGTTAATAACTAATGGGTTTTCACTGAAAATCCTGCTCTAACTCCTCATATTTGAGTTGATAGTGGGTGTAAACGTAACGCTATTGTGAATAAACAAATTACCACAGAGACCGCGAATTATTGCAGCTCGCCGCGTAACTAGGCAATGCGGTTATGCTAGCCCATTGCTTACCATAACGTCGTCGGTAACAATGCTGTTGTTCGACGTGACGCTGACGACCGGTACATAAGCCGGCGTACCTTAAGACGCAATATGTGACCAAACAATAGCCCGTAATATTGACTCGCCCACTAAATAGCTTACAAACAATGTTGAATATTAGGCTATAGCTGCAGCCTGGCAGGTAGCTAGACGCAGTGTGACGTAATTACAGAATTTACGATGTTATTGCTGTAACGATCAGATTCTCAATAAACTTATAAAGTTGTCTGATAAATTTATGTCGCAGGGCTTAAATTTTTGATAATTTCGTCGTATTTTCTTGATTTTACTTATGCCTGATAACTTTGATAAGTGCTATCAAGAATTTAGACAGGTGTGTGTACGAAAAATGTACTGAATGCACTAATGTCTGGCCCACTATACCTAATACGTACCTATTCGTACCTACAGTACGTCAATAACCAGACTAAATAAATAATTAATTAGGTTGGATCAATTTTCGATTACAAATAGGCGTTGCTGATAAACATGCCAAGAATAAGGTAATCCAATGAGTGGCTAATTAATTACGAATGAATCACATGATATCTGATCCAGGTACGCGATCTGGTTTAGACTAGTTATTATTACGACATTATATTTAAGAACCGAGTTACAATACAAAAAAAACTACACTAATATTATAAAGAGGAAAAATTTGTATTTTTGTATGTTTGTAACGAATAATCTCAAAAACGGTGTACCTACTGATTAAAAAAATCCTTTCACCAATGGAAAGCTACATTATCAGGGAGTAACATAAGGCTATACCTATTTTATTCATGTATTCCCACGGGAACGGGAACTACGAAACCGTGCAGAACAGATAGTATATAATATATAAAGCGCAATTAACACTGACATGTATTTAAAGTTACTTTCATTCAATGTGCAATGGCCCTATAGATGCCTTAAAATTTTCATATTTAGGGTTTTTTATCCAAAAGAAAAGAGGAACCCTTATGGTATCACTTCACTTTGTTGTCCGTATATGTCTGTCTATCAAGACCCCTTTTCTCCGCAACTCGTGGAGGTGCTAAATTAGAAATTTATATCAAATACTCAGGTCAGGAGCAATTCTTTGGAGCTGTGAAAAAATCAAACTTAAGTCAACGCAATCAAAAGATACGGTCATTTAATGGTTCATACTTTGAAACTCTCAAGGGAATAAAAACATATAGGGTACCTTCCCGTTGACCTCGAATCATGAAATTTACCAAGAAGAAAGTCTAACAAGTAAAGGGAAAAATCCGATAACCGTAAAACCTACATACAATGTTTTTGCTATCATAATTAAATCTACATTTGGTAACCCGCTACCTATGTAGATGTAGGTATTGGGACAAAAACTCTCCAAGAGCAAATTTAAGTCTGTTACTTAATTTGGTTTATCTTTTTGTTAGAGCGACGTTTGGAGCTTTTATACTGAAATCTTGTTCCATACTTCAGTAAAGTTACCCAATTATCTTGGTGAAGGTAGCTGTTCCTACTTACCTACAAGTTTGTATGGAGTAGGTAACTCAGTGCGCGAGTCCGACTCGCACTTTTCCGGTTATTTTTAAAACTTATAGTCTCGATGTACACGGTGAACGTTACGACGTTATTACTACTTACGATGCTACTCAACTGTAATCAACAAAATCCTTTTAAATAAACAAACAAAATTTGGATAATCCAGTTGTTTTTTATACATATATATATACTTGTTTCATTCAAGGATAGGATTCGGCAATCGAGGGTTGGGAATGTAAAATAATTTTATATAGAAAACGATTCTTCACAACCTTGAAAAAAAAACACACAGCTAGCTAATGAATGTTTCTTCTTCTTGAAACATTTGAATTTCAGATAGAGCGTATAGATAAGTCTAAAAAAATATGAAAGTCATTAAACACGTGTAAATCGCACTCCCGTATTGTAACAATTTAGTTGGCGAGTCAAAGACGATTCGACTCACTGTGTTGCGACGGTAGCGCCAAAAAATCTAAACTTCGCGCGGCGCGACTCCGAAACCGTTACATAAGACTCGAATTAATTGCGTCCTCGCTATGGTCATCCCTTTAAGTACAGACAGCAACTTATTAGCCCAAACTTGAAACTGGAAACGTTTTCGAGGGCACGTCACTCTTGTTAACCTTTCACGCTACAGGCTGCCACTGACGATTTATTTATTCATGCAATAATGGACCTAAATGAACTCACTTTCCACTTTTATGGACTAACGAACGTATATCATATTATGTAGATACAGTGACTGCTATTAGTAACGAAGAACGTAATTTTCCTATCCGATTTTTTCATGCCTCTCATGCGTACGAATGCTTGTGTACGAATCCTATAAGTGATGTACCAATTAGTTTTTAAAAACTTAAGTAAATAGATATTGCTAGCGGTTCTGTGCGATTTTACCAGCGTAGTTCACGTTCCCGTGGGAATACGTTAATAAAATATTGCCTATGTTACTCGGGGATAATGTAGCATTCTAACGGAGGAAGAATTTTTGAAATCGGTCCAATAGTTTTTGAATAATAATTACAAACAAACAAAAATACAAAGTTTCCTCTTTATTATATTAGTGTAGACTAGCTAGACGGTGAAATTGAAAGTAAAAATCGTGAAAAACCCGCAGGTATACTAGATTTAATTGTGAGGCATAGATAACAGCAACAAGCAACCCGGTTCGACGATGAGCTCAGCACATATATCAGGTTATGGGGCCTGCAAAATATACTGGTGAAAAGTTGGTATTTCCAGGAAAGGAATACCTCTGCCTACACCTCGGTGATTGTTTTATGTAAAATGTACTATTATAATATTGTTTCCAAAATGTTTCTTGCGGTGCATTCATAGACATATTTTGTTATACATTATTAAAAACGAGGGGTAAACAGAGACGCCCGCGCGCCCAAGGGAAATATGCGCAGTGTTGCCCTTTACACCCTTTGAATATTTAAGGACTACCTCAGTTTCACTCGTCCGGGTTCACGTGGAATAAAATATAAACTTTAAAAGTCAAATTCTTCTATTGTTTTGTTATTAAAAAGGAACCAAACGGTATTGTAGACGTGAAGCATGGCAGACGAGTTTTCAGGAGTCGGATATCGGGAGCCCGTATATTTATTGATGTCAGGTCAGTCAATGGTGTTATTTTGGCACTTTTCAGAGCAAACAACACCATTGACTGACCATTGGCATGTCATTGTCATCCAACTATAACCGTTGACATTTAGTGGAATTGGCCCCCTGGCGACTTATTGTCTACTAGCGGATGCCCAGCGGCGTTGCTCGCGCGGATTCCGTTTATTCCCGTTCCCGTGGGAATTTCCGAAAATCCCTTCATAGTGGTTGCCTACGACATATTTAAGACACCTAAATACCATATTTCAAATAGCGGGTGCCCAGCGGCGTTTTCCCGTTTGGATTTAATTTATTCCCGTTCCCGTGGGAAATTACAAAAATCCCTTCATAGTGGTTGCCTACGACATATTTAAGACACCTACATACCATATTTCAAATAGCGGGTGCCCAGCGGCGTTTTCCCGTTTGGATTTAATTTATTCCCGTTCCCGTGGGAATTTCCAAAAATCCCTTCATACCAATTTCCTATGACATATCAGACACCTTCATACCATTTTTCAAGTTTCTAGGTGTTATCGTTTCGGAGTAGTACGTATTTCTCTTTTTAACCAGTTTTTTTATTTTCCCGTGGGAATGAGATATTTTCCTGGAATAAAAAGTACCCTAGATGTTGACCCGGGTACTCAGCTATCTCCATACCAAATTTCATAAAAATCCGTCCAGTAGTTTTTGAGTGATGCGTGCACAACCAGACAGACAGACAGACAGACAGACAGACAGACAGACAGACAGACAAAAATTCCAAAAATTGGTGTTTCGGTATCTATATCGATAACTATATACACTACCGTTAAATTTTTTTAAAAATATTTGATGTACAGACACGGCCCCGTTAGAGTTTTATTATATGTATAGATATAGATATAGATTGACCACCTTAATCGCAGTCGTCTTCATTTTGACGTACACACTACTTTGCTTCTTCTTCTTCTTCTACTTTCAGATGATAATGGCTTTTCACCGTTGTTCTGGTGACTTTTTCCAATGTCCAAGTAAAGAAAAAACTAGGTGCGGAGAATGTAATATTTGGTACTAATTTAGCATAGCAACATAGCGTCAAGTATCTGAAAACAAGTAAAAACAGCACGTATTTGAATACAAGGGAGGGGTAAAGAGTTAGTGCAGGAAACAAAAAAAAATGATGAAATTATCACAGGGTTCTGTTTCGTTGCAGACTACCCATATACTTAACTAGCAGCGCCCCGCGGTTTCACCCGCGTTGTTCCCGTCCCCGTAGCAATACGGGGATAAGATACTTCCCATTCCCGTAGGAATACGGTGATAAAATATAGCCTTTGTGTTATTCTGATGTATAAGATATATAAATGTAGAGTTTCATCAAAATCCGTTCAGTAGTTTTTGCGTGAAAGAGGAACAAACATCCACATCTATACAAACTTTCGCGTTTATAATATTAGTAGGATAGGATAGGATAAGTGCAATTCCTGAAATTAGTTTGTTCAGTTTCGACTACTTAATCGGTTTTAGCTATCTACATCTACACTAATCTAAATCTTCCAATATTAAAAAGAGGAAAGGTTTATTGTTATATTTTTGTATGTTTGTAACGAATAAACTCAAAGGCTACTGGACCGATTTAAAACATTATTTCACTAATGGAAAGCTGCAATATCCCTGAGTAACATAGGGTATATACTTAGTCCATGTATTCCATCGAGAACGGGAACTACGCGACTGAAACCGCGCAGAACCGCTAGTTTTTAATGTGTGATTTTTTTCCGAAAAATGAATTAGCGTAACTGAATTTAGGGATACCTATGGAAACCGTAGTATTGTTGCTCTTTATTTAAGATAGCGAGTGCCCAGCGGCGTCGCAGACGTGGATCTAGTGTATTCCCGTTCCCGTGGGAATTTCAAAAACCCCTTCATAGCGATTGCCTACGACATATGACACCTACATACCATTTTTCAAGTTGATGTGTTCGTTTCGGAGTACCTAGTAGGTATTTCTCTTTTTAACCAGTTTTTAATTGGAGTAACAGAATGTGTAAAGGATGACTGACCTTTTGTTTGCATGACATTTGTATTGTTCTGTATTGGTATTTATTAGGTTTTCTTTGTAATTTCAGTTTCAACATGATCTTCTGGTAATATTTTTTCTCAGCTTCTTCATTTTGTAACAAATAAATACAAAACTCAATTCACATTTGCATTGAACAAATATCAAAAACGTCACTAAGACATATTGTCAAAGAAAAATAAAATAGCAGTAAAGCAGAAAAGAGTATGGATATAACAATTATAGCAGACCCAATTTATTAGGTTACCAATGATCCCGTTATTCCCGTTCCCGGGGGAATTTCCAAAAATCATTTTATAGTAGTTGTCTGTATACGTCTATAAGACATCTACTTACCATATTTCAAGTTTGTAAGTGTTATCGTTTCGGAGTAGTACGTATTTCTCTTTTTAACCAGTTTTTATATTTTCCCGTGGGAATGAGATATTTTCCTGGAATAAAAAGTACCCTAGATGTTGACCCGGGTAATCAGTTATCTCCATACCAAATTTTATCAAAATCCGTTCAGTAGTTTTTGAGTGATGCGTGCACAACCAGACAGACAGACAGACAGACAGACAGACAGACAGACAAAAATTCCAAAAATTGGTGTTTCGGTATCTATATCGATAACTATATACACTACCGTTAAAATTTTCAAAAAATATTTCATGTACAGACACGGCCCCGTTAGAGTTTTATTATATGTATAGATATAGATATGAATTGGGTCCTAAAATTAATTCACGACATACTACAGTATCACTAATAATAAGACTTGCAGTAATACCATAATATTATAATACACGCTCGAGGTAAATGACAAGTGTTTTCCACACATGTATGTTTTGATACATATGTTTAATATACTATAGCATACCTACATAGTTGCACTGGTTGCAGCGGAAGTGATGCCCCAGTCACCTCGTGCATTGTGTACGAATAGGTTAGTGTATTCTGTGCCTTCATATAGAATTCTATATTGAACTCATTAGCGAAATTGCTTAATCTGTGCAGGAAAAAATATCGGTATTTTGACTAAAGGTGTCATGTACGTGATACAAATGATTTTACCGTCAAAAAGCGCTATTAGGAAACCTTTTTTATTTTTATTATAATTTAGTAATTTTGCTCATTATAAAGGTAAAAATAGCGAAAAAACATGGTTACCCACATAAGACATTATCGCGTCAAATATATTTAAAAAATGGATTACTTCTTGTCACCAGGCCAGGTATGGCATGGGCGTATATAAGTATTACATTGTAATCAAGTTTTTTCGTAACATACTGACGATTATTTGACTAAATATTGGATACGAATACTTTACGGGATGTATTAAGTAGCAGACTAAAACAGAAGGACAGAGTATTTCTCTGATAATGATTAATAATGGTTGCGCCCGTCCGATCTGGTGCGCCGGCGCATCGGATCGCGTTACTCCCGCGTTGTCGACTATTGTCTGCGTTACGCTTCTTGCACACTGCAAGGTTTTCATCATCAGTTCATCAAACTTAATAATTTACTTAATTTTGCATTTTAGATAAAAACAATATTTTAGATACGCTGCGAAAACATTAAATTTATTTTTCCCTATCATGCCTCTAGGTAAAGCGATCGTTGTAGATTTCTGTCACATTATAAGCGAAAATATATTCGTCTGAAGCCGATACAACACACAATTACTCGTTTTGCTGTAAAACATGGGCGTGCGCATCTCATAATCATAAAACCGCACTTCTGTTGTATGCAAACCGAGGATTTCTCGGTCCATTTATTGTGTTTTATTGTAGTTTTAATGTTCTCCCGTTTTCGTAGTTTCATAAGTACATACTAAACAGTTGACTAAAGTATTTTAAAGTATATTAATAACTAGCGACCCGCCCCGGCTTCGCACGGGTGCAATGCTTATAAGATTTTCCCGCTTTCCTGAATTTTCATAAACCAAGAATTTCTATAAACCTCACGGAGGTCTCAAGGTCTCGGGACCTTTCCAACGAATGCAAAACCGTGGAAATCGGTTCGTGCGTTCTGGAGTTATAGCGTCAGGAAGGAAAACCCGACTTATTTTTATATAGTAGAAGATTAGACTATATAATAAAACTAGATGTCGCGCGGTGCGTTCTATGTGAATATTGTAATTTGTTAGTATAAGTCGAAAACTAATAAATTTTTGTAAAATATTACTTTTCATGGCGACACTGTTTACTGAGACCCACAATCGCTCCATACAACCCAACTTTCCAAAGTGTTGCCAACTTGCCGAAAAATACCGATGGAAACTATAAAAATCCATTTTTTTTCAGTAAAGAGAGAATATCGGAGCGGCCATCTTGTTTTTCCAGTTTTTCCGATTTTTCTGGTAAACTACAGGATATGCCCTATGCAAGACACCAATCACGTCTCTATAGCATATTGGCAACTGGGAGATCAATTCGGGTCTTTTGAGGTCTACCCTAAAAATTCAATCGGCCATAACTTTCAGTGTTGCCAGGTGAAATTAAAAAACCCACAAAAGGTCATAGCGAGATATAAAATGTACCGTTGACAGTTACTTGTTTTTGCTAAATAATAAAATTTCGAGTTTTGACTTTTTGCATTAAAAGTAAAAAAATACCCCAAATTTTGGGAAAATTGTTAAACATGGCAACACTCCGTAACGAGACCTCTAACCCCACCATACAAGCTAACTCGCTCAGGTGTCGCCATCTTGCCGAAAATCGACATTCAAAATCTGGTAAAATTTGTCTTTTTCTTTGGGAGCCAATCACAGGGCGGCCATCTTGGATTTTCAGTTTTTTGGATTTTTTTGGTAAACTACGGGATGTGCCTAAAAAGATGACGTGCCACTTGTAACTGTTCAGTGTCGGCAACCATGCGTCTAATTCGGGTCAAGTGGGGTCTAAAACCACTCCAACTTTGAAACACTATAACGCAGCCGCCATTTTGTTTTTTCAACTTTTTAAATAATATTCGTAAATCTTCTTAAAAGTTTTACAGATTACAAAAATTTGAACCGAATCAGCCGGAAAACAAAAGAGATACGATAGGCAAGCCTGGCCGCTATTTTGTTTTTTTAAAAAGTCGGAATTTTCCCTGGGTCACCCCGCCATCTTGAACACTTTTTCGCTACAAGACTTTACTCCAGAGTGACTCCTTCTGGGAGAACAATTATGTCAATCAGTCAGTGAGTGAGTGAGTCAGTGAGTGGTAGTCCAGCTTTATATATTATAGATAGACTAGATGTCGCGCGGTGCGCGAGGCCGCAAGCGGCCACGCGTGTCTCTGTGGGGTCGTATTTTGACAGAAAAATAAAGTCTACTTTTGGGGCGGCCATCTTGTTTTAGCCATTTTTAGCCAAAAAATAATAAAAATTTTCAAATATTACTTTTCATGGCAACACTGTTTACTGAGACCCACAATCGCTCCATACAACCCAACATTCCAAAGTGTTGCCAACTTGCCTAAAAATGCCGATTATTATTAAGAATATTGAAATTTTTTAGTAAAACGAAAATAACGGGGCGGCCATCTTGTTTTTCCAGTTTTTCGGATTTTTCTGGTAAACTACAGGATATGCCCTATGCAATGACATCAATCACGTCTCTATAGCATATTGGCAACTGTGAGATCAATTCGGGTCTTTTGAGGTCTACCCTACAAATTAAATCGGCCATAACTTTCAGTGTTGCCAGGCGAAACTCAAAAAACCTACAAAAAGTCATAGGGAGAGATAAAATGTACCGTTGACTGTTACTCGTTTTTACAAAATTGTAAAATTTCGAGTTTTGACTTTTTGCATTAAAAGTAAAAAAATACCTCAAATTTTGGGAAAATTGTTTAACATGGCAACACTCCGTAATGAGACCTCTAACCCCACCATACAAGCTAACTCGCTCAGGTTTCGCCATCTTGCCGAAAATCGACATTCAAAATCTGGTAAAATTCATCTTTTTCTTTGGGAGCCAATCACAGGGCGGCCATCTTGGATTTTCAGTTTTTTCGGATTTTTCTGGTAAACTACGGGATGTGCCTAAAAAGATGACGTGCCATTTGTAACTGTAGGATGTCGGCAACCATGCGTCTAATTCGGGTCAAGTGGGGTCTAAAACCACTCAAACTTTGATACACTATTACGAGGCCGCCATTTTGTTTTTCTAAATTTTTGAGTAATATTTGTAAATCATCTAAGCAATACTACAGATACCAAAAATTTCAACCGAATCGGCCGGAAAACAAAAGAGATACGATAGGCAAGCCCGGCCGCCATTTTGTTTTTTTGAAAAGTCGGAATTTTCCTGGGGTCACCCCGCCACTTTGCACACTTTTCCCTTACATGACTTGACTCCAAAACGACTCCTTCTGGGAGAACAATTATGTCAATCAGTGAGTGAGTGAGTGAGTGAGTGGTAGTCGAGCTTTATATATTATAAACTAGATGTCGCGCGGTGCGCGAGGCCGCAAGCGGCCACGCGTGTTTCTGTGGGGTCGTATTTTGACAGAAAAATAAAGTCTAATTTTGGGCGCCCATCTTGTTTTAGCCATTTTTGATAATTTTCTATGTGAATTTTGTCTTTTTTTAGTATAAGTCGAAAAATAATAAATTTTTGTAAAATATTTCTTTTCATGGCAATACTACTTACTGAGACCCACAATCGCTCCATACAACCCAACTTTCCAAAGTGTTGCCAACTTGCCTAAAAATACCAATAAAAATTATAAAAACCCAATTTTTTCAGTAAAGAGAGAATACCGGAGCGGCCATCTTGTTTTTCCAGTTTTTCGGATTTTTCTGGTAAGCCACAGGATATGCCCTATGCAATGACTTCAATCACGTCTCTGTAGCATATTGGCATCTGGGAGATCAATTCGGGTCTTTCGAGGTCTACCCTAAAAATTCAATCGGCCATAACTTTCAGTGTTGCTAGGCGAAAATCAAAAAACCTACAAAAGGTCATAGGCAGGGGTAAAATGTACCGTTGACTGTTACTCGTTTTTGCAAAATGGTAAAATTTAGATTTTTGACTTTTTGCATTAAAAGTAAAAAAATACCCCAAATTTTGTGAAACTTGTTAAACATGGCAATACTCCGTAATAAGACCTCTAACCCAGCCATA
The DNA here is from genome assembly GCA_963855545.1 of Ethmia dodecea. Lineage (NCBI taxonomy): Eukaryota > Metazoa > Arthropoda > Insecta > Lepidoptera > Depressariidae > Ethmia > Ethmia dodecea. Next base: position 6,218,540 of record OY979449.1, read on the forward strand.
CAAGCCAACTCGCTCAGGTGTCGCCATCTTGCCGAAAATCGACATTCAAAATCTTGTAAAATCCATCCTTTTCTTTAAGAGCCAATCACAGGGCGGCCATCTTGGATTTTCAGTTTTTCGGATTTTTCTGGTAAACTACGGGATGTGCCTAAAAAGATGACGTGCCACTTGTAACTGTACAATGTCGGCAACCATGCGTCTAATTCGGGTCAAGTGGGGTCTAAAACTACTCCAACTTTGAAACACTATTACGCGGCCGCCATTTTGTTTTTTCAACTTTTTAAATAATTTTCGTAAATCATCCTAAAAGTTTAACCGATTCCAAAAATTTGAGCCGAATCGGCCGGAAAACAAAAGAGATACGATAGGCAAGCCTGGCCGCCATTTTGTTTTTTTGAAAAGTCAGAATTTTCCCTGGGTCACTCCGCCATCTTGAACACTTTTCTCATAAATGACTTTTTTCCAAAACGACTCCTTCTGGGAGAACAATTATGTCAATCAGTCAGTGAGTGAGTGAGTGAGTCAGTGGTAGTCGAGCTTTATATATTATAAACTAGATGTCGCGCGGTGCGCGAGGCCGCAAGCGGCCACGCGTGTCTCTGTGGGGTCGTATTTTGACAGAAAAATAAAGTCTAACTTTGGGCGCCCATCTTGTTTTAGCCATTTTTTAGTACAAGTCAAAAAATAATAAAATTTTATCAAATATTACTTTTCATGGCAACACTGTTTACTGAGACCCACAATCGCTCCATACAAGTCAACTTTCCAAAGTGTTGCCAACTGGCTAAAAAATGCCGATTCAGATTAAGAAAATTGAAATTTTTCAGTAAAACAAAAATTACGGGGCGGCCATCTTGTTTTTTTCTATTTTTCGGGATTTTCTAGTATACTACAGGATATACCCTATGCGATGACACCAAACACATCCCTGTAGCATATCGGCATCTGGGAGATCAATTCGGGTCTTTTGAGGTCTACCCTAAAAATTCAATCGGCCATAACTTTCAGTGTTGCCAGGCAAAAATCAAAAAACCTACAAAAGGTCATAAGGAGAGATAAAATGTACCGTTGACTGTTACTCGTTTTTGCAAAATGGTAAAATTTTGAGTTTTGACTTTTTGCATAAAAAGTGAAAAAATACCCCAAATTTTGGGAAAATTGTTAAACATGGCAACACAACGTAATGAGACCTCCAACCCCGCCGTACACGCCAACTCGCTCAGGTGTCGCCATCTTGCCGAAAATTGACATTCAAAATCTGGTAAAATTAATCTTTTTCTTTGGGAGCCAATCACAGGGCGGCCATATTGGATTTTCAGTTTTTCGGATTTTTCTGGTAAACTACGGGATGTGCCTAAAAAGCTGACATGCCACTTGTAACTGTACAATTTCGGCAACCATGTGTCTAATTCGGGTCAAGTGGGGTCTAAAACCACTCAAACTTTGATACACTATTACGAGGCCGCCATTTTGTTTTTCTAAATTTTTGAGTAATATTTGTAAATCATCTAAGCAATACTACAGATACCAAAAATTTCAACCGAATCGGCCGGAAAACAAAAGAGATACAATAGGCAAGCCCGGCCGCCATTTTGTTTTTTTGAAAAGTCGGAATTTTCCTGGGGTCACCCCGCCACTTTGCACACTTTTCCCCTACATGACTTGACTCCAAAACGACTCCTTCTGGGAGAACAATTATGTCAATCAGTGAGTGAGTGAGTGAGTGAGTGGTAGTCGAGCTTTATATATTATAAATAAAATAAATAAAATAAATAAATAAATAAATATTATAAATAGATATAAATAAATAAATATGTAGCTTGTGAAAATTACATGAGGAAAATGCTTGGAAAATATTATCACAAATTTCACAAAAGCTGCCGTAGCAGTCGTGGCCGAGCGGTTAAGGCGTCTGACTAGAAATCAGATTCCCTCTGGGAGCGTAGGTTCGAATCCTACCGACTGCGGAATTATTTTAGTATCTCATTTTATAGCATATTTTTTTAGTCTTTATGTAATAATTACTTCCGATTAAAAAAATACTTATAAATAAGTCAAGAAAGAAACAAAAATATTGTTTTACATAAGTAGGCACGTACGTACCGACATACTCTTACATCACATTTCTAAATAACCATCATTGTCATTTTGTAAACCTTCGCGTCATTTACAACAAAACTAACAAGGCAAAAACGGCATTGATCGGGAAGATGGCCGACGCAGGGTCTCATTAGGCGAAGTGCACGTGCATCGCCGACGGCATTGCCCGCTTTTACCGACAGGGTTGCATTGCGACAGATCTGCCACTCGATCTCAGTAAAAGTGCAGATCATTGAGATTAATATCTCGAAGGCGGCCAGTCATTTACGAAAGTGAGCTGTTTTATGTAGCTCAATCAATAAGGAAACTAGTTTCACAACGGATACATTAACTGGATTGTAAACGATAGATAAATTAGATTAAGACAAAAAACAACATTATCGTCGGATAAAAACACAATTTGCGCTCAAAATGAAACACTAAACCACATTAGCTTCGGCCAACTGCCACCCCTGCGCAAAATAACTTTTCGTCATGGGATTACGACTCCGTACCAGGGATTTAAGGTTTCATTACTTGCTGCGAGTCCTTTCCTGCTCTCATAACCCTTACCATAGTAATTACTGATCGATAATGTATTTATTCTGAGCAACTATGTTATCGACTTCTTTTTAAATAGTAGTTACGTAACAGTTCCTCAAACATATTAGCGTTCTACTTATTTAATATCATTGGTTCTATATTAGTACTTACAAGCTTTAAAAACGTCGATAAAGCTTTTGTTTATGTAATCATTCATACATATTTTTTTATGCTTTATAAATATAGTATGATATTTATCTATGATACTATTCAGTAAGTAAGTATTCATTTAGATCCTGTTTTTTTTTAAGTTGGAAAGATAATGTGAAAACCTATGATAAAATAATATTACTTATTTAAGTAAGTATAGTTAGTTCCAAATTGTATTTAAATAGTGACCAGTCCTATGTACGCAAGGTTATAGTTTAAAAAAAATTACAAATAACTTTATAAAAACTATGTTAATAATTACGAACACAACAATAAACATTTAAATCTGTCGAGCCGTTCTGAGAATGATGATTTTTGATACATGCAGCAAATGATTTTTATTTTTACGAAGTCTGATTAGATTCTGTAAATTATTTGCTCATTGAAGTTCTCTTATTCGTAATCGTAGTAGGGGCGAATTTCCCTCTTAGTACAGCGAGGCTATGGAGTCAAAATCGGGGACGGAGGGAGCGTAGCGAGGCGAGACCTCTAATGTACAAATATTGCGGACGAAATGAATATATTCGGCCCCCTCCGATGCTGAGGGCCGTACAAGTGCACGTTTTGATTAAGTCACTGGATATGAATGTATGGACCGACGCGACATGACACTTAGCTCACGTGATGGATTGGCATTTTTATTAGGCATAGAGTAGGTACATTATTATATCGGAAATAGGTTTCGACTATACACTAAACTTAAACGAATTGCCAATGCCCTTGCATTGTGTGATAAAATGCTTTGTCAATTATGTCATCAGCTCGGATTGATGCATTTGGAGGCAAAGAGTATGTGGGCTTAGGCTCTGGAAGAATGAACCGTATATCTGTAGTGATAAACTATTTACCATTTTTCAAACACTACCGGGCTATCACAGTAAGTATTCAGTGAAATTATACAACATCACCGAAACTAGTCCGCGATATTGTAGGTAGTTGAGACAATTAACAAAATTCTTTGCAATAACAATCTCACAACACTTTTTCTGATGATAGCAAGCCAAAAGAAAAATCTGTACCTATATCACATAAAGGAGTGTAGCATCAGTATAAAGGAGCGTGTATACTGTATAAATGTAGCCAGTTGTTGCCATTTCAACCAATTCTGCACCCACCAGTCCCTAGCGTCCCGCTAATACTCCATATGGCACAACGCACTGTGCGTTGCATAAACAACCGCTATTACTAGAGCTCTCTTCTCCCTTATTTTTGACTTCGATAGCTGATAAGTACACGAGGCCACCTTACACTGGACAGCAATATTCATGGCAGTGCAAGGGCGGAACAACTGATGCAACGACATATGCATGCATTAAGGGAAGATGAGACCATTCGGAATCCAGCAGCTTACACTAATTTGTACAACTGGTCATAATTTTTAGAAACACTCAAATAAAAAACATTTAGTAGTTCAAAACACTATCGAAGTGAATCGCCGAGCGTCAGCAATCTCGTATAACATTCTCAGGTTCTAAGAATACCGCCTTTCTGGCGCCAGACAGTGAGTTGACACCGCGATTATGTGGTAACTTACAACACATTCCTATGTATATATATGACTAGGTAATCTGAACACGTTTATGTAAATGTAACCAAACACTTTTCCTTATCTAGTAATCTGGTAGCCAGTTACATTCACATCGCAATTTATTTTATAAAATATGGTGATGAATGTATACCTACTACTTAGAAGTATAGAATTTCTAAGTTTTTAGCGAGCGTGCCTGTGTTGCATGGTAACTTATTTGATAGCTCTTATACATAGAATTAGGTACTTGTATGAAGCTGTAGATACTATACTCGGGCTCGAGGTGTACTGAGTTTTCCCAAAACCTTCGTACAAATTTATCGCCAGCTCGACGGAAAAGTACCTAGAACATGATGAGAGATCTCACTGGTCCAAGAATTGTTTTTGATTCAGGTTCCGGCGATGGTCTCACCACTCGTCTATCCATCTTTAAGGGCAGTCCATGTGTAGGGGCCTGAAAAATACACTGGTGAAAACAGGGTATTTTCAGTAGTGAAATACGCATAGCTACATACAGGCAACATCTTGGAGTCACGAGCATTTTCACACATAGGTACTTTGTGCAAATCACTATCACGACACATATAGATGTGCACGCAGAGCATGACTCTTAAGAAACGAATAAAGAGGCCTCTGTATTTTCATAAAATAACCGCTGTTTAAACAAGAGTTCGTTTAGTCCCGTGTTTATTGTTCCCACGGCCATCCCACGCACTTAACACCTTCACGAGTCGCCCGGAGTAACGCAAAGCACGACATAACGTGACAGTATCTATTTAAAAGTGTATTGTAAGATTTACAGAATGAGAAACCTTGCATAATAATTAATAATATCTAGCTCGATTTTTGTAAAAGCTCTTGGAATAACTATAGTAATTTCATTTGGGTAAGATTACAGATTATGTAGTATTTATTTATTTCCTTTCGTTGTAGGTAGGTAGTTGTATTTTTTTGGAAAAATGCTGCTGAGAAGTATGTAATTTTCTGTACAAACTCACGTGTAAATAAAACGATAAATCCCGGTTTGAGTAGGTTTATGTCTAAGCCGTCAACACCAGCGCATAAGCGTATTTATTTGGAGAGCTGACGATGGCCGACTGTTATGATTTGTGAGCTTTTCTATAACAAATACTTCACTTAATGATTGGAACTATAATATAGACTTTCCATAACATTTACTACACTTAATGCTCCGATTCTAGTGGTACCTACCTACAGCACATTTGGTAAAAGTAACAGTCTTTCGTCAGTTTCCGCAAACAAAATAATATGCTGTGATAATTCCCTATGAAAAAACTCGAGACTAGACGTAACTTCTGTTAGAACCAACATACGAATTCACTTGGTTAGTAGTTTTTTGTATATTTCTTTGTCAAATTGTAGTACCATCTCTGGATCTGCTGATATCATTCGGAACATTTCTGCACTGATCGAAAGTTACATTAAGTAAGTATTATTTATTAACGCGAGTAAAATTAAGAGAATATAGAGTTTTAGAACAGAGGATCAGCATAAATATAGGTATAAGAGCGCAAAATAAATAACAAAAGGTTGTATAAAAAAGTGCTTTTTGATTTCTTACAAATAAATGATGTAAGAGGTTGATCTTTCCCAATACGTTTCACCATTTTTAAATTACTATCGAAAGGGCATGCTAATAATAGCGATTTCTTCCGGTTTCTTGAAGTAGGTACCTACAACAGTTGTGCCTTATCAAAGAATTTTCCAAAGACCCAAGTCCTTGACGAGTCATACATATTTTATTACAGTATGCTATGCGTAGGTTTCATATTTTACAACGGCTTTTTCTATAATAAACCGTCATAAAACGGTTTTTTATGAGGGAAGTGGTATCGCGAGTGTGAACCGCGCAACAGCCGCGGGCGACGACGAGTTGATAGCGCACAGGAACCTTGTCGCACTAATTTATACGCATAATGATTCTCTTGATGTGTTTTATAGTATGAAAAATAATCCGCAGCTTTCACTACAACATTAAAATGACAAGGTGCTCTAAAAATTAAATGATAATGAAAACAGCGTCTCAATGTAACATACAGCATTTCTTCGAAGAAATAAACTAGTTGGGTTTGTTATGTTTTTTGTTTGTCTTGTAACTAAACCTAAGACCTTACTTATAATATGGATACATTTCTCTATACGAAGGAACCGTAATTCCAACGTATTAAAATTTCATACGCTGCAACACAAGCTAAACATCATATAATGCTAAGCTAGTATTGCACAGCTCAAAGCAAGAATCTCATTCACAATATATCGTTTCAATATTTTGTTAACATGTTCTCTTGCACGGAATTAGAGAAAATCCACTTTTATGTCAAATCGCTGCTAATCTTATAGCAAGCGAGTATTGATGTTACACGTAAAGACGAATACGAATACAATCGCCAAACGTCCTACGCATAATTTTAAACGACCTCAAAATTTAGCTTTCATGATGATCTCCAAAGTATTAACTCAGGAGGCATCGCTAAATAGGTCGACACCGTCACAAATAACTTCTGCAATTTTGGCCATGTAATTTATTTATTTGATCGTCTAGTAGTGTAGGACACTACTTTGTGAATAGTAATCCAGATCCTTTTTAGGATCATGATTTACCGTTTGCCATCAAAAGAAATCTTAACTTGATTCAACTATACTGTTAGTTTTCTATCGCATATTTATAAAATTGTCTTTCGCTCGCTTTAATCTTTAATAGCGCTGCCCACTTCAGCGCCATTCATGCCTAAGGCAATATTTCATGAAGGACACTTCATATTCCCCACCCCTGTTATCTCTTATCTGATGACAGACTCGAGATAAAATCGTCTTCCCCACATTCTCACCTCCTTTCAAGAAAAGAAATAAAAATGTGTTTGGTGGGAAGAGTAAGGAGCTCCACCTCGCCCCTTACGGTGATCGCCAACCCGCAACATTCCACAGCTGCGATTGCGACCCCCCCGAACGTCCCGGTTTTGCCGGACATCCGGTCTTTTATCCCGCCTAAGCAGGATCGTTGCGGCCGAAGCCGATTGTTGCGGCCGGAGCCGATTGTTGCAGCCGAAGCTGATTGTTGCGGCCGAAGCCGATTGTTGCGGCCGAAGCCGATTGTTGCGGCCGAAGCCGAGGTTTGCCCCGAAGGGACTGTTGCGACCGAAGTCGATTGATGCGGCCGAAGCCGAGTTTTGCCCCGAAGGGACCGTTGCGACCGAAGTCGTTTGTGGTGCCGAGTTTTGCCCCGAAGGCGAGTTACGGCAGTCATTAAGACCTCAGGATCATTTGCAGTAAGCCCCGAAAGGCATTCTCGAACATATTGATAATAAAAGTTACGCCCGGAGGCGCTTGGTGGTGAGATAGTCTTTAAGACCTCAGGATCATTTACAGTAAGCTCCAAAAGGCAATAAGTCCCGTAGGACAACTCGTTCATAGGTCTTAATGCTCGTCGTGACCCGACCTCGGTCCCTACGAGCCATCGATTCTCTTTCAGCCATCAGAAGCGCTGTCACACCCTGAATAAGCTTATAATGGTAGAACCATTAGTTTATATTGATACGCGTCGCGCGCGCACTCATATGATAGTATGAAGTAACCAATGTACGTTCTGCAAATACATGGTTACCATAGGATATATGAGGCATTCCTCATTTTCTCGTTCATTCGTGGTATCACTTTCATTATAATATCAAGCTCAACAGAAGCATGACAGACATCCCCGTCAAGCCAATCAAGATTCTAGACCCCTTTACCATGCCAATACGAATACCGACATGACTCCAGTTCCAGACTCCGAAGAGCCTTAAGCCTTCCTAAGTATCTTAATCTATAAAATGAACTAGCCAATTCTACAATCATTTATTTACATCATTATCATTATACATCAGTCTTTTCTTTAACACGAATCATAGCTCTTACATTTTAATAAAATACTTTTAAGTCATAACTTAGAACTCTACATTTTCAAGAACAAAAAAAAAAAAACTTAAAGGTTTACATTTCATTATTTACATCTTGCTCATAACTTTTATTTATAATACTTTGACAAATGAATAGTATTAAATTTGCCTCTTACTTCCCCAGTCTCTGGGTGCACTAAAATATACACATTTTCAAATGGTATTGAAGCAATTTTATAGGGACCTTCGTACAATAAATCAAATTTGCTTATTTGTTTATTTTCTGCGCTTGATTGCGTCACTCTCTTAATTTTTACTAGGTCCCCAACATGAAATTTAACCAACTTATGACTGGAATTAAATTTGGTTTGTCTATATTCGCTTTGTAGTTTTAATGATACTCTAACATTTTTCCTTACTTCCTGTAAATTTAGTCTATCCTTGGGCAATTTTAAACATCTATCAAACGTCATTCTATTGCTCTCACCATACAATACCTCACAGGGTGTATATCCAATACTATCATGTACTGTATTGTTATACAGTTTTTCTATTTCAGGCAACCGCGTTGCCCAACTCTTATGATTATCATGGCAAAATGTTCTAAACATTCTGCCCAGCTCTTTATTTACTCTTTCGGTACTATTAGGCCTGGGATTTCTTACAGTCGTGTAAATAGTTTTTATGCCAATATCATTCAAGCTCTTTCGCCATAAATTACTGATAAATTGACGCCCGTTATCAGTCATGATGGCTTTTGGTTTTATTATTTTAATAAAATGTTTGATCTTAGTGACAACTGATCTTGCAGTTGCACTTTTCATTGGATATAATTTTACAAATTTACTAAAAGAATCTTGCACTACTAGTATGTATTGATAACCAAACTTTCCACTTGGCAATGGCCCATAGATGTCGGCCATTACTAGGTCTCCAATATTTTGTGTTACAATTGATTGACAAGGCCCAAAATATTTAAAATTATTACACTTTGATAATTGACATATGTGACATTTATTTACAATATTTTTGACATCCTTTGTTAAGTTAGGCCAATAAAATCTGTCCCTAACATATTTAATAATTTTATATGCACCTTGATGACCCATCTCCTCGTGGATCTGTTTTGTTACACTCTCTACTAAAGCAGCAGGCAGGAACAGAACTTCTCTCCCTCCAACCCCCATGTGTAATTTATCATCTTTAATGAAACAATGTGGAACCAGCCTGTTTGTTCCCTCTGTCCTTTTGTCTTTCAAGTTTTGAATAATTTCGGAAGCCACAGGATCTACATCCTGCAGCTCCCTTATATTTCTTAATTGTTTATTTAAATCTTTATTTGGTGAACTTTCCATGTAAGCTATTTCTGGACAGATCGTCTTTTCCTCTTGTATGATTTCATTACTTGGAGGGTAGCGAGATAAAATATCTGCTCCAATATTCAACTTCCCTGCCACATGTTCGAAAGTGTAATTAAACTGTTCGATAAAAATTATCCAACGCGTCACTCTACTGTTATACAGTTTCATATTGTTTACAAACAACAAGGCCTTGTGATCAGTCCTTATAATTACATTTGCACCACGTAAATAAGTTTCAAACTTTTTAAAAGTGCTGATCACTGCGTAAAACTCCTGTTCTGTGGTCGTCCAATTTAATTCGGCGCCTTTTAAAGATCTACTATGAAAACCGAGGATTCTCATATTGTCATCATCGTCGTATTGATATAACACACCGGCTAGACCGATGCCTGAACTGTCAGTTTGCACATAAAACGGTTTTGTAAAATCTGGATGATGCAACATTATTGTGTTAATAAAACGACTCTTTAAGGCTTCAAAGGCCTTTTGTTCTGTATCGCCCCATGCCCATTTCTTTCCTTTCTTTAATAATTCACACAAGGGCATTATGCTTCTATTATAATCAGGAATAAATCGACGGTAAAAATTACAGAGCCCTAAAAAAGCTCTGATATGTTTGACTTTCTTGGGAACAGGAAATTCCCTGATTGCTTTAACCTTTTCAGGATCTGTTCTTATACCATCTGTCGATATAATAAATCCCAACATTTTTACTTCTTTGCAAATAAATTCACACTTTTGTAAGTTACATGTCAAGCCTGCTTGATGCAATCTCTGCAGGACTCTATCAATGTGCTCTAAATGCAAATCCAACGAGCCACAAGTAATGATCGCCAGGTCATCAAGATAATTTACACAAAATTCTCTTACATCAGGCCCCAAGATGATGTCCATCGCTCGACTGAAGCTACCCACAGAAGTTTTAAGCCCTTGCGGTAAAACATTATAAACATAGGATTTACCTTCGAAGGTAAACCCCGTGTACTTCTTACTTTCCTCACTAATGGGTATTTGAAAATAAGCGTTATTTAGATCGATCGTTGTTATATATTTCGCTCCGTGAAATGAATTTAAAACGTCGATCTGCATAGGAGGCTTCTCTGTCTCCGCCACCATGTGTTTATTTATTCCTCTGGCGTCCAGTAGTACTCGTATGTCGACGCCATCCTTCTTTAAAGTGAAAGTTGAAGGGCTTGAATATGGTGTGGCAGCCCTCGTTATAATACCCATTTCCTCTAATTCATTTAACTTTGCAGACATTTTTGCTTTATAAGCGTATGGAATTGGATAACTTTTGATCACTATTGGTTTATTGTGTTCCATTATAATTTTATGTTCATAACAATTTGCACGACCTAATTTGGTCGTGAACAATGAGTCATATTTCTTTAAAATATTAATCAATTTCTCTTTACTTCCGTGGTCATCCTTGCAGCCGAACTTCACGTCATCTTCGAGCCTTTGGTCAGTATTTACACGTAATTCACAATCGACTCTATTTACACTCATTAAATCATTAAAATTTTCAAATAAAATAAAAAATCGCTTTCCACCGTTCACTATGCAAACACCGTTTCTCTTATCAAATAGAAATTCAATCTTATATTTTGTCATAAAATCAAACCCCAAAATCATAGACCTTGTAAGACCGGGAACGATTAAAAAGGGTATTTCCAAGATTAACCCTTTAGTAAGCTCAACAGGCAATATAACTTGTCTATTTATCTTCGAGGAGCGTTGTCCCACAGCCCCCCGTATTTGGAACCCTTTGACTGGTATAATTGGCAACTTAGGGTTTCTCTTATTTATTTCATTAAACATTTCTTCTGAAATGCAAGTAATATCTGAACCCGTGTCTAACAGAGTCAAGATTTTAAGGCCTTCACATTTGACTAATATATCGGGTCGCATCCCACCAATCAATTCTTTCGTCCTTTCATCTTCTTCAAATACTGTATTTAAATGTTTACTCTGTATCAATTTTTCAGCCGAAAGCAAATTAAAACGGTCTCGAATGAGACCTGATATACCCTCTATGATATTAATATAACCAAGACCAGTTCGCCCCACCTGGCCTTTCGCCTCGATTGGTTTTATTATACCTTTATTATGTTTGCCTAATGGCTGGCCGGGTTGCCACCCTTGCCTTATCATAATCTTATAACCGATCGAATTGACTTGTGGGGTTGTGCCCCGTTTCCTAGCTGAGCGCTGTGGGGCAGAGCTGCACCCAGCCTCTACTAGTTTTTTGGAGGTTCTTCAATGGCCTTCACAGTTTCCAACGATGCGGTAACCGGAACAGTGGGCGCCTTCACTGCACCAGTCCCGCCTCGCATGAAACCTGTGTTGTCTTCTCTTGGCCTCTTCCAATCTTTGTACTTGATGGAAGCCTTATGCGCTCCTTGAGGAACGAGACATGAGTTACTGTTATGGTGTGGTCCCTTGTCATCTGCTTCATATTGGTTAATATTATCCATCTCTCGCAAAAATTCGGTTGCTGCGAGTATGTTATCTTGCTTTGATAATGTCCATAGTTGTTGGACATTACGTGGAAAATGACGCATCAAATCTGATATCAATTGTGAATCGCTCATTGGATATGTTAACATCTTTACTTGCCCAGCATATTTCATAAAATGAGCGGTCATAGTGGGATCTTTGCTCCGGTCCCATTTTCCACTTACAATTTCTCTACGTACTTTATTTTGCTCAACTTCATTCCAATAAGTCAGAAGAAAATCACGTTTAAAATCTTCATAATTCTGCCAACGACTCTTATAAACTCTGCCCCAATCTCTTGCTTGACCTTCTAGGCACTCCATTACAGTTGCCAACTCATTTCCTTGGGCAGGTATTTTCCTTATATATGCCGTCAAATCCTCCAGGAAAGTCACTGGATGTGTCTTCCCTGGTTTGCCACTATATTTCGGCTTTTCAGAATTTAAATTTGTGATAGAATAAACTATCTGTTTATTTTCCAACGGATCCATGTCTTTTCTTGAAGTGGTTTCAGGATTAGAGATACCTGCTCCACTATTTATTTGTAATTTCTTTTGAGTATCAGAGGTCTTTTTTACCTCTTCTTCTAACTTATTCAGTTTCGCCTCCAACGTTTTATTCTGTTTTAGTATTAATTTATATAACAACGTGTACTCTTTTGAAGCTCGAGTCGCCGACTCTGTGTCTGGGCTGCTCTGTTTTTTCGCTTTTTTGGTCTTTTTCTTTTTAGGTGGCTCGTAATCTCCACCACTCTCATCTCGAGTCGGATCCAGGTCTTCGTAATCCGACATTTTTGTCGTTTATTTATATACACTTATAATTTAAAAAGGCACTATTTTAAAGTCACTGTCTTATAAAATTCACAAAGAAAAGTCTTGCTCAATTTCAAAATAAAATTAAAAGTGGTCCCATCTATAATCACATAGTCCTCCTCTATTGGGTTTATATACAATAATCACTATTCCTATTCTTCCTTATTATTTATTCAATCAGACACCTGTAACAAAGAAATTTTTCATTAATTTCATTTTTATTGGCAACCATTTCTTAGGGAGGACCTAAAGCTAGGTGTCTGAAGCATGATCTCTCATTCCATTTTCACGGACAGCAAATTGTAGGCATGAAGCCTACTTTAGGCAAGCCACAACCAAGCACCAGGTCAGAATATAAATCGTTGATCCATATCCTGGCCATCACGGAACCAAATTGTAACTAAACCTAAGACCTTACTTATAATATGGATACATTTCTCTATACGACGGAACCGTAATTCCAACGTATTAAAATTTCATACGCTGCAACACAAGCTAAACATCATATAATGCTAAGCTAGTATTGCACAGCTCAAAGCAAGAATCTCATTCACAATATATCGTTTCAATATTTTGTTAACATGTTCTCTTGCACGGAATTAGAGAAAATCCACTTTTATGTCAAATCGCTGCTAATCTTATAGCAAGCGAGTATTGATGTTACACGTAAAGACGAATACGAATACAATCGCCAAACGTCCTACGCATAATTTTAAACGACCTCAAAATTTAGCTTTCATGATGATCTCCAAAGTATTAACTCAGGAGGCATCGCTAAATAGGTCGACACCGTCACAAATAACTTCTGCAATTTTGGCCATGTAATTTATTTATTTGATCGTCTAGTAGTGTAGGACACTACTTTGTGAATAGTAATCCAGATCCTTTTTAGGATCATGATTTACCGTTTGCCATCAAAAGAAATCTTAACTTGATTCAACTATACTGTTAGTTTTCTATCGCATATTTATAAAATTGTCTTTCGCTCGCTTTAATCTTTAATAGCGCTGCCCACTTCAGCGCCAGTCATGCCTAAGGCAATATTTCATGAAGGACACTTCATATTCCCCACCCCTGTTATCTCTTATCTGATGACAGACTCGAGATAAAATCGTCTTCCCCACATTCTCACCTCCTTTCAAGAAAAGAAATAAAAATGTGTTTGGTGGGAAGAGTAAGGAGCTCCACCTCGCCCCTTACGGTGATCGCCAACCCGCAACATTCCACAGCTGCGATTGCGACCCCCCCGAACGTCCCGGTTTTGCCGGACATCCGGTCTTTTATCCCGCCTAAGCAGGATCGTTGCGGCCGAAGCCGATTGTTGCGGCCGGAGCCGATTGTTGCAGCCGAAGCTGATTGTTGCGGCCGAAGCCGATTGTTGCGGCCGAAGCCGATTGTTGCGGCCGAAGCCGAGGTTTGCCCCGAAGGGACTGTTGCGACCGAAGTCGATTGATGCGGCCGAAGCCGAGTTTTGCCCCGAAGGGACCGTTGCGACCGAAGTCGTTTGTGGTGCCGAGTTTTGCCCCGAAGGCGAGTTACGGCAGTCATTAAGACCTCAGGATCATTTGCAGTAAGCCCCGAAAGGCATTCTCGAACATATTGATAATAAAAGTTACGCCCGGAGGCGCTTGGTGGTGAGATAGTCTTTAAGACCTCAGGATCATTTACAGTAAGCTCCAAAAGGCAATAAGTCCCGTAGGACAACTCGTTCATAGGTCTTAATGCTCGTCGTGACCCGACCTCGGTCCCTACGAGCCATCGATTCTCTTTCAGCCATCAGAAGCGCTGTCACACCCTGAATAAGCTTATAATGGTAGAACCATTAGTTTATATTGATACGCGTCGCGCGCGCACTCATATGATAGTATGAAGTAACCAATGTACGTTCTGCAAATACATGGTTACCATAGGATATATGAGGCATTCCTCATTTTCTCGTTCATTCGTGGTATCACTTTCATTATAATATCAAGCTCAACAGAAGCATGACAGACATCCCCGTCAAGCCAATCAAGATTCTAGACCCCTTTACCATGCCAATACGAATACCGACATGACTCCAGTTCCAGTCTCCGAAGAGCCTTACTCCCGAAGATTTGGTCGAGTGTTCGCGTACTAGACCAACAACACTCCTCGAAGATAGCTAGATGTTGCTTTTCACATTTCAATGACAGACGTTATCAACCTCCATCAATTAAGTGTTAGTCGATACCATCGTCTCCGTTACTTAGCACCAAGAAGCTCAGAAGTAGTCTCCGGGTGTTTACTATGAACCACAAGACAGCGCTAAGAGGTGCGTCGTCAGTCATTCTGCTACTACCTCCAATGTGTAATATTTAAAAGCGATCGTTACATCAGACGAAGCTTATGGAACATATCCAAAAACTAAGTCCATATAAGATCACCGTGCCGTACCGTTAGGCAGTGCTGAGGCCCGGACTTTTTACCTTTTCGCACTATACCGCCAAACAGTGTTGAACAAGACAATTGTGAATCGAAGCGTAAGCCCCAACATCACAAGCAAGTCATAATGCAAGTTAAAGAACGGAGGTGTCGCCACCGCCAAGCTAGCATTGGTATGTGCCGACATAAACACCGACCGCGGTGCGGTGAAACGTACTGACACAACCGCTGCACCACTCGGGCAGTACCACACCCTGTCAATAACTCAAACACCACAACCCCTGTCTCGTCCCGACATTTGCGTTCGAGCGGACGGCGTTAGCCGCCCTAAGATGGGAGGGAAACCCAGGTGTAACATAGGCCAAACTCTCTTATTTACTTTTATTTTGTCATGCATTTCATATATTAGGCTCGTTTAGAATATTGCATAAAACTACCATATTCCATTAATCAGACAGGGAACCCATACCTGCCTGTCCTCATAACTTCTGTTATTAACGAACCTTCAAGCTAATAACGCCATATGGGAGTTTTATATTTTTATTTTATTTATTTATTTATATGCATCATATATACTCATCGTATCGCCCCTTGTATCGTACACCATAGGTCCAACCTTTGGTTGAGGTGGCACCCTCCCTCACCATATATGCCAGAACCCCCTCTTCGTGTCCCGCCCGGAAAAACCCGACCATCTCCGATTTGGATGAAACCTTTTGTATATCGTAGGGTCCGTGAATAGCATTACAATGGTATACTTTTTATCTCTCTAGCTCCAATAGTTCCGGAGTTATAACCGAAAAATGGTTTATCTTAATACAAGAACTATTCCCCTATATTTTCCATACTAAACAAGTCGGTTTTTCCTGAACCCTACTGAAACCAATTTCTAACTACTTTTATGAAACTTTTATGCTATTTTAACATCTCTTCGATCATACCAAGTCCTATTTTACTGAATTTTCATAATTTTTCGTATTTTCCTAAGTTTTAATATGTTTTTATTTCTGACTATATTTACATGTGTTTACATGTTTACAGCCCCACCAAGCTGTTTTATGTTCTTTTAGTATTTTATATATGATATTAGGGTTGAGGAGTTACAGTCTTATAAAACTATACAACAACATAATTTTCAGGCAGTTATGAAGTTGATAATAAATGTTGTACCTATATTGTATACGTAAATACTTGACTGTACATTATTTATCGACGGGCCTGTTGACTCAGTTGGTAGAGACCCTGCCTTCTTCGGTTCGATCCTGCTCGGGGCTAATTTGTGTGCATGAACATGTCTAGGCTTAGTGTTTCGGTATATTTATATAAGTATTTTTATCAGTTGATTAGTACCCATAGTACAGGCTCAGCCTAGTCTGGATCCGAATGTGTGAATTGTGTCCCACAATTTATTATTATTATTATTAAAAATAAAATATCTATCATACTATTTTCAGCACAGTTATGCCACGTGTGGTAGTTACTCTACCAATAACATAATTTCAAATTTCACATCTAGCACTGGATAATGCCAAGTAGGTATAATTCGATTTATTAAGTATACTAGGTAATATAAAAACACGTTCGCTTCCAAATAAAATATAACAATAGCTACTGTGCTCAATTTTTTTTTTATTAAGGGCGCCTACTTACACCTACTAAATGCAAAATTTGATCTAAATCGTTAGAGCCGGTCCTGAGATTTGATTTAACATTCGATATGTACAGTATCTATATATATCTACAGTATCAGTATAGCTATATATGTATATACCTAAACACACCAACTCACTGTAGTAAGTTGGTTGTATCTATAATCTAACTGATAAATTCGAACACAATCGCAACCGGCCCTGTGGCGCAACGGATAACGCGTCTGACTACGGATCAGAAGATTCCAGGTTCGAATCCTGGCAGGGTCGCATAAATTGTATTTTTACTTTTTTTTTATTTTTTTTCATGTATCTTATTGTTTTATTTTTTTTCATGTATCTTTAGTCCAGTCAACAAATTACCCAACAGTAGGTGTAGAGTGCGTGAGCGGGGACCTCAGCGATTTCTTCAGTAAGTTGTTCAGTTCTTTAAAATGGTGTGTCGTAGCGAAAACCTATCTTCTACATAAAGAAATCTACAACTTTTATCTTATACACTTTTTTTAAATTCCTATCCGTTTTTGAACTACACGTTCCGGAAGAGTGAAAATTTTCGAAAAAAGTACTTTTATCAAACACTAGCTGTTGCCTTTTTCGTTCGCGTTATTTCGGGATAAAAAGTAGCCAATATGTTAATCCAGGTCCTAATCTATCATCCTACCAAATTTCATCTAAATTCGTGCAGCCGCTAAGTTATTTTCGTCTTTTATCAAATAGATATCTACACTAATTTATACTTACATAAATCGAAACTAAAATGTAACCGGCTAAAAAAATTATTGGTAACTATAAAAGTTACATTTATTAGGGTTACAAAGACAAATAGTTTTAGTTGAACATCATTGAGCAAATCATGCATTGTTACAGGTAAGTACAATAATTATTTTAAAATATTATTTTTCATTTCTTCGACATCAATTATGCAATCGGCAATTCCTTCACGAGTGTGAGTGTAAAAGCTATCAAACAGAGCAATGGTAGCGATGATGCAAGTTTTGAATGAGAGCACAAAATGTATTCACTAAAATGGCATTTGAAGCACATCCATGAGAGGAGCCTAGACATTACTAGTTTCTATCTATTTTGTGAAATTCTAAATAGACTTTTAGAGCATATTAATTTTCAATTTTTTTATTATTCACCTTTCGACGATCTATTTCTCATATTTAAAACTCATCGTAAATAGTTCACTTACAAGCTTTCAACTGTTACCTACGCCGCCTACGCGATGGATAACATACCGCATCCACCGCTATGACGTGACGTTATCTCCTGCTCCAATAGCTATTTCTGTAAGTTTTATCAGTAGGGTCAAGAGCACGCCTTCCGCTGATAACAATCCGATAACCACAACCGAAACCCGTCGCAGCATCCCCAAACTCCCGTTTATTTATTGCCAGAAATAACATTTACAAAGCGGTCACAAAAACCTACTCTGATAATGATAAGTGTGATAACAAACTGAACACATGTCTGAGTTCTTTTTTATTTGCTGAAGTGGTAAAGAATTGGGCAGTCTTTCTTCGAGTGTCTCAGTTATCTTGACGGGCATTGGCATGGACATGCCAGAAATATCTGACTTTTTGTTGTCTGTTTACCTGTGAAGATTCCAATTTCAAATATTGCTTTAGCTTTTAGTCCGTTGGCGTTATACGTCCGACAAACATCCTGTCCGGGAGCAAATATTGGATCATCTCGTCATCGTCAATCTAACCCGGACGTCACGGACACGTGCTAAATAACTATCTAGGGTACACTTTTGCTTCAATAGGTAATCGTTTTATATGCCTATTCGCATGTATCTATAGAACAACGAAATTAAAAAAGTCCTTTTCTATAAAATACCTACCTACTTGCATCTTAAATACAGTAGCAGATCGGATACAGAACGGTCCAGATCAATTATCTTTTACCATATAGGTAATTACTTAAAATTAAATTCTTACTTCAATTATAAAATTGTTAACTTCAATCATCATCTAAACGTGTATAATCCCTATTTTACTACTAATACTATTGTATACCTCTAAATCCAAAGGAATTTAATCGACGGCTTTTTGTCCTAGAACTCAGCAGAAGTCGCAAGCAAAATCCAGAATAATATCATTTAATTTAACAAACAACTGATTGAGCATATAGCCTTTATAAATAGACAACCGCACAAAACGGCAACGCTGCAAACATCTCCAAAGCGAATGCTGCGTGTTGGCTGACATGACAGCCGACAAGTGTCCTTTCAAGTGCGTAGCGCGAGTCATTCGATTACAGATTAGCATTCACACCCCATTATGCCCGTGACGAAATGCGCTCTCCAGTCCCACACTTTCCAGATAAAGTTAGCTTCAGTGTTTTTCTAGGAATGGTATCAAAATAATCATTGCAGCTGATCACAATCTTGGTAAATGGTGATGCTGATGCTGAATCTATACATTAATGGATAATAAACGTAAATGTTGTAATTGTAGTACTGACTTCATGAAACAAAACAGTCAATAAATATTTATCCGACAAGTAGGGTATTTTTTTCGGATGTACTTTATTTGTTTTTGACGCGGGATGATTAATAAATTTGACTTAGGTGGTACGTCCCAAGTAACATTTTAAACTGTATAAAAGCTGTATTCTGGACTATTTGTTTGCTATAGGCTGTTAAACGTTGCTGTATATAGACTGTATAGCAAACTATACAGCCCTTGTAACTCCGAAATGGGCCCCAAAATTATACAGCTTTAAGTGTAGATTTAGCTGTATAACAGCTGCATAATAGCTGTACTATTTGGCTGGCTAAGATACTATTTAGATACTTTTATACAGCTTCCATTCTCTAATTTTCCTTTTTATTCTTTTATACAGACTCAAGCTTGTGAAAATCTTAATAGAAGAATAAATATATTATAGTTGTGTTCGTGGTTGAATTCATTCTCCATTTTATTTCTTAATTTACTATGTACCAAGGCAGAGACCATATGTGAAGTGTAAGTGAAAAAATATTTAATAACTAAGTGGTAAGAACTCTTTACTGTATATCGTTGTTGTTATGCTTGCGACTGATATTTTTATGTGAATATGTATACTAGTTTTAAGCTCAAAACTCACGCCCCTTCGAAATAAGGAATATACATACATTTTTTCTGTAACAACAAATATGTGATCATATTTGAAAACAGTTTTAAGAGTAACCCGGACTGTTCTATCGATAGTAAACCTAATTGTGTATACTATACAGTTAAAATCCTTTGTTAATTTGTACTGAAATTTCAAAAACAAACAAAAAAATATCTCGTAAAATTGGAATGCAATTTATAGGTTATGATAAAATGGCGTCCTTACTTTATACAGCTCTTGCTCTTCTAGTACCCCTTAATGCAGCTTTTTGCATAACAGAGTCGTTATTTAAGAACGTATCTCAGCCTAAAGAGTAACATTGTCTGTACATTAGTATTTAAGTACTATAGAAGCTGTCTTAAGTCTTATTCATATTCATTAATACAGGTAATTAGGGTTCAGTTGAAAATATAGAAAACCTCATTATGACCCAAACCAAGGCCCGTTTAGTTTTTTTTTTTACTTATTTAACTTTAGTTTATTTTTAAAAGGAAAGAAAACTGCATTCAAGGTTTTTACTATATTGCTTTTTTCAGGATCAACATGCCATTCAAGATTGTAGAGACAATCGAAAGAGGGAAACCTAAGCTATTCATCGTGCCAAGTTGCTGGGAAAAGAAGGGATTATTAAGATGGCCTCCTAAAAAATATCCCATAAATAAACTTATAACAAACGAATTTTTTTTTAATGCACTTTGAGAAATATTATTGTCAATGGCCCATTTTTTTATATGATTGCGAAACAATAAATTTAGATTTGCTTCGTCTTCATCTGATGAACTTTCAGACTCAACAATTTCGCTATAATTGTCCATACTTTGCTCCATTATACCCGATTCTGCCTGTACAGAACCCTCACCGCATGTCACTAACCCAACATACATATCTTCAGCACAGATATTTGCTATTTCATCATGATCCAACAATTTTGATTCTACGGAACACTCATTGCATGATGGTGATACCAACTTGGAATTTGGCTGTCCGTGCCCTTGTAAAATTATATTTTGTTCCGTTAGTTCACGTTCGGAATAAGCTTTTTTTAATTTTCTTTTTATTCCGCCGGTTCTTTTTTGTTTTTTCCATGGTTTTATATCCACCTTAACTCTTGTTCACTTAAAAAATTGGCTAATCATCAAAATTAAGACTAAGTTTTGTTATTTGTTGTATCTAATAAATAGAATGATTTTAAGCTATATTAGTTTCAAAATAATCGATAAGCTGGATAATTGTGTATGCGAACACTAATAATAATAACTTTAATCTTCTAAAACACGATAAACTGTAAAAAGGGAAAAATGTACGCCAATCGCATAAGGCTTTAAAAAAGGGTAAATCTAAACTCTTTTACATGAGATAGAATTATATTACTCTATTATAAAGGGAATTGCTTGCTAAGAGTATCCTAGATTTCCGTTGTACAGCTATTATCAAGCTTAACTTGAAGGCTGAACAATAGAGTAATTTTACACTAATATTCAGGCTATAATAATATTTAATGCTCTTGTACAGAAGAAGGTTATACAAAAGTATAATTTGAGAGCAATATACAGTTTTTGTCGTATAAAGTTGCTGAACGCAGTTTCTTACGCCGCAGTCTGTATTTTAGTGTTTTCCAATGCTATTTAAAAGCTAAAGGTAAGAAATTAGGCTCTATACAACCGTTAATCAGCTATACTGTATATAGTTGTACAGTTATACTTTAGTACAGTCCTAAACATATTTTTACACTCTTATACATCATTTATTAAGCTTATAGCTGGTAATGCGCTGGCAAATATAATATTGTTCCGCTTAAATGTTACTTGGGGTATTATGTGGGTGACGTCATAAAAACACAAATTGGCGGACGCTAGGTATTGTAAAGCATAGTGAGGTGTAATTCTATTCGTCTACAGACTGTACTAGAAAGAGGGAAATAATGAATGTAATGATGAGCCATATAATATGTAATCCATTAGAATCAGCTAAATCGTTTTGTGCCCATAAAATATACAACATTGTCAATGAAATGCTTTATAGCGTATATAGCTCTTAAAATATCAAATAAACCAAAGTGTCTTATCCCTTGAAGATAACTTTACGGAATTATTCATTGTCGCTCCGCCGTGATTCGCTCCGCCCGCCCAGCGGACCTTAAAGGGAACTCCGTGAGGGGATGACGAAACAATTGAACCATTTAACAAGACCTCCCTTGCCCCTGTGACTAGTTAACCGAACAGGCCATAAAGAGGGAAGCAATGCACCGCAACAGGTCTTTTAAGTACAGATTCGAAATGCGTGGGGATGTAAGACACAACAGATAAATTTTGATATCTTTACGACGGCTGAACATATAACCGTGACTCATTGTAAAATTGATCTAGATAATGTAATATTGTATTTCGTTTTGTTTCGTGATTTCTGGAACTTGTTTGTGTTTGGATTATGTATAGTTAAATAGATATCCATTTTTCAACCGATACTCATGGTCAGCTTTATTTATGTAGCACATACAATATTTTACTATTCGTCTAAAATCAACTAATTGGTAGTTTTTCAAGTTAAGCCTTAGTCGCCATTAGAGAGTAGGTACGCCACAATAATAAATTTCAAAAGCCTTGTACATATTGCAATTTCATCTCCGCGGACTTGACGTAGTTGAGTGAATGAAAAATAACCAGGAAAGCCAACCACAGATTTCACTGACAGAGGTACCTATTTCAAATCTACTATCCTAATTACGAGGTTGAGTTACAAAATAAAAATTTAAATAAAAAATAATAAAATAAATAAGCAATAATGGGGGTAGGCAGAGATATTCCATTTCTGGATGTACCCACTTTTCAAGAGATATGCTTTGGACCCCTAAACGTGATAGGTGGTGAGCCCATCGCCGTACCGGGTCTGTTTACACATGTCTCAGAATTATTCTGGGACCTGCGGGTTTTTCCTTCACCGTTGAGCTAGTGATAAATATGTAGGAGTACCTACGTTAGTTTTGAAAAACTCATGGGTACGAACCCGAGCCTCACTGATTTTCATCATGTCAAGCAGGCTCTTTAACCGTAAGGCTATCACTAAAAATTTAAAATGTTTAAATTATAAAAATGAAAAGCTATTTTCATACCCCCACAAAACATAAACATGCAACCCACACTGGCCGAGTAACATTTTATCGTTTATAAACTTAGCCCTCTGAATGCAGGCGCGTGGCGCGAACACGGCTTCTATCGCGACGCGTGTCGTGTCGTGTCGGTCAAATCGCGTGCTGGGACACACATTAATCATTGAATTGCATTAGGAAATACAATTAGAAAATGTTGTGAGTATCAAGTAAGTACAACACATTGCACTCACTTAGCCGTTGAGCATAGGTACAGCACCGGAATGGAAAACCGTTTTATTTTTGCAATACATAGTATAGTACAGTCTACACCGAAATAATACCAAAGAGTTGTGTAGCAAACAAACCATTTGGAGCTTTATGCTACAATAGGTACTAAATGAAAATCTAAGTTACACCTATGTATGCAAATTGTTGCTTCAACGGCTATTATGAAATTAGTCGAAGATTACCAACACAACTTTAGGGAATAGTATAGAGCTTTCTATCATTCAAAATAACACACATACAAAACTTCATCTCTATAAAATATTAGTGTAAATATGAATATGTATGTACATCCAGTTACAACGATAGGAATCAACGGAAACTGTAGAGCAGTTCCGGTTCGGCACGTGAATACATTTCCGGCGGTGTGTCGAAAATGGACCGCATTGTTGATATAAAGTTACATTCTCGCCTAGTGTGGGAAAAGTGTATTGATTTTTATTTAATGTACGCACATAATGGATTTCCATATCGTGAGTTAATGCCGTTCCCTAGTAACATTAAGTTGTCCTTAAACGGAATTCCACTACAATTGCACAAAAAGCGTAGGATTTGTATAATTATGACATAATTAACGTTAAAAACTACATTATTTGCATATCACGTCCACATTTATTCGAGGAATCTAATGAACAGCCATTATTTTCTCCATCTACGTCTACATGCATACATTGCATACTTATTGAGCCTTATACGAAGATTGCACAGATGGCTAACCAAATGCGTAACTTCACGTTCTGTCGATAATATAGCACGGAGGAGTCAATGGCGCTTGCAATGGCCCGGGCGGGTCCGCGCCTCCCGGGGGAGCTGGCCAACGAAGGGGTTACTGACGAACTCGTTGTCACAAAATACTTAGTAAATATCACAGGTTATTCTGATATGATATTTTGGAAATCACAATCATTATCTCAAGAAGAACAGGCGTTAGACGCCCAGAAAGAAAAAATAAATAGTATAAAAATATATTCCTCCGCCCTCTCCTCTCTCCTCTTTGATACTACTTATAATGTATAAAAATGAGTTTTTATCTCGGGTAATGCCCTTTATGCCGACTTTCCCATTTTGCCGACTTTTTTGTAAAGTCATACATATTTTACCGATATGTCGACTTTTCATGTTTTATTGACTTTTGTGATTTTATGCCGACTTTTAAATATTTCAATGCCGTTTTTCCCTTTTTGACAACTTTATAGAATTTGGGAATTGAGAGTTTTCTTTTGCCGATTTTAATACAGTCACGTTCATAACATTTATCGACTTCGATATTCTACTCGTTTACCTACAGAACACGATTTTCATATTAAATTTTATGTTAAATGCAATAAAGGGGTATTTCCTTTATCTTTTTACAAGACTAATTAACAATAAAAAAATAAAATAAAATCTTACTGTTTAAAAGTTATTTGCATTAAACTGAGTATTTAAACCGGTAATTGGGAGTCGTACTCGCGCACGAAGAGTTCCGTACCAATATCTATAAAAACGGCAAAAAAATCACGTTTGTTGTATAAATATTTTTAAAAAAATTTATTTTTTAGTATTTGTTGTAATAGCGGCAACAGAAATACATACACACCTGTCAAAATTTCAACTGTCTTACTACTTATCACGGTTCATGAGATACCGCCTGGTGACAGATGGATAGTGGAGTCTTAGTAATAGGGTCCCGTTTTACCCTTTGGGTACAGAACCCTTAAAAATGAAACAAACGAAACTAAATTTACTCAACTGTTGAAAGAAATACTTACTTAAAAGATTTGATTTGAAAAAAAAGGTGCTTCCGAAGTCCCTAGGTATTTAAATGCCAAAAATAATTATTTTGGTGAATATAGCTGTACAATTACAAAACCTACAAGTTTGTGTATGATTCCGAATCGCACTTGGCCTGTTATTTTATTTTTTGATAGGTACCTAGAGTTATTTTTTTAAATACCTTGGACCATGCCTATAGTTTACTTTTGCAATTAAATATTGCACACGACTGTACAAATAGTCGGCATAACGGTAACAAAACTAAACTGTTTTGTTGTTTTTGTGTGTTAAAATTTAATAAGACGGCATAACGGCAATAGAAGTATGACTTTACAAATAAGTCGGCAAAATGGGAAAGTCGGCAAAAAGGGCATTACCCTTTATCTCTCCGGGCGGGAAGCGGCAAATTTCGGCCCGCTGCGCTAAACAAAGTTGCCGGTTTCCGCCTCCGTCGATAAGAAAAAAGTATACCTACACACCTCGGGAAGTAGGTAAATAAGAAACCCTCAGAATTACATGCATGTAATATAACATGTGGTCTGAGACATTTCTTATTTTACTTCCCTAGGTGTGTAATATACTATTTTGTTTGTATTGGAGGTACACTGCATCATAATCACAATTTACACAATATAACTGGAATTAAATTACTAAAATGTCTGCTATTGGTGTACAGTAAAGAGTCTTACATACTTAACAATTTTTCCTTTTAATCCGATAAGATAGAGCTGTTGAAAATTCTAAGGTATCGTAACATTTGTAATTACTGGTATTATGAAACAAACTTGCATATTCAATATCGAAGCAGTATAGGTAATTTTATATTTCGTCCAAAGCACGAATGTACATTATTTACGCAATAAGTGGTACATCGTTTTCCACTCGCTCCTTGCCGACTAAATTACGAGAAACGTGCTCGCCATGCACAAATATCCGCCCTTCCACCCGCCACTCAAAGCGTTTATAGCCCACTGAATTGAGAATACACATAGGAATTCAATTTTTGGCACTGCCTTATAAAAGTTTAAACGCGACTGAAGATTTAGCTTGAAACAGACTAAATAAACTAGCTTTTTGTTTTTGATTATCTTCTGACTAATTATTTTTTGTTATCCGACTGCGCTAGAAGGAGATTAGTAGTAGTAGTTTTATGTATGTGTGTAGTATGTATGTTAAGTACGTAAGTAAATTTTCTCACCAGTAGCCTAAACAAGTTCATAAGTTTTAATAAAAGAGAAGAGAGAAGAACAGGAAAGGAACAGGAGCGTCATGGGCTATATATTTATCCCATAACACCAGATATCGGGTACTGGTTTTTAACTTTTAGTGCCTTCTACCCGTAGTATACTTGCTATCTAGTTTATTCACACAAATTACTGGTAAGAAGTACAGGCGAAATCATTAGGTACTTCTATTAATATTATTGCCGTCGTGAAAGTGCGATTTTTGAATCTCACTGGTGATATCAAAATCACCGGTGACTAAAATTATCAACGATGACTTTTATGTCACCATTTTCCAAAAGCCGTATTTTTGAAAGTCACACGATGTTTACCAACATGCAGAAATTTTACAATGTCAGTCAGAGACAATCTTCCCGTTACGTTCCTTTTTACGCAGATGTTATAGTGTTGCCCTTGACATCGGTTTTTATTTTTTCCTACCATACCTTAAAAAAGATTCATCAAATTGGTCAATCGTAAAACGTAACGTATCTGTCAGTGTCATGTAAACGAAAATTAAAGTTTTGAATTGAAAAATTCACTTAATTCACTAGAAAAGGACGAATAAAGAGAACATAACACAGATTTTACAATTTATAAGAAAAGGTATGTACATTTGTTAGTGGCATATGTTTTACTAATAACTTGGATATTGTTTTATTTAATTGAGAGGTTTTTTATATTTTCAATAAATCGTCGCAATCACGAAATATCACAATCGAGCCCCGCTGCTAATTCTTCCGAAAAACATACTTTGGCACTTTTGGCAGATGTCACATACGTTAACTGTCAAAAACAATCACATGGTGATTTCAATTACGAGTGGGTAGGGGCACTCGTAAATCGATATCATAGGTATGACAAATGTAAGTCACCGATGAGTTTCAAAAATACGAACTTTCGAAAATCACTCACATCGGTGAGAATTAGTCACTTGGTGAGATTCAAAAATCGACCCCCTGGTCTTCGCTACCCACCCCCGTTCAATTAACTAAATGAATCTATGTAAAACGTCAGCCTAATAGATCATACGGGCGAGCCCATACAAGTCACCAGCTGCCCTCGGCTTCGCCCGGCAATCTAATAAAAAGGCTTCCTACTGATTAATACAAACAGACCAACTGTTTGTTGCCGGCAAACATCGAACTTGTTACGATTAGTAAGATAGAATTGATCACGTGCGAATGTGCAAATCGAAATCGATATCCTACCTGTAATTTTGAGAGGAGTTTTCTGTTGTTTAATTTTCCGTGTTTGTTTAGTTTCTATCGAATTTGGTTTTTGCTTACGATTATTAAAGCCAGTGGTTTATATCTATATAAATAAAAATGAATTGATGTTCGTTAGTCTGATTAAAACTCGAGAACGGCTGGACAGATTTTGATGAAACTTTTTGTGTGGGTTAGAGTGGGTCCAGGGATGGTTTATACGGTGGCAGAACGACGTCTGCCCGGGCCACTAGTATCTATATAAATAAAAATGAATTGATGTTCGTTAGTCTAATTAAAACTCCAGAACGGCTGGACAGATTTTGATGAAACTTTTTGTGTGGGTTAGAGTGGGTCCAGGGATGGTTTATACGGTGGCAGAACGACGTCTGCCCGGGCCACTAGTACGTAATATAATTCTATGATTGAAGCGTATATTATGGTTTAATTAGGAGACCGCTTGTTACTTTCTTAGGCTTTCTTAGTCATTATTTGCAATTTATGGTTGTACGAGTAAGTACCTGTACTACGGTACTCGTACTACCATTATTTGTTTTCCGGACGTGTTGCATTTTCCTCGTTTGGCTGCAACAAAATAAGATTGCTTTTGCTACATAACAAATGACATCGGATCTCTTCGATACAAATATCCAAGCGTCACCTCAAACGCACAGCTCGAGGTATCTCCACGGTTCTCATAGTAACCAAGCCACCCGCGCCCACTCGCCCGGCCCGTAGCGCACGTGTCCAATGTAATTATTTTACGTATTGCAAACTATGAAGACTAAACTTTCATTGGTTTCACTTTGTATCAAGTTTTTTGAGTGAAGTTATATGTTTGTTCTTTTAAATGTTACTTTTCAACATTTAGATTGAGCATCTACATTTCTATTTGTAAGCGAGCAAAGCGCTTTCCACAATCCATAGGTTTTCTTTACTATTGGCGGTATATTGCTCTGAGTGTTACAATTTAATATTTGTTATAGACGTTTACAGAGTGATTCAAAGTAGTGGTTCTAACTGTTTCAGTGATACCCACACTTTTATTATAAATTTTGCATCCCTGTCTATGTTGACCAATTTATGTTAATAATATTTAACAC
Organism: Ethmia dodecea; assembly: GCA_963855545.1. Classification (NCBI taxonomy): domain Eukaryota; kingdom Metazoa; phylum Arthropoda; class Insecta; order Lepidoptera; family Depressariidae; genus Ethmia; species Ethmia dodecea. Next base: position 6,247,287 of record OY979449.1, read on the forward strand.
CATACCTACCATGTTTTTTGCAATAAATTATTATTATTACAGGTCATATACTCGTAAATAAGAACGAAAATCTGCTTTATTTTTATGATTCTTTTTTTTTATGATAGAAAAGGGGGCAAACGAGCAGACGGGTCACCTGATGGTAAGTGACTTCCGTCGCCCATGGACACCTGCAACTCAAGAGTCACAACTGCGTTTCCGACCTTTGAGGTGGAAATAGAGGGAGGGGTTGGGGAGGGGAGGGGAGGGGAAGGGAAGGGGGGATTGGGGCTTCCGGTTACCTCACTCACTCAACGAAACGCAATGGCTTTACGCTGGTTTTATACTGCATAAATGCGTCTTTTAGGGCAACCTATAACAAATCTTCTATAAAAGCAGTCGATCCCATCATGCATAACCTAAGGGTGTTCTTTGTAGGGCCCTGATTGAGTTACGTGACACGCGCACCAATTTGTAGCGGAGATGGAGACTCCCGGGCCACGCGGCTCCATCAGCCAAATTGCATTACATTTCCTAATTAAATAGTGTTTGTTATTTTGTTTTTATAGGGGCACATTGCAGTTCGTTCGCTATAGTACATATAGGTTTACGTTTAATTTTACGTTTTCGATTTTTTTAATGAGTAATAAAGTAATTGGCTCTACAGATTTCAATATAGGTATTTATAGAAACTATATCTTCACTACATAGTATAAAATAAAGTCGCTTTTGTCTGTCCCTATATCCCTATGTCCCTCCCTATGTGTGCTCAAATCTTTAAAACTACGCAACGGATTTTGATGAGGTTTTTTTAATAGATAGAGTGATTTAAGAGGAAGGTTTTAGTGTTAGCATTGCACCCGTGCGAAGCCGGGGCGGGTCGCTAGTTATATATAAAGGGGTAATACCACTAACTCTTTATGAAATCGAGGAAACTATAACACTTAAAAAAAATATTGTGCAGATAGTTTCCTTATACCATGAAGGCATTCGCTAATAAAGGATTATTGGAAATTCCAATGGAAAGGAAAACAACGAAACGTAATAGTTTATTACTACAACTCTTTACTCCATACATCTTTAGAAACGTTATAAAACTAATATATCTCGGTAAAATAACATAGGTAATAAAAGTTGATGCTATAAAACCAAACTATCTTATAAAATCCCATACGCCAAAATAAAAGCTTCACTCATCAAACCGCTAGCTTATACACTTGCTATTGTAAACAATAACATTGGAAACTTTTAAATGCGTCATAGAGTTAACAGTTTACACTCGCATCAGCAAGCGAGGCGAATAATTTCGAGTTGTTGAGAAAACGCGCACGTGCGCCCGACTTGCGCCTCAAGTGAAACGGTTCATTTCGCTTTTTCTTTTTACTGCTCACTTTGAGACTTAGCTAAAATTAGACGGTAGATGGTGAGAAATAGTCGTATCTAATGAGCAGGTTCATTTCGCAGAAATATGCGAAATGGAAATAGCCGTAGGTACCTATTGTTATTAAACAGATCTGTAATTTTAGTGTTAATTAAACGACCTCGCCCTTTTTTCTCTTCGCTTTAATAAAAAAATACAGTATGTATTAGTCAGGAATTTTCTATTAGTGTAAGATTTTTTCAAATCGGTTCATTACGTACAGAGATTTTTTATTTTATGTTAGGGCATCTCATGGTTACTTTATATGTATTAATACGTGGCTAGGTTCAATAACTCATGATGAAAATAAAAAGAAAAGCCAACGTCCTGTTTCCTTCATAAGAATTGTTTACAATATCCTTCAGTGAAAGTGGCGTTCAGCATTTTATCTGTCAGCGAGGTTAAGCTTGTACCACGCGTCTATACAAACAGAGAGGGCGGCGCCGACTCGGGCGCAAGAGATTATGATCGCGCGTGATTAATAGCGATCTAGCGCCTTTGCGCTTGCGCGGTCCGCGGTTCACACATGCTCGGATCAAATGTAATCCATCTCTAGTATTCAAATACTGATGACCTACTACTACACGCTATTATTTCGCTGTTAGCTAAAACGTGCTCCGCATCGGGAATTTCATCATCACTATCACTACATAGTATAAAACAATGTCGCTTTCTCTGTCCCAATACCCCTATGCCCTTATGTCCCTATGTCCCTATGTATGCTAAAATCTTTAAAACTACACAACGGATTTTGATGCGGTTTTTTTTTAATAGATAGAGTGATTCAAGAGGAAGGTTTTAGTGTTAGCATTGCACCCGTTCAAAGCCGGGGCGGGTCACTAGTTGCCAATATAAGTCAATAAGTGACACTTTTCACTTTTCCCGTCTGCAATAAACTAGAATGTTCTGAACTCTTGCGGAACTAAGAAAATACTTTTCTACAACTGCATGCCGGGGATGGCATGTCTTTATTGCTTCTGGAAAAGCAACAAACACTCCGGCGCCATGCGGCAGATAAATAAATCACGTCGTTGCGCAGGCGTCGGCAGCGCCCCTGTGACGCGACGCGACTCTGACTGCCACACGTCGGTGATCATAATGACTCATTCATGTAGAAAACTCTTCATCAGGATACGGTGAAAAAAATTAGCAATGTAAGGTCTAAATCAATAAGCAGGTCATACAGTAAGACCATAGTTTTACGATCCATAAAACTGTGCAAGACGCAAGTCAAAGCAGCTTTTCATATCACCACAGAAGTTTTTCCTGACAACTTCGCATCTCTACGTGTTCTTCTCGATCTTTCATAAAAGTTTATTCTATGGTAAAATGTTGTCTGTTACGCGGGGCTTACATGGTTTGATTTCCGCCGTCGGATAGGCCGCAATGGTGTTTTGCTATCACTATTATGATGCCGGCACATATCACACCTGCCCCTCTAGCCAAGATGTAAGCGCATTGCAAGCGCTAACGAAAGCGAACGATTTTATAATGTATGAGATTGACATAAGCAACGCTCGTTGGCAAGTGCTTATGTCAATCCCGTACATGTCAAAAATCATTGTCATCTTAGCTAGGTCTAGCTTGTTCTGCCATTCTCGAATAATTTACCTATTCGCTTGTATTTCAGTCAATTGTGTAAAAGGGCTATAGCGATGCGGCTTTGTGAAGCGATCAGCTAAACTAAAATTTACCCGTGTAAAACCCCCATTATTGTTAATAGCTAACAAGTGCCATTGATACATATTACAAAAAACAACTATTTTCGTAAATACACTAAATTTAACAGGGGTGATTGAAAATAGCAATTTCCTCGATAATACAAAGTTTTAGTTCTGTTTTTCCAGTATTAGATGCTCGACTGAATAATTTGGAGCTACTGGACTTTCACAAACTTGGCAGCTGTTCTATGTTGTTAATTCATCTTCATCTTTCACATTCATCTTTCTCACACCATGATCCCTTGTTGGCAAACATTAAACACATTTCCTTTGTGTATTTTCCCACTAGCACCTCCTGGAATTCAAGATCTCTTAATAATTTCTCAGAAATAATGGGGTTTGCTAACTAGACTATATTGGGATTGAAATTCTGCCACGTCGACTGTCACATTTGATCAGACGGCACGCAGAAGATACCATCGTTTATATTATGCATCGAACATTAATTTGACGTAATACAAAGCCGTGCAATTTTCATGACTAATATCGAACAGCGGTTCCTTGACAGTCACTTTCAATCACATCCTTACTGATTTAAAATTGTTTTGAGACGCGATTTGTGTATCTCAAGGCCTTAAGATTGAAAATTGCGATGGATCTTGTTTGTTAGGCGGTTATGTATAGTGGTGGTGAGCGCAAGTGGAGCGCAGCTGTCGCGACGAGCAGACAACAGTTGTCGACGGCGTTTGTCTTGCGGTGCGTATGCGCCGAGCATTAGGAAACACCGCGAGATTAATTAGAAACTATTTTTTTCAACCAACGAGGCGTAAGCGATATTATTTATAGAACTTGAGCAGAACCTAACTGCGTAATCTAACACAGATTAACTAATGAATCATTAGTGATATGACGGAAAATATTATCACATCTACATGATTGCACTTTATATGAGCTCGTGAATATGAGTAATGTAGCAAGTGATAAATGTAGCGGCATTTCACACGCAGTTGTTGCGGATGTCCGTCTCACATGTGCGCTGCGCACAGGCACCAAGTCTGATTGTTACATGTTTTTGAATATGTTTACATGAACTATTTTTTGTAGAGTAACTTATTAGTTTACAGTAATTTACTCGATCTATACGGACAGTAAGTATAAGTCAGTAGTTTCATCAGTGGTGGAAATACGGGAATAAAATTTAGTTAAGTATATCATAATATAATCAAAAGCCTAAAAAATAAGTCAAAAATTTCTAGCTTTAAAAATGACGTAATTTTCATACAAACTTTCATCCCCTATTTTAACCCTTTGTAGCCCTTTTTTCGCATTAAAAAGTAGACTAGGTCATTTCTTAGGCTGTAGACTATCTCTGTACCAAATTTCATTTACTTGAATAGGTTCAGTTGTTTAGGCCTGTTTGCTTAACACACAGAAAGAGTTACTTTCGCTTTTATAATAAATAAAAATAAAAAAAATCTCACGCCTTTCATCCCCGAGGGAATAGGCAGAGGTATTCCATTACTGGATATAGCCACATTTCAAGAGATGCATTGGACCCCTTTTTAGCTTTTATAATATTAATATAAAATATAATAATTTATATAATATAATAATATAAATACATTGTAAATACAATACGATGTTCTTCTTTTTGAAACTACACCAATCACTAAATAAATAACACCATAATAATAATATAAAAAACAACATCATATAGGTAGTACCTACGATTACTTAAATTTATATTATTACCTCTTTACAGTTTGTTTAATATAACTAGTATTTTAAAATAGTTTCGTTTATTAAACGAGAAATTCACACACATCCCGACAGGTGGAATAGAATCGTAACGGGGTTATAAAAAAACTATATTTATGTCACATAAATTAGAACAATATTTTGTTCGTGTCTCCTCATCGTCGCGCCGCCCGCCTTTGCGGTCAACAGCCCGCCCAATACATTTGTTAAAAAATTCCTTTATGTCATCCGTAATATATATTTTGTGTCTGTTATTTCTTAAGAGTGTCGTTATTGTCAGGAAAAGTTAATTAGTGTCAACGCGGATGGGTGTCGCGAACCCGATGACTAGTCGTATCAACTGGCACTGGCACCTGCAAAATATTTGTTATACGCATCTTTCTTCATAAACGATACATAATGTCTATATATAATCCAACATTTATCCTGCCGTGGCTGTGACCACACTATTCTATGAAAGCGGAATATCCCAATCGACGTATCGCAATCATTTCGTCGTCACCGTAATTTGAGATTAGATAGTCTATGTTCTAGATTAGCACATAACGTTACTCTTTTCCACCCTATTAAATAAAATAGCAAGCATAAGCTAGTATTATATGTATAAAGTTACTAGCATGCGCACAGGAGCTCTGCCGAGCTACCTTCTAAAGCTATCAACCATTTCAGCTTCCTAGGACTACTGATTTAGGGTTTGGTAACAATTCTGCGAGATAATACCTTATGTATTGTTATCCTGCACTCGCGGGAACTAATACTATGATTTAATACATATGTTTATACCTAAAAGAGTTCTATCACTATCACTACATATTATAAAACAAAGTCGCTTTCTCTGTCCCTATATCCCTATGTCCTTATGTCTCTATGTCCCTATGTATGCTGAAATCTTTTTAAATACGCAACAGATTTTGATGCGGTTTTTTTAAAAGATAGAGTGATTCAAGAGGAATGTTTTAGTATTAGCATTGCACCCGTGCGAAGCCGGGGCGGGTCGCTAGTTACAATACAAAAAAGCCACTGTCACTGGTTGTAGTTATGTGTTACCATTTCCGATTCTTCCCCAATAAACTTCTTTTATTATAAATGTACAATAAAAAGTTACTTTTACTTACTTACCTACTACTTCTGAAGATCAGACTAATTATGAAAGCCTAACTTTAACGCTCATTGCAGTTTAGTTAATTTTAAATGATACGTGTTCACGGCTGCTCCGCAAATAGTATGGCGCCATTTGTGCATCGAGTATACTTCGTCAGCTGTCTTTGTTTTATTTGTAACGACCACCAACGTGACGTTAACATGAGTTTTGAACAAAAATAATCCACTAAATCATCCGAAGAACAACGAAGGGCTAAAACAACAAACAACCTCGAGCTTATAATTTGCAACATACTCTCTAATACAGAGACTGTATCATTTAATTTAGCTCCGAGAACTATCCTTTGAAGATAATCTGGCGTTGAAAAAACCGCCATCAATAAGTCGTAGCTGTAATAAAGAGAATTGTGTTTTGTAATATATCACGGGGAACTATTATCTGGCATCCGAAAAATAACAGCCGCAATCTCATATGATTTATTTATATGCATCGGTAGATTCGGGCTGCGAACAACGTTAATAAAAATAAACTGTTAGATGGTTGTAGCAAAACATTAACTTTGTTATGATAGATGGTTTCGGAAAAGCATAAAATGACGCGATAATGCGAAAATTGCAGTCGTGCGCCCGCGCCGCCGCCGGCCCTCATCTATCAGCGGTGAAACGTTCGGTTTCATGGAAATTGCTTGTGGTTTTGCATGGAACACTATAACAGCAAGAGATATACGGAATTTATTGTAGAGTTATTAATCTATATATTAATCTTGTGATTAAAGTAAACTGTGAAATATGAAGACTGCTGACATCGTAGGTAAGGACAGATCTAACAATTCCTTAAAAGCTTATTTTTTTTTATATCGAATAAAGATAAAAAAATATATAACGGGAGCGAAAATTTCCCCGCCAAGCTGTGCCCATACGTTTTCCAGCGGAAGTGCGCCCACATTAAGCTAACAACCGGAGGGATTTGAAAGGAAAACCATCCAGATGAGCGCTGTATCTTGTGACATGAACGAAAATAATTTGACGCAGCCGTTCTTCAGGCGACATACGGCGACACGTGGCCGCGATATATTACACGCGAGCCGCGCACTAAAAATATTGTGTTGGCAAATTAATGGGCATTCCCGACGGTAGGTGGGATGAAAGGAAGTGCCTTTTATATGTGATACGTTGGTGGTATGAAGACGCAGCAGCCGGGCGCACCTGTCCCCGCGCATTGGAGTGGCCGGCGGCAGACGCAGCGCGCCGAACCAGGGATGCTATCACGTGGAAATTACGAAACTACACACTAAAAAATACCTAACCTACTGTCATAGGGTAAAATCAACAGTGGACTGCAGAGGCTAAAATTATGAAGATGACTTTCATAAAATAGAGCTGAGTCATGACACTAAAACCACCCTAACTGAAGACGTCGATCAAAATTCGTTTCCAGCATGAACTAACTTGGATGTTTCCTCGTTGCCAGCCCTGCATAGAGCGGATGTGACAAAGAAGACGCGTGCTGCCCGTGCGTCAGTTTCACAATAATTGAGCAGATTAATAACCCGAGGGTGTTCGTATTCCAGCCAGATGTCGCTTTCGGTCATGTCACGCCCACGGACTCCAGCTTCAGTCCTTAGAGAATTGCGCGGAAAACTTTTACTGAAAAATACCGTGCATATCTATAATACCATTCAGAGAGCTGTAACACTTGATGGGTGACAGGCATTAGTCTTTTAGGATTTTTTTAATTAATAGTGTATTTTTAATATACTTAGAAAATACATAGTGCAGTGAAAGCATACTTATTGCCAAATATTGTACCATAATTTGATCCCCCGAGGAAGTAGTAATCAATATTTAAATCTGGATTTATTTAATTTTGAAATGTGTTAAATATTAAACGGTACTTTTACAAAAAGGTATCTTGACTACAAGCCTACAATCGATCTTAATTTTAACCTTAAGATATTTCCAATCTATACATATAATAAAACGTCCGTCCGTCTGTCTGTCTATTTGTGCACACATCACGCAAAAACGCTTTAAGGATTTTAATGAAATTTGGTGTGGAGATAACTGAGTAACTGGGTCAACATCTAGGGTACTTGTTACTACCGGAAAATATCTCATTACTACGGGAAAATATAAAAACTGGTTAAAAAGAAACTTGAATTGTGGTAAGTAGATGTCTTATATTATGTCGTACGCAACCGCTATGAAAGAATTATGAATAGGAATGAGCTGGATCCGCTCTGGCAACGCCACTGGGCACCCTCTAGTGAGTAATAAAAATATGTGGCTTAATCTATAAAAATGTATTTCTCACATATCGTAAGTTACCACAACAAATACCACACATAGTGACACCTATAAAAACCAGATGACGATCAAGAATAATCAGCTACTGTAAGATCCTGTAAGGGCGGGCGGCGCAGGCGCACACAGTATAAATACTCGGCACGTGCGCGCGCGCAGCTGCCCGCCACGTGGCCGCCTCTTTACGCCGCCACGTAAAAATAGATCATTGTCTCGCAGTGGACACGCCCACCGAACAGATAAAACACCACATCAAACGATGTACTGCTAATAAAATGGCTAGTTTGTTTGTTGGCCGGTGGCGTGATACCACCTGTGCCACCGGCCGGCGCTGCCGAGGAAACATCGGGAATGTTTCGAGTCAATAAAACTAAAATGTTTTATTTTAATGTAGCTTATAAAAATAAATAAAGCGATCAAACAGTGTCTCAAAACTCTAAAATGTTAACGATGAAATCACCGTACACCAAGCAATATAATATAATACAATATCCTAAAAAATATAATGCATATTCTTCAAAATTAAAATATACTATATAATGAGACGAACACGTCGAACGATGTCCCCTCGCTAAAAAAGGAAACAAAAAGACTATCGAGCTTACTTCCGCCGCAAAATACTTCCGCTTTTGATAAGTTTCGTTCCTTACTTCATACTTGAACTTTGATCGGAATATACTACAAAAAACTTTTATTGTGTAAGATGGGCTCACAAAAAAGCATCAGTTTAATTTATTTTTACTCCAATACCACTTGATGGACACTAACAAAGTACTTACGAAAAATATCTTCTCTTCTATTTTCGTCTTAATTATCGCTTGTACAAAAAAAGCGTAGTCGCAATCCGACGAGCGCGCATTGTTATGCAGAGAGTGACATTTAGTGCGCGTCACTTATGTCAGCGATCGACAGCCGGCGCCCGCGACAGCTTCCTAATTCAAAAATACAACGCGCATACGCACGTGTGCCGCTCTATATTTACAACTATGTAATACATCATCTCTGTTCATAACTTGCTGATACTCTATATACAAGACTATCTATGACCTAAACCTTTCCTAGGTTTTGTATGTGTAATTTAAGCTAAAATTCAAAGTATTGAAATCGAAGTCAACAAATACAACCCAGAAATACCTAAATTCGTTTCTCGGGACATAAGCAAATAGAGAACAATCATAGTTACACTACTTTATGGTACACTAGCGGACGCGACTTCGTTCACTATGGAACCATAATTTAAATAATTCCTTTATAAATTGTAGCCTATATGTTATTCAGATATATAAAATATATTACTGTAAAGTGTTATCTAAATACGTTCAGTAGTTTTTGCTTGAAAGAGCAACAAACATCCATCCACCCTCACAAACTTTCGAGTTTATAGTTATTAGTATGAGTAGGATATTCAAACATATTTGTCCAACAAGATAACGCAGAAAATCTTAAATTTTGCCGTAGTATCTAGTTTAGAGAGTGATTTATAAAACGACATAAGCAGCAAAATATTTACGATACTTTCTACTTACTTATATCAAAACAATATCTCCACCTCACGAAACTATGTAGATAGTAGCAGCTCACGAAACTACTCGTAGTAGCTGTATCCAATCAACAACTCCAACCAAATAATATTGGTTCATTTCGTTATCATTTTTGTATTGGCAGTAATCAATGAATCGGCATGGAATCAATTGGCAGGGTCATAAGTGATATTCGCGGCCCCGAGCTCGTGTCGTCTTTGAATACAAAGTAGCATTATACATATAACCTGCGCTAAACTGATACACTGAATCCAATCTAAATACATACTTAATAATGCGGATGACGACGTTGATGTTTTAGTAACTAGTTCCAATTACAATTAAAAGACCATTGGCATTTGTCACTGTTGTGAACTTGTTTTTATTAGCCGACAACGATTATGTAATGCAAGTTTTCTTTTAAGAGGAAAATTCGTGCGTTTTTATCTGGTCAGACATAAATTGTTCAAAAGAAAATCATCATCTTTAGATTATTTTATATAAGTATTTTCGTTTTTATGTTTATTACAATATATATTATGTATTAGTTTATTTTATTAACATATATAAGTATAAGGATTTACCGTAATGTTATGTTTCATTGATTATTTTTACTATTTGCGGCCAATTCCGCCAAATTATTTCTGCTTAGCCTGATGGTTGACTGGTAGATAATTCCTTTAGGCATTAAGTTCGCCATGTAGACATTTTCTTGGTACATGAAGTTAAATAAATGTTATGTGAAAATCAAAGTATGTTCATTGTAAAAATATCTGAGTATTATGTCTGGCATTTCTTTTGTTCATGTCTGTCATTTAAATAGTCGTCGTCACATAGTGACACCTTCATTATATTGCAACCGATATATAAAGTCACAATTAAAACAATTAGCCGACAAAATAATAATAATAATAAAAATATCTACTAACTTCCTCAGTGTGGGGAAAGACCCTTAGCTCAGCAGTCTGTTACGGGTTGATGAAGAAGATGACGATATCTACTAAAAAGTATGATGATAAAAAACATCGAACGATTATTAGGTATTAAGGTATAATAAAGTTATTATACCAATTTTGCAAAACAATTATTAAAACAATAAATATAATCAATCAATATTGTAATAAACAAATGAAAAATTAAAAGGTTTTCCATTATTGTTAAAATTAGGTAGGTACTACCTATGTATAAGGTCGATACCATAATCATACGAGTAAGTAATTATCTACATTTTATCTGCACTAATATTATAAAGAGGAAATATTTGTATTATTGTATGTTTGTAACAAATAAACTTAAAAACTACTAAACCGATTTCAAAAATTCTTTTATAACACATTTGCTCGTAAAAGGTGTCTTATTTCACCAATTTTAATATCGGTACCTATCTCATTACGCCCAAGTGCGGTAAGTGTAAAGTAAAACGCACAGTTTATCAAGTTGCTCCGTCTTAAAACGAACGGTACTTTTTAAAATCTCAGCAAAGAGTTTTTATGTCAAAAAAGTTGTCAACATTTTATGATTAAAATTAATTTTGGGAGATAAAATATATTAAAGAAATATTTATGTACATAATTATTTAATTTAATTAATTTTGACAGTAAATTACAACCAATCTCTAACAAAAACACAAAAATATTATTTTACTTTATTAGTAATAAGTACTGGCTGTTTTTTGTGCCTTTTCCTAAAAAAAAATGATGATGCGCGCCGCGCGCTTTTTCTTAACGCTGTATTGTTTTTATTCGTTTACAATAGTCGGAGTTTTATTTTATTTCCTCGCAAATGTGTTATAAAACGTCGTATGACATACGTGCGCTTTGATAATTACAGCCTCTGCTGACTTGTAGCCCTCGCCTACGGCTCGGGCTAGCAATATCGCCTCGGCTGTAATTTTCAACCTACCGCACTTATATCATAATGTACTATTACCATTGAAATGATACAGTATCCCTAAGTAACATAGGCTATATTTTATCCCCGTATTCCCACGGAAACAGGAACTACGCGGGTGAAACCGCGGTGCCTTTCTAGTTATAAATATTTACCACTCACGAGTAAAATATGTTTCATAAAAAAAAAACTTTATAAGAAAGCCAATAAAAAATATATTTCATACTAGCGGGTGCCCAGCGGCGTTTTCCTGCGTGGATTCAGTTTATTCCCGTTCCCGTGGGAATTTCCAAAAATCCTTTCATACTGGTTTCCTACGACATAAGACACCTTATGTCGTAGGAAACCAGTATGAAAGGATTTTTGGATAACACCTAGAAACTTGAAAAATGGTATGTCCCGTGGGAATTTCCAAAAATCCTTTCATACTGGTTTCCTACGACATAAGGTGTCTTATGTCGTAGGAAACCAGTATGAAAGGATTTTTGGAAATTCCCACGGGACATACCATTTTTCAAGTTTCTAGGTGTTATCGTTTCGGAGTAGTACGTATTTCTCTTTTTAACCAGTTTTTATATTTTCCCGTAGGAATGAGACATTTTCCTGGAATAAAAAGTACCCTAGATGTTGACCCGGGTACTCAGTGATCTCCCTACCAAATTTCATCAAAATCCGTCCAGTAGTTTTTGAGTGATGCGTGCACAACCAGACAGACAGACAGACACAAATTCCAAAAATTGGTGTTTCGGTATCTATATCGATAACTATATACACTACCGTAAAATTTTTCAAAAAATATTTCATGTACAGACACGGCCCCGTTAGAGTTTTATTATATGTATAGATTTCTTCAATCAAAATTTATACATATTTGTGGACATTTTGCCGATGAAAGCAAACAGTCCTAAGTTTCCATCATGCTATTTCGCGGAAAAACTTTTCTAGGCTCTCCCCTTGAGTTTCACAAGAGTAAGCACCAATTTACTTGCTTCAGCCCACCGGCCCACCCTGCGCTGCAACCCTCTGGATCGATACCGCCGCCATTTTGAATTTTCCGACCAATGCCTGTGGCAGTGGAAAGCCGTTGCCATAGCAACACGTCACTGCTCCACGCGAAGGGGAAAGTGACGTGGGGAAGGCTTTACAATCAAGTTCTTTCCTGAATGGGGACCCCATTCGCGAATGAACTTTTGAAAAAAAGACTTTTGAAAACATACTCCTACAATTTTCTATATAGAGAGAGAATACACAACTTTAGTACTAACTAGCGGATGCCCAGCGGCGTTGCCCGCGCGGATTCCGTTTATTCCCGTTCCCGTGGGAATTTCCGAAAATCCCTTCATAGTGGTTGCCTACGACATATTTAAGACACCTACATACCATATTTCAAATAGCGGGTGCCCAGCGGCGTTTTCCCGCTTGGATTTAGTTTATTCCCGTTCCCGTGGGAAATTCCGAAAATCCCTTCATAGTGGTTGGCGGTTGCCTACGACATACTTAAGACACCTACATACCATATTTCAAATAGCAGGTGCCCAGCGGCGTTTTCCCGCTTGGATTTAGTTTATTCCCGTTCCCGTGGGAATTTCCAAAAATCCCTTCATAACAATTTCCTGTAACATATCAGACACCTTCATACCATTTTTGAAGTTTCTAGGTGTTATCGTTTCGGAGTAGTACGTATTTCTCTTTTTAACCAGTTTTTTTATTTTCCCGTGGGAATGAGATATTTTCCTGGAATAAAAAGTACCCTAGATGTTGACCCGGGTACTCAGTTATCTCCATACCAAATTTCATCAAAATCCGTCCAGTAGTTTTTGAGTGATGCGTGCACAACCAGACAGACAGACAGACAGACAGACAGACAAAAATTCCAAAAAATGGTGTTTCGGTATCTATATCGATTACTATATACACTACCGTTAAAATTTTCAAAAAATATTTAATGTACAGACACGGCCCCGTTAGAGTTTTATTATATGTATAGATAATATACACAATTTTAATATACACAACTTTAGTAAATAATAATTCACAAATGAGATGTGGTCAAACAACATTGAGATTAAAACGTATTTAAACATCAAATCCCGTAGATATAACAAGTAGATAACGCAAAGTCGTTATTCTATAATGATTTCTTTCACAAATATTTACAAAGAATGTAACTTCTTACATAATATAGAACCAGTCCTAGAATTTCCTATACCCACCCATCCATAAACTTTGTGTATGGTATGTGCATTTTTACGATCATCCTTAAATCTAAGTTCTTACTTTCCAGAAGAGCAGTGATAGCCCTTACGGTTAAAGAGCCGGCTGAAAATCAGTGAGGCTCGGGTTCGAATCCTGGCATGTACCATCGTGAGGAAACCCGCAGGTCTCAGAATTAATTCTGAGACATGTGTAAATAGACCCGGTCCGGCGATGGGCTCACCACCTATCACGTTTAGGGGTCCAATGTATCTCGTGAAATGTGGGTATATCCAGTAATGGAATACCTCTGCCTACCCCCTCGGGGATGAAAGGCGTGAGATTATTTATTTTATTTACAAATAGACTGGTAGGTAGGTACCACAAAGTCTTTTGTGCTATGATTTTTTTCTTTTAAAAATATTTACATATAATGCAGTAAGTACAACTTACATAATGTTGTGCCAGCAGAGGCCAGCAGTAGTATTTCAGATACCCATTTAATTCCTTACACAGTGCATTTTACGATCATACCAGAACTTTGCGCTTTATAACTTTTAAAATTCAGTCAGTTTATCTGTTTATTATGTGTTTACCTATATTTATAGACGATTCAATATTACTTTTAAAAAAATAACAGCATTCATGACATAAAAAAAAAAACACGGGTTGCACTCCGGGAGTGCCGGCAGAAGTGAAAACTTGATTATCGATTTCGGTGTTACAACACTACTCTCCAACCGTCTTACGGTTTTTCGATCAGCACACCTGACCTGACGCCAGTTTCACAGTTTTTACCCATCCCACAAAAGTGCTCAACGCCGCTAAAGAAGTTTTCACTTCAAAAAATCACATAATTTGACTCAATGTTCATGAGATGGCCATTAGAAAAACCGACAAAAATCATCTTCTACAAATGATTGTAAATAATGTACCTGCATCAATGTTCTCACTCAGAGCAAGTAATTCGACATAATGCGAACCCTTACGGAGATTTCATTGTCTATACACTTCAAACAATGCGTATGATGTTGTGCCAACACCGTTGCTTCAACCAACAATGCAGCTCCACCGTAATAATTGCTATATCCCTTTATACTTTTGCAAACAGCAACTTCCTCTTCTTTCACGAACTATAAGACTGCATCAGTTTTTGTAGACTCAAGTTTCTTTATAGACGCTCGACATTGTTTATATTCTTGTTTGCGGCTCGACTGGAGCGCTCTAGACACCTGCGACCTACCTGTCTCTACGGCGAAATCTCTAACAAGCGGACTTTCGACTTTACAGTTTCCTGCGTTTGTTCACTGACAATGGGCTATAAGCCTGCGCGGGCGCAGCCCGATGTTGACAGTGGATGCGCTATTCAAACTGCGGCCTTACCACTGCTAACATTGTGCTCATTCAAATGTATAGTGGAATAGAAATCGTAGCTGTGTCGAAACACCTCTATTACATTTAGCGACGAATGCTCAGCAATGAATCTCAAGACGTTTGTGTGAATAATTACTCGAAAAATGAATACACAATACTGACTTCGTTTAAACGGGTTAACAAAAGCCGCTTGACAAAACATACCCTCTTTTTTTTAGGAATATTTATCTCTAACTCAATAAAACAAATACAGAAAAACACATAGTCCTATCGATTTAGACATCCGAGGATACAAAAATTCGCAGAGAGCTGAAAATTTGCAGGATTATTATGATTGTTCAAAACACCATTCAAGTCCTCATAGATCCGAGGTCAGTCAGTCTCCACGTTATTCATTCGACTATATAAAAGAACTAGCTAATTATTGACGTGTAATATTCTCTGGGAAAAAGTTCAGTTACCTCTCACATTTGAAATAAGTCTGTATTGTGTAACGCACAAAGCAAGAGGCTCTCACGCTCCAGCCGCGAGTACCGTACAGTATACTGGATCTACTAATCAATCTACTTCAACAATGAACGAGATAGCTCGTCTTTAATAGTTGTTGGGGAATTTCTGATTGCACATGGCGGTGCCTTATTGAAATTCGCAGTTTTTGATAATTCTATTTAGGTACCTACTTCATTACTTTATTTAATTTAGAAAACACGTCTTCTAAAAGTTCATTAGATTCTCCCTTAATTTTTTTGTATTATAATACTGCATCCGTGCATGTTGTGTACCGTTCGGAACATTTTTATAGAAATCAAAATTTAAATTGGCGTGGGTCCCATTCCCTTTAAAAAGTTATAGCCGATGTTACCCAGAAAGAAAAAAAAAGCATTGGTGAAGAAATGTTCAATACCGGGTCCAGTAGTTTAGAAGTCTATTCATTACAAATACAAATCTTTCCTCTTTATAATTTTTGTGTAGATTAATCAGCATCGGCAGCTTTTATACTCATTATTGCAATTAGATATTATGGAATAATTTTATTTATGTCCTATTTTTTTGTTCTATGTAGTACGAGTATAACAAAAGATGATGATGTCATGATTATATTGTTGTAGAGAACCAATTTTAATGGTCAGTCGGACACATTTCTTAGTTATCTTCAACAAGTTTATGGCAAGACAGCCACTTGCCGCCGACAATGACGGTAGTATCCCTTTTAAACTTCGCTTTAGGAACACTTATACCTGATCCTTCCGTTATCTCGAAGCCCTTACGAAAACAATGGGAAGGGAAAAAGTTGAATACCCACTCAAAACTTCAAATATTGGGTCATAAATGGAGCTAAAAATGGAAATAATTCTAAGTCTCTCTTGAAAACCAGTAGATTATTTTCCTCTGCACTAATATAGTATGATGAATCATCATACTATTGATAGTAATGCTCGTACATAAGCGGCCCTATATTAATGTCCTGCAAAAGTCCGAAAAAGTAAGTAAGAACAAATCTTTATAATGATATTTACCTATAATGAATTTATGATAAGTGACACAGTGACAAAAATAGCACAACTAGCGGTCTTATTGCTTCCAGGCTCTATTTCTTCCAGACAACCTTAGATAGGACGGATGTAACTAATTTGTAGTTTAAATTTAAAGAGACGTTTAAATTTAATGTTGAACATGCAAAACAAGAAATATCCATCTATTTGTCAATATCATGGATAGCCCATAAAATCAAAACCATACAAAGAAAAGTTATATTCAATACTCGCAATACTTTGTACTTTACATTTATTACAGCTCTTCCAACAACACACGACAATAACTAAGCTAACTTGCTTCATCTCAGTATGATAATATTATGCAGATTGCATTTAGACATACGAGAGTGGAGGGCCAGCCCACACACGTGCACCCCCAGATCATTGACTCGCGCGCAGGTGTCGCGAAGCCGAAGCGCCCGCGCATTGTGAAGCCATCTCGCGCCCCAGTGACGTCACCGCGCGTTTCTTCCAGGCAGACCTTACAAGGGGCGGCGCCAACGGATACCTTGATTCACTAAATAGTGTTTGTTTGAATTTAGAAGTTAATAAAACATAATGACATCCATCTAACTTGACACATGTAGAGCCAGATAGTTATTGACTTAACAAAATGAAGAAAACGTTAACAATTTTTTTTTTAAATATATACCTTCCGTCCCAAAAACCAAAATATTATCACACAATAGTACCTATTTCTTGAATATGGTACAACCCTTATGAGTATGCAAGTATAACGAATATATCGCATATGATCTCTAAGCCGGAGAATCACATTTAAATCAATTCATGACCGTCGTCTTTACGATCGTCCGTAAAACCATAAGATATGCAAGACCGTCCATTTCCCGATACATATGTCCAACGGCTGTATCCATTTAAGTGTCTTATCCTCATTTACTTTTTGTTTCTAACTCCGCATGGAAAGTTGAAGTCGCCTTAAATCAACAAACCGCGTACGGCGGGACCTCGTTATTAAAAGAAATCACTGCGTTGGACAGGCTGTCGACTCGTCGCTACCATATTTGGCCTAAAAATGTACATTTTTATAAGTAAAGAAAAGGAATAGGAATCTCTCAAAGGGAATGCAAGAACTGTTTTTAAAGTTTTAATGAACATCGTTTATGTATGGGGAAACATTTTATAATGCATAAAAAAAACAAGTTATATGAGATTGTTATGGAGATCTAGATACATATTTACTCACAAAGAGGCTTAGGTTACTTAAAAAAAACTAGTGATTCGAATTAACTATGTATTTACAAAAACCAAGCTTTAAGAGGTAATTATTTTTCGATATATTTCATATTATTTCCTTACCTTGAAGTCGTTGCGAAGGCTGAGTGGCAAGAACTGATACCAGACAATCAATGCTGATATGCACTCGCCCAATAATGTTGTTCTCTTAGGGTAATCTATCCAACAATAAATCAGCATTTCGATCACACATAATATAACTTATTCAAAATCTTTCAAAATTATTTATTCTATTATTTTATTACTAGTGAAAGGCAGTGCCTTTCTAGTACTAGATATAAATTAGAACCACAACTGAAACTTGCGAGTTTCCTTTTAGTGTTTTCCTTCACCCTCGAGTAATTGATGTTGAACTAGTTATTGTAAGACCCATTAGTAAGTATATGCCCAAACTTGGAATTGACCTCGGGTCTCACTTCTAACAGGCTTCTATTTTCAAACTTACAATATTATACTCTTTATTAAACACTAGCGAGCCGCCCCGGCTTCGCACGGGTGCAATGCTAATACTAAAACCTTCCCCTTGAATCACTCTATCTATTAAAAAAATCCGCATCAAAATCCGTTGCGTAGTTTTAAAGATTTAAGTATACATAGGGATATAAGGACAGAGAAAGCGACTTTGTTTTATACTATGTAAGAGTATAATAATGCACACTTAACACAATACAAAAGAGATACATAAACAAAATAATGTACAATTGGCAGTGTTATCAGTTTTAGCAATCTTTTCTAGATAACTTTGGGATGTGAACCATGTTGGACATTAAAGAACAGAACTGAGTCAATCGTATTTTTTCGATTCAACATGCTTTAGTGATCCAGTGTAACTAACGGGAGCCGGTCACCAGGTTATCAGGAGCGACCGCCGCCAGCGCGGCGCCTGCGCTGCCTTATCACGCCTCCTGTCCACATTCTGCCGCAATTACTCATGCCCGTCATGCAAGTGTTCTCCACAATACAATAAATAATTACGTGACCGTTTGTTTGTATGACTTCATCGAGTGGCAGAACCATTGGAAATTTCTTGTGGCACATTTGTGATTGTCATTTCTTTGTATACTATATAGTATAGTACTCGAACGTAAGGAGAAAGTTTTGTTTGATGAGATAAGCCACGTTTCAATTAGGTAAGGAATATTTGTTAAAACAAATTCATTTTCTATGGTTAAAACTGTTAGTATGGTATATGATTAATATTGAAATTGTAAGAGCAAAATTGTCTCATCGAAAAATTAATGTTATTTTATCTTCTTTCATCTTGCCTTCATATCCTACCCTTATCTATTAAAATTCTCTTCATATAAATCAAATAAAAATTCATTTATTTCTGTAGGTTTATAAAATACACTTATGAACGTCAATAGTCTAATAACAAGGGACTCTTAACTAACAACAACATGACTAATGAAATTTAAGTAAACCCAATGGACCGAAACACTTTGTAGTAGGTACCTAAGTGTTCCGTAGATTTTTTAGTACTAACTAAATTTTAATTTATACTAGTTGGGCATAATTCCCAACAACTAATACCTACTAAGCAATAACGTCCAGTTTACCCGTATGCTTTGAACATTGACATATTAAGCTCTTTCGTTTCTTTAAGTTTTCCAATCATTTTCTTTAATTTATGGAAGTTTTAATAGTTAGATCTACAACAAAAGTTTTTAATATCAATATTCACCTCGACACCCCAAAACTACCTTATTAACAAATCATGAGAAAAGTTCTTGACGTCTATGAAGGCTTTTTAAAACACAGCAAAAAACACAAACGTTTCTTCAATTCAAAAATGCACCTGAGAATGAAGGCGGGTCCACTTGACTAATATTTCGATTTACAAATTACCGTGAAAGCGACTATAAATTTTATTGTGCGTACAATTATTCCATCTCTATCCATCTTAAACAACGCTTTCTTATTAGACAAGCAATGGTAAGGGTATTAATAGAAAGGATAGCCAAGAAATCTCGGTTATCGCAAGGAAGTGCAGGTATAGTGGTTAATAATTCGTTTAGTTGGGACTGCGCCCACGTTTTTTCTGTGTAGCCCACACAGGTGCACTCGGCTCCTAATTTACTATTCCTGATACGACACCGGGACAGACGGTTTAATGGCCCTTTGTTGCTCAGATTCTCTGATGCTCCGTAATCTCCACAATTTATTTGGGAATTAGTAGGACTCGTAAATAAATATAAATAAGATGGCGATGACTCAGCAATAATCCTACCTCGTGTTGATCACAGTTACAAACAACTTATATATTAAGTTCCTATACCTTTAAATTGTCTATCTCGTATCACATATGAACAACCAATTAAGTCTCTTTCCACTCAGATGCTGAATATATTTTTACTTTATGTTTTTGCCGGTTTCTATGTGTGTAATTCAATTAACATTAGACTTGCTAATGGCTGTTGAGTTAATGGATTTATTGACAGACCATTGCCGGAGCACTGTCTGCTTGTCCGTCTATAAAACCGACTGCTTGGAATTTCGCAATACATTTCGATCCCATAAATCAAGACGCCTGATTTACCTTTTTCATGATACTTGTTACTTGTCAATCAGTAATATGTATTTATATAGATAAATAACGAAAGCTAGTTTATCATCGGTAAACGATTAAAAAATGCTAATGCTTCACGTAGGTTACAGGAAGTATTTATGGCGGAACCTTATCATGTTGAGTCTGTATAATGGAGGCGCCATTTTGTATGTATTATGGTGCCGGTATTGTCTCCGCCGCTGGGAGGTCCATATCCGGCGCCGGCCATTTGCATCAGACGCGATTGGAATTGATTATTTTAATTAAAATTTACAATTGATAAACATTTATCTATAAATCCATATATAGCTACCGAAGGCACGTGATAATGTGCCTATACATTGGCTCTATGTCACATAAGTTGTCATCTCAGTGGACGATGGACGATATCCCGAATATCTTGATCTCAATGAGGGCTTTATCTTTGTGTGGAGACCATGGAACCGTGAGGTTTGGAGCCGTGGTCAGGGCTTCAGATATCAAGAGGGCTGACTGTTATCAGCCTAGCTATCCAAAGAATACAGCCAATGTTCTGGTCGTACTTAAATATTGTTAAAAATACGTAAAAAATGTATTTTAAATAGGTTCTAATTTATAAGTTTCTTCAACGACCAGCCATCATATGTATAATGTATAATACGAGTGAAAGATTACTTACAGGTACAAAAACATTATAACCGAGCAACCTGTACAACGAACCGGATTAGTTAGTTTCTTTAGAAATATGTAGGTACGCAATTTGCTTTTTATTCATTAGTGGAATACAAGTCGAGCAAGTGCAGATTCAGCGACAGGTGGCCTCGCACGTGCCGCCTTCAATAAAACGCAATGAACGTCAAATGTCGTCTTCAAATTGCGTTCCACTCAAATCCACTATAAACCTCTACCATAATCTACTATAAACAACCTTCTACTAAAAACCTAAAACGCATTTTGCGTCACCCTCAGCCTCGCATAGGTCCTTTTAACCAGAACGAGAACGGAGATACTTTCTGATTCCATATCATTAAGATATTTATTGCGCGACGTACACCACCGTTTAATTTTAGCGGCTGGGTTCAGGGTTATAAAACTTAGTTTCCCTCGAATCTGGGTGTGTCTATGAGCAGAGGGTAATTCGCCACCCTCCGTGACTGCCTGACTTTTCATTATCGAGATGTTTTATTAAGCTAGGGCCTGGTGCGAGTAGGGGAGTTGTAGGGTTATCTCGAAAGCAAATACGGCTTTTGAGACGTCAGTGATACTGGTATGACTCAATTAAGACCTATGAACTATACTAAGCCTTATAAAAACTTGTGACTTTATACCTTAATTTAAAATAAGTTTTTCTACTAACACCATCTTATACCTAGTACTACCCTAGCACTTCATCGTATTAATCCAGCTTAATTTCACTTTCTTACCTTCAAAACAAACAATATCCTTGGCATACTATTAATTTGAAATCCATGAACCTCTTTAAAATTAAAATTTTGCAGCCCTACCAGTCTACACTCCGAATATTGAGTTCCCTGCAGCGAGGCGGGTGGTGTTTCTGTTTACACTGGGATTTGGGGCTGCTCATATTGCATTCCTATACACGCGGTATGTAATCCCTAGGTCCATCAGCTGGTAGATTGCAATCAACAATTTATTCCGTCTGTCATGCTCAAAATATCGCAAGCAGCACATACTTCCAACTATCTCTATACGCATAAAAATTATGTTGCTGCCTGAACTATAGACAAGTCAACGAATACACTTTTTTACATTTATATTAAAGTCTTAAAATAAAGATATAATTACACATGTATTTACAAATAAAATCAAAACATGTCCTCCAAAGAGGAACCATTGTTCCATGTAAGTACTGTGCCCAGGCCGACTGTATTCTCTGTCTGTATACTTGACTGATCCTTTGACAAAGAATAATTCTAGCCCTTTGGTCACCTGAAACTAGGGTTTGTTTGAAAATTGGTTGGTTCCGTTCCCGGGAAATTCAGGTCGAGAAAAGTCGAGACATCGAGAATTCGAATTTTACTTCGTAAGCTAAAATCGTCTTATTTTATGACGTTTGGAGGATCATTAGCAATTTATTACTTATTATGTTAGAATTTGTTGATGCTTCTTTATAGATTTGCTTCTTAAAAACAGTGCATTATCTAGTGGTGAACGCTTATAGTTGGCACTTGGCAGAGTATTTACAGAGTTAATTCTTCTAAATATTGACTGAAAGTTTAATGTATGAGTGATTGATTAGGTAGGTAAGTGTTTGTTTGTTTTGTACCTTTATTACCATGCCAAACAAATGACTATCTACTTTGGTTGCAATTTGCAATGTAAAAACTACTCCGAGCCGAACAAAACTTATTATTCTTAGATGTTGTTTTATCGCAAGTTATTATCCGCTTTATAGAACAGAAGCAAGACATATCTATCAGTTAGCCCACATCAACCCATTGCTGGACATAGCCCACCTCACTGATGCGCAAGCTACGCTTTACCCGACTGCTCCAGAAGGAGGGTTATGTTTTTCGAGAGTATGTATGTATGTATAATTGTTTGGCACGCTCTGCAGCCTGAACGGCTCGATGGATTTTAGCTTGAGAGGTGTCTTTAGATTCGTATTTACAGTGAGAGTGACACTGGGTATATCAAATTAAAAACAAAACAAAATGACGGATTTTGGCGCCAAATTGTGACAAAGAAAAAAAAGAAAATCAAAGAAATATATTAAGTGGGGTATCATTGGACAGGTATTTAAAAATTATGTTTAGGTTTTTGTTACCATTTTCCATTTGAAATGACCATTTAGGACTTATAACGGTTTAAAGTTGGTTACTAACTAAAAAGTATGAAATAAAAAAGTTAATTTAAAAAACCAAAAACTCGACTGCCTAAAAAGCTGGAAACAAGACCTATAATAGCTATAAGACCTACAATAAGTCTTTAATTTTGAATTAAGAATATACCGCCGACTGCATGAGATTGTTGTAAGATTGTGCAGCACATGGTCTTAACTTCCTACTTCACTGATAGGTCTTGTTTCCAGCTTTTTAGGCAGTCGGGTTTTTGATTTTTTAAATTAACTTTTTTTACTAAATACGTACTATGTCTTTAGCTGCTTGTTACATTAGTTGTGATAAGAGAAATTATTTTAGTTTTTAGTTAGAATGTTTGAGTTGATCGTTAATTGAACTGAATTCATATTCTGTTTTGTGTTAAAAATTGTTAATTTTTAATTATTCTAATAAACACATTGTCAACAACCTTTCACTTTTGTATTTAAACAAAAAATATATACGTAAATTTAAATTTCTCGATATCCCGAGAAAACCCGAGAAATCGGACTCTAGAGTTCTCGAGACCCGAGAACTGGAAAACCTCGAGAAATCGCAAACCCTACCTGAAACCTCGACCAGAAGTGCCGACGCCTTGGGACCACACCGCCACCGGTCCAATGGTCTCTATATACCCCCAAACGGCACAAACATTGGGTCAGTATATTTGCGCTGCTTGACGCATTCAATAAACAGGATCTTTTTTGTAGTATCGGTTTTAGGTAGGTGAGTATACCTATATCTGAATTATGACGCTAGTGGATATACTCTAACGAATGAACTCTCCACGTACAATAATCCATCCAGCTCTACGAATTACCAAACAGCATTAAGTACCAAAACATTCCTTGTTATGTCTATCATCTAACTATGTTTTGCCCTATACCAAACGTATATACCCGCGAATGACGCACGACTCTCTATCAACACGTTAATTTAATTAAATAAACATGGCCACCGTTACAAAGGCTATTAGTTTCCTCGAAACTATGTTTAAAAACATTATAGACAATGACAATGCCACGCGCCGTGTCCAAACATGCGTGAGTCAAGCGCTGCGTGGACCATACTCTCGTACCATCGAGGTTACACATGGATTAAACGGTACCTATTAGTCATAAGACTCACAAGTTTTATTTCTAAGACCCTGTGAACACTAACCTATCCTATCTTAACATAATTGAGACGCTCTCGCGATAAAGAACGTTCCTCCCCGTCTTAATGAGTATAGGATGACGTCATTTTCTAACGATAACTTGACATGCTTGCTTGTATTGCAAAGAACAAAGCATGGTGATAAACGGTACTGAAGATCATTAGGTGTAAAATAAAAAACTATATAGAACACGCAACCTACATACCTGAACTACAAGTATAATATACTAGTTAATATACTACCTACTTAGGTACATTAATTAGAAATACCAGAAATACCAACAGGGCGTAAAATCCACTGAGAAGATTTTAAGATCTTTAAAAATATATCTTTATTATATTGATGTAACAATATACTTATCATATTTAGGGAGACGTCTCCCTAAGAGTAAATAAAAAAATTTAAAAAAACATTAACTTTTCTGGTGCATTTGGGTCTTCATCACTTGATTATCATCATGATATGCGGGCACTTTAACCGTAAGGCTATACCACTACTTTGTACATTATAGCTTTTAGGCGACGTATAAATAAAATATGTAACATATTTTAAATTACCTAGACTTGCAACAATACAACTGTGTAAATCGCATCCAATTTCGTGTGGTAGTTTTTGCGTGATGCGCGTGCAAAGTTACAAACATACGGACACACAGACAAAAAATCTAAAAAGATTTGTTTTGGCCTCTACCGCTGTTATAAAGACCCCTCATATTAAGTTTTCTTTAATATTTCAGTCAAATGAGTTACTTTTTCTGAGCTGTAAAAAAAATACAATAGAAAATGTACCTACTGAGTACATACTGACTTTGTGACGTCATTATTTTTAGTACCTACTCAATTGCATAACTTTTTTATTGTTTTATTGTTTAAAAAATCACTTTTACTTATTATAACACGACACGCTACACCCACATCAAAACAAACGCCGACAACTTCAAGATGTAGGCAGTGGAACGGCCAAGGATAATAATTACGCTTCTCGTGCTCCACAAATAAGATTTTACAGAAGATTAATCCGCCCACATATTGAGAGTCGCCGCAACTCACTCGGTGGCGCACTATCACGCCAACTCGCGCCAGATAATGCCTGTGATAAATTTAAAAGGCGCGAAGGCGCTCATGTGTCCGTCTGGCTAGATGCAGTATCTGAACAGTACCTGGCTACCGTAGGCGAGGTACGTTACATTCGAATGAAGAAACCCGTTTAATGTTTTAACTCTGAGATTACCATAGATTTTACTGCCCGCACCTATGACCCGCGTTTTTGCTGTTGGCTGAAGAGTGATTATGTGATTTAAAAGGTGCGAGCAACTTTTCCCAGTAGCACGAAGCTTTAATTTAATAGAAAGTGGTCGTTTTTTAATGTTGTCCCCATACCTGAATATTCACAGTGACAGATGTTTTTTAACTGATTGCTCTAGAAGTAGGTTAATGTTTTTAGGATGAACGAGTATGTATGTAAGTATGTAAATCGATTTCATTGGCGCCGTCTGTAGCCTACACTGGTTGATAGATTTTAATAAATTCGGTGTCATTATAGATTTGAATTCATCTCAGAAGTGTCATGGGCTGTAGCCCAAAAGTGTACTTTTACCCGACTCGGCCAGAAAGAGAGTAATGTTTCTGTGCCGTCCTAAACGCAGTCGGGTATTTTGGTATTTAATAAATTTATTTGCTACCTAGAGAAGTGATAGCCAAGCGGTTACAGAGCCCGCTTTTCATTCGTAAGGCTCGGCTTCGAATCCTGGCGGAGGCATGTACCAAAGAGTTTTTCGAAAACTTACTTACTCACATATTTATAAAATATTAATTTCCGCAGTTCATAGAATTAATTCTGAAGCATGTGTGTAGGTATATCACGTTTAGAGGTCCAAAGAAAATACTGGTGTAACGTATGTATTTCCAGGAATGGATACCTCTGCCTGCTCCTTCGGAGATTAAGAAGAGATTTTTTTGTTACTTAGGTACTTACTAAGTACTCGTGCTTGATAAATGTTTCATTTTATTCCATTTTACCGTAGAGGATTCATCGAAACAACAACAAAAAATGTGGAAATAATGATTGAAACACTAGACTTTATTATGATATCAGCTTGCTGAGCTTGATACTTTGCTGTTACTCGCTTACGGGCGTTCAGCCTATCAAACTAGAGGGCCTGATATCATCTAAAGCTCGGTATCGCTGGCTACCGGTGTTGGACTAATTGCGCCGATCAGCTGACCGCTGCGCAGCTGTGGTGCTAGTGTGGACTCTGGTTTGTTTTACATAATTATACATATTTTAGAGAAAAAGTATTAGCCAAACTAATTATGGCAAAAATAGTATATGGTGCCGCGCAGTTATAAAGAAATAAAAAAGTATTTAAGATTTAATGAACAAGATTCTTTTTTGATTTGCGTTTTTTTTTATTTTGTACTAGCGGGTGCCCAGCAGCGTTGCTAGCGTGGATTCAGTTTATTCCCGTTTCCATTTCCAAAAATCCCTTCATATCGGTTGCCTAATATACATATAAATCACCTGCGTATATATTTCAAGTTTCTATATAGATACGTCTGTTATAGTTTCGGAGTAGTGCGCATTTCGTTTTTTAAACAGTTTTCATATTTTCCCTAAGGAATGAGATATTTTCCTGTTGTAAAAATTACCCTAAGTGTTGACTGAATTACTCAGTTATCTCCACACCAAATTTCATCAAAATCCATTCAGTAGTTTTTGCGTGATGCGTGCACAACCAGACCGACAGACAAAAGTTTCAAAAATTGGTGTTTTGATATCTACATCGATACCTATTTACATAATGTACCGCTTAAACTTTCAACAAAATTTAATGTACAGACACGGCCTCGTTACAGTTTTATTACGTCGGGGTCATCAGTATGGATGAGCAGAGGTGGAATGCTCCTCCATCGTGAAAAGGAAGTTCTGCCGCCAGGCGAGGTGATCGTGCCTGCGGGGACCGCGGTCCAACGGTTGATGTTGGACAGTTGTATTTATACAAACTCATTAGAAAACTCCGATAGCGCGGTTTAGAACTCGGCCTTCTATTGGCGCGTTCTATGTAGTGTCGCTACATATGTATTGATATACTATGCCTCGTATAAGTAGTTTTAACCTCCACATCGATAAAGTATATAGACAAATCAACAGTTCACAATCAGTGTCTTCGATTTATTGCTATTTTAGTGTAATTTACCAAATAATTCGATGTCAGGGGTGGATTCGCTTAACGTATAAATATTACTTACTAAAACAATAAGTATTTTATTAATGTATCATAGACTAGATTGTCGCCATTGTATATTACCATGTATTGTCTGTCTGTTGTACATATACAACTACGGAGGCTGTGTTGGTACTTATAGCGAGCACACGTGTGCGCCGCCGCCTGCACAGATCGTGACCTGCGCCTCCGCCCGCGTCCCGGTAATTGAGCACCGACCTATCGCGATTCCTACTGCTATTAGTGTGAAATAGATGAGCTGCTTTAGCGTTGGGTAAATTGTCTGAGACTGAAGTCGGTTTAATCAAAATAGTGCCGACAAAGTAATGGTCACTATGTTATAGTTATAAATAGCAACTTATCTTGCAAACCTTGATTTTTAAGGATGGGTCGAGCCACATACATCAAAATATTGGTGTAATATTAGGTAAGTACTTACCTATATCAACTAACTTGGAGTCTTCCACTATAATCCATCTAAGTACCTATATCTATACATATAACAAATTCTAACGGGGCCGTGTCTGTACATGAAACTTTTTTGAAAATTTTAGCGGTAGTGTAGGTATATAGTTATCGATGTAGATACTAAAACACAAATTCTTGAAATTTTTCAAATTTTTGTCTGCTATCTGGTTGTGCACACGTCACCCAAAAACTACTGGACGGATTTTCATGAAATTTGGTGTGGAGATAACTGAGTAAATCGGTCAACATTTAGGGTAGGTACTTATAACAACAGGAAAATATCTCATTCCCATGGGAAAATATAAAAACTGGTTAAAAAGTAAAACTTTCCGAAACGGTAACACCTAAGAAACTTGAAATATGGTATGTAAATGTCTTATGTGTCGTAGGAAAACGCTATGAAGGCATTTTAGGAAAGTTCCACGGAAACGGGAATAAACTCCGCGCGGGCACCCACTAGCACTATAATATAAGTAAAAAGTATTCGTTTAGAATTTAGTAGGTATGGTACCAAGCTTTGGCACTATGCGTTGCGTAGGTACCTACGTAAACTCTAAATAGTAGATAATAATATTTTACTGGACCACAACATATTATCCTTGTTCGAAGTCTCGTAATAAACTTGGATAGTTTCACACAATCATACGAAATATTATTATGTAACGTGACTTGAGCACAAGGTTTTCTAATTTTAAACAAGTGTATCGGCCACCGCATTTACTGTACAGACCTCCTGCATAAATTGCACAAGGGACAAGGAATTTTGCGTGGCCATTAAATTGGTTGGATGCCATAAAATACTTCTCGGATGGCCGCGGCTTCTCAAAGTGGCTCGGAGAGATAAAATAATCTATGGCTCAACGGAATACTCAGGTGCGCTCGCGTCGGCTACATTGTGCGGCGGCGCAGCCAGAAAATAGAATTAAAAGACGCGCCACAATGGAGCAAGCCCTTTCAAAACCTACACAAATACATATCGGGATTTAAAATCCAGTCGAAATAGCAGTCAGGTGTGACGGGTGTATCACAGTTAGAACCCTAGGACGATACCCATTCGTTTATTGCATAATAAAAGTTAACGCCACGTTTGAACGGGGATTTTTTTACCGATTTCAAATTTAATTACACTACAAATATCTACCTTATACAAGAGCTTAGCTGTCACGTAGCTACCTAACACTTTAGAGAGAGGATAATAAGTAATCAATCAACAATCTGAATAAACCTGGAGAATAAATGAAGTACCTACTTACCTACTTATACTTAAATTGGAACATTGTAGCGTTGCGAAATTTGTATAGGTATGTTACCTACCTGAGTCAAATGATTTAGATTGGGTTGGGATTAATCTTACCAAAGACAGATTGGTGGTTAACAACCGGTTATTAACGTAAGAGATTCCGCTGTCTTGTAAAACTATACATAAATATAATTAGGGATCCTTAGCGTGAGTCCGACTCACACTTATATACCTACTTATTACTTACTTTATGCCTCTTGTATATGTTAATAGGTAGGTACATACGTTCTACGTTATAGTTATATAAAAACATGAAAACTTTGACAAAAAAATATATTTTGTACCGGATATACCTAATAAACTTTTTTTTATATTAGTTAGGATATCCGCCATGATAACCGGCCGGTAAAAAATAATAAATAATCTCACGCCTTTTACGCCCTTGGGGGTAGAGGTAGGAGTAGTAGTCAGAGGTATTCCATTTCTTTAAATACCCACTATTGACGAGTACCTATATTCAACCAACCAACCGCCTATTACAGTTAAAATTATAGGTACATAAAGGACAAACGGGCAGACAGAATTTCCTTTGGATAAGGCATGCCATTATAATACCTAATTAAGTGTATAACATTACATATCGATGGGCTCACCACCTATCACGTTTGGGGGTCCAATGTATCTCGTGAAATGTGGGTATGTCCAGTAATGGAATGCCTCTGCCTACCTCCTCGGGGATAAAAAAGGCGTGAGATTATATTACATATTGCTGCTCATCACCAACAGTGTCAACTTGTGATGAGAAGTGGTATGTTTCTGGGCACCTAATTATTTTTTACAGGTGGTTATGGTAGTGTTGGTGCACTCGGGGCTAAGACACAGCTAAACACAAAATGATCCGATTGTGATCTTCCGCCACGCCTCCTCCTCCACTTTTTGAAGACCGTTGAAAATTTGCAACACTTCCAGTTTTACATTTTTATCATAATATTATCTGCTTCTTATTGTTTCGGAAGGCCCATTAATTGAAGGGAAGAGGTTGTCCTGGCAAGCTATTCACTACACTCATTAAAATACATCAAATAATCTAAGCGCTATCTACCGTGTTAATATTACATTAAAGTCATATATTTCTTAGATGTTAGATGTCGCCACTTCATTAATTTACTTACAGAGCCATCTAGTATTGAGTAGCAATACTTTACAAAATTTATATGCACAACTAACTTGTATAGCTGCTTTATTTTAATGTTTTGCGAATGGCAACCCTGTTCATATATAAACCGCCGCCATGATGAAAAATGCTTCATTTTGATTGGTCAGCAGAGTTGAACGTTTTCTATTCGTCATTCGACATGGCACATTTCTGTTCCGCCATTTTGCCGTCGTTGAACTTGGGAAGCCGGGCGGATTGTGATAAAAATTTCATCCAGCCGCATTGCGGCCATCAGCTACTGTATTTCGCTGGTAAGTAGATAATGCTATACGTTTTCTTCGATTTGTTATGTTCACGAAGGTATTTACTGCGCACTTGGTATCTCCACGATTAATTCCAATGTTTGTCGTGGTCGTTTTATTTCGGTGCTAAATAAACTAAGCTCACCCATTCGAAAGCACAAGATTAACTCTGTTTTCGTCAGTTACGAGCTTTACAACAACCTATCATAATTTAACTCCACAGAACCACGTGGACGAGGTACCTACTTACAGCCATTGAAATTCTCCGTTTTGTTTCAGGCATAGGATAGTAGGAAACCGGCAAGATGTTTCTGTACAATTTGACTCTACAAGGCTCTACAGCTATCACACACGCTGTCCACGGCAACTTCTCGGGCACGAAACAGCAGGAGATAGTGATATCACGTGGTAAAATCGTGGAACTCCTCCGTCCCGACCCCAATACCGGCAAGGTGCATACTTTGATGAAAATGGAGATATTCGGCATCATACGCTCAATGATGTCATTCCGCCTAACCGGTGGCACTAAAGGTAAATGACCTTACGCTATTCTGGAAACTTGAGTGACCACATGGCTTTGAAACCCTATGTAATGGTCTCCCACATGGAAAAGCGCTGTAAGTTTCTAATGCATTGTCTTGCTCCATGCCCCTAACACAAGGGGAGTATGGGATAACTAGATGCACAGACTATGAGCCAACGCGTCGCTCTTGGCAATGTTCATGAGTTGCTGGGATGTATGTAGTGATGGCACATTTATTTTCTCAAAGCAATTGGATTTAGATACCTACTTACTTTCGATTTGGCAATTTTGACAAATTTATGATATCCAGTACATTTTAGTCTAATCACTTTGTGATATCTTTACAGATTACATTGTGCTTGGCTCGGATTCTGGCCGCATTGTTATTTTGGAATATATTCCTGCCAAAAATATTCTGGAAAAAGTCCACCAAGAGACCTTTGGCAAGTCAGGATGCCGGAGAATCGTTCCAGGGCAATATTTGGCTATCGACCCAAAAGGCAGAGCTGTTATGATTGGTAAGCTTTTTTTTCTACAGTAATCTTAATTATTTAAAACAAAGTTGGATTAGGTTAGCCCAGAATAGCAGAAAACTACTAAAACATGGGGTCCACCATTAGGTGGTTTGTGCAGGCAAAGCCTATGTTCAATGAGGATCAGTACAGTTATAGCAAATCCATTAGAAATATTATCCACGTTATTCTTTATGATATAAGAATGATATCTCTTTTTGAATTATCCAAATCGGACCATTACTTACGAAGATATTAAATAATAAACATACTCAATGATCGCGAGAGCGTGTACGTCACTGTGAGGGAACCAAGTACGGCCGGCGGGCCGGCACTCAATGATCGCGGGAGCGTGATGACGTCACAATGAGGGCGACGCTACCGCGGCGGCTACTCGGTGAACTTCGCTAGGAATTCGGTCATAACTTTGTCAATGTTTGTCGTAGAACAAAAATTTTTGTACTGTATGTTAAGGATTTCTTAGCTCTATAAATCTGCATTCTCAACTAAAAACGTTACGGATCCTCATTGTTCAAGGCAGACAAGTTATACCAGCCTTACTGTGTTTATAAAAATACATAAAATTAAACATTTAGACTTGAGTATGTTGTCAGCCCTTGTCCTAAAAGAGTGTGTGGCTCGAGACAGGTTAAAATATTTTTGTTACTGTTTTAGGTGCTATTGAAAAACAAAAACTTGTGTACATATTGAACAGAGATGCTGAAGCCAGATTGACAATCTCATCCCCACTAGAAGCTCACAAGTCAAACACATTGGTGTACCACATGGTTGGAGTTGATGTAGGCTTTGAAAACCCAATGTTTGCCTGCTTGGAGATAGATTATGAAGAAGCAGATGCTGATCCTACTGGTAAGACGAATGATTGTAAAAAAATATTTATATGTTGATATGATTATTTTGAGGTCCGTGTTTCTGATTGGCAGTGACGTCAAATCCTCTCTGTATGATAGATAACATTTATATGTACATATACTATGATCTCTTCATACCTATCTAATTACAAATACTTCCTACAGGTGAAGCAGCCCAGAAAACACAACAGACCCTCACTTTCTATGAACTAGATTTAGGTTTGAACCATGTAGTCAGGAAATATTCTGAACCATTAGAAGAACATGCCAATTTCCTAATAACAGTGCCCGGAGGCAACGATGGCCCATCTGGTGTACTCATCTGTTCAGAGAATTACCTTACATACAAGAACTTGGGTGATCAGCACGACATCCGTTGCCCTATACCTCGACGGCGAAATGATTTGGATGACCCTGAACGAGGAATGATATTTGTGTGCTCAGCTACGCATAAGACAAAATCCATGTTCTTTTTCCTGGCGCAAACTGAACAAGGGGATATTTTCAAAATCACTATTGAGACTGATGAAGACATGGTCACAGAAATTAAGTTGAAATATTTCGACACTGTTCCTGTTGCTACTGCTATGTGCGTGCTGAAAACTGGATTCTTATTTGTCGCCTGTGAATTTGGCAACCAGTAAGTATTGCAAGTTTTGATAAACTAATCAAACTCATGCATGTCAACCTGTGAGTTTGGATCATTCCTTTTTCACCGTACTATTTAAACATGCTATATAAAACATCTCCGAACCAAGGTCCTCCCTTACATATGGGGGAGTGCACACTGATGAGGGATGTACAATTTAACATTTCTTCTGAGAGACGAAATCCAATCATGAGAGATTAAAAAGAAATTCTTGGAACTCCAGAATCCCTTGCGGGAATGTGCCGAGTAGAGGGTTCGATCCGGGTCGATTTTTCTAATCCCGGGATTTCGGGATTATCTACAGTCAATCTCTGGATCCCGGGATTGTATTGGTAATGAAAAGGGGTAACAAAACGACAGTAAAACATATCAAAATAAATTTTTCATCTCTTAGGCAAAAAGCGTCAACTTTCGGCCCATTGCGCTAAAAGAAGGTTTCCGCGTTTTTCGAGCTGAAAAAAATAAACACACCCAGGTAAGTAAATAAGAAAGCCTTAGATCACATGTTTGTATTACATGTGATCTGAGACATTTCTTATTTTACTTACCTTGCGGTAATATACTATTTTATTTATCTTGTACTTTTGTGAGGACTTTTAAATGTTCAAAAAGGCGGTTAAACAAAATTATAATTTCTTCTTATAAAATAAACAAACTAGGCACTTCTGTAAATAATTTATGAAACTAACAATAAACTTTCAAAAATAAAGTTCTTTAGACTTATTTAGATAAACTATAAAAAAAAGACTATATGCTAGAGAGATCAATATTTACCTATAGGTACTGTAAATGTATCAATCCCGAAAATCCCGGGATTCATTAAATTTGATTTCGAAAATTTCGGGACTAAAATATGACCGGGATCCCGGGATCGAATCCTCTAGTGCTGAGTAAAATCAGAAAATTGATCTTCTTCTGGAGGGAGGTGGGCTGACTGGAATAATGGCCGCCATGGCTCACGTATAATGGTCCAATTCAAAGACTTATGTGCGGAAACCAAATCCCTAACATAGACTATATAAATATATGGCTTTTGTTAATGTCAAAATATTGTTTTCAGTTATTTATATCAGATAGCTCACTTGGGAGATGAGGATGATGAACCAGAGTTCAGTTCTGCCATGCCATTGGAGGAGGGTGACACATTCTTCTTTGCCCCAAGACCTCTAAGGAACTTAGTACTAGTTGATGAACTGGATTCACTATCACCTATTTTAGGTATGTTGTAGTTAGTGATTTACACTATGTATGGTGACACATTAAGATTTTTTAAAATTTAATCCAAAAATTACTTTTTAGCTTGCCATGTAGCTGATTTAGCTGGTGAAGATACTCCTCAAGTCTACTTAGCATGTGGCCGCGGGCCACGATCTTCTCTAAGAGCACTGAGACACGGTCTAGAAGTGGCAGAAATGGCTGTATCAGAATTGCCTGGGTCACCTAATGCTGTGTGGACTGTACGTCGTCACAAAGATGGTAAGTTATTTTGTAGTTTGTGAGGCATGCAAGATTACACATTTTCAGTAGGGAAAAGGAGGCTGAATGTTAATCAACTTTTTTTGTAAAATGCTCATGTAGATTTCAATCGTATGCAAGAACCATTTCAAGATCAGATAGATTATTGTTTCAAACAAAAACTTAACTAGGTTGGAAAATAAAATTCCAGCAGCTGAAAGGAGCATAATGATTAAAACTAATTTGGTCCGTGTTACTGACTAACCGTGACGTTACAATTACCACTTATGAGTGCTCCTCTTTATCAACAAATACTAATAAAACCCTGGTTGTTTGTTATACATAAACACCAGTGGTTTTTATTTTCAGAATCTACTGGGAGATGAACATTGAGATGGTATCCACAGACTCAAAGGTAGGCATCGGACACTTCATTAGTCTACTGGAGGCTGTCATCAGGAGGATGTAATTTTGGACCCTTTGATCCCTGATTCTATTTTACCTTGTCTCTTCTCTTTTGGTTGCAGAGGAGTTCGATTCTTACATCATAGTATCATTCGTAAATGCCACCCTTGTGCTATCTATTGGCGAGACAGTCGAAGAAGTGACAGACTCTGGGTTTCTGGGTACAACACCAACTCTCAGCTGTCATGCCCTTGGCAATGATGCGTTAGTGCAAGTGTACCCTGACGGGATCCGACACATACGCGCAGACAAGCGTGTCAATGAATGGAAAGCGCCCGGAAAAAAAACTATCGTTAAATGTGCCGTCAATCAAAGGCAAGTGGTGATCGCACTTACTGGGGGAGAGTTGGTCTATTTTGAAATGGACCCTGTAAGTATTTTAGTACACATTTTATCAATATCCCGACGTGTTTGCGCGGCGCTGCCTTCGGGTGGTTCCGCGTGAGGGTGGGCGTAGCTGCCACTTGCAGTGATAAGCCCACAACGTCGTAGAGCATGTGGCCCTCCCCTCACGGGTGAGGGTTGCACTCGGCATATTCCATAGCCAAGCTGGAGTCGCTCAGACCGTGAAGGCGGCAAAACCATGCCGTGGACATATATTTAATTTCAATCCATCTATACTTGCAGACATTGTATATTCATTTATTAAAATGCTATAAATATTTCAGACTGGCCAATTAAATGAATACACAGAAAGAAAGAAATTATCGTCGGATGTCTCATGTATGGCCCTTGGTTCAGTGGCAACAGGCGAACAGCGGGCTTGGTTCTTAGCTGTGGGACTGAATGACAACACAGTGCGAATTATATCTTTGGATCCATCTGTAAGATTTGTTTTTTACTAGATATTAATTTTAATTAATTTTTAAATGATGATACAAGGACACCACTGAATTTACTTGATTACAAAACCCTAAAATGCGTTATTCTTAAACACTATCTGATAATATTGATAACACAAATCTTAAGTTACAGTATTTACTGAGAAATAATGCAGCTTAATATTTCAGGACTGCCTTTCACCACGCTCCATGCAAGCCTTGCCTGCCGGCGCAGAGTCCTTATGTATTGTTGAGCAGCCGTTTGAATCTGGGGCTAAGTCTGCTTTGCATTTAAACATAGGCTTGAGTAATGGAGTGCTATTAAGAACTACACTAGACCCCGTCAGTGGTGATTTAGCAGACACAAGAACAAGGTTCATACATTACTCAAACTATTTAGCACAAATGTCTAATATCTTTATTTCAATGATGTCAAACTTATTTCGCTCCGTGTTTCATCTGAAATACATTGACGATTCCTTAACCAGATCTGAGAACCCCTCCATCAAACTTAATAAATCATGTAGCTTTACATTTTCTTCAAGTAGTTGCTTATTTTTAGGTATCTCGGATCAAGACCCGTGAAACTATTCAAAGTGAGGGTCCAAGCCGCCGAGGCGGTACTCGCGGTCTCGTCGCGAACATGGCTTGGATACCACTATCAGAACCGTTTCCATCTTACACCACTCTCATATGAATGCCTGGAATATGCTGCTGGGTTCAGTTCAGGTAATTTTCCTAACAATCATCATCATTAATGAGCCGATCAAGAGTACAAACGTATTCGCACTGTACTATAGCATTCCCTTAATTCATTTTATCTGTTGAATAGGGTTGTGTCCTACCTAGTCAAATCAGTTACTTTTTACGATCTGTCAAAACGAAATTTTACTATGGAAAATGTACTGAAATAGCAAACCGTGACGTCATAGTTTGTAGTACTTGTTTTATTATTTTTAAATTTGCTATAATTGTAAATTGAAAATCGAAATACATATTTTGAGGTGTTTTGGGATAATCTTTTTAATGTATGACTACTCGCAATTTAATTTCGATGCTGTCAACTACCCAATTAAGGTAAATAAAAATGCCATTGTAAAGTGCGATGTCTTCTCGGTCTGCCATGATCATATTAGTGTCTCGACGTGTTTGCGCGGTGCTTCCTTCGGGTGGTTCCGCGTGAGGGTGGGCGTAGCTGCCACTTGCAGTGATAAGCCCACAACGTCGTAGAGCATGTAGCCCTCCCCTCACGGGTGAGGACCGCACTCGGCATATTCCATAGCCAAGCTGGAGTCGCTCAGACTGTGAAGGCGGCAAAACCATGCCGTGGACATATAAAACAAATTTTAATTTAAAGTTTCACAACCTGCGAAGTCAGCGTCTCAGTGCAGAAAGCGTAACTGTGGAGATAATATCTGAATCACAGTATTATCATTAATGGCATCATGCAATAGTAATGAGCAGTAGTAACTAAACTGCTATTTATTTTACTGCACTCGCTCACTGTGACGAATGTAATCATTGTAGAATAATGGTATATCTATTATCAAAATTAAGTTTTTATTAATGAAATATTTTTCTTTCAGAACAATGCGCCGAAGGTATAGTCGCAATATCTTCAAACACACTGCGTATTCTCGCACTAGAAAAGCTTGGAGCAGTTTTCAATCAAATGTACCTGCCGCTCGACTACACGCCGCGCAAGTTCGTCATCAACTCTGATAACAACCATATCATCATCCTCGAGACTGACCACAACTCTTACACAGAGGAGATGAAGAAGCAGAGAAGGTACTTTTGAATTTTTAAAACTATTGTAGTAATATTTGTCAGTCTGTTTTGTGTGTCAAATTATTAGATTATATAAAACTAGCTGTTCCGCGCGGTTTCACCCGCGTAGTTTCCGTGGGAATATAATATAGCTTATGTATTACTCATATAGATGGATTGAAATTGGATATTGTAGCATTTTAATGGTGAAAGAATTATTGAAATCTGTCCAGCCGTTTTTGAGATTCATTACAAACATACAAAATACAAATTTTTCCTCTTTATAATATTAGTGTAGTAGATAAAAAGTGATGACCAAATACACAATTTCCTGAATCTTTATGTTGATATACCTGCAGTACTGATTATGTAGATGACACTATTTAATTCGCGAGTTGCCTCACAATTTTCAGTCTACATGTTATTTTTATTGCAGGGTTCAGATGGCACAAGAAATGCGTGAGGCGGCTGCTGGCGGCGGTCCAGAGGAACAACAACTTGCCAATGAAATGGCAGATGCATTCCTATCAGATGTTTTACCAGAAAATGTTTTCTCATCGCCAAAAGCTGGACCAGGTGTGTAAACAAGCACATTACTACACCTACATTTATGGCCACATTCTCTGGGCAAGAGCAGAGGATGTCTCCGAACATACTGCCTCTAATCGGGTGTGGCCATATTAAATCCCTGCGTTAATCCCAGATGTGCTTCTGTAAGTCATTTGATTCAAGCATGGGAGACATTTTCGATCATTAAAATCCTTATGACTTGCAGTGTCTTCATATTTTACAACTTAGTTATTTTACAGGCATGTGGGCATCACAAATTCGCGTCGTGGACATGGGTATTGGGGGAAACCAGCCCAACACACTGTTCAAACTGACCTTAGAACAGAATGAAGCAGCAGTTTCGGTTTGCATCGTGAGATGGGCAGCCCACGCTGAACACGCTCAGCCATATCTGGTGGTTGGAGTGGCTAAAGACATGCTTCTGTCACCTAGGTCGTGTACAGAAGGCAGTTTACATGTGTATAAGGTAAGAGACACTCTAAATTGGTCCTAATTAGATAGATATGTTGCAGCATAAATTATTGTTATTTACATATTTCTCTATTCCCACAGATATATGGAAATACAGGAAAATTGGAGTTGGTTCACAAAACTCCAGTTGATGAATTTCCTGGTGCTTTAGCAGCATTCAATGGCAGACTATTAGCTGGAATCGGGCGCATGTTGCGACTATACGACATGGGTCGGCGGAAACTACTTCGCAAATGTGAAAACAGACATATTCCAAACCTCATAGCAGATATAAAAACTATCGGCCAAAGAACGTACGTTTCTGACGTTCAAGAATCAGTATTATGTATTAAGTATAAAAAGAGGGAAAACCAGTTGATCATTTTCGCGGACGACACCAATCCAAGATGGATAACTAACACCTGCATACTGGACTATGACACAGTTGCTATGTCTGACAAGTTTGGGAACCTTGCTGTGCTTAGGCTACCCCAATCTGTAAGCGATGATGTCGATGAAGATCCAACGGGAAATAAAGCTCTTTGGGATCGAGGTAAATATTATGATACTCTTATGATATCTTATGACATTGACAGTTTTATGATGATACCTAACTAATTCACACATGCTAGACTAATGAAAATTAATGATTACCACTTATATTCTGATGTTTTTTTATAAAAAATCGATGTATTTTTCCTTTTAAATTGCATATCATTACTTCTATGTGCTTTTGGTCTTAGGTCTTCTTAATGGCGCATCACAAAAAGGAGAAACCGTGGTCAACTTCCATGTGGGAGAAACAGTGACGTCACTCCAGAGAGCTACACTGATCCCGGGAGGCTCCGAAGCGCTTCTTTACGCTACTCTGAGTGGCTCCCTTGGAGTCTTACTACCTTTCACATCCAGAGAGGACCACGACTTCTTCCAACATCTAGAAATGCATATGCGAAGTGAAAATTCGCCTCTTTGTGGGCGCGACCACTTGTCCTTTAGAAGTTATTATTATCCAGTGAAGGTGAGTGTCAATTAAGATACCCATATAAATTAACTCTATGATGAATCTGGTATGGACTATGGATTCACCTAAGATGTTTCTTTGAATTTTAAAACTCCACAGTAAGTCAACAAGTGCTCTCTATGATTGGAGACACGTGTGTTACACTGTGGTAAGAGAAGCAGCCGCTGTGCGGCGGCGGGTGTGCTCGTCGTTTTGGCAGACGCGCGCTGCTGCCGGCGGTGGCATTCCTGAGAGTTGGGCACACTGTCTATCAGTGCGCCTATAGTTAATGGAATCACAT
This sequence comes from Ethmia dodecea, assembly GCA_963855545.1. Lineage (NCBI taxonomy): Eukaryota > Metazoa > Arthropoda > Insecta > Lepidoptera > Depressariidae > Ethmia > Ethmia dodecea. The sequence goes on from OY979449.1 coordinate 6,287,579, forward strand.
TTACTTCCCCAATAAATAAAATCCTTTAGGTCCTGATTCATTCAATCTGAATGCCCACGGTTAATCGACTATCCAAGCTGAACAGTCGCTTCATGCACATTAACTTTGTTACAGAATGTGATAGACGGTGATCTCTGCGAACAGTTCAACTCTCTAGAACCCGCAAAACAGAAGTCCATCGCTGGCGACTTGGAGCGAACCCCCGCGGAAGTCTCAAAGAAGCTGGAGGACATTAGAACTAGATATGCATTCTAAATTGTTCCAAGTGAATATTTGTGCAAGTGTACCTTTATATTATTAATTTTTAAGCAATAAATAATAATTGAAGTGACTACTGTAGTAATTTTAATTATTTAAAAGCCCATAATTTGAAAAATCCATAATATGAAAACAATAGGGTAGTAGAGCTTATTTCTGCATTTGGGCTACTTTTGGAAAAGGAATAGAATCCACTTCCCTATGGAATTAGTTGGCGCTGCCAGAATGACGTCTTTACTTACAGCCCTCGACCTGTGTATATGTGTATCACCCTAGCAGCGTCACGGCTTTTGATCAGTATTTGGACCAGATATACATACGTGCGCTTGTAAAATGTAAATGCATCGGTCTTGGCATGAATTTGGATAAAACCAAAGTCATGATCAATGGCCACATTAATTCAGGACCGGTCGTCGTACTGAGCTGAGACGGACACTCACGGTAGGTAGGGCTAGTCCGTGTGATACTTCCTGGCCCCGCCACGAAAGCAATTTTAATGAGATTTTGCAGAACAAATGTCCGTAATATGTCGGTTTTTGTCGTTGGTATTAAAAAAATTGTCGTATTAAGTTTTAAGAGAAATTGATAAGAATTTTTGGCGCGGCTAGGAAGTGTGCTTCGCAGCCGCGCCACCTGGCAAACTGTAATAAATGGGACCAATATGTACTATTTTATTCTAAAACAAATGTCTAGTTATTGTCGGTTCTGCTAATATGAGAAATACTGCCAAAAAAATATCGTAATATTGAAATTTTGAAACTTATTTATTTGCAGTGATTGTCGACGAAGCGCCTATATTATTCGCAAACAAAACTTTGCTATTTTAAAAATCTTACATAATACAATATGTTTTGAAACTATTAGGTAAAGGAAAAAAATCATTCTGAGGCATATGTAACAGACATATGGTCCGGCGATGGGCTCACCACCAATCAAGTTTAGGGGTCAAGAGAATATATATTGGTTAACTACCAGCGCCCCGCGGTTTCACCCGCGTAGTTCCCGTTCCCGTGGGAATATCGGAATAAAAAGTATCCTATGTCCGTCTCCTGGTTCTAAGCTACCTCCCCACCAACTTTCAGCCAAATCGGTTCAGCCATTAACGCGTGATGCCGTGACCAAGGGAAAAAGGGATTCATTTTTATATATATAGACTAGATGTCGCGCGGTGCGCGAGGCCGCAAGCGGCCACGCGTGTCTCTGTGCGGTTCGATTGTGACAGAAAAATAAAGTCGAATTTTGGGGCGGCCATCTTGTTTTAGCCATTTTAAGTCAAAAAATAAAAACATTTTGTTAAATATTACTTTGCATGGCAACACTGCGTAATAAGACCTACAACCCCGCTATACGACCCAACTTTCCAAAGTGTTGCCAACTTGCCTAAAAATACCGATAAAAATTATAAAAACCCGTTTTTTTCAGTAAAGAGAGAATACCAGAGCGGCCATCTTGTTTTTCCAGTTTTTCGGATTTTTCTGGTAAACTACAGGATATGCCCTATGCAATGACACCAATCACGTCTCTATAGCATATTGGCATCTGGGAGATCAATTCGGGTCTTTTGATGTCTACCCTAAAAATTCAATCGGCCATAACTTTCAGTGTTGCCAGGCGAAAATCAAAAACCTACAAAAGGTCATAGGGAGAAATAAAATGTACCGTTGACTGTTACTTGTTTTTGCAAAATGGTAAAATTTTGAGTTATGACAATTTGCATTAAAGGTAAAAAAATACCCTAAATTTCGGGAAAATTCTTAAACACGGCAACACTACGTAGCAAGACCTCCAACCCCGCTGTACAGACAAACTCGCTCAGGTGTCGCCATCTTGCCGAAAATCAACAATCAAAATATGGTAAAATCCATCCCTTTCTGTGAGAGCAAATCACCGGTCGGCCATTTTGGTTTTTCAAATTTTCGGGATTTTCTGATAAACTACAAGATATACCCTATGCGATGACACTAAATTCATCCCTTTAGCATATTGGCAACTGGGAGATCAATTCGGGTCAAGTGGGGTCTAAAACCACTCAAATTTTGAAACACTATTACGGGGCCGCCATTTTGTTTTTTCAACTTTTTAAATTATATTTGTAAATCGTCTAAGAAATTCTACAGATGCCAAAAATTTTAACCGAATCGGCCGGAAAACAAAAGAGATAGGATAGGCAAGCTTGGCCGCCATTTTGTTTTTTTGAAAAGTCGGAATTTTCCCTAGGTCACCCCGCCATCTTGAACACTTTTTTCATATATGACTTGCTTCCGAAACGACTCCTTCGGGGAGAACAATTATGTCAATCAGTGAGTGAGTGAGTCAGTCAGTGGTAGTCGAGCTTTATATATTATAGACTAGATGTCGCGCGGTGCGCGAGGCCGCAAGCGGCCACGCGTGTCTCTGTGGGGTCTTATCTTGACAGAAAAATAGAGTCAAATTTTGGGCGGGCATCTTTTTTAGCCATTTTTGATAATTTTCTATGTGAATATAGTAAATTTTAAGCTTAAGTCGAAAAATAATAAAATTTTCTAAAATATTTCTTTTCATGGCAACACTGCTTACTGAGACCCACAATCGCTCCATACAACCCAACTTTCCAAAGTGTTGCCAACTTGCCTAAAAATACCGATAAAAATTATAAAAACCCATTTTTTTCAGTAAAGAGAGAATACCGGAGCGGCCATCTTATTTTTCCAGTTTTTCGGATTTTTCTGGTAAACTACAGGATATGTTCTGTGCAATGACACCAATCACGTCTCTATAGCATATTGGCATCTGGGAGATCAATTCGGGTCTTTTGATGTCTACCCTAAAAATTCAATCGGCCATAACTTTCAGTGTTGCCAGGCGAAAATCAAAAACCTACAAAAGGTCATAGGGAGAAATAAAATGTACCGTTGACTGTTACTCGTTTTTGCAAAATGGTAAAATTTCGAGTTTTGATTTTTTGCCTTAAAAGTAAAAAAATACCCAAAATTTTGGGAAAATTGTTAAACATGGCAACACTCTGCAATGAGACCTCTAACTTTGCCATACAAGCCAACTCGCTCAGGTGTCGCCATCTTGCCGAAAATCGACATTCAAAATCTGGTAAAATTCACCTTTTTCTTTGGGAGCCAATCACAGGGCGGCCATGTTGGATTTTCAGTTTTTCGGATTTTTCTAGTAAACTACGGGATGTGCCAAAAAAGATGACATACCACTTAAAACTGTGCGATGTCGGCAACCATGCGTCTAATTCGGGTCAAGTGGGGTCTACAATAGCCTAAACTTTGAAACATTACTTCGCGGCCGCCATTTTGTTTTTTTAACTTTTTAAATAATATTTGGAAATCATTCCAAAAGTTTAACCGATTCCAAAAATTTCAACCGGATCGGCCGGAAAACAAAAGAAATACGATAGGCAACCTTGGCCGCCATCTTGTTTTTTTGAAAAGTCGGAATTTTCCCTGGGCCACCCCGCCATCTTGAACACTTTTTCTCTACAAGACTTTTCTCCAAAACGACTCCTTCTGGGAGAACAATTATGTCAATCAGTCAGTGAGTGAGTGAGTCAGTGGTAGTCGAGCTTTATATATTATAAACTAGATGTCGCGCGGTGCGCGAGGCCGCAAGCGGCCACGCGTGTCTCTGTGGGGTCGTATTTTGACAGAAAAATAAAGTCTGATTTTGGGCGCCCATCTTGTTTTAGCCATTTTAAGTCGAAAAATAATAAAATTTTGTTAAATATTTTTTTTTCATGGCAACACTGTTTACTGAGACCTACAATCGCACCATACAAGCCAACTCTCCAAAGTGTTGCCAACTGGCTAAAAAATGCCGATTATTATCAAGAAAATTGAAATTTTTCAGTAAAACAAAAATAACGGTGCGGCCATCTTATTTTTTCTATTTTTCGGGATTTTCTAGTAAACTACAGGATATACCCTATGCGATGACACCAAACACATCCCTGTAGCATATCGGCATCTGGGAGATCAATTCGGGTCTTTTGAGGTCTACCCTAAAAATTCAATCGGCCATAACTTTCAGTGTTGCCAGGTGAAATTCAAAAAACCTACAAAAGGTCATAGGGAGAGATAAAATGTACCGTTGACTGTTACTCGTTTTTGCAAAATGGTAAAATTTCATGTTTTGATTTTTTGCGTTAAAAGTAAAAAACTACCCCAAATTTTGGGAAAATTCTTAAACATGGCATCACGCCGTATTAAGACCTCTAACCCCGCCATACAAGTTAACTCGCTCAGGTGTCGCCATCTCGCCGAAAATCGACAATCAAAATGTGGTAAAATTAATACTTTTCTTTGGGAGCAAATCACCGGTCGGCCATGTTGGTTTTCTAGATTTTCGGGATTTTCTGGTAAACTACAGGATATGAGCTATGTGATGACACCAAACACATCCCTGTAGCATATTGGCATCTGGGAGATCAATTCGGGTCAAGTGGGGTCTAAAACCACTCCAACTTTGAAACACTACTACGCGGCCGCCATTTTGTTTTTTCAACTTTTTAAATAATATTCGTAAATCATCTTAAAAGTCTAACCGATTCTAAAAATTTCAACCGAATCGGAAAACAAAAGAAATACGATAGGCAAGCCCGGCCGCCATTTTGTTTTTTTGAAAAGTCGGAATTTTCCTGGGGTCACCCCGCCATCTTGCATACTTTTCCCCTACATGACTTGACTCCAAAATGCCTCCTTCTGGGAGAACAATTATGTCAATGAGTCAGTGAGTCAGTGAGTGGTAATCGAGCTTTATATATTATAGACTAGATGTCGCGCGGTGCGCGAGGCCGCAAGTGGCCACGCGTGTCTGTGTGGGGTCGTATTTTGACAGAAAAATAAAGTCTAATTTTGGGCGCCCATCTTGTTTTAGCCATTTTTGATAATTTTCTATGTGAATTTTGTCTTTTTTTAGTATAAGTCGAAAAATAATAAAATTTTGTAAAATATTTCTTAGCATGGCAACACTGCTTACTGAGACCCACAATCGCTCCATACAACCCAACTTTCCAAAGTGTTGCCAACTTGCCTAAAATACCGATAAAAGTTATAAAAACCCCTTTTTTTTCAGTAAAGAGAGAATACCGGAGCTGCCATCTTGTTTTTCCAGTTTTTCGGATTTTTCTAGTAAACTACAGGATATGCCCTATGCAATGACACCAATCACGTCTCTATAGCATATTGGCATCTGGGAGATCAATTCGGGTCTTTTGAAGTCTACCCTAAAAATTCAATCAGCCATAAGTTTCAGTGTTGCCAGGTGAAAATCAAAAAACCTACAAAAGGTCAAAGGGAGAGATAAAATGTTCCACTGAATGTTACTCGTTTTTGCAAAATGGTGAAATTCCGAGTTTTGACTTTTTGCATTAAAAGTCAAAAAATACCACAAATTTTAGAAAAATTCTTAAACATGGCAACACTCCGTAATGAGACCTCTAACCCCGCCATAGAAGCCAACTCGCTCAGGTGTCGCCATCTTGCCGAAAATCGACATTCAAAATCTGGTAAAATTCATCTTTTTCTTTGGGAGCCAATCACAGGGCGGCCATCTTGGATTTTCAGTTTTTTGGATTTTTCTGGTAAACTGCAGGATATGCCCTATGCAATGACACCAATCACGTCTCTATAGCATATTGGCATCTGGGAGATCAATTCGGGTCTTTTGAGGTCTACCCTAAAAATTCAATCGGCCATAACTTTCAGTGTTGCCAAGCGAAAATCAAAAAACCTACAAAAGGTCATAGAGAGAGATAAAATGTACCGTTGACTGTTACTCGTTTTCGCAAAATGGTAAAATTTCGAGTTTTGACTTTTTGCATTAAAAGTAAAAAAATACCCAAAATTTTGGGAAAATTGTTAAACATGGCAACACTCTGCAATGAGACCTCTAACTTTGCCATACAAGCCAACTCGCTCAGGTGTCGCCATCTTGCCGAAAATCGACATTCAAAATCTGGTAAAATTCTGTCTGTCTCTGGGAGATCAATTCGGGTCAAGTGGGGTCTAAAACCACTCCAACTTTGAAACACTACTACGCGGCCGCCATTTTGTTTTTTCAAATTTTTTAGTAATATTTGTAAATCCTCTAAGCAATACTACAGCTGCCAAAAATTTGAACCGGATCGGCCGGAAAACAAAAGAGATACGATGGGCAGGCTTGGCCGCCATTTTGTTTTTTTGAAAAGTCGGAATTTTCCCGGGGTCACTCCGCCATCTTGAACACTTTTCCCCTACAAGACTTTTCTCTAAAACGACTCCTTCTGGGAGAACAATTATGTCAATCAGTGAGTGAGTCAGTCAGTGGTAGTCGAGCTTTATATATTATAAACTAGATGTCGCGCGGTGCGCGAGGCCGCAAGCGGCCACGCGTGTCTCTGTGCGTTTCGATGATAACATAAAAATAAAGTCTAATTTTAGGCGGGCATCTTGTTTAAGCCATTTTTGAGAATTTTCTATGTAAATGTTGTCATTTTTTAGTATAAGTAGGAAAATAATCCAATTTTGTTTAGTATTATTTTTAATGGCAACACTGTTCACTGAGACCCACAATCGCTTCATACAAGCCAACTTTAAAATGCGTTTCCAATTGGCTGAAAAATGTCAATTAAGATTAACAAAATTAAAATTTTTCAGAACAACGAAAATTACGAGTCGGCCATCTTGGTTTTTCAGTTTTTTGGATTTTTCTGGTAAACTGCAGGATACGCCCTATGCAATGACACCAAACACGTGCTTGTAGCATATTGGCATCCAGGAGATCAATTCGTGTCTTTTGGGGTCTTTTCGTGATTTCGAGTGGTCATAATTATCAGTGTTGCCATTTAAATTTGACAAAATTTATTTTGTGGGTTTGGCTTAAGCGATTGTACCCGGTTAATATACTTCTGCATTTGTAAAGTTTAAATATTTTGGATTAAACATTTTTTTACCATCAGTCAAAAATTAATATTATTTTGTCAAATATTACTTTTTATGGCAACACTGTTTACTGAGACTCACAATTACTCCTTACCAGCCAACTTTCCAAAGTGTTGCCAACTGGCTGAAAAATGCCTATAAAAATAAACAAAATTGAAATTTTCTAGTAAAACGAAAATAACGGGGTGGCCATCTTGTTTTTCCTGTTTTTAGGGATTTTCCCGTAAACTACAGATTATTCTCTATGCGATGACACCAAACACGTATCTATAGCATATTGGAATCTAGGAGATCAATTCGGGTCTTTTGACGTCTACCCTAAAATTTCAATCTACCATAACTTTCAGTGTTGCCAGGCGAAAATCAAAAATCCTACTAAAGGTCATAGGGAAAGATAAAATGTACCGTTGACTGTTACTTGTTTTTGCAAAATGGTAAAATTTTGAGTTATGACAATTTGCATTAAAGGTAAAAAAATACCCTAAATTTCGGGAAAATTCTTAAACACGGCAACACTACGTAGCAAGACCTCCAACCCCGCTGTACAGACAAACTCGCTCAGGTGTCGCCATCTTGCCGAAAATCAACAATCAAAATATGGTAAAATCCATCCCTTTCTGTGAGAGCAAATCACCGGTCGGCCATTTTGGTTTTTCAAATTTTCGGGATTTTCTGATAAACTACAAGATATACCCTATGCGATGACACTAAATTCATCCCTTTAGCATATTGGCAACTGGGAGATCAATTCGGGTCAAGTGGGGTCTAAAACCACTCAAATTTTGAAACACTATTACGGGGCCGCCATTTTGTTTTTTCAACTTTTTAAATTATATTTGTAAATCGTCTAAGAAATTCTACAGATGCCAAAAATTTTAACCGAATCGGCCGGAAAACAAAAGAGATAGGATAGGCAAGCTTGGCCGCCATTTTGTTTTTTTGAAAAGTCGGAATTTTCCCTAGGTCACCCCGCCATCTTGAACACTTTTTTCATATATGACTTGCTTCCGAAACGACTCCTTCGGGGAGAACAATTATGTCAATCAGTGAGTGAGTGAGTCAGTCAGTGGTAGTCGAGCTTTATATATTATAGACTAGATGTCGCGCGGTGCGCGAGGCCGCAAGCGGCCACGCGTGTCTCTGTGGGGTCTTATCTTGACAGAAAAATAGAGTCAAATTTTGGGCGGGCATCTTTTTTAGCCATTTTTGATAATTTTCTATGTGAATATAGTAAATTTTAAGCTTAAGTCGAAAAATAATAAAATTTTCTAAAATATTTCTTTTCATGGCAACACTGCTTACTGAGACCCACAATCGCTCCATACAACCCAACTTTCCAAAGTGTTGCCAACTTGCCTAAAAATACCGATAAAAATTATAAAAACCCATTTTTTTCAGTAAAGAGAGAATACCGGAGCGGCCATCTTATTTTTCCAGTTTTTCGGATTTTTCTGGTAAACTACAGGATATGTTCTGTGCAATGACACCAATCACGTCTCTATAGCATATTGGCATCTGGGAGATCAATTTGGGTCTTTCGAGGTCTACCCTAAAAATTCAATCGGCCATAACTGTCAGTGTTGCCAGGCGAAAATCAAAAAACCTACAAAAAGTCATAGGGAGAGATAAAATGTACCGTTGACTGTCACTTGTTTTTGCGAAATGGTAAAATTTAGAGTTTTGACATTTGGCGTTAAAAGTAAAAAAATACCCCAAATTTTGGGAAAATTGTTAAACATGGCAACACTCCGTAATGAGACCTCTAACCCCGCTATACAAGCCAACTCGCTCAGGTGTCGCCATCTTGCCGAAAATCGACATTCAAAATCTGGTAAAATTCATCTTTTTCTTTGGGAGCCAATCACAGGGCGGCCATCTTGGATTTTCAGTTTTTTAGATTTTTCTGGTAAACTACGGGATGTGCCTAAAAAGATGACGTGCCATTTGTAACTGCACGATGCCGGCAACCATGCGTCTAATTCGGGTCAAGTGGGGTCTACAATAGCCCTAACTTTGAAACATTACTACGCGGCCGCCATTTTGTTTTTTCAATTTTTTAAATTATTTTAGTTAATCATCTAAACAGTTCTACAGATTTCAAAAATTTCAACCGGATCGGCCGGAAAACAAAAGAGATACGATAGGCATGCTTGGCTGCCATTTTGTTTTTTTGAAAAGTCGGAATTTTCCCTAGGTCACCCCGCCATCTTGCGCACTTTTCTCATATGTGACTTTTCTCCAAAACGACTCCTTCTGGGAGAACAATTATGTCAATCAGTGAGTGAGTCAGTCAGTGAATGAGTCAGTGGTAGTCGAGCTTTATATATTATACTAGATGTCGCGCGGTGCGCGAGGCCGCAAGCGGCCACGCGTGTATCTGTAAGGTCGTATTTTGACAGAAAAATAAAGTCTAATTTTGGTGCGGCCATGTTAATTTAGCCAATTTCGATAATTTTCTATGTAAATATTGTATTTTTTTAGTATAAGTCGAAAACTAATAAAATTTTGTTAAATATTACTTTTCATGGCAACACTGTTTACTGAGACCCACAATCGCTCCATACAAGCCAACTTTCCAAAGTGTTGACAACTGGCTAAAAAATGCCGATTAAGATTAAGAAAATTGAAATTTTTCAGTAAAACCAAAACAACGGAGCGGCCATCTTGTTTTTTCTATTTTTCAGGATTTTCTGATAAACTACAGGATATGCCCTATGCGATGACACCAATCACGTGCTTGTAGCATATTGGCATCCAGGAGATCAATTCGTGTCTTTTGGGGTCTTTTCGTGATTTCAAGTGGTCATAATTATCAGTGTTGCCATTTAAATTTGACAAAATTTATTTTGATGGTTGAGCTTAAGCGATTGTACCAAGTAGATATACTTCTGCATTTGTAAAGTTTAAATATTTTGGATTAAACATTTTTTTACCATAAGTCAAAAATTAATATTAATTTCTCAAATATTACTTTTTATGGCAACACTGTTTACTAAGACCCACAATCGTTCCATACAAGCCAACTTTCCAAAGTGTTGCCAACTGGCTGAAAAATGCCTATAAAAATAAACAAAATTGAATTTTTTTAGTATAACGAAAATAAAGGGGCGGCCATCTTGTTTTTCCTGTTTTTCGGGATTTTCCCGTAAACTACAGGATTTTCCCTATGCGATGACACCAAACACGTATCTATAGCATATTGGAATCTGGGAGATCAATTCGGGTCTTTTGACGTCTACCCTAAAATTTCAATCTACCATAACTTTCAGTGTTGCCAGGTGAAAATCAAAAAACCTACTAAAGGTCATAGGGAGAGATAAAATGTACCGTTGACTGTTACTCGTTTTTGCGAAATGGTAAAATTTTTCATTTTGACATTTTGCATTAAAAGTAAAAAAATACCCCAAATTTTGGGAAAATTCTTAAACATGGCAATACTAAGTAATGAGACCTCTAATCCCGCTATACAAGCCAACTCGCTCAGGTGTCGCCATCTTCTCGAAAATTGACATTCAAAATCTGGTAAAATTCATCTTTTTCTTCGGGAGCAAATCACCGGTCGGCCATCTTGGTTTTTCAAATTTTCGGGATTTTCTTGTAAACTACAGGATACGCCCTATGCCATAACACCAAACACATCCCTATAGCATATTGGCGTCTGGGAGATCAATTCGGGTCAAGTGGGGTCTAAAACCACTCCAACTTTGAAACACTACTACGCGGCCGCCATTTTGTTTTTTCAACTTTTTTAACTATTTTCGTAAATCATTTAAACATTTCTACAGATTCCAAAAATTTCAACCGGATCGGCCGGAAAACAAAAGAGATACGATAGGCAAGCCTGGCCGCCATTTTGTTTTTTTGAAAAGTCGGAATTTTCCCGGGGTCACCCCGCCATCTTGAACACTTTTTTCATATATGACTTGACTCCAAAACGACTCCTTCTGGGAGAACAATTATGTCAATGAGTCAGTCAGTCAGTGAGTGGTAGTCGAGCTTTATATATTATAAACTAGATGTAGCGCGGTGCGCGAGGCCGCAAGCGGCCACGCGTGTCTCTGACGGGTCTTATTTTGACATAAAAATAGAGTCTTATTTTGAACAGCCATCTTGTTTTAGTCATTTAAGATAATTTTCTATGTGAATTTTGTCTTTTTTTAGTATAAGTCGAAAAATAATAAAATTTTGTAAAATATTTCTTTTCATGGCAACACTGCTTACTGAGACCCACAATCGCTCCATACAAGCCAACTTTCCAAAGTGTTGCCAACTGGCTAAAAAATGCCGATTAAGATTAGGAAAATTGAATTTTTTCAGTAAAACAAAAACCACGGGGCGGCCATCTTGTTTTTTTTATTTTTCGGGATTTTCTAGTAAACTACAGGATATACCCTATGCGATAACACCAAACACATCCCTGTAGCATATCGGCATCTGGGAGATCAATTCGGGTCTTTTGAGGTCTACCCTAAAAATTAAATCAACCATAACTTTCAGTGTTGACAGGCGAAAATCAAAAAACCTACAAAAGGTCATAAGGAGAGATGAAATGTTTCACTGACTGTCACTTGTTTTTGCAAAATGGTAAGATTTAGAGTTTTGACATTTTGCATTAAAAGTAAAAAAAATACGCCAAATTCCGGGAATATTCTTAAACATGGCAACACTACGTAATGAGACCTCTAACCCCGCCATACAAGCCAACTCGCTCAGGTGTCGCCATCTTGCCGAAAATCGACAATCAAAATCTGGTAAAATTCATCTTTTTCTTTGGGAGCCAATTACAGGGCGGCCATCTTGGTTTTTCAGATTTTTGGGATTTTCTGGTAAACTACAGGATATGCCCTGTGCGATGACACTAAACACATCCCTGTAGCATATTAGCATCGGGGAGATCAATTCGGGTCAAGTGGGGTCTAAAACCACTCCAACTTTGAAACATTACTACGCGGCCGCCATTTTGTTTTTTCAACTTTTTAAATAATTTTCGTAAATCATCTTAAAAGTTTAACCGATTCCAAAAATTTGAGCCGAATCGGCCGGAAAACAAAAGAAATACTATATGCAAGCCTGGCCGCCATTTTGTTTTTTTGAAAAGTCGGAATTTTCCCGGGGTCACTCCGCCATCTTGCACACTTTTTTCATATATGACTTGCCTCCAAAACGACTCCTTCTGGGAGAACAATTATGTCAATCAGTCAGTGAGTGAGTGAGTCAGTGGTAGTCGAGCTTTATATATATATATATATATATATATATATATATAGACTAGATGTCGCGCGGTGCGCGAGGCCGCAAGCGGCCACGCGTGTCTCTGTGGGGTCTTATTTTGTCAGAAAAATAAAGTATAATTTTGGGCGGGCATCTTGTTCTAGCCGTTTTAAGTCGAAAAATAATAAAATTTTGTGAAATATTACTTTTTATGGCAACACTGTTTACTGAGACCCACAATTGTTTACTGAGACCAACAAGGCTCCATACAAGTCAACTTTGCAAAGTGTTGCCAACTGGCTAAAAATGCCGATTCAGATTAAGAAAATAGAAATTTTTCAGTAAAACAAAAATTACGGGGCGGCCATCTTGTTTTTTTTTATTTTTCGGGATTTTCTAGTAAACTACAGGATATACCCTATGCGATGACATCAAACACATCCCTGTAGCATATCGGCATCTGGGAGATCAATTCGGGTCTTTTGAGGTCTGCCCTAAAAATTAAATCAACCATAACTTTTAGTGTTGCCAGGCGAAAATCAAAAAACCTACAAAAGGTCATAAGGAGAGATAAAATGTTTCACTGACTGTCACTTGTTTTTGCAAAATGGTAAAATTTAGACTTTTGACATTTTGCGTTAAAAGTAAAAAAATACGCCAAATTCCGGGAATATTCTTAAACATGGCAATGAGACCTCTAACCCCGCGATACAAGCCAACTCGCTCAGGTGTCGCCATCTTGCCGAAAATCGACATTCAAAATCTGATAAAATTCATCTTTTTCTTTGGGAGCCAATTGCAGGGCGGCCATCTTGGTTTTTAAAATTTTCGGGATTTTCTGGTAAACTACAGGATATGCCCTATGCGATGATACCAAACATATCCCTTTAGCATATTGTCGTCTGGGAGATCAATTCGGGTCAAGTGGGGTCTGAAACCACTCCAACTTTGAAACACTATTACGCGGCCGCCATTTTGTTTTTTCAAATTTTTTAATTATTTTCCTAAATCATACAAGAGATCCTACAGATGCCATAAATTTGAACCGAATCGGCCAGAAAACAAAAGAGATACGGTAGGCAAGCCTAGCCGCCATTTTGTTTTTTTGAAAAGTTGGAATTTTCCCGGGGTCACTCCACCATCTTGTACACTTTTTTCATATATGACTTCTCTCCAAAACGACTCCTTCTGGGAGAACAATTATGTCAATGAGTTAGTGAGTCAGTGGTAATCGAGCTTTATATATTTATAAAGAAAAGATGGGTAGGTATTACCAGAAATGAAATACTTGTGCCTACCCCCTCGGGGACAAATGGCTTTAGATTATTTATTTATTGAGGTATCATAAACTAATAAAGTGAAAATATTCTTCTGAATAATATAGGCGCTTCGTCGACAATCTCTGCGAATAATTAAGTTTCAAAATTTCAATATTACGATATTTTTTTGGCAGTATTTCTCATATTAGCAGAACCGACAATAACTAGACATTTGTTTTAGAATAAAATAGTACATATTGGTCCCATTTATTACAGTTTGCCAGGTGGCGCGGCTGCGAAGCACACTTCCTAGCCGCGCCAAAAATTCTTATCAATTTCTCTTAAAACTTAATACGACAATTTTTTTAATACCAACGACAAAAACCGACATATTACGGACATTTGTTCTGCAAAATCTCATTAAAATTGCTTTCGTGGCGGGGCCAGGAAGTATCACACGGCTAGTCCACCAGTTCTATGCTCGGAATTTCTCCGAAGAATAGGATTCGTAACGAATACATCCGACAGAGAACCAAAATATCCGACAACAGTTGGGGTAAACGTGTTCTGGAGTGAAGACCGCAACTCGGCAAACGTAGTGTAGGACGTCCTCCGGCCAGATGGGATGGCGAATGGCGATCTGCGAAAGGCTGCAGGCCGATGCTGGATGCGTGGAGCTTAGGGGAGGCCTTTTTCCAGCAATGGACAAATGTAAGCTGATGATGACGATACATTTTGTACTCTGGGTACGAAATAGTTCTGGATTTCGTACCCTCGCGGTTGAGGAGATTTTCGTACTTTTAGAAAGGGAGTAGAACCCACACTCAATTCTCCGTGGAATAAAAGATATGCAGGCACATTGGTGGCGCTGAAGTATTTGAAGTTATATTATGACCATATCTTTGAAAGTACATCATATTTCTAAAATATGTTTGCAGCAACGAAACCAGCATATCAAGATGCCCTGGTACGAAAAACAAGTGAAAATGCTGCTTTCCGCTGGTAAAGATTTTTTAAAATCGGTCCGGTAGAGCCTATTCAATAAAAACAAAAAATCAAATCTTTCCTCCATCAAGTTTATTCCCGTTCCCATGGGAATTTCCAAAAATCCCTTTGTTGCCTACGCTACGACATATAAGACACCTAGGTACATACTATATTTCAAGTTTCTAGGTGTTATTGTTTCGGAGAAGTAGGTCTCTAACCAGTTTTTTTAATTTTCCCGTGGGAATGACATATTTTTCTGTAATAAAAAGTACCATAGATGTTGACCCAGGTATCTACTCAGTTATCAAAATCCGTCCAGTAGTTTATGCGTGTACAGACAGACAGACGAACAATGGTGTTTTGGTATCTATTAAATCGATAACTAGGTACACTACCACTACGCTAGTACTATTTATTATACTGTGTGCTACCACCAACATTTTTAAAATATATTTCATGTACAACGGACCCGTTACAGTTTTATTATACGTACGAGTATACTTTAGCTAGAACACCATAATTGCAAACGGAAGGTAGATAATTATTAATTCATTAACAATAGAATAAAATTGTTTCCTGAGGATGTATGTTTTCTATAAATAACTATTATTATTCGTTTGGGCAGGGCATAAATACTAATAAGCAATTCAACTTTCCACCAAACGTCCCCCGAGGTATATTTGCACAGTAGTAGTTTTTGTAAAACATAAAAACTAATCTTTATCCTACTATAATTATTATTAATCTTCCCCATAACAATTTTCGCGTCACCTCGTGGCCTAAAATGCAAATAAGAAAAAAAGCCCGTATTCGCTCCGTTTTCCTTTCGAGCACGTGAAACAAACGTTTCTATGACTACAATATCGACCGACGGCTTTTCCGAGGCTTTCCTCTGAAACTCTTAACAGTCGCGTGACGCGCGCTGAAATAATAAGGGCTGAAAGTCTGGAGATCAGCGATAAGCGGCCGTTTGTTCAGACAGTTCGTAATGTAGCGCACATAGCGAGTCCGTTTTAAATAGAAGATGAGTGTGTGGTGCCGTTAATTCTGTACGGATTGTATTTTTTCTGGTCGTGGGATTTGAGCGAGTCCAGCAGCCGCGGACAATGAGTGCACGCGCGAAGCCAACCGAGACGCGCGGCCGGCCGCGGCGGTGCGCGCGCGTCCGTTGCTAAAAGGCACTCCGAAGCACTCATTAGCCGGTGCACCGTAACTGTGCGGTGTAGCCGACAAACGCAACGTGTGCAATACGGGCTATTAGAAAGTGTAATGTGTGTGGTGCGATGCTGTCAGTGAGCAAGCCGGCCTCGCTGGTCCAACAGAAGAAGCAGCAGTGGGCACGGGAGAGAGGTGCGTATGCTGGGCTGGACGTGTCGGCGCGACCCTAGTCGCTGCTGGCGGCCGGTGCTACTCGCGCCTACATCGCGCGTCCACGATTTTGCAACAAAGTCGTGTTCGTGATTCCGTGAAGTGTAACATCCACAAACGTCTGCGTGATACTGATACGTGAGTCGGTATCCGCACGACAGGTGTATAATAATTGGATTTTGAAATTTTATTAGCTACGGTATGTAAGCATTTATTTCATAATTTCTTATGAACTAATTACCTAGGTACTTAAAAGGAAGAAAAATAGTTTATTTTACAATAAATGTTTATAAAAAATATGTAATCCCTTACAATAATTTTAAATAGGCAT
The DNA here is from genome assembly GCA_963855545.1 of Ethmia dodecea. NCBI lineage: Eukaryota > Metazoa > Arthropoda > Insecta > Lepidoptera > Depressariidae > Ethmia > Ethmia dodecea. Next base: position 6,303,910 of record OY979449.1, read on the forward strand.
GTGTACCTACATAATATTATCTTGCCTTTAGTCATATTTTAAAAACTACAGAAAAATATTTATTAGACACTAGGTAAATATTCACGAATGGTATAGACTAAACTAGGCAATAAAATTAAATTAATTCTGCTTAGATTTTTAATTTTAGTTGCTTGGTAGCTACCCATAATGGTACAGGTACCTACCTACTTACAGTGTGAAAAAAAATCTTAGGTAAATCTTCACACTTAGAAATCCTAATGTAATGTACTTAGAACAAAAACTTCTATCAAACATAGTTTCGAAAAAAAAAGTACACGACTATTAAGGCATATTAAGTTTCATGGCCCAAGGAGGTTATAACGAAGTAGGTAAGTATAAAATTTGGCTCATTAAAGACACTTTTACTACTACTAAAAATATTTTGTAAAACTGGGGGGGTCTTTCTTAGCTAGGTATTGACTTTCCTTTGCCTACGGAACTAAATTTCAAATTTGTTGTCATTTATTAAAAAGAAATATAAAAATGTCGAGTGATATCTAGCGACACTGATATAGAAACGGATACTCAAAGCATTGTTGACGAAATTTGCCCGAAAATCTGAGTTTATAAACTGGAAAAATAGTAAAAAAGTGGAAACAATTTCTTAATTTTCCATAACTAACATATACTTAGTTACTTATTATTTAATTTTTATTTTAATAAACTTACTTTCAATTGAATTTAAAATTTCTCTCTAATTTACCTCGCGAGAGTAGGTATCCTGCTCGTAGATAAAAGTGTCTTGGGCAGAATTATAAATCCTTCGCTACATTCAACTTGACTGCCATAATTTTAATTCCTATAGGTATAGGTACAGAATCCTTATTTAGCTCAGAATTCAATATGCTGCCCGTGACCTAATCTACTATTGTCGTGACCTTATAATAAACACAAGTTCAAAGACCGACTTTAGGCGCAGTCGGTCAAATAAGTTACGAATACAAGTTCAAAAGTTAACTATGTATAATTTCTTATGACAAAGCCCTTTTCTTTTCACGGCCTAATCAAATTTTCAACGGTCTGCCTGATAATGCCGAATTATCTATTTCCTGTCTGATTGACGACAACAATGGGCACTTCCCATTATACTTAATTGTTGTCGAATGTTTTGTTAACTTTTGTTACAATATACCTACGTAGTGGTCGGCCGCGGCAATGGTCGATGGAACAATCACGCACCCTAAATATTTCAAGGCTGTCCGGAAACATCGACCTTTGTCCTTTACTACTTAATTAAATGTACCTACATAATTAAACAAAGGATTTCACACAATAATTAAGTAGTTAAAAAAAGTTACTATTATATAAATACTATTTTAGAGACTAAAATATGCCATCCTATGAATATTCTACTGACTTATTTATTTACTTAATAGATCAAATATCATCTACACAAGTAGTAAGCAATTAAGAAATGGAAAATAAATGTATGTCAGAGGTAAATACTTTACCACTTACTTACTATAAATTTTATAGTTTTATACTTAGTATAAAACCGTTTATTCACATAGGCGGAGTATAGGTAGATTAGGTATTCAAAATATCTAAAAACAATCACAGACCACATTGCAGTGTCATATAGTTGGTTAAAAAGCGCCTACTACCTATTGAGGGAGTTATTATCACTACATAGTATGAAACAAAGTCGCTTTCTCTGTCCCTATATCCCTATGTACGTATGCTTAAATCTTTAAAACTACGCAACGGATTTTGATGCAGTTTTTTTTAATAGATGAGAGTTGATGAGAGTGATTCAAGAAGAAGGTTTTAGTGTTAGCATTGCACCCGTGCGAAGTCGGGGCGGGTCGCTAGTTTAAAACAATACCTAGGATACTTATATTTTTTACAAAACAGAAAACCTTAACGCATCATTATTAAACTAACGGTTTGTTATGTAGGTACCTAATTCAAGAAATACACACGTTTCAAAGTTTCGCAACAAAGTCGTGGTTTAATTAGAACTTTAGATTGCTCGAATATAAAATATATAATTACAGATTTTAAATTTACATTAAATAAGTAAGTTATCGTTGCGTTAAATAATAAAACAAAGGCATTCGCGCTTGTTAGCCAGAGAGCACGAGAGCGTGGCGAAACAAACAAAATATGCCATTATAATATGGACACTCGTTTTTCATTTGCTGCCCGTTATTTTACTCGTGACCGTAAAAACTTAGCAATCTCTTTCTTGATTATTATTAAAAGTAGTACCTAGGTACTTTTAATCTATATCCTCAAAGCTAAGTGTTTATATTTTAAACAAAATCTTAACTTTAATTGGAACATTGGTTAAGTTATCTACGTACATATGTATAGGTTCTATATTATTATCTGCCTGTGACAATAAGGCGAGATAAATAAAAATAGTACCTATACCTACGTATATAGGAACCGAGTAGTAGGTCCCTACCAATATGTCTCAGACTGAGTCTTGAGTATTTTATTGTGTAAGTTGTTTATCAGACCTCAACCAAAACTGAGATGTAGGGAACCTGATTATGTTATTTAACTAAATAATAGTAATATAGCCACAGAGAATAAATAATATTGTAGGAAAGCTTTAGAAATAGCGTGCGTGCGTAATTTTATCGCGTAAACTAACCCAACCTGCATTTGCCTAACTAAATACCAAACCTATAGTTTGCGTGTAGTGATCGCCACTTAATTAGACGATGCATTACATTTAATTATTACCTGCCATGTTAATCGAACTATAGGTAACCTACAGTTAAGTACCTTTTTTGCGTGCAAATTGCCACATATACTTTACTTGTTATCGCCTGCTATGTGAAGCTAGTAATATAAGTATATCATCTACCTACAACGCGATCTCTTGCCTTCATAAAATCATAACCTCAGTTAAATGAAACTCCCATTTTTGGCAGTTGAATTAACTGACAAAAATTTTGCAAGCTCGCTATGGCTAATGTCACGCTGAGCTTAGGAATTCTTGAAAACCTGTAAGAAAGGGTTTGATGTTCTTTCCAAAGCACATCAGCATGCCCCGACATACGTGTATCTACCGATGATTTAAAAACAACGGGATAAACTTAATTAACACTTAGTAGTGATAACTTATCAACTTTGTATGGTAGTAGGTACCTATAGAACATATACATTCACTTAAAAATAATGATGTTATGCTAATTTCAATCATAGCAAATACTAGTGACCCATTCAAGATTGCTGTCACGGACATTGCACAAATAATGCAAGTAAAAGTCATTCTGTAAAGGTGGATAGGTACCTACTTTCACATATAATGGTAATGGAAAATGCTCACTTAGGTACATCCTGAATAGATAGGTAGGTACCTTACCTTCGTATTTATCCTATGCTAGTTACGTTACCATCATACAATATGTTATGTACCCTAGGGAGGTTCCTACAATATTTAGGTACCTACGTAATATTCTAGTACCTACTAGAATATTAATATTAATTAATAATAATAATATAAGTACCTACTTATATCTTTATTATTATTATTATTATATCTACTAGTTATCTAATCAATAGTTCACATCTATAAAAACATGTTGGAAATATATGAAATAGGTCTAAGTAGGAAGGAACCTACAACGTACTTATTAAATACCGACCTACTTACTTATAGACAGTGACCCACATAAGACACTATGAAAATAAAAGAAATCTGTCTACGCAGTAGGTTAACCAGGTTTTGGTAACCAGCCCAGTAACGAAATGCAGACTATTGCAGACACTCGTAACGGAATAATCGCCCGTGGGACGCTGAAGGTTGAAAAAGATGAATGATGAATTCAAAATACATTTAGGCATTGTTCCATAATATCGCGTTGCCGACATTTCAGGAACATCCCCTTCCTTTAGGTAAATCCAGTCATAAATAACTTATATTGTACCTACCTATACCCACAGAATACTGGTACCGTCCTGTACAAGGCTCCTGTAAACGTACATAGCGATAAGTTTATTGAAGCTATAAAGTTCCCGAAAACAGCAAAACTCGCATGGCTGTCGAAGTTTTCATTGCATGCGTTATTGATTAAACCGAAACCCTTTGTAGAACTTCTGGGGGATTTCGTTTCTTTTCTTTTATGAACATATAGGTAATGAATAAGTAGTTCATTCTCCTACGACTGCTGACATGGACGGTACCTACTTTTAGTTGTTTAATAATTAAAATAATTATTCCTGCAGTAATATTCGGATCTTATATATATCACAATCAGATTACAATTGGAGACGTGCTAATGTGACATCACAATCTCTCGCATCAGGTTACAGTCGGCACTTTTACTATATCAGATGTCGAGAGTTGAACAGTGAACATCGCATACAGTGCATGCGAGTTTATATTTTGATTTATTTATTTCCAGAGGAGATGTCTCATCTGTACCTGCCTTGGGGTTCAGGAGAACGTTACACCAATCGGCCGCAAGTCCGCAATCAGTTCGCCAGCTCCCTCGAATTACACAAGGATTCTTCGTACGACTACCAGCAGCCTATTCAGAGACAGAGAAGTCCTAGCCTACCGCCTATACACCATATAGAACCAGAAAGGCCTAAGGATGAAAGAAGGACCAAGGAGGTGTTAAATCGTAACATAACAAGTGCTAAGAGGTTCGCATTCTACGATGAAGATGGAGAGGGTGATACCTCAGGTTACGGCAGCGAAACCGTCAATCACATCAGGAGTAACGCCGGACTGCAAACTGTCACCAGCAGCAGAAACCCAGTCATGGCTTGGCAGCAAGACGATAAAAATAACAAGTAATAAAATTTGTTGTAATAATACCTAATCCTACTAGTTACCTAATTTCAAACAAAAAACTATTGTTCTGATTCGGGCTTTTTTTATAAATAACTACCAGGTGTGCATCTACTGACCTACTTACTAACCGTTCCCTCGAAACTTGGCTCGCATATTTCGGGTTCTAAAAATATCAAATCTGTCTTTAAGCTCTCTAAGGATGAGGTGGTTCGTTGACATGCCACCTCATCTTTCTTCCTTTCAAGAAAAGCCGATTACGAGGAAAACGTTCCGAATACAAATATTATGGAAGTTTCTCGGTGTTAACCTTGTAACATTTTAATGTTTGTATTAGGATCTCTCCTACTGGCAGGCAAGCACTGGATGGCGGATGGTCGGCCCGAAGCCCCAGAAGCACGACCGGCGATGAGGGTCGGCCGAGGTGGGGCGACCGCGGAGTCGCGACCGGCCGACTGTGGGAGCCCACTGCCCCTAATGCCCGATTGCCACAGGTATACGTTTTTAATTACTAAAGTAGAAATCTGTAGTATGTGACCATCACAAAAAAGATACCTAAGTACATTATGCCATTAGATGCAGTAAAAAATAACCTTCCTTCTCGTACTTAGTTTGATAGACTATAGTCTTTCCTTCGGAATAAAGGGGTGCTTATCTATTGCAGAAAAGTATCTCACTGAAAATAACTGAAAACTGAAAATTATTACCTATCAACACTTAAATATTATTCCAGATGCCAAATCAGAAGAAAGGCACCCCATCGTGGGTGGAGCGTGGCCTCAACATGATAGAAAATGCTGCAGATGTTCTAGTCATAGACCAAAGAAGTTCACATTCGAATTCGGGTTTCGATTGTGATCGGTCCTCGTGCAATGGAAGCGAAGAAGGAAAGTATGTAATGTTGTTATTTCTCTTCTTACCAACCTAAAAAAATTGAGTTCAAGTACTAGTTATTTTTTCACCACTAAACTAAACAAATTTATTGATATTTTTTTTCAGAACCTTTCTTAGGGGACAAAATGTTCCTATAGAACCAGAGATTAAAGCGCAAAGAGAAAACAAGCGCTTAAAAGCATTAGAGTTACAATCAGCTATATTGAGTCAATTAGAAGATCAAGAAAAACGTCGCCAAGAAGACAGAGAAAGGAAATTAAGGGAAGAACGATTAGAAGAGCTACGAATACAAAGACAACAAGAAGAGGATAGAAAAAAACTTGAAGACGAAAAGAGAAGAAACGAAGAAAAGCTATTGCAAGAACAACGTAAATTAGAGACTTTAAAGAAAGCTCTCGAAGAAGCTGAAAGAAAAGCCAGAATTGAAAAGGAAAAGAGATTTATATGTCTTAGACAAAACGTTAGTTCAAATTTGAATAATGAGATCAAACATGTAGAAGAACCTGTTGAAATTAATGATCCAGTACTATCAACTGAATTTGCAAGTCCGACCCAATCTAATAGAACATATAACGTCCAGTCAGCAAAGAGTCAAAAGAAGGAAAGTAATTCTCCACACACTACAGAATTCAACTCGCCAAGATCAGTTGGGCCCAGTAACCTTAATCTCTTCATTCACAGTGTCCCACCTCTCGCTATCTCTGAAAACCAATTCAATATTGTGCCAATCGGTATAAATGGGAACGCTGAATTACTCGGCACACAAGCGAATGGATTACAACTAGCTGTTTTAGTTCCACAAAGCGTAAGCAATAGTTTATACAGCGTATCCTTAAATTCACTAAATAATATTAACGATTCAGAATTGGGAAAAGTATTGACCCCAAGAAAATATCGCATTCCGAAAACCAAAGATGTTGCTACACAAACAGATTCTACTATATGCAGGTCTACTAGCGATAAAACTATTGAAACGGAAGAAAGAAATTTTGATAAAAATTACCCTAATATTGATGAAAACGCACCACAGGACAGTCATCATAATACTTTAAAAAAGGATCGCAGATTCCGTTCCGAAGAAAGATTAAAAAAAGAAATAGAAAACCGTCCCAAATGGGGTGTTAACAGACCAGCGGCGCAATATAAAAAACAAAGCGAAAAAGATCCATTTTACAGCCAAAAACGAAAAATACGTCAAAAATATCGCTCACAGGCGAGACAATATTTGTCACAGTCCAGTGACGACAGTCGCTCACCCAGTCCTCCAACTATATCTGAAAAAACAACCGAAAGTAGCAATAAAACCAGAAACTCATTAAGCCAATCATACTGGAAAAGTAAACGATCTAGTCAAGATTTGTCCACAAATAGTACTGCACCGGAAAATACAAATCACTCAGCAACTGAATTAATAACAGCGAATGAAGTCTCAGACAGTAAAAAGTCGCCAAAAATGTCACCAACGAAAAGAATGACTCTTTCACAAAAATTCATCAACGACAAATATGGAAATAGGAAACTATGGGTAGATGATGTGAATATTGTAAATAACAAACATTCTAAATCAAATAATATATTTGACGGAGAGAATAGAAAAAAGCTTATAGATCAAATAAATTTAGCAAAAAGAGATTATTATGATAGAACTGAAGATCAAGACAATTTTGTCAAACTTAAATACTGAGTACTATCACATAAGGTTAATAGGATAATTACTGTTGTTAAGCGCACTGCAACTAGTCGTGCAGTTACTTAAAGTAGTTGAAACTCGAAATTAGGTTACACGAAGATTGTTATCGATCCAACTGTTTCCTGGAAATAAGCCGAGCCTACTGATGTTAGGTCGATATAATCTAAGTAGTTGTTACTGAACATAGCCGTCGTCGACAGTCACGTACAATAAAAATGGCGGACGATTTATTTGATAAAAAGAAAGATGAGGCTCCTATGTTAGATTTGTCTAAAACAGTTATTAATACTGCCGAAGAATATAGGGCTGTTTTAGACAAAGTGCCGGATTTTAAAACCAGACCCGAAAAGGTAAAGTAGACCTCAAAAACGTTTTGTTAATCCATTTTAAAGCTATTTTGTAAAGTAAGGAATTCAATAGGTCAGAGCTGAAGACATTAAAATAAGAGACAAACCTGAGGACCACAAAACTAAAACTCCGCGAAAAGAAGTACGAGCGTATGAAAAGTTAGGCACACGAGGATATGAAGAGAAGCATTTCACTTTTATGGATCCTATACCTGTGGAAATGCGGGGCTTGAAATTTGAAGAGCTATGCACGGTACCAATTGAATGGCGTATGCTTACTTCAGTCCGGCCTAAATCTAAGTGGGATGAAGAATACTTTAACAGGTGTGTATCCCAATTCAAAATAATATAAGGTTTCACAATACGGAATAATGAGATCACGTCATCTTTGTTACAGGCTGATAGAATTGCGAAAAGCGGAAATAAAAACTAAAGCAAGAGACAAAAGAGAGTACGTTAAAAACCCGATGATTAGAAAAACTAAGAATCGCTCGGGTGTAACAGAGACAAGAATCCTGTCATGCTCTGAGTGCGGCGAAGAATATTGCGATGGTCAGTACCTACCATAGTTTTTATAGATACGCAGACCATTATCGCGAACAGCTTCTTTATAAAATATTTTATAACACTTTTGCTCGTAAAAGGTGTCTTATTTCACCAATTTCAATAACGTATTGTATCTCATTACGCCCAAGTGCGGTAAGTGTAATGTAAAACGCACGGTTTATCAAGATGCTCAAAGAGCATCTTGATAAACCGTGCGAAAATCTCAGCAAAGAGTTTTTATGTCAAAAAAGTTGTCAACATTTTATGAATAAAATTAACTTTGGGAGATAAAATATAATAAAGAAATATTTATGTACATAATTATTTTATTTTGTTAATTTTGACAGTAAATTACAACCAATTAATCTGTAACAAAAACACAAAGATATTAATTTACTTTATTAGTAATACTGGCTGCGTATGCTTTTTGCATACGTGCGCTTTGATAATTACAGCTTCTGCTCACTTGTAACCCTCGCCTACGGCTCGGGCTACCATATCGCCTCGGCTGTAATTTTCAACCTACCGCACTTATATCATAATGTACTATTAAGATACAATGTTAACAGTTACCTACATTACGTACCTTCACAATTCTAGTGTTGAGTGTTATTTATGTGAAGTAATCTCAAATCGAGGGTGGAACTAACTTGGTTACTCATAAAAATCCGCAATAGTCGTTAATGGTCTAATTGCTTATTGCTTTTATTTTTGTAACAGGTAAAATGTGCGCCATAACAAATTACGACATGTTCGCGCGCCTGAAAATTGAGATAGAGACAAAAGAAAAGCGCACGCAGTTGGCGCCAAATCAAGCTGGCGGGAAACTGCGACGAATGCGTCGACGTCCACGCCGCAAACCGCGCAGCAAAAGCGCTGCACCTCCGCCGCGAAATGCCAACGTAAAGTCAGGCGCAAAAAGTGACTCGGAATTATAAGATGTCGCCATTAAAGAACAAAAAAAATTATTTCACGAACCTACATGGACGTAGTAACTATATGTATATTTGGCGAAGTATTTTAAAATTAAGGACTTAGGATCGGTTAGAAATATGTTAGGTATAAAAGTAGAAGCGTGATGCAACTTCTATCAAACTTAATCAGACAAAATCTGATTGACAAGTTGTTAGATCGTTTTGGTATGACAGATTGCAAGTCTGTAAAGTCGCCTATGATAACTAATATTAGTTCTGTCTGTGAGAGTTGTTGTAATGCTACGAATGACAATCGTATTTAACCAAGTTTCCGTACCAAGAGTTCATTGGCAGTCTCATGTACATAAGTGTGAGTGTGAATTCCATTGGAACCAGACGAGGTGTATATTGAGGTCTCTTAATTAGTCCCTATTTAAGAAATCCGATGTAAACCCCATCTTGGAGAGCTATTCGGATGCAAATTGGGCTTCAGATGTAGATCGCAAATCGTACACTAGCTGTGTTTAAATACGGTAACAATTCGATATCGTGCGGTAGATAAAAACAGTCGTGTATTTCCTTGTCGTCCAACGAGGCGAAGCTAGTCGGGAGGCGGTGTTCTCTTAAAAGCTCCTTTAAATCTTTATAGGAACTTTTACTGATACCTAATTGTCAGATTGTGATGTACCTATTGCGACAATCTGTCGGCTATGCAACTAACGGTTATTTAAGATACATCATAAGAGAAGCAAGTAGGTATATTGAAATTAGATACCGTTTACTTTATTCCGGTGTTATCTCTGGTATATACTATACTAATAATAATATGCATAATATTACTACGTCCATGGGAATCTACAAAATATAAAGAATAGTCTATCACTAAAATTGTTTTGGAAGTATCCAAGATATTATTATTTGCCTGGTAAGGTCGCACGTGATTTTATACATTAGTTTTTTCAAAAATTGAACCTCTGCCTCGCAATTTATAGCACCAATAATATCTGCCAACAATTATTATTATAATGTAACTTAGAGTTTAGGAAATAAATATTTATGTATCCCAATGACCCCAATGTATGTGGTAACAAGTGCCTTGTTTATTCGCTCGTCGCAGCGAAAATCACGGCGAGGAGAATCGACATGGCAAGACTCACTAAACAGTGCATAATTCAAAAACACACCAAATGGTATAGAAACAATGTAGATTACCATAATCGCTTGTGCACTCACGCATCTCTATCTTACTCTATGATATAAATAGTACCTACTAAGATTAATTATATTATATACATACCTTTTATAAATTATTACTTACCTTTGAATCTCAATTTTTATATGCCGTTTCAATTTTTATATACAATTAAATAACATTAATACCGTCTCAAACCTGTCTTATTATCATTTCATCTTTGCATTTCATACATCATCAGATAATACATATAAAATGATAAACTGACTGATTGGTGATATATTAACGCACAGCCTAAACCGCTGGGTCTGGAGACTTGAAATTTTGCACATAGCTAGTTTATATACAGTAGGCATCCACTAAGAAAGAATTTTGCAAAATTCAATACAGAATAATAATAAATAATATAATCTCACGCCTTTCATCCCCGAGGGGGTAGGCAGAGGTATTCCATTACTGGATATACCCACATTTCACGAGATACATTGGACCCCTAAACGTGATAGGTGGTGAGCCCATCGCCGGACCGGGGCGACCATTCAATCCATAGAGGGTAAAATAGACGTGCCCGAGCGAAGCCACGGCTAAAAGCAAGATACATTAGGCCTGGGATATAAATTGGAACAAAGTCTCAATATCACTCTTTATTGATTTTAAAAAAATATTTATATTACACATTCATTATGTATACTTTTAGAGCCTATAAAACAATAACATTCTCAAGATACGATGTTCTTTCCCTTGGCAATTATCGCCAGGCCAACTTGACGCCACCCTTTTCTTCTACTCTATGAATATGAAGCCGAAAATATTCATTACATCTAATGTACCTATTTATTTTTTTCTCCGAAAACTCTACCTATTACTAGGCCCTAAGTACCGCCATCAATTTAGATCGGAAAACAGAACTTAACTGACTCAAATAACTGGAAAGAATATAATAAACCCGATTGTCTTAAGAAATAGGTATAACAATAAATGGTAAAACACAATGGGCCATTAGCCATTAGGATCTAAGAAGATTGTTTCCCTAACAATTGCAAAAAAATAGCGACTTAAATACCAACTGTTCCTCTGGAACTGACTGATAGTGATATCACAAGATATTGTTAAGAATAACATTTTAAATATGAGCATATTATTAGGAAAATAGAAGAATAAGATCTTACATATTTCTTAAAAATTTGTAATGTACCAGATTGCTAAGCCAATGCTTATGAAAATAAAATTGCAACAACACTGGCAGTATTGATATATTTGCTTTTACCTAATAGTTAAATATTAATGTATGTATCAACTATATGCTGATTATCTCACTCTTAACCTATATTTATTATAATTTAATAATAATAATAAATTATTTAGCATTCAGAGACATTTAGAATTTAAAAATGATTCTTTACAAGATGATGTCTTCATTATCCTAAACTTGAATTACACTTACAACTAGGTATACAAAATAGGAATCTGCAATAAAAATTTAATGTTCAAGCTGTTTACACTTGCAGTCTTGGCTGCAGAGATATTTTCAAATTAGAATCTTTACAGCATCTACTCCATAAAATTACGGTTAGTAAACACATAATTCGTCAAGATAGCTCAATACATCCGGACGGAAAATACCGATCTTATTTCGTAACATAAAAACACTACAAATTGTTCTAAAACTTAAGAGACAACTATAGTATTTTCATTTACTTATTAAACGAAAAAGACATAAACAGCAAATCTATTGGTCCATATTCAGGTCTCATCACAATTGTCATGGGTAAATCACAACACTTTTAAGTAATAAAATCGTACAAGTTAAACAAAATTATGTAAAACTTGCCATTTTACATACGATCGTTAATAGCAATAATCAGATAAGGACAAAAATGCACATAAATGGAATGAAAGGAAAAAACACTTATTACTACAAGCACCAGAAGATCTTGATTGTTAGTACCGGGTTTACCTTTCTATGTTAAGATACCACAATAGGTTTGGGCTGCTAAGACACAATAATAAGGAATCTATGTATGTAACATCCAAACATATTGCAGATTCCCAAAAGGTCACTAAAAGTTCTCTGAATACATAAAATTATAATGACTCATATAATGCAAAAAACAATTCGTAATCGTATTATGCTTAATCGCAAAAACAATAATTAAATTATTATGAAAAACAAGTCAACATGAGCTAATAAAAATAAACTATGCAACTAAAAACATGGACGTAAGAGAAGTGAATGTGTAAAGAACTTATTTTTAATAATTTTTCACACCCTGTAAAACTACAACCCTGAACTGAAATAATTAAATTTTGATGTGTATATGACCTTTTCAAATGCTATTTTCAATGTTTCCATTGGTACTAATGTTAAGAGTATTCTTATTTCGAGAAAGAAGACAAAGATTAGGCTATATATGAAATATTATTGATGTGAATATTGCACAATATTATTATGATGAATATGAAACCCCGAAACTGTAACATTTGAACTAGATCATATACAAATTGCATACATGGGAATAGAAAAATATGTATTGAATGTTATATAACATTAATTTATTCTTACTAATGGTTAAGTCAAGGTAATTTTACCAGTGGTGTAGGTATTGAGCTAGCCACGGGACAACCTCCCGGCTGGACCCTATTTGAAATGACTCACCCCTCACTGGTCTTTACGCACCTTCTTTTTGCTCTTCTTAGCTACTTTGGCATCTGTCCATGTGTCTGAAATAAATTAAAAAATTAAGCATAATATGGAATAAAATTTTACAGCATATTATTGTACCTCTATGTGCAAGAAAGCCCAGAACACACTTTTTTACCACATTGTGTCACTAGCCTATAAAATGCTCTAAACTATATGATGGTTATTCATTTTAATAATAATAAAGCACTAATATAAGTAAAACACTTTCACAAAAAGACTATTGTGCTTAAATGTATTTTTAATGCAAAGTAATTTAATTGGATATTTGACTGTATTGATTTAATTGCGAGTTATCATTTAATAATAAGATTATCCCGTATGACCTCTAAAAAAGTATTTCGGTTTTCATTTTACAGTTATAGCCATTTATAAAATAATAAAACAACCAAAGAAGTGTTGCAATTGAGTAAAACTGATGACGTCACAACTCAATACTCAGTACATTTTCCATAGTAGATTTTTGTTTTGGCAGATCATAAAAAGTACTTTGACTAGGCAGTCAAATACCCAATTATTCCACTCATTTTGTTATATAACCAGGATTACCTCCCAACTCATCAAACACTGGTGCATTTTGTTTGTCATCTTGTTTGTCAGAATCAGAGTTATCTTTTTCCACGGGGTCAGGTATGGGCGCGGTCTTAGTTGCAGAGGCCTGGAAAATTAAGAATTTTATACTTGTACTGTATGCATCCAGTCCTGTTTTATTTCTCTGAATGGAATATTAACTATTCCTGTCAATATTATCAGCTCAATCTTGCTACATTAATAATTATTTAGATGAAGCCAGTATTATACATATTATCTTCTTATAGTCTTTACAAAATTATTAATAGTGAACCTAAAACATGAATATTTACATTTACATAGTTTTGGCAGCATAAATTACTTTTTCAATTAATACAAGTATGAATCTACAATAGTATTTAATCTAATAACTGTTTACCTCACTAGCCTTTTTCTTCTGTTTCTCCTTGTTCTCCTTCTTCTTGACACTCCTGAGATCCTTGACGTCAGTCAGTTCCTCCACCTCGGGAGCTTCCTCCTCCACGGCACCACCAAGAGCAACCTGGTCACGGAGCTCCCTCTGGGTGAATGAGTAATTTATTAAATATTGTATGTGGCAATATTAGATCAAAGTTAATTGTAGCTATCTCTAATGTCAACCATTCTATGTTAGGGGGTTTGGTTTCCGCACTTAGTCCTGAAGTGGACCATTGTACGTGAGCAATGTCAACCATTAAATCTATATCCAGCAACTCCAGATGATTCTGTGGCCACTGCTAGTTGCTGAATGTTATTAACAACAAGTGTTGTATTTCCCAAGCCCACTGCAGAGTGATTTTGATTTGATTATTTTTTAAAAACTATGAAACTTCATTGTAATTCCAAATAAATCTTTCTACAATCATTTGCTCTTATCACTTCTTTATTAAAAAAAGTTACCTCCTTCAGGACCCGCTGTAGCTCCTCCACCTGAGCCTGCAGGGCACGGGCCGCCTCCTCATCAACTCCAGGGCCTTCAGCACTCAAAACCTTAATAGTCTCTTCAACAGGCTCTTCTTGCCGAGCCGCTTCTACATCAGCATCCTTTGTCTTATTATTCTTCTTGTTCTTCTTAATTGGGCTTTCCTTCTTAGAAACCGGCTCATCTGGCTTCACCTTCTTTTTGTCACTTTTCTTTGGCACCTCCTCCCATACACCCTCGTCGAAATCTGCTGGCTTCTCAGCCTCGGTAGCCAACTTATTTTTCTTCACTTTTTTAGCTTCACCAGAAGCCTCCTTCTTAACGATTTTCGATTCAACAGGCTTCTCCTTGGGCTTAGGTTTCTCTTCTTTTACTTTGTCCTCCTTTTTCTCTTTGGTAGGAGATTTCTTGGAGCTTTCAGACTTTGCCTTCGCATCCTCACTCACTGTGCGGTTTGGGGAAGACTTCTGGAATTAAAAAATATATGTAATGAAAATGAATGATCATCATTATTAACAATATATTTGCATCATAGCTGAATCGCTTTGTTGAAGAGCTTATAATAAGTTTTTTTATCAATAATTCGTCCTGTTATCTTCAGACAATACATACATAACCTTTCGCCAAATCTGATAACTAGATAACTCTAAAAAGCCATTGGTAAGTATAATAGATGATTTGGCAGTTTCCCGGTGAAGACATGAGCATATGCTTACAGGTTAAAAATAAAACGAGCACACGACAGCAGCCGCCCGTAACATATTGTTGGCACTCACCTTGTCCTTAGTTTTCCTCTTCTTATTGGACGACTTTCTGTCGTCGATCACTAAGGGCAACTTATCGAACTGCGGCTGCTCCGCCGAGTGAAACCCAAAGATAAATACTAAAGCTGCACATACTAAAACAACCGCTACAGCTGCTGCGGGATAAAGAAACTGCGTGCTCGACACTTGACTGAGCAGTTCCATCATATATAGTTATTATAAAAATGTCCAAAACGTATAGTTCACATATAAAGGTATCGATAACGTATGATAATGTTGAACAAATTAATTCCCGAGCGATAAAAGCAGACACGGAGACATGGTGACGCGGCTGTGACGTGCCAAAATTTGCGATTTTAGTGATGGGCGATGGGCAATCGTAAAGTATCTGTACTATACTATAACTTTTAGTTTTACGATACTAATGCACCACTCAATATCATATCTGCCTAGTATATAGGGCCCAAAGAAAAAAAAAATTACTTGATCGTCGTGATTGAATCTTAACTTCGATATTGGTTTTGAATAAAATAAGTTGAGAATATTTATTTCTCAAAAAGTATCAAATGGCAGGTGGTGCGTCAAATAGCAAAAAGTAAAACAAAGAAAATATGAAACCAAAGAGTTTTTACCAAACAGGTGCGTTTTCTCCTACATGATGTATACTGTCGTTTAAAACGTTAGTGGTTATATTCTCTGTGCTGTCGTTTTGTAGTCGAGACAGTGAGCTACAAATATCAAAGGAATCTTTGGATAACGACAAATAATCAACGTTTTACCTGTTGCAATATCGGAAAAAATAAAACAGATAAAAATAAATTATTCAGTTCAAGTATTATTTAGTCTAAATTATCATTTCAAACTAAATGTTTTAAAATTATTCTTTTTTATATTTTATTATTTATTGAAAGGTACATGCATATGAATCCTCTCTGACAGGATGGCGGTTCTACAGGCACTCTGGACCAGAGCAACTCAATCAAGTCGAGTCTCATTATGAAGTGCCATGAAAAGCTGATGGAACACAATTACTTAGCAGTTGATCAAGGGTCACAGTAAGGTGCGCGGAAACGACGCGGCTGACGAGCTAGTCAGAAAGGAATCAGGTATGGCGGCGATAGGCCGACCCTCCCCTTCGGCTGGTCCCGCATACAACTGCGACTCCGTGCTCAGACTGAACTTGAACACGCCTGGATCGGCCTGAGTGAGTGTAGACAGGCGAGATCTGCTCTACCACACCTGAACCGGTGTCTCTCCCGCACCCTGATAAACCCGAAACTACGTCGTACGGTAACTGTGGCAATAACAGGCCACGGTCTCTTTGACAAACATCTTTTTACTTTAGGTGTCACTGACAGGACACAGCCCCCCTGTGCAGAGTGTGGATGGAGGCAAAAGAAACGGCTGCGCACGTGCTGTTGGAGTGCGAAGGCGTGGCTCAAGATCGGGAGAAGCACCTTGGATCCCCGAGGTCGCTCCCCGAAGCCCTAAGGTAAGGACCTGCTACCTGCGAGTAGCTGCTGGGCTTTCTGGAGGAGCTGGGATGGCAAGAGTAGAGCCCTTTCCTCGATCACGCAAAATAGGCGCACAAAAGAAATCGAGTTGCGGATACAAGTTCGCGTTAACATAATTACATACATAGTGTATGGGAGCTGCCATAATGATTCATGACAAATTTATTTTGTGTTGCGCAGTGCCATCTATTGACACCTTTGAATGCTGAACAACGACAAATTAATAAATATATGTCACCGAAAACTCCTCAAAGGCATATTGGAAAAAGTTGTAAACACATTCATTAATTTCTAAGTAGTAATTAAAATATAAGATTGACCAAAAAATACCTAATGTGTCCGGGTCATGACAAATCATAAATATATAAAATAAATAATCTCTCGCATTCGATCCTTGACGGAGTAGGTAGAGGCATTGCATTTTCTGGAAATACAAGCACGTTACCACCAGTACATTCTTTGGACCCCTAAACGTAAATTTGCACATGAGATGGTGAGCCGATCGCTAGACAAAGGTGTCTCAAAATTAATTCTGGGTCTTGAGTTTCCTTACGATGTTTTCCTTTACCAGTCAAGCTAGGTATAATCATAGCTACAATTGCGACAAATCATATAATTCAAATCACAGAACACTTTTACTCCTAGCGGAGAAGAATGCCAACCTCATACAAAAATATGGCGACAAAACTCGACCCACAGCGCGATCTCTGTGATGACCCTAAAAACCACTGACGTATCACCGTATGGCGGGATATTTGAATTTTATAGTGGAATGTTTAAATGTATATTCAGAGCCTATTCATATACTTCTCCCGGGGTACTATTCATATTATATTCTATTGAAGTTTTACTAAATAACTTCTCAGAATATGATATGAATAATACCCCGGAGAAGTATATGGACAGGCTCTGAATATACATTTAAACACAAGATTAAAAAACTTAATTTAGCTAAAAAAAAACTTTCTTAGGTATTGTTTTACTAAAATATAACATTTATTTACCAAGAAAATATACATTCATTTACAAAGAAAATATACATTCATTTATCAAGAAAATATACATTCATTTACAAAGAAAAATACATTCATTTACAAAAAAAATATACATTCATTTACAAAGAAAATATATGTATTCATTTACAGTAATTACAGATAAAAAAATGTCCTCTAAAGTCAAAGGCGTTTATTGTCAGTAGGTGGTATTGAATTTACACTAAGAAAAGTCAATAGTTTATAATAACAAGGCACTCTAAACTCTTCCATGAAGACTGGCTAAATGTAAACAGCAGCCCATCTCCACCGACGAGTTGCTGGTTCCAAATGCAGTACCCCGAGAAGAGCCAGCAAGCAACTCAAGGGCAGCTCTTTTTAATCTCACTACTAATATGGTTTTCTTACTAATATGGTTTACAATAATAATTATAATTAATAGCCTTACATAGCGTCGAGTCGGTTAATCCCATGCATGTTGGTCAAGGATTTGGTAACTTTAGTGTAGTGTATTAGGTTAAGTAGGTAGTGCTAATATTATATATCCATGTGAGGGTAGTCTGTTAACAGCCAATACACGGTTTGAATACGCTCTCGTACTTTATTTCCAAAAGTATCCCTAAACACAATATTGGCGACGGGTTTCTTATCTACGCGTGTTGTAGAAAGTGTTTGCAACATAATTATCTAATAGTTTCGGGAATTCTGGAATAATGGCGACAAATACCGTGTTGGGTAACAGCCTCGTGTTCGACCACCGCGCGCAGGAGTGGGACATTTTTAAAAGTCGTTTTGTGCAGTATTGTCTGGCAAATATCCTGACGGAGGAGTCGGACAAGGCTGGCACGAGGCGACGCGCCGTGCTGCTCACTGCCCTGGTGGAGGACACCTACCGCGTCGCGAGGGACCTGGCTTTTCCTTCGACATTGGAAGTGCTCAGTTTTGTTGACCTAATTAGCAAATTGGACCATCATTTCCAATCAAAGAAATGTGTATTCGCCGAGCGATACGCGTTCTACAGGGCTGAACAACGTCCAGGCGAAGAATTGGCTGAGTGGGCGGCGCGAGTGCGTAGTCTAGCACAGTTCTGTGGTTTCAAGACGGAGTTGGAAACTGCGCTCAGAGACCGGTTTGTGCTAGGATTGCAAAATAAAAGCGAAAAAGAGAAGCTATTTTCGGAAAATATCGAGATGTTGACTTTTAACAAGGCGTTGGAGATAGCGCAAGGAGTGCAGTGTGCTCGCCAGGCGCTGCAGGACGGCGGCGGCGGCTCCCGGAGCGCCCCAGACGTGTTCGCAATGCGTCCAGGGGCGCCCGCTCAGCCATCGCCAGCGGGAAGGAAAAAGTGCAGTGTTTGTGGTTATCATAATCATATCAAAGAGCAGTGTAGATATGCTCAGTTTACGTGTAAGAAGTGCAACAAGCAAGGACACTTAAGTCGAATGTGCAAGTCGAAGTTAAAATATAATAATTTTTTAGCTGCGGAATCTGACGACATCTGTGAAGGTATTTATGACGTATATTCTATTCAATCTATCAACGGTAAGCCCATGCAGTTACAAGTTTACGTGAATAACAAACCGGTTTTGTGCGAGATCGATAGCGGCAGCGCGGTGTCGGTCTTACCGGTCGAATTGTATAATCAACTGTTCGGACCAAATCAGGCTTTACACACATGCAACGTAAGGCTTAACTGCTATGATGGTACTCAAATAACTCCAACTGGGTACGTGACGTCATCAGTTAAATTAAAAGATCGCAAAGAACTTATCAAGTTTTTTGTTATAAGTACACCTTTATCTCAGCTACCGTTGCTAGGCAGAGATTTCATAAGTAAATTTAACTTGCATTTTTGTAGTTTAAATTGCAATAATATAAATGAAGCGAGTGATATTATCGTAATAAAAAATCTGCATGAAAAGTATTCCGATGTGTTTACTGACAAACTTGGCACATTTAAACACTATAAAGTTAGTTTAAAAATTAAAAAGGGTGCAGAGTTAAGGTTTTTTAAACCACGTACAGTGCCTTTAGCGTTAAAGTCTAAGGTAGAAAACGAGTTGCAAAGGTTACTTGACTTAGGCATATTGGAAAAAATAGATCGAGCGGAAGTAGCTACGCCTATTGTTCCTGTGTTGCGACCAGACGGCAATATCCGGATTTGTGGTGATTATTCAGTTACCCTTAATAAAATTCTATTCACGGACAAATATCCACTGCCACGGATAGAAGATTTATTCGCTAAGTTGCACGGAGGAGTGCAGTTCACTAAACTAGATTTGTCGCGGGCTTACAATCAATTTTTACTTGATGAGCCTTCTAGTAACCTTACTTGCATTAATACCCACAAAGGGTTGTTTAGGTATAAGAGACTGGTGTTCGGGTTGTCGAATGCACCGTGCATTTTTCAACAAAACATGGAAAATTTGTTGGCTGGCATCGAAGGGACCTGTTGTTTTATCGACGATGTACTAATAACCGCCCCCAATAGAGAATTACATTTAAAAAGGTTAGAGGAAGTACTTACCAGATTTCAGGAAGCTGGCTTATGCGTTAAACCTGACAAATGTGAACTTTTCAGGGACTCCGTAGAATACTTGGGGTTTGTTATAGATAAAAACGGTCTTCACAAATCTAAAAAGAAGGTGGAGGCTATTTTGAACTGTTGCCAACCAAAAAATGTAACGGAACTGAAATCATTTTTAGGCATGCTCAATTACTATCGAACGTTCATACCTAATGCTTCTAGTATTTTAGAGCCACTACATTCATTACTAAAAAAAGATTGTAAGTGGCAGTGGAGTATTGACCAAAATAACGCTTTCGAACGTATAAAAAGTGAGTTGGCATCTAATACGGTATTGGCGCATTACAACCCAGAGCTGCCCACCGTACTGACGGTGGACGCCGGGCCGGGCGGGCTGGGCGCCGTGCTAGCGCAAGTGCAGCCCGGGGGCTCCGAGCGCGCCATCGCCTACGCCTCCCGGTCGTTGTCTGCTAGCGAGAAAAATTATGCGCAAATACAAAAAGAAGCTACAGCTATCATTTTTGGCATTAAAAAATTTCACCACTATTTATACGGCAGGGCTGAACCGTTCACACTTAGAACCGATCATAAGCCGTTAATTTCAATTTTCGGCAGTAAAAAAGGTGTCCCGGAGTTAGCTGCAAACCGGTTGCAGCGTTATGCGTTATTTCTGTCGGCTTACAACTTCAACATACAATATATTAAAAGTTGCGATAATGTTGCCGATTTTCTATCGCGCGCTATAGAAAGTTCACAAACAATGTGTCACGAAACGACGGTACAGGAAGAAGAATCTTTATTTATAAACTTTATGTACGACGAGCTAAACCCAATTACGGTCGATGACATACGAAATGAAACTCTTACCGACCGAATTTTAAGCAAAGTTACAAAAAATATTTGTAGGGGGTGGCCCAGAAAGAATACTGAGCCAGAATTAAAACCGTTTTTTGATTGCCGATTGCAATTAACAGTCGAAAAAGGATGTGTAATGAGGGGTCACAAAATTATAATTCCCAGTAAATTTCGTGAACAACTTTTGAACGAGCTACATAACTCCCATTTCGGGGTAGTTAGGACGAAAAATGAGGCACGAAAGCGGATGTGGTGGCCAAACATAGACCGCCATATAGAAGAGAAGGTAGGATCGTGCGGCATTTGCATCAGCCTGCGTAGTGCACCGGGGCCGGCCCCGCTGGCTCCGTGGCCGCGGCCGGCCGGCGCGTGGCGGCGCGTGCACCTCGACATGTGCGCCGTGCCCGGCAAGCAGCTGCTCATCGCCGTGGACGCACACTCCAAGTGGGTCGAGTGCTACGTCATGACGTCTACTACCTCGGACAGTATTATAGCTAGGTTGTGCGACATGTTTGCGAGGTTTGGTTTGGTTCAAACGTTGGTTACCGACAATGCTACAAATTTTACCTCAAGTTTATTCGAAAATTTTTGCGCAGCTAATGGTATTGAGCACATAACTAGTGCACCATATCACCCAGCGTCCAATGGACAGGCGGAAAACACCGTCAA
Organism: Ethmia dodecea; assembly: GCA_963855545.1. NCBI lineage: Eukaryota > Metazoa > Arthropoda > Insecta > Lepidoptera > Depressariidae > Ethmia > Ethmia dodecea. The sequence goes on from OY979449.1 coordinate 6,325,760, forward strand.
AACTATTAAAAAGGGTATTAAGTCAATTTTACAGGAAAATATCAATCAAATAGACTTTATTAATAAGTTGAATTCATTTCTGTTTGAATACCGCAATTCAACACATTGTACGACTGGTTTCTCACCTGCCCAGCTATTGTTGGGCCGGCCGCTGCGCTGTCGCCTCGATCTCCTGCGCGTTCATAATAATAACAATAATACTATTTCGGATGCGTCAGAGTCATTAGCTAACAATAATGTTATGCGAAAACAGATCTTACAGCGTAGACAATATGGTGGAAATAGGCGGGTAAACTTTGAAATCGATGAATTAGTGCTAGTAAAATCTTATTCTCACAATGGTACAAAACATACGTGGATAAAGGGAATCATTAAAAGTAAAATAGGATCAAGAATGTATAATGTTTTCATCCCACATTTACAATCAACTCTAAAAAAACACTGTGACCAGACCAGTTACTTAAATACAAGGGCGGTCCTATGGAAGATGACGATGGTTCGGATGACGATGTGACTCCAGTAGAAGGAGTTTATCAGGGGGAGGATGAAGAGCAAACATTAGATACCACCAGCAGGGAAGAAGAAGTCTCCGACGACTCATTTGGGAGTTTCGATTCACCTACGAACTCCCCTCAACCAGCCGAGAGGCCGTCACGGCCTGAGACACCGACGTCACCGCCAGCCGCGACCACGGCGGCTCCCGGCAGTCCGCCCGCAGGCACCGCTGCGGCTGGAGTAGCAGAGCCCAATGAAGAGACAATGGAGTCTTACCTCCGCCCTCTTGATAACCTATTACGTTATCCAAAAAGAACCACACGCAATCGTAATCCTAATTATAAAATGTAGTGATTATCTATTTATGATTGTTAACTAGTAGGTATAGTTATATTCTATTGGTGGAGGGATTTGTAGTGTATTAGGTTAAGTAGGTAGTGCTAATATTATATATCCATGTGAGGGTAGTCTGTTAACAGCCAATACACGGTTTGAATACGCTCTCGTACTTTATTTCCAAAAGTATCCCTAAACACAATATTTAGATAATCGAAATCTAAAGAGGAACCATGTAGGACAGTGCCCAGAAGACTGGCTGCATTCCCTCTCTGGATATCTAGGTTGATCCTTTGACAGAGATAGCTGCCAGCCCTCTGGTCATCTGAAGGCCCCCACGGTCCCATGGGGTTATGTCATTTAATTACCGAGTTCTCATGGCCATTTTACAGCTCCATCATCAGACCCTGGTTACAATCTATCACCAAAGTATTTGTCAAGACGAATCATACGAGCCCAAACTCGAGTGGTTTACGAGTAGTCATTGAGGAGTTGCGATATGCACCTCCTTAAACCATCATCAGATCAGCTTGATGGTACCATAATATTGCATTGTGACCAAACTTACATAAGTATACCAAATTTCAGCTCAATCGGTTGAAAATATCTGCTTCAAAATTGAGTTGCAAGATTCCACTTGAAAATCTAATTTTGTAATCCTATACAATTATTATGGGATTACAACGTTATTTTTGCAGTTAGTGTATCTAGAAACCTAGACCGAAATTGCAAATTGAGTTTTTCCTTGATTTATACACTAAACCCTAATTGTATTCTAAATTTGAAGCTTCTACGACTGCTAGAAGTGCCTTAGAGTTTTGATGATCGGTCAGTGAGTCAGTCAGTCAGTCAGTGAGTGACAAAATTAGGAAACTTTGAATATTTATAATTTTAACTACTGGTTTAAATTGGATGAATTTTGAAATATACTGTGTATATACAATGCATGCTTGGTTACTAAAAATTCCGGCTTCTAGGTTTATCCACAACGAAGTTATAGGGGATCGAAAAGTGCGTGAATTGCTTCGAGAAAAGGATGGTACGGCCGTGCCGCTTTTTGCTCGACTTGGCGGGGGCACTGCCGTGCTCCCAGATCCGGGAAAAAAACTTGGCCCAAGATTCATTGCTGAAAACAAATTAAAATCATTCTTACAAACATTTTACGACAAAATTGACATAAGAATAATGTATGTATCATCCTAGCAGCGCCATACTACTCTGGGTACGAAATAGTCTTGAATTTCGTACCCTCGTCGTTTAGCAGATGTAGAGTTTGGTGGCGATGCCAAAATGATATATAGCATATTTCTGCATTTAGGCTACACGACGATTTCGTACTATTTTGTACTTTTAGGAAGGGAGTAGAACTCACACTAAATTCTTCGTGGACTTAAATATATACATCTTTTAAAGTAGGTACATCATATTTCTAAAATATGTTTGCAACATATTAAGATGCCCGGGTACGAAATAGTTTCAAAGAAAATTATCGACTAGATATCGCTTTTAGCATATTATAATACAATCATAATTTATCTATCGATAAAATGTCATTGGCTTCAATAAATCAAAGAAGGTACATACTAAAGTAGTTAAGCAATGTTGGACACGGTCAGTCAGTGAATGGGTGACCGCCTAGTGGCATTGATATCACGAGCGCTTCCGTGTTTTGGAAGGCACGTTAAAGTGTTGGTCCCGGTTTTTGTTGTTTACGAACAATGAAAGTCGTTAAGCCATGTTGGATACCTTTGGGTGGCTTGAAAAATTCCGGCAGTTAGGTGGCCACTAGCCTAACAAAATCTCCCAATCCGCGGTGGGCTCGCGTGGGAGATTATAGCCCATATACTTCCTTAATGTGAGGAAAGACCCTTAGCTCAGCAGTGGGCTGTTACGGGTTGTCGATGATGTCGATGACATACTAAAAACTTATTTTTAAATTACTTCATCAACTTACAGCAAATACCAGTACAATAAAATTCAATACAGGATTGGTGATCCAGGTCTTTTTCTTAATATTAGCCGATATCACTTCTCCAACGGAGTTTAAAAAAGCTGCTTTGTCAATTGTTTTAAATTCTTCCACAGTATTCTTGTTCATTATTGTTCCAGTCACAGTTATATAGAATTGCTCAATATCAGGGGTCCTAGAAAAATAATTATGATTAAAATAATAATTACAGATCTATGTGCAGTGGTTTTGAGAAAAATGAGGGCTACATTCAGGCAAATGGTTATTTTCATCCAAAAGTATAGGCTGAGACTGTACTATGGTTACTAGACATGTCATCTGATTTAGTAAAGTAAAAAAAAATACACTTAGAAATGCCAATAGCATAATAACAAGGCATAATAAACTCGTCCATGAAGATTGAAACATTACGTACTAACGTCCTCACGAGTACTAAATGTTGGTGAAGTTATTACTATGAAAAAAAAATGACCTTTATTTACGGATACAGGTTTTGGTGCTGCTGTAAAGACGTCATTTTGGCAAAAAAAACCGACCCCCCCCCCCCATATCTGCTAAACCGCGAGGGTACGAAATTCAAGACTACTTCGTACCCAGAGTAGTGTGGCGCTGCTAGGATGATACATACAAAAATAATGTGTAAATATTGTTACTTACCTCAATATATTTGTTGCTCCGGGATTAGGAAATCTGTAAGCTTTGATGTCCGAATCTTCCTTCGGCTTTAGCCCACATTTCAAACATTTTCTTCTGATGTTATCAGCCATAACGACAAACAAAGCACAAACACCTTTTCTATCTCCTCGAGTCTCTATCTCACAAATACTTCGCTAGCACTATAGCAAGCACGTCAACACTAATGCGGAGGAACAAAGACTCAACCACGGCTCAACTCAATGCAATAATGAAGAAAAGAAAACTGTAAATTGTAATTTTAAAAACCACAGACATGACAGACGAGACAATCATGATGACAGTATGCCATGGGGCTGCCAATGTTTAATGATGTTCTCTTACATAAATACTTTTTTATGTATTTTTGAATTAATTTTTTTAACATATTTTAGAAAACAATACATATAATTAAATTATATATTATTATATATAAAACATTTTTTTAAATACTCCCTTTATAGAATATTGAGTTAACTTGTCACACAGAATATTCCCCATTAGGTATGACACCCAAGTCCCATACCCACTTGACGCCGCCTGATTCAAATTCTAGTAAAAGTAACTATTACCACAGCACTAAATAATATGTATCTAGATACCAGTGACAAATATTTTAGATTTTTAGCAACTACATAAAGTTAGACGAATCCATAGACAATCAATCTACATCCAAACGAACGGGCAAGGGGGCAAGGGCTGTGACAGGCCAGGCCTGTATACTATACTCTTTGGTCCAGGGCCGGTCGTGTGCCCACCTACACCATTCAACAATCACACACACAGTACGGTGCGGCGCTGCGCACCGTTATAACTCGGTAGCTCTGAAGTTGGGCAATAACATTTTTTAGCGACAATTTGGCGAAGCCTATGTTTAGAGAAGCGAAGTTAAAACTGCAGCACTTCATTCCTCAAAAAACTCAACTCAAGGATTAGTACCTATTTTACTGTCGATATTATACGACTTGTATCCCTAGTCATGAATGTAATACAATTCAACCATAAATAATAATAAATAACCTCAAAATCTTAAAATTCATTGGCGCGATGGCTGGAAATCATAAGAAGAAGGGCAAAAAACACCGTAGTAATAAGAAAAATAATTTACAAAATGAGATTCTTCACGAGAAAGATGAGAAACCTAATACTGAAGTAGAACAGGATAACACCGAAGATGACAAAGATGATCACGAGTCACACGAGGAACCCAGTGATGTAAATCTCAAAAGAGAACACGATGAGGACGATTCAGACACTGAGGACAAGCCCAAAAAAAAGAAAAAGAAGAAGAAACTCCTTCCTGATGCAACATCAGACAAAAAAGGCAAGAAGTCCATTCGGCAAATGAAAAAGGAAAAATTTGCACAACGCCAAGCTGAGGCTCAAGCGGCAGCTAAAGACCAGCTTAAGTCGCAGTGCATGAGTTACCTGTCTCAGTGGAAACACGACCGAGACAACTGGAAGTTCATGAAAGCCAAGCAAGTCTGGCTTTACAAAAACAAATTTTCATCACATTTACTTCCTGATGTTTCATGGCCTTTATTCTTAGAATACTTTGAATCAGCCAAAGGGAACATACGTAACATGTTACTGGATGATGCTAATAAAGTGATCAAACAAATGGATGAGTGGATGGAAGCACAAAACAGTAGTAACAAGAATGAAGATGAAACTGAAGAGTTGGAAACAGATGATAACAAACCAGACGAAATTAGTTATAAGAGAGCTAGAGATTTAATACAATGTTTACAAGAATGAAACAGTTGTTGTGCTTTATGTTTATTTTTATGAACAACTACAAATCAATTTTAACAAGAAAATTGTTAAATTCTCAGTACTCCATACATAATAACAAAGAAATAATTTACGTAAATATCCATATTGCCAAACTTATGCTTTGGCCTCCTTAGCTTCAGTTTCTGTAGTGATCTGCTCTACCCATTTGCGTAGCTTGTCAGTATCCTGCAAGCCAACAAGTCGCTGTTGCACTTTGCCGTCTTTAATGGCTAGTAGCACAGGCACTGAGCTTACATCATAGTTCAGTGCCAGGTCAGTTTGTTCATCAATGTCAACTTTGGCTAGGACTACTTTCCCCTTGTTCTCAGAAATTATTGATTCAAGACGAGGTGTAAGCAGCTTGCAGGGGTTACACCATCTGTAAATACATTTACATACCTAGTTATTTATGGCCTGATTAGCGTTTAACTAAATAGCTATGACGCTTATAGGTTTATCATAAGATCTGGCTGGATCCTGTTATCTGGATTCCAAAGAGCACGAAATTCTCTAGATAAGTCAAAAGTAAAAATTGGCAAACAATAAAATCATGAGATGACACTCTGATCTTGTCTTGAATAGATTTACCTAAAAAGAATAAATAGTAAATTAATTATACTCACGTAGCAAAAAAATCCACAATCACTGGAACTTTACTGTCCATGACTTTACTTTTAAAATCTTCCTTCGATTGAATTTTCACTATTTCGCGATTTATGGAGGTAAGGAATATATTTCTAATTGGTGCATTTTGGGGATGTGAGGTATTTCTGAGGATTATATTCATTACATTTTTTGTTAACATTTTTAGATGATGAAAATTCTCAGCGAAATTGTGAGTATTGTGACAATCTACCTACTAGAGATGTGCACTGGTTCTAGAAAAACCGGATAACGTCGCTACCGGTTTTTTACCGGTGATTTAATTTTTCACCGGTATTTTTATACACACATTATAGTATAGAGAATAATGGTGGTATTTTATTCTTCGAATTTTTTTACTAGAACCATATACATACCCTTGGAAAGCTTATTTACTGGGCTATTTGATAACAAATAGAATATTATAGGCTGCCTATGTTTGAAAAATTGAGAAATAAATGAGGGTTTAGGTCACTGATTAAATGAACGTGTTCCTTTTGGTCTATGGCCCCGAAATAATTAAAATAATTATTAGCTACGTGTTGATTTGTCGTGGTAGGGTATTGCATTGCATCATTACTTTCACAAAATCTCGTTTTACATGTGCGGGAGCGTACTTATTTTTTAAATCGTTTGTAAATATGTTGTCTACTACGACTGTAGAAGTAAAGCAAAATTGCCATATAATATCAAGAAATTTCCCAATAGGTTTTTCTCGAGTGCGTTACTCCAGCGGAAATTTGTCGAATATCGGCATTTGAGGGATACAGATAATTAGTTGTCCGGCTTCTGTAAATGTTGTGCAGATTTAAAAATTTGTATTGCTTAAAGTTTTTGAGTAATTCAAGAAAAACAGTTTCCGCTGGAGTAACGTTACCCCAGCGGCAATTTTTTTTTTCTAATGGGAATATTGAAATAATTTTTATCTACATAATCAGTTGTGATGACGGAGTAAATGTTGCGACTTAATTTGAATTTGTATCGTTAATGGTTCCGAAGATATTCAAAAATTTCAAAATGACGCATTTTTGATGTTTGCGTTTTTCGCTGAATTTCGGAAATGGTTAAGCGCACTATCATAATTTTTTGTACATGACTTCTTATGTCTTATTCCTAATTAATTGTGAAATAAAAAATTAAAAATAATTTATCGTTTAGGAGTTATGTAAGCAAATAGAAAAACCCTCTAATACGTCCTAGCACTTCGAATAAGAGGTCTAGAGACTTGTTTGAAACGTTATTTTGTAGTTTGCAACTGCCTTCAGATATTTGTGAAGTTTCATTAGTATCCTATAAGTAATTAATAAATTATAATGAAATTTAGCTCGGTTTGGGCCTCGACGCGCAGACCGTTATTTAACCCCCTATTAATGGACTTTTTTGTGGGATTTTTTAACCGAATAATACGTAAATAATTAGTTATATAGTTCAATTTTATACTTGTGAAATTTCAGCATCGTACAATCAATAATTAACGAGATAATAAAAAAATACACATTTTAAGTTATTTACCGTGGTAACCCGACCGAGTTTAGATGGTCACAGAAAAGCGGCCGTTTAGTACATTATGCTAACATTCTAAAACACGTAGTTTAATAGTCTTTCAACTTCGGTACAGACGCGTACATTATCTTTTGAGAACCTATTGATTTAATTTAATTTTTTTTGGAGTTTCACATGAACATTTTATATATTACTAGCGACCCGCCCCGGCTTCGCACGGGTGCAATGCTAATACTTAAACCTTCCTCTTGAATCACTCTATCTATTAAAAAAAACCGCATCAAAATCCGTTGCGTAGTTTTAAAGATTTAAGCATACAAAGGGACATAGGGATATAGGGACAGAGAAAGCGACTTTGTTTTATACTATGTAGTGATAGTGATGCCATTATCCTAGCAGTCTGCTATACTTAAATCGAGCTAAATCTTCGTACCTATTAACAGTTATTATTAATGTGTAGTGCTTCTTAACTTTTCTTTTTTTTCTGTGGGTTACTTGTTCCACCAAGAAGGACATTAGTTGGTAAACAAGGTAGGCTATAATGTATAAATATACAATATTATTATTATTGTTTATAATTGTATATTATACTTATACATTCGCATCATGAAAATAATATTATAATCTAATCTCACGCCTTTTTTTTATCCCCGAGGGGGTAGGCAGAGGTATTCCATTACTGGATATACCCACATTTCACGAGATATATTAGAGACCCCTAAACGTGATAGGTGGTGAGCCCATCGCCGGACCGGGTCTGTTTACACATGTCTCAGAAATTCTGAACGGATTTTGATGAAATTTGGTATGGAGATAACTGAGTACCCGGGTCAACGTCTAGATTACTTTTTAGTTCTGAAAAATATCTCATTTCCACGGGAAAATATAAAAACTGGTTACAAAAGACAAATACGTACTATTCACCTCGAAACATGAAATATGGTATGTAGGTGTCTTAGTGTAGTAGGCAACCGCTATGAAGGTTTTTTTTTTAATTCTCACGGGAACGGGAAAAACAGGATCCGCGCGCGCAACCCGTTGTTTGAAATATCGTATGTATAGGTGTCTTATGTCATAGGCAACCACTATAAAGGGAATTTCAGAACTTGCCACAGGAACAGGAATAAACTGGATCCACGGCACCCGCTGTTTAAAATATCATGGTCTTATATGTCTTAGGAAACCACTATGAAGGAATTATAGGAAATTCCCATGGGAACGGGAATAAACTGGATATATAGCTCCCACTATTTAAAATATTATGGTCTTATATGTCTTAGGAAACCACTATGAAGGAATTATAGGAAATTCCCACGGGAATAAGAATAAACTGGATCCACGGCACCCGCTGTTTAAAATATCATGGTCTTACATGCCTTAGGAAACCACTATGAAGGAATTATAGGAAATTCCCACGGGAACGAGAATAAACTGGATCCACTGCACCCACTGTTCAAAATATCATGGTCTTACATGCCTTAGGAAACCACTATGAAGGAATTATAGGAAATTCCCACGGGAACGAGAATAAACTGGATCCACTGCACCCACTGTTCAAAATATCATGGTCTTAAGTATATGTCTTAGGAAACCACTATGAAGGAATTATAGGAAATTCCCACGGGAATGGGAATAAACTGGATCCGGGCGGGAAAAGCCGCTGGACACCCGCTATGTAGTAAAATTTTACACGCGAGATTTAAAAAATCTTTCACATATTGAAAGCTTACTTTTCTGGGAGTATTATATTATAGATTAGAATTTTCCCACGGGAACGGAAATGAAACCGTTAACTCGTCGAACCACTGAAAGATCAGGATGAGGCTGTGATCGATCGGCAAAGGCAACCTCTCGACTCGACGATGACAAGTCAACATTTAATTCTATTTCATCAAACATTCTTTTTCGAAATTTATATAGGTAGGTATGGCAGAGACAAAACATCGTTTTTGAAAATTAGTACATAACTTAACAAAAGCAATGAAAAACAACAATATTTTTTTCATACCATCTATTCGAAAAGTGACGTTTTGGTCCTCAATAACAGGGATCAGGGATAAGTCTTTTCCGATAGGATCTTAATAAGTGCGAATAAAAGTGTTTTGAATTTGGAATCAAAAATATTCCGCAACATTCATATCCAAAGAGATTAACAAAATAAGTTTGCATCTAAGGTTGGCGCCACTGTAGCTTAAGTACTTTATCAAAACATTAGTTCCATTTTTCGCCGCATTAGGTTGACAAGCATAGAGTAACTTATATGCTGACAAGGCTGAATGGGGTTCGATGGTTGTGCCACACTGTCAAAAAAATTGCTGTGGCAATGCGCGAGCTTTCCAATTCCGACATCGAATTGTTTGTGTATTTTATATTTTAAAATGTATTCAAGTAGCAGTGACTGCAGTGATAGTTAAACACCGGAAAACTCACTACGTTCGGGATTCTATCCTAGAATCATTCACTATATTCGTGATTTAAAAAAACGCCCTCGCCGTAAAAAATTTAGTTTTGCTCCCTCATAACACAAACTACTATTCCCACGTTGAAGTGTTATTTGTTTTATTTTTTCAATTAACAGCTTTTTATTTGCAAGCCATAAAAATATAATTGTATAATCAATACTTTTCCAATAAATAAAATCAAGTTTCATTGCGATGGAACATTAAAGAACATTAAGCACAATTACACCTTCAATATGTTTCTTTTTGCAATCATAATGTAACACGCTTTTATTTATTAAAAAAGTGTTGATTATATTATAATGATATTTTTCTGTATTTTAAACCTGATATTAAATTATTATTTTGTAATTTTTAGTTCTTTTTATATTAACAAGAACATAATAAAAGCTTGTTTTTAAAAAAATATATATTTTATTTTTTCTGAATAGTGATGCTATTTAATGTTATTATTGATAGCGGGTGTCCAACGGCGTTGCCCGCGCGAATCCAGTTTATTCCCGTTCCCGGGAGAATTTCAAAAATTGATAATAATACCTAAATTGATAACTATCTATACTACCACAATAATTTAGTCCAGTAATAATTATCTGATTTAGTTTTTGAAGTTGATTTATATTTATGTTGTATAAAAAGATGCTCGCAGAATAAATATACCTAAGTTCAATGACTTTTTATTTTTCGTATTTTTTATTAAAAGGTTTTATAGAAACCTGTCAATACCTGTCAATAAGTTTTTTAACACTTGTGTACGCAATTGTAAAAAACCTTATAAAACTATCCTATATATTTAAAAAGGTTAGCATAATGTACTAAACGGCCGCTTTTCTGTGACCATCTAAACTCGGTCGGGTTACCACGATAAATAACTTAAAATGAGTATTTTTTGATTATCTCCTTAATTATTGATTGTACGATGCTGAAATTTCACAAGTATAAAATTGAACTATATAACTAATTATTTACGTATTATTCGGTTAAAAAATCCCACAAAAAAGTCCATTAATAGGGGGTTAAATAACGGTCTGCGCGTCGAGGCCCAAACCGAGCTAAATTTCATTATAATTTATTAATTACTTATAGGATACTAATGAAACTTCACAAATATCTGAAGGCAGTTGCAAACTACAAAATAACGTTTCAAACAAGTCTCTAGACCTCTTATTCGAAGTGCTAGGACGTATTAGAGGGTTTTTCTATTTGCTTACATAACTCCTAAACGATAAATTATTTTTAATTTTTTATTTCACAACTAATTAGGAATAAGACATAAGAAGTCATGTACAAAAAATTATGATAGTGCGCTTAACCATTTTCGAAATTCAGCGAAAAACGCAAACATCAAAAATGCGTCATTTTGAAATTTTTGAATATCTTCGGAACCATTAACGATACAAATTCAAATTAAGTCGCAACATTTACTCCGTCATCACAACTGATTATGTAGATAAAAATTATTTCAATATTCCCATTAGAAAAAAAAAATTGCCGCTGGGGTAACGTTACTCCAGCGGAAACTGTTTTTCTTGAATTACTCAAAAACTTTAAGCAATACAAATTTTTAAATCTGCACAACATTTACAGAAGCCGGACAACTAATTATCTGTATCCCTCAAATGCCGATATTCGACAAATTTCCGCTGGAGTAACGCACTCGTTTTTCTCCGGTGAAAAACCGGTGTTTGCTTAAAAATCTCCTAAAATCTCCGGAGGCTAAAATTGCAACCGGTACACATCTCTAGCTTGGGTCCCACGGTCCGTAAAATCGCGGATGCACGCAGACCAGCTCGCACGACGCACCGTGGGACCGGCCTCGTCCGTGATAGCACAGAACGTCTGTGGCGGTGCGCCCGTATCCATCGTGAGTCGGTAACTTCAAAGGTGCGTTCAAGTGCGGTGCGTCTCCGTCTGCGATGGTCCGAGCGCATCTGCATCCGCACAGACGACAGGTCAGAACTCGTTCATTTACTGATAGGTCTGCTCGTTTGCCCCCCTTTTTTATCATAAAAAAAAAGGTAGTCGTATCGTGGAGGTGTATGTGCTTGGAAAAAAATGGAGTGGACGAATGAACTTATTTTTGAGTTTTTGAATCTATATCAAAATGAACCAACGTTGTGGAATTCTGCGGCGCCAGAGCATAAAAACAAAGCTGATGCATACGACGCTTGGAACCGGATAAAAAACAATTTAAAGGATGGTACAATACCAATTAAGGATATAAAAAAGAAGCGAGACAATTTAATGTCGACGTACAGAAGGCAAAGAACGAAAGTAAGAGAATCTAGGGGAACTGGTAGTGGAACAGACGATGTTTACAAGCCAGAGTGGCCTTTCTATGACATTATGGCTGGTTTTTTGGATGAAATTTATAAACCAAAAAAAACTAAGAGTTCTGAGGTAAGTAAATATATTTATTACAATTAATCAGAGAACTTACGACTAAGATAAAATGAGATTAGCCCTCCGAGTTTACAAATATGTAGGTAACTAAAAAAATCCTGCGCGTAGCATATCAATAGGTACCTATCCACATCTTAATCGTAATTATTTTGCCACGCTACAGCGCCATCTGTTACAAAATAATCTGCAAATTTATCTCTCATTGCCTTAGCTGAAAGAGGTGCTCTTATTGGTATATTCCTTAGTGATGACAAGGAAGTAAGTCCTTCAGGATCATTTCGCCAAGAGCCTGGACGCAATTCGCCTTCATTCTCGGTATCAAAAGTACCGGGTGGATTGTACACACTGCGGGATTGTTTAGATCGCCTCAAAAAGTTGTGCAATAAACAACATGTCATTACAATATTCGTTACTTTTTGTGGTTCTAATAGACACGGTTTCCTTAGTACTCTGAAAACAGCCGATAAGATGCCAAAAACATTCTCTACTATTCTTCGAGCACGCGACAAACGATAATTGAAAACTCGTTCTTTCGTCCCTTTAGCGTAAAGACCGGGATACGGCTTCAACATGTTTTCAGTGAGAGCAAACGCACTACCTGCCACAAAGACATAAGGAAGTGGTTCGTCCCTGAGAGGCAAACTCATTGAGGTTGGCAAATTCAGTTCATTTCTAGATATTTTTTTATACAATTCTGTGTTTCTGTACACACCGCCATCACTTATTCTGCCTTGACATCCGCAATCCACAAATGTGAAAGTATAGTCAGCATCAACCAAAGCTAACAGTACAATGCTGAAAGTTCCATGATAGTTGATATATTCCGAACCACTGTAACAGGGGCTTTGTATTACCACGTGTTTCCCATCAATCGCGCCAAGGCAATGAGGGAAATTCCATGTGCTGTTGAAATTGTTTTCAATTTTTAACCATTCTGCTTCCGTCCGAGGTAACTGAAATGAAAATATTCAAATTAAATTTTCATTTTTTATAGGATCCACTGGACGATGAGGATACCGAAGCAGAAGAAGATAATAATACACAGGCGACATCGGAACAAACATTTAAGACTCCCAAAACGTTTGGAAAATATAATTCTAAAAAAAGGCGAACAAATGCGTTGGACGAAATGAATACACGCAGCGATGAAGCTTACAATATTTTAAAACAAATGACGAATACCGAGCCTGACACATCTTCACTATATTGCAATTTATTATGTAGTAAGTTGAGAAGTTTACAGGAAAGTACTAGAGATATCGCCATGATGAAAATAGATGAAATAATGTATGCTCTTAAACAACAAGACAATCACACAAGAAATTTCCCAAACACAGCTTTCCAAGGTTACTCTCATTCATCTAACTCACAGCCACCTCTACAATGTCAAGTCTCACTGCCATCCCCAGGTAACTCTCATTCATCCAACTCACAACCATCTCCACAACATGAATTCTCACTGCCATCCCCAGGTTACTCTCATTCATCCAACTCACAACCATCTCCACAACATGAATTCTCACTGCCATACCCAGGTTACTCTCATTCATCCAACTCACAGCCACCTCTACAATGTCAAGTCTCACTGCCATCCCCAGGTTACCCTCATTCATCCAACTCACAACCATTTCCCCAATATCAAGTTTTAGCATCACCTCCAGACGACGTCCACTCATCCAACATCCGCGTCCATACAACATCAAAACTCACAGTCGCAAGCTTCACACTTGAAACAATATTACGAAAATGCAACCAATAGTATGCTACAATTAAAAAATAAATAAAAATATATTGATTCTCACAACTCTAATAATTGATCTCTGCTACCATTAGTGTACTACAATTAAAAATACTTACCTACTTTATAGTTACTTAATAAATAATTGATTCTCACAATTTACTTACTTTTATTTCTCCCTTTAATTCTACCACCAAGGCTTCGCAAATGTCATCGACACATCTTGAAATTGTTTGTTTGGAGACTTTAAAAAGATAACTAAGGCTTCTGTAGCTATCTCCAGATGCCATAAATCTCAGTGCAATTGCAAACCGTTCTTGGACTGGAATACATTTTCGCATATTGGTATCATTCCTTGATATAACTGGGCCAATTTTATTCAATAGGTATTCAAAATCACTTGAAGTCATCCTACAAAAATTTAAGAATGTATTGCTTGGTTCTTTTTGGATATCAATGAGCATCTCAGTTCCGTTATATCTGAAAAGAAAAAAGTTTTTAATCGTATGTAGTAATAATAAATTCATCTGAACCATTTTCCATGATCCTAACTGTGGCAGAGTGGGACCAGGTGCTACCTAAGGGGCGTCATAGAAAATATTATTAGATAACTATGCACTTACCTTGACCGACTTTTGTTGTATGATGACATCCACCAGCGAGGTTTCTTTTTAATTTTACGCGATCGCATATTGGTAATATTTGCATTTAATATAATCACAGTGGCAGCTGCAGCGACGATCCGTTCTCTTTCGCTTTGCATTATGACAACATAAAAACATCTACACACACCGACACGCACCGTCGGACCAGCCCTGCCCACAGAACACTATTACTCCTAGCGGAGTCGTAGTCGTCGGCTGAGTGTGGCTGATCCGTAGAATAGCGGACCGTGGGACCCCAGCTTCTCTCTACTACCTACAGACAGAAGCAGATTTTTTTTCTTTTTCTGTCCTTCCCTTCTGTCCTTCCTTGCTGAGCCGCAGTATTTTAAATGTCAATGTCAAATATATTTTAATTTTCTACCCCAATTTTCTGGACAGGCTAGAATCATAGATCATACTGCCTCGTTTTCAGTCTTTGTTATTAATAATAAACGTCTTCACGTCAATAACACGTCTCTCTTCGGATCTTTATCATAATATGAAATCGCTGCCTTGTATTACGATAGGATAGGGCTGAGGCTCGAACAGCCACGAGCACGTCTACCTACCCAAACCACCCAAAAGGGTTAATAATATTTTGAGCTCTGCTTTAGAGGCCTTATGCTCGTTTTCACCATTGAGCCTTAAATTTAGGGATCCCTTCTAGTCCAGTAAATTTGTCGGTTGAATGTATGGGCTCGTATGCTTCAAATCCGGTAGTTCTGATTTTTTGCAGACTTGTTTATGATGTTGGCCTAATGTATAATCCAAGTTTGTGACCTCGAGCGTCGAACGCAACTTTGTCAAAAATCGAAAAAACAGCGAAAAAATAGTTTTTTTTTTTATTTTGGCGATTATAACCCTAAAGGACTAGTTTCTGAAAAAACTTTCTAAGGACGTTTTTAAAGTAGACTAAATCAACTACAATATGATACTATAATTGTCTCTGTAGACCCAATAGTTTCTGAGATTTAACGTTTCAAAGTTTATATATACATATTTTCGAACTTTGCAATTTTTTGCATTTCTGTCGTTTTAAAATGTTGACTGCTACTTCGTTCGCGTTATTTAGGGATAAAAAGTAGCCTATATGTTAATCCGGGTCCTAATCTATCTACCTACCAAATTTCATCTAAATCCGTGCAGCCGCTATGTTTATTTTTGTCTTTTATCACATAGATATCTACACTAATCAATACTAATATTATAAATAGGAAAGATTAGAATTTTTGTATGTTTGTTAGGAATAAACTCAAAAACTACTGCATCGATTTAAAAAATTCTTTCACCAATAGAAAGTTAGAATATCCCTGAGTAACATAGGCTATATTTTATTCCCGTATTCCCACGGGAACGAAAACTAAGCGGGTGAAACTGCGCGGAACCGCTATTATATTATAACACTAATGGTATTTGTATCGAATAAACTCAAAAACTAGGTACTGAGCTGATTTTACAAATTCTTTCACCAATGTAAAGCTACATTATTATTGAGTAACATAGGCTTTATTTTATTCCCCTATTCCTACGGGAACGGGAACTACGCTGGTGAAAACGCGCGGAACCACTATTATATAATATGATACTAGCGATTCTGCGTCACCTGCGTCGTTTCCGTTCCCGTGGGAATACAGGTATAAAATATAACCTATGTTACTCAGGGATATTTTAGCTTTCCATTGGTGAAAGAATTTATAAAATCAGCCAAGTAGTTTTTGAGTTTATTAGTTACCAACACCGTTAGTGCTTTAATATAATAAAGCTAAGTTACAAACGTACAAAAATTCTAATCTTTCCTATTTATAATATTAGTATAGATTAGTGTAGATTTTTTTTTTTTTTTTTAATCCTCCCTTGCCGATTTTCGGCTACAGTGACTGCTACTTAATCCACATTATCGGGGCGGCGTTGATTAGCCCCATCATGTGCCCTAAGGTGGCTGCAATAGCCAATCTTATTAACAAACGTGCGCGAACACTGGCGACACGTGAGGACACCGTCAATATAATTGTAAGTTAAGGCCGCTGGAGGTCTGGCCTTAAGAGCATCACGCTTTGCATCCAGGTCGGATTTTCTCTGCTCTTCGAAGTCGTTCACTTTTACGTGTATCGTATGCCTCCACTCAGGGCGACGGCGAGCAGTTTCTTCCCACTTTAGGGGATCAATATCGCATCGTTTCATATGTCTTTTCTGAACATCCTTGTAACGTAGAAATTGGCCGCCAAGTTTCCGCTTGCCATCTTGGAGTTCAGAAAATAAAATACGTTTTGCCACCCTGACGTCAGACATCCGTGAGACATGTCCACACCAACGGAGTTGTCTCCGCATCAGGTACGCTTCAACTCCGCAAACATTTGCACGTCGGAGCACATCGGTATTTCTCTTGCGATCAGACCATTTGACATTGAGAATGTCTCGCAAGCATTTCAGGTGAAATTTGTCTAGCGTACGTATGTGTTTCCGATATAAGACCCAAGTTTCGGAAGAATATAAAAGGTTGGGGAGAACGATTGCCATATAGACAGATATCTTAGTTGACAGCTTCAAATCATGTGTTCGTAGTACCTTAGCTCGGAGTTTACCAAAAGCTGCTGCTGCTACACCAATACGGTGATTTATTTCTGCTTCAAGGTCGCACTTAGATGTAATTGAGCTGCCCAAGTACTTAAATTTCTCCACTTGTTTCAGTTCATTGCTGCCAAGATCGACCTTCAGGGGTTCTGATGCTCCATTAAAGTTCATTGCCATGACCTCGGTCTTGGTGACACTAATCTTAAGACCATAACGGCAACAGACTTCGTGAAGGTCTGAAATTAGGGACTGAAGTTCCTGTGGAGAGTTCGCTATGAAACACAGATCATCCGCATACATAATCTCCGTGATGATCGCGTGAGAGACTTTGGTGCGAGATTTTAGTCTAGCTAAATTAAATAATCCACCATCAGTCCGGAAACGTATTTTGATACCGGAAGAAGTCCGTTCTACAGCTTCGCCGACTGCTACTGCAAAATAGAGCGCAAACAGTGTCGGTGCTAGAACACAACCTTGCTTGACGCCACAGGTCACAGTAAAGAATTCTGACTGATCACCATTGTTGGTTACACAGCAGGTCATTTCGTCGTGCAGGAGTCGGATCATGCGAACAAACTTCTCCGTGCATCCTAGTTTTACCAATAAGGTCCAAAGGGCTTCCCGCGGCACACTGTCAAAAGCTTTTTCTAAGTCTACGAAGCATAGATAAAGTTCTATGTGATAAGATCTATGTGATAAAAGACAAAAATAAACATAGCGGCTGCACGGATTTAGATGAAATTCTGTAGGTAGATAGATTAGGACCCGGATTAACATATAGGCTACTTTTTATCTCTAAATCACGCGAACGAAGTAGCAGGCAACATTTTAAAACGACAGAAATGCAAAAAATTGCGAAGTTCGAAAAAAAATATAAACTTTGAAAGGCTAAATCTCAGAAACTATTGGGTCTACAGAGACAATAATAGTATCATATTGTAGTTAATTCAGTCTACTTTAAAAACGTTTTTAGAAAGTTTTTTCAGAAACTAGTCCTTTGGGGTTATAGTCGCCAAAATTAAAAAAAAAAACGTTTTTTTCGCAGTTTTTTCGATTTTTGACAAAGTTGCGTTCAGCGCTCGAGGTCACAAACTTGGATTATACATTAGGCCAACATTATAAACAAGTCTGCAAAAATCAGAACTACCGGATTTGACGCATGCGGTAATGTATAAATTTACTGGACTTATTTAAGGAATACCTAATTAGGAATTCATGTTCACCAACGTTTAATTGTCACCTAAATCCTGTAATAGTTTGAGTAAGTATTCGTTTTAGGGGAACCCTTAATGTAAGAAACCCTTACGTAGAATTTGCTTTAGGGGCTTGTTGGTGAAAATGGGCATTGGCCTTACCCAAAATTAAATACAGGGTTATTACATTGGCCGTATGCGCTAAGATTCCTATGCCTTTTTCTACGTAAGATAACAAAACTTCTTCAGTGCTTGCTGCTTCACATTTCGGTTCACGGGAATATCTTTTAATTTTGTGACAAAAAGGAAACTCAATCAAATAAAACACGGTAAAATGTATTCCAGTGACGACTACAACGAGGTTTGTGATATTCAATTCCCCAAACACCATTCATACTAACAGTTATCTTTGAATAAATAATTTATAACCTCTTGCAAACGTAGGCAATACTTTAAATTTATATTGTTTGTAGGGAGGATATGAATCCTATGGAGACTACGAACCTCACACTGGTGATCCGCAGTATGATCTTGAATATGATAAATCATATTACAAAATGCCAGAGATGGTAAGTACACAATCAGCGTTTTAAGTAATTTGGCTGATGTCTTAAATTTTCATCTTCACTAATATTAAAGAGAGGGAAGATTTGTGTTGTATGTTTGTAAGGAATAAACTCAAAAAGTACTGGACCAAATAAAAAAATCTTTCTCCAATGGAAAGTCTACCTTTCTGGGAGTAACATGGACTATAATTTTCCCACGGGAACGATGCCTCAACTTACTTCGGTGAAATTGCTCTGAATAGCCAGTAATTATAGTCTTTCTCATGTAGCATGAGTTCAGTGACAGTTATAGTTTTTCCGGTTTATGCATAATGAGCCATTTACACAAGGCCATTTCAGTAAGCCAATCCACGAATGGCCTCGTGTAAAAAGAGACAGTCCACTGCATTGGATTGTCCTCAAGCTTTTTTTGTATGCAGTTTGAATTGGCTTAGTGGATTGTCTTAGTGGAATGGCCTTGTGTAAATGGCCCATTATGTGTACGACTTACTTAAAATATTTAATATTTTAATATTACATAATTGCAAAAAATCTTATTTCACAATTATTATTCAGTCTTTAGTAAATGAATGATGATTTTATATCACAATAAATTACAAATCTATAGAAAGTTATTGTGGAAAATCATTACGTGCAACAATAAATTAAAAAAACTATTCCATTTCCTTTGCTTACTTACTCGATACTTTTGTCAGCAGTTAACTTTCAACAAACTCATGCTATGTGACATTATAATATTTCATTACAATCTATTTAAATCTAATATACACTCATTCTACACAGAGTATTATTTTACTAATTGTTTCAGGTCAAGAAATTCCTGGTTTACTTCCGCAACATGATAAATGAGGGAGTTACATATGAAATACTAAACCTTTATGAGAACACTTTCCCTAAGCTTACAGAGCAGTATTTTGAGAATACTCCATGGCCTGATGAGAATGAAGTATCGCCGATTGTGGATAATGATCATGTAAGTTTTATATAAGTTTTATAGAGAGCTGTGATAGCCCGGACGGTTAAAGAGCCGGCCGAAAATCAGTGAGGCTCGGGTTCGAATCCTGGCATGTACCAATGAGTTTTTCAAAAACTTAAGTGCATATTTATCACTAGCTTGACGGTGAAGGAAAACATCGTGAGGAAACCCGCAGGTCTCAGAATTAATTCTGAGACATGTGTAAGCAGACCTGGTCCGGCGATGGGCTCACCACCTATCACGTTTAGGGGTCCAATATATCTCGTGAAATATGGGTATATCCAGTAATGGAATACCTCTGCCTACCCCCTCGGGGATGAAAGGCGTCAGATTATTTATTTTATTTTATTTATGTATGTATGTGTGTGGCTTTGTAACTATCAAACGGATGGATCAATTTTTTTCGCTTAATATCCTATCCCGCCCTATCAAGCTATCCTTTTTTAACTCTCAATAAAAAGCTTATTTTTTAGGGTAAGTACCGAAAGGGTAAAACGGCACCCTATATTACTGAGACTCCGCCGTCTGTCATTGTCTGTTGGCAACATTACATCTTCTGTTGTTGCATTGAGAAACTTGTGGTTAGTAAGTCTGTGTATAATGTGTGGGGACATGTAACATCACCCCGGTGTGGCAAAGGGCTTACCATCAAAATAAAAGATTATTAAGATTACTATATTCTCAAACAAATAGTAAAATTATACAAAACCACTATAAAACTTATACAAAATTTTTAAAAAAAGCAATACAAAAGTCAAAGAAAATAAGTAACATACAAAGATTCACAAATAATGAAAATAAAGCTCGAGCAATGTGGCAAATTATTAAACACGAAACTAACAAAAAACCATTTAAAATAAACAAAAATATTAAACTTAAAGTAAATAACATGCTTATCGATGAACCTAAAATAATAGCAAATAATTTTAATATTTTTTTTGTATCAATAGCAAACTAAAAGCACTTCGTCGCTACAAATACAAAAAACGAATCCAAAAAACTTTGTCGAAAATTCTCTTTTTTTGCGTCCAGTAGAATCAAACGAAGTCCAAAAAATTATAAAAAACCTAAAAAATAAAAACAGTTGTGGTGTCGACGAAATACCAGCGATGTTAATAAAAAAATGTATGAATGAACTTACTATCCCCTATACTAACCTAATAAATCAATCTTTCTCGGAAGGTCGCTTCCCAGACGCCCTAAAAATTTCACTAGTCAAACCAATACACAAAAAAGGAGAAA
Organism: Ethmia dodecea; assembly: GCA_963855545.1. Classification (NCBI taxonomy): domain Eukaryota; kingdom Metazoa; phylum Arthropoda; class Insecta; order Lepidoptera; family Depressariidae; genus Ethmia; species Ethmia dodecea. Next base: position 6,346,942 of record OY979449.1, read on the forward strand.
AATCCGACCGCAACAACTACCGACCCATATCTCTACTCAATACGTCATCAAAAATATTTGAGACAGCAATGATAAAACGACTATACTAATTCTACGAAAAATACAAAATCTTTCACGATAGCCAAAATGGGTTTCGAAAAAACTATTCCACTACACTAGCCGTGTATAAGTACCTCCAAAAAATTCTAGATACTCTAAATGGCAAAAAATATGCTATTGGCCTGTTGCTAGACATGAGTAAGGCATATGATAGGGTTAGCTATGAAATCCTTCTCAATAAACTGTACGGAACTGGTATTCGGGGAGCAGCATATAACTGGATAAAGTCATACCTCGAGCATAGATCACAATACGTGGAAATCGAAAATACAAACTTCACAACAGGAAAAATTCAAAATATTAGATCAGATTGTATCCAAATTACTAGCTCTATACCACAAGGTAGCGTATTAGGATGCCTTTTATTCCTAGTCTATATTAACGACTTACCATCTTTATTCGATGATACATGTGTACTATTCGCGGACGATATCTCGATATTGTTTAACCTGTTCCAATGTAATTGAATTAAAAGAAAAACTAAACACAACGTTTAACAAAATACTGGATTCGCTTGAATGTCATAATCTGGAACTAAACTTCAATAAAACAAACATAATACAATTTAGACCACATCAGAAAACCTCATTAGAAATAGACTATAATTACAAAAACATTAAAATAGAAACAGTAAATGCAGCTACGTTACTGGGCATCGATCTGGACACTAACTTAAATTGGAAAAAACATTTACAAAAACTATCTAGGAAATTGTCTTCATTTACCTACGCACTATACCATGTAAAAAAAGTAACAAATTTCAAGACCGCCCTTTCAGCGTATTACGCGTATGCGCACTCTAGATTAATGTATGGTATCATTCTATGGGGAAATTCCACTGATATAGAGGATATTTTTATCCTACAAAAAAAGTGCATTCGAATTTTAACTAACATAGATCAAATGGATTCTTGTAGGCCCTATTTTGTAAAACACGGCATACTCACATTAACATCAATCTACATTCTTGAATCATGTAAATTTGTTAGAGCTCATAACAGCTTATATTATCCAGAAGAAACAATAAAAAGAAATAACCGTAACCTAAATTAACTTAAAATGCCTTTCTCGAAATTACAAATATTAAGATCAGCTCCGCATTGTATGGTCATAAAGATATTATATAATAGCCAAAGAGGTTGGAAGAAAATCATTTTTTCTTTAAACGTCTTTGATAATAGCATTCCAAATGACATTAAAAATATACAGTCCACTAGGCTCTTAGTAAACAAATTAAAAAGTTATCTTCTTCAGAAAAGCTACTACAATCTCAGAGAATTTTTTGAATCTAATAAATAAAATCAATTAACTTTAGATATGTAATAAAAATTCTAAATAACTATATAATAATAATATAACGTTAAATGATATATAAACAAGAAAGTGAAAAATAAAAATAGAAATACTTCGACAGCTCTAGGAAAATAGAAATATGTACTTAATTTGTTAGATTTAACCTCTCGGGGATAGCAGGGATGGTAATTTTTTTTTATTGGATAAGTAAAAAATAAATCTGCAATTTTAGATGAAGAAGAGTTTTTTGAAACATAACTTTTAATGCAGGTATTCATGATTCTTTACAAAGAGCTCTACTACCGCGATATTTACGCGCGAGTACCTGGCGGGCCTAAGCCAGAACAGCGATTCCACTCATTCTATAACTACTGTGACCTGTTCAACTACATCCTCTCTGCGGAGACACCCGTCCCATTGGAACTGCCTGACCAGTGGCTATGGGAACTCATCGATGAGTTTGTCTACCAGTTCCAGTCTTTCGCACAGTACAGGTAAAGATTGGATATTAAAGGAACTAGAGTAGATGTTTTAGGTGATAAATCTACCCATAAAACTGATGAATCTGAGATTCATATAAAATAAATAGCTGTTCTGTGCGATTTCACCCGCATTAGTCTAATTCTCTTGGGAAAATAATAAGCCCATGTTACTCCCAGAAAAGTAAGCTTTCCATTTTCTTTATTTATTTAAAAATCAAGTGACATTGACTCATGTGTTACTAAATTCTTAACCTTATGGTATTCAAAGAATTTTTAAAACTGGTCCAGCGGTTTTTGAGTTTATTCATTATGAACATACAAAAATACAAATCTTTCCTCTTTATAAGTTAGTGTAGATGTCATCTCTTCAAATTGTACAATGTTATTTTTAATTTACAATGGTATTTATGGGTAGAATTATATATAAATAAAGACTAGAAATATCAACAGAATCTGCTGGTGTATGAAGCAATTCCTACCATCATCTAGAAATAAAAAAAAACACAATGTCCCAATGTTTATCGTGGCTTGACCCTTACATAAGTTTTTTACAAACCAACGTCTTGTAGGAGAATTCTAGTAAATCAGCTACCTAGTAATTGAGTGGTAATTGAGATTCCATCACAACTTCATTAGATACATAGATAGTTAAAAATCTATTGTTTGCTTTACCAGACCTCACAGGTGAGGGAAATGTTTTGTAGGTTATAGTATTTTGGTAAAACTTTATATTGTTAATGACAAGTTAAATTAATATAAACAAAAAGCCGGATTTTATATTTAAGATTATTTATGATTTCCTACTTAGATCGAGGACTTCTAAACTGAGTCAGGCTGAAATCGACACACTCAATACTGAGAATAAGGCGTGGAATGTTTTGTGCATTCTGAATGTGCTACATTCTCTTGTTGACAAGTCCAACATCAAACGGCAGCTCGAGGTTAGTATCTTAGTTTAAACTTTTATACCACACTTATTATAATTTTTTTTCAACAGTATAAATAGACTCTTCGGTACAGAGCATCATCACAGACTGTCAAAAGATACTTAGGACTAAAAGTAAGGGTATAAATATTTGGAAGTTAAATTTGTTTAAATATGCTTATTCCAATTGTGTGTGATCAGGTATACGTGACGGGCGGTGACCCTGACTCGGTGGCAGGCGAGTTTGGGCGTCACTCGCTGTACAAGATGCTGGGCTACTTCTCTCTGGTGGGGTTGCTGCGCTTGCATTCCCTGCTCGGAGACTACTATCAGGCTATCAAGGTCAGTGTTATCATGAAATAAGACATAATTTGCTGTGTCGCTTAAATTGGGGGGTGAAATTGTATCGAGAGTAGATGCTTGTAGAAGCTCATTATCCTGTAAAAATGTGTCAGCAATTTATTGGGAACTAGGATGACCGCTACAATCACACATTCATTCGAAACATACTTTCGCGTTCTCTGCTTAGTGGGCTACGTTTAAATAAACATACAGCCCCTTACAGCCCCCCATTTAACTTAAGAGTAATTATCTCCCATATTTCAGGTCCTGGAAAACATTGAGCTTCACAAGAAGTCTCAATATTCCCACGTACCAGCGTGTCAAATTTCCACCTCCTACTACGTGGGCTTCGCGTATATGATGATGCGTAGATACGCGGACGCCATCCGCACGCTGTCCTCCGCGCTCCTATACATGCAGCGCACCAAACAGTTGTTCTCGTCTCGCTCGTACCAGAACGATCAGATCAATAAGCAGACGGAGCAGATGTACCATCTGCTAGCTATCTGCTTGGTACTGCACCCCCAGTGTGTCGATGAGTCTATTCAGCAGGTAAATAAATCATCATTGTCTTTCCTTTTTGCCATTACTAGTGGTCTCCCAGTGGTCGAAATTAGAGCATACTTAATTTAAATTATAAGCTTTTGTGTTCGCATTATTTAAAAAAAAAAAATTAGCACTCTACACTCTTTCTCCATAAAAACTTTTCTATAAATCATTAACCATATAAAGCGCAGTTTTCGTAAAAAGGGGCTCAGTATGTCTTCTTACACTTAATATGTCTATCAACTGTCATAATATCTACATTCACTACCTTTTTGCAAATATCATCAGGTAAAGATTTACATTGGGCCCAACTTAATTACTGCACATTGAAACTTGCAATGAACACTTTCAAAAATTCAATTAGAAAAGGTTGACTTTCTATACCAGTCATTTCCCTTATCTTCATTAGAGAGGATTTTAAATGGAACCATCGCAAAATGTCAGATTTGCAAAATGACGGAATTTTAAAGATACTTCCCACGACACTAGGATAGAAGAATTTGAAGTCTTGTCGATGAAATTATGATAATCCAGTAGATATTTTGAAGAGTATAACAAAAAAGTCAGTTAATCTATATATATATAAAAAAAATATGATAAACAGACGACTGATTGGTGATATATCAATGTACATGTCCACCCGTGCGAAGCGGGGACGGACCGCTAGTTAGCTCATTTTACTTGAAGGAAACATTTATTTATTTATTTTTTATAAGAAACAAAAGTGTATTCAAAGATTTTCTAAAATTCGCTTGTATCACCCGGGACTCGAACCAGCTAAAATCTGAAACAGTAACATCCTGTACTTTTATGGTATCAATCGCTAGCCAACTAGTGGCCTGCCCCGGTTTCGCACGGGTGGACATGTACGTTGATATATCACCAATCAGTCAGTCAGTCATCTACTATATAAAAATAAGTCGGGTTTTCCTTCCTGACGATTTAACTCGAGAACGGCCGGACCGATTTTGATGAAACTTTTTGTGTGGGTTCGAGTGGGTCCAGGGATGGTTTATAGCAAAGAAAATTCAGCATTGCACCCGTGCGAAGCCGGGGCGGGTCGCTAGTTGTATATAGATTAACTGACTTTTTTGTTGAACTCTTCAAAATATCTACTGGATTATCATCTTTTAATCGACATGACTTCAAATTCGTCTATCATAGTGTCGTGGGAAGTAAGTATCTTTAAAATTCCGTCATTTTGCGAATCTGACTTTCTGCGAAACGCGAATGGTCAGATAAGCAGAATGTCAGAATTCCGACATTTTGCGAATCTGACATTTTGCGATGGTTCCTTTTAAATCATCATCATCAGCCTATAACCTTACCGCTGAGCTAAGGGTCTTTCCTCACACTTGAGTGAGTGTAGGCCATAATCTCCCATGACTCCAGCGACTGGGAGGCGCGGGTAAGGCCCAGGCTAGTGGACACCAAATTATCTGAATTTTTGAAGCCACCCAAAGATAAGCCACGTTAGACATGGCTTAACGACTTCCATTGTGCGTAAACACAGCTGAAACCGTTACCAACAGTTTAACGTTCTTTCTTTTTTTTTATTCCGTTTAAAATTCTCAGGTGCTCCGCGAAAAGAACTACCACGAGAAGATGTTCAAGATGCAGTACGGCGACTTGGGCGAGTTCGAGAGTTGCTTCACGTTCGCGTGTCCTAAGTTCCTGTCCCCGTGCCCGCCGCCCATCGAGCCTGGTTCCAACTACGGCCGTGACGCCGTCAAGCACCAGACGCAGGTCTTCATGGATGAAGTGGGTCCTACTTGATTATAATTGTTGGATGTTAGACTTTTTTTTCATTCTTAATTTTATCAAGGCTTTGAGCACCCTGGGTAGCCTATGTCAGCCTCATAGAGAATTACGCTATTTGTACAATTATTTAAGGGACATACACAGACATGTACAATCTCATAGCACTATCTCACAGAAAACCAGCGTAATGCATTTCATTGAGTGAGGTAACCGGAGGTCCCAACCCCCTCCCCCTACTCCCTCCTCAAAGGCCGGCAACGCAGTTGTGACTCTCGAGTTACAGGTGTCCAATTGGATTAGTACCATCAGGAACCCCTCTGCTCGTTTGCCCCCTTTCCTCTTATGAAAAAAAACTATCTGACGAAGGGTCAGAACCACTGCCTTTATGCAGAATGAATCATAAATATGATAATTTGTTACAGGTCCGCCAGCAAAAGATGTTGCCGACCATCCGTTCGTATTTGAAGCTGTACACGACCTTGCCTCTGGCGAAACTTGCGGCGTTCATGTCTGCGGCGCGCGGGGGAGATAGGGACGCGGCCCGCGAACACGCCGCTTTGGCCATCCACTTGCTGTGCTTTAAGCACAAGATGAAGAATGTCGTCTGGTCCAAGGGGCCTAGTGGGCTTGATGGAAAGTTCCAGAGTGGTTCTGAGGTGAGTTTGTCCTTTCAAGAACCAATTAAGAAACAGATCGTCTCCATTTTGTTTTTGAATAGATATGCTGGACTGGGAATAACATTAATTTGGACAAAATCAATAACTTTTTTTTTATTGTTGTATGTATATGTAATCATGTTCTACTTATGTCAGTGACTTGTTCAGCATTCCAGGATCCACAATTCAAATTAATTTATTTCCTTATAAAACTCTTCCTTACAAATTTCATCAAGTACCTTACAACAGTTTTGCAACAGAAGTATTTATATTGACGAAATTAATATAATAAATCGAAACTGTGCCTGTTTCTTACGTGTAATCTTACTCTTTTCTAGTAATTTAAGTAGTTTTATATTGGCTGGGTGCGCGATGACAGCGCCAACTAGTGGTAAGAATTAGGGCGGACTTTGAAATGTCAAATGTCTGGCTGTCATTACGAAAAGTAAGTAAACACAAAAATAATTTCAGTGAAACAACGTTATTTACTTAGGTCCTGTTGGATATTGTAAGTCTATAGCGTCGATAATAATGTTGACCGTTTTTATTTCCCGTCAAAAATGCCACAATCAGTAAATTTCAGGCAGTATACCTACACGGACTTTCTCATGGCTTCACGGTAAATAAGTAAAGAAATGGACAAAATTTATCGACTAGAGCGTTTCATGTATCTTGTAGACCATTATTTAATTATATTATTAGAATTATTATTAGAATTTTAATTCTTTTGTGGTGAGAGTACCAACCCATCATCTGGAAACCTTCATGAAGGACTTCTGGCCGCAGGGAGTTGTATTTCGGAAATTCCGGGGTCAACTACCTGCCGACAGCGCTCGCACGTCGCCGACACTTCGTGTAAAATAGTTTAGTTATTTATTTTTTATGTATGTTAGATTTAAGATATATATAATATGGGCCTCTGTTTACGTTATTTAAGATCTACTAATGTAAATATTGCCTGAAATAAAGATTATTATTATTATAGCAGTACTGTCGATAATAATGCAGACTGTTGTGTAATTTCAGTTCAACATGGCCAAATTGATTATAAAAACTGGATTCCGGACAATAAGGCACAATATAGTTTTTCAGTCACAAACCACCACAAAAGGCAAACAGTTAGTTTTGGCTCAACATGTGCAAGATGTAAAAGAAATAAAATGTGAAAATCAAATGAGCCACACCATTGAAGCTAGTGTAAATAGACAAACTTCAGTGACATCAACGCCATACAAAAGATCATTGAAGTCGTTGATCTTGTTTTCAACTTGCTCTTGGAAATTTTTTGAATTTCCGATCACTATTTTTGCCATTATTCTTGCAGTTGATTACGCAGCAGGTTTCGTTACCCATGTTCTAGTATTTATTTTCACTAAGAATGCACGAATACGCAAATTTCTCTAGTAAAAAGTGACAGTTCGTCTGTCCCTAGTTCCTTTTTTAGCCACCATGGGCGCTGCGATCGATTCGTGGTTCCCCCACCACCTACTTCGCACCCAGCCAATAGCCATGACCCAAATAGGATTTGGAAATGTCAAACTTTCATACAGACTTTAATCCCACATTTCACCCCTCAGGGAATAATTTTTCAAAAAACATTTTTTAGTGCTCGTTTACGATAGAGGCAACCACGCAATAAGACGTATTAAGAGGTAGAATATGAAGGTCGTAACTAATATCGAATTGTTTATATATCCTAACAAACTTCTCATTTGCAGTTGGACTTTTACATCGACAACGACATGATCCACATTGCGGACACCAAAGTGGCTCACCGCTACGGCGACTTCTTCATCCGGAAGCTGCTTAAATTCGAAGAGCTTAATCGGAAACTTCACCATATTAAAATTTAAACGTGTCGCAAAAGTCACCATTTGTAATCTTGAAATAAAAAATAAATAATTATTGTATAATTATAACTGTATTAGTTTTTTTAAAGTTAAAGAGTGTAAGGGACATATTTACGGTTTCTCTTATAAAACTTTTTAGGTTCTTCTATTTTTATTTTATGGTTCTGCACTGTTTCCGGATAATTTTCTCTGTACTGTCGCCAAGGATGTTCAAGTTGCAGTGCTTCCTCAACATTGACTTCCTTCAGCCAATTTTTATAGATGCCCAAAAATCTGTGATATGATTTCTTGTAGCTTTCCGTGCATTTTTGCTGGCCCTTCTCATCCTGCAATTTGATCAATCAAAATTTTGTGATTACTGAATATAGTAATTATTTAATCAATATCTTCAGTTACTAGCTTCTGCATGCAGCATCACTAGCTTATAAAAAAAAAACAATTAGCAAAAATGTCATATCATAAATAAACTTCTGATTGAAATTAAACAATCCAGATATAACTTGACAAAAGTGAAAGTTTAATTCAAAATCGTCCAGTATAACTTCAACATGATACAAACTGTACTGTGTTTAGTAACAGAGTGATACATACCACTTCCTTAATAAAATTTGCACAGCTATCAGAAAATTTCTCTAAGTGCTTCAGAAATACATCATTGACTTTCAAATTTTCTTGTTTCACAACATCCATTACATATAGAATATATCCGAATTGTCTGTGTGATGTCCCATGCCTCAACAATGTGCCTAAAATTTCTATATTCACCCTGTAAACAAAAAAGAAAATAATATCATTGGATCATAAGTTCTTGACTCGGTAAATTTATTTTTTTAAATAATAATAAATAATAATAATAAATTGTGGGACACAATTTACACACGGTTATTCAGTCCCAAACTAGGCAGAGCCTGTACTATGGGTACTAAACAACTGATAAACATACTTAAATAAATACTAAACACCCAGACACGAAGCCAACAGACATGTTCATGCACACAAATGTTGGCCCCGAGCGGGGATCGAACCCGCGACCTCCGACTCAGAAGGCAGGGTCACTACCAACTGAGCCAACAGGCCCGTCAAAATATATTATATTACTATATAATAATAATATAATATTTTATTACTATATTTAAAAATATTGTTGTCAACCTCTGAAGTACAAACATACTTAAGTTGTTCTTCCTTCATTTCTGTAAGTAATTTTTCAGCAGTTTCCTTACTCCTGCAAGCTAATGCCAGAACACCATAAGTCATGATGTTGGCATTTAATCTTAGTTTTTTCTTTAAAGGATATTTTTTCTTTCGATATTTCCGCTCTTCTTCTATAAGTTGCCTTACTTCCTGAAACAAGGTTGGAGTATTCAACCAGGGCATTGGAAATAATGTAAATAAAATACTACAATCTATTTGGTATTGGTTTTTAACTATCAAGAAGAATTAAATTAAAAAGAAATACAATAAAGAATGAGAATGAAAATATGATGCCATTAAAAACAAAGCTTGTCAAAAACCCAAGCCTCGCAACTCAGTTCTTCTACCGTAAAAAGCTGTGAGATCCAAGTCAGTTAATTTATTCAGTCCCTACTAAGGGACCTTTTGTCTTAAGTAATTACGCAATAATCTAACCTAACAACCTCTTATAGTGACCATAACAATATAATATAATATAAAAATCTTTTATATTCTAAATAAATAAATAGATTGACTTGGCCATCGCATGACTACCCAATGTATCTCACAAGTGATACATATTATATTAAATTAGATTGTTTAGTGCGATGCCAAATGGCGCCAAATTCTAAACCATGCTATTGAAGTTTTCTAATGAGTTTGTATAAATACAACTGTCCAGCATCAATCGTTGGACCGGATAATCTTCTCTTTTCATGATGGACGACCATTGCACGTCCGCCCCTCCATAAAACTAAATAAGAACAAATGTTAAATACTTACAAAAGCACTATCATAATCAGACCGCATACATCTTTTCTTTATAAGCATATTGTAAAAGTCTATATCTGCCTTAATTTTATGAGTTTTCATAGAATCTATTAATTGATGTTCAACTTCCTTGTTGTCATCGATTGCAAATAACATTTGGGTAAATGTTTTTATGTCTGGCTTCACTGAATAAAGTTCCATTTCTTTAAGAAAGTCCTCTTGACCTCCTATAATGGCTAACTTATCCTGGACAGTATGTACCCCTTGAAGGGATAAAACATTTTGCATTTGTATGACTTTGGACAGTAAATTTGGTACTTTTCTTTCTTCATGTTTAGGTAATGGAGTTATTACTTTATCTACAAATTCCAAAGTTAGCTCTTTATTAGGAACTACTTCCAAATCATTTCTGTTGTCTGTTGTTAGCAATTGTATGATATTGTCATTTTTACTTATTTGATCAATATCATTATTTGGAATAAAAGTGTGAATATTTGGTGGAGGATCCTCATTATTTTTTGCAGGTGAAGCTAAGCTAATATTTGTGCTTTCAATTTGTAAAGGATCCATATTTCTCCGATTATCATTTGGTACTGGCATTTCTTTTTGAATTATAAATATTAATTCTTCAATGTCTTCTTTTGAACCTAGGTTGCATTCCTTAACACATTTCAGCATTAGATTGAAGCTATAAATATTTGGTTTTTCTTTTAATTTCAACATTTTCCTCCAAACAACTAATGCATGTCTTAATCCGGTATCTTTATCTGCAATACATGCATGTATCAAATGGTTTAAAGTATGAACCCTTATTTTTATTTTCTTTGCCATCATTTCATCAATTATTTTAAAAGCAGTAGCTATGTCGCCACATCGACCAAATGCTTTGATCATTGCATTATAATTTGTTAAGTTTGGCTCAATCCCCTTTTCGTTCATTAGATCACGCAAGTGCTTTGCATTTTTGAAACCATCTAGAGCCCAAGGACTGTTGGCACACGCATGAAATAAACATGTATAAGTATCTCCAGTCGCCGTGAGGCCGCGTCTTTTCATGTCATTGAATAATTTAAAAGCTTTTTTAGTATATCCCACGTCAGCACAAGCTCCAATCAATAGGTTGTAAATATAATTTTCAGGTTTAACTCTATCTTGTGTGAGCATTCTCACTTCCAACACATCAATAGCTTCTTTAAGCCTTTTGTGTTTTACGAACTGTTTGATTAAGTCAGCATATTGCTTTGCAGTTAACTTTTGTGATGGTAAGGGCATCTCCTCAAGATACTTATGTTCTTTAATATCTCCTTCATCTTCGAACGTCTCGTTTTGTATACTAGATTTACCTGATAAGTTACCGAAAGTGTCCGGATCTTCTAAATAAACAAAATTAGTTTCAGTTTTGAATTTTTTTGCCTGCATAACTTTTCCCTCAATAGGCAGTATACTGGTTGACATTACATTGTAACGCAATATATTGGCAAATCGTACTATTTTCAACACAGAGACACTTCTGAAAGCCATATTTTTCTACTATTTTATGTCTCCGCTAGGAGTAAAAGTGTTCTGTGATTTTATGTTTGATTTTTGAGATTTTCTTTTGTAACCTCAAATCACAGCTGAGCTGAAACCACTAAGGCCGCGTTCCTAAATCAAGTTAATTATTTATTACCTGACAGTAGTCTGTTTCAGTCACACATTAATGGTTTGCATAACGCTATCCTTCACTTTACACTTCACCGAGTGAATTTTACCTGTTTTGGATTGGAACGCGGCCTAAATTGACAATATTAAAATGTTAATGGAGAAAGGTATAACTTTCAGTTTCAACGAATTTATAAAAATGACATAAGTGTACACAAACTATGTGCATGTTGATAAAATATTATATTATTTTACAATGTTTTATTTTTAATCTTTTTTTTATCGGAGGAACTCAAGGCATTTCATATATTTTTTTAAGTAGTTATCTTTATAAATATACAGATAATGTCAAAGTTGTGTTTATTTTAGAGGCACAAGCTATTGTAGATAAGGATAGACGATACCACACTGCATACTAGGGATGGGCAAATGGAAAAAATATATCGATATTTTTCAAATGTATCGATATATATCACCCAAGAAATATCGATATGTCGATATATCGATATTTTTTTGCCCAATTTGCAATTATTTATAAAAATTGCCAAAATTATCGAAATTTTAAAGCAAATACACATCTGGCTGTTTCAACATATGTTTTATTATTTAAAAAAAATATAAAAAAAGAAACAAAATAAAAAAAACATTATTCAAACCAGTATTTGTCTGATATTAACATCAGGAGCACTCTTTGTTTGATGTGTTTCCCTGTTAATCTGCTCCTATCATTTGGCACAGCCAAATTTACCACTGAAGCTACTTTAAAAATATATCGATTTTGATATCTGAAAATAAATATCGAAAATTGATATATCGCGGGAAAAAATATCGCTAATTTATATCGATATATTTCTGAAAAAATATCGATATTTTGATATATCGATATTTTTTGCCCAAGCCTACTGCATACATATTTGGGGTTAGCGCACTGGTCTACTCTTGCAATTAACTCTTTAATCATAAATCAGTTCAAAATAGCGAGACCCACGTGTTTTGTAAGATTTTTCGGCAAGTTCCTTTTTGTTGAGCTAAAGTAATAAAATGTCAAATGAAAACGAAGAACAGATGGAAGCCAGTTCCTCCGAGAGTGACGATGAAATGGAGGAAGGTGAAGAGGGGGAAGCTGGGGACGATGGTGACGAGCGCCCTAAAACTTATCTTCCTGACCAGCCCCTGAAAGAGGATGAGCAACTCGTATGTGACCAGTCGGCGTACGTGATGCTTCACCAGGCTCAGACGGGAGCCCCATGCCTGAGCTTCGACATCGTGCCTGATAACCTGGGAAGCGACAGGACCCAGTTTCCAATAAGCGCTTACTTGGTAGCCGGCACCCAAGCTTCAAGCGCACATTTAAACAAGTTTGTAGCTTTTACGTTTCTGAGATTATGGTTTTTATAATATTTACTTTACAAAGCTATTGGGACAAGAGGTTATTTTGTGGATACTTCTTAATTTTACTTTTCATTAATAAATAGCTGTTCTCCGTAATTTCTCATACCTGTGGGAAAATTATAGCCTATACTAACGAGTGCCCAGAGGCGTTGCTCGCGTGGATCCCGTTTATTCCCATTCCCTTGGGAATTTCCAAAATTCCCCTTATAGTGGTTGCTTACTACATATACCTATGACAATTTACATTTAAATAGCGGGTGCCCTGCGGCGTTGGCCGCGCAGATCCTGTTTATTTCTGTTGCCGTGGGAATTTTTAAAAAGGTCTCCATAGCGGTTGCCTGCGCCATATAAGACACCTACCACATACCTATAAAACCAAAACTTTTTTCTGACGTATGTGACACCTACATACCATATTTCAAGTTTCTATGTGTTAAGGTTTCAGAGTAGTACATATTTCTCTTTGTAACCATTTTTTTATTTTCCCGTGGGAATGAGATGTTTTCCTGGAATAAAAAGTACCCTAGATGTTAACCCAGGTATCCAGTTATACCTACCCATACCAAATTTCATCAAAATCCGTCCAGTAGTTTTTGAGTGATGTGTGCACAACCAGACAGACAGACAAACATTTGTCTTGGTATCTACATCAATAACTAATTACACTACCGCTAAAATTTTCAAAAAATATTTATGTACAGACACGGCCCCGTTAGAGTTTTATTATATGTATGTAAGTAAGTAAGAGCATGTGGTGCTTAACACATTGGGCTTTGTAACATTCTTATTTCAATCGTCTTAAAAGTCCGACTAGCACTACGAGTGTAAAGCTTCATGTGCTCTTGACTGTACAAACAAACATAAAAACAAAATACGACCTCTTCTTATTGCTGTAGAAATCATTCAAAAGAATATAGGAAGAATAATTAGAAAAATAAATCTTCAAAAGATGTAATAAAAAGTCAAATGACTCATAGTAAATTGTAAAATGTTTTTTATTTTGGTAATTTAATGTAGGTAATTTGCAATTTCAGTTTACTAGTTGTTAAAATGTCCAACTTATATCCAACATCGAAGCCAGAGGATGAGGATGAGGATTCTGAAGACGATGATGATGAGGAGGAGGAAGATGAAGAAAAGAAGCCACAGATGACATTCTGTTTTATAAAACATCAAGGCTGTGTGAACAGGATACGAGTATGTAAATACAAACTAAAATAAGTCTAATCTAATAACTAAGTTCTTAAACCAATGTAAGCATTACTAAGAATATATTTTTGTAATCATTTTGAGTTTTTAATTAACCCTAACCTAATAACTAAGTTCTTAACGAATGTAAGTATACCTAAGTGATTTGGAGGCACCAAACAATCTATGGACAAAGTTTACTAAATTACCTTAAATTTTGGCGCCATCTCCAAATTACTTAGGTATACTTACATTAGTTTAAGAACTTAGTTATTAAGGTTAATTAAAAACTCAAAATAATTACAAAAATATATTCTTAGGTATACTTACATTAGTTTAAGAACTTAGTTATTATGGTTAAATATAAAAGGTTTATAATTTTTTGCTTTTCAGTTTTTTCGGCGGTTTATTTTTTGTTAAAAAGTTTTTATTTTATAGTTTTTTGTGATATACACACCCACCTCATCCTTAAAATCTGTGAGTGAACAATAAATCTATAAAATAGGTGTATTTTCCTACCCTTAGGGTAGGAACTTTATTTATGAATTTTATATGGGACCAATTTCGAGGTATCCCATAAAAAAAGAATGATCAAAATCGAACTACTCTGCAAAAAGTCATGTGTGCTAATACATTAATTACAATCAGTGAGTGAACAATCAATCATCCCGTTTTCCTACCCTTAGGGTGGTACTTTTTTTTTCTCCTTTTATATGGGACCATTTCTGGGATATACCGTTTAAAATAAAAAAAGAATGATCAAAATCGGATTGCTCTGTAAGTTATGCGTGATCAGATCATACATAAAAAAAAGAGAGAGAATTGAGAACTTCCTCCGTTGTCTTTCCTGCTCTATAAGATTAGGTCTATTTTTCACAGAAAATTTGTATTTGAACACACTGTTAAAAAACAGATCATATATCCTAAACAAAAAATGCATACTTTAAAATTTTATAAAAAAAACTTATAGTTTAATTGAAAAAAACTTTTGTAAAAACGAATCTAGATATTTTAAATTATTTATCACTCTTTCATGTAATCTGATTTATTGAACTGTCTAAAATCATAACAGTAACAGTACCTATACATACACATTTATTTTAGACCACTACCTTCAAGAACTCAGTACTGACAGCAAGTTGGTCTGAACTTGGTAGAGTGGACATTTGGAACATAACACAACAACTTCAGGCTGTGGATGACCCAGCTCTGTTGGAGCGTTACAATTTGGATGCTGTAACGAATCCCACAAAGCCTTTGTATTCCTTCAATGGTCATCAGCAGGAAGGTTTTGGAATTGATTGGTGCCCTACTGAACCTGGTGTAAGTGATATGTCACTGTAATATCTGTATAGTACAAAGAGATTTAAATATAATAGGGCTTAGAGGGGGCATTGGGAATATTTTTATACAAAAACTTTAATCTCAAGTGTCATGTCAGTTACTATGAATGAACGCGAGCTGTCATTCGATCGAATCACACTAGACTATTGTGACCTTAGGTAATAATTTTTGGCTTCAGATTTTCCTCGCTTTGTCCCCACTATGTCCTATTATATTTTAATTTCTTTGGTATATGTAGGTAGTAAGTTATAATAGTGTTTACAGGTTTATTTATTTTGATATTGCATCTTTTTGCTACCAACCTAACTGTACTTGTGGGTATAACTAACACCTTTCATTGGTGCTTTCCGTTTTGCTCTATATGGTCACTGAATTGTAGCGTATGCTCAACAATATGCATCCCAAGAAAAGTTAGCATCAGTCAGATTGTTAATAATTTTCGGAACCTTCGCAGTATTGATGGCCATTCTTAGTCAGAATGTTAATAATTTTCGGAACCTTCGCAGTATTTGAGGATGATGAAGAATGGCTATCATTCTTCATCATCCCCAAATAATGGGATAAAGGTAGTAGTATACAGCACATTGTAACTTTTCAGGTATTAGCCACAGGAGACTGCAGAAGAGACATTCACATATGGAAGCCAAATCAAGCTGGCTCCTGGGATGTAGATCAACGCCCTCTTGTGGGACACACAAATTCTGTTGAAGACATCCAATGGTCACCTAATGAGCGGTAAAATAATTTATATTTCTTTATAAAGACATAATTTGCCAACATAAATAAATGTTTTTGTTGTTATATTCTTCTTACCTTCCAAATTATATTTTTATGTTCTAGAAATGTGTTGGCGACTTGTTCAGTGGATAAAACTGTGAGAATATGGGACACCAGGGCAGCCCCACACAAAGCGTGCATGCTGACAGCAGAGAATGCTCATGAGAGTGATGTTAATGTCATATCATGGAATAGCAAAGAGCCATTTATAGCTAGTGGTTAGTATGGAGTTCTTATAGATGCAATGCTGCAAGAGATTTTAATCCCTCACAGCCTAACCACAAAACAATGTTTATAATATAATGCTCGTTAAAAAACACTATCATTCCTTTTGTTAAAAAAGTTAAAATAAATATGCCTAACATTAAACAATGTTTTGTTATAAAACCTTAACTAAATTTATCTATAAAAAATTGTACCACTGTTTTACTCATTCATCACATAATATTCGAAAAGATATCATTTAGAAACTTGAAATTTTGCAGGTAAGTTCCTCATACAATGCTTCGAAATCCTCATGGGAATGGCACCTTTTAGTTATGCAATTATGCATAAAGTACTTGCTTCATGTTTTTTAAGCAACATTCTATGTTAATTTGGAAGGAGTTTCATTTGTTTACCATAAAATAAAATCATATAGCAAACATATTTAATTTTTTACACCAGGTGGTGATGATGGCTTCCTCCACATCTGGGATTTGAGACAGTTTACAAACAGCACGCCAGTGGGCACGTTCAAACACCACACGGCGCCGGTGACGTCGATCGAATGGCACTGGACCGAACCGACTGTACTCGCTTCCTCCGGCGAAGACCACCAAGTCGCGCTGTGGGACTTGGCAGTTGAGAGGGATGATGACGAACTCGTTGATGACGAGTTAAAGGTGTGTACAAATACGTTGAATATTTTTACTCAAAAAAGAGAAGCAGTCTATGTAAATTTTTACTATATTTACGTCCACCATAGTGCCTAAACAAACTACCCTTCCGATTTTGATGAATGAGGGAGGTGTCAATAGACTATGATCGTATGGTATGTTACAGATCTATGACTAAATAAATTGTAGGTAATTGTGTAAATTATTGTGACACAGTCCGGTCTCGATCATGAAAACTATGATTTTTTGTTACAGAATCTGCCGCCTCAGCTGCTTTTCATCCATCAAGGTCAAAATGATATAAAGGAGTTACATTGGCATAAACAAATACCTGGCGTCATAGTAACCACTGCTCATACAGGCTTCAATATATTCAAAACTATTAGCGTATGAAATAAAATCTATTAGATCATACTGGAGATTATTTTATTTAATAGTAATTATTTCCATGATTTCAGATCCATAAAAGAAACAAATGTAAATCTTTAAAAAGCTTCACTATCTCTTGTTTTAACCATAGCTAGGTTGACTAAATGTCTTATTGTTGGCCTTCCATGGGGGCAGTTCTAAAAAAGAAAATTTTAACATAAGATTATCACATAATTCAAATTATTTATGTAGCGTATGGCCACGCGCACACCGCTGGAAGCGCGGCGAAACGCATTTTAAAGACAACGACTTAATATAAGCCTTAACGACTTAGACATACGGTCAATAATTGCACCAAAAGAATAAATACGTTGTCTTATATTAAATTGTTGTCTTCAAACGCGCTCCGCCGCGCTTCTAGCGGTGTGCGCTGGGCCTATGTGGCTTACCCAAGGTTTATCAATTTCTGCCATGTGATCTACGAGTTTCTTCATGTCGGCTTTACTCAATGCTGTGCCAATCATGACCGATTTTCGACAGGCACGTGAAGCGAACATTGCTCTCACCCTACTTGGCCTGCAATACTCAGACGGAGATTCCTGGAATTTTAGAGGTCAATGTTATATCAAACAGTTTCTTGACTTTTTTAGTTTGACGTTTTGGGATTTGGATTACTGCGTTCCGTGTTCATTTTCTATGCTAGTGAAACTTCTAGTTATTTTGTGCAAAAGGTCCGTGTATCAGATGACAAGGAAACACGGACCTATTGTACTATATTAAATTATATGTATATAGCCACAAGGGGGTCATCACTCATCTATTAATGTAACGCCCGAACGACGGATCAACGAGACCTGAAACTTGGAGGATGTGTTCTTTGTATGACGTAGACATCCGATAAGAAAGGAAATTCTACCCCTAAGGGGGTAAAAAGTGGGGGCAAAGTTTGTATGGGATAACGTGATTCCTTGGTCCAATCTACTTCATGCATAAACATTCTTTAACAGAATTGATGGAAGCTGTGTTTCGTATTTTATTGAAACTCATCCCGTCCGCGTGTTGATATCAATAGATACTCCTTAGTGCTTTTGATTTAAATTACATTTTATTTTGACACATGTTTGAAAACTCAATCCGATTTTATTCAAAAACGGTTGAACTCACTTTATTATACTATAGATAACATAATGCAATAATGGGAACGGGCTGACAATCCTACTTCCTATATGTATTATAAACACGAAAGTTTTTAAGTATGGATGTTTGTTACTCTTTCACGCAAAAACTACTTAACGGATTTTGATGAAACTTGACAGTTATACTTCGTCGCTGCATCCTCGAGATTTATTTATTCATCAAGTAGTTCACTCCTCAATGTAACAGGCATCGAACACAATATTTAGAGCTAAGTCTAAAAAAAGGAATTCAATTTATCGTTAGTACTCAACTCGTGCATACATCCCCTCCCCTGCCCGTCGCCGGCGACGGCCGTCTCGCGTCCCTGAATTTTTATTTTTTCAGAGAGCTATTTTACAAATACATAAATTCTGTAATTTTGCGTAAGTCAAAATAGGGGGGGGGGGGGGGGGGTATGTAAATCTCTTCGGATTCAGCGACTCATATAATTATGGTCAAACTTCACTTCAGGTAAGTTTGTTTACCCTTCAATTATACTTCGTCGCTGCATCCTCGAAATTTATTTATTCACCAAGTAGATGTTTAGAGTGAATTTTGGGAAATAGCAGTAAATACATAAGTATACTAATCAGACTTCTATTTCGTCCGTTATGTAATAATAACATAATTACATAAATCATACGATCTCGAATCACTTGGATTGAAAACTGCTTCAGAAAAATTAGAATATAATAATTAATTAGAATTTGGTAAAAAATTATGAAATCCCTTGACCAGCCTGCGGTGTTCTTTATAATTTCTATATAAACACTTCTCCGATCAGCCGCAGATGAAGGTGCATGGTGAGCACTATGTGCTGTGAAGTCTTCTCGGGGTAGCCTGATTCCCTAGAGAACGCGTCCCCAGGCGGCGGATAGGGGAATGCCCGTCGAACTGGGTTTCACTCCGAGTGGGTGAGCTAGTTCGAAGGGTAGGAGGGAAATAAAATACCTCCCGCGGACCACAAGGCCGGAGAAGGGAAACTTCGTCACCAAACCCTCCCTGCGGGCTTCTCTGACGTATTCGGAGTAGAGGTCGCTGGGTTGCTGGAGGGCAGAGAAAAGCTCCTGGGTGTGGTATGTGCGCAGCACTCCCAGTACTGGGCTGGAGACAAGAAGGACGACGGAGCCGAACGGGTCCAGTACCAGACAGCGGCTGGCGGGATGAGAGAACCGGGAACGGACGAGTGAACCGACAGGCGTACTGCAAACTTAGATGAAGAGGGAGTCGTCAAATGGAGGCAAAATATAAAAATATATTACCCCAGGAGGGTACCGGCGTAGCCGGAGAATCCCTCCCTGAAACTTCAGGCAGCCCCACGTATTCTGGGGGGGGGCGCTATTTTGCATCTACAAGAAGGTACCTCCGTAGTGGCTGACCAGGCTTCGGAGATAGAAAATACTACTGGAAATAGGAAATCTATGGTCCAACAAACATTTCATAGGGGCCTTTTTTATGTCCGACCTAGAGCAAACACCCTGACTTACCTTGACACAGGCCTACCGACAGAAGAACCAAATAATTGCAACGCATCTACTATGCCTCCAGACTGGCAAAGAGTTCCCACATTGAGAAACAACAAAAGACCAAGAGTGTCTGAATCACCTCCAAGCTCCATTTCTCTGCACAATAGATTTAGTGGCCTAAGTGCTGAGGAAAGTGCACCGAGTGCCAAGGAAAAGAAAATAAAGAAGGAAACCAAGCCCCCACCTCTTATACTATATGGCATAGAAGACATTAACCAATTGACTGAAACTATTGAAACAGTATTGGAAAACAATGATTATTCCTTTAAAATCGTAACTAAAAACCAAATAAGAATAAGTTGCACTACAGCCGAGTCTTACCAAAAATTAATGACCGTAGTACAAAAAGGCCTTATTGGGCACACATTCACACGAAAAGAAGACCGGTGCTATAGGATTGTGATAAAAAACCTCCACTATACAACACCTCATGATGCAATCAGAGAAGAGATTGAAAAAACTGGCAATCACGTAAAGGGAGAAATAATCAATGCACGTACTGGACCAAATAAAAGACTAACTACAACCTTTTTCGTCAACATCGAACCTAGTGCTAATAACAAAGCCGTCAAAGAGATACGCTCCATATATAACACAATTGTTACTATTGAGGACCCAAAAAAACGCAAAACAATTGTTCAGTGCACAAAATGCCAACAATATGGCCATACAAAAAACAACTGCTTTAGACCATAGAGCTACAGGTGTGTCAAGTGTGCCGAAGCTCATAATACATCAGACTGTCCCAAAAAAGATCGCAATAGCCCTGCTAAATGTGCGCTATGTTTCGGCATCCATCCGGCAAATTATAAAGGTTGCGAAGTTTATAAGGAAATCCTAGCGAGGAAACACAACATAAGAAGAATTGGTCCCCAGCTTCAAAAACAGCCTGCAAACAACAGAGTACCAATTAATAAAGAAGATAATAACAATCACTTCAAAAAGAATGAGCCTAATGCCAGAGTCAACTCACCCAACCCAAGAACATATAAATATGCTCTCATAAACAAACAACAGGGAACTGTTGAGCCAACCCAAGTAGTCCAAGACCTACTAATAAAACAATCACAAAAGATAGACATGCTATTACAACAAATAAGCAACTTGATGGGGCTTATGACCAAGTTAGTAGATAAACTGATAAAATGAATACTCTACGAATAGCAACATGGAACATTAATGGACTGTCACCTAATAGAGAAGAAGTTAGCATGCTGATGGATATCCACAAACTCGATGTTCTGCTTATCTCGGAAACTCACTTTACCGATAGAAGTGCTATCAAAATACCACGGTATAACATCTACTGCACTAATCATCCCGATGGTACAGCCCATGGAGGAACTGCTGTTATCCTAAAATCCTCTATAAAGCATCATCAATTACCATGCTTTAAGAACAAATACAGGCAACTACAATTTGCATAGAAGACAAAATGGGTGACTTTAACCTATCATCAGTGTACTGTCCACCAAAACACAAAATTAAAGATCTTCACTTCACAGAATACTTTTACACACTTGGCAAGCATTTTATAGCCGGTGGCGACTGGAATGCCAAACACACTCATTGGGGGTCTAGACTAATTACCACTAGAGGAAGAGAATTGATGTCCTGCATTTCGAAAAGAAAGTTTATTACTCTATCAACACAGGAACCAACACACTGGCCTACAGACCCAGCTAGATTACCCGATATACTGGACTTCTTTATAATGGGTGGACTCTCGAGACTTGACTTCAACCGAACCGAACCGAACCGGTTGAACCGTGTTTGGATGGGTCATCAAACCACATCCCGGTAATCTTGACAGTAAGCACTACGATCATACAGCGAGAGAAACACCAACGCCTCTACAATAATCATACGGACTGGGGCTCATTCCGGGATGCGGTTGAGAAAATGTTGGAACTGAAAGTAGCTCTGAAAACACCAGACGACGTTGATCGAGCAGCTAGAAAGCTAACTAACGTCATCCAAGTCGCTTGTTGGCAATGTACCCCTGAGAATCCACCTACAAACTGGAAAACCTGTATCCCCTGGCAAATACGAGAGAAAATACAGGAAAAACGAAGACTCCGACGAGTCTGGCATACTAGTCGTTGCAGAGAGGATAAAAAGGCATTGAATAAGGCCATACTCGACGTAAAAGAGGCTCTCAAAACTGCTAGCAATGCAAAAGTACAAATCTACCTAGAGTCCCTAACTGCAACTAAAGATACAAATTATTCTCTTTGGAAGGCAACGCGCAGCATGAACCAACCACAAAACACGAAGCCTCCGATTAAAGATAGCAGTGGTGGCTGGGCTAGAACGAGTAAGCAAAAAGCAGAATTGTTTGCAGAGCATCTGTCAAAAGTGTTTATGCCAAATTCGCCAGAAACAAACATTGATGATACTGACATAGACATTGAACTGAGTCAGGACTTTCAACTGGAATTGCCAATTAGACCAATTACTCCAAAGGAAGTGTATGGTATTATTAAAACACTTGACGGCAACAAATCCCCAGGCTTTGATTTAATCACCAAGGAGGTCCTTATGGAACTACCTAGGAAGGCGATAATGTATATGACCTCGCTGTTCAATGGAATTCTTCGAACAAAACATTACCCCAACCTGTGGAAGGTATCACAAATTGTGATGATACAAAAAGAGGGCAAGCCAATACATGAACTTACCTCATACAGGCCTATCAGTTTGCTGCAAGTGACTTCAAAGCTCTTTGAAAAACTCCTGTTGCACAGAATGACACCTATATTAAAGGAAAGGCATATTATACCTGATCACCAGTTTGGATTTCGACAGGAACACGGGACAGTAGAGCAGGTGCATAGACTGTGCAGTATAATCAGAAAGTCACTTGAAGACAAAGAATACTGCTCCTCCTCCTGTTGGATATACACAGGCCTTCGATCGGGTTTGGCACAAGGGGCTATTGTACAAAATTAAACAATCATTACCATACACTTTCTTCGAGATCCTTAAGTCATATCTCTCGGACAGGATATTTCAAGTAAGAGAGGGTGACTGCACATCCTCTTTCCATGACATCCAGGCAGGAGTGCCTCAGGGGTCAGTACTGGGCCCTGTATTGTATTCAATATACACCGCAGACCTTCTCCAATGCGCACATGTGACAATGGCAACATACGCTGATGACACAGCTATTTTGGCTAGCCATAGACAACCCGAGACTGCCTCCAAATTTCTGCAGGAAGGTCTTAATAACATAGACACATGGTTAAAGAAATGGAGGATCAGGGCCAGTGCCTCTAAATCTGTTCAGGTGACATTCGCTCTCCGCCCAGGTAATTGTCCTGCCGTGAAACTGGGTGAACAAGAACTTCCACACAGCGATGTAGTTAAATACCTAGGCATTAAGCTTGATCGAAAACTTGCATGGAAGGCCCACATTCTAGCTAAGAGAGATCAGCTAAACATGAAATACAGAAGCCTGCAATGGCTGCTTGGTAGAAACTCCATCCTAAGTATTGATAACAAGCTCCTCCTCTATAATGCTATACTTAAGCCGATTTGGACATATGGCATCCAGCTCTGGGGGTCTGCAAGTACCTCGAACCTAAATATAATACAAAGGGTACAGAATAGTATGTTGAAAAGTATAACAAATGCCCCATGGTTCATTAGGAACTCAGAGGTGCACGACATATTAGAGGTCAACACCGTTCAGCAGGAAATAAAGTCTATTGCCGGACGCTACAAGACAAGAATAAGGAATCATCCGAATCCCCTGGCAGCCATGCTGTCCAGGCCCACCCACAAAAGGAGACTCAAAAGACTCGCAATAGTAGACTTAGCAAGCTAGACAATGGATCCCTAGACTCTAGCATGAAGGAAGAGGTTTCTTAATGAAGAAGTTACTCTGCAAAGCTAAAACCCTGCTAACATCTGCTTAAAGTTGACAGACTGCTCGCAAAAAACATGGTTTCAATACCGCTTTCAGAAATTAATTGCGAATCCAGCGGCTGATCATAGACGCGGTAGCATTATGAAAAATTGTTTTAATTGTGAGAAGTAATCTCTCTGTACCTATTTGAGTTTTCACGACATAGTGGTCTTTAAATATGTCAACAAAGTTTTTACCGGACATGATATCTCCGACTCGATGGGAAAGAAAGTATCACTACGACAGGCCCCAGACTCTAAATATTGTGTTCGATGCCTGTTACATTGAGGAGTGAACTACTTGGTGAATAAATAAATCTCTTCGGATGCAGCGACTCGTATAATTATGGTCAAACTTCACTTCAGGTAAGTTTGTTTAACCTTCAATTATATAGCTTATACATCAGAATAACACATAGGCTATATTTTATCCCCATATTCCCATGGGAACGGGACGCTGCTAGTCTTATATACAAAACCTACCTGCAGCATGAACAAAAGCTCTTCTATATCTTCCTTTCCGAATACCCAGTTCTTGGACATAGGAATTGTCAAAAGCTTTACTCTTTTAGTAGGTCGACCTTCTGCATTGATCTCGAAAGTGAAACCATTCTTTTTAAATATTTCTAGATTATCCATTAGAATTTCCTCATTAATCCCTGATAGCTCGAGTTGCTGTGGACTGTAAGAAAAATTACAGTATTAATGAATTTCTAAAAACAATGATTGTACATAAGAGAAAATTGAACATACATAACCAGTTTTTGATTAGTTAACTCTGTAGTCTTTTGTAAAGTTTCGAAATTATAAATCTCGTCAGTGGCATGTTGATCAATAATGAAAAGGTCATCATCCAATTTCGTAATTATAAATCCAAGATTAAACTGGCCGACCACAGTCATTTGTTTAAATGACTCTTTACTTATTTCTTTACTAAGTTCTTCTTCACATTTTTTATTGAACACTGGATTGATGGCACTTTTGAACTTAATTCTATCAGGAGCAGATTTATTATTTTGTTTATTATAATTATTTGACAATGCTGTAACATGTTCAAGAGAGGTTTTCATGGTAACTATTTTTCTATGGTTCTTGCCTAGATCTTCTTTATCTGTCACAACTGTCGATTTTTTGTCTGGACTCTTAGTCACAACAATTGCATTTCCTTTCGTTGAACTTTGAGGTTTTGTTCTACAAGATATTGTGTGTGATTTCTCAATTACAACATCATCAATGTTTCTGATTTGTGTATTCGGCATTTTATCTGTGGACTCTAAGTATAGCACATCCTTATTATCACTATTTCTTGAAGTACATTTATTTTTCAAGTAATCACTTATATTAACTTCTTGTTTAATAGTATCATCACAATCTCTAGATTTTGTTCCATGATTCTCATAGTCTTTGCTCGGCGAATTGTTTATGGCTATTTCTTTTGCATCATCAGTCATCATAAAGTTATCATCTTTTATATTAAAATCATCACTTTCGGTTTTCTTGGCTTTGGATAAAATAAAGTCAAGCATAGTTGTTGATTTACGTTTGAGTTCCAAGTTTTTTTCATTTCTCTTTTCATCTATCACATGATTACCAGTTGAACTGTGTTTGTTTTCAAATCTTTGAAGAAATGTATTGAAAATTGTAGGTTGACTTAATTCTGGTTTAACAATATTGTCTGCTTCATTGTTGTAGAGACTAGTTTCAACTTTAAGTGTTCTTGGTACATTTTCAAATAACTTTATCAGAGATTGTTTAAGTACTTCAAGCACAATTTTTTCTTTAGTCAGAAATATTTTTCTTTTATCCGGTGTTACATTTACGTCTACAGATGTGCGATCTAAATTTAAGTTAAGAAACACAAAAGGGTATTGATTAGAATTGTACTGTCTGTATATCTCATTGATTACCTTCATTACTTTTTTTGGCTCACATGGTCTCGAATTTACATAGTAAAATTGTCTATCTGTACTGGACCTACCACTACCATGAGCACATGATGATACAAACCCAGTAAACTCGATGGGATTAATACCATTCTTATAGCCTTGAGATTTTTGTGAGCTGGCAATACTGTCATCTTTAGAGCCTGCATCATTAGAGTCTTCAGATAAATCAATTTCAATGTCTTCAAGGGTAACACTTTCCTCACATTCTTGTGTCTCTTGTGACTGGGACAAACCTTTGAATATATTGTCTTTAATATTTGTGGAATATTCTGGTTTTATTTCTAGTATTGTCTGTAGTTGCTTTAGTCCAAACACACATGCTATATTATCTTTGTATGACATTGACCCTTGAGTTCCCACAACTGATGTTTTAGAGTTAGAACTTGTTTGGTTACTACAAGTTATCCTGTAATTGACAGATTTAGTTATAATTGCCAATGATGTATTCATTTAAAAAATAATACAAAGAACAAGTAACTAAACTCACTTAACTCCTATTGAGACTAAACAATATGCATACAGGAGCTGGGTCATTTTGTTAAATTCTCTCTTGACATTTTTGTGAAATTCTTTTTGTCGCACAGGCAGTGAATAGAAGAGATTCGACAAACTGACAGTTGTACCTATTTGCCGGGAACATGGTGTCTTCTTTGTTATATTCCCTTTATGATCAAATTCTATCTTGGTTGCTAAAAGAAAAAAAATATATACCTAACTACTACAGCACAAATTTTTGTGGTTTTCCTACAGCAAGATGATTTCAGTTTTGTGGTACTATTACTAATATTACGATTTATAAATGATTACGTGGTTTCACCCGCGTAGTTCCTGTTCTGTGAAAGAATTTTAAAAATTGATAAAGTAGTTTCTGAGTTCATTCGTTACAAACATACAAAAATACAAATCTTTCCTCTTTATAAAATTAGTGTAGAGTGTAGATAACTGTTTCGCGTGGTTTCATCTGCGTAGTTCCCGTGGGAATACGGGGATAAAACATAGCCTATGTTACTCAGGGATATTGTAGCTTTCGATTGGTGAAAGACTTTTTAAGATCGGTCCAGAAGTTTTTGAGTTTATTCTTTACACACATACAAAAATACAAATCTTTCCTCTTTATAATATTAGTGTAGATTTTTTATGGGTATTGTGCTGTAGGGCCTTTGACCTCTCCTGCCTATTAGCTGATTTTTTTATATTGTTTTGTCATAGCTGGCATGGCATGCGCAGTGGCGGCGTAAAGCGTAGGTGATGTGGGCCACCGTCTACGGCCTCGCGGTCCAAGGGGCCTCGCGGTCCAAGGGGCCTCGCGGTCCAAGGGGCCTCGCGCCTCGAAGGCCCCCGAACGCAAAAATATAATTACTTATCCAGCAATAAATAATAAAAATAATAGAACTAGATAAGTTTATTGGCTATTACAAATAGTTGGCCTCAAGTTTTATTAAGGAGAGGAGAGTTATTAAGGATTTCAGTATAGCTAAGAGAAACCAAATTTCTATTTCTTTAATTGTATGAGGTATACAAGACGTAATAATAAAAAAATATATAAATGTTAGTATCAAAATTTTTTTTCTTTAAAAGAAACCCTCTCATCATCCATCAGGGGGCCTCGCAAAATGTATCTCGCCCACGCCAAATTTTGGTCTTGCCCCGCCACTGCATGCGGCTCACTAGGTTCTAATATTTTTCACTTTTTTGACATAACAATATTTTTTAAAGAACACTTGAATTATTTTTTAGATCTCTGATTTGGTAATACTTCTGAGGGTTAATCATTTGCCATGGGAGAACTACCAAAATATATCCATATTGTATATACATATATATATTTTAAAGTGATATTAACCATTACTTACCATACTCTGAACTTTTGTGTCGAGTAGTAATTGTGAGTTTCGCTAATGCACAGAGTGAGCTGAGAGCTTCACCACGGAACCCAAAACTAGATACACCAAGTAAATCTGAATATTCATTCAGTTTTGAGGTGTGATGTTTTAGAGCTGGAACAATAAAAAGCCATCATCATTAACCGGTTTCCCTTACAAAGTAATTGATTTTAATAGTAGTAAGCATTATGAATAGTTTTGAATCCACCTTATGTTTTGTACTAAAAACTAAACAGCAACTGAGCTATTTATGTTCTTGTAATAAAGAAATTTATAGTAAAGATAGGGTACT
Source organism: Ethmia dodecea (assembly GCA_963855545.1). Lineage (NCBI taxonomy): Eukaryota > Metazoa > Arthropoda > Insecta > Lepidoptera > Depressariidae > Ethmia > Ethmia dodecea. The sequence continues at coordinate 6,375,161 of OY979449.1, forward strand.
TACTCAATGCTTCAAAATTGCTTTCGGTAACCCCACTGCCATTGTCACATACTTCTATGTGATCCACTCCATAATTCTTGAATCTTACATCAATATTTGTAGCACCAGCATCTAGTGAGTTTTCCACTAGTTCTTTTACAGCAACCGCCAAACTAAGCACCACCTGAAATTAAAAATACTTTGAATGAGATATATAAAACAATAAAAATTATACTGTTCTCTTCTCTGAATCAATGCCGATTATATATACTACTACCAGTTTATTCCCGAAAAAGTGGTGGCGGATTTGCCCTAAGCCCCTGTAGGCCCGGGCCTAACGCGACCAGATATAAGGGGCAGCCAATAGCAAACAAAATTCAGTGATGATAACAAGAAAAACACCGAGTACCTAACGCGCATATTGTGGAGGGCCGTACTGCACTGCATCATATAACAATAATCTGCCTAACTAACTTTCTACATTTTATATAGAAATAAATAAAAGTTGGCAAAAAACTAAATTTGTTTTACTGTCTCTCTAAATCTTTAAAGTGCAAATATTTAAAGGGTAGATCAAATAATTAACAAGAAACTATTTTCAGCATGGATTAAAAAAAAATTAAGCTACTACAGAGAATGGAAAAGGTTTGAGGCCTTTGCCGACTGGCAAACAGATCTGCAGAAAATTAGCAGGAAGCAAATATTAGATTAAGTTTTAATTTTCTATGAAACAGAATACTAAGATCTGAATAAAAGGGTATATTATTATTACTAGATAACATTGATTATTACAAAAAGAAAAGAACTAAAAACCAACATGCTGTACCTTAACAATACATGCACACTTAACTTAAACAACACTACGAAACCTAAGCTAAGTACACCCGGCCTGCCAAAAAGTGTATCAACAACGATGGGACGGGCTGTGATTGGTGTAATATGAATGGAGTGTGAGTTTATAGTGTGATAGCAAAGCATGTTTACAATATAATATTTTAATTTTGTTAGAAAAGAACAATAAAAAAGCTAACATTTATTAATCAGTTAAGAACCGCCGGTTCCAATTGGAACAGACACAATTAAAAATCTATTGTGTCTGTGATTCGTGGTCTGAGGGGTTAAAGATAATATATTATTTTATTTTCTATGGTAATTCTATATCTGCTTACTCTCGACTCGATCCACGGCAGGGTCCGACATTAGATGTCCAGATTTATATTAGCGGGATAGTACCTATACATACATAAAATACAGGTACCACACATTCTGCCTTATTTGCAGTCGCGGATTCAGTCTTGGCCCTCCTAGGCCCCAGGCCGTGTAGTAAGTACCAGCCGCTCCTTCTCAGTACCCATCATATAGACTACAAGTACACACACCGGCACAATTAGCGGAACAGAAAAAAAAGGGAGTATTTACGCATTTTTGCGTGTTACTGGCCGGCTAAACAAGCTTTTTTTAAATTTGGGTTTTAATTTAAAAATGGAATACTAAGCGACTGCCCTTTTTTTCATTCTTTTGTTTTAATTTTCATTGATTCATTTTTTCCACCGCTTGTCCGTTTTTAGAAGGTTCGTGAATTCCATTTGAAAAGCTTTGAATTGCAGTTTTTGAGGCTTTTGAGTTTTTTCGCATATTGATAATTTACGAGCATCTAATTATGCCTGATTTAACGCCATCAGAAATCATTAGGGCAGATCAAATGAGGAGAAATGGTCAAACCTACAGATCGATTGCCAGAAGCCTTCGTCGATCGTTATCAACGATTTATCGTAGCATCCAACGATACAGATTGACGAATGCTCTAGTGAGAAGGAGAGGACAAGGCCGGAAAAGGTGTACTTCAAGGAGGGATGACCGTTTTCTCCAACTTCAAGTCCGACGGAACACGAGACTAACGGCGGTGCAGGCTCGAAATTTACTGGAAGAGGTACGAGCAGTAAGGATGAGTGAGCGGACAGTTCGTAGAAGATTCGAAGAAGTGGGTATAGGCTCGTATGTGCCCGCCAAAGCCCCAAAACTTGAGAGACATCATCGCACAAACCGTCTACACTTTGGTCGTGAACATCGTGATTGGGACTTCGACGACTGGGGACAGGTTCTTTTTACTGATGAATGCAGAGTTATGTTAAATCAAATTGATGGAAGGCAGCGAGTATGGAGACGCAAAGGAGAACGGTATATCCAGTCTAATTTTGATAATACAGTTGCATATGGCGGCGGTTCAATTATGGTCTGGGGAGGAATATGTTTAGGAGCTCGTACGGAGTTAGTAGTGGTCGATGGCGGGAATCTGAATGCTGATCGGTATATCAGGGAGATTTTAGAAGAACATGTTGTGCCATTTGCCCCCTTTATTGGTAACAACTTCATTCTAATGCAGGATAATGCTCGGGCTCACAGTGCTCGCACAGTACAGACATACCTAAACCATGTTGGTATAACGGTGATGGAGTGGCCAGCACGGTCCCCCGATATGAACCCTATAGAACACGTCTGGGACTTGCTAAAGAGTGTAAAGTCAAGAATGCCCCCTCCCAATAATCTCAACGAGTTGCGAAACGCATTACTTGAAGAATGGCAGAGGTTGCCCCAAGAAACCATTGATAACATCATCCGCAGCATGCCCAGACGGATGGAAACCCTCATCAGAGCACGAGGAGGAAACACTCGATATTGAACAGTCATTGAAATTGTTGTTAAACTTTGGAAAATCTTGAATTTTCTGCTGTTTCTCTATAATTAAAAATCGAAGAAAAATGCATTTTGTTTAATTTAATTTTTATTTTTATAAAATTTTAAGTATGGTGTTACAAATGAATGTCAAAACATGTTAATTTAATTGTTGTTTCATTTTAAATAATATATTGTTTAAAAATTACATTCATTGTTCTAAATTCCCTCTTTTTTCTCCTTTTTTTTTCTGTTCCGCTAATTGTGCCGGTGTGTGTAGTAGTATGTAGTCAATATATAAAGCCCTTTTAAATCAAGTGCAAATATTTTAAGGGTAGGTACAAATATGTATACAGGATGTCCCAGAAGTCAACGATAAGCCGAAAACCAGCGATAAGCCTAGTCATGAGGGTAATCAGAAAAATATAAAAAAAATCTATGTTCTTTTTTCAAAATGTTATGAAGGTTTAAAAAAATCCTAAAAAACGGACAACCTGTAATGAACTTTCTTTTAACGTGACTGTAAATATTTACTTTTTTAATATTTTTTTTCTGTAATGCTATAACGAATAGCCGTGCTACAATTTACAATAAAAAAAAATGACAGAACTGCCTCATTTTTAAGTAAAAAGTTAAATTTGTTTCCAACATTGAATTCTAAATAATTTCATCAACCAACTTAAACCAGCTCTACTGTAAAAAAAATGTATGGCTACTATTTTGGCAAGTATACTTAAAAGTTGACGCATTTAGTCTAAATTCTAAAATGGTATAACACATGCTAGGTTTTGTTATAGTTGAGGCATGAAAATTTTTTTTCTCGATGAATCCGGATTCTATGCCAATCTAATTTAATGAGGTGAAATGTTGGTAACGCAACCTTCTTAGGTAAATCCAGGTTAAAATCTTTTTGAATGGAGACGGACTCATAATTTTGAAAAGAGAACCTAACAGGGATTTTTTATTCGTACATCTTTTGTTTATGTCATTTGTTTGATGGCTTTGATTTAAATCCATCTGTCCCAGAAGTAAAGATTCTGGAGTCTGTTGCTTAGATTGTATTTGCGTGTAATTACGAGTTCGTAACGTGAAGTTATCATGCCAAATAGATATACCGTACAGGAGTACGCCAACATGCATCTTATTTACGGAGAATGCTTATGTAACGCCAATGCTGCAGCTAGGGTGTATCGCGAGAGATATCCAAACTTAGAGCGTCATCCTGATTACCGAGTTTTTATTAATCTGCATCGATCATTATCCGAAGGTCGATTCCCTGATCATATGGCTGGTGAAGGAAGGCTCGCAAATACAATCTAAGCAACAGACTCCAGAATCTTTACTTCTGGGACAGATGGATTTAAATCAAAGCCATCAAACAAATGACATAAACAAAAGATGTACGAATAAAAAATCCCTGTTAGGTTCTCTTTTCAAAATTATAAGTCCGTCTCCATTCAAAAAGATTTTAACCTGGATTTACCTAAGAAGGTTGCGTTACCAACATTTCACCTCATTAAATTAGATTGGCATAGAATCCGGATTCATCGAGAAAAAAAATTTTCATGCCTCAACTATAACAAAACCTAGCATGTGTTATACCATTTTAGAATTTAGACTAAATGCGTCAACTTTTAAGTATACTTGCCAAAATAGTAGCCATACATTTTTTTTACAGTACAGCTGGTTTAAGTTGGTTGATGAAATTATTTAGAATTCAATGTTGGATTGTTATGTAATTTTTTTTTATTGTAAATTGTAGCACGGCTATTCATTATAGCATTACAGAAAAAAATATATTCAAAAAGTAAATATTAACAGTCACGGTACAAGAAAGTTCATTAAGGGTGTCCGTTTTTTAGGATTTTTTTTAAACCTTCATAACATTTTGAAAAAAGAACATAGATTTTTTTTTATATTTTTCTGATTACCCTCATGACTAGGCCTATCGCTGGTTTCCGGCTTATCGTTGACTTCTGGGACATCCTGTATACATACCTACCCTTAAAATATATGCACTTGATTTAAAAGGGCTTTATATATTGACTACATACTACCACATTGTAGTCTATATGATGGGTACTGAGAAGGAGCGGCTGGGACTTACTACACATCCTGGGGCCCAGGACGACCAAGACTGAATCTGCGACTGCAAATAAGGCAGAATGTGTGGTACCTGTATTTTACGTCTGTATAGGTACTATCCCGCTAATATATATCTGGACATCTAATGTCGGACCCTGCCGTGGATCGAGTCGAGAGTAAGCAGAAATGCTAACTTACTTGGCCAGAACATATCTTATGAACAGTTTCAACGTTTATTGCTTTTATTGATTCAATTTTCTCTTCGTGTCCAATGTTTTCGTTATCCATGTATAAATCTCGTTCTGTGAAAAGAAAATAAAGAAAGGTGTACATAGATTTCCGACAAAGAGAATATAAAATATTATATAGGTTCTATAATAGGTATTTTCCGTATTTTCGCGAATTTCGCGCTGACCGCGCGCTGACTTTTGACTTTCTAAATCAATGTCATTTTTTTTTCTTTTTTTAAGGCATTGGCATTTAGCCATCAGCACTAAACACGAAACGAAATTCAAGGTTTTTAGCTCTGCTTTAGAGTCTATGCACAAAAATAATTAAGTTTCTTTGAAACTTATCGAAATGTCCCTTGGTTATCAACAGTAAAACGATAGTGCCCTTTTACTGAAGAAAATTTTCGGATTACCTCAAGTAGAGGCTTCTTGAGGTAATCCGAAAAAGTCCATCGCACGCATTTTATCGAATTTCCGATTCACTGCACACTATCACGGACATTTACCACATATTATTACTATCACTATTAAGAAATAAAGCCAAAAAACATGACGTCCTTCTTCAGATTCCCGCCAAAAAGGCAATCAATGTCAAAAACAGATATGACAGCTGTAAGATTTTTTTTTTCTTATTTAAAGGCATTAGCAATTTACCCATCAGCACTAAACACGACATGAAATTCAAGATTTTTAGCCCTGCTTCAGTCTATTCACAAAAATACAATAAAAGTGAAGAATAATAGTGGTATTTTATTCCTCGTTTTTTATTACCAGAAACATATATATATCATTGTAAAACTAATTTACTGGGCTACTTGTTAACATAATGAAATATTTTAAAATGCCTCCCTGTGAACGTGCTTATCTGTCACTTTTATCCATGACACATCGTTGCTAAAATTGCTAAACACGTGTATTTGAATAAGATGTCAATACGTTCATTAGGTTCAATTTTGCTAATCTGACATTTGTGACATTGTAAATAAATATGGCGGTTATTTCTGTCCCTTTCCTTTCCAAAGCGGTGGATAAGAAGCTAAATTAAAATTAGGAATTTTAGCTGGTCTGCAGAATCGAGTCCAATACTATCATTATTAGGAGCAAAACAACAAAATGAAAATTTTACAAAAAACATGATGTCCCTCTTTGGATACTCGCCAAAAAGATCATTTTTTTTTTCAAAAAATGAACGAAAAAAATGATATGCAGAATGATTTTTACAAGTGGGTGTGGATTGCTAAATCAGAAACTATGAGGAATTGCGAAAAAGTACTCAAAGAAGTCTCGGGCCCGATTTCAATGTAAACTAAAACTGCATCTTTGGATTTTTGAAAAATCAATATTCCTAGCCAGGAATCGAGAACGTCTTTGAGTATTAAACCAACCGGAGACGCCACTGACAGGCGTTCCTCTCTGCCAAAAAAAAGTGTCGGTCAACACGCATACCTGTTATATACAACTAGTTTTTTTGAGTTCATGGAGTGCTTGGATTGGTGAATGTATTTGTGTGCATCTAGTTCAAGCTAGTATTTAATTGTTTTGTCAAAAAATGAGTTTGTTTTAAAATTTTTGTGTTTGTTTCCTCGTCCCCCGCGCAGAAATTGGCAGACTTTTTTTGCAAAGAAACTAGTGCGCGTGACGTCTCCTGTTGGTTAATACTCAAAGGAGAAGGAAATATCGAATATAAAAGAACAAAGCACCAAATTTCTAAATCCGAAATCGCTCCCCGCAAGGCACGAAGATCTTATCCTAGAACTAAAAGACCGATGCGATCGGGAGAAAAATATTGTTATTGTGGGTATACCGGAAATTTGCGATAAAAATTACAAATCAAGACGCTGCTATGATAATGACGAAGTAATGAAATTAGTAAAATCGTTAGATGAGGAATCTCCGAAGCCATTAAAATCTATACAACTCGGTAAATACGTTCCGAACTGTAATCGGCCACTAAAAGTTTATTTTAACAATGGTGAAACTCCGAAAAACCTTTTACAAAACAAGACAAAACTACCAGAGGGTATACAAATATATTCCGACCAAACACCAGCTCAAAGGCAGCACATGAAATGTCTAAAGGAAGAGTTGAATGAACGCACAGAAAATGGCCAAAAGGATCTTATCATAAAATATATAAAAGGAATACCCAAAATAATAATGGATCAAGGTAAACAAAAAAACCTGTAACGATTCCAGTACAATATGCAACTCGTACAGATAAGCCTAGAAGAATAAGCCATCAAATAGTAAAAAGGTATCAAGATATTCCATTGGATGCGTCATCATTAAGATTCTTTTACGCAAACTTACGTAGTATACGCAGTGCTGGCAAATTCGATGAAATAAAATGCATAGTAAGGGCTATACCAAGGACTACTCACTTATTGATATTTACGAAAACATGGATTACCTCGGAAAAAGATGCAAAATTATATCAGTTACCCGATTATAAACATATTTGTAATTATAGACAAAATAAAAAGGGGGGTGGAGTTTCTATCTATGTGCATAATAGTATAACATATGAAGTTACAGAGGAATTGGTCGAAAACGGGAACCATTACCTATGGATATATATAAATAAACTATCTTTAAATATCGGAGTTATTTATAAACCTGGAGAAACCAATGTTAACAACTTTCTGGAATTATATACTTCACAGCTAGAAGGACGAAAAAGATCGGTTGTATTCGGAGATTTTAATATCGATCTACTTAGTACGGAAAAGTGCGTTAAACAATACATAAATGAAATACAGGAAGCTGGATACAATATCATAAATAAAATCAACAAAGAACACAGCACTCGTGAAACCAGCTCCACAAACACTATATTGGACCACATATATACAAATGTAAACAAGCACTCTTTCAGCATGTCGATAGTGGAATCATCCTTATCCGACCATAAACAGATATTCCTAGAGATAAGCAATCTGGGACCTCAGACTAAAACGAAAGTAAAATACAAAGCACTGGACTATGAAAACTTATATAATAGTGCTCTTAAGGTGAATTATTACAATGACAGTAATGAATACTATTACTTGGAGAAATTTATTTCAGAACAGGTCAATAATAATAAAATAGAAAAGATGAAGATTTTAAATACACCACAAAAAGATTGGATTAATAAAAGTATTATTGACTCAATAAATTTACGAAACATTATGTGGCAACAAACAAAAAATAATCCAGATGATAAAATACTACGGAAGAATTTTAGAAGAGAACAAGACAGAGTGACAGATATGATCAAGATATGTAAGAAAAACTATTATTATAAGTTGTTCCATGACACGTATAATCATCCAAAAAAGATGTGGGAAGTAATAAACAGTTTAGCTTTAAATAAGGTCAAAGACAGCAGTGCGCCTCCCAAACTAATATCAGATTCGGGTTTAATACTAGAAGGTAATGACGCTTGTAACTTATCTCATCGATAGGTGCCGATCTGGCCAGCCAGATTCCTAAACAGTACCATATGAATACCGGTAATATTTTAATGTACGAAGATAGTTATTCACATGATATAACATTAAAAGAGTTTGAACCATGTAGTACACATGAAGTTTCAAAAATAATTGATGATCTGGATAGCAACACTAGTATTGGCATGGATGGAATAAGTACTAAAGCCATTAAATGCTTAAAAAGTATAATTCTAGAAAAGTTAACAAGGTGCATCAATGTGTGTTTAGCCGAGGGTATTTTTCCCGATACACTTAAGATTGCCAAGGTTAGTCCTATTTACAAATCGGGAAGTAAAACTGATCTGAGTAATTATAGGCCAGTATCAGTCTTATCAGTCTTATCAAAAGTATTTGAGCGGGTATTGTACAATCGTTTGAACAGTTATTTAAAGGTGAAGAAAACGCTTATCACCGAGCAATACGGTTTTCGCTCTCAGTCAAGCACTCTTACAGCTGCAATAGACTTAATTACTAAAATAAAAATGAATATTGATAGAAAAAACATTGCGGTAGGTATTTTTATTAATCTCAGGAAAGCGTTTGATACAGTTAGTCATCAGAAGCTATTGCAAAAACTTAGCAACTTAGGTATCAAAGGCACAGCTCTTGACATGTTCGCTTCATATTTGCATAATAGGCATCAAGTTGTAAAAATTGATAACTTTACAAGTGACACACAAAATATAACATACGGCATTCCTCAAGGTTCCATAATTGGGCCGTTGATGTTTTTAATATACTTTAACAATATAAATAAAATAGGGCTAATAGGACATCTAACATTATATGCAGACGACACATGTCTTTTTTATTTTGACAAATCGATACATGACATCATTAAAGACGCACAAAAAGACCTTGATATTCTCAATGAGTGGCTTAAGTACAATTTACTAACAATTAATGAATCTAAAACATCATATATGGTTTTTTGTGCAAAAAATAAAATAATACCTGATTTTACCCCGCTTACAATTAATAATATCACAATACAACGTACTAGTCACGAAAAATATCTTGGACTTATAATAGATGATAAATTGACTTGGAGACTACATATTGAGAATGTCAAAACAAAACTTATGTCAGTCCTTGGAGCACTAAGGAAAGTAGCGAACTGTATTCCAAATAAAACACGCACTATTATATATAACTCTTTAGTAAAATCTCATCTTACCTATTTAGTTGAAATATGGGGAACCGCCGCTGCAACAAACCTGCAACCTTTGCAAAGAACTCAAAATAAAATTATTAAAGTATTATTTCACTATAACTACCTTACTCCAACAAAATTATTATATGAAACCACTAAAATCTTAACTATCGCTCAACTCGATAGATATAACACCTGTATTTTAGTAAAAAATGTGATCAGCAATTCCATCCAGACCAACATAGAATTACACACCAGAGAAATCATTCACAATTTAAGAAACAAAAACAAATTACATCTCGTTAACGTCCGAACTAATTATGGCAAAAAGTCGATTTTGTTTGAAGGAGTACAGCTGTATAATGATTTACCAAACCAGATCAAGGAATGTGATAACCTAAATATGTATAATAGTACATTATGATATAAGTGCGGTAGGTTGAAAATTACAGCCGAGGCGATATTGCTAGCCCGAGCCGTAGGCGAGGGCTACAAGTAAGCAGAGGCTGTAATTATCAAAGCGCACGTATGTCATACGACGTTTTATAACACATTTGCGAGGAAATAAAATAAAACTCCGACTATGGTAAACGAATAAAAACAATACAGCGTTAAGAAAAAGCGCGCGGCGCGCATCATCATTTTTTTTTAGGAAATGGCACAAAAAACAGCCAGTACTTATTACTAATAAAGTAAAATAATATTTTTGTGTTTTTGTTAGAGATTGGTTGTAATTTACTGTCAAAATTAATTAAATTAAATAATTATGTAAGTACATAAATATTTCTTTAATATATTTTATCTCCCAAAGTTAATTGTTGACAACTTTTTGGACATAAAAACTCTTTGCTGAGATTTTAAAAAGTACCGTTCGTTTTAAGACGGAGCATCTTGATAAACCGTGCGTTTTACTTTACACTTACCGCACTTGGGCGTAATGAGATAGGTAACGATATTAAAATTGGTGAAATAAGACACCTTTTACGAGCAAATGTGTTATAAAAGCAAATTACTAGAATATGTCATGCACCAGAAGTAGGAATTATAATAATTTAATTAAAATAAGTATTTCTGTATTTTCATTTTAAGTGAACTGTAAAGTTCTTATGAGAATAAAGTTCTTTAAACCTAAGGAGAACGTAGATTTTTGAAAAAAAAAAAACACTTTCATTTAAAAAAATATCGTTTTAAAGTGTGATCGGTATTTTTTTATCATTGATGACGATCGGCATTGGATATTTTTATTGGTTTCTGTCACGGGTCACAGCACAGCCGCTGTTTTTATTTTAATGATCCCAGTGCAATAATTGAAGAAATATTAATAAATTTCAAAGAGAACCCAGTCTAGTTTAATTTAAAATATGTCTGATTGGTACGAAATGCAAAATTTTGGATATTGCTCGATTTAAAATAGTACTTTCGGGAAATAGACTAAAGCCAATTTCGCGTCGATATATTTTTAAAAATGGCTATATTATACTGAAATTGATTCACATTTACACCTACTTCGATTCTGTATATTATATTTACCAAATTATACTTATTTTTTGTTTAGATATAGCTCTAATATTCTTTGAGATATCTTTGGTTTTAGTTGACGTGATCGCGTTCATTACGCGCCGGCTAGTTCGGTGACGGAGTGGGATATTTGGGACAGATATACCTAGACTACGCGGGCCAGACACGGGAGTGGTTAAGCATCATCTCATCAACCCGTAACAGCCCACGGCTGAGCTAAGGGTCTTTTCTCACACATGAGGAAGTATGGGCTATAATCTCCCACGCGAGCCCACCGCGAGATGGTGTTAAGCTAGTGTCCACTTAACAGTCAGAATTTTTCAAGCCACCCAAGGGTAACTGACATGGATTAACGACTTCCATTGTGCGTAAACACAACGAAAACCGGGACCAACAATTTAACGTGCCTTCTGAAACACGGACGCGCTCGTAATATAAATGCCACAAGGCGGTCACCCATCCACTGACTGACCGCGTCCAACTTTGCTTAACCAGTATGATCGGTACAAACACACTGTCACCGCAGGGCTACGAGCGCTTCAGTGGTTAAGCAGAGCCATTTAAAGATGAACTTAACCACGGAACTTAACTGAAGACGACGCAGTATGGTCTATGACTCTAGCCCCTCCAACACAAGTTGGGTGAAATAAAAAAAAATGTCAATGTCATGTCATGCATGTCATGTCAACATTTTGTTTTCATTTTTGGGAATACTTATCTGCGTATTTATAAATTGATAAATTTGCATCAAATTCCATCGTTAGCGGTAGTTTTCTTGCGCAGTATTTAAACAGTATTGTGATATTAATTATTAAGGAAAATGTCTTTGAATACTGCTCATGCAGATCATGGAGTTTTGATACATGCAGGGGAGAGGTGAGTCATCATTATCGACTGATAAGTAAATTGTGATCTGTCGGGCTGTTTAAACTAGAATGTTCTTTGTCTACTAAACCCTGGATTCATATTCATTATGCAGAATTGTTCTATTAATTATCATTAGTCTAGGTTGAATTAAATATCCTTAGCCCCTTTTCACACGTTCCGGTTTCCGCCGGTCCGGCGGGCGGCGAAGTATATGGCCATGTACGTTCGCTTTCATACGTACCGGCGGGCACCCGGTTAATCGGCCATACATTTCGCCGCCGGACCGGACCGGCGGAAACCGGTACGTGTGAAGGGGCTTACAGAAGTAGCACCATGTTAGCAAGATATGGCTGCTATGAAGTTAATTTTTTTTGGAATCATTGTTAGTGTTCCTACGAATTTTATACACCTCATCATTTTACCTCGATAAAAACGTAACTGAACTGTTCATAAGTTGAATGGTAAATGTCAAACATACTCCCAACCACCTAATTTTATAAACACAGAAATGATAGGTTTATTGCAATTACGAAACATTATTTGTTCCAGGATAATTTTGTTCTCAGACAATGTATCAATTGACTTTTATGGCAATGACACAACAGAACTCAAGGGACTCAAACTTGGCCGCTTGTACCTCACCACTCATCGCATGATTTTCAATTCGAAAAGCAACAATGATCAACTGAGATCTTTCAGTTTTCCCTTTATAGCTCTACAGGATGTAAGTACAATATTTGTGTTTTTTTTTTTTTTTTATGTTCCGCACATATTTGTCCCCTGACATGGTGGTCAGGGTCCTTTTTATGGTCGGTTTTTTATTCTGTTAGTGTAACAAAGAAAGAAAGATTTTCGCTTCCGTTCTATGTATCGACTAAAAAAAAAAATAGGTAGACACATAAATATATAATATAGACAAATAAATATAATGCAATTTAAATAAATAGGTATAGTTCTCCTCTCTCTTCCTGTCTTCTGCCTTTTTTTTTTTTTTTTTTCTATTAATATGTCTTCCGTTTTTTTTTTTTTCTATTAATGTCTTCAGTTTTTTTTTTTTTTCCTTTCTTACACTAACAGATCAGCAGAGTGCATCGTCACGTTTTCAGCGCTAGCTTCGTCATGTTATCTTACATAATATTCTATCATCCGCAAAGCTTCGTCATACATTTCTTACTGATGTCATCTATAATATTATCTATGATAATGAAAAGAATAAAATTTTCATTTCCCGACCACGACTCCCAGCAGTTCTTTCGTGAGATGCATCTGTTCCGATCCCGTCCTTTATTGATTTCACCGCTCTTTAAGGTTTGTTACTATTTCACCCGGTCGTCCTCCACAGCCGGTCGTGACAACGGACCCGCTGGTAGACGCATCCAGGTGGCGGGAAAAGTACGTTGGGTCGGAACAGGTCTTGTCCAATTTGTTCGGAAGTCGTTGTCGAGAAAGTAGGACATATAGGGTTTGATTTCAAAAAAAATAAAATTGATTAATAGTAAAATAAAAGATGTGCATTAGATGTCCAGCTAAAAGGAGGATTTACATTTAAATGTCAATTGAATTGGACAAAATATTAAGATAGAATTATACAAAATAAAAAATTAATAAAGTTTATTGAACAATTGAATAAATAATTAAAATTTAAACAAATAAAATTTCTGAGGCCATGCCTGGGTCATGTGAAGTATTGGCTGTATGGGTTTCCCCCTTTGTCCCTCTATATCTGCTGTCAGATAGAATTATTTATTATAACATTAAATGAGTCGATTTTGGAAACATAGGGGGAAGTTATTTTGGCCATACAGCCGTGCTTCCGTTTTCTCAATATTTGTGTTTATTTTTCGGTTTATCAACAAAATACTTTATTCTGGCCAAATTAAAGAATGTGTTTATTAATGTTAACCCTTATCTTTAGGTTACAGTGGAACAGCCAATGTTTTCAGCTAATTCAATAAAAGGCAAAATTCATGCACAACCAAATGGCAACTTTGTGGGAGAAGTGAAGTTCAAGATCACTTTTAAGGCGGGTGGTGCTATTGAGTTCGGCCAGGCTATGTTGAAAGCTGCTCATCTTGGTAAATACCGCTTCATTCTACAAATAAACTGTTGTATGTGTCACATAGATCCATGTTACTGTAGCGTTATATAGTTTCCCTCAACAATAATGTTGCAACATACTTGAAACATGATGAAACAATTATAATTCACAGTGCAACTATTTATGTAATCATGTAATAAAATGGTCGAATAACAAGTTCACTGAACCTACATGTAAATTTTTGTGGAAAGAGTTAAATAATGCTGCAGTATGAATTTTTTTTTTTAAATGGTCAGGTGTATTATGTATATAAGTTTACTTTGTATTATGGGTTTGTTATAACGAAAGAAAACTTTATTAGACACTTTAGACAAATTTTGCACTGTTCACTAACCATGCATAAGGAGGGAGAAATTATTTTTAAGATTTTTACTCTCTTGCAATGACTTCCTATGTATATTTCTATGTAGTTTCAATATTCATAGTATTGTCAAGTCTAGTTGTATACAGCTATTTGTCTATTAATATGACACACACAATTTGCAAACTTGCTTATCAACCTATAATGAGAAATGCAGGAATTTATCTTTATGATAAATATTGTTATCTTAAAAGATACATGAGTAGAAAATACCTACTTAATCAATAAAATATGTTTATGGTAAAATTGATGATAACTAAATAAAATAAAAAGGTCCCAGAATTGTTTCTGAGGCATGTTTAACAGCAACCCACATCATGGCTAGGGATAAAAAAAATACACCTCAGAAAAGCGTATATCAAGGAATTAAATACCCTTGCCGACCCTGTAGGGGATAAAGACGTGAGCATTTAGGTATATATTCTTTTGTAACATGAAAATTGGCCTATTATAACATGATTGTTTACAGCGTCACGACACGGGGGCGCGGATCCATCGCCACCGCCCTACACGCCGCCGACAGGACCCTGGTATGCGGCGCCTCCGCCAGCTTACGCACCTCCTCCAGAAGGCTACTATGGATGGGTGCCTCCCTACAATGTAAGTCTCGTTTTATATGATTACTAGCGGGTGCCCATGGGTGTTACCCGCTCGGATCCAGTTTATTCCCGCTCCCGTGCGAATTTCAGGTTTGTAGGTGTTATCGGTCGGAGTAGTACGTATTTCTCTTTTTAACCAGTTCTTATATTTTCCCGTGGGAATGAGATATTTTCCTGGGATAAAAAGGACCCTCGATGTTCACAAAAGTACTCAGCTTTCTCCATACAAAATTTCCTCAAAATCCGTCCAGTAGTTTTTGCGCAATGCGTGCACAGACAGTGAAATTTCAAAAATTGGTGTTTTGGTATCTAAATTGATAACTATCTATTCTACACCACTAAAATTTCAAAATAATATTTTATGTACAGACACAGTCAGATAGATAAGAGAATGACTTTTACCTACATACAGGCTTTCCCAAATCAACCTCCACCAAACTCTGTATTCGTGTCCAACAACCCTCCGCCGTACCCGGGCGTGATGGGCGCCTCCTATCCGCCGGGTATGGGCATCTCCGGCATCGGCAGTCCGCAAGGTGCGAGTGCCCCGCCTGGCTACCCGGGCAACCCGCCTCCACCAGGCTACCCGGGCGGCTTTGCTGCGCCAGGAGCCACGGCCAACATGTCCTCCAGTGGTGAGAATCAAATCACTATGCTAAATTCTAAATTAAAACAATGAAAGATAAATCTCTAACCGATTTTGGTTTTATTTAGATTAAAAAATACAGGCCAAGGCTCTTGTGTAAGTTACTTGTAGCTTGAATTTTATCAATATTTAAAATAGATTTCACTATAGTATAGAATTTATAGAATTTGTAGTCTGTTAAACCAAGTTGTTAGGTACGTACTATTGTTCGTATTGCGGTACCAGTTGGTTTGCAGTAGGACCATTACCGTTTTCAGATGCTAAAGCAGCAGAAGCGGCACAAAGTGCCTACTATGATCCCAACAGGCCTCAGACAGCTTATGTGCCCCCACCTTATGTAAGTATACACCTAGAAATAAATAAGCTTCATATCATTGTATCTTGTATTATTAAATTCATCAGTAATAAATAAGGTAACATATAATTAAAATAATTAATGTTATGAAACTAGTATGAAACTTATGAATCACAGTCATTATGTTATATTTTTATGATAATAAAAACTTTTTACAGGATCAGCCCCCGACCTATCAGGAATCTACGTCAAAGAAGCAAAACTAAAGCACTGTCCTCATTTCCATATGTCATTGCCCCCTGAAAAAAAAAATTAAGTGAATATAAATAGAATGTAAATATTTTGTTGTTTTGTTAACTTTCTATTATATGTCGTATTAAACATTCCTTATTGTAGGCAGTTATTTTGTCATATTTACCAGAGTGTTAGAACTGGCCAGCACATCTATATTTAAATTTAATAATTTATTAATGTTTGCAAATATTTTAAGGGGCAGTTGTATAATCATATTTAAAAAATACGGTATAAAAATTGTAATTTACAGAATAGTTTAAATTAAATCAATGATTTATCTCCTATATTTATTTCACATAAGACAAATATAAAATGTCTTAGATAATAATGTTATCTAGTATCTATTGATTACAATAATCGCTTTAGAGTATTATGGTAGAAGTTGTGTGAATAGAGACAATTTGTCATTGAAAGTCTATAAATACAACATTATAGTGGCTTATCAAAGGATCTAATGTAAACGATCCATAATACACACTTAATACACTTGGAATACGCAATTTTTCTCACTCCTTTCTATAACAATAAGAAAAAAAAGTGCATGGTTCAAAGTTTGGTACAGTTTTATTTTCAGAGTTTAAAATAATTCAATATTAACTTAAAAAATTAACAAAGTTTGCTGTAACGCTGTTTATAGTAGTTTGTACATAATTATTTTTGTTAGAAATGTTCACCATGATTTATGGCCTAACTACTTGCGATTTCAAAGTTGTTTTATTTATTTCTAAATGTTTTATGAAATTGGTTTGAAAATAAACGGCTTGCTTTGATTTAGTGTTTTATTAATGCGCCATCTTATGAATCTTTCGAGCACTTGAACCTAGGAGTGTTCTGTGACTTGAACTCATCTGGGCGAAGCTTGGTCGCCCAAGCACTAATCGTTTTTATAAAATATCATACTCAAGGTGAAAAAACGAAATATTGGAGTTGGAAGTACATTTTTTTCGAATTTTAATGATAGCCTTTTTTAGTCAAAGAACACCTGTTATTTTATTTATTATTTTCACTTGTACTTATTCATATTCATCTTTTTATTAATATTGGTATGTTTGACGTCATAGTCACCCAGTAACATTTACACAACTAATAGAATCTAACGAAATCTCATTTCTGTCTAGCCTATATTGGAAGAGCCTATAGGCCGGCTGTAGGTGACGGCAAAGAAATCAACTCACATACATCTGAAAAACATTATCTGTCTTTTGGCGCAGAAGGGTTAAAATATATACATCCTTAATTGAATTCTCATAATATATAAAAATCTATTGATGTTCGTTAATCCCGCTAACTCGAAAACGGCTTGACCCATCTTGATAAAAAACATTGTGTGGGGTCCTGAGGTGGTTTATGCGCACAGAACACTATGTTTATGCGGTGGCAGAACGTCTTCCCTGGCCACTAGTAAGTTATATTTCCAAGAAGTATTTCAATCAAATTACTGTCCATGTAAAACAGCTTAAAAAGAAGAAAAATGGCAAACGCCACTATTGAAAAATAGAAGATCAAAAATGGAAAATCTTAGTGACAGTGAAAATCCAACAACAGAAAATTAATTTAACGAAAAACACCGTCATGGATCACTTATCAACCCCCACCATAAACGCCTAAAATAGCATGGGTGAGTATAATTATTCAAGCTCATAATGTTTTGTAAAAAATATATAAGTTTGTGGTTTTGAAATGATAGGTAGTTGTTTGTGCTGGATCTCTTGCACAATCTCTGTTAATTAGTAGACACCACTATTGACAGCTTTGTACAAAAGCCTGCTTAAAGTAGATTTTGTGAACCATAAAAGAAGTCAGCCTCGTGCCATATTCTGCCACTCACAGGGATTTACATTTACTTTACAAAAGTTCAATAGCAACACACTCAAAGCTGGTTGTCACGAAGATAATGCATTACGAAACCGCGATTTCCTACAAAATTGTATAAAGCTTTGAGATATCCTTTGAAAAAGTTATTTACCAACCTTAGATTACAGGCATTGAACTTTTGTACAAAGTTGTGGGTGCTGTTTAGGATTAAAGTTCTTTATTTTAGTATGTAGTTCTATGGGGGAGGCCTTTATTCAACAGTGGACGTCTTCCGGCTAATGATGATGATTTTATGATGATAATTTTAATTAATAGTTTGGTACAACTTTCGTGTCAATAGATTGCTTACATTATAGGAGTCGAAGTGTGTAATGGGTCGTTTACCCAGAATGTTATTGTTAAAGGTACGAGTATTATAAAAATTTCAGCAGTAGAGTACATCGCACGCAACGAATAAATGACACCGCACGTGCATGCATTTTTAGTAAAGTTTCGTTTTAGAGCAGTTCTTGATATCATATAAGTAATGTGTTTTCATCCTATGTTATCAATATAAAATTGTTCAAATAACAATATTAACAAACAATATTAGCTAACTATGTATATAAGTACGTTGAAAGGAAATTAGGTTTTTGTCAAAACGACTTATACCTCAAAGTTATCAGTGAGAAAGTACAGATTTGCTATATTGCGTTACACATTTTGCGAAAAGAAATACCCAGTTCAAATAATTATTATGTAGGTACATAATGAAGAATTAACTTCGTATATTTTCCTTTTAAATAGAGTAAAAATCGAAGCTGAGGAGCGCCTGAGTAAACCACAACAAGTAACAATATGAGTGAAAAATTTTGTGAGTATCACTCAATCCAAGTTGTATTAACATCATCACTAATCATCACTTAGTTTATGATTCCTACCCACAGGCATCTTATCCATGTAACGCGGACGCGGGTTTATTAATTTCAATCCGGTTTATTTATGTCGTGAATATTATCTCCATTATCATCTACGGTCTGATTTAGGTAAGTTATTCTAAGTATATTATGTGTAGGGTGAGTGGCAGATAAATGTATTTTACTAAGCTGGCTTCTTAAAAGTCTTATCGTTAGAAGGATTAATTTTATTAATAACTTTCAGACTAACATTATAAATGGCTCCCGGTATACATCCGCCGTGCACACCTTCGGCATCGTGCCAGCCGCCACGTTGCCACCCCACACCACCACCATGCCCCGACCCAGAAGAATGTCTTCGGAACACTATCAGAGCCGGCGTGGCCCCTTGCAGGAGCGCCGTCTCGATCATGGCCACACGTTCCAAGGCGAAATGTGGTGGCTGTGGCAAGTTCCACGGCAAAAATGCCCCTGACCCAAGAAGCGAAGTAGTTGTACAAAAGTATTTGAAAAGAAAGTCCAAGGAAGCTAGCCTAAAAAGGCGAGACATGTTGGAAGGAAGTCACACATATTTAGCTTATTCGAGGAGCAAGGGAACTCCGAAAGCAAGTGTGGACTGCTGTGCGGGACATGGGCATAGAGGCCGATTGAAAAGACAGCCGCCACCGAAGAAGAAAAAAAAGAAAGGTGAAGATGACCCACTCGCGCTAGATGATCCGGAGGATCCCAAAGCTAAAAAAGGCAAGAAAGGTCAAAAAGGGTCTAAAAATAAAAAAAGTGGGTGCACAATATTGTAGATTAGGCGGATGCAAGTACATAGTTGCGCTAAGTTCTTACACTTTTACAATCTAGTATAGGTACAGCTCAAAAATAGTATTCTTGCATATTCAATGCTTAATGATGAATTATACCTAATATAATAGAATCTTGTTTCATTTAACATAGGGTGTTGTACCACAATCTTTATTTAATATGAGGGGATTCGATATCATTTAAAAATAAGTAGGACGTTTATAATTATGAGATAAATACGAGTATCTAAGTCATTATAGAGTAGGTAAGCTAATTCCATAGGTAACTAACTAATATTGTCATTAACACAATTATTTGCCAGTGATAGACATCCCGTTATGCATATAACTATAACAATGTTGTCATGTTAGGTATGTTATCGGTTAAATCAAAGTAGGTACCTAGGTAACTATTTTAATATATATTTTTGTAGGCGCGAAAGGTTAAATTACATTTGTAAACACTCAGAATAGAATGGGAAAAGTAGCATCACAATAATGTATAAGTAGGTAGGTACAGTCAAGAGCACGTTGAGCTTGACACATTGGACTTTGTAACTTTCTTATTGCAATTGCCTTAGAGGTCAGACTGATCAGACTCGCACTACAAGTGTAAAGTTTCATATGCTCTTGACTGTACATATACCGTTATACCGAGCAGTGATAGCCCGGACGGTTAAAGAGCCGGCCGAAAATCAGTGAGGCTCGGGTTCAAATCCTGGCATGTACCAATGAGTTTTTCAAAACTTACGTACATATTTATCACTAGCTCGACGGTGAAGGAAAACATCGTGAGGAAACCCACAGGTCTCAGAATTAATTCTGAGACATGTGTAAACAGACCCGGTCCGGCGATGGGCTCACCACCTATCACGTTTAGGGGTCCAATATATCTCGTGAATTGTGGGTATATCCAGTAATGGAATACCTCTGCCTACCCCCTCGGGGATAAAAAAGGCGTGAGATTATATTATTATTATATTATTTTATATACCGTTAGGTAATTGGGCACTTAAAAGACTTAAAAGTTGCGTTATGAACTTACTATATGTAGCTGCTTTTAAATATCTAGCTCGTTATAGTGTAATGAACCTCGCATGTAAAAAACAATCTTAAATTGCTAGTGGTGATGAGATGTCTTGATAATGAGGCTGGCTTCTTTCAGTTAATTGTTGCTTTAAAAAAGATTGATTTATTAATATTTTACTCTTTCCAGTTTAACAGCAACGCCATGTTAAGGGATAATTTCCGTTTATTCAGCTTCCAACGCGCTAGCTATGTTAAGAAAAAAATATATTAAAAGTAAACGCCATAACAGGGAACAGCTTTTACCTGAGCCCTATCCCTTAAGAAGCCAAGTAACACGAGTCCTATTACATCCAAGGGACAAGTATGTTTTACAGAAATTATTGTCTGCCTGAGTGAATGTTAACAGTCCCCGAAATCTCACAGGAATGTAGAGACTGACGTTAAAGCTCGTCACATACACTCGTTTTCCTGATTCTATTTTCGAATCCGTTTTTCGATTAGGGTCCTCAGAATGCAACGAAACCAGTGCATAGAACACATTTGTTTCGTTAGCACCCAAATTCAAAAACAAATCACTCATAAAAAGAATCGAGACACCGAGTTTGTATGTCCCTCGACTGAGTTAGGTAGGTACTTTATTATTATGGGCCATATTTATTTAATCACTAGCGACCCGCCCTGGCTTCGCACAGGTGCAATGCTAACACTAAAACCTTCCTCTTGAATCACTATCCATTAAAAAAACACGCATCAAAATCCGTTGCGTAGTTTTAAAGATTTAAGCATAAAAAGGGACATAGGGACAGAGAAAGCGACTTTGTTTTTTACTATGTAGTGATACAGACAGAGTACATGGGGTTACAAAATAGTCCTCCAAAACCGTCTAGACGGTTTGACTGGGGAAACCTACCTATTTGTCAACGCGGCGAAAACGAATTATCTAGGTACCTTAATACTACTTATTTATTATTTTTTAGACACAATTCACACAGGGTTATTTTAGTCCCTAACTAGGCAGGGCCTGTACTATGGGTACTAAACAACTGATAAACATACTTAATTAATATTAAACGACCAGACACGAAGCCAACAGACATATTCATGCACACAAATGTTGGCCCCGAGCGGGGATCGAACCCGCGACCTCCGACACAGAAGGCAGGGTCACTACCAACTGAGCCAACAGGCCCGTCAAATTAAGTTGTTTTTTTTTTTTTTAAATATTGATTTGAAAAAATAAGTACCTATTCGAGAACTTTCTGCATTTAGTTATTTTTTTTAAGTAGGTACCTAGTACAGTCAAGAGCACGCTAAGCTTGACACTTTGGACTTTGAACCGGCCCTGTGTTCTATGGCGCGCAGTATAAATCAGAGCTCAGCTTAAACTGGTAGTGTAAAGCTTGACTTGCTCTTGACTGTACATAGTTTTTCAATCCTGTCAATACCAGATTTATATATTTTATTGGAATAAAAACATGTACATTTTATTGTAGGTACGTTTCTCCTATCTTTTTAATACCTAGTAGGTACTTAGGATAAAATTGTTAACATTCAGCTTCGTTGATATTAGTGTTCACAGTCATAGCTCCTGCAATATCAACTGTAAGGACAAATACAAGGAAGAAATTCGTGAGGAACCATCGTCTTCCGATACACATACAATTAACAATAATAAATATAACGCCACATGGACTATAAAGGACAATAAAATAATCGAGAGGCTGTTATGTATAGATGCCGCTTATGGAACCAATTACTATGAGCGATATTTACAAAGAAGACATCGATTAAAACCAAAACCCTTCGCCATGGGCGATAGAACGCGTTATGAAAAATATGTATGTTGCGTCATATTGTAGAAAATATTTTTACAATATTTAGAACTCAGAAGAGATACTAAAATAATTGTACATTTCGAATGACTAAAGTATGAATTATCATTCTGTGCTAAAAATATTATAAGATAAAATATTCAAAGAAAGCAAGTTGATAAAACGTCATAATGAATGACACAGAAAGTGAGCATGCGGACTACCTAAGCATATTTGGATGTAAAATGGAAAAATAAGTCAATTGTTAAGAAGCTGGTTTAGGAAGAAGTAAGTACCTATAATTATGTAGGTATCTCTATTGGTAAAAAATAAAGTTATGATAAAGCTTTTTAATCTATGTTTTTAATTAATTACTAGACTTCACTAGGTATTCAATGGGTGAGCTGCATAGCTGCGGCGGGTGTAGTATCTAATTTAGGTACCTAAACTCAAATCTACATTTCACAAAAAAGATCTGTATGTGTAGGTACCTAACTACTACTAAGGTTACTTAAATATTATCAGATATTATCAATGTTTTGTATATTTTATATAACCATAGAAAACGGTTTATGTATATATAAGTACCTTAATCCATTGGTAACTTTAGTGCACCACCTACCTTCATCTGTTTATCTCAGTTAGTCAGTCCCATCTTAAGGTTGTCTGGAAGAAATCGCTTAAAGCGATAAGACCGCCCATTGTACGTTTTTATTAATTGTGACACTTGTTGCATATTTTTATTGGTGTACAATAAAGAGTTGTACTTAGGTACTTACTACTTACCATAGTTTTGAAATACCTAGATACTGTATGGCATGTACCAATGAGTTTTTCAAAAACTTACGTACATAGTTATCACTAGCTCGACGGTGAAGGAAAACATCGTGAGGAAACCCGCAGGTCTCAGAATTAATTCTGAGACATGTGTAAACAGACCCGGTCCGGCGATGGGCTCACCACCTATCACGTTTAAGGGTCCAATATATCTCGTGAAATGTGGGTATATCCAGTAATGGAATACCTCTGCCTACCCCTTCGGGGATAAAAAGGCGTGAGATTATTATTATTTTTTATTTTAGATACTGTAATAAATAGCAAACACTTTTTACTTGCATGGGTCGGTAGGTACTTTTTTAAACGAAACACTTTGATTAGAGTGAATACCTAATCAAAGAAGAAAAATTGTTTCCGTGTGTATTTAGAAAATTGAAGTGTCGAAAGTATAATTGTTAATTAATTCATTTTACACGTGTAATATACCTACGGACTTTTTCCACTCGTCAATCTAATAAAAATATGCCTGTGGGTAGGAAAATATTTACACCCAAAGAGATTAAAATACAATAGGACATTATATTTTAATATCTTTGATTTACACCGAATCTTTATTACAATATTATTATTATTCACTAACAGCTCTTGAGCTGATGCGTGTATATCACTGCACTTGTGTGTAATATGTAGGTATCTAATAAAAACCCATAACCACACGGGACAACATCACGTGCTGCACCGTTTGTATATTCATCTAGCTAGATTAATGGTCTGTGACTAAAATAGTTCGTCAAACTTAGGAGGTCAAAAAGTATTTGTTACAAATTGTTTGAAACCTATCATATAAATATATATTTTTTTGTCTTAGTTCTATTAAATTTAACGTACTTACTTAAAGATTGTGTTTTCGAATTTGAATATATATTTCAGCCTCATACGCTGATGCCACTGGTCTTAAGCCGTGCATATCGGCTCCATCATGCAGTGTACACAAACATCGACCCCGGCCGGCACCGTGTCCTGAACCAGACAAATGTTATAAGGCCTGTATCAAACGCAAAGAGAAATGTCCAAGTGCTATGGCTACCGTTACTCGCCGGGGCTCACCTTGCGAATGCGCCCGGATACAATCTGCTTCTTCAAGACTAAGCCATCGTTACCGTAGTGCGAACCACAGGGCACGTATAAAGAGAGCGTACGAGACTCGATCCACAATATCTCGCTGGAAACCCTTGTCACCCGAAGATGATATTGACGACGATGACGATGACGACGACGATGGATCAGGGAAAAAAAAGAAGAAGAAAAAGAGGGGGAAAAAGAAGGGTAAAAAAGGGAGCGGTGGCGGGTGCACTCTTTTATAAATTCTTCACAGACAAATCTATTTTTATAAAACTGTCACTATGCGCAAATTTTCGTTTTATTAAAATTTATAGTAAGTACCTAGTACCTACTTTTATAGCATTGCTTTTATCTAACTATTCTAACAAAAGAATTCCTGCAAAAACTAAGGTAATACCTAAGAAGTATGTGTACACTATACAGGCATACCTACTTTGCATACCTGTACGCTTAGCCCCTTTTCACACGTACCGGTTTCCGCCGGGCCGGCGCCGGCTACCCGGCGGCAAAATGTGCGGCCGATTGCCCGGTTGCCCGCCCGGTACCTACGTATGAAAGATTTAGGCGACTAATGTCGCTATGGAAAAATGACGATGTATAAAAATGTCTAAATACAGAATAATGTCAAGAAATAAAAAAGTCGAAAATGAAAATTGACGAAGTATAAAAATGTCGAGATATAAAAAAGTCGATTTGACAACAGGCCTAATAAAAAATACCTACCTTATTATAGTAGTCATTTAACTACATCGCTACACCCTAAGTACTAGTATTCCTTCCGATTAGCTCTTTTTATTAGAGATTTGATCAGTTAATTTTATTATGTTTTAGTTTTACTAATTGAGACTAAATACCTTTTGCTAATATGATACTGCTCTACCGGTCGAGTACTGACCACTTCATGTGAATCATTTCCGTCATAAAGATCTTGGGTCTGTACTGGATACATTTGAAAAATGCATGGAGCCAATAAAATCGGATGGTAACAGTTACATTGACGAAATGCCAGGCTTCAAAAAAGTCACAGACGGTTTGTAGGTACATATTACAAAAGCGGCACCTGAACTCGGATAAATTAATTTACAAACATTTAAAAGATGTTAAAATTCCAAAAGGACTTTCGGAAGAATTTTTAGTCGCCGAAGATGGAGTCAACGAAAAAATTCTTATCTTTTGTTCCACAACTTCTAGGAATTACATAGAAATTCTACGACGCAGAATTCTATTTGGGTGACGGAACTTTCAAAACTTTCATCAAGAAATTAAAAAAAGAGTATATAACTTACGACTACGTCATCAGGAATAGTTTATACTATTATATTATAAATGGAACGTCATTACGAGTACTACTATAAAACAGGGTAGACTTGTAAAAATAAAAACCCGATCATTTAGAAATTTTTATACTTTCCTCGTTTTTATACTTCAACTAAATTCTATTTCGACATTATTATTCCTCGGCCTTATAATACTTTGTAATTTTTCTATATCGTCATTTTTATAAAGCATTTCTCGACATTTTTATACCTGGTCATTTTTCCATACCGACATTAGTCGCCTAAATCGTATGAAAGCGAACTTACATGGCCATATATACTTTGCCGCCCGCCCCGGCCCGGCGGTAACCGGTACATGTGAAAAGGGGCTTAAGCCTTTTTCCTGGCGGGGTTATAGGTAGGTATCTCAGTGGCGCGGGCGTAGCGTGGCGGGGGCAGGGGGGGCGGTCCGCCCCGGGCGGCACTTTTTAGGGGGCGGCAAAATTTTACAATAAAGAATAAAAATATATATTTTTATATATACACACACCGGCACAATTAGCGGAACAGAAAAAAAAAGGAGAAAAAAGAGGGAATTTAGAACAATGAATGTAATTTTTAAACAATATATTATTTAAAATGAAACAACAATTAAATTAACATGTTTTGACATTCATTTGTAACACCATACTTAAAATTTTATAAAAATAAAAATTAAATTAAACAAAATGCATTTTTCTTCGATTTTTAATTATAGAGAAACAGCAGAAAATTCAAGATTTTCCAAAGTTTAACAACAATTTCAATGACTGTTCAATATCGAGTGTTTCCTCCTCGTGCTCTGATGAGGGTTTCCATCCGTCTGGGCATGCTGCGGATGATGTTATCAATGGTTTCTTGGAGCAACCTCTGCCATTCTTCAAGTAATGCGTTTCGCAACTCGTTGAGATTATTGGGAGGGGGCATTCTTGACTTTACACTCCTCTTTAGCAAGTCCCAGACGTGTTCTATAGGGTTCATATCGGGGGACCGTGCTGGCCACTCCATCACCGTTATACCAACATGGTTTAGGTATGTCTGTACTGTGCGAGCACTGTGAGCCCGAGCATTATCCTGCATTAGAATGAAGTTGTTACCAATAAAGGGGGCAAATGGCACAACATGTTCTTCTAAAATCTCCCTGATATACCGATCAGCATTCAGATTCCCGCCATCGACCACTACTAACTCCGTACGAGCTCCTAAACATATTCCTCCCCAGACCATAATTGAACCGCCGCCATATGCAACTGTATTTTCAAAATTAGACTGGATATACCGTTCTCCTTTGCGTCTCCATACTCGCTGCCTTCCATCAATTTGATTTAACATAACTCTGCATTCATCAGTAAAAAGAACCTGTCCCCAGTCGTCGAAGTCCCAATCACGATGTTCACGACCAAAGTGTAGACGGTTTGTGCGATGATGTCTCTCAAGTTTTGGGGCTTTGGCGGGCACATACGAGCCTATACCCACTTCTTCGAATCTTCTACGAACTGTCCGCTCACTCATCCTTACTGCTCGTACCTCTTCCAGTAAATTTCGAGCCTGCACCGCCGTTAGTCTCGTGTTCCGTCGGACTTGAAGTTGGAGAAAACGGTCATCCCTCCTTGAAGTACACCTTTTCCGGCCTTGTCCTCTCCTTCTCACTAGAGCATTCGTCAATCTGTATCGTTGGATGCTACGATAAATCGTTGATAACGATCGACGAAGGCTTCTGGCAATCGATCTGTAGGTTTGACCATTTCTCCTCATTTGATCTGCCCTAATGATTTCTGATGGCGTTAAATCAGGCATAATTAGATGCTCGTAAATTATCAATATGCGAAAAAACTCAAAAGCATCAAAAACTGCAATTCAAAGCTTTTCAAATGGAATTCACGAACCTTCTAAAAACGGACAAGCGGTGGAAAAAATGAATCAATGAAAATTAAAACAAAAGAATGAAAAAAAGGGCAGTCGCTTAGTATTCCATTTTTAAATTAAAACCCAAATTTAAAAAAAGCTTGTTTAGCCGGCCAGTAACACGCAAAAATGCGTAAATACTCCCTTTTTTTTCTGTTCCGCTAATTGTGCCGGTGTGTGTATAATAAACTCGCTAGTTGTTAAGAAACGTGCTTGTAAAACTTTGATAAACTTTTTTATTTAAAATCTAACCTGTATTATGAAGAATTGTGACTATTTATTGCCGAAAAGTTCTCTAGAATTAATGTATGTACTCGTAATGTATAATATACATATGAAACACATAAATAAGAGGGCGGCAAAATTTTCTTGCCACTGAGGTATCTACTTGTAGTTTGTAGAAGGCAAACCCTGGAACACTGATACGTACCTATTGAAAATAATTGTTACATCGATAAAAGCTAAACTATTCCCCAGTTACATAAGATGTTTTAGTATTGATGCGGGTGTGAAATCGCATACCAATCTTAAATATTGGAAACGTTTTGATTACAGCTTTCGATGTTAAAAAATCACGTCTCCTACCTACGGGCTACGATACGGTAGGCCAGGCCAGGCAGCCAACTAAATCTTGAAATATCTTATGTATAATACTTAGATACCTATTATTATATTAGATGCAATACATTATATTTTAGGGTAGGTACCGTACCTCAAAAGAAAAAAACGGAACCCTTTGTTGTCCGTCTGTCTGTCAAAACCCATAATCTCGGGAACGCGTGGAGTCGACAGAAAAGCTGTGAAAACATCAAATTTCTAAGTCAACGTAAAAAAAAGATACGGCCTTTTCTAGCCTGCGCAGACGACGGACTTTGTCCCCGGAGGACAAAATCCCCGAATCGTAAAAAAATATGTCCTCCGAGGACTTGCGCGGACTCAACGCACACGGGCTATTCCACTAGTCCCTACCAGCTGTCCCTACTGGTAGGGACGGTGAGCGATCATTTGTCCCCTGAAAATTTAGAGAAGCGCACGCTATGGAAGCGAATATTCTAAGATTACGTTGTGTTGTAATTTACATGAAGTTTAAGAAAAAGAGAAGTAGTTTTAAAAGATAATACTGAGTCCATCCCTTTATATCGGATTAATGAATGGATATTTTCATGCGAAGCATGCTCAGTTGAAACCATAAATTAGAATTTTTTGCTATGGTTGAAACAATATCCAAACAGATTCTTCAAATATTATAAAACGGCGGTTGGAATTTTTGAGGAGTTGTTGTCAATTGTGAAACCCTCTAAAAGTTATTCTGACAATCATGAGGATGTGCATTGGTCCAGAAGAAAGAATTGTTGTTATTAATTGATTAATAATAATAAATAAGCAAAAAATACCATATTTAGTTTTTTTCCTAATTCGACATTAAATTCCTAAATGATAATTTTTCATATAAATTGGTATTTATTTTTCGTATAATCGATTTTTAAATATCGATTATTCATAAGAAAATAAACCATTTCAAAAAGTCCATTATTATTAAGAAGAATAATCGATATTTTTTTCGATCAATGTCGATCGAGCGCGCAGCGAAGACTAAAATGTGCTGTGTGCGTTGCAGCGCCTAGTCACGTTAGTTCTATTTTTTCGGGGACTGCCGCGTACTTTTTGTCCTGTCCCGCCCCTCGGTGTCCGCGATTATACGGGGGACTTTTTGTACGCAATACTTTTAATCCCTCGTGTGCGTTACTCGATGCAGCTGTAAGCGATCTATTTTGGCGGACAAAAAAATACGGGGACAAAAGTGTCTCGTCTGCGCAGGCTATTATGCCGCAAAATCGTATAGTTCCGCTACAGACTCGTGGTCTTCGACACTCTCAAGGGAATCAAAATTTTTATGGCTTAGTAATTACTAATTACTTACCTACTTTCGGTGACAAAACTAAATTGGATATAAATATGAAAACTATACATTTGTAATTCAATCACTTGTTAAATCATAAAAATATAGTCTTTATTTAAAGTAGGTACGTAATCAATCATCGAGGTATAATACTCATGTAGGTTTTGTACGGAACCCTCGGTAGGTGAGTCCGACTCGCACTTGTCCTGTTTTTTTTCCACTCGCCACTCTGTGCCCGTGGGCACCACGGACCTGCAAGCTCCGTAGTTCCAGCCGATTGTATTATAATTTTCTGAAAATTAAACGATAGTTATTAGATACCTACTTACAGACTATAAATAAAAAAAAGACGTGTAGCACTCGGGGACTGCCGCGGTAAAGCTATTGCATAGCATTTTTTATCAACAAGACTGCCGAAAAGAAACGACGTTAGACAATGCACGGCCTTCAAGCCACAATCAATGGGGACAACGGGAATACACCATTTAAATGGTTAGCAGAGTATTCGTATTTTTGTAAGCAGAAAAATATTTAATCTGTAAGCAGAAATAGCTAATTGGTCAGCAACCTTAGATAAAAGCAACTAAGTCAGCAACTCATGGCCAGCAAACATTACAAAACCTATCAGCATTTTATGTCATTCTGGATGGCTGTAATTATTTTTGAGGTGCAATGAGCTGCTACTGCTTACTAAAATTTTGGTAAGCACTCAGAGGGGAAGCCAAAAAATATTTTTTGAGTAATCTTAGCAAACTTGTCATGCGCAAAATGGGCGCATTCCTTACAAAGATTAAGAAGGACTTGGGATTATGCAACTTTTATCATTATAATGATTATTTAGTATTATTACCATTACAAGTAGTGGTGGTGGTGGTGGTGGTGGTAGTGGAAGTGGGAGTGGTGGTGGTTGTAGTGGGGGTGGGTGTGGGAGTGTGAGGGTGTGTGAGTGGGAGTGGGGGTGGGTGTAGGGTGGGAGTGGGCGTGGGAGTGGGGGTGGAAGTGGGGTTGGGGGTGGGGTGGGAGTGGGAGTGGGAGTCAGAGTGGGAGTGGGACTGCGACCGGGACCCGGACTCGGACTCGGACGCGGACTCGGACTCGGACTCGGACTCGGACTCGGACTCGGACTCGGACTCGGACTCGGACTCGGACTCTGGACACTGGACTCGGACTCGGACTCGGACTCGGACCTCCGTGCCCGTCGGAGTGGGGAGCGTGAGGTTTTTTTCGTTACGGAATTTCTGGATTCGGTCCCCGCGCTCAAGGCCCGCGATAGAAGCTATGCAATAGCTTAAAAAAATAGTTTTATAAGAACAAAAACTAGCCTAAGACAGGTTTAGATAAACGAATGTATAGACACCTCATATCCAGCCGCTGGGATGTTACTGGTATACCTACCTACTTACACACGTTCACGCTGTCGGGAATTATTAGATTCTATTACTGACATTTTTCTTCTGAAAGCAAATAACGTAAGCGCGTATATAAGCGTCAGGTCCGCTGGACCAAGTGCGATATTTTATGTTTGGAGTTTAGAGATTATCAATTTTTACCTTTTTGATACTATATGGCACAATGACGTCTTTTTTTTTTAAAAAAAATCTTACGCCTTTTATCCCCGAGGGACATTTCACGAGACATATTGGACCCCTAAACGTGATAGGTGGTGAGCCCATCGCCGGACCGGGTCTATTTACACATGTCTCAGAATTAATTCTGAGACCTGCGGGTTTCCTCACGCACGATGTTTTCCTTCACCGTCGAGCTAGTGATAAATATGCTAGTGATAAGTTTTTGAAAAACTCATTGGTTCATGCAAGGATTCGAACCCGAGCCTCTCTGATGTTCGGTCTTTTTATATTTAGCATTATTGATTTGGCACGTTGTGTGAGTGTAAGTATTTATAGTCTAAGATACGAATATAAGACGAACTTCACCGAGCTGCTTATACCTAGGATGAAAAGTATTTTATATCAAAAATAATATGTTAAAAAAGATATCACGAGTGGGTGACAAAATTCAGTAGGAAGTAAGATAGAAGTAAGTTTAGTAGAGACAGTAAGTGTGATAGTGATATTGGAAGGAGGGTGAATGCAGGTAATATGATGAAGCCAGGTGAGCCAGAAAGTGACTAAAAAAGCACGCCTGGCTGTTTATGATGGGGTGTTGGTTCCTTATGTATGGTAGCGAGAGTTGGGTATGGCACAAGAAGCACGAGAGTCGAATAAATACAGTAGAAATGCGATCGATAAGAAGCATGAGTGGAGTACATGTGGAGTACGATTGATTGATAGAATGAGGAATAGTGTAATCCGAGAGCGTTGTGGCTTGAAAGAGGATGTACTTAGTGACTAAAATTGAGAAAGGAATGCTCAGGTGGTTTGGATTGGACATATCGAGCGGATGGATGAAACGAGACAAATATAAAAGGGGATTGTGAGTGGCCAAGTCGGCAAAGGGCGACCTAGGCGTACCTACTTACATCGACCAGATCGGCGATGTATTGAAAAAAAGCCAGATAAAGAGTACCTACCCGAAACCGACGTCGAGCTTGTATGAACCGATTGATTTATGTGGATGAGGCGTGTGAGGTAGGTATGCCAGGATCGTAGCAGGTGGCGGGCTGTTGTCTCTGCCTACCCCTTCGGGAAAAAGGCGTGAGCATATAATATGTATATGAGTGCTTTTTGAAATTCTTGTCTGTATATCTGTCTGTCTGTGCACGCATGACTCAAAAACTACTGGACGGATTTTGTTGAAATTTGATATGGAGTTAACTGAATACCTGGGTCAACATCTAGGGTAGTTTTTATTCCAGTAAAATATCTCATTCGCGGGATAATTAAAAAACTGGGTAGAAAGAGAAATACGTACTACCTACTTCGAAACGATAACACCTAGGAACTTGAAAAGTGGTATGCCTAGGTATCTTATATACATACTAGCGGCCCGCCCCGGCTTCGCACGGGTGGACATTTGTTTTTTAAACATTTTGGGATGCACTTAGAGTAAATATATCTTTATGCAGAACATAAGATAGGTTCTTATTATTTTTCAAATAGCCTGTGCCCATTGCAGCGGCGTTGTCCGCGCCGAATTCCTGTTTATTTTTATTTTATTTTATTTGCAACACAATACACACACATACTGTTCCAGTGGGAATTTCTAAAAATCCCTTCATAGAGCGTTTGCGAACGACATATTATTATAAGACACTTACATACCATATTTCAAGTTTCTAGGTAGGTATTATCGATTGGGAGTAGTACGTATTTCTCTTTTTAACCAGTTTTTAGGGTTCCATACCCAAATGGTAAAACGGGATCCTATTACTAAGTCTCCCTGTCCGTCCGTCTGTCTGTCCATCTGTCACCAAGCTGTATCTCATGAACCGTGATAGTTAGACAGTTGAAATTTTCACAGATGATGTAGTTATTTCTGTTGCCGCTATAACAACAAATACTACAAAACAGAATAAAATAAATATTTAAGGGGTTCCCATACAACAAACGTTATTTTTTTGGCGTTTTTATGTTGATAGACACAAAAAACCACACTTCTCCAATTTCTCCATACTAACTTCAAACCCTACTTTCACCCCTTTAGGGGATGATTTTCGAAAAATCCAAAAACACGTGTCTCATAATTTATTTCTAAGAGTATTTGTGTCAACTTAGAAGTTAATAGACGTAAAAAACAACACATCTCCATACAAACTCCTATCCCCTATTTCACCCCCTTAGGGGGTGATTTTCGGAAAATCCAGAAATAGGTGTCTTGTTGTTTGTTTTGAGGAGTATTTTTTGAAAGTTTCGTATTGATACACTTAAAAAAGAGGGTTTTCCATACAAACTTCAACCCCTACTTTCACCCCCTTGGAGGATGATTTTCGAAAAATCCTAGAACTAATATCTCATAGTTTGTTTTGAAGAGTATTTGTGCCAAGTTTAAAGTTGATACACGCAGAAATCACACTATCCCATACAAACTTCAACCCCCTCTTTCACCCCCTTTGGGGTTAAATTTCGTAAAATCCTTTCTTAGCGAGCATCTACACTATAAACGTAACCTACACACAAAATTTCATATTTATATGTTCAGCTGTTTGGGCTGGGCCTTGATTTTTAGATTTAGCTTCTCCTTTTATACCTATCTTCTATATATATATATATATATAAAGAGAGAAGTCCTGACTCACTGACTCATAAACGCCCAGCCTAAACCCTTAGACCTAGAAAGCTGTTTTTTTTACAGCTATTGTTTTTAAGACGTAAGTTAGCACTAAGAAAGGATTTTTCGAAATTCAACCCTTAAGGGGGTGAAAAAGGGGTTGAACGTTTGTATGGAAAACCTTAATTTTTGAGTGTATCAATTTAAAACTTTGTAAAAATACTCTATAAAACAAACGAAAAGAAACGTATTTCTTAATTTTTCAAAAAACACCCCAAAGGGGGGTGAAAGAGGGGGATGGAGTTTGTATTGAGACGTGTTGTTTTTTACGTCTATCGACTTGAAACTTGGCACAAATACTTTTAGAAATAAATGAGTAGATATGTGTTTTTGGATTTTCCGAAAATCGTCCCTTAACTCTTCAATTCCTATGAAAGTAGGGGTTGAGTTTGTAATGTATGGAAAACCTTCCACGTTCATGTATGTATGGAAAACCCTAATTTTTGGTGTATCATTTCGAAACTTTTAAAAATACTCCTCAAAACAAACCACAAGACACGTACTTCGGGATTTGCAAAAAACACCCGCTAAAGTCGTGAAACAGGGGGTTGGAGTTTGTACGGAGACGTGTTGTTTTTTACGTCTATCAACTTGAAACTTGGTACAAATACTTTTGAAGATAAATGAGTAGACACGTGTTTTTGGATTTTTCGAAAATCGTTCCCAAAAGGGGTGAAAGTAGGAGGTTAAAGTTGGTATTTTTTTTTTATGATATAAAAGGGGGCAAACGGGCAGACGATTCACCTGATGGTAAGGTCCGTCGCCCATGGACACCTGCAACTCAAGAGTCACAACTGCGTTGCCGACCTTTGAGGTGGGAGTAGGGAGAGGAGGGGAGGGGGAGGGGGAGATTGGGGCCTCCGGTTTCCTCACTCACTCAACAAAACGCTATGCATTGCTTTACGCTGGTTTTCTGTAAGGCCGTGGTATCACTCCGGTCGAAGCATGGCTCTCCCACGTTCATGTATGTATGGAAAACCCAAATTTTTGGTGTATCATTTCGAAACTTTTAAAAATACTCCTCAAAACAAATAACAAGACATGTATTTCTGGATTTTCTAAACCCCCCCCCCCCCCCTGAGGCGGTGAAACAGGGCGTTGGAGTTTGTATGGAGACGTGTTGTTTTTTACGTCTCTTAACTTGAAACTTGGCACAAATACTTTTACAAATAAATTATGAGACACGTGTTTTTGGATTTTTCGAAAACTATTTCTTAAAGGAGTGAAAGCAGGGGTTGAAGTTGGTATGAAAAAATGTGTTTTTTTTCTACTATCAACTTGAAACTTGGCACAAATACTCTTCAAAAGTCTACATACAAGGTCCACTTCTTTTTTTGAGAATTCACTATGGGTTCCTTGAGGGAATTTGTTTGTTATAATGAGCACATGCATAACCTTTGGTATCAAGAACTAATTCAAAAATCATAATCCAGAGAGTGTCCTAGGCTATACGAGTACAATACGTAATTTATTTTTTATTTTTAGTACTGTATGTGTAATTTTTTCTCAGAAAAACGAATTAGCATAGAACTGAATTCAGTTAGGGCTACCTGTGGAAACCGTACTGTTATCGCTCTTTATATAAGAAATTTTGTTAGACAAAACTAAAGTAGTTACGAATGCATTACCATATTTTTATATTAGTATACTAATTGGGGTGTATGAGGAATTGCGCTTATTCTGGGACGCGTTGTATATAGGGTGTTTTGAATAACGAAAATATAAATAAATAGCAATGATAGCCCACTGCCTAAAGAGCCCGCCTCTCATTCGTGAGGCTCGGGTTCCAATCCTGGCATGTACAGTCAAGTTTTAGTAAGGATCCCTAATTCTTTTTCATCATAGATATAGCATATGTTACTCAGGAATAATGTAGCATTCTAATGGTAAAAGAGATTTTTTAATCGGTCCAGTAGTTTTTGAGTTTATTCGTTATTAACAAAGGCACAAAACTATAAATGACTGAGGGGTGTAGTTTCAAAACCCACTAAAGCATTTTTTGGAAATTTTGTACAAAACGTTTTTTTAATCTATTGTAGTTAATTTAATGAAACAGTTAATATTTCGTGATAAATTGGTTGCCACGGCATTTCAACCCTTAAAAATGTGAAAACCATTAATATATTTACAAGCATTTTCAAGAAAATATAAAATTAAAATGTATTATAGAGGAATTTGCAACCAACCTGTCATTTTAGTGGGTTTTGAAAATAAACTGTCATTCTGAAGGGGGTTTTGAAACTAACCTTATAATGCTCGATGGATGACATTATGCTATAAAGCATAGAGACCAATCTCAGTAAACTGTATCCAGCTATGTATTAAAATTAACTAATGAAAAACAAAGTAAGTAAGTATCAATCAACTCTATAATGTACACCAATAAAAATATGCAACAAGTGACACAATGATAAAAAAATTACATTGGGCGGTCTTATCGATTTAAGCGATTTCTTGCAGATAACCTCAGGAACAAAGAGCGGAAACAATTTGTTTAATAAAAAAATTTTTTTTTTTATTTAACAAATTGTTTCCGCTCTTCTTTTCTTTTCTATGTCTATAGGTATAGTAGTTTAGTTGATAACCGCTATCAAAATTCATCACTCTTCAGCACATACTACAAGCAGGTACTCATTACTTATTGTAGCATAAAACTTTCTAACGAACTTTTGAAGTAAGTTTTAGGTAAGATTTTACTCACCGTTTTCTGGGCTCCTTTTCGCGTTTCCAAGATTCTGGATGGCGTGGCAGTTTCCGAGCATCTTTGGGATCACATTTTTTTACAAACTGCGCTAGATCTTCCATCCTTTTTAATGAATTTTGTTTAAAAACCGCGAGCAAGTCTCATCTACACAGCCAAAATCCCCATACTATTTTAAAGTCACGTGTTTGCAATGCGACGCTCTCATTGGTCGATTTCATTTTAAAGGACTTTGATTGTGATATTAGATATTTTAGCGTCCTTTGCAACTAAACTTATTTTTTAAATTGTATTTACTGTGCATTTTAGAGGGGTATGAAAATTTACATAATTATGATCTATTGCAAAGTAAATTTAAAAACCTTTCTCTTAGTACAAAAATGTAAAAATGTATTCGAAATCGTTATAGAGGGTTTTGAAATTACACCCCTCGTTTCTTCTTTATAATATTATTAGTGTTGATAGATGGATAGTGTAGATTATCCTTCTTTATATATTTTTGAAACGCAAAGAAATAACAAGTTCTACGCGGACGAAGTCGCGGGCATCAGCTAGTACGTAACTATATAGATGTCGTAAGGTACCGCTATGATGGGATTTTCAGGAATTCCCACAGGAACAAACTAGATCCACGCGGGCAACGCCCGTACCTATGTATTAGGTGTCTCATACGTCGTAGGCAGCCACTATGAATGGATTTTCGAAGATTCCGACGGGAACGGGAACAAACTGGATCCGCGCCGCTGGGCACACGCTAGTACTACTTATATTATTTTTGTTTTTTTGTGTTATTTTTTATTTATAATCAGGTTTCCTTCGAAGACTGTTTAGTGAATTAAGTAGACTTCCTGGTTTAGTAGCGAGTTCATTGCAAAGGTGAATGCTCAAAAAAAACCCAGGCCCGGCGCAAAAGAAAAGTCACTCAACTTATAGGTAATTATAATGTAATTAAATACTGCATAGGAGGCAATCGAAAATCATCGAAATCAATGGCTTTAAGTGTGAAAATGCTATTTGTAAGTATTTTTTATAGACTAGCTCTCTACCGCGTAGCTTCGCCTACGTTATATCAGTGTTTCCCGTGGGAATAAGATATTTCCCTGCGGTAAAAAGTAGCCTTTATTGATCAGTGATTCAAATGGTGAAAGAGTTTTAGAAATCGGTCCAGTAGTTTTTGAGTCAGTTCGTTACAAACATACACACACACACATCCATATACAAAATGATGAAAACTATGTCTTATTAAGATGTCGCATACAATCGAGGCACGTAAGAAGCAAGACGTATTACCTACACGTACATTCTTTATAAAAGGGAAAATGGCATATCCGGCTATTACTGTTCCTGCGTTCACGGGAGAAGAACATTGGGTTGTTGCGCCCACGTCATGAGCGTTTTATATTATTTAGGGCGGGCTAGACATGAAGAACAGTTCGACAATTCCGCATCATTTCTGGATCATGTCGTATTAGACCTAGAGAACTTGTAAGCGTAATTATATTTTAAATAAAAAGTACATTTACAGTGTTTTTTCTTCTATCTGACATTATTTTTAATGATTTACTTGTAAAAATAGGTAATAGAGAAGTTGGTTGAACATGTCATTATAGGTAAACCTACGCTTTTAAACCGCAACTGTATCTGTTTATTGCTCCTTTTACCGATACATTCTATCACCCCTGTAAAAATACGAATGGCAATTTCACACATATAGCCATTGATTTCGATGATGCCCCTAATGCTTTGAGTACCAACTCAAAGCCCTAATGCAGAATAAAATAACATATGTTTACCTATATTTTGAGTTACTTTTCTTTTGCGCAGGGCCTGGGTTTTTTTTTCATACTTCATGAGAGCATTCTCCTTTATGCGCTAAACATTAGTGGTATAATATTCCTCGTATTTTATTACCAGAACCATATATATATCATTGTAGAGCTAATTTACTGGGCTATTTGATAACATAATGAAATATTTTAAAATGCCACCCTATGTTTGAAAAATTCAGTAATATATGAGGGTTTAGGTCACTGAGAAACGAACCTCACCCTTTTGGTCTATGGACCTAAAATGACTTAAAATAATTATTTAGTTAAGTGTTCAATAAGGCTAATCGAATTTGTATGATTATTTAGTATTCCCTGAATTATTAAATTATTATTTTTTTGTTAGTCAAAGTGGTATGTTCGTTTCGTGGTCCAAGGGCCAAGGAGTAATAGTGTTCTGTGCTCCATGTAGGTGAAGACGTGTCATATTGACATTGGCAGAGTGGCAGACCGACAACATAATAAAAAAAACTGTGTTTTATTTCACTTCCGCCTATAGGTTAATGACAGATAAGAGTGAGAAAGAAAGTAGAGCGCTATCTCTTTCACGTAGCACATATATCGCTACTTTCGTGCAAAAAAAATATTTATTTCTTTTAAATATTTCTTTTTACGACTCTGAATTCAAGCTTTTTTGATTTCATCTAGAAAAATATATGTTGGATGGGTTACCAATATTTTGATAATGTTGCAAGCAGATTTTTGTACTTTGAAGAATTATACAAATCAGGGGGCATTCTGGGGGGGTGTTTTGTAGGACATATTTGTTTAAAATAATATCTTCTCACCGCTCTACAAACTCAGACCTCTATAGTATTTTTCATTTATTATTATACCACCCTCAATAGATTTTCTAAACATCATTTGTCGTTGAAAACTGTTTGTTTCCAACTGGCATGTACTCTTTAGCCGAGTCAAAAATATATGAATTCGTGTCGTTTTTAGGCTGATGGCTCAATTGCCAATGCTTTATTAAATATAATATGAGTAAAGAACGTGAGCTAGGGATAAGCACATAAAAAAATACTCGATATTTACAGTGTCGATATTGTATCAAGACAAAGATGCTTTGATATATAGATAATCGTATATTCCTATAAAAGTTATAAAATATTGATTCAAAAATACTTACAGATTTCTACCATCGCATACTCAATATTTTTTGGATAGAGGTATATAAAAGGGATTATTTACCAAAATATTAAAGCGTGGAACGCAACAGTTTTCGAGATATAATTGTTTGAAAAAACTTAAAAATAACCTCAAACTGTAAAAATTAAACGCGATCACATATGTCAAACGTCATGGCGTTTGGTTTTGTCTATACTAAATGTCAAATTTGTACATTAATGCGTCAAACTGATCAAACTGTATGGTAATTTTTGATAAATAAAAAACAAAGTGTACCTGGAACTTAATGTTATTTGACATAGATGTCATTAGCCATTTTGTAGGTTATTCACAACTTGGATTCTTTAGGTTCAAACGCTCTAGTAAGCAAGGCCAGAAAAATAAATGACGCCATTTTGTTAGGTCAGCTAATGTCATCAGGCAGGCAGGGTTCAACTGTAGTCACGAAACCGAATCAAATTACCCCGATTCTAGGTAGTCTTGTTTAATGGTCAGCTTTAGTGCTGGGTTAGCTTAGGTTTCTTGTGACCACGACGCACGAGCCGAGCGAGCAGAGCGGTGAAATGCCAGAACCGATTTGTTCCCTGGCCACTTGTCTAAGGCAGAATACGAGAAGGTTGTATACTAAGTTATGTCACCTTTTTGTTTTTTTTATTTCTCCAAAACTATTGGTCTGCGCGCTCTAGGAGTGGTTAGGGGGATTACCCCGCTCCTTACCCCCACTAAATCAAAGTTGCTTAATCAAAAGTCCTTCCAATATCAATCAGACCATAATATAAAAATCATTATAAATTATGCAGTAATATTTGGCATTAATAGATATTGTATCGATATTTGTATTTTTAAGAATCGATGTTTTTTGGCCATCTCTAAAGCAAGTGCGAGCCGCGAACGTGAGCGAGCGAGCCAGACAGAAAATTTAAAGGAAAGTGGCTTCGTTTGATTATAATTTATGAATGAAGTGGATGGAAATTATAAAAAACGCCATATTATTATAATAGAAACAGTCAAATTACTCGGTATTCATTAATATTACGTTAGATGTTGAAGAAATAAATCGTGAATTGATTGTGCCCTCATTGGAGTAGCTTGGCCGGGTTATTGACGTTTCATCGTTTCCTCAAGTAATAAGAAAGCTTCACTCCTGCCAGACTCCTGTTTGTGTATTACGCTGATTCGTGGGCGTGTAGTACGTTGTGAATAGTTGTAAGAGCTATCTACCACTGTGAAGTGTGAAATTGTGATTTGTTTAGTTTGATAAAATATGTGGTACAAATTCGCATTGATGTGGCAAACCGGATCGCACCAAGGTGGAGAAACCGTGAAATTGTTATAAGGTAATTTTTTATATATTTTGTAATACCAATTCAAATTACCCCGCAGTAGATTTTTCTCAGTACTTTATACTACAATAAACATTAAAATATGTATTAGAACACAGACCTAGAATCGCGCCTTACGGCATTAGACATTAAATACAATAAGGACAGATTTTTTACTTAAAAATTGTTCACCAAACAGAACCAGAAAGACAGACATCGGAGGAGGGTTGCCAAAGACATGTACATTAACCTATTAGATGTAAATATAGATAAATACTCATGGGAAGCTATCTTAGTGGTAACACTGGAGCTAGATTATACATTTTTTACATGTACGTATTTTACTTAGCTTAAAATTATATTTTTCAGGTTGCTATGTGTATTTTTAAAAAAGGACTTCAAAAATGGAAGAGGTTCTATGTACATTTGTATGTATTGCTGTTTGTATATTCATATATAAGTTACTGAAAAAAAGATAAAACTAATATCTCGTGAATATCCAGAAATGGAATACCTCTGCCTATCCCCGCGGGGATAACAGGCGTGACATTATTTATTATTATTTAAAAAAAAAAATCATATAAATGAAATATAAAATACCTACTGGTAAAGTGTGTGTATGGTATTAAATAATTTACAAACTTCTGATGTTGTCAATATAGAATTTATTATTATTTTCTCTTCTATTTTTAGTTTCCTGAGAGGTTAAATAGAGTTAGGCAACATTCTGAAATATAAAGAAAAAAAGAGGATTTTTTTATCTGTAATTAATAATTATTGTAAATGAATGTATATTTTCTTTGTAAATAAATGTTATTAATTTATTCATCATCAAGAAAAAAGAATATTTGTATATACATATATATTTTTAATTTCAAGCCTTTATTAGCCATGATACAGAAATTCACAAAATTTATTATTCACTTATACATGACATACTTTTAATTTCCTAGAATTATTATTAGCTTATCTATTACAAAATTAGAAATATTATGTATTCGAGTTATATTTTTCATTCCCATTGGTTTAAATTCATTAGATGCCTTAAGATAATATCCTTTATTGTATATATCAGTCTCCCTTATTGGCGTGTAATTTGACACAAAGGCCTCCTCCAATGTTTAGTTTAGATTTTTGCTTATTATGTTTTTGTACATGTTAGTTTTTTAGATTTTGTTTTTGTACATTTTTATTTCTGTACATTTTGTTTCTGTTGGATCATTGGGCAGAGTCCTACTTCCCCACGGTGACTGCTGTCCGCATTGGGGAATTAGGTTGTTTGTTGTCTTTATGTGGTTTTGTCCGAAACAAAACCACATAAAGACAACAAACAACCTAACCGGGCTGATGTGCATTAGTTGTTATATAAGTAAGGTTCTTGTGTTCGAAAGCTTTTATTTTAGTTAATTTGCTTTCGGCAATCTCCTTTCTATTGTTAAGAACAATTTTAGATGATGTATATTAAGTTTAGATGTTGTTGTTGAGGGTGATCTTTTCCTTTTTTCATTTCCTTTACTTCAATTGTTACTTTTCTTTATTATCAACTATTACCGTTATAGGACAATTTCCTTTTATTTTTATTTTTTTATGTTGTTTTTCTTTCAAGTCTTTTCTGAGTTTAAGGATTTCTTTAGGTTAATCTTTAGTAGCATATGTATTTAGAGAGAAGTTTTTATTATTCTTAAGGATTTCTGTTCTTTTCCATTCTAGGGTTCGCTTTACTAGTATTAGTCTTCGTTTTTTATCATCCTTTTTTCCTAGTATAGGTATAGGACTTATTTTCCATATGTCGAGCTTTCTATGCCCGCATAATATACTTACATAAATATTTCGTTATAGGTACAAGTTACATCTTCACTTTTTTTAAATTAAATTTTAAGTATAGATAATAATTACTTTTTCACACCACATGCTCGACAAAGCCGGATTATATATCAT
This sequence comes from Ethmia dodecea, assembly GCA_963855545.1. Classification (NCBI taxonomy): domain Eukaryota; kingdom Metazoa; phylum Arthropoda; class Insecta; order Lepidoptera; family Depressariidae; genus Ethmia; species Ethmia dodecea. The sequence goes on from OY979449.1 coordinate 6,417,918, forward strand.
ATAAACGTCACCGAAAGCAAGACATTATATTCCTTGGCTTTAACCGGGTTATAATGTTGTATGGAATTTCATTATAACCCTAGGTCAATAATGTAATTTTCACTTTTCATAATCCTTATTGCTATGACGATAAAGTCTAATTTCGTTAAGCAAAATGTGGTGCAGTCGTGGCCAACTCGATTTTCGAAAACCGAAGCCGCGACCAACTAGATTCGCACGATCTTCAATTGTTAAATCAAGTACCTAGGTCACGCCGGCAGAAACAAGTTGCTGTATCCATTTTATAGCTTTAACATTTCAAAAAGAATATCGAAAATGTCGAGTGATGAAAGTACTTTGACTTCAGAGTCTATTATACTAGATGCCATAGGCATTGTCAATAATCTACTACTATGCAATTGCATTTTATTGTCTCGCATAAGGTGAGAAAAGTAGAGTATATAACTCGGGAATAAAACTGTTTTTGTCTTGGGCGATAAAATCCCTCACTAAACTCAAGACTCAGTCTTAATTCCCTCGCTTCACTCGGGAATAAAATAATAACTCCCTCGCTGCGCTCGGGAGTAAAACTGGGAGTCCTTCGTTACGTTCAGGATTCAATGTCGCGCCCGTGACATAAAACAGTGCTTTATTCCCTTGTTGTATAATCTACTATTAATTGCAATATAATATATAATGTGTATTGAAAAAGAATATGTTCAGTACTGTATCCCAGAACGCGATCAAGTCGCAGGCAAAAGCTAGTAGGTACTATAACCGCAAAGTTGTGTAAGGAAGGATATACGGATGATGTTTGTTACTCTTTCACGCAAAAACTACTAAACGTATTTTGATGAAACTTCACAGTAATACTGTTTATACATCAGACTTATACAAGTTATCGAAAGAAGTCGCAGGCGTCCGCTTATTCTAAATATAACAATTGTAGCGCGGCACGCAGGCGTTCGCGTGCTCCTTGCTATCGAGAGGGGACGTGTCCAAGTGGAGGGTTGCTGCGGCGCAAACCCTTCGAGCCACCCTTGATCATGTCTCTTGACTTGAATCATAATGACATTATATTTTACGAGGGTTCTCATATCACTAGGGACCTCTAAAATAGTTGAAACTTGAAAGTCATTAGATTCTTATACAGAAAAGTCAATATTTCAAATTCTTTTCTTTAAATATTTAATATTTAATTACTTATTTCGAGCTCTTTTTCTTATACAAGGTGTCTCAAAAGAAAGTTTATATCTTGTTAGTAGATAAAATAAAAAAATAAGATGTTTATAATAAAAATGTTTATTAATTTTAAAAGAACAGTACCTACACAGGACCAATTTTAGAATTTTTTTCACCAATAGAAAGCTGCAATATCCCTGAGTAACATAGGCTATATTTTATCCCCGTATTCCCACGGGAACGGGAATTGCACGAGTTCACGGATAAAGAGAGATTTAGGTCTATGAGTTCATTAATAATAAAACTACCCAGGCCATACATACATACATCTCACGCCTATTTCCCACTGGGGTAGGACTAGACCGAGACAATAGACTGCCACTTGCTGCGAACCTGGCAGATCTCACGTGCTTCATCCTCATTCATCAAACGGCTCATGCATGCTCGTCGGTTTCAGGTACTCTTTATCTGGCTTTCGCTGATTTGGTCTATCAGCTTGTACTATCAAATGAAAGAGTGAATAGGGCTCTAGATCTCAACATAATATGGTCATTCGAGCCGGATAGTGTTGGCGTATCCATTCACTACATCGTCTCAGGCCGTAACGCTCTCGAATCACACCATTCCTCACTCTATCTGGCAATCGTACTCCACTAATGCTTCTTAACGAGCGCATTCCCAACGCATTTATTCGAATTTCATGATTCTTCTGCCATACCCAACACTCACTGCCATATATTAACGTGGGTCATAGTTATCATGTACAGCCAGGCGTGTTTTTCTGAAACCATCCACTTTTTTCGACACTCTTTATAAAGGAGTGCATTTCCCCTTTTAACAATTTTTCCTGATTTCACTCTCCTTTTAATATCACTGTCACACTTTCCGTCTCTTGTAAACTTACTTCTCAAATATACAAACTGAAACCTGATCTACTTTCTCACCTACAACCATAATGTAACATTCAGAAATGTCCCTATTTTTCTCTATAATCATTACGTCTTGTCAGGCCAATTCTGTGTAATAGTTATAAATCCACGGTTAAAAGACCTTTTTCAAATTGAGATAATAAAATAATCTAAAACAGCCAAATGAGTTCAAAAGGTATACCTAATTATTCAAGTTGGCCTCATTCACATGAATATTGCGTGTAATATAAAAAGCTTTGAAATCACCGAAGCCAGTGGCCTTTACGCGGAATGAAGGTAGTTACCGCGTTATTGTATAGGCGCAAGTTGTTTTAATCATTTTCATTGGTTAGAGTAAGCTTAATGAGCAGCAGGAAAAAATACACCAGTCTTTTTGGTAAAGCTTAATTAACATCATATTTAGGACTATGTAAAATAGACGTACCTACTTAGATATTTGTACTGCTGATTTAATTATATGATTTAAGTATACTTACTATGGAGCAGTGATAGCCCGGACGGTTAAAGAGCCGGCCGAAAATCAGTGAGGCTCGGGTTCGAATCCTGGCATGTACCAATGAGTTTTTCAAAACTTACGTACATATTTATCACTAGCTCGACGGTGAAGGAAAACATCGTGAGGAAACCCGCAGGTCTCAGAATTAATTCTGAGACATGTGTAAATAGACCCGGTCCGGCGATGGGCTCACCACCTATCACGTTTAGGGGTCCAATGTATCTCGTGAAATGTGGGTATATCCAGTAATGGAATACCTCTGCCTACCCCCTCGGGGATGAAAGGCGTGAGATTATATTATTATTATTATACTTACTAAAGAAAAACTGGCCAGTGGCCTCACCGACATAATAGTTAGGGAGGCGAATAGGGGAATTTTCGGTAATACTCGAGCGTGGCAGTTTAAGATATGAGAGATACCTTAGACCTAATAGAACAACCTTGTCAAGTATTTAGCTCTATAAGTAGTGACGCGCGCCTAGGATAGACGATCAGATTAGTAAAAAAAATCGATAGTCTGAAATACTCAAGCGCGTCAGATTAAGATATTGGGGGTTGATTTTAGTGTTTTAAGACTAAATTTAACTAATCTGACGATAAGTCCTTGACGCCGCCAAGTTATAGGGTCGCGAACTTGTAAAAAAAAAAACGTTAATCCGGCATTCTCGAGCGCGATTTTTTTATTTTTTATTTTGAAGAATATAATCTAAAACTTACTAAAAATACAAAATCTGCCGGTTTCCGCATGACCGGAAGTGTGGAGGAGCCATTTCGTCTTCCGAAAAACGCGTTGCGGCATATAAGTCGCGAATGATACATTTTACACAAAAAAAGTTTAAATAAACAAAAAAGGTAATTTTATTTTAAACAAAAAATGTCTCTTTACATTTTTGTCCAAAGTTAAAACTTTTTGACTTGAAGCATCATAAAAACTCAAACTCCCGGTTTTTTGAGTATATCTCGAAAACTGAGGGTTTTAAAATAAATTGATATGAAATAACGATGATTAAATTATTGAACTTTTATTATATCTCAAAATTTTTTTTTTCTAAAGCTTCTCGACAATTTTCGTGGACTCGGAAAAAGTTACGCGTATCTGTATACAAAAGTTTTATTAACATGTACAGTTCCATGTATGTATATTATTCAATAGCCTGTTGATCCTCAAATTGTTTTTTGGACGTACCGTAACTCGTAAGCAAAACGAAGTGAAGAATTGAAGCAAAAAAGAGGAATTTGCCATAAACATGTAATACAGACTGAGCGCTTCGCGGAAATATGCCGTCCCACCAATATTTTTCCTTTATTTCGCAACATTGATGGTGGGGAAAAAAGCGGTAGAAGGGAATTTTCGGTACACCTTAATATATATATAATTCCCCGTTTTATCAAGGAGAAAGAAAGGAAAAAAAATAAACCAAAAAACCTTTTTCGGTCAGATTAAGAGAACCCACCAACATTTTTGTCAGATTAAGAAAATATGCTTTCAGGATACCAAGATAAACCTCCCCTATGAAAATCTGACGCGCTCGAGTATTGCAAAAGAACTATTTTTTTTTGCATTTTCAAACATTCATCGTAACTTATCGTCACGCCCAAATCGTCAGTTTTTTTAAAGGGAGCTTCCTTGGGGCCTACTTAACACCCCTTCCGAAAATCTGACGCGATCGAGTAAATTTTTTTTTTTTGCATTTTTGACTACTTTTTATGCCTACCCCCACCACGCAAACCGGCAGATTAGTATACCGTTGTTATCAGAGGCACTTGGGGCATACGTAGTATGTTTATCTGACGCGCTCGAGAATGCCCAAGTAACTGTTTTTTTTTACATTTTTGAAAAACCGTACACGCCAAACCCACCGCTAAAATGGTTTTTACCATATTAGCTTTTCTTTTCGAAATTATTTTATCTTTCGATTTTGATAGGTCTCGACGGCGCCGTTGAATTACGCCATTTAGCTACCTCGCCTCCCTAACTATAAATAAAATGTGTAGGCATCGAGTGCCCCCTTATTTCTTTTCGTAAATATCACTACATCAGTAAAGAGAAGAGCCAGCAAGAAACTCAAGGGCAGCTCTTTTTAATTCCATTTCTTACTGGTAATTATTATGGTTTATAATGATAATTATGATTAATAGCCTGACATAGCGTCGAGTTGGTTAATCCGATTTTATCCCATATTACTCGTAGTTACACCCCTGTCAGCGTAATAAAAAATAGTTATTTGCTACAATATAACAATACGACCTTGCACGAAGGCAACTTGCCCTCGGGTCCGGTGCGGTTGCGCTGGAGTCTACCTTCGGTAATCCAAGCCGCGTGTTCCAGATGGGCGAGCGCGTGCGCAGAGCGGGCGGCGCGCCGGCGGCGTCGACTGACACGCGCAGCTCGACGCTAGCTCCTAACGAGGTCTCGTTTGTCCGGTGCGTATGCTTTCACATCCTTATTTTATACAATTATAGTTTTTCTTATATAAAAATTGTCACAATAATTCACTTCCCGTCGAACTTGCGGAGACCATTTTTTTTTTATTGGGTAAGAAAAGATGAAGTAGGATGGAAAATTTTAGATAGTGTAATTATAGATTGAAATAAAAAGAAAACGAAGCTTCTATGTATTTCTAAATCTTCTATCCCACTGACCTCCTGTATAAATCCTGCAATGTACTAACAGTAAGAAAACTTTTCATAATGAGCACAGTAGGTACTAAAACAACACGCATTTCTTACGTATGCTGATCAGTTGTTTAGTTTTCAAAACTTACCTACCACATATTTATCACTAGCTCGATTGTGAAGGAAACATCGTGAGGAAACCCGCAGGTCTCAGAATTAATTCTAAGGCATTTGTAACAGACCCGGTCCGAGAATATCTCGTGCAAAGAGGGTATATCCAGAAATGGAATACCTCGGCCTACCTCCTTGGGGATAAAAGGCGTGAGAGACTTCAGGCCTTTTTCTGCGGAAAACAGGGTTTCCCTAGTTCAGGCACAATATGTGATATTTTTGTATTGTAGTAAGTATTGTGCATGTTATTGTATTTTATTTTGTAATGGAGTTTTAGAATAAACTTATTATTATTATTATTATCATTTCATGGGTGTAACAGACTTTCTAACCTATAATGATAGCTGTAAGTTGGAGAAAATAAATATCAACTGTGTAGGTACTGTACGTAAATACGCCAGACTATATTAACCCAGTGAATAGAGAGCTTATACCTTACAAACGGTCCGGTAGTTCTAAATTTTTTACATGTTGTCTAGGATGGTTGTTAAGTGTTTAAAATGCAAAATGCACAATTCCCCCCCCTCCGCGCCCTCCGCCATCTTGAAACAACCGAAAAAAAATCGGCACTTTTTTTAGATTTTCACTTATATCTTTGTTTCGGTGCATTTTAGCTACAAAACAGTTCTATTCAATGCTGTAGAGAATAAAATTCCCTATAATATACGTGTTAAATTTTGTTTGTAGGGCAGATAGTTCACGAGATATGATATTTTAAAAAAGATAAAAAATTACGCATTTTTTCAAACTTTTTTCAAATTTTTCAAACTTCTAACTTTAGAACGCTGTAATTCAATTTTGGCCTATTTGAGAAAAACAAGTATTAAGAATAAAAATTGTAGGGAATTTAATTACCTACAAAATGGATGTATACTTTTTTAACCAACCTTACGGAGGGGGCAGTAAGCATTAAAATGAAAACAACAGCATATTGTTTATTTGATAAGTTTGAAAAATTTACGGAAAATGCGTATTTTTTTATATTTTTAAAAATATATCTCGTGAACTATCTGCCCTACAAACAAAATTTAACACGTATATTATAGGGAATTTTATTCTCTACAACATTGAATAGAACTGTTTTGTAGCTAAAATGCACCGAAACAAAGATATAAGTGAAAATCTAAAAAAAGTGCCGATATTTTTCGGTTTTTTCAAGATGGCGGCGGGCGCGGAGGGGGGGGATTGTGCATTTTGCATTTTAAACACTTAACAACCATCCTAGACAACATGTAAAAAATTTAGAACTACCGGACCGTTTGTAAGGTAACCCCCCTTATTTGGTCTCTATTCACTGTACTATATTTTGTCAAAACCTTAAGATTTTACATTTATGTAGCAAAATTTAACGCTTTACGATTTCTATTATAATTAACACATATCAGTATATAATAATCATACGTATGCCTAGTGATGTAGCACACAGATTCAAGAGTGTAATTTAATCCGTCTCGGATATATTTTGGAGACAATGCAAAAAACAAACTTATTTTAAGCGTAACTTGCGCAGTTATCACTAGGCCATTTGTCTAACATTTCGATCGGGAAGCCGTCCGTGTCCACGCAGTAGTACACGTCCCCGATGTTTTGATACGGCCGGTAGTTGCCGTTGGCTTCGCACACCTCGGTCACCATTAGCCCTCGATCCGGGTAGTACATCACGCTGTCACGGGCGCAATCTGAATTAACAATTGCGAATAATTTAAAACATTACCATTTAAAATGCCGGTAATTTTTTTATATAAAAATATACATTGTAATATGAATTGTAGAATGCGACAAGGCTAAAATTTCAAGGTTTGTCGACAGTTATGACATTGTGTCTCGGCTTATCGTGGTGCTCGAGGTTCATGGTCAGATGGCTTTCACAGTTAAAGTACTTGAAATAGAATATCTATTAACTCGCCCATTTAAATTTCTTGAAAATGATCAGGTAACGTAGAATGTCGTATTGTATCAAAAATAATATGTGCTGGAACACCCAAATTTGGTTTGAAGCAGGGCCGCTGCGCCCACGTACCTACTATAGAGGCTATAAAAGCACCGGTTATAAATGTCGATTATTATTAAAATTAAGGTTTCGGTATCGATCGTCGGCGATACGTTAAATCTTCTGACTTCTCGTCGGACCGTGGGACGCACGACTAGCATGGCATCTCTGCCTCCGAACGCAGGCGTAAATCATATCAAATCAAATTGATCAACGAGCAAATCCTTGGATCACATACAGCGAGGAGGATAAGAGAGGTCACTGAGTAATAGAGATGCGTGTTTTCTGAGAACGTATACCTCGCCTACTTTTTATATAGTTTCCGTATTCGAATTTGGGAAAAACAAAATATTACGTATTACCTAAATGTACCCTTAAGTAGATACTCAGTTTCCCAAAATAAACTTGTTAAATCAAGAGACTTGCGTATGTGAAAGTCAAACTCATGCCGTTATCGACGGATCGCGTTCTAGTGTAGACAAATTCAAATTAAAAATGCATTTGGTAAATTAACCGGTCAAGTGTCGCGGTCTCCGCATTCCACTAAAGTGGTGGGATGGGTGGAACTGTACTACATATCGGGAACAGGGTCACGGCCGCCAACCGGTCGCTACGAGTGCCGAGCCCGCAGTCCGTTCCACAATGCGAATGTGCATTGCTAACGGTGCGCAGGGTTCCCCAGGCTATAGAAAATTGACAATGTTTAATCCTAAATACATCATCATATAAACAGTGTCATACTTACTGCAATTCATTCCCGCTATTTCACTTGACATCGTCTGCCATGATCCCAAAATTTGACCATCTCGCCCGGTGCAGTATGCTCTAATAAAGACAGACTTGTTATCAGTTTAGCATTATCTGTGTCATTTAACAATTGTTTGTCTATATTCGTCAAGTCAACAAATGAGATGGCGTGATGAGTGGCGAGTGTCATCAACTGCTTATGTTTCAGTGATTATACACTGAATAGAAATTCATTAGCAAGATATATACAATCTTCCAGTGAACGGAGATTAAGTATATTATACCCGTATTAGCATCATATGATTTAGAGTAGACAATATAACTGTGCGTAGCAGTTAAATAAATTAAACACAGTCATTAATCAATTCGACTTATAAAGAATTAAAAAATAACACTCACATGCCATTCTGTATCTGATATGCGCCATAGCTTCCGTCATAATCACAGAAAGTGATAGGGTTACCCAGAAAGTTGGTGCCGTGTTCTGATTGCTCTCGGTATACAACTGCCAAGGCGTACACAGAACTCTCACATCTTCTTAAATATTGTTCGCCTACAGAAGCTGAGCTGTCTGAAAAAATAAAGAAATTGTTAAAAACAGAGTTGCAGGAAATCGGTATACCATTTTTTTTATATTTAGTTAATGGGTCACTCAGATCAGATATCAGACGAGATTCTGAAAACATACTGAGAAAATTGACAAGTGCGGGAAAAGTTCAAATAATCGGAAACAACTAAAAGTGCTTTTTTTTCTATAGGGCTTGGACAGGACGTCTGTCGGGTCAGCTGATGCTTAATAAAAATGCAGTTTTATATTTTGGGATGACATCGTTTAGGTAAATATTATATTCAAGTGAAGCGCCTAACCAAGAACCTCGTGTGCTTAAAACAGTTGTTTGCACAAGTGCACTACTTACACAGTTCTTTTGTCATGTGAATCGTTACAATTGCCTTTGGTCATCTCGCTCGACCGTGATGCCCTGAATCATAGGTGCGGCATCCTGTTAATACTTCTCTTCAGATTTGTGTTGTATATTCTAAATGTTGTTATGAAACTTCCTCTTGCTTACATTAAACTACAAACTGTTAAAAGCAGTATTATGCATCGCAACCTAGTTATCGCAAGCAAGTCTTTTGCTCAAAGACCAAAGGTGTCGATTGAAAATAAGTTATGTACTAAAGCGTAAATTGAATAATACAGCACAACATACAACATGGTAGGGTTTTCATATTTTCCTCGGGTAGCGGCGGGACAGTGGGTTGGCCGGTCTTTGGCTGGGCGCACCAGCAAATTCCGTCGTCACATTGCAGAGGCTCATAATCTCCGGAAGGAGTGCAGTGCAGTGTCACGTCATTTCTGCCGGTCGCTTCTAAATCCGCTCTTCTTCTACTGCATGCTGTGCATTAATTGAATAAGGTGTAGTTCATACTAATAAAATTAAAAAAATCTCGCGCCTTTTATACCCGATGGGGTAGGAAGTCCATATTATACTATATATATATATATATATTTCACCGTCATTATTATAGATTTATTATTATACAAACTTTTTCTAGAAAGTATTTTTTTGCTAATTACTTCTTTCGATTCTCACATGTTTCCTGCAATCATGTCCTGCTTTGACATTTAATAAAAACTGAGTACTTAAATTACTGTAAATTTTATGGTTTATTGGCTGGAAAATAACGATAAGTTCAATATTCTCCAACATACTGTTGTTATGTTGGAGAATTGATTATTACATACATATACACATTTAAAAATTTTAGTTCCGTCTACGTACATATTTCGTAATGGATTGAAATGGCCGAGTTGTAGTCAGGAGGTAGTCAATACCAACAATTCGACCAATGGTGTCGGAGCTTAAAAAATGTACTTTATATATCCACAACGGGATAATCGAAAACTTCCAAACAAAATGTCGAAGCCTCAGGTAAGTATTATAGAAGGTCATAAAACAAATCTATCTTACCGCAAGTCATTTCAGATGCCTCGTCCCTCCACATTTGTCCAAATATCCTATTTCCATTCTCATCAGAACAGAAACATCTGTGTAATATGTCAATAAAATGTATGAATAATAGACATGCACTTGTAAAGATAAAATGACACACAAAAGTTACAAATTTACAAAAACATATAAAAGTTATTGTTACTCAATGGTACAGTAATTACGTTCTACTAGTATAGACTATCTAGACCTATGGGGGCATTTTCTGATTGAAATCGATGCCCTATATAAGTCATACATATCTGTTTATTATTATACTGTATACAAATACAAAAGAAAAGTATATATTACTCTCAAGTAGAATCTTGCGTTTTAATTTATTTTATTGTTGTCTCTGATTAACAAATCAACATATTTTTTTTATTCAACGTAGGCAGTTATAAGTAACTCTGCAGCTACTACCGCTTCGTATTACATTACATAATTTGTAATTTATTCGAATTGCACATAACATTGCTTAGTCCATCCATTACCTTCCAGTAAATAAGTCTCCCTTGCATTGCACTGGCCCGTAGCGTCCGTCTGGCAAGCAGCTGTCAGGAGGGCGACACTCTCCTACAGGAGTTTCGGTTTCTCCGCCATCGCCCCCTCCTCCGCTTCCACCTCCTGTAACGGTCGTTGAATGTGACGTAATGAAATACATGAGTGAATGATTACTCTACACGCCCCAAATCATATATGTATACCATTATTCTAAGCAGTATATGAAACGTCTTTACATACACATTTGTAGATTATATATACGTATACCTACCTATTTACAATGTAGATGTAATAGATCTAAAATGTTAAACAAAATATGAGGCAGCCCTATCTATAGATATTAATACTTAAATCTAGAGGTAGATAAAGTTACTCTTGGAAATCTCCTCTTAGCCTATGTTTAAAAGGCAAGGCGTTATTTCATATTCTATTTCGTCGAATATTAGTTCGTATTCTATCTATATGTATTGTTTTGTTGTAATCTTAACAGCAGTGCAGTGGTAGATGAGAATGTGTGTCGGACATTCTTCACTTCACACATAGATGACTTGCAAATCTGCGTAACCGGAACTAGCATCAATAAGAAAGTTGTTTCGCTGATAGATCTGTGACTAATAGACCAATGCTATTTTATGTTGATAAATAATAGTATTTGAGTTCCAATAACTTAAAAGTCACATTATGTAAATGATGACAATAGTACGTTCTTGTGAATGAGAAAGTATAGTCAATCTATTTATGTGATAATTGCCTGCATACTCAACATAAAAAAGCTGACTATCGATGTAAATGAGACGCTTTATTTAGTTTTAAGCTTTTATGTATTATATTATATAACGGTTCTGCACGGTTTTACCTGCATAGTTCCCGTTCCCGTGGGATTAAGGGAATAAAATATAGCCTATGTTACTCAGGGATATTGCAGCTTTCCATTGGTTAAATAATTTTTAAAATCGGTCCAGTAATTTTTTGAGTTTTTTCGTTCTTTATAATATTACTAGCGACCCGCCCCGACTTCGCACGGGTGCAATGCTTATACTAAAACCTTCCTCTTGAGTCACTCTATCTATTAAAAAAACCGCATCAAAATCCGTTGCGTAGTTTTAAAGATTTAAGCATACAAAGGGACATAAGGACATAGGGATATAGGGACAGAGAAAGCGACTTTGTTTTATACTATGTAGTGATTAGTGTAGATTATGTATACAGGATGTCCCAGAAGTTAACGATAAGCCGGAAACCAGCGATAGGCCTAGTCATGAGGGTAATCAGAAAAATATAAAAAAAAAATCTATGTTCTTTTTTCAAAATGTTATGAAGGTTTAAAAAAAATCCTAAAAACCGGACACCCTGTAATGAACTTTCTTGTACCGTGACTGTAAATATTTACTTTTTGAAAATTTTTTTTCTGTAATGCTATAATGAATAGCCGTGCTACAATTTACAATAAAAAAAAATTACATAACTGCCTCACTTTTAAGTAAAAAGTTAAATTTGTTTCCAACATTGAATTCTAAATAATTTCATCAACCAACTTAAACCAGCTGTACTGTAAAAAAAATGTATGGCTACTATGTTGGCATGTATACTTAAAAGTTGACGCATTTAGTCTAAATTCTAAAATGGTATAACACATGCTAGGTTTTGTTATAGTTGAGGCATGAAATTTTTTTTTCTCTATGAATCCGGATTCTATGCCAATCTAATTTAATGAGATGAAATGTTGGTAAAGCAACCTTAAGTCTGCAGCTGACCTGAACTAAGCCTTTTTATCCTCTTTCTTAACCCTCCTTTAAAGTACTCGTTGTACATGGAATGGATGCAGACGGTTTTTTTTCAGAATACGATAGGCACTGCTTTTAGGTACTCCAAGGCTTTCCTCAATTCCACGTACGGATATACTTGGATCTTCTTCCACAGCTTGCATGACTTCGTCCTCGTAGGGCAAGAGGGGCCTTCCTTCACCAGCCAAATGATCAGGAAATCGACCTTCGGATAATGATCGATTCAGATTAATAAAAACTCGGTAATCAGGATGACGCTCTAAGTTTGGGTATCTCTCGCGATACACCCTAGCTGCAGCGTTGGCGTTACATAAGCATTCTCCGTAAATAAGATCCATGTTGGCGTACTCCTGTCAGGTATATCTATTTGGCATGATAACTTCACTTTACAAACTCGTAATTACACGCAAATACAATCTAAGCAACAGACTCCAGAATCTTTACTTCTGGGACAGATGGATTTAAATCAAAGCCATCAAACAAATGACATAAACAAAAGATGTACGAATAAACAAAAATCCCTGTTAGGTTCTCTTTTCAAAATTATGAGTCCGTCTCCATTCAAAAAGATATTAACCTGGATTTACCAAAGAAGGTTGCGTTACCAACATTTCACCTCATTAAATTAGATTGGCATAGAATCCGGATTCATCGAGAAAAAAATTTTTCATGCCTCAACTATAACAAAACCTAGCATGTGTTATACCATTTTAGAATTTAGACTAAATGCGTCAACTTTTAAGTATACTTGCCAATATAATAGTCATACATTTTTTTTACAGTACAGCTGGTTTAAGTTGGTTGATGAAATTATTTAGAATTCAATGTTGGAAACAAATTTAACTTTTTACTTAAAAGTGAGGCAGTTATGTAATTTTTTTTATTGTAAATTGTAGCACGGCTATTCATTATAGCATTACAGAAAAAAAAATTTCAAAAAGTAAATATTTACAGTCACGGTACAAGAATGTTCATTACAGGGTGTCCGGTTTTTAGGATTTTTTTTAAACCTTCATAACATTTTGAAAAAAGAACATAGATTTTTTTTTATATTTTTCTGATTACCCTCATGACTAGGCCTATCGCTGGTTTCCGGCTTATCGTTGACTTCTGGGACATCCTGTATTTTAGATTAGGTAGATATTTTCCAATTTTTTTTTGCAAATAACTTACGGCATAAATCATTTGAAAAACATGAGTTAAAAAAATATAAACAGAGAGTACAGCTTATTTCTTAATAATGTGTGTACTGATTTAATACAACGCAATAACGGGTGAACAAAAAAAAATTGTTGCCGCAAGAAATCAAATACAACCGGACATTTTCTCCAAGGTAATAGGTCCTTTCCCGGAGACTGCGGTCGGTTCGTAATGACTAGTCCGTCTGACTTCCGACAGGTCAGTGTGAGGCTGTGAGCGTGTGAAATGCTATACTGAACGACATTGCATGCTCGTTGCATTGCATATTATATTACTAGCCACCGCTCGCGATTTTGACAACGAAACCAATTTTATACTTGTGCTATGTATATGGCTTTGGTTTCAACTTGATTGCGTCATATTATTTTTAGTACCTATCATCTATATATATAAAGAGAGAAGTCCTGACTGACTGACTCATCAACGCCCAGCCTAAACCCTTACACCTAGAAAGCTGATTTTTTTTACAGCTATTGTTTTTAAGATGTAGGTTAGCACTAAGAAAGGATTTTTCATAATTCAACCCTTAAGGGGGTGAAAAAGGGGTTTAACGTTTGTATGGAAAACCTTCATTTTTGGGTGTATCAATTCGAAACTTTGTGAAAATACTCTATTAAACAAACAACAAGAAACGTATTTCTTAATTTTTCAAAAAACACCCCATAAGGGGGTGAAAGAGGGGGATGGAGTTTGTATGGAGACGTGTTGTTTTTTACGTCTATCAACTTGAAACTTGGCACAAATACTTTTAGAAATAAATGATGAAATACGTGTTTTTGGATTTTTCGAAATTCGTCCCGTAACGGGGTGAAAGTAGGGGTTGAGTTTGGAATGTATGGAAAACCTTCATTTTTTAGGTGTATCAATTCGAATCTTTCTAGAAATACTCCTCAAAACAAACCACAAGACACGTATTTCTGGGTTTTCTAAAAAACACCCCCTAAGGGGGCAAAACAGGAGGTGGGATTTTGTATGGAGATGTGTTGTTTTTGACGTGTATCAATTTGAAACTTGGCACAAATACTTTAAGAAATAAATGAGTAGATACGTATTTTTAGATTTTCCGAAAATCGTCCCCTAACGGGGTGAAAGTAGGGGTTGAACTTGGTATGTATGGAAAACCCTCATTTTTGAGTGTATCAATTCGAATCTTTCTAGAAATATTCCTCAAAACAAACAACAAGACACGTATTTCTGGATTTTGTAAAAAACATTACCTAAGGGGGCGAAACAGGGGGTGGGATTTTGTATGGAGATGTGTTGTTTTTTACGTCTATCAACTTGAAACTTGGCACAAATACTTTTAGAAATAAATGTGCAGATACGTATTTTTGATTTTCCGAAAATCGTCCCCTAACGAGGTGAAAGTAGGGGTTGAGTTTGTAATGTATGGAAAACCTTCATTTTTGGGTGTATCAATTCAAAACTTTGTACAAATACTCCTCAAAACAAACCACAAGACACGTACTTCTGGATTTGCAAAAAACACCCCTTAAGGGCGTGAAACAGGGGGTTCAAGTTTGTATGGAGACATGTTGTTTTTTACGTCTATCAACTTGAAACTTGGTACAAATACTTTTGAAAATAAATGAGTAGACATGTGTTTTTGGATTTCTCGAAAATCATCCCCAAAAGGGGTGAAAGTAGGGGGTTGAACTTGGTATGTATGGAAAAACCTAATTTTTTGGTGTATCAATTCGAAACTTTCTAGAAATACTCCTCAAAACTGAGGGGGTGAAACAGGGCGTTGGAGTTTGTATGGAGACGTGTTGTTTTTACGTCTCTTAACTTGAAACTTGGCACAAATACATTTAGAAATAAATGATGAGACACGTGTTTTTAGATTTTTCGAAAACTATTCCCTAAAGGAGTGAAGCTAGGGGTTGAAGTTGGTATGAAAAAGTGTGGTTTTTTTCTACTATCAACTTGAAACTTGGCTCAAATATTCTTCTAAAGTCTCCATATAAAGTCTACTTCTTTTTATGAGAATTCACTAAGGGTTCCTTGAGGAAATTTGTTTTTGTTATTATGAGCACATGCATAGCCTTTGGTATTAAGAACTAATTCAAAAATCATAAACCAGAGAGTGTCTTAGGCTATACAATACGTAATCAGTATCGACTACATAATTGATTTCAGCTATTTTTAGTATGTGTAATTGTTTTTTAGAAAAACGAATTAGCATAGAACTGAATTTAGTTAGGGCTACCTGTGGAAACCGTTCCTACTTTTATCGCTCTTTATTTAAGAAATTTTGTTAGACAAAACTAAAGTACGAATGCATTACCATATTTTTATATTAGTATACTAATTGGGGTGTATGAGGAATTGCGCTTATTCTGGGACGCGTTGTATATCCCTTGAAATGGAAAGGGTGTTTTGAATAACAAAAATATAAATAAATAGCAATGATATATCACTGGCTAAAGAGCCCGCCTCTCATTCGTGAGGCTCGGGTTCCAATCCTGGCATATACAGTCAAGTTTTAGTAAGGATCCCTAATTCTTTTTTGTCATAGATATAGCCTATGTTACTCATGAATAATGTAACATTCTAATGGTGAAAGAGTTTTTTAAATTAGTCCAGTAGTTTTTGAGTTTATTCGTTATGAACATGGGTACATAACTACAAATCTTTCCTCTTTATAATATTAGTGTAGATAGATAGATAGATAGATAGTGTAGATTATCCTTCTTGATATATTTTCTAAACGCAAAGGAATAACAAATTCCACGCGGACGAAGTCGCGGGCATCAGCTATTGAATATAAATGTAAGATTTTAAAAAACTACATATTCTCTCTATGGCTTTTACTTTAATTTAAGTCTTTGCGTGTGGCTACGTTCTATTTAATAATACTCTTACACTGACTGAATTACAGACAGCCTCACCTGATGGGTCTAGAAGCTTTTAATTTAGCACAGGACTTCCTTGTATAAAGTAGGTGAGCACTAAAACGAATTTAAAAATCCATCTCCTAAATAAAATTAAATGCGGAATTAAACTTTAGTCAGTTTTCCAAATCCCATAGGCCACGCAGCTACTTACCTATACCAACTATTCTCTAATCTGTGCCTATACATTGAATGTATCAACTGTTTAATGTTCTGTTGTTGATTAATCTTACTTACCCAAAGTTGATTGACAACTGGGACAGCACCCAAACACGCTGGAATAAGGCACATAGTTAAAGCCTGCAGCACAGTCCGCCTCAACCAAATCCGTCACACATATTTGTGCTATGGTGCATTGATTTGCTTCTGTCCTGTATACCAGCCAGCAAGAAACTATCACAAAATTGAATATTAACTTAATCATTATGACACAAAAATAGAGTACCACATTAAAAATAATTATCTATAATTTGACTTGTGCTACGGAGAATCTACCGTTAATAAGTGCAAAATTAATTGATATTTATTGGACTGTTATCGCTGATAGACAATGAACAATGTTATCATTATCACTTAAATCTTATCACTTGTTTTTATTATACTAATCGAGAATCTGAATAATATACCGTTCAATCGAATTTGTTAATCAGGATAAAAAATATATTTTTTCTTTGTTATTCCTTATCACTATACAAACGCCCCAATGCAGGTGTCTTCTCTAGGACAGGTGTACATATAATGGTCATTAATACATACACCTATTGCAGCAGTAAGATGTAAAAGACACTTCGGCCAATTATTAGTATTTTTTTTTCATTGTAGACAAAAAAGGGTTCAACAACTGGCATCTATCAATAATTAAATCGTACTCTCTTACGAGTATATTTGTAAATAATACATTGAATACTAAATCAAAAAAATTACAAATGTATGATGCTATTGCACTATAATATATGCAAATACTGCAGCGCAATGTCAACTCTGTTCAGACGTTCAAATAAGAGTGTTCGTTATCAGCGCTATCGCTATCTCAAGTTAAATTACGCGGAGCCGGAGAACAATCGGCCTAGGTCGTGCGCGGCGCGGCAGTGCCTTCGCGACCGCCGCGCGCCGCCTCAGCGCGCAACACCTGCGCTCGTACGTACTAAATACACACATACACCCAACACTGCTGCTTATCTCGTTTTATCAGTTTAGTGCCACCGAGTGCTATTTTATTCCAAATGATCGCATATTTATTCAGCTATTTCCCATTTCCAGATCGGATTAAAGCGGGCGTACCCGGCTAGCATGGAGGAGTGTAAGAAGAGAACACACGGAGGCACAAAAGTTTCAAAAATTGCAAATATTTTCCAAGGAATGCCGTCGAGGGACGAAGACGATATGCGAGGCAGCGACGTCACGGTGGTGCGAACCGAGAGCCACCTGGCAAGATTCAACAACGCACGTGCATTGTTTGAAAAATTGGGTGAAGAGAATCGGGGTTTCCGTATAGAAAAATCGCCCTCCGCGGCGGCCAGTTTCGCCGGTACTCGTGGTTTCCCCCCGGCAGTGCCGTCGCGCTCGCGCTCTAGCTCCGCAGGCTCCGTGAGTCCGCCGCAGCGCAACGTGATGCCTATGGCCGCACCAGCGCCCGCGCTTAACGGCGATCGTCTTGCCAATGGCGCTGCACAGCCACCGCCGAAGCCTGCAAAGCCAAGTGTTTTGCCTAAACCAGAAAAACCAGATAGAAGATTTAACAAGGAACTCATAGAAAAACAGAAAAATTGGACTGCTCATTTCAATAAAACACGATCAATACGGCACGAACATGAACAGAGAATGGAATCTAAATATGCAAGCGGCTATCAAGATAGAAAATCGCCAGAAGTTCCTGAGAGATATGTTGTTTCCTCGCGTGTATATTCCCCACCACTGTCGCCTTGCGCTGGTGATTCTCCAATGGAGCGCCCAACTAATCTTCCTACTAATTTAAATAATCGAGGTATACCTGGAGCGAAATCTCCTAGTCCAATTAAAACTGTTGCTCCTGTGTCACCTTTACCTAGATCTAATAATTTGATTTCGCCCAAAAAGATTACTGAAATTGAACCACCCGTCGTGAGAACAGATAATTTATATTCGCCAACTCAATCTATTGAACCGGCGATAGAACAGCTTGGATCAATAGATAGAATATCTCCAAAATCTAGATCGTCTTTATCTCCAAAGAAAGAATATGTAGAGGAAATTGAAGGTATCGATGTTGTACCGTCGGCTAAAAAGAACGAGGTCTTGGAATCCCTGGATTCGATATCCATAACAAATGAACGTGTGTCTCCTACGCCAACTTCACCTTCACCTGTTTTTAATACGGTTGAACCAGTATCAATGCCTCGACATCAGAAATCTCCGCCGACGCCATCCACTCGGTCACCAAAATCTCCTATTGCACCACTACCTCAAGAAGAAAAGGTTTTGCCATGTGAAAGTGTACCGTCAGTTTCGCCATTACCGATAGAAAGTGAATTACCCGATCATACCGTAGAAATTGTTACTGATAGTGTTGCCGAGCGAATATCGATCGAAAAAAGTGAATCTTTGCCTGAGTCACCTCATCCTCCGGAACATACTGAAGACAGTGTTTACGATCGTTGTTCACCTGTGCCACAAAGTCCGGAACCTTATGATAGTGTTACGAGTTCGCCTAAGCCTGAGACGAGAAGTATAGATAATGATTATGAGCCTATACAGTTGGGGGGAGAATGGGAAGAGAAGAGTAAACGACGTTCTTCTACGCCGGAACTTCCGGCGGCTGCGACTAAAGTAGGAGACGCGTCTCGCTCGCCGCTAGCGTCTCCTCTGGCCTCTCCGGTGCATCGTTTATCATCGTCGCCTCCAGCTGCTGCTACTCCATCGCCTGGTATGTAACATTAAAAAATATGCTATTTACTCTTACAAAACCTTTCATAGATGTTGCATAAAAAGTGTTTGGCGTTATGATGATCAGTAAAAAGTCTTATCTATTTTGAAATGTTTTATCTGTCCTTTATCTATTCGAAGGAAATATATTGACGTATTTTTTTCGAGTCGTCTTAATTTTTTTTAATGTATGGTTACATTTTAATGTAGTTAATTACACAGAACTTAAGGTAAAATATTCATGCTCTATCTTCGACCTCCTTCGCACCTCGGGCTATGACAGGCCAAAACGTGAGCCTAGTGATAATATAAATTACCAAGGAATTCACAAACTAGTTTGCTTATGTATATGAATAATGAAAGTAGTTCCGTTAGTAATTAACTTTAAGGAAACTTGGATCTAATAATATGTGTAGTTCGAAGTTCACTACGGGTTGTTAATTATGTATCTATACCGAGTCTTCAGTGGGCGTCGTCGATTGACGTACGTTTGGCGGTCTCGTGCGCGGCGGGCGGGTTCAATGTAATATTGAGGAAGTCAAGGTATTTGAGTCGTTGCGAGACTTGCGAGTCGATCCCGATTTAGATGCGCCGGCGGCGCCGCCGCCTCCGCCGCCGCGACGCAGTAACCCGAGCGACTTCGTCCTGCGCGCTCCCTTTCTTGAACTCCCAACTCTTTAAACTTATTTAGAATAGCGATTTTGTAACTACTTTCTGATTATACTGGACTATATAGCTTTGGTATCTGTAACTCTGTGTTTACTTTTTTCTAAGTGTGCGTACATATACGAATAGAAGATTTTCCGTGGTACGTTAACAAAACATCGGAATAAGCAATTCGTTACGTTTGGTGTGTTAGTATTATGAGTCAATGCAGATTGAGTTGATGAATTGTCTTCTTATAAAAATTCCCAACTGCCCTCTAAACTTCAAGTAGTTACCGAGTTTCTTCTGGATTTGTCTCGTTTTGTCAATATTTGTTTTAATTCTACTGTAATATTTAACAGAGTCTGGTCTCTGTGCCTAGTTTCATATAACAACATGTTATGTTGTATTGTAATAGTAGAAATTAATAAATTTTAGTTTATTAAAATGCAGTGGTATTGGTTATGCTTACAGTTTATAACAATTGTAAATTTCTGTTTACAGTAACAATACCTACATGACAATATTGAGTCTAGGTACGACATTGTTTTTAAATCCGCTGCTTGATCTCTATGTTTATTTGTGCCAAAACATGAACTCCCTCATTTGTTAAGGTTATTTGTGTTGTATTTCTGGATACACATAAATTCGTTCGTCTGGGTTGTGTTGCCAAGCTGCTTATCTGTGGCGGTGTTTGTTTACAAGGCGCACCGGCACCGGTGTCCAGCACGCACTGATCGTAAACTTTTACTATCGCGTTACGGAATTCTCTGTGTTAGATTCTATACAAAGCTATTCTAGTGAAATTTCTAGTCTAGTGGAAGAGCAAGTGTTTCAAGTGCATTGTGTGTTGTAAACAAAATCAAGATACAGCGTTTGGAGCTAGTGATCCACGTGAGTGTGCGAGGCGTGGGTATAAGGAACCATCGGTCATGGCGCGGTGATGGTGCGGGCGAGCGCGCTCGTCGCATGCGCTCGCTTGACATGCGCCTCTGCGGATGTTGCCTCGGTTAGTTGTCATGGTAACCGTGCTGTTCAAGTACTAAGCTTTTGCCTCAACTGTCGCTGTTTGTTGCATGTAACCAGCGCTTTTTTTTGGGACGATTATTTGTTTCTGACCTCTTTTCAAAACATTAACCGATGTTTCAGCTTTAACTGATGTGAGTTAGTCTGTGAATACATAAACGCATGCTACCTACATAAATGTAGGTAGTTATCTTATGAATGCGAATAAAGTTAGTTATCATTTGCAGCAAATAACAGTTATATTTATTATATTAGTTATAGTTATATGTATTGCAATAAATAACGCACATGACAACTAGCCTCATTGTATCTCAGGAATGCTGTTGTGTAATTGTAGGTATTCTTTAGAACAGCATTGTTGAATCCCGTATGAAGTATGAATGAATGTTGTTTTTGCATAGCAGTAGTGAAGCGGGGTATAAAACATCTATCGTACATCGTTAGGCACGTCGACTCCATTGAGTCGGGCGTCCGCATAATATGTGCTACGTACGATATGTAGGTAGTAGCAATGACTCGGCAGCTTTGTAAAGCCCCTCTTTTTTAAAGCTTCAATTGAATGGATGGGCCGTCCGTGCAAAAGCATGAAAAATATTAGGGGTATGATCATATTGATTATTCTTAAAAGCACATGGAATCAAAATCGATTACGATGTAATAAACATGTTAGATAGATAGAAAATATTTTGCATGGCTTTTTCTTTTTCAATCTAAATTAAACAAATATTGCGATATCGATATAGGTTTATATTTTTAGGCGTGGAGTGATTCACATGTATCGGAGATCAGTCCTTGCCTTTTCTGGAAACTGGGTCTATAAATTTTCGTTTAAGTCGTTTCCAACAATTTACTATGCGTATACGAACCACATCCTAGCAAGGGCATGTACCAATGATTATTTTTCAAAACTTATTACCGTAGGTCCCAGAATGGATTCTGATACCCCAGTCCGGCGATGGGAAGCGGTCTTTATGTACCAAAAGGCAATTGTACGCCTAGGGGTCCAAAAATATACTGGTGAAAAGTAGATATTTCCAAAAATGGAATACCTTTTGCCGACCACTTCGGTAATTTATAATATTTATTAGAATTGGTGAAATAATTTTTAAAATCTGTTTAGAGGTTTAGGTGCGAAAGCACTAAAATAAGTTGCTTTCGCATTTATAATGTTTAGAATTATTAGGTATATAAATTACGTGCGTATTGGAATGGAATGCTGCGTCAAAATTTTAAAGCAATCGGTGAAAAACTTTGGGAGATTTAACATTTTGAACAAACGAACGTTCACATGTACATATATATTAAAATTCATATTTGTGATTCTCGATCATGCCATACATGTTCATTTTCAAGCAGTAAGGTTTTCATCAATATTGGTTCTTTAAGATTTGCGTTATACCCGTACGACAATATTATACACACAATAATTACCTACCGTTTATTTAGCGTGTGTTATTTTATTCAAGAATATTTCACGGACGATATTTTTTCTTTCTTTCTTTCTTGTATTCGTATGTATTTATAAGTAGATAATACTCCTATTTCGTATAATTTCTTATATAGGTATAATAAAATATAGTAACTGTTCATATATAATATTTTATTTATATTTCGCAGCACAGGCAGAAAATATAGCAGAATAATGACTTTCGTAGTGTATAGTTAATTTTTAAATACTTCGTCCAGTTGAATGTAGATTAGCGTTAATTAGTAAAGTGGGCATCTTGCTGTCTCGAGTTCGCGTGATCGCTGCAACGTTTTATTGTAAATTCGTAGTTTAAACTCATCCCTACGATAACAGCGTTTTGAGTGTCTTTCTTCTGGCCATATTCGCGTAATTATGCACTTGGAAAATATTTTTGCAATATTTTATATAACACTATATCTTACTGATTTGCTTTATATATCACATCTTATTACTTTATAAATGCTGCACTAAGGTCAAGCCAAAAGGAAGGGTTGTGTTTCTAGCGGTCTCAGTATGTTTGTTACGGCGTTCCACCGAAGCGCCTAAACTACTCATCCGTTTTGGTGAAAGAGTTGTCAATCGATTTGTTATTATGGTCCGGGTGACATAGCCTATATTTTACGTAGTCGGTTTTTATTTTCACCCATGAAACTAATAATAAATTTGAATGTCTTGTAAAGCGCCAAAAAAATTAAGAAATCACCAAAACTCAACTGCTGCTTACTGCATTTTAAATAAGCATTTAAATTTTCCTTGAATTAGTAGGATGACCTCATCGTACAAATTGATTGGTGCTGTTTGTTTGTATGTTTATTTATGCTAGACGCCACTACGTTGAGCACACCTGCGATCTGCGGTAGAGTCTATTAGCTAAAGATAGTCGCGTTACTCGTTAGCCTAAATTTGCTATCCTCTTTCCTGTTCGGAAACTTCTGTTTAGATTTGTATTATTAGTAACTGCAACTGCTCTCATTTCCACTCGATTTATCAAAGTAAAATGTATCGTCTGAACCCTGCAAGATAATGACATGGAACGTAATGGAATTTAAGTGAGAATTCCAGTTTGAATTCTTAAAATTTTCATTGAAATCTGTTGAGCTGCCTCGGAACCTATTCGAGACGAACTTTCAGACAGACAGACGAAAAATCTGACAACGGTCATTTATGATTAGGCAATGTTTAATAAATAGCATTTTACTATTAAATTTTGGCATTTATTTTTAAATCACTGCCGAAACTTTAATGTTTATTATATTTCTATATTTATATTATATATTTACAAGTAGGCAATGTGTGTAATTAGAATTTGTACTGTCTAATATTTTTAAAGAGTATGATTCAAGTCCATTTAGCAATTTATTATTATTAATTTAATGAGAATTAGATATAGTGGCCAAGCGTCGTCAATTATTTTTTGCCAAAGTAAGCAGATCTATCTTTGTATTTGAAAGTCCAGCTCAGAAGTACCCAGACTAACTTTAATTAACTTGTTTTGCTACAAGTTTGATAAAATATTTAAATCTTTGTGATAATGCTTTAGTCGGCATTTTATAGCGTGCGACCTATTCGAATATAGATTACAATTATAACGTTGTTTATTGCATACTTGACTGAATGTTCATTAAGTAAAGTAATCATCAACATTTATGCATCGATGCATCGTTTCACAACTTGGTGGCGCACCTTGGTTATTCGCTAAAATATATATTTTTTGTATGATGTGCAGTTTTAGCGATGCGTATGCGTTTTGTTATGTAAAATTTCGCTAAAAATCATTATATATTATTTTCTAGCAGCGCCCGCGGTATCATCCGCGTAGTTCCCGTCCTCGTGGAAATGCAGTGATAGGGTGAAAGAATTTAAAAAATCGTTTAGGTGGTTTAGGCGTAAAATCGTAACAAAGTCACTTTCGCATTCATAATATTAGTTAAGATTTGGTTTCTAAGAATAACTTATAAAGCATTCTAATTTAACAAAATTCCTTATTTGATAAGAATTTATGATAACATAGATAATACTATCTCCGTACTCAATTCTAATGTCAATAAATGTACCAACATTAAGAAACAAAATATTTTTTGAGGTACGATTGGTCAATCTTTTGTATTCTTGGTATTCTTGGAGATTATTTAAATGCTTTCAATTTTCCCCAGAGACTCGAATCTTTTCAACTTAGTGTTAAATTATATATACTACCGGTTCTACGCGGTTTCACCCGCGTAATACCCGTTCCCGTGGGAATACGGGGATATAGTATAGCCTATATATAATATATACACAAGAGCATTATCTATTGTCCTTGTCCGCTACTGATTGACTGGTGTTATGCCGGAGGCTGGACTTCCTCCTCCGGGTACAAAGTTAAGAAAAAAGGAATGAAGAAAAGGAACCTAAATATCATTTTCTGGGTCGAACATCAATTTAACATTTTATTTTTTAATGTACATATATTCATTTGGATGGTATGGCTCTTGAGTCTTGGCATCGGATTTAGAGTGAATGCGTCAACAAAAAAAAAGTGAAATTCGAAATGTAAATTAAAATTTAAGAAGTAAACCACTTCAATAACCCTATGAGAGAGGTTAGTAAAGAAGGAGGTAGCAGTGACAACGTTACACCGGATATTAGTAGTTATATTACCTATATTTTTTTTCGAACGAACCCAAGCTGAGATGATCTGTGAACAGTGGGCGGAGAACGCAAGTCGGCGGAGGTGGAGGAGGTCGTGCGGAGGGGGGGCTCCCGTGCGTCCAGCGTCTCCGACGAGGGGGGGTTCAACGAGCCCTCCCCCGAAGTGGTGGCGCGGTTGCGGCCCGCCGAGTACCGCGAACCGCCGCCGCCGCCGCCGCTCACGCGCGACCACCGGGACGCCGAGCGGGCGCGCTCCGACCCCGACACGCTCTCCGCCGCGCAGCAGGTACTGAGTTATATATATTAATACTAGCAGCGCCCCGCAGTTTCACCCGCGTAGTTCCCGTTCCCTTGGGAATACGGGGATAAAATATAGCCTATGTGTTATTCTGATGTATAAGCTATATAACTGTAAAGTTTCATCAAAATCCGTTCAGAACTTTTTGCGTGAAAGAGGAACAAACATCCATCCAGACATCCATCCATACAAACTTTCGCATTAATAATATTAGTAGGATTATAATATTAGTAGGATTCAAATAGTTCGGGTACGTGTAAAATTATATCACCTGGGAGACAGAGCTTCTATAATTCTAACACCAGTGTCATCATCTGTCAGTGAGTGGTCGGTTTATTTTTACGCCGTCTGCCGGGGAGTGACCGTATTATTTAATATATAGTTTTTAATTTAAATATGTACAACTATGCAGTTGAAATTAAAATGCAAAACTACATCTGTATATAAAATTCCATCAAAATCGTTAGCTACGAGATACCCGGCATATACCTAGTCTTGCCATAAATACTGAAACAAAGAAAAAAAAAATTTTCTATTGCAAATAACATTTATTATTTTTACAGTGTTTTACTTTAATACATAAATATAAAACACTTTAAAATATAAAAAGCTTATTCGAAATGGTCTCCATTGGCTGCAATACAGTCCTTTAAACGTTGAGGCCAGTTATCAATAGAAGCACGCGCTCTTTCCATGGGAAAATTCTTCACTGCCAATCGTACGGATTGGTTTAGGGACTCCAAATTATCATGGCGTTTAGAGCAAGCCGTACTCTCTAAAACTGACCATAAATCATAATCCAGCGGATTAAGATCGGGACTAGACTGCGGCCAGTCTTCAGCTCTGATGAAGTCCGAAACGTCCGTTTCCAACCAAGACTGCGTAGACCGAGCTTTATGACCTGGCGCCGAGTCTTGCTGGAAGGACCATTCTTGGTTATTGAACATGGTGTTGTTAAGGGGCTTCACTACCTTCTCAAGAATGGTATCTTGATACACTTGTGCCGTTGTTTTGATACCTTTTTCACAAAAGTATGGCTCAGTAACTCCTTCATAGCTAATACCCCACCAAACCATCACTGAAGTCAGATAGTGCCCACGTTGCACTCTGTCGACTTATTGGGAAGCTTCCTTAGAGCTTTGAGCATAAATACGGTCATTTTGTTTGTTAAAATGTTGCTCAATTGTAAAAAAAACCTCATCCGTAAAAAAATTTTTTTGTGACTTCCCTTTGCGTACCGCTTCAGTAGTTGTTTCGATTTTACCACCCTATTCTTTTTTAAATTATCAGTTAAGAAATGACCAGTACGTTTCTTGTAGGCTGCAAGTACTAAGTCATCTTTTAAAATACGCGACATGGGTCTAGGTGCTATCTTCATCTCCCGAGATACAATCTTTTACTTTCGGACAGGATTTCTTCGAATTCTTTCCCTTACTGCTTTGACCACCTTTTTCGTACGAACACTACATGGACGGCCAGATCTTTTTCTGTCACAAACAGAGGAGGTCTCATTGTACCCATTAATAGCCCGGTACACAAACATTTTACTAATATCAAGCGTATGGAGAGTTTTAAAAAATACATTTGGCTCATATCTACTTTGTGTAATGCAATCACAGCGATTTGGTTCTCTTTATCACCCCACTCTATTTAAATATCGCAAAATATTGTACAATGTATTGGCGCCAAAATGAGAAAACCCAATGAACAATCATATAAAAATCACAGATTCAAAATTCAAATATACCATTTTGTTTATTTTTAACTGTAACAGTATTTATGGCCAGACTAAGTAAATAGCTACATACATACAAGAACTGCTCGTTTAAAGTAGTAGGATTATGGTCATGTAGCTTGACAACTTAATAGAGAATGTGGACCTAAGAATCAAAAGTAAAGAACATGTCACTATTTCGTGTAATGTTAGAGCTTGACGAATGCATATGCAGTACATTTCTTGAAAGTGCGAGATATAACAGTGAAACGCACGCACACCAACCACGTTTTTTGTCATTGAAAACAACACCACGCGCTCCGGAGGTATCATAAAACCAAGTTACCATGTTTTGTTATGAGTCCTTCATTTCCTCACGAAGTTCCACATCTACACTAATATTATAAAAAGGTAACGTTGTTTATAAGTAAGTTTGTTTGTAGGTTGTGATCTTTGGAACTACTGACCGAATTCCGAAAATTCTCGAGTAGGCTATTCTGTATGAATCACTTTATTTGTAATTGAAGTCGAAGAAGAAATACTGTTTTGCTGCTTTATCTATAATGTGATGTAAATGAACACATTGCATCACTAGTTAAATTGTATCTATAGAGTAGTAAACATGACCATTCTGATAGTACTTACCGATGCTCTGACGAACATTGCAGGACTCAGGCGTGGTGGTTAGCGAGGCAAGCCAGGGCTCGATTGAGGTACTCGACAAATCGACTACCAGCCAATGGAGCGTCTCCGAGGCAGAGAACGCGTCGGGCGAGCGCGGCGTCGACGCAGCCGACGCGGCCGACGTCCGCTGGGACGGCGAAGACGCGAAGCAACCCGACAGTATGACGCCCGACGAAGCCGAGATCCTGCTCAGTTCAAGGTAATGTGGTCTGTGGTTACAATTAAATAGCAGTACCATAGGCAACTGAGGAGCACTCGAGAAAACTCTCAGAAAATTAATTTTACTTGAGTTGAGACTTAGCTAGATCGATTTTCTGTCCCCAAAAATCGCTGTATTGGGAATCTATATCACTACATAGTATAAAACAAAGTCGCTTTCTCTGTTCCTATATCCCTATGTCCTTATGTCCCTATGTATGCTTAAATCTTTAAAACTACGCAACGGATTTTGATGCGGTTTTTTTAATAGATAAAGTTATTCAAGAGGAAGGTTTTAGTATTAGCATTGCACCCGTGCGCCGCTGGGGCGGGTCGCTAGTATTATATAAAAAGATAAACTGACTGACTGATTGGTGATGTATCAACGCACAGCCTAAACCGCTGGGTCTAGAGACTTGAAATTTTGCACATACAGTGTAGAAAGGATTTTGCAAAATGCAACCTCTAAGGGGGTGAAACAAACGTGCGCGATCGAAACTTTGTGTATAGTACTTTAGCTTCAAGATCATGAGTATTGTCATCGTATTATATTTTTTTGTATAATATGTAGGTACATTTAATGTTTCTGTTCTTCATAATATTATATTATTCACCAGTAATGTTGTCTGATCTTTTATTTGGTATTCTTTTTCTTTCTTTATATTTGCTGTATGAAATATTGATCTGTCAGTAAACCTATAAATATTGCATCACTTATTTTCCTTTAGACTATATTTTATTGCACTTGATCTGTACTACAAAATGTCTTTATTGTGAATAATTTCTATTTCTGTCATTGAAGCCATTTTAAACTTTCCTATAGAATCTGTATCGATTTATCTTTGCTTGAAACTATTATTAAATGTTGTATTTTTATCATTTGCATGCTGCCTGTGCGCACAACGCTTCATTCTTGCCTGATCACATTTGCAGTATTATGGAGAAGAAGCTTAGGTAAGCTAGCTTCATTTGTATTTGTATTTTATTTATTTCTTTCATAATTCACCTTTCAGATGTGATGTGACCCTCTGATGTCAGGAACCCTTTTCGTCCTATCAAATATCAGCACACCCCAAAATATCGAATAGGAAACCATTTTTTTTTTACATGTTGTCAATGTGATCGATATGACATTTTCGTAAGACAAATCTTTCAATCCAACATTTCATTCTTTTCCATAATAAATTTGCTAGATGTGTATATTATAGTGGATGACAGAAAACTAACCAGAATCGTATTACAGAATGTAACTTAAATAAGGATCTCCTCATGACTAGAAGAGGTGAACCATATAACGGCATCTCCTTTCGACTGTATTGAAGTGGATCCATACATTCTGTAATACAATCCTTCAATTTGTCTTATAAAGATGAAAGGCCTTATTACAGAACGTAGTTTAAAGTTAGACACTGTATAAAGCAGATGATTTCACCGTTTATGTTAAGTAGCAGAAGATTATTGTCATGATTTAGTAGTGAGTGCGCTTAAGACCATGCCGGCCTGCCGGAGCAGACAAAGGAATGAAGGCGGACTGTTAGTCAGTAGGACCCTTAAGACAATGTTTAACTTTGCCAGGAAGTGTCTAAGATGGGAGGTGCGTTGATTTCAGACAAGAAGCTTTGTTGTCGGACGAGCAGGCGCAGGAGATAGTGGCAATGCTGTCGCCGCACAACGGCGTCTCGCTCAACGACAGCTACCAGTCAGTGCTCTCGTACGAGAGGTGCGCATTATATATATTTACCTACCTACCTATTTAGAACTATTAATGGCATAATATTTTGGACTAAGGATAACATACTATGCCGACCCTGAGGGACCCTGGACAGATGTCTGTTGATTGTTTTCGTAACACGTTTTGGGGCGGAATAAATGATAGCCGTAAGTCCGAAATTAAAAAATGACAGCTTATCCCCTAAATCGTCTCGGTACATTTTGAAGCAATACGGGTATCACAGACGAATTCTTATGGAGTCATCTACAAAATTCGGTGCCACTTATTACTTTCTAACTACAAAACATACTACTGTTGCAACTTATGCAGATGATACAGCCCTAATGTCCACACATAGTAACCCAGAGATAACATCGGAACAGGTACCACCAGTCCTTACCCCCTCGGGGATAAAAGGGCGCAAGGTTTTTTATTTATTTTATTATGCAATCTTGTATAAAACAGCATGCAGTCTGTGGACGAGAGCTACGAGTTCGTCTCGCTGGAGACGGACCCGAACATGGCGGGCGGCGACCGAAAGCAGCCTGAGGCCGCGGCCGAGGGCGCCGTGTTCGACCACTACCCGCCCATGTCGCTGAGGGAGCTCGGCGAGGAGAACGGCATTCACTACTTCGAAGACGGACACTTCTACACTGAGGTATTTAGTGATTTGTCATGTTAAAGAAGTTATCATTGTCAAGGCTGTTGATATGGAAAACATAATTTATACTCAAATCTGAAATTAAACTCGATTTTTCCGGTTACAGCGTCCTAATAGTAACTTGGACCGAGTCGACTCGGATGATACTCGTATTATTTAAATAAGTGATTCGAATGTACTTAGACGCCGACATCCAATCAGTGGTTGGGACGGTGTTTTATTGGCACATCTATTGACACTCCGTCCGAGCCCGCTCGTAGCGTGTAAACCCTGCATTGATGTACCGCATAATCAAATATATTTAAAGGTGTTTAGATTTTGTTTAAAATGACATTCTATTTTTTTTAGGTGGCCGGTCTGCCGCCTATTGAAGAAGACGAAGACGACGATTATTACCCCCCAGTATTTGTGAAGAAAAATACCAAAGTTAAATTCAGGTATGGACGACTAACCTAACAAGCTTTGTAATAACGCTTTTCATGTAACTTTTGTCAGATTTAAAAAATCCACAGAAACGTGTAGAAGAAGGGACTCTAAACTCATCCTGGAGGTTGGCTTAATGTAAACAGCAGACTATCTCCATTGACGAGTTGCTGTGACGAGTGCAAATGCGGTACCTCTCGAAGTACCAGCAACAAACTCAAGGGCAGATCTTTAATGTCATGTCTTACTTATAATTATGATATACTAGATCAGTGATAAACCAGCAGTTAAGGAGCCCGCTTCTCATCTGTCAGGCTCAGATCCTGGCATACATACATATTCATCACTGGCTTGACGGTGAAGGAAAACATCCCAGAATTAATCCTGTGTAACAGGTCCCAGTCCATCGATGGGCTCACCACGTGGGTATTTCTTGAAAATCCCCCCCTCCCGGCGTAAAAAGGCATGAGATTTTTTTTAATGACATTATAATGATTTCCAGCTTGGACCCCATGAGGGTGTTCTCGACGCACTCTGTCCGCGAGTACGACAGGCGTAACGAAGACGTGGACCCCGTGGCCGCGTCCGCCGAGTACGAGCTCGAGAAGCGCGTCGAGAAGATGCACGTGTTCCCCGTCGATTTGCTGAAGGGAGCTGACGGGCTGGGCTTGTCCATCATTGGTGCGTTTACCTTACATTGCAGAAATATGTTGCTAGGCAATTTGTATGAAAATGTGTTCTGCGTCCTGTATGGCATCAATGTTTATCACATACTAGCAACAACCCACGGTTTCACCAGCGTAGTCGCCGTTCCTGTGGGAATACGGGGATAAGCCGATGCTACTCCCTGAGAATGTAGCTTCCCATTAGTGAATTTCAAAATCGGTTTAGTGGTTTAGGCATGAAAGCGTAACAAAGTCATTTCCAACTGCTCACTCTGCTCGCCAACTGGCCACATAATACACACGAGCAATAGTAATACACATTCTCATAACCTACACTAAGGGTGGTATTACAAAACGTAACTCAAGCATAAAACACAGAAGGCGAGACGCATAGAGATGTCGCTTAGCCAGCATTTATGCTGCTTCGGACTATGTGTAATCAGTAAAATTATGTACATATAATATAGATCTTTATGCTTAATGAAAATTAATCGACCTTCATTGATGGTTATTGGATGTTTTTCAGGAATGGGGGTAGGCGCGGATGCTGGTCTTGAAAAATTGGGGATATTTGTGAAAACAATCACCGAGAGTGGGGCCGCGGCGAGAGACGGTCGCATACAGGTCAACGACCAAATCATAGAGGTGGATGGCAAGAGTTTGGTGAGTCTCGTTTGCTGCGTGTATCTTTAACAGTTTTACCCGATGTAGTAGTTTGAATTTAAAAACTTATTTAATTATAGGAAATTGGGGTTGTGTGGCAAATTAAAAAATCTTACAGATCATTTATGGTTTTACTTTGTAAATAAATGTGTATGTTACAGCGAAAATCCCGTTCATTTTGAACGCGTTTTTCCGAATAAAACCTAGTTTTTACTGAAAGATTTTATTAAAAACTAATTTTAATATGAGTTATAACTTATAACACGTTTTTCATATCAAAATTATTTTTACATAATATTACATATAAGTAAAAATTTGGTTTTTACTGTGACATAACAAATAGCTAATTAAGTAACAACTAGGTGGTTAACTGTCTACCACCAATAATAAGGGGAAACTAGGGTAATTAATTTAGTTGAGAGATAAAGGCTATATTAATCCTTATTTATTATATTTACTTAACACTGTATGGTACAGACACAATAAATTGACAGCTAGGCGAAGCTGATTTTTAGCGAGGGATTTAATTGAATTATAAAAAAAATCCTTTGTTATTTAACTCGTCTCTATTCAAAGGTGGGAGTTACGCAAGCGTACGCCGCTTCAGTACTGCGCAACACGTCGGGGCCAGTGAAGTTCCTGATCGGCCGCGAAAAGGACCCGGACAACAGTGAAGTCGCACACCTCATCCGGCAGTCGCTCGCAGCGGACAAGGAGCGGGAAGAGAGGTGAATACTGTGCATAATGTCGTGCCCAGATCATAGAATTGATCATTTCATGATTTGGTTAGGTTAAGTTAGACTATATGAAATTGTATACAACCATTTCATGAAATGTTCGACTATTTCAGAAATATTCGACTATTTCAGAAATGTTCGACTATTTCAGAAATGTTTAATTCTATGATCTGGGCACGACACATAATACAGCTTGCACATCTACGGTGTATGGCACGTGATCTGACCTACAGATTGGACACATTTCTGTTGCGTAGATCTCCTAAGTTAAAGTTACCAGATTAGCTGCCATGCCACCTAATGTGCCGGCCACACAGTGGGTGGTTGTGTGACTGTGATCATACCTCAATTACAAAAAACGTCGGCCAACCCCCTCGGCGGCGTCCTGCTTGCTGTACATCTGGAACTTAAATATGAAGCAAGGTTGTAAGTAGTGATCGTGATATGGCAGCTTCGTATATAAAATCTCATCGAAATCGGTCTATCCGTTCGAAAGCTACGATGCCACAGACAGATACACACACAGAAAAACATTGGCGTCAATCTTATAACACCCCTCTTTTTGGGTCGAGGGTCAAAAACCATCAAGACTCGCCAAACACCTCTAAAACGATGGCACTATATATCGCATTGTATGTTTAGAAGAGTTTTTAAAATTTGGTAACGTTTCCAAAGTACGGAGGAGCACCCTGTCATCCATGTTACGTAATATTTATGTTTCTTTATTCTTATTTGTACAATAATAGGACATCGCGCGAGAGACAGCGCCGACAGCAGAACGACGAGGAAGAAACGAACCACCAACCGCCCGCCGACGTAGCCGCCAACACACGCCACCCGGAAATTAGCGAACTACGGGCGTTGTTACATGAGGTTAGAAATTGAGATAAAAAGTAGTCTTTTTTTTTACTATGTTTAGGTCGATCCGCACTATCCTCATATCAGTGCCGGGACGTGGACAGTCAGTGTTCTGTTAGGAGAAAAAAATATTCCGGCGCACTTAACCTGCCAACACTATTACACTTGATATTATTAGGATGAATTATTGGTTACCGCTAAAATGTGACCGCGTACGTACATACATAATCTCACCCAGACGTGGCGTAGGCAGCGACAAAAGACTGCCACTTGCTATAAACTTGGAAGATCTCGTGCTTCATCCACATCCATCAAACGACTCATGCATGCTCGTCGGTTTCGGGTACTTTTTATCTGAATTCCGCTAAATAGTTGTTTATATATGTGCGTTGCTAAGTTACTGTTGCTAAAGTGTAGTATGTGGCCAGTTGGTGGGTATGGAGGCGGGCGGCGGCAGTACTGAGGAGATAAGCTCTCGTCTGCGCGACTGGTGTACGGAGCGAGCCCCGGAGGAGCTCCGACGAGCAGCCGACACGGCGCACAGGGCGCGGCGCAAGTACGACAAGGTGAGCTAGATTACACTCTGTAAAGACTTAGTCGGGTCATCCGTTAAAGGCTGATTCATGTTACAACGGGACGGGCCCCGTCCGGGGCAAACCATCCTACAATACGCCTCGACATTTGGCCCGGACGGACGGGCCAGCGCTTCATACAAAAAGTATTTGACCGTGCCCCCGCTGTAACATGAATCAGCCTTAAAAGTAAATACGTTCACGCCTTGTTTCCGAGGTCGGCAGAGATATGCCACTACTTTCGTTCATACAGTTTATAAACATTAAGGTCCTTTTCAAGTGCGATTATTTTAAGGGTAGGTACAAACATGTAAGAGCAATAAAATTAACATAATACTATAAAAATACGTTAGTGTTTTTCTTGTTCTTTTCCAATAAAATAAAAATATTATTTTATAAACACCTATCATTACCACATTAAAAACTTTAGTTTTTTATTCTTTTATTTTTGTAATAATTCATGATATCTAGTAAAGTAGCGTATGAAAAATAAAAATGAAGGCAAAAAATAGTCTGGTTCATTATTTGATCTACCTTTTGAATATTTGCATTGAATGAGTATATTCGACCCCTAAACGTGATAGGTGGTGAGCCCATCGCCGGACCGGGTCTGTTACCCATGCCTTTGGGTTTCCTCACGATGTTTTCCTTCACCGTCGAGCTAGTAATGAATATGTATGATTAATATTAAATTAGCTTTAAAAAACGCGTGTATTCGAATGACAAAATTGCTCACGTTGTGTCAATTTTTTTACTAAATCGGTGAAGACCTTTCTATTGTACTCAGTAAAAGTTTGTCTTGAAACTCCTAAGTGTCATTTTTGCGGGCAGCTATCTTTTCCCACCCCGTGAAAACAAAGCCCTCATAAAGTAACAATGGCAATTACAAAAAAAAGTTTTTCTTTCAAGTGTATGGCCATCGAGAGTCGATGAATGGATCGGAATGGAAAAAAAGACTGTGTTACTGGCTTCTGATTGTTTAACTGACCTTTCAAATGTATCAGGCTTAGGCGGTTGTCGATACACAGGTTAATTTTGATAAGTAATCCCATGATACCGATTTAGGCGCGTCGTGCGCTCCGCGAGTGGCGCCGCACTCGGGCGATGGTCCGCGCCCGCGAGGAGTGGTGGAGCGGAGCACTGAGGGACGCGCACCGCGAGTACGCCGCCGCGCTATCCGCACTGCACGACCGCGTCGCAAGGCTCGAGGTGCTGCTATTGGTGAGTACACTAGGAAATAGAGCCTATTTCACTGTCTAGTCACACGAGTTGCTTTTTAAAGTCTGCCTAAAAATATATTATGGAATATGTACTCAATACAGAGTTCATCATCATCATCAACCCGTAACAGCCCACTGCTGAGCTAAGGGTCTTTCCTCACACATGAGGAAGTATGGGCTATAATCTCCCACGCGAGCCCACCGCGGATTGGGAGATGGTGTTAGTGGCCACTTAACAGTCAGAACTTTTCAAGCCACCCAAGGGTATCTGACATGGCTTAAGAGCCCTATCACAAAACTACGCTCCTCAAGATTAGGCATTTGAACGCGACAGCCCGCTTGCTCGGGGTCACGAGTTCACGGCACTACTCTGCCGTAGCGGCAGCAAGCGATTTAACGTCCTTGATACTTTTCTATTTTTTTTATTGTAGTGTGTTCAACTTTTTTAGCGGGCGAATGTTAAGAAAGTTTAAAACAATACAATTTACACCCCTTTAGAGATTATAGTTTATATAATATATTTTTAGATATAGGTACGTAGAAAGCTGGACTACCACTCACTCACTCACTCACTCACTGACTGACTGATTGACATAATTGTTCTCCCAGAAGGAGTCGTTTTGGAGTCAAGTCATATATGAAAAAAGTGTTCAAGATGGCGGGGTGACCCCGGGAAAATTCCGACTTTTCAAAAAAAACAAAATGGCGGCCAGGCTTGCCTATCGTATCTCTTTTGTTTTCCGGCCGATCCGGCTGAAATTTTTGGAATCTGTAGAAATGTTTAAATGATTTACGAAAATAGTTAAAAAAGTTGAAAAAACAAAATGGCGGCCGCGTAGTAGTGTTTCAAAGTTGGAGTGGTTTTAGACCCCACTTGACCCGAATTGATCTCCCAGATGCCAATATGCTAAAGGGATGTGTTTGGTGTCATCGCACAGGGCATATCCTGTAGTTTACCAGAAAATCCCGAAAATTTGAAAAACCAAGATGGCCGACCGGTGATTTGCTCCCAAAGAAAAGTATTAATTTTACCACATTTTGATTGTCGATTTTCGGCAAGATGGCAACACCTGAGCGAGTTGGTCAATATAGCGGGGTTGGAGGTCTTGCTACGTAGTGTGGCCGTGTTGAAGAATTTTCCCGGAATTTTTCGTATTTTTTTACTTTTAACGCAAAATGTCAAAAGTCTAAATTTTACCATTTTGCAAAAACAAGTGACAGTCAGTGAAACATTTTATTCCTCCCTATGACCTTTTGTAGGTTTTTTGAATTTCACCTGGCAACACTGAAAGTTATGGCCGATTGAATTTTTAGGGTAGACCTCAAAAGACCCGAATTGATCTCCCAGATGCCGATATCCTACAGGGATGTGTTTGATGTCATCACATAGGTCATATCCTGTAGTTTACCAGAAAATCCCGAAAATCTGAAAAAACAAGATGGCCGCCCCGTTATTTTTGTTTTACTGAAAAAAATCAATTTTCTTAATCTTAATCGGCATTTTTTACACTGTTGGCAACACTTAGGAAAGTTGGCTTGTATGGAGCGATTGTGGGTCTCAGTAAACAGTGTTGCCATGAAAAAAAATATTTAACAAAATTTTATTATTTTTCGATTTAAAATGGCTAAAACAAGATGGGCGCCCAAAATTTGACTCTATTTTTCTGTCAAAATACGACCCCACAGAGACACGCGTGGCCGCTTGCGGCCTCGCGCACCGCGCGACATCTAGTTTTTAGATATAGGTACGTAGATTTTTGCTTAAACTGAGAGGGACCAACCTTGAAATAAAAAGTCTGTTCTCTCTCACACATAAAATGAAGGTTACCAGGGGTCTTTCATCTATACATATAACAAAACTCTAACGGGACCGTGTCTGTGCATAAAATATTTTTAGAAAAATAAATAAATCGATGTCATGCAATAATATTCCACGCACAAAGTTAGTCACCATATTCTCTAAGTAGGTGTTTTCTTGGTTAATATTTACGATGTATTCCCGTTGTCCTCATTGGCCGTATTCCCATTATAGGGATACGGCAGTGGGGATAACGGGAATACATAAATTTCACGTGTCAATATCCCCATCAAATCTTTTTAAAATCCCTAAAATCTAAATACCTAATGGTTTTTTGACTTAAAGTGAAAATACCAAAAACTTAAAATGTCAAATGGATATATTACTGAAGTTCAAAAGGATAAAACTTGAAATACCTATGTACAAAGTCCCTGAAATAGATTTACCTCACAGTTCATTGACCAAAATGACAAATACCGATATTAAAGTATGTACATAATCTACTTTATAACACATTACATTGTATTTCATTACGCACTTGTGCGTTATTGTAATGTAAATCGCACGGTTTATCAAGGTCCTCCGGCTAAAAACGAACGGTACTTTTTAAAATCTTAACAAATATTTTTTTTTTCGCTGTTTTGTTTTTATTCGTTTATGAAAGTTCGAGTTTTCTTTATTTCCTCGCAAATATGTTATGTAACGTCGTATGTCATACTTGCGCCTACGGCTGGGGTTAGCAATATTGCCTCGGCTGTAATTTTCAACTTACCGCACTTATACTATAATGTACTATATCATATTGTAGCATACTTACTTAACACTAGCTAACTTAGAGTGCCTTGTTATTATAAAATATTGACGTTTCTAAGTGTATATTTTAATACCAATAGAAAATAATCGATTTTGAATTTTGAATTTGAATTTAACAACGGTTATAATAAAAGATCTTTATTTGTTGCTCATAAAAAAACCTAACATCAAAGATCTTCTGAACCTAACCAGTCCAAATAATTTTCGCTCTGGTATTTTGAGCTCGCTTCGCTCGCTCTCGCAAGTGGTGCATTATTTTAAGTATTTTGTCCATTTGGTATTTAAAATGTTGGTATATCAAACTTTGTTGTTATAACTATAAAGATTTTGAATATTAGGTATTTAGTCCAATCTGTATTATAATCTTAGATATTTCGTAGGAAAGTATTCGCTGCCTAGGTATATTAAAACATTAGGTATTTAGATTTTAGGGATTTTAAACGTAAGTTATTTTACGTTAGGTTTTTAATTTTAGACATTCAAATACGTACCCGACCACATTCAGAAATAGACTCAAACAACATTTTTATCCAATGACAAAGAAACTAATGAGCAACCCTCAAACATTCAAAAGATTAAAAAGAAAAACGCCTCAAGATCTAATCTGAGAATAGAAAAAAATTTATAAGGGTGGAACACTGGTATTCTCATCAAAATATTGCTGAATGTTCAAGGACAGATTGCATTAAATTAAAGGAGAGAGAAAAAAATCTATAGGGACAACGGGAAGTATTTTTAATAATTTTATTTCGTTATTTCAATGGGTACAGATAGTGGGGACAACAGGAAGTATTTTTAATAATTTTATTAAATTCCCGTTGTCCCCACTCAATGGGGATATCGTCAATGGGAACAACGGGAATACACCATATTTACTTGAGCCGAAACTTTATTTACGGCGCTTTTTTTGTTTACGGAAATTTATTTATTGTATGTCGCGAGATTTAAGTACTCGTGTTTAAGTAAATATATGTATAAGTAACTGATTGAATTAAATTTTTAGAATTTTTAGTGTAAATATGAGTACCTACTTAAATCTCGCGAAAAGCTTTTATTACGTAATAAATTGTGTAATGACGTTTTAAGATAGTAGAAGTTTTAAAGGGAGAGTGTATTTTATTCTTTTTAGTGCATTAAAATAAAAGCTTGTTTAAAAATAATTTTTTTACTCTTAATTTATTTTTTACTTTTTAGTTGGATTTAAAATGACTTCACATAGCTAACCATGCATTGTCATCCAAAATAAACGTGTATACAAAATTTTAGCTCAATTGGTTATATTACAGCTCCATCATCAGACACTGACATGTCTGACATCAGACACACCAAAGTACTCGTCAACGCGAATCATACGAGCCCAAACTCGATAGGGTTATGTCGTTTAATTACGGAGTTCCCATGGCCATTTTCCAGCTCCATCATCAGACCCTGGTTACCATCTAGCACCAAAGTTCTCGTCAGGACGAATCAAACGAGCCCAAACTCGATAGGGTTTTGTCGTTAAATTACTGAGTTCCTTTGGCCGTCTTCCAGCTCCATCATCAGACTCTGGTTACCATCTAGCACCAAACAACTCGTGAAGATGTGTCATACGAGCCCAAACTCGATGGGGTTGTGTCATTTAATTACCGAGTTCCCATGGCCATCGTCCAGCTCCACCATCAGACCCTGGTTACCATCTAACACCAAAGTATTTGTCAAGACGAATCATACAAGCCCAAACTCGAGGGGTTTACGAGTAGTCATTGAGGAGTTGTGATATCCACCTCCTGGCTCCATCATCAGATCAGCTCAGTGATACCATAATATTGCATTGTCACCGAACTTACATAAGTACACCAAATTTCAGCCCAATCGGTATACAAACAACCATCACCACATGAGCAACTATCACAAGTTACAATAAAATACTTTGATGATTAAAACTTGTTATAGGTAGTCGCACTATAATTACGACGAAATTCGCGATCTTTCGGCGTGACAAATTTTGACACAGGTCCATCGTCGACGAGCGCTCGCGCAGTACTGAGCTCGGCCGGCCAAAACTTTGCTTTATGTAGCAATTTTGCAGTTTGAATTATTTTTCTTTTCAGGTTTATAATGAACTTTTTTTTAAAACATGTATGATGTTTGTATTCCTTATGAACTAAAGTATCTTTTAATATAAAAATCATGTGATATTGTTAATATAGTAAGGAGAAATTTACGGTTATTTCCAAGCGTTTTTGGCAATTTCACGGTCTCGAATATGATTTAATTTCTAGATATTCAACACGTATTAAAAAAAATTTGAAGTAGCTATCCACTTAATCACTATATAAGCAATATTATTATATTTTTTTTTATCTCATTTGTTTACTCGTTTAGTTCAATCCACGAACACAAAAAAGTGCCGTCGCGCGTTTTTCGAAAAACTTGCTTCGGATTTTTTACTTTTATATAGTTAACTATCGTAGGTTAACTAAGATAAAATCGAATAAAGTAGGGTAGCCATTCCCTATAATAATATATTTTCTCTACCATCCCGAAAGTATAAGTTGTTCAAGTTTCCTAGTTTCTCAGATCCAGGAAGCCAAAGTTGGCCTTTAAACGCAAAAATCACGCTCGAAATGTAATAGGGCTCTTAACGACTTCCATTGTGCGTAAACACAATGAAAACCTGGACCAACAATTTAACGTGCCTTCCAAAACACGGAAGCGCTCGTAATATAAATGCCACTAGGCGGTCACCCATCCACTGACTGACCGCACCCAACTTTGCTTAACCAGTGTGATAGTTACAAACACACTGGCACCGCAGGGCTACGAGCGCTTCAGCAGCGCGAATACAGAGTTGTGACGTAACTCATAGTACTCAAAAATAAAATTTGCAGTTCTGCTGCTTTTCAAATTAAAGGAATGTTTCCTTTGAGTAAATTATTTAGTCCTTTTCCTTCAGGTACGGGTAAAAAATACCATCCTGTATAATACGAAATATGTACCTTACTTACTACGAATAAGGAATCCTACTTATTGTATGGACCTAAGAAGTCTGCAAAATAAATTATTATTGCTTTTTTTTGGGACACATCAAAAACACTCTTGTGGATTAGAGATGTCCTAAGCTCGTCATTCAATCGCTCGTATTCCGTAGACGTAAAACTTTTAGGCCCTCGTTCCAATTATTTCTTTGTTTTGTTTATTTCCATTAAACACTGATCGTATGATTTAATCAATCAGGAAACTCAGAAAAAAGCTGGCTTACCGGTTATGTTGCCGCACGAGCCGTCGGCACGCCGCGAGACTCCGCCGCTGCCACGACGGCCGGACCCTGATCCTCTGCTCATAAACGGTAAATATACTGTTGATATATTTGTTTTTGTATGATATGATAACAAACTAACAGTTGCCCGTTTAATGCTAAATTAGATCAGGCGCAGATTGTCACATTTGCAAAATGTCATTAATAACAATGTAACATTCCCTAGTTTTGAAATTGCGTAATGTGATTTTCCTATTGAAAAGATACTGAATTGTTACTATGTATCTGATATGTCCTTTGACACATGTGATAATTAGCAAAAATTTCATTTGCGAACAATGACTGCCTAGTCAACTGAGTTACTTTTTATGATCTGTCAAAATGAAAATTTACTGAACACTGAGTTGTGACGTCATCATTTTTAGTACTCGTTATAATTGTAAAATGAAAATCGAAATATTTTTTTAGAGATGTTTTGGATAATCTTTTTAATTAATGATTATTGATTACTCACAATTTAATTAATTTATTCAAATACTCATTTAAGAAGATGACAATTACGAATGTGTCAATTATAAATGTTATATTTTGGACATGTAATATTTTGTGCCTGATCCGCTGAATCAATAGACTCAGAAAGAAACTTGTAAAAACTAAATGTTTTCTTCATACCCAGATCCATGGAGCTCCGATAGCGATCTGTCCGACATATCACCCGTCGAGGACGAGTACGCCAAAATCGATAAGTCTGAACGTCGACAACGCGAAGCGCCTGACATCGGTGACGTGACAGCGACCACCGCGCCCGACGTAAAACCCACCGTGACCGTCAACAACGTGACCAACAGTGTCACGTCAGTGAATGTCACTTCGATGAACAATGTCACGTCAGTGAACACCGTCACGTCTGTGAGCGGCGTAAACACATCGCCCGGGCCAGTGATGCCGTCAGCCACAGTTGCTGCCGTTTACCAGATACCAGTCGCTGTGACCACGGTCCCACCCACCAATGTTACGGATACACTGTAAGTTTTAGATTAATTTAAAAAAACCACTAACTAACATCACCCCCTAATGATCTAGTAGTATATTTAAGTAGTACCTAGCGTGTGCTTGGTGGTGCTACTCGCGCAATTTTGAAAAAAAAAGCATTCCCGTAAAGTTTACAATTTGAGAAACCTTCGCTGCCGTGTTAACAAAAACTCACCAAAGTTTCATTGCAATCGGATGAATGCTATAAATGATATAATTTTAGTGAGAAAACATATACCGGACAACCAAACAAAGAAACATTAATTTTCTTATTTATCATTCGCTCAAAGTGAGAAACTGTTTTTAATAAGACTTAATATTACTTCTGTCATATATCTATCAATTTAATTTTGTATAAGTATATAAAACAAACTGTAACAAAACGGAGGGTGAAAAAGGTCGATGGCATAAACCTCGACTCCATTCCATAAACATTAAAAAGAGCTGTCCTTGACTTTCTTCTTAGTTCCTCTCGAGGTACTGACTTTGAAACCAGCAACTCGTTGGACCAATCCAGAGTGCCGTTTTATTAGAATATTGACGTTTTTAACCCTGTAACGGGCATAAGCATGTTAAATTTATCACTGAGGGTATTTGACGGCTTAGTCAAATGAGGTACTTTTCATGATCTGTCAAAACGAAAATTTACTATGAAAAATGTACTGAGTATTAAGTTGTGTCATCGTCGTCATCATTTTTAGTACTCAATTGCAAAACTTTTTTGATTTTGTTATGTTACAATTTGCTGTAGTTGTAAAATTAAAATTAATTTTACGAGGTGTTTTAGGATAATATTTTTAATAATTATTACTCGCAATATCAACACAGTCAAATACCCAATTAACTACATAGAGTTCAATATTTGGTGGGAACTATTTTCCCTCTTCTCGTTAGTGTTGTAATTCTCTTTTACGTACATAAACGAATGTTTACTTGGCACAAATCGATATGAAAGGCGAACTTGATTGCGCCCAGAGCGTCAGTTGGATCGAGCTCTGGCCGCGGCGAGGGCGCGTCCCGCGAGCTGGACGCGGCGGTGCCCCGAGGCGCGTTGTTGGACACGTCTGCGCACCGCGCTCGCACCGACCTGGCGAGGCACCGGCCCCACGCGCCCCACACGCCCCAGTCGCCTCACTCCCTCAGCAACGCCAGCTCGGTACGTGATTCTGGAATTGTAATAGAATAGTGTCCTGCCTAGACAATGGAATTACTTTTTATGATCTGTCAAAACAAAATTTTAATATGGAAATTGTACTGACATAGCAAGGTGTGACGTCATCATTTTTACAACTCAATTGCTTTACATACTATGATTGTTTTGTTATTTTATAATTTGCTAGTTTGTTGTTTAGTGAATGACTACTCGCAAAAGTTAATTTCGATACTGTCAACTACCCTGATAACCTACCCTATTATCT
Organism: Ethmia dodecea; assembly: GCA_963855545.1. Classification (NCBI taxonomy): domain Eukaryota; kingdom Metazoa; phylum Arthropoda; class Insecta; order Lepidoptera; family Depressariidae; genus Ethmia; species Ethmia dodecea. The sequence goes on from OY979449.1 coordinate 6,461,778, forward strand.
GACTACGCGACGCAAAGAGCGTAGCGCCTGTTTTAACTTGGCAGCTCTAAAGTTGCGCAAATAGCTGAGCAAAAACATTTAGCGACCATTTGGCAGTAAGAGGCGGTTTTGCGCAGGCGGAACAGTCAAGTTAAAACGGCCGTAGTGTAATATGTTTATCAGCCTATGTATGTTTGTTTGTTCCTTTGTGGCGGCCTAGAGACCAAACGCGTTGGCCGATTTTTTGTATTCTTATTATTTGCATGATTTCTTGCTGAATATAGAAAAAATAGCTCATTTTCATGTGAGACCTAATGGTAAATGTATTCTTGCAAAAAAAAAAAAATTAAAAGAAAAAAATCTTATGCCTTATCTCTGAGTGGGTCGGTAGAGTTGTTTCATTTCTGAAAATGCACACTTTTTCATATTTGAGGAAAGTCCCTTAGCTCAGGAGTGTGCTGTGAAAATAATAACGAATAGTGATCCAAAACGTTTATACTCATCTAATAAAAATACCTATTCTGACGTCATAGTCTAACAGGATGGCTGCGAACTACGAGTATAGGTACTCGTACTCATTATTTTTTACGAGCCCCAGAAAATTATCTACAAGTTTTGAGAGAATGTCCATGAACTAAAATATAGAAGATAGGTCTTTACTAATTCCTAGTGACTGCTCATCATCGCCCTATGAATAGGTCACTGCTGGACTTAAGCCTCTCTCATGGTAGTACTTTATTGATTTATTTTTACAGTATGATGGGCTTGATGACTCCTACAATGACTCGGCGGACGAGTCGCTCAGCGAGTCTACTTCGGGTGCGCCTCCTCATTCTGGCCACACCACAGTAAGTGATTACTGCTTGAAAAAAATATTTAAATTTAACATTACAATTTGAGTCATGTCTGTATGATTCTAAGTGTTTGTAAAGACTAACTTGAATTACTTCTTTAAAGTTCTGATTCGATAATGTTCAGAGGGTTGTGTGTGAATATATGAATATTCGTAAACTAACTAAACGTGATAGGTGGTGAGCCCATCGTCGGACCGGGTCTGTAACACATGCCTCGGAATTAATTCTGAGACCTGCGGTTTCCTCACGGTGTTTTCCTTTACCGTCGAGCTAGTGATTAAAATGTATGGAAAAACTCAGGCCACATGCCAGGGTTTGAACCCCAGCCTCACTGATTATCATCATGAGAAGCTCTTTAGCCGTAAGGCTATCACTGCTCTTTTTTTAGTTGGTTGTAACTGTATTGCATCTGTTACCAGCAACGAGACACGCGGCAGAGTTGTGGTAGCTCAGTGGGTAGTGCCACCGATGACGCGGTCTACTCTCGCGATCACCGACACCACCAGCTAACAGGTGTGTACCTTATGCACCCTAAATAATACTGTTGTGTCTAATAACGCTACTGGGGGCCAATTCCACTAAATGTCAACGGTTCTAGTTGGATAACAATGACATGTCAATGGTCAGTCGATGGTGTTATTTGCTCTGAAAAGTGTCAAAATAACACCATTGATTGACCATTAATATGTCATTGTCATCCAACTATTACCCTTGACATTTAGTGGAATTGGCCCCCTGTTCTCACGCCTACCTTGTTTGATTATTGTCTAAACATTAAGGTTCGTGTTCACGAACACTAACTGACCGTTAAAACAATAATCCCAAAACCACACTAATACTGTGATTAATTTTCACTGCTCATCACCTTCATTTTACACTTGTGGGCAGTAGTGTGGTTTTATGTCACAGATTATTGTTTTACCGGTCTGTTAGTGTAGTTGAACTCGGCGCTAAGCGGTGTTTATCACTTTTTAACATTATTGTGAACTTCAATCATCCATTTGTGGTAATCCTCCGCTTACACTCTTCGTGTCAAATAATTTGGCGAACCAATCCAGCACTACACTGGATGATATCATCTACATTAATAATTTAGTAGATGTTGAATGGTAAAGACTATTCAAGAGTCCTCCAGTCCAATTGCTGGACTGCATCACTGCATCTCACTGAATCCAGTGAAAGACCGGCTTAGATTCCAGTTGCAATCCACCGCTGCTTTTGTCACTGAACTGGAATAATGTAAACCTACCATAAGCCCATAAACAAAAAGGCAAACCCATGCATATGTCGCGACTGGCTCAGTTGTAACAACCGCGTTTGAATGTTCATTGCTTCTTTCCATCAAACATGTCAACGCGCGCGGTTTGCGCATGGCATAATAAAACAAGCCATGCACTCATGGATAACAACTCAAATGACAAACATTCACAAACGTTGATGTTTATAAATAATAGGGCCATTTGTTGAACCTAATATGTAGTGTCTTCAAAAAAATATGTCGCCTATAAGTTGAATACAGTGTCTGTACAGTCAAGAGCAAGTCAAGCTTGAGACTACCAGTTTAAGCTGAGCTCCGATTTGTACTACGCGCCATAGAATACAGGGCCGGGTCAAAGTCCAAAGTGTCAAGCTTAGCGTGCTCTTGACTGTACTTGTTTTATCTTTACTTCTCTTCTTTCTTTTTCCTTGTTAATTTCTTATAACATGAGAATAAAGAAACAGTTCAGTTTCTACCGTTTTAACAATGTTTTCATTCGTCCATTATATAAATAGTAAAAAACTCTTCAGGTTTGGCATTTCTATGCTTCTTCAAAGTTTAAAATTTTCCTTTGATTCGTTTCCCGAGAATGTCATCTGTATTGAACTAAGAAAATCACAAACCATAGTATATTCCTTTGTTTGATTGGAATAATCATCTGAGAAGGTTCTTAGGCGTGTCCAAGATACTGCTTAAGCGAGCAATATCACTGCAGTATAAAAAAACCAACTGGAGTCAATAAAAAGTAGCGTCGTCGTTCGAATCCGTTGACGAGGTGTCGGTACTAGGTCCGGCGGCGTCTCTCGCGGAGCAGCTGAAGCAAGTGCTGGCTGAGCGAGAGCGGAGGCTGACGACGGACGGGCGCGTGGCCGCGTCCCCCCCACACCCCGACCCCAAGCGGCTCACCGACGAACTAGTCGACGAGATCCGCCAGGCCGTCAGCGAGGCCAACGCCAGAGGTCGGTGCTGATACTGCATGCGATTTCGGTTCTCGAAGGTTCTACGAGGCTGCTCGAATGACGCTGTCATAGGGTTCGGGCTATTACGCATTAAAATCGGATTTCTACTGTTTCTACTGCCTACCCCCTTGGGGATGAAAGGCGTGAGATTATATATATATATAAACAGCTTCATCGGCACCTTTTTTTGTGATCTTAACTGTTTTTGAATCATGTTGCAGCGGCCTTTTAGAAGCTTTAATTAACATAACATTGGCTTTATCATGCTAACATTTGTGGTTACCACGTAATTGCACAGTCCGTAATCAATGATCATGAACTGAAATGTTGCGAAGGTGGTGGCATTGTTAGATAGATTACGCTCGAGTAGGCTCGTTGATTGGAGGTGCATTGAACGCGATGGATATGTTATAGTGAAGAAAGCTCCGGCTTGTGTAGTCGGGGGCGAGGTGCCGTGGCAGCCGCTGTCGACTGCCGTTTCGGAGGCCAGCCTGTCGCCGCCACCCGGGCCCATGTCGCCGCATCCGCCCTCGCAGTGGAGTAAGCAGCAGGTGACTATTGGTTACGCTCTAAATACTAGTCATTAAATTACTTGACCGTAATTCGAAGCTTTAATTTGAGATAGCACTTCCGTTTCCCGCCGATATTTTACCAGTTTTCGTACTTTTATCCCCCCTCTAGGTTCCGGTTTAGTGGCGTCCTCTGGCGGTGGCGCGACTTTTTGGTTTCGTAAGCATTGCGACGCCATTTTTGTTCATTGGCGTTTAGTTTCCCGTCGAAGCAACTTGTGTGCAGCAATTCAGTCTCTGCGACAGTTGCAAATTTAAATTTATTTAATTTTCCTTTTTCAAAAGTGTTGAAAAAGAGTAAGTACACAACAATTTATTAATTTAAGCCATTATGGCTAAATGAATACTATTCAGTGTTAATATCAATTTCAAATATTTAACGGTTGTTTCCGTTCGAACTATTAAATTATTATTTTTACGGTTTGCCAGTTCGTACAGTTCTAGAATATACTAACTTATTTTTATTTTCAGTATTCTTAATGATGAATGACGAGGGTGACAATGGCAATGAGCCTGTGGCTGGTCCCAGCGGTGTGAAATCTCGCAAAAGGACTCGAAGTCGAAGTAGCAGTAGTAGCAGCAGCTCGACAAGTAGCTCCTCCTCAAGCTCTTCTGCAGACTCGAAACGAAAGCGCTCGCGTCGTCACCGACATAAGAAAAATAAGCGCGCTCGACATTCTAGCCGCTTGATGAACAAACTGTTCAAGGAAATGGGTGAGTTACGCAAACACATTAATTCAAACAATATTGATAATGCTTGGCAGGAAAGTGTTTCGATTTGTTCTGGTGTTAGTGGAGAGCTCTATGAGCATCATGAACACCGTGAACACGATAATATCACTGAAGATGTTGAGCCAGGGCGCCAAAGCCAAAATTTAAACCTTAATTTCACATTCGATATAGAAACAAAGCTAAAGGAACCGTCAGTTCCAAAAACCCCTGATAACTTTTTAAAAATGTTACAAGACGTGCAGCGCTTAGGTAGCTCCTCTTGGTCAGAAATTAGATATGCTGATACACAAAAAATCTACAACCATACTCCAGGTTTCATAGACTTGGAAACAAACGAAGAGGTAAAAATGTATGATACCTTACGTCACCTAACGCATAGTGAAAAGGCATACGCAGCCATAACATACTGCATACTAAAACAAAAAGAATCTTTGCAAGAAGGTATTCGTAACCTTCTTACGTGGGCTCAAAGTACCGAAGTAGATGTTGATAATCTAAGTGGAAAAGTGGAAGAATTATTTTTGAAAGGTGATTTTCACAAAGTTTCTACAGATCTTTTACAGCTCGTTTGCGGTCACAGAGCCGAAAGTATTGAAATGCGCAGAGAAACAATTACTAGCCAGGTCAAAGACCCGTTAGTAAAAGCTTCGCTAAATAGAATACCCCCTTCTTCGACATACATTTTCGATTCTGAGCCTTTCACAACTATTTTGGAAAAAGCAGGCAGGGTTCGCAAAGCCTTTTGACCTCCCAAAAATGATGGATTTGCGCAGGTAAGATCTAATATGTCAAATCGCCGCCCCTCGCGGGGGATAGGCATACGAAAACAGGCAGTTCCATCGCGTGGAGCTCAATGTGTGTCATATGAATCAACCCTTCCTATTCACACAAATTATATTGCTAACCCACCCTCGCGGGGTGGACATCAATATATGAATCAATATACAAACTACCCTACAAGGGCCCAGAATACTAATGCGATGTACGATCACTACAATTCTAGCGGAAGAGGTTCATTTCACAACCGAGGCTCGCGGCCCGAACGTGGTGGGCGTAACCGAGGACGAACAAACTCACCTAAATTATCAAGAGGTAACTCAAAGAAATATAGACAATGACTCGAAACTATTCCGAGCAGGTCAACTGTTATACTACCAGACACAATGGAGAGAAATGGGAGCACCAGAAATTATTTTAAAACTAATTCAGGGATATCGAATACCATTTTTTCACAAACCCCCTCTTTTGTACCCGAATGTCAAACAAAGTCCGTTTCAAACTCCCGTATCAGAGGAAATGTCAGTAATAATCACCAAAATGAAAAAACAGGGCATTTTAAAAATAGCTCAGCCCTCCCTAAGCTTCATCTCTCCCTTATTTCTAGTGCCAAAGCCAGACGGATCTGCTCGCCCAATCTTCAACCTCAAAGCCCTAAACGATTATGTGTTGACCGAACCATTTCACTTAGTAAATATGTATCGGATTCCCGATTTCCTCCAGCCTCGAGATTGGATGTGCAAGGTGGATTTATCCCAGGCATATTTCCACCTCAAAATATCAGAGTCACAAAGGCGCTTCCTACGTCTCATATACAACGGAGAGCTATTAGAGATGACCTGCCTCCCGTTCGGCTTAAGCACAGCCCCCAAAACTTTTTCTATTCTAACAAATTGGGTGGCTCACAAATTGCGAGAAAAATGGAATATGCGAATACTAATTTATTTAGACGATTATTTAATTGTACATCAGAATGCAAACATACTTCGCGATCATGTCAAAATAACGTTGCAATTTCTACAATACCTAGGGTGGAAAATAAATTTCGAAAAATCGCAGATTGTCCCTCAAAAAATGATAATTTATTTAGGAATAATGTGGAGACCTTGGGAAAACCTGAAAAGCTTACCAAAAGAAAAATCTGTTGCTATTGTCGAAAAAGTAAATCAAGCTCTCAAGCAAAGAAATGTCACTCTAAAAGATCTGCAGAGACTAGTAGGGCTTCTAAATTTCAGCAGCTTTATTGTTCCGAGAGGCCGACTCCACCATCGTCAATTATTAATGTTCATGAACTCATTACTACCAGACCTAAGAAAAACCTACACATTACCACAAAGTGTACGCGACGAACTGATTTGGTGGGCTCACAACTGTTACCTTGCAACGCCTCTACATTATCCTCCGCCAGTGAACTTTTTGACAACGGACGCGTCAGACCAGGCCTGGGGAGCACAACTGAACAACCTCGCCCTCTCGGGCACCTGGTCGACAGAAGAACAAGTATTGCACTGCAATCAGAAGGAGATGCTGGCCATACTACACTCTCTGGAGAGCCACGCTCACTTACTGAGACACAGCTCAGTTCTCATACAATGCGACAACAGAACTGCTGTCGCTCACCTACGGAAAGAAGGAGGTACGAAATCATTAGCTCTAACTCAAATAACTTACCAAATATTGAAATTGCTGGACCAACACCAAATCCACTTCAATATCCACCGTATCCCCGGGAAGTACAACAATCATGCCGACCATTTATCCCGTCATCGCCGACCTCCAGAGTGGCACTTACTACCGCAATGTGTGGAAGTGGTGATAACGAAGTGGGGGACACCAGTAATAGATCTGTTCGCCTCGGAGACAGCTCACGTGGTGTACAATTATGTATCCAGAGACTTGAAGGACACTCGAGACCTATTTCACGACGCGTTCAGTGTTCCTTGGAATTACCAGCTCGCGTGGGTGTTTCCGCCTCCGTTTTTAGTCCCCAAAGTTCTGACTCACCTGAATCAATCAACAGGGATATTTCTAATCGTTGTTCCCAGGTGGGAGAAGGTATTTTGGAGAGCAGACCTCAAAGCTCGGGCTCTAGCAGCACCGCTAACCCTGAAGAACTTCCGGAAACACCTAATCGACACATCAACGGGACTTCCACCTCCGAAGGTCGAGGAAATCAATCTCGAGGTATGGAAATGTGGGGGTGGTCCTCGGCGATAGATACTTGGAACTCTGAGCAGTTATTACTCCTAAGAAATTCCTGGCGTAAATCCACTATAACGACTTATGAGGTGGCTTGGAAACGCTGGATGTCATGGACACGTTCTCAAAATGTAGATCCAAAAAATCCTACAGGCTCTCAATTAGCGCGGTTTTTAGCAGATTTACATTTAATTCATAAATTATCATACAATACAATACTTTTACATAAATCCGTAGTTTCTACATTGTGTAATGCTGAAATGTCGAGTAACCTCAGTTCACATGTACTTGTAAAACATATTTTAAAGTCTATAGCCCTAAAAAATCCGAAATTTACTAAGCCACTAATTTGGGATGTTAGCAAACTAATATCATTTTTGTCAAATTATACAGTAAATATAAACAATACTTTCCAAATATCACGACATACTGCTATTTTATTACTTCTATGCTCGGGTCGACGCATACATGACTTAACATTACTCAGAACAGATCCTGATCATTGCATTAGATGTGACAATTATATTATATTTTGGCCCCAATTCGGTTCCAAGACCGACAGTAGCACTTATAGGCAATCTGGTTGGAAATTACTCTCAAATTTGGATAATCGTAACCTAAATCCTGTCTTTTGGATAGAGAAGACCATAAATTTATTAAATGAAAGACGTGAATCTGCAAAATGTTTTAATTTGTTTGTTACAGTCAGAGGCGTACCCAAGCCCGCGTCTCGTATCATAATAGCCGGCTGGGTAAAAACTCTGTTCAAGGAAGCCGGTATCGTGGCCACTCCAGGAAGCGTCCGGTCAGCGGTCGCTTCGAAGAGCTGGCTGGATAATCATCCTCTCGATGAAATCTTGGCGCATGGTAACTGGCGATCAGCTAATACATTCCAGCGATTTTATATGCGAGAAGTAACAAGAATTAACCGAGACCCAGAAAATGTTACTCAATTATTCAATCCAGTTACGTAGTTGATTCTATAATAACAATTATTATTTTATGTTATGTATGAATGATCCATAACTGATAATATACCTATATATTTGTTAGGATGATTATGCTAGATTGAGGCATGTAAACTTTTAAAGATTAATAAAGTGATTTCAAAAAGTATAATACCTATTCATTTATTTGCAAATTCTATAATAAATAAGGTCACATTGGCGTTATGTTATAACATAAAAGTAGGTTCCCTGATTTTCAGTGCAAGTGGCGTCACCAGGCGACAACAAACATGTCTCAAATTAAAGCTTCGAATTACGGTCAAGTAATTTAATAGCAGCGTTTTACCTGAAATAAAACGCATATTAAAATACTTACCTAATTCGAAGCTTTCACTTTAATTCTGCCTGGTGAAAAATTTGAGCCAATGAACAAAAATGGCGTCGCAATGCTTACGAAACCAAAAAGTCGCGCCACCGCCAGAGGACACCACTAAACCGGAACCTAGAGGGGGGATAAAAGGACGAAAACTGGTAAAATATCGGCGGGAAACGGAAGTGCTATCTCAAATTAAAGCTTCGAATTGGGTAGTTGACAGCATCGAAATTAAATAGCGAGTAGTCATACATTAAAAAGATTATCCCAAAACACCTCAAAATATGTATTTCGATTTTCAATTTACAATTATAGCAAATTTAAAAATAATAAACAATCAAAAAAAGTGCTGCAATTGAGTACTACAAACTATGACGTCACGGTTTGCTATTTCAGTACATTTTCCCAAGTAAAATTTCGTTTTGACAGATCGTAAAAAGTAACTGATTTGACTAGGTAGGACACAACCCTATTAGGTAAGTATTTTAATATGCGTTTTATTTCAGGTAAAACGCTGCTATTATATACAAAAAAAGGCAGAGAAATGCAAAAAAAAATATCGCGAAGGCTGATTTTTGGATATATTGAGCCCCCTCAATGGGGGGGTCTTAGACAAGTTTTTTTTCAAGCTGGTTGCGAAAGCACAGGAAATTGAGGTCGACAATTCAAGTTTTAGCTTTTCTAAACCAAAGCAAATTACACTAAGTCAAAAAGTCGTCAGGAACTCAAGGGCAGCTCTTTTTTATCTTATGTCTTACTAGTAATCTTTCAGCCTTAGACTCGAACACAGATCTGTGCGCAAAGTACAATAGTTCACTTTACAATAATTCAATTGCGAGGTAAAATCAATGGATTGGATTGGAGAATTAACACACTTCTAAAAATTTATTTATATTGTCATATAACATAAATTTCCAAATAATAAAACACTTATTTAATGAAATCTTTTGACCAATTAATTATGATTCATCTATTAAAGCTAATATTGTTAATTTGTCTTGGTATTCCTTATTATTCAGGGTCGCGATCCATAGACATGTTATGGAATGAAACACTGGGATATTTTATTCACATATTTACTCTCAAAGTGCATTCTAGTCTTAAAGCACTTTACTTACACTATCAGATGTTGCTTCATACAATTTCATTTGTACTTGAAGGTGTGGCAGTGGGTGTCTGGCCTAGGCGAAGGCCTGGAACGCCACGCGGGCGCGTTCGCCGCCCGAGGCGTGGACGGAGCTCTCCTTCTGGCTCTCACCTCCGCTGACCTCAAGCTGCTGGGTCTGGGAGGCGACGATCGACGCCGCATGAAGCGCCGCCTTAAGGAACTCCGCTCAGCGCACGAAAAGCACCTCAAAGCGCTCAAGAAGGCGGAAAAGAAAGCCAAGAAGAAATAAACCCTAACGAGCCTCCATCACTTGATGCGGTCAGTTCACATAATTCGTCAGCGATATCAGTTTAAACAAAATCGTGTAGTGTTGCTAAGTAAAATTTTCAAACTCGTCGAAGTTAAGCCGATGGCTGGTGCTGTCGTCTTCTTATGAAATGTCTTATGTTTTATACATTGCCTAATCTGTAATTTATTTGACTGATTTAATTATACCTAGGCAGCTCGTTTCAATTTCTTTATTATTTTCTGTCTACATCTCTGATACTGCTCTCTTCTTTTGTCAGAAACATTTTCCTTCCTTACGTAAACAATCATAAGCAGTGTGTAATTACGACGATAGATTGGTTAATGCTGCGATCGCCATGTGACTGAACGTAGTCGGTACGCGTACGACACTGGTGGTGGATTTAGAGCTGTGTCTGATAGCGTAGAGAGTGCCATCTGACCCATAGCTTAGAGTTTAGAGACGTTAGTGCAGCTTCGAACGAAGAAACGAATACTATTAATCGAAAATTAGGTGTAAGTGTATATGGAACAGGTCAGTCGCCCTTATAGAACCAGCTGAATGTACCTTGTTTTAGCCTTACGAGTGATAGATCATAGAATTATATTCAGATTTGAAACCTATCTGTCGTTTGACACACTTACATAATGCTTTAAATTTATTAACAAAGAATCTTAGCTAATAATGATGATACAATTTACCAGATTTAAGAGGCTCTAATATATTGTTATTTTAATCTAGAATGTAATAACTCTTTATCATATTTTTATTAGACGTGTGTTGGTAATAAGAGTAGGTACTTATCCAATTTATGTAGTAGTATTTTCAAGATAATTTGCTGATTGATTATTGATCTGGTTTTTGGGTACACGGAGGTTTTTGCATTGATACGGTCGCCCGACGAACAATCTTCCAACTCTTCGTCTCAAACTCTCAACTTAGCATTTGTATATATCTATACAATAGAATCCTTCATTCCGTATTGCTCGCGGTTTCTAAATCAATGTATAAAATCTTTATTACAATAGCGCACAGACTAGTTTTATCTGTCGATCGCTGAATGTTTAATACGTGTTTAAAAGCGAATGTAGTTGTTTTTGTACAATTTAAAAGAAAGTAAAAGAGTTAATTATTTATAATTGAGTTATTAGCGACAATAAATATAAATGTCGTTTTTGTTTACAAAAAATTAAAACAATGCGTTTGTAAAAAAACTTACCTTTGGAGATTTTTAAATACAATTTAAGTTTTTGGGATGACGGCGAACGGTGGCTGTTTTTCATAATGACTATAATTTTGAGGTTTAATATGTTTAAATCACCAAAAATGGCAAATCACTTATATTCAGTGATTTACTGAATTGGAATTACGAGTTTATAGCTAATGTAAATATGTAGTGAAACTATAAAATTTCACTTGCATTTTGACAGTTTTATTAAAATAATTGTATCAAATTGATTAAAACTGATTTCTGTAAAGTGACATTCATCTGGTTTTAGTGCGGCGACGTAAAACTCTAAACTAGACTGTTTAATGTAATCAATTATGTTATTTATGAAGTATGCAAGACAGAAGTTTAGTTTGAACTTGGAACTCTCAATTTCTTCATTGTTCCTACATTTTATATAATTGTGTCAGTTTTTCTTCAGGTTCAAAGAGAAAGGGAATGTTAGAAAAACACTGGCTCAATCTAGTCATAAGATGAATTGTAAGCTGTTTGAAAGTCATGAAAATAACAAACAATTTTTCTTAGAAATTTTCACATACATATTAAATATATTAAAATGTATTCTTTGTGTAAGTAAAAAAACATCCGCTATCTCGCAACGTAACGATTATATTTAATTACGTAATTGATTTTAGATTCATAATCAGATCGCAATGCAAATTGATTCTGATGGTTTCAGCATTTATTGATCAACTGTATTGCACAAAATGTACTTAGTAATATGGTGACTGTTTGTATGTGTCGCCGATCTATTAATAGTAAATGTATTTGGAATTATAGTAAAGTATTAACATTCATCAAGCATGTGATCTCATTTCATGTAAGAGCACCGGATTATTTCGCCCTGCTGCAGTATTTATAGACAAATAACTACCTTCAACAGATTTCGTCTTATGAAATGTACTAATAATTTGTAATACATTCCAGTTATCTGCTGCCTTGATAGGTATTTCAGTGTGGGTTTGATGATTTAGACGAGCTTCATAGTTTTTCTTAGGCGACATGAATATAAGTTTTGGTTTGTGTTCACGAGCGTGTTTGGTTCCATAGCTACTATGTACCGTGTAAATACAGTCTCAGATGTGTCTGCGTTTAGACTAACGTGCGCTTGCTATCTACCTGTATGACTGAGTGTACGTCATACACATTTAGAATATTAATTTCAATTAAGAATTAACAATTAATATAAGTAGTCCATTAACATTTGCCAAAATTGATCAGTACTTGTTTTAATATTGTTGATTTTTTTTATTTACATTTCCTTAAATTATTTTAATATTTATTTTGGGACCAAATTAATTTATTATTGAACTTACAATTTATTATTTATGTATTTGGGTGTGTTCAGGAGAAAGATTTTTTATTAATAATTAAATAAACAAACCAAAGTCTACATAATAATGCGTTTTACTTTGTTATGCGAGGTTATGACAAATATTACAAACAAAATCATTATTTTACTGGTTCTTTTCATTTTAGAGAAGGTGGACTCAATATGATTGTGTCAATATAACTTTCTCAATGTGCTGCACTAAAATGATCAAAAATAGATAAAGTAACAATGGTGTAGCCAGTACTTATTACTACCACCTATCTAATAATGGCCTTGCAAAGGTGATTGGAAAAATTCTTAAATTAATAAAAAAAAACAGAATTATATTGGTCATTCAGCACTTTTATTTTTTGTTTTCTTATTTCTTTTCCTTTTCTTAAGTTTTTTCATTGGAGGTTCTTTGCTTTCTTCTCTGTCTTCATTACCATAGCTTATGGTGACAAATGCTCCAGGTTTTCTTTTTGGTGGAGGAGAAACCTTGTCTATGTCTGAATCTTCTTCGCTATTTACTTCATTGTGTTCAATTTTGTCTTCAGTGTCATTTTCTTCGTCTGATTTTTCTTCCTTCTTTATCAAATGGTTCTGTCTATTTAATGCCACACAAGTGATACGACAGCCAGCATTATTGGCACAGATCTCAGTCAATTTGGAGTCTGCAACAGCCCACACTTTCAGCTCCCCTGAACTTGATGTAGTATATAGCATTTCATTTTCAAAATGCAAGCACTTCACTCTTTGCTTATGAGCTTGGTATGTAAGAGCTTGTGTATCGGAAATAGTTAATGTAATGATATTTCCATTATCCAAACCAACAAACAGCCTTTCATCACTTATCCACTGAACGGATGTAGGCTTAGAATTGCAAGTGATTCGTTTTTCTACCCCTGCTTTACTAATGGTCCACACATCAACTGTCTGCTGAGAAACTAAAGAGAATCTATCACCTCCTGGTGAAAACATAATTTCAGTGGGTAATGTCACTCCCTTACTACCCAGGTTTATGGTGAATGCTGGGCGGCCTTTGATCAAATTCCAGGTCCTCAATGTTTTATCGCCTCCAATACTAAGAGCAAGCTTGTCGGAAGGATGCACTGCTATAGAAGTTATTGGATGACCTGCAATAAAATGTACCCCTGATGAGAAAAATAATCTAAGGCTATTAGATCAATTGGGTTTTGTTTTGAACATTCTTTAATAAGAAGTGTATGATCAGCCTGTATGACAGTTGACTTATGTAGGGATTTGTAAATGCTGGACCTACCAGCGTGACACCTGAGCCTATAGAACCTATCCCAACATCCCAACCCAACAATTGGAAATTTTGTGTGATTTTGCTTTGAATTCTTGCAGTCAGACAACTCTGGCGAGACGACTAGTTTATAGTAAACTAGCAGCGCCTGGCGGTTTCAGCCACTTAGTTGAAATAAAATGAAATTGTTTAGTTGCAAACCATAGTACAAAAAAAGATCTTAGTGACAAAATGCAGAACACACATGATCCGCCATGTAATGACATGCAAAAATTTTTTGGTAAGTACACAAACACCCGAAAAGTCTTAGCGAGGACGCCGGCGGCCAGATACAAAAATGTGATTTTCAGTCAAGTGTCAACGAGGACGCCGGCGGCCTCGCGGCGCGTCTGCACAGTGCCTGTGGTGAAATGTCAAATGTCAAGGTCAAATGTTTTGTTTCTGTAAACTGGATGGGTTAAATCAATAACCTATTGTTCCCATTCCCGAGAGAATATGGGGATAAAAAATTGCCTATGTGTTATTCTGATGTAACTATATAACTGCAAAGTTTTATCAAAATCCGTTCAGTAGTTTTTGCATGAAAGAGAAACAAAAGTCGGGTTGTTCCCAGTCCTCCGATCGGAACTCCGATTGGTAGGACGAGTGGGAATATTTTTTCCCACTGCTCCGATTGTTTTTATTTTGTTTTAATATTCGGAAAAAGTACAGTCACCAATAAAATAAAATAGTCGGACCAACCAAGACAGTCAACTTTATATTTTACAATTTATCTTCAAAGAATTCTTTAATATTATAATAACCATAATAACTCTTATTTATTAGAAAAGCTTTTAATTGATTTTTGAATACAATAATTTTATTCATAATACAATAATTCAAGGTTTAGTCAAAGTCAAAATGTTTTATTCAAAGTAGGAACTTACAAGTCCACTTATTGAACGTCAATTCAACTCCACCACTTCAGCATGTATGGTTGAGGAGAAGAAACCGGGCAAGAAACTCCTCAACACAATATTCTTTTAATCAATTGTTACTTATTAATAAATTGGGTTACATAATTTGGTTATTTTTTGCCATCGCATTGCGCTGTGCTGGAGGAAATCTGTTCCAAGCATCATTGTCATTTATATAGTCGTCTAGTTTGTAATACGCCATTTTACAAAGTACATTTTTAACATGAGTTTCGAACACAGTTTCAGGTGTGCAAAGCCCCACAAAGGAATTATAAACTTAATCGTGACTGAGGTCGCTCTAATTTATTTTTATTCCTAAGATTACAATTTCCTATGCCTGTCACAGTTTTAGTACAAAGTAATATGTTTTTCCGCACATGTATAATGTTTTCATAAATGTACTGACAAGGCATTGTTAAAATATTAATTTCTCTGAACAGTTCTCTTAGGGAATCACAACATCTTAAATTATAAATATTACATACCTTTAAGAAATAAGTATTTTTATTTTATTGGTGACTGTACTTTTGGCGAAAAAAGGGGTTATTGAAACAAAATAAAAACAATCGGAGCAGTGGGAAAAAATATTCCCACTCGTCCTACCAATCGGAGTTCCGATCGGAGGACTGGGAACAACCCCAAAAGTCCATACATCCATACATACAAACTTTCGTGTTTATAATATTAGTAAGATAGTTCAGAGCAGGAGCTGTACAGATTCTAGAAATTATATGTTTTATGAATTCTAGAAAATAAAGAGAAATAGAGGCAAAATAGTATGCTTATATATTACAATGAAAATTACCTCCATGAGCTTTTTTCCAAATCTTTTCAACCTGCCAGTTTCCTGTCCTTGTCACTATTATTGAACCATCATCACTGCCAGTTAGTAAATGAGTGCCCCCATGGGTAAAAGCAACTGCATTTATGGTTCCGTCATGGTTCATGAGAACAGTGTGTTCCTTTCGTGTTTTCATATCAATAACAACCACCTTATCATCAGTACCTCCGGATGCTAAAAACTTTCCTGCTATAGAAACACAACGAACCGACGCTGTGTGGGACTGCGTGGCGAAAGTTTGCTTCAGTTTTTTCCCCTGAAATTAGTAACTATTTATAGTAAACACGAGGAACAATCCCTTATTTTTTTTTTATAATTCCTATAAAATACTTACGGTTTCTTCCGAACTGACTGAATACCCAAGTAAAAATCCTTCATACGTCCCAACTATTAATTCGTCCATTTTTTTATTATTCTATTTATGTAAAGCAATATCAAGATAGTAATTTAACCTCAAAAAGTAAAATTTTGAGTAAAATAACCATGCATTTCATTTGTTGTGGTCTTGCTACTTGTCTTTTTTTTTTTTTAATGTTTCACCCCTTACAGGGTAGGCAAAGGCATTACGCCATGCAGCCTCGTCATTAGTTAATGATATCCTTATGTAAATGGCTCTGCTTCAGAGTCCATGCACAAAAATACAGCGTCTTTAACACTTTCTACAACCCTAACGTGCCCTAACTTGGTTATCAGTAAAATGATAGCACTTTTACTGACGACTTTATTGTGACTTTTTGAGGCAATCCAAAAATGTCCATATCTCGCATTTTATCGAATTTCCCATTCACTGCACACTTTCACGGACACTTGCCACATAATAAACTATCACTATTATGAGTCAAAACCCGAAATACACAGCAAAATGAAAATTATACAAAAAACATGACGTCCCTCTTCGGATTCTCGCCAAAAAGCCCCCTTGCTACTTGTCAGTGTCACTGTCAGTTTGTGCTATCACTTTGACGTCCTATTTTAATTAATTTTTGGTCTTTGGATTATAGTCCTTACAGCCTAATATTATATTACAAATTATGCTACTTATATATTAGAGGTTTCACCCACTTAGTTCTCGTTTCCGTGGGAATAAAATATAGCCTATGTTACTCCCTGATAATGTAAGCTTTCCATTGGAGCACTTTTTCGCATTAAAATTTGTATAATATACTCGAATAAAAATTATTATCCCAGGGATAGTACTTTCTGAGATTCGACTATGCCGTTTTATGCAGGCGTCAGGATTGAGGGCCCAAGCTATTTGACCATAACTCTTTTGATTCACGTTTAACAAATTTAAGAATCTTTGCTTTAAGTTTTACATAATTTTAAGTAAATGCCCTGTAAGTATCATTTCGTTTCGCAATAATTTAAAAAGTGGGCCCTCAATCCAGATGCACACCCTTTCTCTCAGGTTTAAGACTATCTCTGTAAAAGTCTGCGGACTTTTAAGTGCTCTATTGGTGGTTTGGATGTTTGGGTCGCGACTTCGTTGGCTTACCGGTGGTTTTGCTCGCCAATGGATCAAAGTCAAAGTCGATCATGGCCTTAACACACAGACAGACAGAGTTACTTTAGCATTTATAATATTAAGTAAGGAAGTAAGGATTTACAATGTTCCTCTCGTATTTATTTACAATGTACCTGCAATCTGCATATTTTTAAATAACAACGACTTGAGTGAGACATAGCCAAGGTTCCCATTTGCTAAAAAAATTGTTTTGCGTTCGGAAAACATGCGTTAGCCTGGAATGACCGATTGAGGACGGAATTTCTAAACGAAACAAAAATTGACAGCGTCAATTGAAGCATTTACTTACACAGGATCAAAGGCTTTTTTCTGCAAAATATTGGATGGACAGATCTCAAATTAATAATTTAGTGAATTCCCTGTGTTTTCCTATTGATAGCGCAAACACATTATCATTCTGGTAAGTCTTTTTGTCATTTATTTGATGCATTTCGTGTTGTAATGTGTTGCGCTATCGATCTCCACCATTGGCATTATTTGCTTAACCGTTTGTTTGTTTTGGGGTAGGATTCCCAAAAGAGGACTTATTTGGACATCTACAAGATGGATTTAGCCGAGACCATGAAGAGCGTGCTCGCGAAGAGCACCGGGAACTCGAGCAGTGCGGCAAGTAGCTCGAGTGCCGCCGCTCCTCACGGGGCGGAGGGATATGTCACGGAGAAACTGTATATGCTGCTGCAGCTTTACTTGCAGAACAAGGGTTGGAGCCCGAGCATAGAGCTCCTGCAATGCTTCAGTGATTTGAAGGAGTCATCCATGCTACCAAGTGCTGCTTATTTACAGTAAGAGGATAATGTTTGTTACTCCCACTTAGAATCCTATTAGAATTTAATTATTTTGGCAGAATTCATTATCAATATAAAGCTTTATCCCAAGAGTAAATAATAAAAACTATAATATTTTGAAATTGTGTAGAAGGTTTTGTTGGACAAACCTAGGCTAGGCTTAATAGTAATAGGTTGTTCAAGTAAAATAAAAATGTACATACAGTAAGTATTTCTATTTTTTTTATTTTTATTATTTAGTTCTGCTAATATATATATTGGGATAGGAGATGGGTGGGATGTATACTTTGAGAAATCATGATATTGTAAAACATGCCTTAGAGTTGCATCAGGATTTGGTATAGCTTTTTATAGGTGGTCAAACAATTTTTTTTTCTCTCCTTTTATTTAATGCAATCTGTCCTAGGACATTCAGCAATATTTTGATGATGGTATGAATATAGCATTGCAAGGTGTGGGACCAGTTTTCCACCCTTATAAATATTTATCTATTCTTAGATCAGATCTTGGGGTATTTTCCTTTTCAATCTTTTGAAGGAATACTTATATTTCATTTCAATGTCCCATTATAGGATGATGGCATCAAGAGTGGGACTAGATACGCAAGGCAGACTAATACTCCGTGAGAATGGCAAAATAATTCTTCCTTATGAACACTTTGCTAATGCTGTTATGTTGAAGCATATGAATGGACCGCATGGACTCCATCTTGGTTTGGAAGCTACAGTCAGAGCTGTAAGTATAAAGTGTGTTTGTATTAGAAATAATTTAATAGATTGTAAATTTTTAACATAATTGTATTAATGAACTATTGGTGTTCAAATAAACAAGCACAATTGTATGTGTATTTGATGTCTTGAATAGGTTGTGGAATCATACACAATAGGACGGGAGCAATTTGGCATGGAGAAAGAATTCATAATTGAAGTGGTTCAAAACTGTCCCAATCCGGCTTGCCGCTACTACAAGAATCAACTGGAGATGACACAAAAGTCCATTCAACAGCATTTATCGCAGCAGCCTACTTATATCCCTGGTAAGGGTCGGCTATTATTTATATCAAAGTCAAAATGTTTTATTCAAAGTAGGGACTTACAAGTCCACTTGTTAAATGTTATTTCACCTCCACTGCTTCAGCATGTGTGGTTGAGGAAAAGAAGTGGGGCAAGAAACTCCTCAACACAGTATTCTTTTAACGGTTAAAACAATTGGTTAAAATTTAACCAATTCTTGTTTCAACTAAGTTGGGTTACATAATTTGGTAATTTTTCGCTATCATATTGCACTGTGCTGGAGGAAATCTGTTCCAAGCATTGTCATTTATGTAGATGTCTAGTTTGTAATACGCCATTTTGCAAAGTACATGTTTAACATAAGTTTTGAACACAGTTTCAGGAAATTTCAAAATTTTATGCAAAGTCCCACAAAGGAATTATTAATATAACTTAATTGTTATCAAATGCCTTATGAAAAGCATTGGAAAGGTTCAACATGGAGTATGGTAGCCTATTCTTTTACACAATTCACAGTTTTAATGTTGGTTGTGTTCTTGTGATTGTACAGTCAAGAGCAAGTCAAGCTTGACACTACCAGTTTAAGCTGAGCTCTGATTTATACTGCGCACCATAGAATACAGGACCGGGTCAAAGTCCAAAGTGTCAAGCTTAACATGCTCTTGACTGTACAATACTGTTTTGTTGTCTGTTAAATAAGTTGTTTATATTGAAAAACAGATCATAGAAACACCATCAAAAAGTTGCAGTATCATTATCTACACTAATATTATAAAGAGGAAAGATTTGTATTTTTGTAACGAATAAACTCAAAAACTACTGGACCGATTTTTAAAATTCTTTCACCAATGGAAAGTTACATTATCATTGAGTAACAAAGACTATATTTCATTCCCGTATTCCCACGGGAACGGTAACTACGTGGGTTAAACCTCGCAGGACCACTAGTTCTATATAAAAAAGGTTTTAATTAGAAGTGTTTCATCACACTGTATAACAGTTTCCTATAACTATTAACCTCACTCTTTAGTGGGTATTAATAATCCTTTACATGTGCACTCATATTATATAGTACCACTACAATACCTTTTTATAGTTTTTTTCTCTCATAATATAGGTAATGGGTATGGCTATTGCCTTGTGTATTTCACAGATGCAGGCAGTTCTAACCTGTCGGATAGTCAAGCGGTGGAGCGGCTGCTGCGCGGCACGGCCCTCGCGCAGGACTACCAGCTGCCGATGGCGCCACACCTCGCCGCGCTCAGTGAGTTACTGTGTAAATATTCACTTTCTCTTTTATTTTGAGTGTTTTGTGTTTCCTAATAAAATTAATATTGATACATATTTGCCAAAATATATCGAAAGAGAGTCAATTTTGCTCTACTGTGTATTGTGTTATGTGTATTACTACATTCACCATTGACTTTTCTGGTTTATACATTTCGTAGTAGAAATGTGTTGTAAATAATTCAAATAAGTTGTTATCACTGGACCTAGATTATTTGGTATCTATCGCAGTAAATCATTTCTTTATTCTATCATAAGAAGTTTATTTTGTCATATAAAGATAGACACTAACAAGCAACTTAAAATCTATCTAATCTATCTTATGATTATCCTACTAATATTATAAAAGCGAAAGTTTGTATGTATGGATGGACTGATTTTGATGAAATTTTACAGTTATATAGCTCATACATCAGAATAACACATAGGCTATATTTTATCCCCGTATTCCCACGGAAACGGGAACTACGCGGGTGAAACCGCGGGGCGCTGTTATATAGCTCATAATACAGTTTTTTTTTTATAATCCTTTGAATTGATGGAACTTCAATAAATACAGGTAGAATGCCAAGCTTAGGTATTACTGACAGTCCTCTATGCAGAGCGCGCATGGAGGCGGAGGAGACGGTAGCGTATGTGCTCCTCGAGTGCGCTGGCGTTGCCCAGATCCGCAAGGAATTTCTTGAAACACCAAAATCCCTTGCGGATGTCCTGAGCAGACTCAGAAGTCTACTCTGCTTCTGGAGGGAGGTGTAGGCCGTAAAGGCTCACGTACAATAGTCCGATTTAGGGACTAAGTCAGGAAACCTAACCCTTAACATAGAACATGTGAAGCTTTTCTTTTTATATAGCTGGATTGACAGCGGAGAAGCCCGACCGGCGCAGCCAGGACAAACTGACGCAACACCAGCAGATGCTGCTGCAGCACCAGACCCGGTCCATGGGCCATCAGTCCTCGATGGACAAGTACAGTCACTCGCAGCGACCTTCCAGCACCACATCTGGACTAGAGACCAAGTCATCAAAGCATCATTACACTGATGAACACAAGCTCACTGACTTCTTGAGGTAATTTAAGTTTACATCAGTATAATTTAATTTTTATTTACCAAGCAGCATCGCAATTAATAATTCAATAAAAATGAAAATTGTAGGTAATAATATTTCAATAGCTTTATTTTTTTTCTATTATATTAATATTCAATTTCATTGTGAAGCCGTCATGTATCTTTGCTAATAACATAGAAAATGAAATCCAAGAGTGTAAGTGTTCGATTTTAAGGCTTAGTTAGCACAGAAACCCAAATTCTAATACAAATATGGTTGCTGAATTCAGAAGCCTAACTAGCTTTCTAAATTCAGTCACAGAATTTAGGAAGATGTTATAAACCCTATTTGACTAAGCAGTCAAGTACCCTTTACCCGCTGCGCAACGGTCGTATGTTGTAAATCATTAAAGTTAGCTGTCAAATTTTTTACGGGCTTGTTGGCTCAGTTGGTAGTGACCCTGCCTTCTGAGTCGGAGGTCGCGGGTTCCATCCACGCCCGGGGCGGGGTAGTCGTTTAACATTTATTTAAGTATTTTTATCAGTTGTTAAGTACCCATAGTACAGGCCTTGCCTAGTTTGGGACTAAATAGCCGTGTGTGAATTGTGTCCCACCAAATATACCCTGTACCCGAATAAATAGCGGGTTGGATCACGCTACTGGCCCATTTCAGGGCCAACTTGGAGAGCTTGGAGTCTCTGTCGAGCGGCGGCAGCCCTCACACGGAGCGCGCGGGCGGGGGAGGTGGCGCGGCCTCCGGTGGCCAGGAGCGAGTGGTCCGCGCCTTCGCAGAGCTGGCTCGCAACCTGCAGCGCATGCGGCCATGCGTGCGCCCCGCCATGTGCAAGCCCTACGGCAAGCAGAGCGAACAGCTGCAGAAGAGTGAGTGCCCACTAACAATGTGGTTTTTAATTCAATTGTTTTATATTTATAACCTTTTACTGCCTTTTCACACGTACCGGTTTCTGCCGGGCCGATTGCCCGGTTGCTCGCCGGTACGTATGAAAGCGAACGTACATGGCCATATACTTCGCCGCCCGTCGGCTATCTGGCAACCGGTACGTGTGAAAAGGGGCTTAAATTCATGCGACCGGCACAGTGAAATGAAAAATAAATATTAATCATCTTTTTCATAGTGTACAACGTAATTGATTAAAAAACGGATTAAACGTGATGGGATATTTGGTCGTATATATACGAAGTAGGATAGGAATAGCCCAGTGGTTGAAGAGCCTGGGAAGCGTACCATGATGATGATCTGTCAGGCTCAGGTCTTAGCATATACCAAAACGTTTTTCAGAAAAGTTTACGTACATTTATCACTAGCTTGACATGAAGGTTAACATCGTGAGGAAACCCGCTGGTCCCAGAATTAATTCTGAACCCACGTATTACATTTACTGGTCCAAAGAATATACGGGTGGGCATTTCCAGAAATGGAATACCTCTGCCTACCCTCTGGAGCATAAAAGGCATAAAATATATTTATTGTTTTTTAATTTGCATATCTACACTTTTAATTTCCATTATAAAGAGGAAAGATTTGTTTGTTTGTATTGAATAGGCTCCGAATCTACTAAACAAATTTTAAAATTTCCTTCACCAATGGAACTATGCGGCTAAAACGCGCGAAACAGCTTTAGTTTATTGTATGTTTGCTATAAACCTCCCGAACTTAATTGAGAGGTTTTAATAGTAGATTATACAACAAGGGAATAAAGCACTGTTTTATGTCACGGGCGCGACATTGAATCCTGAACGTAACGAAGGACTCCCAGTTTTACTCCCGAGGTCAGCGAGGGAGTTATTATATATAATTCCCGATCAAAGCGAGGGAATTAAGACTGACTCCTGAGTTTAGTGAGGGATTTAAGCTTCCAAGACAAAAACAGTATTATTCACGAGTTATATGCTCTACTTTTCTCACCTTATGCGAGACAATAAAATGCAATTGCATGGTAGTAGATTATTGACAATGCCTATGGCATCTAGTTTAATAGACTCTGGAGTCAAAGTACTTTCATCACTCGACATTTTCGATATTCTTTTTGAAATGTTAAAGCTATAAAATGGATACAGCAACTTGTTTCTGCCGGCGTGACCTACTTGATTTAACAAATGAAGATCGTGCGAATCTAGTTGGTCGCGGCTTCGGTTTTCGAAAATCGAGTTGTGGCGGGTGCACCAGATTTTGCTTAACGAAATTATACTTTATCTTAATAGCAATAAGGATTATGAAAAGTGAAAATTACATTATTGACCTAGGGTTATAATGAAATTCCATACAACATTATAGCCCGGCTAAAGACAAGGGACATAATGTCTTGCTTTCGGTGACGTTTATATGATATATAATCCGGCTTTGTGCTCCACATGCTCGATGTGGTGTGAAAATATTATTTCACCACTGACACCTTGCTTTTCTGGGAGTAACAGTGGTTCCCTGAATGGTTTAGATTCAAAATTTAACCCGGTAGCCGCTGCGTTCGGGCCAGCTATAGGGACAGTTACTGCATTCTACAATTAAAATGATCGGGCAAACCAGTGTTTAAATTATTCACATACTGTTTTATTCCCCAGTTCTGTTGGATACCATCCAGCTAGTGCAGTCGCTCCGTAGCTACCTGCCGCCTCCGCACATTCAGGTCACATCGTGGAAGAACGACGACAAATTACGGTAAGAGTTGGCTCTGTTCTAGAATAAAATTATAGGTATTTATAACTTACTTTATGTGTCGCTGTAAATGCATATACGTCACCGTCACAGTTCTATAGTCGCACCCTTGTGTGTTATTGGTTCTTTTTATTCTGAATTCACTTGTCGTACATCGTGTTCCATTATAAGAAATAATTTTGATACAGAGATAAAATGGATCTTGAAGGACATAAGCTAATTTTCATCCTGAAAAATAGTTCCCAGTCGACTATAACTTAAATTTCACGAGGACGGAGTCGTGGATAACGTCTAGTAATGAATTAATTGTTTAATTTTAATTTGTTCACAGTTCTAGCAATATGGACGAGCTGGAGGGTCGTAAGATAGTGAGCGGCAACTAGCCTCCGGACGCGCTCGCCGCCGACGGCTGAGCGGCAGCGACACGACTACTTGTTTTTTTCACTGCGGTTCGATTCTCAGGTATACTGAACTTAATTTTTATGATCACACTGGCGAGCAAAATAGTTTACTCGTTACATAAGTAGCAAGTAATTAGTTTAATCTGCTGAAGGGCAGTTTGACTCAATTTAAAAATATATTTATAAATAATTGTAGTGCCACTCTAATAACTATCGGTATATACGGAAAAAATATTCGTACCTTTATATATAATTGGAGAAAATAGGAAAATGTTAATTTCAGTCTTTTTTATTACTTCTCGCCAGTGTACATAATAATAATTATGTTGTGTTTTATCTAAAAGCTTTTGAGAAAGAAATTGATAACATCATCAATTAGGTATTATGAAATTCTATGTTTTGAATCCCGTACCGATAAACAGAATATTTGAAAACTTGTAGGTAAGTTAAGGGGATCGGTACATTACGATAGCTATTTCGTAGGAATTATAGTGGGTGGACAAATGTTGTTTTATTTATTTTGGAGTTTCTCAAGTTAGCAGCGATTTAAACGCAACATAACCTTGATTAAATTACAATAAGGTATATTCTCGTATGCACACTTTGTATTCATCACAAATATGGGTTTGACTTATGGGTAAATGATATTTTTGCTATTTTTCGTTATTCTCTTACGTTGACTACTCTATGAATGTTGGTGTTTTAAAAGTTGTCTTTAATATTTTTAAAACTGCTAATTTCGTACAAGTTATGTATGCTATTTTTATGCTTTTCGTGTTACGAAACTATTAGTGTAAGATCTTTTTTACAGTTAAAAACTTATAATTCGTCCTATGTAGTTAGTTGTACTAAGTTTATTCTCAGTTTATTATCGTAAGTGCATTATTTACACTGTGATAGAGGTGTAATAGGTGTAGGCCTGAGCGGAGTCTTGACATGAATGTAAAATAAATTGTATTGTATAAGTAGTGAAATAGCCTAACATATTTTAATCCGGAAGATCATTGATTAGTCTGTGGTATGAGTCATAGATTGGTGAAAGGATGTTCCAAACAATACGTTAGACATGTTACGAGAGCTCGTAATCAATGATTTTACAGTTTAAAGTTTTACTAGGCATTATTTCATTGCGAACTATGTACGCATATATAATAATAAAATTTAAATGATCGCCATGTCTTGTCTAGAGTGATAGGGAAGATTAGTATCTTATCGAAGACTGCAATTTTTCACGTTCGTCTTAGCTAATGTTGCCTGTGAATGAATAAAATTAGGTTTGGTTAG
The DNA here is from genome assembly GCA_963855545.1 of Ethmia dodecea. Lineage (NCBI taxonomy): Eukaryota > Metazoa > Arthropoda > Insecta > Lepidoptera > Depressariidae > Ethmia > Ethmia dodecea. The sequence continues at coordinate 6,487,442 of OY979449.1, forward strand.
TAGACGTGTGGTGGGGATGGCTATACTGCACATTGAGAGTGTGTATTGGATAAAGTATTTCTAGAAATTAAAATTTTATATTTTATCCAACATTAATTATGTATCCAGTATAATTAAGAGATAAGAATGCATTTATTTGGCTTCCTAGTAAGTAAGAGTACATTTTCTCAATGTGCAGTAGAATAAATTGACAGCGACAACACTTCATCTGAAGATGGTATGATCTGAAGATGATGAAACTATTAATTGTTGCTAGAAGATATAGAGGAATGTCGAAAAATTTGGTGATTAATGGCGAGAAGTACTTGTTTTCATATCATCGCTTGGATGCAAACAAGTTGCTAATACATACTTCCAAAAATCACATGTGTGAAAGAATGGACGACATAAGTTTGATAGTGCAATAATTGGGCAAAGCCTACTCTAAATTTAAATTTTGTAACTTAGTAATGTATTCTAAATTAAAAAAAAAACATTTAATAATGGAGTGCGGGCGAGGGATTACGAGGTTGTATTAAGTACTTTTGATTATGTTATGGTCTCTACTTTGGATTGTTGTGTCCTCTACATCACATTTAGACTTTTGTCATGTGTTATATTAGGCTGCTTTAAATTACTACTAATGTTACTTTGATGTAGATGAACTCGAGGATGTTCGTACTAAATGCTTCAATCACGGAATACGTATTTAAACGATACATTATCCAAATATACACGAGGCTATTACGTTTTCATCTATTAACACGTTCTAGTATTAAGTTGGTAATATAATCATCAATAGACTACTCAAAAGTATTATAAATTTCCAAAAGAATCTCTCTCTGTATTAAAATTAAGCGTTCTAGTCAAAAATGGATTTCATATTACGATTTTTTTTATAATTGGAGGAGAAAATAGTTTACTAAAACAGTATTGGTATTTCCTTGCTGTTTTGATTAAAATACTACGATGTCGAGCCGGTCACATCAGCATCACATATTATTGTGTTTGTTTAAATATTTTTGTTTTATTAGAGTCTGATTTTGTGTGGCAATAATCTCCCACTTGAATCCCCAAATCTGTAATTTTATGAATTGATTTTTTTTATTGTTACTTACTTTATTAGAAGGTTGCGGTATTTTTGTACTATTTTATAGTAGGAAAATCAGTGTAAGTACATGTTATTATCATTTTGTGCTTTGTTTAAACAGTTTAATATTTTATGATATCAGGATCCTGTGATAATCTTAATTCGATCAAAATATGACACATACAGACAGTCCGACTTGATTGTGTTAGTGATGGTTGAACCATAATTTGTGACTGTATTGGCCTTGCCATGTAATTTATTGTATTGCCGAAAATTTATTATTTTTATTCTGTAAAAGTGTTAATATGGATCGATAAAGCAGTGCTTAGAAATAAATAATATTGAATATTCAATTGTTTTATTTATAAATTTAATGTTACTTTTCCCGCTTTCTCAATATGATAAATAATCTACTATATAAAAATAAGTCAGGTTTTCCTTCCTGACGATTTAACTCCAGAACTGACGAACCGATTTCCATGGATTTGCATTCGTTGGAAAGGTCTAGGGCTCCGCAAGGTTTATAGCAAAGAAAATTCAGCATTGCACCCGTGCGAAGCCGGGGCGGATCGCTAGTCTACTATATAAAAATAAGTCGGGTTTTCCTTCCTGACGATTTAACTCGAGAACGGCCGGACCGATTTTGATGAAACTTTTTGTGTGGGTTCGAGTGGGTCCGATTTCCATGGATCTGCATTCGTTGGAAAGGTCTAGGGCTCCGCAAGGTTTATAGCATATAAAATTCAGCATTGCACCCGTGCGAAGCCGGGCGGGTCGCTAGTAATATATATATATATAATCTCACGCCTTTCATCCCCGAAGGGGTAGGCAGAGGTATTCCATTACTGGATATACCCACATTTCACGAGATACATTGGACCCCTAAACGTGATAGGTGGTGAGCCCATCGCCGGACCGGGTCTATTTACACATGCCTCAGAATTAATTCTGAGATCTGCGGGTTTCCTCACGATGTTTTCCTTCACCGTCGAGCTAGTGATAAATATGTACGTAAGTTTTGAAAAACTCATTGGTACATGCCAGGATTCGAACCCGAGCCTCACTGATTTTCGGCCGGCTCTTTAACCGTCCGGGCTATCACTGCTCTTATAATATAATAATCTCAAGACTTTTATCCCCGAGGGGGTAGGCCGAGGTATTTCCATTACTGGATATACCGGGAGAATATTGTGTTAACAGACACATGTCTCAGAATTAATTCTGGGACCTGCGGGTTTCCCCACGATGTTTTCCTTTACCGTCGTAAATATGTACGTAAGTTTTTGACAAACTCATTGGTACTATGGCAGGACCTGAACCCGAGCCTCACAGATTTTCATCATGTGTAACCATAAGGCTATCACTGCTTTTCTCAGTATGACGAACATGAAATACGAGAGCATTATAAACAAAATGTAATTTATTTAAAATATTGTATAGAAAAATTACACAGACACTTATTTACTAAACATTCACATTCAAAGTACACACATAATTATTAAGATAAGCACCTTCGCCTTCTCAATTTCAAAAATTGAATAAACATGATTTTTTTTATGCTATTAATGTATCCATATAACGCCAAATCATACCAACTAGCTTTAAAATGACGAGTTTAGTGTTTTATGGGTAGCAGAAAAATAGCCTTAATGTATGGAATGGAATCACAGCGATCTATAGATCCAAGCTTACGGAATCGAGCACTTTCCGTGAATCACGTGGGGAATGAAAGTAATTAGTATGTTTTGGCACCAATTTCAACACTACTTTCTTACATCAAAACCACTGGAATGGTACAATAATACTTCACATCACACATGCATAAATAGTTAGGACAAAACATTCAAAGATTAATTACAACCCTACCGTCACGTAGAATAAGTTGTAAAATTCTTATGATTGTTCACAGTAATAGATGCATTTAAGTGACAATTAATATTATAAAATAGGTATAGTTATTAAGATTACCATCGTTGGTAAAAAGGCAACTCCTTAGTAGTAAATCAATTACTGTACTTACAATTATTTAAAAGCAGGAATAAAATACAGGGAATGTTTACATCCAAAGTCATTTGAATGAAAGTTATCTATCACATGTACGCAATGAAAGCTAATTTGGCACAATATTTTTAGCAACAGCTTGTTAAGCTAAGTTCGGATAGGTTTTCTCGAAATTTTTAGAATATTTTTAGCGAATACACTTTAGTTGTATTACTTGAAAAAAATTTATAGATTTTAACATATTCACTAGCTCGAATCAATTCAACTAGAATACATAAAAAAGTTAAACATTTAAATGAAGATTTATTATAATTAGTTAATAAATTTATTATATTATACATAGAAATATTTTATTAGAGTTATCAATATCCCATAAAAACAATCAATTCGATGTCACGTGTGCGCTTATCACTTAAAAGCGATATACCACTTATAAAATAATTATAATTTGTATGTATTTATATTATAATTATATTGCTTTGACGTCGTTATGTTTGTTTCCACACATTGTTTATGGTTTGTATATTAGCGAGGTAGATGTATGTTTTGTACCATTTTATAAATGTTAAAATACTGATATAAAATTGTCTATGCGGTTTAAGTTCCCATTTATCTAATGAACTTAAAAAGCAATCAAAGCAAGTATAAATACAAATACACTGACGTTATATAAATTAAGACGAATTCAGAAACATAACATAAAATGTATACCGACACTGTTTCTTAAGAATCTGATAAGCACTATCTAATACATAATATATTATTAACAATATCACTAATAGGAAATTTATCAGAACATTAACAATTTTCAATGGGAGAGCCTTGATAATTTGGTTGAAAGATTATTTCTTTTAGTTTTGTGGCTACAAACAACAAACACCCAATAATTATTTAATGGCTATAAAGCTACAGAGTTTAATTTTGTTTCGATAAGGCTTGCTTAGGAGTCTGAAGCCGCGACGTTAGTCGCCTTATGATAAGATATACTTGGCCGAGTGAGCTTAAGATCTTGGGTTTCGTACCACAACACAATATATTTATTTACCAAAAAATGTGATTTCCTTCATTAAATTCTGTTTGGCTTGCTACTCGGATTTTACCGGTTTACGACAGAGCTAAAAAATTAACGTTGACCCTCTTAATTTTTAAGTCTTATTTTTTTTTAAATCCGCTTAAATAACAGATATTTTGTGAAAAATTCTACCGGCTAACTAATTTAAAAAGAAAGACGATTCCTAAAAAGGAGGCAAAGGACTTACGTATTTATTTAAACTGGTCTGTGGTATCTGGTTGTAAAGGTTGAGGCGTAAATACGTACACGGAGTCGTCGAGCCAATAGTACGCCTGTGCAAAGTCACCCTCGCATAAGTACGGCGCCCGCGACCACGATAGCAGCTCAAAGCCAGCCTCTTCGCTCATGAAGTTCACGAACGACTTTAGTTGTTCCTCGAAGTTGGCGCCGTGGATCGGGAGACGCTCCTCTGGCTTGTGATCGGGGGTCACTAGAATTATAATTGGTCACGGTAATATGGGAGAATAAGTAATATTTTTAGTATCCCATGCACAGGAGTAGAGCGTGAGAGAAGAAAGCTAGGGTAGGCAATTGTTTTTGTCTACCCACGAAATGTCACTGTTAGCTTGTCAATGGTTCTGATAAAATCATTTTAAGCTCCTAACTTAATTACCGTATGTTCTCCCAAAATATAGGTACCTATAAAAATAAAAAAAGATCGGTTGTCTGTAAAGTCCGTTTACTGACGATAGTTGAACGTGACAACGTCATACTTTTTCGTAAATACTGATGGAATGGATTGTGCCTCTTTGTCGCTCGTTGCGCGCTCTCGCTTGTACTGGAACGCCGCATACGTCATACTTTTTCGTGCATGCAGCTGGCTCCATCGAATTGTAAGACGTTGTCACGTCAAAATCTTAATAATTAAAAAGTTATTATTTCTATACAACATTGTAAAACAGTCCTAAAGAAATTTGTCTAAAATCGATCGATATAGGTAGTACATCTTTAAAACAAAAATTTTTGTGCGTTGAGCTTCTCTTAAAAATATTTAACTAGGTTTTATCCTGCGACTTCAACCGCGTTATATTGACACGCCGTTTTCCATAAATATTAGGTTGGTGCCCCTAAAATTTTCCTATCTCCAGGTCTATTTGTTTAGGCTAGGTTTTATTAAGTACGTATATATAGATACTATTACCTTCTACGTAAGGCTTGTATGGCAGCACGAGCGCGAGCACGAGCAGGCCGCCGGGCGCGACTGCGGCCCGCGCCTGCTGCAGCATGCTCTTGGGCTTGTTGCAGCGGTCGAGCAGGTTTAGCATGCACACACACTCGAACTGCTGCCCGCGCCACCATTCATCCGTGTCCAGAAGACTAAATACAGACAGACACAACTTTGATTGGGGGACAGTACCAAAAATACAAATCGAACTACATAAGACTCATTTTACTTTTGACTACAGGCTTATGACATTGCCGCTAAATTGTAACAAATATTTTTGCTTTTACTTTGTGTAATTCCGCGATTAACCCTATGTTGAGTATATCGGTAAAATAAACTTGACTTTATCTGTAAAATAAACTTGACGATATCGATAAAATTATACAATGCACTTTTCTGTCACTTATAAAGTGTTCCTATGAAAAACTATGCTTTATTCAGATTTTCTATACAAAACGGCAGTTTCGCATGTGAATACCTAATTACCAATGTATTTTGGGATGTTGCAGCCGTTTTTCTGAGCAACTGCTAATGCTCTAGACTTTAAATTTGGTACGGTTACCTACAGAGCTTGTTTGAAAGTGTTTTATGAAAGACTAGAAAATATTAAGACTTATGTATTTTGAAAATAAGGTCCGATGTGGCTGGCAGAAAGAAAAAGCAGTGATAGCCCGAACGGTTAAAGAGCCGGCTGAAAATCAGTGAGGCTCGGGTTCGAATCCTGGCATGTACCAATGAGTTTTTCAAAAACTTACGTACATATTTATCACTAGCTCGACGGTAAAGGAAAACATCGTGAGGAAACCCGCAGGTCTCAGAATAAATTCTGAGACATGTGTCAACAGACCCGGTCCGGCGATGGGCTCACCACTTATCACGTTTAGGGGTCCAATATATCTCGTGAAATGTGGGTATATCCAGTAATGGAATACCTCTGCCTACCCCCTCGGGGATAAAAGGCATGAGATTATATTATTATTATGTGGCTGGTAGTATCGTATAGTAGGTATCATTGACGAAGCCATAGTGGATTCTTGTGGCTATCCTATCTATATATCCCTCAATTCCACATATAGGGCGGGGAAATATCCATAGCTGCCTCACGAAGGTGAATAAGTACTGTCACTTACGTATAACCCTTACTGCTGAGCGACTTCCTCATGGAAGCCGAGATCTCGGTGGCGTATTTGATCGCATAGAGATGTGCGAACCGGCGGCTGACCTCCCCGTCGCCGGCGCCGATGTCCACCAATGCGCCCGCGCCGCTGGGAGACCTTCCCGCTGCAATCAGCATGGCCCGCGCCTGCGCCTCGGACAGTACGAACATTGACCCGCGGCCCAACCATCTGAAATAATAAAGAAGCCATAGAAAAAGAGCTTTCTTCTTATTACTATTGTATACTAACGGACGGACGTCATGCAGACTTTCACATTATATCAGTGTGATTTATTGTGTTTCGTCTCAAATAAGGAAATCCGCATACGCTGATTGATTTATTAACTTGCGATTAAATATTTACCCACGATACTTTTAATTTTCCGATCGAAATTGTTGTAATTCACCTACAAAGTGATCACTGAACCTTCTAATTTAACCAAAGGTTACTCCTCGAAAGCCATTTTAAGTTGGTCGCTGGGTAGTCAGGCAACAATAGTGCAATTATCCACTACCGTTGGTTGTGTGGTGGTGGCCGTTTGAAGGGGATCGCGTCGGGCTACAATTACCGGGGATAAAACACAAAGCGCGCTGCGGGCAACAGCGTTCGGCGTCTAGCTCGAGTGCAGCAAATTGTGCGCCCGCGGCGGTCGCGGCCGCCCGCCGGTCGCCGCGACGCGACGTCTTCATCGCGCCGCGGGCGAACGGCGAAAGTGGATAATGAGTGGTAAATCTCGCTCTCATTAGCTGAGAGCGAGCGTCGCACCGATCGATACGAATTCGTCTTCACCAGGTAAAGGGATAATCGACGCAAAGCTCGTGCTCTGTTATTAGCCGTAGTACCATATATCACGCGCGGCATTACCGCGGCCCCCGGCGTCCACGCCGCAATTACTGCAGCGTGAACGGCGCAAGCCGCTCCGTCACAATGCCCTATTAGGATAGCCTTATAGGTATCGGCCATGCTTCAAACTTAAACTTTCTAGAGATAGTTTGTAATTGACATCGTGTGTTTGAAATATAGAGACAAATGCTAGAACAATCTATAATTTTCTTGGGATTCTGTTCTTCGCGACGACAACTGTGTGTCACACACGTGTCGTTATCGAACGTGGATATCGTGGAGGCGTCGCGTTGCTTGCACCTCGTTTGCGGACGGCAGTGCGGATTGATTGCTTTATTGTCCCGTCGGCGGCGCTGGGCTCTGCCGAGGCGACGCGCTATACATGATACATGAACCGGCCGCGCGTCCGCAACTAATGAGCACTGGCACCGCGTAATTGTCACCGGCCGCGGTAAACTCGTGGGACTCCGCGCCCGCTGACAGCCCGCGATTGAGTCACCACACAAAAAGAGCGCGAGAATATGACGTCGCCTGAACTCGGTTGTTACTCTGTTGCAGGGAGTGTCATATGATTGATTTATTAGGACCATAACAAGTATGAGCACTGTTGTGTTGCGGTGGTACTTCTGACAGGTAAGTCGAGTAAAAAGTTTTAGATTTAAAACATGGCATAAAGTAAGAAACCCGCGGGAGAAGGCGGTATGTTGAGTGGTGTTGAAAATTGTTGCAAGGGGTGACGTGTAAATCGAGTAGAGCAGTAGGTGGATAGGCGGGCCGGGCACGGTGTATCTATTTCAATAGAATGTGGTGGCCTGCAACAAGGAATCCGATGCGGTTATCGACGACGGAGGTGAGAGATGTGTCGACGGCCGGGGAACGGGCGCGGGGCGCGGGCGCGTCGTATCGCGATTGCATCGGAGAGCAAACAAGCGGGCGGGGGTGTCGCGGCCGGGGGCGCTCAAATCATATTACCCCCGTCCTCACACCCGCGCCGCACCACACACGTCATTTGAGTGTACGTCGCTATGGCGACGGCCCGGGCCGTGCATGATATTAGTCCGTGTGCGGCTCATCTCCGGGCGTTTAAACTTAACGCGCCGCCGCCTCGCGCGGGAAATTAAAACCGGCTGCGGACCGGAAGGCGCAATCGACCCTCGCGCTCTTGCCGCTCTCCCGCACCACGTCTCCCCTGGGCCGATACCGAATTAAGTAGGTACGCCAGCGCCAGTCGCATGACGTGCATACGTAGATAGCACTATACGTTATGGAAAAAGTAGGAATATTTAGTTGGTTTGGTAAAAATTACTGCTTGAGATTCTGTTCAGAACTAGAATCTTCTGTATCCGATTCCAAGTACTTTTCTTAATAATGAACGAGATTAAGACTATTTAATTACATTTCTGATTCATTTTATACCTACGCAATGTTGTTAGATGTCAAATACATAGCCGATGAGACAAGATAGAAAGAACTCCTCCCCTACGTATGTAGATAGATACCTACACATTTGCTTTGCTCAAAGACATTGTCGCTTTCAGGCACCTCATTAGAGCGCGTCCCATGTGAGCCTACCCACCCGGCCCCCACCCGCGCACCCACAACACACACAGAAGACGGGGTAATTCTTTCTTGGAGCTCGCAAACTTGGATGGATAATTACACTTAGATAAGGACCCGCTCGTTTTTAATGTCTTTCGTGGAGGAATGTTTAAAAAAATTATAAATGTCGTATACAAAATATAAAGATTATCTCTGTTATAGATAGTATGGTATACTGTAGTATGGTAGACGTTATTTAGGTACACCGTGTAGGTATGTATTGAATAGGAAATATTTGTTGTCGTTTCCTATTACACTACGAGTATGAGGCTAATAATAACAATACAAATGTAGAATATCATCATCAACCCGTAACAGCCCACTGCTGAGCTAAGGATCTTACCTCATACATGAACAATAGTGTAATGTAGTGTAACATATACTCGTATGGATTGAATCAGCAGGAACTGATTGAAGAATAGTGTTAGTCGTTTAATAAAAATAATATTAAGGGAAAGAGGACATCGGAGATACATAAACATTGACTTGGAAACTTTGAGGGTACCATTAGGGCTGCAATAAAAATCAAGTTCGATAGCATATAATCGAGCCGTCACACAAACTGTTACGCGTGCCATAACCCCGAACAGCACTCGAGCAGCAATAAACTATAAAAAGTGGATAGTAAAATGTATAAACAATGAGAGCACGGCTAAAACGTTTTAGTGTTAAGAGTGGGACCATAAACCGTTGACACGCACCCGTAAAATATTAACGATACCTACAAGAAAAATGACGACTATCAATGTAGGTACCGATTTTCGGTCGCGAGGACGCGCTACAAATAATGGCGGGGCCGAATTTATACGCGGACCCGAATTGCCCCGATTGAATATTTTACCACGCCACGAATGCGTCCGTCGATATTTTTCTATTTCACCGCCCATTTTTACTATCAATTGCTTAGTTTTCCCCTTTAATATTATTCGTGCTACTCGCCTCGCCTGCTTCGAGTGAGATAAGGAAAAAGTTGCAAATAAACACAAAGAGCATCGCAATGTGACTGAGAACTGCGAGCGTTGACGATGATTAAGACGAAATCCTCGCGAATGGCCTGGATGTTTGTAGTAATAATAGATAAACACTTTATTCAAAGTGAATTTCCCTTATTTATTGAATGGATTAGGGCGCGCGGCGTAGCAAATGACTAATTATGAACTTGAGTCTATCGATAATGGCTTTGCCGCAGTAGCGTCACCCTTATTGGTAATTTTTTTACAAGTGACGTATCTATCGATTCGTAATTTTGGCCATGTGCCTTGGAATAAAAAATAATAATAATATAGCGACTGGAATTTTAAAAAGTGATGTTATACAGAGTGCAAGGTTATTAAATACCTATTTACCTACTTACATGTGTTACCTAAATTTCTAAAAAAAATATTTTTTTTTTAGTTTTTGAATTAAAAAAAATTGTTATTGTTATCATACCAAATTTTTCATAAAATATTAAGCAAACTTTGAAGGTTCTTGGCAGCCTATATTTAGGTAATGATTTGATATGATGTTGATTCCAAACCAATATCCTTGTGGAGGCCTTAGCCGGAATATTATTTATTGTCAATGTCGTCGCCACTGACATCCTCTTGTATCGACTCTACCAATCGATTCAGAATAAATTTGCTTTTAATTTGAATTCGATTTGTCCATCTATAACTGGGTTGTAACTAATAGGTAGGTGTCAACGTTTCCAGGGCTCATTTATTTAGCATTTATCATGCAACCAGGTAAGGCTTTTTCGTATTATCTTTATTATCTACAACTCGACATTGTTAGCGGCGAGTGCGAATGTTTGCGAAGTTGCTGACGGTTATTAACTTGAGCGATTCGGGAACACAATAACCTTTAAAAGGTGTAAAGGCGTGGGCTCAATTGGAGTTCCAGTCAGACTTCAAAATAACTTCTCGGAGGCGAATGGTTTATTGCTTATTGAGTAGCTCTGACGAAACGCGCCTCCGACGATAAAACATGCCGGAGTGGAATCTCAGTCAATATCACAATATACGCGACGACATTGAAATTATCGCTCGGTGGGAGGCGCGCGGCGGCTCGCGGCCGGACGATGAGGTGGACTCTGCTAAAACAAAATAAGAATAGTTTGAAACAATGAGTATTGTCGCGATGCGAGCGCGCTGCGCGGGCGCAGGCCGGGTGCGCTCGGCGCGGCACCAGCGGGCGCGGGCGCGGGAGCGGGCTTGCTCGTTAGCGGCGCGCGCGCGATTGGCCGCCACGCGGTGGGCGTGGCGCGCGACAAACTGCGCGCACGCAAATAGCGCACCCGCACACAAATTAAAACAATAAAATGAAAGTAATAAAACAAAGTGAGCACCGAAGAGTATCCACTATCGAGAAGCTTAATGGCCGAGCGGAGGCGGCAGCGTCTCGATTTATTGAGCGACGAGCTTTCGCCCCGCCATCGACTGATCGTCTAGCCAAATTCGGCAGGTGACTCACATTGTCTGCCCGATATACCTTCTGATAACCATCTCCCAAAAACAGCTTTTTCGCATATAAAGATAACCCATTATCAATTGCCTGTCGAAGGTTTTATTTAAGGATGTTAGTTTGTAGAATAAAATGTCATTGTCAAAGTTAACTGTGTACGGAACCTTGGGTTTTCCAAGAGAAAATTCCGGACTGGCGCTCTCAACTCGGCGGTAACGAATGTCGGCTCATTTACTAATGTGTCACATGCAGGCGATGTTGTTTCGCTGCGAGGCGGGGGTGCACCGGGGTGGGAGGGGGACAGATGACCAATGGCGGAGCAAAGCCCCGCTCTTGGAAGACGCAACGTTAATTACGCTGCCTTCCTGAAAACGGTCAGATATCTAATCGCCCTCGTCTTATACAGATCGCCAGCAAATTATACTCGTATTTGTACATAATGTACCTACTTAAGCATTAACTTCACAATCATAATCACAGTCGAGTAACTACTGAAATTATTATTAACAAATTTTTTATAAACACTATTAGGTACCTACTTTTCTAGAACCCTAAATTATCTATACTAAAACATCAAGGCGTCTAATGTACGCTTGGTTTCGCAGACATAAAAAACTGAAGCTGTTTTTTTCACGTTGTGATTTCGTTTATGGAGGGTAAACACAATGTGGAGGACATTGTGTTCAAGGCGACGTTTCGCAGAGCCTAGTTAGGTGAGAACAAACATTTGACGTCAGAGCGTGATTGTGAAAAGGATCGTGATTACAGCGGGGGTAGTTAGCGGAGGCTTCATTAGGCGCGGGGTGTCGGGGGCAGGGGTGGGCGCTCATCTCGGGTGCATCAGGCTGCGCGCGCAAACAAATTAAAACGTAAGACGCGCCCTAATCAATAGCCGGCTTCGCCGCGAAGCCGAATTAACTCACCCGAATGAAAAAATGAACAAAATTATATTCGCGCGAGACCTCAACCCCTCGCCCACCCGCCGCCCGCCTGAGGAAATTGCTTTTCTTTCAGTGGCGCGCACACACGCCCGCCGCGCGAGGACGTGAGCGCGAGAGGGTTAGCGCCGCCGTCTAGGGCTGTGCACACTGCGTTTTAAAACCAAAACTTAATCACTAATTAAGCAAACATAGATAAAATTCAATCTCGTAAAATTTTTGGTTACTGTACAGACTTTGGAATTCTGTTACTGATCGTAGTAATAAGCTGATAACTTGTTTGTTTCAAACGGAAAGGTGACAGCCCTACGAGACACAATATTATAATTTACGTTTCGTCGTATATCGCGGTGTAAGTAGGTGCTTTACCTGGCGTTTCGCGCCCGCTCAGCCCTCGGCTCTCGCTAAATCTGAGCTTTATACGTTCACTTGACGCGACGAGAGCGATATTAGTTTCGAGCCGACTCCTTCCCTACTACAATATTTATTAACACTCTAAGAAGTTCATATACTCTCTTCACATTTTTAGTTTTCAAAGAAAAGGCTTTGTTGTTATCACATTTTATTCGAAAGTTCTTGTTGAACGACTCGCAGTCGTTGATAGAAATGACACCGGACCAGTCCAATCCTGTCTAAATGGGCGCCATAAAAGAAGCAAAGAACTGGACTGAAGAAGTAAATTGTGGTAAATAGCTGCCACAGGATTTTTGTAATGAGATACCACAGAAAACAAGAAATAAAAAAGATTTAAGATAGCAACACAGAAATCATAATCCTGTCAATTTGCACACATAAACGAGTAGGTGCTTCATCAGGGCGACTCGACACAAACAAGCGTAGGCAGTCTCATCTTATGTGTACCTAAGACTCCAGTTTCATTAGCCGAAGGCGCGATCTCGTTTAATCTGGGCATCCGCCCGCCCAATTAACGCGTGGGCGATGAGACGGCCGCCCGCCCGGGGCTCGCCGGCCAATGGCGGCCGCGAGGGGATTAATTAAGTAAGTTCCCGTCCGCGCGGGGTGCAACACCCCCCTCCCCCCTCACACCCCACACCCCGGAGTCTGCGGACACGCCCGGGAAACTAACCACCTAATGAGGGGAGATGACCTCACGTGCTTGTGTGCTTTGTCTATCCACGTATGTACAAACTATTGTTCATTTATGTGTAAGTGTTGGCCTTTTGTGTCTTCTCCTTTATGTGGCGAGTAAGAGTATGTAAGTGCGGGTTAGTTACGCTTCTTCGCTCGCGTCTTACACGGTTTGTACCTACTTAGTTTGTAACTAGCAGTCTCGTAATGGAGGCATGAGGAAATTCAATTCTTGCTTTGACACTTCTGTGTGATGTAGTGTTTAGGTCTTCAAAAGTAGGAAAGATATATATCTATTTGTTACTAGAGTGATACAACATAGGTAATATACCTACATGGCATAAGTATCTTAACACTCGGAAACAAAGTCAAAACCCGAACACGTGTCCACCTGAAAAACTAAAAGGTATACCTATAAAATAAAATTTCGTTAGATGTGTTTTTCAAAAGTATTCAAACTCATCAACTTTTTGATGAGGGATGATAGATTATAGCGTCCTTCAGGATGTACCTATATGTTGATGAAAATTGGTCTTCCTCTGGGATGAAAAGGTCTATGTCCTTTCTGAATGTAATCTCAAGTTCTTTTCCTACTGAATGTTTATATGATCGTTCCAGCAGTTATGCCGTGAAAAGGAAACAAACAGACAGACAGACTGACTTGCCCATTTATTATATTAGTAAAGGAAGTATGGGAATATAGGGATTAGTAGGGATTTATATTGATCCCGGGTTAAGAACCAGCGATGCAAAAACACTTCCATCCAGTCCAGCACAGTTTATTAGATCATACTATATCCGTATAGAGCAGTGATAGCCTTACGGTTAAAGAGCCGGCCGAAAATCAATGAGGCTCGGGTTCGAATCCTGGCATGTACCAATGGGTTTTTCAAAAACTTACGTACATATTTATCACTAGCTCGACGGTGAAGGAAAACATCGTGAGGAAACCCGCAGGTCTCAGAATTAATTCTGAGACATGTCTAAATAGACCCGGTCCGGCGATGGGCTCACCACCTATCACGTTTAGGGGTCCAATATATCTCGTGATATATGGGTATATGCAGTAATGGAATACCTCTGCCTACCCCCTCGGAGATAAAAGGCGTGAGATTTTTTTTATTACTATATCCGTTTCCGTACTATTCTTACGAATATTATAAATGCGAAAGTAACTCTGTCGGTGTGTCTGTTTGTTACCTTTCCACCGCTGAATTGATGGACCGATCTCGATGAAATTCGTTAGGACGATATTATATTAGGAAGGATTTAGGCTACAATTCATAAAAATAATAAAAAGCGAGAGGACGGAGTCGCGGTCAACAGCTACTGTGATAAAATATTTATTTGTGTATAATTCATGAAGGAAAACATTGTGAGGAAACCAGCAGGTCACAGAATTGCTTCTGTGGCTCGTGTAACAGCAGCTTGGCCTGGCATTCTGCTCACTTGTCACGTTAGGAGTTGAAAAATATATGTACTGATGAAATGTGGGTACATCTAGAAATGGTATAAATACCTCTGCTGACTCCCTAGGGGGAAAAGGCGTGGGATATTTTCATATTATGGCAGCAGAAATTGCGTCGTACGAGACGAAAGGACAGAGGTCAATTAAACGGAGCGGCCGCGCCGTGCGTCGGAAGCGCGTATGACAGATGAGAGGGCGGGTCGCCATTGTTTGCCCGCCGGACGGTGATGGACCATCGCCGCGTACGCATTATGTCCGCTTACAATGTCAATATATACCACCTAGCTGCATAAATGAGTATTACTTATGTAAGTTAGGATGGGTTTGGAATGTGTAAGCTCATCTAGAAAAAAAGAAAATTTATATCGATGACTGAAGTCGACATTTTAGATTTACTATTTGCCACTGAAAAACAGTACATTTACTGTTACTGGAAGAGGTTTTAGTAAGTTTCCTATAAACCTATATCTATAATAATATAATATAAATAAATAGATATCAAGTGAAAACAATGCATAAACAATGTTAAAATTTATTAATGTACAAAAAACCTCCTTTTGATTTGTTCTAGTCGCGCAAGTTGTAGAACGTATAGACAAGCTATGATAAGAAATATTCATTGAATCATCAATCATCATTGATATGAACCCTTGGATTTTTATGTTTTTGAAAACTTTCTTAAAAAAAACCCCTTGCTTCGAGTACGAGAAATTTGCATGATGGGAGTGCAGAGCGTAGTCGACCATCCTGCGGTACCTATCTATCTACTACTGCCATATGTATTAGAATCAGAAAAAAATTTACAGAGTATTTATATATATTATATTTGCGCTATATACCTATAGGTGAGAAAAAGGAATATTTGATAACTTATATTTCAAGGCAAATTGAATTAAAATTGATGTAGGATTCTCAAATTATCGGATCCTTGTAACTTTCACTAATACTGAAAAGAGGTATGAATTTGACTAATTAGATTAAGAATCTCAAGGAGTTTTTTTACCAATAAATCAATAACTGCGAACTTATTAACAACCCAAAATTTCGATTAATTAGAATATCTATTACTTTCATATGATATAGGTATCTGATACTTATTTATTCTATAATAAATACTCGGTGTAGCTACTTAAATATGATCGTCAGCTTCATAAATAAGTTAACAGCAATAAAAGTTTTATGGGCAATATTCTTTATCTTGTTTTGAATTTCATCGGAGTCTGCAATGCTGGATTCTTCGTTTCTCCATCCCCCTTTCATCATATATCTGGGGGCACGGCACGGCAGTGCCCCCGCCAAGTCGAGCACAAAGCGGCACGGCCGTACCATCACCTTTTCTGGAAGCAATTCACGCCATTTTCGACCCCCTATAACTTCGTTGTGGATAAACCTAGAAGCCTGAATTTTCAGTAACCAAGCAGGCATTGTATAAACACAGTACATTTCAAATTTCATCCAATTTGAACCAGTAGTTTTAGAATTATAAATATTCAAAGTTTCCTAATTTTGTCACTCACTCACTCACTCACTGACCGATCATCAAAACTCTAAGGCACTTCTAGCAGTCGTAGAAGCTTCAAATTTAGAATAAAATTCGAGTTTAGTGTATAAATAAAGGAAAAACTCAAATATTTTGCAATTTCGGTTTAGGTTTCTAGATACACTAACTGCATAAATAACTTTGTAATCCCATAATAATTTTATAGGATTACAAAATTACATGTTCAAGTGGAATCTTGCAACTCAATTTTAAAGCAGATATCTTCAACCGATTGAGCTGAAATTTGGTATACTTAAGTAAGTTTGTTCACAATGCAATATTATGGTACCACCGAGCTGATCTGATGATGGTGCAAGGAGGTGTATATCGCAACTCCTCAATGACTACTCGTAAACCCCTCGAGTTTGGGGTCGTATGATTCGTCTTGACAAATACTTTGCTAAATTGTAATCAGGATCTGATGATGGAGCTGGAAGATGGCCATGGGAACTCGGTAATTAAATGACACAACCCCATCGAGTTTGGGCTCATATGACACATCTTCACGAGTTTTTTGGTGCTAGATGGCAACCAGAGTCTGATGATTGAGCTGGAAGATGGCCACAGGAACTCAGTAATTAAACGAAAAAACCCTATCGAGTATGGGCTCGATTGATTCGTCCTAACGAGAACTTTGGTCTACATGGTAACCAGGGTCTGATGATGGAGCTGGAAAATGGCCATGGGAACTCCGTAATTAAACGACATAACCCAATCGAGTTTGGGCTCGTTTGATTTTTCTTGATGAGTACTTTGGTACTAAATGGTAACCAGGGTCTGATGATGGAGCTGGAAAATAGCCATAAGAACTCTCTAATTGAACGACATAGCCCCATTGAATTTGGGCTCGTTTGATTCGTCTTGACTAGTACTTCGGTGCTAGATGGTAACCAGGGTTTGATGATGGAGCTGGAAGATGGCCAGAGGAACTCGATAATTAAACGACACAATCCCATCGAGTTTGGGCTCGTATGATTCGTCGTGACGAGTGCTTTGTAACTAGATGGTAACCAGGGTCTGATGATGGAGCTGGAAGATAACCAATTGAGCTAAAATTTTGTATACACATGACCCCAGAATTAATTCTGGGACCTGGGGGTTTCCTCAAGATGTTTTACTTTACCTTCGAGCAAGAATCAGTTGTTGGTATACAAGAAGTAGAAGGTACCGGAAAGGAAAAAAGTAAGACTATCTACAAAAAGAAGTGAGATGCCATAAAAAATAAAACTTGTCAAAAACCCAAGCCTCGGAACTCAGTTTTTCTACCGTAAAAAGTTGTGAGATCCATGTAATACCAAGTCGGTTAATTTATTCAGTCCCTACTAAGGGGCCTACTGTCTTAAGTAATTACGCAATTATCTAATCTAACCACCTCTTATAGTGAGCATAACAATATTAAAAATCTTGTATGTTCTAAATAAATAGATTGACTTGGCATCGCACTAAACAGTCTAATTTAATATAATATGTATCACTTGTGAGATACATTGGGTTTTCATGCGATGGCCAAATCAATCTATTTATTTAGCACATAAAAGATATTTAATATTGTTTGGTCACTATAAGAGGTGGTTAGATTAGATAATTGCGTAATTACCTACTTAAGACAGTAGGTCCCTTAGTAGGGACTGAATAAATTAACCGACTTGGTATTACATGGATCTCACAACTTTTTACGGTAGAAGAACTGAGTTGCGAGGCTTGGGTTTTTGACAAGTTTTGTTTTTAATTTTCGCTTTGCAAGACTGCATTCATGAACACCTCACCTTCACTCTTCTTAAGAAGTGGTATTCCGTCTTCGTTTTTTTAAGTTAATTATACAAAAATTATATAGTAAAAATATAATAGTGGAATATCTAAATATTCTCCACTGGCTACCCAAAATATAGTGGATGCTACTTTTCGGGTTCAGTTAAACTTTAACTAATACCTTGCTTACCCGTATTCGAGACGTTCCCATATGACTTTTCATTTCCATTATAATTTTTGTACCATGTTCCGTTATAATTTCTAAAAGTACCTATAATATAAATAAATAAGAGCAGTGATAGCCCGGACGGTTAAAGAGCCGACCGAAAATCAGTGAGACTCGGGTTCGAATCCTGGCATGTACCAATGAGTTTTTCAAAACTTACGTACATATTTATCACTAGCTCGACGGTGAAGGAAAACATCGTGAGGAAACCCGCAGGTCTCAGAATTAATTCTGAAACATGTGTAAACAGACCCGGTCCGGCGATGGGCTCACCACCTATCACGTTTAGGGGTCCAATGTATCTCGTGAAATGTGGGTATATCCAGTAATGGAATACCTCTGCCTACCCCCTCGGGGATGAAAGGCGTGAGATTTTTTTTTTTTTTTTTATTTTTTTTTATTTTAATATAAATAAAACGCAATCCTGGGTCATCGAAGATTGTTATTTAGGAGCCAGCAACTTATTCCCAAATTTTGACTTTGAGTACAAAAGACATCAACGCGTAGTAATTGTCTTTTACACCACTAATTGAATAATTAGAATAATTAACAACAGTTCAATATTTATCTTATGTTAATAACAACGAATTACTTACGTAAGAAAAATAAGTTTCATAATGTAAACACACAAAGAGCACAGCCAAGCGATGGCGGTCTATTGACGCAAAATAGAATTTCTTAAGCTAAATCTCATGCCATGGATAGGCAATGATACTAACGCCCCAAAGAAGCCAATTTTATGTATGATGATGACTTTACATTCTACATTAATCTACAAAGATTGATATATAGACTCACTGTTCTTTACATAGCTTAATTCATTGTGTGTTTACACAAGCTTGATTTTTAGACATACGAATTACTTGTAGTTCTAAAACAAACAGAATTGAAATTAGCTCCCACCAACAACCTTTTAAAAATCGGCAGTGGTCCATAATGGAAGGCAGCACAGTGTGGGGGTGCCAAAATAACTAATAGTTTTCGCGGGGGCGTGTTAGCATTTTTCTTCTGGCGGTGACGGCCGGGGAGGGCTAGGGGGAGCGGGTATAACTCTCTTTCAGCAATGGCTACGTGGATCATTTATACTTCATCGGCTGTCTTAATAACATGTTATGTTTGAGCTACTTCTGCATTGTATTGGTTATTTTATATGTTTGGTAATGTAATTTTTTTATTAAAATTAAGAACCGGGCATGTCTCGCTTTTAGCAATTATTGCTATAGCATGTTCTAATTATTATTCCATCAGCACGGGCGGACGAGGAGAGTAGATCTATATAGACAATAGATCTTTTTTATCTGAGTCTCGTAGTTTGACGGGATTTGTGTTTAATGAATACTTGGTTTTTGAACTTTTTTTTTTTTGAACTATAAAAACTTTTGTTTTTGAACTATAAAAATAACTATTAAAAATAGACAATATTTTAAATTATTCAAAAATTTATTTATTATCTTACCATATAAAATGGTATGTCGATTAGCACTGTTTGGATTTAACTAAGCGACTTAAAAAAGTTATAGTAAAGTCATAATAGGATTATCTGTGGTCCTTAACTGCCTGTAAGCCACTGATAAGCTTAGCATCGAGAATTCTTTATTTTCTTGGACACCCCAATAATGATAAAATAACAGTAGGTTACAATTAAACTTACTTAGAAGAACGAGGTCAGGCAGACCAGTAAAATGGTCTGCCCACTGGGTGGTTAAGATCTGCCCGCAATCGTTCACAGTGATCAGCTCTAACAGGAGACATCCCAACTAATGTTGAACAGATTTAAGTTATATTATGTAAGAGAATAAAGACAATTTTTAGTTTATTTTAGATATTATAATTTTTTTAAACTAACTGAATACTAATTAGGGTTTCAAGCACACTCTGTGTAAACTGTCGATCACTGAAAGATAACATAAAACAAATAGTCCTTAAATAGAACACGCGAGATCGGAAATAAAAACATCTCGTTTAGGCAAATAGTGGCGTTTAAGGCTGTAGTAAGGTGCGTGAGAGGGCCATTTACTTCGGGGGAGCGCGCGTAAACTCGATTCCTTCCTCCTACGTCAGTTTTACGTTCCAATGAATAGCTGCATGCAAATAAAGTCGACTTATTGTTTCTTTAAAGGGCTCCCAGTAACGTTTACGTAGCTTTTTGTTTCTCTTTGTCGTATGAAGTAAGTAGTCATATTGTACGACTTTTCTGGCAGTAACATGGGCTATTATCCCACGGGAACGGGATTGACGCAGGTGAAACCGCGGGGCGCTGCTAGTAAAGAAATATAATTAATGTTCTAGGCTTCAGTTGCTGCTGTCACTGCTGCCAGTTATCTGTCTTTACCTATCGAGCATCTGTGCATGTTTCTTCAAGGTTCCTCTTAATAGGATATAGTCTAGGCAATGAAGCGGATTTTTGTATGAAGACCCCAACATTAATTCCTCAGTCGATGAAACTTTGCAGGATTGTAGTATAGTATGAGACAATACTTGCATAAAAAAATCCAAAAAAAAACCTAACCGAAGTTAGGTATTTTTACTGAAATACTTATTTATTTGATATCTTTGTTGGGAAAAATGCTCAGTCTAAATTTTCTTCTCCAGCAATATTCATGTGTGTTAAGAAAGCTATATGCGAAATATCCAAAAAAATCTCCTGGTAGAAACAACAAAACTCAGACGTATATGTACCTTGCTCGAGAAAATTGCTCAGTCCATTTTTTTAACTGGAATGTCATTTAATGGTCGCTGTGGACTTACAATAGGAAAATCCAAAATAAAAACCTTCTGGCTACATTATTTTTATAAATTATCAAATTATCAACAAAAAAAAATTTTTTTTTTAGTATAAAAACCTAACTTCGGTTAGGTTTTTTTTTAATTTTTTTATGCAAGTATTGTCTCATACTATACTACAATCCTGCAAAGTTTCATCGACTGAGGAATTAATGTTGGGGTCCACTACCTTTATTGCCTAGACTAATATTCTTTGTAAATATAAAAAGATTATTGCAATACCAAAAGGGTGGACAAATGCAATTTATAATGTTATGTGTATTTAGTTTAATTATAAGTCTATTTCACACCAAGTGGGTTCGGTGATAGTTCATGCACTGTTGACAATTAAAGTGATGTGTCCTAATGAAATTCAATCGATTTTTCTTGTTTCGAGTAAGTTTGTAAAGGACATGAAATCGATTTTATACTTTATTGATAGAATGATTTTTCAAGATTACTTTTTATTGAATATGTTTAAATTTTACAGGTTATATAAGGGAATAACATGGTAAAATAAAAATGTCATCGACTTTTTGATGCAATACGAAAATATCATAAATTATCGAATCTACAAATCACTGCACACTTTCACAGACCCCTGCCACATAATACACTATTACTATTTTAAATCCAAAAGATACAACAAAATGAAAATTTTACAAAATCATTGCATTTTCTTTCGGATTCCCGCCAAAAAGCTTCGATTCATCGATTTAATGTAGATTAAGTAGTGTCAATCCCTATGAGTAAAAGTTCCGTTCCGCGCAATACGTATTTTTAGGATATCTATTATTTTTTATATTTTTCTTGATTTATAGTCTGAGATTTTAATTTAGAATTTTAGAGGCGACAATTATTGTATTTTAGCAATGACATAATAATAAATTATTCATTATTTTTGGAACCATGTATTTTTCTTACTAGAAAGTTGTATGCGTAAAAAGAAAAAATGTGAACTGTCACCGAAACCACTTGGCGTGAAATAGACTATAATATGCTCTTTTAAGCACTACATACAAAGTATATCAATCTACGAGATCCTTCATTCAGAAGTTGGATACTTCGATTTAAGTCTTAACGAATATTGAACAACTAAAAACACTGGAAACCTAGGAATAGCGATGTCATCGTGAGTTTTCCTATGTGCAAATCTATTTAAAGCACGGACTTAGCGAGATGGTGCGGTAGGTATAGGGTTGCTTATTCTTGAAATGATGTAGTTGGTTTTCGGCACAGTCAAGTTTGCCCAGAGCCTGTTACGCATCAGTGGCTCATCTGGGCTACGCTCAAAACTCTAATGTACCTATCTAGGATCTGTATCTTGAAGGTTAAAAAAAATATATTTTGTAAGTAAGTATTTCCAAAAGGTTTAAGATCGTTGCATTGCAGACAAAGGAATTTGAAAGAAAAACAGATTTCTCAGAAGTTTTCAATTCCGAAAATAAGTTTCTTTCACCAGTGAATTTGTGGGAACCCTAAACATGTGGTGGTGACTGGTCAGCCCATCGCCGGACTCAAGTTACATATGCCTCTGAACCAATTCTTAGGCCTGCGGGTTTTTTCACGATGTTTTTTTCACTGTTGACCTGGTGTGATAAATACCTATTGTGTATTTATTTGTATTAAGAAGTTTAAAAAAATGGTACATGCAATTGAAAAGGAGCCTGTTATACACACATGAGAGGTGGGATCGCGTTCAACAGGACTATCAAGAAAATTTTAATTCAGGTAACGCCGACTCTAAGAACCGTAGTACCTACGTCTTTAGATGAGGCTAACAGATTGCATCTCAATTTGACCGCCTAAATAAAACAGTGGTGTTTACAGGATTGGGGAGACAGGGAAAGAAATTAAGAAGCGAATTCCGTATGACTCCAGAAATTCCTGGAGTCGACAGCCCTAGTGCGGGAGTGTCTCACCCGCCACTCCACACACCGGGCGGTGCGCCCGTGATTAATCGCACGCCCCTGTCGAGGACGCCCGGAAAATCAACCCTTTCGCCTCGTCTTAATTACCACGCCTCGATTTAGCGACGACCTCCTATTGGCCAACCTCCTCTCGCTCTGTCGCCCCGCGTTTTAATTGGTCGCCTGTAATTAACGCTCGGTAATCACCAACCGCGTCGAACGAGGGGACGATGTTCCTAATTTGAATTTTTAATTACTTTGTGCTTGAGCGTCGCTGATTGGTCGGAATATCTTTTGTTTACATAGATGTAATACCTATTGTCTTTGCTGGGTCGGTATTTCTCATGTTTTTATAAATGATTGTTAATTATGTACTTATAATGATACGGTGCGGGGCTTGGTTTCTACTTTCTATTGGGATTAGAGGTGTAATTACTACTTCTGCTCTGTAGACTATTGTTATTAGGAATTGTAGTTTTGCATTCAAATTCCCAGGAACATATAGATGAGGTATTGTCATGGAAAGCTATCATATCTAATCTAGCTATGCAAATTTTCTTATGCAAAGTTCTAAGCAACACAACTTGAAAGTATGAAAGTAATCTGACATTAGCATATTTTACAAGAATGCACGAATGCATTTCCCGTATAACGCTCGCTGCAGTACCGCTACCTAGTAGGTATAACTCAAGAGCACGCGAGCGCCGGGCGCATGCCGAATTAGCTCATTACGGAGCCGCCGCTGGCTCCCGAGATTTATCCTTCCACTTGCAGTATCCAAATTTGAATAAGACCATTAGCAGCCCAGTTCCGAATTCGAAATGGAGCGATTACTATTCAAAGTTGACCTGGATTTTATTGTAATTTTAAGAAATGCCGCATCCATTAGGATCATGAATTCCAAACCTATATAGGTACATAAGTAATTTTTCATCTGCTGGAAGAAATACCTGGAACACCCCGAAAAAATTATAACTGATGAATAGTAGTTTCTCATTTGATGTAGGCACTTGTGTTTACATACAAAATAGAGTAGGTTCACCTCTTCCATATTGGTATGAATTCATTGAGATAGGGATCGAACCTAAATTCAAAATATCTCAACTGCCACCTTTTGATTAAGTAAATGGAATTTCATTATGTCGCATTAGGTTTCCAAGCATTAAATTTAAGATTATAAATTTGAGAGATTGAAGAGTTACGAGCTCATTCATTAGTCAGCGTTAAAGGGCAGAGGTGTATTCACCTATGCGGAAAGATCGTGCGGAGACTGCGAGGGTCCGATTAGAGAGGCGATAGACGGTGGCTAAGGAGGTGTTTATGCGTTGCGAGTGACGTTGAGTGACGCGGCCGGCCGCGCGGCTCCTCCTTAATAAGGTAAATGAGATGCGGCCGGGCTCGCAAGCACCGCACAGCTCAGTGGGGTTAAATTAGCGCCCAAGCTCACCAACGTACACCAAGCGCTAACAAACGCCTTGTTACAGGATTTATCCTAACTGAGTGGGTTTTGCTTCTCAGAGCGCTTTTTAAATCGACCAATGAATACAATGAGAATTCTTAAAATTCACAAACGTGTAGAGCGCTTGAATGTCTGACAAAAACATAGTGGAATGATGAGAGAAATGTCAACATTGTTACGGGGAGAGGCGTCTTCATCAGGATTAGTTAGACGCGCGGTCCGCAGTCTAAAAAAGGACTGTAATCGATATTTTTAATCGACAAAAAGATCTTTGAATTTTTTGTCAAATTAAAAAAGTGTCGATGGTTTTTATGGGTTTTTATTAGTTTTTAGTGGGTCTCGTTTTTGCCTGGGGCACGGGTCAAGCAAGCTGAGACAATGCACGGCGTGGATGCGCGCGCGTCGTGCCGGCCGGTTGGTTCCGCGTGCCGGACCACCATTCAGCGCTAATCGCTTCATTCACCGGCGAGAGAGCGCTTTTTCCTCCACTGTCGATCGGTCATGCATTCCAAACGCCCGTTGCTTGGACACTGCGAACTGTCGTTACCCGATGTTGGTTTGATGTGGCAAATTAGCGCAATGGCTTCTCCGGCATGCGATAGGTGCCGTGATGCCCATCCGCAACGGCTGCATTAACTCCTCCCATGAGATATGTACCGATAACTGTTCATACATAGACGTTTCTTTTATAAAATTGTTGAAATTATGATATAAATTTCGTAATTGCGATCCTAGCCCTGCCATGTCGGTGTGTGAGTACGGTTGGTTAAGCAATGTTGGGCGCGGTCAGTAAATGAATGGGTAACTCTTAACTGCCTAGCGGCATTATCTATTACGTGAAACCGTAGATTTCGGTTTTCGTTGTGTTCACACAGACTACCTTCGTTAGGTGACTTGAAAATTCTGACAGGTGCTTACTAGCCCAACACCACCCTGCAATCTAACTAAAACTGCTCATATATGAGCTCTCATAGCTTATCAGTGGGTTGATAATGATCATGATGATTTTGTAAAGGTGTTAATGCTGGTAAATTATGTCACAGTTTGTCTTTTGATTCTTGAATCACTGACAAGATCCTGTACCTACTATCCATCATATACCAACCAATACATGTGAATGCACATTAATAAGCCGCGACCTTGGACGCAACACGCCAGATAAGATGCCATCAACAAATTGTTTTTGTGAGACTCGAAGTTGACAATAGCAATTTGAGCAGAATAATGGCGACGCGTAGACTGATCTGGTGGTCAGCTGTTATCGTGGTGCATTTCACGCATTGTTGACCGGTCTGCACGTGAGCACACGACAGCTCGCAAACCAATCTGGGGGACGCACGACATGGAAGCAATCCGACACAGCTGGGATCGACTTTCCATATCACTGCAATTAAAACCCCATTGCGGTAACTACTTTCTCATTGCCAACACACAATTATAGGAGAAACGACGATATAATAGAGCCTTAGAAGCATGGTGTCATCGCAGCATTGATTATAATGAATTAATGATTGATTAATGAAATGGTAAAGGTGAACGTTTTACTTAAAAATTGGAAATCATTTAGTTTTGCTCAAAAGATTCTACATTCACTTTAGAAAAAAGACACGAACTGAGAATAGTGATAACGATAGTTACATAAATAAATTGAAAAATTACTTAGATATAATGCGAACATAAATGCATCTATACTTCTATACATACTTAATATTATAAAGAGGAAAGATTTGTATTTTTGTTTGTTGGTATCTTTGTTACAAATAAACTCAAAAACTACTGGACCCATTTTAAAAATTCTTTTACCAATGAGAAGCTACAATATCCCTGAGTTACATATTTTGTTCTCGTATTCTCACAGGAACGGGAACTACGCGGGTGAAACCGCGCAGAATCGCTAGTTAGAAATAAAACAAGACCTTTCACAAAAACTTAACTTCATTTATAAAGGAAAAAATAATTAATTATTCTTATTATCTCAATCAACACATGACAATCATTTAAAACAACGACAAAGTACCTACTTACAAATACAATTAGAAATACGCTTAAGAAAATGTTTTTTAAACATGAACAAAATCGTGCACATTAAATGTTCGAGTGACTCACCTAGAACACTCACTAAGCTACCGTGAAATAAACATCGGCCAATAATGAGCTACCTCTGTTACGTATGCTCTGTTATGTCATTTTCAAACTTTACGTTAAAATTTATTTATTTATTTAACAACTTTCACTAACAGTAGACAGACCACACATGTAAATAACAGGCAAATCTTGGCTACAAAACTTTTGTGTGAGTAATACATAAGATAAAAGCTCGGATAGGATGGTTCCGAGAGGATATGGTGGTCATACATCGACCGGACAGTGACACGGCCGTGCGCATGCCGTGATTAGTGTAAGTTGCGCATGCGCACAGCAGCTCGCTTCTTGTGTAACCCAAGACGCAGTAACGTCGCAGCCGCGCCATAACATAATTAAAAATGATTTAAGGCATTCGCCCCGGCTGCTTTGTTTCGCGCATTATGTTTCACATGTTCGCGTCGCCGTCGCGCGCGCACCTCCATTTTTAACGCGCTCACTATTAATCCTGTCACATTTTTTTATAACCCTTTTGTATTTATTAATTCCCTTTCGGCTCCGGTAGCGCTACGCTTCTCGGAAACAGATTTTGACGTGACATTTCTTTGGGTCGCCGTGTCCCTGCGTTAATGAAGCGTCCGATTTCGGCGCCGCCAATTTCCGAATATTATACTACCTACTCAGTTGTTTGTTTCTTTTCCTTAATTAATACCTGAAACGTTGTCTTAAGACGAAAGCGTCGTTATTTACATGTTATTTAGGGTAGCTTAATACTACTTTACCTACAATAAGAGTATTGTGTAAAATGGGAATGGGCAAAATGAAATTTTACTTAGCTACAGTGCCTATACCCATGCATGTATGGCGGTGCCACTTCGTATCATAACGCCTACGTACGAAAACGTCCGCTAAGAAAGCAATAAAACTGCGTAAACAATGGCAATTCGCGGCTCCGTACGCGGAGCGTGCACTTTCATCGTTTAAGAAGTATTAAAAGGATTAACTTCGCCTTGTTGACGCGTCGCGGACGGTTATCGAATTTCGCGAACCCGGTTACCGTGTCCTTACCGCCGAAAAATAATTTGCCACGGGTCATTCGCCGACGTTGACGACTGAACTTCGGAGTGGAGTCATTATACGTACTTGAGTTGTGTTGCACGCAGCCTAATACAATGCAGCTGGTTTTATTTATGAAGTCTTCGTTTTGAGTTTCAAATTCTCGAAACAAAGGGATTTCTATTGGATTTATTTTGTCGGTCGTCGTCTCTATAATATTTAAAGAATCGTCAATCTTCGTTCTTAAAATAACACTATCAACGACAACCATAATGAATTACCTGGTTTTAATACCTTCTAACTCTTATATCTTTCAACCTCAGCAATAATACCTAAGTAGCCTAGCGTCTGCTGTTTGCGGTTGTCTCGCCGTTGAGTGCTGCGTGGACGTTATTGGACGTCCCAATCCATCATGGCGACAATCTATCACGACGGCTACGCTGTCCGGGCGACTACCGACGCATGTTTTATAGATCCCATGTGTTCGTAAGGCCGAGGCTTCACTAGACGCCGATAAACACTGTCAGCTATTCTAACTAATGGTACATGTTACAAATTAGGTAGAGAATCCTTTGCTAATTTTAACAAGTTTCCATTTTCTTCTGGCGATCGTTTATTGCGTTAGATTGATTTGTAATATGATTGTTCTCCTTTTTTATTCAGTCTATATTTAGTTTTAAATGCGTCAAGATTACCGTTATTGTTAGGGTGAACCATCAGTGGCCATTTACTAGGTTAAAGACGTC
Source organism: Ethmia dodecea (assembly GCA_963855545.1). Classification (NCBI taxonomy): domain Eukaryota; kingdom Metazoa; phylum Arthropoda; class Insecta; order Lepidoptera; family Depressariidae; genus Ethmia; species Ethmia dodecea. The sequence goes on from OY979449.1 coordinate 6,515,819, forward strand.
AAAACGATAGGTATCTAAAAATTTCATAATTGAGTAAGTTACTGATGCATTTTATTATTGCCCATCGATTGTAGAATAAAGAAATAGCTTTGTAGTAAAATGTGAACTATATAAAATTAAAGTGTACTTCAATTTCAAGCCTTATCATTATCGGCATCGGCAGAGTTATTCCATTTATGGAAGTACCCACTTTTTACTAGTGTACTTTTGAACCCCTAAACGTGACAGGTTGTGAGCTCATCGCCGAAATGAAGACTACTACTTCAGTAGGTAATATGAGCGAGCAGTATTGCAGTGTCTATTCTAAGCTATGAGGTATACTTTGGCTTCCCACAATATGTCCTGTCTGAGACGGGTTTCAGTTAGTTGGTGTAGTGCATTTAACCATAGTCTCCTGCTTTCAATCTTGTATATTGTTTCAACGCCTTGTGGTTTGAGCCTTTGAGTGTCCGTCTCGTTAAACTACACGCTTAATACTTTCACAAATTTGCAATTGTCTGTTTTAAAGTTCTCTAAAATTTTAAATGAAACTGCTATTCATATCCCAGTGCATTAACTCAGTATTTTTTTAAACTTGTTTGTTTCATATAATATATTTTGCAGTAACTTTTCAATTCTTTTTATTCTGAAAAGTTCAATACAAAGGCTGCAAGCTTACGTACCTGCTTGATCTGATTAATATTATCAATATCTAAGTGCTTAATTTCGTCGAGAATCGTGGTCCAGCGCCAACTCCATCTCTGTTAATTAGTTTTTTGTGCGGCGGCGGGCGGGGCGGCCGACGCCATCAAATTACGATGAGTCGGCCTTTCGGCTACCGGCGCCGCGGCCGATAATAATTATACACTCGTTACTACCGTGCTGCGCCCGCGCACCTCGCCGCACCGTACCACGTGACGAATGCTCCCGATAAATGAAATTAGAGAAATTGCTTTGACTAGGAAATATAAAAACTCACGTTCGATTACGTTAGCGTCAAGAGCAAAATAAAAAGGTGCATTGGTTCTTTCTGTCTAACAAGTTGAAATCTAGTCTGAATTAAGTCATCGCTTTTCAAGGCTGTAGATATCAGCTATATTTAATCGAGAAACATGCGATATATGTCATATCAATTCAAGGGCTTTTAGTCGCTATCGCATCGTAAGCGAATGAATAGGTAAGGGCGCACGCGCATCGAGTGTCGACAATAAATTCCATCGATAAAATCGGCGGCGTCGACCGACGGCGCGCCCGGTAATTTCTTAACGACAGCGTAACTCGGTGGCGACGCGTGCGCGGACGCATTTTATTTCTCGCATCAAGAATCGACTTCGAAATTATCGTCTTCCACTCAGCATAGATGGTAATCAACGCGACTATTAAGACGGACGTAATGTAACTTTTTTGAAGACAATTACAATTAGAGAGAATTGGATCTGAAAGCTCGCATACTCTATATCTTCTGGTTCTGCTCTTAAGTAGAGTGATGTTGATATGTATATAATTATCAATGGCATCTTTCCGTTTATTTTCATTCGCCAATTTATCAAGTAGTTAGTCGGTTTAAACCGTGAAAGTCCAATTTAATTAACAAAGAACCAAGCGAAAGAAAGTCAGTCTTACTAGTTGATATTACTTCTTATATTACCATGTAACATTCAATTTTCATATTAATTAGTATCATCAAACTACCAACGCGTAGCGGCTCGGAGGTTGTTTTCAATTTCGTCGAAGTAGTCAATCCTCATTGTGATTTTAATTGAATATCGCCGACCTCGGTCCGGCTACCGACTTCATTGTTGCTGCTATTCACACTGGCCGAATGAGCTTCCAGCTAATTACCGACGTCTGCTACCAACTGTCAGGGTTGTCACAAGTTTGATTGTGCTTAATATGTCGTTATGATTTACGAAAATAAAGGTTTTCAATAACGTATTAAAGGCACTACGTAACTTAATTGTTATGAAACTTTGCAAAAGATGAGGCCACCATTGAACCGATTGAACGTGGAGTAGTGGCGACAACATTTTTAATAATGAAACTCATTATTAAAAATGTTGTCGCCACTGCTTGCGCCACTAATTGCATCAACTATATTTCGGAGAACCGTTTGTCTATTTTATTTTTGCCAAGAGGATTTCCCAAATAATATTTTTTTTTTAGGGTTCCGTACCCAAAGGGTAAAACGGGACTATATTACAAAGTCTCCGCTGTCCGTCCGTCTGTCACGAGGCTGTATCTCATGAACTGTGATAGTTACACAGTTGAAGTTTTCACAGATGATGTATTTCTGTTGCCGCTATAACAACAAATACTAAAAAACAGAATAACATAAATATAAGGGGCTCCCATACAACAACCCAATTTTTTTGCCATTTTTATAGATAATGTTACGGAACCGCGAGTGTGCGAGTTCAACTCGCACTTGGCCGGTTTTTATTTCAGACAAATAGATATAATATAGACATAAACATAACACGGGAATCGATCGAGACCTCGATAATTACTTAGGAACAAACGTATTTAGGTGAGCACCATAATTGGCATAATTGCTCTATAATTTATCAATCACTGTCACACTGCACGACTTTGGAATTCTCATTAAAGTGCTTCAGATTAAGTGGAACTTAATTGATTCAAATATGTACTGGCAACCCTAAATGGTGTTGCTTGCTCGCTATAGTACGTGCAGCTATGTTACATTATTTTTAATTAAAAACTTCGAGAAGCCATCTCTAGATTAGTCCCAGCGGTCACAAAAAGGGTTATACGAGGGATCAGCCAAAACACCTTCGTGATTCGTCACGATTCACAGCTTTATTTTTATTTGAAAGAACCCTTTGTTGAAGTTAACCGAATTTGCTGTTCAATAAAAACTGGCTAATTAAGAAATGTTGGAACTGCCGTTAAAAGTTTTGGACTTCTTTTCGTCTGGAATTCGGACTTGATTTTATACGATTTGTTTTGGTCTACCGTTGAGATTTATGAATGTGTGATATCGACAGCCTCCTACAGCAACCACACAGTGTTTTATGAGTATTATTTGTTGCTTGTTTATAACGTTATTAAACCTAAAATACAGGTAGAGCATATTTGGGCACAGAGCGAATGTAATAGTCATTAATTATTTTTCAACTATTTGGTACATGCCTTCACCCGGCATTGATTTCGGAATTATTCGACTTCATGTAAAAAACTAACTTACAACAGTTCCATCACTGGTTTTTATTCATTAATTATGTTACAGTACAACACTTTACACTCCTTATTGAACTATGCAGATTAATTAAATTCAAGTATAAAAAACACTTTCGTAAGATTGCATAAAAGCAGTTCCACCTACTATAGATGCTCGTATAAAGCTCTTTGTTATAATATCGAGCTACATTCCATGGAGCATTTGCTACATTTCTAATAAAGGTATGTGTAGACGCGAGCGAGTGGCTATCAAACTCGGTGGTCGCGTCTTGTCGCCTGCTTAGCGCTACGATAATGGCGGCAATTACGCGTCATACTGAACATTCCACTGCACAGAATAATACCCGCTCGAACCAACGACAATACAGCTGTCGTGTGTGAACTGTCATTACACGTTATTAATCCAACGATATTGGTTCACATGAGAAACTAAAACAAACTATCGGAAGACTAATGATCGCATTATATATCTAGCACACGCTTCGCGTAACTGGTGTTTCGCGATATATCATTGCTCTGGATATGTTAATAGAAAAGCTATGTGAAGGAACTTTCCAGAAGAAACGTAATGAAAAAGTTATTTTAAATATAGAGCGATTGCGTTTATCACTGAATCATTGTTTATTTCAGACGTCGTTTGCAGGCTTGAGCGTCAGAATAAATTACACGGTAGAATAATATGATAAAAAGTTACATAACAGTGGCGTAGACGAACAATTATACTGTAGGTATATCTTCTTCTATACATATAATGGAACTGTAACTAGACCGTGTCTGTACATGAAATATTTAGTGAATTTAGCGGTTATCGATTTAGATGTCAAAGTTTGGTGTGGAGATAACTGAGTACTTGAGTCAACATCTAGGGTACTTTTTATTCCAGGAAAATATGTCATTTCCACGGGAAAATATAAATACTAGTTAAAGAGCACTACGTACTATTCCGAAATGATTACACCTAGAAACTTAAAATACGGTAGATAATTGCCTTGTACAGTCAAGAGCACATGAAGCTTTACACTTGTAGTGCGAGTCTGACCTCTAAAGCTATTGTAATAAGAACGTTACAAAGTCCAATGTGTCAAGCTCTCTTTATTACTGTACATAGGTAACTTGAATTAGGGTGGGTATGGTGTAGGCTTATACTTCGCAGGAAACCCCTATAAAGGGATTTTTGGAAATTCCTACGGGAACGGGAATAAACTTGCCCTGCGCGGGCAACGCCGGTGGGCACCCGCTATGAGAAATATTATTCCATATGCGAGTCTTAAAAAATCTTTAAAAAAATTAAAAGCTTACTTTTCTGGGAGTAACATGGGTTATATTTTTTCCACGGGAACAGGACTAACGCGGGTGAAACCGTGGGGCAATGCTAGTTTCTAATATAAAAAAGATGTTTATTGTTTATCATCTACGGGTTCCTATACTATTCATCCAATTTCGATGAGAAGTTGGTGAACATGAGCGCGAGAAGTTATGAAAAAAGTAAGGAAATTCCAATGGGAACTGCCGCTGACGAGTCCGCTAGCTACATGTAAAAACCGGCCAAGTGCGAAAAACACGTTTCTTGTATATTGTATGGGACCCCATTGAATTTTTACCTCTTTTTTATTATGTGACGTTATAACGGTTCTTAACTTGATACGATCACAAATTTTTAGGGTTCCGTTCCTAAAAAGGAAAAAACTAAACTCTATAGGATCACTTTGTTGGCTATACTAGCGGAGACCCGCAGTTGCACCAGCGTAGTTCCCGTTCCCGTGAGAATATGGAAATAAATGTTACTTCTTGATAATGTAGCTTTCCACGGGTGCAATAATTTTTAAAATCGGTTTTGTGGTATAGGCGTAAAAGCGTAACAAACAAACAAAAGTCACTTTCGCATTTATAATTTAGGTCAGAATGTACCTACAAATTTGTATGGAACCCGCGGTGGGCAAGTCCGACTCGCACTTGCCCGGTTTTTGTAAATTTCAAGTGTCTACCTATTACGGTTCAAAAAATACAGTCCTGTGACAGACAGACAGACAGACAGCGGAGCCTCAGTAATAGGGTCCTGTTGGGACTCTATGGAGTGGGTAGGCAACCCTAAAAACAAAAGGGAAAGAAATTAGTTAATGGGATGCTATAATAGTAGAGATGTAGCTAATGGAGGTGTGCGGGGAGAAGGGGAGTGTTAGCGACAGGGATAATTGCGCGGCCGCAGCCTAATGTGCGGCGTCGCGGAATGTGGCACTTTCCATGTTAACGAGCCTGTATGGCCGCCCCATCACGCGCCCCGGCGAGCCTCGCGAAGCTACTCGCCTTACCGCAACGTCCGCTGCTTTATTTTTCACACTACATACAACACCTATTTGTGGTAGCACATCCTATTTTACAACTAAATTCATGATTTATACTTCAGGCCACTTAACTAATAATGATGTAAAATGGCGTAGTGGAGGCAATTTCTCGGAATGGATACAGCCTGTAACGTCAACACGAGACGTACGCTTTCATTACGTACGGAAATAAATCAAAATAATACCGGCGTAAAAGATAGCGAATGGAAAATCAACCCTCCCCGCGCCCGCCGCGTGATTTATGCCGGTAATTTTCCGGGCGGTTACGAAAGTAACTCGCGATTTTTCTCTCTGCACACACGTAATTAGATAATTTTCATGGATTGGCGCACGACGTGGGGCTGTTAATTTATGAACGTCTTGAATTTTAATGTTGCTTGGCTTTGATGTAACGAAATATAAAAGAAATCTAATAAAGCTTGAATTATGACAAAATCAAATATACGAGTAGGTAGGTTGTTTAGGTTACGACGTAATTTAAATTGAATATTTTTGTTCGCAGAAGTCTTTATGAATATGAGGATTAAAAAGTTACAAGCTGTGAATTAATAGCCGGGCAAGGACCGGTCGGTCACAGCACTCCCTGGCTTGTTCTCGTATTAATTTCTGTCACAGATTTAATTGCTTTCCTCTGGCTTTAGCTTTTTAATAAATTTCGAGGACAGAAAACGAAACGCGGCTCGACCAAAAAACACACGGCGAGGGCGCGCTCGGCCAAAAAGACGAATTTTAATTTATAAAAGACAGGACAAACGATTAATAATTTATTTGTATCCTCCGTTTCTTGCGCGAGAGGAGTCGAGCGTTAAAAACAACCGTTAAAACCGACGACTTTGTATAGCTGGAGCTTAGTCCGAAATGCCAATTGCGGGTAGACACAAGTATACAGCGAGTCGGAATGTCGCTTTAAAAAACCCCGCAAATAAATAAATCGCGTCGCACGCACCAGCCGCACAAAAAAACGTCCACCATATTCGATTCTTTAATGTGATTTTAAAAAAATAGAAGTAAGCGGAGGCTGGCTCCGATTGAAAATGAATGAGGGCGAGCGCGATAGTGGAAATTAGCATTGAGGTAGGATTCAGGAGCGGCCTTTGTGCGATCATATCGAGGTGTATTCTTTGCGCTTTTTACGACGGCGGCGAGCCCGGCGCGGCTTTTCAGTCCCTATTACGATCCTGTCGCCTTTTTGTAGCGAATAATTACAATCGCGCAGCGCAATAATTTGGAGAAACATTTTTGGGGACTTTCGACGTTCAAAAAGAACCATTTTTATAAGTCTTTAATTTATAGGAATAATTCGAAGACACTGCTACATGGAGTATTCAACTTACGATAAGACATTTTGTCGTAGTATCACACATTCAAAATAAACCAATACTGTGAGATCATATCACGACGAACGCTACACCAAATAGATTCATAAATTAGCGATTACGCATAAAATCCAATAATAACGGTAACAAAGGGATTGAATGCAGATGAGCTTGGGGCGAGGCTCCGAGTCTCGCTGCGCTCGGGCCGATCGACATTTGTATGCGATATCTAAGCGCACAATTGGACGCCGGCGCGACTCTTCGCGCTAATGGTACACTATCGAGCCATCGCCCGCTCTTGAGAAGTGGCGACCGCCGCGGAATACGGACCACACGGTGGTTACTGCGTACAATAAATAAATAACCTTTAACTACCGCGTCGCTAAGCTAAACAGTAAAAGCGTATTATACTTGTAAAGTTATAATGAAATCGTAAAGGGAATCTATTCAACAGAAGTTGTTTAAGTACTTATAGTAAATATTCGCGCTTGAGTGGGTTTGGGATTACTACCAGTTCTAGAATTAAATAAGCCATAAATAAGAGTATCGTATTTCGTATCATGACTTTTGCGTTAAGAATTTCATATACATAATATAAGCGTAATGATAAATTTATGTGCTTAATGATGCCATAAAGAACATTAATGAAATACGATAACTTATTATAGTCAATTTAAAACACGCAAGCAATTAAGAAGCACCAAAAAACGTAATAATCCTTTACAGCGACTAAAGTATAATTATACGACATTTTTGCATTATCAACACAGGCGAGTTAAGAAGGTCACAGTAATTAACGACTTCAATAACAATCACGTTGATGTGCCATATAAAAGCCTTTATGATGGAATTTGCATACTAAAGCGTGTGCAAAAACAGTTCTTATTATTTTAAAAGCGTCATTTTAAAATAATTAATATTAAGAGTCTCATTGTTGTATAAAAACAGAGCAGTTAAAATTTTGGTGCATAAACCTTCATAAATTATAAAAGTAAAACATATAGCATACTATACAAAAGAATTTATTGATTATATTATGACACAGTAGCACCATTATTAGCATTTGTTTTAATTATATAAGTATTATTGCTGCTTCTAAAATAATACTTCGAGTATTAATAAAGATCCACACACAAGACAACCATGTCCAATGAATTGAAGTGTAGGTATTTTTTGAATGTCATAACCGGAATCAACTAAGGGTCTGGTTATCTTAATGCAGGATTGAAATATTTTATACTTTCTCGTGTGATGCGGAAAAGACCTAAAATGCAATGTAATTTGCGACAGTTCAAACTTGTTACGCAGCAAAGCAGAGAGAAAATAAAATATATGTAAAAACTAATAGAAACAACAAAAGAGAAAGAAGAACAAGAGGATCTAATTGCGACAGGACACAAACAAGACACAATTTACGAGACACAACATCGCGTAAATTACGGCTCGTTTAGAGTCACCATCGGCAACGTGATAATTTAAGCGATGGCGACCCGACATGTCATTGTGTTCGATTTTAGCCAATTGGTTTTGGCATGTTATTGTGTCGAGACAACGACTGTCTCTGATTGAAATCCATTACACTCATTTGTCTAATGAGAAAGTGAAGCAAGTAGCAATATGTATAAGTATGCAGAAGGACCACTTTTACATGCATATATAAAAAAGAAGAAACTGAACTAGCGGTTTCGGCTGTGCATTCATCGGTGAGCCAGTCACATCCTTAAATTCCCACGGGAACGGGAATAAACATGATCCGGCCGCTGGGTGCCCAGTATACAAGATATTGTTTTAAATCAATCTTCAGTCATAATTTGTAGTAAATACCATCAGCACATGTCAAGTTTAGGAATTCGATTAAAGTGGGTACTACTCAGTCGAATACAAATCTAATGCCTCTGCCATCCTCAACGGAGTATCCATAGTCCTATCCAGTTGTACAATATTTTTCTAGATCTTAAGAACGTATAGAACGTATAGGTATAGAAAACCCGAATGACCAGACAGCCAGTCTAAATGAGGATGCTCGAAGAAATAAATCAAAATATACAAATTGAAATCCATTGAAGATAGATTTAGTTAAAATAAATGTTTGAACCGGAAAAGTCAATAGCGTTCGAGGCGAGCGCTTATTGAGTCATTTATTCTAACTATGAGCGCAATGATTAATATCCCGGATATTAAGTCTAAGGGGAACTAAAATCACGCAAACTATGTTTCCAGAAAAATGTGTAACAGCAGTAAATTACATAAGTAGGTATATTTTATTAGTATATCATGTCGTATTGCAAGTATATTCATTAGACAGAAGATAAACAAGCAACTAATTGCCACTGTGGAGGCTAAAAATTTCTTACCGAATAAAATTAGCAGTAACTACATATGCATTGATTTAAGTTCATCGCGCGGGACTCTTTGGCCGCGACGAGTAGTAAGTGATAAATAAACCGTAATTGAGAGACGGAAACAGCCAATGAGTAAATCTCGTCCGTCAATTTATTTAAATTATTTATTAGTGCCCGGCTATAGACACCCGCCGTGATCGCTTTCAGTGCGCGTTCACAGAGCCCACTCCGGACGCGGCTAGTGCTGAGCTGTGGCCGGATATGTCGATATCGATGTAGATGTAGGTGAACGGTAACAATGCAAAGCCCGCAGGACCAGATCCAGATATTATTTTTTTCAATCCAAAGGGTAAAAGCAGTAGGAATTAATATCGGTGGTTATACGAGTATCCATGGAGAAATGAGGGATTAAAATGTAGACCACACTGTAAAAAAGGCAGGTTTATTTATAATCCGTCTAACACCTTGAAAAAAAAATTTTATGCCTCATGTTGTTACAGACATACTAATGAAAATATCTTCCTATTGAAAATTAGAGACATGACTTTTTTAAGTTGCCAAGAATCGAGCTGAATGGCGTGCTATTAGAGAGGCCTATGTCCAAAAGTGGACTGCTATAGGCTGATGATGATAAGTTTTTTTAAGGCTTTACTTCGAGCCTGAATTCAAAAACAAATAGTGATCGCTCAGTCATTGGTCGCTTGATTGATGTTTGCTTAATGAAATTTTTACTTTCAATTACAATTTCTATGTGTTCATAATATACAATTAATATTGTAGTCTGTAGGAAGTTTAAATGGCACACAATAATCTTTATCGATAAATGAGTTGCATAATTCGGCGGCTGTCACGCAACTAGCGACAACTCGAATTAGTTAATTTGTGCAGATACGACACAATGGATGAGGAAATAATACACTCATACATACTCACAGCTACCGGGAGATTGTAATTGGCGTAATTGGACGAATCTGGACGCACTTAATAATGCTCTATTGTCGTGATTCAAATGGCAATTCATCGTTTGTGAAAGACATGATTCATTAGTTTTAAATTAAAAAGTTTGATGATGTATTTGTAGTTAATGAATAGAAGATAGAGTTCATAGAGAAATGGAAACAGTAGTCTTTGAGAACGTCCGTCCCTTTCACCAGTTTCTTCTTTTAAAATATTTATGAACAAAGGTAGGCGAAATAGTCTGATATGTGAAGGATCCCTCAACAACAGATAGGTAGGTAGTATACCTTCTTTCCAATGATCTACCAAAATGATCGACTCTCTATTAACACACACAGCTAAATTAGCGACAAATTGGTTTAGGATCATATTTGTTTCACCTGGAACATCTCATATCACACAAAATTCAGACACGGTTCTTAACTCCTAACTAAACTAACAGAGTCAATGGCTACTAAAGAAGTAATAAACATATTACGTGAAAAACACTTACGAACACAATATGTATCTATAAACTATCTATATTATGAACATATATCTACATATTAATAACGAATCCATATCAATTTATCGAACCTTTTAATAATAATAATACTACTTACTTACCCATTGATATCGGTGATGGACCAGAAATGCTTTAAGACCGCCTTCGCCAGCAAGTACCAGATTTGTGTCCACACCCAAGTAGATTTTTCGATGGAAGACGACAGAAACTCTTTAGTCTCCTCGTCTGGGTCCAGCTGGACGAACTTCTGCTGCAACTCTGGACTCAAGCGGCTCTTGTCTATACGGTACCACTGAAACAATATGAAGTGTTCAATGATCTTGTGTATATGATGAGATTTCTAAGAAAAAGCCCCATGATCTGACACGATGAAAGAAATAGTAAATTCGTTGAATTTGAAATTGGGATTCTTTTCGATGATATACTCGTAGGAAGATAATCAGAGGTCTATTTATTAATTGCAATTGTCTTTATTTGGCCAGCGCAGTTACTGATAGTAATGAGTAATTTTTAATGACAGAGTTAGATCAGAAGCAGTGTACGTATGTCAAAAATAAGCCGATTGCGATTAAGTTGCCAATAGACAAAAATCACTCAGAACATAGAAAACGTGGTCGTTTAATCCCGTTAACGCAAACTCGACATTTCCTTATACATTTAACTATAAGGTCTACACTACAGTTATTTAATAATGTAAATAAGAACACTAGACGTTAATACGATGAGTTGGAGACGACGATACTTCTTTGCTTAAGTAATAAGATTGGAATGACAATCATTAGCATTCTTCGATTTACTACTGCACCTCCGACCAAGCATAGTCGTCAACTAAATTGATGTTTAACAACCCTTCTTAATGAAAGCGTACAAAAAGAGTAATCGAGTGCAAATAAGAGAGTGGAGTATGAAAGAAGCGTGTAGCGCGTCACCCGTTGTGTGTTTAAGTCAGCCGCCGCGGCCCTACAAAGAGCAATGCAGCCGCTGTTAATTTCACGCTGCCTCGAATTAACATTTCTTTACGCCACAGAATAATGACGAATTAAAAAAAACTTCTCGCCTCTACATGTAGCCGTAATGACGGCCGGCTCCGAGCGCGGGACGCAACTCATCAGCCAGACTTAATTAATGCCCGATCTGTCTTTATATTAAAATCGAAGACGGCTGCAGTGAGTGACAAAAAATGGGTAAGCAGGCGAATGCATGATGCCTGCTGGGTTCCTGATCAAGACATCGATTGATATCGTTCCGAAATAACGACGTTGATACTCAAGGTAAACCAGACAAATGTTGAAAACAACGTTGAAATTAAAAATCTGTCAATACAATTGAATTTGCTTGTAGTTCTTGTGGGGAGATGTTTTATTTAATTGCATAGAAACTTTGAACATATTTTAAAAATTAGGTTTGCATCATATTAATAGGTACAAGGTAAGTACCAAAACATAAACTTAACAATGTGAATAAAATATTATACACTAAGCGTTGTGCGGCTGCAGCAACAAATAAAAATATGTGTATTATAATTATGTGTATATTAACGTTACGGATCTCTAATTATTATCTAAAACCGGTAGTTGAAACAATCGTAATGGAAGGAGATCCAACAGATCTCCGTATATATTTATTTTGAGTTAGATGTTTGATAGTATGACGCATAAAACAAATGACTTTTTTCTTAGCTGTACAACGTTCTAACTACTTTACACAACGTCACGTGCGTATTGAATATCTTTGAAATTCAATAAGCTATTTTAAGGGTATGAGGTGGGTGCTTGTGACTGGTTTACACACTGTTTAGTTAAGTTGGTCAGTAGATGGATGTTGCTTCTATAGATATGAATACCAAACCTCATAGTGGGCAAGCAATGCTCATCTGCTGACCAACTTAACTTAACAGTGTGTAAACCACCCGTTAGAAGTACTACACAAATATTAAAAAGATAGTGTTAAAAGCAAGATTTTTCTAGTGATGGTTAAGGTTGTGATGACAAATTAGATCGATATGTATTCTGTATCTTGTTCGTATATTAGGTAAAATAACAACGTATTTTGCATGACGCATTAAACAATCGTACCTGTCAGTACAACGGATTCGCTAAAAAATAAATAAAGGTTGCTACCATTAAAGTACTTTCCTGCCCATATTATAAACTACTAGAACGATATCTAGAACGTTTTACGGCAAATCGCAAAAAGTATCGTAAAAACCTGAGGGAAATAAATATTTAGGACCGAATACTGATACCGAATCACGTTGGTGATTATGCAATGCGCCGTCTTTACATTTAAAATAGCCTGCATCGGAACTACGGGACTCGAGATTCTCCAGACCGAATACAAATTGTGGAAAATTTTCAATGATGTCCTCAGGTTTCTTAATATTTCGACAAACAAATATTTCTTTATTCAATAGACTAAGAAATTTCTGGAATTCTTACCGCAGACGGCTCTTGTATTTCACTACGGATAAATATATTTCGTATAGGAACGATTTTATTACAATCGATTAATCTTGTAGTATTAGTTACGTAAGTACGATCTTTATAATATATTGTTGTCAAAGACAAAAAGTATATCTCCTGGAATAGGAAGCTTGTTGTTTTCAAAGAATTATGTAGACTAGAGGCGCCCATTTCGATTATGTATGAGAACATTGTTTAGAATTCATTTTGTGCTCGTGTAAAGTAACATTTGCATGAATAACAATTTCCTACTTTTTAAAATCTACCTGCTAAGGAAGATAAATCTATAATGATTTATTCAATACGACGAGTTATCGAGGCCGCCTCTTTTCTTGTTTATTTTAGAGGTTATGTGGGTTACCGATTTTCGCATAATGGTCAGCGGGTCAGATGGTAATAAAGGTTTAATTTTGGTCCAGTAGGTATTTCTTGTAACATTCAGCCAGTCATATTCTTTTCAAAACGATCATTATACAAGTTGACTCGTTAGCGCAGGTCGATGAAGGTGCATCCTTGGAACGAATGGAGGGCTGCAGGTCCTTTATGTGGAGGGCGTTGGCCCACGAGCTAATGAATCAAAGTTCTTAGTGTGAGCATATTGTCAATACGAAGCGAAATATTAACGATGGTGCGCTCGTCCTGCACAATGGGAGATTAATTCCCATTTAAATGTGTGAAATAAACGGTCGAGAGTCGCCATTTAGAGGCACCGGTATTGTGATGTGGGATAATCTTTCTTGGAGGAAACTTGTGGGCCACTAGCACAGAAAATTGGAGCAATTTATTTACAAAAGAAACAACAATTAAAAGATGCAAAACAAAATACGTAACTAGCTCGCCAATAAATCATCCAAAAAAAAACCTGCAAACGTGTGTCAGCTTTACGCACGGGTTTCGTCGGTACCAAGGCAAACATAGCAGTAATTATTTTAATGATTACATTTTTTTATTACATTAGCTTTTTTTTACTATTAAACAACATTACATTGATTTAGGTGTTTAATGAATAGGGAGAAGTAAGTAAATATTGATATAAATTGTAGCGTATTAAATAGTCAGATAGACTGACAGACGGACTGACAGGTTTAGACAATATGGGTGCCATATATCTTAGATTATATAATCATATTTTTTTAAGTGTACCAAAATAAAATAATTTTCTTTATTTCTTTCTTTCTTCTTTCTATTTTTGGTACTAAACCCTAACAATAGAGCAAAACAACGACAACGCGCAAGATACTATGACCTGTGAAGCGAAATGCTTACCTATCAGAACATAATGCTGAGATGTGCAGTGCATCTGTACGTAGGTATAAAAGATTGTATGTTCGCGAGCTAAGTGGCGCATGGGATCCCGGTGGATTTGCCGGTAAGCGGCTCCGTTGTAGTCGGGAGACTCGGGAGCTTGTTTGCCGGGCGCTCCATTAAAATGGGATCAGCCCGGATGCAGATCGCCTGGACGTCCTGCGCGCGTTGCTATATTCGGGAATACCAATAAGATGAGCTACATGGAATATTGAATTATTGATCATATTAATAAAGTTTTGAAAAAGTGGCTAAAATCTCGAGATTTTTAGAAACATAACAAGTTCTCGCGTTTCCATTAAATTAGGCTCTTAATGATCTTATAGGCGAAATATATTTTTTTCACTAAAGTAGGTCAGAATGCTGTCTTGTTAAACTGTTTTTGGCAGTCAGGTAAAAATGCTTACACTTAAAACCTATAAAGCAAATAAAGGTACACGACAGACACACACAGACATTTACGTACACGACATGCATTAGGTACTGTGTTAAATTAAATCTGTTGATGGCCTCGGGTCCAGATGTACCTACGAGTATGATAACAAATAGCAATAGTCTCAATTAAAAGCCCATACATGACTTACTGCCTCAAGACAATTGATTTCGATTAACACTCGACAGAGCTACTAAACTATAAAGCATTCTATCAGATATACATTAAGTAACTATAGATTTTATTAGATTTATGTGTCAAAGCTTCATAGACTAGGATATGAAGAGAACAGACCTATCTGGGTGCAAATATAAACCTGAAATTATCGATAGGTGGATGTTTCGTTTCGTCTGGAGTACGTTTTTGGGATTTGATAAAACTTTACAGTACCTAACCTTCACATCAGAATAACCCATAAGCTATTTTTTCTTCCAGAACTAGAACGATTGTTAGGTTGGCGGGTATGTATTTGTGTAAGATATAGGCCGGGATTATCGTGCAACGGGTACCTACTCTAGAATTGATAACTCCGGTAAGGTAGATCCAAAAAAATAAGGTGCTGATTTTGATATTTTTCGCAGATAATTGTCGGGATGTCAATAGAGAGGTGGAGAAAACAATGGGGAAAATTATACCCAGCAGCGGGAAAAGCTGCGTAAAAAAAAAACTAAAATGTAATCCCATCGAGCAGCACAAAGAATTTAAACTGCAGTCTACATTTTCAATGTCGTAATGTGTAATATGGTAGGCTGCGGAGTAGTTTTATCTTTAAATCATTGTTTACAACGTTGTAACGAAACATAGTTTAAGGAATCGATAGCGATGGTATTTCATCAGCTAATTAATTTGATTACATTTCATACAACCGCTTGAAGCCGCCGTAGCACTCTGCTGTATTCTATGGCATCACGAGCCGCCGGGGGCCACCGTTGCGTAATTGTTTTAAACTCCTCTTTTAATTGTTCTATCGGGGGTTGCGATTTATGGGCCGACGTGATCGCAGCCGTAATGCCATTTGGATTCATTTGCACTATCGTTTCCGCGTCGCCGCGCCATGGGAATGCACCGTCTATATTTAATCAACAATCGTTTCACAAACTTTGCTACAATGTTAACCTTTAGCATTATAGCACTTTTGTTTTCAAATTGATTGTAATTCAACTCTTCTCTGATTGATACAGGTATTAGTTAATTAAGCAACAGATAATTATCATAAGCAAGTGTTAAATTGCAAGGAACTATTTTGAAACAGGCGTCCACAGGGTATATAATATTCGTAGCATTTGGAGTTTTTAGTGATGAAAAATTTAGGGAGAATAATTTAGTCGATATATGTAATTTAGTAAGGTGGCATGGATTTCAAAATTATTTAAAAGTACGTAACGCAAAAGATTGACCGGCGAACACAGGCGAAGCTGCAGGCAATCATGAGCCTTGCAACCTGAAAGAAAGGAGATGCGTGCGGTGTATGAGACGAAGTCATCTGAAGCGTGGGCACGCGCACGAGAGATTTACGAGTGTATTTAAACTGGTTTCACATTAAGCCAACTGCGCCGATTTGATCGTAAACCCAGCTGTTATGTCTCGAGACAATATCGTCGTTGGTTACCACCCAGGCTGGGCGGCCTGTTAAATTAACTTCAGGTTAACTATCAGGTCAGATTTGGAACGCGCAATGACTCCACTTTTATTCAATCGGCGCATTATCGACACAATTTGACGATTTTGATCTGAAAGTGTTCGTAAATAATAGCAACAGAGCTGTTTGCCAACAGAAAATTGTTAAAATAAGTGAACGTTTATAAAGTGCCGGTGTTGAAATGGAAATTATTCAGTGGCAATGGAGGCAATTAAGCGAGCTCACGCCACGTCGATTGTTCAGATGCGATCGGCGATCGGTCTGTCCATTGTCCACTGAAATTAACAGGTGCAGCAAAAAGCAGCCGCTTTGGAGTTGCTACTCACCCGACCATGGTAAAACCAAAAATAAAAGAATACATATGAAGTCAGTAGTTTTGATTGATCTCTTGTTTTGTCCGTATTACTTATACGGATGTCAAACACGATAAATCATAAACAAATAAAAACAACCATCGATACCTTTTTAAACAAGATTTCGCTTATGGATTGTGTCTGTAGGTACCTACTGTAAAAACATATATGTAAATTGTCAATTATACTTCTTCGTTCTTTTTGTCTGGCAAAAATAACGAAGAAGTATTATTAAGAACATGTATTATGCTCATTCGACTTTGATAGCGACAGCAAAAAGTAAGGGTTTCACCTGATATTTTCTATTCAATTTTTCTTTCTTTCATAATCTCACGCCTATCCATTGAGGTAGACAGAGACAATAGACTGCCACTTGCTACGAGAGCTCTGCTAATACTGGGAGAACTATCCACATCCATCAAACGACTCATGCATGCTCCTCGGTTTCGGATACTGTTTATCTGACTTTACTTCAATACATCGCTGATCTGGTCAATGTACGTACGCCTACTACTTCTCTACTCCTCTACCGACTCGCCCATTTACAACACCCTTGTATATTTGTTTTTTTTCTCTAATTTATTCTTACTCTCAAATAATCTCACGCCTTTTATTTCCAAAGGGGCAGGCAGCTAGTTATTACAAAGATTATAATGGTGAAATGTGGATATTAGGAAATATCTACATTTCACCATTGTAATCTTTGAAGCCCTTACCGTTAGTTTATTATTAGTTTTATCATATACCTACATGTTTTGTGTTGTAAGTAATGTTATAATAATAAGTATAGAAATCAATCGACACAATGAAAAATGTATACTTACACGCGATAAAAGTAAAGTAGATTAAGGAATTCGATATACATACTAGGGAATATTATAAATGCAAAGTAACTTTGTATAGGTATTTTGTTTGCCACGTTCTCACGCTAAGGCACGGCTCAAGATCAGTCCACCAGGGACTGATCTTGAGAAAATTTGGTAAGAGGTTAGCTTGCATCTTAATACGTCAAACCACCGCGAGCGACACCATAAGATTCACACTCATTGTGTACCAGATATTATGACCATGAAACAATATACGGATTCTATAATATCCAAGTTTTAAGTTCCACCGATCTAAAGCATCCCGAGATGAATATTTAGGAGGGACAAAGTGTAAATTCGGCTCTCCCAACGTCACTCTAATTCACTTGGAGTACGAGTATCACGGATCTCGAAATTCGGGCGTCAAAAGCCAATCGAATGGGTAGCCTTTGATTGAATTGATTGAAAAAGAAATGGGGCAGGGTGCGGGGCAGGCAGGGTACCCGCCGTCCACCGGTATTTTTATAGCCTGTCCACGTCCCAGAACGCGCCGGCGACACATTCTCGTCGAGGCTACGTTTTTGCAGCGCCAACTTTCATTAGACACCGCGCACCGCGGGGACCGACGCGTTTCCTTTTAATAAATGAGTTATGCGTTTATATCCAAGATGGCCGACCGCTTTATCCGACTCAGGTGTCAGGAATGCTTTGCCGTGAGCTTTTTGAGTTTAAAATGTTCATAATTATTTAACACTTGGTTATCAAATATCGTTTAAGGCAGAGTATTTATTAATTGCAATCGGAGTTTTTAGGTCGCGAAAATTTAAATTATTGGAATGTGGTTCTGAGATTTTTACACTTGTCATAACCTACGTGTTTAACCACCAGACAGATGTTGGTTTTAAAGATTAGATATTTACACACGCAATATGCAGAATGTTTTGTTTGATGATGATGTAAGAGCTACAAATGGCCAAAATTATTAAACATTTTTTGGTATCTCTGCAAACGGAACGGACGGCTTTTTATGGAAATTGGCAAAAGATAATACTTAAGCCAGCAAACAAGAGCTGTCAATGCAGAATTCATCAAAAATGTGCACAGGTATTTCCACATTCGGCGGCGGCACGTAGACCTTTTTATCGTCTGTAAATGTTCGTACTTGTCAACTTTCCTCGTGCTTATTTACTCATTCATAGGTTTCTTATACACTGTCGCCGATCAGTTATTACTTTTTATAACATGTTTACTCGAAAGCAAGGAGTTACTTGCTTTAGAATTAAATCATCATATAGATAATTTCTTGCAGACTACACTATACGAATAAAATTTATAAACACGAAGCAGCGTGCAAATAACTAAACATTTTAAACACTTATCAACAGAGACATCCTGCAGACGGGTTTATTTTTTAAATCGGGATTTATACTCCGAAGCTCTTAGGAAATAAAATAATCACGGCTGTGTTGATTTGCATACAATGGTAAAATAATTTTACGCGCGTTTCGCCGCGCTTAATTCTACTTTTTATTCGGCCTTCCGCGCCCTATCTACGAATCAAACGGACTGCTTGCCGTGGCCATTTAAGTGTTCACATTTTTGCGTGGTCAGTCGGCTTAGGAATTAAAAACATATACATCACGACATACAACGTAGTAAGGTTAACATAACCGACAGCATTTAAATAAACTGTTACTCAAATAGGTGAGTATGTATTACAAAGCACTAAATTAGTATAACCCTAAAAGAGGTAGAGCTTTACAATATTGGTCATAAAGGAGTATCCGGACGGGCGAGTCGCATCTGGAGCAGACTGCGTGGCGAGGTCTGTGCGGTCGCATGCTCAGTGCTTCAACAGTCGCCTTGGCGCCACGTGTTTAGGAACACTTGTAGTCTAAGAATTTTTAGCACTATACTACAAAAATTATACTAGCGCAATTATTGTGCACTCACAAAAAACATTACGGTTACTAAAACCTAAAATAGAGTTTTACATTCAGAGCAAACATCTCCCATCATAAATCCAACACAAAAGTGCGAGCGACGGCCGACTAGCAACAAAAGGGCATGACTTTTCCCGCAAAAAAGATGATCCTTAATCTGATTAAATCTCCATCGCAGCGGACGTCGGACCGTGAAAGATTAATGAATATTTGTGCGAGGATTCCCGGAGCTGGGTTGGCACGTAGCGCTGTCATAATCATATTAGCTGCGACCGGAGGCCGGCTAGGCACGCACGCACGCACCGCAGGGTTATACGCGGCTACTTACTCAATCGCAACATGGGTACTGCTACTGCCGAGCGTGACACCTCAGTTTTGTTGGAACTTTACGATGCGACCTCACGAGATCTTACGTAACTAAATCCAAGATGTAATAAACAGATTAGCGACGTATAAAGTAATTTTAGGGTGGAATCTTCAGTGGCACCATGTGTCACGTTACGGAATCCAAAAATACATTTGTGAAAAATGGGTTATTTTTGAATAAACCTCGGCCAACGTCTTAAGGGATAGGCGTGAACGTATACTTATTCAGTTTTATTCCTTAGTGAACTAAGTGTCTGTATGCTATTTTATTGCCAGTTGTAAGAATTGCAGTTTCTGCGTTTCTATGGTTCCCAAGTCATGTAATAAACGGACTTAACACCACAACCACACTTCTTTAGTTGGTACATCTCCAAAGTGCAGCTGGTAATGCCCTTGCGATAGTGAAAATTGCAATTGCAATTTCGCATTTCGAGTGAGCTCAATAAACACACTCGTAAAAGAATCAATTGAGGCCCGAAAGAAATTAAACGTGAGAATGTATTGTTTCATACAACCGTGAACAAAACGAAAATCGTTGTTTGACTTAACCACTCTCAGGTCGTTCTCGACCTGCTTTTGTGAACATAAATCGCATTAAATAAAAGTGTTATTTATGGGGACCATATTGAAAAAGTGCCTTTGAGCTTATTTTGTTAACTCTCGGACTGGGACTCTTTAATCATAAACAATACGTTATTTTCGTTGCAATGTGGCGAAAAGTTACAAACGAGTCGTAATAAACTAAGCGACTATAATGAAAAAGTTTTTATAAGTCTTAAAGTAAATCAATTCGCAGGAATTATCAACTTTTCAATAGGCAATGAAATGTTATATCCAAGAAAACACCAAACATAAATAAGCTTTAGGTACTAACTGGTGTACAAAAGTATAGCTAACAATCGATACAAATAACTAGCTTTTGTCTGCGATTTCGATCGTGCTCCGCAATAAAATAATTAATAAGTAATGCAGAAGCAGAAAACTAAGGCAGATCTGCGACATTCAAATACAAAAAAAGAACTCTCGCCTTTTTATTCCCGAGGGGGTAGGCAGAGGAAAATGGAATACCTTTTCTGGATATACTCACTTTTCACGATATATGGTCTTTGGACCCCTAAACGTGATAGCTGGTGATCCCATCGCGGGAACGGGTCTGTTATACATGTCTCAGAATTAATTCTAGGACCTGTGGGTTTCTCATTTACAATTTTAAGTTGTTATATATTTTTTGATTTCTGTAAAGTTTCTTTTAATTTGTGTTGAAATATGGTTTAAATTGTCAGATGCCAGCTCCAAAAATTTGGCAGGGCAAATTTCATCAAGATCGATTCAGCGATTTAGCCTCGAAAATGTAAGAAACAGAGGTCAGACATACAGACTAAGTAACTTCAGCATTTATATTATTAGTAGACATTTAGAACTGCACTAAAAATAGGGACTATGAAATCGAAGGCACCAGTTTACAGACAACATGAAAATTGATGCAAGCTCTTGTTTCACTGCACACTTATCTCTATCGGATAGTACGCACTTGGTTTTCTCAGTAATCAGAACTCGATATCCATATCCCTTACAAAGTATTCGTCCATCGACCACTTTTTACACATGTGAAGAGTTATGGACCCGTCTGTATTTTACGATCACGTCCAATAACCTGTGGTCGAAATGGCCGGTAAAAAGCCAACAAAAATATCGCGAGACCCGTACTAATGTCCTAATTATAAACACTGCTCATGGATCTGAGATTTCAATGATGGTTTGGGGTAAGTATGAATAACTGAATATAAAATTAAATAATAAGCATGTAATTTATGAGTATTGTTTATATTTCTTTGTGCAGGGTTAAATGGCAAATTATTTTCAGAATAATTACTTTGATATATTAAAAGACTAATATTTTTTGTTTCCAGAAAAGGTGGAAGCCAGTGGGCGATAAAAACAACTTTGTGCTTATTTGGGCTTGGTCACTGGGATCGTAAGAGCAGCTTGCAGGGTTGGCCCGCGAATGTAATTAATTATTTGATATAGCTTGTGGCAGCAATAAAGCCACCTCATCAATGATTCAGTCGAACAAACAAAGCGCGCGTGCACTGCTAGCATTATCCGCCATAAGACATCATAAACGGAGCACCATCATCTGGGCTTATAAAAAATTCATGCTCATCTCACATTTCGGCGCCCCTCTTAATTTCGCGTGAGCCTCTTCTTGGTTCGTGTAAAAACTTCGGGTGTCTTTTTATGACTTTTACTGCGGTATAATTGGGGTGGGGCGAGCGCTACCGTCCCGGAGGTGACATAAATACACCCCCTCTCTCCTTGCTACAACTACCCTAAGCTTAATTTCATGTAAGACGGCGGCGTTAGTGAGTAGCGTACCAACAAATATAACGATACAGAAATAAAATTAAATAAAGTTTTACGTAGATATTACTTCTGCTTAGCCTGATTGACTGGTAGATAATGCCTTTAGGCATTAAATTCGCCATGTGCACATTTTCTTGGTACATGAAGTAAAATAAATGAATAAATAAATATTATGGCAATGTCACTTGACATGACGAAATGACAGAAGCCAGACAAGCGTATCTCGTTTGAATGTTCTACGATACATAAAAGTGTTTCAATTAAAATGCTGTTGTTAACGACATACATTATGCAAATATCCGTGGGTCTCGAAAGAAACGAAGGAGGGGGTAAAACAGCATCGAAGACACGAGACGTGTAATGTAAGTGCCAGTTGTAAACACAGTAGGTGTAGCTCCACGAGCGTCCCAGGTGGGTGCGTCGCAAATGGCTTTTGTGTGTTACTTTCTACGTTGCACTATCCCCAAGCCTCTATATTTATAAGCATACTTAATCACTAGGCAGAATAGAAAAAAGTTGGTCCTAAGATACCCATAGAAGTAAGTAGGTAATATAATAATCTCAGAAAAAAGAAAAAAAATTAACTATGGATTCAAACACCAAAGTTTAACTTTTTAGAAAGGTTAAAACAGCTTTCAAAGGTATAAGAAAAAGTTACAACGAAAAAAATATTTCAATACAGATGAAGAAGTATGTGCAAATGCTTGATCCTATTTTAATCCTAAAAACTAATACTGAATGCGTCTTTGACGTTTCCAATATCAAAGAAAACATGGTCTCCGAGTGTCAGCAAATGCGATTTCAATTTTACAGAGGCACGAGTGATACGCGAGGTAGCGCGGCGCAGCCCGACTTGCTTGCATGTATTTATTTGCAAATTCCGAATAGCTTTCAATATGTAGAGGCACGGGTGACTCCCGCCTGTCGATCCACTCCAATATCGCACTCCTTGTGATACGTCACCAGGCGACGCCATTATTCGACGCGACGATTGACTCGGGAGCAGCCTTCTCAAAGACGCAGCATGATAGATGAGCCACAAAAAACATATCCGTAATTGAGATTTCTATTACATAAATTGAAAGCCACCGATCAGTTTTTTCCATGTTTGGTTTACACTACATTGTTTACATAATGTGAGTGGCGACAGCTATCGCGTTGCGGAAGCGGTGGCGGACGTCAATTTGTATATTGTCATTATTAGAGTTGGCGTGGAAAGTTTGGGCGCGTTCATCCATCATGGTGTGACGGGCGGCCGGTCCGATATCGCGCCTAATACGTATTGATTTCCCACTTAGCGTTTTTCTTGGGAATCGCGGCGCTCCACCCTTCCGGCGGCCGGAGGTCTAACGAGCTGTTTGTCCTCCACTCGCGGCAACTAGGGCAGTTGTCGCTTTACAATCGCTCCTCTACCCTGCCCACTTAGGAATACTCTTGTTTAACAAGAATCGCTTCCAATTACATTTCAAATATATATTCATCTTCTGATAGGAACCGAGGTACAGTAATTTGTCAGTGTCGCTAACATTGCTATTTTCTATTCATAATATATTAACTTGCATCGATCTTTCGGGTACAATAGGTCCGTAGGTATAACAATCTCTTGAGAGTGTGTGCATATTTGATATCGAAATGAATTACTTAGCTCATATATAGCTCAGAGTTCATCAATTGGCAGCATAAACACCAAAATGGTTACATATGAGCGTATATTAAGTACTTAGATACATTTGCCTAAATGCTGAAGAAAAAGATTGCGTCACCAAGGTTCCCGGTGGAGGCGGGGGTGGTAGGCGAGAACAATGGTTTCGGTTCTCACACGTGTGGAGGATTATTTGCATTCGGAAATAAAGAGAGGAATGATAAAAGAAAGGCGCGAGCGAGGTCCCACCGCCCCGGGCGGGGTGTGGGAACTAGGAGGAAGGGGGGTGGGGCGCGGGGAGTCACCTAGAGGGGGGCGGGGGGCTCGTTACGCGAACAATGGAGAAATAATGTACAGATTGCAGTGAGCGATGCGCCCAGCGCGACTCAGGTGTCTCTATGTGTGGACCTCGCGCCTTTAGGTACCTATTGAAGAAGCTGCATCTCATGTTTGCCGCTTACATCGGGACTGTGACACTCGGACTCTCTGTATTGAGCTTATGTAAAGAGTTGTATGCATAATCACTCAGAAAGACTCCGGGCGAAAAAATGCAGTAACTATTAAAAAAAAAATAATAATAATAATCTCACGCCTTTCATCCCCGAGGGGGTAGGCAGAGGTATTCCATTACTGGATATACCCACATTTCACGAGATACATTGGACCCCTAAACGTGATAGGTGGTGAGCCCATCGCCGGACCGGGTCTATTTATTTACGCATGTCTCAGAATTAATTCTGGGACCTGCGGGTTTCCTCACGATGTTTTCCTTCACCGTCGAGCTAGTGATAAATATGTACGTAAGTTTTTGAAAAACTCATTGGTACATGCCAGGATTCGAACCCGAGCCTCACTGATTTTCGACCGGCTCTTTAACCGTCCGGGCTATCACTGCTCTCTACTATTTACTACTACAATTTTGAGGAGTCTCTTATTTCTTCTTAACAGATTCTCTTAACAGAGTCTTGGTAGTATCAGGCTATATAGTACATTAACAACGCTATGATGGATCATTCTAAAGTGCTAAGAAACGTTTATAATGATAACAGAGGCGGGCGAGGCGAGGTCGAACCGTTTAATAAAGGATGCCTTCATAGGAAGCGCAAGCAATCACAACACAATCACCCCATCCTCGCGTGACACCGAAAACGTCCTCGTTTATAAGTATAAATTAATCCATTTAGAGCGCCCGGCCGCGGGGCCGCTGCGACCGACGATTAACGGAAGCGTCTACTTAACTAATTTATCCCCGGGTGGTTTTAACAGAATGGATAGCAGTGATTACGGGCGCTGGCGACGAGATCGTGTGACTATGACGCTCCGAGATGCGCGTACGCACCGGTCGCGGTGAACGCGCAATCAAATGTAAACTACAGTCTACAACACAGTCCACGGTAGCCAGCTGGAAAATGGTTTTCATTCGGTACTGTATCAGATGGTGGTGGTAAGGAAGGAGATACATAATATGGCTTGTTTTTTCTAAACATTCCAATGTGAGTCAAACACAAGAACTAAAATTTGGCATTTGTCACTTGTACCTTACGAAACATAGCAACGAAATAGTAGTTTGAATTAACAAAAGCGAACTTTGAAAAGAGTGGTAATCTTAACGCAACCGAAACTGCGTCCCGTTTCCGAGAACAGCTTATACGATAGTCAGATGTTTGTAATCCTTCGAGCCCGCGACATTTTAATAACATTGATCAAATAGAACAAAAGTATGTGGACCGAGCACTCGACAGAGATGAAAGTTAAAAGGGTCGCGAGGGGGCTGTGGGTGGCCGGGGAGGAGCGGGTTGAATGTCTTATTCCCTCCACAATTCAGAGGTATTTCGTGTTCTTCATACGCAAATATATCCTCGTTACGGAGGCACACGTGAGCCTGCGATTGCGTGCGCGCCTCGGATGAAATACCCCTGGCGAGGCCAGGGTGGTAGTAGGCAAGGTACATTGAGGGAATTGTCCCGGGAAGGAAAATTGGATCCAGCAATCAAACGGCGAACCCGACAAACGTGACGTCGTTATTGCTCGAGACTTTGATTTGACGCGGCACAATTTTAGTCAATTTGTAACAACACTATAAACAAGCAGAATTTACCTAGAATTATGTTCTGTCAACAATACCTACATCTTTGAGATAAATATTCTTTTACGAGCACTTAAGTGAAATATAATGTTTGTAGATGAATACCATGTGTACCAAGAATCTAGAAGAGACACTAGGGTGTTTGTGGACAAATGTAATAAGTATATTAGGTATGCTAGAAAAATATAATGTTCTGAACATAAAGTACAAGATCTGAACATGTTGTATAAATTAGTTAGTTATATAAATGTATATAGTTCTAGAATTGTCGTAATACCGATATAAATATTCTGTAATATCACTCATCATCACATAAATTAAACTTTTCTTTGAGTAGTACTATTTTATTTTAAAGGTTTTCCAACAATCATCAGATGAGTCATTATATTTTATGTGTTCAGTTTTCACATTCCGAAGTGGAAATAGTGGCAATGACCATCAATAAGAGCACTTATAAGGCCTTATATTAAATAAAAACTTCACTTGTCCATAATTTATATATCTTAATAGCCAGTGCCTAGCGGCGTTGCCCGCGTGGATCCAGTTTATTCCCGTTCTAGTGGGAATTTCCGAAAATCCCTTCTTAGTGGTTGCCTACGACATATAAGACACCAACATACCATATTTCAAATAGCGGGTGCCCAGCGGCGTTGCCCGGGTGGATCCAGTGTATTCCCGTTCCCGTGGAAATTTGCAATCACAGCGGTTTCCTACAATATATTAGACACCCACCTACCAATTTTCTAGTTTCTAGGTGTTATCGTTACGGGTTAGTATACCTATATTTCTCTTTTTACCAAGGTTTTTAATTTTCGGGAATAAGACATTCTGCTGCTGTAAAAAGTACTCTAGATGTTGACCCAGTTACTCAGTTTTCTCCACACCAAATTTTATAAAAATCCGTCCAGTAGGTTTTGCGTGATGCGTGAACTACCAGACGGACAGACAAACATTAAAAAAATTTGTGATCAATATCTACTTGGATAACTATCTCCACTATCGCTAAAATTTTCTAAAAATATGTAATGTACAGACACGGCCTATAAATAAATATATATTGGTCACTATCGGGACATCGTAGTTACCCAAAACATTTCAAATGCAAAAGGAAAAATAAACTAGGTACTGAAGGATTCAGAAAGTACCTAGGCTAAAAATCTACAACAAATGCATGCTCATCAGCCATTAAATGCGTGAAATCATTGTTTATCATCATCGTCACAGTTTATAGAGAAAAGCAATAAAAAAGTTATATTTTATGCCTACATATAAAAATAGTAGTTCTTAGTTGATGATAGTTTGTTTGAAACTATAAAGTACAAAGTTTAAGATGAATCTATATTATTATTAAATCTTTATAATATTAATATAGATTAATCAAAAAGGAAAGATTTGTATTTTTGTATATTTGTTACGAATAAACTTAATGACTACTGGATCGATTTAAAAAAAAAATCACCAATGGGAAGCTACAATATCCCTGAGTAACATAGGCTATATTTTATTGCTGTATTCCAACGGGACCTACGCAGGTGAAACCGCGCAGAACCGCTAGTATCTAATAATTCGAATAATAATGCACATTAGATTTTAGCTATTTTTATTTATTGAATTGAAGAGCAGTGATAGGTTAAAGAGACTGCTTCACATGATGATAATCAGTGAGGTTCAGGTTGGAATCCTGGCATGTACCAATGAGTTTTTCAAAACTTACGTACATATTTATCACTAGCTCGACGGTGAAGGAAAACCTCGTGAGGAAACCTGCAGGTCCCAGAATTAATTTTGAGACATGTGTAACAGACCCGGTCCGGCGATGGGCTCACCACCTTTCACGTTTAGGGGTCCAAAGAATATCTCGTTAAAAGTGGAATAAACGGCGTGAGATTTTTTTTTATCGAATAATAGATCATTTCAAATACATATTGAGAAAAAATATAACTCAAAGTATATAAAATGTACTTGAAGTTTCAATCACAGCTATGCATGTACAGTTCATAAACTGTATATTTATTCTTTACTATGCGTATATTACTGTTTTCATAACATAATATGTTTAAATGACACAAAACACTAAAATATTCACAGCTCTGAACACAGATTTTAACACTTTTATTGACATTCAATTCTGTGAAGTAATTTACCAGTTGGGTTGGATAGGTTTTGTGTTCAAAATGATAATTTTAATCAACTATATAAAGCACTCCAAATACCTGAAAGCTCTGAAAAGATTTAAAGCAATACCCTCCTTCTGCTGCATTTTGGTAAATACTCCAAGATGAAGACGAATTTCACAACACCTTAAATTTCAAAATCATTCAGGCTACAGGCTGGGCCCACAAAAGAGACTTGAATACACAATACACTAAAAAAATACAAATTTAAAGGTGGTTTGTAGAAAATGTGAAATCAAATGGCATTTTGACAATCTTAATTATGTTTTTAGGAAATTAGGTACATAAAATGTATCACATCATCGGCTAGCTAATCTATCTTGTCTAACTGTATTATGTGCGGCTAAGGACTAGGCAGTAAGGAGCAACAACCACCTGAGAACTTACAATTATTGACCTGCTTACCAAACTCTAACAAATGATGATGGGGAAAACATTTTATTCATGGTTAGCAAAAGAGGTGGTTCTCAATTTTATGCATTTTTTTAAACAGACCCAGTCTGGCGATGGGCTTAAGTTTAGAGGTCCAATATTCTTGTGAAAAGTGTGTATTTCCAGAAATTGAACACCTCTGCCTACCTCTCAGGGATAAAAGGCGTGTTTTTTTTGTATTTATTCTTGTCACCGAATCTGAACAAATAAGATAAAACTTATGTGCCTCAAATATTACAAATTCAAGTAACTCAGTCAAAAATGCGATAATTAATGTCTTTTGAGTGCTACTTCTTGAAGGATGTTTTGGTTTTGTAATAGTATAAAACAAAGTCGCTATCTACCTTTGTCTGAGTGTCATCAGTAGCGAGACCTACCAGATTTCTGATTGCCCTTTTATTCTTTACCCGATTTTGCAATATTATTTATAATAACAAAAAATGTTAATAAGTAACTCTCATTCTACCATGTAGATGTAAACTTTTCTTACCTCACTATGGTCATGTTCTTCAAGATTTTGGTCATTTCTATGCTTCTCATACAATGCTCGGGCAAGAGCGCTCCGTGGCCTGTACAATCCATTTAATCCCGAACTGCTCGCCATCGTTGTACTTTTATTATCTCCCTCTATCACAAAATCAGTCCAATTCTTTCTACATCCAATGTTTTCATCTCTCTGACAGAAGTCTGCGCTTCCCTTTGTGTGATAATAGAAGAATTCAGTAGTCTTACATGTATTAGTTTTTTCGCAAGAGAACACACTATATATTACAACCATATAACAGCTAAGGTGGAAAACAGTAGGCATTTATTGATAAATTAGAAATAATACCTATGTCAGACTTCTTTAGATTCAACATAACCTCAATTGTTTTGAAAGAATCATCGTGGTTATCGGTTTATGTGACACATTTGGTGGTTCTACATAATTTCTACGCATGTGATATGGTTATAAATCGCTAAATTATTGTAAATTCAACAGTCGTAAAAAATCAAAACATTTGTCTATCGCGCTGTCAAGTGTCAAAGTCAGATATGTTTTTTTTTTCTTATTTTAAGGCATTGGCATTTTAACCATCAGCACTAAACACGGCACGAAATTCCAGATTTTCAGCTCTGCTTCAGAGCTATGCACAAAAATACTCATGTTTCTTCAAAACTTATCGAAATGTCACTTGGTTATCAACAGTAAAGCGATAGTGCACTTTTACTGAAGATTTTGAAGAGACTTCTTGAGGTAATTCGCAAAAGTCCATCGCACGCATTTTATCGAATTTCCAATTCCCTGCACACTATCATGGAAATTTATGAACTAAAGCCCAAAATGTACGGCAAAACGAAAATTTTACAAAAAACATGACGTCCTTCTTCGGATTCCCGCCAAAAATACTATATAGTTCCTCTTACACTCGGCTGAGGGCGGGCGGTTTGAGATATGGTATCCGTTTACGAAGCTAGCTGGAGACACGTTCTTTAGGGATTTACAAAGATATTAAATAAAATATAGTGTGTGCGTGCAGTGTTACTCTGCAATTTCATATTTATATTATACTCATAAATCGTTTCAAAACGTAATCTGATAAGCTTTTAACATAAGTTTTTTAAATGCTGCACGTATTGGATTGTTACATTAACATTCTTCGTAAACTGGAGTGGTACCGTTCGCGTTGCATTGTCTTTAAAAAAATATTTGATTTGTAAGTAGGGCCTAGTCTACGAATAAGTTTATAAATTAGTTTAGCAATCCAGAGAAGAATGCGGCAAGTAGGTATAAAGGATTCTAGGCACCGTGCCGCGTGGTCAGGGTTTAGAAGAAGTTTTTTGCCTGTAGGTACCTTAGGTTGTAGGTAATAATTCTACATAAATATAATCTATTTATGTATAGGCATTCGAAGTCTGTTGCTGATCCTCGAATCAGTATTTTTTTTGACGAAGCATGTTGCTGATACTTTGATTTTGTAATTATTGCTTACACATGAAATTATGAGCACTTAAGTAGGTAATTTATTTTCAAGTACTTAAGTATATATACCTACTTAAGTAATTGTTTCTATAACAAAAGTAAGTAGAAAAGGAATATAAAAAAAAGCAATATATTTCCACTTTCTATCTATTTACTTATATTTATGTTATGTATGACTTATGATACCTACAACACAGATTAAGTTGTCGTGATGATACCGCAGGCTATTTTCAATCATTATTTGATTCGTAATTATAAGATGCTTAGAAACAAGTACAAACCATTTGTTGTTTAGCTTCAACCGACGCTCTCGCAACAATCTCTCTCAGCACAGAATTCATCATTTTGCTTTCACTTAAGTAGTAGGTTTAACTGTAACTTCCAATGAACAACTTAAAACTTAGTTAGGTACTTTACGTAAACCCTTTATTACTGGTAAATGATATATGAAACACTACACCCTTGTGATGTACACCCGAATGATAAAAATGTCTATAAATTTCCCAGTGAAAGGTAATTTTGTAGACTATGAAAACTAATAATGACCGAATCCCGGTTCGGCCTTGGCCATGACCGACCGTTCACTGTCTCACCGCTGTGGTTGACTAGCTCTACAGTAGAGTTTGGATTTCGAAGACTATAAAAAAATGAATCTTACTTAGTACTGCTTAGTATTTGCAGTAGAAACAAGTACAGTATACATAGATACTTGTATTTAGAAGTTCGTATCCACTCTAGTTCTAAAACTACGAATAACAGAATTTCACCACTAACAATTAAATACGATGACAATTTTATTAGGTAGGTAGGTACAGTCAACAAAGTTGTTAGGGTTACATGGCCAGTAACTATAAGAATTCATTTTTCTGGGGAAGTCATAAATAAATCTTATTGATTAATGTTTATTTCGAAAGGTATCTTTGATCCCTATAATTTACCCAAAAAATACTATAAATACATTTAAGGCTTTAAGAGAAAAGTGAATCTTAATTTTTGGCCATGTAACACTAACAACTTTGTTGACTGTACCTAGTCTCTAAATAGTCGGAATCATTAGAGAAAATCTAAAATTATTTTTATTAAGAACCTATAGTTAAGCGTGTTATTATTAATTTAATTTAGTATTGTAATAAAATATGTCGATAGGTAAGTACCTATACCAACATTTAGTGGAGATTTAAGAAGGTTAATTAGGCTTTTACTCAAAAAGGGTTCATGCCATTATCATTCTAATAATGACTTAAGTACTTGACTTAAATACAATTTATATTTGCTAACTAACATCATTAACTACCTAAATACCTATGAGCTACGTAATATACCTAATGGTGAGTATGGAAATAAAAAGCAATACATATAGGTACCTACCTAATAAGTAAAGTAGTTACCTATTTTTTTTACGAAAACATTTAGAGTAACAATAAATGCCCTAATGTAAAATACATAGGAAGCTAATTACCTACCAACTTTATAAAATACTAGCTTTTACCCGCGGCTTCGCTCGCGTACGTTTATCCTTTGGGGTTGAATTTTGCAAAATCCTTTCTTAGTGGATGCCTACACTGTATAAGCTATCTATGTGCAAAATTTCAAGTCTCTGTACCCAGTAGCTGTTTAGGCTGGGCGTTGATATATCACCAATCATGTCAGTTTGATAGTGTAGATTTTCTTAACGCAAAGGAATAACAAATTCCACGCAGACGAAGTCGCGGGTATCAGCTAGTTTTATATATACTCGTACTTATAGACTAAAGTTAGACACATTTAAATTTGATTTTTTTTCTACGGTAATCATTAACCTCTAAAAATAAAAATAAATGTTTACTTACGTTTTCTTCTATTGTAGGAATTCTCAGCTGCTGAAGATTCTGTAATGCCATTGTTGCCTTAGCTAAAACGAATAAAATTTGTGTAAATATCGTTACGTATAACACCCCTTAATACTATAATATTATACTTAATACAATCAATACCTACTCTTAATTGAAGTAGGTATGTGAAACTGTCGCACACCGCAATATTTGTCCTGAAGTTAGCTATACATAAAATAGATATTTGGGGAATCCTTCAATATTATCTGAGTAGATACCTACCTATCTTTATAGCGAATAAATAAACCTTATTTTAGATAACGGTATGACTGCTAACATATTTTGGGAGTGTTTAGTATCTAATGTAAATTGATTATTTTTATCACCTACTAGGTAGGTATATTGTTTAATAAATGATTAAATTCATAAAATATCAGAAGACAGGTACATATAATTAATTATATTGTTACCAATGGTTCTTGGTAATATTATGATTATTTGGTAAAGCAATTCATAGGTATTTACTAAACAGGTCCAGAGTACCTTCTTTCATCTAAATGTATGTGACACGTGTACCTAATTAAATAAAATAATATTGTAAAGAAATTGTGGAGGTTCAATATGGATTCTCGATCACGCGCAGATCGCCTGGAGCGGTGCGCTTGCGCAGGCCGCATTGGCGCACGCGGGACATTTAAAATAATTACAAGCCATCCGAGAAACGTAACAGCCAGTGTTTTGAGACCATTACTTATTTTTTAATTCCAAAAAATGTTTAAAAGCACACATTTAGTGCCTATTGGTGTATTCTCAACAATAAATGAGACTATTACCAGTTTTGGCGTAATTTTGTAATGCGGATTATTACATTGTGTTACATGAAATTGGTGCTTTTTCGGAAAAGTGCTAAATGGTTTTTAACCAAAATAATAACTTCCCATGCATCGTTCAATATTATACAGGACGAGTACAGAACCTATAGGATTTTTTCAAATAAAATCGCATTTAGCCCAGTTAACCTCTCATTAATCTTTACCTTTTGCACAAAATCTATGTTGATAATTCCATTAGACCAATAGGTACCTGTAATTATTTTTACAACTGAAGATGAATAATTAAAAATAGCATTATACAACAATATTTCTTATAATAGTATATGTACAAAGGTGTTCTAAAACAAAACCAAGCGGTCAGTTTAATTTAAATCCGAGCTCGTAGTTTTTGCACCCCCAACCGCATTCTCACAGCGGCCGAGACTTGATGCACTTCACTTCTGATTGGATCATTACCGAGTTCATCATACCTCGTGCGATCCTCAGGCGAGGATAGAGACAGAAATATGCAACCTACAATAGTAGAAGAAAGAGCCAAATGCAATCCAGCAGGCACAT
Organism: Ethmia dodecea; assembly: GCA_963855545.1. Classification (NCBI taxonomy): domain Eukaryota; kingdom Metazoa; phylum Arthropoda; class Insecta; order Lepidoptera; family Depressariidae; genus Ethmia; species Ethmia dodecea. The sequence continues at coordinate 6,549,628 of OY979449.1, forward strand.
CGCTCAGGAATTATTCCATATCATGATTATTGGAACTTTATTGCACTTCGTAACTAACAATTGACATTAGGAAATGCAATTTCATATTGATTTCGTAATCTCGTCTGTCGTTTATTTTTATCAATGCAGAAAATCTTTCTATGATTTGCGGCTAACCATCGCAGGGCATGTTGGTTGTTTTCTTGTGGCTTCACGTTCCAAGAAAATGTCATTAAAAGCTCGATAGGGGGATTAAGTCGGCTTAAATTTTCACGTAGCTCGGCAGGAAATCGGTTTATCCGTCAAAAAGGGTGGGAAGAAACCGAGAAATTATCTTTTCGACAGACTACAAACCGCTAAACAGGCAATTACAGCGTTACAGATGGGCATTAAGTTATCAAAAATATTATTTTTCACGGCGCGGCCGGAAGGTGTCGTCTCGATCACGTCCCGTAGCCGCAATCACTCGCTCATCATTGATTTCGGTGCGAGGTTCACTCATCACGTTTCTAATAAAAATCAGACGGACAGTTGCGTTGCGCAACCACATTTATTAACGTTAATGTAAAATAATTTAAATGTTTCAGTGGTTGAAACTTCTGGTTCTTGATTTTACTTACAAACATGAGGATTCTTTTTGGATTTAAATGACTTTAGTTTAGTTAAAGATCTTGCTTTGGATCAAATGCAGTTTTTTTATTACCTTTGTTTAAGATTTAGCTAGATATGAAACATCTAAACCTATGCGTTTAATGTCATTGTACTAACTGGTGTCACCGTAACAAAATCTTAATCAGTATTTATTTACATAAATCCCAAACGTTATTTACAATTTCAAATCTAGCTGGACAGTGAAACAAGGACTATGATTATGGATATAATTTTAAATCAATCATCAAATCAAGGAATAATAATGAACAAGTATGTAGGTATCTATATTTTCGTTAATGTTCATCGATTGTTCCTAGTATTATAGCGGTAGTGAAATAGACTTACATTACAATCGAGATAGAGAATTAAATATAATTCGAATAATCGAGGTATAATCGTATCGGACAACAAAACAAAGGGTAAAAGTACTGCGGCCGGCCATAGCGAGGGAATGAAGGATTTCAATTTGGAACGTGATGAGGCGAGTTTTCATTTACGTACAGTCGCCAACGGACGTGTGGTTAAACTTATTGAACTACCCACAATCCGAAGTGCAAGGTGTTTGCTGTGATTGGTATTTAATTATATCAGTAAATACTTCGTGCAAGCCTTGAGGAAGTGAGAATGTGATTACGAACAATGCGGAGAAGTTGATTGAAAATATATTACATTTATTTTAAATTGTAATATATTATGTAGAACATTTGCAATATATACTTACGATAAGTAATTGAAAATTTTAATGCGTGTTGTGGTATAATAGATACCATTAGCTACTGTTATATTAATTATATTTCTCGTAGGTTTTAAAATTATTTTAGGTATTTTCAAGTTATCATAGATACACAGTTTTGTGTATATTTTGCGGCAGCATCGTAACTCTCAACTTTATGAATAATGAAGTCAACCGAGAAAAAAAGATAACGCTCTACAACTTGCGTTGCTGTAAATCGCTCATGTTATAAATTTACAACACATTTATTTATTTCTCAGAGCAAATTACAAGCAAAATAATAATGAGCTGAAGTCATATCTCATTACTTAAGTTAAAGCTCAACGGCTGTGGACAGGTCGGGGAGCTCTGATGCTTTTATGAACACCGTTAAAAATGTCTTACAGTTTTGGAATAGCAAAGGAATCTCAGCTTAGTATCGAGGTCTGGACAGTTCATGTTTGGAAAACGAAGAAAGTGGTTTCATGATATTGTAATATTAAGATTTGAATACGGAGGCGTTCGTTAGGCAGTTCCATAATTAAAAATAAAATTGACTTGCCTGGCGACGTGCTGAAAAGTTGCAAGGGAATCGTTTGAGCTATGCGCTGGCGTAGGATTTTGTTTTCTTTGACTCATTGATTGTTGTAGCACATTGTATTTTGGTTTGGGAATTGAACTTGTTATGACCCTTCATTATTTAAATGGACATATTTATAAATATTTTTATTGCTGTATAGAGTGTTAGCTAAGCGAAATGATCATATTTACAATTTTATATTAGATAGTCAAAGTTTTAATGGAAAACTTTATTTTATTATTTTTAGCGCATTAAAATAAAAGCTTGTTTTAAAAAATATTTTTTACTCTTAATTTATTTTTTTACTTTATAGTTGGATTTAGAATGACGTCACATGGCTAACCATGCATTATAATATAAAAAAATTCAGCTCCATTGGTTATCTTCCAGCTCCATCATCAGACCCTGGTTACCATCTAGTAAGTACCAAAGTACTCGTAAAGACAAATCATACGAGCCCAAACTGGATGGGATTGTGTCGTTTAATTACCTAGTTCCCATAGCCATATTCCAGCTCCTTCATCAGATCCTGGTTACCATCTAACTCAAACTCAACTCAAACTCAAAATTCTTTTATTTCAGTAGGTATAAAAAATACACTTTGAAATGTCAATATAAACAAGGCACACTAAACTCGTCCATGAGGATTGGCTAAATGTAAACAGCAGCCCATCTCCACCGACGAGTTGCTGGTTCCAAATGCAGTACCCCGAGAAGAGCCAGCAAGAAACTCAAGGGCAGCTCTTTTTAGTCTCATGTCTTACTAGTAAATATGGTTCAAAATAATAATTATAATGAATAGCCTTACATAGCGCTGAGTCGGTTAAACCCATGCATTTTGGTCTAGAACCAAAGTACTCATCAAGACGAATCATACGAGCCCAAACTCGAGGAGTTTACGAGTAGTCACTGAGGAGTTGCGACATCCACCTCCTGGCTCCATTATCAGATCAGCTCGGTGGTGCCATAATATTGCGTTGTCACCGAACTTACATAAGTATACCAAATTTCAGCTCAATCGGTTAAAGATATCTGCTTCAAAATTGAGTTGTACGATTCCACCCGAACATACATAGTTACATACTTACATACATACATTGCAAGTTAAATAAAAGCTTTTAATAAAAATAGATATCATTTTCCATGACTCATAAGATAAACAAAACGCAACCAGAGTATTCCGTACGTAACAAGGTATATACGTATCTTAATTCTAATTCAAAATCTATAGTGCGCTACACAGGTGAGTTACAGGCGGTGGACAGTGGTTTAGTAGATCTCTGTGATCTGCCCTTGAGCTTGCTGGTATGCTTACAGTTTACTAATGAATACAGATTATAACATACTAGCGACCCGCCCCGGCTTCGCACGGGTGCATTGCTAACACTAAAACCTTCCTCTTGAATCACTCTATCTATTAAAAACCGCATCAAAATCCGTTGCGTCGTTTTAAAGATTTAAGCATACATAGGGACATAGGGATATAGGGACAGAGAAAACCACTTTGTTTTATACTATGTAGTGAAGAATAATCATTATTAAGTCATATACTAATAAAATACCAGCAATGCACACAATTAAAATCATGCAGTTAACAAAAACAAATTGCGAGACACCTCATCGAATGTTGATGCAAATAATTAAGGCTGGTAATAATTACCCGGAGTTGCGCTTAAAATGCAAATGTTGTCGCTTCGGGTATCTCGTGCAATATATGGATGCGCCAAGGTGAAAGAAACACAAGAGGCGACCATACAATATTGTATATGGATTATGGTACAGAAGCATTGCACACACAAAGAGGGTTTATTTTTTGCACCAATTCATAATATAGAGACTTAAATGTATTAGTGTTTTTTTTTTTAGGTAAAATTACAACTTTTGTTTTGTTTTGTATCGTTTTGTAAGAATAATGACATACCATCGAAGATTAAACAAATTTAAATAAGCTCTATCTAAGAAAAATATTTAACATGTAATATACAAACTTAACTATAAAATAATAATTTTTAACATTAATTAGGTAAATGAACCAAAAAATTACAAAAACTTTTTTGTTCTGGCTTGTTCAGTTACTGGACTCTATAGTTAAAATGTCTTAGATTTTGTAAAAACGTTGTTCTTAATTTGGTTTTTAGGTCTATACTCAGCTAATATGCGAATCGGGAACATATAAGGTCGAGATTTACACCTCTGAGTGTCAGTCATGTCTTGAGACTTTACCGTACGATGGCGGACACTTTCTTTTGTTTATCATTTTTATATTAATTTGGTTGATATTCTTTCCTTGTATTACTGGTCATAACAAAGATTTTTTTTGAGGAGTATATTTTTGGCTATAGTAACTGTATAGGACCTAAAACAATTATGTACAATTCCCATTCGGTGTTAAATGCGGTGCAGGGAATCGTGGGAACCTCATCATTTGCTGTTATAATTTCGGCTACAATCAGGGTTTGACAGTGACAGTTGAATTTGGAAGGTGTGAAGATTTAAATTATCGAAAATGTTGTAAACAGTTTTGATTGTTTACGTTTTTATGGAATAGTTAAGAGATGGAAATAGTAATGCTATTTATTAGTATCCGAGTTAGTATTCATAAAAATTAAGAATTCACGTTGTATAATATTAGGACAAGCGTATTTTTCCAAATTAATCCGATCGGTAAAGATTAAGTAAGACAGGAAAGATTGCATGAACAAAGTTCTGATTTAGGTTCTCTTTAATAAAAACAATGAATCAGGTATTAAAGAATTTTTTAAAACTCAATCTTTAAGTGCTTTTGAGAAGGTTAATTAGATTTTACCGAAACATCAACCTAATTCAGCATCCGAAAAAAGTTGTTGTCTTTTACACTATCTACACTAACTAATAAGTATTATAAAGACGAAAGATTTGTAAGTATTTTTGTTGGTAACGAATGAACTCAAAAACTACTTAACCGATTTCTAAAATTCTTTCGCCAATGGAAAGCTTACATTTCTGGTAGTAACAATTACAATAACGGGATAATAACATTTACTAAGAAAATATTCATTCATTTATAATAATTACAGATAAAAAATGTCTTCCAAAGAGGAACCATGTGGGACAGTGCCCAGAAGACTGGCCGAATTACAATAACAATAACATTAGCCTATAAATTTCCCACTAAATAAAATCAAAATCTAGTAATTCCTACTAATATTATAAATGCGAAAGTAAGTTTGTGTGTGTGCTTGTTTCTAACCACTGAACTGATCTAGAAGAATTTTTTCAGGAAGAGAGAGAGAGAGAGAAATCTCGAGGAAGGAAATAGGTTACTTACCATCCCAGAATGCAGGTAAAGTTGCTCGCCGAATCTAGTCCATTACTGTACAAAAGCTGAAAGATTATTATTATTTAAAAATTTCACGTAAAGCATCAAAACACATTATCACCTTGATATCCTTTTTGCAAAAAATAAATAACCCGGGGATAGAGCTCGTGCACTTTACCGTCAAAATTTCTGACTGCAAGCTAATGAAACACGAATACTGCGGCAAGTTTAAATCACGAATACAATAAAAATTCTATCACTAAGCAATATAAGCGTTGCCATACCGATGAAAAGCAAAATAAAAATAACGGACAATATCTTTTCATTCAGCTACGAAAATCGTGAGGAAGACGACAACAAAAGCTAACAAATCCTGTTTGTCCTGCGGAAAGCGTTCGTGATTTAATACAAATTATTATTAGACGACATAAATAACGTTGCACCGGGGCTGACCGGCAGAAGCTCCTTAATAAGTAATAAAGGGGTCATCGTTCATGGCGAGAGCGGAATTAACCCGCTGGACATATGGTGCTAAGACGACCGGCTTGCCCGCCATGACCGCAAGGGGCTCCCAAATCGCAATACGGCGCGCAACGTAACAGTTAATTTGTAACCGCTTGGCAATTGTTTTTGGCTTCATAAATTGAGCCTTATATCAACAGCTTAATTATGTCCTACTTCTGTTATTCATTTAATATAATCTTTATTAATATTAAACATACGAAACTTATAAGGAGCAAGGGGTTGACGTGATTTTTGCATAGTGGATGAAGTCGCGGGGAAAACCTAGTAGGTATTATTATAACTGTGAAAATGGTTGGTTTTTTCTTTTATCACGCGAATTAATATAGGTAGGCTATTTTTCCTGGAATGCGGACGAAAAAGCTAGGATTTTTTAAATTTAATGAAATGCACATGTTTTCTGCCTTTGAGAATCATACTGGAAAACAAGGACAAATTAATTAAAAATATATTAAAATCTAGTTACACTGCTTCTTCATTTGCACAGTATGTAGGTACAAATCAAGATCATGATTATTTTATTAATATAACAGGATAGAATGCGCTTACCACTTGTCACGTCACGGGATCTGTAAGAAAATAAAACTACTGAAAAGTGGGTACTTTTATAAATTGAACAGCTCTGCAAATCCATCCAAGGATAAATCATGAATATCACTTTAGTTTTATTTATTTACTTATTATTACCCGCGGCTTCGCTCGAGCAAGTTTATTTCACCCCCTTAGGGGATGAATTTTGCAAAATCCTTCTTAGTGGATGCTAATAAGCTATCTATGTGCAAAATTTCAAGTCTCTAGACCCAGCGGTTAAGGCTGTGCGTTGATGTATCACCAATCAGTCAGTCAGTTTATCATTTTATATATCGATGGTCTAGAAGACAAACATGCTAAGTGCAAAATTTTGAAAAATGATATTTTAATGCCAAATGTATTAAATGAGCATGCTCTACCGATCGCACTCATCCAAATGGCATAATTCCGTCTCTTTCTGTCTAAACTGTAGTTGTACATTAATTGTAAGTGATGTCATTTTGAAGCCAAAAGAAGTAATGACAGTTATTTACCATCAGTTGAAACTACAAAAAATGCTAAATAGATTTATAACATTTCGCTTGTGTTAACCATGATTGACAAATAAGCTAAATATTTTTAATACTTTTGTCAATTTATAACTTTCAATTCCCAATTATCTTAAAGGATGTTAAGCTTTTCAAGAGTCGGTAGACAAATGGTTTAAGTGATTTTATAGTACTACTGAACACTCGTCAGCAAATAGTAAAAAATATTAAGTGCTTTAAAAATACTATGCCAGAAAGAATAAAATGTAGACAAATGTTGTAAATGATTTAACGACACAGTTCTAAGTAGGTAAACAAAAGGAACCTGAGAGTATTCGTTTTTTTATTTACCTACTTAACTAAGGCATTGAATAATAATATTAAAAAGTATATTATTATGATTGATATTTTCATACTACTTATAACGTTGCATCTCATAATATCGGATCTTAGCGGCCTCTCTTGCGCACGTAGCGCCCGGCCGCCTGTCGCGCCATGCGTCTCTCACTGACCTCATCCGCAGGGCTCTCGCCACTGCTAGTATCCCGGCTATTCTTGAGCCTAACGGCATGCATCACAACGATGAGTGGCGGGAGGCCTGATGGTATGACTGTCGGGCCATGGAAACATGGTAGGTCGCTGGTGTGGGATGAAACATGTCCCGACACATTTGCCCCATCTCACATCAATGCCACCTCTGTAGGCACTGGCGCGGCGGCTGCGACCGCTGAACGCCTAAGGCAGCGCAGATATGCGATATCAATGTTTATTAGGTTACATGTTTGTGGCGTTTGGGGTGGAGACCATGGAACCGTGGGGGCCGGAGGAGCGGCAGCTTTTCAAAGAGCTGTCAGTGCGTTTGGTCGAGGCTTTAGGTGACCAGAGGGCTGACAACTACCTCTGTCAAAGGATCAGCCTAACTATCCAGAGGGAATGCGGCCAGTCTTTTGGGCACTGTCCCACATGGTTCCTCTTTGGAGGAAATTTTTTATCTATAACTAGCGGGCGGCGTTAACTGCGCGGATCTAGTATTTTCCCGTTCCCGTGGGAATTTTGGAAAACCCCTTCATATTGGTTGCCTACGACATACTCGTATAAGACACCTACATACAAATAGTGGGGGCCCAGTGGCGTTACGCGCGCGAATCCAGTTTATTCCCGTTCCCGTAGAAATTTCCAAGAACTCCTTCATAGCGGTTGTCTTCGACATATAAGACACCTAGGTGTGCATAATATATTTAAAATTTCTAGGTGTTATCGTTTCGGAGTATTACGTATTTGTCTTTTTAACCAGTTTTTTAAATTTTCCCGATGGATTGAGACATTCTCCCGCTGTAAAAAGTACTCTAAATTTTGACCCAGCTACTCAGTTATCTCCACACCAAACATCAAAATCCGTCTTTGCGTGATGATGACATATTTCAAGACCTGCATACCGTATTTCTAGTTTCTTAGGTTTAATTGTTTCGGAATATTACGTATTTGTCTTCTTAACCAGTTTTTATATTATCCTGTGGGAATGAGATATTTTCGGGAATAAAAAATACCCTAAATGTTGACTCGGGTACTCAGTTATCTTCATACCAAATTTCATCAAAATCCGTCCAGCAGTTTTTGCGTGACGCGTGCACAGACAGACAGACAAAAATTTCAAAAATTTGTGTTTTGGTATCTACATCGATAACATATACACTACAGCTAAAATTTTCAAAAAATATTTTTTGTACAGACACGGCCCCGTTAGAGTTTTATTACATGTATAGATTATTGTAAAGGAATGTATATTTTCTTTGTAAATAAATGTTAAAAGTTGCATACACGAAAGTGTTAAGAGAACAAAATAATATAAAGTTTGTATACAAACGTACTAAGTGACGCACTTTTTTACTATTTTGGTATTTTTATAGAATACTTTAGATATTGATGTTTAAATTTATGATAAATAAATATGAAGATAAATACTCTAACTAAGTATAGGCAATAGATACATAATTTCTATGTAAAGTTTTAAGTTATAGCATCTGGAAGTTTTGAATTACTAAAAACGGTCCTCCTGTAAAATTGGTAAATCTGTAGTTAGCATGTTTGTCTTCTAGACCATCGATATATAATAATAATAAGTCGAGCAGTGATAGCCCGAACGGTTAAAGAGCCGGCCGAAAATCAGTGAGGCTCGGGTTCGAATCCTGGCATGTACCAATGAGTTTTTCAAAAACTTACGTACATATTTATCACTAGCTAGACGGTGAAGGAAAACATCGTGAGGAAACCCGCAGGTCTCACAATTAATTCTGAGACATGTGTAAATAGACCCGGTGCGGCGATGGGCTCACCACCTATCACGTTTAGGGGTCCAATATATCTCGTGAAATGTGGGTATATCCAGTAATGGAATACCTCTGCCTACCCCCTCGGGGATAAAAAAAAAAGGAGTGAGATTATATATATGATATATTATATTAATAATAATAATCTCACGCCTTTCATCCCCGAGGGGGTAGGCAGAGGTATTCCATTACTGGATATACCCACATTTCACTTTATACATATAGAATAGAATAGAATAGAATAGAATAGAATAGAGTAGAGTAGAGTAGAGTAGAGTAGAGTAGAGTAGAGTAGAGTAGAGTAGAGTAGAGTAGAGTAGAGTAGAGTAGAGTAGAGTAGAGTAGAGTAGAGTAGAGTAGAGTAGAGTAGAGTAGAGTAGAGTAGAGTAGAGTAGAGTAGAGTAGAGTAGAGTAGAGTAGAGTAGAGTAGAGTAGAGTAGAGTAGAGTAGAGTAGAGTAGAGTAGAGTAGAGTAGAGTAGAGTAGAGTAGAGTAGAGTAGAATAGAATAGAATAGAATAGAATAGAATAGAATAGAATAGAATAGAATAGAATAGAATAGAATAGAAACGGAGCAGAGCAGAGCAGAGCAGAGCAGAGCAGAGCAGAGCAGAGCAGAGCAGAGCAGAGCAGAGCAGAGCAGAGCAGAGCAGAGCAGAGCAGAGCAGAGCAGAGCAGAGCAGAGCAGAGCAGAGCAGAGCAGAGCAGAGCAGAGCAGAGCAGAGCAGAGCAGAGCAGAGCAGAGCAGAGCAGAGCAGAGCAGAGCAGAGCAGAGCAGAGCAGAGCAGAGCAGAGCAGAGCAGAGCAGAGCAGAGCAGAGCAGAGCAGAGCAGAGCAGAGCAGAGCAGAGCAGAGCAGAGCAGAGCAGAGCAGAGCAGAGCAGAGCAGAGCAGAGCAGAGCAGAGCAGAGCAGAGCAGAGCAGAGCAGAGCAGAGCAGAGCAGAGCAGAGCAGAGCAGAGCAGAGCAGAGCAGAGCAGAGCAGAGCAGAGCAGAGCAGAGCAGAGCAGAGCAGAGCAGAGCAGAGCAGAGCAGAGCAGAGCAGAGCAGAGCAGAGCAGAGCAGAGCAGAGCAGAGCAGAGCAGAGCAGAGCAGAGCAGAGCAGAGCAGAGCAGTAATAATTACAATTAGATTCGGATAGCAATAAATTTTGGATTTCATTTATTTCAATCAGTTATATAGAACTAGTTAATAGTACTTTAGAAGGGATTAAGGTGATTCCTGACCTATGCTCGTTGGCCTCTTGTTTGATGGTTCTCTACAAGTCTCTACTTACAAGCTCATTGGCAAAAGAGGCTTCTCTAGAAACATGTACCTACACCGATTGGTATTGTAAGCTGGTGGAAGGAGCTTGTTACTGTGCTATTAGATAATGCAGAACGTGACCTAAAGTTAAATTATCTATTCCTAGTAATTTATACTAGCAAGACTTTTAAGTAAATATTTTTCATATAAAATAAATATGTCAAATTTATTTTATAATATAAATTTATATATTTTATAATATAATATATTAAATAAATAAGCGAAATTCCTGAAATTAGTTTGTTCAGTATCGACTACTCAATCGATTTCAGCTACTTTTAATATGAGTTAAACTTTTTCGAAAAATGAATTAACATTTTATCAATTTAGTGCAACCTATGAAAATCGTACTAAGGTAAACGCAGCTATCAACGACCCATCAAAAATCTGCAGGTATTGCCGACCCATTCTGCTTATTCTTATTTTTATCGGTTTGGAACGATTTGAGTCACAAGAGAGTATAATATACACACATGTTTGTATGTTTCCTAATAAATTTACTGGTGTTAGTGTACATAGGTTCACGGGAATGTGACCAAATACGTTAGTTTCTGTGAACGTAGCGAGTGCGCCGATCGTGTCATACTAACCCTTACTTCCTCAGGTAAGTACTCGAATTTTTTGCATAAGATATTTTATATATAAATATTTACGTTAAGTTTATTCTGAATAACTCAACATATTCCTTTATTTGTATATTCCACATTTCGCAACTAAATTATTATGTTTAAAGGAATTTTAAAAAGTATTTTTGAAATTAAAATAGAACGGCAATAGCTGCAGTGCATTTTAGTAGTGCAGTCATTGCCGACCCATGGATCGGCAATGGCTAAGAGGTTATGCTTTATTTTTTCAATTTTTCGTTAATGCTTATAATAATTAAACAAGTTTTTATAACACCATTTCAATCTTAAGTATTCTAAAATTATAAGCATCTATTAGCGACATACACCATGTTATATTATAAACTTGTTTTTCCGCGATAAACTGCCACGCATTATTAAACATTTAGACGTGGGATATGAAAGAAACTACTTAGAGTTTTCTTCGTATTTATATGAAAATGGTGTATTTTTTTATAGTTTAGGACTAAATCAACAAATTATTGTATTAAATCGGATGGGGAAATAAATTACAATTAATATCGAGTATTTTTCGTGGCTCGTTAAAAGATTTGTTCATTTTTTTATTGAACACTAATTACCGATCCATATGAATCGGTGATTGCAACAAAGAGAAGCTATCACCGATTCTATACCGAATAATTGGTATTTTTGGATTAACGGTATGTAATGTCTACAAGTAAAGCTACTAATTTGTTTCAATATAATGATTTGATTCAATAAGTTAGGTTCGGTTTAATTTCATTTCATGTCAATAAATTTCATTTTCATTTCATAACCGGAAAAAAAAACTACTGAAGACTTGGCTGTATGTATAGTTCCCTTTGCCTACCCAGAATGGATGAAGAAAACAAAAAAAAACTCTGCTTTTAATCTTTTACGGTTGGCGCGATTTTCCAAAAATGTTAGTTGAGTTTATTGTATTTTTATTATTGTATTAAATTGCTTAATTTTTTCGTAACTGTGCAACTTGTTCCGACAGTCAACCCTCACCTTCGGCTGCGCTAAACTTGGGAAGTTCGAAAAAAATTTATAGGTTTTTTGGGAAATAAAACAAAGGGTTTAAGTAATTTTGAAATAAAATTGTCTAATTATTTTTATTCAAAACATGTAAATTATACATTTATAATAGTTTTTACTTTTATTTTCAGGTTTGTGACTCTGACTTAAATAGTATAAAGTATTAGTGCTAGCCATGATGGAGCAAATCATGATTCATGTGTGTAGAAGCACCAGCCGCTATCCCAACTTGAAAAACTCGGTGCTGAAAATAAAACAGTGTGCTTTTATTTTATTAACATCTACACATTTACAAAATTATCTCTGAATTTTGATAGTGAATATTTATGTTTCAGGTGATTCAGTTATCCCCTATGTCCAACACAATTGACACTAGACCAATTCTCTTCAACGGCACTAGATGGAACTGCATTGTGAAATAACAGCATTGACATTGTTTTAAGAAGTAATTACTATTAAGCAGGCTTATCAATTAGAAAGAAAGGCTATGGTAACTATGGTTTGCACTAGCTGACCAAGCAGCAGGTTTCCAGAACGCAAGATAACAATACATGACCTATGTTCTCACTTTGATTTTATGAATGTTATTCTATTTACCATTTCTATTAAAGTCTATTTTCTTATATAACTAAAATTTCATTTGTTTCCTGAATACCTTTATTTTATTGAGGTCCAAATGTGAAAAAAGTCTTTTAAAGAATCCACAAGCATTCCGAGGTTTACTGCGATTAGTTGGAAAGCATGGGCACTAGTGACATGGGCTGCAACTCGCTGCATTTCCACTTGTAATCCTTGAAGCCTCCGAGATTCACACAGAGGAGCCAGTGGACGACCTAATGAAAATAAAAATTCTTTATCATTGAAATGTATCATATTTAAAACTTTGCACAATGATTCATAAGCATTAAGAATTATAAAAATAATAACTACAATAACGTAGGCACTTACTTTCGAGTAAAGTTTGAAAATTGCTTCCAATTTGCAATTTGAAACAGAATTTGTATTTGGTATGTTTATTGAGATGTTTACAACTTCGTTCAAAGGAATTCTTCCATGGAATCCAAAAGTGGATAGTTTTTTCTCCAGCGTAAGCCAGATATTGATGTATGAACATATTTTTGTTGAATATATAAGAAATCTACATTAACAATGAATTTCATGTTTATTCTATTCCTTTTTTTTCACCCCTTACAGGGTAGGCAAAATCATTACGCCATGCAGCCTCGTCATTAGTTAATGATATCCTTGAGTTATCCTTGAGTGGCTCTGCTTCAGAGTCCATGCACAAAAATAATAGTACCTACTTTTACTGAAGACTTTATTGTAACTTGTTAAGGCAATCCAAAAATGTCCATATCTCACATTTTATCGAATTTCCCATTCACTGCACACTTTCACGGACACTTGCCACATAATAAACTATTACTATTATGATAAGTCAAAACCCGAAATACCTACACAGCAAAATGAAAATTATACAAAAATCATGACGATCCTCTTCGGATTCCCGCCAAAAAGTTTAAAGTCAAGTTCATCTCCATTTTCAGATTATTTTAGTAACTATAATTATTGTAATGAATCAAGTACAAAAATGAGAAGCAAATAAAAGTAAACGGGACATTTCGAAAACGGGATATTTTGGGAAAGGGATATTTCGCTCAAACTAATAATTATTTTGCGAATCGAACATGTAGGTCGGTATTTTGTGAAAAAAAGTATGCTTTATTTACTTACGGTCGGTGTTAGATTCATAAAAATCGGTAATAGCTTCAAAGCGTTTCGGGTGGGTCGGTAATAGAAACAATTGACTTCAACAATCCTTTGATTATTTTTTCAATGAAAACATGATATTTATAAACAAATGAAAATATAAATATAAAATATACAATCTATATTTAAATATAAAATAAAAAAATCTGGTATGTTTGCAACCACTACCCTTAATTCTAATAATCAATTTCAAAACTTGCTTAAGGGGGTCGGTAATAGCTGCGTTTACCTTAAGTATTATTGCTCTTTATTTAAGATAATTGGTTAGACATAAGTTATGTCGAGAACTACATAACTAAAGTTACACCATTTTTGGCCACATCATTTTTAGTACTGATATACTAATTGGGGTGTATGAGGAATTGAGCTTATTCTGTTACGCGTTGTACATGAAAAGTATTAACTTCTTTATTCATTTTATGATTAGTTTCATGTTTTTTTTTCTAAAAATATATAAACTTCATTACAGAAACAAATTCAATTAATATAAATTCGACATACGACTTCCTTTTGGAGGACTTTCTCAAATACTTTGCCAAATTATTAATGTAATTAACAAACTCTACACCAAAACCGACATATAAAGTGAAACACCTTTCAATTACAATAATTTTTCATAATAAAAAAAAAATCTAATAATAATGTGATAAACTAATATATATATAATACTAGGTTTAAAAAGGATTGATCGCTCCAAATCCCAAATCATTAACGTTGGCGAGAAATCTGTAAAGCTGAAGTGGAAATTGGCAGGCCACGTTAGTCGTATGCAGTCGGACAGATGGGCAAAAATCTGCGCCAACTGTGTCCCAATGAGTGGCCGTCGACGACGAAGCAGACCCCGAAGAAGATGGCGGGATGAACTCGACGCCTTCTCAAAGACATGGCCGGAGGAGGCAAAGGATAGGGATAAGTGGAGGGAGGGAGGAGAGGCCTTTGCTCAGCAGTGGGACAACATTATAGGCTAACAAAAAAAAGTAATATACTAATAATGAAATTGCTAAACAAAAAAAGGGAAACAAAGAAAAATACGAGCATCAAAACGAATTTATATTAAGTGGATTAATAAAAGGGTTCTCTATATGAATTAGTTTCCGACAAAGGTGTTTGTTTATTAGTGATACCGTATATCCATGGGTTTATTAGAGAGGTGCGTGCCTCGAATACTGGGGCGGTGCATTGGGGGTTAAGTTGCTGTATGATTCTTTATTGGATTCATTTAACCCTTCATTGCGCGAGAAATAGAGAATGAAGTATTATATCAAGGTATTGGCTGGCCAAAAGTGTATACTTAGTATTTTTTTTATTAAAAAAACGTAAGTAGAAAGAATTGTATCATTCAACAAAGATATTTGAAGATTTCGTTCGGCTGCTAGGCACAAATGGAATAATAAATTTTATTTATTAGTGGCTACTATTTGAAATATATTAATCTACATCTCCATAAACGACCAGAGCATAATATTTAGCGAACCCACAATGCGAGATCGGCTCGCTACAGTGGCATCAAATCCGCCCTCTTTGAAATAATTTTGATGGCCTCAAAGCTGAAAGGGTTCGTTCCGGACGGAGCTCCGCAAAGCGCTGTAATTCGAACACTCCATATTAATCGGCAAAGTGCTAGCTCTAAGTATCGCCTTTACACGTACTCGCCGAACCATGAATAACGACTATGAAAATATAAATGTTTCCTTTTTTCTATCGTTTTCAGTTTCGTATTTTTTTCATAGAGTCAAAAGCTTGAACAGGACCACTTTCGCATTATGGAATTGCCAAAACTCCAGTTGTTTTCGTTTTTGAAAAACCCTAACTGATTTGAATTGCAAACAAATTCTTACTCTATTTCCTCTAGTATAAAGCTTCTTTTCGGTATATTTGATTTATTAGTTACAATTTTTCGAGTTAGAAGTCAGCAGTGAGCGTAGAAATGAGATATTTTGGCAGTATTACGCAAATTGGATAGCTTTCAACACTCAACGGAGTAGGTTCCGAACTTTCGCGGGGAAAATTGAATTAAAAATATCATAAGACGTAAATATGTATGGAGACCGTAATGATGTTGCCTCTGCAGACGGCTTCAGATAAACAAGTTAGAATTTTGTTAGAAAATGTTTGGCTTAAGTCAAAATTGCGAAATGCTTTTTGGTATTTATGCCGATTACAACAGATAAGTACATTTTTGATTGGAATAGTGTATTTAATCATTGTCATTATAATGCCTTCTTTTTTATTTTGTGCAATTTTAGTCAGTGTTTTGTAGAGTTGGGTCGTTTATAAAAAAAATATTGCTGATTAATATTGATGTAGAAATTACACTTTGAACCTAGTTAAAAGTGATTAGACACAATGGAAATTAACTTCAGTATAATTTTGTATATTAATATTTAGTGATTATGTAAGTACACATGATCGGTCTTATTTCTAATTTGTAAACTAATAATGGTTGTGGATAACGATGCTGATTTTACAATTAGTAACACCTTACTGCTTAAGGTTAGCATTTAATACTTTATTGTATAATTGTTTGCTACCCCTAATAAAATAAAATAAAAAATTAAATAAAATAGACTAAGGTATGTTTGCTTTGAAAACACGTGATGCCTACAAGTGGCACTAAGTCAACCTGTATTGTTGCGCGCGCAATTATCATACCTATAGCCAAGTTAGGCAGGTCCTCCTCGGTCTCGTCGATGCTTGATGGTCCACTTTATGAGATTAATAGTAATTATAATAATGATCTTATTTCCATACTTAATATCATGGTCTCGGCCCTGCCTTCTAGTTGGGTAGAAGTTAACAGCAGACAAAAAGTTGTTTGGTAAAATTAATTTAAATGCATGTTTTCGTAATGATGAAAATGTCATGATGTTATTGTTTTTATGCGTCCCTCAGATAAAGATAAACTATAAATATGTATACACGGCTCGATATACGGACGACGGTAATGTCTTAAAATAGCGGAGTAGTACCATAATAGGGTGAGAAAACAATATAAAAAGCAAACCATCTTGTATAATAAATACAACCTCTACGGTTAAGTAGCTGGAATGCACCAAATGAAGCCATAGGTTACACGTAATTTATGGTTAGAAGTAGTTAGGGCGAAATAATAAGCTGTCAATGAACTGTATCACGTACCGACATGAGAGTTAACAAAAAACAAAAATTATAGCAAAAAAACGCCACCAGTAATTTTTGATAATTACCTACGTACATAAGCGATATGAAATTAACCGATCGAACTACTTGAGCGTGGGATGTAGACACACATACATATATAATTGTTTCTTATTAAAACCGACGTTAATCTTTTTTCGGAGCAGATCCCGACGAAGGCGCACCATCGCATTATGTTTAAGAATCGACAGCTATAATTTCTGTTCAATCAAGATTTAATTGTTTTAATGAGGCTACATGCGTGAATGGCCGGCCCAATTATTGTTTATTTTTAATCGCCTCAAGTGGTTTTTATGTTCGCAACCAGCACGCATGGCGGCCCCAAGCGATCATTTTCATTATTTTAATAATGTAAACTTCCAATAATAATTTACAGTGATTTGGGGTTAAACACGTTAAGAGATATTTATGAATTCCTCGAGAGCCCCGGAACGTAGTTAGCTCTGTAATTTGATCCTCCGTTGATGATCCGCTTTTTGTTTTCTTTGATTCATTCTAACCTGGGACGGTATAAGAGCAAATAGATCGCTTTAGGCGATGGAGAAAAATGGACAAGCATCAAAAACTTTAATTTGAAGTGATTTTGTCATTAGGTAAGACTGCTGCTAAAAATATCTTACAATTAAGTTACTAAATAATTATTATCTTGCACATGACTATATATGTATCTAACACGAAATATATTGTAATATTTTCTCTTTGTAAATAAATAAATTGCATATGCTCAGATAATTTTGTTGATATTTTTTTTTTATTGCAGCACAATTTTACTCATTGAAACATTTTGAGATGAGCCTGGTTGTCTTAGTTAGTTAGTAGTCGTCCTGCAACTGGGTTTGATCAACGCTCGGGGCCAACATTTGTGTGCATAAACATGTCTGTTGGCATTGTGTCTGGGTGTTTACTATTTATTTAAGTATATGAATTGATTGAATTTATTTCCATAGTTAACATTCTGAACTAATTTAGTAAAAATCTGACAGATACCTATTAATCAGAAAACTAAAGCCTCGCAATAAATAATATGAATAAATATAAATTATTACTTTTCTTACGACTTTTTATGTAAGCTACAGCCTCTTACCGAGACTTTTCTCGCGTAGACAGCGTTAAATCTCGTGGGAACTACATGTTCCATCGGGATAAAAAGTATCTGGCCTTTTCCACGTTTTCCTTATCTGGAAACACCACTATCCATATGAAAGATTTTCAGATATATAATATTACTTTTCAATATGTTTTTTTAGAAACCTCGACGCAAAAGAAAAAAAATCGTAAGCTGATCCGCAGGCCCCAGAATTGTTTTTGCAGCCAGCAAAGAGCTCATCACTTGTCGCCTTTAAAAATAAAATAAAAAAACATTGTTGCAAAGTAGGTACTCCCAAGAATACCTCTGCTAACCCCATCAGGGATAATGACGTGAGCATTTATTTATTTTATACTTATACATACATACATACATACATAATCTCACGCCTATTTCCCATTGGGGTAGGCAGAGACAACAGACCGCCACTTGCTACGAACCTGGCAGATCTCTCGCGCTTCCTCCACATCCATCAAACGACTCATGCATGCTCGTCGGTTTCGGGTACTCTTTATCTGGCTTTTCTTCAACACATCGCCGATCTGATCGATGTAGGTACGCCTAGGTCGTCCTCTACCGACTCGCCCATTCACAACACCCTTGTATATTTGTCTCGTTAGACGACTTTCATTCATCCGCTCAATGTGACCAAACCACCTGAGCATTCCTCTTTCAATCCTAGTCACTATATCATCTTTCAAGCCGCAACGCTCTCGGATCACACTATTTTTCACTCTATCTATCAATCTTACTCCACTAATGCTTCTTAATGAACGCATTTCGACTGCATTTATTCTACTTTCATGCTTCTTCTGCCATACCCAACACTCACTGCCATACATCAACGTAGGTACTAACACACCATCATGTACAGCCAGACTTATAATATTAATGAAGTGTTTTTCAATGACATGAAGTTGTCATTTTGCGTATTGGTCATTGTGCGTAGAGAGCACGTATTTCAACTATTTATTTGAAAGCAGCCATTTAGTAAGTTGTTTTTTTAAATTTAATTCTCATTACGTTCAAATTTGAGTGGTGGTTGTTGTGGGGTGAGGTAGACGTGACGCAAGCGGCGCAGGCGGTGCGGGGGAGGCTCTAACTAACAAGTTAATCCGGCCCCAGGCGGATATGAAGTTTATATCACGCTTTGCATTATGCTTCATTATCTCCGCAATTTTTGCTTTGTTATGCTGCGCGCGCAGGGCTGCGGGTTTGCGTACCGATATTGGTTATTTAAGGATTAGAAACATTGCACAATTTATTTAGCAGCTCTTTGCATGTAGGTATATTAATTTTTAATTGCTCTTGCCATTTACATCATCATACTTCACCATAACAACATACAGCAACATCATAACAATATATGTATACGTACTCGTATATGCATTCTGCTTTTTGGTTTTTGGTCCAGATGGGTAAGGTTGAAATGAATTTCCGTAATACTTGTAAGAAAGTTAGGTCTCTATCGAGTCACCCAGCCTTGCTGACTTTTATTGTAATATTAGATTCTGCAAAGGAATACGTCTAAGTTCCGGGATGAAAAGTAGCTTATGTTCTTAATTGAAATTCATTTATTATAATCGGATTTCCAATTGTATCAGGATTGAACAGACAGAATAAGTTTCGTATTTGCAATCGATATATAAAATTCCCATGTTAATGAAACCGCGAAAATATTACTAGTAATTATATATGATGTTGTTAAAGAGAGTTTGTGACGGTGTGTGTATAAAGTGATATAAAATATGTAATAATCTAGACGTAAATATGACTATAATAAAACGTTTTGATTTCAAACGGCATTTTAAAATATTTATTATTAGTTTTGTAATTTTCAACTGCATCTAGTAGTAGTAGTTTTTCCATACCAGCCCTGTGCTTGTGCAGGTGAGACAGTGCGTCGCCCGCGGCGGTCTACCGCGTCGCTGCGCCCGCGCCGAACCCCCTCCCGATCGCGCACCCCACCCCGCACCTTCTTCGATCCCTCCATAGATCGATCACTCGTAACCGCCAATTAACTTAACCAGAACAATTTATTCGCTAATCACCGCGTTTTCTCTACATTGTTGTAATATCGATGCAAAATATTAGGTATTAAGTTAAAACGCATATGTTGATAGCTTATACTTACATATGAGTATGCTATGATAGCATATCTTCTACTTAATAAAGCAGAAAT
Organism: Ethmia dodecea; assembly: GCA_963855545.1. Classification (NCBI taxonomy): domain Eukaryota; kingdom Metazoa; phylum Arthropoda; class Insecta; order Lepidoptera; family Depressariidae; genus Ethmia; species Ethmia dodecea. Next base: position 6,569,915 of record OY979449.1, read on the forward strand.
ACTGACTGCTGACTTAAACACTTGCTGCATACGGTGTGAAGTTCAAATTGTGGCACAATACTTCAGAATTTAATATAGGTGAGGTGCTAATAAAGGAGTTTTAAGAATTTATTCTCTATATCCTACTAATATTATAAACGCGAAAGTTTGTTTGGATGGATGTCTGGATGTATGGATGTCTGGATGGATGTTTGTTCCTCTTTCACGCAAAAACTACCGAACGGATTTTGATGAAACTTTACAGTTATATAGCTTATACATCAGAATAACATATAGGCTATATTTTATCCCCGTATTCCCACGGGAACGGGAACTACGCGGGTGAAACCGCGGGGCGCTGCTAGTATATAATAACTAGCAGCACCCCGCGGTTTCACCCGCGTAGTTCCCGTTCCCGTGGGAATACGTGCATAAAATATAGCCTATGTGTTATTCTGATGTATAAGCTATATAACTGTAAAGTTTCATCAAAATCCGTTCGGTTGTTTTTGCGTGAAAGAGGAACAAACATCCATCCAGACATAAATACATCCAGACATCCATCAAAACAAACTTTCGCGTTTATAATATTAGTAGGATAATATTATTATTATATTATTATTGTCCAAGCTCTTGGAGCTCTTCTTGGATAGGTAAGGTGCTGATAAAGGAGTTTTGAGAATTTATTCTCTAAGAGCTTGGACAAAAATAGGAAATGAAAATTTGTATGGACCAATCCCGGTACCTATGTACCAATGAGTTTTTGAAAAAGCTTACGTACATATCTATCTTTAGCTCCACGGTAAAGGAAAACATCGTTAGAAAACCCACAGGTTCCAGAATTAATTCTGATACATGTTTACAGACCCGGTCCGGCGATGGGTTCACCACCTATTAAGTTTAGGGGTTCGAAGAATATAGTGGTGAAAACGTAGGTATTTCCAGAAATGGATTACTTGAGTTTAAATGAATTTTGTTTGTTGATTGAAGTAACGAATTCCGCCATATTTTTAAATCCTATCAGGCATATCGCTAGTGTGTATAAACACTTAATTCTGACATCAAAATCTACCAACCATTACATTATACTCGTACATTAATAAAATGTCCAACCTACAGTTGATCGTATTACATTACTTACTAAAAGTACTTTTGCGAGTCACTTATTGGAGACAAAATATTACTGATTATAGCTACTTAAGAAAACGGAAAAAGTTCCTTAACCCTATTTAAGAACACGACCCACCCAAGAAGAGACAATTTCACGTAGTTTAACAACATAACAGAGCAAACAGCATTAGAACGAAATTGCCCATTTTACTAAAAGCGGACAAACCTCAATTAGGTACAATTGTAATAGTGACGCTTTAGAAATAAATAAGACCCCTGCAGGTACCTACTCAGGGCAGGCCTGAATTTTTCAATAGGCTGTTTAGGCCGCGGCCTACATGCGGCAGATTTCAGAGTGAGGTTGCTCGCTTTGATAAGCCGTCAAGGTTGTACGCGTATTATAAACGCCATGCTCAAATAAGTCACTTGCGGAGATATAGTTTTCTACCTTTTAGGGGTGGTTATAAGTGGCCTATACTTAAGAAAAGTATAAATCCGTCATTAACTCAGGGTGGGGTCCCTGAGTTAATGACGGATTTATACTTACGGATTTATAATGTAGGCAAAAATCACAAAAAATATGGAAGTTAGTGGCTATTCAATCTGTAGCTTAAATATTTCTCGGAGTTCGTACCAGGAACTTGGGGGGTACATTATGAGCCTAGTTCCGACCCTGTCTCCATTAGAGGAGTTTAATCTCGATGACGGAACACATTACCAACGGCGGTAATGAGTAGAGCGTGAACCTCGCCAGCGAACAATTTACAAACTCCTAAAGGCATTTCGTAGGCACTGATTTTGTCTGCCCTACAGAAAGACTAATAATAATCGCTTAGACTTAGAAATTCTAGAAAGTAACTAATAGCCGGGTTGTTAGCATCGGATGCCATGGATTTCTGTGGGATTAGGGTTATTGGAGCAATAATTGATTTGAGTCTAATTTCTGTATAAAGATATTCAAAGCCGACTCAAGATCAAAGATGAAATAGAATGTTTACCGCAGTCTTCAAGTTTCCTTTAATTTTAGATTCTATTCACTGCAAGGTTAATTTCTTTTATTTATTAGTTGTCTGTTTTATCTACATTTACACTATATCTACACTAATATTATAAAGAGGAAAGATTTGTATTTTTGTTTGTTTGTAACGAATAAACTCAAAAACTACTAGAGCGATTTAAAAAATCTTTCACCAATGAAAAGCTACATTATCACTTAGTAACATAGAATATTATATTTTATTCCCGTATTACCACAGGAACGAGAAATAAAAGGGTGAAACCGCGCGAAACAGCTAGTCTTTTATTAGAAGTTACTGGTGACTCCAGGTTTCGCAATTTTCGTTTCCATCGTAAAGTTGTCGATAATTTACAAAAATACATCTTTATCGTCATGGCGGTCGTAGATAATCCCTGGGCTATGGATTATGATATTCACCGCTTTGTTTCGAAGGCAATAAATACGATTCCATGACACCTCATTTTCAAAATCTAAAGGTCTATAAAGTTCGACGAGATAGCAATGATAGAAAATTAGCAACATCCTGGTAAGAGTTAGGGTGAGGTATTATGGAATCACCGCCGGCAGCGTCCGAACAATACTGGTGCTGCGCAGGCGCACGCAGCGACAAACCTCGGGACTGCCTCGGGCGCTGGCGACAGAGATGACCGTACCCTTCCCCAGCAGGATAGAGAAAGACAAAACTTATTGCACTCGCGAGATTTTGATTTATCTCATATAATTATCGAATAATCTGCTTTGCATCTCTCGTTATAACATTAAGATAATTTCGTCCCATTACATCGGGTTCTAAGCGGTGACCGTACGCTAGCCGCACAGCGATTGATAATAACCGCTCGCGAAGTATAATGGCGTACACCCACGGGTAATTATTGTTGTGCAGTCGTGAGTTCGTGAGCCGGTGGAATGGTGGAATGCATCTCCTTCGGGGGTTGTGCCGTAAACCAACACGGCGCGGCGTTCGGCCGGCCGCGTAAATAACTGATCGCTTTCCTCGCGCTAATGATAGTGCGGCCCGCAAGCGCAGCGTCCTCTTTAGCTGGTCCCGATAAAATAATTACGAGTATTTATAAGCTCTGCACTTAATCACACCCCGATACACGTTATTAAACGTGCGTGTGTACATTATACTTCCCGGTGAAACCGCTGGGAACGCACATGCTCATAATTAAGCCATAATTGGATCAAGCAAATTACAATGTAAAATAGCTGCAATTTGGAATCCAGAAATATAATGTATATTGAGTTGCTTACTCATATCTTGGAAGTTGTTACAAAGTTGTAATGAAGTCATTGCTTTGTCAGTTGGATTCACCGCTCGCCTCGGGGTCGGTTCGAGGAATGTATAGCTCCAAGAAACATACGCGCAAAACGAAGAGGTTGCATTGACGTTTGGTCACGGGGCATCGTCGAGCACTTCTCTTCCGACGTTAATGGACTGCGCTGGCCGTCGGCTCCGTTATCCCTCGTAGCTAATGATTGGCCGGCATTAAGTCCCGACTGTTCCGTGCGATTATTGGATCTAACAGATAATTTTATATCGCATTGTCCCGGAGCGTAAAATTTTCTGTTGTTATTACTGGCTAGGCGGCACGCGCGGTGGATGCCGACCCGCGCTGCGCTCCTATCTCCGGAATCTTAAAGGGTTACGATGGCCGTACGAATCAGCAATTTGGAATCACTAAACAGCTTATACTACTTATTTTTGCGGGTGTTTTCATAATAGTTTCACTATCATCGTGACCAGTTGCAACTATTTCGATTATATTGTATCTTATGGTGTGCACTGTGCACCTAAAGACTATTTGTATTGTTGTAACTCCACTTCTATTTTATACAATCACATACTGACACTTTCATAACACATTACCTACTTGAATATTGTCCTTCTAATATTATCATAGCATCAGAGTAGCTGTGCAATGAAATTATGAATACTTACCAATAGCATGGTCGTCAGGAACTTACGCCGTCAGAATCACCTCCGTAGCTCACGAGCGGCATTCTTCCCGCGCCCGTAATGAGCCCTCTAAATCAAACAATAGCATTAAAGTGTCAATGCGGCCTCGATAACACCTCGCCGTTTTCTTTTGCACACGGAATTATGGCCATAAATCCGAGCAAGTGCCGTTTAGATTCTACGACTGGTCGTCGATGGTGTTGCCAATGGTCTATTATCTGACAAGTTGTCTCATTTACGATTTATTTAACACAGTAATTTGAAGAATGTTTTTGTGTTACATCGAATCTGATTAACTTACCTATACTTAAGTATAAGGAGCTAATTTGGTTTTCCATTTGGCAACGCCGAGTTTCGTTCTTGATGCATCTTTAAATGTGTAAACGTAGTCAGATTTTTTTTCTTATCTCATTGAACTTATTGAACTATTATTAGAGGATAAAGTTCTTCGCGCGGCGTAATTTATGATTTGTTTAAATTAAGTTCTATGAATCTACAACAACATACATTGGTGAATCGTTTTGACTGTCTATAAGAGGACTTTTTCCTAATAATATTCATATATATTATTATACGCTTGGGCCGGCTCGACCGGAGTGATACCACGGCCTCACAGAAAACCAGCGTAAAGCAATGCATTGCATTCCGTTGAGTGAGTGAGGTAACCGAAGGCCCCAATCCCCCCTTCCCCTCTCCTCCCCTCCCCCTACTCCCACCTCAAAGGTCGGCAACGCAGTTGTGACTCTTGAGTTGCAGGTGTCCATGGACGATGGACGTCACTTACCATCAGGTGACCCGTCTGCTCGTTTGCCCCCTTTTTACCATAAAAAAAAATTTTTTTTTCATCAAACAGATTTGTTTTCTTCCATTGTACTAGTAGGAATCGTATGGTCAAAAAGCGTTTGACATTTGGCTCAGCTTCGCAAATGACTGTTTAAATTATGCAGTTACTGCGACTAGGGCTGTTTCTTCACACCCTTTAATACTCAATCTTGGTACAACTATGTAGCAAGGGATCTACTTGTGGCTAACTTCATACATCAATCAAATCAAGGTTGTAAATCTAAATAAACAAACAATGGTTCTGCTGAATACATGTGTTATTTATAGATAATAATAATAAATAAATATGATTTAATAATATTGATAGTTTATTTTGTAGTGCTTCTATTTCTTTCATATCTTTTAAATAAATGTCATGTCTTAAAAGTAATCAGCTTATTTATTTAAATATTTACTTTTTAGTGTATTGTATAGCGAAAATTTTAATACTGATATCATTGAAGATTGCACTTATTGTACCATCGAAGGAAGTAACTTAAAATTATATTTTTTGTATTTTAATGCAGCATAAAATGTAATTTAAAATTATCCCCAATAAAATCGAACAACATAAATCGACGCAAAGTTTCCACATTTCAACTTGAAGACGAACAAAACGTTACAAAGTCGATTCAATGTCGTCCGTCCGAAGGGGTGAAGATAAATACGCGCAAGGGGCCAGGGTTGTATCTGAGATAAACATGGGGCTCGCAATTTGTGGGTGTACAAATGCACAACTAACCCCTTCGGACGCAATGTCCGAGCGGGCGGGCGCTGAGGTCGTGTTGACAGCCCTGGCAGTTCACTGGCCGTTTAGGCTGGAGGAATAATTCTGTACCCATTCGAAATGGTTCTGCAATTTTGGCAACTTTAACTTACGATCTTTATTAATTCTATGATAATAATATAATAAGGTAAACGCAGCTATCAACGACCCATCGAAAATCTGCAGGTATTGCCGACCCATTCAGCTTATTCTTATTTTTATCGGTTTGGAACGATTTGAGTCACAAGAGAGTATAATATACACAAATGTTTGTATGTTTCCTAATTAATTCACTGGTGTTAGTGTACGTAGGTACACGGGAATGTGACCAAATACGTTAGTTTCTGTGAACGTAGCGAGTGCGCCGAACGTGTCATACTAACCCTTACTTCCTCAGGTAAGTACTCGAATTTTCTGCTTAAGATATTTTATATATAAATATTAACGTTAAGTTTATTCTGAATAACTCAACATATTCCTTTATTTGTATATTCCACATTTCGCAACTAAATTATTGTGTTTTAAGGGATTTCAAAAAGTATTTTTGAAATTAAAATAGAACGGCAATAGCTGCAGTGCATTTTAGTAGTGCAGTCATTACCGACCCATGGATCGGCAATGGCTGAGAGGTTATTCTTTATTTTTTCCCTTTTTCGTTAATGCTTATAATAATTAAACAAGTTTTTATAACACCATTTCAATCTTAAGTATTCTAAAATTATAAGCATCTATTAGCGACATACTCCATATTATACTATAAACTTGTTTTTCCGCGATAAACTGCCACGCATTATTAAACATTTAGATATGGGGTATGAAAGAAACTACTTAGAGTTTTCTTCGCATTTATATGAAAATGGTGTATTTTTTTATAGTTTAGGACTAAATCAATAAATTATTGTATTAAAACGGATGGGGAAATATATTACAATAAATATCGATTATTTTTGGTGGCTCGGTAAAAGATTTGTTCATTTTTTTATTTAACACTAATTAACGATCCATATGAATCGGAAATTGCAACAAAGAGAAGCTATCACCGATTCTATACCGATTAATTGGTATTTTTTTATTAACGGTATGTAATGTCTAAAAGTAAAGCTACTAATATGTTTTAATATAATGATTTGATTCAATAAGTTAGGTTAGGTTTAATTTAATGTCATTAAATTTCATTTTCATTTCATATCCATAAAAAAATCTACTGAAGACTTTTCTGTATGTATAGTTAGTTCCCTTTGCCTACCCAGAATGGGTGAAGAAAACAAAAACACCTCTGCTTTTAATCTTTTACGGTTGGCGCGATTTTCCAAAAATGTTAGTTGAGTTTATTGTATTTTTATTATTTTATTAAATTGCTTAATTTAATAAAAAATGTATTAAAAATAGTTATTAAGTATACGTGCGGAACCGTCATTGCAACTTGTTCCGACAGTCAACCCTCACCTTCGGCTGCGCTAAACTTGGGAAGTTCGAAAAAAAATTATAAGCTTTTTGGCAAATAAAAAAAAGGGTTTAAGTTATTTTGAAATAAAATTGTCTAATTATTTTTATTCAAAACATGTAAATTATATATTTATAATAGTTTTTACTTTTATTTTCAGGTTTGTCACTCTGACTTAAATAGTATAAAGTATTAGTGCTAGCCACGGTGGAGCAAATCATGATTCATGTGTGTATAGAAGCACCAGCCGCTATCCCAACTTGAAAAAATCTGTGCTGAAAATAAAACAGTGTGTTTTTATTTTATAACATCTACACATTTACAAAATCTGAATTTTGATAGTGAATATTTATGTTTCAGGTGATTCAGTGATCCCCTATGTCAAACACAAATGACACTAGGACCAATTCCCTTTAATGGCAGTACATGGAACTGCATTGTGAAGTAACAGCATTGACATTATTTTAAGAAGTAATTACTATTAAGCAGACTAATCAATTCGAAAGAAAGGCTATGGTTTGCACTAGCTGGCCAAGCAGCAGGTTTCCTGGGGCGCAAGATAACAATACACGACCCATGTTCTCAATTTGATTTAATGAATGTTATTCTATTTACCATTTCTATTAAAGTCAATTTTCTTATATTACTAAAATTTCATTTATGTCCACCGAGAAATCAATACCTTTATTTTTATTGAGGTCCAAATGTGAAAATAATCTTTTAAAGAATCCACAAGCATTCCGAGCTTCACTGCTTCAGTTGGAAAGCATGGGCACTAGAAGAAGAAATCTACATAACAATGAATATCATGTTGGTTTGGTTGGTATTAGTTTTTTTTCATCCCTTACAGGGTAGGCAAAGGCATTACGCCATGCAGCCTCGTCATTAGCTAATGATATCCTGGAGTAAATGGCTCTGCTTCAGAGTCCATGCACAAAAATACAGTGTCTTCAACACTTTCTACATCCTTAACTTGGTTATAAACAGTAAAATAATAGCATTTTTACTGAAGATTTCATTGTGACTTCTTGAGGCTATCCAAAAATGTCCATTTCTCGCATTTTATCGAATTTCCCATTCACTGCACACTTTCACGGACACTTGCCACATAAATAACTATCACTATTATTATGAGTCAAAACCCGAAATACACAGCAAAATGAAAATTATACAAAAAACATGACGTCCCTCTTCGGATTCCCGCCAAAAAGTTTAAAATCAAGTTTATCTACATTTTCAGATTATTTTAGTAACTATAATTATTGTAATGAATCAAGTACAAAAATGAGAAGCAAATAAAAGTAAACGGGACATTTCGAAAACGGGATGTTTTGGGAAAGCGATATTTCGCTCAAATTAATAATTATTTTGAGAATCGAACGTGTAGGTAGGTATTCTGTGAAAAAAGTATGCTTTATTTACTTAAGGGTCGGTGTTAGATTCATAAAAATCGGTAATAGCTTCAAAGCGTTTCGGGTGGGTCGGTAATAGAAACAATTGACTTCAACAATCCTTTGATTATTTTTTCAATGAAAACATGATATTTATAAACAAATGAAAATATAAATATAAAATATACAATCCATATTTAAATATAAAATAAAAAAATCTGGTGTGTTTGCAACCACTACCCTTAATTCTAATAATCAATTTCTAAACTTGCTTAAGGGGGTCGGTAATAGCTGCGTTTACCTTATATATATATGGCAAAAAGTACCCAAATGTTCTAAAATAATACAGATTTAAATATAAATTTCTTGGAACCATAATCTCGTAAAATTCCCATTGCTGAGAAATAATTCTCTTATCATATAATATGAGGAAGTCTATCTTTACATAGTATAAATTAAAGCTGCTTCCCGCCGTCTGTACGGTTAGATCTTTTATATCACGCAACGGATTTTGATGCGGTTTTCACTAAAACGACGAAGGTTTTTGTATAAAAACCGAAACAAATTAAGCGAGGGCGGGTCGCTAGTAGGATTATCCACGGTAGATTAGAAGATGTTGTAAAGCTATTTGCCACCTACGTCAGAAATTTCGATGACGATCATATTCGTAAATAAGAAAAGTAAGACCGCCACCGGCTATACGATCCTGGCACACTTCTCGCGCTTCATCTACATCCATCAATCAATTAATACATGGTCGTCGGTTTAAGAAAACTAATTCATGCGAAAACCAAATCAAACAACAATCGTAAGCACAACAGACCTTGTACTCTGTGTGGTGTCAGCAACACAGTAGCACATTATTCAAGCGAGCCAATGTCTAATCCTCAGTAAACAGTAGCTCGCTCATTAATCACCCGAGCTCGGAAAACTTTGTCTATTCAGCCGAGACTCACCTGACTCGTTTTCTTTTAACTTTTAAGCTTTGTTCACAAGTTTTGATGGACTTTGAGTTTTAAGTAAGTTGAATAGTAATATATCTTGTGCCGCTTCTGCTTTATTGTGTTATGTTGTAACGCAGTCGCTTTGAGATAAATGAGGCTGTATTTTCTTTGATAATATTGCTGTAGTTTTTTTACAGATATAGTTCATGTTGGTGGTAGATACACACAATATTGCAGATTGAGGCGTAAAATAAAGATTGTGTGGCATGTGTGACGTAAATGAGTTTGCTATATTAGTTTTTCAAGTAAATAATTATTTTAAGTATTTCCTTATCCATTCTGTACCTATTGTTTTTGGTATACAATAACGAGTTATTGCATTGTATTTCTTTGTTACTACATTGACAAAGTGTGAGTGTGCCAAACATTTTTAATAAAGCGACAATTTAAAAAAAACTGACGTCTTTTACCCCCGAAGGGGTAGGCAGAGGTATTCCATTTCTGGAAATACCCGCTTTTCACGAGTATATTCGACCCCTAAACGTGATAGGTAGTGAGCCCATAGCAGGACCGGGTCTGTTACACATGCCTCAGAATTAATTCTGGGACCTGCGGGTTTCCTGACGATGTTTTCTTTCGCCGTCGAGCTAGTGATAAATAGTTCCGTAATATTAATGTTTACTAACAACTTTAATTTTGAGATACGTCTCTAAATTAAACTTTTAAGTTTAGATCGTGTTATGTTATTTATCCAGCCCGAAACGAAACTTCCACCACCTTATCTGAAGTAATTCCATTAGGTAAGCACCGTTTCAATCTAACTCGGAATTAGTTCCACCTTATTGCCGACTTGAGAATTTTTATCACAGCTGAAGCAATCAGAGCGCCAATAATTTCCCTCATAATGACTCGGTGGTCGTAAAATTTGAGCATTGAGCCAAAATGGTGGCACATTAAAATTCCCTCCCCATCGTTATAAGCGGAGTTATCGGTCGATCCGACGCCGATCGGGGCTAGGGATGGGACCAATGTAGTAATCTTGCGTTAGTGGACTGTATGTAAGGGCTGGTTGTAATTAAAACCCCGAGTTTCATAATAATATAGACATAATTTTGCATACTTGATGCTTTTATCATAAACAATCCAAGAGACCGGTCTGGATGAACATGTGAAAAGCTATAATAATTTGCTGCTGAGTCAATCAATAGAGAGACTTTCTACGAAATTTAAAATATTGGTGATTACAGGGCGAGAAAGAAATCTAGTTAGGCCTCAGTTCTGAGAAAACTCATTTGCTGTCATTAGAGCTCGGTCACCAAGGTTCTATTACATAAAATGAGTTAGTACCAATAATTGTTTTGACAGTTTATAAAAACCTCTTGTTTTTGCTAGAGAAAATTACTTATACTTATTTTCAAGGCCAATAATAAGTGTCTCTTTAATATAATTCAGAATGAGTTTAGCTAACTGAATAGTAAAAGCATTTGAATGGATTTATTCTGATTTGCCCCTCACTAGTCGGGACAATCGGCATTTCCATCTCAATCGCCCTCCCCGCCCCGCTCCCGTTAGTTTTCTTTTTTAAATCGCGCGTTAAGGATTTGGCGTGAATGCGTGAAGGGTTCCCCCTTTCATCCCCTCCTGGGCCCGCCTCCTCATATGTCCTCATCTTAGAGACACAATTTAGAGGTTTGAAACGATTTTTCCATAAAATTGCTTCTTGAATCACGTCTATATTTTTATTTAAAATGATTTTGATGTTCTTTTGTTTTCTTATTGACCATTTGAGTGTATTAGAGTTATTTTAGCAATTCATAAAAAAAAATTAAGTATGCCAGCAGCAGAGGTAAGCTAACAAAACTAGTTTGTTTGTAGATTGAAATTCGTGGCCAAAAGAACTTGCTACCTAAATAGTAGAAGTCACAATAAATAAAATAATGTAAGTGTTTTAAGTTATGTTATATATTCGTTTTGGAATGTTAAAAATTCTCAAACTTTTCCTGTTATCTTGTCTAATGATTGGGAAAAATTGTATCCTGAACCCTCACGCGACCTTGTTTGTACGAGGATTCTGCCACGCTAACTTAGTTTACTGTTTTTACAAAGTTTGTGTCAGCAAAGTCACACATGACACTTGACTCCGCTAAGTAATACAAGTAAAGGGAACTTAAATAAAAGAAACTACTCGTATCTGTCTATGGGTGCTTTATATTGCAATTTTTTGTAAATTATAGTTCATCGTATGTTAGTTTTACGGATATAAGTATCTATATGCTTCCTTAATATTAACAACACACACATACATAAATTACTCCCTGCAACAATGTCTCACATATGTAAAATAATGCGGCCGATATATCTTTAACCTCCTTCGGGGTGAAAAGGGGTATGTGGGTGTACCCCCTCGAGCGACTTATTCCGATATAATCAATAACTTAGTGAGATCCCCTTTGCATCCGGCTGTGTGACAGTTGCTCCAATCGAACAGGCTAAGGGTTGTTTTTTATTTTACTTTTTGTTCAAACACTGTCTGATTAGAGACGTGTACAGGGGCTTTTTGAAGTTGACGTCGTTTCACGAATGGCTAGTCCCTGACATCATTTGCTAGTAATAAGTGTTTGCCCTTTGAATTTCCCTTCTTTGCATAAATGGAGGCAAATGTTAGTTTTGGCTCGGGAGAGTTGTCATTTGCTTAGCGTGCCCTTGATGAGATCCACGAACATGTCTTGACTATAATATATGTGTTGCCCACGACTCCGTCTTCGTCAATTTTCAGTTATTGTGTTCCCTAGAAACTATCGCCTTGCAAAATTTCATTATGATCAGTCTATTTGTTTAGCTTTCAAAAAGTATAAAAACGTAACATCATAAATAGACTAACAAGAAATACTCACATAAAATATATTTTAACAAAATCACGGGTCATCATAGTTGAGCTGTTACCAGTTGAGCCGTTGGTATTAACCCACTCCTCAACTTTTTGCAATTGAGCTATCTATCTATCTAGTTGAGCAGTGAGGAAGTCACAGATATTTTATCATAATCATATAAAGTGCACTAATATGTTTAGAATATTAGTTTTAGATAATGAAACAATTATCTACAAAATAAATAAGATGGTGTTATAATTTTCCAAGCAAACATGTATGTCAAGAAGGTAAATAAGAAAGTGGCATCAGAGAAATATCGCACCACCTTGATGTAATGTTTTGCTACTTTTTCCAGGTTTTGGACTTGCCTTACTTATTACGAGAATACTACAAAATTTGAAATAATTTTACTAGTTTTTGGAGATCTTGTGTAATATTAGGTATGAAATTGCCGAAATATTATGACTAATGTTTTTGATTCCATATTTCTGTAATTTTGCGATTACACCGAATATTATTATTTAATAAAGAAATTTACTATATTTGTAAAATTAATATAATTATACATGCACAAAAAGTTATTTTTGTTTGAGGTGGCAGACCTTTTAAATACATAATAACTTATGTATTGTTATATATGTATTTAAAAAATGTTGCTTTCTAAATAAGCTAGAAAAGAGTAGGTATAATATGCCATGTGGGGTAAAAACATGGCACATAGGTACACTTTTCTACTTAGCTAGATTCTCAGATTAGTTATAATATTTACAGCTATTTTCAACCGACTTCAAAAAAGAGGAGGTTCTCAATTCGACGATGATTTTGATCATTCTGTTTTGGTTCAGTATATCATGCTTCAGAGGTGGTATCATTTAAATTTTATTGACATCGGTCTAGTGGTTTTTATAAAATCAACAAAAGTTTAAATAATTGTATTCGTTGAAGTCGGTTTTTTACTTTTTAGAGTTGTTTGTTACGAGTATGTACTTACTGAAGTTACTTTTCAGTTTCACCCCTCAGATTTATTTAGTACTAGCATTAGTACTAGGTTTCACCAGCGTACTATCCGTTCCCGTGGGAATACGGTAATAAAATACAGCCAAGGTTACTCAGGGATATTGTAGATTTCCATTGGTGAAAGATTTTTTAAATCGATCCAGTAGTTTTTGAGTTTATTCATTACAATCATACAAATCTTTACTCTTTATAATATTATATTAGTGTAGAGGGAAATACTTATACCTTAGCCGTAGGTTGATGATGACGTCACACTCAGATTGTAAAAATACTCTATTTTTGGATGTTGTGTAAGTATATAATAATTTTTGCTTCCCAGATCGAACTGGTGCAGCAAGTGACATCCAATGGCAAATATTATTCAATTCAACAAGTAAAGGAAAACAAATAAAACTCAAGTATCTGATAAACTAACTTTGAGTTTATTTTTACCATTTACACTTGACAATGCATTCGAAATCTGTTGTGGCTACGATGTTGCGTAGCGCGTAGCACGCGCGTAGAGTTGGCTACGCACACGTCATGTGGTGTCGATGTAACAGAAAGTAGGCGCTAACAAAACGCTATTTTTAAAACAGGTTTACAGTAAATTGACATAAGATTATTAACTACACAAATATAAATCATACAAGTGTATTTAAAACTAGTGTCTCGTTATGATGATTGGAAATACAATTTTAATTTGTAACCTTAATTTCGGTTAGTACAATTAATGACAGTGATAGCCAATTTTGTGTTCGTAACATTCTCGTTAGAGTTAAAATAGTAGGAACGGTACATTTCGCTAGTAAAGAATTTTAAAATAATTTTTAGTATTACAGTACTTTAGGAACTATCATAGACATGTGTGCTACGTTTTTACGATCATAAACTTATATTTGTAACATTACCTAATAGAGGATTATGAGAGTTAAATACTTCAATGCTTCGAGAATAACAAAACGATAATAATATCGAGGTACACTGAGACTTACAAATGATAGAACTAAATCTATACAAATAAACAAACAACATGCCCGTGGCGGCACCTCTAAGTAGCAGATACAACAGACTAATCCGAATTAATCTTAAATATTAAAATTTGTATTCGGAAAGTATAGTGAAACTCTAGATGCGATAATATTGAAATATACATAGGAACCATGATTCATTCCGCGGCTCTCGTCCGCGGAGACACAACATCGCACTACCGACATGTCCACCTACGCTAACCAAACGTACACATACTCCAGATACAAACAAACCGACAAATGATGCCCTCTAGAGCGCTCGCGGCGCATGCGCGCACGGTGGAGCTCCAACTATGCTAACCCTCATTAAAACAAAATAATCTTGTCGTAAAAACGCGCGCCATCGCGTAGTAATTTTGCTTGAGCCTCCTGCGGCCGTCTCACGAAGCACGTGACAGTGTTTCAATCTCTCATCCATCAAAACTCTGGTGACGTTTATTCGAGTGCTACGGAGCGCCTTACTAAAATATTCCTCGATATCGTGTGTCGAATAAAATTTTATCAATAAAAAAGTGGATGTAACCGCAGACGCCTCTGGAGAGCTGTAAAGCGATACGGAGACGCGCCGCGCTCAAGCATCGCCCCATTGCACGTAAATATAGATATAACAAGGACCGCCGGAAACCGGTGGAATAAAACATTGCACTTTATAAAAAAACAAACTCAATGTTGTAGTAGGATCCACTCGTAGATAAAATATTGTAGTAAAACTCCGCTAGATAAAATGTAAATATGTAAAATATTTAAATAACGTGATCTGTGCCATCGAAAATATAAGGGACTCCACACACACTGTAAAGAGATGAATGTACACGCGAGTAGGCCCGAGCTCACCGCACTTGTACCTCCATACCTTTGAACTCACTTACGCCACTACTAATAATCATTACAATATCAATAAAAATTCAAGAATCACACTTAGTTCCAAAATAAACTCACTTGTATGCGAGGTAGGCTGAGCGCTAGCGCGCAGCCCGAGTTTCGAGTTCGTTCGTTTTGGAAAAGTTTGCTACGATAATAATAAATATTATAATTAACTGTTACAATAAGCCTACGCGGTGTCGTCGCGTCTCCGCGGGCGGCTCAGCGAGTAGTGCGAGGCTGTCCTCGGTGGTCTGGGCTCCTCTCGCGCCTCCGACCGCACCCCACTGCACGCTGCGCGCTCTCGTACTCATGGTACGCACCTCACTACCATCGAAAGATGCATCTTTCCAGTGAACATACTTGCCGGCTAAGCGCCTGCGTGGGGGGGTGCGTCGCGGTCGCGGTGGTGGTGTCTCGGAGGGTTGGTCTCCCGGAGCGCGGACCCCGCGAGAGAGGACGACCGCTCTACTGCCTAACATACGTACCTAACTTCGCCTCATGTTTAAAAAAATCATATACGTATATCACTATATATATCTTCATACATTTACGATGCGTCAGGAACTTCTTACGAGAACGTATCTATGCCTAAAATTAGAACGATTATATGTATGTATTACATAGCTTTAAACAATTAAATCGTAATTATCAATATCGATAATATTATATGCATAAAGATAGGAACTTGCTTTCCTGGGAGTTGATGGTAAAGGGGATGTGGCGCCGAACCGGCCGCGGCCGCACGCGCCGCAACGATAAACGTATATAATAAAACCTGTCTAACGTATGATATGAAGTGCGGGCGAGCAGCGCGGCCGCCCGGCGCCCGCCGCCGCCGCCTCCCAGTGTGCGGCTAGCGGCGCGGGGCCGACCGGTAGGAACACGGACTCGCTACCATACCATGGAACAGGCGCCCGCGCAGGACCCTCCTGCGCAGGCGCTCCTACGAGATTACATTATAAAAACGGGACAACAACGGTCGGCTCCCAATTAACCTATACTTAAACGACTACAAGCTTTAAATGTATATCTAGGAAAGTGCCGCTCTCGCGGCGACATTCATTAACGAAAAGAAGCGTTAAGACCTAATAGTGAACTGCTGCGTTGTCGGACAACGGAGAGAGCGTGGGGCTCTAGTAGTAGTAACTATACATTTCGTGTGTGTAGGATTAGTGGCCGGCGCTGGCGAGCGGGAGTTCACCGGGCGGCGGGAAGCGCGGTCCTGGCGCGCAGAAGTTGGCGTTAGGGTCCTTCGGCGAAGCAGCATCCTGCGCCGCGCGCGCTGCCAGTAGCGTGATCTGGTTGACGACGTCCTCCATCTCGTGTGTGAGCGGTTCCGGCTGCGAGACGGTCAGCGGCGGCGCGGTGCTGCGTTGGTGGGCTTCGGTTTCCGCGTGACGTCGGAACTCCACGGCGGTGCGGAACCTCTCACCGGGACACGTACGGCATTCTAGAGCCGGCTGGACCACGCGTATGAGGCCGCGAGCTGCCTCACGCCCGGCATAGCACGAGCGAGCTTGGTGGATCTGTAGCGGTGCGGGTGATGGAAACGCCACTTTGCAGTGCTTGCAAACGTAGCAGAGGTCGAAGTCAAGCTCGCGAGCGCCGGCTGGTGGTTCGGTGGCGGGCGGCGGTAGGCGCAGCGTGGACGCGCCCGGGTCCGCCGCAATGTGCCGAATCTGCTCCAGAGTGGTGGCTGGCAGCTGAAGAACGCTTGCTCCATTTCCTGTCTCCACTATCAGACCCTGCGGCTGTGGCTGGAGAGGGTTTTGATTGCTACCTGAAACAACAGAAAAATAATTTTAGTAATTTGCTTGCAGGCATAACATGAGAAAATTTGAGTATTTATTTTGTACATTGTGTACCTATTATGAGTATACAAAGTGTCAAATTGTCTTATTTTTTTTTATCAAACTAATCCCCTAATAACCTAGAGCTTAGCCATGCCAAGTACTTAGTAAGAGCTCAAAGTGTCGACTGTAGTAGGTGCTCGTAATACGACAGCGCCGGGTTGTAAAGGGGTTAATCCACTTACGGCGAGGGTCAGCCTACAGCCGTGAACTGACCTTTTACAATTCTCTAGTTTACCTACACTTTTCTTAGCTTTGTATGCCCACCTTAACATTTGTAAACAATAAGAATATTTCTCTGGCACTTCAATGTGTCAAATTTTTTTGATGGTATCCTAACGATACGCAGGCGATCATGTTTTGCACATTTATACCAAATTTGGATTTAAACGGCAATAAAAACCGAAATAGCGGGGAATTGAGGAGGATAAAAAGTGAAATACATAATCAAATCGATCTCGAGAGAGCTAACAAATCCCAATTTGGTGCCCCATTGTTCGAGAATAGCTTAGCACCAGATAAGCGCAGTTCGCCTTACATCGAAGCGATTGTACATGCGTGATGCGTTTCTAACGAGTTCTGCCCGCCACTGTAATTGATTCGGATGCTGCTTTATGCGGATTATATTCACAAATGCATTATACATGGATTTCGAGGCCAGTTGCGACCGCTGGAGGTGAAAAACGTTCGTTTGGTGTAGGATAGCTTTGCTTTGCGGAAACTGTAAATAATGATGCTGAGAAAACTATAACTTATTGGACTGGCAAAATCTTGTATGCTTAATGTTGAATCTTGCAGGTATATTTTATAGAGCTATTCATTAGTTTTTTATGAAAGAAGTTTTATATGTACCTATGTCAAAATTTATGCATGCTTGGAATTAAGATACAGCGCATACATACGTAGTGAGTAAATGGTTGTCCTGTATAGTAAGCTTATCCTATCCTGGGCCTATCTTGGATTTTCATGTAATTAGTGGTGGACCGACAGAGAAATGAATTGCGAAATGAAGAGTATAGCTTTCCATCAGCCTCTTAACAATCGGCCCGATGGTTTGACGGGTGCATTGTGTGAATCTCGAAAAAGATGCATGATCACATGTCTAACCTTGTATAACATGGAACAGAATAAGCGCAATTCCTGAAATTACTTTGCTCAGTATCGACTACTTAATCGATTTCAGCTATTTTTAATATGTGTTAAATTTTTCCAAAAAATGATTAAGCCCTAAATTAGCATCTCAAGCTGGCTGTAAGCCAAACGTCTCAATTTACATTTTACTAAAACTAAAAATCTTCCACATGTAGACAAGAATAAAGTATTTATAACGAATCTCGATTACAATGATAGTACGAAGTTGACGATAGTGCGAACAGAAATCTTGAGTAAAACAAGACGTAACTACCAAACGACGTTTGTCAAATACACCTATTACCTACTAACATTTATCTATAATGTACAATTAATAACTTAAAATAAACCATCATTGATATTTAAATATGTTTTAGTATATTACTTAGTTCATCAGTGCATCAGTTTCTTCGAATTTACTAATAATGTTAGTTGTGTTAAAGATTATAGAACTATTAATTAAAATATGAAAGTTTACTTTCTGATAAAATCAAACTCAAAATCTCCTGTGCCTGACGTAAATCTTATCACTAACCAAAAACTAAATAAAATTAATAAGATGCTAATTCTAGGATATATCCATAGCGTTAGTTTTATGCTAAGCACGCTACAAACGCTTTCTTGTGACTTACTGAGAGTACTAAATCGTATTTAAGATAGCTGAATCAGGATGTTCTTTACTGCATAATTGCAACTCTTCAACTATACCATTTATCAAGCGTCGGAGTCACAAAGCTTACGCTTCGGCCGTGACGTTAATTCGCAACCCTTTCTGCCAATTAGTTTCAAAATAGCCACACTATTGTGCCGGTGGACTCGACACACATCGCACCAATGAGATAAAGTGCCCGGCTTTAATTGGGACCCTAAGGTCATACTTATAGGGTGTATATTTGTATATGGAAAGTTGGTCGGTTATTGCAGTGTCCAGGTTTAAGTCCAAAGGCTTCTTAATCCGGACTTGTAGGTCGTTACGCGTTATTATAACGCGGGCGGAGTCGACTATTTCTTCGCTCATTTACATCTCATTAAGGATGCTATTATTGGACTAGAGGACGCATTATGCGGACTTTCATTGCGGTTGAGGTTTGCAGTGTTTTGTCGCTTGATTTTGTAACTTTTTTTAAATTTCTGATCTTAAAATTAACATTTTACTCGTGATAATTCAATATAAAGTAATAATAAACAATTCAATTAAATGGTAAATCTTGTAAATGATAAAATGTCCAATCTTTGTATCAAATAAAAATAAGATTGTCTTATGAATTAAAAAAAAAAAAACAAAAATAATAGTAATAGCTATGCCCAGTTTCAGCAGTTTCTTAGATCTTGTAAATACTGGAGATCAGCGAAATATTTCTATAAATCTAGCTGCTTCGTGGATACAATTTATTTTTTTGTGTTATTTTCTTCGAGTTGTTTTTTCACTACATACGTCACGAATACGTGTCTGAGCTTAGATTTCACTCGTCTCCCATCCGGACCGTGACGTTTATTAGCAACATCTATTACAGCGACCGTATTCGGTGCGTCCACCTAAGGGCAGCCGCAGATGGGCCGATACCACGCGACAGCGGTTGATGGATGGTAATTAAACTAGATCGCGAAGGCTGGGAAGCTGACCTTGCTGGCTTAACCTTAAGGGATTTCTGTTATTCAAGAATTTAATACAACCTACCCGTTACAAATGCCCCTTAGTAGAGTTATAGAGTTTGTTATTCAAGGATTTTTGGTAGTATACTTCTCAATAGTACCTATACTCGTACTAGCTTAAATAATAAAAATCAAGCTAGCTATAAATTATAAGGTTATATTATCTAGCTATTTCAACATTCATCATAACGGCCTGTCAACCTTAAAAGTGTAGGCAAAATAGCAGTATCTTTGTCCTTGTTCGCTCGTGGGCTTCTGATGCTTGGCTGGCTACAAGGAAATTGTATATTTTTTCCTCACTTATTTATAGGTATTTAGAACTTGCTTTTTGTCCCCGACTTTATCCCCGTACCTACTGATCCTGTCAAAAAACACTCTGGTATATATACATAGATAAAACATGTACCAGATTTTAAGTTACACCAAAAACAACAAAACTGTGACCGCATCCGATTTGGTGCAGAAGTTTTTGCGTGATGCGTATACAAACATGGATGATGATGAGTGATGACAGACGTAAAGTCAGATAGAGAAAAAATAAAAAAATATTTGTTTTTGTCTTCTATTGATTTTTTAAGAACCCCTATTTAAAATAATCTTAAATATCTCCTATGTACTGACATTGATCTATGATTAAGATATGACATGACTTTATAGTAAAAGCTAGAGAGCCTTGTTGTTACAATATTAAAATAAATGTGGTGGTTTAGGGGTCCAATGTATCTCGTAAAATGTGGGTATATCCAGTAATGGAATACCTCTGCCTGCCCCCTCGAGGATGAAAGGCGTGAGATTATTTATATTTTATTTTTATTTTATGTGGTACCTAAAACTGCCTGTCAAGCGTGCTTTTTTACTCGACTGTACTAAAAGATACATCTTTCGGGTTGGAATATGTAACTATGTCAGTATATTTCATTGTCGAAGCCTGTAACTGAAACAGAATTGCATTTTGAAGTACGAGTTGTCCTCAGATTCGTATTCATCTCCAGTGTTATAAGCTACATTTTTAAATGACTGCACCTCTTTTTTTACACGTGATTGTAATTGTTTAAAACTTTGATCCATCTTCATAAAATATACCTTAATAACTGAAATGCAAACGTATATCGTCAAATCAATCAGCTCAGACTATCAGGCAGGTATTCCGTGAGCGTCTGATAGGTACGTAGACAACTGCGGACAGCGTCTTGCGTCTCACGTCGTATCAACGTCTGCGGCAGGCAATTAGGCTAACGGGGCTCGGGATTGAAAAGTTTCTATTTAAATCTTACGAAGAAAATAAATAATAATACCTAATAAATTTATTTATTTAGACCATAATACTGACTATAAAAAAATAATTTATTTTCTGTAGGTACTACATTTAGAAAAGTCAATAGTCTAATAACAAAGCACTCTTAACTCGTCCATAAAGATTGGATAAATGTAAACAGTAGCCCATCTCCACCGTCGAGTATAGGACTAAACATCCAGAGATTACCACCTAAAAATATATTCACAAACAACCTTGCCTCTATATAATATTAAGTAGTATAGAAGACTGATGGCAAATAATTCTGGAATGTCGGAAGTGCACTCATCTGCTTACTCTCGGTACTAGCTTTATGCATCTGCTGCCATCTAGCGGGAATACTCCCGTTTTATAGCTGGACGTGATTCCCACTGATGCTCACAAAAGCATGAAAGTCCAAATTAACAGTATAAGGAGATACCTAAGGTAGAGTAGATAGAGATCGGATTTAGTTTTTGAAAATATACTATCCTTTTAATATTATAAATATGAAAGCTTGTTGATAATGGATGGATAAACGGATTCTTTCATGCAAAAACTAAAAGGATTTTGATGAAACCCTGTAGTAGGCACTCAGAAAAATAATTTAGGCTATACAAACTTGTATTTTGAAAAATACGGGGACCTTGGTGAACTAAATCGCGGGCTTCCACTGATTTCTTCAATAAAATTTAATTCAGAAGAACGATATCTCTACTTTTGATAGAAATAATTGTGTAGATAGATGATAATAAATAAATAAATAATTTATCCCCGAGGTAGGCAGAGGTATACCATTTCTGGATATACCCACTTTTAACGAAATATTTTTTGGACCCCTAAACGTGATAGGTGGTGAGCCCATCGCCGGACTGGGTCTGTTACATTACACATGCCTCAGAATTAATTCTGGGACCTTCGGGTTTACTCAAGATGTTTTCCTTCACCGTCGAGCTAGTGATGAATATGTACGTAAGTTTTGAAAAACTCATTGGTACATGCCAGGATTCGAACCCGAGCCTAACTTATTGTCATCATGACGTGAAGCAGGCTTTTTAACCGTATGGAAATCAATGCTATAAATAGATACAGCTATAATACACATTAATATTTCTTAAGTGCGTAAAGTGACAACTAACCCAGAAACATATTACCATGTGAACATGCTTCGCCGCCGTCTTACCTATAGACACAGAACTATATCTAAATGAAATGCTCATTTATTTTCATCATAATCCTAAAAGCAGGCCCATTTTAGTTAGCCAAAGAAAGTTATATTTTATTCTTTTATTATACATACTGTGTCGACTCCAAATTTACTTCTTCACTAATATTATAAAGAATACAATACAAATACAAATTCAACAGCCCAAAATGGATGTTTCAGATGCGATATTGAATCCATTGCTTTTGTCTTTTTGGTGGGACAATTCATCTATTTAGTGAGTAAAAAAAATATATTTTTCACTAGATTCTGTGGGTTGTGGTTACATACATGCAAACACCCAGAACACTATCAACAACCATTTTTATGCACAAAAAGGTTCGCTTAGGAATTGAACCCAACCTTTTGTCACTATCTAATCAACTGCTCCGAGCTTAGCCAAGCGGTAAACGAAAGTTGAGAATAAAAATTGGCTTTACATTTTAATAATAACTATTATAAACTACGTATCAGTGACTGTACTTCTTAAAAGCGTTGCGTCAATTTTATTTTGTCGCGCTATAATGGCAATTCGAACGTTTGTTTCAATTCAATACATTTTTCATTCTATTCGACTGACGTTTACATTTTACAAAGACAATAAGTTAGCCTCTTAGGCTTGTCTGTTCTAGTTTAACATAGCTCCGTGTTGGAAACCCTAGGTGTCAGGCATTTGCTACCCTCACCTGACGTGTAAATACATGAATCCGCTTTGTACCCGTTTACTTACTGGTCTAATCTAATTACTGGGTGGCGTGTTTCTTAGTTGGTTTACTTGGCCTACACGATCACGAGTAGTTTGACTTACATAATATTATGATGAAGTCTGCATCCTAATTGACAGGTTAAGGTGTAAACTTAATTATGTAATGCCAAATGCGAAACGATGAAAAATAGAATGATTCATACTGTAGAACGTTAAGCTTACTGTTGTTATTAATTAGATGGATTTTAGTTCTTCTAACTTCTTTCTTTAGAAGATTAGTGAATCTTTAGATGCAGATCTTGTCCTAAGACAATAAATAAAAATATGCTCGCGCCTTCCTCACTTTTCATCAGGGTTGTTACTTCCTCACAATGCCCTTAACCTCAAGCTAATGATAAATTCTAAAGCTCATTGGTGCACACTCTCACCAGAACCCGGGACTCCTAAGTAATAATTAATTATGAATAAAATTCTGCAATAATCATGTCAATTCAAGCTAATACTATGTTTCATTCAACTCGAGAAAATGGTAAGCAGATTGAGGTACTTAAACGAGAAAATGCAGAAAACCCATTTCACTCTCGAAGCAATTCTAACGGCCATTAACCAATAATTTCATCGAATTTTATATCCATCATGTTAACCCGCCAGTGGCCTGGAACCTCTATTACCCGGCTCCAGGCTCCGTCTCCCCGCGGAAATCTCGCCGCATTCAAATATTTAATTACTTTAGCTCTCGATCGTTTATAAAACTCGAACGGGAGTGCTATCATAAAACGCGCTAATGCCTTATAATTAAAATATTCTCAACAAGCCGTGGCGTAATGGCACCTCCGGCGACCGTCTCCTCCGACGAAAAAAACGCATAAAAAATTACATTCACCCCAGAGGACTCACCCCTTGTGTTGGGAAAATCGATTAAAAAGAGGAGTCGCGGGGTGAAGTGGCGCGGGCGGCGGGCGGGAGTTTAATATGTACGAAAAAATGCACGACGCCACGGGAGCGAGGGAGAGCTCCAAGGAGTGGGCCTTCAATTTTTATAATTACGTTCATACGTGAGCTCCTTGCGACGCTCTAGCTGCCACCGTGCTCCGCTCCTCGCCCGCGCCCGATTACTTATTTAGAATAGTTTCCTCCTCGCCGGTCGCCGAGCTCTCACTCACGATTACTTTATAATTTTTAAACAATGTTAGGAAAATTTTATTAGTGGACCGAGAAAGCTGAATCACTTTATTCCTACGATGCGCCTAACATTTTATGATAATGTAGAGTTTTAACAACGGAGCAACACTTCGGGAATAAGTCGTATTATAACTTTTTCGTTTCCGCGACAAAATCAATTTCCATCAGTGAAAAAGCTCCAAACTTTTCCACACACACAGCAATCAAGGAAAGAAGGAGGCAATAAGAACGGGATAACCAACTGGAGGACGTTATCTCAGGAGACGGTTTGCAAATGAGCGGGCGACACACACATGCTTAACAGTGCACTCACACATACAATAATCCCACGTCCCCACACTCTACATACATGCGTACGTACATTTTATAAATAGATATCGTTTTTTTTATCCGGGTACAAGAATAGGGGGGTGCCACCCGAGGAGGAAGGAGACCCCTGCGGGGGACGTGTTGGATTTCAGATTGCTACGAACTGCAAAAATGAGGGATGAAAGAAATATAGCTTAAAACGCAGATATTTCCCGGCGTCTTAAGGCGCGGGAGGGGGTGGGCGAGGGGAGTGTGTGGAACAAAGTAGAGTGGCGATATTGAACCAAAATGAAATGGTAAACGAACCGTGCGCGTCCGATCTAATGCGAATTTATAATTTGGACATTGCCCCGGACGGCGCACTCTTTGAACTCTGCGGAGGGTGGGTTACGAAGGTGAATTTACAAAGAGTGCGGATGTGATTTATAAATAGGGGAGCGGCTATGTGTGCTGACCATTCATTTTTGTTAGAGGTTTTTTCCATTAAGCTTTAGGTAAGGTAGTTAATAAGGGTACGCCACGGTCGTTTTGGCACAATGAGTTGTGTTTAGGCGTATCCTCATTGCGCAGGTTAACGCGTATGTCCGCCGACCTAATTGCCGTCGCGCCGCGTCTAATCGGGATATGCGCCACGCGATAATTGCGACAGATTACTGCCACAACGCCAGATAGAACAATTGACATGCAGACACGACAGCTGCACGGAACTGTACCAGTTCTTACCTATTACACCCACACTGCTTCCCATCTTCTATTGGTATTGATCTAACTTACTATTTACTTATCGTATATGTTGAATCGGAGCTAGGTAGTAATTAGAAAAACAAAATGAAATGGTACTGTCGCATCTACATGTTTTATCTTCATTGACTTTATTACCGCAGTTAAGTGCTACAATTGCAAGTCTTACTAATTCGCTAATGAGCTTGTAGGTGTAGCGCGGGCGACATAAGCGTTTAAACTGGCACACATTAGTGCGCGGATAAAAGTTTATGGCCAGCAAAATGATGCAAGCACTTAAGGACCGGCTGAGTTAGACGTCAATAGATTTACTGTAAGTACGTGACGCGATGTCACTGTTCCAAGAGAAACAAACTGCGCAGTGTAAGCGGAAAAGTGAAAATTGCGTACGTGAACTGGAAGAAAAAATATTAAAAATTAATCAAGGACCCGGCCGGGCGGGAGGGGAGCACATGTGTCGACAAAAAACCGTCTCCCTCTCGCAGAGGGCACGTGCGAAGAGCCGTTAAGGCCCCGTTCCGCTACCGAGTTAAAAGTTCCTTCGGACAAACAGAGGATTTGTCACAATTACGGCGGGGCGGCGCGTCCCTACTTGATTAAAACCTAAATCACGTGACGTGTTTACAGCCGCGCCGGAGGTGTTTTCAATTTGCCGACTTCTAGACTCACCATTGGCTTTCCGGACACGTCCCAACGCACGTATCTGGGGGCCGGCCGGCGTTTTGAATTTGTTGCGAATTAAATTATTGACGGCCTAATCGACAGTCCGATCTTTCTCAACCCACCCACCCACTGCGAAGAGAGTGGACTGTCAAAAGTCACGTTCCTTACTTAATTATTTTTAAATGTCGCGCCCAAATCCGTAGTTGATTGCGACGCCTCTGTGTTTCGCTACGGTAACGTTTCAGTCGTAAAAAGCGACGTGGAAAGAGGAGATTAACATTTGAATTAATCGGAAGATTAAACATAATGAAAGAAAATCTCATTACGGGGCGTATAATAGCGGTGAGAAATATCGCCGGCGAACGGAAAGAAAAAACACGGAACATAAAAGAAAAGGCGAGCGCGAAGAAAATTAAAAGCTCGAACGAAATTAAAAAATGTTAAAAAAATGTAATCGACGCCGAGGTGCTATTAAGGGGAAATGCAAACAGGAGGTGGGGGAACGCTGGCCCGAGGACAGCATTTCCAGCTAAAAGTTCTCAATTAAAGATCGAATGCGGAATGTCTCGCGGTAATTAGATTTTTCTCATCTCGGCCGCTGACACTCAGCTTGTTTAATTTGTAACCGAGACTTGTTAGCTTCCGTCCTCTCTTTTTAATTTAATTCAGCAGCAGCAGGATTTTAATTGATATCAAATTACTTATTTTGGTGTTTCATGACAAACTTTAAGGTTTCCATTCACAGAATTCAGGTAGGTATACCTATGTAGGTAGGTACGTCCTTAATTTTGTGTCAAGAAAAATATTTGTTTGTGGAATACATTTATATCATAATAATTAGAAATAAATAATATGTCCTTGTAAAAGAAGAGCACGGTAATAAGAATAGCCGTGAAATGAATTCGTAATTATTTTTTAATAGAAATTAATATAAAATAGGTATATATTTACCTACAGAATTATTTAAATATCC
Source organism: Ethmia dodecea (assembly GCA_963855545.1). Taxonomy (NCBI): domain Eukaryota; kingdom Metazoa; phylum Arthropoda; class Insecta; order Lepidoptera; family Depressariidae; genus Ethmia; species Ethmia dodecea. The sequence continues at coordinate 6,596,795 of OY979449.1, forward strand.
TATTCTCTTATGTGGGTACATAATCGTTTTTTTATAAATTGTGCAAAGAACGAGGTCACCTACAAACTATACTACTACAAACTGTAGTTACATACGAAGGACATTAAATAATGAGCGGCAATAGCTGCGGAACACATCATACGGTAACCACTACCGCCTTGCGTGTCTCATGTTGGTATCCTGTCCTATAATTACATTACTTTTTAACTTGTAAGATGTTTAAAATAAAAAATATTTTGATAAAATAAAGAGCAATAGAAACATGAAGTTTTAGTTCATATTTGGCTCGATACGGTTTTTTTAACAATCTAGACATAAAAAGTTAAAGGTTAAAGGAATAATGCCACGATCTGGTTATATTTCTAAATTTATGTTTTGGGAAGGTCAAAAATATTGCCGCTGGAAAATCTTCAATTGAAAATAAAAAGAAAAGACGAACGCATTTCACACGATCCGTTTCGCCACGATCAAACGAAGGTCAATCACACAGAGTCGCGAACCCTCTTCGCAATAAACAAGCACTTAAAACTCGAAACGAGTAATTAATTCCAGTCCGAGCGACGGAGCGTAATTAAACATCTCGCCTTGTAATTACCGTAGCTTAAACTTGTCGGGGGTTGTCGGAGGCTGTCGGAAGTTGTCGGGAGTTGTCGACCGTTAAGTGGCCGGCTAAGCGGCTAAGCCCAATTAATGCCGCCCACCAAGTGATTAAACAATTAACGCAGATGGGCGGACACTTGCCCATTTTAAGCGTGGGTTTTCCTGTTGGGAAACTCCAGCGTTTCCTGCTTTGGGGGCTTTTGTTTGAAGTTTGTTTTGTTGTGGACTGTTCTTTGCTAATGAAAATTAGAGGCGAATGTTTGTGAATTTATTTAACCCAGAACATTGACCGTCCGGGTTAGCTTTGATTATTGAAATGCGTATTAGACTGGATTCCAGCAATCCTTAAAAGTCTTTTTTTCTGTATTTGAAGCTCGGACTAAGTTTTGTGTAATAATTCGTTAACGTAAGTAACTTTAATACAAATATATACTTAGAAAAAAATCGAGTAAGATATTAGTAAGTAAAAAAATAAAAATAAATAATCTCACGCCTTTTATCCCCGAGGGGGTAGGCAGATGTATTCCATTTCTAAATATACCCACTTTTCACCAGATATTCTTTGGACCTCTAAACGTGATAGGTGGTGAGCCTATCGTCGGACCGGGTTGCTGTTACATATGTGTCAGAATTAATTTACGGATCTGCTGATTTCCTCACACACGATGTTTTCCTTCACTGTCGAGTTAGTGATACCTAAATATGTATGTAAGTTTTTGAAAAACTTATTGGCCCTCGCCATCTAAATATTTATAGTCTATTATTACTCTTAGTCCAATTAGTTTCAATTTGTAAGAAAATAAAGTTGTAGAAATTATATGCCTACTAAATTGAAACATTGATTTAACCGTCATTTACTTTATGAATTTAACCCTTTCAAATATTTAAAGATTAACCCTTTATTATCTCAATTAACACCCTGACCCGCAACCCTTAAGCCATTTATAATAATTAAACAAAACCTCAGTAGCTAATGACAGGGCCCCAAGGGTTAAGTCATTAATTAAAAGAAACCTCCGGAATCTTCTTACAAACAAAGTATCATCCCTCAACCCTTCCTCATTTAAGTCAAAGTCGACGGTAATTCAATAAAGCAGTGTAAACTGTGCAAACAGCCGGCAGTGAAAGGGTTAATTTGCATGTCGGTGTTGGCAGGGTTAACCGACGCTTCGTTAGGGCGAAACAATTAACAAGCAATGGAGGGTTAGAGGGAAAACTCATGGGAAAGTTGGGTTAGGTCAGTTTGGTTTCCCTTTCATCGTTTCAATAATCGCTTCGTGCTTCAACACTGCCATTAAAAAAAAAATCTTAAGTGATGTATTTAAAAGACAAAACTATAATTTACATTATAAGTTAGTAAAAAATAAAAATAAATAGAACAGTAGAGAAGAAATAAAACCCCAACTTTAAAAGACAAATGAAGAAATGTGGCTGGGACACGCGGGGGCGTTACTCATACATTTATAATTCACTAATTTGTTGTTTGAAGCCGGTAAAAATACAGTTCTCCAATTATATTAGTATTAATGAGCCCGTCCCAGTGTTTCTTTTACACTTTTTTAGGTAAAAGTAGTTCAAACATTTTTTTTTGCTTTTCCACTTTAAGGTTGACGAAGGTGAAATTGAGATGTATTTAAAACGCTTTCTTCACCATTACACAAAGTGCTGTAAACATTTAAATTCAAATTCTTAAACATTTGATTATACTTAACTGTTAATATGTCTTATTACAATGCTCATTATCACTTATTTAATTTTAAATTAGTGTCGCTATTACGAAATAAAAACTATCCACGACATCAATATCCAAAGTTTACTAGGTAGCTACTTATCCTTTTAGGCAGACACGTAGGTATAGTAACTTTTGGTTTTAAACTAAGATAAATAAGTTGTACTGACCTAATACCGATAATTAATGTTAGTGAGGTGAGAACGTTACGGTAATGATAAGATATCATCAAACTAAACGGTAGTTAGACATATCGTGTGAAATATAATTGTCGGCTCCACATGAACATTTCACGCACCGTTTGAAACATGTTTTTTAAACGTTACTGCAAGCCTTTATTTTCTTTACTAATTAATTACACGTGCTTCTTGTAATTCTGATTATCTTGAAGATAAAAAGGTGAAGATGGGGTTATATCGTGACTGCACACGGTTTTTGTTTAAATGATTTTTGTAAATGTTTGTGCGAAGTTTTTTCCAGGCATGTGTTGATACTATAGACTGATTTCATGGTTACTTTGGGTCATAAAGATTTCGGTACCTAAAGATTTTTAGGATAACTTATTTTCTATTCACTACGAACTTTATGTAATTTTATTTAATAACTAGCAGCGCGCCGCGGTTTCGTCGGCGTCGTTCCCGATCCCGTGGGAATACGAGGAAAAAATATACAATATGTGTTATTTTTATGTATAAGCTATATAACTGTAAAGTTTCATCAAAATCCGTTTAGTAGTTTTTGAGTGAAAGAGCAACAAACATCCATACATCGATACTCACAAACTTTCGCGTTTATGATAATTATTAAGTAGGATATACATAAAATAACAAATTTTCCATGAGCGGAAGATGGTGGGTAGAGGGCGAGCGTGCGTCGGAGTCGATCGACCGACGCAATTTTGATTGATTGCATTGCTTAGTGTAGTGTAACCAATCTTATTGAAAACTGGCATTGTATGGCATCGGAAAGGCCATTGCTGCGTTCGACGCGCGGCTTGTCAAACGGTTTAAATTGAAAAAAGACAGGGGACAACCCTAAAACCGGGGCCCGTAGTGACATTTTATATTTTGGGGGTTATTATACTCGGTTTTTGATAAAAAAAATGGAGTTAGCTATTGATTTATGCTATGATTAATGAAAAATGTTATATGCTAGATAGTTTACAGTACCTAAGTGAGTAATGGGTTAATTATGTTATAAGACTATCAAATTTGCTTACTACGCATCACCTATAATAGGCTTTATTTTAGAAACTATTGGGTCTACAGAGACAATTATAGTCTCAGATTGAAGAAAAGTTAGTCTTCTTTAAAAACGTCCTTAGAAGGTACTACTATCAAAAACTATTCCTCTAGGGTTAATAGCCAAAATCTTAAAAAACAAAGTTGCGTTCGGCGCTCGAGGTCACAAACTATTCATTGGGCCAACCTCATATATAAGTCTGTAAAAACTCAGAGCTACCGGATTTGATGCAAACTATCATGTATAAACTGGACTTACTGGACTATAACTTTAAATAAATAAAGAAATATTTCATAAAACCAACTTAATGTAAAACACTCACTATTGTAGAACAATCGTATCTGACATTTATGCGTTAACGTAATCAATTTAACTAAACTAATTGTAGATGTAGACGACATAGAGCTCCGGCATAACGACATGTCAATCTCAAATGTCGATGTTTTTTCAATTTTGAATCGATGGAATGAGGGCGATTTTGTTTACCTAAAAGAGGGTAGGTATTGATTTTGAACTTCAAACAGGATTAATTAGGACAGCTCTCCCGTTTCTTATGATCTAAAGAAATGGTCTATTTATTTTACTCTGAGATTTTTTACAAAGCAATGTAAACATCGCCGGAGAAAATAACAATTAGAATTGTCGATATCGGCGCATCGCCGCGAGCGCCCTTTGTCGACCCACCCTCGCCTCCCCATTATTTTATCTAATCAAAAAGTTTTAAAAGGAAAAATTATGCTGGGCCTTTATTATGAGTCAACTTTCTTTTAGAGGGGTACACAGGATATATTTTTAATAACGATTCCGTTAAAGAAAGTCATCGCATGAAAAATGGAATTCTTTCGCGGGAAATAAGGTTCGCTGTAATGTAATCAAAGTGTGAAGTTTTGCAAATGTTTAGGAACTTTATGTTTCTTTTTAAAGTACTTTTACAAACTCGTAACAAATACAGTGCAAATACATTGATCCAATTAAGATGAGATTTGTTCTTAAATGAAACATGAACCCAATAGTTTTATGTTTCTGTTACTTCTAAAAGATAAAACCAAAAATATAAAAGTCAGCAAGAGATGTTTACTATAAAAATGTATAATACAAATAAGGATCTACAAAGCTACGTTACTTTAATAAATTCTTATTAGAATTAATCTTTTTCTTACTAGAGAAAAAAAAAATAAGTTTAATTTTATTACTCTAGTTATGCCAATTGGAATTTGCAATTATAACGATATAGACCTTGTTACCAGAGGCGTCGGATGAAACCAAACATTTATATATAATTTAAGACGGCGCAGGAAAAGATGCGTCGAAAAAACGAGGGTGCGAGTGACGACTCCCCAACTTCTTTTTCAGTAAATATTTTTGGTTAACGGCATCTAAAAATGAGACTTGTACCAAAGTTTTAAGGAAGAATTTCGACTGTTCTTACGATTGTTGTTTGAATGATATTTTTCTGAGCCAGCATTATTACTGCACACCTTGTATGCGTAAATCAGTGCTCGAGGCTAACATTTTTCAGACAAAAAGATGCAATTATATGCAAAGGGGCAGGGTAGAGCACTTTCGTGATGAGTTATTTCTAATTTCGTTTCGGGTGTCTTCACATATCACATCGATACTGTAATATTATTACAGTACTTACTTTAATCAATATGAATTTTAAATATAATTTATCTTTGCCTATTTTCAGTAACTGCTGTTTATATTAGGTTTCAGTTTTATATTTGGATGGATCATTTAAATAAATATTTTAGCAAGTCAAGAATGAGGATATCCAATGTGAAATAAAAAAGTTCTAAAAATTCAAAAGCAAATATTTTGCTAACATTGGGGTCAAGGCATTTGGGCTTCAATGTCGAGCAACGGGACCCAGCGAAGATATTGACAGGTAGCGTTCCGGTCTCATGTAGGATCAGAAAACTCTTTCGTACAGCATTTTAAAGGTCAGATTTTTTTATAAATCAAAAATTTAAATACTTAAACTATGTAAAAACTAAAAAAAATGTCTGCACGATAAACAGCTAGCATTTATGTTTCATGTCTAGAAAATAAGTGGTATTAATTGAAGATAATGTCAAATACTTTATTAGGAGATGCTAAATAGTTGAAAGTAGAACTTTAAATTATATAAATGTAAAAGTAACAGACCTATTAAAGTGCGTACTTACAAGTGACTATTAATGTTTAATTTTTGTTATGATACCATTACTTAAATGACAGGGTATTTTTAAATCTTTAATAAAAAACATTTTGTGAAATAAAAAAAATATACAAAAAGATTTATATAATTTATTTTCTATTTTTTGTTTTTGATATTTGATAAATACATAAATACTGACATATTGGTATCAGCTATATTTCAATGGACGTGACTTTAAATGTAAACAATTCAATACCACCCATACTCATTTTTGAGGCAAAAGAAGTATATCTACCATGTAATATATTTTCTATTAAATACAATATGATAGAAATATACGGAATCTTTAGAACGATTTTGACAATGTATTTGCTTAATTTATGGCTCGCTGCCGGGCGGACATGCAAATTAACGAATAATATGAACGCGTCTTCCAAGGACATGCGGCTAGATTGGTCGAGACGTCCCGTGTTTTGGGACCAAATAAGAAGCAGGATAAACTTCATGTTACCATATTTTACTGGAAATGCGTCAAGTCGCGTGAACATTATACAATTATTTTAATGGATTCCAACGACAATCCATATCACACTAGCACCTAAAAATATTATTACTTTATAAAATAATCGCAATCGACTTGGCTTAACCAAAATGTTCTATTTATATTATTTTGTTATTATGTCGTATTTAATGGAGTGTTTTATTAAATACTTTAATTTAACTGGCTTTAGCAATTAGGTTTTTTTATTATTATATTCGTGAATATTGATTTATAGAGGTGGGAATCAATCGTCAATTTTCTTTATTATTATAGTTGAGGATATTCATATTTGGTTTTTGTCTGTTAGTCGTATATTCGTAGTCGTATATATAGTAGTATTTACTTGTAACTAGTAGGTATTGTTTTAGTTTCAATTTTATGTTTTTATTGTTTAAGGTATCTCTAATGTCTCGAGGTATTTTATAGGTGAGAGAGGAAATTATCGTTTTTCTTTGCAGTTTGCCTAGTTTTTTTATGTATTTTACAGGTACTTGGATTTCCTTATTATTTTATTAGATACAATGCATTAATTGTTTAAGTATAATATTTTACATTTATTGTATGTTTATCAGTTGTTTAGCCTCCATAGTACAGGCCCTGCCTAGTTTGGGACTAAATAACCGTAAATAACCGTGTGTGTCTTGTGTTCCACGCTTATTATTATTATTTAATACTGTCACGGGTGCTATTATACCCTGTCCTAGGTCCTATAGAGGGGGGTATTTTCAGTAATGACATATACCTCTGCCTACCTTGCAGATAAATACATGAGAATATTTATTTATTTATTTAATTTTTTTTAAACTTTTTACCAAATATTTGAATAATTTAATCACGAAAAAAGTAAAAATAACAAAAGTGGCTTTCGTTCTAGGTTTGTTTATTACTTCCCACACCTAAGCCTCGTAAAGAACGAAGCGTGTAAGACCCCAAGCTGCGCTCTTTTACGTCCACAAAAACACATTTCTGTAATCACCTTATAAAGGGATTACTATAAATAAAGAGGAAAAAGGAAATTAACTGCATTAGACGAGGAAAAGTCCCGTTCCCCTCGCAATATGTGGGCTCCCACTGATAAAACACTTTATGTATGTTTTCGCGTAAATGAAACAATGTGTTATTATGTATTCCTCTCAGTTCCGCGCCGGGAAATAGCGGCGCGTGAGGGAAAATCAACAATGTTCTGATAGGCATATAATTCCAATTTGAATTAGTGATATGATACTGGCTTTTATAATTTATGACTCATGGAAGATATTTACTTTGTTGTAAATAAAAATACCTGATTAATACGTTCCATAACTTTTAGCTATCTACATAGGATTATTACAACACATTACTAAAAGGGATTTAAAGTTAAACAGTGTCAAAAGAGATGTTGTCACTTTCTTGCGAATAATGTTAATAACTTTTAATCACGTTTTGTAAATTTTATGACAACCGTATGTTTTTAATATGCACGCTATGAGACGCTACAATTTTTGCACAGAATTAAAAAAGCCATCCTGTTTCTTGCAAAACCTTTCTTGTAATTTGTCAGCCATCAAAACACATTACGCATACACCGTTTACTTAGCTGTATTCTGAATCTGTATATGAGGAAAATCCCCAAAAATACATAAAAATATGCAGTTACCCCTGTGTAGGTTTATACCCCGGCGTGAGTAGGGGATAAAAAAGAAAATGAGGAGTTATGTTTTCGGTAATAAAGGACGGACGAGAGAAATCGTTTAAGACGCCGCCAAATGAGATGGAACGAATATATTTGATTATTTTTATGGCGTGGAATGGCGATACGGAACGGTCTTGGACTTAATGTCTATTTGTTTTACTAGAATTTAATATAATATTGTTTATGGGCCGGGTTTTATAGGGATCCGTTTAATTTTAAGGATACATACAGAAAGTTTTGTTACTTAACAAAACTTTCTGTATGTTAATTAATAAATGTTGGAATTGGTGATGACTGCGTAACTTACTATTGTGTATGTGTGTGGGCAACGAAGAATATTATACGATATGGTAAAAAGAAACAGTTGTAAGGCTGATAATATTTCTTTTTTGGCCTTTTCAAGCGTGTCTACGGATATATGAATCACATAAGTATGTATGAGTTTAGGTCGAAAACGTGACTGATCTAAAAAAAGTCTGTATGTAAATTGATAGCCACATTCATCCTCGATGTAGGAACATAATTTTGAAACTTTGTAAGAATATATAAAATAAAGAAACATTAAATAAAGAAAAATAATTAAATAACCAAATAGGTATTTTAAAAGTTCTTAGAATATTTTTGTTCTGATTCGATTTATTATTATAACAAAGACAGTCGTTATTTTTATGGCCTCTAAAAACGAAGTCCATGAATCAATACATACGACACAAAAGTAATTTATAAGTTCGCCCGTACGTTTAATTGTAGCGGAGAAAAAACCGTTCGCTATAACACGACCCATGTTTTATCCCTGTTAATTTTGTGACGAATTCGATACGCTAGGGTGTTTCAGTGTTGCGTATCGCTTGTTTTCGTTTATGAGTGTTTCATATTGGATTTCTGGATATTCACACATGCACGTACTACGTGTTTTATTTGTTGTCCATTCTCAATTAGTCTCATTGTCTTATGAGTAAACAGAGTCACCATGATAAAACATTCAATGAATACTAAGCATTAAAACTAGAACCAAAGGAAATTGTAGTACATGTTTATCTAAAAATCGAACAAAATATACTTCGCACCTTTTCGAATTTTATTTTCAAGAAACAAAAGAAGCGACTTTGTTTTGCCAGTATTATCTACAAATGTGGCCAACCCATACAGCCACAATTTTGCAAACTCTAAAGAAAAAAGTAACACACACATACAAACGAACCCTCGCGACACATAATGAAGGGAGGGTACAGTGATATAATGCAGTTTTTTATTGCTTACTCCTTATACCCACAAGTAAAAAAATAGCGACTATACGCGCGCATTATACGTTTTAACTATTAGATTTTTTCTGTATGGGTTAGAGAAGGGTTTGGACGAAGGCCAGAGGGTTAAGTTAGCTTGATAAAAAATTTACGTCGATTCCAGTTTCGCGTGGATGTTCGTTTAGACCAGAATTTTAAGGGTCACACGAGTGCTTTTGTTGTGTCACTGTGTATATAAATTTCAGTAATCACGCTAAAGTCACAGATAGTAAAATAGATACCTGGTTATAGGTATATTATAAAATGAATATCGTAATTTTGTGACGAAATCAAAAGTTTCATAGGCGTTCAGACAAAGGAGTCCTTGATTAGTATTCTAATTTAATTCGGCTCGGGTCGTATCTGTCGCCTGCTTTATAAGAAAAAATATTTATATCTCTTTCTATTAGAAATCCCATTGTTCGCGCGAGGGCCCGTCAGCACGCGACAAAAGGAACATTAATTATAATATCCGATTAAAAAACGCCATTTAGCTGTGCACGGACCTCCTTTGTTTGAGATGATTAAATTTGGAATTACCAACATTAACTGCCATCCCGGGGAGGCGCACAAAAAATAGTTCCTACCTATTTGCTTAGGCTTGGGTGGTAGCGAAACCGCGACTTTTTTCTGCACATTTTCGAAAGCTGGGGCTTACTATAAATATATCAGATTACACGGGAAAGTGCTGCTACTAAGACACGGACAAAAACTATGAGCACCGAGAGACTGCCGAAATATGAGGATCCAATTCCATAAACCACATCGGCCGAAGGAAGCACGCGAGTTATGTCCGTACGTGCCCGCACATAGTAATTAGATATTACGTTACCCAGCTAATCGTAACTCGCACGGGTGTTGTTTTACCCGAAAGGGGGAATAAATCACGATCACTACAACGCTTGCAACACCGCGACACAATAAAAAACATCACAAAAAGAAACAATATCAGAGTGCGGAACAAAAGAAATTATTCCAGTGCGGATTCATCGCGAAAAAAATCGTTATAATCATAAAATAAAATAAAAAAACTGCAATAATAACGGTAGAGAACAATGTGCTGAGAATTTTGTGCGTGCGGAAATGAATCAAAGTTTATTTAGCTAGGCGTAGATAAACTTTTTGACATTCCGTTCTCGAATTCCGTGGTGCGGCAGCTGTCGCGAGTTTAGGATTAAATTCGTTCAGATGAAGAACTGCATTTTAATGAGACATTTTGTTTCGCTTGTCCGCTTTTATAAATATTGCAATTTTTAATAACTCTTCCTATATTTTGAGGGTTGTATTTAGATTATTTTACGATGAATTTAATTTGAACAATCACCTATTACAGACAAGAGAGAAATGTGATCCGATAGCAGCAGAGCAACACACTAGGTAAGCACATATTTTTATAATAAACGCCGGCCACAGATGCGCTATTAATCTCATCCGATGTGTAGTTATTAAATCTTGTAAGAGCGGGACGATGTCCTCCGCGGCATTATTAATGGAAGTGTATCACGGGAGCCATTAGATGCGTAATTAACATCGATCGTGGCTAAAAAACAAGTTCCAGAGAGCATCGGAGGGAAATCGACAGTCGCGGCACTCTCACAACAAATAAAAACGTCATTAAAGATTGATCGCCGGTAGAAAGTATCATTAATATTATTCAATTAATAAAACGTAATTTCGCGAAGTAAAACGCACACCCCGAGGAGGAAAAAGCAATTAGTGGCTAGATTGCGATCCGTCAAAACAACTGCGTCGAGTAGGAAAAAAAGGCGAAGAGCATTCATTAAAAATAGAATTTGCGAGGGGTGAATACGTAAGAAGTTTTTTGCATAAGACGGTGGCGCCCTCGTTTTTTAAGTTTTTTTGTATTCAAAACAAACTATGTGGGCGCACCATAAGCGGTTTTCGTCACACTTGCACAGAGTTGATTCGCCAAGTTTTTTTAATTGTGCTCGTAATGACTGTTGTTATGGTTTTATGGTAGAGTAATGAGCGGAGTCGCCGATGACATTTGCATGTGATCGTAGGGACTTTTTTCGTCACTTTTGTTGATGAACTTTTTATGACGTTTTTTCTAGACGGTTTATAATAGCTAACGATAAAGCTTTATTTAGAGTTTGTGGTTAAACTTTCAGTAGCTCGTTGTTTACGACGAGGGGGGTGGATTATTGTTATTTTTTAAGTGTTTGCTTTCACTACGTCGTGCAAATTTGCTTTGAAAACAATTTTGAACAATATTAATGAAAACAGATGGCGAAATTTGTTATAGTTGGTCTATCATTCTTTAATCATTTACCCGAAAGTCAATACGATGAAGCGGTATAATTTGTGTTTCGGTAACTACGTACTTATTGCCTATCAACAAGGTTTAGGCAATACGAACCGATAATAAACGACTGTCGGGCTGACGTGCCGACAACCCCGATTTGATATTAGCAATCATTAAATTGGAAATAACGCTATATCGGCGATACAGGCTTTTCTTTTATAAATATCTTTCACGTGATCCGGTGCCTCGCCGTGTCACGAACCTAACCCAAACGATGGAAATATTCAAAAGACGATATAAAAAAGACAAGTAAGGTAGCATTTAAAAAGCTTGTTTGTTTAGCGACGAATGGTTTCTAGACATGACACCGATGCATCAGAGCTCATGAAATGCACTGCTTGCAACCGGCTGACGAAGTAAGCCCTATGAACTCTTGTGAACATTTTCTAGTTCTGTACGAAAGATTATTGCACTTTAGAAACACATAACAACCAACTCGTAAAAAGACTCTAAAATGCTAGTTCTTAAATGTTATGTAATAGTTATGGTTATACACACACCGGCACAATTAGCGGAACAGAAAAAAAAAGGAGAAAAAAGAGGGAATTTAGAACAATGAATGTAATTTTTAAACAATATATTATTTAAAATGAAACAACAATTAAATTAACATGTTTTGACATTCATTTGTAACACCATACTTAAAATTTTATAAAAATAAAAATTAAATTAAACAAAATGCATTTTTCTTCGATTTTTAATTATAGAGAAACAGCAGAAAATTCAAGATTTTCCAAAGTTTAACAACAATTTCAATGACTGTTCAATATCGAGTGTTTCCTCCTCGTGCTCTGATGAGGGTTTCCATCCGTCTGGGCATGCTGCGGATGATGTTATCAATGGTTTCTTAGGGCAACCTCTGCCATTCTTCAAGTAATGCGTTTCGCAACTCGTTGAGATTATTGGGAGGGGGCATTCTTGACTTTACACTCCTCTTTAGCAAGTCCCAGACGTGTTCTATAGGGTTCATATCGGGGGACCGTGCTGGCCACTCCATCACCGTTATACCAACATGGTTTAGGTATGTCTGTACTGTGCGAGCACTGTGAGCCCGAGCATTATCCTGCATTAGAATGAAGTTGTTACCAATAAAGGGGGCAAATGGCACAACATGTTCTTCTAAAATCTCCCTGATATACCGATCAGCATTCAGATTCCCGCCATCGACCACTACTAACTCCGTACGAGCTCCTAAGCATATTTCTCCCCAGACCATAATTGAACCGCCGCCATATGCAACTGTATTTTCAAAATTAGACTGGATATACCGTTCTCCTTTGCGTCTCCATACTCGCTGCCTTCCATCAATTTGATTTAACATAACTCTGCATTCATCAGTAAAAAGAACCTGTCCCCAGTCGTCGAAGTCCCAATCACGATGTTCACGACCAAAGTGTAGACGGTTTGTGCGATGATGTCTCTCAAGTTTTGGGGCTTTGGCGGGCACATACGAGCCTATACCCACTTCTTCGAATCTTCTACGAACTGTCCGCTCACTCATCCTTACTGCTCGTACCTCTTCCAGTAAATTTCGAGCCTGCACCGCCGTTAGTCTCGTGTTCCGTCGGACTTGAAGTTGGAGAAAACGGTCATCCCTCCTTGAAGTACACCTTTTCCGGCCTTGTCCTCTCCTTCTCACTAGAGCATTCGTCAATCTGTATCGTTGGATGCTACGATAAATCGTTGATAACGATCGACGAAGGCTTCTGGCAATCGATCTGTAGGTTTGACCATTTCTCCTCATTTGATCTGCCCTAATGATTTCTGATGGCGTTAAATCAGGCATAATTAGATGCTCGTAAATTATCAATATGCGAAAAAACTCAAAAGCCTCAAAAACTGCAATTCAAAGCTTTTCAAATGGAATTCACGAACCTTCTAAAAACGGACAAGCGGTGGAAAAAATGAATCAATGAAAATTAAAACAAAAGAATGAAAAAAAGGGCAGTCGCTTAGTATTCCATTTTTAAATTAAAACCCAAATTTAAAAAAAGCTTGTTTAGCCGGCCAGTAACACGCAAAAATGCGTAAATACTCCCTTTTTTTTCTGTTCCGCTAATTGTGCCGGTGTGTGTATATGTGAATATGTATAGGTACATTGTTCTTTTATTCTTATTGGATAAAGATCTAACATAGTCACAAAGCTAATTAAACTGTAATACACTGATAAGCAAAAATAAGTAGTCATATACACCTGTATCTCTATTACAGATGAGTACCTATCTAGTAGGTAGCCCATTACATAGATTAAAGAAAAAGTTTTCTATAGCACATGAACTATTTACTATATGTAGCTACTAGTAATTCAAATTACACTTTAAAGTTACTCTTTAGGGTTCCGTGCCTAAAAATGAAAAAAAAAAACCGAATCCTTATAGGATCACTTTGTCATCCGTCTGTCTGTCTGTCTGTCAAGACCCTTTATCTAGGGAAGGCGTGGAAGTATCGAGTTGAAATTAAAACCTTTTCACCAAGTTCCCGTTACCGTGAGAATACGGGGATAAAATAAAGCCTATGTTACTTCTTGATAATGTAGCTTTAAATTCGTGAAAGAATTTTTAAAATCGGTTAAGTGGTGTAGCCGTAAAAGCGTAACAAACAAACAAAGTCACTTATATATTTATAATATTAAAGTTTTAAACTCCTTACGAATTTGTATGGAACCCTCAGTGTGCGAGTCCGACTCGCACTTGTCCGTTTTTTTTTACTTTAATAAGATATCTTGACTATTTGTGAAGCGACTACTTATTTTTGTTCGTTGAGTTGAAGATTTTTGTTTTAAAGTTGTCAACTGTAGAAGTATCAACTATTGATAAAACAATTACTTAAAATTATTTTGGGGGGCATATAGTAGGTTCCATAGTTTAGCAGCATTTCAGCAGCTAAGGAATGACGAAGAAAATATTGTTTTTGTTAAACAGAAATCTCACGCATTATCCAAGAGGCGATTGTCAGTTTTGTTTAATTTCTGTACGTAGGTAATATTTTTTTAGCAGTAGGTGTATTATAACGCGTCACAGAATTATTTATATAATTAGTCCATTATTATTACCAATTAATATAATATTATAAAAAAATATGATGTAGGTAATTATTCGTACTTCAATTGTGTCTAACCAAATTTCCTAAATAAAGAGCAATAATAGTAAGGTTCCATAGATAGTCCCAAATTCAGTTATGCTTATTCACTTATTAAGTATTCTATTATTCAATTCTATTATTAAATATAATAATAAAAAAATAACACATTACATAATAGCTAAAATCGATTAAGTAGTCGATACTGAACAATCTAATATCAGGAATTACGCTTATTCTGTTACATACTGTATACGGACTCTACCTAAACATAACAGATGAAGTCCATCGCATGACCAGGGTGCCGTTACATAAGCCTTTGTATCAATTATGGGGAGTGCGAGTTTCCTCACGATGTTTGCCTTTACCGTCGACCTACCGACCTAGTGATAAATATGTACGTTAGTAAGCTTCTTAGAACTCTTTGGTACAGTCAACAGCCCGTGGAGCTTGAAACATTGGACTTTGTAACATTCTTATGTAAATGTTTCTCATAACCAACATTAAAATAAATTTACCACCATAAGCAATAAGATGTACTTAAAAAGTAAATAGCCAATTAGCTACCCATCTATGTTCTAACGGGAGTCCCTCTGCAACCAAACTGTCTTGCAGTTTGGCAGAAGAATTTTGTTTTAAAAAATTGAATGAATTAATTAATAATCTCACGCCTTATATCCCCGAGGGGGTAGGCGGAGGTATTCCATTTCTGGATATACCCACTCTTCACCAAATATTCTTTGGACCCTTAAACGTGATAGGTGGTGTATTTAAAAAATTGGAATGTTTATCCTGAATAAAAGATTGTAGTATTATGATTATTACAATCGCATTAGAGATCAGACTCGTACTAAAAGTGTGTAAAGCTTCATGTGCTCTTGACTGTACAAGTCCCGGTCCGGCATCGAACGCGGAAATCAGGCATGGAAGGTAGCGTAAGCGAAGCTGCGTGAGTCTATTATATTCTTTTAATATTTTAGATATACTTACTAAAATACAAACAAAAATGACAATATCATGAATGACATGGTATACATATGTACCTTTATGTATAGCAAGGTTTAAGAAACGGAAACGGAGCCGGTTTGGATTAAAACGTTTTATTTATGTGACACAACCAATGCTGTCTTATTGGACTACTTCGGATAAGAAGAGCATCATTCATGACTTTATGGGCAGATAACATGAATGTTATGATTGGCCTTGTAGAAGTTGTAGGAATAAAATAGTACCTACCAAATGTTATTTTGCTTAGGCAAAACACCAAAACTATAGCTCTATAGTCAAGCGGCTTATGAACATAAATTCTTTTTTAAACCAGTTGAAAATCTTAAGTGTCCTAGGTGATTTAAGAATGACTCTTATCAAGTATATGCGCATTAGTAATGAAATACCCATTAAAATTTTAAATCATAAAAATAATTGAATTTACGTGTCATGTGTTCCGATAACGAGGAGCACGTGCACAGTACACCAGTTAAAACGATACACCATTTAATATAAATTCAATTTAATAATACAATTTAAATAAACAATTTTCAATAAAAAGCTACACCACATATAAAATTAAATACCTACATGAATATTCATATAAATCAACGTTACTAACAATGACACATTTATCGAATAGCAATTTATTTGCCTATTTATTGAAATTTGTAACGCATTTTAATATATTTTTTGTCAACCAGTGGGTCTACATCTTGCTATCTCTGTTTTACATGGTTCTTTTAAATATATTAGAAAGGGATACCCATATGAACCACAGTAGTGCTAATGACTGATTTTTGTCATTGAAATAGTAGTCATTGATAGAACTTTTTAATGGTTTTAAAAAACGGCGACAATGGTGGTGAGTCGCTGCGACAGACGTTATTTATTGCAAGTCGTAAATTGCATTCGAAATTAAATCGTTTCTAAATCCCGATCGCTTTCCCTTCTAATAATCTTTTTAATGTTTCCAATAATTTCTATAATAATTTTATTAAATGGAAACCTATTCTATAACTGTGGGAATCTAAATTACTTCTAAATCTTTTTATAATCATTTAGTTTAGCTAAGCTTAGATCAGACGAAATTGGGAAAATTATGTGTCATAACTATATTATTTTCAGCTTGACTGCTGTTGTGCTTTTCCTACATCTACACTTCTACATCTACACTAATATTATAAACAGGAAAGATTTGTATTTTTGTATGTTTGTAACGAATAAACTCAAAAACTACTAGAGCGATTTAAAAATTCTTTAACCAATGGAAATCTACAATATCCCTGAGTAACATAGACTATATTTCATTACCGTATTCCCACGGGAACGGGAACTACGAGTGTGAAACCGCGCAGAACCGCTAGTGTTTTAAAAGTTGTCTTGGTGACGTTCTTGTTGTATAATAATAAATTTAATTCAATACAAAGGTTCAATGATTTTGAATTTATAACTTTCGAATTGAATTGATATAATGTTTTTATATGTATTTTGTGTCTGTGGTCGTATTTTGAATATTTAAGTATAAGCACTATCGTAATATATTGTACTAGCTAACAACCCGCCCTCGCTTCTCTTGCATCTATATGAGTTGCGCATGTCGATGAAGAAGCCAAGGAGCTTTTTTCCCGACTTGATTTATTTGATACTGAGGTTCTTATAAGGGCTGATTTTTCAATCGACAGATAAACTTTATCTGCAGAAATATATTGATTCTGTCTTTCTCTGACACTATAGAAAGGAAAAGTGACAGTTGATGTTTATTCTTCAGATAACTTTTAACTGACTATGGAAAAATCTGCCCTAAATGCCCTAAATTAAAATATCGATAACATCAGTAAAAGTGTTTTTAATCGGTTCAGGAATTTAGAGCAGTTATAGCCCTGCGCTCGCTGGAGCCCGCTTCTCATCTGTGAAGCTCGGGTTCGAATACTGGCATGTGTCAATAAGTTTTCAAAAACTTACATACTTATTTATCGCTAGCTTGACGGTGAAGGAAAACGTCGTAACCAGACCCGCAGATCCCTGAATCAACTCTGAGTTATGTGCAGCAGACCCGGCCCGGCGATGGGCTCACCACCTATCACGTTTAGGGGCCAAAGAATATAGTAGTGAAACGTGGGTATTTACAGAAACAGAATACCTCTGCCTACCCCCTCGGGGATAAAAGGCTTGCAGGCTGAGATTATTTATTTTTATTCAGGAGTTCGAGACATATCCCCCAAAATATGATACAAATAAATACACAATGCTACCTACCTCTTTATAGTATTGATAGATAGTAACAGAAACTTCAAATTCAGTGTTCCATTACAAAATTAATTGGGTTTTACAATACCTCTATTATCTTATTTAATTTTCTATAAACAAATACCAGCTTTCCACCAAGAAATAATGGGAACTACAATAAAAATTTGGTGACGTTCAGGACTGTCCGCGAATTAAGAAACCGCACAGCCCAGAGGTGCCAAAGACAATGATAATTGTTCCACGTGAAATATAGTGTTGCCACCGACAAAAGGAGCGTGGAGAAAAAAATACATTTTCTTTGTACCACTCTGGGCCATTCACTACAGGTGGGGCGATGTGGGGTGGGCATGGACAATGGATCGTATCAATGGACGATACCAATATTTTTTGCGATAAAAAAATAGGTATTGAGAAAGTTTTCTCCATTAATTATTTTTTAAACGACGGGCGGACGGCGTGATGGGACGGTGGTTAAAAAAAGAAGGCAGATTAAATGATCGCGCGTTACTTTATTGAAATAAAGAGGTAGGAAGAAGGAAACTATTCCAAATATAATGTGCCTACTTACTTAAGAAAGGGGTTATACATTTTCACCATTTATAATTTAAGTAGGTTCGTAAAAAAACAATAATAATAATACCGAAAGCTCTTAAATACCTTTATGTTTAGTATTTTCAAAATAATCATTTGTTCAAAACAACACTTAACTTTTCCGAAATTGATTTACGAAATACCTCCGTTTAATCGGTATCTATAGAATTCGCATAAAAACAAGCACGTTATATATTATGTTGAATAGGGGTTATCAGTTCAGGCTATTTGTCAAAATCGGCAGCTGCTATGCGCCGGCGCATCCGAGCATAAATCGACGCCGCGACAAAAGACGGCCTTTGATGAGTGCGATAAATTAATAACATCTGCGCTAAATCTTTTTAATTGTAGCTCTTAACTATTTGCAGAGAATTAAAGGACGTTGATTAAAAAAAAGTTATAAGTTTAGAATCCGAAAAATAAAAAAATCAAATTAAGTAAAAAAATTCGGCCAGTCTTCTGGGCACTGTCCTACATGGTTCCTCTTTCGAGGACATTTTTTATTTGTAATTATTGTAAATTAATGTATATTTTCTTTGTAAGTAAAAAAATCTAAATCATTATTTCTTTAGAACGGAAAATGGTTTACAGTATAAGTTTGGGAGCCTTCTATTAAGCGATTATTTTGCTTGTGCTCGAAGAACTTTAAGACGCAATAATTAGAGGTTTTAGCCAACTAAGATATTTTCACAATATAATTGTTTTAATTTGTTAAATTAATAGAAGTACTCGTAGACATAGACAGAGGACGTAACTCAAAAAGTTTTGAAAACTAAATATTAAGATCAACAGCCTGCATTGCCTGCATTTGAATATGATGATGATGCTGTAGGCTAAACATAAAGTTACAAGATGTCAATTCTTAGGATTTCATGAGAACAATGTGAAAAGAAAGTCAGAGATAAAAGCAACGAGTCAGAGTTCAAAACAAAATGTTGCCACGTGCCTATCAACAAAGACTTTACAGCATACATTGTAAAAGTTCACTTTACTTAAAATCATTTTTACACCTTCACAAATAATTTACAGCACCCATAAAAATTCAAAGAACTGCACAGGTAGGTCATGCAGCAGACAAAGCGCAGGAGTTGTCTTTTGATTTAGAAAAAAAGAATAATCCAAAAACAAAAGCAGTTTTACGTCACGGTTTTGAAATAAAAGGCAGCCGTCTGTTCGTGGATTACGTCCCTTGAGATGCGGGACTGTACCACAATTGAAGTATTACAAAGCGTATCAGTTCAGGTAGCTACTGCTAAAATAAATGGAGAGTTTTTGTAAACCAAAGAAGATAGAATTCTTAACAAGTTCGCTTGTACAGTTGAAGAAACCCGAGACGTTAAATGATAAACTTGTTCCCTTGCAAAGGCGATGTTCATTACGTCAGAATCACGAGAATTTGAAATTGATAAAATGCCTACTAATTCCGTTGTACGTGTCAACTTGTTTTTTGTATTTGCATATTCATTTTATCAAGGTGTCTGTCAATCGTCAAAACAAAATAAACAGGATGTTAAATTGTTAGGTTGGTTAATAAATATTAGAAGACCAATAACTGGGATGAGTGAATTCCGCGAAGCTATTTGGTTTAGATAACGTTTGTTTAGAAGATGTTAGTTTCACATATCTCCACCGATGGACGTGCAAACAACTCCGGCAATATAAATTATAACTGAATATCGATCCTATCTCCTAAACCTGGGTAAAAATGGAAACAAACTATTGACGCGACTACGGCAAACCAAGATAAAATAAATATTTTAGGGTGGGCTCGCCCTAAACAAACATATCCAGGATTTGCTGACCGTCGATATAGTTTCAATTTAATACGCCGAAATTTCATCACATTTGGGTTCGTTCAAAAATAAACTTTATCGCTGTTGGGAACGACAACAAATATCTTGTAAGATTCACTGTCAGTTAAATCGCTTAAGAGGGGAATAGGCGCTATCTCATACGATGTTTGCAAATGATTATTTCGTCTCAGAAGAAGTTTTGACCGATGAGTGAAAAAATGAAGCTCTAATTTCGAAAATTAGTCGGAATTTGAACGTGGCTTACGTCTCATCAGATATCGTGGTGGTAAAGTGCGCTAGCGGAGGATTGCAGGGCATATAATTAATATTGAAGCGGCTTATTCTGTGCTCGGGGCAGCACGGGCGCAGTTATCGCGCGACTTATCAAAAGCTGGCAATATTTCTTCATTAACAACGTGCCATGAGGCGCAAGTCGACGTCTTTACCGCTATAAGTATTGAACATGCTTTGAGTATGGTTTGTAAAATGTAGAAAAGTTATGAAAGGGCATGTAAAGCGGAATATACTGAAAATAGTTTTTATACCTTTATAGTACACTAACAACTCAAAAATGTTTCTTGTGTAAGTACGTGTTAAAGTAAACATGGACCACAAACAGGCTTAAAATAAGTTTTAGTAAATTTCTAAGAACCCAACAAAAGCCGATTACTATATACATTCCGTTAAAATTTCTAAATACCAAAACCAACACGTAAACCCAACTTTTTTAAATTAAACAGAAGGCCCAGCAACCAGCGGCGATTTATCAAATTATATGACAGCGTTCGACGAACATAATTTTTCGAAAATTGTAAGAGTATTGTGTTTCATAATTAATGAACCAAAAGGCTTTCTGGGTAACAAAATATTCCCGATCTAAGATTCGGATCGTCATTACTTGTCTCTTTGTGCGACATTCTTTGCGCCCAGGTGTTCATATAATTACATTGGATGGTGGATGAGGGAGACGGATAGATGCAGAAGAGAATGCCGTGGAAAAGGAGCAGAGAATGGCCCTTGCGTTGATTGATAACTGTGACAAAAACGTAGCAGATGAAAAATAATAATTATTTAAGCTTTTGTTAGATGCGTATGAACTTAAATAGGGGTGCATCTTGGTTCTTTCAAACATTATTATTGGTAGAGTTCAGTTATTTTTTGTTTTAATGTAATTTAGACATAAATAGAGAACAGATCTTCATAATCGGGTATGGACAATATAAAATTGTTAAAAATATACATAAAAAAAACAATCTGATTTATGTAGGTGGGTAATGTGATAAATTAACATTCACGCTATAATATTGAGAAAGTGTAGATGTAAACAACTGAATATACTTGTGAAATAATATAGGGAATTTAATATCTTCATTTAAATAAATGCATATTCAAATATCTCTGAAAATGCAAATAGACAACCCTACTGCATGCATACATAGCCGGCTGTGCAGTTCGCATTCAGCTTCAACTAGACAATGAGCATCGAAGCGCGCGCGCAGGTAGACATGACAACAATATCTGTTTTACACTCCTTAAAATCTTCCTCAAACAATTTCGACCTTAAGTCTGACACCATACATCGGTTATTTGATAGTAGTAATTTTTTTAACCGCAAATAAATTTGTTCAGGTGTACTTATTTTTTTGATCTTTCATTAGCTAAGTTCGCGCTTTATGGATCACGATCGAGGGTTCGACGGACGTGTCTTATTGTTTCGTCAAATACATGAGAATTTTTGTCAATAAAAGCTGGGTGGTTCTTTTTGCTTTACTTTAAATATCGGGTCTTTTGAACCTTGAGTTTTGATTGCATTTACGAATTTTTGTACAAAATATAGGTACGTTTGTCTATCGTTAATTGTTAAAAGTTTGTGAACAAGTTAGCGTTATATGTAATCAGATTATAGTATTATAGTATGCTTTCAGATGAAAGCCTACAAGGACCTGGGTCATTACTGAGACATGGGTCTTTCCAAAATTTATATGTACCTCAATCCCGACTCATAGAAGAATTATCACTGTGTACCTAGTACAGTCAACAAAGTTGTTAGGGTTACATGGCCAGTAACTAAGAACTCATTTTTCTGGGGTAGTCATAACTAAATCTTATTCATTATTGTTTATTTCAAAAGGTATCTTTGATCCCTATAATTTACAAAATTCATATACCTACTTATTATTTAGCAAAACCGGTAAGTTTACTTGAAATCTTAATACTAGCAGGGCAACCAACTAAACTTTTTAGTTGAGCTGTGTTTGTCGATTTTTTGTTTTTCGCAATTAAGTGACAGACTTATTGTTAATATAGAGATGTGAATATATATTTATAAATAGCAAAGTTTACAAAAAGCTATGGGCTAGGATTTCGAGTCACACCGGCAAATGTGGTCTAGAATGCATATTTTACGCAGCAACTTATTATTATTATTTAAGTAAGTGTTGTTAAGACAAAATAGCTCAATAATTATAAACTCGACTGGCTAACTACGTTAGTAACCGTATTGTAAAATCAGGATGTGTCGATCACTTTGACGGCGCCGTCAAAGCCTGCCGTCCGTTACGGTTTGTTTAACAAATCTTTGTTAATTATACTTAGGGTAATGCGAAATTTTAATCTTTCCTTTGTATATATAACAATGTTGAAAACGAGTTTATTGCGGTGGAAAATTAATAAGTATAAAATTACATGAGCAAAGATACAGTGTGATATAAAATCATAATTAAGTTGGGAACTGGGGATTTTTTTTTCCGACACTAAAAATGTTGTTTTATAAAAATATAATATATATAATATAATAATTTAATACATACACTTTTATATATTTAATACAAATAAACAACATGTTATATGATTAAAGTGTAATTATTAAATGTCATTAACCAGTTTTTTATAGAATCATATTCTCTCTTTTATTTTCTTATCTTAGGTCTTATGATACTTTGATAAATAAAAATGATTAAATGCATATTATCATTTTTTTATGAAACCGAAAAATATCGACTAAGAAATATAACCTACTTTTTGTTCAGCCTGTGTATAACCGTTTAGCTGATGTAAAGATAATACAATATCTCATATCTCCAGTATCTCAAGAATTCGCTGGTAACAATAATGAGCTATCGAACATTCGTTACGGTCATTATTTGCCGAGCTTAATTACCTTCGCTATTCAACATTATCTTCTCGGCCGATCTATATAAAATAAATCAATTTAATCTAATTAAAAGCATTACATGTTTTTTTGTTCGACAACGAAACAAGACGGTTTATTAGAGTTGAGAAGCAGTAACTATTACAACAGTTACATGTACCGATATTTAAGTGGGGTATCTGGTGTGGTAGGTATTATGTATTAGTTCGAATGTAAAAAAATAATAATGATATAGTGATCTTAGGTTCCTCGATGGGCCTGTTGGCTCAGTTCGTCCCTGCCTTCTGAGTCGGAGGTCGCGGGCTCGATTCCCGCTCAGGGACATTTGTGTGCAAGAATATGTGTTTTGGCTTCGTGTGGGTGTTTAACAAGTATTTATTTGAGTATGTTTATCAGTTGTTTAGTACCCTTAATACAGGCTCTGCCTAGTTTGGGATTGTAAAACCTTATGTAAATTGTGTCCCACATTATAACTACGTAAGTATTTTGCCTTTAAACCTTTGTGAGAACTAGCAGTTATCTTATATAGATCTTGTAAATATACTCGTAACAATATGGATGAAATGACAAAACCCTTTACTTTGCATAGAAAAGTGTTTTGCATATGTTTCTACTGTTCCAATATTTAATTATTCGTTACAGATGACACGAAAAGTAACAGTGCCCACCTCTAGTTTTAGAAGATGGAATCGTGGAGATTAGGAGGTGAGGCTATACCAGCGGGTCACCGATCATATCTCTCTACGTCAAACCGTCCATCCGACGTCGAGTCTATAAATTATTTATACAATCTAATTTAATTTAATTTTTAGTCTCATGAAGTCATGACCTTTTGTTACACTTGGCTCTAGAATTTACTCTCAAAACTTCCATTGCACGTGACTCATGTAAGTTTCATGTTGACTGTATTAAGGTGACCTATATCTCATTAGGAGTGCTATAGAATGTTTCTAGTGTTTTGTTGTATCTATGAATTACAATCGCGAGGAACTTCTAGTCGTTTCAGGTTAGTAGGGACAGACATGGTTGTTACTTTTAAATAATTTTCATTGTATAAAACTACTGATTTCATCTGTGAACATTTTCTGTCAATGATCTTCGATGAAAAATTACACTTGCTGGGAATGAAATATGAGAAATGCAATGAAATGTGATTTCATAAGTAGTAGGCTAGGTGAAGGAGAGAATGAGATGCGACGTATGAGAATTAATTTCAAATGATTTTTCACATATTCCATGATGATCCATGTCTACAGAAATAGTTAGAGTAAGAACTGATAGGTGTTTGCATTACGAATTATTCTGTGGGTATTGTGGAATTTATTCAAAGTGGTTTAAGGAGCAGAGATGTCTAAGTGAGGCGTGTTATTTTAAGGCAGGATGGTCTCGGCGGCCTTGCGTCTCGCCACGCAGTCTACGCCGGTAGTTTACGAGCCCACGCCAGCCACTTTTATTGGCTACCTCGCATCGAAGCCTCCTCACAGCCTCCCATTCACTCCACAAGAAATATACTTTTTTATTGCTCTGTCACTTGGGTAATTTATTGACAATGAACGCACGTGCATTTCTATTAATATTTTATGTCGTAAGAGTTTTTATAGGGCCGCGTCAGAGCCATTGTTGCTCTGGACAGACGGTTTGTTTTATGTCCATCCCAGAGGTTCAGATAATTGTTGTTAATGTTGTTATACAAACCAATGTATATAAGTTACTTCGAATTACTCATCTTCTATGTCTATCTCATTGTTTGCAATGCTAAAACAGAATTGAGCTGCAATGTATCGTGCTATAAGAACAAAAAATTAAAATACTATACTTAAATTATTGTCAATACCTAACAATACGAGTACGATGTATATATATATCGTATATTCACACAGTATTGTCTATTTTTAACATTCTTGTTGGCTCATTGGCAGTGGCGCTACCTGTTGAGCCAGAAGGCATAAAAGTTGCGGCGTCGATCCCCGCCTTGGATCAAAATTCATGTGCTTACTAGCACGTTTGTCATTTCGCTTATAAATGTTTATATTGTGCATTTAAAAGTGCCTATGTTTATCTGTTGCCTTTTCCTCTGTACCTATAGCAGATTCTTTTTCTATACAATATGTAACAGAATAAGCGTAATTTCTAAAATTGGTTTGTTCAGTATCCACTACTTAATCGCTTTCAGCTATTTTTAATATGTGTTATATTTTTCCGAAAAATGATAACTGAATTTAGGGCTACCTATGGACACCGTAGTGTTATTGCTCTTAATTTAAGAAATTTGGTTAGACAAAACTAAAGTACGAATGCATCATATTTTTTTATATTAATATACTAATTGGGGTGTATGAGGAAATTCTCTCATTTTGCGAAGCGTTGTATATATATTTTAAATATAAAAAGTGGGTAGAGTACATCCAGGAATAAAATTCATCTGCCAACCCCCTAAACACATACCTTGGATGACATGTAACCTTTTGTACTATGTGAGTTCCATAACCAGCAACATTCAGCAACATTTTAGTAGACAAAGGCCTAATTGCGAGTTTGAACGTTAATCTAAAGATCCACTGACAGTTGGCCCATAAATACTCCTTTCGCCATAAAAGTCTTGTGTGGTTTTTCATCGTCTGAAGTGCGAGCTTTTGGAATTATACCCCAAATAATGACAATTCTTTCGCTTTGTTCGTAGTGTTTCCACAGCACCACTTGTTACGATACGACAACACAAACAAACACTGGAACAGAATATTATTGGAATCTTGGATACTGTGGATATTTTGGCACTCAACCTATTCGGCAAACCCTACCAGGATCTTAAAAAGTTCTTATAAATACCTACACAAGAAGTAGCAACAAGTAGGTAGGTAATAGTTTGATAATATTTATGTAGAGTAGGGAGATTCGCCTGAAAGATAAAAGCCGAAGTGTCGGAGCTCATTGGACCAACAGCACTCCTCGTAAATAATTCGAGACAAAGTACTGGCAACACCGCAAAGTATGCGCTATATAATTAACAGTTATACCCGTTATGGGCCGTAACTCGCGCGCCGTTCGCTCCACAGACAATGCTCGCATCCCAGGATTCGATTGGCGTAAGATACTTTTTCGCGTAACAATTAAATTATAATATTAAGCTTCATTGCTATGTCTGGGACGCGGTAAAAAAAAGGAATCTGGAATGGTGAACAAATGCCGCAATCCAAAACGGGTTTTAATGTACTCACAAAATTTATATTTTTCTTTATTGATAGTATCGGTAAAACATGCAATAGATGTGTAAATATCAATTAAAACGAATTCGATTATAAGTAGGCAATACTTGGTGTGGCTGATTTGGTTGATAAAAGTCACCATAAGCTCAATCGATTAATATTAATATAGTAAGTAGGTAGGTAGTTCATACCTACTGCGAGTTTCACATGAAGGGCACCTTAGTTATGTGGTTATTGGACTCTATTCTGCAGACCAGCTAAAAAATTTCTAATTTTAAGTTAGCCTATACTTTTCCATAGAATACGAAAGAAAAAGTACAGAAACAAACCATAGATTATAGAGTATTGCCAAACATGTAAAAACCAACTAATTTGATGTCTTATCTGTCACTTTTATCCATGACCTTGTAAGAACGTTGAACGATGTAAGATCGTTGCTAAAATTGCTAAATACTTGTATTTGAATAAGATGTGAATGCGTTCATAAGGTTCAATTTTGTTATTTTGACATTTGTGACATTGTAAATAAATATGGCGTTTATTTCTATTCTTTTCCTTTCCAAAGCGGTGGAAAAGAATAGAGCTAACTTAAAACCAGGAATTTTAGCTGGTCTGCAGAATCGAGTCCATTGTTAAACTTTATTGTTCTTATTAACTGTAGGGTTATGTTTGCATGTTTTAAGAGTATTACGAATTTGACTTTAAGTATTATTTGCATTGTCGAATTGTCAAATTCGTCGGCCTGTGGTGACTGTGCCTAAACATTATTTTGTAATAATTGAATAATATTGGTTTTATTAGGTATTTAGGTTTTTATCTAGGATTTACCTTGTTAACATATTACAACATTATTTTAAAAAACTATAGTAAGATGACATTATCTTACTATTGTTAAAGATAAAAATAAAATCAATAAATAATCTCACGTCTTCTATCCCCGAGGGGGTAAGCAGAGGTAGTTCATTTCTGGAAATACCAACGTTTCACCAGTATATTCTTTGGCGGTATGTGATAAGCCCATCGTCCGGACCGGATCTGTTACACATGCCTCACAATTCATAATTCATTCGGGGACCTGTGGGTGTCCTCACGATGTTTTCCTTCACGGTCGAGCCAGTGAAAAATAAGTAGTTGAAAAACTCATTGGTACATACCTGGATTTGAACCCGAGCCTCACTGCTTGATTGTTAAAGATAATATATAATCAAATATTTCTTACTATGTTAATCGTTAAGGAAAGTTAAACTTTTCCTCTAATACAAATAATATGAGTTTAGCTGTGAATTTTAAGTCAATTTAATTCACATATTATCATTGTTTGGCTTAATGACTGCGCTGATTGAACCAGCAATAATGTTCGGAGATGTGCATTGGCGTTTCTGAGTAAAGAACACTGAATTCAATTTCTTTCAAGAAAAACCTCAAAGCGGATTCTTTCCACAAAAAAAGAAAGTTATTAAAGATGCAAGATAAAATGTATGTGAAGTGTGTGTTTACGTACTGTTGTCGGTCATTCCAAATCAGGATACTGACTTGTAACAGAAGGAAACGTGAATTAGAATTAAAAAGAAACCGTAGACGATATCTAATGTCCAACCACATTGTACGACTCACAATAAGCGATAAACTTTCACAATCTCCAATACCGACTCGAGCCACTCGTCTGAACAATTATCTAATTCAAAAAAGTTCAGACTATAAATCTCTGGAACCCGGAGGAGATAAAAAGGGGGGATAGGAGATGCGCGGGAGTCGCCGCGTTCCAATCGACACGTCGGGCGTCGCGAGCGCATTCCACGGCTTTTTCACGAGATTCTCGCACGCCGTCTCGCCCCTCTAATTGCACTTAATTCTTGCTTCGTGCCTGCTTAAATACGGCTTGGGCCGTTTAAAATTTCTCTGAGAAGACAACACACTCCGCATTGACTCAGATTGATGAGCTGAACCCTGATAGAAGGTTAATTCTGTTTGGGTAAAGGGTTTTTGGTTCCGGGAATAAAGTAAGTTTGCGAGTCGAATTCTATTTATAAGTATCGATTCCCATTTTATCCTTCCAAAGCCGTTTTGGCTTGGCTTGTTGTGAACGTTGGAAAAATGTGGACATGGCATATTAAGTTTATTCTACAACCGGTTTTAGAATAACCGAATAAATATTTCCGAAGTCCTATAACTTTAAAGTAAAGTAATAAACCGCTTCTAATATTATAATGGGCAAAGTAACTCAATCTGTTATTGCCACAGCTAAACCACTGAATTGATCTTTATAAAATTTGGCAGAAAGCTTGCATTACGAACAAGGACATACCTACATTTCTTTTCGCAAAACAAATAGTTCCTGGGGGGTGCAATAACCTAAAGTTTTAAGTTGAGAAAGTCGCGGGAAACATCTAGTGAGTAACATAAATAAAAATAAATACTGCTACGGTATTATATAAACACAAAATGTGCTATATAAAAAACTCTCAGCGCAAACGCAGATAGTTCTGACTTCTGATTGAGCGCTAATTGCGGAGCACTCGCCCATCATCTCACCAACAGGCAACAACCAGTCGAAACATACTGGATTAAACCGGTAAGGGCTACGTGAACTCTGATTGATTTTTTATTCAATACTTGTCAGAGAAAAGACCAAATGAATTTTACCATATAATCAACTTCAATCTTTATGCTTCCACGTTGTTTACACTTTTAAGAAATTGTAAAGACTTGTCTACATTTTTCCAAATTTAAAAACGTTAAAAAATAAAATAAATAATCTCACGCCTTTTATCCCCGTGGGGGTAGGCAGATGTATTTCATCTCAGGAAATACCCACATTTCACCAGTATAATCTTGGTGGTAGGTTGTGGGCCCATCGCTGGACCGGGTCTGTTACACATACCTCAGAATTAATTCTGATACTTGCCGGTCTCCTCACGATGTTTTCCTTCACCATCGGGCTAGTTATAAATATGTAGGTAAGTTTTTGAAAAACTCATTGGTACATGCCTGGATTCGAACCCAGGATATCAAGCCTGAGAGGAGGGCTCGTCAACCGCTGGGCTATCACTGCTCCTAAAAATGTTTGAAGGGACTTAATTGTAAGAGTTAAGTATTATTGTATGTTATTTTATGCAATGGTGATAGGTAAGCACTACATTTGGATTTTGTTAAACTAAAGGGTTTGTTATAAAATAATATTTAAACAAAGGCGTAAGACAGTAAAGACACACATGTCTTGTAGGAATTAACCTCCGATCTAGACGACGGCTCGTCCGCAACTCTCATCAACATAGTAGCAATGAAACCTTAAATCACACCCAATTTAAAAAGGAGAACCAGCTATCCAGCACAGAAAGCATGGGAACTTTGTAACGAGCGAAACCTATTAAAGAGGCGAAGCGTAGAGAAATATCTCACGATCCTTGCTCATTACAAATTATGGCCGCATTCCTATTTCAGAACCTATTAAAGAGCAACAGCTAGGAAATGACTGAAGTAGCTGAGAGGACGCAATTAATATGAGATAATATAAGCAAAAAGTTGCGCGTAATAAATGACAAATTGCCTGCGATAAAAAGTTACTCTAATAAGTGTGGACGCGGGATGCCAAGATGATACACTGTGTTGTAGGCAGAGTCGCTAATGCCTTTTAAACTTGTTAAACTAACTAAATTAAAACTGAACAAACCAACATATATTTTTAGAGCATTACCTAACTTAGTTATGTAGCTAGTCTTGTATTAATAACGATTGTATATGTATATGTTACGGGCAACGTGATTAACTGGGCATTATTAATATGGACCGGCCATTATTAATAATGCCCAAGAGTGATGTGCAAAATGATTAATTTATCACTTTGATCGCCCATTATTAATAATGCCCGAACGCCCGTGGTCCATGTAATAAGTCAGTGTTTGAGATAGCTTGAATTTATCACTTGGACCGGGCAGTATGAATAATTCCCTACTTGTAGCCGCGCAATGACCACGGCCGTTGGCGAGGGGGGCTTACGTGCGGGGGGGAGGGTGCTGGGTTCACGCGCGCACGCAGTTCCAAAAGTTGATATACTCTTCCAGAATGTGCTCGAAGATATTCTTTGCAATTCCAAATGTCACAACAGCTCATCTTGCAAGAATAAATAATTCTGAACTTAATAACTTTCTTACACAGTCCTTCATTATTAGATATTTTTTTCTCAGTTTACTAATTTTTAAACTATTGTTCTTATGTTATATTCTTATCAAAATAAAAGTAGGTATCTAACTATTATGTTATTACATTTTTAACTGTTATTTTTTTAACTACTATGTTTAATAGTTTAGTTTTTGTTGACTTTTCATGAAAATTTTGTAAGTTTAATTTCATTTAATAAACAAAAAGAGTACAGTTCACCTATTTTATTACTTTGCCCAGGATAGATTGTTCATTATTCATAATGGCCGGGAAAAGTGATTGATCATGCTGTTTTAATCACATTGTCCAATTAAGTCGGGCATTATGAATACAGACCGGCAATTATTAATAGTGCCCGGACTTATCAAATTGCCCATAACATATACATTCGGTAAAGTTGAATAGGTACGCATGTAACTGTATCAAAAGATGCTGATTATACTACAAAGATATATAAAAGAAACAATCATGTCACGAAAGTTCATTCCGTTAGCACCGCTGACACGACGTGGCACCTCACAACAACCTTTGTACTCTTTACCTCCGAAACGACCACCCGATAAGAATAGAGACAGGAATGCCACAAGCGCGCGCCGATTAAACTCTTAGGTGAAAATAAAAGAGATTGTTTATAAAGCCAGAGAAGACGACATGACAATAGATGACGGTGATGGACCGAGACTCCGAGCGTTTGGCCGCATAAAACCGTTTCGATCTAAATTCGAATTTACTACTACTGATTTAGAGTTCATTAATTTCCAGACGTGACTAAAACATGTGACTTTCAGAAGATGATTAGGAAAAGTGGGGGCGTGATGTGAGAGAGAGAACGGCGATAGCGAGTGAAAAGGAGGAACGTAGTGGAGGGTCACAGGCGTGATGTCAGGTCAGCCACTTTTGCACCTCGCCATAACAACGCGTCTCAAATTATTATGGACGTTTGATAAGTGTTGTGAGATTGCAGCGTCTTGGTACTTTATGATGTTAATTAAGTGTTTACGTTACTTGCTGAAGTGTAGTATGAGAGATTGTTGACACTTGTCTTGTCGACGGGCGCCGCTCCGTTTTTTTGTTTGAGGAAGTGTCACTCACTCTCGACGCTACTGTGCTTTCACCGTCCAAACGTTTAAAAAACGAGCAATGACATATATTTTTTTGTACAAGAGGCCATATCAAGCTATCGAATGATATCTTAAAACTCGACAGGTATCTACTTAGATGAAAAATTATATGTCTGTAAAGAATTTCATCTGGGCAACATTGATAAGATAGTAACTACGTATTTAGGTTAAGATATAACGTTGAAATAGCTGTAATAAAATAACATTAGCGTAATAACGATTTATAGCAATAAAAACTGCTATGACGTTGGCCAATAAACTTCCCGAATCTCTGTGCGTTTTAAAATAACTCTAGATTAAGGAGTAAAGACTTGAGCTGGTTGGATCTAACAGTGTCGGTCTTTTAATGCGTCTTAATGTATATTTTACGATTGTTACACAAGAAGCGGGCAGTTTTACATCGGTTTAAGCGATTGCTATCTGGCGTTATTAAATCCTCTGATGTTCCGAAACATCAAATTATGAATGAGGAATAAATCAACGGGGGCGGTCGTAAACCGCTTTATGTTTTGTTCTGACGTTCGGTTCGATTACTCTTCTGAATTGCCCCAGATTTGGACCCATGCAAATTCGTAATAAGATCTGTTGCATGGTTATCTGAATCGCTCAATATAGTCAATGAAGTGGATCTAAATCACTGAGTTTTGAGTAAGTTAGCAGATACTATTTTCGATTGTTTTTCGTGAAGTGTGATGATCTTGCTTTCATCATGTTAAACACGAGCTAAACAATGTTTAGGCAAGCAATGTAAAACATTCACCTAAAATAAGTCGAAGATAAATTGAACTCAGTGTCCACGAAAGAAAATGGAGCTTATTTTAACTAGGGTTGTTTGTGACAAAAAAAAAATGCTAGAATCTTAGAAAATGTATCGACGTATCTCATAGCGCCATAGATAGTCACTTAATACATTAGAAATGTTAAGACGTAGATAACGCATCAACACTTCCTTTGATCGCGTATCATAAACGCATTACCACTTAATGAAACATTATGAAAGGCACATATTAATGCTAGGGGTGCAGCCGCGTCAATATGATAAATGCTTGCTGGATGACTCGCACTATGTCCTAGGTTTCATTCCCGATTGGCATAATACTGAGGGAAACATTTGCAGGGTTGCTTAATGAGTTGAAATCGCCTTACGATATTCAAAGGAACTACATATTTCCCATTCTTAGTCGAAGCAGGATTTTACTTTACATTCGACTCGATTTCAAATTATTATCATGATTTAGAATTACCAAAGTATCAGCACACAAAAAATAATTCTGAATGTTCCTTAAAACACACAAACAATTGGGATGTTTGAGAAAAAAACGTGATCAGAACCTGAACGGACACAATGACAACTGCATGCTGATGCTGAATCAATCACAAAAAACGGAATCCGAACAAAAACAACAATTAAAATGAGGCCCGGCCGCCCAAAGAAATATTTAGAATACGTTGTCCGAACCACAATTTCGTTTTTACATAAAGCTAAAACTGTATTCGGGGAGCGAGCAACGATGTCCGGTTGTTGATAAAATGTTGATTTCAGCTCTAAAATATGCATGAGATGCTTATGTAAGTACATTCGAATATCAGTCTTTTCGGTACACTTATTTAAATAACACACACTAGATGGTTAATCCCAATGAAAGAACGACAGGAATAATTCGGATTTTATCTATAATATGAACTCCACTTTTTACACGCCCGGCGTTTCTTGGTCTACGTTTTTATTGTCAAAAAAAGCCTACACGTGTCTTGAAATGTCGTCTTTATTGGTTTAGCCCAATTAATGGGATCTAATGTTGTTCTCAGAATGGACTTAATAATAATAAATTACTAATTTACATTCTTTTATTGGATATTTTATGATATTACGTCACAAGTTATTTATTATCTATTGTGTGGTAAACACGAAAGTTTAATACATAATTAAAATTGTACATTTATTTTATCTTTTTGAGAAAAATCTTGTTTTTATCGTTGCTTATAATAATTATTGACACAGATAATAGAAATCTGCTACATCGTAATTTTTTCTTTTGTACAGTTTTGGTGTTCATAGTGACCACTAAAAATAATTATCTTCAATTAATTAACGTTCTTCTTCATAAATGCATTACCTCGAAGACCAAGAAGTGTACATCAAGAAATCAAGAAAAGTGACATCAATAACAAACAAAACTACTTACGACCTAGTGACGTTTCAGTCAATCCAGACTGTTTCCGATTACATGGCAAAAGTAAAAAAACCGGCCAAGTGCGAGTCGGACTCGCGCACCGAGGGTTCCGTACAACCTTGCAAATTTATGGTTTTCGTAATTTTTCCTTTATCTATGCTATAAGACGTTGCTTCGTACCAAATTTCAAGATTCTGAGTTCACGGGAAGCACCCTGTAGGTTTTGATTCCCTTGCAAGTGTCGAAAATTTGCGGCATAAACGGCTGTATCTTTTGATTGCGTTGGCTTAGAAGTTTGATTTTTTCACAGCTTCAAGGGACAGTAGATTTGAGTAATTGATATAAATTTCAGCTTCATACCTCCACGCGTTCCTGAGAAAAAGGGTCTTGACAGACGGACAACAAAGTGATCCTATAAGGGTTCCGTTTTTTCCTTTTGAGGTACGGAACCCTAAAAAATACTGTGTTTAAGAACATCAGATTAACATTAAATCGCATTTAAAATGCAAATTACAATAAGAAGTACTTCATTTTCCACACTATCAAAAAACCTACTACTACGAAGTGAAGATACATTCCGCCAAGACTGAAGAGCAGTGGAAATTACAAACCATATCATGTCTCAAATTGGCTGACCATTGATGCTATCGAGGTCCTTTAATTTGCAAACGCTGGATCGATATACAGGCTGGCTGAGTGATTAAGACTGAGCGCTGCGTCGTATTGACAGTGCGCCGCATTCTATGTAAAATATGAAGGACTCGCTCGCTCCCGGGCCGGACCATGGATCACTAGGCATATGATTTTGGTAGATGCGGCAATTGTACTGATAATGTTGTTTTTGTTATAATCAATTAGGGGTATATATTAGAACTAGCGACCCGCCCCGACTTCGCACGAGTGCAATGCTTATACTAAAACCTTCCTCTTGAATCACTCTATCTATTAAAAAAAAACCGCATCAAAATCCGTTCCGTAGTTTTAAAGATTTAAGCATACATAGGGATATAGGGACAGAGAAAGTGACTTTGTTTTATACTATGTAGTGATAGTGATAACGAAAGTGAAGCTCAGAAAATATCAATATGCAATTGACACTGTTTATAAATGCATTTAACTATGGATATAATATACGTATTTTATTGTGACGCATCATTGTGATAAACTTTTAAAACAGTGACAGCCCCGGTAGTAAGACCACTACTCTTGTATTCGAGGTAAGAGCGTGTACCTACCAGCACAAATAAATATTTTAAAATTTATTACAAGATTGACGGTGAAGGAAAACATCTTGAGGTTACCAGAAGGCCCCAGAATTGATTTTTAGGTAGGTATGTGTAACGATAACACCCGATATGGCAATCGGCTTACCATCTGTCACGTTGAGGAGTCCGAAATATAAACTGATAAAAGTGGGTATTCCAGAAATGGCTTTATATCTATTTATTACCATTAGATTTTGTTTAAATTATAACATTACACTGAGTAATCTAACATAAACTTGTTTATTTTAAACTTAAATTATTAGTTTAGAACAACTAGGTACAGTCAAGAGCACATGAAGCTTTACATTTGTAGTGCGAGTCTGACCTCTAAGGTGATTTTAATGAGAATGTTACAAAGTCCAATGTGTCAAGCTCCACGTGCTCTTGACTCTACTATCTACTACTACTCTACATCCTTTAAGTAATAACAGGTCAACTAATACATCGACATGGCATGGAAACTAAAAAAACCCGGTCCGACCCGTTCGGGCCGTTGCGTGCAATGCCAGTGAATTGTTTGGTATTCATCCATAACATTGATAACTATGATATGAAATAAGTGTCAGTAAATTTTTAAACACTTTATCTTCAGATTTAACCAGATTGCCATGCCGCATCCAGCCGAAAAGTGTGTTCACGTTTTTCGTACTTCACTTACATTGGTCATTCCAGATATAAAACCGCCTCTGACCGCGGTGGCTCTACAGGTATACCTACTGATTGAATTATGGTTGCACCACAGCTGATTAATGCGACTTCTACCACTGACGTACTATTGTCTGCTTGGATCTGCATCGGGCAATAAGAAGAAGAATGCACGAGACTGAGATGGGGAATGTGTGTAAGTATCGGTATTTGTCTGTCTCTGTGGGACTGTTTTATTTGTTAAGTAATGTTAGCAGGCTTTGTAATGTGCTACGTTTAGATAACAGGGATAAATAAGTACTTTTACTTCAGACTCTTGATCTAAATACACGTTATAGTATGTTACTTAAAACAGTTGAATGACGTAAACATGTTTTTTAGAAGGGGCTAACATATTCTGCAAGTAAACAGAATTTAAGTAAGTACGCTATTAGTTTTGCTTATTAAGTTACATATGGATTCTGGGTAAATATGCGCTCGAAGATAATGGCCAAAGTATACGAGCGGTCGTAACATTAATGCGGTTCGCGGGCCAAAATATCATTTAATAAGCTCAGACCAAAGTTATGTCCTTCAAAATACTTATAATCAAAGAATCAATAAACAAAGCCTCGGAGCGGACATTTTCCTTAAACAAACGAAAATAAATGAAAATTCAGAGGTCGAAATATAAAAACGATAAGAGGATTAGGTGGAACGGGGATGACATTGGAAATTAAGGCTGTTTTCTTTTGTAATTTTCCCCATCTCACCCGAGGGTGGAGTGGCGGGGACGTTAAAAATGTATGTTTTCTGTCCCCGGCTAGCGGGAGGCTGCGCACGGATAATTTCAGGGCATGTCTTCGGAAATACACTTTATAGCCTGCCTGAGACGTGGTTTGTTTTCAATTGGGATGTATACTAAAATCAACAGCAAATTAATTTCTTATAACTTATTTTTGTTGGAATACTGTCTGGTAATTCAGCTATGCTACATATTGCGTTAGGTATCATTGAAACTAATTCCAATAAAAGAATATCCACACCAAACATTTTTAAAGTACCTATAAGACACTAAACTGTAAGTTGATAAACGTTCACCTCAGGACACCTCTAATTGAACATTTATCTGCCCCAGATTTTGCGTTTGATCAAAATTCTCGTCATGCAATCAATTCCTGCAGTGCCCTTAATTGGTGTAATTACTATAGCAGAAGATTAACACAAACGCTTCTTCGCACCAAAACTTCGTTCAAGCGCGTTCCTATAAGGCGTAATTAAATGGATACGCGGACAAAAACCGGCAAGAGGATCGTGGCGCGCGCGGCTTCGGTAGGGTTAGGCTAAGTTCGGACTTTTGCAACTTTGTACGCTAAAACAACTGTTAACTGTAAAACAATTTTTGTAGTAAAGTTACCTACATTATTTCATGTATTTACGACAACTGTATGTGTAGCTGCCCTCTAATTGCAAAGAGGTTGACACAAATTATAATTCCTCCTTCCATTCATTTTTAGTTTGATACACCTCTTTATTATTATTGTATATATTAGGTCGATATTATCTTCCGTGCAACATTACCCGATACTAAAGCATGTATGAGTCGATTGATGGATGTGGATGAAGTGTGAGACATCATGAGATATGAGAGGTGTACCATGTAATTGACTAAGTACGGCGGTGTCACTTTTACTATGGTGACACAACCAAACAGTCTGATGTAACGCCCGAAATATCGTTTCGTTTGTATCATGTTGATGTCGAATGTCTCTACCTACCCCGTCGGTAAAAAAGCATAAGTTTTTGTATGTATCTCATATCATTGTACTCATATTTTACTAAACACAGAAAGGATTAGAGCTAAGCAAATATTTGTTTATTATAAGTATAAGCGAAAATGATTTACCAAACGGAGAGTTCCCGAATAGGGAGCAAGTGGCCGCAGAAGTGTTTTTGTCGCGTCAAAAACACGCGACTGGACCTGCAATAAATTAGGCTGAATGCCGAAAGCCGACACCGCTCAATACTCGAAGGCGTTAAATAAAAACATTAAAGGCTGGTTGAAATAATCGGCGGGAAAAAGCGATATTTGACCGATTTGGTGACGACAGGGCTGAGGACGTGAGGCCGCGTCTGCCGGTGAGCCGACTCAAATAGGCTTTTATATTTGTATTGGTATTTCATTCCTTAACAGTGAAAACGGTGAGTGTTTTGAAGTTAAATAGTGAGGTATGCATCGGATTCTCTGTACCAATATTAAAATTTAAGTGTATGTCTGCAATTTCAACAAAATTTACGTCAAATGTGTTGTGTAAGTATTATGCAAATTACCGTTTTTAAAATGGTTGTCTGTCTCGAAGAAAGTTTGGATTTTAATGAAAATTTTAGGGCTTGAAACAGAAATGTTTACTTAAATTTTCGTGTATATCTCATTATGGTTTTTTGCAGCGTTCAGAAGATGTATATTTTCTTGTTAAATCGAGGTGTATTAAGAGCGGTTCACTATAGTAGTAAATACAAATGAACCCGTTTTAATAAGACTTAAAAAAAAAACTCAATTCCTTTATACCCGAGGGGTAGGCAGAGGTATTCCATTTCTGAAAATACTCAAGTTTCACCAGTATATTCTTTAGACCCCTGTGATAGGGGCAAGCCCACTGGCAGACCGACTGACTGGCCAAAAACAATAAAACATTTGAGGTATATTAATTTTCAGTTACTTATATAATTGTAAACTTATCGATCGCTCTTTATGTTACAATCGTGTTTTGTCAAAGAAGAAGAAAAAGTAGCATCTATAATATAAATCGATTTACATTGTCGGACTGTCTGCGCGCTAACTCGAAACTAGTGAATTTCAATTCACAACTCGCAGAAACTAGCGCCGCATATGAGAGCACGCCCCCTGGACACACAAGCACACTCAGTCATAGTTGCTGCTGGACAATGCAAATTTCAGCAATACAAATAGAAAAGGATGCAATGTGATATTTGTTTATTAAAAAACATCATTTATGTCGTCTCAACACAGATCGAAACATAAACGCTACTAAAAATATGGGTCTCGAAATTTTGTTAAGTGTTTTTACTTTGTTTATTGTTATTGTATTGAGATATGTCGTAATTTTTAATTCTACAGAGGCTAACAAGAAATCAATCTCAACCTGGTGACAACCGCACGACG
Organism: Ethmia dodecea; assembly: GCA_963855545.1. Lineage (NCBI taxonomy): Eukaryota > Metazoa > Arthropoda > Insecta > Lepidoptera > Depressariidae > Ethmia > Ethmia dodecea. The sequence goes on from OY979449.1 coordinate 6,635,907, forward strand.
ATCATACACGGTAGCAAAATAATAAAACTAATGAAAATAAAGCACTAAAACTAGCCGCCGTAAATCCGACATCAAACTGAGCCACGGTAAGCAGAAAGTCGGAATTAGTATTCGAAAATGCAATTTCAGTGCAGTATTCTCGTACATGGAGGGGCGGTCCGAAAGGGGTGGCTGAGTACATATTCATCTTGTTAGGTATGCGCCCGGATGCGCCAGCTTCGGCAAACACAATAAGAGCCTTCTTGCCTTCTTTCAACCCCCCAACCCCCTCCCTCTTATGGAAAACTTATTAGAGCGCGGCCCGCTCGGGAATCCTTTTTCCTTCGGTAAATATTTGAGGGAGAAATTAAAATTTGACAGCGGACGTTCTTGGAGTTGCAAAAGGACGATAGAGTCTATTCTATATGCTCGTACGTGATACTTGAGGCGTAAAATGAAATTTAGATTGAGTTTGGACAGACTGGTAAGGCTCTTTGTAAAGGGGAATAGGATTACCTTTCTCCGACCTAGTGCATAAGTTTCTAATTTACTTTTTCTGCTCAATATGTATTTAAGTATTGGCAGTACGATTATTCTGGAATGTTGTATGCAGTAAATATTATGTTAGGTACTTTATTTTTGTATCTCTTTCGACTATGTGTAGAGTTGGTGTCATGGATGAGCAAATATACTTGTTATATTTGACTTGACGAAAAAAGGTGTTAAATTTACATACATACATATGCTCACGCCTTTTTCCAGAAGGGGTAGGCAGAGACAACAGCCCGCCACCTGCTACGAACCTGGCATACCTCACGCGCCTCATCCACATCCATCAATCAGTTCATACAAGTTCGTCGGTTTCGGGTACTCTTTATCTGGCTACTGGTGTTAAATTTAAATAAGGAGTATTCCTTAATGTACTAAGAGGGTATAATAAACAAAAATAATTGTGGGACACAATTCACACAAGGTTATTTAGTCCCAACTAGGCTACTACTATGGGTACTAGACAACTGATAAACATACTTAAATAAATATCAAACGACCAGACACGAAGCCAACAGACATGTTCATGCACACAAATGTTGCCACCGAGCGGGTATCGAACCCGCGACCTCCAACTCAGAAGGCAGGGTAGGTACCTACCAATAGGCCCGTCATATAACTATATCTACAGAGTTACAGAGTTACAGATTTACCTAGGTACTAAAAATATGCGCGAGTTCCTGCATGAGTAAGGCACATACCCCGTTCCCTGTAAGTCAGATTTTCAATTTCGAGAGCGTGCCAACTTTTAATGTGTACCTATACAAAGCGGACTTTCCCAATTTCGCTATGTAAAAGCGCCCTAAAACTTTCAGAAAGAACCCGCGCTACGCGATGTGCATTCACAACGAGCTAAATATTACTCTTAATGAAAACTCTGTGTTTGAATATACTTTAATATTTTATGTATCAATATTTGTATTATTTATTAAATAAAATATATTGGAATGAATTCTGATAAGATATCAATTTCCTAACAAATAATGCAATAAATAAGTCCTAAGCGAACAAAATTCAATTTTTCACACAAATTAATATGTACCGGGATTGATTGTTTTAACATTACTTTGATGATGACCCGTAGCAAGGGGCACTAAGTACGCAATTTTAAACAAGATTTCGTAATAGAAAATTTGTTGAGAAATTTTCTACGGATTAATTTTAGTTTTCAGTAATGTGCTTATCATATTTTTTCTTATTACTGATTCTGTATTTTGCGTGGCGTGATCTTAAATATTTCGTTTTACTGCAAACTTAGAAGAAGCTAGTGTCGAGACTATGTAGAGAACATTACGAATGCCGATGTGCTTTTTGAATATTTGTAGAAAATAAAACGACATCAGTTCAACAAACGGAAATATAACCTCTACTTTAATTTTAGGTCATTCGTTTTAATAAAAAAGTATATTATTTTATATAAAAATTGTCTGTCGCTTAAAAATTTATAAGTGTCTAATTTAGTAGGTAATTCAGTTTATTGAAATATGTCACTTATATCACAGAATAAGTAATATATTCAAAATTGAACATTTTCGAATTATTATTATTCGTCGTACGCAGGTCTTAACACAGCAAACAAAAATACCTAAGACGGAAGAGAGCACCGAACAATAATTCACACGTAAAACCAATGTAGTGAAAAATGAGAAAGCTAGCGGACGTGCGCGGCATTCTGCCGACCCCTGTAACAAATGAGCACATTTGCCTCCATACGTACAGTACCTTATTTACTTCTTAGGCACATGTTTTTCAATTTAGGACTTCACAGAACTGTCAAGTTGCTTAACGAGTTAGGTCATGTATAAACTAGTAAATTTAGTATTTTTAACAGTCGGTTTCAATCTCATTGTGATTTTTCTATCCACACACGTGTCATAGCGCCCCGTCCTGTCTTCGCACGGTTCAATGTGTATACATATAAACCTTCCTCGTTTATAGCTTTTTCTATTAGTGAAAATTTATCATAGTCCGTTGCGTGGTTTAGAAGAAGTAAGTAGAGAAACAAACAGAGGTAGATAGCGACTCTCTATTATACTATTTAGATATACATATAAGTCCATAAATTGAACTCTATAAAAACCTGTCTTAATTATCAGAAAACCTTTTCAGAAACTCTTATATTATATACCTACCTTCCCGTAATTATATTTTACGATACAAGGTCTTTATATAAGGAATTAAGGGGTAATGTCTTTTCAGTAATTAAAGGGTGGCCGGGGTGGGTTCGGAGGCTGCGCGGCTGGGCGTGGCGCGCATGCGTGCTGCGGTTTAATTACAGCGAACAACAGCTCATCGACGCCTTGCGCCTTCATTAGGGCGCTCACCGTACACGCTTGTGATAGGGCAGTTTGGGGAAGGATGGGCCTTGGACTGTAGGCAATTTCGTTATCTACCACTGCTATGTACTTTTTTAATTAGTGTGTCTTTTTTTCAAAAAAATAAAAGACTACAGAAAGTTTCACCATATTCACAGAGACAAAGCCTTAAGTATGCTATCGACAAATAAAGAGTTAATTTTCTATAAAAGCTTAGGATCCCAAATCCTAAATGTAATTAGTAAAAATTGTCTTTAAAGCGGTTAACAACTGACAAGGATATCTAGAATGTAGTATGGAATCTCAAATTTGTGGCAGAAATAAATAATTAATTATCATACATTAATATAAATTTCATTTATCAAGAAAGGGGACGTAAAATGATTTACACAGGCAATAAAGAACAGCAATAAGGGGTAAAAAACTAACATATCTGGCGAACATTCAAATGAAATGGGCTTGAAATCGCAGATAAGAAGGCTTTAAGAAGGAAATAAGGCGAGGCGGGGGAAGGGCGCGGTTAAGGGGGGAGGCATTAGTGCGGGCTTCCTAATATAAATAGGGGTACGACACAACGTTAGAAGTCGATTTTACTGCCCCAGAAATGGGATTTTGACAGACTGAACTAAATTTACGAATGGGTGATTCTGTATGTTACCTATTCTCTTTCACAGAGTTACATAAATGAGTTGCGTAAGCTTATTGTATGAAACATTATAACAATAAAATAATTGTAGTTTTTAAAACGCGCAGCAACATTTGGAGGTCGATTACGTTTTTTACTAGGTAGGTACTTTTAAATTTTAATTAAAAATTTGTAGGTAGTGTAGCTTAGTAGGTACTTCTATAAACAGAAATATCTATTTACATTTAAAAGAGATGGATGTTAATGTTAAATTGATTGCTATCAGGTTAGCAATACGTCATGCAAGATTTGAACCAGAACAACTTTGTGAAATAGAAATGCATAAACGCAACCCGGATCCTATTCACGAACGCGTGTCGAAAAATCTATAATAGCTATACATATTTTAATGCTCCGTTACCATAGTAAAGCAGATATATCTAGTAGCATATCTAAATAGGACGATTTAAATAAAAAATCGCAGCACGCGACGAGGTGACGGTGTTCATGTAAATCGTACTCTTCAGAATCACGTCACGTAGGGAGGAAGGGTGCATATATTTTTGATTTGTTCTTGACTAGGCAATTTTTTCGTCTATTCTTTTTTTGTACAACTGTAACGATGGTTTGTTGAAAGCGGGTTGCAAGATTGACTGCCATCAACATAAATCTAAACTTTTGGGGATTATTGAGATCTTCTTAGAAACATTTTTGATAGCTTTCTGAGTAACTTTAGATTGGATGGTTTGCATTGGCTAACAAAAATATAATATTTGATATTACATCCATAAATAAAGTTAACTTAACACATAATATAAAGTAAACAAAGGCCGTCATCACCAAGACAATATCCCAATAAATCAAGCATTGTGACCTTAAAGGAGTTTGTCACATTTTCCAAGCTTTCAATCAAGAGGGTGGCCGCCCGGAGTAAGGAACTCTGCCTTCATTTATCTCATGTCGCGCCGGCCCCGGAATTATGCCCCAGAAGATGTTTCGATCCCGATCCGACAAGATATGTATCTGGGTTGTAATTTTTCTTACCCATCTCAGTATTCGACGCACATTTCGCCATACACGGCTAGTAAGCTTTAGTTACGCTTTTGTTTTAAACGCTGCAGCGAGTGACATTACCAATTAAAACGAGGAATGTAGAAGATGAAGATGAGATGTTTTAAAATGCAGTCGACCACTCAACGTATACAGTAAGCAAAAACTTAACAACTGAGACGCAATTTAGAACTTTTAGTAAAAAGTAATAAACTGACACTAAAATTGTTATGATAATAACGAGATATGTATATAATGCTTGATAGCACAGGCTATTAAAATAATGCACAGTTGACTCAATTTAAAAACACTCATATACATTATTGGGGAAATGTAAATGGAATGTAAGGAAAATTCGACGGCAGAAAATGAAAAAGTCGATGATTGAACGTTATACCTTTGGGAATAAATTCCCCAACAGAGTAGGGGTCTTACACGTGTCTTTTAGCTCCGAGGTAAGGTACGTCTCAAGAACAATCTATGGTTTATAATTGTGGGACACACACATTATATAACATGGCGACGTAGGAGAAAAGGATTTGTAAGATTAAAACTAAAAGGTTGAATAGACAAAAGTCCTTCCAAAGGACAATGGCCGTGGCTGGCGAGTTTTTTCCTGCTCTGAAATAATTACGCTTTACAAACTGTCCCCTTTATCTCGTCTCGGTCGTTTCCTATCTTCGTTTGTGCCATTTATTCTTGGGAAACGGTCGGAGATGCGTCGTAGGTATAGTGTACCTACAAATGGACGTAGGTTTTCGCTCCGCTGTCTCAATGGGTAATGATACTGTAATTACATAGGGAGGCTGGTGTCCAGCCACGGACTTTGGGCTTTTACACGGCGACAGTTTAAATGACTGAAACTTTGTAATCCAAATGTTTATTTTGAAATTGAATGTGGTTATATTTTTATGAATTTTTTTCCCTAGAATTCTAAGACTTAATTTTACTTTTTACGGCTAAAGGTAAGTTTTGCAGGTCGGATTAAAAAGTGTTCACATCGGTCCAATAACGATTCAGTGCTACATGATTTTAGCACTAGATCAAATACTGGATTCATGTAAATCTATGGCTGATTAAATAGCACTTGATTGGTATCGACTTTCTTAACCAATAACAAGTTTCCAATCCATTTTATCTTATGTTTACGTTTCATTTTCATAACAAAATTAATTTCATGTTTCCATTCGAATTATTTATGAGTTCGAATAAGCAATAAACGTATACCAATAACATGTATTTGCTTACGGTCGTTAAGACCGTGGATTTATCTAAAAAGGAGAACAAAAATGTCGCGGGTTAACCCTGCGCCCGACGTCGTAAAAGAGCCAGTACTACGGGCAGACCGACGCAACAAAAATACTTTATTTATATGCTAATGTAATTTATATGACGCTTAATGTCTTGTGGCTGGTAACGCACGATTCTGCTCCATTCTTTCACAAAAATAAGAACGTTGTAAAAAGGACCGTGTGTGGTTAAAATTAAGGTAGCGTTTGTAGGGAATGTGTCGTATGTCGATACGATTATGAATGCGCGGTAGGAGGTAGCTCCCGACCCAGCTTCCTTAGAGGGGGAGGGGGCTGAGCAGGGAGAATCAATAAAAATACGCGAGAAAAGCGTTGATTATACAACGGGAATTCGGTAGAAAACTGCGCTTCCATAATGCCAGATGTGAGAGAAATGATGGCTGAGCTTTATAGGCTTACTGAGAATATTGGTGATAAGAATTCTTATTTATTACATAGCTAATTGAAAAACTTGAAGTCCCTATTTTTTGCATAGAACATGCTAAAATATCACGAAGTCCGGTCCATTGACACCTGCGGCCGTTTCTAGACTATGCATTAAATATCGTTAATTGCACTAAAATAAAGAAACAAACTGTTTCTTTTAATGAGACCTTTATACTTAAGCTAAAACGTTTTTCATAAAAGGAATAATTTACAGATGTTCGCATAAAAATAGTTTTTTGAGTGCAACTGTACCATTTATTACTTAAGTATTCAGTAAGAATACTTGTAGGACAAAAGGACACACATTAGACATTCAAATTGGACTAAAACAAACCATAGCATCGAGTGATGGACATACCATCTGAATTGTATGGAATTTGCATGAAACTCAGCGGGATTGGAGATTGAAGTCTGGACGCGGCCGCCTTTAATGCAGATTTAACCAGATATGAGATAAATACGAATAATCTGCAGAGAGAATATTAAAAGACACTATTAGATGAGTACAGCCAACACAAAAATCTACTGAATTACAACTATGCCAGAAGAATGAGTCGTGTTGAGTGACTACAATAATTTTCACATAACATGTAGAGTTACAGTTTTGGAAAAAGTTAAGTGGCTATAGAAATGTCACCGTGAAATTCACCTGGGCCAATTTATCGCTCACATAATTTGTAAAATTACTTAAGTAGGTACTTACCCACATTGACATGGTACAGAACAAGTAAACGTCAAGGTGTTAACTTACCTGCAAAAAAAAGGAAAAACATTTTTATTGCGTCACATTAATAACAATTTATTACCTATCAAATTAATTTCTCGGTTTATTTTTGGAAGAAACTGTAGGTGTAGAGACAAAATATTTTAATTTATTTTGATCTCTATCGTCGCAATGAGTAATTAAATTAAATATAATAAAACAGATAATTTTAGTAGTGAGCCAGCTTCTAGCGCATGTGGCATGTGTGTGTCGGTGTGTGGCACCCCAGTTCACCATCAGTCACGTTTAGAGGTACAGTGTGTATAGTACACCTGTGAAAAGTAGGTTTTTTTGAGAAAAGGAATACCTCTGTTGACCCCGCTTGGGGATAAGGCTTATGCGAACTTATTTATTTATTTACTTTTACAAATAAAACTAATTTTCTGGCCAAAACCAATAAACTATGTTCTTACTGATTATACTGGTACAAGTTTTACGTGAGGCATTGCTTGAGTAGAATGAATTACGGTACGTAACCTACGTCCTTTTTCATGTTATAGGCTAGTACTAGCCTATATAGGTAGTACTGTAGATGGCAAACATGGCGATCGGTTAAATGGTTTAGGCGCGAACGGATAACATACAAACTCGTTTTGACATCTGATAGTTAATTAATATTAAAAACAAAGTAAAATAAAAAAAAAATTTGGGGAAGTATTTAGAAGTGGACCAACAGCAATATTATTAATAATAGGTAGTCTTTCAGCAGAGATCTAATATTCTATTTTTTCAGTCAAATAATACATAATTAAATGATTAAAAATTCCTCATTGTTTTGTCTACACTAATATTTGTTCGTTTGTTTAAATTGAATCAGAAACTACTGGACCGATTTTTAAAGTTCTTTCTTCAATGGAAAGATACATTATCAGGGAGTAACATAGGCTATAAAAGTGAAACCATGCAGAACAGCTAGTTATTTTTACTTTTCTTTGAATATTGTTAATCAAAAGGAAAGGAAAAACCCGTACCTTCTGCTTGTGGCGGCACTGGTAAGATTAAAAAATTACTACCCTTATTCTAGTGCAGTCGAGTGCTACCCTGATGACACTTCGAAGATGAATACGAATCGAATCGATCAGACAAACTGTTTAAATAAACTCTTACGCTTTAAAAAACGTTATGGAGAAGTCGGATAAAAAGATGGAAATTGCGTGAAAGGTCAAAACAAACTACATTATTACAACGTAGGTTGGTGACCAGTTATGCATACTACACGTCTATACAAAGCTCAAAATATGGGTGCACATAAAAATATCTTATCAAAAGGACAATACCTCCAATCGTGTCGCGACCGAGCAGTGTTTCGAAAGACCTTTTCATTTCTCTCAAAAAAATATATGAAAAAAACACGCTTAATATTTGCAGCACGGCGAATTTAAGGAGCTATAAATTTTTGTCATTAGGATAATAATAAGAGTTGGAGTGGTGTCGCGGGAACAGGATGTTATAATGTCTTTTGTTCGAGTCTTCGTAACTCGCATACCAATGTACTCTGAGCTTAATATTCGTACCTCATTTTTCTGATTGCAATTTTATCCCGATGTCTTAAGAAATAGTATCGTCAGTTGGTTATGCATCTGTAACGAGACTGAAGAAAAATATGGAAGTGCCAATTCTTTGAATGACAACGCCCATTTATTAATGAATCTATATGCAATTTAAAAACGCTATATTATTCTTCAAAACAATTACATGAAGAGTTTCCTTGGTTTTGCTCACAACTAACTGCTTAGTACAACTTTTACTACCATTATTGAGGAACTGCATTCCTAATTAATAAAGAAATAAGGATCAAAATGTGTAAGTTAGAAAGTTCATCCGAATGGAAAGAAAATAATCATGAATTACAACCTACTTAGTGTATTGCGTTTCCGCGACAGAAAAACCAGACCAAAATCAACTACAGTTTTGTGAAAACTATCATCAACGTAGAGAAGGAGCTGGACAGCCAATCGTAGAAGTAACTTCGACTCAGGTCATGATTAATAAAATCGTCTAAACTACCAGTCAATAATCGTGTATTTCCCTATAAAAACCCTATAAGCACAGAGGTTCCACTTAAACATTATAATAATAATCTTTATTTCAGGCAATATTTACATTAGTAGATAACGTAAACAGAGGCCCATAATATATGTTATACGAATTGTCGAAAGGGTGCCTAATGCCACCAGGAACCTAACACCCATCAGCACATCAGCATAACAACCACAAAAACTAGCAAACGGCGGGAACCGTGCGCTGTGACAAATCGCAAAGACAGATGAGAGAAAGCTTTTGCCACTGATTTACAACTTATTTGATCACTTTATGATAGCGAAAACTGCTTGGAAAGCTCATAAAGCACAGTGATGCAAATCGCATGGATTAAGGCCTAAGGCTTTGATATTATAACGGAAAGCAAACTCTTACATGCGTGACCAAATGCGGGAGCCCATCTGTGTAACGGAATAGAAATCATCTAACAACCGTGAGGATGAGGCAAAAGGGAAATGAGATGAGTTGAAAGGTAAACGACATTTTAATAAGTTTATTAGTAAATTGTAAGGAAACGTCCTCACACTTGTGACATTTTGATTAGATGTTGTGCAATTCATATTGGCCAGAAATGGGTTGTTACGGTATGTGGTGGGTAGATTCTTTTTTTTCTCATTAATTTAATGTTCTGTTTAAATTTAATGCATTTTATTAGGTATAAACATGCATTTCTATTTCAAAAAATAAATATTGTACGTCCGAGATGGACAAAACTGTTGATACCCACTGAATGAAACATGTAACAACTTTATGTACACAGCAAACTGTGTACATAAAGTTGTTACATGTTTCATTGCCAAAGCATTGAAATCTTATCTTATCAAAGTATTTTGGTGTAGGATAAAATCTTACTCCTTATATCAAAACCTTACTCCTTATATCAAATATTGGTAGGAGGTTTTTTGTTATGATAATTAGGTATGTATTTGAAACAGTGTCAATTATATTTGTAGATCGTCCAAAATCTATAAAAAAAAACATGTGAAATGTAAAAAACCCATTCAAATATTGCACATGAGTCATTTAGGCTTAAAAATAGCAATATAAATTTTAACAGCAGTTGGACAAGCAACAGGTTTTAAATAAGAATTAGCTAATTTAAATAAAATGTTGTAATTAGCATGCAACAGGGTGCGCGGATCTTTCCATTGTTTTCGCTAAATGACATCAAAGTTGTGGCGACGAAGTCTATTTAGCATGTAAAATAAAATTGTTAGCTGTTCTAGGAACTAAGCAAGCTAACAGGTGGACTAAGTCAACACACACACGACTAATATGTCTATAACATATTAATGACTATTGTTAGGCATTAGCGGCGGTGTACACTGAATACTGAATGTATTGTTGAGACTGTTGAGAGCGAATATTTGACTATTTTAGTGAATTTAAAGCACAGACAAGGATTGTTGTTTATTGATTGGATTTTACTATTATCATATAACTCTAAAGAATAAAAACCGGCTTCAACTTATATGGTTTTCCTAAGGACACCATTGTCAAAACTGGGCCAAATTGGAAATGGAACCACACGGGAACCAGCTTCTAAATAATAAATGTTCAAATCGGTTCACCCAGTCAAAAGTTCTGAGGTAACAAAAAAAAAACATACAGTCAAATTGATAACTTCCTCCTTTTTTGAAGTATCTTGAAAATAGGTCCCTATCGGAAAAATACTGAGAATAATGAATTATACAGATTATTAGTCATTACAATAAATAAACCCCACCAAATCATTTATTTATTCATTCAATAGACCGAACGAATACTGAATGATGATAAATTCACTCTCGGACCATTCTGTAAACTATATTAAGAATTATTCCAGTCTATTCTAATCACTCCCTTATAAAGAACACCGTATCAATCATGATTTAGTAGTGTGTCCTTATGTAGAAGGTAACGAATGCTAATGAAAGATAGAGCTTACAATATGTAGGTTAATTTGTATGTTTGTTATGAAGAAATTGACCTTAAGTGTACTGCATTAAGGTTTAAATACTGTACGATGTTTTTGTCTGGATTTGGCCAATAATTTATTTATAAATAAATAAGTAGAAATATTCCTTAATTAATCCAAAATAAGGATAGGATATCTGTATTTTGTCTTACTCTCGTGCTTCAAGCTACAGTATAAAATTGACAGGTAACAGTTAATAATAAATGTGTTTATACCTACTCATACTATTTAATGGCATCATGGAACAGTACATGAAACAAAAAGACAAAATTATACATCAATACATATAAATATAAAGTGTCACTGACGCAGGCATATCTATCTTACTGAATTTGTCTATGTTACTGAATTTAGAAAATTACGAATAGAATGGTTCAAATAATACCTCATTTTATTTATCACATTAATTTTATGTCAAAGCTACAGAAATCCAAAATAAATATTATACTCGTATTAAAGGCTTTGTAAATTAGTACTAACAAAGTTCCTACAAGTTTCCGAATTATGCTACACGTGGATGATTACTCGAACGAGATTTCTATTCAGTCATAGTTTAGATTCCAGTTATACATTGAATGCGATATTTGTTCACAAGGTCTTATGATAATCTGCTCTTATTTACTTGAATGTTCCCGAACCTGATCTGTATTTATTAGATAAAAAAAATGGAAGGCGTCACGTTGCGATGCAAAAAAGTAATAAAAAATGAAACTGATGGAAAGGAGTAAAAAATCTGGGTGATATTAAAATAAACGAGACATACGAGGCACCGTGGTGTTTGGGTTACAGTCACGTTCCGCTGTAATGACAAATTCGCGACCATTGTTATTGTAAACTGGTGGATTTTTTCAACGTCCAAGGTTTTCATTTCGAGTAACAATGTGAACGTGCCCACAGAAATTTTTATTAATTATGCAAAAAACTGTTAAAACGTTTTGATTTGTTATAAATTAGAGGTCGAGGTTCTCTAGACAAAGAGTTAATGTTTCAATTAAATTTCTCGGGTCAGAAGAGAAATCTGTTATCACGCGGTGCAGTTGCCCTCAAACCATGGATGCGTGTAATTGCGATAAAGACAGAGCAATTAAATGTTTGACGCAACGGTTATTAGCAGGGGGCGTATTAACGAAATACAAGTGTAATTATCCGCCATTGCTGTCCTGCAAAACGTACTCCGGCAATGTGTATCTTAGACTCGCTAACGAATTGTTTCGTCCATTGCGTACAAAATTGAGAGTTTAGAATTGTTCCTTGAAGGAAGCAGCGATGTAGTGTCATTTAGAGTTACGAGGCCGTGGTCTGAGTCCACAAGTATTAATTACAGTGTCACGCAGGGCCCATTAGAGCGCTCATTAGGTGAATAATGCCTGTGTAAACAATGAAGTGATGGGGGAATCACGCGACGTTGGCTTGCAGTCGACCGTGTTCTTACAACCGCTTTTGTTTGCGTATCCGCTTGCCGAAAGTAAAACAGGCAACATTTGCAATTAGTAACGATTGTTCTATTAAATGTGAACTTACAGAGCAAAATGTTCACATTGTTTATGAGAATTATCACATGCTAAAACTACGTATATTTTCAGAAGGCTTAAAAAAATCTAGCGGTTAAAAGTATAGGTAGAGTACGTGTTAACTATTTAGTCCCAATATAGATTTGACTATTTTAGTATATTAAAAGAGTAGTATAACAAGAAAATCACGTTGTTACAGGTTCTGTTTTATAGACAAAGCAGACATGCTTAATACTAAAATGTAGTTTCATTTAGCGAAAGAAAATAGGCAAGGCAAGTATGTGGTTTTACAAAGCCATTAATCCACTAGCATTTGAAGTTGCTAAATGCCAGGACGGTATGATGATATTTTGCGCAAAATTACGAATTCAAACGTCTTAATAATTACACGGCAAGCAGTTTATAAGACAGTTATTGGCTTTTAGTATTGTATAGTGTGGTGTAAATCTCATTAGAAGCTTAGCGAGTCGTGCACTTTGTGGGTAAACAAGTTTGAAGTTAAAATGGATGGATTATCATATTATTTAGTAGTGAAATTCTTTAATTGCAACTATGATTTGTTAAATCAATAATAATTATTATTCATAAACTGAAAATAAACAAAAGTATTTTAGTATAACAAGGAATTCTTTTCAAATGTTATGGTTGGTATAGACAAGGAGTAGGAGGATAAATAAACGTAATAATAATGAACTGAAGAAGAAAACGCGTAAGCATATAATAATATGTAACTACCTACCTACTTTTCATATGCACTATTTTCCATGAGGCTTGTCCAAAGCAGAAGAATATAAATTTAAAAATGATTACAGTACTTTTAACACCAACATGAAATATAAGGAAGTATGGTATAGCTTGTAAATTAGTCTCGCAAATTGTTCATTCTATGTTTTTAGGCCGGATTTGTTCAATCTATAGTGTTACCTAAGTAAGTGAAATACATCTACTATATAAAAATAAGTCGGGTTTTCCTTCCTGACGATTTAACTCTAGAACTGACGAACCGATTTCCATGGTTTTGCATTCGTTGGAAAGGTCTAGGGCTCCGCAAGGTTTATAGCAAAGAAAATTCAGCATTGCACCCGTGCGAAGCCGGGGCGGGTCGCTAGTACTCTATAAGAATTTTGTTGTGGTAATCTGTAATTAAGTCAGCACTTAGATTATTGTAGTTCCTAAGTGTATTTAAATGTTTTAGTGTATGTCTTGTTGATTACCCAAATAAATAAATAAATAAATTTTCATACACTATGTACTGTAAATAAAATAAAATAAAATATAAGTGTTATCCCAAGTACTTATAAATATTATATCCTATAAATAATATCAAAGATATCCCAATAAGCTTTACTATACGACGATATACTCTTAATATAATAAATACAATAGTTGTGTTTACCAGTTGACGTGATTTTTTGCATAGAGATACTTGCAGAGACAGAAAGTGAGATTGGCTACCTTTTTCCGGGAATGCGGAGAGAGAGAAATATATGATGTACACGCCCGAGGATGTCGGCAGATGTATTCCATTTCTAGAAATACCCAGTTTTCAGCAGTGAGCGGTGAGCTCATCGCCCAGACTGGGTTGTTTTTACACATGCCTCAGATTCAATTCTGGGACTTGCGGGTTTCCTCGCCATGTTTTCTAGAGCTATTCATAAATATGTACGTAAGTTTTTTAGTATAGTTAAGCATCACGCATAAGAGGTTGACTCAGTAACCACAGAGATATCGCTGCTTTTTTTGGAATGGAGTCCTGCACAAGAGCTAGTAATTAATATTCAGATCTTACTAGGTAGGTACTTAGCACAAAACTTTCTAGTGAGTCTGATAAATGTGACTGGGTGTATAATTCAGCCGTCGTGGACTGCAGTCGTGAGCTTGCGGATAGCTGGGTAATTAACTAGCTGTTCTCGGTAGGTGCTGGCTCGAGTTAGTGGAATTCGATTAGTTTTATGCCTTTTAGTGATAAGTTTGCGTCGTCAACGTCGTGTCTGACAAATTGGAGAAAATAAAGTTTTTAGAATTGTCATTACGTAACAAGAAAAGGTTTCTTCCGCAGGGTTGCTATTTTGTGATGTTGTCACAAGGCTTAGCAAACGTAAAGATTAGTCGAATAGAATGGCAAATGTATGGAGTTGACATTGGCACTCAACTTTTCACGCTCGCGGTGTTACTTATAGCGCGACCAAGTAAAATTGACGCAACACTTTAAAAAAAGAATAAACTGCCACTGCCTAGGGCGGCTGATTTGGATAGAAGGGTAATTCAAGACATTCCAATATTTTTGATAAATGCATTTTTGTTGTATACCTAGTCTGCAGAGTCGTGAGTATAAAATAATCAAAGCCGTGTGAAAACACAAAAATATTTTTACAGAGCGATACAAATGCATATAAAAAATTGAATGTGCAGTGACCAGACCAACGGTTTCGATGCGTTATTCGTAATACAAAAGACTTCATATTATTATTAGTAAAAAGACAATCCTGTTTAATTAAAACTAAAGTTAAGTCGCCATTCAACGTGACTACATCTGAAGAGGTCATGAATAGAATGGAACCGAGGGGGCACTTTGATTCGATACACTTATTGTAAGTCCCGTTGCTTTGCTAAATAAAAGGAATAAATAAAAGAACTGGTTCTTAGGACAAAGGGCCCTCATAATGAGACCCAGCATATTGTGTGAAGAGCCCTTAAAATCGAGTCAAATATTGCGTCGCAGTATTATTTTTAATGGGAGCAATCTAAAACTCCTTACAGTCAGATGCTTTCTTAAAATGCTGTCTTGATTCCAGTCATTTTATTCAACGCAAGATGACGAAATGCATTCAAATAATATGTTTAAAGTATAAACTATACTTCCGTAGTAAGGTATAGGGGTTTAACCATAGACGTAGGAATATCGTATGGTTAAGCATCTTATACAAAATATGACGAAGTTCAGACTCAAATGTAATTTATTATGGCTCCCTAAAATAAAAAAATAAAAAAAAAACATTATATGTCGCCTTATCCCAGAGGGTCGTTCTTGAGACCGGGTTCGACTCCTGGTGAGAGCATGTAATAATATGTTTAAAAATACGTAAGTACATATTTTTTACTAGCTGACGGGCCTGTTGGCTCAGTATAATGGAGGTCGCGGCTTCGATTCATGCTCGGAGCCAAATTGTGTGCATCAACATGTCTGTTTGCTTTGTGTCTGGGTGTTTAATATTTATTTAAGTATACGTCTATCAGTTATTTAGTACCTATAGGTAGAGCCTGTACTGGCTCTGCCTATTTTGGGAATGAATAACCATGTGTGAATTGTGTCTCATAATCCCCTAAACTTATCACCAGCTCATAGGTACTTATGAGCTAGTGATAAATTTATTGGTGAAGAAAAAACATCGTGAGGAACCAGAACTCTTTCTTAGGCATGTATAACAGAACCCTATCTCGGCGATAAACTCATCACCTGTCAAGTTTAGGCGTCCAAAAAGTACACTAAATAAATTCGTTATTTCTAGGAATCGAACACCTCATTAACATATTATATGTATGTCACAAACAAACTGTATACTATTTTCTATATTTGCTCCTACTTTGCCTAATATACCCATCACGTGCTCACCGTATAAACTCTGTATGACCGTGGAAAATCCCCTTATCTATTATTGAAATCACAAATCTTAACACCCAATATCCCGTGTCAAAGAACAAATACTAGACAGAGGCGGACTTCCTTATTGCCTTAACTTATGTAGTGAAATCGCTCAATCAGATAACGATCTGTTCCCGTTCAATCCCGACTATTTAGCGCGGCGCAATGGGCTCAATTAGGACATGGCGGATATGCGGGCCCCTTCCTAGTGGGAGAAGGGATGGCTAAAATGCTGCTTGTCGACGAATAGTTGTCAGATTTGTGACGGTTCTATTTGCAGTCAGCATTTAGAAGTTGGCGTGAATAGTACCTAAGTAATGTATTACACAGATGGTGATTTTAGAGGTAAGAGACACTTAAAAACACGGTCCGAATCTGTAGATTATGACTCACTCGCTCACTGATAATTGTTCTCCCAGAAGGAGTCATTTTGGAGGCAAGTCTTATATGAGAAGAGTGTGCAAGATGGCGGGGTGACCCAGGGAAAATTCCGACTTTTCAAAAAAAAATGGCGGCCAAGCTTGCCTCTTTTGTTTTCCGACCGATTCGGTTCAAATTTTTAAAATCGGTTAAACTTTCTAAATGATTGACGAATATTATTTAAAAAGATGAAAAAACAAAATGGCGGCCGCGTAAAAGTGTTTTAAAGTTGGAGTGGTTTTAGACCACAGTGGACCCTCCCAGATGCTACAGTGAAGTTTTTAGCGTCATCACGAAGGTCATGTCATGTAATTTACCAGAAAAATCTGAAATACTGAAAATCCAAGATGGTCGCCCCGTGATTAGCTCTCAAAGAAAGGGATGGATTTTACCAGATTTTGAATGTCGATTTTCGGCAAGATGGCGACACCTAAACGATTTGGCTTGTATCGCGGGGTTGGAGATCTTATTACATAGTGTTGCTATGTTAAAGAATTTTCCGGAAATTTGGCGTATTTTTTTACTTTTATCCTAAAAGGTCAAAACTCTAAATTTTACCATTTTGCAAAAACGAGTAACAGTCAACGGCATATTTTATCTCTCCCTATGACTTTTTGTAGGTTTTTTGAATTTCACCTGGCAACATTGAAAGTTATGGCCGATTGAATTTTTAGGATAGACCTCAAAAGACCCGAATTGATCTCCCAGATGCCAATATGCTATAGAGACGTGATTGGTGTCATTGCACAGGGCATATCTTGTAGTTTACCAGAAAAATCCGAAAAACTGGAAAAACAAGATGGCCGCTCCAGTATTCTCTCTTTACTGAAAAAAATGGGTTTTTATAATTTTTATCGGTATTTTTAGGCAAGTTGGCAACACTTTGGAAAGTTGGGTTGTATAGAGCGATTGTGGATCTCAGTAAGCAGTGTTGCAATGAAAAGAAATATTTTACAAAATTTTGTTATTTTTCGACTTATACTTAAAATTTACTATATTCACATAGAAAATTATCGAAAATGGCTAAAACAGGATGGCTGCCCAAAATAAGACTCTATTTTTCTGTCAAAATAAGTCCCCACCGAGACACGCGTGGTCACTTGCGGCCTCGCGCACCGCGCGACCTCTAGTTTGTAAGTATGAGTGGTTGTTTGGTGGTAATGTATCCGATTGAAATTCGAGTTCATTTAGTCTCACAGTAATTTTTCGGTTTTACACGGGATGTAGTCCATTCATCTACTTAAGATTATCACACATAACACTCTCTAATGTATCTCTCTCTCTCTCTCTTTCCCTATGTATCCCTTATGACAGCTTTTCAGATATATACTTTCCAAATTACCGTACCGTAAGTTGAAAGCATTCATATATATTACTATGTTGCACGCATTTTCTACTTTTTTGATAAGCTAGTAGGTAGGTACCTCGGGACAGCAGACATTTATCATAATTTTTACTTCATACGTTCATGGTATCAGGTGAACTTGTTTCTTGACAAAAAAAAATAGTATAATACACTTTTAAATCCACGTGGCATTGTTTTTCACCAATTCATTTGTATTCGTTAATAATATTAAATATTAGTGTTGATGACAGTATTCAATATATAATTGGAAAGAATATATATAGTAACATTTTAGGACCTCTGACACTAAGTAGTGAACACTGATTCCCGCTCTTATAACTAGCACTCACTTCAACTACATAAGTTGAATTTTCTCCTCTGATTTGTTTGTCCCAATCCTTTATATAAATCGTTTTCTAAAAATAGTTTCTGATCACGTTTTGCCTTTTTTTTAAGTTACATTTATTCTAAGTGAATTGAAATTAATACAAAATTTTTTAAGGAGACATTGAGAAACGTGACCGTACGCAACATCATGTTTGGAATTTCATAAAAATATGAACAATTCATTACTTATTTATAACGGAAGGTTAGCTGGAAACTACACAAAATAATGTGATCGAGTAAAAAGGATTGAAATATCTGTTGTCTCCGTGTGATTTCTGTAAAACCAAAAATCAGTTTCGATATGTAAAGATCGTGGTTTTGCAGAGTTTTCTTTCATTAATGATGTACCTACATGATATTATCCAGAAGGTAACCAGACGAGGACAGCATAAATTTTCCACTATGAATGCGAGAATTACTCACAAATAACATTTTGCTCGAACAGACCAGTTATACATACATCTCACAGTCAAATGTTGGTAATTTGTGACGATTTTGTAGCTCATTTAATATGCAAGGAATATAAAGTGCAAACAGAATCGATTACCTATACCTAAAGAGGCAGCTGCAAATCATACAATCTGACTATCAAAGCATAACAGCCATTGCTTCAAGAAGTCGAAGTAAAGTTCGTCACTCGGTATTTATTTATATATTCAAATGGGAGGGCCACCAGCCCTTTTTTTATGTACGTATATTTGTTTTATCTATAAATTACCTGGAGCATGTGATATACTTTTACTTTTATTGAGATGTTAAGATACGATATATTGGACCTGTAATTGGTGACTGTAACGATTTCTTTTTTTACTGAGTTTTGGAAATCATCGCTGACCATTTAATGGTGTGTATCGTGGCAACTACAAGAGTTTATTCTTGTTTTTTTTTTAATTGTATTGCCTTAAAAAAATCACAAATAAAATTTGTCTTTGAGCACCATGGCGTCGTAAGGCTGTCCGTAATTTTCAAAATACCAATGAAAAGCTAAACAACTACGGGCCAAAACTACCATGTGACGATTTAGCCAATCCAAGCCTTAGTCAGTGGAGGACCTGTTGCTTCTTCGGTGTTGGCGTATGTGGACCGACCGGGAGCCGGTGGGCTCACAGTGTAAGGGTAAGTACCTACTGTTTTAGATGACACAACAACATAAAAAAAATCTGCAGGTTTTTTTTTTACTTATTAAATTCTTTTAGATTAACTAATTTATTCTATTAGTCTATAATATATGCGCCTTACATTCTTTTTTTCACTCTCCCAAGTAGCATAATGTGGAGGATAATATGCAGCTAAATCAAGTTATAACCAATTTTGTGCGCAATATAGAGTTCGAGTTCATTATCTAGAAGCTGCTTCGCTTGGCTCGTCTTGCCCTCAGATACATATCAGGTGATTCATAGAATGTATTGAAAACTACCAAAACTTGCATTGTATATCGTAGATTATTTATTATAGATACCGAATGAGGTCTTTAACTATTTTAAACATATACAATAGCATACAACTTCTGCAAACATTTATTTACTGAATAACTCTACTAACCATGATTGCGTATGTGTGTTGGTAAAATTGTATATCGTAGAATAAACTCACAAATCGGGTCCAAAAATGTTTATTTATATGCTTATATTACTCAGAATCAAAATGGTTTAATATAACCCATGCCTTAGCGGGATTTGAAAATTATTCGTATGACTAATGTTTTATTTTATAAACAACGACATTCGGTAAAAGATAACGTTATACCCGCTTTGTATTGAATATACTTTTAAGTGTTAAGTATATTGCGGACCTTTAAACCAGGACCTATTTTTGTTTTTGTGTGCGTATGATATTCTAAGGCTTTACCCAAGTGAGGTTCCTACCTCAGTATTATTGTTGTTGTTAATGTTTTTTTAGACCTATACATAAACAAGAGCGTACACCACATACAATTCTGAATAGCCAGGAAGCTATAAATAACGAAAATCATCGAAAAAACGCGCCATAATATGTGAAACGATCCACTTTAGCTATAAACAAGTATCTGGACTGTTTCATTAAAGTATATCCTTTTTTGTGTGATAGGCGTAGAGACAGGCGGACTGGCCAATCCATGTTTGCCATTCAAAAACTTTTTACCAAGTGGTAAGGTAGTCGGGCCTATCTGTCTTATTATCTTATATCAGTGTAAAAAATTATGTAAAGTAGTAAACTAACAAGCATTAGCGTCCCATTGCAGAACACATATTATCATCTACACATAATTATAATCTACCACGATAGGTGCACAAAAAACTACAAGTCCCTGAATTGGTTATGATGTGTGCCATGTGTGCATCTACCAACGTACAGCACAATTTTTTTATTTGTAAAGAAAGAAAGATAGAAAGAAAATAAATTTATTAAACATAACATTACAAAACAACGAAAAATTTTACGCAGCAGAGTCAGTAGGTAGTGCCTAAAGGGACACCCCACTCAGCTTGTGCTGCAGCATTTGCCACAGCGCTGGTATTCTGCGGGGCCCCGGGAGCGCACACTGCACATAAACTTAATTTATTACTTATAGATATATAATAATATGTATACATATAGTATATACTAATATAAGTATGTTTAATATATATTATAAATAGTAATAAAGACATGACAGTAACAGTTTTAAGTATTTAGCACAAAGATAAATAAACAAAATACGATAAAAATTCTACAAATAATTAACTGCCATATAAAATAAAATAATCTAATCTTGCTCTTAAATCTTACTAATATTAGAAATGTTAATATAAATGGTTAATTTAGTAAAATAAATGAGAAAGTTTAGTGTTTGTGACTAAAATAAATAAATAAAAGACCAGCAATTCACACACCACACACTCAAATTGTTCAATGGCGTTTTAAGAACCTCTGTTACACGGGAGGAGTTCGTATCTTGAAGTCTGTTCTGAGCTGAATCAACCTCACAAAGTCATGATACGCTACCGCGGCTTTCAGGAAGATGGAAAAATCTCTTTAACCCGATAAAGAGTTTGACATCAAATGTAATTAAGGCACCTCATAACGAAGATTTGCTGGGTGCTGTATTTATAGTGGTAATGAAAATATCCGCGGCTGCATAGCACGAGCGCGGTCGACTCTAACCACCAGCTAGTTGACGTGGTTTGTGCCACTTTGTTGCTCGTTACCTTTTAATGGTTCCAGGTTTTAATGAAAATTGCATTTTCATATTGCTCAATAACCTGCGACGTTTTGACGGTACTTGGTGGGAGAAACTGGCTAAAAATACTTAGATATCTATAGGTACTTACAAAATATTATCGAAATAAATAAAATAATTGTGATCTAATGAAATTCCTGGTAATACTTGAAAAAAAATATTAAAATAAGTTCCTACATTTTTCATTTATCATTGTAGGGTCATTAAATTATATTAGATACCTATGGACTTCAAATCATATCCATTGACTCAATGGACTAGGTGTGAATTGTCTTTTAATGTATAATTATAGAAAAAAAAAACAGTTACGGATTACGAATATCGTGATAAAATTAATTTGAAGACTAGTACTGTCTGGTAAATTAATTTCACATGTCATTGTCACATTTATTATTGGCGAACAATAAAAAGTGTTAGTTTCTTATATAATATTAACATTTTATCCCTTCTTAAAAACGTTATTAAAATACTATTTTTATTTTTCTACTTCTACTACTAGGTACATAAAAGACCAGTGTAGAATAACCCACTGTCACGAACTGAGCACGAGAGTATACTGTAGGCCGTAGGCACGGCACTGCAGATAATTACCGCTAATCTCGCAGTTGTTTTCCTTTGTTAGCCAAACGATTAAAATAATAATCACGACTCTAATACAGAATAATGAGACGTTCCCTTCCTATTCTCTTATAAAGGTACATGTGGTAATAAATAGGTAAGTAAGCCTAGGGCTGTTATTTTGTTGTTAGCTTGCTATTTCGCGCGATAGGTAAACGCGCTAAGCATTATTCTCTTCGCACATTCATCATAGTAAAGTACTTGACTTACCTAACCCATTACCGACTTTTGATAGGGATATGGTGCTTACACCATATCATTAGGTTTTTAGTTTTGAAAAGCTTTTTATAATATTTTATTTTGAGTTTAATTTTGTTTTAAATTTGTCATATATAGGAGCCAGGGGGTTTATTACTGAATCTTCTAAACATAACCAAGAATTATTAAAACTTCTACTTCTTCTTCTAGAATTATTGATTATACTCGTAATTTTATGTGAGTGCATGTAACCTATTAAACAGCAGCCTACCAGGGGCGATCTGTTACAATAGATAATCCCATTGTTTCCTGATTACGCGTCTTGACCGGATTATAATAAAAAATATTTTTATTATCGGCCCGCAGATTGCAAACATTTTTATAGAAAGTTTTTTTTATCAAATATGTTACAGAAAATGTTTTATCTAATTAAAAACGCCAACGGAAACAGCCAGCCATGGAAATAAAAGCTCGTAATGAACGAGTTTATTGAATCGAAGTTAGCTATCTTTAAGATTAGCTAAAGGTTGTTGGTTTTGATGAAAAATAATATTTAATGAATATTCCTAGAAACAGATCGTGCCCTGCTCTGTTACTTTATCCATTAGCCTTCGACCGGCAATATCTAAGTGTTCTAAAAAACCTTCTAAAATTATGGTAAACTCTCTTCCTTCAATTAGTCGTTGAAAATGTTTGACAGCCATGTAGATTCCAAGTAATTCTCTACCGAATGTAGAATATTTTCTAAAAAAAAATTCTAACGGTTTCCAATTATTATCTGTTTTTTGTTGAAGTACTGTATGAAGCAGCTTTCATATTAGTGGTTTTGTGTTGGTATTTAATTCAAAATATCTCTGTAAAATTATATACTTATATATATGTTTACTTACCTAGTAATCCCACAGAGAAGAGAGGAATTTTTAGAATAAATATTAATGCTCTTTTATACCTACTGATAAAGATTGCTCTATTGACTTTGGCTGTGGCAGATGTAGTGCTAGTGATGAGTATAGTTTTGGACACTCCGTAGTTATTCAAAGTAGGAACCTAATTAATGTAATGTAGAATACAACTAGTGGAGTAGGTAAGAATACAATGGGTTCGATTCTGCTTTACACCGACTAAACTTATTTTAGTTTAGTCCTGTCTTTATCTTACCTCAAAAAAAGAAAAGCGATAGAAGATAATATATCGAATTTAGTCTTGTCAGAGGCTGTATTTTAGTCGTGATTTCTTTACTTATGCACTAAACACGTTATGTTAAACGTCTTAGTTAACAGGACTAATTTTAATTTGACAGGACTAAATATCTCTCGTCTCGAAAATGACAGGAGTAAACTAAAATAAGTTTATTCGATGTAAAACAGAATTACACTAAATGTATGTCAGTTATTTTTACTCTTTTTATATTTCGTTCGTCAATTGTGTCTAATGTGATCTAGTCTCGTATCAAAAGTAATATCTCAATTATGAAGTACCTAGTTTTATTTATATGCATTTAAACAAAGAGTCAGCAATAAGAACTTACTCGTAATAATGGAGGTGCAAGTTATAGATATTGCCATGAAAGCAGCTTGAAATTCAATTATTTAGTTTAATAACATGATTTTAGATAGTAGTAGTTTTTTCCAGATCAACTAGCCCCCTATTGATAGGTGATTGAACTTCTAATTGCCAGCAAGAACTGCCATCCGATACGCTATTTAGGTTCAGTCACGGCAAAGACTTGTCTTTGAAGCACTTCAGAGCAAATTATGGCATAAAAATACACGTCGTTTTAATAAGTTCTATAATAACATCATTACTTTTTATTAATAAGTATTGATTGACTGTTTACCCCAATGGAAAATAGGCGTGAGATTATATAAGTAGTTAAGTATGTAGGTTCCTACAAATATTAAGCAACATACATAGAGCTCAGAAGGCTTAAGTAACGCGCTCGATTCGTGAATTTATAAAATAGGCAGATACTTTCACATGACGTGTTGTATTCCATTGAGTGTGAACTTAATAATGTATCTCTGTAAGTGAACACTGCACAGTAACTGAAAAAGATAATAAGTGGACTTAATTGTTTAAACGTTAGAATTGTTTTTCCATCTGTACATGTTGAACGTTAAAAGTGTTTCGAGTATCAAATCTGTTGTTTCTGCTAAGTAGTTGAGTAAGTATATAAGCGACTTATATTTACGTCACGCTCAAGCGCGACTGGCTTCGTTAGCGCGTTCCCATCTTTTTGTCTCCACAACAAAATGGCGACCGTTGTAAATTACCATATTTTTAGTAAAATTGACACTTTGCCATTATCTACCGGTCGGGCACCGCAGGCGAGTCAACGCCCTCAAACCATCCGGATCTAATTACCTAGTGTCATTAACATCGCGGAGACGGCACGTCCGCCTAGGAAATGGAATCGAATCATTAGTAGTTTGATTACAAAAAAGGCTTAATAGAAATATAATAACGCTGGACGGAGAAGAAATTGTAAAAAGATTGTAGAGCGATCCAATAATTGGCGGTTATTTGTCGATACGGTTTGGAGCGGGTAATGGGTTGGGACGCCCCGACGTGACTTCGGGCCTTCTGGCGGGATCCCCCCTTCGCTGCCCTGCGCCACTACACGATTTAGCGAAATTTGCAGCTCCATCTACAACACCGACTCGAAACAATTTCTTAGTTCAATTTCTAGAACTATCATGCTGTATTATATTTGTAATAACAAGAAAAATTGTTAATAACTAGCAACCAACTCTCGCTTCGCTTCAGTTTATCAAAATAAAATATAGTATATTATTATATTAGTCATGGATAATGTAGCTGTCTATTAGTGATAGAATTTTTTAATATGCTTTCTGTAGTTCCAGAGATTAACATACAAACACAATTTTAGCTCTCTATAATATTAGTAAATGTAGGTAAGTGTTTATACAAAATTAATTCATCGTTTTTTTTATCTAGAACTTAGTAGGTGTACCTACCTAACTCATGGAAATACCGAATACCTACTCATTATAACCATCAATTAAGCACGTTACACAGTTCAAGTTCTATGTTGGTATGTAATTGCCTAATCATAATCGTGTTAATTTTGATTGGAAGTGAATAATGAAAATATTTTTCCTTTACATGGTAATTAGTAAACACCAACAGTAAATAATGAGAACATTTCAGGTATTTAGCTTTATAACAACAGGGGATTTACTTCCCTCTTGAACAAAATTTTACGGCAGATGCTTCAAGAAACGCGGTATCGAATCATACTAATCCGCCGCAAATTCTTGATCCAAAAATGTTTTTTTTTTTTTTGCAAAGGCAACGGTTGCTTAGAAACTATTTTGGCATTCAATGCAAAATTCAATTTGCAACGCATTATATATATTTTTATCCCCGTAGCAGAGCGTGAAGCTTTGTGTTAGTAAATAAAAGATTGTATGATAACCCGGTTCCAGTTTTTTATTGAAATATTGTTTACATGAAGACGTGTTAAAGGCCGGCTTGATCTTGAATCATGAAATAACCTTTGATTTGAAACCTTTTATTTATATGTAGCCTTCGAACAAATATTGACCACGTCTTTATTTGAGTGATGTTTTCCGAGCACGACCGATATTTTCTTGGTTGCTTTTGTAATACCATTATTATGATAGTCAAGTTAGGACGACACGTTGAGTAAATATAATATATTTTACTGTGCGTTTTTTCAGCATGTAGAGCCGTGTAGAGCGTTTAGGGATTGAAATGGATATTATATATATTATAATCTACCTTGCTACCTTAAGATATTGACGAGATTTGTAATTACTAATTATCGCAACAAAAAAAATTGCAATAAGTAACTCTGTAGAAATAAAGACGGCTCTGTAGACTTTAATAATCAAAAAGAAAATGTTTATTTTAATGCTTAATTAAATATCTACCTAATAATTTAAGAACCATAGATATTAAAAAAAGTTAAATAAAATCTCACGCCTTTTATCCCTGAAGGGGTAAGCAGAGGTATTCCATTTCTGGATATACCCACTTTTCACGAGATACCCTTTGGACCCCTAAACGTGATATAGGTAGTGATCCCATCGCCGGACCGGGTCTTTTACACATGTCTCAGAATTTATTCTGAGACCTGCGGGTCTCCTCACGATATTTGGGTACCTAATCAAGTTTTATTAAAGACAACAGTATGTATAATTTTAGTCAAGTAGCTAAGGTACCTGCGAATACCATCACTTTCTATGCTTGTGTAGCATAAGATCAAGAACAACTTTTTTTCTTATGGGAATAATGCATTTTTATATCAGTGAATGGTTTTTTTTGGTTCGGTAAGTTACTTACCGAATACCGAAATACAAACAACCGCACAATTTTACTTAGTATGTATTACCTACTATTGGTATAGAGAGCTATGGGCTGGGCATATTGTACGGGTGCGTTAATTTACTATGTACTAGCGGTTCTGCGCGGTTTCACCAGCGTGCGTAGTTCCCGTTCCCTTAAGAATATGGAAATCAGATATACTTATTCGATGTATTCAGGGAAATTCTAGCTTTCCATTACTAAGAGAATTTTTAAAATCGGTCCAGTAGTTTTTAGAGTTTATTCGTAACATAATATTATGTGAAATTTAAGGCATAGCGAAAGTGGGACGAATCAGGCATATTAATTGGGACGAATGAGGAATTAAATAATAATAAATAAAACTGGGACGAATGAGGAATAAAAACTGGGACGAAACAAGAATTTCAACTTTGGGACGAACTTATTGGGACGAACAAGGCACAAATCGAAATCTTTCCTCTTTATAATATTACTAGCGATCCGCCTGGCTTCGCACGGGTGCAATGCTAACACTAAAACCTTCCTCTTGAATCACTCTATCTATTAAAAAAAACCGCATCAAAATCCGTTGCGTAGTTTTAAATATTTAAGCATACAAAGGGACATAGGGATATAGGGACAGAGAAAGTGACTTTGTTTTATACGATGTAGTGATAAGTATAGATAGCAGTATATACTGCCTTAATTCAACAAAATAACCGCGTGCAAATTGTGTCCGAAAATTTATTAATCATAATAATTCTTGTCCTTTCCCTATTCTTAATATTCTAGGTGTCTATTGATGCATTGCATAATTCATAAAGTAGGTATGCAAGTTCTATGATATTTGCCATACATACCTACATACATAATATCACGCCTATTTGCCATTAATATATTCTATTGGAAATTGTAGTTGAATCATAGTTCAAGGGGTAGGTGTATTAAACGAGAGTGATTTTTTTACAATATTTAACATCAGTTGTCAAAGTATTCCTTAATTTGAGCAGTCGACTGAAGAAAATGGTGGAGTCTAAAATGGATGGCTAAAGACCAAAGGTTATGGTTGTGACTTAAGAGATGTCCATCAAGTAGCGGTGACCGAGGATTTGGATTCTCCAGTTTATAATAAAATAATAATAATAATATAATCTCACGCCTTTCATCCCCGAGGGGGTAGGCAGAGGTATTCCATTACTGGATATACACACATTTCACGAGATACATAGATTTCACTAGCTCGACGGTGAAAAAAAACATCGTGAGGAAACCCACAGGTCTCAGAATTAATTCTGAGACATGTGTAAACAGACCCGGTCCGGCGATGGGCTCACCACCTATCACGCTTAGGGGTCCAATGCATTCTCCAGTTTAAGTAAAGTAATGCGCATAATCGTAACGGAATACCTATTCTGTCTTATCCATTTAACTTAGATAATAAAAAACTAAAGCGTTTACTTTTGTATTTAGGTATATTGCGACCTTAGTAGAAGTTATAATCGAATTTGATTTGATTTGACTGAATTTTAGAGCCATATTCTGAAATTGTTTTGAAAGTCTGTTGAGTATGTTTGACAAATCAATCTCATACTTACTATATTTCTCTGGGTTCCATTTTGAGAGGCCATTTAGATAGGTATGTTAAACACATACGCAAAATTTCAATAGTACCTTTAGGTACGTCATACTAACTAAGATCATGCTCATTTTGCATATAGTGACACTATGGAGCCATTTGAATTGACTAAGCAATGAAATGAACCTATGTGTTTCTTAAGTGAGCCATTTCTAATGCTTCCACCACAACAACTAGTGTTGTTTTCGAAACCATTTGTTAAGTTTTCTACGCTGTCAATCAATTGGACCAGCCCGCCCTTCAATCTATCTAGGTACTTACCGTCATGATAATGGTTAGATTCCAAAAAAATATATCTTTTGTGATCTAACAAAAAGCCTTGTTTTCTAGCGAGCACGTCCTAGCCAACGATATGTACCCGCTTTGTGGAATACAATCAAATAATTAGTTGGTTCAGTAACGGGATTTTTTGTGAACTTCAGCCTTATTTCTTTGTACTTTTGTAATTTGATATTTTTTGTATGAACTCTTGAGGTGAGTGGGTTGAAAAAAAATAATGCGTAGGTATTGTCCGTAAATCAAGGAAAGGTTTAACAGGTAATGATACCTCACTATCGACTGTTCGTATGCAAGCAATGTGTTTTGTGTGAGTTTACATACCTATACCTAATCAAACTGCAAATGAAATAGCTTATTTCGATATAAGAATACCAGATTCACTAATTTATGACAATACTCATCATATCACATAGCGACATTTTATTTGCCTTTTTCATAAATTTCTATATTCAAGTTATTGTGTTTTAATTTTAACAATACAATGAATCAATGCGCTTCGGCTAAACTAGATATTTAGTTAATCAATAAGAAGAGAGCAGTTGATTTTATGATACTAACATTTATATTATGTTGCATTGTGTTGTGCCGTCACGATCGTATAGTAAACGATAGAATAGACTGACTAAAATTTCAAGAAGAATAAATTATATAGACACTAGCAATCTGTTAAGCTTCTTCCAAATTAGAAAATTTTTAAACATACTTGTATACCTACCTGTTCACTAAAGTATTTTATGACTTAGGTTTAAAAAGACTGCACCTCCCACGATGCGGAAATGAAAAAATAACAAAAAAAATGTTTTGTTTCTCATCTTTTAGCAGACGTCCATCACTTGCAAATGAATAAAGACAAAGAACACCTTTGTCTTTACCTTTGCCAGGTAAACTTGAATTCCAACGCTTTTGGAAATAGTTCTAACTTTACATTTTCTGTAAGCCAATTCTTCTTCCAATGTTCTAATTCTAAGGCCCTTGGCAGGAGGCTTTCTGGTAAGTGAGTCAAAAATGTTGTTGTTTTTCGTATTAATATTTTTTTTTACCAAAGTACCTACTTAATAATCAGTTTGCCCATTTAGCGTCAATATATATATGTATAAAAAAACTTAGGATAAAGGAACAAAGGAAACGAAAACAAAAAAAAAACGTAAATCAATAATATAAATATTGCATTTATTTCAACGAATTCTGCAAATATAATAACTGTAGATAATAATTATAATAATACTATTCAGTTTACAAGACTTTCCATCTTTTTAAATCTAGACGATTTTCATCGTCGTCAATATATAATACCAAAGAAACTCTTTCACTGGCTGGCACTGGACTTTTGTTTCAAAATACCTTTTTAAAACAATCATATCTGATAACAGTAAATGCAGATCGCACATAATTACATTAAAATTAAATTATACAAATTAAAATAAAATTATTGGAAGTCGTACTGGAGGCAAATTCAATATCAAAGTAATACGTCTATTACGACGAAACACATATCTAATAGAAACAAAAATAGTAATAATAAAACTAAAGAACAAAAATAAATACAAACATAACAAAGCTCAACGAAAATAATAAACAAAAAGCGATATGCAAATTAAACATGCTCAAATCAAAATAACGCGGGTTTGTTCGAAACAGGTAAATAATATTGGATTATATTTCCGTCTTAAAAAGTATCATTTGCATTTGAAAGAACCAATAGAGTAATATTTAAAAGGTACGTAGGAGCTGAAAGTTTCCACATAAGTTATAGAGGCACATAAAGGCGGCACCCGCGGCGCGTGCGCAGCGTATAGAAGTCGTCCTCGCACGAGCAGGCGACTCGTATAAAGCATTATAAAATTTGAAGAAAATATTTGCATATCGCCTAACCCCCAATTCCGAGCCACTCTTATGTAAATGCGCCAGGAGAATAGCAAAAACTGCAGCCGGCGACCCCACACGAAACACTTCATTAAAATGTTAAATGCGACAAACTTCTAATGTTATGTCTGTATATATTTTTGAACTTTAAGCCTCGCGCCCTAAGACGCAAAAGATATGCGAAGTACACTAATAAGATACAGTTATATCACAACTTCTTAAGATGCCTCTACGAAACAAACAATATATTTATTTATATCTACCTATACATAGACACTATCGTAATACATATTACGAGCAGCGGTCGGAGACAATTTTACAGCAGACTGTCATTACACCTAATAGTATACTTTTACACTTTTAACTATTTACAGTGGAGCTCAGAGAATAATTTACAAAACACTTGAAACCTACAAGGCACCTTATTTAAATAGTAATATAGACTTCAGGCTTCGCTATGACTTTACATAATAACTAAAAGGTTTAAATTCTCTAAAATATATAATTTGGTTTTCATTACAATCCTACAACAATCGACAAGTCTCTACTACCTAATAGGAGTTTTAAATACGAACAACTAGGAAGAATAATATTATGCAACAGATTACTAGTCTATACTGCTATGTGGTGTTGGTTTTCAATGTGTCGAATAAATCAATAAAGGAAGAAACAATAGTCTTGTAGAAGTTCCGAGAAAGTATTTTTGATTGGCGTCATTTAAATAATTGATTATTCATGTGGAGCGAAATGCATGTGAGCCAGATCGGTCTCATTAGATATACGACGTCCTTCACGCGTCCTAACTCCTACCATTGTTGTTTCGTTTGCATTTGAATAGTGGCGGCTTGCAGCAAGCCGCCCACTGGTCCACCGACCCGCCTCTCGCGGCTCGATGACAACCGCGGTGCATCGCACCGTCATCGCCACCGCCACCCATACGCAATACGAACACTAGCTATCACAGATGACATGTCTACTCATTCAATGAACTCAACTTCAGATTTACAGAAATACTATGTACAGCATTCGAATAAAAAATACAACCTATTTCACACCAAATTTACAGTCATATAATAACAAAATTGAGAAATGTGTTTTTTACTATTTCGACCATGCTGCCACGCTTCAAGCGATACTTAGTAATTATTTGAATTACGAAATAATTTCTGAGATTGAATCGGCGGCGTACGTGCCGCTATTACCCTTCTCATCGAAGCAACCGACCTGGCGCATACTTATCGGATGATATCTATCTTGTAGTTTCTCTTTTAGTAATATTTAATCAATTGAAACACCAACACTACATAGAAATAACACAAAACTATTCAAGTTGACCTAAAAATATTTACAAAAGGACTCACTAGTAGGAAAATAGAGTAACGACCGTCACGGCACAAAATGAGCTTCGCTCGAATCCTAATAGTACCAATAGATAGTGTAGAAGAATCTGATCGAGCAAAGCTCGCCGCTGCGACGTTCTACGGATCTACGTAATTGGGTCCAGGGCCGCATAGTACTCGAGAGCACTAGGCGACTCGGGCCGCGGTCAAGTAGTGCACTCACCGTTTCCGGCGAGTTGCGGCCGCAGAAACGCGTTGTGCAGCTCGGCGCCTATGCCACTCTCTAGTCGCGCCGCCATCTGCATGAGCGCGAGCGTGCCGTCGTCACCGGCCCCGGTGCCGCTCTCCAGCCGCGCGCGCACCGTAGCTATGTGCCCGCGAGTGAACACGTGGTCTTGTACCGAATACTTGTGACTGTACTTAAAGTCACACACGCGGCACTCCTCCGGCGGCGGGGCATCGGATACTTCCGTGAGCCCAGCCGCTAAGCGCGCCTTCTTTTCCTTGGCACGCGCGTTTTGGAACCACACTTGCACTACACGTTTGGGTAACCCGATTTCACGCCCGAGCGCTTCGCACTCAGCCATCGTCGGCGTTTTGTAATCGTTGAACAAAGACTTCATGATTTTGACTTGTAGAGAGGACATTTGAGTGCGGAAGCGTTTACCGGGCGGCCTCGTTGATTGCTGGCCAGGCGCTGGCGAGGTTGGTTCGTCTTCTTCGTAAAATTCCATTGTCTCAGAGTTCGTGTCCGAGCGCTCATCAGCGTCTGATCCCGGTCGTGACAGATCGACGGGTTTGCTGAGATCTAGTGGTATTTCCGGTTTTCCATGTTCTGTTCGTCTCTCAGTTGACTCATTGTTGCCACCATTCTGTTGTGCAGCGGCGTGTGCTTGCAGTTCGCTTACGTATCGCTTCATTGATTCTTCACTGTACTGCTTGATAAACTTCTCCATGTCTGAGTGAAAGGGTGGAAAAATAGGGGGCAACATGGGAGCCCCCGCTTGCGAAAAATTTTGCTGCCGGTCACTTTGTTGCGAGCCAAAACTTGGAGTTGACTCTGTGCTCAATTCCTCGTCAGGTAATGCGTCCACATTAATTTCACCTCGTGCGCATTGATCTGCGTGCTTTGTACTCAAGTGGCTTTCCAGTGCACTCTTTACCTTGAACAAAGCTGGACAAAACGGGCAACGTTTGTTTATTACCTGCGCATGCGCGCGAAACTGCCCTTTCCTCTCACGTGCTCGTGTATTTTGAAACCAAACTTGTACCACTCGTTTTTTTAGTCCCACTTCGCGTGCAATATTTTCAAGCATTTTTCGAGAAGGGTTTGATTCTATTTGGTATTTTTGGTAGAGGTAGTCTAACTGTTCTGGTAAAATCGTTGTTCTCAACCGCTTATCTTTGGGCTGTTCCCCAGTATCTATTTCTTCAAATTCGTCAAATTTTCTTTTAGCTACTTGTTGGTTTAAAGCAGCCACTAAAGGGTGTCGCGCCTCATCATTTCCAAGGGTAGCGTTTAATTGCTGGAGTTGGGCGTGTTGTTGTAAGATCCCAAAAGGGGAGTCTGGTGGATAGGTCGGAAATAAATTTGGATTCATTATATGAACAAGCTGATGCTCTCGCCACAAGTCAAATCGAGGGAAGACAAGGTTGCATTTATCACATTGAAAATTTCCATCTTTGTCATCTCGAAGTTGGTGTGACAGAGGCGTTACTGGAGTATGAGGAGTTGGCGGCGCTGGAGATACTGGGTAGTTAGGCGCCGCAGGTGTTGGTGTACGTGGTGGTGCCGGTGAAACTGGTACGTGAGGAGCATGATGTTCGACCGTGCTCGAGTTGGAATCCTCACTACTTAATGTAGCTGCTACTTGGGCTGCAGCAGCTTGCGCTTGTGCCGATCTTTTGGCATCCTCTTCTTTAAAACAATGAGTCTTTTGATGTCTAATTAGTTCATAATACCGCTGAAACACTAGTTGGCACTTTTTGCATTGATAATTCAGACCTGGTGTGCGTTGAAATCTATTCGCATCATCGGTAGCACCTGCTGGTGGTTCTGCAGCTGGTTGATTTTCATAAACCTTTCTTGCTTTTTGTCTAGCATTTTGAAACCAAACTACTATGACTCTTGGACTCAATCCCAATAGTTTTGAAAGATATTCAAGATCGTCATCTTTTGGATATGCGTTATTTTCAAAAAACTCTTGCAAAACCTTGATTTGATAGTCAGTAAATCTAGTTCTGTTGGCGCGTTTGCCTGAAGACCCCGAGCTGTTGGATCCGTTCGAGTTGCCCCCGGAAAGTCCGAAATCGGCCGGTCCCCTGCCGGGACTGAGGCTGCGATTTGGGGTCAAAGGTAGGACGTTCGGGGGCGCGGAGTTTGGGGACGTGAAATTCGGATTGATTTTTGGTGGTAGCATCGAAGGATGTGGTGGCTGCGGTATGCTTGTAGCCGGGATCGAGTCAAGTTGAGATTGAATCAACGAGTTTAACGATATATGAGTTGGAGTCTGGGGTCGTGATATATTCTGCTGGTGGTCAGAATTCATACTTGGCGCTGGACTTTGAGATGGCGCCTGAGGAAAAATAAAGCTTTTGTCCTCTTGATGTCTGTCGTCATAAGATACATACTTCTCTTCAATTGTAGGTTCATCATTTGGTTCTGATTTGACATCGTGTTGATTCATGGTTGCTGTTTCTTCAGTTTTAGCCTTCTTTTCTGGAGGAGGCTTTCCTTCATCAGAACTAGCTGAAGAGTCTAGAGGTGTTACTTTAGCTTCACCAGTTTTTTCGTATTCTTCAAGGTTTAAGGTGGTGGAAGGAGGATTATTGAAGTTATATGGTGAATCTTTGTTGCGTTGTCGTTCCTTGAATAGCGTGTTTCGAAACCAGTGTTTTATTACCTTAGTAGCTAGACCAGATTGTTTAGCCATCTTGGCAATAGCTTCATCGCTTGGCGAGTTGTTGATATCAAAGTGCGCCCGGAGAATCTTTAGTTGTTCATCGGTGATGCGAGTTCGAGCTCGTTTTTGGCCAGCTGCAGCATTTGCCTGTAGACAAAAACTTCAATATATAACCAGAATAGCATGTCAAGTATTTTTTCTATAATATAAACTACGGTAAGTAATTGTTTTCAAATGTTTTCATTGCCAAAGATTGGTTGCGTGATGCGCCAATGCCAGGTAACTTTGAATAATAACAGTACCTATTCGTTGCTAACAATAATGCGTCGACCCTAGCTGTTTAACAATAGACCTTCTGTTGCTTTGTGCAAACAGATAGCTAACGTTCTATCGGCTTGCTTATCTTTAAATGCCTTGTGGAATCCTTCTTGCCCCACAAGCTAATTGATGAAGTAATGCTGACAAAAATTAAACATGACAATTCGTGATCGTTACAATAAATATTGAGAATCACATAAGTTTTATTTTGTAAATAGCTACAATACAATGCCCGATGTAACACGTAGGTACTTACACCTTACCTACATTAATTATGGAATACATTCTAATTTGACTACAGGATTTTCCAAATATATCAATCAGCATACTACCTAATTATGCATAACCTTTTCAAATAGCTTAATTTATTTATTTAACTTCATGATAATGTACATTATTACAGTACATGGCGAACTTAATGCCTAATAGTCTAGAAAACGAAGCGTATTTTTGTAATAATAATAATAATAATAATAAATCATTTATTTGCTGGAATTACAATGTCATATCAATACTTAGATGTATGAACAGAACATTAAATTCTCAGTTTATGAAACTCTGCAGTATGAGTCAAACTTACTTATATAAAAAAAACAGGCATTAAGGAATTGTTTTCTAATGACAATTTCTAAGTCAAACAGCTATGGGTCACGATTTTGTTCACGTTCGCGCTTCAAATAAAAACAAACAAATATACCTATTTCAGAATTTATATCATTATCTAAAAAACACTGTATACAATATGACTTTGCACCTAGGCGCCGTATCATGATAAAACAGACCTATCAGTTTTAAAGTATGACCGGCAATAACACACGTGTAAAAACCGCATCCAATTCGGTGCAGACAGATACTTTGTTTGGCCTCTATTGCCGTTTTTAAGAACCCTCATATTATTTTTTCTTAAGTATCTCCTATGTACAAACAAAACATAACCTTTTATGTCTCGGAATTCTTACCAGACCGGGTAATTGGATTTCCAAATGCAAAGAAAAATTAATCAAAATAAATGTTGATTCCTTGTAAGTATAAAGTCTTACGGAATTTCTATTGCTATGTACCTACATGGTTAGCAATATTTTTTACTTACTACTTTTTAATAAATTTTTAAAATAATTAAATTATACAATGCATTACATGAAGTATATACGAGTGAGCACCTCTATATACTTTAATACGAAAGGAATGCAAATTAAGCAAACAAATATTTTCATAACACTTTTCGTTAGCATATGCAAATATCTGCATATTAAGCCTACCCTTCTAAGTTAAAAAGTCGTCTTTAGAATACTTAGTAGAATAGTCACTTAGCAGATATATTATTTTACCATTTGCATAAAAAGCACAATTACTAATTATAAATTATTAACTGACCTGCTGCTGTTGCTGCAACAGTTGTTGTTGCTTCATTTGTGCGTCGTGTGCAAAGGGCATGGTGTCGAAAGGCGGCGGCGGCAGCATCAGCGGAACCAGCGGTGGCTGCAGATTCATGGCCGCCAAGGCACCCATATTCAGCCCCAGGGGCAGGCCTAGAGACAGCATCTGAGCCACCATCGGATGGAGCTGTCCCAGTTGCTGCTGTAGTTGCAGCATGTTCAGCGCCGTTTGCATTTCTTGCACTTGTGCAGCTAGCAAGGCCCCAGCTTGGGCCTCACCCTGACTATTCCCATTGTCGTTGTAGTTGGTCGAGTTATCGCCTCGTGGTGATGGTGACCGGTCACCTTGAGGCGCTGGCGAGGCAGCGCGCGGTGAATTTGGCGCGCCAGACTTCCTCTCATATTCAGATTTAAACTGTTCCGCGAATTGTTCCAAAAATTCTAACGGAACTTTATCTTTATGCACTTCCTCACAGTGGGTTTTTAACACGAACACACTAGAAAACTCTTTGTTGCAATGTTGACACGTAGATTTAGATTCACCATCTGGCGGCTTTTCCTCAGGCGGTGGGGGCGGAGGACTCAGCGCACGTGCCATTTCGCGTTCTTCTTGCAATTTTCGCCGTTGATTCTCATTGTATTGCATTACGAGATCAAAGCCAAATGTTTCTAATAGTTGCTTATACATTTGTGAGTTTCGTTTGGGTGGATTGCCCTTGGCAACCATCTCGTCTAGTGCAGCTGCCTCAGCGTCACCTAGCGGCGAATGCGCCCGCGCATCGCCGAACGGACATGAAGTAGCACGGTGTGCGTCGAGGAGCTCCGCGGTTGGGAATGACGAGTGACAGCGCTCGCACGAGGCGCTACCTGCGCGAGGGGAACGCGGGCTACCTGGCCGCGCGGGGGGTGAAGAACGCGGACCCCCACTGCTTGTAGACGAAGGGGATGTATTTTTCGGCGACAACACGTCTTGTAAAATTTTGGCGGGATCGTTTCGATCTGGCTGTTCTACTAGGGGCCGAGACAAATCCACGTGGCCGGCCGCGGCTAGCTCCTGTAATTTACCCGCTCGCGTTTGATGTAATACTGATCGCATATGTATATCCAGTGTGCTGCCTTGTGTGTAAGCAACTTTACAAATGTTACATTTGTATCGTTTACGATCGTCTTCCTCACTCGAGGTACTCTTAGGAGTGAGTGTCAAATTGGAGGGCGCTGTGCCCGCCCCAGGCGAGACAGGAGGGTTGTTATTATTTTGTTGTTCTTGCATGGCTCGTTTCAATTTGTGCAAATGACTCACGCTGTTATAGTGGACGAGTAAGATGTTCTTTTGAGTGAACGACTCTTTGCATACATCGCATTTAAACGGTCTGTTCGGGTCCAAATATTTTTCCATCGGATATGTTAACTTCTCACCTTTTCTATGTAGAAGTGTTTTGTTATGCGCTGTCAAATAAGATTGACGTGTGAACGCCACTTTACATCGATGACACTTGTACTTCCTATTTGGATCATTATAAGAATCTTCAGCCATAGCTTGAGAGTTTAGGTAATCTTCTAAGAATTGTTGATCTTTGTATATTATTGAATCGTCAGAGTTTTCAGCATCATTGTGACCAGATTCATCAGCTGCAGTTGCACTCGAGTCTCTGTCTTCTAATTCAGCGAGGTCATCATCTGGTGTTCTTAGTGCTTCCTTGCGCAAAAGTTCTGCTGTAGCAGCATCTAGAGCTGTTCCATGATTAGCTTGTAGCAGCGGATTTGATGCAAGACTTCTTTTAAATGTTGCCATTTCTTCTTCCGATAGTTCAGAGTGAGAAGTCTCAACGTGCTTTTGTAGGGCAAGTACAGATCTAAAACTTCGTCCACATAAAACACATTTTGTGGCATCTCGAATTACGTGGTACTGTGTATGAAGTTGTAGTTTTTCAACAGTCTTGAAAGCGAGACTACATTGGTTACAACGGTACTTGTAAACGTGTTTTTCAGATACAGACATGTTTGCAATGGAGTTGCGTGCGTGCGCTTCTCTAAAGTGATTTTGTAGCGCATGCGCTGCGTCAAAGTATCGGTTGCAGCCCTTCTTCCAACATACATATCCAGGTCCTTGAGGTGTTTGTTTCAGTTCTAAATGACCGGATTCGTTCTGATGTTGACATAGTTCATCAACGTTTCTAAAGGTGCGATTACATGCGGAGCATCTTTCTGTCTCACCGTCCGCACTACCTTCAGATCGAGGTGAAGATATTTCACGCTCCTCGTCCCCTTGTCGTGATTCCTCTCTTTGTGATTGAGTGCCACCGTTTAGCCAGTGACTCTGATCAACGAGAAGCAACAGACGCTGAAGACCTTCGGAGTTAACAGAATGGATCTGCATGACGTGTCTTTCCAAAGCCGGTCTGTCTTTAAATGCGTCTTGGCAAAGCGGGCAGATAAAGTGTCTAGCTGTATCACCATGCGTGGAAGCGATATGGGCGTGTAGCCTAGACTCATTTCCACAACTGAAGTTACAATATGGACAAGCATGTTGTCCGGGTGTTTCTCGTTCTTCATCTCTTTCACTCGACCCTTGAGATTGCTGCTGGATTTGCTGTTGCTGCTGCTGTTGTTGATGTTGTTCCAAAAATCGCATCATCTTCTGTTCTTGTGTCAATTCAGGCTTTTGGTCGATAGGCTCTTTATTATCTGTTGACAAAAATAAATATATAGTTAACAAACGATATGTTTTAACTAAAATTCTGTCAGATGAACCTTCCTCTACGGAATCTACAACTCAAATGGATATTGAACTGTATATTGCTAGTTCACAATGCCAACCCACTATACAAGAGATTTATCTACAAAAAAGATTATTTCAATAAATGAAGCCTACTATTGTTCGGCGCGAACGTTTGTTACTTTTCTGAATTGAAGTTAAAAATAAAATTCTTCTCTTTTATATTATTAGTAGGACTCGTTTTGTTTGCGACGTCCCGGCAAGACAAAGGTATCGCTCTATCCATCTCGTACGCACACACTCACAGGTAGGTATTAATGCTAACGTAACAAGTATATTGTAATTTTGCACACAGAGAGATACAGGACGAGCAAACAATCATTGTTCATTATTACAAAAGGTTTCGAATATTTCGTTTCGCCTCGGATCAAATGCGTTCGGGAGACTTGACGTATGTGGCGGTGGGAATGAGCGAGATAGCAGTATTGCGGATAATGTGAGACTGCAATTATTATTTGACCAAGGGATAAGTCCGCGGCAGCGTGTGAAAGAAGCTGGCCTGCATTGTTTACGCTCAAATAAGGAAGGTGAAAGAAACAGCCGGTGTGGGGAACGCTCATATTCGTTAATGTAACGTTACAATTATACTTTATTAGATGAGCAACTGACGGCCCGTCCGGCTATTGTATTCATGTTCAGATAGAAGAAATAATAAAAAAAATGCCACAGTATAATCCGGAACAAATCCATCAAACAAAAATAAGTTTTCTTGGAATAAGAAATATTTTTGGCAAGATTAGTAAGCAGAATAAACTATAAGTATTTTATAGAAGTACCTATTTTTTCCAAAATAAAAAAAATAAATGTAAAGGGGTGTTCGATATTTCACTTAATTAAAACTCGAAATTATCTCACAGTCAACTGGCTTGAAACCAGTTGGTGCCCCTGTTTGGGAACCCGTTCCATAGTTTTAAGCAGTTAAAACCGTTACATCTAATGATGGGGAGAGGGATAAGTAAATCTGTAATAATAATCATAGCGCAACTGACCCTAATTCCAGGCTGGAGTGACCAATGAATGTAATTATTTATGATGTAAAATCGCCGACCCACCGTCTGGTAGGAACATAGAACAATGGCCAGGTAAAGGGACCTTGTCTGCATAAATGCGATCTCCGAGGCTTTTTGTCAATGGACAAAGGGTCTTTTCTAAGGAAACACCACATCGTTATAGCGTCGTAAAGTAGCATTGTGCAGTGAATTTTGTTTTGCGAGATTTAGGTCAGGATTTTTACAATGTGGCGTCAGGGATACAATGGGAGTCTGAATGTTTTACTGTCTTCCAGGATCGGGTGTTGTGAGGTTTCGGGTTCTGCTTGAGATTTGTTGTTGGTGATTTGAATTTCTAAAATTTATATTTTTATTTTACAGATTTGGTCCTCTCAAATCTGTTAAAACTCAAATTTAGTACAGAAAATGTATGTGAAGTCACTATTTTTAGTATTCAATTGTCTCACTTATTATTTTAAATAAACAATTAATTCGCAATGTAGTTATGTAGTAGTAGGTAGGATATCCAGAAATGAAATGCCTCTGCCTACCCCCTCGGGGATAATTTTTTTAAAATTTTATATCTAATTATAAATGCCTAGTTTTTGTCCCCTCTACTTATAGTATAAGACAATACTATTTGCCAAATTTTATATTTCTATGTCAACAGAAAGAACCGTATCTTTTTTTTTTTTACTTTAACTTAGAAGTTAGCTGTTTCACTGCAAACCTGAGTACTTATATGATTTTAATTTCCACTCGATACCTCGCGTTTCCCAGATAAAGTGTATTGACAGGCGGGCAGACAGAATGACAACAAAGTTATACTATAAGTATTCCGTTTTTTCCTTTAGGTACAGTCAACAAAGTTGTTAGTGTTACATGACCAGAAACTAAGATTCAGTTTTCTCTTAAAGCCTTAAATGTATTTATAGTTTTTTTTTGTAAATTATGGGGATCAAAGATACCTTTTGAAATAAACAATAATGAATAAGATTTAGTTATGACTATCCCAGAAAAATAAGTTCTTAGTTACTGGCCATGTAACCCTAACAACTTTGTTGACTGTACAGAACCCTAAAACAGCAGTAGGTATATTTACTGTTCATCCATTGTATCGAAAATAAAACCTACTATCACTAGCTTGCTAACTTTAGCAGCAGTGAGAAGATACTCCCATTGAGGTGTCATACTCGTATAGCAAAAAATAATAATGCTGGGCTGGGGTGCTACTGCTTGAGTGGAATGAATTGAATTTTAAACCGGTTTCTTTTTGAAATCTGGTTTAAATTAAAATTGATGAGCAAAGGTCCCGCTAATGAATAAGCTTCTGACTCTACAGCAACTGCTGCTGTTTTGCTAACAATAGTATACAAACAAAAGACTATTAGGCTATCTTTTCTCATTTAGCTGTCGGTAGCGTATAAATATGATTAAATATATCATATAATCTAAGAACAATTAAAATCGACACTCATCAAAATTAAAGCTCAATGAGATGAAAATAAGTAATAAGCATAAACATGAGGCATTGGTGTAAGTCAGATTTCTTTCGCCTCCACATTTCTCTCGGAGTTTATCGTATTTCACCGCGGCCATAAACATGCGCCAGGCAATGCGGCCGGCGACAGTGTAAGATGATGTAGCAGCCTCATCACAAGGGGGCAATCATCCTTAATGCGCGACGGCCACATACGTAATGCGAGTCATTGTCCCGCATGCGGTACTTATGGAAAATTCGCGTTCTCAATTCAAATCTTCTTTCCGTCTCCCTCGCTCGCGGGGCGGAGTCGCCTCCGACCAATGACCGCCTCCGACTGTGGCGACACCGTGTAAGGCGTACGTTATTAAAGAAACCTGTTCTAATGTTGCGCGCTTTAAATTAAATTTTGTCCGTGTGTAATTATCTCATTATTGTGATTACGAATTCTTCGCTAAATGCTCCTCGCTCAAAATGGAGATTGCCTCGCAGATTGAACACGGCGATGGTCATGCGGTGAGCTATAATGGGCTCGGTGACGAAAACATACAAACATACCTACTTACGGTCACGAAATATTTAGCAAATTAACCTTACACAATTTGTATGTTTATTAACACTGTCCACAGAAAGACGTCCACTTGTAAAAAACTCAGAACAAAATTGATTAAGGAACGAATCGGTTTAAATTGGAAACCGATAGTGACGTTTCGAAATCACATTCATAAGTCGACTCAGTATTACTTTATCGATACGAACGCTGGGCAATGGTTTTGGTTGAATTAATTTTAATGGGATTTTTACGCTTTATAGAATAAAATGTTACGAAATGTGTTTAACAGGAGAGTAATAAATAATAATAATATTTTACCATCGAATGTGGAGCAAAATTATTTTGCATTGCGCGACATCTAGTGAGTAGTAGTGAAACTAGTTTTTCCACCTAAGTGCGCACGCGCATCTCGCTTTCTTTTTATCAATGGCAGAATATGAGTTTGCAGTACTGCATGTAACACACTTTTTATAGCGTTTTTCAAGTCATTAAGTGGAAGTTTAAAAGACAATACTTTGAGGAAGTTAAGCCACACTAACAATAGGACAGTCACGGTTAGATAATTACAACATCTACCTACAACCTAACAAATGGACAGTTTCCTTATTACAACTCATAAAAAATAATTCTAACTACCATATTAAAATCTCAAAGAACTCAAATATTATAATATTATAATTTCAAAAATTTCAGAAAGAGCGTGATAGCCCGGACGGTTAAAGAACCGGCCGAAAATCAGTGAGGCTCGGGTTCGAACCCTGGCATGTACCAATGAGTTTTTCAAAAACTTACGTACATATTTATCACTACCTTGACGGTGAAGGAAAACATCGTGAGGAAACCCGCAGGTCTCAGAATTAATTCTGAGATATGTGTAAACAGACCCGGTCCGGCGATGGGCGCACCACCTATTACGTTTAGGGGTCCAATATATCTCGTGAAATGTGGGTATATCCAGCAATGGAATACCTCTGCCTACCCCCTCGGGGATAAAAAAGGCGTGAGATTATTCAAAAATTTCAAGTTATATACATGTTAAATTAAGTGCAAACCTTCAAAGGGCAGATCCAAAAATATCATGAAACTATTTTCGGCATTGATTTTTATTTTTTATACGCTGCTTTACTAGATAACATCGATTATTACAAATATAAAAAAAAATATTACACGCTCTAAACGTACCTATTTTACGCAACGCACACTACTCAATAAAAAATTTAGCGAAAATAAGAAAATAAATAAATAAAGCCGAATTAAATGACGTTGTAGGTAGTAACGGTTTATGCAAACCATGTTTACAAAATTATATTTGTCTTGTTAGAAAACAACAAGAAAATAACACAAGTTTTTTTCTCTTTATAAGTTAATTCTATTTCTCTTACATATTTGTACGTACCCTCAAAATATCTGCACTTAATTTAAAAATTACCTTACATAATGGGTATTAATTTGAAACCTATTCCGCAGATGGGGAGGTTCATCAATGCGATTATACAAATCTAATTTAAATTTTTAGGTTATGAACTTACCTTCCTGTTGATCGTAAGGGCTGAGCAACTCCGGTGGCTGAGGGATGACTTGGAACAGCTCGGCAACATCGGGAGTTGGATCCTTGCCTTCAGAGCGCCGTTGGAGCTGATGGATTTGTTCCATTTGTAGATGCTTCACTGAGCGCACATGCTGCAGAAGCGGAAGTCGATGAGGGGCTCCGAAGCCACACAGAGCGCAGCGATAAACACGAGGACGTTCACGAGGGATTCTCGAAGCACCGTCTCTGAGATGTCTCAGCAGTAGTGCAGCGGCTTCATGTCTAGCTCCAGCTGCGTGCAACTGCAGTTTGTGAGCAGAATTGGTGTAGTAGTCACATGCACAACATCTTACTTGAACACCACCGACACCGGCACCTCCTGTACCTACTCCAGCACAGAATTTCAGTTTCCACTCATTTCTTGGCCCCCCTTCTTTCACGTGGTTTACATGTTGTAGCCTTTGCAGATGTTTATCAGTTTTGCAATGCAGCTGGAAGTTGGCTTTTAGGCTTGTTTTGTATGTGCATAGTTTGCAAACGTAATGTCCGGCGACAAGAGCCAGAATTTCTTGCTCTCTTATTTTTGTGCGGTCTTGCGCTAAGTGGTGACCGAGAGCTTCCAAGGAGTCTGTTGAAAAACAGTTGCAAATGCAACAATGGAATGTTCTCTCTGGTTCAGGATCAGCTGGTTCTGGAGGGGGCTCCATTGCTTCGGGATTCAAGCCAACATCAAGGTGGGCACCTAGTTCAGGTGGAGATGGTCCAGGACCACCGGTCATTAGTTGAATCATGAGAGCTTGATTGTATGCCATATCAGCTAGTGCTGCTTCAGGGTTTGGGGGCGGCGCGTCTCCACCGTGGAAGTGTAGCAAACTCTCCAACTGCTGTTGGCTTTGTTGCCTATGATGTAAGGCTGACAATGTCTGCATATGCTTTACATTTTGCTGCAGCACAAGCATATTATGTGTATGTTTCTCAGATGTCATATGTATTCTTAAATTGCGTGCAACATTCGTCTCATAGTTACAAACATCGCAACGAAAAGTAGGCTTTGGTTTCTGTCCTAAAGGAGAATGGTGTGGTATTGGAGGTTTATGTGGCCCTGGAGGCGTATGCTGAGGAGGTGGTGGTAGACTTCCTTCGCCGGGGTTTCCACCGTTTTGAAGTTCTTGCATATTATTAAGATGTTTGTCTGACTGCATATGTATGCTTAGGTTTC
Organism: Ethmia dodecea; assembly: GCA_963855545.1. Lineage (NCBI taxonomy): Eukaryota > Metazoa > Arthropoda > Insecta > Lepidoptera > Depressariidae > Ethmia > Ethmia dodecea. The sequence continues at coordinate 6,680,813 of OY979449.1, forward strand.
CTTTTGTTGTGGTCGAGTAATTGCACACTTCACACCGATAAGGTTTGTATCCACATGTATAGGTTTCACCTCGTGCTAGCCGGGGGTGTGGTTGACCAGCTATACAGTAAATGCAGCTTGTTTCAGCTTCAGGATGTTTCTCTTTCATATGTATTTCTAATGTTTCTTGATATTTGTAATGCCAATTACATTTTGGACACTTCAAGGTTTTACATGAATTTCTGCTGTGCATACCGGCTAATGGACCTCCTAATCGTCCCGAATTCAAAATCAGTTCACATTTCGGACAATCAGCACCAGACGGTCGCCCCCCAAGATGGTCAGGACACACGCCTATCGTCGTGCCAGAAAGGAAAGCCGGAGGCGTTGCTTGAAACGGTGGGGATGAATTTGGACTGACACGAGACTGCACAGAAGCATTGATCGTATGAGGATGCGCAACGGAAATTAGGGAATGTTGAGGCATTAAAGAGTCCGCCAATGATCTAGGTGGTCTCCATGCTGGAGGACTTGGTCTTCTGTCATCGCATGAGCCATTCGGCAACATTGAGTCGTTATCTCTTTCAGGAGTAATTGTGTCAGGTCTTTTATCTATTGACGAGCTTGATAATTCTGACATATTTGCAGGACTACCCGATGCAGATGCTCGCGGTGGAGCCGCGGCACCAACAGGTTCCAAAAATGATACTAGTGCTTCTTTATCCTTCCCAACACACTGAATGATAGCTGATGCATTTTCTCTCGATAAGGCATCTTTTTCTGAGTCCAGTAATGATAAACTATGGTCCGATTGAGCATGCGCCACAAAAGATTTAGCGTAGCCAAAACTCAATTTACATATAAAACACATAAGAATTGGTTTCACTGGTACGCTGACAGGACACTCGGCAGGTGGGGATGACGATCTCGGAGCATCTTTTCCACCTCGGAAGCTGAACACTCTGTAGCTGTGCATCACAGGTGCATCGGGCCTCGCTCGTGCCCGTTCGGCTGCTATTCTTCCATACAACGCACCATATAGCGAAGGGTTTCTTGATACATAAAACGCACTCGCTATTTGAGGAAAGTCAAGCTGTCTCTCGACTACGTTGCTGTCGCGGCTGTCAACAATGCAGCCGGGTTCTATTTTATGCAAGTCGGGGAGGCTGGTCTCGCCCTCTGACAGTTCAGGGTCCTCGATGATGTAGGCGGAGCCGTCGGGGTTGTAGACGATCTTGCCATCGAAGCGCTCAACGTCGGAGGAGAGTGGCGGAGAGTCTCGACGCGAGGTGAGGTCGACTGCGTCAGGAGCAGCCGGAGGTGAGGTGGGTGCAGGCGCGGAGGAGGGTGCAGGCGTAGGGGCCGCTGGAGCCGCGGGTACATTACGCGGCTCCTCCTCGGGGCTCATTTCGCCGTCGTCGTCGTCGGGCTCGAGAGCGGCTGAGTTTTGCGGGTCGTCGCGCTTGCGGCGCCGCTTGCGCTCCGGGGGCGGGCCGCTAGCGGGGCCGCCGGGCTGCAGCGGCGTGGGCATGGCGCCGGGCTTCAAAGGCCGGCATCACATGCTCTCCTGTAACAAATTATAATATCTTTGTTATTTACTTTATTGGAAAATAGTTTCGTAAGGTAGTCTTCAATCATCGAAAGAGTGATCGTGTAGTAATAATATATCACACGTTTGTCTGTACTTCAAAAGGCATGTTATTTTTTGAAATCATTTCGGGCCTTCGTGCGGAAACTCGTGTATGACAAAAGATGTATTAGGCGGAAGTGAGTTATTACTGGCGCCCAATAAATAATAATTTCCTTAGCTCTGTGAAACCATCCGGTACGTAATATAATCGTAATCAATGACACATTTTCAGTACGTACCTACGTTCGATATTTCTCACGGACTAGTTTTACAGAGCGAGCTGAAGGTGACTATTGAATAGATTTGTATCGTGTGTCGTCGCAACCGGAAGTAGGTGGGGCAATAGTTTATTTAACTCTTTTTGTTTTCCAAAGTTAAAAGGTTGTCCATTTGTATAGAGTAATAGACTATAAATTCGTACATTTTATGTAATGCTCTACATTCATTTAATTTAAATACTCCAATTAAATTTGTGGTCTTTCTATGGCTCAAACTATATAAATGTTTTACATAGATAAATCTAATAAGAAAGAATTTTCAAATGAAATAAAAATATCGCCGATAAGCCATCAGTTCCCATACGTATGAAATATCTATGTTATACCTAGTCAAATTAAAATACATGGTAATGTCGCTTATCTAACATACATTTGCGCAAACAACTGTGATCAATTTATCCGTTCGACAGCTTGTCAACGCTGTCAATCCCACACTTTTACAATTAAGCAACGAAACGTACGCAACAAATATAGGTGTTGCTGGAAACAGCGGTTTTTCCGATGGAAATTATACCTTAAGTTCTGATACGAAAGAAACTTAATGTGATAATTCTATTGAGGATGTACGGATCAGTTTGATAATAAAAATAGACATAATCTACAAGAAAAATTTGTTAAAAAATGAGATTAAGCCGTCATCTCAGTTATCTGTAGTATTATCAATAAGATACACCGTTCAACAAATACCTACCTACCTAACGAGAACTAAATAATACGTTTGTTTAGATGACAGCAAGATAATAAATTGAAAGAAAATATCACATGACAAAAATCCAAGAATTACTGCAGATGTATTTATAACTTATGGCATTTTCCTTGACAGAAAAAGTGAATTACAGGAACTTCGCTAGACAGTTCAAATGAAATGACTAATTCGCTAACTAATCATCACATTGCTAATGAATGATTAAAACGCAGGATGTGTGCACGATTAAATAACGTCAAATTGGTAATCTTCAAATGTACCGGACACGAATTACTGATAAACGGTGTATTCAAATTATGTATATTTTTCAGTTTTGTGAGACCTTGGTTTCCAATAATTGTGAAGCCACACCTATCTGTCTGTTTACTTTTTTAACGGTCGAGTACGGAATTATTATTCGAATTATATCACACTCGAGGACGCGATAAAGTAAATATTTGTCCAGACGACAGTTATTTGGTATGAAGGATTTCCTTGTTCTACATCCACACTCGTTCCTTTTAATGTGTGCGTTCAAATATAACGTGTATCTATAAAAAATACTAAAAGTATTATTTAAGTATGTAGGTACTAAGGTTTTTAACTAAAATACAGTACAAAGACAGACATACACCGAACTTGAGACTCACGAATGAGAAGCGGACTCTTTAACCGCAAGTCTATCAGTGCTCAAGAATACTTTGTTTCATCAATTAAAATAAATAACATCATTTTTGATATCCAATGAAAAAATCTGTCTTAATTCCTTTTTGCTCAGGGGATTATAAAAATAGACCATGAGTCATTGGAAGAGACCTTTTCCCGCGGTGACATAGTAAAAACATTAATTACATCTGCTATAATTATTGTGGTTTTTCTTGCTACAGCAATTTGTAGATCATTTCGCAGTGCTAATGTGTATGGATATTATGCAAAGAGCTTGTAATTAGACTCGAGGTGAATGGTCTGTAATGCTACAATTTGCATAGCTTTATTTTTACTATAATATGTATCTAAACAGATTTAATGTTTTATTTGAACTAAATAAGATCGTGAATAGTGTCGTTTATTTTCCAATTGGAATTGAAGTCGTTTAGGTAGAAATATGAAATTCTACTTCTTTATAATTTCGCATAAGTTCCGCATCGCCATTGATGTTAAGGGTGTCATTGGAATGATACAAACAAAATCACAAAGCGCTACTATAATTTCTGTTTTTCAAAGTGTTCTAAAGTGGCACTCAATGATGTAAATGTTTAATGTGGGCGCACGTGCGCAGATTCTCATCATTACAATCAGTGTTGTCAATTTCCACCAATACCCCGATGCACGATGCTTGCAGCAGAACTAATTTCCGATAAACTCGCACACAAACACAAACGTAGTTACGTTCGAGTGCAAATTACACGGACACATGAGTGTGTAAGCGTGAGAAAACTACGGCGGATATAATTGGCGTGTGTGTGCACTAACACTAACACAATTTGCGTGCATGTACTTAGCGTTTACTCACACAGCGGGAGTTCGCATTCTCACACAAATATACTGCCCGCATAGTTCTCTCATACAATAGTTACGAAGTCCGTCATAATGAAGATGTGCGCTTTTCAGTTCACTAATGAGGCTCCCACAACGTTATTGATAGCAGTGAATAACGTTTTTGTCAATGTCCAATTTGTGATCGGTAGTCTGCATGATCACCAGCTAATTCGACTTGTTTATTTAAGGAGAAAGTCAATCAATAAGAATTTGAAAGAGGCAACAGTCTCCGTCAATGACAATTTCAATAGAAGTGAAATGAAGAATATTGTAATACAACTCAAAACAATTTCTTACCGAGAAATCAGATAATTAGCAACAGCAACTGCTATACGACATGCAAAGTCAGGCAGTATTATCATTACCGTATACGCGAAATGGGAGTTCGTGAGACATGTATCACTTTCAAATAAGAAATTTACTAGTTGGAAACTGTGATACTCACAGGAAATCACTTCACTGCAATTTAAATTGTTATTAGTCAAAATTCCATAATTCAATAAAAAGAACTTTTAGAAGACATGAATCATTACAGAGAACGATTGATCTGCCTTGAGCAAACAGCAGATTTCCAGCAAAAGATTAGTCGGTAACGAGAGACGCGGTAAACTACGTCCATATTAATAATCGCGGGTTATTACGCAGGCCCTCATTATGTCGCCGGCCGCTTCGCCCCACGAAACCGCAGAACACTGCTAAATAATTACCCCCAGACAGCTTTCTTCACGAAAACATCGTAAAAGCGCATTAAACAACATCTACTAAGTCGGCGAGAAGAATTACAATAAATAAGGTATTAAGTCGGCGTTGTCAGGCATCGAACCGAAAATGTCGAAAAGCGATTAATGGAAATAAAATTGAGCGAAGTCCGAGAGACGATTTACTTAATACATTGATAATAAGTGGAGGGAATGTATGTAAAATGTTGTACGTAATGGAGGTAGTCTCGTTAGACGTGGGAACGTTGATGGGGCATCGAATTCTGCTACTACATGGTAAGGATCGCGTCCGACAATGTCCACCGTTAGGGCTTAACTTTAAACCTTCATTAATGGTAATGGTTCTGAACTCGGACGATGGGAATGGCTCTTTTTGCTGATCCTGCGCAGGTTGCAGACGCGTTACGGTAATAGCCGTGTTGGACACGAGGCGGGTAAAGCCTACTACTTAGATAAAAGTGCAGGAAGGTGCAAAGATCTATGGTCTGTAATCTTTTTATCCCATTCCACTTAATGCTTTATGGGCCCGAACGGTGGCCAATAAGATATCAAATTAGTTTTTTTATTAATTCTAAACAGAATATCTTTAACACATATTTCATACAAACGATTTGAAGTCTCTATAATGTTTGCTTTGGCAACATTTTCGCGTTTAGAAAGCAGGCTACAATTAAGATTCTTATTTCAAACGATAATTAGTGACAGTGCAAATTTCTTATCCTCGCGATTACGTATGTGTTGTGTATATCTGTAATTACAAAGCTTTTGAGACATGAAACGCGAAACATGTGTGTTCATTAACAACTTACCTACTGAGATTCAACTTTCACAATAATTTGACATTTTAATTAACCCCAAACCAAAAATGAAGAGAACTAAATTAAACAGAAAATCTCTTGAGAATGTAAAATCGTAGTTATTTTTAAATTGAGATTGGTCCATGAAGATAATTTTATATATGATTTATTTGCTTTCGGAACTAATTACTCGTATGTTAGGCGCCCATCGTTGTGGCCATTCGATAGCTGCTTCTTAGATAATAAAAAGTGTCCTTCAATTAGCTTCTGTAAAAGCATAATATTGATAGCTAAATAGATGCTTAGTCGTAGACACGTCTAGACAGACCAGTTTGTTCGTAAGACGAAATGATATTTAGAAGATCTAATCACAGGTGTTGCAAGGTTCGGCAGAGGACGTGCATCGCGTGAACCTGCAGGTATCCTGGCAGGCGCCACTCGACCGATTCTCCTCTTAGGAACCGTCAATTTGCGCCTGTAATTATTGCGGACCCTTCGATACTTATTTCTATTTTTTCTCGGCTTAATTGTTACAACAGATGACTTTTTTGTCGAACCTCCTCAAAGAGAGCGGAAAGGCATCAAACGGAGCGTCGAATTTGGAAATAATTATACATAAATAGTCCCTTGAGCGGCCGATTAAGACAATTTCCGAGGCAAATTGCCGCAGACGAGTATAATAGCACACGCGCTCTTCTCCGTCATAAATAAATCTGGATTACGTTTCTGTACGAGATTAAGATTGATTCGATCTCGATGCTTTCTGCTATTAATGTGTACACGGAATAATGCCCCGATGGTGTTAAAAAATTAAATCATTATCCGTTTTTGTGTGTGTGATTTGAAAGATAATTACGATCGACAAATTGCTAGCCGTCATTAAGAAGATAACAGCTCGATGGTATCGGCTTGTCGGTAATTAATGATCGATACATGTGAAATAATTAATTAGCGGCCGGTGTCGGATAGGATCCTAAGGCGCTTCGGGCCGCAGCACAAAAAACAATGACGTGCGGTTTTGGTTGCGCTGGCGCCGCTGCCGCAGCGGCGACATCCGCCGCTGTTACGTCTATAATTTGGGAGACCTCGAATTAGTTTTAATCTTATTTCTCAACGACGAGCGTGACGCTGACTTAACATTCTCGAGAAATTTGTCATTAATGTTAATTTGAATGATTGCTATAGTTTTCGTGGTTATAATTCTATACCTTGGTCAATAAACAAAACAGCCCAGCAGTTACCATTTCGCCCCTTTGTTTGAAGCGAAGGTATTTAATTGTCTACATTTTACGACACCGAAATCACGAGCGTTCTCATGGAGGCAGGCGTTGTCGCTCGATAATTACTGGTGACGACGAATCGTAATGTCAGAACAATTACCTGGAGGGCATTAAGAAGTTTCAGTCGTGTCGCGTAATGTGTCGACGCCTTAATGGTCGTCTCGGATTCTACCAGGGGGGAGCAGGGGGGAGGAGGGGTCACTTTTATAGTCACTGGCGACTGTAAAATTAGTTTACTTTAACTATTATTTAATGTCGGTTTAGGATGGGAATGGGGTGAGAGTTTCAATTGTGGGAATCTGAGAAACTGTTGACCGAATAATTTGAATAGACTGTCATTTTATGTCACCGATGGTCACACTATTTGTGCGGGTGAAATCATATCGCATATTTTGAGTTTTGTGTAATGTTATAAATGTAGGTATTTTTTAAAAGTAAATGCATATTTTTGTATATTAAGAAATCAGATTTTGTGAAAACCTGATTTAGTTTGATTTATTTCACCGGGTTACAGTATTTGTTTGGATATATGATATTTTGAGCTTTGTTCTTAGACTGTTTTGAGATATAAATTCCTATTTTTGGAAATTATTTTATCTCGTGTTACAAAATCCTAAATTTGTTTAAAATTTCATCGATGGAAGATATTCAGATGAGTCTGGTCTAATTACACTAATGATCGATACTCGAAAAATCAATGAGTAATTAAAGTTCTCACGATTTCCACCATACTTTGTAGGTTCAAATCAGTGTGAGAGCTCTAACTCGGTATCGGGATGCGTGTGCGCAATTAAAACGAAACCCACAATCAGCCGCCATGTTTGTACACGGCCGATGTTAATAGCGTTCTGTAATTACATAGCAGCGTCATGCCATCGTGGCTTCTTGGAAGGCTGATCGGATTAATATAACCTATTTCGGGGGAACAAGGATTAAATACGAATTATTTGGAGTGAAACAAGGACGTGGTGGCGGCTCGAAGACAATGAATATGAACACCATTTCATTGAACATAAATAACTAAATGTATGCTCACGCCTTTTCACTGAGGGTATTCCAACTTTTTTTATCAAAGTATATAATATAATATAAATATCACGCTTTTTATTGTAGGTAGAACAAAGTTATACTGAGAAACGTCGATAATAAAGTTAGAAACAAAGTTACACTTGGAATCGTAAATAATAGTAAGGTACCTACTCTGAAATCGTCCGAGATTTTGTAACGTATACAACAGCCTAATATCTTCACCGACGAGTGGCTGGTTCCAAATGCAGTACCCCGAGAAGAACCAGCAACAAATTCAAGGGTAGCTCTTTTTAATGTCATGTCACACATTCTTCAGAACCAACTCTGGGATCTGTGAGTTTCCTCACAATATTTCCATTCACCATCTAGTTAATGACAACTATCTCTGCAAATTATGCGCGAGAGGCGTGCTTACTCCTATAAGAATGTCATTGCTGTAATATTCAGTTATTTTATTCTTAGATGAATTTCCGGCAAAAACTAATCAAATCTTTTCTATTCGTTTATTAAAGTTTACACTGTTTTTTCTGTTGTCTATCTATAGATACATATACAATAAACGGTCACGTGACTTTCCTAAGACCTAGATAGATTTCAGCGTTTTTCATAGAGTGATTGTAAACCTTGTGCTAACCTACTGATGATACCCCTAGGCCATTTTGAGCAGTTGATTCCACAGCAACTAATTTTGGACGCTTTGCGTGCAAAATAGGAGCCAAATATAGAGAACAATATAATATCTGACGGGCCTGTGGGCTCAGTTGCTAGTGACCCTGATTTGGAGGATGGAGGTCGCGGGTTCGATCCCCGCTCGTGGCCAACATTTGTGTGCATGAACATGTATGTTGGCTTCGTGTCTGATAGTTTAATATTTATTTAAGTAAGTTTATCAGTTGTTTAGTACCCATAGTACACAGGCTTTGCCTAGTTTGGGACTAAATAACCGTGTGTAAATTGTGTCCCACAATTTATTATTATTATTATCTATTGATTGACTGCTACATATAAAAAATTAAATATCAAAACAACTCTTAAAGAGTAAAAAACCGACTTCAAAGAATAGCACTAAAACATGTCATCGGTGTATAAAATGTTTAGACTTTTTTTTATTTTTAAAAACTGCTCGACCGATTGTAGTAACATTTAAATGGGACCACCTCTGAAGTCTGAGCTATCAAACAAAAAAAATAATAATCAAAATCGGTTAATAATTGGCGGAATAATCGCGTAACACAACATACAAAAAAAAACCTACAGTCGAATTGAGAACCTCCTCCTTTTTAGAAGTCGGTTGAAAACAAGAAAAGTACCTACTTTGATAATTAAGCAGACAAGTAAATAAATTAAAGTACTGCTGCTCAACTCAGCGTAATATTGTAGAGAGGGATATGCGAAGAGAGAGAAATAAATACATATTAAAAGATGTTAGTAACATGCAGGAAATGTAGAATAACTCTATTACAAGTGCTGCATCAGTTTTGTGGTAGGTACAGGAAAAAAGGTGTAGACGTAATTCTGTCTGGTGATGATAAGAGAAACTTGGTTCTTATTTTATGATCATTAACAAGGTGAATTAACTATAAAAAAAGTTTTGTCTTTAGATTTAACAATAATCTGAAGAAGCGTAAATTTTATCATGGTCATCTCTAAGTATGATAAATATACCTACTAATATTAATTATCCATGATGATAAAGTGCTTACAAATTTAAGTAAGGAAAATAATATTGATGCTACAATGTGTAGCTATGTAGGTACCTCACATTTTATTATAATAATAACTGGGAAAGTTACGAAGCAATATTTTGGAAATTTCCATTTACAACAATTTATGAAACGTAACTGAGTACCGACTTCCACGAGGAGCCTGAGGAAAAATGAAATAACGTTAGCAATAATAACATACGACACCGTCATAGCCACGACTCGAGAATTTCATATCAGCACATTTACATGTATTCCATTCGCGGAACTAGCGGCCCTGCCTCCCCGTCGTTATATCCGGGAAAAGAATATCTAAATTCAATTACAAAAAGGCTTCGCTGAGAGGTGTGCCGCTGCACCCGCGCCTCCTTCGAAAAGGGTGTATAACAACTCAATTTCTCCATATTATTAAGACGGTGGGGTGCGCGGGTAGAAATAGGGTGGCGTGGAACACAAAAAGAATGCTAATTTAAAATTCCTATTGCTGTGTTTGTATGCGCGCGCGCTTTATGTATCATTCGCGTAACAAAAGGCAGAGGAGTGAGCCGCCGAGCGCGTAATTTCAATCTAATATTCAATTTGAGTAGTATCGCAAGCTTCACCCACCTCCTTTTATTTATTTGGTCGAGTTTCAGGAGTCATCTCGGGATTCTCACATCAGAGACTGATAAGTAATACAGGGATTTAAGTCACTTTCGCGTTCTTTTACATTCAGACTCTCCAACGTTCCACCTCTATTTAACCAAGAAACAATTCTTAATTGATCTCCTTAGAAAGCTACTGATTGAAACGATTATTAGAAAAACTAACAAATTCGATCCGATATCTTGGACTAACGACCAAAGATAATTGCTTCATTCCCATGGCGCGAAGAAAATAAATTTCACCGGTCACAATAGGTGCTTTCCACAGACATTGGCGGGTAAACGGGGGGCGATAGACGCCTAATGTTCAGATCGTGATATATTAGCCCACCAGCTAATGGTGACCCCTTGACTTACCACACCTTATGAACATACTAATAGACTCGCTTAACTCTCACAGATTCCCGAATACATTTGTAGAACTTTCTAAATTTCAAACAACGCAAATCGTTATTGTTTAAGATAGATCATAACTTTATAAGTCAAGGATGACAATAGATTCTTCAATTTCGTTTCGTCACGATCTTGATATGGTTTGCAGAATTTTGAATTGGTCCTAAAGGTCATAGGTCTGTTCTACATTCGCAGAGTGAGTTCAAGGTAAATAGCTAGAATTTGTGAACTGAATGGAGGATAAAATACTTATTTATGTGGATCCGGTCGGAATAAAATTCAGTGACATAAGAAGCATGTGTGCTTTATCAATGTTCTAGCATGCTCCGAGGGGCGCCACGTAGACGTTTGAAAAACTTATAGAACTATAGTAGTGACCTGATTTTCAAAATATGCCTTCCACCGAGTATTCTTGGTATCTACAAACTATTTCACTGTGTAGCTGGATCAAACAGGGGCGGCAGGGCAATTCCTATCTCTTTATTCAAATTTAAAACAGTATTTTTCTAGTATGGCATTCTTACAAAATAAGATTGTTTTTATATTGTTTTGTGTCAAATTCAATAGCATGCTTTGTTTAAAACTGTTTCGAAACACGGTGGAAAATGAAGCAGTATCTCGTTTTCTAAGTAAGAAATAGATAATCATGAGACCATTATCATTAGTTTTCTATCAAATACCTAAACATTTTGAAAAAAAAAAACAATATATTATTATATCGTTTTAGGAGCCGATTGCATGAATCTGAGTCATATTGTTTTAACAGTTGTTAAAACAATATGACTCAGATTTTTCAGTTACACTGTTGGCACAGGCATTTAGTTTCTGGAAGTATCTATTTCTTACCAATTATTTTTGGAACCGAATCGTAACATGTAGTGAGCCCATCGTTGGACTGGGGTGCTATTACACATATCTCAGAACTAACTTTGGGGCTTGCGGATTATCTAACGATTTTTTTCTTTCACTAGTGATAAATAGACACACTAGCTAGTGATAAATATTTGTCACATCGAGAAGAAATATCCAAAAAAATCACAGATTCCTGTTGAATAAACGCAAGAGCAAAACAAGAGAGTAGTTCGTTGAGAAAGAATTAAATTTCTCAGGAATATTGTATACCTATTTCATAAGTACTAGTCGATAAACTAGTAGCAGGTAAGTATGATTTTTAATGTCTTTTACTGTGTGCAGAAAGCGTGCGCGGGCGTCACCTGATAATTTGCTTGGCGACGCGACTATGGCGGGCTCACTCACCGTAACCTTTTATACAACAGTTTGAGAATAAACATGTTACTTACGGTATGATCACAACGGCATTTTAAAATACTTCGTGTAAAAGATAAATGGTGGAGGAGGTGCACAAGACTTTACATAAAAAGAATCGAAGTCAAATAACATTAATTGCATGTTATGGATGCTGAAGAATAAGCAACATGAAGGATATTTGATGGTCATGGTTTACGTGGATATTTTAAGATTACATAAAAACATAATCTTAAGTAGGCTGTATATCTTATAATGAACACTTCTGATTTAGGTGGTCAGTTCCAAAAATACTAAAATAAAAAGAGATTGGAGATAAAACCGACAATGTCGCATGATAAATGATCAGATTAAAATTTCGAAAAGCAAAACTTAAGGATGCAACGCACCTTAACGAACGCGACGAGCTCCGTTTATAATTATAATTAATATTCTCACAGTATTAAAAGTGGTCGACGGAAAAAAAAGAGATTCGACGCGAGAATTAATAACAAACAAATGGGCTACCTGCGGTGTTTTTTGTGCGCCCCCGCAGGTACGCCCGTGATGATGAAAGGAACTCACATGCGTCTGTCTTAGATTTTAAACAATATTGTCCGATTTTGACACGGTTGCACCTTTTTATGGGGTCGGTAGATTCATTCATAGGAAGTAGCTACGATAAACAAGAGCAAAAAATGTATGATATAATAAATACCGCTACTTGTCAACAGATGGCAATGCTTGTTAAGCTTAAAAGCTTCAGAATGTATTCTGAACATTTAATACTTTTTGTTACAGAACCGCATAAAAAATCAAAAATACCTTCTTCCTTCGAAGGTCTCGTATTTCAATACCTCAATGACTTATTAAAAAAGAACAAAAACCAAAGCTGCATTGGAAACAAGAAACCAACCGATTCGAAATCTGGGACAAAAGAGAGGAACTCTCTAAACGCGATACCATAATGACAAAACAGAAATATGATTTCGATTAAATTGTGTGACGGGGACGGTTTGATTGGGTGCATGGGTGGGTGCGAAAAGGAAAGAAACTGGTTAATAATAAAAATATTTTATTTGTATAGTGGGGTAAAACACCCCCGCTGCGGGCTGTTTGGTCGGGACGGCATCCATCATCATTATATTAACCGATTTAACACTTTTGAACAGATTCCAGTGACGGTTGGTGGTGCTTTTATTAAGGGGACAAAAGTTCGAAGATGAAACACGGAGTATTTGTGAGTGTAGGTATTAAAAGCCAATGTCTTTTAGCACCGAGAATTAGCACAATATTTTAATCAATCCATGTCCTTCTTTCATTGATGAAGTAGGTATAGACTCGTCAAAAGCTTTATCGATTTAAGTCTATCTAGGCTTAGTGCCATGTTAGGCATATTCTGACCCACTCCATGCATTTCCCAGTTTGGTCATGTCGAGGGAGTATTAATTACACGAAGGACGCGTGGAAACCGGGCCACAGCTTTTTTCTGTATTTCCATGTAATTAAGGCATCAGAAATTTATGTCTCCGATATTACGATATTAATACAAAAATTCCAACAAATTGCAAGACAAAACCTTACGTCGGGAGCGTAGCAAAAAACTGTAAAGCTACTTTTGGTAAACACTCCACTGGATTTTGAGCCTGATTATGGCATATAAGGCGAGCCTTCGCCATTATTTAACTGCATAATTGATAACGTTTTTATGTCAATTTATTTACCAGCATAACATTAATTGACGTGATAAATTGACGTGCAACATGTTCACTGATTATAGATTGTAACATAAATATTTAGCAGTTCTATGTAGCGTCGATTGTAGGTCTATTTAAATGGACAAAATGAGGAATTATCGGTATGGTTCAATCAGGAAATGCAATTAAATGAAATGATGCATGTCGATATTAAAATAGGTATTGATATGCAAAGTTGGTTGTTGGAGATGCGGGCGCGGCACGACCGGTCCCATGCTGTTGTTCACAAATTTTAAATGCTTATCAAAATTGGTTGACTATTCATTCTAGTTTGGTTTTTGGTTGTTACTGGCGATTCTATCTCTGGATAGTTTTTTTTACGTTGTAGGTATATTTAATATATGAGCAAAGCAACATTTATGGACATAAAGAGCTAAATCAACATTACTCTACATTAATCAGCAACTGATTGATCTAATTAAATCAGCATTAGGTACGCTACATTAGTCACTAACTGATTGATTTAATTTACTCTTTACTTTTATAGACTGGTATCCGTTCATTTTTTTTATTTAGGTTTCCATTTCCTTATCTTACACATTTACTAAAAGTTTCCGAGCAAAAAACAAGCCGAGAAGGGCACACATGCGAGTGTGGTCCAAACCCAATAATTAGAGGCAGTGATTCGATCCGATGATAAGCCTCATTCTGCTAATTACTCCCTAAAGCTAAACGAGTGAGCCGACTCGCTTTTTGCCACAACTTAATAAGCGTATTAACCAGGCCGATGCCATAGATAGTAGCAGCCCGCGAGCGTTTCTTACCTTTATAATGTTGTTACACTGTTTCTCAGAAACATTGTACGCAGATTCTCTCATTGCGAGGTCAGAGAGGAATGCCCATGTGAACAGGCCACTAATGAAAGTCAGAAGTTTCTAACTCGAATCATAGTCGTCTAGATCCCATTCGCATTGGAATCAATTTAAACAGTCGCAAACTAGTCCGACATTGCGTCTGGGCGAGCGTGCGTGTGGCTCTGCAACATAACAGTTAATTCAATAAAGCTTGCGGTACTACTAAATAGATATTTGTATCATGAATGCAAGTTCATTATTAATCACGTCCAATCAACTCAATTTGACGCCAAGCATGTAAATCAGATATTATCATTTAAAGAATGCATGTTTATGTAGATCAGCAATAAACCGTGTCGTTGCAGCGATAGAGCAGCACTCCGATATGACCTCGCAATGAATGACTTCCATTAGCATCTCATAGGTTTAATTAGGGATCCACGCTTGGTCCGTTCGCCCACGTCAACGCGTCTCTATGTGGGCAATCAAATTAGAACGGCAGACAATGGGACCAACTCGGCCGTACCACCCCACGACAAAACGTTTTCTCGCAATCTTCGATCCGGATTAAGGGTGGGTCTCGTCTCGCACGTTTTATCTCCGATTGTCCGCACTTAACGCACACTTTACGCGGAGTGCCCCTCGAGAGGAAATTGAAAGCGATCGCTTTTCCCGCTATCTTATCTAGTGTTATACTAATTAATCGATGTAGCGCGACGAGGCCGTCGTTAGAGGTAAATAATGCTCGTATTGAGCCGGCGGAGGTGATTTATCGGTGTGAATAGACAAAAGTGTCGCGGGCGGAGCGGGCAGGCACAATACGTTGGAATGTCGATGCAGCGCGGACCGGCCGGCGCGCTGCGCTCGTGCGACCCGTGAATGCGGATTATTAATAACTCACCCGCTCTGGTTCGACGCGACTCTACGGCTCCCAGCCCACTGCCTGAAGCGTCCGCTCCACCTGTACTGTATGACCGCGCCTTAATTTATTCACGGTAGATTTTAATGATCGCATTGATGCACACGCATTCCACACGATGTGCACCGTCCCACTGGCCGCATCTATCCACTCTCAGAAGTTTGTGAATGTGATTTAAGATCAATCACTGTTTTTCGAAATTCGTAAGTTATTATATTCACCAGAAACCCTCTCGTATAATCTACCCTTCAGATTTATCATCCCTGCTTCTACGGGAACAATGCATGACAATAGAGTTGGCGAGGATTATAACAAATTCCCCAAATTGTGTGGGTTCATATTTGCGGGCAACAATAAGACAAAATAGTGATAATGTCACATGTGTGTGTATGGCGCATTTGGAACTAATTGGGATATTTCATAATGTTGCTATTATTGAAAGGAACATCTGTCCTAATAGTTGCTGCTCGCGTAATGACAATAGGTGCGATATAGTAAACGAAACTTCTAGATAACAAATAAATAGAAAAACTAAATAAGACTCATCTGCAATCAACAAAATAACTGTACTAGAAAAGATATTCAAAAGTAGCCTACAAAACGTATTCTTTAAACAGTATAAAAAACAATAAAAACTGGAAAGGGCAAAGTGCTTGTGAAGGCGTGTCAAAATCGAAATGTAGTATGAAATTACTTTTCACGTTTTGATACCGGTGGGACTAAATGAGATCAGTTTTTGTCGCGTTTTAAGTACAAGACAGCCCTACGTGGTCACGTCACCAAAATGGATAACTGAACCTCAAACGAACTTACATCTACCTATTTATGATATAAATATTTACAATCTCATGAAAAACTATACAAACTTACATCATTTATAATAAATATATTTCAATATTTCTTGTTTATTATAGGTACAAAACCTATGATAAATAATTGAATATTAGAATAAATAAAATTGGAAACTACTTACTGATGAAAAACAATAAAACAAGCAATCAAATTCTAGCGACTGTCATTAGAAAAACGTTGTCAATAGTCAATACTCTGTTTAGAACTCGGTACATTATCTTTTTTCGTTGGTTACGTTCATTTTGGACGGATTCTGTGTGTTCACCTCACGACTCATTTTTTGCGTATTTTTATCGTCCACTTACTATACTATGTCGTGAGTGACTCGATTCGTTACCGAACTTTAATTAGTTTTACCGTTATTGGATTCTTTACATTTTCTATGGGTGGTTTTATTGATAGCAACGCCAACAATGACGACAACGTGACAAGCCGTTTGTTATATATTTCTAAGTACCAAGACACGGTTACTGATTTATTTGCCCTCCACAAATGAGAATCTGTAATATACAAAATTTTACTGTTCCAAAACAATCTATTGGTTGTGTAGGTAATGATGACCATATTCGTATAAACGTTTCGAGAACTCGAATTTTTTTCATTAACACATTGAAATGCTAATTGTTCGCTACGTCGCGACAAAAACCCGTCGATCGTGTAAGACTTATTAAACGACCGCGCCCATTTTCAAAATTTAATTATCAGCATTAGAGCTGACACAAAAAACAGCGCAACAAGAAATAACGCGACTTAGTGAACTCTGAATACTGTTTGCAAAACTGTATACCGATGAACTAAAATTTCGTTTCAATTTGTAGAAAGTCGATAATTATCAGATGTGATGATAGATAGACCTGTTCTAATTGTAAGAGACAATATTCAAACTGCCATAATTGATTCGAATTTACAATAATGAATTGTTAGAATGAAAGTTGACAATAATAGGACAGGGGGTCGCTAATATTATGTCCATGCGATGCGACGTCAAATATGAAGGATGGTCCCACATTTGTCCTGGTTGTATACCGACAATTCAATGGCCGACACAGGGCTATAGCAGAACAAAACAACATATCTGATGTGGACGTTTATTTTAGACTTTGTCATATTTAAATGAAAGGAAATCGGTTGGCTTGGACTTTGTTAACCAAATGCATTAGTAGTGATGATTAGTGACGACAGACACAAGTCGCGACTCCAGAAAAATAAACGAATACACGTACAAACCAAATTCGTGATATTTATATAGCATGATGAAACCGTTAAAAGCTAAAAATAAATTAGCATGAGCGCGCAAAGACAAATAATCTAAGTGAATTTACAAGTGAGCTACGACGTAAAGACTATCAAATTATGGCTACAACTATTTGAAAATGTACCACTCGTGATTGTTGCGTTAACGCTCCGCCGACCAATAGGATTACCCTGAAACTTTACTTATCTTCATAAAAGTGCTTACAAGTGCTTACTAATTTGATCTTTATTAAAAGACAGTACGGTTTCAATTGCTGTATCAGTAGGATCGGAGACGACAGTCAGGCAATAAGTCAAATAGCTTTTACCAGGTGGCCGACAAATGGAAAACTACTAATTAAAGTACTTTACTCCGCCGACTTAAATGGAAATGCGTACACTTGGTCGTAAGAAGTTTAATTAATCTGCCTTCTGATGCAACGGAGATCGTTTTCTTTCTATTAGTGTCCGAAAGCAGTTTGTTCAATTGATTCGCTGTGTAGCAATAAACAGCGTCAGTCTTGTATTTGAGCTAAGAATTTAAGAAGTTAACGTTTCTAAAGATCAAAGCGACGAATGATTAGCGGATCAGTTGTGGATATTGTTGTTACATAAGTAGGTACTAATGGTGTTAGGTGCGTTAGGTAAGTTTAATACATATATTGTGATATACGGTTTAGCACTTCTTTGCTACCAAGGTCATACAAATAGAAGAAGAGATATATAAATAGTACTTATATATCTATAAGGTTAGGTACTTAATAAGTACATAACCTTATAATATACAACTCAGTTAGCATAGATTCCAATCCAGATTCATTGATATAGAAATCATTAAACTTATCTACCTTTAATGGAATTTAACAAAATGCGTTGGATTTAAGTACCTACTAACTCAAGAGCAACGCTCTTTGACTACAGTTCATGACAAAATAATCCCCCAAGTGTATCTAATTCATATCATCGTAATTGCACCAAATTGTCGTAATAAAATTTTGAAGGTAACGCCATTAAAATCTGTTCAAGTTAGACAATGTGCCCCTAATGAATGCTGGGACAAGTGAAAGAAATTATTTACGCCACATACTGCGACGACAGTTCTACAAAATGTGAGACATAAAAGAAGATGCAGAAATCTGGGTAATGATGTAAAGTGAATGGACAACAGTAATTACAGTGTGCACCGGGGATTCTACAGTGCGTATCGTCACAACGCTAATTGTCAAACCTGAAGGAAGGAACCTTCGTAATATCCATCTTTTTATCCATCTTTGTAGAGTTTCTCAATACTCTGTTGAAGTTCTATCTGGAACAAAGCGTTCGACCACATTCCTTATGCGAATAATATTATAGATAGTGGCCATTTATATTAAAGACGTTAAATGTTGTGACACAATGGGTCTGATAGATCCAGTTTAGAGTATCGCCTATTGTAATAAAGAAGACGAGATTTCGAAGACGTTAAAATTCTCTGGATCGTATAATTACATATGACACATTTTAACATTAAAGACACCCACGCTCGCTCTATGTTGTGGCTCTAAACTTGTATAATTTGTGTTAAAGCCGTAATATATGAGACTTTAGGAGTTCCACGCATCGGCGTTCCATGCATTCGATCGTTAATAAAATTATCAAAATCTAAACTGGTTTTATGAGCAACGCTCGTGCTTTGGAAAGAGTCCGTTTCGGCCGGACTTATGAATGGAAATGGAGTTTGGTATTTTTAAGTGTTTCTAAGGTCGTAAATAATATATCGCGGCGTGATATTTCCGTCGGTAGATTTTATTTGTTGAGACGGATGAGCGCGTCGATTCGAATCGCTACTGGATTTTAATCCGCACCCAGCCAATAAACGCCAGTTATTTTAATAATTCAGTAATTCTAAGGCCATTTTTTTTGTAATAGGACACTAATAGAAGTTATTTTGATTAAATATGACAAATATTATGTAGTTTGTCGAACAAAGATGGAACCTGATATATTTTTTATTTCTACTTAATTAATTAGACTTTAAATAACAAATGCCAGTTTTGAGTGTAACGACCGTTAGATGAGCTGTATTATACAAGCATTTCATTTTAAAAAGTTGTATCACTATCATGTCATTATAATAAATAATGTAAATTATATAAAATACAAATAATTTTGATTTTATTGCAAGCTATTTAGCCGGGTTAAGAGTTAAGACGTAGACTGCGCCTTCGCACAGCGAGACAGTTTTTGCGCACCGCGTGTTTCACTGGCAGTAGCGATTGGCGTTGCGTCACCGCTCGTGATTCAGCCTCGTCAAAACCACTTAGGTACTTATAACTCGGCATCACAACCGTAATTATTCCGAGCACACGTGGACATGGTTTATGGCCGTGCATGGCCTGCCTATAAACGCACACCTTTTTGTTTAATAGGTTATCGACTTGTATGCTGTCTTTATTGATCGCAGCCGAAAATACTTACTAGAAGGGCTATTTTAGAATACTCATTTCAATTCGGAGTAGGTTAGTTTACAGTCATCGAGATTGGAATGTGAATCATAGGGAATTAACGAAAAAACCACGTCTGCGGTGGTCCGTGCGATGTTTGACAACGGACGCAGAGGTATCGTAGGTGTGGATATGGAGATTTTGTGTCATCAATTAGGAAATATACTTATATACAAATCATATTATGAAATGCATAAAACGACAGATGACCGGATCTGGATCAATCCGTAGGTAGATGTAGATCGGAAAGAGATAGAAGTCCGACGAAAGATTTAGTACTTATTTGTTTTAAACTCAAACCCAAAAACAATACAAAATTTAGAGTTTTGGGTTATGATTTCTAATAACTTATGAAACTTTGTAAGATGCACTTGAACATTATAACATTTTCATAAATATTTATGATGATATAGTGAAGAAAAAATTGT
The DNA here is from genome assembly GCA_963855545.1 of Ethmia dodecea. Lineage (NCBI taxonomy): Eukaryota > Metazoa > Arthropoda > Insecta > Lepidoptera > Depressariidae > Ethmia > Ethmia dodecea. The sequence goes on from OY979449.1 coordinate 6,701,200, forward strand.
GGTAACTTTGAAATACAAAGAATAATTTATAGCTTTATTAAGCAATTCTAAAAAAAGTGTTGTGACATCAAATGTTTGAATGTAAGTAGATAATGGGAACGGTTTGAGCGTAAAACCGGTAGCATTTGGACAACCACCAACGAAGACTTGTCAAATACCTGTCTACAAGAATGCTCATAAGTATGGTTAATAGAGACAAATATTTTTCTTCTTATGATATACCTATACAAAAGAATAAATTACACGGACAATCATTTAAACTGTCCTTTTAATAAACTTACAACCCAGTTGAATTCTTTTTAATTAGGCTCTTTAAATCTTAAAAATACGATTGCAAATGTCAATATTGCAAGCAATTAAATCTTAATACCCCATTTAATTGAGGCCAGCAATCAAAGAAACCACTACCTGGTATTCAATGTGAACTTTGAAAATGCTAAACGTCATTTCGAGCGTAACTGTTGGCATTAGCTGCTACAGTCTTCGACTATAAAAATAAATAAACGACTACACGCTCCTACGATATCAATAAATAAACCACTACCACGTGAGTTTCGACAAATGCGTTTGACGGGAGCGATAATAAGAGATGTGTAAAACCGGTAGTAGAGGGACTATCTTAGACCGTTACTTGGCACATTCTGTCTTATAAACGGTGCGGTAATAGTGACTTCAATCGAATCGACTTTTAATTAATTTTCTAGTTGATTACGGTGGCCGTGTTATTTATTATACTTGATTATTAGTTAGGTATGCAGTAATGAAACGAAAGTTAGCGCTCATGGCCATCGAGGAATATGTTAAATGCAATTAATAAATTATTTTAAGCTGACGTTAATTAATTTATATAATTAAGGAGGTTATTAAAATGCAAAAGGAAACGTTTACAAAAATATTATTGTTGATCGCTAAAATAATTTTGTTGGTTTGAAGTTCAAACTTATAAATGCAAAACATGAGTATAAGAGAATAGTTCTGTATAGAACAAGGAAACAGTTTTTTAAAGATTGAAAGAAATATATTTTCTTTACCAATAAAAATTTTAGATGGTGATCCAACTTACAATAAAGACAATGTCTATTTAGCTTTCCTAGCTCTTTTGCGAATTCATGGTCTGTTATGTTTCCTGCAGCACACAGTTGCTGTTACAAAATTAAGAGTCACGTTCTTTGTTATCGTCACAATGGTAATTTTATCTGAATTAAGCAGCCGGTATTTCCACAAGGCTAATTAATAAACATCTCATTTAAATCCTTGAACTTTTGATTACCAAGAACTGGACAATAGAGCTCGTTATAAATATCTTAGTAGCTCAAATAGTCGAGCTACCGAATAACAATCACAGACGCGCGTATCTAAGTAATTAATCGTAACTTATGATTGATTAAACACATTAAATTCAAGCACGACTCATATTTGAATATTAAATCTATTAGAGAAGTGACAGTACTTATACAATTTTAATCTGACTTATTGCATAAAAGATACGACTTAGTTTTGGAAACAATATGGGCGGCTCATGCATAATGCATGGCAGTTAAAACTAAAATAATGGAAACTTATTAGGAATTTATGGTAAAGTAATAATGACAATGTTTAATCTTCAAAGGTCTGCGCTTAAATATGAACTCTATTAAATTATTATTCTAATGCAAAGCAATAAAGCTCAAGTAAAATAATGATGTCTAGTTGCGTAATAGACATTGCGTGCGAAAATAATAAATATGGTTGATGATCCATAATTGAATGGATAAATACTAATAAAACACTATTTAAACATATGTATACTTGATAGTATTTGTGAAGGTAACAAGATAAACGAGGATATTTATCGACATGAGGTTTTGGAGTGGGCAACCCTTTACGCGCTCACACTCGTAAACTTCCACCATATTTTATTTACTGGCCGTTATGGTAGCTAAGTTCCAGTCATTGGAGCAATATTGTATTGTTTCAACTGCAATAAAAAGTTGGTACGCCCGCGCGAGCTTCGGCAAACAGCTGCTAGTGATGCGTAACGCAAACTCTGATGTCGATATTTACACGGGGACTGCAAACACTGACTGTCGATATTTGTCCACCTCGCGAGCTAATGGCGTGAGGTGTCCGACATCTTGTGTGCTGACAGAGATTCACACGACTGCTACTGTAATTAATGGAATTAAATACCACTTATTTCTTTAAAAAAAGAATAATAATAATTCGTGTCTGGAAACTTCATAACTATTTACAAATTAATCGATGTTAGGAATGGCTATTCAAGCAGCAAGGTGTGTGCATAAGCTGTAATAAACAAGTATAACTTGACTGGGGTCATGTATGAAATAAAATAAAATAATAAGGATTTAAAAGAAAAAAATAACTAAAAGCCATAACTTCATTTTGAATTCCGTTCGGAATGTTCCCGTCTCACTCTGAACGCACGCAGCAGGGGGCGCCATCGTTCTCACCTCACGACGCGAGTGGTAGCCGGTCTTTAATAAGTATCGATAAAATATGTCGATAAAATATGAATATGTATAAATATGAATATGTATAAATATTTCCCATACTTATCCTTATTACCTCTAAAGCGCGTTCAGCTAGGGAATGATATTCGGACCAACCAGATGTTTACGGGCACTAAAAACTTATATAATATTTTTAAATATTTTACAAGATTGTCAAATATTGTTGTTTAAAACGCGTGACACGATGAATGATAATGTGTAAACGTTTTTAATATGTGATATGCTTTTAAAATAGTTGTAAATAACAAATACTTATTGTAGTCGGATAATAAATATGTGGTAAGTAAGACACAATGACAAAAAAGTATGTAGGTAGGTATGTATGTCAATGTGAGACGGTTGTGAAAATTTTGTGTATTGCCATAGGTTATAATGAATAAGTTTACATTAAAAGTCTTATGCAGTTTCAAATAATATAATTTGAGGTCCACAACGGGTTTTATAATTTCAATTTGTATCTCGAATTATTCGTTTCTTGATTAATGGCCGACAAAGTGTCGCGGGGACAACACTAATTAATCTCTTGATGGTGTTTCACATTAATTAAGAGGCTTACTCTTCGGCTGATCTTGAAATTTGATTCTAATCTTAAACTTATTAGGATTAATTTACTTTCCGTAGAAGTTCCCAGCGTCTGACGACATAGAAGGTTAGTGTGAGGTCTATCCCGTTCTTCGTTTTTTTATTAGATGTCAAATGACTTATATTTTTTTCATTCTTCGTGTTATTGGTATTTTAATGCTAATCTCCACTTTTAATAAAGTTTTTGTACAGTGAAAACCATGTAAAATCTTAATCATTATTTTTTTAGTAATTTAATGATAATTTTATTCAAATTAAAAAATATTACAGTAGGTAAATTCCAACTCACCTCGAATATTTCTTAAATTTTAGTCATGACAATGTAAATATTCCTCTAGACTCTAGAGCAATTCCGTTTCAGAAACTTTGTCACTCAATCAACAGGTGGGCTTTGGTTTTAGGTCGGCCGTGCCGTGAGTGACATCAGAATTAAATGTTACCTTACAATGGCCATGGTCATACGCAATTAATATGAAGCGTTTACATGATATGATCAGTAAGCTGAGCCTTCCGTGAGAATACCAAATTATATTTTTTTCAACACCAATTACATAACGCCTAAATGTGACCGAAAACAAAATCGCTGTACAAACGATCATTAGTAAATACGAACCAAATTGTCAGCTTACGTTGTATTAATATGGACATGTCACATGTCGCCTATTGAAATAGGTAATTTAACTTTCGTGACGCGCCAATTTTTGTGTTTGGTTATTAAAAACACGCGTTCCCTGTATTGTACCTATACTGGTGTAATTCTTTTCATAAATTGACACGAAACGATTTTTAATGAGTAAGTATTTATGTTCCGACCTGTGATAGTAAACTGTCAGACATGTCCATATATTTATGACCGTAATCAAAACGTGATTGTCGCGCATTTCCAAAAAACTAACTTAATTGTGGGGCGAGTGTTGATGATAAACAGTAATTACGTAATGCGCATCCCGAAACGTTATTAAAATGCGCTTAAGAGACGCGCTCTGTTGGTGCTATCTGGGCTTTCGAAGGACAATTGGAGCAATTTTGGATGATTAAGGAAATATCCTATAAATTAATCATAAACTTTCAACAGTTACACTTGTTTCTTATAAGGTACCTATCTATTTGTCGACTTATTTATCTGAACCTATACGCATAGGGATAAACCAAAAAACAATGCTTGAAGATACATATTGTAAAGTTTTTAGATTATTGTCATAAAATTAATACACATGTACTTATTTTGTATATACCTACCTATATCGCACTTCTATCACGTTTTGTACACTTATACATATATAGTGATCTAGAAACTTTATATTGTTTTTGAAACTTTATTTATTATACCTACATGACTGAAATTTGTTTATTATTCTTGTTAATTTGAATCCTGAAATTGCTACAAAATTTATTTTTGTTTAAAATTAAGTAGTCGACTTAGTTAAGGTTAGCAACATTTATTATTAAAAATAAAAAAAATAAGATAAAATTGAGTGGTGGATACACAGTGGTTGTACCTACCGAGAATGATCACTGAGAAGAGTTCGTTTCAGTGATCGCTCTCCGTACAAGGCACTTCCACAGGAGGAAAGTGTACCTATCTGCTAAGGTATTTAGGATGCTTTTGGGACAGTCCCGTGTTCTGCAGATCAGGGATATATAGTTTTTTTGCGAATGACGGCTGCAAAGTCATCAGTTTGATGCTCTGCAAACATTTCTGACGCACCACAGGAGCCAGGCAATCCCATCATCATCCTAAATATTTTATTTTGTATTGGATGCGCAGGGTGTCTAGCGATTTTTTGGTATACCTACTCGACCCACAGGGCTCCCGTGTACAAGCCTTAAAGCTAAACCATATCGGAGCCATCATGAAACTTCTTTCAGTAGGTATACATCACTTCTCATTGTTCTATACCTACTTTTTCTCAACAACAACTTTTCTCGAAGATAACAAAACTTTACCTTTTAAATTTTTATACGCAGCCTATTAAAATAAGAAACCACACCTGTTCCAGACAAGGAGCGTTTAAGGCGGGAATATTTTCTAAAATAATTATCGTGCACATCTTTTGCGGCAGTCGCAGCCCGGGGGTGCTATTGTTTTAAGCAAATTTTTATTGCTTTTGGCAACCCTGAACAATGGGAGAGGTCCAGGAGGGTAATTCCAAACGTCGGATGCAGTTCTTAGCTTGTGGCGGTCGGACGACAACGCACATTTCTTTCTCTTCCATTTTTAATTTTAATTTACGATAATTATGACCGAATATTGCTGGATAACTGGCAACTAGAGGTTAATAAAGACATTGACATTTGATTGTATCCAAATGCTAATTGGATTTCATTGGCGTAAAATAATATAATTAAAAAAAGAGAATTGTTTCACAGCCAGCACTTTTATTGGTTGAGATACGTATACCTATTGAATTTTACACCTTTACATCGATACGAAATAACGAGACCCAATATTAACATGTAATTAAACCATAAACTAAGATAAAGATAACCAACATATAAAAAACGCCGCAGCGAACGGTAATTCCATGATTTACAATTAGCTGTAATTATAGGTCTTACTCGGTTAATTGCCAGCAATTTTAATTATCTACAAAGTGTGGAGTCCTATCGAATCTCTTTATGACGGTTTTTCTTTGACAAAACAAATTATAATGGGTTGTAAAATATTTAATGACCTGATAATTGAAAAAACTCAATATAGGTAGCACATAAATATATGCCAATAGGCACAGTACAGGTGTGTTCAGATAACGAGATACCTAATTGAGCCTCAAACCTATTTAAGTCTTACACACAAGTTTTTTGGTAAGCATGTGCATCATACCTTAGGTATCTGGTCACATAGAGCTATTAATTACGATCAAAAATAAATAATTAGTCACCGCGAATGACCTCCGCCTAAGTCTTTGGGATTTACAGTATTTCGAACACCTCTCAATTCAAGAGCTTGTTCGAGCAAATGTGCTGCATCATAGCTATTTCTGAACCGCACAAGGGGACCATTGAACCATTCATAACGAGCCTTACAGATGTCCAGCACAATTGCTGCAAACACAAAACTTAATTAAAGTGACACCTCGCATGCATAATGAAATGATTCACGCACCATCCAGAGATAAGACTGTCTTGCATTTCACAGAGCTTCAAGTGTATAAGAGAAAAATTCAATGCGAGCCCATATACAGGTTTTTAAGGTGGTGGTCTTGCTGTATTTACAAAAATAAGCAAAACTCCGCAGTTTCATACCAATAAAATTTTACATTGTTGGTTTATGGAAGTAGGAAATGGTAACTTTCATACGGTATTAAGTTACGTCGTATCATCTTATTAAAACGCCTTTTTACGTTTATTTTTATACTCAGTTTGTACGTAATCTTTTCAAAGACATTTTAGGTGTGGACAACGGACACAAGCTCAAGTAGCGTTGAGATATTTTTTTTGCAAATACTCTCAATGTAGAAATGTATTCTGCATTAAAAAGTTCATTTAATACGGGGTTTAAATACCATATCAATTATTTTTTACAGTGACATTGCGTTTTTAGAAACCACTGTGCTGTTTTTTATACGAGTATAATATATTATTGCAATATTATAACATAATTAGCAGAACCCTAGTTTCACCCGCGTAGTTCAGGTTCCCGTGAGAATACGGGAATATAATATAGCCTACGTTACTCGCTGATTTAAAAAAAAAAATTTTTTCTTAAATCAGTTTAGTGGTTTAGGCGTAAGAAACAAAAAAAGTCACTTTGGAATTTATAATTATTACCTCTCAGACCATGAATCATAGACACAATAGATATTTAATTGTGTCTTGGTTCCAATTGGAACCGGCGGTTCTTAACTGATTAAGGAAACAGCGGTTTGTATCCATGGCTTTAGGCGCCCACTACTAGTTATAGCATTAGGTACCTATATATTTTTAAGAATATTCGTATGCTAGCATTCGAGTGCAGATAATTTGTTGTAACTAAACTGTTTCCCCTCGTTAACTTAGGCAATGACCGTTTATCGATCGAATAACTATTGATTATTTAATAGCAAACATTGGAGATAACGTTTTGGGCAGTTACCGACTATCGCTAATTATTGGTAGATAACAAGGTTTATTACTGTAACTATAGAGTGGTTAGACAATATAGTTAATCTACATGGATATACATAGATGTTGATGATATATAAATATGTAATTTACTTTTTTAAGCATTCCAAAGATATTTAATCAAATTTAAAGAATTTCTGAATCAATAGCTCTATGTGAAGTTGAGATGTCCGAAAAATACACTGGTAAAAAGTGGGTAGAATACTTACTTCCGGGAACACCCTTCCAGAGAGAAGAATGAGTATTTTTATTAAGGCGTACCTATAGAAAAAAATATGCATGAGAAGTAGATCGCCGATCGACAGTGGAACAGCATCAGCTAATGATGGCGAATAATGATTAGAAGTACGATAAATTTTATTACCAAAGTCGGACATTACAATTAAAAAATATATGTTTCATGATCAGCTTAGCTGATAGCGGAGCAATATACAAGGGATTATTTACTAAGCGGCAAATTATCTTACATTTATAATTTTAATTTCTATCTAGATTTGGAAAAAGAATGATAACTAAATATCTACTGGTTGTAACTAGTTCAGTTTTGTACAATTTTCTTACTATTTCCAATTAAGATTAAAATGTTTTTCTTTCTAGGTACTAGATCTGCTAGCCCACATTTATCTACTAATAAAAATAATTGACCAAACCTTTCTTTAGAAAAATATTGTATTTTGCAACCAAAATTACTAGAAGTTACCTAATTGAACATACTTTTCAATACTTAAACTTATAAAGAGCCATATTCGGTATCAGAATCACAGATTGTCGATTTTGTAAAAAGGTTAATCGCGAGAGGTGTCAAAAATGCGCGTTGTCAACTCGAAAGTGGTGAATGTGAAGCTTCGCCCGCATGACTTCGCTTCTCACCTCGGGCGTTTTCCAATAACACTGCGCACTTATTACGAAGTACGAGTATAAGCTACACGTGAATCGGAAATTTTGATTTACATAACATTCTTAAAAAAAATTGTTTAACGCCAGCAATAATAAATATTTTTTATTCATAATTCAAAAACTTTTGGATATATATTAATTAATGCTAACAAAGAGTTTTTCAAATTCAATGCTTTTTTATTTACATACAAAACCTACAGTTTTCAGTTGTATTATATTAAATGCATAATTTCTTTTTAGTTCTGATTCTCTGCGAAAAATCTTCGTCGAGTTTACGGTCCAACGTTCGGGTCCGGAATAAGGCGGGCGATCCGAGGCAAGTTCGACGGCTGGCCTTGGAGGAACCAGTCCGTCTCGTCCGAAACACCTCTCGGCAATTATTCAATAAAACAAAAGCACCACTCCGCCAGTTTACGCCACACCGCGTGAAATGCACTCTACCTAAATTAATTTCAGTTAATTAGCGAAATTTCGCACGAATCGAAATATTAATTAGACTTATAAGTAGTTAAGGAATGGGTGTTTAGGAGATTTAGTATAAGTCATTACGTACCTATTGTACATGTATTATACAGAACTGAGCTAGTCAAAGAAATAAAGAATTATTTTGGCAATGGTTGGTACCACTCAAAATGAAATGGTCTATACATTAGCGCGGGTACAGCCCATTCTCCACGCACGTGCGCCACGAAGCGAACCACATTATCGCTTACCAAAAAAAAAAATGTAGCACGAGCCTCTGAAAAGTGTAGCACGAAATTTAATACGAGACATACCCGACTATCCTTTATTGAAATCACCGTCTCCCGAAGGCATTGTGCGTCTACAGACGCGAGCCAAACGAAATATTTCAAATGCAAATCGTGCTAACGCTATGAATGTAATAGTTTGTCGTGCCTTGCGCACGCGCCGCATAGGACCGGAAACAAATTATCATACCCATATAAGCACGTACGAAATCGACGAAAAAGTTATTGATGTCACTCAACACTGATAAATTGCGCTAAACGAGAAAATGGAACCGGAAAGTGGACACTGTAATCTGTTGAATACACAACCGTCCGTACAATAATGAAGTGGACATTTCGTCAAAAGAGCCGTAGGAATTTTTATGCGGTACAAAGTCTTTTTCACGCCCTCTTTCGTCTAACGGTTAATAAACGTTTCGTATTGCTTAATTTCCATTGTGACAAAAGTTAAATTGCGTATTTGGTTAACGTGCAGTGGAAATTCGGAAATCGATTTCGTTGGGTGCCATGTTTGTTGACATTCGGCGATCGCGACCGATTTAGAGCGGAAACACCTCTCGATTGAACTCGAAAAACGTAGCGGAATACGAACTATTGTAAATAGGTATATGTGGGTCACCCGCGAATGGGATACACGTGTAAATTTTTAACGGTCACCTTTATAAATAAAATAAATATTCAATGGGTAAGAACATTACAGGTAATGTTCACTTGTCACAAAAAAGTGTGTTAGATATTAATAGGATTTCATCTCCTATTGACTTTCAAGTAATATGATAGGAAAAAGTATTTTATTTAATACTTACTAAATCAATTATTTCAATAAATAAAAATAAAAAGTGGGGATTTCCAAAAGTCGAATACCGGTGACTTGACCGCTTCGGTGATAAAGGTGTGACAGATTTTTAAATAAAACCTTCAGAAATATTAGAAATTAAAGAAGCACAACAAAACCTTAGCTTCCTATATATTTTGCTTAAATACAAATGTTACTTAACCTTCTACAATTCAGTACACTCGAATCAGAATTTAAATATACATGGTTTATATACTAAATTCTGACCTCATGTGTGCCAGGTCAGATAATATGAAGCTACAATATTTTCAGGCGACTATCTGAAATCAGTCAAATGCTAAGCGCCATTGTGAAGTAATGTCATGTATCTAGGCAAAATGCCGACGTCCTCAGGTCGGTGACTTCTTATACTGGATAAGATTACTCTTATTCGCATTATTTAAAATTTGACTTTCTAGAACGGAACATAATTTAAGCAAAGGAGAATTGTCTCAAAATATTATTGTAGTGATACGGCTTTATTGTGTAGATACGGTTTACCATCTGTTTATCAATTGCAGGAGGGAAATAGGGAGCTTTGACTGCTTAGTCAAATTGCTAACTGTTATCATCTTCCAAAACAAATTTACTGTTGACAATATGTTGAATACTACGTGACGTCATCCATTTATTAATGAATAGCGACCCGCCCTTGCTTCGCTTCGGTTTCTATGGCATAAAAAAACCTTCCTCTTGAATCACTCTATCTATTAAAAAAAACGCATCAAAATCTGTTGCGTAGTTTTAAAGATCCAAGCATACATAGGACGGACATTTTGTTTTATACTATGTAGTGATTTAATTTTTTTATGATTTGAGTATTGCCTTTAATTGATAAAATATTATGAAAATCGAAATAAATTGTTTGGAGCATTTTAAGATAATCTTTTTAGTGAATCATCATCTTGATGTAACAGCCCACTGCTCAGCTAAGAGTCTAACCTCACACATGAGGAAGAACGGGCTATAATCTCCTACGCTAACTCACGAGAGAGATATGATGTTAAGCTATTTGGCCACTTCACAGTCAGAATTTTTCAAGAAGGGTTTAGTGAATAATTTTACACACAATTTAATTCGGATAAAGTCATCTAAGTACCCTATACTTGTAATCTTAAAATGTGATCTCCGCAATCATTCTGAATTCAGTTTCACTTGAGTTTTAATTTCAACTTCAGTGACTGCCCATAAAGTGATTCCACTTTCACACATACTTAGGTTCCTTGAATGACACAATTATTTAATTCAAAACTCTTTACTATGTTATCTTCAAATTTAATGAAAATTTAGTGACTTAATATAAGTAAAATATCAAAGGAGTCATCTCTTCCTATAATGATGTGCTCTAGGCAGCATACAATAATTGAAACTAACTAAAAAGGTTAACTCATGAAAAGCGATAAGTAGGTAAATAATTGATTGATTGAGTCATAATATAAAAAAAGGGAAATTACCCGGGAAATTTCGACATTACTTACGTAATTACGTTCTACTTTTAAATTAGAAATGCTCCACTATATAAACAATTACAAAAGTAAGTACAAGTAAATGATTTATAAAATAAACCTTACATTTTTAATTAAAATAATAATCTTTATGCTTCATTTAGGTATTTCATATTGTAGAAATGGAAATTATTTTCTTATCAAATAAAGTTGAGAAAATTGTAACTATTTGCAATATCATTAAAATTTGTATATCTACTAGAGAAAAATATTTATTCTAAGTAGAAATGTTCACTAATAATACTACCTACCTACTAGCGCATTTCACAAGTTTTCTATTTATTTACAATCGCTAAAAAAGAATGAGGACGCGTTAAAATAAAAAAGCGCTAAAGTTAATCTATGTACAGTATTGTCATTTTTTTACCATAATAGTAGGTACTTACCTATAAAAATATACTATGTTCTTAAGCTGTCCTACAAGTTTATTAATTTTATTTTTTTATTTTTAAAATAATATTAAAATACTCGTATCAAAATTTTACACACTTGTACTATAAGTACTTCACTTTGTATTATGTTGTGTTATCAACGTATCTCTTGAAGATCTGAACGAGCCGTCACGATGGCCCTTATCTATAGAGTGGCTATGAGGAATCGCACAGCACTTTCCCAGGCCTTTAGTTCATAGTTCCACTACCGCCCGATAGATGGCGCTAGTTGTCAGTACTCTCATATTAGAATGTGACGAATACGACTTTACGTTTTTGTTATGGATTTATTTCATAAATGGTATTTATAGCACTGTGTTTTTGTATTTATAGCTTGTTTCTATTTGGCAAAAACATTGAGGTATTTTAATTTTTATTAATAAAAAAAACCATGACATATAAAACTACGTGATTTTACGAATACCATAAAATGTTTTATTTTTGAAGTAACGCCATGAAACAATTACAAATAATAAGCAAATAATAGATTGCATTTTCCTCAACTTAGGTACCTACTCGAACTTTTACGTAAACAAAAAGTTTAAAATTTCTTCCGCTATGTAGGTATAGGTACTAGGTAGGTACCTAACTTCCTATTAATTATAGAAATGCAGACTACCTATTTCAAGTTCTTAAGATAAGACACGTAATACCTAGGTACCAACTTCTTTGAAATTTTTTGTATGTTTACCTTAGGTGTTTATATTTTCACAATACCGACATGACAGGGGAGTTTTAATTTTTTTTTATCGTGTTTGTGGATTAGCACGGTTTGTTTTTTTTTTATTAATAAATTTGTCATTACTTATAAGAAATGTGCTACTTACATAATGCTACAAATACGACAATTAAAAATTTAAGCGCTTGTAAAAACTATGTAGGTAACTGCGGGTTATTCCTATTCTGACTAATTAACTTTTTTTACTACCAACAAAACAATTTCGCGTGTCAATTAAAAACCAAAGGAAACTTTAGTTAATACACTCGATCATAAGAAACAAGTGTTGACGGACCTGTTGGCTCACTTAGCAGTCACTTCTCAGTCATAGTCTCTCGATCACAGTTCGATTCCCGTCCGGGTAAACAACACAAAAATTCTCATACAAGAATGAATTTTTGTTGGTTTCGTAGGTATCTGTATTTCTACTTTAAATTAAGATTTTTTTAAGTAGTTTAGTGCTTCAGTATAGGTTCTGCTTAGTTTGCGACTAAGTAGGTACCGTTTTGGTGGACTTATTTAAAAGACTAATAAAACTAAAGGAAGTAGCAAATTTCAGTCAAGCACCTCCTACAAAAGTTGACTAGGTATGAGCATTCTAAAAAGTATTGTTATTTACAAATGATACTTGTGTTCTAATTTAGCTTAATTTACCATCACCTCAACATTAACGCATTTTCAAGAGATGCATTTTCATCAAAATACAAATTAAGTAGGTATAAACATTACAGAACAGTGTATAGTTTTCATAATATATGTACCGATTATACCTACCTAGTTTATTTCTATAAATATAACATTTGTTAAATTAGGTATATAGGTATACCTATTTATACCTAAGTGTAGTATCTTTAATTAATTGCATTAAACTTTTTATTAAATTTTGAGTCTATGTAATTTTGATAAAATGAAACTCAATTGCTAAAATTAATAACATATTGTAAAAAATATGCAAACTAAATATAATTTATATACCTACCGACGGTGGCACTATTGTTGTAATATTCACACCGATCTCCTTGCGCCTACGCACCTAAATCAATTATCGTTTCTGGCCTGTAATAAATTAAATACTGTTTGCGATCGCTGATACCAATCTAAGGTCGTTTTGATTAATGGATCGATCTGTCCCGTGGATATCGGTCGAGAAAATGATCTTGGGAGGCAAGATGGCCGCCCCGGTGCGCGAGAATGCTGGGCACTACACGCGCACTTTGGTTTGTTTTGACCTTAAGTGTTTTTTCTATAATAAAGACATTGTTAAGGTGATACCGGGAACATTTTAATCTAGGAATTATATTATTTTGAAAGAATTTAACGGTTAATTTAAGGGGATGGGGGTGGTCCTGCGAATATTAGGTGAAAAGTGTATATTTCCAGGAATGGAAACCCTTTGTCTGATCCCTCGGGGATAAAGGCGTAAGCATATTTTATTTTTTATTTTAGGGTGCGAACTTTTTTGATTATCAGTAAAAAATAATCTTACAATGACAGCGGGCATATATAATAGAGTGAGAGCCCAGGCTTGTCAGACCTTCGTCATTTTGTAAAACCTCAAAGTTTGTCTGTGTATGTCCCTATTACAGGTGTAAACGATCCCCGAATATGAAGTTTGGATAACGGTTCCTTTGGAAGTTATCAAGCAGCAAAGGTCCATAAAGTTGCACCTCAAATTCGTTAAAGTTTCAAGCCCAGTTTTTATATATTTTTTTCGGATTAATATTAGAAATCACGTCGTCCATTGTCAGACACTTGGTGCGGTGGAAACCCCCTGTCAGACCCTTGAATCATGGTGAATTGAGGGTATACTTTCTTGACATGATTTCTGCCCACATATAGCTACTAGGCCAAGTTTGATGTCATTTTCATATAATTCAAGGATGAGGAATTCATTTCTGGAATAAACTTTTTATCAGTCCATAGAAAAAAACGGAGTAACTTACAAAAAACCAAAATCTTGAAACTATTTTTTTAAGAATTTCGTCGCTCAGAAGTACACTATAACGATTAAGACTAAATAAAAAATATTATCTTATAGCTCCTTTATTGCACAATATAAAAAGTATCATTTCAATAACATCGTCAAAGTATAGAAGTGTAAAAAAAAATATCAATAAGTATATCAATTCACCATGATTCAAGGGTGTCTGACAGGGGGTTTTCACCGCACCAAGTGTCTGACAATGGACGACGTGATTTCTAATATTAATCCGAATAAAATATATATAAAAACTGGGCTTTACACTTTCACGAATTTGAGGTGCAACTTTATGGACCTTTGCTGCTTGATAACTTCCAAAGGAACCGTTATCCAAACTTCATATTCGGGGATCGTTTACACCTGCAGTAGGGAGATACACAGACAAACTTTGAGGTTTTACAAAATGACGAAGGTCTGACAAGCCTGGGCTCTTGGGATATAAACTAGCTTTGTCTTTTAGCAAGTTTACTTAAATTATAGGTAGGTAGGTAGGTAGGTATCTACTACCTAAATTATAGATTTCTTCTCGTCAGAACATTTTATCTTCTTTTTACTTGTCCATGGACCAATTTTATCGTCTACGTATGCACCAGCATAGTTCGTGTTCCCGTGGGAATACGGGAATGAAATATAGCCTATGTTACTCAGGGATCTTCTAGGTTTCTATTGGTGTAGGAATTTTTAAAATCGGTCCTGTACTTTTTGAGTTAAAAATAATTAAAAACACACAAACAAAACATACAAAAACTTTTCTCTTTCTCTCTTTTCTCTTTATAATATCAGTATAGAAGTATAGATATAGGTAGGTACTTACCTACCTATTTTTCAGTAGTTGTATTTTATAATTCTATTTAATTAAATACCTATAGGTATCTACCTAGTCAAGTCATCGTCTTGTCTAATCCCATAATTGTCAATAGGTAATAAATAATGCGCTAGAGTTGGACTTTTAGACATAGGTAGTCGCCACTGGTAAGGGTCACTCCCGATCCAAATAAATAAATATTTAAATATTTAAAAAAATACAATAAAAATAAAATACTAAATAGGACAAAGGATGTAATATTATCTAACGAATTACCCACCTAAAAATCTTGTATCATCTAGTTATGTTGTAGTGTTGTTGCTAGATATTAGTTACGTAACTCTGCTAAATAATTAATTAATTAGGTATCACGGGTAGGTAGGTACCTACCAACCTAGTATAAATTATTAAAACAGTGTAATTATAAAAATAAATTTGACACTCGATATGTACCTACCTACCTACCTAGGTAATTAATTTGCTGACGACAATTGTTGTATGATAAATAATAATAATATTAATATAATTCATGTAAGTATAATTTAGAAGTAATACCCACTATTGCGTTTAGATATGTATCTGTTAGCAATATGTACCTACCTAATTATTAAATAAATAAATAAAAAACAGTGCCTTCGTAGGTAGCTATTTGGATAACAAGTCTTCTCCATTTTCTATGCTGTAGGTAGGTACCTACTGTACTGGTAAATCCAGTCGACTGTCTGGATTTCTAATTGATTTCGCGAATTATTTTACCTGTCTTTTATTTCATAACATGGCGTTTTATTGTCTATAGTTCACTAACTTTGATAAAAATATACCTACTTTGTACCTATTTTAGAAACCTGAAAGCGACGTAAAAATATTAAATTATTTCTTAGTATTTTATGTAAGTAACTACGAACTAATTAACTAATTTAATAGATATTTTTATTCTGTATTTCACATCTACTTTTATTTTTGCGACGGATGCTGCATTCTGTAACAATCTGTAACAATGCACTCGTCACAGTTTTTATGCATTTTTTGCATGCATATGCATTGTCCAACTACAAAACTTACGCGTACCTACCATGAACTATTCCTAATTTAGACGTTTACAAAGTTTTCAGTGGTTCTGATAAGGTAGGTCCTCGTAGAAAAATTAATGCGTGCGTATCTTGCAGTGAACAAAAGGCTTTAATTTTAACTTAAAATACTATGCTATCGCTAATAGGAGTACAAATTGGTGATATTTTTAAGTTTCAAATGGTAGATATTTATCTAATATTGAAAGTAAAAAAAAATTATTTAATTTTGTTTTGATTCAATTTTGATAAATTTAGAAACGAAATTAAATATTAAATTGCAGTCAAAAACATAATGTAGATATTGTTATAATTTCAGACCTATTTCCGCTACATACAGAAAATAATATTTGTTTATAGAAGATCTTAAATGTCTTCCAGTTTTGCGAAGTTCCTGGCTCAAGAGTAGTCAATAATTTTCTTATTCGAACCATAAAATGGGGTTCCTGAGGGATTCCCATTAGAAAACTTAAAGTAAATAGTAACCTTTGAGCATCGCCCGCAGAACGCTGCTAAACTCGTAATTGCGGCATAGCACGCACAGTCACTTTTTAGCACTTGTCCAATATCCAAAACTAGTGTAAACTTGAACAACACTTCAGGAGTGATCAGTCAAAACACACAAAACTTTATTGTGACACCAAAAACACCCACGAGAACTGTTAATGAGGAACTAAAGTTGTGTTGTTGGTGCTTGTAAAATCGTTCGGATTTTGTCGGCGCAGCGCGCGCGACACTACACTATCAACGGTCGCCGGCACACTGCGCGGCCGGTCGGTGCGGCCCCCCCAACCCCGACCCTCTTACCCCTCAGGGGGCGGGGCCACCCGCACACCCGCACCAGCCCGAGCGAGTCGAGGCGAGGCGAAGGCTTAATTACGCTCAGCGGGCGAAGCGGGATGGCGATAGCGAGTGGGCGCGAGCTATTAGCACGCGGAGAGCGGGACGACGCGCGTCTTAAGTATTTTGTATAAGTAATGAGGGGTACGGGCGCAGGGGGCTGCATCTCCCGCCAATCTTTAATGTTGATTACGTCCGCCGCCGCCTATGTGCGCCCCTCATTAACGCCTGGCCACGCCTAGATTTAATTACACGATTGTTTAATTGTCAACGCTTTAGCTTCACTCGGAATTGTTTTTAAGCGGATTCATTGGTTCAAATTTGGTATGCCGTTTATTTGTTTTATTCAACCTGAGCTGATTGGGTCATAACTTTGTTTTATATTGTTAAAAAAAATGCGAAACAGATCCAGTACCAACCATACAAATAAAAATGCAGGTTTTAAACTCTTAGTTTCTTTCTTAACAGGCTTATGATTGATTTAATGACATATTCCGTCTTATCGTATCCTAATTAGGTATTATTTTCTTTTCTACTGTGAGGTTCTTATAAAGTCTAAGCGGGAATATTCCGATTGTCGTCTTTGCAGTTACGTAGATAGGACGACTAGATATTTTTCCAATCTCTTGAGTTAGAACTTTTTTAACCGCATGAAACCATTGATAGGTACCTAGGTGACTTATGACTTTTACTCTGGGAAATTCATAGACTATGAATTTCCCAGAGTAAAAGTATAGTAGGTAGGTATTCATAAAAAAAAATACAGATTAAACTGTGGTTCTTAAGTACCTACCAACCTCCCCAATTACCTATTTTGTTTAGGAGGATTCGTTTGTAGGTTAGAAATTAGCATAGATATCTAAAGAAAAAAAAGCAGTTGGCCTTCTAAGCATGCTCCAATTACGGTTCTTCTCTAGAACATAATTTTCAATACGTTTAGTTAAATATACCTACCTACCTAATCGATTTCAAATAAAAGATAAGTAAATAGGTAGGTATATTTGTTTCCTCTTTCTTTTGCTTTTCCAATTTTAAACTGAAATGCCTGTCGAATGTGTTTACCTCAAATATCATTTTAACACCTATTTGGAATGACAAAGGACCTCCATGGTGACTCCATAACGCTTCAGTGCGAAATGACGGTAGCTATAAATAAATAAATGTGTCCCCTCAGATTGTGGTCTGGCCACCCACAGAGCGCGTGCAAAAAATAGCGCACTGTCGCTACCTGTGCCTAAAGTGTTTACTTACTTTTATTATTCCTGGAAAAAGAATTCCATATTCAAATCAAACATACTAATATTAAATTTTCAGACAATGGTAGATCGTAGATACTACCTAATTGAAAGAAAAATTTAACATATTTTATTGATATGGGTTGTCTTTTATTTTGAGATCACAATAATAAGATTAAAGCGGAAACAAAGTGGCTGCCAATATATTTACAAGTAAAAAAATCGTCATGGCCTTATCCCCGAGTTCTACCAAGGAATTTAATTACTGTAAGTTTCTAATGACAAAAACTAGTGAGAAATGAGGGTACCTACCTACCTATCTGTCCGTAAGTAGTTTTTGTCAGATCTCTAAACGTAGCAATAAAGAGAAAAATATCTTCGAGTTGATATGAAAACTGAAAAAGGTACCTTCATAGATAGACGTCAGAGTAGGATACCTATATTTTTTAATTATAGCTACATTTCAAACATACCTACGTAGAGAATCCTTAGGTAGAGTCATTGAACTTATTCTGTCAGTTATGCTCGACATTTATGTCTAAAATATTTTATAACGAACAAAACAATAATAAAATCGAGTGATATAGAGATATTTACATTGGTTGAATATATACCTATAAACTTACTTAATATCCGAATTATAGGAGTGAGACGTACAGGCCTATTATGCCATACAAAAAAAGTTCCTAACTTGATTAAGTTTATGTTAAATTGAAATAAACTGTAGAGAAACATTTAAAAAATCGATGAGTAGGTAGTGTTTACTACTCTTGTGCTAATGCATTTTGCTGCACAATCATGCAGAAGAATAAAAGGAATTTCTTATGACTATAAATATTCCGGATTGATTTTTTCAAAAGTTCTCTACGAATCAAACTTTTTCCTGCTTATGTACCTAAAGTGTTTTCAATTATTATTTTATAATTGTTTTCTACTTATCTGATTCCTAACAAGTAGAATTACTTGTAATAGTACAAACATGTAGATTTTGTCTTTGTTCTCTGTTCAAAAATCAAAGATATTAAAGTAAGGATGAGTTATATTCATACTGCTTGCGTTTGAAAATTGATCCCCTACGAGTGTGCTACCACATGTACATACTTACTTCTTAGCGTATTTATAGGATACAACAATTACGAAGAAAGATGATACGTAACGATTAATAAATAAAAAGAGAGCTATCTGTTAAGAGTTGCGCTTAAAATACGGCTTGAAATACAATGAGACTAAATAAAATGTGGTTAATTAACTACATTTTTCGGCCTCATTTTCCGTGCTCTAGTAACGTATCTACGTCTTTCTATATATAATATCTTTGTCAAAAATAATATAATTTGCGGCCAATTCTGACAAAGTATTTCTGCTTAGCCTGATGGTTGACTGATAGATAATGGTTTTAGGCATTAAGTTCACCATGTGTACTTACATATTATTGGTACATGAAGTTAAATAAATAAATTAGTAAGTAAACAAAAATAATGCTCAGGTTTAATCCTCGATGACGGCAGAGGTATACCAACTACACCAGTGTTTTCTGGGATTTCACACACGTGTCTGAGAACTCTGAATTCAGAATTATGGAACCTGCGGGTTTTAGTTACGATGTTTTGTAATTTTTGGTCATCATAATAAAAATAATAATAATAAATAATCTCACGCCTTTCATCCCCGAGGGGGTAGGCAGAGGTATTCCATTACTGGATATACCCACATTTCACGAGATACATTGGACCCCTAAACGTGATAGGTGGTGAGCCCATCGCCGGACCGGGTCTATTTACACATGTCTCAGAATTAATTCTGAGACCTGCGGGTTTCCTCACGATGTTTTCCATCACCGGTCGGTCGGTTTTGGTCATCATCATCAGCCTATAGTAGTCCACTGCTGGACAACTACTTATTAAGAACTAGCTGTCCCGCTCGATTTCTCCCGTGTAAGTCCCGCTCATGTCATTGTGGGAAAATACCGCCCATATTACTTCCACAAAAGTAAGCTTTCCATTGGTAAAAGATTTTTAAAATCGGTCTAGCAATTTTAGTTTATTCGTTACAATCACAAAATAGCAAATCTTTCGTCTTTATAATATTATTGTAGAAGTAGGTATAATTAGATAGGTATCCTTAAATATAGTCTATGTTAGCTAGATTTTCTCTGCTTTCATAGTTAAAAGACATAATGTGTTGTAAAATAAGTATCTGTAGGTACTCTATACCTACCGAATTTTATCCAAGCCCGTTCAGCCGTTTTTGCATGTAAGTAACAAACATCCAAATTTTAAATTTTTACATTTATTATAACATTATTAGGACTTAAAGACTCCTTTCGCATTTTTCATAATTTTTTAGTTAAAAAAAAACAGTTCTAGAATGCTGATATTTGTAATGATTGATTTTATTTTAAAAATCAACACTATAATAAAATCTTTCGTAACAGGGATTTCGATATTCGTAGTACTGTAGTATACCGTCGTAAGCCTGAATAAAGCCAAGCGGGCATTGACCCGTACTTACACCCCCTGACCTTGTATCGTAGAAACACCTTGTTTGACGAATCATTCGGTGTTTTGGTCCAAAGAATGAGTTTGCGACACCAAATCATGGCTTCGATTCCAGCGAACACTAATACGTATAATATGCGACCTATCGAATAGGTAGGTATAATAATTAGGTAGACATAAAAGTATATAAGTATTAATAATAAATAATAATAAATTGTGAAATACATACACGGTTATATTCAGTCCTAAACTAGGCAGAGTCTACTACTACTAATATATAAAAAAAACAGAAATTACTTAAGATCCGCGTATTTGTTTTGTTATTTATTAGTTCAGTGTGTGTATTAATTAGAATATCTTTGACAAGATTTTTACATAATGCATGTTAGCTATAAAGAAATCAATGGAACATTTTGTAGGTTTGCAAGCTCTACATTAATTTTATCAATCCGTAACAGCTTACCGTCTTTCGAACTTTCCTTACATATGTATGAGGAATTCTAGCCCCTAATGTCCCATGAGAAACCACTGCATATTAGGGGATGGTGTTATGCCAGTAGCTCCTGAACTTTATAAGTTAAGTAAGTGATAGCCTTACGGTTAAAGAGCCGACCGAAAATCAGTGAGGCTTGGGTTCGAATCCTGGCATGTACCAATGAGTTTTTCAAAACTTACGTACATATTTGTCACTAGCTCGACGGTAAAGGAAAACATTGTGAGGAAACCCGCAGGTCTCAGAATTAATTCTGAGACATGTGTTAATAGACCCAGTCCGGCGATGGGCTCACCACCTATCACGTTTAGGGGTAAAATATATCTTGTGAAATGTGGGTATATCCAGCAATGGAATACCTCTGCCTACCCCCGAGGGGATAAAAGGCGTGACATTATTTCTTTCTTTTCTTTTTCTCCTTAACTTTCAGAAATTTAAGTAACCCAAAGGTGCTTATATGATACAGCTTAACGACTTCCATTGCGCGTGAACAGAACGAAAACTGGGTTCAACAGTTAAAGTACCTTTCGAAACACGGAGGAGCTTATGATATGCACAATGCCACTAGGCGTTCACTCATTCACTCACTGACTATGTCTAACATTGCTTAAATAGTGCAGTGTGATAGCCTACAAGTTACGATGAGCAACTCAAAAAGCTCTACATTTAACCGCTTTTTTCTTAGATATTATACTTCCTGCTATCGAATAGGAATGCCCTACAAAATCTTTGATTGATATTTATGATTAGATAATTATCTATATAGAATACAGAATACTAGGGGATTGTGACACTGAATATTTTGTGCACCATTTACAAATTTAAGGTTAGGGTATTTAAATTAATTAACGTACCTATATACTTATATAGTTCTGTTCTTGGTATTTATTCGTCCATTTATTTGCTGAAAATGTATTGTAATAAAATTATCATTCATTTTGATGGAAAATGGGTAAGTACTTAGGTATAAATTGCGTAAACATCCATGGTTTTGCGAAAATCTTGTCTTGAAATTGTTTGAGAAATGTTTTTATTTTACACGGCACATTGAACTGGAACTGGTAGGTTTGTTACAATTCCGATGAATGCTTATGTTTGTACTATAGTCATTTTGGAGACATGTCAATAAATAATAAGTACAATACCTATAGTTAAATAAAACTAAAATGCACGCTTTTGTATTGAGGACCTATGACACTTGTCGAAATTAATCAAACGACTACTAACTCTAGTGGTTATCGAGTGTTGCTCTATCCACCTCCAGATTTATCATCAGATCAGATCTATGATACCAAATCATTGTTTTGTCATCCAAACTACGTGCACTTGCAAAGTTGCAAGTCTTTACAACAATTAGAAGAAGATTGAATTCCACTTTCAAGATTTTTTGACATATTATGAAGCATGTAAAAGGCTTCCTAAATCATGAAAAATTCTATCATCCATCACAAACAAAGATTGATCAAGTGTACCTAAGCCTGCTGCCTGCAAACAGTCTGCTACACAAAGGTAGCTACTAGTTAATACCAGTATACTGCTTAGGTATACCTCTTTCAACCGTCACTAAATTAATATGATGTTACTCATATCATATTATAATTTGAAATGTCAGGGCAACGTTTACCAACAACAAATTTTAATATAACAAACAAAGCAACGTGAAAACTAAGTTTAAAAATTGCTAGACTAGTAGAGACGAGGTAAGATTGAAGATTCTATTTTCAACAAATTCAATTACAACCTATAGTAGGTACCTATGTCATTGCCAATGTAACGATGTTACTCATAACGATATTGTATTGACATGTAAATAAATTGCAATCCTTGGGTACATAGGATTATTACTATTAGCTGTCAACAAAATAGAGTTGACGCCAGATTTCAAGATGCGCAATATTCTCACATACGAATCAGAACTTTATCCTTGTCACTTTACAGTTACACTTTTAGAATTGAATTCACAACGGACTGTATGTTAGTATGTAGGTACTACCGCTATTCTCGAATTCGAGTAGGTATACCGTAAGGCTATTGAATAAGAGCGGTGCGGCCGTTGACCCCGCGTAGCCAACCCCTGACCTTGGCGTATCGTAAACCGAACCGACTGATGTAACCGTGACTTTCCTGTGTTTGTGTACGATCGGCCGCGCAGGTGATGTTGTTCATTCAAACACATTACGTACAAAGTTGTGATAACTTTTCTGATAGATTGTAAGCGGTGTATGAGATGTATGAGATGAGTGCCTGCTAGGAATTTCGAGGACCTGCTAGAAAGTTTTTTGTTGCTATTTACGTGATTTTTTACGTTTTTCAGGGACAATATAAGTATAATAGCGTTTCATCAATTTGGCAATAGTGGTTTATTGCGAAATCTCTAGCATATTATTATTTTAATCTTCCCATTTTCCTAGTACTGTTTATCGCCCTCAAATCATAATTAAGTATGTAAGTACCAACACTTCATGTATTATTTACAAATGATAGGTAACATATTATTTAGTTCTTCAATATGGTAGAAGTTTTGGTCAGTTTATACCTATTCCTCCACAGAATTGAAATATTTTATTATATGTAGGTACACTTACAATACCGGTACCCACTACTATTTGTGTGTTTTTTTGAAAATGTAGAATCATTACGTTTTACAAATAAGAGTATTTATAGAAATACTATTATAGATAGGTATTAAACCTAAATTGCAACAATGTTATGGTGCTTCTACTCTACGAGTATTGTGACAAAGATCCACATTTTAGTTCACATACGCAACACTTACCGCCCCCTGTACGATATTTCCGAAACTATCACGTAAAAGAAAAGAACGCCACCCTTTCCTGGCGAAGGAAAACTTGAGAAAATTCCCCCTATGAACGTGTGTGGCGTGTGTGTAAGCGAACCCTCGCAGCTGCGTTACGTCTATACGAACCCATGCGGTGCTGCCATCTATTAGCGGATAGTTTGAACTTTCTAGTATATTTTTGTGTCGGTTTTGTTTTTAATTGTATAATTTTATTATTTAAATTTAATATAATATCTCTTTCACATCTTTTACCGTAAAGTTTTTGTATCTCCGGCCATGGACTTTGCATACCTGTAACAAAATAAAACAAATTATAAAAGCCATTTATTATAAATTAATAATTCTAAAATACGTATTAAATACAATAAGTTGAGTACCTAATAATTTAAGCATTGTACTTCTGCCAACGTGAAGTTCAACACGGCCGAATCATTTTAAAAGCATTGAGAAAGAAACCCTAGTTTATATTCGCGAGCGACATTCGATAGCGTACGTCTGACATTTTGGTAAAATCGATAGCACCCCTTATTGGTACCGAAATGATTGAACATCCTTATCGCGACATTTTTCTAATGGCGGCTCGTGTTTGAGACCCTTTTTCTTTTTTAGGGAGAATGCACACATGCTTCCTATTTTTACATATTTTTTTCTACCGCCTATGCAAATGGGGAAGTTTGACCGCAAGAATTTAAAGACTAATCTTATACAATCTATAAAAAAATGTACATTCAAGTTTTACCCTTCAGGGGTAGGCAGAGGTATTCCAATTCTGGAATTAGTCACTTTTCACCAGTGTATTTTACGATTACTTAAACCTAACAGGGCATTATATTTTGTGTATGCGTACATTACAAAGTTGTATACATACACATCTAAAAGATATGACTTTGACTATATTAATAAACTCAATCGAATTTTGGTTTTATTAAATATTCCATTGTCTACACGTGGCTCTACCCTAGAAGAACTCCAATATTATCTTTCTCCTTTAGGTACTTACTAGTATTTATTGTCTGACGCGTTATATAGGTACCTACTTATATATACCTACTTGACTGCAGATTCAATTACATAGAGAGATATACTTAGTTATAATACTTTTATTTGTTGAATAGAAACTTCAAAATGTTATGGAGGTATTGAACTCATACTCGTTTAAGTTAGGGTTAAGCGTCGTCTCCTCAATAAAATTTAGCTTATCGCAATAAAAACAATATCATAATACACATTTAAAATAATAGTCTTAGAAGCCCTTTCTAGCTTTTAGGTAGGTACTTGGCAAATATGAATACTGTCGTACTCACTTAAACCATATAATATTTGTACCTATAATTTTTTTTTCAACACCGGTCATTTTTAATTGGATTTTCAGAAAATTCCGTAGAAGTAGAAGTTCATATTGTGAAATTAGACTGTAAGCTCCGCAAAGAAAATATAAATAATAAAAAATAAGTATCAACTTCCATATTATTTCTGTACGTCGAAACAACTGGTCTGTTGGTACTCTAACACCCCTTTTCTTTTTACATGTCGCAAGCTAACGACAATACGAAATCAATACTAACACCATCGATGCGAAAATCGTGAATAGCGATGTGACGCACACATGCAAAGTAAGTAGTTTATGTGTGCGACCAAATAATATGCAAGCTTTAGTGGTGTGAAGCGAAGACGCTCGGTAGGGTCACCACGAGTTTCGTAGGACTCGCTTCAGTTCAGGTTAATAAGCGGGAAGTACACTCAGAGACAATTAACCATCATATATATAATAATATATATATATATATAATATAATCTCACGCCTTTCATCCCCGCGGGGGTAGGCAGAGGTATTCCATTACTGGATATACCCACATTTCACGAGATACATTGGACCCCTAAACATGATAGGTGGTGAGCCCATCGCCGGACCGGGTCTATTTACACATGTTTCAGAATTAATTCTAGGACCTGCGGGTTTCCTCACGATGTTTTCCTTCACCGTCGAGCTAGTGATAAATATGTACGTAAGTTTTTTGAAAAACTCATTGGTACATGCCAGGATTCGAACCCGAGCCTCACTGATTTTCGACCGGCTCTTTTAACCGTCCGGGCTATCACTGCTCTACCATAATGACCTTATAATACATTCGAGGTCACTTGAGAGCCTTGGTTCTCCGTCAGAGTATTATTTGGATGAGATCTGAGAGTGGCCATTCTCAGAATGCATGTAAGAGGTTTAAAGTGCCCTAGGGAATGCTCACAATTTAGTCCAATAACATTGGAATAATTTGAGGAATTAAACAACATTATATCGTTCTTTTATGCTATTGACTGACAGAAGAACTAAATAGTCTATTAGTATAAGCGCCTACAACACGTAGTGGGAGCTGGAAGTTGCGGGTTTGATATCTGCTAATGGCAAACTTTTTTTGGTATGAACATGTTTGTAGATCTGGGTTAGGAGTTTTTTTTTTTATATAATTAGTGACTATACGTTCTCTATACTCTACTCTAATGTTTAATTTTATGTAGCTTTATACCATTTTTTAATAAATGCCAAATCCCAGTCTCTTCTTAAAACTTATGGCCACCCCACAAATTGGTAAAAAGAAAACGCATTAACACATATAGATGAGTAGTCACACATGGTAACCGGGCCGCACCCACACATGCTCATTGCCACCCACCCTCATACCCCAAGGCTGTCCTTTAAAAAGCACCCCCTCTCCCCGGGGGAGTCTTTTGATAAGGAAATGCAGACATTTTAAGAAAAGCTAAGTATCGAATACGAATTGAGAGGCAGAACGCCGGTATTTACGAACGGATGTCATAATCCATGAGTGGGTGGAACTATTGACTATGTCTATATTTAGTTCATCTTTTGTGTGAGAAATTATGTCTCTATGATTCTTTACAAAAGTTTATAAAATACAGTAATATTTAAAATTTGAATGAATTTAGTTGCGTCTCACTTGTACTATAGTGAACCGTTAGACAGTTAGTTATGTTACGTAATCGTACTCAGGCGTCACGTTTATTGTCGCCCGTAGGTTTTATTAACAGTCAAACAATGAACACGGTTTAAAACAAAACGAATCGTGAAAATTAAATGGCTATACTGGTTTTCCACCCCCTTTGAAGCGGTTTACATTCCGAAGCCCAAAGCACAGCGAGATTTGCTAATAATCAAGCTCCCCTACTAATTAAAAACCGCTTTTAATTGCTCCAAAAGACCACCTGTTGCTGTCAATCCGTCTCTGTCTCTCACCATCTACTGTCCTCCTTCTACGGAGGCTGTGAAAACCGTCCCGTATCCGGATACCCTGGTATAATTGTCAGAAAATTCTATTTCGAAACGATCTAATTGAGATCAAATGAAATTTTCAGTATCGCTCCCCATTGCCTTTGTTTGCACGCTTCAGTCCGTGCCTTAATTGTTTGGGCGAAATTATGAATTAATTTTATTTTCGTTTGTTTTGTTCGAATTTTGAACATGATTGTTTCTTAATTAGGATCCTACCTTTTCCAAGTTTGGTATATATGTAACACCATTCATCATAGATAAATGTCTAAACGCAATCAAGCACCGCCACTTACGAATATAATTCTACAAAATTGCTCTACACAAACGCCGGAACGGAATTATCGAGCCATTATCAAATGGAACCCTTTCTTTAATTACCTGCACATAATTTTTGTTTGTTTGTACGTTCCGCCCGAGTCATTACTTTAATAACCGCAAGAGGGCACAATTTGAGATCCGCCTAGCAATGATTAACGTTGATTAGCAGTCATTTTGTGTACTTGTCAGATTAGACCAGTTTTTATTCGTATTGTTTGCCTCATTTCATATTTATTTTCCCAGTATCTTATTTAATTGTCATTATAAGTTTTATCGAAGTATCTATTGGGATAGTATTGCAAAACTTTAAGATAGGAGAAACTCATTGGTATTTTAAAAAATAAGTCCAACTTTCGATTCGGTTGATATTCCTAATTTTCTAAAAACATCACTAAATATTAATTATTTCGATGCTGTCGTGTAGAGATGAAAGTCAGCACTGACCATTTATATTGTTCAGATTAATTAATTATTGATGTCGAATAAAAAATCGTGTTAGACCGGTCTCACACTGCGAGCGACGAAGTTTTGTTATGGCATTAACATAAAAATTTTAATTGCCATCTCACAGACTTCATTAATAAAATATAGACCTTAAAATACAATAATGCTGATTGTGTTTCTATGTTATTTAACAAAACTGATGAAAATTCCACGATAAGAGCACAAAATTATCCGCTTTATTGCCAATTAAAGCAGTTTGCTGTTAACGATAGTATTCAAATAAAGAATACTTAACTGAACTATCAATATGTTTATTTTTTCTTATTGACTATGTAAAGTAGGTATAGGTACGTATTTTTTTTAGATAAACTCGAAAAGTTTAGAAATTCAATGATCAACATACTTATATAAAAGTGTAATGTTAATTATTGGTATTTACTCTTCTTGAAAAAAAAAATGTGCTTCCGTTTTAAATTTTATTTCACTAGATTGTTTGAAGCACTGCAGTATTTAGATTTTCCGTAATTGATTTTAATAACATTTCCAGGAATAGTTAGTACATGTGAGTTATACATCAACCACTCCAGGGTGCCATTAGAGAAGGTAATAACCAAGACGGGGCAAGCGACACAATTACGTGGCATCATAATATTAAAACATAGTTGGTAAGGTAGCTCTTTCTTAAGGTAACTCAATTTATGGCACGAAGCTTTGTAAAAAGTGACGATAGTAATGACTAGCCACTTGCAGTACGCATCTTCTTCCATTATCTATACATAGCTTTTGACGGCGGCTTCGCTTGCGCACATTTATTTCACCCCCTTAGGGATTGAATTTTGCAGAATCCTTTCTTAGTGGATGCTTACACCGTATAAGCTATCTGTAATATATGCGTGTATCAGAACGTAACACAAGTACAGACGTTTGTAAATGACAGTTCAACTTCTAACTAATTTGGTACAGACTGTATAGTTTTTAGAATAATGATCTGAGTAACAGTGTGGCGTCCCTTGCCAACGGACACGATCTTGGGTACTACTTATAACGAAAGACCTCTGTATTAAACATAAGAAACAATAATAATATATGGTGTGTTCCTCAATAGATGTTATTTTATTTGTAAGAATACTACGTGGCGCAGTCGATTGTGAACATATTACGTGCATTAATGAGTGGAGAAGAAAACAAAGACTTAGAAATGTCGGGCATCGAATACAGAATGCCGGCCCCATTGGATTTGGAAAACATCGATGAAGTATACGCAAAATGGAAACGTTTCCTTACAACTTTTAAGGTATTCTTGTCAGCATCTGGCCTTGGAAAAGTCACAGAAACAAGAAAGGCTTCAATATTGTTAAACTGCATTGGACCGGCGGCCCAAGAGTTATACTTCAATACACTTCAGGATTCACAATTAAAAGAAGACAAATTAGATGAGGTAATAAAAGCTTTTGAAGACCATTTCAAGCCAAAATCAAATGAAATTATAAATTCATTTCATTTTAGTCGAAGAGTACAAGAAGATGGAGAAAATTTTGACAATTTTTATACCGAGTTAAGAAAAATAGCACAAAATTGTAATTTTGAATCACACCTGGAGAGAATGTTAAGAGATAAAATAATACATGGGATAAGAGACAGAGATGTTCAACGGAAACTACTTGGAGAGGACGGGTTAACTTTAGACAAAGCGGTGAAGATCTGCAGAACATCAGAGCTGTCCAAGAAGTATGTGGAGACATTATGTAAGCAGCAGCCCTTGGTACAAGAAGTAGAGGCAATCCAGACTAAGAAACCTGAAGATTCTCAACAAGATACATCAAACAAAGCTAAGTATAATCAGTTGAATAATACCTCTACATACTTGTGTAAAAAATGTAATAAACGGCATGGGCCAAGAAGTTGCCCTGCTTTTGGTAAAACTTGTACCATTTGTAAAAAGTTAAACCACTTTTCTGTTGGCTGTAAATTGAGAAATAAGATTCATTCATTAGATATAAATGATAATGGAAATGAGAGTCCAGTGGACTTATGACTTATACGGGTTTGTAATACGATTGAAAATAATAGAAGGGATTGGATGGAGACTCTAAAAATTGAATCTAAATATTTAAAATTCAAGTGTGATTCAGGGGCACAAATAAATGTATTGTCTTTAAAAGATTTAAAAGAAATTGTCAATGATGATAGTCCTAAATGGTCTGAGACAAAAATAGTGTTAGAAGTTTTTGGGGGAACACACCTTAAACCATTAGGTAAACGAACATTAACAATTTTTAAGAATAATGAAGCATTTGAAACTGAATTCATAATTGTTGATAAAAATGTGCGACCAATTTTAGGTTTGCCTTCATTAATAGAACTAAATTTTTTGAATTTTGGTAATAATAAAAGAACAGTTAACTCAATTAAAACTAAAGACAATAAGAATATGTTTATAGAAAAATATTGTGAACTTTTTCAGGGTGTTGGCGCCTTTGAAGAGCCGTTGGAACTGCACATCCAACCTGGAGCTAAACCAGTTGTGAAACCACCAAGACGGGTACCTAATGCATTGCTGGCTAGATTACAGGATAAATTTAAGTCGTTGGAGAATGGACAAATTATTTCCAGGGTCGAACATCCTAGGAGTTTTGTGAGTAATCTTGTTATTATTGAAAAAAAAGATGGATCATTAAGAATCTGTCTGGATCCTAAAGATCTAAACAATGTGTTGTTAAGAGAATATCATTTAATTCCATCTTTGGAGGAAATTTTACCCAAAATAGCTAATAAAAAATATTTTTCTGTGCTTGATTTGTCAGAGGGATTTTATAATATTAAATTGGATGAAAAATCTAGTGAACTCTGTACCTTTAATAGTCCTTTTGGATGTTGGAAATTTAATAGATTGCCTTTTGGTGTCTCTGTAGCACCAGAAATATTTCAAAAATATAATGAAAGAGCTTTTGGCGACATCCCAGGTGTAGTTATATATTGTGACGATTTGTTAATTTGTGCAGATACTGAATCTGATCATGATGCAATATTAACAAAAGTGTTTGAAAGAGCCAAAGTATGTAATGTTCGTTTTAATAAAAATAAATTTCAATATAAACTTAAAGAAGTAAAGTATTTTGGGCATATTTTTTCTTCTGATGGCATGAAAGTTGATCCAGCTCGTGTAGAGGCTATTGTTAATATTAAAACTCCAAATAATAAAAAGGAACTACAAATTTTTCTAGGAATGATAAATTATCTAAGGCAATTTGTGCCAAATCTTGCTAATATTGCATCTCCATTACAATTGTTATTAAAGAAAAACGTCGATTGGATCTGGACAATTGTACATGAAACAGCTTTTAACAATATTAAGAATAAAATAAGCAAAGCCCCAGTCTTACAAAATTTCAATACTCAAGTACCAATTGTAATTCAGTGTGATGCCTCAAAAGATGGGCTTGGTTGTTGTTTATTACAAAATGGTAAGCCAGTTAGCTTTGCTTCTAGGAGCTTAACATCATCGGAACAGAAGTTTTCACAAATAGAAAAGGAACTTTTAAGCGTTGTTTGGTCAACAAGGAAGTTTCATTATTACATATATGGACAAAAGTGTACCATATTAAATGATCATAAACCCTTAGAATCTCTTCTTAAAAAACCCATACATGAAGTTCCTTCTCCAAGACTACAAAGATTAAAACTAAAATTGTTAAAATATGATCTTGAATTTAAATATTTAAAAGGAAAACTAATGTTTATTGCTGACTTATTATCTCGCTCATGTTTAAAAAGTAATAATACGAATGATTCTTATATGTATGAAGTCATCCATTGTGTAGGTCTTGCTAAATACTTACAATGTACAGAGGAAGCTAAACAAAAATTTATATTGGAAACTAGTAAAGATTTAGAATTAAAAAAGTTGTTAGAGTTTACTAAGGAAGGTTGGCCTGAAAATATTAAACATGTTCCGAGTGAGTTACAACATTACAGTAAATTTAAATCAGATATAACCTGCGACGAGAATCTGTTATTTTTAAAAGAAAAACTTGTAATACCTAGAACTTTGAGAATAGAAATTCTAAAAAAGTTACATGAAGGGCATCTTGGAATGTGTAAAATGAAAAGCTTAGCTAGGGAAGTATATTACTGGCCCAATATGAGTGATCACATAGAACAGTTTGTTAGAAAATGTTTTGTATGTCAGACACATCACAATAAAAATATTAGGGAACCTATGTTATCACATGACATTCCAGAGTTACCTTTTTTAAAATTAGGAATAGATATTTTGTACTTCAAAAATAAAAATTACTTGGTCATATATGATTATTTTTCCAAATGGATTGATGTAAAACTTATCCATAATAAAAATGCAAAATGTATTAATAATGCTTTAGTGGGTATTTTCTGTAATTTTGGTTCGCCAAATGAAATTGTATCTGATCATGTTCCATTTGATTCCAAAGAATGTAAAGAATTTGCTTCAGAATGGGGATTTAAATATCTGTATACCAGTCCCAGGTACCCACAATCAAATGGAATGGCAGAAAGAGCTGTTCAAATTGCAAAAAGAATGCTAAAAAAATGTTATGATGACAAGTCTGATCTTAGAATAGCATTGTTACATTACAGAATGTCACCTGTATGTGGTACTAACTTTTCTCCTGCTCAACTAATGATGAATAGAAATATAAAAGCTAAATTACCTGTTAGTTTTACATATCTCAAACCTAAATTAAATTTAAATGTAAGAGAAAATTTTTATAAGAGTCAAATTAGGAATATTAGGTACTATAATTCAACTACTAGATATAAAGAAGAGTTTTATATTGGTCAGAATATTATGTTTTTAAAAGATCCAACTGTAAATGTCTGGCTTCCTGGTATCATTGAAAATAAAAATGGAATAAGATCATATAATATTTTAGATAATAATGGTGTTAGGTATACTAGAACATCTTATCATATTCGACCTGGATGATTTGTCTATTTTCTTTCACTCTCTGGTGAATGGATGTGCAGTTGGAATGGTTAAAAATAATTACTTAACATTTAGAATATAAGTTAATAAAATTGTAATAAAACGAAACCCTTGTAGGTAATATCTTTATTAAAAAATGTAGAATAAATACATAATAATCTGTAATTTAGTTGTAAAAAGAGGGGAAAGAAAAGTTGTAATGTTATTTATGTATCAGTTCGAAAAATGGTTGTTTCAAAAAATTAAACTTATTTAAGTTGTGTTAAAATGTTAATTTAATTATTTTTGTTTTTAGAAAGGGAAAGATGTAATATATGCGTGTATCAGAACGTAACACAAGTACAGACGTTTGTAAATGACAGTTCAACTTCTAACTAATTTGGTACAGACTGTATAGTTTTTAGAATAATGATCTGAGTAACAGTGTGGCGTCCCTTGCCAACGGACACGATCTTGGGTACTACTTATAACGAAAGACCTCTGTATTAAACATAAGAAACAATAATAATATATGGTGTGTTCCTCAATAGATGTTATTTTATTTGTAAGAATACTACGTTATGTGCAAAATTTCAAGTCTCTAGACCATGCGGTTTAGGCTGTGCGTTGATATCACCAATCAGTCAGTCAGTTTATCATTTTATAGATACAGAGGTATAATAAAACTGTAAAAAGACCGTGTCCTAAACCGAAAACCAAAATCCTAGATCCGGCATTGGAACTATTAATTCATCCAACGAATGACTCTACCAAAATTGATTATCCAGTATTATCCATGACTATTGGAAAGTTACCTATTTTCGGAAATTATGTTCAGTTAGGTAATAATTCATCTGAGAATATATTACTACGTATTCTGCTAACTAGCTTCGATACACTTGAGAAAGTTACTTAAACATGCCAACATTACAACTAAAGCGGTTTCATTGTCTTTCTTACAATTACAGCTGTTGTGGACACTTTCGCATAAATGACTGATCCAAGCTATGTTACCACAACATACTCGTAGAGGTGTGCCATTAAACGACCAGTGAAATGGAAATAGCAGCATTTACTTAAATAGATTGTGGGTCATTTGTTTTCCGCATTTGGTTACATTTAGTATGTGTAGGTTTCTGTCTATATTTAACACTAGCGGTTCTGCGAGGTTTCACCCACGTAGTTCCCGTTCCCGTGGGAATACGGGAATAAAATATCGCCTCTGTTACTCAGGGATATTTTAGCTTTATATTTGTGAAAGAATTTAAAAAATCTAAATAATTTCAGGTAATGTCAATAAATAGTTAAGCGTATTCTCATAGTAGGGTTCCGATGGCATGCTTTGGGTACGAAACCCTAAAAATCTAAAGAAAGCTACCCAGTAGGTACGTAAATCAGTGAGATGAATAAGGCGTTATAAATTATAACTGTCATTCAAGTAGGAAAAGTTAATACCTACATCTAAAGACATTTCAATTATTTTATTTGGGAGGTTGTAATAAAAGGGAAGTTGTATCTATAAATAGAACTCACACGTTCTGATTGCAACAAAGATTTATGAAACACCATGAAAAAACATCTAGTAAGTACAGCAATGTAGAGAAGCTACTCTAGTCAATACAAGTGTCAGTCTAACTAAAAATAAGCAGAAATAATTAAAGCCACTTGTTGACAATACCGTCGAAAAGAAATTTGATAAAACATTACCTTTTCCTACTGCGCACGTTTGCAACATTTTCACAACTAAACTGTCGCACTATCTAACGATATACTTAAACAATACCGAGGACGTCACAAAATTATACGCATGAGGTATCACGTAACATTTTTTACACCACATTTAATAGCGATTGAGCGAGAAAATGTCTGTAATTGTTGCAAGTAAGTAATGGATTTAAATGCCGTTTCACAGTTGATGACAAGGTACAGGAACGCATTAAACTTTACAGTCTAGATTCAATAACAGAGGCTTATTATAGTGTTTTCATAATAACTGATAACCGCAGGTATTCTGTTTTCAAGTGAATAATGTTGCTATCTAAGGGCGAATCGTATCGACTGTAGCAGTGAAGTAGAAGAAGGCAAATTTTGCCGAGTGATCAACCTATTTGTTTAACGGAATTTCAAAATATTAATCTTTGTCAAAAGCATGCAACTCGGTGACTTAAATTAAATGTAACAAGGTATATATATATCTACATGTAAGTGTAAATTCATTAACCAATTTCCAAAGTGTCAATAAAGCATCCTGACCAATGAATAATTAATGGTTATTTTAAAACTTGTGTTTAAAATTCGCAGCAGCTGCAACTGTGATCTCGATTCTAAGTCGATCTCGACGATCAAGTTTGGTTATTCGGATACAAAACGAAATAAAACGTTTATTAGGATTCGCAGTGTGGTTCGGAGACGGAGACTGGCCATTGTTTCTTTGCCTCCATCAATCACCTATACTTGAAACAGGGGACGGGACGCGGGGTGAGGGGTTCGAATAACGGTTATTGAAATGAGACGAGTCCCCCGCTTTTTTCCAAATTTAAATTTTGATAAGGCAAGGCCTTGTTTTGTGCTTCTAATTCTGTCTTGGTCTGAGAGGGTGGCTGGCTGACTGCTTTTTATTTCCATTTTCTGTCTGTATATTTTTGTTAATTTAGATAAATTATGTAAGAAAACGTCGATCAGATTACTGATGAGGGCTACGTTGGGTGCATATAAATTCTGCTGACGTTTGGATATAATACCGAAAGAAACACATCACACATGGATAAACTCAAGCAATTCACTCAAAACATAAATGTAATGTAAAATTATATCAGACATATTTTATACTACATATTATTTTAATAAACATATTTTAACTATAATAACTTTAATGTGAGTCCACCAACCACAACCGGTGCCTTGTCAAGTTGTAAAATTTAATGTTTCGTTAAATTTAAAATTGTACATTTACAGAAAATTTGTATAGCAAAACCAAGTGATATATTTGTCTCCATCCAGCCGTCCTGTGTGTGTTAATTCGCTTTACACCAGTAAAAGCGCCTCGACACAATCCCAAATATTCGGTTATTCGGTTTTTGCAGCGCGCCGACCACGCGGCTTGAATACGTTATCCGAACGAGAATAAAGTCGAATTAACATATCCCGAATCTCCACTCCGAATTCGGACTTTTTTGTTATGTAAAAATTTTAACTCTCCGTCCTTAAATTGCTGTTTAGAGAGAAATGGAAGGCACGACGCATTGACACCTACGTTTTACGTCTCGACTTTTTTCCGTGAAGCCCTCTATTATTCGATATGTCTCATCGATATTCATGGATTGGGAGAGTTGTAAAAAGTAATAAAACACCATTTTTATATCTTGTGTTTAGACAGTATTCGAGAGATGATAACAAAACCTGTAGGCCAGCCGATACTGTATGTATAGGACCGGATATCGCTGACCATTCACAAAAAACGCCGCACACACTCTCACTACGACTCGTACGTACAGAGTAATATTGTATCACACACGCACGAGCGGTCACCTCGGTTCATTCATAAGGAATAGTGCCTTTTACAACAACCACAAAACTGTGGCTAGCGATGCGTTGGACGCCTATTCGAATATCAAATAAATTCTGTCGAAGATTAAAAAATATAACAATAATTCCAATCTTATTAATGATAGTGGTGGGTGGATGTAATCTTTTACGTGTCGATAAACATAGTTAATGCGAACGAAATTGGTACATATGCATTGAAATGACTGGGGAAGCTGTTGTGAGCTCATAACAGATAATTTAACTCTAATATCTTTGTGTAAAATCCTAGTTTCATGACTGCCGATTACTTTTCTCCGTTTAGATGGTACATATACTTAACGTTTTCATCCATAGATAGGAATTGAATAAAAAATTAAAATTATTAGTTAAACTACTAATATTTACTTTATGGTACTTATACCATTGCAAATAAATATTAGTAGCTTGATAGAAACGCATGATAAAATTAAATTTTTAGTATGTAAGTAGGTACCTCTATTTCTTAGGTAAACTTTTATGAGCCGCACCTAAAGAACACCCTTCTATAAGATAGAATGAGTCATTGGAGTCTAATCCAGCGCCATAAAAATGTCGATGTGTATTGCCTCTCTAGGTAGTTCCGTTCCATTTCACTGGACCATGGATATCGACTATCGAGAACTTGTTCTTTGTAACATCACGTGTTAATTAATTCCTATGTAGGCGTCTCGCAACCATTATCGATAGAATTATGTGGTAGCCCCACACTTTATTGCTTCTATACGTCTTGTCAGAAAAAATGATAAAGACGTTGTGTGATTCCCGTGTTCAGTTTTATATAAATTTGAATGTTAATCAACATAATAAATCCTTAAATTTGGTGTTGTTTGACAAGTATTAAGTGTTATTGGGTTGGTTCACCTGGTTTTTTGAACGATATTCTTATTGAGGTATGGTTATTATAAGAAATATCCAAAACAGTTGTAAGTTACTATGTTTCTTGCTAGCAATGCCAACTATTCGCTGATCAAATAAACAGGTACGAATATACAAAGTAACACCTTATAAAATTTCGAATTAAGTTGTTAGGACACGACTAACTCAGAGCTATAAACAGTATAACTAATGGTCTTATAACATGCACACTAACTAGAAACAACTGCAATGAAGAAACTGATGTTAGAGAAAGCTTCTAAGGCGCGTCTTCTAATCAACTTTTCCGTAATGGAGATGGAATCTACAGTGAAAGAACCCGCTTTACTTTTATCTTCTACGAGTATTACGATTGTTTAAACTCTTTCTATCTCTGTGATTCGAATACTTTGTTTGTGAATCGGCACTCTTCTAATTGGGCAGTTTTCACAACGGTGGAAATTTTCTATGGGAAATTTGCTTTTGAAATACTTACCTTATGCCTCCCTCATAAATGTGGAAATTCTGAATTAGTTCGTGCACCGAAAAACGATAATACAATCCAATAAAGCTAAATAGGTATCTCTGTATATTCATCTACGAGGGGGGGTCGGCAGAGGTATTTATTTCTGGATATACTCTCTTTTCCCCAGTACATAATATATCTTTTGACTCCGAAACGGTGCAGACGGTGAGTTCATCACCAGACCGGGTTGCTATAACACATGTCTGAGAATCATCAAATAACATACTATAGTTTATGCACAAAAAATGAGTACATTCACTCTTCAATTTATCACTATGGAGGTGATGACGATTTAATATGGAGTGTGATCAGGCTATGAAAATTCAAAATATCAATTTTCTGTTACAAAGCATTCATGTAAGCATTTTTCTTACCATTAACGTGTTCATTGTCAGTACATATACGTGTTAATACCCGTTTTAACTTTTAAACCGAGTAAGGTTCCGTACTAAGGTTAAGCCCATCATAAAAGGTAAACGTTCACTATGTGATATATGGAGACGATTTGTTTCAAGTCAGTAAGGCTCTAGCCACTGCTGTTTACATTGTTGATTTGTTACTTCATTTGTAAGCGCACGAATTGAGGTGTTTGGAGTAAAACAAATGAAGATTACTTTACCTTAAAAAGACGATCAGGGGCTTGAAATGTTTACACTTGGTATGATAATATAACTTTGCTAGGTTTTGTACCCCCTTGAAAACTAGGTTAGTCCAAGACTACGTTATGCTAATGACATTACCAATTTACTATTAGACTGTGTGAATAGTAATATAGAGGCAAATAGTGAAGTATTCATCTATGGCGTGCCAGTTGATAGAGGTCGTGGGTTCGATTACCGCGCTGTGCCAACATTTTTGTGGACGAACATGACTTTTTGTGTCATGTCTCAGTGAGTTCAGACAACCTGGGAGATTATGGCACATAATTCCTCATGTGTGAGTACAGACTCCTACAGCTAAGCAGTGGACTGCTCCCGATTGATGATGATATCAGTCATTTAATTCCCACAGTACACTCAGTACACAAAGTAGACTCGAACTCTGCATTTTGAAGACTAAATAACCGTGTATTAGTACTTAAAAGCCTAGTAACTCAAACATTTTTCTAATTTGACGCCTCATTATAACTTTTTATTTTTACGGTTTTGTCGTTCATCGTGTCATTTTTTTTCTATTCCCGAATTTTTATTTTAAAATTACAACTTCCTAGCTGAAGAAATTGTGGCTGTGAGTAGAATCGTTGATACATCAGTCAATCATTTTCCTTTTAGATGTGAACCCACAATCGTGTGTAGAGCCACAGACCAGAGCTAGTATTAATTATAAATGCGATCTCGTGTTCCAATTAAGGGAGGGCAATAATTCGCGGCATTACTACATAAACTTGCTCTGTGATGGACTAATCCTCGGCCGGCTACATGCCGAGGGCACGGCATAAATTACGCGATCGCTCTCCACAGCGGAGACAAAGCCTTTAGGGATATTCTGCAATATTTGCACAAAGTTTCAATGACACTTAAGTCAAAGTCCACTTACACTAAACGTTAATGTTTTACGACCAGTAAAACAATAATTAGTTACACAAAACAATTTTGCTCATTGCCGTAAATAAAAACACCTAATTATTATAAGTTGATACCTACTTATTTCAGTTAGATTTTTGGACCCTATTATTGTTAAAGCAATTGTTTAGAGTTGGGGAATTCGGGTGTTAGTTCTTACAGTTTTTAAATTAATGTAGGATCGTACACAAATCAACAAAAAAAACAAAATATCTATTTAAAAAAAGTTTAGTATGATCAAAGCCTCATTTTTGTAATACAATATTTATTTAAAACTAGAGATGAATGAAACAGGCATTATAATAGGTATATTTCATGGTGTTGACAAAACTTTGTAGATTTCACCCTTATTAACAAAGAATATTTGAATAATGTACTTCGTAATATGGGTTTGAACTTGAATAATAAGTAAAAGAAGTTGTCGTAAAACCCGCCTTTTAATATAAAAGTATTTTTTTTTCTCACACTGATGTGATATCTTTAGAAATTTTATAACAATTTCCTGTTTCGTCACCGACTCTACAAATGTGACTGCTAATAGATAAATCTGATAAGATCTTTATTAATAAAACATTTAAACTTACGTACAGATAAGCTTTTAATGACTATATTTATTGTAGCTTCTGCCGCCTTACACTTTTTACCATGTTTGATTTACAATAATTTGAAGTAAACAAATATTTCTTTTTGTTGTTAATGTAAAGAACGAAAACAAATCACAAAAACAAAACAAGTTGTGGAAACACCCTGCTTCGCCTGGACATGCTCTCGCGCACTACAAATTACAATCAACACGGCCGACATGTTCGCACGTGGGGACTCGGCCTTTCCCTATCAATTTACAACAAACACACACACCTTTATATTTATTTTATACTAAGTAATTTCTCTATTAGTACGCGTACTCGCAGCATAGTGCATCTTAAGCCAGTTTTATGTTTTGTAGAGCTGTAAAAGACAAGCCTTAAAAGTGTACTTAAATTATTTTATGAATATTATTGTCTCTTATCTTATTATTAGTGCAGAATGTTACTACTTCAAGTTGAATTAAACTAATGCGAAAAGCTAAAGATTTTATTGTTGGCAGCCGTTGCCATCAGTGTTGAATAAATATAAAATACAAGCTTTTTCCCGCGACTTCGTCGGTATTCTGAAACGAAAAGTAGGATATTCGTGAAGAAGCAAGCTGTAAAATTTCATCAAGATTAGTTCTGTTTAATCGTAAAAAGGTAATGTACAAACAGACACCCCATAGTTACTTTTATATAGATAGTACAGTACGGAACTAGGAATTTACCAAGTTGCTTTATTTAAAATAACTGGAATATACAGACCATTATAGAAGCATTATGAATTGACCACAAAGTATGAATCAGAAGTGTTTATTCGAACATAGACCAGCCGTGTCGAAACATCCGTCACAACCGCAGTACCAACTGTTTTAGCCATAAGGGGGCTATTCTCGAAAGTTCGATAATGACTTAAATGTTGAATGTATTGATCAACTTGCCACTTTGAGTTAAAGTATGTAAGTTATGTTAATAAAAATATATTTAAGTGTTAGAGATTGGACATTAGCGAATATAGTGTAAAAATTACCACAAACGACTTTATCCACATACAATTACCTAAGTACACTTTTATCACAAAGATAAAGACATTTAGCGTTGTAGCACCGCGACACACTCTTTATAAACAACACGTATGATGTTAGAAAGGCATTCAGCGCTAAAATTTATGTTTTTTTTCAATACAAGTTGAATTTATGGAATAAACATTGCTTTTGCTTATATGAAGGTGCCCTATTTAAGTGTAAGCACTCTTCCATCGTTATATATCTGAAATTCGAAGAGAGTCATAACCCCCACGATCTATGAGTTTTGAGTATAGGCCCCAGCACTGATTTACAATCAGGATCGGCTGTCGATCCGTAGCTGCGCCCACGCACGCACTATTATACCAGCAGACTACATGTATTATTTATGGTAAGAAGCTTTCCTAAGGATTATGGAGATCTAGTGTCAACAATGCTAATAATTTTTCGTTTTTGATCATCAAGATTGAAGTAAGTTATGAATTTACTATTTCTGTCTTGGTAAACCTATTTTCGCAGTATTAGTTAAGTTGTAGATGATTTTATTCGTGATTTTTATAATAGGTAGTCTAAAAGTATAAAATCGCTCATCAATAAATTTTCCAAGATATTTTTAAATGTTAAGTAAATATATACTCACGCTTTACCCCAGGTGGTCGGCCAAGGTATTCCATTTCTAGAAGTGACCTCTACTTCATGACCTCTACTTCACTAGTGTATTTTTGTACCATTAAACGTGACGTTTGGTGGGCACATCACTGACAAGGATGCTGTTACACATAGCTTAGGACTAATTCTGGGGCCTGCAGATTTCCTCACGCATTCCATGAGAGGCATCATCATTTCCAACATACTTTATTTATTGCGTGCGTTTATATATTATTATTATTAAAAAGTTTTAATACACAGCTGGAGTAACATTAACA
The DNA here is from genome assembly GCA_963855545.1 of Ethmia dodecea. NCBI lineage: Eukaryota > Metazoa > Arthropoda > Insecta > Lepidoptera > Depressariidae > Ethmia > Ethmia dodecea. Next base: position 6,743,267 of record OY979449.1, read on the forward strand.
TTGGGATGCGAGCTAAAAATAGGGGTACATGCATCATAGTGTTACGCAAATTTGATATAAATCGAGATTACACTACAATGTCACTGTCAAAGCATCGCACCAGCCATTTCGCAAATCGGCCAGTAATTCCGCCTCTAGAAATGCGAAATGTGCTCGCGGTTACTATATATTTACAAACAGATGGCTAAATCTTTGATTACTTTAGAATTACGACTGCCGTGCCGTACTTGATTATAATTGTGCGGACAGCGCGCATCTGATTCGCGTGACCAATCCTCACGGTAATGACGCGCCTACCACCGGTGTGCAAGCGCACGATCATGCTTCACTTTCGCACTTAATCGAGAAATATGGCGCGTGCTCTTATGCCTTTATTTATTACACCCAGCCAGGGATTAAGAACCTCAATTTATATTGGCCTCATTAGTGCGTCTAAATTGATTAGTGTAAGCTTACCTTCAATGCTTTTCAGTCCTCAAGATTTATAGGTGGGAGTTTGTGATTGTTAATCTAATAGGTTGATTCCACAGATGTTACTTGGAAGTATAAATAGGTGTGAACTAGATTTTGCATCATATATCTTGAGTCTTCTGTACAGAAACTCACAATTAGTATTAGCAGAACCTGCCTAGTATTACGTATTGCTTTTATGTAATTAAAAGAAACTTGTAATCTAAAGTGTAGATTCAATGTGCATCAAAGTTTGTACTACACATGATTTTATTTATGTTTAGTGGTTCCAGATACTAAAATAATTCCGCACACTTAGATACTAAAATTTACAGTCCAAAATCGCTGCAAACGGTCACTCGAACCCGGAACACGCGACCAAAAACTTCGCGTGCTTTACGACGGTGCTTCATTAAATTAATTACCCCATGTTAGTTCTAGATTACAGTGCGACACCCCTTACAACAATACAGGTATATTTACCAGATAAGAGAGTGCGATTTATTGCTTGCATTTCTTTTGTCAGCTTTGAAATTGTACTCGCATAAGTTAACCGAGATTAAAGTAATCGAACTTATAAATTTTGTCGCCTCACCTTTATAAGGCGAACGGCGGTGTCGACGCGAACTTTGTTCAAATTAATGGGCCACATTATCAGATCGAGTCTCGTACATGGCGTTTATGCGGAGATAATTTTGTGTACGGAATTTTTTAATTCTTTCACGGTTGTTCTCATTCGTCGAGTGCTCGCGGAACGTGTAGGCGCTAACGCTGAATCGGAATCGAATGCAAAGAATGCAGCAAAGATGAATCGCGGTTGAGATTGTTACTGAAAGGAGGTCACAGAACTTTTCTTATTAAAAAACCTCTATAAAGGTTTATTGACACGGAATATAATTATATTCCATCCACATTCATCGTATTTGTCTAAACAATAAACAGCAATTTTATACCCTTTTGGTTTTACAAAAATGCCGCATTAATAAGACTGGTCATAAAACAATGAACAGTCATAAAAGCTGTTTTAAAGCCAAATTACTTTAACTGGAAGTAAAGTCCTAATCTCCAAGGTATTCCAAGTTGAAAACGTAACTGTCGAGACACTAATTATGACTTTAAACAACGACCAATAGCCACGAAATTCCTTATACAAGCGGTAAACCAATTCTGAGGCACTTTAGTCGACGCACTCGAATGTTTAGATAAACCGACAAACCTTACAAAATTGACTTTAAAAGAAATAGCATTGTTAACGTAACCTTCGGATGATTTTTAAAGCTGAAATCAGTAAATAAAAGTAAAAAATCTGACTAAAATATCCTACTAATATTATAAACGCCAAAGTTTATGAGGATGGATGGATGTAGGTATGTTTGTTACTTTTTCACGCAAGAGCTTTGGAACGGATTTTGATGAAACTTCACAGTTATATTAGCTTACTAGCTTTTACCCGCAGCTTCGCTCGCGCACGTTTATTTCACCCCCTTAGGGGTTGAATTTTGCAAAATCCTTTCTTAGTGGATGCCTACACTGTAGAAGTTATCTATGTGCAAAATTTAAAGTCTCTAGACCCAGCCGTTTAGGCTGTGCGTTAATACATCACCAATCAGTCAGTCAGTTTATCACTTTATATAAATAGATACATTAAAATAACACATAACTATTAAGCTACTTTTTAGTAAATAATAATAGGGATGTCAAGTGAAGCAAATACCTGTTTTCAAACAAAAAAGAACTGGAAAAGAAATAAACAAAATTAATGGTAAGAATGTACAGTGTCTGTTACAGAATCGTTACAAATTGTCACCCCATAAAATCTCGATGTTAAGCTCAAGAAATGAATAATTAGCAGTGTTATCTGAGAAAAGAGAGCCTTTGTCTTAATTATTACACCATTATAAAGTGCAGCCACTCCCCTTACAGGCGACCCTTGAATTTCACTGGCAGTGATATTGGCTAATAAAAGTTAGGGGCTGTTCGTGGACCACATCTGAAATATTTCGTTGCTGCTACTACTACTCTATCTTTCTAAAAATACTACAAATATTATTTAAATTTATACTAAATCTTTGGATTGTTCCAAGCTATTAAAAAAATTGTAACATTGAAACATATTAAAAACAATTTTAGGCGTCTTGAAGGCGTTACGTAGTTTATGGGCAAGCCATAATGAGGGGACAAAAAGACCTTGCAAGACAAGGCGAAGTATTAATTAATTCCAGCCAACATCGGGTTTATTAAACGCTTAATTTCCATTTAGTGGGCAGATTTTTTGCAAAGGAAAAGTGACTTGAGTCACTGGGACTTCTTTTATTTAGTGTGAGAAAAGGGAAGCGGGAAATGTAAATGTTTTGTCGCGGTTTCATTTGAATTAATTAACGAATTTAATGATGGCGAACTTTAGTCGCTCCGTCCGGTAGCAGTTTGCCGTAACAATGTTTATGGTAAATAAAACTCGTCAAGGAATTTCCTTTTTTCTCAATCTGTTTTTTTTCTTATTAATTCGCTTGGTTTGTTAGGGACCCGAGTTTGCGGGCGAATTGTTTGGATTTATTCGTGTAATTAGTGAAGTTTGTTCCGTCCGGATTATTTAATTTCGCTTTTTGTGACGCAAATTGGAAAAATGAATTAAGAGACGAGATTCATTGTTGTTGGTTGTTTGAAGGTTACATTGTTTTTGTGGTGAACCAAATAAGGCAATTGTAAGGTTTTCCTTTTATCTTTTTTAGATGGATTAAAAGTTAATAAATTTCGATAATTTTTGAGTTTATGAGAAGAGACTTGGTAAGATATAATAATAATAATCTCACGCCTTTTATCCCCGAGGGGGTAGGCAGAGGTATTCCATTACTGTATATACCCACTATTCACGAGAATATTCGATCCCTAGACGTGATATATAGGTGGTGAGCCTATCGCCGAACCGGGTCTGTTTACACATGTCTCAGAATTATTTCTCGGACCTGCGGGTTGCCTCACGATGTGTTCCTTTACCGTCGAGCTAGTGATAAATATGTACTTAAGTTTTTGAAAAAAAAAAATCATTAGTATTGGCCAGGATTCGAACCCGAGCCTCACTGATTTTCATCATGTGAAGCAGGCTCTTTAACCGTAAGGCTATCACTGCTCTCTAATAAAAGTTAATAAATTTCAATAATTTTTGAGTTTATGAGAATAAACTTCTTTAAGAAAATATAATGTAAACTACAGTAAACTGTAGATTGATGCTTAAAAAAAATGCATCCCCAAAATATGGTTATAGAAAATCACAAAGAATAGCGAAAAACTCCGAGAGACGTCTAATGATAAATCACGTCAGAAACCTCCCTCAATTATGACAGCCTTGGTCGACTAAATTAAACACAAGACTTTAAATTTCAAAGCGTTCCTCCCTGGCCACTAATAAATTACATCGCCAGCAAAGGGTTAAGAATAAAAAATGAGATCCCGCTTGTCCTATAATAATTTAACCCGTTTAGCGCAGTCGTCGAGTAATAAAGATTAAAAAGTTTATTTTTTAACACTTTCGGTGCTAATGAGGGGGCGTTGGAAACAATTTGAAGGATTACCTTCTAAAAGCTTCCGTCAGGTTTTAATTGAGACTTTTTTGTTGGCCGAAAGGCTTTTAGCCCCTTTGACGCGGCTCGCGCCTTGCCTTTGTGCTGCTTGCCCACCGGTAATCTATTAATGAAGGAAAATATTGTTTCTATTTTTGAGTTACCATAATATTAGCCATACCAAAATACTAAAGTTAAAACTAAATAAAAAGTATGTTTGCAATTACAAATATAAGCAGTAAATTGAAATACTTAAAGTGGCATGCACGTATCTACTACACATTAAGATAAAACCAAGTAAATACCATGCAACTGAAACGAAAAATAAACATTTTATTGTATTAAAACAACAAGTGAGGAGAGGCACGATCGGATTTTGTAAAGCATGTTAACATCTCTCTCGCACCATAAGCGGAACATAAAAAGCATAACTTTAATCTCAAGTAAGACATTACGAGAATACCAATGTATGCGCGAAAAATCGATCGCGCTGCCGTCTTAAATTCCTCACCCTTTTCGAGGGGGCTCCCCCAAAAAAACGAAAGAATAGAAGAGGGAAAAAATCTAAATCGTCTCATATCTCCCTCCCGCGGCCCGCTCACCTACCCCGAACACCTCCGACGTCAAGCGCCCTCCTTATTTCGTATGCGAGCTCCTCAGGCAATCATTATAAGGATATCGATTAGGCCCACGTCTCAACCTGCCCATATCTTTGTGGAACACTCGTGTGTACATAGGACTGATTTTTGGCCAACTATTATTTTTTTGCGGTCATTGACAAGTACATGCTTGTAATAAAGGTTGTTTACCTGTTGCTTTGTTTGTACAGGTATACCTATGATATAGGAATATACAATGTCTTAGTTCCAAATAAATATTTTTCTGAAGATATAAATTTACTTTTCAAGAGTCTAAATATTTTGTCAAGTTTTCTGCATGAGGTATCCTCTTCAACTATACGAAAATCAATTGGTGATATCGTAAATATAGCATACTATAAGAAATCTTCAATACATAAGTACCAAGAAGAAGAAAAACGCAAAAAATACTCATAGTTAACAACTGAGGACGGACCTCGCATAAGCAGATGCAAATTGTTCCCGTTAAACTATTTCAGAAGGTAAACACAGAGGGGTGGGACCCACGTGCTCCCGAGATCCGGGCAACGAGATTAAAAATGCTGGATGGCAGACCGCCGTGAGCCGGGTCGAGTATGAACCAAGAAATATTGGAGTTTACCAAGAAAGCCGCTTTGGGGGTATGTAAATAGGAAACTACAAAAGTAATGTTTGAGTTGGGACGTCGCGTGAGTGAGTGGTCGCTGGATTATTGCGTCTGAATTGAGAAAGTGGATCCAATTTAAAAACTGATTCCGTTTCAGTCAATATAGCGATTCGTAACCAAGGTTATAACGCAAAATAATACTAGATCCTACTAAAATTATAAACGCGAAGTTTGTACGTATGGATGTAAAGATGTGTGAATGTTTGTTCCTCTTTAACGCAAAAACTACTGAACGGATTTTGATGAAACCTTACAGTTATACAGCTCATACATCAGAATAAAACATAGGCTATAATTTACCCTCGTATTCCCACGGGAACGGGAACTGTGCGGGTGAAACCGTTGTAGTAGGAAATAAGTGTAACAAAGGTATGATGACCAATTACGATTTTATGTAGAGGACACTGACTGTTAGTAACTTTCTTCATTACTAGATATCTTATCCTCGCTATTTCACCCGAGTAACTACGTCACGTTCCAGGGGTAGAATTATAGGTCATGTTATTCCCAGAAGTAAGCTTTCCATTGGAAAAAAACTTTTAAAATCGGTTCCGTAGTTTCGGGGCGTGCTCGCAGCCTATTGTAGAAGTAGGAAACTAGTGATAATACTAAAGTAATGATGTCTTACATTTTAAAGAATACTTATACTAAAAAGCTCCGAGTCAAAAATAGAATGCTCCACGAAAGACTTACATTACAGTGGCACAAGCTCAAGATCTGAGGAGCCCCAACCTAGACGGCCCTCGATCATACTCGCATGAGCTATCACAGAAGGGGTGAGGTCATTAAAATTACAGAGGTCAGTGAAGAACGAAATTTATAGTATTAAAAAAGTTGTCTCAGAAATTCACAAAACAAAGTCCATCTTGTTACTACGAGTACGATCGTGACAAAAGATTTTTTTAAATATTATTATTCTTTAGGGTTCCGTATCCGGATGGCAACAGGACCCTACTAATTATTTCATTGATAAAAACCATAAAATTTGTGAATCCGAAAAATCCAACTGTTTATGATTTTTCTAGTAAGTCATATGGGGTATCTATTGACGTAGATATTTATGTAAGTGCGTAATTCCGTTTGGCTGAATCTAATAAATCCCAACCGCTGAGAGGAGAATATCTCAAAGCTGTTTCATTATTCGGCATTAGCCGGCGGTCGGCCACGCAAATCTTACCGTCCCTTCGCCAAGAACCCCCAATTTCCTTCATTACTTACCTCCCGTCCGAGACAATGGCAAGACGACGACAAGAAAAAATAATAATTTCAAGTGGAATAACGCTGAAAATCTTTTCACGGGAAGAATTATTGTTGTTTTGCAAGCGAGCTCTCAGAGACAAAATGCACCGTCCTTATTACGCCATTGTTCGGTGTTACGAGCTTTATTCATTTTTACTTGGCTCGACTTGAATGCTTATTAATTTAAGACCGTGATAAGCTCGAATTCTTTTGAATGTAAGAAGGAAATGTCTACCTATTGTAAGAAATTTCACATTCCATTGAGTCGAAACGCTAAATCTTTCGTAAAAAATATCTGTCCAGGCAAAGAACGCAAATCTATCGACAAAAAGTAATGTATGGTAATAAAATCAAATACTTACGTAACATTCGTACGTCATACTTCGCATACCTACATCACACCACACGCTAGTAATCGAAATATTCCGAAATATGTTGTTGGGCATAAAACTACCGACAAACATGCAAGGGATGAACTAAGCTTTCATATTTTGCGGGTAACCTATAACGAAGTGCCTGAAACTTTCGAACTGCCGTGTATGCCGTTCGAATTTTTAAGACGACTATAAACATTCTGACAAGCCTTTTGTGCCACTATTTGAACAACATTGTCAAGTGAACGGTCGTAATATAGTCATTTTTACAATACACGAGTAACACAAATTGCCTAAAATGTCACATAAACGAATTTGTGAGAACGTGGAATTCTCTGTAAAAATGTTGACGTTATTTTACAAAGCGCGCGACTCATAGCAAGACAAACTTGCATTCCCCCTTGGGGGTCGAGTCAAGAGTGATTACGAATTTTAATTATTTTTTTAAGCCGGTGGCTGAGAGGTGATGTTTCCCCAGTGCCGAGGCTTATGCAAACAATCGACTCGCACTTGGAATTAATCCGACTCCGGTTTTTTCCTTCGCGACAAGGAATTAACAAGCAAAGAAGTCATTAAGTCGGAAGATATTTGAGGATTCCTTTTAATTGCGGCTTCCTTGACGTCCGGCTTTCTAATTGGTTCGTGTCGGCGAATAACTCGGACAAATTGAATTTTTTCGTGGAACGTTTTTTCAGACGATTGGTAATTCGTTTTTCTTTAATTAACTATATTTCCTAAAACAGTTTACATTTTTTATCGTTTATGAGGTAGCCAGTTTCAAGAAACGATTGTTTCTGTCATCGAATGCGACATGCACAACTACGTGTCATTACTGTGCATAACCTACCCCTATTATCCAATTATTTCTAACCTTTCAGTGCGGGCCGCTTCAGTGCAGTAATTACACTTGCTAAGTTTAAACGTCGTGCATGACAGTCTAAGTGATTGTATGCGGTGAGCCGTTCGGTACTGCTAATGAATTATTTGTGGCTCGCGTGCGCCAATCGCAACCGTCTCTAATTATCCAACTGTGTTGGGTTATGACGTGGCACTACTTTGATTTTCATAATTGTCTGGAAATATCGATCCCCTTGAATCCCTACGACGTCGAACTTAATTAATAGAGCAATTTTGCTATATTAAGAGATAATAAACCGACTGAACTATGATAGGTTCGTAAACATAATATTATAGTTTCAAGGTTATTGATTAAAATCTCGTTAAATAAGACCTATTAATAACAAGACATTCGATCCCAGTAAATATTTATTTGCGTAAACAAAAGAATAAATAAAAAGGCTGATTGAGCATCCTCGCTCAAATTACTCATTTATATTAACGACCAAACTCATCAATACTCATTCACTTGGTCGGATTTTTCCACGAAGATCCTTCGCTAATTGAAATTGAAATCTGATTTTCCTCCCCCCTTTATAACCATTGAGCTGAGACCCGGTGATTAAAAGTATTCGAAAAAAATACAAATAATGAAATTACAATATCGCTAACGACGACGGGCGCCCCGGAATCCTTTTATATTTTTTGGGAATAAATTAAAGCCTAGGAAGGGAAAGAAAGCCGCGGTCCCGCAAACAACCGCTAACGATTTCGTGTTGTTAGCCAGACTTTCGATGTTCCGAACAGTTATGAACTGTTCATTTTTGGCTTATTTTTAGGTTAATAAATTAGAAATTTTACATTATACCTAAAAGTTTGATGTATACTGGTTGTACGAAAAATAATTTAAGCTAAAATATTTATTTTGAAGTAGGAATAAAACTCTTTATCATCTTTTACATGTCAACCTCCTACTCAAACAACTGAGTCAAATGTAATTGCAAACTTAAATACGCAGTCAGAGAGTATTTTCAGTAGAAGACATATAAGGCTTGTGAAACGAAATGAAAAATTGCCCTATTTTGAGGATGGATGACGCGAATTAAGAAAGCAATTACTCATCGGAAAACGCACGGGGGCGGAATGTTAATAAGACGAGACTATGGTGAGAGCTATTTTTCATTTGGCGTCCTCGGACATCGATGAATTCGTAATTAAGATGTAAATGTCCAAATACTACTGCTATAACTTCAAGGAAATAAAAAAATATAGTCCATGCAACCAACATTTTATAAATATTGCTTTAAAAAACTTAATTCTGAGTTTACATTTTAGCAAAACTAGAAACGACTTTAAATTAATTCAAGCGTATATTGTAAAACTTTTGAATACTTTCAGTTGTTTTTAATTCGTCTAGTTTCAATAATCTTCCCGCAGTCCACCAAGGTCACCGACCAGTTGTCTGCCAAAGAACTCAACTTGTAGGTAACATCGGCGCGTCTGGCGCTCTGCACGTTTTCGCTCGTGTTAAGCCCTCGAATTTTCTCCGAACTTTTTCCGCTTCGGGCCACTTATCACCCCCCCCACCCCCCTTCAGTCCATCGAGCTCGACCACTAATTGCGTCCGTTAATTAGGAAACGTCATGAGTGTTTACCGAGAGAGCTAAGTGTGAAGTTCGCCCCCCACTAATGCTCTGGCGTGAAATTACTTCCCGGGAAAGTTGAAACTTTTTGAGAAATAAACTTGGTGGGATTAATTAGCTGATGGGAGGAGGATTAGCCGCTGCGTCTGCGGTCTAACAAGATTATAGGAGTTTCGTTTCATCAACTTCTCGGGCTTACTTACCTTAATTTTGTTTGTTTCACCGTTTTAACGCTTCTATTTGCTTACACTAAGAGAAAAAGTTTCATAATACGTAAAAGCACAGAATAACTAATAGTACTACGTAGTAAGTGTAATATAATGAAGTATTATAGCACTAAATACACGGTGAAATGATCCGTATCACTTTTCCTAAAAGAAGAGAACATAGTAAATAGAAAAACAAAAACAAAGACGCTGCCACACGTCAAAGGAAATTAATCGGAGCTAGGTGCGGTGTCAGCCCTGCTATAATTAACACGTAGCTGGCTTAATTACACCCCGTATTGAGGGTAAGTGAAATGTGTCATCCGTGGCCGACTTTATTAGACAATCGTCGCCTTAAATCGACGCACGTAACAGCCGTTAAGTCTGGTTTGAACGATTGATTTAGTTCGGCATCAGGTGGTTCTAAAACCGGTATATATCGGTCATTTTAATCTTCAACCTTTTTAATGCTTATGTCATGTAGATTTCTACTAGGTTTTAATTTCTTCCATAGCCGTAAAATGAGTCATCTTTGCATAATCCATACATAACGAAGCTTTTTAAAATGTTTGGTAAAATATAAGGAGGGTTGATTTTCTCGTACGTTAGTGCGCGTGTACTTAAATAATGCAGGTCGAGGTGTGCAATGAAAATCTTACGACTCAAAAAATGAGATGTTGCAATTTCCACCCAAACCGTGGTACCGTATGATTTTGTTTTGTTATGACAGCGCGAGTTGGCAACGGCGGGTTCGGCGACCCCACTCCGAGTTTTAATGATAAAAAAATGCGTACAGAGGGGAGGCGAGTAAGTGCCATCGAAGGAGGAAAAAACTACGGAGGAAAATATTTGGCGCGACAGGTTGCCTCTCGCCCCCACACCCCGAGGGGGGGACCTTGATAAAAATTAAATCTTAACGACGGAAATTTAAAGATGACGCTCGAACGATCAAGAAGAGTGCACATCTGAGGCCCAGGGGTGCTTTAATTGGGCCGCGTATATTCTAAGCGTGTACAGTCGTCAACACAGACTGTTTCCGTTATACATTTAACCTGTGTCGTGGTAATGGATAGCATGGTGTTACTTGGTTAGACGGTGTATTTGCTAAATATTGATATTAAATATAGTTTTTTCATTATCCCACATCGCGTTTTGAGGATAGAGAAATAAAATACTTTGACTATGATTTTCAATAAAACTTATACTAATAATTTAGGGAACCCCCGATACAAAAAACTAATCTCAAAAATAAAATAAAATAAATAAATAATCTCACGCCTTTTATCCCCGAGGGGGTAGGCAGAGGTATTTCATTACTGGATATACCCACATTTCACGAGATACATTGGACCCCTAAACGTGATAGGTGGTGAGCCCATCGCCGGACCGGGTCTATTTACACATGTCTCAGAATTAATTCTGAGACCTGCTGGTTTCCTCACGATGTTTTCCTTCACCGTCGAGCTAGTGATAAATATGTACGTAAGTTTTTGAAAAACTCATTGGTACATGTCAGGATTCGAACCCGAGCCTCACTGATTTTCGGCCGGCTCTTTAACTGTCCGGGCTATCACTAATCTCATAAAGTAGAAAAGAAACATAACACCCAAATAGAAGAAAGAGTTCAAAGAAATTTGAACTTGCTCACATCTCTCGATCAACTAGGAAAGAACTGATGATCTTCAAACAACTGAATAGATTTTCTTGAATTATAGCTTCTACTAGATCAAGCAACCTCAAACAAAAATTCAACTAAATCAAAATCTGTTCATCCGTTTGTGAACTGCTATGCCAGACACGCTAAAGTTATAACGCGCCACTGTTTGCTCGGGGTCTAAATATAAGGCAAAAAACTAAATTCAAAATAAACAAATAAAGTAAGATTTTAAGGAGATAAAAAGGAACGATAGAAAGTAGGTAGGTATACTTAATAAAAATAATTATTTTGAGCTGCTGTTGCACATATTCAAAAACAATATTTTTGTAAAAGTTTAATTCGTCGAGCACCGCGCCGTTCCAATGGGCACCGTAACAATTAATAATCAATTGTTTGTTATTTTATTGGCCTAAAAAAACTAAACAACTATTTTACTTATTAACGTCATAGGCTTTGTTGGTTTGAGGCAAAAATTTGAAATGCATTAGTACCCCAGCCACGTAGAAATTAGGAAAAATAAAACAGCAACTCAAATTCGCCGCATTGAAATTCAAATCGGGATGCAGAAGATTTGCATCGCGCGGCATCGACTATTGATTTTCTTGCGTCTTGAGGGCTACCATTGCAATCCTACTTGTTTAAACTTTTTATTTTACTCTTCACTCGCGTTTTTTGTTTCAGCCACTCGCCCTAAGACTCGCTCCCCTCAGCAATCCCTCTTGCATAAAAAAGCTTCTAATCGATAATTTGTGTGGGGGTGCATTAAGCATATCGCCAGAATGCCGCACGACTGTTTTTCTCAATGCTTTGAGATTCCACCCTCAAGGCTATTTTTGTTTTGCCGTCCATCTGAGAAATTGAAACGAGGAAAATCGGATCTTATGTTGTACATTATGTGCTACTTCCGTTTTATATTTATGTAATTTGCCAATTGAATTTGCAAAATGAGTGCTTTACAGAATGTATTTTGCTATAACCTGCATAATAGATGATCTTAAATTTTCGTGAGTTCCTAATCTGTACTAATGTTATAATATTGAAATGCCTATTATTTAAAATAAAATGGCAAATATTTGAGAAAAATGCAATTTTTGCTATACCTTATTTCATAAATGACCGTTTCAAAGCTTTAGTCTGTCTTAGTGTATCAGAAAGTTATTCTCGAATAGGCTCAGAAACGAGCGGCGCAATGGATTTCAAAAAAGCAATTATTTAACGTGTATATGTTCTATTTAGATATCTTGAAGGGGTTCAATAGATATACATTTTATTTTGATAAACCAAAGTGAAGCGAGGGCGGATCACTAGTTCTCAATATAAAAAAACAAATAAGTCAATTAATATTTACACTCTTTTCATTAAACTGATTGTTTGTATAAATTCCCATTTAAACTAAACGTATACGTTTTGTTGTTTATTTTATAAGTAGTTTTGTACAAGAGTACTTACGCACGTTTTTGTACCCTCAAGACAACAACTTCTAATAATCAGTAATAACAAAGTTATAATTTATGAATCAACAATATTCATTTATTAGAAACATTTCAACACGATTAGTCCTGTAAATAAACAATATATAACGGCTTTACAATTGAAAACAGCCATAATGGTAACACGAGACGACCATCGCTGAGGCCATATCGTATCTAATCTAAGACGCACGGCGTCGAATGTAGCTAACTGCCAATATCTGATGCATCAGTCTCACTGTCCCATTGTATTTGTTCTTTATGTTTTTTATGTGGAGGGACGCAACGATAATGTTTTTATGGCCAAGGAGGGTCGTCGCCTACTTAATCAGGGTACGCTGTGATTAAACGTGGCTATGTTTTCACACTCGCACTTTCACTCAGTTGTATTAAAATAAAAAATAAAATAAATAATCTCACGCCTTATATCCCCGAGGGGGTAGGCAGAGGTATTCTAGAGGTATCCCTTTTGACCCCTAAACGTGATAGATGGTGAGCCCATCGCCGGACCGGGTCTGTTTACACATGTCTCAGAGTTAATTCTGGGACCAGCGGATGTCCTCAATTGTATTATTTGGTGTTTTTAAACACAACTATGTTGCAATAGTGTTAAGCCTATCCCGCCTTGGATTTGTCAATAGGTCCCAGAATTCAGAGTGTGCTTGCTCGCTTTGGTAAACAATCAAGTTCGTTCGCAATTTAGAACGTTGCTCATACAAGTATCTTGCGGATACATAGAGTTACCTCTCGAAGTGTGAAGTGAAGTCGCCTATATAGGTATAGTTATGAAAAGAACTCTAAAGAGTCTTCAACTTATATGGTTTTCTCATGGATGCCATTCTCAGAACTAAACGAAATTAATAAAATGATGAATAATTAAAATGAGACCAATCTGGAAGCACCAACTTTCAAATAAAAAAAGAATCATTGAAATTGGTTCACCCAGTCGAAAGTTCTGAGGTAACAAACATAAAAAAAATAAAAGAATTGATAACCTCCTCCTTTTTGAAGTCGGTTAAAAAGTATAAATCCGGCACTGGCCTATCGCTTTCCTATCTCTGATATAAATTGCAAAATGCGATGAAACCAAACTAAGCAGAGCCTATACTTAACCATTTTCATGCACAAAAATGTTGGCCTCGGGAGGGAATTATTCCCGAGAACTGACAATAGGCCCGTCAAAACATGCTGTTCTATTTGCTGGACAGACGTGGTTGACGAAGAAGATTAGAAGACAGACTTAGGTGTAATCTACATTCAGCTTCATAAGAGCGGATATTTGTCGACAATCATTGACATGTTTAATAAAACAATGGTTAATTAGAAAGACAGACAAACGCCTCACACGACTAGTTAACAAAAATCTTCTTAGCTATTTTTTGATCGTATCGTAATCGTAAAAAGTATTTAAATTAATATATTTTAGTCTTTTATGTAAGATTTTAATTAAATATTTATCGTGTTGCTTCGTTTCTATTCGTTTTATTAACTTTTGACGACCGTTCCACGCCCACAGTTTCATAATAATGTTTTAAAATCATGGGAAAATTAATTACAATTGACTGTAGAAAGAGATTTGAATTTTCCAGACTAAAGCGTCTTAGCATCTACAACTACATGATGTAACAGCAAACATGCGACTTGTCGCTTCGTACCTCTTGTTATAGAAACAAGACAGCAAGAATAGTAAAATTTCTTTATTTACGTAATTTACGATTGAAGTAATGTCGAAACGCACAAAATAATGCTAATTCAACTCGCATCTACAGGCCATACGTTCTGCTTTAAGACCGGAATGCTTCCCTTCCACGCATACCGACACACGATAATGACTCCAAAACGGCATTTCGAGGCTGAGTTTTTCATAAAACGAGGTATATGAGTCAAGAACATTGAAGTCATAAACATGAGCCACCCCACACTTTCACCCCTTGCTTGAAAAAGTCACCCCCGCACGTACGTAGAAACACAAAAAAGGGCACCAGAGGGACGTTACGCATCCCAAGTAAGCGAAGCTCATTGCTGGGGTCTGCAGATGTCTTTAATGGCTTTAAATTATATGTAGAGAGAGCTAACTGCCTCTTACGTTGGCGAATAGGTGATGGATTGCGCGGGTATTGGATATGAGTATTTTCGGACAAGCTGAGCTGAGCTACAACGGATTTGTATTATTTTATAATATGCATCTATATCATAAAATAGAACGTATAAATTTTGCTTTCCAAAACAACGAAGATTAGGTGAACTGTGAAAATTACAGAGTTTTATCCGACCTCGCCAGAAGGAGGGTAATGTTTTTCGTATGTATATACTCGTATGTAAGTCCCTTAGCCTAAACTGATTAATATATTGTAAATTTTAATGAACAATATCATTAGATTGATCAGTATTCGATGTGGAAGTGATATCACGGGATATTAAAGTGAGACGTTACAAAAAAAAATATGTAGTAGAATTGTGTTTCAGTTTTTAATACGAGGTATCTTTAGATTCGTCTTCATCTCAGAAGTGTTACATTTTTACCAGACTGCACTTTGAGAAAGAAATAGGGTAGTTTAAAAAAATGGTTCCTTTTACAAGCAGGTTTTTATCTGTAAATATAGTGAATTTTTACAATTAGTAATACTTATTACACAATAGTCACTTGTTCATAATACTTAGAATTTAGTATATCTTAATAAATATTATGCATGTTTAGAAGCCAATGGTATTCTATATTTCTAAACAAAGGTCGATGCGTTACTAGCGCTCCAAAATGGCATTATAAAAATTAGGCAATTACCGAAAACATATTATTTAATTTCTTTAGTCAATAATTTGGTTCAAAAAGCATAAATTAATTTTTTTTTACGAGTTTATTTCAAATTTAAACTTAAATCAACGATTGTGAGTATTTGTCTGTCATGCCTTCCAAAATGAGACATCTGTTTTGCCTCCCTATATTTCGTACCTACAACATTTTAAGACTGTCACTGTGTCTAGCTATAAAATGTCATTGATAGGCTAAATTTTCAAATTACATGCCGCTCCCATCAAGATATGTCAACGTCGAAAAATTCAACGACAATTCCGTCATCATGCATTTCATTACTACTTATTTGTACGTCTTCCCTTTCAATTTTTCCAAATGTTGGTAAAAGCATTTCAAACTTGTAACCTAAATTAGGTATCATTTGTACAACGCCTGTTTAAAGCTGTGATTATATTAACAAGCATTGACGTAGCACAAATAAGCGAAGCGGAAAACTTTGCCTCCGCCCCGCCTCACTTCCCTTAGAAACCGTCTCTATTTACGCAATCACAATGCGTAATGACGATTGTCAGTAACCGGGTTTGTACACGGTAATTGACATTATTTTCCAATTTCTCCATGATTTTTTTCCTGAGTAATGAAATCGCGCGAAGTCGTGCGCAGTCGCCTGTGAGCACCGATTACCCGTTCGAAAATTTGACGCAATACCTAAGATCAATTTGTGTTCTATTTCGTTCGTTAAACAAATTATCACGAGATTTGGCCTGTGAAAAAAAAAAACTTACGTACATATTTATCACTAGCTCGCCGGTGAAGGAAAAACATCGTGAGGAATCCCGCAGGTCTCAGAATTAATTCTGAGACATGTGTAAATAGACCCGGTCCGGCGATAGGCTCACCACCTATCACGTTTAGGGGTCCAATGTATCTCGTGAAATGTGGGTATATCCAGTAATGGAATACCTCTGCCTACCCCCTCGGGGATAAAAAGGCGTGAGATTATATTATTATATTATTATTGGCCTGTGAATGATCTGTTAATTTGTTTTCTGTTTGTGAAATAAAATTCGCCTTTTTCGTATTACCTCCAATCCTTACCTTAAATTATAAAAAATATGATAAAACTATATTTTATAAAGATATTGTAATATTCGTGAAAAGTGTGTAGATCCAGAAATGGAATACCTCTGCCTACCCCCACAGGGATATAAGGCGTGATATTATTTATTTGAGATGTACTGTAATATTGTGAAATGCGGATTCACAATGTAGTTCAGTGTCACGAGGGTCATAAATGAAATTCATAAAACCGAATCTTACGATGAATGCAATTAGAAAAACCTGTAGATGAAATTTTATATCAAGCATCCATTTATATTGTGATTATTGTATCATAGTTACCTATTCAAACAATTCTCATTACAAGTGGTATCGTCCCATCTCGTCCATTGAACCGACTAAACACAATGTAGACCGATAACACGTTGTTTTAGGTGACAAACAAAGCCACGGATGCGTCCGCCACGGTCGATCGCCGATCTGTACTAGCCTTTATATTTTTATACCCATCATTTGTTTGATGGTGTAAAACAATGCAGTTTCCTGTGTGTCGCACACGATTCTACAGTACCTATTATCAAAGGTAAATAAATGTATATCTTCAAAAATATAAATTATTAGCACTAACAATACGAGCTAACAACCGACTGAGTATTTTAAAATGTTAAAAAAGAGTATTAAATATTATTTAACTTACATTGTAGTATTTTTTATAGATATTTGAATCGTTACTCATTAAAAGTATTCTTCCTTAGACTCACCTTCTGTAACAAAAGAAAAACTTATATTATTAAAATATTCCCATGTTTCCAAATACTTAACAAAAACTGTATTTTTCTACATTTCTCCGTACTTATTGTGTTTTGTAAAAATAATAGAATGTTCCCTATTTCGCATAAAGCTCTAAATTCAAAGAATTTATTCGTCTATTCAGGGAGAAATTTTAAAATATGTGTGACAATTATCAGTACACGACGTTAATAGTCTCCTTACATTGTCAGAGAAGATATAGCAAAAAAAGTCCCCTAACGCAGGAAGATTTATTCGCAAATTACTTATAAATTTCGCCTCTGAACTCAACATCGGGTTCGTTTATAAAAATGTATTTAAAACGTCACTGTTGAAAATGATTTATTGGTAATGAGTGTCGTAAATTTGTCCAGTACGGCTTAGACAAAAAGACCAAAAAGATTTGGGTTAGCTTAGCAGTTAGCTCTTATGCTGTAACAGCTTTTCTGGTCTATTTTAAATTGAATTATTTTGTTATTGCAAATGTGTTCTATAATTGATTACATATTTTTTCCTTACAATTAAGGAAGTTGAGTCATAAACTCCAGGCCACCCAACTGTCAGAATTTTTCAAGCCATTGAATGGTATCTGACTTGGTTTTATGACTATCCTTACGAAACATGGAAGAACTCCAATCACGACCAGCATTATCTTAATAATTGTGACCGATTAGAACTGGTACTATTAGCAAATATTTTTAAAGAAGCTAAAGTAACTTTTCATTTCCTATTGAACAATTATACAGGATCATGTAACCTACATGATTTCTTTTTAAAACAATTCCTTTATTTGATTAGAATCATTTTACAAGGACTCAATATAGGCACATTTTGGAGTTCAATAATCAACTAAAATGCAATTTTGTAGTCAAAAATTCATGCAAACTATAACAAATATAATATTTTTTTTTATTTTTTTTTATTTAGTGGGACCTTTTTTGAATGTACTTATTAGAAATTTTATACTATTTATAACTACGTTATGCAATTTAATATTTATGTAGTAGTTATGCATGGGAATATTCATGTTCCGCTCTAATACGCATCTGTTAATTTATGCAAGATGATCCTTTTTTAGGGTATAAAAAACTTTACAAAGACCTTCGTCAAAAATTGCGATCACAGAGTGTCACCCAACACTTCGCGAGGGAACAAAAAAAATCCATCAACCCCAACCTGACATGTCATTGTATTTCTTATTTGTGTCACTTAAAGAAGTTCTTTTTTAGTTAATACAAACGCGAATGAACAAAAACTGTCTAATTGTAACAGTTTTTTGTACACAGATTTTAAGCTCGATTATTTTTTGTATTGTGATAAAATTACTCATAGAATTCAATTCTTTAGCTAGATGTTACCGTTAGGGGTACGAAATTTAGCAACTGTGAAATTCTAATTCCTTAAAAAAATTGTACCTACTTATTTAACAATAATTAAACTGTGTGGTCGAATTCTTTAGAAACGTACTTTTTTTTAACTAGATTCAAAAATTATAATAATAAATGGTTTGACACATATGTACCTATATAGGTTCACAAATATGCACACATGATTTATCATACATTTCGCAAAGCTCGTAATATTCTTTTATATAAAAAAAATATGCATCATTGAAGTAGGCATGTGCTACCTATTTACCTAGTATTTCAAAAATCAATAATCATATTACTATAATACATAATACACACACCTGTGTAAGGTGAAAACTCTAAACCATGTTATTAAATGAATTCGATCGATCGGAAAGGGTTCGATCCTTAAGAAACTTGTAATAATTGCGCACAATAGAAATCCGGTCCGACTCCGAAATTCTATTATTTATAGTTTCCGATCAAAGTTTGAATACGCCTTAATTATCGACTGCAATGTGTCGTGCCCATACATTTTTTCTTCGACAACTTTCACAGCTGAACAAAAGACTTTACACTAAGATTTCATAAGTTAGTTTAGTATTACTATATGAATTCAACATTATAAGACACTTTGTTGTCACATATTATTTTACCAATTTTAAAATTCACAATGTCGGGTTTAATCTTTGACCATAGTACAAAAATTGCTGACTCCAAAAAGACGTTTAATTAAAAAGATGCTCTACCGTTAGAGAAATCTCTTTAAAAAATCCTATTCAAATATTGATTGAGGTACTAAGGGTTGGTAACCCTTAAGTGCAAACGGATAAGCCATGATGTGATGTGTATGCCTGACGGTTTTAATAAGCCAGAAATTGTTTTGAACTGTGTTCGATAAGCGTGAAGATTTTGCAAGGATTAGTGTTGGGAACGTCAATGAATTCCTTGTAAGATAGCGCGGTCCTCAAAGTTTTAATATTTATTTTCTGATTAAATATTGTGACTGAACAATACAACTGTTCTTTTTGAATGTTTTAAAATAATAATGCATGTCATTAATTCCTGTTTTTTGGTTACATAATACTTTAAAAAGCGATTAAAATACATAGTTTACCATTATATCATATTTTTTTTATGTTTAATGATTTATCATCACCACCATATTTAATGACACATTTTTAAAATAATTGTAAAGCTTTTGGAAATGTATAAAAGCTCAAATAATCGATTGTAAAATCAAATAAAATAAGGAATAGAAATTAAACATTTTGAGTACCACTGAACAACAAAAAGATCTTTGTTGCCATTGATTGCTACCACAAAGAGTTACAAACTTTGCCTGCACATTGCAAAGTGATATATTTATATTATTTTCTTAGCCCCATGCTATTTCTGTAGAGCAGTGTAGAGCAACGCGAATCCCCATACAAACGTCTCACTGAAGGGTTAGATGTAAATAAAGGACGCTATAAACCGAAAAGTAAATATATTTGCGGTGTTTGAAAAATTATATTTTGGTTAGGTTGTCCGTGATTCAAATATTGATGGTGTTTTGCGTTATTTTGACCCCAATTATTAGGAAAAGGGAGAATTAAAATCAGTTGTGCGTCAGTAAGTATTTTAGGAAATGTGGAATATAAAACTACGTACGTATTTACTACGTACGTATTTATTACGTATTACGTACATATTTATCACTAGCTCGACGGTGAAGGAAAACATCGTGAGGAAACCCGCAGGTCTCAGAATTAATTCTGAGACATGCGTAAACAGAGCCGGTCTGGCGATGGGCTCACCACCTATCACGTTTAGGGGTCCAATATATCTCGTGAAATGTGGGTATATCCAGTAATGGAATACCTCTGCCTACCCCCTCGGGGATGAAAGGCGTGAGATTATTTATATATTTTTTTTTAAAACTACTGAGATTACTTATTTCTTACACGAATATTTAAAGGAGGGCTTCTTTTTCTTCTTTGACTTTGTAAAAAAAAATTAAAAAAATCTCACGCCTTTTATTCCAGACGGGGTTTGACTTTGTAATTTTAGTAAATACTCTCTAAAAATTGTTTTCATAATTTTTCAGAGCTTTGTGCAAGTAGGTACCACAAATAAATAAAAAGGCAACATTAAAAACAAAAACATAAAAACCACACAAACTTTTATAGCACAACTATGATAAGTGCCTTATACACTGCTTATCATTTTACACGCGTCTGAGATGACTTATCGAGAATTCAAAATGTTATGACACGAGAAATCTGAACGCTCCCTAACCGAAGCGGGTACCATAAAATAACCATTTCTAACATGTTATATGGCCCCGTAAAAAAAGTACATCCGACATAGTTGATGTACGGGTTAAATGGCTATCTAAATGCGTATTAAAATCGCACCGATACAAACTACTCGACTGGAAATCATATAAAATCCTGGAAAGACAGAGCTGTGAATGTTTTAGAATTTCTTAACGTATAAATATATAAAATATATTATAATCGTTCTTAACGTATTGCTTAATTTTGACTTATTAATTTTATGGATATGGATATTTGATTCTTTGATTTATTTTTATTTTTGTAATACCTAATTAATGTGTTGCAACAAAATGTCTTTCTTGACCCATTTTACGCATCTTTCAATTTAAGTAATAAATTGAAATTTAAAGCTTAACCAAGTTTAGGTAAGCTTGTTTATGTTTTGTAATATTAATTTATGCCCAATGCGAAAAGAGACGTTTCTACAAATTCTTAGCTCTACATGATCTATAAACCACCGCGAATCCGTTACCAGGTAGCCGGGATAAGCATGTGAAAACTGTGTGTTCGACACCCGAAATCCCATAAATAAGACATTAGCAGATCGTATACTGTACTTTATTTAATTGTTTACGTACTATTGTCGCCTTATATTTTATGGTTGCACTTATTTATGATCGTGTAATGTGACTTTAATGTGTCTTACTTGTACTTTTAGTTTAATTATTTACATTTGTGCTTAAGCAGTGTCACTCGACTAGGAGAGTGTAATTGTAAAAAGTTTAACAGAAGACAAACGTAGATTTTTCTATAAATCAACGTATAGATACAACAAACTTTTTTATTTTACATAGCTACTAAAGAATCCATCCATCAAAATTAAGAAAAAATGTAACTGATAAAGCGCTCATTAAAATAAAATAACATGTGTAATTTTTCGTTATCTGTGTAATATCAGTGGAAAATATCAGTATTCGGACACCGAAAACACCGGTCAAGTGTCAAATAGGCGCGTGAAGTGGTCACTAGATCGTGCGAGATAAGTGCACCCCACCTGTGACGGACGGCACTAGTGAAGTACAGACGGCAGCCAAAGCAGCCGAAAACAAAAATTCTTACCGTAAAACAAATCGTAAATGAAATGGAGTCAGTACTTTCTTATTTATTTATTATGGTTTGCTAGCAGCTTTTACACTAATACATTTCTTAAATTTATGTTGCAAAGAGGTATATAAAATGAAATGAACACTACGTCATGCACTTTTTTTGCTTACTGTACGAGTTCATGCGTTCTTAACGCTGGTGTTTGGGTAAAATGAACGGTCCGTTACTATTAGGTTTACGGAACTTTAAAAAGTTTTGATTGATTAGTGTTACTCGAAGTGGATTTTTTTCCTAAAATTAAGGACTTTGTACTTTATGTTTAAATCTGTATCAACTCATATCTTTATTATAGTACCTATCTATCTATATCTGTACTATAATATTATATACAGGAAAGATTTGTATTTTTGTATGTTTGTATGTTTTAAAAAAAGTGTGTCCTATCCTACAATTACCTATCTTTATTAAACCTATCTTTAAATTTTTCAATCAGGAAGCAACAGATTCATGCAATAAATTCATAGTAAATTGCTAAATATTTCGAAAGCTATCCTTAGGATAAGGTATACTCGTAACCACAATACACCCTTTATAGTTTAATATGCAAACTTCACAATTTTCACGCAAGACTAATTAAAATTCTATTATATCTGGAACTTAGCCGGATGAGGGATAAATCACCCATTTTTGATTTAAGTTTGAGCACTATAAGTATTATTTGTAATGAAAAAATACTCAAATATTAATTTTACAAAAACTAGACTGATAACTACAACATGCATATAAGTATCATAGGTAATTAACAACTTAACACCTACCCTATCGATCGGTTGCACGAATAGAGCCGGGTCCGGCGCCGTCGCCGGACGCGTCCGGCCGGACGCGACCCACGTCCGTCATTCCTTTCAAAGCATTTCTATAATAATAAAATAATACTCGCTTCTAACGGCAATTTTGACTCGAACCGTCGAATTCAAGTGGGCGTGTATACTCACCTTTATAAGACAGTAGTGTAGACGAGACGATTCATTAATTTAAATGTTTAATATCTACATTTTGTTTTTATTATTTGTGTAATATATTGTTATAATTCATAACGACTACACACATTGTATTGCTTTTCATTAGGTTTTGCTCTAAAATACACCTAAACATCAGGGTCTAGAACACCAAATACTCTGACTATCCCAAAACAATTTTGACGCTGGTATCGAAGCTGGGAAACTGCGTAAAGTCAATTATCACATGTGAAACAAATGCCGCTGCAAAAGTACATACTACGTGTACAATTTTGTTGATACACTGTCTTTACGACTACCGTACAGCAAAATTATTTTCCTTGGTATCACATTGCAAGTGAAAGAAAACTTAGCGCGTCCTTAATACCATACCGAGACAGTGACAATACCGTCTGATTGCATTAAGTAATTACACTGTATTTAATTACTGGACCAGTTAATTTCCGAAGCCCTACACCGGTCAGTGCAACGGTAGGGTTTCCGACCTCCCTCATTTACACTTGCACTGTCTGCAGTTTTTGCTAGAACACATTATCTTGCATTCATTTGTTCAGTTTCATGTATCTTTAAATCCTACTAATATTATAAATGCGAAAGTTTGTATGGATGGATGTATGGGTGGATGTTTGTTCCCCTTTCACGCAAAAACTACTGAACGGATTTTGATGAAACTTTACAGTTATATAGCTTATACATCAGAATAACACATAGGCTATATTTTATCCCCGTATTCCCACGGGAACGGGAACTACGCGGCGATGCGGGTGAAACCGCGGGGCGCTGCTAGTTATTAATAATGCGGAAGTATGTTTTATTATACTATGTGATAGTAAACAATTATAAATTTGCTGTATTTCGCATGCAATTATATTTGCTTGCCTTTGAAATATAAATGACGAGCCTACTCTAATTGCTTAGTTCATAATATAACTAACTATACTATTTTATAACCTTTCGTACTGTGTTTAAAAGGATGTGTCAGTCCGCCAGTCATGCTGTTTATTTCGATCTCGAGAACTACGAGTATATTATGGTTTCGTGTGTTCCGAAAATTGTTTGATTACTCTCAGGGCTTAGTACGAAATGAAGAGGAAGTTAGGAATATTTTTATTTTCCATAGTACATTGCAGTTTAATTTTTAAAGAATGCTATGTAATGTAAAATTCCAAATACTGTTAGGTACCTATCTACCACAATATGTAATGTTATAATTTTGTTTAATTTTCCACTGAAAACTACATGTATTATTGTAACATAATATAGACAACTATTTTACTGTGCATTAATACATATTCTTTACGAGCAATTAAAATCATTTTATAACGAACTACTAATCTCTGATAACCCTACAGGAGTCGCAGTAAATTCGTGCTTTGCATTTTGCACGAAATTTTATTCCAGTATTTAATTAACTTCTGTGAAAAAGTACCGCAATGGAATTCAAACTTCTTTGGTCATAAACGTTAGCCTTAATTTTGAAGAAAAAATTACGACTGCGAATGATTCAGAGACGAATTTGGTAAGTGGCACCTATTGTACGGCGGAAAGTTGAATATGAATTGCCAAATATTCGAAGTTCAACTTATTTGGTAGATAATAAAATAATATGACTCCTACATATGGTTTCACTGAGGGTAATTAGTAAGTCACCATTAGCATTTAAAATGCATTGAGGTGTCTATATAAAAACTAGGGAAAGTTAAATCGCGAAAGAGAAATAAAAAGGACAGATGATGCAGTAGTTATTTTACGTGGACACACTGAGCCAGCAATGTTGGTAGCCGTCCTGTTGGATAGATCATTACAATAACTGAATTTCGCGTCACAGACTAGAATAAAAAATACGATATAATAGCGGTTGCAGCGAGAAAATAGAAATTAGACAAGTGTTATCTATATATCTATTGAACCAATATTATACAATAACTGTTTATTAAAAATAAATAGTCTCAGGTCTTTTATCCCAGAGGGAGTAGACAGGGGATTCGATTGACATCAGAACCTTGGAGCCCCGGAGCTACAGAGCTGGCGAGTGGCCTAAATTATTGTAGTGAAAATGTAGTAGTCAAAATCACATCTCTTTGAATTTGTAGTTCTATAGTTCTGGAGTTATTCGACCTGAAAGCTAGAAATCATCAGGTCGGTGTGGCCCCGAGATCTCAGTAATTAGGGCAGTAACGGACGTTTGCTCTTAGACAAAGTTACTGTAATATTTAGGTAGTAGACAGAAAAACAAAGAATATAACTCGTAGTTCGATATTTTGGCAGTAATTCACGTTTGAAGTGCGTGACAATCAGGTCCCTGTAGCCCAGTGTTTTCTCTGAAACGAAGCATCCTAGCATAGTATGTTGTTTGAGTAAGTTTCTGTAGTTCTCGATTTAGGAATTCGTATGGAGCTAGTTTTTTATGTAGTTCTACGGTTAAATAGAATTTTGCACTCTTTCTAAAAACAATCAGAACGGTGTAGCCCAGTGTTTTCTCTGCAACGAAGCATCCTAGCATAGTATGTTGTTTGAGAAAATTTTTGTAGTTCTCGATTTAGGAATTTGTATGGAGCCCGTTTTTTATATAGTTCTACAGTTTACGAATAATTTAGGTCGGAAGCTTCGAAATGACAGCTAACCTCACTCATTACATCTTTGGAACCAAACAAGCTAGCGAAACAGAAACTTACACAACGATTTATTATCCATCGAATAATAAGTGTGCAAAATTTCATAGAGATCCATGCAGTATCTGTGAAGGAATTTAATATAAACACATTCGGTACCATTATCTGTATAATGGAAGAGGGTGACCATACATTTTATGTTAAAAAGGAAAAATATTCGAGCACTGAAATTTGATGGTGAAAGTAAGTATGATATGACATC
Organism: Ethmia dodecea; assembly: GCA_963855545.1. NCBI lineage: Eukaryota > Metazoa > Arthropoda > Insecta > Lepidoptera > Depressariidae > Ethmia > Ethmia dodecea. The sequence goes on from OY979449.1 coordinate 6,769,190, forward strand.
AAATAGTAGGTATTTATTGAAATTTGCACTCCGGTTGTTTATTCGTAAGTTTTAACATTAAGTAAATAAATAACTAAAAATAGTTAACATGGTTTTTTATTGAATTATTATACCCATGGTGGTTTTTTCTAGATTGTGGTTTGGCTAATTGCTCGAACTAAACAAAGTCCATATATTATGGTATAAAGTAGTTACCTATTACCCACAGTTTCTTTTGTGCAAAGGAATAAAAAAGAGTTGTTCATCTGATTTTCTATATCTATACATATTATAAAACTCTAACGGGGCCGTGTCTGTACATTAAATATTTTTTGAAAATTTTAACGGTAGTGTATATAGTTATCGATTATCGATATAGATGCCGAAACACCAATTTTTGGAATTTTTGTCTGTCTGTCTGTCTGTCTGTCTGTCTGGTTGTGCACGCATCACTCAAAAACTACTGGACGGATTTTAGTGAAATTTGGTATAGAGATAACTGAGTACCCGGGTCAACATCTAGGGTACTTTTTATTCCAGGAAAATATCTCATTCCCACGGGAAAATATAAAAACTGGTTAAAAAGAGAAATACGTACTACTCCGAAACGATAACCGCTAGAAACTGGAAAAATAGTATGAAGGTGTCGTAGGAAACCGGTATGAAGGGATTTTTGGAATTTCCCACGGGAACGGGAATAAACTGAATCCACGCGGGAAAACGCCGCTGGGACCCGCTATATGAAATTTGGTATGTAAGTGTCTTAAATATGTTGTAGGCAACCACTATGAAGGGATTTTCGGAAATTCCCACGGGAACGGGAATAAACGGAATCCGCGCGGGCAACGCCACTGGGCATCCGCTAGTTATAAAAATAGGTGTCGTGTGTAGCAGTCAATAATTATATAAGTATTATTATTACGAAGCAGGTATACAACACCCGAGCTTGGCTCTCCAGTATTTTTTTTAGAGACTCTAAAAAATACACGTGATTTTGGGTATGGGTTAGTTTAAACATTACCTCGTATCACGAGGTATTTAAATAGTTGCTAAAACAACACTTAATATATCAATGGCCCATATTTTTCAAATTATTAGAACCTGCTTGAAGTTTATATTAAACTAGCGGCGCCTAATAATTTCACTCGCGTCAGTCCCGTTCCAGTGGAAAAATGTTACTCCCAGAAAAGTAATAAGTATTTCCCTTGGTTAAATTTTTTTTAAGACTCACATGGTCAACTCTTTTTTATTCCTTTGCACAAAAGAAACCGTAGGTAGTAGGTAACTATTTTAAATACCATAATATATGGACTTTGTTTAGTTCGAGCAATTAGCCAAACCACAATCTAAAAAAACCACCATGGGTATTTGAATTCAATAAATAACTATGAAAACCATTTTTAGTTATTTATTCACTTAATGTAAAACTTACGAATAAACAACCGGAGTGCAAATTTCAATAAATACCTACTATTTGATGTCATATCATACTTACTTTCACCATCAAATTTCAGTGCTCGAATATTTTTCCTTTTTAACATAAAATGTAAATTAAATCTATCTATAAAAATAAAAATGAATTGATGTTCGTTAGTCTGATTAAAACTCCAGAACGGCTGAACAGATTTTGATGAAACTTTTTGTGTGGGTTAGAGTGGGTCCAGGGATGGTTTATACGGTGGCAGAACGACGTCTGCCCGGGCCACTAGTTAAATATAATTTTTTTTTTATATTTAAGTTTGACATGCCAATAATTGTACTGTACCTACCTATAATTGTGTGATTACTAATAAAATATATTAAAAGTATTGTTCAAAAGATTATACATAATATATAATATTAAAACGTCATAACATAAAAAAAAAAAAACATAAAATGTATGGTCACCCTCTTCCATTATACAGATAATGGTACCGAATGTGTTTATATTAAATTCCTTTACAGATACTGCATGGATCTCTATGAAATTTTGCACACTTATTATTCGATGGATAATAAATCGTTGTGTAGGTTTCTGTTTCGCTAGCTTGTTTGATTCCAAAGATGTAATGAGTGAGGTTAGCTGTCATTTCGGAGCTTCCGACCTGAATTATTCGTAAACTGTAGAACTACATAAAAAACGGGCTCCATACGAATTCCTAAATCGAGAACTACAAAAATTTTCTCAAACAACATACTATGCTAGGATGCTTCGTTGCAGAGAAAACACTGGGCTACACCGTTCTGATTGTTTTTAGAAAGAGTGCAAAATTCTATTAAACCGTAGAACTACATAAAAAACTAGCTCCATACGAATTCCTAAATCGAGAACTACAGAAACTTACTCAAACAACATACTATGCTAGGATGCTTCTTTTCAGAGAAAACACTGGGCTACAGGGACCTGATTGTCACGCACTTCAAACGTGAATTACTGCCAAAACATCGAACTACGAGTTATATTCTTTGTTTTTCTGTCTACTACCTAAATATTACAGTCACTTTGTCTAAGAGCAGACGTCCGTTACTGCCCTAATTACTGAGATCCCGGGGCCACACCGACCTGATGATTTCTAGCTTTCAGGTCGAATAACTCCAGAACTATAGAACTACAAATTCAAAGAGATGTGATTTTGACTACTACATTTTCACTACAATAATTTAGGCCACTCGCCAGCTCTGTAGCTCCGGGGCTCCAAGGTTCTGATGTCAATGGGGATTCCATTTCTGAAAATACCTACTTTTTACGCCTATGCGCATTAGGTACATTCTTTGGACCCCCAAACTTGATAGGTCCATGATATATATGTGTAGGTACGTAAATTTTTAAAAAAACTCATTGGTACATGCCAGAATTCGAACCCGTGCCTACAGTGGAGAGTTCTACATGTACTGGTCATTATCTAAAATATGGGAATAAACATATTGACATATAATGTTTCATTTTCAAAATAAGAAGTACCTAACTGGTTAATATTATAGCGATTATTATTTGCTTATAATATAATAATATAATCTCACGCCTTTTTTATCCCCGAGGGGGTAGGCAGAGGTATTCCATTACTGGATATACCCACATTTCACGAGATATATTGGACCCCTAAACGTGATAGGTGGTGAGCCCATCGCCGGACCGGGTCTGTTTACACATGTCTCAGAATTAATTCTGAGACCTGCGGGTTTCCTCACGATGTTTTCCTTCACCGTCGAGCTAGTGATAAATATGTACGTAAGTTTTTGAAAAACTCATTGGTACATGCCAGGATTCGAACCCGAGCCTCACTGATTTTCGGCTGGCTCTTTAACCGTCCGGACTATCACTGCTATTATTTGCTCACTATTATAATATAAACGAAAAGTATTTTTTTATTATTAAAACTGAATTTACAATCTCCGTTTTGTATTTTTTTTTTATCCGATACCTTAAACAGCTGTTACAGGTATCACACTTCTGTAATATTTTCTTTCCTTTTTTGCCCTTGTATATTTTATAGGCACGAGCTAATGTTACGGCACATATGTTACAAACCATTGACTCTTCTAGAAATTTGCATACCTCTTTTTCTATATGCAAATTATTATCTTTAAATTTACCGTGAGGGGCCTTTTCTAGTCATATGCAAAACGCTCTAAATTTTATGTAATATAACATAGGATAATACCCAGTAAAATCGCAGCTTACCTGTGAATTACGGCAGTTATTATGTAGCACGAGCCTGACCGCAGTATGCAAAATAGATGATCTTATTTCCTACACTATTAAGAGATAAATTTACTTCTAAGGGTTCCGCATTCGATTTCGGTATGCAAATGAAAGACATTTCTTTCAGCACGCGTCTTTTTACCAACTATTTAAATATATGCAAAACACTTAGTACTTGGAAAAGATAATGGTGCAAAAGAAATATTAAATTGTCTGATTCATATGTTAATTTATGTGGGAAATAATCTAGATACACATGGTTTAGCGCAGGCTGTCGCACACGATGCCATAGCCACGCGCCTTTAATTATAAATATGTATTTATTTCTCCGAGGAGCTGTGATAAACGTGTTTTTATTATGGACTGTTCTTGCTTCAACGCACTTATCTATTATAGCAATTTAGGTCCAATTATAGGCGTTTATTCATTCTTAGTGAATATATTATTATTTATCATCTAATTCTCAGCACATATTAATTATAATATAATGAAAGTCTAGGTGCATGCATAATCTATATTATAAGTACATTAGTAATACTAGTGACTCACTCACTTAGTCTTCAAGAAACTTGATATTTGACAGATAGGCTCCATATACAATGTTGTCATCCGCTTGATCCGCTAAAGTAAAAGTCTCAACTCTAGTTATTAATAGTAACATGGGATTTGAAAATTACTACGAGTATGTTGTATATATCTGAGCCTAACATCTAATAACTACGTACTTATTCATCACATATCTTGTCATCATTGTACAAGAACAAAAGGCATTCAGAAATATGCGCGCTAACAGGAACTCAGGAAACTGTGACATGCGTTGCGGCAATGTTTTCTGTTTCAACAAACACCTCACCACAATTAGGTTTTCAGTCCACACTGAGTAGGGTATAGTTTCGTACTGGATACAGCTGTTAGAATGACGACATTGTTTACAACTACAGAATGCAATGGAAAATTGAAATGGAGCAGCTGAATGTAAATATTGCGAATATGAATAATGGGTTACATTGTTAGCTAATGCTAATGAATCGACGTGATATTAAAAATCATTATTTTAAACTGAAATTTGCTATTGTAATGCCAAATTACGAGAACCGTAACGGATCGATCGACTGGTTCTAAACTGTATAATATATTTGAATATTTTTTCAATCAATAACCGATATGCAAATTTGTGAAAGACATTATACATACGACAATACAGCGACCGTTATCGGAACAATTTGAAATTTCATCAAAGGTGCACCAGAAATAATAAATTGAACACTATTGTTGCCAAACGTATTCCCTTCGAGTATCTAGAGGTTGGGAGAATCCGAAAATTAACCAATGATAGGACTAAATTTAATTTCACGATCCGATACCTGCCCTTATCGATACAAAGCTTCAGTAATCAAATTATGCAGCCGATGCCACTATTGTTGGATACATGCATAAATTTGAGGCAACTCATTGTAGATACGTCGAAGGGTTAGGAGGAAGCTTACAATACACAAGACGTATCGAGATGGTTATTGAACGAGGTACATTCGTGTGGGAAGAAGGGTTAACTTGATGATACTTATCAGATAATTGTAACGAATTACTGCATCTGGAGATTAGTACCGATCTTGCCTAGGTTTTAAAAGCATGATGTCTAAAACCCGTTTCTTAACACTTTATCACATTGTGGAGTGGATGACCTCGTTAGCAAGTAACTTTATCGTCAAAGAGACTCGAACGCCAATCAAATGTCTGTAACAAATCTCACCCTTAGTGGAAACAACGCGAATATCGCATTACAAAAAGTTCGTTATGAAAAGAAACCGTTACTACTACCAAAGGGTAGGACACCAAAGGGCGATCCAATTTTAGTGAAATTCTTATAGTAGTAATGATATGGGGCACGGGCGTTGCATACTTTAGCGGGAGAATAGAAATTTCGAAGACGTTGCGAACATTGATATGTAGATAAGATGGCACAGGTAGCGAAGGGTGTTATTGAAATTAGAGATACATATGAAATTCGAGAGTAGCGAGGTATTGCTGATCGGTTTCTGTCGTCAGATCAAAGACAGGTGGGAAGTTTCAAATTTAACGAACGCAATAGTTTTGCACACATGTCGGTTGGTATTGACAAAATAACGGTTATTCCTGACGACTGAGGTTAAGTAGGAGGTATTGTATTCAACGCAACGAACACAATCTTTATATATCTACTTTATCGCACTGCGTATCGATTAGACAATCGTATAAATACAACTAGACTACACTCATAAAATAGTATATTAATTGGAGGGCATCGACAATCTGACAATAGCATTTACATGTGACAAGCACCAAAATACGTAAAGATCCTAGATACTGATCAGCATATGAAAGCGCATAATGTCGCGAGCCATAACACTTTGCATAAGAAGAGTCCACGCGCGCATTTGCATATGGACACACGAAATCTACTATCCTACTCCTCTATTATTACAATAGTTATCTTACAATGTATTAGACTTTTTTGGCGGGCACGGGCCTGGAAACCATACAGCCACGTGGTAAAGGTAGATGGAATTTGCATAAAGTCCGGCACGAGCTGATATTTTGCATAAGGAGATAACAATTCCCCGAAAGTGTTTACATTAAAGTATTGGACAGGAGGTGTTGGGGTGAGTAAAATATTTGTCAGGAGCCACAATGATTTGTTTATTGTAATTTACTTTATGGTAATGAGGGTATGAAAAAGCACTTAAGGCATTTTTGAAAGACGTAAAAAAGATTCGAGTCTGTCAGTTTTAAATTAACTAAGTGAAAATTAAACTTGTATAGCGTACGCTATAATTTGACTATTACAAAAATATGAAAAGTTATAGCTGAAAACCTGCAATTAAAAAACATTTATTACAATTCCACTGCACCAATCCCAAGCAGTGCCATATTTCAGCGAAAAGAGAGCAGGAAAAAATTGTTAAAAACCGTAGCAATTTGTCAGTGTTCCATATCGGGCCAGGCTCAGTCAATAATAAAAAATACCAACTTTTTGTCTCGTTTTCGGGTAATATTAAACACGCGAAGCTTCGTGGACTACGTTTGTAGAAGCAAAGACGGTATACATTTCATTATTTACTTTTGACAGAGTAAAACAACGTTGCAAAAACAAACTAAATTAATTGCCAGAAACTTTTAACTATCTTGCAACACGATCCAAATTTTAATTTTTCCTTTATTTATATTACACTATTTATGTTATAATAGGTAAAGTTAACATTAACTTTTCATATGTAGAACATAAAGTTATATAACTATATCTATAAAGCGTGTTCTATTAGTATCGCTAATAAAATGCGTAGATACCTATGCAATCTTCTCACATCTAAATCGCTGAACAGATCTAAATGAAATTAAACAAAGATTTAGCTAGCATTTTTAAAAATAACGTATGTTAATCTTCAACGCGCATGTTGTAGAAAAGTCATTAATTATTATAAAAAATTAAGAAAAAAAATGTATATGTTTTGTATTAAGTAATGGTCGATCGATTTGCTTAAGAACTCGATAATTAATTAAACAATATAGGATTGTTTTAAATTGCGTGGTTCTTAATCGATTATATCTAGAGAAACGATTATTAATTCATAGACGTACCTGCTATAGAGTAAATATGAAAAAATGTATTAGAATAGAATCACTAGCGCTATTTAGAACGATTTGCCGGAGTTCGCGAACGACTTCCGATGGACGAATGCCTCAAATACTTTCCTTATTTGGGGAAATTGCTCTTTTGATTACTTCATTTTGAATTCTTCCTGAATTGACGCTTGTAGATAACTAAGTTTAAATTTTGTATTGTTCTTTTTGATAGAACTGCTTCTAGCAGTTATCACTACATAGTATAAAACAAAGTCGCTTTCTCTGTCCCTATATCCCTATGTCCTTTTGTATGCTTAAATCTTTAAAACTACGCAACGGATTTTGATGCGGTTTTTTTAATGGATAGAGTGATTCAAGAGGAAGGTTTTAGTGTTAGCATTGCACCCGTGCGAAGCCGGGGCGGGTCGCTAGTATTATATAGAACTACAAGTAGATACACTTATAGAGCATGATGATTTATTAAAAAAATTATGGGTTTTTTAAATTCTTTGTTGTACTTCTATTATTGGTGTACCTATTAAGTATATAGTGAAGAATTGTTACTAAACTACTTTTTTAGAAACAACGTTTATCGGAATATCATATATAGGTAGGTAATATAAATTAGGATGACTGAAGGTGAACATGAAAGAAGACAGGAACCCAAACTATGTAGATCCTGTGACTTGGGATCCTGGTCTCCCTCCAACGAAATATCGGTAAGGTACTTTTTTAAAATATTTTTTTATATATTCTTCAATTTGGCGGGTACAATTATCATAATATACCTACTCGTATGTAATTTATATTACAAATCCGTCTGTATATTTTTGACTAGCTGTTCCATGTAGTTTCCGTTCCCGTGGGAATACGGGAATAAAATATAGCCTCCTTTGGTGAAAGAATTTTTCAAAACGGTAGAGTAGTTTTTGAGTTTATTCGTTACAAACATACAAATATAAAAGAATACAAAAATACAAATCTTCCCTCTTAATAATATTATTACGAGTATTGTAGAAGTGTAGATAGTTTACTACAAATGTGGAACAATCTTTGCGTGATTGTAATATTTCCATATTGGAATACTAATGAAACATCAAATTTATTAGTTGTTATGTTGAGTTATTGTGTTAGTGTGTAAGCGCGGTATGAAAATATAGTTTAAGAAAATATTGTCTTATGAGAAACAACCAATTAGCGTCCAACTTCTATCAATGGCTAGGGCGGAATATTCCAATGTTTATGGCATATCCAACAAGGCCGTCGGCTACTCCAGCTAGAATTAATCAAATCAACTAACCCCAACCCACTACTTTCCGATATAATTAACGCATACTTGTATGCGTGTGGACAATACGTGAATGACCTTTGCCTGTGTGTGGTAATGAACGATTATAGACCTAGTTCCAATTTCGAACGGTTGTACACTGTTCTTAGACAACTCTGATTGGAACCTTTCACCGTTTATGTTAAGGTTGATAATTTGAATGTGTTAGTGGATTATAATTCATTGTGCGTTTAGGGTGTCGGTGGGAGCTGTTGTTTCTTGGTGTGGGTTGATGAGTCACATTTTTTTGTTTCGTGGGTAAGGCGCGAGGGTGCCCGCGTGGGGTGGTGAGGTACCCCTTGCTTGGCGCAACCCCATCTTATTAATCAGTGAAGTACCGGCCGTCTCTTCACATGTCTGTTTGATAGTGAAGCTTTCTTATTAGTAAACTGGAATCTGTTAAGAATTTGTAAAAGTAAACAAACAATTGGGCAACAAACTGATTCATTATACTTACTGGTGATGTATATTTAACACAAAACCTTGAAAGTTTTTAACAAGCACGTTATGCTTCGAATAAATCACGCTTCAAGTTCTTTGTAAATAGAATAATAAATAATCATAAATTGTGGGACACAATTCATACACGGTTATTTAGTCCCAAATTAGGCAGGGCCTGTACTATGAGTACTAAACAACTGATGAACATACCTAAATAAATATTAAACGACCAGACACGAAGCCAACAGACATGTTTATGCACACAAATGTTGGCCCCGAGCGGGGATCGAACCCACGACCGACGACTCAGAAGGCAGGTTCACTACCAACTGAGCCAACAGGCCCGTCAAGAATAAATGAGAGAAAACGTAGTCATATTTTGACGGGTTACATAATATTATTTGCATAGAAAAATATGATAAAGAACACAACCGACAAAGTACTACTGATAAACAATCCGAATAATCCAAACATTCAATCACATTAATGGAAAATCCACAAAATACAAACCATTTTAATTCCAGTATAACTTCTAACTGTCGAAACTTCGTGTTCAAATGAATAATTATAGGAAATTATGACCGTCCCCTTCTAGTCGCTATTAGTGTGTCAAGCGAGGTGTTCGCCGTTAGCCAGTTAGCCCCTATAATTAAAGGCTACGACGAAAGTATCGACTAAACAATCAATACATGTCTGATGTATAGAAAAGAACACAAAAGCTCGAGTAGATAACAGTGTACCCCCCGCTTCCCCCCGAGCTGCTCCACCATCTTCCTCATTAATAATATCGACCCCCTTTTCACTAATTATGTTTGCTGCGAATGCATACGCCGACGCTTACACTCTGTATAACTGTACTGTATTGACCTTGGTGTTGCTTGCCTACAATAATGGTCCATTTAAAATGTTAGACTTTGCAGTATTTTGTAAGTTCCTATAAGATTACATCTGAATAATTTTGATCTCTGTCAGCCAGTGATCAAAAAATTGTCAGACAGCTCTGAATAAATCTATGAGTTTTAAGATAAAAACTCTTATTTATTTTCCAGCCTGTATTATTTAATTATATAACAGACAGTTTTTGTTATTAAGAGTTAGTCTGTGCAGCTAAACTACTCACACATTGGCACTGCAACTAATGGGAAGTGATAGCCCGCATTAAAACTATAAAAGAAAAAATAAAATCAATAATAGTATCGAACTATAGGGAGCCGGGATATAGTTATTTTCTTTGTTTCGTGAGGGCACTGATCGCGTGCCATTCGGCTGTTGTGATTGCTGAAATGTTAATCGGTGTCGGGAGTTTAGGAGATTTTATTAAAGCAGACTCAAATTTCTTCGAACTGAAGTCGAATGTTGGGAACAATTTATTTGAAGTTGACAAGTGGATTTTGAAGCGTAAACTCGTTTTTAGATATTTAAAATTTCTATATTAAATTTTTACTTTATTCATAGACGAACCTTACAACTTATATTTGTTATTTCACTATATTATAAGATAGCTTAGCTACGAGTACCTATTGTATTGTAATTGAATACATACAAAGTATCAGTATTTTTTTTAAATATAATCTTTAAACTCTATAACCGTTTTGTTGTTTTAATAAAATGTTCATTATAAAAGCCAGAAATTTGAAGTATGTACATAATAATTATTAATAGGCAGAGTTTTCATAGTGTGCACAGCTAAGGCCGCTTGCGTGAGGTCGACGCATGTGTGAGTGCCCGCTTGGGCAAGGTCATGGCTGCTCTATCTGATCAATGGTCAACCTGATTCGCGAATCGATGCGTTTTTTATGTTCGGAAAAAGAAATTAGCTTTTAAATTTAAACGCTTTTATTGTGATGTGTTTCGTTAATAAGTTCGATTTTTTTTGTATTGTAGTAAATTCTAATAAAATAGTAGCCGGTCAACAATAGGATTATCTAGTGTAACAGTATCGTCCGTGGTAGGCTGGTACTTGATAGGAAAGATTTTATGTAAACATTATTTAAAATATAATAAAGACAGTATACATGGTCATGTTAGAAAAGTAGAAGATAAAAGTAACTGTGTTTTCTCTTTTTTTGCTAAATCTATTTCTCTCAAATATTATATTAACCCTACCCAACCTACACTTAAAATATTTGCACTTGATTTAAAATGACCTTATATATCGGAAACTTAGATATTATATTTAAAGCTTTCATTTCATTTCACAATGTTTTGTGAACATACTTTGTCAAAAATAAACAGTCAATTTAACGGAACCAAAATATACAAAAAACCAAACAGCACGCCGCGCCGCCGTGTCCTAATAGAAACTGTATAATTAATCACTTGATTAATCAGTGTGACGAATAAAAACAGTGTAATGACCCGTTTCCTTGCATCGATCGACGTGACGTCATCAACATTCGAATGCAAAGTCATTGCTCACCATGTATGGTTTTCCAATTTTATCGATACAATTAGATTGAAGTACCTACTACTTTTTTTTATACCTTCTTTTATTTACATTAACCTGTATTCTGCGGCCGACTACCGCGGTAATTAATATAATATATTACAATACTCTTTAACAAACACAAAAAGATCCAGAAAACAGATTAAATTATAGTAAATATTTGCTCATTAAAAATGGAAACTTACATAAAATCTGACTCTACTTGGCTCACTAGATTTTTAATTAGGTATGATAATGGGTAGGTTTCTGCTAAAACATTTATAGCTATAATATTTACATAACTTATACTCTTGACTCAACATTACAAAAGCCATTGACGATGATTAATTTATTCTAGTTTCCATTACGTTTGCAGAAATGATAGAAAATAAATACTAGAAGACCAGTTGAAACCATCTCTAGATGACGCACCCTAAAATAGTCGATAAATGCATAATCGATAAAAAGCTCGCCTCTGCCAAACACTAACGAAGGATAGGGTGGCGTCAGCTTCTCGTGGGGCAGAAAAAAGTGAAAAGCAATCAGTGTGGCATAATTAGTGCGTTGTAAGTATGGGGCGCGTCACCATGGCAACGGCGTCGGTGTGGGTATCGACACTGCTTACCCGCCGCGTTAATTTCCAGTGGAATTAATCGAATCAAGGGAATCGATATTGGTTCGCACTATTGAAATGTAAGTCGCCGTTATTTAATGCGGCGTGTTTTTACTATAGATAAGTTTATAGCTGCAACTTGCACTGGTGTTGCATCATTTTTAAAATAATTATGGAAGTAAATACATTTAAAAAAGCATTGAAATATATTGCAGCAATTGGTGGTTACACTCAAAGAACAATGTACCTATTTATTTATTATACAATTTCCTTCACGGAGTAAATATTTGTCGAGCAGTACCAATAAGGCTGGCTACATAATTTGCAGGATAGGATAGGTATATGCTTTCTAGCTAGCTTGGCTACTGCTTTCACCTTGAATTGTTCCCTATTTTATTTAACATCATACTGAATAATTAAGTGTAATAGGTATTATAAATTTAATGTAAAGGTATCATGAGCTGGCTTACAAAACAGCACAATTATGTTATATTCCTTGCTGGATAGATTGTGTGTAACCAAAATTAAGGAGGCCATCTTTTTAACCACCTTTTGTATTCGAAATTCGATAATTTATTGCCGAAATAATATAATTACGGTAGGCTGACGGGACGGATTGGCTGCGACCGGAAGCTCCAAATTACCGGAGAAATTAAAGCGGAAACATTTGGCCACCGCCGCTGGCAAGATGGCGCGCCGTCGATTATTGTCTGTTCGATTTTTGAATTATAATTGTTGTCGCGTCTAATTATTTGTTTGGTCCACAGGTTTGGTCTATAATTGCGGACCTTTTTGGGAATTGAATAAGTTTTCTTATGATTGACAGCACGCTCCTTTGTTAGGTTTTTTTCTTGTTGATAAATTGTTTACTAACCAATAAAAATAAAGAATATAATATTTTATAAATAAGTAAGATAAATATACAATAATGGTGGTTATATGATTACTGACTCTTTATTGCTTACTTATCTACCAATGATTTAAAGATTCCAGTGCTTATATTTGTTTATTTAGCCGTTGCGATAAAGGGCCATACATGTACACATCCACATAAAAATCTCAAATGTAGATTCTTTAGAAATTAAAGAAATAAATATGTAACAAAGTGCCAATATTTATATAAATATTATCAAATAAATTGTAGTCAGCTTGTATAAAAAGAGTAACAATAATTCTTTGTTAATCAGCTAAGACATTTGAAAACAGGAATGAACTCAGACATCGCGTGTACCGAACCCAATAGTCTGAGTGAATCTAAACTTACTTTATAAATATAAGAAATTAGTAACAGAATACAATTTTATTTATTTTTATTTTATTTATTCAAATTATAGGTACCTACTTTTAAAAACATTATTTATATAAATAATTTGTGTTTGTAATGAAATAAAATATTCTTACCCGTTAATTATCAAGAAGCTGATATTAATTATTTATTACTCAAAGGTCAGCAAGAACTGCATAAGCATTCAAACTTACCTCTAAAAGTGCATCGTTCGTGCATGTTTCTTGCGCCATACGTATTTGCTTGCGTTTCTCTTGACAGTCATAAGATTCACTATGGTACACTTCAGTCCAGAATTAAAACAATATTCCAACCAAAGAGTTTGCTGTGCATATAAATAAATGGTTATTACTTTTCGTTCGTTGTGCCTTTATCGGAAAATGTTTCCAACAGCATTCAAAAGGAAAGTTTAAACATTGATAATATTTTAAAAGTAAATAAATTAGATATACAAAGTAAAAATACAATTCGAACACAACAAAAGTTCAGTGGTTGTCTTATAAATCATATAAAAATAAATCACTCAGGTTAAAATGTGAAATACTCTCTCTAAACAAAAGCGCATTGTGTATGCAAAAATGCATTCCGCGACGAATATTTTTCGTCGCCTGCCTTCTGTCCCGTTTTATTTTTTAGCTTCCTTTCACTGATACGAATATGGTCTTTTGCGATAAATCAATCCACTCGGTTTTATATTTTAATGGTCGTTTTTGAAGAATACGAATAAGTATCAACGTTATTAAAATAATATAAAGCTACGAGTTTGTAATAACAAAAAGTAAGTTTTAACAATGTTCTAAGTATTACACAGATCGTTTATTTTTATCAGAACATAAAGATTCATTCAAATTACTTTGAGGGCCCCTAAATCATTTGGGGCTAATTAAAATTGCCCTTTCAAAATGCATCTTCGAAGTCGCTAACCTGCGAACATAATTTACGATATCGTCGGTTATTCGCACATAAACTTTCTAATTTGCAACCCGAAGAGCCGCCAGCAAATAAATTGGTCAATAATAAAAACAACACCTCGGGAAAACTATAAAAATATATTGGCAACTGTCTGTGTTCGATTTTGTTCTGACCACACCCGAAAGCTCTGCTGATAACCGACCCTTAATGTCTGTCAAAGGAGCAATTAAACGTTTGGTGTTGCCATAAAACAGGAGATTAAATTCTCCTGCCTTTTTACGATAAAAAAGAAGTAAAAATACAAAATTTGTGTACAGGATCTTATGGCTCTCAATCAGTGTTTTTATTATTAATATTTAATGCACTTAATTATTCATAAATTTACTTTTATTTTTTGCAAAAGATTTTATAGTTTTAATAGACACTGAATCACGAGTTTAAGTACACTGAAGTTTTCTTTTATCGTGCCTTCTCAAAGTTTAAGTACTGTTTTTATAGTCGTAATCGGTGTATTGATTTACGACTGGGCTATGACTTTTTCGGAGGCCTTTTCTACAATTTTAATGACTTTATAATCGTCGTTGTGGAGCGGAAAAGTCACACGAAGTACTGTTATTTAATTAGCCACAACAACTTACAGTTTTATTGGCGTTATATAACTTTTTAAATAGGAAAAATATTTCTTTTTCTAAGAAATATAAAATTATTATAACAACAGTTGATAAAAAAATGTTATTAAAATAATTTATTCACCTTCCTATACTAATGAAATGTTCCATAGAGGGTTGAAATATTTACACACAGAGTCTTGTCTCACCTGAAGCGGCAATTTATTTTAAAAACTCGTAAAATCTTACTCTTTTAGCAATAAAAGTAACATTTAAATGGGCTCACAAACACAACTTACGATTATCGCGATTGTTAACTAACCCTTTCGCAGTCAGAAATCACTCGAAATTATCGTGACACTCTGAATTAAACGCTGTGCAAAAGCATAGTGAAACGATAAAATAAATACCAAATTAACATAAATTTACAGCCAAAAACCGACCACGTTTCCCGTCAACTTAGCAAAACAATCACACAGAATCGCACGGAAACATAGAAAATGCATTTCCGCACACACGCGAATTGTATTTCACATAATAACTTGCTTCGTTAACTGAACAAAAAACTAAAGGGAACGAGATGAGAAAAGTTACTTTAAGAATATACGGAAGTTAATTAGAAGCGGAACGAAAAACAACCGTAACTGGTGGCGAAGTTGGCCGTTCTAGCGCGGCCAATGGTACAGAACACTCACACATGCTCAGGCCTCACCACTGCTGCTCTAGGCATTTGCATACCGCCCGCCCAGGCGCGCGCCGCCGCCCCAACCGAGCGACAGGGACAGAACGCGGCCTCCAACTCTTTGTCACCACGTTCTTAATTCAAAATTAATTTCCAATTAAAATTTACAACTAAAAATCTAATTGAAATAAAATCGAAATTTGAATAGAAAATTTGATGTTCATTTCTTAAAACAAAAGTCGAGCGTACGCAAATGAGAGTGCGCTGCGCATGGAAAAGGATGAAAGTAAATTTATCGCCGTCGCCGCGGAAGCGTCGTCCGGATGAGTTTAGGAGACAATTCTTACAGAGCATGAATGAGCTGATGCGGCCGTAAGCGTTTAATGACAATTGCGCGTGATTGATTGTGACGCGAGTTTCTTTACTACTTAAAGGATTTAAATACTACATTAATTAAGATCTATTCTGCTAAGGTCCCGTTGTAAGCTAACGAAGTGTCCTTGTAGTGAGATTGCTATAAAATATTTAAACTATCAACGAGCTTGTATGTATCTCAAGTGTTTAATTAAAAATAGACGTACCTATAATTTTTGGAGATTTTTTATTTCAATTTGGGAATATTATTTACTATACTAATAAACACACGTAAATACCAAGACACGAAACTAAAACTCTTATTTATGCTCACAAGTGTCAAGCCCCAAGCTGTAATCAAACGTGCAACAACTGACTCAGAAGGCAAGATCATTATTAACTGAGCCAACCATTAATTTATGTATAATTTTTAGTATATATTTTATAGCATAGACTATGAAATACAATAAACCATGAAACAATGGTGATATTCCCCTAAATTCAATATTTTAATTCGGGTAAATTTTATTACTATAATTACATTTAATAATATAATTTTTATAATATATTCAGTTTTAATTAACGGAGCAATGCCTACTTTTATTTATTTTATACATTAAGATGTAATGTGCACGTAGTAGCTTTCTTAATGAAAACACACCACTGACACGCACATTGTAATTAGGAGAAGTGTAAGATTTATTACGATAGCAACTAACAACAGAGCGACGTGACTTAACACCGCACACAATTATCACATATACTACGTAGGTACATAGTAAAGGTTCTGCTTAGATTGGGATATAAA
Source organism: Ethmia dodecea (assembly GCA_963855545.1). Lineage (NCBI taxonomy): Eukaryota > Metazoa > Arthropoda > Insecta > Lepidoptera > Depressariidae > Ethmia > Ethmia dodecea. The sequence goes on from OY979449.1 coordinate 6,785,906, forward strand.
TGACCGGTATGTATTTATAGGTTTCGTGTACTTTATTCATTGTCTAAATTGACACGGATGTTGTTATTACTATAAAGTTCAAGGCGCCCATTTTCCGTTTTGTCCATCTTGTCCTACCAGTAGTCCGCTGATCGAACTGTTTTGTCGATTTTTATGAGCGCGCGCGGTCGGAGTGTCAATAGTACACCGTCCGATCCACTGATTGGCTGTCGGCGTTCGAGTACACTCGGATCACGTGTTTATACAATACTAGCTTTTACCCGCGTCTTCGCTTGCTCAAGTTTATTTCACCCCCTTAGGGGTTGAATTTTGCAAAATCCTTTCTTAGTGGATGCCTACACTGTATAAGCTATCTATGTGCAAAATTTCAACTCTAGACCCAGCGGTTTAGGCTGTGCGTTGATACATCACCAACCAGTCAGTCAGTTTATCGTTTTATATATAAAATATAGATAGAAGAGTAGCTTCCCAGTAGACTCCGTCCGAGCGCAATCGTTTTGTGAAAATACGGCACATTACTAGTGCATTCATAGGGAATGGAAGTACGTATATGAATTGTGTCCCTAAAATACCATAAACAGATTTCATAGAACGTAAACTATCACTGAAACCAGGGTTTCATAAGATGCATCAGAATCTTATGGTCAGAGTGTAATAAAAATGGCGGTTGCATCGACAAAATAGCAACATACAAACTTATACAAGGTAAAGTGAAACTTTCTTACCATCTCCATTTATTTGGAAGTTACGATCAAGAGTTTTATCTTTGAGTTAACATAATAAACGATAATAATGTAGTAGTATTGTAATTTTGTTAGGTTTATTTAATTATGTATATTTATTGTATGAAATTTTTATCCATCCACACATTGATTACACACAAATTCAGATGAATTTCCTCAAACATTATCATAGAAATTTTTATAAAGACCTAGGTACCTAGGTATAGGTACATTAAAAATACACTCGTGTAGGTAAGCACGTATTTTAAAAGCGGGCTTAAATCAGATTTAAAAACTAATTAAATTTTACAATCGATGTTTATAGTTGAAATTTATCTGATATGCTAAAGTGCCTCTAGGTACTACTGGGCACGTGCATATGCATTCATAGTTAGAATGTGTGCGAACACGACAGCCGAACATGTAGTAGTTAATTTTTGCGCAAAGCTCGTGCGAGAGAGAGGTGCACTCATTTACAAATAGTTTACTTAAGTGTGAGTAGGATGGAGATATTGGGGTTAATTAATGAACGTGGAAGCTTGCGCTCTTTATTGCTTTCGTGGCTGGACGCTAAGACGTAGACGGTTAAGGAGTTTTCCTACGAGAAAATAGTGCTATGAAGAGATAGTGTCTTCCTTGCGATTTTATGATAGCATCGCACTAAAGTTACATCCCTAATTATCTATGAAACCAACAGATTCCACTGAAAAACATTTATCAAACAAGTACATTCATTATTAAATAACCAAAAGCGTATATTACCTGCCTCTATGAAGGTTGTGACACTCTAGACTGTATGTATACAAACCCGTCAAACGGTTTGATTACAGAAAGTCACAACGGAATAAGCTCACGATTATTTACTTAAGTAAAAACATACACATGAATATCACAATTCTTTTGGTTCAGTCAAGTACAAATAAAGTACTAAGTACTTAGGTATTCGTATCCGTTTCTATACGAAAAATCGAAATTCCCTTGAAATCGAATTTAAATGACGCAGAATGACTCAAAGATACATAAAAATTCATTTTTTTAAAATATGGAGTGAAAGTTACAGCAACAAATACGTATAATGTATTATACTTATTGGACAGCCTACGAAAACAGTTCACATTTCACACCCCTTCGCTTAATTACATTTCATTAGACAGCCAGCCGTCTGTGCTCTTCTTCTAGCCCAAATAAAAACAACCGGACAATGTACGAACCAACCTTTCACCAACCATTCTTGCTGGAGGAAACACTATTTCGTACGGTCGGGTTATACAGCAGTGTAGGGTTACCAGTCTCTCTCATTCGTAAACAAACCTACAATCACATGACATTATTACAAAATTAAAGATTGGTTATTTAGTTACGTCATCATTATCTTGTAATAAGCTCACCGAACTATACCTTCTTTACATGTAGTCAAGTTACCCGTAGTTTCAAAAATTTTGTTACTTAGGCCTAGCATTTACACCGGTATTAAAAAATGCTGACTTAATTTTATCATAGTTTTTTCATCATGGTAGATTTAAGGGGTTGGGCTTACCTATACTATACTTAATATGACTATACTTAATAGTCACATAAGAAGATATGATATTCCTTGGAATAATTATGATAAGATCCGTTAGTCACTATGCGTATTCAGATATTAAATCTTGCCATTGAGTAACTAAAGTACTTATGTTTTGAATAGCTTAAAGATACATATAAAGATACAATACATACAGAATCGACACGTAGATTGTAAATTTATTTTTATCCTACTTAATATTCCACCGAATGAAGTTTCTATAAAAATAAAAGAAGACTACAGCCCTAGCAAAACAAATATAACCATAAATACTAGGCTCTTAATGTGGTGAATGTTTTCTTAATTTCATCCCGCTGCGTGCGAGTGTAGTGGTTAAGAAATTAAGAAAATGCCGCAACGTCCGCGCTCCACTTAAGGACCCGTAAGTGTATTGTCTCCGTAGATGGTTTTTGTTCTAATAAAACCCTTAAGGTTTTCTTAATGAGTGTAATAACCTTCCTGGTTCTTTGTTTTTGTTTAAATAAGTTTATTTGCGAGTTCTTTTTTGCATTCAATTAATTTTCTCTCAGCTTTTCAAATAGTATGGACGTGCTCACGCCTTTTTCCCAGCATAGAAGTCCGTCAATACAATCCACGAAATCAAATCGTCTTGAGACACTATTATGAACACACCAAAGTAAGTAAAGCGCTGCCTGCTGTTATGTATAAAGGATTATAGGTTCGATTGTTTTATGCTGAATTATGTGCCTATTATGTTAATGTTTATAGTTAGATGGTTATAGTAATGAACTAGCTGTTTCACGCGATATCACTCACGTAAGTCCCGTTCCTGTGAGACAAAATTATAGCCCAAAGAAAAGTAAGCATCCTATTCGTGAATGTTTTTTTTAATTGATCCAGTATTTGGGAGTCGACAATTATTTAATACGAACAAACAAACAATCTATTTTTTTCTAATTATAATATTAGTGTAGTTTTTGAATCAAAACCTCAGTTTCAAATACTTTTATAAATAAAATAAAATAAATAATCTCACGCCTTTCATCCCCGAGGGGGTAGGCAGAGGTATTCCATTACTGGATACACCCACATTCCACGAGATATATTGGACCCCTAAACGTGATAGGTGGTGAGCCCATCGCCGGACCGGGTCTGTTTACACATGTCTCAGAATTAATTCTGAGACCTGCGGGTTTCCTCACGATGTTTTCCTTCACCGTCGAGCTAGTGATAAATATGTACGTAAGTTTTTGAAAAACTCATTGGTACATGCCAGGATTCGAACCCGAGTCTCACTGATTTTCGACCGGCTCTTTAACCGTCCGGGCTATCACTGCTACTTAACTAAATACTTTTATATAAACCACAAAATACTTCTTTATAATAAGAATATATCTGACTCACTAGGGACTAAGGACCTCAAAATTTGTAAGTATACAGGTAAAATGAAATAATTTCTCATCTATTAAGGCCAACATTAACATAAATTTTAGGAACATTGCCAAAAGTCTGATGAAAGTACTAACTGCTAGTGTATACATTTCCAGAACTGGAATAATATTACTACTATTGTACCTTACGTCAGTGTATTTATCACTAATTTAATTAGTGTTTAGATTGCCCGTGTGGATACAAAATTCTACGTTATTTTATTCTATTCTTAAACCCTATCTTAGGGGTGTCAACATTCTAAAAGCTACATACATTTTAAAATTCAATTTAATTGATTTAGCCTTAGAAGCAGTGGGTTAATAGATCTGTCAACTAGTTTCATTTATATAAGCGCAGAAACTCAGTTGTGTACAAACTATCTATAAGTAAGTATTCATTATTTCAGCTTCCAAGCTGCTGGTTGAACTTGTTCACATTTTAATATAGATTCGCTACTAAAGCATTAATTTAGCAAAAAAACTGTTTGATAAAGTTGATGACGAGCGCTACAATTTTCTTATACAAATATGTTTTTTTATGTTGATTGAATTGCGTCGTATTAGTATGACAAATTGCTGTTTATTCCTTGCTATATTGTAGCCATATTATCTTCTAAGGCTCTAAAATATAGTTAAAATCTATTGTAGAGTACCAGGAACGTCTATAGTAAGACCCCTAGATAAACTGAACAGTCATATTTTAGAGGAATGCAATTATAACAGGCCGGGGGTGTCACACGACCACATCTAATAGGGGAAAACACACATTGACATCGCACACATTCAAATAATCGTAAGCACACGAGCCGGTCAGGGTTGATTCTCACCAGATAACAGTGTTTTTTTTTGGATTGATGAATTGATTTCACAAAAAAAAAATTTTAAGCATAAGTTGTATAATCTACCTATTTGTTTTTATACCAATGAGATTAATTAGGAAATGATATTAAAAGTGTAATATTATAAAATACCCCTAATAGTCTTCTATTCCAAATTATAATATTAATAAACTGTGGGACAAAATTCACACAAGGTTACTTAGCTATGGGTACTAAACAACTGATAAAAGTGATAAACCTACTTTGAGTAATAAATCATACTTAATACAGTGTGGAGACTTGTTGTCAGCAACCAGAGTACTCAGTTTTTGAATTTATTGTCATATAATTAGTCTGTAAGTCTTCCCAAAAATAATAAAATAAAAATAAAAAATAAAATAAAAAATATTAAACAACCAGACACGAAGCCAACAGACATGTTCACGCACACTAAATGTTGGCCCCGAGCGAGTATCGAACCCGCGACCTCCGACTCAGAAATGTCAGTTTCACTACCAACTGAGCCAACAGGCCTGCATATCGATTTCATGAATCTCTGTTATAAATATTATTGGGATTTTTCTTCTGTAGAGGATTAATAATTTATATAACGACAGTCATGTTTGATGCAGAAGTTTGTTATATACATATTAAAAAGTAGTTGATGACAACCCTATGCTTAGGACATCCGTGTAACCGGACATCACCCCTAAGGATTAGTGTCGTGGCTATGAGATTACCACATCGGCAAATGAAGAATTACCGATTGTAATAAATATCAACTTCACACTTAAGTTTTACTTTCTACATATTTTTTAAAGTTTAATTCAGCACAAGACTCATTAAAACCTCGACAACTTTATACTTGAATCGAAATGCAGCTATAAAAATAAATCGTTATAATGAAAGTTGACATGTTCTAAGTTAACTCAATCACTTCCATATTTGCACGTATGAGCTGTCATACATTCTGTTTATGGAAATCACCGCCGCAGTATCATAAACTTTTTACAGCGCACCCAAGCACTCATAAAGAATACTAACTAAATGTTTTACACGTTAAAACTGCAACGTTTGTACAAACTTGTTGTTACAATAATTTCTAAAACGGGCATCATGTTCTTACTTACTCATACACAAATAATCCAAAGCGACAGTCTTCTTCTCGACACTTAGCAGACCAATTAATTTTACATACTAAAGTTCATAACTCACGTAATTCTCGCGTCTGACGTTCGTAAATAACGTCTAAATAAATTCAAACTGGAACCGGTGAACTTTTGTTTACATTGCAGACGCGAAACGTCACATGTATCCGAGTTTTGACAGATGATCATAAAGAACGAACACAGGCGCAGTCACATTTACATACGCGTTCCGGACGCGTCGACTGTCATAACGGAACGCAACATTCGCGTTTGCAACTTTATAGCGCGTTTGAATGAATTTGTTTTGATTTTGTTTGAGTTGCGTTCCGTTTTCAGCTCGTTTTTCGTGTGTCCGTCACACAGTTTGCGTTAGTACTGACCACAGCTTAGGGCGCCGACCATGTGCCGGTGTGCGTGTGTGGAGCTTTCTGCACGCGATCTCTTGGAGCTTAAACGAGTGGGGCGTGTGTCAGTGTGCGTATAAAGTTTACTTGTGGAAGTAGCAGGCTAGACTCATTGACTGCGGCCCTTATTGTATGAATGTGGAAAAATTATTGTGTCGAGTGTTTTGCCTGAAACAGCGATGTGCATTGTTTATGGCCCGGTGTAGGGCACTTAAGTCTCCCAATTTACCGAGGACGTTAATGTCCTCCAGCTTTGTCTTGAGAGACAATATTTCTTAGCGAGTAGTGTAATTAAAAACCTCCTCGTTGGACCTTTTGCCGTTTTAAGAAGGCAGTTGTAGATGCTGGTGTGAGTTATAGGGATGTTAACGTCATACTTATGTTTGAAATATTTTTTTACTTTGTAGCGAATTTTCTAAGTTACTAGATTTTATTTTATTTTTATAAGACATGCTATACATTGTATAGGTAATCACTAAACTTACTTTAAGTTTTTTTTTATTATATTTTAAGCAAAGTGTTGTACGCAACAAAACGTATGTCGGTGATATTTAAACACAAAATTCTGATATACTTTAAAAATAAACAAGTTATGTAATTCGTTTAAAGATCCACATTTGTGAAGGAACATAAATACATATATCATGTGCAGTCAAAACTTGGTGCTTGCATTCTCAAAGTTAAAATTGCACATTTATCACGGACGACCATGCGCAGGATGGTCCATTAAGAGATTTTTCTGAATCATAAATCTCACTTCGCTTCATCTCGCTTCGATACTACAGATATGAAGTAAACACTCACAGATATAGGTATTCTTTGAACCCGAGTTCACTCCTTCTTTGTAGGAATAACAGAAAATGTTTATTTTATGTATTGATAAATGGACTTATTTAAAATTAAAATGGTTTATATAATAAACATTAACGACTTTAAAACAAAACGGGGTAGTTAAACGTTTGTTTAGTTAAAAATTCGTTTTGTTGAATAATATTGCCAAAAAAGCGACAGCATCTGTTTTAGACTGTCTAAGTATAAGCACCGTTGTGGGGTATTAATTTCAAATGGGAATTAGGTATCATATAGGTAGTTGACGAAATCATACAGACTAGCAGAAGTAGCACATCTATTGTCAACTACCTATATGATAATTCCCATTTAAAATCAATACCTCAAAATGGTGCTTATATTAAGAAAATGGTGCTTATATTGATACAGTCTAAAACAGATGCTGTGTCACTTTTTTGTCAATATTATATCTATTTAATTCTCCAAAAAGATTTTTGCTACATTCTCATGAAGGTGAATCACATGCTATGTCGTATGTTTAAGCTACGTTACGCATCACACTTCCCAACGATTTTAGCGTCACACCAAATATTAAATAGTATCACAGAATCATTTGTCAAAATAAAAGGCTCTATCAAAGTCACTACAAAATACGTCATCGCAATTAGTATAAGGGCTGATTCACGTTACACTGGGCCGGGTCCGGGCCGGGCCCCGTCTGGGCCCCGGCCGGGGCACGGTCAAACATCTATAGTATACTTTTGGTATGAAGTGCTTGACCGTAATGACCGTGGCCCGGCCGGGGCCGGGACGGCGCATGGCTCCGACATGTCGAGGGGTATTGTTAGGATGATTCACCCCGGACGGGGCCCGGCCCGGACCCGGCCCGGTGTAACGTGAATTGCCTTTATTCTAACTTATAGTTAGGATAATACTCATTGCTGTAGAGCCCTAAGCTGATCTATACTAATCTTATAAAGATGTATAGCAAATACTGTGTGTTTGTTAATATGTTAAGGGTAACCTTTGGATCCAGTAAACCAATTTCAAAGATTTTCTCTCTAATACCATATTTATTTTGATAAACCGAAGCAAAGCAAAGGCCTACAAATACTAAATACAAGCGGTTCTGCGCGATTTCACCCGCCTAGTTCCCGTTCCTGTGGGAATAAGATAATAAAATATAGCCTATGTTACTGATATGGTAGCTTTCTATTGGTGAAAGAATTGTTAAAAACGGTCCAGTAGTTTTGAGTTTGAGTATTCGTTACAAACATACAAAAATATAGCAGTGATAGCCCGGACGGTTAAAGAGCCGGGCGAAAATCAGTGAGGCTCGGGTTCAAATCCTGGCATGTACCAATGAGTTTTTCAAAAACTTACGTACATATATATCACTAGCTCGACGGTGAAGGAAAACATCGTGAGGAAATCCGCAGGTCTCAGAATTAATTCTGAGACATGTGTAAACAGACCCGGTCCGGCGATGGGCTCACCACCTATCACGTTAAAGGGTCCAATATATCTCGTGAAATGTGGGTATATCCAGTAATGGAATACCTCTGCCTACCCCCTCGGGGATGAAAGGCGTGAGATTATTTATTTTATTTTTAATTTTTTGTACAAAAATATAAATCTTTCTTCTTTATAATATTAATTGTCTCAATACATTGTCTTTGCGACACCCTTACAGGGTGCCATGCAGAGAATAGAGCTACCATGTATTGTTACACCTTGTAAAACCTATTGATATGATAATATTAGTGTAGCAGTGTAGATATACCCGACGTAAGTATTTAAAAAACTCATCGTTTCATCGCTAACCCGGAATCGAATCTATACTCAGCTATCACTGCTCTGGTAATTATTTATTTTCCATTATTCGCAAAACCATTCAAAGAATTCCCTTTATACCTACCTACTTCGTACTTTTTAATCGTGCGTGCACCTTTTTGTACGGCTTCTCAGTACATCATACTAATTATAAGTTGCCTCATTTAATTACCATTTACGTTTTGTACTTACTTCAGTGTTCCCCGCCCAACATTCAATCTTTAAGTACTGCCGACCATTTAACCTGTCTTTAAGTTTCACGGATAAAGACTCTTTGTTTATGATTCTATAAGAATGGTCTAATGAATGTATTTTGATTTAATTGAGCCGTTTGGGTGGAGGAAGTTGTTTTGAGTCCGATTTGGCTAAAGAAATCCAATAAGAATACGGTTAGGATATTATTTTTAGGGGCCCAGTAGCTTTGGTCTGGTAAAATACTGGACAAGTCGGACTCACACACGAAGAGTTCCGTATCTACCACAGTATAATAAAAAATCCTTATTCTTATTATTTGTTGTTATAGCCTTATAGTACTATACACAATCTGTAAAAATTTCAAGTGTACCAATTACTGTTCAAAAGATGCAGCCCCGTCGAGTCTGTTACGGAACTCTAGAAATATTACAAAGAACCTTCATACCTAGTCAACAAAAAAAGGAGTAATTGGAACTGTCGTTATTATAACTAGCTTTTGCCCACGACTTGTCTACAATCCTTACAAATCCAGTAACACCGTTTTGTATTTATACGAGTAACTCTTATAAAGTTGTAGGTTAGGGTTTAATTTTTGTTAGTATGATGTTAGGAGATCTTGAACGTGGAGCTAAGAAAACATCGGGCAGAATATTTAGATGAAGTAAAATATAAAACGAAGACAGCCAAGTCACTTTCGTCTGTCATTTCATCGTTCTTGAACGTGTGCTTTCTAACCAAGACAACAACAAGACAATCCACTACGGCGATTTTTTCTTAGATATACCCATTTTACGACTCACACATCACATATTTAAGCAAGATAGCTTAACTCTTGATATTGACAATGTCCAGTCTTTTGTTTTCTAGTTCCGTGTAAAAGTAACGTATTTCTCAAACTATTGGACACGACAAAAAATATTTATTCTTCGAGTCGTATCTAAATGTGACAAAAGTGCCTGCCAATTCTGGTTAAACCAGTTACATTTTCGATACTATAACGCCCCACATTCAAAAGTTATTATCATAAATGTACGTACAAAAATTAAATAGAATCACCGGCATATGGCGTCCGAACGGAAGTGCGTATCGTCTGTCAGCCCTTTAATATTATAATGAAACGTTCTCATTTCTTTCAACTGACCACTTACAAAGAAGACAATGAGATACAAACGCCTGACGTGGGCTCATCCGGAGGGTTCGTTTATTCGCGGATTTCGAATTTATTTTCTGTAACGACGCGCGTGTGCGCGTTCCATTTTCGAAAGTAAAAAATTTGGTATTTTTCCACGGCCATTTTAACGTTTATGTCGAGTGTCAAGTGAATAATTAAATTTAAAACAAGTCAGTGGTGATGATTATTTATGTAAGAAAGTGTTGTAGGTACTCTGCAAATACATCTTCTGTTTTATTAATTTATTTCTTGCTGTTCACTTTGCCCCTTTGTTGAGAGGATAATTTATCTGTCAGAATAAAGCTGACTGAGATATCGGAGATCTTAAAGATATTTATAATGCGTTATCAATAAATCAATAGGAGGTACTGTAAATAGGTAATTCTCATTTAAGGGTCTGGTCGCTATTACGAGTACATGGTCCTGAAGCACCAACTATAAAGTCATATTTAGATAAATTATATATTACTCGCCAGGTTAAGAATGGGACGTTTTACTGCGTAACACGGACAATCGCGACGCGCGGAGTTTTACAACGGGGGCGGTTAAAAAGCTTCGAGTTATTGTGGCCGCTTGAGACACCGAAGCGTAATTTCTGTTTCGTAGCGATTCGAAACAGGTTTTTCATCGTAACTCCAATAAATAAAAACATATCAGCGTTAGTTCTTCAATAAATCTATATAAAAGATTCCACTTTTCCAAACGTACGCTTTCAAATTTTAAGAAGTATAAAACAGAAGATGAACACATGACGTTGCTGCGCAACCGAAGCAATAAAGTATACGATTAAATCAGTTAGGTCAAGGCTATGTGTAATTGCAAAATTGCTACAAAATCAACTCAGTACTGAAAAACACATGCTTATTTCTGTATTTAACTTAACGCGCATCATATTATTTTAGATTTCCATAAACTCGTAATTTTTTTTTTTTCGTTCAGACAAGATCAAGACGAATCAAAATCCGGAATACCGAATAATAACTGCAATCGTAGATGTGATTTGTATCCCTGACTCTCAATTTATTATACCTCGGTGTGAGTGTAGTACCCCTTTAAAATTGAAAGTGACGTAAGTGCTGTTTTAGTGCGCAATCGGCGGGCGAGAGTCGTAAATCAAAGTTTTAGTGTCGAAATGTTGGGATGCGTTGGCCACTGGGGTGGCCAGTCTTAAACATTTTTTAAATACATTTAAAAAATATGTTAAAGAAACAATGCGACATTGACCAGTTGCTGGAAACATCAAGGTATTGTTCAAACTGCTGACGTGCAGCTAGCGTCAACATTGTAATCATATTTTGTTTTGTATTTTAGAACCATTCTTATTAGTACAGAATGATAATGATACCAGCTATTCATATTTATTTCGTTCCTTAGTTAAATATAACAGGTGTAAAAGAAAATATGCTTTATTTTCAACAAGTTAGGGTCCTCGTATCGTCGTAGATAGGTACACACTTAAATGTCAAAATAATATTATTAGAGTTATATCGTGATATATTTTATCTCGTTAAATGTGGGTATATCCAGTAATGGAATACCTCTGCCTACCCCCTCGGGGATAAAAGGCGTTAGATTATTTATTTTATTGATATATTATAGTTAAGTATATCATTATAGTTAAGTAAAATAAGTTACTAAGAAACTCAAAATATTTCGATGTTAAGTATTCTATGATAGTCTATGCTTAAGTGTAAAGTGGATTACTCTATGTAATATGGCCTTCTCTGTTAAATTACACTCAAAACTATCAAAAGTTACTCACTAAATAAACGATTAGATACCTGAATACATCATCAACATATAAAATACTGAGTAAGTACACATTTTTTTACAACTTAAGATTTTAGTGTTACTCATCTTTCCTGAAATAGAGACAGATAAGTTAGCCGAATGAGTTTGAAAAGAGTACATCTAAATATAAAGTATATACCTACAATTATGAACAGTGAAATAATGTAATGGTTATAGCACATCAAAATTTGCGACACCTTCACACTTACCTAAATTGAATCTTTAAAACGAGCTATAACCCTTTTGCTTACACCAATTTTATAGAAACTGAAATACACTTATCTGTGGAAACTCAATCTGCATACAATGTTGGCTTTACGAGTATTCCTACTCACTTTATTTGCGTTATAATTCTTCCTGTTCATTGAAGAGCTAAGTTTTCTTTTAACAGCCAATATATTACAGCCTTTCCTCGGAGATAGTAACTAAAGATACGGAGTTATATTACGAAACTATGATTTGGTTTCTCTTAGTTTGTAACGTTATTCAACATCCAGGGTAACAAATAATGTTATTTACAATCACTACTGGCGCTACACTAGCATTCCTCTTACGCTGATTCTTTAGCACTAATAATCACGTACGTGTACTAAATTACATATTTTCTATTCTATGGGTAAATTTTTATCATCTTATGAGCTGAAAGACGTCCACTGCTGGACATATGCCTCCCCCAAGCAGCGCCACAATTATCGGTCTTGTGCTTCCGGCATCAAGCGATCTATGCGTAAACCCTTGGCACGAATTCTGTTTTAAAATCGAACTCAAAAGCCTTCGAATCGAACTCAAGAGTTCATTCTGCCACTAAGTATGCCGAGTTAAATACTTAGTAGTCTACACGCGGACACCGGACTGCTCCTCTCGGTTAAAGTGACAAAGATTCTTGTGTAAAGTTGTGCTTTAGCAGAGATTGCATGTATGTCTAGAATATATCCATTTAATTGTCTTATAAAGATTGCAAGTTGTAACGAAAGTGATGGATGACTAGGTACACTGAACGGAGTTTAAAAGTCTGATCTGCTGCAGATTGTATTTATTGCGTTTCATGTCGATTCTTTTCATTTGACTCTAGGACGATTGGAGGGAGATATTTGTGAAAATATTGGAAAGTTGTATCCAGAAAGTAAGGGAATACTCTTTTGAAACGTTTGCAATTAACTAACATGACCATTTCAGTCAAAGGACCTCCACCGCTGAACCCTCTCAAGTGTCAGCCGACCTCTAAGAGGCCGTTCACTGTTAATCTTTAACTACATGGCATTTGAGATCATAGGTTTTAGAGCTCCTGATTCAGCAGTCTTCTTTTTTTGGCTTCTTCACTCGACTCGTTAGAGCTTCTTATTCTTCAGCCAATCATAATCAACATTGTGCATAAAATTCAGGTTTAGGTACATTCAGTTTACTGTTAATGCGAATATAGTTCTGCTGAAATTCTGTCTTTTCAGACGTATACACATTTCAATCAAATTATTCATAATAAAAATATAACCTACAATAACAGCACTTCATTACATTATCTACTGCAGGACATAGACCTCCTCCAAAGCACGCCACACGCTCTCAAGCCTTCCCCATCTAGTTCTAACGCACTATTCTATCAGAGAGATCAGATCTACGATTTATATAAACTAATCATTCACCGCTTCAACATAGGTATTGCAAACAAAAAGAAGTTACGGTGCTTGCAATATGTGTTTTTGCAGACACAATAAAATTTATGATAATTTGCAATTCTTAATAACAAACCCGTGTATGAGGAGCATCACGTCAACAGCCGACACACATTAATGAGAGTTCACAACACAAAAGGTAATTTTCGCGCGATTCATTTAGCCTGCGGTCAGCTAACGTTCGCCGACACTCGTGCGCTGATATTCAACGAGTTTTCATAATTAATATCGGTTAACACTTCGTACTATGCGGTCTGTGCCAATGGGAGAGTTGTGGATGTAATTGCATTCGAGTAAGGAGTATATTAATGTATTTTATGGAATGTCGACGTAGTTTGTTTACCTGTAAATAAGTTGGATTTTAAAATCGGGGGGCACGGTATTAAGGGCACTACCAATCTTTTCTCGAAGAGTGTCGTCGATGTTTTGAAACCTCATAACTTGAGTTTGGTTTAAACCAGATAAACCAAATTCTGGAAATATGATGTCCATAGTAGAATTATTAAAAATATAAAGTTTCAATTGAGTAGCTCTTATACTTTATATTTTATTGATATTTAAAAACCTATGATTTCGTCAATCACTCACTTACTCACTCACTGATGATCATCTAATTCTTAGGGTACATCCTGAAGTCCTAAAAAGCTAAAATTTGGTATGTAAGCTAGTATTAGTACAAAAACAACAACAAATTCTAAAACTTGGAACTTTTACTCACAATCCCTTAAACTAGGGGATTTTGATGCTAGAGGTCTGAAAATTGAAACAGGGACTCCTTGTTATATATATAACAAAACACATATTAAGATTTTTAGTAATTCACCCCCACCCATTATATTAGGGAATGGAATTAAGCACGCACAACTTACAAAAAGAAGTGAAATCCCTCCAAAAACATTTTCATGTAAAATGTTGCCAAGACGAAACAATACGGTTTGCACTGTCAAAAAGTTATTAGAAACTTCAAAGCCCTAATTTTACAAACTCCAACTTAACAATCACTAAACCTTAGTCAAAATAATACCAGGCTTGGCTGTTTCGCCATCGTCACATGGACTTAAGGTGAAAAATTTTTTTACTATTCGTTACCTTTCTGTTACCTATATAAGTTCTTGTAGTAATTAAGCGGCCAAGCTACATATTAGAGTAGAGTTTGTGAAGTTGGGGCTTGTAAAATTTGGGCGTTTAGAGTTAGAAGTTTGGCTCTACATGAGATCTAATAACTTTTTAACAGTGCAATCCATATTGTATTGTCTTGCTAACATTACTTTTACATGAAAATGTTTTTTCTGGCTTACAGTTTTCTACAACAACATTATAAAAATATGTCTCTTTTAACCATATAGGTGCATTAATTTGAGACGATGTAACTGTACTTCTCACAAGCCGTTGAGTTTAGCTGTGCTGTGTCACATCTGATTAACTTTATCGTCACCAAGTCCGGAGTAACCGCATGTACCTATAGGAATCTTAAATCTGTAATCTCCACTTTTTGCAATCCCTCCCGCTTCGAGAGCCATAACGACACATAAACGTATTTTATACGCGCTCACACTTAACGTTTATATCGCCTTATAAGTAGATCGAGAAATAATAAAAACTAAAGGAGAGCGAACATCAAGAAAGCAATAACATCATTATCATAGCGAGTCCGCCATCTCTTTCCAATAGGTCTCACCCCTCCCTTGGCCCCGCCCACCGCGTATCGCCTCTGTCACCTGTATATCTCAAAACATTACACATATGCAAAACTTTCGCGCTCGCATCTCCACACACAGCCTCTGCGCGTACATGCACGCCCTTGCATGGCTGTACACGGCGTGCAGCTGCATTATGAGACTGTGTGCAAAGGCTGGTATAAATCTGAGATAAAAATTGTGCTATATTGCCTCGCGAGTGTGTTGTCCGGACGTGCCTTCCTTTTTTGTCGAGATAGTCTTGTGCCTAGAGTTGTTTGCACCTCGCACAGTGGTCGATACTCGTATTTCACGACGACATGTCGATGACATCTTTCTTGAAATATAGGTGGTGGAGATTTTGTTTTAGATTTTACATAAACTTTCTTTTCTAACACTATGCGCACTGAATAATATTATAGTAACCTTTTACGATCCTACTTACTTTATTACTTTGTAGTATGTAGAAAATTGCGAGTAATCTTCAAGGCTATCTCAAAGCACCTCTAAAAATATATAAATTCAGTTTCTTGTGACCGCTAATTTCAAAATATTAAAAGAATCCAAAATATTACGCAATTAAATACTAAAAATGATGACATCAATTCAGTCCATTTATCATAAATTATTGAAAGAAAATAAAAGTAACTGATTTGACTAGGCTACTACCCAGTTGTAAGCCCCCAACTTCCCAAAAATTCAAAGTTTGAGAGCAGTGTGCATGACACATCTATTTCCAACGCGTCACCTCACCTCACTTTTGTCATGTTATTTTTAAAATCGTTCGACAATTTTAATCGATAACTTTTCGTACATCCGCTCCATTTCGAGCGGCTATTAACTATGATTTCAGTCACGGGCGCAACTGCAGTAATTATTCACATTGTGTATGAAACAGTTACTGCACTGTAATTACACCTGTCTGATTCAACGTATTGTTCAAATATCAGAGCTGTGATATGAATGAAAATAAAAAAATATTATTTCAAACGAAATAAAGGCTATGCTGTCTAAACTGAGTACTTTACTATTTCCAACTTAAAAAAAAGTTATAGGTAGGTGTTCTAAGTAGATAGGTTTGTGATTTGGTGATGGGTTTTATGTTTACTTGTTTGTGTTTAGTATGTTTATGTGTGTTGCCCATCTTCGACACCTAACATAAAACCAGATACACAACTATATCTTAAAGTAGCAAATACAAATGTGCACTCCGTTTAAGATTTCAATGCACTTTTGTATTAGTAGGATCCGATATACTTGGATTTATACATTATACTGTTTATATGTATAAATATATGTTATTCACTATAATTTTGTACGTGACTGATTATTGATTGTTGAAACAACAACAAAAATCATTAAGTCCGATCACCGTGCAAGTTTTTGATCATTAAATTATGCTATTAATCGACCGCTATCCATTTGCTAATGCATTGCATGTTCGCATTAGCCATCAAAAGCAAATAAATAAAACTTTTATTCATTTTGAATAAAAACTGCTTTAAACAAACAGCCTTCGTCAATCTTCGTGACAATTAAAAACGCGATTCATTTTTTCACCTGCTAATTACAGCTGTAATACCAGTTGTAATTTCGTGCCGTAATTACAATGTTTAGATAAAACTGTAGCGCACTGACTCAATGATTACGTCCGCTTACCGTTCCCGTAATTAAACATTTTAATAACTAACGTCGGTTAGGCTTTGGTCCCATCTGTTATTGTTTGTCCATAAAATTTTAATAATGTTAACACACCTTCCAGTATAATATGAGGAATAAAAAATATTATTGAAGTTTTAAATACAGTTAAACAAAGTGTTCATCACAAATTCTGTAAACTTTTGATACTTACATGATTTTGCAAATCGCAGAACATACTTTGAGGAGTGGGAATTTGAAAGCTAGCAACGTTTGGTTGGTATTACTAATAAAAAGCCTAAAGTCTGATGTTTAAATTGTGCAATACTGACGTTTTAAAATGTTGAGGCAAAAAATTACGTCCAAGAAGGGTTGTTATACTGAAGAATTCATTAAATAAAAAAATCATACTTAGATTAAGCAGTCAAAACAAAATTGAACGGGTGGTTTATAACTCTTGTATAGCTGTAAAACTGGACCTTTTTTCCTACGATACAAGAGATTATGTTTTTTTAATCGATAGTAAAGAAAAATATATAGCTCGTAAAATGAATTACCTATACGTAAATTTAATTTCAATTACCTTGTCTCTGGGGTTCATCTCTGAGAGCACAAAATTTCCACTAGCATATTTTGCCAGACCAGGAAGCGCTATTAAACAGGGTTCAGAACCAATTCAGGGTCCTGCGAGGTATTCTCACGAGGTTTTCCTTCAATAATCGAACTCTTCTCTCACGTACGGGAGTCTTGTCCATTTTCAACAGGGATTAAGTCTTACTTACCTAAAAGAATATGTCCCATCAAGTAATAATAACCAGATACAATAGGAGTATCTATTATCCTGGGCTGTGTGGGCCTCTGCTGCTTGAAAGAACGTTAAATGGATTAAAATTAAATTATATCGTTGAAAAAAATGCATTTTATCAGCAATTAAGAAGAAACTTTAGAACTATATGTAGCCTCTGCCTATGTTACGCGTTTAAACTGCGCCTTTACAATAAAAAAATCAAATAAGCCTCGGTCTACGTGTCACGCTTAGTTTAAATAAGCATACGCTTGCACTAATTACTGCTTGACGACAATTTATTTCCCATTAACCGCTGTGTGCGCTTGGCCTTCTGTGGCATTCGGTCGCCCACCTCAATGCTGTAATGACGATTATTTTAATTTCGCTAACAACATTTTAATTACTAATACGAGGCCAAACTAAGGTTTTGTTATCGTTAATCTGTCATGCGTCAAAAGTTTTTTTGTAACTTGTTGACTAAAAGTTAAATATGAACTTCCAACTAAACTATTTTGTGATCTGAATAAATTTGGTGTATTATATATACCAAGTGAAACACGAGGACTTATGGTGTTTCTTGTATCCATATACATACACAATAAAATTGAGTTGGCAATAGGCCATTTTAAACAGATCTCTCTCAAAAATAATGTGTCTCATAAAACTTCAAGCGTACGAAACTCACGCGCTCCTTACAGTTACGTAAGGATGTTGGGACACACATGCTCTTTAGAAAAGACTTATTTGCTTGTGAAAGGTGTGAATCTATTCTATAAAGCGTAAGAAAGTTGTTAGTAATAGAAGTAAGGAAAGGGTAAATAAAAATAGTGGTATTGTCCCGATCTCCGTAATAGCTAATTTTTTTTTACACATTCACGTCCAAGAAAATCTTTAACAGCTTTGCTTGTTTATTTAAACAGCGGCTAAAACCGATATGTAGTCATTATTAAATCATGATTGTCAATAACATATAACTCACATATCAAATAACATTTAACGATGTATAAATTGTTTATTTTTTTTAAACCGCTTGACAGATTTCGATAAAATTTTAAATGGAACCACCTCTGAAGTATTATCTAGCAAACAAAAAAAACATCAAAATCGATTCATAATTGGTAGAATGATCTCTTAACATACATACAAAAAAAAACATACAGTCGATTTGTGAACACACATACAATCCTTTTATTTAGTCGTTTGAAAAAGTGGCAGCATCAGTTTGAGCTTACTTTAAACTTAGTTCCGTAATAAGGTTAAAGGTTAAAACTGTAGCAGTGGTACGTAAAATCTGACCATCATTCGGTCACTCATCAAATTATTGCCAACAATGCCACCCTATCGTTAAGGCCGATTTACACGAACCTTTTGACCGCCCGATTCCCCACACGATTGGCTTTGTCTAAGTCGAGTTTCAATTCGCCCGGCCATTGTGTCGCTTCGAGATGAGTGGACGTCGTTAGCGAGATTTCTCGCTGGTGCGATAAGGGCTTAGTACAAAAGATCGGTGTAATCTCCCCGTGTGCACATTTGCGGACTTGTGACTTTTCTCGAAGACATCATAGTTGCAGGTTTTTTATTCGTTCTGTTTCCCTGATAGAGTTGTATTTTAAATATGATAGTGCAAGCGTGTCAAAGTTAGGTACCTAGGGAAAATTTTATTTAAAAAAAGCTCGTCAAAATAAAAGTCACAGCACATTTTTTTAATTAAAGGGAATGATCAAACCTGAGGCGAAAAACCGACCCAGTACGAGTCGGACTCGCACACGAAGGGTAGGCAGACTGAGGTATTCCATTTCAAATATCCACATTTCACGAGAATATTTTTTATCCCCGAGGGGGTAGGCAGACGTATTCCATTACTGGATATACCCACATTTCACGAGATATATTGGACCCCTAAACGTGATAGGTGGTGAGCCCATCGCCGGAACGAGTCGGTTACACATGGTTCAGAATTAATTCTGAGACCTGAGGGTTTCCTCACAATGTTTTCCTTCACCGTCGAGCTAGTGATGCAATAGTGAAAAAAAAATTGTTTTTAATTCAGATATAATAGATTTTTATTTTCAATCACGTCCACGTCACATTGCATTTTATGTCACAGACTTTTAGCATAATTCATTCCGAAAGAGCCACACTTTACTGAATGTGTCTATGGCTATACAGAGAAAAAGGACATTGTAATCGGATAGCTTACTGGCAATGCACCTAAATCGACATTATTAGTTATCCAGCCAGTTCCATCTAACAGACGACGACATTCATCGATACTATGGAGACATATTCATTAGATGCACACACACTAGTGAAAATCGTACAAACACTTGCACAAGTTGACGTGAGTATGATTAAGAGCCGCAAAGATGTCAGAAACAAAGAACGATGAGACGAAGTTCAGAATATGCAAATGAAAACAAAACATTGTGGTCATTACCTACTATATTTAATTAAATAAGTGCAGTGATAGCCTTACGGTTAAAGAGCACGCTTCTCATGATGATAATCAGTGAGGCTCGGGTTCGAATCCTGGCATGTACCAATGAGTTTTTCAAAAACTTACGTACATATTTATAACTAGCTCGACGGTGAAGGAAGATTATGGCTCATACTTCCTCATGTGTGAGGAAAAAGCCTTAGCTCAACGGTGGGGTGTTACAAGTTGATGATCGTATGTTGCAATCATAAAAATTTAATATGTCCTGTCAAACTCATGAACCACTTCACAGTTAATACTGTCAATAATGTACATCAACATTGTCTTTGTCTCATCTTGCAAACGGCCTTCCTTCTAACATCCTTGTAGACTATACTTCAAGTGCGTAATCAAGCAATATTCTTCTTAATCAGCCCCACCCACTGCGGCGGGGGTCGATTCAACCAACAAAGGAATTGATTAAGTAACTATACCACGATATAACCCTGTATTATTCCACTATAATAAAGAGGGCTCGGTAACCGTGGTACTTAATGAGAGAAAACTCGATTAGAATTCGTATTAATCTCGTAATAACTTAGAAGGAAAGTTGGTTGATTAGGTCGCGATAGTATCACGAGAAACAGATAACGCAAAGGAAATTTGATTGTGCCAAAATAAATTAACTTTTTTGTAACATCTACTAATATTTTTCACATCATAATCATTTTTTTGAGTTTTCTTTAATATGGCTAAGTATACATTAACTTTATATACTTGCAACTTACATTTAAGAATAGTATTAGTGTATATGGTGCCAGCAAACTCTTATAAATGAATGAATAAATAAATCATCAAGATCCTAGATCAGCTCACCGCTGAGCTAAAAGTCTATAATTTCCTACGCGAGTCCACCGCCTATCTTTGTATTTGTATTTAAACCGAATCATAATTACCATACCATTTCTTGAGATACAGCCTGGTGACAGACAGACGGACGGACAGACAGACGGAGAGACAGCGAAGTCTTAGTAATGGGTCCCATTTTCACCCTTTGTGTACGGAACCCTAAAAAACAATTGAATAGTAAAAAACATCAATATTAATTATGTACTAGCTTTTGCCTCTGACTTTGTAAGCGATGCGGAATAAATAATACAGTAGCTAAGTCACTTGAAATTCATCTATCTCGATGCAAAAAATCACGTCAATTTGTTGCTGCGTGAAAGACGGTCAAACCAACAAATACACTGTCAGTTTAAAAAAAATAGTAGGAATGCTGATTCTTTTTCTTATATTATACAATATAATATACTACTTATTCGATTTCAGCAATTTTTAATATCTGTTAAATTTAAAAAAAAAATTATCGTAGCAGAATTTAGTGCTTTCTATGGAAATCGTGCTATTATTAATCGATATTTAAGAAAATTGGTTAGACACAACTAAAGTTCGATTGCATCAAATTTTGTTTATATTAATTTCCTAATTGGGGTGTACGAGGAATTGCGCTTTTTCTGTTACGCGTTGTATATATGTATATATTGTATTTAAAAAAAATGAAAAAAATGTTTTTTTCTTTAGAAATGTCTGTGCTATTTGCCCTAAATTATAAGGGGTTGAGTAGAATACAAAACTCTGTTGCGCTATTATTTGTTTTTGTTCGGTTGTAACTTGAGAACCAATCTACCAATGATCTCATGTGACTTTAATTGGCATATAATAAAAAGTCGTCGTAAAAAATCTAACTAAGCAAAACTCACACTATGACGCTAGCCGACATTAACTACCTCGGCGAAGACTTGAATGAAAGATGCCCGAGAAGCATAATATACTTTGCCGCAAAGTCGTGCGTCTTTTGACTGCGACTTTATGGAGATGTCAATGTCGATCCGATTTGCATCCATAATTTAAGTCATAGAGTTTATAAGATTAAAAAATTGCATAAATTCCTAAAAATTTAAGAATTTTTTATATCAATTCAGTAGTTCCAGAGATTACCTCTAACATGCTAACAAACACACTATTTAACCTCCTTATAATATTAGCTACTTTAGCAACGCTCGTGGTTACGCTTCAGTAAACATATTCTATTAGTGTAGCTTATTATCATACAAAGAATTTTCATAAACATTTCTGTAGTTCCAGATACTATCTTCTACATACCTACAAATTTTACCTTTGGAACTTTAATGTAGGTAGGTACTGTAGATGAACGTAATAAGAAAAAGTATAATTAGAACCTTTTCATCGTAATAATTAGCTGTAAGATTTGAAAGAATGTTTTGCAGAATAAACTTAGAACAAATTCTGTTATGAGTGTCGCGTAACAATAAGCAGCTGGCTCAGATCATAAAGCCAACTTTACTAATTAACTTCGGAAGCAACCCGGCCAAGTTTAGAAGTGAAGCATTAAGAGCGAACGCGCTAAGTACCCCAACTTGGGCTTGTGTTAGACTGAAAGTTACGGTGTTATCTAAATGAGACCATCTTTCGTTATATAAGCTAACTTAATTAAGAACTAGCAGATGAGAGTGGGCGCCGGCGGGCGGTACGCTACGCTTTGTGGTAAGTAGTTATCTCGACTTCGGCCTTATAAAATGTAAGGTATCGTAAACATTATGTGAAGTGAATACACGTTACAAATATTATATTAACTAAAACCATAGAGCTATTTTGGTTACAGCAGTAGTTTCCTTTGGGAGTTACTGTAAGAAAGTTTTATAATAAATGTTTCTCTACTTCAAGTTGCTAGTTTTAAATAGATTAATTAATCATAAAAAAAATTGCTATAAGTACATTACACGTCACCCCTAATTGCAGCTAAATACCTATCTACACTAATATTATAAAGAAGAAAGATTTGTATTTTTGTATGTTTGTTACGAATTAAACTCTCCCATTTGCTTCTCCCATTCCGGGGTGGGCTCGCCTGGGAGATTATGACCAAGATTATGACTCATGTATGAGGAAAGACCCAAAGCTCAGCAATGGGCTGTAATGGGTTGATGACGATGCCTTTTTGTTAATTTTTTATAAGTAATTTAGACCCTTCTCTCATCCCATCTCAGTTACCTACCATTCTGCAACCAAGGAGGCTGCTAAACTAAGTGCCGGCACTTATGTGTGTGTTCTACGTGTTTTTGTGTGGAAAAATCAAGTTGTGTGTGTGCGTACGATACATGTGCAATGGATTAGTCTTATAATAAAAGTTTTTGCAACAGATGTCAGATATTAAACACGACTCCATATTAATAGCCGTAAGACGCGACCGAGGAAAATATATAAAAAGTTATCAAATTAACTCAGTTCGCAATAATTTGTTGTTGTCGGCTTATTGCGTCTCATTTGGGTTGATTTGTTTGTTTTTCTCGATTTATGGGGGTGAAACGAACTCGTTATGTGTAATTTTGTGTTGGAGATAACTGTAATAGGATTGAGTTCATTGGAGATAACCTAAATTTATTCATTTATTTTTTAAACTTTTTTTATTTTAATACTATTGGTTGAGGTCCAAAAGGAGTAGGGTATAATTTATTTACAAAAATTTTGATATAGGAATTCAAATTTTATAGATTACTAGCTTCTTCGTCGTGAAAGTGAAAAGTAGAAAGCAGCTTATGTTTTCAAGATGCAAAATTCGGCTTTCGTGATTTATAAAATTGGTATTAAAATAGAGATTGAAAATAGGTACTTCACGTCCATTGAATGTTGGTATTATTCTAAACAACCGAAACCCATTAATCTCAAAGTTGATATTAACTATGCCTAAAAAATGTAATCAAAATGAAATCTTATTAGAAACTAAATATGGTAAAATTCGTTATACCTAAGTTTGTAATCATAATCATTAATCATCTGTGTTGCAAGTAACACGCTACGCTACAGCGGCGTAGCATCGTAGCACGTAAGTAAATAAGGTCGCCCGCAAACTCAACTAATTCGTAGTAGCAACGAGCCATATCTTATTATAGATACGGCAAGTGACTTTTAAAATTATATATCTCATTACAAATTAGATTATAGTACTATATTACATATTTTGTTTAATAGACGACGTAATACAAATGGAATTCCTATTTAGTTAGCAACATACAAAGAGATACTTTGAACAGCCAGCTTCATTTCTCTTTAGATATAAAAAAGTAGCTTTTTCATAATAATTTTGGAATTATTACTTAATTATAAATTATGATAGGGTATGATGAAGAATACAACTCCTTTACAAATATTAAAAACGACATAGTTTGTAAGAATGGATGGATGTCTATTACTTTTATGCAATAAGTAAGTAGGTACTAAACGAAACTTTGCAGGAATATAGCTTGTACATAGTAACATACATAGTTACCATATAATTTATAAATATTTTGTGTAAAATATAATAAATTCATTTAGAAATAATTACGCCGCATCCAAGAGTAACAATTTCGTAGCTCCAGGCCTCTAATCTTTGCGCTCTCGGCTTGGTGTGGTATGACATCGGCTAATTACTTATGTAAACGCTTTGCCCTTTTTCGACAGAGAGCTCACAAGTGATTTGGTGATAACAAACATGGGTCAGAATTGGTGCAGAAATGGTTGGAAATGTATGTAGTGAGTAGATTTTTTTTTATAATATTGACGTTTATACACAGTGATATAATAAGTGATGATCAATGTAAAAAAACTTATATAGAATTTAGGGTGGCCTCCAGCCTCCACACCATCTACTAATGAGCGGTGAATTTGCAGTGGAGATTATAACCCATATTTCCTCACTATGAGGAAAGTATTAGATTATCAGTATCGATATTGATGAATATTTAAATATTATTGATTACGGTTTTTAGTAAATCAGTAAGTTACAACTTTTTATGGTAGGTACACTAATAATGAATTTGTGATAAGTGTCACTATGACAAAAAGAGTATAATGGGTGGTATTATCTAATAATAATATCTAGCTTTAAGCGATTCCATGCAGACAATCTTCCGATTGATGTTATTAAGATAAACAGATAAAGGTGGTCTAAAGGCAAAGAAATTTAAATATAATAGGACATAGAGGGGGCATTGAGAATATTTTCATCCAACACTTTGAATCTCAAGCGTCATGTCAGTTAGTGTGAATGCGAGCTGTCATTCGTTCGAAATAGTACTAGATTTCTTCCACTTATTGTAATCACTTTTGGTCATCAAATTTTCCTCGTTTTGTCCCCTCTACGCCTTTTTATATTTTAACCTCTTTGTCTAAAGGTAAGTTTTTGTCGAGGTAGGTGCTTAGTTTTTTGTATAGATAATAATTGTGTCTTATTGTATACTTAGTAAGTATACTTACAATACTTACTTATAGTTCCTGGATATGGTATGAGTACATTATACTGTTTCTCACCGCAGACGTCATTAGCTCGAATGACAGATGTCGTCAAAGCGGCAACACTTGGGCGACAATTACATACGGAACCTGTAATTTTTTGTAAATTACGTCACGTTAACTCATTTTAGGTCATCATAGTGTAATAACCCTTTTGGATTTAATATTTTTAACATAATTTGCTTTTAAAACATCCATCTGGTAAGACAGTTACACCATTAAGAATCCTACTAATATCCTAATATAACGCGAAAGTTTGTATGTATGGATGTATGGATGTTTGTTCCCCTTTCACGCAAAAATTACTGAACGGATTTTGATGAAACTTTACAGTTACTTAGCTTATACATCAGAATAACACATAGGCTATTGTTATTTCCCTATTCCCACGGGAACGGGAACTAAGCAGGTGAAACCACGGGGTGGTGCTAGTAGAAAATAAAAATAGGAAATTAGAGCAAATTATTTTTTATATATAATAACCTAGTCAAATACCCAATTGCAATGTTATAAAAAGACCGAAGCTAAAAATGTTTTGATTACAAAAATCCTGTAGTAAGTCATGGACGGAGATTTATTTAAGGGAATTCGACGTGCCTTTCTCGCCTACATAATACATTAATTTCACAGGGACTTCTTACTTTTTATCCCGCCATAATTAAAGTAACTTCGGTAGGTGTAAAACCCGGTAAAGTAATGACATTTTAATTGTGCAAGTTATTACTGGGCGTCGACGCCGTGGCTGTGTCGCGTCTCATCCTGTTATTACGAATAATTGCATTACGCTTCGTTACGGAGGAAAAAAGAGCAAATACTGTTTAATTGACACGTTACTTTCTTTGTTCGCGCCTACACGTGTGGATTTCTCACGCGTGTCTTGTTGTAACTGTGAAGTGACGCTATACTTAAGCAAGGGCTAGGTGCATCATTCACTCAGTAGGTAGAGGGTTGGCATAGGACAGAAAAAGTTTCTTAAGCTCTCTAATGAAATAAGACGATGAAGTGATAGTATATAACGAACTATCACTTAAGATCGTCTATTTTTATGACAACATGTAACATGATACGCGCAATTCCTGAAATAGTTTGATCAGTATCGACTACTTATTCGATTTCAGCTATTTTTAATATGTGTTAAATTTTTCAAAAAAAAATAATTATCGTAGCTGAATTTAGTGCTTTCTATGGAAATCGTGATATTATTAATCGATATTTAAAAAAATTGGTTCGACATAACTAAAGTTTGACTGCAACATATATTTTTTATATAAATACTAGCGGGTGCCCAGCGGCGTTGCCCGCGTGGATCCGGTTTATTCCCGTTCCCGTGGGAATTTACGAAAATCCCTTTATAGTGGTTGCCTACGACATATTTAAGACACCTACATATCATATTTCAAATAGCGGGTGCCCAGCGGCGTTTTCCCGCATGGATCCAGTTTATTCCCGTTCCCGTGGGAATTTCCAAAAATCCCTTCATACCGGTTTGCTACGACATATAAGACAGCTACATACCATTTTTCAAGTTTCTAGGTGTTATCGTTTCGGAGTAGTACGTTTTTCTCTTTTTAACCAGTTTTTATATTTTCCCGTGGGAATGAGATATTTTCCTGGAATAAAAAGTACCCTAGATGTTGACCCGGGTACTCAGTTATCTCCATACCAAATTTCATCAAAATCCGTCCAGTAGTTTTTGAGTGATGCGTGCACAACCAGACAGACAGACAGACAGACAGACAGACAAAAATTCCAAAAATTGGTATTTCGGTATCTATATCGATAACTATATACACTACCGCTAAAATTTTCAAAAAATATTTCATGTACAGACACGGCCCCGTTAGAGTTTTATTATATGTATATAGATACTAATTGGGGTGTATGAGGAATTGCGCTTTTTCTGTTACGCGTTGTATATGTGTCGAATCATTTATTTCATCATATGTTCACGCGTTTATCTCCATGGTGTCGGCATTGTACTTTTTAGGTGGTGGGCCCATTCCCAGACTGAGGTGTTGTACACAAGTCTTAAAACCGATGGTATAGCGATAGTGGTTTTCCTCAGGATGCTTTACTTCGATGTGCTCAACATCATTCATACATTCATAGTGATGAAAATGCACCTAAGTATATTTTTTAAAAGAATATTGGTACTCGCCAGGTATCACAAGCCCAGGCCTGACGCATGAGAGACGGGGTCACTTCCAACATCGGTCAATGTTTTCATATCTCGTTCCATTT
Organism: Ethmia dodecea; assembly: GCA_963855545.1. Taxonomy (NCBI): domain Eukaryota; kingdom Metazoa; phylum Arthropoda; class Insecta; order Lepidoptera; family Depressariidae; genus Ethmia; species Ethmia dodecea. The sequence goes on from OY979449.1 coordinate 6,813,515, forward strand.
GGATTGGAGTTATTCTACATGGAAATGAAAATAATCCGAAAATTTTAAATAGATTATTTTTGGATTAAATTCGTCACATTTGCCTAGAATTTCAAGAATATAAAGGTACTAAAAGTTCCCTGGGAGGTTTTGATGATTAATCAGTAAGTGAAAGCTTTTGTATGAAAACACCATTTTTGTATGTTGGGGGAAATCTCTAGTCCTAGAGAATTTAAGAAAACAATTCACTAATAGGAAGGTACGAGTATACTATGCATGAGTAATGTAGGAAACCTATTCAAAGTCAAACGAAACGAGGGCGGGGTCGCTGGTCGTTAAATATTGTTAAAATAACACCGAAAACTAAATAATTATTATAAGTCATCCCCAAAATATCAAATACAAAACATCCCACGTCCAAAATAAACGGAACAACTCATGATTCTATTGTAAGCAAAAAAGAAATTTAATCATGAGAAACAATAATAATGACTTCTAAGAAATTAGACCGAGTGTAAGTACAGGAGCCACGCAACTTAAACTTACTTGTTACTTTTTTAATATCACAGTTAGCATTACATTTGAAATCGATTTTATATCTGAGTCATAAAGTATATTTTACTTTATTCACTGTTGATGATTTCACTATTGTTAAGGCTGTATGACTATCAATTATGTCCATAGTGTATGAGAGAGTGCTTTGTGATCGAGCAGTAGCTTTCATTCTGTCACTCCAGCGATTGAAAATTAAAGAACCGATATAATTTAAGAGCCACTAGTGATGGGAAAAGAGAAACATTTTTCGGAATTTTATGCAGATATTTTATTGATCACACTTACTATTTACAGTAAAATTTACAGTAACAAATGTTATTTCAATTAATATTCTGTCTTTGAAATAGTAACTCTCATAAAAAACTCTTTCTATTTACGAGTGATGTTTTCCCATTCAGTTGTAATTGCGCGTTGTTTAACAAATACAAAAATATCTAAATTTTCAATGATTAAATAAATGTATTCAAAAATTATAATTATATTGCCTGTTGACTGGCATGTGGACTTTGTTGATAGTGACTCTGTCTTCTGAGTCGCGGGTTCCATTCCCGCCAGGGACCAGCATTTGTTTGTACGCATAAACAAGTTTGGTAGTTTTGTGTCTGGCTGTTTATCTATTTAAGTATGTCTATGAATTGTTTAATGCTTATAATACAGGTTATATCTGTACCTAAATGATGTCTCAAAAGTTATTTTTTTTCTAAGCCCACCTTCGTGAATATACATTTTTTCTAAATGTATTTTAATTTGCGACTAAGAAATTGAAATAGCTACCAAAATATTTTCATTAGATAGATAGACAACAGATTTCGAAAAACTTAACGACAGTGTCGCCTCACTACTGCGGTCCGGCATTAACACGTCACTCGTAGAGATGATAATAGCCCAGGAGCCGTGCCCCAGTTAATTGCTTTAATAACTTCCTGTGTCAAAATAACAAAAGAGCGATGCGGTATTAACAAATCGAGTAATGACTCCGGCTCCTGAACTATGTTCTAATTGTGTATATGAGTTTGAGAAGGTATTGTTCACCATTACTTTTGTGATTTACTTTCAATGCAGTAACTGTACTGTTTGATATACTTAACATATTTTATCATACTCGGATTTAATTTACCTAGATACTTACTTCCCACTCACAGTAGTTTTTTTCTTATGTTTCCCTTACAATTGTAGTTTTACTTTAACACGACATACTAAAAAGTATTTTTAAACTCAAATTGCACAAGTACGTTCAACAAGCGTTTTCTGTTATAGTTTGTTAATGTTTTTATTGTTGAAATTATTTCAAGTCATATCCGACTGGTTTAGCAGTGAAGTACTCCATTGTGAACATAAAATTGTGGGTGCAATTAGATTGCACTCATTACTGTTGTTGGCTTGCTTACTTACAGAGTTACGAATAATAAATAATTGCGCTATAATAATAAATAAATAAATAAATGGATAAAGGACTACGTCACTTCATTTATGCATAATAAATAATTAATGCAATTAACACTTCTAAATAAATATATAATATATTATATGCCCAGACAAATGTCCTATTACACCAGTAACTACTCTTTGACTAGGGAGAGCAAATTTTGAATATTTACGGAAATTCCTTTTATTTAGTGTAAAAACATTTATTTATTAAAAATACTTAGTATCTCTATAAAATGTTTACCGTTGTTGCTTCTCTGTTGCCTTCGGGTATTTCTATTGGTTGTTGTTCTAGACTAAGTAAAGCAGAACTAACAGTATGATTAAGAATCCGAAGCATTTATATAAAAAGAGCATCTTCAGTAGTATTGTGTTGTGATCGCTTTTAATATTACTTGATTACCTATGAAATTGCCAAAAAATCCTAAAAAATATTTTTATGTCCAACTTCTGTAATTTTGCGGGTAACTCTAGGATTGTTGTTCAATTTTAAAGTTGCCTATATTAGTGCAACTATACATATATAAATAACCACCATAATATCTTAATTCGTGCAGTTTTTTTAAGTCTGTGCTTAGCATTATTTCTAAACAAAAAAACAATAGTGTCTCTAACGCTATTACGCTAAAATCTGTCCATCACTGCGGTTTAAACAAACTTAAAGTGCAAATACATATAGATATAGTTATGTATAAGCAATAAGTGTTTGTTGATAAAACAGAGTGCAAGCTTGCCAACAAACTGCTACGCATTTTGGCGAATATTTACAAGCTAAAACATGTGATTCGTATTGTAAAGAAAAAATAATATTAATAATATTTTGTGAGAATCTTATTATACGACTAATACAAAACCTCAAGGAAGGAAGCATGTCCCTCGGAATGGCCGTCACGGACGATGGCCCTTGAGCCGCAATTATAATTACCGCTTCCTCTTCAACATTGCCCCGATTTGTTCGTCACAGTCCGAATAAAGACCTGTCTACACTTTAGGATGGTAATTTTTGTGTCATTTTTGTACTTTCTGCCGTAACCGATTCACTCGGGGCCAACATTTGTGTGCATGAACATGTCTGTTGGCTTCATGTCTGGGTGTTTAATATTTATTTAAGTGTGATTTATCAGTTGTTTAGTACAGGCTCTGCCTAGTTTGAGACTGAATAACCGTGTGTAAATTGTGTCTCATAATTTATTATAATATTATTATTATAACTATGCCACAGTGGTAAACAAAACGGAATTAACGCAGAAAGTCATATACATAAAATAGATATAAGATAAGCAAAATGTCAGAATCCTATAGTGCCGCTTTGTCTGTCTGAACTGCACCAGAATTTAGTAATGCTATCGACTTAATTTTGAATATCTAGTTTCAAAAAATATTTATCCAGCTTTATTCGAAGTTTTAAGTACTAGGACAGGGATAGGCATAAGAAAGAGCTTCAATTGCACATGGTCTGGTCACCGCTGCACGTTGGGGGGCGACACGTGCGGTGGTAACGGACTCCGATGTACATTTTTTTTTTGAAAATTAATTTAATTTTTTAACAATAGAATTAAGTTAAATCATTATGTTCTACGGAAAAAAAAATGTACATAATCTTTCTGAATTAATGATAAACGAGCATAATTATTATTTTTAGTGATTTATTGGGGGCGATTCTGCTTAACACCGACTAAACTTATTTTCGTTTAGTCCAGTCAGAAGCTGTATTTTAGTCGTGATTTCTTTACTTATGCACAAAAAAAGTTATGAAATGTCTTAGATGACAGGACTAATCTTAATTTGACAGTCACTAAATATATCTCGTTTTTCTAGGAGAAATAAAATGAAATGAGTAAACTAAAATAAGTTTAGCCGCTGTAAAGCAGAATCAGCACCATGTTTAATGCTAATGTTTATATTTTAATTTTATTACATTTACAATAACCAAACAAAGACTAAAGCTTCCATTGAATTTGCATTCAACATCGTAATTGCTCAGCACGTGTGGACACATGTAGGGCTAGACAAACGTAATTAAATATTTCTTAAGCTCAATGGAGCAAGGTCAGTGAACACGTGCGATTTTCAAGAGACATTGTAGACCTTTAGTCAGCTGGTAAGTTAAATATATTTAAAAATGTAGAAGGTACTATGTATGATAAAATTTCAAAGAATTCTTGAGTTAGTGTAGGAACATACTATGCAAAAGTTACGTGGCTGAAGTTCGGTAGAGTTACGCTTGCAATGCTTTTTTGATTTTTTAAAATAAAATAATAATTAAAATTTTAATAAAATAAAATGATAATAATAATAATCTCACGCCTTTTCTACCCCCGAGGGGGTAGGCAGAGGTAGTCCATTACTGTATATACCCACATTTCACGAGATATATTGGACCCGTAAACGTGATAGGTGGTGAGCCCAATTTTAATAAAACACATAGTTATTTAGCAATAACTGTGTTTCAAAAACTAGACATTTTTTTTTCAGCTTACTCCCTGAATTCGGAAGCGTAGGTACCCCTTACACCCTGTATTTCTGTCCTGTTATTTAAAATTTATTAAGTATTTAATTCTATAATTCATGCCACTGAATAATCCAATTTTGTTCATGTGAAGAAAATTTAGGGATTATTTCCTTCATATGAACAAACGTTGACCCAGCAATCAGCATATATTATTAATAACAATTACTGCATTACTATACGTAACAATAAAGGGTATATCAAATAAACGATTATCTGTGCAATTAGAGTAATTCCGTCATTAACATAATTGTACATATTAGTTCTGACGCGATGAAACCTGGACTGTGAAATTACAACTGCCTTACATTACATACAATAAGTGCTAATTGTGTATTACAACAAAAACATGTATGGATGCTATCTACTTAAGTTTCATTATAACTTAACAGACACTTAACGCCAATTATGAAGGACAAAATTATATTAGCAGACGTTGAATTGAATATTCAAACGATTTTGATCCTACCTACCTCGACATTATGCCTTATCAAGCGTAAGAAGAGAATTATTGAGCGTAAAATTATCTTTGTCAAGACACTAGAGAAAGGGGGAAGGCGTATTTCTTGATAAATTACAATAGAATTTTAATGTTTCCTACGAATAGTAATGTACTTATAATTTGTTTGTTTTATTATCTACTTTGCATTTTATTGTATTTAATTGGAGCAATTTGTAAACTCGAGTGTTTATAGGGTTCAGTGGGCGCTGAGTAAAATAAAATCTAAGGGCTACGTAAAATATGCAAAAAAACCCTGTATTTTTTTTATACGAAGGTAAAGATGTTTAGACATAATGTGCGTATAAGCTTGTGTGTATATAAACAGAGGAATTTTTACTAGAATATTATATTGGTATGAAGCAGGTGATTTAACTCATAAGTGAACGGTTTATCATATGTTTTTGCTAAGATAATTGCTATTTTCAATTTATTCATCTAATTAGAGGTATATTCAATGTGCACGTCTCCGCTAATAGTGTCACGTAACATTTGAAAAAGAAAAGAACCTTCTATGGTACAATATATTGTACAACTTTTTATTCTGTACCCTTTATTTTTTACGACTGTTTAATAAACTTAAATTGAACATAATACCTGTGATAAATGCTCCGTCACTTTACATATTCTTTTAGGTGGTCATAAATATTTATACCTTGAAAGGTGGAGATAAAATTTGGTCCGTGCGTGGTATTAATTGCCTATGCTAAATGATTTCTTTACAGCCAAGTATTTAATCGTTATGAGCAGGTACATGGGACGCCTTAGGTCTAATTGTACACCTAATACGGACACTTTGATGCGTGATCTGAAACATATTATAACAATAATTATTATGAATTTGAGTGGTAGGTTTCGTGCACAAATTCATTCGTCCTTTTACATTGGTCATTTCATTTGGTCAGCTGTGGGACTGGTGTCAGGGCTGGTCAGTGGTTCACTCGAAAAAAAAAACTAAGAACACCTAACTCTGAACTATTTTGTAATATTTTGATTAAAATATTTTATTTATCTCCACGAGAACGGGAACTACGTGGGTGAAACAGCGGGGCGCTTTAGTCTAGTAGTTTAAACATAATTTTAACTTTACATGACCTGTTGAACCTTTTTGTTGAAACCTGTTCTTAATTTCATGGTATAGTAGATATCAGGTCTAATAAAAACATCGATATTCCTTAAATAACAGTTAATAGTATAAAGGGTTCATAGAAGGGCACTTGAAGAATGATGGATGACAATACATGGCAACAAGTTCCAAGAATATACCTCTTACAAATCGCTAAGTACATTCATATTGGAAAAATACGGTATGTACTATCCTTGTTTAACAGATGTATTATCAAACCACACGATAAATTTACAGGTAAGGAACAAAAGGCAGACAAATAAAGGTATTTATTGAAACTCACACGCTGGCCTGGTTCAGCCTCTTGGAAGATTTAATTGAGGCTTTGTTGCGAGTACAAAACGGCTAATTGTTGGTTCAAGTGCTTATTGCCGTGTTTACTTCAACATGGATATAGAAAATCGAATTGAGTATATTTACTTATTTTCGGATATTGTTTTAGAAATGAAGTATACAGTAGGTATTTATTTCGTGTGGAATTATAATTATTATACTAATCGAAAGTAGCTCTCTTTGTCTGTCGTTTTTTACATTTTCACGGGTAAGCCGCTTATGCAATGTCTTGATGAAATTTGGCATTGAGACAGCGTATATCTTGAGGAAAGACAAAGTCTACTTTTCATGCCGAAACACAGACGAACTCGCTGGTAAAAACTACTAAAGCTAATATAAATATAAAACTACTTAACAAATCGAACCTGAAATTTCCGGAACAGTAGTCAGAGCTTCTAGCACCCAGGCTAAAAGTTCAACGTTTATAATTATTTAATAATTTTGTTTTTTTTTATAAAGTTATTTTATGTTAAGTCACTTCTAGTACATATTCTTTTTACAGTAATCTTTGCTCTTAATTGTTGCAATTTGTACTTTCAGCACAAGAATGTTAAGCCTCAGGTGATTTAAGCAAAAATAATAGTGTATTATCATCACCATAAAATAAATGTTCCTACAATCATTTTGTCTTTAAAAAAATATATTGAATCTCTAATAATCCAATAAAGGTAGTTTTTATAACAGAAATGGGGGTGGGGGGAAGACCTCAGAAAAAATTCTGTGTATGTAACATGAATTCACTTCTCTAATTGCTTGGTTAACCTGTCAAGTTAGCATTTGAAGAAACACTATGATTTTCAATCGACTTTGACCACCAGTAGGCCGCTGCTGCTTGAATAAAACACATATTTTTATATCTAAAGGAAACATTCCTAAAAAATCGGTACATATAATGTTTATTTTGTAATCATATTATTGTAATATTTTACATCTGTTTAATAAAACCATCAATTATCTCCTTACCTACATTGTTAAGTGATAACAAACTATAGTTCTTGTATATAATTCTGTGGTTTTAATTGTATTCATAATTGCAGCTGTGTGGTTAAGAAAATTAACAAGAACGGGGACGATTACTCTTTTGTTACCTTCTTTTGTGATATAATAACATGACTTTTCATATTGAGTAACAATTTTATCCTGTTTTATTCTTGGAATTTAATGTTTTGTAGCAATTTTTTTAGGTCTTCATTGTAAATTTAAGCCAGCTAGTAATACGCAACCTCTTGAATGTAAGAAAGATAAATAAATTAAATAGTTTTTTTTTTATTTTGTAATTTATCAACAACTAGCGACCCGCCCCGGCTTCGCACGGGTGCAATGCTAACACTAAAACCTTCCTCTTGAATCACTCTATCTATTAAAAAAACCGCATCAAAATCCGTTGCGTAGTTTTAAAGATTTAAGCATACATAGGGACATAGGGATATAGGGACAGAGAAAGCGAGTTTGTTTTATACTATGTAGTGATTGTCATGGAGTAGGTAAGGTTAATGTTTTAGATGTATGGACATAATATAAAGATGGATATTGTAATTTATTTTTGTGATGTTTAAAAATAAAGAGACAAATTATTTATGAATATTATATTTTGTTATTAAGCACACCGTGGGTACTTAAGATAGATGAAACTGTTAACTGTTATTTTGTTTGTTGTACCCTAATTTTAGTGGGTTATTTAAGTTTTTATAATACCTACTACTTATTTTATGTAAGTAATTAATAAATACAATATTTTTATATGTCTTCAAAGAATCTCCATTCTTACTCAACAAAATGTTGATAAGGGAGCCACAAAAAATAGCTTCTCTAATAGTAAATACAAAAAAATAGCTTCCTGTCAAAACAGTAAACTAACTTCCAAGACAAAATAATTCCACTATCAGGCGATAAATACACAACACAATCGTAACTCTGTTATTATACAAGAATAAACTTCTCTCACCTATCCCTATCTAACCCTAAATCGCGGAGGCGGTGCCATAATGACCGCTAATGAGTGTTTTTATTATTTCAGTTGTAAAATAATTTCTTACGGTGCCTCTTTATACCTAGATAAACATCGAAACTCGCTTCGCACCTCAATCTGATAATCGAATTAATGCTCTCATACCATTTCACGCTTCTTTATTGCTTTTTGTGTGGTTAATACGGGGTTTCGAATGGAGATTTTGGGTTATCAGTGCATTCGATTGAATTGATCTGAATTTTTGAAGCATTGTTATGGAGAAGCAAATTGGTGCGGAAGTTTCATAATTTATGCGAATTCGGATACGCACTTTATTAATAGAAAGTGTTTGGAGAAAGGATTTTTCTTCGAATATATTGATTGTGTATTTTCCTCCCTTTCACATTATTTATAAATATTGCGTATTAATTTACTTACATGCTTTTAGATCTGTATTTCAATCGACATGGATTTTAATCTATAAGTCGAGGGTTTCAATCTTGATATTGCTTATATCGATGAATCCTAGAAACGCACAACACAACCTCTACATCGGAAGTTAAAAAATCAAAAAGGCACTGGATCGGTTTATTCTGTCTGGTAGGCTTAACCTTCGAATGACGACGCCCGTGGTGAAATACAACCTTCAACTTAGGAATAATGCTCGGGCCAGGTTGAAAGGTGAAGTCTGTATGCACCACTAGTATGCCATAAAACATCCGCCGGTACAACAGCGAAACAATCAGCAGTGGCGATCAGTCGATCGGCAATGCAGATAACACGCCCCGCGCCCAAATAACGCAAGTATCAAGAAAATGTATCATAATGAACGACTCCTTAATTCAGACTGTTTATCTTTTGTGTTATAACGACCGTCGAGTGTTGATGGCTCTTAATAACATGTAATTTTCATTTCTCGATTTCCGAATTGTGTTCGACATTGCCTAATTTAAGCAATATTTTCCGCGTCCGTGAATTTTAAATTCACTTTAAAATTTCAACTTATTATTCAAATTCAAAAATCATTCTGTACGTATCCTCCTATTAATACGGATCGTTAATATATGTTACAGAAAAGAAACATTTGCTCGACGTGTGTAACGATTAAAACGGAATTAACAAAACAACAAACCTGATAGATCCCAAAGAAAAATGACAGATATAAGGTGTCGAAAAGCTGCGCGCACGCTCGCCACTTGCCGAATTCTAAATATAAAATCTTATTTAAATTTAGCTATCGGGAGCGCGTAATTAATACAATCTTTGTTAGAGGGTAATTTGCCAGAGCTAATGCTGGCGTGTGTAATCTTCAAAGGGGATTTAGAAACACGCGTTCTATTCTATTTCAGTCGAGTTCTGAAACAGAGAAATATTTACAATCTCTCTGGAACACTTCGGCGCATCCGTCGGTCGTTATGCGCAAACGCATTGATTCTCTGAGTTGTGAGTCAGTCGCGAGATTTGATTGGATCGAGTCGGGATGAAGATGCATTCATTAACATTGATGGTGGCTCGCATTCCTGGCATCTTATGGCAGCTTTTATTTAAAACTTTTTATACTAATCTGAAGTTGATTAATTCATTCTAAGTAAGAAAACGTGAAACCGTGAAAGGTGCTAGTAAAGGGATTCATTACATATAGTTACTTATGATTCTTACCTTATTTGAAAAATTATTTAACAATAAAAAAAACGTTCACGCGTTATGACCTGGGATCGACAGATGTATTCCATTACTGGTAATACCTACTTTTCACTATTTAATTTTTGGGACCTACAAACGTGACAGGATGCTGTTACAGATGCCACAAGCTAGTGGCATATGCCTACGTAAGTTTTAGAAAAAATAATTGGGACCTGCTTCCACCAGGACTCGAACCCGAGCCTCATCCATAAGAGTCGGACTTATTACCAAGATGACTATCATCGTAGACTTATTTAAAAAAAAATAGAAGTTCCAGCAGACAGTGATAGCCCTGACGGTTAAAGAGCCGGCCGAAAATCAGTGAGGCTCGGGTTCGAATCCTGGCATGTACCAATGAGTTTTTCAAAAACTTACGTACATATTTATCACTAGCTCGACGGTAAAGGAAAACATCGTGAGGAAACCCGCAGGTCTCAGAATTAATTCTGAGACATATGTGTAAATAGACCCGGTCCGGCGATGGGCTCACCACCTATCACGTTTAGGGGTCCAATGTATCTCGTGAAATGTGGGTATATCCAGTAATGGAATACCTCTGCCTACCCCCTCGGGGATGAAAGGCGTGAGATTATATAATATATTCCAGCAGACAGAGATATCTAAAGACATTGCTGGTACTAAGTGTTTATCGTTACTGATTTACAACTTAACATTTACATCTATTACAATAAAGTGGGAATAAGTACAGTATTACTCAGCCAATTGTGGTCAAGACTGCTCAATTTGTCACTTTTACTACCCGCCCGTGGGTAGTGACGGAGAAACAAATCAAAATCACACCATCACAGACATTTCAATAAAGAATCTAGCCAACGATATCTTATTTCCGACACTTCCCTGTCATTTCCAGCATTGCCCACGCGTCAAGTAATTAAAAACGAAAATAAACAGAGCGCTTCGAATCGTAAAAGAATATCTACGCCGGCTATAAATGAGTACAGATGAACGTAGAAGCAATAAAACTGATTCAAGTCGTAGAAATAAATCTTATGAGTGTTCAAAAAGTATAGGTGAGAATATTCACGGGTTTATTGTAGCGCTTTGTTGGAGATGCCAAAGTGCCAAACGAGGAATGCCATTACAATAAAAGATTCACTCAAACGCCATGTGCTATTGAATGATTGGAAATTATATTTATTGTGGCAAGACAGTAAACTTTATGGTATTTGAAATAAATACTATTAATGATGAAGAAATAAACCGCGTGTTTAATACAGCCGTCTAAAGTTTTAGTGCCAACAAGATTGCAACGGCTGATTTACTACTCAATGGGGTGCAAATGCAACAAAGTATAAACGTATATAAATTTGAAGACGTAAATGTGTGATTGCGTGTATACCTAGTTTTGTTGTAAAGCACTCAAATGCTACCTAGTCATTAGGAGGATCATTCATATCACTATTTCCAAAGCGTTGCAATAAAAATTGGTCCAGATTCCAACATCGAAAATAAGACGTTTTTTGGTCGCCTGCCAAGTTCATTATGAGCGTTCATGAAATTTCACATTTGAATTATTTTACTGCCTGACTTATGGCCGTTACTTAAATATTTGGTAAACAGGAAAAATATGGCGCTGATCGATCAAATATAATGTGGTATGCTAAAATAGCATCTTTAAGTGGATCGCCGAGAAACGCTGCGAGATCAGAATATAATTTTAAAAGTTTTTGTTTCAGATCGAAAGTAGAGCATACTTGGTAGGCAAAATAGTTAATGTAACAAAATAATATTTTTTAATTGCAGACGATAGACAATGGAATCATTTGTTACGGTACATAAGAATTGAGAGGGCTAAGACACAATGTAAACCGCAAAATTTCATAATAACAAAATGGACATTGCATAATTCCAGTTTGCAATATGCAAGCCAACAATAGAACAGAACATTATGAATCATGTGCGCCTGATCCACGCCGGTCGAAGATTATCGAACTAGAGCACTAACACTTGCGGGATGCATTAAAACGCACGTGTACCTAATTTACTCCTACAAATAATCCTCTAGGCAGAGACGTCCTAAGACACTATTTGTAACGAACAAATTTATCACAAAATTATACACATCTTACTTAGTGCTCTTGTTCAATTACTGAATCAAATGGCATGGACGAAGAGAAATAATGAGAGCCACTTAGTAGGTCCCTGCATTCAACCCAGACGCAATCGAAGCAAAGGCGACGCACACAATTTTAACAATGTAATAATTGATGCATCAGACTATATGACATTTGTGGCTAATAAGTTCCAGACATAAAATATCGCATTCGCTTTCCTCGACCGTAACAAAACGGACTGTGAGAACCAATGCGCACTAACTAACTAGAGCTCCCTTATTTATAGTGTGCCATCTGTCAGATCGTAACCGTTCCAATTTCAAATTCAAACAGAGTTCTAATTGGATTGTATTTTTGTTTAAAGTGCTTCTAATAAGCCAGATTCATAGAGTGTGGCAAATGCATAGGAGCGCCGAATAACATTTCTGTAAGTATCGACGATCGAGTATTATAGGAACACTATACTGAAATTATGTGGCCGAAGTTCTGCGTGGTTACGCTTGCAATATTTTTCAAATTACCGACGAATAGCGAGAAAAATTCAAAAATAGCAACACAATACGAAAAAAAATACGTCGCGTTTTTTGTGTATGTTAAGACCAGCCGTTGAGTTTCGCCCGCGTAGTTTCAGTATGTCATCTTACTTAAGTGAGGATTCTAAATTAAACATCGGCTAATTGGAAACCACAACCTATACTCAGCACATTATTTTGAGCTGGGTCTCCAATCAAATCCTATTGTATCTGCTTTTCGTAAGTAGACAGGGTAACGTAATACTAAAACAGACTGGTGCAAAAATTAGGCTCAAACAGATTCGAACTTTTCAAATAAATACTGAATCCTATTCATATTTTTCACTTACGTCTCACTGGAACACGCACATTGTTACAATTGCAACAACCACATCGACGTATGTTTACGTGTTCGCAATTAGATCATCCATTGATGTATTGGTTCAGGTTTTCGGCATTAGTGTGCGTCCGATTGAGAAGTAACACGAGGCCTGGAACTGATTAGCGGCAAGCGTGTGTTAGTTAATACGAAGACATGAATAGATTCATATGTTGTTGCGCATTAAGTATGCTTTGGATTTTATTATTTAATGATTCATCTTAGGGATATAGAAATAGTCGGGAATGCTTGCGCTGTTCACGTTGAAAAGCCAGTAATAATAGAATATTGGCGCATCTGCCCCAATGTATATGTTTTAATGTTATTACTCTGCTGTATGATATTTCGTTCCAGGTTATTTTAAGAGTGTTTTATTTTTTTAATTGCGATCCGTGGATTATTTTCTCAACGTCCACTAAAAATTTTACAGCTGTTTTTATTTCGCCGGCTGACCGATGACAGAATTAAGATTGTTTATGAAGTTAATTCTGGGGCGAGAATTAAAAATTAAAAGGTATAATTTAAACTTTATGACGTAAGCCAAACGAAATTGTATTTCATATTTCGAGTCAACAAACATGGTGTTGTCAAATTTACGATTGCGATTTTCTTGAAATATTGTCGTTTTGCGGGATTTCACGACTTCATGACATCTTTATACATTAATGATGAAAATGGTTACCTCCCAATACACGGTGGAGTCAAGGTGGACATTATAGCCCATACTTTATCAGATTAAGTGTGAGGAAAACCAGTAGTGGGTGTTGTGTTGATACATGATGATACAAAATTTATAGTCATAATAATATTTTCCTACTAAAATTATAAACACAGAAGTCTTTCACGCAGCCGTGGAGCAATAGATGAACATGATTTTTTCAGTATAGACAGTTGGAAGAGCGGGAATTGTCAAATGCTAGTTTTTATCACAAAACGCGGACTAAGTCGCTAGCAAAAGCTAGCTAGCTAGGAAAACACTTTATAGATTCCCAATTTGACTTTGCCTAATACCATTAAAGTTGGATGTTTCTCCATACATAAGCACACTAATACAAACATTTCCAAATAGAAAACAATGTAACCAAACAATGTTCAACGTAAATCGCTGGTCAGCGCTCATTTACACAATCACGTTGCACTTTATTATACTTACAATAGAATGAGTGTTTCGTAACACCATCACGAAAGCGCCTAAATCTGAAATTAACGTGTGTATAAAAACCATAGCTACTTGACCTTCCTCACGCCCCGGAATCATAACAAAGTAGAAATGACAAGCAGCACCAAGAAGAAAATCAGAGGTCCAGTTTGTTCGGTCGTTATACCAGAGCTCGGCCTAAAGCAGTGCCATTAATGTCGATCATTAAATATGAATTATAAATATAAAAGAAAGCATAAGAAAAGCAATCAGGGCCGTCCATTATTAGATTAAACATCTCGCGGTTCCGACGTGGTCATTGCGTTTCTATGTGTGCGTAAATTGAACACCCACATTATTTTTTATACAGTAAAGTGAGCGAAGTTACATTACGATTTACGTTCAATGGATTGTATTGTTTTATCTTTTAAATTGATTGAAACCTATTTTTACCCGACTACGGCAAAGCCAAAAGAAGGTTTATGTTTTAGCAATTTGTGTCTGTGTTTGTAAACTAAATTACTCATCTGATTTTAATGTATCGATTCATTATTGTAGGTCCAGGTGAAATAGGTTACATTTTTGAGGTAGGTAGTCGGGTTTTAGTTTCACCTATGGAACTAACGTCTGTCTACACTTAATATTATAAAGATTTTGTATTTTTGTATGTTTGTAACAAGTAAACTCAAAAACTACTGGACCGACCGATTTAAAAAAAAAATCACTAGTGCAAAGCAACAATATAACTGAGTAACATAGGCTTTCTTTAATTCCCGTATTCCCACGGGAAAGGGCACTGCATGGGTACAACCGCGTGGAACTACTAGTCTATACTAATATTATAAAGAGCAATTTTTTTTATTTTTGTATGTTTGTTACGAATAAACTCAAAAACTACGTACTTCTACTAGACCGATTTTGAAAATTCTTTCACCAATATCAAGCTAAAATATCCCTGAGTAACATAGGCTATATTTTATTCCCGTATTCTAACGGGAACGGGAACTGCGTGGGTGAAACCGCGCAGAACTACTAGTTTTTTATAAAGGTAGAGCATCACCTGTGCTCAAAATATGGCAATATAAATATCAGGTAATTGCCTGAATACTTGAAACACGCACAAAATATTATCAGGAAATGCATATTTATTTTTTTCAACAGCTTGTCGTATAAATAGACTAAATAAATTTTTATTTTGCGACATGTATTAATTTTAGCGTAAGCTTAAATTACGATCTTGCAATTATTATTTACACACCTAGTTAAGTTTTTTTTCTTTCCTACTTATTTATACGTCTAATATAACACGTCTACCCATATAAAATGGATTGGATTTCAATAAAGTTATTACAGTACAGGATTAAATAAAAATAATACCTCGTATCGTATAATAAATCAATAACTTCATTAGACCGTGCTTCTTACTATTAGGTTTGATGATAGTAAAATGATTTGTATTAAATACGACAAATATATTAAATTGACGAATATTCTAAATTTCAATGAATATTATTTTCAGCTCTTAAATTCGTTTAGTTTGCCTTGAAAACTATAATTTGAAGAGTCATCAATCTTATCACTGCAACATTCATTAACACGTCAAAACCTCTTTTAAAAATCTGTGTCAATGTCATATTTGACAAAAATGAAAGAAAAAGTTACCCACTTTTTTGTAAAAAGAGATAAATATTATTAAAAATTGAAGAGCTGAAATTATTCAGTCATTTGTCATCATCATTCAGTTACTTATAAATTATGTTTAGGGAAAATTTGTGATCCATAGTATTTTGTCTGTATTTTTGCATGTGGGGCTTGGTAGAGGTACCTATTTGATCACTAAATAGGTAAAGGATTAATTTATAACGCGATAGCCTGATGGTTTATTATTAAGTTTCATAGACAGACTTTCAAAGACACTCGCAAACATTTATATCAATTAACCATACGCGCCACAGCCTAGCTCGTCAGACACAGTTCCTCGTGACGTCACGCGTAGAGACGTAGTTCCAATAGAGTTGCTCCAATCGATATTTATGGGCTAACAGAATATAGAAAATCGTCTTTTAAGTTACATTTATTTATGCTTGTCTTCATAAACATAACAATTGTCGCAAGTGTTTATATTTAAAAAGTACATGTGATGCCTACAATAAATTTGTTGGACTTGTTTCTTTATTTGAAACTTACCTACAAATGTATAAAAAGTTCTGTTACTATAACGCTTTTCTTCTGATAATCATCATTAACACAAAAGTAACATTACTACTAAGTACCACCCGTAACCTGTGCCATCCGCAGATTAATCGGGGCTCTTAGACCAAAACATTATCAGGTTCCGTCACACTCTGTGTAATTTCTTCGTGACCCCTAATGAGTGACAATAACGCAACGGAGCCAGCACTTACATTATGAGTACGGGTCATTATGACCCCTAGCGTTTATAAAAGTAATTACAATAAAGAGTGGAATAGTGTTTGTGATAAAATTTGTATAACAATGATCAGTTGTAGATAAGGGTTTTGGGTAAAACTCATCGTAGAGCTTTGACTAGAAATAGTATTTTTTATAGTGAAGGTACGAAGATCTGACAGTCACAGGTTCGATTCTGGGTCAAGGCATGTACCTACAATGAGTTTTTGAAAAATCTACTTTGGTACATATTTTATCACTAGCTCAACAGTAAGGAAAACATCGTGAGAAAACTCCTAGTCTGCAAAATGGGTTGTGTTGTTACACTTCTTAATGCTGTTGCACTTCGGTTCAGCGATCAGTTTACCACATGGTACATAGGTACATCCGTCGTTCAGGGATACCCAAATGGGTACTTCCAGAGATGGAATGTATCTGCCAACCCGTTTGGATAGATGTCATGGATATATTTAAAAACTTTTCTGACATTTGATAGTTTGGGCTATAACCCCCTTAGTAAGAAGAACGTGGTTTGGAAGATAGACTAAGACTACTAACCTATCTGTCAGATTTTTTGTAACCAACTAAAGGTCAAAAGTCATTTATTTTCTATAAATGCAAAAAGTAGGACTAGGAAGGTCAATAGTCTAATAACAAGGCACTCTAAGCTTGTCCATGAAAATTGGCTAAATGTAAACAGCTCAGCTCGGCTGTTCATCTCCACCGACGAGTTGCTGGTTCTAAATGGTACCTCGACAAGAACCAGCAAGAAACTCCATGGCAGATCTTTTTAACCTGACATACCCTAACGATATCCTTTGCAAACACAACCGAAGCCGACCAACTTTATAAACGTGCCTTCAGAACCACTGAGAACCTCGTGAGTCGTGATCTAATTCCATTACATTATAAATTAAGGTTTAAGATAAATAAAAATAAATGCTGTATGTAATTACCTATTTTTTATTGCACATCGTTATTATACAGGGTGCACAGGACAGGTTGGTTCAACTAAAACAGTGAATTCAGACTATTAATCAGATCATCGGAATTTATAACGTCTTACTTTTTTGAAATCCTTTCAAAACCTATACAGTTACAGTTGGTATCTGTGTACAAGTACCTTTATGTATCTCTCCACTAATAATAAGTAGTGATAATTTATTTTGCCTCTTCTTTATTTATTTCATATGATCAATGTGGCGCTCCCCTAAACGCCGCGCTGGTGATAAGACTTTTGTTTTCGTGATTGCTCTTTGTTAATCATACTTTCTTAATTAAGGAAAAAGTTGGAGCTAATTTTGTGCGATCGAGCGATAACAAAGCGGCAAGTTGGATGTTTGGTTGTGTTAATGAGTTTGGAGTTTCAACTGTAGGTTCGGTTGCAAATAAACATCAGTTTTCTATCTACACTTTAATTATGACAGGTGGCAATTAATTTAGTGTTTATAATAGGAATATTATTTCAGTTTTCAATAAAATAAACTCACGTAATATCCGCGAAAGGGTTGGCACTGTTTTCTCCTATCCCTAATTGTAAGAAGAAACCCTTAAGTTTAAATGTACATAACCCTTTACGGGTTTACATTCACACATCAGCCTCATAATTATCACTTCCAACTATCACATCAGAAGTTCAGTGATAAAAAAAGTTTTTTTTTCAATTATTTATATAATAATCTCGTTTATACCATATTACCTACCATAATATATTAAGTAAGATAATGGTATGGTGGGTAATCATTTCATTTAATTATTTTGTACACTGTAACTGTCAATAATTAATAAATGTAGTAGAGGTATTAAGGGCTCATAGATTCATAAACTAATTCCTGTACCGAAAATGCTATAAGGAAATAACCCGAGCAGACTACAGTCGCTTCCACGTGTACTTTTAATAAAGTTTTGCACACCACAGACCGCATAAGGACCTATCCTTTCAAAACGCCAAATCCCGCCTAGCCGTGGGGCTATTCTCCTATCAATCTCGCAGATGATAGCCCGCTATCTCAAACCCGGGAACACGAGATGCATAATGCTCGGCTCAGATAGCTGTCTCGTGCACGAAGCCTCCAAGCTTCGCAATTTATTGTTTCACGATCTCAAGCCAGCTCATTATTAAAACGGTTTGATACGTACAGAGGTGTTGCTGACGCCCCGGGCAGCCCTACGCCAATTACTCTGGCAAACCGTGCCCTGCCATAGTGGTTTGGCTTTAACTACGCCTTTCTTGACTTTTAGTGGCGCTTTGTCTTCTGTATCTCTGGTCTCCTGGTACTTTTGATGTCATATTATTACAAATCGTGGCATGTAAGTGAATCAAGGACTGTTAGAGATTATCTACACTCGGTCGATTATTAAATTGTATTTGTCAAAACAGGTTTCTTTATTGGTTATCATTAAAATAAATATCTTATTAAATATTATTATAATATTAATTTTTAAGGTCTTTGTAACTAAAAAAAGTTAATTGTTATGTAATCATAACAAGTAAATAATGATAAAATGTCCAATACTTTAAGTAACAAAGACTATTTGGGTATTTTCATTATTAATTGGACCACGGAAGTAACAATATTTTCTGACACACAATAAAACGCGGTCAATGTAAATGACCAAGAATCCATTAGAGGCATAAAACGACGTCGATTAAACATCGAACTAAAACAATTTTCTTCAACTTCAACAAACAAAATCGATTGGGCTTAATTGTTGTCTGATCAATAACTAATTGTGTTCACCACACGTACGACGATAAAGAATAATTACTGGCTGCCGGCCAAATAAATCGATCCACATCAAAACGCGAGGTTAATCCATCATTTAGATATTATGGCGCGATTGAAGCTTACCGTTTTTAATTTCCAAAATTACACCGCCCGTAAAGTTGAGTGAAGGTGCCTAAATACGTTTACATAATTACCATGTCGTAAATTGTCGAACATGAGTGGAGGGGGCAGGGAGGCGATCGAGGGTAAAGCTAAGCGTAAAGTTCACCTCAAACGCTGACCTGTCGTGTTATTTCTGTAATCACTTTCATTTCATAAAACGCGACATTAATTAAAATTTAGTTTCAGACCATTAGTTGCCGTCGCGTTTCTTCAAGTTTCATTTTTTCCTGGCTGTAATTATAGAGCGTGGGTGCGAGGCTAAATGGGCACGGTAATGATAAATAACATTGTATTGAAGGTAGCCATGAATTTTGTATTCAAATTAGTGCGACTAATAGGTGCGAGGTGTGGATTTAAATGTAGAGTTGAACTGCAATGCGCTTTTATTAATGACTCATAATTATTATGTGACGTAGATTAGAATAAAGCCAACAAATTTTTTAGTAAAAAATCCCTTACATTTGTGAATCAATTACAGAAACATTTAAACCTAATAACCTAGAGAACACGACCTAAATTGTATTATAGATAAAAATACTTAGTAACGGAGATAGTATTAGCACGACCAATACAAGTCCATTACCCGTGTGATTAGAAAACGAGAGCCTAACCTGAAAACTGGTTTAGGTCAGTTTAGACTCGTGACTTGTGAGATTTTACCGGTAATAAGGCAGTGTACACACTGTGCGCCGAGTTATTAATTAACAGGTCGACAGCAAACAGAGAGCGGCTACTGGACTGCGCTCGGTACACAAAGGTGTTTGCTAAGCGAGACTTCGAACCAGCGGCATGGAGAACCTCATTACCGTGATTCTTAGAAAATTGGAAGTGAGAAACTGACTTAAAAAGATGATGCTACCTAAGTGACATTCTTTTCCCGCCATTTGACAGAAACTTGTTGATTCAAGAGTTGTTAATACTCGGAAATATTTCGTTAGTTTTTTGTTTCTACAACGTTTGTTACAATAAATAATTATTATCATACATTCATTTTTCATTTAAATAAACTGTTTGGTAAAGTAGGTAATTAAAGAGTACGGACCTTTTGTTGATAAGGGTTCTCAAGTTTTTGTGAAGTGAATGCGTTAGCTACTTTATGAATATCGAATACCGACTCTACGGAAGGCGGGTCAGAATATATACCATCCTTTAATAATTAAAACCAAAATACCTCAGTAACTCTCCAACAACTGTGATGTCAAAAAAACCTCTGCGCGTCTCACTATTGACAAGTCAAACATTTGCTCCCAGGTAACTGACCGACACAACCTCGTCGAAAACTCCAAACACTTTTTAAAATTACTGCACGGTTACACCGCGAGGCTATAACAAATGTCACAACACTGATCTTCAATCACGATAATAGTGTTTTCGTGATTTTCGCGCGCTTGGGCGGGCGGCGTGGAAGCGTGCGCGGGCGCCGCGTTCCGATCGGGTTTGTCGGCGCACGCTCAATAGGCAAGTTTGTTTGTTATATTGTAAGCGTTTTGTTAAAATCTGGATGAGCGTTCTCTTTTCTGCTTACAGAATGCATTCTATCAATCTATTTATGTTGCAAAATATATTTTTATCATTTAAATTTCGACTTGGAATCTTACAAACCTTTATGACAGTTCTGACCAATTTATTTAGGATATAAAAACTTCTTCGTTGATTACTTTTATTTGACAGACGGCAATAAACAGGAAGACACGATACGTCTACATCTAATACTGTGTTCCAGCGCATTACAAATCTATGTTAGTGAGCCAAACAACTTGTCAGTATCAGAGATGATATTCTTGCAGAATTAATTTTGACTTCTTACCCTAAATCAATCTCTGAGTATATAAAAACGCAAATAATATTACGCATAAAACCACTGAACCGATTCCGAATAATTGTAACAGATGACTCCATGCCTATTATTTATCGGGACGTGGAAAGTTATAATGAGGCAGGATCTATTTTGAAACACACTTAGGATAAGAATACACGGTTATAATACGGGCAGTCTTATTCGAGGGCGACCTTGGTCAGTTAATCGAAAGTGTTGACATCAGCCTCGTGATTTATTGTTACATAAAATCAAATCGAACGACGTAAAATTAAATATTATTGCTGTATTTAAATGGGGAATGTAGATCTTTTGTTTTATTGATCTGAAAATAAATTGAAGGCGGTTTCCGTTGCAAACGTGATCATCACAAGAAATAAAGCTTTCTATGAATGACGTAAATTCGTTCTGAAATCCGTATCCCGCCATAAACACTAAGCCGTAGTATACTTAACTTTTTATTTGTGTGTAAATTGGCACACAGTTGGTTTTCTCACACATTATTTTTCTACCGACAAATAGTATCAATTTATGTAACTTTTATCATTATATTTTTTACAAAATGTTATCTCTTTTTGGCTCGTTAGATATAAGTCCGTGAATATTGTAATAAACTCTGAATATTTTCTGAGGCAGTAACAGACTGCAATATCGTGATTGGAGACGAACAAATTGAACAGGTGAATGAGTTTGTGTATCTGGGTTCAAAGTTTACAAGAGATGGAAAGTGTGAGAGTGATATTGAAAGAAGAGTGAATGCAGGAAACATGGTGAATGGAGCTTTGCACTCCTTTATGAGCAGTCGGAAGGTGTCTAACAAGGCTCGTTTGGCTGTGCAGGGGGGGGGGTGTTGGCTCCTACACTCATGTACGGAAGTGAAAGTTGGGTATGGCAGAAGAAACATGAAAGCAGAATAAATGCAGTTGAGATGAGAGCGTTAAGAAGTATGATAGGAGTTAAACTGAGTGACAGGATAAAAAATAGTGAGATAAGGAAACGTTGTGGTCTGAAAGAAGATGTAGTGACAAAAATTGAGAAAGGTATGCTGAGATGGTTTGGCCATGTCGAGAGAATGAATGACGAACGATTGACGAAAAAAGTGTATAAGGCGAGTGTGAATGAAAGTGTGGGAAGGGGTAGACCTAGGCGGACGTTTCGAGACCAAATTGGGGACGTTTTGAAAAAAGGCCAGGTCAAGAGTACCCTAAACCGAAGAGCATGTATGAAAGGAATAATGAAAGTGGACGAAGCGAAACAAGTATGTAAGGATCGTAGCAAGTGGAAAGAAGTGGTCTCTGCCTACCCCTACGGGAAAGAGGCGTGATTATATGTATGTAAGTATGTATTTTCTGAAAACCTTACTGAGACACATCAGGAAATGGTGACAACTGTCGTCAAGTACCATGGCGGACGAAAACATTTATTATAAAGTGGCAAACGATTTTTAAAGTATATTTAATAGTTTTAAATTACGGAAAACATGGTGACGAAACCAGCTTATCTAGAATGAGCGCCGACAAAATATTTAAAACATTTGTCTTGTTTCGCACGAGAAAGAGCGGGACTCAAGAATTGATTTTAAGGCATGTGCAAAAGCACCCCGTTCCGGTGATGAACTCACCACCTGAACCGTTTAGGGGTCAGTAAAAGATGTCCACTGTGAAAAATGAATCCGCAACTTCTTGCTCAGTTAATTTTACTAATTAGAGCATTCGCTAATAAAAGTCTTGATTAACCTAATTACTGCGTGGCACGGGGTCATCGTTGTTAATTACGACAATTGCCTCGCCAAATCTGACTGAGAGGTAGATTATATCAGTAAAAGGTCAAGGCCAGAACTCTTGAACTTGACCTTATGACCTGCAACTTATGCTCTAAGGACTGAGTGGGCAGAACATTATAGTCATTTCCTTTCAAGTTCGTGCCTTATAAGCAATATGTAGGTGTACTAAATTGATAAAAATTCACTTAGAACTAGTAAATACATAAGATTACAGTTTTTTTTACATTGTAGTGTAGAGTAGAAAAGACATAGAATAACTAAACAGGAAATGTAAGTAAACATATAACGGCAGTCTCATTTCCTCTATACAAATAAACTTAATAGCAAGACAAAGACAGTAAATTGTGATTTAGTGTGGGTCAATTAGAGTTTTAATCACGACAATAGTGTGCGATATAGTGTGTTAAGTAGTGACAGTCGCGTACCGATTGATCATAGAGCTGCAAATGTCATCGAATTGAAAATTATATATTTTATACATGACTAGCGACCCTCCCTCGCTTATGTAAATAAAATATTATTTATCTTCTGAACGATACAAGACATGAAAATAAAAAAATAAAAAAAAAGACGTGTGGCACTCGGGGACTGCCGCGGTAAAGCTATGGCATAGCATTTTGTATCAACAAGACTGCCGAAAACAAACGACGTTAGACAATGCACGGCCTTCAAGCCACACCTCCGTGCCAAACCAAACATGTTATAAAATACCGGTTTTTACTTACATTTTGATATTTATTTCGACACATAGACATTCAATAAGATAAATATTTCTATACGAGAAATATAAATAAATATATATTCCTTGTGGGAAAGCGGTAGTAAATTTGTTGTTTATATTGACCATTTCATATTCTTCTTAACCCTATAGCCCTTTCGAAATGCGGGCGTCGTCCACCTAATTGTTGTGAATTAATTGTTACATCCATTTAAAAACCACGACAGCCATTGTACTCCTCTCACAATTGTCGCCTTAATTCGTCCACACAGATTGGAGCAGTAATTTCTCTTATTGAACAAACCAGTGAACTTAATTGGCTATTTGATTATATGAAATATCTCGTGAAATGTGGGTATATCCAGTAATGGAATACCTCTGCCTACCCCCTCGGGGACAAAAAAGGCGTGAGATTATATTATTATATATTATTGATTATATGGGTTCTACTTCTTTTAAAAATTACGTTGTTAGTCAGCTTCCAAAAAATACATTAATCCCTTTCAAAACAAAAAATTACGTGTCCAAATTTTGCAGACATCCTATTAAAAACGTGGTA
Source organism: Ethmia dodecea (assembly GCA_963855545.1). Taxonomy (NCBI): domain Eukaryota; kingdom Metazoa; phylum Arthropoda; class Insecta; order Lepidoptera; family Depressariidae; genus Ethmia; species Ethmia dodecea. Next base: position 6,837,852 of record OY979449.1, read on the forward strand.
TCTGCCATTATTTCAGCTACTAGAAGAATACAAATAAATGAAGGTAATCAACATCAAAAGAATGTTATATTTTCTCCTGAGCTATTAACGTGTATTATGGCGGATAACTCATAAATAAGTTTATAAGCGTCAGTACGTCCTCAATTTATGTCGCATTTAGCAATCGTTACATTTTTCAAGCGTCATTTATCATTAAAATGTTAACAACGGCCTCAGTTATAATATGAAGTACAGCCCGTCCTGTCAAAAATAGACTTTGTTAATATCAAATCATTTATCATTCATATGTAATTACACAAACGTGAAGACACTATATTTTTAAATATTGTACATAACGTACTTACTTACACAAATTGGTAGATTTATCGGGAGTAATTTCTTGAAAGTTTTAATTGAGAATCTCTAAGAATTTATATTGCGTCATTGGATCTTTTTTAGTACACAAAATAATCCCAGGTCCATCGCATATTTATCGAATCTTAAGATTTTAGTAACATAAACCCCTAATTACTTTCTAAATCCGCTAAATCTGTTATTTTTCTAAAACACGTAATAACGTCTAATTTTAAAACCCTCTAATGAACATTCCCGAGGGCAATTAATCAAGAAGTATTTCCAATTTCACAGTGGCGAGCATGCCTGCGTCACATCTCGGCTCGTGAAGTGTGGAAACGCGAAATAAAAGCAATTCTTTCTAATTAACTAGAGTCTGAGATTGAGTCGAGTGACTCGAAATAGACGCACGACCGAAGAACGACTGATTTACGAACGGCGACTGTTCCTGGACGCATCCGAATAATTAACGTGAGGTATTTATTTGATTGTTTTGATTTCAACGGATTAGAATGACGCGCGCGCTCGTGGAATGCTCACCGCGTTTTGGAACGTAGGCTCGTTATGATTTTTAAAGAATGCAAGTCAGTTTGTTTCTTCAGTTAAACATTGGATTCTTTCTTATCTGGTGATTAATAAAATAAATGTTACCTATATTTAGATTGGAAACGCAATTTGAAAACTACACGTTCAATTATAGAACTGTTTTTAAGAATCTCACAGATTTGATGCAAATTACTTAAATACTCAAAAGGTTTCGATTATTACACAAATTGAACATTTTATTAGTTACAATCAATAAACTAAGTTGTAGCATTTTGAACGACATTGGGTTCGATTCTGCATTACAGCGACTAAACTTATTTTAGTTTATTCCTGTCTTTATTTTACCTCAAAAAAGGAAAGGGATAGAAGATAACCTACCGAATTTAGTTCTGTCAGAGGCTGTATTTTAGTCGTGACTTATTTACTTATGCACTAAACACGTTATGAAATGCCTTAGTTGACAGGACTAATTTTAATTTGACAGGACTAAATATCACTCGTCTCTTTTCTTCTCTATGAGAAAGACAATGACACGACTAAACTAAAATAAGTTTAGGCGCTGTAATGCAGAATCGAACCCATTGCTGCCTCAGTAAGTAGGTACTTGTGCAAAGCACGCGATCCAAAATTAAGCTCCTCAGTCTGATATCTCATACAAAATAAAATTATAAACTAACTGATTGGTGATATATCAACGCACAGCCTAAACCGCTGGGTCCAAAGACTTGAAATTTTGCACATACATAGCTTATACAGTGTAGGCATCCACTAAGAAAGAATTTTGCACAATTCAACCCCTAAGTGGGTGAAATAAACTTGCGCGAGCGAAGCCGCGGGTGAAAGCTAGTCTCATACAAAATAATATTCTAGTTCATCTGATTGTTATATCTAGGAGTAGAATCAGAAGCAGTGCAAAAGCACACACAGTCTGTAGTCTGTTGTAAGCATATCGTAAGCCATGTATACTAGAACTTTTTTATTGCACAACATGTCAAATATCATATTTATCACTAGCTCGTCGGTGAAGGAAAACATCGTTAGGAAACCCGCAGGTCCCAGAATTAATTCTGGGACATGTGTAAAAGAACCGGTCCGGCGATGGGCTCACCACCTATCACGTTTCTCGTGAAAAGTGGGTATATCCGGAAACGGAATACTTCTGCCTACCCCTTCGGGGATAAAAGGCGTGAGAATATTTATTTTTATTTTTAATATCGCAAAGATCACAATCATAATTCCCTGATATCCGTGTGACGAATTCTCACTTTCCACTAAAGGCGAGGCGAACAAAAAGAGATGAAGCGTAACTAATGAAAGATCACGTTGTGATTAAGCAGCGGCTGTCATCGGTGCACCGGTCATGCACCCGGTGCATACCCTGCCAACGTCATTAATTGACCGTTTCATCGCGGTAATGTTTCATTAATATTCAAATCTAATTTTAAGGGACAACAGATTTCTGTGAGTCACAAATTTCAAGTCTAGAAAAAAGGATGATATTAAAACGGAATATAATGTTGTCATGTTTGATTGTTATTTATTTTAATGATCTTTTTTACGATTAATTTATTATTAATAATTATTAATTTTAGGTAATCGGGTCACTCATCAAAATACACGAAAGCGTCTATTCTTGTTTAGAAAACATATTATTATTTTATTTTTCAAGTTATTTTATATTCATTGTCCTCTTTCTTAGTCAGTCCCTCACTATATCGAGGACTTCTATCACTTGTCTATCAAAACGATAACACGCACTGTTGCAATGCCTGCTGGTAGTTTTAATAGCGCCTGGGCTACCATCACAAAGTTCTGGATGACAAGCTCCACCCACCACGATGTTCTAAATCCACGTCGCCTCTTCCTATCAAAATAAAAATAAAAATCTATCTTCTCCATGTGACTTTGTTAACTTTTTTAATGGTTATTTCACCATAATCCATGGCAATAAAAAAAACTAACGTAAAACATTACGAGACAAATGTCCTAAATAATCACATGTAGGTACGGATATTGTCATTAAATCACTATTCAGAACATCTCCACCTTAACATTCAGGTCTATAAGGCACAACGATACAAATGCACGCAAATATCGCGGCGAGTGACCAGAATTAATTGCATTAATTATATTCGTTTAATGTCACACCTCGGTTCCCGTTACCTCCGAGAAATTCCAACAACAAAAAGATGAGTCAATAAAATTTGCATGATAATGACAGATATCGCTCCACATTCGGAACGTTCGGAAACTACTCGTCATTAATAACCCCGTATAATTAGCGACAGTATAATATTCTAATGGAGCATGTCCCTATTCGCATGACGCTTCTCAATAATTTTCCACTCGACCAAAGCTTTGAAATCTGCTCAGAATTAGAGGCAGTTATAATAATTTTAGTGATTAATAGACTAATATTTAGACAGATTATGCGACGTGGGCAGTAAATAAGAATTTATGGCCTTAATGTTGCAATTTACATTGATAAATAAATGTGATGCGGACGAATAAAATTCTACGGCTCAGATGTCGGTATTCTTCACACCTTCCGTAGATCGTATCGGTTTCTATAAAATCGACATACTCGTAAACTCAAGTTACCTCGTCTAGTTAACATGACACGTAATTCCAAGTGAAATATTTCACATCAAGTTGACAGGTAGAATTAAGTCGATCGTCGAGATAGGCATTAAGTGCACCATCGAACTAAAATTTTTGTCACATCTCCCATTACTAATCGAATACTAATAACCTTATAACATCGGATCGTATTACTGTTAAATTCGTTCTGTCGTGTGTGGCTGCCATAAAAGTTTCCAATTTGCATAAACCTAACGTCTAATTTGAGCCCATAAGTAACATATTAATCAAACAGCTTTTTTAACCTCAGATTCTTTACTTGATCCCCAGTATCGGAAAAAAACGGTAATATTATATTAGGAATCTTATCTTTAATTTGCATAGAATTGTAATTAAAAGTCTATTCAGCATTCGACGCTCTCAAATTTTATCCGAATTATTGACAATCGATAACGATTGATCGCTGACAAGCGAGTCGTTTGTTTATTCTCATCTGTGGAATTAATAAGGTTTCTTTATCTTTATTGTACCGGATGCGAATTTGATTTTTTATGTTTTAATATAAATTTTTTAATTGGAATATGGGCTGGGTAGGATTTGTTAGTGTTTTATTGATCCATCACAATTCCATTCAACTTACAAAACAAGGAAGGTAACGAATGGACTTATACTAAGGTACGTACGTTTATAATTAATAACTCAAAGGCCAAATAGCTAAAAAATATCGGATTGTACACACACAAGCTAATTACACACGCGTGTCGGCCATATTGAGATCCGATAAAATAACAATTAAGGCAGCATTAATGGACGATACAATGGCGTCTCTCGCGCTTGCGCCCGCGTCTCTCTGATAAATGACCTCTTCTCCGGGACGCTAACGGCGTGTGTTTGATTTATAACATTATTTGAATAAAAAAAACTGAAAAGGAATTGTTTATTCAAGCGTAATCGATCCAAAAGATCGCTCGGAATGTTCGGGCTCTCTAATTACGAGGAGAATCGTCTATTGTATTCGAGATTTGAAAGCAAAGCTCGTTTGTTTCATATGTTTTCGGTTTGTAGAAGTAACGTTTATTGACAGTTGTATAAAATCGGTTTGTGTTGTACCATTTTTACTGTTATTGTCTTTAATTTTAATTTATTATTAGTTTTTAAGTGTTCATCGCGTCTATAATCATTTTGTTAGAATTGCACTGGTTTCCTCTTGCCACAGTTTGTTTGTGACTTAATTTTATAAAGATAAGATATTTTCTAGACTGTTATTGATTAAACGAAGAGCCTAAGTGGAATTTCCATTCAATGTGTGACTTCTACAGATTGGAAGGTGTGTGTTTTATTTAAGCTGCTTTAGATCACGCATCTGGTGTCACTTAACTAATTTGGCGTTAACGCAATCGAAACCAGGGACCAATGTATTCTATATGCGACATAAAGTTAAATTTATAAATATTATTAGACTACTTATACAACGCGTAACAGAAAAAGCGCAATTCCTCATACACCTCAGTTAGTATATTATATAATAAAAATATGATGCCATCGAACTTTAGTTGTGTCTAACCAATTTTCTTAAATATCCATAAATAATAGCACGATTTCCATAGATATCACTAAATTCAGCTACGCTAATTCATTTTTCGTAAAAATTTAACACAGACATATATTTAAAAAATAGCTGAAATCGATTAAATAGTCGATATTGAACAAACTCATTTCAGGAATTGCGCTTATTCTGTTACATGTTGTATATCTTTTATATTATTTAAAGCACTGTTAATGAGCAATTAACAATGCTCTAAATACTCGTGTTACTAGTGATTTAAATATTTAAAACAAGATTTTAAATAGCCGCAAGCGATCCTGTATCAACTCTCAAAAGGGTACAAGCCCAATTTTACGACCAACATAAACGCCACATAAAAAAGGATAAGGATTTTTAATTTCTTTCAGCTTAAATGAGACAGCGTTAATTTTAACCCGTCCTACGTGAATGTGTGCTACACTAATTCTTTGTCATTATATATTTTTTTGGTTGCATAGCTGACGATCGTAAATAATGTCGCGTTATATTTGTTGGTTTAACGTTAATGTGTTTCATATAGATGAAAGTTTAACATATTTTGTAGAATAACTGAGTTGACAGTGGGTTGTTCCTGCTCTCTCTAATACTAATGATTGGTTAAAATATGCTCAATTATTATTTTTGACACATTATCTGAAATATCTTTCTAAGCTATGATTCGACAAACAAAGAATAATGCTTAGCCCCAGATTATTTTTTTAAGATTTATCCTTAAGATACAGGTTATTTTACTATGTTTTGATCAATCATAACTCCACTCAAGACTCAGACAATAGCCTATGTTTTAGTTTTTAATTTGTTATTATTACATAATATCAGTTATATATGGCAGTGATAGCCTTACGTTTAAAGAGCCCGCTTCTCATCATGATAATCAGTGAGGCGCGGGTTCAAATCCTGGCGTATACCAATGAGTGTTTCAAAAAACTTACGTACTTACCTAATAATCACTAGCTTGAGGTGAAGGAAAACATCGGAAGGAAACCCGCAAGTCAAAGAATTAATTGTGAGGCATGTGTAACAGACCCGGTCCGACGGTGGGGTCACTACCTACCACGTTTAGGGGTCGATAACTCGTGAAAAGTGAATATTTTCAGAAATGGAATACCTCTGCCTACCCCGTCGGGGATAAAAGGCTTGAGATTTTTTATTATTTTTTTATTTACATAATATTACTATTTAACATTTCAAATATTACTTTAATAATACTACATACCTATTATACTATACTTATTTTTAATTCTTTTTATTTTTAACGCTGATTAGCAGCTTATGTAAATGCTTATAACCTCTGTTATACCTACCTACACCGTGATATACTGTGACACCTACATTATTCAAGTGTAAAGTGATGTTATCTTTGTGACTAATAAATACTGTGATGAAGATAAAGTCAAAACTTTAATTACCGACAAATTGTTGGGACCAATCTTAATATATGTGGTCGTCAAAGATGCATTAGCTTTTAATTTATATGGATTCAAATTTCAACAAAAACAGCTATTTGCAAGGTTAGCGAGTTGGAGGTGGTAATTAATTATACATGTCATTTATTAAGATGTCTATAATCAAAATTTTATTCATAACTAAAAATAGTTTACTAATTAAAATATGCGGAATGTCATAAATTTTATCGAATTATGAAGATAACCTACTAATGCTAAATCTTGTTTATGAATATTTAGTACATGATAAAAATAAGTATGAATGAAAAATTTGCTAAGTAGATAAAAATAACGATAATTTATTTAAATATAGGTAACCTTTATAGCTGGTGGCAAGTTTTGATTCAGTATTATTTGATAAATAATTATAAGTTAATAGCACGAAAATAAATACGTTGTTTTATGGGTTCGTATCATGGGCAAATAATTGAGGTTTAGGTATAGGTTCAGACTCGAGGCGTACTGAGTAATAGTCACTTAACGTTCACCGACAATAACACATGATTGGTACACTTATTAATAGGGCCCTTCTACATGAGGTAGTTTAAAAAAAAACACGTGAAACTCAGTTTTCACTTTTAGAATAGATAACTTTAAATAAATGGGATTTGTTTGTGTAAAGAATTTTCAATTTACGTTTAAGTTCCTAACTAAACTGCAGTAGATTAACAAAAATATTGACGATAGTCATGGCAATTGCTGTACGTAATACGGTCATGACCCAGCCGCGTCGTACTCATATATTTACTTTATCTTGTTCAATACACTTAAATACAAATTAATACAAGCAAAGGACCGGGCCTTAATGGCTCCACAGACTGTTTATTTTACACCTCGGACGGGACATGCGAGGTGTTCTTTTCTTAATTTTTTATTTCTTACACTCGTGCCACGAGCATAAGCTTTGAGCGCCTCCAAAAATGGTACATTCTAGAGTTTTTCTTGAAATCAAACGCTAAATTAGGTACATTTAAGGTTATAAATTGTTATTATTATACAATTGTTTTTAGTTTTATATATGAGTCATAAATATTACTTAAATTTTTTGACGATTTACTGTAATGAATGTAATTTTGATAACACCAACTTAATTCAATAACTTAGGTTAATTTATCTTACCAGTTAGAATAAAATTTTTGCGTTACTTGCATAAAATCAGAAGTTAATTTGAATAAACATACAATAATTAGCATCGCAATGCATATTTTCAAGTACGTACCGGTTATCGACATTTACAATCGAGAAAATATTGTCACGAGACATCACTGGCCGATAAAAATGCCAGGCCACACGCAGCCAGTCATTAGACACTTCCCAATGGAAAATAAATTAACGAAAACGAGAAATCTCGGCCAACCATTTTATACTTAATAGCATACATACATACACACATATGCTCACTTAATAGCAGCCTTACCGTAATCCTTTTCCAATGCTGGTTTGAAATACAGAGAGATTTTACAACACTATGTGACAACGCGATGTAATTTCAATAAGTTTTCATACAGTACTCATTATTATAAAATTGGAATGTTAGCAGAAACTGTCTTCTATCACAGAAGCTTTGCCTAAAGAAATGTAATAAAGAAGAAAACAAGGCAATTTAATTTATTGGGCTTATACCAAATATTTTTATAAACTATTTTTCATATACGCCAACACCGAAGAAGCAACAGGTGCTGCACTGACTAAGGGATAAGCTATATTACTGTAAAGTTTTATCAAAATCCCAGTTTTGTAGTTTTAGCGTGAAAGAGTAATATAAATAATAGTATGTATATATAAAAATACAACACAGAATTACGAATCAATGCAGCTCACGAAAATGAGTAACAGTAACTCAATTTGACTGCTAGACATATACCTACGCGCTTTACCGTGATTTTTCGAGCAATAAAACTTTACAGTTTACGACTTCTAAATATTCTGTACGAGAAGCTGATAATACTGTCCATGTAAGTATGCTGGTGACCAATTAAAAACTACAAATATGATCTTTTGTTCTGACTCTTAAAGTTTTACGCTAAGCGAATTCCTGCTGCGTTTTATGGTCTCGTGGATTGTTTGAATATCAATGATTGTTCATTATTCTAAAGTACTGGCTACTTACCAAGACGCTAGGAGAGAAGGATTTACGTTTCATTTTGTATGATTGCCAAAAATATTTGAAAGCCTTTATCTTTTTTTAACCGACCACTTGCATACTTCCCTCTGGCTTATATCTTGGTAAAGTACTGTAGCCTTAAACGTTTGTCTGATTTTAAATGAAATGAGAGACAGAACAGACTTTAAACTGAGAGGTGTCGTTAGTTTTGTATTCCTTTCCTGAGGCTGTCTTAGGCTACATTTTTACCCCACTGCACTAGGTGAAGGGTAACGTTTTTAATCAGTTGCAGTGGTTTATACACGCAGCTGTCTTTACTCACGATGGAAGTTGTTAAGTCGTGTGATACCCTTGGGTGGCTTGAAAAATTGTGACAGTTAGGTGACCACTATAGCCTAACCCTATCCCCAAATCTGCGGTGTAGTCGACTGGAAGATTATCTTATTCAGTGTGAGAAAAGACCATTAGCTCAGCAGTGGGCTGTTACGGGTTGATGAAGATACACGCAGTTGTTTTTTTTTTAATTTTGTTAACAAACAACAATGATAAGAAGTTAGCAATGAAAAATGCTCCATCCTTTTTAAAATTTATTCTTACTTCGTCCATGATAGTAACAATTAAAACTCTATTCAGTATGCGTAAGGAGACGCACCTATCCGCTCACCTGTTGTTTTGTTACCAATAAAAAGTGTTTATTATCGCTATCGCTATAAAAAGACGATTCAGATTCAGGTCAGCGTTGAAAAAAATAAAAACTGTCCACTCGATAATCTGTGCGTACTAAAATAAACCTTTTTATTGTTTGTATGTCACTTAATTAGAGCTGTTAGGACGTGCTTGGTGAGGTGTAGGTATTTCAATGGTGATGCCGAAGCGTAGTGCATTAGCCCTGTAAAAGATATTTGCTATGTAAAATAGTTGGACGTAACTATCGATTATCTGAGATTAGATAGACACAATTGAGGATACAAAAAGTAGTACAGTCAAGAGCACGCTAAGCTTGACACTTTGGACTTTGAACCGGCCCTGTATTCTATGGCGCGCAGTACAAATCAGAGCTCAGCTTAAACTAGTAGTGTCAAGCTTGACTTGCTCTTGACTGTACGTTGCGTCTAATTTTTCTACGATAATTAAACGATGTTTTTTTCTGAGTACGAATAGATATTTTTATTAAATTAAAATTTAGAGCAATGGTACCTACCGGTAAAAGCAAAACACGACTTTTGGTAAAGAAATCTTCTTTATGTTTTGTTTTATTCCCTTCGCACGGGTGAAAGGTTTAAAAAAGTAATTCACACCTTGTTTCATTTAAACCTGCCAGATACGTCTAGTTTTAATAACGTTTTTCATACATACATATGCTCACGCCTTTTACCGAAGGGGTAGGCAGAGACAATACTTGTCGTCGATACGTTTTTCAATGAACTAAAAAATGAAAATATTATCCGTAACCAATCCGTGTTACTAACTCTAAGGCTGGATTTGAAAAACGTAGAATAAAGCTTTAAAGTAGGTTCCTATTTAAAACCTCCTAAGCGTAAAATTTTCATAAATTTTTTGGTCGAATCTAGGCTTAGATGCAGTTACTGTAAAGTCGGTCCAAACTGGTTAATAACTTACAACTTTTTTCGTCTCACACTCAACATGTACCGTCAAAACAAAATCATAGTAGGGAGCTCCATTTTCCGAGTATCCTGTTAATTTACGACAGTACGCGTGCACTACACGCAAGTATAAATCAAGATGAATTACAACAATGATCGGATCTGGCTTTCGATGTTTAATCCCGCATTTATTGTCTAGTACAAAGTCGCGCTGTTGCCTCTATGGAGGCGGTACACTGGTGAAAATTGGGTCGACGTATACCATTTCATTACTAGGCAATAGAATTTTAATTCAAATTTTACGGTTTTCTGACATTCTAGTTTTGGTTACATTGTTAGTAATTGTTAGTAATTGTTAGAACGACATTTATACGAAAGCAAGGTCCGATCATAAACGTTTATGCAGGAAATCTTCTTGCAAAGCTTGTTTCTGAATAGTATGTTATATTTATGCAATGGTTTTGCATTTCAATACAATAGTGTCACAAGCAGTTATAATTTAAGATACATGCAAACAGTAACTTTATAAGCATATAATTATGGTTTACAATTTACATTCCTATATAACAGCAGCCAGCTATATAACAAATAGCCTTACCGCTTTTCTTATGTTTATGGGACTCAAAAAAGTTTTCTTACTTCCTAAAACTAAATACTTCTGCCAACCCCCTCGGGGATAAAACCTGAGAGTATATAAAGATTGATTAATTCCTACCTAGAATTTCATTAAGACATATGTACCTATACCTAGCTTCAGTTACAAATAATACCTGGCTGTCAATTAAACACCTACTGTATGAGTGAACAATGCAAACAATAGCCATTACATTTATCAGTCCAAGCCTAGATCTAGCTGAACCGATTAGAAAGTGCTACTCGATGTCCCAGTTCGACTTGACGTCTCATTAATTATTCCGGATTGTAGCTACCCGACCGATTTAAATAGGCTCATGTGGTAAACAAAGGTCTTGATATTCGGAGAACAATGCAATTGGAAACTACTAATGAATCGGCATATGATGCAAGCACTGCGTTGGATACCTACTTGTCAAATGCAAATTGTATCGTACCTTTATATCATCTGACTCAAGGGTGCCATGATATCTACGGGTGCTTGTTTGTAAAGGAAACTGTCAATTTCCAATGAGGAAAAATACGATGTGCTTTTTTTTTCTGGAAAAGAAAATCTCTCTTTACATTTGTATTTTTATGACAACTACTTTTTTCCCGTAAATGCGGAAGAGGTAGTTCCACAGTATTAAATATAAATGTCCCAAACATAGCACGACAGAGTGACACGAGAAGTAGCTTAGCTCTTCGCCTATCAGATATAAACATAGATAGGTACTTATGACTTTTGTAAAAAGCCTTACTGTTTTCGAGAAATTTTCACTATAATATTCAAGAGATCATATCTTTTCCTTAATCTGTATCTATACTATCTATATCTATACTAATATTATACAGAGGAAAGTATTGTATTTTTGTATGTTTGTTACAAATAAAGTCAAAAACTACTGGACCGATTTAAAAAATTCTTTCACCAATTAAAAGCTAGAATATCCCTGAGTAACATAGGCTATATTTTATTACCGTATTCCCACGGGAACGGAAACTACGCGGGTGAAACCGCGCAGAACCTCTAGTGCTTAATAATTTTAGTACCTATTTAAAAGAGGGTTGAGGAATAAATAAATAAAATCATTTAAAGTCATTCCTAGAAAAGTAGTAGACAAGCTATTGCAAAATAGCTAATTTAAAAAAATAAAAAATAACAATTTCTTTGTAATAATGAGATTTACTAAAATAATTAAACTATGTAGGTAATCATATTTAGTTAAGCTACTAAGTTTGGACTCAGGTGCCAAATTATCTCTTGTTGGCATAGAAGAGAGTGACTTCTGGCGTGTTATTTCCGGGACATCCTGTATTATCTTTGTCACTAGGTATTCAGAATTCACATTAAAAAAGTACAGCTATGTATGTGATAGTGAACCAAAGTGGTTCCAAGCCAGAAAGAGAGGTCTGACCTGGTCCACCCTCGCAAGTATGACCAAACCTGCGAATGCTTGCGGGTTTATGTCATCAGTACGTGTTTTACCGCTAACAAACATACATTAATATGGAAAGCTGCCTCTGCCAATGTGCCAGCCAACGCTGCCGCCATGAAGATGGCCATTGTCTTTCCAAAACGTGACTCCTAATGTTAATTGGGTGATTAAAACTCGAATGCGGGTCATTTCGACCATTACCAGTGGTAGCCCTTTTGAATATGTATAATAAAATTATTAGATAAAGTGGGTTCAATTTGTGTTAGGTTTCTAATGAGGTTATGCGCTTTCTTGTCACAGGTGGCGCTTGCGTGTTGAATGCGTAAGCACACAGCCGGATGCGCGAAATGGATTTTGTTGTGTGCGTAACTGTTTGGGTCGGATGCAGAATATTATATTAGCGCCCTTGGTGTGGGAGCTTAGATAGTAACCTTGATGAAATGTTTTATTACCACGATGACAGTGTGGCATTTAATTTTTGTATTTCAAATTGAATTTAGATTTTTTTTCAACTAGCTTAGGCAAGCAATATTGATTAATTTTACGTGTGAAAAGACCCAAGATCAAAATGTTGGGTTTGTTGCTTTATGAAGAGATTGACATTGAAAGAAATAGAATTGTCAAAAAGAGTTTCTAAAATAAAGTTATTTCTTGAAAATGTATTATTTTTTGCAAAAGTATGTAGGAGGTTATTATAAAGAATTCAGGTGGGGTATTCCATGGAATAAGTAGTTGACCTTAGGTAATTTTTAACTGATTTATTGCCAACAAATGAATGACTAACGCGTTAAAAATCCATTCCGAGTATCCTCCGTGACATTGCAAACAAAATAATAAAACACATATCGCGGTCAGAATTACCAATTAGACAATGAACGTTTAGGATTTTGTAAATGTAGAAAAAACAATACCCCTGGTGTCGCATAAATTGTTTTCTGTATAAAATGAGTACACCGAGCCATCTGTCAGAGTTGGCACACAGTACATTTTATATAATTTTTACAGGGGCATACGTGGAATAGCAATCGTTCATTCGTTCATTCGATCGCGCGAATGTCCTGCGACCGATGCGGCTTGCATTTGGAATGCGCATGAGCATGGCAGAATAACGCCACAATCAAGATTTCTTGGTCGCGATCTAGAAACAGGTGCTCGACACTTCGTGGAGTTGATGTCTAAATTGATACAGGTATTTTTAGATACAATGCTTTATTGTTTTCAAACTGTGCAACCATTTTGAATATATATAGGGAAATTAAAGAAAATACAGTTACAGGCAACGTGACATCGAATGATAACAGTATTGTTATTGGTAAAATACCATATTAACCTATTTACAAACGCACAACTCAACAATAGACTAGTGGAAACTGCAGAAAACGTAATCCACTTATGCGATACTGTTTATAATTCAGCTCATGGCAACATTGGAGCGCTAATACATGTGCTTAGCGGTACACTTAAAGAGGGTTCCAGTGCCAAATATGCACGCTGTAACAATTTAGTTTCCTTAAACGGTTTATAAAGCAGGACCGAACGACTGTAGCAAAAAGCGCTTCACTACTAACAGTTAGAATGCTTTATCTTTCTTTAATTCTAGACAGAGTGGATTTTGCTTATCTAAATCGTTTTATTTGCTTGATGGGTAAGTGCAACGTCAAATTAATGAGCAGGATTTATCTTGATGAAATTCAGTTTGTGTAATATCAACAGAAATATTGTTTGTGATTTGTTAACTTGTTTTAGGTAAGTAAGTTCATTCAATGCGAACATTCATTGAGGCTGATTTTTCATATTTATTATTTATTAAGCTCATTTCTACCGCTTTTTTGTTATTACAAGAGAAGTGGCACAACATGGTTGCAAGTCATTTCCTGTGATACATAAATTATTTTTTAAACTAATTAAAATAACGAATGTGGTTATACATTACAGTGACTAAAAGAGAATAATAAGCTTTTTCTAAGTTTATACCACCTTGAACTGCAATTCATAGAGATAACAGTGCTTGAAAGTACCTATGTGACTTGCAAGTAAAATACGACATCAACATTGGAACTAGGTGTGCATTTTTATTATTCTCATCATTTCACAAAATTTCGCCAGTAATAGTTGTTCCCGCGGCATCTCACAACGGAGCGGTACTTTTATTCCGTCTAAGATATTCATCACAAACGTGAGTGTCGTCCGTAACTACACAGGATACATCTATGAATGTCTTTATTACTGTGTTTTTAGTCATTTGTTAGATTTTCTCATAATGATTGTCTCCAAAACGAGTGTTTGTGCCGTCAAAAGCTTTTGTCTAATCGCTGCCACGATTTTTTGAGCGTTCACGTGTTCACTCGACTCGTTATTTTATTGTTTTAGGTGGTTTACTTGTGCAAGTCCATTATACTTGTTACTTTGTGGAATCTTGGTTCTTAGAATTTTACTAAATAAATTTAGAATTACATACACCTGATTAGCTGGATGATAAAGGAAAACATCTTGAAGAAACCCGTATGTCGCAGAATTGGGTAGTTGCCTTGTATTAAAAATATATGTATATAAAATTTAAATATTATTCATAAAACAAAAAAGTAATGTCAAAATTTTTTTTCTGTGTCATCTAACGAAAGAACTTACCAAATTCGTTTATAAATACTAAAATTAAAAAGGTTTGTAAATTTTGGCAGGTACAATCTAATGTAATCTTTAATTAAATAGTGACGTCATTATTTTATGTGAAAATAGTCACTCTCACTTTCTACCCATAGAACTGAATCTTATACCCATATAACTATTTTGTTATTGAAGGTATTTAAACAAAGATTTCACATAGTTTCTTAAGAATTAGGAAACTTGACAAGATGACTTGAGAGACTTGAGAAGAGTAAGTGGAAAATACATTGGTTATAAGCCCATTAGTGGGTGTAGCCACTTGTGTAAAAAAGTAATGAAATATCTCTGCCGACCCCGTGGGGGATATGGCGTGGGCCTTTTTTATATGTTTATTATCTACTATGTGTAATAATTGCTGGTATTTTTTGAATGGATAATATTGTTGCATTTGTAAGGTCGAAACAATGTCACCTACTGAATATAGCGAAGGAGATATGATGCCAAGTCCAGAGGCCCGTTGCCAAAACTGTGTATGTGCTAAACGTCGGACGATTAAACATAACCTTATAAAGTGTAGAACATATGTTTTGTTAGATTTGTTTGTCTGAAATCAATTATTCATAGCGCAACAATGTTATGCACATCACAAAACCGTTACTTGGAAGCCTTACACCATTCATTAGTAGTTTTACCGCGGTCCGCTTTGGCAAAACCGCTGGGCTACATAGTTTTAGCCACGGACGTATAAAATAATTAAATAACTAGATAAGATATTGTAAGCCCAAAACATTCTTATTGTGATTTAACTTAATTTGCAAAGCACACCATGAAATTATATAGTAATAAAAATGTAGGTAGGGAATGCCTGAGTGACATGATAGCCTGAATAGCTATAAGAAATGTCGAAAGCCTGAACACTGTAGGTAGGACTACTTTTAAAAAAACATTATTGTTACTTAATGTTTTTTTTTGTTATGGAACAAATATTGTAATTAGCAAATACAAAAATATACTTCTTTATTTTTAAAAGTAAGCACATATTAATTTTTATTTTCTTATCCCAGGCAGGGTTGCACCGACACCAATACTAACAAAATAACACCCGGTTTTTTATTGCAGCAGTCGACAGGGTTACATCGCAGTACAATTAAACATTTCATCCTAAATAGGTAAATATTATTTAGTACTGGTACTATGCAGGGATCGTTTGTTCTTTTCACCGTACAGGTAATATAAGAGTAATGACTTAATTTACAAAAAGGGTCTAAACTGTTTTCTAATTAAATTGAAAATTGGTAATCTCTTTCCCTCATTCGCGTCTTTTACTGCCAAGTGGGATTTGACACCACTAAGCCTTTTAAGACTATTATTTATTTATTTAACTTCATGTACCAAGAAAATTTACCTACACATAGTAACCTTAATGCCTAAAGGTCCACCTACCAGTCCACCATCAGGCTAAGCAGAAATAATTTGAATAAAAATTCTATTACTAATTAATGAAACATAACCTTACGGTCAATCCTAATTCTTGTGTTGATAAAATAAACTAATACATACTATATAGCATTACACGTCATGAACTGTGAATTTGAATGCCTGATCTAGGTTCGCTATATCTTTAGTTTTATTGGTAGGCCGTTCGTACCCCGTCCGTGTATTGACGATTTAATTACATTTTGATCCGGCTGCGCGGCGATATTGCGATGTGGGTGTCCGATATAGACCGTATGCAAATGGTAGTCGTCTTTGAACACTTCGAGGTGTCACGTCGGCTGTCTTTCTATTACCATACCAATGGAATTGTTATAATAAATAGAACTGCGGTCGTTGTATTAATAAATAGTAATATTTTTGAGTAGGTCAAGTAGAGCAGGTGTTTTTATCATATAAATTGTCATTGCGCCATCTTTTCAGCATTATATGCTGCTGATAATCTACGATATTATATTATGTCACCTACCTACCTACCCTTTGTCTGTTTAATTCACACTTTCCTTGATTAATTGAATTGCTGACTCAATATTTTTTATTTCTTTTAATTGACAGACGTGAGCTTTAAGCTTTTGTTTCGTGCAATTGTATAGTTTGTTTCTGTATTTAATAATAAGGACTGAACACGTAATGTATTATGCACAACTGCACAGTAGACGAGGTAAATGATGGAACCAAAACATCTGTCTTAAATCGCCACGTAGGGTTTAATAAATCAACCACCCTGTAATTCGGCAGGCGTTCCGCGTTCGACATTAGAATTTTCGCCATCGAAAATGCATTTTCCACACACATTACTGCTCATGTAACCCGCGGACTATAAGCTACATTTAAGTTAATTATAGGATTACAGCGGGTTGCATTTAAAGTGGTATTTTGGTAATATAATAGTCTGATGGCACGCCCGATAAGTGCCAACCCGATACTTGGAAAGCCTCGCTCATTACGCATTCGGGTCGCAAACAAAACGTACTCGGCCGCGAGGAACAAACGAATATAATAATTATGAGCCGAATGGATTAGACCGAATTAACGGTTGCGTTGTTAGGAGATTATTTTTTCGACACGTAGTACGTGGCGCGAAGGGTTGGATCAGATTTTAGATGTGTATCAGCATAATTGTTGTTTTTTGAGTCCGTTTTGTTTTGTACTAGCTGCACCCTGCATTTTCTACTGCATAAATTAAACGAATTGCCTTTATCACTCCGGAATAGACTAGCTTTTTATCAGTGAAAGAATTTCAGAATCGAATCAATACTTCCAAAGATTACCTCCTAAAAACAAACAATTTTACCTCTTATTAATGTTACTAGATGTGGAACGCGCTTTTACTTGCGCAAATAAAACATAGCCTAATTATGTTACCCTATAATAGCGTGGCATGATCTATTGCATAATTGAATTTTCTAAATCGGATCGGTAGCTTTAAGATTACCTCCTGCAAACACACAGACACTTATTTTGAACTGCTTACATAATTGCTGTTTAGGGATGTAGGATGAAAAAATATTTAAACACCCCAGCTTCTAAGCTCACCACCTGTCACGTACCTATTGGGTCAAAAATACATTGGTGAAAATAGGGTATTGCTACGAAAAATATGGTTGTAATTGATTCGCACCCATTTTCCTCACTGTGTTCCATTGATAGCGTTTCGTAAAACAACAGTGCTTTCGGTACGATCGCATTGCAAGCGATTAAGCGTAATTGCCCTACAATTAGGATAATCAGTTTCGTGCCTGCGCTATAGCGTAATATTTGCATGCGCTAATTACAAGTTCAAGTGATAATCGACGCTTTGGATTGCCTTCGTGGCTTGTACGGAATAGGAATATGTATGCCTTTTTCAACGATCGTAGTATTTTCAACAAAGAGTTTGTTATAATCTATTATTACGTTAATACAATATTATAATCCGTCAAGTAACGGAATGCGGACACAATAAGAGTATCTATAACTAGCTTTTACCCGCGGTTTCGATTGCTCACGTTTATTGCACCCCCTTAGGGGTTGAATTTTGCAAGATCCTTTCTTAGTGGATGCCTACACTGTATAAGCTATCTATGTGCATTTACTACAAATAAATAAAGCATATTACACTAATATCGACTTTTGATGTAGTATTGATTTTTGATAGAGAAGAGATAAAAATATAATAAGGCATAGAGGGGACAAAGCGAGGAAAATTTGAAGTCAAAAGTTATTCCAAGTGGAATAAGTCTAATACAATTTCGACCGAATGACAACTCGCGTTCATACTAACTGACATGACAAGGACATGACGCTTAGGCTTCAAAGTTTTGTATGAAAATATTCCATATGCCCCCTCTATGCCCTATTATATTTAAATCTCTTTGTGTATGGCTAACTAACTAGATGTTGCCGGCAACTCCGTCTACGTGATCTTAGGTCATTAAGCCAACTAAAAACTTTGTAGTGTTTCGGGAAAAAAAAGTTGTTTATGTTCTTTCTTAACATTTCTAAGTCCAGGAGTCCAAGGTAAGAAATGTGGATATTACCAAGAATGAAAACCCTTACCGACACCCTAGGGGAAATAGGCGTGAGGCTCCAAGAAGTCCTAGCATACGTCATAAGAACTACTAACAGGATTGGCAAGTATTTATATATAAATGTTAGAAGCTACAAGATGAAATCAAAGACTGTATAACAGTGTGTAATCACCTTATAGGAACTAATAGGCGAACTCTAGATGACATACGCTCAACTCAAAGTTCAAGGTGCTGCTGATGACAAAATTGAAAATATTTTCCTCCACATTTATAAATGTACCATAGAGTCTCCAAATCCTTCAGATCACCGTACAAGACTGACGATTTAAAAATTTATAAGTAGGTATGTATCTATGTACGAGTAGCTGCTGGTATTATGTCTTATACGGGATTCTCGCAAATCGGATGAGTGTTAAAAAGTAACCCACAATGAGTTTATAGAAAGGAGGACACAATTAAGATGCAACATAAGTACACAAAAACAACTTAATCTAACAGACATACGATAAATTGCTTTTCCTTAAGCATTTTGTATGCGGCTCAGCTTTATTTTAAGAAATTTGTGACCTCAGAATTATAAAATGAGTCATTCACTCAGCCGTTATTTGGCAATAAAAAGTTTCTAGAAGTATTTAAACCCTTCTCGCAAACAAATGAAAATGTAATAAAATATTTATTAACACAATAAATAAATTGACAGAAATATACGTAGCTTAAAAACTGTTGTCCCCAACCCATTAAAAGTTGTACATTTACGCAAATAGCACACCTATTTATGTTAACCAAAAATTTAACGCCTTTTAAAATAGTGACCTACCTTAATTTTATATTGATGTGGAGTAGTCTAAATTGTATCGACATATCACATTATTTAGGAATACCTGGTGATCGCAGAGTCGTTGACAGAGTTGTCTTAGTTGACTAAATCAGTTTTGTTCTTTTACACTGCGATTATCAAAAACCCTTCTTATTGCTCAATTAAGTCATTTAGGAATCTTCATACAAAATTTCATGTTTCACGACCCAGCAGTTTCGCATGTGCGTTGATCGACCTGTCAGTGAGCTATAGTCAGTCAGACGGTTTCTTCTTCTATAGATATAGACTAGTTTACGTTTCATGCTATGACATGAAATTTTACACGTCATAAAGACAATCAATTACTAAAGAGGCAGTGTACTTTATTACATTAAGAAAGTAATGATATTCTAGTGGGTGGGGTCGTTTAAAAGGCAGTAAACAAAATTATTTCGACCCACACAGGCAATTAGTTCGGCTAGAATTAAATCGGCTCCCTCGAAACTTGAATTAAAACCTTGCACGCCAGGTAAATGTGAATAATTACGTATTTAATAACGCTTTTGTTCTCGAGGCTCGACGAGAAAATTCGAGTAATTCAATTGTGTTTAAGACTGTTTAATTCGAGCCGGACAACGTAGTGTTCGCTTTCTAGAACCTCATTTTGTTTATCTTGGTAGGGTTCCGCTGGAGCTGTACAAGAAAACCTCAGTTTATCCTCAGTACTATGAATTTTGAAATATATTTTATGTAGGTAGGAGTCTTTAAAATATTTTTGAAGTAATTATGAACATTTTGACTGGCCTGTTGGCTCAGTTGGTAGTGATAAGTCATAGTCGAGGTCACGGGTTCCATTCCAGCTCGGGGCCAACATATTTGTTGACTTCGTGTTCTCGATTTTTTATGTTTATTTATGTTTATCAGTTATTTATAAGTAGCCGTGTGTGAATTGTGTCCCACATTTTTTTACATATCAGTGATTTATTTATTGGAAGGGAAAAGAATGGGAAGTTCTTTCCAATCGATCCAGTGGACATTGAAATTCAAATAATTCAAGTCAAATATCCTGTATAATCTTAGGAAATTTCATAATTATAAAATAATAAACTGACTGATTGGTGATATATCAACTCACAGCCTAAACCGCGGGTCCAGAGACTTTTTGCGCATAGATAGCTTATACAGGGTAGGCATCCACTAAGAAAGGATTTTGCAAAATTTAACCCCTAAGGGGGTGAAATAAACGTGCGCGAGCGAAGCCGCCGGAAAAAAGCTAGTGTACCTAATATATAAATTCATCCTATACAGCATGCACCTGTTCTCTATCAGATCTATTGTAAAATAAAATTAGGAAGAAAATTAAGAAAATGCTAAAAAAGAAATTATCGAATTTTATTATTACGCACCCTTTCCAATACTACTAGTGACTGTGGATAATGTAAAGACTGGCGTTCTATAGCATTTTCTTGTAAAGTGTTAACGGAACACGAATTGCGTGTTACGCTTTGGTAAACTTACCTATTCGTTAGTATAAATATTTGTATAAGATAAATTTGAGAGAGTTTAGCACTAACAACAGTAACAACTTAGCATTGTACTTTATACTGCCCCAAAATTCGACTATGTTCGGATGTATTTAACGTGGAGTTTGAAGAGAGTAAGTTTTGTCATAAGGATAATATATTATTATTAAGACTATGGCCAAAGACTTTTGAAGAAAAAGTTTTTCTATAAGGAAGACCAACCTCTTTGTCTATGATATTTTGTGATTTAATCTTCTAGTAAGTTTTACTCTTCGCTAGATGAATATCAAAATCTATTGACATATCATCATATAAAATCAAACAGTGATTTTTGTGAAGTTGACAACAAAATCATGGACAAGGCTTGCATATGATCGTGAAAAGTGGTGCAAGCAAAGAGATTTAAATATAATAGGGCGTAGCCCCCTGGCATTGGGAATATTTTCATACAAAACTTTGAAGCCTAAGCGTCATGTCCTTATCATGTCAGTTAGTATGAACGCGAGCTGTCATTCGGTCGAAATTGTACTAGACTTATTCCACTTGGAATAACTTTTGACTTAAAATTTTCCTCACTTTGTCCCCTCTATGCCTTATTATATTTTAATCTCTTTGGGTGCAAGAAAGAGAAGAAACAGGTACCAATCGTGAAAAATGAGGATTTGAAATAGTAAATTTATAAACGTGATGTTAAACGTGCTTAAAACAATCATAGCTTTAGTAAGTCTTGTATTCCAAATTATAAGTTTCATAGTAAAATTGATCGGTTTTACTTGGTTAAATCTCAACGGATACGGTGATGGTGGTACCCTTGCAGGATTCATTTTTGAAACATATTTTATCTCAAGAGATATCTGTAAAAATAGTGCAATAAAGTATTGGGTAGTGAGTATTGAGATCTAAATACAGATTACAGGGATTCAATACATTATCAGCCCCCCTAGCCAAGTGGCATTGCATAATCTAATCGAATGTTCTTTTAGATTGACATGTATGGGAAGGACATTAGCGTTTGCGCTCGTTGGCAAGTGCTTATGTCAATCCCATACGTGTCAATCTAAAAGAAAAAACGATTAGATTGTAAAATGCCACTTGGCTAGGGGGGCTGATCTGCAGTAACAGAGGCTGTAGATTGCACATCAAATTTCAGTTATTAGTGTAGTGAAAAACTTACTGTTACAAAGCTTAAAGGTGCGGCGTTGAGGCCCACACCTCAGACGCAACCACCGCCACGTAGAGATGATGAGGAAACGGAGTGAAGGTCGAAGGTTCGAAGAGGGTTGGTAGACGACGAATACAAACGAGTGTTCAACAGCCAGATAGTTTATTATACGGAGCAATTTTATCACTGTAAGTTTATCAGATTTTATCAGTAGGTTTGGTGTAGCACAATAATTGTAGAAATACATGTAGAAAAGCTTACTGAAAAATTTACAGATTTTAGGTCGGATACCGTCTAGCTGGAGCTTCAGGTAAGTACTGATTTGCTGGTAAAAGCAATAGAAGAGAGAGCTGTAATTATAATTTCAAAATCAAAATTTAGAATATAGTTAATTAGGCCAGTTAAGAAGTTAAAAATGCAAAAAGTTGATGAAATGAGGGATAAAGGAGGTCCAATAACGAGCAGTTACAAAGGTACACTGTAGGTACAAAAAGGTGAAGGTATCTATTCTATCGAAATAATTACAACAATAATAACTTTGAACTCTGCAATAAAGAAATTCTAAATGACATTACTGCGGTATCGGGAAGGGAATTTTTAAAACTTCGCTCAATAAATCAAATTTATCACTAAGAGGGGGTATAGTTAATCTGGGCCAGGAAATTAAACGCGGAATTACCATAATTGATACGGTACAAGTGAATCGGCGCAGAAAACTGATCGCCTTTATAAAAGCCCTTTAAGGGAGTTTCACTAAACTGCCTTAGAAATTTATAATGAACAGCGTCTTAAATGAGATTGGACGACCTTTTTTCGTGAGATTGGATATTTGCTTCTTATATAGACCTGAAATTGCCCTCTAGTTATATAAAATGGTTCTGATAATGTTTATTTGACTTGTTTAATTTCATAGAAACATGAAACAGAATAATTATAAATAGTTTCCTAAGAATATTTTATTTAGTAACTTGCTGTTTCCCCCACGTAAGTCTCTTTAATCTGGGAAAATTATAGCTTATGCTACTCCAAGAAAATTAAATAAGTGAAAGATTTTATAAATCAGTTCAGTAGTTTTAGAGTCTATTCATTACAAACCAGCATGCATAATAACAATAATAATAAATTGTGGGACACAATTCACACACGACTATTTAGTCCCAAACTAGGCAGGGCCTGTACTAAACAACTGATATAAACGCAGCATAACATCCGACTCAGAAAGCCACTAACACTACCAGCTGAGCCAATAGGCCCGTCAATATTAGTCTATAT
The DNA here is from genome assembly GCA_963855545.1 of Ethmia dodecea. NCBI lineage: Eukaryota > Metazoa > Arthropoda > Insecta > Lepidoptera > Depressariidae > Ethmia > Ethmia dodecea. The sequence goes on from OY979449.1 coordinate 6,861,461, forward strand.
TTAATACCCAAAAAGTACACTATTTTTGTTATTGTGTTACTAATCATTATTATATTTAATATTAGTGTACAATAAAGAATTGTAACTAATTCACTTACAATGTACAACTAGGCAGTGTTAAGATTGATTTAAAAAATCTACAGACTATCTCTAAAATTTTAAGTTTGTTTAAATCATTCTACAACCAATTTCAATTACTATAAATGAATTAAAAACCATTAGACATCTGCCAACAAAAAAATCATACGCCATTAGGACTTCATTAGAAATTATTATTATATTAATAACTTAACGCAACAAACATTGATTAATATCGACACGCGTCAGCAATAAAAATACTTAACCCTACCTACTCTATGTATTAAAGCCTTGTTCGAATTAATCAAATCATTTTAGAGATCCTTATCTTAAAAGAGTATCTTCGAAATTAGAGCAGGAGGGAACATCGATTGTTTTCTCTCGCCCACGAGCGCATGCCTTGCTTGTTGTTATTTTTTTATACATCATAGTATACCTATAGATAAGTATAACGGATTGTAATCATCTCATTGTGTGAGCTAAGATGTATCTGTGCTGTGTACAGGTTGGTGTGAAGTCCCGGCCATGGACTTTTTTTTTATCTTAATAACATTATTAAAATAGAGGTCGGTGTTAAACTTCTAATTCAAATAATAGTATCACTTGTATGTTTTTTTGGTATGATACTCAATTAAATATTTTCTTTTAAATGACTAGTGGATATTTGCGTTCACTAGGCATTTAAATAAAACATTAAGTTACTTACATGTTTTATTTAAATACAACATTAAATTATTTTTTATGTATTTTGCAGATTATATTAAAAAGACAAAAATATTTACTAAAACATTACCAAAACTAAAATGAACCTGACAACTGATCAGTTTAAACATAATGAATTATTTCGTACCTACCTATTATTTTAAGGGATATCAAAACGATTGTAAGATTCAACAAAAAGTCGAAATCTCTAATTTTTATTATGTTGAACAACCACTATAAATAGCAGAAAATATTTGTGCCGTTTGGGGTGGAGACCATGGGACCGTGGGGTCCGGGGGCGCGGCAGCTCCTCAAAGAGCTGTCAGTGCGTTTGGTCGAGGCTTCAGGTGACCAGAGGACTGGCAGCTATCTCTGTCAAAGGATCAGCCTAGCTATCCAGAGAGGGAATGCTGCCAGTCTTCTGGGCACTGTCCCACATGGTTCCTCTTTGGAGGACATTTTTTTATCTGTAATTATTGTAAATCAATGTATATTTTCTTTGTAAATAAATGTATATTTTCCTTGTAAAAAAAAAAAAGAAGATCTTACTATTGTACAAATAATTAAATCTTCCGTACCAAACTTTCTACGGACCTCGCAACAACCATCGATACGATAAAACAACATGTGTTTCTTCACCTAACGAATCTTCCAAAGCATAATGAGTACAACAATGTAAAGTGGGGCCGTATTTACATAATGTCAACTAAGTAGGTGTAGGAGTGTTGCTATACGGACACACTCGAATGTCATTAATCGAACACTGTAGGAATTCTATTGTTGTTCCTCATGTGTATTTTTTAACTGATGTTAGTTTGTGATCGTATCTGTGATTATGACAGGTTGGGTGAGATGAAAGTCCTTGTTCTTAGTAACTGGTTTGGAAGCTATAAAGTTTTAAATGTGCTCAATCAATATTTATAATATTATGTAGGAATATTTACAGCATTGCAGTTATGAAAAGGATATTGTTATGAGGTCGCTACGTCATAATTGTTCGTATGTTAACCGTATTCCACTTGAAAACATGAATGAAGGTGATTCTGATTTTTTCTGTGTCAGCTCAATTATATTTTATGTGTTCGAACTTCAAACAAGCACATTATGTATAATAAATAAGAAATGTTTATCGTACGTTCTGGCCAGTGCCACAGATACAAAATTAGTAAATGAATTATACTTAAAGTTATAATTTTTAAACCGAATGTCAAAGAGTAAGGAGATCGGATATGAATACAATGGTTTCGGATCGCCGGCATCGACGCCCCGCGGTGAGCGTGCGTACTCTGTACACAAAACGAGATAAAACTTGAATAAAATCCTTATGTAAATTAAATTTTTAGAATTTTGAATTCAGGGATAGGAGATAAATTGTCCATAATAATATGTCTTTATAAGTAGAAAGTTACGCACAGCAGTGGCAGTTTTCAATTTCATGAGTTGGTACCCGATTGGTTTAAATAACAATGTGTATTTAGTAAATGACTCTGAGTAGCTATTTGACATATTAATTCACGGGCCTGTCGGCTCAGTTATTAGTGACCCTGCCTTCCGAGTCAGAGGTTGCGGATTCAAACTCTCTCGGTCCCAACATTTGTTTTGGCTTCGTGTATGGTCGTTTAATATTTATTTAAGTATGTTTATTAGTTCTTTAGTACAGGCTCTGCCTAGTTTGGGACAAAATGTGTGAATTGTGTCCTACAAAAAAATGATGGATTGACAATTACTTTCAGCACTTTATTAGGGATTACATATATATAACTAAACTATAACTACACCTACGCCGAACCATCTGTCCGTCCGCAGCCGTTTCTGCTCTATCGTAAAAACACTAACAGATACATCAAAAGTGTCTAACTTGGTATGATTACAGAACAAACGGTTGAGTATAATAAAAAATAATTAATACAGGCAAAAAGATAGTTCAACTAGCTCTTGACCGGTTCTTAAACTTGCAAATGAATTATCATTTTGCCTTTACCTGTACCTACCTTTATGACTAGGTACTTTTTAAAAGCAAAGTGTTCCATTCGAGTAATTGTTTTTACATCCAATAATTTTAAGTAATGGGTTGCAGACACAATAGGGTTGTCTTTTGTCCTAGAGCGCTGATGGTATGCTGACTGGTTGATTAGGAAATTAATACATGGATTGTGCATTACGTCTCAACAGTGGTCAGTCGAACACTCGGTGCCCACTCTCATTTTATTTATTGTATTATGCCTCTCCTATCTGTAAGTACTTGGACCACCAACTGAGGTGCTTCAACTTTACGATTGGTGACAAATAAATTTAATTTAAATGTATTTAGAGCAATAGAGACATTCTTTAGGAGTCAAAGCAGTTTGTTGATCATATTTATCGATTACAAATATTACATACTAGCGGGTTCCCGTTTCCGTAAGAATACGGGGATAAAATATAGCCTACGCTACTCGGGGATATTTTAGCTCTCCATTGATGAAAGAATTTTTAAAATCAGTCTAGTATTTTTTTAGTTTATTCGTAACAAAGACACAAACATACAAATCTTTCCTCTTCATAATATTGTAGTTTGTATATTGTAGGTACATAGGTGTATTATAGATAATTATCGGACAGATTGGTCAACATTTAACGTTCAAATTGATGATAGCTATTTATGTGTATTGGGATATTGTAGTAAGTGATAGCTATTTGAATTGAGACCCAAAATGGCGCAACACGCGCATAGAAAACAGGGACTTATTTTCACAGCTATTAATGCTTTATCATTGTCATTGTCTGTCTTCAGTGTACGCCTATCTAGCAATTGTTTTCGATAGCACACAAATTATTACGTGCCTCTCAACTTCAACTACTGGCCTCTACAAAAATAATTAATGTATGATTGACGAAGACAGTAAATACTTGAGACAGCGGCAGTCGATGCCCAAGGCATGTCATGCAAAACACAGCTACGTTGGAGACGTAGGAAATTAAAGTACCCTTACTCGACATAGAGCGCAAGCAGTATAACAATCTTAACGCATAGTCTTTGCATATACTGTAATTTACGTAACGTTAACATACTCAAATGCGAATGTTTGTTTATAATTATTCTCTAATTCACTGTTGTGCAATATAAGTGTGTATATATAAAATAGCAGGCACGGAACCTGTTTTTCATTCTAGTGGGATATTCAAAAATCCCTTTCGTAGTAGGCGCTTACCGTATGTTCTAAAAACAACCTACTTTACAAATTTCTGCTTTCTGGGTAAAATGACTGAGGCTCTGAGTTGACGACGATAACGACTGAATGTTACTACAAACTCAAGCATGGAACTCAGCTTGGGCACGGTTAGAAGGAGACAGTTTTATGCAACTTTAGCAGCATCTTTTTCTTACGGTCCTCAGAAGGAGATTCCCGTTCCCATGGGAATACGGGGATAAAATATAGCCTACATTACTCAGGGATATTGTAGCATATAGTCTAATGGTGAATGTTTATTTTTAGTCCAGTAGTTTTTCAGTTTATTCGTTACATTACAAGCATACAAAAATACAAATCTTTCTTCTTTATTATATTAGTGTAGATGTAGATGTGTAGATAGTATAGATAGATGCTCAAGGTGCTGGCGAAACCTTTGTTTCTTTATAACAATCCAATAACACACACCCATTTGTGCAAAATATGAAAATAGTAGCCTAAAAATACAATAGTAAATCATGGTAATTTAGTTGATAGCAAGGCGCCTTCGCAGTTCGCTTCAGGCGGTATTTTGCTACGAAAAGAAATAACGAGTTTACAATAACTTGGAGCCAAAGAGTTTAACGGTTAAAAACAACAGGTTATTATAATAAAAATCATTACTGGTAAGGCACGAGCGCATCTGCTCGCCATATTTGCATAGCCGCTGATTGGGATGCAAGATTAATTCCTATAATATTTTTTGTCTTGCTCATCATTTAGGTGCAATCAGGCGGGTGAAGAAAAAAATGATCATTATCATACTTCAGCCCTTAAGCTATTTTTTCAGACGCCAAACAAAGGGGTGCTTGTTTGTTATTAGGTTAGGGGCGATAATGTAATGCAATTACTTTTTTTAGAGTAAAAAACCCGAAAATTCATTATTCAAATCCGCCAGCTGAGCAAGCAGGGAATAATGATTAGGGCTCTAAAACATCCAGCTAATATGAATTCATAATAATGTATATTTATAAAATGTTTCTCTAAAATTTTCCTTAATAATTACCTAGTTGCCTCTGTAGAAAGTTTCCCACAATCCCCTAAGAATAAATAGGAATTCATACAGTGACTTATCAGTTCATCTCGCAACAGTAACAACCCTCGTTGGAGGGGCATCATTAGGCGAAATAAGACCATTAGCAGTCCTTTCTCTTAGCAGCTATGAAAGGGTTAAATCGGCCCTTCTGGCACAATGGCTTTATTCTATTACGAGCCGCTTACACGCGCGATGTAATAAATATGAATGTTGAACAACGTGGATTATGCTCCTTTGCCGGGGGTCAAAATATTTGAATATGCGTCGGCGCAATTTGTGAGGGGTTAATTGGCAGTCTGTTGGGAGTTGCTTTATAAAGTTCTGTGTGGTTTCGCAAGCGGCTAACGATCTTGTAAGTGTGAGGTTACAAGTTTGTATTGATCGAATACAGGGTATCTATGTTATGCCAATCAGATTATTTCCATGGGTCGATAATTTTACCTGTCTATTTTTTTCTTTTAAATAAACTTTTTTATATTTTCATAGAATATAGTAGTAAGGGTAGAAATGTATGTAAGGATTATAATAGTTTTCAAGAAAGATTTTGATACCCACAAAGATGGGTCGCTTGTTATCAAAAGGTTTTTTTTTATTTATTTATTTAATAATTATTACAGTACATATTACAGATGCAGCGTACCTAAACATTAATCAATTAATGATTTTTCCGTACACTACAGTATATGTTTTAACAAAATTTACAAGAAATATATTTTATCATCACATTGGGTTCGATTCTGCATTACAGCGACTAAACTTATTTTAGTTTATTCCTGTCTTTATTTTACCTTTTTTTTTTTTTTTTTTTTTTTTATGAGAGAAGGGGGCAAACGAGCAGACGGGTCACCTGATGGTAAGTCAAAGTCAAAAAAAGAAAAGGGATAGAAGATAATCTACCGAATTTAGTCCTGTCAGAGGCTGTATTTTAGTCGTGACTTATTTACTTATGCACTAAACACGTTATGAAATGCCTTAGTTGACAGGACTAATTTTAATTTGACAGGACTAAATTTCACTCGTCTCTTTTCTTCTCTATGAGAAAGAAAATGACAGGACTAAACTAAAATAAGTTTAGGTGCTGTAATGCAGAATCGAACCCAATAACTATGAATTTAATTTAATTAATTTATAAATTAATAAAATGGCATCCATGATAAAATCTAACAAAATAAACATTAGGTAGTTATCTTATAAAATGCCATGTTGCTGTAAAATTTAAATAACTATCCATCCACTGCCATATTACGAGACAAACGCAAGCACTCTTCAAAACTCGCAAAGTCCAAATGGTTCCCCGTACAATAATTATTCAGAGAGAATCAACGCCAGCGTCGATGGCTAATTACAAAGAACCGAATGGGGGCTTTGCCTAGTGAAAAGAGTAAAAAAAAAAACAATTATTAACGATACAGTGGCCGCCAGAGTGGCCCGGTGCGCACTGTCACATCTGTTCGCAAAGCTACCCCCGCGGATTAAAGTGATAATTATTCTGCAGCGATAATTATTGGATTTAACCTTGTAATAATAATGTGGAGTCCGCCATTGTGTTTGTCAGATGTCGATGTTATCAAATATTAGCTAAATTACGAAGTCTTGGCAAGATTTTTATTATAATTAGGATATATTTATACATCGACAATAGGAACTATCGCAAAATGTCAGTTAGGCAAAATGACAGATACGCAAAACAGATGGTAATAAGTTTCCTGTGGTGGAATGTGAAATTAATATAATCTCACGCCTTTTTTATCCCCGAGGGGGTAGGCAGAGGTATTCCATTACTGGATATACCCACATTTCACGAGATATATTGGACCCCTAAACGTGATAGGCGGTGAGCCCATCGCCGGACCGGGTCTATTTACACATGTCTCAGAATTAATTCTGAGACCTGCGGGTTTCCTCACGATGTTTTCCTTCACCGTCAAGCTAGTGATAAATATGTAGTACGTAAGTTTTTGAAAAACTCATTGGTACATGCCAGGATTCGAACCCGAGCCTTACTGATTTTAGGCAGGCTCTTTAACCGTCCGGGCTATCACCGCTTTGTCTGTGAAATTCTTTTCACTAAATATTAAAATTTAATTAATATTATGTACATTTAATCTAGTTATTCTAATTTTCAAACACTACTTTATCATAGGAATTAAATTGAATTAAAAATACTATCTATATAGATTTAATTAATGGAAAAGTAAATTCGAGAAAACATTAACATAGCTTAAAACACATATAAGAGTCCATGGCTTATTCGCCTTTCCATTCTATATGAATGTGTCTAGTAAAAAATATCTACGCACCCTTGCATCCAGAGCATATGTTGAGCCACGTGCCCAAAGGGTTAAGCCTTTGTTTCATCGCTTTGATGAAATAAAATAAAAAGAAATAAAAGTTCAACGATGGTATCGTTTTCAATGCAGTACAATTACAATGATTCGACTAATTGTCGAGTCGAGGACCTCAATGGCTTTTGTTTCCGAGTGCCATTCGCTTTGACCATGTTATTGCATGCCATATTGTAATTGAAGTGATGCTGTTTGTAGCATTTCGTCAGAGTATTCACTCTAAAAAAATACTTTTCACATTTTTTCATGACTCAGCCATTGCACGTGTTGAGGGATTTTATCCTGATTCGTTTATTTGTAGCAATTTGGATATTGAAACATAAATTTTATGATTTTTATTCGGATTTATCAGACCGTGTACTCCATTTTGCTAATGAAACGAATGCTAAAAAGTGCTTAAAATGCAAAAGTGAAAAAGATACTGATGAAACGACTGGTACTATAAGTTTTTTGTTTTCACAACGATGGATGCGCTGTGTTTGCACCTACTTGATCTATAGAAAAGAATGATAATTTTGTTTTTGTTTTAATTTTTCCTCGTGATTTATTAAGACATAAAATTAAACCAATAAGGTTTAAAGTCCGTTACACAGCAGTACAGAAGGGGTTCGGAGTTTTTGCAGTCATAACGTGGTTTAATTACACATTCATATGCAAATCAGTAGACGAATGCCGCAAAGATTCGTTCGTGCATTTGGAATACTCCCGTTTTTACTAATATAGGTAACTATGTATATTTATAATATAGTAAAAATTAAGAGTCTGTGTAAGGTGTGTAGAATAAAGTGTACGACAATAAAGCGACCAAACTTTTTTAAAACTATACTTATACATACATAACAAAAGGTACGTTTTAGGGGTTCTTAAAGAAATCAGAGAGAGCAGTGATAGCCCGGAGGGTTAAAGAGCCGGCCGAAAATCAGTGAGGCTCGGGTTCGAATCCTGGCATGTACCAATGAGTTTTTCAAAAACTTACGTACATATTTATCACTAGCTCTACGGTGAAGGAAAACATCGTGAGGAAACCCGCAGGTCTCAGAATTAATTCTGAGACATGTGTAAACAGACCCGGTCCGGCGATGGGCTCACCACCTATCACGTGTAGGGGTCCACTATATCTCGTGAAATGTGGGTATATCCAGTAATGGAATACCTCTGCCTACCCCCTCGGGGATAAAAAAGGCGTGAGATTATATTATTATTATTATATTAAAGAAATCTAATCATTGTGTATTTATATTTAGAATCGCAATCGTCTTTAATTCAAATTTATTACGCGTCCATCGTTTGGTCTTAAAATGCAGGCCATTGCGATTATGTTTGTCAATAGATAATGAGCCCGCAGACGGGAAACGCAAAAATGATTTTTATTGAAAAAATGAAAAAATTGTTAAAGCAAAAGTTAAATGCAGTAATTAAAATAGAAGCAAATGAGAGTCGACCACACATTTTACCAGTAAGTATGCATTCATGCGTGCCTCGGTATATGTCGGCACTGTAATTAGCACCGATATGAATGAAAGGTTTTTGTCAGAAATTGCCAGCGTCTGAATGGCGATAAATGCAAACTGGCATTTTTTGCCCCTTTTACCAGTTAGGTTGTTTACATTTATTTTGATAACGCTCTCAATACAAATTTGGTCGCTTTCATGGTAATTCAGATTTACGAAAATAGATTTTAATATATTTTTTATATCGTAACCTGTTATTTGATAGTTCATATAAAAGGAAATGAACAAGACAATTACTTTTGCACGTGCTAATTTCCTTCGAGTAATTCAACACCAACTGTGTGGTTTAGTGTTCATTTATTTTTTTATTAAAACACAAATTTTATGCGCCGGTAATGCGGCCGATTGGTTTTTTCGTCGTCATGTTCGATCGGTCCAAGATCCAAATGCTGTGCTTTGAGCAATAAAATAAATCTTTCTTTAAGAGGTATACCTGATCTCGGGCCCTAAACAAGCCTCGAGCCTTCGTTACGGGCTTAATTAAAAAACAAAATCAATTTTATTAATTGGAAGTGTTAAAAACGGGCGGAAGAGGCGTTCGGTCCCCGTATCTTGCTCGTATCTTTTCTTTAATCCGACAGAGAATGTGTTATTTTTACTCTTCTCAGTGGATTTCAAATAAATTTTATCGCTTGGGACTAATTTGGTTACAAATTTATTTGGATGTGGGATCGTTAACAAGGGAGTACATCCACATGGCTATCGCGACTGCACTCTTTAGTGCCCAGACACGGCAGTTATAACAATATATCGACACTTGGAACTTGATAAAATGAAGACGACACTTCACTTAGGATTAAATAATATTTTTCTTTTTATATAACACCAGAGAGAGTTTTGGAGAACATGTGCTCGAGAATAAAACTTTTATTGTTACGAGTATTATGCAATTACCGACGCTTTTAAAATTCACCCGGAGACATTGATATTCGATTGTTTATACTGTTGTTCCTTTTTAATAACTATGTCATGGTTCAATATATTTTGTGTGTAATAAAAGGAACCAAAAACAGTTACTTGGTTAGCCTTTCGTGACAGGTCACAAAAGTTTAGATATTCAAAATGTATTTACGACAATAATTGCATCTAAGTAGCTGAGAAATGCAGCTACATGTGAAAATGATTACGGTTAAAAACAAAATATAATGCAAATTCATTGCGTACCAGCCTAGCTATCCAGAGAGGGAATGCGGCCAGTCTTCTGGGCACTGTCCCACATGGTTCTTCTTTGGAGGCCATTTTTTCTGTAAATGATGTAAATAATAGTATTTTGTCTTTGTAAATAAATTTAACTTCTTATACTAGCTTAAAAGAGGTGTACTCTACCTACCAAATACTTATTTATTAATCCTACATATACATAGTCATTTAACCAATACAGTAGGTACTAAAGCTAATAAATATTACTTTTTGCAAATAACAGGTGAGAGTTTAGCATAAATGTCATTGACTCACAAGAATGCGCATCAACTCTTCATTGCATTCCTGGCGATCGTTCCGATACTGTACTGAATTCCTAAGCAGTTGTAAAATTAATAGCTCTATTTAGCTACTGCATCGTGTGCGCAAAATTGTTTTACGTGTTTACGACATTCCAGCAGTGTTAGTGTTAGTTTCTAAAATATGATACTCAGAATTTTATTGCAAGAAATTTCCGAAGCTGATAGTCCGTTTCTATTTGTTGCAGTGTTATTTTTGACTTCAGTACTATCTTCACACAATATAATGACATTGACATCCAATCTGACAGTGACATTGACAGTTTATCTATAATGACAATCATACTACCCTCGTAGTAAAGCGTCGTTACATTTTTGTATTTGTCAATGTACGTTATTACTTGCTGTTTTCTCCATTTAATCACGTTTAGATAACAAATGAAAATGCCTCAATCGATCGGTCTTGCAATTGTTTCTTCAAAACATGAAACAAAGATATAACGTTAGCATAGATATGATAAGCTTTTTAAAACAAGAGCGATGTAGACGAGACCTATTGTAAAGGGAACAATAGTGTGGACACGTCTCGTAAATGAAACAATGCGGAGATAGCACTTAGCACTGTTAACAAGACGCTAGAAGAGTCAGTTTTTTAAATCCAACTTCACCTACGTTTCGATATAAAAAGTATAATATGTGTTAATCCAGTTTATAAACTAACTGTGTGTCAGATTTCATCATATTCGTAATCAAGAAGCCTATACAAGACCTACTCTTGCTTCGCTTCATCAAAATATAATATTGCCTCTAATAATCAGGAATAATGTAGCTTCTTTTTAGTGAAAGAATTATATTATCGGTTATTGGTTGCAGATATTATCTCAATCAAACACACAAACAAACATACAATTTTACCTGTTTACAATAAGTATTGAGACCAACAGGATATTATACAATTGCAGCTAGTGTACGCTTAGAAAGATTTTTCTGTCGTGTAGTAAAACCAGTTTTATCTCTGGCTATTTCACGATCACTATATCAGACGGATTTTTGTCATATTAAAAAAACAAAATAAACATTTTTACTTCCTGTGTAATTTGTCTTTTGTTTTCCTAGCTAAAACTACCTCCAATGGCCATGTTGACGTAGAGGCGAACGTTTATCTGATTTTGAATTTTGGTCTATAAACTTAAAGTGATAGTTCCAGAGGTGGACCGACGCCTTGTCTCTTCTATAAGGGTTTAGTGCGAAAGTGTAGGTGGTTCAGAATAAACAGATCACGCCGTATCGGAGTGTGGGCCGCCGTGAACACGGCGCAGGCACGGATACTAACTCTTGGTCCCGGTAGTACATTAAAACAGGGGTGGATTTGATTGTCCCCATCCAGTCTTTAATTGTAATTAAAATTAGGTAGGTAAGAAATAGTCTCGTTTGTATTGGGACTAGTAAGTAGAACGTAATGAATTTAGAATGGTTTCTATGGCCACGTGATCCTTACAGTTGCAGGGTAATGAAAATAATATATTTAGTTACTCCAAGATTAATTTCACTTACTGCTTAATAAAAATAAATATAATATAATCTCACGTCTTTAGAGGTATTCCATTACTATACTATACTAGGATATACCCACATTTCACGAGATATATTGAACCCCTAAACGTGATAGGTGGTGAGCCAGAATTAATTTTTAAACCTGCGGGTTTCCTCACGATGTTTTCCTTCACCGTCGAGCTAGTGATAAATATGTACGTAAGTTTTGAAAAACTTATTGGTACATGCCAGGATTCGAACCCGAGCCTCACTGGTTTTCGGCCGGCTCTTTAACCGTTCGGGCTATCACTGCTCTTACTGCTTAATTTTTATCAAAATCGGTTCGTTGTATAGGCGAGATTACAGTACAACGCAGATTCAGCAAATGTGCGATGTGGTGTGTGGTGGAAATAAAAAGATAAATGTTGAATGTAACTAATATTATAAAGAGGTAAAACTGTGTGTTTGTATGTATATTTTGGGGGTAATCTCTGGATATATCGACAATTGATGGCGACAAACGAGCTATCTAATACCATTAAACTATTTGACTATAAATAAAAATATTAGACGTAATCCGTCCCATGCGCATGCGAAGTGGAAAGCACTGTTGGCGCAACGTGCCCGTGATATACTGCGCGGGGGCAATCGATCGATACGGACGCGTGAGGATCTATTAAAACAATTTTGGTAGTAATTTTACAGTCTGAAGGCTTATTTAACAAAATCGTTTATTTACAGCCAGATTTTTATATAATATCTTTTTCATATAAACACTAAAACTTACAATGTTTTAGAAGTATAATTTTATAAATCCACACCATGTTTCGTCAAGACTCCGAAAAAGATATAATATTATTATGTCATCCAGCGCACCGCATTATGAGGTAAAGCACCCAAAATGGAGAGTAAATAATCAAAGCCAAAATGCAGCATTTCTTCTTCGGACTACTAAGCTAATCCTTTGGGTGAAATAAGTACCGGGCCTAGCGAATTTAGGTGACAAGCGAATCTTTAAGGATGCAATGGTGGCTCAATTGATAAAAAAAAAAACTAACAATAAGTTTAGAAGCGTTAGTAGCATAACTTTGAAATCATCTCAAATCATGCGTTTTGTTCCGTCACAACGGGGAGAGTTTAATAAAACTTTTCGCGTTGGTGCCACCCGTCGGGATTCTATCAGTATATCATAGGTCATAGAAAGGGGTTCATCCTCCTATCCTTGACGTCTGCAATCTTAAGCACGTAGGCATAACGATGTTTTTTTCCACGGAATAACCCCCTTTCGAGGTTTTCTCTTTACGCTATGATATGAGGTTATTTAAATAAAAATAATAATAAAAAAACATCAGTAGGCGTAGGTATTAGAGTTCAAAGACAAATTATAAACGTCATCAATCTAACCATTTTTCAATCACTAAAATAAATAAGAATTGAGCGATCTAATTTCTCGAAATTCACAGTCTACCCACATTTGAAATCATGACAGCTACCTTACAAACAGATGAAGTTCCACAGAAAACTTATGACCACATAAATCATATTAACAGGTAGGTGTTTTCTGTTCGGTACACGTATAAAATTAACAAGCGTGTTAAATTCAGCGTTCAATCATTACGAGTACTCTACGCCAGTTAAAGTTCACAGCGCGTTAAGTATGACGTCATCCGATCGGGTTTTTTATCTATAAACCCGTTTGACCCGGGGTCTCCCGCCCACGAAGCCGATCGAGACTTTATATCGCCTATTTAATACGATTACAGGTGAGTATCGTTGCAACTAGATGTTGATTATCTTCATTCCTATTAATTTTTAAGTGTAAAAATACTTATTTATGTAGTTACGGCGCTGATTTTTTGATAGGTAATCCTACTACTATTAAAAATGGGAAAATTTGTATGGAAGGATGGATGGATGTTTGTTCCTCTTTCACGCAAAAACTACTAAACGGATTTTGATGAAACTTTACAGTTATATAGCTTATACATCAGAATAACACATAGCCTATATTTTATTTTATTCCCACGGGAACGGCAACTACGCGAGTGGAACACTAATATTCTCCTTAATTATCACTAGCTTGACGGTAAAGGAAAACATCATAAGGATATCCGTAGGTCCCAGAATTTATTCTAAGGGATGTGTAACAGCACTAAGGTCCCACAATGGACTCACCTGTTACGTTTAGGGGGACCAAAAAATAGAATTGTGAAAAGTCACTATTTCTAGGAATGGAATACCTGTGCCAGCCCTCGGGGATAACCGAGAGAGTATATTCGTCTTAATAAATGCGTGGTATAAGAGGTTTTAATTAACATTTTATTACAACTTTATGATATTGCCAACATTGTCATATCGACCTAAGATTAACTGCTTATATGAATAATCCACCCGCTAATTCTTAACGGAATTAACAAACATGTCTCAAACACAGATATGCTTAATGAGATATGATCAGGACTTTGTATTTCTTTTTGTATTTTTAGTCACGTGTGCCACATTTGGATGGCCGGCACAGCTGACCCCAGGTCGGGCTCTCGCCCGCCGTATCATAATTACCAGTGAAATAACCTGATTGTGACCACGACACGCACACACTCGCGTTCGTATTTGTCATGTCAGAGGTACTCAATATGTGGTACTACTTAATAAAAAGTATTGTTATACAACGCGTAACAGAATAAGCGCAGTTCCTATACACCCCAATTAGTATATTATTTTGTTACATATTGTGTAAGAAATTCATTTTCAGATTATCAGTCTAAATATTTTATTTTTAAAAATCGATAAAAAGATAGATAGAAATCTTTATATTTGACTTTAATCACACATCCATCACATGCACACTAACTATAATAATAATATACTTCCACTGGGACTTACGTTGGTGTAACAGCTAGTTATTAGATATAGAAGGAACAAACAATACAAAAATGGAAAAAAAATAATGACATTGGTTAATAAATAACAGAAATAAACACATACAAAATTTTAATTGCTGTTATTGATAAGAAAATCTTTACTAACAAAATAAATATAAATATACAATGCAAAGAATAAAAAAACCCTATAATTATTTCAGTTTTTTTATTACTATTCAACATTAACTAATTTGATGAATATAATTCTTAACAAATTATCATACTGAATAACAAAGCGTGATAACTGAAGAATTCGAATGTACTTCATTGATCATAATAAAAAAAAAGACGCGTGGCACTCGGGGACTGCCGCGGTAAAGCTATTGCATAGCATTTTGTATCAACAAGACTGCCGAAAAGAAACGACGTTCGACAATGCACGGCCTTCAAGCCACACCTCCGTGCCCGTCGGAGTGGGGAGCGTGAGGTTTTTTTTACGGAATTTCTGGATTCGGTCCCCGCGCTCAACTCCCTCGATAGAAGCTATGCAATAGCTTAAAAATACTTCATACTGCACAGTTTGAGAATCTCTCACGTCAAAGTACCTACACACTGTAGGTACAAAGCCAACTCTAGTATGGCACCCCGACGTCTCACATACCGACATACCGTCCGTTTTGTCTAACCGCCCGTTAAATAGCCGGTCGAGACGTCGATACATCAATCAAACAAACAAACACGTATCATTTGAGAATCATTCCTTTTTTTCGCTTCAATTAGACCTTTTGTGTACTAAAACGGACATAAGGCCGAAATAAAATTAAATGCATCGCTTAAGCTTTTTAAGTTGGATGTCTATTGTTGTTGGTATTCTGCTTGTTACATTGTCGAGTTGATTATTGTAATTTATTTGTTGTTTAGGTTCGCACTTTTCAGGCGGATAATACCTAATAGTGACTTTAGAAAATGGCGTGTCTCTTTTTTCTGTCGAGTAAAATGTTCTACAAGCGTTTATTTATGAAGCATTGAAAACATTACGATACGATATTAATCCACTAGCGACTTAGACTTCACCCGGGCGCAAAGTCTCTTTCACTTCAGCGCCAAAGCTAGAAATGAAGTTGTCATTTTGCGTATTGGTCATGGTAGAGAGCGAACTAAGGCACAAACGAACAGTCAGGGCTAGCGACTGTGTTAAATACTATTTAGTAAAGATATAATACATTGTATTTAAAAAAATCAGGTCGTCACAATTTTTTGACAATGTGTCATACTTACAAGCAAGAATAAATATATTTTGGCAATTTAAAATCGTGTTGTCATGACACCGATAAAACCTTCAATTGGTGAGATACGCTCACCAAATTGAGACTCAGTCAGATTAACTTCTTGATCTGCTGATTCCTCAATAAGCAAAGTCAAACGTCGATCAACTTAATTGATCATTCAACATGATCTGCGCTAAACGGGAAATATTTAAAACTCAGACACTTAATCAATTTACAGAGATCACAGCCGGAATACTCAATCATTTTATTTTTGTCACAGAATAAAGGGATTTTCATAGAATTGACACATAAAACTTTACAACCTCCGCGAATGCACAATAGGATTTCAAGTGCGGAGTAAATTGCTTACATAAATTATATTTGAAGATAGTTGCTATAATCTTAGAGTGAGTTACACAATGGAAGTCATCTTGTTTACTTTGGCTAGTAGTTCTTAAAAGCACCTCTTTATCTCTATCTATGCGAAGACAGAAAATACAGTTGTACAGTTACTAATCCTTCTAAAATGCGAAAATGTTTTTAGTTTGTCCTTCTTTCACGCAACGACAGAGATACGGATCGACTTGTATTTTTGCAGAAAGTTCGTTGAAAGTTTGGAAAGTGACATAGGGTCTTTTTTATCAAAATGGCGATGGTTTTTTTTAAACGCCTTTATCTTCATTTGTAACTAACTAACTATGTACCATGCAAGTCAAATTTAACCTACTCTCTAATTATCGTATTTGAAACTTTGCATGTGAATGTAGTTTTAATCGACTTGGTCTGATTACGGAGTCAGGATGTAATTTCCTAATTACAAAAACAGACTTTCGCATTTACACTATCAAGGCTATATCAATGCCTAACCTTACTTCTGACCATAAACATTAATCTTTACTTTTCGTCTGACAATTCGTCAGCATCGTCGGAGTATTCGGTAAAGGGCAATCTTTAGCCGATTGGGTGCGACCTTATCTCCCTTTATGGTTCGATCTTAAAAAAGATTTATGATAACGCACGGCAGGACGAGTCCCACAAACACTTTAAAATAAATGACAAGGAGTCACTTCCAATTGTGATGGAAATGCTTTCTGCAGTAAAATTAAACGATAACTCTGTCGTTTAGAGAGATTTAAATGGTTTAGAGGGTTTTATTGTACCTGCCTACGTTTAGTTTGGCCGGGTTGTGATCCTGTCCAATTTTATGTCTCTCACCTCAGTCGTGGCGTGGTCGATCTATTATTATGTTTATATCCGATATAAATGCTGTAGTTGTAATTTTTAGGGTTCCGCACCCACATAAATTGACTCTGTTATATATCCTACTTTTAAAGTTCAAATTTTCACAGGATAATATGTGATATTATAAAAGTAAATAAAAAATAGTGGTATTACAAGAAATTAGATTATTCTAGTTTTTTTAGTTGTTGCACACGTACATATCTACGCGTCTTTAATGTGTTTATATAGACCAAACTCCAAATGAAACACAAAAACCCTGTTGAATGTGAGTCGGGCTCGCACTGAGGATCCCAAAGAGAAAATATTATTATTGTGTGGTGGTACGGAACCATTCGGTACGCAGGCCGTATCGCAGTTCGTCCGATTTTTGTCTTTAATTCAGCTAAATCATTCATAAATTATGATACTAATGTTGTTTGTGTAAGCTTAGAGGATCCCTAGTCATATTTCTCACAGTAATAGTAAATACTTTATGTCATTTCATATTAAGAAAGCATCGTGCTCGTCGCCATTAGTGCTTCTTGAAAGTGTTTCTCGAAAAGTTGTTCCAGTAGTCGTTAAATGTATACATTGCAAACGTTTTATGCTAATACCTACTTAACAAAGTGAGGAACATTCACAGAATGTTAAACAAATTTAAGTACCTAAGTCTATAAATAAGATAATAATAGCTTATTGACATATATCTATGACGGGCTTGTTGGCTCAGCTGGCAGTGACCCGGCCATGCCCGTCGCCGGTTCGGTTCCCACTTGGGGCAAAAATTAGTGAGCATGAACATGTATGTTGGCTTCGTGTATAGGTATACGAAGTTTGTCTATCAGTTGTTTGGAAACCATATTCCATAGTAAGTAGAGGTTTTGCATAATTTAGGACTAAATAATCGTGTGTAAATTATGTCCCACAATTTATTCTAGATTCATTTCTTAGAGAAAGTACCTAATATTGTTTAATAATTCCTGACGTCGTACACACTGCTGTTTACGAATGTCTACTTAGTTTCTAGTTTGATACCGCGGGTGGTCTACCTGCCAACGGCATTAACATCTAACATTGTATGCTAAATTGCAATAAATACATCACTTTAATTCCTAATTAATTTTGCGCAAATATAATAATCGTGTTAATAATTCTTCTAATATGGCTTAAACAATATTTGAATTTAGCTTAAAGATCCTAATTTAAAAAAGGATATTGATTCATGACATGTATCCGACTACACCGAAAGGAGGGTAATATTTTTCAGGTTTATGTATGTATTTAAATATTTAAGTAAGTATATTTAGTTGTGACCTTATGTACCTACCCTAAACAGTTTCATGGATTTTAAAGTATCATAGGCTACATATTTACCCGACTACATCAGAAGTAGGATAGCATTTAAAATCTTTCCAGTTTATCTTACGCAGTTTTTTTAAAGTCTTAATAGTCAAATCTAAGTGCTTACATGTTTTAAGATCGTTAATATTTAATATCAATTATGTTTCGTAAAAATACGAATACAGGTAAAAAACTCTAAAGGTCTGTAGTATTCTCTAAGATACAGAAACTACATAATATGTGATAGTATTGAATTAAAAAAGATTGAATAAAAACTTACCCGTTGGTACATACGATTACAATTAAAACAGCTTCGATAATCGGTAAAAATGCATAAGGTAAAAAACAATAATAATTGAACGAAACATATCGCCTTCGGAAATTATCTCGAGCACGGTCACCACGCCATTGAAATAATTTTATCCATTGAAGAGGCACAGCCTGGGTTATCAAATGAAATAATAATAACATTACAATATTTTGTACATTAAGTGCATTCGGGGTGTGGTGTGTCGGATAAGTGAGTAGATGGCTTATACCGTCCAGATATGGAAATACAGTGTTGAGAATCTCATGTAACTACTCCATAGTCTGAACTGCTAAAACATTTTAATGCATTTAACAAATTATACCCATTTTAAGCTCCAAATTCTAGCTCTCTTAAAATTAATCTAACGAATATGTAACAGTTTTCTGTTTTTAGGGTTCCGTACCTCAAAAGGAAAAAACGGAACCCTTATAGGATCACTTTGTTGTCCGTCTGTCCGTCCGTCTGTCAAGACCCTTTTTCTCAGGAACGCATGGAGGTATGAAGCTGAAATTTATATCAATTACTCAGGTCTACTGTCCCTTGAAGCTGTGAAAAAATCAAACTTCTAAGCCAACGCAATCAAAAGATACCGTTTATGCCGCAAATTTTCGACACTTGCAAGGGAATCAAAACCTACAGGGTGCTTCCCGTGAACTCAGAATCTTGAAATTTGGTACGAAGCAACGTCTTATAGCATAGATAAAAGAAAAATTACGAAAACCATAAATTTGCAAGGTTGTACGGAACCCTCGGTGCGCGAGTCCGACTCGCACTTGGCCGGTTTTTTATTGTAACTTAAAAGTTAAGGACTTGATTTTATCAAAACCAGTAGCAGCGCCCTGCGGTTTCACCCGCGTAGTTCCCGTTCCCGCGGAAATACGGGGATAAAATATAGCCTATATGTTATTCTGATGTATAAGCTATATTACTGTAAAGTTTCATCAAAATCCGTTCAATAGTTTTTTCGTGAAAGAGGAATAAACACCCATACGTATAAACTTTCACGTTTATAATATAAGTAGTATCAGATCATGAGGTTTCATTGAACTAACGCCGTATTGTTTGAAAATTTTAAAATTCTCTTATACGTCACTTTATTACTTTTCGATGTTACTATAGCTCCAGGGGCAACAAAGAAATCTAAACTCATTCGAGTTTCAATTTTATTTCATTTCTATACGTTCCTAATCTACACAATCTTCGGTCGTAGGCGTCGCTAACGATTTTACCAAAACGTAATGTCGGACCTAAGCAAGTCGTACCCGAGTACCTTCACAGTGACAACCTTGTTATTTTTATTATTCTGCCCCGCGCCTGTAGGTATACAATTTGTTTTATTAACGACACTTAAGCAGCACTTATTAAAAATGTAGGTGGGAAATTATTACCATCCGATGACTTTTTATTGTACACGAATTTTTTAAGTATTATTAATGTAAACATAAAGCAAGAATAAGGATAATCCGGTAACATAAAATGTTTACTGATGACGTATGTTATCAATTTAAATTAAATGTTACAAATTAAACTCACCAAATATCCTTTAAAACATAAATCACATCTTCAGTTAACCTCTAATTGACACTAACAGTCCCCGAAATCATTGCGAAGCAATTAAAACAATTGAGTACCTACAAAGATCTCGATTCGAAATCACACTCTCAATTGTTTGCATTCCAATAAAGGCACGTCCAGAATACGGAGCTTGTTGAATCTGTGAATAAAAGAGCTTACAAACTTATAGGCTTACAAGTCCTTATTGAAACTGTCATTGAGACGCCCGTCTCTTGTGAATATGCCTTTAGAATTAAGGTAAATGACCTCAAAGTGTGAAATGGACTCGTGAAATTTGTGCTCCGCCGTGTAAAGTTTCGAATAACAGTTATTTTGTGAATGAAAACGTGGAGGAGCATTTTTATTGATTCTGATGATCGATCCATGTAATGATTGCTTACAAATTGAATCAGATTTGCTGGGACGGTCTCAAGAATAAATCTAACCTTTACTGCTGATGAGGTCCTGCTGTTGAAATGGTTTTTTTAGCTATATATATAAAATGATAAACTGACTGACTGATTGGTGATGTATCAACGCACAGCCTAAAGCACTGGGTCTAGCAACTTGAAATTTTGCACATAGTTAACTTATACAGTGTAGCCATCGACTAAGAAAGGATTTTGCAAAATTCAACCCCTACTCATTCATTGTTATATTTTTGACCACTTCTGGAAACTAATCAATTAAGGAATAAAATTGACATTAAAAAAGTCATATACATCTTCTTTCCTCAATTATATTTATGAGTATGTATTCAGTTTATACCAAATATTAAACCGAATTATTTCTGAGAGTACTACAAAAACTTTGTTACATAAAATAAATATCTCCAAAAAGTTTCCATTCAAAATGCGAAGGTCCGACTCTTCAAGCCATTTGAAAAGGCAAAACAATCCGTATGTGATCGTAAAAACCCGAAACACAACGCCACGACAATGAGCAGCCAAAACATATTTATTGCCCGATTTTATTGGCCGCTTGGAGGAATTAAACTCCGACATACATCACATTGAGTGACGGACTACGTAAGTGTGTAACAAAATACCTATCATGACCAGAATAGGCGAGGCTCATTCAGTTTTGCCTTTCTCTTTGAAGAAATATCTGTAAACAAAGTATGGTATACGACCTAACGCTTTTTATTGTTTACTGAAACAGTTACAGTCCATCTACGTAGACGAGTAGGTACAGTCAAGAGCACATGAAGCTTTACACTTTTAGCGCGAGTCTGACCTCTCAGGCGATTGTAATAAGAACGTTACAAAGTCCAATGTTTCAAGCTCCACGTGCTCTTGACTGTACTCCTAGTATGGAAAAACGAGATAAACAAATATTATCATCAAAAATTTACATAAATAACAATGACCAAAACCAATAACCAATAACGTATAAAGGCTGACACTAATACATATTAATACATTTTGAACTAATTTTAATTCAGTAAAGCGCATTTATAATTTTTCCAATGCGCTGTTGTATTTGCTCAAATGAAGCACTTCTTTCTATTACGTCAAGTATAGAGTTCAAAATTAATAGATATATGTCATTGCTGGCTCACAAGGTAACATGGTTAGTGTAGTTGGGCCGTCTGAGATTTGAGTTTAGGGTGTCAAGTCATCGGTCGTTAATCTATATTAAAATAAACTTCATTGTTTCACTTATTACGAAAAATCTATTAAAGTTCTCATACCGTGCGTACCATGACACGATGAAAAAGAAATAAATCTTTAAAATATCCATGTTGAGAGATGTTAAAAATACTTATGTAAAATCCAAGAAGAAACAAAATTTTAGAGAAAATAAGCTGATATAAAATATTCGTAGATAATAAACTTTCCAGCCAATGCTACAACTAGCTCTTTGTTACCCAATTCAATATCCTAACGGGCCAATATTTGAAACAATATTCACAGCGGTAAAGCTCCGAGTTAATCAGAATGCTAAAGATTGTGTCGGAAGACAAGAAACAAAATAATAATAAAAAACAATCATAAATACAATAGCGCAAGTCATATAGTTTCCTGCGTCGGCTCTCAATAGATTGTGCCGATAGTCCAGGCTGGGTGTTTGCCAGTTCAATTATCATTACCAGACCAGAATCAGTCGAGTCACCGTGTTGTGGGTGACCCGCATTAAATCGGTTAATTCAAACTATTTATCAACTCCATTCGTTATGCATAGGATCAGATTTTGAAATTGTTTGATGATGTTGTGGCATTCGGTGCCTATTGTGACGGCTGGCTTAGTTCGATGGGAGTGCACTATGTTAATCGGAGCTCGTGATTGAATCTATTGATCCTCTGAAGTTAAACTGTTGTAACATACGTATCCATAGCATTTGTGATGATACTTGTGCCTGTGTCATGTGTGTTTACTAACAGCTTAGGATTGACATGTGTCAAAACTATGATATTATGAACAGTACTTTTCGTATCTTTCTGTGGTTTATGGGTGTGTATTGGGTTTAATAAAGTTAAGAGATATTTAAGTTTGTACATTTTTTATAAGAAATATATTTTCCAAAATCATATCCGCTGCCTCTTAAATTAGAAATCTTGCAATCTAGAAATCATCAGTCTTATGAGTTATGAGTTTATGACAAATATCCCTCCAAATTTTACAAGAAATAGCACCTTTTATTTTTTAAATTTACTTGGCATTGAAATAAATCAGTCATCCGTAATAATATCTTCACTCTAGTACCGTGTGATGAGTTTCCAAAACTAAAGCCTAAAATCGAAATAGCATTCACAATCGCACGATTGTTCACTTCCAATGAATAGCCCCACAATGAACGGCTGACACAAATGAGCACCTAATTGGAACGTTACGACATCCACTACTAAAATCGTGCACACGAAATATGTGATAACCTGAATTCTCACACAAACCTAGGACTTAATTTGCTATTGTAGTAATGTACTTGGGATCACAACCTTCAAAACAATGGCTCAGCTTCATGAAACACAAATATACATTAATTAGCTATGATTTCCATTTTACTTGTATTGTATCACTAATGGAGTTAGAGGATAACCTTCTTCTAAACGTTACTCTTTTCGGATAGTCAAAAAAAATACGGTTTACCTTACTCTGATATATTTCATAGTTTGATGTAATGTGATCTTGTATGTATAGTAATTTCACTTGCGATTAGGGTGTGCATCTGGATTGAGGGCCCACTTTTTAAATAATTGCGAAACGAAATGATACTTACAGGGCATTTACTTAAAATTTGGTAAAACTTAAAGCGAGGATTCTTAAATTTCTTAAACGTGAATCAAAAGAGTTATGGTCAAATAGCTTGGGCCCTCAATCCTGACGCCTGCATAAAACGGCATAGTCGAATCTCAGAAAGTACTATCCCTGGGATAATAATTTTTATTTGAGTATTTAGGAATTTCTTAAATACATTAAGAAATTGTCAAGTCTTAAGAATGCGACAATACAGATTTATGGCGGTTTAGCTTGGGCCCTCAATTCATCAATTTTGTTATTGTGGAATCAGCAAAAAATATGAGTTTTTCTGAGGAAAGATATTAATACGACTATAATATATTTGAGTTCCATATCTCGGAAAATTAGTTAAAAAGAAATAACGACACAAAAGTTAATTGTTAAAAAGTAAATGAAATTCTTATTTTTTCAAAACGTCTGAACTGAGGGCCCAATGTTTTTGTCAGTATTGACTAGGCTAAGCCTTCTACACTACCGCACTTTAGGCTAAGTATTTTAACTAATTTTTAAGTAAAAGGCTACAAAGCGTTTATTCTTCTAAATGCCGTACTTTAGGAGAAAATTGATTTTTGATGTTTTATATGAGAAAATTCAGTAGGGTGTATATGATTTTGTTACTTTTTTGAGACAAATCAGCATGTACCCTCTTATAAGATATCGAGCCAAAGATATCCTACGAATAAACCTAAAGCACAAATATACTAAACAACAAATACTTAGGTAGGTACTTTTAAAAAATCTAATGAATATTTGTATTTAAAATGATCCTTTATTCTTTACAGCTCAAGATTATCTTTAAGCACATTACGACAAATGAATTCGTGTTAATTCCCTCATACTGATACAATCCAGCAGCAGACAATGGCGGTTGAAAGGCTATGCCAGTAGCGATCGTGTGCATCTGGATTGAGGGCCCACTTTTTAAATTATTGCGAAACGAAATGATACTTACAGGGCATTTACTTAAAATTTTGTAAAACCTAAAGCAAAGATTCTTAAATTTCTTAAACGTGAATCAAAAGAGTTATGGTCAAATAGCTTGGGCCCTCAATCCTGACGCCTGCATAAAACGGCATAGTCGAATCTCAGAAAGTACTATCCCTGGGATAATAATTTTTATCCGAGTATTTAGTTAGGAATTTGCTAAATACATCAAGAAATTGTCAAGTCTTAAGAATGCGACAATACAGATTTATGGCGGTTTAGCTTGGGCCCTCAATTCATCAATTTTGATATTGTAGAATCAGCAAAAAATATGAGTTTTTCTAAGGAAAGATAGTAATACGACTTTAATATATTTGAGTTCCATATCTCGGAAAATTTGTTAAAAAGAAATAACGACACAAATGTTAATTGTTAAAAAGTTATTGAAATTCGTATTTTTTCAAAACGTCTGAACTGAGGGCCCAAGGTTTTTGTCAGTATTGACTAGACTAAGCTTTCTACACTACCGCACTTTAGGCTAAGTATTTTAACAAATTCTTAACTAAAAGGCTACAAAGCGTCCATTCTTCTAAATGCCGTACTTTAGGAGAAAATTGATTTTCGATGTTTTATATGAGAAAATTCAGTAGGGTGACCATAATGTTTATCGTAAGTATAAACAAGTATTCGTTGTGATCATGTAAGTAGTATTTTGTAAAGCGCAGATACAATATATATAATTATACAACGCGTAACAGAAAAAGCGCAATTCCTCATACACCCCGGTTAGTAAATTAATATAAAAAAAGATGCAATCGAACTTTAGTTGTGTCCAATTTTCTTAAATATCGTTCTATAATAGTACGATTTCAATAGATAGCAATAAATTCAGCTATGCTAATTCATTTTTCGGAAAAATTTAACACATATTAAAAATAGATGAAATCGAATATGTAGTCGATACTGAACAAACTAATTTCAGGAATTGCACTTATTCTGTTACATATTGTATATAATATATAAAGCTCGATATAATTATATACGATTAGCTGTGCTGTGCCTTCACCTACGTATGCGTGGAAAAATAAAATAAGAAAGTGCCAATAATCAATGAAATTATGTACCTATTGGACGTATTAAAATTATAACCCTGTATATTAACAACTAGCATTGCCTTGCGGTTTCATCCGCGTAGTTCCCGTTCCCGTGAAAATACGGGAATAAAATATAGCCTTTGTTACTCCCTGGTAATGTACCTTTCCATTTTTAAAAGAACTTTTTAAATCGGTAACGTGGTTTAGGCCTGTTCCCGTGGGAAAATTATAGCACATGTTACTCCCAGAAAAGTACGCTTTCCACTGGCAAAACATTTTTTTTAAATCGGTAAAACCGGTAGTATTGGAGCCTTTTCAATACAAAAAATCCAAAAATTCAAAGCAGAGCCATTTTACTAAGATTAATAATAATAGGAAAGTAATAAGGCTATTAGGACTAGAATCCAAAGGCCGCTAAACAATAAAAAAAAAACCATACAAGTATGGAGCGATTGTGGGTCTTTTTTTTTTAACAAACTTTTTTCAACAGTTAAATAATAGCACTTTTACTGATGACTTTATTAAGACTTCTTAAGGCAATCCAAAAATGTTTATCCCTGGCATTTTATCGAATTTCCCATTCACTGCACACTGTCACGGACCCTTGCTACCACAGAGCTAGATTAATGATCTGTGCTTGCCACATAGGTATAATATACTATCACTAATATGAGTCAAAACCCGAAATACACAGCAAAATGAAAATTAAACAAAAAACATGACGGGGACGCGCGTACGTCAGGCGTCAAAAATACGAATACTATGATAACCATTTAAATAACACCTTTTATTAATTTTGGATCACACAAAACGTAATCGCTTCCGACAACAACTTATGAAATATCTTCTAAGAGGGTACATGCTGATTTGTCTCAAAAAAGTAACAAAATCATATACACCCTAGTGAATTTTCTCATATAAAACATCGAAAATCAATTTTCTCCTAAAGTACGGCATTTAGAAGAATGGACGCTTTGTAGCCTTTTAGTTAAGAATTTGTTAAAATACTTAGCCTAAAGTGCGGTAGTGTAGAAAGCTTAGTCTAGTCAATACTGACAAAAACCTTGGGCCCTCAGTTCAGACGTTTTGAAAAAATACGAATTTCAATAACTTTTTAACAATTAACATTTGTGTCGTTATTTCTTTTTAACAAATTTTCCGAGATTTGGAACTCAAATATATTAAAGTCGTATTAATATCTTTCCTTAGAAAAACTCATATTTTTTGCTGATTCTACAATATCAAAATTGATGAATTGAGGGCCCAAGCTAAACCGCCATAAATCTATATTGTCGCATTCTTAAGACTTGACAATTTCTTAATGTATTTAACAAATTCCTAACTAAATACTCGAATAAAAATTATTATCCCAGGGATAGTACTTTCTGAGATTCGACTATGCCGTTTTATGCAGGCGTCAGGATTGAGGGCCCAAGCTATTTGACCATAACTCTTTTGATTCACGTTTAAGAAATTTAAGAATCTTTGCTTTAGGTTTTACAAAATTTTAAGTAAATGCCCTGTAAGTATCATTTCGTTGCGCAATAATTTAAAAAGTGGGCCCTCAATCCAGATGCACACGTAGCGATCACCGATAATCCCAAAGTCTATTTGGTGACATTTTGAAGTGTGTCACTCAGTCCTCGTGTAGCATCGTGTCGTGACGGACGAAGTGGCGAGTTCGTGATCCAAATTAATTAAAACAGAGACACAAAACTAAAGCTATCACGATTGGTTTTGGAGTTTGGATTTGTATGGATACGACTAAAACTTCAAACATTATGCAACCGTCTTTTAGTCACTGACCTCTTCACAATCGCTGTCAAAGTTAAGAAAAATATTGTGGGTGTACTCAAAGATATTAAACTAAGGATGAGTTATATTCATACTGCGCGCGTTTGAAAATTGATCCGCTACAATATTTACATACTTACTTCTTAGCGTATTTATAGCATACAACAATGACGGGGAAAAATGATACGGAAAACGAATAATCAAGAAATAGACAGCTATCTGTCAAGAGTTGCGCTTGATATACCACTTGAAATACAATGCGACTAAATAAAATGTGGTTAATTAACTACATTTGTCGGCCTCATTTTCCGCATTTTAGTAACATATCTACGTCTTTCTATATTTAATATTTTTGGGTGTACTTATTAAATTGTCTGCTTAGTGAATGCGGATTTATGAGGCCCCATATGAATTCAAGTTTCCAAGCCTTTTTGTGAACATTAATACCTGACCCAATATAAATTTATCTATTTACACGTATCATATTTTATATTAAAAAAATAACACTACGACCATTTATCATTATTAATTAAGATGGCACCATAAAACAACGCCGACGTATCCATACCACGAAACTCCCATAAAAATCCCGACATCGGCCCACCGCTGAGTAGCATGAATCTCAACACGCCAACCGTCACATTTCAAAATACAATATGCTAATTAACATCGCCCTTTTTTGATTTGCGCTACGAGCTCTCAGAAACGAATGCAAATTCACGACGGGCCTTTAATTACGCTCCAAACACGACTGACGACGGCGTTAAAGATGCAGTTTTGAGAATTGTCCGTGTTTACTTACAGTGCGCGTGCGCTACGAAAGAATAAGGCTTGTCTCACACAGACGCGTTTCATTTTGAATGAACGATTTGTTTATTCATACGAATAATGTCCTCGTGGTGTGCCACTTGGTGCATGTCGATGGCCAGTCAGCCATCAGCGCCTCAGAGTGTATAAGGTCAATATAATTATTATAATCCTTTTGGGTTCTGCATTCCGCTACTTGATGGGTATGCATGTTTTGCGAAAATGTAAAATATTTTTATTAATATCTGAATTCTTCTAGGTACTACGTATGTTTGTTTTTAAATCAAAATACATTAATTTTAATATGTATATAATATAAACGTAAGTAGGCATCTAGAAAATGTACTATAGTATGAGAAAATTGAATCTTATGCAATCAAAAAAAGAGCAGTGATAGCCCGGACGGTTAAAGAGCCGGCCGAAAATCAGTGAGGCTCGGGTTCGAATCCTGGCATGTACCAATGAGTTTTTCAAAACTTACGTACATATTTATCACTAGCTCGACGGTGAAGGAAAATATCGTGAGGAAACCCGCAGGTCTCAGAATTAATTCTGAGACATGTGTAAATAGACCCGGTCCGGCGATGGGCTCACCACCTATCACGTTTAGGGGTCCAATGTATCTCGTGAAATGTGGGTATATCCAGTAATGGAATACCTCTGCCTACCCCCTCGGGGATGAAAGGCGTGAGATTATATTATTATTATTATATTATTAAAAAAATTCAAAAAAACTATTTAATAAGAATTTGAGGTAAATAAATTTTCATTATGCCATCTTTTGAAATATAATTTCCAAGTATCTTTTGTATGAAATAAAAATCGACATTAGTCACGCAAAACCGAAGACTATCGACTTCACCACTGCTAGGAATCCAATTTCGAAATTCGGCTCACAAGATAATCGCGCGAGTGTAGCAGAAGCTTTAAACGGTAAGCGGATTTAGCGCGAGCGCATTCAGAATGACTATGAAAATGTTTATTACTGGCTCTGGTATTAGGGCTGCCTCGAAGTTGTTAAATTTGAAGTGTTACTTGTAATAGTGTAAAATAATTTATCTTCAAATACAGTGAGTGGTCAATAACCCTACTAGAAAAATGTACGGTAAATTTTAATACAGTTGAAATGTCGTGGATTCGATCAGGTAATTTTAATAGACTATGAATCTTTAAAGCATAATTTTTGTTAATTCTTCTACAGAACTTTATTCAATGTGTCCTCTATGGAACTCTGTACCAACTATCAATGCTACATCAATAAACTTCGAAATGTTCACAATCAACAATGGAAGGCGACATTTAATTCTATCCATCATCTCAAACCCAAAAAGGGTTGAAGTTCATTAAAGGACGCATTCCTCAAGTATTATTCTTTGAAAACTGGCAATAAAAATAATAACAACACGGCCACCCTGCCAAGTGCTATCAGCTCCATCTGTTGTCGCTTCGGACAAACTCGCCTAATGAACGATGATAAATCATATTCGAGAGGCGGCTCGTGGCCTCATCCACGTTGTTCTTACGAAATCAACTTTGCTGTATTGGTTTATTACACATTATACACTGCTGTTTAACTTCTGTTGCATATCGAATGTTTTTATATTGCAGCGGTAATGGATAGACTATTTTTCAAAATTGTAGTTTCATTGGTTTACTTAAGAGCAAAGTTGTGAGGTGTCTCTCGCGCCCCGTATCCCTGCCCGCACACCATTGTGCTTACTAATGATTTTATGCAAATGCAGCCTCTTTAGATCGAAGTCTTAGCGCGATCTCGACCCATCAGGTACCAGGCTCATTATTAACAATTTGAAATATGACTTGGAAATTTATAACAATGTAGGTATATATAAGCTTTTTATACATTATTAAGTGGGTACCTGTAAAATATAGGTGAATTTTCTGTGCCTACGAAAACTGCGTCTTTGAGTTTGCCACACAAATATGCGTCTTTTTATTATTGGTTCACTAACTGCATAAAATAATTACAGGTAAAGCTTTCTTAAATATTTTATAATTATAGATAACATTATTACCCAGAAACCTACTTTTTTTATTAATTAATAATCTCAGAAAGGATCTAATTAGAGCTTACAAGTTAAAAAATCTAAAACGACTACCTACCGCAGATTAAATAATTACTACCGGTATGACTGATTCATCTCGAAAGAATGTGTTTCTTGGAAGATTAGTTTATTACAAAACAGTCGTACAATCCCACGTTTCCGTCAAAGAACAAAGACGGCGACTAATCGTTGGTTAACCTTAATTGTGATAATTACCACTGTCCGTTGACAAAATGATTTATTAACCGACAAAACGGTAGCTACACATAACAGGTTAACTTGAACTGAAGAAGTTAATATTTTGCTAATGCCCATGAGAATAAACCGTGGGAAAATAAAGTTCGTGGTTTGAAATTAATGAATGAAGTAATTTGAAAAGAATTGATGATGGTGAGTAATGCTAGCCATATTGAATGGAGACAAAGAATCATCCGGACATTGAATGTTTGCGGACATGCTTCGCTGCGAAAATTAAATTGTGAGAATATTTTTTGGCTAAATATTGCATTCACTTTTTCATTGATATATTAAATAAGTAATAAGCACAATCTAGTGCAAAAAATGCAACCTTTTCGAATGTCTTGAATAAAACAAAAGTCTGACATGAACTACTATAGATTAAATTGGAGCTGAATTTTTTAACATTAATAATATAATACCAACTTACACCCGTAACATAGTTCACCGTGGACCCGTATTTTTCACAATACCTGTATAAATTATAGCCTATAATATATTATTCCTATTTATAAACTATAATAAAAATAAGTCGGGTTTTCCTTCCTGACGATTTAACTCCAGAACTGACGAACCGATTTCCATGGTTTTGCATTCGTTGGAAAGGTCTAGGGCTCTGCAAGGTTTACAGCAAAGAAAATTCAGCATTGCACCCGTGCGAAGCCGGGGCGGTTGGCTAGTAAACTATAAAAAGCACTGATAGCCTTACGGTTAAAGAGCCCGCTTCTCATGATGATAAACAGTGAGGCTCGGGTTCAAATCCGGCATGCACCAATGAGTTTTTCAAAACTTACGTACGTATTCATCACTAGCTCGACGGTGAAGCAAAACATCGTAAGGAAACCCGCCGGTCCCAGAATGAATTTTGAGAAATGTGTAAACAGACTCGGTCCGGCGATCGATTTGCTCACCACCTATCACGTTAAGGGGTCCAAAGCAGAGATATTAAAGTATCGTCTTTCTATATATAATATCTTTGGGTCCAAAGAATATCTGGTGAAAAGTGGGTATATCCAGAAATGGAATACCTCTGCCTACCCCCTCTTGGATATAAGGCGTGAGTTTTTTTATAACAAACATCCACCCATCCTCATAAACTTTCACGTGTATAATATTAGTAGGATACAGTATAAACTCTCACAGCCACAAAGTGCAGTATCGAATATTATCGATACAAAACTGGTTTTGCGGAATTGCTCACTCAATATGACAAAACTCTTCGCAATATGCATCGTGAAAGTTGTAATCAGTAATCAAGCATTAGTCATGTTCAACCGATTGAGATTAGAGATGAGTGAGCTGCCTTCCTGGAATTTAGTACCTGTCATTTCGATCGCATTATTAATTGGCTTTCAATTGGATCGTGCAAATCATGCCTTAGCTCAGAACAATTTGAGATATTTCTATACAGAGGAAAACTTTGTAAATAAAAGTACGATCGATTTCAAATTATGCAATGTTTGATTTAAACTTCATTGCGTTCAGCATAAAAAAGTGATTATACAATTATAACTCTCAGGTGTAAGGTCTTTTGAAATTTGGGTAGACATGTTTAGTTCTCGATAACTACCTTATTTCAATACTTCCTCATGTGTCAGGAAAATACCCTTAGCAGTGGGCTGTTACGGGTTGACGATGATGATGAACGATTTCAAACTAAGTAACTGTTTATTCTTGCTTTATGAGACGCCTTGACCAACTTTGAGTAAGTCCTGCTATGTTAAATCGTTAAAACTTTAGGTAAAAACTTCAGGTCATCAGCCGGAAGACGTCCATCTGTTGAACAAAGGCTTCCCCCGTAGAACGCCACAACGAACGGCAACTTGCCGCTTGCATCCACCGGTTACCCGCGACCTTGCTGACGATGTCGTCGGTCTACCTGATGGGAGGCCTACCAACGCTGCGTCTTCCGGTTCGTGGTCGCCACTCGAGAACCATTCTTCCCCATCGGTCATCGGTTCTTCGAGCGAAAAACTTCACGTGCTTTGTGAATATGTCCCTTATTTATTTATGTTGTTCAAAATTTTTTTTATATTATTGGATATTATCAATATTTATATTAACATGTTTTTAACATGTAATTAGTGCGAAACTTGTACACAAGCCATTTGATGATCTTCCATCGAAATCTGCCACACCAGTTGTTGACCTTTGAGAAATCCGTTAACCTGCTTTATAAAGAACCCGATATCAGTGCAAAAGGAAAACCTTGAGTGGCACATATTTATTTTCAGTTAATATACCTATTTAATAATTACATAACAATGAATTGAATCTCCGTTCGATTTGTAAATGGCTGATTCTACAAAGTTCGTGTTAGGGATATTATATTTCGTCCCATTGTGTGTGTTTATATTAATTAGCCCTTTGCTTTTGACGAACTAACCTGCCATCGCTGATTTATGATCATTTTGAATCATTTGGCATCTTGAATTGTATTTGAATCGGTAAGTTATAGGGTGTAGTTTTTAGTGTGTCGGTTCATAATGTTATTGAAAATTGTCAGAGCTCGAGTCATTCTGATTCAATCAAATACATTAATAGTGGGATCAGATATGAATGTACCTACAATGTTATTCCACTCTGACACGGCACCAATAGATGACGCAAGTATCGCAATGTGTATGAAAACCAAGCATTTTTTCTACCTACTAGATATGACGTAATTCTATTTAATGATTGGGAAATTTCTTTTCACCTCTCCAGGCGGAACGCGGCAACTTTCGGCCCGCTGCGCTAAATGAAGTTGCCGCTTTCCACCTCTGTCGAGAAAAAAAAAGTAAGTATACACACCTCGGGAAGTAAATAAGAAAGCCAGATCACATGTTTGTAGACCTCGGCTTTCTGAGATATTTCTTATTTTATTTCCCTTTATGTGTAATATACTATTTCACGTCAAATCGGCATTTTGCAGTTTCTAAACGTGCAGTAAGGCACTTTTAGCGTTTTGGATTGAGGTCTAACTATGCTAACGGTTGGACTGAGGGGAACTGCGGCAGATAGGTAAGTGTATTATACATGCGCCTAGACCGGAATTTCTACACTTCAGTCGTCCAGCTCAACTCGTAGTATATTACCACACTATTTTAAATACAAATAATGTCTTCTAATAAACACGACAGTATCATAATATAATAATAAACTATACTTAATTTAAAAAGTAATCAAAATTTTAATACCTATCTAGTTAATTAAAATAAAATATCATATTCAATGAACCAATCGCGTTTGATAAACAATAAATATTGTAAGAAGGTATATTAACTACGTCAATTACAATAGACATAACCTGCCTATTTTGAATATTGGTATGCTTAGACGCCATGTCATGGACCATATTAGTCAGACACAAACAAAGATTCACAGTTCTAAATCTTTTAATTGGCATTAAGTATGACGACAGACGGTGACTTGCCTAATCCGTGTTCTAATGATATCTATATAGAGTATTGATTGCATTTCCAATCAAATAATCAGGAGCGACGTATAACAATGATGGTATGTACCATCATTGTTATGCGTCGCTCCTGATTATGTAAAAGGTTATGTAACCTTTTATTTTAAAATTACCTATTACCTTTCTGAAAAAGAAACTGGCATGTATTTTAAACATATTTGTGTAGACCTAAATTAAAAAAAAATGCTAACAAAACTTTTTCCGTCCTTGGAATGCAATGTAGAGCGTGGATTTCTTGTTATTGTATAATAATTTAATTGATGTAATAATAATTTTCATATCCTAATTTGTTTTTCAATGTTCGATGGTTTGTAAAGAACAAAACATTATTTACTTGTAATAAAAGTTGGTGTATTTATCAGCTCTGTATATATCCCTTTGTAGATACCATTCTAATCTGTCACGTCTAGGAGGTCGGTCGGTGTAAAGTTCATCAATGCTGAATTCAATTATCGATTACACCATTGTGTTCCGCTCTTTCGATTTATATTTAAATACCATCCGTTTACGAGAAATGTGTTGTGAAATTAGATAAGTATTATTGTGTTTTACGAAACGGACCGCCCGCAAAGACTCTTGTTTCTGCCCTACTATAAAAAGTGTTAGGTCAACATGATTAAATTAAATCCTATTAGAACAGTCATTTATTTTCCAGTTAAGGATATAATCAATATTTCATGATTATGGGTTTCAAAGGTGGGTGAAAGAAATAATTATTTTGAATATCTACATAACTTTATATACTTATTATCTTCTTTTTGATTAATGTTTTTATATAATTCTGTACCACCTTGATTTTAATAGATAAGTATAGGGCGCCTAGCGGCGTTGCCCGTGCGGATCTAGTTTCCTCCGTTCTCGTGGGAATTTCACAAAAACATAAAAAGGATATAGTGTCCACATTTCAAGTATAGCAGTGCAGTTTCAAGGAGAGCAGTGATAGCCCTGACGGTTAAAGAGCCGGCCGAAAATCAGTGAGGCTCGGGTTCGAATCCTGGCATGTACCAATGAGTTTTTCAAAAACTTACGTACATATTTATCACTAGCTCGACGGTGAAGGAAAACATCGTGAGGAAACCCGCAGGTCTCAGAATTAATTCTGAGACATGTGTAAATAGACCCGGTCCGGCGATGGGCTCACCACCTATCACGTTTAGGGGTCCAATATAGGTATCTCGTGAAATGTGGGTATATCCAGTAATGGAATACCTCTGCCTACCCCCTCGGGATTATATTATTATTATTTATTATTTCAAGTATCTAGGATCAGTAGTATCGGCTATGCTTTGATGAGTCAGTCAGTTTTTCTCTCTTTATATAATAACAAACCAATATATAGAAAGTTTATGACCTTGCGATCCTGAACCTAAATAAAACACACAAATAACTAATAAATTACAAATATTAATCACAGATATGCCTTTCCATTCGTTTCTAGAAAAAACAATTTACTTACAAAGAAATCTATCACCAAATCAGAAGTACAGAAGCTCTCCAATTAGGCAACAGCGTTGTCTCATAAACAAAAATGTATCGGTTGATGGAGCGAAGCGACAATTTCCTTGGTGGTCTGTGTGGCTGGTTGTAATCTGTCATCTGAACTGTCAAATTACTAACGGGCGAGCGACCGATCGGCTACCGAACTTGTTTGTAGATAACACAGCTGCATTGACGCATAGACTATGAAGGAAATAAACTGTTAGAGGTAACATATTATGCCTACTCCCTCAGTGAGACTAATGAGATCACTTTCAGTTTGGTGTTCCTTGATTCTATTATAAGTTACTGTTTTTTATGATAATCCTAAACAATTATATTAACTTTATAATTTCCTAGTCCTATATAATTACTATACTTAGTAATTATAATATTGCGTGTAATTGATTGAGAAATAGTTACGTAATTTAATGATAAATTATGAATTAACGAAAACTATGATGACGAAATGTTTTTGTGTTAAATATATAATTATTTTTTCACACCACATGCTCGATAAAGCCGGATTATATAATATCATATAAACCTCACCACAAGCAAGACATTATATCCCTTGGCTTTAGCCGGGTTATAATGTTGTATGGAATTTCATTATAACCCTAGGTCAATAATGTAATTTTCACTATTCATAATCCTTATTGCTATGACGATAAAGTCTAATTTCGTTAAGCAAAATGTGGTGCACCCGCCTGCGGCCTAGGTCGTGGCCAACTCGATATAAAGCAGTGCTTTATTATATAATCCCTTGTTATATAATCTACTATTACAGTAGTATGTTGAACATTACATCATTATGTATACCTAAGAGATTTAGGCCTTAAAAATTATAATAAAAAGTCATAGTCAACAGTTTTGTAGCCAAAGACATTTGAAGAAGAATTTCTCTTTCAACAGAGAAATTTCTTCCAACCTCTTTGAGCCTAGTCTTACCTCCTCCTCGTCTAAAATCATTTTCAAGCAAACATTTTGAGTCCTCTACAAATTTCACTCTTTGACAGTGCACAAAATAAAATGAATGAATGTAGGCGTACCTTCATGGGGACACCTGATTGCTCTTTTTGTTTTTTACATGGAATGTTAATTAATTTTTGCTGTCAACCGTGGTCAACAAAATGTAATGATTAATTGGGTTCTTAACACACGGTTACCTGCTATCCCGAAGATACGAGTAAGGTATTTATCAAAGATACCTTCGGGAATATTAAAACGTTTATTTATAAATTTGATAGAAAACGAAAATGCTTTTTCATTTAATAAATTTATTGAAGTATTTTATTTTATTTATTGTCTAAAATCAGTACAACTTTTACTTGGAATTGTCAACCACTATTACTAACTGACAGGTTTGGTTTGGTTTTGTATTTTCTATTCATATTTTTTTTTACAATCAAGTCCAATATTAATGATTTTGAGTTTCATCCGATTTCGGTTAATACGACCGGCTTTTACGGTCAATGTTTTTGTTATAAACCTACTAAAGCTTTAGTGGACCAAGGTAAAGAAGTTATACAATCCACACTTGAGTGCAAGACACTAGAAAAAATTCTCGACATGATTTTTTTTTCTTCATGTTAACCAAAGTCGCAGATATGTATCCTAACCTATCGCACCATATTAAGTATAGTTTCTTAACATGGCTATTTAGTCCAAAAGTACCTAAGTAGAGCCTATATTAAGAGTGTTAAATATACTAAAATACATTTAAATACTCGGCCGCCAACCCAACTATAATGTTCATGAGTGGAAATATAAATAAAAGCTAATATTAAAGTACAAATTCCATGCAAATAAAACATTGAAATAAATTACTTGTGATGAAACTTGCATTCGAAAGCAATATTTCCCAATCAGTTGCAAAAATTAAAATTGATTAAAGATTGTCGATCTGCGACAAGTGAAAAACAATTATTAATAATTTGTAAAAGACCTGTTCAACAATATAATTTAACTTAGGAGTAAGAACGGCTAAATACGTACTTTACGGATGCTATGCTTTTCTTGACATATTTGTGACGAGATGAAAGTACTTACATTATAAATGACAGAGCTACTATAGAAGTTCTATATTTATTAACCCACATAATAATATGAATAATGAGTACAACAATAAATCAATAGCATAAAGTAAACATAACGAATGCCTCCGTCTGTGAGGTCAATGGAATCTGCACATTCATAATTCCAATGATTCTGTGTCATTATTCATCTTCAAATAATAGTTTGCACCCCATAGCTTACCGCGATCTTAACTTTTATAAAGGGCATTGCATTAACAAAGGTGAAGTACAGTCTATTCGCGCTAAATTAGAAGATATGCTAAAATATTTTTAACGAAGCTTTCTTGCAGCTTTTGAAGATTAGTGACACAAAATTATGACGCATACTGCAAAGACTTGACCGAACCATAAATATTTATCTACTCTGAGATACCTTATTATCTAGTATGGAAACCTTACAGGTTGCTAGCGTGGGACACTACATGTGCTGACATATTGGCTCGATCCGTCATCAGTATCAACTCAGTGAGTACCTATTACAATGACAGCTGCAGTCGAAAAGCTCCTCAAAACTCCGCAAATAAGGGCTACCTGATTTGCCGTTAATCAGTTAAGAACCGCCGGTTCCAATTGGAACCGACACACAATTAAAAATCTATTGTGTCTGTGATTCATGGTCTGAGAGGTTAAGGGTAGAGACCATGAGGTCGGGAGGTTCAGAGACGCGGCAGCTTTTTAAGCGCCTTCAAATGACCAGAGAGCTGGCGATCTCTGTCACAGGATCAGCCTATTATAGTAACCAGAGAGAGAATGTAGCCGATCCTCTGGGCACTGTTTACATTGTTCTTCTTTAACCGTTTTTAGGGTGACGACGACGCTTAACGCTGTATTGCCGCTATAATAACAAAAAATAAAAAAGTTAAGAGGTAAAGGTTACAAAAAACATTTACTTAACTATAAGAAATGTTTTCTGTACGTTGTTACGGAATCCTACTTATGTCCTCCCACTTGGCAGGGTTTTTTATATGGGTATATAGTGTAAGAAAATATATAGTAATTTTTATGATCTATCTAAAATAATCACCCCATTTTGAAAAAGCAATATTTTCAAACAAGCAGTATCTTAACAGGCCACTCGCGCCGAACGGACTATACTTCACAGCAAGACGCAATTCCATCCACACTTTCATTAATTATTCCAACTTAGATAAGACACTGCATTCTTAATGACTCCGAGACGAGGGCCATTGCTCATCGACGTGTGACTCTGCCCTCTTGCTTTTATTTCCCGAGTGGCATCATTAAGCTTTGTGTTGTTCATTGTGAAGTGGGTATATTTTTAAGAGACTTCACATGACGTTATTGGTAATGAAAGAGCCTGCAATTCACGTATTATTCATTTACATTTACACTTCGCTGTGTAGTCTTTGTCGTCACTTGACCGTAGATTACTTTATACATTTGTATTTTTTATTATAATTTGCTTTGAAAGATCTGACAGTCTGAGTAAACGGTAATGGGACAAATGGTAAAAATAATGTCAAAATACTTCAGTAAAGATTAAAAAACTATCAAACCTAATAAAGACCAGTCCTTTTAAAACTACCAACGAAGCGAGAAAGAAAAAATAACATTAAAAGTGAAATCCTCTAGAGCTTTGATTGACCACAAATCAATATTAATGATCTAAGCCAGCGGGTGTTCTGGCACGATCCTCTGTCCCTATCTTTCTTATTAAAGAGAAAGGGACGCCAAATGTTTGGACACCTCGCCCTTAAAGCGTTTTAAGTGCTAAACGAATAAAACCATTAATTACACGCAATTCAATGTACATATTGAATTTATTCAAATGGTGATAAATGGTCGGTGGTGAAACAAGAGGTGCGAAGGAGATGCTGGCATTGTATGAGACTTGTTTAAGACGGTTGGAATGCTCGGGGAAGATGATTCAGTGCCGATAGCCACGATATGCGAGTCGAGATACTTTTGTAATTATTTTGACGCTACATCCGAACTCTAGTGTCGTAAGTAGGGCGAGTCTTTTATAACCGTATTTTGAATATTCATATCTTCTTAATTAGTGATAATGATAATTAATAATAATAATAATATATTAAGCATATGAATATTTTATTTTTATTTTATTTAAATACATTCGGTGGAGACTTATAGTGATCATCATAAAGGACCAATGGATCAAATTGTTTATAGTGTCTAAATATAAATTGAAATTTGCTACAATAGGTAATACTTTTAAGTAAATAATGTTTTGCTTCCTACTGACTCTTTCTATCATACGCAGTCACGCAATATTTTGAATAAAGATAGTTGGAAGACAAAAATTGACAAAAAATACTTTTTATCCCGGAATGCAGGCGATAGTGTTAGCAGTGTGTGTGTGATTTCATAATAAATGCTGAAATAAATTAAAATTCGAAAATAAATGTTTTTAGAAATAGTAGCAGTTTTGACTTAAAATAGAAAGCTAATATATCTCGTGAAATGTGGGTATATTCAGTAATGGAATACCTCTGCCTACCCCTCGGGGATAAAAGGGGGTCAGATTTTTTTTTTTAATTTTATAGAAAGCTGTAAAATAAACAAAATATGTTTTGTCTATATCTGTCGACATGTGGACACTTCAGTAAAAATGTGAGGATTAAAACAGGAAATTTAACTTAAATTTGCGTGTATGTATCTGCCATTTCGATATCTTGCAGGCTTCAGAAGATATATATTGTTTTGATAAAACCGAAGCAAAGTTTTAATAAAAAATAAAAAGTTTTTTTTTTAATAAAATGTATTTTTGTAGACCTAACCATTAAATAGGTACCTACAATTATCATAATCAATAAAGCGACGCTTCCTAACTAGAAGCAAATCCGCGGAATTAAAAACAATCCCCGCGAATGGGTTCCCTCGGCTCTTATTAAGCCAGTTCCCTCGTTAAGAGAGCCCACAAATCTCCACTAAACTCGCCGTGTGACAAACACAAAAACCATAAAATTAAATTAATGCCTTCCCACCACTTCCTCGGAGGATAGTTGCGGCCGTTAAGGAAAACTTGAGGATTTCGAGATTTCTTATTGTTTTCTTTTATCTTGGAAAACTCGATAGCCAGGTACAGGCAACCTAAAGACATGGACACCTGAGGGGAAAGTAAATATAATCATATGAGATTTACATTAATAAGCATCTCCTTCAAAATAGTTTGATTCAGTAACTACCCGACAGCTGCATTGAGCTAGTTCTTCTGCACATACCTATTGATAGCTATGTGTCCATCTAAATCGTTTAATCCACTTAAGTTAGTTTAAAATTGTGTAACCCATTTACCCTATAAGAATCGGTTCAGTATTTTTGCGTCACGCGCTTACTGACAACAGATAAACAGATTAAAAAAAATAATAGTTTTTTGCTTTTATTGCTTTTGTCTAGCCCCCAAAAGTAATCATAAATATCTGTCATATACCTACAGTTTTGTTCGCAATCTAGAAACAGGATTAGTAGCGTATTTATAAAAATTGCAATATAAAAATAGCCGAGTTATTGCAATGATAAAAGCGATAGTGTGCATATTTTTTTTCCTAGTCACATTATTATTGTAATTAGGTACCTACGAGTATATACAGAAAATCATTAAATGTTCGTGATAATCTCAATTAAAATAGGTTGCTTACTTAGCGTTTTTTGAAAAGTGCTTTAAGACTTGGTTTTAAGTAGCTACCCAAATACCTAAGTAGGAATAAATCTAGTATTCACAACTCATAATATAGACTTTAGGTACTATTCTGCATTTTAAACTTGATTGTCATAGAGTTAAAAGTAAAACACAAAATATCTCTATTCCCAACCGAATCTTCGTTATAATTATTCACTTGGAATAAGATTTTTATAGCATCGATTGTTATTAAAAGTTGAAAATCAATGTTGAACTTCTAAATGGAAAAAGTGAGCGGCGTTCAACTTTGTTCATTAAAACTGAAGAGTTTCCCGACGAGAAAGAAAATGAGAAAAGTCCTTTCAAAAATATGTTGAAATTATAATAAAGGATCATATCTTCGATATATACCTGCTGACTGTGTATATATCCTATACTTTGCGACTGTAAATTCAGTTCAGAAGTTAGACTCAACGTTATTATTTAAAAGGACTCGTAGCGCCATCTAGCGTTGAGTAGCGGATACATATAAAAGTAATATAACGTACTTAACTAATAAAAAAATCTCTCTATTTTATGTTTTTTGTTTAATTGTAATGCCATATATGTCAATGTGAAAATGATATAAATAATAAATTTACTTTAATGAATCAACAGGTTAACCTGTAGGTACATTACTTTATAGCTGGCTTAATCTAACGAAACATTCTATTCACAATTACTTGGTCAACGCATTACCGAGTCAAGCCCACTATTTTATCAGACGGGTCTTATCAACCTGGGCGGGAACGATATCGACGACTTTTAATTAATTAGCTAATCTTTACTACGCATTAAACTGTTTACGACCTCTTTCTTACTTTCTTTAATGGGATTTTCATCAGGAAAATCACCTGCAAAACGTCTTAGAGACCGTTACTTTAATTAAATGATTAGAATAGAGAAAATCTAACCTTATTACTAAAATATTTAATTGAACCCTAAAGAACATCGGCAGCTTTGGTACCCATTGAAATAGACACCCACGGGGTATCTATCACACTATGCTTGTTTTATTGACTCATAACAAGTCGAAATTTTCCATATTTTTTAATCTTTTGCCAATGTACTTTGGAAGACGTTTTTAATGATTTGGTATTTAATTTTAAATTAATTAGTATAACAGATTATGAATCCTCATAAACTTGCCCTAAGATAAATAAATGCTATACTTTGTTGAAATTATTTTATTTAAGTTCTCAATCACCACTTAATAGTGATTTCTAAGAATTGATTATTTTGCTGTGATATAACATTAATTTTCTAACAGTACAAAATTTGAACACATTTTGAGAATACATCAAAAACACGAGATTTTCCTTACCGATAGCGACTCTTTTTTGTTGGTGAGTCCCAGAAAAAAATTTCTACACCTACTTAGTAGGTATGAAGACATATTGCGTTTCGCGTTTTTGAACTCACGATTCGACGTATTTACGTATTCACACTCGCATTACTGCTAGTAGTATGTTCCAGATGAGATGTAAGCATGTGTGCTATTTCCGTATGTAAGCCTGACAACAATACCAACACAAGTTGGCCTATATTACCTCCCGCTCCAGTATGCAAAATTGGATGGAAACGACTATGACGTATGCAAGTGAAGAGGTCTAAATCCAATGGTAACGTACGACGTAGGCTCTCACTGATGTGTGAGTGTGTGTTGGTATGCCAGTTGGTGACGGGGGTGGGCAGCCCGAGAGGATGGGGTATAAAGGAAAACCATTTACATTTGAGCGATTCGTCCAATTTAAAATTCCTACAAGATAGCTTAGACACGGGTGCCATTCTTTTGACGAGGCGAGCATCATGCGAGGGACCGACGTGTCTTGTACTTGTTTCGAGTTTGGAGTTTTACTTTTAACAAGATTTATAACAAGCTTTATTTGCGGCACTGTAGAAAATATAGAGTTAGTTTTGGGTCTACAATAATGACGTAATTCAGTGGCATATCTATCCAATTTTTGGGAAGGACGATCTACATCGGTCTCGGGTCAAAAAAATGTCACCGTTCAACGGAGTTACCGTTATGAATATGAATCTAGGGTGCGGGAATCAGTCAGGGAGCGTTCCATCAAAACGTCATAGGTCGCTCTCAGGACAAATTTG
The DNA here is from genome assembly GCA_963855545.1 of Ethmia dodecea. NCBI lineage: Eukaryota > Metazoa > Arthropoda > Insecta > Lepidoptera > Depressariidae > Ethmia > Ethmia dodecea. Next base: position 6,904,788 of record OY979449.1, read on the forward strand.
CCCGCTTGCCCACGTCCCGCGTTTTACGAGCCACGCGAACGAAGATTCAGCACCCAAGGGAGACATTCCGCCTCCAAAAACTTTACCCGTTACAAATTTGTTTTTTTTTCTGCCTTATCTGCTCCCCGCGCTTTTGGCAAACCTAATTCCGTATTCAAAAATATTTCTGCAAGTATTGTGCTCGTACGGGAACGAACGTTTTATTGCCGCCCATATAACGTTTTAAAAGTTAGCAAGTTTTGTCACTCGGCCGGGTTTCGGGCTCGCATAGTGTTTTGTGCGAGCTCAGTTACTTTATAATTATTGTAGTTTGATAAATGTGTTTATAGTGTTTTTACTTTCTTTTTTATTGGGTTTTTAGAGGGTTGTTTTGAAACAGTTAAGAGCGTTAGAGTTACGGGGCTATAAAGAGAGTTCTTTCAAAATAATGTAACGCTTTCTGAATATGAAATATCATTTTATAACTACTATAAGTTTCTTCTTTAACAAAATAGCCTGCGTATACGAGTACCTCTATAGTAAGGTCTAATCAGACAAAACACGAACGAAGACAATGCATTTGCGTTGTTAGCTTATTTTGCATTCATGGAATTTTCTTAACCGTTGTTCAGTGGGACATGGAGGCATAAAGGCAGCATGTGGGGCCACCGTGCCATCCAATTTACCATTCATATTTCGAACTCAATCGGTGGGGTAATTTCAAAGGTCGACACGTTGACGTATGTGACGTACTTATCATAAATAGTACCTATAGACTGCGGAACTCGCAAAAAGGTAAAGGGTAGACATTGACTTGTATCTATTCACTTCTAAAATTGAAACAGAAGTGTACCTATGCATATATGTATTTACACATGTATGTATATAAACCTGGTAGTAAAATAAGCACGAAAAAAGTGAAACATTCTGTCAATTTAAAATTATTTTTTTAGGTAGCACGTGGGACTCGTTTTTTCTATTCCTGTAGATTTCGGGAAACCTTTTTTTTTACTAAAGTAACTTCTTCTAAATTTAAAGTTTCTGATGATACTCGTAATAGGCATAGGTTCGGAGATTTTATAATAAGTTACTCAGTATTTCTCTTTATAATTATTAGTAAACAAAACACAACCCTATATCACTTGGGAATGGTGTAGTTTTCTAAAGGAGAGAATTTTCACAATCGGATCGGTAGTTTCAGATATTATTAAAGTAGAAAGAAGAGAGGTTTGTGTTGCTTGTATCACATCGCTCACATATCGCTGTCACTGATTACAAAATAATCACATTATGTAATAAGTACCTACTTTAAAATTTAAGACCCGGTCCGGCGACGGGCTCACCACCTATCACGTTTAGGGGTCCAAAGAACATCTCGTGAAAAGTGGGTATTAATTATATGGGTATTAATGTGGGTGGGAATTAATTCTGGGACCAGATATTTACAGATCTGTGACAAATCTAGAAATATCTCGGTTCGTATAACGCTTCCAAATGTCATTTTCGCGGCGCCATATTCAGTTTCAATTTGATTTCCTGCAAACGGCAACATTCCATTTTTAAGTAGCAATCTTACCATGTGATTTCAACATGTCTATATTCGAGTTGAACTTTAAGAAATATGGAACAAAATATATGCTTACTCGAATTAAAAATAATATATATATTTTCACTTAATCTATAATATAAAAATTAATCGCAAAATGTGTTGGTAAGCGCATAACTCAACAACGCCTGGACCAATTTGGCCAATTCTTTTTTTTAAATGTTTGTTGAAGTTTAAAGATGGTTTTTATGGCGAGAAAAATTTAAATAGTTGCCGGAAAAACCCTAAAAACACGCGGGCACGGGAACGAGAACTACGCGGGTGAAACCACGGGGCGCTGCTAGTTTTCATTATAAAAAAACTATTTCACGCCTTCTATCCCTGAAGGGGTAGGCAGAGGTATTCCATTTCTGAACATACCCACTTTTCACGAGATCTGCTTTGGACCCCTAAACGTGATAGGTGCAGGTGAGCCCATCGTAGGACCGTTTTAATTATAATGCTTTATTATTTTCGAAGTCGAATCGTAGGTATTGATAAGATTTAAAAAAATAACTTTATTTTAACTTGTATTATTACCTACCATAACAAACTATTTAACTCTTTAATTTTAGTAAGTAAGTGGGTGCGATTCTGCTTTACAACGACTAAACTTATTTTGATTTAGCCCTGTCTTTGTCTTACATCAAAAAAGAAAGGGGATAGAAGATAACCTACCGAATTTAGTCCTGTCAGAGGCTGTATTTTAGTCCTGAGTTCTTTACCTATGCACTAAACACCTTATGAAATGCCTTAATTGACAGGACTAACTTGAATTTGACAGCACTAAATATCTCTCGTCTCTTTTCTTTTCTAGGAGAAAGAAAATGACAGGAGTATACTAAAATAAGTAGAGTCGCTGTAAAGAAGAATTAGTACCAATGATAACTATATAAATTGTTGTTGTTGTCTCTAACAGGTTAATTTTGAAGGTGTAGCTACTTAATTTAGGAGTTTAACACAACATGAGTGCAATTAAAGTTATTTTTTTACTGAACTGAAAAATAGAACAAGTTTTTATTGTGTGAATTACGGATACTTTCTGTCCTTTGTAGCTTAAAGATTCTCGTTGCAGTCACCGATCGGGTTATTGCAGAAATTTTAATTTATTCAAGTATTTAGGTGTTACTAAATTCCAAGTAGACGCAAGTTCTTATCAACCACCAACACGAAAGTACTTCTATCCATTACCTACCACAGACCTAACAGTTGCGATTAAAATGTAAATTATTAAAGCAATACTTAAGTGCGATACCTTTTATAATAATTAGCCAATTTGTAGTCAACCAAGCATACCGACACTACACCCAATCCATTAATACACGTTTCAATACAAGTACTACATTTTGAACGCATTACTACAAAATGTAGCGGCGGTTATATTAAGTATTAACAAGTTTGAAGAGCTGGCTACTTGGAAATTTTCGAGCCGTAACTCGAATTATCATTTGAATGCAAAATCAATTTTGCATTTGCTCAACCATTCTGCTAGTGACTGCTCGGCGCTTGGCCTACAATTTTATTACTATTAAGGGTCGCGCCTCGTGCACTCACAGTTAAGTTACTGTATTGGCCAATATAATTATAACACTTTGTATTAAACTATTGGATTGTAGAAATACCTGCAATATAAGGGTAATCCAATACAGTGCGAAAGTATTTACTTTGTGTGGTGAATAACAATAATATTCTAAATGTAGATGTAGACAGCTAGGACTGATAATGACGAATCGAAAGAATATAATTATCAAGAAGTTACCACGGACACATAAACGTGATATAGAAACACCCGATGCCCTAAACTCAGATCAATAAGCACATAGGTACCAAAGTGAGATGAAACATTACCAGTGCTCGGCTTAGAACGATACACCTAAGGCAACAATAATTAATATTTATAGTATACAATGTGTAACAGAATAAGCGGAATTCCTAATACATCCCAATTAGTATATTACTATAAAGATATATAATTATGATGCCTTCGTACTGCAGTGTCTAATAAATTTTCTTAAATAAAGAGCAATAAAGTACGATTTCCATAGGTAGCACTAAATTCAGATATGGTAATTAATTTTTCGGTCAAATTTAACACATATTAAAAATAGCTGAAATCGATTAAGCAGTCCATACTTAACAAACTAATTTCAGTTATTGCGCTTATTCTGTTACATATTGCAGAGATTCATATCGCTATCTATACATATAATAAAACTCTAACGGGGCCGTGTCTGTATATGAAATATTTTTTGAAAATTTTAACGGTAGTGTAATATAGTTATCGATATAGATACCGAAACACCAATTTTTGGAATTTTTGTCTGTCTGTCTGTCTGTCTGTCTGTCTGGTTGTGCACGCATCACTCAAAAACTACTGAACGGATTTTGATGAAATTTGGTATGGAGATAACTGATTACCCGGGTCAACATCTAGGGTACTTTTTATTCAAGGAAAATATCTCATTCCCACGGGAAAATATAAAAACTGGTTAAAAAGAGAAATACGTACTTCTCCGAAACGATAACACTTACAAACTTGAAATATGGTAAGTAGGTGTCTTTTAGACGTATACAGGCAACTACTTACTATAAAATGATTTTTGGAAATTCCCCCGGTAACGGGAATAACGGGATCATTGGAAACCTAATAAATTGGGTCTGCTAATCCATACTCTTTTCTGCTTTACTGCTATTTTATTTTTATTTGACACTGTCTTAGTGACGTTTTTGATATTTGTTTAATGCAAATGTGAATTGAGTTTTGTATTTATTTTGTTACAAAATGAAGAAGCTGAGAAAAAATATTACCAGAAGATCATGTTGAAACTGAAATTACAAAGAAAACCTAATAAATACCAATACAGAACAATACAAATGTCATGCAAACAGAAGGAATGCACGTACCAAGGTCAGTCATCCTTTACACATTCTGTTACTCCAATTAAAAACTGGTTAAAAAGAGAAATACCTACTAAGTACTCCGAAACGAACACATCAACTTGAAAAATGGTATGTAGGTGTCATATGTCGTAGGCAATCGCTATGAAGGGGTTTTTGAAATTCCCACGGGAACGGGAATACACTAGATCCACGTCTGCGACGCTGCTGGGCACTCGCTATCTTAAATAAAGAGCAACAATACTACGGTTTCCATAGGTATCCCTAAATTCAGTTACGCTAATTAATTTTTCGGAAAAAAATCACACATATTAAAAACTAGCGGTTAAGTAGTCGAAACTGAACAAACTAATTTCAGGAATTGCACTTATCCTATCCTATCCTACTAATATTATAAACGCGAAAGTTTGTATAGATGTGGATGTTTGTTCCTCTTTCACGCAAAAACTACCTACTGAACGGATTTTGATGAAACTTTACATTTATATAGCTTATACATCAGAATAACACAAAGGTTATATTTTATCACCGTATTCCTACGGGAATGGGAAGTATTTTATCCCCGTATTGCTACGAGGACGGGAACAACGTGGGTGAAACCGCGGGGCGCTGCTAGTTCCTTAAATAAAGTTGTCAGAGTACTTCGTAAGTAAAAATATCGTAACTAGCATATACATGTATCATAGTTAAAGAATATTGGAAAATTAATAGGTATTCCAGATTTTTAATAACCACATCTTTTACTTTTTGGAATGTTTTATTATTAAATGCCTAACTGAGTAAGAGCTCGAGTATTCGGAGGTTAATGTTTAAAGGTTAATTTCTAGGGCAAACTTTACTACAAATTTTAAATGGCTACATCAATAAATTTAATTTATAATAATTTTCCCCAATTAAGATTTTTATATACCATCTTCTCCATTATACAGGTACCATCCTAAATCAGAGTTTCAAATATTATGTCTAGAACAGCGATAAAATTTTTAAATTGGGTAAAAACCTCGTACGCAGATAGCATGACTTAAAGCTGTGTTGCAAGAAGGGCCTTATATTAACGTGTTCTAAATTAGCATTATAGGTTCAACATGTCGACACGACACACTAAAAACCGCATCATGAATGTAAATGCAGTTACAAAATCCGTCAACATTATTGCAAAGACAATAAATTAGACAGAGCCGCACGCTTCGTCAATACAAAATGGCGGCACTACGAAAGCTTGAAAGCCTATTATGTGAAATTGTCTGCAATTTCCTTGGTATCCGTTAAACGATTTGCAAATGCCGATTTCTCATACGTCATAATTCTTTGGCACACAATGAAATTGCAACTCACTTCTTAATATTTCCGTATATTTGTTCCCTTAAATAAGGCGGTGGTGAATAGTTATGATCAAATTGCATACGTTTTAATACAATAAAGCTAATATAAAAACGAAATGCTTACTAGTTATCAGTAGGTACCTTCAGTTTTTATACACTAGGTACTAAAAGTAACAGTACAGGATATGAGATTATCACCAGACTGGGTTGCTGTTATCTACACCTGACTCGGGACCAATACTCAACACTTGGGGCCCGCAGATTTCCTCATATTTTCTTTCACAGTCAAGCTATTGATATGAATAATTATATAAGTAAGTTTTTGAAACCTTATTGATCATATTATGGTCTTCCCTAGATTTGAACAATAATATATAAAAAAAAACATATTACTAGGTACTAGTTCTTGTTTGAGCCTCCCATATTTCTTTACTACACTACCAGTAAAAGATTTCCAAAGACACCTTCTGTAAAAAAATAAATGCATAAACTTATTAAAGAGAAAGCGCTTGTTTTTCAAGCTCTTACTTCACTTATACTGACGACTTCATTAATTCAAGTTTCTTTCACCATTATTACAAATAAACGACGAAGAACATTAAATAAAGACCCATGTCACACGTGAAAAATCCATAGCGTACCTAATCCGGAACATTAAGTAGGAGACACGAAATGAAACCGCTAAATACGAAAAAGTTGAAAATAAAAAACTAACGACTACCGATCACGCATCCGAAACTTACCCAAATTAAAAGTTGACTGCAATAAACAATAAAAAATAACCGAATAGGCTCTTTCCTCATTTGATACGGGTATTCATAATCATGAAACTATCACAAGTTGGGCAGTAGCTTGTGTTTCAAACGTACAGTTCCACTGTGTTTGAGGTATTTTGTGCGTTGATTGACAAAGTTGACGTGCCCTGTCAGTATTAAGAGAAGTTCTTGTAAACGCTACTTAGAATTTTTACGAATCAAAAGTGGCAGAGTTATGACACTCCGGCTGCGATGCGATGCAATTAAATTAAGAAGTCGGGTCATTTATACAAAATGTTCTATCTTGTAGATTCGATGATGTAATTTATGAGCACATTAGCTTTTGCCAATTTCATCCGTGTTTCAGTATAAAAAAAAGCTGTGTGTTATTTTGATGTGTAGGTATTATTACTGACTAGTTTCATGAAAATCCATCTTCTTAAACTTTTGCGTTTATAATTATTAATCAGTTAAGAACCGCGGGTTCCAATTGGAACCGAAACACAATTAAAAATCTATTGTGTCTGTGATTCATGGTCTGAGAGGTTAATAGGACTTAATTTAAAACACAATACCGCAATCGCAATAGGCTCACCACCTGTCATTTTTACAGGTAAAAAAAAATACATGTGGGAAGAATTTATACTTCCACGAATATAATACCTCGGGAGTCTCGGGACATGATACGATCATACGATTTATATACATATTTTTATGTTCAATAAAAAAAATAGTCTCACGTCTTATAACCTAGGGTAGGCAGAGGTATCCCATTTCTGGAAATACCGACTTTTCACGAGAATATTCAACCCCTAAACGAGATAGGTGGTGAGCTCAACGCCGGACCGGGTCTGTTACACATTCCTCAGTATTAATTCTGAGACCTGCGGGTTTCCTCACGATGTTTTCCTTCAACGTCGCGCGACGTCACCAATATGTACGTAAGTTTTGAAAAACTCATTGGTACATGCCAGGATTTGAACCCGAGCTTCACTGATTATCATCATGAGATTCATGAGAAGCGGGCTCTTTAACCGTAAGGCTATCACTGCTCTATTTATATTTAAGTACTGGCAGCGCCCGCGGTTTCTCTCGCATAGTTCCCGTTCCCGGGGGAATAAGGGGATAAAATATAGCCTATATGTTATTCTGATGTATATAAGCTGTATAACCGTAAAGTTTCATCAAAATCCGTTCAGTAGTTTTTGCGTGAAAGAGGAACAAACATCCATCCATACATCCATGCATCCATGCATTTATAATATAAGTAGGATTATAATTTACATTTAAAATAAAGAACATTGTCAGTTTTTCGTGCTAGCAAAAATGCAGTTGCGATACCATCAATGTTTACAACAACTTTTATCGCGATCCATTACAGAAGTCCATAACAAACAACCGCTTAAGTTTCAGTAAAGTAAAAAATTGCTCTAAGTAGGTAGCAATTACAAAATAGGCATAATGACACCGGTTAGCTATTCACAAACGACTTTGGAAATAATTCTTAATACGACATTGATTAGCTTGTAGTCATGAAAGCGGAGCTGCACGTACAATAATGACAATTTAAAGACTTAAAGGTCGATTTTATTATCATATTGTATGATTCTTGTGGAACTATTAGCCCCTATGACAATAGCGTAACGATCCGGATGCACGCAAACCATTTTTCTTATCCGTTGCGTCGCAAGACAAATTGTAGTTTTTATAAGATCAACAATTTCCCGATTAGTCTTCAAGTGCGTCTTTATTTTTCGAAGTCACCTTCAAGTTTTGAAGCGGTCAACTTGAGATCGTTAACTGGAAGACTAATGATATTAATACATCGTTTTTAGGAAAAAACAATACATACCTACTTCAATCTGTATTTTGTAGGTTATTAATGTGCCAGTGTAATTATATAACAAAACAATACAAAACTTTATTGGCAACTAAACTCAAGAAGGATTAATGTTTTTCACCGAAATTTCGACTTAATTATGAAGTAACTTATACTAATTTTGAAAAACAAAAAATGTTTACCAAGTACTCTTAAAATAACTATAAATGATCGAACCTGGCTACTTAATTATATCCAAGGACTAACTGACTGTTATTAGACTTTTTTTCTTGACTGAAAGTAATGAGAGAGTATGCATGTTAATATGACTTGAGTAACGAGGGGTCGGCTCCAAGACCTCACTAATTTATTAACAACAGCTATCGATGGCCCACCATACAGAAATTAACTTTTCCTATATTGCCTTCATCGGCATCGTACAAATTATTGTAGTTGGACCAATGTATCTTGATACTTTGTTATCAAGGAAAGATCTCAAAATCTGGAAATAAAAATTATTGGCATTTTAATCTCGAACAACATTAAATGCTACGTAACATTGACACGTCGTAAGCACAGTAAAAAAATATAAAATATGTGTGAAAAATACAAGCGAATTATCATAATTTATACTTATTTTAACCGACTATGAAAAAGGAGGAGGTTATAAATTCGTACCGTATGTTTTTTTATGTTTGTTACCTCAGAACTTTCGACCGGCTGAACCGAATTCGATTATTCTTTTTTGAAAGCTGGTGCTTCCCGTGTGGTTCCATTTTAATTTGGTCCAGTTCTGATAATGGCATCCATGAGAAAAACATATAAATAAGTCTTAAATTTGCATTAAGTATGTGCGCGACAAATGGACGAATAACTTAATATCACGCCAACCGATTTCGATGATGCTTTTTTCAACCTCCTTCAAAAAAGGAAGAGGTTTTCATTCACCTGTATTTTTTAGTATTATTCGTTGAAGTGGGTTTTTGACTATTTAGAGTTATATGACTGTTATTATTATTGAACTATAGCAAAACAAAATAAAAAAAGTCTATTTTTATGTGATATTTTGAGGACTGGAATTAAAGGAGGAGAATGTACCTAATACCTACTTAATATTATTTCTAAACTTTATATAAATCATGACAATAGTTTATAAAATGAATAAATAGATACACGTTTTATCTCCGAGACGGAGGGCAGAGGTATGATTATTATTATTAATCATGCATTATATTCCTGAAAATAATAAAAAAAATCATTAGTGTATTTTCGGACATCAAAACGTTAGTGGAGGTGTTTTTTTTGTTACAAATTATGCCTTACATCAATTCTGGTACCTAATTACCTTACGAAGTTTTCTTATACTGTCGAGCTAGTTATACAATTAAATATGTAAATAAGTTTTTATTAAACTTATCGTGAGAGTCAGACTCACTCCTTACAAGGATCCGAACTCGGAACACGTGCTCTTGACTGTACCACTGCTTTTTTTCCTAGGTGTCAATACTGTTTAGTCGCATTACAACAGACATCAAGGCAACTCATAATAGGCTTGAAATTTTCTTATAGCTTAACTTTTACATAGATTTTCTTCATCGTCCGAGGGTGGCTACACTAAGCTATGTATACAGGGCTATTACCGTACTAATCTAAATTGATGGGGCGTCCAAAAACCGGGCATATTTTCATAACATTAGTAATTCTTTGGCGTAAAATAATATAATAAACATAAGCCAAGTTCATTACTTAAGGCGCTCTATTAAACTACCGGACGTTAGGGCAACGATTATGTGCCTTTAGTAGATTGTGGTAGCAAAATTTTGAAATCATGTTGTAGTTTCTTATCATAACAATAATTTCTTTGTTAGATTTATTAAGATTATTATAACAGTAGGTACATACAAGTACATTTTTTTAAAATAAAGAGCAATAATAGTACGGTTTCCCTAAATTCAGTTATGCTAATTCATTTCTCGGAAAAATTTTAGACATTAAACATAGCTGAAATCGATTAAGTAATTGATACTGAACAACCTACTTCCAGGAATTGTGCATATTCTGTTAAATATTGTAGATATATGGTAGGTACATACTTATTATTTTTTTTAACTATGCCCACGCCATCATCCCTGACGGAATCGGCAGTGGTATTCAAAACCTGGACATATTTACCCACTTGTTACAAGTATATTTATTGGAATAATAAACGTGACAGTTGGTATGTATAGCGGATTACTTACATGCTACTTACTTAGGCACTTACGGGTTACGGGTTTACACATGCCTCAGAAACAATTCGGGGACCTACAGGTTTTCTCACGATGTTTTCCTTTACCATCAAGCTAGTGATAAATATGTACGTAATTTTTTTGTAAACTCATTTTAAAACAAAATTTGAAGCGTTCCTGACATATTAATTATTCAATAAAGAACGCCTCAGATAAAACACCAATTCATTATTTGTCACATTCATTGTAACTCATTGGCGATCAATTATGTGTAATTTGAAGCACTTGCAGATCGCATGACGACCGAACGGTCAATTTGTATGCGAACACTAATTGCACAGAGTAGTGATGCTTTCACAGGCATCTGTGCCGCCATTTTGTTTTTAGCATCACCGAGATAATTAATTCTGATTGCTTGGTGACACAAAAATATTGTGACATAAATATTTCCTCGATTTATTATTTACTTACCGACTTTGGACGACAGTTTCAAGTCTCTCTGTGTGTTAAAAATTCTATTTTAATGAACCAAACTCATTAACACTTAATATTGGTCAGCTCATTATCACTCATAGTGCTAAGCTTATTATCAGACACGGCAACTAAAAAAAGATTTACCACTAAGTTTCAAAAAATGTTGACACCTTGATATTAATTACTCTGTGAAATTAGGCCAGATTGGCCATTAAAACCGGCAGAGATTCATGCAAATGACCCCAAGCATGTACCTCATATGAACTGACAATCAGTATCAATCAATAATCTATTGGCAGGCCTAATGACTAGCCAAGGATGCCTGCCGGTTGCCACCGCTGGTAATTGGAAACCACTGATAGCAATAATTGGACGCTCTCAATAATAATTGGAATAATTAAAGTGATCTAGTGCGTCGCTTACAATTATTATTGATCAATACAATTGTTTTTGTTGGAGATTTGTAATAGGTTGCTTATCGAAGCCAACAAGTGTCAGTTTTGATTTATAGGTGCATGCATTTTTTGAAAAATAGTTCATAATCATAGTGTAAAATTGATTTAATAGCAATAGGTATACACTGCAATAACAAATTGGACTCGATTCTGCAAACTACCTAAAATTCCTCATTTTAAGTTAGCCTATCCTTCTTTATAGAATACGGAAGAAAAAGGACAGAAACAAACCATAGATTATAGAGTAATGTCAAACGTGTAAAAACCGACTAATTTGATGTATTATCTGTCACTTTTATCCATGACCTCCTTACATCGTTGCTAAAATTGCTAAAAACGTGTATCAAATACACGTTTTTAGCAATTTTAGCAATGCGTCCATAAGGTTCAACTTTGTTATTTTGACATTTGTGACGTTGTAAATAATATGGCGCTTATTTCTGTCCCTTTCCTTTCCAAAGCGGTGGAAAAGAATATAGATAACTTAAAATTAGGAATTTTAGGTGGTTTGCAGAATCGAGTCCATTGTATAAATCAAGTTATTGGAATTGTAAATATCTCCACTTTTATAAAATTTCTCTACTTAATAATCGCAATAAACTCGTCAAGTAGACAGGTATCAAGAACGAGACGCAATAGGATTATCTATTGTCTTTGTTCGTCTGTCAACCTTTCACAGGAATATTTTTTGATAACTTGGTCAAATAATATAAATTTTAGTAAAAAATTGTCTTAAACTTATGACCACACTAAATATCTTTACCAATAAAATGAATTCTTTTAAATATTTCTTCTTAGAACTTGATGTAACCCTCATCTAAATAATAATTAGTATCCACCACGGACCACCGTGCCTCAAGCCCACGCACTGAAGTCCAATAAACTATAGGGGCAAGGAGTCCCACACTTTGCCGAGCAATTGTTGTGGCCGGTGTTAATAAAACGGTGTATATTTTAGCTATTTTGACAGTTCGATGCTGTTTGGAATATACAATACACACGTCCTCTAAGTTTAGTGTACAAAGTATTAAAGACGCAAATATAGACTATTCTTTCACAATACCTGGGTGAAATCAAACTGAGGGGCCAGGTTTTAGGCTCTCATTTTTTATTATTATAATATACGAATTTATAAATATTAAGGCCAACTAAATTTATATACTGGTGATTTTTTTACCGTCTGGAAAAAAATATGACGTATAAGGTATTTAGAGCCGAAGTTATACACGAGATTAATTGTTAAATATAGTCATGTTTAGTGCAATTTACAAAATCTAGAAAACTACGCACTACGCGCAGCTGGCGGCTGTAGGTAGATTGCGCATAAATGGAAGCTACGAGCCTGTTTCTTTTTAAATACGATTTCAAATAACTCAGTGTGTATTATTGACTACAATTGAGTAATGTATATTAGTCTAAGCAAGAAAAAAAATTTTTGAGAAAAAAAAATTTTTTTTTAAGTAACATTGACAAATGAATCTATTACACTTACCTATCACACCACATTTTTTTTCAGACGGTAAAAAATGTCACCTTGTATAGTTTTTTGTAGGATACTTATTTAAAATTGCAAAAAGAAGTTTTCTGTTTCCTTATTTTAAAGTATGTACTATGTAGATAATTTAAATACGAGTAGAGTAGGTAACTACTACTTCTACCTAATTTAATTTGATATATGGAGCTCAAAAGTCATCTTTTAATAAGAAACCTTTCAAATAACGAGTTAAGTAAAGCATATTAAATAGAAATTATTATTGAAGAGGCCAACACGATAAGGTAATCAAATCCTTAACCTATATTTACAGCGAGTTTACATTACGCGGTTGTGACACGCAGTTATTTCCGCATGGTTTTGAGAGGAGAACCCCCAGATAATCCAGCACAGCCAGCTAGTCTTAAGGAGAACAAACCCAGGCGATTTATTCTACCTGGTTATATTTGAACAGTGAATGTATATTACTACTAATAAAAAAAACAAATTCTCATATTCGCACACGAAGGTGCCGTACAGTTAAGAGCACGTAGAGCTTGACACATTGGACTTTGTAACGTTCTTATTACAATCGTTTTAGAGGTCAGACTCGTACTACAAGTGTAAAGCTTCATGTGCTCTCGACTGTACAGCCGTACAATAAATAAAACACATTTCTTTTATTGGGACACCTCTATAATCTCTTATTATTTAAATTTTTAGGGTTCCGTACCCAAAGGGTAAAACTGGACCCTATTATTAAGACTTCGCTATCCATCCGTCCGTCCATCCGTTCGTCTTTCCGTCTGTCACCAGGCTGAATCTCATGAACCGTTATAGTTAGACTGTTAAAATGTTCACAGATGATGTACCTACCTATTTCTGTTGAAACGATAGCAACAAATACTAAAAAAGAGAATAAAATAAATATTTAAGGGGGCTCCCATACAACAAACTGGAATTTTTTGCCGTATTTATAGATAATGGTAAGGAACACTTCGTGCACGAGTGCGACTCGCACGTGGACGGTTTTTTATTTTGTCTTTATAACTTCTATAGTAATACAGTCTGTGAACATTTCAACTATCTGCCTATTACGGTTTATGGGATACAGCCCATGTAGACGGACAGTGGAAGCTTAGTACCTAACAGGGTTCCGTGGACACTGGACACCCTTTGGGTATGTAACCCTAATAAGCAACCCCTTGAGAGCAACCGCGTGGTTTAACTGTTGCTGTCGATGTTCGTTGATCTTTGCAGCCGTGAATCCCTAGTAATGGCTGGAAGCGACCAGTAAACCGCCTACAGTGTTCGTGAAAGCATTCAGCTTACAACTTGATTTGTGATTTCAAAGATTATTGCCTCGTACTTCCATTATGGGGTTTCTGTAATTGAGTTTTGATTGCTATGTAATATTAGTTAGCTTTAGGATAAGTTTATGAGCTTCTTATACCTAATTTTATGGACACTACTGTAGGACTTAATTCAGCATCATTATACTAAAGGTGCTCTCAAAAATTGTAAACCATTCGCCACTTCTCTGGCCACATCACAAATCGAGCTTTATATATTATAATTTAGACAGAGGCTCAAAACTGATAAGATGTAGAGAGTAAATTTTAATAATAGTGGTTTGCGATGTTACAAATCAAAGTGTAGGTTAGAATATTTTAGAACTTGATATTCCAATCATATTAAAATCTTTCGTTCAAATTTGAAAGGTCACTGATATTTTTAATAATTTAAAATAGTTACCCCTTTTTGTGTAGTTCTGTAAAAAAAATATTTTATTACTACCAAGACGAATATTAATCACATCACTCTTCAAAAGGCGTCCAACCGTTCTAGATCACAAGCAAACACGTGTGCCTTATTTTTATTTTTTGACGTGACTACGTCTTATAAATTGATGGAGCCGGTGGCATTCACGAAAAAGTGTGACGTATGCGGCGTTCCTGTGCAAGCGAGAGCGCGCAACGAGCGACAAAGAGGCACAATCCATTCCATCAGTATTTTCTTAAGACGTTGTCACGTTCAACTATCGTCAGTAAACCAACTTTACAGACAACCGATTTTTTTTGTCACGTCGCTAATCCAATGCTACTACCCCATATATGAAAAATCTAACAACACCTCATTATTAAAAAAAATCATCCTTTTCAGGTTACAGGCTGCGCAAAAGACTGGCATACTTACACCCAAAAATATTGCCCTCTTTGTGTCAATCAACTTGCAAGCACAATAATTACAAAAAAGACCACAGAGCACGTCAGTAAATATTTTTGTTGAACAGCTATATCAAAC
The DNA here is from genome assembly GCA_963855545.1 of Ethmia dodecea. NCBI lineage: Eukaryota > Metazoa > Arthropoda > Insecta > Lepidoptera > Depressariidae > Ethmia > Ethmia dodecea. Next base: position 6,920,078 of record OY979449.1, read on the forward strand.
AAAATATGTAGGTCATACAAATCGTAAACGGACAAAAAATACGAGCGTACCTCTCTTCATTTATACACTTATACAGTTTCCTCTAACAATGGAGTGCGTTGACTTTTTCTCAAATTTCTTCATTTTTATTTCTTAAAGCCGGCAAGGTTTACTTTTCTTATTTTTATTATATTTATCTTACCTTTATGACAATTTTATTAAGGCACGGGCGGTGCCTACGCAGTGGCTCACTCATTCATTAAAATTACAGTGTGCGTGACGTTAGCAACTTCAGCATTTCTGTTTTATTAAATGTTTGAACAAGTTACTTAGTTTAAAGTTAAGTATATTTGTCTAGACAAATATTGTAAAGAGAACAGTTTTTTCTATGTTTGTTTGTAATGAATAGGCTACGAAATTACTGGACCGATTTAAATTTTTTACAATTGCTGTGAGTAACATGGATTATAATTTTCAAACGGGAACGGGACCTAGGCGGGTGAAAACGAGGGGAACACATCGTATTAAATAAAACTTTTTTTTAATTTCTCACCATTGCAATTTCTCCCTTTTTTTAAATGGTTGTCACTATGATGACTTACTGTACGTAGTTACTTAAAAACACAAAATTAATCAAATCAACAGTGAAACAGTATTTTTTCCGTTACAACCTTAAACTCATGTCTGGCCAAGCCAAGTAAATGGACACCATCTCACCTTATCTCGAAGATCGCATGCGCATCCCCACGAATTATTTCATTACGAGCGGCAAGCTAAACAATAACACGTGACTGCCTACCACATGCCTACACGCTACCAGCCTGCGCAAGAGTTTATTATGCGACGAGATACTTTACAGCCTCTTTTTGTGTGATATTATAACCGCACCAAAAGAGTAAAGTAACTGATTTGAGTAAAAATATTCTTTGTTATATTATATTCATAAAACTGTATTCTATTTTCATTCACAAAAAATTATAATAATATATTAAAAAGATAATGTAGTTTTAGAAATATATATTATTATGATACACCTTAATGATTTTTTGTTTTTATTTTAAATTGTCGTGAATCAATATTATATATTACGACAGATTTTTGTATGTTAAGCTACCCACGCGTATTTTAGATGACATTTTGTGTATTCCATCAGCACCTAATTTATATTATGATGTCATTGTTATTGTTACTCTCTTTGCTAACTCTGCATAGTGGCGTCATCTGTTGTTGAATAGATGCACTACAAATCTTACTTAAAGAATTTCATTCCTGCTATAAGTGTATTTTTACCCTACAATGACTTTACTTGTAGTGTTAAGATATTACTCAGAAGATAATAGAATATTATTGAAATTTTACTACTTATGTATTTCAAACAACACATCTATAAAGACCATTATTAGAGGTTGTTCTTCGACTGATAGACAAATTTTATATTATAAATTACATATATTTAGCATTAGTGATTAGTGAGCAGTGATAGCCTTACGGTTAAAGAGCCGGCCGAAAATCAGTTCGAATCCTGGCAAGTACCAATGAGTTTTTCAAAAACTTACGTAGGTACCTACAATATATTTATCACTGGCCCGACGGTGAAGGAAAACATATTATCGTGAGGAAACCCGCAGGTCTCAGGATTAATTCTGAGACATGTGTAAATAGACCCGGGTCTGGCGATGAACTCACCACCTATCACGTTTAGGGGTCCAATATATCTCGTGGAATGTGGGTATATCCAGTAATGGAATACCTCTGCCTACCCCCTCGGGGATAAAAGGCGTGAGATTATACTATACTACTATACTATATTTAGCATATATTTTTTAATTATTCTACTACTTTCTATAAATAAATACAGGTCAATTTAACTCTTGTTAAAATTTTCATAATCTTCGAAGCAGAAAAAGTTTTTAGTCCACCACAAAAATTCAATCTTTTGTAGTGTAATGTGCACTGTTTGTTATAAGCTGTTGGTTTTTAATGTGATAAATAGTTAAGTAGGTAGTCTAAATGTGAACAATATATCCTAATCTAATGTATCTTCAGCATTGTTATTTTAAAATAGAAGCTCTACATTTTCAGGAACATACTCGTACTAAATTGAAATTGCCAAACTCATTAAAAAACTTCATTGAGTTTCGCTCGTTAATTCACCCGTGTGTAGAACAAAGGATGCGTGGCATTTTCATTAAGGATTTAAGGTCCCGCGGTTTTGATAAACTCAGTTTAAAGTTTTAACACATGTCTGTCAGAATGCTGGAGTGTGAAGGGACCGTTTGATCTTACTTTATTGGAAATTTTGGAGGCTGCCCAATTTATTAGTAAGTATTTATTACTTAGGTTTGATCGGATAGAGTGTATACAATATGTAACAGAATAAGCGCTAATTAGTTTTTTACCTATTAAAACCTGTAATTAGTTTGTTCAGGATTGACTACTTAATCGATTGCAGCTATTTTTATTTTATTTTATTTATTTAGAACTCATACAGTCGTATACAAACATGTAAAAGATAATATGAGTTGATTATTTCCGAAATGAATTAGCATAACTGAATTTAGGGCTACCTATGAAAACTGTAAGTAGGTTCCTACTATTATTGCTCTTTATTTAAGAAATGTAGTTAGACAAAACTAAAGCACGAATGCTTTATATTTTTTTTATAAATATATCTACTAATTGGGGTGTATGAGGAATTGCGCTTATTTTGTGACGCATTGTACCTACCTATATGCAACGAATGGTTTCTCAACATCTGTCACGTTTTATGGGTCCAAAAATATACTCGTAAAAATACTATTTCTAGCAATAGAATACCTTTGCCAAACCTCTCGAGGATAAAGGTGTGAGTATATTTATTTATGTATATTATGTGTATTGTATCTAATTTATCGTTTTGAATTCTAAAAAGAAGTATAGGTGTCACTTTAAAGAGAAAATTAAGTAAGTCTACATCCTCCTTTAAAAATGTATATACCTACCTAAAAAGTTCTTACAAAAGTACATAAACCTGATTATACATACGTAACTGACACAGTTACATTGCAAATGATATCACCAAGCACACGCCTATATAGGTAAGTATTAACGAACCCACATAATGTGTTAGTGAGGTTCGTGCATCGCCAAGACAATAAATAAGAGAATTAATGAGTCGTGCCGCCGAAACACTGATTTTAATGCTTCGTGACGAGCTTTGACAAGCCATCTATTTATTTGTACATAAAATACGACCACGCTTCACAGTTGCGTTTGTTACTAACCATCATTACCATTAGTGTTGGTTTTGGAAACTAACTAGATGACGTTCTCTTTGCTAGGGATGGATTTGTCAATTTACGTTTATCTTTTCTTACCTTTGTAAGACATAATCAAACTTTTATTATGATAAAATCAGAACGCACGATTATTTCAATACCTAGTTAATTCTTAAATGATATAGTTTTGACTTAGAGAAGCAGAGTTATTCTGTGACCTAACGTCAGCTACTGCAGTCAACTTCTAAGTTAATTGTAATTTCTTTCTCCTTGTTTAGTTTTTTTGGTATTTTAAAGTGTTTATATTTTTTTTTTGTTTTTACATAAAATATGAAAATATGCATAATACAAATTGCATAGGCCTCCATACAAATATGTTGGTGAAAAGTGGGTAATTTCAGGAATATAAGACGACTGCCTACTCCCTTTTATTTTTAGTCATAAATTATCAAAGTAAGCAACTACTTTCGTGAATGATTTTTCCTTAACACAACCGCATTTTATTTTCATCCCAACTACGAGTACTTTTTTCAACTCCCTAGCTTCCATTTCTCACGACAGTAGCTTAATAACGTGCATCGAAACAGCATACAAAGCGTTGCTCATTATTTTTAACAGAGGATACAGTTGACTGACTTATCTGCGTCTTTATTTAAAAAAATATTGTATGTGTTTAATATTTGCGGCAGCAAGGCGGCACGTATTCGTGCGTCATAGGCTTGGGACATTATTCATGCAGCCAGCTATTTGTATTAGTTACAAATGAATGGTTACCGAAATCATTTAAATGCTAATTCAATAATTAAGCCGACCCGCCCGTAACCGAGCGTGCTTGTAAACCTCTATTGATTCGACAATGGTAGGCAGTCACTTGTTACATTTATGTATTAGGTAAGCTACCGTGTATTATATACTACATTTGAAGATTTACCTTAATTCTTCCGGAATCGTTTTGAATAAGCAAAGACTTTTTTAACTTTAAACTAGAAATTTCCTAAGAAACTATACCGAAATGGTATTTTTAAAATCCAATAAAGATATTGCGTATTTACAGGACATAAGCAACGTCATAAAAAAACTTACAATATTCAGCCGTCTACACTTCAACCAAAGGTTTGCAGACCTAACCGGCTAACTTACAACTTGTTAGCTCTCGTAAATAAATTAAACCCATCGCGCGGACGGAGTCGCGGGAGCAAATTAGTCGGCCCTTTGTGCAATCAAGCGAGCCCTTCGAGCCTAATGAATATGAATACGCCTGAATACGCTGCGAGTGCGGAACCCCGCGGCCGACGCAACTCATTACATTGGCCGCTCATCACACTGAAGTGTAACTGATGTTATGAAAGTCAAATGAAGCTATAATTTTATATTATCGCCTATTCCCTGCCTGCTATAGATATATAGATATAGAATCAAGTCTTTCAAACTGTGTTCCGACAAACGTAAATAAACCAAGTTATTGGATTTGGCACAAAACATTATAACAAGGCTTTTCGTAGTGATACGAAGGAAGCAACCATAATACAGGAAGTAAAAGATTGTTCATTATTTGGAATTTACTCTACCTTTTAGGACCATTTTTGTAGGGCTAATATTATCTTTATATATATATATATAATGAAAAACTGACTGTCTGATAGGTGATGTATCAACGCACAGCCTAAACAGCTGGGTCTAGAGACTTGAAATTTTGCACATAGATAGCATAAAGGTACAGTGTAGGCATCAACCAACAAAGGTTTTTGCAAAATTCAACCCCTAGGGGGTGAAATAAACGCGAAATAAGCGCGAGCGAAGCCGCTGGTAAAAGCTAGTCTGTAATAAATGAAGTAAACTTTTTTTACAACTTGCATTATGAATCAGGATCATCATTCAATTAATAAGGTATTTTTCATTATTTTTGATGTTACAGCGACTATAATATTAGTGTTATCTAACTTCGGTGTGACAAACTTCCATCTTATAGTTATGAATACACAAATACAACTTCTGTATTACTGTAGGTGTCTATGTTCACTTAAATTTAGACTAAGCTTATCTACTTACTATTCAAACATGTTGTGTTAAGTGATCTATAGAGTAATGTAGTAATATTTTGGCTAAGTCAATAAAAAACGTGTTTTGCAATATAATTTCCGAATTTTTGAAAGTTTACATAGATATTACATTTAGCATGAAAATATTTGCATAACCCCAGACATTGAAAACATTAGAAAGCACATCATTTTCAAAGAAATTTCTAACTAACAAAAAACTTCATTAGGACCATTCGTGACCACTAAAGATAACAATAACCATTTAAAGTTTAAAACAAAACGACTGCATCGCCGCATTATCTTATTCATTACTAAGAAAACAAACTGACTTTTTGTTACTTTCCGGCCAAATTGTACCGACAGAAGTATGAAATGGCGGAACATCGCCGAGTTCCCATGAAGTCATAGATTATATTCATGATAGCGTAGTCGTAACAATTAAACGTAGCTTGGTTTACAACAAAAAACGTCGGTATAACCGGTAGCGAGCGTGCCGCTAATATTAAAGAGGTCGTTAGAACAGTAGAGTTAACTTAGAGTTCTGTTAACAAAGGTTTACACGTTTCTTGTAAAATTAAGCCGATGTTTATCTGAACGCAGTTCATAATAGTTGAGCGTGCTCCTCATCGCACGTGCACTAGTTTTAACGAACTATTTTTTTTGTTGTTACCTTAGGCCTACCGTCCACTGCGTCAATGTTTCGAGACAGAAAGTTACCTTTTATACTTGCAACAAAATAAAAGATAAGTATACATCAGTTGTTGATAGAATGTGTCGGAAATGAATGCGAAAATGAAAGAGGTAGATCTAGGTGTAGGAATTATTCACCTAATTATAGTCATCGCCGCATCTAAAGAAGTCATCATCTATATTAAATACATGATATAATAGTAATGAACATGGGTAATATACTATGGGATTGGCATGTCCTTATAGCCGGACTGAGGGCCCAAATAAATAAAATATTTAAAAAACATCTGACACTTTAAAGCATAGCTGTTGCTGTTAAGTCACCGCTTTCAATATTCAAAAATTTATCAAGATGCTTCTGTTTATATTATAAACAGAGGCATCGCTTTGACTGATTCATGTTACAACGGGCCGGGTCCCGTCCGGGGCACGGTCAAATACTTTTTGTATGAAGCGCTGGCCCGTACGGGGCCCGGGGCACGTCCGGGCCAGCGCTTCATACAAAAAGTATACTATAGATTTTGACGGTGTCCGTGCCGGACAGGGAGCGGCCCGGACCCGCCCCGGTGTAACATGAATCAGCCTTTAAGTGAAAATTTAAAATATGGTGCTGCCTTTGTTACGATATGTGTCGTAATTTTATTATATTTCCAAAATTTATTATAATAAATTTATAATCGTGTCATTTCTCCAATAATTAACAAAATTGATATAATCCTATTCTCCAAAGCCCCTATATTAAAACTTAAAATTTACACAAGTAATCCGAATGGCTTATTATGTTAAAAAAAAAACAGAATTTGAAGCACCTCTGGTTAAAAAAAGTGTAAGTTGGTGGAAAAGTACTTACTTATTATATATTTTTGATGGTTCCTATTTTCCTAAAATTTTGAACTTACTGTGCGTTGCACTTTAATAACCTTGTGTGCGCCGGCGCTCATCATTGTGTCCGTTTCTAAGTAGGTAATAAGCTAATCTTGGAACAGATCTATGCGTACGTGTCCACCCTTTGTGCTATATCACATGTGATCCCTTAACTATTTGTTTGTGCATAGACAGTTTGTCTAAAGAGCTTGTTTTTAGTAAAGATTCATCAATTTCCATAATAATAATAATAAAATAATAATATAAATTTCCATTTTCAAAAATATTTGTTTTAGACCAATAATTCGCTGCAGCAAGCTTAAATCATAACAATGAATTATACTCTATAAACATACACCCTTATTAAAAGAAAAATATAAATAGTAAAAGTTAAAAAAAATCGCGAATGAAATTGCAACTTGCGATTTGAAATGGGACCCAAAATGGCGTTGTCAGTGCATCGGAACAGAGATCAAGATTTTTTTTTTTTATATTGTCGATCTTTGCTAAATAAAGTGGCTTCAAATTCGATATACCGTAATGAGACTAAGGTAAGGCAGCAGTTTATGATAAGGTTCATGACAAGCTGTTATGACTTGTACCACATCTACAATAAGCGAAAAGCACGAAAACAATGTGGGATCCAATTTCAATAAACTTCGAAATCAGTCAAATCTCAGCTTCAGACACAAAGAAAACCCTTTCTTTATACTATCGCCAACATTATCGGTTGACGCTCCCCCTTCAATAATGTGTGACACCAGATATCGACCGCGCCTCCGTTTTACATACACCAACTACTAAGCCACCTCGTAGATACTTCAAAGTAAGGAATAGGGTAAGAATTCTTTATGCATTTTTTTAATTTTCTTATTATTTGACAAGAAACGACTATAAATTGTAAGTAAGTAACAACTCTTTATTGTAGACCAATAAAAATATGCAAAAGTGACACAATCGTATAAATTTAATGAAAAATTTGATTAATTTTTACTTGATTTCCACTAGAATATTAGGCATCTGGTGCAAAATATCTTAACCTTTCCGCTCTAGCGTGCGGCGCATATCGTGAAAGTTTAAATTTTCTTAAAAGTTTCAGAAAACTTATAGAAATTTGCTTTTAAAACAATGAAAAATTTGAGATTACACAATTAATTTTGATATTATAATATTAGGTAATAATATTATTGTGAAAGTTGAGGTACCTTTAGTAAATATTTTTTTTGAAATGTAAATTCATTTACGTGGGAGATAATGCTTATTTTTTTGTTTGTGAATACATTTCGCTATATATCTGCTTGATAGTTAGTCTTGAAAATATTGTATGGGATATACGTCGAGAAGTCAAATTACTCGTATTATTGTATAAACAAAAAACCGCAAAATTCTTTTTCAGAAAATGGGTTGGTCTATTAAAATACTAAAAGCTTTATTTTTTAATTTTTGTCTGTCTGTCTGATCAATAGTAAATCGAGTTATAATTGACAATGGTTGTAGATGAGACTTAATTATCTATTACATAGGTAAACTAAATATCAACTTGCAGAGCCCATTGGATTATCTGTCTTGTTCACCCGTGGGCATCTGATAATACGCGGCGGTCATACTCTGTGGCTTTTATATGACGTAAAGTTGCGTATTAACTAATCGATTTTAGTTACGTAATAACTAATCGATGTTGTATATAATAAAAAGCACAAATATAAAAAAAAGCAAATGAGAATATCCCGAGTCGGTCGGCAGCGTCGCGTCGTGTCCCTTGCCGAATGTTTTTAAGAATATTGCAAATGTCTCGTGCGAACCGCTGACTGGGATCGATGTTAAAGGATTGTGTACCCTTTTAGTTGGCGGCGGGTGTGGTATTTTCAATCTCGGATATTTCCTTAGCTTTTAATAGAGGACGAAATTGGGTTTACGACAATCTTCTGTTAATATTTCATAAATTTTCGATGAGCGCGGTCTGGTTTAGTCAGTGATCTGCTGCGCAAAATATAATAATAATGTTGTGGGACCTTGTTTATCGCTTGAGTACGAGTAGATATTTAAATACTCGGGTACCTACTGTCTTAATAATAACGTAGAGTAGTTTTTTTGTCATGTACTGTACATGTAATGTACATTAAACATAGAAGATGATTGCTTACAGAAATAGTTTATTTTCAGAACAAATTGGGGTTCGAATCCTGGTAAGGGCATGTCATGTAGGTACCTACCGATTAATTTTCCAAAAAACTTACATACATATTTATTAATAGGTTGACGGTGAAGGAAACCCGGATGTCCCAGACTTGAATCTGAGGCATATATAACAACAACCCGGTCCTACGTTGGGATTATAACCTATTATGTTTCGGAGCTTCAAAATATAAAGTAGGTACGTTTTTCTAGGAATGGAAAATCTATACCAACCCCCACAAGGATTAAGAATTGAGCTTATTTATTTATTTATTTTATGTTAATGTTGTTGATGATTTAATAATGATACTAACAAATGATTCAAATTAGTCGATGATTAGGAATTCCCCAATTCAATACATAGTATCTAATTAAATTGCAATAATATAATCTTATTCAGAATGAAATAGGCATGCCATTACAACAATCCCCTTTCAGGGATCAAAGACAAGACCACTCCAAACAAAGTTCCGAAACAATCGTTCCCGTATTCTCACAATTTGCAATTAATACAACTCTCAACCCGGAAATATCTGCGCACTCCATCAACCCTGGCGCCGTACAAAGGCAATCAAACGGCACAAAATGGTACCTACTGCGAATTCTAACTGGCATTCTCCGAATTCTTGAAACAAGTGCCAAAATTACTGGGGGACTTGCATAACGGATGCTCAGCAGCAAAAATGCGCTGGATTGGAGAAATTTAAATTCGAGAAGCTATGCTAATCTTCATGATTTTGTTATTTATACCTATAAAAAACGTTTTCTTGTCAGTGCACTTAAGCATAGATATTAAGGATGTATGTCTTTGTTTGTTTGTTTGTTTTCCAAGTCATAAAAAAATCAGAATACTTACTGAAATACTAAAAGTAATAGCACTAAAAATGCAGAGATTTGTTTTTTACTAATTGACCTGATACTTAAGTACGTAGGTAACTTTTAACATAATATTTCTTGAAGTGTGTGTCAAGCTCTTTTTCTGAGGTCGTTAAAATAAATATATTAAACAAAAAAAAAAAATATTTTGTTACATCTAGCACCAACAGCGCTAAATTGCCTCTCCACCGTTAGCTTTTAACCCTTCTTGTCATTTGCGAAGAACAAATTAATCATCATCATTTACATGCAGCACCAGTAGCCAGATTTGTTTCTGCGATTATGTCACCCCGCTTGTTAGCACAAGGGGCGGCGTGGAACAGATTTTAAGGACCAGCTTTAATATTTTGAAGGCATAATCAAAGTTGTGACTGTATTTAATTTCATGTATTGTAAAAAAAGAAAGGCTTATGAAGTATTCAAACGTAGATAGTATCTACAAATAGTACCCATTAGCAATCTACCGGTATTTTTTAACAGTATTTTCAACAAATTTAAACATGATATTAGTAGAATTATGTATGAGTATTCTTGTTCTTTTCTTTTAACTCATCGACATAAGACTTAACGTACCTATATGAATTATCATAAATCTAACTTAAAATAGATCACATGATCATTTTCTATGGAATAAAATTACAAATTCATATATTTAGGTTTGCGTTTCAATTTTATTCTCTGCAATATAGGTTTCTCAAATCACAAACATTAGTTATTGTAAACAAAATTCTATTCACTAAGCCCCTTTTGTCTCATTACATCAAAAGTTATGTAAATAAATATTTATTTAAACACTATGAACCTAAGTTAACATCTCTATACCATTTTGTCTCCTCGGCTCGTGTCAAACACGATGACGCCTCGTCTTTTTGGGAGTGGGCAGCGTCAATTATTGCGTTCATTTGGATTTAGCACAGGCCTCTCGGACCGGGTGAAGGGTTGACGAGGGGACGCGTGACGAATTGTCCGCTCTCACAGAAAATTAGTTAGGGTTTTTAATGAATTTATTTTGCATGTTACACTTGCAAATTATTTTCATTACTATAGCTGTTCCGCCGCGGTTTCACCCACGTAGTTCGGAGGATAAAATATAGCCTATGTGTTATAAGCTATATAACTGTAAAGTTTTATCAAAATCCCTTCCGTATAGTTTTTGCGTGAAAGAGGAACATACATCCATACAAACTTTCGCATTTATAATATTAGTAGGATTTTGTCTCGAAAGTGACGATTAAAAACATTACTTTTGAACTTCCGAAATATGAAAATTTTAGTCCGTGGTTAGCTCTTGTGTAATTCAAAACTGAGAGTAAGATCATTTATATCTTACCTAATCTAAAGTAACAAAACTAAGATTACTCATTATTGAATACAGCAACAAAAACTCACACTTGTTTAGGTTTTATATTATTTTTAGGTCAAAAAAGTCGATGGTGAAAGACTGTATTTCGAAATTTTCCAACGATTCATTACAAGTCGCCCCCCTTAGAGTTCTAAAGAGGTATTAAAGAAAACCACTCACAAGATGTTTGCAGCACTCCCAATATTGCAGGATTAACCACACCTTTTAAAATTAAAAACCGAAATGAGTTCTCGTGACAAACTGGAATCCGCTTTGAAGTGTCGTGCGCTGTTAATACAAAATTTATTACCAAAAGCTAAAATTATTCGTTCCTATTGTTCCTCTTAAGAAATGTGACCGGAACAATACCTTCATAATTTACTTTTCGATGCATCCCTGTTCTAAAGATAAAGTCGTGATAACAAATGGTAACTAAAATAATAAAATAAACCGTGGCCCTGTGTAGCAAGCGACATATTTCATTAATAAAGGCAAAACAAACAAGATATCATACGGACTCACTTCGCAGTGTCCATACGTTACGGAGATAAAACAAAAGATTCGATCATGCATGAAGATACACCTAGCCTATGGGACGGCACACTTCGATTACTACTTACCTACTAGGTCTTACACTCTTACATATGAGGTTCATATTTTATGGAGAGCCGAACCTAATAATCACTATTTGTTTACCTACTTTAATAATATCATGTAAAAATATTAAAGACGGCTTTATGCCCCGAATCGTTCAGTTGCTAAATTTTTCTACCCCTTTTGAAGTAAAAACCGGATATACGAGTGCCTATATAATAAGCCTTGAGGCTTCGTTCTAATATAACCTCCGAAATGATAAAATTGTCATCGTATAGCAACAATGAATAGACAATGCTTTGTCTCCTAAAAACGTGTTGTTTTCCTTCGCATTCGATGTAGTTGAATTTATGCGTTGCCGAAGTTAGAGTGATGCTGGTCACGAAACAATGGACGATCGTGGCGCCCCATGCGGCGAGGCGCAGTACTTAAGGACAGTAGTTACTATTCCGGGCAGAGTTTTAGCGACATCTATTATTGAGTAGTGAAAACTATCCACTATTGTCTAGAACTCACCTTGAGGTGGAAAGGTTACGCACATTTGCATAAGTATTTTATCAGTTAAATCTTGAACTTAAAGTATTTTTATGACTCAAAATATAAAAATGTAAAATAAAGGCGACACAATTCAATCTACCAGCACAGCAAAGGAAGATAAAGCCAAATATAAAAGCACAATTTGAAGCAAAAAGTTAAATAAGTAACATCCGTCCAATGGAAAAAGCGGCGAATTTTGCCAAAAATATTCATAAGCTGTCATCAGGCGACTGGACCTACGCCAGATGCGGCAAACCGACGACAAAATATTTCGCTGCAAAATACTTACGCTAGCAAATCACCCCTCGTCTCTTTAAAATCACTTTCCAGAAATTGAGCGCCAATTTCTTACGAAGTTTTCTGAAAAATTATGTATGACTCAAGTTTTGACGGTATAGAAAGTTTATAGGTTCTACGTTTGCCTTTTCTATTTTCACGGTATCTAACCAAGCATTGCATATATATTAACAATAAATATAATTAACAAATGCAATGAATTATTTTGCTTATCTAGTAAATAATTCGAAACTATTATTAAATCAAAGTAGTAGAAAATGAATTAAGTTTCGACAATGCCCTGTCACAAATCATACCAACATTCGCATATTTCCCTAAGCGCGCCATTACTTGAAGTCAGTGACTCGTTGCGCAGTTATTTATGCTTGGCATTAAAAACAAAATGATATGCCTTCGCCGCTGAAAATCTAAAAATAATAAGCAATAAAACGATAAAACCCAAATCTGATACACATACTAGGACCGCAGACTCCCGCAGGGCGTGCGAATGGGACAGAGCTATACATCGGCGAAATGAATAGGATGCTACTGTTTCATCTCTCACCTCTATCGGTTGGCGATCTCTGAACCGTCCTAACTCTTCCCGCAATAAAAGAAAATTGGACCTTAACACGAAGGGTTTAAACCTCCAATGTCGAATGCAGATTACAACAAATGGATTTGAGATTAATATAGTACGAGTGCCACCCCGTCTCATACCACCCCATTCGGTGCTCAGCATTCAAATAGGAATCGAATGGATGACCAAAACAAAATATCGTTGGAAGATTCAGCCGCCATAAATCAAATGAGAAATAATCTGTTTCGGAACGAGATAGTCGCCGATGCCGTGCCACCATAAAAACGCAAAACGTTTTGTCTGATTGAAATCGTTGCGTTACGGGCGGCTTTTTTCGTGGCTCTATTTCCTTTTTATTTTCCTTGATGTATAATCAATGTGTTAACGGATGGCCGCCAGCCGAGGGCTTCGACAGTATATTTGCTACACAAAAGATTCTGATATTGAGTTTGAAAGTAGTTTCTCTTTTTCTTCTTTTATGTTAATGGCACTTTCAGTGGCGCTCGGTAATGGCTTGTGCGAATAAATGTCGCAGTTTAGTCACGAGCACATGGGACTAAAACGCGGTCATTTGTTTGTGCCACGACAATTTACATCTATTACTAATCATTAAGCTGAACTTCTAGGTTTATGGTTTTTTATACTTTTATATTATATTTACGTACATTTTTTGTAATAATTATCTAGCATTTGTAGAATCTAAACTATACAAATTTTAAACGGAAAACAGAGATGGTTAGTGCATTGCACAGGTAGCAATGATCCCAAAACAAACTCGATTAAGCTAAGCGTCTCGAAAACGATTAACCTGTCATAATTTTACAAAATCGATAAAAATACTGAGTAGATTGCACCACATGTGGTCAACCTGTCCCATAACCGCGGCACATGCCATGCCTGCCTTCCACAATTACTAAAACATCGAGAAAAAATCCCCACCAGAATTTACTGAACGTCAAACTTAAAATCAACCTTATTAAGTTTACGTTGAATAGTCTTTCATTCGAATGTAACATGGTTCGTTTCGGACCATCTGTTTCATCCGGATGATAGTTATCAAAAAATTAACAATTTGTTTAATGTAAATGAAGCGAGGTCAAGCCATCGATAAATTATTGGAACATTTAGCGATTCCTTTCGACGTTTATGCTTACCGAATGTCACCTTTCCTGCTCGGGTATTTGCTTATCAGCATAATCAGGATACTAATTTTTATGGGTCTTTTATTGAGCACATGCTTCAATGGACAGCTGTTTCATTCGGGGTGTTTTGTGTCGCTAATTTGAGAGTGAGAACATTTTTGTAATCAATGTATTTGCATGCAGGAACCATTTTCTCTGCTAATTTGCGGAACCAATATTAATTTGTACATAATTATTTGTGTATTTTGTAGGAAGTAGGTACCTACGTTTTGTACAATTACTTCGTATAACTTTTTTTCTTAGTAAACGAGGTAACGTAGTACCTTCGTGATAATTCTTCGCTTAGGTGTCATTAACAAAATGATATATAACGGAAAATAAAAAAGCAAATTAGCAGAGCTCCAAATAGACAATCGCATGTTGACAAGTAATTATCAAAACGGTTCGTTCAAACTTTTTTCAGTTTCGTGACTGTTTAGGCAATAAATCTTTGCCTAATGAGATATTTATGCGAGCAGAGTCTTGCTGTCAACGATTAATCCTTTATTTCCGAATATAAAACTGAACAGTTTTTATCAATATTAATTCAGCTACGTGGCCTTGCAATAAATATCCAATTTCTTTTTACTTAATGGTTTTGTCTTTTGCAAATTCTATCTACTTGAATAAAAAATGATTTTATTCCTTCTTTTTATATTTCCGGGCATTATATTGTCTGTCACGATTTACCTTAATACAAGAAAGAATTAATTGTTACCAGAGAAAGTAAGAAATATGCACCTGTTTTCCAGTTTTCAATAAAATACAGACCAAAATCATGTGTGACTGAAGACCCATACAACAGTGGGCTGTTACGGATTGATGATGAAAACATTATTAGGTAGGTTTATCAGCCTCTTGGTTTCATGTAAAAATCATGTATGAATGAAAATAGTAACGATGATATTATATGCTCATGTACCAAACAATAGATAAGTAATAAACTGGTAGTTAGCACTTCACGTAGGGTGCATCTTATTAACATAAACAACATACGTGCTTAATTGCCGTGTAATTACCGTTTAGTCGGTGATTCTTTCAGAGATAATAGTACGTACAAGTAATAGAATTTGACATTTGTTATCCATCCATACCTAACACTAGATTTTATTAAAGCAACCATAGAAGTATTGTGTCTTTGAAAATCAAAACTTATTTGGTTTTAAGACTTTAAATACTTAATTAATTTAATATAATTAATGGTGTTAAAATATAAGTAGGTTAAGGAATACTGTATCATTAGTATTATTGTTAAGGTACAGGTGCATGCAAGAAATTGTAAATGAACTATATTATATGAAATTCCACCGTTTAGGTGTATACGTAACAGTGTAATAAATAAATTTTATTGGATTTGACTTTTCTTTAAAAAAATCATCATCTTGAGATACAATTATCTATTGTAGGTACATAACGCTCTCTCGATGCGATATTTCCAAAATTATTTTAATGCTATTTTATAACCGGTATAGTTTTCGACGTAGTTCTCCAATTGAGCGACCAAGAATAGGGGCTAAACCGTTAAACTCTTAATTTGCATCATACTTTTTTGAAATTCGAAGCTCATTGGAGCCGACTTCCTAAAATTTACATAAGCGCCTTTTAACATAAACAAATGATGCGGCGATAAGCTGTCGTCACGTAATGTTAACTATTCATTAGTTATTCTTTAGCTATCCATTACTGCAATTAACACGTTCAACTATAAATTAAGCGGGCAGCGTACCGTGGAGGCACGCCTTGTACAAACATTTAAGATTGTTATCTCTGTTTCGAATGTTTTAGTGGCAAGTGGGCGATTTTTTTGTTGTCTTAGTGGGATCTTAAGAAAAGAAAGAAAGAGGAGAAAAGACTTATACTTACACAGATACCGCATTGCAAGAAGTTTCGTTTTGCATTGAAATACGTAAAAAGCATCGGAACTCTGCGATCTTTTAATAAAAAAATAAAAAATATATATAATAGAACATTTGTATTACAATGGAACAAAAATATTTTTCAATTAATTAATTCTGAGACATGTGTAAAAAGACCCGTTTCGGCGGCTGTGGGCTCACCAACTATCACGTTTAGGTGTCCAAAGAATATCTCGTGAAAAGTGGGTATACCCAGTAATGGAATACCCCTGACGGATATAAAAAGCGTAAGACGTTTTTTTAAATTTTTTTTCTATCCATCCTTTATAATACCGAATAATAAGACTTTTTTTGAAGAAAGTGTATATTTTATTTCATTCTATATTTTCAGAACCCAAAATAAAAATATGACAACTTTACAATTTTACAAAAAAATAAGGGTGGTGCTCTAAACGAGCGTAGGTAATTTATTATTTCCGAAACCAGGCTCAGTAGCCGGAGGTACTGCTTTTGCTTATTTATTTACTGTGCTGAGGGAATGCTTGCCTCTGTTTCTGCCTCGCCTCAAAGTGTATTTTGTATACCTACTGAAATAAACGAATTTTGATTTCATTTAATTTGCTTAGAGAGGCGGACAATGCGAGCGATCTGCGCCTCCGCGCTTGGTCAGTAGAGTATGTTCTACAAGCGTTTTTTCCGTACAAACTAAGTCAGTCAAGTACCGTGCGGTTCCAATACGCGACAGAACAATTAAAAATCAATTGTGTCTAATTTTCCGGGCTTAAGAGGTTTAATAATGTTAAAAAAAGTAAAAAATAAAAATATATAATAAATTAAAGCATAATTAGATTTGTAACGTCCCAATGTTCCAGCTTTTTTGCACATTATCAGTATGAGCTTGGAATATATCCTAACTTCCTTACTAAAATTATAAATGCGAAAGTGTTTCTCACGTTTTTACGACTATACCGATGAACTGATCTTGATAATTTTTTGTATAGATAGGACATTGGAAAAGGAATTAGGCTTTATTCCGGAGAAACACGTAGTACCTAGGACCCCCGATTACCTAAAGTGCACGCGGACGGAGTCGTGGGTGACTATAGTCTTGTAAATTTAGCAAGTAACCCGAGGTGATTATAAATACAAGTGCTTACACGTTACATTATTATGTTTTAATTTCAAATCTAGGGATTGCTACGAATGTAGAGATGAGTATGCAACTTCAAGTAAAACTAATTGAAGAGGTCCCGCGTTGAACCTGACTACTTCAAAATGTGGGTCAAGGGAATATGCTCTGTAGCATTTTATAATGAATATTGCATCTCTACGAACATGAAAACCGGCTAAGTGCGAGTCGGGCTCGCGCACGGACGGTTTCCTACATTTTTAAAGTTAACTTGGACTGCAAAACTAAGCTCGTTTGTAAAAAAACTGTATTTTTTATTTTTTAATTCTATTGTAGTAATCACATAAGTAAATGTTATGCCCAATTGTTTCAAATTATTAGATACTAGCGACCCGCCCCGGCCTTGCACGAGTGCAATGCTGATACTAAAACCTTCCTCTTGAATCACTCTATCTAGAAAAAAAACCGCATCAAAATCCGTTGCGTAGTTTTAAATATTTAAGCATACATAGGGACATAAGGACATAGGGATATAGGGACAGAGAAAGCGACTTTGTTTTATACTATGTAGTGATTAATTATTAGGTAAGGGAAATGGTATTTTTTTTACATTTTTCATAATAATTTAAAAACTATGGGGCATAAAACATATAAAAATATATTGTAATGTGCAATTATTTATTTGTGCAAATGAAGCCTTAACCTATCATATTACTATATTTTCCTCGGGAAGATTAAAATGTTTTGCTCCGCACTTCATTATAATTTTGAATATAGTTTTTCAAGCATTATTTCAAACTTTTCCCAGTTTGAAGTGAATAGTTATGAAGTAATTAGTAGTTGCTGAGATAAGCCTCTGTGACATTCAAACAGAGCACCATAAGGGTGTAGCTAATTGATTACACATAGTATTCAAACTTTAAAAAATCCTTAATAATTGATTCGCAAAGTACCTACCTTTATTAATTTTAGTAACCTAAAGTAAACGTAAGGAGAATAAGAAAAAATAGTGGAAATTACTTAATTATTTAATGTCGTTCGCATAAGTTATAGCTATTCCTTATGTTTGACCTGTAGTCACATTCGAAGTTTTATCTTAAACCAGCAGTGAACATTCTATTGTTTCCTGTTTCCGTATAGGATTTACGAGTACAAAATATTTTTTTCTTAGTTGATGCGTAGGTCTATATTACAAATACTAGTAACCCTCCATTTCCCGAGGTTGAGGCTGTGCGTTAATAGTCAGTCAGTAGGTACATTTCTCTGTATATAGGTATGTATACGTTGATGGAAGATAGGTTACGTGTACGTAAAATAATTTTTGCCGTCTCTCCACAAAATGTAAAACACCACTACGTTCCCTCCATACTTACTTCTCAGAAATAAAATTACAAAATTACAGTTATAAATCCAAAAACAAAATCCTCTTACGGGCAACTCAGGTAATTTATGGTGGGGCCTCGAATAATCAGAGAGGTGTCGTATAAATTGTGGACCATTTGTAAAATAGGAATTACGATTCGCCATCGGGGGTGTTGACACCCCCAGGAAGTCGACTAAGCTGCTTGTATAAGTAGATGTACACGAAGTGGACAGGCTAACATTGCTGGTGTAGTTTTGAATAATTTAAATGGTTTTAAAATATAATTATAAAATAAAAATACTACTTACATAGTTTTTAAAACGGTTTTCATTCATTGACGCTGAATAGGTATATTTTTTGTGTACCTAACTTTATTTTTCTTTATACATTGAACACGTTTTTTTATTTATTTAACAGTCCCCAGGCGACACAGCTCTGCTCGTGGAAACTAATTACCACGGAGAAAATATCGTCCGATATTTCTTTAGCATCTGTAAATATTTACATTGTAAATTAACACAAACAAATACATAAATATTGTTCATTTAAGAGTATAAGATGAGTTCAGTGTCTATTGGTTTACGAATTAATTTATTTGGATCAAGTAGAGCTTCAGTGTTAATAAAGTTTGAATTTTGTGCCCACAACTTTTAGAACCTCAAACACTGTATGAAATTCCGACCAAACCCTACTATTTTCGCAAACAATTTTACATAAAACCGTAAGCCTCTGTAGCCGCGACATTTTCTAATAAACGTGTCATGCACTCGACTCACGCTCTTGAGCCCCAAAAAATACACGACGTTACGACGATCCCTTGGAATTTTTAATAGTTTCACGAGCTTCACCCCTTCCCAGTTATCGTAGTCACTGCCTAATGTATTTGGAATCTGTCTCGGAGCTTTATCTATCGGAAATGGCTGTTTCGAACTACTGTTGGCCTTCGGAACTACTTTTAACTACGAGTAATAAATCCAGTGTAAGGCCGGCTAGCGTCTCTGCAACTCTGCATAGGGGGAAGAGTGGTGCCGATTGGATGTTCTGCTCAATTTTAGGAAAGGTCATTCTATTATTTTTTGCATGTTTGTGTCTCCAGCTTGTCATTCTCTCCAGTTATGTACGAGATTCATTTATGTCGTTTATTTTGGTTGCTGAATTTATAAAAAAGTTATCAAATAGACAAAATTAAATTTCACTATAATACGCTATATAAAAGTACTTTGTATTTGTTTGACGCGTAGATCTAAACACATGACTATTGCTTGTTTTCACAAATAAATAGGTATAATTATTAAATATTCTTTCCAAGTGCCATAAAATCATACCATTCTTCACAATACAAAACTCATAAGTCTAACGTCTCACAAAAGTGCTACCGCAATTAAAATTTAAACCCATTGTCCGATTCAGCCCGGCTTCCTCGCAGCACTGTATCGCAGACTGGGGCTTTATACGAATCTCTCCTCTCCACGAAAATGCACATTAATATTAAATGGCTTGGAAATGCGTTGTGGGGGTGGGTGGTGGGTGCAATAAAAAAAGCAAACGGGCGTCGATGATACAAGAAAGGTGGTTTAAGTCTTATTGCCTCGAACAGTGTTTAGACTTGTTAATGGGGGTATAAAAAGTCTGGGAGGGCACGTTAACTTCAGAGCTGTACATTAATAAAAACAATATAGGAGTAAATTGTTTAGAAGGTATTAATTTATGGTTGAGTTTAAGAATAACTCGGCAATACTCTAGTTACACTAGTTTGCTTGTCTCTATATGTGCCGGGATAAATAAGTCCATAGATCACTTGCTCTGTCCTCGTTGGACATTATTATTTAGCTTACCTAATGCTATTAACATATTTCAATCAAAGAAATCAAACTGGTATTGTTTGTTTAGTAATAATAGTGTTTAAATTTATTGCTGCTTTCATTTCGTTATCCCACGGCATTCCAACAAGCAATCTAACTT
This sequence comes from Ethmia dodecea, assembly GCA_963855545.1. Taxonomy (NCBI): domain Eukaryota; kingdom Metazoa; phylum Arthropoda; class Insecta; order Lepidoptera; family Depressariidae; genus Ethmia; species Ethmia dodecea. The sequence continues at coordinate 6,940,778 of OY979449.1, forward strand.
ACGCTGAGCTATCAACTCAGAGAATGTCAACCGAGCCATTTCCCTCACAAAGCTTGCCGTACGTGTTTTCCTTACATTAACTACGTAACACTATCCCCCTCTCCCCTACCCCCTGTTAGTTCCAGCATCCAATAAGAGGTGGCGTTGAACCAAACTAGCGCCAGTGCTCTCTCGCACGAGCAATTTACTCCTTACACTAATTAAAAGAGCGAGCGAGATAGCCACGCCCACGGCTCAGAACAAACAGAAGGGGCGATCGAAACCCACCAATCAGGGGACTTGATTATTTGTAATTAGAACGCTGTGCTCTTCCTCTTACCGAGATGACCAATGGGATTTTGTATTTAGCGGCTTTATTTCATGCTCTAAAGAAAATTTGCCTGATAATTAGAAATTCTGGGTTCTTGTGAACGTTTTCATTTGCTGGAGCAATCAGGGTGACAATGTGGGCGTTAATGGAGGGACTGAAATTACTGAAGTAAATTTATTTCTTGCGTATATTACATAGCTACTTATAATTTTATTATATCTATTTGAACATTTATTTTGGTGAGAAACAACTTTGTTCTCATTTTAAGTTTTGGGTGGTAGCGTGATGAATCATCCATCTTAATATTATATTGTAATTAGCTATCAATAGCAAAAACCATAACAATTTAGTACTTATCTTTATAGTTTTTCCCGGATACAGGAAAACAGAGAAAAATAAATAAAAACAAACAAACAAACACAATATAAAATTTGTTTGCAAAGACGTAGACTAGGTACGAGTAGTAGGTAGTAGACGTAGACGTATCCTATGCCAATTAATCCAATTAAGCTTTTGTGTTACAGCTTTCTAATCTGTATAAGGTATTGATAAAAAAATATTAGTAGCACATTTTCTCACTCCGAACGAAAAACAAATAAACATCGGAGATTCTAGACCAGCGAACTCAACAAAAACTTTTTCATTCCGCCAACAATTGGAACAGCGCAATCATTCAAAGAAAACTTTCTGGGAAGAATCAAACCGGCCACAATGAGCCGTCCAACTTCTAGCTGCCAGTTTGCATATAGAGATAAAAGTGGGGAATATTAATGTGAATCGCCGTCTCCCTCCCCCTGCCCTCCAAGTGGGGGGTGGAAGGGGGATGGAGGCACTTTCTTCCAGGGCGAGTGGACTGCGGGACAGTCGTGATTTTAATTATATTGCGACGTGAGACCGTCGAGAGTTATGGCTCTAGAAACTTCTGGGCTTCTTCTATTTACTTTTTTAAAGTACCTAGACTTTTTAAGCACCTTTATAAAAATTTGCATAAACTAAATTATAATATCAGAGGACCTCGCTAAGTGGCTTTTAAAACGTACAGATTAGTCGAATATAGTGACAAATGGTAGGTATGGGATGGACATTAGCGAGAAGTAGGTAAAATTGATACAAAATTCTCAAGAAGTATAGTTACTGACAAGTAAGTAGTTCGTTAGTTATTAGGTACTTATTATATGTCAGCGAGGACCAACTAATAAATGAAATGAAAGGAACGAACGAAACCTCAGTTTCCCGCTTGGCTAGGGGGACATGACAAAACGATATTCGATTTAAAAATAAAGCATTAGGTAGGTACAGGTATGTTTAGGTGGTTAAAAGTTATTATTAGTAAAAGAAATATAATATATACTAAAAATAATAAAAAAGTTTTAACATAATACAAAAATAGTACCATTCGTGGTCTTTTTGCCCTAAACCATTTCTAGGTATATTCGAAAGCAAATCAGATATCAAGTGTGTTGAAAAATTGTTTTGTCTATTTATTATCAGAGTAAAGCATGATAGTACCATAGCAACAAAATTTGACAATGTAAACAAACTTTTTTGGCGACCGTACAACTGAATGCTACTGAATAATGGTTCAGCATTTTCCAATAGCTTGGAAGTTTGATTCTCGAACTATTTTGCGGGGATAGTGGAAATTGGAATACGAAAAGCATTTTAATTAAAATTCAAGTTATCTCTAAATCGAGGGAGGAAAACATGGTGAGGAAAACCACATGCCCGAGAATTTGTCCTGAGGCATGTGTACCTAATAGCATCCTCAGTCCGGCAACAGGCTCACCACTAGGGATAGGCTGCTCGTCTCGTGGATATTTTTTTGATTACCTATTTAACTTCTTAGAAACAGTTAACTTACAACTGATATTCCTCCAGTCATGAAAAATCGCAGAGAATTAGTTTTCCCAGAGATTAAACCAAGCTAGATTGATTTATTTTCCTTATTAGGGCAATTATTAGAGCATGATTCAAGAACACAATTACAAAATTAGATAAATGTAAATCTATACAAATGTTGCTCGTTTCAAGGGAAAGAGAACTGTTGTTGTACGAATATAATACATAATTATCTGTTTCTTGGTCCCGAAACATCTAGCCTTGATAGGTACCTTATGTATTCATAAAGCATAAGACAATTATTTTCCTATCATCAGAATAGATTAAGTAAACCAATAAATCTGAACTGTACCTATTCATAACGTCAGCAAATTCGCATAGGCAAAATAGCCGAATAAGATCTCCAACTACAATAAAGTTACAACAATGGGCCCCCATAAACTTAACCCCTTATTCAACTAAACAACTCACATAAATTTCTTTCGACAAACTAATGTCAATGTAAGATCGCCATTACGCGTTAAACAAATTCAGAAAACTCACAGTAAAGACTACGGGTGTCCCTGTGTGCGATTCGGGTTTGAGTCTGTGTAGCACATACGTCACAGAAAAGGGCACATATGCATATGTGGGGTCGTATGTAAATACACGTAAACGTTAAACTGAGGATGTGTGATGTTGAGGCTGGAGCGGGAGGACTCTCTCATTATCGACCTCGGGTCACGGCGCATGCTCCAACTTCAGTCTCAACCCTGCTAACGAACGCCTTATTGCGACAGCGGTTCATCCTCGTAATTGAGTTACGACTTTTTACGTAGCAATTTCGTTTTTCTCTTAGAACGGGGCGGTACGCTAATTGGGACGAAATTTTTCTTTGCGTTACTCTTGTACAAATATTGGATTAGGTGTAATTCGGGTCAAATAGGTGCCTTTGAACGCGTTCTAGGCAGTTCTGGGTAATGATGAAAGTTATAATATAGCCTTTGTTTAGGTTTAAGGTGCCGACCTTTGTATTTTGCTCGGTTATTAAATAAACTCAGCTTGTTTATGTTTCCATAAATGTGACTTTGCAAATTGGAGAAGAAAAATCTGTCGTAAAAAGTACCTACCTATTTCTCACGAGACGTTTGTAACTAGATTATACAGACAAAAATATACCTACCTAGAATTCACAAGGAAACCCAAGTGGTTTGAAATCTTGCTGTCATATAAAAACTCTATGCCATACCTTGGGGAAATACCTAACATACCTAAGAGTTCTAGCTACATGGGAACTAACTCGCACATTAATTATGTTAAATTATTAACAAACCAATAGATATTACTCCACTCCTTATTACTTGAGTTTATCTATAGTTATTTATTTAAAAAACATAACCTTAACATATTACTATGCTAAAAATATGTTTTTATTTTTGTAAACTGTTCAATTATAGGCGTCTTCTTGAACTCCGAAATACAAAGGTGCTGATTCTCAAACGTCTACTTATCTCTCTAGTACTGGCGTTCGTCAAAGTTACCACCTAAATATTTCCTAACTCCCACCGTTAACTCCGGAAACCGTTTGTTCCATATTCAAATTCGTTGACGTTTAATATTCTGGCCAGTTGTTGCCTGAACAAGGGTAACAATTGATTCGAATGTGTCCAAGTCGAATGCGACCAGAAAGGGATCAAATATTCATTAAACAGCCTCGCCAGAACTTCATATTCAGCAGACGTCTCTGTTAATAGTTCGCTGGGCTTATCTTTGACACTGGTAGCGTGAGAAGAAAGCAACTTGATGGGCAGTCGTAAAATTTATTAGGCTACGTAATTTGACGAGCGTTTTGAAACTTTGTTGAAGTTTCCACTGCAAGCAGTCGTTGGGTACTATTTTTATAGAGTTCTTATCTCGATTTTTTAAATTTACATTACAGAGCGAAGTTTTTAAATCCTAAGTGTTTTTTTATTAATTTAAAAAATGAAGATAATTATGCTAAACTAACTGCCTGTGTCCCTGATAGCTCAAGCATTGTTGGTCAAGCTAAATTACTCCATTTCTTACCTTCAAGATGGCAGGGGTAGTGGCGAGGGATGGGGTTATTCGTTTGTTACTAACCAACACTATAATAGTGTGGACATGCTTTTAAACAACTAGGTACTTATAAAAGTTATTACAGATTAGTTTTTTCTTTAGTTAACCGTAAAAGTTTGTATCAAGGGTATTCTATAATAACTAAAACGTAACTTGTAAAAAAGCAAGATTCATGCAGTAACACAAAAACATTAATATTAACATTTCCATCTCTATTCAGATAATGTATAGCTAGATTTCCTAGAAAAAGTAGGTATACATATTATAAGACATAATCACAAATTGGTACCTAGGTATATATAACACAAGTAAATTACTACAATAAATAAATAAATAATAATCTCACGCCTTATATCCCCGAGGGGGTAGGCAGAGTTATTCCATTTATGGATATACCCACTTTTCACTAGATATTCTTTGAACCCCTAAATGTGATAGGTGGTGAGCCCATCGCCGGACCGTGTCTTTTACACATATCTCAGAATTATTTCTGACGATTTTTTCCTTCATCGTCGAGCTAGTAATAAATATGTACGTAAGGTTTGAAAAATTCATTGGTACATGCCAGGAGTTTTTTAAAACTTACGTACATAATAATATAATACTATGTTTCAGGAGTATCCACATAAATCTATCGTGGGTGGTGGAAGGCTGTCCGGTGAACAGGGCAGTCACTGGGGGTCTCCTCGAGCGCAAATTAATCTCCATACGATGTGCAACTCGCTCTTGCTTGTTACTCGGCCAACGGCCCTCTTAGTACAGTCAGCAAATAATATTTTTATTTATTATAATTTTAATATATTTTTTTTATCTGCACACGCTCAAAAAGTAAGGGGATTGGAAAAATGAGATGTGTTGCAGATGTAATATTATATGTTTGGGCTTTTTTAATGTGTCGAATAACACCAATAAAAATCTTCCAATTGATCTCTATGTAGGTACATATAGGTATGTAAATGCTTCACAAATACTAGTATAAGTAAATTGATAGAACGCCGTTTGAAATAAAACTTAGCCCTAGATGTAATATTCGGTCCTTCCTCAAAATTTAAGCTATCCCCACCTAGAATTTCATCAAAACTAGTTTATAAGTTTATTTGTCAAAAGGTAGCATACAGATACTTTCGCATTATAATAATTAGTAGCGACGTTTTTATTTTTGTTGTTGTGTAAGTGAGTTGTTGAGAAGTTTGTAACAGTTTTGAGTTCGCTTTTATTATGAGATTATAAAATGCAACAAAAAGTCACAAAGATTGAATGTAGACTCTATAAATCGAGGTACTTGCTTTGTGACAAAATATAAGTTAGGATATGGTATATCTCGGTGAATTAGAATTATGACCAAAAATAATAAGAATGTTTTTAAATGTTAGCATTAAAATTTTACGTCTTTGACTAAACAGTCCGTATAGATCAGCTACGTAGCCGAACCCTCGCAAAACTCGACTACACAAAACCCATTTAGACTCGCTGTCAAAACTTAAGACTCAAGTACCATTTGTTTGAGCAATATCCGTGCAATGTATGGAGATTAGGCGGCGGACAGACGCGCTCGCCGGCCGCTGATCCGCCATGATACATCAACGTCGACGTGGACAGTGGACACTCCCCTTTACCGTCCACTCGGTGCAAAAAGTATGAAAATGGCTTTTAAGATCTGATTATTATTTTGGTGGATTAAAAACTTAAAAGGTCTCATAAACTTTAAAGCAGCATAATTAAGTTAACAGCTTTAATAAAAATTCCAGAATAAATCAATACTATAATAGGAAGGATATGAAAACGGCATTTGATGTGTTCAAATTACTTTTTTTTTATCTAACCTGTACAGGTTTTCACAAAACAAACTACACCAATTAAAAAAAGCAGACACAACTATGCAATAAACATTAGGTACCTACCTACCTTATTGTTTTGGGCCCGCTAAAGAAAATATTACTTTCAGGTACCTACTATAACCATGATCCTTAGTGCACGATTTTCCTTAGTATTATTATTATGAGAAAGTACTCGTAGCACAGAATTGAGGTCTCATTTGTTGCTGATAATAATATTTATAGTGAAAAAGTCAAGAGATGTAATAACCTGTTAGGTCCTAATTTGAATAAGAAAATATAACATTTACTACAAGAAAAGTAGATACCTATGTAGGTACGTATTTGAGAAATGATTTAACTATTGAAATACCACATTTAACTCTAATAATACTAGCGGCTCGTCCTCGTTTCGCTTTGGTTTATAAAAATTAATATATCTTCTGAACACTGGAAGATATCGAAGTAGGACATACCTACACGGTTTTTTTTTGTTAAAATTCTCTAACATTTTCATGTTATCCTTTGACCTGATAAGGAGCCTATTTTATACAAACTTTTAGAAAGACCGATACAAATTTTATTCTAAAAGCGGTCATTTATTATTAGGCACTGTTTATAATAGCAGTTTGACATTTATTTTGAAATCACAGACATACTTTAACACTTATTACTTCTACTTCCATTTTATTAAATTGGTGTAGATATTATAACAGTTTTGTATCCCAATTATACTCCATACTCTTTAACCCAATGGTCAAAGAGTAAAGTGGTTGTTTGGAAATGAGCTTTACAGAGGTATAATATCGCCGCTTGTTAACAACCACATTAGCACTGACCACTCCGCTGATCAGTTACTATAATTTATTCAGATTATACGTTTCAACTGTAAATAAACTTGCATCTCAGATTTTTGCTTATTTGCTACAGAAGGAGGGTAATGTTTTTCAGGTAAACCAAAGGGTAAAACGGGACCCTATTACTAAGACTCCGCTGACCGTCTGTCTGTCTGTCCGTCTGTCACCAGGCTGTATAAATGACCATTTTCTCAAAGTTCCCGGTGAAAGCAATACTAGTATATCTGATTTGACTTATTTTGAATTTCATCGTTTTGGTAATGCATCTTTCAGTCTTAAGCCAGTGGACGACGTTTTGGTAGCAAAAATTATTAAAAACATATCTACTAATGCCCAAGGTGTAGATGGTATTACGTTGGATATGATTTTGCTGACATTGCCTCGAACATTGTACGTCATAACTAAAATTATTAATCAGTCCATTTCCACAGGCATATACCCTCATATATGGAAGGAAGCTATAGTCAAACCAATTCCTAAAGTGAACCTCCCTACTGAACTGAAAGATCTACGACCAATTAGTTTGTTACCTTTCATGTCCAAGATCATTGAAAAAGCTGTTTGCATGCAACTCGTAGACTATCTAAATAGTAATAACATCTTACCAGAAAAGCAGTCAGGCTTTAGAGCGGGACGAAGCACGGCTACGGCGCTCTTGGATGTTGTTGATGATATCTTGTCGGCTCAGGACGACGGAAAAGGAACGATACTAGTCTTGCTGGACTTTTCCCGGGCATTTGACAGTATTAATCACAATTTACTCATTTCCAAACTTGCTTTCTATGGTATTGATGCAGCCTCTCTGAACTGGTTCTCTAGCTATTTGAGTGGGCGCTCCCAAAAAGTTGAAGTGTGCGATGAAAGAGGCAACCGTAATATTTCGGCGGCATCTCCAGTGGTCCGTGGTGTTCCGCAAGGATCAATGTTAGGACCTATTTTATTTATATTATATAGCGCTGACATTACAGACTGTCTGAAATTTTGTAGGTATCAGCTTTATGCAGATGACCTGCAGGTGTACATTTCTTTCCATCCTGGGGAAGCGCTAACTGCCGTGGACAAACTAAACCAAGACTTACATAGAATAGCAGATTGGTCAGATAAAAACAGTTTGGTTCTAAACGCTGGGAAGTCTAAATGCATGGTTTTGGGAAGTAAGACTCAGATAGCGCGTATTAATGAACAGACCCCTAAAGTAAAAGTCAGAGATATGAATGTTGACCAAGTCTATGAAGCACGTAATTTAGGTGTTTTAATGGACGAAAGACTAAAATTTGAAAACCATGTGATGGAAATCGTTAAATGTTGCTATTATAGACTGAGCATCTTATACAAGGTTCGGCAACACCTGAGTGTAGATTTAAGGGTTCATTTGTGTGAAAGCTTAGTATTATCGAAGCTCAACTACGCAGACACAGTTATTGGTGGATGTTTACTGGCACGTACAAAAAAGCTTATTCAACGTGTGCAGAACTCCTGCGCGCGGTTTTGCTTCCCGATTCCTCGTAGAGCCCACATTATTCCATACCTGAATTGTAGCAAGTTAATGAACATGGAGAATCGACGCTTGCTCCATTTTGCTACCCTACTATTTGGTATTATTAAAAACAAAACACCACCTCATCTCTACCACAAGCTTGGCTTTTCTCAAAGGCCAGTAAGAAAGGCTACACGACTTCAGTGCCCGGGACCCAGCACAGCCGCATTTCGTGGCAGTTTCCGTTATGCTGCTACGAAATGCTGGAACAACATTCCACCACCATTCAGAAATTCTTCAACAATTCGCTCCTTTAGGTTAAATTATAAAATATTTCTATTAGGTTTACAAATAGTTTAGTTTAACGGGTAGGCTGTGTGTGAATGACATGAGTTAGGTGTAGGAGATATAATATAATATTTATGTGTTTAAAATGTACCTGGTATACCTATATATTGTATGGATATGTATTACATTCATGTATTGTATTATGTATTAAGTATCTAATTATGTGGAAGTAGTTTACATTATTGTATTATGTAGTTTATGTAATAGTGTTTTGTATGTTATTTGCTTGTGCGGTGCAGATGCGCGCCCTGGGTGTCCACAGAATACCAGCGTCGCTGGCTCTGCGCTACTCGCGTCGAGCCACGACATTATGCTGAGTGGCCACCCTTTTGGTACCTAGTTTTTTAAGTTTTAAGTTATTTTGTAATATTTTAATTTTAATAGGTGCCAAATAAACACTTTTCTTTCTTTCTTTCTTTCTTTCTTTCTGTATCTCATGAACCGTGATAGTTAGACAGATGAAATTCACAGATGATGTAGGCATTTCTGTGGCCACTATAACAACAAATGCTGAAAAACAATACAATAAATTTGTAAAGGGGCTCCCTCACAAAAAACCTGTTTTTTTGCAGTTTCTATAGGTATATAATGGTGCGGAACCCTTCGTGCGCGAGTCCAACTCGCACTTGGCCTTTTTTTTTCTTTGGGCAACCTGTAGCCTAAACATTTTGACGGATTTTGAAGTTCGAGATGCATATTTAACACAGGCATTTCATTGGCTTCAGTTTCACCCGCGTGCACCAGAATATCTTCGTTTTAAACAAGTTGACACAAACAGAACATGAATGAAATGAGATGAATGAAACAGAAATGGAATACCTCTATTTACCCTCTCGGGGATAATACTGAGTTTTTTTTATTTTCTTAAAAGATGTTATATAACTATGTTATTAATCTTCTTATATATATATATATATATATAAAAGAAAGTAGTGTTTGTTACACTATTTATAACTCAAGAACGGCTGAACCGATTTGGCTGAAAGCTTAGAACCAGGAGACGGACATAGGATACTTTTTATTCCGATATTCCCTCGGGAACGGGAACGGGAACTACGCGGGTGAAACCTGCTAGTATAATATATTAATAACATAGTCATTAATTATCAACAATGTGTTTGTATCTAGTATTTAGTTAACTTTATACAACATCTACAAGTGATTAGACATAATAACATTCTAATAAATGTCAGATCCTCTTATCTAAAAACGCTGTAATGTTTGTTAGTAGCTGGAACGCATAAAAGCTTTCCATAAAGAGGGTTCAGTATAAGCGATTTGTTAATAAAAATACACCTCCTGTCTCCATGTCAGGAAGTAGTGACAAACACAGATATAGAGATACCAAATATTGAATTCATAAATATAGCTGTAAAATAAAAAAATTTAATTAAAAAAATAAAAAGCCCAACTGCCCAAAAAGCTGGAAACAAGACCTATTAGTCAAGTAGGAAGTAAAGACCATGTGCTGCACAATCTTACAGCACTCTCATGCAGTCGGCAGCAATATGTCTTTATTGTTGAACTAGCAGCGCCCCGCGGTTTCACCCGCGTTGTTCCCGTCCCCGTAGCAATACGGGGATAAAATACTTCCCATTACCGTAGGAATACGGTGATAAAATATAGCCTTTGTGTTATTCTGATGTATATGCTATATAAATGTAAAGTTTCATCAAAATCCGTTCAGTAGTTTTTGCGTGAAAGAGGAACAAACATCCACATCTATACAAACTTTCGCGTTTATAATATTAGTAGGATAGGATAGGATAAGTGCAATTCCTGAAATTAGTTTGTTCAGTTTCGACTACTTAATCGGTTTTAGCTATCTACATCTACACTAAACTAAATCTTCCAATATTAAAAAGAGGAAAGGTTTATTCTTGTGTTTTTGTAACGAATAAACTCAAAGGCTACTGGACCGATTTAAAACATTATTTCCCCAATGGAAAGCTGCAATATCCCTGAGTAACATAGGGTATATAGTCCATGTATTCCGTCGAGAACGGGAACTACGCGACTGAAACCGCGCAGAACCGCTAGTTTTTAATATGTGTGATTTTTTTCCGAAAAATGAATTAGCGTAACTGAATTTAGGGATACCTTTGGAAACCGTAGTACCTATTGTTGTGATAGCGATTGCCCAGCGGCGTCGCAGACGTGGATCTAGTGTATTCCCGTTCCCGTGGGAATTTCAAAAACCCCTTCATAGCGATTGCCTACGACATATGATACCTACATACCATTTTTCAAGTTGATGTGTTCGTTTCGGAGTACCTAGTAGGTATTTCTCTTTTTAACCAGTTTTTAATTGGAGTAACAGAATGTGTAAAGGATGACTGACCTTGGTACGTGCATTCCTTCTGTTTACATGACATTTGTATTGTTCTGTATTGGTATTTATTAGGTTTTCTTTGTAATTTCAGTTTCAACATGATCTTCTGGTAATATTTTTTCTTAGCTTCTTCATTTTGTAACAAATAAATACAAAACTCAATTCACATTTGCATTGAACAAATATCAAAAACGTCACTAAGGCTGACTTGCACGAACTTTGCTAAACGCGTTTAGTTACCTATTTAAATTGATTTAAATCTAGTGCTGTCATGGTCTAACATATTATGAATAAAAATGTGACAGCAGTATGCTAAATCAATTTAAAGAACTTAAACGCGTTTAGCGAAAGTGGCGCAAGTGAGCCTAAGACAGTGTCAAAGAAAAATAAAATAGCAGTAAAGCAGAAAAGAGTATGGATATAACAATTAGCAGACCCAATTTATTAGGTTCCCAATGATCCCGTTATTCCCGTTCCCGGGGGAATTTCCAAAAATCATTTTATAGTAGTTGCCTGTTTACGTCTATAAGACACCTACTTACCATATTTCAAGTTTGTAAGTGTTATCGTTTCGGAGTAGTACGTATTTCTCTTTTTACCCAGTTTTTATATTTTCCCGTGGGAATGAGATATTTTCCTGGAATAAAAAGTACCCTAGATGTTGACCCGGGTAATCAGTTATTTCCATACCAAATTTCATCAAAATCCGTTTAGTAGTTTTTGAGTGATGCGTGCACAACCAGACAGACAGACAGACAGACAGACAGACAGACAGACAAAAATTCCAAAAATTGGTGTTTCGGTATCTATATCGATAACTATATACACTACCGTTAAAATTTTCAAAAAATATTTCATGTACAGACACGGCCCCATTAGAGTTTTATTATATGTATAGATATAGATAGCGAGTGCCCAGCGGCGTCGCAGACGTGGATCTAGTGTATTCCCGTTCCCGTGGGAATTTCAAAAACCCCTTCATAGCGATTGCCTACGACATATGACACCTACATACCATTTTTCAAGTTGATGTGTTCGTTTCGGAGTACCTAGTAGGTATTTCTCTTTTTAACCAGTTTTTAATTGGAGTAACAGAATGTGTAAAGGATGACTGACCTTGGTACGTGCATTCCTTCTGTTTGCATGACATTTGTATTGTTCTGTATTGGTATTTATTAGGTTTTCTTTGTAATTTCAGTTTCAACATGATCTTCTGGTAATATTTTTTCTCAGCTTCTTCATTTTGTAACAAATAAATACAAAACTCAATTCACATTTGCATTGAACAAATATCAAAAACGTCACTAAGACAGTGTCAAAGAAAAATAAAATAGCAGTAAAGCAGAAAAGAGTTTGGATATAATAATTAGCAGACCCAATTGATTAGGTTCCCAATGATCTCGTTATTCCCGGTCCCGGGGGAATTTCCAAAAATCATTTTATAGTAGTTGCCTGTTTACGTCTATAAGACACCTACTTATCATATTTCAAGTTTGTAAGTGTTATCGTTTCGTAGTAGTACGTATTTCTCTTTTTAACCAGTTTTTATATTTTCCCGTGGGAATAAGATATTTTCCTGGAATAAAAAGTACCCTAGATGTTGACCCGGGTAATCAGTTATCTCCATACCAAATTTCATCAAAATCCGTTCAGTAATTTTTGAGTGATGCGTGCACAACCAGACAGACAGACAGACAGACAGACAGACAGACAAAAATTCCAAAAATTATTGTTTCGGTATCTATATCGATAACTATATACACTACCGTTAAAATTTTCAAAAAATATTTCATGTACAGACACGGCCCCGTTAGAGTTTTATTATATGTATAGATTGAGAAGATACCGCCGTTTAGTTAGTAACCAAGTAACAGTTGTTAGTAGAGGAAAGTCCTAAATAGTCATTGGAAATGAAAAACGGTAAAAGAAACCTAAACATGATTTTCAAATACCTATTCAATGATACCCCAGCACTTAACATATATCGTCGATCTTCTTAGTTTTCTTTTTCACAATTAGTTTTGTTTTTTTTTATTTTATATACCCAGTGTCACTCTCACTGTAAATACGAATCTAACGACACCTCTCAAGCTAAAATCCATTGAGCCGTTCAGGCCGTAGGGCGTGCCAAACAATCATACATACATACCTACATACATACATACTCTTGAAAAATATAACCCTCATTCTGCTCAGTCGGGTAATTAATGAATGACCATTTCAATTTAAATAATTAAAACTTTCGTCTTCCTATATGAGATTAAGTTATTTTTAAAAGAGTGATCATTTGATGAGCACTAATCTCATCGTAATCATTTTTAACTATTTTATTGGTAAAAACTTTTCAATTTCAAAATTAATGTAATAACTACAAAATAAGACAACTTTGATAAAATGCTGAAAACCTTTTCTTTATCTATTAGCCTAATCAATCCATATTGTGACGTAAAGCGCGAATCTCAACACTAACTGTCTTACCTAGTGGATTTATATATGTAGCATACCAGCTGTTCCCAGTGGTTTCACCCGTTCCCGTGGGAATACGGGAATAAAATATAGCCTTTGTTACTCAATGTTAATGCAGCTTTCCATTGGTAAAATAATTTTTAACATCGGTCCAGTAGGTTTTGAGTTTATTCGTTACAAAAACACAAATATACGGATATTTCCTCTTTAAAATAATAGTGTAGTAAGCTAATAGACCACCGAGGGATTTAAGATCATAAATGAGTAAATTATTGTAACCTCAAAATTCATTTTGCGATTTCCCGCTGTTCAACTTACCTACTAAAATTGTGTACCTAGTAACTTCAAATTATAACCCTTTGACTCGTTATTTTGTGACTCTACAGCGTTGTAGTCGATTCCATATCCCCTTTAGTTCCCTGTTCCGGGGCACACAACAATGTTTTCGTTCGATCAGGAAGCTCGTGCCTCTGAAATGAAGTTGGGTATTAGAAATGCTGCTATCTTTCAGACTATTTTCAATTTGTTTGTTAAAAATTTTACCGGTGAGGGTTTTAGTAGAGAAAACTTAACGTTTATTGGGTTTCAATATTTTTATGGATACAAAAACAAATTTGTTATAAATGTTCCACATTAACACAAGATAATTAGATTTAAAAATTTCCGATAAAATACAATAGGTACCTATACCATGTTACAAGCATTGGTGTGTGACGACCTGTAACTACTCCACATTGTAAAACTTATAGTGGAGACTATGTTGGATTATGCTAGAACTACAAGAATTTCTTACTTTTTATGTTTCCCATAAAAAAATACTTTTATTTAAATAAATTAACATGGTAAATAGTTACGCTTGATTGGAAATAGATTTGTAGCCAATTTTTGCTAAGTAATAACTCCACGTAGCCTAGAACCTAAATTCATTTAGCTTTATCAACACAAAATCTCATTACTGCTCGAGAAAAACCCAACACAAATAATCGAAATTAGAATTTATTAGTACGGCATAGGGTGGTTCAATTCTGGTTCCGTGTGTAGCAATAATGCGTAAAAAACTCATCTCCGCCTCCCTCGACCACCCTCCACCCTTAGCCCCAGTGAAATATGATGTTTTCCCATCCCGCGCGGACGCGATTAGAAAATTCGTCGCAAGATGTATGTTATACTATCCCGACCTACGTAGCTGTTGATAGTTTCCGTTTATTATGTAGGCAATGCACGATTTTCAAACGAAATTGATGTAGAGCGAGCTAGGAGAAAAAATAATGGTAACTCAACACAAAAAAACCTAAAACAGCTATTTCGTTTTTGGCCATAAATTACAAGTCTTTGTGTTACTAAACTAAACTGTGTTAAAGTACAGATAGATAATGTTATTGAGTTGTAGAACATTTATTAAAAATAGATTTATTTCATTTGAAATGGTCACAAGATTATTAATTAATTAATTCTTACGCATAAGGTACGATTTTCATACCGTGAGATTGCCTCACTCTTTACTTTAATGACTATAAAGGCACAACATTGCTATATAGTATTTTCAAGTTAATTAACATTTGGGCATCTTAAAAGATTTCCGAAAATAATTTACATTGTACTTACTTGCTTACATATTTAACAGACACCGGAATAAATACACCCAGAGATATAGGTAACTAAGTTGAGTTGACATTACCTATTTCTTTGCATTTGCGATAATGTAGGAATAAATCACGCGGGGTCCCTGCCCAGTCCTGCCAAAGGATCAATGCCTATATATCAAGCTAATGCTGATATGATATGTTAAATAAATAGCGCCAGGATATTGGGTTCGGGACGGGAATCGAAAATGAATGTGACGTGTAAACAAAGTGTGATGCGGACGTGAGGGAAAAACTACTTGATATGATTTAGCGGCTTTCGAAAGGTTTAAATGGAAATAATACGTTCTTAGTGGCGCTGCCTGCGTGGCTCGTGGGAATTTTCTAACCTCTTAGGTGTACTTTGGGCACCTATGTCCTAAAATATATTTAAATTAAATTAATTATACGGTCACGTCTTTATCCCGAAAGGGGTCGGCAGAGGTCTTGTAATCCTGAAAGTACAGCCCACTTTTTAGCAGTAAATCTTTTGGACTCCTAAACCCCTTCTAAATTTAATTTTTTCTAGGTTTAGTTTCTATGAATGGTCAATTAAATAGCTTCTTCTTTATATAGCTGGTTTTATTCTAGATGATAAGTTCATAATAAGGTCAATATTGGTAATGTGACAAAGTGTTAGATTTAGCGCACGGCTAGACGATTGCCAGAACAGAATTTAGAATAGGTACTGTGTCCAATGAACTGTCAGCTAGAGTAATATAGAATTGATTTTCTAAGCTGTTCAGTTAAGTCCGCTAATACTTGATTTATTACAATTTTAAGTACACGCGAAACCATATTGATAAGAACTTCTTTAGAAAATATTTAACCACCGCCGATATTTCTTAAATACAGAAACATTTCCTTATGTTGAGGCTAAATAAATTTGTTTCCCAAAAAGTTATAAATTAGTAAGAAGGGATAATCCATAATAATATTAAAGCCTTGTTTTGAGCGTCACGTGTATATAACGCCCGATAAACTGATTGGATGAAAGCATCCGAGTACACTCGGATCACGTGTTTACATGATCCTAAAAACGCATCTTTCGCTCATACTTGTCAGTACATCTATGAAAACATTATGTATGTACGGAAAAACATATTACTGTATACTAAAAACTGTGACAGGCATAATTGTAATCTTAGGAATAAAAATAAACTAGAGCAACCTCAGTCACGACTAAGTAAAATTAATAATTCCTTTGTGGGGCTTTGCATACGCTTTTATAATAAAATACCAGAAGATATTTTGAAATTGCCTGAAACTGTGTTCAAAACTTATGTTAAACATGTACATTGTAAAATGGCATATTACAAACTAGACGACTATATAAATGACAATGATGCTTGGAACAGATTTCTTCCAGTCCAGCGCAATACGATAGCGAAAAACAAACGAAATTATGCATAAGTAACAATTGACTAAAAGAATATTGTGTTGAGGAGTTTCTTGCCCGCTTCTCCTCCTCAACCATACATGCTGAAGCGGTGGAGTTGAAATTACGTTCAATAAGTGGACTTGTAAGTTCCTATTTTGAATAAAACATTTTGACTTTGACTTTGATATAAATCTATAATGATTATTCAGCAGATATAACATATATTTTTTTAAATAAAATGTCAATATAATGACTTATGGTAAATAATCTGCTTACATCAGATTGCGAAATTCATGGGATTCACTAAAAAGTTAAAGGTAAATGTCGAACTAAATTAATTTGGTTACTCAATTAGTTGGTCTATAAACAAAATTATTGCTTATTGACTGTCTGAGTTCGTGTATTTACCACGCACCAGCTTTCAAATAAAAAAAAATCATCCAAATCGGTTCACCCAATTGAAAGTTCTGAGGTAACAAACATTAAAAAAAGTGTCAAATTGAGAACCTCCTCCTTTTTTGAAGTCGGTTGAAAATAAAAAATACCTACAACTCCTCCACAATCTCCACTTGTACTTCGCATGACTCTCAATAGCTGACAAACTTCACCTAATGACATTATTGGGAGAATGGCTCACGCATCTCTAGTGTTGACAAAATTTGCCATCCCCATACCACATCGAACGCCTATTGCCATGGACGAAAAAATGAAACAGGTAAAGGAGAAACCATCATAATTCTAAACAAAATATTTAGAAACTAATTTTTACCCGCGGCTTCGCTCGCGCACGTTTATTTCACCCCCTTAGGGGGAGAATTTTGCAAAATCCTTTCTTAGTGAATCTCTACACTGTATAAGCTATCAATGTGCAAAATTTTAACTCTCTAGACTGAGCGGTTAATGCTGTGCGTTGATATAATATCACCAATCAGTCAAATTTTCCAAACAAAATATTTAGAAATTGAAAAAAGTAGTAGAAGGTTAAGGTTCATGTTGCCATAGCAAGATATGTCAAGTACGAGTAATGGCAATGAAACGTGATTGGTTTTTCCACCGCGAAAACCTACACATAAGCTTATTTATATGAAAACAAAATGGTGGTAATTTTTTGACGTGCAGAGGAAAAAATACAAGACCTTGTTATTATACTGTTTCTTAACACAGTATTATTTTTATTTCAATATAATTAGATATAATATTATACAGAACCCATCACCCCGTCCGGCGAACAGCTCACCACCTGCTGACGTGCAGTGACCCCAAAACAAAAGCGGCTGAAAAGTTAGTATTTTTATGAATGGAATACATCTGAAAACACCCTCTTCGATAAATCTCGAAAATAGTTTTTTTAATATATCATGAGCATATACATCCTCCCGCAATGAGGTCTGTGTCTCAGTTCACACTATCGACAAAAGAAATTACATGTTCCTCTCTATCGGGTTATAGGGCGTAGAGGGTGGTGACGTCACAAGGCTGCCTCGAATAAATGTGATGGAAATTGGAGGATTTGTTTACCCATATTCTTCTTACACTTTTGACACTAAAAGGTGGAGCGGTAACGCCCTGTCAGTGTGTGTAACTATTGTTTTCCTTTACTCTATTCTTGTGTATGTGCAAGTGCTAGTTTTCTTTTGCTATACATGACGTACTATTTTGAACGAGGTTTAGGTTGAGGTAGTTTCTCTTTTAAAGTTAAAATAACAAAACCATTTCTTTCAGTATAACTAGTCATTGTAATTAAGTAACCTATAATGAAATTCCTGTATTTTTATAATAATATTTTTTACAGGTTTTTCTTGTGAGTAACCTACTGACTAATAATGCCCAGCTAACCAGTAGGTATGAAGCATTTTAGTTTGGAAAGAGAGCACTTCATACCATAATTAACATAATTGAGCTCTTGAAAGGATTTTTATATTCATCCCCGTTTGTATAGAAATTCGAAACTTTTCCAAATCCCAGCGGTATAACTAGCCGTATATAAATAAGACTGTATTTTAGCACACTTCTCTCCTTTTAACAGAAACATCTTCCAAACACCTACGCCGTAAGCTTATTGAAACTTGACACCACTAGCAAACGGAGCCGGGACCAATTCAATTTATTTAGCGATTTCCAGAACAAAATATTAGGGAAGCCTATTTATCAACGTTCGGCGGTGGAGGCGTCGCAAAACCAACACATTTATCCTGTAACACACCTCACATACAAACTAGAGTGCGATTACGTAATATATTCCGATGTCGTGTGCTTCGCTAGAGATGGGCAATTGTTGGATCCGTAATGGAAATACTTTTGGGGATTCCTTAAAATCATATGACTTAAAAAAGTACTAGAAGAAGAAGTGAGCCAGCTTTTCATACATGAGGTTCTAGTTTGATTCCTGATGAAGTCCATGTACTATCAGCAAAAGTTCTTCCTGATACACATAAGTGTAATGTTTGCGAATAGCTATATTTTCCCACCCTGTGGCAACAAAGTCCTTTCTTATAGTAACAATGATAAATACAAAAAATGTTTCTTTAAATTTTATGACCATTTAGTGTCGATGAATGGATCGGAATAGAAAATAAGACAGTGTTACTGGCTTCTGATTGTATAACTCTAATTAGGGTCGGAGTAATAAGAACTTGAGCTTTCAAGTGACAATTATTTTAAATGTATCAGGCTTAGCGTTTGTCGATAGTACCTATGAGTTTACAATAACTTGCATATAATAGTATTACAAAACATCCTAGAGAAAGCGATATACCAAGCTCTACGATGAAGGAGATTGTCTTAGGGAAACCCGCTGGCCCTACAATTGGTTTTGACGCATTTAGGTGTAACATCACTCCTGCCGACTAACCATATGTTATGTTTGAAGTCCGAAAAATACAATGGTGTAAAGTGGATATTTTCAGGAATTTAATACGTCCCCCAAAACGAATACCCTCTGAGACACTCTCGAAGATAAAGCGTGAGCCTATCTTCTTATATCTATATATATATATATCTATATATATATATATATATATATATATATATATATATATATATATATATATATATATATAAAATGATAACCTGACTGATTGGTGATATATCAACGCATAGCCTAAACCGCTGGGTCTAAAGACTTGAAATTTTGCGTACAGATAGCTTATAGAGTGTAGGCATCCACCAAGAATGTAGGTATTTTGCAAAATTCGATCTCTAAGGTGGTGAAATAAACGTGCGGGAGCAAAGCCGCGCGTAAAAACTAATTAATATTTTTTATTTTTAAATTTAAAACTTTGAATGTGACTTCACGCAATTATAGTTTAAAATCTATAAATAATTACTGTACGCATACCTACAATGGCTACAATACTAGGTACTGGTAAAATGTCTCATGAAAATGCTAATCCGCAAAAAACCTTACGATCGGAATATGTAAGAATCCAAAATTATTATACTGTCTCCTCATAACATACGTAATAATATCCCGTAAATTCGGACGAAAAGAAAGGACTTTAGTGGGCCGGGCAGCAGTCCAAACTTATCTAGGAAAGCGTAAAATTTATGTTAATGACACCCTACGATGGGAATAGCATAACGTTAAACCAAAGTAGAAGAACGCATATCCCCTCGATAACGTGTCCCCGTTAAATGAGCATGACAGTGCTTTATTTTTAAACCACACGATTCGCAAATCTAGTATTTTTGACGAAAATGAACACAGTTTTTCCATTACTCAAAATATTTTCGTCAAGAATGTAACTTACGGGTGCCCAGCAGCGTTGTCCGCTTGAAGCCTGTTTTTCCCCGTTCCCGTAGGAATTTTGAAAAATCCTTTCCTAGCGTATGCTTCTGCTTCCCTGAGCCGTAGCCGTCTGGGTTTTACGTTGGTAGATAAGTCAGTCACGGTTTCCTTTTATATATACAAATTTCACAACTTTATTTCTAAACTAGCGGGTGCCCAGCGGCGTTGCCCGCGCGGATTCCGTTTATTCCCGTTCCCGTGGGAATTTCCAAAAATCCTTTCATACTGGTTTTCTACGACATATAAGACACCTACATACCATTTTTCAAGTTTCTAGGTGTTATCGTTTCGGAGTAGTACGTATTTCTCTTTTTAACCAGTTTTGATATTTTCCCGTAGGAATGAGACATTTTCCTGGAATAAAAAGTACCCTAGATGTTGACCCGGGTACTCAGTGATCTCCCTACCAAATTTCATCAAAATCCGTCCAGTAGTTTTAGAGTGATGCGTACACAACCAGACAGACAGACAGACAGACAGACAAAAATTCAAAAAATTGGTGTTTCCGTATCTTTATCGATAACTATATACACTACCGTTAAATTTTTCAAAAAATATTTCATGTACAGACACGGCCCCGTTAAAGTTTTATTATATGTATAGATTATATGTATAGATAAAAATTCATAGAATAAAATAATTAATTGAAAAGATGTCACAGCGATTCGAGACTCGATATAACCATATGGCTGGAACTTATGGTTGTTCAATGCAATTAACATTCTGGATACTGCGTTCCTCTTCAGAGAAAATATTTTTATTTGTGCATATATAAACGATCGAGAGAAAAGGCAGTGAAATAATAATCATTTATTGTCACTGATCTTTTTGGAATTGATGATTAATTGATAGTATTCATGGCTTTCACTGAGACTTGCTTTCAAATCAATAACTTGCATCATATTTTTATACATTTCATAGCGCTTCATCGTGATGATAAAAAAACGAAAGTCCCAAAAATAATCGCCGAAAAGTACAGAAGCACGCAAAAAACGTCGCTCGGAGCGACCAATTCATTCGTTCCCATATCCGGTTATCGCTGGTTTATCATACGCCCCGGGCCCGCTGTAACTCCTCCCGAGATTATTTTAAGCTTCAACCCTTATAGTTTGATTAAACTATGCCGTTTCTTGTGAAGATAACGCTTTTCTACTATTACGAGACAACCATAAATCCGTTCAACTACATATTTATTTCGTAGACACGTCAAATCAAAGACCTAAAACCTAATTTTCTTGTCTCTTTTATAAAATAATATATAAAAAAGAAAACTTTTAATTGAAACATCTAGGTGAGGATTGTCCATACGACACGAACTGCAAAATTAAACACCCTCTCTTTACAAGGATAGCAATCATGCAGACAAGCGGGAATGCTTTTATTCCCCTCTTCCAATCGTATTCTCTTTCTCTTATAATTTTCTCAGTTTGGAGGGTCCCGAAAATGTGCAGAGTCTCTAAAAGGTTTTCAGTGCTTTGTTTGTTGGCGTTATATGAATTTTCAATATATGAAGTATGAAATCTATTTATCTATATCTATACATATAATAAAACTCTAACGGGGCCGTGTCTGTACATGAAATATTTTTTGAAAATTGTAACTGTAGTGTATAAAGTTATCGATATAGATACCGAAACACCATTTTTTGAAATGTTTGTCTGTCTGTCTGTCTGGTTGTGCACGCATCACTCAAAAACTACTGGACGGATTTTGATGAAATTTGGTATACAGATAACAGAGTACCCGGGTCAACATCTAGGGTACTTTTTATTCCAGAAAAATATCTCATTCCCACGGGAAAATATAAAAACTGGGTAAAAAGAGAAATACGTACTATTCCGAAACGATAACACATAGAAACTTGAAATACGGTGTGTAGGTGTCTTATATATGTATTGTAGTCAACCAGTATAAAGGGATTTTTTGAAATTCCCACGGGAACGGGAATAAACTGGATACACGCGGGCAACGCCGCTGGGCACCCACTAGTAATATATAAATCTATAATATATAACTAGCTCTACTACCACTCACTGACTCACTCATTGACTGTTCTATAATACCACACAATATTATTTGTGTTACGTATTTGCCAGAAAAAATGTGTTTTTTATGATTTAGTTCGGTTAGGATCCTTAACCCAATAAAATGCACACTTGGTATTTTTTTATTATTAGTTGTTTTACTTTAAAGTTTGCATATTAATGACATTATGTACATTATGTTAGTACCTTGAATGTATTATCGTTTCTACGACAGAGATAAAACAAAAATACGCTTAAAAAAGATAGGAACCTCCCTTTCTTTTAGGTTAGTTATATTTATTTAGGTATTATTTTATATAATATCTGAAATTTGTTCTGTGAATTGTGTTCAAGAGCTATTACTAGCTACTAGCGGTTCGGAAGATATAGTCCGTTAAAGTTAGGACAGACCAACGAAAACAGACAAACTGGGGTAGGCTAGTAATAACTTCATTTGGTTACGAAACTCTACAAAGGAGACGTTCCATCTTGGGCCTGTACATTGTAACACCAGCGTGAAAGATAGAGAAAAATCTAGTAATTATCAGAAAAATATTTAAAAAAAAACCATCTATTTAACTTACACAAAAGTAATTAAACTTCTTAACCCCAATTTCCATGTTATTGTGAATTAGTCCGACAAACGTCAAAATAATGTCAATTGTCATTTTACCGGTCAAGTCACACTTTTTTTTTTCGGTCGCCGCGATGCTAGTTTAACCTCTCAGACCATGAATCACAGACACAATAGATTTTTAATTGTGTCTCGGTTCCAATTGGAAACGGCGGTTCTTAACTGATTAATGAAAATTAAAGTTTATTGTACAACGAAACTAGACAAATATGAGGAAAATCATGAATAAAACTAGAGTTATTTTATTTATATTTATCTAAAAAACTGGTGTACAATGTACATGGTGCAGGCCCAGTCTCCATACATTCATGAAACGTCTCTTTTACAGCATACACAAAAGGATACGGAGTCTAAGTGATGTCTAACATAGGATGGACTGGTGACAAATTGTGTCTTGGAAGTTGACAGAAGCACCTAATCCATTTACCTAATGCTTCTCCTAACTAGTGTTCCATATACCCTAACTCTTTCTATTTCATTCCCTAACGACCTATAAAGATACCTCCTCCATTTGATTTATGGCAACAGATCTCGGCTGAATCTATTTGCAATCCCGTCCCTCAACTATTCCAAATAAAAGGAATTCCTCGTACAAAAGGGAAACCTGGGGAAAAGAAATAAAAAATATAATAATTCAAAATGGCGTCTGGCCACTTAATAACTGGCTGACACCATTGGGAAATATAATTTAATTTTTCTTCGTTTCCATCCCGTTCGTGCTTGATTTAGTTGTGTTTGGGTGTCCTTCTCTAGCATTTCCTGAGCTGAGGTCTCCCTGCCCTCCCCCTGAAACTTCCGTTTGTTCGGGAGGCCCCGTGTCACCCAGTGTTCTGGACAAGAAATATTTGCGATATTGTGTAGGTATTAAATGATTTGTGTATAGGAATGTACGTGGAGCGAATTTATCGCACTATTGCGTACCGATATCGGAACGTTCGCTGAAAACTAGATAAAAGTTTGAGTTTTGCTTTACTATAAAGGATAGATAAGTAAATAGTATACTGATTAGGCAATACTTTTTATTATTTAGTCTAAAATATCACTAAATAGCTTCTTTGCTTGTTTTCAGTTATGTTCGTAATAATAAAACTAGATTGCAAAAAATTGTTAATTTTGTATTAAAAATAATGAAGATAGTACATGAAGATCTATCATGGATGTTAAATTGTTATTGAAACTATAATTCACAAACTGAAAAACTGGCCGAATGCGAGTCGGAGTCGGAAAAAAACACATTTGTTGTATGGGAGCCCCCCTTAGGTAAATATTTATTTTGTTTTTAGTATTTGTTGTTATAGCGGAAACGGAAATACATAATTTCTGAAAATTTCAACTGTTGCGGTTCTTGAGTACAGCTTGGTGACAGACGGACAGACAGACAGCAAAGTCTTAGTAATAGGGTCCCATTTTACCCTTTGGGTACGGAATCCTAAAAATGATTCATGTAATACACAACATAATGTAGAGTATTATAAACAGTGAGTAGTTTTAAAATTATTTAATAGCTATAAACAACATTCATTTGATTTAGGTATTCTGTCTGATTGAACAAAAACTTAAGAAGTATCTATATGAGGATTTCTTTAAGTTATTCTGATTTGTGTGGCTTCTTGAAAAAATTTAGATGTTAAAGTACTTACCATTGTCGAAACCTATAGTGCCTAAATTGTTTCTAATTGTGAAAACTTGTAATTGGCTCTTTGTTGCTCATGATTGTTTCTCACAGTGTTATTTTAGTTTTCCGAAAAATTAATAAATAAATAAAAATAGTGTGTCAAAAAATTATTGTACTCAAAAACTAAAAAGGCACCTATTTATAAATAAGTATTCCAAATTCCGTATATAACAAACGATTAATAAAGCAAAATCAAGTGTGTCGTTTCCATCTTTAAAGTTCTTAAAATCATTTTACAATAATTATTTTTTACGATGTTTCATATTACCTATTACTTTATAGAGATGATGTCAAAATGTAAGAAAAAAACAAGAATCACCATACAAAGTAAACTCCTTGGAACCATAAAACTATGCAAAAACTGTATTTACGGAGGTCGCCTGGGGGCCAGGTGTGAGCGTAATATTCTAATGTCGGTAAGAGCGACCCGCCATCCATAATAATATAACCCCTCTACCCTCTTTTACATAAAACTAGATAACATACTCGCATGTAGAGATAGAGAAAGCATTTGGACCCTGCCAATCTATCTTATTCGGTAGGTATTTCAGAAACCCTGTGACATTCATTTACATTTCATAGAACTGGATGTGTGTAGGTACTCTAAATAATATAAAAAAATGTTGTTACATTTTAAAATAATGCCTCGATGTGATGCTTTGTAGCAGGTTTTTAATTTATAGTTTAAAATGTGATACTGAAAAATAATGTTACCTTTTTAAAATAAATATTAGTCAAACATTTATTATATCGTTGTTTTGCTATATAAATGGGTAGTAGTAGTTAAAACCTACCGAAAACATAAAAAATATCATTAAAATCGGTCGATCCGTTTCCGAGGAGTTCAACCACAAACACACGATATTTTTATTTATGAAGAATTTAGTTTTTTTTAATACATCGGAAATGTGACTGTCAAGTAACCGCCATCTAGTATGTTTTAAAAACACTTGGTGCTAAAGACGTATCTTAATGTATTCTGAATTCTGTCGGCGAACACGCTCTATTACAAAGGAATATGAAGAGGCTATACTTATTTTTACCTAGATGGCACTTATTGGACAATTTGTTGTTTCGTCGGCTAATAATGTCTTTACTTTTTGGAACACCTAACACGTGTGGTTTAGACTTTGTTTTAATATTTATCTATACTAATATTATATATAGAGGATAGATTTGTATTTTTATATTTTTGTATGTTTGTTACTTACGATTAAACTCAAAAACTACTGGACCGATTTTAAAAATTCTTTTACCAATGGAAAGCTGGAATATCCCTCAGTAACATACTTAGGCTATATTTTATTCCCGTATTCCTACGGGAAAGGGAACGACGTGGGTGAAACCGCGAAGAACCGCTAGTTAGCTATTATTTTGATTACCTATGTCAATATACTTTATTTACGTCTTATCAACTAAGTAAATCAACATAATGCGTCATAGCTCTACAAATTGCACGAGAATGAGATCTTACTAGACCTGTTTGTTTTGCAATATCTACATCACTATTTAAACTAAGATTAAAAACAAGCGATCATTGCACTTTCCTACTGATTTTTATACTGAATTATATAAATTGTATAAGTTATGGTGGTACCTATCTCAATTACATAATTATAATTGAAAACAACTTAATAGGCAAAGAAAATAACCAAAATCATTCGCAAGTGCGACTGTTTTTTGGTATTGTAAGCTTAAGAATAGTTTGTTCGCATCTGTTTGTAGAAAGATTGAAGAGAAATCTAGTTATATCTGTTATATCTCTTTTATTACTGTTGGGTGAGAATTGCTGATAGCAAGACTATTTGCCGCAAGACTTCTAGCAGAAGACACGTTTGTATTTTCTTCAAATAGTGACCGTAGATATAACAAAATGAGAAACATTACAGTGCCTGTGTTGCCTATCTATTTTAATGTGGCTGAATATTGTTTATTTGGAATTAATTTGGCTGTTATCATAGGAATGATTATGTACTACAATTTTTCAAGAAAAATAGACAACTCCGTATCAGACTTCTTGTTCGGAGGAAAGAACATGTCTATAATTTATATTTCTTTGTCTCTCACTGCAAGGTAAGATCCAATTACTTTCTTTCTATATCTATTTGATAACTGTAAGTATAATGAGCCTGACATATTAATAATGTGTTTTAAATATCCTTTTTCTTTTATCTTTTAGTCATCTTACCAGTATTACATTACTTGGCGTTCCAGTAGAAATTTATCTAAGAGGCACTCAATACTGGGCATCAGCACTATCGCTTATCATTGTTACTTTCCTTACAGCTGTAATTTATTTACCAGGTAAACGTTGTTATATACTTTGAAGTCTTTTGCCCGCTTGATGTTTTTCTGACGAACTATTTCATTTTCAGTTTTCTACAGATTGCAACTATCCTCAAGTTTCGAGTATTTGGAAATTAGGTTTTCATCCCACACCCGGAAAATAGGAGCAGTACTATTCGTCATAAGTAAACTTATGTTGTTGCCTATAGTGCCATATGTACCTTTAATGGCCTTTAGATTAGGTAAGACATTTGTTTTATTCTTATCCTACTTATTCTCTCTTTCCTTTGATTTAGGAGACGTATCGTTTAAAATTTTACCTGTAACATTTTCCTCGTTATTTTATTATTGGGAATTAGTTCCACTAAATTGGCATAGAACATTGGATAAAATTTCTTATTGCAAATGTTTTTATTATTGTTCCAAATAAAAAAGATTCATAAATAGATACCTACTTAACATTTTCTAATTAAGTAGATTAAAATACTGTTTGTAATTGTGTGCGACCATTGATTTATAAATTAATCCATAACAATTTCATACGCAAATGCCTGTCTAGATTTATTTTAAAATTATTTTCAGTTACAAATCCACTAGCAAGTCGGATAACAGCAGTCATTTGCGTCACTTGTGCAACTTTCAGTGCTATAGGTGGTTTAAGAGCTGTTGTTGCTTTGGGTATCGTTACAACATTCCTATCTTTGGTAGGGACCGCCCTGCCAACTGGATTAGCCCTCTTGCCAATGGGGTTCATAAAAATGTGGGAAGTCGCAAGTCAAGGTGGGCGACTTGTTCTTTATGAGTAAGTGCATTTATAAACCTCATTATATCAGTTTTTTTTTTACAAATGTAACGTCTTTGTTTGGTTATTAAAATCCTGTGACTAGCCTGTATTTCTGCTAGATTCTCTTTTTCCAAAAACTTGAAGAATATTTATTGTCTACGGATTACTAAAGTTGCTGCAGATGCTGTATGTTGCATGTAGGCTTAGATATATGTGTGCTTTGCAACAGAGCTACCTTTATAAAACAATCTAGAAATACTTATTTTATCACCACTTTTGTGCGAAGAGAAGAAAGCGCCAGTTTTTTTAAAAATAAGAGGTAGGTACCTAAAAATTTCTAACTTTTAATAATTTCAGCCCAGATCCAGAATTAGCACATCATACGTCATTTTTTGCTGTGACTCTAGCGTTAAGCACCAATTGGCTCTGGAAGGTTGCTCTCTGTCAATCGTCGATACAAAAATTGCTTGCAGTATCTACCATCAGTAAAGCTAGACTATGTTTAGCTGTCTCTTGTGTAGGAGTTATATTTATGAAGCTACTGTCTTGTTTCCTGGGACTGGCTTTGTACGCTTGGTTTGCCGGTTGTGATCCTTTACTTACTGGGCAAATAAAGAAAAATGAGCAAGTGAGTTGATACGTTAGAATTTATGTGATTTTATTATTTAGTCAGATTTATAATGAAATCATTAAAAGTCATATTTTCATTTCAGTTGGTCCCACATTTTCTTAATAATCTGGCTGCGATGTTTCCGGGTATTTGTGGAATATTTTTGATTGCAATATTCACTGCAACTACTGGGTAAGATAACATACCTAAATTAATTAATTAGTAATTAGTCGAAGTGCGTGTGAACCTTAAAACTATCTTTTTAGGTGTATCGGCTCTATCGTAAACTCAATTTCGGGAGTATTGTTTGAAGAGTTCATCAGACCGTGGATGCCACAAAACTCAAGTGAATCAGCTTGCTGTAAAATTATGAAGGTACCTAAACACGGACATTATTAAGCTATTGCATAGCTTCTATCGCGGGCCTTGAGCGCGGGGACCGAATCCAGAAATTCTGTAACGAAAAAAACCTCACGCTCCCCACTCCGACAGGCACGGAGGTGTGGCTTGAAGGCCGTGCATTGTCTAACGTCGTTTGTTTTAAGTTATGATAGTAGATGGATGGATGGATGGACGGACGGACGGACGGATGGACGGACGGATGGACGGACGGATGGACGGACGGATGGACGGACGGATGGACGGACGGATGGACGGACGGATGGACGGACGGATGGACGGACGGATGGACGGACGGATGGACGGACGGATGGATGGACGGATGGACGGACGGATGGACGGACGGATGGACGGACGGATGGACGGACGGATGGACGGACGGATGGACGGACGGATGGACGGACGGATGGACGGACGGATGGACGGACGGATGGACGGACGGATGGACGGACGGATGGACGGACGGATGGACGGACGGATGGACGGACGGATGGACGGACGGATGGACGGACGGATGGACGGACGGATGGACGGACGGATGGACGGACGGATGGACGGACGGATGGACGGATGGACGAATGGACGGACGGACGGACGGACGGACGGACGGACGGATGGACGGACGGACGGACGGACGGATGGATGGATGGATGGATGGATGGATGGACTGAATCCAGAAATTCCGTAACGAAAAAAAACCTCACGCTCCCCACTCCGACGGGCACGGAGGTGTGGCTTGAAGGCCGTGCATTGTCTAACGTTGTTTGTTTTCGGCAGTCTTGTTGATACAAAATGCTATGCAATAGCTTTACCGCGGCAGTCCCCGAGTGCCACACGTCTTTTTTTAATTTTTAGCACTACTCTATATTTAGAACACTTATTTACTTTAAGAAAATTAGGTATGTACTGTTATTATAACAAACGCTCCTAGCTCGCACTGTGCAATCAAATTTTACCCAAACCTAGTTTATGCCGTGTGTGTTCAATGGGATTTGGAAAAATTATGGACTTCGATTTAAAAAAACCTTCATTAGTGTTCCATACCGGGATTGTGAAGTAGTATCGCAGAATTGTATGCTTCTAGACCCATCGACTTACAATGAATGAGTGTTAATCAGCCTTTAGTTTTATTTATTAGTGCTAAATATTGACTACAAGCTGCTATTTTTTTCTGCTATTTCCACATCCTTCTTCAATTAATATAATAATATAAACTATTTCAGCTGTTGTGTCTAGTTGTGGGCATTTATTGCGCCATCGTGCTGTGGTTCGCCAAAGACCTGGATCGTATGCAACATGTGGCGTCAGGAGTTACAGGTGTCACGGCTGGGACACTGCTGGGTTTATTTACTCTGGGTATCGTCTTCTCAAGGGCAAACTGCTCAGTAAGTGTGTGATTTAACTTCTTACTTATTAATAATTTGATATAATTTCGAAGCTTCAACCGTTGCTGTCCTTGCATACTGAATTATAATAAATATATAAAATAACTAGCGACCCGCCCCGCTTCGCACGGGTGCAATGCTAACACTAAAACCTTAATCTTGAATCACTCTATCTATTAAAAAAACCGCATCAAAATCCGTTGCGTAGTTTTAAAGATTTAAGCATACAAAGGGACATAGGGACATAGGGATATAGGGGTATAGGGACAGAGAAAGCGACTTTGTTTTATACTATGTAGTGATAGTGATAGTGAATATGCTATTCCCGGAAATACCCACTTTTTACATATTCCTACTGAACGTATTGTTGAATTAAAATAATAATAGTATGGTGTATCAAATTCGTCACTTCTTCTTCATAAACTAGCAACCCGCTCGATTTACATGGTTCTTACTTTGAGTATTAAACCAACCGGAGACGCCACTGACAGGTGTTCCCCTCTGCCAAAAAAGTTATGAGCAACGCTCATACCTGTTATATACAACGAGTTGTCTTGAGTTCACGGAGTGCTCGGATTGGTTGTTTCTGTGTGTGAATGTACCTATTTGTGTGTAGTTCAAGCTAGTGTTTGTCAAAAAATGTTTTTGTCTTATTATTATTTGTGTGCGTTTCCTCGTCAGAAATTGGCAGACTTTTTTGCAAAGAAACTAGTGCGCGTGACGTCTCCTGTTGGTTTAATACCTACTCAAAGAGTTCATAATGATAAATATACAAAAACCTTCTTTGTTTGTCGCTCTTTATACCTATTAGTGAAAAATACTTCAAAATCCGTTGCGTGCGGTTCAGAATTTCTAAGCGTACAGACACGAAAAACGAATTTATTTTATACTATAATATTTTATTATGAGGTACAAAGTTCAAATTAAAGTTTTGCAATACCACCTGTTTCTAAGGCAGTGAACTACTTTATGGAAACATTTACATAACCGTGATATCTGTTGAACATTCATTTTGTCAACCCTACTATTTGACACAGCCTTATCGCTCACTTTGTAATATTGGAAACTCTCCACAGAGGGCTCTAAACAGGTGGTTATAGTTGTAAGAACTTGAACACAGATGGCAGCACTAATTATTTAAATGTCTCCTATTGTGACTTTATTATAGGAGGCTATTATTCTGCCCATTGGATTGAATTGGAAATATACAGTGAAAATGTACTTACTGTACAATTAAAAAAAGCAGTACGGCTTCCGTTTTTTAATATTCTGGGTATTTTCACCCACTCAGTTCACCAGTTGGAGAAGGTCCTTGTTATAGATTACGGATAGCTATTGAGAGTACCTACCTAAAACTTTGACAAATATAAAAAATATAGAGCTCCGTGACCAAAGACGTTTAAAGAAAAAGTTTCTCTAGGAAAGAGAATGATTTTCTTCCAACCTCTTTGTCCGTGACATTATTATTTTTACGTTCGTTTTGAAATATTAATAACTAGTACCAAAGAGATTAAAATATAATAGGACATAGAGGGGGCATTGGGAATATTTTCATAGAAAACATTGAAGCATGTTTGAAGCTCAAGCGTCATGTCAGTTAGTATGAACGCGAGCTGTCATTCGGTCGAAATTGTACTAGACTTATACCACTTGGAATAACTTTTCGACTTCAAATTTTCCTAGCTTTGTCCCCTCTATGCCCTATTATATTTTAATCTCTTAGAGGTAGGTATATCTGCACTTACTAGTAAACCTTCCAGCGAAATAAATAATGCAGAACCTGCATCACGTCTGCACTGATATTAGATAACTATGCTATTTCTAGGGAGCACTAAGCGGATGTCTACTAAGCTTGTTGCTCTGCGGTTGGCTCCTCATAGGGGCTGAAAACGCCATTGCCACGGGAGCATTGACCTTTCAAGGGAAACCATTGTCCACGTCAGGATGCGGGAAAACAAATTACACCCTCCTAGCCGCAGCTACGAATTTTATGCCTAAAGCCGTGTAAGTAAACTGAAAAATTGTATTGATATTTTTAAAAATAGTTTGACCTGATCTAATCTTAACCTCTCAGACCATGAATCACAGACACAATAGATTTTTAATCGTGTCTCGGTTTCAATTGGAACCGGCAGTTCTTAACTGATTAATAAAACCTGATAAATCTTGTAATAGACTGTGTAGGCTTTGAGTACTTTGAACCAACTCCAAGACTTTCAGTGAGGACCACGGTTTTGATTATATTTGTCTTTTTATTTATCAGTGAACTGTAAGTGTTGTAAAATAGTTTTATGACCCTTTCAACGAAACTAAAAACGCGGTTTTGAAAGTATGGCACTCATAAAAAAACTAATGAGCCCAAACTCGAGGGGTTTACGAGTTTATTGAGGAGTTCCTCTGTCCATTTGGTATTTTATTTTGGCATACTATAAAGATGCATTGTTTGAACTAGGACCTAGCTACAACAAATTTCTATAGCATCTGCTGTCAACTTTTTAGTACCCATAACTACCTGAATAAAAACTAAAGTAGTTAGTCTAAATCAAACTTACCTATAACTACATTATAACTAGAATCAATATAGTCTTCAAGTAATCAAAAATAAAATAAAATGTCAAAGTTTCTATCTAGGTAAGAGCGCTAACAGTAGTTTCCAGTTAGTCCCAAGGAAGCCAGCATTATCTCTTATGACCGCAATGACTCCACACTCGGCCAGAGATCCGGTCAAAGTTTTAATCTTCCTTCGCAACTTAGGTGATATCGACCCGGCTCTCTTTTATTCCCCCTTATTAAAACTTTCCCCATATCATTATTACTATTACTTGATTCGTGCAGTATAATGACTTTTGCTATCTAACTTCATTTTTATTGAAAATAAACTGACCAATCAGGGGTTTTACCAGCGTCGCTTCTATTTTTCCCGTTCCCGTGGAAATATTTTTTTTTCCCGTTCTCGAAGGAATTTCCATTGGTTTTTTTTGTAAGCTCAGGCCACCAAGTTGGCTAGGAACTTTAAGTACATTAAAGTAGCTATGAAGACTTGGGGATGTAAAATTTCATAATGATCTGTCTATGAAAAGGTCACACTAAAGCTACTTTCGTATTTATAACAAAGTGGTGAAGCACGAAGAAACTATGTTAACCAGTCTAATAAGTAATGTAATCTTGTTTAATTTCATAGGGCATGCAGTTATGAAAAAAAATACATCTACTACTTACTAAAATATCCAAACTGATTATTTGCAAATCATATTACTGACTTCGTATAAGTTATCGTCAGTTCTGAAAATAGGAATGTTTTTCCCATTTTCAGCTACCGTAGGTAGTTTAACTACACTGTGTATGCTACATGTGCATAAAGTAGAGCAATAAAAGTTCCTTCTTTTTTTCCAGAACGTATCTTCCAACAAAACCACTTCAGTCTCTTTTTCGCATCTCGTTCACTTACTGTCCATTTGCTGGTGCTATCTCTGTCTTACTTATAGGGGTTCCAATGAGCTATCTCACAGGAAAACCGAGGATTGACTCCATAAACCCTGACGTTTTCTGCCCTTTAACGCAAAGCATCCTTCATAAATCTCAAATGAGGAGTCCTTCTGCATCTCTAGAAAGAGCCCCGAATACCGAAGAAGTATATTTAGCACTGGATGAAGCACTGAAGCAACTGAAAGATGTTATTGATAGATAAATTGAGTTAAATTGAGAATTTTTGCGTTTTTTATTTACCTGCCTTGTACTTAGTGGGACTTCGACCTGAAGCACATAATATGAAATAGTATAGTATAAGCTCGTTGCCAACATTTATGTACCTACTTGAACATGTCTTGTAGGTTAGTACTATGAATGGGTAGGTACTGCTAAACAACTTATAGGACAACAGTTTGTGGATTGTGTCCCACAATTTATTTATACAATTTAAGTATAGCATACATTGGTATGTATTAATGTTATACTTTGGCCGAAGCTTGTAGTTTCTTCATTTTTGAAGTGTTTTTCTTCTTCAATAATTTGATATAATTGCTTATACTTAAATACTGCAATGATTTTAAAGTCGTGAGCAGTGGTACCTCTTCACACTTCAATAAAAAATAATTTTTGAATTAAACATAGATAACAAAATCAAGGTAAAGACTCTTTATACTACCTACTTATTTAAGTATTATGTATTGTATGTAGTATTATATATACATGTGTTTACAAATACATAATACTGATTGAGCTGATAAAAATTAATATATTCTAAATTGACAACTTCCCTTTACCTATAGTCTATAGGTACATATGAGGGAGCAACATAAAGAATGAATACGATTTTACGTTTCAATGCTCACAACAAATTTCTACCATCATCTTCCTTTATTCATGCGACGTAACGATGATATATCGCTCGTCATTAAGTCGTTCACCTGATCTGAATCCGGGGCCACAAATATTTTCATTCATCATTTTTCGCGGGTTTTCGCTTTATCGCCGCCGGTTTGAGGCGAAAAATTATGTGGCCTCACCTTTACATGCCTTATTCGGCGTTTAAACTGCTTGGAGATGATTTAAATAATTCTATTGACGGAGGTACATTTTGTTTGCAGAATTTGCCGGATTCTTAAAAAGTGTAGTAAGTAAATTGTTGAAATCCAAATATATACAAATAGGGTAAAGCCGGATAGTTGCCACACTTTTCAAAAAAGCTCTGTTGTATAAAAATATGTACCTAATAAATTATAATTATAGTAAAGCGCTAACGCCATCAACATTCTTAACATAGTGTATTCGAAACCGGGGCAAGTATCCCACTGAGGCAACTATCCCGCTTTTACCCTATATTATATTATTTTTATGAATCAGATTGAGTAAGTAGGTACATTAACTTTTTTTAAATTCACATCGTTTAATCGGTTTCACGAAAGGTTTCACGGCATTATTATTCAAAACCATTTTATGACCATTTACCTTCAACGCGAAAACCTTTTAGTGAATACTTTTTTTTCGTAATGCGTACTTTATCTCAAATTACTCTGCACACGAAAACATTAGAAAAATTCTGCTGAAAAGGCCGTCTCGTCTCTTCGCCGCTGAATTGTTGTCTATGAAACAAAGCCTGAAAACGTGAGCACGAGTGAGGTGCGTGCTAGGTTTTAGACACGCCACATTAATTTCTAGACCGCGACTCGGGCTGAGTGCCTACTGTCTCGAGTAGTCTACTTTTTCAAACTCAAAACAACAGAAGTCCAACAAAAAATTGTAGAGATTGCAACTTTATAACATTTTATTTAGGAATGAAAATCATTTGGAATAAAATCAACTTTGCCACGTTTCGTGTTGAGATGGAATGCATATTACTTTTTAGTCAATTGCCAGGATTGCTATCTTCGAGTGGCATTGAGAACTTGTGTGTAGGTAATAAAGAAGCAAAGAATGAAGTTAAAAGTAGTGTATTGCTAAAGAAGATTATGAGAGATAAATAAAGTAGGAAACAAAGAAAAATCGTAGATTATACATTTACTGACAGAAAATCTGCTCATGACAAAAAAAAAATAGATGATGTTTGAGATTGTATAAGCGTCGCGTCCTTAGTATAAAAATAAAAAAAAACACAAACGAACACACCGATGCCTTGTTCAATTGTGGGTGCCTAATTCAAGTGTGGGTTAAAAAGGCATTTTTTCTTTGAAACACCCACTTTTTACCAATGTATTTTGCGAACCCTTAAAATAAGTTAATTAGTCACACACGTCTCGAAACCAACTTTGGGTCCTGCAGGTTTTCTTCCAAATTCAACCGAGATACGACATTTTCCTTAGAAAATCATCTAAAAAAAGAATACCCGTGTTATCGGATACAGCTAGCCATCCTGTATAATGGAATAAACTGTTAGCAATATCACATTACAAGGGTTGAAGGATCGAAGCGGCGAGACGCCTACGTCACATTTTGCGTTCAGGAATTAATGTCCAGTGCCCATTCCATTCCTCATAACTGCCCATAAAGGGCTGCCACAGCGCTAATCGTTCTGCCATTAAAATTCCATGAAATACGTGCGTGACACCCTATTGTCGACATTGTTGATTTTACGGATGTGTTTATTGTAAAATGTCGTAAAAATTAATGATGTTTTGACACAGTGCGATGAGATAACAAATATTAGACTATACACCAAGGGGATGAAGCACTGTTTTATGTCACGAGTGCGATATTGAATCCTGAGCAAATGACGGACTCCAGATTTAAATCCCAAGCGTAGCGAGGGTGTTGCGAGCTAACATCTGAGCAAAGTGAGGGAATTAAAGCTCACCCAAGACCAAAACAGCTTTATCCCAAAGGAGAATACTCTTCTTATCTTTTGCGAGACAATAAAAAGCAAAGCTACTTAATATGGCTTGTAGTGGCCAGTTCGATTTTCACATAGGTTATTTTTGCTGTAGGTCTCTATGAAACAATTTTTCTTACGAATTCACAATAATAACCCGCTGGTTAGTAATGAATTGCTTTAAGTGAGGTTTGCAGTCGAGCTAGTGGTGTGAAAATTTAGTTACATCCTACTAATATTATAAATGCGAAAGTTTGTATGGATGGGTGTATGGATGTCTGGATCTATGGATGGATGTTTGTTCCTCTCTCACGCAAAAACTACTGAACGGATTTTGATGAAACTTTACAGTTATGTAGCTTAAACATCAGAATAACACATAGGCTATATTTTATCCCCGTATTCCCACGGGAACGGGAACTACGCGGGTGAAACCGCGGGGCGCTCCTAGTTTATCATTTATTTAAAACTTGGACTAATAGAACACCTATATCATCATAGGCAATCCATAATAGCCCAGCGCTAGATAATTCGGGGTCTAGATACTAATATGTGCATACCTACCTATTGTGAAAGTAACTATTAAGTTACTTTTACAATAGGTAGCTATTAAGATATACTGGACGTTTTTTTCCAAAAGAATTCCTCAAGAGTGCGTGAACTAAGACAAACCTGCCGGTTTTGCACAACGTTTCGACAAATTAAAGTGTCGCTGTATTTCTACAAGATATACGAATCAAACTCTATTATATTAATGCAGTGTGTAACATTTGAAGGCGCACGGCTTTAGATGATTTTTATTTAGTGGGTTTTTGCAATGAATGAATCTTTTTTAAATTATTTGCACTTGATTTAAAATGACTTTATATAGAAGCAGAAGACTATACCTACTATATAATTGCGAATAATCCACTTTTCTCTATGCCTTACCTCCCTGAGGACTAAATTAAAAAATAGACGAAGTAGGTAGAGGGTACACATTCCAAACTTGCGCAAAAAGTATGTCAACGGTATTACCGCAGTATTAGTTACGAGTTCCTATCTTTTTGCTTTCCCACATGTATTTATTTTGACCACGCAATACACGATCCCAATCCAATTTCAATATCATCCGATGGTAGTCCCACAAGCACAGTATTGGTTACGGATCTCACATTTGCTGCAGAACGAAGAAAAATATTGCGCGGAAATACGCTCAAGTACGACGACCCTTTTGCGAGTCGTCGTTTAATCAAAGGAACTTTACTCGCAAAAGTGGTCAGGATCTAGCAAAAAAGCTGGCAAAATTTTATAACAACAGTTTTTAGTAAATAGGTCATACTTAGTCAAATTTACTATACCTACTTAAATTAGTGATTAGGCTACCTACTGTAGCCAATAAAACTAAAATTATGACTATTCATGTACATGGAGTGATACATACATACCTCTGCCGACACCCTTGGGGAGGCATGACTACTTTTGATGATGACTAATGATACAGGCCCAATACAATTAGTCTAGTTCTTAAAATAATCTGTAATAATAAACATATTTTGTTCATAGTTAGCAACTTTAGTGCCGACCCCAAGTAATGGGATAAGGGCAAGTACATGATGAGTTAGCAACTTTAGTAGGTAGGTAGGTACATGTGCTTTCACTAATATTAATTAAGAACATTTTTTTCCGTTTATGATTACTTACATAATTAAAGACAAGTTAAAAAAAAAAACCGGCCAAGTGCGAGTCGGACTCGCGCACCGAGGGTTCCGTACAACCTTGCAAATTTATGGTTTTCGTAATTTTTCCTTTATCTATGCTATAAGACGTTGCTTCGTACCAAATTTCAAGATTCTGAGTTCACGGGAAGCACCCTGTAGGTTTTGATTCCCTTGCAAGTGTCGAAAATTTGCGGCATAAACGGCTGTATCTTTTGATTGCGTTGGCTTAGAAGTTTGATTTTTTCACAGCTTCAAGGGACAGTAGACCTGAGTAATTGATATAAATTTCAGCTTCATACCTCCACGCGTTCCTGAGAAAAAGGGTCTTGACAGACGGACGGACGGACGGACAGACGGACAACAAAGTGATCCTATAAGGGTTCCGTTTTTTCCTTTTGAGGTACGGAACCCTAATTACAAACGTTCACGTTTTATTCTCAGATCCACGTTAATTAAAATATCATTTCTGTGTCTTGTTTAAAAATGTCGTCATGATCTGGTAAAATACCAAAGATAATAGTAGGTATAAAAGAAAACTGTAAATTTAAAGGACTTAAAAAATAAACTTTACCTATAGGACAAAGTCCGACGGTTTAGTATGGGACTTACTCGTATATACTGACTACCACCTGCCCGCAATTATGGAATCTTTAGTATGTGAAGTAGTACCTATCAACTACTCTGTAAAGGTAGAATAGTGTGTGGTATTTAAATAAATAAAAATCGATATTATTATAATGTTTTCAGTTTTATACAGATTCTCGCACACAGCATGACTGACTAGATACGAGATGTAAAAAGTTAATTTATGAAGTAGCTATAAAAGCTACATTTACATCGTCACGGATACTTTAAAGTATATACAAGAGTATAATTGGGTATAACAACCGTATTTTGCTACGTTATTTGCATACAATTTTATATCCAAAACAGTATCCTGAATTTAGTCTGAAAATTAACATTAAATTCTAAGCCGTATACAAATCGAATAGGTTCGAATATTGAAAGGTGTATTTATCAGTGAATCTGAGAATCAAATGTATGAGCCACGTGTGGTTAATATTACTGGGTAGAATCAATTTCATGCCTGATACCATGTTTACAGTGATAGGAATATTTTATTAATAGATGTAGGGATGTGTCCATTGGGAACATAGTACAGGATTGAAAGGTTTCTTTAAATATAGTATTTAATTATAATATTGTGATCATCACGTTTTACCAATCACAATTTATATTATTATAAAAACAAAAATGAAATATATATGTTTATTAATGAATATGAATAAGTAATTATAGTTCATGAAAACTAAAAATAATCTTTTGTGTGTATGTGACTTGTCATAAAAAATCAAATGAGTCCAAACTCGAAAGGGTTTACGAGTTGCCATTGAGAAGTTGCAATATCCACCTCCTCACCTCATAGTTCACGATGGAACATTTACGTAAATACAAACATACGTAGGTGTATAGACTTCTAAAATCATGCCACCTTATTTTAGCTTTACCGTAGTCGTGTAAAAATGGGTAAGTAGTGTTCTAATTTAAATAAGCAACAATATATTTTAATCACAACAATGAAAGGGATGCCCCGTTGTTATTTTTTCTAAGGTTATACCTACT
Source organism: Ethmia dodecea (assembly GCA_963855545.1). Taxonomy (NCBI): domain Eukaryota; kingdom Metazoa; phylum Arthropoda; class Insecta; order Lepidoptera; family Depressariidae; genus Ethmia; species Ethmia dodecea. The sequence goes on from OY979449.1 coordinate 6,980,511, forward strand.
ACCAACGCAATTATGAAACGAACAAATTGAAATGGCTATTACATTTTCATTCTTCAATCTCACATAAAGCCAGGGTTTTACTGGAAGGCTTCTATAATAGGTATGCATTCGTTTTGTAAGTCTGGCAGACCTGTAATTTATTATTGTTTTCGATGTTATTATAGTTATTTTTCTTTTTAACTAAACCCAGTTAACAGTTCACCTGGCGGAGCGGTCTGTTGTTGTCCGGTTGAATCCGTTTTGTTCCCGTTGCCGAGGGAATATTCAAAAATCACTTATTGGTGGAATCTTCATCCGAAATTGAATGCTTCTAGGCTCACGGTTTCGGCAGTGCAGTGATCGATCAGTAGTCATGTCGCGTCCTGGGGTTTCGGAATGAAAAATCTGTCCTTCTTCAAGATGTAAACTGTCGTCCTGCCAAAGTCCAACAAGACCGGTTTACCGACTTAGCTGTGAAAGAAACAGTAATATTAGTAGGGACTAAAGTAGGGAATTAGGGATTGGTTTGACTCTGACTAAAAACAGAAGAAGAGAAGATATGCTATGTACTTTACTATACATTCGTTTCCAGAGAATTCGATAATCCTTTTTACTGAAAAAAACTGAAACACTTTGTTGTTCGCCTGTCTGTCTATTCATGTGGTAAGGTTATTTTTTTGTAAAACGGCTTGAGATTGCAAGTTGAAAATAGCATCGAATAATAAAAGATCTAGTTTCTAGTTTAATGCTGTGAAAAGATACGGCTAAAAGAGGTTGGAAGAAATCTCTTAACTTTTTTTACAAACGTCTTTTGATACTGCATTTCAGAATGGATATTCATACAAATCCCGTTCACTGACTGATAATACTTTTAATGATGTCTTAAAATCTCAAAATGTATGTATGGAACTAATTATTTTTATTACTTACATATACTAATTACTTGTCATTTAGTATACCAGAAGCATTTATAATAAAAGCATGAAAATTTTAAGTATAATATCTAATCTTACAATATTTTTTTTTGGAAAAACATTTTTATGTTACAAATTTTGTTCGTATCAACGATATTTCAAAGGGAACATAATTCAGCTTCGCAAGAACGGTTCATCGCGCTCGCAGATTCCATATGGAACTCATTTACGAAATTTCCCTACAAATTGTTTTCACACACGTGCGTTGCTACAGCACATTTCCCTGGCAAATGAAGTGGGGACAGACGTATGGTTAACAAGGGGGATAGCCGTGCTCAGAATTCAGGATTCACCTTAGCAAAATTAGACCTTTACGATATTTAATTAGAATCCTTTAGTATCTTAATACACGAAGATGGAAGAGGTGAACGAAGACATATTTGGGATGTTATAACAATATTTGTTCATTATAATTTGGTGTACTTAGACGAGTCTTGTATTCTAGATATACCTATCTAGGGTATATTTATTTATTTAAGTGAGTATATTTAATGTTGCAATAAGGGTTTTTATATCATAATACATTCCTCAATCATAATACCACTGCAATGTAGTGAACAGGTTTTGCCTGAATTCAGGCGCGTAAAAAAAGGTGAAAAGTAGCTTGTAGCGCTTTCTGGTTCATCAAATCTCTGTGGAAATCCTAAACATCCGTTGCTGCTTGAAAAAAAATATTTACGTAAATAAAAAACACTTCAATAGTCTAATAACAAGGTACTCTAAAATCGTCCATGGAGATTGACTGAATGTAAACAGCAGCCTAACTTGCACCCCGAGAAGAACCAACAAGAAACTCAAGGGCAGCTCTTTTTTGTATTATGTCTTACAAATAATTATGATTTACAATAATAATTACGTCTGACGTAGCGTCGAGTCAGGTAATTCTATACACGAAAACTTGAAAATAAAACACACAAAACATATAAGAATAAAAATATACGATTAATACTTACCTGCGGATTTAAAAAAGTTAATATTTATATAAAAGTAAACTTAATATTTGGAGTGTACACTTACCTTCAATGCCAAATTTGATTTTAAAAAATTAAGCTAGTGACGTTTGCGCGCTTTTCGTGACGTTTCCTTTGACAGTTAGTAGACAGATATCTACTGAAAATTGCAAGTTCGTACATACGCGTTTTATTTTCTGAAATTGTGTTTTGTTTAAACTCTCACCACTCCACGCTTCCCAGTATCGCCAACATAGTCTACTAAGCAGTTTGTAATTTTATAAGTAGTAGTAGTAGCCCTTTTTATGAAATGTTTGCTTAACTATTGTTTAAATTTGTACCAAAAAACGAGAAACTCCTTCACATTACAATATAAATTATAATATTATTCAAAAATAAATATTGTAGCTGTAAATTTACAACTCCATTCAGCAACCCAAAACTGTTATTAAAATAACTCGATAAACATGTGTGAATGAAAACATGAAACACCTCACAAACGACGGTTACAAACGGTTACAAAGTCAATTTAAATATCCCAGTTTTAAATACAAAATAAAGAAAAGTCCTACATAAAAAGTGACCTATAAAATTGTAACAAACGGAACGGGTTAAGGAATTCTATGAGTTAAAACGTGCGAACGTTTTATAGCTCCGATAGCTCTTTGCACTTGAGAAATTGAATTCCGTAGCGTGGTCCGCGTACTGATTGCTTAGCTCTGAATCAGCTCCTTTGGACCTGACTTGTCATATTCGCTGTTCAGGAGACAATAATAGAGTTTATTGCTTTTGAAATCGAAAGAATCCGAGAATAATCAAATTCTTGGGAGGTTTTTATTTTATTGTTTTGGCTCAAAGGTCTTTATCGATGATTTGTCATGATAGGTATATCAAGATAATATTAAAATTTCTGCAGATTTTAATTTTATTAAAGCATTGGATGTCTTGACGTAATTTATAATAAAAGCTATTGATAGTCGTTCCTCGTGCAAGTACTACAAAACTTAATTGAGAATGTTTGTTAGAAAAAGAATGATTATTTATCACCATGGTTTCAGCCACAGACCTAAATCTCTCTCAGTACTTTCAGCAAATAATCACCATCGGTACAATATTCTTGACCATGCAATTTATCCCGAAAAGTTCCCATCTTCTTGGTAATGTGACGCTTAAGTTGACATAGTACCATCTGCTCCAAGCCGTCGCCTTTGCTAACTTTCTGGGGGTAATACAAGCTGAAATCTAACATCCCTGAATTCAATGGCCAAATTTTATAAGAAGACATGAATTACACGTTAATTATTATTTGCATAGTGTGATAGTAGTTTTCTTTATATACAAAATAATATAAAAATCTGTTTTTCTCTCTGAGGGTCGGCAGCTATCCTAATCCTCGAAATATCCGCTCTTTCACAAGTATATTTTTCGGACCCGTAAACGTGACAGGGTTGCCGGACCGGGGTGCTGCACACACATACCCCAGAACCCAACCCTGCGCCTGTGGGTTTTCTAATGATGTTTTCCTTCACTAACGACCACAAAATTTTACCATACACTAAATTTGACCATAAAATTTATCACTAAATAGTTGTCGATAGACTCATTATTGGTACATGTTACTCATTGTTACTCATTCCTAACTAAAATGACGTGGTCTACTGCTTTGTTCCGCTTTTTCTCGTGCAAATACGAGACAAATGCATGAAATACCTAATAAGCAAGGTTTTGTTGAGCTACACTAGATTCGAACTAGAGTCTCATGAATAAGAGACGAATTCATTTATAATAGGCCTATCATTGCTCTTTATACAATATGTAGCAGAATAAAAGCAATTCCTCAAATCAGTTTGTTCAATATCGACTACTTAATCTATTTCAGCTATTTTTAATATGTGTTAAATTTTTCAGAAAAGTGAATTAGCATACTTAACTGAATTTATTTAACCAAATTTGGTAGACAAAACTGGAGTAGGTACGAATGCATCATTTTTTAAACTAATTGCGGTGTATGAAAAATTGCGCTTATTTTGTGACGCGTTGTATAAGAACTCGAAGGTGCCCGGGTGTTGCTCTCGCGGATCTGGGTATTATCCTGACCCCGTCAAAATTTCAAAAATCCTTTCTTATCCGACGCTATTTTTACGCGCATAAAATTTTTACCTACATGCATAGAATTACGAAGCGTCGATTACTTTTATGACGCTTCCTCATAAAAGTAATCGACTTTCCATTTCAAGTCTCTAGCTTCGTATTTTCGGCTTCAGTCTGTCAATCAGTTCTCTCTCTTTATGATAGTATAGAACTATAGAGTACACCTAAATATAGAAGTAAAGATTATAAAATAACGCAACGTGCTTGTTTAACCTAATTTATTCTCAATCCGATGTAGCATCTACGTCCCTTATAATACTCAGTTTCTGGTAAGGGAAAAAGTTATCTTTCAGAGTAATACTGTCAAGTTGATAATTGTGTAATGAACAATATGAAGTATTCTATTTTCGAAATTTTTTTTCGATTGTGAGCGAACTGAAAGAGTGGGAGCGTCACAAAATCTTAAGAACTTATTTTCATCCACTTCTTAGAAAACTTGAGTTATAATAAGAATAATACACTGTGGGACATAATTCCCATTATATTCATAGCATTTGTATAAACTGAAATTAATGAGGTGTATTCATGCAAAAACTATATTATATAAAATCTATTTTTCGGGATAAGTACGGCAAGGTAAAGGACTTTATTTTTCAGCCGACTTCAAAAAAGAAGGAGGTTCTTAATTCGATTGTATGTTTTTTTTGTATGTATGTTACGCGATGTTTCCGCCAATTGCGAACCGATTTTGTTATTCTTTTTTTGTTTGGTAGATCATACTTCCCCTTCGTCCGTCTACAGAACCGGAGTTTCCGAACTGGTTCATTACGAGGCTTTTTAAATTACTTGTAAGAGGTGGTCCCATTTACATTTTAACAAAATCGGTTAAGCGGTTTTTAAAAAAGCAAAAGAAGTAAAACAAAAACGATATTTCGATGATATTAAATTTTTTTAGTGCTATTCATTGAAGTCGGTTGTCAACTCGAGAGTTCTTTAAACAATATTAAATCGGTACATGAGAGGTATAAGAGGCCCCAAGTATTTCTAGATTGTTGTGACTGAGGAATCGGAATATAAAATCAATGTTCACAGATCTTTCCATCAAATACTAATTTATTAATGGTCCATCATTTCATAAGTTGTTTTCTAGGTCCGAGATCGTATTATTTTTGAGTTTTTTTGTATGTTCTCTTGGTAAGAGGGTAATATCAATGCTAACAGTCAACGTATTTTATTATTGTAGATGTAAATACCGTAGTGTGAGAGTCATTGATGATAACTGAAGGTTACTGAACCGGTTGTTAGTCAAACCAAACAAAATAAGCAGTCAGTTAGAAGTCTGGACTCGACGCGTAGCGCACGCGCTGTTCTAAACAAATAAGTATATTTTGGTTGATAAAAAATGGAATGGTGCAAAACTGAATCAGGTATGTACTGTTAATGTAGCGTCATTTCGCCAGAATTTGCAGTTCCTACAGTGAATATGAATTTGATAGTCGTAGTAGATTAGATAGTAAATGAAAATTACTTTATTTCGAAGTAAAGTTAATGAGACCTCATGTCATCTAATAAGCTGTCTTCAAATAGATTTTTTGATTCTGTCAAAATAAAACAACTGTAAAGTAGGTCTTATGATTTGACTGTTAGGGGAAGTCAAATGCTTCTTCATCGTGATAAAGAAAGAAGGTGATCATGCCTGGGGACCGCCTGCCAGTTTGATGTTTTACAGCTCTTTTTTCACTAATTGCTGTGGTGTGTGTGGATTGAGTGAGCAACCTACTAAAAAAAATGCTGGTGATTTAGTATGCTGTGACAACTTTGATATGCTTTGCCGTTTATGATGCTTATTGTTAGTGTGTGTCGATAGATGTCGCTATAATAATATAAGGAGGAAATATTTTGTATTTTTGTATGTTTGTATCTTTGTTACGAATAAACACAAAAACCGCTCTACCGATTTTAAAAATTATTTCACCAATACAATGCCATCTGGCCCTGAGTAGCATAGGCTATATTTTATTCCCGTATACCCACGGGAACGGGAACTACGCGGGTGAAACCGCGCAGAACCGCTACTCATCAATAATTTCATAGTTTGCACAAATGTCCAAATTACAATAACCTACAAAAATAAATGCACATTTCCCAATGGATAATAAAATAAACACTATTTTAAAATTACCTACGTTTTCGCATTTATTCCAGGAAACTACAGAATAGAATCTCTGTCAGCTGCTTCGTTCCCGGGTGCTTTAAGAGTAAGTACTCTGAACACTAGAAGAGGAAAAGTATTAGCTTACTTTTATTTGAGTGTCTCGTGCGGTAGATACTAGGTATATTTGGAATCTAGAATAGTATATTACACAACTAGGGAAGTAAAATAAGAAATGTCTCAGATCACAAGTAATTGTCGACCGAGGCGAAGCCGAGCCTACACACTTGTGTAGGCTCTAAACAGCAAATATGCCTACAATTCTGTAGATAAGCCGTTATGCAAAGACTCCTACTAAATATGACCAAGTTGGGCCAATGTCGAAATTTTTATGTATAGTTTTGAGAAGATTATGTTAAGTTTTTTATATTCTTTGTTCTTTATATTTTATTGTAAAAGAACTTCTCGAAGAAGAAAAAACTCATTTTCCTGTGGTAATATACCTACAAAGTGATCTCAAGTTAAGAAGTCTGAAAAGTTCCTTTGATTGTTATATCGTTAGATTTACTTTAAAATCAATAAATTTTTCATTAAAATTACATCTTTTATTTACATTTAGTATCTCTTCTAAGGGATAAAAATAAAAAAATGATACAATACTTACTCATCAATATAGAAACCAGCCCGTAAAGATAGCGGTCTGTGAGACCAAAAATGGAACATGTAACAAAAATGGAACGTCCATAGTTAAAGGTTAAAAAATAAAATAAAATAAATATAATCTCACGCCTTTTTATCCCCGAGGGGGTAGGCAGAGGTATTCCATTATTGGATATACCCACATTTCACGAGATATATTGGACCCCTAAACGTGATAGGTGGTGAGCCTATCGCCGGACCGGGTCTGTTTACACATGTCTCAGAATTAATTCTGAGAAAAATTTTAAAAAATTAGTTAAAAAATATAATAACGTAATCTATGTGACTGCTTATTTTTGTTAGATTATGTATAAGATTTCAAAAGTTGCAGGAGCTCCTTATGATTATGTTTAGGTATATTAATTAAAATAACAGCATTCACAGGTATTTATTTATTATCTAACATGTCCCCAAACCCAACATGTATGTACTTTCGGAAATAATTAACTTTATTAAACTAGTCATATAGTTGATGAACAGAACATTACAATTTAATACTCATTTATTTTAAGGTAATAAAAGACGCATTCTGCCAAGACGAAGCTGTTAGCATTGGATCAGAAGTAAATAAGAACCCTGTAGCGGCCGAAGAACTGCTGGAACTATGCGCAGACGCAGCTCTCGACGGTGTGTCGCTGGTTGCTATTGAAACAGATTCTGGTGAAGTCGTTGCTGCTGCATTCAACAAATTACAGGTAGAGAAAAAGAATTTGAATTTATTATGCTTTTGTGTCGAAAGATTAACAAACTATAGTTGCATCCCTTTATTCTTGGGTATGCAATTTATTCTTAGATTGAATAGATGTGAAAAAAATACATAGATAGAGAATCTGCTTATTTTAAGTAACTGTAGTTTAATTGTATAGTCCAAATTGTATAATTATTTAAATCTTTATATCTACATAATTATAATAAAACTGTAACGAGACTGTGTATAATAATTGTTTTATGTGGTAGTGTAGATAGTTCCCGATTTAGACACCAAAACACCAAATTTTTATATTTTTTCTTTCTGTTCTTTGCAACGGTGCGCACGGATTTTGATAAAATTTTGTGAGGTGATAACTGAGTAACCAGTAGCTACAGTAAAATATCTCATTCCCACGGGAAAATATAAAAACTGTTTGAAAATAGAAATACGCACTACTCCGAAACATAACACCTACAACTTTGAAATATGATATTATGTAGGTGTCTTCTAATATATCATAGGCTATGAAGGAATTTTTGGAAATTCTCGCGAGAACAGGAATAAATTAAACCTGCGCGGGAAACTCCGGAAATATTTGTTGGACTTTTATGTCTATATCTTAATGGGCTTAAAATATATCAGTTATAATTAAGTCTTTACTGAAAACAGACAAGGAATATTATTGAAAAACAAGTGACAAATCAAAAAAACTTAAAACCACTACATTTAAATGCATTATTTTTTTATGACAAATAAGCAATTCTAGTATTATGTATGTAAGAAGCAGAAAGGTTTACTTTGTTACTCATTCTGGCGTTGGACAGCTTATTAGCATGTCTGTACATTTCAAAGAGGTAAAACGATAATTTACAACCGTGAGTTGACAATAGAAAACTAATAATTTTAGCAAAATGGTTTCGTGACACTTATAGTTTTAAAAATGCTTCTGTACATGGAAACTGATTAACCAAGATTCGTTCCGGAAAGTTTTCCGAAAAATTATGACATCATTCTTGAAAGACATTGCTCAAACGTAACTCTCACGTAATCGAATAAAATCATAACAAAATAAGTTAGGCTGAGAATTGATTCTGATTTTGACACAAAATTAAGAATATTCTCAATTTCAGGAATGTCACATTTTCTGTTGTAGATCCATAAACTCCCATGAGTCAAAAAAGTTAATTTCAATTTACAGGTAGTAACGTCGGACTCTGCAGAGAAATCATTTTTCGAAATATTTGCTGAGGAGAGATGCACGCAAGAATCGTCCCGTTCTCTCATTCAATTTATGGCCAATGTAGATGCAAGATGCAACCTTTTTGAAAAGTGAGTTTCTTCATTATTATTATTTTTCATTTTTTTTTGTCCACTTAATACATATACCATCTTTTCTGTTCCAGATATGGAATCGATTGCAGCTTAGAAATAATGTTTTTAGCTACACTCCGCGAACATAGACATCATAAGCTTGGAACTCTGTTGTGTAAAACCTCAATAGAACTAGCTAAGAAATTAAAAGATAGTCCGGTAGCCAAACTTACGTTAAAAGATTTGGGACCAAAGTATTCAAATATGAAGCCTCGAGCACCCATAACTAAATGCCCAAAGATCTGTCAAGCAATATGGACAGGAGAAGCAACACAAAAAATTGGAAAAGCACTCAACTTTACAGTACATTTAAAAGTACCAATGGCCGAATTTATACATAATGGAAAGACATATGCAGAGAGACTAGGATCAGCAACGGCTTTTAATGAAATAGCTGCCCTAGTGATCGATTAATGACAATTATAATTCAATTATTAAATGTAATAATAAAAACAGCTGTTTTTTATTTCCACTCTTCTTTTGTTTTGCTTGCTTCTGTAATATTTACTGACTTCTTGAATATAAGTAGGTAGACCTCCGCAGCCTACATTCTAAGTTTAAAAGGACATAATTAAAGCTTTAATATTGTAGTGAACCAGATAATAGACATTAACACTTAGAACTACCCGATAGCGTGGTCAGATAACTCGACAGCTCTAATTGCATCGCCCGACTTCGGGCAAATTGGTTCTTGTTAATTGATTTGAATTCGAAGTTGACTTTGCGAGGCTATGTCGCGTACCGGTTATTCCATTAGACGGCAATTGTTGTCAAACTGCTATTCATTTACATATTCAAGATAAAGTTAATATATTTTGCAGTCGACGGGAATAAATGAATAATATTAATATTTTGCAAGATATTATTAATATCCTAATTCAATTGTTTTTAGGGTTCCGTACCTCAAAAGGAAAAAACGGAACCCTTATAGGATCACTTTGTTGTCCGTCTGTCCGTCCGTCTGTCAAGACCCTTTTTCTCAGGAACGCGTGGAGGTATGAAGCTGAAATTTATATCAATTACTCAGGTCTACTGTCCCTTAAAGCTGTGAAAAAATCAAACTTCTAAGCCAACGCAATCAAAAGATACAGCCGTTTATGCCGCAAATTTTCGACACTTGCAAGGGAATCAAAACCTACAGGGTGCTTCCCGTGAACTCAGAATCTTGAAATTTGGTACGAAGCAACGTCTAGCATAGATAAAGGAAAAATTACGAAAACCATAAATTTGCAAGGTTGTACGGAACCCTCGGTGCGCGAGTCCGACTCGCACTTGGCCGGTTTTTTTATATTCTATGCTATTGATGCATATGTCCGCAATATATTATACTTATCTTAACTATAGTTTTGGTTGCTGAAATAAATGATACTAGAGGCATAATCTCTAATAAGTATATAAAAATCTCGTGTCACGGTGTTTGTGGTTGCAGTCCTTCGAAACAGTAAGATTTTAATGTTTTTTTTTGTTTATTTGGTAGTTATGAGAATAGGCCGTATAGGGTTTTTCAACCTCCTCTGTATGGCTGAATAACGGTTGCTAGATCAGCTAGTATTGCAATACGATACAAGAAGTATTTTTATACCGCACACCAAAAACCATTCAAAAAACATAGAGGAAGACAAAGAATGAAAGACAAAAAGAACGATTGGTGGTATTATTAACTATAATGTAGGAGAAAATTAACTTTAATTTACTACTGGATTAAGAATCTACTGGATATGGAACAAAGTAAATAATAAGTACAAGATAGGAAGCTTTACAAAGAATCCGAGTTGCGATTACCGAGACAAATATTTATACAGAGAACTTATTTCATACTTCACCGGGTCAGAAAATTAGGAAAAGAATGTGTACTTGTAGTTGACGGTGTTTTGGTTCAGCTTTAGCAAAGCAAATATTTTTCAGCATGAAATAAATCTACTATGAAATAAATTGAACATCTAATAAATAAAATAAACAAATGTAACAAAAATAATAATAACATGTATCTAAGAGTATTAGGCGAATATTTTTTTGGATCAAATGAACCGAAATACGTATCTAAAAATTAAATATCATTCTAGGAACGAAACGAAACGTACTTAGTCCGAATTTTTTTAAATGATTTACGATAATGGTGTAGGAAACAAAGAAGATAACAGACGACTGCAAACAATAGGAGTACTTACTTTGAAAATTATGTGCAATATTACTAATTGATCGTTATATTGAGAACTGTCCACAATACAAAAAAGGATTGTTATCGGGGTAAGATTCATTTTTTGTTGAGCTCCGAATATGCATATTTCTGTGCAGTTAATAGATAAATAAGTCCACCTTATATACATGCTAAATTATATAAGGATACAGAATTATTATATAAGCGAATAGAACATTGTCTTACCCACGAACGCCTATGAGTTTCATTAGTACTAATATTTTTTCTCAGTCGTTGGGGAAGGTAATTACTCACTACTTAGTTAGGTACATTCCAAATTTGACCTTTGTCATTTCTGTCTATTTGTTCAGGTTATTACTGATATACAGAGATACATTAAAATGGAACGACTCGACTTTGGAACATTAACCGCTTTTATCCATTAATCAACTTCAAATCAGCCACAAAGGGTTTTGTGAATCCTTTTGCATTGACGAGACAATACTCGCTATTTACCAGTTCACATTAAAGCATACTCAATTGATCTCGGATCGGATTCACTTTGCATAGCGCTTGAAATTCAAATGGTGCAGTTCATATTGAGCCTCCCCTCGGCTGTCTAAGTGCCTACTGGTTACTATGACAACCGATTATAGGTCCATAATCCGTTCAGTATCTACATTGCGCGCTCTGTTTAATTTCAAAGCTTTCATAGGAATTCTACGAAAATTTAAGTAGATTTAACGCATTCGCTTCTACCTATTTCCAGTTTGCGAGGTTTGTAAACTTTTTGAGGCCTGTTATTACCCGTAGATAAATAATGTCGCAGAACGCCTTCCAAGCATAGGTATACATTTCTGTTTATAAGTCTATTAACCTAAATTGATGGGACGTGGATTTGTTACTTAGAAAATAAATCACAGTGCCTATCACTTAAAGTATAGTACACGAGGAATAAATCGGTTAGCGATCAACCATTTTATTCCTTGATTGATTACTAACTATCCTTAATAACAGTGAACATTTTTTTCTCTTTCGACTAGTTTGTTGTAGTGACAAGAGTTATCAAATCAAAAAAATCGCTTAACATCGCTATACGATGGCAGTTTGCACACTCTCTTCTCTTTGCTCGGGAAGTCATTTGAGTTTCTAGCTCAACTCGGTCAAAATGTGAAATGGGCTATTTGAGAAGTAGACCTTTTGCGCCTGAGCGTCGTCACCGGCTCGATAGGTGCCTACTTTGTTCAGGCGGCGCGATCTGTTACAAGCGCCGTAGGCCGCGTCCGGGGTGTCGTAGTACACAGCGACCATACGTTGTACGCCGCGTCCGCATTCAGATGCTAGGCCTCGCTTGCAGCATATGTGAAATGGCTTCATAATAATTGCTAGTTAATTTTTTTTATTATAACTTACTCACCTAAACAATGGCCACTTTACAAAGTTTGAAATCTAAGTGGCCAAATAACATTGAACTTTGCTTATTATTGACCCTCTTTCTGTTTTATACTTACGTGCTTTTATTTTATCAGTCATTGGCATACCCAGAAGTGAATTTAGAGGCCAAAACCTGATTGAGTTGTTACGACTGGTATGTGGAATGTATGTAGAGTGCAGCGTTTAGTCGCTGAATTCCAAAAAGCGACGAATTTGCCGATTGTCATTGATAAAAGTATCGTGTCTGTAAAGTCAATTTATAATTGCAATCGGAATCGTATTTATTTGACACTTGTAATGACAGATGTACTTCAGAAGCAACGTATGACGCCGATTGCGATAATGTCATCAAAAGACAAAAGCCCCCAGGTTTTAAAAGGATTAAAACATCAAATGATTTTATTGGAGATAAGGTATATACCTAATATTTAATTAAATGAAACCAAGTGTTACCTACTCCAATTGCGAGATTGCTCTTTTATTCGAGAATAAAACTTTTTAAGCTAGCTACTTTAATGTTTTAGTTTTAAATCCTCTTTGATGAATATTTTAGACATCTTTCAGTTTTAAATGATACTTGAATTTTATTCACTTATATAATACAGAGTTTTGAAAATCGTAAGTTTATGGATATTAATTGCCAAAGTAGGCTGAATATTTAATTATTGATGCTTATTTTTTCAAACAGTTTGAAACTAACAAATTACACTTATTTGTTCACAAATTTTCTCATTTTCACTGCACAACATTTACAGTTTAAATATTAGTGAATCTCATTTTTCCATATCATGCTCAGATAAATATTTAAATTACTTACTCACGCCTTTTATCAACGAGGGGGTAGGAAGAGGTATTCCATTACTGGATATACCCACTTTTTACGAGCTATATTGGACCCCTAAACGTGATAGGTGGTGAGCCCATCGCCAGACGGGATCTATTTACACGTCATGTCTCAGAATTAATTCTGGAACCTACGGGTTTTCTCACGATGTTTTTCCTTCACCGTCGAGCTAGTGATAAATATGTAAGTAAGTTTTTGAAGAACTCATTGGTACATGCCTGAATTCGAACCCGAGCCTCACTGATTTTCAACATGTGAAGCAGGCTCTTTAATCTTCTGCAAAAGATTTTTATAAGCTGTCATTTATGATGGTGGAAAGAGAATATGACTGATTTTTTTTTACCGATCGTGTAGTGCTGATGAATTTCAGACCTTGGGAAGGTACCTACTTACAGCTAGCTAACAATAACAGTTTATTGTAAAGCGGGTTTGTTAAATGTAAACCTAAAATAAAAATATTGGCACTAGTTTGTTCGAATCACTGCTCTAAAGTATCTAAAAGGCTTTATAGTGTAAGCCCTACAATAGTGGCTTCTATTATTTCGACCCCTTATCCCCCGGGGCTGTTACTGTTATGCCCCCCCCTTGAAACCCCCTCGAGGTATCGGAATCATAAGTGTTCATATTGCGCAGTTGATGTCAAGTGAAAGCTGTTAAAAATGCTCGGGTGACTATTAAAGTACACAAAGTTAAAGTAAACATGTTATTGTACGTTGAGTGAAATTACTGTTTTTTTTTTCGGTAAAACCCTGTTTACCTTATACCCGAGATCTAAAGAAAGCAAGCCAGTTTTGTCGTGACCTCCAGAGTCCGAACAGCCCAATAAAACGGGCTAAGGATGCCGAAAACCCGAAGAAATTTGCCCTTTACGATCGTCCCGTAAAGTAAGTATCACTGATCCCGAAAAAGAAGATGTCCGCCACCAAACTGCGCTCTTATTAAACCACTTTATGGGTTATTTACGTTTTATGTCTATTTTTATTCTGTACAGACGTCATGTTTTTTCGAGAAGCAATAATGAGATTAGAACTTTTATGTCATGACTTCATGAGCGTGCTCTTCACTTACGTTCGGAATCACTTTATGGCAGTAAACAAACCTTACGATGCATTATTAATGATTTGTTACACAATTATTTTTTAAATCAAATGTGCCTATTTTATTTTAAACTATCTTTTGCATGGGACTTTGTACGCGTTCCGGGAAAAAGCAGCCGACGTCTTTTTTCAAACCACAAAATACCAAATGTGATCAGGATCGGTTCATTGGTTTAGGCGTGATAAGGTAACAGATATAGAGACAGTTACTTTTGCGTTTATAGTATTAGATAGTGGTGAATTTAAGAAACATTTTGTATTACTTTCTCTATAAATAGGGATTTAAGTGCATGGCAACCGAATGTCTCGATATGTAATAACGCAATCGCTTAGAACCGAAATATCAATATTTTAAACGGTTTTATTTAATTTTACTGGTACCGCCTGACTGATATTCTAATCTTGTAACTTACTTCTGGTTAATGGTTTAAGCTGAAGTTTGGTACACATAAACCATTAAAAAAAACTCACGCATTTTATCCCCGAGGGGGTAGGCAGAGGTTTTCCATTTCTGAAAATACCCACTTTTTACGATAATATTTGACCCCTAAACGTGATGGGTTTAGGGCTCATTGCCGGACCGGATCTGTTACACATGCACATGCCTCAGAATTAATTCTGAGACCTGCGGGTTTCCTCACGATGTTTTCCTTAACCGTCGAGCTAGTGATAAATATGTATGGAAATTTTTGAAAAACTCATTGGTACATGCCAGGATTTGAACCCGAGCCCCACTGATTATCATCATGAGAATCGGGCTCTTTAACCGTAAGGCTATCACTGTTCTCGTAAACCAAATTTACTAAAAAGGTATACAATGTGTAAAGTGTAGAAGAGAGAAAGAAACCTTATATCGGTTGGATGTAAATGGCCCTCCAATCTGACAAACTCAAGGGTTTGAAAGCAATCTAGGGGAATAGTATTTTTCTTTTGAAAGCAACACAAAGCAATTGTTGTCGGTTATTGCCATCATTGGGAAATAGGTGTAGCCGTCCGTTGGCGGTATTGAACGCTATTTTTTCTCTATTCAACTTGGATGATAGGGAAAATTGCGAAGTTTATATATTATGTGGTGATACTGATGCATAAAGCTCTTTGTAGCTTTTCGAGATAATATTTACTTTGTTCGTACACATGGGATTTACGTAGAGTTTTCTGTTTACTACATCGCCATTTAGTTTTTTACTTTTCTCGGAGAGTCATGGCCGAATTATTATTTATGAATGTTAATTTAGCTCTCTTAGTCACGGTGCTTATTGAAAATTTTATAGAACGGAATACAATACATTTATTATTTATTTATCTTTGAATATTTTAAGCTTAGCATATACACATATTATGTATAACCACGTTTTTTCCCCGTCAAATCAGGCAGAGATAATATTACACCGCTAATTACTACGAACCTGGCAATTCTCTCACATTTAATTCCAATCCCTAAGGGACGACTCATTCGTTCTTGTCAGTATCGGGTTCTCTTTATCTGACCGATGTAAGTATGCCTGGGATATCATCTACCTACCTAGTAATTACCCACCCCACAACTCTCTTGTATGAATATTTTTGTCTGGTTAAGTACCTTTCTCTAACCGCTCCATAAAGGTGAGTTAAAACCCTACTTTGGAACTCTTTATCTAAAAAATAATAAATAGTTTAAAATAATACCTGTCTGCCTGTGTCTGTTTCTCCGCTTACTCCCTAACCATGCATCTGATTTTAATACGGTTTTCACTAATAGAAAATTTATAAGCGTGGAAGGTTTCTATATAGACACATTGCACCCGTGGCAAGCCGGGGCAAGTCGCTAGTATCACACAATATGGTTTTAATGCGTGAATTGCGTGTATCCAAAAATGTGTCATAAATGACATTCTTTGATTGCAATGACTTAGAGCCTGAATATTTTAAAATTTTAGGAAATCGTGAAAATGAAAAATAACTAATCTCACGCCTTTTATCTCCGAGGGGGTGGGCAGAGGTATTCCATTTCTGGATATACACACTTTTCTCAAAATATTCTTTGGACCTGTAAACGAAAGCCAAACGAAAAGGAAACCCCTATGAAAGTGTAGGCTGTTGCATTTGATATTATTTTCCTCCTGAGAAAAAGCCTAAAAATAGGTAAATGCTTATAAAAAAGCACGTTGTCGAAAACAAACCCTCCGATATTATCCTTTTCTATTTTAGAATACCTTCCACCGATAAACTACTTATTTCTGGTCAGTGTCACCCCAACACCTTATAATAAAGTTGGCTCAACCCGAAAATAACGCGCAGCTAAGCATTTTAGCTTACCGTCCCCCTAATGCATTGCCGTCCATTTTTCTAGACAGGTCGGCTGATGTGGCCCAAACATCAGTAAATCCCTGTAAAGTGCCTACCCACACGGGCACTTAGGTGAAAACAACTTTGCCTACTTCGCACGGATTGTTATTTATACTTCAACGTTTTGAAAATGAAACAAAAGTGTACAAGACAGAGATGTCACTTCACATGTCAATTGATGTGCCATCTTCATGTGTCCTGATTTATAAAAGGAAATAAGACGCGTAGTAGATAGTATATAGACCCTTACTATTTTTTTCTTTGTGAAAGTACTTACTTTGATCTCACCTAATCTGGTATGTCAAGTTCATAGGTCCTTGCCCTCTTTACCACTTTCATCACGTTTCCTTAGATAATATAAAATTCATAGTCCAATTTTTCATGCAAAAATCAAGTGTTCATGAAAAGACTAGTACTGTAGGAATTGTGAAAGAGGCATTCTTAATCTTGATTGTTATTCCAGGAATTGGCAGAAAAATATTAAATGTTATGAAAAGAAAAGCGATTCTGAGTTACGTGTCCGTCTCACCGTGACGAGGGTTCCTTATTTACATTCGGAAAATACCTCCAACGCTGACCCGCAAAACATTCGTACCTACTTCGCATTTCAGCAGGATTCTGGAATCTAAATTGCTTAGTTATAATAATACGAGTACATCAAGTGAGGATCTATTTTCTATCTTCTCGACCAAGTACTTCATAGAAATCTGAATTGTCCTCTCTTTTTAGCGAGTCTGAAATATGATAGAAATTTCATTCTACAGTTCTACATATACGGTCTACAACAAATAAAAATTGTAATAAGTTGCAACCTTTCTTTAAACGTGAATAGACACCATAAGTCACGCTAGAATTATACTCAAAATTGTTTATATTAATATCTCTTCATGTAATGGAATGCACACAATAGGATTATCTACATATATTATTTCTTAATTGCTTTGCGAGTAGGTAACCAAAAGAATGTATCATTAAGTATAAAGAAAAATTACAGAAAATTTTTCTTTATAGGTAGGTCCTTGATACTTTATAGAATTAGTCATTTTGGAAATTTGACATTGTGAACCTAAACGTAACAAATGCAAAATACATAAGCATAGCGAAAGGTCGGGGATTTAATACTCATTCATAATTTCACTACATCATTGCATGTAAGTAAGTACATCGGTACATAGAGAACACCTACCTCCCAAATTACGTCTATAGAAGAAGAATATTATCCGAGTAAAATAGCTGTGGCATACCGACGGACAAGGCAAAATTATAGAGTTATTTTTTTTTTTCATTTTGGCTACTGAACCCTAAAAATAGTAATAAAAGCCATTGCTACGTAGACTCAAATTTATAGAAGTTAAGTAGGTATCAATTTCAACTTAATAATTTCATCAAGTATAATAATTTAAATTTCTCTGAGTGAGCAATCTTCCTACGTTTTACTCATTGCAGATGATATTTTCATAACTTCTACTATGGTAAAAAAGAGGAGGGTTCTTTTAAACCTAATTGGTTCGCAGCAATAATCTTCTTAAAATTCAAGCTCAGAAATAACAGCTCAAAATATGAATGCCTTATGCTTCTTTGCCTGCGAGCAAATTTAATTAAGTATAATTTAGAATTTTTCTTTTTTAAAAGCACAGTATTTTTGATTTCTTAAACCTTGTAATCAAACATCGTTTAATAGTTTCATTATAAAGTTTTAAAAACAGACAACCGTAAAAATAAGTAAAATATTGCCAAGATATTATTTATTTATTTATTGTACACGGAAAAAAAATATTTTTACAATACTACCAGAATGTGTAGTAAATGGAAATTAGTTCTCCTAACAATTTTTCTGTTGGCCTTACGATTTTTTTCGTATCACCAAGTATATTTTGTGTAACAGTGACAATTTGTTTGTAACGGGCAATATTCATTTCTAGTAACTTGCAACATTGTAAGGGTTACTATATAAATGTTTTATTAACAATTAGGCAAGTAATAGTTGTAATAATATCGTTGTGTTTACAATATGCATCGTTCTCTCAACGAATGAGATAATAGCAGCTACAATGTGTGTGTGGTAGGCAGCTGGGCGTGGGGCACGGGAGGAAGGGATACCGCCCCCCCGCGCGTCCCTGCGGCTAGTCGAGTCCGCGTCTACCGGCATTATGGCGCTGATACGATGAGTTTGCAGTTTGTGCTTGATTTTTTTTGTTTTGTACAAATAATATGCTGGTATATTCGTTCTACGTGTGAAAAATTTGATTTTGTGAAAATATAATGGACGAGGACACTCCAAAATACTGACAGAGTGGCACTTATCTGAATACATTGAAATTTTTAAAGGTAAGTTTATGTTTGCTCGGCTTATTAAATGTTTTTTACAAATAGGAACTGAAGTCTGACTGAGCATCATATAATTTACCTATTAACAAATGCCCCTTACCTACCGGACAGTAACTAATCATTCCCAGCACCTTCCCAAATGACGCCGAAAATAAATAGCCAGAAAGCTACTTTTATCACAGAAAATATACATTTGCAGCAAAATCAAAATAAGCTTAATGACTTCAAAATGTTTTAGACAATGATTAGACACAAGGTTTTATTTAAAAGATGTGTGGATTTAGTTCTTGTCGCTTGTTTTAATTTGAATTTTTATATTTTCTTTAATTTTATATCAATGCTGTACAAAAGTATTCCAACTTTATTGATTTTTTTTAGTAAATTTTACTAAAATAATGTGTACATTACAATACTTTTGTAAAGCATTACAACAAATTTTGTAGGCGTTGCAATACAATCTAGTTGAATGCTGACCTCTAATTTAAAATTTTACGTGAAAGTGTCAACAACTGTAAAAACCATTTTGCTCCCAAATATTACCATTCTGTCTGTGTTTAGTTGTGTAGGACATACGTAAGCCTGCCACAAGTCGTCACTCATTGAGCAACGCCAGCTCACGTGTAGAGCTCCAGGGTACGGTAATTGTTATGTACCTTAATGTTTAATCTATTTCATTTGGTTTCAGCCACTGCTGGACATATTAAGCAAATCTGCACTGGGAAAAAATTTGCTGAAGTTGCACAAAGAAGAAGGACTGTTGTCTAACTATAGCAGAAGGCAAATTTGCAATATTATCGTGCAAGATCTATTGTCAGATGACCCCGATGTGCTGATAACCAAGCGAATACCAAGATACCACGATTTGTTCAAAAATCTCCTATCTTAATTAAACATAGTAACTTTTATTTTTGTATGTGGTATTTTATTCAAACTAGTACTTCATAATAATTCGGTATACTGTTAAGTGCTACATGTAAAACTGATTAATAATATTTTAGATATAATTTTCAGTTTTTATTTACTAGAACTAGGTTTCCCAAAATGATGAGCAATCTGTTTTCTGATAGTTTTCTGGTTTGTAATTTTTACTCTTCATTTATTGTAAAACATTTTAAGTTGACTTTATAATATTATATAATTGCATATGCTAAAATAATTTTTATTTTGTGTAGAAGATTATCTACTAATTAATATTTTGATATGAAAAGCATAAACAATTATATTAATAAAGTTGACTTTAAATATTTTACAATAAATGAAGAGTAAATATCACAAAACATTATAGTACACGCAACAATAAATAGTATTGTAGACACTACAAAATAATATAGTAAATACTACAATCTAATATAGTAAATACTACAAAGCCATGTAGATGGAACAAAGTTATATAGTAGACGTTACAAGACAGTATGGTAGAGATAACAATATTTTTGGTAAGGGATACAATTTGAATCGTAATGCGTACTATACACATTGTTGTAAATACTACACACATAGTTGTCTATACTATTATGTTTTTACAAGAAGTGTATAGTAGAGTTAACTATTTGTAGAGTTGTCACATATAGTACCAGAAAAAATTGTAGGAACAACTGAAATATCGTTAGGGTAACCATATTTTTTTTTCCGTGTAGAACAAACGGATACAGACATTTGTGACACAATAGCTAACATAAAAAGAAAAATTGTTAGCCTTACCCTTCACCGTTCCCACTGAGAACACAATAAAACATTTATCAGTAACAACATATTATAACCTACTACGAGAACAATATTTCTGACAGAAACGTTTATATATTTTACAAATAAGAACCTCAGCAAAAAAATTTTAAAACATGAATTTTATGATATGCATGGTATAAACAGCAGCAGTTATAATAAAAATGGTTATCGAAATGAAACTAGATACTGGATGATTTTTTTTACCGTCTGGAAAAAAATATGACGTATAAGGTATCTAGAGCCGAAGTTATACACGAGATTAATTGTTAAATATAGTCATATTTAATGCAATTTACAAAATCTAGAAAACTACGCACAGTACTACGCGTACATTGCGCATAAATGGAAGCTACGAGCCTGTTTCTTTTTAAAATACTATTTCAAATACTTCAGTGTGTATTATTGACTACATTTGAGTAATGTATATTAGTTAGAGCAAGAAAAAAAATGTTTGAGAAAAAAAAATTATTTTTAAGTAACATTGCCAAATGAATCTTACCTACCACACCACAATTTTTTCCAGACGGTAAAAAAAGTCATCCTGTATATATACACACACCGGCACAATTAGCGGAACAGAAAAAAAAAGGAGAAAAAAGAGGGAATTTAGAACAATGAATGTAATTTTTAAACAATATATTATTTAAAATGAAACAACAATTAAATTAACATGTTTTGACATTCATTTGTAACACCATACTTAAAATTTTATAAAAATAAAAATTAAATTAAACAAAATGCATTTTTCTTCGATTTTTAATTATAGAGAAACAGCAGAAAATTCAAGATTTTCCAAAGTTTAACAACAATTTCAATGACTGTTCAATATCGAGTGTTTCCTCCTCGTGCTCTGATGAGGGTTTCCATCCGTCTGGGCATGCTGCGGATGATGTTATCAATGGTTTCTTGGGGCAACCTCTGCCATTCTTCAAGTAATGCGTTTCGCAACTCGTTGAGATTATTGGGAGGGGGCATTCTTGACTTTACACTCCTCTTTAGCAAGTCCCAGACGTGTTCTATAGGGTTCATATCGGGGGACCGTGCTGGCTACTCCATCACCGTTATACCAACATGGTTTAGGTATGTCTGTACTGTGCGAGCACTGTGAGCCCGAGCATTATCCTGCATTAGAATGAAGTTGTTACCAATAAAGGGGGCAAATGGCACAACATGTTCTTCTAAAATCTCCCTGATATACCGATCAGCATTCAGATTCCCGCCATCGACCACTACTAACTCCGTACGAGCTCCTAAACATATTCCTCCCCAGACCATAATTGAACCGCCGCCATATGCAACTGTATTTTCAAAATTAGACTGGATATACCGTTCTCCTTTGCGTCTCCATACTCGCTGCCTTCCATCAATTTGATTTAACATAACTCTGCATTCATCAGTAAAAAGAACCTGTCCCCAGTCGTCGAAGTCCCAATCACGATGTTCACGACCAAAGTGTAGACGGTTTGTGCGATGATGTCTCTCAAGTTTTGGGGCTTTGGCGGGCACATACGAGCCTATACCCACTTCTTCGAATCTTCTACGAACTGTCCGCTCACTCATCCTTACTGCTCGTACCTCTTCCAGTAAATTTCGAGCCTGCACCGCCGTTAGTCTCGTGTTCCGTCGGACTTGAAGTTGGAGAAAACGGTCATCCCTCCTTGAAGTACACCTTTTCCGGCCTTGTCCTCTCCTTCTCACTAGAGCATTCGTCAATCTGTATCGTTGGATGCTACGATAAATCGTTGATAACGATCGACGAAGGCTTCTGGCAATCGATCTGTAGGTTTGACCATTTCTCCTCATTTGATCTGCCCTAATGATTTCTGATGGCGTTAAATCAGGCATAATTAGATGCTCGTAAATTATCAATATGCGAAAAAACTCAAAAGCCTCAAAAACTGCAATTCAAAGCTTTTCAAATGGAATTCACGAACCTTCTAAAAACGGACAAGCGGTGGAAAAAATGAATCAATGAAAATTAAAACAAAAGAATGAAAAAAAGGGCAGTCGCTTAGTATTCCATTTTTAAATTAAAACCCAAATTTAAAAAAAGCTTGTTTAGCCGGCCAGTAACACGCAAAAATGCGTAAATACTCCCTTTTTTTTCTGTTCCGCTAATTGTGCCGGTGTGTGTATATTCTTAATATCTTCCTATTTCAAACATTTCCTTTATCGTTCATACTTGGACCTAATGAGAAGCGGGTTCCTTCCTAAATGGGCTTACAATGGTTCTAATCAAAACATAAGGAGTCCGGAAATCATCAAAGTACGCTGCTATCGTACGATTTAATTCTTGGGCAATTCAGCCATTTCAATCAATGTAAGATTATCTGCGAAGACCGCTCTTGTTCTTGTAACCAAAACCCTGGTATCAGTTTCCGCAAAATTAACGGATTCAGCAGAATTATAATGGCATTTTCAAGTCCCTATTCATTTTTTTACAATTTTGTCTTTGTGGATTTTTTATATTTCTCTTTTATTTATTATTTGTTTTAGGATTTCATTCATAAAATATTTATTTTGTTCAGTATCGACTATTTAATCGACTTCAGCTATTTTTAATGTGAAAATTTAAAAAAATGAATTAGCATACCTGAATTTAGGATTTAGTATGGAAATTGGAAACCGTACTATTATTGTTCTTTATTCAAGAAATTTGGTTAGACAAAACTAAAGTATGAATGGATAATTTTTTTTATATAATATCGGTGTGTAGGGTGTATGAGGAATTGCGGTTATTCTGTAACGCGTTGTATAATAATATCTGACGAGTCAAACGTTGTTCTGCCTTAAGAAAAGGGAGGGGGGTAGAAAGTGTATTTTTTAAACCTACTGAAATAAAAGAATTTTGAGTTTGAGAAGGTTGAATAACACTTATTTACTACCTATTCTCATACCAAAATGTAAAAATCTGTCGAGCCGTTTCAAAGGAATTCGACCACAAACATCGTGACACGAGAGTTTTATAGAAAGAAAGTTTTTATTCGGCATAATAAAAAAAAACTGAAATTACAGTAACATATAGAAACAATTTTATGCCTAAAAGGCCACAGCTCAGCATAATGCCACAGCCTGGGCTGAGGCGCTAATTTTCGGCTATATTTTCGGATATATTATATTTACAAATAAAAATGTCTTCCAAAGAGGAACCATGTATAAAAGCCAAATATAAACCTACCTACAGCTTAGTGGTTGGAAGAAAGAAAATTAAATTCCTTAAGAGAAACTTTTTCTTCAAACGTGTTTGTATCACAGGCTCGACATAAAATTTTTAATGTACCTCCTAGGATGTTTGCACTTATCCCAAAGAATTAGAAATTAGCGACGGAACGGTGAAAAGATGGGTCTCTTCTGGGCAATGCCTCTCAACGCCTGTTAATAAGTGGATTTATTATTATTTTACTTCGACCAAAGAAAAAAAAATTATGTTTACAATAATCAAAGATATAAAAGTCCTCTAAAAAGTAAAAATAACGCCCTAAAGGGCAACCATTTGTGGTTTATGTATATTTCGGAACGCGAACATATTATTTATATTTATTATTTATATTTCGGAACGGACATAATATATTTTAAAATATTCTCCGATTAACTGTCAAAAATGCTATTTACTTCATCCCTCCGTAACCGAACTGTACTCGAGCTGAGGTTCTCACTTCCTGAACCACTACACAGGGGATGATCAGCCCCTTCGAAGGGGTGTGCGATTTGAATAATTCACGTCGTCGTTTTAAACTAAGGCACGAACATCTGTTTGGGAATAACCCTTTGGTATCGTGAAGCTTAATACTTTGTTTACAATATTTTCTTTTCAATCATTTGATATCCTTTCAACAATCGCTACGTACTCACATTAAAAGGTGAAATGGAGAGAAATTTCGAAATATTTTCTGAAATACAAATACGTAGTATAGATCAAAGCTAATCCCTATTGCTAGCTACTGAGCCCTTAGCTGAGAAGAAAACTTACATACATTTTTATTACTAACTCGACACTGAAGGAAAACGTCGTGAGGAAACCCACAGGTCTCATCTGTCATGTTTAGGGGTCTAAATAAAATTTATACTTTTGAAAAGTGGATAGTTCCAGGAGCAATACCTATGCCGACCGCCTCGGGAATAAAAGCGTGGGCATATATATTTATTTTTATCTAAATCGTAGGTACCTAGTTTTCTTGGTATAAATCAACTCTGTTGTTTTTTACCAACGAGGAGCTTGCTTCGTTAGATATTAGTGTCCGTTCTTTTAGAAACAGAAGTGCTCTGTTTCTATCAATGTAAGTTAAGATAGACGTTCCAATGTGCTCGACAGTACAAACAATTGGCTTTTTTAAAAACAACTAACTGAAAATGGATTCGAATGCATTCCGTTTCCACCAGTATCTAAGTTAGGAAATGAAACCATAAATTCAGAACAGGTTTTATCTACTTCACCCGGAAATTACGTTATTTGATAAAAAAATCCTGAACAGTAATTTGTGAAGAGGAAATTGTACGTGTCACCGAAAAATCTAAAGAAGCAATTCATTGATCCTTCAGATTTTACGAAAAACCTTGAAAGAATTCTTGAGTAAATACGTTGGCGGGTTTTGATTTCTAGCCTTTCATTTCAATCTATTGACTTGCTCCAAAATAAAGGGTAAGAATTTTAATCTCGGATTCTTTAATAAATATCCCGAGAACCGTCCTATTTTCTGCTTATTGCTTTACAAGTTGAGTGCTTTACACCATTTTGACGTGAAATCTAAAAGATGAGTTTCTTTAATTCTGTATGTATTCCGATGGTGTTTTGTGATTCTGTAATGACTGTTATTTTGCCAATTTTGTGCGTATGAAATGAGGAAGTGAAAATGAAAAAAACATTTTAGATTCTGGAATCCTTTTTATCCATCGTATCATTCAACCATAGCCATGCGGCCTAACCTTATTACGCCCCCCTGTTTTACGTCAATTTTGCCAAACAGCACCCTTGAGGGTATGTACCGAATTGAACCCTCTTCGTGGCTAGGAGTATATTTGCATATAATGGCGAGAAGCTAATCAAGAGAGAGATGTTTGCGTTCGAGTCTGACATTCCAAAGTACAGAAGGCCGTGTCAACTTTACTATTTAAAGACGCATTAATGTAATTTCTATGTAGGCTTGTCGAACAAAAATGCGGCTCCTGTTTAAAATTTCTACTTTTCAAATATTTTAATTACAAGATAATTAAGACTCTCTTGTTGTGTAGGTATAATAAAAATAAGATGCTTTAGTAAGAACAAAAAATAAATAAAAACCACGCCTTTCATCCCCGAGGAGGTAGGCAGAGGTATTCCATTGGAATACATTGGACACCTAAACGTGATAGGTGGTGAGCCCATAGCCGGACCGGGTCTATTTACACATGTCTCAGAATTAATTATCAGACCTGCGGGTTTCCTTATGATGTTTTCCTTCACCGTCGAGCTAGTGATAAATATGGACGTAAGTTTTTGAAAAACTCATTGGTACATGCCAGGATTCGAACCCGAGCCTCACTGATTTTCGGCCAACAACAACTTTAGTAAGAACAACTACTTCTATAAGTATCACAAAACGAGTACACAGACAAAATTGTAACTGGCCAATGTCTGTACATAGAAGATATTTAAGAAAACCTTTTAAGAAGGGCCTTTATAACAACAACAGAAGCCATTTTTTTGTCAGTCTGTATGTCCCTATATTTATAAGCACTACACTCCAAAACTACTGGACCAAATTGGATGCAGTTGTATATCTCATTACACTTCATACTCACATAGTAGATAAACGTTTCATCTTGATACGCCTTGTAAGCCGAGTTATCTATACTCACATCCATTTTTTTTAACTGTGTCGTACTGGCGTACTGATAAATATTAGGAACATAATTTTCTCCGAATAATCATCCTAAACAATAGTCGTTAACGCAATCAGATATGTACATTGTTCAAGGACAATTACCATTTAGTCTTGGAGATGACCGTAGAACAATTTACTCGGGTCGATTGGCTTCTCGGAACTAATAGTTTACCTAACTACAGGAATGATAAATAGCTGTTTACATACAACATTGTTATTTGAAAGTTTCATGACATGCTAGAATAGTGATCGTGGATTACAGTAATATTTTGTATCTTCTTCAATCGCGTGATTAACTATGCTTCGCTGTAAATTATGGGAAGCGTTTTTACCCGTGGTACTACACCGTTAGCATATAATTAATTTATTACAACTAGTTGTATATATCAGGTATGAGCGTTGCTCATAACTTTTTTGGCAGAGGAGAACGCCTGTCAGTGGCGTCTCCGGTTGGTTTAGTACTCAAAGAGATTGTCCACATCAACAACTATGTCTACTGGGTATATAACGTTAGTTGGAAAGTAATAAAATACTTATAGTATAGTATTTTATAATTTTCCAGCTTACGACGGATTATCATACAAATTTACTCATTAAAGGGAGGTAATGGTAGGTACACCCTCATCACTCAAAGGGCTTTAACAGATCAGATAGATACACTATGGAAACGCTTAACCCTCTCCATTATACATATCATGTACTATTAATACTTAATAGGCGAGTAATTGCGTTGCTTTGTTATAGCCTGCAAAAAGGTCTTCCATCAAAAGATTAAAAGGGTCAGTAAAACCTGGCTATAATCCTACCTAATTAAGATGAACGGAACGCTCTATAGCTCTTGCTGAGCTGCGGCGATCTCCCTAATGCAGGTGCATTAAGGTCTACAGCAAAGAGAATACTTGAGAGGCATCAATTTGCATTAGAGATCCACTTTTGGCGCCATCAGTACCAATACCGTATGCTTCGCGATTCCGTCAATTAGGTTGCATTAGTTGTAATACGATAGTGATAACAAGCATGCTTTTGAATATTTTTGAATCAATAAGGCCGATATCTATTAGGTATAGTCAAAAGCACGTGGATCTTGACACATTGGACTTTGTAACGTTCTTATTACAATCGACTTAGAGGTCAAAGACGCACTACAAGTGTAAAGCTCTTCAATGTACGTACCATTATTTTTGAATGTATCATTATTAATATTATTATTATTTTTCTTTCTATAAAGAAGTCTACGATTATATTTTCTTTTCTAGTAAGAGAAATCGAAAAATTTCTTATAAAACCTTTGACTTCATTTCGCAGAACTACGTTAAAACACGTACACGTGTTATCAACTCTCGAGGCGGCGAAATCTCTGCGTAGCACAACAGCTGCGCGAAACGAAACAAAACTAAATGAAATCATTTCACGTTTTTTCCTCGAGTTATTTCGAAATCGTCGCCATTTTCACGCTGCTGGCTTTTAATTAAAGTCGTTGGCAGTGCGAAACGGGGCCGATGCCGATTTAAAAATTCATTAAACCCCTTTTACAGGAAGGGTTGTAAACAGCTAATTTATTTTTGCTGGATAGTGCGAGATCCTTCTAAACATTTTCGTTGAAAACATTCACTTTTTTCGTACGAGTACGAGTTTTACACAATGTTGTAAAAAAGTCATTTTATTTTAGCAAAAGTGAATAATATTATAACCCTCTTTGGATTGTGATAAATATTTCCCCAACACACACAACTTGAGAGGTTCAAGTGCGAGCTGCTTTGGAAATGGCTCTTCCTCTTGCATCTACTTGACCCACTAACACAACAAGTGCTTTTGTCATCGCAAATTATTTCAATTTATTATTTTCCGATTTTCTCGTGAATTCCGTCGCATCATTACCGTAACACTGTTTTTTACTCATAAATCCGGAACACCGTTAATGTCCAATAGAAAGACTTTAATGTGTTTTCGATTGCCTTAGCTGGAAGATTAAGTGGATAACCTCCGTGTTACGATGGTATAAACAGTATCTTCATTTGGCTAAAACGGGGTACGTACCTCATTACCATTTAGGCTGGGAACGGGTCGAATATTAAGTAGGGATGGGGATTATAGCCAGCGGATGGAGGTGAGAATTGAATTAGAGATAACACGCCGTGTTTTGTACGAGTTTTCAACATAAATTGTATATCGGGTTTGCTAAATTGTTGCTGTCGTTATGTATTTCATTCAATTAAATTTATAAATTATGTAAACAAATTTCGATTGTTACCAGTTCAACGGCGCAATTTACATAAATAATTACTGACGTTTTAACTCCCGAAGCATAACGCGATGTTACTTACTGGTTCGATTACATGTCAATAACAATAGAGCAAAAAGTAACTACAATGGTGTTTTAAGTCTTTTCGATGTTAAGTACCTAATACAAAAAGGACAAAAGGTGTTTACAACAAGGGCTTGGTAATCTTTAGTCTCATTACCGTTACTGACATTGTAATTTTCCTCGGCCTAATTTGTACAAACCACCATACGGACATTTCGTATGCGTGTGCTTAATCCTCTTCTATTATTTGGCTTACTCCGAATTGCGACCATCATTTGGTATGCAAAATAGTATGGGTTGAATGTGTCGTGTTCATACGTAGATACGAGGTGATTGCACGTTGGGTTTGACACAAAAAATGCACGGCATTTTAAATTCTGTACGAGGAAAGGTCACGCAAAAATATGGGAGAATGGCGGGAAAAATCTTTTACCACCATATTCTGTCGGGTAACCATTTGATTCTTCATTACGAGTTTTTCATAAAAAACAGTATTTTTAAAAAGAAAATATACATTCATTTACAGTAAAAATACAGATAGAAAATGTCCTCCAAAGAGGAACCATATGGGACAGTGCCCAGGAGACTGGCCGCATTCCCTATCTGAATAAATACAAGATATTGTAAAGAAATATTATAAGCTGATTTATCAAAATCCCGATAGGAATTTATTTGATGGATAACTCAACTTTAAATCATGAATAAATATGGCTATCTCTCAATTTAAAAATCGTAATAAATGTCCTTACATTATAACATAAGACAACATCATATAGCTGGATCCTAAAATTATTATGAATTTGCATAGCTTCTCATTGCTAAAATCAACTCGTAATATTTACCTCGACAAATTATCTAAAAAATAAGGTATTTAATTCATAGCGGGATCTAGCAGGCGCAAGATGATAATACATAAGCTATTATCATAATAAATGTGATAGCCCAGTGATTAAAGAAATCGCTTCTCATGATCAGTGAGACTCGGGTTCGAATCCTGACATGTACCAATGAGCCTCAAAAAGATTACGTACATATTTATTACAGCTCGACGGTGATGAAAAACATCGTCAGGAAACCCGCAATCAATTCAAAACATGTGTAACAGACCCGGTCCAGCAATGGTTTTACCACCTATCACGTTTAGTGGTCCAAAAATATACTTGTGAAATGTAAGTATTACCAGAAATGGATACCTCTGACTACCCCCCGGGGATAAAAGGGGTGAGATTATTTTTATTATTGTACCTGTCTGGCTAAAATATTACCATAAGGCAATTATGCTACCCTTCTATTCATGTATAGTTTACATATATATTTATACATATAAATCATACGAAGCGAAGAACCCATTATCTATGCCATAAAACGACGGTAACCTTACAATATTACGTACATTTTCAGTCGCTTCCTTGCAGCTTAAGTTACCCATAGAAAATATGACATTCAATACACGCCCTTGCTATTGTTAACTATACACCCTTCAACGAGATACGCAACACAAAACGACTAAAGTTCTCTTGCAAAATATATAAATATTTTAAACTCTATCAGTGTGCAAATAAGTTGAAAAACACTAACTAAAATATGCAGGTAGTTTACAGTATAGTTGCGTTTTATGATGTGGGCGCACTGGGCTCCCACTGAGAAGGTATTTTTAGAAATACGTGAATCGACTGAAAAACTTTTGTATGCAATTTTAGACCCTCTAGGTAGAGTGAGAGATATTAAATCTCATAAGTATTTAGAATGTCCGAGTTCTTTTGTTTCTACATTTCCTTATATTAGGCTTTTTCCGAGGAAATATCTCCATTTTCATATGTTTGTAAAAAATAAACTTAAAATTTAAAAAAATATTTGACCATTAAAATGCTTCACTATCCCTGAGTGACATAGGCTATATCTTATGGGGATAAAATATAGCCTATGTTACTCAGGGATAGTGAAGCATTTTATGGGGATAAAATATAGCTTATGTTACTCAGGGATAGTGAAGCATTTTAATGGTCAAATATTTTTTATACAGTGTTTTATACAGATAGCTTATACAGTATAGGCATCCACTAAGAAAGGATTTTGCAAAATTCAACCCCTAAGGGGGTGAAATAAACGTGGGGGCGAGCGAAGCCGCGAGTAAAAGCTAGTATGATTATAAAAAGGCTTATTAAAATCACTACAGAAAGATCATCTAAGTTTCAAATAATTTTAAATTTCGCCGTCTTACCAAGCGATTGTGTTGATACATCCAATAGGTAAACTTAAAAACTAAATAAATGAAGGACTTCCCAATAAATTAAACACACTTATCGCTTAAATCAGCATATAATATAACCGCCAAAATGTTACACAAAATCACCCCCTTTCAACAAGTTGGTTTTGTAATCATTAAGTGAGCACGACAGTTTACAAAACACGAATGTGTTAGCGACATTCCCTTATTCCGTCCTACACCATTTGTCTTTAGTCACAAATTTTCTCAGTTAATATTTCAGGAGAATCAAATTACGAAACTCGTAAGGCTGCGTCGGGGAACATATTGGGAGACGGATGGGAGGGCCTTGATGCTATGCGAAATACCCAAGGAAACGTCTTATGGGAACATTCTCAAGAGTTATTTCTTTCCTAATGCCCGACTCTCGTGGCCCACGCAATAATTTCGTGGCAATTTAAAGGGTACAAACAGATTACTACATCTCTCTCACTCTTGGTTTACAGTGAAAGGAGGAAAAGGGAATGCTAATCCGTTGATTTAAACCGTTGAAACTAGATAAAGATAAAGAAATGAGCAACATTTCTTCCCTTTGCGACTAAAATTTATATCGCTTTTATCTCTAGATTTATTTACAGTCGTTTCTTGATAATTAAAGTTAAATAAGTTAAGCACTTAAGTTCGAGTAAATGGATTAAACTTGTTGGTACAATTAGGTCAGATTTTTTAAGTCCGATCTCTCCGAAGCGCCATAAGGCGACGTCGCCGTAAATCTTTCTGCAGTTTCATAACTCTATTTCTAGTTTCAGCATGATAACACAATAAAAGAACTTATGAAAGAACTTGTTTTAAGTTTTGCAATTTTGTTGATTCTTCGTCTTCATAAATATTTGTTTATTTATGGACTCTGACTGTAAACATGATTTTGTTTACGACATGGTACTGTCTCACCAACTTTTTTAGTTGTTAGCAAATAAAAAAGTAATTTTACGCTTTGTATCCCCGAGGGGTAGGCGGAGGTATTGCATTTCTGTAAATACTTACGTTTCAACAGTATATTCTATGGGTGACCCCTAAACGTGATAGGTGGTGAGTCCATTGCCGCGCCTGGTGCTGTTATTTTAACTAATTCTGGGACATACGGGTGTCCTTACGATGTTTGCCTTCACCGTCAAGCTAGTTATAAAAAGGGAAAAACGTAAGATTTTCAAAAAAACTCATTGGCGTCATGCCAGGACTCGAACCCGATTCTTACGAATTAGGAGCGGGCTCTTTAGCCACTGGGCTATCACTGCTCTATTGTTGGCAAATTCAGATTTATTCCTACTCAGTCAAGCAAGTCTCACAAGGATAATAAACAATCCTATTGTGTCTGTATCTTGCACTATTACGGGGAATATTGTGCTGTTTGAGTTTTAATTTTATTTTTGGAAAGGATATATAACAATGTGTTTAAAAAAATATATCTTACAATACTTGAATGCCCACATTCGCAGTGTCAGTTATATTACATACCTAAGAGTTTTAAAATTAAAAGTTTAACTTACCATTTTATAGTTTGTCATTCATTTATTATTATTATTATAGAGGTCGATTGTAAGTTATCTAGTAAGTAGGTACAAAATTCATCTCTGTAAGTAAATGGATACCTACTAACGTACCATTCATTCCTGACAACCACAGTTATCTTTGTTAGAGTTCAAGTTCTAAAAATAGTACAGTAATCAATGAACATCAAAGAATATACAACGAAAGATATAAAAAATATTGACCCTACCAATGGAATGGATTTCCGACCACGATTCAATTACCAGAATAAAATTTTCTGTTTCCATGAGAAAGTGAAATCAATTTTACCATCGCATGTCATATTAAACTGGGTTCCAGTAATCTGTTACCTATAAAGAAACCATTGTAGTTTTTAGATCTGAGTTTATAGTTTTGTTATTGGCAAAACTGATTTATACTTACAGATACCACCGTCCACGCTTCTGCAGTTCTTCGTTACATAATAGTTTTGTTTTTATTTACACCCACTGTTGACGAGTTGAATGTTACGGTGCTATATAAAACTATAGATGTATGTATGTACTCTTTCTTTGTAAATAAAGTTGCAATGTAGATGAGATTTTAATAATACCTCAAAATCCAGAAGTTACCGATTAGTTCTATTATTAGTATGATGTACGTACAAAAATATATTTAAAATATAGGTATAATACGTTATCAAAGCGTTTTCAAAAGCAACGCTGAGTGAAAATTTAAAAGCAATCGGTGAAGAACTTTCGTGATATAATTCTTATAACAGATGAACTTTATCATCTTTAACCCTAGAAAGATAATCATATTTTTATGTACTTAAAAGATAATCATGCGTAAAATTGACGCATGTTAAAAAACTAGCTGTTATGTTATAAATTGCATTCTGATTTATTAAAGTAATTGATATTTACTTTGAATACGTATATATAATATAAATAAAACACAATTTATGAATAGGTATTCATTTATTTTAA
The DNA here is from genome assembly GCA_963855545.1 of Ethmia dodecea. NCBI lineage: Eukaryota > Metazoa > Arthropoda > Insecta > Lepidoptera > Depressariidae > Ethmia > Ethmia dodecea. The sequence continues at coordinate 7,014,196 of OY979449.1, forward strand.
GAAAAGAAACCGAAATTTTAAACTTCTTCATAAAACTAAAAAAATTTCAGAACCCTTACATTATGTATTAAAAATAAAGAAAAAATATGCTTCCTATCAGTAATTTTTACTTGTAGACTAATAATTATGAAATTATTTATTATTTAGGAACTTTTTATATGACTTATAATGCAGTTTTGACACATGTCAATATTATGTTCTCGGCAAATAACTTTTTTGCATTTGGAGCACATTCGATCCAGGGGAAACAAAAGGGGGAGTCTTTTGTTTGATATAAAACCTTCTGCTACCGTCGCTCTGCATATCATCCTCATTTTCGTGGTCTTCCACCTCACTCTCGGTATCATTACATGTGGCTTCATCACCACTTTCTAAAAGAGCTCTCAGGTTAGCTCTCTTCTAAATTTGGACTCTCCATAATTATGTAGGTAGGTCAGGATATCTATAAAAATATAATAACAATGTAATATCAACAGGAAATTATAAAATAATAATTACACAATCAAAATAAACCACGAATATTGATAGAACTTCAAATCTTAAAAATCACTTTAAAGATAATCATGCGTCATTTTGACTCACACGGTCGTTATATTTCAAAAACGGTGTCCCTTACCTTAACCACAAAAGTGCCCCTCGGAAGGTCAAAGCGGCGACAGAGATGTCCTAGAAGCATGATGCGTAAACTGCACAATTGAGAGCGAGAGAGCAACATTTCCAAAACCCATGCGTAAATTTGACGCAGATTATCTTTCTAGGGTTAAATATGCTCCTTCTTCTTCTTACTACCTTTTTTATAAACGCAAAAGTTTGTGACAATCCATGGATACATCCATCCTTCCATCATTTGTTACTCTTTCACGCAACAGAAATGTATCATGTAGGTTCATCAGAATAAAATAGGTTACTTTTCCTTACCTCTACCTCTGCTTACCCAGTCGGTGATAAAATGCGATAGTTTTTTTTAATCCGGAACGCAAACGAAGACAAAGCAATAGTTTGAGTGTTCCGTATAGAGTTTTAATCCTAAAATAATTTCTTTATTCCTTTCTTTGTGTAAACATACAGTCCTCGCACCCAATGTGTGGACATCACGAAGACATCAAAACCCTCACAACATTTTAAATGTCATTAACGAAACTGAATGCGGTAAGACCCCGGCCATCTAAAAAATCGAACCAATCGCTTAAGTACCCTCGAAAGGGAATCGAAAGGGAAAATCGAAATGAATATTTAAATTTTTCTTATGCTAAGACCAGTAATGGTTACGACTACCATCTAATGCCTCTCGGACGTTTCCTGGACCCTTTTAAGCCTCTTTCATTATCGTGAAAGCAATCTCTATTTTGCTCCATTTCCATCGATCGTTGTATTAAGATTAGATTTGGGCCAAACGGTTTCAACATTTACTAATTTTCTGTTTCAAAAGTTTTAAAAGCTAACATTATACCCTTATAACAGAGTCAATATTTAGTTTGAATATAAGGTGTAATTTGAAATTTTAAAAATGTTATATTGTTATCGATTTTATTCTTGACCTAATTTGGTCCTAACCAACTTAAACCACTACTATGCTGCAAGGGTTGTCAATGCAATTATTTAATATACTTTTATAAACATTTAAAGGAAAGAAAAAAGTGATTAAGCCACTCATGCATGAAGCTTGATTCGTGGTGACGTGAAGACATGTGTCAAGGAGTTGTTAAAAAATTAACTTACGTACCGGTAAAGAAAAACTTCGCAAGAAAACTCGCAGGGACCAGAATTGGATATATAGTGAAGAAAAGTGGGTATTTCTAGGAATGGAACAACTCTGCCGACCCCATCGGGGACAAAGTCATGAGCATGTTTATTTTATTTACGTATTATTAAGAGAAGAGGTATTACTGCGATGCCCGCGCGGATCCCGTTTGTTCCCGTTCCTGTGGGAATTTTCAAAAATCTATGCGGTTTCGGCTCTGCGTAGATTGATCGGTCAGTCAGTCAGTCAGTTTCTTCTTTTGTATACTCGTATACAATATGTAACAAAAAAGAGCGCAGTTCCTGAAATTGTTTGTTCAGTATCGACTACTACGACAACGCGCTTTCACTCGACACCTGGCTTTTGTTTCGCGAGGTACTTCTCACAAACATCCCTACAACCAGCGATTAACATTTTTTAAAATGACAACTTTACGTAATCGACGCATGATTTCCGACCTCTTGTTCCTCCACAAGCTTCTAAATTACAAAATCAACTGCACGAACCTTCTCGATATGATAAATATAGCTGTTCCTTTTAATTACCCTCGTCATCCCGTAAATAATATTCTTACCCTTCCACGACCTAAAACTAACCTCGGCCTGCATTATCCTCTTTCTAGAATAAGTTCCTTATATAATGCTGTAAATAAAAAAATACCTGACATCGATGTTTTCCATGACTCACAAGTTACATTCAAACATAAGCTGCTGAAATCATGTCAAGATTTAAAACCGTCCCCCTGAACCGTCCTTTTTTAAGTTTTTTATAGTTTTTTATAGTTTCTTATAATTTTTATTATGTTTTTATTATTAACTTGTCTTATAATTTTACGCAAATGTTGTGCGTGCTACTAATTGGCGAGCATATTATGTAATAGTTTTAGTCTACCTTAAGTTTAAAATGTCACGTTATGTTTTGCTGTAAGCATGCCTAATAAATAAATAAATAAATAAACTACTTAATCGATTTCAGCTATTACTTTAGCTGCAATTATTTACTAAATATCTTAGCAGAATTTAGGGCTACCTATGGAAACTGTATTATTGCTATTTATTTTAAAAAATGGGTTAGACAAAACTAAAGTACGAATGCATCATCATTTTTAAATTTAAATTTACTAATTGGGGTGTATGAGGAGTTGCGCTTATTCTGTTACATATTGTATAGAAGACAAGATTTATTATTAAAAAAAAAATCTTGATCTAGGAGAAAATCGCTCTCGGAGACTTGACCCACTTCTGTCCACCTTTTATCGAAGTTACGGTGTAAAATTGCTGGAACAGCCGTTATCGGATTTAGTGTGAAAAATATATTTCCCACCGTCTGGGGCGCACGGCGAACAATAATGTAAACTTCGATACCACACATTTCCTTTACTGCTGCTCTATAAAATAAATAACAGCTTTATCTGGAGGCCCCTGGAGCACAGTTGGAAACCTTTTATGCGAAATTCTTTATGTGATGTTTCTTATATTGAAAATCGCCCGCAAACTGGGGTCTTAAGTCTTCGACAGAGCGGTTGGCCGCTGCAGCCTACTTACACACTTAGGTTTAAATATTTACCCAGTTCCACCAGAAGGTAATATCTTTCAGGTGTATGTGAGTAAGTATATTATAAGCCTATTGCAAAACTGCTTTGATATCTCAACTTTTTAACGAATTTTTAAGTGCGAGGTTTCATTAGATTTGTCTTCATCTACTGAGTTTTTTTTGTTCAGTTTAGGCTTCACCAAAGGGACTAAATAACCGTGTGTGAATTGTGTCTAACAATTTATTTAATTATTTATTTTATTTATCTACATATATTTTTTCTCCGAATTTTTTAAGTATCTCATCCGTCCTTAATTACTATAAATGTGATATACGAGTAACTCTGTATATCTCTTACCTTTTAAGACCTAACCGCTGAATCGATCTTGTTTAAGTTTGGCAAAGAAATAGGTAACTTGCATTTCCAAAAATTACAGAGACGCGGTAATAACTATTTTTTTAATTTCTTTATATTACTTATTTCGTACGAACTTCGCTGTAATCCATCACTTTGAATATTTATCAAAATAATTGTGGACTACTGGTAACGAGGCTCAGAATAATTAAATTCAAAAGTTAGTAATTTGACCAGCACACTCGGAGCAGAGCTAGTGGTCCCCCTGTCGCCGCACTTCTATAATTGAATTATACAAACTGTTGTAACATGTTGACGCCTGTAGCAAACTGTTCAGAAATTATTAAATATAAGTTTTTAATACAAATAATTAATGTAATATGCGGATTTATGTAAGATAGTAAGCTGGCGAATACACGATCAAAATGTTGCTCCATCTCTAAGAATTTATACGATTATATTAGGCAAATGATATAAATATATCATAGTATATTTATTTATGCAATACTCCCTTAGAAATAATATTAGATATCGTACATATTGAAGTTGTATTTTTATATTAATCATTCGTACTGTATTCTAAATATACCATAAAAAAATATTAAATTGTGCTGCTTGCCTTGGAGATATAGCCTATTCTGTTTTGATTGAATCTACCCTAAAACATATTACTAATAATTATTATCAAGCACTAGCGACTAATAAATGCAATAATGTATTTATCATACCATTTATTATTTATGAAATTATGCAACATTTATTTCCCTCTGTACAAAAATTATTTATTTATATTTTTGCGTACAATTTCAAAAGCTACATTCAAATATATTTAAAGTTTATATAATTTAGGTATGTATACAGAATTTATAATAATAGGTATTAATCTATGTTTTTGCAAGTAGCACAAAAATATTATTGGCACATATTCTGCAATAAATTCATTAAAATTATACTTCAATTTTAGTCTTCGGCCAGCCAAATATCAGAAGTGCAATCACCTCCAGGGTATCTAGAAAATTGTAGACAATAAATTATAATTTGAACAATTCATCAATTTACATAGCAGGAGCTTATTAACGAGCAGGTATTTACAAAATTTATAATCAAAAAAGAACCATTTATAAAAACCTCCCTAAATTCTTCTCAATCTTCTTTTTCGAATCAAAGCTCTGAAGTGCACATCAGGTAGCCAAGCGGAATGTTTAACAGACCCAAATTCGCCCCTCAAGACACATGAAATAACAAAATCTTGTAAGAGCAAACAAAATTTTTTTACCTCATTTCATGTGTCAACACGGGCCCATGGGGCTCTTTTCCAAAGTCCACCAAAAAGTCCTCATCTAACTTCATGCCGCCGTTTTCGGTATCAACATCCAACTTCACGATCCACCCACCCTGAAAAAAAATCACAGAAATCTATTTCGATTCTTATTTTACTTGACTAAGTACTTATAAAAATCAAAGTTTTTTTTTCATAATTTGTCATAACGCAAAAATGCCGTCATCATTTATATTATTCAATTACTTCACCTTTACCATTCAAATTTTATTGCTTTATTATATTTCTAAAATGAAACACAAGTAATTATTTCGTTAAATATTAATTGTGCCTTATTATTTTGTAAAACCCTATTAAACAATTTGTTATAAAATAAAGCTGATAATCTTCCGAAAATTAAATAAATACTTAAATATTTTTAGACGTTCTTTGTGATAAACTTTTCAAAGAATATAATTACAATATAATAAAACAATCAAAAAGTAAAGCAATTGAATAGTAAACATACTAATTATTTAATATTCAGTAAATTTTTCAGGATACATTTACGTTTTAAAAGATAATGAGAAGTAATTAATTTGACTAGGCAGTCAATTAGCTCATAAAATAAAATATTTTATAGATATATTTCATAGTAGGTATGTATCGCGTTTGGTAAACAGGTATCCTTATTTTATATTTATATTGATTATAACTGATTGTGATTAATGAATTGGTTGAAATCAGTCTTTTGTGTTTAAATAATCTATTGTTATTAATTGTATATTGCTAAAAAAGCAAAGTCAGTATTTGAAAGACGATCTATAGCAATAGCACCCGATAAATAAACAAAATTGGACGGCAAAGTAGGAAGGAACAGGAACCGGAAAGGCGGACATCTCGTTTGATAAATGTTTTGGAGGGTTAATAGGTTGCAATCATTTGCAATAGACTGTCTGAATGTTTCTTTATACATTTTTTGGGTTTGTCTTGGTAGGTAAGAAAAATAATATGTACTTCAAAACTACTCACCTAAAGTTTGTGAGGATGAGTTTGTGAACGAATAAAGAAATTGTCGTTTGTTACACTTTCAATAAAAAACTACAGAACGGATTTTGAAGAAACATTTTCTAATACATCAGAGTAATAAAGTCTATACTTTTCTTCCCGGAAGGCGGTTAAAGTGAAGGTCAAATGCTAGTCGACTGTGATTCGAAAAATATGAATTGTTTTATAATAATAATAATAATGCATTTTTTCAAAATAATTTGGACAGTAATTAACCTTAAACTATCTGCCAAACTGTATTAAACGCTTTGTTGGCAAGTAGGTAAAGGATCCGTTTCACTAAATTTGTATAAATGTTAAAAAAATACTGCCAAGAATGAGTCGTACACAAAGGGTTCCGTACCACTTTACAAAAAAACACTTTTATTCAATGGGGACATTTAATTTTTATTATTTGTTACTAGCGAGTAGCGACCCGCTCTCGCTTCGCTTCGGTTTATATGCTATCTAAAAACCCTCCTTTTGAACCACTCTATCCGTTGCTTAGTTTTAAAGATCTAAGGATACATAGGAACAGACAGACGGGAAGCGACTTTGTTTTATACCATGTAGTGAACGTAATTTAAAAAAAAAAACAGTTTTCTACCTATAACGATTCAGGAGATACATCCCACTGATAAACAAATTGACTGACGGATAACGGACGCTTTGTATTTGGCAGCGATTGTACGGAACCCTAAAACGAGCGAGTATGAACTTGAAAAAAATATAAATAAGAGACCGGGGTCGAAGGTTTGATCGAGAGGGATAAGTGGTGTTTATTGCGGTCCACAAGGGACCCGTGGCTGCCAGTCCCAAATAAAATACTTTGTGTACGAGCACTGGAACGGTTATTCTAGCTAGTCAAATTCCCATCCGGCCTCCGTTTCTACCTTTATCTCCTTTATATTTAGAGTAAATAGACCTCTTTATTTAGGTTATACCAAATTGACAAAAAAATTGAAGGTACTTTTAAGATAATGAAAGATAATGAAATGTTAAAATATATTTTGCAATTTGAAAGATTGAATAGACACTTTCTTTGTAATTTGAGGCGCCAAGGATCTCAATTTTTAATGGAGTTTTTATATAATAAATTAATTATAAAGCGCTTCAGGAGGTAAGTTGTCGTCAAAGAAATCTTCAACCAGTTACCAATAAAATTTTTGAGATGCTTACAAAATGATAAAAACAGTAGTTTGTATGCACTTGATCGTCTTTTTACGACTTTATTCTTAGATGGGAATATTCCAGCTCAGAAGCATAATATGGTGAGCGTATGAGTCATAAAATATGACGTTTAATAAAGTGCTGAAACTGAATTTTTGTGGGCAGCCTTGCATTTTATAACCAGTGGAAAATAAAAACAGCAATAAAATTCTAAAATTTTAGTAGGAATAAATTTGGAAGTCGCAGTAAAAAGATAACTTAAAGCTATCTGTCGTAATCTATATATATAAAGAGAGAAGTCCTGACTGGCTGACTCATCAACGCCCAGCCTAAACCCTTACACCTAGAAAGCTGATTTTTTTTACAGCTATTGTTCTTAAGATGTAGGTTAGCACTAAGAAAGGATTTTTCGAAATTCAACCCTTAAGGGGGTGAAAAAGGGGTTTAACGTTTGTATGGAAAACCTTCATTTTTGGGTGTATCAATTCGAAACTTTGTGAAAATACTCTATTAAACAAACAACAAGAAACGTATTTCTTAATTTTTCAAAAAACACCCCATAAGGGGGTGTAAGAGGGGGATGGAGTTTGTATGGAGACGTGTTGTTTTTTACGTCTATCAACTTGAAACTTGGCACAAATACTTTTAGAAATAAATGATGAAATACGTGTTTTTGGATTTTCCGAAATTCGTCCCCTAACGGGGTGAAAGTAGGGGTTGAGTTTGGAATATATGGAAATCCTTCATTTTTTAGGTGTATCAATTCGAATCTTTCTAGAAATACTCCTCAAAACAAACCAAAAGACACGTATTTCTGGGTTTTGTAAAAAACACCCCCTAAGGGGGCGAAACAGGAGGTGAGATTTTGTATGGAGATGTGTTGTTTTTGACGTGTATCAACTTGAAACTTGGCACAAATACTTTAAGAAATAAATGAGTAGATACGTATTTTTGGACTTTCCGAAAATTGTCCCCTAACGGGGTCAAAGTAGGGGTTGAGTTTGTAATGTATGGAAAACCTACATTTTTGGGTGTATCAATTCGAATCTTTATAGAAATACTCCTCAAAACAAACCACAAGACACGTATTTCTGGGTTTTCTAAAAAACACCCCCTAAGGGGGCGAAACAGGAGGTGGGATTTTGTATGGAGATGTGTTGTTTTTGACGTGTATCAATTTGAAACTTGGCACAAATACTTTAAGAAATAAATGAGTAGATACGTGTTTTTGAATTTTCCGAAAATCGTCCCCTAACGGGGTGAAAGTAGGGGTTGAACTTGGTATGTATGGAAAACCCTCATTTTTGAGTGTATCAATTCGAATCTTTCTAGAAATATTCCTCAAAACAAACAACAAGACACGTATTTCTGGATTTTGTAAAAAACACCCCCTAAGGGGGGCGAAACAGGAGGTGGGATTTTGTATGGAGATGTGTTGTTTTTGACGTGTATCAATTTGAAACTTGGCACAAATACTTTAAGAAATAAATGAGTAGATACGTGTTTTTGGATTTTCCGAAAATCGTCCCCTAACGGGGTGAAAGTAGGGGTTGAACTTGGTATGTATGGAAAACCCTCATTTTTGGGTGTATCAATTCGAAACTTTGTACAGACACTCCTCAAAACAAACCACAAGACACATATATCTGGATTTTGTAAAAAACATTACCTAAGGGGGTGAAACAAGGGGTGGGATTTTGTATGGAGATGTGTTGTTTTTGACGTGTATCAATTTGAAACTTGGCACAAATACTTTAAGAAATAAATGAGTAGATACGTGTTTTTGAATTTTCCGAAAATCGTCCCCTAACGGGGTAAAAGTAGGGGTTGAACTTGGTATGTATGGAAAACCCTCATTTTTGGGTGTATTAATTCGAAACTTTGTACAAATACTCCTCAAAACAAACCACAAGACACGTATATCTGGATTGTGTAAAAAACACACCCTAGGGGGGCGAAACAGGCGGTGGGATTTTGTATGGAGATGTGTTGTTTTTGACGTGTATCAACTTGAAACTTGGCACAAATACTTTAAGAAATAAATGAGTAGATACGTATTTTTGGACTTTCCGAAAATTGTCCCCTAACGGGGTCAAAGTAGGGGTTGAGTTTGTAATGTATGGAAAACCTACATTTTTGGGTGTATCAATTCGAATCTTTATAGAAATACTCCTCAAAACAAACCACAAGACACGTATTTCTGGGTTTTCTAAAAAACACCCCCTAAGGGGGCGAAACAGGAGGTGGGATTTTGTATGGAGATGTGTTGTTTTTGACGTGTATCAATTTGAAACTTGGCACAAATACTTTAAGAAATAAATGAGTAGATACGTGTTTTTGAATTTTCCGAAAATCGTCCCCTAACGGGGTGAAAGTAGGGGTTGAACTTGGTATGTATGGAAAACCCTCATTTTTGAGTGTATCAATTCGAATCTTTCTAGAAATATTCCTCAAAACAAACAACAAGACACGTATTTCTGGATTTTGTAAAAAACACCCCCTAAGGGGGGCGAAACAGGAGGTGGGATTTTGTATGGAGATGTGTTGTTTTTGACGTGTATCAATTTGAAACTTGGCACAAATACTTTAAGAAATAAATGAGTAGATACGTGTTTTTGGATTTTCCGAAAATCGTCCCCTAACGGGGTGAAAGTAGGGGTTGAACTTGGTATGTATGGAAAACCCTCATTTTTGGGTGTATCAATTCGAAACTTTGTACAGACACTCCTCAAAACAAACCACAAGACACATATATCTGGATTTTGTAAAAAACATTACCTAAGGGGGTGAAACAAGGGGTGGGATTTTGTATGGAGATGTGTTGTTTTTGACGTGTATCAATTTGAAACTTGGCACAAATACTTTAAGAAATAAATGAGTAGATACGTGTTTTTGAATTTTCCGAAAATCGTCCCCTAACGGGGTAAAAGTAGGGGTTGAACTTGGTATGTATGGAAAACCCTCATTTTTGGGTGTATTAATTCGAAACTTTGTACAAATACTCCTCAAAACAAACCACAAGACACGTATATCTGGATTGTGTAAAAAACACACCCTAGGGGGGCGAAACAGGCGGTGGGATTTTGTATGGAGATGTGTTGTTTTTGACGTGTATCAATTTGAAACTTGGCACAAATACTTTAAGAAATAAATGAGTAGATACGTGTTTTTGGATTTTCCGAAAATCGTCCCCTAACGGGGTGAAAGTAGGGGTTGAACTTGGTATGTATGGAAAACCCTCATTTTTGGGTGTATCAATTCGAAACTTTGTACAGACACTCCTCAAAACAAACCACAAGACACATATATCTGGATTTTGTAAAAAACTTTACCTAAGGGGGTGAAACAAGGGGTGGGATTTTGTATGGAGATGTGTTGTTTTTGACGTGTATCAATTTGAAACTTGGCACAAATACTTTAAGAAATAAATGAGTAGATACGTGTTTTTGGATTTTCCGAAAATCGTCCCCTAACGGGGTAAAAGTAGGGGTTGAACTTGGTATGTATGGAAAACCCTCATTTTTGGGTGTATTAATTCGAAACTTTGTACAAATACTCCTCAAAACAAACCATAAGACACGTATATCTGGATTTTGTAAAAAACATTACCTAAGGGGGTGAAACAGGGGGTGGGATTTTGTATGGAGATGTGTTGTTTTTGACGTGTATCAACTTAAAACTTGGCACAAATACTTTTAGAAATAAACGAGAAGATACGTGTTTTTGGATTTTCCGAAAATCGTCCCCTAACGGGTTGAAAGTAGGGGTTGAGTTTGGAATGTATGGAAAACCTTCATTTTTGGGTGTATCAATTCAAATCTATCTAGAAATATTCCTCAAAACAAACAAAAAGACACGTATTTCTGGGTTTTGTAAAAAACACCCCCAAAGGGGGCGAAACAGGGGGTGGGATTTTGTATGGAGATGTGTTGTTTTTTACGTCTATCAACTTGAAACTTTGCACAAATACTTTTTTTAGAAATAAATGAGTAGATACGTGTTTTTGTATTTTCCGAAAATCGTCCCCTAACGGGGTGAAAGTAGGGGTTGAGTTTGTAATGTATGGAAATCCTTAATTTTTGGGTGTATCAATTCGAATGTTTCTAGAAATACTCCTCAAAAGAAACCACAAGACATGTATTTGTGGATTTTGTAAAAAACACCTCCTAAGGGGTCGAAACAGGGGGTGGGATTTTGTATGGAGACGTTGTTTTTACGTGTATCAACTTGGAACTTGGCACAAATACTCTTAAAAATAAATGATGATATACGTATTTTTGGATTTGTAGAACATCTCCCCTAAAGGGGTGAAAGTAGGGGTTGAACTTGGTATGTATAGAAAACTCTCATTTTTGGGTGTATCAATTCGAAACTTTGTACAAATACTCCTCAAAACAAACCACAAGACCAGTACTTCTGGATTTGCAAACCCCCCCCCCCCCCTATGGAGTTTGTATGGAGACGTATTGTGTTTGTTCCTCTTTCACGCAAAAACTACTGAACGGATTTTGATGAAACCTTACAGTTGTATAGCTTATACATCAGAATAACACATAGGCTATATTTTATAACCGTATTCCCACGGGAACGGGAACTGCGCGGGTAAAAATGCGGGGCGCTGCTAGTAATTATATAAATGCTACAAGTAGCAAATTACGAAACTTATCAGGAAATAAATAGATACAGGAAAATATCCATCGACATTTCAGATACTTTTAACCTTGACCTGTTTTTGTGAGAATGCTTCTTTTGTTGTAAATTGAATTGGAAAATTATGTTATCGGCGTCTTTGCGTCTGAACGCTTTTTACTTATCTAAGGGCGACTTTAAGATATTTAAATAGGATTCAGTTGTAGAATCAACCTGAAAACAGTTTGAATAAAATATCTGTTCCTTTCATTCTGTATGTAGCAACTTGGTATAAATGCATTGCTCTTGATTGAAACATTTTGCTGATATGAAATTCTTATAGGTACTTATGTAATTTTTTGTATCTGTCTTTTAGCGAAGAATCATTAATAACAATATTACTATTTTAATTTTATCAATAAATTTATATCGGATCTGCGCGGTTTCACCGGCGTAGTTCCCGTTTCCGTAGGACTCCGTACAGGAATCAAATATACCTAACCTATGCTACTCAGAAATCTTCTAGCTTTCCATTGGTGAAAGAATTTTCAAAATCGGTCCAGTAATTTGTGAGTTTATTCGTAACAAACATACAAAAATACAAATCTTTCCTCTTTATAATATTAGTATAAATATTTAGGTACCTACCGTTTTTGTCATTTCAGGATAGACTTGCTTGTCCCAAGGCGAGTAAAGTGACGACGAAACATACAGTCGTTTCCCATCTAGAGAAAGCTGCAGCATTTGAGGAGATCCATGTAGTCTTTTCCCTTTAACTATCACGGGTTTGTTAGGCTCCTAAAAATACATAGGTAACTATAGATCAGTTTGTTCTCTTCTTCATTATCTCCTCAAGTACCTACTTTAAAAGTATCATTCTTATCACTAAAAACATACATTACGTGCCTGCACTAACATGAAACGTGACCAAAGTAACAAACAAACATATTTCTAGTTCTCTATTAAAATAAAAATCTATGAATAAACATATGTTGTGTATTATATTGAATAAGTATTTATAAAAACATTAACAATAACATATAAAATAGAATGAAAATAATGTTCAATATACGAGTTTCGACAAACCGTTCAACAGAAAGTAATTTAGCAAATAACAAAAACCACGAACTCCAATGAAAAGGATGATACGGCAAAAAACGTAATTGTGTATAGTCATGAACAATTAATCTAATGGTTATTCGTACTGAAAATTGCAAAACTTACTTTTGACTCTTTGTCTTCGACGACTGTGAGGTTGTCTTCAACAATTTTCCCTCCAAGACGAACTTGTCCAACTAATTTTGGACACGCCGGATCCGTAACGTCATATTGCCTCACATCTCCGTGAAGCCAGCACGAAATGAATAAATATTTGTCGTCCAGTGATAGTAAAATGTCAGATACTAAACCTAAATTAAAAAATATAATTGAGCTGTCATTATCATAATGAAAGAAAGCAGAGGAGTACAATAAATGCGGTTTAAAGTTTAAATTTGAAAAGAGCTATCTATTAGATAAATAGAACTTTTGTAACTATACAACAGAAAGGTGCGTAGAAAATGTTATATTAAATTTATTATTGTTTTGAAACTCTGATTAAATTTGCATAAACTTTGTTTGTATTTGACAGTAGAAGTAAGTATATGGATATTTGATTTTGTTATTAGGCAATGTTTATTGATTTTATTGCAAGAGTAGGTGTTAAGATTAGCTCTAACTTGACTTTGAATGTTAGAAGAAAATAGGAGGTATCAAATTCACCATTAAGATCCGATTGAACGCCATCTTTGGAAACTTTTTTTGCTGGTATATCGATGACTTTATCAGCTTTCCAAGTTCCGTCCGCCATTTTGTAGAATCTGATAACCAGTAACGAGAAAATACAGGTAAAGCTGGAAATCGTTGTATTTAGGGATAGAAAGCAACTGATTCTGATAAGATAATATTATGTTGTTGGTCGTCCTTTTGTTTGTGATCCTGATCAATTTAATGATAAATTTTTTGATAAATATGAAATCAATATGCTCTCTCTATTTCTCTGATAGTTCTATAATATATTTATTTTATATTAAGAAAAATCGTTTAACAATTTACGTAGTTGTGCATTCATTTATAATGTTATTTAAAAATAAAAAACCAAAATACTAAAATATTACACAAAAATACTAAAACATTCATATTCTTTCTGAAATCATTCGAGGTCGAAGATCAGTAAGTCTTACAAATCTCTTACCTGTAAATGTTGGCCTCAACTGCGCACCCAACAAATCCTTGCGAAGCTTTAGGATCGTGTATAAATCTGATTTCGAGGGGTGCGCAACCTTCGGGTCCCAAATCTATGACTTGTTGCAGCTCTCGAGTCGACCATTTATAAAAATTGAGCGAAGTACCATAACGCTGAGGATTCTTTATATCATCTGGATGAAAACCACTGTAAAAATATACATTTAAGAATACGACATAAATTAATATAAAAAGGTTTGTTGTTTTTAGTTCATACCTCTTGAAGTGCTTTGGTGAGCCCCATTCTGACGATACCATTACATCATGGTACGGTTGGTACCAAAAGTCGTATCCAAACTTAGCAAGTTTTTCTCCTTTCGTCCATGTCTCTAAAATAATTAGATTTTGTACTATTTTGTACTAAGTACGAAAACAAAGCCTTAAACACCTGTTTATTTACGAAAAAGTATCTAATCATAATAAATGTCATATAACATCGCAAGAGCAGCTATTACATAACATCTCATAAAATGGGTAGAGAAGATTGAGAAATCTTTGCACTGATAGACTCTCCCCTTCGTCAGAAGGTGCGTCCAAATTCACCTGTCACTTTCAAAGTCTTCGAATCGATGAGCACGAAATCCCCTTTCCCGTTTTCGTCCTTATCGCCCATAGTGGAAATCATGATTTCACCGGTCGCCAGGCAGTGCGCGGTGTGCGGGAAACTGCAGTTGAATGACCTCATCTCCGACCCGTCGATTACCTGGTAATGAGATTTTCGGAGCCATGAACACTCGATAAGGGAAGAATGTTTGGCAGTTAAGTCCCTGGCACAAGAAACTTTTGTACGTGTAAACGTGTAAGCGGGTATTATTTTTAAAAAGAAAGTTTTATTAGTATAAAGTTCGTAACAGTATTCAATTTCAAAAACTTTGCAAAATTCTTGTCGGATAAATATTTTTGCCCAATTCCTTAATAGCTAGCTATAAGTAAGCTAAGTTCTTGAAAAAGTTTTTTTCACTTAATTGGATATACATATATTTCAACGAACTACCTAGATGTTGATTAGCTAGATGCTAGATTACTCCTTTTGATCTCCAAAATAATTTAAATTTTGATGAAAAATTTACTTGAACAGAAAAAGGAAAAATAAATAAGCAGGTAAAACAGAAAGAAACTCTAGTCTCAAAATAAAAAAAAGATGAATCTAAAGTGCAAATCGGCGTAAAGATAAATGTGTTCAGAGGGCAACCAAAAGGTTTAACAGGCGGTATAACGAGTTAGGGAACTGTTTGCCATGAGTTGGGATGTTTGAAGTTTGACGACAGATTCGGGATGAGTTCGCGAGAGCTAGTTGAGCGAATTTCATTCCCAGAACTATGCGACATCAATAATTATGGAGTAGAAGTTGAGCACTGATCGAATAGATCAGAAATGTTTGGAGATGTTTGGTAAGTTGATTAATGCACCAGATAACTTGGTTTACTGAAGCGAAAATTTATTTTTATTTATTCATTTTCTATAAACTGATAAGGTAAATAAAATCTGTTTACAAATAATTTTCTACCATGATATAAGTTCTAAATATACGTAAATTTTATTTATTTAACTTCATGTACCAAGACAATGTACCACTAGTCAACCATCAGATATAATTATATCTGATGGTTGACTAGTAGATAGTGCCTTTAGGCATTAAGGTCGCCATGTGTACATTGTCTTGGTACATGAAGTTAAATAAATAAAATTTACGTATATTTAGAACTTATATCATGGTAGAAAATTATTTGTAAACAGATTTTATTTACCTTATCAGTTTATAGAGAAAGTCAAAAGAGTCTGCTTTTGTAATTTTATTTCATAGTTAAATATTATGGACGATGCAAATATAAGTGTACTTTTTCTAAATAATACTTTAGAAGGTATCTTGAAAAGAAAATTTTATAGTGAGGTGTAGTTTAAAGAAAAGTGTTTTTTTTTATATTCGGAATATGTACCCAAGCTAAAATACGAAAGCTACAAAAGACTTTGTCAAAGATATTTTTCTCTAAATTTATAATGAAATAAACGAACTCTGAAACGATTATAGGTGTAGAAACTATTGAGATATTTAGATAGCCGTAAATTCCACCCTCGCAATATTAAACTTATGGAGCTCGAGGAAAATCCGAAGCATAAAAAGCGAGGAATTAAAAAACTTTTTCCGATCCGTTGACATAAAAATTCAGTTTTACGACTTCCTGTACAAACAAGATTCAGCTTGTGCCAGCGACTGCCGCCAACAAGACCAACTTTGTAAGACCGCGACTACATTTTTAATAATGTACTTACAAGGGATAAACTAATTTGTTTTTGAATTTAGAAAAATTACAACTTTGCTATTTCAGTATTTGTTGAAATTATAATTAATTATAATATACAAAAAGTAGCTTTTTCCAGTTCTGGCAACTGGCAACCTCATTTAGCTCACCTTGTGCAACTTTGGTCTTCTAGGGTCAGTTCCTACGTCAATAGTAAACACGGTACTGGAATGCAAGGAAGGAAGCACGAGAAGATCTCTCTTCAGTTCAGGGTTGTCATGGCAACTGGAACATACGTTCCAACCACTATGGTGAATTTCGTCGCCGGCGCTGCCCGTGTATGTTCGGTAGATAACCTAAGAATGAAATATAAAACATAAGTAGGTACGAGTAGATATGTAACGAAGAACCCGATTCCAATGCAACAACAGTTATACTGCTACAGTTCTGATCTGTTAAAGTAGGTTTTGAAAATAAAGTAAATTCATAAAAATCAATACACTTTATAAGGCTTTAGTAAGATAGTAAAAAAAAGCTAAGTCTTCTTTGACAATCATATTTATGACCATAACAAAACTTTAGCTCAAATAATATGGCAATGCAAATAAACCCCTTTTTTTAAATATTTAATGACTAGCGGTTTTGCGCGGTTTCACCCGCGTAGTTCCCGTTCCCGTGGGAATACGGGAATACAATATAGCCTACTCAGGGACTTTTTAGCTTTTAATTGGTGAAAGAATTTAAAAAATCGATCCTGTCGTTTATGAGTTTATTCGTAACAAACATACAAAAATACAAATCCTTCCTTTTTATAATATTAGTAAGTATAGATAAATTCTACGATATTAAATAAATGCAGAGAACTATTATCAACTGTGTTCCTTTTCCCGTGGCAGATAGCAGTAATCCGGCTACAAATCCTCGACTGCTTTATTACATTCCGCTTGTTAATTTAGTTCCTGTTGCTATTGCAATGGCAAAGAACACAATAATACTTTCTGGCCATATACAGAAATCCCACCGGATTACTGGAACGTTATTGCCTCCCAGACATCGGTCTGGGCTAAATGGCAAAGTACGGTCGAATAAAAAAGTATGCGTCGCTTTCTTTGGTAATTTTGTAACCTAGATTACGCGAAAAACATAGCCTTGAGCTGGGATTAATCTCCAAAAAGTATTATATTACAAAACTATATCTGAAGCAGTGATAGCCCGGACGGTTATAGAGCCGGCCGAAAATCAGTGAGGCTCGGGTTCGAATCCTGGCATGTACCAATGAGTTTTTCAAAACTTACGTACATATTTATCACTAGCTCGACGGTGAAGGAAAACATCGTGAGGAAACCCGCAGGTCTCAGAATTAATTCTGAAACATGTGTAAGCAGACCCGGTCCGGCGATGGGCTCACCACCTATCATGTTTAGGGGTCCAATGTATCTCGTGAAATGTGGGTATATCCAGTAATGGAATACCTCTGCCTACCCCCTCGGGGATGAAAGGCGTGAGATTATATATTTTATTTATTTTTATTTTTATTTTATATCTGAAGCATTCAGTTAACGACGCAAATATTGTGAGAAACAAAATATTGTTGGATTAATTAAAAATATTATGGCAATCTAATTTTGTTTTGGTATACGATAGTAGGTACATACTATAATTTCTATGTCGAAAACATAATAATAAGTGATCCATTATCCATCACCTTCACTAGAGTAGGGTAGGTATGCTTTGTTCTGGTTTCGAGCTCTATCGTTCATTATTCAGACAGGCTCACAATATGTAAGTATCTACATTAGTTTACGTGGTACTAGCTTTGTGAGATACCTATAATTTAATGTAATTAGTATTTTAGATGTCATGTTCAAGACAGACTTGGCAGTTTAATTCTCTGAGTAGGCACCTAAAGATACAAGACTATTGAATGGTTTTAGACGAAATCATTGCGTAAGACAAGAAACCATAAGGATGTACCTACCTACGTATCATTATTTAATAAAGATTGTATGAGACGCAGTGACAAAACTGTGTTCTTCAAAATTATCTTTTTTCACCATGAGGCGTTATACCAATAAAGAAACGTCTTAAACAAATTTTTAATCTATACATATAATAAAACTCTAACTTGACCGTGTCTGTACATATTTTTTTTATTTTAGCGGTAGTGTACCTAGATAGTTATAGATTTAGATACCAAAATACCATTTTTTTTAAATTTATTCTGTCTGTCTATCAATTTTTCTGTGCACGCATTACGCAAAAACTACTAGACGGATTCTAATTAAATTTGGTACGGAGATAGCTGAGTACCTACCCGTGTCAACATCTAGGGTACTTTTTATTCCAGAAAAATATCTAATTCTCACAGAAAAATATAAAAACGGTAACAAAATAAATACGTACTATTCCGAAACGATGACACCAAGAAATTCGAAATGTGGTATATAGGTGTCTTATATTATGTCGTAGGCAAAAACTATGTAGGGATTTTAGGAATCCCCCGGGAACGGGAATAAACTGGATCCACGCGTCCAACACCACTGGGCACCCTAAATAAAACATTGAGTATATTTATGGCAGTTTACTCGATAAAATTAAATTTTAATAAATTAGTAAACTCAGAACCAGTTTCGATAAACTGACCTGCGAATAAGTAGGCGATTTCGGGTCGACGTCGACAGTAGACAGATAATCTTGCTTGGTCCGGTCTGGCTGTACGCAGACCACGTACAGAAGTTCTTCCCGCGGACCGTGTCTGAACGCGTCTAATGGAGACGCGTATCCTGGACCTTTACCTAATAATAAAAGGTTTTCGTACTGTCAGAAAATATAAAATTAAATGATTATTTGATTTCACTATAACTTTATCATAGCCAATTCATGTTTTGCAGCATTTTTTATGTAGATTTTAAACTTATCTCGTTGGCAAAATCCAATTCTTAAAAATATTAATGTGTTAATGGTTCTGTCAGTCTGTTTCACATCTAACCTTAAGAGTTTCATATAAAATTGTGTAAGTTATTTTGCGTTTTGTGAAATCATATGGAATAGTTTTCGTTCAGAACGAAGTCGCTGGCATAAGCTCGATTATTATAAAAGTAGTAAGTAAGTAGTTCTATATTAAATCTAATAACAGTTTATCTGAAAGCATTAAAAGTGGATGAAACAATTAATTTGTCGTAGATTACAATTACACTCTGCGATTGAGAATAAGATTTACATAGAACGAATACTAATTTAGCGTTATAACTCCAGAATAGAATAGAAATTCTCAGTGAAAATTCCTTACAATTACGAAGATAAACACGTGAATTACATAATATTTAATTAAATTTCATGACTACAAATATCTTCAAAATTAGTTTTCGTTTATCAAACAGAAAGCAGAAATTCCATTAACATTTCCTTCTCCATCTAATACCTCGTTAAACACAAATTTTCTCCCCGAAATAAATTCCTTTACCAAAAAATAGAACTGTCACTTCCAATAAATAGTCGATAGGCATCAAAACATTATTTTTCCGTTGCACAAACGAGGGTCGTGGGCTGAGGGAATCTTCCCCTCGCAATTTAGTAATCACGTCAGGTTTACCCAGTTCCTACGAAGTCCTGCGTTTCGCCTATTGCGCGCATACTATGTGAGAGACTTCGAGCACGAATTTATGTGTATCCTGCATATAAATGACTCCTTTGTTTCAGGTAATCCAATCAAAAAGCTATTGCTTTGTTTATATCTGTTTTATATAACTTTTCAGTAAATATTGGAAGCTATATATGGTTATTGTAATCAAAAAGCTTGTTAACATACCATACCTTTTGTTTTATTATGACAGCAACATTTTGTTAATTAGCTTAATGAATTGAACTTTGTTAGCGTCCAATTTTATTTACAAATAATTTTACTATCTTACGAAGAGGACAAGAGAAGACTACCTAATACTTTTTTATTTTATCTAAGAAATAAATAATACATTCCTCACTACTCTTTTAAAGTAATTTTATCAGTAGCTTTTGTTTTTCTTGTGATTTTGTCACCATTCGGAGATAAAAGTAAGGAACGTACCTATGCTATCTAAAATTACATCAAAATCTGTGCAAGACTAACAAACATCCATCCATACAATCATGCTCACAAACTTTCGTGTTTATAATATTAACGGAAGTAGGATGAGATACTAAAAATGTTCGCTGCATTCATAGTAAATAATAGAACATATCTAGGCATCAAATCCTACTAGTTTGCCGCAGTCGGTTAAAAACAAGCTTCTAATCCTAAAAATCAATTAACTAACTCACGAATGCAGGGCCGCGGAACTCCTCAAAGATTCATTTTTAAAAGAAGTTTTATCTAAACAGTGAGATTAAAGTCAGTAAGGTTTGTTTGAGTTCTTTTGAGAGACAGCGCTTTGAAGTCCTGCTTGGGGAACGAGCCTCGAATGATAAATTGCAACCCGCTTGATGTGCTTGACACTTTTTTCAGTGTGACCTTTTGCCGTCTCCTTTATTCCGCTTATCGTGTGACACGGGCGAATAAGTTTCTTACATATTTTGACAAATAACAATTCAGCTACACGGACCCACAGGGGGGCCGTGGAGCATAGTAGGTTTATACCTTTCGTAGTGCCTGGATTATGATAAATTACGTCCCAATAGATTTTGTAGCTATGTACCAAACCAACCAAATAACTGTAGTAATACTTTGTGTAAATAAATGTGTAATTAGGTATTCAACTTTTGTACAGCGTGTATTTGGTATCTCGTGAGACCGGTATCGGGCAAAATGATTGATAACCTAGGTCATAATCTGAGGTAAAAAAAATACCGCTGTTGTTACCTAATATCTCGACGGTTTAATTCGAGAAACTATTTTAAATCACACCTGAACTATTTTGTGTTTAATTTATTTAAGTAGGTATGTCCATCAGTTTTTTGTGTTCTCTACTTTTACAGTTTGAGACTAAATACCCGTGTTTGAATTGTGTCCCACAATTTCTTTATTTATATAGATACGGCATACATAAACACACACCTACCTACATAGCTCCAAAAAATATAATTTTATTTACAGAAATGTGTAATTAATAAAATATTGTGTAAATAAGTACACCATGAAACATTCATCTAAGTCGTTGTTATTATACAACTAAAATTAAACTACTTAATAGTAACCGAAAAGTACTTGTAAGTAGGTACGCGCTTACAACAAATTTCTTGCGTCGTCATATGTTTGTGCATCTATTTTCACACGTGATGTGGAGATTATAACTACTTTTTTGGCAATATTAAATGGTTTTATTATTAAATAAAATTATACTCACAGCACGACATTTTAACCACCACTGAACTTTAAAGCGAATACAAAACTGATAAACACACCGGGGACCGGTTGACACGATAACCAGTCACTGAGGTGTAAACAGTTGTCAATATGGATGTCTCTTTTTGACCCGTAGCGTATGTCGCACTCAAACATCGCATAAACGAAGCCAGCGTTTACGTGTATGACAAGCAAACAAATGTGCTAAACATAAACAACATAGAAATGAAATCCTAATACGCTAGCAAACGCCACGCCGCCTTTAAATAATACACAGCAAAAAACAAAAGATTCGAGGTAATCCTCTCCAATTTGTATTATTAGGAAGACAAACCGTATATTTTTATTTAAACTTTAGATGAATCTGTTTCCTTTTCTCCTATTTGTACTTGGTCTATCATCATTATTTTGCATTTTCTTTCTTTTAACGTTACACAGAACAAAAAAATTATACATAATAACTAAACCTACAACTTATCTACTAATGATAGTGATTGATAACTGTATGTCTGTAATAAAAAATAAAAAGAGAATAGTTACGAGAGTGAGTAATTAAAAGGACAAGAAAACACGGAGGTGATAATTCAAAAGAATAAATGCTATAAACATTCTAACTACCTACAGCTAAATATTATGTGCAAACGACACAATGACAAAAACAAATTGACATTTCCTTTACAAAATACGTGAGCAATAATATCATTCAGTGAACGTCGCGTCGTTAAGACTCGAGGAAGGCGAAGATATAGTACTACACAATAAAATTGTAGCTAAGGAATAAGACAGACACATGGTACATACGTGCTTTGTAACACAATCGTCCACACGCCCGCCGCGCTGTTCCAGTCAGATGGCTTTAGAAAATATATTATTACGACTTAAAATACGATTATTGTCAATGTTCAGAATGTAAAGTTTCTCATACACTATTTCACAAATACTTTGAAAACAGATATGTCTATCTTTTAAAGGAAACTTTTCTACGCCCCGCTTTATGTCTGTGGGAGTGCGTATGAGTGTCCTGCATTATCCGTTTCAGACTCGAATGCTGGTGGAACTCATGGCGGATTGAAATATGCCGGCTTATATTCTTGAACAGAATATGCCAGAGCGCTTTATCCTTATTCTTCCACAATAAATCTGCAGTCTTCTCCTTAATCCTACGCATATTTTCCTCCAGTCTCCTAGCTTTTATTTCCATTTGTATGAGAGAACGGGTCGTATTTGTCAACAGGCGGTACAGGTATTCTTTTCGTCTCGTTTTCTTTGGCTCGGAGGCGGTCACATTTATCATATCCTCGGATTCTGCGTTGTTTTGGTAATCTTGAATGTCTTCAAAGGATGTTTCCGATTGTTTACTCTTAGTCCGTAATAAAAGGCCAGCGAGTAAAAGTGCTAGAGCGAATGATAATAACATGAACAGCTTTGCATGGTTGTAGAGTGGTTTCGCTATAAAATTCATGTCAAACGCTGTTCTATTTGGTTTCACTAATCACGTAGCATCGGGATGCATGTTTTGTGCAATGTAGCGGAAAGCGCTTCAAGCAACAAGTCACGTGGTAGCCAAGCGGAGCGCGAGCGGCGCCCTCTCGCGGCGTGAGCGAAAACGGCACTGGCTCGAGTGAAAACATGCCCGGTGCGTCGCACCCCACGAATTTCCCCAATGACTTTTCCTCTTGGATGTGAGAAAATGTCTCTTTGGATGTGACAAATCGCAGTTTTTTTTGTAAATCTATGCGACAGGTACTTAAATCTGTTTTATCATAGTCATACACATTTCTGCTCTAAAGAAAATAAGCATGCATTGAAGTCTCAATTTTTGTTTTTCCTTTCATTTGAGAAATTTAGTAGATATTAATTTACTGTCTCCTCTTTTTAATTTAATCGATATCAACCGAACCGATAGAATACTTAATAAAAATAGAACTTTATAAAGGCGGTGCTAATAGTGCGTTAAGTACACCCCATGCATAATAATTAAGATCGTAAATTTCAAAGGAAAATAATACCTGATCCAATTTATTACATATGTAGTATTGAAAAGTATCAATTTAATATACCGTCTGTATCAGAAGATGTGCCAAATTTTCTGACCTCAATGTTCTACAGTAGGTGCGTAAGTGGAGGGAGGGCACTCGTCTGGCTCTTACCTGTCCTAACATAATGTAGTCTAACTCACTCGGTACCCCACTACTGTTTATGTCCACGGAGATTTCAAAGACAATTTGAAACCTTCTCCGGATGTTTTTCTCGTATCTCTTTCACACTACTTTACGTAGGATGAATGAAATTAAAATGTATTAACTTGACAGTGGGTTCGATTCTGCTTTATACAGTTAATAAAACTTATTTTAGTTTACTGCTGTCATTTTCTTTCTCCTAGAAAAGAAAAGAGACGAGAGATATTTAGTCCTGCCAAATTAAAATTAGTCCTGTCAAATAAGGCATTTCATAAAGTGTTTTTTTTTATTAGTGCATAAGTAAAGAAGTCACGACTAAAATACCGCCTCTGACAGGACTAAATTTGGTAGGTTTTCTTCTAACCATTTTCTTTTTTTGAAGTAAGACAAAGACAGGACTAAACTAAAATAATTTTAGTCTGTATATAAAGCAGAATCGAACCCACTGATAGACTATCTGATAAACTAACGAATTCTTGTATTGTTGGCAAAATTGCAAAAATCCACAATACATACATACATAATCTCACGTCTTATATCCCCGAGGGGGTAGGCAGAGGTATTATATTTCTGGATATACCCACTTTTCACCAGATAGTGTTGATAAATCCACAATGTCATTCACAAAACGTTTATATAATCCTTACAATCAAAATCCAAAGCCTGAGCAACGTTAAAGAATTGAACAATAGTAAAATTTTATAATAACTCAAACTCGAGCTTTATTGGGTCCTGTTGTCTCAACGCAGCTGCCAGAAGGCGATAAGGGACCCCTTCTTTTAAGTTCCTTGTCTTAAATTGATATTTGGAGGGCAGGGAGCCCATAAAATATTTAACAGCAACCTCTATAAAAGACGTTACAAGTTTGCCGAGGAGCCGATAAATGGGGTATCGATTGTGGGCTCACAGTTGCCACCGCGAACGACTTTTGAGGACAGATGTCGAAAAAAAATTTCCTTTTCTCGTGCACTATTTGGTAATTGTTTTTTCTTAGAAAAAACATAACATCCTGATATATTTTGGTTGCAGCTGCCCCCGAAAATGAATCTACTAAAATAAGCTACCTATCTATACTAATATTATAAAGAGGAAAGATTTGTATTTTTGGGATTTTTGTATGTGATTCCCACGGGAACAAGAACTACGCTGAAACCGCTGTTGGCTCAGTTGGTAGTGAACCTGCCTTCTGAGTCGGAAGTCGCGGGATCGATCGCTCGAGGCCAACATTTGTGTGCATGAACATGTCTGTTGGCTTCGTGTCTGGTCATTAAATATATATTTATTTAAGTATGTTCATCAGTTTTTTAGTACCCTAGTACAGGCCCGGCCTAGGTTAGGACTAAATAACCGTGTGTGAATTGTGTCCCACATTTTATTATTATTATGTCCCATTTGCTCAGCTTAAATCTACTCACCAAAAACTTTCTTTCCCATTCATTCCGCACATATTCAAATAAACTAGGGCATAAAGCCGTACTTTCAATAACTAAGTTCAAAGTATAGGTATCCGTATTAACCAAACACAATTTATTTAATATTACTCGGTATAATATTCACTAGAAATAACTATTTTCTTTGACAACATTATATTTCAATAGGTGATCCAAGAATACACAATACATATATATAAGTACGATATATATCTCGTGTCTCCAATATTAACCAAGAACCCTATTGAGAGAGTTGATAACATCAAGAGACTTCATTTCCCATACAATATTTCAATATTCTCATCTTTACGAGCATATACATAAGAATGAAAAAGTCAATGGACTCTGAGCTTATAAACGTGTATATTTTATATCTAGAATAAACTGTATGATAATAATATTTTCAAGTTCATTCACTTCAACACTAATTTCTGAGAATAATTAAAATTATGAGAACAATTAAGTATGTCAATGGGTGAGTCTGTGAGTGAGTGGTATAGTCGTGCTTTATCTATACTAATATTATGAAGAGGAAGGATTTGTATTTTTGTTACGAATAAACTCAAAAACTACTGGACCGATTTTAAAAATTCTTTTACTAACGGAAAGCTAGAAGAGCCCTGAGTAACATAGGCTATATTTTATTCCCATATTCTTACGGGAAAGGGAATTACCGCACAGAACCGCTAGTATATTATGTAAACAACATTCACATTTATCTAAATAATAATAAACTCAAAAAAAGTAGGACACAAAGGCTTAGAATTCCTGAAACAAACTCGTTTGTATCTTCCATATCATCTAATGAAATTGCTATCAAGAATCAAATCCTAACTCTGCTAATATTACATTCATTTTCAATTTCGAATTCAATGTATTACAAAGTAGCGCAAAATATGTTTATTCCTTTTAAAAAAGAATTTTCTTGAAATCATAACTCTTTAATAGAAACATATTATTTCTTTTAAGCAATTAATTGGCTAAATCATTCTTAGAACTAATTAAGCTCTTACTTATACTCCTTGCCGCCTTTCAAGTTTAACTGAAGATTCTCTCTAGCATAAATGAAAGATGTTTATTAATGTATATTTCAAGAAGCTAGTTACTTTCTTTTTCAGAAGTGAAAGTATGTCTTGATTTTTATTAATTCTGGAGATGAAGTTTCGAACCGCTCTTTGAAATTAGCTTTAAAAAAGTACAAAAATTCATGCATACTTTTTAAATTGTAATGATGAAAGTGATTCCAGGCATATGTTTAATTATTCTAACATTATTTTTTAATAATATAATTATTTATGCTTTTGTAAAATTTATAAGTTCCTTTCTTCAAGTGATAAAAAAGTTGCAGCATTCACATAAGTATATTCTTCAATAATTTCATTTATCCGTGTAAACTAATGAAAACGAAAATTCAAGATTTTTAAACTGATTTCTTCGAATTTGCCACAGGTATTTTAATTCTTATAAATGTGTGAGTCTTTTCAAAACCTATTAGTTCTCATTGCAATAGGAGGGGAACTGTAATCGAGTATGTTTTGTCAATTAGGCCTCCACGCTGGGACCCTAAATTCTCATTTGCTTCGAAGTTGTCTGTGTGATTATCCTTTTAGAAAGGGGGAGTTAGAATTTATAGTTTTCTGGTCAACTCCATTAGGGTGATCGATAAAGGTACGATTTGGTATGCGAATAATATGTATATGTCTCTAATACTGTGTATCAGAGTTAAAATTTTATTGTCAGAGAGAAATATTTAAAATTAGGTTTCACCGTTACATGTTCTGTAAAGTAAAATTTGACGCGTCGACGAACAAATTACGAGGATACTGTACGTATCCTCAATAACAAGTGAATTCAATTTTTTTAAATAACCTTACAAAAAAACTTTCATAGCAAAAACCTTGTCCAGTAGTTTTGCAAGAAAGCGGTCACAGCAGGGACCGATAATCGAATATACCCTAATTAGGGACAATAGGAACAGGGTATTGCGTCCACCCGAGTTGTTCCCGAGATTATCTTCCGGTAGTAAGAAAATTTTGTGTTCATATCAAGATACAGCCACTAACAAAACGTTTGGTAACAATCATAACTGAGCGTTTGAAGCACAGATGTAGAGTTAATATCTACACTTGTACCCTATATAATATTATAAAGAGGAAAGATTTGTATTTTTGTATGGTTGTAAAGAGTAAACTTAAAACTACTGGACTGATTTTAAGCATTCTTTCATCAAAGTAAAGCTTAATAATCTGGTATTAACATGGGCTTTATAATTTTTCGACGCTAACGACTTACGAGGGTGAAATCGCGTGGAACATCTAGTCTGTGATATGAAGAGATTGTGTTCTTTCCTTTTGTAAATATTGTTCTATAGTAAGTAGGTAACTGCCCTGTTAGAATTGTTGATTCTTAGTGTAACTTTTACTATTAGCAGCTTTTTCCTGTTTCTTTGTCAATTCTTACTACTTCACGTAAGTAACTTGCCTCTAGGTATTTTCAGAAATATTGTTGTGAGTTTTTTTAAGCTATTGCATAGCTTCTATCGCGGGCCTTGAGCGCGGGGACCGAATCCAGAAATTCCGTAACGAAAAAACCTCACGCTCCCCACTCCAACGGGTACGGAGGTGTGGCTTGAAGGCCGTGCATTGTCTAATGGATGGACGGACGGATGGACGGACGGACGGATGGATGGACGGACGGATGGACGGACGGATGGACGGATGGATGGATGGATGGATGCCTTCTATCGAGGGCCTTGAGCACGAGGACCGAATCCAGAAATTACGTAACAAAAAAAACCTCACGCTCCCCACTCCGACGTGCATTGTCTAACGTCGTTTGTTTTCGGCAGTCTTGTTGATACAAAATGCTATGCAATAGCTTTACCGCGGCAGTCCCCGAGTGCCACACGTCTTTTTATTTTTATTTATAGTTAGTTACTTTGTGGTATTGCTCTTTTATGATGTAATTTTGTAGATAGATATTATACACTACAGATAATTTTTAATATCAAGAACAAGATAGACTAGTACGCATTTTAGTTAGGCAAGATACATTGAAATGAAGTGAATTCATTGGGTAAGTATTTTAAGTGTCATAAAATTTACAGAACGCACGTGCATATAATATACAAAATATATCTCAAATATAAAGAACAAAGAAATTATGTGATATAAAACTCTTATTATACTTTTCACTTCCATGATAACTACTTAGTTTAAGAAATGTCGTCATCTATAAAGAGGTGACCTATTTTTGCAGCGTTATACCTATTAACGTTATTCAAAAGCAAATGAGTACTTCCAAAACTTTTCGCTGTAAGGTTGAGTACCACGTTGCCGCCGTGATGGGGTTTGATTTATCCCTTTTAGGGGCTAAATCGGAGCTTTTCAGATTTACCTTTCTGTTTAGTAAAAGGACTTCTTAAATTATCCTTTTTACCATACGCAGTACAAGGAGGTTTTAATATTCGTACGGTTTTCTTAACATCAAAGTTGTTGCAAACACATTGTTATGCAGTGCTTTGTCGATAAAATTGACGTAATCTACTATATAAAAATAAGTCGGGTTTTCCTTCCTGACGATTTAACTCGAGAACGGCCGGACCGATTTTTATGAAACTTTTTGTGTGGGTTCGAGTGGGTCCAGGGATGGTTTATAGCAAATAAAATTCAGCATTGCACCCGTGCGAAGCCGGGGCGGGTCGCTAGACTTCTATATATATTGTATAAACTTTCATAACCTACACTGTATAAACTATCTATGTGCAAAATTTCAAGTCTCCAGACCAAGCGGTTTAGGCTGTGCGTTGATATATCACCAATCAGTCAGTTTATCATTACGCACAGCCTAAACCGCTGGGTCTGGAGACTTTAAATTTTGCACATAGATAGTTTATACAGGGTAGGCATCCCCTAAGAAAGGATTTTTCAAAATTCTTTAATTTTAAGTGAAATAAACTTGCGTGAGCGGAGCCGCGGGTAAAGCTAGTATAATAACATGAGCATATTAACATTTGGTTCAAATAGTACCCAATTCGTAATGTTTTTCTGTTTCTAGCTAGTTACGGACATACATACATACATAATCTCACGCCTATTTCCCATTGGGGTAGGCAGAGACAACAGACCGCCATCTTGCTACGAACCTGGCAGATCTCACGCGCTTCCTCCACATCCATCAAACGACTCATGCATGCTCGTCGGTTTCGGGTACTCTTTGTCTGGCTTTTCTTCAACACATCGCCGATCTGGTCGATGTAGGTACGCCTAGGTCGTCCTCCACCGACTCGCCCATTCACAACACCCTTGTATATTTGTCTCGTTAGACGACTTTCATTCATCCGCTCAATGTGACCAAACCACCTGAGCATTCCTGTTTCAATCCTAGTCACTATATCATCTTTCAAGCCGCAACGCTCTCGGATCACACTATTTTTCACTCTATCTATCAATCTTACTCCACTAATGCTTCTTAATGAACGCATTTTGACTGCATTTATTCTACTTTCATGCTTCTTCTGCCATACCCAACACTCACTGCCATACACCAACGTATAGGTACTAACACACCATCATGAAACGTGAAACTCCATAAGTGAATGTAAGCAAGACGAAGGTAATGGTTCTGGAGAAAGATAGGGACATGTCTGAATGTGATATTATGATTGAAGGCGAGAAAGTAGAACAAGTGTCAGAGTTTGTTTATTTGGGAAGTAAGTTTACAAGAGACGGAAAGTGTGACAGTGATATTGAAAGGAGGGTGAATGCAGGGAACATGATTAACGGAGCTAGTTAGCGAAGGTCGTGTTTTTCTGTTTTTTTTTTTAACTCCGACAGCGACAACTCATCAGAGTTTCATCGCAATCGTGTGAATGGCTATTTTATCCCTACAAACATTACCTAGCTATTAAGTACAGACTGTTTTAATAACACATATTTATATGAATAAATATATCCTGAAAATAAATAGATATAATATGGAATTGAATTCGGTACGCATAGAAGACAAACAAAAAAATATTAATTGTTAGCGTTCCATACTCAAAGTGTAATACGGGACCCTGTTACTAAGACTCAGCTGTCCGTCCGTCTGTCACAATTAGACAGTTGAAATTTTTACAGATGGTTGGTTTACACATGGATGGATGTGATTTTTACAGATACAGATTTTAGTGATGGTTTTACGGATGGTTCTGTTGCCCCTATATAGCAACAAAATATACTAAAAAAATATATTAAAATGAATATTTAAAAGGGGCTACCGTACAAGAAAGGTGTTTTTCGCCGTTTTTATAGATAATGGTACCTACGGAACCCTTCGTGCTCGAGTTCGACTATCACTTGGTCGGATGTAACTTTACTACGCCAGGCCATCCAGCTTCAATCATTCAATATAAATGAGCTGTTTTCTTCTCTGTTCTGAATTATTTCTTTCTTTTTCCTTAATCTTTGTTCGACTTGAACTAAAACTAACCTAAATAAAACGAGTAACTTTTAAACTATATTTCCTAAACAAAGTCCAGTAGTGGCAAATCGGTATAAAGTAAGCGACGACAAGAAAAACACGAAACTTGGGTCATTACGAGCGCCAAGAGAAACTCAAAGTGCAAAGTTTCCTCCATCTGGCGCAGCTAGTAAATTGTGCCTTCCACTAACTGATTCAAAAGTGTTAATGTTATTTATCTTAGCTTTTCATTATCTTATACAATTTAGTTATCATCGTTATAGATTATGCGAAATCAGGTAACATAAATACAACGTACATAATATTTATTTATTACTAACTCGACGGTCAAAGAGAAGATAGTTAGAAACCAGATTTGATTCTGAGGCAAGTGTCTATGTCTGTTATCTGAGCACTCCGGTGTGGCGGTTGCCTTACCACTTGTCATGTTCAAGGGTCCAAAGAAATATAATGGTGAGAAGTAGGTATTTCCAGAATATGTATGTATGTATGTACGTCTGCTGACCCCGTCTGGGACAAAGATGAGACAATATTTTTATATCCCCTCAGGTTTGTGAATATTATATAACATGTTTTATGACAATGCGTATTATTCATGTATAAGTCTAGACAGATTGATGAAACCTATTAGATTTTAATATAGGTTTTATTTTTCTAAATAAAGCTATCATAGGTCGCGACAACCACGTGACCTTTTGTTTCGTAACGTAATTCCCGTAGGCGGTAGGTCACTAAACCATGAGTATGAGTAAACAAGTATAATATATTATTTATCTCTTTTATTACACCTATCACTGTCAAACTAAAAGCATCGATTACAACAATATTGTCTTATTTTCATAGTCTGTAAATCTAAATAAACCCTTATCTCAACCAGCTTATAACGCCAATAGACTCGTGTAAGTACACTATAAAGTTGAATTAGAAAGTTAGTAATAGAGTTATGGGGAAGTTCCCCGAGGGTGTCTAGAGAGAGTGGAAAGTAAACAATTCTTGAACAAGACTTAGCTCTCCAGGAACACAACTCTTATTGAATCAACACTCATGTTGGATACCTTCAGGAGGAGAAAATGCGATCAGTTTTATGAACTGACCGACGTTGTATTATTAATATTGTTACAACAGTACTCTTTCTTTCAGGTTTAAAATCTTTATTTCGCACTTTTGTTTTATAGAAAAGCAATATTTATATAAATATCAGTCAATTTAGTCACGTTAGTAGATAGTAATGTTATTATTTATAACGAGTTTTGTATTGACATTTACAATTTGAGTTTTAAATGTTAATTTCAATAATGATAAATAATAATTTCAATTGTAATATTTTAATATGCATTACGTTCTCAATCACTTTTACAATAGTGAAAATAGAAAACTAACTTTTCCAATTTACATCTCAATACATTAAGCTTAAAAATAATGAGTACCTCAATAACCTATAACATAATATCTATTTCAAAAGAAAGAAAAACGACATACTGAAACTTTGCATGCCATTATTGCCTTTGCATTTAAAATGACTCAAGAAGTCATACAAAAGAATGTATAATTTAGCATAATGATAGTGCTAAGCTACTGAGTCTAGCATGCTAACTAATGGTTGTATTTTCAACCCCGGGGGAATGACCGAAGCATGCCAGAAATCAATGAAATGCAATTTCATGACGCCTCTAGGGTAATAAAGACCTGACTATAAACTGACATGAGGTCGCAACGACGGTAGAATCGTTTGAAAGGATTTTATGGACTAACCTAGGATGAATGACTGTAGATTCTAATGAACCCCATAAAATATTTGGGGAATATTTAAAATTGAGGTATTTTATAATAAATTAATATGGACTGTTATTATTATGAATATGTAGTTTTTAAATGACTGCTAGTCACCCGAAAAACATTACTCTTCTTTGGTCGGTCCAAAGAAGAGTAATGTTTTTCGGGTGTGTGTAAGTTTGTAAATCGATTTCTGTGACGCTTTTGCTTATCCTAAGGATTACTTAGGATAATAGTTTTAATAACTGATATGTCGTTAGATTATCGTTAGATCTTACTTGTATAGGTACTGCTGAGTGAGTGTCGTCACAAAAAAAAAAACAATATGGCGAACGCTAAACACCCCAACAGTTAAGTAGAATTATAGATGTTAATTAATTAGGTGTCGTTAGTTTCATATTTATCTGAAACATGCCATGGGCAACATTTTTAACCAACTAGCAGAAATAATATGGTAATATTTTAACACTCTCCAGTACCTTTAATACGCAGTCGGGCTTTTTGGTGTTAAATGGATGAACACATAATATTCCCAAAATCAACACATTAATCCGCAATATACCTACGATAAACAATTTGACGACGCGCTTCAATCTCGCCGCTTCTGAGGAACAGCCAATGGACTGTAATGAAATTCCCAGCCCCGTCAGGTATCACAGATTGCATCCAATATGCCCTGCAGGGGCGTATGAAAGCCACACAAATAATGCTAGACCACCTTAGAGAGACACTCCCATTCATACCAAAACAAACCCTTTCAGTAATAGCTTTGGGTAAGCAGGAGGAATCACGGAAGGTCTACACTTATTGGATGCGTACCGTAGATGCGTTTCATGCAATTTCTTGCGCCTGCAGGCAACGAAATGACATGCGGGATGCTTCGTGTTATATCGATGCCAATAACGTGAGCCCCCGAGCGAGATCTGAATGAATATCAAGGTACAAAAATGACGCAATATACCGTGTGAAAATATTATGAATTTATTTTCTATTATCTGCCTCTATGCTCAGGTAGGTATCCTTTAGTTTCGCAACAATCACCGTACTGTAAAATTAAGAGGACTGTGGTAGTTATTGATACATTCCATGAATATTTTTTTAATTAATAATACTTTATTATTCAGGAGTATTTTGAGTATACGAAATGAATGTACCAAGATAAAATTAAATATTGTTTATGAAGATTCGTTTAAGATTACTTGAAACATTTTACCGTTCTCATGATTAAACGAGCTCAAAAAACTTTGGCAACGCTATCGAAAGTTAAAAAAGAAAACAATAGAACAAGCAATAAAAAGCCGATAAAGGTATATTTACAGAGTGTAAATTCGGATATGAAACAGCCCCCAGGGTATACAGTTAGTTTGTGCGAGTCGTGTTTTCGCTCACAGCAATCCATCCTGAATAACAAAGGCAAAATTCACTATAATGGCTTGTAGTCTTTATTTTTGTAATAGTAGGATTTACTCGAATGAGAAAATGAGTTTTTCGGGTGTATTAATGTATCTACCTAAGTACATACATATATAGTATATGTGTGTGTAGATCATTGTAGGTAAGTATGGGACTTGATTTCATCCGCCGCCTGCACTGGTTGATACTTGAATAAATCAGGTGTCTGTGAATCTTAGAAGTGTTATGCTACATGTTTTAACCAAATATACCAGAGATATGATAGTTCTAATGGTTTTAAAATCTGCTTTGCACACGCGGTCAGCTTTGGTGTTTTCTAATTAATAATTGCTACGAATATGGTAAGCTTACATTTAGCAAAATGAATTTTAAAACAGATTTTTTTTGTCCAATTCCTAGCTACCGGAGGGCAAGCGGAACTACTGTTTAGCCATATAGATTTTTATTTGTCAAGCGCGTACACAGAAAATTTTGCTGCATTTTATGAACTCGACTGGAAAAAATATTTTCGTAACTTCGCAAAGTTGACCGGCTGGCCGGACCGTGTTTGGGAAAAGTTCAAAAGTCCCATGAAAAGTTTTCTGGATGATACGGATAACTCGCTCCTCTGCGGGCTGCTCCACTTGCCACAAAATATATAGCCTCGTACGGTCAGCAGCCGCCATCTTGTTGTCATGGTCCCAGTGGGGTATTAAATTAATAACCATATAGTTCTTTATTGAAAACTTGCGACCCGTCCCGACTTTTTGCGGTTAGGTATACTTCAGGCACTGGTTTTCCCCGAGGCAATTTGCTGTAAAAAGTATCAGTTTATCAGGGACTAAATTATTTCCACATTTAAGTGGAAATAATTTCTTCATCTAGCTTTTCTTAGGTGAAGTACAGGTAATTTGTAGTCATATAAAGATACAAAGGAACTACTGAATAATCTACTTTTACTACAGCTATATAAGCAGGAAACAAAAAAGTCGAATTCTTTAAATACTGAGTCTATTCTTACACATAAAGGCCATAATCTCCTACGAAACTCCACCGCGAATTGATAGATGGTGTTAGGGTAGTGACCACCTAACTGTTTTAAGTCACCCAAAGGTATATGACATGGTTTAACGACTTTCTTTACTTGAACACATTTTTGCTGTTTTAAGTACCTACAGATATTTTGTGCATGTTTGAAATTAAATATTTATAGAGTAGTAGTAATTTTGATGCTAGCTTTACGTATTTTTCTAGTGAAACATTAATATTTAACAAAGAGTTTCCTTAAACTTCGTATGTGGACAAGAGTGGTAGTTCGATAGAAAGTTTTGTTTACTTCGTGTATGCGCCCAGTTATAGTTTCATTGTTTATTTATATGGTAGGTCAAACCGTGGATACAGAATTTATAAGGTACTTTAAAGCTTGACGGACAGCTCTACGAAAAGTGTAACTTTGAAATCCATTTAAAAATACTTTTAGCCTTACACTCTATAGTCATCTATCTTGCTAGAGGCGATTGTAGATACCCATGCATAGGGCACGTCGTGTATAAGGAGAAATAAAGGGACGTAGATTGTTTGTACGTTAATTAATTTTGTAAAATTGATTGGTTCAGTGACATTTGTTCCAAAAAGTGCCATGATAGCCTTACGGTTAAAGAGCCTGCTTTACATGATGATAATCAGTGAGGTTCGGGTTCGAATCATGGCATGTACCAATGAGTTTTTCAAAACTTACGTACATATTCATCACTAGCTCGACGGTGAAGGAAAACATCGTGAGGAAACCTGCAGGTCCCAGAATTAATTCTTAGGCATGTGTAACAGACCCGGACCGGCGGTGGGCTCACCACCTGTCACGTTTAGGGGTCCAAAGAATATTATATCGTGGAAAGTGGGTATATCTAGAAATGGAATACCTCTGCCTATCCCCTCGGGGATAGGAGGAGTGAGATTTTTGTTTGTTAGGAAATATGCTTATAGTGTTTGTCCATAAAATGAATTATCGAAAAAACAAAACTAATAGACTATGATTAGTGAATAAAATTATGTACTGCTATGCCATGCCGTGCTTTGCTAAGCTTACATAAATTTCATAGCAAAAGAAAGTTAAAATTCACTTTCTTCAACACAAATTTGTCTTTATTACAAGATTTTACACTCCGCTGTCACGAAACCCTAATGTGTTGGTAATAATTTACTAGCCACGTGTTTACAGAGGTATTCCGATGGGTGTCATAACTTCCCATTTATTGCTGTTTACCCTTGAGTTCCAGCGGTTCATTTCAGTAATAAATGGACTCGTAGAAGAAACTTTATCATCTGACATGGGTTGTTTAGAACTACTTTAGTTTTGAAATCATGGTGTTTTAGTTTTGAGCGTTTAGCCTACGGTATAGTATCTTCAGGGATGAAAGGATAACCTTGTTACCTTTCAGTACTATTCAGGAGGCAAAAGAGTTATTTCTAATAAAAGCATTGGAAAGTCATAAATTGTCTGACGCGCTGCGCAAACAAACGTAGACACTTTGTGTTATGTCTATACTAATACTAATATACGAATAATAAAAATAATATAAAGAGGGAACATTTGTATTTTTCTATTTTTGTATGTTTGTTACGAATAAACTACTAGACCGATTTTAAAAATTCATTTATCAATGGCAAGCCAGAAGATCCCTGAGTAACAAAGACTATATTTTATTCCCGTATTTCCACGGGAACGGGAACTACACGGGTGAAACCACGTACGCAGAACCGATAGTATCAAATAAAACTCGTACAAGCTACCACTGATTCAAACACTACCAGCGCAAACATAGACATTATTTGTGTACAACGGATTACCAAGTAAAAGATGTGCGCTGTAAGCAACTAAAAACTAAATGTTGTCAGTTGAAGGCACAAGCAACATCAATACATTTCTTTACAATTGTACGAGTGGCACAAATTTGTCTCCTGTATCGCAAACAACATCAACACAACAAGTTAAATAAATGTTTCTTCATCGACATCCATCGTGAAATTGATTATTTGCACTGGTTGTTGTTCCGAAGCATCAACACCTTTCGAAGCGGTGGTGTTTAAAAAATGTGTTTTGAGTGTTGATTTCAAAAGTCAGCTTAATATTTACTTAGTTAGTTTAAAATTTCTTTAAGAAAAACAATAATCATCTGCGTTACAACTGGACTTTTTGAGCGAGGTCCACTTTTTAAATGACGATTGCCATTTTCTTAAACGTTCAACTAACTTTCAGCTTTTATTTACTGAGTAGGTTAGACTTTATTCTCAGTAATAATAGTTTTTGCTCGTATCGTTAGCGTCACTCCATTAGTCTTTGTTCCTCTGCTTTTTCCTAGGCTTTTAGTTTCCAACGCAATCAATTTATCTTTTGTTGAGAAAAAAACTATTGCTTTCAGCTCTCCAATACTGGGCTCTTATTCACTAAGGTATTATGTGCTATAGACACACTAACAAAGCCTGAAAGGAAACTAATTATCAAGCTGTCGTTAGCGTTTACTGCCACAGAAATAATTGTGAGCAAATCAAATGACCGTTTCTTAGTTCATATTTGCTTTGATGTTGTCTCGGTTGTGCCTTCTTTATGTATTTCGTGAATGTACGAGTAGTTTACGTAAGAAAATTTAATAGAAAATATTGACTTGAGTTTCTTAACGACATTCGTCCAGTTTTAATAATCTCTATGTTTTTTACTGTTTCTGAGTTCGGTCCTTTTACTCAATCACAAATCCTTCGGCAAGACTGAGCATGTCATTATTTAATTTTGAATATATTCATGTATTTTTTGTAAAAAAAACATTGATATTATTAATGTTAACGTTTCTCGAAAAATGACTCTCGAATGACGAAGCATGTAAAATTGAATAGAAATTGAAATTTGGTTTAATGTAAATACTTACTTATTACTTAAAACCTGTTAAAGTTCTTTCTTAAAATAAGTGCAACCTAATAAAGTTTGAAGAATGTGGTAGACCAATCTCATGAAAACTCTTCGGACAATCTCTATTCATATTTTCTTACCTACCTACTCTCTTCACTAGATAAAACGCCAACTTCAACATTACCTTTGTATAGATGAGTCTCTACACAATACCTCATCTGCGTAACGTCGCTCGCAGATTATCAGCCTGCAACTTGAATGGGAACTAATTTGCAGAGCTCCCTCTAACGAAGAATGGGTTTTCATTTACAATCCTGTCGTTTTTCCATTACCTCAGTCCCTTCCGACCAGGTACGATTGGGTATTATTACAGAGAAAAACCTTAATTTTACTGGCTCGTCTGATTATTCAGCTACTGGTTTTTCTATCCAGAATTTTCATGTGTTCAAATCTATTTAAGTAACTACCTATAGGTACTGATCTAAACTCGAAAATGGCTCGACTGATTTTAATGTTTATTTTCTTTGTTTCAGTAGGTACCTAAATAGTAGAGATTCACAATTGGCCGCTAACGTAGCCCCAAAAAATTAATTAAATATCTACCTATAGCTAAGGTAATTATGAAATATACTTACCTACTCAGTTAAATATTGTCCCAATATTTTGATTCGCAAAATATAGTCTGCATCTTTAGAATTGGAACGATAGAACTTTCGAGACTATGACTACTTGTAATAAATTATATATTCTATCTCGTGAAGTTATAAGATTGATTCGATTGTCTGGATTCGCAATTTTCGTGATGTCTAAACTACTTAATCATCAACAACAAAGTTGGGTGCGGTCAGGTCAATGGGTGACCGCCTAGTGGCATTATATCACGAGCGCCTCCGTGTTTCGAAAGGCACGTTAAACCGTCGGTCCCAGTTTTACTTGTGTTTGTACACACAATGAAAGTCGTTAAGCCATGTTATTATATATAGCTAGAATATTTCAATCCACCCAAGAGTATTTGACCCTTGGGTGGGTTGAAATCTATTGACAGTTAGGTGGCCACTGGCCACTAGCCTAACGGATTGGGAGATGGTCTCCCAATCCGTCGTATGTTCGCGTGGGAGATTATCGCCAATACTTACTAATATCTTAAGAACAATCTTTGGTTGATGATGATTGAAATTATGTATAACTAGCAGCGCCCCGCGGTTTCACCAGCGTAGTTCCCGATCCCGTGGGAATACGGGAATAAAATATAGCCTATGTGTTATGATTATTCTGATTTATAAGCTATATAACTGTAAAGTTTCATAAAAATCCGGTCAGTAGTTTTTGCGTGAAAGAGCAACAAACACCTATACATCCATACTCACAAACTTTCGCGTTTATAATATTAGTAGGATTTAAGTTGCGATTTGCGAAAGTAAATCTAATGTTGACCAATTTTTTAAGTAAGTTGCTAATGCAAAAACATCACTGGTGTCCTCTAAATTTTAAAGATTTTTACAAGCAATTAAAAATTACACCATAATTATGTTCACCGGTTATTATGTAACATAATATCGAGTAACTGTCTGAAAACGAACGTTTCAATAATGGATCTCCTGAATCATATGACATGTATGAGATACCAATTCACTTACAATTTGACACGAGTACTTTAAAGTTTAAATATCAAGTCGAATACCAACGTTGATGATTGCATCGAGATTTTACAGAAGAGTCAGTTTAATAGAGAAAACTCGGTGCGTGGCAATTCAATATTCTGTCAATACCTACCTACTTTTATCACCATCTATCTCACATACCTTTGTATACCTTGTTCTTTATATCATAAGATTAGGTATATAGATTACAATCTTTGCTTGCCAGTTTTGTTATACACATATTCATTATATTAAATAATGTTTTTGTGTACCTAATCCATTTATTAATATAATAATAAATAATAACCTTACGCCTTTTATCCCCGAGGTTGTAGGCAGAGGTATTCCATTTCCACGAAATACCTACATTTCACCAGAATATTCGACCCCTAAACCAAAAAGAACCAAAGTTATCGACATAGCTCAAAGAATAAGCTGAAGTGGCAGTGGGCCGGCCATATCTCGTGAAGAACTGACAACCGTTGGGGTAAACGTGTTCTGGAGTATGGAGACCGCGACTCGGCAAACGTAGTAGATGGGATGACGATCTGCGAAAGGCTGCAGGCAGATGCTGGATCTGTCAAGCTGAAGACAGGGCGCTATGGCGCTCATTAGGGGAGGCCTATCTCCAGCAGTGGACAAGTGTTGGCTGATGATATTCTACCCCTAAACGTGATAGGTGGTGAGCCCATCACCGGACCGGGTCTGTTACTCATGCCTCAGAATTAATTCTGGGACCTGCGGGTTTCCTCACGACGTTTTCCTTCACCGTCGAGCTAGCGATGAATATGTATGTAAGTTTTAGAAAAACTCATTGGGACATGCCAAGATTTGAACCCGCGCCTCGCTGATTATCATCATGTGAAGCGGGCTCTTAAAACGTTAAATTTATTAAGATGTATGATATGTTTGTTTGTAATAATACTGAACTTTACAGAGAAGACAAATATAGAGTCCATAGGTATTAAATTTTTCCTTATAAGTAAATTGTAATGTCGAGTCTCTGTATTAATTATGCATGCAATCAGCCAGGACGACTATTCAATACAAAATTTCCATAAAAGTAGGTCAATTCTTTAATTTAACTCATCAACATCCTCTTATTTCCACATACTAAAGTAAGTACATAATAAGTTCTCCTTAATATGAGAAGTAGTTCTGATTTATCGGTTCAGTAAAATACGATATTTTATTCTGTAGTAATCACATTATCATTAAAATACAATTCCTTAGGGAGAATTACTTATTTATGAATTGGTTATATTTTTTACAATATTAACAGATCTCGTGAAACAGTGCAGAGAAGACTTTACAGGGGATACAGGAAGTTTTCTTCTCTGGATAACGCCTACTGAGATGGCACTGATGTGGAATGGAGCCAATGTGTCGGCAGATGTAGTATCCTACTCTAGCAACCTGCCATGTTTTTATGTTTAGTCGGTTAATTTACAAACACCCTCTAAGGAAGGTAAAACAAATTTTTTTTTGTATGTATGTCCTTCGGTCGAAGGATTAAGATGTACATTTATTATTACACTTAAAAAGTTTAAAGTATGATCCTGGTATTTTTTTTAAACAATTCTAAAAAGTCTGGTCTTGGCCAGTGCTCCAGATAAAGCCGTCAACAGAGACTTTATTAAGTTACAGCGAAGATTTATTCGAGCCCTTTTTGCGAGAGTTATCCATGAAACCATAAATTCTATTCCGCCTTTGCTAAGCGCTTTATCGGCCGGCCATTCTGCACGCAAATCAAATTAAGGTCCGATTAGAAGACGGCTCTACGATATATGACCTAGATATAGAATAATACGGGCGACACACACACGCTATTATGGACTGTTGTGATAAAAAATACTGGAGAACGTAGACTTACCTTTAATTACTGTAACATGAAGTGAATATGTTTTTTTGAAATTACGAATTCTTATTTTTATTAGATTTACTAATAATCTACTTATTAGTAAATCTAATAAAAATAAGAATATATTTTTTTTGACGAATATTTTATAAATAGATGACAACACTGTTCTGTTACAATCGAATTCAAGATGATAATAAACATTCACTTAAATAAAATCAAAGACCTTTCGTGAATATAGTTATAAAATAGGTACGTCATCATTACAACAAAACGCTCATAAATATTAATTTCATAAAAACAACAACAAAGTCAGAATTCAGTGACTACCTACAGAATAAGTCTAAGTTTCATTAGCACTATTAAATCTAAAATAAAAAAAACTTTTAAATCTCATATTTGTGTAGAATGTGTTCTTTGATAAGAGTTATTTAAAAATAATCACAAAAACATTATTAAAACTAGAACGTTAGATAACAAATTGTCCCTCGTGCTGGGGTCACTTGCTCTTGACAAATCTCGGGGCGTTTGATAAGAGTCAATCTTCGATC
Organism: Ethmia dodecea; assembly: GCA_963855545.1. NCBI lineage: Eukaryota > Metazoa > Arthropoda > Insecta > Lepidoptera > Depressariidae > Ethmia > Ethmia dodecea. The sequence goes on from OY979449.1 coordinate 7,055,957, forward strand.
CGGCGCGTGTTGGAGAGCTACACGCGCAGATAGCAGAAAGTCTTACGATGGGAATAATTTTCTGCCATATCCACAATGACTGCTTCTGTATCACAAAAATCTTAAGCCTTCCAATAAATAACACTTTTATATCGTCTATGAGACGTCACGCACCAAGTTTCGGCTTCGAATCTTTATCAATATCTGTCCTTTGAACGGACTATCACCAATCCACCAAAAATGTGAAATCCATATTTTTTAATAATCTCACTTTTCACCAATTCTCCGGACAGTACTCTAGGATCTGTGTTATCGAACACGGTTGCGAGCAACACTCGTCGGCCAACTGTCTCTTAAATCTTTCCTGAGTTAGAAATAATGATGCTCTCTTTCCTCTCACTTTCGAAAGACTAGACGAAGGTAAACCACTTACTGGAATATCGCCCGTGCAAATTTGATATATGAACTTTGAAAGAGTCCTGCTGCAGCTTTTGAAAACTGAATCCATTGTCAATGATTCACAGTCTATTAGTTTAGCATAAATAATCATACCATAGATTATACAATAAAGCTTCATATTCGCGCACATTTTTGAATACTTTAATTTCTACTACTATTAGTGGTTGACTGTGGAGTTGTCTGGGAAAGACTGGCGCTTCCGTCTGGCGTTTGATGAATAAATAGCAGTGATAACCTGTGTCAATTACGATTATAAAATAAGTTCAAAACAACATGTCAGGACTGTGACAAGAGAAGTCCGTTTAAGATATTTATAACTTGGAGACACTCATTAGTACGAGAACAAAACGCGCTGGTGACCTCTATTCACATGTTACTGGCAGCCCTACTATGTTAAGATCAAGTAGGGAATGCAACATGAACATTTTGGTATCATATTCTAAGAAATCCATGTGTCATGATTATTTATGTTATTATTACGAATCCACGTTGATTACCGATCCCTAAGAATAATGGTATTCGGTAGAAAAGTATTCGTGATATCAATAAGAGTGACACATTTCAATTCATATTGGGATTATCCCATTTACGGAGTATGATTATTTCTGTTTGATTATTATTACGAATAGAGAGGTCCTACTGAATAACACAACGACACGTACGTGTACGTGTGTACGATTTTTTAATATCTTATCAAAAACAGTAAAAGCCCGGTTTTATTTGATTTGGGCAAATCAAACTAAAATTATATTATTGAGTAGTGATAGCCCGGACGGTTAAAGAGCCGGCCGAAAATCAGTGAGGCTCGGGTTCGAATCCTGGCATGTACCAATGAGTTTTTCAAAAACTTACGTACATATTTATCACTAGCTCGACGGTGAAGGAAAACATCGTGAGGAAACCCGCAGGTCTCAGAATTAATTCTGAGACATGTGTAAACAGACCCGGTCCGGCGATGGGCTCACCACCTGTCACGTTTAGGGGTCCAATATATCTCGTGAAATGTGGGTATATCCAGTAATGGAATACCTCTGCCTACCCCCTCGGGGATGAATAAGGCGTGAGATTATATTATTATTTTATATACTAAAATTGTCCAAAAGACTGTCAAATCTCATCTATATCTATAATAATATTATAAAGAGGAAAGATTTGATAAGTTTGTATTTTAAAAATTCTTCCACCAATGGAAAGCTAGAATATCCCTGAGTAACATAGGCTATATTTTATTCCCGTGATCCCACGGGAACGGGAACTACGCGGGTGAAACCGAGCAGAACCGCTAGAGTTAGCTGATTGGTTGAATAGAATCATAACGCTTTTCAACAACCAATCGGAACAGTAAACATGAGATTCAACAGTCTGTCTGCTACTTTTACTTTGATTTGCCTTTCGGAAACCGGGAGTTAGCAGCTTGGCCTAATTGTATGTCCCATTGAAATCTGTATGTTTAAAAGGAGGAGCTTCTTAATTCATCGACTATGTTTTTTTTCCCTTTTTTTGGTATGTTGAAATCTGAAGCGATTTTGAAAAAAAAGCGTTTGATCGGGTATACATCAAGATTTGTCCCATATAAATATAAATAATATAATAAATATAATCTCACGCCTTTTTTATCCCCGTCGGGGTAGGCAGAGGTATTCCATTACTGGATATACCCACATTTCACGAGACATATTGGACCCCTAAACGTGATAGGTGGTGAGCCCATTGCCGGACCGGGTCTGTTTACACATGTCTCAGAATTAATTCTGAGACCTGCGGGTTTCCTCACGATGTTTTCCTTCACCGTCCATATAAGTTTTGTAAAAATCTGATAAAGAACTTCAGGTAGAGTACGGAATTCCTCAACGGACATCATCAGCAAATCACTCGCTATCAGGATAATAATTTTAGCAAGAGTAGGTAATGGATGTTGAATATGCAAATAATAGTATTTTTAGTGCTTTTCGTTGAAGTCGGTTTGCTTTTTTGTTAAAAATTTTGATTATAATAGGGTGTTGTCGAAATGCAAATTTACTATGTGAAATGTACTGTGACGTTAACATTTACAGTATAAAATTACTATTCTCTCTATTAATTCATATATTGTTTTATTATGGAATAATTTATATAATTGTAAAATGAAAATACCTTTACATGTCTATTGAGATAGTTTTATTAATGAAGTGATTACTCGAAATTATTTAGTTACAGGCCACACCCTATCGAATTTAAAGTTACGTTGCCATGTTAGTACATTTATGAGTAAAATAAACATCAATACAGGTAGTTCGAATCGCAACTTGAACGTAATTGGAGCCAAAACAATGAGAAAGACATTTGTGTAGGTGCCGAGTTTATAGTTGAAGTTAATTCCTCAGTAACAAAACAACACTCAAGGGAAAAGCTAGTGTCGTGTATCACTTAGCAACGTACCCCTGCCAAGTTGTTTACAAATTACAAACATTGGCAATTAAACTAACGACATTCTTGTTGTGAATGCATGATGTTTACGTGAATTTGACAAATACATTACACATTGATAAATGCCCTAATTCTTGACGAGAGTATGAGTAAATATTTTTGTGTTAATGATTGTACAAAAGTGTCGTAAACATGTATAAAAGTGGGGGTTTACGTTGATAAAAATGTTATTCTTTAAGAGTGTTATGAAGATACTTTGTACCTACTTATTGCTTAATCTGTATTCTGTTATTATGTAGAGATACAGAAAGTTAAATAGGTACAGTAAAACATTTACGCGTTTTATATGTATACATATAATAAAACTCTAAAGGGACCGTGGCTGTACATAAAATATTTATTGAAAATTTTATTATTATGTAGATAGTTATCGATTGTGATACCAAAACACAAAATTTTGATTTTTTTTTATCTGTGCGCGGATCACGCAAAAGCAACTGGACGGATTTTGATAAAATTTGTTATGGAGACATCAGAACACCTGTGTCATAGTATCGGGTACTTTTTGTTCCAGAAAAAAATATCATTACCGCGGGCAATTATAAAAACTGGTTAAAAAGAGAAATACGTTCTACTACGAAATGATAACATCTACAAACTTGAAATATGTCTTATATGTCGTAGAAAACTTTAAGGGGATTTTTGGAAATTCACACGGGAAAGAGAATAAACTGGACTCGCGCGGATAAAGCCGCTGGGCGCCCGCTATATTTATAGTTAGCAGCGCCCCTTGGTTTCACCGGCGTAGTTCTCGTTCCCGTGAGAACACGGGGATAAAATATAACCTATGGGTTATTGTGATGTATAATCTATATAATCGTAAAGTTTTATCAAAATCGGTTTAGTAGTTTTTGCGTGAAAGAGGAACAAACATCCATCCATACATCCATCCATACAAACTGTAATAATATTAGTAGGAAGTAGGATAAAATTCCTCATGCGTGTCTTAAAAAATCTTTCACCGATGGAAAGCTTAGTTTCTGGGAGTAACATGGCCTATAAGGGAAACATCGGGGCCCTGCTAGTTATTAAAATAGATATAATTCTTTTTTGGCAATAATTATACCATGCCAAACCAAACTATATCAAATCAAATCAAATCAAATCAAAATGGTTTATTGCAATCCTTATGTTATACATAGATAGTATTTACATATATACTTATACACTAGTCCAGTAACCAATAATAATAATTGTTATGTTTTTTTTTATTAAAATTAGTTTTTACAAATATAAGTAGTCTAATATATGATCACGCTTTTATCTCGGGGGAATACCCCTTTTTTTACCAGTTAGTTACTTAGTGATATGCTCTTAACCTATTTCAAATAATCGTAACTGTGGACATGAAACTGGTTTTAGTGCAATATCTCTGTGATTCAGCTAAATACAATTATGTACACGTGACGTTGAGGACGTATTCCTCGACATTACAAGATTTGCTACTCTGCTAGTGTCAAATTCAAGTGTGGGAATATAACTAGTGTGCTGACGAATTCCACACATAATTACCTAACTACAAATTGTACTAAGTACCTAGAATGGTTAATTAATATCTTAACAAATAAAAAATAAAAAAAAACTCACGCCTTTCATCCCCGAGGGGGTAGGCAGAGGTATTCCATTACTGGATATACCCACATTTCACGAGATACATTGGACCCCTAAACGTGATAGGTGGTGAGCCCATCGCCGGACCGGGTCTGTTTACACATGACTCAGAATTAATTCTGAGATCTGCGGGTTTCCTCACGATGTTTTCCTTCACCGTCGAGCTAGTGATAAATATGTACGTAAGTTTTGAAAAACTCATTGGTACATGCCAGGATTAGAACCCGAGCCTCACTGATTTTCGGCCGGCTCTTTAACCGTCCGGGCTATCACTGCTCTAACAATAAACACTTATAGACAGTTTGACAGAGATCTTTGATTTATTTATTGCAAACCATAACCAAACCATGTCAAATTATGGTTATGTTATTATTAGATGCTTCGCTCCCATGCGAAGCGAGAAGTTATATCGGACATGTACTAATTATTTTCAGTGAGTGCAAACATATACTAAAGTTTGAGACTCCTGGCGTAACAACCTAACTAGTTGGGAATAAAGCTCGCTCCACGTGTCGCAGAGGTCGTCAACTCATGATGTAGAGCCGCAATATATTCGCGGAGACATTCCCTCGCATGCACCTGCCAGATAACCGCTGTATATAATAAACGTCACAGGTGAGATGAGAAATTGCAGGCTGTTAGAAATACATGTGAAGACAGTAGATGCCGCGATGTTGATAACAACGAAATTGTACTGTGCAGTTGTAGTTTCAAACCACGCTTGAATGCCTAAACTTTACGAAATGCTTTTGAGAATGCTTAAATTTTTTTTTCGTAGACTAGTTCTTGTCCCTCTGCTGACCAAAGGGCTCTCCATCCTCTCTCTAGTTACATGACTCGCACTAGTTACATGTGCCAAGTGTAAGTCGGACTCGCACGTTTGTAATTAGTAGTTAGTACGAGTAAGAGGGTCCTGTTGGCACACTTTTGGCACACCTATTGGAACCCTGAAAATTATCTATTTGCTCATCACACTCTTTATCGCAAGTCGAACCAATACGCGTCTCAATGTTATTATCATCGCACTAAATTGTATCAGTTTATCAAGGAGCATACCTACTAAAGGTAACAGTAATGCTTCAAAATATCTACAGTGCTATCAAAGCTACCCAGATTTTCATAAAGATCCAGTATGCGTTGCCTCATAAAAATCAAATTTACAGAAAATTTACACATATAAATGGAAGTCCTACTGCAACATGCTGCAGGCAGGGCATTTGTCTTTTCTTAAATGAGAAATTATGGGATCACTTCACTATCCAAGCCCTTTGAGGGTTGGGAGTTGGGCTAGACGTGATAAGATAACTGCTGTAAGTTTAACGAAAAAATAAAATTACTTCCAGTAGCCATTTCAAATCTAAAAAGGTATTCTTGTAGTTGTGTTTTCGATTTTCCAATAAGATAATATTTTTCAATTTCACCAAGCTTATTTTTCTGAAATTGTTCCTTATATCAACATTTTCTGATAAGATATATTGGTTAAAGTATTGTCTGTAAAATAATACATCTTTCCCCCGTAGCACCTGCATCTTCAATAAAATTTCCCCGAGGGGAACAATGTCATTCAAAATGGCATGCCATTTTACAACACGATAGCAATTGGGAACTTTTCCCATTTTTTACAGCTGAATTCGCTTAAGTGATATTCACCTATCGGTATTGAAATTTACGATAATATTGGTATTGTTGAAGAGTTTGTTTTTGCAGGTGAAACAGTGAATTTTACTCTCAATCTCCCAATTTTTTTTACTACAAAAAAGCTTTGTGTTCTACGTTGAAGCTTTTAACTGCTACTTCGTTCGTTCCGGAATAAAAAAGATATGTGCAAATCCAGCGTATAGACCATTTTTCCACCAAGTTTCCTCTAAATCTGGAGTGATAACTACGAGTAACATCAACCAAAAATATTCGCATTTATGAGCCCTTATAATGTTGTAATAAGTATACAACTAGTTTGTTGCTTTTGCATAGGAAGTCATTTTCATATTACATTTATACTATTCATCATTATAACTTAAAAATCTCTTTAATTAATAATTTTAAGTGCTCATAACAACAGTGGCTCGCGATCATGATAGATAATGTATAGAAGTACATTTGTTATTTTGTTGTTATCAAACAGTGTCGAAATAAAAATATTTATATTTGGTCTCGTTATTATCGACAGTATTTAAATATTGTCTGTTTATATAAGTACTAAATTTAGAAGGCGAGACTTTAGCCCGACTTGGTACAAATATTGATCGTTCAATTACGTGTACAATGACTGGACTGATGTTCTAAGCTTATGTGATAGTTGTGACAAAGCAAGCATACTTACAATAAAGCTAGTGCTCAGATTAAGTTCACAGACTATGAAAGCTAATGTCTGACTAAATGTGTTTAGTCAAATCAATCATTGTTATTCGATACTAATAGTTATCTACCACCAACTTAGAAATTGCTATAGCTATGGAGAAGAAGTGGCACAAGAAACTCCAAAACCACACTACCAACATGGATATTCTAATTATAAAAATCTTGTTTTGTGGTTGAACTCCTCCGAAACGGCGAGACCGATTTGAATGACGTTTTTTTTGTATTTTTTTGAGGTATGAAACTATGTCGTAAAGTATTTTTCACCCTCCTAGCCTTCCTACAACGTTTGCTGGGTCAGCTAGTAGTATAGGTATAGTATAGGTATATACATACATACATACATATGCTCACGCCTTTTTCCCTATATATATATATATATAATTGGACTAGTGACCCGCCCCGGCTTTGCACGGGTGCAATGCTAACACTAAAACCTTCCTCTTGAATCACTCTATCTATTAAAAAAAAACGCATCAAAATCCGTTGCGTAGTTTTAAAGATTTAAGCACATACATAGGGACATGCGGATATAGGGATAGAAAAAGCGACTTTGTTTTATACTATGTAGTGATAATATATAGATAGATATTTCTTTATATGAGATTGATAAAATCCCATACCATTTGACCGATACTATGAAAGTTGGCTAAGTGTTTTTATGGAGAATATTATTATGTCCACTAATTCCAACGCAAACGGGAAAAACCGGGCAATGCGTGGGTAACGCTAAGTAGTAGCCACTACTAGCGCTGCACCTTAACTTAGGTCTTAAGCTTGGGTCCCACGGTCCGTAAAATCGCGGATGCACGCAGACCAGCTCGCACGACGCACCGTGGGATCGCACGCACATGGGGATGGGGCCTCGTCCGTGATAGCACAGAACGTCTGTGGCGGTGCGCCCGTATCCATCGTGAGTCGGTAACTTCAAAGGTGCGCTCTTCTCTCTCTTTCTTTCGCTTTGCATTATGACAACATAAAAACATCTACACACACCGACACGCACCGTTGGACCGGCCCTGCCTGCGGTGCGTCGCCGTCCGTGCTCGTCGGCTGAGTGTGGCTGATCCGTAGAATAGCGGACCGTGGGACCCCAGCTTTAGCCTCTAACGAAGTCTCGTGCTGGGCTACTACTTAGAGGTAGTTAGAACTCACGAAAGCCCTTGGCAACTTTTAAAGGCCTACTATTTTTATTGCAAAGATATTCAATTAAAATTGCCTGAATAATACGATTGTACTGAATACCTACATTCTATTATAATTTTAAAAATAAGCTGATTGCAGCATGTATGCATAAAATGGAACCAGTACAATTTGTGTTTCATTCGCCTTCGATGAAGTGATTTATTATAAGATCTATTAAAAGTAACTCAGTTTTCCGTTTATTATATAATTTAGTACTAGACAATTCAGAATGAATCATTTTATTTAAATATAAACATAATTTTATCGGGTTTTTGAAAATATTAGTAGATTATAAAACAAAGAAAAATTTAGTCGGCCTCGCCAAATGAACAACAATCAAAAACTCCAGTTTATAATCCTTAATTTATTCTTCCGGATTATTAAGGGATTATAACTTTTCCATGTCGAAGTCTTCAGAAGTAAAGCTGAGAGAAGTCTTAATTGTAAAGTGTGGTAACCCTAGAGTATAGGTACTTATTTGTCAATGTCAAATCTGGCTCCTCCCCCCCCCTCATTGCTGTACCGTTACGGTGTAATAAAGTGTGTGATTATAAAAAGGAATATTAATTAATAATTACCTTTGTCGACGCACTGTGAAGTACTAAAACCAGATAATAACATAAAGTACTTGTTCAAATACTGTTTTCAGAGAACTGGAATTAGAGCATATTTTATCCTTGAAATAAATTGTTAATGATGAAATGAAAAAAATTAGATTTAAGATCTAAAAGAGGTTGTGTTTTCTTTCTCAATTCAGAATACAATAGTATAAACTATTAGGGGGCTCAAACTGGACGGAACATAAACATAAAAAAGTGTTTTGTAACAACAAACTTTTGCTAAAAGTAAAAGTTTATTTACACTTTTAAATAAACTTGTACTTGTCAGAAAGGAACAAATAACCGACATCAAATACTTGACGCAATTTCAGCCTCAGAAAGTCTATTTTGACACGTTTACTAATAAATACTTACTTATATTAAAAATAATGTCAATCTTCTGATTGTTATACTCCATCCGGGAAATAGTCAACAATCTATATATTTTAAATGATAAACTGACTGATTGGTGATACATCAACGCACGGCCTAAACCGCTGGGTCTTGAGACTTGAAATGTTTCACATAGATAGCTTATACATCCACTCAGAAAGTATTTTGCAAAAATTCAAACCCTAGGGGGGTGAAATAAACGTGCGCAAGCGAAGCCGCTGGTAAACGCTAGTAATTCATACAATAAAAAACGTGCCTGCGTCTCTAACGCCTATATGAATATTACCACCCAAAGTAGGACCTAATCGTTCTTCTTCTCTGCCGTAAAGCAAACCTAGTAGGTATACCGGTAACAGTATTAAGTTGAACTGCTACATAATGATTATAAATGTCCACGAAAATTCGAGTCCGGGGCAGTGGTCCAACTGATCTGTCCAATGAAAGACACCTACTACTTTACTTTAATTTTACTGGTCCGATTTTACTGAGTCCGTTACTGTTTGCAAAATAATCTCTTACGCCTTTTTAGATCTTATCGAGCTAGTGGATTTACAAGACGTAAACGTGCGATCAAGTAAAATTTACGCAACACTTAAAGGAAGTATTGTCACTGACATGTAGTTCATAATACTTAGTATTACATTTAAACGAACACCAACTAAACGCTGGCTTGTCTGACAGAAAAATCAGACAAACAACCTTTCTGGATGTGAGTCTCGTAATTCATCGTCTCTTTCCCTACCCAGACGTGCGTGCCCTAAATGTGTTCTGTGACAAGAGTGCTATGTCATGATGTATGCCACTTACGAATACATTAGTACCACGCTTACTTGAGCATGTGACAAACGATAAATGTCTGACACGATCACACCCAACAATAGCATTATTGTATTTACATTTTTCACGTCACTCGAATCGGAAAAATGTTTTGGCGCGTATTAAATTGACCTTTGTGAGATTTAAAATACGTTACTTTAGTTATGAGAAAGACAAAGTAACAATCAAAAAAGTTAATTTTTAACGACAGACCAGACTTCGTCAAATCAATGAATCTGCACCTTTCGTTCAAAATCTGTAAAATTAAGATTAGGTATTTACCAAATTTATTATTTATATTCATTTGCATGTAATTTTAAATAAAATAAATATTAAAAAAAATTACATACGGAAAACAGTTAAATAAACAGCCATTTAAAACGTCCTACCCAAAAGTCCATATAACACCCGCAGCATTACCAGACTGCACAGAAATGAAATGAGACAGTTGGATTAGAAATAACACTTCAACTACAAATTAATTTCTGACGAGAGTCGAAACTTGAAAGTGGTATTTTAAATTTCAATTCAACTTGCCTTAAGCATACAAATTAGACAGCTTCTAAATGGTTACGTTTTCGCATAACTAAAATCACTGCAAGCAACTGTTTTCGAACCTTTTTATATTACAGACAGACTTCTAACTTGTTAAATAGACGGGCCGTTGGGTCACTTGGTAGTGACCCTGCCTTCTGAGTCCGAGCCCTGCTCGGGGCCAACATTTGTGTGCATGAACATGTCTGTTGGCTTCGTGTTTGGGTGTTTAATATTTATTTAAGTAAGTCTATCAGTTGTTTAGTACCCATAGTACAGGCTCTGTCTAGTTTGGGACAGAATAACCGTGTGTAAATTGTGTCCCTCAATAAAAAATAATAATAATAATATAATCTCACGCCTTTTTTATCCTTGAGGGGGTAGGCAGAGGTATTCCATTACTGGAAATACCCACATTTCACGAGATATATTGGACCCCTAAACGTGATAGGTGGTGAGCCCATCGCCGGACCGGGTCTGTTTACACATGTCTCAGAATTAATTCTGAGACCTGCGGGTTTCCTCACGATGATTTTCCTTCACCGTCGAGCTAGTGATAAATATGTACGTAAGTTTTTGAAAAACTCATTGGTACATGCCAGGATTCGAATCCGAGCCTCACTGATTTTCGGCCGGCTCTTTAACCGTCCGGGCTATCACTGCTCCCCTAAATAATAAAAAAATAAATAAAAAACTTATTAAGACTTGTTAATAACATTTTCTATGAATAATATTTGAAACGTCCCCAAAACAAAAAACTTGCAAACAAACTGAGAAAGGTATTGTGGTGAATTAATGAAAGAGGTATTAACTTTGTAAAGCTCTTGCTTGTTTTCTTATAAATTTGCAAATTTGAAAGAAAACCATGAAGCCGCCTAAATGCTCTTGTTGGGAAACTTTCACAATTAATGTAAAGGGTAAACAATACAAATGAAAAACCGGAAAATGATAAGAACAAGTATGTTATTTATTGTAATCATTTAATACTGAAATGACTTATAAGTCTTAATGAAATTAAAATGGGCAAAGAATCCAAATTCTAACCTTTTTCAGTAATTTTGAAGATAAGTGAGCGATGTCGCTTTTTATGATCCTGTTCCTGCCCAACCTGGCATTTTAATGAGGGATTTAAACTGAGCCCTGTCAATGATTTATTATCAGCCCTTGAATCCCTCTAATACATTTGAAGACCTCGGTGATTCGTGCTCCCCTTTTGTCGTGTCAATTTTTATACTTTGTAATTTATGTCGCTCCATTATTACGATGTAATGATGTTGCGTGGAAGGATTGTGAATTTATTCTTGTCACTAAGTATGCTCACACTTTTTATCCCTGGGGCAGAGGCAGAGGTATTCCATTGCTAAAAAATACCCATATTTGACAACTATATTGTTAATTTTCTGGACCGCTAAACGTGATAGGTTGGTGAGCCTACACCGAGGTGCACATGCCTTAAAATCTATTCTGAGAACTAAGGGGGTTTTACGATGAATCCCATTCCCGTCGAGGTAGTGAGAAATATGTGAGTAATAATAATAATAATATAATCTCACGCTTTTTTTTATCCCCGAGGGGGTAGGCAGAGGTATTCCATTACTGGATATACCCACATTTCACGAGAAATATTGGGCCCCTAAATGTGATAGGTGGTGAGCCCATCGCCGGACCGGGTCTGTTTACACATGTGATTTAAATATGTGAGTAAGTATTTTTTTCAAAACTCATTCTGCCCCAAAGGATTTGAACCACTACTGCTTTCCCATTAAATACAACGTCTATCTCTCGTCTCGTCTCTAGATACTAATCAATTTGCTAGAGATTGTCTATTCCAAATTACAAATGAAGCTACCCTAGTGTATCTGACATTACTTAATCACTTTGTATACGTAAACATAACGAAAACCAAGACATACCTAAGTCTTACAAATTCAGAAGATTTTATATGAATAAATTCACAGCACAGCGTCTACGTGGCGGTAGCTACATGTTTTTTTATGTTTAGTTTATAAAATGTGATGTTTGTTAGTCTATAAGTTTCTCTATCTATGGGAGATATTACCTGACTGTAAAATAATAAATAAATAACACAATTTTGTATATTACTTAACTATATTTAATAAGCGTTTTTTTTATTGATGACCGAAGTTTTTTTGGTAAACTAGTAGATAGGCAAAATAGATGGATTATCTATTGATGAACTATTTTTTAAATATTTTTGTTTCATTATTAGGCTAAACGAATCGGAAACATGAAATCAACACCAGAGGTATTTGAGCATAACATAGCACTAGGTTTTTTTGTAGCTCACATAACGTGAGATACAAATATCTCAAATAATAATATGATTCCAAAAAAAGGTTTCCAAAAAAGTGTTGTAAATCTATTACAGCACAACAAAGCGACGTGAAATTTTCACGAGAATGAAAATAAAAGGCACGAATGCATCCGGTCGTCGCTGCATCAGAAAAATTCGACAGTTCAAACTCACCGGAATTTTATATTGATTCATTTGCCTCTAAAATTGACGGTTTTCTGTTTCTAGGACAAGTAACGGCTGAATACTCAAATATTTTGTCAAATTTAAAAGTAACAATAATTATAAATAGGTACATACTTGTTACTTTTTCCATGTTTTTATTGTTTAATTTCGAATGATACGTTACTAGGGTAATATTAATTTTTCAAAACATGCGTACATTTTCATCACTAGCTCGACGGTGAAGGAAAACATCGTGAGGAAACCCGCAGGTCTCAGAATTAATTCTGAGGTATGTGTAACAGACCTGATCCGGCGATGGGCATCATCTATCAAGTTTAGGGGTCCAATATTCTCGTGAAAAGTGGGTATTTCCAGATATGTAATACCTCTGCCTACCCCCTCGGGGATAAAAGGCGTGAGATTTTTTATTTTTAGGTTGATATTATACTCGTATATTCGAGTATGCGACGGTTAGTCTGTAACTGATCGTCATAATTTTGTTTTTGTTATACAACATGTAACAGAATAAGCGCAATTCCTGAAATAAGTTTGTTCAGTAGGTATGGACTACTTATTAGATTTTTAATATGTGTTAATTTTTTCAAAAAAATGATTTATCGTAGCTGAATTTAGTGCTATCTATGGAAATCGTGCTATTATTAATCGATATTTAAGAAAATTGGTTAGACAAAACTAAAGTTCGATTGCATCTTTTTTTTTCTATATTAATATACTAATTGGGGTGTTTAAGGAATTGCGCTTTTTCTGTTACGCGTAGTATAGAGATAGATAATTTTATCTTTAACTAGCCGAGCCGGCAATAGTGTTCCTCGCGCTGATAAAATTCATTTCTGTACCTGAGGGCTTTCAGGCTTTTAATAACTCATCATTATTTCATCTCAATCGAGAGGCATCGGAACGCGTAGAGGCCAAACCAAAAACATTAAATTTTATACTTATACATGGTTCTTCTGTGCTCTATGTAAATAATGTTAACGATTAATTTGATTTGCAATAAGCCCTCAGCTGAAGATAGTAATTAAGTTAAATGTCTGAGCAATTTTAATGGTAACATTTAATTGGTAGAAGAAACAATACCATTAATCCAAGTTGGAACCTAGGCTGAGCCCGCTAAATTAGCAAAGGCTGGTCCAATAACGCTGGGTGACTCTGCAAACGTAGAATCGCACCTCTATTAGTGCCATCGATACCATTACCAAATAGATCTTTAAGTCCGGATTTGTAAAATCTTAAAAACGATAGGATTTTGTGATTCCATCTCTAGATCGAGTGTTTTACAAAGACTGCTATTAGTCTAAGATACGAATATAAGACGACCTTCACCGAGCTGCTCATTGGATGAAAAGTATTTTATATCAAATTTAATATGTTTTAAAAGATATCGCGAGTGGGTTGGCTGAAACAATTCAGTCCAGGATATGATTAAGTTAATATTTAAAATATTTAGTGTATCGCTATCCTTTTCTTTTTCACAGCAAATAGCATGCGCACTCTCTTTCATTCAATGATGGTTCGCTGAGACTTTTCAGTCGTCCGTTTTAATCACTCGCAGCGATATTTAGATTTTTAACAACCGGAATTCATTAATTTCATGACTGTTTTCATATTCTATAGACTTCATACTTTCGATTGGTACCTATGTAATTTGTCTATTGAACAAACCAGTGCAATGTTATTTTTTTTTTATCCTGGACTGAATTTTTTCAGCCAACCCACTCGCGATATCTTTTTTAACATATTAAATTTGATATAAAATACTTTTCATCCCATAAGCAGATCGGTGAAGGTCGTCTTATATTGGGATCCTCTACTATATTGGTTTAATATTTAGTCTCAGTCAATCTAGTGCAAACAAATGCATTACGACTCACTTCGAGAGGAAATGAATTTATGTAGCAGTATCTTCAAAAAATTTCATTTTGGCTTTATACTACGTTGATCGTAAGTAAGTTCACCTATGTGTTTTAGAGCACCAAAGGGCAATGCAGCTAGGTTGGTTTTAAATCAATGGGAGCATCTATCGAGACAAAAATATTTCTCCATATCCATGATTAGTGCTGACCTTTTCCTTAGAGAAATTACACCATTAATACCGATACTGGTACCAAACGATTTCTTCCCCCTTTTCATTGATTGCTTCTGGAAAGTGATCCGCCATTTTTTACACCACTGAAATTTTCTTAAATTACTTTGAATGCTCATTGACTAGGTACCTACTTTATTTTTAAAGTAACACTTACTATATCTCGCTAGGATTAACACTAACATCGTAATAATATTTTTGCTTATTGTAATAGTATAGGTACATACAGTTATATATTTTATCTAGTTGATCATTTACGTTTTTTTATGATGGTCCCAATTCCATCTTTTAATTTAGTTAGTAGAGTTCTAACTATTTTACTTTATACAACACTGCGCTGATCCAGATTTTTTATATTTTCGTGGGAACTTTGAAAAATCATTTCTTATCCGACGCCTGCATCATAAAAGCAATCTAGTATCCAAATTTCAAGAGTCTAGATTCAGTATTTTTTGGACGGGTCGGTAAAGCATATTATGATTAACCAAAGAGATTAAAATATAATAGGACATAGAGGGGACAAAGCGAGGAAAATTTGAAGCCAAAAGTTATTCCAAGTGGAATAAGTCTAGTACAATTTTGACCGAATGACAGCTCGCGTTCATACTAACTGATATGACGCTTGAGCTTCAAACATGCTTTAAAGTTTTGTATGAAAATATTCCCAATGCCCCCTCTATGTCCTATTATATTTTAATCTCTTTGTGACTAACATACCTATCAGATAAGCACTTGACAAGAACGCCAATAATACCTGATAACTAATACAATTTACGTAAATACAATGCGCCATTTTCGAAGCAGCGATAAATTTTATCAAATATCAACAGATAGTTAATACCTAAAAATATTTACATTATATACAATATATAATAAAATGCCTGCAGTCTCGTTGTGGAAATCCATTAAATGTAGCAAGAAAATGTTTGACGTATTCATTGCTTTAATTTAGACATAGGTATCCATCTATATTAATCTTATGATCGCTTCTTATTCTTACTATTTGATAACTCGACAGCCAAAAAAAGTATTGCGCAATATCCTGACATGTCTTAAGTTTATTATAAACTAGCTTATACCCGCGACTTCGTCCAAGTACTGATCCATTTAAAAAAACAACAATGTTCATACAGGGTGTTAGGGTGGTGGTGGTGTCAGGGTGACAGGTGGTTATGCTTATTCTTAAAAAACTTTTATAAAAATATTGAAAAAAAAAACTTTATTTTCTTTTTTCAATTTTTCATTTATTGTCGTCAAATGAAACGACAACATGATTCTCCTAAATTAAAATTCCAATAGAAAATATTACAATTACATCGTGAGACACAACTTGCTCCCTGGATTCTGAAATTTTTTACATCCTATAGATGTTTGTAGGCGACGTATCAAGATTTCACATGTAACAGATTAAATGTTTAAACTGTAACAATATAATTATGAAAACCACATCTAATTTCATGCATCAGTTTTAGCGCGATGCGCTTACAAACAAACACACAAAAATTATAAAAACGATTGTTTGGCTTCCACTGCAGTTAGAAAGACCCATCATATTATGTCTTCTAAATTATCTGCTATGTACAGACATCGGCTAGTTTCAATGTTATTATAAGTATCACCCAAACTAACTGTCGTATACTGGCCGCCACGGCCACCGACCTACAAGCTGTCATGCTGACGCGATTATGAGAATAGAATAGATAATTGTCAATAAATAAAAATATCTACAATTTCATGTTTTAATGTATATATAATAAACTGGCGACGAGATGTCGACTAATAATATAAAAAAACTAAAGAAAACCCGCGCCTCATTACGGGGATTAGTTACAAAACTAGAAAACTACGTGAATACTCAAGAAATAATACAATACGAAGAAACCCAAACAAGACTTCAATCGCTTCAAGAAACCCTACAGAAATTACAAGAAATACAGAACAATATAGAATTAGAAACCCCAGATGAACTTCTTGACCAGGAGATCGAAACCAGGTACGATTTTGAAGAAAAATGTATTATCATAAAAACAAAACTCCTTATCTTACAAAACAGAAATAGGCCACCTGTCTTACCCCTGCAACCATCTACGTCACAGTCACAGCCCGATACACAGCCAGAGAGAGGGCCGAAAATGAACTTCCAGCCTTTTCAAGAAAGAGAAACGTTTAGAAATTTTACAAAAAGACTTATTGTATTCTTTCTTCTAAACAAAATTGAAGATGCAAAAATTAAAGTATATATCTTACTTTCTGCTCTATCTCCACAATTACACGAGAGATTACATGATTTGTGCTCCCCAGATGATCCACTCAACATGGATTTCGATGAACTAACGAAAACACTAGACGATTATATAGATCCGAAACCTAGCATATGGGCATTACAGCACAAATTTATCACACGCTTACAACACGAAGATGAAACAGTAGCAACATATGCCTCAGAACTGAAGAAACTTTCACTGAACTGCGAATTCAAGTGCCAACATTGTCAAAAACCTACTTTAGAAAGCTTCCTATCCCTACAATTTATTCGAGGATTGAAAGACAGCGAGATACGAACAAAAATTATACAAGTATAGATATATAGCAAATTTTTCCAAAATGCTTAACATTGCTACGTCAATAGAAATGGGAAAAACAGAAAACATTGAAATTTCTGAAGACTTATGCAAACAGTCAGACACAGTAAACAGAATTACGGACTCAACAAGAAAACCCAACTCTCTACGTCTCACACCTTCAGGAGCAAGTAAACAGCCAACAACTCCATTTTCACCGCCGATTACAATTAGAGACTTAAAAGGGAAATGTTTCCGATGCGGTAAAACAGACCACAAGTCTAATGAATGCGGTGCCATCAAATCTACCTGTTTAAAATGCAAGAAAATTGGTCACCTGGCGCGAGTATGCTTGCAACGGAACATTAACACTAATCACTTAGATGATAATATCAGTAACACGAGTACTGAAAGCACTGGAGATATAAACCTGATTAAAAGCGAAATATCCGAAAAATATATGATAACGGTGCAAATAGAGAATAAACCTATTCGCATGGAGTTTGACACAGGTGCGACCCTATCGTCAATGTCACTGAAACAGTACAAAAATCTAAACTTAGTTAACAAAATATTCAAAACTGAAATAAAATTAAGAACCTATACCGGTGAAATTATCAAGCCTATTGGAGTAACATATGTTCAATGCACTTATAAAAACGAAACTTTTAACGGAAAATTATACATCATTGATCAAAACGTCGACCCAATATTCGGCAGGAGCTGGATGAAAGAAATAAACGTGGAACTTGCAGACATGAGAATAATACAACCTTCTGAACAACTCACCAAACTCGACAAACTATTACAAGAATATGAAACAAGCGTATTCAGAACTGACCTAGGAAAAATACCAAACTACCAAGCTCATTTAAATTTGAGAGAAAACACACAACCCATTTTTATTAAAGCTCGACGTATACCGTATGCCTTAAAAGAAAAAGTCGATCAAGAAATAGACCGATTGTGTGCTGCAGGGGTCATCACCAAAGTAGACCAGTCGGATTGGGGGACCCCAATTGTGCCCATCGTTAAACCAAACGGTAGTATCCGACTATGTGCAGATTACAAAGTTACACTTAACAAAGTCATCAAAGACGAACAATACCCAATTCCTATAATTGAGGATATATTTGCAGAAATGAATGGAGGCAAACTCTTCTGTACTCTAGATATTTGTCAAGCTTACCTTAACATGGTAATGGATGGGGAAAGTGCTCTATTACAAACATTAAGCACGCACAAAGGAACCTACAAAGTAAATCGCTTGATGTTCGGAGTTAAAGTTGCACCTAGTCTTTGGCAAAAATTCATGGACCAGCTACTTCAGGGACTAGACGGAATCAAATGTTTCTTTGATGATATTATAATTCAAGGAGCGTCGGAAGAACAACTTTTAACACGACTGAAGCAAGTCTTGCAGAAACTAAAAGATAATAATCTTCGCGTGAACAAGGAAAAATGTCATTTCTTTAAACGGAGCATTAACTACTTAGGTCATACAATTGACAAAGACGGACTTCATAAAAATAAAGACAAAATCAAAGCAATAATGAATACAGAGAGACCAACCAACATCAACGAACTAAGAACATTCCTCGGCATGGCAAACTACTACAATAAATTTATACCAAATCTCGCCTCCATTACAAGCCCTCTGAATGAACTACTTAAGAAAGAAAACAACTTCTCCTGGACATCTACATGCGAAGATAGCTTCAACAACATTAAAAAGGAAATTTCGAGTGAAAGAGTTTTAATTCATTTTGACCCTAAGAAACCATTAATACTTGCCACGGACGCATCACCAACTGGACTGGGAGCTGTTTTATCTCACAAACTACAAGATGGATCAGAAAGGCCAATCGCATTTGCCTCTAGGACACTTTCATCGAGTGAAAGAAAATACAGTCAGATTGAAAAAGAAGCTACGGCCATCTACTGGGGCATAAAAAAATTCTTTCACTACTGTTATGGCCGAAAGTTCACTTTAATAACGGATCATAAACCTCTTACATCGATATTTCACCCTCACCAGACCTTGCCAGCACTAAGTGCAATGAGATTGTTCCATTATGCACATTTTCTATCAGGCTTCGACTATGACGTACAATACAGAGCCTCATCGAAACATGCAAATGCAGATTACTTATCAAGATTTCCAGTAGAAATAGCAAAAGACACCTCAAAAGACCAACATTGCATTTTCCAACAACAACAGATTAATATCCTTGAAGTTCGACCGGAAATCATAGCTACAGAAACAAGGAATGACGATGAACTAAAGTGTTTACTAGAAGCGCTACAAACAGGACACTCAGTACGTCAATACGGTTACAACGACAATGAACTAACACTTCAAGACAACTGTATACTTAAGGGGAGTCGAGTATTTATACCAAAAAAGTTACGAGCGAGTGTACTGGATGAATTACATAGCGGACACATTGGCATTTTAAAAATGAAACTACTAGCACGCAGCTACGTATATTGGAAAAACATAGATAGAGAAATTGAACAGAAAGTAAAATCGTGCAGAGCGTGCAGACTAGAACGAAATGAACCATCAAAAGCACCTCTGCATCACTGGGAACAACCTACAGGACCATGGCAAAGACTACACATAGATTTCGCTGGGCCTGTCTTGGGACACCACCTACTGATCATCGTGGATGCTTTCACAAAATGGGTGGAAGTTTTCCCCACAAAGACAACCACAAGTCCATGGTGCATTTTAAAGTTCAAGGAGTTATTTTACACATTCGGCACACCATACACAATGGTATCAAATAATGGGCGGCAGTTTGTGTCACATGAATTCAAAAACTTCCTTGCAAGCTGCGGCGTTACGCACGTGACATCCGCTCCGTACCATCCAGCCACAAACGGCCAAGCTGAACGCTATGTACAAACAATAAAGAAATCGCTTCGCGCAATGGAGGGGGAGGGGGGAAGCCTCACGGACAAGCTCCTCATCCTCAGATCTCGACTGAGACGCACACCGAACCAGGACGGTAGGACGGTCCATAGGGATATGGACTGATGTTCAACAGGGACATAAGGACTGAGATGCATGTGATGTTCAAACATGCATCTCCCCCAAGAACCCCCAGACTCGTCGATCCACCTCCTACAGTCAGGACCTACTCCGTGGGTGACCGCGTCCAGGCCAGAGCCTACTCCGACCCAAGGCGGAAATGGGAGTTCGGCACGATTGTACGCCGTTTTGGCCGGCTACACTACGAGGTGCAGACCGATGGTGGCGCTGTCTGGCGCAGACATCTGGAGCAGCTGTTACCAGCCTCGGAAGTGCGGCAGCCAGGAATAGCGTCGGAGGACTGTCGTATACTGGCCGCCACGGCCACCGACCTACAAGCTGTCATGCTGACGCGATTATGAGAATAGAATAGATAATTGTCAATAAATAAAAATATCTACAATTTCATGTTTTAATGTATATATAATACTAACAACACAATAATGATTATTATGTGTCATAGCAACACAAGAGTAGAAATTGATGCAGTATAAAGTAGGTATATACTATCTAAGCGACATCAAAGTCAAAGTCAAAATGTTTTATTCAAAGTAGGGACTTACAAGTCCACTTATTGAACGTCATTTCAACTCCACCGCTTCATCATTATTGCCGTTCTTCTACTTTATACTTTAAAATGTTTCTGAATGTATTTCCATTCATACAGTACCTACGGTATCTTCCCTGTACTGTGTCAAGCGCTTTAGCGTTCCAACCTAATCTTGCACCTATTAGATGCAGAATTTGGTACCTATTCCTAGTATTTCTACTTAGGAAAGTCATCAATTCCTATTCCTCAATACTTTTCCCCTATCAAAGCTGAGATCTACCATAGGTAGAGAACATAATCTTAAACTAGGAGCAGATGCAAGACATTCTCATCAATGCTCTTCCAGCTATCCACCATATTTAGGTATTCAAAAATGTGGAAGATACCGATGATAAAAGGTGATCACGCTTTATCTGACCCCATGGGATAAAGATTAATTTTTTTTTAAATTTTGTAACAAATGGACCAAACGGCACCTCAAAGTAACACTCAGTTATTGAGCCTCGAGCCGTAGGTAGGTATTTCAATTTTTTTCTATTCCCACTTTTCCATGAAACCAATCTCGAACATATATTTAACGATAACGGCGATGGGCCCACCACCTATCATGTTTAGGGGTGAAATTTGGGTATATGCAGTAATGGAACCTCTGCTTACCCCCTCGGGGATAAAAGGCGTGAGATTTTTTTTCTTTATATATTTAACGAACTTTTGTGAGTATTTCGTCTCAGTAGGTGGCCAACTAAACACAAGTGGTCAGACGAACGTGCGCGGCCCTTCGCGGCGACCTTGCCGCATAAATATAGACCGTCGCTAGTGTCGCCAACAAGCCCGCTTACCACAATCACGTCCGAGATACAGCTACCTTATCACTGAAAATGGCTCTACGATTACACTGTAATCGCTTACACTATAACATTGTGAATTGGGAAGTGTTTACGAAGTGTGTAACAGTGTTTGACGTGGTCTAGTTACGTGTTAGTGTGTCTAGAGTTTATTTTCGGGATGTCGTCGACAGCGACGCCG
The DNA here is from genome assembly GCA_963855545.1 of Ethmia dodecea. Classification (NCBI taxonomy): domain Eukaryota; kingdom Metazoa; phylum Arthropoda; class Insecta; order Lepidoptera; family Depressariidae; genus Ethmia; species Ethmia dodecea. The sequence goes on from OY979449.1 coordinate 7,078,111, forward strand.
ATGGGACAGAAAAGTTAGTGTATTATTAGTTTAGTGGTACTAGGATATTTTGCGTGCTAAATTATTGTAACTAATTTGTGTGTTATCTTTCCTATTTAAATTAAATAGTCTTTCATTTTTTTTATATTTCCATCGAATTTAATTTCAGTCCCTTGGATTAAAATGAAAAAACCTGAATTTTTAATTTTATACATACAGTTAATATTACCTTATACCAATGTACGAGCCAATTAGATTAGATACGAGTATATTTATTATAGATGATGTCAAATACGAATCATCATCTCAGCTGTAAGCTGACCTAACATTGTCTTGATAACAACCGGTCCAATGGCAAAAACTGGTTTATTTTCGAATTAAACTTTCATAAATTTAATCAAAACCACGCTATTAGCATAATATTTTATGTCTACACGAATTGAACTGCAAAAACGATTCCGATCAATATTTTCGACTTTCCGTCAAGAAATGTTATTTCGGTCACTGTTTGTATACGATGTCGGTATGGAAACTAGGTGTTTGAATATAACACTAAGCTAAGCTTGGGTATGTTTTGAGTACACACATTTCACAGTGTACAATAGCTAAATTAGTTTGTTTTAACGCGGCGCGCCGGCTACTGGTCATGAAGTGCAAAACGTTGTAGTTAACATTGCCAAAGTGTAAAGCAATTTATAAATTTAATAACTATGACTAATATAGAAATTTTAGAATTATTAAATTTATTAAATTCTCACAATTTTCTTCTTTGATAAAAATAGATCTTCAATATGATTTTTTTAATTTAATACCCATCACAGACGTGGAATTTCGAACATACGTCATGATTTTGCACATGCCTGTGATTATTTTGAGACACGATCTTAGACAGAGAACGATACCACTACGGCTTTGCCAATGATCTTCACGTTTCAACTAACTCAAATGTTTTTTTATTATATATAATTTCAGCTGTCCTAAATACACTTCTGGAGACAGACCACTACGGCAGCCTTATCAAAGAGTTAACATGCACTAAATGTCAAAAATATATGAAACCACCCATTCATCTTTGCGCGGATGGGCACAGTATATGTGGAGTTTGCTACGAGAAGAGTTTCCAATGTCATGTATGCAAGGCAAGTAATTATAAAACAAACCTATATAATTTTATTATACATTTATCGTACCTAACCATGTCTAGTTCGCAGTTCTTTCATTTAAACACTTTCGCGTGTTGCTGAAACAAATGGTAAAAGAATTTTAAAAATTATAAAAACCATAACTGAAGTTTCAGTTTACATCCAATCTACATTATCATAATTTTCTTGTCCTTTTCCCATTATTTGAGGTCGGTCGTAAGGCTTCATCGAATAAACATTACTTCTATAATAATTATAATTTTTAAAAAGCACTTCATTTTTCATTTGTAAATTGACTTTTAACTTATTAGCCAGTGGCGAATGAAAAGGAATATTGTATCGAAATTCACTTAAATATATGTATCTACTTATACTTACTTCCTCGTGTGCGAGGAAAAACCCTTAGCTCAGCGGTGGGCTGTTACGGGTTGATGATGATGATGATGATATGTATCTAGAACATAAAGCATGTTTATTATATAGAGTTAATATAAGCTCTCTACAAATACTATCTGAATGCAATGGATAAAGTTTGAGACCTGCCTAGCTAGGCTATCTTAGCAAACTACCTAATCAAACGGCGCAGTATGTAGCGGAGCTAACCCTTTTAGTAATAATAATAAATATATTCATACAAAAAAAACTACCAATCTTATTTTAGTACCAATTGTATAAAATGTTTCACTAAAGTACTCGTAAAGAAATGTTGGTAGATCGTGTCTCTATTTAACCGACTTCAAAAAGGAGGAGGTTGTCAGTTCGTCTGTATTTTTTATTTATTTTATGTTTGTTACCTCAGAACTTTCGACTGGGTGAACCGATTTGGATGATTTTTTTTATTTGAAAGCTGGTGCTTCCAGATTGGTCCCATTTTATTTTGTCCAATTCTGACCATGGCATTCATAAGAACACCATAAAGTTAAAAATTGAAGTCGGTTTCTTTTACTCTTTCGAGTTCTTTTTTAAAGTATTTATGATGCTTAATAGTTTTACTTCATGACTAGTGGCAGCACTTTTAACTTTAACATTTAATTTAATTTTGCCTCATTTTTCGGGTATCCGTTCCGGTCATCTAGTTATCATCTAATAGTTTCTTGGCATACTTATTAACTACCAAAAACTTTATAGGCACGATTAAATTAATCATAATCAAATGTCATGCGATACGGATTTATTCACTTATCTTTCAAAGACACTTCACATTTTAGACAATCTAATCGATCTAGCAGAACATTCATAGTTTACTTTTAACATTAACGAAATCGTGAATAAAATGTGGCTAATGCCTATTTTAAATGAATAATATAAAATAAAATATAAGTTGAATAATAATGCGTTTTCATCCGCAGAAAGAATTCGCCCTCATGCGCCCAATAGTTCTGGAGTCGTTAGCCAATAAAGTGTTGTTCCCCTGCACCAACGCTGGATGTCCAAAACATGCAACGCTGCCTGTACTTGAAAAACACTCTCCTCACTGCCAATATCGCATTATCAACTGTTTTATGGCTAGAGTTTATGGTAAGGAGAAACTTTCTTAGGGTTACAAAAATTCAAGCACGAGCAGGCAAACAGCGGCGTTGCCCTCGCGGATCCAGTTTGTTCCCGCGGGAACGGGTATTCCGTTTCCCCCGTTCCCGCGTAAACAAACTGGATCCGCTAGACAGACAAAGACAACAAAAAAGCAGCCTATTCGGTAGAGCCGTTTTCGAATAATTTAGCCTTTAATTTTTTTATATTCTATCAAGCGTCAGCCTACTTAATACTATTGTTTCGCGATTATGCTGCTTGACGAACGCGGAACATAATATTCGTCTGTAAAATGAAAATTCTTTCTAAATAAGAAAATTATTACCACTTTGAAGCATCTCTTCAAGATTAATTGTAAATGAGTTTCACATACAATCGTGATTACATTGTGAATGAAAATGACTAGGCACAGTTCTCTGTCGGATGCCCATTATCTCAAGAGAGAAAGACAAATCACTCTGTGGGGTACTGTCTGCGTTCATAATTTCAGACATCCTTGTTTACAAGTATTATATGAGTACAGCTGTTATAAGAGAAATGAGTTCTTTGTTTCGCCAAAGTGATTTGTTATGAAATGAATCATATGCATAATAGGTTACATTATATAACAAATCCTAGTACTCATGTAATTCTATTTATTATCAGTTATTTTTTTTATACTTTAGCCATGTCTTAGAAAGAACTTCCATTAATACCTAATAAAACTTTTTACATTGTTGACATGGCGATAGAACCAGGGTTAACATGCAGGATTCTTATTACTGCAGGATAATACAAAAACTAGTTCAAGCGGAAAATATACTGTTTTACAAATTTAAAAGTATCTTAGAAGTTGGTAGCCTATTTCCAAAGTTAAAAATAAGTACATTTTTTTAAAGGGAAAATTTTTAAACATCCCTAATTCCACTCGAACAGAAAAGTGTATGTGAAACTACAGCTGTATGAAAATGTTTGTTTACAGTAAATCAACTTGTAAGTCAGATATGAATTAAATAGACTATAATTTGACAGGCGAGTGTAAATGGGAAGGCAAAGCTGGTGAATGGATGGACCACTGTTTCGTGGACCACAAGCAAAGGGTTACTGAACTGCCCTTCATCACTGTCAAGGACAAGTGGGAAGCCAAAAGGACCGAACCAGTCCTCAATTACTTCTTACTGAGATGCTACGAGAAGGTTTTCAATGTGTACCAGATTTATGATAAGAGAGGAGGTGAGAATTTTAACGGAATAATCATCATCATCATTTCAGCCACATACGCCCACGGACTACTACATTATTACGTAATCAACCGCAACAGCCCACTGCTGAGCTATGGGCCTTTCTTTACACATGAGGAAATATGTGCCATAATCTAACGCGAACCCACCGCCATCGAAAGGTAGATTTCCGTGGGTCGCTGCCGATCGCAGCCGCGCGCGATTGATCGCGTGCGACTGACGCGCGCGGCTGATGTGACAATAGTCAACGTATGAAAATGTATGGCGCCATTTCCGAAGTCTGCAACAGAAGCGTGCGGCCGACGTCTATCATTTTCATACATTGACTTGTCACATCAGCAGCGCGGTTCAGTCGCACGCGATCGATCGCGCGCGGCTGGAATGCGATCGGCCGCAACCCACGGAAGTCTACCTTAACTGTCATAATGTTTCGATTCACCCAAGGGTATTTGGCATAACACAATGAGGAACGGGAACAATGTGTGATCGTATATTTAACCTCTCACCTACCGAGGGTCATTAGCATAGTATGGACCTACCTCCATTTTTGCGACATCGCTTGATGTATCTGGTCGTTGACCGATTAAAAAACATTATACACTTTAACAATTTTGTATAAATACAAATAAATATATAATTTTATCGATAGGAAGAATGATGTGGACAGTCCTAGTCAATGACGAGAACGCCGAGAAATTCTATTTCGAAGTGGATATTTTCCTTCCCAACCTTCCGAGCAAAAGGATTGTATACAGGCAAGTGTTTACTCAATAAATAAAATGAATCGCAATAAACGTTGCGAACCTAATCCCAGAAATGAAGACGAGAATTTATGGCACGAATCTTCCGTTTGCAAATGATCATTATTGTTCAAAAGCTTTCTGATTCATCTCAAGTATTAAAGGAATAAGTTTAATTTTTCATTTCATAAAAAAACTCAATTTCTGAACTACTTCTGACAAACGCAACAGCTTATATGAATTAGCTTAGCTAAGGAGTCTGAAAGTGAGAATGAAAGTGTTTTAAATTAACTATGTATGTATTTTTAATAGCATTGTTCTATTTTACTCATGTATCTGTTTCAGGCGGCCTTGCAAATGTGAGAAGGACGCAGATTTTCTGGAACACACACAAAACGTTTACGTTCCCGTAGAAAATGTTTTCTCTATGCTGGATGAAACTGAGTCCATGAATTTTACAGTCAGAATTGGTAATGTGTCATTTTATTAAATACCTCAAATCCCTTTTATAGATAATTTTCATATGCATTAAAAGCTTAACACAAATTCGTCTATATTTAAGAAGCTTTCAAATACTTATCTACTTATTGAATTTCAAAATTTTGTTTGGAATAAACGCCGCTCTTCCGCGATACAAGCATAACTTAGTTGTAACATTGGAAATGTCTTGTTTGCATGTTGTTTTCCGTGAATTTTGATCCTATTGGTCTTTCTTCTTTAAGTTTAAGATCGTCTTTTTAAATCATCATTCTACATTTTCCATTATTTAGGGTAAGTAGATTATATTGCTACAAAGGGCTATTGAATTTAATTCACTGCCAACCACCTGCCTCCCGCTAACCATCTTTGGAAATGTTATTGTTGGGGGTTAACACATCACCATTCGAGGATCGCAGCGCAAGGTCGGAAGCGCCTATGTCAAATGAAAGTTTCTTCTAAGATAAAGGAGTACAGTTAGGTTGGCAGTATTTATAGATGCTACCACATAACCAGTAATCACTCCAGTCTTTCGCCGATAAAATTTGTAATAGTGTAGTTGAAAACTAAAACAAATGAATTCACTGGTTCATTTATCATCTCAAATATCCTAACACTATTTAGATTTTTCAAGATACGGGAATAGGTCCTGGATTATAACACAAACTCTTTTGTTCTTCTATGCTATTTGTACCTGAAATACTTTTGTTGCAAGATTCAGGCTTGTTCTCTGGGCTTGATGAACTTTGGCCTTCAAAATCTGCCACTTGAAATTTGTATAAAACAATTCGCCGAGTTCTTTACTTTTAATAGAAACAATGGGAATTTTGTGGGAACAACGTTCAATCGGGATGAAGTGTAACCTACTTCTTTATCTGCGATAACATCTAACGCTAAACAACGTGTGTTGTCACCTGTTATAGGTGAAGACGAACCTTTATGACATATTTTATTCAATTAATTATTAAAACTGTCTCGGTATACATACTATTCCTTAAATACATTCAAAAAATATACTTTTCAGGTGAAGTAGAGAACTTGCCCTTGCTGGAGACACCCGCAGGTAGCGAAAGTCTTATTCTGCTCAACAATGAAGATCAAAAATCAGATATCGAACAAGAGTAACAAAAACAGCAACCTACAAATATAAAAAAGTACACAACAATAGACTTCGTTTTGTGGAATAAAATTGAAAGCCAATATTCACCGGTTGGATAATAGCGATTGATTGATGAATGTGAAATCCAATCATTGTAAACGAGGAGATGGTATTGTTATCTATCATTATGTCCAATAATATTAAAAGTTTTGATAAAGTATTTTGTATTATTATAATATTTATATGAGCAACTTTCCAACTTTTTAAAACCATTGTAACTTCCAAGGGACCTAAATATCCAAGTTATTTTATGTCACAAAAATGTCTTTGCTCAATCACTTACTAAAACACTTTTAGTGCGTTTCTTTAAATTAAACGTGTTTAAACTATAACACTTGTTTTAGTAATTTGTAGTTATAGTTTTTCTACTTCTTTTGTAATTAAGTTTTGTGTTGTTAATAATATTGTAGTATTACTATCACATCATCTATAATTATACATTAAACAAACGCGACATACTCTTTTGTCTTAATAGTAGACTGAGGTTTGATCCCAGCATCGGGACCAATATTTGTACCAAAATAAACCTTGTTTCAAGTCTGGTTTAATTTTTATTTCTCGTACGTACGTCTTTTTTGGTACGCGAGTGCTATTCCTTTACTGATACCGATAAATTAGTACTTAACTAGATAATCCTAAAACTACTGTTAAAGTACTTATTATAAACTTTTGAAATGGGTACCTTTACTAGCGATTCGCCCCGGCTTCACACGGATGCAATCCTACTAATATTATAAACACGAAAGTTTGTATACGTATGGATGTTTGTTCCTCTTTCACGAAAAAACTACTGAACGGATTTTGAGAAAACTTTACAGTTATACATCAGAATAACACATAGTATTTATTTTATCCCTGTATTCCCACGGGAACGGGAACTACGCGGGTAAAGCCGCGGGGCGTTGCTAGAATGTTAATATACAGTAACATTCGGGAAGGAATACTGTAAATTATAGTATCAAAATTCGTTGCATAGCTTATAGAAGAACTAAGAGCATGAACAGATATGCTTATGCAGATAGTGGCTTTGTTTAATACTACGTAAGTATTTACAGAAGAGCATATACAAAATTTTAATAAAGGAGACGTTCCATCTTGGGTCTGCACATTGTGCACCAGCGTGAAATATAGAAAAAAATCTAGTGATTATCAGAAAAATATTTAAAAAAATCATTCCCATCTTTTTTTTTTTTTTTTTTTCATTAATAATAGGCAAACTATTTGTCTGCCATCTCACCTGATGGAAAGTGATGATGCAGACGACGATGGAGCATGTTTGCCTAGATAATGCCTATTCACTCTTGCCTTGAAGAGGCCCAGGTCATAGCGTTCCGAAAACAGATCCGCAGGCAGGGAGTTCCATTCCTTAGCCGTTCGCATTAAAAATGTTGAAGCGTCAGCGCCATCTATTTAACTTGCACAAAGTTAATTAAACTACAATGGATCCGCATGGAATCATACTAAAATAATACTATTTCTAACTTCTTAAGCCCAAATTCCATGTTATTGTGAATTAGTCCGACAAACACATAAATAATGTCAATTGTCAATTACCGGTCAGGTCGCAATTTTTTTTTCGTTCGCCGCGATGCTAGTTCAATGAAAATTAAAGTTTATTGTACAACTAAACTAGACAAATATGAGCAAAATCATGAATAAAACTATAGTTATTTATTTATTTTTACCTAAAAAACTGGTGTAGGTACATAGTGCAGGCCCAGTCCGCGGTGCCATGGCTGGGTCCGAAATGGCAAGGAGGAACAGCCCAGTCTCCATACATTCATTCATAGAAACGTCTCCTTTCATATTATTAAGTAACAAAAATGTTAATTTACCTATTATAAGTATTAGGTGTATTGTATACCAAAGAGTAAAATTGCTGATGCATAGGAAAAAGTAGAGCTACATATTCATATGATCGAAGTCATTTTCTTTCTTTACCCATCAGACCGTGGTTGAGAGCAAACGAACTGAAAACTTTGTGCGCAAATAAAAATATATTGGCACTGCAATCGATCTGCCGCACAAACCATTAAACTTTAAGCGCGACGATAGAAAATATCGGAAATAGCAAGCGGGACAAAGCAAAATATTCCTTTGAAAACTATTCTTCGTTGCGGCTTCATTTGCGAGCAGTTTTGGAACTTTTGTTTGAGGTGGTTTGTTCGATAGTTATAGCCGGAATAAGCTCAGAGCGCCTAGCCAAGCGGCTTTGTAAAACGTAAAGATTACTCATATAAAATTTAGTAAAATACTCTAAAGGAGTCGGTAAAGAAAATAAAATTAAACTTTATTATGCAAATATTGCATAAGTTAGTGAGTAACAACTCTTTATTGCATACCAATAAAAAATGCAATAAGTGACACAGTGATTTGAAAAGAAGTGCAAGTGTAGTTCCCGTTCCCGTGGGAATACGTGGATTAAATATAACCTATGTGCTATTCTGATGTATAAGATATATAACTGGTAAGTTTCATCAAAATCCATACAGTAGTTTTTGCGTGAAAGAGGAACAAACATCCATACATCCATCTATACAAACTTTCGCGTTTATGATATGTGTATGTATATATAAGTATTTAAAGGAAGTTTGGCAAGCTCTGTAGTTGAAGAGATAAAATGCACAACACGTTTTTATGATTTAATTGGAGCAATGAACAAAAACCGGTTGCGCGAGTGAAAATCGTGTTGTAAATCATGTGCTCGAATTATGAAAGCACGAAATTTATTACGCAAGCGTCCGGTTGCAAATTTTCATTTTATAGAGTATAATTTTCTATACAATACAAATTTATTTGTGACATTCGACTCTTTTAGAATGTCAGTGATTTATTTTACAGCCTGGATGTACAAAATTTTTATTTAATCAATAAATACCTACTTCAGAGCAGTGTGGTTAGTGAGCCCGCCTTTTATGCGTGAGGCTCGGGCTCGAATCTTGGTAAGGACATGTAAAGTGAGTGCACCAATGAGTTTTTCAATAACTTAGATACTTAGGTATGTACCTACATATTGGTCGCTAGCTCGAAGGTGAAGGAAAACATCGTACCGAAACCCGCAGGCCCTAAAATCAATTATAAGGAATGTGTAACAGAGATAAAAAATAACAAAGATACAAAGTTGGTTTGGGGTTTTGGTTCCAAAGTTTAGGTTGGTGAAAAGGATATAGAATATTGATTTATATATACTGAAGTAGGTACCTACGTACGTATGAACTTACAACTTATAAGTTTGAAGATACTATTACAATTTAATTTGTCTCTAAGTATATAAAATAAATTACGAACAGTCACCGGATGCTTTTAGGAACGAGGAAGTTTCAAAGACGAAAGGCTTCAAAGAGACATATTCGCAAAATGGCTCTGCACTAATTTAGCGAAAATTAGAAAAGGCGTTGCAGACTACAAAGGGCAGAACACATAAAGCCCCAGTGGCAACGCAGTGGCTAAGTGAATAAAAGACGAAAACTTTATACTTCGCGAAAATTTATTGAAACAACTGACCAAACTGTCAGTAATTTGTACGGAAATATAATTAAATTTAAATGCGACTACACAAATTGCACTACGTCTGTATATTCACGGAGGGTGCACGGACGTTTGACAACTCATTAAGTTAGACAGCGCACGGAATGCTCTTCATTATTTCTTGGCTTCAGCAAACAGTAACCGTGGCAGCCTTTTCCAGCTGCTCGAATGGCTAAAATTTGAATATCTACCCATCTTTATAGAGCTGTACGGCAAATAAGTTTGGCAGGAGTATTATTTCAAATTGGAAATGGAACGGGTAACGTCTTTGTTGCAAGCTCGGGCATTGTTTAAGAATTGATTATAATAGCCAGTACTGATAGGGAAACGAAGGTTCATTCGTTTAGTTAGCGTTTGCTTGATTGTAATCTTAATATACACTAAATTAAAAAGGTTAATTGCCGATGTCTGTATCTATAAGATATTTAAAATCATGAAAAACCACTGCACCAATTCATACGCCGCTGAAGCCGAGTTAAGGGTAACTATTAAGAACTACAAGTCAGTGACTATATATACTTCTTTAGAGTGTTGCGCAAATTTTGCTAGCGCTATATAAATCCTCTCGCATGTCGAACTAGATGTCAGAGCTAATGTAAAGCCCATGCATCTCGCATTATTTTTACAAAACCCCTTTCTCAAAACTGATAGGCAATGGGACAAATGCATAATGATATTCATTATGCAGTCAAATACAGAACACATGGTAGCAACGAAATTTGTTTTAATTCTATCGGAGCCGGCTCCATTCGCCAAAATAAGCAATTATGGCAAAATGCTTTTAACGCTCATTTTCTCGAATGGAAACTTTCCAAATAGGCTAGCTCGAAATGCTCTTTGTTAGTCGCATCTCAGTAATAAAGAACGCTCTTATGCAACCAGGGTGTACGTTGGCACGTCGAGGTTACTAGCGCTGAAAGTTACTGTGGCGCCTCTCGTCACCTCAACGTGAGTAGGCTTATCTCAAGATTCTCAACGATGAAAGATTTCGCACCTTACTCCACAAAAACAAATTCACACCAAAAGATGTAATTAAGAAGAAAAGGTTGCAAATGACATCATTAATTTCTGTAATTCTTATAGTCACGTCTTTTTGTATAGAGACAATCACATTTTTTTTTGCTTAGCGATTTCTTGAAATATATTATGTATATTAAAAAAACATTTCTGAATTTTACATCCACCAGAATCACTTATAGCTGCTAAGGAATAAATCATCTTAATTCAGTAAAATCCAATCAAATATTATTAACATGCAATAAAATAATTAGACAATAACGTCAATACCACGCTGGACCTGACTAATTTAATATCTAATTCTTAGGGATAAGATATAATTTAGAAGAGAAAAGACAGAGCGGATATTTGATAGCAAACACCAAAGTTTACTGCTCAACAACACGCATCTTGAAAGTAATTTATTTCAAACAGGAATAGTACGAGTGTACCCTCGTCACTCAAATTTCCGTATTCTGAGAAATTTCTGAGAAGTTTGCTACATTACTGAGGAGAATTACACCTTAGCATCAAATTGTCCGCATCGGAGTCTGCCCTTGGATTACCCGACACCGGCAGATGGCGTGCCATCAGCTTGACGTCTCCTACTCATTTGCCTAGAACTAATTTCACTGAAATTAATTCCGGACAGAATGTAACTCCGACAATTTATACCACTTTGTTCTCATTACTCCGCACACAAGCACATAATGGTACTTCATTTTATATTTCTGGATCTCAATGTCAATGAGATATTTCTAAAACAGATTCATTTGAGCACGTAGCACCTTAAGAAAGAACTACCTAATTGTGTCGACAGTTATAATAATATAGTTTTCTATAACATATTGAAAGTCGGTAACCGTGTTAAAACTTTGAAATCGGTAGCCTATTATGTAAAATATTATAAGAAAAAGAAATTAGGTAGGTACCTATTTGATTGTTCAAACCAATTAACGTAAAATAATAAAACATACATACATCTTACGCATCTTTCCCATTAGGGTAGGCAGAGACATATAGCTAAATACTACGAATCTTGCAAATCTCTCGCATTTCATCCACATCCATCAAAATACAAATTTTTTGAGTCCTCCATTATCTGGCTTTTCTTTAAAATAATAACATACTTAACTTAAATTGTGAGTACCATATGAAAAAAACATAACATTAACTTTAATTAATGAAATACTTTTTTTGACTAAAAAATATTTCATTATTAAATTAAAACAGAATCCCAACGGAATGATCAATCGAGTCTCTCAAGATTACAACGAGCTTGAGAGGAAGCCCATTAATTAAGTGTGGACTGTGGACTGCTTGCGAAAGTAACATTTCGTAAATTTAATAAGGCAGTTTTTCATAAAAGTGACTTGAAATTAAAAAAGAGTATTAAGTAAACAAGTTTAATTAAAATAACTCACTCACAAATACGCTCACGCGACCAGAGTAGGTTGGTAGGAATATTCCACTAGTGTTTTTTTTAATCCCTGAATGTGGTGGTGGACAGGTGGTGATCCCATCATCGAGCCGGGTGCTATTACACATATCTTAGAAACTATTCTGGAGACAGCGTGAGCAAACCCCTCAATATTATTATAGCTGTAGGTCTTCCTAAAATTAAGTAAACAAAATGAAATAAAATATGTTTTGATTCACTAGCAAGCTAGTGATAAATATTTATGTTAGTTTTTAAAAATCTTATTCATACATGGTTTCACCAGGAACCGAGCCTTATGCATAGGAAGCGGACCGCCGTATTCGTAATAAGTGTAAGTAACAAAATATGAGAGTAAGTTATATTGCATTTGATCATCTTTTCCAATTCTAGAGTCCCGGACATTGAAAACGCATGCGAACCCAAAACGTGCTCTTCTGGAAAACTTAATATTTTTATAAATAGAACTTGTAATTTTTCTTTCAAAAGTGTTTAACACAAACTCACTCAAATCCTTCAGTGATTCCCATAGTCGTAGAGTACACGCAATCATTACAAGAACACGCTGTAACTATCTACATATATCCTCAGCACACGATAGCACATAAATTCTAACACAGAAAGCAATTTGCCTGAAACATGTTCCTTCATGGGTCGACAAGGATTATAGTTTCTATTGTATACCTACAAACAGACATAGATATTAATCTAGCACGTAGTTTTTGTAAAAACTAAAATACCAAGAATTTTCTTCTAAATTTTGATATAAACTACTTATTTATCTCTTACATAGTCACAGCACCTGATGAAAATTGCAAAGTTTTTTACTATTCAGGGATATAAAGAATAATACCTATTCAGCCCAAAAATATTGAAAACGTCTCAATGAATAAGACCAACATATAAACCGATATAAAAACCATGTAATGGTAATGCTACATTTGAATACCTACCTAAAAATAATAGCACTCAAAAGCTAGCTATAGGAGGTTAGTACGACCAACTAGTGAAAGTACGAAACTGTGATTGTTACAAAAGGTGGCGATATAACTTTTTTAAGATAGAAAGAAATAGCAAAACAGAATTTTATTAAAATCATTATAACAAACATAATTCAATTAGGTACTAGATCGCTTTAATACTAAGTAATTCATCTATAAACCTGGATATGAAATCCTGACTTAATAAATTTATTTATTTATTTAACTTCATGTACCAAGAAAATGTACACATAGCGAACTTAATGCCTAAAGGCATTATCTACCAGTCAACCAATCCAATTAAATCCAATTTAATTACCCAAAGTGGTATGCTAATACTGAATTATGAATTCTATAATTGCTACAGCTAATTCTCATGTATCTACTATGACATGTATTCACAAAACTATTCATATTTGATCAAAGGTTATTTCGACAAAATTTATGACGTCATGATTGTAGCGGGTAAATTTTCAAACGTACTTTTTTAGGCGTCCTATGCCCTTTATAAAGAAACTATCATTCAAAACAGACTAAACACATGCTTTTTTGAAAATATACCTCAACCATTTATATAAACTAATTAGAATTAATATTAAAAATTCCACGTTGAATAATCCGACTTGTATGGCGGCCTACCACTGGCTTGTCCCACTTCAAATTGCGCTCAAAAAACGACTCATTAGAACACGAAATTTTAACGTATCTTTTATCAAAATATCTTATTTAAAAGATATTTACTCCATTTCATATTCAAAATTTCATATACAAAAACTTTACTAACTATTAAATAAAAAAACTGAGAAGCTAATATGTTTTTGTCCCGCTTAAAACTGCTCTTTTGTTTCATATTTAGTTAAGTGATTGCATGCCAAATTTTTGTATCGTACCACCCACTGTTTGTCGGACCCCAACTTGTGCGTGGAGAGGATGGCGTATACGTAAGTTTTTACATGTTCGCATATTTTATTTCATTGAGTTTATATTTTGGTGTAGGTACACAATTTTTATTATTTGTTAATAGAATTCCAAGATTTAAGAAAACTCAGTTTTATAATACTTCCTTAGCGGATGCCTACACTGTATAAGCTATCTATGTGAAACATTTCAAGTCTATTTTATTTATTTTATTATTATTTTATTTTATAATTGTATTTTTGGTATGTTTGTAGCGAATAAACTAAATGATAAAGTAAAAATGTGTGTAAATTAAAAGATAAAGGACAAAATGAATGGAAAACTTCTAGTTTTTTATACTGAATGTTGCCGCTAGTTGCTAAGTACACCTCGTATAGCCCTAATCACATCATTTGGGAAAATGAGTTTGTTAACCTGTTCAGCCCATTCGAACATTAACCCCAAGGGAGGTACCTACCTAAGTGGAAAGTACCGACAAAGAGATACTAATTATTCTAAGCCCTTCAATCGTTAGGTATATCTACGAGATACGATCTACGTTTTCAATTATAATTTAGCGGTTCATGTTAATTTATACAACTGCATCTGTTATTCAGAAATGATGTACGAGTAAAGCAAAGAGACTAAAATATAATATGACTACTATATTTTAATCTCCTTGGAGTAAAGCGTAATCATTTTTAATATCCATAGTCTATTTGCGCATTAGGTACTCCTCGCGTAAAGGATCTTAATGTTCATCATAGTCTTATAATGAAACTAGATCTATCATATTTTGAACCGTAGCGCCTCAAGTACCTGCTAATACAATTTCGATGAATGAAGTGTCAGTCGATTTGTAATATGGTCCGAGTGACACAGGCTACACTTTTATCCGACTACGGCAAAGCCTAAACGAAGGGTTATGTTTTTGCCGAGTCGGGCTAAATGTAATGGAACGTTTGTTTGTTCAATAACACCATATTACGTATGAGTTGGTTTTTTAATTATGTTATGCTAATGATACATACACAAAATAAAATAACAGTGCCCTGATTTCGTGAACTGGGATTATATTTTCCTAAGTTACTATAGCAAATTTGCCACTGAAATTGTTATCAGTAGCGACAATTTTCATGAAACCCGCACCCATTCTGTGCCATGCGAAACAAGCATGAAATTTGCTGAATTTTATCTGCGGTTGGACAAAGGCTCACACACAAATGAACAGAATACGTTATTTCAACATGAAAACAGCGCTTTATTGTGCAAATATTGGTCATATTTAACACTGGAGGTTTTTTATTTTTTAAATTTTGTACAAAAGTTACGTAGGTTTAACGTCAAATGTTATCAAAAATTCATTCAATTCAATCATTTTACTACGAAACGACGCTTTTAGCTAGAGACTGTCTGAAAACATAATAACTCTAAGCACCGTTTTGTGGCAAGGCTAAGTATATTTGTAAAGATGGACACGCTATGTCCTACATCAAACAACACAAATCTTGTTCATGCTGACAACGCTGTTGAGTGCCTGCTATAAGTCACCTATATATAAATGTGAAATAAAACAACGAAGAAATATCGAGGGCAATTATTTATTTAAAACTAGCGACCCGCCCCGGCTTCGCACGGGTGCAATGCTAATACTAAAACCTTCCTGTTGAATCACTCTATCTATTAAAAAAACCGTATCAAAATCCGTTGCGTAGTTTTAAAGATTTAAGCATACATAGGGACATAGGGATATAGGGACAGAGAAAGCGACTTTGTTTTATACTATGTATTGATATAACAGAATAATAGTGTTTTGATATACCTGTTTGCATAAATGTATCTAAAAAACTTTACACCCCGACTAAATACTCAAGTATCATAATGTATTACCAACTAATCCGTCTTGCATACCAAAGCAACTGTTATCATTAGTCATAGAGATCCGAACCCTTGTACACGCCAGACGCAGAGCACGTGACATTGGCATATCAGTGACAGCTGCCCTATATCTTGGCCCTACATAGGTATACATCACAGACCTACCCCGATGCAGCGTAGCGAGATAGATTTGTCACGCCATAATAAGATGATTGATAAAGGTGGTAGATGCAGGCAATGTGCCATATCTAATAGGAAATCGTGGATATACTTATTGATTAATTATGTTTTTGTACCTATATTTAATATTATAATTTATTAATTAGTTATAGTTTGTTAGTTACAGTGAAGCTAATATAAAGTGTGTAAAAATATAAGCTTTTAAGGATAGGGACAAAATTTGTCCTAACCAATCCTTGTCAAAACCAATACTATCTGTGTACCTATTGTGTATTTTTATATTTTTATTTATACTAAAACTACTACTATTGTTAAATTCAGTGCACCACCTACCTTTATCTGTTTATTTCGTTTACATGAATCCTAATGTTGTCTGGAAGAAATCTCTTAAAGCAATAAGACCTCCAAATGTACTTATTTAAATAATTGGGTCACTTATTGCAAAATTTTATTGTTGTATCTTTAGCTATACCACATAAGTTTAATTACGGGATATTAAATTTGACGCAGTTTCATTTAGCAATGATAAACTAAAAAAAAACTTATTGTTGATCTCTATTATTCTATGCGCCATTTTTTTTGAGCCATTTTTTGTGCCAGATCAAATCCCAAATGTTGAATATTGGACGCTTTCAGATGAGCAAAGATAGTCGTAGATAGTAGACCTGCTAAACACATAAGTGTTTTTATTAGATACCATGAATTTAATGCATCCTTAATGTCGTACAAATCTATAAGAAACGAACGAAAGTACTCGCATGCTTCAAAAATTACATAATTTTAAGTGGTAATGAAAAATTCCATCTACAAATATTAAATTTGAGTTGGCATTCGTATAAAGCTAGAAATTGTCAACTTGAGGTATTTTACTTTGTACATTTTGATGTTTGAATTCAGAAGATTATTAAACTTTGAATGTCTGTGTCTGTTCATAAAATAAGATCTCAGACAGCGACCTTTATGAGACCCAGAATATAAGTAATAACTTTTTATTGCAGAAATGTTTTACATTTTTCATATTAAGAATTGACAAATTGTATAAAAAGACATTTTTAAAACCCCTAGCGTACTTAAACAAAATTTGTGTACCTACTCTGTTACAAATGTGTAAATAATTAAATGATTTTCTTCTAAAGTTTTTGATAAATTGTTAATAAATTGCTAATACACGCTCACCTCTGACGTTGGAGGGTCAAAAAAATCTGGTGTAAAGTGGGTATGATTATACCCACTTTACAGTTTTTTTTAGGCATGGAATAAATCTGCCGACCTCCTCATAGATACAAGTATGAGGTATAAGAAAAGTTATGAGATGTATTATTATTTTAATCAGTTAAGAACCGCCGGTTCCAATTGGAACCGAGACACAATTAAAAATCTACTGTGTCTGTGATTCATGGTCTGAGAGGTTAAAATAGGTTAACCTAAACGCTCGGTCACTCCTCTCCTCTGGCGCAGTCGGATAAAAAGACTCAAAACAGTTGTGCTTGCAAAATGGACTTCTCCAAACGTATTTGCCTTCTAATGCGCCTGATACTCTACCTACACCGTCGTCGCCGTGGGTATTAAAAAATACAATGTAAAACTTGCAGCAAGCCTGTTCTAAACAAGACTCGTAGCAACGTTGAATTATTCCCAATGCATTCTAGTGCATGGCTGTATATTGTGTAAAATGCAACGAGTCTCGCAGACTGAAAATCCAAAACAGTTCGTAGTCTACGAAATTAATACAATATTTTTGTAATATAAATCTTTTTTTTAACATAAAAATAAATATTTTTAACGTATGGCCAAATGGTAAAAATCTGAAAATTGTACACGTTCTTCATATTTCAGAATTCAAAAGACTTTAAAAGCAGAGTGCATTAGGTAAGTTTTAAATTTTATTGCTTGAGTCCAACTTCTTAGAAGTCATAAACAATATTACGAATGAAATTGCTTTGCAAAAGTCATGCCAAGTGTGAGGATAAACTTAAAATATTGCACTCTGAGATAACGGTCTCTAGTGAATAATTACTGAAAATTAAGAAAAACTTAATTCCTAAATACGCAGCGAATAATATGTTTTCAAGGCAAATGGACTTAGGTAGAAAGTTTTCTTTACATTCTAGTTTTTTCTCTGATGATTTCTCGGACATTACTCGTATCCTTCAAACACGCGATCCGACTGAATTTGGACAAGAATCCAATAAAAGTGGATAATTTCTACGATCTGACTCGTACTAACGCACTCCGTTCGTATAATTTTAATTTCAAGAAAAAAATCATGAGACAATAAGCCGCCAGAGCACAATAGGGTTGTGTCCTACCTAGTCAAATCAGTTACTTTTTACGATCTGTCAAAACGAAATTTTACTATGGAAAATGTACTGAAATAGCAAACCGTGACGTCATAGTTTGTAGTACTCAATTGCAGCACTTTTTTTGATTGATTTATTATTTTTAAATTTGCTATAATTGTAAATTGAAAATCGAAATACATATTTTGAGGTGTTTTGGGATAATCTTTTTAATGTATGACTACTCGCTATTTAATTTCGATGCTGTCAACTACTCAATTATCAGTATACCCCGCAGTACCTAAAATATGATATAGCACTATACAATCTTCAACTCTTCATAATTATCACTTAACACATAGGAGTATTAAAAAAGTATTTATCACTTTCTAACCGCATACAAATAAAATTATAGCTCGTCATATCTCAATTACATAGACATAAAATTCTGCAAATATTCAGCTCATAACGCGAGTAACACATAGGCCGCGTAAACGAACCGTACTCATTTCGCCAGCTCACACGCCTCGCCTCATTCTAGAGGCCGGTCACGTTTGACAAAGATGAGGCATGCAGATCTCTAACGAATGTTTGCTTTGACTCACATCGAGACAGATTTGTATCCGAGTCTTCACTCTAAATATTTTCCATGTTCATTTTACAGATGGTCCAGATTGTAGAGGATAGAAATATGTAAAGCTATGAATTGAGTTGTAAGATATTATAAATATTTATTTATCTTCTGAACATTGTATTGATCACACTGTAAATGTAAAAAATATTAATAATAAGAAGATAGACTATGTATGATACTCCTAATATAAGGAGAAATGTAATGACAAAGAAATATGCTACATACTTACATATATATTTATAAACATAATCCTCCTTCTGGTGCAGGTGCAGCGTCATTATAATGAATAATGAAATTGGTAAAAGGTTAGGAACAAAATTGCAGACACATTGGGCACATTTTTTGAAAACTTTATAATCTGTTTATTATCTATAAAATGCTTTAATACAGTTCCTGTATCGACAAAGACTGAGTTGATTTCAGTATATGAAAATTGACTTCCTAATCAGACACATAACAATTTTATGAATACAAGCCAACAGCGGGACATATTACGGCTCGTTTTTATGGCATGAATAAGAGCCACAAAAATCACAAACCACTTTTGGGGATCACAAAAAATAAGGAACTGGTGTGAAATTTAAATATTTTTATCATATTATGACACCTTACGTTCTAAACGAAATATTAACGACCAAAAATACATTATTATTTGGTACTATTTGTAGAGTCCAATACAAACACATCATTAATAATTGCGGGTTGAAACCTGTATAAACTATTGAACGTTCTAGAGTAGGTATGTACATATTAATTTAACTAGAATAATCATGGCATAATTAATACGTTTCTGCTATTAAAATAAGTATTTGTATCATATTCAAGAGAAAATAGAAAATAAACTAAGAATAGATATTATATGAGACTAGGTCACAAAGGAGCTTAGTATCTAGGAGACAAGATGAAAGTCCTCCTTATTCTTGTTATCATAGTGCAATCTTCGGAGCAATTGTCCTTTAATGACACCACAATTTAAATTAAGCGTCAAAACTGACTATATATTTTTTAATCTATGTCATTGCTAGTCAAAAAATAGTTTTTACATTTGATACAGCATATAAAAATACTAATAAGGTGTTCCAGAACAATGTGGAGTTTATTCAGTTCTTACTTTTCCACCACTTTTAAAAATACTTCAAACTTACTTTTAGAGAACTGTTTGTACAGTGAAGAGTACATGAAGCGAGAGTCTGACCTCTTAGGCGATAGTAATAAGAAGGTTACAAAGACCAATGTTTCAAGCTCTACATGTTCTTGACTACGAGTATGTCGTGATTTGCAAATATATCTTACTAGCTTTTACCCGCGGCTTCGCTCGCGCACGCTTATGTCACCCCCTTAGGGGATATATTTGTCCTTTCTTAGTGGATGCCTACACTGTATAAGCTATCTACGAGTATGTGCAAAATTTCAAGTCTCTAGACCCAGCGGTTTAGGCTGTGCATTGATACATCACCAATCAGTCAGTTTATCATTTTATATTTATAGATATCAACTTAAAAATAACAACTCACATAACAAATAACAATTTACTAGGATCGATTTAACAATAGTGCAGTAAAACAATAGTCCGGTACCCGGCTTCTAAAGGTAGAATAACCAAGTGAAATTTTATCTCTTGAAACAACAGCGCCAGAGCAGTCAGTTTCGGCTGACAGTCGAGTGTCCGACATACATTCATTAGGTATTCCTTTGTCCCATCGATCTTTGTTCCGTCAGTGCATGGGGCTTTTCGGATAGGACACTGCGACACAGAACATCACTTTATACTGCGGTCACTTTACCTATACATTGTGCTCGCTCCTCGTATCTCAAATTGCTTGAAGATCAGAGAACACAATACATAGCATTGTGTACTGGCTTTAGGGAAAATGACGAAATTTCTCGTAGTCAGGTGCACTGTATTTTGTTAATCCCTGGCCTCTGTGATTGGATCATATCCTTACATAATACAATAACGTTCTATAATTTTCTAACTGATGAAAAAACAATCTTAAGCCTTTTATCCCCGAGGGGGTAGGCAAAGGTATTCCATTTCTGGATATAAGTAAGTACCCCCTTTTCACGAGATATTCTTTGGACCCCTGAACTTGATTGGTGGTAATCCCATAGCCGGCCCGGGGACCTGCGGGTTTCCTCACGATGTTTTCCCTCACCGTCGAGAAAGTGATAAATATGTACGTAAGTTTTTGAAAAAGTCATTGTTACATACCAGGATGCGAACCCGAGCCTCACTGATTTTCATCACGTGAAGCAGGCTCTTTAACCGTAAGGCTTTCACTGCTAATTGATGAAAGTGAGCTCCGATTAGTAATTCCAGCCCATAGCTTTTTCTTCAGGTGTAAGATGAGAATTGTAGCTTAGGAATGAGGTAGGTACTATGAGTTTCTGAAAAAGATAATAAGTCCGATTTCGTTATGAACCATCAATATTATTGTACGGAAGGTATTTATAATTGGTTTATTTTACAACTAGCTCAATACAAAGAAAAATACAAATATGTATATAGAGATATAACCTGATATAACATAGTACGAGTAACAAAGCGTTATGTGATTCATCAATGTTTTACTGCACGTATTATAATAATGAAATACTAAATAAAAAAAATACTTCTACTCCAAACAACAATGAACTAAGGTGATGCCTAGAAGTTCGATTAATACAATTCCGTTTCCGTCATACAACAGTCGGAGACATTGTAGAGGCTTTGAGCTTGTTATCGTAATTGTAGATACTATCTAGTATCTAGAGCGTTTCACGAGACGAACAAATCCTTTGATATAAGCCTATGTACAAGTTTCACGAAATTGTACTCGTATTATATTCTCTTTTCTACTACTCTAGTAACTCATTACTGTAGGTTGAGGGATACTTATTTATCTTTCCTAGTACCTACGTAAGGAAACAAGATGACCGAGAAACTTATATGTAACGGAAAAACCTCTAATGAAGGGCTGATTGTATTATTGGTAAAAATCATAATCACAAATTTCTTTCTTTCTATATTTCTTCTTAGCGAACTTCTGCTATGTCATCATTATTTCAGATAATTGCTGTCCACTACTGGACAAAAGCTGAAACAATGTCAATGTAAAAGAAATTGTTACTTAATTATATTCTGTTGTCGGTAACGAAGTGATGATCTATAGGTGTTTCCTTATCTATGTTGTAGTATCGGTCATAATCTCCTACGCGAACCCACCGCAGATTGGGTGATAGTATTAGATCACTGAGAACTTTTCAACCACACATGAGTAGGGCTTATGGCTTAAAAAACTTCAATTGTGCATGTTCACTATGAAAATTGGCATTAACGGTTCAACGTGCTTTCCGAAACACTCTACGAAACACTTTACGAAAAACTCGTGATTATAATGCCACTTGCTAGGCGGTCAAAAAAAATGCATTTAATGTATCCAACTAATTCACTTCTATATTTTATGTAGTCTGTCTGAACATCTTTACAGATATAATATCATAGCTTAATGTAACAATTATATGAATACTGACTGATACACAAACAACAAAATAAACAAGTCATACAAAGCGACATAGATCCTGCCTGGGTTCCCGCAAACAAATGAGACGCTAATTGCCATAAATGCAATTTTGTAACAAGTATTGCCGTAATATTGTTTGTGTGTTTGGTAGTTTGGCTAATAGTTTATAGCCCTTACAGGTCCCTAAATACATGCAAGTGCAACGTAACGTATATTGTACGTTATAATATCTCAAAAAGTAACAACTAATAACATAGTTCTGAAGAAGGCGCGATGCATATTCCTTTGACTTGACTCCAAATATTTCGTTGTACTTTGTCTCTGTTTTACTCAGCTTTGGACCATGAACTTACTTACTCTACTTAGCTTGTCAATTGTACAGATAAATAAGTACCTAAACTCCTAATAAGATATATTTGTATTGTTATTTTCCTTCCCGTAGCTAATTGTTCCTCGATTTATTCAAATACTTACAAATATCTAGCTCCAGTGGTTGTAGGCTTTGTGTTATCTAAGAGTCAGTCAGTCACGGTATTATTTTATAGGATAAATACGAACCAGTGATGGGCTCACCACCTATCACGTTTAGGGGTCCAATATATCTCGTGAAATGTGGGTATATCCAGTAATGGAATACCTCTGCCTACCCCCTCGGGGATAAAAATGGTGTGAGATTATATTTATATATAGGAACCGGTTTATCATACGAGTATGGTCTTGATATTAATAAAGTAAAAACAGTATGAAAAAAAATTAAACCATATTACACAATATATACCATACATACTCGTAAGACTAAATTACAGTGAATTCTACTTAGGTAAGTATGCACACACACTGTCAGGGTGTAGAAATCAATTGGCTAGATTACTAATACATATTTATCATTTTGGAACTTTTTAAAACGTAGAAACTCCTCTAAGCTATATTTAGCTCCATGAAAACAAATCTGAAAATCGTAAGATTATGAAGGCAAGCAGTGCATGTAGCGTAAGTATTCATACGTGTTGGGCATTCTGAAATCGCATTGCAGATACTTCCAGAGCGCTCTCGGAGTGACTGTAGAATTTATTCAAGCTTCGCCTCTGTAAAAAATTGTTACAGCACAACGAGAGTTCTTTGTTAAAAATTGTAAATCAAAGCCAATAAAATACAATTATGGAGAATAATTAATTATTAACTTTCTGATTTTTACATATTTATTTACAAATTTACTTTCTGATCGGAATTTTTTTTAGCAGAAGGATGTCTTAAGTTGTTGTTGAAATTCAAAGGTACGATACTCGCATATTCAAATTTAAAAGAAATATAGTCAACTAAAGTATTCTTAGTTACGAAACAGAGAATTATCCCAGGGATAATTTGCACAATGTTTGCATTATCGGCAATGTAAGTCAAAGGTGATAAGATTAGTGATAACCCTAACAGCTCCATACGTCCACGTTGATTATTCTGATTGTTTATAACGATGGCAAAAACACACATTTAAAAATAGATTTTTTAAACATATTTCATGCCTAAAATTCCTGAATCTGTAATGAGATCCTTCGCTCAAACAAGAACCGACCTAGGAAGCTGTATTCTAGGGCGCTATGAAGATGGGTCGAGCAAATATTCGTTAACTATTCCTTTGTCGCAAGTTGCTCGCGTGATGAGCGCGTCAACGGCAGCTACACTATACGGCAGGTTGTGAACTCAAAATAGCAGACAGTTTTGTTTTAAGTTTCTTATAATAATTGGTAACTGGAATCCCAAGGAATAAAAATAATAAAATTACTAAATGATTATTAAGGCTAACACAAATCAAATATGTCGCAAATCAGAGTAACATGGCGTTATAAAAGTCACACGCGGATACTGTGATACTTATCAAAATCGAGCAGAAGACACATTTTTGAAAGGTTCCTTTTGAATCAATTACTTTTGTAGTCTAAATTTAATCATCGGTAAAAATTTCAGGTGGTCCTATTTTGGGTTCGCTTGTAGAGGTTTACAAATGTAACAAAAGGACCGGACGATTCTAAAAACGTTTGAGAAAAATGTCTGATTTTTTTCTTTAAATGTTTTTGCTTTTTGCATTATACCTGCCATTATCCCTTTGTCAAGATAACAGGAATGCAGCCAGTCTTCTAAACACTGTTTCACATTGAGAACCTTTTTTCCCTGTAAATATGATTTAAAAAATTCATTGTCTTGCATTGAAGATCCTTTTTTGTTGAAAAGTCATCAATCAATTAATTTAAGAAATCCCTAAAACAAGTGTCTGCACAGAATGTGTGTTAATAGGTCAATCACAAAACGTAATTATCACAAAAATAATCTAAACAAGAATATTGCTGAATAACAACTAACAATATACTAACATAATGTAGAGTACAGATAGTCTCATGAATCCAACAAACCTTTCCTGAAAGCATTTGGAAATGCATGAGAGAAGTTTCAGCCTCTTCCGAGTAGGCAACTACACCACGAGTACCACGACACGAATGGCTTTGTATCCACATGCGTTCATACAATTTGCGGTCGCTTGGTGAATCGAGGATGCAGCCAGGCGAGACTTGTTGCACGTTGTTTCGACGACAATAACAATGCAACTTAACCGACGTCGGTAGTTGTATGTTATGGATGCATTTTACTACCTACAACTACTGGTAATACTAACTTGGGAAATTGTAATCTTGAAATTTAACTGAAGACATAATCCCTACTCTCTACTTATATAATAAATACGGAAGCAACTCTGTCTGTTTTTTGTTACCTTTTCAGGCTCAAACGATGGCTCTTGATGAGTTACACCTTGAGAATGGACGATAGTTTACACCTTGGGAAAGGACATAGGCTACTTTCAACTTTCAAATTTGAGTTTCAACATAGTAGTTCAAATTAAGTAAAATACCATGGTCCGGCGATAAGCTCACCACCTGACACGTTTAAGCGTCAAAAATACACGAATTGAATTCATATTTTATCTTTTTTTTATGATAAAAAAGAAGGCAAACGAGCAGACGGGTCACCTGATGGTAAGTGACGTCCGTCGCCCATGGACACCTGCAACTCGAGAGTTGCAACTGCGTTGCTGACCTTTGAGGTGGGAGCAGAGGGAGGGGTGGAGGGGGGAGGGGGGGTGGAATTTGGGCCTCCGGTTACCTCACTCACTCAACGAAACGCAATGCATTGCTTTACGCTGATTTTCGGCCGGCCCAAGCGTGCCGAAGCATGGCTCTCCCACGATTACATCTGCTAACCCCCTCCCTGATAAGGCTTAGGTATATTTATTTTTAGTTAAGTATTTATTTTTATTTTCAGTATTTCATGAAGTGCATTTTTTTTAATCCATCCAAGAAAAATAGTAGGTATAATAGGAAAAATAATACTAAGTTTTACCACCTACATACTAAATACCTAATGAAATCCTAGTCGTATATTCAATTGCACACATATCGTGGTCGTGCCTGCAGCTTTTTGGCTTAACAACGCACTCGTGGCTTCTAGACTATTCTATATAAAAAGTAATCTATCTGAATCCAGCACGCAAACTAATCGTCTAAATTACATATAAATCCGTTCACCCGTCTGCGTGGTTGACTAATAGACATCAATAGAATCTAAACGTTCGCAATTTATATAAAATTTGTTTTTAATGTGTGTCGTGTGTCTACATGCTATTGGCAAGAGGATGGCAGGAGGTCGACATGGAGGATGCATGGAGGACGACAACACTGGATAAATATTGAACATTTGAGCAGACGATAGATTATACATATATTCGGGTTACATAACAGATAATGTGAAGAAACTTCGGTACTTTTAACTATCATAAAATAAAATAGCAGTGATTGCCCTTCTCTTGCGCGAGGCTTAGGTTCGAATGCTGGCGAGGCCATGCATACCCAAAGAGTTTTACAAAAACTTTCGGATATATTTATCACTAGCCACACAGTGAAGGAAAACATGGTGAGGAAACCAGGAAGGTGATTGGATCACCAGCTGTGACGTTTCGGGGACCAATGAAATTTTGATACCTCTACCTTCCCCTCGGGGATGAAGGAGAGCATACTTTTTATATATAACATGTGAATATTTTTCGTAGGTCTAAAGTTGCTGTAGTCTCAGCTCAATAGTCCAGGCAGTTGCATAGCAGTGTGTGCATTTTGTACTTATTTGGGGTCGGCGCACAAACACGGACTATTCTATGTTATTTTCGTATTGAACGCGCGTTTTTATTTGTGTAATAAAAGAAACACACCTCAACAGAGTTTATATGTTGATTCATTCTAATTGTCTTTGTACATTATGTTAATTTATATCTAGTCACCTAAGTATTTATCTTCGTATTTGGTCAACATAATGAATATAACGTAGATGTTATGTACATTTATTATAAATATATTAAATTACTGTGTGGATTCTACAAAAACAGCACAATCCTACCCTTTCTATGAGTGTGACAGCTAGCAAGATTTTATTTATTTTATTTTATTATTATTTTCATAGGAAAACCAACAGCACATTTACAAATATGGGTAGGTACATTAAATTTTATAACTAAACTTAGAATGTAATTTATATTGCCAATTACAGGTTTTCACACTGATTCACACTTACACTACACGCTAATCGTGCACATTAAAATTTTTTTTTACATAGCTCAGACTAAATCCTCAACCAATCACGGGAAATCTAATGGATTCTACCTACATACTCGTAGATCCAACTGGGCTCTTATAGGTTGATTTTGACAATTCTAAGAATACTACTGTAACGTTGTCACTGCTACCTCTTTACTGTTCTTGTTTAGTTCTTAAATTTTAATTTCCTTTCGGACCATCAAGTTGATTTCGTGTAAAGTTGAATTGCACATTTTCCTTTTGTTGTATCGGTTGATTTGGACGAATTTACTCTAAGTCCGTTGATAAGATCCATTCTCACTAAATTAATATAAATAAATTAGAACATTTTTGATTAAAGTTCGACAATATACTACCCAGGAACCTAAATTATATTTTAAGTTCCTTTTTCTCAATAAACACCAATCAAATGTGAAAACCTTGTTTAAATTTTTACCCAGACTTCCTCCAGCCTCCGGTAAAACTACTTACTAGTGTCAATATAACCAAATTCTCTTTGTTTTACATTTATCTTGATGAATTGTTGTTTTCTTTGTTCGTACTCGAACAATCCTCTCAATTTCCGAAAATACAAATACCACGATCTTTGTCCTCACAATGTAGCTGCAACACTAATAAACTTGCTAAACGAGAACAAAACAAAGGAAGACCATCCGTCCATTGTTTATATCGTAGGAGAACCGCCAAAGACTCCCGATTGGCCAATAAACAGGCCTATTCTACCACCATTCCGCACACACCTACCTATTAGGAGGAAATCCATGTCGTTTATTTGCCGCTAACTAAAGGAAATTGGACTAAAAGAGGTCAAATATGTTCTATTACATTAGACTGTCTGTGTCTTTTGCTTTGCTTTTTTGCTTTGCTTGCCTAACGCAATATCATGAAAGAAGATAAAAATATAGTTTTAATATAATAGGCGCCCAGACGATGTGATTTGATTATTCAGTACTACACTTAACATAACACAGAAAATAATGTGAGGCACTTATCTTAAACTTAGGTTTTTGTGAGAAAAAAGTGAGATAGGTAAAGCTCGCTATTGAAGGTTGAATTTCTTAATTTGATTGTTGCTGGTTCAGTATCGTAGGAATATTTAACTGTTTGACTTTAAATTGTGTGTATTAACATATTTTTTAAATTACTATAAAGCCTCGTGCTTATAGTCGATATTGCATGGTGTGATGTGAAGAGGAGAAACTGTACCAATATCTTAATTATAACAGAATGTTATATAGGAGTTAGGATAATTTTGAATCATGTAGGTACGTATACGAACAATGAAATGTCATAATTTTGGATATTTAACGAGTAGTCTATTCAAATGAGAGTAATTTGATATAACAAAGATTAATTGTGACACATCATATTAAGCCTGTACGCGCTGTGTCAGAACACAACAAAACTGACGATACCGATGTATGTATACATATATATTTGTGTTAAAACAAAAGTTTATGTATATATAATATGTATATGAATATACAATTACTGATGCATTTATATTAAGTTTTTAGGGTTCCGTACCTCAAAAGGAAAAAACGGAACCCTTATAGGATCACTTTGTTGTCCGTCCGTCCGTCCGTCTGTCAAGACCCTTTTTCTCAGGAACGCGTGGAGGTATGAAGCTGAAATTTATATCAATTACTCAGGTCTACTGTCCCTTGAAGCTGTGAAAAAATCAAACTTCTAAGCCAACGCAATCAAAAGATACAGCCGTTTATGCCGCAAATTTTCGACACTTGCAAGGGAATCAAAACCTACAGGGTGCTTCCCGTGAACTCAGAATCTTGAAATTTGGTACGAAGCAACGTCTTATAGCATAGATAAAGGAAAAATTACGAAAACCATAAATTTGCAAGGTTGTACGGAACCCTCGGTGCGCGAGTCCGACTCGCACTTGGCCGGTTTTTTACATCTCATAGACATATTTATTAAAATCTGCACAATGTGATGAGCGTAAGATTTTTGAAAACGCAATCTCACACAGAATAGAAAGAAACGATTTTTATTCTTCAATATTATACTCGTATAATTTAGTTCTAATTAGAAAGATATTATTCCAAGGGTATTAGATATTGAACTTAAATTTATACTTTTTACATATTCGCATTTATACTATATACTCTTAGTAATAAAAGTGAAACAATGTTATTGTTGCCGATGTCCTGGCAGTTAGATTCTATATTTTAAATTTGGAACATTTTACCCTTTTTAGATTTTTTCTTTTGTTCCTTTTTCACTGGCAAATAAAACTATTGGAAAAACAATCGTATTTTTGCTCCATAATTAACAAAGATCATATAAGTACTCCACTACTTGCACCGAGACGTCGATGAAGAGGCAACAGAGACTGATTTACGATACCAAGCGCCGCAACTATACCTACGTCCTAAAAGATGCTCTAAAAGGAAGAAGATAGATGTTAATTATGCATAAAAATACGACTGTTTTTTTATTAGTTTTATTTAACAGTAGAAAAGGAACAAAAGAAGAACTCTAAAAAGCATAAAAGGTTCCAAATACAAAAAAATATAGCTGCCACCACATCGGCGATATATATGATGCTTTAGTGTAAGATTTTTTAAGAGCAACCTTCTTTTATTTAAATAGGTATGTTAAATATTGTATCATACCTGTATTAAAGGATAAAAAACGTCAACTTTTATTTCTTTTCTTTGTAAGTAAACAGACTATCTTCACATCGTTTCAAAGCCCCGGTTTTCCATTGACCCACATAGATAGCATCCACTGAACAAACACTTTACGTTGAATGAAAACTGAACACTTTATACTCAGTAAACACCGTAAAGGTACCTACTAAATGGGAAAGGAATAAAATGTTTGTTGGAATAAAAAGCTTTCTATCGAAGGTTTCTTTGAAAAGAATTTTGTGTCTTTTTGTATCTGTACATGCGGTGGGTAGGTACTAAGAATTATTTGAATAACGTAATGATGTTTTTTTCTTTTTTTTATCTTACGATACGATAATTCCATACGACCACCGAGCATATGCACAGTAGAACGCTATTAGCGTAAGGCGTAAGTATAATTAGGCTACTTTTTCGGCAGACGTATTCTAAGCTGGGTAGCTAAAGATGAGTATAATATCACAGACCAGTTTTATTTAATAAGTTGTCTGTGATAAGATAATGTACACTAATAACCATCGATTATAATTACTGTTGTCGGATATTAAAAGTCTTAGAGAGTAGGCCGGCAGAGCACAGTAAATAACGCCCCTCTATCTTACTACTACCGAATACTTACACCAGGGATACATTAGGGGCACAAATGTCCTGCGAGACGTATCGCCAGCGACGACGTCGCGCGGGCGAATTTGTGCGACGTTGCCGGACTTCGCTCGACATGTCTGGCAACATCGCGCGACACCTGACTTCGCCCGACTATGCTTCTTTTGACATGTCGTGAGACATTTGTCTCCTAGTGTATCCCTGGCTTTATGATGAATAGCTAGAGTCGCGCATCTTCCTCGCACAGTCACCTCGCTTCCACTCACTTCCGCTTAGCTTTTGTGAAAACTGTCACATAGTTTCGTAGCTCAGCTTTGATCTTGCTTACCGCTTATATAAAGGGCGGGGGGGGGGGAAGAGGTAAGGATTGTGAAATATACTTCACGAACTATTCTCATACCTACCAAATATACAAAAAAAAAAACATTATGTCTGACAGTGTGTAACATATTAAATAAACATATTATACATATTAAATTATAATATCAACCTACAGCAATCCACTGCTGGACCTAGATCTCTTCCAAGATGCGCCAATGACCCCGGTGCTCGGCTCTATATGTAATAGAATAAGCGCAATTCCTGAAATTAGTTTGTTCTGTATATACCACTTAATGTAAATCAATGTATATTTTCTTTGTAAATAAATGTATATTTTACCACTTAATCGAATTCAGCTATTTTTAATATGTATAATTTTTTTCCGAAAAATGAATTAGCATAGCTGAATTTAGTGCTATCTATGGAAATCGTGCTATTGTTGATCGATATTTAAGAAAATTGGTTAGAGACAACTAAAGTTCGATTGCATCATATTTTTTTTATATTAATCAGTTAAGAACCGCCGGCTCCAATTGGAACCGAGACACAATTAAAAATCTATTGTGTCTGTGATTCATGATCTGAGAGTAATAGTAATTTGGGTGTATGAGGAATTGCGCTTTTTCTGTTACGCGTTGTATAAGATATTATATGATGTCGTGAAATTGTTACCAAACCGGTACTACTGTTTTGTATTGACAGACCTGTGTTATAGCGTACGCAGCGGTCGCTGCTGGACACTGATTGGTCAAATTTCTGTTCGGTACTGTAGCGTCATTGGTTGACAGAAATTGGCGACTCGTAACGATCGCTCTAGTGGGTATGTTTTCGCTTGTATACAATACACAGTGTGATTTCAATAGTAAATCTATAGGAGACAGGTATGGAGGAGCGGAGGTGGAATTCTCCTCCATCCTGAAAAGGGAAGATCTTCCGCCAGGCGAGGTGATCGTGCCTGGGGACCGCGTTCCAACTGTTGATGTTGGACTGGTGTATTTATATAAACTCATTAGAAAACTTCGATAGCGGGATTTAGAACTCGGCCGTCTATTGGCTTGTTCTATTTAGTGTCGCTATAATACATAATAAAATTATATATGGCGGACTAAGAAATATAATCTAGTAGAAGAGGATATAACAGCAGGGCAAATAATAAACGAGATTGGTCTATTATTACACTTAATATAAAGTAGTTTTCTGAAAATAGGAAGACAGTTTCGTTTACATGGAAACCTAACCATGAATATTTATTAAATACATTAAAATATATTGCGAGTAAGTGTAAGTTGTTTATTTGAAAGATGATAAATATTGAATAGTTTGTATAAATGTCAGATGACCATATTATTTTGTTTCATAATTTACAGAACGTTTAGTAGAGCCACACATTTAATGGTGGTCAAAAACAGATAAAAAAAAACTAAATAAGTTGAATTTAAATTTTTACAATTTATTTTGTTATTGTATGATCCAAAACTGTCATTTTCAGACTGCTTTTATATTAATATATAATTATTAATAATATATTTTTATATTTTGTCATATATAGAGTAAAATACTATTTCATTATGCACATAATCATATTAATAACAGAAATGAAAAATAGAAAATTATCTTAAGACGTCAACAATATGCAGACTTTATTGGACAAACAAATGACGGCGCCGGGTGTTGGTTTTACGTCAAGAGTGTCAGACCTCTGTCAAGACCCGTCAGGACATAATTACAATTTACCTTCTCATGGGACACTAAAAAAATAAGTTGCCGTCAGCTAAAGCAATGGCGGAAGAAGGGTTATTAATATTAAAATAATTGTTGTCTTTCATTTGGATTATTTTTATTTCTAATTCAATTTATATTTCTTAAGCTGCTACTGGGTTCTTTTTCTTACCTTTAAAAAAAAAGGCATAGAAGATAACTTACCGAATTTGGTCCTGTCAGAGTCTGTATTTTAGTCGTGACTTATTTACTTACCTATGCACTAATCACGTTGTGAAATATCTTAGTTAACAGGACTAAATATCTTTCGTCTCTTTTCTTTTCTAGGAGAAAGAAAATGACAGGAGTAAACTAAAATAAGTTTAGTCGCAGAATCGAACCCATTGCTTACCAAAAGAGGGTCTCTAGACTAAGTTATAATAAAGTTATTGTTAAAATAAAATATTAACTACTAGCCAATCATCAGCATCCCACAGCGCTCAAGGACAATAGATAATCCTAAGATGTGTCTGTATTCCATTACTTGACGGGTTATGAAAGTAGTAATATTATTTAATGATGTATCTGGCACCTCATAGAGATTAATCCTCCCATTTACTCGATCGTGCTACATATTATGCAATTATTTCTTCCATAAAATATTTTAAAACTGTTTTTGCATTATTATTAAGCCTCGTCTTCCAGACAAAAGAAGTAGAACATGCATTCACCTCAGCTCGTAATTGCATTCTCTTGTAATTCGTAAGACTGTGCAATTGCTGACTTGAGAAGGCTTTTAAAGATATTTATTGTATACAATTTCGTGTTTATAGGGTAGCGAGTGAACCGGGGTGAATTTTAATGGGTGTTTTGTTACTTTGTTAATTAAAAATATTTTCGTTTTAATTAGAATTGTTCAGTTTATTAGCCTTTTGGGACTACTAGGAAGTTAACGATTTAACTTCTTTGTTGGTGCTGCTATTTTTTACCGTTTTTGTGATGTTAATAAATCGCAAAGGACGCGAGTCATGCTTTCATCTTTCATTAAAAACAAATACTCTATTGGAAACAAGTCCAAATCCGCTTTATGAGGCTTGGCTTGGTTAGCATAAAAAAGTTTAATTTAAAGAAAGAAAGAAAGAAAGAAAGAATGAAAAATATTTATTAGGAACACATAGGAGATAAAAAATCTTAAAGAAAAAAAAAATTTAGATACTATTAAGTATTTTATATATCTACTACAGATATTTCAGATACCTCAATATCATCAATATTGGAAGTTTACGTGATTAAAAGAAAAAAAACAATAAATACAGAATAAACAAACATTTGAGTGCAATACGATTGCTGCTACCAAATACCAAAGCTGAATCATAAAATGCGCCACGGCTGTCGATTTGTGGGACATCGCGCTTGACTTATCTTGCAATACAGAGCATTCAAATAAACTCTGATCTGAAAAATATGCAAATTGCAGTTTCTGTTGCTGAAAGTTAGCTACATGCTCTGAAAATGTTTGCCCACAAATTTAAATTTGTCGTACCATATTATTATTTATATATTCTTACGCTACAATTTCGTTCGTAAAATTTAATTTTAGAAGTGTGATACTCAATAAATAAGTAAGGATTATATTTGCGTGTATCGTAAAATTACCATACCAGTATAATATCCTAGATATTAGAGGACTTTCTCAATATACCAAATTATACCAGGATCATGCTATGAAATTGTCAGACCGTTGGTTTAATACTCAAAGGTCTGGCCTGTTTTAAAACATTCTGAACGCTACACTCATAAACATACGTACTAATACTATGACAACGAAACACAATCAACGAAACATTTCATTCACATGGAATGTTTACTTCTATATCTAATGTCAATTCAATCGTCTTTGAATTGTTTGTTTATTTTCCCGGAAAACAATTCAATTAATTGGATTCGTCTGAAAACAGACTTCGCAAAAGCTTTACGTAATGTTGTTTCTGTTAAACTTAATGTTCTGCCTCTCAGAATGCTTCCTCCAAGATTTTTTTTTTTAAATAATATGTTGTGCTATCTATTGGTCACGGAGAAGTAATCAAATATATATTAGGTACTAGCGGGTGCCCAGCGGCGTTACCCGCGCGGATCCAGTTTATTTTTGTTCTAGTAAGAATTTCTAAACATCTCTTCGTAGCGGTTGCCTACGACTTTTATGACACCTACACACTCGTGCCATATTTCAAGTTTCTAAGTGTTATCGTTTCGGAGTAGTGCAAATTTCTCTTTTTCACCAGTTTTTATATTTTCCCGTGGTTTCTGTACCTAATAAAAAGTACCCTAACCGCAAAAATATCAAAAAGTATTTAATGCACAGACACGGTCTCGTCACAGTTTTATTATATGTAGACACAATATAAATCTAAGAGAAAAAAACTCCCAATAATGAGATTAACATATAAAGCATATAGTTACCCATCGACAACACATATAAAAAGGCGCATCTATCAGTCAGTTGACGTCATCATTTATCACCATCAAAAGGGTTGATTGAATATGGAACGATCCCTCATGATAGTCTGTCACTTCATAAAACCGCGGATTACATAAATAATCGCAAACCTTCGGTGTATCGATACACAAAAAGTGCGGTATATAACGTTATTTATTTATCTACATATATAAAATGATAAACTAACTGACTGATTGGTGATGTATCAACGCACAGGCTAACGGGCTGGGTCTAGAGACTTGAAATTATGCACATAGATAGCTTACACAGGGTAAGCATCTACTAAGATAGGATTTTGCAAAATTCAACCCCTAAGGGGGTGAAAACGTGCGCGAGCGAGGCCGGGCTAAAAGCTATTATTCATATAAATATGTAGTACCCAAAACCGACGAGAATGTATGAACCCATGGATGGATGTAGATGAAGCGCGAGAGAAGTGCCAGGATCGTAGCAGGTCGTCTATTGTCTCTGCCTTCCCCATCGGAAAAAAGGAGTAAGCATATGTATGTATGTTATTTATTATTCCTGAGTAAGGTTCGAGTTAAAAACGTGTTAACGGTTATTTTTGCCAAATTTTAACACAGGTCAAACTGTTTACAACAGGGTCTTGCTTTTATAAAAATTTGACCAAAAGCTTACTCCCATGTTTTTAGATTTATATTTCATTTTTGGGTCTGAATCGTGTAAAGCAAAGTACATTGTATTTTTTCGCCATATTAACTCTCAATATGACTAAGCCTACTGAATGAAATCGTTTGCATTATAATAATAACCTGTTTGGCAAATTACGCTAGTCATGCGAATAATTTCCTGAAAAGGTGTGAAAGCGATCAGTGCTAATGTTATGGGTTAATATTATTTATTTTAATAGATATTATTATATGTACCTTCTAAGATTGAAATTCTTATAAAGTAAACATAGGTAATAATGGGTAGCCGGTTGATAAATTCACTGAAATAGAAATGATGAATGAGATATATAAACTACGAGGATTCCAGTGCATGTGTCAGACTAAATGGCGCCTACACGACTGGTTTAACATCTCAAGGGGTGTTAGACAGGGCTGTGTAGCATCGCCGTGGCTCTTCAACCTATTCATAGACAGCTGTTTGGAGGATTTACGTGAGAGTGATTGTGGATTTAAAATGAGTGAGACCACCATCAAATGCCTCTTGTACGCCGACGACCAAGTCATTCTTGCATCCTCGGCGTCCGAGCTGCAAAAGATGTTGGATATAATGAACGCAGCACTTGAGAAGAAGGGCATGAAAGTGAATGTTGCAAAAACGAAAGTGATGATTTTTGAAAGAGAAGACTATGTATGACAGAGTGTGATATAAAGATCGAGTGAGAAAGTTGAGCAAGTAAAAGAAACTAGATACAAGTTCTCTTTTGATTTATTAGTAGTAGTTTCGTCTTTGACTGTATAATTGTTGTAAACACACCGTCATGGCAACATTATGGTACCTATTTAAAAAGATCCAATGCAAATCAGTCAAAGAAACATAATTTCTAAAACCTATTTCGTTATCAAGAGTTCACGCTTGCTTGACCTTCCCACAGCAGCTGCGAGCATCAATCTTCGTGTCATTTTCTGGCGGTGGACTCAAGAAAAATAGCTTCATCGACTTTACATCCTCAGAGAAATTTCGAAGTCATTAATCTTCTGTGAGAGACCAAGCTCATTCTGTGAAAAATGTTGGCTTTTTCATAATTTATAAGAAATCAGACGTTGATTATTTGCCAAATGCCGCTGTAGGTTTGTATGAATTTTTAATACGAGTATGTGTGGTTTATGTAGAATGATCAAACTCATTCTCTTCTACAGCTTTTTCATTATGTATTTGTTAGTAGCGGTTCCGCGTGGTTTCACCCTCCTAGTTCCCGTTCCCGT
The DNA here is from genome assembly GCA_963855545.1 of Ethmia dodecea. Lineage (NCBI taxonomy): Eukaryota > Metazoa > Arthropoda > Insecta > Lepidoptera > Depressariidae > Ethmia > Ethmia dodecea. The sequence goes on from OY979449.1 coordinate 7,114,961, forward strand.
GGTAGTACGGGGATAAAATAGAGCCTATGTTACTAACTAATAATTACGCTTTCCATTGGTGAAAGAATTCTTAAAATCGATTTAGTGCGGAGCCTATTTAATACAAATAAACAAACAAATCTTTCCTCTTTATATGATTAGTAAGTATAAGTTAAATACGTAATACATAATCAACAAAATAATTTATTCACGCGCCTTTGCCTGATTCCCTGAGTGGCTGACTGACTGATTGATCAAGGCACAACCAAAACCGCTGGGTCTAGAACCCTGAGAGATTTTTCACAAGCACTATTTAAGTATACTATTATAGTACACTATATAAGTTTGGTACTAGAATACAGGTACGCTAAGTACTGAGTCTTGTAATCTAGAGTCTCACTCTATTTGTAGGAATATTTTATGAACAATAAAGATAATTATTTTTATAAGAAGGGATTTTCGGAAATTCCCACAGTAGGGGCGAAAACAGATTTAACGCGGGCAACGCCAATACCCTAGTCTACCTATAAAGTGACATTGTTTTCTTGTAAGTTTATGTTTACTTCCGCATTTTCTTACATTTATTTTCTACAAACGTTGTTTTATTCCGCCCTGCTATAACTCCGTCTGAATTTATAGTGGATTCCGAAAAACTACAGTATTCAATAAAAGTTGGTGCAGGGAAGTATTTTACCGCTATTGCATTATTTACAAACCATTGAATCTTTAGTGTACTACAAATAAAACCAGCTTCAATTGTACGGATAAGTAAATAAAGTCCAACATTCTATAAATTAATTCATTTTGAAATTAATTAAAATTAAACAAACCATGCGTAAGTAATTGAAGTTATTCCCTACTCTACACATTAATAGGCTACATTATTGTGTATAATGACGTCAAGATTTTTATTTCGATGTTATTATAAAATTGCATTTTATAGGTGAGCTGGTACAGCCAGTTGTACAATAAAATATGTTTCTAAAAATAAATAAAATAATAATAAAACCTACTACACTTAATTCATTGATATCCAGACATTAAGACATTGGTTAATAAACAATTTACATAATACATTACTTTAGAATTTAATAAATGTATATTTAATTTTTAAAACAATATGCAATAATAGGTGCTATTACTACGGAAATTTTCAACAATCTGCAGTCACGGTAGTGACCACGCCAAGAAGAGCCAGAGCATTAGAACACTATATCCAAGATTATTTAAAAATCCTTTTTTAGAAAGTCACACTAAATGACTGTCGAGCCATGGAAACATGGCAGGTCGCTGGTGTGGGATGCCACATGTGCCGACACATTGGCCCCATCCCACATCGATGCCACCTCTGTGGGCGCCTGGCGCGGCGGCTGCGGCCGCGGAGCACCTGAAGCGGCGCAAATATGCCGACCTCAATCTGGGCTACATATTTGTGCTGTTTGGGATGGAGACCATTGGACCATGGGGGCCGGAAGCGCGGCAGCTCCTCAAAGAGCCTCAGAGAGACCAGAGGGCTGGCAGCTATCTCTGTCAAAGGATCAGTCTAGCTATCCAGAGAGGGAATGCAGCCAGTCTTCTGGGCACTGTCCCACATGGTTCCTCTTTGGAGGGCATTTTTTATCTGTAATTATTGTAAATGAATGTATATTTTCTTTGTAAATAAATGTAATAAACAGCTTAAAAAAAATAAGAAACTAAATATTTACAATAATTATACTATTCCAAATTCTCAGTACCTTTGTAATTCTTTTTTTTTTTTTCATAAACTTTACAATTGTTACAGACCATAATATTTTACCATAATATCAAGACAGTTACAGAAATAATGTTGGAGCAACGCACCTATATTAAAAACCATTATTCGAACATACGTTACTCTTTGCCGACAATATATAAATACAAAACATTATTTAGCCTACGATATTAAATAAACTGTGAATCAGGTAAGATGTATTGGTACAAAATTAAAATCCCTTTGTGTACGTAAAATCTAATAAACGTATCAAGCACGTTTGCTTATTGTTGTAAATTCCAATTTCCGTTCCCATTTTTTCCCCGCACGCTTTTCTCCTGCACACCTACTACGCATACCTACATAATTATCGACATAAATATCTACGGTTTGCTACTTTATCTGAGTTCGAATTTACGTTAGTCTTATCACATTTTTGTGACATAGGAAATACTTAACCTATATTCCAAGACGTACACTAAGATGACAAAAGGAACAAAAATGTCAAAAACTATTACTTTACTGTTGTATAAGCTGTATCAGTATGTAAGTAAAACCCATTTATGATCCGATTTCAAAACTAATTCCAGATATTAACAGCCCATGATATTATAAGATGGTGTATATTTTTTAATATGTATGTTAACATTTTACCTTACCTCCAAATAATATCACAATGATGGTGATGGTGGATAATTCAGAGACACTGGGAAATTGTAGCCTCATATTATGTCAATCAAAAAGTCACTTTTACTTACATCCGGCAACCTGATGCCATGTATTTGTCAAGTGGTAAATACATTTTCTTAACGTAGTAATATTATTACTGCTTGAAAAATTCAATTATGTACTCGTAAATTAGTAGCTTCAAATATCCGGATCTTTAAAATAATATGAAGTTTAAAATGAAATAAGTATGTCTACTATGCCTAAGTTTTTTGCATGTCTTTTAATTACGGCGAACATGTATGCACTGCCATTAATAATAATAATAATAGCCTTTAATCAGACATAATAATTAATTAATTTTACATTACAATTTTATTTGTTCCTTTATCTAATTTAATACAATACTAACAGTTTAACATTTATTTATTTTTATTTTGGTATTTAGATTTTTTTTTCTGTATATATATATATATATATATATATATATATATATATATATATATATATATATATTATTTATATTAATTAGTTGTTTTGATCACTCCCGTCTGAGTGCCTCTTTTTGGCAAAGGCCTCCCCCAACATTTTCCACTGCTCTCTGTCCTTGGCTATTGTTGTCCATCCACCGCCTGCTAAAGCTTTTATCTCGTCCACCCATCTTCTTCGTGGCCTACCTCTTTTCCGTTTTCTATGACTTGTGAACCAATGCATTGTAGTTTTCGACCACTTCTCTTTACCTCTGATGGTATGTCCTGTCCAATTCCATTTGAGTTTTCTGATAGTGACTATGGCATCCTTTGTTCTGGTACATTTCTTTATATTGGTGGTTCTTAACCTATCAGAAAGTCTATTTCCCATCATACTCCTCTCCATAGCGTTTTGACACGTTTCTATTTTCTTAACATGGGTTTTATTGAGTGCCCAGGTTTGACAACCATATGTGAGAACAGGCAATATACAAGTGTCGAAAAGTTTGCGTTTAATAGCCATGCTCATTTCTTGGTTTTTCATGATCTCTTTTAAATTCCAATATTGTTTCCATGCATTTCCTGTGCGTCTATTAATTTCCTTGGTTGTAAGGTCCATGGGTGAGATTGTTTGACCTAAATAGATATATTCGTCTACATAATCAATTGTATTACTGTTCACGCAGATAGGTACTTGATGTCCATTTGTCATGGCCTTAGTTTTTTCCGCATTCATGATTAATCCTACCTTACGACTTTCCCTGTCTAGATCATTCAGCATAGTTTGAAGGTCTTCTCCCGTCTGTGCGATGATAATCAAGTCGTCTGCAAATCTTAAGTGCGACAGATGTTCGCCGTTAATTTGCAACCCACATTTTTCCCAATCTAGTTGCTTGAATACTTCTTCCAGAACAGCTGAGAACAGTTTAGGTGACATTGGATCACCTTGACGTACCCCTCTTTCGATTCTTATTTCCTTACCTTCCCTTTCTAGTTTTATTCTGGCTTTGCTGTTACCGTAGATTTGTTTGAGAATCCTAATATATTTATATTCTACACCTTGGTTTTTAAGAGCTTGCCAAATCTTCTCATGTTCTAACGAGTCGAAGGCTTTGGCACTGCCATTAAGATTGTATTTTTTTCATCTGTACCACCATGTTTGACGAAAATAAAGAAATATTCCTCCTTCTATTCTAACAAATTGAAAACTTTATACATCGAATAGGGTATTTTAATGATTAAGTAAGTACTCACGAATCCTGCGAATACTACTAGTAGTAACCAACAATTTTAACCTACAAAATCATCGTAAAATATTGGCCACTTCGTTTTATACTATTTATTATTCATTTATGTAAACCCCTAAAACCAACCTACTCAAATCTTCAATTGAGTGAATTTTTTGCCGACGTTTTTGAGGTATAAATAGAAGAAGTATCAATCTTAATAATTCTAACAGTGGGGATATTGCACTTTAATGTCAGACAGCTGTTTCAACAAGTTTTATTAGACCTTGTAGATATACTTTATGCATTTAGTTCCTGTGGTACAGATGGTACCCATGCCTACCTGTTCCTAATAATTTAGTGCGGTAAATAACTATCTGGTGGTAAACAGAGGGGTGTTAGAAGTAATAGCTGCAATCTGAAGGAACGCCCCAACGACTCGAAGCGTCTCCCGAATTTCCCCCGAGTATTACTCGCTTTACCACCATCTTTCGCGTGCTTTTATGGCAGACCCGTATGGAGGGGAATACTGAGCCGTAGAGTAACGTTCGGGGCCCTAATGTCTTTAAATTACTTTTGTGACTGAACAAGTTTTCATACTTAAATAAAAAATATAAGTATTATTACCTACTATTGAAAGTATTTAGATATCAATACTCAAGACTATAGTACCACACATTTGTGAAAAGTGTTTTTAGTTAACTTTGTTATAAATGTGGAGACGTGATACCAAAGTTTAGACGTGGGAGAGCCATGCTTCGGCACGCTATGGCCGGCTCGACCGGAGTGATACCACGGCCTCACAGAAAACCAGCGAAAGCAATGCATTGCGTTTCGTTGAGTGAGTGAGGTAAACGGAGGCCACAATCCCCCCTCCCCGGTCGGCAACGCAGTTGTGACTCTTGAGTTGCAGGTGTCCATGGGCGACGGACGTCACTTACCATCAGGTGACCCGTCTGCTCGTTTGCCCCCTTTTTTGACATAAAAATAATAATAATAATTAAATCCTTGTAAAGATAGTGTATCTATATCAATTAATATAAAGGTGATATTCTGGTGATGACTACATATATAACACCTTGCTATTATGTATCATATTTTGAATGACATATCGTTAAGAAATACTAAAATAATTTGTAGAAATTAGAAATTGATTTAATTGCTAAAAAAATATTAAAATATCCTCAGCAGGATTTAAATAGTTATTTATATACGAATTCTCTACCTTTTCAGGTCCAAGTTATTATTGTCCATCTCTGAATCCTGCCCAGTCTTATATTAGGAATCCTCGCTTAATCTTAAGTTTCCTTGCGTACATATATAATACTCATTTGGAATAAAACCTGCAATGAAATTTACTGAAACTCTTTTGTATAGATTATCTTTCACTATACTAAAACCAGTATAAAAGAACTGTCGAATTCGAGTCCGTTTGACATGCTAACCCTATTTTTTCTTCTGGACAGGCTAATTAAAAGAAGAAAGTATATATTTGTGTGCATACTAAAGAAAATACATTTGGTGGGGTGACTTATTCCACAGCGGACTGGCGAAATGAAAGCGGTAATGTATAATTAGAACGTGACGAGGGTCTGACAGTCGTATTTGGGACAGGAAGGCACGATCTCACTAGCAATTCGGACAGGTGCACCTGCGATAAACACACCTACAAGACAATATTATGAAGGTAATAATATGAAGGTAAGATACTAACTAGTACACATTTCTTGTTTTACTCCCTTAGAAAACTACAACACTATATTACGAGTTACAGGCATAAAAACACTCAAAAATATGGAGTAGGAAACTAAATAATCTAATACTTGATATGTCTTACTGTTAATTTTAATTTTGTTTATCACGCGAAAAGCACTGAAAGGAGTTTTCACTATTTCAAATTGTATACACTGCTACATAATAATATGTTTTTGTTTATAGATAATTTTATTATCTCTGCCAAATATACTAAACTATACGTATGTACCGATTCAAAATTTTACTATATTTTATAGTGTATACCGGCTCTTGAAATGAAAGACAATCATACGTGGTCATGTGTGAGGAAAGACCCTTAGCTCAGCAGTCAAAGTCAAAGTCAAAGTCAAAATGTTTTATTCAAAATAGGAACTTACAAGTCCACTTATTGAACGTCATTTCAACTCCACCGCTTCAGCATGTATGGTTGAGGAGAAGAAGCGGGGCAAGAAACTCCTCAACACAATATTCTTTTAATCAATTGTTACATATTACTAGATTGGGTTACATAATTTCGTTTGTTTTTCGCTATCGTATTGCGCTGGACTGGAGGAAATCTGTTCCAAGCATCATTGTCATTTATATAGTCGTCTAGTTTGTAATATGCCATTTTACAAAGTACATGTTTAACATGAGTTTTGAACACAGTTTCAGGCAATTTTAAAATATCTTCTGGTATTTTATTATAAAAGCGTATGCAAAGCCCCACAAAGGAATTATTAATTTTACTTAATCGTGACTGAGGTTGCTCTAGTTTATTTTTATTCCTTAGATTACAATTATGCCTGTCACAGTTTTTAGTATACAGTAATATGTTTTTCCGTACATACATAATGTTTTCATAAATGTACTGACAAGGCATTGTTAAAATATTAATTTCTTTGAACAGTTCTCTTAGGGAATCACGACATCTTAACTTGTAAATGGCGCGTATAGCCCTTTTTTGTAAAATAAAAATAGATTCTGCATCAGTAGCTCTGCCCCACAGCAAGATGCCATAGGACATTATACTGTGAAAGTAGCTAAAATAAACGAGTCTTGCTGCATCTACATCAGTAAGCCATCTGATTTTTCTGACGGCATAAGCAGCTGAGCTCAGTCTGTTAATAGATAATGCAGAAATATGAGAATTCCATTGAAGTTTGGAGTCTATCGTTATCCCCAAAAAAACTGTATCATCAGCGAAATCTAATTTGTCATTGTTTAAAATTATCTCATTCTCTACTCGTCTAACATTAGGGAGTACAAACTTTATACATTTGGTCTTCTTAGCGTTGAGCACTAGATTGTTTGCAGTGAACCATGTGAGAATTTGTTGTCAGTGGGCTATTACGGGTTGATGTTGGATTCTTTATGATCAGAAACGCCGTTTTGGGGCCCAAAAAGTTAATCAAATTCCTATAACGCATCGGGTATTTAGTCCTAGTTAATAGGCCTGCAATTGAAGATCACAATCGAGTTGTTTTGCATCTAACTGCGTTTTCAGTCCAAGCCTAAGTAAATGAGCATGTTTTTCTTTTTCAACTGGAAACATCTTTTCTGAGCTCTACACAGTCTGTGCTAATCCACGCCGCGTAAATAATTTAAGACGGCACTGATTTTAGAAAATAACATAGTGAATCTGGTATGGTCTTGTACTCATAAGGTACTCACAAGGGAGAAACCATTATTTTAGGCTTTTTTACTTTTTAAGCCTCGGTTTTGACATATTTTTTTACATTAACTACTTCTTCAAAGTATGTGATCCTTACCTTATACCAAACAGTAATGTTATTGTAGTCCTTTAATAATATTCATAGGACCTACATAATACCAGTATATAGAACCAGTAGGTATTCAAATTTTCTAAGGTAATCTGCCTATGTATACAGTTACATAAAGTTTAGGTTTGGCCCCTGTAAATTAGATAGTTCCACCTGAAATGGAACAACAATGTACAGAGACACACTAATAAATAAACATGAAACTTAATAATTACATAAAAATGAGTAAAGCGGAAGTATATGAATGTTATATGAATAAGTCAGAAATGAGCAGATCTAGATGGAATCCAACGAATCACGAATTAGATATACGTACAAAACTACTGACTTGCAGGAAATAATGTGATGAGATCTGCAGATTTAAGATAATTAAATGCGTTTTATAATGAGTAAGAGAAATGTTTCAGTTACAAGAATATACTACATAATGTTGACTGCCTAGTCAAAACAGTATATTTTGTATCATTTGTCAAAACACATGTTTTATACAAAATGTAAGTTATAATACTTAAACCATGATGTTATCATTTTTAGAGCTGTATTGAGAAAATAATTTGTTATTTTGATTTTCATGGAAATCATATTTTTAATAGTAGATGGCACTTGAAGAAGACATCAAAGAAACCCCCCATATTACAAGTTTTACTTCTAAATTACCTAAATTCTCAGTTAACTTGTAAAAGGGCCTTAAGTCTTTCTTAAGTATTGTTGAGAATAAGATAATAAGTTGAATAATTGGAAAACGCCTCTTAAAATGTCTTGAATCCCAAATTTCCAACAAAACAATCTCAAAAATTATTAACGAGAAAATAACATAATTAGTTTTGGACCGTCTGCGGATCATAGGGAAAATTAATGACTAAACTTTCACCATTATGTTTGATAATCTTAAACCCAAGATTCTTAGCAACTTTGACTGCTTCAATGTGATGTAATATGAAGCTTCGCCGACCCGCATAGGTACAGTCAAGAGCAAGTCAAGCTTGACACTACCAGTTTAAGCTGAGCTCTGGTTTATACTGCGCGCCATAGACTACAGGACCGGGTCAACCATACTTTTGAACAATATTGATTCAATAATGAACGCATGTTTATAAAGTATTTCAACGACTATGTATCACTTACTAGCTTTTTTACTCTATAGACTTATCTTAAATTTGTTGATCGTCATATATACGGAAGGTAGTAGATTTGTCAAGCATTGGCGTGACTTATATGCTGCAGTATTTCAAAGTACGACAATTTCAATATATTAATAATATCCTACTACAAGTATATTAAAAACGCGAAAGTTTGTGAGGATGGATGGATGTTTGTTGCTTTTTGACGAAAAAACTAGTGAATGGATTTTATAAGACGTTTTATCCCAGAGTACATTTAATCTCAGAACGCGGGCGAAGTCGCACGCAAAAGCCAGTACGTCGTATTTAAAAGTAAGTCAGAAAATTAAGAGACCATTACAAAATGTTTATTTTTATAATAATGTATATATATATATATATATATATATATATATATATATATATATATATATATGTATATATATATATATATATATATATATTTAATGATAAAAAAGGGGGCAAACGAGCAGACGGGTCACCTGATGTTAAGTGACGTCCGTCGCCCATGGACATCTGCAACTCAAAAGTCACAACTGCGTTGCCGACCTTTAAGGTGGGAGTAGGGGGAGGGTAGGGGAGGGTAGGGGAGGGGAGGGGAGGGGAGAGGAGGGGAGGGGAGGGGAAGGGAGAGGGAGAGGGAGGATTGGGGCCTCCGGTTACCTCACTCACTCAACGAAACGCAATGCATTGCTTTACGCTGGTTTTCTGTGACTAAACTATTATAAGACTATGACTAAACAGATGGGAGATAGATCCAGTAAAACGATTTAATATCTTGGGCATCTTATTCAAATAAGCTTTGATGGAATAAATTCTATGCGCTAAAATATATTCCGTCACCAAGACCAGAAGTTTATGCATGCTCATAAAAGAATGACGTCATAAACTTATAAACCGCTTTAACCCTTACCATTTATTCCCACATTTTAACCGTCAAGTTTTTTAAACACATTCGGCGAGTCAGGCATTTTTTCCTTTTTTCTTTACATAGAGTATTGACAAGTATTAGAAAAGGATCCCTTACAATTGATTTTAAGTTCATAAAGGTGACCGAACTGCACTTATACCTACTCGTATATTTAAAAGACTAGTACCAGAAAACAACTTTAATAGTACAGCTGACTATCTTTCACTGCCATTTTACGAGTATTACTAGCTGTTCTCCGCGGTTTCACCCACGTAGTTCCCATTACCTTAGAAATACGGGAATAAAATATTGCCTAAGTTACTCAGTAATAATGTAGCTTTCTGCTGGTTAAAGAATTTTTAAAATCGGTCCAGTAATTTTTGAGTATATTTGTTACAAACATACGAAAATACAAATATTTCCCATATATAATATTGGTGTACCTAGATTATTAATTACCACCTGTTAATATTGGGATTAAATATAGCCTGTTTCTCAGGAATATTGTAGCATTATAATGGTAAAAACAAACATACAAATCTTTTTTCCTTTTTAGGATTTATGAGCCCCTACATTGAACGCTGTTTTTTTTTATTTATTTACCTTTTTTGCATACTTTTTTTAGTTATTAAAAATTTTAGGTGCTATTTCATACTACAAAAAGTCCTAAGATATTTGTAGCATCAAATCCGAGCTCTTGATTTATCAACACTAATATTATAAAGACGAAAGATTTGGATTTTTGGATTTTTGTATTGTTGTATGTTTGTTACGAATAAACTCAAAAACTACTAGACCGATTTAAAAAAATCTTTCACCGATAGAAAGCTAAAATATGCTTGTGTAACATAGGCTATATTTTATTACCGTATTCCCACCGAAACCGCGCAGAACCGATAGTATAATATAAACCCAAACTAGCGTAAAATTTACTGCCTACACTGTGCTGCTACATTGTATTTCCGTGGGTGCTCTTAAAAAAGAACTGCCAGTGCCAGGCAGATTTTTCTGACAAGTTCGTCGAGTCACGCGTCACGCTAACACTCGCCTTTTGCCTGTCCATCGCCCGGCACGTTAAGGAGTTCATTAACTTTTTAATATTAAGAGCGATCCATCATTTCTATGGCAGGTGCCGGCTCAATGGAATGTCGATAACAAAAGTCAAGGTGCCACTTTGTTTCGCCCCTTGATCGGTTCTAGATAAAACATTATATAGGAATTTATGATATCCAGGGTGCGTACGTTTCCATTACAAGAGAGTCTATGTTAGATAATTCTCTTTTTTTTAATTGAAAACAACCTATTACTTAAAAACAAGTAATTTCATCGTGAGGAAACCCGCAGGTCCCAGAATTAAGCAATATTTCAGTGAGGATCCCGTTTGTTTCAGTTCTTGTGGGAAATGGAGTACCTGACTGTATCAAAATTAACATGCGAATCATACATTAAAAATATTATCTTAAAACGCCTCGAATTCTATTTCGGTTTTTATTTTACGATATTTTTTAATATATAATATACATATTAGTACTAAGTCTATACACTTAGTACTAATATATATACTTAGATTATATTATTTTAACGATATTATCAATTCTTAAGAAAATCAAACAATAAAAGTGAAGCAGTTTAATTCTAAAATTGATAATATGAGTATTCTGTACATTTCCCATAATAGATTTGAACTTGTTTAGTGTTTAGGAAAAACGCGTTAGGACAGCTGTGACACTAAACACTAAGTAAGTCACTAAACACTTTAAAATCAATGTGCGTACCGGTCATTAAACGCGACAGCCGTCGGCAGAAGTGCGAGTCTGACGCCTCAACCGCGGCTTAAGGAAGTCTATATTTTAAGTCTATCGATTTTTTTTTATTAAATAGAAAAAAAACATGATTCTAAAATATTGTTCAATTTTTTTTTTTTTATTTATTGAAAATTCATATTAATCTATACAAAGTGTGTTTTTAATTCTGACAGTTTTAATAGCAAATCTTTTCTTACCCGTTTTAAAGGATTATTTCGCAACTTTAGAATTCCCGAGAAGTCCACGGAATTAAGAATTATAAAGCGCAACTCCTCATACATCCCAATTAGTATACATATTAATATAAAAAAATGATGGGTTCGTACTTTAGTTGTATGTTACCAATTTTCTTAAATAAAGAGCAATAATAGTACGATTTCCATAGGTAGCACTAAATTCAAGTACCTATGCTAATTCATTTTTCAAGAAATTTAACACAAGTTAAAAATATCTGAAATCGATGAAGTAGTCGATACTGAACAAACAATTTCAAGAATTGCGCTTATTCTGTTATATATTGCAGGGTTAAAAAACTCACAGTAATTTTTCACTTACATTATGTATTTATGCATGAAGCTTTTCTAGAACAGTGAAAATGTACAACCATTGGAAATGGTACATATTGATCAATTATGTACACTTTTTTTGGCCCGACACGCTACGGTCCCATTAACTTAGCACTTAAATTCGTAGCTTTTAAATAATATATAGCTATCAATTAAGGTACATCCAAAATTATAGGGTAATGAAATGGTTCGAAGAATATCTGATTGTGTGTTATTTGGGAGTTGACTTCCTTAGCGGGCTGTAGTATTATTCTTATGTATGCTAATTTTATTATGAGACCTACCATTTTCAATGAAGTCTTGGACATTATTATCATCAACTGATAATTTCTTAAGTTATATTTAGTTTTTCACATGGATCGGCAAGGGGCGGGTTGTTTGATCAGGTTTAGTTTAATTTTAAGTTTGACAACGTTAATTATTTATTTTTTATTATTATTATTTTTTATTGTAGCATTTATTTAGACATGAGAGATTTTCAAAATATTACAACTTAGTTGCATTGATTAAAATATTTTTGAGCTCACAAACGGTTTACATGCGATATTTGATTAGTAAATAATAAAAAAAATTATTTATCCATTTACCGGCTGAATTACATGCAGACCTTGTTCATGCAAGTATGTATCTATCTATAAATATATGTACCCTACGTAGTCTTTCTAATGTTACTTTATTTTAGTAGTTATACTTTATTCAATTATGTGTGTCCCTAATGCCTCACACTGAACATTTTTCAAAAACTTTATAAAGTCTTAATAAGACGGTTACAAATAATAACAGATGTACTTATACTCGTGCTCGTAATTATCTTATCTTAAAAGTCTTAAAAAAAGAAAATAATAGTACCAAGTTGACTACGTTGCTATGAAGTAGCGACACAGGACCCAAAACTAGTAGGTCTTTCCCTATAATTCGATAGTGACTGATATTGGAAGACACTTTACAAACTTATAATGCACGATTATAACACTTAGAAAAAGTAGGTCAATAATACGAAATCACCAAAATATGCTGTCTATTTTTTCATGTAAGCGATTTTTTTGGATTTGACGTTATAGGACAAGTTCTTTTTAAGACCTTTTCTGCATTTGTCCATTTCTTACTATGCCCACTTCTGGTTATGACTATTTCTGTTTGTGACCAATTCTGTATTCGTCGACTTCTGGATTGGTCGACCCTCGGTACAGCCAGCATGTGCATGAGAGTTGGAAAATTACCTTTGGCCGTATAACCCACCCCTTAACCCCGGACAGTTGGACAGACAGAACCTTTAGATTATTGCTAAAGTAAAACTTAAATTGTACTACAACATTAAAACAACAACTACTTATTCAATGAACGAAAAACAACTTATCTTATGAAATAAATAATCAAACAAAAACTCAAATTTAAAACTCAATGTTTAACATAAATATAACTTATCTGACTTTTGGTCTTTATTTATTTATTTATACTTAAAGCAAAATTGTATTTATATAAAAAATTTCAAATAGTTCACTTTGTTCAAAAATTCAAATTCAGTTATAACATTGTTTTCAAATTTATTCAGGTATTTTTTTATCTTTTTGTCAAATACTATATCCCGCTGTTTTCTGTTTTTCTTTAGAGTTGCGAAATAGCTTTTCTTGATTATAAAATCGTGGTGAATCGCCTTTTTCGCCAAATTTTCAAAGTGGCCAGGGACAATTCAAAGGGGGATAATAACAATATTCTTAAAATCCTCTTTAGGTGTATGATTGCTTTGATTTTGTACAAGCACCTAGGCGACCGAGCTTTGCTCGGCGTATTTTTTCTTGTAATACAACTATGCAGTTGAACTTAAAACGCAAAACTGTATCTGTATACAAAATTTCATCGAAAGTTAGAGCCGTTTCCGAGATACCAGAAATTTATATACATATTTACACACAAAAATAGATTAAGTTGCTATACAAGAGCTATAATGCTGGCTGTACCGAGGGTCGACCAATCCAGAAGTCGACGAATACAGAATTGGTCACAAACAGAAATAGTAATAACCAGAAGTGGGCATAGTAAGAAATGGACAAATGTAGAAAAGGTCTTAAAAAGAACTTGTCCTATAACGTCAAATCCATTTTTTTGCCAATCAGTATTTGTATACTGAACTAAAAAGTGGTTATTTGTAAAATTCTCGCCTCAGTCATCCAGGATGTTTCTATTATCATCCAAAACTTTCTGATTATGAGTTCAACCTGATCTTGGCACGTCAGTGTACCCGAGTACGTCAACAAAGATAAACCTTGACGAGTAGCTATATTATGGAAACTAATTATATAAAATGTTTGTAAGAAACTGGTTATTTATATGGCAAATATTAATATAGGTAGATGTTTGCATGGTAGGTACTGGTTACGTGCGAAAGTTGTGTAGGTAAGTTCACCAAGTTTCAAATCCTGTTTTATACCTCACGAGTTAATACCCAAATGCAGCCTTTAGCTGCCTCTTATAAAAACGTAGTACAGACTTGTTCAAACGGCAGTACCTGGGCGACCTAGCTTTGCTCTTACGTAAGTTTTGAAAACTCTCAAAAGAGTTTTCAAAACCTACGTACTTATTTATCATTAGCACGGTGAAGAAAAACATCGTGACAAAACCCGTAGGTCCCTCCCAGAAATAAGTCTGAGGCATGTAGCATGCATGCAGATTTGGTCGGGCGATGGGCTCACCACCTATCACTTTTAGGGGTCCAAAGAATATACTTGTGAAACGTAGTTAGTTCCAGAAATGGAAATAATATAAAGGTGTGACATTTATTTTGTTTTTATTTATTTTTACTAGCTTTAACACGCGACTTTATACGCTTTCTGGGATGAAATGTAGCATGTATCCTTCCTTAAGATGCATGCTATCTTTCTGACAAATTTCTTCAATATCGTTTCAGCGGTTAACACGTGAAAACCTAACAAATTGACAGAATTACTGTCGGTTATCCGTAATTCCGAGCGGATCCCCAACAGCATTGTCCATACATACCCTTTTTTCCAGTTCCCGTTGACATAAAAAATAAACTCCCAGTTGTGTGCGCGCCAAAGTTTCATGTAATCAATAGTAAAAAAAAATACATAAGAACATACCTACACATTTAATATGTATGTATACTAATGCTGGCAGTTTAATAGTACTTATTAGAAGTATAGGTACCACATAAAACAATGGTCCAGCCATTATGATAGTATGCGGTACAAATACATTCTTCTGACTTGTAAATAATCATAACTTACATGAATAGCTGCATATTAAGAAATGACAAGGTATTGTCTTGTATGATTAAACTTCAACTACTTTTCATTCCGCTAAAACACACCAAACGGAACGAGATATCTTGAAGATGGTGTATCAGCTGGTTACAGATTTTGTATTAGTTTACACAATTACTTGGGAATGTAGAATGAATGAAGAGAAGATAAATATCAATTTCAAGTGTTACAGTGGTATAAGATTTTGAAATGTAACCTTTAGGTTTCAATATACTCAAAAGGCAATGTTGCGGTAAACGTGAACGTGGCGTGTAGAAACAACTTTAAAGGACCCTGAGTACTACGAGTATGCGGTGGGAATGTACTGAGAAGGTATTAAATATATGACTACCTATACAAATGAAGTATAATGTTATATGATATTCCAATTAAAACCTGCCATTCACCACAAATTTTGCTAACAGGTTTCTTTTTTCCTCCAACCAAATGAATTTCAAACGGGTTTGAAAAAAATAATATTTGTTTAAAGCCTGTTTGTCTGCAAAATTAATTATACGGCCTTTGTGTTGTATTCATTTAAATAAACAACTGTTCTTATTTTTTTTCTGTGTGTTTTAATTAATTTCTATATCTATGTACGTATAACTTTTTGTAACATATTCCTTGTGATTAAGGTACTGTCTTATATATAACGACCTTGGTAACCTTTAACGCTATAAATAAGATGCCAATTAGCTATATTCTATAATCGATTGTACTCTTTGATATAATAATTTTGCTCGGCTCAAATCGCTACGAGACCTCACGAATACTGTCAACCGATGTAAGCTTGCGACTGTTTTAGTTCTTCTTCTAGTAAATGAGTACATTCAGATTTTATTATTATTCTACCTAATAATGAATTAAATGACAGTAAGTTCTTAGGCCTACTTAGTTATAGTAATGCAAATCGTTTAGGAAAACATATTAAATAAGACATCACCTCGTAACTTCTCAAACCGGCGGCCGTATGTTACCGACACCAAAGCAATGGATCATTCAACTTGGTTCACCCGAGACAGCCATACATAATGAAACAGTGGTCGCTATTCTTAAAAAATAAGTTGTAGGCCAATAAACTACTTAAAAAGATAAATTTGGATATTTTAAAAGCATAATGGTATTTTTGGAAGTGACTTTGCCTCTCTTACGAGATCAGGGTTCGAGCATCACGCATGATCTACTTCTCCGAATTTGACTGAGTTTTTCATGTTATGGTAACAAACTAAATATCACGTCGTTCATCATTCTTTTTTTTCTAAAAAATATTGGCAAGTCGTGTGACGTCACACGTAGCACAAATAAATTTATATTACCTAGGTATGATATGTTTTTAACAGTCGAATATAGTTTTTCCAATTCTTTTAAAAACTAACCTTTTTAATAAACCTTCAACTACACCATAGCGCTAAGCGCCGTGATAAAGCTACAGTACGGTTTGAGCGAGAAATAAAACCTCCCAAATGGTTTTGCGATGTTTTATTCAAGTATTGTCAGAAGTCAACAAACTGCTTGTTAAATTGTGTCCTATTTACAGTTAATTTACATAAAAAAATATATTTACACCGTTGCATTCTTACACAAATTTACAGTATTTTCTGCATACACAAATATATACATTTATATTTAGATTAAATGTCTTTTTTATTTTATATACGGCATGTTTGGTAAAATGTCTGGTCTTCGCCGATGATGCGCCCCGTGATGCCTCAAATGTATGACCGTTTCGCGCATCTTTTGGTCTCTCAGTATCCGTATGTACTCCTCGTTAACCGACTGTCTATTTCTATTTTTGTCTCCTTCCAACATTGGCTTATCCAGAGCCCTCTCACTGCCTTTGAACAAAACACACCACAGAGATTTATCTTTATTATCCCACAACAACGACTTCGTATACTCTTTCAATCTTCGACTGTTCTCTTCCACTCGGCGCATCGCTATCTCTATTTTAACCAAGTCTTTGTAATGGTCCGACGCGGGTGGCGAAATTGTGCTATTACCGTCTGTCTGAGTTCTAACTGAGCTTATATTAATTCTCGACAAGTAATAACTCTCATATTGGCTGGCCGAGCCTTTCGACCGCAGTAACCACACGACACTGGCAATAAACGCACACGATACCACAAAAGTTAATATCAGCAGAGTCTGTCTCAGAACTGCGCTAGGGGACGTACAACTCATATCACTTTTTGTTTAAGTTTACGTACGCACTGTGCAACGTACATAACGCGTCGGCGTAGAGGCGCTACGACTCGCCACGGGCGTCCGCTCACTACGTGGTGCCGCTACGAACTGGCGTAGAGCCGTAGACGCCCGAATAGCGAAATTCGCAGTCTCTCAGCGCATACTCAATGTTTATCTCAGTTGTAATTTGCAGTCCAAAGCTGTATACAAGCAGCAGATGCTTTCAGATCTCTTTGTGCAAGTTTTCTTTGCACTTTTGTGCAGTCATTGTACTGGAAGTTTTAAAATTTGTAACTACGGACTACGGGAAGTAATTATTTCACACTTTGCTTTGGATTATTTCTGTTAAAAATTTGCGTTTGAATTAAAATATGTTTTGATTGTAACAATTTTTCGACGATAAGGTATTATAGGAAACTTACAATAAAACTGTGATACGGGAATTGGGTCGGCGTCGAGGTTTAATTCCGTAATTTGGCTGGAAAAGCGTCAATAATAAGAATCTTGTCGCCACTACAATTACATGACCAAGCCTTTGTGTCAAAAGAAAGAGCTGCACTTACCCAAAATTACTGTGTAAATGAAGTTTCTGTGGCATTTGCATTCGGAAAGAATTACAAATTTAATACCATATTCATTCATTAGTTATCACAAAATAAATAGTTATGTAAATAAATTGTATCATTATCTCATATCATAAGCCACGTTATTATCGGTACGAGCGCGCTCAGACCAAGTCTCTACTTGGACTCTACTTCTATCATGTAAACACGTGATCCGAGTGTACTAGGACGCCGGCAGCCAATCGAATGGTAAAAGTCAGACGTTGTTCATTGACATATACGTGCGAACTCTATACCCGGCTTTAGCCACAATTATTATTATATTTTATTATTATTATATCAGGTAGATAGGTTACTAAACATCTGATAAACAAACAATAGACATAAACACGAACTTAACTCATGAAACAACCAAATACCTATACGCCCCGGGCGAAAATCATACGTGTATACTGTAAAAATATTGCTGATTCGCAAGCTGGTACAAAGTAAACACCAACTTTAATAAATACAATCATGCTAACATACGGTGCCTATGTATTGTGTTTTATTATTATAAAATCACTTTATTTCGTTATTTAAGTTTAGTGCACTTGCTACCCTTTACTGTATATCTCAGTTACATATTCTATCTTACCTATTGTCTGGAAAAAATCATAACACGTTAAGTCCCTATTGTTTGATCTCTTAATATAAACTTTAAAAATGTTGGTGTACAATAAAGTGTTGTTACCTACTTACTTAAACCAGTACAAAATAAAACAAAAATTCGAATTTTTTACATTAATAATTTCCTTGGACATTTTCCGCAACATATTATGTTAGTCGGTCAAGCCGATTTAATCGGAAAACAGAAGGATTATCTATACTTGGTGGGCTGCTGCTTGATAGGTACCTAATAATTAAAAACAAGAAATGCTGAATACAACAAAAAAAATAAACGTAAGGCAAAGGAAAATTCCGTCATTTCATGACGCAAAAACCACATAATTCCACTTCCTGCATCCGTTTAACGGGCGCGGTTCCTTTGTGTTCTATTTAAATGATATTTCTGCATTTCCCTTAATATGATGAATGTGGGGAAATACCGTTTGATACCAATTTATGAATGCTTTATGCCATTTGTGTTATTGTGCTTAAATTGCTAGTTGGATGTTGGATCAGGCACAAAAAAGGCCAAGTGCGAATCGGACTCGCACTTTTAGGGTTCTTGTTCCCTTGATTGTAATGCAGTACAATAAAAAAACTACGTTTCTTGTTTTTGGACCCTCCTTTAAATATTAACTTTTTTATTAATTATATTTTGTTGTTAAAGCGTACATAATGCTTAATTTTATAAATTGTATTTATCTTATTAACGATAAACGCTACAAAATTTATATTTTCCCAATGATTATTTGAGGTTATAATTTCAGTGTAAACCACAAACATGGTTACCGAAACTCTTTTTATTAATTAATTTTTTGAAATGCTCTCCTAAAACACAGTTATTGGTCCTTTTCCGAATTAAAAAAATATTAAATATATTTTCATGTGATTCCTCAGAAGTAAGTATATGCTATCTAAATAAATGGAAAAGGATTATATTTTTAATGGTATAGCTTGCCATTAAAAATAAAGGTTGTATTAATAATTATATACCAACTGTGGTATTAACTACGGTTGAACTATCACAATGTGCAACAATTTCAGAGCAGTGGGAGGTATAACTATTGGAAAACACTTCAGCACTATAGAGTTTAATCTTGCTACATTGAAAGTATCCACGTATATACATACTTCAATTTCTACGATACCTTACATCTATAAAATTACAATTTTAATAACAAAGATAATCCCGGTAACAGTTTATTTTACAGGAAAAATATAAGAGATATTTTCTTAAAATAGAGGGTTTTTTTTTTATTTTCGTTTAATTTAACAAACGTTTACCTTTTAGACCGGACTCCAGAAAATACTATGATAATAGTTATGTGCTCATTACTACATAGTATAAAACAAAGTCGTTTTCTCTGTCCCTATATCCCTATGTCATTATGTCCTTATGTCCCTATGTCCCTTTGTCTGCTTAAATCTTTAAAACTACGCAACGGATTTTAATGCTGGTTTTTTTAATAGATAGAGTGATTCAAGAGGAAGGTTTTAGTATAAGCATTGTACCCGTGCGAAGCCGGGGCGGGTCGCTAGTTATCATATAAACCTAAGTGAAGCTGGGCGGGTCGCTACTCCGTCCAAGAGCGCTCATACCGTAAAAACGTGGCCATAGATACGTGATATTACGTAAGAGCATAAGATTAGCACAAGAAAATGAAAGGCGATTATACAAGTTACAAATCTAAGTGATCGTAAACATTAAAAAACCGAACAACTATGATATTTGTTTTCAGATCAGTTCAAACTCAATAAAATACTTAACAGAAACCAAGAAAAGCAATTATAAAAATGCACTGCACTGTGTTTCTGGCACATCATGCGGGCGTTGCGTTGTGGCTGTCGAACATTAATAGTAATGTAAACTAGTCATACAAAATTAAACAAACATCAGCAAAATATTAAAATCTTCAGAACAGTGGTGACTGTCATCAAATATGCAAACGCGAGGACGGAGCTTATCGTACCTGGCAGCCGACTGGTTTTTATACGTTTACTGAATGCTACAGGCTGAAGAAAAGGCCGTGGTTTAAGAAAAAGTTGCCAAAATATCGATGATGGCAAAATTTTAGTAAATGAAAATAATCCTTTATTTAAAAATAATTAAACTGCATTAAAAGATATTTAATAAATCACCTAGTTGAGCAAGTAGTATAGAACAAATTTTTATCTATCTTCTTTTAATTGAATACTGTTCTTACCTTGGATCGGTAGGTACCATAAAATTCAAGATGTTAATTGTTATATTTTCTGATTCGATTCTCGGCTCAGATGTGATTTATCAAAAATCTTTAAGTGCAGTTTTACTTAATTTTAAATATAAAGAAAATGATATTAAAGTAATGTTTCCTTTCAGAACAGTTTTTTTATATTATGAACATTTAGGGTACTTTCCAGTTCCCAGCGACTGCTTTTTTCCACCCTGTATATTTTAAACTCCATGTATAACGGTAAAACTAGTATTTAATTTTCTGTATTTGCATTTGTGCGATAAAAAAACACAGATGTATTTGCATTTGTGCGATAAAAAAAACACAGAGTACCTACTCAGAATATGAAAATGGAAAATCAATTTCCTCATCGAAATGGAAAATATTTTGTTTTTTTTTTTAATCACGAATGCTACAAATACGAGAACAATGGATGTTGTCGTCACTGTAGCGGTGCCTCTTCTCTCTGTCTAAATCATAGGATCAATTGTTCCAGATTTGCATACCTGTGTTTTCAGGTCAATCGTCTTCATTAAAACACTGTAATTGTTTTATTATCAAGCGAACTTATGCTAAAATAAGTCATTTATGTTTTCTGACTGGTCTTATATAATTTTAGTCACGTGATCTTAAAAGATCACTGATAAAATGAAAATCTCTGAACACTCATCAAATTTCCTATCATTAAAATGGCAATTGTGACACGAGAATTAATTATTTACTAACTTTAGCTAGCAGCCGCCCACTTAGTTGTGCAAACCACAAATAAGGAGAACCCGCATCATTCCAACTTATGTTAACCATTTGTCATATAACAAAGGTATAGCACATTAGAAGATTCTCTTGCACTTTACGACCTTTAAATAAAGTTTATATTCGCCTATCGACTGTACCCACTTAAATTCGGTTTAGCCAAGACATTTCGCATGAAAAGGCAGGTTTTGACCTGACATGTGTAAGGTTGTATGGACATAGATCATAAATATATAAGTAGACTGTTGACTTTTGCGAAGCAAATGTAAATTTTGTGAAGCTTATATTTTTTGGAGCTTTTCTCGTAAGGTCATTTTATAAACAACTGGGCCGCGCGATTTTTCCCGCGACAAAATTAAAACCGCCTATGCCACTCAGGAATAGTGTAGCTGAAAAGTATAGATAAAGCTAGACGAAATAAGTATAGACATATAGGTAGTATTTCGTACGTAATATTGGACAAATAACCCACTAGATAGTATGCGCGTTTAATTTATGTAAGTAAAAAAGATTATCATCATCATATTATCCGTAAAAAGACGTCCACCGCTGGACATGGTCCTCCATCGCCACAATGATCGGTCTTGTACTTCCCTCACCCAAACGTGTACTTGAAACTTTCACCAGGTTATCTATCCACCCACGCTACACCTTTTGGTACGCGGTCGCCACTTCAGATTCAGATTCGTTCTACGAGCAATGTACTCGGCCAGTGCCACTTCAGTTTGGGAATTATTGAGGCTATGTCGGTTACCTTGGTTCTCCTTATTTCTGAATTGGTAACTCTACTGGTACTAGCTCTTTCCATTGTCCTCTAGGTGACTTAGCCTGAGCCTTCTTATCAGGTCAAAATATTATTATTAACACTAATTGTCAACGCGAGAAACTGGTTCTAATTTACATGTCTTTCTTCTAATTCATTTCATTATCATATTTTTTTATACTGGGAAATCAGCAAATGTTTTGAATTAAATGGTAATATTACCTAGCATATAATTTTAGTTTGCAGTTCTAAAGCGATAGCAACACACCACATGACACATATTCAACCACTTAAAAATAAAAAGTTCTTTGGTGAACTAAATCTATTTCTATTTTATTATACACATAACTCAAGAGCATATGGTTCATCTTGCAATTTTTATTCTCGGCTTTTTAGCTTTTGTGTTTAACTCACATTGGTGAGTTAAACACAAAACCAAAATCAACGCTGAGTGAAAACCACTACTGAAAATTTAATTTTACCTTCAATGAATATGTAAAATGCAACAGTGTTACTCTCAGAGCGTCACTCAATTTAATACCGTAGATATTAGTTGATATCATAATCATACATTTTTTACAGTCTACTAGTTAAAGTCGATTGAAAAGTTTCAATCGACTATAACTAGTAGACTGTAAAAAATATATGATTGAAAAGTTAAAAAGTTTCAATCGACTTTAACTAGTAGACTGTAAAAAATATATGATTATGATATCAACTAATATCTACGGTATTAAATTGAGTGACGCTCTGAGAGTAACACTGTTGCATTTTACATATTCATTGAAGGTAAAATTAAATTTTCAGTGGTGGTTTTCACTCAGCGTTGATTTTGGTTCATTTGTCAGCTTCACATGAATAAATTTTCCAATACCTGGGCTTGTACAATTCGTACTTTAAATTACACTTTTGGTTTTTGTTTTCACTGAAACTCAATTTTTAAGGCGTATTCCCACATCATCTTTCTGGGATTCCGTGATCACTATCAATGATGTCATCTATCTTCAGAAACTAAAATAAAATGTTATTATTATTGACATAAGTAGTCGATACTGAACAAACTAATTTCAGGGATTGCGCTTATTCTGTGACAAGTTCTATATACTCGTATAAATTATATTAAGTGTTCAAAATAGTTCCAATAGTTCATAGTAGATTTTTGTAGAAGTAGACTCAAGATGCAGACTTGCAGTTTGTCGAAAAAAGATGAAACATCTAACTATATTTACTATTCCTATTGCATAGTAATAGTAGTATATTCAACTGTAAGTTATTAAAGACCTGGCAAATATAGATTTTTTAATTTAAAATAATATTAGTACCTATACATCCATGTAGGTAGCACAAATTTACTACTTACTAATATCGTGTAATTAATTATGATTTAAGGCACATTTGGTTCGAGACAACGCGGCAAAAAAAATATTTATCGATTGTTAACAGCTGTAGTAGACCACACGAAAGCATGATAATTGGAGCCACGGTGGCACGTGTACGTACCTACAGATAACTGTAATTTCACATTGAACAGAAAAAGTACAATTTCATTTTTATAATTCATGCCTATAATTTGTTAATAATTTACCTAAATTATTAACATTATCGTAGCGAGATGGGTATTTGTTTTAAATAATAAATGATACCAACACAAACGTTATACCTAATACAAGTACTTACATAAATTTTTAAAACACCGAAAAACGCGATTTTATAAAAAGTACTGTAAATTTTGCAAGCTTTACTCTTTTTCTGGTGAAGTCACGTGAAAATGTATCATATTATGATACTCCAGGGACAAAAACGTATTGTAACAAAACCTCGCTCTTAGCTCCGTCAAATCGTTTAACTTCATCGAAAAAAAGTCCCTATTTCTGGGGCAATCGGGCGAAACAAACAAGCGGAAATGTAATCTGTTTAGTTAAATATCTTAACGACCCAAATATTAATTTCCTACTACTCTATGTACACAGAAATAAAGGTGTAGGTGTTGTGTATAGAGGCGCTCAGTTTCTTCCTGTTCTCGTGCGAATACTGAAAATCCCTCTTAAAGTGGTTGTCTACGTCATCAATGATATCTACATTCCAAAATCGAATCATCAAATATCTTTGTATACCTGTTTATAGATTACCAAGAAATGTAATTAATTCCCATTCCTTTGATTATGAGAAGCCAAATTTGTTATTCATTTCTAGATTTACTCAAACGCAAAACACAATTTGTGGATCGGGGGATGAAATTGAAAAAGTTTTCAGTTATTTATTTGGAACGCTTCGCGATGCCGGAGCCCAAGCATTAAATTATTTTTGAGCGAGTCCGGAACAGTGCGAGCACGAAACCACGTCTATATAAATAACGCTATTCCTATGTCACTTCGTCACCTCTGAAAAAAGTTGTCCTCGTCGGAACTTAACATAACAATAACTAAATAATAACACGCGAGTTTTTTTCTTTGTTATATGCAGATTGAAACCTGTTGACGACATAAATACAAATTTGTTGAAGAATGTTCTAAGGGAAGACTCTTTAGAAGTTCTGTGTACATAATTTTCCTATTACATTTTTATGAAGATACAAAATTGGTTTCTTTGATCAGATTTGCTACCTTTTGTGTATGTGGCATATCAATTACTGCGTTTGATTTTTAATCATACTAAATGGTATGTAGGTAAATAAAGTATTTATGTACTATCAGATCCACTGCTTTAATCAAAGACGTTTAAAGAAAAAGAAGGAAAGAGAATGATTTTCTTCCAACCTCTATGGCTTTAATATATAAGTATTTACTCTATTACATGAATTTCAATGAATAATATAACTTCTTAAAGAAACTACGCTGTACGAAAAGAACTTTCCGAATCGTACCAAACAAAAGTCACGTTCTTAACTTTCACAAGTTATTAGGTTCAGACTTCGCCGCACGTCAATTGCCCTAAAAAAGTAGCTGAGTAACTTCGACAGCATTTTCAGAATATCTTAAGTTCATAAGGAAGCTGAACAGTAATTCCTCGAGTAATCTTAAAGTAAATCCTACTAAATTGTAATGTGAATGTGTTTGTTTTTTTCTTTCACGCAGCAACAAATAGACGGATTGACATGATTTTTAAAAAGAGATAGTTGGTGATAGTGGACTGTATAATGTGTGTAGGCTATGAAATGATAGAAACAGTTGAAATAATACTTTAGAATCTAAGACATAAAGCAGACTCGTAGTCAATGAAAACCAAAAAACAAAAAAAGCATATCAAGTATGAAAAAACATAACAATAAAATCACTACATAGTATAAAACAAAGTCGCTTTCTCTGTCCCTATATCCCTATGTCTCTATGTATGCTTAAATCTTTAAAACTAGGCAACAGATTTTTATGCGGTTTTTTATAATAGATAGAGTGGATCCAAGAGGAAGGTTTTAGTATTAGCATTGCACCCGTGCGAAGCCGGGGCGGGTCGCTAGTATACAATATAAAAAGATTGCATTTCGGCCGGCGCCAACAGTTAGAGAATTGGAAAGTGCCAGGCTACATTGTATCCCGGAATTCGAAAGAAGTCAGGGGCAAAAACTAGCCATAGATGTATATTCAACTGTTACTTCCAATTTGAGTACAAAGTTATTTAATTAATCCCCTAGATTTGGTGTAATGGTAATATTGCATGTCGGTGAAAGCTATGGACTAACGACCGACTAGTTAGCAAATGGTTGTGTTTGCGCTTTTGTGCTTATTTGATATAACGCGTGTGTTCTGGTCTGTTGACATAATAGTTTTTTTACTTATTGAATTGCCTTTTCTTAAAGATAATTTTAAGAAATTTGTAAATTATATTTCTCACAATAAATATATAATTCTTTTTTTATAAATAAATTTGAGCTTCGAATCGGGCACCATCTTACAAGAGCTATTTTCTAGCTTCTTTTTCTACCATAACAATCACTTTTTGTGCATATAGGTATACTTTAATAAACATAATCTACATTAGAACTAAATAACATTCAAACAACATACCGAGAATTACAGAAATGGCATAGGTAAAAACTAAAAACCGGTATTGCTGGTGCGGATCGAAGTACAAAAATAACTAAATTGAAATTACAATCTTTAAGTAAGTAATAAACATATAGGTTTTGATAAAGCCACTAAGTTTTAAACTTAGAATTGCTTCATTGTAGCAAATGGCTGAAGTCGTCGTCGTGTAAACACATCAATGCGATTAAGTTTATGGTTTAATCACCACTCCCTCTGACGGGAGCAATTATTATTAAGCGTTGAGCAACTCCCATAATCATCAACAAGTTTGGAGTCAAACAATCTTGTGGAGACATCACCAGATTGTTCCAAAACCAAGTGATTTGAACTATTATGTTTTCTACACTAATATTATAAAGAGGAAAGATTTGTATTTCAACGAATAAACTCAAAACTACTGGACCAATTTCAAAAATTCTTTCACAAAAAGAAAGCTACAACAAAGTTCTGAGTAGTATAAGATATATTTTATTCTCGTATTCACACGTGAAAGGGGAAAGGGAAAACTACGTGGGTGAAACCGCACAGAACCGCTAGTATCTTTATAGTTTTCTTTTCTACCAATACCTTTATTCATCATAACGAAACTACGGAACTATATTTTAGTTGACGTATCGACGTAGAATGTCGCTAAGAAAGTATTAAGTACGTATTTAATTTTCACGGCGACGATAAAACGTAAATCCGTGTATACAAATTGCAAATGACGTTGGTAATTAGTGAATTAAAAAAAGCCCATCTGCAAGGCGTGAGAAATACCCTTGCACAACCCTTGTTTGTTGGTTGAACCCCCCTATAGTTTTTATATTTTTTATATTTGTTGTTATAGCGGTCATAGTAGTTAAACACAAACACTCTGAAGTTAAACTTTAAAGTGTCTATTACGATCCAAAAGATAAATGGATGTAAGAGACGGACGGACAGATAGCAAAGTCTCAGTAATATACCCTCCTAAAACTATATAAAATAATATTTTTTTATAATAATTACTTAGCCCTTTAAACTATAGCAAACCAATGACAGTACCTACCTACCAGTTTTAAGCTATGGTTATTTTGTTTCCTCGAAGTTTTTGACTTGTCAACGATCCGATACTAAAAATTATTAAATACTAGCGACCCGCCCCGACTTCGCACGGGTGCAATGCTTATACTAAAACCTTCCTCTTGAATCAAAACCTCATCAAAATCCGTTGCGTAGTTTTAAAGATTTAAGCATACAAAGGGACATAAGGACATAGGGATATAGGGACAGAGAAAGCGACTTTGTTTTATACTATGTAGTGATTCTAAATCGGAAAATCCGAAAAACAAAAGCACATTTTAAAAATGTATATCTTAGTTTGAACCAATTTTCTTTAGGACAATATTTTATCGAAATACCCCGCACATTTCCCCGGCTATTTAATTAAAATACCGAGCAAGTTTCCAAAGTACATGAAGGTTAAGTAATAAAGTACAGTGTAACATTTTGCTCGTTACAAATTTAACCGCCGTTGTTTCACTTCCTGACAGTTCTGACAACGTCAAGCCGCGTTTCTTCAGGGTATCCCGAGGGGTAAACAGTTATCCAACATTTTTCCATACCATCAACGTGACAGGTGAAAACGGAATTCAACTTTTGGGTTTAGCTTTACTTCTGAATACAAATGGATAAATTGATTATTTCATACTATTTTATGTGTTCATAAAAAGAAAGTTACCCAGAATTGATTCCGCGGTTTGTGTAATAGCACCCTGGTCTGGTGATAGGCTCATAACCTGTCACGTTTAGTGGCTCAAAAAATATACTAGTGAAAAGTGAGCATATCCAGTAATAGAATACATCTGCCAATAGCGTTAATATGCGGGTATAATAGCGTTAGCATTTTTATATACTTTGAATATTGTAACATTCTATTTTCCAATGTATTAAGTTTAAATAATTATTTTTAATTAAACAAAAATGTTTTAAGGAAGCAGTGTTTTTAAAAATGTGCCTATGTCCAGCTGAAGAAGCATTTAATTTAAATACTATTTGACATTTCTTTGGTCTTCGCTGAATTTCACATTGGTATTTGACCCACAGATCTCTGCAATATAGATCTGTGTTTGTAACATAATTAAGAAGGTGGTAGTGTCCCATCACTACCCAAAACGCAGCGAATTATTATACTGAAGGATCACGGTAGCCTAAAGCTAGCTAGCCGAAGACGAGCCCCTCAAAGCAATACAAAATATGGGTAATATTTCCTAAAAACAAAATCTATGATAGATCTAGATATTTTTTCATTTTTTTTTTTCATTTAAAACATTTTAAAAATTAGTTTTCAAAGAAAATATTTTCAAAATGGAATCATTCCTTTAACAATTCATAAAAAGTTTTCAACTAACAGAGATCGCTACTCAGGCTTATAATCCCGGCTAAATTAATTAATCCAAATGAAATTCACTTAGTTGCAGGATCGCCCGAGTCTCCCCTCCCGGTTTTATTCAGGCACAGTTTAATTTCTTCTCACTGAATAGCCAGAGGTAAAGATTTTGTCCGCGACTCTGCCTACGAGATATTAAAATAAAAATAAATATCCTCACCGCACACCTTATAGGAAGATTAATTATTCCTGGAAAATATGTAGTATTAATTGGAATAAGACATAATATTAGGATATTATTTGGCATCATACTACGAACCAATGTGAAAAGACTAAAATAGTTGCATTTGTGTTTAGTTTTGGTTATTTAAATATACACATGCCTGTTGCATTGTTTATTTATGAACATTATAAGTTCTAAACAAATATATTAATTTGTTTGTCTGATAAGTTCCTGTTAAATGATGCCTGATAGTACTATAACTCTATCAGCAAAATTTAAAATAACGACGCCTAATCAGAAACAGTCACATAAACAAACCATTGTATGGTTTGACAGCAAGTTCGACAATTAGATATAAGCACTTTTTACTGAATAAAAGTATTATTATTATGAAAACTTCTTTAAGATAATTGCTTACGTATTGTTATTTTGCGCCCACGCAGCCACGGGACCCCGGAGCTTGACTGGCTAAAAATACAGACAACCACACCCACAGTTTTATATTATGACACCGTTTGTACCACAAAGTAGTTTCTGCACAAGAACCTTGTTATGAAAATGTTTTTGTCAGGAGACCCGACGGTGTTTGTGTGCATATTATTAACTTCTTTCTAAGAAAAATCCTCTGTTAGGAACCGCTTTGTCTCGATAAAACGTTATGGTTATTAAGAAGTCCATAACTTTTGTAAAAACCTGATATTGCTATTTTAGTATTCGTGAGTGGGTGTTTATTTTCAAATAAAGTGTATAGTTTATTTTGCATGACCTTCTATTTTATTAGATACGGCACGCACCAACGCACAATACTTTTTTGTGTATCACTACATAGTATAAAACAAAATCGCTTTCTCTGTCCCTATATCCCTATGTATGCTTAAATCTTTAAAACTACGCAACCGATTTTGATGCGGTTTTTTTAATAGATAGAGTGATTCAAGAGGAAGGTTTTAGTATTAACATTGCACCCGTGCGAAGCCGGGGCGGGTCGCTAGTTAAATTATAATGTAGAACAAAACCTGATTCACCAAAGTCGGCTTGTATTTTTGTTTAAAATTTTGATTATCTTTTATATTATGTAACCCGTACCTTAAAACAGTACAGTGTAAATAAATTTTATTACTTAGTACTCAATAAAAGATAATCAAAATTTTAAACAAAAATACAAGCCGACTTCAACGAATAGCACTAAAAAACTTATATGCTACCAACCTTGACGTATACTCGAGCAAACGAACAAATAAATTTTCGATATCCGTTCAGATTTGAGGGTGTTATGAATTGCGAACCTCCCCCTTTTTTGAAGTCGGTTAAAAAGAGGGTTGTAAAAATGTTTAATAACATACATAATTATAACAAACAGAGAAGGCGCTCGTAGCCGTGTTGGTAAGCTTGTAGCGATGGAGTCATTGAATACTTTGTGTTTCAGACGGCATGTCAAATTGATGCAACTCTCTAAAGAAGTACAGTCACTGACAGGTAGTTCTTAATCAGTTAAGAACCGCCAGTTCCAATTATTGGAACCGAGCCACAATTAAAAATCTATTGTGTCTGTAATTAATGGTCTGAGTTATAGTAAGTATACCAAATATGCGAATGAAACCTTCTTTTCAACCGACTTCAGAAAAGGAGGAGGTTCTCAATTAGACTGTATGTTTTTTGTAGTATGTTACGCAATCCTTTTTTTTTTGGTAGGTACACCATACTACAGAGGTGGTCCCAATTAAAATTTATTAAAATTGGTTCATTCGTTTTATATCGACGATGTGCTACAAGTTGAAGTAATTTTTTTACTCTTTAGATTTTTTGTTTGTTATCTTCTTTTACCACTTGGCGAAGCTTTTAGGTGACTTGAGAAATTCTGACAGTTATAGCCACTAGCCTAATATGAAACCATCTTTTAGCTAGCGTGGAGTATTCTGACTCCTACTTCCTCATACCTAAATGAGGAACGACGAGATTCGCACTGGGTGGTTACGAGATAATATTAATGATTTTACAGTTTACACATATACATAATCTCACGCCTATTTCCCATTGGGGTAGGCAGAGACAATAGACTGCCACTTGCTACGAACCTGGAAGATCTCTCGTGCTTCATCCACATCTATCAAACGACTCATACATGCGCGTCGGTTTCGGGCCTACTTTTTAAACCAGAAAACCCAGAGCTTTCCTTCAATACATCGCTGAACTGGTCGATGTAAGTAAGCCTCGGTCGTCCTCTACCGACTTGCCTATTTCCAAGTTTAAACAGTATTTTTATTTAGTAATCATAATATATATTTAGAGAGATTCGAAATATTTTTTTAAATACAAATTAAATACGAGATTTTTCTACCGTCTGGTATTTCTTACAATCCTTTAAGCACAATTTGCTTCATGGGAATTCCAAGAAATCGAAACGGCAGGAATCGAATGGAGTGGTGTGGTATAAGTTTTCAAACTCCTGAGTTTCCTAATATTTTTTCTCTCCTATAAAATGTTCTATGTTACCTGTAATAAACCTGAAATATTTTTTGGGTGAGTTATGAAAAAAAAAATTACTCTGAAGTTAGAAACGTGAAAATTTGAATTAGGAATGTATCACAAATGTAAAATAAGTGGTCCATTCTACGAATAAGGAATAAGGATTCATTGATTTCTGAAAACTATAACCCTAACGTTTAGGGGTCCAAAGAATATCTCGTGAAAATTTGGTGTATCCAGAAATAGAATACCTCTGTCCACCCCCGCGGCGATAAAAGGCGTGAGATTATTTATAACCCTTAGTAAGATGATAAGGTCGGTGGTTGTAAATTAGTTTGAGAGATAGTTAATTGTTGTGGTTTCAGTCAAAAAGTAGAACTGTTTTGTTATGTGGCGATGGGCTCACCACCTATCACGTTTAGGGGTTCAATATTCTCGTGAAAAGTGGGTATATCCAGTAATGGAATACCTCTACCTACCCTCTCGGGTGTGAGATTATTATTATTATTGGAAAATAAATAAACATTATCAATCTCCGCTTTGAGTCAGCACTTTGTACCGCACCGTAATCTTTCTGAGTACGGCCGCCGACGAAAGCCAACCTGCGTAATCGATTTATAGCAGAGCCTGATTCAGAGGAAAATATTTATTTACAATGAAACAAATACACTTCACGTTTCTGCTTCCATTAGGGAATTGCGAACGTCTCGTCCTGTTTCTTTCACAATTTTTTTTATTTCCATTTGTATCAAATATCCAGAGGAAATGTCAACTTTAATGTTGATATTCGCAGAATTTACTTATTTCTAGATTATGGTTTTGAACTTAATATTAAAGATATAGTTACAATGGAGGTTTCAAGTTTCGTCATTAATAATATATAATTGCTTTCAAATAATGTTTTATTTTTGTTTATAATATAATAATATAATCTCACGCTTTTTATCCCCGAGGGGGTAGGCAGAGGTATTCCATTACTGGATATACCCACATTTCACGAGACATATTGGACCCCTAAACGTGATAGGTGGTGAGCCCATCGCCGGACCGGGTCTGTTTACACATGTCTCAGAATTAATTCTGAGACCTGCGGGTTTCCTCACGATGTTTTCCTTCACCGTAGAGCTAGTGATAAATATGTACGTAAGTTTTTAAAAAAACTCATTGGTACATGCCAGGATTCGAACCCGAGCCTCACTGATTTTCGGCCGGCTCTTTATAAACTTTTTGTTTCTTTTGTATCATACCACAGCTTATAATATACCATTGTAAAGTTTCAAGATTACTTACTTTAAAATTATAAACTAAATTATAAAATATACACTTCCACCGTATTCCTGAGTGTGGTGGCAGTAGTATAAAGTTCTTGGAAGTACTCACATTTATTCTAGTTTTCGGACATCGTGACAGATGGTGAGCTCATCGCCGGACGCTCCGGTGATGCCGGATATATGGATGATGCTCAATAGACCTAGTTGCCTGGCTCCCAAACTATTATGCTTATGATTAAAAGCGTTATATAGGATCGAGTCGGTTAATCCCATGCATGTTGGTCTACTAAGTGGTCTAAAGCTAATAATAAATATGTGATTAGGTACTTTATAGACGGGATTTCTACAAAATTTTGCATTATTAAGTAAATGAGTCATAGTACCTACGTACTATCACAGGCGAATCAAGAAATTCATATTCAAAACATTTCCTCCCTTCTATAGCTGCTGGTTAAAATTGTAGCCTATGAATCTCTAAACATGACGACCAAATTCAATAACACCTTGGACTTTAAAATCTGACAAACCGTTTAGGCTACAAACAAACCATTCCAACAAAATTTACTTCCAAACTCACATACCTACAGTTGATTAAAAACTTAATTTAGTAAGTACACATGAAGCTTAAATACTATATGAGATCCATAACATTAAGATACCTATAATATAAGCTATATGGTCCAGCTTTTAGTGAGAGTAAACATTACTTAAACATCATCCGGCATGTTAACTTCACTCCGGAACACATTAGTAGCAAACCAAACTCCCTTTAACTATTACGTAAAGCTTTTTATAACGTTTTACCCGGTAGATGCTGCTTTGAGAGCAGTGATAGGCTAGCGATTAAGGAGGCCGCTTCTCATTCGTGAGGCCCGGGTTTGCATCCTGGCATATACCAGTTCGTTTTTCAAAAACTTATGTACATATTTATGCGCAGCAAAATTTGGTCAAAACTTTCAAGAAATAGTAGTTACATCGAGCTTTACTAGGCAAGTAATTAGTTTTTTCTATTAATCCAATTCCGTTCCAACCCAATCCCCAGTTTTATTCCATTAGCAAGAGTTCGTACCATTGAGAACTAGGTATCATGACTAGGTATACTTATTTAGCTTAAAATAAATATAAAATAAATAATCTCACGCCTTTCATCCCCGAGGGGGTAGGCAGAGGTATTCCATTACTGAATTTTTTATTTAGCTTGTTGTGTAAATTTTACGAACGCGTATGTCAATCCCATACATTTGACAAAATCTCCCATCCGATTTCAGTGGATTGGAAAAGCCACATAACTGTAAAAATTTTTCATGCCAGGCAAGAGTGGGACTCAACTTGATAACTTCCATTGGGTTTGAGTAAGAGATAACCGAAACCAGCAGTTTAACTACTTCCAAAATACTTAGAATACAATGTAAAATGGTTCGAAATATCAGACACGGTATAGGAATTACGCTACCAATAAACTAAATATTCTATTTCCATGCCTAATTTCCAATTGATTAATTCCCGGACTTTCAGTTAGTTCGCATTAAACTGTGAGGTATTATTGTCCGATTGTAATTCAGTCCACGCACAGCCCTCTTTATTAACTCAGTTGGGTAACTCAATTTGCCGTTGAAGGGATGACGAGAAGGGCCGTTTGTACGTGTTACGGCTGCTGCTGTTTCACAAAAATAATATTCCTAAACAGTCCATGAACAGAACTGTTGCAGCCTAGTGTGAATGACCCGAACGAAGAGCCAATCGACAACGACAGCTTAGCCTTTTAAAAATAGTATAGTTAGTAGAGTAGTTTACAGGAAAACAAAACACAAACTACGACCACTCGGTTAAAAACCTTAAAAATATATATTTTATTTAAAATAGTTTTTGTACGATGCTATAGGTATTTAGCTGAAGTAAAATTACTTGTTATGAAACTAACACTGGTACTCGTGAAAACTAGACTAAAATAATGCAAAAAGTACGGAATAAGCATAACAAAGAAGAAATATAATATATATATATATATATAATATCTGTTATACGTCATAAAGTTGGTGAAAACGACTAATATGCTATTATGAATATTATACTATAACATAATTAATGTAACCGTATATTCTAGCTGCTATTTCCCCAATTCCGATCGTACTAAATGGCCTTTTTAGCCTATTTTACACAGCGAATAATGGATAAAGGCGTGTCGAATCTTTATAGCATGCCCATCAAAGTTATGACAGCACTTAGAAAGGAATTTACATACTTTATGAAGATTACTAAAAAAACATTTATCTTTCCGAGATTTTTTGAGGAAAATTCTTTGACCTTCTGACATTATTACAACGAAGTTAATATGAATTCCTGGAAACTTTTTGAATTTATATCTATTGATAAAGAGATATTAGAAATTCCGTTGTCATATTAAATTTACACAATTGATTTTTTTCTTTTATATTAGGATTTAAATGTCATCCAGAACTACAAAAGAAAATAGGTAGTAATCCCCGAATATTCCCAGATTATCGTAGACCTCCAAAATGTAATCTTTTCTAAATATAAAAAAGTTTGTAACCTCAATATCGATTTAATAAACAGTTCAAAACAATCTCGTAACACAAATTTATCCATCTAAAGCTGAACTCAAACCAATTTCCGCTGGGTAAGACTGCCAGTTTATGAACAGAAGTGTTCAAACTCACTCCGACGGGATCCCTGCTCATAATGAGCTACTGGAGAGTTTACCAAATTAATTAAGTGCATCTCACTAACGCTCTAATATTTCCGAATATACGCGGTGAGAAATTCAGCAGCTGGACAAACTTACCTATATAAAGCGGTTTCCTGATATGTATTCTGTATAAACTCTGCATGGGAGATTACATTCCATATTTCCTTATCTATGAGGAAAATCAATTGGACCGCAATGTTTGTTGATTAATTTTTTCCTTATATTCTATTCACAATATATTATAGGTATGTTTTAATACCTATTGTTGCGGTAATTGTAATCTATTTGCGACTAGAAACCATGTGCCAAATTTGTCCCACTATTTATTTATTTATCGTTTAACGTCTTAGTCAATTATTATTATATTGATAAAAAAAATACTCCATTCACGCGACGCACTTGATAACTGATTCAGAATACATAAAGTACTGAATAGTAGTTACTGAATTTAATTAAAACTAGGCCAGTCGCTTATTTCTGAAATACACAATCATTTCTGTTGCATTAAACTAGAAACTTGAATATTTTACTGCAATAGTATTCAACTTATTTATTTCAACAGGATGCCTCAACTCGTTCCTGAGTAGGCCCTTGACACACGTGCAGCGTCAGATAGATGAACAACAAAGTGGTACTATCCTATTTGATGTGCCTGTTAGCTCAGTTGGGTTCGATTCCAGCCCGTCACCAAGATTTGCATGGTTTTGTGTATCTATTTATGTATGTTTATCAGTTGTATAGTTGCTAAGAATAAGCGTTCCTTCCATTACGAGGCACGGTACCCTAATAAACTGCGTATTGTACAATGACATTTTATAGGTAGACATGGTAGACATGTTTATACACTAAAAGACAATAACACCAGATGTCACATTTTGCCAGGTATGATAAACAATACTCGGACGATCGTTAATTTTTATTAAAATTTAATCAGGATCACAATTTTTTAATTATTTTATGTTATTCGTACATACACTACACGATTGAAATACAATCAAAACTTGAAACAAAAATATAAACCGACTTCAACGAATAGCACTAAAAAGACTATTATTTGTATATTCAACATAGATGACCTACTACGCTGATAGTGAGTGATTTTCTGATGTCCGTTGAGTAGTTCCGTTCTCCAACTGAAGTTCTTCATCAGATTTTCACAAAACTTATATGGGACCAACCTTGAGGTATACCCGATCAAAGGAAACAATATATTTTTTTAATTTCTTCAGATTTGACGGAGTTATGGATTAACCAAAGGGATTAACATACCAAAAAAGTTAAAAAAAACATATTCAACGAATTGAGATACTCGTCCTTTTTTAAAATACAGGTTCTTAAAAGGTTAAAACAAATTCCGGTAGTTACCAGATATTGTCATATTTCAAGCACAGGAACACGCATCTATATAGATGTAATAATAAATATAATAATAATCTCACGCCTTTCATCCCCGAGGGGGTAGGCAGAGGTATTCCATTATAATATATAGAATGTGTTTGGTATTATTGAGAAATATCTCCTCCAAAAACTCCGTAACTACGACGTAAGTTAGTGTGCGTGAAGCAAACACCGGGTCGATTTAAAACGACAAGTAGCACCGTATCGGGTCGGATTTCCGCCGGCGAGGCGAGTTTTAGCGAAAATTCCGACCGACCAGATAAGCCAGTCAATACCCAACTTTGGTTTTAAAAAGAAACAGTACCCAGAGGTATTTTTTGAAGAAAAGGTTTTCGTACAACTTTTGTCAGGGTTTCGTATCAAAGTGAGAAAAAATAAACTCGCATGGCTCCGCTCTGTCTGTTTTATGAACTTCTAATTTGGAATGCTTCAATTCATTTTTTAATTACTTTTTTGCAAATGAAATAATTTAAAAATACATTTCTACTAACAGCGTCTCCCGGTTTCATCAATGTAATTCCCGTTACCGTGGTAATATAATGAAAAAAATAAATATAGCCTATGTTACTCCCTGACAATGTAGCATTATATAGGTGAAAGAATTTTTTAATTTGGTGGTTTAGGCGTGACGCTTTCACGCCTAAACCACCAAATTTAAAAATTCTTCTCTAAACAAACAAACGAACTCAGTCATTTAAAAATTCTTCTCTAAACAAACAAACGACCTCACTTTCGCATTTGTCTATAAATACTTTATACTAATATTATAGAGGAAAGATTAGTATGTTTGTATGTTTGTATCTTTGTTACGAATAAACTCAAAAACTACTGGCCTTACTTAAAACTGGAACCTCTACTAAATAATATTTATAGGATATTAGGAAGTAAAGGGCCCCAAAGGGGCGGTTCAATGGTGGGTACAACAAATATGACACGATTTTAGTTTATACCTCACAGTTTTCGACTGATGATGAAAGAAGTGTGAAGAAAAATACACTGCCCCTCAAATGATGAAACGATATATAGCTAGTACTGTTTTTAAGAAATTAGCATAAACCTTTTGCAAAAACACACAGTTATTTGGTCCAAAAAATATAAAATGTAACATTATTTCGTACTAATATTAAGATACAAATATACCTACATAGAAAAACTACGGTACCCTCAGTGCTCGACTCCAACCCGCACTTGGCTCGTTTTCTTTTACAGGAAAATACGAATTCAAAAGTCGGAAAAAATTTAACCGCGGCAACGAAAGCTACTCAGGAGATGACAGCTAAAAAAATACTCGTAAAATCACTAAAGTATCGTGCCACAAAGCAGTTTATTTGCAATTTACCAACAATGTTTGTACTGCTATTATGCAGCTTACCTCTTCCTAACATAACTCTTTGTTTATTGACAAATTTATGCACAGTCTGGTCTACTATAACGTTGGAAAATTACTTACTCTACCGTTGTGTAATGGCAGTGCAAGTAAAATGTAAATTTTAAATTCACCTTTCTTAGGAGTAGAAATTCTCGATTGAATGCTACGCTGGGTACCAATGATATTATTGGAACTAATTGAAATGCCCATAAACTACTTTGGGTCTTTCTTCGTAACTTAAAAGCCAACTAGTCCATCTTTGTTGGCGAAAGTACCTTTCGAAACTCTATACTAAAATCAACTGAAAATGAATTTTCGAAGAGCGCGATGAAATTATTTTGCGGTGCTGAAAGTTTGTGGACAGGAAACAAGTAGCGCTCCGAGTATTTAATTTACAGCAACGTACATCTTTAGCTATCATGTACTCGTATAGCAGAAAATAAATAAGAAAAACAGGCAAGTGCGAGTCAGACACACAAGGGGTTCTTTAACACAGTACAATATTTGACGCTACATATTTTTTAAATATATAATAATAATATAATCTCACGCCTTCTTTATCCCCGAGGGGGTATGCAGAGGTATTCTATTACTGGATATACCCACATTTCACGAGATATATTGGACCCCTAAACGTGATAGGTGGTGAGCCCATCGCCGGACCGGGTCTTTTACACATGTCTCAGAATTAATTCTGAGACCTGCGGGTTTCCTCACGATGTTTTCCTTCACCGTCGAGCTAGTGATAAATATGTACGTAAGTTTTTGAAAAACTCATTGGTACATGCCAGGATTCGAACCCGAGCCTCACTGATTTTCGGCCGGCTCTTTAACCGTCCGGGCTATCACTGCTCTAAATTTATTTTAAATATATATTTAAATAAATATATATAAATATATATATATAAAGAAATAGGGAAAAGGCTCACCGAAAAAAACGGTGACTCCCGTGCCGGATCGTTCCTGGTGCAGAGGCTGGCCATCGAAATCCAGCGCGGAAACGCGGCGAGCGTGATGGGCACCTTTGCACCGGGCACGATTAGGGGCGGGTTATTTAACTAATTTGTTTTTTTCTTCTCAATTTTATATTTATTATTATATAATTTACATATTTACATCTAATATTTATATCTATTTAAGTTGTTTTTATGTACATATTGTTAATTAGTCTTTAGATTTATATATTTATTGTCATTTGTAAATAAGATGTAATAAAGTATTCTTTTTTTCTTTATTCTAATTTTATTATTTGTTTTTATAGAGACTACTACTTACTAACTAATACACACTCTGCGAACATTACAAGTGTATATTTATTGCCGTTGTGGCGACACCTAGCGGTACCTATACTAAATAGAACTAACTAAATCGCCATATAGGGCAAGTTCTCAACCGCGCTATCGAAGTTTGTATATGAGTTTGTATACAACAGTCCAACAATAACCGTTGGACAAAGGCACGATTACCTCGTCTGAAGGAAGATCTTCCCTGTTCAAGATGGCGGGGCATTCAGCCTCCGCTCTTCCATTATTAAAATCGTTTTTTTTTTCCAATTATAAGTTCTTATAACCGCAATAGAAACACACATTCTGTGACAACTGTCTTCCTATTTATAGTTCACGATATACATCCCACTGAGTGAGTGGACATACGGACAGACGGACATCGGAGGCTTAGTAAGAGGGTCCCGTTCTGGATACGGACCCCTAAAAATTACTTCCCGATACGTTATGTTATTCCGTAAGCTTATTAAAAAGAAATCTTTTCTACGTATGATTTCCAGCATAATGATGAATTCCTGACAAATCTTGTTATGAATATTGACGAAGCATGTTGCGAATAAAATACCTACTTACTTATTACATTTCTCTTTACGATTATTTATTATTGTTGATGCTATTAGATTCCCTCTTATATTTCCGATTATATTATCCGTTTGCGACTCAATTATTTATAAGCTTTATAAAAATAATTAGCTTGAATAGCGCAAGTCCTTCGGTTCCCTCAAAATATAAATTAAAAAATATTTATTACCTTACACACTTATTGCCTTATCCCCGAGAGGGGTTCAATATCTGGAATCATCACTTTTTATTTACAAGCCTATAGCTATAATTGAGCTCAGTTGATCACAACCAAATTCTTGTCTCTTGAGTTGAAGCTTGCAGAGTGGATTATATTTTATAATATTTTTCATTTACAAATATTGAATGAAAACTTTTTAATTAACTTACTACAATCATAAGAAATTATAAAAGGCTTAAAATATTCATCGAGTTCGCATTAAACATAATTATCAAGTGATTCAGGATTCATTTCCTCGATTTCACATCAAAAATTTTTGACATAGATTTTTATCTAGGTAAGTATTTAAAACATACATGCACACCCTCTAAAAACATTTTGTTATTTAAGACAGTCGGGTAAAAA
Organism: Ethmia dodecea; assembly: GCA_963855545.1. NCBI lineage: Eukaryota > Metazoa > Arthropoda > Insecta > Lepidoptera > Depressariidae > Ethmia > Ethmia dodecea. The sequence goes on from OY979449.1 coordinate 7,155,574, forward strand.
TACATGATAATTTAAGCACATTCGATCCTTGTCTATGCTTATATTTTTAAATATCATGTCAGGTATATAAAACTACATTAAACATAAAAAAATATATTCATATCAAGGCCTCGGTTGATAGAAAATAAACATTACGCTCAAAGCAATTAAGTTGCGTATGTTTCCGCAACCCTCTCTTCTGATAATATTTTATAAATAAACTTGTAATCGAATGCGATCTCCTAATCGTGGGCATTGAAATGAATAAACAATCAAAGCATATTGATTTGATTCGAACGAGCTGTAATCGGTAAAGCGATGGTATTTGCTTCATTTATAAATCAGTAACCATTAGGAATGTACTACTAGAATAATAAGGTCCACTTCAGATAGATTAATGTTTTTACAAAAACATTCTAAAGGTTTTGATTCGTCTCATTGAAACTCAGTAAGGATATTTCTAATATGTTAGTGCCGTTGGTAGTGAGGTCGCCTCTCATGATATTTAGTCAACCAGTAACAGCCCACCGCTGAGCTGAGTCTTTCCTCTTATTTACATGAAGGTCATGTACTAAATAGTTATTGAAAAACTTACATAATTTATGTCTTACTTGACGATGAAGAAAAACAGTGTAAGGACACCCCGTAAGTCCCAAAATTTTGTTTTTGAGGCTTTCTGTAACTGTCACGTTTAGGGGTCTATAAAATACACCGGACAAAAGTTGGTAGTACCAGGAATAAAATACCTCTCGATACCCTTCGGGATACGTCATGAGTAATGCCTAAATAAAGTGAAAGAGCTAACATGAAATCAACATAAAGTAGAAACTCGTCTTATAAATAATGCGGTCATCAAGTCTTCTAAGCAGAGAGGTTACTTAAAATTTCACTCTTGCCATTTCTTGGACCATCTTTATGATGGAAAATAATTATGTAAATATGCAAAGGGGAGTTTATCCTAAATAAAGAACACCCGCTAGATCAACATCAAGGAAGATATAATTGAAACTGGATTAATGCAGCGCTTAAATTTTTCATTGCCTGGCTTAATGAATTCTGGTAAGAGAAAGAATTCACATTACCTACATATTAGATAGTGAAACCTGTTGCTTATAGTTTATCGAACATAAAATATTTGGAGTTATTATTTCCGTTTCAATTGTGTTGTTTACAATTGAACCGGACATATGCACCAACATATTAAAATATTACCTGTTTCCGTCAACATGCACGTTGATGACAGAAATGAAATTCGTTTTAAAAATCCGGCACCGGAATATCCCCTTCATAAAAAACTTAAATCCACAAAAAATTCGTGCATTATAGTCGTACTCGGGATAAAACGGGACCGTATGAAAGGGTGGGACCAAATTCAGGCATTTTAACCTCCGCCCGTGATGCGCCAATGATATTTACTCGGCCTAAAAGCCTTCCATATATACGTCAAAGATGGTATATGTCGCTCGTTGATGTTTTTGTAGGGTTCCGTAAGTCAGCCTTTTCATACAAGACAAATAGTGGTTATACGAGTAAATTATAAAACTGAGATATAGATATACTACACTCGTATACCCGACAATGCTTGTCGGAGTAACAAAAAATCGATGTCGGATAAATGTATAAATATTAACGAAAGGTTCTACTACTAGAGCACCCCTGACATTCTGTCTAGTCCGACACCCGCTATTTTAACATGAATACTGCAGCTTAGCTCCGTTAACTAGAATCTTTTTATAAATTTCGAAAATCCTAAATTCCACGTGGTGCAAGTTTTTTTAAAAATCCGATCTTGTGTAGGTAAGAAACGCCCTTTAAATTTTTATAACGCACCGAACGAGCAATGAGATTTTCATTGTATTTATAGGTGTATGAATTTAGCTTTCCGCGCAGCCGTAAAGTTTTTACGTTCCAGGTAGATCCATTGATTTCCTTTGACAAAAAATAACTAAGGGTTGTCCAAAAAGTAAACAAAAATTTAAATTTAACTTCTGAAATAAAAATGCTAAAATATAATATAATATATAATCTCACGCCTTTTTTATCCCCGAGGGGGTAGGCAGAGGTATTCCATTACTGGATATACCCACATTTCACGAGATATATTGGACCCCTAAACGTGATAGGTGGTGAGCCCATCGCCGGACCGGGTCTGTTTACACATGTCTCAGAATTAATTCTGAGACCTGCGGGTTTCCTCACGATGTTTTCCTTCACCGTCGAGCTAGTGATAAATATGTACGTAAGTTTTTGAAAAACTCATTGGTACATGCCAGGATTCGAACCCGAGCCTCACTGATTTTCGGCCGGCTCTTTAACCGTCCGGGCTATCACTGCTCTTAAAATGCTAAAAATAATTATATATTGTTCTTTTGACATTTATACAAAACTAATTAATAATTTGACTCAACTGGGAACTCTTTTTGGTTTTTCAGAATAATATAAGCTGACTTTATTACATTTATAAAGTGGTATTTTTTCTAGAAATGGAACACCTCTAACTACATTCTCGGGGATAAAAGTCGTGGAATTACATTTATTTATATTATGATTATTATTTTTAGAATTGACATCAAGCTGTGCAGTACCTACTAATATAAAGGATTGGTACCTATGTATTTAATCGTACAAGTGTATTACGAGTATGTTAGTATACATAATACCTTACAATGTACGAACCTCGTCAATTCTGGAAGGTCTGTCCCTTATTTAGTTTACAACGTTGTTCCATTTCGGGTCGGTTGAAGTTACACATGCCTCAGAATTAATTCTGTCAATTATGCTGGTTTCCTCACTAACCTCTACGGGCTGTGAACATTTTCTGTAATCAAATCAAGCCTTTCATTAGAGGTGGGCATCAACTTTGTTCTTTTTTTCAAATGAAGCGAACACAACACTGCTGTTCAATTAAAAATGCCAAGCAAGGGGTCAGAAATGGTTTCGTTTAACACATAAACACAGGTATATAAAATTATATCACGAGCGCTTCTGTGTTTCGGAAAGCACGTTAAATTATTAGTCCCGGTTTTCGTTGTGCTTAAGGACTATGGAAGTGGTTAAGGCATGTCAGATAGGTGCCCTAGGGTGGCTTGAAAAATTCTGACTGCTAGCCTACACTGAAAAAAATGTCATTTCGGCGTAATCATAAAATAACGTGACGTTGGTCTAAAACAGGTGCATTATCGTAAAATAAGGAAATAATAGGTTGATACTATGCTATAATCGAAATATATTAGTTGGAATCGAATTGTTTGAGTAAGTAATGCGATATTATGATTCTTAGCATCGTAAAAATTTGTCACACAAAATAATATTCTCTTCTTCAAATAATAACTCACTGTACTATAAATTTGTTTGATATTGATAAAGTAAGATTATAATTATAAAACACAATGACACCGTCGCCGTATTTTTATAGATTTCCTAGTTGAATATGAAGAAGTATCACCGAAAATACGATGAAGTCCTAGCACCACATTTAATTTTATAGAATAATGTGAATCCTACTAAAATTGATTACAGAATCTTATTTTTAGAGTAAGCATCATATTAATATAAGTGATGATTACTAAAATACGACTACAGAATCTCATCTATGAGTATGCATAACATTCTGTGTGATTCCTTAAAAATATGATGACAGCACTTTCGGCGCTAGCTTCAATCGCTCCATTCCGCTCACATAATTATAACAAAGACATGATATTTTTTAATTCTTCGTAATCATAAAATAACGTGACGTTTGTCTGAAACTGGAGCATTGTCGTACAATAAGGAAAAAATAGGTTAATATTACGCTATAATCGAATAGCTAAGTTAAGTTGGAATAGGTAATGCGATATTATAATACTTAGCATCGTAAAAATTGGTCACACAATATAATATTCTCTTTTTCAAATAATATCTCACTGTACTATAAATTTGTATGATATTTATAAGTAAGATTATAAACATAAAACACAATGACACCGTCACCGTACTTATATAGATTTCCTAGTTGAATATGAAGAAGTATCACCGAAAATACGATGAAATCCCAGCATCATATTTAATATTACAGTCATATTATTTTATGCGCTAAGCATATTTTAATATAAGTGACACTACATAGAACGCGCCAATAGACGGCCGAGTTCTAAACCGCGCTATCGAAGTTTTCTAATGAGTTTGTATAAATACAACTGTCCATCGTCAACCGTTGGACCGGGGTCCCCAGGCACGATCACTTCGCCTGGCAGAAGATCTTCCCTTTTCACGATGGAGATTCCACCTCCACTCCTCCATACTCCTCTGACCCTCTCAACACCTGGACTAGACGTAACTGGATATATGAGGAAGTCATCGGCAAATAGTAGGAAAATAATAGTGGAACACACTAGTGTTAACGCACACGTAACGCAAACAAGTGTTGTCATACGTTCTCGATAGATGGCGCCATGGTCGAATTAAAACGCACTATCGTTTGACTCAGGGTTTAGATATAAGTAGTTAAGATGCATTTGACATTGTATCCACTCCAACATTGATAGCAAGGTTTCATTAGTAGAGAGAGATGTTCCCCGGCTCTTTTGGAAACCTTTGCAATATCTGGATCAGGGAATTCACAGGCATATAGTGGACGGCGGCGCCCGGCTCTTTGTCTGTCGAAAACACCTTAATTGAAAAAATAAATCCTGTACTCACTGTTATTTAGTTTTTTTTTCATCTCTGCTGACGCCCCACCGAGCCTAGCGTGTTACAATTTTACAAAACTGGAAATATGAGGAAGTCCTCGATAAATAGTAAAAAAAAAGACGTGTGGCACTCGGGGACTGCCGCGGTAAAGCTATTGCATAGCATTTTTTATCAACAAGACTGCCGAAAAGAAACGACGTTAGACAATGCACGGCCTTCAAGCCACACGGGTTATTTAAATGGTTAGCAGAGTATTCGTATTTTTGTAAGCAGAAAAATATAATCTGTAAGCAGATATAGCTAATTGGTCAGCAACTCATGGCCAGCAAACATTACAAAACCTATCAGCATTTTATGTCATTCTGGATGGCTGTAATTATTTTTGAGCTGCAATGAGCTGCTACTGCTTAATAAAATTTTGGTAAGCACTCAGAGGGGAAGCCAAAAAATATTTTTTGAGCTGCATATAAAAGTAGCAAAAATAATCTTAGCAAACTTGTCATGCGCAAAATGGGCGCATTCCTTACAAAGATTAAGAAGAACTTTGGATTATGCAACTTTTATCATTTTATTTATTATTACCATTACAAGTGGTGGTGGTGGTGGTAGTGGTGGTAGTGGAAGTGGGAGTGGTGGTGGTTGTAGGGTGGGAGTGGGAGTTGGAGTGGGCGTGGGAGTGGGCGTGGGAGTGGGCGTGGGAGTGGGCGTGGGAGTGGGAGTGGGGGTGGAAGTGGGGTTGGGGGTGGGAGTGGGAGTCAGAGTGGGAGTGGGACTTAGACCGGGACCCGGACTCGGACTCGGACTCGGACTCGGACTCGGACTCGGACTCGGACTCGGACTCGGACTCGGACTCGTACTCGGACTCGGACTCGGACTCGGACTCGGACTCGGACTCGGACTCGGACTCGGACTCGGACTCGGACTCGGACTCGGACTCGGACTCGGACTCGGACTCGGACTCGGACTCGGACTCGGACTCGGACTCGGACTCGGACTCGGACTCGGACTCGGACTCGGACTCGGACTCGGACTCGGACTCGGACTCGGACTCGGACTCGGACTCGGACTCGGACTCGGACTCGGACTCGGACTCGGACTCGGACTCGGACTCGGACTCGGACTCGGACTCGGACTCGGACTCGGACTCGGACTCGGACTCGGACTCGGACTCGGACTCGGACTCGGACTCGTACTCGGACTCGGACTCGGACTCGGACTCGGACTCGGACTCGGACTCGGACTCGGACTTCCTTTTTTGGAAGTTCCTATTTTGGATTTTGAATTTTGAATTTTGAATTTTGAATTTTGAATTTTGAATTTTGAATTTTGAATTTTGAATTTTGAATTTTGAATTTTGAATTTTGAATTTTGAATTTTGAATTTTGAATTTTGAATTTTGAATTTTGAATTTTGAATTTTGAATTTTGAATTTTGAATTTTGAATTTTGAATTTTGAATTTTGAATTTTGAATTTTGAATTTTGAATTTTGAATTTTGAATTTTGAATTTTGAATTTTGAATTTTGAATTTTGAATTTTGAATTTTGAATTTTGAATTTTGAATTTTGAATTTTGAATTTTGAATTTTGAATTTTGAATTTTGAATTTTGAATTTTGAATTTTGAATTTTGAATTTTGAATTTTGAATTTTGAATTTTGAATTTTGAATTTTGAATTTTGAATTTTGAATTTTGAATTTTGAATTTTGAATTTTGAATTTTGAATAAAACATTTTGTGAGTTGGGAGCGTGAGGTTTTTTCGTTACGGAATTTCTGGATTCGGTCCCCGCGCTCAAGGCCCGCGATAGAAGCTATGCAATAGCTTAAAAAAATAATAGGACATAATAACTGGAGGTACGAGGAAGTCATCGATAAATAGTAGGAAATATAATAGTACGTTGCTCGAGATATGATGAAAGCAAACATAAATAGTAGTAAACATAATCACATTATGTATGCTCGTCCGACTAAAGCCATGGTGACACGTCATCTTAAATGCAGTTATCATCATCAGACGTGTTATCATCTTTCTTTTTGGTGATATCAGTATTCTCCGTCCTTGAGGTGAATTCATCTTACATAAAGCTGATTTCACGTCTTTTATGATTACCAGTTTTCTCAGTGTACCCGTAGGTACCTTGCTTAATAACATCTCCTAGTCCACGGTGGGCTCGCGTGGGAGAATAATCTCCCATGTTTCCTCATGTATGAGTAAATACCCTTAGATCAGCAGTGGGCTACTACGGGTTGATAATGACGATATAAAATTAACAATAGTATTGAGTAATACGAGTACGTATCTCGACTAAAAGCGTAGAGATTATAATTATGTAGTTGTTACCATCGGTACCGTCCGGCATGATGTCGTGTCCGGATATTCAAATTATTAAATACCAAATCCGATCCCTCCGGAGACCTGAGTCAACATTTCATGTGCATATATGATTGTTGGCTTCGATGTCTTACTACGTTAAGCATATGTGTAGTAGGTACCTACCCATCGTACAGACAGTTTGGCACTAAATTATGTTTCAATTAATGGATACCTTTTATTCGTCAGAGATTCAACAAATTTACTAACACCTGAATATTTAACAATCTAATGTGTTCCTGCTCCGAAATGCAAATTGATTTATGGAATTATAAAACACCCATTGTTTACCACACGAATAGCTGGTTTCGTGTTCTTAAAAGTATAAGTAGCTAACAAGAAACTTAACATTTACTTCAAACCTCCACACCATCTCGCGATCAAGGTGAAATAAAGTTGGTAAATGCATTTTCACAGAGCGGTAACTGTTTTGTTCTACCGAAGCATTATTTCCGATACCTTGCCGAGTCTATACAAAAGAAACCCGATACCAACTTCATGTTCCTGTGTTCAACCCACCATTCAGATGGATCTAGTAAAGCGACAAAATTCTAAGATTGATCCGTTCCTTTTGAACAGCAGAGTACTAATTTTTCACTCACTCACACTCGCGTATTCGCTTTTAGACTAACAAATTACTTTTGGTATTTCCACCTGATTTATGTCTTCGTGCTTCGCGAAACTACATAATATGAAGTCCTATATTCGGAAGTATTAAAATGTTGAACATCTGCTTCATATTCGATTTCAATCGCGTCATTGAATTTACTGTGTTAACATACGGCATCCCCTATCAAGAACTATAGCATACCTACTGTCATAGAAAACTATAAATCTAGAAAAATATTAAAAAATGTTATTGGGTACATGCAAATGCCCAAAGATCAACAATTACTTACACCCCAATAGAAAATAATAATAAATTGTGGCACACCAATTGCTGTGTCCTAAACTAGGCAGAACCTGTTCATTGGGTACGAAACAACTGATAAACCCAGAAACGAAAACAACAGATACTGTTAGCCCTGAGCTATAATCTGCAGACAGGTCACTACCAACGGAGCCAACAGGCCCGCCCGTAAAATTAGTAATAAATTATTCCGTTCCTACGGAACTTTGGTCATTTTGATTTTGGCTAAACACGCGACCAGTAGGTCCATGCATTTGCCATTCTTTCCCGTTTCCTCAAACTTTTAGCAACATACAAGCCGCGCCGTTAAACATTCAATAGGAAATGTGGCTTGCAGCTGCTATGAGCGCCATTGAAATAGTTCTTGGAGCAGTAAAAAGAAGCAGTTTATAACTATTGAAACGGAATCGATGTGCCTGCTGCAGACATGGAGCTATTCCCAACTGCACTGGGAAAGTAGTAAAAGACAGTTTACTGTGTATCACATCGCTATTGGACGATTTAGTGTGTCCCTGTAACTCAACGGTTAAAGAGCGCTTTATGGTACATTATTTGTAATATTGTGAAATATTGAATGCGACGCGTCATTGAACGTAAAAGGCGGTCATTGTCTTTGAATCATAATGTACAAATGTAGTACCTACACAGAAGAACTAGCAAAGAGACAATAACAGAAAGATTTCGTTTTTGTAGAAAAGTGTGCAGTGCTTGACGTCACCCTGTAGGTACAATAAGCATTTCATGAAATACTTTTATTAAACTACGGCAGAAAAAACATTTGTATATATGTAGTTATATGAGTATATTCCTTTTGGCGCCGTACCGTTAGCGGTTTGATGAATTTGAATTTCGTGGTGACACTAGATTCGTCTTCATTTCTGGAGTGTCTTAGGCATTTTTTTACTCAATTGCACCTTAAGGAGGATATTTGTAATTTAATAGATAGTTCTTTTTAGATTTCAAAAGTGGGTAGGAATGATATTATACCTCATTTCTATATCGGGTAAAGTTGTGAGCGTCTTTTTCTTTTTCTTTTTCGCGCTGTCAGGTTTTTGTTTTTAAATTAGTAATAATAAACAATCTAGGCCTTCTATCCCCGAACGTGTAGGCAGAGGCATTTCCATTACATTAAATACCCATATTTCACGAGTAGTGTAGTTTTTGTTTTTTTTTTCTTTATAAAATGTGCCTACTTATTTTTGGAGCATTTTTAACCTTTGCCATGTCTGTCCACATGATATGAAATGTCCCATGTCCCATGCTCATAATGTTTTACGTCATATCCAAAGCTTTTAATTTAGGTAATTAGTGAAACGACGTATCACTACATAGTATAAAACAAAGTCGCTTTCTCTGTCCCTATATCCCTATGTCCCTTTGTATGCTTAAATCTTTAAAACTACGCAACGGATTTTGATGCGGTTTTTTTTAATAGATAGAGTGATTCCAGAGAAAGGTTTTAGTGTTAGCATTGCACCCGTGCAAAGCCGGGGCGGGTCGCTAGTATTATATAAGTATGAAACTAACTTAAGCGGTCGCTTGTCTAGAAATACCACTAGCACGAATTCCATCACAGTTGTAACACAAACAACAAAACTGATGTAATCCAATCTGCTGCGGTTCTAACTACACTCGTAAACTTACAACGTTCCCAAAACTAACTAACCACCATAAATCTAGAAATGTATTCACTATTTGATCGCGTTATTCATCTTGGAGTTCTGCCATGTTGTTTTGAAAAATTAGACAGCCAGAAAGTGGTACAGTACACCAGCTAAAGTACCTACACTGGCTATCCGAAATGGACAGTCCAATTTAAATGTTGTTTCAATGTTATAAGGTTAGTTTTAGAACGCGGCCATCTGAAAGAAGGTATTTTATCTAGTAGCCTACTGTACGATAGCGTGGCTTGGTCCCGGTCCAAGAACATTGCTTATACACTGTGACAGGTCGCTGATAAAGGCAGCAGTTTTGAAATTCTTGCACTTTTATTTACCCCAAACAATGTAGACTTTTCAAAGGTTGCTAAACTGACATGAACAGTATCTAGAATATTTGACAACAAAAATATTACTTACTTCTGCTCTGCCGTGTGTTTTTTTTTAGACTCGCTGAATTGTGAAAAAGTTTTCAACGACTAAAATCCTTGATTGAGTGAAAAATAACTAGGTACTGAAAAAATTTACAACATTGTCCTCCTACAATGCAGTCGGATAAATATTTTACCAATGAATACGAATGTAATTATACTTCGCACTTCAAAATCCATCAAACAGTTAAGGCTACAAGAGGTCACAATGAATTATGTCCACATTCATACATGCATACGTATATACACACGTATGTATAGATGAAAAATGTGCGGTCTGTTAAAACGTTTTAGTTTTGCAATCGTTGCCAAAATAGATTATGTATTCAACTTAATTAACCTCACCCCAGGCCCAGATCCATTCAAAAAAACCACTCCCATCTACCACCACAGCAACCCTTTTTACGGAATATCCGGGCAAGTAAAAGCAATAAAAGTCGAATTACTGTTCGAGTCATGCATCACAAAAGTTTTGGGTTTCGAAGTTGCAAATTGAATAAAATTAGGGCCAGCGCCGTCCTTTTAGTGAGAAAATTGTACATTTGATTTTAAAGATATTCACTCTCTGCAAACCGTGACCTAATGCTTAACGATTCCTGTGTGAAATTAAATAATAATGGTTTTATTAATTTAGTACCTAAAACACCGTTTCATTGTTTGATAACTATATAATTCTAATATTGTTATAATATACCAGTACTTACATTAATTAATTATATAACACCAAAAAAAATTTTATTCTAATAATAAAAAAATTCTTTTAGAAAAATCCTAACAGTAACCAATACATAGACGACTGTATGCGTAATAATTTAATACTTACTACATATAATTCTATGACTAGTTATCTAATTCAGTTACAAAATGTCTCGATACTGATATCTACTAGCAGCAGCCGTACAACCTAAATTTCATTACAGGGTATCTAATTTGACGTTGCTTTATTGAGCAATGATAGACAAATATTTAAAAAATGCTGTTGATCTTTATTCTCTTCTTTTGACGCTGTCGTATAATCAAAAATTGTCTTAGATAGTAGGCCTGCAAGCACTGATTAAAAAGATGGGTTACCTATTCGATACCTATTCAATGATACCAAAAAAATCCGTAGAACTGTAATAAGAACATTCCTCACGGAGTCTGTAAATCTGCAGTTCGCCGGCGACCTGCTAAAATCCACACCGCATCTCACCCAAAGGCGATTACGTGCATTTCACTGCATACTCAAAGCAAATCCGGAATAAGAATACATCTACTAACTGCAGAATTTCAGTCTAGAAATATTTCCTTAAAACATACAGAAACAGGTGTTTGATAAAAATATAGGAAATCTCGCAAATCACGATACTTCTTGAGAGTTGGTAGAGCATAAACTAGAGCATAAGTTTGCTTGTTATTGCAAGCAAGCAAAACTAACACTTCATAAAGTCATATTTGCCATAAGCTATTATTGCCAGTCCTATAAAATTTTGTTCGCAACAAATCTCATAGGTATATCAAGTTGTTATACATTGTATATATTATCACACTTTTAACTATTAGTATGCAAATTGAGAGAGGCGAATGAAACTTAAATTATAATATTGAATAATTTAATCATCATTTTAAATAAGAATAAATAATATAACAAGATAAAAACCACTACACATGAAACTTCACAAATGTTTTTGCCCCGGACAAGAATCAACCCCTCGACCCTGACGCGACGTATTGCTAACAATTTCTATACAAACATGTTTTTTATTATATTTATAGGGAAGTTTAAGCAGAGTATGAGTGGGACATCAGGGACATCTGCAACTTTTCACTAAAAATTTTTTTTTTTAATTTAATAAAAGTGTTTGTTTGCTTGTCTGGCATACGTTCCTTTATTATACGATTGTGAGAGTTGTACTAGAGCGCGCACCCGCAAATTAGTCAGATTTGTTAAAGTTCTGTAAGAAAAGTTTTTGTTTTTACAAATTTCTACTAGAATTGGTAAAAATAAAAATTGCGCAGGCAACGCCGCCTGGCAACCACTAATAACCGATATTATTAATTCATGACACGAGAGACTGAATAGGCTCAACAAGCACTTAACTGAAAATAAATATCAAAACAACATAAATATCTTATCACGTAATTTTCTTATGAGCTCCATGCATAAATTTTTGATGGTAATACCTTAGGGAATCTAATATAATACAGTCAAAATCCAATCTCGTATTTACATTACGTTATAAAACAGTACTGTAACTGTTTATGTATACATATACTAATATTATCTTTATCAGTGATAGCCTTACGATTAAAGAGCCTGCTTAACATGATGATAATCAGTGAGGCTCGGGTTCGAATCCTGGCATGTACCAATGAGTTTTTCAAAACTTATGTACATATTTACCACTAGCTCGAAGGTGAATATCTCGTGAAAAGTGGGTATACGCAGAAATGGAATAACTATGTCTACCTCTTCGGGGATAAAAGACATGGGGTTTTTTTTATCTTTATCAAAACAAATCAATCCTTGGTAACAAATATTAAATGATTATGCTAACGCCCTATCCCCAAAGAGGTTGGTCGATGTATTCTAGTCTTGGGAATACATTTTTCACCAGTTTATTATTCGGTCTCCTTACCGAGATAGGTGGTGAGCCCAATAGGGATGCTGTTACATATGCCTTAGAACCAATCATGTACGTAAGTTTTTAAAAAACCTTATTGATACATACATACCCTCAGCAGAATTCGAACCCGAAGGCTCACGTATGCAACGCGACAATCACTCCTCTCCAACTTTACATAATGCTATAAAACAGTACTTTAACTTTTGATGACATTATCTTTATCAAAACGAATCTTTGCTTGGTACTAAGTAATATGATAGATACCAAACAATGTTATCGAATTCAATATAAGGCCTTTTTAAGTCAAGTGCAAATATTTTAAAGATAGGTCAAAATATGTAAGAGATATAGAATTAACATATTATAAATGACGGGCCTGTTGGCTCAGTTGCACTACCCTGCCTTCTAAGTCGGAGGTCGCGGGTTCGATCCTGGCTCTGGGCCAACATTTGTGTGCAAGAACATGTCTGTTGGCTGATATTTGTTTGAAACATGTTTATCACTTGTTTTGTACCCATAGTACAAGCTCTGCCTAGTTTGGGACTAAATAACCGTGTGTGAATTGTGTCCCACAATTTATTATTATTATATTAAGTAACATAAAATACACGTTAGTTTTTTTACTGTTATATTCTAACAAAATGAAAATATAATTTTTTAGACATGCTTTGCATAACCGCTCACTACTACACTAAAAACTCCGCACTCACTGTACATAATCACACGCCGTTTTTGATACGCCTCTTGGCGGGCCGGGGTTGACAACTGTACTAAGGTTTGGTAGTGTGCATGTATTGTTTATGTACAGCGTATTCGTTTTTTGTTCTTTTATTTTTGTAATAATCGATGTTATCTAGTAAAGTAGCGTATGAAAAATAAAAATCAATGCAAAAAATAGTTTCTTGTTCATTATTTGATCTACCCTTTAAATATTTGCACTTTATTTAAAAGGACCATGTATACCTATTTAAACGAAGAAACGTAGGTACTGGCTGACTAATTAATCAAAGCACGGCTGAAACCCCTGGAGATAGAAACAAAATTTTTCACAAAATTTGTAAATTCCCATGAGAACGTAAAAAAAGGCGCCAACGCGGCCAACGCCACCTGGTCACCTGCTATTATGTTATAAAGTACTCCATTCAAGTGCAACCAAATTTTATTAAATCACATCATGCATTCATGGACCATGGTGTAATTCTAAAGGAAGGAGTTTGCTCCGAAAAAATTAAATTATAATTTCATGAGAGCCTTTATACTTTTAATCTTACCCGCGTTCGTGGTTCGAGCCGTGAACTTTGACGGTGTTATGCAATAACGAGAATTTTAATTTAACTTTCAAAGGGGAGGATTCAATTATTCATATTTATTAATTTTACGAAAGGTCTTAGTACCTTACGACTGACCAATTGAAAGACCGACTGAAAATTTATGAAAAATGCACATGCCTTTTATTCCCGAGGTGGTAGATAGAGGTGTCTCATTGCTGTAAATACCGATTTCACAAGTTAAGTTCTTCTGATGGTTGACTGGTAAATAGATACCTTTAAGTTCGCCAATTGTTAAATTTTCTTGGTACATGAAGATATATAATTAAATGAATAAATAAATTATGCTGCAAAAAAAGGACTTTCATAATCTTTAGGCATAGGTATCTGGAAAATCTACTTTCCTATGTTTAAGTGCATGAAAAACGATTGATTGATAGAATAAGGAATTATAGTGTAATCCGAGAGCGTTGCAGCTTGAAAGAGGATATTGCGACTAGGATAGAGAACGAAATGCTGAGGCGGTTTGGACATATTGAATAGATGGATGAAAGGCGTCTAACGAGACAAGCATATAAGAGGATTGTTTGTAGTACGAACGAATAGGGAGAGGGTGGCCTAGGTTTACCTATGCCATCTAATTCGAAAATTTACCAAAGTAAAATCATATAAGTAGGTAAAGATATTGAGAGGACGTATTGTTTCTTCATACCCCATCGGAAAAAACGCATGAACATATGTTTATATACTATTTATTGGTAAATTCATAACGCGATAACTGAATTATGGTACCTATAATAGCAGCGCCCCGCGGTTTCACCCGCGTAGTTCTCGTTCCGGAATACGGGGATAAAATATACCCTATGTGTTATTCTGATGTATAAGCTATATAACTGTCAAGTTTCATCGAAATCCGTTCAGTAGTTTTTGTGTGAAAGAGGAACAAACATCCATACATACAAACATTCGCGTATTCATAACGCGATGACCGAATTCTGGTATATTATACACTAACAGCGCCCCACGGTTCCACCCGCGTAGTTTGTGTACCTGGACATTTTTCATGACTCTCAAAATATGTTTCGACATAAAGTGCTGGAACATATTTCACAAAAATAATAATAATAATCATGCAGAAGCTGTTTTGTTTTATTAGTTTTATTTATTTACTAGCTTTTACCCGCGGCTTCGCTCGAGTAATTTTATTTCACCCCCTTAGGGGTTGATTTTTGCAAAATCCTTTCTTGGTGGATGCCTACACTGTATAAGCTATCTATGTGCAAAATTTCAAGTCTCTAGACCCAGTGGTTTAGGCTGTGCGTCGATATATCACCAACCAGTAAGTCAGTTTATCATTTTATATATATAAACTAGCGGATGCCCAGTGGCGTTGCCCGCGCGGATTCCTTTTATTGCCGTTCCCGTGGGAATTTCCGAAAATCCCTTCATAGTGGTTGCCTACGACATATTTAAGACACCTACATACCATATTTCAAATAGCGGGTGCCCAGCGGCGTTTTCCCGCTTGGATTTAGTTTATTCCCGTTCCCGTAGGAATTTCCAAAAATCCCTATATACCAATTTCCTATGACATATCAGACACCTTCATACCATTTTTCAAGTTTCTAGGTGTTATCGTTTCGGAGTAGTACGTATTTCTCTTTTTAACCAGTTTTTTTATTTTCCCGTGGGAATGAGATATTTTCCTGGAATAAAAAGTACCCTAGATGTTGACCCGGGTACTCAGTTATCTCCATACCAAATTTAATCAAAATCCGTCCAGTAGTTTTTGAGTGATGCGTGCACAACCAGACAGACAGACAGACAAAAATTCCAAAAATTGGTGTTTCGGTATCTATATCGATAACTATATACACTACCGTTAAAATTTTCAAAAAATATTTAATGTACAGACACGGCCCCGTTAGAGAGTAGAAAGAGAGAGAGAGAGTAGAAAACCCAAGAATAAAAAAAGATAATTATAAAAACAACATGTATTTACTTAGTTAGCGTAACTTTCATACATGACATTGTTACGTGAGGAATTCTTTGGTATTTCCATTTTTGTTAATTCTGTTTTAGCCCTGATTCCTGTTGCGGGCTGCTTGGTAGATTTCGTGACCGGTGCCAATAGCGCTTATTGCTCCAATACCAGCTCTCTGAAATAAAAATTAACATTGTAAGTACCTACGTATTTGTTTTCGTCAAAGGCAGAGCGATGATTTTATGTTTAGAATGTGAGGTGAGGCCTCTGATACAGGCTTCGTGTCAAATGCAAAGATCGCCGACTATCCTTGTGATCTTACTCAGTACTACTAACTGCTCTTTGCTGCTATTTGGTACACTAACCAGCACTGAATTATACTCCAAGGATTTAGCACGACGCGGTTGGTGTGACCCGGACTTTATATTAAGAGGTAGTATATACTTACGATTGCTTTCAGTCCTTTCTTGAGTCCACCTCCCTTTCCTCCCTTAGGAGCTGCCTGGAATCCGCTGAATAACATTGCCAACATAGCAAGAACCAATACGGTAATATTGAACAGCTTCATGGTGAATGACTAGTTGTAGAACCTGGAAAAGTTGTCTTCGACTGGTAACTTGTGGAAGCTCGCTGTGTATTTTATACGGGTTCCCTATGTCATAGTCATCTATACGTCATTCATCGTATCAACTAGCGGAATTTCCTAAGTAACGAACGAGGAAAATGTTGGTTATAGTCATTGGTTATAATAATACGCCTCAACTATTAATGTTATTTTCTCCAGTCATTAAGACGTATCAAAACAGTAGAATGGTAGATGTGTGGTTGGGTACTGTATATGAGTCACTTAAAATTTGAAAAGTCATGTGTTCGAAATATATTATATATAATTTATTAATTATGAAAGACTAAATTGCTTATTTATTTATTTATAAGGTACACCTACAGCATAATATATATTACATTGTTATAAAAGAGCAGTTTTGACAATAATTCCTATATATATGCCTATTACAGGTATACACAACATTTAAAACAAAGTTTATTTTAAATATTTAACATTTAACAACGAGAAATAAAAAAAATATATACAAATAAAACATATACTTATGGATATTACTTAAAATTAAAAACTATTTAAATTTAGAGAACTATATATAGAACACAAAAAAAGTGCAAAAAATAGATTCACTTAAGTAAAATAAAAAAAATAACACCCGGTCTAACAATATAACGGCTTGTGTAAATTACCAATGGATTCTTCGAATTACAATTATCCTGAGGTATATTTATTCGTGGTATGAATTGATATTATCTCTGGGAAATACAAACATACAGGAAACAACCGTATGGAATGTGTGTATTATATTATTTTTCTTAGATAAAATAGCAAACACCTATGTAATTAAGAACCAAATAAATTAGAAACAGCTTTATTTCATTTCCAATAACAGGATCGCAATACTCTTTTGATTCTAAATTAAATGTACTGATTTGTTATTGTAGATATGCTATTGATTGATACGAAAATACGGACGATATTAAAATTTCTTTTCCTAAAAGTAGTCATTCTTTGTGTAACGATAGCAGCCACGCAACCACTTCTACGCTATATTTAGTACTCTATCCCATCAAGATTTTACGAGAAATTTACTGTAATAGCGTCTACGCGAAGTCTACACCCCAACGCTCTTAACGTTATCGACTTGTACATTGTAAAAAACCGGCCAAGTGCGAGTCGGACTCGCGCACCGAGGGTTCCGTACAACCTTGCAAATTTATGGTTTTCGTAATTTTTCCTTTATCTATGCTATAAGACGTTGCTTCGTACCAAATTTCAAGATTCTGAGTTCACGGGAAGCACCCTGTAGGTTTTGATTCCCTTGCAAGTGTCGAAAATTTGCGGCATAAACGGCTGTATCTTTTGATTGCGTTGGCTTAGAAGTTTGATTTTTTCACAGCTTCAAGGGACAGTAGACTTGAGTAATTGATATAAATTTCAGCTTCATACCTCCACGCGTTCCTGAGAAAAAGGGTCTTGACAGACGGACGGACGGACGGACAGACGGACAACAAAGTGATCCTATAAGGGTTCCGTTTTTTCCTTTTGAGGTACGGAACCCTAAAAAGTGTTATTAGAAAGAAATTTTGTATACGAGACATTGTAAAGAGAAAATATTGAACTTTTGCTGGGTCTTAATTACATTGGAGTAGCTGTGTGCGGAGAAATGCTTCGGAAAATGTCTTTGCTTGAAAATTGCTTAACATCGTACGCTATTGTCGCGGATTCCGTAAACGTTTCCCGTCTACAATTTCTCACTAGGTATACGTTCCTTCACAAAACTTATATTTTCAATTCTATACTTGCCAACTATACTAATGTCAATAGTATGAAACTATTTATTTTTGTTTATGAATCAATTTCTCTTTTTATGTTTTAGGAATTCTTTGGAATTGATATATAAAATATAATTCACAGTACAAACACTTATGAATGTATTTATTTTTAACAATTAAAATAAGAATACTAGTATAGTTATATTACCCCATAAAAGTCTGAACTTCCTATCTCTGGCTGTATAATATTCTACAGTCTTCCTCCCAAAACTCAAGTTAGTAATGTTGGTTATTTTTTTTACCACCATTATTTAAAAAAATATTCTAGCTTTCATAAAAATTCGTGATGAAATTATGATACGTAAGTAGGAAATTCCAGAGGTTTGTAAATAATATAACGCCATATTCGTACTTATAACGCTTCTCTTAAATAAATTATGATAAGATTGTTATATATTATTATGTGCTACATGTACTAAACTTTCTAGACGAAATTAAATTATATATTGCTATATTCCGCTTAAAATACAAGCACACAGAAATTCTCAGGATTTGGCAAATTGAAACCGCGAATGTAGCTAATTAGCTTTAGCGATCCAAACAGCTCGTCTAAGTAATGTAGAACGAGGTTCCTCTATGAGAACTCATTGGTGCGGCATATTTTAATTACCACATGTTCAACATGTTCGTATTTTCATTCAAAACAATATCGGAAATCGTTTCTCTGCACTTTTATAGAATTACGTGGTCTAGTTATGATCCAAGCGTTAATAGATAGGAATATTTACATGGATAAACAAAATGCTTACTAAATATATTAATTATAAACTGGACTAATAAGATACAAATATTCACTACCGCTTCCACCTTACTGGCTGTATACCAGGCTACTTAGGCCCATATTACAGACCGATCTTCACATCAAGAAACTCTGCTTAAACACAATGAGGATCAGTACAGTTATAGCAAATCCATTAGAAATATTATCCACGTTATTCTTTATGATATAAGAATGATATCTCTTTTTGAATTATCCAAATCGGACCATTACTTACGAAGATATTAAATAATAAACATACTCAATGATCGCGAGAGCGTGTACGTCACTGTGAGGGAACCAAGTACGGCCGGCCGGCCGGCACTCAATGATCGCGGGAGCGTGATGACGTCACAATGAGGGCGACGCTACCGCGGCGGCTACTCGGTGAACTTCGCTAGGAATTCGGTCATAACTTTGTCAATTTTTGTCGTAGAACAAAAATTTTTGTACTGTATGTTAAGGATTTCTTAGCTCTATAAATCTGCATTCTCAACTAAAAACGTTACGGATCCTCAATGGAACAACTGTAGACGCTGGTATCTCTTTCTGAAATCCTCAAGTGGAGTTTCTTTGCTTGAGCTATGTTATATATAACCCGTCGGGGTAAGTGTGTTATGGATCTTCTGTCAGTTTACCAAGAGTAATAATAAAAGTGTAACAAGTGTTAGTGACTATACTTCCTTAGAGTGTTGCGTCAATCGTATTTTGTCGCGCTATAACGGCACGCGCGTGACAAGTCGAACGCTTATGTACGAGTAAATGCCATACATTTGTTATTATATTCAACTGACGTTTATGTTTTACAAAACTAGGCTAGTTTATGTTTTACTCTAGGCCATAGATAAACTTTTTTCTTTCCCAACGATAAACAAATGACTACGCTTAAATTGGATTTCGTATTTCAAAAAAATCATTATCAAATACATTTTGAACGTCAAGTTGATACATTTAGGTCCCAGGCGAACAGTATCGGAACCCGCAGACAGTCCACGAGAGAATAGGTAATTAACGAGTAACTTCATCGCGCTAGCTACCTCTCCTCTGGGAGGTACCACGTTTCGTTTAAGGTTTTCGAGATCGGAATAAACTCTAAGATTGGTTAACTCATATTAGGGATTCAGGTGATTATGCTACTCTCGTGTTTTATGTTTTAGACTAACGAGCCGCCCACGCTTCGAATCGGTTTATCAAAATAAATTACTACCTACTATCTTCTGAACCCCGCAAGAGATCGAAATGAAACATATACACGTAAATTGAACTTAAAATTCATGCTTTAATCTCCACAATTTCAATTAAAATCCGGTGAGCTGTTTTGAAGCCTATTCCAGACTAACAAACAGCACTTTTCAATTCAACAGTTAAATTTCATTACTAATTGCTTTATATTCATTTCAAAAATTATACATGTAGTTATATTGTATGACTAGACTGATAATAATAATGATTTTGTCATAGTATGCATTGGATATCACTGCATTTTTTGATAGTCCCGTGTATTTGTTCTGGTATTTTTATAAACTAATTGCTTATCGTACATTTTTTCTTGTAATTTTAAACTTCAGGATATTAGGATCGTTAAGTATCTTGAAGACGCCTTATTTCTCGTGGTTACTCAGTTGAAAGTTGGTTGATTTTCCCCACGGTTGATTATTGTCAAAGTTAGTTCAGGACTTCGGAGTTGCACAGTTTACATTTCGCATGGTGAATACTAAATGCGGTTGCTTTAAAGTTCTCAAATTAGAAATGTTCTCAGAAAAAACTAGTGAAACTCTCATTTGAAAATACCTCCCGAGTCTCATTGTACAAACTCATCTTGCGCTTGATTACTTCGCATTTTCATCTTTTCTCAGGCCCTAATTTGTGAAGTTGTTTAATGTGTTTCGTGATCAAAATAATAACTAGTAATAAACATCCAAGGTACGCTACGCAAAGTACTAAATAAGAATATATTACTTGCTTTAAAAGTTTTGATAAATACTATTTAAGTACTGTTGGTTCTGAAGTTATTTGGTCGAGACTTACGTAGTATCAAAAATTTTTTCTAGGGAACTAGAGACATTAATTCACAAAACAACAAACCTGCAACCTTTGCAAAGAACTCAAAATAAAATTATTAAAGTATTATTTCACTATAACTACCTTACTCCAACAAAATTATTATATGAAACCACTAAAATCTTAACTATCGCTCAACTCTATAGATATTACACCTGTATTTTAGTAAAAAATGTCATCAGCAATTCCATCCAGACCAACATAGAATTACACACCAGAGAAATCATTCACAATTTAAGAAACAAAAACAAATTACATCTCGTTAACGTCCGAACTAATTATTGCAAAAAGTCGATTTTGTTTGAAGGAGTACAGCTGTATAATGATTTACCAAACCAGATCAAGGAATGTGATAACCTAAATATGTATAAAAGCAAATTACTAGAATATGTCATGCACCAGAAGTAGGAATTATAATAATTTAATTAAAATAAGTATTTCTGTATCTCATTTTAAGTGAACTGTAAAGTTCTTATGAGAATAAAGTTCTTTAAACCTAAACATTTCAAACTAAGTACTTTCATTTTCCCCCAACATCAAAAATACAAGCAACCCATCCATGTACGAATCACTTACATACTGGATATTTTTTTTTACCGTCTGGAAAAAAATATGACGTATAAGGTATCTAGAGCCGAAGCTATACACGAGATTAATTGTTAAATATAGTCATGTTTAATGCAATTTACAAAATCTAGAAAACTACGCACAGTACTACGCGCAGCTGGCCGTTGTAGGTAGATTGCGCATAAATGGAAGCTACGAGCCTGTTTCTTTTAAAAATACTATTTTAAATATTGCAGTGTGTATTATTGACTATAATTGAGTAATGTGTATTGGTTTAAGTAAGAAAAAAATTTTTGAGAAAAAAAATATTTTTTTTAAGTAACATTGCCAAATGAATCTGTTACACTTACCTAACACACACCACATTTTTTTCCAGACGGTAAAAAAAGTCACCTTGTATAGGTAGGTACCTATAGGAATCCAAAATATAGACCAAATGGAAACTGTGACATTCCGTCCCGCTGTAATTCTCTCCCAATCAATCCTGTCAGCCTTTGATACCTTGTATCCGAACATTGATTATTCAAATTGAATATAGGGATTTGATTGAGATTGTTTTGAACTGAGTCTGTACTAACGTTAACTAGTAACTACTCACGCTACGCTTCGCCGCGCTGAATATAAATTGTACCTCTTGTTAACTGTTTCTAGATATTAGTCTGGAGACTACTTAAGAACCTAGAACTGTAACTTATAGGGGTTTGATAACTACTACCACAAGAATAATACCACATACTAAAAGACCTAAGAATATTAATAGTATTTGTATATATAGCCTTTTAAGTATTTTTAGCAGTGATAGCCCGGACGGTTAAAGAGCCGGCCGAAAATCAGTGAGGCTCGGGTTCGAATCCTGGCATGTACCAATGAGTTTTTCAAAAACTTACGTACATATTTATCACCAGCTCGACGGTGAAGGAAAAAATCGTGAGGAAACCCGCAGGTCTCAGAATTAATTCTGAGACATGTGTAAAACAGACCCGGTCCGGCGATGGGCTCACCACCTATCACGTTTAGGGGTCCAATATATCTCGTGAAATGTGGGTATATCCAGAAATGGAATACCTCTGCCTACCCCCTCGGGGATAAAAAAGGCGTGAGATTATATATTATATATTAAGTATTTTTCTGTCGGGACTGAATTTTAAAATGTGGCAGTCAATAAATGTAAGTAAATGTTACCCAGAAGGCTAGCTGCATATCATTTCTGGATGGCTAGGCAGATCTTTTTAAAGAATTAACATCCTTTCTTCTGGTTATAGATATTTTCTTATTTTTTTTATTATAATGTTAAGTCGATATGAGTGCTAAGTTGGGAATCTGCTTAAATTATAGCTGTAATGAAAAACTTCTAAGTAATTATCTATGGTTGACCGCCTAGTGGCGTTTATATTACGAGCGCTTCCGTGTTTCGGAAGGCACGTTAAATTGTTGGTCCCGGTTTTCGTTTTACGCACAATGGAAGTCGTTAAGTCATGTCAGATACCCTTGGGTGGCTTAAACAATTTTCACTGTTAAGTGGCCACTAGCTTAACACCATCTCCCGATCCGCGGTGGGCTCGTGTGGGAGATTATAGCCCATACTTTCTCATGTGTGAGGATAGACCCTTAACTCAGCAGTGGGCTGTTACAGGTTGATGATGATGATGAAATATCTATAATTCAGAATTAGAAGTAAATTCTTCAGGTATATTTTGAATGTATATCATTTTAATTCACCGCAAAATCTAAAAAACAATGGTTACTTATTTACAAAAAGCCCATCGATTCACACACTAGATTTCACACTTACTTAATTTACTGTACTCTGACTGTGTTAGGAATATATAGAGCAACAGACTGGACATCCCCGATGACTAGCGACCAATGAAGCTTGACTTGTTTTCTGACTGAATAAGCTATTATTTCCAAAAGCTAGGATCTGCGTAGAGGTCTCATTTTACTGGACACAGGTACTCCTTTGTTTCTCCGACAATAGATCGCTGTACGCGCAATATTTTTTCTCTTTACGCTAACTCGAAAATCGTAAATTTATGCATTCGTTATCTGTAGGTGCCTTTAATCACTTTATTTTGTTAAAACGCTTCAGCAATAATAACCTGCCATTTATCCGAGTATAAAAATATATATACATTGTTGTCGTCGTCCGCCAGTGGGACACTGGTGATCAAATGTAGACATAGATTTGTAAAATACTTAAGCCAAATTCGTCCAACGTAAGTTACGCCTTATTCCAAGGATAAATCGCAAAAAGCTACAGCATTTCATATTTAATCTCTGAGTAAACCTTATTCTTGTAGGACAAATCCTGACTACTGACAAAGCAGTGATAGCCAGAACGGTTAAAGAGCCGGCCAAAAATCAGTGAGGCTCGGGTTCGAATCCTGGCATGTACCAATGAGTTTTTCAAAAACTTACGTACATATTTATCACTAGCTCGACGGTGAAGGAAAACATCGTGAGGAAACCCGCAGGTCTCAGAATTAATTCTGAGACATGTGTAAACAGACCCGGTCCGGCGATGGGCTCACCACCTATCACGTTTAGGGGTCCAATATATCTCGTGAAATGTGGGTATATCCAGTAATGGAATACCTCTGCCTACCCCCTCGGGGATAAAAGGCGTGAGATTATATTATTATTATTAAATCCTGACTTAGTCAACCAATCATAAAAATGCTTATACCAAAATAAAATTGAATTCCTACTAGACCACTTCTATAAAAAAAGCCTGGTAAGTGCGAGTTTCACTCGTGTACCGAGGGTTCCGTAACAACTTGTATGTAGATGGTTCTGAAGAAAAGACTCATTTACCTACATCTCGAAGGAACCGTAGACATAATGTTCACAAGCTTGAGAAAAAGTGTCTTGATATACCTACAGACAAACGGCCAATAAGGTAATCCTATATTTTTTTTACGGTACGGAACCCTAAAGAAAGACACGCCAATATATAGAATAGGATATACAGTAAATCTTACCCATTGTGTGTTTGAACATTTTATTCTGACAAACAACATGAGCCGTAAAACAAATATCTTACTGCAGTAAGGTTCTAATAAATTCTGAATAAAACAGCTATCAGAAAAGAAACACGAAGAAAATATTACTATGATGTTTTTACGCATGAGAAACCGCATAAAGCTAGCGAACTATGTAGATTAAACCACCCATGAAAATGTTAATACTAAAAACCTTGTGAACTGAAAGTTTATTTTTGGCATTTTTCCAACTAGATGATCCCTACATTTTTATATTACATACATAAGGTGAATAATACAAATAAATTATTTTTTCGTTTGAAATGAAAAACGTGTTTATATTCTCTTAGCTTAAAGAATTTGTACCGAGGTATATAAATAAATTTAAAGTCACTGGTACAGTGAGTGGTACTGGTGGTCCTCGCCAGGATTCGAACCCGAGCCCCACGCATAAGAATCGGGCCTTATACCCGCAGGGCTATCACATAAACTAATAATATGAGGGAAAATAAGATAGTACAAAAATTATTCTTTATTTATTAATAAAAGATACAGTTGCAACGTGAGCTATGCCCTTAACAAATATTTTTTGTTACTCAACATAAATAATCAATCAACTCAATATTTTTTCGACATTACACTACACATCCTTATAAAATTAACTATTTCATGAAGCTTCATAAAATTTTACTCACAGAACACAGTATCGGGGTAATTCCGTGTTTTATCCCCAAAAGTAAAGTCAAACCATTATGCGACCTTTTATTATCGAGTTAGCGACGCAGTCGACCTTCCACGCATCTCATGTCTCATGTAGGTGGCTTTATTGAGTTAGGATAATTTACTGTTTGTTTGATGTGCCAAAGTTTTTTCATAATTTTCAAACAAAATCGGGTTAAGAAACAAATTCGGATAGAGTCGAAAATCCAACTGTGATGAAACGTTTTACTTATGGACATATGATTCCACTTGGAATAACTCAAGTGGAATAAGTCTAGTACAATTTCGACCGAATGACAGCTCGCGTTCATACTAACTGATTCGGTCGAAATTGTACTAGACTTATTCCACTTGGAATAACTCAAGTGGAATAAGTCTAGTACAATTTCGACCGAATGACAGCTCTCGTTCATACTAACTGACATGACAAGGACATGACGCTTAGGCTTCAAAGTTTTGTATGAAAATATTCCCAATGCCCCCTCTATGCCCTATTATATTTAAATCTCTTTGGTGAAAACAAATGACTTCAAATTTTCCTCGCTTTGTCCCCTCTATGCCTTATTATATTTTAATCTCTTTGGTTTTCACCTACTTCTAACACAAAATGATGAAGAAATGAAGACTCATTTTTGACATTGTGGTTATTTTTGACATTGTGGTTATTAATATGGCCTTTTTTTAAATGTATTTCTATAGTCTGCTATTACTATTAGTAATACCCACTTTTTTGTGAGTGATGTGTAGGAATTGCTACAGGTAATCGTATATTAAAAAAAAGTATAATTCTGAATCAGTAACTCGAGTTGATGTTTTTAGCCCATCTTTAAGTTTACGTTATCTGGTTAGCTTTGTCTTTTCAACGTCGTAATAATAGTCTGGTCTTAAGGTATTTAAAAACATCGAAGTAAACAAAATACCTCGTAATATCTCGTAAAAAGAGTGTGTTTCATGTATATTTTTTTATGTTGTTCCCAAATACTATACGTATTTATCTTGAGGGTTTTGAGGCCACTTCGATAGTTGGCATCTGGCATACATTCCCTCGCAAAATATAGGGGTCAAAGCTAGCGATCTTATCACATAATTGATTAGGCCTTTTAGCGGTATCACTCATTGGATCTTCTAATGTCGTGCCGAAGGAAATTCTTAAAAGGTTTTCCCGTTAGTTCCATTTGCCGATTACGTAATTATTACTTTATATCTGTACCATGTATTATTAAACCAGATCAGACCGGAGGTCCAATATTGAGCACTTAACGTATGTGGTACTAAACACAATTTATATTGTGAACAAACTTACATACTTACTTGCTTACTGGTCAGCTGATCAATTTTAGAACTGTTGGTTTGGATGCGCATTGAAAAAAGCAATCATTTCGAGCGATATATATAATACGTAACAGAATAAGCGCAATTCCTAAAATTAGTTTATTCAGTATCTACTACTTAATCGATTTCAGTAATTTTTAATATGTGTAAATTTTTTCCGAAAAATTAATTAGCATAGCTGAATTTAGTACCTATGGAAACCGTACTATTATTGCTCTTTATTGAAGAATATTGGTTAGACACAACTAAAGTACGAAAGCATCATATATTTTTTATTTTAATATACTAATTGGGATTGCGCTTATTCTGTTACGCGTTGTATAATTCCGAATGAGTGGACACTCGTTTTATATTCTATCATTCGTAATTGATATTTGATTTTTGGTTTGCGATTCTAAATCTATATTACCAGGAGTATTTAGATAGGTAGTTATAATTCAAAAAGATTTTAATTTGTATTTGCTATTTCAAAACCGCAACTGAAATGCAATGCCAAACATAATCACCGGTTATTTTTTTATTATGATAAAAAAGGGGGCAAACGAGCAGACGGGTCACCTGATGGTAAGTGACGTCCGTCGCCCATAGACACCTGCAACTCAAGAGTCACAACTGCGTTGCTGACCTTTGAGGTGGGAGTAGGGGAGGGGAGTAGGGGGGGGAGGAGAGTATGGAGGGGGGGGAAGTAGGGGGAGGGGAGGGGGAGGGGGGATTGGGGCCTCCGGTTACCTCACTCACTCAACGAAACGCAATGCATTGCTTTACGCTGGTTTTCTGTGAGGCCGTGGTATCACTCCGTATTTAATATATAACTAGCTATTCGTAAGTATTCGCAGTTACGAAAACGGGCGGAGGGAGCTTGACGGTGAAGATAAACATCTTGAGGAAACCCAAGAATTAGTTCTGATTGGTTATAGCACCATGGTTTCCCAATAGGTGCACCTCCTTTCACGTTCTAACTTTTCAAGTACCTTTGCTGACTCCCTCGGGGGTAAAGCGTAAGCGTAATTTATTTATTTATTATTCAATTTCTCTTATTATCGAATAGTCGTTTGAAAACGAACGAATAATTTCTAAGTCCTTTGATTTATTTTTCTAGTGTACCGCTACTTACCCGTTTTAGGTTCTACATATTATTATTACTTAAAATTTACATACATACAGCTCACGCCTTCTTCCCACAGGGGTAGGCAGAGACGATGGATCGCCACTTTGCCCGATGTTCGCACACTTCCTTCGCTTCCTTCACATTTATAAGCCTTTTCATACACGCTCTTTTATTCTTCGCACTCTTGACCCCAGCTTTTTGAAGGACGTCACTAATTTGATCCGTGAACGTCCTTCTGGGGCGTCCTCTTGCCTTGTATCCTTCAACATTCGCACCATAAATCTCTTTCGTTACTCTTCTTTCATCCATTCGTTCTAAATGACCAAACCAGCTTAACATACCCTTTTCTATCCTTGTCACTACATCTTCTTTCAAACCACACTTCTCTCGTATATCCGCATTCCTCACTCTATCACACAATTTTACTCCACACATTTTCCTCAAAGACCTCATTTCCACTGCGTTCACCTTGCTTTCATGCTTCTTCTGCCACACCCAACACTCACTCGCATACATCAACGTCGGGACCAGAAAAGCGTTATGCACAGCCATCCTTGCCTTGTTAGACATGACCTGGCTACTCACAAGGCTATTCAGGGCCCCATTTACTGTATTTCCTTTAAATACTCTTCTTTCAATATCTTTCTCAAACTTGACATCCCTTGTTAACACGCTACCCAAATACACGAACTCTTTCAATTGCTCAACTTTCTCACCATCAATCTTTATATCACACTCTGTCATACACTCTTCTCTTTCAAAAATCATCACTTTCGTTTTTGCAACATTCACTTTCATGCCCTTCTTTTCAAATGCTGCATTCATTATATCCACCATCTTTTGCAACTCGGACGCCGACGATGCAAGGATGACTTGGTCGTCGGCGTACAAGAGGCATTTGATGGTGGGCTCAATCATTTTCAATCCACAATCACTCTCACGTAAATCATCCAAACAGCTGTCCATGAATAGGTTGAGGAGCCACGGCGATGCTACACAGCCCTGTCTAACACCCCTTGAGATGTTAAACCAGTCTGTGTAGGCGCCGTTTAGTCTGACACATGCACTGGAATCCTCATAGAGTGATTTCAGTGCATCTATCAACCGGCTCCCCAACCCAAACTTGGACAGTACATCCCACATTTCATTCCTCCTCACTTTGTCATAAGCCTTCTCCAGGTCTATAAAGGCGCAAAACACCTTCTGATGTTTGGCGAGGTGTTTTTCTGTTAGGCACCTTAGGGAGAAGACTTGATCCATACACCCCATTCCCTTTCTGAATCCCGCTTGTACATCCCATATTTTCTCATCCGTCTCTCTCATCACTCTTTCGATCAATACCTTTGCATACAATTTGCCGACAATGCTGAGAAGACTGATTCCGCGGTAATTTTTGGCATCCTGTTGTGACCCCTTTCCCTTGAAAAGAGGCACTATTACGGCTTTTCGCCAATCTTGCGGCACTTTACCGCTGACCCAACATTTCTTGAAAATGGAGTGCAACCAAAAAGCTACCAGCCCTTTCCCAGCTCTCAGCATTTCGACACATATTCTGTCATACCCTGCAGCCTTACCTTTCTTCATATTTTTCATCGCTCTTTCAATATCATGCATATTAATCTCGCTTTCATATCTCTCCTCCTCAAGCACATCTACAGTAGGTGCAAGATCTGCTTGAGGCAGGGAGTCATCACATTCAAATAATCCCTCGAAATATTGCTTCCATCGCCTCAACACTCTATCCTCTTCCGTTATCAGCTCCCCATTCTCATCTCTGATCACTTTCATCTTTGTATTCTGCGACACTCCCCGGGACACCCGAACTTGCTTCCAGAACAATTTCTGGTTTTGCCGGAAGTTGTCGGATATCTTAATTTCATTCTTTTCCTCCATGTTCTTCTTCATTCGCTCAATCTTGTCTTTTACTTCACATTTTATCCTTCTGTATTCATTCTCTACCATTTTCACTTCATCTTCAGTCACTCTAGAATCTACTGGTTTTCTGGTCCTCATAGCCAATATATCCAACCATGCTTTCTTCTTTCGTTCAACAATCTCTCTAGCTTCTTTGTTCCACCAGTGGTTTGGGGAACCATTCTTCCTCTTATTTTCTCCGCATTAACTTAAAATTTAAATTAAAATTTATTATTTTAATAAACTTAAAATTTACTGGTAAACAATATCTGTCAAATTATTGGAAGTCATTATTGAATAACTTGAAGCACACAACTCGTAGGTATACGAATATACCTATTGACTAGTGTATTTTATTTTTAGTCAAACATCAAACAGAGCTACCCTAAATTGTTAAAACTTACCTCCTAAGGAATCCTAATCAAACGTATTCATCCCTACATTCTCTCCGTCAAATCCACCCTCAGAGACATAAAGAACACAAGAGATGCAAATGACAAGAAAATCCTCCTATCGCCGCCACATCGCACCGCATACTGAGCAAGTATTTGTGTCTAGACAGCCCTTATAAGGATTTATTAAAGTGGGGTGTCGCCATCGAATCTGGGGATAATGATTACAATCCGAACGAATCCTCTCAATCCTTCAGTAGGTAGGTACCCGTACTTAGCTTTTGTGGGGAAGAATTAGAAACATTTTTGAAATAGAATAGACATGAGATGGACTCCACTGCCACCGTTGCCTGCCAGTCCTAACATTCGTGACTCTACATAATACAGCAAAAATAAAATAATATTTCACAGTAGTTTTACTGCGTCACGCCGTTCAACGTAAATAAATGAACTATAAGAGTAAACATTCGTAATTATAGGACCTAAAAAATAAAGTAAGATCTACATCTTTATCTTCTTTACATAGTATAAAGTAAAGTCGCTTTCCGTGTCTGAAATTAGCTAACTCCTGTATTACGCAACGGATTTTGATGTGGTTTTCACTAATACAAAGAGCGATAAACAAGAAAGGTTTTTATATCATATAAACCCAAGCGAAGCGATGCTAGGGCGGGTCTAGTTATTGGAACGTAGTTCCTTATCGCGCGTTGCGAAAGGGGGCTTGACGGAAAAAATTAAGACCAAAAGTGGTAACGACCGACACTTTTTGCTATAGTTGAAGCTCTATGATAAATCTAATAATGATGATGATGAGATGATGATGACGATGACGATGACAATGACAATGACAATGACAATGACAATGACAATGAAGATGACGATGACGATGACGATGACGATGACGATGACGATGACAATGACGACGACGACGACGACGACGACAACGATGGTGATGATGATGATGGAACTTCGTTCCATCCGGGTTTCCCTTGACGCCTCTCAAGTTTTTTTTATATTGATAATAAACTTGCTAAGTAAACTAAATTTATTGGGGGTAAATAGAAGAGAGAGAGAATACAGGTATAACTAATAACTTACTTAAATGTTTTTTTAAATAATCTAGCATCCAGTTTAATAATTCACAAGAGAGCAAATTGATATGGATAACATTATACGAGCCCTTGTGAAATGCACAACTTTTTACATAAATTAATCAATACTTACTTTTTTTTAAAAACGTACCCAAAAAACCGCAAGCCTTTATAAAGGCATCTCTAAATGTATATAAGCATGAAAAGATATTCGACGTAACGAAAAGTTTTGTGACTGACTCACTGACTTCAATGTACGAGTTTATGATCGAACGTGCCTTGGTTTTTGGGTCTGTATCAGGTACAACCTCAAAAGCATTCCAGGGTAGGTAACCTGACTAGTTTCGATTTACCGTCTAAAGTATCTTAGAGTTTATAACAAGCTCTACATTGTACCTTCTGTGAACTGCAGACTTTGGAACTATTTCAATCACTGAAATTGTATGTGTAAGAACTGAAGTACCTAATAGAATTAAAAACCTTTGTAAATGAATAAAATATAAATATGATACCCGTACCTTTATCAATTAATCCTACTAATATTATAAACGCGAATGTTTGTATGTATGAATGTTTGTTCCTCTTTCACGCAAAAACTGGTGAACGGATTTTGATGAAACTTTACAGTTATGTTGCATAAACATCAGAATAACACATAGGCTATATTTTATCCCCGTATACCAACGGGAACGGGAACGTGGCGCTGCTAGTAGTATATACCTTTAGGATAAAAATCGATTACAACACAATCATATTCTATTCTAGAGGACCCTCCAACGATCTTTCTCGCGCATATCCCTTTATTTCCCCGTTCCCGTGGGAATTTTTTTTTCATCTCCTCTGGCGTGTTCTCATCAACTCATGGAAGCTTCATCATAATCGGATGACGCGTAGGAACGCACAGAAAACTCAGAAGACTAACACACAAATGTTAATATTTATATAATAAGTAATAAAAATTATAATATTAATATTATCATCAGTACCTACTAGTGAAGTTCAATACATAACTACCTACCATTACATAAATTTTATTCCATTCTGAATTCCCCTTTTTGGTACCAAAATAACTTTTGAATTTTTTATAACTCCGCTCAGCGTAGGCGTCCAGACAATGCGTTCAAATTAAGCTACGTCATAACAAAATTGGTCCGTTAATTACATGCTAACGAAGTTTATTTCGTTCCCATTGCATAATTGGACATGCACTGAATACATTACCCGGCCACAAAAATATCGCCCACAATTTTCCGTAGTAGGCGCTAACTGCTGCCTTTTATAGTCATTTTACATGACATTCTCTTCCGAAATTTATTTAACGTTACGGAATGTGGGTTTTGGTTGTTCACAGGACACATTTTATATAATTAAGTTAGGGAATTTTACGGAATTGTTGCAAATAGGTAAAAATAAATAGGAGATTGCTAGCTACAGAGGTAAGATTTGATACGCTAATGCTTATATATTGATACATGACGACAGGTCTTATAGGCTTGCACTTTCCCTTTAGTTTGAGGGGCATTCATCGATCGCCAGTTGGCCGTAGACTTAAGTGTTTGATATTAATTTCAATTTATCATATCTGAGGGATCCGCTTTTTTTCTTTCAAGGTACGGAACCCTTACAACGCCAAAGGTTATTCATGAAGACTGCAATCGTAGTGAAATATTCGTGGGATTGTACGTAACGTAATAGGTACGTATTTCAACGTCCGTCAAAGCTTAACGGCTGCGGTTCCACACATCGCTATCATCAATCAAATCGACTTATCGCGTCGGTCGGCCGGCCCACCTATACATCAAGCTAGAGGTACGAGAACCTAAATTACATCTTGGGAAAGAACACTAGCACTTTGTGGACTATTTGATTATAAATATAAAAATTTACAAATCATTTAGGGCTGTTTTTTTTTTCTTATTAAAAGGTCTCACCGTCACTAGATAGTCCTGACTAGCTCGAAAAACGAAGTAAAAGTTTCTCGACTCTCTCAACCGTGAATAATAATATACCGGGAATACTAATATGACATTGTTCATATCAACAACTTATTTTGTTGGATAACAATCTTGAAAAAATATCAAGATCTAATAGATTAATTTAGTAACATATTTTTAGTCAAGTTGGCTCTTTCAACAGGCTTAAAGGTGCGAGTACACAGCGCAGTAGCAGTAGCAACGTCCAGATGGGCTCAAAATGTCCAATTCATCTTAAATGGTCCAATTAGCAACTTGTTCAATTAGCAATTTGTCCATAAATTGTCCAAACATTGTGAGAATTGGACATTTTGAGCCCGCTGGACATTTTGCGAATTGGACATAATGCGACTACTACTACTAGTACTACTACTCTGCTACTGTTCACAGAGCCAGTACTCTTCTGGTGATAATAACACTCCCATATCTAAAGTTTGGACGTTCGAAAGTATGAGAAAAGTCTACTCAATACCACACCGTAAGTATAACTCTCGAGCCAACACATTTACAATATCCGCAAGAGAACATATTCGGTGATGTTATGTTGTCTACAAATTCTCAGTTCACATAGAGTTCACACTGTTAAATTTGCATGCGAACAAAAACTTGCTCTAGCCAGAGTGTCGCCACGATGGAAATAAACAAGTGACTACCGAAAGTTTTCCAATTTTCCATTGCATCTCAGGGGTGACATTCTACATTTTGCCAAGTCACTCTTGCGTGAAAAACGAGCGTTGCGTTTTGAGATCTTCGTGACAGATGGAAATATTCACGACGATATTAACAGCTTTGAGCGTACATACTTAACTTTTTACGGTTGCAGTGTCTTCCTTTCTTATAACCCATCATATAAATAAATAAACTTACCTATTGATATAAACGTCAATAATTACATATTTATCACTAGCTCGACGATACGAAAACATCACCGAAAATATTTCTTAGGTATGTACAACAACTCGGTCCAGCAATGTGTTCACCACCTGTCACGTTTAGAAGTTAAAAAAAAAATAAGTGGGTATACCCAGGAATCTACCTAATACCTACATCTTCCGACCGCCTTGGAGACAAAGTCATATTTGTTATGTTTCTATTTTAAACTCCTTTATCCAAATATGTATCAGTGCCACGTGGAACCCTGAAAATAATAGAATACCACAAAATCTATTTATGAACCGACAACTTAGATAAAAGCAAAAAGGGAAGATACGGTACATTTATATAAAGCATCGTTGACATTTGGACTACATACACACTCGAACGCGCCCGTGGGTTTTTTTTTAAGTGCTATTTGTAAATTTTATAAAAGCACATGAAAGCCTTGTATAGCGGTGTAACCGTTCAATTATGTGTTTCCTTCTCGTCGACTATCACGTACAGTCAATACGCCCCGGCCCGATTGAGATTGCAATTTGCAACGAATTACGTTCCTTAGACCAAATTTAAGCGGTCCACGCGCGAGAAGCTTGTACTACCATATATCTTCCTTTTTTTCGATCATCTAAGACATACAATAAACTACAAGGAATTTTACGACATTATTAATTTAGCCTGTATAACAGATCAAAATATACTTAAAACATAATTTTCACAACGCAAAGATGCATTTAATTTGGATATTTAATTACACTATGCATAGCTAAAATGTTAAACATAAAATGATATTTACATAAAGGTCTTTGTTATGAGCATACATTGTTATGACTCCTTTGTACGTAAACCCTTTAAGGGGTCCCGTATTTACCTTCGTATTTAAGTGGATGTACTTGAATATTATAAGCTGCTGGTTGCTAGTATAAGCTGGGAACTAATAAATTATATAATTATTTCGAGCAATAAAACACGTAATGCAAAACATTATATTTTCGAATAGCGGCGATTGCACGTTTCTAGAAATAAAATACTTAATATACTGTCCTCTTTGGAGTCACTTTTTATATGTATATAAATATTGTAAGTAAATGTTTTTGTTTCTTTGTAAATAAATGTATACCCCTGCCTGAAGGAACAATACACAAATATACAGGCTGGGCTTAAGTGAAATTGTATTTCTGTATCTATCACTACTTATGTACTTTTATAATTCACGGATCGCTAAAACCGATTAGACCGATCATTGTATCTCTTATAATTAATTTTTGTGTACAATACAGACAAATTATATTTGAATTTAAACAACTGTAGGTATATACGAGTAGTTGAAATACACAGTTTTCAAAATAAACAAAATACATTTAGAATACCAAAGTATCAAAGAAAAATACTTATTGGGTTAAAAGATATAAGATAATTATTTTAATTGAAAGTTAGAAGCTTTTATAAGTAAAAACTTGTGTAAAGACTACCTAGAGTAGGCGCTAACAAAGTGGAATGAGACTCTTATTTTGCAAGCCTTTTACATTCTTAATTTTCCACAAAGAATATTAAATTGTTTTATGACCTAACCCTAACTCCATTATTTTTAAGGTTTCGTTCTTCAAAATGGAAAAAGCAGCCCCTGTCTCACTTCCCAATTCGTTGTCAACCTGTTAGTGCATCAAGGCCCTTGTATGTCAGAAATGATTTGTGTAATTTAAAAAAAAAATGTCCCACTCACTGGCACATCCATCAAAACCATCGCATAAATGAAAAAATGAATTAAATCTAAAATAATACCTGCATGTATAGAAAAGGTACGAAAGCCTCCATGCGCGAGTTCGACATGCATTTGCCCAGTTTTATCTTATATCTATACAAAATGAGAAACTGACTGACTGAAGTAATCTCACGCCTTACATCCCCGAGGGGGTAGGCAGAGGTATTCCATTACTGGATATACCCACATTTCACGAGATACATTGGACCCCTAAACGTGATAGGTGGTGAGCCCATCGCCCTGACTGACTGATTGGTGATATATCAACGCACAGCCTTAACCGCTGGGTCTAGACACTTGAAATTTTGCACATAGATAGCTTATACAGTGTAAGCATCCACTAAGAAAGGATTTTGCAAAATTCATCCCCTAAGGGGGTCAAATAAACGTGCGCGAGCGAAGCCGTGGGTAAAAGCTAGTTATTTATATACGGAAGCAGTTGATGAATTGTTTTTAATTTGGTGAGAGATTAGATTGTAGTATTGTCCAGCGGCCGCGCTCTACTCTAAAACAATACAAGCGGAACAAAAGCTTTGATTGCACCGTCATTTGCATGTTTCATTGACCGACAATTTAATTTTCACCGTCCGTCCTCCCTCTGGATGTTCATTATGGTCCATTTGTCCTCAATCAGACACCATGTAACGTGACACTTTTCTAAAACTGGCTCTTAAGTTTCTGTGTACAGGGTTCCAACGGAAACCTTTTCGCCTTCGAACCTTAACCTCCATCCATCCATCCATCTGTCAGTGAGCTGTATCTAATGAACCGTAATAGGTAGACTAGTAGTAAAGAATTTACAAAAAGTTTTTGTTTTTAGTTTTTGACGCCTTTATTGTACGGAATCCTTCGTTTGCGAGTCCGACTCGCAACGCGCCGGTTTGATTAGGTCCGCTGTCTGTCTGTCCGTCTGTCTTTTAAACCAAAATGGGGATTTTAGAGTGTGTAGTAGTGTAGTATGGCCGCTAGCAACAAATAATAAAATTTTAAAATTTAATAAATTAAGGAGAGTCCTCATACAAGAAACGTGATTAATAATGTATAGTAGTACGAAACCCTTCGTATGTTTTTTCAATGTGTCTATATTTATTTCAATAATACTCTCTAACTGACAACGTTCTGGGTACATTACATTGCTTTCACGAGACGTGTAATGATCGGGATAATGTTATGTCTCCAGTGTAGCAAGAACATTAGTATTTGTCAAAACGTCGACGAGACGAGACTACCAAAGAACAAATGGGGTACATAAATAAATCTTGTGTTTTGCTGTAATCCAACATAAAGACGCTTCTTGGTATTGGGTTACATGGACTTCTTATTTCAAATATTTATGATGTTGATGATATAAGTTATTTTTCATACCTTCTATTCGAAAAGTGACGTTTTGGTCCTCAAAAAAAGGGAGCAAAGTAAGTCTTTTCTGATAGGGTTTTTATAAGTGCGAATAAAAGTGTTTTGAATTTAGAATTAAAAGTATTCGTCAACATTCTTAGCCAAAGAGATTAGCAAAATAAGTTTGCATTTTAGGTTGGCGCCACTGTAGCTTAAGTACTATAACAAAACATTAGTTCCATTTTTCGCCGCATTAGGTTGACAAGGCTGAATAGCGTTCGATGGTCGTGCCACACTGTCAGAAAAATTGCTGTGGCAATGCGCGCGCTCTCGTAGTTATTTTTCACAATTTACATTTTATTTTACGCCAAATTTTCGAATTCCAACATCAAATTGTTTGTGTCTTTTATATTTTAAACTGAATTCAAGTAGCAGGGATAGTTAAACACCGGAAAATATTGAAAAAAGAAGCAAACAATGCCATCAATATTTTTTTCTCATAGAGAGGTATGAAAAGCAGAGTGTATCATTCGGTCGCAAAATTATTTTTACCTTGGGCTACGTACTTTAAACCCCTCACTTCGTTCATGATTCTACATTAGAATCCCTCACTACGTTCGGGATTCTATCCTAGAAACATTCACTATGTTCGTGATTTAAAGAAACGCCCTCGCCGTAAAAATATCGTTTTGCTCCCTTATGACACAATCTACTATTTACTTATGGGACTAATCACTGCAAAGGTTATTGTCATCATTGATCCTAAATATATTTTAAATTAATGTAATTAGGAGAAAAGTTAATTACAAGAGCTGTGATAGCCTTACGGTTAAAGAGCCTGCTTCACATGATGTAAATCAGTGAGGCTCGGGTTCGAATCCTGGAATGTACCAATGAGTTTTTCAATTAATCAATACATATTTATCACTGGCTCAACGGTGAAGGAAAACATCGTGAGGAAACCCGCAGGTCCCAGAATTAATTCTGAGACATGTGTAAATAGACCCGGTCCGCCGATGGGCTCACCACCTATTACGTTTAGGGGTCCAATATATCTCGTGAAAAGTGGGTATATCCAGTAATGGAATACCTCTGCCTACCCCCTCGGGGACAAAAGCCGTGAGATTCTTTCTTTCTTTCTTTCTTTAATTACAACTTAAATAAAAAATACATGAAATTAGTAGGTATGAACATATGGAGGAGCGAGCCAGGCGAGGTGATCGTGCCTGGGGACCGCGGTCCAACGGTTGATGTTGGACAGTTTTATTTACACAAACTCATTAGAAAACTCCGATAGCGCGGTTTAGAACTCGGCCGTCTATTGGCGCGTTCTATGTAACTCGACCTTCTATTGGCGCGTTCTATGTAGTGTCGCTACAAACATATAATTTACAAAATGATTTGTTATGCCGAACAGTGTTAAGTAATTAAAGCATTACGAATATTTTTTCCAGTTCTGTACCAGTAATATAACCAAAAGAAAATAATACAATGTTGTGTCTACATATAATTTATTATCAAACTTTGCGTTATAATAGCACTGAAACTTCATTACCTAGGTTACTTTCCCAATAAACTAGGATCAGTTTTCATTCACGAGACTTAGTTCGGCATCGCCTCTATGAGTTCCTTAATATGAGCACAGTTATATTAATGGTGCCATTTGGCCCCTCTCTAACACTCTGGAGGATGACCCGAATAATGCGACACTGGATTTGTTGTTAGTTGTTTTTGCTCCAGTTCACATTATGATATTCCGTTGCCTTCCCATTAACGACTGTTGAGTCGGACATTAGGTACTATGTAAATGGTCCGTGCTATACTTACCAACTAAGTACCTATTTACATTATGCATTCCGAAAAGAAGAGAATGAGTTTGACTAGTTTTATTTAAAACAGACTTTATGTCGTGCTGCAATCTTATTCTGATTTTCCTAGGCTATCCTAAATAAATCGTTATCTACACTATCTACAATAATATTATAAAGAGGACAGATTTGTGTTTTTGTAAGTATGTTAGTATGTTTGTAACGAATAAACTTAAAAACTACTGGACCGATTTTGAAATTTTAAATATTAGTGTAGATGTAGATCACTCTTTGCATTGTGTTACTAAGTGAATTCTACACTCCAATGTTAAATAAAAATATTAAATTCTGATTTTGACTGAATGATTTTCGGGCTCCATTCGTTACCATCAAGTTAGAAGCCTCGCAAATCTCGCAATACTGTTTTAATAATTCCAAACAATTCTCCATCTGACGTAGTTAACGTTGGATATAAAACACGTGTTTCGAAATTTTCCTAGGCTTAAAAACAACTTTTAAACAATGTAAGCCCAGTCAAATCCCGTTCTGTAGTTTTTGATGTGCGTACAAAGAGGATTATTCCACTTTGTTCACCTGAGCAGAGAAAAAATACTCTCCAAGTACCAGCATACAATATTTAACAGCACATATTTTTTACACGTTCGTTCGTTTTTTTCCACGTAGGTACACGTTTCGTGTTTAGGGTCCTAGTTTTAACCCTTTAATGGGCATACTAGGCAGTTTAAATTTTTGATTGGTTTTTAATCTAATTTTAATTACATAGAGTACACAATATTTGTGGTAACTATTTGCCCACGCCCCATTTAACTTTTTTGTTTTTTACATTTTGTCGTAATAGTGGCCATAGTAGACATGCTCAGTGATAATTTCTAGTGTCTGTCTACCATTAATACGATTTTACCCGTTGCCACCTTTTGGGCTTCGGAACCCTAAAAAGCGATTGATGCCTTCATTTCTATAAAGCATGTTTTCGAAGCTACGTACTTACCTATAAAACAATTAGTATAGGTACCTACAGACTTCTCTATATATTATATTATACTTATACTGATCGGATATAAAATACATCTTGAGTAAACACAAACGGAATTGCGTATAATGGTTAAGTTAATAAAATCCAATGGGGAAAACAGAAACGTATGTAGTTTTTAGTGTTTATACCCCTATTCGTAGCAAGGAATTCACAGATGAGTAACTCTATCTCACAGCGTTCATAGTGATAAGCAATGCGGATGATAAAACCCTCAAATTATCTTTAAGTATTATTTTCCTATTGCCTACAATATTTTCTTCATAAATTAATAGTCGATGTATTGAAAAAAAGCTAGATAAAGAGTACCCGAAACCGACGAGCTTGTATGAACCGATTGATGGATGTGGATGAGGCGCGTGAGGTATGCCAGGATCATAGCAGGTGGCGGGCTGTTGTCTCTGTCTATCCCTTCGGGAAAAAGGCGTGAGCTTATGTATGTATGTATGTATTAATAGTCAACGTGTAGGTACCTACACTAAAAATAAAAATAAAATATTTTGAATAGAATGCATATACAGACCCAGGACGGTGAATTATCATACATGTACTACAAGTATTGTGAGTAATTTAATTAGTATATTTCCCGATTTATTTATTGTGACATTGAGTAGCCTAGGGCCTTATTGTCTATTTATAATCGCAATCGTCTTTATTTGACACTTGTTACGAGTTCAGTGCTTGGTCTGTTTACAGACCCTTAGCTCAGCAGTGGGCTGTTACTGGTTGATCACGCTCCGCTTCTCGCTTCGCTCCTGTCACTATACCAACACTCGGAAAGGCAAGTAAAACACGGTAAAATGTAAATGAGCTTCAGGCGAGATACTGTTTACTTCTAGTTTGTTTTACATTCTATGTTTGCTCCTGTGCTCAGTCCCTGAAGTATCAGCTTGAAGGCATTATTTATTTAACATCATTTGATACTTTAACAAGCTAATCAGTTTATATTAATTAAGGGTAGAACTGACGTCAAGGGAATCTTTTGTTATATTGTGTAAGTTAAATTAAAAACAAAATACGCAACCTTTTACAAGATTAATGTTTTTACGTTATTTTTGCTGTTAATATCAATTAATGTGTTATCATATCACAACGAGACATAATTTATTAAATTTGTACCTAAAATATGCGTACGGGATTCCCTACACTAAGGCTCCGCTGTCCGACCGTCCGTCTGTCAAAGGGTTGTGTCTTTTGAACCTTATAATAGATAGACACTTGCATTTTTTCCAGACTGTGTATTATCTATATATCAATATAAATAAAAATGAATCCCCGAATGTGTTGCTAAGCGTAAAACTTAAGAACGGCTAGAGCTAATAGATTTCTTTTTAGTTGTGTTTGTTATTCTCAGGACAAGTCACTGTCTTTATATGAAAGGTAATTTGCAAACGCCGCTGCCCGCCTGTTAGTAAATAATAAAATAAACAATATCACGCCTTTTATCTCCAAAGGGGGTAGGCAGAGGTATTATTTTTGGAAACATCCACGTTTTACCAGTATATTCTTTAGACCCCTAAACGTGATATAGGTGGTGAGCCCATCGCGGGTCGGGTCTGTTACACATAACTCAGAATTAATTATTTGATGATGTTTTTCTTACTGATATTATATGTATATTTATATATATGTGAGTTTTTGAAAAACATTCACTCATTGGCCCATGCCAGGATTCAAATCCAAGCCTCACGAATGAGAAGCGGGGTCTTTAACCGCAGGGCTACCACTGCTCTATTTCCACAACCAATTAATATTGAAACATCTTTAGAGCAAGATAAATCTATGGATATTAACTATGACGTGATATTAATCAAATAATTGGTACCTATATGATCATTTTTTAAACAAACTGTCATTTATTTGTTGGTTAGGACAGCCATTTCAGGGCAGATGGAGATTTTTAGCTCCCAAAAAAGTTTCCTAGGGGCAGATGGAAAATAAAACTTTCAAATGCTCCCATATTATATTTTTACATCATACTCTGTTTCGTTTTGGATGTTATCATGTTACACTCTTTGGAAAATGCAGATATGTGTATACTAGGGTGTTGTTACACCCACACGACAGCTTCGATCGATCGCTCGCTTGATGTAATAGAACAATATCGAACGATCTGTTATAGATGGTATAGACGTCAACTATGTGGGTGCAACACCCTGCTGATACCGCTACACATCCTGTTAAAGGTACAGACTTTATATCGATTGAGATGCTCATCCCTATTCCGAAATCTGTTTTATCTATGGCGCTGTTTGACAGCCCTCTCTTCCGTTTGGCCTCCGGCTGATGTATACGCTGATTCTTCAACACTAATTAAATATCATGTAAGGAACTGTAATTAGTCATAAGATTATCTCAGAATATAATCTACCTTTGGTGCCCTACGTCCTTGTATCATTTACGCTGAATCAACCCACTGCTGAAACCTTCTGATAGGTTATGGGCCCAGACAACGGGGTGAGAAAATATTTGAAATAATATAATTATCATCGTTCCTGAATCCACCGCTGCCTGTCCCTGCGTCTCGCCTGCCGCCAGCTGCGACCTGTGAAAATATTTGGTGCCACGCGTGAGAATATTCAGCAAACAACAAAATGGCGGACGACTCGCGGCACTACGGTACAGTAGAAAAATTAGAAGGGATATCCAACTGGCACAATTGGAAATTCATAATGCGCATGGCTCTTACCATGGAGGGGCTGTGGGCGTGCATCGATCCCGGGGCAGCACCGGTGGACCCAACCAAGGATGGTAGGGCGCTCGGACGCATTTGTCTATGTATTAAATCCACGTGCATTCAATACGTACGAGATGCGGCAACGGCGAAAGAAGCTTGGACAGCTTTATCAAATGTCTTCGAAGATAAAGGTTTTTATCGGCGTGTTATGTTGTTGCGGCAATTACATCACATTCAGTACAAGGATTATGGCAATATGAGCGAATATATAGAAGCTGTCACGACTTCAGTCCAGCAGTTAAGCGACATTGGAAGAAAGGTAGAAGATGCCGAGATCGCAGAGATTCTTTTGAGTATCCTCTCCGATGAATATGATGTGTTGGTTTCCAATTTGGAAACTACTCAAGCTACGGGACAACTCACATCAGAGACTGTTAAAACTCGCCTGCTACAGGAAGAGTTTCGCAAGAAAAACTCAAATGGGAGCTTGAATTCAAAAATAAGTTCAAATGAAGAAATGGTTATGGCGACATATACCAAGCAAAAGAAGATTATCTGTCATTTTTGCAAGCGCCCAGGCCACATTAAGGCCAAATGCTTTAAATGGAAGAAAGAGAAACGTGCGAGTGGCAGCGGCAGTGAAAATACTTTGCTCGCGTTAAATTGTGCTGAGTTCTTTGGAAAAACAGACTTTTGTGAGGTTATAATTGACTCGGGTGCGACGGCTCACATGTTCAAGAACAAATCTTTTTTTACTGACTTTAAAGAGTGCCACAATAGGTTTATCACAGTTGCCAATAATGAGAAAATACAGTGTCAAGGAACAGGTTCGGTTTTGTTACAGTTTGAGAATCGCAGAGTACTGTTAGATAATGTCCTACTGATACCGTCCCTCTCAACTAATTTGATATCAGTAAGCAAATTAAGTGATAAGGGCTTGGATGTTAAATTTGTAAAAACAAAATGCTTAATTCTCAAAAATAACTGTACAATATTTTCAGGGACCATGTCTAATGGGGTTTATAAATTGGACGAATTATGTAGTAGTGTGAAAAATAATGTGTGTTCGCAGGTGCAGTCTCCAAAGGTTATTGGTGACCTTCACTTGGTGTCAAATGGTGTTTGGCACAAGAGGTTGGGACACTTGAATGTCGACGGTATGCGGGCTCTTAAAAATATTGCTTTAGGTGTTATGTTGCAGCCTCGGCATGATGCGGCCAATCTAAATTGTGTGTCATGCGTCGAGGGGAAGCAATGTGTGTTGCCTTTTTCAAAGAAGGCATCACGGCGTGCTACGCACATTTTGGAGCGCATCCATTCGGACGTGTGTGGGCCCTTACCCCATTGCATTATTGGACATGCACTGAATACATTACCCGGCCACAAAAATATCGCCCACAATTTTCCGTAGTAGGCGCTAACTGCTGCCTTTTATAGTCATTTTACATGACATTCTCTTCCGAAATTTATTTAACGTTACGGAATGTGGGTTTTGGTTGTTCACAGGACACATTTTATATAATTAAGTTAGGGAATTTTACGGAATTGTTGCAAATAGGTAAAAATAAATAGGAGATTGCTAGCTACAGAGGTAAGATTTGATACGCTAATGCTTATATATTGATACATGACGACAGGTCTTATAGGCTTGCACTTTCCCTTTAGTTTGAGGGGCATTCATCGATCGCCAGTTGGCCGTAGACTTAAGTGTTTGATATTAATTTCAATTTATCATATCTGAGGGATCCGCTTTTTTTCTTTCAAGGTACGGAACCCTTACGACGCCAAAGGTTATTCATGAAGACTGCAATCGTAGTGAAATATTCGTGGGATTGTACGTAACGTA
The DNA here is from genome assembly GCA_963855545.1 of Ethmia dodecea. Taxonomy (NCBI): domain Eukaryota; kingdom Metazoa; phylum Arthropoda; class Insecta; order Lepidoptera; family Depressariidae; genus Ethmia; species Ethmia dodecea. The sequence goes on from OY979449.1 coordinate 7,200,096, forward strand.
ATAGGTACGTATTTCAACGTCCGTCAAAGCTTAACGGCTGCGGTTCCACACATCGCTATCATCAATCAAATCGACTTATCGCGTCGGTCGGCCGGCCCACCCATACATCAAGCTAGAGGTACGAGAACCTAAATTACATCTTGGGAAAGAACACTAGCACTTTGTGGACTATTTGATTATAAATATAAAAATTTACAAATCATTTAGGGCTGTTTTTTTTTTCTTATTAAAAGGTCTCACCGTCACTAGATAGTCCTGACTAGCTCGAAAAACGAAGTAAAAGTTTCTCGACTCTCTCAACCGTGAATAATAATATACCGGGAATACTAATATGACATTGTTCATATCAACAACTTATTTTGTTGGATAACAATCTTGAAAAAATATCAAGATCTAATAGATTAATTTAGTAACATATTTTTAGTCAAGTTGGCTCTTTCAACAGGCTTAAAGGTGCGAGTACACAGCGCAGTAGCAGTAGCAACGTCCAGATGGGCTCAAAATGTCCAATTCATCTTAAATGGTCCAATTAGCAACTTGTTCAATTAGCAATTTGTCCATAAATTGTCCAAACATTGTGAGAATTGGACATTTTGAGCCCGCTGGACATTTTGCGAATTGGACATAATGCGACTACTACTACTAGTACTACTACTCTGCTACTGTTCACAGAGCCAGTACTCTTCTGGTGATAATAACACTCCCATATCTAAAGTTTGGACGTTCGAAAGTATGAGAAAAGTCTACTCAATACCACACCGTAAGTATAACTCTCGAGCCAACACATTTACAATATCCGCAAGAGAACATATTCGGTGATGTATGTTGTCTACAAATTCTCAGTTCACATAGAGTTCACACTGTTAAATTTGCATGCGAACAAAAACTTGCTCTAGCCAGAGTGTCGCCACGATGGAAATAAACAAGTGACTACCGAAAGTTTTCCAATTTTCCATTGCATCTCAGGGGTGACATTCTACATTTTGCCAAGTCACTCTTGCGTGAAAAACGAGCGTTGCGTTTTGAGATCTTCGTGACAGATGGAAATATTCACGACGATATTAACAGCTTTGAGCGTACATACTTAACTTTTTACGGTTGCAGTGTCTTCCTTTCTTATAACCCATCATATAAATAAATAAACTTACCTATTGATATAAACGTCAATAATTACATATTTATCACTAGCTCGACGATACGAAAACATCACCGAAAATATTTCTTAGGTATGTACAACAACTCGGTCCAGCAATGTGTTCACCACCTGTCACGTTTAGAAGTTAAAAAAAAAATAAGTGGGTATACCCAGGAATCTACCTAATACCTACATCTTCCGACCGCCTTGGAGACAAAGTCATATTTGTTATGTTTCTATTTTAAACTCCTTTATCCAAATATGTATCAGTGCCACGTGGAACCCTGAAAATAATAGAATACCACAAAATCTATTTATGAACCGACAACTTAGATAAAAGCAAAAAGGGAAGATACGGTACATTTATATAAAGCATCGTTGACATTTGGACTACATACACACTCGAACGCGCCCGTGGGTTTTTTTTTAAGTGCTATTTGTAAATTTTATAAAAGCACATGAAAGCCTTGTATAGCGGTGTAACCGTTCAATTATGTGTTTCCTTCTCGTCGACTATCACGTACAGTCAATACGCCCCGGCCCGATTGAGATTGCAATTTGCAACGAATTACGTTCCTTAGACCAAATTTAAGCGGTCCACGCGCGAGAAGCTTGTACTACCATATATCTTCCTTTTTTTCGATCATCTAAGACATACAATAAACTACAAGGAATTTTACGACATTATTAATTTAGCCTGTATAACAGATCAAAATATACTTAAAACATAATTTTCACAACGCAAAGATGCATTTAATTTGGATATTTAATTACACTATGCATAGCTAAAATGTTAAACATAAAATGATATTTACATAAAGGTCTTTGTTATGAGCATACATTGTTATGACTCCTTTGTACGTAAACCCTTTAAGGGGTCACGTATTTACCTTCGTATTTAAGTGGATGTACTTGAATATTATAAGCTGCTGGTTGCTAGTATAAGCTGGGAACTAATAAATTATATAATTATTTCGAGCAATAAAACACGTAATGCAAAACATTATATTTTCGAATAGCGGCGATTGCACGTTTCTAGAAATAAAATACTTAATATACTGTCCTCTTTGGAGTCACTTTTTATATATATATAAATATTGTAAGTAAATGTTTTTGTTTCTTTGTAAATAAATGTATACCCCTGCCTGAAGGAACAATACACAAATATACAGGCTGGGCTTAAGTGAAATTGTATTTCTGTATCTATCACTACTTATGTACTTTTATAATTCACGGATCGCTAAAACCGATTAGACCGATCATTGTATCTCTTATAATTAATTTTTGTGTACAATACAGACAAATTATATTTGAATTTAAACAACTGTAGGTATATACGAGTAGTTGAAATACACAGTTTTCAAAATAAACAAAATACATTTAGAATACCAAAGTATCAAAGAAAAATACTTATTGGGTTAAAAGATATAAGATAATTATTTTAATTGAAAGTTAGAAGCTTTTATAAGTAAAAACTTGTGTAAAGACTACCTAGAGTAGGCGCTAACAAAGTGGAATGAGACTCTTATTTTGCAAGCCTTTTACATTCTTAATTTTCCACAAAGAATATTAAATTGTTTTATGACCTAACCCTAACTCCATTATTTTTAAGGTTTCGTTCTTCAAAATGGAAAAAGCAGCCCCTGTCTCACTTCCCAATTCGTTGTCAACCTGTTAGTGCATCAAGGCCCTTGTATGTCAGAAATGATTTGTGTAATTTAAAAAAAAAATGTCCCACTCACTGGCACATCCATCAAAACCATCGCATAAATGAAAAAATGAATTAAATCTAAAATAATACCTGCATGTATAGAAAAGGTACGAAAGCCTCCATGCGCGAGTTCGACATGCATTTGCCCAGTTTTATCTTATATCTATACAAAATGAGAAACTGACTGACTGAAGTAATCTCACGCCTTACATCCCCGAGGGGGTAGGCAGAGGTATTCCATTACTGGATATACCCACATTTCACGAGATACATTGGACCCCTAAACGTGATAGGTGGTGAGCCCATCGCCCTGACTGACTGATTGGTGATATATCAACGCACAGCCTTAACCGCTGGGTCTAGACACTTGAAATTTTGCACATAGATAGCTTATACAGTGTAAGCATCCACTAAGAAAGGATTTTGCAAAATTCATCCCCTAAGGGGGTCAAATAAACGTGCGCGAGCGAAGCCGTGGGTAAAAGCTAGTTATTTATATACGGAAGCAGTTGATGAATTGTTTTTAATTTGGTGAGAGATTAGATTGTAGTATTGTCCAGCGGCCGCGCTCTACTCTAAAACAATACAAGCGGAACAAAAGCTTTGATTGCACCGTCATTTGCATGTTTCATTGACCGACAATTTAATTTTCACCGTCCGTCCTCCCTCTGGATGTTCATTATGGTCCATTTGTCCTCAATCAGACACCATGTAACGTGACACTTTTCTAAAACTGGCTCTTAAGTTTCTGTGTACAGGGTTCCAACGGAAACCTTTTCGCCTTCGAACCTTAACCTCCATCCATCCATCCATCTGTCAGTGAGCTGTATCTAATGAACCGTAATAGGTAGACTAGTAGTAAAGAATTTACAAAAAGTTTTTGTTTTTAGTTTTTGACGCCTTTATTGTACGGAATCCTTCGTTTGCGAGTCCGACTCGCAACGCGCCGGTTTGATTAGGTCCGCTGTCTGTCTGTCCGTCTGTCTCTTAAACCAAAATGGGGATTTTAGAGTGTGTAGTAGTGTAGTATGGCCGCTAGCAACAAATAATAAAATTTTAAAATTTAATAAATTAAGGAGAGTCCTCATACAAGAAACGTGATTAATAATGTATAGTAGTACGAAACCCTTCGTATGTTTTTTCAATGTGTCTATATTTATTTCAATAATACTCTCTAACTGACAACGTTCTGGGTACATTACATTGCTTTCACGAGACGTGTAATGATCGGGATAATGTTATGTCTCCAGTGTAGCAAGAACATTAGTATTTGTCAAAACGTCGACGAGACGAGACTACCAAAGAACAAATGGGGTACATAAATAAATCTTGTGTTTTGCTGTAATCCAACATAAAGACGCTTCTTGGTATTGGGTTACATGGACTTCTTATTTCAAATATTTATGATGTTGATGATATAAGTTATTTTTCATACCTTCTATTCGAAAAGTGACGTTTTGGTCCTCAAAAAAAGGGAGCAAAGTAAGTCTTTTCTGATAGGGTTTTTATAAGTGCGAATAAAAGTGTTTTGAATTTAGAATTAAAAGTATTCGTCAACATTCTTAGCCAAAGAGATTAGCAAAATAAGTTTGCATTTTAGGTTGGCGCCACTGTAGCTTAAGTACTATAACAAAACATTAGTTCCATTTTTCGCCGCATTAGGTTGACAAGGCTGAATAGCGTTCGATGGTCGTGCCACACTGTCAGAAAAATTGCTGTGGCAATGCGCGCGCTCTCGTAGTTATTTTTCACAATTTACATTTTATTTTACGCCAAATTTTCGAATTCCAACATCAAATTGTTTGTGTCTTTTATATTTTAAACTGAATTCAAGTAGCAGGGATAGTTAAACACCGGAAAATATTGAAAAAAGAAGCAAACAATGCCATCAATATTTTTTTCTCATAGAGAGGTATGAAAAGCAGAGTGTATCATTCGGTCGCAAAATTATTTTTACCTTGGGCTACGTACTTTAAACCCCTCACTTCGTTCATGATTCTACATTAGAATCCCTCACTACGTTCGGGATTCTATCCTAGAAACATTCACTATGTTCGTGATTTAAAGAAACGCCCTCGCCGTAAAAATATCGTTTTGCTCCCTTATGACACAATCTACTATTTACTTATGGGACTAATCACTGCAAAGGTTATTGTCATCATTGATCCTAAATATATTTTAAATTAATGTAATTAGGAGAAAAGTTAATTACAAGAGCTGTGATAGCCTTACGGTTAAAGAGCCTGCTTCACATGATGTAAATCAGTGAGGCTCGGGTTCGAATCCTGGAATGTACCAATGAGTTTTTCAATTAATCAATACATATTTATCACTGGCTCAACGGTGAAGGAAAACATCGTGAGGAAACCCGCAGGTCCCAGAATTAATTCTGAGACATGTGTAAATAGACCCGGTCCGCCGATGGGCTCACCACCTATTACGTTTAGGGGTCCAATATATCTCGTGAAAAGTGGGTATATCCAGTAATGGAATACCTCTGCCTACCCCCTCGGGGACAAAAGCCGTGAGATTCTTTCTTTCTTTCTTTCTTTAATTACAACTTAAATAAAAAATACATGAAATTAGTAGGTATGAACATATGGAGGAGCGAGCCAGGCGAGGTGATCGTGCCTGGGGACCGCGGTCCAACGGTTGATGTTGGACAGTTTTATTTACACAAACTCATTAGAAAACTCCGATAGCGCGGTTTAGAACTCGGCCGTCTATTGGCGCGTTCTATGTAACTCGACCTTCTATTGGCGCGTTCTATGTAGTGTCGCTACAAACATATAATTTACAAAATGATTTGTTATGCCGAACAGTGTTAAGTAATTAAAGCATTACGAATATTTTTTCCAGTTCTGTACCAGTAATATAACCAAAAGAAAATAATACAATGTTGTGTCTACATATAATTTATTATCAAACTTTGCGTTATAATAGCACTGAAACTTCATTACCTAGGTTACTTTCCCAATAAACTAGGATCAGTTTTCATTCACGAGACTTAGTTCGGCATCGCCTCTATGAGTTCCTTAATATGAGCACAGTTATATTAATGGTGCCATTTGGCCCCTCTCTAACACTCTGGAGGATGACCCGAATAATGCGACACTGGATTTGTTGTTAGTTGTTTTTGCTCCAGTTCACATTATGATATTCCGTTGCCTTCCCATTAACGACTGTTGAGTCGGACATTAGGTACTATGTAAATGGTCCGTGCTATACTTACCAACTAAGTACCTATTTACATTATGCATTCCGAAAAGAAGAGAATGAGTTTGACTAGTTTTATTTAAAACAGACTTTATGTCGTGCTGCAATCTTATTCTGATTTTCCTAGGCTATCCTAAATAAATCGTTATCTACACTATCTACAATAATATTATAAAGAGGACAGATTTGTGTTTTTGTAAGTATGTTAGTATGTTTGTAACGAATAAACTTAAAAACTACTGGACCGATTTTGAAATTTTAAATATTAGTGTAGATGTAGATCACTCTTTGCATTGTGTTACTAAGTGAATTCTACACTCCAATGTTAAATAAAAATATTAAATTCTGATTTTGACTGAATGATTTTCGGGCTCCATTCGTTACCATCAAGTTAGAAGCCTCGCAAATCTCGCAATACTGTTTTAATAATTCCAAACAATTCTCCATCTGACGTAGTTAACGTTGGATATAAAACACGTGTTTCGAAATTTTCCTAGGCTTAAAAACAACTTTTAAACAATGTAAGCCCAGTCAAATCCCGTTCTGTAGTTTTTGATGTGCGTACAAAGAGGATTATTCCACTTTGTTCACCTGAGCAGAGAAAAAATACTCTCCAAGTACCAGCATACAATATTTAACAGCACATATTTTTTACACGTTCGTTCGTTTTTTTCCACGTAGGTACACGTTTCGTGTTTAGGGTCCTAGTTTTAACCCTTTAATGGGCATACTAGGCAGTTTAAATTTTTGATTGGTTTTTAATCTAATTTTAATTACATAGAGTACACAATATTTGTGGTAACTATTTGCCCACGCCCCATTTAACTTTTTTGTTTTTTACATTTTGTCGTAATAGTGGCCATAGTAGACATGCTCAGTGATAATTTCTAGTGTCTGTCTACCATTAATACGATTTTACCCGTTGCCACCTTTTGGGCTTCGGAACCCTAAAAAGCGATTGATGCCTTCATTTCTATAAAGCATGTTTTCGAAGCTACGTACTTACCTATAAAACAATTAGTATAGGTACCTACAGACTTCTCTATATATTATATTATACTTATACTGATCGGATATAAAACACATCTTGAGTAAACACAAACGGAATTGCGTATAATGGTTAAGTTAATAAAATCCAATGGGGAAAACAGAAACGTATGTAGTTTTTAGTGTTTATACCCCTATTCGTAGCAAGGAATTCACAGATGAGTAACTCTATCTCACAGCGTTCATAGTGATAAGCAATGCGGATGATAAAACCCTCAAATTATCTTTAAGTATTATTTTCCTATTGCCTACAATATTTTCTTCATAAATTAATAGTCGATGTATTGAAAAAAAGCTAGATAAAGAGTACCCGAAACCGACGAGCTTGTATGAACCGATTGATGGATGTGGATGAGGCGCGTGAGGTATGCCAGGATCGTAGCAGGTGGCGGGCTGTTGTCTCTGTCTATCCCTTCGGGAAAAAGGCGTGAGCTTATGTATGTATGTATGTATTAATAGTCAACGTGTAGGTACCTACACTAAAAATAAAAATAAAATATTTTGAATAGAATGCATATACAGACCCAGGACGGTGAATTATCATACATGTACTACAAGTATTGTGAGTAATTTAATTAGTATATTTCCCGATTTATTTATTGTGACATTGAGTAGCCTAGGGCCTTATTGTCTATTTATAATCGCAATCGTCTTTATTTGACACTTGTTACGAGTTCAGTGCTTGGTCTGTTTACAGACCCTTAGCTCAGCAGTGGGCTGTTACTGGTTGATCACGCTCCGCTTCTCGCTTCGCTCCTGTCACTATACCAACACTCGGAAAGGCAAGTAAAACACGGTAAAATGTAAATGAGCTTCAGGCGAGATACTGTTTACTTCTAGTTTGTTTTACATTCTGTTTGCTCCTGTGCTCAGTCCCTGAAGTATCAGCTTGAAGGCATTATTTATTTAACATCATTTGATACTTTAACAAGCTAATCAGTTTATATTAATTAAGGGTAGAACTGACGTCAAGGGAATCTTTTGTTATATTGTGTAAGTTAAATTAAAAACAAAATACGCAACCTTTTACAAGATTAATGTTTTTACGTTATTTTTGCTGTTAATATCAATTAATGTGTTATCATATCACAACGAGACATAATTTATTAAATTTGTACCTAAAATATGCGTACGGGATTCCCTACACTAAGGCTCCGCTGTCCGACCGTCCGTCTGTCAAAGGGTTGTGTCTTTTGAACCTTATAATAGATAGACACTTGCATTTTTTCCAGACTGTGTATTATCTATATATCAATATAAATAAAAATGAATCCCCGAATGTGTTGCTAAGCGTAAAACTTAAGAACGGCTAGAGCTAATAGATTTCTTTTTAGTTGTGTTTGTTATTCTCAGGACAAGTCACTGTCTTTATATGAAAGGTAATTTGCAAACGCCGCTGCCCGCCTGTTAGTAAATAATAAAATAAACAATATCACGCCTTTTATCTCCAAAGGGGGTAGGCAGAGGTATTATTTTTGGAAACATCCACGTTTTACCAGTATATTCTTTAGACCCCTAAACGTGATATAGGTGGTGAGCCCATCGCGGGTCGGGTCTGTTACACATAACTCAGAATTAATTATTTGATGATGTTTTTCTTACTGATATTATATGTATATTTATATATATGTGAGTTTTTGAAAAACATTCACTCATTGGCCCATGCCAGGATTCAAATCCAAGCCTCACGAATGAGAAGCGGGGTCTTTAACCGCAGGGCTACCACTGCTCTATTTCCACAACCAATTAATATTGAAACATCTTTAGAGCAAGATAAATCTATGGATATTAACTATGACGTGATATTAATCAAATAATTGGTACCTATATGATCATTTTTTAAACAAACTGTCATTTATTTGTTGGTTAGGACAGCCATTTCAGGGCAGATGGAGATTTTTAGCTCCCAAAAAAGTTTCCTAGGGGCAGATGGAAAATAAAACTTTCAAATGCTCCCATATTATATTTTTACATCATACTCTGTTTCGTTTTGGATGTTATCATGTTACACTCTTTGGAAAATGCAGATATGTGTATACTAGGGTGTTGTTACACCCACACGACAGCTTCGATCGATCGCTCGCTTGATGTAATAGAACAATATCGAACGATCTGTTATAGATGGTATAGACGTCAACTATGTGGGTGCAACACCCTGCTGATACCGCTACACATCCTGTTAAAGGTACAGACTTTATATCGATTGAGATGCTCATCCCTATTCCGAAATCTGTTTTATCTATGGCGCTGTTTGACAGCCCTCTCTTCCGTTTGGCCTCCGGCTGATGTATACGCTGATTCTTCAACACTAATTAAATATCATGTAAGGAACTGTAATTAGTCATAAGATTATCTCAGAATATAATCTACCTTTGGTGCCCTACGTCCTTGTATCATTTACGCTGAATCAACCCACTGCTGAAACCTTCTGATAGGTTATGGGCCCAGACAACGGGGTGAGAAAATATTTGAAATAATATAATTATCATCGTTCCTGAATCCACCGCTGCCTGTCCCTGCGTCTCGCCTGCCGCCAGCTGCGACCTGTGAAAATATTTGGTGCCACGCGTGAGAATATTCAGCAAACAACAAAATGGCGGACGACTCGCGGCACTACGGTACAGTAGAAAAATTAGAAGGGATATCCAACTGGCACAATTGGAAATTCATAATGCGCATGGCTCTTACCATGGAGGGGCTGTGGGCGTGCATCGATCCCGGGGCAGCACCGGTGGACCCAACCAAGGATGGTAGGGCGCTCGGACGCATTTGTCTATGTATTAAATCCACGTGCATTCAATACGTACGAGATGCGGCAACGGCGAAAGAAGCTTGGACAGCTTTATCAAATGTCTTCGAAGATAAAGGTTTTTATCGGCGTGTTATGTTGTTGCGGCAATTACATCACATTCAGTACAAGGATTATGGCAATATGAGCGAATATATAGAAGCTGTCACGACTTCAGTCCAGCAGTTAAGCGACATTGGAAGAAAGGTAGAAGATGCCGAGATCGCAGAGATTCTTTTGAGTATCCTCTCCGATGAATATGATGTGTTGGTTTCCAATTTGGAAACTACTCAAGCTACGGGACAACTCACATCAGAGACTGTTAAAACTCGCCTGCTACAGGAAGAGTTTCGCAAGAAAAACTCAAATGGGAGCTTGAATTCAAAAATAAGTTCAAATGAAGAAATGGTTATGGCGACATATACCAAGCAAAAGAAGATTATCTGTCATTTTTGCAAGCGCCCAGGCCACATTAAGGCCAAATGCTTTAAATGGAAGAAAGAGAAACGTGCGAGTGGCAGCGGCAGTGAAAATACTTTGCTCGCGTTAAATTGTGCTGAGTTCTTTGGAAAAACAGACTTTTGTGAGGTTATAATTGACTCGGGTGCGACGGCTCACATGTTCAAGAACAAATCTTTTTTTACTGACTTTAAAGAGTGCCACAATAGGTTTATCACAGTTGCCAATAATGAGAAAATACAGTGTCAAGGAACAGGTTCGGTTTTGTTACAGTTTGAGAATCGCAGAGTACTGTTAGATAATGTCCTACTGATACCGTCCCTCTCAACTAATTTGATATCAGTAAGCAAATTAAGTGATAAGGGCTTGGATGTTAAATTTGTAAAAACAAAATGCTTAATTCTCAAAAATAACTGTACAATATTTTCAGGGACCATGTCTAATGGGGTTTATAAATTGGACGAATTATGTAGTAGTGTGAAAAATAATGTGTGTTCGCAGGTGCAGTCTCCAAAGGTTATTGGTGACCTTCACTTGGTGTCAAATGGTGTTTGGCACAAGAGGTTGGGACACTTGAATGTCGACGGTATGCGGGCTCTTAAAAATATTGCTTTAGGTGTTATGTTGCAGCCTCGGCATGATGCGGCCAATCTAAATTGTGTGTCATGCGTCGAGGGGAAGCAATGTGTGTTGCCTTTTTCAAAGAAGGCATCACGGCGTGCTACGCACATTTTGGAGCGCATCCATTCGGACGTGTGTGGGCCCTTACCCCATTGCATTATTGGACATGCACTGAATACATTACCCGGCCACAAAAATATCGCCCACAATTTTCCGTAGTAGGCGCTAACTGCTGCCTTTTATAGTCATTTTACATGACATTCTCTTCCGAAATTTATTTAACGTTACGGAATGTGGGTTTTGGTTGTTCACAGGACACATTTTATATAATTAAGTTAGGGAATTTTACGGAATTGTTGCAAATAGGTAAAAATAAATAGGAGATTGCTAGCTACAGAGGTAAGATTTGATACGCTAATGCTTATATATTGATACATGACGACAGGTCTTATAGGCTTGCACTTTCCCTTTAGTTTGAGGGGCATTCATCGATCGCCAGTTGGCCGTAGACTTAAGTGTTTGATATTAATTTCAATTTATCATATCTGAGGGATCCGCTTTTTTTCTTTCAAGGTACGGAACCCTTACGACGCCAAAGGTTATTCATGAAGACTGCAATCGTAGTGAAATATTCGTGGGATTGTACGTAACGTAATAGGTACGTATTTCAACGTCCGTCAAAGCTTAACGGCTGCGGTTCCACACATCGCTATCATCAATCAAATCGACTTATCGCGTCGGTCGGCCGGCCCACCCATACATCAAGCTAGAGGTACGAGAACCTAAATTACATCTTGGGAAAGAACACTAGCACTTTGTGGACTATTTGATTATAAATATAAAAATTTACAAATCATTTAGGGCTGTTTTTTTTTTCTTATTAAAAGGTCTCACCGTCACTAGATAGTCCTGACTAGCTCGAAAAACGAAGTAAAAGTTTCTCGACTCTCTCAACCGTGAATAATAATATACCGGGAATACTAATATGACATTGTTCATATCAACAACTTATTTTGTTGGATAACAATCTTGAAAAAATATCAAGATCTAATAGATTAATTTAGTAACATATTTTTAGTCAAGTTGGCTCTTTCAACAGGCTTAAAGGTGCGAGTACACAGCGCAGTAGCAGTAGCAACGTCCAGATGGGCTCAAAATGTCCAATTCATCTTAAATGGTCCAATTAGCAACTTGTTCAATTAGCAATTTGTCCATAAATTGTCCAAACATTGTGAGAATTGGACATTTTGAGCCCGCTGGACATTTTGCGAATTGGACATAATGCGACTACTACTACTAGTACTACTACTCTGCTACTGTTCACAGAGCCAGTACTCTTCTGGTGATAATAACACTCCCATATCTAAAGTTTGGACGTTCGAAAGTATGAGAAAAGTCTACTCAATACCACACCGTAAGTATAACTCTCGAGCCAACACATTTACAATATCCGCAAGAGAACATATTCGGTGATGTATGTTGTCTACAAATTCTCAGTTCACATAGAGTTCACACTGTTAAATTTGCATGCGAACAAAAACTTGCTCTAGCCAGAGTGTCGCCACGATGGAAATAAACAAGTGACTACCGAAAGTTTTCCAATTTTCCATTGCATCTCAGGGGTGACATTCTACATTTTGCCAAGTCACTCTTGCGTGAAAAACGAGCGTTGCGTTTTGAGATCTTCGTGACAGATGGAAATATTCACGACGATATTAACAGCTTTGAGCGTACATACTTAACTTTTTACGGTTGCAGTGTCTTCCTTTCTTATAACCCATCATATAAATAAATAAACTTACCTATTGATATAAACGTCAATAATTACATATTTATCACTAGCTCGACGATACGAAAACATCACCGAAAATATTTCTTAGGTATGTACAACAACTCGGTCCAGCAATGTGTTCACCACCTGTCACGTTTAGAAGTTAAAAAAAAAATAAGTGGGTATACCCAGGAATCTACCTAATACCTACATCTTCCGACCGCCTTGGAGACAAAGTCATATTTGTTATGTTTCTATTTTAAACTCCTTTATCCAAATATGTATCAGTGCCACGTGGAACCCTGAAAATAATAGAATACCACAAAATCTATTTATGAACCGACAACTTAGATAAAAGCAAAAAGGGAAGATACGGTACATTTATATAAAGCATCGTTGACATTTGGACTACATACACACTCGAACGCGCCCGTGGGTTTTTTTTTAAGTGCTATTTGTAAATTTTATAAAAGCACATGAAAGCCTTGTATAGCGGTGTAACCGTTCAATTATGTGTTTCCTTCTCGTCGACTATCACGTACAGTCAATACGCCCCGGCCCGATTGAGATTGCAATTTGCAACGAATTACGTTCCTTAGACCAAATTTAAGCGGTCCACGCGCGAGAAGCTTGTACTACCATATATCTTCCTTTTTTTCGATCATCTAAGACATACAATAAACTACAAGGAATTTTACGACATTATTAATTTAGCCTGTATAACAGATCAAAATATACTTAAAACATAATTTTCACAACGCAAAGATGCATTTAATTTGGATATTTAATTACACTATGCATAGCTAAAATGTTAAACATAAAATGATATTTACATAAAGGTCTTTGTTATGAGCATACATTGTTATGACTCCTTTGTACGTAAACCCTTTAAGGGGTCCCGTATTTACCTTCGTATTTAAGTGGATGTACTTGAATATTATAAGCTGCTGGTTGCTAGTATAAGCTGGGAACTAATAAATTATATAATTATTTCGAGCAATAAAACACGTAATGCAAAACATTATATTTTCGAATAGCGGCGATTGCACGTTTCTAGAAATAAAATACTTAATATACTGTCCTCTTTGGAGTCACTTTTTATATGTATATAAATATTGTAAGTAAATGTTTTTGTTTCTTTGTAAATAAATGTATACCCCTGCCTGAAGGAACAATACACAAATATACAGGCTGGGCTTAAGTGAAATTGTATTTCTGTATCTATCACTACTTATGTACTTTTATAATTCACGGATCGCTAAAACCGATTAGACCGATCATTGTATCTCTTATAATTAATTTTTGTGTACAATACAGACAAATTATATTTGAATTTAAACAACTGTAGGTATATACGAGTAGTTGAAATACACAGTTTTCAAAATAAACAAAATACATTTAGAATACCAAAGTATCAAAGAAAAATACTTATTGGGTTAAAAGATATAAGATAATTATTTTAATTGAAAGTTAGAAGCTTTTATAAGTAAAAACTTGTGTAAAGACTACCTAGAGTAGGCGCTAACAAAGTGGAATGAGACTCTTATTTTGCAAGCCTTTTACATTCTTAATTTTCCACAAAGAATATTAAATTGTTTTATGACCTAACCCTAACTCCATTATTTTTAAGGTTTCGTTCTTCAAAATGGAAAAAGCAGCCCCTGTCTCACTTCCCAATTCGTTGTCAACCTGTTAGTGCATCAAGGCCCTTGTATGTCAGAAATGATTTGTGTAATTTAAAAAAAAAATGTCCCACTCACTGGCACATCCATCAAAACCATCGCATAAATGAAAAAATGAATTAAATCTAAAATAATACCTGCATGTATAGAAAAGGTACGAAAGCCTCCATGCGCGAGTTCGACATGCATTTGCCCAGTTTTATCTTATATCTATACAAAATGAGAAACTGACTGACTGAAGTAATCTCACGCCTTACATCCCCGAGGGGGTAGGCAGAGGTATTCCATTACTGGATATACCCACATTTCACGAGATACATTGGACCCCTAAACGTGATAGGTGGTGAGCCCATCGCCCTGACTGACTGATTGGTGATATATCAACGCACAGCCTTAACCGCTGGGTCTAGACACTTGAAATTTTGCACATAGATAGCTTATACAGTGTAAGCATCCACTAAGAAAGGATTTTGCAAAATTCATCCCCTAAGGGGGTCAAATAAACGTGCGCGAGCGAAGCCGTGGGTAAAAGCTAGTTATTTATATACGGAAGCAGTTGATGAATTGTTTTTAATTTGGTGAGAGATTAGATTGTAGTATTGTCCAGCGGCCGCGCTCTACTCTAAAACAATACAAGCGGAACAAAAGCTTTGATTGCACCGTCATTTGCATGTTTCATTGACCGACAATTTAATTTTCACCGTCCGTCCTCCCTCTGGATGTTCATTATGGTCCATTTGTCCTCAATCAGACACCATGTAACGTGACACTTTTCTAAAACTGGCTCTTAAGTTTCTGTGTACAGGGTTCCAACGGAAACCTTTTCGCCTTCGAACCTTAACCTCCATCCATCCATCCATCTGTCAGTGAGCTGTATCTAATGAACCGTAATAGGTAGACTAGTAGTAAAGAATTTACAAAAAGTTTTTGTTTTTAGTTTTTGACGCCTTTATTGTACGGAATCCTTCGTTTGCGAGTCCGACTCGCAACGCGCCGGTTTGATTAGGTCCGCTGTCTGTCTGTCCGTCTGTCTCTTAAACCAAAATGGGGATTTTAGAGTGTGTAGTAGTGTAGTATGGCCGCTAGCAACAAATAATAAAATTTTAAAATTTAATAAATTAAGGAGAGTCCTCATACAAGAAACGTGATTAATAATGTATAGTAGTACGAAACCCTTCGTATGTTTTTTCAATGTGTCTATATTTATTTCAATAATACTCTCTAACTGACAACGTTCTGGGTACATTACATTGCTTTCACGAGACGTGTAATGATCGGGATAATGTTATGTCTCCAGTGTAGCAAGAACATTAGTATTTGTCAAAACGTCGACGAGACGAGACTACCAAAGAACAAATGGGGTACATAAATAAATCTTGTGTTTTGCTGTAATCCAACATAAAGACGCTTCTTGGTATTGGGTTACATGGACTTCTTATTTCAAATATTTATGATGTTGATGATATAAGTTATTTTTCATACCTTCTATTCGAAAAGTGACGTTTTGGTCCTCAAAAAAAGGGAGCAAAGTAAGTCTTTTCTGATAGGGTTTTTATAAGTGCGAATAAAAGTGTTTTGAATTTAGAATTAAAAGTATTCGTCAACATTCTTAGCCAAAGAGATTAGCAAAATAAGTTTGCATTTTAGGTTGGCGCCACTGTAGCTTAAGTACTATAACAAAACATTAGTTCCATTTTTCGCCGCATTAGGTTGACAAGGCTGAATAGCGTTCGATGGTCGTGCCACACTGTCAGAAAAATTGCTGTGGCAATGCGCGCGCTCTCGTAGTTATTTTTCACAATTTACATTTTATTTTACGCCAAATTTTCGAATTCCAACATCAAATTGTTTGTGTCTTTTATATTTTAAACTGAATTCAAGTAGCAGGGATAGTTAAACACCGGAAAATATTGAAAAAAGAAGCAAACAATGCCATCAATATTTTTTTCTCATAGAGAGGTATGAAAAGCAGAGTGTATCATTCGGTCGCAAAATTATTTTTACCTTGGGCTACGTACTTTAAACCCCTCACTTCGTTCATGATTCTACATTAGAATCCCTCACTACGTTCGGGATTCTATCCTAGAAACATTCACTATGTTCGTGATTTAAAGAAACGCCCTCGCCGTAAAAATATCGTTTTGCTCCCTTATGACACAATCTACTATTTACTTATGGGACTAATCACTGCAAAGGTTATTGTCATCATTGATCCTAAATATATTTTAAATTAATGTAATTAGGAGAAAAGTTAATTACAAGAGCTGTGATAGCCTTACGGTTAAAGAGCCTGCTTCACATGATGTAAATCAGTGAGGCTCGGGTTCGAATCCTGGAATGTACCAATGAGTTTTTCAATTAATCAATACATATTTATCACTGGCTCAACGGTGAAGGAAAACATCGTGAGGAAACCCGCAGGTCCCAGAATTAATTCTGAGACATGTGTAAATAGACCCGGTCCGCCGATGGGCTCACCACCTATTACGTTTAGGGGTCCAATATATCTCGTGAAAAGTGGGTATATCCAGTAATGGAATACCTCTGCCTACCCCCTCGGGGACAAAAGCCGTGAGATTCTTTCTTTCTTTCTTTCTTTAATTACAACTTAAATAAAAAATACATGAAATTAGTAGGTATGAACATATGGAGGAGCGAGCCAGGCGAGGTGATCGTGCCTGGGGACCGCGGTCCAACGGTTGATGTTGGACAGTTTTATTTACACAAACTCATTAGAAAACTCCGATAGCGCGGTTTAGAACTCGGCCGTCTATTGGCGCGTTCTATGTAACTCGACCTTCTATTGGCGCGTTCTATGTAGTGTCGCTACAAACATATAATTTACAAAATGATTTGTTATGCCGAACAGTGTTAAGTAATTAAAGCATTACGAATATTTTTTCCAGTTCTGTACCAGTAATATAACCAAAAGAAAATAATACAATGTTGTGTCTACATATAATTTATTATCAAACTTTGCGTTATAATAGCACTGAAACTTCATTACCTAGGTTACTTTCCCAATAAACTAGGATCAGTTTTCATTCACGAGACTTAGTTCGGCATCGCCTCTATGAGTTCCTTAATATGAGCACAGTTATATTAATGGTGCCATTTGGCCCCTCTCTAACACTCTGGAGGATGACCCGAATAATGCGACACTGGATTTGTTGTTAGTTGTTTTTGCTCCAGTTCACATTATGATATTCCGTTGCCTTCCCATTAACGACTGTTGAGTCGGACATTAGGTACTATGTAAATGGTCCGTGCTATACTTACCAACTAAGTACCTATTTACATTATGCATTCCGAAAAGAAGAGAATGAGTTTGACTAGTTTTATTTAAAACAGACTTTATGTCGTGCTGCAATCTTATTCTGATTTTCCTAGGCTATCCTAAATAAATCGTT
The DNA here is from genome assembly GCA_963855545.1 of Ethmia dodecea. Classification (NCBI taxonomy): domain Eukaryota; kingdom Metazoa; phylum Arthropoda; class Insecta; order Lepidoptera; family Depressariidae; genus Ethmia; species Ethmia dodecea. Next base: position 7,217,936 of record OY979449.1, read on the forward strand.
ATCTACACTATCTACAATAATATTATAAAGAGGACAGATTTGTGTTTTTGTAAGTATGTTAGTATGTTTGTAACGAATAAACTTAAAAACTACTGGACCGATTTTGAAATTTTAAATATTAGTGTAGATGTAGATCACTCTTTGCATTGTGTTACTAAGTGAATTCTACACTCCAATGTTAAATAAAAATATTAAATTCTGATTTTGACTGAATGATTTTCGGGCTCCATTCGTTACCATCAAGTTAGAAGCCTCGCAAATCTCGCAATACTGTTTTAATAATTCCAAACAATTCTCCATCTGACGTAGTTAACGTTGGATATAAAACACGTGTTTCGAAATTTTCCTAGGCTTAAAAACAACTTTTAAACAATGTAAGCCCAGTCAAATCCCGTTCTGTAGTTTTTGATGTGCGTACAAAGAGGATTATTCCACTTTGTTCACCTGAGCAGAGAAAAAATACTCTCCAAGTACCAGCATACAATATTTAACAGCACATATTTTTTACACGTTCGTTCGTTTTTTTCCACGTAGGTACACGTTTCGTGTTTAGGGTCCTAGTTTTAACCCTTTAATGGGCATACTAGGCAGTTTAAATTTTTGATTGGTTTTTAATCTAATTTTAATTACATAGAGTACACAATATTTGTGGTAACTATTTGCCCACGCCCCATTTAACTTTTTTGTTTTTTACATTTTGTCGTAATAGTGGCCATAGTAGACATGCTCAGTGATAATTTCTAGTGTCTGTCTACCATTAATACGATTTTACCCGTTGCCACCTTTTGGGCTTCGGAACCCTAAAAAGCGATTGATGCCTTCATTTCTATAAAGCATGTTTTCGAAGCTACGTACTTACCTATAAAACAATTAGTATAGGTACCTACAGACTTCTCTATATATTATATTATACTTATACTGATCGGATATAAAACACATCTTGAGTAAACACAAACGGAATTGCGTATAATGGTTAAGTTAATAAAATCCAATGGGGAAAACAGAAACGTATGTAGTTTTTAGTGTTTATACCCCTATTCGTAGCAAGGAATTCACAGATGAGTAACTCTATCTCACAGCGTTCATAGTGATAAGCAATGCGGATGATAAAACCCTCAAATTATCTTTAAGTATTATTTTCCTATTGCCTACAATATTTTCTTCATAAATTAATAGTCGATGTATTGAAAAAAAGCTAGATAAAGAGTACCCGAAACCGACGAGCTTGTATGAACCGATTGATGGATGTGGATGAGGCGCGTGAGGTATGCCAGGATCGTAGCAGGTGGCGGGCTGTTGTCTCTGTCTATCCCTTCGGGAAAAAGGCGTGAGCTTATGTATGTATGTATGTATTAATAGTCAACGTGTAGGTACCTACACTAAAAATAAAAATAAAATATTTTGAATAGAATGCATATACAGACCCAGGACGGTGAATTATCATACATGTACTACAAGTATTGTGAGTAATTTAATTAGTATATTTCCCGATTTATTTATTGTGACATTGAGTAGCCTAGGGCCTTATTGTCTATTTATAATCGCAATCGTCTTTATTTGACACTTGTTACGAGTTCAGTGCTTGGTCTGTTTACAGACCCTTAGCTCAGCAGTGGGCTGTTACTGGTTGATCACGCTCCGCTTCTCGCTTCGCTCCTGTCACTATACCAACACTCGGAAAGGCAAGTAAAACACGGTAAAATGTAAATGAGCTTCAGGCGAGATACTGTTTACTTCTAGTTTGTTTTACATTCTATGTTTGCTCCTGTGCTCAGTCCCTGAAGTATCAGCTTGAAGGCATTATTTATTTAACATCATTTGATACTTTAACAAGCTAATCAGTTTATATTAATTAAGGGTAGAACTGACGTCAAGGGAATCTTTTGTTATATTGTGTAAGTTAAATTAAAAACAAAATACGCAACCTTTTACAAGATTAATGTTTTTACGTTATTTTTGCTGTTAATATCAATTAATGTGTTATCATATCACAACGAGACATAATTTATTAAATTTGTACCTAAAATATGCGTACGGGATTCCCTACACTAAGGCTCCGCTGTCCGACCGTCCGTCTGTCAAAGGGTTGTGTCTTTTGAACCTTATAATAGATAGACACTTGCATTTTTTCCAGACTGTGTATTATCTATATATCAATATAAATAAAAATGAATCCCCGAATGTGTTGCTAAGCGTAAAACTTAAGAACGGCTAGAGCTAATAGATTTCTTTTTAGTTGTGTTTGTTATTCTCAGGACAAGTCACTGTCTTTATATGAAAGGTAATTTGCAAACGCCGCTGCCCGCCTGTTAGTAAATAATAAAATAAACAATATCACGCCTTTTATCTCCAAAGGGGGTAGGCAGAGGTATTATTTTTGGAAACATCCACGTTTTACCAGTATATTCTTTAGACCCCTAAACGTGATATAGGTGGTGAGCCCATCGCGGGTCGGGTCTGTTACACATAACTCAGAATTAATTATTTGATGATGTTTTTCTTACTGATATTATATGTATATTTATATATATGTGAGTTTTTGAAAAACATTCACTCATTGGCCCATGCCAGGATTCAAATCCAAGCCTCACGAATGAGAAGCGGGGTCTTTAACCGCAGGGCTACCACTGCTCTATTTCCACAACCAATTAATATTGAAACATCTTTAGAGCAAGATAAATCTATGGATATTAACTATGACGTGATATTAATCAAATAATTGGTACCTATATGATCATTTTTTAAACAAACTGTCATTTATTTGTTGGTTAGGACAGCCATTTCAGGGCAGATGGAGATTTTTAGCTCCCAAAAAAGTTTCCTAGGGGCAGATGGAAAATAAAACTTTCAAATGCTCCCATATTATATTTTTACATCATACTCTGTTTCGTTTTGGATGTTATCATGTTACACTCTTTGGAAAATGCAGATATGTGTATACTAGGGTGTTGTTACACCCACACGACAGCTTCGATCGATCGCTCGCTTGATGTAATAGAACAATATCGAACGATCTGTTATAGATGGTATAGACGTCAACTATGTGGGTGCAACACCCTGCTGATACCGCTACACATCCTGTTAAAGGTACAGACTTTATATCGATTGAGATGCTCATCCCTATTCCGAAATCTGTTTTATCTATGGCGCTGTTTGACAGCCCTCTCTTCCGTTTGGCCTCCGGCTGATGTATACGCTGATTCTTCAACACTAATTAAATATCATGTAAGGAACTGTAATTAGTCATAAGATTATCTCAGAATATAATCTACCTTTGGTGCCCTACGTCCTTGTATCATTTACGCTGAATCAACCCACTGCTGAAACCTTCTGATAGGTTATGGGCCCAGACAACGGGGTGAGAAAATATTTGAAATAATATAATTATCATCGTTCCTGAATCCACCGCTGCCTGTCCCTGCGTCTCGCCTGCCGCCAGCTGCGACCTGTGAAAATATTTGGTGCCACGCGTGAGAATATTCAGCAAACAACAAAATGGCGGACGACTCGCGGCACTACGGTACAGTAGAAAAATTAGAAGGGATATCCAACTGGCACAATTGGAAATTCATAATGCGCATGGCTCTTACCATGGAGGGGCTGTGGGCGTGCATCGATCCCGGGGCAGCACCGGTGGACCCAACCAAGGATGGTAGGGCGCTCGGACGCATTTGTCTATGTATTAAATCCACGTGCATTCAATACGTACGAGATGCGGCAACGGCGAAAGAAGCTTGGACAGCTTTATCAAATGTCTTCGAAGATAAAGGTTTTTATCGGCGTGTTATGTTGTTGCGGCAATTACATCACATTCAGTACAAGGATTATGGCAATATGAGCGAATATATAGAAGCTGTCACGACTTCAGTCCAGCAGTTAAGCGACATTGGAAGAAAGGTAGAAGATGCCGAGATCGCAGAGATTCTTTTGAGTATCCTCTCCGATGAATATGATGTGTTGGTTTCCAATTTGGAAACTACTCAAGCTACGGGACAACTCACATCAGAGACTGTTAAAACTCGCCTGCTACAGGAAGAGTTTCGCAAGAAAAACTCAAATGGGAGCTTGAATTCAAAAATAAGTTCAAATGAAGAAATGGTTATGGCGACATATACCAAGCAAAAGAAGATTATCTGTCATTTTTGCAAGCGCCCAGGCCACATTAAGGCCAAATGCTTTAAATGGAAGAAAGAGAAACGTGCGAGTGGCAGCGGCAGTGAAAATACTTTGCTCGCGTTAAATTGTGCTGAGTTCTTTGGAAAAACAGACTTTTGTGAGGTTATAATTGACTCGGGTGCGACGGCTCACATGTTCAAGAACAAATCTTTTTTTACTGACTTTAAAGAGTGCCACAATAGGTTTATCACAGTTGCCAATAATGAGAAAATACAGTGTCAAGGAACAGGTTCGGTTTTGTTACAGTTTGAGAATCGCAGAGTACTGTTAGATAATGTCCTACTGATACCGTCCCTCTCAACTAATTTGATATCAGTAAGCAAATTAAGTGATAAGGGCTTGGATGTTAAATTTGTAAAAACAAAATGCTTAATTCTCAAAAATAACTGTACAATATTTTCAGGGACCATGTCTAATGGGGTTTATAAATTGGACGAATTATGTAGTAGTGTGAAAAATAATGTGTGTTCGCAGGTGCAGTCTCCAAAGGTTATTGGTGACCTTCACTTGGTGTCAAATGGTGTTTGGCACAAGAGGTTGGGACACTTGAATGTCGACGGTATGCGGGCTCTTAAAAATATTGCTTTAGGTGTTATGTTGCAGCCTCGGCATGATGCGGCCAATCTAAATTGTGTGTCATGCGTCGAGGGGAAGCAATGTGTGTTGCCTTTTTCAAAGAAGGCATCACGGCGTGCTACGCACATTTTGGAGCGCATCCATTCGGACGTGTGTGGGCCCTTACCTGTGAAGAGTCTGGGAGGTGCACAGTATCTGCTCACATTTACAGATGACTACTCTAGGAAGACGTTTGGATACGTCTTGTGGTGCAAATCTGAGGTAATGTCCAAGTTTTTAATTTTTAAAGCAACTGTGGAGCTGCAAACGGGTCATAAAATTAAAATTCTTCGTACTGACGGAGGCGGAGAGTACTGTAGTTTTAAATTTGAAGAATTCTTGCAAAAAGAGGGGATTGTTCACGAGGTTACAGTTCCGTATTCTCCGGAACAAAATGGTGTTTCTGAACGTCTGAATAGGACTTTATTGGAGAAAACAAGGTGTATGCTTATTGACTCGGGCCTAGGTAAGCAGTTTTGGGCTGAGGCTGTTAATACTGCCATTTATCTGAAAAATAGGAGCCCTACATCTGCAGTACCCGGCAAAACACCTGAAGAGGTGTGGACAGGTTCGAAGCCTGATTTGAGTCATTTACGTGTTTTTGGATGTCTAGCGTTATCGCTTATTCCAGCTTGTAAGCGCGACAAGTTGGATTCAAAATCAAAACATTGCATCTTTGTTGGTTATAGTGAACAATCTAAAGGTTACAGAATAATTGATCCCTCTAGTCCTAAACATATTATTGTTACTAGGAATGTAAAATTTTTTGAAGATGAATTTTTAAGGGATAGAGATAATTTAACAAATGAATTCTTCAAACAGAGTTTTAAAATGAATAGTGATACAAATATCAAAAATACTGACTATGCAATTTTAAATATTAACTCCCAAGGTAGTGAAAATGACATAGTTAATGAAAATTTGAATAATAATGACATTGTGAATGAATATATGGATAATGAAACTATAAATGATAATTTGAATATTGAAAATGAGATTTTAAATGTTGATGTTGAAAATAAAAATGAGGCAATGAATGAAAATGATATTTTTGTGTCACCATTATCAAATAAATCTAATGATTTCATGTCTTTCAGTTCAGATGGATCTCCAGGTGCTGATGAGAGCCTGACGGACTCGAGCTCTGAGTACGAGTCGAGCGGAGGCGATGACAAGCTAATGAACGAAACTATCGTTCGAGGGGAAGATGCAGTGGCGCCGCGTCAACCCGTCGCCGCCGCGAGCGAACGACCAGTTCGTTCTACAAGGTTAAATAGACCACCCAGGTATGATGATTTTGACCTGTCAGACTCATCATTATTAGTCCGAAGTGTTATTTATAAAGAGCCATTGTCTTATGAAGAGGCAATGTCGAGTCCATATAAAAACGAATGGCTAGCTGCAATGCAATCAGAATATGATTCCTTATTAAAAAATGAAGTTTGGCAGTTAGTAGACAGGCCAGAAAATAAAAATATAGTTAAATGTAAATGGGTTTTCAAAGTCAAAACAGATTCCAAGGGTAATTTTACTAAATTTAAGGCTAGGTTGGTTGCCAGAGGGTTTTCACAGAGAAGGGGTGTCGATTATGATGCAACTTTCTCACCAGTTGTTAGACATTCTACTATGAGGTTATTATTTTGTTTGGCAAATCAATTTGACATGGACATCGAACATGTAGATGTAACCACAGCTTTTCTTCATGGAAATCTCTCTGAAACAATTTATATGGAACAACCCATTGGTTTTGAAAAACAGTATGGTAAGGTATGTTTGTTAAAGAAAAGCCTGTATGGCCTAAAACAGGCCAGTCGAGTCTGGAATGAAAAAGTAAATAATTTGTTAACTCAAAATGGCTATGTACAAAGTAAATGTGAACCATGTGTGTTTGTTAAGAGAAACAATAGTGAATTGACAATAATTGCATTGTATGTTGATGATTTCTATTTATTCAGTAATTGTCATATAGAAAAGGCAAATTTGATTAATTTATTATTGAAAAACTTTGACTCAAAACATTTAGGTGAACTTTCCAATTGTTTAGGCATAAATGTAATAAGAGACAGAAAGAAAAATATCCTTATCTTGAACCAGACTGAATATATTAAGAAATTACTTTCTCGCTTTGGCATGTCTGAATGTAATAGTATCCTAACTCCTATGGAGATTGGCTGGAGTTCTAAATTAACTGATAAAGAATGTTTACAGGAAGATAAATATCCTTATAGAGAACTGATAGGTTGTTTAATGTATTTGAGTGTATGTACCAGGCCTGACATATCTTATGCGTTGAGCCAACTAAGTCAGTTTTGTAATTCATTTACAAAGAGCCATTGGCTAGCTGCTAAGCGAATTTTACGCTATTTAAGTGGAACTTCGTCCAATGGTTTGGTATTTACCAAATCTAAAAATTTAAATGTAAGTGTCTTTGCTGACGCAGATTTTGCCAATGATTCTACAGACAGTACGTCCTTGTATCATTTACGCTGAATCAACCCACTGCTGAAACCTTCTGATACATCCTACCTATTTATTCTATAGTAAGTAAAAATTTAAGCTAGTAGTTCAACAATCCTACTTTTAAACGCTAATGTTTGCGAGGACGGATGTATGGATAGATAAACGTTGCTCTTTACGCAAAAACTTTTGAACGAATTCTGCTGAAACTTGACAGTGATGTAGCTTATAAACCAGATTTTTTTGGAATGTGGGACGAAAGATTGGGACGAACAAGGAACAAATCAGATTAACGCCTAAGCTACTTTTTATTCTGGAACGAGAGTAAAATCGCAGGCAAAAACTGATATATTCTGAAAATTGTAATAAACTGTAATAGTTCAATAAATCACACTTTTTAATTCAATGCAATGACTTTGATTTAAGATAGAGCAGTGATAGCTCTGTGGTTAGTGAGCCGGGAACCAATCCCTATGAGTACGTATTGAGTTACCTATTCATAAACTTACGTTACATGATTAACTCAGGTCTGAGAATTGATTTAGTGTTGAGCTCACCACCTGTCACGTTTAGTGTCCACAAAATATAAACTTGTGATAAGTGTGCCGTTATGTTAGGGATCCATAAAAAAAACTGTTGATAAGTTATATTTCCAGGAGTAGGAAACCTCTGCCGGCACCCTCGGCGATAAAGAAGTGAACATGTTTATTTTTAATGATTCAATGTTAATCTTTACAATGCAACGTATGCAACGTGCGTCTTTTCAAATAACGCTGCAAATGCTGCATTTTTCTATTTTCGCATTCGTGTGTGAAAAGCTTAATGTCGGCCATTGCAGTGACGTCACGCCAAACCTCGCTTCCGCTAAATGGATCGACAGGCACGCCAGCCGTTGCCGCAGGCTTTGATTCCACTTTTTGATGTCCACTTTTAATCCGCTGTAAGCCCGCTAACGTATCTATTGAAATGATTTGGTGTGAAAACGAGTGAATGATCAAATCAGTGGATGTGAGCCTCAGCTAATTAGTCCAAGTTTTAATCTGTCATGCAGTGTAGGTAGATTTGGAAGTTCGATGCTATATTTACATGTGATTAATATTTCTAGGGAATATTCTGGAACTGATAAAGCTACAAAATGTGACAAAAAAATTAAATAACCTAGAGCAATTTCTAATCGGCAGGCGTATTCACGGAGCGTCGATATTCGACTCGGAATCGGAAAATCTGTCGAAGATGGGCTATTCACAGATGTCGGTATCGAAAACAAATGTCATATTTGACATAAAGATTCGGAAAATTTTCCGTGGCTGTCAAAAACGCCTAGAATACAGTTTCAGAAGTTGATAGATTCGACTTCGGAAAAATTTTCACTCGATCTGAATCGAACGGAAACGGTGTCGAGCCTCCGTGAATACGCCGGCAGGCCTCCTAGTCGAGTAACAAACGAAGGTTTCATTCTCTTAACGTTCGCTTAATTCTTATAGGTCCTAGCCAAGTGGCTTTGTAAATAGTAAACGTCAGTCGAATAGAATGGCAAATGTATGGGATTGACCTACGCGTTCGACTCGTCATGCGCGCGGCATTATAACGCCCCAACGCTCTAAAGAAATATACACTCTGGGACATAGTTTTTAAAAGCTAGTATTACAATTAAGCAAAGGCAAGCTAAGTGTAAAAAACTTTCGCAAAATATAATATAATAATAAATAAATATAATCTCACGCCTTTTATCCCCGAGAGGGTAGGCAGAGGTATTCCATTACTGGATATACCCACATTTCACGAGATATATTGGACAACTAAACGTGATAGGTGGTGAGCCCATCGCCGGACCGGGTCTGTTTACACATGTCTCAGAATTAATTCTGAGACCTACGGGTTTCCTCACGATGTTTTCGTTCACCGTCGAGCTAGTGATAAATATGTACGTAAGTTTTTGAAAAACTCATTGGTACATGCCAGATCCATGCCCGAGCCTCACTGAATTTCGGCCGGCTTTTTAACCGTTCGGGCTATCACTGCTCTCAAAAAAACTTTCGTAATTTACAAAAAGGTGTAACTAGGAGTTGGGCGGCTATGCCCAAAAATCTGGCCGATTTTCCTTATCCTTTCGGAGAGTAATCAGAGTAATATACCCATATATATTTTTAGGTACAAACTTCCAGAAACGTGTGTATGGTATTTTAATTAGTAGTAGATGTAAGTACATCAGTATAGTTATTATTGTGATAGGGCTGGATTTCTCTTGGAATACGTGATGCCAGGGGTATTGTAGTTATTTATTTATTTACACACAGTTATAGGTTTCTGCATGCAAAAGACGGTGATTGCTTGCTCTTTTTGAGTAATCAGTAAATCAGATCGATTGAGTAATTAAGTAGATTCGTAGATTATTCATACAACCAGCAAAATAAAAAGTAGTTAGCTCTTCTAATTAAGACCCATTCACCGTCGTATAATAAAACTTAGCGCAAAAGTGCACCTGGTTCTTTAAAATTAAATAACAATAGAGACATAAACTGTTCCTCAAAAGTGGAAACTTCCCTAATTAGAATCACTTCCCTAACCCGCGAGCGACCACGTGAGAATACGAACAAAAAGACACCGTAATTTTACAGGAACTACTTGCGTTTAGTTCGCTCCAGTTCCAGTCTCCCGGCACGCGGCAGCGGTATCATTTACATTTTGCTCGATACATTTACATACTCTTTCGCCGTATAGCCACTGGCTGAGCCCTCAGGAATACGGCATCTCGTAAAATGCAGAAATAACTTAGCTGAATAATTGAGGCTGTGAACCAACGGTTAACAGCAGTTATTCACCTGAAGATGCAAATGCATTCCTCAAAATCATATTGGGAGTAAAGTACAACATTGCCGATTTGTATAGAACCTTTTAATGATTTTTCGGGATTAAAACAGTCAAATCTGTTATAATTTTGACATAATCAACAACATCAATCTATATATATAAATATCAATGCCACTTTTCGTTGAACTGTTCTTTTATAACTCAAGAACGGGCTCACCTATCCAAATCAAATTTTTAGACTTTATTCAGACTATTTAGCAGATGGTTTATGTGAAGTTTGCTTAAAATCTGTAGAGTGGTTCTTCATATAACACATTTTTACAGGACAGCGTCTGTAGGGTCAGCTAGTAGGTTTATAGAATTGAAGAGGACCTGTTAATAATACTTACAACTAATCTGAACATCAAATCAAGCAACACAAACTCTTTTTCTATAGCATTATCAAGCACTAGGGGTTCTGCGCGGCTTTACCAGCGCAGTTCCCATTCCCGTGGGAATACAGAAATAATATATAACTATGTTACTCAGGGATATTTTAGCTTTTTATCGGTGAAAGAATTTTTGAAACCGGGCCAGTAGTTTTTGAGTTTATTCTTTACAAATATACAAAAGTACACATCTTTCCTCTTTATAGTATTAGCGTAGATTTTTAGATTTATAAACTTTTGATTTTAATAACTAATTTATTTTCGGATTATATCTTTCTAGCAATAGAAGTCTTAAGCCCTATTATTTCTTCATGGTATATTATGTTAGAACAAAGACCTCCATTAATCTAACAACTAACATACTTGCACACTATAAACAGTATTTCGGTCTCAGTAATTAAGCCCTCATCTGCGCTTATAGTAGAGACTCATTATGCTTGAAATCGTACAAAGAGAATGTTTGCGTTTCACACGACAAAACCAACGGTTGTATTAATTTCAGCTTATTTCAACACGCACATGGGAAGGGTTTAAAAGGATTAATGCTATCTGGCAGACTATGTTGCTCCAATATTTGTAAAGCCGATATGGGATGATATCATTTTAATTGGTAACTATTGTTCATTGTCAATCTATCTGGATTAAATTGGCGATATTTTGATATACAACATTATTTAAAATTCAAATAAGTTTGAACGTACGCTACGCTATAATTAGAGTAGGTAGTGAACTTAAGTGCTCTCGGGCTTTTGATTACATTTTAATTAATTATGATTTATTATTTCGTATAATTATGTAATATCGTGGAGCTTTTTTTTAGAAATCCCTATCTACCAAAATACAAGTGAAATTCCATTGCAACATTGGCACTACCTTTGTAAGTAAAAACTCTTGTACACAAGCGATATAAGAGCATATTCTCTTATCTAACTGCGAGTCGGATTAACGCGCTTAGGTTTTATATCTTCTCTATGTATATCCCATTGTAATATAAGTATTATCACAGAATAAGTAATAAGTATTATTAGTGTTTTTAGTGATGCATAACTCAGTGTCTTTTGTAGAAGATTTGCTGATTCGTATTCGCTGACTGATGCGTATACAAAAGTCTTTTAACCCTAATTATTTTAAATCTTTCTCGTTTCAAACTTCATATATAAGATTTTGTTAGGTAAGTTTTAATATTATAAAAATAGTTTTTTTAACTTGCTAATAAAGAACTTTCATATATGATAGATACCTTCCTAGTAACCCCACTTAATAATTTCTACCCACCATTTCGACCGTTTTTGTCCCTTTCATTTGCAATTAAAATAAGCAAGCATTATTTAAAACTATTCCAAATTTCATATCGATAGCATTACTACGAGTAGTTGCTAATAACATTACTACAGATGGTGAAATATGCAGCTGTGTGTGCTATGATGCTGAGTAGCAGCAAAAAGGTTTCTTTTTTAGAATTTTGGCGCGAAACCCCAACAATGCAAAAAACGTACAACGGTCTTGTGTTATCTCTGTGTGAGCACCCCTATTTTGTCGATAGCGCGAGTTCGTTTATGGGAATCTTTTCCAATGTCGCATGAACTCAATATTTCCGATGTAGCGCCAGCCTTCCCAAGTTATGACATAAGAAAGCTTTTATCTCTGAGCACAGTGAATTTTGAGGTATTCGCTAGACAACATAATATAAAATATAACAGGGCTTGTTTTTGAGCAGGAATCTTAGGTGTTTCCATTAAGTGATTCTATTAAAGAGGTCCAGAATACCTAAGTTTGTACTCTAGATAACGTCTTTTCAATAAAATTCCCTGTGATATTAGTAAATTCCTTTTATAGCGCCAAAAAATATTTTTTAACCGACTTCAAAAAGGAGGAGGTTATTAATTCGTCTGTTTTTTTTGTTTTATGTTTGTGTACCTCAGAACTTGCGACTGGGTGAACCGTTCCCGTTCTGACAACGGCATCTATGAGAAAACCATAGATATAAGTTGAAGATTGAAGTCGTTTTTTTTTTACTTTTTAGAGTTCTATGTTATTTTTCTTCTATTTTGGTGCCTACATCTGTGCTATCATATCAGTTAACGCTGATTTAGGAGATGGAAAGAATTTGTTTTATTTTTTAAATTCATTATTAATACAATCTATTATTTCGGTATAAGACATAGTACATTAAAAACCTTATCATTTACTTATTAATTAAAAGCCCAAGAACCCCACTGCATGTAAAATTTTAAAAACATTACCCTTCTTCTCAGACAGGTAAAACAATGACACTTGGGAGCTCCTCAGCCATACTGTTTTTCTTTGCGATGTCACCCATGCAGTAGCTTTCACAATAACTAAGACCTGTTTAAGCTACAAGCGGCGACAAAGAAATCGACTCACATACTTACATACCTACATTACACCCGAAAAACATTAACCCTACTTTGGAAAATCTGTTTCCTCGGCTTAACATGAGAGCCATCTATAGTAAAATTGCTTTACGTCATTCAAGCAACCCCTTCCTTTCCAATATATACCTACTTCACATTCAAACCGACCGCTACAATGGGTAAAGATTCAGTTAATTCTAGACCTTAAGGAAAGATGGCGTTAGCAGTGCAAAGTAGTGTAGAGAATGGTCACATTAATGGTAGAGTCGTATCATAATGTAGTTCTTTACTCAATTGGAAGTCTATAGATGGCGCATGTAGTCCCCAAGACATAAACTGGACAATCGCGGGTCTCTCGCACGTGCTCGCACCGAAGTTTCCGTTGAAGCTTGGTTGAAGTGTGCAGGTAATTTCACCAAAATAACTAACATTACTGAAGTTCATAAACTATGAAAGCACCAAACATTGTTCTAACGAAAAGATAAGTCTTATGAACTGAACATTATTTTTAAAAAAAGAGTCGTTTGACACTGTATATTATTGATAAATAAATGTCTTATAAACATAGGACATAGTTACCTACCACCCGTCTTTTTATATTTAACATCATTCCCTACCACCAGTTTTCATTCATCTAAAAAATCTTAGCTCTCTCTGCTCAAATAAATCTTACAAATGTATGTAGTAGGTACCTACTTAGGTATCTTTAGGATTTCTTTATTCCTTTTGCTAAAGATTTGTGATCGTATTCCTTAATACATAGAAATCTATTCCCGTCATGTTCCGACCCAATAAAATAATAAAAGGGAGCTATACGAGTACTTATACCTAGGTGCTAGCAGCGTTCTCGCTTCGACTGCAAACCTTACCATAGATAAAATTCTTTGCACTCTTTCCCACCGAACAAACACAAGGCGAGGCCGCTTTGAAATGGAAAACATTCAACAGACTTTACAATGGACTCCCTTGTTTTAATTATGCAAGACGTAGTACATACCTACCGATTATCTACATGTCAGATTGTGCAATATTTTTGTTAACTCTTGACATGATCAAGAGGGTATGGAGGAAAATATGGTAACTAATTAATTAATTTAGGCTGGATTTCACCAATGTTGATAAATCCTTACAAAATCGCAAAATATAGTTACCTTTTTTCTCGGAGTAATAGCACAGTAATAATAGTATGAATGCCCACAATGAAAACCATGTAACTTTTTTCGACAAAAACCGTATAAAATCGTTAGAGTAGAACATGATCACAAGACTATCCTGAAACCTAACACGGTATTAGTCGTGGGCTCTCCTACTACAAATAAGGGTTTGTTCTCACTAGTTCGATTCATTAGTTCGATCGTCGTAAGTATACCTAGGCTTTATTTAGTCTTTGTTGGAGGAACTCAGAGTTGTTATACCTACTTAAAATTGTTTAGGAACTTATACAACATGTAACAGACTAAGCGCGATTCCTGAAATTCGTTTATTTAGTATCGACTACTTATTTGATTTCAACTATTTTTAATATGTATGTGTTAAATTTTTCCCAAAAATTAATTAGCGTAGCTGAATTTAGTACTTTCTATAGATATCTAGCTATTATTAATCGATATTTAAGACAATTGGTTACACACAACTAAAGTTCGATTACATCATTATATATTTTTTTATTAATATACTAATTGGGGTGTATGAGGAATTGCGCTTTTTCTGTTACGCTTTGTATAAAACATCATAATGAAACTGCGATAAACTGGGTTTTAATACGATTTATTTTAAAATACTTACTTAAAAATATATTTTTAAGGTCGGTTTATCATATATACTTTTTTAAAGATTTTGTTTGTGAGCACCTACCATTTGGGCATTTATCACATATCTACTGAACCCACCGTTGTATTTGTTTTGTTTTGTACTCTGCTGCTTTGCGCTAAGCAGCCATTGAAAAAAAATCTGATATTTTGTTGCGTGAAAACGATAACGTGGGCGAAACACATCAGAGAAACACACTGAATTGCACAACATTTGCCTAGGTATCGCATTTCCATAAGATTTCCAGTACATTAATCCTTTCATCCATATTTAAGGTCTTCAACATAAACAATTCGTGTGTGTTTTGTAAACTATCCTGAATGTTTATTATCGATCTTTGCGGTTAAAAATAGCAATGCTATAAACGGTGTTGGATTCTGCTCACGTTTTGGCTAGAGCTTATAATACACAGAACCAGGGGCGTAGCTACCGCCGTATCAGCCATATCAATTATACTTCGTCGCTGCATCCTCGAGATTTATTTATTCACCAAGTAGTTCACTCCTCAATGTAACAGGCATCGAACACAATATTTAGAGCTAAATGTTTAAAAAAAAGGAATTCAATTTATCGTTAGTACATCCCCTCCCCTGCCCGTCGCCGGCGGCGGCCGTCTCGCGTCCCTGAGTTGTCATTCGCTTTCTTTGTGCGGGCATCGTAACATCAGTTTCGTTATTTATTTCTCGTAATTTTATTTTTTCGTAATTTATTTTTCGAGACAGTTTAGAACGTGATTAGAACAAGTTTTAGTCCAGTGCAATAACGAATAGGATATTTGAAATTTTCAAACGTAAACACATGGGGCGTGCGTGACTATTCCGACAACAACATATTGAAAAAATAAGATGATTGAAACATTGCATAAAACACAGGACAAAGGATCCATACTCACATGACTCGAAAAACCGTAAGTACTTGACCTTTATAATTACCTGTGTGCGGCAAAAATATCATGTCACGTAGGTAACTACCTACCTACAATTGCTTTTGCTATTTATTTATTTTGGTTTCTATGAAAAAATAGATAAATAAATGATCTCATGCCTTTTTTTATCCCAGAGGCCGAGGTATTTCATTTCTGAATAAAATTGCTCTATGCTTTATTCCTCGATAGCTACTGATTTTACAATAAATCTATTTACAATATGTATGTGTTATTGTCTCTTGAAAAATTCTGACTGTTAAGTGGCCACTAGCTTAACACCATCTCCCAGTCCGCGGTGGGCTCGCGTGGGAGATTATAGCCCATACTTCCTCATGTGTGAGGAAAGACCCTTAAGCTCAGCAGTGGGCTGTTACGGGTTGATGATGATGTGTTATTATTCCTTAACGAATAAATAGGTAATTCAAACTTCTACCTAGATGAAATAAATAATCAGTGAGTGCGTAACCTTCAAGTGTCGTTTATCAAATTAGGCTTTTAAGAGCCTACCTACCTGTAGTAGAGTTTATATTAACTGTCCAGAACCACGATGCGATTGTAGTCATAGGTTTTTTTATAGCGCTGCATTTAGTACCATGATGCGATTATGGTCTTAGCCGCCTTATAATCATAATCTTTATTGTGCATAAAATTCAGGTTTACATTCAGTTGTTACAGATTTCTTGTATAGTTCTGCCGAAATTTTGCCTTTTTAGACGTATACACATATTGTCAAAATTATTCAAAATAAAAATATAACCTACAATAACAGCACCAACAGCACTAAATTACATTATTTATTCCACTGTAATGTTGTAGTTCGAACCACGATGCGATTGTGGTCATAGGTTTTTATAGCACTGCATTAAGTACCATAATGCGATTATGGTCTTAGCCGCTTCATTCCACTGTCATGTTGCAGTTCGAACCGCGGTGCGATTGTGGTCATAGGTTTTTATAGCGCTACATTTAGTACCATGATGCGATTATGATCTTGGCCGCTTCATTTCACTGTCATGTTGCAGTTTGAACCACGATGCGATTGTGGTCATAAGTTTTTATAGCGCTGCATTTAGTACCATGATGCGATTATGGTCTCAGCCGCTTCATTCCACTGCCATGTTGCAGTTTGAACCACGATGCGATTGTGGTCGGAAAGTATAGAGTAGCTCCAAATTATGAAACCCAAGCTGAAGCTTATTCAGACTCTGACCAGCATAGCCTATGATAGATAATGGTTACTTAATTTATTTATTTATTTATTTATATAAGAAACACCAATAACATATACACATAAATTACACAAAAAAAAGGTAAAAAATCTAAGACAGTGTGTTATGCCAATTACAGGCGTCTACAACATTCTTGAAAAGATAATAAAAATATAAGTATGATAAAAATTTAACAATTACACGAATTAAAACAAACAATGAAACGAAATAAACTAAACAATGACACGAAATAAACTAAACAATGACACGCAATAAACTGAACAATGACACGAAATAAACCAAACAAAGAGATCAAAATAACTAAATTAAATAAACAATGAGATCAAAATATGTACTTACATCTAAATTAACTATATTTAAAGTGTAGAACAGATATTTATATTTTTCTTAAAGATAGGGAGTGAATTATTAAAAATGTCAATATCAATACTTAAATTATTTTAAGAAAGCATAATCCGGTTTACTGGTGAAAATTTTTTCTAAATTGGTTCTGTATCTTGGAATATTGAATGTTTTCAAAGGAAATCGAGGAGTTGTTCTGGGAACATTGAGATTAATTCGAGATAATATTTCGGGTGCATCAACTAAACCATGCAGTATCTTGTATAAAAATACAAGATCAGATCTCTTACGGCGCCATTCCAAGGAATTAAGTTTGAAATAGTCCATGCGAGTGTTGTAGTCTGCACGGTAAGGGCATCCCCTGTCTTTATAAGCAAGATACCGTGTGAATCCCCTCTGAACTCGCTCCAACCTCTTGACATGCACGTCATAACCGGGACTCCATGCTTGGGATGCGTATTCAAGAGTACTACGTATTAAAGAACTGTAAAGCGTTAACAAAGCGTGAATGCTTTTAAAATCGTTACATGTGCGCTTTACGAATCCCACCATTTTCCATGATCTTTGGACCACGCTGTCGATATGACTTACAAAACGCAATTTAGAGTCTAAAATGATGCCGAGATCCCGTACCTCTGACACTTCTTTTAGAAAACTTTGACCGACAGAATAGTTGGATGGAATTATGTTACGTTTTCTTGTGAATTTTATGTGTACGCATTTATTTGCATTCAAAACCATTTTATTATGTTGACACCAATCTTCGATGGAGTCCAAGTCCTTTTGAAGAAGTAGAGTATCAGCGGTGTCGCGTACTTCCATAAAAAGCTTTAGATCATCAGCGAAGAGCGAGCATTGGCTGAATTTCACGGATTCGGTAATATCGTTTATAAAAATCAGAAACAGAATTGGTCCTAAATGGGAGCCTTGAGGTACACCAGAATGAGCTATGTATGAGTTGGATTTGAAGCCACTTACCGTTACTCGCAGTACTCTATCCCCCAGATAAGATCCAAACCAACACAATAATTTACCATGAACTCCGTACATCTTCAGCTTTTTAAGCAAAAGTTCGTGGTCCACCCTGTCAAATGCGTTACTGAAATCAGTATAAATAGAATCTATTTGTTTTCCATTATCAACAGATCTAGAAAGATCTGATATGTAGCTTACAAGATTGCTAGCTGTAGATCTATTTTTACGGAATCCATGTTGATGGTTTGAAAAAATATTTTCAGTATAATCTGTGAGTACTGTACACACAATACCTTCAAATATTTTTGAGAAATGATTTAATATAGAAACCGGACGATAATTTTCTACTTTATGCCTATCACCTTTTTTATAAATTGGCACTACGTTTGCTTCCTTCCATGCAGAAGGAAAAGTGGCAGTTTCCAGAGATTTTTCGATTATGAATTTTATAGGAAAAGTGAGAAATCTGCATGTCATTTTAATAAAATATGGTGAAATGCCATCTGGCCCAGCGCCTTTACTAGGGTTAATATTTTTCAAGGCCTTATGAATAGTTCGTTCATCAACTGTAATGAAACTAATGAATGTTGAGGAAATTTATCAATGTAATTGTCGTAGTGTGGTGTACTTTCCGAGTTTTGTGCATAAACAGAAGCAAATCTGCTTGCAAAAAGGTCACAGATCTCTTCTCCAGTTTTAGCTACGTTATTGGTGTCGGAGTTAATCATTTCATTAGGCATAGTTGAAGAACCTCCTCGTAAAGATTTTATGAAAGTCCAAATTTTTTTGGGATTTTGTAGAACCGATTCCTCAACTCCCTTCAAATATTCTGAGTAACAATACTTTGTAACTTTTTCAATTCTTCTATTTAAAATTTTAAGCTCCTCAGAATCTCTGGGATTGCCATATTTTTTAAACCGTTTTCTAATCTTTTCTTTTTCATTAATAATCTGTATTAAGCCACGTGAAAACCAGAATGGATATTTACATTTTTTCTGCTTATATTTAGGTATGGTAGAGTCTATAACAGAGTTAATAATACTATAAAATATTGTTGTCATGGCGTTAACATCATTTCCTGCGGAATTTAACTCCGATACCCAGTCCACTTGACCTAGATTAGAGTTTACAATGGAGTAATCTGCCTTCCTAAAATTATGTGTAGCAAATGACTTGTTATTTATAACATTTAAATTATTTCTTAGCTGTAGCACTATCTCAGTCTCAATAGTCTTAATAGTTCTCCCAGTAATTAAATAGAACAAAATTCGGACCCAACCACTCCGAACGAAGCAATGGGCACACCAGTTGCAAATAACATAGGCTCGTTATCTCTTGTAAATAATCCTCTAGCTTTCTCATCAGACATATTGGAGGTCTTGGGGGCCCAAAAATAAGAGGAGTCTCCAAACAGTGGGAAATGATTGTAATGGAAGGGCTCGGGAAGGAGCAAAAGTAGAAATTGATGGATGAAAATCTGTATTCCTAAAAACTAATTAAACTAATTAAAGCGTCAAAGTTAAACCTTGAGTTAAAGGCGGTTGCGAGACTGGTCGAATATTGCTGGATATCCCTGCCAGAAGACTACTCAACTGAGAAAATTGATCGCATAGACGATAAATTTTCCAACAATAACAACGTATAGAGATTGGTATATTATATTATAGTTCAAAGTGATTCGAAGAGAATTTAGGCGACAAAAACAGACAAGAAATCTGACCAAAAGAAAATTCGACCCCCAATCTTCAACCTGTTACTATAGACCCAATCAAGCTACGAGTCAGGGAATCCCTTCGAGGGCCACCCAGGCAACATGCCCGGATAGGTAGGTCCCAGATTCCCAGTTCAGCCTCACTCAGGTCGAGGCCTACTGATGTCGACCGACAGATATAACTTGTCGAAGCAGAACCGTGACAAAACTACTACCACTTAGAGGTACCTTCTAAACACGATCGCAGATTACAGCACTTTGTTAGTTTTTCAAGAAACATTAGTAAGGATTGAACTATTCTAGAATACTTTACTGGATATAAAATTTCCTTTAGCTGCACCGTTTGTACAGCACTTTGAACCTGTAGAACATACTCTTTCGGTAGCACAAGTTAGTAATATTAACTTGGAAATAAAAATGGGGCCGTCATACCATCTTTTTTTTTTTGACTACCGAATGTGACGGTACCTGATGATTCATTTTGAACTTTAAAAAGCTATAGAAATTTACATAATTATTACCTATTACACTTTTAATTATCAGACATGAGAACTGCTACTAATATTTTATTACAACTTTTTATTAAGAGGAGGCGTATGTATTTTTATATATATATTTAGGCGTATTTTCATAAAACAGCTACGATTCATTTAAAAAATTTACGAAGAGCTATTTGATAGGATGTCAACACAAAACCTTTTTAGATTTTGAATTGGATACAACCAATATGTCACTCAATCTACCTCTATAAAATCGCATTAAAATAAAGAAATGACCGAAAAAATATTAAAATGACCTTTGCTTTCGTTCAGGGATTTTGCTAAGTACTTAGTTGTACTTACTTCTGCTTGTCCGGCTGTGGATTACGTCTAGGTCTATACGAAGAATTTTGAGAGGGAGATATTCTTACCGCTTCATAAATTAGAAGATTATAACCTATATTAGAAGAGTATGACTTTAAGCCACAATCTGTAAGACATTTTCTCCTGGTGGATCAATAACATCATGACTGTCTTGTTGTAAACCCATTCGAAGTAATGAATACGACCTTGAAATCTTGACGGAGATGAGGAATCAATGCGCGTCAATATCAATACCGAGTGGGAACTATCACAAGTAGCTTATCAGAAGATCATTGAAACTTAGGGTCATCCCAAAAGCTATCTGTTCGCATTCCATGTGAATGCTAAGTCTGCAAATTACATCTCTTGGAGATGCAACCCACACGCTCTCAATATCAACGCTTTCACAGTATACGGGAATGAGCAATTTTTCTTATTTGTTTTCACCATTTTTGTTGTAATTAAACCAAGGTTGTTGTGTACTAGTTGCGCCATACTGGCCAAGTCAATCATGTTACCCATTGTTCGTAACACTACAAGTTCTTTTTATTTTTAGTTTTGTCCTATCAGTACACATCATCCTCTGTGGAGCAGTGGTTCCGTCGCCCTTATCAGAAAAACACTATAACAACAATCTTTAGCTCCTAAAACTATCGATAATATGATATCTTTACTCTCAGACAGCTTATTAAAGTAGTATAACGAGGCATTTAAGAATATAAATGGTGGGAATTTTTGTAGAGTGAGTGGAGTTTGTAGAGTTTACAGCAGGAGCTATTCCACATTAAATACCTATATGTCGGCTCTTGTGCTGAAACTGGGTAGAGCCTTAGTCTGGATGACTATGTTACCCGATTTCTCGAGGGAGTTTTTAAGAAAAGGCCAAGCTTCCCCAACATAATTTGGGACTTTAACGTGGTCCTTGATTTTATCTCTAACTGGTAGCCCAAAGAGTATCTTTGCACAAACTTATGATTACAAGTATGATTTATGATGAAACTTAATTTTAAAATATGCGGCGCTCTTCGCACCGTCAATAGCACAACGAGTACAGACGCTGATATTAATTTTATATCTAATATAAAAAATATTTACTTCGATCATTAAAGTTACTTATTATTGAAGACATAATCAAGACTTCCGCTCCGCGTAGACAGAAACCCAAAATTGTTATAAATAAATAAATTCTGGGACACAATTCATACATTGTTATTTGGTCCAAAACTGGGCAGAGCTTGTTTGTACTATGGGTTTAAAAATATATATATATATATATATATAAAAAAACATACCTCACACCCAGAAATTAACAGACATGTTCACCTACACAAGTTTCGGCCCCTCGAGGGAATTAAAACTGCGACCTCCGACTCAGAAGTCGGGGTTACTATCAACTGGGCCAGGCCTGTCGTAGTAATACTTTCTTTCCCACTGAGTCGGAGATATCATGTCCTGTAAAAATTTTGTTAACCTATGTAAAGACAACTATAACGTGAAAACCCAAATAGGTACAGAGAGATTACTCCTCACAATTAAAAACAAAAAATCATAACGCTACCGCGTCAGCCGCTGGATTCAACAGGTAATTTCTGAAAACGGTATTGAAACCATGGCTTTTTTTTTTCTCACAGCACATAGTGCTTACCATGCACCTACATCTGCGGCTGATCGAAGAAGTGTTTCTATAGAAATTATAAAGAACACCGCAGGCTGGTCAGGGGATTTCCAAATTTTTAGCAAATTTTAATTTAGGTAATAATTTTGCTGAAGCAGTTTTCAATCAAAGTGATTAGAGATCGTATGATTTATGTAATTAGTTAGATAACGGAAGAAATAGAAGTCTACTTATGTATTTACTGCTATTTTCCAAAATTCACTCTAAACATCTACTTGGTGAATAAATAAATCTCGAGGATGCAGCGACGAAGTATAATTGAAGGTTAAACAAACTTACCTGAAGTGAAGTTTGACCGTAATTATATGAGTCGCTGCATCCGAAGAGATTTACATACCCACCCTCCCTATTTTGACTCACGCAAAATTACCCAATTTATGTATTTGTGAAATAGCTCTCTGAAAAAATGACAACTCAGGGACGCGAGACGGCCGCCGCCGGCGACGGGCAGGGGAGGGGATGTACTAACGATAAATTGAATTCCCTTTTTTTAGACATTTAGCTCTAAATATTGTGTTCGATGCCTGTTACATTGAGGAGTGAACTACTTGGTGAATAAATAAATCTCTTCGGATGCAGCGACTCATATAATTACGGTCAAACTTCACTTCAGGTAAGTTTGTTTAACCTTTAATTATACGGGGCACCCGGGCTGCGAGGGCCCCCGACGTGGGTAAAATTTAATAAAAACTTTAAAAGTGATAAAAAATTACCTAAGAACTTCGATGGGACATGAAATCCTGTCAGGTCTGTCACAATTGTCCATAGAGGCAGAAACTTTAGAAAAACTAAAGTCATCATCAGCTATAAACGATCTAATAAATGAGTTTGCCGAAACAAAGGCAAGGAAAGTGTCGATTTAATTACAATTGTTTGTAAAAATTTTGGAGTGGTATGGTAACAGGTAGATAATTATGATGAATAAATATTTCTTGTAAATGTTTGCAAACATTTTTTTTTCTTTTGTGAGAAATCTTTACCCTTCATAAGGGCCCCCAAACAAATTTTTATACGGGGCCCCGCCAAGGCACGCTACGCCACTGCACAGAACACATATAACCCAGTGAATAGAGAGCTTATACCTTACAAACGGTCCGGTAGTTCTAAATTTTTTACATGTTGTCTAGGACGGTTGTTAAGTGTTTAAAATGCAAAATGCACAATTCCCCCCCCTCCGCGCCCTCCGCCATCTTGAAACAACCGAAAAAAAATCGGCACTTTTTTTAGATTTTCACTTATATCTTTGTTTCGGTGCATTTTAGCTACAAAACAGTTCTCTTCAATGTTGTAGAGAATGAAATTCCCTATAATATACGTGTTAAATTTTGTTTGTAGGGCAGATAGTTCACGAGATATGATATTTTAAAAAAGATAAAAAAATACGCATTTTTTCAAACTTTTTTTCAAATTTTTCAAACTTCTAACTTTAGAACGCTGTAATTCAATTTTGGCCTATTTGAGAAAAACAAGTATTAAGAATAAAAATTGTAGGGAATTTAATTACCTACAAAATGGATGTATACTTTTTTAACCAACCTTACGGAGGGGGCAGTAAGCATTAAAATGAAAACAACGGCATATTGTCTATTTGATAAGTTTGAAAAATTTCCGGAAAATGCGTATTTTTTTAAATTTTTAAAAATATCATATCTCGTGAACTATCTGCCCTACAAACAAAATTTAACACGTATATTATAGGGAATTTTATTCTCTACAACATTGAATAGAACTTTTTTGTAGCTAAAATGCACCGAAACAAAGATATAAGTGAAAATCTAAAAAAAGTGAAGATTTTTTTCGGTTTTTTCAAGATGGCGGCGGGCGCGGAGGGGGGGGAATTGTGCATTTTGCATTTTAAACTCTTGACAACCATCCTAGACAACATGTAAAAAATTTAGAACTACCGGACCGTTTGTAAGGTAACCCCCCTTATTTGGTCTCTATTCACTGTACTAATACCCTCGGTGTTATAATATATAGAAGCATGGATTTTATATACGAGGTAATCTAAATTGATCTGGAGAATCCAATATCTGTTTCGCGTCTGGCTTACCAAGGTATCTAATTTAGGTTCCTCACTACTCACTACTTACTCACTTACTTTCATTACTCACTAGCCATTCTGCGCGGTTTCACCCGCGTAGTTCCCGTTCCCGGGGGAATACGGGAATAAAATATAGCCTATGTTACTCAGGGATATTGTAACTTTCCATTGGTGAAAGAATTTATAAAATCGGTATAGTAGTTTTTGAGTTCATTCGTTATTCGTTAATCTTTCCTCTTTATAATATTAGTGTATGTATAGTGTATGTAGAAATACTTTACCATGTAGGTATTACATACAGGTTCTGAAAGTATAAATTATTTAGTTTTACGTTTTTTAATCGTAGATTATGGGGATATAATAAAGAATAACATGATTCAAGTATACCTATACTTGCAAGGTAAGAATTTTGGTAGGGTAGGGTCGGATTCTCTTAGTAGTCAAAACTAGGTACAAATAATAATGTGATATACCTACTTATATTTTAACTACGTTCTGAAAGTATTTCAGTTCATTGGACAGATATAATTGAGAATAAATAAAGTTAATGATTCATTCGAGCGACCCGAACAGACTTTGAAATTGCTCGGTGCTCTCTGGATAACCTCTGTTAAAGCTAAATGTTTGCTTTAGAAACCTAAGTAAATACCTGTGGATAAGAAAAGATTTACAAAAGGTCTTAGTTCGGTTGAAAACTTTATAAATGGAAATGTCTAAAACGTGGGACACACGAGAGTTCGGCGCTCCGGTGGAATCCAATTAGTGTCAAAGGAGAGCTACAGGACACGGCGGCGATTCTTAGCACCTGCGGTCTACTTTACCGCTTGAAATGAAAGAAAATTGAGAGAAATAAA
Organism: Ethmia dodecea; assembly: GCA_963855545.1. Lineage (NCBI taxonomy): Eukaryota > Metazoa > Arthropoda > Insecta > Lepidoptera > Depressariidae > Ethmia > Ethmia dodecea. The sequence goes on from OY979449.1 coordinate 7,243,204, forward strand.
GAAAACGAAACATTATCAGTGTGAGCCTTTTAAGCTTAGCTTAGTCTTAAATTTAGAAGCCAGCATGAAGATTGATGTTATTTGCGATAAATGTGGTAGGTAGATAAAGTTTTTGTACAATTGGGTCTTGAACTGCATCAAAATTAAATTGCGAGTAATCACTTTATCAAAAAACTATTAAGCTCTTGCATAGCTTCTATCGCGGGCCTTGAGCGCAGGGACCGAATCCAGAAATTCCGTAACGAAAAAAACCTCACGCTCCCCCACTCGAGTCCGAGTCCGAGTCCGAGTCCGAGTCCGAGTCCGAGTCCGAGTCCGAGTCCGAGTCCGAGTCCGAGTCCGAGTCCGAGTCCGAGTCCGAGTCCGAGTCCGAGTCCGAGTCCGAGTCCGAGTCCGAGTCCGAGTCCGAGTCCGAGTCCGAGTCCGAGCCCGAGCCCGAGCCCGAGCCCGAGCCCGAGCCCGAGTCCGAGTCCGAGTCCGGGTCCGGGTCCCGGTCTCAGTCCCACTCCCACTCTGACTCCCACTCCCACCCCACCCCCAACGCCACTTCCACCCCCACTCCCACTCCCACCCTACACCCACCCCCACTCCCACTCACACACCCTCACACTCCCACACCCACCCCCACTACAACCACCACCACTCCCACTTCCACTACCACCACTACCACCACCACCACCACCACCACCACCACCACCACCACCACTACTTGTAATGGTAATAATAATTATAATGATAAAAGTTGCATAATCCAAAGTCCTTCTTAATCTTTGTAAGGAATGCGCCCATTTTGCGCATGACAAGTTTGCTAAGATTATTTTTGCTACTTTTTTAAGCAGCTCAAAAAATATTTTTTGGCTTCCCCTCTGAGTGCTTACCAAAATTTTATCAAGCAGTAGCAGCTCATTGCAGTTCAAAAATAATTACTGGTGTCATCCAGAATGACATAAAATGCTGATAGGTTTTGTAATGTTTGCTGGCCATGAGTTGCTGACCAATTAGCTATTTCTGCTTACAGATTATATTTTTCTGCTTATAAAAATACGGCTTGAAGGCCGTGCATTGTCTAACGTCGTTTCTTTTCGGCAGTCTTGTTGATAAAAAATGCTATGCAGGCAGTCCCCGAGTGCCACACGTCTTTTTTTTTTAATTTTACAGCAGCGCCCCGCGGTGTCACCCGCGTAGTTTCCGATCCCGTAGGAATACGGAGATAAAATATAGTCTATGTAATTCCGATGTAAAAGCTATATAACTGTAAAGTTTCATCAAAATCCGTTCAGTAGTTTTTGCGTGAATGAGCAACAAACATCCATACCTCACTAACTTTCGCGATAATAATATTAATAGGATTTTAAAATAATAAAACAATCAAAAAAGCGAATCAACATGACACCTCAGTAAACAGTACATTTTTCATAGTAAATTTTCGTTTTGACAGATAGTAAAAAGTAACTCATTTGACTAGTCAAATACCTTATTGATAGTACCGATCACACATTTAACCAGTCTAAAAATAAGGTTTGCAAATTGAGAGGGACGAAAGGGAACATTGGCAAGATTAATGTAAGTTAATCATCAAAATTATGTTAACTAAACCAAAATGTCTAAACAGCGATTTTTATGTGGTTCTAATCATATAGATTAGTTATTCTATACTATTACACACAAGAGAAAAAAACCTGGTCGACTGACTCAGTAACGCACAGGTGAAACTAATGAAGCTAGGGACGTGAAATTGGGACAGCAGATTCCTTTTATGACCTAAGCGTCTTAAGGATTTGGGAAAAATCCCACGGGAAGGAGAAAACACGGGATCCACGAGGGCAACGCCACAGGGCGTAAGTAAGTAAGTAAGTAACAACTCTTTTTTGTACACCAATAAAAATATGCAACAAGTGACACAATGGATAAAAAAGTACAACTGCGTCTGCTAGGTTAATAATAAAAAGGTAAAACTCAAATCATACAAACAGAAGTTTGAACATCGGATCGAAAAAACTGGAACAAACAAATTAAAACACTTGATTACTTAACTGTTCAACGAATCTAGTTGCCATTATATTAGATAACGGCGCATTTATTTTGTGTTTCTTTTAGAAAATCATACCTACATAAAGTTATCTTGACTTTCGTTTGTGTTTTTTTTGCTAGTCTAAAACATAAATCACCAGTTATGTTATTTAAGAATCTAGATAGAAAAGTGTCCATAATATAAATAAATGTACCTATTGTATTTCAATAACATTCATAAGCCCGCATTCAATAAAAACTTTTTGAATTCTGATCAAGACTTGGACATACCTATATTATATATTAGGATAGTTATAGAAATCACGACATTGCAACTAAAATTATACCTATAGCATTACCTAGCAGCCGAAACTTAATAAAAGATGATAGTGTCTTAAAATTACTGTTAATAAACAAACTACATCATAAAGTGAAGTTCAAAGCTTATTTACCCAGTGCACAGCTGGCTAATCTTAATTCATATCCCGACATAAAAACTGCGCACGCGCTCCTCCGTCGGCCATCTGCCCATGCCAGCTAACTATCAATTACGGCATAACGCTCGAAGACCCAATTATGTCTCCTTGAGTGAAACAGGATACTAAAATGCAAATAATGCGACGAATGAAATTTGGGAACAGACACATGTAAACGAGAAATACCTTCACTGAGTGGCTCCTCTTCACGAAATATTTAAAATTTCATTTACTTTTTATTGACATCTCCAAATTAAATTTAGAAGGTAGATTCCATGGTGTACGGTAATTCTCACCTAACCGACCGTCTAGATAAATGAGTATAATATTTAAACAGTAGTAAAATACCATTGCCTATTCCGCATACACGCTAATTTATAATTACTTAATAAACCTATACCTATAAGTAATAATTACCAAAATTAAAAACTTAAATAACTTATCTAGTACATATGAATTTACGTTTATTTTTATTTAAGCCGGCCGGATGGTAGAATAAATATAAAGAACCACCATGTAAAATTGGTTCTTTTATTTACTCTGCTTATTATGATTTTATTTTATTTCGCAGAACCCTACCATTTTGCTACTTGTGGATGGTCAAGTTTTTAAAGCAGTTGCTAATTCAGAAGAACAGAAGTAGGTGTTTGGTGTAAATAGTGCAGCAATTCGGTGCCAGTATCCGACAGACGTACTCGTATATGGCAACCGGTAGCACGCGTCATGCTACTAGCCCAATTAGGAGCTCCTTCGAACGAGTCTGGACAACGTCCGTCTAACCGTGCCTTCAGAATGGATTATCTACTCGTATATATTTAGGGTTTCATACCTAAGTCTCTGTCTGGGTCTACCCGTTTTGGCTACCACAGCTGTTTGTTGTACTTCGATTTCGCACATACACAAAGACAGAAAGATTAATATTAACACAAATAAAACTCAAGCCTTTTATTCTCGAGGTATTCCATTTCTGCAAATACTCACGTTTCACCAGTAGGTATATTCTTTTTGGTAGGGGTTAAAATGATATGGACAAAACAAACCAATGATATCATCGACGGATTGGCATTCGAGAAGCTTTCTATTCTTTCTATTCATACCTAGATATTAATCAAGTCAAAAATAGCTAAAAATATCCATCAAAATGTTAATATCCAAATAAATCATCTTGTTACAGTAATTCGTCTGCGTCCTCGAACTTTCACCTTTTTGCCCTCCCTCTGAAAGTCTGGTCTGGGGTGCTTTATTCAAATAGCTATCAACCTGACGCGTCTAGATAATTCAATCCAATTTTAACATATGAAATGATAGCTTTAACTTTCTGAAACTCGACAGTTGTTACAAAACAGTACACAATCGGTCGGTAAGGTAATATAAGAATAATCGTCACATCTAAAAGAATAGGTACCCCAATTTTCAAATTATTACAGCATTGTTCTTGGAGAACAATTAAAATAAAGTAATGGAAATTTAGCATTATTTTCCAATTTAAAAGGAGTGGAAAAATTACTGGTCCAAATTTAGAAACGAAACATTTATCGCGTCACTTCAGTGTATGTCCATCTGTCTGTCAGAGCCATTTTATTCAGAGACTTTTGATGAAGAAAGTTGACATTTGGCAAAGATAAAGAAAGTAATGTTGTTATTGGTGTAGAGAGTAATAGTTTTGTTGTAATATTCAGTTTTTGTATAGACAATGGTGTTTTAAAAGTTCAACTAAGTACCTACGATAAAACCGTTTTCTAACAAAGTCACTGCGCTGAAAATACCTTAACAATGGCTTAAAATTCTGCTTTTACACTACCGTAAACATTATGTAAATGTTTCGAGACAACAGGGTGTTCTTGTCTTGATAAAAAACTTTATTATGTTGATCACAGGGCACAGACTTTGGCAATGTGGCAATAAGGAATTTTACTGCCTTTATAAATAATAAGTATATTTTCTCTTAAAAGTAATTTTGCCAAATAGAATTACTAAAAAAAATTATAAACGATATTCAAGCTCAGAAAAGCTATTTTGGTACAGAAATATAACGAATAAGAAATCCCTTGTTTTTAGTTTATTATTAGCCCTGTCTATCTAACTGACAGGTACTTAAGTCACCAAAAAAGAGAAAAAAAAATTTGTTTATTTATTTACAGATCTTGCTCAGTGGCGTGATGAAGCTATGTTCAGCCGAGGACTAATTTAGCCTGATGATGTTTATTTTTAACTATCTATCGAAGGTTTCGAGTTTCAGCTACGAAGCAGTAAAACTGTCTTTGCGGTGTTACTAATAGTGTATGGCATTATTTGAAACGGGCTGTATAGTATTATTGGCTTCTAGACTTGACCCAGTTTCCAGGGTTGCCACTAAATTACATCACGCAACTTTTTTAGCAAATTTTCCACCTGAAAATTTCGTAATAGAGCCCAAGAAATGTTTCTTTTGAAGTTAGAAAAATGTACTTACGAATAGGTACCTATTATTTCTTATGTTTATATTTTTTTGTGGGACACAATTAACACACGGTTTTGTCCCAATCTAGGCACAGCCTGTACTTACTATGAGTACTAAATCATCACTTAATGTAATTACTAATAAAACAAAATAGCGCGATCAGTAAATTCAAATGAAATCGTACGCAAATCTTCTCAATAAATGTGATTTATTTTATCCGATAGGTACTGATATATTTTACGCTCGAAAACATCTCGTTATCCCTCGATTTCTAATTTCGCAAATCGGATTTCGCGAATTCGTTCAAAACGCGCTCTTAAATTCGCCCATTTCCTGAAATATCGTTAAAACCTTTTTTTAATTTTTTGATGAGTTGATGACTGACGCAGTTGACCTATAACCTCTACGAATTTAATCGGCTTATGAATTGTGGGTACTTACCAACATTCCAAAAAAAATGCTTTTCGTCAATCTTGTCAGCTTCTTTATAACGGATGCAGCTGATGTTCGACATTACAAGTGATTTTATGACCAGTATACCTACATGAACCTACATATCTAATTTATATCAATAATTATGTATTTATAATATTTAATTTCAACAGATATTGAAAACTAATACAAGATTATTAGATCTATTTTAAGTTTTTGAAGAAGAGCGGATCACAGGTCTATGAGTACCAAATCTTCGCTGTAGGTAGACCACCCACGTGATATCAGCTTGTAGTGTGACCATGTAGGAATAATTCAAATATATTTCTTTTTTCGTACTAGGAAGTAAGAAGTATCTTTTTAGGGTATTAATTTCAGTACATAATCAAATCAATAGCATAGACAAAAACATAAAAAATAACGATAATTTATCTCAAATATTTAATTTACCTAACAACACCTAAACAAATGATGAGCGTTACATGTAGGCACTGGCCTAGGCAAATATTTTAATTGCTGTAAAAATAAATTAGTGTAAAGAGATATATTTTTATAATTGAATTTGTATATAAATCCTTTTTAAATTAAACCAACTCTTCTTCGTTTCGTCAATTTTAGATGAATATAATGCAAAGAGATTCGTTTCCGAGATTTTTAGATCTCTACAAATGATTAAAAAATTGCGACATGCGTAAAATTATCACCAATGATTTAATCTAAAGAATCGTTGCGCACGATTCGAAAATGTATCATTAGGGTACCTATATTAAACTAAAATTTTGGTAATAATTAAAAAATCTGAAAGTTGTTGATGACGAAAAAAAAAGTCATAGGTACAGTTATAAATTATGATGGTGAAGTAGCAAACACTTAGATAATATGACGTTAATAACTCTTTACCTAATAATTGTGTATTCAAATGTTGTCACTCTAGCGTAATTATAGTTCAGACATTGATTAGCTTTGTGCACGCTATGAGAGACAGGATGCACTTTTGTCCACTCATCTTATTTTTGTACTATTTGTGTCACATATCAAAATTAACCGTTATTTATATAGGTTACATTACGGTCATATTTCTATTCCCACAGTAAATCTACCATGTATCTGTTTGATGAATTTATGAATTAAGACGTCAGTAGCGGACGCAAGACACAATAGGATTTATATTCTTACTAGCAGCGCCCCGCGGTTTCACCCGCGTAGTTCCCGTTCCCGTGGGAATATCGGAATAAAAAGTATCCTATGTCCGTCTCCTGGTTCTAAGCTACCTCCCACTTTCACCAACTTTCAGCCAAATCGGTTCAGCCATTAACGCGTGATGCCGTGACCAAGGGAAAAAGGGATTCATTTTTATATATATATATAGATTATGGTCCTCGGTTACCCGTGGAACGCTGACGCGTGACTGATGCGTGACTGACATTGGTTTTTTGAATTCAGGTAAATGTTATAAGTAAACAAATAAAAATATCACTTGACTACTCTGATAAACTCTAACTTAATAATTAAACATGTTCATGAGCGGTGACGATTCATCTGCTCGTTCGCTACTCGTATCACTTCACTATCACTACATAGTAAAAAACAAAGTCGCTTTCTCTGTCCCTATATCCCTATGTCCCTTTGTATGCTTAAATCTTTAATACTACGCAACGGATTTTGTTGCGGTTTTTTTAATAGATAGAGTGATTCAAGAGGAAGGTTTTAGTGTTAGCATTGCAGCCGTGCGAAGCCGGGGCGGGTCTCTAGTAGAATACAAAAAAAAAAGTGGTTCCAAACTGTATCAAGCATTTTTGAAACAGATATATTGCAATATTGACAAAGTCAAATCTCAATTTAGCGAGATCATAATAAAATAAAAATTAAGTAAAACTACCTTAAAATGATATTTAACTTTGTAGACTTCTTAACTAATTCAACGAGCGATTGAATATCAAATCGTGGAGACCATGGTAACGAATGCACAACAAGGGGATTGTGACATCAAGAACAAAAGTAGGGTGTATTTTGTACAAACCCACCCGGATCGCTAAAAGCCTCCATTTTCTACAGAGAATAAAATATTACTAAGTCAGTATCAAGGGGAAAGCCTCAAAGAAACAGTTTTAATTCATTTAAAACCTTACCCCGACTTTCTGACAACATAAATGGCCAAGAGATATTTCTATGAATCTATTTTTTTATAAAGAGGAAAGATAAGTATTTAGGTTGACTTTTTTTACCGTCTGGAAAAAAATGTGGTGTGATAGGTAAACAAGTGTAATAGATTCATTTGGAAATGTTAGTTAAAAAAATTTATTTCTCAAAAAATGTTTGCTTAAACTAATATACATTACTCAATTGTAGTCAATAATACACACTAAAATATTTGAAATAGTATTTTAAAAAGAAACAGGCTCGTAGCTTCCATTTATGCGCAATGTACCTACAACCGCCAGCTGCGCGTAGTATTCTAGATTTTGTAAATTGCATTAAACATGACTATAATTAACAATTAATTTCGTGTATAACTTCGTCTCTAGATACCTTATACGTCATATTTTTTTCCAGACGGTAAAAAAAGTCACCAGTTTATAGTAGTAGTTGTAATTATATATATTATATTATGAATTTTTCAAAGTAGTTCCTAACATGAGGTACACACGGGCGGAAAATAGTGCTATAGTACAGGTAGAAAGTATACATTTATTGAAATCGGCAATACCTACGTTTTCACATGGTTTTGCTATCAAAAGAACAGTTTAAACAGTTAACTTAAGGCTGGGCAGATGTATTATTATATATTGGGGTACCCACTTTTTACTAGTGTGTTTTCTTACCACTGGAGAGCTCGTGGAGGTTCACACATTTTACTTTTTACCTACACTGTTCGTATTAAAATCACCGTAGAGGTAAAACTCGCACTACAAGTGTAAAGCAGCATGTGTTCTCGGCTGTACCCCTAAACGACGTTAAGCCAAAACCAGTAAGATACCAAAATATAGAGGCTTCTAAGTAAAATTTCGTGTTTCCACATAAATCGACGTAAAAAGAATCGCCTGTAAATGTAGGGGTACGCACATCATGTATCGATCACTTGTTAACCCCTATCACTGAGCTGCCTAAGTTATTTACAAGTAACCTTTTCACCCCTACGCACATATTGGTATAATAAATGTATTATAATGTAATGGTAATAATAATTATAATGATAAAAGTTGCATAATCCAAAGTCCTTCTTAATCTTTGTAAGGAATGCGCCCATTTTGCGCATGACAAGTTTGCTAAGATTATTTTTGCTACTTTTTTAAGCAGCTCAAAAAATATTTTTTGGCTTCCCCTCTGAGTGCTTACCAAAATTTTATCAAGCAGTAGCAGCTCATTGCAGTTCAAAAATAATTACTGGTGTCATCCAGAATGACATAAAATGCTGATAGGTTTTGTAATGTTTGCTGGCCATGAGTTGCTGACCAATTAGCTATTTCTGCTTACAGATTATATTTTTCTGCTTATAAAAATACGGCTTGAAGGCCGTGCATTGTCTAACGTCGTTTCTTTTCGGCAGTCTTGTTGATAAAAAATGCTATGCAGGCAGTCCCCGAGTGCCACACGTCTTTTTTTTTTAATTTTACAGCAGCGCCCCGCGGTGTCACCCGCGTAGTTTCCGATCCCGTAGGAATACGGAGATAAAATATAGTCTATGTAATTCCGATGTAAAAGCTATATAACTGTAAAGTTTCATCAAAATCCGTTCAGTAGTTTTTGCGTGAATGAGCAACAAACATCCATACCTCACTAACTTTCGCGATAATAATATTAATAGGATTTTAAAATAATAAAACAATCAAAAAAGCGAATCAACATGACACCTCAGTAAACAGTACATTTTTCATAGTAAATTTTCGTTTTGACAGATAGTAAAAAGTAACTCATTTGACTAGTCAAATACCTTATTGATAGTACCGATCACACATTTAACCAGTCTAAAAATAAGGTTTGCAAATTGAGAGGGACGAAAGGGAACATTGGCAAGATTAATGTAAGTTAATCATCAAAATTATGTTAACTAAACCAAAATGTCTAAACAGCGATTTTTATGTGGTTCTAATCATATAGATTAGTTATTCTATACTATTACACACAAGAGAAAAAAACCTGGTCGACTGACTCAGTAACGCACAGGTGAAACTAATGAAGCTAGGGACGTGAAATTGGGACAGCAGATTCCTTTTATGACCTAAGCGTCTTAAGGATTTGGGAAAAATCCCACGGGAAGGAGAAAACACGGGATCCACGAGGGCAACGCCACAGGGCGTAAGTAAGTAAGTAAGTAACAACTCTTTTTTGTACACCAATAAAAATATGCAACAAGTGACACAATGGATAAAAAAGTACAACTGCGTCTGCTAGGTTAATAATAAAAAGGTAAAACTCAAATCATACAAACAGAAGTTTGAACATCGGATCGAAAAAACTGGAACAAACAAATTAAAACACTTGATTACTTAACTGTTCAACGAATCTAGTTGCCATTATATTAGATAACGGCGCATTTATTTTGTGTTTCTTTTAGAAAATCATACCTACATAAAGTTATCTTGACTTTCGTTTGTGTTTTTTTTGCTAGTCTAAAACATAAATCACCAGTTATGTTATTTAAGAATCTAGATAGAAAAGTGTCCATAATATAAATAAATGTACCTATTGTATTTCAATAACATTCATAAGCCCGCATTTAATAAAAACTTTTTGAATTCTGATCAAGACTTGGACATACCTATATTATATATTAGGATAGTTATAGAAATCACGACATTGCAACTAAAATTATACCTATAGCATTACCTAGCAGCCGAAACTTAATAAAAGATGATAGTGTCTTAAAATTACTGTTAATAAACAAACTACATCATAAAGTGAAGTTCAAAGCTTATTTACCCAGTGCACAGCTGGCTAATCTTAATTCATATCCCGACATAAAAACTGCGCACGCGCTCCTCCGTCGGCCATCTGCCCATGCCAGCTAACTATCAATTACGGCATAACGCTCGAAGACCCAATTATGTCTCCTTGAGTGAAACAGGATACTAAAATGCAAATAATGCGACGAATGAAATTTGGGAACAGACACATGTAAACGAGAAATACCTTCACTGAGTGGCTCCTCTTCACGAAATATTTAAAATTTCATTTACTTTTTATTGACATCTCCAAATTAAATTTAGAAGGTAGATTCCATGGTGTACGGTAATTCTCACCTAACCGACCGTCTAGATAAATGAGTATAATATTTAAACAGTAGTAAAATACCATTGCCTATTCCGCATACACGCTAATTTATAATTACTTAATAAACCTATACCTATAAGTAATAATTACCAAAATTAAAAACTTAAATAACTTATCTAGTACATATGAATTTACGTTTATTTTTATTTAAGCCGGCCGGATGGTAGAATAAATATAAAGAACCACCATGTAAAATTGGTTCTTTTATTTACTCTGCTTATTATGATTTTATTTTATTTCGCAGAACCCTACCATTTTGCTACTTGTGGATGGTCAAGTTTTTAAAGCAGTTGCTAATTCAGAAGAACAGAAGTAGGTGTTTGGTGTAAATAGTGCAGCAATTCGGTGCCAGTATCCGACAGACGTACTCGTATATGGCAACCGGTAGCACGCGTCATGCTACTAGCCCAATTAGGAGCTCCTTCGAACGAGTCTGGACAACGTCCGTCTAACCGTGCCTTCAGAATGGATTATCTACTCGTATATATTTAGGGTTTCATACCTAAGTCTCTGTCTGGGTCTACCCGTTTTGGCTACCACAGCTGTTTGTTGTACTTCGATTTCGCACATACACAAAGACAGAAAGATTAATATTAACACAAATAAAACTCAAGCCTTTTATTCTCGAGGTATTCCATTTCTGCAAATACTCACGTTTCACCAGTAGGTATATTCTTTTTGGTAGGGGTTAAAATGATATGGACAAAACAAACCAATGATATCATCGACGGATTGGCATTCGAGAAGCTTTCTATTCTTTCTATTCATACCTAGATATTAATCAAGTCAAAAATAGCTAAAAATATCCATCAAAATGTTAATATCCAAATAAATCATCTTGTTACAGTAATTCGTCTGCGTCCTCGAACTTTCACCTTTTTGCCCTCCCTCTGAAAGTCTGGTCTGGGGTGCTTTATTCAAATAGCTATCAACCTGACGCGTCTAGATAATTCAATCCAATTTTAACATATGAAATGATAGCTTTAACTTTCTGAAACTCGACAGTTGTTACAAAACAGTACACAATCGGTCGGTAAGGTAATATAAGAATAATCGTCACATCTAAAAGAATAGGTACCCCAATTTTCAAATTATTACAGCATTGTTCTTGGAGAACAATTAAAATAAAGTAATGGAAATTTAGCATTATTTTCCAATTTAAAAGGAGTGGAAAAATTACTGGTCCAAATTTAGAAACGAAACATTTATCGCGTCACTTCAGTGTATGTCCATCTGTCTGTCAGAGCCATTTTATTCAGAGACTTTTGATGAAGAAAGTTGACATTTGGCAAAGATAAAGAAAGTAATGTTGTTATTGGTGTAGAGAGTAATAGTTTTGTTGTAATATTCAGTTTTTGTATAGACAATGGTGTTTTAAAAGTTCAACTAAGTACCTACGATAAAACCGTTTTCTAACAAAGTCACTGCGCTGAAAATACCTTAACAATGGCTTAAAATTCTGCTTTTACACTACCGTAAACATTATGTAAATGTTTCGAGACAACAGGGTGTTCTTGTCTTGATAAAAAACTTTATTATGTTGATCACAGGGCACAGACTTTGGCAATGTGGCAATAAGGAATTTTACTGCCTTTATAAATAATAAGTATATTTTCTCTTAAAAGTAATTTTGCCAAATAGAATTACTAAAAAAAATTATAAACGATATTCAAGCTCAGAAAAGCTATTTTGGTACAGAAATATAACGAATAAGAAATCCCTTGTTTTTAGTTTATTATTAGCCCTGTCTATCTAACTGACAGGTACTTAAGTCACCAAAAAAGAGAAAAAAAAATTTGTTTATTTATTTACAGATCTTGCTCAGTGGCGTGATGAAGCTATGTTCAGCCGAGGACTAATTTAGCCTGATGATGTTTATTTTTAACTATCTATCGAAGGTTTCGAGTTTCAGCTACGAAGCAGTAAAACTGTCTTTGCGGTGTTACTAATAGTGTATGGCATTATTTGAAACGGGCTGTATAGTATTATTGGCTTCTAGACTTGACCCAGTTTCCAGGGTTGCCACTAAATTACATCACGCAACTTTTTTAGCAAATTTTCCACCTGAAAATTTCGTAATAGAGCCCAAGAAATGTTTCTTTTGAAGTTAGAAAAATGTACTTACGAATAGGTACCTATTATTTCTTATGTTTATATTTTTTTGTGGGACACAATTAACACACGGTTTTGTCCCAATCTAGGCACAGCCTGTACTTACTATGAGTACTAAATCATCACTTAATGTAATTACTAATAAAACAAAATAGCGCGATCAGTAAATTCAAATGAAATCGTACGCAAATCTTCTCAATAAATGTGATTTATTTTATCCGATAGGTACTGATATATTTTACGCTCGAAAACATCTCGTTATCCCTCGATTTCTAATTTCGCAAATCGGATTTCGCGAATTCGTTCAAAACGCGCTCTTAAATTCGCCCATTTCCTGAAATATCGTTAAAACCTTTTTTTAATTTTTTGATGAGTTGATGACTGACGCAGTTGACCTATAACCTCTACGAATTTAATCGGCTTATGAATTGTGGGTACTTACCAACATTCCAAAAAAAATGCTTTTCGTCAATCTTGTCAGCTTCTTTATAACGGATGCAGCTGATGTTCGACATTACAAGTGATTTTATGACCAGTATACCTACATGAACCTACATATCTAATTTATATCAATAATTATGTATTTATAATATTTAATTTCAACAGATATTGAAAACTAATACAAGATTATTAGATCTATTTTAAGTTTTTGAAGAAGAGCGGATCACAGGTCTATGAGTACCAAATCTTCGCTGTAGGTAGACCACCCACGTGATATCAGCTTGTAGTGTGACCATGTAGGAATAATTCAAATATATTTCTTTTTTCGTACTAGGAAGTAAGAAGTATCTTTTTAGGGTATTAATTTCAGTACATAATCAAATCAATAGCATAGACAAAAACATAAAAAATAACGATAATTTATCTCAAATATTTAATTTACCTAACAACACCTAAACAAATGATGAGCGTTACATGTAGGCACTGGCCTAGGCAAATATTTTAATTGCTGTAAAAATAAATTAGTGTAAAGAGATATATTTTTATAATTGAATTTGTATATAAATCCTTTTTAAATTAAACCAACTCTTCTTCGTTTCGTCAATTTTAGATGAATATAATGCAAAGAGATTCGTTTCCGAGATTTTTAGATCTCTACAAATGATTAAAAAATTGCGACATGCGTAAAATTATCACCAATGATTTAATCTAAAGAATCGTTGCGCACGATTCGAAAATGTATCATTAGGGTACCTATATTAAACTAAAATTTTGGTAATAATTACAAAATCTGAAAGTTGTTGATGACGAAAAAAAAAGTCATAGGTACAGTTATAAATTATGATGGTGAAGTAGCAAACACTTAGATAATATGACGTTAATAACTCTTTACCTAATAATTGTGTATTCAAATGTTGTCACTCTAGCGTAATTATAGTTCAGACATTGATTAGCTTTGTGCACGCTATGAGAGACAGGATGCACTTTTGTCCACTCATCTTATTTTTGTACTATTTGTGTCACATATCAAAATTAACCGTTATTTATATAGGTTACATTACGGTCATATTTCTATTCCCACAGTAAATCTACCATGTATCTGTTTGATGAATTTATGAATTAAGACGTCAGTAGCGGACGCAAGACACAATAGGATTTATATTCTTACTAGCAGCGCCCCGCGGTTTCACCCGCGTAGTTCCCGTTCCCGTGGGAATATCGGAATAAAAAGTATCCTATGTCCGTCTCCTGGTTCTAAGCTACCTCCCCACCAACTTTCAGCCAAATCGGTTCAGCCATTAACGCGTGATGCCGTGACCAAGGGAAAAAGGGATTCATTTTTATATATATATATAGATTATGGTCCTCGGTTACCCGTGGAACGCTGACGCGTGACTGATGCGTGACTGACATTGGTTTTTTGAATTCAGGTAAATGTTATAAGTAAACAAATAAAAATATCACTTGACTACTCTGATAAACTCTAACTTAATAATTAAACATGTTCATGAGCGGTGACGATTCATCTGCTCGTTCGCTACTCGTATCACTTCACTATCACTACATAGTAAAAAACAAAGTCGCTTTCTCTGTCCCTATATCCCTATGTCCCTTTGTATGCTTAAATCTTTAATACTACGCAACGGATTTTGTTGCGGTTTTTTTAATAGATAGAGTGATTCAAGAGGAAGGTTTTAGTGTTAGCATTGCAGCCGTGCGAAGCCGGGGCGGGTCTCTAGTAGAATACAAAAAAAAAAGTGGTTCCAAACTGTATCAAGCATTTTTGAAACAGATATATTGCAATATTGACAAAGTCAAATCTCAATTTAGCGAGATCATAATAAAATAAAAATTAAGTAAAACTACCTTAAAATGATATTTAACTTTGTAGACTTCTTAACTAATTCAACGAGCGATTGAATATCAAATCGTGGAGACCATGGTAACGAATGCACAACAAGGGGATTGTGACATCAAGAACAAAAGTAGGGTGTATTTTGTACAAACCCACCCGGATCGCTAAAAGCCTCCATTTTCTACAGAGAATAAAATATTACTAAGTCAGTATCAAGGGGAAAGCCTCAAAGAAACAGTTTTAATTCATTTAAAACCTTACCCCGACTTTCTGACAATATAAATGGCCAAGAGATATTTCTATGAATCTATTTTTTTATAAAGAGGAAAGATAAGTATTTAGGTTGACTTTTTTTACCGTCTGGAAAAAAATGTGGTGTGATAGGTAAACAAGTGTAATAGATTCATTTGGAAATGTTAGTTAAAAAAATTTATTTCTCAAAAAATGTTTGCTTAAACTAATATACATTACTCAATTGTAGTCAATAATACACACTAAAATATTTGAAATAGTATTTTAAAAAGAAACAGGCTCGTAGCTTCCATTTATGCGCAATGTACCTACAACCGCCAGCTGCGCGTAGTATTCTAGATTTTGTAAATTGCATTAAACATGACTATAATTAACAATTAATTTCGTGTATAACTTCGTCTCTAGATACCTTATACGTCATATTTTTTTCCAGACGGTAAAAAAAGTCACCAGTTTATAGTAGTAGTTGTAATTATATATATTATATTATGAATTTTTCAAAGTAGTTCCTAACATGAGGTACACACGGGCGGAAAATAGTGCTATAGTACAGGTAGAAAGTATACATTTATTGAAATCGGCAATACCTACGTTTTCACATGGTTTTGCTATCAAAAGAACAGTTTAAACAGTTAACTTAAGGCTGGGCAGATGTATTATTATATATTGGGGTACCCACTTTTTACTAGTGTGTTTTCTTACCACTGGAGAGCTCGTGGAGGTTCACACATTTTACTTTTTACCTACACTGTTCGTATTAAAATCACCGTAGAGGTAAAACTCGCACTACAAGTGTAAAGCAGCATGTGTTCTCGGCTGTACCCCTAAACGACGTTAAGCCAAAACCAGTAAGATACCAAAATATAGAGGCTTCTAAGTAAAATTTCGTGTTTCCACATAAATCGACGTAAAAAGAATCGCCTGTAAATGTAGGGGTACGCACATCATGTATCGATCACTTGTTAACCCCTATCACTGAGCTGCCTAAGTTATTTACAAGTAACCTTTTCACCCCTACGCACATATTGGTATAATAAATGTATTATAATGTTATGCTTGCTTGTAAGAGTAGATACATTTTCGAAAAAGTTCTTTGGAATTTATACGTATAAAGTTAATTTGAGTTGCAATGTTTAGAAGGTGGTGTGGAAATTTGAGGTCATTTTAGCTCTAAAAAGTCGGTGAAGTTAGCTATTCTAGATTCAAAAACAGAAATATAAAATATCTGTAGATTGGGTGATAGGTAAGTATACACAGACATGACACATGTACACGTCAATAGTACTATTCTTGCATCTAGATAGGAGCATCCCATTACCAGCTCCTTTCTCTTGACTCTGCCCAACGCCAGGCAGTTCGTATCTATCGAAGATCCCTTACCTCTCTATCGTCGTCTCCCACAGTCTATACAATGGTGACCCACACGTTTTTATCACCGCAACTCGAGCCATAGAAAGGATACCGGACACACGCGGTCTTCGCGATTTTTATTTCCGCGCCCCAGTTAAAATGAATAAGCTATAATGTTTTCCCTTTGTGTAATAGTTCTGCAAAAGGCGTACTGTTAACGGATTTCTCAAAGGTCGGCTACACATTAGTGTCCTCTAGTGTTGCAGATGTCCATGGGGAGCGTAACCATATATCTACCATCAATGGCTAATCTGCTTGTTAGCCTGGCATATAAGTCAATGTGCAATATAACAAAACTCATTTACTTATATGAGATCTCCTGCGACATGGTCTTCATACATGATAAAGATCCATAATGTGCATTAAGTAAGACATGTCACAAAGTCAACATTTTTGTTTGATAAATAAATAGGACAACTTTAAAAAATTACCTAGTTACTTACTTATGCAATTTGATTCCCTTTTCTTTTTGGTAGAAAAATAAATAAGTACCTATGTAAGACTACAGATTTGGAAAATTGTACAAATATTATATAAAATGTAAATTAAATTTATTCTACCTTGATTATAAAGGAATCATCCTAAAACAGTCATAGCCCGCTGAATATTATTCTCTATTTTATTGTCATAAATAATTCTCGTTTTGCAGACTTTCGGCATTATTAAAAGGGAAAACCTTTTCTGACCCTCGCAGTATGTTTTACCTACTTATGATGTAATAAAAAATGTTATATACAGGGAGTACAAGGTGCATAGCTAAGTAGGAAAAGCTTGAAAGAATTAGATCTCTTCATTGACATAGTTTTGCGAGTATTTTGATGACAAACAATTTGGAGCAACAAGAGCAGTGATAGCCCTGACGGTTAAGGAGCCGGCCGAAAATCAGTGAGGCTCGGGTTCGAATCCCGGCATGTACCAATGAGTTTTTCAAAAACTTACGTACATATTTATCACTAGCTCGACGGTGAAGGAAAACATCGTGAGGAAACCCGCAGGTCTCAGAATTAATTCTGAGACATGTGTAAACAGACCCGGTCCGGCGATGGGCTCATCACCTATCACGTTTAGGGGTCCAATATATCTCGTGAAATGTGGGTATATCCAGTAATGGAATACCTCTGCCTACCCCCTCGGGGATAAAAGGCGTGAGAGAAACGATTATATCTACGCTATTTACACTCTACCTCTACTTAGTTGAGGAAAATGATATGCTTTTATTAATTGATAACGTATCATTCATTATTCATTTATTCTGAATTAGAAGGGTAATATTTTCAAGTAGGTAGGTATAGTATCGTATAGTTATGCCTATTTTGTTGTCGCAACCTGTAACTTAAAAAGTTAGTGTGAGGTGTCTTTATCCGTGGAGTGAAAAGTCATACTAAGTAGGTAGTATTAAATATTCTGTGAATTTATGTGGCGATAGGCCTCCTTTTATACTGGACTGCATCAGAACAGTAACGTATTACCTATAGGTACGGTCAGTGCTTTCTACACGCGTCCGGGTTTTAATAATTATGTTCCTCTTCATATGCATAATTCCAAAGTAAATTTACATATATAAATACGAACAACCACTAACAAACGTACTTACTGACTCATCATGACATCTCCGAAACTATAAAGCCTAGAAACTTGAAAATAAATAATAACAATCAATAAATACACCGATACAACAACCTATTTTCCTTAGACTTAAATACCGTAACATCTATATCACACTTAATTATGATAATTTACATCTCTAGCATTTTGTTTTACAAATCACTATCATTAATTCAGTCTTTGTCCCATTAGGCGAACAGCGAGACTCGCGTTAAACGAATACGCCGACTCCCATAAAAGACCTTGATGTTGGGATCACCTCAACCCCAAGATTTGTGACCCTTAATTACGTTCCCGGACCACCCAAGTGGAGTCGGCTCGCAAGTAATGTCCAACTTAAAGGTATAAAGCCCATTAGAAGAGTACATTTAAATGACGCCATAATTGTATTTAAAGTCAGCTCAGAAAGTAATTATTGAGGTTTCGTCTTACCTGTACCTTAATTATAAATACTATATAGTACCTAAAAAAATGCATCTCTACGTTGGCGTTACAACTTTCTACCAGACTAAACCAGAAGAAAAGTTGTTTTTTTTTCGGGTGTATGTATATACATAGTTGTGTAGTTTGTGCGTATAATTTCTTTGGCGCAGTCAAGTCAGTCCTTAACGGCTTAAACAACTTAGAAATGCGAATAATCGCTAGATTTGTCTTTATCTTCGAGGTACAGAGACTTCATACGAGTTTTTTACCTGACTGTAGGAAAGATAATATATTTTTATTTGACTGCACCAGAAGGTTACCTAATGTTTTTCGGGTGTATGTGAATATATATCATTTAGTTAGAGTCAGACCACTAGCCTAAACAGTTTAGAGAATTTTAAAGTGCGAGGCGTCGCAAATTCGAATCAAGATTCGTCTTCATCTCGAAGGGTTGGCCAAGAAGAAAGGTAAAATTGTTTTAAATATTTTCAGTGCTTTGCACAAGAAGTATTATTAGTTTTTTAAATTCACATGTCCATTTAGACTGAATGAATATTTCACCTTGGTTTTCTTAAGATAAAATCTCGCCCTTTCACTAGCAGGTAAAGTTGAAGAGAGTTTCATAGACAAATATTTATATATCATGTGACTGAAAGTTATCTTCTGAAATTCTCGGAGGAGATTCACCCTCGCCCTTCTTAACGTGCCGGTAATGACAAAGTGGTTTAGTTAGTTGCCCTCCTCTGATCGAAATGCTAATAATAGATCCAAAGAAGTATGATACAGAGTTAAAAGTGTGATCATTGGTAATTATTTAATATTAATTCTAAGCTAGATTCCACCAACTAAGAAGGTCGCTACAACTCACCTAGCAGTTCAAGAAACATTTATGTGAGATAGTAGCTTATGTATATCTTACGCCGGCGGAAACCTAATCATTTCATTATGTTAATCAATCATATCTTCTTCTATTAACAAATTATTTCGTAATCCATAAATAATTTTAGATAAAAATATATACTGATACCAAATTGACCATACAAGAAGGATTATACAGACCAATAAAAAAAGTAGAACTTATAAAATATGCCTGTTATTTATCCTTTCTGCCGCCTATGTAATTGGTCCCAGAATTGATTCGAGAGCATAAGATGTATTGTTTATCAGTAACAGCAACAAGGTGCGTCGATGGACTGACAACCTGTCACGTTTAGGGGTTCAAAAATTTACTAATGAAAAGTGGGTTTATCCAGGAATGAAATACCATTACAGTTAAACGAGTGAGCATATTTACTATTTTTCAACATTATTTCCATTTCGTATGTACCTACTCCACAACAATAACTGTAAAAGGTAAAGACGCAATCGTTTCGTTACTTTCAATAAAAACGACAGCTGAATTCCTGATGATTTATATAAAATCTTCCAAACCTTATACAGAAAGTCCTCAGCCATGTTGACCCAAAAAAGACACGGTGATAGATGACTTTATACTGCACATAAGGTTTGGAGTTATTCCTATACCACAATGGCATCATGATTCAGGAAATCTAATATTATTATGTTGATGTCCACTTTGTTGGCTTGGGTGGTGACTCGCCATGTGAAAATCTGGCAGCTCGGCGAGTTTACTACTTTTAATTTATTTGATGGTACACTGACCTTAAGATTTTAATATTTGTCAGCCAGATTACCACACCTGAAACTGATAGTAGAGCTTTCCAACTCAGGGGAATAGATGGGAATATAAAAAACCAGTGTGCTACTATCTGTGTTAAAAAAATTAAATGTCTAGAGATGACCAAAACTATTCCTAAACTATTGAGCAACTCGAATCTACGTTTGTCATTCTCGTGAATTTATTAAAGTAAGTAGGTACTAAACTTAACTTGCGTCTATTTGATTGAACTGCCTTACTATTAAACAGAGATGTAAACTAAGTAAGTATTCAACTTTATTTATCATTCGACAGTAACTTCTTTAACTGTTAAACCCAAAACATTTTGTAAAGACAAAAGTTTTTTGTCAGAACTGTTAACATCCTAATTGCTTCGTCTCCGGTGCCGATAAGAACATAATTATGACACAACGCAAAGACGCCTCGGCGTGCCCAGGATAAGAAACGTCTCACCACCATTTCTTTTCTCATGTGCCACCAATGCACTAAAATTGTTGTGTGCTCTTCGTCATGGACGGACAAACAGCGGACTTGGCACCCTTTTGCTACGGTACCATAAAAACTACCTACAGAGAAACGTACGTTCGGCATTACGAAAATATAATAGTGTGTGTTCAAAAAAAAACTAATAAACTTTCATAAGTACTTATAGCATATTCTCAAAGAACTTCAAAGGCATGAACAAACGTATAAACAAATTAAGTAGGACTTTCATACAAACTAACAATCCCCGAGTCCGACCTTCTTACTTTTTTTCACGACGAACGACCTTACTCAATCCAAAAATTAAATAAAAGTCAATACTATTTGCCCTATTCACAGGAGAAGTTGGTCAATGTTTGTAGATTGGACTAAAACTTCACGAAATTGCAGACATTTATTTACGGGTATCGCAGGTATAATGCATATAGTGAAACAAGGCCTGGCTTGAATGCAAAACAGATCTGCGATATGCGTGATGGTTCAAAAACAAACAGTACCCAACTCTCTGTACTGTCGTGAAGCGGCCAAACGGAACGAACATCGCGCGAACGGAGACAAGCCGAACGTCGATCTTTATTCAAACAAGCAACATGCCTGAGTATTGCCACCCTTTACCAGTACTTGCAATAATTAAGGTAAAACCGAAATAGTTTTAATGACTATTTAGTCCCTTGTAGTCCTTGTTTTTTTTAATTGTATAGAGACATTTTTATAACATAGTCTGTTTTTGTTGTGTTGCCCCTTGAAGAAATTAAATATATTAAAATAGTATTGACAATTATTGATGCCAGGCCAAAGTTTAATTAATTACCGCATATAAATGTGCAAATCCAGCGCTGTCTTTATAAAACAAAAAATCTACGTTGATAATAATAATAATACTTAATGTTATAATAATAATAATGAGATAAGGCAATCTCAACTTTTGTAATCTTCACCTCGTCTCATTTTCTAGAGTAAAATTCGTTCGCAGAATCTTCAGCCGCTGCTGTGGCAACACTCTCACGCACTGCGCTCCGTTCAGTCCGGTGGTGGCCGCGGGCGAGGCGGCCCGTGTGGTGCGCGCCTCGCGTCCTTTTGTTTTTGATAAGTGCATTGTTGTATTCCATCCGACAGCGCAATCGATACGATTTTCGAATGAAACTACTCGGCCTAAATCCTTTATAATATTAGTGCTAAACAAATCGAGTTACAATAAAGTGTTGTATCCTTAGATAGATAGAACAAAAAGGTGACTTATTGACAAGTGAAACTCTACAGTACCATTCCTACACAGGACGATTCAAAAGTTTTTGTTATTGTACTGTGAACAAGTGATCTTTGTTTTAAGGGAAAGCATGCAAATCAATAACCAAGAGGAAACTAAGGTGTAAGCTGAGGAGCTCTTACCGTGTGGTTTATTAGTCGGTTGCATATTGATTGCGCCTCCTCTGGGATCACAAGATATTGTCATTTAATTACGGTAAGTTAAGTGCATAACTTAATTACTTCTTAGTCAGATATGTAGAAAAGTTGTTATTTAAATGGTATGTCACTTCAAGGCTTGTTGTTAGTTCTCTGACTAATTAATAAATAGTTTTGTGCCAAAATCCAAAGGTAGCATATTACAAAATTCATTCAGTATCATGTATTTTTCATTTTTAATAATTTATACTCGTATAAGCTTTTACAGGTGCTTATCGAAATCAATGAAAATTACGAAAATTGAAGAAATAACAACCGTCAAGATAACATTCCCAAGATTCATTCAGTCATCTATTCAGTTATAAATGTCTAAAAATGCCTTAATTCCTTCAAAAACTATCCTACTTAATCCATCAATGCTGCCTGAAAATAATATAATGTTGTCTTCATTTGTTGACACAAGAGAACATCTTAATAAAATCTATTTTAATCCTTTTGTAATGGTTTCCTTTTTAAGATAAATAACATAAACCCCCCTGACCTACATCCTGCAGCTTCTACCTTCCTTTGACCTAAATCCATCCCCTCTTATTTAAGCGACACGTTACATTTGAACTGATGATTTATCTGAAATGGAAATAAAGCTATGGATATCATCAAACTTTTCATTTCACATTCATTTCTATTCATAATAGGTTATGTAGAGTTCTTTCATACACCTACGACTTAGGTTTTTCGTACCTCATGAACTGAACATGAATCTTTAAAGTTATCTTATAAAAAGAACCTGCCACTACAAGAGGTTGGCAACAGCATCCATTAACCATGGAAAAACCAAGAGCATATTTTTTCCTTTTGCACACAGCGATACCTGTTTGCCAGGTCAGATACTTTCGGGTCCACAAGTTGATTTCCGAAACAAAAACAAAAGCGTAGCCACATCAAATCGGATTGTGCGAATCGAGTGTTTACGAAACTTTAAATCGCATAAGATCAATTGCTAGGTCGACCTTTTCAAATCTTCTTTATAAATAAAACAAAAGTTACCGTTACACGGGCCATGTGTCATTTTGTTTTGAAAATATTGCGAACTGTTTGGATTGGCATTCTAAGAATGGTTTGCAAAAGAAATACTTCGGCGATTTGCACGTTACGAGACGCTCAAGTGATTTCTTGCAAACTGATTAAAGCCTTGCCAATAAATATAAATTTTATAAGAAATTGGCTTCAGTGATGACAGTTATCAGTGGTATTTGTAATACTCACACTAATCCTTTACATCGAGCAGTCACATAACACAAATTAACTTTGTGGAACACCCGTTCACCGATCAAACCACTGACTATAGATAACATCGCTATTATTGCCTAAGCATTTTCTGTGGTCGTTAATTTTAAGGGATTTACAAAATGTTTTTCTGTAAGTACTTTATGGTACCACAACTTTGCAATTTTAGCATTACTACATACCTACCTATCAAATTTTAATGATTTATACAGATAGCAGCAATATGCATCTAAATGTAAAAAGCTAAATAATCTTTTGGCTTCTGAACGTTAGTAAAATTTACGCGGGTGGAAACGATTGCATTGTATAGTTATCTTGGTTCACTCTGCCGCTACCTGCACGGCCTCGGAGGCGAGCTTCGCTGGCGGACAACAATAGGACTGCAAGCGAGAACGTAACCGACCGCAGGCAGAGCAATCTTGTACTTATATCTCTATAAATTCCCGCTCTTCGGATCTATACTCAACGCGATTATAATTTTATTGGATAACTGCGTTCTACTTTTATCAAAATTACCATTTCTTTTAAGGTACACGTCACCTATTTCGTACCGGACACACGGCATGCAATTTTCCATAGTTTGGCAATTTTCCAATATGCCGGGGGTCTAATAGCTGACCTCTGGAATCTTTACTTTGAAAAATGGGACGAGCATCCTAATACTTCGTTTTCGACGCCATAATGCAGCGTATACGACTAAATTTAATTTATATTATTTAATAAATACCTAATATAAATTAAATGTAGGTCTGACTGAGGCATTAGTCTCATCTATAATTTACGAAATTTCTAGCAGTTGCAACGTTTCTGTTGACATTACGAACAAACGGTGCGTTTGTCGCGAATTATTTGCTTGTTTTTGCTAAAATCTTGAACAAATTTCTCTACCTTATTTATTGTTAACGAGAGAGAAATTTTGCGCAGTTGTGAGCACACCTGACCGCTTCGAGGGGAAGCAACCAGTTTCGCCACCTGGCCACATGCATGACAAAATCACTCCTTGCCAGCTGTGCCCACATGGATAATTTAAATCGTCATCATGTGTACATGAAATACTTTATGAAAATGTCTATTCTAACATTTTAGTGCTGTGTTTAGAACATCATAAACTAGTAAATTGAAAACACTCTCGATAGTTTGTTATATATGAGAACCATTCTTTCAACATTTCTCGCTGCAAATGTTGTAAATTTAAAATGTTATTATGTGACGGCTGATGGAAACGAGCCATAAACAACAGAAGAAAATCTCACTGACTAACTTGAAAAGAAAGCGGTATGCATTGAGTGATCGATAACTTTGAAATGCAATTATCGTTTCTCGACATTCAATTAATTTCTTCACTGCACAGACTTGGTTGACAGACACCGACGCTGCTCCCATTGTTTTTTACAGCCACACATACACACTTTCTATGATGATGCGGTCGTATTCAATATCTTCACTTTACGAAACTTTCGAATGACTCATGAAGTATTTTGAGATTGCGGAGAAAGATTTGGCATAAGATTAAGTAATAAAACGCGGCACCCACTTAACCGTAACAATTAGTTAGAAAGTGTCATATGATTAAGCTTTACTTCTTTAGATGATAACATTTCGTAGTAAGTCCATTGCGTCCATGTCATTAGTTTCTTCACACCATTTGCAGAGAACCTTTCTGTTGACAATAGCGGTGTTCGTTCAATTGCATCCTTTGTTACCTAATAATATGACATTTGCGCAAGTGCCCTTGTCTGTGTGCGGGTATGTTTTGAGAATACTGAAATATGTTGTTCTAAACGTTATACGAGAATTCCAGAAACATAAATCCTCCTTAAATCTCTAGTTTTGTTTTTAAAATTTTTTTGTTTGTCCTTCTACCGCTTCACATGCATACCTCATCCCTGATTCACCCCATTCGTATTCTGACGCGTTATGGTCCGCTTTGTGGTCAGAAATTCCAATGCTTCCCGTGATTCATGCTTCTTTATCCGGGACTCTTAGTCTATTCCATATACATATACATTAAAAATATACCTTGATCGAAACTGACGTACGATCTCACAGAAAATACACGCTACACGTGCTCCCCGTCCGTATTACGCGTCTCTGTCATATTATCAAGATTTATCAAGATTATCACTATATGATACACATAATAGTTACATAGAAATTTATTCATTATCAAAGCAACGTAACACTTGTATAGGTAAAAAAAACTAAGTTACATATATTTTAAGTTATGTTATGCGTGATATGCCGTGTTTAAAGGTGCTTGCAATCGTTCGCTCATAAATTTCGTAGGCTAGCGTGAGGTTTACGATATCAGCAGTCTAAATCTAAAATAGCCTAAATTTACTGTACCCGAAACTGTTGGTATTCCAGAAAATGTTTGGTTAATATTATGCTGCATTCGTTCTCATTACAGCGCACTGTAATTTAGGTCATGTTTATCATAAACTTGAGATATCCTATATTTGGAATAATACTTAGGTATACAATACTGATATCTAAGTACAATGTAACTAATTGGGGCAGCAAATATAATGAATTTCAAATAAAGTTAATAACTAAACTGTTAAGTACCTTTAATAGTGATAAGAAATGGTATTGGTTTATCGGTAGGTAGTAGTAATAAGTTAAATAATTGAAATCAGGTTATTGTCATCAGAAATCATACAGAAAGTTATGTGTTTTTTTTACAAATATGATATAAAACAATAAAATTAATACAACCTCTGGCTTTGTGTATATTCTTTTCCTCGGATTTGTTTCTAGACCAAAACCTAATATATTTTTCTTATTAAAAGTTTTAATTGGGACATTTGCCATCATTCCCAAACTTTTGCCATTAAAGCGAAATTATTAGCTATCGAGTTCCTTCATCCTGCAACTTTGTTCTTCTCTGCAATAGTTTATGTGTGTATTTATTAATTTCACATACATCAATATACAACGCGTAACAGAATAAGCACAATTCCTCATACACCCCGATCAGTATATTAATAATATTTATAAAATAAGATGCCTTCCTGCATGTGTCTAACCAATTTTCTTAAATAAAGAGCAATAATAGTACGATTTCAAATTCAGCTATGCTATAGCTGAATTTAGTGCTACCTATGGAAATTCATTTTTCGAAAAAATTTAACACTTTAAAAATAGCTGAAATTGAGAAAAAACTAATTTCAGGAATTGGGCTTATTCTGTTACGTATTGTATAGACATATCCATATATTATTACATATTTACTAAAAAATACCAATGATACACTACTAAAATATCTTCTATTTCAATACTCGAACCATCCGCG
This sequence comes from Ethmia dodecea, assembly GCA_963855545.1. NCBI lineage: Eukaryota > Metazoa > Arthropoda > Insecta > Lepidoptera > Depressariidae > Ethmia > Ethmia dodecea. The sequence continues at coordinate 7,270,078 of OY979449.1, forward strand.
GACGCAAGCTAAAGTAGGTACACTGCTTAACTAACGCAAGGCAAGTGGCCAGAATTCGACTGTTTTCCCACGCGACAGTGTTCCCAGCCCACGCTTGTTACATTAGACCATCGGTGCCAAGTGGCAAATACCCGGCTAGTATTGTTCATTGACAAAATGAGCGGTCGTTTAATACCAAACATATAACGGGTCTGATTAGGCTATTATGATGAAGTCTTCGATGTCACTATTGCCGATTTGAAAATTGGTACACATAGCGTTAGATATAATTATAATATCTATCTTCTTCTATTTTTTTTGAGTTCATCATGGGACGCGGATGTTACTTATTTATAATATACTAACTTTGACCTGCGACATCGGCTGCGTTTAGGTATAAAAAGTGCCCTGTCTTTTCTCAAGATGCCAGCCATCTCCCTGCCAAATTTCTTGAATATCAATTCAGTAGGTTAGCTGTGAAAAGGTAATAGACAGGAAAAGTTACTTTCACTTAAGTATATAATATTAGAAAGAAAGCAGAAATACTCGTAATCCTGTAGACATTTTTTATATATTTATTGTAAGCGAGCCCTAAAGTTTCAAAATTTTCATCAATTATGAATAATTAATGAAAATTTAAGAATCAAGATTTTTATTACGATTAATCTTAGGTCCTACGCAGTCACAATACCTCTCCTGCAATTAATATTCTTATCATTACGCTAGACACGAAATAATCGAGACTACTTCAATCAATAATTTAAGGCAATAAATAATAATCCAATTTGACACAGATAAATTGAGCAAACGTAAATTCTCTATTACACGCAACGGAAGGTAAATACTATTACAATTGGTCACGTAACTAGTAGTAATTGAGCATTGAGTAAGTCGACTGCGTATACAGCTTCACAGTTACCGACAATTTAAAAACTTCGGTGTCTTTAAGATTCAAATTTTCTTTTTACGGTCAACCTTTTTGAACAACATGCGGCGAGAGGTGGATTTTAATTAACCTAAAAAATGACATATTTCAAATGCTTATTGATAAATCTACGAGTACGTCCTCCTTCAGTCTATTGACACCCATTATCGTAATGTAAAATCGAAAACAAACTAAATAGGTAAAAAAAAATTCATTACGAAAACTGATTGCAAAGTTTGAACAATTGAGACAAATTAAAAGTTTTCAACTCAAAAGTTTTCCTAAGGGTATTCATTGTGTAATTATGAGTTTTACTGAGTTCTTGGAATCTCTTTTGTTAATTACTCGCTTTAATGTAATATCAATAAAAGTCCTTTTCATTTTGTTAAATAATGGCAATTCCTAGATTACAGATTTTATTGTATAAAAGAAATTATCAAAATTTCGACAGGCAACGTACAGCTATATTCAGATTGAAATACTTGAGTAACCTAATATTTTAGGAAGCTTTGTAATTTTCACAAACAAACATTTGATTATAATCTACAACACTGGCTGACAGACACCCAACAGCCTAAACCAGTGGGTTTAGTTAGAAGCATGAAATTTTGCACAGGAGCTCTTATAATATTAAGTAGGTAAGCACAAATACAGGCTTTTTGAAAATTAATCACCAAATTTTTCCATGTGTTACATATTACTATTTGAGGGCGTTTATAGAATATCAGGGATTGAGAAGATTTATCTTTTGCCTGCAATTTTGTCTACGTTCCCGGATAAAAAAGTTGCCTATATCACTTTCCGGGTATCCAACTATCTTAATGCAAAAATAATCTTCTCGATCCGTTGCCCGGTTGCTAAGTAAATAAAAGAAGGATAACCCAACAAACGCACTACGGCATTTATAATGAGAGATCTAATTATACGTAGATGAATTTAATGTATTGAATTTGTTGAGGTATTTTACATGAAACAAAAAGAGCAGTGAACGGGGACAGAAGGTTCCCACTTGAGACGTACTTGACATTTGCCCTGCAAGTATTTGAGTGGCGCGTTTCCCACAGAACTATGATTTTATTATTACTCGTTAAAAGCTCAAAATAAAATAATTTAAATCTATATGTAATAATATTTGACGACTAGCGGATGCCCAGCGGCGTTGCCCGCGCGGATTCCGTTTATTCCCGTTCCCGTGGGAATTTCCGAAAATCCCTTCATAGTGGTTGCCTACGACATATTTAAGACACCTACATATACCATACTACAAATAGCGGGTGCCCAGCGGCGTTTTCCCGCTTGGATTTAGTTTATTCCCGTTCCCGTGGGAAATTCCGAAAATCCCTTCATAGTGGTTGCCTACGACATACTTAAGACACCTACATACCATATTTCAAATAGCGGGTGCCCAGCGGCGATTTCCCGCTTGGATTTAGTTTATTCCCGTTCCCGTGGTAATTTCCAAAAATCCCTTCATACCAATTTCCTATGACATATCAGACACCTTCATACCATTTTTCAAGTTTCTATGTGTTATCGTTTCGGAGTAGTACGTATTTCTCTTTTTAACCAGTTTTTTTATTTTCCCGCGGGAATGAGATATTTTCCTGGAATAAAAAGTACCCTAGATGTTGACCAGGGTACTCAGTTATCTCCATACCAAATTTCATCAAAATCCGTCCAGTAGTTTTTGAGTGATGCGTGCACAACCAGACAGACAGACAGACAGACAGACAGACAGACAAAAATTCCAAAAATTGGCGTTTCGGTATCTATATCGATAACTATATACACTACCGTTAAAATTTTCAAAAAATATTTAATGTACAGACACGGCCCCGTTAGAGTTTTATTATATGTACTAGCGGGTGCCCAGCGGCGTTGCCCGCGTGGATCCCGTTTATTCCCGTTCCCGTGGGAATTTACGAAAATCCCTTCATAGTGGTTGCCTACGACATATTTAAGACACCTACATACCAAATTTCAAATAGCGGGTGCCCAGCGGCGTTTTCCCGCATGGATCCAGTTTATTCCCGTTCCCGTGGGAATTTCCAAAAATCCCTTCATACCGGTTTGCTACGACATATAAGACAGCTACATACCATTTTTCAAGTTTCTAGGTGTTATCGTTTCGGAGTAGTACGTTTTTCTCTTTTTAACCAGTTTTTATATTTTCCCGTGGGAATGAGATATTTTCCTGGAATAAAAAGTACCCTAGATGTTGACCCGGGTACTCAGTTATCTCCATACCAAATTTCATCAAAATCCGTCCAGTAGTTTTTGAGTGATGCGTGCACAACCAGACAGACAGACAGACAGACAGACAGACAAAAATTCCAAAAATTGGTGTTTCGGTATCTATATCGATAACTATATACTCTACCGTTAAAATTTTCAAAAAATATTTCATGTACAGACACGGCCCCGTTAGAGTTTTATTATATGTATAGATAGATAGATAATATCATGGTATAGTGAGTCCCATCATTCAATATTTAGAAATCGTGTAGAGGGGTTGAATTTGAGGTAGGTATTTAATTTGTAATTTGAATTAGGTACCCATAATATAACGAGAGAATGTAATTCTATGGACAAACTTCCACCTGTTTACTGCCAACAACGAAAATGATGTTGATGATGAAATTTTTGACACATTTTTTGAAATTTTAGACATTTTGACACTTTTGACTTTTTTGACATTTTTGACATTTTAGTGATTTTTGACCTTTTTGACATTTTTGACATTTTTTGACCTTTTTGACATTTTTACATTTTTTGACATTTTTGACATTTTGACATTTTTAAACATTTTTATCATTTTTTGACCTTTTGACATTTTTGAAATTTTTGACACATTTTTTTAAATTTAAGACATTTTGACACTTGACATTTTTGACATTTTAGTGATTTTTGACCTATTTGACATTTTGACCTTTTTGACATTTTTGAGATTCTTGAGATTTTTGAAATTTTTGACCCACGGGTCTGAAATTAGATATTTTGACATTTTTGACATTTTAGTGATTTTTGACCTATTTGACATTTTTTGACATTTTGACATTTTTGACAATGTTTGACCTTTTGACATTTTTGAAATTTTTGACACATTTTTTGAAATTTTAGACATTTTGACACTTGACTTTTTTGACATTTTTGACATTTTAGTGATTTTTGACCTTTTTGACATTTTTGACATTTTGTCATTTTTTGACATTTTTGAACTTTTTGTCATTTTTGGCATTTTGACATTTTTGACGTTTTTGACATTTTTGACATTTTTGACCTTTTTGACATTTTGACATTTTTGACATTTTTTGACCTTTTTGACATTTTGACATTTTTGACCTTTTTGACATTTTGTCATTTTTTGACATTTTTGTACTTTGTCATTTTTGACCTTTTTGACATTTTGACATTTTTGACGTTGACGTTTTTGACATTTTTGACATTTTTGACCTTTTTGACATTTTTTGACATTTTTGACCTTTTTGACATTTTTTGACCTTTTTGACATTTTGACCATTTTTGACCTTTTCGACATTTTTGACATTTTTGAAATTTTTTGACTTTTTTGCCATTTTGACATTTTTGACATTTTTTGACATTTTTGACATTTTTGACCTTTTTGACATTTTTGACATTTTTGACATTTTTGACATTTTGACATTTTTGACATTTTTTGACCTTGTCATTTTTTGACCTTTTTGACAGTTTTGAGATTTTTGAAATTTTTGACCCACGGGTCTGAAATGCCCAGTCCCTTTTGACCCACGGGTCTGAAATTCAAACTCGATCGAGGTATTGACCTAAGGTATCTACTGACCGAATTTGAAGTCAATCGGTCCAGTAGATCCGGAGATATCCTGTCGACAGACACACAGACACACAGATACACAGATACACAGACAGACATCTTACTCAAATCATTAACTTCCTCTTATAATGCTACGCAGGAGGAAGTTAATAACCCAACCATAATAAATCTAAAATTTATAAAAAAATTATAGATGTCGTCTATTTATAATTATGATCTCTCCAAAAATCTATTGAATGTCTTACCTAAATCGATAATTATTTAGTTGCAACTTACTAAATTAGAAGTAAAGCCAACAAAAGCAATACAGGGATGGGAGGTATATTTACAGAGTTAATAAATTATTAACACTACTCACTGATTGGCATTAGAATTTAAAAAGTAATACTTCTTTTTTCTCTACTAATTCTTCAAATGTGTGATGAAATTCATGTGTAAAGAAACACATTACATGCTGTATTACATTGTAACTACAGGAGCTCTTCGAATTACAGGTCTCAGCACGAAAAATCATAAATCGCATAAGAAAATTACTAATAATCTAAACGGTTGGACGGATGTTTAAGGGCGAGGCCTAGTATCAAAGGCTACACTTTTATCCGACTGCGACAAAAAGAGGATTTTTAATTGCTTCTACATGCAGACGAGTTTTTGGTGGTTGGTGTACCTACTTGTGAAATAGACATCTACTCGGACGCTATTTGTATCATATAAAGCCGCGATCAGAGTACTCGGATGTCAGTAACGAATCAGTGGATCTGATTGCTGACTTGCACGAGCGAACTCCGTCCGAGCGAGCTATTAGGTATATTGATAACACTTTAATCATATAAATAGATAGGTGAACTAGTTGTTTTACGAGTACATATACCTTCAAGTATTGCTATACCCATATTGTTTGCACTCGGATTGTCTCAACCCAATTTATTATGCAAATCTTTGAGCTTGTCTCATCTTAGGTTTAATTTAGATAAACGACTTTTCAGGTAGGTACTCGTAAATGTTTGTATAGCTATCCAAAAAGGATTGCTATTGAATTGAACAATGCGTTTACCTTCTTTATATTATGTAGTAATAGCCCGGACAGAGCAGTGATAGCCCGGACGGTTAAAGAGCCGGCCTAAAATCATTGAGGCTCGGGTTCGAATCCTGGCATGTACCAATGAGATTTTCAAAAACTTACGTACATATTTATCACTAGCTTGACGGTGAAGAAAAACATCGTGAGGAAACCCGCAGGTCTCAGTATTAATTCTGAGACATGTGTAAACAGACCCGGTCCGGCGATGGGCTCACCACCTATCACGTTTAGGGGTCCAATATATCTCGTGAAATGGGGTATATCCAGTAATGCAATACCTCTGCCTACCCCCTCGGGGATAAAAAAAAAAGCCGTGAGATTATTATGTAGTACCTACTCAATCTTTCATTCACATGAGTAGAGCTAAACAAAAGGATATAACAGGCTGAACGAAGTATGGTAGAAGCATACAATACATAGGTAGGTATTGTATTATTTAATAAGTAGGTACTCCAAAAATTGAATAGTTGCCAACCCTCTGGGCTAAGGAGTGAATGTATATATTATAAGTATTTAACTAACGACCCTTTGTGGTTTTTAGACATAAATATCAAAGGAAGTTTCCGGTATGTAAGAACAGTAGTTCTACGGGAGACAAAGTTCGTCCATATATCACTTTCATAAAACTAGAAAGATTTACAAGGGGCAAGCCAGGAGGCTCTCAAGAGATAAGTTTTTTGTATTTGATCAACAGACATCATCATAGTTCAGTTCAGTTGTTTAACTTTTGCACACAAACCCTTCTTGTGAATTAGTATATTAATAAGATTGGTATGAAAGTCCCAACAGTAGTCTCTGAAATTACAGCCAGAAGCCTCATACACGACGATAGGAAAAACGCTACGGGGACATTAATGTTTGTACATCAAAGTCCCTGTAGAGTATGAAGTGATGTAATACTTTTTCTTTAGTAATGATAGTAGTAAGCTTTCTGTGAAATAACTATAAATATCTTGCATTCCACATAGTTTCCCACTTAACTCCGTTTGTGATACTGTTAATGCCTCAAAGCGTAATCTTATGTAACGTAACCCATTGTCTGCAGCCTAGGTATGGTTATTAATGCCTGTAAGATGTGCAATTTTATGACGTAAATCATAACTTTCTCTTCACTGTTATATTTCACGTATTTTTTATCTTCTAAAAAGCTTGTTAGTTAAGCTGAATAAATATGTATTGTTCTCGTTTTATCTCGTTACAAAAATCGTGAGTTCAAATTTGTGGCATATTTTTCAATAAATATTCATGTTATTGCAAATAACCAATGAAATGACGTCACTTTTGTGATTATTTTCTGATATTTTGGACGAACGTGGGTATGTAGTTTTAACGGAATCTGCAGTCTACTTATGGTCATTTAGTGGGCATCTACTTTAGTTTGAACTTCGCTTGATATTGACCGAAGTGAGGTCATTGCCTTGCTTAGATGTTAATTTGTACATTCTAGCGATGAAATAACTATAAGTATGTTCTGACATATAATATCATCTTTAACAAGGTAGGTTTATATCTAATGGATTTTAATTTATAGTGCATTCTGTTTTGCTCCTAAATTATTACCTACTAGCTGACTCGACAGACGTACTGTCCAAATGCAACTGAAGAAAGCACATGCAACTCTACAGAGGAACATAATGTTTTTAATAATACGTTTGATTTCGCTTCGCCTTCTGTTTATTGATGGGCCGTAAAATCGATTTCTATTGGCTCAGGCAATAGAAATCGATCAGACTAAACAAACAACCTGAAATATGTCTCGAAATGTTTGATCTGGCAGATCGTAAATTCTTCTTTAGAAAACAGAATTTTAAACTTTAAAACCTGTAAAGTAGAGACAAAACCTACAATGCGTGATATAGAAAAATAAGAGATATTTTAACTTTTTGTTTCGAATAAACATCTCAAAATAAAGTCAGATAAGTCTCCCAGCTTTTAAGCCTCTTTAAAATAGCCTAGTCAGATTTCATTTCAGCCGACAGACTCTCAATACCCTTGGGCACGTACGCTATTGATCTTATTCGTAAATTGCCCTGAATAGCTATTCAAGTTTAGGGCACTTTTTTGGTACAGTTATATTTAAACTTATTTCTTACTCAAGACGTGCACCTATGACGTCAATGAACAAGTAGTGTATGCATATTTTAGAGTTCTTTGTACTACCTACATAATGAATTCTTTAACTATTTTTCAAAATTACTCCTAGTCTGCAAAAAAATATGAGAAACAGCTCTGCAGAATTGAGAAAGGTCTGTATCCTGATTCAAAGGTAACGTTGTCTTCACTTAAAAAGATTGCGAGTTAATTGGAAATTCACTCATAACTGCGACCAAAAGGAATGAGAAGGAATTTATACTTGTAGCGGTTCTCCGCGGTTTCACCCGCGTAGTTCCCGTTCCCGTGGGAATACGGGAATAAAATAAAGCCTATGTTACTCAAGGATCTCCTATCTTTCCATTGGTGAAATAATTTTTAAAATCGCTCCAGTAGTTCTTGAGTTTATTCGTAACAAACAAACAAAAATACAAATCTTCCTTATGACTTTAGAATTCAGATTTAATTTATTCAAATAATTTATGGTCTGTCTGTATCCACCAAACGTCACATCTACAGAGAATATGCTTCGAAACGCTCAATCTCATGTCTGACAGAACAGTCGACTGTTTGACTGTTAATTTAATAGATCTCATTGTTTATGCAAACCACGTATGGTAAGTAAAATTAAGGATACGAGCGAATTAAATGCTAGATTACGCTTATAAGTTTGACTGGAGCCTTTCCAGATTCATTTATCTGTCAGTCACGATCCCGAATGGGTCTGACGCATAATTTTAAAAAGAGACCGCGTGGGACTCTCCGGGCGTTCACATGCGTAGGCGCATAGATTGATGAAAAATATTGAATTCAAAATAAAAAACTAGGTAGAGACTTAAACTTTCTACTCTTACGTTTAAATTATTATAAAACCTCCATTTTGGTTTCGAAGTTGACCAATGATCGTAAAACATAGGATAGCTTTAGGGTGAATTTCCAATCGAACCGGAAGATTAAAGGATTGAATGTGACCCTTTTGCCCTCAAACGACCTTCACAGACACTTGTGAGCCAACGTTCCTTAACAGTTTAATGTATTTATTTTAGCTGAAATTGCTAACACTCGTCGGTAGATGTTAACTCGGGTAGTAATTGTAAATGTTAGTTATTATTCTAAGAGACTCGCCGGCAGTCACGTCCATATCTTATGTGGGCTACGAGACTGGACTGCATTATTTTGTTCATTCATTATCAGATCAAGCTGACCACACCAAAATTATAATAGCAATAATTTAGGAGCTGCTTCTCACACGCGAAGTATTCGTTAAGCTCGCGTGATCGTATCTCTTTTAAGAAACACAAATAAAAATCTTTAATCATTAACGTAGTACCGGGAATTTAAACATACTTTTTGTCTGTATTTTTGTATCGTCTCTGTTCTCATAGTAACGTAGATCAACGAATTGTAACTGTTCTCGTCCCTTAACCCATTTCTAGTAACAACCGTAGTTCGTACACAATAATTGCTGTGACCATTAACATTCCGGCGTTACCGCTCAACTTTCTGTAGTGGGTGGAACTAATCCAATACGTTTGTAGTCACGATGTTCATGTATTAAAAGGATAACTTAAACAATGTGGGTATAGACAGAGGACACACAAGTTCACACAACTTATAACTTTGATGACTTTAAACGTATAAAGTTTGCAAAATAACCCAAAAATAAATTTGTAACTCCGTACTTTCGTCACCACAATACTGTTATGAACATAATATACACTAGTTCGACAAACACGTACCTTTTCTAACCTACATAATGGTTTGTTACGGAACCGCTGACAATGGAATTCATGGGGGAAACTAATACTTCGTTAGCTATTCATGTGTCAACGGCTCGCATCCGAACAAGGGGTTATTGATCTGAAAATATAATAGGTTTTCTATGGGCATTGTCTTTAGTCTAACAGGATCGAACTCACGAACTGGAAACAGGTCATACAATTAGATGAGGGTGAATATGTTCTAATTTCTAATTGTCTACTTGTTCGAAGATTGGCATAACGAACTAGTAACATAACAAACGCAAGACCTGAAATAAATTACTTAGTTCAAAAACAGGCTTTTTAGTGCAGAGGTTGTGATGTACAAAAAAACTCAAATGAAAGTCATTTGAATTTTGAAATATTAAATAAAACTTATTGCATGTCCATAAAGCTTCATATGAAATGTATTGGTGTTGAATTCAATCATTGTAATAAAAATATTATCAAAGTTTTTGCTTATATTTTTTACTGTATATTGTATTAATGTTTGAAACCTTACATGTTTTATAACATCAATCATACAACCTATAAGATTGTACCTTCATACGGTTTCAAGAACCACAATAGCAGAACAGCAAAACCGTAGCTTACTCATATCAATTATACGCCTTTATCCTTCACAACAATGTGTTCGTTTAAAGGCTTGCGATAAAATACAGTGATGTATTGTTTAATACTTGTTAAAACTACGATGTGGCTCTCAAGGTCTGAAGCCAGGCCTGGCAGTGTGTCTGGAGCCCGAACGTGCACAAGTGGCATCGGCGCTCGTTTATAGTCCAATCGCCCACTCTGCCCAGCAATGTATTTTTGAATCGATATTGCTTCCATTGCACAATCGAGTCTGAACTCGATTCACCGCTCTTGACATGATACTAGAGAGCATTTTAACTAATGAAATAGATTATGGTGAGTAGTACAAATTTAGATTTAGGTACAGATCCAATGTTTACGTTTAAGCTTCCATTGCAATCTAGTTTTAAACTGTGCATAGGTAGGTTTAAAATAAATTAGTTAAAGGCAACAAGAATAAGGACTATCATCTTTATCAATCCGTTGCAGCCCACTGCTGAGCTAAGTAAGTAAGAATAAACATGGTCCCTAATAAATCCTTTTACAACCCTTTTGCACACCCTTAACAAAGACAGACCAACTTGAATCCTGTAAATTAATAAATAATAACAAAGCGTGGAATATTATCAAACGAAAATAACATTTGGGTACACAAAAAGACACATAGACAAGACAAGACAGGTAGACTGTATCCATGGGACGATCATCTGTTCCTTAATAATGGTTGTTTCGCTCTTTATGAAAAGGCGCATGAATGTGCTTTTGCAAAAGTTTGTAAAGATAAACTTCTTCAAGTATAATGAACAAACTTTTGACACAGACCCCGCTATATTTGCTTTCGTTGGACAATAGAAATTGAGTTTTGTGGTTGTCTCAAAACTCGACCTCTACCAAATATTCCAAGTTGCTGAGTAAAAATATCTTGAGAATGAAAGCGTGACATTGAGCTTGTCTAAATCTGGACGACGAGGGTAGATATTTATAATTTCACACCCACTACACAACTACGCCATACGTTGTCATGAAACTGGAATTTTCTATTTAGAACTTAACGAGCAGCGTATAATGGGATACCACGTTTTGTTGGATCGCCAAGATTATATGGGTAATTTTATGAGTAGGTAGGTACACACGATACCTGCTAGTTGCAAATTATATTATACGTAACACAATATGTTTTTCTCGCTTTTTGTTGTTTAGCCATGTCAGATACCATTGGGGGCATGAAAATTTTTAACAGGTGGCTACTAGTCTAACACCGTCTCCCAATCAGCGGTGGGCTCGTTTCATCATTTGAGAGGAAAGACCCTTAGCCCAACAGTGAGCTGGTGCGGGTTGATGATGTTAAATACATAATTGTTCAGCCAATAGCAGATCCTTTAAAATCTTTCTTACTTTTTGACTGTAATACCCAAGACTTACCTATAGAGTTGTTAGGAGTTTTAAACGTAGACTATCAGCTGTTAAATCATGTTAAAATCGTTTAGATTCCAAGGGAAAATCTTACATCTTTACCGCTTTCAGATAATAAGGAAGCCTACCGAAGTACATTACTCCCATCAAATAATACTTACCGTGAGATTGCATTGCGTTCCTTCCACATTCTTTCCACTTACACATCGTTGCGTATCTGTCAGTTATCATGCGTGACTGACAAATCTAATTTGTTGAAAGGAATCAACACACAACGTTTATAAACAGAAAATAAAAATCGATAAGCGATAAGACCGCCCCTCGCACTTCTTTTTAAATTATTGTGACACTTATTGCATACTAGCAGCACCCCATGGTTTCACTCGCGTCAGTCCCGTTCCCGTAGGAAAATTATAGCCCACCCCAAATTAAGACTATGTGGAATTTGACTAAAAAATTTTCCTTTTATAAATTTTTCCCGTGGGAATGACAAATTTTCCCACCTTGTAAAGTGCCCTAGATGTTGACCCAGCTACTCAGCTACCGCCACACTCAATTTCATTAAAAATCCGTCCAGTAGTTTTTGCGTGATGCGTGCACAACTAGACAGACAGATATTTTTTTTTATCTACTACCTACCGCTAAAATTTACAAAAAATATTTGATCCCGTTAGAGTTTTATTATCACTTATTGTATATTTTTATTGTTGTACAGGAAAGAGTTATGACTTACTACACTACCGTTTTTTACCATTTACCATTTCAAAGTCAGATCTGACGTTTGTAAAAAACCGTATATAGTTTAAAGATAATTACCAAGATACTTATTTTAAATGGTGTTTCATTATTATCTCTGTTCTCATCACAAACACAATTATATAGAAAGAGATGAAATCTTGTAGACACACACACGAAAGATGTATTTTCCACGATGTCTCACGCAACCACAAAATCGTAAAAAGGCTATTTCTACTGTAAAGCAATAAAAGGTGTCCCGAATAAAGAATTTTATCCTCCAGCCTATCTCGGCTTAAGGTTACTCTCCCGTTATTGTGGATATGCTCCTTCAAGTCCAATAAACACTCTCAAGAGGTCCTTAGGGAATGGTAAAGTAATGATATTTTCAACCCTCAGTCTGGGAGAAATATGGCAACGCGTGCGTTCTTGCAACGCTTATGTGTCATGGCCGCTGATTTCGAATAATATTATAAAAAAAATACAGAGATTATTATCACAAAGAACAAAGTTATTTACGAGCAACATTATATAAACTCGACAAAAATCCGCGAGGGGGACAGTACTGATATTTCGTTCCTGGAAAAACCCACTTTAGTATATTTTTAGGCCCTTAGGGTGAGGCCAAACGAGCGTAATTTCGGTTGCAGATTTTCGGTTGCAGAAATTCTGCCCGACAGAAATCCTGTTGGGCTGCCAGACGGAGCGTAATTTTGTGAGTCGTGAGTAGCAGAATATATCTTATTTCTCACTCCCTCTTGAGTGATCCGTCACATTCCACTCTAGTATCTCTTTCACACATTGTCTATGTCTACCCCATCGCCCCGCGAACTGAAATTCGGTCCGCATAATGCATGTGAGTCGGCAGACAACTCATTTTGCGTCGCCGTGTGAATCAAATAGGACTTTTGTATGAAATCGAATGCAGCAGAATTTCAGCGACCGAAATTCTGCTACTCACGACTCACAAAATTACGCTCGTTTGGCCTCACCCTTAAGCGTGATAAGTGATGAACCCATCGCCACCGGGGTGCTGCTAATCATGACTCAGAATCAATTCTGGGATCTGCGGGTTTCCTTACGATATTTCAATTCGCAGTCAAGCTAGGATAACAAATCATAATTATAGCGATAGTAGTCCGAAATAGCCCGCAATTCCAAACTACTTGCATACTGGCTAATTTTACATTAAATTTCAAGGAAAAATCCATGCTCCTGTATAGCTACTTTAAAAATCTAAAAAATAATGTGAGAAATATTTTTACAACCGCTATACTTTTATGACGTTATATAAAATTCATTTATACTTTAATTCGATGTAAGATTTTTTGGATAAGATAAGAGCAGTGATAACCTTACGGTTAAAGAGCCCACTTCTCATGATGATAATCAGTGAGGCTCGGGTTCTTGAGTTCTCGAGTCCTGCCGGCATGTAGGTACCGTACATATTCATCAATAGCCCGACGGTGAAGAAAACTCTCTCGTCTAAGAATTGATTCTGAGGCACGTGTAAGAGACCCGGTCCGGCTATGGGCTCACCACTTATCACGTTTAGGGGTCGAATATTCTCGTTAAAAGTGGGTATTTCCAGAAACGGAATACCTCTGCCTACGCCCTCTTGGATAAAAGGCGCGAGTTTTTTTTTAAGATTTCTTATTTCGAGAACTGTTTACAACCTAAAAATTAAAGCACCAGCATTTACAATGTATATACATTAAAATATGTATATAGTCATCATTATCATTCCACTGCTGAACCGCGTCTAACTGTGTCGTATTGACAGCGGTATATTTGATTTGATAAAGTCGGAAGCAGTCTGTTGCGTAGGATATATTAGGGTGCACAAGGGTTTGCGCAGACACAGGTGCACGCACACTCGGTAGGTCTGTGTGTAAATCATTTATTAAATTAATTGGACCTACTGTTATTTTCATTGAAAAAACGGGATTCACAAAGCGATGCCCGATGCGTAAGAGGGACTTGTCCTCATTGACTAATCAACGCCCAGTCCAAACATTGCAATTTAGAAAAATAAGTTCTTAAAGATGAGTAACAGAGGCTGAAAATATAAAGTTATAGATGTAAACCCAATAAGAAAGGTTTTTTCGTAATACTGGATAAAAAGTACCTACGCCCGTACAATAGGCAGTACTTCCTAAAATCGACTCCTAAGTCCACAGAACCACTGTCATTGCGCAAACAGCCATTTTGTTTTCAATGTCGGTTTCTCATCCGTTCTTTCATGATTCGCAAACAAAAACCGACTTCAATCAAATCACGTTTTAATAAACATTACCTCGTTTATTTTCGGAGGAAATAAAAGGCCACATTTCCATAACGAACAAAGAGAAGTTAACACAATGCCCGCCGGAATAGCGCTCCAATTATTTGTATACAGTCGTCGAACCACGTGGATTTATTCTGTCTGACTACAAACAAGCTACAAACACGGATTACTTTGAAATTGGGATAATAAACTATCGGTTCAATGCGTGCGATTACGGCTTGGGAATCACAAATGGAATCCTATTTATAAAGGCATTACGCTGCCGAACTGTCATATTATTATCGTTAAATAAAACGTCGTCGCATTATGAAGTCTGAACATTGGAACTTCTTCAAATTCTTTTGAAATTGCGACTCTTTTATATGTAGAATGTTGCACTCCTAGTAGATAAAATCATAAAATATTTTCTACGGGTTTCTGTTTAAACCAGCCGTGTTCTCGTTGGGATTTGGAAAAATTACGAACTTTCATACCGCCTGAGGGGGTTACCCTCAGGGGATAAAAAAAAGATCATTTACGCGTTTATCTTCCAGTCCTGGATATACACAATATAAGGGATATATTTTTCAGAATCCTATTTTAGTGCTTCCCTTCGCATTAGAAGAGATTCTAGTGGAAAATGTATGGTCTAGGCAGAGAGTTGTCAGTTAGTATAAGAGTTTTATGGAGTTAAATACACAAGTAAATATATCAGCTATACAATAATTTTATTATAATGAGCTCTATTTCCTCCCACACCATACTACACAAGATGCTATCACGGTACTTCCGGCGCCGTAACCAGGGACCGGAAGCGCCGGCGCGTGCGCCGTCATGCTACGATCGCTGGACCGCCCCATTATAATGCCCATGACTTTTTATGGTGATAGGGCTTTTATAAAATTTTGCAAAACAAATGCGTACGTGTTTTAATACAAGGTCATAGTTCTAGACCGACGAAAAATTAATGTATTTTAAAAATTTTGAGGTACTCCTTTGCGTATCAACTATCAATCAAATAATCTGGAATAACAGGAATGTAAATATTTTACTATTATGTAGGTATATACATTTCTACTTGAAATAACCAAACCAAATCTGTACTCATTAGTCGAAGTAGAATAGAGCCCTAAAAACAAAGTGAGTGGTCACATTACCACCTTTTCCTCTACTTGTTTGTTTGTATGTTGGGAGCACTTAATATAATAATCTCTTTGGTTGGGAGTAATCTCTAAAACCAATGGACCGATTTTAGAATTCTTTAATTAATTGCAAACTACACTATAACTGACAATTTCTTATTATTTATATTTTAATAAACCGAAGCAAAAAGTAATTGGCAAAATGAAATGTAAGAGTTTCTAGATTGGTCATAAAATAACATAAGTACAACTGTAAACAGCAAAAAAAACAACTTCAACGAATTATACTAAACACATACATACGTGACGAATTGAGAACCTCCTCCTTTTTCAAAGTCGGTAGAAAACATGCATTATCTTAAGAAAAATACCTTTGTTAGGTAAATTAAATACCATTACAGACAGATGTAATCGGCACGTGGCTTTCTATGGTAAGTATAGGTACTTGAGGTACAAAGTCACTGTTCCGGCGAATGCGCCGCTCCATTGTTAAACACCACCATTGACGAACATAATTATACAAAGGTACCTGTTGTAATACTGCTAGTAGGCGCTTTATTGTGTAACAAATTACGGTTAATTTAATTACAAGCACTTATTTATACTAGCGTATGAATCTTGGGGTAGTTGGGGTTTTGCAGTAGTAATGTGCGTGTAATACTTTTATGAGAGATTTTCGAACTCCACTTCTCTGATTACTTACTAGTTAAGATGAGATTCGTAGCTTTATAAGAGTTGCCTAGATAGACTCTAAAAAGTTCATAATAATCTACAAACCTAGAGTGAGGTAGAGTCGGCCTTAACCTTATTTTCGAACTTCAGACATATTTTAAACTAGCTCTTGCGCGTTTTAAGATAAAAATTTGCCCATGTGTTATGCAGATGTACCTATATATAGGCTATATTACTGTAAAATTTTATAACCATCCGTTTTGTAGTTTTTATGTGAAATAGTAACAATCTTACATCCATTCATCCTCACAAACTTTCGCGTTTGTAATATTTTAGTAGTGTATTATTGATATTTTACAGAAATGATAAAGAAAAAAATTATAACCTTCTATGCTCTCCGCAGCATCTAGACCAGGATATAAAATGAAGATGTTTATTATTGGTATTATTATAGTAGGTACTCACGTCTATATTTAGTCATGCATTTGATAGCAGTGCCTACTTAAAGTTCTGTGGAATATTACTAGGAAAATTACCCGTTTTTACTTATTTACATATTTTAATATTAGTGGATAATTTATGAAGCAGTACTTATTTGTTCATATAGTAGAAATATACATGATATGTTATAGTTCATTGACTGTCGGTTGTAAGTAAATAAATTTTCGGTTTGAGCTTGCTTGTCTGTCTCGAGGATATTTTCGTATTCATTTTTGTAATGCAAAGAAAAATGAGACACTGTTACAAAATACAGGGATCGTGCTTCTCTGCTGCAGACTACATTTTTTGCTAAATATAGTTGTAGTCATCTATTTTTTAAACAAAAGCAAGCAGAGACATTTATTTTCACACTTCATCGTCCGTCTTAAGGTACGAGTAGGTATATTTTTTTAATAAACGAGAGTATATTTGTCAGTTCGAATTTTTGTTAGCTTGAAATGTTTATACTTACTTACTAATAAGATTACACTCAAAACTGCTGATCTTTAAACTTCAAAAGCGCCTTACGCTTTTGAAGTTTAAAGATTGTCAAAAACAAATTCAGTAACTTTAAAATGTATGGGACATATTGCATTTGTACTAAAGTATTGATTCCCCTTGTCACGTACACACATCCCATTGTCTCAACACGTCAACATTGCGTAACATACGTCCTTTGTCCTTCTCTCTCTCTCCTTACTGCATCCTATATCTGTCCCTTTTATGGTTAATAGGTTATGAGTATGAGCCCTAATAAAGTGAGCGTCTCGTAAACAATAATTGAGTCTACGTAGTGCAATGACTTTATGATTTCCATGTAGTTGGATATATATAATAAATATATACATACGTGCTTAGTCATCTTTCTTCTTAGATTAACTTTAAATATTTACATTGTGTCCGTAACGCACGATGCGTGGTTATTTATATAGGTACGATGGATGCATTTTCGAACGTTTCAATTTGGATAATTTAATTATCTTTAGTACCTACCTATATCTGTTTCTACGCTTTGTATATAGTTTCATGCGACGCGACGGATTTTGAGTATGGTTTTAACTATCATTTAGAGAATATCTTCCGGAAGGGATATACTCGTATATATATATGAACAATTACACATATTACGCCTATAACCCGTACAAATATTGTACAATTTTGCTCCTACACATAGACCTCTTACGGAAATCATATCCATGTAGGTAAATAGAGCTCAAAACATTTATTTAACAAAAGGTATCGGTATAAAGAATCAGGATTTATATTTTCTGTTATTCTTTTCTTTCAATACCTATATTCTTGTGGGTTAAGGAAAATATAAATAATCAAATCCGACATGTGCTCGTTTTTGACAAATGATTCTCTGTATTAATACATTATGTCGAGCAGTGATAGCCTAAAATCAGTGAGGCTCGGGTTCGAATCCTGGCATGTACCAATGAGTTTTTCAAAACTAACGTACATATTTATCACTAACTCGACGGTGAAGGAAAACATCGCGAGGAAACCCGCAGGTCTCAGAATTAATTCTGAGACATGTGTAAATAGACCCGGTCCGGCGATGGCCTCACCACCTATCACGTTTAGGGGTCCAATATATCTCGTGAAATATCCAGTAATGGAATAGCTCTGCCTACCCCCTCGGGGATAAAAGGCGTGAGAGAGTAATGTAATGTTTATGTCGAGCCGATAGGAAAAATCTTCCGACGAATTGATAACCTCCTCCGTTTTTATAAAGTCAGGTAAAAGTAGCACACACACTTCAATTAGGACGTAGTTTTAGTGGTAGGTACTTTGTGCCTAAAAAATATTGTTTGGGGCAACCTCTCAAACCAAGAAACTGAGACACAATTGATTTTTAATTGTTACGGTGCGCATTGGAACCGCACGGTTCTTGACCGACCGGCACTTGTTCTTGCCTTCTCCAAATCTGACTTTATGCCAATTTTCACTGGTACGTCACTGAATTCAGTAAAACTATTGGAATCCATCGTTAGATGGCCCAGCAAAGCAGGTACATCTCGTTAAACTATCATGCCTGGATACACGACTGCGATTCTCGAGTATTGTTTGTTTACCTCTCAAAGGGTTAAATCAAATTTGGTTTTAGTACGATAAAAAGTATTTTTAACATTAGGATTCTCCAACATCAACAACTAAGACGACTCAAGCTAATCTACTTAAACAGATAGCCTACCTTCGTATAAATTATGGCTAGGAAGTCCATAGCACTTATCTAATCCATCTAACAACTAGACGCACGGGCAGTGTCTTCTAAATGTAAATGTTACGTATTCTTCTGGACGAAATCTATATTTAGAAATGACTGAAGGTGAAAAAGTTCTAAAGATATATTTTGGATGGCAAAGACTTTCTGTTTTATTTTCGTTTCATTATTATTATTTTAGGGAAAGTCTGTGTAAAATATGTACAAAGGAGACGTTTCATTTTGGGCCTGCACATTGTACACCAGCGTGAAATATATATAAAAATCTAGTGATTATCAGAAAAATATTAAAAAAATCATTTCCATCTATTTAACTTGCACAAAAGTAATTAAACTTCAATGGATCCGCAATAAATCATATTGAAATAATACTATTTCTAACTTTAAGTCCAATTTCCATGTTATTGTGAATTAGTCCGACAAACATCAAAATAATGTCAATTGTCATTTACCGGTCAGGTCGCAATTTTTTTTTGGTCGCCGCCATGCTAGTTCAATGAAAATTAAAGTTTATTGTACAACTAAACTAAACAAATATGAGCAAAATCATGAATATAACTATATATTTATTTTATTTATAAGTATTTATCTAAAAAACTGGTGTACATGGTGCAGGCCCAGTCTCCATACATTCATGAAACGTCTCCTTTCATTACTATTTCAAACATAAGATTGATAGCTTGAGTATTATTTATATAAAGTTCACAAAACTAATTTATATTAGTTTTGTGAACTTTCCCGTCCGCCCAAGCTAATTTAACTCGGTACGTACACCAAATTTTAAACTTGTTCCTTGAAATAGTAAAACTTCGTCTCCACTTTTAGGTATATTGCAATGGAAATTGGATTAAAATAGAGTTTCTGCATTTGGAATTCGGAAAGCTACATTCTTTCTAAAAGATGTAGTTGTGAATAACTGAATAAAACATCTTCGTCATAATAGGTATAATAAACGTAGATTTTTTGTAACTCAGAATCAAATTAAGTTCGTTTTTTTGTTACAGCCTAGTAGGTATCGACTTATAAGTATTTAACAAAAAATATTGCATCTAAATATTAAATTGCCGCTTTCACGACGAATAGATTCGTTTAATCTTTTATGTAGTGGATTATGTACTAAATAATATGGGTAGTAAGACTCTTTGATTTCAATTTGAAATGAATTTTAAATACTAAGCTGTAAGGACTATTTATCGACAACGTATCTGGAAAATCCTGCGTATACTTCATCTCTTGCAAACGCAGAGGAAATCGTAAAAACTTTAGGGCACATCTTATTTTTAACAACGTTCTACTTGATCGTCTTTACGATCGCCTTAAGGCTGATGATTTTATGCGGAAATCTTCCTTATTGTAACTATACGACACATAACATTAAATTGAGCCAGTCTTTTTAAAGAAATAATCCTTGAAATGGAGCTATACTTAATAGGCCAGCAAGTGGGAAATTGGCGCCATACAACACCATGCCATAATAAGAGAAATTGTTTGACTATTGGTGTGTATTGCAATGTGCTTATACTTAAATTATTTGTGGTTTTTTTTTCAGATACGAAGGCGTTGATTGGAGCGGTACGTACCTACTTTTTATATTTATAATAATCTCCTTTAGTCAAGAGGACGTGGAGCTTGACTGGACTTTGTAACGTTCTTATTACAATCGCTTTAGAGGTCAGACTCGCACTACAAATGAAAAGCTCAATGTGCTCTTGACTGTACAATACTAAGAACTAGGTCAACAGTAATTAAGATAAAAAACGCCACATCACAGGTCGCGTCGCTAATAAACAATAACACTTCCCTTTCATGACTCTGAACTACTTAACTACCCATGGAACAAGGATAACTGGGCAGAACAAGTGAAAATTGGCCCATATTCCGCCCCACTGAACCGTGTCACTTATGAACAAGTATGCATTTAAAGGGGGACTACGATATAATCGCATCACTTTTTTTTTATTTAGGTACTAACTACTAAGAACAATACAGTATCTATCTGAATTTTAACACACGGGCAAGTGAAACATATACTTAACTGAGGTTTATCAAAAGTGTTCTAAGCTTGCAAACGCTAAAAACCCGATAAAAATCTGTTGAAAAGTTGTGGCGTGATGCGCACACATACAGTTAATATAGTATTTGCTTTTATTGTTTTCATTCAAAATAATGAAATACCAATTTAAAGTAGGTATATGAGTCTATAACTTCCTTTCTACCCGGGTTATTAACAATTATCTACTAGAAATTCGACTGTTTGAGTCTCAGATCAAATAAAAAGTCGTTTGAGTTTAAATTCGCAGTCTTGAATTGTTTTCAGACATCTGACACAGGCGTTCCAAGAAGTTTTGCATACCGCATCAGTTCTTAAAATTAATATTTGTTTTGTTGAATACAAACATGAGCTGACTCTATTCTTAATTCTCACACTAAAAAACGCTTGTAAATATATTTATGTATGATTGATTTACTTATAACTCGATGTTAATTTGTTAAAAAATTACCTACACACCAATAATCAATTTGTTATTTAAACATCAATTAGGCCACTATTATAAAATAAACAGAAACAGTAAATTTCCTACGTATATGTATTTAAATGTTCAATTACTTAAGCTCTTAATAAAGCTTGTTAATTTCACATTAATATTCCGACTAAAAGCTTTCAATTCTACGAAAATTATACGCAGTGCCTAAGCATACATACTGACGTAAGTTATTAACTTATTACTTTGCAGCTTACTGTACCGTACTCTGTGCTTTGTAGACTTAAGTTATAGGTACGTATCTGGAGTAACAACTCTAGTGGAAAGTATAAAAGAACCGAGTAGAAGCAGGTGCGGTCGGATATATAAAGCAATGTCAAGATAATATAAAGCTACTACACTCGAAAGACTCGAAACACAACAGAAAAGTAGAAATTTTAAGAAGACATTTCGCCTAAAATTATCACTTTTCTCTTCGTGATATTTTCCATATCGCACACTATCACGAAAAAATACGTATTTCACTTTAAATAATAAAACTTTTGGTACAATTTTTTCTAATTTTCATTCATAATTTTTAACAAAAATACTCTACTGTTATTTGTATACGTAAAGGTCTCGCAAGTACTACCGTAAATGTTATGTAATGAACAATAAAAACCATTGTTTTTCTTTTTTTCTTGACAATATTTCGTCTCTCTGGCAGTGTTCCAGATAGACACAAACACATACTGAGTGAATAGAGGTCCATCGGCTATCTGCTTGTTTATTCCTAACACGTACACTATACACCCTCTTTCACGTCTCATTACATACCAAACCAATCCTTTTCCGTCTGATTGGCTGAAGTTCACAGCCGTAAATAGCAATTATGGAGGGAGTGCGTGTGAACACAGACTGGAAACGTTCACATGATCACAGACCGATTTTTACAGAGCTCTGAAACTTCAAAGCATCTAGTCTACTAGACGTGCGGGGAAAACGCGGCAAAACTGTTTATTAAAACCAGGAGGTCGTGATATGTTGGTGGATATTAAAAGACTCGGATTCAAGGCACATGTGGGGTGTGGGAGCGTCCACCCTCGCGAGATGCAAGGTGCACGTGGCAGCTGTGACGTTATGGGAATATGAAAACGTAATCCACTTTGTGCGGCGGTATTCAAAGATTGCATCTCATAAATGAAACAAAAACTTCCATGTTGAAGTGAAAAAATTATGTAAAAGGTAACAAAGGTATTTACAATAATTTAAAGTAACGCAAAAATATTTTTTATTACTATATAATAACTTATTATTTTCCACTTGAACATGGAAGTTTGTGTTTTAATTTTTCGCGCAAATTAACTACATAACATAACTGATACATCTATTATATCTGATTTACTTTTATTTCTGCAATAATTAAATAATACGAGACAATTAGATATAATATTTGTCACCGTTCATAAGTATTGGATAATTCACTGTCTTCCGTTACCAATAACCACCGGAAGGCAAAAACACGAATAAACATATTTATTTATTATACAAAAGCTTTTTATTGCTTTACGTATTTTTACAATAAAACATACTTTAGTACTGTAGATTTTTCAATATTATCTAATTCACGAAAGCATAAAATAAAATAGCGATTTTCTGATCGTAAATCGTTGATCGGATCATGTAGCCGTAAAAAGGCAGTCTCGCCCTTCAGAAAGGATATTGGATATCAGACCAAGTACCGAAGTTACACCATTATGAACAATATTAACTGCGCTCTTTGACACATAAAACGCAAACTTCGGGCCTCTAGTACAAGCTAACAAATAAGTACAAAGAGACATGGTGTCAAAACATCGGACTTCGAGTATACTTATGCTTGAGCTCTATACTTTCCCACAAAGATTTCTGTAAGTATCTACAATATTTATAGCATTATAATCCTCTACAAAATACTACAGGCCGTTTGTCATGCGTATGTGTGATTTAAAAATAAAGCTCCTATAATTTTGAATTACGAAATCGAATGTTTTGCTTTGAGTAAAACAGCTTACGCCGCTCAAAAAATGCGGTTCATTTCAAGCAGAGATTAAAATATAATAAGACATAGAGGGGACAAAGCAAGGATTTGATGCCAAAAGTTATTACAAGTCGAAAAAAATCTAGTACGATTTCGACCGAATGACAGCTCGCGTTCATACTAACTGACATGACGCTTGAGCTTCAAAGTATTTGTGTGAAAATATTCCCAATGCCCCCTCTATGTCCTATTATCAAAGAGGTGGGAAGAAAATCATTCTCTTTGAGAAACTTTTTCATTGAACGTCTTTGCATATTATTAATCTCTTTGATTTCAAGAGATGCATGTTTCGAAATATGAGACTCATTTCAAACTAGACTTTATTCCAGTGTTATTTGACAGTCATTTGAATTGAAGTATAGTTAAGTATTTTAAAATATTATTTGCCGTACAGAATAATAAGACAGTAATGATCATGTTTTTGCACACAAATTGTTAACCGTCATGTCATGATTTCATCATGGTTTGAAAACCGCAATATTTTTTGCAGCTGACAATGCCTATGACCTCACTGTGGTAATTAAAAGTCTAGAAAACAATAATACATATATTGCTAACAAATTCTATATTTATGCCATTTTAGAGGATGAATCGGACGTAGACGTTACCAATGTTTGTTTATCTATATCTATACTTCTATACTAATATCATAAAGAGGAAAGATTTGTATTTTTGTATGTTTGTTATGAATGAACTCAAAAACTACTAGACCGACTTTAAAAATTATTTCACCAAGGGAAAGCTAGAAGATCCCGCTGCCTGCCTTTAAAATAGGGGCCGGGCTCTACAAATGATGGTCAATTTTTAAAAGTCACTGTAAATTGCCTTCCCATCGTCCTCTAACCGCAAATAAAAGTTATTTCTTTCTCACGACTGAGAAGTGGTTTCTGCCATGTAAACAAATGGTGCATGAAATAAGTAATTACGCACTTCCATTTATCAATTGCACGCAGACTTAATTTTAAGAACTCTTAATCGTATTATAACATGAGTCAATTGACTACATTTTGAAATGCATTTAGTTCGTATTACTTAGGTATGCTTTTATTTTTACTTAAAACTTGAGAAGCCAATTTTTATAGGTATATTAAAAGCGCTACATGTATATTTTTTCTTTCTTACAGCATAATATACAGTCAGTGTCTCGTGGCTGCTTTATTTCTGAGAATAGTTTTTTATAAATCATAAACTGTCTCACCCTACTCATTCTAAATTATAAATTTTTATTTATTTATTTATTATGCAAATATATTATTCAGGGATAAAACAATTCTAGTGAAATACGTATATCTGTGAATGATAACCGTGTAAGTAGGTCGGATATTAGGGGAGCAAACGAGAGCGGCCAACTGGGTCGGTCGGTGGGTGCAATCGCACGGGTGGCTTATGGACCGCCATCCGTCACAGCGGTGAATTATTGATGCGAGACGGATATGACACGACACACGTAAGTTTTCAATGCAGAATAAAATTAATGGTAATTTCACATAGGCACGGAGAGACGCTTTTGCAGATGCAAAAGTTGAACAAGTTTTCCGGTATCTGAAACTGCTAGCGTCTGTGATGCTTATTCTCAATTTAACTCAGAATATTCGAATTAACGAAAACTATTACCTACTAATATAAATCCATTATTTCAATTGGTATATATCATTTAATATTTGACTAGACTGCATCCGTCCAATTAAGATAATGTACATTATGTTGGAATTGCACAATGTTCCATCTGCAATGCCGATTCATTCAGGAGGAGCTAAAATTAGTAATATTACATGAGATTGTGAATTTTATAATGCAATTAACTTTCACGTGGCATTGTTATTACTTATCCTATTACAGTAGTAAATATCAAATCGTAATCACAATTACATACCATATCACACAAGAGATAGGTTCCCATCGAAACTATACAATTTCAAAAAAAGTTTCTTTGCAATAATTCGACAGGGAATCTGTTGAATTGTGCTGCAGAGCACAATATATTTTAATATTTTTTAAATAGTACTTATTATGAAGCAGTAAATTCCGGCGATGCCGTTTGCTCAGAATCAATCTGGTACCTGCGAGTTGACTCACAATGTTTCCCTTCACCATTGAGCTAGTAATAAACTTGCAAGAACACAAACCTACACAGTACCTAGGTACTTCAGTTTCAAAGTAGAATTTTCGAACGGTTCTTTAAAAACCCTATTTGCTCAAGTCATTAGATTTTAGATGAAACTAGGAAGCAAACTACATAAAGCGAAGTCAAATGGCAAGGTTATCGCAGCTATTCCGCGCAGTGCGTCAGTGCCCCAATGCATTTGCTCGACCTTATTGATAACGGCTATGTACGACGACGCAGTAATTTAGATTATATTAAGTCTGTTTTTGTTTTTTTAACTCTAGAAACATTGGTAAACTTACTGTCAAGTTTATTTAGCTCAGCTTTGTCCAATATCCCTATCGTTTTACCACAGGTTTTACTCGAAATGTAACAAACAAAGAGGTTGGAAGAAAATCATTCTCTTTCCTAGGAGGAGAGAGAAACTTAACATCATTTTGTCAATCTTGCAATAAAACCTCTTTGGATTTTAGATAGTGACAGTTCATATAATATTATTTAGATAGTATCTTCAATTATATTTATTTTTAAAGTCATGACGGTTTTGAGAATGATCGAAATTGTTCCTTGTTCCTGCTTCCGATGTGGTTAATACGAGTAAAATTCAAATTTGGTTTATGAAATTAATCTCGTTTTATCGTGGAATGTGGGTACTTTCAGGAATGGAATAGCTCTGTTAGCCCCATCGGAGATAGTATGTCTTTGTCAGTACCTACATGGAATTAATGTTGAACTTTTCGAAATAATCAAACTTGGCTCATATTTACGGTGTGATGAAGTTACGACTTTTACTTTTGGTAAATAGTAAAGTTTAATAACTACTTACGTACTATATTATACCGACTGATACAAAGTAATCTTTCGTACTCGCAAAATGAAGTAAGAAGTCCTACTTTCTTTTTCTTTTTACCTTTTATATATTTCTATTTTCTTAGCAGCCACTGTAAGTAAGTAGGTTTTATTTTCTGCGAATCCCGAATTTCTCCAGTAATCCAATCTCGGATTCCGTTATCTATTACTGTCTTCTTAAAATGTGTCTGACCGAGACAGTCCTTAATATTGATTAAGTCAGACAAAGATTACTGCTATTTCGACCTCGAAGTAATTTGACAATAGCATTGTAGCGCCAGGTCGTCTTCAAGGTACGCTGAACACACCTGTTAAATTACTTAGCTACCATGCTGATTACTACTGTTTACAAGTCACTTTGAACTCACCCTATGATTCTTAGTACCTTTTACATTATCATTTTTTACATTTGTAAGATATATAAATTCGATGCACGGACAGGATTGGAAGTAGGTACGTAACCCAGAATTTATAAGTGCAATTTCCATAAACCAGCTCTAGAAACAGTATCTATAGGCACGTGCCAGGATATCGGGGCCCCGCATTTCAGAACAAAATAAACAAAAACCCTTTAAGATCGAAATAAGTTCTTTTGTAGTCGTTCCGAGTACCACTGCACTGTACCATCAAATCAAAGCCTGCAATCACCGGACAGTGGAGACCTTGACAGCAAATCCAATCCAGGTGTTTATTTAATAGTTTTTGTACATCTATAGGTAGTTTATTCGAAGGTGAATTCGCTTCGTATTTCGCAAGGCTTCGGTAAGTGTTCGATA
The DNA here is from genome assembly GCA_963855545.1 of Ethmia dodecea. NCBI lineage: Eukaryota > Metazoa > Arthropoda > Insecta > Lepidoptera > Depressariidae > Ethmia > Ethmia dodecea. The sequence goes on from OY979449.1 coordinate 7,297,504, forward strand.
ATCACTTTTGCAACCTTACCTGCGATAATTGAGTTAACGCTACATACCGGATTTTGGTGATCTTTTTTTAGTCTCTGCACGTCTTCATCAAAAAGTGTATAAAATTATTATTACCTGCAATTGTAATGATTACTTTAATCAATTTTTAGTATGTGCCCACTGAATTGCAAATACGTAGTTAGCATATTTTACACCAGGAAAAGCGGCGGCATTTGTAAAGCAAAATTTTATCCCGATGCAATTTCTCGAGCTATTGACCGCAAATCGCCAACCTGCTCGATAGCTGCAGGTCATTTGCAAACGAGATTACTAGTTGCATAGAGAACGAAGCTCTGCGTAATAACTACCATTACTTTTTCTTCTTTCTGGCTGCAAACGTATTCAACATTTCAAAACTTTGATCCTGCCATTAAAGTAGCATTTTTTTAAATTTTATTTATACTAAATCATTTTTGTTTCAAAAACCTTAGTCTCTTATTTTATTTGTAACTCAGCGTAGCAATATTTTTAATTCAATCTACCAGACAAGAGTTCATTTGGCCATTACCCCGCGCATTTTAGAGGTTGTTGTACCTACTTTATTCCGTTGTAATAAATAATTTATTACTCGAAGTGCATGTTTATTAATATTATTAGCTTGATCAGCAGTGCGCTATATTATGTGTTTATGAAATATTATGAATATGCAATTTCAAACTAAAACTTAGCGTTTAATTATTATTTCAAGTTTATTCACCTCAACGTTGTCAGCATTTACAAATACCTATATTTTAATCATGACGTTTATTTTTTCTAGTGCACAGTTTATTAATAAACAATAATTATAGGTAGGTACATACCTACATGTCAATCTTAAATTTAGAAAATATCGTCGAGACTGTCTTCTTGAGGCGGCATAGTACCCAACCCAGCAAGGAGGCGGCAACCACGCTGGATAGCGCGGCTTAATCTTTGAGCCAGAAAGCTCTGTGGTCACCAGAAGCCTCGGTGAGACGGGTACAAGTCCTTTAATAGCCGCTTGGCCTCGGGACCCCAGGGTCCCATCGTCTCAAACTCGACTGGTGCGAATAAGTATCCTCCCTAAAGGTCCTGATACTTGTTCAGTTTCTGAGTCTCGGCCCCAGCAGTCTCCCAAACATGTGATGGTGCTAAATATGACTGGGAACTTATGTAACACGATAATGCGATAAGTAATTTGATACAGTTATTACTCATACGTTGTGTAAAAGGGCGATCGAAACTGAAGACGTAAGTATCAGACTACGTGTCATCCGAGACCGTGTGCCGTTGAAATGTATCTAGAATCTAAAGCTGTTCGGATAAATCACGGGTACAATCAGATGACAAGAGACAAATAGCCGGAGTGCCCGACTCAGGAACGAGTTATACGACCTTCATAGTAACGTCCAAAAAACCGTAACCAAAATCAGATATAAGAACACGGCCAGTAATAAGAAATCCCCAGCTAGCGTGATGGAACTAGGGTACGCTGACTTTACTATACGTGTTGCTCGGGCATAGTTCATATTTGTACTAGCGGTTGCCCAGCGGCGTAACCCGCGCGGATCCTGTTTATTCCATTTCCCGTGGGAATTTCAAAAAATCCCTTCTTACTGCTCACTTACGTTATTTATGGAACTTTTGTGCGAAATTTCATGCTTCTAGACCCAGCGGTTTCGGTGCGTTGATCGATCAGTCAGTCAGCCAGTCGGGTTCTTTCTTTAAATATACTCGTATAGAGACTTTTTACCAATTTTCAATTACTGTGTTCGTAATGTACATATTCAAATGCTGGCAGCCTCTCGGTTCTTACTGACAACATGACGAAGCATTCGTACACTTATATAAATAAATGTCCAACTGTTCATACTTATCAGATAAGCCGCCCACTGGAAAGCCATCTGCGAATTCAGATTGAAGCTAAAAAAGTGACTTGTGTCATCCGCAGAACACTTGCCGAGCCAATCTATGGCGGAAAAACCATCGTGATAGTAAGTCAGTAGGCTAAATTCGTATCATACTTAATTAAAGATACCTACTTGAGATCAGGGTAGCAATGTGATTTCATTTTCTTCAGAACCACGTGTATAATACAACGGTTTACGATTCTCAGGGCATCGTGCTCTTTCGCGTTTGACAAATCAGATATAGCACATATTATCCAAACAAATTATGACTTCTTAGAAGTAAATGATAATGTAATATCTAATCAATCTTACGTGATCCACCACAACGTATCTTGTCCTACGGCAATTATACCCTAGTTTATTCCTGGAAAAGTCGTGAAAAGCTCGAAAGAAAGAAGATCATACCTAATTCTCTTAAATCAGGTTGTTAGACCAAGGTATTTATAAGCTGTGGATTTTTTAATCCATATTTTACGTAAGCAGTTACGTAGAGCAAATTCAAAGCGAACACAAAGTGTTGACAATATTGTCAATCCGGTTACTCTGATTGGAACGTTGACGCTATATCGCATTATTTTTATTGTTTCTTTTGAACAAAATCCACCTACTTTCCCACCTGTTAGTCCTATTTTCTTCTCACTTAATGGTTAAATATCCATATTGATATGCAATTATGCATATCTACTAACTTATTCAGGCTATGCTGGCTATGGCCTAGATAGAGATCCATCGACACTGATTCTATATTATGTTGTCGTAATAAACATCTGCTACTCATAAATATTCCCAATAATTTCCTGACCAAGTTTGTTTTTAAAATACATATTTAGATTGTATCATATCCATTACTTGTATCGTAAAATTACTGTACTCCGAAAAAAAGTCAGAAATATTATGTACTTAGGTATTCTACTATATAAAAATAAGCGGGGTTTTCCTTCCTGACGCTATAACTCCAGAACGCACGAACCGATTTCCACGGTTTTGCATTCGTTGGAAAGGTTTTGGGCTCCGTGAGGTTTATAGCAAAGAAAATTCAGGAAAATTTTTAACAGAAAAGCGGGAAAATCTTATAAGCATTGCACCCGTGCGAAGCCGGGGCGGGTCGCTAGTTGTATATAAAAATTATCCCAAAAAGTGAACACCCTGTTTCAGTTTAGTAGATAATTATAATTATTCAATGATATAGTAGGTAGGTATTAATTTCAATTTAATGATATCATGCTACTTTAACATCAATGGTTAATGGTCGGCAATAAATATGACGAGACGAACAGCGTACGTGCCACTAACTGTCTGTCTATGTAAGTATTTATTTTTAATATTATTTTACAAGCAAAGACTATAAACATAAATTTAATAAAAATATTTCAAGTACCTGTCTACACAAATGACAAGTCATAAACACTACAAATTTATGAACTTTCACTCTATGTAGGCTGCAAGCACTGCCTCTGGTGAAGTTTACGATTTCCTGTAAATAAGGGGTGTTTGTAGGAACTGGCCTTTGCAGATGATTTATATAGCCAGACAGGTTGTCTTCGCCGGCTCTTCCATTGCAACCCACTTTAGTAGTTGTTTCTATTTCCATCCGGTTGCAGCAATCTTCATTTTCGTTCACATTTCGTCGGGTGATAATCAGTGATACCAAAAGCTTTACTAAATCAAATAGTAATTCTTGTGTAATTCACGAATCACGACTGAGTAAGGTAGACATTATATTGCACATGTCAAAGTCGGTAAATTCATAACGCGACTTTACCTAATGTTCACTTTGTAATACAGCAACCAGTAGATTTTATTAATAAAAATTATTATTTACTAAATTGTGATTACAATCTAATATGATGTTTAGAAGTATTTTGGCAATCGTTTGTATTTTTTATGAATTAAGTATAAGAATGTTATCTTAACCGGATTATATAGTAAACTATGAATTTAAGTGAGATGAAGTGCAAGTTACTTTTCGACTCACCGACTCTACCATTTTAGCTTCGGCTTATCATAGTTGTCGCTACTTATACAACGCATACCAGAATAAGCGCAATTCCTCATACACCCCAATTAGTATATATTAATGTAAAAAATATATGATTTATTCGAACATTAGTTGTGTCTAACCAATTTTATTAAATAAAGAGGAATAGTAGCACGATTTCCATAGGTAGCTTTTAATTCAGCTATGATAGTTAATTTTTCCAAATCAAAATCAATGGGGATCCATAAGGTGCCGTCCTCGCTTAAACAATAGAGGTCAACAGTTTTTTTCGTTTTATGATTGTCTATAATTCCTTAATAAAGCAGCGTCAGATTAGATATCCCGTAATGAATTGAACAGTTTTGTTTTAATTCTACACTGATACGTTTCTAATTGACTCTAAAATTGGCAATGTCCACAAAAAGCAGAAGAAAATCAGTCACGAACACATTGGTATCGTACAGTCAAGAGCACATGAAGCTTTACAGTTGTAGTGCGAGTCTGACCTCTGAGTCGATAGTAATAAGAACGTTACAAAGTCCAATGTGTCAAGCTCCACGTGCTCTTGGCTGTATCAGTACCTAAGTGCGCGGCAAAAATCACGCCTCGTGGGCCGTCATCACGAATCGAGTTCAACGGACAATAATGCGGGTACAAATTCACGTGTTGTGTACTTACTTTAATGTAGACCAATCATCACAAGCGGATTTGTGAACTCGCATTTATCAGCTTAATGTAGGAAATGTGTCATTTGTGATTAAAGAAGGCGGAAAAAAAGAAGATTTAAAAAAAAGGCTTTTCCATCTCGTCTATTCATTATCATCGTACATACCGGCACAATTTAAATTAAAGGAACATACCGACAGTTTCATACATTCGAAGTCACTTTAGAGCCTTTTATCTCCGACATATAATTATTTGGGTGATATATTATGATGGTGTCAAACACAAAATGACTGGAGGAAGTTCAAAACGCCGCATACTATGTACTGATCGTTTGCATTTACATAGCATATTTTAAAGAAATTTTTGATATTTTGGTTTCAACGGCTTGTCTGATCAGTGATCAGGTAGGTACGAGTATATAAGGCACTTTGGACCACCTACATCCATACTATCTACTCCATTCGTCATATCTCGACCAAATAATAGTAGAACCAACGCTCCAAAATGACTTCGAATGTATATAGGTAGGTACTCGTATAAAAATGTTGCTATGTTCCCATAATTGTGGCTCTTGAGTCGTATTTTAGAAAATGTTACGTTATTTAGATACCTACAAAATACAACTCTTTCGAATAATATTCAGCATCAAGGTAGCTCTATCGAGGATTGGTAGCACTTGATGCATGTTTTCTCACGATGTTTGTCGTCATCGTTGACCAAGAACAAGAGTCGTTTGAAACACAGATCAAATAAGTATCTCACTTATTAATCATAGTTAAATGATTTTACAGTTTTTTTTAATTTTAAATTGTATTACTATTACTAACCATCAATATTTGCATGCTTGATTGAGGGCTGAATACATTACTAACCCTGACATCTTAAGATCTGTTAAATGTAAACATGACATATATTCTTGCAAATAAATATTACTTACTTACTTACTTACTTACAGTATATTTGTATAGTATACTTATTTCTTTGATTTATGAGATCTTTCTCATTACTAATTTTTTTCTTTTAATAGATATAGAGAATTGAGAGTTTAATAGAGAAATAAATAAATAAATAAAATAAATAATCTCACGCCTTTTATCCCCGAGGGGGTAGACAGAGGTATTCCATTACTGGATATACCCCCATTTCACGAGATATATTGGACCCCTAAACGTGATAGGTGGTGAGCCCATCGCCGGACCGGGTCTATTTACACATGTCTCAAAATTAATTCTGAGACCTGCGGGTTTCCTCACGATGTTTTCCTTCATCGTCGAGCTGATAAATATGTACTAAGTTTTTAAAAAACTCATTTGGTACATGCTTAGATAAAAGCATTGCTTTTATCTAAGGGTACATGCCAGGATTCGAACCCGAGCCTCACTGATTTTCGGCCGGCTCTTTAACCGTAAGGCTATCACTGCTCTTTAATAGAGATAAGATAAAAAAGAATGAAGAGCTCTTATCTAATTAATAATTTTCTATCTCAAGTATTTCGCATTGTTAGAAAACACAATAGTCTTCTAAACTAAATAAGTAGATACCTAAATCAAAATACAATAGAAAAATACAATTTCAGAAATCGCTGATAATTAAACAGTGAAAGAATTAGTTCAGAGTATACAAAATAACTGAAATGGCTGAGCACAAACAAGAGAATGGTTTGACAAATTATAGACTGACTAACAGCCTTCATTGTTCTACCCTTTCAGGGTAAGGTCACGATAAAAATTATGAATAACTTTTATATCCATCCCAAATTCAAAGACGAACAAAACAATGAAAATTCATAACTCTGAGCCTACAATATAATAATAATAACAATAATAACATTGTTGACAAATGGACTCTTACTTCCCACACACAAACGCCAATAAAATCAAATAAATTAGCATACAATTCATATGTACGAGTATGTTCTTTGTACGCCTTCAGTAAACGAAGCAAACGATCACTTCCTGTATTCTAGTCCCACGTAATCTCAATTTGCAACAATAAAGATTATCTACCTATACATACCTACATACCACCATCCTTTCATATTAAGATATCATAAGAGTATGAAGCATATTTAAATGGGTACATAAGCATATCTTATGTACCCATTTAAATATCAAGCTACTGGAACGAAATACGAATAGCTATTTTATTTTTTCGATTTCTTTGTGTTCACGGCTCACGCATAATGAAAGTTTTAGACAGGTGGTCACTAGCCTAACATCATCTCCCAATCAATCCGCGGTGGTCTTGCGTTGAAGATTATGGCCCTTAGCTCAGCTTTGGGGGTTAAACGAGTTGATGCAATGATATATTTCAAATTTTATTATATACATACGTCGTTATGGATTTAGCTGGATTTATCTTTCAACTTCCGTGCAACCACTAAATTACAGGTAAGCACTCTCCAATAGTAATAAAACATGGACCAGTCAAATCTAGTCCGTAAAATTTTGCTATGCTTTTAATTAAAGAAGAAACAAACAGAGCAGAGAGTTACATAATGAATGACATAGAAATGGCTAGAGAAGAGTATCAGACACAGACAGCTTGGTATTGTGAGTGACGCGAGTTGCCGCTGGCCGGTTTTTGCGTGCATTCTACATGTGGAGTGAACACGGAAAATGAAATGGAATTTATTAACCACTACGCTCTCGCTGCGAACTGTAACTGTTTCTTTTTTTACTTTTTAATTTACATTTCTATTTTATTGACGCGCACAGTAATCGAAGTATAAAACCTTTTTTTATTTATAGTGTGTTGAGTTCTTTATAATATTGGATCATATACAGTGTGAGTCTCCATAAAGTGCACATATGAAAATGAGTGAAACGAGACACATTTTTATCGACGGAAAGTGTTAAAAAAAATCTAAGATTTTATTTTTATTTTTTAAAAATATTTTTCCTTTTGATTACCTACTGTTGACTTTATGTAAAGAAAACGTTATAACTTTTAAACTAAGAGGTATATCGTGATAAAATTAAAACAGTTATGATTTAAAATAACAGAAGATACTAATAAAATAAAAAAATACAGGAAAAACGGTACCAAAAAACAATAAAAAGGAACTTTTTGAGGAAAATCTGTATTTTAATTCGTGTTTTTTTAATTAATTGTCAAATTTCTCCAAATAATGCTCATATTATAGGTAGTTTTTATTACTTTATATTATTCTCCATCGTATTACCTATCAAAAACCAAAAATCCCTTATCTCTATCCTTATCACAACGTTTACTATGAGTGTTTGAACTAGTCATTCCGGGTGCACCGTTCAACGCTTGTTCTAGATTTTCCTATTTTATTATTTCTTGGTACCGTTTTTTGGGTATTTTTTTATTTTATTAGTATCTTCTGTTATTTGACATCATTACTGTTTTTATTTTATCACGATATACGTCTTGGTTTAAAAGTTATAACGTTTTCTTTACATTAAGTCAACAGTAGGTAATCAGAAGAAAAAAAAAATTTTTTTAAAAATCAGATTTTTTTTTACATTTTTTCCGTCGATAAAAATGTGTCTAGTTTCACCCATCTGCATATGTGCACTTTATGAAGACTCACACTGTATAGTGCACCGTCTACCCTAGTTCTAATCTCTCAGTTTCATCCATCCTAAGGTTGTCTGGAAGAGATCGCTAAAAGCGATAAGACCGCCCATTGTACTTTAGTTAATGTTGGTATCCATATTGTGTTGTTTTTGGTGTACAATAAAGTCGAGTTATTGTATTGTATTGTATCATATTTGAACAAACGAATAAATTATAAAATCTGTCGGTGCAGCGTATAATATAATATTAATAATATTTTTTTATTTTTTATTTCTCCACAAAGGTACAATTATACTTATAACTATTTAATTTAATAAATAGTTATAAGTATAATTGTATCTACCTTATTCTTTGGCAAAATGTTTCACAAGCTCTCTCTTTGATTTAATGATTGCATCGATGAATCTTATGCAGCCTAAAGCGATTGACGTGGATAGAAATCTGAAACAACATCATATAAGTGTGGAAATGTTACTTCCATTCGTGTAACATTTATTTATACATTTCCCACCGTCTCGAGGCGACAGACATCGCGTTATTTCGCTATCTAATCGTTTATTTAACTGTACAACACGGGGTTTTTGTCGACTCGTGACATGAAAGGCACGTTTCTCTAAGGTGCTTTCTGTGTTGAAGGAGACGCGTTACGGTATTGCTGTTGGTTTTAGTCAACACTTTCTAATTTCGCGACTAAACCTTACAATGGCTAACATTTAATTGTTAATCTATAATTCGAAGAAACACATTTCATTCAAAAATAGGAACATCCAAAAGTCAAGAAAATTATTGAAAATAATCCTGAGTCATTTAATATATTGATTTAATTTATTTGATGATACCATTAGTATACTAAATCTATGGATGATACACTAGTCAGGTAGACCTAAATGCGTTCCTAAGAAGCTATGTGTTTTCCAGGATAAAAAGTAACCTAAGTTCTTTCTCAACATGCAAGCTATTTCCGTCTCAAATTTCATCAAATAACGATTCATTCATTCAATAACGGTTTAGATATAAAAAAAGGCAAACAGAGTTAATCTCTCATTTATAATATTAGTCCGGATGTAGAAATGAACAGCTCTTTACTACATAGGTATAATGAACTCAAGCAAAAGAAACGTAGTTGTCAATATCTAACTTATATTTATAATAATAGCATCATCATTTTCTTGCCCATTTCCCATTATTTGGGGTCGGGCATTCATAATAATATACTTATTCGTAATTTATTATGAGCTATATAAAGAGGCATATAACACACAGTACCTACCTAATACAAGAATATGGAAAATATGGAAAGATTCAATTTGCGGTTGCGCCGGACTGGTTGGCATACAAACAGCTATAGCGGACCCGCTGACCAGTTTCCGTCTACATACATAATAAATATCTTCATTTTCCTAGTAAAAATCTAAGTTAGTTCTCTGCGAAACTGCCTCGGTTATTGCTTTTAATTTCCATATATACTGAGTTCTTAAAAGCTACATGGACTGAATATTCAGTTTTGAGCAGCTTTTTTCCTATTTGCAGTATCTTTAATTTTTATTTTATAACACTAGTAAACCCAAAGTTATTGCGTAGGTTTATAATTAAATGCAGTCTTCTTAAACTTGACTCAACGACGATCTAATTGCTAACTTAATAACTATTCGAGACTGACAAGGTCTCCAAAGATAAATTACACAAAAATAAAGCGAATTGAAGGACTTATACTTAGATTTTCATGTGTCAAAATGTTTATGAACTGGAAATATGAAAACGTTGCGGTATAACAATTTCACCGAGTCTATACGAGTTAACAATAGTGAAGTTTTTTGTAATATTACACGAAATTATAGTTCATTATACGAAATACATACTTTTTTTACCATACCGTAGGCAAATGAGAAAAAGAGGCGAATAGATAATATACCTACTTTGGAATATATTATACTAATTACACGTTTTTTTTATATTAATTATCACGTTTAGGGGTCCAATGTACCTATCTCGCGAAATGTGGGTATATCCAGTAATGGAATACCTCTGCCTACCCCCTCGGGGATGAAAGGCGTGAGATTATTATTATTAAAATATACTAAGTTGACTTGACAATTGCCTAATCTCAAAGGGAAACTAATTGAATGTATTGACATGAGAACCTGCGATGTCATCGATTTAGTACTCAAGTCACAGAGCTGAATCTCTGTGACTCAAGTGCTTCACTTAATTGATTGTTTTATTCTTTAAAAAGTTGCTGTAGGTAATTGTAAAATGAAAATCGACATGTATTTTAGAAGCCTTTTTAGCAATACAAGAACACGTGTAGAATATATTTTTTTTAAATCTGCGCTACAGTCACGCACATATCCGTCACGAACGGGGCAGAATGACGGAACCCACATCTTTCATTAAGAGCTTGAGGGCGAAAACGGCGGAAATTGCCCTCCGCCTTATCCGCACTCCAACTCCGCTGAAAATCAAAATACTTCCATAGTACACTGGCAGACAGAGCCGTATGAAAGTTTGGAGGCCTTAAGTCTCATTTGACCAAGACTAATTTGGTTGATCTGATTATTTAAAGTTGACACTTATGGTGGTGAGCAGTGTGGTTTTGGGCACTTGTTTGTAGCACATTTTTTAACGGTTTTTGATGCAATTTTGTCGCTTTTATCTTCGAGGGGTTAGGTAGAGGTACCTACCTATTCCATTCCTGTATATACCAATTGTTAACCAGTATGATGAGATCTATAGATATAGATTTCAATTTGTCGCAGGTGGTCAGTCAATCCCTGTGCCGGGGTGCTATTACACATGCCTCAGAAATAATTTTGGGACCTGCTGGTTTCTTCAACGGTTTCATAGTGTTGTGCTGATGAACTCGGAAACTCAACAGAGTAATAAATAGCTCAAACAATTTTCACAGCTTATGTATTTATTAAAAAACTAGTGGTTCTGCGCGGTTTCACCCGCGTAGTTCCCTTTCCCGTCGGAATACGGGAATAAAATGTAGCCTATGTTACTCAGGGATATTGTAGCTTTCCATTGGTGAAAGAATTTTTAAAATCGGTCCAGTAGTTTTAGAGTTTATTCGTTACAAACATAAAAAAACACTATATTCTCTTTATACTATTAGTGTAGAAGTGTAGATATAGGAGTTATTTCAAAATGTGGTAATTTGTCCAAACCCCCTGTTTTGTGCCTGCCGTAACATCTTTTATTGCAAATCCGGCTCTGCCAAGGGTAGCAGATTTCCTTAATTTGCACATTACTGTGCATTACGTGATTATTACAAAATAAAGTTAATTCCTAACATTCCTCACAATTTACATTGCATATAATTTTAATAAATTTATTGTTGTTTGTTTCAGATACCTGAAGACTGAACAGTTCATTTGGCCTTAGAAAAGCAAAGAATCTTCTTTTATAAATAAGTAGGTACAATATTTTAATTCACTGACGTTGATTGATCTAAATAAGTAAATTCGGTTTATTCCTGGTAATTATGTCGCAGAAGTAGTGAGACTTGTGTTTTATCAGCGAGCGTATTCACGGAGATTCGATATTAGACTCGGAATCGGAAAATCTGTCGAATCCTTATGTCAAATATGACATCTGTGAATAGCCGATCTCGAAACCTTTCGATAGATTTTCCTATTCGGAGTCGAATATCGAATCTCCGTGAATATGCTAGCTGATCCGTATATTAATGGGTATAAACTATAAAATTAATTCACTACCATAGGTACGTTCGCAGAGAAGTCTGTATAGATGTTATATTATTTAGCTGTGCTCTAGGTAACCTGAAGATGTTAACTATAGATGTTAAATATAAATATTTTTTTATTTCTTTCTTTCTATAGTATACCACCTACCTTTATGTGTGCATCGCTAGTTACATAATCTTAAAGTTGTTTGGAGGAAATCGCTTAAAGCGATAAGACCGCCCGTTGTAGGTACTCTTTTTGTCATTGTGTCACTTGCCATATCACTACATAGTATAAAACAAAGTCGCTTTCTCTGTCCTAAGTACTTATAATGTAACGATCTTAGCAAATTTCCACGTCATCTCATGATAAATACAGTAATATAATAAATAATATAATACACAATATAATGAATACTGACTGCTACTTGGTTACTGTAAAAACAGAGTTTAGTACAGCTGTAACTATGTATTTATTAAATAAATTAAGAGTAGTTTTGGTAGTTTACTTGTAAATTATAAAGTGTTTAAAAATTTTGCTAAGCAAACTCTACAACAGACACATGCAGCCAAGAGAACAGCTGTACTAAAAACTAATTTCCAAACAACGATGAAATTCAAAACAGTAATTAGGTGCCAATGCCAACAATAAACAACTCCACCCAAATGCACTTATTTACGATCAATATATCTAAGTGTTTTCTAATCCAACTCACGTACCGTTGATATGGCTTTACAACAATCAAATGCAGTTCATTTTTACGGTATATCAGTCCTGGGCCATTACTGTATGACGGTTTTAGATCGGCCCGTTATGCACACGATCGCCACTGCATCGAAGCGATTTGCGTTAGCCACGCTCTAAACGAAGTTTAACCGCTAACTTGAAAATAACCTAGTCCGTTTAGAGCCAATAATTCATATTGTACGAGAAAGATTCGTTGTAAATGACCATGTAGAGAATTAGATGCGTTTGTCAGAAAAAAGGACCCGCCAACGAGTTAATAGAGTGTCGTATACAGATCACTGGCAGTTCTGCGAGGTTTCAATCGTTCCCGTAAGAATACGAGAATAAAACATAGCCTATGTTACTCAGGGATGTCCTAGCTTTCCATTAGTAAAAGAATTTTTAAAATCGGTCTAGTAGTTTTTGTGTTTATATTCGTAACAAAGATACAAAAATACAAATCTTTCCTCTTTATGCTCATAAAAGTGCATTGCAACAAAGGCGGATTTGTTATTGACAAAGTAGACGGGCTATTCCACTAGTCCCTACCAGCTGTCCCTCCTAAGACAATAAAAATTTGAAATCGAAATACAAACCGACTTCAACGAATATCACTAAAAAGACTATTCCTTGCATAGTCCACATCCCTTATTTCTACGGTTACTAAACCTATTAGGTACGCTGATAGATGGCTGATAGCGAGCGAGTGATTTGTTGATGTCCGTTGAGGAGTTTCCTTCTGAAGTCCTTAATCAGATTTTCACAAAACTTATATGGGACCAAACTTGAAGTACCTATATACGACCAAACGAAAAAAAAATTTCGACTTCGCTTCAGATTTGACGGAGTTATGAATTAACATACTAAAAAAAGGTAAAAAAAACATAGGTGACGAATTGAGAACTTCCTCCTTTTTTTAAGTCGGTTAAAAAGGAAATGGTGGCAAAAGATCACAGCGGAAGCATGCACCTGACATCTGGGTTATTATCTCCTATACTAGGCCATAACTAGGCTTGCCTGACACCGTCCTGACGCGTGTCGCATACGGATGGACGCCGGTCGACCTGTTGCATTGAATACCAGGTTGAGTAGCGGAACATACATAACTGGACTGCACGTTCTATTAAAACTAAAGTATTACGAGTATGGGTATAATATCATAGCTGTCACCAAAACAACATCAACGTAGACGAAGACGACAGAAGCGTAAAGCTCGTAGGTATACTATGACTTATGAAACCAAACATAAACCCGTCATGAATTCAATGTTACTGACATTTTAAGTAACACGTTAGAAATTTTACACATAGGTACGAGCAACCGTTTCAAGTCAATTTCAGTTGTCTCTATTGTTTTTAAGACTTTTTACACGCGGATTGGTCCAATGATGCCTAGCTTCTTTGTAGCTTCTGCGACTATCCAAAGGAACGTAGGCCTATAAGTAATTTAGAAAGTCAGTAAACATGAAAATTAAATTTGGTTGATTTTATTTAAAAGTATGCATTTGTTTTTACAAAAAATATACATTAACGTATTTACTACAAAACAAATATTGATATAACTATTAAGGAATTAAAAGTGGATTTTGTTACATAAATTCGTAATGTAGGCTGGTTCTAGGCGTGGCTAGGGACTGGAGAAAGTAAAGGGCCCACACTGTCTTGCTTTCTCTTGACTCGGTGCACCTACGAATTACGTTTCATCTAACTGCCACATCGACGTAGTGATTCACCAACTGTTATCATTGAAATTTGAAATCGCTTTTGAGTATAAACAGCAGCCCAACCTCCTTTGCTTATCACATTAGCACAACTAATGAGTATTTGTAGCAAAACAATGTATGTTATATTGCTTTTGAGTATGTGAATTTTCTTTTATATTACCTAAGTGGTAGTAGGTAGTAATAATGATAATATAGTTTTTGATCTAATGACGTAAATTATTTTCAAACAAAAATCTGCTATGAAAGGATACCAATATTTTTATGTCCTAGTTTCTAATTCTTTTTTGCACCTGTATATGTCACACTCGTCTTTGTTCGTAGCAATGTCGGTCAGATAAAAACAAAAGTTGCATTACTAGTTTTTCTTGCTGGACAGGTCGAAGGCCCAAATGTTTAAGCTATAGACGCCCCAGTTCAGATAAGTTCGACCTCGATTATTAATAATTAAAAACTAACTTTCATTGACCTTAGAACAGGTTAATTTGTACTTACTAAAATTCAGTTCGCTGATTGGATAATAAAAATAACCGTATTTGTGCTACACAAGTGATAACGTGAAAGTTTGCTCTCGATTAAATTCGAATTTAAATAAGTGTCACTTAGCAAGCAAATGTGTTATGAAATGAAAGCCTAAATATGCAATGCACTTACTTTTAAAGTAGTCGTAAGTACATTGTGTGCTACATTGGCCCATTTGCCTTGTCAAGCAAACAGAGAACTTCAGATCTTCCCGCTTTTGGACAACATAACGAAAATTTCAGCAAAACTGTGTTATTTACCTCCTGGAACCTCCATCCCCGGTAGCTTTTACATCACAGGAATACATTAAAAATATGAATAATATTATAACAGTTAAGGCGATAGGTACCTACCTATGTACTCATTGATTAGTCAATTACAATAAGATTTCAATACTGTGATTGAAAGGTTGTTGGTATCTCATTGTTAATGTTCAGCACTATGTAACAGGTTACGTAAAACGTTTATCCGATAGACCATTGTGCTTGCGTGCAAGTGTTGAGTATGGATTGGACACAGAATGCTTTGACTGCGTTATCTGCAAGATGATTGTTCGGTATCGACGAAGTAGAAAGCGGTATTGTTCGAATGCAGTGAACAATTTAATGGAATTATTTACGGTAACGGAATACGAAACGTGTAGCTAAGAAAAATATGATAAGCACTGTTCTGTGCTTATCATACTTTTCTTAGGTATTACACGTTACACAAAAGTTAAAAACTGTAAAATCGTGATTTTCTAACGATTCTTTATTTTTGTGAAAATAAAATAGAGCTGTGGTTTTGTAAGGATTAGTACTTCGATTTTTGAAGACATACATATGTTACTTGATTTTCGAGCATTAGTAAGAAAGAATCGTGCAATAAATCCAGCTTCAATATCGTCAGGTCAACGATCCGATTCGGGCAAATAAATTAAAACGAGCTGCAAAATAACTTCACTGCACCAACGACTTTAGCACGTAACCAAACCAACCTGCTCGAATCCCAGCCTCCGCAAACGAGTGGCAAAAAGTCAACGACTTGTCTGCCGCAAATAATTATAAAGGGCGCGGGCCGCGGTGGCGACATCTCGTCTCGTCTCGCCATGCCCTTCCCCCCGTTACCCTCCCAAATCCCCTTACCTGTTATTTTAGTTTAGTATCTGTGATACATTTGTCACAATACGTGGCCGATTTGAACGAAGTAACTGATTTTAATCTTATCATTTATATAACGACTACTATATAGCCTTCAAATAAAAACACTCTTATTAAATTGAACCCTATTGAAGACTCTACAACAACTTACAATGGATTAACGTTGCAACCAGGAAACGCAAACAATTCCATAAGTACAAATTACGTAATTCATTAATAATCCCCCGTATTCATAATCTATGAGAAATTGTCTGAAATAAAGTAAAGAGCATCTGCAGCTGATATTTTAATAAGAACGATTATTTTTAAAAACGACGCAAAATCAACAGGACGAAATTTTTGAGCGTTGAAATTCATATCAAATTTAAATCGTTATTGCTGGCTCCAGTTTGCATAATCAGCCAATTTATTTGAATATCGAAAAAGTTTACGGTAAATTGAATGCAGTCAGCAATTTGTAAATTATTTACAAAACACATATAAATCTGAAGAATTTACTAAATTAAATTAAATGAATCGATAAAGTTAATCGGTTGGTAGATTAAGTAATTGTATAAGACGGATGGATTGTGTAAAGACTGATTTATGTGCAAAATGGAAGTCAATGCAGATATAATATGTGACAGTTGATATATATGGAATTAGACTTTGTCGACCCCAATTAATGGGAAAAGGGCAAGAAAATGATGAGATCGATTGTATAAATTTTAATGGGTATGTGACATACTACCCGTAATCACAGCGGTATTTACACAATTAAAATTATTAATGCCTAATATCGATACGTGCAGATTACCATCGCGATCATGACTCCTTGCTTTACGAGCACTGTACTATGATTACGAGTATTATTACCAGCATACTGTATATTAATAGGAAAGCGCGGCTTGCATGACCCCGCTGGCTAGCTGGTAGTGGCGCAATATGAACACGAACAAGAATAGAATGAGGTGGTACCTACCAGAGAAACTGTCATTTTATTGCATTAGGAAGAGTTACTACTGTTATGTTTGCAACTTCTCCAATATTCACATCAACCAAATCGTAAGACAGAATCTTCCAAAAATGCACAACTATGCATTTTAAATTAGTAATTTTTTACACAGATAAAAAGTTAATTAGCTTCCAGTCATTTTAGGTGCCAATAAAACTAAATAACTTTCATAATTGCGCCTATTGTATATTCATATGTATTTTGTTGTTGTTTTCAGGTGAGAGCGCGTGCTCGTGACGATGCGATCGGACGAGAGTGTGAGATAGCCGCCCGCGGTACGCAGCATGGGTGCGAATATGGGCAAGAACTCGAGCCTGCTCGACGCACTGCCCTCCGCGCAGGGCACGCTGCACGTCGTCATGCTCGGCCTCGACTCTGCCGGCAAGACCACCGCGCTCTACCGGCTCAAATTCGACCAGTACCTGAACACGGTCCCTACAATTGGTTTCAACTGCGAGAAGGTCAAAGGGACCCTCGGCAAGTCGAAAGGTGTTAATTTCCTCGTGTGGGACGTAGGCGGTCAAGAGAAACTCCGGCCACTATGGAAATCCTACACACGCTGCACGGATGGCATCATATTCGTTTTGGACTCCGTCGATATTGAGAGAATGGAGGAGGCTAAGATGGAGCTGATAAGAACAGCGAAGTCCCCTGATAACACGGGCGTTCCAATCTTGGTTTTAGCAAATAAGCAAGACTTGCCGGGAGCGAAGGAGCCCCGAGAATTAGAAAAACTGTTAGGTTTACACGAGCTGGTGTCGTCACCGCACGGGTCGCGCGACGCTCACGCCTGGCACGTGCAACCCGCGTGCGCCATCACTGGAGAGGGACTGCATGAAGGTCTCGAAGCGCTCTACGAAATGATACTCAAAAGAAGAAAATTGGCTAAGATGCAGAAAAAAAGAGTCAGATAAACTATAAGAGACACTTAAAAGTGGTATTAATTTGTCAACGTTGTGTATGATAATAATTTTTAACGCTATTGTGCAGGTTAAGTAAATATTATTTATGCTCATCGTGTGGATGTTTCCTGTAACGTCCGAAGTTGAAACACCAAATATTGTTTTGCTAATAGATGTATGAAGAGTTTTGAAAATATTTCATCATAATATTGCTCAATTTATATTGAACATTTGAAGGAAACTAATATTTTGATAAAATTAATATATTAACTACTAGTCATTTTCTTTCGAAAATAGCTAGGTGAAGGATGAAGATAGCAACAGGATAGGTACCTAGATGAAGAAAATAATATGCTTTAGATTTTTGTAAATGCCATGCTTTTACTTATTTTGTATGCTGGCGTTCTTACTTCTAAAACATCAAACTTGCCTCAGTTAATGTGAGACATTTCGTAACATTTGTATGAATTAGTAAAGTGGGATTAATATGTAAGCAAATCTTTACATTTTCCCAATTCCTAAAAAATTTGGTATTGTCATTTCAGATAATTACAAAATTTTATCCTTCTCTTTATCTTCATCCCATTACCCTTGTGAAATTCTTACCAAATGATTGAAATTTTAGCGCATAGAAATTATTAACATCTATGGTGTTCAGTGTATAACATTATAAGAGGCTTTTCATTGTTCTTTTCTTACTTACTGGTTTCTTTGTGTACATATTTTGCAAAGAGATTTAAATATACTAGAGTATAGAGCGGCCGAATAGCGGCGGAATATTTTCGACTTCAATCTGAACTGAATCTTCAAAACTTCGATCTCAATCTGAAGCTTGGCGCACCACCGGGCATATTTACGGAGATTCGATAATCGACTCAGAATCGGAACATCTGTTGAATCCTTATATCAAATATGACATCTGTGAATAGCCCATCTCGAAACCTTGCGACAGATTTTCCGATTCCGAGTCGAATATCGAATCTCCGTGAATACGCCTGCTGAAGCGCGCTCGTACTAATCTAACGCGAGCTGCCCTTCGGAAGTATCACACTAGACTTATTACCTCTAGGTAAGTAGGTATATAATAAATTTAGAATTACGATTTTGTTTGCTTTGGCCGCTCTCTATATCTCTTTGATATTTTGTAAATATAACTTTTAAAATTGATTCACATATCTGACTCAGTTATTTTCTAAACGTAGTATTCCATAAACGAAACATCATACATTTTCTGAATAACGTATATATATGTTGTGTGAAGTATATTAGTTTAAAAGTTCTTCCCCATAAACGACAAAAACAACTTGCCTATACTTTCTTAAAAAAGATAGGTGAGCCGAAGAGCAAACAACAAAATTTTATTGAATTCTAGAAACTACAAATCATTATTTTTCATATTTAAAGGATCAATGTCATACAATAATTCACCTTTGCCTTATTTCGGGCTTAATCAATTTGAGTTATTACCGACAAATGGACGCTCCCGTAACAGTTAGTTTTCAGAGTTTACAACCCATATAATATGATTAATAATTTCTTCCGAACATTGATTATTTACTAATAATGTTTAAGTACCTATTTATTTATTTACTCATAGTTAATAATCTAGTAAAACTGTATAATGTAAACCATATGTATTGAAAATAAATTGTAGGTCCATGACCAGAGTTTGTGTTACTCACATTGTAAATATGTAAATTACAACTAGATAATCGTCAATACCATGAAACCAAACATTTTTTAAAGTAGATTTGTAAATTTTGTTGTTAAAAGTATTAGTTTTATTATATTGTATACATTAACGCATACCTGCATGTTATCGTATTGTGTTATGTGGTGAAACATAGACGTTTTTAAAATATTGATTCCCCGTAAATAAATTCTGTTTTCAATAAATTGTGTTTCTGTTGGAATGTGAATCCCGTTTGTCATCAGACATACTTAAGCTTTGTAAATAATTAGCCGGATCTTCATTTTCTGTCCATTCTGTGAAAATACGTAAATATTCTAATTCAGCTTCGGTTACAGATTTAGTATTATTTTTAGCGGCGATGTGCTTCATAGAAGGCTTCTTACAAAAATATTTAGCAATATACTTCTCCCGCTGCTTTGATACCGGTGCAAAAGATCTAAGCAGCTGCTGTTCTAATCTTTCGAAAAGACGTAGTTCTTTGGCAGCTTCTTGACTTTTTTTCATTATAAGTTTCTCCGACTCAACGTATTCTTTAATAGCCTTTGATACTTTATCACCATGCATTGTATCCAGTCGTAGTCGATAATCCATGTAAAAGTTTTCTAAATCTTTGGCCATAGCAAACATTTCCATGTTAATCGGCATTTCGTTAAATATTTTTTCAAAACAGAATTCCATGTGGAGATTCAGTTTCAATACTTCCAAAGTACCAACGTTCTCATAGAACATACCAAACAATATTTTATAAAATTTAGCCTCAAGATGGTCGCTTCTGGTTTGATATAAATCTATCGATTGATGAAAGAGTTGAATTTCTCCTGCTACGCCAGCAGTATCTTGTGCTATTAAATCTTTTAGTGACGTTATTACGGCCTTCAACGATTTAGCATAAGGTGCCACATGCGTAACGTGAGTGAAGTGATTCTGTTGTTGACGTTCAATAGTATCAAATACCTCCATCAACTCTTTTGGATGATTAAAATATAGAGCTGGCTTAACAAAATGTCCATAGCACTCAGATTTCATTTTTTCATACATTACATTAAAGGCATCATCTTCGCTTGAAATACCATAGTCAAAACCAAAGGCTTCTATTTCCACAGAAAGAGCGAAATCTCTATTATTTGAACGCCAGCTAGGAGGAGACAGGTAATATAAAAATCTGCCATATTTTTGCAACCTACCATATTTGTATTCCAATCCAATTAATCTAGATGTTATCCAAAAACTTTCCGCAGCCAAATTTTTCAGCTCTATATTTTTTAGTTCAACCTTATTTTTTAATTCCTCCCATCTATTAAGAAACTCCATTGATTTCTTATAATCATCGGAAATAAATTTATCGAAATATTTTCCTTGTCTTACGCAGTTTTTAACAGCTAACTCGTAGCATTTTTGTTCTTTTTTATAATTCAAATCTATATTGAGAATACAATCTTTCCTATACCCAATTTCTTGTCTGACTCTTATTTGGTTACGATACATATACTGAAAGGATTTAAAAATTGTTTTTTGTGATGGTAACGGGCGACCATTTACGCATTCAAAGTAATTTTTTACCACGTCAGTCACACCTTGAACATCATCGAGTGGGTCTTCCACATGTAGCCGAGAACGCATGGCTGTGCTATCTATTTTATAACCGTCGAATACTTTAATAGCCATGCGTAACATGTGTCTCTCAACATGTTGTAATTTCGCAAAGTTTGCATACGATATAAGCAATTCGTCTTTTTTAATGACCTTCACTTTTGTGGGCATTTCCCCTGGCAAAGAATATTTTACCAACGAAGCTTGAGACGGTTTCACCATTCGTTTTTCTGGTTTCAAATTGAGTTTACGATATTGCATTTTTGATGTTCTGGGTTTACTACTAGATTCTTCAGGAAAGACTCGAGCCCTCGGTATGCGAATTATAAAAGAATGGACATCTTTTTCCATAATGAAGAAAGAAAAAGTACCTATATTAGAATACAAAAATAATATACACTCTATTATATAATATTTGATAAAAGTCAATTTGCCAATTACTTAACCACGTAGATTTTCTAATCAAAGACATGGGACTTTGGAAAAAACGCAATGCAGATAAAATCTCCTTTTCATTGTCAGTTTTATTTTATTTTTTATTATAAAGCCAATATCATAAAGTCGTCAAGTAACATCAGATGTTTTATTGAAATTAAAATAAATTAATCTTCATTAATATTAAGGTGCGACATAGTAGACTTTTGAGGTACCCATTGAAACGCAGGTACTACGTATTTATAATATTCTTTTAAGAACGGCGAAGGGTTCATACCCTCGCACCACTCTGTGAACATGAGCAGGCCTTCTCGTTCTTCAGGTGAGACTTTAAACTTCTTAGGCTTTAACCGTATACCACGAGCGATTTGTGACCTTTCTCTTTCAGCAAGAGCCATGGCGATCATGCTTTGCTTTGTTAAGAACTTTTTAAGCACTGGACGTACAAATTTCGCCGGTGGCAAAAAAGCTTTGTTCATGGCATTGGTCATTTCTCTAAATGCTCTCAGCTCTCTTTGAGCTTTGTAAGCATTTTTCATCATCTTTAAATCCTGACTAAAGAAATCACTCCGAGCCTGATTAACAGTTTTGAAATCTAATGAATCGAGTCTTAAATTGTAATCTTCGTACAGGACTTCCAGAATTTTCATAGGGTCTTGTAATGTTTGATGGCCCTCCTCACACTTTCCAATTATTTGTTCATAAACATATTCAATGCAAATTTTTAATTTTAAAGTGCTTGGACTAGCAACGCTATCGAAAAATGTTTCATTTAAGATTCGGAAAAACTTTTCTTGCAAATGCTGTTCATTGAAATTTTCTCTAGAAATTTCATTATTTATTGTATCGATATAATATTGAAAGTGGTCAAACTCTGTCTTTGTGGATTGTTTTAAGAGTTTAATACGATCTTGCAATATACGAAAAGGAGCATCTGTAGTCGCAAGTTGTAACAAGTACTCTCTACTTTGCAACTCCATCGTTCGGAACAAATACAACATTTGGTCTGGAGTGACGAAATACATGTGAGCTGGATTAGGGTTTGTCAATTCTATTTTTGCTAACTCTACAGTTTTGTCTATGTCCATAGTTTCCACCAAATCATTATCTGTAGCAAACTCACCAGCCTCAAATTGTATTGATCTAATCTTATCTCTCAGAGTCTCATCATATTGTTGCCTCCAAGATAGAGGAGCAACGAATATTAAATAGGAACGATATATCTTTAACACATTTCTAATAGCATCCAATTTAAATATTACATTGTTTAGAATAGTTATTGTAGAAACATAACCAAGGAATTCCTGACTTTTTGCAACAAGATCTGCTGCAACCTTTTCTGCTTTTGCAACTTTAACACAAGCCTTCTTGTAATCTTCTGTTAGGAACTTTTGAAAGTTTTTTATATGTAGTTTTAATTCTTCTTGTATTGTATCATAAAGAGCAGATTCCTCTACAATATTTTTTTCTAATTTGAGTGTGAGGTCGCGTCGATATCCTATTTGCTGGCGATTCATGGCATAACCTCGAATATTATTTATATATACTTTTATATCGTCGAAACATCGCAGAGGTCGACCTTCTATAACAGTATAAAATTCTGGATGAATTTCAACAACTGCTCTGACATCATCAGGTGGATCTTCTATGAATAGTCTCTTAGACATATCTCTAGTTGCTGCTATTTTCAAATTGTCTTTTAGGTGCAAGGGCTGGGCAAGTCTATCTTTAGCTATCAGTTTCTCTTTTCGATCACTGTACTTTATATAAGATAACAATTTTTCGGATCGTGGTACGCGAAAAGGACTTACTCGTTTTGCCTTCATTATTTCCCCCTTAACGGCGTGTTTTCGATCAGTAAAATAATGCTGAGTATTCGGTACATAACGTCTTCTAAATATAATATCCAAAGTTTTTAATGGCACCATAGGTTTTCTTTCTTTTTGTAAACACGACATTTTGCTAATTTATAACTATTAAAATCAAAATAATATAAGTTACATAGAACAATTAATAAGTACGTAAATGTTTTTAAAAATCAATGCAACTAACGAATGTAGGTTGTCAAATTGAATATTCTTTCTTCTTTTTTGGAACTGACATTAATTTTACTTTTTAGTTGTAAAGATTTTATATCTACAAGAAAATAATTACATAGTCTTGTGTTGTATCAAGTTGGACCGCAGACTATGCAGAGGATTAAAATAACATATACCAATGCGTGTGGGAAAAATCCCCTGATTATCATATTAAAATGTCAAAGTTGCACGTAGGTCGGAAAATTGATAATAAATAAAAAACGAATGTGAAAAAATTACAATTCACTTTAATTTATTATATACCGAAATTTTCCACAACTTATCTATTATATACAGGATGTCCCAGAAGTCAACGATAAGCCGAAAACCAGCGATGAGCCTAGTCATGAGGGTAATCAGAAAAATATAAAAAAAAACTATGTTCTTTTTTCAAAATGTTATGAAGGTTTAAAAAAAATCCTAAAAAACGGACACCCTGTAATGAACTTTCTTTTACCGTGACTGTAAATATTAACTTTTTGAATATTTTTTTTCTGTAATGCTATAACGAATAGCCGTGCTACAATTTACAATAAAAAAAAATTACATAACTGCCTCATTTTTAAGTAAAAAGTTAAATTTGTTTCCAACATTGAATTCTACATAATTTCATCAACCAACTTAAACCAGCTGTACTGTAAAAAAAATGTATGGCTACTATTTTGGCAAGTATACTTAAAAGTTGACGCATTTAGTCTAAATTCTAAAATGGTATAACACATGCTAGGTTTTGTTATAGTTGAGGCATGAAAATTTTTTTCTCGATGAATCCGGATTCTATGCCAATCGAATTTAATGAGGTGAAATGTTGGTAACGCAACCTTCTTAGGTAAATCCAGGTTAAAATCTTTTTGAATGGAGACGGACTCATAATTTTGAAAAGAGAACCTAACAGGGATTTTTTATTCGTACATCTTTTGTTTATGTCATTTGTTTGATGGCTTTGATTTAAATACATCTGTCCCAGAAGTAAAGATTCTGGAGTCTGTTGCTTAGATTGTATTTGCGTGTAATTACGAGTTCGTAACGTGAAGTTATCATGCCAAATAGATATACCGTACAGGAGTACGCCAACATGCATCTTATTTACGGAGAATGCTTATGTAACGCCAATGCTGCAGCTAGGGTGTATCGCGAGAGATACCCAAACTTAGAGCGTCATCCTGATTACCGAGTTTTTATTAATCTGCATCGATCATTATCCGAAGGTCGATTCCCTGATCATATGGCTGGTGAAGGAAGGCCCCTCTTGCCCTACGAGGACGAAGTCATGGAAGCTGTGGAAGAAGATCATCACTGCTTTTAGGTACTCCAAGGCTTTCCTCAATTCCACGTACGGATATACTTGGATCTTCTTCCACAGGTTGCATGACTTCGTCCTTGTAGGGCAAGAGGGGCCTTCCTTCACCAGCCATATGATCAGGGAATCGACCTTCGGATAATGATCGATGCAGATTAATAAAAACTCGGTAATCAGGATGACGCTCTAAGTTTGGGTATCTCTCGCGATACACCCTAGCTGCAGCATTGGCGTTACATAAGCATTCTCCGTAAATAAGATGCATGTTGGCGTACTCCTGTACGGTATATCTATTTGGCATGATAACTTCACGTTACGAACTCGTAATTACACGCAAATACAATCTAAGCAACAGACTCCAGAATCTTTACTTCTGGGACAGATGGATTTAAATCAAAGCCATCAAACAAATGACATAAACAAAAGATGTACGAATAAAAAATCTCTGTTAGGTTCTCTTTTCAAAATTATGAGTCCGTCTCCATTCAAAAAGATTTTAACCTGGATTTACCTAAGAAGGTTGCGTTACCAACATTTCACCTCATTAAATTAGATTGGCATAGAAACCGGATTCATCGAGAAAAAAAATTTTCATGCCTCAACTATAACAAAACCTAGCATGTGTTATACCATTTTAGAATTTAGACTAAATGCGTCAACTTTTAAGTATACTTGCCAAAATAGTAGCCATACATTTTTTTTACAGTACAGCTGGTTTAAGTTGGTTGATGAAATTATTTAGAATTCAATGTTGGAAACAAATTTAACTTTTTACTTAAAAGTGAGGCAGTTATGTAATTTTTTTTATTGTAAATTGTAGCACGGCTATTCATTATAGCATTACAGAAAAAATATATTCAAAAAGTTAATATTTACAGTCACGGTAAAAGAAAGTTCATTACAGGGTGTCCGTTTTTTAGGATTTTTTTTAAACCTTCATAACATTTTGAAAAAAGAACATAGATTTTTTTTTTATTTTTCTGATTACCCTCATGACTAGGCCTATCGCTGGTTTCCGGCTTATCGTTGACTTCTGGGACATCCTGTATATCAGCTTGTAGCTTTCATGATTTGATACGGAGTTAGGAATGCATACAAAATAATGCATCGTTTATTTAAAAAAATATTTTCACACGCGGCGTGGCCACCTAAGTTCAAGAAAAAAAAAACAGCATATTCTTCAAACTGCGGCATTTAGCGACGTGATAATATAGTACAGGGGCAAAAGGTATTTGTATTTATTAGAACTTTATTACAATTATAGTACATTCATAAATATTTTGTATCCGAATTATTATAATTTACATTCAATCATACATTTTTCTTCTAGATGGTTCATATGAAGATTGTAAACGCTTGTTCAGCTTATCGACATCTTTTAACAATTTGCTCGCTTCCTTAGCTTGCTTTAATTCTTTATCTCCACTCTCGTATGTTTCCTTTTCTATAGATTTGATCATATCCAGGTCGAATGTGGATAGGTCCAACATAAGGTTATCGTATTCAGTTTCTAAAGCCAACGTCATATCTAAAGAACTCAGTTTAGTGTTGTTAGGTGCAAGCAATTGTTCATAAGCGAATTCCACATAATTAAAAATTTGCAAAGCTGTTTCAGACGAAACTAGGTATCTTATTTTTTCTTCAAGTATCTTGAAGAATATTTCTCTCAATTCACTTTCACGAATATCATTCCATTTAATAATTTCCTCAATTTCTTTATTCTGAAATTGTAAAGTTAAGAGTTAGGTAATACATTCAATTTAACTTTAGAACCACCACGTTAATTTAATTGAATAGATAGTAGATCCGCCGGGATACTCAAATATCATCATCATCAACCCGAAACAGCCTACTGTTAAGCTAAGGGTCTTTCCTCCACATGAGGAGGTATGGGCTTTAATTTTCCACGAGAGCCCACCACGGATTCGGAGATGGTATTAAGCTAGTGGCCACTTAACAGTCAGAATTTTTCAAGCCACCCAAGGGTATCTGACAACCGAAAACCAGCACCAACAATTAAACGTGTCTTCCGAAACACTCAATATATTTGAATTATTTTAAATAAGTACCTGCTCGTACACTAAATCCAATTAAAAAAATTATTATTAAATAAGAATTGAATAATTTAATAAATACACTCGCGCCTTGACCAAATGACGAATTTAGGTACTTACTAGAAACGTAGTAAGTAGATAAGTAAATTAGTACCTAGGTAAGGACACACTTTACGCACCTTACTATGTAATAAATCTACTTCCTGCCGCAATAGCTTCTTCAAAGTGTCTCTGACTTTCAAAAATTTGTTTTTTTCCGAATTAAGTTCTTCTGTTACCAATAAATAATTCAAATTTTGTTTGTCTAATAGATCAAACATTTTAAGCAATTGATCAGCAGTCTTGAAATATAATCGTGGAGGAGATAACTTGCTTAGGTGATCTTTCACAAGAGTCACGTCGACTTTACGAAAAATATCAGAATCAATGGTCACTATTTCAATGTGTTTAGTATCTATTTTCGAATTCTCACTCTCTTGCCACAAAATAGGTGCAGATTTGTGAAGAAAATTCTCAAAGGACAATAAAATTAACAAAGTTTCGTCGATGTACTGCAACTTGGACTTTAAAGACGCGAGTTCGTAACTAGCTTGTTTGTGTTCCTCCGTCTGATTCGCCAATTCTTTTGCCAAAAAATCTGACTTTCGCATAATTACAATGGTTTTATCATTATCATACGCCAAAAACTTATCAAAACTGTACTGACATTCTTCAAAATGCTTTGCAGCAGTATCATACACACTCTTCTCAGATTCCATCTCTCGGTCAATTCTAATAATTTCATCTATAAGAAAGCCATGGAGAGTTCTTTTTAGTGCTACTTCTTTTATGCTTTGTTTATATCGGCTGATTGATTTATCAGGCCTAATGGGTCTTCCTTGCACTAAGGTATAGAAGTCCGGATCAACTTCAGCAATGGTTTTTACATCTGGATCTTCAATAGGTTCTATAGGAGGCAGTTTAATACCCCCAATAGTTTTTCTAGGCTCTCTTTTAACTGATTTCTTCTTATTTTTTATTTTCTCCATGTCCAGCTCCGAGTAGATACACTTATACCGAGGCAAGGTCTTTAATCAATATCACTATAGCGACGATATATTGTTAAATTAATATCTACACTTTATCTGATGATAAGTTTTAACTCTATAGATTTCTCTATATCTTCGCTATGCATAAGGTAGTCAAAAATTCATAAAACTATTATACCTGATTTGATTGAAATAAAAACATAGGTTTATTTAAGTAATATATTTCGTATGGGCTTAATTATTAAGGATGAACATAATAATCTTACATGATTTATTTTATAAGAAAACTGACTAGAGGTATATCATTATTATACACAAACAAAACACAATATTTAATAGGTTTACTTAAAACAGGCAATTTGATAGCATTTTGCAGTTTACTGTTATGTATGGTAT
Organism: Ethmia dodecea; assembly: GCA_963855545.1. Classification (NCBI taxonomy): domain Eukaryota; kingdom Metazoa; phylum Arthropoda; class Insecta; order Lepidoptera; family Depressariidae; genus Ethmia; species Ethmia dodecea. The sequence continues at coordinate 7,325,864 of OY979449.1, forward strand.
GGAGTTGTACAAATTCAAATTCTATATACCTAAGTATTTATTTGTTAGATTTCTTAATTTAATTTAATAAAAATTTAGGAAATGGATTCGACAAAACTAATTAGTTAACTGTCAAGTTTATAAAGTAAATACCTATCCCTAGTAGAAAACGCATTTTCATTTTGAATTTCGAAGGATGATGCAAAGCATTAATATTATGTACCTACCCAGATAAAACCAGTGAATCACTATCAACCGAGACTCAGTCGCTCGATGAGCTGCCACTCTGTTGCTGTTCTCCTTCTTTCTCCTCATCTACTTCTTTCTTCTTTATCTCCCATGGCATCACCGGCAACGGTTCAACAAAAGAGTCGTCTATCTTCAATTTGTATAGGTGTCGAGGCGTAAATTGATGTGGCAAAGGCCACACAAGCTCTGCAATTCAAAAGTACAGGTAATTAAAATGTGGTTGTTGTTTTATTTGTAATCAGTATTGAAGCTACTTAAATAGAACGTATAAACCCAAAATAGCTTACTACGACAAGATCAAGATGGTTTGTAAAATATGTTCATAATTTGGTTGTTCCCGCGGCCAGGCTCATAATTAAATCTTGTTTAGTTATTCTAGTATTCATAGTACCTATTCAGGGTATACCTGTACACACACCTGTTTTTCCCTTTTTTAACCGACTTTAAAAAGGAGGAGGTTATCAATTCGTCTGTATGTTTTTTTTTTTTTTTTTTTTTATGATATGAGAGCAGTGATAGCCTGAACGGTTAAAGAGCCGGCCGAAAATCAGTGAGGTTCGGGTTCGAATCCTGGCATGTACCCATGAGTTTTTCAAAAACTTACGTACATATTTATCACTAGCTCGACGGTGAAGGAAAACATCGTGAGGAAACCCACAGGTCTCAGAATTAATTCTGAGACATGTGTAAACATACCTGGTCCGGCGATGGGCTCACCACCTATCACGTTTATAAGTCCAATATATCTTGTGAAATGTGGGTAGGTATATCCAGTAATGGAATACCTCTGCCTACCCCCTCGGGGATAAAAGGCGTGAGATTATATTATTATTATTTTATATTTTTTTTATGTTTGTTACCTCGGAACTTTTGACTGGGTGGACCGATGTGGATGATTCTTTTTTTATTTGAAAGCTAGTGCTTCCAGTTTGGTCCCATTTTAATGTCGTCCAGTTCTGACAACGGCACCCATGAGAAAACCACATAAGCTGAAGATTGAAGTCGGTTTTTTTTACTCTTTATTACTTATTAAATCACTATTGTTCCTACATAACCTTTCCTTTCCTACTACAGTAGGTAGTCTCTCCGTTTCGTCTCTGAATTGTCGTGTAGGTAATTTGACAATAAAACAGCGTGATTCATACCAAAGTAGAAAGCATAGTCGTCGACGCGCCGGTGCAAATACAAGGTGTGCCGCAGATCGAGGAGATATTGCGAATTTATCAAGTAATCCAACAAAGCAACTTCTGGCAACGCTTCCATCTTGGGGTCGCTTGCACTTAGTCCTTCGAAAGATAACTGTAGGTAACAAAAAGTATATTGGCAGTGGCAGTGAGATAGGTAGGTTTCTCATTTCTCACACCTTAGTTAGGCTCGTATTACAGAACGATCATCACGCAAGAAACTCTGCAAAATTAGAAGGGTAAGTACAGCTATATGCGACTGATATAGTGGCATCTCTTTCTGACATCTAGCGGACTTTCATTGCAGGAAGGATCGTTTTTTAATACGGGCCGTAGACATTTGATTAAGTGTCGCTACTTGCTCTACAAAGTAGGTAAGTATGGGTACAGTCAACAAAGTTGTTAGTGTTACATGACCAGAAACTAAGATTCAGTTTTCTCTTAAAGCCTTATATGTATTTATAGTTTTTTTTTTTGTAAATTATAGGGATCAAAGATACCTTTTGAAATAAACAATAATGAATAAGATTTAGTTATGACTACCCCAGAAAAATGAGTTCTTAGTTACTGGCCATGTAACCCTAACAACTTTGTTGACTGTACCTACCTAATAACAAAAAATACCTTAGCTATACTACATAGGTAGGTAGGTAGGTAGTCTTCGTCTGAAAAGCGAATTTTATAAGAAACCAACTGAGCCAGCAGCAACATTGCCCGCGCTGATTCAGTTTATTCCCGATCTGCTCCTTTAGGAATTTATCTTCTTTTCCTACTAAAAGTTCCTACTAAAAATCGTATTATTTCCGTGATGCCTTGTATGCAAGGTGCAAGTTTCATGCCGCTTAAGTAGTGGAAACTTAGACAGATACCTACCTAAACCTGCATGCCAGCTGCTGCTTATAGTTTTCATCTCATAAATTAAGCGTGCAGCTGTCGCTTGTGTTATCCAAGTACTTAATATGCCAACTGCGCATAAATCTAAGCTCTAGGTACCGCAAACTTTTGCATGCAAGTAAAACCTTGCATGCGATTGCATATTTAGCAAAAAAAATCAAGATGCAAGGAATGCACGAGTAAGATACTTACACTTGGTCCATATGATTTTACTAGGCCCATTAATTTATTAAGCTTATCGATGCAAATTCGCAACTGCTCCATATGTTCGTTTAGAGGCGCGTAGAGGTCTAACTTGCCCACAAGTGACAGCGGTCGTCCGCCTACCGAGGACCAGTCATTGAAGATCCGCTGAAACATACGTAGGTAAGTAGTTTTAGCATCATCAACCTACGTAAAAACATCAAAATATTTATTAAGTACCTACCTATTTACTAATGCTGTAGGTACAACCGAGGTCGGAATATGCCGGTAACATCTCACGTAAAACTGACAACAGAGCCCTGTACAGGGTGTGGTGTGTGGGTAACAAACATACCTACAAACTTATACCCTGCAGGGGTATAAATGTGTAAGTTTGTAGGTATGTTTGTTACCCACTCACGCGTAAACTGCTCAAAAGATTTTTATGAAAATTGGCACACAGATACCAGATACCAAATCCAGGATTAAATCTGGACAACCTGTATGAAAAACTTAACGGTTCCTCAGGATACCTCAGCGCGGGTGAAACCGTGGCGCCTTTAATAAAATGGCCAAAAATATATTTAACCTAAGTACCTAGTAGGGTTCATTCCCGGGAATTCTCGAGCCGAGAATTCCCGGGAAATCGTTGGGCTTTGTTCCCGGGAAATCAAGCTCGAGAAAAGTTGAGAACTCGAGAAATCATGTACCCATATAGAAATTAAATCTTCGTTTGCTGTGTTCAAAGCGCAGCGGCGCCCTTTGATTCGCTGCAAGCAGTCTGGCGTCGTTTTTACACGTGTTACGTACGACTCTATCCAAGTATAGTTTACGTAGTCAGTGTTTCACAGATTACGTGATAAATTGAAATCAAACAGGGGGCCAATTCTACTAAATGTCAACGGTCTTAATTGGATGACTATGAAATGTCAATGGTCAGACAATGGTGTTATTTTGACACTTTTCAGAGCAAATAACACCATCGATTGACCATGTCATTGTCATTGTCATCCAACTGTAACCGTTGAAATTTAGTAGAATTGCCCCCCAGGTAAGTCTTTTCACTTTTATTGACACATCACGGCTTTATTATTCATATTATTTTTGTCAATAATATAATTTATAATATGATCTTAAATTTTACTTGGTAGGTACTGTTAGCTATCTGTTTTTTCTATTATTTTTTAGTCTAAGTTTAATAGGTACATAATATATTTTTTTGTTTTATAGAAGCTATTTTTGTTTACAAGTTTTAAGTTGACTTTTTTCTAAATAACCAGCCAAAAATGGAGCGTGATTGTAATTTAATTATAAGTTAAGATATTAGCGTTTTCTTTCGTGTAAATTTTTTTTTTACTTTAATATAAGCTACTTTTGTTTACAAGTTCTAAATAACCAGCCAAAAATGGTGCTGTCATTATAGTTATGAGTCTGAATAATATTATTTCGGTATTTATAAAAAAAACTAATTAGCTTATTCATAAGATTAATGTTTTTAAATATAATCAATAAAAGTAATTAATTTGATACTTTTATTTGAGAGGAAAACCACTGAATTTGTTGACGTCATTGTAACTAAATAACATGAGAAAACGTAAGTAAATGTAAATTTCTCGACAACCCGAGAAGCCCCAAGAAATTAGCCTCGAGAATTCTCGAGACCCGAGAAATTGAAAATCTCGAGAAATCATGAACCCTAGTACCTAGGTATCTACTAAGTAGCTACATAAAGTAGGTACCTATAAATAAAAATTAATCTCACGCCTTTTATCCTCGAGGTAGTAGTAAATTTCTGGATATACCTACTTACACACTTTTCACGACTATAGCTACCTCCCGATATTCGCCCTCGAACGTGAGTGAGAGGTGAGCCCATCGCCGGACCCTGGTCTGTTACACAAGTGTAGGTAAGCCTTAGAATTAATTCTGGGACCTGAGGGTTTTCCCACGATGTTTTCCTTCACCGTCGCGCTAGTGATAAATAGGTGCCTAGTATTTGTGTTATATTTATGACAGAGCAGTAGGATTATACAACGCGTAACAGAAAAAGCGCAATTCCTTCTTCTATAGTCTATAGATATATGTAGATATATAAAAGAAAGTCGTGTTTGTTACACTATTTATAACTCAAGGACGGCTGAACCGATTTGGCTAGAAATTGGTGGGGAGGTAGCTTAGAACCAGGAGAAGAACATAAATACTTTTTATTCCGATATTCTCACGGGAACGGGAACTACGCGGGTGAAACCGCGGAGCGCTGCTAGTATGAAAATAAAAAAATATGATACAATCGAACTTTAGTTGTGTCTAACCATTTTCTTAAATATCGATCAATAATAGGACGATTTCCATAGATAGCACTAAATTTAGCTACGCTAATTCAATTTTCGGAAAAATTTCACTCATTAAAAATAGCTGAAATCGATTAAGTAGGTATCTTTTCAATACTGAACAAACTAATTTCAAGTATTGCGCTTATCCTGTTACATATTGTATAGACTCCGTAGCTATAGGTAAATAATAATGTATCTCTAATGATTTTACCGTCGTTATACAATGGTAAACCATTAGCAATTTCATTTTTTTAAACATTTTGTGCTCCGGCTTTTCTGGTGTTTCCTCCTCCAAGAAGACGGCGAGACCCTCCGCAACCGCTTCCTCGGCCGCCAAAGCAGCTGCCTGCGCTTCTTCAATGTCTTTCTGTTTCATTTCCTCTATCCAATTCTCCTCATTCTTGAATAGAAACCTCAGTTGCCGATATAAAGTGTCTTCTGAACCCTAAACGAAAAACTTTAGTTTAATGTACTTATTAAATTTTATTTATTTACTAGAGGTTCTGCGCGGTTCCACCCGCGTAGTTCCCGTTCCCGTGAGAAGACGGGGATAAAATATATTCAATGTTATTTAGGGATGTTGTATCTTTCCATTGGTGAAAGAATTTTTAAAATCGGTCCATTAGTTTTTATGTTTTTCGTTACAAACATACAAAAAAACAATTCTTTCCTCTTTATAATATGAGCTAGCAGCGCCCCGCACTTTACTAGAGAAAACTGTTAAAATGTCTGATACATATAGTTAAATCTGTCTGATGTTTTACTACCGACTCAAGTCACAGTCTGTCTGACCTATTCGTAGACATCATTCTAAAAAAACCAATAAAGTCAATATACAAACCTCCAAAATATGAACGAAATAGCTATCATACACCAGCAGAATGCCATTAACTGGAATATCTACATATCCAGAGTTAACATCGTTTATAGACTTCTTAAACTGTTCTGTAATTTCTTCTTTAGAAAGAGTGTGTTCACCAGTGTAAATTATGCGCACTGCATACGTTTTCTGTAATGAAATCACTCGATTTGCCATGTAATGCAAACTAAGTGCCTGTCATTAAAATTGAGCAACAAAGGTAAGAAAAAGTACTAACCAGTTGAGCTTTTTCAAAATTCTCTTGGGCAACATCCAATACAGATCTTGTATCAAGAACTGGTAACTTCAACATAAACGCCATTGCTAGTTATTTTTTAATCTGATTTTCATAATTCTAATAGTTTTGCGGAAACGCCCAATATTTATAGCTAGGAAACTAAAATATTAGTTGTTATTGACAGCAAAAAAGTCAATTCGTAGTCATAGAAACGAAACTCTCCAGCATGTGAAGCACAGATTATATATGTAGTTACCTACTAATTAAGCAGTCTTGAAGCCTAGAAGCAGTAGTTACTTAGAAAGTCAAGTAGGTAAGTTTTTATATATTTTTTTCAGATCCACGGTGCAGCTTCAACATTTTGTTATGATGATCAGGGGATTTTCCCCTACACATACATTGGTAGGTAGAATATATATTTCATTCCCTGCGGTCCAACTTGATATAAGAGTTACAAATACAATCTACATTGACTGGAATCTGAGTATGGACTATTCGGAGGTAAGTAGATACTATCGACAAACGTTCCGCCTGATGCACATGAAAGAATTAATATAGGTACTTATATTTCATCCCCTGCGGTCCAACTTGATATATTACAAATACAATCTACATTGAGTGGACTCTTTGAGTATGGACTATTCGAAGGTAAGTAGATACTATCGACAAACGTTCCGCCTGGTGCACATGAAAGAATTAAAATAAAAACTCACGCCATTTCTGGATATACAAACTTTTCACAAGATAGATATTCGTTGGAACCCTAAACGTAATAGGTGGTGAGCCCATCGCAGTACCGGGTCTTGGAAGGATTGTCGCTTAAAAGCTCGAGTTTTTACTACCCCGCCCATAAATAACATTAAGCAATCAGCTGCCACTAAACCGTTTTTCATTCCACTGCTTTCTTCGATACGGAATGGTTACAAGTTTATAACAATGACTTTCTTCTAAAGCTTTTTTCTAATTGTCATTGTCACTAGAACTTAAGACTGTGACGCCACACGGGGCCTAAAAGATATTCGACTTACCTGCTCTCAAAAATTAACCTTTGTATCAGGCGCAACTTTTGTTGATAGTACATGAAAAGTGGTAGAAGGGTGTAACAAATTTTCAAGATCTGTGGGTATCTAACTACTTACTTAATTATTACCATATTTAATAATAAAAATTAGTTTTAAAACTAAATAAATGATATTTCAACTTATATCTATATAATGTATAGGTAACAAAACTGTAACGAGGCCGTGTGAAATTAAAAATTTTAGCGGTAGTGTTTTGACTGTCTGGTTGTGCAGCATTAAGCAAAAACTACTGGACGGATTTTGATGAAATTTGGTTTGGGGATAACCATGTAACTGGGACAACGTCTAGAGCAACAGCGGGAGAATGTCTCATTCCCACAGGAAAATTAAAAAAGTGTAAAAAAGAGAAATAGGTGCGTACCTACCTACTAGGTACCTACTCCGGCAATGCTGCTGGATATCCGCTATCTATACATATAATAAAACTGTAACGAGACTGTGTATGTAAATGGACTACTTTTTGAAAATTTAGTTATTGATGTAGATATCAAAAACACCAACTTCTGAAATTTTTGTCTGTAATGTCTGGCTGGGAAAAATAAAAAAAACAGGTTATTAAAGAGAAATACGTAGTACCTACTACATAGGTACTCCGAAATACGATAACACCTATAGAAACTTTAAATATGGTATGTAGGTGTATATTATATTATGTCGTAGAGACCGCTACGAAGGCATTTTTAGAAATTCCCACGTGAACGGGATTAAACTGGTTCCGCGCGGCAACGCCGCTGGGCACCCGCTAGTAATAAATAAAAAACTATAATCGGAGGTACATAATAATTAATTTATATTATTATGCTTCTGTATTGACGAAACAGCAATGAGTGGTGTAATTTAGTCTACAATGTTTGTATTCCTGCATTTATGTTATAGGATACAATGTTTATTTTAAATTTTAATCATGATAACTAAATCTAGAGTTCCTCGGCGAGCTTGAGCTGCGGAATTTGTTCCATCTATTATTTGTATTCCAACTATTTTTCCTGTATTTCGTGTTCTTAGCTTGATTTTCTAAGGATTTCGTCATATTAAAATCTCGGGCCATTTCCTCTAATTCTGGAGGTATATCCTGAAATCAATAATTTTATATTAAAATTTAGGGTCTCAGAAACAACTCGATTATAATAATCCTTAATAAATATTGTAAATGCAAAAGTGACTTTTGTTTGTTTTTGACGGTTTCACGCCTAAACCACTAAACCGATTTTAAAAATTCTTTCACCAATGAAAAGCTGCATTATCAGGGGAGTAACATAGGCTATATTTTATCCCCGTATTCCCACGGGAACGTGAACTACGCACCGAACCCGCGAGGCGCTGCTAATAAAATACAAGAAACGTATTTTATGTATGTTGGTACGGAAACCTTTGTGTGCGAGTGCGACTTGCACTTGACCTTTTCTATCTTTGACCAATGATCAGACCTTCGTAACATAATTTAATCTATAAACTGAATCTGACCATTTGGGCAGTGAAGCATCAGAGGCTTACAATAGAATACATAGTAGGTATTTTTAAAGCTAGGCTACTTTAATAATGCATTTAGACCTTGTAAAATGTGTACCTTGTATCTGACAAAAAAACAACTTTTAATTTGAATACGTGAAGCATAAACTTTGTAAGTACCCCTTTTTACGAAAATTGCGCGGACTGAGGAGTATGAAATTTCGCACATTTATATAGATAAGGAGTGCAGATTGAAATATATTTTTTAAATTAAATCATTAAGAAACTTATAAATTAAATTAATTACCTATGGTCGAACTTCGATTCCTGGGCGACCACTAGTATAAATATGCAGTGTGCACACAAAGAAAAGAAACACATATGCTTGATAACTTTACAAAAAGATTCTGTAGCGTAAGCAAGCAAGGTTGTGCCGATAAAAGTTTCCATCCCAATATTGGGGAAACCATAGATTTAGTATACCAAATGGGGGAATCTCATCAGAATTTTAGGTATAAATTGATGTTATATCTTTCAGTACTTAAAACTTCTTTTAGAATACTATTTAAAAAGATTGATAACACTTGAATAACAACACTACCTTTATAGGAAGGACCTTAATAGAAATAATAGCTTGTAATTGGCACCTGCTTAGCTTCCTTCAAGACGGCGATTAAACTTCTCGCTTGCCGGCCGTCATTGCTGGTGAGAATTGTGTGAGATTCACCCTTGTTGTCCTGTCTACCTGTACGACCAATCCTGTGGATGTAGTCCTCAGATGTGTTCGGGAAATCGTAGTTGATCACATGCGTCACGCCATCTACATCTGATAATGGAGATTAAAACTCAGTTACTGATTAATCACTAAAACCATGTTACCAAAAGGCAAATTAGATTAAAATTTGTTGACATGACTGTAAATCTACAGCGGATTAAAAGAAATACAGGAAGAACGTCGAAGATGAGAGGACGACGTTAGAGGAGTAGCGGGTATTACTTGGAGGAGAAAAGCACAGAACTGCACACTATGGCTAACTTAAGGGGAGGCCTATGCTGGAAAGCAAACAATGTAGTAAACACAGACCATTAATCTAGCAAATTATAATGTATAATATTTATATAAGATTGTTAAATAAAGGCTTATATAACTGTTCTGATTGGTTGCTGAAAAGCCTTCCAGAAACCGCAGGTTAATCTCAGAAAGTATATATGCTTCAAACTTGTAATTTGGCATGTATATAGGCATGTAGACATCCACTAAAAAAGGTTTTTTGAAATTCCCACGGAAATGGAAAGTACAATGTTTCAGTCGGCACTTTTTAAGACATAATTTTCACTCGACAACAGTTCATTTAACTTACCAAGTCCTCGGGCAGCTACATCAGTAGCAACCAGAATATTAGTCCTCCCAGTTTTGAATTTATCAATAATGGTGTCCCTCTGGAGCTGTGTCTTGTCCCCATGAATCCCCAGTGCCGGCCAGCCATTTCTCCTCAGCGTCAATGTCAAACTGTCTACAAATCTTTTTGTGTTTGTAAACACTAGTATCTTTCCAAATCCATCCCCTGCTAATGTGTGCATTATGGATTGGAATCTGGAAGTTTTATATCATTTTAATTTTTAACACCAAACCAAAGTATTCTTTCTTTAATAAAAAGAAAAAATGTTTTCTTTTCTTTTGAACATTAATCTAAAATCTAATATAGGTGGGAGAGGTTGTTGGTTGTGACTTTGTGACCTAGAGGTTCAGCTATAATTATTTACATGTAAGTAATCATCATCCAGTGCAAACTCAAGCAGAATTTGATTTTAGTCAGTTAACAAGAATATATGTAGGTATATTTAATATATAATGTACTATTTCCTATACTTACATCTGCATTTTGTTGTCTGGTTCACAAAAATGAATGTGCTGTTGAATATTATGATTAGCAGACAATTCCGTGGATCCAACATTTACTTGCACATATTGTCCCAAATAATCTTTAGCCAAATATTGGACCTCTTTTGGCCAAGTTGCAGAAAACATTAAAATCTGCCGCTCTAAGGGAACTCCTTCCAATGCCTGCCGAATTTGGGGTTCAAATCCCATATCCAACATTCGATCCGCTTCGTCTAATACTACATAAGTAGTTCTACTCAGGGTAGTGGTCCTGCTCATCAGAAAATCATTTAGCCTACCGGGAGTAGCAATGACAATATCAACACCAGCTTGTAATTCAGCTGCCTGTTTAGATCTATTAGCTCCCCCATATATGCAAGCACAGCGGATATTTAACAATCTCTCGAAGTCCTTGGCAACCTCTTCAATTTGTCGAGCAAGCTCCCTGGTTGGAGCTAAAACTAGGACTACAGGGCCTTTACCTTTCTTAGCTTGCTTCTCTTTAATATGAACAACTGCTGGTAATAAGTATGCAAGCGTCTTGCCCGTGCCAGTCTGGGCAATACCAACAAAATTCTGACCATTCATAGCCACAGGCCAGCTCTGTGCCTGTATGACCGTAGGTTTAGTAAACCCTTGTTGCTTCAAAAACTTTTTTATATACTCTGGAAATGCACTGTCATCTATATTTGTGTAAGGATTTGGTATATCTTCTCCAATAACAGTAACATTGTGTTCATTACGAAAGTTTTTTGTTTCATTGAGTTGAGCTGTTTGTGCTGAGTAAAATCTTTGTAAACTTAGTGCTTTGAATTGAGAAAATGGTTGTAGCGTAGTTGTTGAAAAAGATAGTGTAATATATTGAAATTGTAATCCTGTAGGTTTTATATTCTGAAGTAATCTGGAAAAATATACTAAAATTAGGCTGGGCTTGCCTCCCACTTTCCTCTTTTATAGGCGATAAGACCGCCCATTTACCTTTATTCTATTATTGTATCTTTTTGTAGTGTACTGTAATCCATTAATAATAAATACTTACAATTTTGTTACTTCTTTCCGTCTAAGACATTTTGCCATCATATTTAGAGACATCATTTCGAAATAATCTTGAAGTAAAATAGCTGATGAAGAGTAATTGAAATACAAGAAATTGATTTTATTTATGTGGATATGTTTGATAACGTGGAATTATTATTTATAATAAAAAATAGGTTACTTAGGTTATGTACGAATTTACTTCAATTTACATCACATCACATCACATTCATTCTAGAGATGTGTACCGGTTCTACAAAAACCGGTAAAAAACCGGATAACGTCACTACCGGTTTTTTACCGGTTTTAGGTTTTACCGGGTTTAGGTTACTGATGAAACGAACGTGTTCCTTTTGGACTATGACCCCGAAATAAGTTAAAATAATTATTAGCTACGTGTTAATTAGTCGTGGTAGGGTATTTTACATGTGTGGGCGTGTAGGTACTTATTTTTTAAATTATTTGTAAATAAATGTTGTATACTACGACTGTAGAAATTAAGCCAATTTCCATATAATATCAAGAAATTTCCTTATAGGTTTTTCACCGGTGAAAAACCGGTTTTTGCTAAAAAATCACCTAAAATCTCCGGAGGCTAAAACTGCAACCGGTGCACACCTCTAATTCATTCATTCATAGTAGAGTGTGTACCGGTTCTACAAAAACCGGTGAAAAAACGGATACGTCACTACCGGATTTTTACCGGCGATTTTATTTTTTACCGGTATTTTTATACACGCGCGCGGAACTCTAAGGAGAGAATAATGGTGGTATTTTATTCCTCGAATTTTATTACCAGAACCATATACATACCATCGGAAAGCTAATTTACTGGGCGATTTGATAACACTTATAAAATATTATAGGCTGCCTATGTTTGAAAAATTGAGAAATAAATGAGGGTCTAGAATAGGTCACTGATGAAACGAACGTGTTTTTTTTGGTCTATGGCCCCGAAATAATTTGAAATAATTTAAAATAATTATTAACTACGTGTTGATTTGTCGTGGAAGGTGTACTTTAAATGGTTTGTAAATAAAAGTTGTATACTACGACTGTAGAATATAATATCAAGAAATTTCCCTATAAGTTTTTCTCCGGTGAAAAACCGGTTTTTGCTAAATAATCTAAAATCTCCGGAGGCTAAAATTGCAACCGGTACACACCTCTATACAGTGTTAGTGCTGCCAACTAGTTTTAGCGAAAACGCGCAGTCAGCGCTGTAAAAAAGCGCAGCGCTAGAAAGCGCTAAATGGCAATTTTTTAAAAGCGCTATATTTCGCGCCAACCACAAAAGGTTTGACAGAATCAGCATCAGCTTTGATGATAGTATGTACCTATGAAATGAAACAAAGATACATAAAATATATATATTTTTTAATGAAATAACCTGGAAATAACAATAACATACTTACATAAAACAATATTTTTGATTAAGAATCAAGCTGGGTTAGGTAAATTTTCATCATCGCCGGATTCTTGGATTCCTTCCTCGTTTATATATTTTATTCCAGCCAGAAACGAACGATTGTAGTGCATTAAGGAGGAATAAGCACGCCTGGCTGTTCATGATGGGGTGTTGGTTCCTACCTTAATGTATGGTAGCGAGAGTTGGGTATGGCAGAAGAAGCACGAGAGTCGAATAAATGCAGTAGAAATGCGATCGCTAAGAAGCATGAGTGGAGTACGATTGATTGATAGAATGAGGAATAGTGTAATCCGAGAGCGTTGTGGCTTGAAAGAGGATGTAGTGACTAAAATTGAGAAAGGAATGCTTAGGTGGTTTGGACATGTCGAGCGGATGGATGAAAGGCGTCTAACGAGACAAATATATAAGGGGATTGTGAGTGGCCGAGTCGGCAGAGGGCGACCTAGGCGTACTTACATCGATCAGATCGGCGATGTATTGAAAAAAAGCCAGATAAAGAGTACCCGAAACCGACGAGCTTGTATGAACCGATTGATGGATGTGGATGAGGCACGTGAGGTATGCCAGGATCGTAGCAGGTGGCGGGCTGTTGTCTCTGCCTACCCCTTCGGGAAAAAGGCGTGAGCATATGTATGTATGTATGTATGTATGTACAAAACACAGATACAAAATAATACGCAGGGAATCCCCGAGATGAAAACATAGATATCGTTTTTTAGTTTTTCAACGTTGTTAGTGGGTAGTAATACATAATTTTATTTAGAACTAGTAAGTTACTATGTTTTACGCTGTTTCATATTTTAAGTAAATTCACTAACATAAAGATGTGTTTTTTATGCAACTTACTGTATTAGAGTTATTACCCTAGCATATATTTCTCTAAACATCGCATTCTCTCTGCGGTGATTCTTTTTGCAGTGAGCTCGTATCAGTCGTTCTCATAAAGTTGAAATACAGTCAGGCACAGCAAATTAAGATGGTTTGATTTGATACATTTTCGACTTCAAAAGCAAAATCAAGAAATTATAAATTGGGTTAGGTATTTACTAGCAACGCCCCGTGCTTTACTCGCGTAGTAAATATAACTAGTGAAAGAACTTTTAAAATTGGTTTTGTGGTTAAGGCATTAAAATGTTACAAACAAACAAACTCTAGGATTTTTAAATTCGACATATTTTTTTATTGGAATGACAGATTTGAATACTTCAAAAATTAATCTACAGTCTTGAATATGAAATGATTTATTTACATAAGGATTAATATACTGCATCAGCACTGCGATTCTCTTAAAATGAAAGTTAATTTTTTTCGATCTATTTACGACTATACACAACGTGATTGAGACTCTTAGTTCATAGTCTATAGAATTAGATTTTAAAGTGGATCAGTCTAAAAATTACATTTATCAAAAACAGCTACGAAAGACATCAGTGCACGTGAGAATCAAAAAAAATGTTACTGATTACTTGGATTTCAAAATTGTTATGAAATTGTGCCTGGAATCAAACATTAAATTTGAAATAGATCGAAAAAAATAAACTTTCATTTTAAGAGAATCGCAAAGCGCTGATACAGTATATTAATCCTTATGTAAATAAATCATTTCATATTCAAGACTGTTTCAATACCTGTAGATTAATTTTTGAAGTATTCAAATCTGTCATTCCAATAAAAAAATATGTCGAATTTAAAAATCCTAGAGTTTGTTTGTTTGTTTGTTACATTTAAATGCCTTAACCACAAAACCAATTTTAAAAGTTCTTTCACCAGTTATATTTACTACGCGAGTAAAGCACGGGGCGTCGCTAGTAAATACCTAACCCAATTTATAATTTCTTGATTTTGCTTTTGAAGTCGAAAATGTTTCAAATCAAACCATCTTAATTTGCTGTGCCTGACTGTATTTCAACTTTATGAGAACGACTGATACGAGCTCACTGCAAAAAGAATCACCGCAGAGAGAATGCGATGTTTAGAGAAATATATGCTAGGGTAATCACTCCTGTATTATTTCTGTTTTTCTTTTTGCAAGTTTATGTAAAAAGGGACAAAAAATGTAAAAAAAATATAACTTTTCATATACATTGGATTTTTTTTTCTTTTAATCGATTTTTAATAATCGATTTTTTTTGTAAAATTTATCGATTTTTCAAAAATCGATTATTTTTTAATAATCGATTTTTTCGATCAATGTGACATCCCTAATAAATAGATCCTCAATATTTTTTGATGGCTTTGGCCTTTGGCGAATCGCGGCAAAAAAAACTTGAGGACAATCCATTCCATTGTCCTCAAGTTTTTTTTGTATGCAGTCTTAGTGGATTGCCCTCGTGTAAATGGCCCATTAGCCATCAGTGCTAAACACGTGTACTTGTTGACCCCATCGGGGCAGGGCAGCAGGCGCGTGCTACCTCTCCTACTCCTACTTTTGGGCATGATCGATGGTCGGGTCTGTTACTCAGCAAACACTGCAATCGATCCACCAATCCCTCCTTCGGCTTAATTAACCACTCGTCCCTTCGATCCAAGTCTGCGGGACAGGCAGACAAACTATCTAGAAGGTGAGTGATGTGACTTCTTATTTCTGCTCTCATTTTTATTGTGACGGCTTCCCGACAATGATTTGAGGGCGCTGCTGTAAAGACGTCATTCTGGCAGCGTGCAGCGCCCCCAATGTGCCTTACTCCCTTTTTAAAAGTACGAAATCGTCGTGCGGCGCTGCTGTAGTCATTTTGTCAGCGCCACCAAACCTCTCTAAAATATCTCCTCAACCGGGAGGGTACGAAATCCAAAACTATTTCGTACCCGGAATACGAAATGGGTACCTACGTAATGTTTATCTGGTTCAGATGCCAGAAGCCTGCTGGGATGACACATACCTGTGGTTACGCGGCTATTGGGAATTGTTAAAATAAAATTAAAATATTTATGTACGAATTTCACATTTATTCTAATATTACGCTTAGATTTAACACATCCAGAGATAGACAAATGGAATGACGGATAAATTTTAATTATATGAGAAAACTGTTAACTTACTCCCGATTGAAACATTAATTAATCTGGCATGTGATTGAAATTCACTCGGATTTTACATAATTATTTAAATTACGGACGAGAGCAGTCGTCTTAGAGATTAAATATTATAAATTAAGCTAATCCTCACTAGAATCACAGCTTAAAAATTATCACAGTGCAAAAATAAAATCCTTTTACTATGCACCTAGGTTGGTGGTGGTGCGTTTGGAAGTAAGAATAAATTAAAATAATAACTAACAACTGACATACTTGCAGTACCAGACAACCAGATATTCCTATAATTAATATTACACTTTCACACAACAGTATTCCTATGAGGATTCGCTGCTTAATTAACACTATTGTTAAAATTAATATTCATTAAATCTTTTGTGGCCGCCGCTTCCTTGTCCATTACTCCTTCCGAAGTTACTTCCGCGTTTAAAAGAGCCTCCGCCTCCGCCACCGCGGCCTCCTCCATATCTGCTTCTGTTCCAGCCACCGCCGCCGCCTCCGCAACGGTCCGCCATTGTTTGCAATTGAGGACTCACCACCTAAGACAAAGATTTATGCGTTAAGTACAGTTTGCAACAGCTTACTATTATTAAAATATTTATGGCAAGATCGTATGTTACAACATCTGAGGATGGGATCCAGACAATTATCGTGTGGACACCGAAGGCATGTAGCTGTATTTATGTACCTCATACTTGCATTCATGTCACGCCATTGAGAGGCGTACCCATGCCAAAGGTATGAGGAAACAACATTCCCATTATTCGAGTATGTACTAACCTGGTTAGCTTCATTTAGGACAGATACAAGATCTTTAGCTTGACGGGAGTTTGAAGGTGTGAAAAAGGCGTATGATGTGCCTTTCGTTTTTGAGCGTCCCGTTCTGCCAATTCGGTGGATGTAGTCCTCAGAGGAATTTGGATAGTCAAAGTTAATTACATATTTAATACCATCCACATCTGAAAAAATAATGCTTATTAAGATGACAAACTAAATAGATTTTGTTAAAAAATGTTCAAAGATAAATAGAAGACTCATAGCATTTCAAAAACCCAAAACCAGAGCCAAAGATGGTCATAGTATATTAATTAATTTTCTATGGACTGCTAATGTTCTATAGGTAGTACAAAACCGCTTCAAATAAAAAAAGGAGGTCCAGGAGTGTGAAGAATAACCAGCTTTCATTTACCCACTAACCAGAACCACTGATTGAAATTTTGAATAAAAATTTGCAATTAGCATTTTCTTGAATGTTAAAACACTTGTTAGTTGTTACCGTGTTTGCTAGCTTAATTCCTCTTTAATTATCAAACAAGCACTAATAAGGATTATGTACAAAAAATATTTTTATTTACATATTACAAAAAAACGTAATGTATTGTTATGTTGGACCTTGACCATAATTCCCACTCCAGATAGATTCCTGCAGCAGTTCTTCATGAAGAAAAAAGGGGCTAATGCTCTCATCTGCTTCATATGGACAGATGTCATGACAAGAGGATGACGATGATAGTGGTAACGTTTGGATTTGAGAACCCCTCACTATCTTACATTAGCAGTCTATAGGCTATCAATATCATCTGACCAGAGCATTCAGTTAGTATTGATCTTGAAACAATTTTATTCATGTAAGGTAACTCAAGCTGTATTACTTACATGAATGAGTTACACAGAAAATGTATCAAATACAATTCAAGAGTTGCCTCTCACTCAGAACCCTGGAGTCTTGCTAAGGGCGTGTTTGACTATTTCTTATTATATTGATCTTACAGCCCCTTCGAAAGCTCCATTCGGCCGAAACAGAAAACCCTTGACCTCTTGCCGATCATCTTAATCTGTGGTCAAGTTTTTCAACAATGCACTGTTGTATCAATCTTTCTCTTTCTACTCTTTGAGCAGTAACGCGACATGTAGTAAATCATAGTGCATCACCAGGTTTTCATCTACTATCAAGTGTATCCGCATTCACGGACATACCATCAAGCTTCGGCCTCAGGTCCCATCACAGTGAAAGGCACATTTGAGGCACCATAATATGACGAGTTATTGCATTCTGTGATAATACCACTGCATCAGACAATTGTTTATCCACAAAGCCAGTGCAGTAACATGCCCACTAATTTTGGGCAGTATTCTAATAGAACACAATAACTTTCCGCCAGTGCCTCTGAAAGTATAAAACAAATGCAAAGTTATATTAGATACTCAAGTTAACAATAAGCATTTGTGATACTTTGACAAATCGATATTGCATGTTGTAACAATGATATGCATAAAAATTTTGAAGATAAATTATTTAGTTTTCTTACCAAGTCCTCGAGCTGCAACATCAGTCGCGACCAATATACTGGCACGGCCTTGTTTGAACTGATACAATACTTCATCTCGCTCTTGCTGAGTCTTATCTCCATGCATGCATACTGCAGGCCAGCCATAGCGCCTAATATTTCTAGTGATATTTTCTACTTTCCTCTTGGTCTCAACAAATATAATAGTCTTAGCACCAGGCTCTTGGCTTTGTCCAATTTCTTGCAATAATAAATTTAATCTGAAAAAAAATTGAAAATATATCAAACAATACAATAATTATAATCTTATCATTAGTCAATTATATGTCAGATCTTCTTAGAGGAAAGTTTTAGTTTTAATCATAATTGAGTCATACTTAATTACAGTTAATCATCACTTAAAACAATTGCTCTATTTTCTTCAAAAACTAATTTGCTAATAACACTTACTTATTTTCTTTTTCATGCTCCTGGCATATATCAATTATCTGCAGAATGTTGTGGTTCGCAGATAATTGTAGGGATCCAATGTTGATTTGGACATAATCGCCCAAGTAATCTTCAGCAAGTTTCTTAACTTCCTTTGGCCATGTAGCGGACCACATCAAAGTTTGCCTGTCTGGACGAATTTGTTCAATGATTTTTCTAATTTGAGGTTCAAAACCCATGTCTAACATTCTGTCTGCTTCATCTAGAACTAGATAAGTGCAGCGCTGTAAATTGGTGGTACCCTTTTCTAGGAAATCAATTAGTCTTCCTGGAGTGGCAATAACAATTTCTACGCCACGTTCCAAATCACGAGCTTGCTCC
Source organism: Ethmia dodecea (assembly GCA_963855545.1). Taxonomy (NCBI): domain Eukaryota; kingdom Metazoa; phylum Arthropoda; class Insecta; order Lepidoptera; family Depressariidae; genus Ethmia; species Ethmia dodecea. The sequence goes on from OY979449.1 coordinate 7,344,791, forward strand.
CTCTTGGGTGCACCACCAAACACACAAGTGTTACGTACATAGGCAGTACTGCCAAAGTCAGTGGCTACTTGCTGGATTTGCTGAGCCAGTTCCCTGGTTGGAGCGAGGACGAGAGCAATAGGACCATCTCCACGCCGAATGGGTTGCTGGTTGTTAATGTGCACAATAGCAGGTAGGATGTAAGCCAAAGTCTTTCCTGAACCAGTCTGAGCAATGCCAACCAAATTCTTTCCAGACATAGCTATCGGCCACCCTTGCGCCTGGATAGGTGTTGGTTCTTTGTAACCCATACCTGAGATGCCTTGCATAACATAATCAGGGAAGTTAGCTTCGTCAAATTGCTGGATTTGGTTTGGTACACCAAGTCCACTGATTGTAATCTCATACTTGTTTCTGTATTCCTCAACTTCATAAGGAGATCGGCTGAGTACTGATGGGTGTGGGTTGTAAAAATCTTTGTTAAAAGGCTGCAGAGACATCGAGTCCCAGTTTGGACGGCGCATATTCTGACCGCCAGAGAATTCCTTCTTGCCGCCAAACCCACCAGAGCCGCCGAATCGGGCGCCCCCGGCACCTCCACTGCTGCCGAAACGAGACGACCCGCCACTCCCGAATTTACTTCCTCCACCTCCACTTCCACCAAATCTGGAACCGCCGCTTGAACTGCGGCTATTACTCCAGTTTCCTGACCTGCTCAACAAGAAAATATGCTTGAGAAAAATAATAGGTCTATGTCATCTTAGGCGTGTCCTAAAATTTCACTCTGGTACCTACTACTGGACTGGTTCATCTATATGCCTACCTCTATATTATTGTCAAAATCTATTATAAATTTTATCAGAGATTTAAGAGTTCGGAAATTTATCTTTAATTATTATAGAGCTGAGCATAGTACCTAGGTATCTTTGGTTATCTTTCCCCACATTGTAAGGACCTATGGATGGCCTACTATCCCACGTGAACACATACATAATTACCTACTTACATATTATAGCACGAGATCTTTCACTTGTTTACAGCTTGCACAATATAAAATCCTGCCCTACAGCTTTTAGTCGACCAACTCGAGGACCGACACAACTAAGTAAGGGTCCTTTTACAAAATGGCCACATACTATAACCCACCTAAAAACTGCACATGCGCACTAAGACCTACCTGCACATAACCTAGGTACCTACCAGATCAATAAATGGTACCTACCCATCATTTGATCAATATTCATTCGATATTAATAATGTATACTTATAGGTAAGAGGCTTATGTACCTTTATGGCATATCATATCCCGCCCATACAAAATGGTTAGGTTGGCGTAGCGAGTAAAATCTAAACCAGGTACAATGTGCTCTAAAGGTAAAATAATTTCATTTTTAGCAAAACAAAATATGTGTTAAGTTACTTACATTTTTGTTCTTAATTTGGTCTGATGATGTTCCAAATATATAAAGATGTAATTTCAATGAAGCAGGGTCAATCTAAAAATAAAATGGACGCCATTAGAATGAAGCATTTAGACAGAAGAGATTGAAAAGGTGCGGTAATTTCTACACAATGAAATTACACCATTAACAAACTCGTGATATTAAACATGTTTAGAAACCTTTAATTCGAGAGATATAACAGATCAACAGTATAATTTATGGAAAAGAAACACGTCTTACCTTGACCGCTGCTTTTGGGAAAGAGAGACATTGATTGAACTGTATTGCTGAACTGAAGTTATGTTCAATCAATCAGTTCAGTTAGTGAACGAAACGAACGATGTATGTACAGAACAAAAATGCTGGGCTATTGAATGAACGAATGGTATTATGACATGACTCGGGCGACATACACCACGCATGCATGCACTAGAACCTTAAATAAAAGCAAAATAGAACTAGAACATCACTAGAATTCTAAGTGTTTTTTATAAAAATGCAATTAATGTATGTAAGTGTATTTAGAGAAAACATTCGGATTCCTAGACAACTTACATATTCATTTTAATTTAATACATAGCGATGTTCAAAGGAAAGATGTTCTCTATTTATAATCCTATTTACAAAAATTGCAAACGTTTGTGCTTAATAATGTAAACAGTCTCACGATGGAGCACCGTAAGAGGTCTCTACGCAAGTAGAGACCATTCGAACACCGACCACCATAAGGAATTTGACTTGACGATGTGAAAGCTCAAAATAATACCTAAGTACTTCTTGTAACAGTTTTGCAAACTAATTAATATAGATATCAAAACACTATTTCTGAAATTTTTGCCTGTCTGTATGTCCGTCCGTCTGTCTGTTTATCTGTCTGTCCGTCCGTCTAGGTGTCTGTGCACGCATCACCCAAAAACTACCTATAGAACGGATTTAAAGAAACATATAAGAGACTTTTGTTTAAAAATTAAGTTTTGAAAAATTTTGATTTATAAAAAAAGGTGGTGACATGTTATTCATCTATAACTCCGCATTCCAAGTGATGAGAAACCGTACTAAATAGAGAACAAAGAAATATGATTGGCTAGATTGCGTTACTCCAGGTCCTGCATTTCTATCCCTTGATTATTCCTCTATAAAAATTATACGAAGTTAAAAAAAATCCGCGGAAATCCCCTAAGTTGGAGACGCTGTATCACGGAACGTGAACTACGCGGGTGAAACTGGGGGATGCTGCTAGTAAATAATATTTTAAAAATTCATTATATTATGTAAACAATCTTTTAACCTCAGATCAAATAAACTTTTAACAATCAATGTAAAATGCCAAATTGTCCATGTTTCAAAGAAAATTGTGGTTGCACTATTAGAAATGGGACACAATACTATTCTAGGTGCCTCTCAATAGGACTGCCAGCTTTCTTAGTAGCACTTGCTTCCTTTATGGAATATACATACAACTTCATGATGTATGTACAATAGTACCGTGCAGTGTGCTAGTACCTTTCTCTTCACTCCATACCTACTCCCACAAAGTACATTATATATAGGGGTACCTACTCCATTAAGGCTCCACAGGCGCCTTATTACCAGTCGGAAATATAGCTATACAAATGAAGGTATATTAATTAAACAACTGAGAAATGATAATGTAATTGATAATGACTACATTGTGACTTTTTGAGGAAATCTAAAGTTATCCATCCTATGAGTTTTATCGCATTTCCCATTCCCTGCATTCTTTCACGGACACTTGACACATAATATACCAGTGTAATATGCTATCACTATTACGAGTCAAAACCCGAAATACAGCAAAATGAAAATTTTATAAAAATCATGACGTGTCGTATGTTTTTGGATTTCCGACAAAAAGGCTTACAAATTCAAAAGTGTGGATAGAGCGTCACTCTATAATAGTGATAGTATATTATGAGGCAAGTGTCTGTGAAAGTGTGCAGTGAATGGGAAATTCAATTAAATGCGTAGGATGGTCATTTTTGGTTTGCATCTGGTCACAATAAAGTCTTAGGTAGGTACAGTGAAGAGCAAGTCAAGCTTTACACTACCAGTTTAAGCTGAGCTCTGATTTATACTGCGCGCCATAGAATACAGGGCCGGGTCAAAGTCGTCCAAAGTATCGAGCTTAGCGTGCTCTTGACTGTACAAGTCACTATCATTTTACTGTCTGCAAACAAAAATACATATATATATGTATATAAACAGTGTTGACATTATGTTTTTATGCAAGGACTCTGAAGAAGAACTATTTAACGAAGAAAAGAAATTTTAAATAAAGATGTTTATAAGGAAACTAAGACTGAAGACGAGGCGTTTTGAGTTTTGATCCTAGCCTGCCCAACAAATTGGGCGAAAAAATAACGGGCGATAAAATGCGGCAGTGTGTAAGATCGCGATATTATCGACCGGTAATAACGCGCCTGTGGGGTAGAGCCTTTATTATACGCGCTGGGTTAATTTCATTCATTCAGAATGAGTGAAATTAACCTGAAATTGAATGAAATTGCTTATGAATGAATAATTCATTCAGTCATTTCATTCGTTTTTCGTTCATTCATTTGCTAAGTGCGGTTTGGATGGACGGTGCATTGTGCCTTTTTAATTAATATTATAATTTTGGTTTAAAATCTTCATTCCAAGTATCTTGAAATACAAAAATGGCTATGCAACCTCACAGCAAGAAGAGAGTGTGTTATTATTACGATAGTAAGTATAACAAAGTTTGTTACCCGCCACTGCAAATATTATGTGTTTTCTTCTAGTTATGTAGAAATTGTTAAGAGTTTACCTTAATTTTGTATTTCTGGCTACCAAACCGATTATAATACTGTTGAAATTGTTCTTGTACAACGCGTAAATTACAGCCTAAATGTATCTTCATACTTTATGTCGCATTGTTACTTGACACAGTTCATGGCGTCTGTACGGCATACCGCGCTGTCATTGGTCAAATGTCCTTTAATCTCGAGACTCGAAGTGTGCTACAGGCTAACATGTGTCAAGCCGTGAAATGAAATGAGTAACACGATCATAAGAAGTTAAAATTGCTATCTACAATCTTTACAATCAGTAAAACTAACATTAAATTTTTTGTTTATTTGTTAGGTGACATCGGAAATTATTACTATGGACAAGGGCACCCAATGAAACCTCACCGTATACGCATGACACATAATTTGCTGTTGAACTATGGTTTATACAGGAAAATGGAAATATATGTAAGTAACATAATCAAAATATGAAACAAAAATACTAACCGACTCCAACAAATAGCACTAAAAAGTCTAAATAAATAATCTCACGCCTTATATCCCCGAGGGGGTAGGCAGAGGTATTCCATTTATGGATATACCCACTTTTCACAAGATATTCTTTGCATAATATTCATTTATTAGGTACCTACTGTTACTAACCCTATTATGCTAATAGCGAATGATTTGCTGATGTCCATTGAGGAGATACATTCTCCATCTGAAGTTATTCATCAGACTGTATGGGCCCAACACTGAGGTATAACCGATCAAACGAAAAATAATAATTAGAAAACTCTTCAGATTTGTTTGACGGAGTAATGAATTAATATACCAACAAAAGTCTAAAAAAACATGCAACTAATTGAGAACCCCTTTTTTTTAAGTCTGTCGACTAGTATAATAGGTACAACCATTGGTCATCTTAGTATTTTCTAAACAACTGTTTTTTTTATACAGAGGCCACACAAAGCGACTGCTGATGAGATGACAAAGTTCCACTCAGATGACTACATACGCTTCCTTCGCTCTATCAGGCCTGATAACATGTCAGAGTATAACAAACAAATGCAAAGGTGTAAGTATGGTTGAGAATACAATAATATTATCAATATTCTAGTCAAGAGTACAGTGCATGGTAGTAATACCCTTTATTCAATACTTACAATAAATAATCAATTTATGATTTCAGTCAATGTAGGTGAAGACTGCCCTGTATTTGATGGTCTCTATGAGTTCTGCCAACTGTCTGCTGGAGGCTCTGTGGCAGCTGCAGTAAAGCTGAACAAACAGGTTATTATTGCATGGTTCATCATTATTATTATTTATTTAATACACTAGCAGCTCTTGAGCTGATGTGTGTATATCAATGCACTTGTTTGTGTTGATTATTTAAAATGTTTGTAAAGTATATTTTTAAAGCAACTCACTGATAGGAATCTTATTAATTTTAATTTAAAATTCAAGATATTATTATCCTTTGCTGCAATGAATTGAGTCAAAAATAATTTACTTTAAAATGAAGCCAATTCTGATTATTTAGCCTTGCTAGTTCTATACATAACTGCACCCCAATTTATAGCTGTTTAAATATTCCTTTTAGGCATCAGAAATCTGCATCAACTGGGGTGGAGGCCTTCACCATGCAAAGAAATCTGAAGCGTCAGGTTTTTGCTACGTGAATGATATTGTGCTTGGCATTCTGGAGTTGTTGAAGTACCACCAAAGGGTGCTGTACATCGACATAGATGTTCATCATGGAGATGGAGTGGAAGAGGCATTCTACACGACAGACAGAGTCATGACTGTGTCTTTCCACAAATATGGAGAATACTTCCCTGGGACAGGTAACTTCAAAGGGCTATTGCCAAGTTTTGATTGTTATCAATGTTTTCAGTATCACTTATCATGTTGTATTCAGAAAAGATGTTAATTGGTTCGGTTTATTAAGTTGTGTATGCTTATTAAGTATTAAAAAATATGTAAAGAAATTAATTTTACCTAGCTCCTGTTGTAAAAAAATATGGACTCATCTTTAAAATGAATTTTCAAAGTAAACCCAAAGTGAAGTGCACCAGTTAATGATTATTTCAAAAATTACTATATCATTCATTGGTCAGACAGTGTCATCTTAGGTCATTAGTTTCATCTTTTCCTAACATTTTGATTTACCACCAGGTGATCTGCGGGATATCGGCGCGGGGAAAGGCAAATACTATGCGGTAAACATCCCACTGAGAGACGGAATGGATGACGAGTCGTACGAATCTATCTTCGTTCCCATCATCTCCAAGGTTATGGAGACATTCCAGCCTAGCGCAGTAGTGCTGCAGTGTGGTGCAGATTCTCTCACTGGTAATTATTTAATGACATTAAGGTTTTTATTTTAACATGATTATGCATGGTACAGTCAAGAGCACATGAAGCTTTACATTATAGTGCGCGTGTGACCTCAAGGCGATTGTCATAAGAATATTACAAAGTCCAATGTGTCAAGCTCCATTTAGTCTTGACTGTGCCATAAATCACATGATAGTAGCTTTTGGCTGCGATTTCGTTCCGAATAGCATCATCATATCTGCAATAATACACATTCATAACTAATGGAATGCATGTTTTTTTTTTCAACAGGCGATAGATTAGGATGCTTCAATCTTACTGTGCGCGGGCATGGACGCTGTGTCGAATTAGTGAAGAGATTTGGTCTTCCCTTCTTACTTGTCGGAGGTGGAGGGTATGTATATTATACATTCAAAACAAATTGTTATTTTACAAAACTCATTTACCTTTATATCATAAACATCTTAATAGATTAAATATATATAAAATCTCAATCTTATCCCCAGGGGCAAGGCATAGGTATTCCCAAAGATATTGGAAGAAAATCATTCTAGAAGAGAGAGAAACTTTTTCTTTAAACGTCGTTGGGGTACTCAATTTCGAAATACCTACATTTCACCAGTATATTCTTTGGACTCCTAACCTTGATAGGCGGTGAGCTTATCACCGGACCGGGTCTGTTACACATGCCTCAGAATTAATTCCGAGACCTGCAGGTTTCTTTACAATGATTTAGTTCACCATCGAGCTAGTGATAAATATGTATTTTTGAAAAACTTATTGGTCACACATACATGCCTTACAGGATTCGAACCCAAGCCTGACGAATGAGAAGCAGTCACTTTAACCGTAGCGCTATCACTGCTATCGAATTATCGGCAGTGTAACTCAAGTCAAAATTATTATTAACTAGCTGTTGCCTGCGACTCCGTCCCAGTGAACTTTAGGGTACTGCATCCCCCTAATGTGTTTTTCCGGGTTGGAACTTAGCCCGCATCCTTTATGGTGTTAACTATCGTCCTCCCAAATATCATCAGAATTGACCTTTATCCATAAAAAGGCAACAAATAAACAAACACACTTTTGCATTTTATAATATAAGGAATACTGCTACTGTATAATGACTATTTGACAAGTTATTGAAGTATACTCATAGACATAGTATACTTTATCATTATTTTAAAAATCACATGAAATACTGTATTTCCTGTGTCTACAAGTCAAAAATCAATCAGATGAGTGGTCAAGGACTATAGATAATCCTCTCCGTCCGTCCGTAATAGTCTTCGTTCCTGTCTCTTGAGTCTATAAAGTGCCACATACACGGAGCGATCCGTGTGTACGATCCATCGTTAACGATCGGTCGCAACAAAAATTGACGCCCATACACAGAACGATCCGTCTGTACGATCGGTCGCAAGTGATCTATCGTGTTGCCAGACCGTGGGCAATTACCCACGCCATGGGCAATTTTAATTTTTTTTAAAGAAGGCCAAAAGGGCGGAAAGGTCTTTGAATCGGTAAAATATGAGCAATAACGTTAAGTGAAATAAATGAAGAAACTAAATTTGATTTATCTAGTAAAATAAAATTACATCGATAATATTTTATCAGACAGCACTCTGAATGAAACATCTTATTCACACACAACTAACTTCACGTTGGACTTATTGTCAAACGATGCTAATGCCATAGTTTATGGTTTTTTTACTAGGCTCTTAAACCAAGTCTTTATTTTACACTTTAATATTAGTTAAATGGCTCTGCTTCAAAGTCCATGCACAAAAATTCAGTGTCTTCAACACTTTCTACATTCATTCCTTGGTTAATGTACCTATAGAATATATTTCTAGTTTGGTTTACTTTGGTGCTTTATAGTCTACTATATAAAAATAAGTCGGGTTTTCCTTCCTGACGCTATAACTCCAGAACGCACGAACCGATTTCCACGGTTTTGCATTCGTTGGAAAGGTCTCGGGCTCCGTGAGGTTTATAGCAAAGAAAATTCAGGAAAATTTCAACAGAAAAGCGGGAAAATCTTATAAGCATTGCACCCGTGCGAAGCCGGGGCTGGTCGCTAGTTTTATATAAAATAAGGGAGCTATAGGTCTACACCAATAATATGTTAAGTAGAAGTTTAAATTAGAGACTGTTTGTTTTCCTAAATAAATAAAATAAAAAATTAAGTTATTGACAATAAAATGATTTGATTTGATTTTTACTGAAGACTTCATTGTGACTTCTTAAAGTAATCCAAAATATGGCCATCCCCCGCATTTTATCGAATTTTCCCACTCACTGCATACTTTCAAGGACACTTGGCACATAATATACTATCTCTAATCTATGTCAAAACCTGAAATATACAGCAAAATTAAAATACTGAGCAAGTTTCCACCCGAACATACATAGTTATATTACATTGCAAATTAAATAAATAAAAATATATCTATATAAATAAAAATGAATTGATGTTCGTTAGTCTGATTAAAACTCCAGAACGGCTGGACAGATTTTGATAAAACTTTTTGTGTGGGTTAGAGTAGATGGTTTATACGGTGGCAGAACGACGTCTGCCCGGGCCACTAGTTATAAATAAATAATCTCACGCCTTGTATCCCCGAGGGGGTATTCCATTTCTGGATATACCCACTTTTCATTAGATATTCTTTGGACCCCTAAACGTGATAGGTGAGCCCATCGCCGGATCGGGTCTGTTTATGCATGTCTCAGAATTAATTCTGGGACCTGCGGGTTTCCTCACGATGTTTTCCTTCACTGTCGAGCTAGTTATAAATATGTACGTAAGTTTCGAAAAACTCATTTGTACATGCCAGGATTCGAACTCGTGCCTCACTGATTTTCATTATGTGAAGCAGGCTCTTTAACCGTAAGGCTATCACTGCTAATTAAATAAATGTTTGTAAAATTGCCCACAGTCGGGCAACACGACAAAATCGAATCGTTGATCGTAGAGAGCCATACACTGTCGATTCATCGTTACGATATGGGTTTTTGTTGCGATCTGCGATATCGTTTGCGATGAAGTAAATCGTTAACGATCTTCACATACACGGACGATCCGTCGTTAGATGAATCTGTTGCGACGGATCGTACAGACCGATCTTTCCCGTGTATGGCGAACTTAACTCGTGGCCTTTAATCTGTAAAGAACCGCGGGTTCCAATTGGAACCGAGACACAATTAAAAATCTATTGTGTCTCGGATGCTTGGTCTTAGAGGTTTAAGAATAGTCTTGGTAATATATTTTTAACACATTCGCTGCCAACTAAAATATAACACTAACAATAGGTACTATGAACTCCTATTTTGGCATCAAACACGTTAACAAGTCATCTCAATAACTGTAAATAATGAAAGATATTCCTAAACAGATATACCATCCGAAATGTATCACGATGCTGGACATACGAGACGTCTGTCGCTCTCGGTGTCGAGATTGCCAATGAGTTGCCTTACAATGACTACTTCGAGTACTTTGGCCCGGACTTCAAGCTGCACATATCACCCAGCAACATGTCAAATCAGAACACGCCGGAATATCTCGAAAAGATCAAGAACAGACTCTTCGAGAACTTGCGGATGCTGCCACATGCACCCGGTGTTCAGGTGTGTTACTATTATAAAAAAAAACTTTATCCCCGAGGGCGTAGGCAGTGGTATTCCATTTCTGGATATACCCACTTTTCTGTGTGTTACTATTATGAGTAATATATTAGTATTGTGTTCTATTATTATTGTTGTTTTCCCAAATAAAATATTGTGACGTTATAAAAGGTGCCAGGCCTCCAGCTATCTCTATGCAAAAAATATATTGTGCTGTTGCTATGTGAAAAAGTGAAAAACATTTAAAATATTAGTTAGGATTAGTGATGATTTTCCGTTAATTATATGCTCAAAGCAAAACTTAGCTTAATAGCTATAATAGGGTTGTGTCCTGCCTAGTCAAATGAGTTACTTTTTACGATCTGTCAAAACGAAATTTTACTATGGAAAATGTACTGAAATAGCAAACCGTGACGTCATAGTTTCTAGTACTCATTGCAGCACTTTTTTTGATTGTTTTATTATTTTTAAATTTGCTATAATTGTAAATTGAAAATCGAAATACATATTTTGAGGTGTTTTGGGATAATCTTTTTAATGAATGACTTCTCGCAATTTAATTTCGATGCTGTCAACTACCCAATTCAATTTAAAAACTAATACTTGCATAAACCGTCTGTTATTGTTTTAAATACTATTGACATAAACAAGATTCAATTACTTTCATCTATGGAACATTACTACGTATTAGGTATAACTTATTATTTTTTTCGTCACAGGTTCAAGCTATACCAGAAGACACGGTAAATGATGAATCTGAAGACGAAGATAAAATTGACAAGGACGAGAGGCTACCACAAAGCGAAAAGGTAAATAAATCACTATTTATCAATTACAGTGACCACCAAATCAGTTTCCACACCAAGTTCACTATCTCGAGCCCATTTTAATACTCACGTACTAAGTTGATTTATTTATTCAGGACGGACATTGTTTTCCTGATTGGGATGAAGTTTTGCCGTCTTTTGGCTCATTTGTTAGAGACTTCTGAGCCGGAGTTTGCAGTTTCGATTTCCGCACGGGGCCAACATTTGTGTCTGTTGGCTTCGTGTCTGTTTAATATTTATTTAAGTATGTTTATCTGGTGTTTATAACCCTTAGTACAGGCTCTGCTTACTTTGGGACTAAATAAACATGTGTAAATTGTATTCCACAATTTCTTATTTATAAGTTCAGCTTACTGATCTCTCCAGACTTGCAATTTCACTGTTTTTTGTTTCACGTACGTCAAGTCGAAGGATTCCCGCCATCGTTTAATGTTTATTGTTAATTAATTAATTAAATTTGTTAAATCGCAGGACAAGCGAATCACTGGCGATGGTGAACTGTCAGACTCAGAAGATGAGGGTGAAGGCGGTCGGAGAGACAACCGCTCGTATAGGAATCCACAGCCGCGCAAACGGCCGCGTCTCGATAAAGACAGCTCACAACTGAAGGAGGAAGTCAAAGGTGAGTGAAATAAATCATATCACTGAACGAGCAATTCTTGTATTTTTGGATACTTTGGATGTCTCGGAAACGGCTCTAACGATTTTGATGAAATTTTGTATACAGTACATTTGGTTCAACTCATGTTCAACTGCATAGTGCATAGTATTTCCTGTAAAAATGCAATTTTACTCATCCTATAGTGTTGTATGATATATTCTCAATACACATCTCTCGGAACACTACGTTTCGATTATTGACGTGGTATCTGGGCATTTACATATTTGAGTTTTCAATCAATGTCGTATTTTTTTACAGCCGATGACGCAAAAGATGAGGTGAAGAGCGTAAGCAACATAGAAGAACCCAAAAAGGAGGTGCCGCCAAACCCTTGATCTGTCTGCCAGTATATTTGTACAGTGCATTTGATCCGCTCGCGGTGTGGCTAATTCTACGAGTCCGGTTATATCGTATAGATTTTTTCACATGACCTAGCTATTATAGATAACCGAATAAACAATACAAGCAATGTTCACAGGAAGTTCTATAACATGTATGAGCACTATCTTTGTGCACTCAAAGACACTTTTAAAAAAATCCCTAAGATTGGAGATGTCAATATACTGCTGTAGCTTTCCTTGGGAAAGTATATTAATTAAAGAACCACTCAATGTATAACTACTCGGTGTAACTATTGGAAATTGTATTAAAAAGTGTGATAAAATGGCGATATTGCTAAATTACCACCTGACCCATGTAACTATTATGTTTTTAGTAACTATTCATCCAAATTCCGTGGGGCGATGGAAGTGACCCTCAGGAACTTATTTTTCCCTCTCCTCAACTCTTACATAGCCTAGGTGCGATCAATAAGGTAATCGTTAAGGACTAGGTACGCTAACGTTGATCCAGACTCGTTTCCACATGTGAAAAAACACTATACAAAATTTTAGATCTCTCATTTTATATTTTATAGTAATGATGACAGCATGTTAAATGACATTGCTTCTATATAAAAGCCACAGGCCGATATAATTATGACTTGTAGCAATTTGTAGGTAGGGTCAGAATAAATTGAGTATTCGGTACAAATTTAAGCATAGCAGATTGTCGATGATAGTAATTGATGTATAGTACCTCACATCCCGCCGCGCCGCAGTATTTGCGAAAACACAGTCAGCAAACAATAGCAAAAAAATTGCTAGAACAACATTAAATCAGCGTGGTGTGTCGCGCCCGGAGCTTATCGGCTTGATACCTTTTGCGCTCTTGTTGTATCGTAGAGAAAGTGTGTCTTTTTCTTTCTAACCCTAACACCCAACAGGCTCAATGTAATTCTAGCTGCAGTGAGATAGAGGTACTCAACATTGCAAAATTTTCTTAAAAAATATTGAATAAATTGACAATCCCCTTTGCTCATTATACTTAAAATTTCATAAAACATATTGTTAAATTATTGTGGTGAGCTAATTATTTTTGCACTCCTGAATAGTGTCCTTAGTGTAATTAAGTAACCAACTAGTAAGTATGTTTACAACCAGATAAATTATTTTTATAATTGCAGACTGAAGTATTATCTTTATAAGGCCAAACCAGACTTTCTTTTCTCTTAGCGCTACCTATTTGGTTACTAGAAGATCATCAATAATACACGATTCCCATCACACAAGAATCATACAATGAAGTACATTGAAAGTGCAATCTTACGTTTATTTTCCTTCATTCACTAGGCAAAGAGATGAAAACAATACAATAGCTTTTATTTATTATTGCTACAACTTTTCTTTGTGCTCTCTTATAAGAAAACTATTTTATAAAACTTCTGATAATAAGTGGCTTCTGTTTAAAAACAGACAGACCCGGACTTCTCATAAATAAAATCTGAGTACCAAATGATAAAGTCGTATGCGACTAACCCGTAGCAATACTGTTTAGACTGAATTTCGTAATAGATAGTAAGATGATATTTTTGTTAAAACATAATACGAATCTTTTTGTTACTATTAAAACATAATGCGAATGTTTTTTTTTCTATCAAGTTTCTACCAGTCACGTACAGTAAGGTACTTCTTATTTCGGGAGTTGAATGCTTTTGTGATTCTCAATCTCCTATACTCATACTTATAATGTTAAGGTCGAATTTAAGTAGACATTTAGAATTGTAATTGTAAATTTAAAGGCCTCAGCACAGCATATGATCGATATAGATATCTATATATATAAAATGATAAACTGACTGACTGATTGGTGATATATCAACACAGCCTAAACCGCTGGGTCTCGAGACTTGAAATTTTGCACATAGATAGCTTATACAGTGTAGGCATCCACTAAGAAAGGATTTTGCAAAATTTAACCTCTAAGGGGTGAAATAAACGTGCGCGAGCGAAGCCGCGAGTAAAAGCTAGTTTCATTATAAATACATAAAACTTCCAGTGAGCATGTGTAACAAAGGGATAGTCACAATCGCAACATTTTTCTCGTACGTTACCTACTTGTCGAATTTAAAATCCTAGGGTAGAATGAATAACTAGGTTTTGATTATCTTTTTCGATGAGCGAGTAACGAAATCAATCCGATAGGTATAGTCCCACACTTATGTATCGTACATTAAAATATTGTATTTCTTTATATTTTTGAGACTGGGAGTACAATCCAGTATAAGATTACAGAAATACTCTTTACATTTTATCTGACAAACTTCTTTCATCTATTTCGATCATGTTGAGATCCTGAATCATGGAGAATCCTGATTTTAGTTTTATGTAATTTGACAGTTCGAATACAATACGTAGGTAATCCAATATGTACTTGAATAACATCCAAGAATGATATTGAAGGTGCTCCAATAGCAATCTGTACTTGGTCATGTTATGGCCCATGATGGTCATACTTTATTAGTTTTATTGTTAGGGCTACTATTTCTAATAAAAACGATTTTTCTATTCGAAATGGAATAGAATTCAACTGTAAATATATTTTTTATTGTTAAAATATAAGATTGTGTCTCAAAAATATCTTTTATTGATTTATGTTATAATTTTGGGTCCTAAAAAAATAAAAGGCGGCATGTAGCTGTATATGTATGTATTTTAAAACAGATTATCACAACGCTCTAGACATAAATTGCACCATAAAATAAAAGTACCTTAAAATCAGTCTGGTACCAAAGAGCTAGATAAACCCAACAAATTGGAATGAATATAAAAATACTATGAAATAATTTAGCAATATTCTATACATCTACTATCAATCAGTAATTTTATAAGAAATTCCCAATAAAAGACAGCCTTAATGCATTCAAAACATAAAATGATAGTAATTGATATTACAAATATAGTTATTCTAATGAACACTTAACTGTATGGGGCGACTTTCTATTTAATTTATCATTATATCATAAAATTGAACCTTACATCACTTCAAGTCTAATCTAATTTTCACTTCACTTTATTAACTGCTTTTTAAAATCACACTTGTTCATAATTCTCAAATATACCTACTTAGTGGAATAAGAATTACAAAGGAATGTATAACCTGGAAGATTTTATCGTGGAAACATTATTTGATCTGTTCAATACAGGTATCATTACACGATGGACGTAAAGTAAATTTGTGCGTACTTATAGGCCTTTATAACATGACTAGGCAAGACCAATATTGACTTGTGTCTGTTTCAATACTTATTTTACTATTATTTCAAGAATTAAGAGCCGGGGGGTAATTCAAATTACACAGATTCACTATGTCTTGTAGATTTTGCGTTATATTATTCAGAAAAGAAAAATCACATCATTTTTTTATTTTTTTTCCGACAGCCAACAATATTCTATAACAAACATTCCAATTTTTTAATTTAAAATGAGCTAAACAAGTAGAAATAATTAGTTAGATTAATATGCACGTATAAAATATATTAATAACAACTAAATATACAATACTAACTCAATCACAGTAAATAATAAAATATGATTTAAATTTTCATTACATATACCATTACTTGATAACCCTTATAAGTTACTTGGAGTTATTATGACAATATCTCATATCATTAATTCGTGTTTTATAGAATGGGACTTTAGTAGTACATATATTTATGTACCTAATATTATAATACTTTTTTTTATAAAGTAGTTCAAAATTTTAAAATAGTAGATATAATATGACATCGCCATGATGCCGTTACTTCAGGGTATCTGATGTAATTTTAGTCAAATAATTGTTAAGAGTATTTCATATAGGCGGAAAAAAATGCTCGCCTTAGAACAGTCACCTCCGAAAACAAAATAACAATCAATAGCCAAAAAATCCAACAATTAGTAAGAATTAGTTACTAAACTAGGTTGAGCTTGCCGCACCCTGTCTTGCATGGTTCTTAGTTTAGTCAAGTACCTACTATGAACTTTGTAATTACAATATTCCGTCTACTATAATTTTAATTTAGAGTATATTTTATTCTATTTAGTGGTTTTAAAAATTAACACTTAATATCTCTCAAACAAGCTTAATTCTATTATTTTAAACGAGCAATTCTTGTATGTATTTATATTTCGGGTATCTCGGAAACAGCTCTATTTTAGGGTTCCGTCACTTCCAAATGATGACCTGTAACTAAAGTAACATTGGCAAAAATCTCTATAGTTTCTCGTGTGACTGTTTTAAGGCGAGGCATTAGGTATTTTTTACGTGAATATTTTTTCATCTCGTTTTAGCTTACATAGCGAGAACCTGCTAAATTCCCACACTATAAGCAAACCATTTCAATCCTATTAAACAACTAAAATGGCGATGGATTCGTATGTATCATCCTAGCAGCGCCACGGATTTTGATTGGCATCTGAACCAGATACACATTTCGTACCCATTACGTACTCCGGGTACAAAATAGTCTTGGATTTCGTACCCTCCCGGTTTAGGAGATATAGGGGGGTTTGGTGGCGCTGCCAGAATGACGTCTTTACAGCAGCGCCAACGCTGTATAATACGATATCCAAGACTATTTCGTACCCAGAGTACAAAATGGGTACGTAATGTATATCTGGCCCCAGTGCTAATCAGAAACCGTGGCGCTGCTAGGATGATACATACCATGGATTCAAATGCAATAGTGATTAGATTAGAGCGACTAATCAGTGACTACTGTCTAAGAATTTTAAATCCTAACTGGCACAAATGTGAGCATCGGAGATAAAAAGTGTTTTTTACCGATACACATGGACATTGAACCCTGCTCAACTATCACGTGACAGCTTCCATCACATGGACTGCACCTGTGCTTGGCTTAGGCTTCTGTGCCCTCTGGAAGGAAAAAAATACTTACATACATTTAACTATTTTATTCCATACTAGCGACTGCCCCTGCTTTACACGGGTGTAATGCTTATACTAAAACCTTCCTCTTGAATCACTCTATCTATTA
Source organism: Ethmia dodecea (assembly GCA_963855545.1). Lineage (NCBI taxonomy): Eukaryota > Metazoa > Arthropoda > Insecta > Lepidoptera > Depressariidae > Ethmia > Ethmia dodecea. The sequence goes on from OY979449.1 coordinate 7,361,797, forward strand.
AAAAAAACCGAATCAAAATCCTTTGAGCAGTTTTAAAGATTTAAGCATACATAGGGATATAGGGTCAGAGAAAGCGACTGTTTTATACTATGTAGTGATTTTAGATATTTGCCACGTTTAGGAAATTGTTAATTAGATACTAGCTGTTCCGCGCGAAAATTATAGCCCATGTTACTCCTAGAAAAGTAAGCTTTCTATTGGCGAAAGAATTTTTAAGGTCGGTCCACTAGTTTTCGAGTTAATTCGTTACAAACATAAGACAATACAAATATTTCCTCTTTATAATATTATTGTAGATGTAGATTCACGACTACTTACCTGGGGTTAAAGGATGATCTCGTAACATTGAGCCTGAAAGATAAAAAATATATTGAAATAGAAGTAGCAATCCAAGGCGGAAATCTTATGTTACTTTTAAATATAAAAATATGCATGCATTAAATTGATACTACATAACGAAACAAGATTAATAATAAAATTACTAAATATAGAACCCATAGCAAGAAAGACAAAGTACTATATAAAAAAAAATAGAGAAGATGTTAGCAGAAAAGTAAAGCATGCACGTTATTTGTAAAACACAAGTGCTGATACTGCTAATGTATACTTATATTGTCCACTAGGCCTATACAAAATGCTAGTAACATTTCTGTGAGTTTTTCTACAGGTGCTTTATATTAATTAATAAAAGGAAAGGCACTGAAAATATGTTTCTACATCTGGTGCAGTCGGCTAAAATTATCTATCAGTGACTATATCTTTAGGACGTTGCGTCGATATTATTTGGTTGCATGTTCTTAGCAGTAATAGTCGATCATAATTATTCAGCCTACGTATTAGACAGCATGTTGCCTCGACCTGCTGGTATGCGGCAGGCGAGTATACAGAAACCTTATTTAGGTACATACTATCAAAGAGGTTGAAAGAAAAACATTTTATTTTACATTCGCAAGAAACCTTTTCTTTATACGTTTTTGCATGGTATACTATACGAGTACATGGTCCTTTTAAATTAAGTGCAATTTAAAGAGTAGGTCAAATAATAAACATTAATTTTGGCATTCATTTTTATTTTTCATACGCTACTTTACTAGATAACATCGATTATCACAAAAATAAAAGAACAAAAAAGTAACAAAACACGCACTCGACCAAACCAATCGTATCAACAACGACGGGGCGGGCTGTGATTAATGTATTATGAATGTATTATGCAAAGCATGTTTACAAAATAATATTTTTATTTTGTTAGAAAAGAACAAGAGAAGTAACGTATATTTAATTTCATTTATATGTTAATTATATATCTCTTACATATTTGTACCTACCCTTAAAATATTTGCACTTGATAACCGCCTTATATAAGTTTATTCAATTTCATCTAATCGTTATCGACAAGCCCGAGTTTTTTTCTGTACGCTCACTAGGACGGAGTGCGCTCGTATTAGTCATAGACCAGGCTCGATAATTTTTAAAACCAAAAAAAAATAGTAGTAGGATGAAACCCATTAGAAAAGGAGGGGAATATTATAAAAATGAAAGGAAAATTAAATTACGGGCGATCTGAGGTCGGGAAGGGGATGGGGGTGCGTTTTTTAGGGTAAAAAACGGTTTTTCTCGGTTTCCGGCAAAACTAAAAGTCCTATCGAAGAAAGTCAAATGGCAAAGTTGTAGGTAATAAAAAGATCTAAAACTTTTGTATTTACACTTTTTTCACATAACCTCAAAATTTATGTGAAAAATTCAAAAAACCAAGTTTTTGGTTTTTTATTCTTTTCAATCTGTATCAATCAACTCAAACATAAAAATCGTAATATTTTCTTTAGAAAACAGTATGCTTAACGTAACATAACCTAAAGATTGAAATTAAATGATATGTACAAGATTTTTTGCATTTTCTGAGAAGATTTACTATAGTAACATATACATTTTTTTTCACCATCGGAAAGTAGAGATTTCAACGAACAGAAAACATACCAACTTTTTGAAAAAAGCTGATATTTTGACGGGTGAATTTTCGATTGAAAATTAGGGTGTTTTTTCGATATTAATTCAAAATAAGGTGAAAAAAATAAATATTTTTAATAAAATAAATTACAGCGTATTTGGGACATAACAAGCTGTTTTCACCAAATTTCGTTAAAAATAAAAAAAATATGTACAAGATAAAAATAAAAAACCAAAAACTTGGTTTTTTGAATTTTTCACATAAATTTTGAGGTTATGTGAAAAAATACAAAAGTTTTATTATTATTTCCCAAGGAGGGGAATATTATAAAATTGAAATCCTACTACTATTTTTTTTTCACTTTTTATTATTTTTAAAGGCTTCTACCCTGGTCTATCAATAGAACATCGTCCCATCAACTGATTCGATGCCGAAGTCCGAGTAGATTCGGACCCCGTGTTAACATGATGTGCCCATATAAAGTTGGAGGGGTACAGGGGGCCAATTCTACTAAAAGTCAACGGTTATAGTTGGATGACAATGACATATCAATGGTCAGACAATGGTGTTATATTGACACTTTTCATAGCAAATAACACCATCGACTGACCATGTCATTGTCATCCAACTGTAACCGTTGACATTTAGTAGAATTGGCCCCCAGTGCAGTGGTTTTGTCGCGCGGTGCCCCAGGCGGGGCGTCACTACGCCAGTTGTCCCTTGCCTAATAAGTAATTATAGCAACCCTTATCAGCGAACATTATTGTATTCATTGATATAAAAGTGGACAATATAAAGTTGTCACTATAACATCTTTTATTTACGTGGAAAGTAGGTATATCCAGAAATGGAATACCTCTGCCTACCGGTGATAAAAGGCGTGAGATTATTTATTTTATTTTTAAGCACATCCGCACAAACTCGTACCTTTAAAATAGTCCCCATTCATATACCAGAAACTATCGTAAGAGCACACAAAGCAGCGATCAAGCGTTTTACCTATACAGCTAGACGGCCGAGCACATTGACACTAGCCGAGACTAATCTCAGTACAGTATAGCGTCTGAAAGTTGGTTACTGGTTAGTGCGGCGCCCGGCGTGATTCCGACGATACTGCCGCCGACGCACGCCTCCACGCCTTCTGTAGACCACCACCCGGTAACGTCAACTCATAGGCTCATAGTAGGTATATTCTTTAGATAACGAATTACGTATTATTAACTCACGCTTGGGCAATTGCAGTGCGAGAAATGTACGAAAAAAATAAAGTTCGAGTTTCGAGTTCGAGTTCGAGTAGGGTCGAATTACAGAATGTAACTTGAGTCAGAATCTTCGCTTGAGGACAGTCAGAAAAAGATGCCGCTATTTAAGTAGCATGAATATGTCCTATTCTGTCTAAATTCAAAAGTAGGTCCTAGCTTGAGTTAGTTATGTTCCGTAATACCATCCTTAGTCACTGAATTTTATCATAACATATAAGTAGTGTTGTTTGATTGAATCCATAACGAAATTTAAGATAAATATACCTACTGATAATTCAGTATTACAAGCTTTGCTACAATTCTGTTATACTGACCCTCTGAGATGACGTCACACTTTCAAAAAGTTGCACTGAGAATTTTATTTTAAGTTAATTCTCGATGACCTTTTTGCTTTGAAAGAAAAAATAATTAATTATAGAAATAACAACAAAATGTTAAAATCATGCATCATGTTAAAAAAAATAGTTAGGAAGACAATGTGTTCATTAAAGAAAATTTATTTTAGTAAGAAAAAGTTTCTTTACATTAAAGGTCGAGAGTAAATAGAAAAAAAAAACAGTTTATCTGAAAAGTTAGAAATAAGGATCGTCAGTACATAGCAATCATTCATTACATTGCAAGGAGCGCGTAGATGAAGCGACATTGAAAGTTCACATGCAACCAATGCCGGGCGATTGATGATTATGACATAACTAAGATATCTTTGACCTAACATGTTAATTTGTTGGATAGTCTATATTATATAACAGTCAGTTCTTGAATAGATACTCTTTCATTTATTGCCTTAATATCATTCTATTTACCTTTGTATCTATGTGCAAAGTCGAAAATGAAGGTACAAACACTTAGTTACTGAAAATAATTTAAGTAAGTATGTAAATGAATTAATCACAAAAAAGCCCTTATTGCGGGCCTTTTACGTTTCTTCTTCAAACACAACTTTTTTTTTTCCTTTTTTATACATCCGGCATTGTGTATTGGTTTGTAGTGGCCGTTATGATGAAATAAATGTACACATTATTGGAAGTTGGCGGCGCCCTCCTAGAACGCCCCCCCTCCCCAAAGCCAGTACTGGTCTCCCCCTGGCGCCTAAAGCCCGCGTGTCTCACCTGTGGTGCAAGCGGCGCCGGCGCTGCTGTCCGGGTTGACGCCGGCCACGGACCACGGCCGCGCCTTGCCCGGCGTCCGCGCGCACCCGTTCCCTAGCACACCCACACGTTAAACATGCACACAGCTGTAGCGAGAGCGTAACTAGGGTTTCTTACGATGGATTATACATGTAAAATTCATCATAGACAACTGTTTTTGCTGCCATTTATTATTTATAAGGGTAGTTGACTGCATCGATATAGAAAAGAAATAAACTAAAAAGATTAACTACATATCTCGTAGAACGTCCAAAAATGTATTTTGATTTCAATTTACAAAAAAATAGTTAAAAAAAGTAAATCAAATGAATACTAATAATGATGACGTCACAGTTCAGCATTCAGTATATTTTCCATACTAACAAAACAACTTTTGACAAAAGTAAGTGATTTGACTAGGCATTCAACTACCCATCGTTGATCGAAGAACTACCAAATTGGTTTAGCTAATAGCTCAGGCTCCATTATTAATCTCTGTTGACAGGTAACAGCACACAATTGGCAACGTAAAACCAAGCAGAAACTTAAATTAAAACAATAAAGTTATATTTTTTCAAGGAATTCTGCTGAAGAGACGACAGTTTCCGATTGATTGTCGTCTATAATCGATGCCCCCTTTTTTATCCAAGCGATACGAGACAGAAGCTGTGTTTGCACATTTCAAAAAGGCAGTGATAAAATGACGGTACGCTGCAGAGCTTCTATGAATACTTGAAGATGCTTACCCATAGTGTTAACGTTGTCAGATGAACGCGAAGGCGGCGGCGTGGTAGAAGGCTTTATGCCTACATTATCGGAAGACTTGCAACGGGAGACTTCTGATGATTCTGAGGAGTAAATACATTGTCATTTTAAATTAAATGCAAATATTTAAAGGGTAGATCCAAAAATTTACAAGAAACTATTTTCGTCATTGATTTTTATTTTTCACTAGCTTTTACCCGCGGCTGCGCTGGCGCACGTTTATTTCACCCCCTTAGGCTTAGGGGTTGAATTTTGCAAAATCCTTTCTTAATGGATGTCTACACTGTATAAGCTGTCTATGTGCAAAATTTCATGTCTCCAGACCCAGCGGTTTAGTCTGTGCGTTGATACATCACCAATCAGTCAGTCAGTTTATCATTTTATATAATACACACACCGGCACAATTAGCGGAACAGAAAAAAAAGGGAGTATTTACGCATTTTTGCGTGTTACTGGCCGGCTAAACAAGCTTTTTTTAAATTTGGGTTTTAATTTAAAAATGGAATACTAAGCGACTGCCCTTTTTTTCATTCTTTTGTTTTAATTTTCATTGATTCATTTTTTCCACCGCTTGTCCGTTTTTAGAAGGTTCGTGAATTCCATTTGAAAAGCTTTGAATTGCAGTTTTTGAGGCTTTTGAGTTTTTTCGCATATTGATAATTTACGAGCATCTAATTATGCCTGATTTAACGCCATCAGAAATCATTAGGGCAGATCAAATGAGGAGAAATGGTCAAACCTACAGATCGATTGCCAGAAGCCTTCGTCGATCGTTATCAACGATTTATCGTAGCATCCAACGATACAGATTGACGAATGCTCTAGTGAGAAGGAGAGGACAAGGCCGGAAAAGGTGTACTTCAAGGAGGGATGACCGTTTTCTCCAACTTCAAGTCCGACGGAACACGAGACTAACGGCGGTGCAGGCTCGAAATTTACTGGAAGAGGTACGAGCAGTAAGGATGAGTGAGCGGACAGTTCGTAGAAGATTCGAAGAAGTGGGTATAGGCTCGTATGTGCCCGCCAAAGCCCCAAAACTTGAGAGACATCATCGCACAAACCGTCTACACTTTGGTCGTGAACATCGTGATTGGGACTTCGACGACTGGGGACAGGTTCTTTTTACTGATGAATGCAGAGTTATGTTAAATCAAATTGATGGAAGGCAGCGAGTATGGAGACGCAAAGGAGAACGGTATATCCAGTCTAATTTTGAAAATACAGTTGCATATGGCGGCGGTTCAATTATGGTCTGGGGAGGAATATGTTTAGGAGCTCGTACGGAGTTAGTAGTGGTCGATGGCGGGAATCTGAATGCTGATCGGTATATCAGGGAGATTTTAGAAGAACATGTTGTGCCATTTGCCCCCTTTATTGGTAACAACTTCATTCTAATGCAGGATAATGCTCGGGCTCACAGTGCTCGCACAGTACAGACATACCTAAACCATGTTGGTATAACGGTGATGGAGTGGCCAGCACGGTCCCCCGATATGAACCCTATAGAACACGTCTGGGACTTGCTAAAGAGGAGTGTAAAGTCAAGAATGCCCCCTCCCAATAATCTCAACGAGTTGCGAAACGCATTACTTGAAGAATGGCAGAGGTTGCCCCAAGAAACCATTGATAACATCATCCGCAGCATGCCCAGACGGATGGAAACCCTCATCAGAGCACGAGGAGGAAACACTCGATATTGAACAGTCATTGAAATTGTTGTTAAACTTTGGAAAATCTTGAATTTTCTGCTGTTTCTCTATAATTAAAAATCGAAGAAAAATGCATTTTGTTTAATTTAATTTTTATTTTTATAAAATTTTAAGTATGGTGTTACAAATGAATGTCAAAACATGTTAATTTAATTGTTGTTTCATTTTAAATAATATATTGTTTAAAAATTACATTCATTGTTCTAATTCCCTCTTTTTTCTCCTTTTTTTTTCTGTTCCGCTAATTGTGCCGGTGTGTGTATATAGATACACTACTTTACTGGATAACATCCATTATTCTTCGCCTCGGTCGACAATTACATGTGATCTGAGACATTTCTTATTTTACTTCCCTAGGTGTGTAATATACTATTTTGTTAGAAGAGAACTAGAAAAAGAACTACCACTTTTTACTCTTCATATGTTAGTTCTATTTCTCTTAAATATTTATACCTATTACCTACCCTTAAAATATTTAATACTCACTTTTCACTAGTATATTTTTAATGCCTAAACTTGACACTGGTAAATGATGCCTATAGGCGTAATATGTATACTTTAGTTGGTACATAAAGCATCTTTTTAATTATATATAGATAATTTCAATGTACATACTTGAGATTGTATATGCTTATTTTATTGTACTTACCACATTCTAATAAAACTGGTGTACTTTCGCCAGATGTCACGCTGTACCTGAAAAAAAAATGATCTATACAATTGGGTAGTTTTGACAGCATCGAAATTAAATTGCGAGTAGTCATACATTAAAAAGATTATCCCAAAAAACCTCAAAATATGTATTTCGATTTTCAATTTACAATTATAGCAAATTTAAAAATAATAAAACAATCAAAAAAAGTGCTGCAATTGAGTACTACAAACTATGACGTCACGGTTTGCTATTTCAGTACATTTTCCATAGTAAAATTTCGTTTTGACAGATCGTAAAAAGTAACTGATTTGACTAGGTAGGACACAACCCTATTTTGGACACTAACACTCATCCTAGTGAGCAAAAACTAGTATTGTAAAAAATATTAATACGAGTACAAGTTTAAAGAAACAATTGCTTTGTTGTGAGAACCAATCAACTGGCTATTCACTACAAGAGTATTTCTTGATAATCACAATCATTTACATTATTTTATTTTATTATTAGTAGTAGAAATATTAAATTTTCAAGGGATACTAGTTGCGACCCGCTATTTACCCGAATCTATAAGACAACCATATTCATAGGAATAGTTAAGTTTTTATTAGTGAAATATTCAGAATAGCATTAGCATTTCCAGAGTATTTAATCATCGTCCAAACTCTCGGACACGGGTTTACCGATTTTGATTAAATTTAAGTACAACTGCAGAGTTGTATTTCCTGTAAAAACGCAATTTTAAACAAACTTTTTTTTTTATAATGTGGCCACTTACCGGCGTGGTGTCGGAACGAGCGAAGCTCGGTTTCCCGGGTACTTCAATATTTTTGTAGACTAGCGGTTCTGCGTGGTTTTTCCTGCGTAGTTCCCGTTCCCGTGGGAATACGGGAATGAAGTATAGCCTAAGTTACTCAGGGATTTTCTAGCTTTCCATTAGTGAAAGAATTTTTAAAATCGGTCCAGTAGTTTTTGAGTTTATTCTTAACAAACATACAAAAATACAAATCTTTATAATATTTGTATAGATATATACAAAAATGCAAGAACACACTCTGAGAGAACAGTGTAAGATACCGTCTGCGTACGTACATGGTATCGTCCCGCTGCAGCGTGGGCGAGTGCCTGTGCGGCGAGGGCGAGGCGAGGGAGGAGAGCGAGTGGAGGGAGCGCGACGTGAGCGGCGTGCGCGCAGACAGCGAAGCCTCCTCGCTGCCCGGCGGAGTACGGCACGTGCGCCAGAACTCGTCTAGACCTGATATTGATACTCAATATATATTTTAACTGACTTCAAAAAGGAGGTTATCAATTCGTCTGTTTTTTTTTATTTTTTTTTATGTTTGTTACCTCAGAACTTTCCGACTGGGTGAACCGATTTGGATGATTCTTTTTCATTTGAAAGCTGGTGCGTCAATCTGGGGTCCCATTTTAATTTAGTCCAGTTCTGACAACGGCATCCATGAGAAAACCATATAAGTTGAAGATTGAAGTCGTTTTTTTTTAATCTTTAGAGTGGTTATTCTACTACCTACAGTAAAAACTTCCATTTCGTAATGTCAAAGTCAAAAAGCATTTATTTTCAGTAGGTATTGAATATACACTTAAAAAAGTCAATAGTTTATAATCATCACAGTCACCGCGCGAACTCGCTATCGTTCGGGTGTAGAAAAATGTCCTCTAAGAAAATTAAGTGTACGCAGTGCAACATCATTATAAATGAGTTACTATGTTTTGTGCAGAATAAAATTAGTATAATGGATGAAGAAAGTTTAATTCGTTTAGGTGTAAGTTCTTTTAATACATCCGAAATCACGGATGCAAAAAATCTTTTGTTCGAGTCAATTTCTACAAGTACCCGCAATATCTCACGGCGAAAAAATAAGGAACAAAAAGACATTGAAGATATTATTTGTGTGCTGAAGAACACGGAGCCAGACGAAACTCCCATTTTTGTTGCGAGAGAACTGGAAAAATTGCCACCAGTATGCTTTGATCACATCGACGTGACCGCACTACTAAAAGACATTGTTTTGTTGAAAACGGAGATAAAGAATTTGAAGGAATCATTTACTAATTTTGCTACAAAGGAACAGCTAGAAAGCATGCAAACCGAGATAAACCACATGAAGTTTGCATCCATAGTAAATATAAATAAAAAACGGGGCGCATATTTATTAGATAGTGATCGAGATAGCGGTCCTATTGGTATTTTAAATTTTTCTACCAACACAAACGAATCCTCAGAGACCCAAACAACGGCGAATTGTCGATCTCCCTCACCCCTGCAGGAAACGAGTAAGGTTGCCGCGCGCAGTAGTGCCGTCACCTTCGCACTCAGCGCGGGCGCAGCTGAGAACGTTAGCGCCGCGTCCCAAGCGAAGGAAGAGAGCGGGCTGGCCGTCGGCGGCGACTCGCCTGTGCCTGCCGTTACTAAGATGCCTACGGTGAGGACGGAAAAAGCAAGCCCGCCCGCTACCGCCTATGCCTTAACGGGGTCTATAATAACCGCAGGAGACGACATTAAAAATAAAACTTTTGCTAATATAATGCGAAATAGTAAATGTAAAGTGGAAAGTCCTAATGAAAAATGGACCAGGTGCAGAGAAGAAGACACAGGAACAAATCTTCTGAATCGGAGGGTGTACGCGGCAAAGCCACATTTATGCCGCAGGATAAGTTTAAGCCCGCAAGTTTGAAAATTGCTTTGTTTTTGTCGAACTTTCACAAAGACACTACAGTGAGTGATATTTCTGAGTTCGTTTTCTCAAAAACAAAGGAAAAGGTTGTATTACAGAAAATTAAAATGAAAGCTGAGAAGGAATACAGCTCATATAAATTATTGGTTCCCAACACTAAGCTACATTTGTTCCTGAATGATGAACTTTGGCCAGCTGGCATAACTTGTCGACGATTTAGGCCATACACGAACCCTTTGACTAGTGAAGAAGAGGAGAACAGAATTCTGTCTAAAAATTAACTATGATTGTTACAACCCTTGTTACATACAACTGTAAAAACATAAAGAGGTCCATAGACGAAATAAGACAGCTTTGCGGATTTGCAGACATCATTGCCCTGCAAGAGACGTGGTTGCTGCCCGGGGACCTCCACTACCTAGCGGCCGTGAACGATGACTTCGGGAGCGCGGGAACGTCGGCTGTGGACACTGCTGCCGGCATACTTAAGGGCAGGCCTTTCGGCGGCGTGGCGCTACTGTGGCGTAAATCAGTTTTTCCGGTCGTGTCTGTGATTCCCTGTGCGAATCCTCGTATAGTGGCCATACGTATTATGACAAACGATCGGCCAGTTTTAGTGATAAGCGTGTATATGCCTACTAATTGCGTAGAAAACCTATCAGAATTTACGGATTGCCTAAGTGTTATCAGTGCAATAATCGAGGAAAGTGCTATCGAGTCTGTGTTCATCCTCGGGGACTATAATGCACACCCAGGTGAGCCTTTTTATAATGAACTTTTAGACTTCTCAAATGAGCAGGAATGGACCTGTGTGGACATTAGTATATTAAACTCAGATACCTTCACGTTCGTTAGCGAAGCCCATGGGTGTAAGAGGTGGCTAGATCACTGTGTCACTACCAACGCTGCCTTGCAGTGCGTCACGGACGTTTATGTTAAATATGGCGTCTACTGGTCAGATCATACACCTCTAGTACTGACTTGTAATCTTGATGTTATTCGACAGAAAACCTTAGCAAAAGATCCTATATGTAATGACATTTTATGGGGTGAAAGAAATGCTGAACAGTGTAGTGCCTATGAAAGCATGTGTAATTCCAAATTAAAGCACATTGATCTACCTGTAGAGCTGCAAGAGTGTTGTGGAAAGTATTGTAGTAATAGCTGCCACATAGATATTATAAATAACTTATATAGAGATTTAATAAATATTTTAATTATGAGTGCCAGGGCATCTTATATAAGAAATACTGCAAAACGTAAGAAACCTTTAGCCGGCTGGAACAAACATGTCAGTGAGGCTCACGGGAATGCCAGGCTGGAGTTTTCTAATTGGGTGTGGTACGGGAAACCCACCTCCGGTCCGTTTTTTGAAGCTATGACCAAAACACGTAAGATCTTTAAAGGAAAATTGAAGTGGTGCCAAAATCACCAAGAACAAATCAAATTGGATTTGATAGCAAAGCATCATACTAGCCTAGACTTTAAAAGTTTTTGGAAATGCACGAGTAAGTTAAACTCTAAGTCTGGCCTTCCGGTGAGTGTCGATGGTGTATCTAGTCCGGGAGACATCGCGGAGGTTTTCAGAAGTCGCTTTTATGTAAAATCGCCATTAGGGCCCCCGTGCCGGGCGTTCGATGCTGGGACCCAGGGTGCTGAGGTTACCTCTGTCATAGTCGCTAAAGACATCAGTCACGCATTAAAAAAGATGACCAGAGGGAAATCTCCAGGTCACGATGGACTCAGCGTCGAGCATCTGCGGCATGCTGGACCTCACTTGCCGAGAGTCCTCGCCCTCCTGTATAACCTGTGCGTGAGCCACTGCTACCTCCCTGATGATCTGATGCGCACTCTGGTGGTTCCGATAGTCAAAAGCAAGACGGGCGATGTGTCGGACGGTTCAAACTACAGGCCAATTTCGCTAGCAACCATCGTTGCGAAGGTGCTTGACAGTGTGCTGAACTCATATCTTACTAGGCATATCAAGCTGCACGACGGTCAGTTTGGTTTCCGACCTGGCCTGTCAACTGAAGCAGCCATTTTTAGTTTAAAGCACACTGTCAAGTACTACACGGATAGAAAAACGCCCATTTATGCCTGTTTTTTGGACTTATCCAAAGCCTTCGACATGGTGTCTTATGATAACCTTTGGCAGAAACTAAAAGAGACGACGGTGCCGCCGGAGCTTGCATCGGTTCTCAGGTACTGGTACCTGCATCAGGAAAATCGTGTGCGGTGGGCGGGAGTTCTATCGGAGCCGTCCAGGCTGGAGTGTGGGGTGCGACAGGGTGGATTGAGTTCGCCCTTGCTCTTCAGCCTGTACGTAAACGCGTTGATCGACCGGCTCAGCAGCATGCGTGTCGGCTGTGTTATCGACAGAGTTTGTGTCAACAACATCAGCTACGCAGATGACATGGTGCTGTTGGCCCCCTCATTAGGCGCCCTCCGGGAGCTGCTCGCGGTTTGCGAGTCATACGCAGTTTCGCATGGGCTAGTGTACAACGCGAAGAAGTCGGAGTACATGGTCTTCAGGGCTGGTACCAGGTGTCCATCTACCGTTCCGCCTGTACTACTGAACGGTCTTGCTTTAAAGCGAGTTTACCAATTTAAGTACCTGGGACACTTGGTAACAGACGACCTGAAAGACAATGTAGATATGGAGAGGGAGCGCAGAGCGTTGTCGGTCCGGGCGAACATGCTGGCCCGCAGGTTTTCCCGATGTACAGCCCCAGTTAAAATAACTCTGTTTAAAGCATACTGCACATCACTGTACTCGGGGGCCCTGTGGTTCAGCTATACTCAAAGGTCATGCAACGCTCTGCGTGTCCAATTTAATAACGGCTTCAGGGCTTTGTTGCGGCTCCCACGCTTCTGCAGCGCTTCCACCATGTTCGCGGAGGCGCGCACCGATGGTTTCGACGCCATCTGGCGTAAAAAATCGGCGTCGCTATTAAGCAGACTGCGCGGGAGCCCCAACACAATCCTGCGGGCGCTGGCCGACAGATTTGACAGTCCATTCCTATGGACTCTAATCTGTCGGACCAAATCTCCATTAGTTATAAGTTACTAACATAGGTTAAGGATATTTTGTTTACTAACATAGGTTAAGATAGATGTGTAATGTTTTATGTAACTAACATAGTCTATAAGATACTTTGTTACTAACCTGTATGGACCTAAGAAGTCCGCTAAATAAATAATAATAATAATAATAATAACAAGGCACTCGAAACTCATCCATCAAGATTGGCTAAATGTAAACAGCAGCCCATCTCCACCGACGAGTTTGCTGGTTCCAAATGCAGTACCCCGAGAAGAGCCAGCAAGAAACTCAAGGGCAGCTCTATTTAATCTCATGACTTATTAATAAATATGGTTTACAATAATAATTATATATTATATCAATTTCGAAAATCGAATTTTTATTACCTCGGTGCAAAATTACTCTCAGGTCAGTAAGAAACTTCATTTCGGACTGTACTACTTATTTTGTCCAGACGAAATTAAGAGGTCAGTATTAGCCAGTTATTAGCGCTGGGAGACAGTCAAAAGCGCGCACTTACCAATTGCACAGATTTTCAAAACCAAATGATAATTACCTTCATCTATATCTTGGGACTGGTCGGTAATAGGGCGAGTTGGCGCCCTTGTTTTGGTCCGCCTAGGTCGACCTATGGGTAAATAAACTTTTGGTAAAATTGAAAGTATTGATTTATAAAGCGGCTAATTTATTGTGCTTACTAACTCGCTATCACCATTAAATAACATTACACATTGAAGATGTATCATAATGAGGAAACATGACGTCACTATTTTCGCAGCTAAGCGGTGATCTATTAATTCAATCAGCCCACCGATTCGAAACGACATTTCTTTACAATATAATATGTAGCGCCATTTCACAATTTCCTATATAAATCTACGAGACAGGTACAAAGTTGTCGATTTACATATCAAATGAGAATACAAATAAGAAACTTTTTTTTGCGTATTCGTATAACCTTTGACAAGATGGCGGAGAGTATGTGCGGGCAACTCTGCGAGTCCATCTGCCGCTTCCGCGTGCAGAGGCGGTAGTGACAGCATTTCGTTGCTACTGCACTGCTGCTCTGCAACCGACTTCGGCCGGACACGGCGGCAACCTCGTTCACGACGACGGCAACCGAGAGGCGTGGCCTGCGAAGACCAAAGCATAGGTCAAACCTTAAGCCGTATACAGAAAGAAAGCTGAAAACTTATCAGCGCTTATAGGCGCCGGTCTACGCAGGTAACCGGCGCAGGCATTAATATGAACAAGCGCCGATAAGCGCCGAACGGCGCCGATAAGCGCCGACAATCTTCGACAGGCGCCGGTCAGCGCTGGTGCCGCCCGCCAATCATCGTACGACATTTTGCTCGCTCTGCTTCCATCTGCCTGCTTTATGTAGAATGGACCAGCGCCGATAAGCGCTGATAAGTTTTCAGCTTTCTTTCTGTATACGGCTTTAGGCGTACGTAAAGCGGGAGCGAAACGCAGGTCGGCCGAACTATGGACGCATTTTTGTAATTGGACTCGTGCGAACACGTAGGACACACGAAGGATCCTGTACTATGGGAAACTTACAAAGTACAAAGGAGCGCGTAAATTGGTTGCGATTCGAAAGTGGAATGCGAATGGTTGCTAGTGGTCACTGTATTCTATTTCACGTAGCATGGGTTCGGTGACAGAAATAGACTATAATTGCCAATGTGCGATCTACTATATAATAAAGCGATGTTTCATTGGCCTTAATAAATCTAAAATTCGGATACCCTTATGTGTGTGAAAGAGCTGTAAACATCTTTGTGTATTCGTATAGTTAATAACTGAGAGCCCGAGCTTCGCTCGTTCTAACACCAGTGTCGATAACGCCATCTGCCGGTGAGTGGCCGTATTTTTCAAAAAATAAAACCAAATCGGAATCTTTAATCAGTCCCGAGGCCGACCACTGCTAGATGTAAGTTTTACCGTCTACACAAAATGTAAATAACTACTTAAATTATCCAATACATACCAAATTTAAATAATCCAGCTTCTGTGACGCATGAAATAATAAATTGTATTTTATGTTATAAGCTGTAACAATTACTATATATGTATATAATTGTATCGTGTATATTTCTCTTTATATTTTGAATAAGTTTTTGCTTTTGATGCGATATGCGCAAGGATCTCTACATTACCAGTTGCGATGAAATTTTGAAAAAAGCTTTCAACCCGTCATGACGTAATGCAGAAACAATAGAACTATCTTGTCCTTGAGAATCTTTAGGACGATGATAATTGACTGGTATCATATTTAAAAAAAGTACAGATTAAAATATTGGTGTTTGGAAAATTATTCAGGATTTCGTTTGGAATGAATACACGAGTGTACAAACTTACTAGTATAGGCCACTGTTGCCGGTTTTAATAATCTAGACATTTGATGTGCAACTGCTCTGTCAATAAGTAGCCTTATTTACCCCTGAATGTGATATCGGCGTCAGTAAGTCGGGAATGTCGGAGTCTGCACACGGTATGGGCTCGCTATTGTCTCCACCGTCAACGCTCTCGCAAGCAGACAACGCCAGGCTTTCCACCGCTTCACTGCACACAGAAAACACTTTTATTTATGTTTTTTTTTACTTAGGGCCGGTTTTTCAATAGCTAGACAAACAGACAGATAACTATCTAACGAACAAAGTTAAGTGACTGTTTATCGGACGAATAACTGTTCGTAGAGAAACTTTTTCTTTAAACGTCTTTGATATGAAAGTTTGAACTCAAGAGATATCTACTAAGTACCAATAAGTACGGACCAAAAATATGTATGTCAATAGCATTCTGTGGTCTTTTGGCAAGTGCTGCACCTATCTTACCAGGGACTTATACTAGTATCAATATACCACTATTTATACTGGTATAGTTATTCGGTATCATTATTCTAATTCAGTTAATTTCTACAGATATTCAAACTCCACCAATATTATACGGAAATAAACTTTTTGGTATCAAAACAGATATTTAATCGTTATTTTTTTGGTACTGAAATAACATCGAAGGGCGTGATTGCGGGGTGCGGGAGGACTTGCCTATACCGGTCGGTCCCAACGGGAATCATCAATCGTTTGTTTTGTTTTTTTACTTACGTTACGAGCGTGCATGCGAAAATCTGCACTCAAAAGTTTATAAAAAAAAGCTTAGGGTATTAATATTAAGATACCAATATTTTCTTGGTTGTGTATGTTTTACACAACTTTTTGAAATTCGTATCGTATCGTACCTATATTTCAGTTTGAAGTTGTAAAATTGTTTAGTTTTACAAAAGAGAAGAATAATAGTGGTATTTTATTCCTCGTATTTTATTACCAGAACCATATACCTATATATCATTGTAAAGCTTATTTACTGGGCTATTTGATAACATAATGAAATATTTTAAAATGCCACCCTATATGTTTGAAAAATTCAGTAATATATGAGGGTTTAGGTCACTGAGAAACGAACGTCACCCTTTTGGTCTAGGGACCCAAAATGATTTAACCTGTGGGCCTATAATTATTTACTTAGTTAATTTGTATGATTATTTTGTATTCCCTGAATTTAGAAAAATCCTTTCTTAGTGCTATCCTACGTCTTAAAAACAATAGCTGTAAAAAAAACAGCTTTCTAGGTCTAAGGGTTTAGGCTGGGCGTTGATGAGTCAGTCAGTCAGGACTTCTCTCTTTATATATATAGATAATATAAATGTGATATTAGGTTAAAACTTGTAATTTTTTTTCTATCGATGTCGATAATATGACTAAATTTTCTGTTGTTGGTGTGGATCAAGAATAAAAAATGCAAGATTGTGAAAGTGACAGACTGTAGCGGCAGGTATAGAAATATTAAGCATAGGTATTAATTTTTTTTAATAAAAATTACTTCGTTTATCATCATTGACTTGCCCTTTTCCCATTATTTGGGGTCGGCGCAGTATGTTTTTTCCTTCCATTTAGATCTATCATACGTCATATCTACATTCACTTCCATCATGCACATTATCATCCTTCACACAATCCATCCATCTTTTCTTTGGTCTACCCCTCTTTCTATAACCTTCCATATTCATATCAAGCACTCGCCTTACAACATTACTCTCATTCCTCCTCATTATATGTCCATACCAAGACAGACGATTACCTCTCAACTTCTCCATCAGGGGTGCTACTTTCAGACTTCCTCTTATGTACCCATTCCTAATTTTATCCATTCTTGTCACTCCACACATCCACCTCAACATTCTCATCTCCGCTGCATATGCAGTCTCCTTTCATCCTCCTTCTTAAGCGCCCAACATTCCGATCCATACGTGACGACAGGTCTTATCATGGCCTTGTATACTTTGCCCTTTAGTTTAAGGGGTATTCGGGGGTCGCAAGTTGTTTCCGTAACCTGTCGCCATTTCATCCACCCTGAGTTAATCCTGTGCTGTGCGTCCCTGTGTATGTCGCCATCTTTCTGTATAACTGAACCGAGGTATCTGAAATCGGAACAGACTGGTAATGCTACGCTATCTAGTGAAAGGGCCACAAAACTGGGGAGACCGCCGAAATCGTAAAACATGTGTTCCGTTTTGGAACTGCTGATTTTCAAGCCAACATTCTCCAGTTTATGTTGCCATTTTCCAAGCCTGTTCTGTACCTCGACTCCGTCTTCGCCAACAAGAACATCATCGGCAAACAGCATGCACCAGGGCGCTTCTTCCTGTATCTCTGATGTTAACGCATCCATTATTAATAGGAAAAGATACAGACTCAAAGCAGACCCCTGGTGCAAACCAACAGCCACATTAAACTTGTCGGTAGTGCCGGCAGCTGTCCGTATGAGTGTACAGGACCTATTGTACATAGCACGGATTATCTCCACATACTTCCCTGGCATGCCTGTCTCTTTCAGAGCCCACCACAACACCTCACGAGGTACCCGGTCGTATGCCTTTTCAAGGTCCATGAACATCATGTGCAAGTTTTTATGAGCCTGTCGGTATCTTTCACATAACTGCCGCAGTGCAAAAATGGCGTCCGTTGTTCCTCGACCAGGCATAAAACCGAATTGGTTTGGGCTAATCTCACTCTCTTCTCTCAAACGTCTCTCTATCACGTTTTCATATACTTTCATACTATGTGACATCAATTTTATTCCTCTATAGCTATAGTTGTTGCAATCCTGTACATCACCTTTATTTTTGAAAATGGGTACCAATGTACTGTTGT
Organism: Ethmia dodecea; assembly: GCA_963855545.1. Lineage (NCBI taxonomy): Eukaryota > Metazoa > Arthropoda > Insecta > Lepidoptera > Depressariidae > Ethmia > Ethmia dodecea. The sequence goes on from OY979449.1 coordinate 7,380,213, forward strand.
ACCATTCGTCAGGGATACACTCTACATGCAACAACTTATTGAAGAATAAAGTGAGCCATTTACACCCATCTACACTCAGCACCTTCTACACCTGAACTGGTATTTCATCCGGTCCCACAGCTTTTCCCTTTTTCATACCTTGCACAGCTATTCTTACCTCTTCCATACTTACTTCCCTTACTAAATCCATATTTACTGACGCATTTCCCATAACTCCACTCCAAACATTCTCTTCATTCATCAACTTTTATAACAAAATATACCTTCCACCGTCCTTTTTTTTCATTATCACTCGACAACACCTTTCCTGCTTCTTCTTTTATACATTTAACGTGCGATACATCTCTTCCATTCTTTTCCCTAGATTTAGCAATTTGCATGAGCTGTTTCTGGCCTTCAGGACTATCGAGTGACTTATATAGCTTGTCCTGTACCTCAGCTCTTGCGATGGCTACAGCTTGCTTTGTTTTCTTCTTGCATTCTTTATACTTAATCTTCATTTCAACTCTTGCACTCTGACTTCCAACTTCAATGTTTTGCCATTCTTTAAAAGCCAATTTCTTTTCTTTTAGTGCTTTTTGTACCTCTTCACTCCACCACCATGTTTCCTTCTCAATCATACCCTTCCCTTTGGATTCTCCAAAAACATTCTTCGCCACACTTCTAATACAACCTGCCATCTCATTCCAACACTTATTAACTGATTTATCTTCCATACTTCCCATTTCTATCATTTTATCCACTACTTTCTCTCTAAATATTCCTACACACTCATCCTTCTCATCCTCCAACATACGCCAACTAATTTTGGGAGGGGGTCGGTCTTTGGTCCTATTGGGCTGAACACTTATTTTGACCTCTGCAATTAGGAGTCGATGTTGTGAGACTAGATCACTAGATTTACAGTCTTTGACACAGATGATTCTGTTTCATCTTACAAGGAAATAATAAATTTGTGTCATGTGGCCGCCACTTTTATATGTTATAAGGTGTTCGTCGCGGTTTTTGAACCACGTGTTTGTTATTGAAAGGTCATATGCAGAGGCAACTTGCATCAATGTCTCCCCCATGTTTCCGAATGTTTCCGAACCCATAACCTCCATGCACTCTTTCATACCCATCATTGATTCTTCCCACATGCCCGTTAAAGTCTCCACCTATGTAAATCTCCTCACTATTCGGAATGTTCATCATTACCAAATCAAAGTCCTTCCAGAATTTTTCTTGCATTATCATCACATCCAGTCTGTGGAGCGTACACACTAATCACGTTCAAAACCAAGTTCTCCAACATCAGTTTTATAGCAATCACTCGATCACTCACCCTTTTTACATCCGTCACTCATCCTTTCAAATTACTCTCTAACACAATTCCGAGACCATTCCGTTTACCGTCACTTCCACAGTAATAGAATTTATATCCTTCACCAATCTCCCTAGCTTTCGCACCTTTCCAATGTGTTTCTTGTAAGCACGCCACATTTATTCGTCTTCTCTTTAATACATCCACTAGCTCTCTTCCTCTTCCGGTCATCGTCCCTATGTTCTAACTGGCACACCTCAATCTCATGCTCTTCCTTTCCCGGGCTTGCTTCTTACGTGGCCCCCGCCCGGGGTGGTGCGACAACCCTTTTGTAAAAGGCATCGAACCTCTTGAACATACCTAAAGTTGAAAGTACATGAAATGTCGAATGTTGGTGTACAGTTATGAAACCTATGCCAGTCTATAGAAAATATTATTTAATTTTTAACTTTTTAGTAAGAATTATTTTATATTTACATATCAGTTAGTTATGGTTCCTATGGCCACCTTTCAGCTTCATCATCAGACACTGGTTACCATCTATCACCAAAGTTCTCGTCAAGACGAATCAAAGGAGCCCAAACTCGATGCAGTTATGTCGTTTTATTACGGAGATACTATGGCCACCTTCCAGCTCCATCATCAGACCTTTAATACCCTCTAAGGTTAAAGTTCTCATTAAGACAAATCAAACGAGCCCTTACTCGATGGGATTATGTCGTTTAATTACTGAGTTCCTATGGCCATCTTTCAGCTCCATCATCAGACCCTGGTTACCATTGAAAGACAAATTACTCGTCAAGACGATTCAAACGAGTCCAAACTCGATGAGGTTGTGTCGATTCATTGCGAAGTTCCTATGGCCACCTTCCAGCTCCATCATCAGATCAGCACCATGTCATCATAATATTGCATTGTCACGCGTTTTACATATGTATACAAAATTTCAGCTCAATCGGTAACCGGGAAGTGGGTCAAATTTAAGTTGCAAAATTTGATTACAACGGGACAGGTGAAACTAAATAAAAGCTTGTAAAAACGTGCGCCGCCGGCTACAATTGCACTATTATTTCTAAATCTTGCTCACAAAGTTCAATGCCAAATTTTGATACCATATCTATACCAGGTATCAAAACCAATATTAGTACCAAAAAAATTGATACTAAAACCAATATTAGTATCCAAATTAATGGTATCAAAACTCGTTTTGATTTTAGTACCAAAATAAATAATCATATCAAAATGCTGCAACTACCGAAAAATAACTGTATGACGTCATACCGAAATTTAATGGTATCAATATTTTTTGGTATGTAAGTCCCTGTATCTTACTGAGGTTGGTATCGAGTTCGACTAACTTAAAATAAATATTTTTTCAATATCAAATTTTTTAATAAATAAATATTTAAATCTATGGTATTACGGGATTTAATATATCATAAGAAAAAAATTAAAAGTTGGCGATTAATAAAGACATATGTATACATATAATAGCAAACAATTGAGGCGCCAAACGCGACGCTCAACATGTAACACAGCAGTGAGCAACGTTGCACAACGTCGGGTGAGGTTGAGCGTCACGTGTTGCGTCTCATTTGTTGCCTAAAGACTCCTTCACTATTCACTGACTTGAGCAAGTCCTGCAGCGAGCTGGCACACGGCGCCATCGCGTCGCGCACCGCCTGCAAAGTGACAAGTTCCCCGGCCACGCCGCCGCCTCCCATCGCCGCGAACACTTCGCTGCACCTCTGTTTACGGATGGATTACTTTATTATATACATTGCAGCGGCCAACAAGAGGGATTTAGTGTGGCCAAGGTTTCTATAGCACACTTGTTTTGTTTTTTCAATAAACAGCTTTCTGTTTGCAAGCCACTTCGAAATTTAAATAAAACCTTTGTTAAGTTACCATATTTCGGAGTAAGAGATCGTTCCATTTTTAAATTACACGACAGATATGAGTTTTTTATGTAATTTATTTGGCAACACGACAGATAATATGGATTTTCATACAACTTTTGCAGAGTTGTTTCGCTGCTTGTATGTGTTTGGCCAGTATAGCAATTTTAATTTATCTCAAAGAAGGCCATATTAGTGAGTATGTGACGATTACACTGATTAAGCAGTTGGTCGCAGTCAGTCAGTGGATGGGTGACCGCCTAGTGGCACTATGTCACGAACACCTCCGTGCTTCCGAAGGCATGTTAAATTGTTTATCGTGGTTTTCATTGTAGTTACAATGGAAGTCGTCAAGCCAAACCCTTACTGGTTTAAAAAAATCCGACTGTTAGGTGGCTTCTAGCCTAACACCATATTACAATCTGCCCATGCGTGAGGAAAGTCTCTTAACTAAACTAGCCATCTCGCAATTGGGTATTTGACTGTATCAAAATTAAATTCTGAGTAATCATTAATTAAAAAGATTATCCCAAAACATCTCTAAAAATGAATTTCGATTTTCATTTTACAATTATAACAAATTTTTAAATAATAAAACATTCAAAAAGTGATGCAGTTGATTACTAAAAATGATGACGTAACAACTCAGTATTCAGTATATTTACGGAAGGAAATTTTCGTTTTGACAGATCATAAAAAGGAACTCATTTGACTAGGCAGTCAAATACCCTATCTGCAGACGTATTCACAGAGACTCGATACCGTTTCCGTTCGATTCCATTGGTATCGAAAACTAATGTCACATATGGCAGTTGGTGTCACATATGACATTAGTTTTCGATACCAACATCAGCCCATCTCGATACATTCGTTTCCGATGTCGATAGATTCGACTGGAATCGAACGGAAACGGTATCGAGTCTCTGTGAATACGTGGAAGGCTCGCGGGGGAGATTAAAGCCCGTGCCTGAGGAGAGTCCCTTGCGTGGATGATGAAGTAAACTAGCCTGCAGGTACTGGTGCAGCAGGTGGTGCGCGTGGCTGGCGGCCCTCTCGAGCGCGGCCTGCAGCGGCGGCGGGGGCAGCGCGGCGGCCGCCTGAGCCGCCAGCGCCGCCGCCGCCTCGCCGCCCGACCACGCGCGCTCCAGCGCCAGAGCGCGCAGAGTGTGCCACTGCGACGGGCTGCCGTTCGACGACAGCCTACGGGCCAACGGTCCCTTGTTAGCACGCTTCAAACAAGGTCCATTGCTGGTACAGCAAGGATCTCCGATTTGTTCGAACCGGGACAGAAAAGTGATAGTGGCGCTTTTTTTACTTCTAGCAAGCAAGCAAGGATGATAGAAACCAAGTAATATCAAAAACTTATTGAAGATATTTTCTAGAAACACATTTTTTTGTTTTTTAAAATAGTGAAAAAACTTAGTGTTCAAATACCTAGTTTTTTTAAGGAAAAAATTTCTGCCAGCCTGCGGGCAATGAATTAATACTTATTTCAATGTCAGTGCGACAACGTCATTTTTGGAATAATCATACTGGCTAGCACGACGCTTGAATGAAAATTTGTATTTTTCTCGATGTAGTGAGGTGAAAAGTTGTGTTTCGCTCGGCAGCAAGTTATTATATGCGTCTCGTTACTCGCGCCAAAAAAAAAAAAGTTTATTTATTCTGGTAATATAAAACTCCTTGGTGGAATTCTTATACTTTTTATAAAAAATAAACCGTAAATCATACGCACGGCGCTATACAACGGGAGGTGCGGTAAAATAGGAACTTATTAAAAATTATCTTATTTTACTGCACGTTTCATTGTATGTTGCGTAATTTTTAACTTTGGAATAAAACAGAATTCATAAATGCATTTATATATTTATTTATTTTTTAAAATACATATTATTAACATAATATGTATTTTAAAAAAGAACTGTTTTTTTTTTTCATAATACTAAGGGGCTGTCTCCACGAGCGAGAGAATCGCGGCGATAATATCGTCGTGCCAAGTATTTCTATACACTCTCTATGAACGCGTCTCCACACGGCGATGTTATCGCGGCGAGAATTTGTATAGAATCGCCGCGGTTCTCTCGCTCGTGGAGATGGCTCCTTATATGTGACACGATATGAGCATTTCTGGGGCCAAATACCGACCTCTCGTGCAGTTCCCTCCAGAGCGTGGCGACTCGCTCGCTGGCCCCGCGGCCTCCCGCCGCCGCGTCGCAGCCAGGGAACTCCACGCGGCGGACGCTCACCGAGCGCCGCAAGGCCGTCGCTATATCCGTCAACCCTAAATACATACCATGAGTCCATTATCATAATAATAGTACATTATGATATAAGTGCGGTAGGTTGAAAATTACAGCCGAGGCGATATTGCTAGCCCGAGCCGTAGGCGAGGGCTACAAGTAAGCAGAGGCTGTAATTATCAAAGCGCACGTATGTCATACGACGTTTTATAACACATTTGCAAGGAAATAAAATAAAACTCCGACTATGGTAAACGAATAAAAACAATACAGCGTTAAGAAAAAGCGCGCGGCGCTCATCATCATTTTTTTTAGACAAAGGCACAAAAAACAGCCAGTATAGTAATACAATAAAGTAAATTAATATTTTTGTGTTTTTGTTACAGATTAATTGGTTGTAATTTACTGTCAAAATTAGTTAAATTAAATAGTTATGTACATAAATATTTCTTTATTATATTTTATCTCTCAAAGTTAATTTTAATAATAAAATATTGACAACTTTTTTGACATAAAAACTCTTTGCTGAGATTTTTAAAAGTACCGTTCGTTTTAAGACGGAGCATCTTGATAAACCGTGCGTTTTACTTTACACTTACCGCACTTGGGCGTAATGAGATACAATACGATATTGAAATTGGTGAAATAAGACACCTTTTACGAGCAAATGTGTTATAAAAATAGTTTATAACACAGCAATAGCAATATCGCCTTGGCTGTAATTTTCAACCTACCGCACTTATATCATAATGTACTAATACTATATACCTAGGGAAGTAAAATAAGAAATGTCTCTGATCACATGTAATCTGAGGCTTTCTTATTAATTACTTCCGTGTGTATACTTTTTTTCTGCTCGACAGAAGCGGAAATCGGCAACTTTGTTTAGCGCAGCCTGCGCAGCGGGCCGAAAGTTGCCGCCTTCCGCCCGGAGAGATGAAAAAAATATATACACACGTAACCGTAAACGATCTCTGTACTGAAGAAATGTCCGTCAAACTACTTTAAATTATGGTGGCGCCACAGTAGCAACAGGGTAAATTTTAAAGAAAGCGCCAAACATTTCAAGATTTTTAGATTATTTTAAAATTCGCTATAATCGTAAAATGTAAATCAAAACTCATTTTTCGAGGTGTTTTGAGATAATATTTGTCATGAATGATTCCTCTATCATCGTAAAACACTCACCCTGCAGACTGAACGCGTTGCGGTCTATGTACAGAGTCTGCAGCGTGCAGTTGCACTGCAGCGCCTTGGCCAGCAGCCGCGCGCCCGCGTCCCCCGCCAGGTTGCCTCCCACGTCCAACGTGCGAAGCCTCCGCGCCCCACCCAGCGCGTTCAGTAGGCCGTATAGATCACCCTAAATGTTGCAAACTACATCATTGTAACTGGTCGATGTCTGTACATAGGAGATAATCAAGAAATTTTATAGTGGTTATAACATCAATGGAAGCCAAAACAATTATTTACTATTCTTGTTTATTTTATTTAATATACTGGATGATTTTTTTACCGTCTGGTAAAATATGACGTATAAGGTATCTAGAGCCGAAGTTATACACGAGATTAATTGTTAAATATAGTCATGTTTAATGCAATTTACATAATCTAGAAAACTACGCACAGTACAACGCGCAGCTGGCGGTTGTAGGTAGATTGCGCATAAAGGGAAGCTACGAGCCTGTTTCTTTTTAAAATACTATTTCAAATATTTCAGTGTGTATTATGGACTATAATTGAGTAATGTATATTAGTTTAAGTAAGAAAAAATTTTTTTAAGTAACATTGCCAAATGAATCTATTACACTTACCTATCACACCACATTTTTTTCCAGACGGTAAAAAAAGTCACCCTGTGTATTATTTATATATTTATTTATTTATGTATGTAATAGTATGTAAGAGTATGTTCAATAATATATAGTGCACCGTCTACCCTAGTTCTAATCTCTCAGTTTCATCCATCCTAAGGTTGTCTGGAAGAGATCGCTAAAAGCGATAAGACCGCCCATTGTACTTTAGTTAATGTTGGTATCCAAATACATATTGTGTTGTTTTTGGTGTACAATAAAGAGTTATTGTATTGTATTATTTTTAGGATTTTTGTTTGTCTGACCGTATGTTTATTCACTCTTCACACAAAAACTACTACACCAAATTGGATGAAGTTTTCACAGTTGTATTGTTCCTGCTTTAATTAAAATCTCGTACATGTTTTTTTAATTAATAATGAGCTTGCTCTTGACCCCAGACTAGCCTGAGACCAAGGACGGGGCCTACGATGGGACGAACTTGACCAGAAGATGCCTGTTCACTAGATCCTTAATCCCTTGTCAGTGGGCCCACCGTTTCCGGGAGGGTCCATATACGCCAACACCGAAGAAGCAACAGGTCCTCCACTGACTAAGGGATTGTGGGATAGATGAACTCGTCTTGAAATGCACCGCCTAAAAGTCGAGTTACGTACAGGGTGTTTTTTTTACTGGGTCAATACGGGAGCCAAGTCGTGGGCGTCCGCTAGTGCATAATAATAACATACTATATTAGTAACAAATGTTTCGAAATAGTTTTCACTATAAATTCGAAGTGACTTAGATGGCTGAAAATCTAAACCGTAATCTTGGCTTGATGTCGATACTAATATTTACCGACAGTATGGCAAATTACAAGTAACTTGATAAACTCGCGGAAAACCGAAACAAAACGCTTGGAAGTAAAAAAAATATCTTTAGGAATAAGTAACTAACATTAACTAATATTAATTAGTTTCTTGCAAGTCACATTTTACATACCTACGCTAATAAATAAATTAGAAAATACTTAAATTGAGAATTTACCTTTAGTTTGCAATCGCTGAGATCCAATGAAGTCAAAGCTGTATCTGGTTCCTGAAGAACGTGAACTAAAGCCTGAAACGAAAACAATGACATATAATATATTTTTTAAATATGTTTTTTTCTTTTGATAACTATGTATTGTATATCAAAACATTATATTGAGGTACCTGTATCAGAGGTGGCGCATACGATCGTTTTCCTGTCAGTTTGCTCAGTGACAAATGTGCGATGGAATGATTTTTACCAATAGCCCTCACTATACCCGACAACTCGAACTCCATACCTAGAAAATACAATATACAATTTATTTTAAAAATCGTCATCGTCAGTTAAATATAGAAATGGTAGATGAATTAATAAATAAATTAATTAATAAATAAATAAGACGTTTATTCATTCACACAATGCTACACTAGACTTTACTAAAAACTTAGTTACTAATGAAATAAAATTAAGTAATTAAGAACTTAATGTATGAAATAAAAGAAGTTATTTTATTTTAGTCATAACAATAAAATACCCATGTGTTTTTTTGTTAAGCCTACAAGAAAGTGTGAAGCTAGACTACACTAAAACAGCGTGGTGTACTATCGTGACGCGTCAGGTTTATCATATCGTTTTCATACATTGAGTATGAATAGAAAAACATTATTGTGGAGTAATGTGTCGTGAAGATATTGTGTCTTTCTAATCCTCATAAATGTACGTATATGATACGAATAACATAGCACGACACACCTCGCGGAGTTTTAGCTTGACTCTGATTTTATATATGACTAGTTATCTAGGTTTTTACACGCTTTTTATTCACTTATATGTAATCTATGCATGTAAACAAATTTTGAAACTCGAATTTAACCCACTTCTAATAGGATATGTCACTGTGTGTATGTGAAAAGTGGGTATTTCCAGAAATGGAATACCTCTGCCTACCCCCTGTATCAAAAACAAATTGCGAGTAAGCATTGATTAACAAGCTTATCATCTAAAGATGCATTTCGATTTTCATTTTACAATTACAGCAAATTTTTAAATGATAAAACCATCAAAAAATGCCGTAATGAAAATGATGACGTCACAAAGTCAGTACTCAGTACATTTTCCATTGTAAATTTTCATTGACAGCTTATAAAAAGTAACTCATTTGACTAGGCAGTAAAATACCCTATCGTCGTAGACTTGAAACTTAGCATGTGTATGTAGTTTGGATGGCAATACAATACGTTCGAGCTGATCTGATAATAGAGCCAGGAGGTAGATAATGAAACTCCTCATTGGCTACTCGTAAACCCCTCTAGAGTGAGAGCCGGCGACGATCAGACCTTCGTCATTTTAACGTTTGTCTGTCTATGTCCCTACTACAGGTGAAAACCATCCCCAAATATGAAGTACGGAAAAGGGTGGAAACCCCCTTATATCCTTAAATCATGGTGAATGAAGGTCGTCATTTTATAAAAACTTAATTTTATGTATGTTACTTGATTGAGGAACTATCAGAAGATGTTTTCTCAGATAACAGACAGTTTCGTTAATTTAATAATTTGAAAATTTTGGTTTTTTGTAAGTCACTCCGTTTTGCTCTATGAACTAATAAAAAGTTTATTCCACAAAATAATCCTTGAATTATATGAAAATGACATCAAACTTGGCCTAGTAGCAATATGTGGGCAGAAATTTTAATTATGTCATGATCACATAATGCCCCGACTAATACATAATGTGTCTGAGCACGGCGTAAAACTGTCTGATATCTAAGAAAACATCTTCTGATAGTTCCTCAAGTAACATAATATGTAAAATTCAGCTTTTATAAAATGAAGAAAGTATAACCCTTATTCGCCATGATTTAAGGGTGTCTGACAGGGGGTTTCCACCGTTATCCAAACTTGATATTGGGGATCGTTTTTACCTGTAGTAGGGACATATACAGACAAACTTTGAGGCTTTACAAAATGACAAAGGTCTGATCACCGCCGGCTCTTGGGACACTCGGATTTGGGCTCATTTGACTTGTTTCGACGAGTGCCATATATATACAAAAGCGTAATTTTTGGTTTCTAAAACTATTAATATTCATTGATCAAATATTACTGACTGTTATCGGAGAGGTCGAGCGACTGTAAGCACCGTACGCCATGTATGCAGGACTCGAGAACGTGAGCTGCTTGCGAGGACGACAGGACGCCGGCCAGGTTGAGCTTCACGCCCGTCGCGCTCTCGTTGCACGCTAGGCCGAGGAGCAGGCTCCTGAGGGAAGCGATAGCCTAAAATCGAGGACTTCGGGGAGCTGGATGTTAACATCTCTCGATCGAGGGTTTGAGTCCGGACATCGAGCTAATTCAATATACGGTTCGATTTGCTAAGATATTATGTTAGCCGCAGATATAGAGAGATGCAGGTTTGCGATGCTAGCTGATCAGAGAACTAATACTTAACTCAAAATCTAAGAACTTTCTACCTGTTCTGTGCAAATAAATTTTATTTTATTTTATTTCTGTTATATTTCTGTTCTAGTAATAAGCGAGCACAAATAAGCACAGTTAAGCACCCTCATTCATAAATGGTTGGTTCACAAATGATTTCAATATATCTCATACTATTTTTTATTGAAAAAATATAAATTTTTAAATTCAGGTGAAGTTTTTTTTGCCAGTGAGTAACTAGAAAGTTATCTAAGTACTTTTGAAAATGTTCCGAGGCGTTTGTGTTCGTTGACTTACTTGAGGGCATCAGGCGGCATTTTGCAATATGAGAAGTCCAAGTTAGTGAGCGCTAGACATGAGGTAAAGAACTGTCGAAAAGATGGCGGCGGGTCTTTCGGGCGGCGAGCGGAAGACCACGGATTCCTGCCCACCAGTAGCTCGGAGAGCCTAGCCGCGCACCCGCGTAGAAGCGCTCCCCACATCTGAAACAACTTACGCACTTACCAGTTCGGCACTTTTGGCAGAAATAATACAGATATATTTATGGTCCTGATTAGACACAAATGTATACCAATAAACCTGGTATATTTATACGGTGCATAATAAACATAAATAAAAAATTTAAATAAATAATCTCAGGCCATTTACCCCCGAAGGGATAGGCAGAGGTATTCCATTTTAGGATATACCCACATTATAAACATAAATAACAGTTTTTATAAAACAATACTGAAAGTTTGTCTCCAATGGACTCCGAAATGGCTCATCGAATTTTAATGAAAATTTTAGGGATTGAAACAGGAATTTTTACTTAAATTCTCGTGTATGTCCCGTTTTGAAATCTTGCAGGGTTCAGACGATCTTTTAATAAATCGAAGCGAAGCGCGAGGCGGGTCGCTCGTATATACTATGTAAGCCAAACGTAACGACACAGTGAGCGATATTATTTGTTAACGTCTGCCAATGTCTGTGACAATGATAAGTGAGTTAAATTTTAAAAATTATACCATTTATGATTATGCCGTATTATGTAACATTTACTTACATTTTCTAACGTTGTCTCTGTGTTGGTTAGATTTAAATGCGTTAATACGTTGGGCTGGGCGAGAAAGTTGTACAAATTCTGAAACAAAAAATATTATTTAATATATTTACTAAATAAAGAGCATAAAATAACAAAATAATCGATAAAAATTTACTAACGTGCACATCGTCTTTTAGGTTGTTGTGTGAGAGGTCTAAATGCGAGAGCGTGGAGAGATGACACAGATTGTCGTTGAGCATCATCGCTAAGTGTGACACCGTCTTGCCCGTCAGCCCGCATTGCGACAACGCAATGGACCGCAACCCATCCGGATTGTTCGCCAGCCCGGACAGAATACTAATAGCACCTGAGAACAAAATCGTACTAAATTATAAATGGTAAAAGATGCACACGATGCAATCATCTAGAGAATGTATTTGTAAACAAATCACATCACAATTGAGATTTCAAATTGTGTCCTTTGTTACTTAACTACGATTACATCAGAAAAAATACTGCGAAAATACACAGAACGTATGCTGTGAAAAAAATTAACAAAATCTGTTTTAAACAGTGTCTAACTTTACTTTACGCCTATACTCAGTAGAATTTCCGAAGTACCTAAATTCCATATTAATATAAATTTGCACAGATTTTCGTTTTGACAGATCATAAAATTACTCAACTAGTCAAATACCCTATTAAAAATTTACCAATACTCTCCAATTATATTTTAAAAAATCACGAATTCACTTACCTTTGTCCTCAATGTGGTTCTGTGAGAAGTCTATAGTATGCATTGCGGGTAGGCCCCTCGCCCTGGCCAGCGCGTGGCCGAGCCGAGCCGCGTGGTCGTGCCTCAGCGCGGCGGCTCGCCAGCTGAGCTTTTGCGGCGCAGGCGCAGCACAGCGCACAACACGACATAGCGCCTCCCACGCTTCGCCGCCCGCCCGTACGCCGTCCCCGCACACGCCCGTGAACCATGTGTTGTGTTGCAGGGCTATTAGGAGCGGGATTAAGTCCCTAGAAATAAGATTTGGTATTTTAAGCTCCTTTCTAGTTTTATAAAAATAACTTGTTAGCTGTTCTCTGCTATATCCCCCGTGGAAGTCCCTTTCCCGTGAAAAAAAAATAGATTTGTATTCTTGTATGTTTGTCACGAATAAACTCAAGAACTACTGGATCGATTTAAAAAAAAAAATATTTTACCATTAGAATGCTACATTATCCCCCAGTAACACAGGCTATATTTATTACTTAAAAAAAATAGGGATCCCTACTAAAGCTTCAATAATGTAAGCCAAGGTGTAAACAATCAACTATAAAATGTCTTTCGCTGCGGAAACTATTGATGATACAACAAAAAAAAATTCTACAATATTAAAGACCATATTAATATCTACAAAAAACTTCGCGATACCATGTTTAACTATTGTAGTTATGTCAATATAACTACTTCTTTACATTTTAAATGTTGAAGTGAAGAGTGAAATGCCGAACAAAATCAGACCATGATATCCATACCTTTGTATTAATCCTCATCCAAATAAATTATTTCAAATTTGAATACTGTTTCAATACCTGAAGATTACTTTTTGAATTACATATTTAAATCGGACATTCCATTTAAAATAGAACATAAATAATAATTTAAAATATAAAATAAATCCTAAAGCCGTATACAGACAGAAAGCCGAAAGCTTGTCGGCGCCGATGGGCGGCGCCCATCGGCGCCGGTCCATTCTACAGAAAGCAAGCAGATTGAAGCAGAGCGAGCAAAATGTCGTACGATGATTGGCGGGCGGCACCAGCGCCGACCGGCGCGAGTCGGCGCCGATGGGTTTTCGGCTTTCTTTCTGTATACGGCTTAACTTAATTTTATAAATGCGAATTTGTTTTTTAGGCACGCTTTCACTCCTGAATCACTAAACCAATTTAAAAAAATATTTTATCAATGGAAAGCTACATTATCAGCCAGTAACATAGGGTATATTTTATCCCCGTATTCCCACGGAAACTACTCGGATGAAAAAACGCGGAAAAGCTAGTATAAAATATACTAGCTGCAGAAATAGTTTACCAACCAAAAAGGAAAGACAAAATCTCTTTCATGTAGTGCTGTAGGAAAGCTTGTCCTATTGAGTCCTCGCCAAAAGGCGGTTGAAAAACACCCCTTGGATGTCACTCGTTGTTTTGATGACTCAATGCCATATTGGATGGCAGATCGAAACAAGCTCTGGGTTTTAACATAAAGATGCCCGCTTGCGTTGTCGTGTAATCGTGATTGTGAATCAATAGAGTGCCACACCTACTGCAATCCTGGCACACCTCTCGCGTACCATCTACATTCATCAATCGAATCATACGTGCTCGATGGTTACTACAAATAGGTCCTCTTTGTATGGATTTTCTTATGAATATCACTGAACATGGTTCTATTTTAGCAAAAAATAACATCGAAACAGATTATGACTGATTTAAAATACATATATATATATATATATTATATATATATAGTCCTAACCGACGTCAGTATCCTTATCGGGCGCTTTTTATTGCTTTGTTTCAATGTCATAACACTTCAATGTTATCTTGCGATGACTTACAATCTTAAGTTTATAAATATAATTGATATATTTTATAATATACTACTATGCCTAATCAAAATGTGATAAGTAGGTACACTTTTTATTTCTTAAATCTACCACTAACATCTTGTACACTCATACCTTTGATCTAAGTGGTCAAAATCTTTTAAGTGTAGCATTCTTAGGTCATGAGCCAAATAGATTGTGTCAATATCCCACGCCACCTCAGCCCTGAAAGTACAGAAAAACAACATATATATCGTTATAACCTGACAAAAGAAAGACGTGACTTGACAATACTTTACCTGAAGGGCGTTTGGCAAAGATCACACATAGCTGCATATTGATTTGAAAAGTCACCACATGTTGAATGTTTCCTCGTACCGCTGACTGGGTGAAGTTGAAATGGTAAATGGACCTGCAATATTGTAGTTAAATTTTACTTTGACGCTACTCAAGTCCCTATCTATACACTAATGTTCTATAAGAAATGGATGTTGGTATAAATGACATTTATATATTTCGACACTGTTTGACTCATCACCATGAAAGTTGGCATCTAAGTGTTTTTCATGGACAAGGTTTTTATGCTAGACACTAATTCACACAACAGTTCCCTAATTATTAGCGACTTAAATGATATAAAAAAATGCATACAATCTGTAATCTGTAAAAATATATAATCTCACGCCTTTTATCCCCGAAGGGGTAGGCAGAGGTATTCCATTACTGAATATACCCACATTTCACGAGATATATTGGACCCCTAAACGTGATAGGCGGTGAGCCCATCGCCGGACCGGGTCTGTTTACACATGTCTCAGAATTAATTCCGAGACCTGCGAGACCATATAAATTGTTTAAAAATAGCATCAATTATATTAAATTGATAGGATTAGATGACGAGGAAGAAAAACATCGCGAGGAAACCCGCAGGTCTCGGAATTAATTCTGAATTCCGAGACCTGCGGGTTTCCTCGCGATGTTTTTCTTCCTGTAATCTGTAAATTGCTAAATACCTTGGACTTTATTTTATACTAGGTGTTCCGCGCGATTTTATCAGCGCAAGACCTGTTCCCGTGGGAATAGGGGATAAAATATATTTTATAGGCTATAGCCTGTGTTACTTCTAGAAGAGTAAGCTTTTACCTGGTGAAAGAATTTTTAAAATCCTCAAGTAGTTTAAGTTTATGCGTAATAAAAATACAAATCTTTCCTCTTTATAATATTAGTGTAGATAGTGTATAGTATATAGTAACTGTACGTATATTCCAAGCCAAGAAAAAAATTTGATTTGAATTTAAATTAAAAAAAAAGTTTTAAATCGCGTCCTTTTTTCGATACCGAAAACTTTCTTATAGCAAAGTGTCAAACCATTTTGAATACACGTAACGAGATCAGGACAAGCAATCCCAAATTTTCTACTTAAACCAGACCATACACAGTTCATGCAATGAAACTTCGACGACCATATAAATTGTTTAAAAATAGCATCAATTATATTAAATTGATAGGATTAGATGACGAGGTCAACCAATTAATTTTATTAAGCAAATAAGGGGTTTATTATTCAGACCCGGCTAAATTGGCTGAAATGGCTGGGGAAAATAAATTTAAACGAAAGGGGTGTGAGTCATTGCAGTAATACGAATACGAACCTTAGATATAATGTCCTCCATAGGTACATTGGGAAACAAGTCATCGTATGCGGCGCTTAAAGCGTGTACCACATTTACAACACCATCTGCTGTCCCTTCTTCACCTAAAATTAAATAAAAAATAAATAAATAATCCTATTTATCCCTCAACAGGGTGGGCAGAGCTATTCCATTTCTGGAAATACATATAAAACATTGACATGTAAATAATTATATTTTTAGAGAATTTAATTTAGTATGAAGATATATTTATATTATATAAAGTATAAAGATAGTTATGATACAAAACATAGGATATCATAATTGTGTTTGTTTACCCCAGTAAAAAAATAAGCATACACCTTGTTGAAATTCATTATCTTATTGAAAAATTAAACATATAGAGACATACTAAATACCTATTCAGTACAAATAGAATATTATGGTCTTCAATTGCTTTTACACTCAATCATAACAAACAACTCTTAAGAGTAAAAAACCAACTTCAACGGATAGCAATAAATATATCATCAATGTATACAATTTTTAGACTTTTGTTGATTTTTATAAAACATTTACAACCTTTGAAGTGTGATCTACCAAACAAAAAAAAAAGAATCATCAAAATCGGTTCATAATTGGCGGAATAATCGCGTAACATACATACAAAAAAACATAGTCGAATTAAGAACCTCCTTCTTTTTTTAATTCGTTTGAAAATTGGTGTGTTAATCATATAGGAGTTTCCACTGTAGCAGGCATATCATTTTTAACAGATTTTACATTATGAGAAAAATACCTATATATTTTACTTCATACCATTTCACTAATTCTAATGAGTGATGTTAGTACATTTTACCTACTTAATTCAAAATGTATATACCTAGTCCATACTTTCTCAATTTTATGGAAGTCTCCATAGTCAATGTCGCAACAGCAGAAATAGATGGATTTCATCAAGTTTGTTAGAGCAATCAAATGAATTTAAAAACGTGAAGGGGAAAAACTTTACAAGGAAACAATGAATTTATTACGCATTTGGTGTCAATGTCGGCGGTTGGCCGATTAGCAAACAATAGACGTAATTAGACACTCACCTATAAGAATGGAGACGGGCTTGTGTTCATGAATAAGCGTTATTGACAGATGATTAGCCTTTTTGCTTTCCAGTGCTTCTATTTCCATTAGGTGAAATCCATTATCAACCTAGGAGTATAAACTATGAATTATTAAAAATAACAAACAGACATAAATTACAAAAATAAAAGGACGCCTACAGACGGACTAGTTTTCTATTTGTGCGGATTCACCGCGATTTCCCCCAGGTTATTGCAATTTGGTTTCTATTCTATAATTACATAAAAGCTAGACGGTGAAGAAAAACATCGTGAGGAAACCGGCAGGTCTCAGAATTAATTGAGACATGTGTAAATAGACCCGGTCCGGCGATGGGCTCACCACCTATCACATTTAGGGGTCCAATATATCACGTGAAATGTGGGTATATCCAGTAATATAAAACCTCTGCCTACCACTTCGGGGATAAAAGGCGTGAGATTTTATTTATTTATTATTTATTTAATTACATAAAACTTTTATACTTTTTACAAACACCGCGTAAGCGCAGTCTACTGATAAAAAAAAAATTAAATAAGTTTATGTAATTAGAAAAGAACCCAAATTGCAATAACTTGTGGGAAAATAGGCAGATTCATATTCAGATATTTCATGTTACACATTAATTATGACTCATTTTGTCTGGCTAGCTTTTTTTTACTACATTTTATTTAAAAATGGGTAATAGTAATATGTTCTTGAAGGGCCTGTTATCTTAGTTGGTAGTGACCCTGCCTTTTGAGTCGCGGGTTCGAGCCCCGCTTGGGGCTAACAAATGTTTGCATGTGTGCATGAACAAACATGTCTGTTGGCTTCGTGTCTGGGTGTTTAATATTTATTTAAGTATGTTTAGTTTATCAGTTGTTTAGTGCCCATAGTACAGGCTCCGACTTTGGGACTGAATAACCGTGTCTAAATCTAAATATGGTGTCCCACAATTTATTTATTTATATATATTTACTTTAAAACTCTGAAGGATCTATGCTCTGCAGTTAAATAGACAGCTGATGAAACTTACTCTGGTGGGAACTTTTGTTGTTGTGATAAAGAGCCTAAATGCAGTCACAACCTGTAAAAATAATGAATTTAAGCAATGATTATAAAATCATCTTTGATGTGTAATCAAATATTCAAACCTACATAAAATTCTCAGGTCTTGTGTCTATCCCTATTTAAATAAAAAGTTTTATTAATACATATGCAAACAGTTGTAATTGTATATATAGGTAGGATATTGTTATTTTATTTTTATATGTTCTGTGTAATAATAAGTATAATTCAGTAATTGGTGGTGTAGGTTTTAATTGCTATTGGCTGTGAAATAAAATATATACTAATACACACATTGGTTTAATAAATTAATTAAAAAGTAGCAACAGCTACATATATTTAAAAACAAATAAATCATATTAACATGTGGTAAGTGCTACTATAGACTGCAAGAATAATTTCGCATCAATCATAATTAACATGTTTGCTGCCAACTATAAGTATACTTGTAGTACACTAATTGTCATGTTATTGTTATATTGTGTTGTAGTTGGCTGCAAATATGTTAAATAATATAGAAACAAATGCTCCTAATTTGTTTATTTTTGTAAGATTTTTAAGTGTGTATTAACTATACATTAATTATTTTTATAGTACATTTATGTTGCCATCATGGTTTATATTTGTAAATATAATGACAATAATAAACAATCTATCTATTCTGTCTGCATTCCATTACTTGATAGGTTAATTCTGTAATAGTTTGAACAAACAATGCACACTTATTCACTACTCAATAACTACAATTCTCAGAATAACTGGTAGGTACTATTATAATGAATGGTTTGAAACATGTAGGAGTGTGCCGTAACCACAAGCACAGGGCCAATATTCACAAACCAGAGACTAGGTGTGTCTGTGACTCATACCATTGTTGTCCAGATCTTATCATTAGCACTAGATAATACTGAAATATATTTTCGGTACAATTTACTAAAAAAATGGTACCATAGAATTATGTTTGTTTATTGATATACATAATTTGATTTCTTTTTGTTGTAATAAAATATATAAGACAATGGTAGGTATGTATTTTTTTAAGTTTAAAATCTAAATATTGAAAACATGAGAATATTAAATTATAAAATATTAATTAAGAAAGTAGCTACATTTTTTTTGTTATATTTTTATTTTTTTCTTTACATGATTGATTACTTACCAAAACCCTGTTGTCCACTTTATCGCCTCTTGACTCCATACGAATAAGGGATTTAAAGAGAATTTTAACATTTTTGCCCAAAACATTGGCAATACTGTCTGAAAATCATGGAAATATATTTATAAACAACAAAATACATCACACTTCATCATATCTAACGTCAATTAATTCATAAATACTAGGCAAACACATCATATTTAGCTAATTGATCAGCACTAATACTACTTACCACTCAATTCTGTGGAAATTTGGGATTTTGTTGACATTTTCCCAATTTTCTTCAATGTCATTACACCTAGAAAATCTGTTATTCTTCAGTGTACAGAAGACGCATTCTTATCATAAAATAACATTAACTGGATTTTTGAAAAACCACGAACTAATAGAAACAAATATGCATTTCAATATAATAAAAATTATTGACCTAAAAATCACTTGAAAATCACCACAACACAGTCTACCTACACACCTTTTCGACCACAGACTAACTAGAAAACCACAGACCATAACTTTTGACCACAGAACACTATTACCCACAGAACACTGTTACTAAATGTCTACTAAATGTCAACGGTCATAATTGGATGACTATGAAATGTCAATGGTCAAACAATGGTGTTATTTTGACACTTTTCAGAGCAAATAACACCATCGACTGACCATGTCATTGTCTTTGTCATCCAACTGTAACCGTTGAAATTTAGTAGAATTACCCCCAGGTCTGTGGCTGGAAGTAGGGGGGCAACCGTCGCGTTGCCGATAATCGCGCTGCCGGGGAGGATAGGCTGCCGATGCACGATGGAGGGAGTTTTGGGGTTTCCCGCAGAATTGCTCTCCGTCGTTGGCGGGAAAGCCTGGAGGTACCCAGTGCTGGCCCGGCTGGCCGGGAGTGGCCGGGACACCGTGGAAGCGGTGCGTCCACTCTTTATGAGGTGCCTCGTGCTAGACTCCTTACTTAATAGCTTCATGTGATGGTGTGATTGTCTTGGACGACGATTTGTGTGAAAACTTTGTCTATGGACAAAGCATGTGGTTCTCCAGTCCACAATCAAAATGATAGCAGAATAAGAAATCACATGGTTCTAGATAAAAATTAAGTGGTGGCACGTAGGTCCACAATATGCTCACTCGGAGGCATTCGCATGCGAAAGAAAAAATAAATGGTAAGATTGATCAAAGAGATTGATAGTCAGTCAGTGTCAAGTCAAATACTCTTTGGCTTCAGTTCAGCACCATCTATTGACACCTTTGAATACTCAAGTGACAGGGCTTTTTGGCGGGAATCCGAAGAGGGACGTCATGTTTTTTGTTTAATTTTCATTTTGCTGTGTATTTCGGGTTTTGACTCTTATTAGTGATAGTTTATTATGTGGCAAGTGTCCGTGAAAGTGTGCAGTGAATGGGAAATTCGATAAAATGCGAGATATGGACATTTTTGGATTGCCTCAAAAAGTCACAATAAAGTCGTCAGTAAAAGTGCTATCATTTTACTGATAACCAAGTTAAGGCACGTTAGGGTTGTAGAAAGTGTTAAAGACACTGTATTTTTGTGCATGGACTCTGAAGCAGAGCCATTTACATAAGGATATCATTAACTAATGACGAGGCTGCATGGCGTAATGCCTTTGCCTACCCTGTAAGGGGTGAAACAACAAAAAAAAAACTCAAGTGACAGCTGTTATCGAAAACGCCTCATTCCTAGGACCAAGTATCAAATTGATACTTGGTCCTAGCCTCATTCAGACTTTTTGGCGGGAATCCGAAGAGGGACGTCATGTTTTTTGTTAATTTTCATTTTGCTGTGTATTTCGGGTTTTGACTCATAATAGTGATAGTTTATTATGTGGCAAGTGTCCGTGAAAGTGTGCAGTGAATGGGAAATTCGATAAAATGCGAGATATGGACATTTTTGGATTGCCTCAAAAAGTCACAATAAAGTCGTCAGTAAAAGTGCTATCATTTTACTGATAACCAAGTTAGGGCACGTTAGGGATGTAGAAAGTGTTAAAGACACTGTATTTTTGTGCATGGACTCTGAAGCAGAGCCATTTACATAAGGATATCATTAACTAATGACGAGGCTGCATGGCGTAATGCCTTTGCCTACCCTGTAAGGGGTGAAACAACAAAAAAAAAACGCCTCATTCATTGTCAAAGTTAGCAGTCGAGTTGAAAAACTTCTGAGTTTTGAGAAAATTTATATATTGGAATATGTATTCCAAATAAAACTAAGTCCGATGTCTATCAGAAAATGAACAGAAACTATGAAAGGTGTACCCATTGCAACCGTCGCAAATGGCTTGCAACTGGTTGTCTTCGCAAATGGTTAAAGCCTATGGAATGTAAACATTTGCACAGAACCATGGATAACAAACGAGACTTGAACAATATAGATATAGTAAACTGCGTATTTTTACCTGAGCGTAAGACTCCTGTGAATACGAATATGTTTGTGAAGTTTTGGAAGAGCAAACTACTTATCAGTGGCAGTGTGAGATCCTTCCAGAGATACTTCCGAAACAAGTATAGTGATCATAAGAGCAATGATCCCTCTTCTTCCAATAAGCTGACTGGAAGTGTTGCAGGCTGTGACGACAAAAAAGAGGCTGAATCTAACAAGCAAATTTTAAAGTGCCAACACTCAGACGGTCACTCAGTTCTTCGAGGTCACCATCAGCATGTTTCGCCAGAAACCTGTGCAATCTACTGTCAATTATCTAAGTAAGCTTATTTTCTGGATTTTATTGTAATCGTGCCTTGTTAAACAAATTGTAACCTGTGCTATATTCCACAGACATGGCTGGTACTGGGGTGGAATTACATCTAGTGAGGCTGAAGAACTCTTGGCTGGGCAGCATGACAATGTTTTCTTAGTACGAGACTCGTATGACTCAAGACACATCCTCTGTGTATCATTCCGATGTGTGGGCCGCACCCTGCACACTCGCCTACGCCATGCCAATGGGTTATTCTCTTTGAATAATGAGACATTTGTGCCACCTAACAGGATTTCTGAGCACTGTGCAGCTGTTGATGTTGATATCAGGTGTAATTTATTTGAGATGCCAGTGAAGTTAGCAAGACCACTGAACCGGTACCTATTGACTTTGAATACACAGGTTGGTTTGGTTCAAATAGACATAAAATAACTTTTTATTTTTATTTTAGGTTTGCAAGATTAGACTCTCTCCAAATGATCTGCAGGTTTGTGATCAGGCAAACAGTATCAGCTAATGTGTGGAAGAAGTTACCACTACCACCAAATTTAATAAACTATCTGTCCGAGGGCAGTGATTATATAGTGCCCACATAATTGCAATAATGGTAATATTGTGCCTTTTCAATGTTCAATGTAACCTTATATTGTAAAAGTTTATGAATTATGTATATAAAGGCATTTGCAGGAATTAATTATGAGTGTTGTAACATACCTACCTAAATAGAAATATATTTTTAGATAGCAAAATGTAGCACCTGCATAATTAATAATTGCAATAATTTTACAATAATAATAATAATTTTTTTAAGAGCGGTGATAGCCCGGACGGTTAAAGAGCCTGCCTAAAATCAGTGAGGCTCGGGTTCGAATCCTGGCATGTACCAATGAGTTTTTCAAAAACTTACGTACATATTTATCACTAGCTCGACGGTGAAGGAAAACATCGTGAGGAAACCCGCAGGTCTCAGAATTAATTCTGAGACATGTGTAATAGACCCGGTCCGGCGATAGGCTCACCACCTATCACGTTTAGGGGTCCAATATATCTCGTGAAATGTGGGTATTTCCAGTAATGGAATACCTCTGCCTACCCCCTCGGGGATAAAAAAGGCGTGAGATTATACTTATTATTATTTATTATACTTATAATTTTACATAGTGCCTTTTCAACATTCTATCTTATATTGTGAAACTATTAATTATGTATATAACAAGGCATTTGCAGCAGTTATATGAGTATATGATTGAGTTGAGAAATCAGTGACATCAATGGAAATTTTCTGGGATACTAATGATATGTTAGTGTAGTGTTGTAACCTTTATATTCTCTATAATTGGTGATGCATTAATATTATGCAAAAGACTTCATAAGATTTTATACAAAAACATATATTTTAATACAACATCTGTCTAATGTAGATTGTATTTTTTTCAATGTCCTATGGAAGCAAGCGACGATTTCTGGTTACTCACTTTGTCCCATGTCCTATCAACTATGACTTTTTATTATCCACACTTTAATCTTAACCCTTAAACCCTACCAGGGGGTCCAGCAAACCCCAGTGACAAAATTTTCGTAAATATTTTTTAAATTATAAAACTAACAGGCCTGTGGTTCTAGGTATTCTCAAATGGCATGGTCTGCCCTCTTGTCGTCAGTCGCTGTCAGGTGTTAGAGCTGTGTGGGCTGAGATTTTGCAGTTTTTGGGTTCGTCAGACCCCAGGGTAGTGACCGCGTACTATTTTGGACTTATACTTTATCGAGTTTTGTATGGTGAATATAGTGTAGTAATATGAAATACTTTCTAACTGGTCAGTTGTATTACTTAATAATCTATCATAGGACAATATTAATGTTTTGTAGGAGACATATTAATATTTATTTTATTTTACATATTTTAGTAGTGTTATTTCTTCGAGGGACCTAGAGATGACCAATGGCAATATTTTACAGCCTCTTGAGTATATTAGGCGTCAAAACTTATGTTCTTTCTAAATTGCTACTAAAAGTTCCCCAAAACGCTGGCATTTAAAAAAAAAACTTGCCATAGCACTCATTGCTCCTCAAATGGAAGAACGTTTGACTTGGCCAACTTTGCCTACAAATCTCCGAATCCTCGTGGAAGGTATACTGCAAAAGAAGCGACCAGTGGTTGAACAAGGTCCTAATCTTACTACAAAAAAAATATGTGCTGTATGCCCTCGAGGTAAGGATCGGAAGACCAGGGTTTTCTGCAGCTTATGCGAAAATCCCCTCTGCGGCGAGCATATCATGCTAATGTGTCAAGAATGGCTAGACAAAGTTGCTTTAAATTATTTTTGTTTCTTTTTATGTGTATAATTCTAATAAAGAAAGCTGATTATTAATACGTTGTTGTATTTCAAAGATACATGCCAAAACTTATTGGGGTCCTGTAAACCCCAGGGTAGTCTAAGTGTTTCTCCTAGGATGGGTAGGGATTAAGGGTTAAGTAATATTTAGCAAAGTATTTTTACTCTTATAGATCAGACCAACATAATGTAAGTATACTAATAATAATAAAATTTATCCTATAATGTGACAAATCAAATCCAAAGTTAACTCATGTCTATATTTATTTTATAATAACAAATATGAATACTGCCAATACCACAAAAATATTAATATTCATAATATCGTCCTTGCTAACGTCTTCCAACCATCCTACTTGAGAGGATTCATTCCTAGGATGTTTTTTGCCTGAAAAAATAAAACGTAATAATGTAACTTTTATTTGCTTTTATAGAAGTTTATATTTTTTATTTATTTATATGTGGTGTAATCTTTCAGTTTTCGATTGAAGTTTATATTTTACTAGCACCGCCCCTCGGTTTCCCCCGCGTAGTTCCCGTCCACGTGGGACTACCTGGATAAAATATAGCCTATGTGTTATTCTGATGTTATCTATATGAAGCTATATCACTACATAGTATAAAACAAAGTCTCTGTCCCCATATCCCTATGTCCTTATGTCCCTATGTATATGCTTAAATCTTTAAAACTACGCAACGAATTTTGATGCAGCTTTTTTTAAGAGATAGAGTGATTCACAAGGAAGGTATTAGCATTGCACCCGTGCGAAGCCGGGGCGGGTCAATAGTCTATAATAAAATCTTGTACCTACAACTTCCGGAAAATCACATAATATAAGCAGAGAGATTTAAATACTAGGGCATAGAGGGGGCATTGGGAATATTTTCATACAAAACTTTGAAGCCTAAGCGTCAGTGCTGGTATCTAGATTTCAATAGCTGAAACCAAGTATTCAAACAATTAGAAGTTGTTTCAGCTATCGACCGGTAGAGGTCACGCTGATTAAAAGGGATGTTACTATTTCATACCAAGGTATCGATAATATCAGTTTGTTGACAAAGTATAGGTATACAACAAAATCAATTTCAATTATACCTACTACACTCCCGGACACATCTATCGGGCCACCTAGTGTTTTTTAAGTTTTGATGGTCCCTAGCTAAAAACGTTGTCACACGAGATCGCGGTTTTGAAAATTCGGTCAGATCAAACGCTACGCGGAAAATGTCTGATATTGGTATTTTCGAGTTCAGGATAATCGTATCTATCGATTTGATGCGGTTTTGGCCGTATTGCTATGAGACAAAAATTTTGGTCGTGGGCTCTCGTACTATAAGTACCTTTAATAAACTCTTCGGACAGTAGTACGGCTTAAATTTAGTTGTGCACTCACATTTCTTTGGCTATGCCCGGCCTGCAGAAGTGCCACAGCTTTGGCGGCAATTTCAGGCCGAGTATCCATATTTTTTGGTCAAAACTTTCTCAAAGTTTGCAGTAGCCAAAGAGATTTAAATACTACGGCATAGAGGGGGCATTGGGAATATTTTCATACAAAACTTTGAAGCCTAAGCGTCAGTGCTGGTATCTAGATTTCAATAGCTGAAACAAGTATTCAAACAATTAGAAGTTGTTTCAGCTATCGACCGGTAGAGGTCACGCTGATTAAAAGGGATGTTACTATTTCATACCAAGGTATCGATAATATCAGTTTATTGACAAAGTATAGGTATATACAACAAAATCAATTTCAATTATACATACTACACTCCCGGACACATCTATCGGGCCACCTACGGTCTTATTAATAAAAATGGCCTATTCCTAGGATGATCAGAGGTTACGCTAGAAGTAGTTAATCCCTGAGTAACCAAGTATTACCTCAGTTTTTTTTATGTCATTAATAAACACGGAGTATCCTCGGACTAACTATACATTCCTTACACCTAGCTTACACTTAGATTACGTCTGAAATGTGGCAATACTGATGAATTTAAAAGTAAAAAGAGAGATAAGAACTTTTCCAAAATGGAAGAAATCCGGCCAAGTGCGAGTCGGTAATGGTACGAAGGGTTTCGTACCATTACCTATAAAAACGGCAAAAAAATCGGCATTGGTTGTATGGGATCCCTCCTTAATTTATTCTGTTTTTTAGTATTTGTTGTTATAACGGCAACAGAAATACATAATCTGTGAAAATGTCAACTGTCTCGCTATAGCGGTTCTTGAGATACAGACTGGTGACGGACAGACAGCGAAGTCTTAGTAATAGGGTCCCAATTTTACCCTTTGGGTATGGAACCCTAAAAAAATGTGTTTCACAAGTGACAGCTGACTATCTGACATCCGTATTTGTGGTTAGTGAGTAGCAAAGAGATTAAAATATAATAATATTTAAATCTCTTTGATCCCATCGCCTTACCGTCATCCTTCCGTCATCGATGAATGTCAAAGTAACTTTTAGGTTAGCATAAAACCTAAACCATGGCTAATCCCTGCTTAAACTAGGTGACACCAAGGCGTAACTTTTACTCCGGGAGTAGGCATGGATTAGGTTACTCCTTGCTTACTCTGTGTTTATTAATACTGAAATTGGTTAGTAATGAGTTAATACTTGGAGTAAAGTTAATCTTTCTCTAGTCGGAATTTATTAATAAGACCGATAGTGTTTTAAGTTTTGACGGTCCCTAGCTAAAAACGTTGTCACACGAGATCGCGGTCTTCCTTGACAACAAACGAAGCCGCCAGTCTCTAAGTACCTTAAATTATTTATTAAACTGTTTGTATTCTTAAAAACAGTATGCCTATATTTTCTACCTAATAAATAAATATCGATAACAAAAGTCGATAAACAGCACTACATCACTAATTAGTAGTGAAGTAGTGGTATAAGCTACTCAATAGCAGAGGGCGTTAATTTACAATATCAGCAGAATGTTCTAGAACGAATATAAGAAAATTACTAATTTTGTTCTTTTTTCTGAGTAAATATGAAAAATACTTACGAAAATCAACTAAAATCCCTTCCAGGCGTTTTGCCGTAGCGTGATTTGCAACCTAGCAAGGCGCATCTCGGCATATTTACTTATTTTGGCGAGATACGAACGAGTCGGACGACTTATTCAAGTTATTCCACTGTGGAATAAGTTTTGACTTCAAATTTTTCGGGCTTTGTCCCCTCTATGCCCTAGTATTTAAATCTCTTTGGCAGTAGCCATATTATTGAACCAATAATCAGAAACATAAATAAAAAAATCCAACTTTCGCAAAATTAAAAAAGTTTTATCCTCCCTTGCATCATTGAAAACAATGAACAGACTCGAATTTTCTTATTTTTTTCACAATTCTGTATTCGAAATAAAAAAAAAACATACCAAAAGGTTGACCAATAAATCAGCTTCATTAATTACTGCAGGAAATCTATAACATTTTTGAACCAAAAAATATATGTTCCTATATTGATATTAAATTATTTATTAAACTGTTTGTATTCTTAAAAACAGTGCCTATATTTTCTACCTAATAAATAAATATCGATAACAAAAGTCGATAAACAGCACCACATCACTAATTAGTAGTGAAGTAGTGGTATAAGCTACTCAACAGCAGAGGGCGTTAATTTACAAGATCAGCAGAATGTTCTAGAACGAATATAAGAAAATTATTAATTTTGTTCTTTTTTCTGAGTAAATATGAAAAATACTTACGAAAATAAACTAAAATCCCTTCCAGGCGTTTTGCCGTAGCGTGATTTGCAACCTAGCAAGGCGCATCTCGGCATATTTATTTATTTTGGCGAGATACGAACGAGAGTTGTTATTCGGACGAGTTATTCCACTGTGGAATAAGTTTTGACTTCAATTTTTTCGGGCTTTGTCCCCTCTATGCCCTAGTATTTAAATCTCTTTGCATAAAAGTAACCTTTTGAATTCTGTAACAACCTAAAAGGGATTAGGCGCAAAATGCCACATTCTCAAATTTTGAGGATGTGGCATATTGCGTCAATGTGGCAATGTGCGTCAATGTGGCATTTTGCGCCTAATCCCCTAAAAGTAATCTGACTAAGTAAACAATAACCTAATAGTTAGGGAGGCGAGGTAGCTAAATGGCGTAATTCAACGGCGCCGTCGAGACCTATCAAAATCGAAAGATAAAATAATTTCGAAAAGAAAAGCTCGTATAGTAAAAACCATTTTAGCGGTGGGTTTGGCGTGTACGGTTTTTCAAAAATGTTAAAAAAAACAGTTACTTGGGCATTCTCGAGCGCGTCAGATATTCATACTACGTATGCCCCAAGTGCCTTTGATAACAACGGTATACTAATCTGCCGGTTTGCGTGGTGGGGGTAGGCATAAAAAGTAGTTAAAAATGCAAAAAAAAAAAAAATTACTCGAGCGCGTCAGATTTTCGGAAGGGGTGTTAAGTAGGCCCCAAGGAAGCTCCCTTTAAAAAAACTGACGATTTGGGCGTGACGATAAGTTACGATGAATGTTTGAAAATGCAAAAAAAAATAGTTCTTTTGCAATACTCGAGCGCGTCAGATTTTCATAGGGGAGGTTTATCTCGGTATCCTGAAAGCATATTTTCTTAATCTGACAAAAATGTTGGTGGGTTCTCTTAATTTGACCGAAAAAAGTTTTTTGGTTTATTTTTTTCCTTTCTTTCTCCTTGATAAAACGGGGAATTATATATATATTAAGGTGTACCGAAAATTCCCTTCTACCGCTTTTTTCCCCACCATCAATGTTGCGAAATAAAGGAAAAATACTGGTAGGACTGCATATTTCCGCGAAGCGCTCAGTCTGTATTATGGCAAATTCCTCTTTTTTGCTTCAATTCTTCACTTCGTTTTGCTTACGAGTTACGGTACGTCCAAAAAACAATTTGAGGATCAACAGGCTATTGAATAATATACATACATGGAACTGTACATGTTAATAATACTTTTGTATACAGATACGCGTAACTTTTTCCGAGTCCACGAAAATTGTCGGGAAGCTTTAGAAAAAATAATAATTGAGATATAATAAAAGTTCAATAATTTAATCATCGTTATTTCATATCAATTTATTTTAAAAACCTCAGTTTTCGAGATATACTCAAAAAACCGGGAGTTTGAGTTTTTATGATGCTTCAAGTCAAAAAGTTTTAACTTTGGACAAAAATGTAAAGAGACATTTTTTGTGTAAAATAAAATTACCTTTTTTGTTTATTTAAACTTTTTTTGTGTAAAATGTATCATTCGCGACTTATATGCCGCAACGCGTTTTTCGGAAGACGAAATGGCTCCTCCACACTTCCGGTCATGCGGAAACCGGCAGATTTTGTATTTTTAGTAAGTTTTAGATTATATTCTTCAAAATAAAAAATAAAAAAATCGCGCTCGAGAATGCCGGATTAACGTTTTTTTTTTACAAGTTCGCGACCCTATAACTTGGCGGCGTCAAGGACTTATCGTCAGATTAGTTAAATTTAGTATTAAAACACTAAAATCAACCCCCAATATCTTAATCTGACGCGCTTGAGTATTTCAGACTATCGATTTTTTTTTACTAATCTGATCGTCTATCCTAGGCGCGCGTCACTACATATAGAGCTAAATACTTTACAAGGTTGTTCTATTAGGTCTAAGGTATCTCTCATATCTTAAACTGCCACGCTCGAGTATTACCGAAAATTCCCCTATTCGCCTCCCTAACTATAAAAGGTTACAAAAGTAACCTTCTGGCATCTCTGAAACGGCAGTGCCACGAATCGAAACTAAAACCTGTCAAAGAGGCGGCGGGTGTTTCGCTGTATTACATTATGGCTAGCCGTGTTGAATAACGTATGGCGGCGAATACATTCCGGCTAATCGTTGAACCGCCGCCTTTCAAAACGGCCCTGTTTTTGATAACGGCTAGCCGTAATGTAAAACGGCGGATTATACAATCCGACTTGCGACATATACATATATAAAACTAGCGACCCGAACCGGCTTCGCACGGGTGCAATGCTAACACTAAAACCTTCCTCTTGAATCACTCTATCCATTAAAAAAACCGCATCAAAATCCGTTGCGTAGTTTTAAAGATTTAAGCATACAAAGGGACATAGGGACAGAGAAAGCGACTTTGTTTTATACTATGTAGTGATATGGAGTGATATTACTAACATAACACTACTGTAGTAGGTACCTATAATATACTAACTGACCTGCTAACGTTGTTTTGCCATAATATAATTGGGGGTGAGTGAAAAATACTTTAAGACAAGGCTTATCAAGTTATCACACATTCCTAAATTTTGTCCACTGAATCATTCAGTTTCTGAATTAACTCTCATATATGACCCTAAATTTAGCGAACCTTGTAATTAGGTTCGTAACTGGCCTTAAAATTAAGTAACAGGAAGTTGTAATAAGCCCTCGATTCTCATATCTACCAAATATTACAAAAATGTGGAGCCCTTTCGGAGGAGTTAAACCACAAACACAGTGACACGAGACATAGGTACCTACCACCTAATTTTTTTTACAGTCTGGAAAAATATATGGTGTGATCACAGACAATTATGCTAGAATCATAGTACGTCATTTTATCCAGACGGTAAAAAAATCGGTATACCTACATATATTCAAATTAGACAAAATTAGTTTGCTATCCCTAATGGGTTAGGCAGAGGTATATTCCATTACTGGAAAGTGGTTACTCCCAGTTTTTTTAAAAATTTTCTTAGTTGTTAGGAGGCTTTTCAATCTTTATAATAATAATAATAAATCTTTATTTAAGGCAATATTTACATTAATAGATCTTAAATAACGCAAACAGAGGCCCTAGACACGCGGTAGCGTGTCAAAGCTAAGTTTTAGTAGCAGAACGGCGAGCAGCACCGTGTGTATGTATGTATGTAGTTTTACACGAACCATTTGGAGCCACTTTTGACCCCTTCATAACTCAAAAACAATTTCACATAAACGTGTCAAAGGCAATACCCGTGTAAGGGAACAAAATATGCCCCTGACGTTATCAGCCAATGAATACATCCTATGTATTGGTAATAATGCTAACTATTAATCTGCCAAGTTTTATGTCATAATTATTGACAGTTTCCTAGCAATGTCACTTGAAAGTTTTTTTTATTTTTCTAAATATCTTGAAAACTACTGATCCGTTTCTTTTGTGATTAACGTATGTTGTTAACGGCTTGAAGAGGAATAAATTCGCAAAAAACAAAACGTCTCTAGGTCAACATTAACTTGGTCATTTTTGATGTCAAATATTTCAATCTTTTTTTTTTGACACTTGTGACGCAGCGACACCCACCATTTTTTTTTACACTGATGTGACATCTCTTTCCGTACAAATATATATTGGTCTGAAATCAATCGGCTTGGAGCAACATGGTGATTTTTTAATTTTGAGTATACCGTACATCACTAAGGTATACACGTACTTCGAGTATAATTTATATTTTATATAAATCTTTATTATTCTACAGATTATTAAGGCGGACTATACCGGTCCGTTATGGAGTACATTCTAGGGATTCACTATCTTGAATCTACATTAAAAGTCGATTTAAAATGAAAATGTTGTATTTATTAATCAACAATACAAAACAAACGTAAAACCTCTAATAAGATAGACCTATCCACCCTCATCAGTCGTAAGGTGAAAAAATGGATACACATTATACTATAACACTAGCGGCTCGCCCCGGCTTCGCAAAGAATCATCGTGCCAATTGGTTTCAAGTTGATAGACGCAAAAAACCACACTTCTCCATTACCAACTTCAACCTCGACTTTCAACCCTTTAGGGGATGATTTTCGAATAATCCTAGAACTAATATCTCATAATTTGTTTTGAAGAGTATCTGTGTCGAGTTTGAAGTTGATACACGCAGAAATCACACTATCCCATACAAACTTCAAACCCCCCTTTACCGTTAGGGGTTGAATTTCGCATAATCCTTTCTTAGTAAGCATCTACAGTATGAACATAACCTACACACAAAATTTCATGTTTCTATGTTCAGCGGTTTGGGCTGGACCTTAATTTTTAGATTTAGCTTCTCCTTTTATATTTATAGAAGATAAAATATATCCAAATCTTCTTTATTGTCTTATCTTAATCTTATCCAAACATTGAAACGGAAGATTTTTTCGACTCCAACCTTTGTTGTCTACCAGTTGTGCTAATTCATTCATTCATTCTGCCAGTACAGGCAACAAACCTCTTTCAATAATCTACAAATCATATTTTTATTGAAACCACTTTCAATACTGCTCCTATTATGATTAGGCACCTAAAGTTTTTTTAAATATCATCATGTTGCTCCAAGCCGATTGATTTCAGACTAATATATATTTGTACGGAAAGAGATGTCACATCAGTGTAAAAAAAATGGTGGGTGTCGCTGCGTCACAAGTGTCAAAAAAAAAGTTTGAAATATTTGACATCAAAAATGACCAAGTTAATGTTGACCTAGAGACGTTTTGTTTTTTGCGAATTTATTCCTCTTCAAGCCGTTAACAACATACGTTAATCACAAAAGAAACGGATCAGTAGTTTTCAAGATATTTAGAAAAATAAAAAAAACTTTCAAGTGACATTGCTAGGAAACTGTCAATAATTATGACATAAAACTTGGCAGATTAATAACTAGCATTATTACCAATACATAGGATGTATTCATTGACTGATAACGTCAGGGGCATATTTTGTTCCCTTACACGGGTATAGCCTTTGGCTCATATTATTGAGACTTTCAAGATACGTATGTGCTCCAAATTTCATAAACACATATCAAACGGTTATTTAGATATAAGTACTGGATGTTTTTTTTTACCGTCTGGAAAAAAATATGACGTATAAGGTATCTAGAGCCGAAGTTATACACGAGATTAATTGTTAAATATAGTCATGTTTAGTGTAAAATCTAGAAAACTACGCACAGTACTACGCGCAGCTGGCGGTTGTAGGTAGATTGCATATGAATGGAAGCTACGAGCCTGTTTCTTTTTAAAATACTATTTCAAATATGTCAGTGTGTATAATTGACTACAATTGAATGAATTGAGTAATGTATATTAGTTTAAGCAAGAAGTAAAATTGCCAAATGAATCTATCACACTTACATAACACGCCACATTTTTTTCCAGACGGTAAAAAAAAGTCACCCTGTATAAGTCCAAAAATCTACATTTTTATCACTGACTGACCTATCCTAGATCAAAACTCTAACCCGGTTCCAGGTGACCTAGAAAGTTCAAATTTGGCATGCAGATAGGTAATTAGGTGAATACAAAGGAATAAATCTGAAACTGGTATTTTTTTATAATTTTACTATCCATTTAAGTACACAATGGAGTGAAGTATAGTTTAGTTCCGCTATCTGCCGATAGATGGCGCTACACGTATGTTAAAAGTTCAAATTTGGCATGCAGGTAGGTAATTAGGTGAATACAAAGGAATAAATCAAAAACTGGTAATTTTTTCCATCAATCCAATGATTCAATCCACTTTCATTGCTAGGTGGCGGTGGGTAGAACACCGCTAATCAACTGCACTATTTAATCAAGCTAGGCAGCTAGGAGTAAGAGTGTTCCGTGGTCACTATAATTCTTTGAGTATTAAACCAACCGGAGACGCCACTGACAGGCGTTCCCCTCTGCCAAAAAAAAGTGTCGGTCAACGATCTTACCTGTTATATATACAACTAGTTTTTTTGAGTTCACGGATTGCTCGTATTGGTGAATGTATTTGTGTGCATCTAGTTCAAGCTAGTGTTTAATTGTTTTGTCAATAAATGCGTTTGTTTTAACATTATTTGGGTGCGTTTCCTCGCCCCCCTCCCTCCCCCCCGCAGAAATTGGCAGACTTTTTTGCAAAGACTATACCTACCTCAAACTAAATAAATTAATATATTATAATATATAATAAATTAGATACTTACTGTTACAAATGCAGCCGTAAGTGTTTGAGGAGCAGTGGCAGCCGCCGAGACAGGATTTAGATTGAGAGCGCTCTGAATGAGCTGGGCGTCCCTGATTCGCGAAGATACAAAACTCCTGGTAGCACTATTGTTAGGACTGCTGTCAGTCAAATAGAACAATTCTGAAGCCTTGAAGATGCCGGCCAGACCTACTCTGCGTAGGTACCAATTGAACTAAAAATACACAATATGATGTGAATTATTTTTTTAAGTAGGTACAGTCAACAAAGTTGTTAGGGTTACATGGCCAGTAACTAAGAATTCATTTTTCTGGGGAAGTCATAAATAAATCTTATTGATTAATGTTTATTTCGGAAGGTATCTTTGATCCCTATAATTTACCAAAAACATACTATAAATACATTTAAGGCTTTAAGAGAAAAGTGAATCCTAATTTTTGGCCATGTAACACTAACAACTTTGTTGACTGTACATAGGTAGGTACATTCATCATTCCCAACTTATTCGCAAAATGTTATTATGTCCAAAAAAAGGATTTTTTTCCACAGGATATTCAAAAGATGGCGTGAAATGCATGTGACGAATTGACGATACGGCTTCACTTTGTTATATGATGATTTTATACCTTCGATCATCAATATATCCTACACAATTATATCCTCAAAACTGGTTGAAAAAAAATTGCACTCAGTGAGATTAGAGTGCCCATTTGTTTTAGTAGGGTTCAATATAATAATGTACGTATACTGTCACTTTCTATCTACTTCGTTTTATTTTTAGTGATTCAGTTCGGAAAAGTATACAGGGTGATTTTTTTTACCGTCTGGAAAAAAATGTGGTGTGATAGGTAAGTGTAATAGATTCATTTGGCAATGTTACTTAAAAAAATATTTTTTTCTCAAAACATTTTTTTCTTGCTTAAACTAATTATACATTACTCAAATGTAGTCAATAATACACACTGAAATATTTGAAATAGTATTTTAAAAAGAAACAGGCTCGTAGCTTCCATTTAAGCGCAATTTACCTACAACCGCCAGCTGCGCGTAGTACTGTGCGTAGTTTTCTAGATTTTGTAAATTGCATTAAACATGATTAAATTTAACTATTAATCTCGTGTATAACTTCGGCTCTAGATACCTTATACGTCATATTTTTTTCCAGACGGTAAAAAAAAATCATCCAGTATACCTACAGGGTGAATTATTTAAGTGTGCAGTGCATGTATGGCTAACTCAGAAACTATGAGGAATAGCGAAAAAAATATTGAGCATCATTTCGGACAAGGTACCTACCTACCTACCTACAATAAAAGCGTTACCTACTTTAAAGAATCAGTTTGTTAAAATCCAATATTTTCCTTAAGTTTGCCGTACCTATGTCTTTCGATCTTCTTCCCTTCCCAGAATTCGATGCTTATTAGCGACACTAACGAATAGTGTACTTATTAATAAAAGGATGTGTGCTTTTTTCCAAAATCAACGTGTTCGATTCCTGGCTAGGAATATTGATTTTTCAGAAATCCAAAGATGCAGTTTTAGTTTTCATCAGAATCGGGACCGAGACTCCTTTGAGTACTTTTCGCTATTCCTCATAGTTTCTGATATAGTAATCTACGCCCACTTAAAAAAATCATCCTGTAGGTAGGTATACAATATTGGCAATTACACTCAAAAAGTACTTACATCAACACTACGATCACCGGAATGATAGCAAATATCATCAACTAGAGAGAGCAATGTAGCTAAACAATTTGGTACATTATTTGGTAGAGTTTGAATTGCCATAGCTTTTGGCCATGTGCTTCTGAAATGAATAAAAAATAACAGGTAAGTAATATTTTTGGTTGGATCCGACTGCT
Source organism: Ethmia dodecea (assembly GCA_963855545.1). Classification (NCBI taxonomy): domain Eukaryota; kingdom Metazoa; phylum Arthropoda; class Insecta; order Lepidoptera; family Depressariidae; genus Ethmia; species Ethmia dodecea. The sequence goes on from OY979449.1 coordinate 7,416,336, forward strand.
TGCCTCCGTATTATATTAACTTACTAACTTGTATGGATCTATCATCAAAAGTCTTGTCATTATAGCATTTTCAATAAATTTTACTGGCACTTTTGCCACTTTCAGGTCTTCTTTTGGCCACTGAAATAAAAAAGAGCACTTCCTTATTGAAACTTGTTAAAATTATAGATAAAGACACTCAATCACAAAGTTACTTACACTTTTCATGAGTAGTACCAATTGTTCATTTGATTTAATATTGAAAAAGTGAACTAAGTCACCTCCTCCATTGGGAAATAAACCATGTGTGATGCCTGGGTAACCAGCAGCTTCTGCTCCAGCACTAAGGGATTCCACTGACCACCCATTCTTTGGTACAAACTCTAGAGCTTTCTCCAAAATGCGATCTTTTACATTTTCTTCATATTGATGTTCTTCATTTTCAGTTGTGAGTACTTGTACTATGTTAGTATCTTTCTCTATAGATTGGCAATAGCTTCTGATTATTTTGTGGGTATTGACAGGAACTGCTGCAAGCGGCAATATAAGTCTACGACCATTCCTCAAGGCTGTTAACAAAATTGAATTCATAAAATAACTAGTTCATAATTTTTTATTAGTTGGGAAGATAAATAAAAATAAAAGTTACAAAATATATATTAGTATGATTTATTTTGATAATCGGAATAGATTAGTTACAATCCATATTAAGCCCTCCCATTTTATTCAAATTAATACATTCAGAAAGTCGAGCTATGAGGCCCTCAATTAAATGGAAAGCATTTAGTGCAGAGTGTATTATCTCCTTCTTGTTTTCTGTTGGAATATTATCCAGTACATTTCCTCCTACACTGATGGACACTTCTGTGCTTCCTTCAGGATGCATATTCCCTTCTTGTATATCTTTCAACTTAACTTCATAATGTGCTTTAGACATATTCAACCCAGTTCTTAACTTGTCTAAATAATCAGTTTCAATTGTTGCAAAGGAGTTTCTTATGCCAGTTCTATTTTCAGTATCTTTTATAGCTAAATATCTCAGGAAGTTGAGTGATGTTATTATTTGGTCTGCCAACTCTACCAAGTCAGATTCAGCTCCATGTGGTAGATTACAAATCTTTTTTATCATATTCATCAACTGAGCTCCAGTGAAGCACTCAGGCAGTTCAGAATCTTTGAAAGCCTGATCAATGGAGTTTTTATACAATGTAATGGCATACCCAATCATGCCAGAATGGTTTGCAATATCCAACAAGTATTTAATAAGCACACATCTTCCCTTATAATCAAACTTGTTAACATGGAGACTAATCAAGTTTACAGCACTCTTACGTGTAGTCTCAAAACTGGAGTATATAGCAACATTTACTAGACTTTTACACATTTCAAAATGCACTGATGTCGAAAGTAATGAATATGAAGTATTGTTTCTTAAACGCTTTAAAAGAGCTCCAAATAAAGAAATTCCTTTTGCCAGAGGTCCATACTCAGTGAAACTTAATAAATGAAGAGAAGAGAGCATTGCAGTGTGAATTAAATATTCAGTATTATACACTTGTGGAAATGCTGTATCTGGAATTTGGAAATGTCCAGAAAATACAGCATAAACTAAGCCTGAAAGTGTAGTCATGTTGATCTTTTCTCTGTTTTCATATGGTGACATATTATCTTCACTATCACATGAGTACCTTTCCTTGGTTTTTTGAGTTTCCCTGCTACAGATTTCTAAATTTGTAAGGAATTTCAAAACATTGTTTTCACATGTGCATATATCTTCGATTATAGTATTACAACATTGCCTGAGTTCACTCTGTGCATTTGATTCAGGATCCATATCTATGTAAATCAAAGGTTTGCCAAGAAGGCTAATCAAAAACGCTGTTATAATTTGTTTCGTATTGACATTATCCGTGCTTTTTAATTCTCTTATAAAATAAGCATAGAAGGGTGGTAAAGTGGAGTATACTCTAGAAATCCTTCTGATGTTGGGATAACAGTCCATTAATAAACACTCCTTGCCTTCAAGTCTATGCTCAGGCAGAGGAATAGTTTCTATATAAGTGCTTATGGAATTTAAACACCACTCTAGTGATCTGCCTCTTTTTAGAGATAACTTTTTCAAAAGATTTTGAAGTGGGTTGAGGATTATACTGAACTGAGCATCATTTTTAGCAACTTCTATTTGTTCAATGAACTCTAATAAGGCTTCTTCAGGTGCAGATTTTAAAACAATATTTGACAGCAGTTCCTCGCAAGCACCATGAAGGGAAGGCTGAATAATAAGGGTATCATCTCTTATCTTTCCAATGACTACAGGTATCAAATCCCAGCAGTTGTCTTTAAAACTGTTTGCATACTTTTCGTCATTGGGCACACTGAGAGCTTCTTTATATTTTCCTTTATCCAACAAGGTAGATACAAAATCTACAACATTTACACTCAGTTCCATGATGAATGAATTTGAATATCCAATGAAACTCTGAAAGTAATGATAATGACCTAAGCTGTAATATATATTTCTTTCTTGAATGCTCACTTGTTTTATTGTAATGTAAAAATATTAATTATGTTTTGTTTGCTCTCAAAATTATAAATAAATATGATACATAAATACTTACATCGAAAAACGCCCGGCAACTTGCTCATGGTTTTTTATCAGCGCAAATTGAAATCCAAAAGTGAAAGCCGTATGGACTTATAAATATCAATCTATAATTATTCTAGAATATTTGCACACAATAACAAAGTTAGGTAAGTAGAGTTGCAAGCTTTCATGAGTTTTTTCCAAGTCTTTTCCGCGATATTTTTTTTCTTTTTCGAATGATTAATCAGACAAATTGTTTGTTTGGTCAATGTCATGCACAGAACACTATTACTCCTAGATGTCATGTCATGTCAATCCGTTTTTTTTTCGCCCAATGTTTTTGGAAAGGGTTCCTTTTTTTGGCGAGAATCCGTAGGAGGCTGTCACGATTTTTGTAAAATTTTCATTTTGCAGTGTATATTTTGGGGTTTGGCTCATAATAGTGACAGTATTATTACTTATTGTATGTATCGTTGTACATAAACTCTGAAGCAAAGCTAAGAAAACTTTCATTTCGTGTCGTGTTTAGTGATGATGGCTAAGTTGCCAATGCCTCAAAATAATTTAAAAAAGTATTATTGGACAGGGGCGGGTGGATTTCACAAAAAAAATTTCTTCATAGAAAATAATTATGAAATTGAAAATACTTCGAAATGCGATTTAAACTAGCATAAATCATTTAAGAATAATTATAATGTATATTTATTGCGTTTAGACCAAAGTTTTCAGTCTAGATATGAAGATATCACTTTTTAAAAAAGAGCTAAGATGGTGATGACGACTATGGTATGGTGTTGATTCATCAAAGGATGGTAATGATTTCTTATGTATGGTGATGAGGTTTTGATGTTTTAATGTATAAAAAACAACTCCAGAAATTAAACATATTTAATCATTCAACCTTCTTTTCATTATTTTAACAAAACACTTAATTCTAACAATATGATATGATTTTGGTTTTATTGTTTCTTATTTTCCATGATAGGCAATCTAATTATTATTATTAATATAAAGTTATTAGATATCATTTGTCTTTAATGTTCAATACTTTTTATTTCTTTATGTAATATAGTTAGCTTCATTGTTTCCTTCATAAGCAATCTAATCATATACTGGATGATTATTTTTACCGTCTGGAAAAAAATATGACGTATAAAGTATCTAGAGCCGAAGTTATACACGAGATTAATTGTTAAATATAGTCATGTTTAATGCAATTTACAAAATCTAGAAAACTACGCACAGTACTACGCGCAGCTGGCGGTTGTAGGTAAATTGCGCTTAAATGGAAGCTACGAGCCTGTTTCTTTTTAAAATTCTATTTCAAATACACACACCGGCACAATTAGCGGAACAGAAAAAAAAAGGAGAAAAAAGAGGGAATTTAGAACAATGAATGTAATTTTTAAACAATATATTATTTAAAATGAAACAACAATTAAATTAACATGTTTTGACATTCATTTGTAACACCATACTTAAAATTTTATAAAAATAAAAATTAAATTAAACAAAATGCATTTTTCTTCGATTTTTAATTAGAGAAGTAATTAAATGAGCAGCAATAATAAAATTTGGTTAGCCACAAAAAATCAGCATTTAAATCATTTGGTCGGCAAACAAAGATTTTGTTCGCAAATAAAAAAATCTGGCAGCAATCCTTGTTCGGCAAATAATTTTGATAATGGTCAAAAATTAAATTAGAAATAGGCAGCTTACAATAACATGGGTTTGCATAATAAACATTCAGTCCGCAAAATAGTTACTTGGTCCGCAAAATAACTACTTGGTCAGCAAGACTTCATGATTGAACAGCAGAGAAAACATGTCGTAAAAAATTATACTATAGCCACTCCCACTCCCACTCTCATTCCCACCTACCCGCTCCTACCCTCTCATACCTCCTCCAGGTGGTAGGAGGAGGTAGGAGGATGTAGTAGGAGGTAGTAGGATGTAGTAGGAGGTAGTAGGAGGTAGGAGGAGGTGGGAGAAGGTGGTAGGAGGTGGTAGGAGGAGGTAGGTACATGTAGTAGGAGGTAGTAGCTCCTACCTCCTCCTACATCCTCCTACCTCTTATCACCGCCTACTACCTCCTACTACATCCTCCTACCTCCTCCTACTACCTCCAACTACCTCCTGCTACCTCCTACTACCTTCTACTACCTCCCACTACCTCCTACACCTTCCTATACCTCCCCACCCCATTCCTACCCCCAACTCCCACGCCCACTCCCACTACCGCAACCACCACAACCACCACAGCCACCACAACCACCACCACTCCCACTGCCACTACCACTAACACCACCACCACCACTACCACCACCACCACCACCACTTGTAATCGTAATAATAATCATAATCATAAAAGTTGCATAATCCAAAGTCCTTCCCAATCTATGTAAGGAATGCGCCCATTTTGCGCATGACAAGTTTGCTGAGATTATTTTGCTACTTTTATATGAAGCTCAAAAAATATTTTTTGGCTTCCCCTCTGAGTGCTTACCAAAATTTTATTAAACAGTAGCAGCTCATTGCAGCTCAAAAATAATTACAGCCATCCAGAATCACATAAATTGCTGATAGGTTTTGTAATGTTTGCTGGCCATGAGTTGCTGACCAATTAGCTATTTCTGCTTACAGATTATATTTTTCTGCTTACAAAAATACGAATACTCTGCTAACCATTTAAATAACACCCTTTTAATTATAGAGAAACAGCAGAAAATTCAAGATTTTCCAAAGTTTAACAACAATTTCAATGACTGTTCAATATCGAGTGTTTCCTCCTCGTGCTCTGATGAGGGTTTCCATCCGTCTGGGCATGCTGCGGATGATGTTATCAATGGTTTCTTGGGGCAACCTCTGCCATTCTTCAAGTAATGCGTTTCGCAACTCGTTGAGATTATTGGGAGGGGGCATTCTTGACTTTACACTCCTCTTTAGCAAGTCCCAGACGTGTTCTATAGGGTTCATATCGGGGGACCGTGCTGGCCACTCCATCACCGTTATACCAACATGGTTTAGGTATGTCTGTACTGTGCGAGCACTGTGAGCCCGAGCATTATCCTGCATTAGAATGAAGTTGTTACCAATAAAGGGGGCAAATGGCACAACATGTTCTTCTAAAATCTCCCTGATATACCGATCAGCATTCAGATTCCCGCCATCGACCACTACTAACTCCGTACGAGCTCCTAAACATATTCCTCCCCAGACCATAATTGAACCGCCGCCATATGCAACTGTATTTTCAAAATTAGACTGGATATACCGTTCTCCTTTGCGTCTCCATACTCGCTGCCTTCCATCAATTTGATTTAACATAACTCTGCATTCATCAGTAAAAAGAACCTGTCCCCAGTCGTCGAAGTCCCAATCACGATGTTCACGACCAAAGTGTAGACGGTTTGTGCGATGATGTCTCTCAAGTTTTGGGGCTTTGGCGGGCACATACGAGCCTATACCCACTTCTTCGAATCTTCTACGAACTGTCCGCTCACTCATCCTTACTGCTCGTACCTCTTCCAGTAAATTTCGAGCCTGCACCGCCGTTAGTCTCGTGTTCCGTCGGACTTGAAGTTGGAGAAAACGGTCATCCCTCCTTGAAGTACACCTTTTCCGGCCTTGTCCTCTCCTTCTCACTAGAGCATTCGTCAATCTGTATCGTTGGATGCTACGATAAATCGTTGATAACGATCGACGAAGGCTTCTGGCAATCGATCTGTAGGTTTGACCATTTCTCCTCATTTGATCTGCCCTAATGATTTCTGATGGCGTTAAATCAGGCATAATTAGATGCTCGTAAATTATCAATATGCGAAAAAACTCAAAAGCCTCAAAAACTGCAATTCAAAGCTTTTCAAATGGAATTCACGAACCTTCTAAAAACGGACAAGCGGTGGAAAAAATGAATCAATGAAAATTAAAACAAAAGAATGAAAAAAAGGGCAGTCGCTTAGTATTCCATTTTTAAATTAAAACCCAAATTTAAAAAAAGCTTGTTTAGCCGGCCAGTAACACGCAAAAATGCGTAAATACTCCCTTTTTTTTCTGTTCCGCTAATTGTGCCGGTGTGTGTATTTCAGTGTGTATTATTGACTACAATTGAGTAATGTATATTAGATTAAGCAAGAAAAAAATTTTTTGAGAAAAAATTTTTTTTTTAAGTTACATTGCCAAATGAATCTATTACACTTACCTATCACACCACATTTTTTTCCAGACGGTAAAAAAAGTCACCCTGTATAGTCATAAATTGTGGTCTTTATTAATTAAATTTTTATTTTGGCATTCTTACCTTCTTTCTTTCCTTCATAAACAATTTAATTATCTAGTCATTATGAATTAGTCTTTAATCGCCAATACTTTTTATTTCTTTTCAATTTTTTTTGATTTTGATTTTATTAGCCTTATTATCTCTGTCATAGGGATTCTAATCATCTAGTCATTATTATTAGTCTTTAAGCCTCCGAACTTTTTATGTATCTTAATTTGTTTCTTTTTTATTGGTTTTATTAGCTTTATTATTTTCTCCATAGGCAATCTAAGCATCTAGTATTTGTTATAAGTCTTTAAACCTCCCAACTTATCATGTATCTTTCTTTTCTCTCTGCCTACCCCAATGGGAAATATCCGTGAGATTATAGTTGTATGTATGTAATTATATAATATTATATAATCTGGTTGTTGTAGATGTATTCTATATAGCTTCAAATTATTTGAGTCTTCACATGGCATACATAACTTCATAATTTTCCAGAACATGGAGGAACAGATTTTGGTTAGGTGAATAACTATTAGTGTGCATTACTAATATATAATAATTACATAAGTTTCATATTGCTCCTATGTTTATATTTATAATCATTTACTTTTTCGCTCCACTAATCTGAAATAAAAAGTAAATTGTAAAGTCAAAAAATCACAATGCGTAAAAAACCAACTCTTTTTGGTAGGTGGATAAAAAAAAGGACTTTATTATTAAAATGAAAACCTTGTGTATATTAAATTAAATGATTTTAAAGTATATACAAATCAAGGAAGTGGTCATCACCATACACAGGAGATCATCACCGTTCATTATTTTTAAACGGTGATGATTGGTATGCATCCGCTAGGAGTAATAGTGTTCTGTGGGTATGGTGTTGACGACTTCGACGTTTTCAGTTGATTATTCTAGAATAGTCATAGTAAAAGTATTTACCGCTGTGGACAAGCATTTTACGTTTAATTTGTTGTTGTAGGTAACAATAGTAATATTATTTTATGTACTTACTTTGAATGGCATAGCCTGACGGAGATGAGGCAACTTTGTCTAAAAACTTTTTATGATACACTTGCACCAAATAATTATCATTTGGAGAGCCCGCGTGTGTTGACGTGTACTTCTCTGCACAGTTTGCTACGAAGGGAGGAAGTAAGGCGGATAATCATAGGTCGTGTTGTTACGTGTACTTTACTAACTTCACTTTGATATTGCCGCGACGGTGTTGACGAATTTTAATGCTAAAAATGTATTTTAATTTTGTGTATTTATTTTATGATGAAAATATTTTAAAATTTTTATTATGCAATTAGATAATATGGTGAACATTACACAATTTACTATGTAATAAAAGCTTGTCGCGAGATTTAAGTACTCATATTTAAGTAAAAGAATTTTCTTTTCAGACTAAGTAAATATAAGTTTAAGAAAAAAAATTATTCAATCAGTTATAGTTTTTAATATATTTACTATATGAGTAGATATATCTCGCGACAAGCTTTTATTACATAGTAAATTGTGTAATGACGTTTAAGGATAGTCAAAGTTTTAATGGAAAACTTTATTTTATTCTTTTTAGCGCATTAAAATAAAAGCTTGTTTTAAAAAATATTTTTTACTCTAATTTATTTTTTACTTTTTAGTTGGATTTAGAAAGACGTCACATGGCTAACCATGCATATATACAAAAGTACTCGTAAAGACAAATCATACGAGCCCAAACTCGATGTGGTTGTGTCGTTTAATTACCTAGTTCCCATAGCCATCTTCCAGCTCCATCATCAGACCCTGGTTACCATCTAATGCCAAAGTACTCGTCAAGACGAATCATACGAGCCCAAACTCGATGGGATTATGTCGTTTAATTACTGAGTTCCTATGGCCATCTTCCAGCTCCATCATCAGACCCTGGTTACCATCTAGTATCAAAGTACTCGTAAAGACAAATCATACGAGCCCAAATTCGATGGGGTTGTGTCGTTTAATTACCTAGTTCCCATAAGCATCTTCCAGCTCCATCATCAGACCCTGGTTACCATCTAGTATTAAAGTACTCGTCAAGACGAATCATACGAGCCCAAACTCGAGGGGTTTACGAGTAGTCATTGAGGAGTTGCCACATCCACCTCCTGGCTCCATCATCAGATCAGCTCGGTGGTGTCATAATATTGTATTGTCACCGAATTTACATAAGTATACCAAATTTCAGCTCAATCGGTTGAAGATATCTGCTTCAAAATTGAGTTGCAAGATTCCACCCGAACATACATAGTTACATACATACATTGCAAGTTAAATAAAAGCTTTTAATTAAAATAGTTCCGACTGTCCAGCACAAGTTTATTTTTTTTTATACAGACCGAAATATGATTTTTTGACAGATTTTTAAATCCACCCAGGCTCATGAATGAAGTTAGTTTATGAAGGGCCAGGCCTGTGGGCCAGGCTAAAGGGCAGCCAGAAGGGATAGGCTAACTTAAAATTAGGAATTTTGGCTGGTCTGCAGAGTCGAGTCTATTATAGATAGGATTGATTGTGTATAACCTTTGTAGCAATAAAAAATTCTCAGTGTTCATATTTATTTACTATCAACATGTCAACTTCTCGTTATAAAATGTGTGGCATGGCTACTGTACAGTTTATGACAGCTAAGCTAATATAAAGTTCAGTTCAGCACCATCTATTGACACCTTTGAATACTCAAGTGACAGCTGTCACCGAAAACGCCTCATTGTACAAAAGTGTTCTGTGGATCTGTGGGATCGGTGAGACAGATAGATAGATGCTGTGGATAGATGTTCATTCAGGCTTTTTGGCGGGAATCCGAAGAGGGACGTCATGTTTTTTGTTTAATTTTCATTTTGCTGTGTATTTCGGGTTTTGACTCATCTTAATAGTGATAGTTTATTATGTGGCAAGTGTCCGTGAAAGTGTGCAGTGAATGGGAAATTCGATAAAATGCGAGATATGTTGGATTGCCTCAAAAAGTCACAATAAAGTCGTCAGTAAAAGTGCTATCATTTTACTGATAACCAAGTTAGGGCACGTAAGGGTTGTAGAAAGTGTTAAAGACACTGTATTTTTGTGCATGGACTCTGAAGCAGAGCCATTTACATAAGGATATCATTAACTAATGACGAGGCTGCATTGTCACGAAGAATTTTTCATGACAAAGTAAAATAAACCGGAATAAAAGATGATGTGAACTTTGCTATATTCTGGGTTTGCTTGTGATTGGAAATAAAATAAACTGAATGTTGGTAATGACTGTTGTTATTATTTATTTATCTTTTATATCAGATGTTGTACATTAATCGTTAACACTATTACAGATAAGTTGTAACTAAAGTTATACCAGACTAGTTAATCGGCAGAGCCGGGTTCACGGGGCAAATAAAATAACTTAACTGTAAAATCCTAACGAGGTTATACCACCAATTAGGTTAAATTTATCATTAATATGTTGAAATTTAAAACACCTACTTGATCATGGCGACTTATCTTAAAATAGCGAGAAGCGCTACACCATTCTTACAAACTCGGAGCTCGGAGAAACTGGCACGGTGAGAAACACCGTAGTCATCGAATAAATTTGCAACAGAGAAACTTGGGCATTGAAACTTAGGTACTGTAGAAATTTGCGTATCGTAGAAATTTGCGTATTGTAGAAACCTCCTGCAATTAACAGGAAAATATTATCTACATGACTTTACTCGGAGACGGTTAAAAATGATTTATAAAGTTGGAAAACAGAACCTAATTGGAATTAGCAATTTCACATTTACATACCTTGTGGGGGAGAAGAGTCAAGCTTGAAGCATCAGGATCTCATGTCAACCCCGGAGGTTTCTTACAAAAATGTGGGTATATCAACCCATACTGCAATAAAATAAATTCACTATAAACCACAATATTTATGGAATTCAACCAATGCAAATGGAGAATTTAACAAACTAACAGCTTACCAAATTTGAATATAGAAGAATACTTCAGGAAACATTCTTTCTTTAACAATGAGTTTCCTAATAAAAATTTGAAGTAGGGTAGATTCTGCAAAGAAACACAAAATGTTTGAAACTAGAAAAAATCAAGAAATCATCATGATCTAACATCGTTTAAGTGTTGAAAGATATATCAAACTCACCAGGATGTTCAAGTTTGAGCTCAAAAGCTTTTGTAAAATGTCGCTAGCCAAGTTATTTCGACGACATCACGGCTAAGAAAGAACGAAGTCAACGTTCTGTATTTGGAAGACCATCTCTCACACACTTCCCGAAAAACACGGTAACTGTAGGCTATCTTGACCTCAAATTCACAAGACACAATTGTGCAAAAATCATAGTTCAAAACTGTTTGACATTTAAGTGATCTCAAATATAATAACACAACACTATTTTCCCTATATTATTATTATTTATAACTTTACAATGCATTTAAATTGAATAACTTATTTTTGTCAACAAAAGGAAATTCTGTCGTAGAAATTGACAACACCGACATCTTTTTAAATTGAAGTTTGGCAAAGGCAAAAGCATCATCACATTCTGCCTATTTTTGAGTCACAATATTAAATGTTTCAATACGAAAGTACAACGTTACAGCATGGCGTAATGCCTTTGCACCCTGTAAGGGGTGAAACAACAAAAAAAAAAAAAAAGATGTTCATTCACCGACTAGTTAAAGTTATCTGTGTTCATTCATATGAGAACCAAGAAAAAGTGTTCTGTGATGAGAACTGTCGAGTAATAGTGTTCTGTGGGTAAAAGTTATATTGATTTTTAATTTATTCCAGTTCCAAATAATCCAAAAATGGGTACAAAGCAAAAAAATATTTTTACACGAAGCAAACCTTTGATGCACATTTACAGTGGAGTGGATCATGAAGGAAAAGAGGCATGTTTACGAAGTGGGAGGCAGAGCTGAAGTTCTTTTCTTTTTATTTCCTTTCTCTGTGTTATCTGCAGGTGGAAGTAAGGGAAGATGCCGAGCAACTGGTGAAGTGGCATGAGATATCTGATTCACTAATTGCGGCCGGTTATTACCGCGCTCAGCTCCAGGGTCTATCTGCTTTCGACAAAATCGTCGGTGGACTATCTTGGTGCATTGAACTATGCGATATTGATGTAGATGTCAGTCTTCTATTCGAAGAAAACTTAACTATTGGCAAAAAAATGTAAGTTTTTTGTTTTTTTTCGTTGTATGCTTTGTGTCATGCTTGTGTACAAGACTTACTACCGGATTTTTTAATTTTTATTTTTTACTACACTAGTACTAACTACACTTGTATGTAATAAGTAAGACTAGTTCCGGTTTTTATAATATTTTACTAATTATTTGATTTTCTTTTTATAGTGCATTAACTGAAAAAATTGTGAAACTACTACCTAGCTTGAAATGTCCACACATTATAGAACCTCATCAAATCCAAGGACTAGACTTTATTAATATTTATCCACTTGTTCAATGGCTGATAAAATACTCAAGTGAGTTTAGGGAAGCTAAGGAAGATGAACTTCGCAAATTTGCAGTTTTGCAGTATGAGAAAGATCATATCTTTGAGTCTGACCGATCAAAATTTTTGCAGAAAGAGAAACTACTCAGGAATCTTTGTGCAGTTCAGGTAACCATTCTAGAACCTATACCTATGTATATAATTATTTTATTGTCTAGCTAGAAGCATAAGTGCTTGTAAGTGGTTATATCTTTGGTAGGCCGAAGTATATTCCATTTCTGGAAATACCTTGATAGGTTTTTAGCCCATCACTACGATAATGCATTTTTCGGGTGGGATAGGATAAAATGAAAAAATACTACATTTCTAAATCTATATCAATAATAATCAACTGCTGCATGTATGAAAGATCATCACTTGAGAACAGTTTGACTGATTTGGATGTTTTTTTTGGTGTATTGATAATTATCATTATGAAGTTTTTCTGCTCTCCACTACTTCCTACGGGAAAGGGAAAAAATGGCCCCATGGAGGCAACACCATTAGTCATCCTATAATACCAAATCAATTTGTTGTAGATACAAAAATAATTGTGTATGTTTGTAAATAATGTAAAATTTCAGAATCTATATAAACCGTGCAGAGTGCGAAAAAGAAAAGGAGGCTTGCCTTCCAATGAGTTAGAGCAAGTTAATGCCACACTCTCAGAATACGACCAGCGCATGTTAATGCATGTATCCACTACTCAAAATGAAAAACAGAAAGATGAAGGGCTTGATTTCTTGGTAAGTTTCTCAATGTGGGGTATATATCTGCCTGATGGTTGTTATTAGTGGATCCAGGGGAGGCTTGGAGGCTTAACTGCCTCCCCTCAAAAGCTGCTGTGGTGCCTTATAAAGTTGTTTCCTACATTTTGTTTTGTAAACATTCGATGATGGGCCTCATCGATGCCCCCAAACTGAAGTCTTGGTTCCACTACTGACCATTACTAATTTTTAATCTAAAAAATATATTTAGCAATAATAATTAATTGTGGGACACAATTCACACACCGTTATTTAGTCCCAAACTAGGCAGGGCCTGTACTATGGGTACTAAACAACTGATAAACATACATAAATACATATTAAGCGACACAAAGCCAGACATGTTCATGCACACAAACGTTGGCCCCAAGTGGCAATGATGTTACAATTAAATATGTTAAAAAATATTGTTTTAATTTTACAGTATGACTACGAAAAAACTTTAGCTGATCCTTCAGATATCACCACTGAAGTAAGTATCATAGCTGAAATAACATACTATAGTCTGTTTCACATACCATGAGTTGGGTGACAGTTCACTGTAGACAATTGAAGGGATGTGCCCTAATGTAATCCAATATATTTTTTAAAGTATCGAGTAAGTTAGCAAAGGAAATGGAATGGATTTGTAAATTTTTTATATACGTATGATTTCATTTCATAGGTTATATTGAAACGATTATGTCGTACTTTATCGAATCTCCCTATCATTGCAAAAACTCAAACAATCAACAACAAAATGAACATTGTACAGAAAAACATGAAAGTCTCTTTTCGGACTAAAACAGAAAAATGCGAACTGTCACCAAACTCACGCTTCGTGAAATAAACTATTAGTAATAAGTAATTTATCGCAATTTTATTGTTTTAATCGACTTCCTTAATAGACTGATATAATTAAACACCAAGAGAGTAATGAAGATTCTGCTGACACAAAAATACATTATGCAGTGCTTCATTCAGAACTCACAGGTGAAGTTTCTAAAGAACTTGAAGAAAGTGAGAAAATCAAATATTTTGAAGATGTAGACAGACTAACAAAAGCCATAGATTTAATGGAGAAAGAAGTTAAAGAAAAGAAAGAGGATCATGAGATCCGAATGGAGGATGCAAACCAACAATACTCATGTGTATTGGATAAACTAAAGAGAATAACTCGCAAGTTGATGGCTTCAGACAAACAGAGGTGAATATTGGTATTTATGCGGCTGAGGCCTGTTTCTTTTCTCATTCATTCCTTTGCAGATACATAACATGGGACTCAACTTTAATTTTTACCATAGTTTAACAGATAACAGAATATCTTCATACAATTTCCATTGTTAAAAATTTCAAAATGGATCCCATATATTATTACTTCACTTATTTACTTTTACTATTTAGGATTTCATTTTGTACTCATAGATTCCAATGTATAGTTTGGGTTTTATTGCAGTGATAAACATATAAAAGACTTCTATAAATCAATCAAAGAACTAGCCATTGAAAGGAATGAACTACTGCAAGTAATTCAACATAGAGAAAATGAACATAAGAAACTTGAGGAAGAATTAAGGTAATAGTTTTGGATATACATACTTGTATGTGTTTGTAAATAATAAGGATATATTTTTATATAGCTGCATTAAAACATGAAAATAGTCTTAGTCTTAGTCTCTAAGTAATATTTATTCTATTTTCTTTAATCTTTTTTTTTCTCCTGATAATCGGAAATAGAAAAAAATATTGTAGAAGCCGACAAAACTTATTTTGGGTTTGCCTTCAGTGGCGTCAAACTCAAGCTACTAAGCAACGGCAATCAATCACTACATAGTATAAAACAAAGTCGCTTTCTCTGTCCCTATGCTTAAATCTTTAAAACTACGCAACGGATTTTGAGGAGGTTTTTTTTAATAGATACAGTGATTCAAGAGGAAGGTTTTAGTCAAAGACGTTTAAAGAAAAAGTTTCTCGAAAGAGAATGATTTTCTTCCAACCTCTTTGGTTTTAGTATTAGCATTGCAACCGTGCGAAGCCGGGGAGGGTCGCTAGTTTGATATAAAAAATTCTGCCAATCAAAGGCGGGCTCACAACAGGGCTATTACAGCGTTCTTGTATAGCATTTATGTAAAATAAAAACTTTTTTACTATACAGATTTGCACAGGATCCTAATGTCCAGATTGAAGACACTCCCCTTACACCAGCGGAGTTGAAAGAATTCCAAAATAGAGAGGAAAAGTTAAAAACATTCATTAGCAATATGCGATTGGAGCTTGCTAAGGTGAATCGGGAAGTGTTAAGGTACTCGGTAGCTGTTGACGAAGTACCAGGGACGGCAGAGTTGCTGCAATATGAGAAGAGATTTATAGAACTTTATAACCAAGGTTAGTTACTTTAGCCATTTTCATGGTATATGTTACATCACAGTGAATTGATTTATAGGCAAGTCATTGTACTTATTTTTAACACCAGTGAATTTGCATTTATGATTTGATTACGATTTATTTGCTTTTGTAATAATACTATATAATATTGCAATCATAGCATACATAAGTTATTATCGTAGAAGCGTAGATACTACAAAAGTTCCGTCTAAAACATTACTTTGGAGTAATTGTAGCTTGAAAACTCAACTTTTCTCGACTCAACTACCTCGCCCCTAATTAGCGTTAAACAATCAAAAGCCAGTAAAACCGTTTTTGTTTTCATTACATTCCATTCATGGGCACGAAATGGTCATAAACATGAAATAAACTTTGTATTTGTGAGTGTCATTGGTGCCTCAACGGTCGCATGGGGGCGTATTGGTCATTATACCGATGTTGGAAAAGATTGCTTGCAATGTCCCAGATTGGGTGTATCGGGCGGAAAGTTGACTGATAGTAGGTACGTGTATTTATATAATTTGGTGTGAAGGAAACCACTTGTGTCAAAACCCACATCACTGACTCATTCTAATATATGTCTAAACCAAACTACCAGTACAAAGGAATATTTAGCAGGTATCTACTCGATTTCTCGAATCTGATGATATTGTTATTTGTAGTGGCCTCAAAACACAAGGAAACAAAACAGTATTATATATTTTATAACACCCTTTATGAAGTCAAGCTGTATACTTCTAAGGAATTAAGTTTACTCAATTCAATTTTGGATAACTATGATGAGTGAGTATTGTTTTTTGAATATAAAATATGTCATCCTTATGAACAGACCACATTGTATGCGTTTCATTTTAGAGCAATGTCGTCATCGAGGAAGCGAGAGGAATTTATGAACCAGTTTGAGTCAATAGTTGATTGGGTAAACCAAACTGTAAGAAAAGTTGAAGACAAATTTAAAAATGAAAAGGAGCGTAAAGCAGTCCTTCACGCCGAGTATTCTCGACTTATGGAAGTTCAGCGAGAGTATGCTGCAGCTCTAAAGAAATTAGCAGAAGGAAGACAGAGGTTTAGGGAAAATCAAAGTTGACTTGTTGATCATGATTTTAGCAAATAAGACAACTCTAGTGCAATATACATATTTTACCGCCATTTTAGTGTATAACGTCAATCAAAGAATTTTGCGTAGTACAATATTGTAGATTTTATACTTTTGTATTTAATTTTATCTATCAATCTGGTGGAAGACTTAGTTATCGAATAATTCGTAATATTTTTAAGACTGATACAATACAGCTAATATAATATATTATGTACTGATTTATGTGGCAACCGTTTGATATGATGAAAAGTAATAGAATTTATAGTAATTATCACTTTACAATTTATTTATTTATTTATTTATAAACCTGTTACATGTAAATAATTAAAAAATACTGTTATAAAATATTACTTATAGTAGGGGTAAGAAATAAAGTTACAATTAATTCATTTTCACTATAAATAAAAACTTTTTAACAAAAAACGCGCCGAAAAAAGTTAAAAGCAAAAAATAATAAATCTTTTTAATTGAAAATAAAATAAAAATAAAATAAATTGTGGGACACGGTTATTCAGTCCCAAACTAGGCAGAGCCTGTACTATGGGTACTAAACAACTGATAGACATACTTAAATAAATATTAAACACCCAGACACGAAGCCAACAGACATGTTCATGCACACAAATGTTGGCCCCTAGCGGGGATCGAACCCGCGACCTCCGACTCAGAAGGCAGGGTCACTACCAACTGAGCCAACAGGCCCGTCTTCTAAATAATTAGTATTCTAATATCTGTGACCATAGTAACTAAGTTCTTTAACTAATGTAAGTATACACCAACCATATCTCTCTAGGGCCGAGGGTCCTGCTGCGTATAGGCCATAGGTATAGTATACCGAAGTAATTTTGAGGCGCCAAACAATCAATGAACCAAGTTCACTAACTCAAAACTACAAGGTTAAATAAAAAAAGTTTATGTACTTACCTAATATTTTTTTTTGCTTTTAAATTTTTTCGACGTAAAAATTTTTTTTGTTAATAAGGTTTTATTTTATAATTTTTTGTGATACACAACTCAGCATTAGTGAGTGAACAATAAACCACCCCTATTTTCTTACCCTTGGGGCAGGAATTTTCTTTCCAACTTTATATGGGACCAACTTCGGCGTATACTTACCCTTTTCAATGAAAAACAGAATTATCAAAATCGGACTACTCTTATCCTAGTAGACTACTCGTAAAAAGTTAGGCGTGATCATACATACGGTTCCATACCATTATCTATAAAAACGGCAAAACTTAAATATTTATTTTATTTTGATTTTAGTATTTGTTGTTATAGCGGCAACAGAAATACTTACATAATTCATTTCAACTGTCTAGCTATCGCGGTTCTTGAGATTCAGTCTGGTAACAGACAGACGGACGGACAGACAGTGAAGTCTTAGTAATAGGTTCCCGTTTTTATAACTTTGGGTACGGAACCCTAAAAAAAAGAAATATATGAGTCGACTTGAGAACCTCTTCCGTTTTTTCGTCGGTTAAAAATACTACAAAATGACTATGAAACTGTCACAAAATATCTTACATTTTGTAATAGGTAAAACCTGCAAAAGCTTTTTGAAAAATTATACTTTTTTACTGTCGCGTACCTACTCGCGTACGACTACTTAAGAAAAAAATTTGGCCTTCTGAAAGCATCCCTCAACTTCATAATCGTTTGCTCCAAGCAACGCTGACAGCAGTGACAGCAATGAACATGACTGTGTACATTGTAAAGCAGTGTACTTGGTAATACAGCTAGACGGGAAATCCCCATCAAAGTGTAACAACGCCGCCGTGCGGATGACCCTTATGCGAGCCGCCGTGGGAATGGCCGTGACTGTGACTGTGGCCATGGGAGCTCGCATTCGATTTCTTGTACATGGTAAACGAGACCAGCTCTCGGTTGGCGTTGGTCATGGCCATGGAGTGAGACACAACATCGTATCCCAGTAAGCCATGTATACGATTTACCACAACCAGTGTAAGGCCCTTCTGAGTCACCCTGACTGTCCTTTCTTGCTCCGAAGTCTCCGCCACTTTTATACCGAACGAAGAATTCAGCTCCTGGAAAAAATATGTATGTAGTTGGTTCATTCTTCGGAAAGGTACAAATATACTAATGGAACTTTAAAAACCATAATTAATCAGCCTCTTAACGTTCTACAGCAAACTGCACACACTGCTATAAAATCTACTGGTTAAACGCGTTCGATTATTTACTTATAATACGATACTATATTTTATAAATATAGTAAAATGACTATGTCCCTCATTACTTTATCTACGTAAGTAATAGCAAGGATTATAATTATTGTTATAGGTAATATCACAGATCTAAGAAACTGGTATTATGTACCTGCTAATTGGTCTCCAAAAGTAAATTAGCAGCGGAGCTATCGTATTTTCGAGACAAACCGATAAACACAACTTAAGCGCAGTTTGATTAATTGCAAATTGCTAGTTCATGGGCTTGCATACCTACAACAATTAATAAAAAAAAATAGATTTCCACACTATAGGTACTCACGCCTTGTTAGTTATGATTAAAATACATGTACCTATCTATAAATTTTACATGCGAGCATACAATATACAATGAGTAATAGGTACAACGCTGTATTACCCGCACTAATGTCGCACGTTCCTCGCTTTTCAGTCCATACACAGTAGCGCCTTCATCTTTTGAGAGATGCTGCGCGGAGAGGCTGCCCATTACCATAATATACGGCATCGTAGCTACTTTAGTGTTCACTTTTGATTTCCGAAACAATCACCGGAGAACGGAAATCATTTTAACAATAGTCGTTTCGTGATGCGACCTCTAGTAACCAACAAGAACTGAGTTAATGCCGCGAGCACGCGGCAGTGACCGCGGCAAGTTGTATTCGTGTGAGTGAACTCCGCGTGCCAGGTAAGCAGTCTGCATAGCTTGCGTGGTCAATGATTGTAACTATACATCTGTAGTGAATATATAGCGCCGTGTGTGTTTGTATGATGACGTTGTTAGCATGGCCTTCACGGGTGGTTGCTCTGCGTGTGCGCCGGGCGGTTGCGACGCCACCGCCCGCGCGGTGCCGGTCAAACAATGCACTGAACACTCCAAATTGGAGTGTTCAGTGCACTGTGTCTCCAATAGCACTTACTATTAATTATAGTATGAATGTATTAGTAGGTAGTTAGGTACCTAAAACAATAAGTCAGGATATGACTGCTTCTGGCACTTATTCTGAAATAAATCCTCAATTTTTATTCAAATAATAAATGACAATCAACAAGTCATGTGACATGATGTGACAGACGCTGAACAATATAAACAAGTGTACAAAATATATTTTATTGTAGTTTACAAAAAATTATACAATCATGAGTCATTCTATGAGTAGTCCTAGAAACATTCAACTAGGTAGGTACAGTTAATATCGTCGAGTTGTATTTTATCACGACTTCAAATAATTAATACTTAGTTGTAAACCCATGATTTGCATCGTTACGGTCCTTCGTAATGGTAATAACTACATCGTCGAGCACCGCGCGGTTCGAATAGGCACCGTAACAATTAAAAATCAATTGTGTTTTATTTTATCTGCTTGAGAGGTAGGTAATAATATAAGCGGGTCTAAAAAGGCCGTTTCGGGTGAATCATAATAGAATTCTATTTCGATTCGTATTCGAAACTTTCACCAAATACGAATCTGTTAATGAATTAAATTGTCAGTAAATCACTAAATTATGGGACCATTTTACGAAATTTAGAGGATTTGCTGGGAATTCAGAAAAGGAGAATTGCTCAGAGGAATTGCTCAAAGTGGCCATTTTAGACCCAAAGTAGACAGATCAGATATTTATGCTGCTGTCTTAAGTACTTAGGTACCTACCTTCGTATAGGTACATATTGCAATAATCAATTATTGGAGTACAGCTGTCTTACTCCAACCAAGTTAATTATAGACGAAAATATAATCGTGATAATCCATACCTATTCTAGTATTCGAAACGTACCAGAAAGCTCGACTGGTTTTCGTCCAAACTATGGCAGAGTTAGCAACAAGATCCACCAATGTTAAATGCTTAGAAAGCGCCGGAGTCCTCGGTTAGTATAAATATTAGAAACTGATATCAACTCAATGCTACAAGGAAAAAAATAGTACCTAATCAAAACTCATAAGTATCTAATCCGAGGTAAGATTGTAATATTACTTTACATAGTTCCTACCTACCTACTCATTAGTTTACAAAGAGCAGTAATAGTTCTGTTGGAAGTGCTTCCACCTCGCATGCGTGAGGCACGTATACAGTTTCTAGTTAGCGCATACCAAATTGAGTTTTTGAAAATTCTACTACACATTTATCAAGTAAATGTACCACAACATCGCGAGAAACACCTGTTCTTATCACCCAAGTCCGGCGTGAGTGAATGGGTAATTCCAGGAATGGAATACCTCTGTTCTGTGCCCCTACTGACCAACTCCGGACCGATAAAGATATGACAAGATTATACGTGAAAGTATTTATAGTTATATTTTTAGTTCTATAAAAAAAAAAAATCTCACGCCTTTCATCCCCGAGGGGGTAGGCAGAGGTATTCCATTACTGGATATACCCACATTTCACGAGGTACATTGGACCCCTAAACGTGATAGGTGGTGAGCCCATCGCCGGACCGGGTCTGTTTACACATGTCTCAGAATTAATTCTGAGACCTGCGGGTTTCCTTACGATGTTTTCCTTCACCGTCGAGCTAGTGATAAATATGTACATTTATCTATTTATTAGTTCTATAAAAAGACAATAAGGGTAGTCTTTTTACGAATCAGACGTTCTGCCACCGTAAACCATCCCTGGACCCACTCGAACCCAGACAAAAAAAAAAAACATCACAATTTGTTCCGCCATTCTCGAGTTTTAGCGAGACTGACGAAAAGTATATAAGAAGATTTGAGATTTATAACAAACTAGCGACTCGCCCCGGTTTCCCACGGGTGCAAAGATACTAAAACCTTGCTCTTGAATCACTATAATAATATCTATTATAAAAAAAACGCATCAAAATCCGTTGCGTAGTTTTAAAGATTTAAGCATAGAAAGATACATAGGGATATAGGGACAGGGAAAGCGACTTTGTTTTATACTATGTACCTAGTGATAACAAGCGATAAATATAACATCTTATTATGTATTTGTAAGGCGTTCCCACCTTTCAAGCTTTTAACTTGTACCTACAATTTTATGGATTCGATCAGAGTTCCTGCGACCACTGCTGTCAGACCCATGCAGCACGGTTCGCCAGTGCGCCGTGGTGGCAGCCGCGCGACTCGGGGAACACGACGAGGGCGTCGCGAGACATCTCCTCAACGGTGGCATGGTCACCATCACGCTAGAAAACCTCAATAAATACAACGCGAGTATCTTTGTCTACAATGAGTTGATGGCCGGTCTGGTGGTTAGTTGTAGAGACTCAACAGAAAGGAAGCGAGTTCAATCTGCGTGTACCAGGCCAGGATAGTAGGTACCCTAATTGCAATATACCTACCTACATTTAATAATGTGAGCATGCTATTATAAGGTAGTAACTCATAAATTATTCGTTGCTTGTAGGTACCCATATGTTTAATACCTGGTCTATAGTAATGCTTATAATAACTGATACCTACTTGCGTTATGTAAGATTTTTTTTATTGATCTGACAGGTCTACTACAAGCGATCGGCGCTTTATCTTTTGAGAGCCGTAGCGAAGTGAGTTTTATCAATTTTATGAAGGTGACTAACTTCTTATTTAATTAGAGAATATATAATGTCGTCTATTTTGTCATTTCTCAGACATAACGAAGAGTTAGCATCAGCAGTGGTTCGCTTGGGCGCTTTAGAGCATATTGTATCTTGTTTGGAAGATTTCGATACACAGGTAATTAATTAGATATCTTTACAAAAGCTACGACATGGTGCGACGTAAATACTTTGAAATGTTCTTTACTTATCTAGGTGAAAGAAAATGCGGCATGGGCATTGGGCTACATCGGCAAACACAGCGAACAACTTTCAGGATTAGTAGTAGATGCCGGTACTCTGCCGCTTTTAATATTGGCATTCCAAGAGCCTGAGATGAGTCTTAAGCAGGTAATAAAATCTAAACATTGGCAAATATGGCTAAAAATACTATTTCCGGAATGTTCCCTGTTTTCTAGATTGCAGCTGGAGCTCTGGTCGACTTAGCGCAGCACAAACCTGAAGCTGTCGTGGATGCTGGAGCGATTTGTCACTTGGTACGAGGGCTTGAAAACCAAGATCCTAAGTTGAAGGTGTTTACTGCTTTAATTAGTTATTATTAGAAAAAATAGTAGATAATATTAGCATATTTCTACCGCAAAAAGTGGTTCTGTCCTAACTCGTAATGATATGCAACGATAAAAACATTACTGTCTTACAATTAACTTTAGCAGTAGAAAAGTTACTTCAAAGTTCTTTTTCACAACCAGTTTTGACATTGTGGTTACCTAGCTAAGTAATGAGGAAAAGAAGAACTGGTTCTAATCTCGCTCAAGGTAGGTATCCTAAGCTAAATCCGCGATCAGGAGACGCGCGCGGTCGATGTCGATGTACTATCGAAAAAAGTTCTGCCTGATACACCTAAGTGTCATTTTAGCGAGCAGCATCTTTTCCAACCCCGTGGCGAGAAAGCCCTCACTTAATAGTTAACAATGACAATTACAAAAAAGTGTTTCTTTCATGTTTATGACCATTTAGTGTCGATGAATGGATCGGAATATAAAAAAAAGACGGTTTTACTGGCTTCTCATTGCAACTCTAATTAGGGTCGGGGTAATAAAATTAGAGCTTACAAGCGACAATTCTTCCAAATGTATCAGGCTTAGCGTTTGCTAATAGTACCTATAAGTATCGATGTCACTGTATTACACGTCGTCGTCGCGTTGTTTTCGTATTCAAGATTTCGGTTACATAAAGGAAACTATGAAATGGAAAACTAGAACACAGACATCTCGGTCTCATTACAAATCATTAGGTAGGTTGATAAATGTTTTAATTAAACTTAGACCGTGTTTAAAACAGATGCTGTTGCTTTTTAACCGCCTTTAAAAATGGAGGAGGTTATCGTTCGACGGAATTACTTTTTTTTGTAGTAATTACTCGAATGTGGCTGGACCGATTTAGAAAATTCTTGTTTTGTTTGAACTTCCCAGATTATCCAATCATTGAGGAGAAAAGAAACTCTTGAAATACCTATTTTAGGCACTGCCTTAGCGATTTTTATAGTAACTCTTGTATTTTCTTTCGCAAAGTACCTACCATTTAGTGAAGTGGAACTGATGATTAAAGCTACAGATGGCCACTGCAAGTACCTACCCACTCAATAATAAGTATTTGACGGGTTGCGATTCGATTACCTTCATAAATAATTATTGTTAAGAAATTTAAAAAAAGTAAAAAAAATATAATTATCTTTAACATTACCTAATATCAAGGAAGCGACAACATCAGTCTAACTTAAAACAAGTTTGAACACTGTCTTGTACCTAAAACCCCGGTAGAGTTTAGATTGTACCACTAAGTGTAATGGCCATTTAGCGTAGCACCCTGTGCGCGCTGGGCGCAGTGGCAAGCGCCCGGCCGGAGCTGGCGGAGGCGGTGGTCGCGGGCGGGGTGCTTCCCCAGGCCCTACTGCACGCCGGGCACGACGCGGCGCCCGTGCGTCGCGCAGCCGCCTGCCTCATAAGGGACATCGTCAAACATTCTGTTGACGTAAGTTCCCTTTTACTTCCATTAGGTACTTTAGTTTATGCTGGCTGTTGCAGGTAATTAAGTAGTGGACAGTGTCTTAGCTTAGATTTATTTCTAACTAGCTGTTGCCCGCAGACGAGCGTGAACTTCAGTTTAAATCCGGTACACTTGGTGTGTTTTTCCGGGATGAAAAGTAGCCTACACCTAGAGGATGCATAACAGAATGTGCAAGTCGCAAGTGTAAACTATCCCTTTTTGATCACAATACCTACGCCGCGAAATGACTTTGAAGGATTACGCCTACACGTCCTTCCAAATTTATTCAGGAGCAGTGCACACTATGCACCAGTATAGCCATCTAGTAACAAAAAAACTCAATTTGGAACTTACAATCTTCTATATACATATATATATATAATATATAATTTAGCTAAATTCAACCCCTAAGGAGGTGAAATAAACGTGCGCGAGCAAAGCCGCGGGTAAAAGCTAGTATTATATACGTAGATTATTATTCAATATAATTTAGACGATCTAGAAGGGTAATTTCAGATGTAGGTACATATTTATAGTGAGAATTCAATTTATTTGAATTGACTAGTTAGAGCACCGGTCTGCCAACATCAAACATTTCAGCTGGCGCAATTAGTGGTGAACACAGGTGGTTGTGGACCGCTCGTCGAACTGCTCAGGGAGTCGGCGGGTGGCGCTCGCGTCCCCGCTTGTATGGCGCTGGGATACATCTCGGGCCAGTCAGACCAACTCGCTATGGCTGTTGTGGAGTCCAAAGTTTGTGTCAATACTTTACTAGCTTTTTAACCTGGTGAATTCTGTTTTCCGCTTTAGGATTGTTTTGCGAATCAATTTACATAGAAATAAATTTTGAAAGAATCATGCCAGTTCATTCTCCCTGCCTTCACTTCCCCCTGCTTCACCTCGGCTACGCCCTTGAATTTATAGCCTAGATATGCATACCTTCTTCCGTCATTTACTAGGATGATAGTGGTTGTTTATTTTTAGGCCATTCCCATGTTGGTGTCCATATTGCAAAATACCGAGGCTGAAGATGCAGAGCTGTGCGCAGCTGCGTGGACCCTTGGGCACATCGCAAAACACTCGCCGCAGCATAGTCTTGCTGTGGCTGTTGCAAACACATTACCTAGACTATTGCAGGTAAACTTCAGTATGCTGATACAAGTGGTATAGCTTTGACTTTATAAACAGGATAAGAGTAAAAACTATTATGTTTCAGTTGTACACTAACCCAAACTCTTCACCCGAGGTTCGAGCAAGAACATCTTGTGCATTGAAGCAAACATTGCAGTGCTGCTTGCACCGCCCAGCATTAGAACCCCTGTTGCATGCAGCCCCTGCCTGCATACTCAAATATGTACTGGCTCAGTATGCTAAGGTATGATATTGTTTACAGATCAGTACGTAGGAATACCAGCTTTAAAATATTTTTAAGTTTATTATGAGTTATAAATATCGCACAGTCTAACATCTTTATCACACTTTTCAAATGGATTTATAAATTAATTGCAGTCAATATTTTTGCAGACTACAGAATAGTAAATAGTCTTTAATATTAGTACACGGGCCCATCATCAAGGTTATCATCTTCTTCATCATAGTCTTCACCATTGTCAAAGTAATTATTAGCATAATCCGTTCCATCATCCATTTCATACTCTTGTTCCTGTTCATCTTCTACTTCTTCATCATCATTTTCAGTGTCTTTCTTTGTATTTTCCTCTTCTTCATTTGTTT
Source organism: Ethmia dodecea (assembly GCA_963855545.1). NCBI lineage: Eukaryota > Metazoa > Arthropoda > Insecta > Lepidoptera > Depressariidae > Ethmia > Ethmia dodecea. Next base: position 7,442,376 of record OY979449.1, read on the forward strand.
CCAAGGCTTTACTGGTCTCTTCCTGTGATTCCTTTTTCTCTAGTGTGTGTAATCGCTTAGAAATTTCTAAAGGGTCGTCAGGTTTGCGTTTACGCGTTAAAGTTCTACTTCGGGCCGCCTGTGGTCGCAACTCACTGGGCATGTTAACCCATACACAATCCAAAACTTTATTTTTCTTCGCATCAAGCGCTAACAGTTTATATTTATCGGAGTATCGCTCGACACCGTCTGTTTGGCTCTTCGCTTTCACGTACGCTGGAGACTCGTGTAAATATTCAATAAACTGGTCTTTTACAATCAGCATGTAGTCAGTTGCAGCATCACAGGGGAGCGGTAGGGGTTTCGCTTCTATTTTAGGAAATAAAGGAGGAGGCGCTAACGTTGGCACGCTGGTGTCCCCGCGAGCAATGCCAAGTGCCTGGAGTTGTTCTTGAGTTAAAGATAATCCACTCCCGCGGCCTCTGCCTCTCCCTCCCATTATTATTCTATATTAAACAGTAGAAAATTATATAAAATAACTTCACATCACACCTCACATGTAAATATAACCTAACCGTGTAACCGTGATGTAACATATAAAAGTTTTGTTTGTTTTGATTTTTTTTTCTTTTATCGCACAACTTATTTTGGACAGGCTAGAGTAGACCATACTGCCTCGTCTTCAGTTAAGTTTATAGACCGGGAGATAGTGACACAAATTATTTGGTCATTTGTAACAGTATGGCGGTTCTTCAGGGGTCTTAGTACGCAATGACAAAAAGAAAAATGATGGTCATAGCGCTGGTACCGGCGGCCCAATCGCGTGGGCGTTAGTCGAGCTCGTCGAATAAATTACGAGTGTCAAACGATTTGTACCACTAAAATTTTGGTATTTCCAGATAGTCCATAAAAAATAAGTAGGCGGTAGTGTCATGCCATACTTCTCCGGTGTGACTTACAGCCCGCCATACCGACGCGAATGCGTTAATTAAAAATAAAAAAATTCAACCATTTGTACCAGACTAATTTTTGCACAGTTAATCATCGTCGTGCAGCCATTTACGAAAATCACCATGCCATACTTTTCGGACGGTTCCAAATGGTCGCCATACCGCCAAAAATCAGCAAATTTTTTTTTCGACAACCGATTTGTAATAGTATTGCATTTGGATTTTTGGAAGGTAGTTGATAAAATGTGACCGCTATTATATTTGCCATACTTCTAGTAAGGAGAAAAAGTGCTGCCATACTTAAAAACTTAATTATTCGACACGTTTCAAACATACGACTGTACAATACGTAAAATATTTTTTTACAGCATGGGATCATTATATTCTGTTTGTTTGGATACAATTCTACCTACAAAAAATTATCCCGGATTGTAACCATGGGGCGGACGACTGTGAGACTTAAGCCAAGAAGTAAAAAAAAAAATTTGACGATTTGTACCAGTATGTCATTTGGATTTTTGGAAATTATATGATGCAATATGACCATTATTATATTTGCCATATAGAGGGAAAAAGGGGCAACATACTTGAAAAACTTGACTTTTCAACGGGTTTTCAAGGTGCAAGACATAAAATCATTTGTTAGAGTATGGCATCATTGTATTCAGTTCGTTTGGGTGAAATTCTACCTAAAAATAATTATCCCATACTGTAACCATGGGGCGGAAGATTGTCACACTCGAGCAAGATATAAATTAATTTAAAAAATAACCAAATTGTTACAATATGGCATTTCAAATTTTCGAAACTTGAACAAAAAGTATGGTTTGGGAAAATTACACCGTACATGTGAAAAAAAATTATATGCAATATCAATATTAATGCAGTTTATTCCGAAAGATTTACAAACTTTCGAGGTCATCTAAGCCGAGCGGTGGTAGCCGTTCAATATTATACAATATAAACATCTGGTTATAAGTCAAGATTGCCGCCACCTAGATCTTTGAAATTTTGTATTTATATTCGTTGAACCTCAAACTTACAGGAAAAATTAGTGCCATACTGTTACAAATCGTTCAAAATACGAATAAAATCTTACAATTAAAAAAAAAAATTATACACATTCGCCACCTCCCACAGGTATGGCATTATCACACTTCTATTTAACATAATTCAGGAGCCGTTCAAAAAAAAATTTAGGGTGGTACAAATCGTTTGGCAAAAAATAAATATTGCTGATTTTCGGCGGCATGGCGGCCATTTAAAACCGTCCGGAAAGTATGGCATAGTGATTTTCGTAAATGGCTGCACGACGATGATTAACTGTGCAAAAATTAGCCTGGTACAAATGGTTGAATTGTGTTTTTTTAATTAACGTATTGGCGTCGGTATGGCGAGCTGTAAGTCACACCGGAGAAGTATGGCATGACACTACCGCCTACTTGTTTTTTATGGACTATCGGAAAATACTAAAATTTTTGTGGTACAAATCGTTTGACACTCGTAATTTATCCGACGAGTTCGACTAACGCCCACGCGATTGGGCCGCCGGTACCAGCGCTATGTTTGCTACTATTTTTGTCATTGCGTACTAAGACCCCTGAAGAACCGCCGGGCTACTGTTACAAATGACCAAATAATTTGTGTCACTGTCTCCCGGTCTATTATCTTTAAATAGCTGTGCCTATTAGTCCATGCCTTAAAAAAAATACTGTGTCTTCGACACTTTCTATATCGAAATGCCACTTGATAATCGACAGTAAAACGATAGTGCACTTTTACTGAAAATTGAATCCCTTTGGGATTCACACAGTAAAATAAAAACATGACGTCATTCTTCTTCAGATTCCCACGAAAAAGCCTTCGTGGTTGCTTTCATTCATTCATTATTCCAACTTCCTTTTTTTTGAGGTGGTTGAAATAATTATTTAAATTTGAAATAATATTGTATTTAACACCTTTAGGTTTGGAAATGATTCTTTAAAGAGAATATAAATATTAGGACCAGGATTAAAAGTAGCATACCTAGAGCATACTAGGCTCTTCCGCGCGGTTTCACCCGCGTAGTTCGCGTTCCCGTGGGAATACGGATGACAAAATATAAACTATAATAAAACCATGCAAACCTACTTCACTACCTACTAAAGAAATGTCGGTTCAGTGACAGAATCAAATTTGTACTATCCCAGGACGTTTTCATAATGGCGATGACGGTGTTAGGTACGAGTAAGTACCTACGTTTTGTTTTTATCTCCAGATATTACCAAACGATGCAAGAGCTAGAAGATTATTCGTGTCCACTGGAGCTTTGAAGAGAGTCCAAGAAATAGACACTGTTCCAGGAACATCGCTAAAGGAATATATCAATATAATTAACAGTTGCTTTCCTGAGGAAATCGTAAGGTGATTATTAAGTCAAATCTTTGCAAGGTCCTAGTTATCTTCTAAATATTCTATTAGGTAGGTACCTATTCATCCAAAATCACCACGATTCCATATATATACCTACCTACTACACATATATACACTCCCGGACACATCTATCGGGCCACCTAGTGTTTTGTGAGCATGTGGTCCTCCGTACCACCTCTTAATTCTTTTCGAAAACCACCTAGAAGTAATGTGACGGTGATTGTGACCCTGATTTCTGCTATGATTTTGATTGTGACGGCTTCCTCGCAGAAGGATGGATCAAAATAGGTGGCACGGAGGTTCACATGCTTTGTCTATGGTTTTCAGACAAATCGTCGAATTCCAAGAGAATCACACCATGTACCGGCGAAATTAACATTTTAAACCAATGTGACGGAATATGTGACAGCTACAAACACATTCTTTACATATGTGACGCAATAGGGACAGAGAAATAAGCGATCTTTTTTTCAGAAGCATGTCTTGAGTTTGGCCACCATTTTAACGTCAAAAATCCTTTTTAAACATGCATATAAATAAAAACCTAACAGGAATTCGAAACCGTTTAGTCACGACAAATAGCTCATAATATTATTTCCATGACTACTTTATTCGTTTAAGAGAAAATTGGATTTGTCCATTACTATGGAAAGTCACTGTATAGGGTGACTATGATTTTGTTGGGACTGATTCAGAGTCGACCCTCTTGATTGAAAGTACTTCATACTGAAGTGCGGTAGGCACTTCGCAAATGGTAAAGAAGGGGTGTTTATTGTCTACCTACCAATATCTAAGTACCTATGTTTTATTTACAATAACTATATAGAATCGAAAATTTTAATGAAAATAAAGAATTCAATGAAAGACAGTAAGTTTTTATTATAATATTTATTGAAACATCTTGTAATGAATGATATATGAATACATGTACGACAAACGCTAAGCCTGATACATTCGGTAGAATTGTCGCTTGTAAGCTCAAACTTTATTACCAGGACCCTAATTAGAGTTGAACAATGAGAAGCCAGTAACACCGTCTTTTTATTCCATTCCCACCCATTCGACACAAAATGGTCATAAACATGAAAGAAATACTTTTTTTTTGTAATTGTCATTGTTACTATAAGAGAGGGCTTTGTCGCAAAAATGACCCTTGGGTGTATCAGGCAAAAGTTTTAAATAATAAGTGGCTGGTTAATTAAAAAATATATATATAATCTCACGCCTTTTATCCCCGAGGGGGTAGCCAGAGGTATTCTATTACTAGATATACCCACATTTTACGAGATATATTGGACCCCTACACGTGATAGGTTAGTTATTAAAGTTGAAAATACCTACATAGACAAAATAAAAAGAATCTACTCTTTTTTTTGTCTATACATCTTACTGCTCATATTATGACGATTATTTCACGTTTAGGGGTTCAAAAAATATCTGTTGAAAGGTGGGTATAACCTCTGCCTACCCCCTCGGGGATATAAGGCGTGAGATTATAAATTTATTACTAATAAATTGAATTGTGCGAATGTCGATCCAGAGTTATTTACTATAACATAAATTGTGTCGATAATTATCTAATTCTTATAAATAAAAATCTCACGCCTTTTATCCCCGAGGAGGCAGAGGTATTCTATACATACATACATACAGCTCACGCCTTCTTCCCACAGGGGTAGACAGAGACGATGGATCGCCACTTTGCCCGATCTTTGCACACTTCCCTCGCTTCCTTCACACCCATAAGCCTTTTCATGCACGCTCTTTTATTCTTTGCACTCTTGACACCAGATTTTTGAAGGACGTCACTAATTTGATCCATGAACGTCTTTCTGCGGCGTCCTCTTGCCTTGTATCCTTCAACATTTGCACCATAAATCTCTTTCGTTACTCTTCTTTCGTCCATACGTTCTAAATGACCAAACCAGCTTAACATGCCCTTTTTTATCCTTGTCACTACATCTTCTTTCAAACCACACTTCTCTCGTATATCCGCATTCCTCACTCTATCACACAATTTTACTCCACACATTTTCCTCAAAGACCTCATTTCCACTGCGTTCACCTTGCTTTCATGCTTCTTTTGCCACACCCAACATTCACTGGCATACATCAGCGTCGGGACCAGAACAGCGTTATGCATAGCCATCCTTGCCTTGTTAGACATGACCTGGCTACTCACGAGGCCATTAATTCTTATACTTTCTTTAAATATTTCTTTAGCTTTATTTCAGTTTACCATTACAGCGTCTTTATTCGTTTTTTAAATTATTATTATTCGTTGTATCAGTGCTGTCAGCAGCAAACATTCTTTTGAATTTAGAGCCGATGAGAGTTCAATTTTTTTTATTTATAGATGAATGTCCTAAGGTGATCTAAGACATTGGTCACCCTAATTCGTGTATATGAAAAATTCATTCACGTTTTTCTTAAAAAATAATGAAGTAGTCGTGGAAATAATATTATGAGCTATTTGTCGTGACTAAACGGTTTCGAATTCCTGTTAGGTTTTTATTTATATGCATGTTTAAAAAGGATTTTTGACGTTAAAATGGTGGCCAAACTCAAGACATGCTTCTGAAAAAAAGATCGCTTATTTTTCTGTCCCTATTGCGTCACATATGTAAAGAATGTGTTTGTAGCTGTCACATATTCCGTCACATTGGTTTAAAATGTTAATTTCGCCGGTACATGGTGTGATTCTCTTGGAATTCGACGATTTGTCTGAAAACCATAGACAAAGCATGTGAACCTCCGTGCCACCTATTTTGATCCATCCTTCTGCGAGGAAGCCGTCACAATCAAAATGATAGCAGAAATCAGCGTCACAATCACCGTCACATTACTTCTAGGTGGTTTTCGAAAAGAATTAAGAGGTGGTACGGAGGACCACATGCTCACAGTGTTTTATGTTTTGACGGTCCCGAGCTAAAAATAAATGTTAGGTGGTGCAATAATTTGGTATGCAGTTTTGAAGCTGATATTTTATTGGTCAACCTTTTGGTATGTTTTTTTTTAATTTCGAATTCAGAACTGTGAAAAGAAATAAGAAAATTCGAGTCTGTTCATTGTTTTCAACGATGCAAGGGAGGAGAAAACTTTTTTATGTTTCTGATTATTGGTTCAATAATATGGCTACTGCAAACTTTGAGCCAGTTTTGACCAAAAAATATGGGTACTCGGCCTGAAATTGCCGCCAAAGGTGTAGCACTTCTGCAGGCCGGGCATAGCCAAAGAAATGTGAGTGCACAACTGAATTTAAGCCGTACTACTGTCAGAAGAGTAAACGTGTGACAACGTTTTTAGCTAGACCGTCAAAACTTAAAACACTAGGTGGCTCGATAGATGTGTCCGGGAGTGTATATTAAATTGTGAAAAAACATAATTGTTTTAAATAAATTACCGTCTAAAATGAGAGATACAAAATACTGGAAGGAAAGCTCTGTTTATAAAAAACATTTAAATGAAGAACCTATACTTACCTACTTATATAATTGTTTTTTATGACTAGGTATTATACACCTGGGTACTCGGATTCGCTACTGGATAGAGTTGAAGCGTATACGCCACAGGTAAGATTTCTGGTCGTAATGTAGTATATATTACATACCTAGGGACGTTATGGTCAAGGTAAGAAGGTCTTATGAGCCATTTACACGAGGGCAATCCACTAAGACTGCATACAAAAAAAACTTGAGGACAGTGGAATGGATTGTCTTCAAGTTTTTTTTGTATGCAGTCTTAGTGGATTGTCTTACTGGATTGCCCTCGTGTAAATGGCCCATTAAGCCGAGGTCTACAAACATAACATGTGATCTGAGGTATTCTTATTTATTTCCCGAGTGAGTATACTTTTTTCTGCCTGGAGAGATAAAAAAAGTAGGTAGTTTAATTACATTTGATCAACTAAAATTGCTACCTAATATTTCAGATACCGGAGTTATTTACAGACAGAGTGCCTAGTGATTGTCAAAGTGAATTAACTACAGAAAATGCAAACTAAATTGTGCTTTAGAACATATTTTATATAATAAATATTTTACATTATATGTATTTGTCATTGGTGCAACTGCCATCCGTCCGGAATTCCCCGGATTTGTCCTAGTTTGAAGGGCGTCCGGGGGCCGTCCGGCAGGGGTTTTTGGAAAGAGTCCGGGTATAACCCGGACACTTTTGTTGTCAGGGGAAATCCATTTTTTTATAGATAAATAGACGAAAGAAAGAAACTCGTTAAACATACACACGGTTTCTTCTCTGATCAAAATCAGGTATAGTTTCAAGGACCTGAGTTGTTCCGACTTTCGGGAAGACTAAAAATACCAAAATAAGTAAAAAAAAATGATCTCGTTAAAATTAAATTTTTTGGCAGTTACATAAGTACTTTTAATTAATAATCAATAAATATTACATGGATTCGCCTACCTAACTAGGTGACTGAAAATATCATTGGAGTAGTTAATTTTAAAATTATAAAGTATTACAATAATTTCTGAGGTAATAATAATATTACCTCAGAAAGAGTGTTTCATTTTATTAAAAATGTCTATTATTTGTTGCGGTTACATACGTACTTCATTCGATTGTAATAACAAGTTGTATGAAAAAAAAACTCAAAAATTTGTAGCAAAAAATATTTTTCATAGGTGTCCGGGGAAAAACCCATATTTCGCCCAAATGTCCGGGATTTTTGCCGTGTTTATCCGGCGTCGGCAATTTAGGTGATGGCAGCCCTAGGTGCTACCACTCTGTGAATCTGATATTGGGATCTCACTGTACAACTTGGAATAGGTAGGTATCCAAAACATCAAAATAAATCAATCGAAGGCAATGATGTTAAATACTCTACCTACCTAATACCTCTTTTTATATTTAACATCATTGATCGAAGAATAAATAAATTAATAATTTTTATGTAGGTGGGTCAGGTTACAGCTGAGCGAGCGAGGCGGAAAAGCAGTTTTTAAAAAACGTTCAAACAGCTAAGTTTTTGTAAACCATTTATATCACGAGCGCATCCGTGTTTCGGAAGGCACGATATACCGCTGGTCCCGGTTTTCGTTGGGTTTATGAACGATGAAGTCTCAAGCCATGTCAGATTCGTAGATACCTTGGAGGCAAAGAGGTTGGAAGAAAATCATTCTCTTTCCTATAGAGTGCTAATGTAGGAAAGCTCGACCTAGTGAATCCTCGCCAACTTTCGGTTGACAGACCGTGTATTTAGACGTGACGGCTGGTTTGACATGCCATATTGAAAGTCGGATCGAAACAAGCTCTCGGTTTTGACAAAAATATGCCCGCTTGCGTCGTTGTTTGGTGCAGAAACTCCACATAACAGTAAATTCGCAGAAATCCTATTCATGCATCACCTATCACCATTAAGTATTTTCCTATTCAAACTACACCACAAAAATATATTTGAGTTTTTATCCATTAATATTTCCTTAGTGCTTGACAAAAAGTATAAAATAATTTTATGTCGATAAAATTTGCTATATTTTTACCAAAATAGAACTGAAATTATAAATGATTTTCAGATTTACAAAAGATTCCAACCTCAAAAAAAAAATTTGGTTTAAATCTACAGGCAAGGCTGAAAATTGATTGACATCAGAACCTTGGAGCCCCGGAGCTACAGAGCTGGCAAGTGGCCTAAATTATTGTAGTGAAAATGTAGTAGCCAAAAACACATCTCTTTGAATTTGTAGTTCTATAGTTCTGGAGTTATTCGACCTGAAAGCTAGAAATCATCAGGTCGGTGTGGCCCCGAGATCTCAGTAATTAGGGCAGTAACGGACGTTTGCTCTTAGACAAAGTTATTGTTATATTTAGGTAGTAGACAGAAAAACAAAGAATATAATTCGTAGTTCGATATTTTGACAGTAATTCACGTTTGAAGTGCGTGACAATCAGGTCCCTGTAGCCCAGTGTTTTCTCTGAAACGAAGCATCCTAGCATAGTATGTTGTTTGAGTAAGTTTCTGTAGCTCTCGATTTAGGAATTCGTATGGAGCTAGTTTTTTATGTAGTTCTACGGTTTACGAATAATTCAGGTCGGAAGCTCCGAAATGACAGCTAACCTCACTCATTACATCTTTGGAATCAAACAAGCTAGCGAAACAGAAACTTACACAACGATTTATTATCTATCGAATAATAAGTGTGCAAAATTTCATAGAGATCCATGCAGTATCTGTAAAGGAATCTAATATAAACACATTCGGTACCTTTATCTGTACAATTGAAGAGGGTGACCATACATTTTATGTTAAAAAGGAAAAATATTCGAGCACTGAAATTTGATGGTCAAAGTAAGTATGATATGACATCAAATAGTAGGTATTTATTGAAATTTGCACTCCGGTTGTTTATTCGTAAGTTTTAACATTAAGTAAATAAATAACTAAAAATAGTAAACATGGTTTTTTATTGAATTATTATACCCATGGTGGTTTTTTCTAGATTGTGGTTTGGCTAATTGGTCGAACTAAACAAAGTCCATATATTATGGTATAAAGTAGTTACCTACTACCCACAGTTTCTTTTGTGCAGAGGAATAAAAAAGAGTTGTTCATCTGATTTTCTATATGTATACATATAATAAAACTCTTACGGGGCCGTGTCTGTACATTAAATATTTTTGAAAATTTTAACGGTAGTGTATATAGTTATCGATATAGATGCCGAAACACCATTTTTTGGAATTTTTGTCTGTCTGTCTGTGGTTGTGCACGCATCACTCAAAAACTACTGGACGGATTTTAATGAAATTTGGTATAGAGATAACTGAGTACCCGGGTCAACATCTAGGGTACTTTTTATTCCAGGAAAATATCTCATTCCCACGGGAAAATATAAAAACTGGTTAAAAAGAGAAATACATACTACTCCGAAACGATAACCCCTAGAAACTGGAAAAATAGTATGAAGGTGTCGTAGGAAACCGGTATGAAGGGATTGTTTGAATTTCCCACGGGAACGGGAATAAACTGAATCCACGCGGGCGTAAGTTTTAACATTAAGTAAATAAATAACTAAAAATGGTTTTCATAGTTATTTATTGAATTCAAATACCCATGGTGGTTTTTTTAGATTGTGGTTTGGCTAATTGCTCGAACTAAACAAAGTCCATATATTATGGTATTTAAAGTAGTTACCTACTACCTACGGTTTCTTTTGTGCAAAGGAATAAAAAAGACTTGACCATGTGAGTCTTAAAAAAAATTTAACCAAGGGAAATACTTATTACTTTTCTGGGAGTAACATTTTTCCACTGGAACGGGACTGACGCGAGTGAAATTATTAGGCGCCGCTAGTTTAATATAAACTTCAAGCAGGTTCTACTAATTTGAAAAATGTGGGCCATTGATATATTAAGTGATGTTTTAGCAACTATTTAAATACCTCGTGATACGAGGTAATGTTTAAACTAACCCATACCCAAAATCACGTGTATTTTTTAGAGTCTCTAAAACAAATACTGGAGAGCCAAGCTCGGGTGTTGTATACCTGCTTCGTAATAATAATACTTATATAATTATTGACTGCTACACATGACACTTATTTTTATAACTAGCGGATGCCCAGTGGCGTTGCCCGCGTGGATTCCGTTTATTCCCGTTCCCGTGGGAATTTCCGAAAATCCCTTCATAGTGGTTGCCTACAACATATTTAAGACACCTACATACCAAATTTCATATAGCGGGTCCCAGCGGCGTTTTCCCGCGTGGATTCAGTTTATTCCCGTTCCCGTGGGAAATTCCAAAAATCCCTTCATACCGGTTTCCTACGACACCTTCATACTATTTTTCCAGTTTCTAGGGGTTATCGTTTCGGAGTAGTACGTATTTCTCTTTTTAACCAGTTTTTATATTTTCCCGTGGGAATGAGATATTTTCCTGGAATAAAAAGTACCCTAGATGTTGACTCGGGTACTCAGTTATCTCTATACCAAATTTCATTAAAATCTGTCCAGTAGTTTTTGAGTGATGCGTGCACAACCACAGACAGACAAAAATTCCAAAAATTGGTGTTTCGGCATCTATATCGATAACTATATACACTACCGTTAAAATTTTCAAAAAATATTTAATGTACAGACACGGCCCCGTTAGAGTTTTATTATATGTATAGATATAGAAAATCAGATGAACAACTCTTTTTTATTCCTTTGCACAAAAGAAACTGTGGGTAGTAGGTAACTACTTTATACCATAATATATGGACTTTGTTTAGTTCGACCAATTAGCCAAACCACAATCTAGAAAAAACCACCATGGGTAGGTATAATAATTCAATAAAAAACCATGTTAACTATTTTTAGTTATTTATTTACTTAATGTTAAAACTTACGAATAAACAACCGGAGTGCAAATTTCAATAAATACCTACTATTTGATGTCATATCATACTAATTTCACCATCAAATTTCAGTGCTCGAATATTTTTCCTTTTTAACATAAAATGTATGGTCATCCTCTTCCATTATATACAGATAATGGTACCGAATGTATTTATATTAAATTCCTTTACAGATACTGCATGGATCTCTATGAAATTTTGCACACTTATTATTCGATGGATAATAAATCGTTGTGTCAGTTTCTGTTTCGCTAGCTTGTTTGGTTCCAAAGATGTAATGAGTGAGGTTAGCTGTCATTTCGGAGCTTCCGACCTGAATTATTCGTAAACTGTAGAACTACATAAAAAACGGGCTCCATACGAATTCCTAAATCGAGAACTACAAAAATTTTCTCAAACAACATACTATGCTAGGATGCTTCGTTGCAGAGAAAACACTGGGCTCCACCGTTCTGATTGTTTTTAGAAAGAGTGCAAAATTCTATTAAACCGTAGAACTACATAAAAAACTAGCTCCATACGAATTCCTAAATCGAGAACTACAGAAACTTACTCAAACAACATACTATGCTAGGATGCTTCGTTTCAGAGAAAACACTGGGCTACAGGGACCTGATTGTCACGCACTTCAAACGTGAATTACTGCCAAAATATCGAACTACGAATTATATTCTTTGTTTTTCTGTCTACTACCTAAATATTATTACAGTAACTTTGTCTAAGAGCAAACGTCCGTTACTGCCCTAATTACTGAGATCTCGGGGCCACACCGACCTGATGATTTCTAGCTTTCAGGTCGAATAACTCCAGAACTATAGAACTACAAATTCAAAGAGATGTGTTTTTGACTACTACATTTTCACTACAATAATTTAGGCCACTCGCCAGCTCTGTAGCTCCGGGGCTCCAAGGTTCTGATGTCAATAATTGATTGACATTTAGTACGTCATCTCATACTTCGCCCCCCGCACCCCGATTGGGGGGACTACAAGCGATTGCGAATGCCTCGTGGTCCCCCCAGGGGAACATTACAGGGGGACCACGAGTCCGGAGCGGATTTTTGGTTTAAGTGGTTTTCATAGTGTTTTTAGAGAACATTAGCAGTCGATAGGAGAGATAAACTTTCTTTTAACGTCTGCTTGGAGGTCTTGAAAAAGTCTGCCCACTTAGGTAAAATCTTGGGCAAAGGGGTCGGGTGTTTTACAAATTAAACAATTTTTTTTTTAAAAAACGTAAAAAACTATTAATTCAATACTTGGTATTACCCCCCCTAGCCCTAATTACAGCTTTTCATCGACTTTATTAACTTTTTGACGGTGTCTCGAGGAATGCCGTCCCACTCGTCCGACATTTTGTTGTCATAAATATCACGTGTAGTTTTTGTAAAATTGGTGTTTGTGTGCGCAGTGAAACGTTGAGTTGATTTAGTAGCTGTGCAAGTGGACCTCTTAGATCTGAATAACCGCCAAGAACTCCGCAGGTTTCTGAAATAAGAATACTTATAGAGAACTTGTATCCAAACAATAGTAATTATTAATACTAATGGTTTATATTGTGGGTCAGTCACATTTGAATTCTTCAAAATAATTAAGATATATGCTTGTCAGATTAGATCATCATGTAAGTCTCCCATTGCACAGACAATAAAAATATTAGTATGACTTAAATTTTGGACAGTTTTGTATTGTATTGTGTATAATACCTATTATGCTCTTTATACTTATCCCCTTTACAAATTTAGAAAAACATTTTTTTCAATAAATAAACACGCATTATATTTACAACTCGATGACATGCTTGGAAGTTTTCCTAACATTTCAGTGCATTGTAGATATTGTAGTATATTATACATATCAAACTTACTAGTTATGTAACAGGTCTTTGTTATGATCGAGGTTCTTTGGTCACCCCCAAAAAATCTGAAATAAATAGGAAGTGTTAATTTTGTTATGCGTGAAAATAATGAGGAAGGGACTATTTTTTGCTCAGTTTTACCATACCATACTTTCCCCACGATTTAGTGAGCCAGGGATAACTAGATAATCATCATATTAATTGAAAATACATGGAAAAATATAAAGGTAGTGCCATACCTGTCCAGCAAGACGATTGTGGGTTAGTAGATCACCTTCTTATATACAACACGACAACTGGAAAGAAGTTTTAAACTGTTAAAAATGGTTTATTATTATTATTAAAAGTAATTTATATAACTGTTTTTCAGTAGTTACCATACCATATATTCCCCATGATTTAGTGAGACAGGGATAACTAATTTTATCATCATTTCAGTCACAAGTAAAAAACTTTTTCTTGTAAATTTGAGTTTCAGCACTTACCCATTTCAATCCGATTCATTGGTTGACTGATGAAGTATCTGAAGGTACCTGCAAAAAATAAACAGAAATAATGTTAGATATTGTAAACTAATAATAATTAAATATTTTTTTAATACATTTGTGTCAGTGAAAATCTTTCATCAAAATAATATGATATATGCTTGTGTATAACATCATTTAAGAAATATAGATTAAATTTGAGGGGCCTGTTGGCTCAGTTGGTAGGGACCCTGCGCGTGCCTTCTGAGTCGAAGGTCGCAGGTTCGATCCCCGCTCGGGGCCAACATTTGTGTGTATAAACATGTCTGTTGGCTTCGTGTCTGGTCGTTTAATATTTAAGTATGTTTATCATTTGTTTAGTACCCATAGTACCACAACTATTGTTTAAAGAAATTAAAAGCTTTATATCTACACTAATATTATAAAGCGGAAAGATTTGTATATTTTGTAACAAATAAACTACTTTTCCGATTTTAAAAATTCGTTTACCAATGAAATGCTTACTTTTGTAGAAGTTACATAGGCTACATTTTATCCCCGCATTCACTCAACACATTGGTTCCGACCGGGGCGCGGATGATATAACTCGCATCATAAACATGCAACATTGAAACTGACATCTTCATTTAGATACAACTTACATTTCAAAAAGGTTAATGTCCCTTCAGTTCATATGATGTTGACTGTCAAGTATATGGCTGCATAGCTGGCACAGTAACCTAAAATGAGAATAAAAAATACAAAATTCTTTTCAACCAGTTAAAAATATATATAACTATTAAAGATTCAGATACTATCAATCATCAGAATTCAGATAGGGGCGATACTATACGTCATCATTAAAAATAACTATATATTAGCAAATAGTACTCTGTATAGTAGATTACATACCTTTCTCTAACCTTATATGTAGACAGTTGTACCAATCTGTAATAAAAACAGGCATATGAAAATCCGAGGGCTGTTTAAGGAAAATTCTTTTTTTTTTCAAATTGTTTCAGTAACGATCGATCATCAAACTACAGCTAGGGGCGATACTATTAGTCATCATTTTAAGTACCTACTTTATTTTACATCTATTCAAGACAATTATGTGAAAAGTAATAAAAACCTTTCTATATAAGGTATCACTAAATCACTCAACACTGGTTCCGACCGGAGCGCGGGTGATATAACTCACATCATAAACATGAAACTGACAACTTCATTTAGATACAACTTACATTTCAAAAATCTCTATTATCTTTCACTAGAGCTAGTAAATACTTCAACACCCTCCATCATGGAGAGGTAATGTCGCTTCAGTTCATATGATGTTGACTGTAAGGTATATATATGGCTGCATAGCTGGCACAGTAACCTAAAATGAGAATAAAAAAATAAAAATTCTTTTCAACCACAGTTAAAAATACATATATTATAATATATAACTATTAAAGATTCAGAGACTATCAATCATAAGAATTCAGATAGGGGCGATACTATACGTCATCATTAAAATAAGTATGTATTAGCAAATAGTACTCTGTACAGTAGATTACATACCTTTTTTCTAGCCTCATAAGGTGTCACCAGAGTTGTGTTAATCTGTAACAGACAGGCATATGAAAATCCAAGACCTATTTATAAAACAAATATTTTTTATTGGAAAATTGTTTCAGAAATGATCAATCATCAAACTACAGCTAGGGGCGATACTTTTAGTCATCATTTTAAATATATTTTTCATCAATTTTGTTAGGGCTTATTCCACCCACAACATGCAAATTTTGAGGATGAGATTGCGATACAGGAAACAGCATCTTTATAAAAACCAATGATTAAAGCATTGCGAATCATAATATCCACTTTTAATTACTTTGAAAAATCGTAGCTTGCATGCTAACTTACCTTGATCTCTTCTGTAAAATACTGGCAATTCTCTGATTTATTACCACCTGATAACAATAAACATTTTTAGTTAAAATAATTTGTGATATAATGAGTTACTGTACTTATTTATTTACATTAAATATTTGTCACACTCAACCCTTAAATGTAAGGATATAAAAACCAGACATCTTACACGGAGTGTGTTAATGTTCCTAACCAGAGTCACGCATGCCAGTTGTTATCAGGCACACATCGGCTTTGGTAGGGTATCTACAAGCTGTAGAAAGTAGAGCATTTCATCTAATGGACAACATAGAATAGGAATTTTTAGTCAATTCAAATGATTTATGTACTTTTTTAAGAGCTGTCAAAACGAAAATTTACAATGGAAATTGTACAGAGTACTGACTTTGTGACATGATTTTTAGTACTCAATTGTATCATTATTGCATTTTATGTTATTTAAAAATTTGCTATTATTATAATGCATTTTTAGATGTGTTTTGGGTTAAGCTTTTGGAATAGTGATTACTTCCAATTTCACTTCGATACAGTGAAATACCAAGCAGCATGCATAAATGTAACACTTGCTGAAAGGCAGTCTGCATACATTTTGTGTTATACCCTGCACAGTGCTTACTAGTCTAAAAAGATTTTGTGCGATACAAATTTGTCGTAATATGCGGCAGGCCTAAGCATAAGGTAATCAAAATATGTACATAATACCTATCACACTGTGGACAAGGAATAAAAGTATCTAAAGATGTATCTGTAAATTAATTTGCAAAGTACGTCCAATAGATAGGGGATTCACGTAAATGGCACAAATCAAGAAAAAAATTATACTAAGCAATCATAAATACTCCACATTGAAAACTCACCATTCTTGGAAATAAATGATGAAATTTAGGATTTAAACATGTGATGTGCGATTTTGACCTAAAATTCATCATTTACAAGGATGACCCATTGTTCAGTAGTAGGCTGTTGTGTTGATGAAGAGCCTGTAGACAAATTAGATATTTATAGTACTTTTCATAATTGTTTCATGGAAGTTACATGTTATAACAATTTCAGTAAAATTTGGTAAATTTGAAATCACATAAGATTCATACGAACGAGACTATAATTTTCATCATCATATTGATTGAGAAATGTGTGAGCAACATACCTTAGGTATGTAAAAAACCAGAGTAAATTACACAGAAAATGACAAATAATATAGAGATCTTTAAACCCACCTTGAGGTTCTATTCCTGCATGGTGAATGAAATCTGCAAAGTAACAAAAAACATTTAAAAATCACAAGTAATGCGATATGGGATAATTTAGTAACAGTTACATATTTTCAGTTTTAAGGTGGTAAGTTTGAAATCATTTGGTTCATACGAACGAGACTATAATATTATTCATCACAGTCGGGAGATGAGACGCATAGGTTTTAGAAATTATTATCATCGAAAACACACCTTTTGAGTGTCTTAATGCTGTGAGGTTACCTGAAACATGAAAAGGATTGAGTAAAGAAAAAACACCACATGTTCTACAGTGCTCATAAAACTCACCTCATTTTATCAAAAGGACAGTGAATTATATTACTAACAACACATGTGATTTTAGCTTATAAGTAATTCTTTATTTGACCTGTCCTTTGATAAATAACACTTCACAAAACAAGAATTACTTCTTTGCGGGTTTTTTGGCGGCGGGTTTCTTGGTGCGCGGCTTCTTCACTGCACCCTTAGGGACCTTCTTCTTGCCGAATGTGCCGCTTCGCGCCGCCTTCAGCGTCAGGCTCTTGAATACAGCTGTCCTCGCACGATTCCTCTTTACGCGTGCTGATGTAAGCTTGAATCTGTCGTAGTCCGTCATCTGAGCACGCGTCTCTTTGTTAGCGAGCTTTTGTGCCCATTGGCTTTCGGCCCACTTCTCATTGAGTTTAGCATCGGTCCATGCTTTCCTCACAACACGTGTGGGCGCTGTGAACGGGTACTTGAGGCGGAACTTGGTGAGATGGAGCTGGTTCAGGCGGATCTGTCGGCGGGGTACACCGCTGCCGGGGCCGTCAACTAGGGCACGCGTCTGGTCAATAATGTCTACCACGCTCACTAGTTTTCCCTTCAAGGGACCATCAGCTACCAGGGCAACGCGCCCCGGCTCTACGTACCGTGCGAAAGGCATGACGTCCTGAAATTATACAATATCCAAAGTTAAATACGACTACGCGAGAACAAACTTGTAAGGAATTTATGTTATGAAAAGGTTTGTAAATAAAATATATTTGCCGACTGTCAAAAAGGCACGATTTAGTTAAAATACCAAAAATCACTTCAACTTCCGAAAATACACAGTATACCGATTAAATTTACGATTGGGAATATGTTAGAAACACATCTAATACTTAGATTCGAATGGATAAATATAATTTCTAACCTTACAACGTCTTCACAGACTCAATGGACTCGCAAAAAGAATTTCCGGTTCAATTTGATATCGTTCCGTTCATTCATTTCGACAATAAATGAATGTTGCCGTATTTAAAAATCTCTCCCAAGTCAAGTCATGGCTATGGATACAAATTCTTCAGTCATAAACGTAAAATGCTTGCCACCTCATAATTCTTTTCTAGAACCACTTAATTAAGGATTGTGACGGAGATGAAAAAAATTCTAAATTTATGGATGAGACTTCTTATTTATGCTACTATTTTGATTGTAACGGCTTCCGCGCAGAATAATTAATAAAAATTGGTGGACCGGACTACATTCTTTGTCTATGGTTCTCACTCAAATCGCCGAAAGATAAATCGGGTAAAGACTTGGTTAAAGGTTTAGAAATACTGAAGACGAGGCAGTACGACTTTTGATCCTAGCCTGTCCATAAAAAATTTTTAATACGTTACGTACGCGGTAAATTTAAAAGTTACTCTATGATTTAAATGTTGCTGAGCAACGTAATCAAAACACATCCAAAATACATATTATAGTTTTTATTGCTGAAAAAATGCGATTGAAGTATACTAAAACTTTATTGGAAGCGCAGGTACGTATTTATGTAATAAATTCAGATAGAAGTAGGCAACATTTAGCGCATATTTCATATGTACAAAAGACGAAAAATAACATTTTCATAGGAGCACGAGAGTCCCATAGCGGACATTAGCTGGTCCCCAAATAATGTAAAGCTAGCAGTAGCAACATGCGAACGAGTGGTTCTGCTATTTGATCGCGAAGGAACCCGGCGTGATAAATTTGGCACCAAACCGGCCGATTCGGCCGCTGGAAAGAAATCTTATATTATCACAAGTAAGAGCCTATACCTACATAGTATTAGCATTTCTCTAGAGTGTTTCTACATTAAGGTTTTAAAGGGCATCAAAGTAAGTTCTTGTGTCCTAGGAAATAATTTTGAGGAAAGTTTTTAACATTCACTTTATAAAGTAGGTAATCAAGCACTGAGAATATAGGTATCTATTTAGAATTGTAGGGATAGCTATATTATTATTATATTTTATTTATGCTAGATTCATCCAACGAAAAGCAAGGCTCATTCTGGTATTACCTACTTACATTGGAAAATAATATAGAGTTTTTGCGATTTATCGTTGTGAAAATGGGTCAGCGCACAAAGCGACGGAAAAGACTGGAAAGCGGCGCAATCCGAGACGGGATTTTTTGTAATGTTCGAGTTTATAAGTATGTAAACTCCAAAGAATATAAGTACCTACTCGTGAAAAGAGGGTGTTTCCAGAAATGGAATAATAATAATAATAATTTTTTTTCTATTCTCGTTTAATTTATACCTATATATTTGTATATGTACCTAATAGTATGTAGGAGTATGTTCAATAATATATAGTGCACCGTATACCCTAGTTCTAAACTCTCAGTTTCATCCATCCTAAGGTTGTCTGGAGCGATTGCTAAAAGCGATAAGACCGCCCATTGTACTTTAGTTAATGTTGGTATCCATATTGTGTTGTTTTTGGTGTACAATAAAGAATTATTGTATTGTATTGTACGGGAAACAATTTACAATTATACATACGGTTAATCAGTCGCAAACTAGGCAGAGCCTGTATCTACTATAGGGTACCTACTAAATAACTGATAATTGATAAACTAACTTAAATAAATATTAAATACTTAGACACAAAGCCAACAGATATTGGTTGGTTGGTCCCAAGCGGGGATTGAACCCGCGACCTCTGACTCAAAAGGCAGTGTCACTGCCAACTGAGCCAACGAGCCCGTCAAAATATAACTCTGCCTTCCCCTTGCGGATAAAAGGCGTCAGATTATTTATTTATGTAGGTGTAACTAACCACTCTACTTATAATTTACACCAATAATATGTACTTAGTAAGTGACGCAATGACGGTAAGAGTAGGTACAGAGTGTGCGGTATTATAGCTTTAAGCAATTTCTTCCAGACACCCAGTACCTACATAGATAATAAACAACGCGTAACAGAAAAAGCGCAATTCCTCATACATCCCAATTACTTAGTAAAATTATAAATATAAAAAAAAATTATGCAATCGAACTTTAGTTTTGTCTAACCAATTTTCTTAAATATCGATCAATAATAGCACGATTTCCATAGAAAGCACTAAATTCAGCTACGCTAATTAATTTTTCAGTAAAATTTAACACATATTAAAAATAGCTGAAATCGATTAAGTAGTCGATACTGAACAAACTAATTTCAGGAATTGCTTATTCTGTTACATATTGTATAAGTAATACCCAAACTTACGATTGCTAAATTATATAAGTAAAATTTAATAAATGATTTTAGGTATAGCATTCAGTGACAACTCCGAGCTTCTAGGAGTTGCCCAAAGTGATAATATGGTGTTCGTGTACCGCGTGGGCGCCGACTGGAGCGGCAAGAAAGTAATTTGCAACAAGTTCCCACTGTCTGGGGCGCCGCTACAGCTGTTGCCTGCAGATGTCGGCTTTTACACTGGCACCAGTGACGGAAAGATACGGTAATAATGAAAGGGGTTATGCTACGAAAATTTGATAGCGTCCACATTAAAGTTTTCCCCTTCAGGGTTGCGAGTTCAAAGTCGATGTAGGTATAGGTATACCTACAACAAACACTTGCGCACTTAAGTGGATTGATTATCTTGGTCACAGAAGATGTTATTATAACATATTATAAAATACATTTAGTAAGAACGTATATATAGGTATTTATGAAATTTTACCTTCTGTTCGTTCGCTGTACCTACCCAGTTGAAAACTACAAACATTAGTTCATAGTATGGATAGGTAATAAATCCTTACCTACTCATATTCTAAAAGCGAAAATAAGCCTGTTTGTCTGTTATGTTTTCACGGCTGAATTGCTGAACCGATCTTGTAGAAATTTGGCAGGACGATAGTTTAGGTACATCTTGAGGAAGGACGTGAGTTATTTTTCATCCCGGAAGAAAACAAAGAACGTGACATCCTCAACAAGCAGCAAGAGCAACCAGCAAGTTTTATAGGTAAAAAAGTATACAGTCATATTAGCCGTTTTATAGAGGACTAGCTTTGTGGCAGTTAGGTAGTTGCGTCTGTCCACCCAGATACGAAACCAATACACTTTTTATGACCTCAAATGTTGGCGGGAGGTAATAAACCCGCAACTTCCGACTCAGAAGGCACATCACTCGCTACCAACTATTCGTTTCCTATTACGTCAAGTAAGCTTAAATTTATATTGTTGATTAGATCTTTGGATTGCAAAAGTAACAAAAGCTCGAGTTTGTGGACTGCGGGAGCCTGCTGCGTGTCACTCGCACGTGGCTCTGAAAACACGCTGGCTTCGGGACATGTTGACGGA
Organism: Ethmia dodecea; assembly: GCA_963855545.1. Taxonomy (NCBI): domain Eukaryota; kingdom Metazoa; phylum Arthropoda; class Insecta; order Lepidoptera; family Depressariidae; genus Ethmia; species Ethmia dodecea. Next base: position 7,464,120 of record OY979449.1, read on the forward strand.
ACGCTGTACCTCAACGGACGGCTTTTGCTCCGCTACGCTCTGCCACCCACCGCCCTCGTTCTTCTACCGCCGCATGTAAGTGGTCGTTTCCTTAGGTTCGTGGTTGCTGTAGTTGCTTTTCGAATCGATTGTAAATAACTGTTTATATTCCCCATTCAGATTCAGATTCAGATTCATTTATTTGCTTTAAATATGGTTAGTATTAGGTCGTCATATTATTATCATTCCAAAGTTGAATAAAAATTCTCCGATAATGAAAGTATAGAATGGAATTTTCCGTTTCTCTCGGAATGGCGGTAGGCGGTTGGTGAAGCTAGACAAAATTTATTTACCAAAGAATTGTTTAGCTGTGATAGCAGGGCGTCTAAAATAATCATACATGGGATGACTCTCCTTTATTGGAGGCCGGCCGACCGCATATCCACTCACAGATGTGACTGAGCAATCATCATACTCCAAAGATGGTTTTTCTCATTGTTGAAAGTCGAAACGAAACACATCAAGTTATAGAAAGACAATGTAACTTCCCAACAGCTGATAGTAGGATCGTGCGATGGTCGAGTGGCGGTGTACGAGGCGCAACGCGGCGCACTCCTGCGCAGCGTCGAGCCTCAGCTGCCGCCGGATAGACGCGACTTGCTCTCTGCTGCTCCCAGTCCATCAGGACAGGTATTTTCAACGGGTTTCGGTACGGAGATTTTCTCCTCTTGAGAAGGTCGAGAACTTTTCATTATTAACCTGTTTTGTTTTGCCTCTGATTTCAACAAATTAAATAGGTTACAACCTAAGTCAAAAAGATCTTATTCGATTCGGAGGGACAAGTAGGTATATAGGATCAATGCGAACTTTGGGAATTGATTCGGTAGTGTCACAGAATCTACATGTACACTAATATCATAAAGAGTAAAGATTTGCGAACGAATAGGTAAACTAAAAAAACCGGCCAAGTGCGAGTCGGACTCGCGCACCGAGGGTTCCGTACAACCTTGCAAATTTATGGTTTTCGTAATTTTTCCTTTATCTATGCTATAAGACGTTGCTTCGTACCAAATTTCAAGATTCTGAGTTCACGGGAAGCACCCTGTAGGTTTTGATTCCCTTGCAAGTGTCGAAAATTTGCGGCATAAACGGCTGTATCTTTTGATTGCGTTGGCTTAGAAGTTTGATTTTTTCACAGCTTCAAGGGACAGTAGACCTGAGTAATTGATATAAATTTCAGCTTCATACCTCCACGCGTTCCTGAGAAAAAGGGTCTTGACAGACGGACGGACGGACGGACAGACGGACAACAAAGTGATCCTATAAGGGTTCCGTTTTTTCCTTTTGAGGTACGGAACCCTAAAAAACATCAGGTTAGATTAAAAAAATTCTTTCACTAATAGAAAGCTTACTTTTCTGGGAGTAATATGGGCTTTATAGCCCATATTACTCCCAGAACATGACAAGTACAAGACTACGGGAACATGACAAGTAGACCTCTGGCGCCTGAGCGGACTTAGGCGTGTGAAATCGCGAGGAACAGCTATAATAGTAACTAATATAGCTTGATTGACCGTTACTGCTGTATCGGGCCTGTCGCACGACAGGCGTGGTGCGGAGAAGAGAATCGACACAGAGGAGAGGTGAAGTAAGTATGCGGGAGGTCTGATCAGCACCGCGTGTCACCACGCACCTACCTGAAGTGTAGTATAGTGCTAGCAGTCAAGCTAAAGTACAGTACGACCGTTTTAACTTATATGGCTTCTCTGAACATAGGCTTCGCCTGCGCAAACCTCCTCGTACCGCCAAATGGTGGCAAAAAAATTATATTGCGCAGCCATTTGCGCAACTTCAGAGCAGCCAAGTTAAACCGACCGTACTGTAGTACAAGTAGCAGCATCTCTTAATTTTCCTTATTTGCTTTAGGTTCAAAACCGCCATTTGAAGGTTTAATTAAACTGCTTCTAGACACTAGCATTCGGAGTATTCGACGGTTGCCTGATAGGCGAAGTAAAGGATTCTGGGAGCGTGGAGCTCACCATGCTGTCGATCCCTCACCTGTACGCGGCGCGGGCGCTGGCGTGGAGCGGAGATGGCACCAAGCTGACTGTGGCGTCCCAAACTGGCGCTGTTATACAGCTTGAAGCTGTATTAAGGTAGTACTTCATACCTCTTTTTATACACTATGCTGAATTACAGTAAAACTGTAAGTAAAACAGCAGTAGAAGTCTACGTGAACAGCTGTATTTTTTTCCTATTTCCTAAGTGATTTTGTAAAAGTTTTATAAATGTATAGGAATTTCCTAAAATTTTATACACTATTTATTTTATTTTAATTAGAAATAAGTAAAGTAAATACATATTTAAAAAAGCAATGTTTTGGATTTCGTTAACAATCTAGCTGCGCGTTGAAGTCTTTTCAGCTAATGCTTAGAAAATCTTACAAAAGAATTCAACGAGTAATACAAATATGAGTAGGTATTTGTAGGTAGTTTCATCCATGTTTTGTTGCGATGTCAGAATTCGTGTTACCTTTAGATAGGTACTCACCTGAAATGGGGCAGCGTTATTATAGTACGCACCCCTTTATATTTGGGGATTGGTGTTCTGTACTTTTCATATCCGATTTTTTCCACTTCATTAACACCTTTATTTTGCATTTGTCGTTCATTTGATGATGGATTCGCGGATAGTATGCTAGTTCTTACAGATAGCGTGGCTTTTATGGGGCGTTAAACCTGTTACTTTGTCTATCTTTTAAACAGTAATCTGATGAAATTTTTAAAGAATATGTGTTATTATGGCGGATAGATATCCTAAAGAATATACGAAAGAGAGTCCCATATAAAACACCTTTGTTTTTAGGTATTTTGGTGCAACACAACTCTTGCTGAACTTGTTTTTTTTCTTCTTCGATTCAGACGATGGGTGTGGCGTGATTCAGTGGAGGTTCAACACGTGAGTTCTCGTCAGCTGGTACTGACGCGTCTGGCCAACGACTCGCCACCTCTCACCGTCAGCACCAAGCACGCGCCTGACATCTTTAATGTCCGATTTATTGGTAACTACCTTTTTTTTTACCCGACTGCACCTAAAGAAGAGCCATATATGCATGTAAGTATATTTCATTATGATCTTCTATATATAGCCTTAGAGAGTTTGATGGATTTTGAGAAGTAAGGTGTCTTGAAATTCGTTATCATCTCCGGAGTGTCGTAGGTAGGTAACATATTTATTTTTAGACGACTGCATCAAACACAGTTACAGTGATTTGCTTGTTATTCTTGTTATTAAAAAAAAGATAATGATTGAAGTTCAACCAATCATCAGTGACTTTGATGTAGGTAATCCTACTAGGTATGACTATTTTTATGATCAGTGATTATTACAAATATGGGCCTCATCAACATGGAGACAATAACTTAAATTTTCGGTTACAGGTAATGATTGGTACGCAGTTTGCCGTACGAGCAATACCCTGATACTGTGTGATATAGCTCGTGGTTTGACCAGTGAGGTAAGTTTCCATCAATCTCAACGTTGATACACTAAGTATATGGAGGAATATGGCACAGTCCCGACGGAAATTTATGAATGTGAAGGAGACGAAAAGGTCTTCGCTAGGGCATACCTCTTTTGTGCAACGTCGCTTAATTTAAAAGCGTTTTCAGATCCCATGGTCGGGTGGAGGAGAGCGCGTATACGCGGCAGTTGGAGGAGCTTGCTTGCTGCATCGCGCTGGAGAACTGAGCGTAGTCGAATACGGACTGGATAAAGTTCTGCATACCGTGAGTTTCAAAAGCTTAGCCAAAACCATTGAACTAATTATACTGAAAGGTAAAACTTTTTTTTTTACCACCGTTTCAGAGAGTCTTGTAGGAACGGCTCATGGAACTACACTAAGTTATTCTACTCCAATTATTGGTTAAGATTTATTTACTTTGCAGCTGTTAGGTACTCTGTCCACGAGATATTTAAAATATTGCGTCACTAAGTAGCTATGTGTTTTTTCCGTGATGAGTAGGTAGTAGGCTGTCTTTTCTAAAGATGCTATCTCTCTGTCAAAAAAACAGACCGAGACGACGCTACTTGTATCATGTCCACACATTGGAAAACCCATATTTAATGGTCAGAGGCGAGATCTTTGCAGGTTGAAGACGTTTTTCGTTTTCCGCTAATTCAGGTGCGCACCGAGCGCGTGAACCCGCACGTGCTGAGCGTGCGCATCAACGAGGGCGCGCGGAAGGAGACCGCGAGAGACCGCAAGCACCTCGCCTACCTGCTCGACCGGCAGACCATCGCCGTCGTAGACCTCGCCACAGGTGCTAGAAAAAAAAAAAAGACGTGTGGCACTCGGGGACTGCCGCGGTAAAGCTATTGCATAGCATTTTGTATCAACAAGACTGCCGAAAGAAACGGGTTGTTCCCAGTCTGCCGATCGGAACTCCGATTGGTAGGGACGAGTGGGAATATTTTTTTCATATCTCATACTCGGAAAGTAGTGTATGTTTGATCTGAGTACCACCACAGAGACATTCAGGGCTGTGATTCCCGCCCTCGGTCGGGAAAGATTCATAGTGATTGCTTCCGGCCTTAGGGCGGGAATGAATTAAAAAAAAATAGTACTGCATTCGGAAAAGACGTTTAAAGAAAAAGTTTCTCTAGCAAAGAGAATGACTTTCTTCCAACCTCTTTGGGTACTTAGTAGGGATACGAAACTTTTTACATCAGTTAGAATAAGTAAAAAAGGTGCGGCCTTGTGAATGTAGGTATAAACATTGGGTATAAACAACAGAAAATAGCCCGCGCGCGGGGCGGAACACGTTCCATATTTAAAATAAAAAAAGAGTAATACTTTGGTAAGCTGTTCCGAAATTCAAAATCTTGTTTTTCATCGACACTAATAAGCACAGAACACTATCACTCGGCTAGAAGTACATGTTATTAAAAAGAGGAAGGATTTGTATATTATTTTTGTAATGTTATTTAGGTTAGGTACTCTATGATGTAGTATTCAAAGACGTTTAAAAAAAAAAGTTTTTCTTTCTTCCAACGTCTTTGGTTGTATTGTTGACAATTTTGTTTTTTTTTTCGTAGGTATTATTGCGTTTTTGCATGTTTGAATTTTTGTAAAATTGAAATTTTTTTGTTTACTTTCCTTGAATTCGAAATGAAAAGTAGAGTGTTTAACGCGGGTGGAAGTTATCAATTCCTACTCGGACTATATCCGCCCTCGCTGCGCTCGGGCGTCTAAATACCTCGTATGGGAATTGATTCCTTCCGACCCTTGTATAACAATCTACTATTCCCACTGCTCCGATTGTTTTTATGTTGTTTCAATAACCCCTTTTTTCGCCAAAAGTACAGTCACCAATAAAATAATAAAGTTGACTGTCTTGGTTGGTCTGACTATTTCATTTTATTTCATTTGATTCGATTCGACTTTCGACTTTCGACTTTCGACTTTCGACTTTCGACTTTCGACTTTCGACTTTCGACTTTCGACTTTCGACTTTCTTTTACTTACTTTACTTTACTTTACTTTACTTTACTTTACTTTCCTTTACTTTCCTTTACTTTACTTTACTTTACTTTACTTTACTTTACTTTACTTTACTTTACTTTACTTTACTTTACTTTACTTTACTTTACTTTACTTTACTTTACTTTACTTTACTTTACTTTACTTTACTTTACTTTACTTTACTTTACTTTACTTTACTTTACTTTACTTTACTTTACTTTACTTTACTTTACTTTACTTTACTTTACTTTACTTTACTTTACTTTACTTTACTTTACTTTACTTTACTTTACTTTACTTTACTTTACTTTACTTTACTTTACTTTACTTTACTTTACTTTACTTTACTTTACTTTACTTTACTTTACTTTACTTTACTTTACTTTACTTTACTTTACTTTACTTTACTTTACTTTACTTTACTTTACTTTACTTTACTTTACTTTACTTTACTTTACCTTACCTTACCTTACCTTACCTTACCTTACCTTACCTTACCTTACCTTACCTTACCTTACCTTACCTTACCTTACCTTACCTTACCTTACCTTACCTTACCTTACCTTACCTTACCTTACCTTACCTTACCTTACCTTACCTTACCTTACCTTACCTTACCTTACCTTACCTTACCTTACCTTACCTTACCTTACCTTTTTTTTTTTTTTTTTTTTTTTTATTTAAAATACATGACAATTTTCCAATATTACAATTTTCATTTCTATACTATTTACAATTTTTCTAATATACTATAAGTTCACATTCCATATAATACAATTTATCACAGTAGGTTACATTTAATTTCTTATGCTCATTTGTTATCTCCCCTTAGCGCTCCATTTTTTACTCCTGCTAATTTTTATTTCTCCCTATTACTATTTTCGCTACAGTTTCGCAGTACTTTATAAACGGCTCACGTTCCTCTTTATTTGCTACTATTTTATGTAAGTTCCCTTTATGTAGAGTCGTGTATATTTGTTGTGTGATATTGTGTCGCTCTTTGTTGTGCACCGGGCATTCCAGTAGTATATGTGTAATGCTTTCATTTGTTGTAGGGTCACAGGCACATGACGGGTTTCCTTTGCACTTAAATCTGTGTAAGTACTCTGAAAACCCGCCATGCCCCGTTAAGACTTGCGCTGTAATTGGATTTAGGGCCATTTTCCTTACTATTTTGTAGGCGTCTGTACTGTTGGGGAAAAACAGTTGGCTTACCTTACCTCACCTCACCTCACCTCACCTCACCTCACCTCACCTCACCTCACCTCACCTCACCTCACCTCACCTCACCTCACCTCACCTCACCTCACCTCACCTCACCTCACCTCACCTCACCTCACCTCACCTCACCTCACCTCACCTCACCTCACCTCACCTCACCTCACCTCACCTCACCTCACCTCACCTCACCTCACCTCACCTCACCTCACCTCACCTCACCTCACCTCACCTCACCTCACCTCACCTCACCTCACCTCACCTCACCTCACCTCACCTCACCTCACCTCACCTCACCTCACCTCACCTCACCTCACCTCACCTCACCTCACCTCACCTCACCTCACCTCACCTCACCTCACCTCACCTCACCTCACCTCACCTCACCTCACCTCACCTCACCTCACCTCACCTCACCTCACCTCACCTCACCTCACCTCACCTCACCTCACCTCACCTCACCTCACCTCACCTCACCTCACCTCACCTCACCTCACCTCACCTCACCTCACCTCACCTCACCTCACCTCACCTCACCTCACCTCACCTCACCTCACCTCACCTCACCTCACCTCACCTCACCTCACCTCACCTCACCTCACCTCACCTCACCTCACCTCACCTCACCTCACCTCACCTCACCTCACCTCACCTCACCTCACCTCACCTCACCTCACCTCACCTCACCTCACCTCACCTCACCTCACCTCACCTCACCTCACCTCACCTCACCTCACCTCACCTCACCTCACCTCACCTCACCTCACCTCACCTCACCTCACCTCACCTCACCTCACCTCACCTCACCTCACCTCACCTCACCTCACCTCACCTCACCTCACCTCACCTCACCTCACCTCACCTCACCTCACCTCACCTCACCTCACCTCACCTCACCTCACCTCACCTCACCTCACCTCACCTCACCTCACCTCACCTCACCTCACCTCACCTCACCTCACCTCACCTCACCTCACCTCACCTCACCTCACCTCACCTCACCTCACCTCACCTCACCTCACCTCACCTCACCTCACCTCACCTCACCTCACCTCACCTCACCTCACCTCACCTCACCTCACCTCACCTCACCTCACCTCACCTCACCTCACCTCACTTTACTTTACTTTACTTTACTTTACTTTACTTTACTTTACTTTACTTCACTTTATTTTATTTTATACAATGCACGGCCTTTAAGCCACACCTCCGTGCCCGTCGGAGTGGGGAGAGCGTGAGGTTTTTTCGTTACGGAATTTCTGGATTCGGTCCCCGCGCTCAAGGCCCGCGATAGAAGCTATGCAATAGCTTAAAAACATTGATTTCTTTAGTTAAAAAAAATACGCTAGTCTAATAAGAAGGCACTCTAAACTCGTCCATGGAGTTTTTCTAAATGTAAGCAGCAGCTTATCTCCACCAATGAGATGCTGGTTCCAACTACAGTGTCCCGAGAAGAACCAGCAAGACACCCAATCTCGCGGTGACCATTAAGGCTTATCCGTCACGCTCAATCTTCGAGACAAGTCTTTGCTGTGTTTGTTTTCCATATTGTGTAATTTTATGTGTTTAGGTTTAATTTTACTAATGGTTTCTTATATATAAATTTATATAATATAATTGAACAAATAATCACGTCTTTTATCCCCGAGGGACCACGCAGAGGTATTCCATTTCTGGAGATACCCACGTTTCACCAGTATATTCTTTTAACCTAATACCTAAACGTGATAGAGACCGGGTCTGTTACACATGTCACAGAATTAATTCTGGGACCAGCGGGTGTCCTTACGATGTTTTCCTTCACCGTCGAGATAGTGATGAATATGAAGCTTTTATCAAACTCATTGGCACATGCCATCACTTGAACCCGAGTGTCTCTGATCAAGCGATCAATGATCATCATCATGATAATGGGCTTTTTAACCACTGGGCTATCACTGCGTCTAGTGTCAAATTCTGCTCGATTAACCGTCAGAAATGAGTTAAAATTAGATTACAAGATTTGAAAAATAAAAATAAATAAATAATCTCACGCCTTTCATCCCCGAGGGGGTAGGCAGAGGTATTCCATTACTGAATATACATTTCACGAGATACATTGGACCCCTAAACGTGTTAGGTGGTGAGCCCACCTGGATCTGGGTGACTGGGTCTATGGTTTACATGATTTGAATGTCAGTTAAACTAAAGCCGGGGTCAATTAAACTAAAATAAATAGTTTAATGCAGGTGTTCAGTTGGGTCAGTGGTGGCACGAAGCTCGCGTTGACTGGCTCGAGCTGAATGAGAGCGGCCAGCTGCTGCTGCTGCGGGACACGCGCCGCCGGCTACTACTGTTGCGTCTTGACAACGGGCAGAAGGCATGTCGTATTATCCTTTGGGAGTTTAGGCTAACTAGGCACAAATCGAAGATAGTTAATTCACATCGATTTGACGTGACTGAAACCTTCCCCAGTTTCGAATGCACACTTGTGTAGCTCAGAATTTTGTGAAGGTAGAATGAAGAATAATCGAATAAAAGGAACTTACAATAATTTCATTACCGTCTCCAGTTTTTATGCTCTAATTTTCTAATTCAAGTGGTTTTTTCAGATAAATTTCAAGATATTTTCATTTATACCTGAATTTTTAAATAGTCTTGAGTGCATTTGGCAAGTTTCATGGTTCAAATGTTATAATTATAATCACTTCTATCAGGAGATAATCGCGAGTGGCGTGGGTTTCGTGCAGTGGATCGAGAATAGTGATGCTGTTGTTGCTCAGACGCCAACTCATCTTCTTATTTGGTAAGTTGACATCCTAGGGGTTTGTGAAAGTATGGAAAGACGAAGACTTCACAAAGTTAATTAGCTTCGTTAAAGTGTATTATGGCCAAAACACTTACAACAACAAAATTTGCAACGGTTATGGTATATGGAATTTAGAAAGTTATGTAAGTTATTATTATTATCAGATACATGGTCATTTTAAATTAGGTGCAAATATTTAAAGGAAGGTCAAAACATTTACAAGAAACTATTTTCGGCATCGATTTTTATTTTTCATACGCTACGTTACAAGATAACATCGATTTTTACAAAAAAATAAACATACTAACACGCTGTACATAAACAACACACGCAGACTACCCAAAACACGCAGAAAACCAAATAAATAAAGCCAACAGTGGCATTTTAGGTAGTGAGGCTTTATGCAAAGCATGCTTAAAAATAATATTTTTTTGTTAGAAAAAAAACAAACGTATTTTTTATTTCTTTATAAGTTAATTCTATTTCTCTTACATATTTGTACCAGCCCTTAAAATATTTGCACTTGATTTAAAATGAATTTATATATATGTATAAAGTAAGTATTTCTTTAAGTTTTCTTCTCTAACTTCTTAAATTATTCTTGCAGCAGCAAACGTATATCTTAAAAAGTTGGAAGTGTGACCGAGTTTTATGCGGGTTTTTACTTGGTGTTTTATTGTTGATATGGTGCCGAGAGAATTTGTTAATTAACTTTAAAGAGATTTTAAAATTAAGCCTGGTCTTTGTTTGCAGGTACAGCGCGTGGGACCCTGGCAGCGTGGAAATGGCGGAATGCGCGGGAGGAGTGGCGGTGGAAGTGACGGCTCGGAAAGTGCTGCTCGAGGGTGGCCAGCTGCCATACTTGCAGCTCGATGAGCATAGATTAGCATTCAGTAAGCATTTTTAGTGACCTCAAATTAAAAATTAGTTATCGACTTGTTGACATTACTACTAACTGAGATAGTGTCACCCAATAATTTCAGGATCCATGTACCAGATTTAATTTAACAGGGTTTGTTGACTCCATTGATAGTGAGTCTTCTCAGTCAGAGATGAAAGTCAAAAGTCAAAAGTTTATTCAATGTAGGGACTTATAAGTCCTCTTAGCCAAAGTGATTGCGACTCCACGTTGTCGGGTTCGATTCCCGCCCGGGGCCAACACTTGTACACACGTGTGCATGGATATGTCGGTTCGTCCTTTCTCTGGGTGTTTACATGTACCTACCTACTTACTTTATAAGTATGTTCATCATTTATTTTGTACCCTAGTACAGACTTTGGACATTCGTATAATCGTTTTCTTTCATCAAAAGAAGTCAGGAGCGAAAATCTATACTAATCTAATCAATCTATACTACCTAATATTATAAAGAGGAAAGATTTGTGTTTTTGAATGTTTGTGTGTTTGCATGTTTGTTACGAATACACTCAAAAACTACTAGACGATTTTCAAAAATTCTTTCACCAATGGAAAGCTATATAGAATATCCCTTAATAACATAGGCTATATTTTATTCCCGTATTCCCACGGTTACGGGAACTACGTGGGTGAAATCGCGCAGTACTGCTAGTGAGTAATAAAACAACCATCTTTTGTTAGACAACGCACTTCGTAGCGGGGACCTGGCGGGCTGCGCGCGGTACTTGGACGGCGTCGCCGGTGGCGCGGACGTGGCGCCGCTGTGGAGGCAACTGGCCGACCGCGCTTTGACCGACGACGACGTGCAAGTGAGCCACCGTTACGTGTGTCGCTATTTTTTACAGCATTGTAATATACTTTTCATCTCTCCGAGCGGAAAGCGGCAAATTTCGCCCCGCTGCGCTAAACTAGGTTGCCGCTTTCCGACTTCGTCTAGAAGAAAAAAGTATACCTACACCCCTCGAAATAAGAAAGCCTCAGATCACATGTTTGTAGACCTTAGCTAAAAGTAATATACTATATTGTTGCGCACAATAAAATTAAGAATAGGTAAATACGACATTTACCTGTAAAAGCTTCCCACTGAGCTATAGGTGTTTCCTTAGGTACGTATAATGGAAGTATGGGAAATCATTATCATTTTCAATCCCTAACAAGTCCAATTGCAGCAGTTATACGGAAATCTATGTCTATAGAACTAAATACATAGAGTAGTGACAGCCTAGTGGTTAAAGAGCCCGCTTCTAATAAAAAAGTTATGTCATAGACCTGGTTACGTACATATTAATCAGTAGTAATTGTAAATAAGAACCTGCAATAGTAAATAGGATTACAAAGTTTGATGTCTAGTCTTTTTGATCATAGCTTGCGGCGAAATGCTATCGGGAAGTGGGCGATGAAGCTCGCACATTTTATCTGGATAAAACTGTGGAGCTGGCCGCGGCTGAGGGCGATGGTGACGTCACAGCCGGTGGGTCCATGTTTGTTTTATTTTAATACCTTTGTTAATATAATACTTCTTATTTATTCACTATTGGAATTGCTGATAGGTTTAGAACTACACTAGGTTTACTTTGAGTATTTATTAAGCGGGACTCCCTAAAGTCCGGTGTCCGTCTGACCAGCTTACTATCGCTACTGCCAGTAACTTTTTATACCAATCATACAACCAACTCATCAATTGTCCACATAACCATTGCTAGCAAAAGTGGCAGTAATATCGATACGATACGATGTAAGTCATTTTGAGGTGCATTTTCATGAAATTCAACATAATAATCTAGGTGTTGGCGACTGGTTGACATGCATCCTTGTTATTTGTATATTTTAATATTTATATATTTGTTCATACGTGATGTGTTTTTGGGATGTCATTGACTACGAGTCTGTTTCTTGTCCTACATTCTAATTTGCCTTGTTATTAAATAGTATTATTTTAAGTGTTTCTATCATTGCATAGCCTACATACATTATACAGTCCACTATCACTCCACCGATCGCTATCACTAGGTAAGTAAAGCAATTTGAATTTTCAGGTCTAAACAGCCCAGTGGTCCGAGCTCGCCTTGCCATTTTCGCTGGCGACCTGTCAACAGCCGAAGAGTGTTACGTGAAGCGCGCTAATAGGCCCGAGTTAGCTATCAACATGTACAAGCAGTTCAACCGGTGGACGGACGCGATAGCGCTGGCCGAGAGAACTGATCGAACGGCTGTGTTAGGCCTCAAGAATCAACACATGGACTACTTAACTTCTACTGGTACGAGTAATAACTGTAGTGCTTTTTGTAACTACTAACGTCATCCACTAGATTCTACAACATTTAAAACGGCACGTGGCAAAGCATGACTCTTAGGCCCTGATTGCAGAACGATCCTCAAGCATGAGCATATTGGGCATAACTAGTAGGGGACTGCTTTATATGACTCATATAGCGGCATCTCTTTCGTCTATCCTCTAACGGAGTTCCGTTCTCGAGGATTGTTCTGTAATTCGGGCTGTAATTAAATAAGGGCACAAAACAAGTCACAAAAAAACTGAAACGGATTGTTCTAGTATTTCAGCAGTTTGGGTATCCACTCACCAAGTCCTGAATTGGTTGGTCTATGTACAACACTAAAAATAAGTACTACGTACATATTACGTGGCACGACCACTCTTTCCCTGGGGTAGATTCACTTTCCGCCGGGCATTCGCCCTCTGTTTAGATACATATCTGATGTAGTCGTGTATGTGAATCGGCTGCAGTTACTGATTTTTTTTGGTGGAACACAATTCACACAGTTATGTAGTCCCAATTTCAAAAATTAGGCAGAGCCTGCTCTATGGCTACTAAACAACTAATAAACATACTTAAATAAATATAAATCGCCTAGACGTGTTCATGCACTCAAATGTTGGCCCGAACACATTGAACCGGTGACCTCAGGTTCAGAAATCAGGATCACTACCAACTGAGCCAACAGGCAACACAATGAAAAAGATAGAGTGCCGCGTAACGTCTTCCAGGTCGGTTAGGAGAAGCAGGGGCAGCTTTAGCAGCTGCTGGGGACCTGCAAGGCGCGGTCAGGCTCTGGTTACGAGGTGGTAGAGCCAGGCGGGCGGCCACACTACTGCTGCAGCAACCACAGCTGCTGAGGGACAATGAGCTGGTGGATGCCGTGCATACACAGCTGATACAGGTGAACTTGATGATGGGTTTTGCTTAGTGCTTAATCAGTAATAGATGCTGAGCTATGATCAGTCCAGTTCAGTTTGCCGCGCGCAGCGCTCCGATCCGCTCGCGTTTCGGCCAACTGACACTAATATTATATTCGTTGAATTGCGCTTAGCCGCTGCCCGGAATCGCCGCTATGAGTTCCGAAAAACTCATAGCCAACGAGTTGCTGGCGTTTATAAAACACGCCATCGACACCATGGACGAGGTCAGCATCATGCAGATCTGCAAGTCGAACTTCAAACCGGAGGAGATTTGCAGCAGCAAGGTGCTGCTCTATGAGACCCTCGGCCAGGCGGATAAGATGCCCACACGCAGAAGGGACGAGAAAGGGGAGAGAAGTCTTCAGGACATTATTAACCTCCTGAAGATCACCGATCCTGACGACGTGCCAGCCTTCGTGGCGAAGCAGTTGCACAAGCTGTCTCCCGTCACGTTTGACCACGTCGACGTCACCAGGCTGTTGAGGGACATCACCACCCTGAAAGCTGACCTGGCCGAGATGAAGTTTAAGATGGAGGTTTCCGAGTGTACCATCGATGAACTACGTACCGAAATATTATCATTAAAAGGTAATAATTCGGTAAGTAGGTCGCCGGAGACCGCCTACGTAAACACACGTCGCGGCGCGCAAAATGCCTCCATCGGCAGTTTGTCGTCGCCGGTTGTTGCTGAGGTGCCCACAACCCCCGCCCCGCCCCCGCCTCCGCAGATGACGTCGCGTGCGAGCGCGGCCACGGCCCCGCCGCGTGCTTACGCAGCCGCCGCTGCCGCGCCTGCCCCCGTCGCTGTCGCCGCACCTTCCCCGCTAGGGAAGCGGCCCTCCCAGGAAGGGAAGAAGAGCCGGAGCAAATCTGCTGGCAAGCAAGTGCCCCCACCGGTTTTCAGGAAAAACCAGTGTGATGAGGAGGGCTTCCAAAGAGTAGAGAGGAAGAAGAAGAAGCCCTCTAACCGCAACACCCATGGCACTGCTCTGACCGGAACGAACCATTTGCTGCGTCCTGCTGTACCGTCAACGCAGCTGTATGTGTCCCGTTTGCACTGGTCTACGAAGGTCCAAGACGTCGTAGACTACATAGTGAAGAAGTCCACTTTCCCATTGAGGGTTGAACGGTTGGAGTCTCGTCGCAAAACGAATTTTAATTCTTTTGTGGTGAGAGTACCAACCCATCATCTGGAAACCTTCATGAAGGAGGACTTCTGGCCGCAGGGAGTTGTATTTCGGAAATTCCGGGGTCAACTACCTGCCGACAGCGCTCGCACGTCGCCGACACTTCGTGTAAAATAGTTTAGTTATTTATTTTTTATGTATGTTAGATTTAAGGTATATATAATATGGGCCTCTGTTTACGTTACTTAAGATCTACTAATGTTAATATTGCCTGAAATAAAGATTATTATTATTATTATTATTATTATTATTATTATTATTATTATTATTATTATTATGAATGGGATTTACTCATATAGATAAGTTTACTACAGAGTTTTTTTAACGAAGTCCCTTAGTGGATTGTTGGATATAGAAATTACGTGAAGAGTACTTGGTGAGGATATTTAGCATGTCCTCTGGAAATATATTCAATACTTTCTACCAGCATAATACCCTGAGTTTGAGTTTGTTATTCGAATAACTTATTGAGCCTGTTTGTTCAACGTAGAGTAGGGCTTGCTGGTAAATTAAATGATATTTTTTTCTATTTATTAAAGTTCATTCCATGTTGCAAATAAACTTGTATTTTAATTGATTATCGTGTGCTATTCGGTAAAATAAATGTTTGGTGACAGGAAGAATGGTGGGAGATGGCTGGCGAGATTTCGGAGAGAAAAGGAGACACAAAAGCGGCCATCGAATACTACGCCAAAGGCCACAATTTTGCCAGAGCAGTTCAGCTTGCCAGAGAAGTACCTATATCACTATCTACATGTATACCCAGCCACGCGTTTCTAATTCTCAGTCTTGTTAGATTCAGTTAAAAAGTAGTGTTACACATGTTAATATTAATAATATAATAATAATAATGTTAGGTAAATCTTTATTTAGGAATTTGGAATATGGTCACTAGTCATCACTGCTGCTGCATTATGCTGATCTATGTCTATATCTGCATAAAAGTGGTTCCTTTGTTGTTTGTTTATATGCTGCTTAGACGATTATTTTTTTCTTATACTTACTTAATTTGTGTAAAAATATTGATGTTAGTTAGCCTTACAATCTACATCATGTAGTTCCTTGGATTCCATCTCCTTAGTTTGCATTTGGTTCTAATCTGCAGTCAGTATTCAGTTTCATGTTCGTCTTTCAGTCGTCTCCGACCGAGGTGACGCGCCTGGAGGGTGAGTGGGGTGCTTGGCTGGTGGCCTCAAGGCAAGCGGGAGCTGCCGTGCCGCACCTTATCGAGGCGGGCCACACTCGCGATGCGTTGGCCGCCGCCATCAAGGCGCACCACTATAAGCGCGCGCTGCAGATCGTGCAGGTATCTAAAGCCGTTTTTTAGGGTTCCGTACCTCAAAAGGAAAAAAGATCCATTATTCACTTTGTTGTCAGTCTCGCACTTGTCCGGTTTTTAAGATATCAGCGCGCTTAGACGAAGTGCGCTAGTAAAAGGCAGCTAAATAGAACGCCGTCCGATTCACTGGATGCCAGCGTCCAAATACTCTCGGATCACGTGTTTACATGATACGAATAACGTTCCAGTAATAATCTGAGCGGACTCGGTCCCAGCGCGTTCGTACATAGAAAAGACGGCCTAATACGTCTCTTAGACTGGGTAAGAAGAAGGATTACTCAAAGATTAAATAACAAAATGCTATGGAGGCTTACTTCACGTTGGACGAATCTAGTCCTGGCTTCGACCAAAAAGAATAAGGCTAATTCTTATCTTACTTTTAGGTTTTCGAGGACAAAGAATCCATACGAGAACAATGTGAGCAGCTAGGAGACCATTTTATATCTATTCAAGTGAGTTAACTTCTTGCTACCCCTACTACTATCTACATAGCTCTTGAGAATGGTCAAACTTCATAATGACTTAGGAGTGGGAAACTGCAGAGCGTGTGTTGTCTTCTTGCGGTATGGCGGAACGTTGTGTGCGGGCTTACATCGCGGCTGGTAGAGTCGCCGATGGTCTCCGCCTGGCCGCCGCTCACCTCTCAGAAGAGGACACCAGAGACATCTACCTGCCTCTGGCGCAACAGCTTCGGCGTGATGGGCAACTCCGCAAAGCTGAACAGATCTATATTGGGCTTGGGGAGGCTGATGAAGCTATTTCCATGTATAAGGTAAGAGGCTGTGTTGAGTGTATTATAGACATATTTAAGAGTGTCATACTACAAGTCTTGAAATTTATCTAAGTATAATAACAGTTAAATCATATTGTATTTCTCAGACACCTACATCGAACTAGATGACTCAACTGTACGGACTTCGAAAGCAAGTTCGGGTCTATTCTAAGTTAAAATCAGTTAACTGCCGCTGCTCCTTTCAGGCCATGATAGATAGTTGTCGTAGCAAGACGTTGGACCCCTACACGTGACATTAATGCTTCAATGCTCGAAAACAGGAAGCATCGCAATACGAGGCGATGCTACGCTTGGTGGCTGCTCATAGAAACTCTTTGCTTGAAGCGACGCGCCGACACGTAGCTCAAGCTTTGCATGCGTCCGGAGATTTGAGAGCTGCTGAAAATTATTATATTCAAGCTGGTTAGTATAGTACTACTCGTATATGCCAACAACAATATTGGACACTGCAGTATTCTAAAGTGACATGAGATATAATGTACTTTTCACACCACATGCTCGACAAAGCCGGATTATATATCATATAAACGTCACCGAAAGCAAGACATTATATCCTTTGGCTTTAGCCGGGTTATAATGTTGTATGGAATTTCATTATAACCCTAGGTCAATAATGTAATTTTCACTTTTCATAATCCTTATTTCTATGACGATAAAGTCTAATTTCATTAAGCAAAATGTGGTGCACGGTCCTGGCCACCTCGATTTTCGAAAACCGAAGCCGCGACCGACTAGATTCGCACGATCTCCATTTGTTAAATCAAGTAGGTTACGCCGGTAGAAATAAGTTGCTGTATCCATTTTATAGCTTTAACATTTCAAAAAGAATATTGAAAATGTCGAGTGATGAAAGTACTTTGACTCCAGAGTCTATTAAACTAGATGCCATAGGCATTGTCAATAATCTACTACCATGCAATTGCATTTTATTGTCTCGCATAAGGTGAGAAAAGTAGAGTATATAACTCGGGAATAAAACTGTTTTTGTCTTGGGCGCTTAAATCCCTCACTAAACTCAGGACTCAGTCTTAATTCCCTCGCTTCGCTTGGGAATTAAATCATAACTCCCTCGCTGCGCTCGGGAGTAAAACTGAGAGTCCTTCGTTACGTTCAGGATTCAATGTCGCGCCCATGACATAAAACAGTGCTTTATTCCCTTGTTGTATAATCTACTAATGTATATGTTTTAGGTGACTGGAAGAGTGCGATCCAAATGTATCGCACGGCTGGCCAGTGGGAAGGGGCCGAGAGAGTTGCTAGAGCACACGCGCCAAGCAATGTTCAACAACAGGTTAGAAAAACTATATATACACTGTATATCTTTTCAACCTAAAACTCCCTGAACATTCTACTTATTTTGTATTAAGAGCACTTTCGGAACATTGAAGATTATAAGGAACTAAACACAGGTAGCGCTGCAATGGGCCGGTGCCTTGGGTGGAGCACCAGCTGCTAGACTTCTCGCGGCTCGAGGACTCGCAGCGCTGGGAGCTCGCTGGGCAATACAAGCACAAAGGTGAGATAAGAGATATTTTTCCTGAAATCATTAGCAAACTTTAACACTATACTGCGGATTCATGTCGTCACAAAACTTTATTCTTATGAAGAGTGGGAAAAAGTTTTCAATTTAGGATTCAGAGATTTTTTGCTCTTACGTTTGGAACAAAAGTAGGACTATAAATGTGACAAACAAAATTAATTAATAGTATAAGTATGTATCAAGCGTTATATCTGAGGGAGTTAGCATACTACCAACATTTTTAATAGTGTATTTTTTGGACCCCTAAACGTAAAAGGTGGTGAGTCCATCACCAGACCGGAGAGCTGGCTTAGAATTAATTTTGGAAGAGAGTCACTAAGAGTCGAACGCGGGCTTTATGCTTATACGATCAGATGGGATATCGCAATGGAGTTGAGCGAGCTTGGTGGTGGGATTACGAAGCGCGAAGTGGCGCGGCACGAGGCAGCGGCGCTGGCTGAGGAGCACCCCGAGGAGGCAGAAGCGGCCTTCCTGCGAGCCGGAGCCCCCGAAGACGCCGTCCGCATGTGGCTGGCAAGGGGACATCATCAGCGCGCACTGCAGCTGGCTGAGCAGCATGCCGATCATTTGGTAAGACTGCATTTTTCGCGTGGGAAAATGACTGTTATATTAAATTAGATTAAAAATTATTAAACAGAAATAGGTCGTTTGGGAAATGGTACCTGCACATGTAGTTACCGAGGATATACTACTCGTTCGAGATGATGTGGTTTTGACAACCTACGCATTATGAAAATAGCGAGATTCAAAGTCAATGTTAAAAGTTTTTATTCAATCTAGGGGATTACTTTTAGTGTGAAATGAAAAACGCTCTTGTATAATTTTGAAAGTATTTAGTACTGTAATTTCTATTTCTAGGTAGAAGAAGTCTTAATAGAAGGAGCACGCGCGGCTGCGGAACGGGGAGACTTGGCGCAATTCGAAACACTCATGATTCGCGCTAACCGTCCCCGGGAAGTAGTTCAACATTATAAAGAGCTTGGTACGCTTTACACATAAGAAATCCATACCTGTGCTTTGTCAGATAATGGTAATTATTTGTAATAATAAATAAATTTTGTTTAGAACTATGGGAAGAAGCGACACGAGTTTCCCGAGAATACTTGCCAGATAGCGCAGAGCCTGTGCCATCAACAGTTCCTCCACTTTTACAACGAGCTGCTGATCACGCTGACAGGTATTCAATAGTATATTAAACACCTAGGGAAGTAATATAAGAAATGTCTCAGATCACATGTAGTTGTCAATCGAGGCGAAGCCGAGGTCTACAAACATGTGATCTGAGGCTTTCTTATTTACTTCCTGAGGCGTGTATACTTTTTTTTCTTATCGACGGATCCGGAAAGCGGCAACTTCGTTTAGCGCAGCGAGATATGAACAATATTTTTACTATAAGGTAAAAAGCTCGTTTACATAATATTATAATAGTAGATTGTGGCATAAGGGAGCAAAACAATATTTTTACGGCGAGGGCGTTTTTTTAAATCACGAACATAGTGAATGATTCTAGGATAGAATGTAGAATCATGAACGAAGTGAGGGGTTTAAAGTACGTAACCCAAGGTAAAAATAATTCTGCGACCGAATGATACACTTTGCTTTTCATACCTCTCTATGAGAAAACATATTGATGGCATTGTTTGCTTCTTTTTTAATATTTTCAGGTGTTTGACTATCATTGCAGTCACTGATACTTGAATTCATTTTAAAATAAAATATACACAAACACTTCCATGTTAAAATTAGAAAATTTGGCGTAAAATAAAATGTGAATTATAAAAAAACACCACGAAAGCGCGCGCATTGCCACAGCAATCATCGTACGCCATTCAGATATGTCAGCCTAATGCGGCGTAAAGCCGTATACAGAAAGAAAGCTGAAAACTTATGGCGCTTATCGCCGCTGGTCCATTTTACATAAAGCAAGCAGATTGAAGCAGAGCGAGCAAAATGTCGTACGATGATTGGCGGGCGGCACCAGCGCTGACCGGCGCCTGTCGGCACTTATCGGCGCCGATCGGCACTTATCGGCGCCGATCGGCGCTGGTTCATATAAATGCCTGCGCCTGTTACCTGCGTAGACCGGCGCCTATAAGCGCCGATAAGTGCCGACAGGCGCCGATAAGTTTTCAGCTTTCTTTCTGTATACGGCTTAAAATAGAACTAATGTTTTGTTATAGTACTTAAGCTACAGTGGCACCAATCTTAGATGCAAACTTATTTTGCTAATCTCTTTGGCTAAGAATGTCGAATATTTTTAATTCCAAATTCAAAACACCTATGCCCCCTTTTATTGAGGAGCAAAACGTCACTTTTCGAATAGATGGTATGAAATGGTAATTATTGCCTCAGGCAAGTAACTAAATAAAATAACGTCAACAGAGGCGAATGGTGGGAAGCAGTAGAGTTGCTGATCGGAGCGAGTGCAGCCGGTGCCGCCGGCGGGGCCGCACGGCTGGCAGAGCGCGCCGCGCTGCGGGCCGCGCGACTGGCTCGGGACCATCTGCAGGGGGCACAGCGACGGACTGCGGCTGACATGCTGGCAGATAGGTAATCCTACCAATGAAGGAGGTAGATGACTCTATCAAAATTCAATTGCGAGAAATCTATTTTTTAAATAAAATATCCCAAAACACGTTCGTTTTAGAATTATAGCAAATTTTAACTTAACTGTAATCAACTTAGTCTCGAAAAACAGAGGTTTATTTATTCATTTCGTTGAATATTTTTTGTGATGTAATCTCGTTTAAATGGTATAAATTAGCTATTTTGCACGTTTGAATAAAATTCTACTAATAAAAAAAACAACATTCTATAATTTGTTACAAATAATTAAAAACATTTATTTAGATTTGCAGCAATCGGCCAAAGTGATGTGGGTGAACAACTTCGGTCAGCACTCACAGATGGCTACGGTGGTGAAGAAGAAGCACCTGGTAAAAAAATATTTATAAATACGAATATTAAAAAAAGGGTCATCCTGGCCATGGCACCACATTGTAACTTACTATTTAACTAAATTGATGAATGAATGTATGTATACTTCCTCAGAAATCCTATAATACTCTTATTCCCAGTGTTGTGCCTCTTTAAAATAATTAATCATTTTTCTGGTTGTATACCATGTTAATCCCCACTGAGTAATAAATAGACATATTTTTATAGGAGTATCATCAGAATATTCAGAAGACGAGACAGCCTCAGCCTCTCAAGTGGCTGAGGCCGATGTAGAGGCGGAGGCCGAGGCACTGGAACGCCTGGCACGGGCTGGGCACTGGCAGCGGTGCCTCGCACACGCCGGGGCCAAGGCGCCGCACTACGCTCTGCGGTACGCCGCGCACTTGTTCAAGGTTCATCCAGTAAGTAAATCCGACAAGAGATTAGTGCTTAAGGAGTTCAGAATCACTAAATGCCCGTTAAAAGGTGACCAAAACTATACCACTACTCATGGGTGTAGGGGTCTCATGTCCCACACATGTC
This sequence comes from Ethmia dodecea, assembly GCA_963855545.1. Taxonomy (NCBI): domain Eukaryota; kingdom Metazoa; phylum Arthropoda; class Insecta; order Lepidoptera; family Depressariidae; genus Ethmia; species Ethmia dodecea. Next base: position 7,486,086 of record OY979449.1, read on the forward strand.
AACTCTGTAGTTATCAGCACCGCCTGAACTGGAGCCGTTTAGTATTTTCCGTATAAAATTAGCTGCGACAACGCATACTAGGTAATCAGTATCGTAACGGTATCGCCTCGCCTTGGGACAAGCTCGACCATAACAGGCGAGGCGATGACGATCCGTTACTGAGTTGTGTTGTGTAAACCTTTTGTAAAATGTCTACGTGAAAACATTAATTTCCGCATCATCTACGCTTAAAAATAGTACCTATTGAATAACAATACCACATAGAACCATTCCATTTGCATGGCGATCTATCGCGAGCGACCGGTATTTTGGATTATATGCCGGCTATAAGCATCTAGTTATGATAATTTGTTTATAGTAAGCTGTCAATGTACATATAAGACCATCGTCGTAGCCATACAAAACAAATCATCAATACAATAATTTTAGCGATTTATCCTCGGGACAAAACAACCAACTAATTCTAGATAGATTTTTTATCTTTGGTTTGTAGTTTGTAGATTTGCCTAATAGGTTTTCTCTTATGACTTTTTCTATGCGTTTTATTTGATAATTATGTAACCTACCTTTTTTGCTTAGCGCACAGAAGGAGTCGACATTGAGAGCGAGGAGGTGCCAGAGGCTCTGGCCCAAGCTCTGGATTGTCTGCGTCAATACCTCGTCAGCAACTCTGGCGCTGACTTGTCAACCGGTGACGCGCCGCTGGCTAGAGCGGTGTGTGCCGAAGTACTCGTGCGCGTATCTCTGGCGCCTAAAGCGTTCACGGCCATGAAAGACGCGGCAGCAGTTATGTTAACCGCTGGGGTCGATGACAGAGCTATGCAGGTACTTAATGCGTCTTTAAGGCGCCATTTACACGAGGGCAATCCACTAAGACAATCCACTAAGACTGCATACAAAAAAACTTGAGGACAATCCATTCCACTGTCCTCAAGTTTTTTTTGTATGCAGTCTTAGTGGAATGGCCTCGTGTAAATCGCTCTTTAAGCAAATACGTAATGCTACTCGTTACCCGACTGCACCAGAAGGAGGGTGAAGTTTTTTGGGAGTACCTATATGTATAGCCTAGCAGACGAGTTGTAAGAATGATCTCAGTTGTGGAAATAACATTAGGTTGGTGAAGTCACAAATAAGTAGGTACGTTAAACGCCTCAACGGGTTATTATTTATTTTTACTTTCATTTTTTTGTACCCAAAGGGTGCTATCGGCATCTTACTAAGCCTCAGCTGTCTTGTCTATCTGTCTGTCAGTGGGCTGCAGACAGATAGTATTTTTTTTTACAGAATGTGTCGCTCTATTGCCGCCTAACAAATATTAAAACTGAATTAAAATGTAACTAAAAGAGGACCACCATACAATAAACGGGTATTTCTATTGTAATGTGGTACATTCCGACTCGAACTTGACCGGTATTTTATTCAGATTAAAATCCTGTACCTGTAATTTTGTTACCTCCAGATTTGTCCGTATAAATGATGTCAAAACGATAACAAATGAGACACGCTCTCTCTGCTGTGATTTAGATTTTTGTCAGTGTTTTATGAGTGCGTTCCATTTCAGGCTATAAATTTGCTGATGGCTTTGCACATTCCTCAAATAGCGCCTAGAGCCGCTCGCGCCTTGCCTCGATATACGGACATTATTGTTGCTGATGTTGGTAAGTAATAAATCTTTTCAATAGGGTTGTGTCCTACCTAGTCAAATCAGTTACTTTTTACGATCTGTCAAAACGAAATTTTATTATGGAAAATGTACTGAAATAGCAAACCGTGACGTCATAGTTTGTAGTAATCAATTGCAGTACTTTTTTTGATTGTTTTATTATTTTTAAATTTGCTATAATTGTGAATTGAAAATCGAAATACATATTTTGAGGTGTTTTGGGGTAATCTTTTTAATTTATGACTACTCGTAATTTAATTTCGATGCTGTCAACTACCCAATTGACGTGCGGATCGCAACGACACAGTTTGTAATTCCTTTGTCCTCATCGATTCGACGAATAATATAGTAAGTGAGCTAATATACTAGTTGAATATTCAATCGGCGATATGAACCTGTATATTCTGTTCTGTATAACATATACTTTTGAAAAGTTTTATGGTGCGAGTCAGGAGGACGCAGTGCGGTTTGAACGCAAGTCCAGCCAACATAAAATTTGTTATCATGAGCTGTCTAATTGGTTGGCTGTTTATATTTATTTTAGTATGTTTATCAGTTGCTTAAAACACAAAATTAATATACTTATTGAAAGCAAAAAAATCAAGTGTCGGAAACGTCAGTACCATTCTCTTCTCGAGAGAATTCCATACTGATATTGGGCGCCCGTGGGTTATTTATTTATGTATGACTGGTTCATATTGTATAAAGCTTACTACGCGTGCGGGTTGGCGGTCCGCGCGGAAGGCACAGGAGGCGCGCGCGAGGCGTTCGTGCTCCTCAACCGCGCCCTCGACCTCGCCGAGGCGGCGGACGACGACGCTGCGCATTTGCTGGATTACACTGACTTCGGTTCGGAGTATTCTATATTTTTGTCATATTGATTTTGTTTATAGTCCTGTGATTATAGGAAGAGCTCTGACATAAAAAAAAAACAATTATCTATCAGTGTTTGTGAGAAGTGCAACACATATAATATTTACGTATTACGTCCGAAAATAACTTGCAGTTGTAGGCCACACAATTAGTTCTGATGCACGTATGACAACAATTCTTTCCAGTGATGGTAAAAATACAGGGTTGAAAAGTGGATTCTTCTGGCAACCCCATGAGGATCAGTGAGCGAGCATAGTTCAGTAGTGTTTCGTATCGTAAAGTGTTGTAAGTCAGGGTCTGATGACGCGGCTGACAAGAACAGAGTACATTGACATCGGAATGACGAACCACTCTTTCACTAGTTATTCTTATGGCGTGGCAACAAAAAATGAGGTTTATTTTTGCTATTTACTTGGTATAAGAAAGTAGTTCGAGTCGCCCTTTTGCCAGAATGCACCGACTGGTCACGTGCTCCGTTGCTGTTGGACAGCGCGACTGTCCGCGGCGCGGCACTCGACGAAGTACGCGAGTGGGTGCTCGCCGTCTCAATGGATCAGGCCGTTGAACAGGTAATAATAATGTCGCAGGGCAGATCTGGAGCTATTGGAGCCCTAGGCACAAAGCGGTGCATATCTCTCGACACCCTTTAGCTATCTAAACCGGTATTGCTCTCTTGCCGTCACAGCAGTTTCGGCTTGTTTAAGGAGCCCATTTAGTAGCTGCCAGATTTACAAGATGTGAGATATTGGTCAGACAGAGGTCCATTATCTCATCCATGTCTGTAAGTCCTCATCCTGCAATAGTCCAGAAGCTATAGCGAACTGTTTTCGAGTGTATCCACCTTCCGGAAGACAGACCCCTAATAGCTATCTCATATTTATAGTTTCAAATGTCCGGGAACCCATGTTCTCGAGATACGTAAGCGTACCTGCAATATAAATTATTCAATTGTATGTTACTACTTGTCTTAAACTATGTTATTTAGTTAGTTAGAGGTTGTGTTGAACTTTGGCCAGATTCTTTTTCTCGATTTATCCCTGGGATCCACGTATGATAAATCCAGACTTAATGGAGTAGAATCTAGCTATTGGCGACAATATTTTATAAATTGAAATAAAATAATTAAATTATTAGATACAGTCACAGATGTCAACGGTTAATTAGTTCAACTTCTATTGTTATAAAGCGTGACCTTTGCGCATGTTTAATTTTGTTAAATTGGGTACTGAACACTAAAAAGCTTTTATGATGGAACAGTAATCTAGCCGAATGTATCGACGGCTACCTATAAAACTGTAATAAAGTATATTTGGAATTACTTTTTAGGTACACCTCGCGTAAAGCCGTTTGGCTCGTTTCTTCCACATTATTAACTTAGTTTTTAGTCTAGGTATATAGTTGCGTTATGTAGATGAATAAATGTCTTATTTATTTATTTAACTGTGTACCTACCTAGGTAGGTAGGTACCTATAAACAGTGGTTGTTGTATATTAAATGATTAAACTTTCGATACATACATGGCCTTTTCTATTTTTAAGTAGAGACAAAAAAAAACTTAAACAAAAAGAAAGAAAAAGTTTCGTTAGCTATAGTGATCTAAAAATAAGATCCTATTTTATACTACCAGAGACCAATTTAAATAAATAGACTGTCAATGCCCATACCAGAGACCAGTTTAAATTTTTTTATTTTTTTTTTATTTTATTTATTCAATATTTAACTTATTCTATTGTACAAATAATATTTTCGGCAAACTGCATGGCAGTTTGTTGCCGAAATCTGCGCTCAATACATGCAACAATTTTTTACAGTAACGGTAGTTATAGTTACACAATGTTAATTAAAGATGATTATGTCTTCAAGTACTTATCTATTGTTAGATGAACACGCCGAGACCCACCTTCGTTAATCACCTCGTCGTATTCATCCAACAATAGTGCCTTCAAACATTTATTAAATTGTGCTTTACTATTAAACATGCTATATTTTATTTGAAATTTATTACATAAATGTGGTACAAGCCATCGTCTTGTTCCTTTGCCAAAGTAATTATTTGTTTTACAGATTTCATATTTAATTTTATGTCTACTTCTGATATTATGTGAACTTAATTTGCTATCTATACATATAATCTATACATATAATAAAACTCTAACGGGGCCGTGTCTGTACATTAAATATTTTTTTAAAATTTTAACGGTAGTATATATAGTTATCGATATAGATACCGAAACACCAATTTTTGGAATTTTTGTCTGTCTGTCTGTCTGTCTGTCTGTCTGTCTGTCTGTCTGTCTGTCTGTCTGGTTGTGCACGCATCACTCAAAAACTACTGGACGGATTTTGATGAAATTTGGTATGGAGATAACTGAGTACCCGGGTCAACATCTAGGGTACTTTTTATTCCAGGAAAATATCTCATTCCCACGGGCAAATATAAAAACTGGTTAAAAAGAGAAAAACGTACTACTCCGAAACGATAACACCTAGAAACTTGAAAAATGGTATGTAGCTGTCTTATATGTCGTAGCAAACCGGTATGAAGGGATTTTTGGAAATTCCCACGGGAACGGGAATAAACTGGATCCATGCGGGAAAACGCCGCTGGGCACCCGCTATTTGAAATTTGGTATGTAGGTGTCTTAAATATGTCGTAGGCAACCACTATGAAGGGATTTTCGTAAATTCCCACGGGAACGGGAATACACGGGATCCACGCGGGCAACGCCGCTGGGCACCCGCTATTCTACTATAAATTCTCTTTTCTCATAATTTTCTGTTAACAACAAATATTTGACCTTATCGTGAATAGGTAATACGTTGCATACTTTATACAAATTATTGTAGAGACCTTTGAATTTTTTCCTTGTTTTATTATCAACTAACATCTTTATAAAACGAGTCTGGATTTGTTTTATCTTATCAAGATTGGTTTTAAATGTGTGACCATAAGCAGATAGTCCGTAACTTATTACAGCATCTACCAATGAATGATACAGCATGAATAAAATTTTTCTACTAACCAACTTTTTTACATTATACATTTTACTTAATATTAACCTTAGCTTTTCACATACTATACTTATATGTTTTTTCCAGTTCATTTTAGTGTCAAATGTTAAAACCAAATATTTATAATGATCCACAAATTCTAAGCTTGTACAATTACAGCTGGACAGATTATTTATATTTTTATGTAAGCATTCATATGTGTGTCCGATTATGTCAACATTACAATCCGGTTTTTTCATATAAGGTGAATGAATTAGCATACATTTTGTCTTTTCTAAGTTTATGAGTAGGCCGTTATCATGTGACCATTTCAATACCCGAATGAGATCATCCTGGCCTGTAATTGGTGTAAAGCAAGTGATCTCCACTCATATATAGGCCTTATAATAGATTTTTTCAAAAATTCCGGATAGACAGATTTTTTTACACACATATTGATAAAACTTGCTATTATAGGACTTATTTCTCTTTTAATATATTTAATATCTTGTATTCTTATTTTGTCTATTCCTGGACACTTTTTATGGCTTAATTTATCTATGATTTTTTCGACTGTGTATGAACGAACTGTTATAAAATTAAAAGACCTATCCAAAGGAGTTACATACTCATTTCTCTCATAAAAAATATTGTTACATTTATGTTTTATATTAACAATTTCCTGTGTGAATGTTTTTGCAAAGTTTTGTACAAATATTTACCATGTTCTCTGATTTGCCTAGATATTTCTCCACTACAGTGTCCACACTCATCTTTGTATTTCCCAACCACCCATTAATTACAGACCACAGTTTTCGGCAATCCCCTTCACAATCTTTAATAACATTTTGCCTATATTTGTTACGTGCTGCATAAATTGTTTTATTAACCCTATTTCTGTAACGTGTATAACTAAGTCGTAACGAGGCACTGTGGGGATTGCATTTTCACTGTCTAAACAGCTGATCACGGCGATTAATCATGCACTGCAATGCTTGTGTAATCCAAGGCTGCGTTTCCCTACATTTTTTCGGCTTAATCATAATCGCCGATTCCTCATAAATTTTACTAAACACTAGACATAAATTACTGTATAAAACTAATGGACAGTCTATTTGCCGAAGTTCACTCCACTTAATATTGTTTAACTTATCACGCTGGTCTAAATAAAACTGGTCTCTGCTACTACCTATTGACCATCCTTCGTAGTAACTACATAGTTTCATTTTTATATTCTAAGTCATTTGTTTCGACTGATAATCGAAATGGTTTGATTTATTCCATATTCGTCCCAATCTTTCGTCCCACATTCCAAAAAATTTTATGTGATTTTTTTTATTGCAGACGCTGCCAGTGGATAATCGCGGCATGTACGCAGCGAGTGTCAGCGCCGACGAGTCGTGCTGCGTGCTCACTGGGTATCCGCTTGGATCCCGACTTGTCACCTTCACCAACGGTATGATGACACATGGAAGTATGTAATAAGAATTAATGTCATTTACAAAATTTCGTAATTATTTTGGTTCGTGGTTTTAGAAAAATTTACTTCCATAGAAAATTTGTCCGATTTTTAATCCCTATAGTCGATGGATTTTCAGGAAGCTTCTTACTACTTACTTAGGTCTATAAAAGGAACTCCTGTGCACAATGCGATTTCTGCCTGTCGGTTAATTTGAGAGTTTTATTATGTAGTTCTTGTTCGAGATATTCTGTAGTGATTTGGATCAACATATTATGTGAATCAACATTTATAACAATTAAAGCTGAATAAATCTGACAGGTATTGTATGGTCATCAGCACCCTGTAACAGCCCACTGCTGAGCTAAGGGTCTTTTCTTACACATGAAGAAGTTTGGGGAGTGATCTCCTACGTGAGCCCACCGCGAATTGGGAGATGGTGTTAAGCTAGTGGCCACCTATCAGTCAGAATATTTCATGCCACCCAAGGGTATCTGACATGGATTAACAACTTCCATTGTGCGTAACTACAATGAAAACGGTTTAACGTGCCTTCCGAAACACGGAGGTGCTCGTGATAAAATGCCACTACGCGGTCACCTGTGGTGATCTCAACATTTCCTTGAGTGCGGCCCTGTGTCGCACCGAGTCCGTGCCTGCACTCTGTGACGTCAGCGCAAGCGCATCTCAACCGGACTCGGTGCAACAGGGCCGCACTCAAGAAAATGTTAAGATCACCACACACCCATTCACTAACTGACCGCGCCCAACTTTGCTTAACGAGGTACTGCGGGGCTACGAGCGCTTCGTTTTATACCTACTTATTTAATATTATATGGTCACAATATGCCAATGGTCTCAGTGGTTCTATGGTTGGGTCCATAAGGTCGTTGTGCCAACCGCGAGTGGTGGTCCCGGGCAGCGAACGCGAGCCGCAGCGGCGGGGCCGCGGCCGCCCTGCTCGGACACATCGGGCTGTGGTGCGGCCCCGCCGACTACTCCCAGATATAGGGCACAGCTGGATCAGAGCAGGCTGATAATAGGGCAGTTGACTAAAAACATTTATTTGGTCCCTCCCTCAGTTACGTATGTCATTTCTTCCCAGAATTCGATCCTTATTAGCGACACCTGCGAATGGCGTAATAATACAGGGTGTGTTGTTTTTTCCAAATCAACGTGTTTCGTGTAGCCTACCACACCTACTTGAAAAATTCACCTTGTATAGATGTCATAATTTAATCTGAAAGTTGTACTGTACCTATTAAAAAAAATACAAGGTGGTAGGTATATTTCTTACTTTGTTTTGAGCAGTTATAATATGTTTGTCAAACGCCCATCAAAAAATAAAAATCAGTTTATTTTATGGTATGACCTTACGTAATAGATATTGCTTTACTTTGTTACCTCACTGCACAGTGATAAAAATGTAACAAGCACTAAGTCAATGAAATTAAATAATTTTAGTTTATTGATCATATTAGTTTTTTTTAAATAAATATTAACTAATCTAGTAGCAGTACATAAACTATCGCCTTTAATATGTTTATCCCTTCTACATGTCATCAAGTATTTTGCAAAGAAAAGAGTGATTTGTCTTTATATCGCTATATTAAACTCATTTGTATCACATTTATTTAATAATATACTTTGACACATATATTTTACGTACTAAGATTTAGACTTCTACTCAGTTTTCTTGATAAATAGAAAAAAAAGGAATATTTATTCTCAATTTTTTTTATCGAATATCGATGGGGTGACTTCTTATTATTACTCACCCACCATGCTCTAGACGAAAAGGGTATAAGCCCAAGCCTAAATAAAGTTGGCCATATTTCATGTTTATCAAGAAAACTGAATTATATCTAAGAAAAAACGATATTATAATATACTAAAAGTATGAAAGTTTTAAGTTAGGTACATAGTATGATATCCGATACCATATCACATTGATTTTATTCATTCACGATAGGATTTAGGGGTACAATGTACGAATACAAGACCAAAATTTATTTGCTAAAACCAGATATGTTTCAGTTGTTATATTTTATGAAATCAAGTGGTATCGGTGGTAATCGAGGCACATAATATTAGATAGTACTTTTTTACATTTTTCTTACATAAGAATATTATTTTGATATAAGTACTAATCGAGATAGTAAGCGTAACTTGGTTTTGATCAATTCCGATATATTACATCGAAATTGATTATTATATAATATCGTTTTTATAAAATATCTACGTTTCTTTGATTTACTAAATATAATAAATTATTCGATTTGATATATAAAATAATTTTACTTATAAATACATAAATAGGTAATTTGTCCACAGTACCATTAAACATTATATGTACTTAACTTTGAACTGAATTGAAATGTTTATTTTATAACCTGATGATAGATATTTAGGCATTTTCAACACTCGAGTATTTAAGTATATTATTATCTATAAGTTATAGTATATTAGGAAATATTTGTAACTTTTCTCTCTCTTAAGACATGTAGGTACCTCTATAATCACTATTTAATAAAAAAAATACAGGCGAAATAGCATTGAATTTAATAGACGCTGGTTGAATGAGCGTGCGTTGCTTGCAACATAAGCGCAGATTACATTTTCAGTGTTTACATTTAATTTTTAAAGTGCCTGAACTGATATACAGTCAATATGTTTGCATGCTAAAATTCTAAGACAACATACAACACAGTAAACAAAAGAGTAAAATTATATAGCTTCTTCGTTTAACACGATATTGTCAGGCAGATTACTACACTACGAGAGCACTGGAAGAACACAGACTTTGACAATACATATTATACCTATATTACATTCTCGCATAGATATGTAGTTTCTATCTAACACCAACGATGAAAGTATATTTCTTTTCACTTATATTATATAAGCTACATACAAAAATGTTTGTCCTAAATAAGTGAGATATAATGCCAGGGGATTGTCTGATGTGGAGTGGGGAGGGAGCGCTAGTGTCGTCACGTGATGTATTTTTAATTCATTCTTTAGCGCTACGGATTTCCCTCTACTTATAAATGTCGTACTCGTACACAAAAAACACGAAACGTTTGACATTTCTTAATAAATTTCTGAGTTAGAACTCATAGTACATAGATATAATGTTTTAATTCCTCTACTACGTAAACATGAGTTTATTAATACAGAGACTGTCTCTACGTTTATTTTGATTCTAAATTCTATACAACATTGATAAATAGATATTATGCTATCACGAAAGTAGTTGTGCGTAGAAATTTGGAAAAATAATTTTACCATAGGTACGAGATTATTTACAGTTGTTATAGAGTTTAACGACAAATTTGTAAATTTTTGACACAAGAAACGAAGCTCCTAAAATATGTAGAATAGCAATGTCTAAACGAATTTGTAAGTATACGTTAGGGAAAATTCACTAAAGCACAACCTTGGAAGAATAGTACCTAGACGCGCTTACTCACTAGAATAACTTTAGAAATTTTATTTATCGTATAAGGCAAAGTGTCGAAGTTGGGGTTATTGAGATGAGATTATGTCATATACAAGTTATTTTAAATATCGGTACAAATAACTTATGTCTAGGTTCACATTTACTACGTATATGCATATATATTTTTATTAAAATTTATCTTTCAATGACCACTATTAACCGACGGAAGCGGTTCAAATAACAATTATATGATTCTTCTAAATAGCTCCGAATACTAGGTTCTGATTGTTATAATAGATATTGTTTTTAATTTAATTGTACATGTTTAATTTTTTTATTAGGTGAGAAGATAGATACGTGACTATAGCATATTATAAATACCATATTCAATTGTTATATTTCTACGAGTCGAACATTTACGCAAATGAGTTTCTATCTATGCGACTTTATATTATACAACAAATAACATATAAAATTTCTATACACAAAATGGTTTTGTTAATCGCAAACATGGAAATCTTTTATTGAAAGCACAATATTTTTATTATTTCTTGGTTCGTTGATATTTTTAATGTTATCCGCAGTATTTTCAACGGACATCAGCAAATACTATCACATAGTCGTTAAATATTTATGATATAGTAATAATAATCTAGCGTGGTGTTCTGGAATATATAATATTTAGAATATATGGGACTTTGAAGTTAAGAGGAAGATTGTTCATGAGTTAATTGATGAATTGATTTCAATATTTGCGCTTACACATTCTTGAAAAAAATAGAAGCAACCTTCTATAAGCTCCTTTTATGTTTACTACTTTCTAAGTGGTGTTGCCCCTAAATGCCATGGGGCCAGCACCTATAGACATTGTCTATGCTAAGCATTGCAGAAAATGACTGATAAATTGTATTTACACTTGGGTTTCAAAAAGTTAAATTTTGAAAACAATAGATACATTAAAGGCTGATTCATGTTACACCGAGGCGGGTCCGGGCCGGGCCCCGTCCGGGGCACGGTCAAATCTATAGTATACTTTTTGTATGAAGCACTGCCCCGTCCGGGCCCGGACGGGGCACGGCGTCGACATGTTGAGGCGTATTGTTAGGATGATTCACCCCGGACGGGGCACGCCCCGTTGTAACATGAATCAGCCTTTTTGGGTCTGATTACATGGTATTGACTGACAATGATAAATGGGCACACATCTTATTATATACAATGTAGGCTTATCAGAACAGTTAGTTAAACCTAAACTAGATGCACATTTTACAATTCAGGGCAGCATTAAGGGCGTGGTGTAATCGCTGCATTATTACTTTATGGACGAGTTGTTTATGTTTAGGGACTGCCGCACTCATAGGTGATAGCGCGACCTGCTCGGGGCAATGAAGGTGATATCGTTAAGTGGGGGCGTGTGGAGCCGTCGTGGGCGCTAGTCGTCGTGGCGCTCCGGCGACGGCTCCCTGGATCAGTCAGGCGACTCGTTGGCGGCGAGGTACGTCGCGGGGAATAGTGGGTACCACCCATAGGTGCGCTGCGGCAGCGTCAGCTTGTCCAGGCAGATCTCTGCGCCGCCGAGCGCGAGGTTGTGCTCGAATCCGCCGCAGCGCTGCCACAGCATCACCACCAGCGTGCGACCGAGGGCCTCGCTTGCCTAATAATAATTGTGTTATTTAGATAATCGGCATTGATAATAGTAAAAACAGTACTTCTACAAACCATTCAAAAACTTGTCTGATGAAGACCTAAATGAAAGTTTAACAATAATAACCTGAATAATATGATACAATATAAAAAAATACACCATATTGCAATAACGACACAAAAAAAACTATTTTCGTTCAACAATGATAGTAGCTTTATATTAAATTTTAGTATTAGTTTGTGACCTGATATTTGAGGGTTTGTTTGAAGTGTGGCTCGGTGGTGCGCCGGATGACGCGCGTCTTGCGCTTGTGCAGCCACTTGTCGCCGTCGCGCAGGTAACACTTTACGTACGAGTCCGGCACTTCGCCGTTCACGCCGTACACTCGCCGCGCGTGCGATACCTGCACAACAGTAGCACGTGGATTCAAATGAGTGAGGGTAAATGTTTTTCGACCAGATACTCGTACCTACCTACCTATTTATTACAATATTAACTATGAAACCGTATTATCCTTCTTAATTATAAGTGAAGATGGTATAATTTTATACCTATATCCTGACGAGTATATTAATACAAATAAGAAAAATGCATACCTAAACCACTTACAAATGGTGATCTAAGGTTTATTTAGTTTTAAATTCCTTGAGTGCTGAAAATTCATCAAAGGATAATTCACAGCTTTATTTCCATAAGTTATGGCGTTTATCACATTTTATAATAAAAAGTAACCCACTCAGTTCTAAATAGTAAGGTCAACTTTAAATAGTAAAGTTAATAAATTACATGATATCGTCTTAGACACACTGTAAATTCAGTAAAAAAATTCTAGATTTATGGGAAAGACAAACTATATACTGATGTGCTACGAAATTCGTAGCAACGCTACGCGGACCGTAGCTTACTAAAAACCAACTGACCTCGAGCTCGAGCTGTCCCTTAACCATGATGATGCTGAGGTTAATTTCGGCGTGAAGCGGCGAGAGCATGGCGTTCCTCGGCGGCAGCTGCCCGGGGCCCAGCAGCACGGCGTCATCGTCCTCGGCGGCAGCCAGCGCCTCGCACGCCGCCGCCGCCGGGACCGCCGCCCACATGCTGCCCTTGCGCCCCGTCGCCGTGCCTGCACCCGCACAACCGACACTGCTCGTACCCAATGCCCTCCCCGTCACAATAGCTTTACCAAACATTACATATCACGCCTCAATTTTCCACGAAGAAGCAATGTTATTTACGACTTATTAGTGGATTTAAAGCAACGAATCTGTTTTAACTGTTAACGCATAAGTTTCAAGTTATGCTTATCTTATTTAGCTTTAGTTGGCGTGAAATGTAATACCATGTCTGTACTTGGTAAGAGGAGGCACTGTCTGATAAAGAGTTTGTATTTAATCCTCGTTTATTGGACTTTTAATTCTAATTATGCGTAACGTATTCAAAACATTCATGTCAAAAAACAAACAAAATGTGATTAAACCATTCAATCGAACACTCAATCCAAATAAACATTTACATAAAAATAAGCACGTCAAACAGCTTCGTGCTAATGTATAAGTTTCATTTACATAAAATCGAATCTGTTCCTCTCCTAAACACATAAAATGAAGAAAAAAAGCGTTTTAACGTGTGCAGCCAAGAGTGTAGTCGAGTCTAATAGTTGCTTGAAGCGATCTTCAACTCATTATGGTAAGCATTCCGTGTCATGAGCAGCCATTAATTACTTAAAAAACTTGGATGTGTTCTGTGGAGGAACATTCTATATTAAGTATAGCTCATGCCACCGCGGCTGGTCGAGCCGCGAATGTGTGCGCTAAGAAACAAGGGCGACCGCGACCTATAGCGGCGACACCTACCAGAGCAGATCTCTCTTGCTTGCATTCCCTAATCCAGAAAACTTAAACAAAACGTATTCGATAAAAAATATAATTGTATCGGATCCAACTACGGCCTAAGAATAGGATATATACAAGAAATCTAATAGAATGCGCTTCTTAACAATGAGTGACATACGCAGAGGTGATGAAGTCCCTAATAACCTAAACGATAATGCCATCGAGATGAACGTAGACGGGCAGCCTCAACAGACGGAACACAGAGACAGATGAAGTGAGCGTGATCGCCCGCGGCCGGGCATGCGTCAGGACAGAACAGTACAGACACAGTGAAGTGATGAGAAGCGTCGGGCGCAGCCACATTCAACGGTGCGTGCGCACGGCCGCCGCCGCGCAAGCGATGTATGACCCATGCTACTACGTGGCCTGAGACCCCTATTCTGACTCTCAACTAGCACCGGTCAACGCTGCGAATTCTATCCTTGTTGTTGGAAGTACGCAGGATGGAATGCGTGGCTTAGGTCCGGTGCGGGCGCAGAGGCAGGATGGGAAGCTGAGGCTGGCGGCCGTCAGACGTCACAAGGGATCGCGTACACCGACACCGCGCACGGACAAACCCTGCTGGGAAGCACGCGCGGCGTGGGCACGGGCAGTCGCTTACCGAGTTTCTAACGGTCCGTCGCTGCTGACCAAACAAGCATAACACAGTACAAGTCAGTACTACCCTCAATGTTCGCACAATGTTTGCTGCAGGTTATGGATCAGCTGGGAACTTTGCGGGTCCTTTGCGACCGGTGTTTGTAAGCCGACTCGTGATTTGGAAAGGGGTGCATCAATGGCGTAGACGTCGGAGGTCGTGGTTATTAAAAGTATAACAATAGGTACTTATTGTGCGAATGAATAACTTAATAAAACAATTGAATAGTTCCTATGTGTATCCAAATAATAAAATTGGGTTTACATATAACTCTAATATTATATCGGAGTGATAATGTATTGCCATTATTGCATGAAACGTGTCCATATCATTTTGATTTCATAAATATGAACTAGTTTGTTCGCCTCCACAAAAGCAATGGCGCCATATAAAAATGTCTTGTTCTTAATAATATGTTTTGCAATAAAGATATCCAACCCCAATTTTTTAAATACAACGCATTTTATAATAATGTGTAAAACATAGAAGAGCTTGCTGCTATGAAATTCCTAGCATTTACTTTCGGTTCGTCGGTCAAATATGCAAAAGATAACTTGTATTTTAAATAATCACCTGCTATCATCCTAAACGCATCGATATACCAATTCATGTATTCATATTAATAACTTACTGATTGACACAGATTTCATAAATATTGAAAAGCCATTTTTTAAGAATTTATTCGAAAAAAAAAATTTGTACACTTTTGCAGTGTGCTAATAATTATAATAAATGACTAGACGCTAAAATCATAATCAATCTAAACAACATTTATAACTTTTCAACTGACGTTTATGAAATCATTATCGAAGTTACTAGTAAAAAGCAATTAAATCCTCACAAACAAAATCTGTTTGATATTGGAAATCTGTCCCTTAGTTAATACCTATACTAAAGAATAGATTATTGAATTTCGTATGAGGAGCTGGCTATAGAAATAATACAAATGACACATATTTATTACGAGGGCGCTACTTACGCCTGGCCGTGGACCCCGAGAGCGAGAGTGTGCGGCCAAGCTCGCCTTTGACTGCGCGTAGAGAGCGCAGGATGTCGTCGGGGTCACGGCGGATGCACGACGAGCGACGACGCTCGTTGCGCCGCGGGACCACACTGACATCGCCCGCGGCGGCGGCAGCGGCGGCGTCTGTCGTCACAATCATCCATGGAACACACGATTCTGGTAGAACTTTTCTGTTAAGTTCTTTCTCTACCTTTCAGAATGGCCTCCATGAAATGACAATGCTGTAAATATCTCATGAACCGTGATAGTTAGACAGTTGAAATGTTCACAGATGATGTACTTATTTCTTTTGCCGCTATAACAACAAATAATAAAAAACAGAATAAAATAAATATATAAGGGGGTTCCCACACAACAAACGTGATTTTTTTGCCGTTTTATAAGATAATTGTACGGAACCCTTCGTGCGCGAATCCGATTCGCCCTTGGCCATTTTTTTTTAGTTTATCTTGGAGACATTGGTAGAATTTAGTAACTGAGCAGGGGAATGTAATTACCCTTTTCTTGCTGCTGGAATGACGATCGCCGAGAGCCGGGCAGAGAGCGCGAGAAGTCTTTACCCAGTTGGTACACTTCCACTTCAAGAGTCTCCGACTGCGAGGAGCCGCGGCGTGAGCCCCCCACCCAGGCGTGGTCTGGGTGCAGCAGCGAAGCGCATTCGCCAATGGAGTCCACGTCGTCTAGTAGTCAAAACATACTCATTAAGTAGGTGGAAATTTGCTTTTTAGACCTACCTACTGATCCATGCAGATTACTTACCATCCGCAATGTGCAGTCAAATTTTACTGCTAGAGCCGACAAGGTAAATATGATATTAGACAAAACGAAAAGTGCAGCGTCGGTGTTAGACGACAGTTCTCTAAATCAATTGACATCATTTCAAATATGGTTCATAACGAAATCTTTACCTTGGTTTGGTTTCTTGTGAATATATAATTTGAAATCCAGTCAATTGCATGCGCTTAAGTGGTGGTCACAAGAGCAAGCATCTATTCTACCTGAGACAGAGCGCTGCGAGGCGAAGTCCCCGCGGCGCAACGCTCGCGCACCTGTGAGCGAGCCGCGCGGCGACGCGTTGGCGGACCGCGTGCCGCGCTCCTCCAGCGTCCACCACACAGCGCGTTCCTCTGCAAACGCTTTTTCTATCTCCATCTAAAGTGCAAGTTGAATATATGCCACAGAGTACCATTAAAAATATGCATAACAAGCTTATTCAATCAGAAATTAACATTTTACCACACTTAGAAACTAATTCGCGAACCTGTAATGGTAAAAATTAAACATGTTAATCATTTACGGTATATCAAACATACCGTACATTCCCCGATGAGGACGGGATCAATTCCAGGGCAAGCGTCCCATAGAGTGAGCTCGAGGGCTCGACCTGCCAGCAAGTCAGCTGTCAGCCCGCCGAAACCCAATGTGGCATTCCAGACGGGGCTGCACGATGCCGATGCCGGGTCTGTCTCCACGGGCGGGCAGCTCTCACTGACAATCAGATAATAGTAGTTTATACGCAACTGTCATATAATAAGGGTAATTGAAACAGGAGTCTGGGTTTATCACACGAGGTTCGCCTAATAGTATCACACGAGTGTTTTAATACCATATTATATGCAGTTGCATACACTACTTTATCTTTACTCTGCAAAAAGGTACCTACCTAACTACGTGTAAATAAAACAAGTAAGCAACGAAGTAAATAGCTAATGGCGTTCTTTTGAACTTACTACTACCACAGAATAAGTAATAGTACTACTACTACTTATTTCCGAATATACAATCTCATTTCAGTCAACTACGGCCACCTGCAGCAGCGCAGACCTGCTCAAATTGAACATAGATTTGCCGCCATAGCTATTTACTTTGTTGCTTACTTGTTTTATTTAAACGTAGGTACTTTTTTGCATGTTTTATGGTATTAAAACACTCTTGTATCATACTCTGCTCGTGTGATAAACCCATACTCGTGTTTTAATAACCCTTATTATATGACCATATGAGTGTAATTAAAAAAATAGCAGTCGGAGAACATCTATGTTGTGTTTTCGGTATTGTGCTTATTTATTGGTTCCTTTAGTAAAATAATTTCCTATGTGGTCTTTTTATAATAAAAATCAAAGAAATGATTATTATTAACGATACATGGCTTGTGCCTTGTCGTAATCTACTACATATATTACCTGTACCGTAGGTAAAAAAATTTTGGTAGTTTATTGGCTTCTGCAACATAGCGTGTATTAAAATTATTTTAATAGATATTTTTGCTAACAAAAGTAAGATAAGGCCCTTGTGATCAAAGATCTATAATCTCTGTCCAAAATACACAATAAACAATGACAAAAAAGTTAATTTGAGAAGACATTTACAGAGAAGGTAACAAGCGAATCCTAGCGAAGGCCTCGGGCTCGTCGCCATAGCCGAGCGTGTGGTCGCGAGGCGGTAAATCATCAGCCGCGATCAGCACCACCGCCAGCTTGCGCATCTCGCTCTCGAACCAAACTTGCAGTTGCGCTCGCGCCGGTGGTCGCTCGCGCGCGCGCTCTGCCCGATCTTGTTCCTACATTACGTACAAAAGCCATGTAGATTTGGATAATAGAGTATTACTATAAAAGGCTTTAGTATTGTAATATGACACATTATTTTGCCATTGCTATAAGGTTAGAAATAAATAATTAGTCACATTACATTACTACAGTCAGAACACATTGCTACAAAAATAATAATGTAACGACTGGTGTTTATCGACAAAAAAAAGAAGTAGTCTCTCAAGGCCTGATGCAAAATCTAAATCAATTAGAATCCTCGGGAATGCATTGTTTTTAAGTAACATGCAGCAACGACCAGCTAGTTCATCACTCTTTCATCAGCAAGAGAAATCCGAAACTTGCATTAAATCTGTGTTGATTATAGTAGGTATGTATAGCAATGCAGTCCTAAACCGCCATCAATAGTTAATTAATTCATATCGAATTCATTTGACTTGCAAAATATTTCATTAAAGTAACATGCTACGGGCCGAGGCAATGTCTATTTAAACACAAATTAATTAATAAAATCGGACGCTCTCATCCGCCATGCAGAAAGCAGTATCATGCTGATACCTTGACAAGCTGCATGTACCTAGAGACCTAGGTATTAACTATTACCAGGCTTGTAGCCGAAAAGAGCAGTCAAAATATCTCGATCGTTGCCTAGACTTGTCGAAGGGCTCTAGAATCTATGGAAAAGGATATTTTATTCATAGCGAAATATTGTTGTAGCTAGTGCGTACAGGTAAAGGCTCTTAATTCTATAAAAGTCAGTTAAGGTGTTTCTACGCTATCAACTAACTGGAGCTTGGGCTTTGGGGTTCTAATTTACCATTGATACCTACATTGGTTGGTTTCCGTAGGGTACAGAGATCACACTATTTTTAAATATCACAGTACATTTCTTAGTCTTTATTATTACTTAATTTTTGAGAAAGACGTTATAGGTAACTATAATTCAAAAGCAAGCTCGTTTTCGTATTTTTATCTAACAACAATTAACAGTGTCATTAGATTACAAAGAGTACTTTCTAGGTTAAGTATCTACTGCTGCCTCTTAAACATTACCATGATTTTGATTTATAAAATGTTCTTAACGCTGAGCATGATAATGGTATGACATGTGATCAATTTCGAGCATTTTTTCACATTAATATACAATAAATTAAAATTTAATAATCAAATGATTTGAAGCGACACAGACGTATAGTTCCACCACAAATATATTAAACAAAACACAGGTATAACATCCCGCGTATATAATAGGACGTAAATTACGAAACTTAATTGTGTCACACAAAGGCTTTTCATGTCCTATACAGTGCTTGTACTAGATTAATATGCACATATCCATATGTGCAATATCATGCAGTTCTCAGTTGGCAAAACGAGTTGTAATAGCAATCAACTACTGTAAGAGCCGAGCGTTATGTACATTGTGTCGCTGGAGGTGTTGTACCACGAGACAGAAGCGTTCGGTGCGCGCCTGTCGCTTAAGGTGTTCCGGCTGTGCGGTGTCCCGTGCTCCACCACTCGAAGCTCCTAAAGACTAATCGTCGCGAGCGTCTCGCGCAGTGCGGCATTACACTAAACTAAGTCAACAGCAAAACTCGGAACATACACTCGATGCGCAAGACATGAGACGGTACAAACGGGTGCGGCGTCGTGGATGCAGGTCGAGACAACATTATACTATGGGCCAGCGAGGCCCGAGTAGCGCTCACCTCACCCGAGCTGCCTCAGTCTTGCTTCTTGCTTTATCGTCGACACTGCCATTCATATCGCACTTGTCGTTACATCCCTGTTATCTGTGTTTCAGGACTTTATCGTGTACAGGTAGAGTGAACTGTTTGTGCCAATATCTCTACCGCGATATAAAATATACATTGTTTAGCTAAGCTCAAAGCTGCGGCGATTCTAGCTTCACTACGCTTGATTGATACTGTCGGTAAACAAACACACTATTCATCCACGAGTATCCTATAGATGATCGGTATCGGGACGTGTCCCCTACTCTACCATCGAACACTAAAACTGTTGTTAGCGTTTATCTACACTTACATATTGGCATGTGATTCATCATTATTTGTCATTTTGCCGATTGGACCCTAAAACTGATCTCCGCCCGGTGCCGATGTCGGCGAGATTATGAAATTGGTCGGGTGATAGAAAAAATAAAAATCTGAAAATAAGTAGGTAGCATTTTTTCATACACTTCACTTAGGATAGTCATTATATAAACGGTAACGTATAACGAATATAGATAACAATTAAATGATGTAGGTATATAAATCTTCAAGTAAACAAACAGAGTATCCCTTTCTCTAAATAAGTAGTAAAGGTTAACAAAGTTAAAGTACGTCTACGTTCGTAAATAGAAACACTAATCTCTTACAACTAGGCTAACGTGGAAGATGTTTGACTGATTAGTGCTACAGTATCACAGCAGATCAACGGAGACCAGCCTCTGCACTCGACATCTCTTTCCACCGCTAAACCGACAGCCTATCGATATAAGTGATAATGCTAGGAACTAACATAATGACTTTATAAAAGCTACTGGTAAATAAATGTATACTTGTCGCTGGGTTTCGAAGCGGAGAGAGAAGTCGCCATTGGGTGGGCGCGGCGCCCTCGCTGCATTACATGGCATGAGATGGAAGACACACCAAAAACAGACCCTCCTTACATACAAAACCAATAGCTATTTAGTAATGGACTCTCTCTCGATTCTGGCTAGTGGGTCATCTAATAAGTTAAAGTATAAAGACAATTAATAATAAATGCTACTATGACTTTAAATTTATCAATATATCAAGGACAGCTTAATTTATCACTATTATTTCTATTTCATATTAGCCCCTGTTTGACACGTTAAAATTATTTTACTTAAAAAAATAGAGGGATGAGCCACTAACCTCTGAAGTACAATAGAATCGATCGTTAGACCACCACCTACAATAATGAATGATCCAAGAAGCGCAGAGGAGTAGGCACCGAGTGACAGTCTCTACTAGTTATGAAGGAGCGAGAGAGTCGGCTCAACGTCTCGTGGGTTCACAACACATAATTGTTACAATTAAAGCCTATGGGTATTATACCGGGGTTTTCGGCAATTTCCGTCGGGTCGGCGACGATGGCGATTTGTCAGTATCCGGTTCTGCGGACCAAAACATGTGCATTACACTACTAAACGAACCTGCAAGTATAGGTATTTCATAATGTCTGATAATGTGCATAGAGAGCAAATTAGTCAAAGATATTCAGAGAGTAATTTTCCAAGAATAAATCGAAAATACTACTGTAGGTTTGAAGACGGTGAAGAGAAATGGCTAGTTGGAAAATAGATGGTGCAGTGACAGTGTGTCAATCGATAGTAGAGAAACTGAAAAAAAAAACTGTGAATACAAAGAATACAGAGTGATAAAGTATTAAAGAACAATTACTAAGCTGGCTTTTATTAATTTATTAATCATCTTACTCTGACCAACGACGTAGATAATAAATAAGATTCTCATGGAGCAGATGTATTATAGTTTTCTATTGGACAATGTAAGGCATTCTTGGAAGTCTTTTAATAAGACATCCAAGAATTTATGGACCTCACATACCAAATTATGCAAGCGCTGATATTACGTTCGTGACCTAGTTTAAAGCTGAAAACTAATGAAGCGACTTATAGAGAGGAAATAGAGAGGAATTATATAAGCACAGCGGCTTCACTAGGAATAAATGGATATGGGAGATCGTTATAAGAATAAAGATAGAATGCTCAAAGGTATAATTTATCCAAATACATAAATAAAATCATGTTTTTATTAAAATCGTCGTATTAGAAACTTTAGTTGTACGCAAAAAAAAATCGTGAAAATAAAAACGTTAACACAAAATCTAATTAGCTAGCTCAAAATACTTTTTTTATGTTTTATTCGATTGTTGCTCATGAGAAGTTTCTTAACTTGTCCTAATACAATAGAAGAGTACAAGGAAGAACAAGCATTGATAGGAAGAATGTTTTGAGTTAGGAGAAAGAAAGTATAGAAGGTAACAACCGTATAGCGAGGAGCCGTGGTGGTGGTGGGCGGAGGGCGCGGCGCCAGCGGTTGGAAGCGGTTCGTCGGTCTGCGGCGCGGGCTCCACCAGCAGTTCCACGCTGTCCCCGCCACGCTCCAGCACTGCGCAGACCTCCTCGAAGCTGCGCTCTATCAGTGGCACCCCACCCCATTCCAGCACCTTGCAATTGCGTGTTATATTTTATTATAAAATACTTTCCGTAATAACCCATTAATCATGAATTAAAAAAAATGTGCACTAAAAAAAATCTCGCGCCTTTTATTCCCGAGGGGGTAGGCAGAGGTATTCCATTTCTGGATTGACCCACTCTTCACGAGATATTCTTTTGGACCCCTAAACATGATAGGTGGTGAGCCCATCGCCGGACCGGGTCTTTTAAACTAAATATAATTTAATAATATCGCCGTCACGGATTTCAGATATAGCGTGGCTACCGCGCTGGACCGTCGCGATTCCGAGTCAGGCGTCGCACTGCCACCAATATTAACTGCCACCGCCATGATTATATTAGCTCTTCGACTACATTCTGTGTCTTTATTAAGTCAAAGTATATAAATGTCATCCTACGTTAAGCTGACCTCGACGCTAAGCGCGACGAGTTAAAAGCCTGTCCTCCCGCCGACATGAACTATAATTATGTGAACGGCATCCTCGCGTGCCCTCATTGCGAACGGGAGTTTTCTGAAAAAAGGTTGTCTACATTACCTATATTCGGGCGCACCAGCGTCGCCAAGCTGACTAAGAGTCGAAATGGTCGCCATGGCCATAAACGATCGGAGCCCATCATCATCACGTTAAATCGTAAAAAATGGGTATTCGGGATTTAATCTCAGAATAAGACATATTCTCTAAACAGCTTAGAAGTACCAATTCATGGTACTCAGCTTGGTACCTTGTCTCCCTGCTGCAGGCCGGCGATGTCCGCGGGCCCACCGGGCACCGTCCACACGATGACGGCCTCGCGGCGGCCGCTAGCGTCCGGCTTCCCGCCCACCACGCGCATCCCGAACCCTCGAGCTGAAATATGTACTAATTCCAGACAATGAATATTTTAAGCGAATGTTTAGAATTTAGGACCTTTCATGTTCTGGGGAAAACACAAACGTATAAAATATGCGCTTACCGATAAAAATAAAAAAGATGACATAAAATCAGTTGTATTTTTACCAACAACCTGACTGATGAAATTAATCTCTGCACCAGAGATTATTCGAAAACTTTCCACGAGGATTTAGTATACTTAAACGCTATCTTTAAACGAGGAATTCCCATAGGAAAAAGGTATTTCACACTCACATCGGTGGCCCTTATCATTAGGGTCTCGCCGCAGCATGACACGGCGCGGAGTGCGATCGTCCACGTCGTGTATTACAATCTTAATAGCTTCAGCGTCGACGGACATTTGTCGCGCGGCGGCAGCAGCGGCGGCAGCGGCGGCTGCACTCGCACTGCTCACCGGTGTGTCAGACGACGAGTCCGGCGTACGCGACGCGAGAGCTGCCATCGCACTTAATGCACCTGTTCGTTGTTGTAATGCAGCTATGTCCGGTCTGTGGATATGGTCATAAAATAAAAAAACTGATTTATTTTCGAACCATTGATGCGAAATTAACTACGAGTACACAGTTGGATTCCGCCGAGAATCATCTTATTTCTTACCCAATATTACCCAATCATTCAAGACGTTCTCAATGCTACACTGATAAAAAGTATAAACACATTTCTGTTTAAAGACGGAATGGTCAAACTATAACAGACAGTGGTCTTACAATTGGCTGCCTCGGCGTCGGATCGGCCGGTCTTCGTCAACACTCAGACCCGAGATTTGCGGCGAAGATGACTCTGCTTCGGCATCAGGCGCTCGGTAAGAACCGCGACGAGATGTCGCTCCAGCGACTACGTCCACTGCTGATGCTCTGCAGTAATGAAGTTTAGTTTCAAGTAGGTACATACTTAATATCCTAACATTTATATCTTGTTATCACCTGAGATATAAAAAGCTACTAAATTGCATAACCGGTGTTTTTAGATACACTGGTTCAGGCTGTCTCCTGTGCGTTGTTAGCCAGGATTAAGAGAGTTCTATTAAGGTTACAATCGTCTAACAAAGAGTAAGGCTTGGGTACTGAAGTAAGTATTAAATTGCAAAATACAATAGGACTGTATTACAAACACTTTAAACTGCAACTTTTAAACCGTCATCTTTTTGTGACTATCCTCAACTGGAGTTCCACACTTCAGGATAGTTCTGTATTACGGGCTGTAGATTTTTTGTGGCTTACCATTAAATCTTACTCAACATTGGACGAATCCAGCCTAAGAAGATATATCTCATTACAAGTGATAAGCAGAGTCAGAAAAGGCTTTAAAAACTAAATATTGTTGTTGCTCTTACCTCCTGGACATGGGTGGGGGCGCAGTAAGCGCGGGCTGGTGTGGCGAGGGCTGGTCCTCGTCGCAGGAGCGCTGGCGTGGCGCGCGCACCGAGCGCCTGCGCACCGGAGCCACCGTGCTGGGCCGTCGCGACTCCGTGTCAGGCGTAACACTGCCGCCACCCTTTAACTGCCGCCGCGGGCAGCGTGATTATATATCTCCTCGACCACTTATTTCTTGTACTCTGATTTTATGTAATACTCTACAGGTAGTGCCAAAGTGATATAAAGTAACTGACTTGACTAGGCAGTCCACTACTCAATAATCTCAAAATGACTCTGATTTTCCTCGTTATACTTTAAAACTAACGCCTTTTATCCCCGGGAGAGAGGCAGAGGTAGTTCATTTCAAGAAATACCCACGAAATTAAACTTCCACTTTGCGAATGGTCTTTTTACCATGTAGAGGATACAAAATGTCGTATCAGAATCAAACTTGAGCACAGTTAGAAGGGGATAACTTTATAGGACCCAACAGTCATCTCTTTCGAACTAAAGTGATAAACCATATTTATTCTACGTTCTGTAGTACCTAATATGTCAACACATTTGTCCACAAACGCGTACATTACCTTCTCTAGCTCTTTGAGCGAAGCCGGCGACACGTCGGAGTGGCGTCGCAGCTCGGGGGAGCGTGGCGGGGCGAGTGCGGTGCTGCTGCCGCCGCTTCCGAGCCGCGCCTCCGAGTGCCGTCGCTGCAGCGCTTCCAGCACAGGCACATCGAGCAGCGAGTCCGTGCTGTCCTGCGCCGCCGGTGGCAGCCGCGGTGCTGCTTTTCGACGGCACACCGAGCATCGCCACGAGTTCTATGTGTATGTCATGGGTAAAGATTTTTATAACTCGGACCTAACACTCAGCTGTGGGCTGTTGCGGATTTGATTAAATAATACGATTAACTGTATGTAATGTTATTGAGGAGTCTGTTGATACATTCCGGGTATATGCTACGTAAAGCTATGTGTCTTATGACATGATGACATTTTTTAGCCCCCGACGAAAAACAGAGAGTTTTTATAATTTTGACGTGTGTTTCTGTGTGTCTGTATGTTTCATCGTTTATATTTTTTGAAAGGTGACTTAATCGAGAGTGTTCTTAGCTATGATTCATGAAAATATGTTCAACCGTTTGAAGATCATCAGCTCTCTACAAGATGATGATGGGATCTGAGCAAGTTTCACAGATCTGATCGATAGATATTGGAAGAACATGTTAACCATCACCTGATGTTGCAACATTACCTGGAGTCTGCAGGATACCTAACTCCACACAAAATTAACAGCAGAGGCATCGAGTTTAAACTCATTCAAATGGTATCAATGAATAGAATATTAATAGAGTTATCAGGGTCTGATCACGCAGCAGGACAGAGATATGAGGATACATTGGTGAGGGATTCTAAGCTACTGTCACTCTTTCGATTGATATGAAATTTGGGTCTACGATGTAATACCGTTAATAGACCGCTAAGTAAATAAAATAAAAACAGGATACAATTTGAAAATGATATAGTATGTAAATACAAGTAAGCTACCTAGGCAACGTAGCTAAATATATTAAACAACAATATAAAATATTTGAGATTATCTCGCAATAAATTTACTCCAAATTATTCACAACAAGCGTGCGGTCCCCCGATGCGATGACGCTTGGATATTTATAAATATTACTATCTATTTATATTAAACTTTACTACAAGGGCTAATTTTTTTTTATTTAGTTTTTGTGTAGGGGGTTTTTATCTGTAATTTAAAAGTTTGATAATGTATTTTTATTTTTTACTAGTTCCCGTGGGAATACGGGGATAAACTATAGCCTATGTGTTATTCTGATGTATAAGTAGATAGTTTTTGCGTGAAAGAGGAATAGACAAAACATCCATACATCTATACATCCATACATACAAACTTTCGCGTTTATAATATTAGTAGGATATTATCAGTCAGAAAGTAGCTCTGTTTGTATATCTATCTGTCTTTTAAGTTTTTACTGGTATCTAAGCTGCTAAACTAATCCGTATTAAATTTGTCAGGGAGATAGCTTGTATTTCTTGGAAGGACAAAGGCTAGTATAAAAATAAAGTGATGTAATGGAAATGGCGTACCTACTTCAAGAAATCCTCCCTACTTAACATAGATCAAACGGAAGAGCGACTGGCTCAAATTGTATTGGGACCATGACGGACACTTTTGGAAAAAGGGCAGCTTCCGGCACGGAACTAATGAAAAGGGTCGGTCAAATATCCGGATACACCCGCTTCCAATCACAGGGATACTGTATTACTTCGTACAAAAAATTACGATAATTTCAATAAAAAAAAAAAAAAAATTACTGGCCAAAATCAAAAAAACATCAAAAAATTTCGGCACGATAGTAAGTATAACTTCTTTTTGCTTTAAGTCGTACTTAGATTACCAATACTTAAGGTTTATTGTATGAATCCCAATGTGAGAGAGTAATAAATCGTTTTTGTGTGGTGTGTGTATGTCTTTATTTTAAAATTGATGGCCAGGCAGATTAGGATTTTGTGTTTTTTTTTGTAAACAAGCCAGCGCAAGTTTATTGTTCGGACGATCTTTTAAAAACTAACGTTGCCTCATAATGAGGCGGTTCAAGAGATTGGATATTTTGGTATAAGATGCTCAGGCCTTATCTTCCTGGAAATACCCAGATTCCATAAGTACATTTGTCGGACTACTTAGTGTGTTTTTTAGTGTCCGACCGAAACTGGTTTTGCGGCCGAAACCGAAACCGAAACCGAATGTTCGGCCGTGGCTCCAGGTGAGTATAAAATTCCTTAAAATACAGAAATTTGATGCATTCTACCTATTATTCTGCATTAATTTGGACATGAAATAGAAACACAGTAGGTAAGTATATTAATTTTGTTGTAATCATAGATTTAGTATACTAACGTTAAAGATTGGCAATAGAGCCAGTACGGCGAGACCAAAAAAATTTACACTTCTGTGCGTGTAACGTGGATGTGTGCAAGACAAATAGTGCTCTAGGGAGAGCACTATTTTTGTCGCTCTCGATAAAAAATGGGCGTGTATATTGTGTCGTTATCGAAATGTGGTTAATCGATATTACGACAATCACTATAAAATTAAGGTTAGAAATACAAGAAATTCACGCATTTAATATAATCGCGCTTAAATAAATTCTTATACATTCAGAACATTTATACAACGCGTAACAGAAAAAGCGCACATACACCCCAATTAGTATATTAATATAAAAAAATATGATGCAATCGAACTTTAGTTATGTCTAACCAATTTTCTTAAATATCGATTAATAATAGCACGATTTCCATAGAAAGCACTAAATTCAGCTACGATAATTCATTTTATTTTTAATTTAACACATATTAAAAATAGCTGAAATCGAATAAGTAGTCGATACTGAACAAACTAATTTCAGGAATTGCGGTTATTCTGTTATCTACAATATAAAAATAAGTCGGGTTTTCCTTCCTGACGATTTAACTCGAGAACGGCCGGACCGATTTTGATGAAACTTTTTGTGTGGGTTCGAGTGGGTCCAGGGATGGTTTATAGCAAAGAAAATTCAGCATTGCACCCGTGCGAAGCCGGGGCAGGTCGCTAGTGTTGTATAAAAAAAGCAATTTAAGACTTATCCATTTGTGCACGATTTGTTTTTTAGTTTTCTATAATCATTGCATTTAGAGAATTAAATCTTTCAATCGCACTTACATGTAAAATGACTAATTCTGTGGATTTTCTTTCCTAGATGAGTGACAACCGACAACAAAAGCCGGTAGAGTTTACGAAAATGGTCTCGTCTATCTATCTCGCTCTAACACACGGGTACCTATTTTCTTTCTCTTTCTCATTGCCAATCTAAGTATAGTAAATCTATGGTTGTAAAAATTTATTTAATATAATATTAAAAAATATTAACGCACGACAATAAATTCCGAACAGGACCACCAGCGTCCGCCAAAGTTAGAGAAGAGTTAAAGTTAGAAGTTAGGTGAGAGAGGAACTTCCGAAATCAGTTTCGGTTTCAGCAAAAGTTTCGACCGATTTTGGCCGAAACCGCAACTTGATTTTTGGCCGAAACTCGGCCGAAACCGAAACCAAAACCGAACTTTCGGTCGGACACTAGTGTTTTTAAAAAAACTCGGGTACGAGTCGTCACCGGGATGTATAGGTAAGTTTTGTATGAGGTAAGGTTTGAGTGGACTGACCGCATCCTCGTCGCTGGCGGGCTTGGAGTAGGAGGAGCAGTCCTCACAGACGCGGTGCTGGCAGCCGTTGCACGTGTGGAACACCTCGCCCGGCTTCAGCGCCTTCAGGCATACTCGACAGGCACCAGCACGCGACGGCGCCTTTCCCGCCTCGCTACACAAAACATTCTTATTATACCAAAGAAAGTGCCTTTGCACATGGATGTTTCTTATTTTGGCCTGTTGGCTCAGTTGGTAGTGACCCTGCTTTCTGAATCGGAAGTCGCGGGTTTGATTCCCGCTCGTGCAAACACCTGTGTGAATTAACATATCTGTTGGCTTCGTGTCTGGGTTTTTAGTATTTACATAAGTATGTGGTATCAGTTGTTTATTACCCATAGTACAGGCCCTGCCTAGTTTGGGGCTAAATGAAGATTTGTAAATTGTGTCCTGCTATTTATTTATTTATTATTTATATACAACGCGTAACAGAAAAAGCGCAATTCCTCATACACCCCAATTAGTATCTTAATATAAAAAAAATATGATGCAATCGAATTTTAGTTGTGTCTAACCGATTTTCTTAAATATCGATTAATAATAGCACGATTTCCATAGAAATCACTAAATTTAGCTACGATAATTCATTTTTTTTGAAAAATTTAACACATATTAAAAATAGTTGAAATCGAATAAGTAGTCGATACTGAACAAACTTATTTCAGGAATTGCGCTTATTCTGTTACATGTTGTATATTTCCCACGAGAATCTCGTACAGCATACAGATATAAAACCATTTTCAAATGTTTGGCCCAGTCAATTTAATGTTATCCTTAATAAAAGTTGCAAACGAACAGGAACTTGATCGATAGGTAGTTTCATGTCGAGCACATAATTAAACGAGCTAAGAGGTCATTTAAAAAAGCTTATTAAAATGTTGTTTGAAAATAGTAAAAAGTTCATTCTTAATAGTTTTACAATAAAAAAAGACTTCTTACCCTAAATGTAGGTACCATATAAAAACACAAAATTTTCTAAGTTATATCTCTAAAAGTAAATTATTAACTTCATGTTTAATTTATTTAAAACGCTCCATTATGTTGTTACCTCATCATTCCGGAGCCTGCAGAAATCTTTTTCACGAAATATGCGAATATTATGGAGTTTACGGGTAAAGGAAAAATATTATCTCCTCCCAGGTTCCCTTGTGATGTACGACAACGATCCTAAGTTAGGAAAAGTACCGGCGATATCATACTTAAAAATAAATAAAAAAGAACAGAAAATACCTTCGTATTAATATGATTACTTCATTATTATTAATATTATTATTTTGTAACGTTCATCTCTTTCGATCTTATCGTGTAAGCATTTTATTTAAAGGAGAGGTTTAGAGAGTTCTTTTAAAAATACTCTCTATCGTAAACCCTATTTCAAATATTCCTTGTTATTATTATTATTGTGTGCAGGTTTATTTCCATCTACTTTACAAACCAGTTTAACACTACTCTGTTTTTCGATACTTACTCGTCAGTAAAATAAATCACTATTGCTATTTCTACAACATACCGTTCAGCTTTTGCTGTGGGTGGGGGCGGCGGCTGCGCAGGCGGCGGCGTGGGCGCTGGTTCTGCTACCACCTCAGCTGCGCCCTGCCGTGGACCCAGTTTTGTCACTGAAAATATTTGATCTATTAATATGTTATAATAATAAAAACATTAAATTCGGATACGATTTATAAGTATTAGTGAAGTCTCAATCGATGTTAGTACTGAAATTCTATAAAGGACTTGGTTACAGTAATTATGTGCCACATTAATAGACAATGTATCCTGTCAGCGTTTACATTTAGGAGGCTGCTGCCTCCTAAAATCTAATCCTACTAATATTATAAAGGTAAAATAATTGTGGGACACAATTCACACACGGTTATTCAGTCCCAAACTAGGCAGAGCCTGTGGGTACTAAACAACTGATAAACATACTTAAATAAATATTAAACGACCAGACACGAAGTCAATAGACATGTTCATGCACACAAATGTTGGCCTCGAGCGGAGATCGAACCCGCGACCTCCGACTCAGAAGGCAGGGTCACAACCGTCTGAGCCAACAGGCCGTCAATTTAATTTGAGTTGTTGTTGTAAAAGTTTGTATGGCTGGCTAGAGGTTTGTTACTCAATTACACATTATGCTCACAGATAGGTTATAACTTCAATTAACCCATAGAATATACGTTTTACCTAGAAACGCAGACAAAGTCCATGGACAAAACCAATTTAGTTAGTCATAAAAAAAAGATTGTTTAAGAATAGCCGTTACTGGTGTTTACTCTGTTTTAGAGCAGTCAGTTATCTCAACGTATTTTTTCCTATACAAAATACGATCAGAATTATTTTTCCTTTTTTAACTCAAGGGAATAGCGTCGTTGGACTTATATAATATTGCCTGAATGGAATGAGGCAACATTGACTGGTTATCAAATAACACCAGTCATTCAAACTACAGAACTCAATATCGGGGTACACTCAAACTCAAATTAAATTCAGCTCATTGTTATGAAATACTGAATGGAAATGAAACGATGAGAATTCAAATAAGTCGGCAGTATCTACCTTCTGCGGAGGAATCTACTAACAATGCGTGCCAGCCGTCAACCCTCGGGGAGGCGCGTTGGAGGTTCGCGACACGCGATATTCCGCTATGAATATTGAGAACGGCTCATAAATTCTTCAGCTAACTCGTCTCCGACAAATGCTGCACGTTATTCGCTCAACTTCAGAGGGTAGTGCTGGCTTTTTCTTTTGTTTTTCAGAAAGGCAGGCGCTTTGTTAGACATGTTACTAAAAGTAAAGTTCCTTGAAAATTTAGTAATACCGTAATTTTATTACGATTTGATGGTTCATATATGTGATTTTTTTATGCATCGTATAAGAGAATAGATACCTAAATTCGAAAGTAAAATAAAAATCTGAGAGATCTGTAAGGTTCGTAGCAAGTGGCAGTCTATTGTATCTGCCTACCCCAATGAGAAATAGGCGTGAGATTATGTATGCATGTATGTATATGTAAAATAAAAATCATACGATTAAAACATTTAATTTAACCAATTCTGATGAAAGAAGTAAGCAGAGCATAGCTGCTAAAATTCCATCTCATAATGGGCTTATTTATTTAAGTAACAACGCCGAGACCGCTTTTAATATCGGCAGGTAAGACGTAAGTGTTTATGGCTGGAGTTTACCTGTGGAAATGAATTTATTAATCGACCTCGTAGTGGGTAGCCACGTAAATAAGGGTTAAAGAGGGCCCACCCAGGTACCTGAGTGTGAAACTATTCCTCCAATCCACTAACTCGTGGATAGTTGGCGAACTCAAGAATGATTACACCCAATGCGGTAACACGTACAAAATTATTTTGTTCCGTGTGACTCGACCTCTGTAAAGTTTAGTGTCAAAAGTTTTGATTTGCCTTATTTGTAATCATGACTGGTGTTATTTTAGCTACATCCTGGCGAGATTTGTTATGTATATGAATGAATATTTCTTTTCATCCTACTATAATATTATAAATGCGAAAGTTTGTATAGATGGATGTTTGTTCCTCTTTCACGCAAAAACTAATCAACGGATTTTGATAAAACTTTACAGTTATATAGCTTATACATCAGAATAACAAATAGGCTATATTTTATCCCCGTATTTCCACGGGAACGGGAACTACGCGGGTGAAACCGCAGGGCGCTCCCAAATGTTCCATAAATACCTAAATTGGCTTTGGTTATTAAAATAAATAAATTAATTTTGGGACACAATTTACACACCGTTATTCAGTCCCAAATTAGTCAGAGCCTGTACTATAGGTACTCAACAACTGATAAACATACTTCAATAAATATTAAACACTCGGACACGAAGTCAACGGATATGGTCAATATGGTCATGTACCTACCTACACAAATGTTGGCCCCGAGCGGGGATCGAACCCGCGACCTGGCGTATGTTATGGATCTAATATTTTGGAGCGCTAATAACCGTTTTAATATAAGTACCTATAAAAATAATAATCATAAATAATCTCACGCTTTTTATTCCCGGGGTAGGCAGAGGTATTCCAATTATAGAAATACCCACGTTTCACAAGTATATTCGACCCCTAAGCGTGATAGGTGGTGAGCCCGTCACCGTACCGGGGCTGTTACACATGCCTCAGAATTAATTCTGGGACCTGCGGGTTTCCTCACGATGTTTTTCTTTTCCGTCGAGATAGTGATAAATATAAGTTTTTGAAAAACTTATTGGTACATGCCAGGATTAGAGCCCGAGCCTCACTGATTATCATCATGAGATGCGGGCTCTTTAACCGTAAGGCTATTACTGTTAATGTATCTTGTAAGTTGAGATTTGCCAGCCATATCTTTAAATAAAATAATAATAACATTTTATTCCGTACAACTTTACCTGAATTATCCTGATTTCAAACTCCTATTTAAGTACAAACTAGTGAGTTCGAAACAATTTAATGGATAGAACCTTTAAAAGCGAACATAATTTCGTTTCGGACAATAACAGTTTCGGATGGTTTAATTGTAATGGTTGTAGCCCGCAATAATTGTTCCACCGAACTTTACTCCCATTATAAATGTTAAATTAGAAGTAAAGACAATGTTTCCATATTTTTAAAATTTTAGATGGCCTTCAATATAGTCTAGGCAATAAAGGTAGTGGACCCTAACATTAATTCCTCAGTAGATGAAACTTTGCAGGATTGTAGTATAGTATGAGACAATACTTGCATAAAAAAATCCAAAAAAAAACCTAACCGAAGTTAGGTTTTTATACTAAAAAAAAATTTTTTTTTTAGTTGAAAATTTGATATTTTCTGAAAATAATGTAGCGAGACGGTTTTTATTTTGGATTTTCCTATTGTAAGTTCACAGCGACTATTAAATGACATTCCAGTTTAAAAAATGGACTGAGCAATTTTCCCGTGCAAGGTACATATACGTCTGATTTTTGTTATTTCTACCAGGAGATTTTTTTGGATATTTCGCATATAGCTTTCTTAACACACATGAATATTGCTGGCAAAGAAAATTTTGACTGAGCATTTTTCCCAACAAAGATATCAAATAAATAACTATTTCAGTAAAAATACCTAACTTCGGTTAGGTTTTTTTTTTGGATTTTTTTATGCAAGTATTGTCTCATACTTTACTACAATCCTGCAAAGTTTCATCGACTGAGGAATTAATGTTGGGGTCTTCATACAAAAATCCGCTTCATTGCCTGGACTAATAAGGATTTATGAAAAATATTTCAGTGGCAATTTTCATGAACTACACACACCGGCACAATTAGCGGAACAGAAAAAAAAAGGAGAAAAAAGAGGGAATTTAGAACAATGAATGTAATTTTTAAACAATATATTATTTAAAATGAAACAACAATTAAATTAACATGTTTTGACATTCATTTGTAACACCATACTTAAAATTTTATAAAAATAAAAATTAAATTAAACAAAATGCATTTTTCTTCGATTTTTAATTATAGAGAAACAGCAGAAAATTCAAGATTTTCCAAAGTTTAACAACAATTTCAATGACTGTTCAATATCGAGTGTTTCCTCCTCGTGCTCTGATGAGGGTTTCCATCCGTCTGGGCATGCTGCGGATGATGTTATCAATGGTTTCTTGGGGCAACCTCTGCCATTCTTCAAGTAATGCGTTTCGCAACTCGTTGAGATTATTGGGAGGGGGCATTCTTGACTTTACACTCCTCTTTAGCAAGTCCCAGACGTGTTCTATAGGGTTCATATCGGGGGACCGTGCTGGCCACTCCATCACCGTTATACCAACATGGTTTAGGTATGTCTGTACTGTGCGAGCACTGTGAGCCCGAGCATTATCCTGAATTAGAATGAAGTTGTTACCAATAAAGGGGGCAAATGGCACAACATGTTCTTCTAAAATCTCCCTGATATACCGATCAGCATTCAGATTCCCGCCATCGACCACTACTAACTCCGTACGAGCTCCTAAACATATTCCTCCCCAGACCATAATTGAACCGCCGCCATATGCAACTGTATTTTCAAAATTAGACTGGATATACCGTTCTCCTTTGCGTCTCCATACTCGCTGCCTTCCATCAATTTGATTTAACATAACTCTGCATTCATCAGTAAAAAGAACCTGTCCCCAGTCGTCGAAGTCCCAATCACGATGTTCACGACCAAAGTGTAGACGGTTTGTGCAATGATGTCTCTCAAGTTTTGGGGCTTTGGCGGGCACATACGAGCCTATACCCACTTCTTCGAATCTTCTACGAACTGTCCGCTCACTCATCCTTACTGCTCGTACCTCTTCCAGTAAATTTCGAGCCTGCACCGCCGTTAGTCTCGTGTTCCGTCGGACTTGAAGTTGGAGAAAACGGTCATCCCTCCTTGAAGTACACTTTTTCCGGCCTTGTCCTCTCCTTCTCACTAGAGCATTCGTCAATCTGTATCGTTGGATGCTACGATAAATCGTTGATAACGATCGACGAAGGCTTCTGGCAATCGATCTGTAGGTTTGACCATTTCTCCTCATTTGATCTGCCCTAATGATTTCTGATGGCGTTAAATCAGGCATAATTAGATGCTCGTAAATTATCAATATGCGAAAAAACTCAAAAGCCTCAAAAACTGCAATTCAAAGCTTTTCAAATGGAATTCACGAACCTTCTAAAAACGGCCAAGCGGTGGAAAAAATGAATCAATGAAAATTAAAACAAAAGAATGAAAAAAAGGGCAGTCGCTTAGTATTCCATTTTTAAATTAAAACCCAAATTTAAAAAAAGCTTGTTTAGCCGGCCAGTAACACGCAAAAATGCGTAAATACTCCCTTTTTTTTCTGTTCCGCTAATTGTGCCGGTGTGTGTATTTCTTAACATATTTTACGGAATAGTCAACAGTAGCTATAATACATTTCGAATTCAGTTTATAGTCCAGTCAAATTATCCATTACAGTTTGCATTAATTCCCAACAAGCTGGATTTTTGTGCAGGCCTTGAATACGTCATTACAAATGATATGTCAAAAGTCCCCATCGATCCCGCTTGTGCGTTGTTTTTTATTCCACAAATTTGCATTTTTGCGTATATCTCTGAAACAATGAGAGCTACTGAAAAATGGTTCAAACAAAGTTTGTAGATCGTAAAATTGTCTACAAAAAATATCTCAACACTTTTCTTATACAAAGCATCGCTTTCGAGATATCGTGACCTTAGACCGCAGGAAAGTCGTATTATCGACTATATGCACACACCTCTGAGGTAGTGTACACGGCGTTTTTTTTAACGTGGTTTTCCCAGTAGGAATACTCCACAATATATTTTGATCGAGAGAATGTAATGGGACACTATTTTATTGATGATTTTTTTTTTATTTAAATTTAATGAAAATTTTAACAGCAAGAAAATTACATCATCGTTCATCATCAAATTCTTCATGGTCACTCGTTTCTTCCTCTTCACTGTCTTCTTCCTCTTCTTGCTCGATTTGTGTAGACTGCTCCAAGACTGTGTAGACTGTTAACCCGATGATGCATACTGGCCACGTATGAGTGCATATTCGTATTCTCTATGTTTAAAATAGCCATAATTCGAGAACAGTGCACCGTAGAAGAAAAAGTGTTGAAATTTTTTTTGTAGACAATTTTACGATCTACAAACTTTATTTGAACTATTTTTCGGTAGCTCTCATTGTTTCAGAGATATACGCAAAAAACGCAAATTTGTGACCTTTGACCTCGAATAAAAAACAACGCACAAGCGGGATCGATGGGGACTTTTGACATGTCATTTGTAATGACGCATCCAAGGCCTGCACAAAAATCCAGCTTGTTGGGAATTAATGCAAACTGTAATCATAATTTAGTCTGTTTTGACTGGACTATTACCTAGAAACGCTCTTCTATAAATAATCTATTTGTAGACGCGTATTTTTAAGCTTATCGCTCATATTCGTTCTACGCCAATAGT
The DNA here is from genome assembly GCA_963855545.1 of Ethmia dodecea. Classification (NCBI taxonomy): domain Eukaryota; kingdom Metazoa; phylum Arthropoda; class Insecta; order Lepidoptera; family Depressariidae; genus Ethmia; species Ethmia dodecea. Next base: position 7,522,966 of record OY979449.1, read on the forward strand.
AAGTACGTAAAATAAGTTAACTTAAACGATATAAAGTTATATAAATGCAAGGCATATAAATTACCTATACATAAAATCCAATTTTGATGGGAAATGTTGCTCCGTAATACACGAAGACAGATGGGGTAATTTCCACCCGCGCGCCACGTGAGGGCTTAAATAGTAGTGACAAAGTTTATGTAAGAAAATGTGAAATATGACACTGGCTGCATCTTTCATGTTTGTCGTCAATTATACCTATCCGGTAAAATCAAGAAAGTACCGGGCTGGTTAAAGTCAAAATATATTTATTTTCTGTAGGTAGGTAATTGCAAATTACACTTAAAAAAGTCAATAGGTAGGTACTAAGGTCTAATAACAAGGCACTCTAAAATCGTCCATAGAGATTGGCTAGTAGTAGTAAAGTTATTAAATCTTATTTAGCTATACTGCGAGTAAAGTATAACCTGATAGTTCTTTTTATTACATCGTGAGGAAATCTGCAGGCCCCAGAATTTATTCTAAGGCATAACCACACCCCGGTGATGCCTGTCTATCCCATCGAGGACAAAACTTTTTAAAATTAAATAGTATATAATTTAATAAAACATGCTAATAAAGACAGATTAACTGTTATGTCTGCGGTAAACAGTCCATAAATAATGGTAGTCCTAACATATAAAGGAGAGAATTGTAGATACTACAAAAAATATAATTGATAAAATTTATTGAATAACCTTTATCTTGTGCAGTGAGCAGTGATGAGGACAGTGTCTGGCGCAGCTTGCCAAAGGTACCGGGAGAGTCCATCTGGCCCGGCACGGCGCTGGTGGTATCCTCCGTCGCCACCATCTGCGAATAAAAGGTTGAAAATTGAAATGGTGGCCTCATAACCAGCGGCCACAGCTGAAAATCAGCGGTCATCTGGTGCCCCAGTGACCACATGCTGAGCTGTAGACCATTTTGCCTAATCGGTTAAGGTTAATTTTAAGATATTTTAATACATTTTTGTTGTTGTTGTAAAACCTTATGGCAAATAAACCTTTATTATTATTATTATTATTATTTTTCATTGATTCAAAGTTGTTTTATACTGGAAAACTACAAAAATGTGACCCGCATTCACTAACAGAATCAAACCAAAATCTTTTTAATAATGAATGGGCTTATAAGTCTACTTATTATTTATTTATTTTATTTTGGCAACAGACAGTCATATATAACAATATATACAGATTCTTAGGTAATGATGGACCTGGAGTGATGAATAAATTATAAGTCATTGATTGCTGCTACTACTGAAGTCTTTGCAAAACTTTTTAAAATTAAATAAATTATGTTTCAAACTTCTTTATATGTAAAATAAAGTCAACTTGGTACTCAAAGAACGGAAATACTAAAAAAGGAGCAGAATTACTGATCTCAATAAAGAGTTCGCGTCAGAAAACTCGTGTTGCGGGAAGCGACGCCGCGGAGCGATAAAACTCTTCATACAAAAATAACGACTCAGTAATGCTGTCGTAAATTTTATGGAGAGCAACAGATGGAGAATGAAATACATCAGAGACGGGAAAATCAATATTGCCGTCCCCCGAACTCGACTGTAGAGCGTTTTTATTGCTTCGCTTTCGGGTCGCGAGTCATCCGAAACATTCTGCTCGATAACTTACTCGAAATAAAACCTTAATAGTTCCTCCCTTAATGAACTTTGGCAGATTGTTCCAATAATCCATAAAGCTGTTTCGTTGAGATAGTTGCATAAGTGTAGGTAATATTTGATTGTTCTACATTCAGGTATTAGCCGTATGTTGATAGTATCAATTTTGTTAACAACAAAATTGTTTTCTCTACCACGTCAATGACGCCGCGGCCGTGATTGTAGTGGTCAGTAGTACCTAATTACTATATTTTGTCCACCACGAGCATCACCGCTGAACTGAACGTGAGGTTTCCCGCGTGCTCTTTATTAATTAATTACTGTTTAAATGGAATAAAACTTTAATATTATTTTGTGTATAATTGTACGTGCTTTTGTTTATTAGGCAGTAATTGACATGAAGGTACCTACTTATATTTTAAGTAAGATTTTTATTTATTGAAAACTTTTTTTTTGCAACATAATTTCTTTTTACATCGTTCTATGCATCAGTTTGTTTGACTATCTATTCCAGTGTTTCACATTTATTTTTTAGATTATTATTTCAGGCAAAACATTTACAGTGTTCAGTGTTAAGAGCACATACCTATAAAACCAATATACCAACAATGTTTTCACTGACAAGTAGGCCGTTTCAACCAACATAGGGGCACGCTGCCCCAATGATTGACAATCAAGAAAGTGCTGAGTCATTCCTTCTGCGCACACCGAATGTTAAGCACGAATATCTGTCACATTTATTATTTTTAAAACACCTTCAAATATGCCTTCATGTGCAGTTTTATGGTGCAAAAGTCGAACTGGTGGTCCTAACCAGTCTACCACACCAGTATCTTACTTCTGGTAAGTGTTTAAATATGTTAATTTTATTTATAAAAAATAAATTGTTGTTTCTGAAAAAAATGGCTGATAGTGATGTACCAACATTGATTTAAAAATTATCGACAATCGAAAAAAAAATAATACTACCGAAAATGTTACTTTTTTAGATATAGTTCTGTAAGATAAAAAACATGTTTCTGTTATTTAATTTTAAAATTTAAATGGTTTATCTAGAAAAAAATATTTAGGTTATTAATATTTCATTTGGTTTTAGCTAAATTTGCTAACTTATTTAAAATAATATATTGATTAAATAAATATTGTTTTCAGTTTTCCTAAGGATCCAGTTTTAAAAAGAATATGGGTTGCGGCAACAAGAAGGCCTGAAAGCTGGATTCCAACAAAATTTTCAAGGATTTGTTCGAAACACTTTGAAAGCAGTCTTATAACTTTTAAAAAGAAATCTTTATTAGCTGAGATGGCGAGACCAATTTTATGTCTTCCCGATCAAAACTGTGTGGTAAAACCTATAGTTTGCAGGAAAGTGATACACACAGATCAACGTAAACAGAATACGTGGTACTTCAACCACCTGGGGCGGGACGTTACATATTTTTTACACAATATATTTATCTTTATTTACAATTTACTTCTTCTTAGTGCGTAACCAACATTAAATAATTAATACCTCATGTAGTAATTATTATATCTGTGCCTCATGTATTCGTATGAACAATCTTTAAAAATAATTTGTTTTAATTTTTACACTACTCTCCACTGCTACTGCATTCATAACGTGAATAATACCATAAGTACTCGTAGAAATAATGCTTTATTTTTTGTTTTGGTTTATGATTAAAAACTCAGTTGAATACATTATTAAATGGTTTTATTTATACATTTTCTTTGCATAAAAAAGTAACACAGTTGAGTGTCAAAATTATTTAATGTTTTGCAAAATAAACACAAAAATGAATATTTCCTTTGCTTTAGTTAAATTTATCGAATCCTAGTTCATTACTTGTCCCATCACTAAATCATAATGACAACAAATGTTGACAAATGTCTAATTAGACAGTTGACAAGAGATATTTGAATTTCGAAATTCAAAAATTTCATTCTGACCAATTATAGATGCAGTAGAACAACAGGTGAAGCTGTCATCTCTATATTGATCTCTTTTTCTCCTACCAAACTGCTAATCCTTTCATTTTAGTAGGTGGTTGTCAAAAAGCTGACCCAAGAGGTTTTCCTCAATTTGATAAACATTGTTGGTATATTCAAAGAGAAAACTTTTTTCTGACGTATGTGGTTAAGAGTTACAAACTTAAAAATCAGTTTTTATATAAAAAGTAGTATCTGTGCAAAGTAGTAGTAGTAAGAACGGGGTTAATACCCTTCTGATAAAATTCAAGATATCGAATGATCTTCCCCATAATTAGTCCATATGAGGATTTTCTTAAATTACATCAATTTTCGAAGTAAAAAATCAAAATGTGTTGTGTGATAGTCCCATTCTTAAATAACTTAAATTAAAGAACTAACAATCTGAAAACAATTTGAAAGTAACACATATATTCTTGTACCTCGTATTAAGTAGATAGCAATATCAAGTTCCTTATACGTTCATGTATTATTATAAGCGTTCCATGAAAAACGACAGTCGAGATAAAGCAAGAATTGACCCGTAGTCCTGTTCTAAGTGAAAAAACCACCACCGGAGGAAGGAACTGTAGTAAGCTCCCAACAAAGGAAAAGTCGTAACGGATGTTGCCAACGAGCGACCTAAAGGAAGGAGGCTACAGCAGGTAGGTAATAGAGAACGCTTAAAGGAGCCGCAAGCCAAGACCCTACTAAATGATCGTTAGTGTGAGCTCGTTTGTAATGATATGCGGTAGAATTTCTACGTTTGTACAAGAAACTCAGGTTTATATTACCCAACTCAACTGTCTTTGAACCTTTATGACCATAGAAAGCTATTTCAAATCCTTAGAGGTATGTATTTGAAATAATTAAGACTAGCTTTTACCTGCGACTTCGCTCGCCCATGTTTATTTCACCCCCTTAGGTGTTGAATTTTGCAAAATGCTTTATTAGTGGATGCCTACACTGTATAAGCTATCTATGTGCAAAATTTCAAGTCTCTAGACCCAGTGGTTTAGGCTGAGCGTTGATACATCACCAATCAGTCAGTCAGTTTATCATTTTATTATACCTCTATAAAGCTCGACTACCACTGACTCACTGACTCATTGACATAATTGATCTCCCAGAAGGAGTCGTTTTGGAGTCAAGTAATATTATGAGAAAAGTGTTCAAGATGGCGAGGTGACCTAGGGAAAATTCCGACTTTTCAAAAAAACAAAATGGCGGCCAGGCTTGCTTATCGTATCTCTTTTGTTTTCCGGCCGATTCGGTTAAAATTTTTGGCATCTGTAGTATTGCTTAGATGATTTACGAATATTATTTAAAAAGTTGAAAAAACAAAATGGCGGCCGCGTAGTAGTGTTTCAAAGTTGGAGTGGTTTTAGACCCCACTTGACCCGAATTGATCTCCCAGATGCCAATATGCTAAAGAGATGTGTTTGATGTCATCACATAGGTCATATCCTGTAGTTTACCAGAAAATCCCGAAAATCTAAAAAACCAAGATGGCCGACCGGTGATTTGCTCTCAAAGAAAGGGATGGATTTTAACAGATTTCTGAGCGAGTTGGCTTGTATGGCGGGGTTAGAGGTTTTATTACGGAGTGTTGCCATATTTAATAATTTTCCCAAAATTTGGGGTATTTTTTTACTTTTAATGCAAAAAGTCAAAAGCCTTAATTTTACCATTTTGCAAAAACAAGTGACAGTCAGTGAAACATTTTATCCCTCCCTATGACCTTTTGTAGGTTTTTTGATTTTCGCCTGGCAACACTGAAAGTTATGGTTTATTTAATTTTTAGGGTAGACCTCAAAAGACCCGAATTGATCTCCCAGATGCCGATATGCTACAGGGATGTGTTTGGTGTCATCGCATAGGGTGTATCCTGTAGTTTACTAGAAAATCCCGAAAAATAGAAAAAACAAGATGGCCCACCCGTTATTTTTGTTTTACTGAAAAATTTCAATTTTCTTAATCTTAATCGGCATTTTTTAGCCAGTTGGCAACACTTTGGAAAGTTGGGTTGTATGGAGAAATAGTGGGTCTTAGTAAACAGTGTTGCCATAAAAAGTAATATTTAACAAAATTTTATTATTTTTCGACTTAACATGGCTAAAACAAGAAGCCCTAAAATTAGACTTTATTTTTCTGTCAAAATAAGACCCCACAGAGACACGCGTGGCCGCTTGCGGCCTCGCGCACCGCGCGACATCTAGTCTATATATATATAATATGATATTTTACACGGTGTATAATGTCCGTTAGTGATACGACAAAAATAAACTCAAATGTGTTGCTCTGAAAAGAGGACGTTTTTATTATGAACAATGTACGCATACAATGCATGTTTATTTTGAATAAAACTTAACTAAAACTCTTACCTGAAAAGAGAAACAACATTTAGAGCTAATACTCCATCTCTATCTTCTTAATTTAGGTATTTTTATATCTACACAAATATTCCGTTATTATAATTAATATTTTCTCATGTAACATTTGACACATATTCCAATCTGTCAATTCAAACTAAAGAGTTATAGACAATAAATAAAAAGAAATCAAATGAAGGAAGGAGGCTTCATTTACATCTCCCCCCCCCCTTTTTTTACAAATTAAATTATCCTGTGATATTTATTTGTCAAGTATATTATTTATTCATTTATGCAAGTATTAAATCAAGTATAGTTTATTTATTTATTCATCTTTTGTAATTGGAACTAGTTTAGTTATGTGAAAAAAGTTTGACTGTAATTTCTTGTGACCTGTGTTTATTTTGTAAATTGAGTTTGATATTTTTTCTATAATTTTATATGGACCTATTTTTATTTCATCTAATTTTTTTCTGTTTAATCGATTACCGTTCTCAACATATACTAAATCTCCTACTTTAAGTTGATACGTCTTCCTATTTTTATCAAATTGCTTTTTATTATAATTATGTGATTTTTTTGTATTTTCCAGCGCAATTTTTCTATCTCTTAATAAATTCTTACATGTTTCATTTTGTTTCAATTCTACTGGAAGAATATCCACACTTTGCCCTTCTAACAAATATTTTGGAGAAAATCTCGTCACTGTGTGTTCAGTTTCATTGTACCTCTGGGTACACTCGTGTGCAATAGTTGTCCAAGCTAATTTATCTTTTCTTTCATTAATTTTACATCTGATCTTATTTACCAGCGTTTGGTTTAATCTTTCATTTAGGCCATTCGAAAATGGGGCGTTCACTGCGGTGAATATAAGAGGTATGTTTTCATTTTCTAAAAAAGACTTTGAATTCTTTAGAATTTATACCTGGGTACTGATCGGCAAGAATCATACCAATCCTCTTGTTCTGAGGAACTTTTTGAACTAGCTTTATAAAATCACTAGCATTCTGTGTTTTTGAGGTCAAAATAAAGGCAAATCTTGTAAAGTGGTCCACAAGTAAATGCAAATATGTCTTTGTGGAACGAGAGCCACCAAATCCACCAATAGTATCTATAGATATGATTTCAAATGGGTATGTAGCAGGACCTAGATATGACATTAATCCATATTTGCACTTTGCTCTCGATTTATTTTTTATGACCACTTTCACAAACATCCCTGATATGTTTTGATAAATTTTTCGTTGTATAGAAAGGTCTAATTTTGTTTTCCATCTGTTGTATGCCTATATGGCAGTAAAAATAATGTGTATTTTCAATAATCTTTCTACAGAATTCTTCTGTTAAAATTATTTTATCTTTACTTCGAATATTCTTATAGTATAATTTATCTTTTAACGTCAATTTATCTTTATTATTTTTTATATCTTCATTTTTTTCTTGATCGTTTATTATATCTTCTAGTTTGATAAAGTTAACAATTTTTAAAATTTCATCTTGGTTGTCGTTTGGTTCCAACACCGGATTTCTGCTCAAACAATCAGCTTCTAAATTGTATTTTCCTGGTGAATATACTACTTCAAAATTAAATTGTGATAAGTAATATGCCAGGGGGTCGATTTTTGAATCTCACTAAGTGACTAATTCTCACCGATGTGAGTGATTTCCGAAAGTTCGTATTTTTGAAACTCATCGGTGACTTACATTTGTCATACCTATGATATCGATTTACGAGTGCCCCTACCCACTCGTAATTGAAATCACCATGTGATTGTTTTTGACAGTTAACGTATGTGACATCTGCCAAAAGTGCCAAAGTATGTTTTTCGGAATAATTAGCAATGGGGCTCGATTGTGATATTTCGTGATTGCGACGATTTATTGAAAATATAAAAAACCTCTCAATTAATTATAACAATATCCAAGTTATTAGTAAATACAATTATTAAGTTAAATATACTTGTAAAACATATGCCACTAACAAATGTACATACCTTTTCTTATAAATTGTAAAATCTGTGTTATTTTCTCTTTATTCGTCCTTTTCTAGTGAATTATGTGAATTTTTCAATTCAAACCTTTAATTTTCGTTTACATGACACTGACAAATACGTTACGTTTTACGATTGACCAATTTGATGAATCTTTTTTAAGTTATAGTATGAGAAAATAAAAACCGATATCAAGGGCAACACTATAACATCTGCGTAAAAAGGAACGTAACGGGAAGATTGTCTCTGACTGACATTGTAAAATTTCTGCATGTTGGTAAACATCGTGTGACTTTCAAAAATACGGCTTTTGGAAAATGGTGACATAAAAGTCATCGGTGATAATTTTAGTCACCGGTGATTTTGATATCACCAGTGAGATTCAAAAATCGCACTCCAGGTCTCCTAGTTCTTCATCCGTTCTAGCCTTAATATTCATTTTCTCGAGAGGTTTATGGTCAGAGAAAACCGTGAACCTTTTTCCTATCAACCAATGTTGCCAGTACTTTACTGCCTCTTTTATTGCTAAACACTCAAGGTAAATAGCTTTCTTCTTTTTTTGAGCCTCATTTAACTTTCTTGAAAAAAATGCGCAAGGTTTTTCTTCTTTATTGTCCTGTGGTTGTTTTAAAATCGCACCTACGCCCTGGATTGATGCGTCCGTATAAATATGTATCGGGAGATCTGGGTCGAAGATTGCCAGAATTGGTTTTAAACAAAGTAATTTTTTTGTAGTCTCAAAAGATTCTTGACATTCTTCAGACCAAATAAATGGTTGACCTTTCCTCAATAAATTATGCAAAGGATCTAATATGATTGATATATTTGGGATATATTTCCCGTAAAAGTTTATTTTGCCCAAAAACTGACGAACATTTTTTTGTGTTTTTGGTATTGGAAAATCCTTTATGGCAATCAAATTATCTTTCAGTGGAGATATTGTATTATTTTGTATCACATGGCCTAAATATTTTACTGAATCCTGAGCGAAGTTACATTTTGTAAATTTCAATCTAAAGCCTTCCTTTTTAATTGCCTCCAACAATGATGACAAGTGTTTTATGTGATCCTCAAATGTTTCCGAGAATACTAAAATATCATCTATGTAGTTAACAGTGAAATTGGATAACCCATGTTTCCTAATAATACTGCTCAGAACTCTTTGGAAAATAGCCGGTGACGTTTTTAACCCAAAAGGGAGACAGGTCCACTGATAATGTCCTTCTTGAGTGACAAACGCTGTCATTTTCCTGTCCTCCACCTTCATAGGGATTGACCAAAACGCAGAATTAATGTCTAAGCTTGAGAAGAATTTACATTTCTTAGTTTTAATCATTAAATCGTCAATCAGAGGAAAAGGTTGTGACTGAGGAACCACAATTTTATTTAAGTCGCGAAAATCTATACACAACCTTGATTTTCTTCCATCTTCTTTCTTGTAAGCTAACGTTACCGGAGCGGCAAATGGACTGTAAGACTCCTCGATTAACTTTCTTTTTAATAATTGTGATACCTGTTGTTCAATCTCTTGCCTATCCTCAAAAGTGCACCTATAAGGTCGCTTGCTACAATATTTATCTATTTGTAAATCTATGTGTGCCTCATAATCTTTTACAGTGCCTATATCAAATTTGTCTTTTGCAAAAAGCTCCTTATATTTGCTTATTAAGTTATCTATTTCAGATTGCTGCATAGAAGTCAGATGGCTTACCGTAATGTTAAAGTTTGTAAAATCTATGTGCTCATTAAAGTTTATTTCATATGTGTTTTTTGTCTCATTTATGGTATTCTCTATGATTGCTAAATCTTTATTATTATTTATATTTATGTTTTGTTTTTGTTCTATTTCGATGCCTGTCATACAAGGAGACATCACTACATTTTTGGACGGTATTACTGTTTCATCATGTTTTATTTCTAATATCGGTGCATTTTGTGTAATTTCCAAGTTGTCATCTTGGATGAGGTGGAATTTTTTAATACAGTCTAATCCGAGCAAGAAATCATAGTCAAAATTTTTCTCATCAACTACAAAAACATTAACATCATATTCCGTGTGCATCTGGATTGAGGGCCCACTTTTTAAATTATTGCAAAACGAAATGATACTTACAGGGCATTTACTTAAAATTTTGTAAAACCTAAAGCAAAGATTCTTAAATTTCTTAAACGTGAATCAAAAGAGTTATGGTCAAATAGCTTGGGCCCTCAATCCTGACGCCTGCATAAAACGGCATAGTCGAATCTCAGAAAGTACTATCCCTGGGATAATAATTATTATTCGAGTATTTAGTTAGGAATTTGTTAAATACATTAAGAAATTGTCAAGTCTTAAGAATGCGACAATACAGATTTATGGCGGTTTAGCTTGGGCCCTCAATTCAGCAATTTTGATATTGTAGAATCAGCAAAAAATATGAGTTTTTCTAAGGAAAGATATTAATACGACTATAATATATTTGAGTTCCATATCTCGGAAAATTTGTTAAAAAGAAATAACGACACAAAAGTTAATTGTTAAAAAGTTATTGAAATTCGTATTTTTTCAAAACGTCTGAACTGAGGGCCCAAGGTTTTTGTCAGTATTGACTAGGCTAAGCCTTCTACACTACCGCACTTTAGGCTAAGTATTTTAACAAATTTTTAACTAAAAGGCTACAAAGCGTCCATTCTTCTAAATGCCGTACTTTAGGAGAAAATTGATTTTCGATGTTTTATATGAGAAAATTCAGTAGGATGTATATGATTTTGTTACTTTTTTGAGACAAATCAGCATGTATCCTCATATAAGATATTTCATAAGCGAATAGTTGTTGTCGGAAGCGATTACGTTTTGTGTGATCCAATAATTATTATAGGGTGTTATTTAAATGGTTATCATAGTATTCGTATTGTTGACGCCTGACGTACGCGCGTTCCCGTCATGTTTTTTGTTTAATTTTCATTTTGCTGTGTATTTCGGGTTTTGACTCATATTAGTGATAGTATAATATAATTATATACATACAATTTCATATGTTTTAGCAGATTATAATGTAAAATAATAAAGATTTTGGCAGGGTTTCATATTATTTTTATTTTCTTGTTAAAAACAAATTAAGGTTAAAGTATGTAAAAATGTTATCTATACATAAAACAAAACTCTAACGGGGCCGTGGCTGTATATGAAATGTTTTTGAAAATTTTAACGAGTCTATTTTATCTAGTCTATATAATTATCGATATAGATACCAAAACAACATCTTTTTAAATTTGTGTCTGTCTGTCTGTCTATATATGTCTGTCTGTCTGTCTGGTTGTGCACGAATCACGCAAAAACTGCTAGACGGATTTTGATGAAATTTGGTATGGATATAACTGAGTACCCGGGTCAACATCTAGGGTACTCTTTATTCCAGAAAAATATCTCATTCCCACGGGAAAATATAAAAACAGGTGAAAAAAGAAATCGATAACACCTAGAAACTTGAAATATAGGTGTCTTGTATATCTTAGCCAACCGCTATGAAGAGATTTTTGGAAATTTCCACGGGAACGGGAATAAACCGGATCCGCGCAGGAAACGCCGATGGGCACCCGCAATTTCTAATATGTTATGTAGGCGTCTTATATTATGTCGTAGGCAACCACTATGAAGGGATTTTTTGATATTCCCACGGGAACTGGAATATATTGGATTGAGGAATTTTTTGATTTTTTGTATTGAAAAGGCTCCAATACTACCGGTTTTACCGATTTAAAAAAAATGTTTTGCCAGTGGAAAGCGTACTTTTCTGGGAGTAACATGTGCTATAATTTTCCCACGGGAACAGGCCTAAACCACGTTACCGATTTAAAAAGTTCTTTTACCAATGGAAAGATACATTACCAGGGAGTAACAAAGGCTATATTTTATTCCCGTATTTTCACGGGAACGGGAACTACGCGGATGAAACCGCAAGGCACTGCTAGTTGTTAATATACAGGGTTATAATTTTAATACGTCCAATACATAATTTCATTGATTATTGGCACTTTCTTATTTTATTTCTCCACGCATACGTAGGTGAGGGCACAGCACAGCTAGGCGTATATAATTATATCGAGCTTTATATATTATATACAATATGTAACAGAATAAGCGCAATTCCTGAAATTAGTTTGTTCAGTATCGACTACTTATTCGATTTCATCTATTTTTAATGTGTTAAATTTTTCCGAAAAATTAATTAGCATAGCTGAATTCAGTGCTATCTATGGACATCGTGCTATTATTGATCGATATTTAAGAAAATTGGTTAGACACAACTAAAGTTCGATTGCATCTTTTTTTTAGTATATTAATTTACTAACCGGGGTGTATGAGGAATTGCGCTTTTTCTGTTACGCGTTGTATAATTATATATATTGTATCTGCACTTTACAAAATACTACTTACATGATCACGACGAATACTTGTTTATACTTACGATAAACATTATGGTCACCCTACTGAATTTTCTCATATAAAACATCGAAAATCAATTTTCTCCTAAAGTACGGCATTTAGAAGAATGGACGCTTTGTAGCCTTTTAGTTAAAAATTTGTTAAAATACTTAGCCTAAAGTGCGGTAGTGTAGAAGGCTTAGCCTAGTCAATACTGACAAAAACCTTGGGCCCTCAGTTCAGACGTTTTGAAAAAATACGAATTTCAATAACTTTTTAACAATTAACTTTTGTGTCGTTATTTCTTTTTAACAAATTTTCCGAGATATGGAACTCAAATATATTATAGTCGTATTAATATCTTTCCTTAGAAAAACTCATATTTTTTGCTGATTCTACAATATCAAAATTGCTGAATTGAGGGCCCAAGCTAAACCGCCATAAATCTGTATTGTCGCATTCTTAAGACTTGACAATTTCTTAATGTATTTAACAAATTCCTAACTAAATACTCGAATAAAAATTATTATCCCAGGGATAGTACTTTCTGAGATTCGACTATGCCGTTTTATGCAGGCGTCAGGATTGAGGGCCCAAGCTATTTGACCATAACTCTTTTGATTCACGTTTAAGAAATTTAAGAATCTTTGCTTTAGGTTTTACAAAATTTTAAGTAAATGCCCTGTAAGTATCATTTCGTTTCGCAATAATTTAAAAAGTGGGCCCTCAATCCAGATGCACACCATATTCCAAATCAAAAATTTTTATGTTTAAAGTTATCATTCCAATTGGAGTTTTAACGCCATTAATCGTTTTCAAGTTAGCATTTTTAACACTTTTGCTGACCGAGTCATTTTTTATATGCAATAATCTCGAACTTATCAGAGACACATTCGATCCTGAATCGTAAACTCCAAGAAGTTCAAGAGTATTGTTTAATACTAACTTAGTTTTAATTAATGGCGGAATCATTAGTTTTTTGGGTCTATTTCACTTAATTCTACCTCTAGCTCTGAATGATTAACGGTTTTTATTTGATTCTGATCTCGTTTCACTCCATCACTATTTTTATTTTTAAACCAACAGAGTGATTCGGGATGATAACGGCTTCCCTTATTTTCTTTCTCACAAATTCGACATGGGTTATAGTCTTTTCTATTTTTCTCTTTCATTTTACTTTCTCCACTCACAGTCTTCTTCTCCCAATTCTTCCTACCTACTAAGTGTTCTAAACCTCTATGGTTGTTAAATAAATCTTCAGTTTCTTTTAAATCTTCTCTATCTATCCTATCTGCTACAAATATTGGCAATCCGGTGGCAATAAGGTCTATCAATGTTGACTTATCCATTCTTCTATTTATTTCTAATAAAAGCCTTTCCTTTTTTATAGCATATTCCAGCAAAGAACCCTGTCTATATCTATAAAACATTGCGTACCTGATCGGCGACCAACCTTTAACCGCATAAGTCTTGAACTTGAACTTGAACTTGAGGCACCACACCCAGCCAGGACGAACCTGTCCCGGTCAAACCGGTATACCAGGGGGCGCAGTTTGTGAGGAAAGACACGCTCTGGGATGGGAGAGGAAGGCCAGCTAGCCGCAACCGGCTGACCACAACCGACCGGCTATGCAGTCTCGGCTCAGTATAGGAGATAAGGTCAAGATGGGTAGTGTGTGTAAGGTAGTGAGTGTGTGTGCGCGGCTAGTTTAGAGATGTCTCGTTCTGGTGATTTGATGATGTAGATATTGTTGACGACGTTATGCACTGTTCATCTTCAGTTTTCTCAGTCTAATAAGCTGTTATCGTAGTAAATCATTTGATGTGTTAGTGACTCGTTCCAAGTGGATGGATAGTCTCTCGATTTTAATTCTTGGTCCGGTATTTGAGGGCTGCTTGAAGGATATGTGGTTCCGTAAACTTCCGTGCTCCTAAATATGTGCCAGTAGTAAGATTTATTCGTTTGGTGATCATTTTGCCTTGCAAGTTGTCATACACCTTTCTTTTTGCGTGGATTTGTAGAGTATTGAAGTAAATCATTCAGTATTAATCGCTCGTAGCGTCTTAGTTTTGATCTATTTGCTTTGTGTAGAGTTGCAGCTTTGAGGCCATAGGAAATTAGTCGAGTTGTTTGCCACCGCATTTTGGATTTTCCTCCGAATGTTATAAGAGCTTTCGCGTTTTTAGCATAATAATACTCGTTTCTAATATTTGATGATATTTCGAATTTGATGAAATTTGATGATTTTGCATTTTATGAAAGTGCCTGGGTACCGTTTTTCATCCACGAGTTGGAGTATGAATCAACCTAAGTTAAGGAAATTACGTTGGTTATTGTCCAGAGGGTTTCTCATTATAATGTTGGTTATGGTTTCGTTGATATTCAAACCCTCTAGTTTTAGTTGTGACATATCGTTGCCTAGGATAATGATGTTGTTTTCGAAAAGTAGAATTGGCGGGAGACTAACTTTTTTATTTTGAGTAAGTTTAAAGCTGGGTTCTTGTTCCTCTAAGGTTTGGGGACGTCATTGTTGACCTTACCAGCGCATATGCGTGAATTCGTTCATGCACGCTTGAATTACGCGTTTTTTGTCTTTGCGGTAAGGATGTCTTTCAATGCTTCAGGGTTCCCCGTGTCGAAAGCTTTCCTGATATCCAAAGCTGGTACATAAAACCTATTTCCTGTCTCCACTCTTCGTCCAGCATACGTCGTAGCGGCGTGGTTGTCTGTTGAGTTTTTAGCAAGGAAGGCGGCTTGATAGTTTATTGTATAGTTATTAGTGATAGTTAGTTGATAGCTTACTCTTCAATTGTTTAATCTATCTTAGCAAGAGGATGGCGTGTATTCTGTATCCAGTGTTGCATAATATGGAAAAACTCCTAAAGTTATTACCCGTTTTACTTCTATTAATAGTTGGCTTGAGAAGTTGTATAGTCGTATGTTCAGTACATATGTCGTTATAATTTAAAAGAGGTTATTTTCTCAGCCGTTGTTTCACTGGAGGCGGCCATTATGTATGTTAGGCCTTTGGTGTTTATTATCGTTACATTTTTGTTTCTCCTAAATACCTAAATTCTTTTGCTGCGCCTCAAGTAACAGTTGTTTGGATTCTACGGTTTTAATGATTACTGTCGTCGTCTAGATGGAGAGATTCATATGTACTGTCTAATATTCTTGCATTATGATTTATGCGACTGCGTAGTGATTTTTATCAAATAATCTGGGTTATTTGGTCTAACAATTATTAACGGCTGTTTCCTGGATACATGGTGAACTTGAGCGTTAATAATCTGGTATTTAGCAGCTGCCACGGGAATATCTGTTCTTCTCCACTCATGTGCGATGTATAGATTCTTTATATAGGTAGGTATGTTGAGAGAAGTGTATTATACAGTTCATTTTATTTGCAGATTGAGCAAGATAACTTGTTTGCATTTCTCATGTGGGGTTCGTCTTGCTATTTTTTTTCTACGTATCTATGGCTCTGAAGAGGCAGTTGCCGTTCCTTTGCATTCTAATTTTTTTTGCATAGCCATGCTTTTCGGCTGTGAATAGAACCATAAAAGGTGATTGTTCTGAAAGGAAGGTTTTTAAGCAGTAAAAAATTTATTGGTAAAGAAAAGGCTATTTTGCTCACGGGAAAGTTTGGGCAATGTGTCCTTTTGTTTGGGACTTTTTAAATTTAACAATACTGGATAGTGTTTTTTGATGATAACAGTGACTTATGAGCGTTTCGACGTTATAATTAAGACAATGGGAGAATGTGTAGCTGGGCACCAGATGTGTCCGAATGGATCATAAGATAAAGCTCGGGTTCTTTTTTATGTGCTGGCAGAGTCTTTTGGTGATGTAAATGGTTCTCTGTTAGGTAATTGCTTTTAGTTATATTCGAATGTTGTAATTTTGATTTGTACGTCTCATAATGCCCTCCTATATTAGACATGGGAGTGTTTTACCTATTTTATTTATAAACAGGAAGATAAAGCTATAATCAATTACGTTAAATATCTCTTTTTATATTTAACATCATTGGCTATAATGCATATAATTAGAGATACAATTTTAGTACGAGCTGAGGGCAAAAATTTGATTTGTGAGCATTTTATACACTTTCTTATTTCATTAACTATTACATTAATCGTTGCATTCTGTAGCAAATACTCTACTTTTATAGAGTCTCATAAATTGATTCGCAAGCTATACACTTTCTCAAAAACTAATGGGATCGTGGTCGTGGATATTGTTTAGTCATGCAAATAGTTATTTGAAGAAACCTAATGTTGTTTTAGGAGCTAAGTGAATATCTGACAAAAAGGTATGTGGGGATCATCTGAAGAGTATAATTATTTAAGAAATTGCGTGGGGTAGTGTAGTTGGGCTAAGGTTTGTCAAGTCTATATGGTCAGGTAGATTACAAAATCTCTGTTTGGGTTATAGTAACTACTTTGTGGTTTTGATTGATGTAGTTTCACCGTTATGCTGTTGCTCATATCAGCTATCTGGCATGTGCAGTGGAACTCTCCTAGGATTTATTTTTCATTTTTAAGGACGAAATACTAAGACGTGCAATCCCTTTGCATCAAACTGAATCAATTACAATTAGTTTTAATAGAGGTTCGCAAAATTCGTAATAATTAAAAGGAAAGACATATTAGGAGCGATCTCACCGGGTTGAAGTGTTGTTGTGGCGAAGTATTGTCAGGAATCTGCCACTTTTGTGACTCTGGAAAGTGAAGGCACTATCGAATACACTTTAAGTTATCACTATCGAACTTAATAAGGTGTTTAGCAGCCGGCACGATTAAATATAGATTACGATAAGGACTTTTGCCGTGGATTCAACAGCGTTGGGCGCATCGGCTAAGTCCGCACTTTCGAGGAAACAAAGGGGGTGCGAAAACAAAGGCGCGGGCGGCGACGACGTATTGACCAGAGCGCACGTGTTGGGTGCGTCCGCTTCCGACGGCGGTCACAACCAAACTCACCAACCTTTAACCGCATAAGTCTCACAAAATAATTTCCTCCATGTCGTCCAGTCCGAATCCACCGTATGTTTCATTATCATTGAGCTGTACCACTCCAGACATGAATGTTCTAAAAACAACCTAAGAGCCTCAATTTTTTGAGTATCCTCTTCTATACCTACACGTTGGCACTCTGCCTCAAACGTGGCCAGCCATTGACATGCATTAGTCGTTTTATTGGTGAACTTATCTAAAATATTTTTTTCTGTTAGTTTCTTAATGTTGTACTGCCTGGATGCATCCTTTTTCTTTTCCGCAAAGTTTTCCAAGATCCTTGTTAAAGCCTCTTCTGAAATCCCTGCAACAGTAGCCTGTGTCCGAGATTCAGGTGTGATTTCTTCCAACAAATAACCTTTAAACTGCATATTTGAATCTCCATCCACATAAATGCCCAGTATTTCTTCTGTCATAGTTATCCATACACCTGCCTTTTGTCATGTCTCTTTTGCAATGTCAGTTTAACTTTTTCATAAGCTGGCGTCTTTATGATCGCCTCATGCAGTCTTACCAGTTGCATTTTATCAGGAATCAAATAGACATGGTTGTCCACAGTCGTAATCGACGTTATGCAGCACACATTTGTTTTCGGATCGTCTATCGGTTTAACAACAAATTCGAACTTAAATTTTTCCATATTTATTTTTTTATTAGCCGTAGAAATGTTGTTTTATAATATGATATTTTACACGGTGTATAATGTCCGTTAGTGATACGACAAAAATAAACTCAAATGTGTTGCTCTGAAAAGAGGACGTTTTTATTATGAACAATGTACGCATACAATGCATGTTTATTTTGAATAAAACTTAACTAAAACTCTTACCTGAAAAGAGAAACAACATTTAGAGCTAATACTCCATCTCTATCTTCTTAATTTAGGTATTTTTATATATATAATAATAATATATAAATAAATATAATCTCACGCCTTTTTTATCCCCGAGGGGGTAGGCAGAGGTATTCCATTACTGGATATACCCACATTTCACGAGATATATTAGACCCCTAAACGTGATAGGTGGTGAGCCCATCGCCGGACCGGGTCTGTTTACTGTGAGGAAACCCGCAGGTCTCAGAATTAATTCTGAGACCTGCGGGTTTCCTCACGATGTTTTCCTTCACCGTCGAGCTATTGATAAATATGTACGTAAGTTTTTGAAAAACTCATTGGTACATGCCAGGATTCGAACCCGAGTCTCACTGATTTTCGGCCGGCTCTTTAACCGTCCGGGCTATCACTGCTGTATTTTTATATCTACACAAATATTCCGTTATTATAATTAATATTTTCTCATGTAACATTTGACACATATTCCAATCTGTCAATTCAAACTAAAGAGTTATAGACAATAAATAAAAAGAAATCAAATGAAGGAAGGAGGCTTCATTTACATATATAAAAACCAATGCCACTTTTCGTTGTTATTTTATAACTCAAGAACGGGCTCACCTATCCAAACAAAATTTTTAGGCTTTATTCGGACTATTTAGCAAATGGTTTATGTGACATTTATACGTTGCGAAGCACGTACCGGGCCTCTAGTATATTTTATAGGTATAGATTAATATTGTAAAGAGTAACATTGTGTGTTTATATGTTGGGGGTAATATCTGAAAATACTGACGACTTTAAAAAAAAAACGATTTTTAAAAGTATTTCAGTAATATGAATCCTTGTCTAATAAAGCCTCTTTTATTTTGATAAATAGAAACGAAGCTGCTCATTAGTAGATTAGATAATAGTACATTATGGTACAAGTTTGTAATGTTTGTATCATAATATCACGTATATCATACGACGTTTTTCAATACACTTGTGAAGAAAATAATAAAAAAAAAAATATTTTTGTTTTTAAATTTAGTTTTGGCGATCGGCCATAGAATACATAAAATAATGAGGTTTCTTTTTTTTTTGGTTTGTCGCCTGAGAGCCACGTACAAAATGGGGAATTTAATTCGTCGAGCACCGCTCTGTTCCAATAGGTAACAATCACTACATAGTATAAAACAAAGTCGCTTTCTCTGTCCCTATATCCCTATGTCCCTTTGTGTGCTTAAATCTTTAAAACTACGCAACGGATTTTGATGCGGTTTTTTTTAATAGATAGAGTGATTCAAGAGGAAGGTTTTAGTGTTAGCATTGCACCCGTGCGAAGCCGGGGCGGGTCGCTAGTTAAAAATAAATTGTGTTTTATTTTATTGGCTTGAGAGGAGAGATTTTACAGCGAAAACAAAAGTTATAGTTGAGTGAAAGTTTTGGTTATTAGAAAACACGTACAAGTTGAAATTATCTGTTTACATACGAAGTTGCATGAAATGAGCAAGGAATAGGTATATTTAATTATTTGTACTATTGAACACAATCTTTTTTGTATCGAAACTTTTTTAAGAATAAAACAACTCAACCAATAAAATTTTAAAAATAATCTATAACTCACTTGTGAATAATAGCAATGAAAAAGTCACAGTTTGATTATAGGTGTCATTATGTGCCTAATTGCTGTGAAATTAGAGCCACTTGAGGAGCAAGTATGTTGAATATAATATTACCTGTATACTAAAAAGTACGATTACACGATTTTATATACCTACCTACGTTTTAGGTACATACCTATATTTAACTTTGTTATAGTTTACGGAATTCTATTAAATTAAATTTATCAAAATCGTATCGCATTCGATGTAGTCTCTCACACCGATAACAGAATTAATAAACCTGATGATTGATATTTTGACTTCGACAATTTAAAATTAATCAAATGCCGATGTGAAAAGGAATTCTTTCACGCAATATGCTTGTTAATAATATGTCTATGAATTTAACAGCATCTTTTTTATAGCACACACTATTGACATGTCGATGTTAGATTTGGTTTATACAACACACAAAATCGCAACAGAATAAAAATGTAATGTAATAATATCATATAATTACCTACTACTACAGGAGGACATTTTTTGTCTGTAATTATTGTAAATGAATGTATATTTTCTTTGTATATAAATGTTATATTATCTACTCGAGTTTTTGTGATTTATTCTCGGGATGAACCTTATTTTTTATACTTCGGAGGAGCTTCTTGTAGCTTCATTGATGGATAAGATAAGCCTAGTTTGGGGACCCCTGATCATTGTGTTTTTTTATGTGTAACTGCCAAATTGTTTGATTGTGTTAAAACTTTGTACACAGTAATTCTTCTAGAAATAAAACTATTTACATTTTTTTCATTTTCACTTTTTAATATAATAGGACCTATAGAGCTAAACACGGTATGGGTTCATGAATATTAGATCAGTCGGTTGCCAACTGCTATCTAGTCTCCGAAGAGGCAAGCAGTATCCAAGTGACCTCTAGCTTGCGCTCTTCTAACCTTTACTTAACTGTCTATAATTGGTACACATATAATAGTATTAGATATATTAAGTGTTTTCTATTAAATGTTTTTATATGTAGTGCTGTTGGTGTACCGTATAATAAATAAATAAATAATAATAATAATATCTAAATATAGACATACAGAAAGACAAACATTTCAAAAAATTTGATTTGTTATGTAAATCGATAACTATCTACACTACCACAAAAATTTTCAAAAAATATTTCATGTACAGACACGGTCCCGATAGAGTTTTATTATATGGAGGTATAGATGTAGATAAAAATTTGTAGAAAATAATTTCTTGAACTAATAGTCGGATTGTAATAATTCTTTCACCTATAGAAGCTACTGCTATTTCCGAGTGACGTAGTAAATCAAAAAATGACCCCAATGACTAATCTATTCACCTATAGCCACAACACAACAACCTCACCTAGGTAGGTAGGCAGAGAGATACCTTTTTAAAGACGCACACAGGAAAGGGCTTTACCAAAATGTCACGAGAAGTGAAAACTGGTTACATGAAGGCAAAGCCGCTGGGCCTGCTAGTCCTATAATAAGATCGTGGTAATTTGGTAAGAAGTGCCTATTTCTTACATCTTGATGCTTTTAAATAAACTTATCTTAATGCTTATAATATAATTAAATACCTTATTTTCATGTTCATCTAACTTTAATTCTTTAATAATTTTCATTAGCGTTCGTCTCCCGAGACTGACAGGTGAACGAATGGGATGGGAAGCAAACCAACTTCTTTACGAACTAAGGACTATTAAGGTATTATTTTCCCTTCACTGTTATAAATCTAAATGTTCTATGAATCTGTGCATGCCGTTGAAAATCAAGGTCGCTAACTTAACGTAGGTGACCGCTTGATGGCTTTGGCCGATAAACTTCTTTAAAGTTGGTAATTGATTCGGCCGTGTGGCCATCAGCCTCAGGTGCCCTTTGCATAAAAACGGAACTGTACGTACTCTACTCTGATGTTTGCGAGTATCAAGACTACGTTCAACATTTTCAAAGTGCGGTAAAAGTTGGGCGCTCCTAATTAACTAAGCACCTATATATGATGAGCGTAATAAATAAGTGTAGGTGTTAATAGAGGTTTATTTAAGAAGATGCAAAATGATGTTATGTGATTTATATATTATTATCTTTAAAAGCAAATGAACTACTTTCTAAGAACTCGGAGTTGACTATTTAAAATATTATTTAAGTTTCCGAATGTGAATAAGGCTCTGTTTTATTGATGAGGGTGAAATCTATAGAGAAACGTTTTGACTGACTGGCTAACCTATCAACTTAAGAAGTAGAAATTTGAATTTTCCGGACGTCGGCGTAAGAAAGGAGTTTTAAAAAACCTCGGTACGAGAAAAATATGTCCCGCAAGGTAACGCCGATTGATGGGCGTCTGCTAGTATTTGAGAATACAATATATAGGTACGTTTATATTGATATTTTTTTTAATTTAATGATAAGAAACATATTATGTACAATATAATTACAATAATAGGATATATTAACAAACACTGATGTGTACCAATAAGTAGGTACCCAAAGACCCGCCGTCGTTATAGTGTAGTGTATAGTAGTTTTAAACGGAAAATTAGATTTAATACAATACTTTTTTTTTGCGTGGAACAATTAAAGTCCATGTTAATCTCAGAGCTTTCAATTGGTGAATGAATTTTTAAAATTGGTCCAGTAGTTTTTCAGTTTTATAATAATAGTGTAGATGAGACCAAATGCCCCAATTCGGTATACTTTAATTCGCCTGTTTTATTCACCAGTAATAAAATTTCTGTGTAAACATAGTTTATGTAGTTTCTACCAGCTTAAAAAATAAAATTCTTACTTTTAAAATAGCTATGATATGGCTGCACGCTATTTCCAGTGTATTATAAACATGTCCAAATGATCGTTCCTGAGAATATTCCAATATGCCTTGAAATATTCCTCAAAGTCACATCTATAATAATAAAAATAATAAAACTCTAACGGGACCGTGTCTGTACATGAAATATAAAAAAAAAAAATTTAGTGGTAGTGGTAGATAGTTATCGATTTAGATACCAATACTCAATTTTTTTAAATTTTTGTCTGTGTCTGTGCACGTATTACTAGACGTTCTTGATGAAATTTGGTATGGACATAACTAAGTACCCGGGTTAACATTTAAGGTACTTTTTATTCCAGAAAAATATCTCATTCCCACAAGAAAATATACAAACTGGTTAAAAAGATAACTACATACTATTCTGAAACGATTACACCTAAAAACATGAAATATGGTATGAAGTTGTATACTGGATGATTTTTTTTACCGTCTGGAAAAAAATATGACGTATAAGGTATCTAGAGCCGAAGTTATACACGAGATTAATTGTTAAATATAGTCATGTTTTTAATGCAATTTACAAAATCTAGAAAACTACGCACAGTACTACGCGCAGCTGGCGGTTGTAGGTAAATTGCGCATAAATGGAAGCTACGAGCCTGTTTCTTTTTAAAATACTATTTCAAATATTTTAGTATGTATTATTGACTACAATTGAGTAATGTATATTAATTTAAGCAAGAAAAATTTTTTTTGAGAAAAAAAAAATTTTTAGGATTGCCAAATGAATCTATTACACTTACCTATCACACCTAATTTTTTTCCAGACGGTAAAAAAAGTCACCCTATGTCGTAGGAAAACGCTATGTAGGGATTTTTGGAAATTCCTACGGGAACGGGAATAAACTCCGCGCGGAAAACGCTGCGGACCCGCTAGTTAATATTTTATAAATACAAGTATGTTTGTAGGATTACTATGTCACAGCGTGTCTAAATAGCTAATACTACACATTACATTGTAATGCTACTTAGACTATAATACCTCGTCGAAACTACTATACATGTTTGATCGGTAAAGCACTTCCACCGAGGACTTCAACCCTAATCCGTTCAGCCGTCAAGGTGCGGCGGACGGCACCTTGTGATCGAGTAACAAACATCCATCTACCTAAACGGTATTATACTAGTTTTTGTCCACAGCTTCGCAGTGTTCCTGGATATTAGCCTACTTCACTTCCTGTAGGGGTAGCACGAAGCCGGAAGACAAGAGATTTGTCTACCTTGAACTGTCATTTATGTCTCGAAAATGACACCATCCGTAACCGGTAACAAGACTTTACAAGACAAAGATTTAAAGCCGTATACAGAAAGAAAGCCGAAAGCTTGTCGGCGCCGATGGGCGCCGGTCTACGCAGGTAACCGGCGCAGGCATTTATATGAACAAGCGCCGACCGGCGCCTGTCGGCGCCGATAAGCGCCGGTCAGCGCTGGTGCCGCCCGCCAATCATCGTACGACATTTTGCTCGCTCTGCTTCAATCTGCTTGCTTTCTGTAGAATGGACCGGCGCCGATCGGCGCCGACTAGCTTTCAGCTTTCTTTCTGTACACGGCTTAACTCGCGCCCGACATACTGCCTATACCACCTTTGTGCTAAGCCGCTTCACAGACCAGCGGGCGTATTCACGGAGATTCGATACTCGATATCGGAAAATCTGTCGAATCCTTATGTCAAATATGACATCTGTGTATAGCCCATCTCGAAACTTCGACAGATTTCGACAGATTTTCCGATTCCGAGTCGAATACCCACAGTTTTAAACTACTCTTTCTGTCTAGGAAAAAAAAATACATTGATCTGTTGTTACACCAAAGAAAGGGAGACGAACATAAAAAAAGTTTAGGATTATAATATTATTAGGTAGATTAGGGGTGTCACTTTTTATATTGATTAACAAACCTCATCAGAGTAATGCCTTTTATGAGTAGAAACTTAGCCTAAGGATAGAATATAATGCATTTTCGTTAGTTAGGTTTAGATAAATAGACTATGATTGTTGGCGTATGTAGATATAAGTATATTTATCAGAGGGCCTAGCTAAGTGCCTTTGTAAAACGTAAATGTAAACGAAGAGAATGACAAAGTATAGAATTGACATTTATTTTAATCGTTCTAATTGTCATGCGCGGCCAGTGCGCAGCATTATAGCGCGACTAAGTAAAATAATTGACACAGCGTTCTAAAGAAGTATAGTCACTAAGATATTACTTCTTAAAATGCTTTGGAAAGCGGGTGGGTGACTTCGATTATTTGCCGCCAGCAGAGATTTTTCAGATAAAGTAGGTCATGAACAGGCGGCGTTCATGACCCATGGGAGGGGCGGGGAGGATGCGGGGCCCGGGCGGCGCGGGTGCCCCGGTTGACCCACTTGTTGCCTCGGCCGCTATTTACATTACCACTCTAATTGCTGTTGGCGCACGCCAGGTGTACTCCGTAACTTTATCCTTCTAACCTTGAAGCGTTTCGTGATTTGTACCTACTGACTTGTCAGTCGTTCTTATCTGTTGATCTTTTTTGGTTCCCTCTTTATAGGGTAGGTAGTCCGAAGCCTCGTCAAAACAGTTACTTTTTGTCATCTGTCAAACAAATTTACTACAAAATTATATTCAATATTCAATTTACTATAATTGTAAATCAACGATTGATGTTGGACAGTTCTATTTATACAAACTCGAGTGAACACTTCGATAGCGCGGTTTAGAAGTTGTGACGTGACGAGCTTTGCTTGCTGTCTACGGCGCTTTAGATTTTTACCTATATTTAGAAACGATAGATGTCGCTATAATTATCACTCCCCGTCCAAGACCGGATGTCGATTTTATTGTGCTGCGTCGCTGCTTCGTAGCTTGCAAGTGCCAATGCTGCTCCAAGTCAGCTGTGAGTCGATACAGGGGGAATGCTGCTACTGTTGAGTGCCACGCCAGCGAGGGCGCCAGATACGGACGTAGGCTACGGTGAACTTTGCGTGATCTTGAGGTGAAGATTACTGTGGGAATAATTATGATGAGTTACGATGCTGCTTCTGAAGTTTGCGCTGGTGTCCAGGGGTTCAGGAAGGTTGCGCGATGTCCAGGTGTCTATGGTCACCGACTTTATAATTGTAAAATAAAAATTTAAATACATTTCCAGAGGTGTACTTTAAAATATTTTTTTGATAAATTATTACTTGCAATATAATTTTCATATATTAAATTAACCTTTTAAATGGTATCACTTAAAGTACTGTTATGTTTTATGTAGATATTTATTATCCAGGAGAATAATTTATGACAGCAAAATTTCCACATAAACATAATTATGCCTATAATGCTCTTTTGCCATCTGGAAATATGAGATCATAAAAGGCTTCAGTCAGCCATTTTGTTATATTAAAACATCCGAAAATTGATTAATCCTCGTAAAAATGAGCAAAATTGGTAAATTCCTTACAATTCCGGAAGCAATAAGACCATGTAGGAGTAATAGTGTTCGTTGACCATGGTTGTACGATATGAAGCCTTAGTCTTAGTTATATCCTTAAAAATACCAACTTTTATAGCATACAATAAAATGGTGTGTCGTGTGTAGTGTAGTGTGTGTAGTTTTCTATCAGTTAAAGCATTTTAAGAATCTGGTCGGTAGTTCCAAAGATTACCTCCTACAAAAGTACAAACAAACAACTTTACCTCTATAATATTAGAGAAGGTATAGATTATATTCCATCCTTATAAGTAAGCATTTACCGCATAGCCATCATATTATAATCGTACAATTTAGGGACCCTCTTCAAAATTACAGGTCGCTATCAGCAAACCTCTAAAGGTCTATTTCTATTGATATTGAATAGCAAAGGAACGCCGCCGCGGCGCCGCCCGTGGCGCAGTAGAATCTGTAAGTAGCAGTCGTCACATAATAATAAGGTTTGTTTTTTAAGTAACTTTAAATTGCTTTCAACATAAATACCTTAAACCACAGTATAATAAATAGTTGGTTAAACCTTAAATAAGGAATACAATATTTCCCGCATACATGCAAGGTAAGTACATTTATTTGCTCATACATAAAATATAATAAATCAAACCCATTTTTTATTTTGATAGTCTTTGGTTACTAATGTGAATCATCTAAAAATGGCGAAAAAATCTGCAAGTTAGTAGTTAAAGATTTAAGTAGACCTTTTCTTCAGTTAGGTATAAATTTAAGGAGACAGTGTGTCACTGTGGTTTTGTACGTGACAGAAGCTCTGTCTAGGTTTCTGGCGATCAATTGAAAACATTTTTTTTACACTTAAATTAATTTTTTATTGTTATATTCTACCAGTGCCACCTGATTTCAACCTTAGGTTGAAGTACGTAATCTTACCTGTCATTGACACCAATTAAATGCGTCGTCATTATCTAGTGACTAGCTGGCCCAACGACATTTTCCATTTTACAGGGCAATTTTTAAACATTTTCTTTCTCTTTTTAGAGCAGTGATAGCCCGGACGGTTAAAGAGCCGGCCGAAAATCAGTGAGGCTCGGGTTCGAATCCTGGCATGTACCAATGAGTTTTTCAAAAACTTACGTACATATTTATCACTAGCTTGACGGTGAAGGAAAACATCGTGAGGAAACCCGCAGGTCTCAGAATTAATTCTGAGACATGTGTAAACAAACCCGGTCCGGCGATGGGCTCACCACCTATCACGTTTAGGGGTCCAATGTATCTCGTGAAATGTGGGTATATCCAGTAATGGAATACCTCTGCCTACCCCCTCGGGGATAAAAAAGGCGTGAGATTATATTATTATTATTATTATTAAGAATTCAGACTCATACGAAGTTAAAAAAATGCTATAATCTGTCCGCCGTTGTCAAGTAAGTAGGTAACAACTCTTTATTGTAATAATAAAAATATGCAATTAAATAAAAGTAGTTAAAAGAGTGTGGTCAAGTTATGATCTTACTAATAATTAATTAATAGGCTATATTTTATTGCCGTATTCCCACGGGAACGGGAATTACGTGGGTGAAACCGCGCAGAACCGCTTGTAATAAATAAAGGAAATACTGACTTACGGAATGCTCACGTCCATAAAACAGACAAAATACAATAAACGATTGAAACAAAAGTTGATCCACGATGTTGCAAAAACAATAATAAGAAGATAATCTGACAGTTAGAAATTTCAATGATTTATACATGTAGAAATACTGACTTCAGTCAGTATTCCACCAGCTGTTATCAGTAGGGGAGACCGGGGCAAGATGAGGTTCGGGGCAGGACGGGAAATGTGCTGGTGTGCGTGAGCTATGCACGATATATGAGCTCCGGCAGCACCATTAGTACGAAATTCAGTCGCGCTTTGTCGGTCAGTGGAAACAAATGTGTTGCTGCTTGTTTTGGCTGCTCTGCGTTAACAAACTTAATATTCTGAATAATATTACGAAATTTTACGACAAATATCAATGTGTTATGAAGTAATTAAGCATGTTTTGACAACATTTTTAAACTTAACACAGCAATGCAAGATCAAATGTTTATATGAGGCGCTGTTCATAACCTACACAACTCAAGGTTAGGAATGCTTGGTATTATTACAAAAAATATTCGTTGGGGCAAAATGGTCGGGGCATAACAGGATATCATGTTTTGCCCCGTTTTTGCGAAATGTAGACAGAGGTATTTAATTTCTGAATATACCCACTTTTTACTTTACACAAAATTCAGCATCCACTGAATAGGCATCTCAGTCTAAACCCTAAACTTCAACTATTTTAGAGGAGACCTCTTTGATCAAGGTTCCTGTGACCGAAAAAACTCCGGAGAAAAAATATCAAATGCCACGTTTATGGTTTCTCCTGCAAACCTCATAGAAATATCAAAGGAAGATATGTACTCTTTTTGCCCCGTGCAATTTCCCATTATGCCCCGAGTTATGGGGCAAGATGGGTAAATTCATTTTCTTATTGTTTTTCTTAATAACCAAAAACTATGTGATTTAGAGAGCAAAACAAGTTAATTATATAAAGTTGATTAGTAAATGTTGCTATCTATGTAAAAGTTAGTTCATTAAACCGTTCAATTTCCTTTATATGATTTTTTTTCCTTAGATATCCCGTTTTGCCCCGGTCTCCCCTATTCCGTTAACCGTCGATCAGAATAAAGGAATACTGACTATTACTGACATGGAATACTGATGAATGATGATCCTGTAAGATTTTATCTAAAAACGGGTATTTAAATTATCGATTTAAAAATTTTTTACCAAGAAATTAAGTAAACATTCCGTCGTTCTACATAAAAAAACATTTGCCTTAAAAATTACGGTCACAATTACTCATTATTTTTTTCAGAAAACGGCTGGCAACAGCACTCCTCATCGATGATGAGTTCTTACTGAAGGACCGAGGAAGGCATTTTTTTAACTACCTAAGCCGCCACTGTGTGAAGTTTTTATTGGAAAATGCGACGCTCCAGAAATTTGACCCAAAACCGAGTTGCAAAATGCAAAAGTGATTGTAAACCTATCTAATAATAAAATATATTTACAAAACAACTCTCAAACAGTCCGAAAACTATTCTAGCTTATAGTTTTAGTATCCAAGTCCACTTTATTCTGTAATTAAATATTAAGTAAGAAAAGATAGGCCAGTTGCGCCAGAATACTGACGAGATCGGGTGTTTGAAGTATTTTTTTTAGAATTTAACAGAATCAGGCGTATACCAAAAACATAGTCTAAATATTACTCTAATACCAACAAATATTTATATTTTCTGTAAATAGGTACGAGTAGGGTACCACATGCCAGTACGCACAAAATTCCACTTTTGTGATTTTGTCCCCTAAATAGATTTGTCTAAGCCCTCAAAAAGGTTGAGCTCAAAAGAGACATAGGGAAAGAGCATTTATCACTCTCATCTCACGTCCAGTTCATTTTACGCATAATCACTTCTTGCCCGCAAATTGATCTCGCCCACTTCCTACCCCTTGGCTGTTCTTTTCCGTTCGACAGCGAGCGCATAATAGAGCAGTACAATAGGACCTTCTCTCACGTGCATGGCGTTCGACACCCGGGGAGCGGGGCCTAAGGGGGGCGCAGAGGGAGAGGGTAACACAAAGGAATGTAATTACGCGTCACCAACACACGACACGATTGCTCCTCTTCAGTTATTTTAAGAATCCATTATTTAGTCACTAAAATCTTTAAAGATTTAAATTAAATAAGATTTTAAATCAAAATAGTACCTACTACGAATTCGCACCTTACCATTCCGTTCTGGTCTAAGCAAACTAAGTTTCTTGCACTTTTCCCATTATTTAGAGTCGGCGCAGTATGTCTTCTCCGTCCATTTATGTCTATCAACCGTCATATCTACTAAGTCACTTCACGTCACTTCCATCTAAGCAAACGTAAAAAGTTCAAAATACCGTTTGGGTTTCAAAATGAAACTTTCTACGAAGAAAATTTATATTTTTCATTTCTCATACTCGGACAGTAGTGTTTGTTTGATCTGAGTTCCGGGTCGAAAACAATGGTATATGCCCATCCAGTAACACCCCTTACTGTCACACTGTTACTGGTTGGGAAGAAGATTCGTCATCGAGTCAGTTTTACTGGTAGGTGATAAATAAATTCCCATCGTGTAACACTGTTACTCGATGAAACATTTTATTACCATCGAGAAACACTATCATTTTATTCAAATTAGGTTCCATGGAACCACCAGGCTGCAAGGAACTTTAATCTCTTTGTAATGGATAGACTCATGCTTTTTACAGCAGGGGCAGCAGTTTGTTTATATATTAACCATCATATTATATTTAGTTAATTAGACTACGAGTAGAACGTAGATTAAGAATATAAGTGCCACGACCGATCACCAACAAACCACCAAACATTTAAAGGACCGAAACTCCTAATCGTAGTCCGTACTAATTAGAAGTGTTTGAATATAATATTAATAATAAATTGTGCGACCCAATTCACACACGGTTATTCAGTCCCAAACTAGGCAGAGCCTGTACGATGGGTACTAAAAAACTGATAAACATACTTAAATAAATATTAAACGACCAGACACATGGACAGACATGTTCATGCACACAAATGTTGGCCCCAAGCGGAGATCGAACCCGCGACCTTCGACTCAGACGGCAGGGTCACTACCAACTGAGCCAACAGGCCCGAAACAACTAATGATGTTATAGAATAATCCATGTTTATAGATTTGCTTGCGCATAGCTCCAAATTTCGCTACTGTATTTATATACCACTAGTTTATTCCCGTTCCCGTAGGATTTTCAGAAATCCTTTCATATCGGTTGCCTGCGACATATTATAAGACACCTACGCACCATATTTCAAGTTTCTAGGTGTTATCGTTTAGGAGTGGGGCGTATTTCTCTTTATTACAAGTTTTTTAATTTTTCCGTGACATTTTCGTTTCCTAAAAAGTACCCTAGATGTTGACCCGGCTACTCAGCTATCGCCACACCTTTCATCAAAATCCGTTCAGTACTTTTATCATGATGCGTGCACAACCAGTCATTTTGCGAATGTGGCATTATGCGCCTAATCCAACCAGACAGACAGACAACAATTTTAAAAATTAGCGTGTTTATATCTACATCGATAAATATGGAATAAAATTAATTAAATAAAATATGTGTGATAACTTTCTGTCTTCAGTGTCAGGTGATATTCTGTTTTCTATCTGTGAAAACCTGTAATTGGTCTTTATGTTTTTAATATTTTTAACTATAATGTTTAAAATGGCTGTTGGTTTTCCTAAAAAAAAAAAAAAATAATAATAATAATAATAATAATTTTCCATAAATATTTGACGTACAGACACGGCCTCGTTAGAGTTTTATTATATGTATAGATACATACATATTACTAAAGGTTCTTCAGCCGCTAATATGTATCTGGTTAATTAAATCTAGTCAGGCACGCCACGGCTTCTCGAGAAACAATAAGTGAAACAGATATTAAAACAAGTGAAAACAAACAACAGGCACTTCAAGCAATTTTCTCTTTTATTGCTTTTGCGGTAAAAGTATTACCTTAAATAAAATATTGTTTACGTTATTGTATACATCGTAGAGACAATTTATATTTTTACATGGAGTTCATTTGCATTTCCAGATTTTCTGTAAATTTTATATTAGTGAAAAGTGGGTATTTCCAGCCTCTACCTACTTCCTCGGGTATAAAAGGCGGAAGAGCTTATAAAAACAAATTTTATATAATATTTTATTTTTATTTTATAAACCTATACAATATGTAACAGAATAAGCGCAATTCCTGAAATTGGTTTGTTCAGTTGGTACTTAATAAAACCGACCCGATTAACTTATACAACGCGTAACAGAAAAAGCGCAATTCCTCATACACCCCAATTAGTATGTTAATATAAAAAAAAAATATGATGCAATCGAACTTTAGTTGTGTCTAACCAATTTTCTTAAATATCGATTAATAATAGCACGATTTCCATAGAAAGCACTATATTCAGCTACGATAATTCATTTTTTTGAAAAATTTAACACATATTAAAAATAGCTGAAATCGAATAAGTAGTCGATACTGAACAAACTAATTTCAGGAATTGCGCTTATTCTGTTACATGTTGTAAACAAATCGTAGCCTAACCTAGTAGACGCATGAATTTTTGCACAGAAATTCCATATAAATATATAGCACAGACTTTAAAATAAAACAAAACCTAAGTGGGTTAAATAGGGGATAAAAGTTTATAATATAGAAGTTTACCATTTTCCCCAATTTCAACGGGCACAGAGATGTCATTTCAAGATGGCAGGAAAACCTAGAAAACTTTGTATATATTCACAAAACTAAACTCTTTTTATAAACGCTAAAACGCCCCATACATAGAACATTTCCAATCCAATATTATAACAAATGGGAAAGTTTTGGTGGATCTATGTTTGTTACTCAATCATGGCATCGTAGCTGAAAGAATTGGGATTAAATGTGATAACCTATCTATACCCTGGATTTGCATATGGATTCTTCTTGATCCGAATGAAGTTTCTGTGGGATATTATACAACAATATTTAAACAATAACAATATTTTAAAGAAAAATATACAGGTAAAAAACTTAATATTTTTTTTTTAAAACCTATGTCACTTCAAATTCGTATAAACAGCTGGACAGATTTTCTAAAACTATAAGAACACTCGATCAAAGTAAGTAAGTAGTAAGTAGTCTTTAAAAAAAACAAAATCAAAATCGGTTGAGCCGTTTGGTAGTTACTAGCGAACAGACAGATACCGAGACACACATAGAAACTCACTTCAAACTTAACACCCCTCAGTTTTTCTAAAAAAGC
Source organism: Ethmia dodecea (assembly GCA_963855545.1). Classification (NCBI taxonomy): domain Eukaryota; kingdom Metazoa; phylum Arthropoda; class Insecta; order Lepidoptera; family Depressariidae; genus Ethmia; species Ethmia dodecea. Next base: position 7,555,958 of record OY979449.1, read on the forward strand.
ACCCCGGTCCGGCCTGTCATGTTTAAGGGATCCAAAAAATATACAAATTAAAAGTGGGTACCAGGAGTGGTATACATCTGCCTAACCCTCGTGGATAAAAGGCATATTTATTATAGATTATTTATTTTGATTTTAAAGCAGCAATAAAACAAAATGTAAGGATTTATTAGGAAAACGTTACCTAGTAGGAAGTTACATTTTAGTTTATACCTAGTAATAAGTTACTTACTGCCCATTAATATATTACAAGCGTAGTACTTACTTGGAAACTCTAGTTGGAAAGTGTGGAGTCTATAAGGAACAAAACTAATTTGAGAGATTTACTGTTTCGAGGCCTTTCGTCCGTAACAGAAGCGGCCGCCTTCAGAAATCAAATTAAGGTAGTTTGTGCGGTGGTCTGGAACTTCATCCGAATAAATCTGAATCAGTGGCGGCGGCCGTGCCGTACAAATCTACTTTAATCCCCTTTCTTCGCAGTCGCACTTTAATTCCTGGGCCAAATGCCAATGTTGGACAAATTGATGGACAATTTCTAAATGCTGCTGATATCGATTTGATTATTCAGAACTCCCTTCCTTTTCAAGTCAGAAACACAACCCTTAGTTATCTGATGAATGGATTCCAATAAAATTGATGCTATGAAAAATAAATTTTGATTGACACTGAGAATAATATTAGTTCTTTTTATTTGTCAAAATGTACTGAATACCTACCACTGAAACGTTATTTCATATATGTTTTAGGGGTGCTTTGAGATAATCTGAATCGTCTATATCTATGCATATAATAAAACTCTAACGGGGCCGTGCCTGTACATGAAATTTTTGTTGAAAACTTTAAGGTGTAGAGATAACTGAGTAACATCTACAGTATTGTTTATATCTCATTGCCACGGGAAAATTAAAAAAACTTGGTGAAAAGAGAAATACGTACAACTCCGAAAGGATAACACTTAGAAACTTGAAATATGGTGTGTAGGTATCTTATATGTCGTAGGCAACCACTATAAAGGGATTTTTGAAAATTACCATGGGAACGGGAATAAACTGGATCTACACGGGCAACAACGCTGGTCGTCCGATATTTGAAATGTTGTATGTAGGTGTCTTATATGTCATAGGCAGCCACTATGAAGAAACTGTTGGAAATTCCCACGGAAACGGGAATAAACTGGATCCGCGCGGGCAACGCCGCTGAGCACCCGCTAGTTTGTAATAAAATTTCACATGCGGGTCTTAAAAATTCTTTAATTAATGGAAAGTTTTGGTAAGATGGGCATAATTTTCCCACGGGAACGGGACTAACGCGGGGTGCTGCTAGTCTTTTACTGAAAAAAATATACAATTAGCTACCATATTAAATGAGATACCCTAAATCGTAAAGAGTTTATATTATTGCTATAATACATATTTTGTAGTGGGTTTCTGTGCTCCTAAGCAAACACATAAATCCCGGCAAGGGCCTCACGTCCCTATGATACCCAAAAACTCAACCGGATCTTCACGCGCGACATTCTCGTATAAATAAAGTAAGGATGAGGACGCGGTCAGCACGCAATCGCAATTACTTCACGAACGAAACATTTTTCAAACGCAACCCACAAGAGGGCAAGCCCAATTCAAGTGCTCGAGGAAAGCTTAAGGATTCTGTAGAGGGCTCAAATTCCTTGTCATTAATTAAGAGATCACAGTAGTTCTTGCGAGTTCGTGTCTTCAATGAGACGGTAAAATACTAAAATATTGTACATAGAATGTACTTTAATCAGTGATAGTGAGCTGTTGAAAGCGACCACTCCTCTCATAGATGAGGCTCAGGTTCGATTTCAAAGAAACTTTTTAAAATGAATAAAATTCGAATTTCACTGCCCATGTATTACATACCGTACTTATAATAAAACTCTAACGGGGCCGTGTCTGTAGGTAAATGATTTTTTTTTTAATGTTAGCAGTGTGTATATAGTTAATGATGTAGATACCAAAACACTATTTTTTTAAATTTTTGTCTGTCTGTCTGGTTGTGCGCACGCAAAAACTACTGGACGGATTTTTATGAAATTTGGTATGAAGATAACTGAGTAACCGGGTCGACATTTAGATTACTTTTTTAGGGTTCCCTAGGTAAAAAGAAAAAAGACAAGTGCGAGTCGGACTCGCTCACCGAGGGTTCCGTACTTTGTAGGTACATCTTAAATTAATATTGTAAATGCGAAAGTGACTTAGTTTTTTATGACGTTTTTTCGCCTATACGAGTCCTACCACTAAACCGATTTTAAAAACTATTTCAAAATGGAAAGCTACATTTTCAAGAATATGTTTAGGCTATGTTTGATACCGGTATTCTCCCGGGAACGGGATCAAACTATGCTGGTAAAACCGCGGGGCGCCGCTAGTATTACATAGGTATACCTCGATTGACTACGTAGGTACTCAAAATAAAGGCTTTATTTGTTAAGGTTTAATTACCAATGTATACTTATCAGATTTTTCCCTGTATTTGTTTAGTTGCCAAATTTCATAGTTCTAGGTCAACGGGAACCCTTTAAATTTTGATTTCCTTGTGAGTATCGTAATGTACGTTTATTTGCGGTATTGACGGCCGTATCTTTTTTTTAAGTAAACTTAGAATTAAATTTTTTCACAGCTTCAAGGGACTGTAGACAGAAGTATATGGTTTTAATTTCAACTCGATAGCTCCACTCGTTCCGGTCCGCTCTAGTCCGAGCACTTGTCAGGTTTTTTTGGCACCGCATTTTGCCTATGTCAAGAATTTCTCGTAAAATTGGGTATATACGGAAATGGAATACCTCTGCCTACCCCCTCGGGGATATAAGGCGTGAGTTTTTTTTTATGTGACCATGTACAATAATACGGTCTTCAACACTTTCTACATCCCTTCCTTTGGTTATTAACAGTAAAATGATAGCACTTTTACTGAAGACTTTATTGTGACTTACTGAAAAACTTCAAAAATGTCTATTGCTCGCATTTTATCGAATTTCGAGAAATAAGTAGATACTACTCCGTAACGATAACACCTAGAAACTTGAAAAATGGTATGAAGATGTCTTATATGTCATAGGCAACCGCTATAAAGGAATTTTTGGAAATTCCCACGGGAACGGGAATAAACTGGATCCGCGCGGGCAACGCCGCTGGGCACCCGATATTTGAAATATGGTATTTAAGTGTCTTATATGTCGTATAGGCAACCGCCTTTGAGTAAGGCAACCGCTATGAAGGGATTTTTCGAAATTTCGTACTCCACGTGTACCCGCTAGTCAAACATAAAATCAATCTCTCCGCATTTTTAAATAACAGCGAATCTCCTTAAAATAAACCGTCAGTTTAAATCTCCTCCCCGAGCAGCGTAACTACACAAAACCTGTTCCCAGGCTAAACACGTCGCTCACATTGTTGGCGCACGCTGCACCGGCTCTGAAATTACAGGTTTTGTCCGCACACTGCCTTCCACAAAGCTCGCAGCCTCACAAAAACCCTAATCTACTCTCCGCTACACTAAAGGCCGCTCTGACCAACAAAGCTGTAAAATTACTAGCAATAAAAGATATACGTATATTAGATTCGTTTGAGAGTATTTTTGTATCGAGGAACGGTGTAAAATGAAGTTCGTAGCACTTTTCGTAGCATGTGCTACGATTTACGAATATGTAGTCACTTTTGTGCTAGTGTTTTATGTGCAAGAATTGGTATTAAAATCTAAACATATAGGTAATAAAACTGTAACTAGGCCGCGTCTGGACATGAAATATTTTTGTAGATAGTTAACATTTTTTAGGGTTCCGTACCTTGAAAGGAAAAAACGGAACTCTTATAGGATGACTTTGTTGTCCGTCAGTCCGTCCGTCTTTCTGTCTGTCAATACCCTTTTTGTCAGGAACGCATGGAGGTATCAAGCTGAAATTTATATCAAATACTCAGGTCTAACTGTCCCTAGGAGCTGTGAAAAAATCAAACTTCTAAGATAACGAAATCAAAAGATACAGCCTTTTATGTCGCAAATTTCCGCAAATGTTCGACACTTTCAAGGGAATCAAAACCTACAGGGTACTTCCCGTCAACTCAGAATCTTCGCTACAAAGGAATTTAAAGAAATTCCCACGGGAACAGGATCCAATACTGATTTCAAAATACGTCTATAATATTATTGATAGAAAGGGAATAAAAAATACTATGAAATTGTTCTATAAAACGTATGAGCTTTCTTCAAGTATTTATTGTCAAAACCTAATTCTCTCACAGCAATACATTTAAGTAATACTAATGGTACTGTAAAAATAATAGTTTTATAAAAGACCCAGAAATACCGAGAAACAATAAAAAAAGTTGTATTCTATCGAAGTCAAAATTTACCCATATAAAGCGCGGCATTCCAATTTCCATAACGGTCCATTTCCGCGTCAGAATTTTATAAACTAAGCAATACTTGAGATCTTTTATAGATAGGTTAAACAGAAGGTTCGCGATACGAATCAGATCTACGCGGGAAGTGGGCGCGGACCGGAATCGCATAATTTGACCCGAATACATGCGCCGAACACACTTCGCCCCTATCTTGATCTTACCGGTCTAAAAACAAGCCTGTTTTACTGCTGTAGCGAATGTTTTGAAAAGGCTTTAGATTTTAGATTTTATTTAACAGTTTCATTTAAGTACATGTACATTTTACGTACGTACTCGCAAATAACCTCAGAATAAATAAATAATTGGGTAGTACTGAGTTGTTTTACGGACCAATTTATCAGAAAACACGATATGTAATTTTAAGAAATTTGAACATAAAGAAATGAACTTTAATTACAATTTATTAAGGAATCAACGGACCCTTGTCGTTGAAAAGGAAAATTAGAGAGTTTCGGGCGTTATGGACGGCGGCACAAATTCAACCGCCGCTATTGCATACTGCACAATGATGCAAATTGAAAAAGTTGTAGGAAGTTGGAAACGGAATTAATTACGCAACGGGGAATTTATTTGCGTTTAACAAGTACAGAAAATAAATAAATACTATTTGTGTATATAGTAAAACATAATCTACTATCAGACGATGTTATTATAACAATAGTCGCGGGTTAGAAGAATATGTATTACCAAATTTCTCCTTAACAAGAAGACAGAGCTTATAAAATTCAATACAAAGAAACCACAACAAACAATAAAAAGCCAAAGCTAAGGAGTGTAATCGTTATCCAAGTGCGAATAAAAAATAAACCAAAATTGAGTACGTGGAAACAGTAGCGCCGCAAATACGGTAAAATCAATACGCAACGGGAGCGAATATGTTATGCTAAAATTCGCACGATCTAGTTTGAATAATAATAGAAGTAGAATTCACGATAAATTTGGTACATTTAAATGAACACCGACATTCGGAATTACTAAAATAGAATACAGGTTTTTCTGAGGAGGAAATAAAACCGATAAATTGAGTGAATTCTACACGACAAAGGAGTTATCGTACGTACATTCTCTTTTAAAAAGATTCTACTTTGTACAAGTTTTCTCTATCAATTTGCTAGTTTCGTGAATGATATTTTCAGGGTTCCGTACCTTCAAAAGAAAAAAAACGGAACCCTTATAGGATCAATTTGTTGTCCGTCTGTCTCCCTGTCTGTCTGTCAAGATTTTTTATCTCGGGAACGCGTGGAGATTTTGAGTTTAACGTAAAAAATATACTTTTCATTGACCTAGAACTATGAAATTTGGCAAGAAATATCTTCTTAAGTATGCTAAAAGTGCAGCGAAAAATCTGAAAACTTTACATTTGTAATTTAATAGTAAAAAAATATAATATGTACCTACAAATTGGTACGGAACCTCGGTGGTCGAGTCCGAGTCGCACTTGTCCGGTTTTATTTATCCTGTAAAGAAAATCTGGTAACAATTGGCGAGATATAGCTCAAAAATTTTTATCGTGCGTCCGTGGGAACCCGCTACTAGACCGGGTAGTAGGTAGTAGTCTGACTAGATAAGGCAGCAACCAAAATGAATGATTCTCTACTATGTATTTAACAAATCTGGAGGTTTTGTCTGAGTGTAGACATTACATTTGTTTAACATAAATATTTAATGTTTGTCTTCGTTACTTATCAATGCTCGCTTCTTTAAGTATACAGGCCTGTGAAAACTCATTTAATAAGGGTATTCCTATCAATTACCATACAGAATCTTCACTGTATATTGCTACGTAGTGTTACTGTCATAAGTGTGATACATATGATTGCTTTGCTAATGGTAGGTGTCACAGGCGTGTCTACCGTTTACCATGTTGGCAGCGGTCACCTGCTAGGAAATATAGGACATAGGGTGGGCCACGTGGGTTGTCATGGTATCAACAACTCGTACAAATCGTAGCTCATGTAGGCGCTTAAGTATTTGTACCTATATTTAATAAAGGTATTAAATATAATAATATTAGAATATTAAGTAGGATTTATGAAAACTCTACATTTAAGGCAACAGAAGTACTTCATAAATATTGTAATAATATAATAATATAATCTCACGCCTTTCATCCCCGAGGGGGTAGGCAGAGGTATTCCATTACTGGATATACCCACATTTCACGAGATACATTGGACCCCTAAACGTGATAGGTGGTGAGCCCATCGCCGGACCGGGTCTATTTACACATGCCTCAGAATTAATTCTGAGATCTGCGGGTTTCCTCACGATGTTTTCCTTCACCGTCGAGCTAGTGATAAATATTGTATTGGAGTATTTTATGTAATATCTAAAACGTTTTATTTTTCTAATTAAAGCAAGTGAAAAGCGAAAAAAAAGTATCTGTGAAGACCCATTTAACGCTGTTTTGTTCCATTCAGTTGAAGCAATCGTTCTCACCTTACGATGAATTAGCATTTAAAATGGAAAAAAATATCCATGAAACATTTATTTGAAAGCATTAATTTCTAGATATTTTGTTTTAGGTAACGAAATGAAATAGGTAAAATTGATAAGAAAAAGTTTAGAATTGGCTTCACGGCTTCAATTTGTCACTTTTATGTCCTGTGATAAATTGCCGTCGTAAATAATCATCTACAGGTGTTTCTACATATTCCGTTTCGAACAGTTTGTTTTACATAAGTCAAAATGACTAATTGCGATAGGAAAAGTTCAAGATAAATGAATTTTTAAATTGCCTTTACACTGTTACAAAAAAGGTGGCTGCCACCATACGGGCCTTTGTGCAAAATTTCGTGAAAGTAGTGCGCAGTTGAAAGCGTTGCGTTTAATATGCATGCTTTGATAACTGCACCTTTATGCAACTCACTGTGTGCTAATAGAACCGTCAAAGTGGGACGCCATCATTGCGGGCCGGGCTGCTTTCAGCCGGCTCGTGGCCTCCCCCAGCCCACCCCTTGCTCTCGGCCAATCGCCAGGGTGGCAACAAAAAAGTTAAACCAAGTTTACAGAAATTAAACAAGCTATGAGTACCTTCTGTTTATATAAGCCTCCGGCTATGGACGGTACTTCTATTTATATTCCAAAGTGGAAACTGAAACCCCTAAAAAGTTTCTTTTTACACTCATTTTGATCACTGTAATTGTAAGACTTTGTGATCCTGGTAGTTTCAGAAAAAAGAAATTATTTTTAAGAATATTTTGCTTCAAACGAGTACAAGCAGTACCTATATGATGGTAAGAGTTGCAATTTATTTATTTATTTATCAGTTACAATACAAGTTTACAGTAAACACCAAAGCACATGTATGTCAGAAATAGAACACAAATTACCTACATAAACAAAAAGTACGAATGTTATACAAAAAATACAAAATAATGTCAATAAAATGTCAGATTAAAATGTCAATAAGCAGATATCAATTTAAAATTACAAAGGTCAAATTAAGCAACAATAATTCTTAAGTGTAATTGTAAGTGTAATTAAGTACAAGTACCGTGTTTCGGTGTTTTGGAAGGCACGTTAAGCCGTAAGGTGCCTGTATTCGTTGTGTTGGGTAGCTTGAAAAATTCTGACAGATGGCCACTAGCCTGACATCAATGATGTTAAATATAAAAAGAGGTAGATTTCGTACTACAGCGCGATAACTGAGGCCGATAAATGTTGCTAATTAGCGCAATACTGTTTAGTCGCGTTATAGCAGCGCATGAGTAAGCGCGTGCCGAATGTGCCTATCATAACTACTCGCGATATTCTCAAAATGCCGCATTGTGTACTGCGAAAATGCAAAAACTATGGTATAAAAATAAAAAAGGACCAAGGAGTTACATACCACGCGTAAATACATAAAAATGTCGTCATATTTTAATATTTTATCAAAATTACATCATATTATTAAATATTTGAAATTATGGTTGAAAAGGGATAGCGAAAATGGACGGCAACTGCAGTGCGATAAGGCCAGATAGCGAGCACGTCCGCCATTCATAGATTATTCAATCAGAAGCGAAGTCGTAGGCACAATTTACAACATCATGTACTTAGTTATAGCCTTACGGTTAAAGAGCCTGCTTTAAGGCTGATTCATGTATGTTATATTAAAAATTAAAACATATGATGTAAATGAATTTCTTAACATATAATTAATTTTATTTAAGGTTTTTATAATTGTATATTATGTATTATTGTGACTAATTTCCTACACAGTGTTTATTGTTTGTGGAATAAATATAATTGAAATTGAAACCAGTGTAACATGAATCAGCTTTTACATGATTAAAACCAGTGAGGCTCGGGTTCGAATCTTGGTATGTACCAATGAGTTTTTGAAAACTTACATACATATTTATCACTAACACTCGACAGTGAAGGAAAACATCGTAAGGAAACCCGCAGGTCCCAGAATTAATTCTGAGACATGTGTAAAACACACCGAGTTTTTGGAAAGAAGTTCCTTAACGCGCGTTGTGAAAAAATTAAGACCAAAAGTTGTAACTTTTTATAACGACACATTTTGCTATAGTTGTAAGCCGTGCGGCGTGCGCGTGTCTCTCTCTCTCTCTCTCAGAAAGATAGTGACACCCGGATGGAACTTCGTTGATGGTGATGATGATGATGGTGATGATGAGATGATGGTGTTTATGAAATGATGATGATGCTGATGAGATGATGATGATGTCATGATGATTATGTGCTGCTTCTGATGATGATGATGGTTGATTGTGATGCGATGATGATGAGATGAGATGGTGATGACGAGATGATTATGATGAGATGATGATGATGGTGAGATGATGATGATGGTGAGATGATGATGATGAGATGATGATGAGACGATGATGATGATATGACGATGATAAGATGATGATGAGGTGATGGTGTTGATGATGATGATGCTGATGATGAGGTGATGGTGTTGATGATGATGATGCTGATGATGAGATAAGATGATGATGATGACCGAAATTCGTTCCATCCGGGTGTCCCTTGACACCTCTCAAGTTTTTTTTTTACACATTTTTTTGGTTATATTTTTAATAATTTTACGAATATAATCGTGTCATATTATGTAAGTATTATAACTAGCAGCCACTATTATGTTTTAATGTTATCCAGATATCCAAGTGACGAGCTTATGCGACATAAATGGATCAGCAATAGTCAGCATAGTACAGGCGGAAAGAAGTGAATATGATTGGTTACCTACAAAAAGCCAAACATACCAAAGAAAGAAAGAAAGTTGGTGATTGTAAGCCAATAGCTTGTTTTATTTAATGTCCCTACTGTTTGCATTTTTCACCTAGTCTATGTTGCGTTGACGTATTTTAAACGCAACTCTTGACAGATACTGTCTCTTTCTATATCATTCGTTCCGTATCATCTTTCGCCGTCATTGATGTATCCTATAAATACGCTAAGAGGTAAGTATGTACATGTCGTAGTCACTCGTAGCGGAACAATTATTTAAACCAGCGTCGTATGACTATACGCCATCTTGGTATTTAACATCATTGCCTGACATCATCTTCCAGTCCGAGGTGGGCTAGCGTGGGAGATTATGGCCTATAAATCTTCATGTTAGAGGATAGACCCTTAGCTCAGCAGTGGGCTGTTATGGGTTGATGATTATAATGACAACTAGGTACCAAAGTACCATATGACATGTTTTTAAAACAAGCATAATAAATAAATAAAATAACATTTATTATTTATTCAATTCAATCAATCAATTCAATTAATGAGTGGCTTCAAAGTATCAATTCCTTTTGATGACCCGTTATTCATAACTCATTTTTGTTACAAGCAAAAGTTTATAAGTAGGTACCTGAGTGTTCGTAAAATTTGAAAATCAATACAAACAAGCGTTTCGAGCGAGAACAGGGGAAATGGCAGTTATTTATATCACGGGGAATGTTGGATGAAACAGAATGGCACCTGCGAATAACTTATGAATTATAACGGTTATAACTCGGTTTTGTAAGCATATTTCTGCATTTGCATAATCCAAGGAAGAGAAAGGACAACCACTAATTTAGACCAAATAAAAAGAATACCTTAAGTATAATTGCAGATTAATTTGATAAATTTTATTTTAATCTTCTCGGTTGCCAAGAATTTACCACTCAAGAAACAATTTGGTTTAATGAAAAGTGAGTTATTCTTACAATTAAAAGAAAATATATAAATAGAATTATGGGTTATTGTAAACTCGTCACGTATTTGTACTATCAGTAAAAGTTCTACCTGACACACCTAAGTGTCATTTTAGCGAGCAGCTATCTTCCCCCCACCCCTGGCGACAAAACCCTTATATGTAGTAACAATGACAATTACAAAAAGTGTTTCTTTCATGTTTGAAATGACCATTGACCATTAGTGTCGATGAATGGATCGGAATGGAAAAAAAAGACGCTGCTACTGGCTTCTGATTGTTTACCCCTAATTAGGGTCGGGGCAATAAAAACTTGAGCTTTCAAACGACAATTATTCTTCCAAATGTATCAGGTTAAGCATTTGTCGATAGTACCTAAGCGTTTTCATGTAGGTACAATGTTTAGCTCAAAGAGGTTGGAAGAATTTTTTTTAAACTTATTCTTCTAACATTTTTAGTTTCGCTTAGGTATATATATTATTTATCAGATATAAAAAATTGAGAAAAACAAAGCGGAATAAACAATAATTTATTCAATATTCAAAATGCTTTTCACCACAAAAAAGAACAATTTGGACAATGTCTATTGTGTTTCCTTTTATAAATTATGCGTCCGTTACCATTTGTAAAAAACAGTTTTTTACTTTCTCTTATAGATTTATAGCAAATTTTTCATTTGCGAGCGCTTATTGCTTGTGTAAAACGTTATTAAAATTTGTGGTCCAATAAATCATTTTCAAAACAAGCTCACTTACATTGTTTTATAATTCCTAGTTTTATTTTTAGCCCAACTAGCAAAATCAGTACTTGAAGACCAAATCAAGACTAGTTTTTTTTTTACTTATAAGATACTTGAAGTTTACTACAATGCTGGATTTGGGTGCAGTTATAGGAGCATTTTTTTCTTGTAACGATCTTATAATCAACTTATAGAATGTCAGTTAGACCTATAGTACACTTGAAGAAGCGCTATTGCTTCTATAATGTTCTGCGACTAGACATTTATAAGTACAACCACACCTATTAGTATCTGACATAAGTATCTTACTAAAGCAATATTGTCTATAATGCTCTAGTAATATACTTAGTTATTAGTTATAAGTACATTTTATTAAAAAAAAGTTAAGTTGCTTCGGCTGGTTATTGCAGTGTGTTGAAAGCGAAATATTAAAAATGTAAGTATCCTTTCCCATTTATAATATTAGATATAATTTGTAGTAACTGCGTAACGTAAATAATATACTTACGGCAAATATAGTGCGGGAACTCGCCGGGGAAGTCATTTTTGTTGTAAATGTGTACCAAGATTTATTTAATATTACAACGCGCTTTACAAAATAGCACTTATAATATTTGTTGTAAAATAATATTTCGACGATTTTTATGATCATTCGCCATTTTTTTGAAATACTTTGCTTTGAGTATGTTAAAGAACAATTATAGGTAAATTAGTAATTATAGTAGTTTCAATCAAGATAGCTTGCCTCCATATTCAAACAAATATGGAGGCGTTTACTTATAATGTGATTGATGTAGTAGCTTATACGGTTATTTGATTTTATAACGCTCTTATAAAGCACTTATGACTGATGTTTACTTATAATGTGCTTGATGTAGTAGCTTATACGGTTATTTGATTTTATAACGCTCTTAATAAGCACTAATGGGTGATGTTTACTTATAATGTGATTGATGTAGTAGTTTATATGGTTATTTGATTTTATAACGCTCTTATAAAGCTCTAACGGCTGATGTTTACTTATAATGTGATTGATGTAGTAGCTTATACGGTTATGTGATTTTATAAGGCTCTTAATAAGCACTAATGCATTTATAAGAGTCTTAAAGAATACTGTAACTAGACAAACTTATAATTATCTTTGCCGAGAGTGTTATAATATCTCCTATTTTTACAAAATGCTACTATAGGATTTCAAGACTATTTAATCTTTCTGCAGACAATTAACGGATACGTATTCTTATTAGTCGTTTATAAGATAATCTTGTAGTCAACTATAAGACTGAGTAATAAAAACAAAATGCACTTGAGAATAAATACGCTTGTGAAATGTTATTATAAGTAAATAAATCCTGTAATTGTTTTGAAAGTAGTCTTGTAGCAAACTATTAGACAGAGATATAAATCCTAAAGCTCTTGAGTATGTGAGAGCTTATGTAATACTATTATAAGAGACAGAGTCTACACTAATGCCTTAATAAGAACATTATTAGAATTGAAAGACTTATAATCTATGATTATAGGATTACTTTGCTTGTTGGGAGATTAGGTAATAAGATTTGCACGACGACTAATAGTATGCTTTCCTATTTAGCTATTCCCATTTTACTCACACGAGGGCCAGCAAAGCTTTCAAAAGGGTATTTGCCGGTGAGTAAAAACTACAAACATACCATAGTAGATAAAATTATACTATAGTCAGTAAATGTTAACAGTATGTGTCAACATAAAAATTACCGACTAGAGAATAAATTAATAATTTAATTAAAAAAATAAAATTTTCAATGAAGAATACGGAAGCCCATCTCGTGAAAGAGGTGTGGTCAAAGGGAATTCTTGAATCTTCCAGAGCATAGCATTATTTTCATTACATGATAGCTCATTAATGTCAATTAATAACACAAAGTACCTATAAATTTAATAATAATAAAAAAAGAAGCAAACTTCTAAGAAACTCAGCTTAATCAGTTAAGAACCGCCGGTTCCAATTGAAACCGAGACACAATTAAAAATTAATTGTGTCTGTGATTCATGGTCTGAGGGGTTAATTTCACTTTCCCTTTCTACTACAGAATTCAGACAAACCCAGAAACCGCCAGCGCGCTTAAAACGGAAGCCACAAATACCACTCTTAAATAGAGTGGTTTGAAGTTGCGATTAGTTAATCCTTTGCACATGCAAAAATATCTCGTGAAAAGTGGGTATATCCAGTAATGGAATACCTCTGCCTACCCCCTCGGGGATAAAAGGCGTGAGATTATATTATTATATATTATTATTTACTTACTAACAAAAAAACTGGCCCCCAAACGCGTTGCGCTTTTGGTAATTGTTTTTTTTCCTCCCTTCATTCCTTTATTTGACACCTATGCTTAAGAAACCCACTCAGGGTGTCTTAATCCTAAAATCCATCTACATTACAAATTTTATCTGCCTAGGTCCACGATTAAGGCCAGCGGGTCTAAAAAGGCCGTTTCGGGTGAATCATAATAGAATTCTATTTCGATTCATATTCGAATTTTTCACCAAATACGAATCTGCTAATGAATTAAATTGACAGTGAATCACTAAATTATGGGACCATTTTACGAAATTTAGAGGAATTGCTTAGGATTTACTGAGAATTCAGAAAAGGAGAATTGCTCAGAGGAATTGCTCAAAGTGGCCATTTTAGACCCACTGGTTCCCAATAAGTCCTTGTTTCTAAAACAATTTTGTTACAGTTTTTATAAAGCTTATTAAATAAATGTTCGTTAAGCTGAGTGCATTTTTCTCGTAAACCTGCTAATGATGTAATAATAAAATTAAGTCCTGCTTTATTTGGTGCCCTTACTTTACTGTATTTGTATGTTTATCATATTATGAGATGATCTGGATTTATTGATTGAATTTAGAAAATACTTCACATGAGTTACATTATATTCCAGATTCACATAATATGCTGTTTATTGACGCGAGTAAAACTCAGGGTCCAGCTAGTTTCCCTTTTACACAGATAACTTTCCAATAAACTCGTAATACCACAAAGGACTATCCCTTGTGGTTACCTATGCTACATAATGACTAGGTACATCCAAAGAGGTTGGAAGAAAACACTTTTTCTTTAAACGTCTTTGACTACATCATTAGCCTGACAGTTCACAGATGCACAAATTTTTATGAGGCTTCCATTTGAAAGAAGACTATAAGTTATTCAGTGGGAAAGTGAATGGTTACCTTACCGCTTCTTAAGGCATGGGACGTCAATAATAAAATAGAAGGAGTGGACCTGTTTTTCCCAGGGAACCATCCGGTGCAGAGCGCAAGTAAGTGATATTAATTCTGCTTCCTAATATGGCGAACTTAACGAGCTATATGAAACAAAGATTACTAAGTAATTGATTGAACTAAGGAATATCTGAAAATATTGAAAAAGCTAATTCTTTTAAATAAAAATCTTTTAAAAGTGTGGGAAAGACAAGAAACCATGAGAAATACTGTTTTGATAAGAAAGAAAGACGTTTCCGCTCGGCGGAGCATTAATTCATCAGACGGAAACGCTACTGAGCGGCATCTCGCCTCTCCCCGCGTCTCACCCGCGCTCTCACCTGCCTCCCCGATAAGCATATGCGGAAAAGCGGAACGATACCTTATTCATGAAGGCATTATTAATGCGAAAAACGTTTAGCATTTTTCAAGGTAAGTTTTGGATACTGCTGAAATACTCAGTTAGTTTGTAACTATAGCTGGCTGGTAAAATTCAAGTTTAGACACAAATCAATCTAAGAAACAAAGATGCCGAAACGCTAGTAGGTATGTATATCTATATTTCAACCCTTAAAAAGCTAAAAAAACCTGTATTTTTTTGGAGCGCTATAATTTGAGGGCGGTGGCCTCACAAGGAATTTTAATTAAAGAATGCTAGCAAAAAAATCTAAGCAGCAGTCCTGGATTTAATCTATTTAACGCATTCACTAAAGATTTTATTAATGAGCAGCTCTCATTTTCACTAAATAAAAATTACAAATCATTTTGGGTGCAATTAGTTGTTTAATTTATTGCTATATAATAATTGCTATAATTGCTATTTAATACGTGACATCAAATGAGATATTTCAAATTGAAGAAGCTCCCAAAGGAGTTTGGGCTAGGCGTCTGAACAGTATACTACTTTTAAGTCAATAAAATTAAGATTATCTAAGCATTGACTTGTAATTTAATTATTTTATTCTATTTTATACATACATACATAATCTTACGCCTTTTTCCCATTGGGTTAGGCAGAGACAATAGACTGCCACTTTAATATAATTATTTTTAATCTTTATGCATTATACATTTTATTTAGTATTTTCCATTGTTGTAATCCTATTGAAATTCAAACATTTTCTAAAGCTCCACTCGCTCGAAATATTTTTTTATTCATTTCTGACAAAGGTAACAGATAGATGAGCCAGCGAAAGTTTGGACAAGTCAGCCTTTAGAAGTGCTGAATTGTAATGTTAATAGTCAACTATAGGTAATAGTTGTTCTCATCAATGGCCTTTATAAAAACATACGTAGCTTATGTAAATTTGATACAATATCTTACCTTCTTCATAAAGGACATAACATTTGTAGGCAGCATGGTGGCACTTTCCTTTTTATCGTACTTTCGCACTCACATCATCACTACACTAAGCTCTGTTTGAACACGCACCCACTTGCAGCCTGCCTCAGTCCGGTATCAAGACGCTGCCTCCAAAACACGACATTTTTATACAAAAACACTACTCACACACTTGGTCACAAATATGCACTTATTTTCACGTTGCACAGGAAAGGATTAATCTGAAACAAAGAAAATAATTGTTATCATACTATAATCGTAAAATTTAGAAATACAAAACGTAAAATCAGCCGTTATGAAAATGAGTTAACATTGTTTATGTAATACCTACCTAAATCGAAAACAAAGTTGTATATTTGTAATACTTATAGCAACTTTCACAATCCACCGACCGTTCGGTCGGGAGAGCCGAGTGGGAATGAGCTCGGCTTAGTTCATTCAACAGGTTCCTACTTTTTCAAGTAGCTCATAAGCCCTTTCTTTTATACAATAAGTACATGCCTTTATGTATATAATATACTGTAGGTATCTACATGAGATCATAAATATAGAAGATATGGCTTGTTACCTAGGCAAGGACGCTATGCGGGGACGGGGAACACATTAATAAGGAAGAAACAAATCCCGAACAGATAATTATTATTATAATATAAACAAACTAGCCCGCCCCTCTTCGCATGGGTGCAATGTGTTTATACCTTTCAGAAGAGATTATCTGAGTCATAATGGAAACTGTATCAAAATCCGTAGCTTGGTTTAGAAGAATGAAGCGGAAGAATACCTACAGGTAAGTAGATTTTTTTAATGGTAGTATAAAACCAAGTCGCTATCCACCTCTTTTTTAAAATAAGAGATAAATAAGTATCAAATTATAGATCACATCATTCTAGGGAAAATATATCAGGATCAAGATTTTTAAATCATTTGTTTTCAGACATTTATCCGATAATATTATAAATTAAATCATCGGTAATTAATGGTCTGCTGCGATGTGCGATTCTTAAATCTCACAAAACCTAACGAAAATAAGTAAATCTTTTTACATTTACTTTTTCATCATTTGAATTTCAAAATACTTTGCACTTTTAACTGTGAGATATAAAAATGTATCTTTAGCTTGGTGCATGAATATACGCACCGTACGTATGTATGTCTTCACAAATTAAAAAACATATCTGCATATGAAAACGCAATGTATTATTTTGTAATGTTGCTAAATAAAATTTTTATTAACTTCGTAGTACATAATTTCCTTCATAATAAAGTAGGAATTTATACAAGATTTACCTTATTTTCAGCGTGTGTTACCTGTATCTAGCGCCCACTTTTGAGAGCTCCCAAAAATCTCGTACCTACACTGTATGTCATACAAATTGAGTCAACTCTACATACTTAGATTTACCTACTCTACTACGTATCCTGGGAGATTGCATCGCTACGGTAAATCGATATCCGATCTTCTGATGATAACGACTTACCTACTACGGTAGATATTTACCCCTATTATCCACCCCACTTTTCCACCTGCTACACTGTTAACATATAAAGAGGAAGGTAGAGATAGGTACTCTTTCTAAAACTTCTGTGCTTTTTGCTTTTACTTCTTTTCAGCTGTATTCATTTTTTATATAATATCATTGGCCGTAATGGTAATATTGTCAATCCACCAAGATGCATCTCTGCGTCCCATAATCATTCTCGTTCAAAATTCACTCAGTGATTGAAGCGTGGCATAACATTTTCCATATTTAGACGTTGTTCATAATTTACTATCACCACCAATTTATTGGTAGTGTCATGTTAGTGTGGTTTGATGATGATTCCGACTTCTACTTACCTACCTAAAACTTGAATGCTGAATTGGATATAAACGTTTTTTTTATCTTTCGTAGATCTTGATAATGTTTAGATGGGTAGCGTTTCCATTTGTAGGTATAACATCGTTGTCTAAATATATATCTCCTAATTAGTAGAGTAGAAACATATTCATATTCACCCAGTGTTAGTTGGCAAAGTAAACCCCCTGACACCTATTAGCAGGCAGGCAACGAAGAATTATTACCTAACTACCTCATGTAGGTACCTAGTTACTAAACTAAGGTCTGATATTCCAATGTAGGATGGATACCTACCTACTTATAAAAATGGTTCTTCGGTGTATACTTACATGAAAAGATTTTAATAAAACATGGTATAGAAAAGAAATTGCCTAGTAGTGGAAATATCCTTTTTAATATTATTAAATAACAGTCGGGATATTTCGACGTGCCTTAGACTCTTAGTTCATCGCCGATGTTGCTCGTTCCACGCGAACAAAGCGCTGGAAGGAATTACGTAAATATTTTGCCAGGGCATTGAGTGCGATATTAAATCGCGCGGGTAAGTCGATTACGGGCGGCTATCTAGCGCGCCCCGCTGCGCCGGATTACCGTGGGTAATTGGAGTCGGCTCGCTTCGAGACTGGGAAACTGACTTAAATACTTTAGATATCATATCATAGAAACAAATAGGAGAACAGAGAAATGCCTGTGCAATGCTGGGAAACGTAAAGTATCGTCATGTATCTTCCAATCCCTGAAAATTTAGTGTGCATCTGGATTGAGGGCCCACTTTTTAAATTATTGCGAAACGAAATGATACTTACAGGGCATTTACTTAAAATTTTGTAAAACCTAAAGCAAAGATTCTTAAATTTCTTAAACGTGAATCAAAAGAGTTATGGTCAAATAGCTTGGGCCCTCAATCCTGACGCCTGCATAAAACGGCATAGTCGAATCTCAGAAAGTACTATCCCTGGGATAATAATTTTTATTCGAGTATTTAGTTAGGAATTTCTTAAATACATTATCAGGGAGTAACAAAGGCTATATTTTATTCCCGTATTTTCACGGGAACGGGAACTACGCGGATGAAACCGCAAGGCACTGCTAGTTGTTAATATACAGGGTCATAATTTTAATACGTCCAATACATAATTTCATTGATTATTGGCACTTTCTTATTTTATTTTTCCACGCATACGTAGGTGAAGGCACAGCACAGCTAATCGTATATAATTATATCGAGCTTTATATATTATATACAATATGTAACAGAATAAGTGCAATTCCTGAAATTAGTTTGTTCAGTTTCGACTACATATTCGATTTCATCTATTTTTAATATGTGTTAAATTTTTCCGAAAAATGAATTAGCATAGCTGAATTTAATGCTATCTATTGAAATCGTACTATTATAGAACGATATTTAAGAAAATTGGACAACTAAAGTTCGATTGCATCTTTTTTTATATTAATTTACTAACCGGGGTGTATGAGGAATTGCGCTTTTTCTGTTACGCGTTGTATAATTATATATATTGTATCTGCGCTTTACAAAATACTACTTACATGATCACAACGAATACTTGTTTATACTTACGATAAACATTATGGTCACCCTACTGAATTTTCTCATATAAAACATCGAAAATCAATTTTCTCCTAAAGTACGGCATTTAGAAGAATGGACGCTTTGTAGCCTTTTAGTTAAAAATTTGTTAAAATACTTAGCCTAAAGTGCGGTAGTGTAGAAGGCTTAGCCTAGTCAATACTGACAAAAACCTTGGGCCCTCAGTTCAGACGTTTTGAAAAAATACGAATTTCAATAACTTTTTAACAATTAACTTTTGTGTCGTTATTTCTTTTTAACAAATTTTCCGAGATATGGAACTCAAATATATTATAGTCGTATTACTATCTTTCCTTAGAAAAACTCATATTTTTTGCTGATTCTACAATATCAAAATTGATGAATTGAGGGCCCAAGCTAAACCGCCATAAATCTGTATTGTCGCATTCTTAAGACTTGACAATTTCTTAATGTATTTAAGAAATTCCTAACTAAATACTCAAATAAAAATTATTATCCCAGGGATAGTACTTTCTGAGATTCGACTATGGCGTTTTATGCAGGCGTCAGGATTGAGGGCCCAAGCTATTTGACCATAACTCTTTTGATTCACGTTTAAGAAATTTAAGAATCTTTGCTTTAGGTTTTACAAAATTTTAAGTAAATGCCCTGTATCATTTCGTTTCGCAATAATTTAAAAAGTGGGCCCTCAATCCAGATGCACACGAAAATTTATATTAAAATTAATTACTTTTCCTGTATTATTTTTGGATTACAATTGTAAACTATATCAAGAGTATAGTCTTTGGACCCCTAAACGTGAGAGGTGGTAAACCCAACGCTAGACCAGGTCTGTTACACATGCCTCAGAATTAATTCTGGGACCTGCGGGTTTCCTCACGATGCTTTCCTTCACCGTCGAGCTACTGATGCATATGTAACGTAAGTTTTTTGAAAAACTCATTGGTACATGCCAGGATTCGAACCCGAGCCTCACTGATTATCATCATGTGAAGCAGGCTCTTTAACCGTACTAAGGCTATCACTGATCTTATATTATATCTTGAACAATAGTCTTATTTAACCATCGAGTATAATGTATAAATAAATCATACTATTTTGGATAAGTGGGTAATGCATTTAATGTCAAGAAATCTAACGTTCAATTATGCCCGGTTCCTATATTCAACGAATCGTTGTTGTATTTCAGCAACGGACCGTTTGTCAACTACGAGTAACGAACCGTTATAGACGTTCCGATATGTTTTTACGTCATCTACCTGCGACGAACGGTTGTAGGTAACCAGCTTATTTTAGGCACAAAAAATCATAATTATCATTGCTTATCGTCATAATTATTGGTTCTATTATCTATACATATAATAAAACTCCAACGGGGCCGTGTCTGTACATTAAATATTTTTTTTTAATTTTAACGGTAGTGTATATAGTTATCGATATAGATACCGAAACACCAATTTTTGGAATTTTTGTCTGTCTGTCTGTCTGGTTGTGCACGCATCACTCAAAAACTACTGGACGGATTTTGATGAAATTTGGTATGGAGATAACTGAGTACCCGGGTCAACACCTAGGGTACTTTTTATTCCAGGAAAATATCTCATTCCCACGGGAAAATAAAAAACCTGGTTAAAAAGAGAAATACGTACTACTCCGAAACGATAACACCTAGAAACTTGAAAAATTGTATGAAGGTGTCTGATATGTCATACGAAATTGGTATGAAGGGATTTTTGGAAATTCCCACGGCAACGGGAATAAACGAAATCCGCGCGGTCAACGCCGCTGGGCATCCGCTAGTTTTAAAATATACGTCAGTAATTAGGATTATTGGCAGTCGATTAAAAGTTTAATTATTGCAACATATTTTTATTCTACAATTTTCGTCAAACTATTCCATCATTAAGTGATTAAAACAAACCATAGGTAACTTATACTATTTGAGAAGTAACTAAGTAGCTAAAATTTTCTGTACTGTTCACCGAAGTCTCAGAAATTAAACTATGTCTTACAATTAAGATTTTGAATTGGCATTCTTTCACTTGTATTTTTTAAATAAACAATATTTTCTAACTTTCATATCACAATATTAATTAATCTAGGCCAAATTTTATAAACAAATCAAATTTTGAAGTCAATATGAATAACTATTATAAACAAGTTTTCAAGAGAAATTTCAAACTGTAGATTTATTTATAAAAAAAATATGGGCCTTTGTGAAGAGCCCCCATAATATTTGTGCACTCATTACATGTATTTAGTTTAGTAAATTATATAATGTTACAAATAGTTTTCCTAGATAATAAATTTACAAATCTCACAGATTATATTCATTCTATTGAGTACATTCGGAAAGATTGGTAGGTACTAAGGGTATAATGTTAGGAAAGATAAATAATTTGGACAGAAAGATAAGTACAGATATTATAATATAATACATAATTTCACAAACCATTTATTTTTCTTAGAAAGATACCTGCACACACAATGCCTATATTATTTTTGGAATCAATATCAAAACTGGCGATTTTTACTATTTAGCTTCACTAAACAAGGTTTGTAGAATACTGCATTTGCTGTATTATTTGGTACACACACATACATACATACAAGTATAATTATTATGCTTATAACAGAAAATAGATGTCATCTGATATCTGGTTTTATGGCACTATGTTGTATAACCAGAGGTGGTGCAGACAAAGCTGTACCAAAGTTATTTTAGTGAAGCCAGAATAGCAGCTTACACCAAATTCTACACACACTTATTGAGTTTTATATAAATTGAATATTATCCGAGGAACAATCATGATTGCCTTTCATTGTTGGTGAAATCATTAAATTATCATATCCAGTTTTTTAATAAGTTTCATTAATTACTGTAGCATTGACTTTAACCTCAGTACAGAAACTGACAAATGCGTCTAGGAAGGGAATGCAGACACAATAAGATCATTAACCCTTTCACCACCTACGTTGGATCAATCCGAAAAAAATTTTTGTCTATTTTGACAGGGTCGTATATTTACGATCAAACACCCCATCATCAATAATGAAGTATTGCACATCACTCTTTGTTGTAGGTTTCTTTTGATTCACTGTGCCAGGCTTTGGAGGCACGACAATTGATATGAAGTCGGGCAGTTAAGAGGTTAATTGTCCTATGCCGCCCATAGGACACTTGATGCTTGACTGGCTACTGAAGTCAAACTAAACAGATGCAACACATAATTCATAATTATATGCAATATTTTATAAATACTAATAACAAAACAATTATAGCCAAGCTATTCCTTATCTAAACCTTGGAATTATTGAATAGACATTTCTTGTTATCATTTAGATATACAACACATAACATAAAAAGCGCAACTCCTCATAGACCCCAATTAGTATATTAATATAAAAAAAATATGATGCAATCGAACTTTAGTTGTGTCTAACTAATTTTTACGATTAATAATAGCACAATTTCCATAGAAAGCACTAAATTCAGGTATTTTTTTGAAAAGTTAGCACATATTTAGGTGAAATATATATAGGTGAAATTGAATAAGTAGTCGATACTGAACAAACTAATTTTAGGAATTGCGCTTATTCTGTTACAAGTTGTATATACAGGATAAATCCACATTTAACAAATACAATGACACACAAATGTCTGCTGATGATTACTGTAGGTTAAAGTCAACAATGATCATTTCGTAAACTAATTACAGTTCAGATAACTATACACCATAAGTTTTATTTGTTTACTACATGTTTATGGTCAAGAGACATAATATTATGCCATATACATATAAAAATACACACAGCTCAACTATTGATATCAAGAGACCACTTCACCACTCTGCATCACCGTTGGCTTTTTGAAAGACATAATCCTTTCCAGCTAAATTCATAATGCCATCTTTCAGGTAGAACTTCCACTTGTTACGACTGCGAGTTATCTTGTCATATTGGCAAACAACTACATTGTCAGTGTCAAACATGTCACCAGGCTCCTCATCCGAGACATCATCACCGGAATTAAGAGGTTCCTCCTCTGCACCTCCACTGTCATCTCTTTCCTCCTCCTCTTCTTCAGCCCGCTCATCAGGAGATTCCTCATCTTCATCATCATCACCAGCTCCATCTTCCGAGCCATCACCTACATTAGAACCTTCATCATCTGAAGAATCCAGTGCACCATCCAAGGAGAAAGGAGCGGCTCCACTACGACCACCCCCACCTCCATCAAATTCATTCTGTTGGCCCGCTAACGCAGAGTTAATATGCTGCTGGAGGAGAGTTGCAGCAAGCGGCTGTGGAAGACTTATTGTTGCATTTATAATGGGCCCAGTTAGAACTTGATGGAGCTTATTACCATTCAATGCCGAGGCAGGTATTTGTATAGTGAAAGATCGTGGCTGTGATCCTGGTACTCCAGGTTGAGCCGGCAGAGTTAGCTGCACAGGCACTTTGTTGTTGGGGTCCAATACATGATGCGGATGTGCACCAGCAATATTTGTTGGAGGACCATGTTCCACACCAGAATTTTGACTGGAACTTTGAGCCATGTGTGCATCAGGTGCTCGTTTAGGTATTAGATTATTACCGTTCGCTTTTTGGAAATTTTGCAGAACGGGTGGCGGCGGCATCAACGGCTCCGGCTGCGGCGGGTCCATAGCCCCAGTGGCTTGTAGCTTGGACTTCCACAATTGTTTTAGTTCTTGGAGCACCTGCTCGTCCACGCCGTCGTCCAGGAAGGAGTCCCTCACCCCTGCTATAACGTCGTCCATCACTGTATTGTACAACTTCAACACGGTCAACTGACTCATTGTCATTTTGGCGATTGCTCGTTTATTACTTCTTACAGTGCAATATAAATCTGTCCACACCCTTAGCTAATTTCCGTGGGAAAACTTCATGTAGAAGTAAGCTATAAGGAAAAGTGCGTATTGACTTTCGTGTTCACATCTCCTGTCAAGCTATGGAGCACTTGAGATTATACAGCCATTTCCGAACAAATTAAAAGAATTAGGGCTATGTACGACGGATCCTCGATAAAACTCATTCACAAAGCAACGTACACGTTATTTTCATGTCCACTCCATTATTATCCACGAAAATATTCAACACTAATTTTGACAAATGACCAATAAAACATAACCTAGAAACAAATTTGTCAAATGAAAGAAAATTGTCTGTGGTCTATACTACGACGCATGCGCGATAGCAGCGCCACGGTCGGTCGCGGTCGGTATGGTTCGGCAGGCATCGCGCCCCGTCCGCTCGTATGCCACGTTCGGTCGCGCGGTCGGTCACCTGCCCCCGCCAGCCAACAAAAGTTGTGGAGTTTGCGCGCTGGGCGTCGCTGTCGCATTCAGATCTGTGATTCAGATTTAATTTTGTCAATTGATTTTAGACCACTTACATTGATAATTAATTAAATAACTTGTACCTATTGCAATATTTGAAATCTCAATCTTGTTACACAAACATTGTCAATCTTGAAGTCATTTGAAATAGGTAGTTTACATAAACATAAAAATCCTACATGCATGCACTGTTTGTGATACAATAGTCTTTTGCAAGCTTTGCAACCAATAAATTAACAAAGAAGATAAATAGTCGCAACCAAGTTGTATACATTTATAAAAAAATATAAAAAAACATATACCTAAGTAAGTATACATATTTTTGTTTTAGTACATACTGTAAAAATATATTTTTAAGTACTTACCTACTTTCTTTACCGGAAAATTCGATTTCACTCAAAGGTCAGCGACACACTGACATGACAGCAAAAAATATGTACATTTATTAGAATGTTATCTAGTGTTTCTTTCGTGTGAAAGCAACACGACCTGTGAACACGACACACATCATGGATACCATGCATGACATAACAACTACGAATAATTCCTTATTCGTAGCATAACAAGGAGTTGTGTCAATGTCATGGTGTAAAATTGTTCTAAGATTCACCAACTAGATTATTATATCGTATTAATGATATAGTTATCTACCAAATGGACTAGAATCGCCTCGGGTGCAGTACCTATGCATACGCATACTACATAATTATAGTGTTGTCAAATAATTAAAGTTGAACTTAATTAAGTTATTAGGAACTGAAAACGTAAAAGGGAGAGCGAGAGGGTTGCGGCCCTCCACGTGGTGAATACGGGTGTTCACCCTCGCTTTTTTTCTTTGGATTCAATCGACACTGCTATGTCCACTGACCAGTCTTCACATTATAAACTATATTATAGCAGCAGATAAGTACGAGTATAATAATAACACGTAGATATTTATAATTTACTGTCTTAAAAACAAGTCCGTGAATCAAGGATACAACATGCTTCACATAATATTATTTTATATTTGTATTTTATATTCTTTATGGTCCTCGTACATGCATGAATGTAGGTATACAAATTCTACGTCCATGCCTACATATTGTATTTGTGTACATAAATGCTTACATTATGTACATACATAACATTGAACAAATAAATACCCAATCATGCAAGCAAAATATTACTGACGGGCCTGTTGGCTCAGTTGATGATAGTGACCCTGCCTTCTGAGGTCACGGGTTCGATCCCCGCTCGGGGCCAACATTTGTGTGCATGAACTTGAACATGGCTGTTGGCTTCGTGTCTGGTCGTTTATTATTTATTTAAGTATGTTTATCAGTTGTTTAGTACCCATAGTACAGGCTCTGCCCTAGCTTGGGACTAAATAGCCGTGTGTGAATTGTGTCCTGCAATTTATTATTATTACTAGCTGATGCCCGCGACTTCGTCCGCATGGAATTTGTTATTCCTTTGCGTTTAGAAAATATATCAAGAAGGATAATCTACACTATCTATCTATCTACACTAATATTATAAAGATGATACATTATCCCTTGAGTAACATATTATTATGCTACATTTATGACGAAAAAGAATTAGGGATCCTTATTAAAACTCGACTGTAGGTACATACCGGGATTGGAACCCGAGCCTCACGAATGAGAAGCGGGCTTATATTTTTGTTATTAAGAACACCCTATATAAAACACGTCACAGAATAAGAGCAAATCCTCATACACCCCAATTAGTATACTAATAAAAAAGCTTGGTAATGCATTCGTTATTACATTTCGAGGGTGATTTTTGCGTTTAAAGGCCAACTTTGGCTTCCTGGATCTGTTTTTGGATTTTTCGAAAATCGACCCCTAAAGGGGTGAAAGTAGATGTAGAGTTTTGTATATGTGGAAAACCTTCATTTTTGAGTGTAATTTGAAACTTTGTAGAAATACTTCTCAAAACCAACAATAAGACACGTATTTCTGGATTTACCAAAAAAACCCCCCTAAGGGGTTGAAATAGACGTGTTGTTTTTTAAGTTGAAACTTGGCACAAATACTCCTAATAATAAATGATGAGATACGTGTTTTTGGGTTTACGAAAATAGTCCCCTAAAGAGGTGAAAGTAGGGGTTGGGTTTGGTACGTATGGAAAACCTTCATTTTTGGGTGTATCAATTCGAAACTTTGTACAAATACTCCTCAAAAAAAACAACAAGACACGTATTTCTGGATTTCAAAAACACCCCCTAAGGGGGCGAAACAGGGAGTTGGAGTTTGTATGGAAATGTGTAGTTTTTTACGTCTAGCAACTTGAAACTTGGCTCAAATATACTCTTAGAAATATTATTATTTCTAAGAGTATTTGAGAATAGTTTCATGTCGAAAATCCAGAAATACGTGTCGTGTTGTTTGTTTTGAGGAGAATTTCTACAAAGTTTTGAATTGATACACCCAAAACTGAAGGTTTCTCATACGTACCAAACTCAACCCCCACTTTCACCCCTTTACGGGACGATTTTCGAAAAATCCAAAAACACGTGTACACGTGTACTCATTAGTAGACACGTGTTTTTGGATTTCTTTAAAATCGTCCCCTAAAGGGGTGAAAGTATTGGTTGAAGTTGGTATTTTTGGAAAACCTTAATTTTTGGGTGTATCAATTCGAAACTTTGTTAAAATACTCCTCAAAACAAACAACAAGACACGTACCTATTTCTGGATTTTCCAAAAAGCACCCACTAAAGGGCTGAAAAAGGGGGTTGGAGTTTGTATGGAGACGTGTTGTTCTTTACGTCTATCAACTTGAAACTTGGCACATATATTTTTAAAAATAAATGATGAGACACGTGTTTTTGGATTTTTCGAAAATCGACCCCTAAAGGGGTTAAAGTTGGGGTTGAAGTTAAGTGTGGTTTTTGCGTCTATCAACTTGAAACTTGGCACAATATTCTTTAAAAGTCTCCATACAAAGTCCACGTTTTTTTGAGAATTCACTATGGGTTACTTGAGGAAATTTGTTTGTTATCATGAGCACATGCTTACCCTTTGGTATCAAGAACTAATTCAAAAATCATAAACCAGAGAGTGTCCTAGGCTATACAATAAGTAACAGAATAAGCGCAATTCCTGAAATTAGTTTGTTCAGTATCGACTACTTAATTGATTTCAGCTTTTTCTTTATATGTTATTTTTTTCCAAAAAAAAAATTATCACTTAAATTAATTAACCAGTGGCTAAAGAGCCCGCTTCTCATTCTTGAATCTCGGGCTCTAATCCTGGCACGTACAGTCAAGTTTTAGTAAGGATCCCTAATTCTTTTTCTTCACAAATATAGCCTCTGCTACTCAGGGATAATGTAGAATTTTAATTGGTGAAATAATTTTTAAAATAGGTCCACTAGTTTTTTAATTAATTCGACATACAAAAATACAAATCCTTCCTTTTTATAATATTAGTGTCGATAGATAGATAGTGTAGATTATCCTGCTTAATATATTTTCAAAACGCAAAAGGAATAACAAATTATAAGCGGACGAAGTCGCGGGCATCAGCTGGTTACTTATAAACAGCATCATAAGTAATGACAATTTGTCACTTACATTACCTAAATTATTTATTTTTATCTAGCTGTTCACCCATATAAATTCTGTTCCTGTAGGAAAATTATGGCCCATGTTACTCCCAGAATAGTTTTTCTTTTCTCTTTTTAGATTTAGTGTAGATTTTATTCTGTGAAGTAAGTGTAAAACTGATGACTAAATCTACTTTCTACCATTTAATTTAAGTTTTTACGGCTCATGACTGTGAAAAATATTATTTTTACTGGCTTAAGTAGGTACCTAGGTACAATCTGCCTTTTTACCCGTTTCTAAAATGAGTCCGCTAATTTCCGACTGCCCTTTAATATTCGAAATTCACCGGTTCGGCTAATAAATAAAAATATTATTATCATAATTACATACCAAGTACCAACATTAACAACCCCTTATAATTATTATGTATTAGCTCACTCAGAGTCCCTCGCGAGCCTACCGGGGATGGGGAGGTGATGTCTGGCTAGTAGCCGGCCACCAACGGCCACGGAAGAACTCGTAACATAATAGTACCGCGCCCATTCGGTAAAAAAGTGAAAAGTGGGTATTTCCTGAAATGGAATAGGTACCTCTGCCTACCCCCTCTGGTATAAAAGGCGTGATATTATTTTATTTTTGAAGTGAAAACTTCTTTAGCGGCGTTGAGCACTTTTGTGGGATGGGTAAAAACTGTGAAACTCGCATCAGGTCACACGTGTGCTGATCGAAAAAATACCGTAAGACGGCGCAGAGCGCTTGCGCGATCTGCCATCTGCGAGCTATTCTGACGTACGCTGCAAAAACTGTGTCTACGGTAGACTCAAACGAAACACACATCAATTTGAAGAGCGTAAAAAATAAGTCGATCTGAGTCGACAACTTATAGGCGGAAAATTCGGATTATCGAGTATTTTCAATATAAAAATAAATAAATTGCTATTAAATTAATGGTGTTACTAAGTAAACATGTCAATGTCATCACGTGTCACAGGTTCGTATTCCCTTCTCCTTTGTGTTTTGGGTAAATAAGATTTAGCAGAAATATCCGCTCAGGCGCCAGAGGTCTACTTCTAGATAATCACGATGTTGTCAAGAGAGGTTAAATGCTATTCCCTAACTATTCCAATAAATCAAAAATGCACAAACGTTAATAATCAAGTTTTCACTTCTGCCGGCACTCCCGGAGTGCAACCCGTGTTTTTATTTATTTAAAAAACTAACTCGTTACAAATACACCGGCATCGCAGTTATAGAACTTATAGACACGACCGTCATTGAATATCAGTCGCTCTAAAGCGGGTATATATATAGTATGTAAGTAGTTAGCTACCGACT
The DNA here is from genome assembly GCA_963855545.1 of Ethmia dodecea. NCBI lineage: Eukaryota > Metazoa > Arthropoda > Insecta > Lepidoptera > Depressariidae > Ethmia > Ethmia dodecea. The sequence goes on from OY979449.1 coordinate 7,585,519, forward strand.
CTATCACTAGATCTGTTTAGTACCTACTGATTGGTATGGGGTCACATATATAGTAGGTCCGTTTGGTAGGTACGTAACGAAACTATATCTATCGTATGGAAGTAGATAGGTAACATGTGTAGGAATACGATTCAACCACGGCTATTTGCGCTCGATCGATACGGTCCAAAATGACATCTACGTTACTGGTAGTTACTCCCGACAAGGTTTAGCAAAATTCTTTAATAGGTACAGCTCCCTTTTTAAAACTTTCTACATGAGTACAAAACTATTACGTAGGTACCTAATATTTGTTACCTACTTAATTCGATGTAGTTACCTACTTACACCAGTGTTCGTTCACGTTAAGATGTCGATTGTTCTACAATTTCATCAAGATAGTTATTACTTAGTTCAAGTAGGTACCTAACACTTACCTACCTAAGTACCTACCTACTAGCAGTTTCGGGATATTTCATTCCCATTTACCTAAATACTCTGTCCTCTCATCATATTTATTCCTTCTTTCCCCTGAGGGCTTCACCCATCTGGACTTAAAGAACAATGGCAAAAGTCCATGTGTTTTGGGTACCCCACTTACACCTGCCCACGAAAGACGAAACCGTGCAAAATCGATAGTTCTTGGACAGACTAAGATAATATGTAATCATACCACATTTTTATAAGTTGAGGTTTAAAAGTTATTCGTTACCTAGTGTATTTTGTAGGTTATTATGAGATTTTAGGTACCAAAGACGTGTAAAGAAAAAGTTTTTCTAGGAAAGAAAATGATTTTCTTCCAACCTCTTTGTTAGAAAATAGCACTGCCTACCACATGCCATATAAGTTACTCTATGCCAGTGAATGATGGCTTGGGCAAAAAATATCGATACCTATATTAAAATATCGATATTTTTCCAAATACTAAATTAGCATATTATATATATCGTCGATATTTTTAATGGCGATATATCGACATTTATTTTACAGTATCGAATTCGTATCAATTTTAATATATTTTTAACGCAATTCTGGTTTTGTGTTTCATTTAATGTTAAGTACGAGATACTTGTTTAGACTCAAGTATTTATAAAAAAATACTATTTTCATCGTCCTTTTTTACGAATTTGGGAATATGTATAAATAATAATGTAAAAACTGACGATATATCGATATTTTTCACTCGATTTTTATCTATAGTATTTAGAAATGTCGATACGATAAATATCAATTTATTTTTTCACTTGGCCATCCCTAGTGAATGACACGGTTGACGTGATGACACGACGTTCAATTTTACCACAACAACAAAAAAGTTTTTGTATTAATCAAAGACATTAAAATATAATAGCATAGAGGGGGCATTGGGAATATTTTCATACAAAACTTTGAAGCTCAAGCGTCATGTCCTTGTCATGTCAGTTAGTATGAACGCGAGCTGTCATTGGGTCGAAATTGTACTAGACTTATTCCACTTGGAATAACTTTTGGCTTCAAATAATCCTCGCTTTGTCCCATTCATGCCTTATATTATATTTTAATCTCTTTGGTATTAATAGATTTCCCAATCGATCGATTCGTGTTTCTATGATATTTCTGTTTTATTTGACTCAATATTTTCAACTGCTAGATTAATTTAAAAATATGGAAAATTTCGACTTGTTATGAGTCAATATAACAAGCATAGTGTGATACCCCGTGGGTGTCTATTTCAGTGGGTACCAAAGCTGCCGATGTTCTTTCAGCAGTTTTGTAAAAAGTATGGCGGTTTTACAAAAACTAACTGTAGCTTCGATATTGCAACAGGTATTGCAATACCTACTACAATCAGAGTCGTATCTTTAATATTATCACCTAGTTCTAAGTAGGTAGGTACCTAGATAAAGGAAATTTATAAAGCTAATACATATTGTTCCAGAAAAACAACACCATCGCCAAATCGCCAAAAAAAATCGCTTACCTACGTAGATAGTACATATAAATCGATGCTTTAGTTCGAGATATAATTAATAGACGATGTCAGTTTTCATACTTATTAAAACGGATTTAGACGTGCATGATGTAATAAGTAGTAATAGTAATAGGTATAATTTAACCCACCAGACGAGGCACAGATTTTACAATAATAAATATCTCAATAATAATATAATCTCACGCCTTTTATCCCCGAGGGGGTAGGCAGAGGTATTCCATTACTGGATATACCCACATTTCACGAGATATATTGGACCCCTAAACGTGATAGGTGGTGAGCCCATCGCCGGACCAGGTCTGTTTACACATGTCTCAGAATTAATTCTGAAACCTGCGGGTTTCCTCACGATGTTTTTCTTCACCGTCGAGCTAGTGATAAATATGTACGTATGTTTTTGAAAAACTCATTGGTACATGCCAGGATTCGAACCCGAGCCTCACTGATTTTCGGCCGGCTTTTTAACCGTTCGGGCTATCACTGCTCTTACAATAATAATAATTAATAATCTCACGCCTTTTATCCCCGAGGGGGTAGGCAGAGGTATTCCATTACTGGATATACCCACATTTCACGAGATATATTGGACCCCTAAACGTGATAGGTGGTGAGCCCATCGCCGGACCGGGTCTAAGTATTTACACATGTCTCAGAATTAATTCTGCGACCTGCGGGTTTCCTCACGATGTTTTCCTTCACCGTCGAGCTAGTGATAAATATGTAAGTACGTAAGTTTTGATAAACTCATTGGTACATGCCTCACTGATTTTCATAATTTAAAGCAGGCTCTTTATCCGTAAGGCTATCACCGTCGAGCTAGTGATAAAAGTGATATTACAATACTATAGACGAGGTGAACTAGTTTATTTTTGTTTTTTTTAATAAACGCGTTTCTTACAAGTAGGTACTTACCTATGAATATCCCAATGGCAAAACTTAGTATGTTACTAGTTACTTAGTATGTGTTGTTTAATTATTATCTTTACAATTTGATCAGAGTAGACGCGAGGTCGACTATTATGCACAAGCTAGCCAGCTCTAGATTGTGCACTACTTGACTATATCGAAACAAGTAATTCAAATTTGCATGGTTTTGCGATAAGTAATTAAATTCTGTTTTGCATCGGAAATTTAATTATCCTCCTATCCAAAGGCTTGACTCAAATAATAAATTCTAAATAATAAACAATATTGTATTGAGGCACGTACATACATTTTACTATTCTGTTTAGATGTATTATAAGTATATAATAAATCTCTCACACGTTCCCCCCGTTACGCTCACTCACTTCAACCCTATAAAAAGCTTCAGAATAATCCAGATGCTATATTATGTAATTTGCCGAATATAGGTGTAAGCGCCATCGCTCATCTCAATACAGGCGCCCCTTTTATGAAGTAAAAAGTCGAGTATTTTTGATTTACGTGCTATATTTAGACATGCTTTTATAACTCATCAATTATATGGCGCGATGGCAAAGATTAATGTTACTTTCTCCATCTAAATTTTACTGACGTGCCTTCGTTAGTTCACAAAATAATTTGTATGCCTTAGTAGGAGAAGTATATTAGGGTTGTGTCCTACCTAGTCAAATCAGTTACTTTTTACGATCTGTCAAAACGAAATTTTACTATGGAAAATGTACTGAAATAGCAAACCGTGACGTCATAGTTTGTAGTACTCAATTGCAGCACTTTTTTTGATTATTTTATTATTTTTAAATTTGCTATAATTGTAAATTGAAAATCGAAATACATATTTTGAGGTGTTTTGGGATAATCTTTTTAATGTATGACTATTCGCAATTTAATTTCGATGCTGTCAACTACCCATTTCTTGCAGGTGTAGTCAGCATGTACCTATTGTCATACATTTTGTTTAATTTTATATTCTAACCCCCGGTTTTCGAAAACCAAATTTAACAAAACATTTCTGACATAATGTTAAATATCACTGTTGTGATTGGATGTTGAAAAGTGTTATGATTTCATTCAAACAATCAGAACAGCTGACATGATATTTAACAGTCTGTCAGCAAATTTTAATTTGATTTGCCTTTCGTAAACCGGAGCTTAATCTCCCACTTACTAATGAGCCTAGTTCATCAGACATCTGTTAGTACACAGTTTAACAATGATTGTTAAACTGTGGTAAGTCTATATCTATACTTCTATATCTACTTATACTAATAATATTATAAAAAGGAAAGATTTGTATTTTTGTATGCTTGTTACGAATAAACTCAAAAATTACTGGACCGGTTTTAAAAATTCTTTCACCAATCAATGGAAAGCTAGAATATCCCTGAGTAACATAGGCTATATTTTTTTCCCATATTCCCACGGGACGCTGGTGATACAGCGCAGAACCGCTAGTATTAAATAATCACGTTTTTATTACTGCCACATAACACATTTCTGATCTATTTTAGTTATAACTTTTTCTAACAGTACTAGGTTATTATGTAAAAAAATCCTGTGTATGAAAACGGTTTCCATACACCATTTACTAATTCCAGTATCACCCGACTCCATCAATTTGCATTTTAATGGCTAACTTATACCGAAACCGAGGTAATTTAATAATGTAAAACAGGCTATTTGGTCGAATCGATTCAAAATCAACTAACTTAAATGTATGTAAGACACTAAATGTGTTCCTATAAAAACCGGCCCAGTGCCAGTCGGACTCGCGCACGAAGTGTTCCGTACCACTATCTATAAAGACGGCAAAAAAAGCACGTTTTTTATATGGGAGCCCCCTTAAATATTTATTTTATTCAGATTTTTAGTATTTGTTGTTATAGCGGCAACCGAAATACATCACCTGTGAAAATGTCAACTGTCTATCACGGTTCATAAGATACAGCCTGATGACAGACGGACAGCGGAGTCTTACTGAACCCTCAAAATGTAGTATTTAAGTCGGTATTGTTTTATGACTAAGATTGAAGTATTTAAGTATCAAATAAAACACTGACTCCTTGATACAGGCTTAGTTATTTGTTGATTTCAACTGCTTTTGCTACTGATAAAAAGTTTATAGGTGTACCTACACATTTGTATAGTAGGTATAATATTTAGCATATGGGTTAAAACGATGAACACACACAGTCCCAATGAAGATAAGCTCCAGAAACGCAGAGAGATGTACTAACATTGCCAGTGCTCAACAATTAGACTAGACTAGACTGTGCAACAAAATTTGTAAAATTACAAGTAAAAAATTGCATCCAGCGCGTCTCCGCGAGGCACGGTGCCCAGCAGAGCGGCAATATTTCCCTGCTGTTGGACTTTCTATTTTGGATGGTTTTGTTCTAGGTAGAATCTCTATTTTTAAATAAAGCTTTACTGAGATGCTTCTGAATAGGTATTTGTTTTCGTATGGAACTACCTACACCACGGCCGGAATAATGTCTCTAATGGATCTATTTAAGTCCTACCACGTAGAGACGTTCAGAACACGCCTCGGCATCTCGAACCAACAAATACTTGAGAGTGCTACAGGTGGGCGAGACTCCCTTCGCATGGCGAGTCCGAGTTTACGACCCACACATAAATATCAACTTTTATTACAGGCGAGCTCATTGAAATGAAAATCACAGACCTTACTTGGCTCTCCACGGTGACAAGTGACAACCGATAGCTTAATTTCTTTTTACATAATATATTTATAAACAAAAAATACATTTGTTACTATGTAACAGAGTTTGAAGGGGTACCTGCTAAAGGAGACAGATCCTGCAAACAAAACAAGTGTGCCTACTCTGCACACTTGATTTGTCTGCAGGATCGTAACAATACCATTTTAAAGCTGGAGGTACCGCCGGAAGCCCTAGACGGATCGCAATTAACGTGATAAAGACATTGCATCCCTCGGAGAGACAAACAAACCCTTTCCCAAATAAAATTAATAACGTAACATTTACAACGTGGGCTGTGTGTCGCACGTTTTAATTTGTTCGGAATTTCTGCGAACGAGTAACGAAATTATGTCCGATAAAATCCAAGCGCCGCCGTAATTCAGATGTTTTGTAGCAGTACATGTATTTTAAATGACTATATTAATCGGAACCTCCAATATCTTCGAGTCCTTAGGGCGTGTATTCTTGTCAGTAAATTGGGCGATTAACTGAGGCGGCGTTACGCAAAAGACGTTACCGACTTTTCACGAGCCAATTTGGAGAAGGCTCTATACATGCTCAGCTAACCACTACCTTAACAAACAAGAAAATAAAATAGCGCTTATGTTGTAAGAAGAAATAATTTTATATTTATTAAGTATACTTTAGTCAGGATATTTTAAACTTATTTTGAAGTAATTTTACTGGACTGAGAGTGTTATTTTTAAAGTAGAGTTTTAACTTAGAAAGACTCACAAAAACGTCGTGAAGAGAATAATAAGCTCATACATGGTAATTTGGTTTCAAACTGGATTCCAATGGTGAAAACAAGCGCGAATCACAGGAGTGAGGCGGAAATGAAAGCGCGGGGCGCTAATCTGCGCGCAATCGGCCGTGAGTAATTGCTAATCTGTCACCAACATGCTCTGTAATCTTACACATGTAGCTACTAAAATTTACCTACGTATGCCTCGTAATCTTACTCCCATAATTACTCCTGACAACATCAAAATACGGTTTAAATGTACTAATAACTACATTATACCAGTAGTGGAATTAACCTGAAACTAGGGATTTCTCTATAAACAGATGCCATGTTCAATCAAAAGCTAGTGACAACGAGTTATTTAGATTCACGACACGAAACAAAAAACATTTATCAATCCCTTTCATGCTGAGAAAAAAATATTAGATCACTGAAAAGAGAAATTTCATGCGAACGTGTATCACTTCTATAAATCAAACAAAGCATATTTTTCTCTGCAAATGTAGGTACTAAATCACGTATTTATCTATTTAACTTGATGTACGATGACATAGTGGATTTAAAACCCAACCGATGTATATTATCCACTAATGGTATCTACACAATCTAGGATCGGATGCATTTTTCACTTTCTTCACCTATGTATTGTGAATCGATTATAAGTAGGTACATTTTTAGAGGTGTTTTGAGATAATCTTTTAAATGAATGATTATACTCGCTCCGTTAGCAATTTAATTTCGATATAGTGAATTACCTTGTGGTCTACACCATGCCGAATATGATATTAAAAGTAAGTTAGTAATTGAAGCCAGCCAAGACAATCACATCACATTTTAGAAGAAGCGTGAGCATAGATTAAAATCCTCTTACTTTCCTTGATTTAACATTTTCAAGTCTAAAAATTGCCCTCTGTGCGCAGCGCGAGGCTTCAGCTAAGGATGTTATTAAGAAAGTCCCTGTCATTCGGTTAGAGGCTTTTTGTAGCAGGCATTCTTTTGTTGTAGCAAAAAATTATTCATCCCTTTGTAGCTGTGAGACTGAAATAAATCAGGCTATTTGCACACTCCAACTGACACTGTTTCGCTACTTTGTATTGTCCAAACGATGTTAATTTGCACGAAAGCCTTCTATTTTTATTTAGTGAATGACACTATAGCGATTTATTTATTAGACACACAATAAAAATTACAATTTTATTAAAGAAGCAATTCTGTTATGAAACAGATTGTAACCCTAAAGTATATGTGTACAATATTATTTATAAAAATATTTGATTTTATATTCGTTTCCATTATCTAATTGGAAAATACCTAATCACTAATAATAGAACAATCTTTAGAATAGTAAACAGGCTAGACGTCTTAATGTACCGTAGTTTTAACCCTTTCTTGTCTTGAAACCTTTTCAACTGTTAGTTCGTAAGTATACAAGTAGTGTGAGTCTCCATAAAGTGCACATATGAAAATGGGTGAAACGAGACACATTTTTATCGACGGAAGAAATGTTAAAAAAAATCTGAGATTTTATTTTTATTTTTTATAAATATTTTTTCTTTTGATTACCTACTGTTTGGAGAATTATTATTTGGAGAAATTTGACAATGAATTAAAAAAACACGAATTAAAATACAGATTTTCCTCAAAAAGTTCCTTTTTATTGTGTTTTGGTACCGTTTTTTGGGTATTTTTTTATTTTATTAGTATCTTCTGTTATTTGACATCATTACTGTTTTTATTTTATCACGATATACTTCTTAGTTTAAAAGTTATAACGTTTTCTTTACATTAAGTCAACAGTAGGTAATCAGAAGAAAAAAAAATCTCAGATTTTTTTAAACATTTTTTCCGTCGATAAAAATGTGTCTTGTTTCATCCATCTTCATATGTGCACTTTATGAAGACTCACACTGTATTTCATGAACTTTTGGTCAAAAATTTTGAACAAAGTTGTTCAAATATTGACTTTAATATTTAAAATTAACTTTTCTTGAAGATATGATTTCCAATAAAAAACCAGGTAGGTGGTTTTCACAGTAGGTATAGAAAAATACAGTAAATCATATTATAAAGTAAACTCAAAGAGGTTGGAAGAAAATCATTATCTTTCCTAGAGAGAAACTTTTTCTTTAAACTTCTTTGAGTAAACTTCTATAATTTTTTTTTAGTAAAATCTTCGTGGTTGGTTTTTTCTTTTTAATATACATTATTTTGACAGTTGGGAAAGAAAACGCACGAGTTCGGAAAAGGTAAAGAAAATGCTCGAGTGTGTTATAGCCCACTTCCCGAACGCTATACGTCCCTGCAATACGCCACTTTTTGAGCAACTGTATTAAAAATACCTTTTCATTTCTCATATCTACTTGGAAAGTAGTGTTTGTTTGGTCTGAGTACAGGGTCGAAAACGATTATTCCCACCACAGAGAGATTCAGGTATGGATTCCCACCCTCGGGCGGGAGAGACTCATAGTAATTGCTTCGAATCCCTCCCTAAGGCGGGAATGAAATAAAAAAATAGTAATATGTTTGGTTTGGCAGGTAGTCGGATACGAAACTTTTTACATAGATTAAAATAAGAAAAAATGGTGGAAAAAACATACAAATATAAACAACAAAAAGTAGCCCACGGCGGCGGCGGTGCCGGGGTGTGTTCCATATTGAAAATTTTAAAAAGACTAATAAAATTTAGGTACGCTGTTCTGAAATTCAATATTATCTTGTTTGTCATCTACACTAATTCATATTATAAAGCGGAAGGATTTGTAAATTATTTTTATAATGTTGTATTGTTGACATTGTTGTATTTTTGTATTGTTTATAGTGTTGTGTTTTAGTTTTTTGTATTTTTATTTTATTTTTGCGTTCTTGAGTGTTTGTATATTTGTATTATTTTATTTTTGTATTACCTATTGTAATTTTTAAATATTTTTATAGTGTTTACTTTCCTTGTATTCGCAGTAGAGCGTTTCAAGCGCGTGAAAGTTATCAATTCCTACTCGGACTATAGCTATAAATACCTCGTATGGAATTGATTCCTTTCTACCCTTGTGTAACAATCTACTATTTTCCGCTCTATGCATTTCTCCGAAATAGATGCTCCTACTTTGTTCTTGAGCAATTCTCTCTCGGTTATGCAAATTTAAAACCCCTATGTCGTGCCGTGAGAGAATCATGATTAGTAAAAAATCTATGCAAGTGTGAATCCAATGAATAGTAGGTATTTGTGTTGTATCTAAATAACTTCTAGAAGTGACGACAATAAAAGCAAGACATGAAGTGTAAGTATAGGTGCGGTAGGTACATTCCGGGCGATAACTCTTTGATACATTTTTTTCGCTACACATGTCTTGTTACTTGTAAAATCACTTTACGTAAGACTTGGCATGTTTGCTAACAAGAATAATATACAGAAAATCGTCTAGATATTTTTAGACTCTCTCTCTCTCTCTCTCTCTCTCTCTGTCGCTGATTTTAGGGTACCGTACCTCAAAACGAAAAAACTGAACCCTTATAGGATTCCGTCTGTCTGTCAGTCCGTCTGTATGTCAAAACCATTTATCTCGGGAACGCGTGGAGGTATCGACTTGAAATTAAAACCATAAGTACCTATACATACATACATATGCTCACGCCTTTTCAAGTACCTACTCAAGTATAAAATCCCTATAAACTGTAAAAAAAGACGTGTGGCACTCGGGGACTGCCGAGGTAAAGCTATTGCTTAGCATTTTGTATCAACAAGACTGCCGAAAGAAACGGGTTGTTTCCAGTCCGCCGATCGGAACTCCGATTGGTAGGGACGAGTGGGAATATTTTTTCCCACTGCTCCGATTGTTTTTATGTTGTTTCAATAACCCCTTTTTTCGTCAAAAGTACAGTCACCAATAAAATGGTTGGTCTGACTATTTCATTTCATTTCATTCGATTCGATTCGATTCGACTCGACTCGACTTTCGACTTTCGACTTTCGACTTTCGACTTTCGACTTTCGACTTTCGACTTTCGACTTTCGACTTTCGACTTTCGACTTTCGACTTTCGACTTTCGACTTTCGACTTTCGACTTTCGACTTTCGACTTTCGACTTTCGACTTTCGACTTTCGACTTTCGACTTTCGACTTTCGACTTTCGACTTTCGACTTTCGACTTTCGACTTTCGACTTTCGGCTTCGGCTTCGGCTTCGGCTTCGGCTTCGGCTTCGCTTCGCTTTGCTTTGCTTTGCTTTGCTTTACTTTACTTTATTTTATTTTATACAATGCACGGCCTTTAAGCCACACCTCCGTGCCCGTCGGAGTGGGGAGAGCGTGAGGTTTTTTCGTTACGGAATTTCTGGATTCGGTCCCCGCGCTCAAGGCCCGCGATAGAAGCTATGCAATAGCTTAAAAAATCAAACTTCTAAGTCAACGTAATAAAGATACGGCCTTTATGACTTTTTCTAACTTTCCGTTGACTTAGAATTTGGCAAGTGGAATCGTCTTATACTCGTACTATAAGTAAAGTAAAATCTGAAACTATACATTTGTATTTAATTATAAAAATAAAACATGTACCTACCTACAAATTTGTACGGAACCCTCGGTGGGTGAGTCCGACTCGCATTTGTCCAGTTTTTTTTTAAATCCTTTCTAAGTATTGGCATTTACCCGAAACATTCAATGAAAACATACAAATATTATGTAGGTATTATAGTCTGGCAATCTCTACTCGCAAAGTACTTATGCAGTTCCGTTCTTTAGTTTGTAAGTAGTACAGTTATAAGTTTATAACATAGTAGCTGGTGCATTTCTCGCGCGGATCCAGTTTATTCCCGTTCTCGTGGGAATTTACAAAAATCCTTTCATAGCGATTGCCTACGACATATAACACAACATAACATTTTCAAGTTTCTAGCTGTTATTATTACGTTTGAGTAGTACGTGTTTTTACATATATTTTCACGTGGGAATGAGATATTTTCCCGTAGTAAGCCGTACCCTAAATGTTGACCCTGTTATCCAGTTATCTCCACCCCAAATTTAATCAAAATTCGTCCAGTACTTTTTGGGTGATGCGTACCCAACCAGATAGACAGACATATTTTTTTATGCTGATTTGATACCTATCTAAATTGATAACTATCTACACTATCGCAATAAAAAAACATGTGCAGACACTGTCACGTTACAGTTTTATTATAATGTATAGAGATAAGTGCAACTTTTTTGGTTTTATCAACAGAAATAATAAATAAAATAATTTTGAGTTTCAGTTGGCGAGGCGTTCGTCAGGCATTTCTATGAGCGCTCCTTGATCGTAGCGTTCCTACACAGATAGGTATGTATGGAGCACACCGATAGTGCAGCCTTTTATTTTTCTCTGTATTCGATGTTACAAAAACAAGTAGACACAAATTCAAAGCTGAACATTCACGTTAAGAGCTATACAAGTAGTTAATAGACTTTATTTTATGTTACTTTTTGATTGATATACTAATTAATTACTTAATAATCAGGCAAGCAATTTACACCAGATAAAAGCCAGTGTCCAGCTAGCATGTGCGCCACGACAAAATTTTATCTCAGTTTCCTTGTGCAAATACGATACAAATGCAACGAGATAAGCGTCGATTTTAACCGACTTCAAAAAATAAGGAGGTTCTCAATTTGTCACCTATGTTGTTTATTTTTTACTTTTTTTTTGTATATTAATCCCTTTGGTTAATCCATATTTTCGTCAAATCTGAAGCGATTTCGGAAATATTTTTTTCGTTTTATCTGGTTTATCTTAAGGGTGATCCCATATAAAAATTGTGAAAATCTGATGTAGAACTTGAGATGGAGAACGGAACTACTCAACGGACATCAGCAAATTATTGGCTATCAGTATAATAGGTTTATTAACAGTAGGTAATTGATGTAGAAAATGCAACGTTGAAGTTGGTTTGTATTTTTGTTTCAAAGGAGACGTTTCATGAATGTATGGAGACTGGGCCTGCACCATGTACACCAGTTTTATATATAAATATAAATAAAATACCTATAGTTTTATTTATGATTTTGCTCATATTTGTCTAGTTTCGTTGTATAATAAACTTTAATTTTCATTAAACTAGCATCGTGGCGACCGAAAAAAAAATTGCGACCTAAAAAAGATAGCTTAGACGGAACGCTCGTAAGTACATATTAAGAAAAATAAGTGGCAAAGGAACGCAAAGGAACAATATCCGCGGCTCGTCAGCGGCGCTCGTAGCTAAATTATACTGAGCTGGAGTCGCAGCTCATAAGGGGACGAATCATGGCCATGACATAATTGTGGGATGTGTCTCCATGGTAATGGGCAATTTCCTTGGTGACCAGCATTTTCTTAACTGTAAGTAAGTATAAGTATAATCTCACGCCTTTTTTATCCCCGAGGGGGTAGGCAGAGGTATTCCATTACTGGAAATACCCACATTTCACGAGATATATTGGACCCCTAAACGTGATAGGTGGTGAGCCTATCGCCGGACCGGGTCTATTTACACATGTCTCAGAATTAATTCTGAGACCTGCAGGTTTCCTCACGATGTTTTCCTTCACCGTCGAGCTAGTGATAAATATGTACGTAGGTAAGTTTTTGAAAAACTCATTGGTACATGCCAGGATTCGAACCCGAGCCTCACTGATTTTAGGCAGGCTCTTTAACCGTCCGGGCTATCACCGCTCTTAACTGTATAGCGGGCTATCTCAGATATTTTATTTGTGCTCATTCAAAGTGTCAAATACGGAGCTCAGACACTACAATTTAGTAATTGAACTCTTTTTTACAGAGGACTCCAATGGATGTGTGAATTGTTTGAGGCTTAAATTTCAAAAGCACTAAACAAGTTTCAAAAATTGGTTGTAGTAGCCAGCTACTCGTATTTTAGAGTTCTGAAAATTAAGCATCTTTCCGACAAATTGTGAACACTTTTTGATCCATCTATATATTACGTAGTAACACTTATTTCCAATGGTACATGTACACACATCCGGTTTCATCTACAAATACGATAAATCAAGGCGTCCAAATAAAACCTCATGAATCATGTAAGTGATTTGGGTCTGAACTGAACTGGAGCTAATCGGTAGAGAGATTTCCATGCTCTCCGTGCCTTTACGTGGACGCGGCACGGCGTAACGTCGACGGTGTGACCCTCGCCGGCACAGCCCACGTCAAAATACAACACATCCGTTTAAAAAAATATTTGTTTACCCCTTACCGCTCGCCATGTTGTCTTTACGTAGAAAACGAACAGTTACGAAAGAAAATAATAATTTTAAATCCCTTTTATGCGAGGGATTCCTCAGTCCTACCTAAAGTAATGTACAGAAATATAAATATCTCGCGTAGATATTCCTACTTAGTATAGTTTTTATATAATGTAATTATTTAAGACATGTAATCAAAATAAAATAAACGATTATAATTTAAACAATGAGCATCTACTTATATTCCTAGTGTTGAGTGGTAGGAACGGTACTTGATCTGTAATTTATTTATCTAGGGTAATATTCCTGTAATGTGCCTGATATCCTGTCTATCGATGAGCTTAGAGGCGGCTACTTATACTGACGGAAAGGGTAACAAGTTAATTAAGGCAGATCCGTCATGTAATCCGCGCGTCAGTTGTGGAGCGTGGGGTGTACAGGGCCGACACGCCGACATATTATAAACCCTCGCCCACACTAAGAATATCGTATTTTCATATTTAAAGAATTCATAACATTATAGTTCATATTGAAATTCAAAATAAACAAAATTTAGAGATCCATATCGTACATAATATTGTAAATATTATAGTACATTATCACGACACACATACACTGAGTACAATAGTACATTATACTCTGTCTGTTACATTAGCACGACAAAACGGGAAACCAATTTTGATGGAATGAGTGGTTACATCTTGACGAAGGACATATGCTACTTTCATCCTGGAAAAACTACATAGTTCCTAGGCGATACGATAACTGACCACACAATGACCACATGAACGATGTCGCGGGCAACACATTATTTTTGTAAATTGTGTTTGTCTGTCTCTGCACGCATCACGGAAAACTCCTGGACGGACTTTGATGTTTAATGTGGAGGTAACTGAGAAACTGGATTAACATTTTACTACGAGTCTGGGTATTTAATATTTATTTAAGTATGTTTACCAGTTGTTTAGTACCCATAGTACAGGCTCTGGCGAGTTTAAGACTGAATAATCGTGTGTGAATCATGTCCCACAATTTATTATTATATTATTATTATTATTTAGGGTACCTACTTTTTACTACAGGAAAATATCATATTCACACGGGAAAATATAAAAACTGGTTAAAAAGAGAAAAACGTACTACTCCGAAACGATAACAACTTGATATATGGTATGTAGGTGTCTTATAACATGTTGTAGGCTACCGCTATGAGAGGATTTTCGGAAATTCCCCCGGGAACGGCAATGAACTGGATCAGCGCGGACAACCGCTGGGAAACCACAATTTAAAATACCTAGTTATGTAGGTGTCTTATATGTCGTTATACGTGTGGGTTATACGGAAATTCCCACGGGAACGGGAATAAACTGAATTCACACGGGCAACGCCGCTAGGCACCCGCTATAGTAGGATTATAAATTCGTTTGTCTATTACTCTATACATTAATTTACGTATTTGTATATTTTTTACATAATTAGAAATGTAAGAGTAGGTATAAGTACATTTAATACTTTTTTATGAGATTCATAAATAATAGAATAATATTAAGCTACCAGTATACGTACCAGAAATAATATTAGGATCGTTACTGTAGATGTCTTGACTTCTTTAGATGTTAAAAAAATCGGTTTTCTGTAAAGTCGGTTTACTGACGATAGTTGAACGTGACAACGTCAAACTTTTTCGTAAATACTGATGAAATGGATTGTGCCTCTTTGTCGCTCGTTGCGCGCTCTCGCTTGCACTGGAACGCCGCATACGTCATACTTTTTCGTGCATGCAGCCGGCTCCATCGAATTATAAGACGTTGTCACGTCACAAAATATCTAATGTAAATACTCTTCGATGAGTAGATAAGGATGATTGGATTGGAAAATAAATAAAAAAATATTAAAAATTCATTTATTTCTTTTAAAAATAATTACACTAAGAAATGTCAATCTAATAAAAAGGAACTCTAAACTCCAAATTCTATATGGAAAAGTGAAAAGCACTAGTTCGCGAAAATGGACTTTGCGCACCCTAAACTGCTACAAAAAGTACCACTTTTTGAGAAACTGTCACTGTAGGTCATTGGTGTGAAAATTTCTTGTCGTTTTGTAATACAATAGTATTTATAATAATGCTAAGGCTAAGTACGACTAATAAGGCTAAGTAAGCTAGTAATCATTGAAGTAAATAAATAAAATAAAACTAAAATAAAAAGCCTTTTATTCCATGCAACGCCTAGTAGTAGTTTACATTGAAAAATATACATCACTTCAATTTATTTAAATAAGTAATTTGCTTTGTTTTAAAGATTTGAATATTTAGGGGAGTACATTTATTAAATAGTTCTATGCATTTAGTTTTCATGCAAACATTGCAATATAAGGTACCTACTTAATTTATAAATTTAGCACTAGATCATTCTCCGAACTCTCTTACATTATAAAGACTAGAGATATACCAGAATAATATCCTTCCGACCGAAGAAATCAAGTACCTACCTAACTATGTTTTAATGTGTTTTTCTGGGGTGAAAAGTAGCCAATGTCCTTCCTCAATAATGTGAAATAATATCTATTCAAATTTTACAAAAGATCAATTCACCGGTTTAGCTGTGAAAATTTAACAAAACAGATTACTTTTTAACCGACTTCAAAAAGGAGGAGGTTATCAATTCGTCTGTATTTTTTTTTATGTTTGTTACCTCAGAACTTTCGACTGGGTGAACCGATTTGGATGATTCTTTTTTTATTTGATAGCTGGTGGTTCCAAATTGTTCCTATTTTAATTTCGTCGAGTTCTGACAACGGCATCCATGAGAAAACCATATAAGTTGAAGATTAAAGTCGGTTTTTTTACTCTTTAGAGTGGTTATTCATTTAAAATAATGCACTCGTAGCAGGGATGTTTAGGTGTTTGTTTTATAGCGCAAATGATTTAAGCATACTATAGTTAAAAATAATACACATACAGTGAATGCATAGTTATTACATGCTCTTTTGTGGAAACAAGCTATAACCGCAATTATGCACACGTGAATGAAATTTTAGCGCTTGTCTAGACGTAATTTAAACTGTAACTTTCAAAACCATTATCTACTTCAGTCTGCATAAGTTATATCTTCAGATCCAGACAGACGTCTAAATTGTCTTATTATGATACAATTAGTCTCGACGTCAAATAAATAATTTACACAATGTAAATGGACAGCAGAATTATCTTACTCGGGAGAGATGAACATGGCATGGCGTTTCTCCTGCATAAAGCTCAACCCGCCTATTCCACTATTACAATAATATAATAGAAAAGGGATAACCAAACCGGAACCTAATCATCGATTTGCCGACATTATTATCAGAGGTGACCTCATCTAATACCGTTGTTACAGTGGGTAAAGTTAGCTAAATAATTCTGTTTTGATGGAATCCAGAATTAAATTTGTCTAGATATGTATCTAAAATGTCATCCTATTCACCAGCTGTGATTAGAATCATAATAGATCAAGTTAAAACAAACATTCTAACAAAGTGCGCTATATAATAATAATAATAAATAAATATTTTACTTTTATATACATATTGTAAAAAGCCTAATCTAAGACTTAAAATAAATAAAGTAAATAATAATAATACTGTTTATTACACTTTAGGAAAATGTAACAGTTGAGTAACAGTATTAGAATAGAATAGAATAGAATAATTTTTATTTCGAACCATGGGATGTTCATATAAATGGTTAGTAATACACAAAGGAAATAAATAGGTTAGTACTTACACATAATTACAATTTAATGATACTTATTTACGATTTGGGGCAAGATGGACAGTCACCCAGTGCTTAACTATGGGACTATCCATCCTGTCCCTTATAACACATAAGAGGCTATTGGCGCTGCCACGAGTACGGTGCATCAGGGAGGCAACTTTTTTCCTGATCAACGCATAGAAGTCGTCAACGTGCGCCTCAGCAAACATCGTTGATGCACTGCAGTATCGCGGCAGCCCCAACAGCATCCTAAATCCATTATTATATTGGACTCGCAAGGCGCTGACAGCTTTCTGTGTATACTATTATAGTATTATAGGCTATATAAAAAAAATTACATAATATTAAATTAATCTATAAAAAGCCTCTTTAGTTTTTAAAAAGTAGGAATATAAATGTGTGTTAAAAATTACGACTACGTATACATATTACAATACTTTTTTATTAGAGGCACAAACAATAGGAAAATATTGAGCTACCCGAAATCATATTAGGATCATTATGTGCAGATGTCTTCCCAAGATACTTACATTGCCAGGTAATCTAATCCTATAGCTCCAATATAGAGCTGAGCTCATCATTTATTTCTCTCTCTCTCTCTCTCTTATATATTTTTGCGCAAATACGAGTAGCAATGTGTTTTTACAGATTTATAAGTCTTTTTGGGGAGTCTCCATACCGAACAATGATTTCATATTTGTTTTATTTGTCTCCCATTAAATCTTAACACACTAATTGTATAACAAAATTCGTGTCATTTCTACAGTTAGTCAACCGAGTTGGTTCTGGCAGGCACTCGGGAAGGCGTGAGGAGGGAACATACCTCTTATAGCATCTCAAAAGTCACACTGCGACTACACTCGACAGCCGCTGTGTCTGCTTGTTAGAGATGGGTGTAACGGCTACTCTTAAATAATTTTCTTAACCTCTCAAGCCAATAAAATAAAACAATAGATTTTTAAATGTTACGGTGCCTATTGGAGCTGCGCGTTGCTCGACGAATTAAATCATAAAATTATTTTTTTATCACACGATTCTATAGCGCATATAAATTCTTAACCACATATAATCTGGTTGAGCAGTACGGAAGTCGCAGATTTCAGATGTGAATTTCCACAGGGTGAATTTTACATTTTTAATTACAATGAAACATCAGTTTCTACTGGAAATAAAATATGGAAAGTGCAATGATATTACGATAATCGATTTCTTACGTAACCTAGGTAAAGGAGAGTATGGTGGTGCGACATAAGATATTTTTTTTCATATGATTTTTCACGTGCTACTCATGAAATGACCCGTCTCTACTGGTTGTTCGTGTGAGTATTATTTAAGAACCTACGAGTCCGGGAAGTGATGACTGTGCTTCCTCATAGGGATGCCAATAAGAACGCTGTATTTTTTTAGGCGTGAGATTATATTATATTATTATATAAATTTTTTTTATATTTATTCTTTGATATCATGACATTAGACGGATTTTTCCTATACTATGTAAGCGTTACTAAAAATTGATAGAAAATGAGCAGATAATCTATCGTTTTTTCGTATTTTATATACAAATTTAAGACAATACAATACAATACAATACAAGAACGGGTTGCAGAGGCTTTGACCTTTGTTTCCGAAATTGGTCGCAGACTCAGAGAGAGAGGTTTTGACGCCCACTCCGGATCCTACCTGGCGCAAAGGTTGTCCATCGCCATTCAACGCGGCAACGCTGCGAGTGTCATGGGCACCTTTGCGGCTGGTATGACCCGGGGAGGTATTTTTGATTGTCATTTTTTTAAATTTCTTAATGTGACTTTTGTTAATAATTAGTACGTTATGTAATGCTTAGCGTATGTGATATAACTTTGTGTATTAAATTTTAAAATAAGCCCTATTAGTATACAATAACTCTTTATTGTACACCAAAAACAACACAATATGGATACCAACATTAACTAAAGTACAATGGGCGGTCTTATCGCTTTTAGCGATCTCTTCCAGATAACCTTGGGATGGATGAAACTGAGAGATTAGAACTAGGGTAGACGGTGCACTATATATTATTGGACATACTTTTACATACTATTACATACATAAATAAATAAATAAAAAATAAATAAATATATACATAATATATATTAAATAAATTAAGCAAGAATAGAAAATACTTACACACATTCACACATACTTGAGGATAATAATAGATAATAATTATAGCATATTTTTCAAAGCACTAAAAAGGGATTTTTGGAAACGGGAATGAACAGGATCTGCGCAGGCAAAGCCGCAGGACACCCGCTAGTGATGAATAAGGTGTGAAGTGAACATTGCAAAATAGCGCACCGTAACAGTGCTACGCCAGCTGCGTAGCATTTCGTAGCTGTTCAAAATTGTGTAGAACAAAATACCTGGCTAGTTATACAAATGGATAGTTTTACAGCATTTGTGATTTTACCTACATACTTTTCTGTTGATGGACATTACAGTAACATTAATATCACGTATAGTATACCGAGGATGTAAATAACCTAAAAACTAGTTCCGAGCCGGTGACGCGGCACCGCCATAAGCAGCCCGGCTCGGTCCCAACCGTTTCTCTTTGTACATAATAGCCTCGACCGCATTCCACGACAGGGTTACTAACAAATGCTAAAGGTCTGCCATGACATATCAGTGGACCAGTAATATATACATATAACGAAACTGTAACGAGATCGTGCCTGTATATTAAATATGTTTTGAAAATGTATGCGGTAGGGTAGATACTCGTAGTTATTGATTTTTAAAAATCTTTATGTATGATAAAACTTATATAGCTGCCACTACTATATTACATTCAGGACTGAGTTAAAAACCGATATATAGATAACAGTCTCGAAGATTTAAATATAAATAAACGTTAATCGGCCTCTTTCCCTAACTATTAATTTATAATAATTTTTTCGAAGGAATAGACTATAATTTCTTAGCTGAGCGAGCAGAGGACGCCTCGTTATAAGTAATTCATGCACTTCGTGTTCAATTAGGAGTTCAGTTGAGTAAACGTAGGTGACTGAGTGTTAAAAATTTAAGAATAAAAGTATATTCATCATCGACTCGTAAATAGCCCACTGCTGAGCTAAGGGTCTTTCCTCACAGTGTGGAAGTATGGGCTATAATCTCCCATGCAAACACACCGCGTATTGGGAGTTAGTGTTAGGCTAGTGGCCACCTAACTGTCAGAATTTTTTAAGCCACCACATAATATTATTAACGACACATAATCTCGACCATAGCAATTTAAAGGAACATGCAGACCTTACTAATAGATACTATAAATGCGAAACTAACTGTCTGTTTGCGTACTACATTAAAAGAAAAAGGCAACTATTCATCTCATTCATGAGTAAACCTTCTTGAGTGTAAGCTAACGCCATTGGTTGCCATTTTCTGACCCCAAACAGCCTGGTTGTGGTCCATATATATAATCTGTAGCGACGCGTAATGTCGTGATATTAACAATAATAAAAGATAAAACATTCACCGAAGAAATTTTATACCTGTGTCGACTGTGGAAATGGCACGAATGTCGCACTCAGTGAGTAGTTGCGATATAATTTAGCAACAACAGCCGCAGCAAAATGTGCCGTGTTTGGGAATGGTGGCGGCTCGAGTGGCGCCACTTTTATTGCTGTCAGCGGCCACCCGCGCTCGCAGCCGTGGAGTGCGCTTAATGCCAACATGGAAGCAACATTCTCTTCAACGTTCTGTACCACTTAAAAATATGGGGTAATTGGCAGAAACTCTGTGAGGCTTTCTAATTTTACTCTCTGTAAAGTACAAAATTATGGGTAGTTACTACAGAGTAAACAGAAAGCATTAGTGAACAACTAGGTTAATGGGGCATTTGAGGAACGTGAAAATTCAAACACAATCACTTGTTAGGACAATATCATACGAAATACTGGTTATAATTATTCCATTCGGGAAATGAGTGTTCATAAAGAACTATAGCTATGATTTATATCCAAAACATTTTTGGCTATGTAAGTACTTTGACGTTTATATTGTTTAATTTATATTCACGGACAGCTCCAAAGGGAGTAGAGTAGGTATCTTTTAAGTTGATATTTAATAGACCTTAGCGTTGTAAAAAAAGCACTAATCGAGCTAACAAAGGGTCGCAGCACACACAGCGACCTATTACGCGCCGGAAAACTCGTAAAAGTGTCAAATCATTAACCGTAATTACTTTTCCGTTTGAACTTGTGTATCTATTTCAGTGGTATCTATTAAACTTTGCCACGGAAAAGCAATTTCATTCGTAGATAAAGAACTTAGTTCGTATAACTGTGTGGGCGAGTGATCTTTGTATGAAGGATCGACCTTGAGAGTAATTTACGTATTGTCTATACGTGAATGTCCATTAAAACGGCCATTGTTCCGATCGCATAATCACATGAAATCTAAATTGACGTGCCGAGCCCATTTATTGATTAGTGCAAAACACACAGACGGGGCAAATCTCACCGGGACTACCCCTCCTCCTGGCTTATAGGATTCGACCCTTGTCTGATAGTTGTTGTGATTATTATGTAGTAGCTCTCCACCGCAATGGACCTAATCTCATTAATCAGTTGTAACTTATTTTACTTAATAAATAAAATTACATGTTTAAATCCATTAATTCCACAGGTGAGTTAAAAACAATGGTACTCTTAAAAGGTCGAATTTATATCGAAAAATATAAATATTAGTTTCTCCCGACTTACTGTTACTGCCGGCGTTTTATTTTTTACTATTAGTAAAACTATTTAATTTCAATAACTATATAACTAATTTTATAGCATTAAAGAATAATCCCACATCAAATTATGTGTAAACAAACATTCAGTGATTCGCAACATTTGGCTTCAATTATAAATACTATTTTTGTAAGTAATAATTTTTATTTGAGTATGACGCCTATACAAAATGACAGACCGAATATTTACAGTCCCGAGTACTTGTACCACAATAGTTGGTTCCTAGTACTAGGTACGGTATGTACTGATGAGTTTCGTATTACTCGTACTAATAAATTAAAATTTAATGGATTTAGTTAAGTCATAACTATCACTACCTAACTCCGTAGAAGTTCATTGTTTACTAAATTTATGCCTTCTCTTGACGGAAGCTTTAGTTAAATAACTTTTTCACCTTGATTGGTATTATCAAAGTTAAAATATTTAGTTATTAGTTCTGCTCGGTTTCACCCGCGTAGTTCTCGTTCCCGTGGGAATACGGGAATAAAATATAGCCTATGTTACTCAGGGATATTGTAGCTTTCCATTGGTGAAATAAATTTTAAAATCGGTCCTGGAGTGTTTGAGTTTATTTGTTACAAACATACAAAAATACAAATCTTTACCCCCTATAGTATTACTAGCGGTTCTGCGCGGTTTCAACCGCGTAGTTCCCGTTCCCGTGGAAATAAGGGAATAAAATATAGCCTTTGTTACTCAGGGATATTCTAGCTTTCCATTGGTGAAATAATTTTAATATCGGTCCAGTAGTTTTTGTGTTTATTCATAACAAACAAATAAACATACAAAAATACAAATCTTTCCTCTTTATAATATTAGTATAGAAGTATAGATACAGATAGTGTAGACAACAAAAAATAAGTGTTCAGATTTCGCTTGAGTGTTTTGTTACTTAATAACATAATTTCAGACAGGGGTAAAAACAGGTGTAGTTTACAAAATGGGCCTTTATGCCCTTTCTGACCCCTGGAACTGGGATGAACATCAATTACGCATCCCACGGGGCGGGTCGGATTATACTCTTTTGGTGCCTAAGCGCAGCTAGGGACTCGTAATTAAATATTTTGTAGTTTCAAAAATAAAGTATTCGCTTCCAGATTAAAAATAAGCCTTTTTTGTAGATTAAATACAGTTTCACTTGCTATGTGAAGATTATAAAGTTAGGATTTTATTGTGTAACAGCAATCCGGTCCGGCGATGAGCTGACCAGTTGACACGTTTAGTGGGTCAAAAATATACATGTTATATCCAGGACTGAAATACCTCTGCCGACCCCTAGGAGGCAACGGTGTGAGCATTTTTTGTAGTAGCAATGTGTTGCCTGTATATTCGTACAGCGCTTTTTCTCCTCGACCATAATGCTAGTGGTGGTGAAATGACTTTCAATGAGTGGAATTATACGTCCCTATATAACCAATCCCAATATATGGTTTTCCAGTACAGATAATATTCTGTGACTAATCTAAATAATGGGAAAAGGGCACGGGGATGATAAATATATTTTTGTAGAGTAGCTGAGGCATATTTCCATTTCTAAAGTAAATAGCAAAGTAACGAAAACATTATGCTATAAAATTAAATTCACGGATGACCGCTCTCGTTTTCTCTCTTAACTTCGGCGCACCGATAAAATAAACCCACATAAATTGATTTTTACTCAAAGTAACCAGACGTAAAAGGAAAAATTAATAAGCAAATTTTTTATTTATCTAGCTAAACTCTCCCTAAAACCTTTCAACCAGAATTTTAATCAATTTCTATTATTTTATTTGGGTTGCCTAAGTAGTAGTATACGCATATACGAGTATATACATAGAAAAAGGTTTTCCTAAAATATTAAGGTCGGTGTTACCCACGTATGAAACAAATCCGTTGTCCTTTGTTAATATTGGGGTTTTGTATCAATGTAAGAATTTTTTTATTTGTTTTAATAACTATAATAATGATTGTCATAAATAAATAAAACCTTATTTATTGCTCTCTCATCGATTGATAATAAGTTCTCACTGCGGGAAAAGGCTGTATTAATTATAATTCGTCTCGGTTACTACTGTGACCTAACTAAGACCACGAAACCATTCTGAAAACATTTTCAATTTAATTTAATTTATTTTCTCCGTATTACCTTTACCTACAGAAAATAATGTTTATCATAGTCGATAACTGCTTAATGGAAAAACCTTGTTAGAATACTTTCAACTTAATAATGAGATTTACTTGAATAATTATCTTTTATGTAGCTCTGTTTTAAATTGTTAAGATTTTATCCACCATACGTGAAAATAGTTATAATAAGTTTGCGTTGGTTGGCTACCTCTGCATAAAAAATTGTTACATTTTAAAAAACATTCCTAATCAAACGTTGATCTCTTAAAAGAAAATTAATAAACGTATAATGAGGTGTCATTACGGTTTATTAATTATTTTTAGATATCAACTGGTTTTGCAGAATCAAAGTAATTATTATTTGAGACTTATTTAAATCAAAATGTATCTCATACTTTCATTATAGCATATTTAAAATCAAATTGGCTCGTTTGACTTTCGATCTTTAACATATTATATAGTACTAGCAGTGCCCCGTGGTTTCACCTGCGTCGCTTTTCCCGTGGGAAATCGCTCATGTTACTCCCGGAAAAGTAAGCTTTCCATTGGTGAAAGAATTTTTTAGACTAGCAATTTTGGCTAGTGCCCAGCGGCGTTCCCCGCGTGGATCACGTTTATACCCGTTCCTTTTGGGATTTCTAAAAAATCCCTTTATAACGGAGCCTACGTCGTCTAAGGCACCTATACATACCATATTTCCAGTTTCCAGGTGTTATCATTTCGGAGCAGTACGTATTTTTCTTTTAAACCAGTTTGTATGAGATATTTTCCTTCAATAAAATGTACCTACTCTAGATGTTGACCCAGTTACTCAGTTATCTCCACACTAAATTTCATCAAAATCCGTCCAGTAGTTTTGGCGTGATGAGTGCAGACAGACAGAGAAACAAAAATGTAAAAAATTGATGTTTTGATATCTACATCAGTAACTATCAATACTACCGCTAAAACTTTAAAAAAACATCAAGTACAGACACGGTCTCGTTCGAGTTTTAATATATGTATAGATGTAATTGAATAGTATTTTACGAAAACGGCCAGAAGAGTTTTAACAAATACAAGCATCGGTGTGACGATTGCTTACCAATAATTATATAGGTTACTAGCTTTTACTCGCGGCTTCGCTCACTCACAGTTATTATATATGAATTTTGCAAAATCCTTTCTTAGTGGATGCCTACACTGTTTAAGCTATCTATGTGCAAAATTTCAAGTCTCTAAACCCAGCGGCGTTTAGGCTGTGCGTTGATACATCCCCAATCAGTCAGTCAGTGTATCATTTTATATATATTAAAAAGATAGATAGTTGTATGTGCTTTAATGAATTGTCTGTTTGATACTGCATGATACATCTCTCTATACATATAATCTTATATGTCATAGGCAACCGCTTTGAAGGGATTTTTGGAAATTCAAACGGGAACTGGAATAATCTGGATCATGCGGCAACGCCGCTGGGCACCCGCTAGTATACATTATGCAACAAAAATGCTTTGCTAGTCCGATTTCTTACAAGTGATAGAGGTATATTTAAAATGGACATCATTAAACTATTGACGACGGAAAAAATGAATTTAGCATCCAGGTTAAAAGGAGACCCCTTCCAATACGGAATTCTTTTATTGGGGCAATGCGGAATCGGAAGTGGAGTTAAAATGACGTTCAATAAGTGGACTTAATTTTGACTTTGACAATAATTTAAACTATTTCTTTATAATTCATACATAAATTATAACAAAAACCAAAAAATACTTGAGGCATAAAAGTATACATACCTACATATTAAAAATATCTCGATTTTCGTTGCCTTTCTCAAGACGCGGCTGCGGAGAAATCGTTTGCATGTTATTATCTTGTTATTTCACACAGTATCTGAATTTGCAGCCTGTTGAATCAGTATACGATGGCTATATCAAATAAAAAAAAACAAATTGTCTGACAAATACAGAATATACTCGTATAACTGATTCTAAATTTTATGAACATATTTTAGGACATAATTTTTTTATATTTAAATATTATATTTTAGGACATACGTCGTTTTAAATCCATTACATTAATTAAATACTCTTCCAACTGTAAAATATCACATCATATATTACAAAACTCTGTTTCAATCAAACAACAACCATCGTGCGGAGTATGTCACTAATATAACCGTCTTTGTATTTGTCTTGCGTTCGCCTCTGGCTGGCCCGCAGGCTGGTACGCCTTAATTAACTAACTATTCCAGCTCTACGACTACTTAACACACTAGCACCAGAAGATATTATTACAGAAATAAACCTTAAAAATTTCGGGTACCAAATGAAGATGCAAAAATAAAAAGAATCGGAGCAGTTTTCGGATATAATTGTATTAGGTACCTCCAAACCATTATCCGATATTCCCTCTTAAACTACTGAGTATCAAATGGTTCCCATGGATAGTTTCAAAGAGGCTATGCATTCAGTAAATCCTATCCGTTGTCCCAAACGTCTATCGAGTTCTTTAAGAAAAATCAAATCTATTCATTCAGCAAAACCAGGGACTCTGCTGGCTATGCTTTAAGGACGGTATAACGTAAATCTACCTCTATTAATCATCTATCCTCAGGTATCCCGGTATTAGCCTATTGAATAATGTCGCACCTCCTATCTTCTAATAGAGAAAACAAACAGTTTTCTAAGGTAAATGTTTTGTAAGGTCTGACAGGTACTAAGAGGAGCTAAAATAGTGCAAATAGTGCAATTAAAGCTAGAGTAATTTTAGAGTATAATGGAGGATTCTAAAATATTATCTGTAATTATTGTAAATTAATGTATATTTTCTTTGTAAAATAAAATAAATAAATAAATAATCTCACGCTTTTCATCCCCGAGGGGGTAGGCAGAGGTATTCCATTACTGGATATACCCACATTTCACGAGATACATTGGACCCCTAAACGTGATAGGTGGTGAGCCCATCGCCGGACCGGGTCTATTTACACATGTCTCAGAATTAATTCTGAGACCTGAGGGTTTCCTCACAATGTTCTCCTTCACCGTCGAGCTAGTGATAAAGATGTACGTAAGTTTTTGAAAAACTCATTGGTACATGCCAGGATTCGAACCCGAGCCTCACTGATGAAATAAAAATTAAATGAAATGATTTTCGGCCGGCTCTTTAACCGTAAGGGCTATCACTTTCTTTGTAACTAATAAATATATTAAATTCTGAAGTAAAATCTTGTATTCAAGATGGAATTAGTTTTGTCTCTGAGAAAACGCGCGCTATATATGTGCGCAAATAATAGGGCTTGGTTTTCTCTATTCGTTTTTTTCAGTAGTTTTTTTATTTGAATAATTACTCTTAATATTAATAAAGACGATATGAAAATGAGGTTATATTTATTTCAATTTACAAAAAAATATATATTAATGGGTGACTGGTAACCGATCAACATTCCGCATACCTACATATAAAAATATAAAAAAAAATAAAAAAAAAACACTACGATTATTCTGAGTTTGCCATATACTACGTAGTACGTTATTAGTATTACACACACAAGCTGGCCGCCAGCTGCGGCGACGCCCATTGACCTCGCGCAGCTGATTCTGCGAGTATACCTACGCAAAAACTAAGGAATTTAACTATTTAATTCCGAGTGATGTTTTTATACAAATGCTCAAGGTATTGCCACTTATTCACCCCCTTGAAGGATTCCCTCGATTTACCAGTCACATTGTATAAGTTAAAGATGATATTAAAAAATGATTGCCCTGGCACCAGAAAAGGAGCAAAACAGCAGGTTCACAATAACACTTTTTGAAAAGATGGTGGTTTTTGTACAAAAATCTTGCAGAACAATAAAAAATAAAATTAAAATAAATTTTATAAACTTGAAACGATGCGATTACCTGGGAACCATTATTTTTGTAAATGATTTATCGGCGCACGTTTAGTATTCACGAGTGCTCGAATCGAATCATGAATTTATAGCCTTTGTCTCCTATGTGATAGCTCAGATACCGTTCGTAGGGCCAATACTAATATTTCTACTCTCGTAACTCTCTCAATCTCAAACCGAAGTTCCATATTCAAAAATATATCTCAGAGGCGCAATGACGGCAGAACGTGATTTATCAGTATCAGCGGCGAAGACGGTCTATGGAGATAAATTTCGGAACATTTTTCACTCAATTTTACTCTTGCTCGTCAAGACAAATGATAAAGTACCATGAAGCGCCCTCAAATTATGATGAACAATTCCGCGATCGACAGTATTTTAGATGTCGTTTACTTTGTACAAATAGCAGCTTATTTTATTTTCGTCTGTGAACAAAGAAACTGTTATTAAATTTAATTATCTAACTTCTAGACTATATACTCCACATTAACCAGATCCAGACCAGTTAAGGTTAACCTGATATATAGTGACGGATATTGTAAGAAAGAAGGTTTAAAAATTTATTATTAGCATCATGAAAAATGAAATGAACGGGACATGTACCTAAATAACAATGTATTTATACAATTTATATTATTAACAGCTGTCCCCCGCGATTTAACTCTCGTAAATGCCGTTCGCGTGGGATAATTATACCCATATTACTCCCAGAAAAGTAAACTCTCCATTAGAATTAATGTTTAAATTCGAGTCAGTAGTTTTATTTTATTTATTTGGAGAAAAAACAGTACATAGTATATGTTTCGGAGACTATTCATTATAAACAAAGATACAAAAAAACCGGCCAAGTGCGAGTCGGACTCGCGCACAAAGGGTACCTTACCGGTAGCGTACATAAAGAGTTGTTACTTAGATACATTTGTCTACAAAGAAGCCGCCTTCCTTGCCACATACCTACATAATAATATAATCTACGCAAAATAATCTCGTTGGTTCGCGCTTTTTAAGTTTGATGCTACGTGCCCAGATGTTACGTAAACGACCAAAAAATACTTGACAAAGTCGTCCCATTATATTGAGCGCTATTGTGCAATTTTGTATACACGCGAAGATTTCGCAGTTAGAATATGTTTGTCGTAGACAGTCCTCAAATCCAGACCGTGACATATTTTTCTTATTCGTAAAATGGCTCACTCTAATGTATTTGCAATTTTGTAAGTGTTGCATAATAACAATAGGAATAGGTAATCCTTCTAAAAAGCAGGAGACGGACGGACACCACTCACTTATTTTCTATCTGCATATTATAACAACCAAACTAATAATAGTAATATTTCTATTTAATGTAATATCTGTAAGTTTTTATATGTTTATATATATGTGGGGTCGGCAAATGATAATAAAGTGGTTTTACTGCAAATATTTAATAATCTCGAAAACTTCCATATCATCCCAATCGTCTCGTTTTTCTAAACTCCCTTGTCTGACATCTGTCTTCTTGAAATTTACTCAACCAGCCAGTAGCTATTTTAAATAACAAACTCCTTACTAACTATACCAAAGAGTACACAATACGCGAAACTAAAACTTAAAACTAGATCTTCCCACACGGCCATTCCTGACTATTCATCTGTCTCAGATGAACCACTTTCATCGCAACCAATCCAGGGCTTCATGAACTCTGCTGAACTAGTTGTATTAATAGGACCTTCGCAGTTTCCAATTTTCTTCAAAACGTATCTGTCGTTTCGGTTTTTCCTGACAATTTCATAAGGTCTGAGAAATTTAGGATATAGTTTGCTCCCTTGGCTAAACTGTGTCTTTTTAATAGCGACTAAATCACCGACGTCGTATGATTTAGCTTGTTTTTTCTTATATTTGTAACTTCGTACGTTTTCTGATTGTATCTTCTTTATAGATTCTCGCGCCTTTTCTCTTAATTCGTGCATTCTCTCGTTAAACGTGTATCTAGTTCCATTCTTCTGTTTGTAAAGAATTTCATTATTTAAAATATAATTTTGGTAAGACTCTTTTTCCAATATTTTTTCCAACAGGTGAACATGTTCGTCTTCGTCTTGTGCTTTCTTCAGGCGTGCAGTCGTCTCGGTAAGTATCAAACAAACAGTGTAGCGACTGAGCGCATCGGTGTGCTTCATTTTGGATCCTTGTCTGTGTTCAATGACGTAGTCGTATTCTTCTGTTAAGGGTAGTGGGAATCTTTCTCTGATTATTTTCTTGTTGAGTCTTTTATAATCGATACAGACTCGATGTGATCCATCCGTTTGACCAGACAATACTCTGGAAGACGCAAAGTCAGATTTACTTGGCTTGATACTTTTCTTCTCTATGCTTTCTTTAATCTGTGTATGAACAACTTCTGTATCTAATGGTGAAAGGCTTCTTGGACTATGAAATATCTGAGATTCATCTGTTAGTACAATGCTCAGTTCGACATTACTCTTCTTTACGTCTTTCTTCGGATTATAGTCTTCAACCATCTTCTCTATTTGTTTAGAATATTGTAAATCTTCAATGTTATATTCTTCAGTAGAATCATTCGTTACGATAGAAAGTGTAAAAACTGGTATCTTCTCCATAAAAACCCCATTAGCATTAAAATTTACTTCAAACTCTTTTAAAATCGGATTTCCTATTATCAGATTTACTGGTATAACATCGTCTTCTACAATGTGAAGTTTAATGTCGGCGTAGTCATCATCAATCTGGATCTTAGTGACAAAAACTCCTTCTGTGTAGATCTCTCTTCCTGCTATGCCAGTCAGGCATATCGACGCATCATAATCACAGTCTTGAACAACTTCTTTAATTCGTTTAAACTCTGTTTTTGTGATAAGATGAATGTCACTTCCTGTATCGACCAAACACATCATCTTAACGCCTCCAATCTTAACTTCTTTGTAGGGAGTTGTCTCTTCTTTCTTTTTCTTCTGTATGTTTAACGTCTTCTTAGGCATTTCTGGGCATTCGTAACCTTTATGGCCAAATTCATTACAACGGAAGCATTTAACACCCTTAGTGCAAGTAGGAGCTTGGTGGTCGAAGTCACCACAATTAAAACATCTCTTAACGTTGACGGGCTTCCTTGTTGTGTCATTGGATGTCTGAGTCGTAGGATGATTTGGTCGTGTTGTAATCTTCTTTCTAAATTCACTGTAAATATCTAACTTCTTGCGAAACTCCTTTATATCCGACGCACCATACAGGATGACTTTATTTGATTCTGTATCTTGAATACCATCTATGACGTAATCCATTAACGCAGCATCTTCAATTTTACCATGTAATGCGATTTCCTTCATGGCAAGGAAATATTGTTGGTAAGTTTCATCATTCTTCATTTTACGGGCAGTGAGGGTCTTATGAATCATTGCACTGTTTACTTTAGGGCCAAATTCTTCTTTAAGTGCTTTCTTTAAACTTGGATAGTCTTTAACTCTTCCCATTGATCACAAAAACAACTTAGCTGTACCACCCAAAAGTCTCTTCGCGTAAATTAGTCTTTCAACTTTCGTCCATTTCATTAGGTCTGCAGCATCTTCAAATTCATCAAAAAATTCCGATATTGGGTAAGTATCATCACCAGTAAAAATAGTCATTGACTTCTCTAAATCATTAAATGAAATATGCACTTCAACTTCGTCTCCGCTGTCGTCGTTATCATTATTCTTCTTCGGTGGCATCTTTTTAACTTTGGATATTCTACTTCGTTTGGTACAAAAGGATATTCTTCTGTGAGTCATTAAATGAAAATAGTCGTCCTCTTCTTAATCGTCGTCGTCTTCTTAATCGTCGTTAGTCTTCATAATCGTCGTTAGTCTTCATAATCGTCGTTAGTCTTCATAGTCGTCGTTAGTCTTCTTAATCGTCGTTAGTCTTCTTAATCGTCGTTAGTCTTCTCAATCGTCGTTAGTCTTCGAGTTATTTCGTTGCGTCCCGAAGTCTTCGACAACATAATTCCATCGAGCGCGTCCCGAAGCATTCGATAAAATTTAAATCGATCAGCGCGTCCCGAAGCTTTCGATACCGCGCGTCCCGAAGCCTTCGACGCTGGCCGCGTTGTTGTTGTTCGTCGATTTCTTCTCAAATTTTCATTACCACTCCATTTATTCACTGTGCACGATCCCGGACGAGCCCCCAATAAAGATGTGGGGTCGGCAAATGATAATAAAGTGGTTTTACTGCAAATATTTAATAATCTCGAAAACTTCCATATCATCCCAATCGTATCGTTTTTCTAAACTCCCTTGTCTGACATCTGTCTTCTTGAAATTTACTCAACCAGCCAGTAGCTATTTTAAATAACAAACTCCTTACTAACTATACCAAAGAGTACACAATACGCGAAACTAAAACTTAAAACTAGATCTTCCCACATATATATATATATTAGCTGTTTATTTCCTTAATAAAGAAAATAAAATCAAAACAGAGACACAGATAGACACTTAAAATTTTCAGAGTGTGTTTTACTATATCCGCTTTAGAAACAAACTTAAAAACTAAGGGGGGTTCAAGAAACTGGTTTTCTTATTTTACTGTGGTAGGTACTTCAGGTACGAGCCGACTCTCACTTTGGCCGGTTTTGTAAACTATTTTTCAAGTCCTCTTTCCTATGGTCTCAAAATAAGCTGAACTAGTATTTTTAGACACCTGCATTACCAATCACGCTTTAGCATTAAGTGTACCTTAATTGATGTAACAACAACAACAAGCCTGCAAGTCCTGCAATATATTGATTGGGATCACCAACTAAGGGAAGGGATATTCACACTTCATTAGATATTCGTAAGGCGACCCACTGTGGTGCCAGTGTGTTTGTAACGATCACACTGGTTAAGCAAAGTTGGGTGCGGTCAGTCAGTGGATGGGTGACCGCCTAGTGGCATTTATATTACGGGCGCTTCCGTGTTTCGGAAGGCACGTTAAATTGTTGGTCCCGGTTTTCGTTGTGTTACGCACAATGGAAGTCGTTAAGCCATGTCAGATACCCTTGGGTGGCTTGAAAAATTCTGACTGTTAAGTGGCCACTAGCTTAACACCATCTCCCAATCCGCAGTGGGCTCGCGTGGGAGATTATAGCCCATACTTCCTCATGTGTGAGGAAAGACTGAAGAAGACTAGCTCAGCACTGGGCTGTTACGGGTTGATGATGAAGGCGACCCACACGCTCCCGCGATTACATCTCGCTGATTGAACCTCCGGGCCGAGCCGAGTGCTGAGGCTGCGATACTAACCGCTGAATTGTTTAAATAAATGAGTCGATACGATATAGCATGAACATATAACCTTGATACTTGAAAATATTGGAATTGCTTCTTGTTGATAATATTTATAAGTATCTTCGACCAAGATAATTGAAGAGGCACGAAAGCTCCGCCAAAGTGAAACATGATAATATGTATCCTTTGCGTGATAGATGATGATGTTATCAAATTAATAATTCTCCCTCAGGAAACCTTGTTATGGAAGCTATTTTAAGCCGAATAAGAATATATTTACTACCAATAAGTACGTTTTATTCTTCGAGATTTTTGTAATCTTTGTGTCTATTCAAGGGAGACCGAAAATGTCCTCCGGGATAACACTGGGTTATTTTATTGAAGAGCTGTGATCTCGATTGACGTTCTTCAAAATAATCCATGACAAAACCTAATAAAACCACCTACGTACCGTATTCTGAGTGAAAGTATCTCGTAAAACTCAATCAATAGGATAAACAAGTTTTGCATTTACGTGGAAATATTTTTATTTGCAAGATGGAAATGTATTTATTTAATTTATTCGGAATGCTGCAGCAAATATCTCTCCAGATCCGATATATTTAGAACGATATTTCAGGTTAGGATTTTTGAGTGAGGTAGTATTACCTCAACCGTAGGGTTTGATCAAGAGAGCTATGAGATTTATCAATAGAATATTATTTTTATAAATTAGGTAATGCTGACAAAAAAAAAACAAAACAAACTAATGAAAATTAAAAATGAAAATGTATTTATGTCTGAAGGTAATTAAAAATTACACTTATAAAAGTCAATAATCTAATAACAATTTAAGGCACTCGAAACTCGTTCATGAAGAATTGCTTACAAAATTATACATAGTAGCCTTTCTTAGCAGATACCTACTCCCTATGAGGAATCTACTTGCCCAAGTTGGTAGCATTTATACTTTTTCTGAGATTTCGTGATTAATCAGTTAGTGAGTGGTATTTCGCTTTTGCATAGATTAAGGCTTTTGACGCACAAATCACATCTCTGTGACATCGTGTAGGTTCGTCTTCATACAAATTAGAGCAATTCCATCGTTAAACAGATAGAGTACCTATTCTATATTCAATTTTGTTAATGCTGTATATAAGAGCTATAAATAAACCATTTCTGAGGGAAAACTTAATTCAGTGGAGAGGAAAATACACGCACCACTGATCCTAGAGCCCACTA
Organism: Ethmia dodecea; assembly: GCA_963855545.1. NCBI lineage: Eukaryota > Metazoa > Arthropoda > Insecta > Lepidoptera > Depressariidae > Ethmia > Ethmia dodecea. Next base: position 7,620,035 of record OY979449.1, read on the forward strand.
ATTCTGTTAATCTAGCTGGCGAAGATGGAAATGTTTGTATAACTTACAACTCTCTGTGGATTTGCGCAGTCTCGGAATTTCCCTTTGGAAAAAGTTGACTTGAAAAAATACTGAACGAAGTTGAGTTACGGATGTGTAAAATGATCGATTTGCGTTTCGTCCACGCACCAGTTATTGTTTAGACAACCCGAATTAATAGGAATTAGAGGATTTTGTACCCTGGCTTCCTCTTCAATTACACCCAAATGGAAGCCTCATAATGGGATTGTAGTCCTTTGTTATTGACAAGAGCGGCATACTTTTTTACATATCTATAATATTGGATCCTTTACCTGTAGAATTTTCGTTTCGTTTTGTACAACAAATTGTACACGTACTAATGTTAGAAAAAAACATTAAGCTTAATTAGCAACATTTGTTTTAGAATTTATGAAAAACAGTAAATAATAAAACTAATCTGAGCATGGATTCGGACATCACATGGTACAAACTCTTTTTCTATCAAGCATTAAATAATAACAGCAAAAAAAGTCAAAAGTCATTTATTTTCACTTAAAGGTCAATAGTCTATAACAAGACACTCTAAACTCGTCCATGATAATTGGCTAAACAGCAGCCCATCTCCACCGACGAGTTGCTGGTTCCAAATGCAGTACAGTAGGTACTCCGAGAAGAACCAGCAAGAAACCCAGGGGCAACTCTTTTGAATCTCATGTTTTACTAGTAATTATGGTTGACAATAATATTAATAGCCTTACGTAATCAGCTTTTGTGTATGTTTCATTTTATGAATATAGTCAACTGATAACTTAAATATCTAATAATATTTTTTAGGCTAATACATATGAATGAGTATGCATGAGTTTGACTTACTAATTTATTTATTTTTTCGTAGCCTAATGTTACTTTAGGATAATTACAATCTAGCCTTGTGAGGCTAATAAGTAATTTAAATTTAACTTAAGTTGCTAATAGATCACTATTCTAAGAAAGTAGTCCACTGACGATTCTTAGTTTCTGTTAAGGGTAAGTAAGACACTTTGTTCATGTGTTCTTAGTTTTCACTATCACTATAGTATTACACTAATGCACTAACTCAAAAGGTTTCGTTCTTTTGAGTCTTTTCACTGTGTCCGTGCTGTCGAGGAGCTGAATCGCCTCGACATTCACATGATGGTGAAGTCTCCTTTCATGACTCGGCGCATATTTTTTAATAGTTTTGTCAACGAAGTCTATTTTGAGGTCCCGATGGAGATCTTCGTTTTCTTACATACCAAGGCGCATCCACTATGTCCCTGAGTACATTATTTTGGAATCGTTGTATGATGTTTAAGTTACTTTTTGCGGTACAGCCCCGAAGCTGGGAACCATAAGTCCAAACTGGCATAAGGACTTGTTTATATAATAATAGTTTGTTTTGTACCGCTAATGGAGAGTTTCTTCCAATGAGCCAGTACATCTTTTTGTAGCGGATGCCCAATTCTTCTCGTTTCTTTTTGACGTGAGCTTTCCAGCGCAGCTTCGCGTCAAGAGTCATGCCCAGATAATTTGCAGTATTTGCAGTATTGGCGTATGGAACTCGTTGGTTATTTATTTATACTGGATGGTACGATATTTTTTTGTTTGTGAAGTCAACATGAATGCTTACTACTTACTAATTTGAATATATGTACCTAGATTCTAAAATACGTTTATTAAGTCCAGTAAAATAAAATCAAAACGAAATGAGTCCTAAGCCAATAGAAGCTGCAGCTTTCTTTATAGGGTTCCGTACTATTAGTTTTTACTTTGAACTATATAAAGAAAACTAATATCAATCGTACCTTGAAAAAAGACATAAGATCTAATCTAGGTCTATCTGATTTCCAAATTTCATCAAGATAATTTAACAAATTTTTAGTAAAAGATAACAGACAAACACCCAGACTACTACTACTAGCTACTTTCGAGGTAATATAATAAAAAGATGCTCAAGCCTTATACATCCTGATAATACATCTAGGACTATAAAAGAGGTATCACACTCCTAGAAATACCCACTTTTTACACCAGTAGATTTTTAGTGAGGTAAGCTACGCTCTATAAAAACTTGATACAGGATATCTAAATTTATAGAGTTTCGTCAGCCACGTAACAACGCTTAATGCAAACGAGTGAAAGCGCTTTGTAATCTGTGGTAAGTGTGCCCAGGCTCTACGCGAACGCTATGAGTGTGCTACGCCGTCACTCGTGACGTCTACGAAGCTACGAGAATATGCACCCTCTAAACCGAACAATGAGCTGGTCCTCACAAAGGCTTACGTGCAGACTGAGTGAAACACTCATTCTTTAAATTCACGTGATATTCGAAACATTTAATATTTTGTAGGAGTCAGTATGTTTATCACAGAAACAGTGTTACTAATTAAATAAATCACTACCATTAAAAGTCGATAAAAATTGCAAAGTGTCGAGGATTTGTGGACGGCTTTAAGACAATTCATGTGGCCATGTACTGGACATGGTAACATGTTAATAATAAAAAAATATGCGTGTTTCTTAGACTTTCTATTGGCACGCATATGAGAGGATACTACAAAGTAGATGCTTCGTTTTATCTCAAGTATGCACGAGGCATCGCGTTAGCCTCGATATTGCTCGCTCGCACGCCCGGTGACCACGGCTTATCAGACAAGCTATTATATCCATAATTCATGTACCATTAGCCTTAGGCCCAGAAGCTCACCGTATATTATAAAATATTAGCGCACTTTGCCTTCAATAAAAATTGTAGTGCAGAGCTATAGCGATAATGTAACTCAAAAAACACTTCAAGATATTTTATACAACTTTGAAATTCCTAAGAAAACACTAAAGGGGAGGGTATTTTCCGCCTGAACAAAACAGAACAGTGGGTGGTCCCAAGCTATTTATTTACAGTTCATATTATGGGATTAAATTTTATGGTTTAAAGTCAATTAATGTGTTTTACTACATAAACTTCTATCAATTTTCTGGGAAGAAACTGCACATACTATACTTAAACAAAAAGAAAATTCCATACTTGTTCATTTTATATATATTCACTCCAAAAACAGTAATCTCTTTTTGTGCAAAGGACCACGAAAGTATCTTAGTTAGTTAAGATAGGGTTTCTACCAACTAAGCAAGATTTCACTGCTAGTAATTAGGCACACGAAAAGGGCGGTCATCTAGGCCGAATTCTCGAAGTGTTGGTGAGCTAAAACGATTAACTCCAATAAGTCTGTTCATAAGTCCCTGTGCCGCTACCTGCAACATTAGAAATCATAAAATATTGGAAAGTTCATTAAACATACTCGCGCGGATCGCAGAACCGCCAGCGGCGGTTGATAAGGATTCCCATTATGAATTCAAGTCAAATGAAGCTCATATTACAGCGAAGTTTGGAGTTCATGGTTCAAAAATTATCTCTTTAAGCAACATTATATTTTTATGTTATAAAACTGTATATTTCCTAAGCTGCTATAGCTGAACCGCCATTCGGCGTTACCCGCGCTGATCACATTTTCCCCATTCCCGTGGAAATTTCCTTTTTTTTCTATGACCTTCCCGGACATGCTCTCATAAACTCACCAAAGTTACATCACGATCGAAAAAACAAATATTCGTTTTATTATATTAAATTGAGTATGATTTTATGGGTTCGTTCAGTAATTAAATTAATCATGGGTCTACGGGTTTTTAATGAAAACAAACAAAAGATTGCAAGTGTATTTTAAAAAATACAGTAGCGAACATAAAGCCGTAGGTAATTCATATTTCCGCAATCAGAAGTTATTATGACGTATAAACACGCCTGACACTTGACGGTAATTATAATACGATAACATTCTTCATTCTTATTCCTGAGGGGCAGTGTAATGAAATGCTCTTTAAATAAAAGATGCCTCTCGTAGGGCCATCACGCCACCCACCAAATGGCGGAGCTGTAATGGCGGCCACTCGGAGCCTCGCGTTTCGACCAACCTTTACTGAATATTTGATACTCGGTTACTTTGTTTACTTATATTTATTTTGTGCGATATAATATTTTAATGGCTCTCGCCTGAGGCAAGGCAGTTTTATAGGTCAAGGGATGTATTATGTTTTATATAAATATTCCATACACGTGTTACACAGGTTTTCATTATTGCCATTGATTAAAAAATTATTAAATTATTTTTAAATTTTAAATTGTTTTAAAAAAAATTCAAATTACAATAAAATAAGGTTTTCTTGTAGGGGAGAGTTGGCTATATTGTCCCCCCTAAGGAATTTTTCGATTTGTGCAAAAACCATAATGAATATATTCATGGTTGTTTTTTTGTAAGATACTATGGTTAAAAGACTTTACTACATGAAACTGTTTTTGGAGATATTTAGCATGTATATGCTCAAAATATTTATTTTTTAAAAACGATCCATCGGTACGATTTAGAAAACCGGTATGTTTAATCGTACCTTAAGGTTTTTAAATCGTACTTAGAAATTCTCCATACACATTTCAAATAAAATATTACACATTTATTTTCCCCTTATTTTTTGAAATAAAATATATTGATTATTTTTACATCCCTGTTATGTTGATTCAATTGTATATGCAATGTTTTTATAAATAAATAAGCATATTTTGTTAAAAAAAATATTTCGTTAAGTATTAACCATCGGTACGATTAACAGAGCAGCTTGACTGTGGTTTTTAAATCGTACTTACTTTATATTTTCTTATTGATTAACAGGTTTTGTATTAAAACAACATTGATTCTTTTATTTTGACAGTCTTACATGAATTACAGTGGTGATTAAATAACTAAATTTAATTTTTAGAGTTAAAATATTCAAATATGGTAATTTGTACCGGTACTATTTCGAAACTCTCAAACAGTACGATTTGCAAAACAAACCCCATTTTGGAAAAACGCCATGTCAAATCATAACCTTAAATAACTGCGGCGTGATTGTCTCACATATTAAAAGTCAGATAACTTGTTATCAGCATAACAAAATAGAGATTCACGTATGTCTTACCGTTTGTCTGCAGAGGTTTAGAATTTCAAGGTAAAAAAATACATTAACACCACCAAAAACATATTTTTTTCTCGTAAACACAAATGGGTGCTTGCAGCGACGTGACAAACTGTCATGGTTTCCGAATTGTTATCCGCATTAGATTTGTGTTGCCAGATCAAAAAAATATGTGCATTTAGTAGGAAATACCTTGGTGGTACGATTAATCGATCGGTACAATATAGCCAACGTTCCCCTAAATCATTCAAAGATACAAAAGATATAAGAATACAAAAAATAAGGTACTTGTAGTGTTGATCTTATCGCTATCATCATATAATTAAATTAATAATATGTACCTACATAGTAATTCTATGTACAAAAGTTTTCATTAATTAACGTAAAATATTATAAAATAAAAATAAAGTAACATACGAGTACATGTACATACAAATAATATGATATTTTTAAATAGTCACGTAAAAAATTACCCACAAGGAGAAACAGTAAGAAACATTCAATTTTATACTTTGTATAAAGTTAAATATATTCTTTTGACAAAGATTTGTGGTCGTGCCAAATAGAGTAACCCTGTGTGAATTATATATAAATCCTATTTCTTATAGAAATCACAGAAATGAACTGAACTATATACAATATGTAACAAAATAAGCGCAATTCCTGAAATTAGTTTGTTCAGTAAGTATCGCCTACTTAATCGATTTCAGCTATTTTTAATTTTTTCCGAAAAATTAATAGTGTGTTTGAATTGAATTGAATTTAGTGCTGCCTAAGAAATTCGTACTATTATTTCCTTTATTTAAGAAAATTGGTTAGATAAAGTACGACGGCATCATTTTTTTTTTATATTAAACTAGCGGCCCGGTACGAACGAATAAATGAAGAACTACTCGACAGATTTTAAGAAACTTCACATAAACCATCTGCTAAATAGTCCGAATAAAGCCTAAAAAATTGGTTTGGATAGGTGAGCCCGTTCTTGATTTATAAAATAACAACGAAAAGTGGCATTGATTTAAAAATATAAATATATATAGAAGATCACTAATTGGGGTGTATGAGGAATTGCGCTTATTCTGTTACGCGTTGTATATATTTTTTTAGATTTATAATTACTAGTTTAAGTATGTACTACTAGAATGTTCGTGGTCTCAGGACAAAAACCAATATTTTGTACCGTTATATTTGTTGTAATAGTTATGATGTAGTTTTATTTTTAAAAAGAGACTTGGTTGATATATAATGTATAATGCAGGACCTTTATTTGGGATCTTTATTTGTAATTTTTTTTAAAGTAGGTTCTTTTTATTTTTTAAAGAGCCGTTGCCCGCGCGAAACTAGTGGGTATATTCCCGTTCTCATTGGAATTTTTAAAAATCCCTTCATATAGCGGTTGCGTACGACTGTACGACATTTAAGACACCTACATGATATATTTCAAGTTTCGGATGTTATCGATTCGGAGTACACTCGGCGTCAAAAAAATCGCACCTTTGAAAAGCCACTTTTAATCCCATTTAGAATCAATGATGATGGGACTATTAGGTATCATTTTATAGGTCTAATCATCAACATTCAGCAAATCGTACTTTAGTCTTGCTAGGTCATAAAAAAAGAAGTGATTGCAAAGAAGAAGAAAAAGTTTGACAAAAAAATGCTTAAAAATTACTTAAAACCTACTTTTACCCCCCCCCCCCTTTATACCTCTAAAAGGTAGCGCAACTAGCGGCCCTTTTATAAAGTAATTATGCATTATTTTTGTATAACGTCGTTATTTGGGTGAAATGTTTTTTTTTAATGCATTAATGATTGTTAATTTTAATATCGTTAAATTAATGTTTAAAATGACACTTAATAGTCCCATCACCATAGATTCTAAATGTGATTAAAAGTGGTTTAAAGTATTATTTTCCGAAGGTGCGATTTTTTTGACGCCGAGTATAGTACTGATACCAAAGGGTATGCATGTGCTCATGATAACAAACAAATTTCCGCAAGGAACTCATAGTAAAATCTCAAAAAAAAATGGACTAATTGTATGGAGACTTTTAAAAAGAATATTTCTGCCAAGTTTCATTCGATAGACGCAAAAAACCACACTTCTTGATACACATTTTAACCCCTATTTTCACCCCTTTAGGGGATGATTTTCGAAAAATTAGAAAACACTAGTCTCATGATTTATTTTTATGAGTATTTATACCAAATCGCAAGTCGATAGACGTAAAAAACAATACGTCTCCATACAAACTTCAACCCCCTGTTTTAACCACTTAGTAAGTGATTTTCGGAAAATCCAAAAATACGTGTCTTGCTGTTTGTTTTAAGAAGTATTTTTACAAAGTTTCGAATTGATGCACCCTAAGTGAAGGTTTTCCATACAAACTTCAACCCCCCTTTCACCCCCTTGAAGGATGATTTTCGAAAAACCCTACAACTAATATCTCATGGTTTATTTTTGGAGAGTATTTGTGCCAAGTTTAAAGTTAATACACGCAGAAATCACACTATCCCATACCAACTTCAAACCTCTCGTTCACCTTGATCTTTAGATTTAGCTTCTCCTTTTATATATATAGATTTACTTGTATGTTTAGCTTCACGCTCACTACCCAGAACGTGGTACACAGCGATCTGTTAACCACAAAGCTTATCCGTTTTAGAACTTTCACCGGTGGCGGAATACTCGTAAATGCATGCAAGGAAGGCTTGGCCCTGACCGAGTTCCTCCTGACCGATATCCGTGCGCCGAGCCTCTCTCGCAATCCCCAGTTGCAATTTGCAAAGGTAACCCTCGGATCTCTCGATAAAGGTATTACTAGTTTTCTACTTCGTTATTTAATGGCCGATGTAGACGGAGCTTAAGCGAAAATTGGATTTTAACTTTTGATTACTTCATAATTAGTTCTTGATTTAAGTAGCGACCACTAGCAACTTTTTTAGATTTTATTATATTACTCCGACAAGAAACACATTTTTCTCGTACTAGGTGAGGAACGATTCATAGCTCGGCATAGTATTGTAATATTTGTGGCTCGGCAGCCTTGGCAGTGAAGGTTTCAGAAAACCTTAACTATCCAAATCTTCATCAAAATCCCTTCAGTAGATTTCACACAAAAAGTTGTCTTCATAAATTCTGCGTTAATAATAGGACATTTTGAAATTTTGATTATTTATATATTATTATGCTTTAAACAGATATTTAAGAGATTTAACAATATTTAAAGCACTGTGTTTTTCCAGTCACCATACGAAGTTTGAGTTTTTTTATTGTATTTGAACTCTACTTTTATCACTAATTGAAGTTATAATGATTGGGTTGTTGTTGTGAATCGATCTATCTAAAATAGTCTAATTTTTGAGAAGCATAATATAATACTTAAAAATTATATGGATTCCCATAGTACCATCTATAACTACTCGATACAATGAATGAACATTCATTTATGTTAGCTTTATCGAGCTGGTATAGACAATACCAAATAATCATGTATTTTTTAAACATTTTAATTGCGTTCAGCGCATAAGAATTTTTGCAAGTGCCTCTTTACTCGTATTAAAGGCATGAAACCCGACTCGACCGGGTCAACAAGCCGTCAGATTTTAATGACGACAGCGTGTGTTCCCGCGATGTGCATTTGCATAATTTGTCAAGTCCCTAATTTGAGTTATCTACTGCTTGGCAGAGTATTTTTTGTTAAGTTTATACGTGTATGCAATGTATGTCGAATTGAAGTTAAAAAATAAATAAATAATGTCACGTCTTTCATCCCCGAAGGGATGGGCAGAGGTATTCCATTTCTTGAAATACCCACTTCTCACGAAAATATTCGACCCCTAAAAATGTGATAGGTGGTGAGTCCATATCCCGGCCGAGTCTGTTACACATTTCTCAGAATGAATTCTGAGACTTGCTGGTTTCTTCACGATGTTTTCGTTCACCGTCGAGCTAGTGATGAATATGTACGTAAGTTTTTGAAAAACTCATTGGTACATTCTAGGATTTGAACCCGAGCCTCGCTGATTATCATCATGAGAATCTTGTATCACTGCCCTGTAATTGAAATTTTCATAAATTAAAAATAGCTGAATACTATGCAGTTTGTTTTTTCATAACAGACGTTACATTTTTGTGATTTAATCATATCAAAATTTAATTAGTAATTGTATGCGATATCGCGATAAAATATTAAACCTACTTATGGATTATGTACAATTCTAAATTAATGTTCTTGAAATTTAAACACAATAAATAACGTGACTTTAAACTCAAACATTCGGTTAAGTAAGACATCAAGATATTTCGCAATTAGGAGGAAATCCTGCAACATTATTAACTTTAATGTTAGATAAAAACATTTTTACTAAAGTAAAAAGTTTTAATGGGATTTGATGAACGAAAGGCAAATTTCTCTGTTACGGGTACCGTTTCCACCAATGTTATATCAGTTCTGTAGTTACTTCTACGATTTCAAAATTTTATGAAACAAATATTGATTATCCATAAACCTTCTAGCTTATTTTAGAAATCACACTCATAAAACAACACTGAATCACTGTTAGCTACAAAAAAGTCTGTTTTGAAAATTGCTTTATTGTTTTTTTAAATAAAGCTCGTCAAAAGCGAGTTATTGGGGGCAGAGGTATATCTGAGTGATAAAGATAAAATAAATATGATATACCTAATACTTTTTATTTAACAACTTTGTCTTATATATTGAATATATCATAATCATTTTCTTAAGGGCTGATTTTGCAATAGTCACTTAAAAATTATCTGAAGAATAAACATCACCTGTCACTTTTCCTTTCTATTGTGTCAGACAGTGACAGCATCAATATATTCTCCAGACTTATCTGGAGAATATATTCTCGTTAAATCTCGTTCAAAATTTCATTCGTCAGATTCAGCCCTAAGTCACGCAACTTAAGTAAATTATACTTGTATTTTTTTTATCACTGTGTCACTTAGGTACATATTTTTATAACACTTTTATAACGCTCGTAAAAGGTGTCTTATTTCACCAATTTCAATATCGTATTGTATCTCATTACGCCCAAGTGCGGTAATGTAAAGTAAAACGCACGGTTTATAAAGATGCTTCATCTAAAAACGAACGGTACTTTTTAAAATCTTAGCAAAGAGTTTTTATGTCAAAAAAGTTGTCAACATTTTATGATTAAAATTATGTTTGGGAGATAAAATATAATAAAGAAACATTTATGTACATAATTATTTAATTTAATCTGTTGTTTTTATTCGTTTACCATAGTCCGAGTTTTATGTTATTTCCTCGCAAATCTGCTAAAAAACGTCGTATGACATACGTGCGCTTTGATAATTACAGCGTCTGCTTACTTGTAACCCTCGGCTACGGCTCGGGCTAGCAATTTCGCCTCGCCTGTAATTTTCAACTTACCGCACATATATCATAACGTACATACAAATTATTTTTTGGTGTACAATAAAGAGTTTTTATCTACTTACTTATAAGTAAATAACGTACCTTTTAGTCCAGGTTCAGTGATTTTCAAATGAAATAAGCCACACAAATAGTGACTTTCGACCTATGAGGCATCGTAAAAGCGATACCTAAACCAATACAGTTATCTACCTACAAATAAATAAATCTGGGACGCACATCCGTACGTAAACTAAACGGGTCCTTCTCGGTAACACGGCGTGACATAAATTACTATAGAATGGCCTAAGTTGTGACTCTTAATGCCAGATCGAGCAGATTAAACGTCGATGAGAAAACTCTTCGATAGAACCAAAATGGGCCACATTTTTTCGGTCCCTCTAAATAGCTTACGTTTCGTAACGGTTACTAAATAAAGGTAGGTTTTCGTGTTCCATTACAAATCTCCTACTTGAATTGTTGGAGCCTGCTATTTGCGCTATTACTGAATTTCTACATTTTATAAAAAACTTTTAATAATTTCAATATAGTAGAAACTGTATGATCGAGGGTTATTGAGCTTAAATTCTAGTATAGGTAATGTTTTTAAAAAGAACAATCAACAAGAAAAAAATACAATATATGATGTAGTATTTTTTAATGCATTCTCTGAGTATTAAACTATACCTATACCTATTATTACTACTCTACTCAGTAATGGAATGTTCTGAGCAATATATTTTCATGTAAAAAATGGCAATGAGTAGGTCAATATTCAATCAATAATGATAATAAATGAAATACTATAATAAACTTACCCCTAAATGTGAGTCAAATCGTCGACACGCGGGATTGAATAGTTGACCTGGAAATAACGTACATTCATTTAATGATCAAATACACATAGTGTGGATATTAATATAACGTAATAACAAATATATACCTAAGAGAATAGATAAAATTAGAATTTTATAAGAGTTTTAAAATCCGCTCTTCAATCATAGAATGGAATTATTTCAGCAGTTTTGCTTACGAAAGCTATCGAGCGCTATTTTCTGCAGAACGCACTTATTAATAAAATCACGCCAAAGGTATTTATATTCAAATGTATTTTGAAGCCATAAGTATTTAAAATACTAACTACAAAATACCTCAGCGTCAGGTATTTGAAATACCAATTCCAAATTACGTTTTTAGCAAGTAATTGAAATACAAATACCTATTTGTATTTCAAAACTGTTTTAATTACAAGTAATTCAAATACTGCCCGAACCTGTATACCTCAAAAGTGGTCCCACATAAGTTTTGTAAAAATTTAATGAAGAACTTCAGGTGGAGAACGGAACTCCTCAACGGACATAGCAAATCACGTGCTATTAGCGTAAGACGTTTACTAACAATAGGTAATTGATGTTGAATATGCAAATAATAATGTCTTTTAGTGCTATTCGTAGAAGGTGGTTTGCAGTTTTGTTTAAAATTTTGATTATGGCACGTCATTCTGCATTTTTTAAGTATCACGACGCAGTGTGCGGGCAAAGATTTGTACGATTTATTTTTATTCTAAGAAATATTTGACTGTTTTATAATAGTTAAAATGTTGGTAAAAAACTAAATGAATAAATACATTATCGGTATACCGTTTTTCATCAGAACAATGAATATTGTCTTCAGTGGTCATCGTATACCTTTGTCTGTCATAGGTAGATCCCATCCCCACACACTTAAATTTTTTTTTTTTTAACAACTGAATTATTTCTAGAAATAATTTATATGGCATAACAACGTTTCTCGGGTCAGCTAGTTTTACAATATAATAATTTATAATAATAACGCGCTTTTTCACCCAAGCCCGTCATCATTATTAACTTCGAGAATTTTTACGTAATAACGAATAACTTTACATTTTTATGACTCTTCAGCAGTTTTGTAAATGAACAAGTTTTATATGGTATGTAACACCTAAACTTGGTCAAAGATGTAATATCTTCTAACAAACTTTTTGAGACCAATTAATGACAGTTTTTACTCCACTTGGTTGGATGCATGAAAGTTCGAGGCAACATCCTATAATAATAGTACCTACTCCATAGTTCCATAGCTATATAATAAACACTAGGCCGGATAAGATTACCCTTATTAGAAATCTGTTTTCTGTATTTTAGTTTAAGCGTTCGGTAAGAGTATACTTAGGCACGAACAATATTTAAAAAAGGAATATAGGTAAATTATGCCGAGTAAATATTATATAGTGTTAAAAAGCATCGAAAAGATGTTTTTCTCAGCCATTCTTTACACAGCTATGTTAATATACATAATATGCAGAGGCCCTACGGCGCGACTTTGAATAAAAATATCGCGAGACGAACGCACCGCCTCCACAACATTCTATACCCACTCACCGAGTAAACATATTATGTTTATATTTTGAGGAACACTCGAAGTAAATTCCTCGAGTCCTAGTTGAAATCTTAGAAAGGATATTTTTAGATTTTTATCGGCTAGATTAAATTACCTTTAGCCTGTTAAGTTGTTCCACCACGTAAAAAATTCCACGAAGGCGCAAATCCGCCCCAGCTTTTAATAGCAAAATAGGATTGATATTGGTAATTAGGTGCACCTAGCTTAAAGGCGCAATCGTCTAACCTTAGAAGGTACGTTTGGAACAAAATACCTACTTACCTTAAATAATTCGAAAATCAATTATCTACAAGTCTCTTACAGCCGAGGCAAGAAAATAATAGAGGCAACAGGTAGATATCTTTGAAGCAGAAATTCGCAATTAACGAAATATGCTAATGAGAATTGCGCTTAAGTTGAAGCAAAAGATTCATAAAAAAAAGAAGAGACAGGAAATGAAAGTTAATTTCCATTCGTGTGCCTTCGAAGTAGAGCATGGGGGCACTTCTCAGAGACCAGCCCCTGAACAATATGATTAGAGAAAACTTGAACGACTTCTTTATTAAAATTACTAACTGTTCCGCGCGGTTTCACCCGCGTAGTTCCCGTTCACGTGGGTATTCGGGAATAAAATATTACTGTAGATATGTATAGATTACCAAACATAATATTTGAAAATCAAAGTAACTGAACATCCCTTGTATTGTACAGAAAAATAATTTGTTAAACGTTATTTTATTTTATATATAAACTTAAATTTTATACAGAATCTCAAAGAGTTTGTAGCACAAGCCTCTCAAAAACTTTCGGTGTATTCATTTCAATAATAAGCTTCTTCGAATACTTATTTCCGCCCACGACTTAGGTACTCGAAGATTTTCGCTCGGGGCCGAAACTTTACGTAGACCTGAAGTATCGAAAATTAAGTAAATGGGGCATCCCAAATGTATTACTTTAACTTACCACAATTAATATAGTAACAATAATATTACGAGTAATTGTGGCACACAATTCCCATCCAGATATTTAGTCCCAAACTAGGCAGAACCTGTCTGTATGGAAATAAATGTATAGAAATGTACAACAATAAACCAGTATACAATAGAAAAGTCGCTTATCTGGATTAATGTGAAAACTACGACGGACAATAAATAATATTTTTTGCATCGCTTAGAGTCGATTGCTTGATAGCAAACCGTCCGGTGAACAAATCAAATAAAGCGACGGAGAACATTTGTTATTGGATAAACGAGTGGATCGGCAATTAGTCAACGGCTGCGTTCTTTTGTATCGGAAACTGAGAGCCATCAAACGTAAAATATATATTTAATAATATTGTTACCTTCTCTTTCATAGAAATATTATTAAACACTTGCTAGAGAGACAAAAAAACTTTGCTCCTTGTTACAAAAAATATGAACTAAGAATTTCCTAGTCATTTTGTTGTAGAAGTGTCGTAGCGGTTTGTAAGACACGCACTGTATTGTTATGAGTCTTAGACACGAAAGCTTGAGGCGAATTTATAATAACATCACGTCCAGCAGTTTTGCGTGATACGCTTCCTAACAAATAGACAGATAGGCAAAAAATCCAAAGAAGAAAGAAAATATATTTATTGCCACAAATAAATTGAAAACATTCCTAGGCACCTTGATAAATTGGCAAAGGGGGAATAATCAGCTTATCCTACCAAGTTATAGTACTTGTCTTAGTAGAGCTGGTTTCATTATTCCCTTATTTACTCTATAAGATGCTGTGTGAGCTGAATAGTGTATCGTAGGCAGCCATAAAAAACAAACAAATTAAATTATTAACAACTTAAATGTTTTTTTTAAATTTTATATCTAACCTCCAGGCCTCAGGAATATGTTCTTGCTTACTTTTAAGGTTCCTTACCCAAAGAGTCCCAACGGGACCCGATTACTAAAACTCCGCTGTCTGTCATAGGCACGGACAGGGAGAGAGATACAGGTCTGTGGTAATAGGACTATCTTTTGAACTATAATAGGTAGACACTTAGATAAAGGCAGAAAAGGAAGATAGGTACAGTACATTCATAGGAAGCATGGTTGAAATTTAGACTACATACAACTACACACGGCCGTGGGTTTTTGTTTTAGTACTATTTGTACACTTCATAAAAGTACATGAAGGCATTTCATATGTGTTTCCTTCCCGTCGTCTGTCACGTACTGTCGATCGAAGGCTTGATTAAGATTGCAGCGAATTTGGTTCCATGGACCTAATTTAAGCGGTCGACGCGCGAGTAACTGACACCGTATCTTCCTTTTTCGCTTTTATGTAAGGGTAGACATTTTAATTTTTTCACAGAGTGTGTATTTACTATGGCCGCTATAACAAAAAAAACGCCATTATAACAAGAAATGATATTTTTTTTTCGCTCGGTGTCAAGAAACTCTTGATGTAAAAGTTTGACTCGCACTTCGTCAATTTTTATTATACTTACTAAATGAATACAAAAAATTCACACTTTTTATCCCCGAGGGCATAGCAGGGATATTCCATTTCTGGAAATACCCACGTTGCACCATTATTATTAGGTATAGTGAATAGAATGTCCATTTATTGACTGCTACAATTTTTATTATTATTTATTTATTTAACTTTATGTACCAAAAAAATGTTCACATGGTGAACTTAAAGCATTATCTACCAGTCAACCGTCAGGCTAAGCAAAGGCAATTAAAAATACTAAAAGCCTAGTCTGATCGTTTTTATTTTGAAAATCAATAATATCAATATAGTATTGATTTTCAAAAAAGTATCAAGTACGTAGTTATGTTTCAAGATATCTAAAAATATAATAATAATAATAATAATCTTTATTTCAGGCAATATTTACATTAGTAGATCTTAAATAACGTATAATTAACGTATAACGTATTAATATAGCATCGCATCTTTTTAACTGACTTCAGAAGAAAAGGTTTTATGTTTGATCCGTAGGTATGTATGCATGCTACAAAGGGATTTTGATGGCGATTTTGCTACGAGTATTCGACTGCATAGGTTTTCGATGTTTAAAAACATTGGCCTAAACTTTAAAAAGCTGAGCTACAACTATAGTCTGAAATATCAACCTCAAAATCAAAATGTTTTTATTCAATATGGTGCTTATAAACTCACTTATTGAAAGTCATTGCAACTCTACCGCTTCGGCATGGGTTACAAAATTTATTTTCAAGCACTTCATGAATACTTACCATCTATAATTATTCATTTTCACATTACAAAATGTACGCATTTTCATTTGATTTGATGTGCCATATTTATCAATTTATGATAAGTTTTTTTTATCCAAAAAAGGATTAATAGACGTTAATACAAATATTACAGAAAAATAATACGACATTTTTAAGTTGTAGTTTTTTTTATAAGTCTGTTAAAATCTTATAAATCCAGTAAAACAATCCCAAAAATAATGAAAATAATGTATAATATTAAGAATATATATAATTAAATAATTTCAGAAAATTTAACAGACCTTCTAAAGATACGAAATAAAAAATATTGATTTGAAAGTTTTTTTTATGTAATAGTATGTAAGAGTATGTTTAATAGTATATAGTGCACCGTCAACCCTAGTTTTAATCTCTCAGTTTCATCCATCCTTAGGTTGTCTGGAAGAGATCGCTAAAAGCGATAAGATCGCCCATTGTACTTTACTTAATGTGGGTATCCATATTGTTATCTGTGCCAAGTGGTGGGCCGCGAGCCGTCAACGGCGTGCCACCACTGTGGGGTGGCCGAGGACACGGCACGACACACGCGCGAGGAGTGCCCCGCTTGGGCGGTCCTTCGCGCGGCCCTGTCCGCGGCCATAGGCGTGCAGGCTTTGACACTGCCGAACATGGTCAACGCCATGATCGGCAGTGAGCAGGCCTGGCAGGCGGTCGTCTCCTTCTGTGACGAAGTAATGTCGCAGAAGGAGACGCGCTCCCTATCCGCCGCAGGCGACCAGGGCGACGTAGGTTACTACCAACCGCCCTGAGGGGACCTGTGGGTGACGCGATCGGGGGATCCGTCACCCGCGTGGAGAGGTCCCGTGGTGGAAGGCGCCCCTGGTGTTCCGGGGCGCCTTAAGCGGAGATAGGGGGGGGTTCGCTCGACCCCCCCTCGCGAAGGCCCCGAAACGTATTGCGGGCGGCCGTGACCCAGCTGCGGATGCACAACCGCGGTGCCATGGCTGGGTCCGAAGCGGCAAGGAGGAACATCCCTGGGTTTTTAGTGGGTATGGCAGCACTAGGCTGCAGAGCCCCACATAACCCCTGGCCCCCCCGGGTCGGGTGCGTATGCAGTAATGCATTTTCCCAGGGTAACAAAAAAAAATGGTATCCATATTGTGTTGTTTTTGGTGTACAATAAAGAGGTATTGTATTGTATATTACATAATAACAAAAAAATGCAAACTTCCTTGCCATGGTTATGGTATTAATAAGTTCAGTAACGTAATGCTGTGTATGAATGTAGCACGCAGCAGGGTGTAGTAGCCTTCGCGATCCCATGTTTGGGGGTTGTTATGTAATGTCAATATATGGTCGGAACGGAGAGCGATTACGAGCGAACAGCTGCCTACCCTGCCTATCCAATATTGGCTGGTCACGCTCGATACGTCCAATGCTTACCAATACAAAACATACCGTTTTGTTTCGGTAATCGATCCTACCATTATAATGGTGTTGGCTGATGGCGGTTATTATAGTAATATCGCAGGACATGATGATGATGATCGTAGCACAGGTACTAATTGCTATAAACTATACAAGCTTTACACCCCATTTCTGCACGGAGAGTAACTATAATAAAAATAGTTGTTGTGGCCGACTTGCAAGCCTGAATCTGGGTTATGTAGGTAACAACGCGAAAAATACGTTACTAATTATGTCGTGAAAAACCTTTTTGGCTGCATGAAAACAAAATAAGACTTAACAGCAAAACGAAAAAAAGGGGTCAACCTCGGAATGAAAGATAATAAGCTGTTAATTGGTATAAACCTTTGTTTTCGTCGTCGTCCTAAATATTGTCTCAAAAATCACAAATGCTATCGTGTCCGCGTCATAAGATATTGAAGGTCAAAGGTCATAAAAATAGTTTTTTGCGAATATCTCGGCTCCTATTGCTTAAATGAGATTTGCACCGATTTTTATAACCTTTGACCTTCAATATCTTAAGACGTGGACACGGTAGCATTTTTTACTTTTGAGACAACATTTAGAACGACGAAACAAAGGTTTATACCATTTCACAGATTATTATCTTTCATTCCGAGGTTGACCCCTTTTTTTACCTAATATGACTGGGCTATTAAGAAATCACTTTACTTGTGAAAAAATATTATTTGTCTGTTATTTTTTTTACATGTACTTACTATTACTGTGGCATTTTGAGTTGCATTTTATTTTCTTTATGTTGCAGTGTGTGTCTAGTATAGTTGCTTTGTGTATAGTATAATTATGCCCTTGATTACTTCTAGATTATAACATAGATGCTAAGCGAAGTGTTAATGAAGTTGAAAGTACTTTACAAATGTTTATAAAGTTGGTCTCAGAAAGTGTCATACGTACATAAAAAAAAATATCTCACGCCTTTTATCGCCCTACAAATATTGGATTTCTGTATTAAGTATTATTATTGTACATATTCTATTAAAAATGTTTTAACTGCCATAAATTTTAGACTTTACAATAAATTGATTTAAATGATCATCAATGATCTCTCCCACCTATAAGATCAACCGAAACAGGTTAACTATTTGAGCCTAGTCTAAAAAAAAGATCTCATCTCTCGAGCTTTATAAACGATTCTTCAACTTGTATTTTTTTTAAATTATTTAATCTTTCGTGTAGCTCATCGGTGAAGGAGAATGAGGCAAGGAAGCCTGCACTTTTAAATACCAATTAAATGGAAAAGGCAAAGATAAAAAACTTATGTACAAACCAATAACAAACAACTCTAAATGATTTTGAATATTAACTTCATCCATGGACACGACAACGATAACGTAATGAGAGAAATGACCCAATTATACAGCTGTCTTGTGGAAACAGTTTATATACCTACATACTATATAACTGGCTTCAAAAAGTTGAAAGCAAAAACATTGGAGCTCTTATGAGGCTCTTAACATGTCATACCTCGTTATATAAAAGTAAATTATTTTACCTTCGGTCACCTACGCCTACGCTCCATTGAAGTTGTAATGGTTAGGTTCACAAACGCAAAAATTGGATGGACGACGCTACGTGACAACCAGCGCGTAAGTGCTTCTACTTTGGTATTTAGTAACAGACGTTATTCAATGTTTTCACTTCAGAAGGATTATATCGACGAAGAATAGCCCTTACCCAAAGGTCAAATAGCATTAACTATTTTCGTCGTAAACTGAGAACAAAATAAACTTTATTCTTCGTTGCCCGAACCTGTCCTTATTTATTTTGATTGCCCCAGACAATATGGCTAGAAATACCTTCCTTGTGAAGTTAACTATTTGTGGTACTATATAAATACGAGTAGCACACCTCTTATAAAATATCTAGATTTCTTATAAGACTTTAAATATTTTAAACATTATTTACGGGGATAAATAACATTTATTTACAAAGAAAATATACATTAATTTACAATAATTACAGATAAAAAATGTCCTCCAACATTATTTTAAATATTTTTATTTTGAGTTCTTTCGTCCATGGTTCTTGAGAAATCCGAAGTCCTAATATGTTTTTTTGTTTCTGACATCCTGTGTTAACTTTTTAAAATATTTATATTTTATCTAGAAACATTCTAGAATAAAACAAAATATAAATTTAACGCAATGCTATTTTATAAACATATTTTCTTTTTTATGTCACTGCAGGAAGAGTTAACATATACCACTACAATATATAATACAGAATTTCCACCACACACTATTATGGAATATTATGATTTCTATTATAGGTATGTACCTATATACGAAGCTAATTTTTGTAGCCAATCAACGATCCTTGCATCTAGGCAGAACATATTGCTGTTATAAATCTTTTGATTTATGTTGCCCAAGACGCCAATTTTCCTTTATATTCATCGCGAAACCCCGCCCGCACTCATTTACATACACTTTGCTGACCCAACACCGATAAAACCCTTTTTATCGCAGTAAAAAGGGATTTCTAAGGTTCTACGAAGAATTTTCTTCCATCTCTTAAATAGAAATCTTATATTAGCCGTTAACTCTCTTACTTTTAGGATTCTTTACCTCAAAAGGAAAAAACGGAACCCTTATACGACCACTTTTCTGTCTGCCTGTATGTCTGTCTATCAAGATCCTTTATCTCGGGAACGCGTGGAGGTATAGAGTTGAAATTTATATCATATAAGTACTCAGGTCAACGGTCCATTTAAGCTGTGAAAAAATCAAACTTCTAAGTAAACGTAACAAAATAAACGGCGGTTTATGCCACCTAAAACGTATATTTCGACACTCTCAAGGGAATCCAAATTTGAGGGTACTTACCGTTAACCTATAATTAAGAAATCCGGTATATAATATCTTCTTATACTACAAGTACAAGCAGAAATCTGGAAATTATACATTTGTAATTAAATCATAAAACATACCTACCTAGTCTTTATTGAAAGTACGTAATCAATCATCGAGGTGTAATATGTACCCATAAATTTGTACGAAACCCTCGGTTGGCGAGTCCGCCTAGCACTTGTCTGGTTTTTTAAGTACAAAGTATAGTTTTTAACCGACCTTAAAAAAGGAGTATGAATACGATTTTGATAGTGACAGTGACGTCAGTAAAATTGTGAGTAGAGGACTCAAGACCACTTGCTGGTAGTTTTAATAGTTTACCAATTGCTATCCATTATTTATCATATTTAACCGCCTTTTATGTCTTAACCCTATTCCTACACATTTTCAGCTTTGTGATGCAGGAAAACATTAGGCCAGATGTGAGAATGAGGAAGTTATTAAGGAATACGACTACAAAATAAGGTAGAAATTCAGGAAAAATATCTATCCCTATAGTATATTACATACATACACTGTTTTACGACTTTTTTGCGTGAAAACAGTAGTAAAATATGTAGCAGATGGGACGCACTTTTCTTAAACATATCAAAGGGAAACTCCTTTGCAGTCTTATCCGTCTCTAAGTTTTGAACAAACATAATATAATAAAATTTTCTTAAAGCTTAGTCCTTTTTGTTGGAAAACTTTTTACGCAACTCGAAAAAAATGCAAAAGTTATCAAAACAGGAGACTTCCACAAAGTTGCGAAAATTATTTGCATGTTTTATCTGATAGTGAATATTATTTTTGTCAATCCCAAGTCCAGCAAACCAAAACAACCTAAGTAGTATTTCAATAACGTCAGAGCATTTTCTCTTGTTTGGATAGTTACGATAAAAAATCGCTGACTCTGAGCTCAGAGCAGTAAATGACAAGGCGTGCCTTACGACCCTTCTCTCCGTTTTCTAAATCTATTCTCCGAGTCATCGTTACGGGATCTAAAGAACATTGTTGATCCAGAACTATATGAAATCAGAGGCTTATTCTCTAAGATTTATATATTTATGAATGCAATTTTGTTAATCCTAACTTCCTAACTAATGTTATAAATGCGAAAGAAAGTAAGTTTCTCTATAACGTTTCAACGCCTAAGCCGGTTAACCAAACCTAATGAATTTTGGTCTCGAGATAGATTAGACCTTGGAGAAAAACTTAGGTTACTTTCCACCCCGGAAAATACATAATTTCTGGTGACGCTATACCCTAAAGTATTCGCGAACAGAGTCACGAGCCACTGCTGGTAAAATACTAAAATATAAATCATTTGTTTTTGTAAAAAAAAAGTATATGAATGCATTTTCGGTGTAATGAGTGAATTGAATGAATGAGACATAAATAACATATTGCTATGTATTCCCAAAATATTTAAATACAAAAAACCAGCAATAGTGTTCATGCAAAGAAGTGCTGGACTCAAAGAGGTTGGTAGAAAATCATTCTCTTTCCTAGAGAAACTTTTTCTTTAAACGTCTTTGGCTGGACTCTTATTATATGAAGTAAGAGGCCGGCCATCAATAAATCATGTTATGAAAAGAGCTTGGGACGTTTGAATTTGACAGGAATTCTACTTTGCGGCATCTACATATCTATTTTTAATAAAATTAGTGTAACCAGGCAATTTCTTGGATCTTAGATACTTCTCTTATCTGAAAGGACCTAACTAGAAATCAGTGGAAACAAAGGTTCCGCCCGATTCTTCAAACGCAATGAGGCGATTAAGCAGCTGGCACGATAATAACCTGAGTACCTAAATGGCGCTATTTCAGAATAAAACCCAACAAAAAGTAAATGTCGTACTTCTTGCCCACACAACGTTTGATACCAGACGACATCTTGCTTTACAACGATAAAAATCCGTCCCTCGAGATCATAAAAAGCATGAAAGCTGGCAGCAAATGAATCGTTAAAATCTCATTCCCCGTACCAGTACATCGTTTTCAGAGTCCCTTAAAATGGAAGAGCATTACAAAGTTATGACCATGTGGACAGGATGGGGCTACCCGATTAAATTGATAAACACGTAATAACTTCATATTGTAACCGAGCAATCTATAGAATTTAATGACCAATTTTCCTAGACTTCGATATATCTGTACTCGTAAATTTGCGATCGTTTCGATTAGGCACAGTAAATAAGTAAACGAAAGCAGTAAGGCCACTACGCCTTTTTTTCGGAGTTAATTTCCCACGGTCCTTTAGTTATTTAGTTGTACGGTCCTTTAGTTATTTATATTGCGTTAGAACCGTCATTTTATTATATTTTGTAAAAATGTAAAGTTTTTCATTATATTTTTATTTTGGGATCTAGGATGCTGAAATAATGGAATGACTTAACTACTTCAAAAACATATAATATTTAAAAGTAACGAAGTCATTTATTGTTCGGTATATAGGTTATTGATTTAAAAATACTTTCGTCTTCTATGTGACATAAAAATGGTTTGTTGTTAAATTTTGTTGAGATATTAGTAAAATAATCGCATAATTTAAATGCAAAACGTAACCAGTTCTCAACGCAGCACCATAACCGACTGCATAGCGAAAACCGCTTAAAGAAACTGGGAGGCGCGTGTACCAAAGCCTTATTATCGCGCGATATTAGAATTTTTTCCTGCAGTAAAAAGTACCCTAGATGTTGACCCGGCTACTCAGCTATAACTACACCAAATTTCATCAAAATCCGTCCAGTGGTTTTTGCGAGATGCGTGCACAACCAGACAGACCGACAAAATTCACTTGTGTGAAGCGAGTAAATCTATTTTTATTTATTTATTTTATTTATTTAACTTCATGTACCAAGAAAATGTACACATGGTGAACTTAATGCCTAAAGGCATTATCTACCAGTCAACCATCAGGCTAAGCAGAAATAATTTTTACTGGCGGTGCGAGCAATAAATATCGATATTTAGCGCAATTTGGATAAGACATATAACAAGAAAACAACTCGAAAGAGTAAAAAACCGACTTCAACGAATAGCACTAAAAATATCATTTAAGTAAATATGTTTATGACTTTTGTTGATTTCTTAAAAACCGAGCATGAACTTCTGAAGTATGATCTACCAAACAAAAAAAGAATCATCAAAATCTATTCATAATTGGATCGGAATAATCGTGTATCATACATACAATAAAAACATACAGTCGAATTGAGATCCTCCTCCTTGTTTGAAGACTGTTGAAAAAGCAATGTGCACATGAAGTCTACAATTTAGGTTCTGTACGTTGGGTTAAGTATACCGTGCTTCAGTCAGTGGAGTACACAGCCCTTTACTGCTATAAGCTAATTTTATTATCGCCATTGTTGCTGCTCGCCCTTATCTTTTACTAGCTGTTCCGCGCGATTTCACGGGCATAAGTCCCGTTCCGGTATGAAAAATATACTCCATGTTACTCCCTGAGAAGCAAGCTTTCCAGTAGTAAAAAAAAATGTGCCCAGTAGTTTCGGAGCCTATTCAATACAAACAAACAAAAAAATCGAATCTTTCCTCTTTATAATATTAAATTGGAAGACTGGAAATAGCAATGTGCTCAAAGAGTTAAGAATTGACCTTCATTTATGAAGGCTTTTTATTAACTTCCAATAATAATAATCGGTCAACCTTTTGCATAAATTAATGTAATATTTACTATATGTAATTTTTTGACGTTTTTTATTTTTGAACTGTAGGTATTCACAAAATCCGATACAAAGATGTTTTAAATTAAAAATGAGAGCTGTGCTGGGCTCTATTAGCAGTAAAAGCCCTAGTGCACTATATACTTAATACTTCATTCGGCAGATTAGTACTTGGTTCAACTTTCGCAATAAAACACCACTAATAAATTCTAAAACGCCTAAGATATTTTCCCTTTGAACATGCTGCCTCGAGGAGGCTCCAGCCTGGATTAAAACTTTGCGGAACGACTCCACTCTGTACAATATTGCAATGGAGGGATAGGTAGTGCTCGAATTTTAAGGAAAAACGGTCATTATAAGACAATAATTACGATTAATATTAAAAATTTGGAGGTGTCATGGTTTGTTTTTATTATTAGGTTGTTATCGTTTTAATACAGCTTTCAGGAAATTAACTCGATTTCAGGTCTTCAAAACTGTATAGTTATAGGATGAAAATATTCTATACTTAATATAAGACTATTTTCGATTATCATAAAATATTTTCTTAATAAGAAAAAAAATTTCATCCCTGCGGAAGTTTTAGGCTACCCTGTAAAATATACCATTTTACCTTTTAAATAAAATACATGGAAAAACTCACATGTAATTGAAAACATCTTTACTACTACAAATAGTTAAACCTGACATAATTACGAAGGCAGGTAACGTTTCCGAGATTACCTACTCCAGACAACCGTTTCAATTTTCTTAACACTTACAAATATTACAAAAAAAATATGTAAGCAAAGTACAACTTCGAAAAAAATTTGTAGGTCAAAAAATAGTCAGGGGCCACCCTTCACCAGCCATTTATTCATATTTTAAGATTTAATAAGCTTCTTACATGTTTTATGTCGATCTGGAAATACTTTAATTTTAATCAACCAAGTAAATACACAGACTTATAGTCTATTTCACATAGCATGGCTTCGGTGACAGTTCACGTTTTTCCGTGTTACGCTTACTACTTTCAACTAATAAAAATATTAGGGTTAAAAATAATTATTATTTTATCATTTAAAAAAAACAATAATTTTGATTAGTCGAAAGTAGTAAGCGTGAAACGGAAAAATGTGAACTGTCACCGAACCCTTGCTATGTGAAATAGACTATAGTAGAGTCGATGCTGGCTTTATTGAAAGAAATATATTCTATACCCCAAATTCCATAGTAAAATGTAAATAAATCTCACGCCTTTCATCCCCAAGGGGGTAGGCAGAGGTATTCCATTACTGGATATACCCACATTTCACGAGATACATTGGACCCCTAAACGTGATAGGTGGTGAGCCCAGCGCCGGACCGGGTCTGTTTACACATGTTTCAGAATTAATTCTGAGACCTGCGGGTTTCCTCACGATGTTTTCCTTCACCGTCGAGCTAGTGATAAATATGTACGTAAGTTTTGAAAAACTCATTGGTACATGCCAGGATTCGATTCAGTAAAATGCAACGTGCAATGATTTCTGATGAAATAAAAGAATCTTGAAAACCGGTGGATTAATTTATTTTGTAAGAGATATTTATTTTCTTTAATTGGTAAAGTCATGCTGAGTCAATCATTTTAAGTTTATTTTTTTAGACAAAAAAAATTTATTAGAAAAGAGCAAATTCAGCAAAAATATTTTTTATTGAGTCAATTAGAAAACAAAAATCTTTATCCTCAATCCAAAGATAAATTACTTAGTATACGGTAAGTACGAATAATAAATTTCACGTATCATGAGCATCTATGCGCTATGTACCTGCAATCAAGGTGAGTATCTATTTTCAAATAGAACAAACAATGTACATTCAGTTAATTGTTAAATTGTTAATAGTTCTGAATGACTTAAAAGTTCGCTTTCCGCCTTTCAAATTTATACTCATCGATGAATGCAATTTTAATTGCGTGTGGAATTAATGAAATAGTCTCAATGAGTAGGTACGAGCTGCACGCGAGCGATATTAACACTCGCACTACGCGGCACAACGCCATTACGTTAATTTGAGCACGTATTATGTAAAATGGCTCTGATACTGAACTGAAGCGGAATGGTTTATATTTAATAATGAATTAACAAAGACATTGCTCATGTCTCGTCAATATGCATTCAACAGGTACACCATTGTATTGATGAGGATGTCTATCAAGCGTAGCGCGATCACGGCGGCGGTGCTACGGGTCGCGGCGGCGGCGGCCGCTCGTGCCGCGCAGCGCGGGGCCGCGCGGCTGGCCCGCGACCAGGGCCGGACAGCCGGACTACAGGTAAGCAATTAAACCCTCCAGGGGTTACTTACGCGAGTAACGCCCGATCCGAATTGAGGCGCGACACTTGTTGTTGTGTGTGAGGCCGCGTGGCCGGGCTGCGGCAGACTGTTGCTCCCCGGGCCGCTTCACTTGTTACGTGCCACCCGCCCTGCGCGCCCGCCACCCGCGCCCCGCGCGCCTCGCCCCTGAAGCCTTCGACAACCCCGCCCCGTATCCGCTCACCAATATCACGGGTCCTTCATTTCGCAGCATCCTTCTTGCTCACCTAGCCACATATTAACGTCATCACTAAATCTGGATGTATCCTCCAGGTACCGCACACGACAAGGTCTTGTAGGTCGATGCTATTTCACTTGGGGTCGTTTGTAATTCTAATAATGTTGACAAAGAAACAGCTTTTACGCTTACGCGATGTGTGTGAGCTACGTATAGTGTGTATGTTATAATAATAATTTTCACAGATGATGTATTTCTGTTGCCGCTATAATAATAAATACTAAAAAACAGAATAAAATAAATATTTAACTGGGCTCCCATACAACAAACGTGATTTTTTTGCCGTTTTTATAGATAACTAGCTTTTACTCGCGGCTTCGATCGCGCACGTTTATTTCACCTCCTTGAATTTTGCAAAATCCTTTCTTAGTGGATGCCTACACTGTATAAGCTACCTATTTTCAAAATTTCCAGCGGTTTAGGCTGTGCGTTGATATATCACCAATCAGTCAGTCAGTTTATCATCTACTATATAAAAATAAGTCGGGTTTTCCTTCCTGACGCTATAACTCCGGAACGCACAAACCGATTTCCACAGTTTTGCATTCGTTGGAAAGGTCTCGGGCTGCGTGAGGTTTATAGCAAAGAAAATTCTTATAAGCATTGCACCTGTGCGAAGCCGGGGCGGGTCGCTAGTTTTATATATTATATTAGATATATTATATTAGGTAAGGAAACCTTCGTGCGCGCATACGCAGTCGGACTCGCACTTGTCCAGTTTTTCTACATATTGGTGTAAATGCAGTCTGCTATGAGTCTTTTGAGTTTTTTTAGTGTCCCCGATAAATCAAAACCATCTGTAGCCAACGTTGATATTGAGCGCAGCTTTTTTAATGAAATAAAGTTTTAATGTATTCAGGAGAAGAACAAACCTAGGCAAGGCATTTTATTTAAATCCCCAATGCCCCAATTTTTAATGAAATAAATAAAGACCAACATTTTTTTTGACTTCCCGTTGTCCCCATCATGGGGATACGGCCAATGGGGACAACGGGAATACACCAACATAACGAAACGAAAGTATCATATTTGACTTCTTTACGATATAATGATATAGTATCACACACGGTGATTTAGTCCCAAACTAGGCAGGGCCTGTACTATGGGTACTAAACAACTGATAAACATACATACTTAAGGAAATATTAAACGTCATGTTAATGCAGCTTAGGGCTTCCTTTCCTTTAGATTTTGGGATATACTTAAGGGTGCTCTTCAATGAAGGTATTTATTGAAGTAGATATAAAGAAAAAAATGATTTATTTTAGCAAGGTACTTAGGTATGTACTTAATACAATTTACAATGCTATTTAAGGATTGTTGCGTTGAAGGTCGATTCGATAAAAGAGGATGATCAAAATGGCGGGCGCTGGTTTTATAGGCAGCTCCGCGCCCCCCGCGCTCCGCTCGGCGTGACGTCACAGAGTAGTGCTCCTTAACATGCCCCCGGCCTTGGAAGCTTCAGGTTTCAAGTGAATCTTGCTCAGGACGACGACCCGATGATGTGTAGTCAGTCCTTGGTGAAGACTCCTGAAGTTATGACTCATCTGTCTCATGTAAAAGCGGACATATTTTTGGGAATGACCGCTGAATGTTTCCCGTCGCTGTTTTGATGGTCGCGACACGTGAAATTCCATCTTTGCCAGCAACCGTCTGTAGAACGCGACCCAAGTGCCACTTCATAGGGGGTGCGTTGTCTTCTTTAATTAAAACAAGGGTGTTTGGAGTTAGCGTGCCCTTATTTGACTGCCACTTCGTTCTTCGTTGAAGTTCGGAGATGTATTCTTTGGACCATCGCTTCCAGAAGTCCTGTCGCATTTGCTCCACTCGATCATAGCGTGTGAGGTACAGCGTAGCTTTCGCTGTGAGATCTCGATGAGCAGGCGCAGTGAGCGGTCGGCCGATTAGGAAGTGAGCTGGGGTTAGGGGGACTAAATCATTTGGATCTGTGGACATAGGAGACATGGGACGGGAGTTGAGGACAGCCTCGACTTGTGCTAAGACCGTGCTCAACTCCTCGTACGTTAGATTTGCATTACCTACGACGCGACGGATGTGAAATTTACAAGACTTGACTCCTGCCTCCCACAACCCACCAAAATGAGGCGAATAAGGCGGAATAAATGTGAACTTAATTGCATTGTTAGCTGTAAAATCTAAAATATTATCCCTATTATCATTAATAAATTTTGAAAACTCGTTTGTGGCACCTACAAAAGTCTTGCCGTTATCTGAAAAGATTTCAGCGGGTTTACCGCGCCGAGAGATAAATCTTTTAAGAGCAAGTAGGTATGCAGCGCTAGTGAGATCAGTGACTAATTCTAAGTGTAAGGCACGCGTAGCAAAACAAACAAATAGACAAATATAACATTTTTGTAGATTTGCCCCCCTACCTTTACGGTTTAACATGAAAATTGGGCCGGCGTAGTCTACACCACAGCGTAAAAATGCGTACCCCGGTTCCAATCTCTCATGAGGTAAATTACCCATCTGGATCTGTAAAGGCTTTGCTTTCATACGCACACATTTGACACAGTTATGAACCGTCTGTTTGGCTAAATCGCGTCCTCTTAAAGGCCACCAGCATTCTCTAATAGTCGCTAACAACGATTGAGGCCCTGCATGTAGTAAAATCCGATGATTATACTGAAAAAGCAGCCGTGTGAACCTGTGTTTAGAACATAATAATATGGGATGTTTTTTAGAATAAGTAAATGTTTCAGAATTAGCGAGTCTCCCCCCAACCCTGATTAAATTGTGATGGTCTATAAATACATTTAAAGAAGATATATTACGACATAATTTCTTATTGTCATTTAAATCTTTAAACAACTCTGAGAATGACTGTTGTTGAGAAATGCGCGCTAAAACATTATTAGAATTATCTAATTCTTCAGTTGAAAGCGGCCCTAATAATCTGTGTGAATTTAGTTTAGTGCGACAGTTATGAATAAATCGCAAAACATAAGCGTTCGCACGTATCATTCGATTAAAGTTAGAAAAGCGCTCAAAGGGAAAAACATTTAAATTAGTTTGACTTACCAGAGTGATTTTATTAGATTTTAATTCCGGTAAATTATCTGTATTGATACTATTATTATTTTCGTGTGCCCAATTTAGGTTAGGGTCTCTTAAGAACTCTGGACCGTGCCACCAAACATCGGAATGCTGGAGCACGTCGAGCTGAACACCGCGCGACACTAAATCAGCCGGGTTTTGTTTGCCGGCGATATGAAGCCACGGTAAATCACCAGTCAATTCATTAATTTCAACCACTCGATTTTGAACGAACGTTTTTAGCAAGGTAGGTGACATTCTAAGCCATCCTAAAACAATAGTTGAATCTGACCAAAAATAAACTTTATCAAACTTTAATCGAAGTGATTTCACAATTTTTGCGTATAGCCTGGCAGATAACAACGCGCCGCACAGCTCTAAACGTGGAATGCTAACCGGTTTTACCGGCGCAACCTTACCTTTCGCACACAATAATCGAGTTGTTATCAATGGATTATCTGAATAGCTACGTATGTATGCGCAACTACCGTATGCGTCCTGCGAAGCATCGGCAAATAAATGTAATTCTTTACTAATTATTGTGTGTTCGCCCATTACATAACGCGGTATTCGCAATTCCTGTAGAAATATTATATTTTTTAAAAAAGTTTGCCATTGTAGTAAAATATTGTTAGGTACAGGTTCGTCCCAACCTATTTTACATAGCCATAATTTTTGTAAAATTATTTTTGCTATAATTGTAAGAGGAGCTAATAACCCTATCGGATCGTATATTTGTGAAATGATTGAGAGTATAGTGCGCTTAGTCACGTGAGTCGCGTCATCTTGAACGTATCGCGATGAGAAATGTAATTCGTCGGACGAATGAAACCACCCTAAACCCAACATCTTGGTCTGACAATTATCACCTAATGCTAATTCTTTAGATGAAAAAGGATACTGTGAGTTTTGCATGTTCATATTGAATAACCATTTTCGTAATGGAAAACAACCTGACTGTAATACATTAGAGACGCCTTTACATATTTCTATTAGTCTTTGTTTACTATCATCACCCGTTATTAAGTCATCTACATAGAAATCTTCATTTATAACGCGTGAAATAACCTCGTCTGTGCATTCGGAAGCTAATTGTTGTAGGCATCGCAAACTTAGGTATGGCGCGGAAGCCGTGCCGTACGTTACGGTGTTAAGCTGGTATACACCGAGTGGCTCGGAAGGATTTTCTCGCCACAGTATCAATTGTAAATTCCGTTGGTCAGGTTGAATTAATATTTGCCTATACATTTTTTCAATATCGGCGCAGGCGACATATTTAAATTGTCGAAATCTTAATAAAATGGAAAATATATCGTTCTGTAATGACGGACCGATGAATTGAATGTCGTTTAATGACTTACTAGATGTGGACTTAGCGCTCGCATCAAATACTACACGTAGTTTGGTGGTAGTACTACCTTCTCTGAGAACGCCGTGATGCGGCAGAAAAAAATAAGGTAACGAATAATTATCGATGCGACTCATGTGCCCCAGACTTAAATATTCTCTCATGAAATCGGTATACATTGCCTTGTAGCTAGGCGCGCATCGAGTGAACTTACGTTCAAGTGCTAGAAACCGGTTCTCAGCCATTATATATGTTTCGCCTAGTGAATCAGATGTTTCTTTTAATGGAATGCGCACAGAAAAACGACCTACACTATCGCGTAATGTAGTTTCTGTGAATGACTTTTCACAAATAATTTCATCTTTTGTAAGATAATTATTGGATGAAATTTCTTCAAGCTCCCAAAATTTTCTTATTTGTGTGTCAAGTGTTTGTGTGAAGTTACATTGTACTCTTTTGACTTTAGTACCTTTTTTATGCACAGCTCCCGATATGACCCAACCTAA
Source organism: Ethmia dodecea (assembly GCA_963855545.1). Classification (NCBI taxonomy): domain Eukaryota; kingdom Metazoa; phylum Arthropoda; class Insecta; order Lepidoptera; family Depressariidae; genus Ethmia; species Ethmia dodecea. The sequence continues at coordinate 7,651,549 of OY979449.1, forward strand.
CTTCGTATTTTGTAAATAGGGACCGCTAGGTAAACGGATTAAACCTTCGTTCAATAGTTCCCAATACTTATCAGCGCCTATCAACAAATCAATTTGACTAGGCGAGTGAAAGTCAGTGTCTGCCAGCTGAATGTGATCAGGTATGTGTAAATTGTGATTGGATCCTAAGGAGGGTAATTGAGCTGTAATGCGGGATAAAACTAAACAATTAAAGTGTGTATAATATGAGCTAGCCTTAGACCGCATTTGGATTTTGCATGATTGTGTGGATTGAGTAACTGCGTTACCTACGCCTGTTACTTGAACAATGGACTGTATTAGTGGAATATTAAGTTGTTTACATAATGTTTCGGATATAAAACAGTGCTGACTCCCGCTGTCTAGAATCGCTCGCGTTGTGTGATATTGATTATTGCTGTCCGCGATCTCCACTAATGCAGTCGATAACAATACTTCATTTAATAATGAATGTGTATTGTTATCACCATTATAAAGCGTGTGATTTGTGTGAGATACGGTATGCAAATTTTGTGTGTGTGAGGATCCCGCGGGCGGCTCGCCGTGTGACGAAGCCTGTAATTTGTGTGTGTTTGATGACTTTGTCGAGGCACCGGACTCGGCACACTCGCTATGAATTAATGTGTTGTGTTTTTGATTACATTGTTTGCATGGGCCCATCCAGCAATCGGTAACTGTGTGACCAGCTCGCAAACAATTACGACAAAGATTTTTGTCATTAATATATTTTAATTTATCTGGAGGCGATAAATTAAGAAAAACTTCACAAGAATAAAGAGGGTGATTTGAATTGCACATAATGCATGAATAGCGTTTGTGTGATGAGTTCACTGCTTTATTCTTAGGCGTAGCTATATAGCTGTGTGTCTTTTGTGGAATCGACGACTTCTTAGCATTATTACTGTGTGTGTTGGAATCTGAATGTGTGTGTTTAGTTTGTGATACGTTAATCGTTTCTAGAACATCGGCTCTGTCTTTTAAAAATGTAATCAAATCAGACAAACACAATTTATCCTCGTTTTTAGAATTTATAAGGGTACTTTTATACAATTCCCATTCGCGTTCTGTTGACGAATCTAATTTGGAGGCTATTAAATAAATAATTAAAGTATCCCACGTATCTGTGGGCTCACCTAACGTATTAAGCGAACGGATATTTCTCAAAATTGTATCAATAAGCTTACGTATTTGTGGGGCTGATTCTTTAGTAATAGACTGAACGGAAAACAAAGCCTTTACGTGATTATGAACCAATAAACGATTATTGTCGTATCTGTTTTCTAATAAATCCCAAGCGGCTATATAATTATCTGAAGAAAATTCTAATGATTTTATAACATTCAGTGCATTACCCGTTAGTGCAGACCGTAAGTAGTGGAATTTCTGAACATTATCTAAGTCTGTGCAGTCGTGAATGAGAGATTTGTAGGTATCCCGGAACTCAAGCCAATGATCATAGGAACCGTCAAAAGTCGGCAACGAAATAGTGGGTAATTTAATCATGCTGCTTTTAGATGACTTTTGATGTTGAGAAGGTGAATTTAATTCTAATTTAGTTTTACATTGTGCCGTAATTGAATAATAAAGGTTCTCAAAAGATTCTCTCTCCTCTAATTCCTTATCTAATCTACTTTCGGGAGTTTTTAAATCTATTTCATCTTGAATCAAAGAAAACTGTTCAAATAATGGCACTGCATTTTGAAGGCGCTCACGTAATTCACACATCCTAGATTCAGATAAATATGGATAATCATTTAACGAGGAAACATACTTTACGAACAATGTGAATTTACCCTTGATAACGCCCCTTCTTCTAACCAAATCTTTAATAATCTCTTCATCATTATCAAAATCTGCAATGGATTGCCTCTTTCTCGTCATGTTGGTGTGTTATAAAAGACAAAATCAAGCACTTACAGTCAAACACGAATATTCCACACCACGTGCCACGCGGTGTGAAATATGCCGGTAGGTAGGTAGGCCGCGCGCCGCAATGACACTGAATAACAAGTAAAGCACGATATTAGCACTCCTCGAGGATAAGGGATGAAAGGAATCACCTGACCATGTGCTCTGTGGGTTCTGCGCTGCTCCAATGATGGTGATCCGGCGATGAAGGTCCAACTATGTTAATGCAGCTTAGGGCTTCCTTTCCTTTAGATTTTGGGATATACTTAAGGGTGCTCTTCAATGAAGGTATTTATTGAAGTAGATATAAAGAAAAAAATGATTTATTTTAGCAAGGTACTTAGGTATGTACTTAATACAATTTACAATGCTATTTAAGGATTGTTGCGTTGAAGGTCGATTCGATAAAAGAGGATGATCAAAATGGCGGGCGCTGGTTTTATAGGCAGCTCCGCGCCCCCCGCGCTCCGCTCGGCGTGACGTCACAGAGTAGTGCTCCTTAACACGTCACTATAATAGTAGGTACAATAATTAAATCTACTATATAAAAATAAGTCGGGTTTTCCTTCCTGACGATTTAACTCCAGAACTGACGAACCGATTTCCATGGTTTTGCATTCGTTGGAAAGGTCTTGGGCTCCGCAAGGTTTATAGCAAAGAAAATTCAGCATTGCACCCGTGCGAAGCCGGGGCGGGTCGCTAGTTATAAATAAATAAACACATTAATGACACACACATAACTTGCAAAGAAAATTACCCTCAGAGTTCTGTTATTTTAGAGATCGAGCTATTTATTAACAAACTAGCTGACCCAACATACGCTGTCCTTAATATCGTAAAAAAAAACTAGATTTTTCTAAAATTTTCTAATTTTCCGTAAAAAACGGTGAACGGAAAAAGCTTTCCGTTCACCGGTAAAAAACTTTAAAAAAAATCCCTAAATACCTCCGACGATAAAGGACATAAAAAAAATACAAAATCTGCCAGCCTTAGTCAAGCTTGCCTACGAACATTTTTATTTTTAAATAGAAGAGAAATAGATATTCATTATTAAAATTACAATTGCCGGAAGTTTGTATAAAATAGTTGAATGTTCTGTTATTCTCTACTTAGTATGAGAAACAATAAAATGTATTATTTAATTCCTAGAGTTCAACTCTTCATTCCATCTCTTTGCTACAGCCAAGGCCAGTGACTCGTACCTACTGTCGCCATTGCAGCCGTCAAAGAGTGATCGATAGGCAAGTGCGGTGACGACGATCGGCGCACAGCGGTGCCAGCGGATTTGTGATAATCCCCACAATTAAGCGAAGAGCACGTCTCCCGCACCGACCCATCACCTTCGGAAGTGCCACTTTCCAACTATCTGTTAATCTACTTAAACAATAAATAAAAATAAAGCCGGCCAAGTGCGAGTCGGACTCGCGCACAAAGGGTTCCGTAGCATCATCTATAAAAACGGCAAAAAAATCACGTTTGTTGTATGGGATGTATGTTTGTTAAATATATATATTTTATTCAGTTTTTTAGTATTTGTTGTTATACCGGCAACATACTCGTAAATCCAATCTGTGAAAATTTCAACTGTCTTACTATCATGGTTCATGAGATACAGACAGACAGACGGACGGACAGCGGAGTCTTAGCAATAGGGCCCCGTTTTACCTTTTGGGTAAGGAACCCTAAAAACGGAGAACTGCGAGTCGCACACGAATGTGAAAAATACGCTTCATTGACAGACAGACAGACGAGACAACAAAGGGCGAATAGCGGAAGTTTAATAATTAAGGCCCGTTGGTATCCTTCTTCTTCTTCTTCGTCGTTCCCTCATGACTGAGGATCGCGACCAAGAACTATATCCCTCCATTTAACGCGATCAAGGGCTATGTGGGCTGCCCTCTGCATGGAACCACATGCTTGTCTAATGGAATCCGACCATCTTGCCGGAGCTCTTCCCCTAGCGCGCTTGCCTTCAACTTGCCCCAGTATCATGTCACGTTCGAGGCTGTGGTGTGGCGATCGCATTATGTGTCCAAAGAGTCTGAGAGCCCTCTCCTGGCAGATTGTCGAGAGTCGTTTGGTGATTTTTAGTTCTCTCAGAATGGACTTATTTGTTCTCATTGCGGTCCATGGGATTCTTAGCATCTTTCTCCAACACCACATCTCGAAAGCATCGATTTTGCTCTTGTCCAAGCTTTTGATGCACCAGGTTTCTGCACCGTACATAAAGATGGAAAATACCAGCGCCCGCACTAATCGTACTTTGGTAACAAGGCCCACACCTCGATTCTTCCATAACTTTTTGAGGTTAGTCATAGCACTTTTAGCCATTCCAGCACGTCGGCGAATCTCTTGCGTGCAGCCACCACCATTTGTTATTAAGGACCCTAGGTATACAAACTGGTCCACTTTCTCATAGCCATCTAGAGCATTGGATTGGGGAAGGACTTGTGCTCTGTCCACAACCATGATCTTGGTTTTACTGTGATTGATTTTCAATCCAAGTTTGATGCTCTCTGCTTCCACTTTCTTCAGCAGAAAGGCCATCTCTTCTTCGTTAGATGCTGCAATAGTGGTATCATCTGCATATCTCAGGTTGGTGATCTTACGGCCGCCTATTGTGATGCCGACCTCGACGTCCTCCAGTGCTTTTCTCATGATGTACTCGCCATACAAGTTAAATAGTTTTGGAGACAAAATGCAACCCTGACGAACACCTCGTTCTGTATGAAACGGTTTCGACTTCTTGTCATCTAACTTAACAAAGCTTGTACCATCTAGATAAAGATTTTGTATCAAAAATACAAGGTGTTCAGGCACTCCCATCTCCGTGAGCACATTCAGCATTGTACTCCACTGCACGCAATCAAACGCTTTAGCATAGTCTATGAAGCACAGGATCACAGGTTTATTGAATTCTCGGCATTTCTCAATGAGCACACGAACATTCATAATTTGATCTCTGGGCCCCTTACCAGCCACAAAACCAGCTTGTTCACAAGGGATCTGCTGATTTGTGAATGCGGATAGTCTAGAATTAATTATGTGCAAAAGGATTTTACTAGCGTGAGACATCAACGATAGTGTGCGGTAGTTTTCACACTTTCTTGTAGATTCCTTCTTGTGGAGAGGGATGACGGCGGATTGTGTCCAGTCCTGTGGCCATTGCCCAGTTTTCCAGACTTTGTTGCACAATCTGTGTATGATGCTGGTACCTTCTGAACCCAGATGCTGGATCATAGCCGCCGATATACCGTCCGGCCCCACCGCTTTGTGCTTCAGCTTTTTTATAGCATTCTGTACCTCCGAAAGTAGTATGGCAGGTTCTTCAGTATGTTCATCCCATCTTCTCTTTGTAGTCGAACCTTTCTCATCACGATATAGGTCGCAGCAGTAACCTCTCCACCTTTCCAGCACGTCCTCCATGTCTGTCAAGGCGTTACCATTTACGTCGTCTACAATGCATGACTTAGGTTTAAAGGTTCCCGTAAGTTGTTTTACCTTTCTGAAGAGGTCCTTAGTATGGCATTGATTAGCATGACCTTCAATCTCATCACATATTCTGTTAATAAACATGTTTTTATCCTTTCTGGTGGATTTCTGTACCTTTTTGTGCAACTGATTGTATCTGGATCGCTTACTGTCAGTGTCAAGGCCTTCACTCTTCATTAGTCTCCTTTCATCGATCAGATCCCACGTTTCTGCACTTATCCACTCCTCTTTTTTACGGACAATTCTATTCAGATCATTACTCTCTTTAACAGCAGCTTTAATAGCCTGTTTCATTAAAACCCAGTCTGCTTCGCTTGAGTCGAATGGATCCCACTCTATTGTTGTGATTTTAGAATCGATTGAGCTCACGAAATGGATTAGAGCCGCATCATTCAGTGAAACCGTTTGGGGGGGTGTACGGCGAATTTTCTTTAAGCGGAGCCTAAAATCAGCAACCAGAAGTTGGTGGTCGCTGCCACAGTCCGCCCCCGGAAGAGTCTTGGCATTGGTGACAGATGATCTCCATCTGGATTTGACTGTGATGTAGTCTATCTGGTTTCTATGACCCGAAGGTGACGTCCAAGTATAAAGCCTTCTGGGATGGTTTTGAAACCATGAATTCATTATTCATATGGTATATGGTATTATATCCTTCTTATGTAACCCTAAAAAATACACTATTAGAGTCAATTTATTAGGTTTATTATTTGTAATCATCATCATCAATCCAAGCCTACCGCAAATTGGGATAAAGCGAATCAGAATTGTTTAAGCCGCCCCAAGATATTCAACATCTTTCATTGAGCGTATAAACACTGTGAAAACCAAAACTTCCAGTGCCCTCGTGGTCCACTTACAAATCAGTTCGGGACTACAATAATGGTACGACGACGATGAGCTCTACACAAAGTCACGACGTGACATGATGTAACTACAGCCGCGTAGATGAGCCTAATAATTTGACCAATCGGCCTTCTCCTTACACTCAGTAACTGAAACTGTAATAGATGAAAAAAAACCGGCCAAGTGCGAGTCGGACTCGCGCACCGAGGGTTCAGTACAAACCTGTAGGTATATAAGTAAAAGTTCATCTATCACGACAATCGAGTCATAAAAATTAATAAAGGGGTGAAAAAGGGGGCAAAGTTTGTATGGGACAACGTGATTCCTTGGTTAATCTACTTAAAATTTTGCATAAACATTCTTTAACAAAATTGATGGAAGATTTTCGTATTTTATTGAAATTCGGCCCCTAACGGGGTTACAAAAGGGGTAGAAAGTTATTTTGCGGATGATTTGTTTCAAAGTTGATATCAATACCTACTCTTTAGTGCTTTTGATTTAAATTACACTTTACTTTGTTTAAAAACTCAATCCGATTTTATTCAAAAAAGGTTGAACTGACATAACAGCTTTGTGCAATACAAAAATTCTATACTTACTTACATACATATAATAAAAATACAACACAACAAGTGGACGATATTTTAAGTAAAAAAACAAGTGAATGAAATTTCGTAGCAAAAATCAAGTTTTCTTTTATTAAAAATACTTGCGGCCATATTTTGATAGGGTACCCTTATCATAAATATGCGTAAAAATTTGGTTTGTAGGTTATACTCGATCCCTACACTTTTTTACGGCCGGATCTTAGGCTATATAGTTAGGTACGGGTAAGTATTACACGATAGAAATAAAAAATAGTAGACTGTGTCATAAGGGAGCAAAACGATATTTTTACGGCGAGGGCGTTTCTTTAAATCACGAACATAGTGAATGTTTCTAGGATAGAATCCCGAACGTAGTGAGGGATTCTAATGTAGAATCATGAACGAAGTGAGGGGTTTAAAGTACGTAGCCCAAGGTAAAAATAATTTTGCGACCGAATGATAGGTACACTCTGCTTTTCATACCTCTCTAAGAGAAAAAAATATTGATGGCATTGTTTGCTTATTTTTTCAATATTTTCCGGTGTTTAACTATCACTGCTACTTGAATTCAGTTTAAAATATAAAAGACACAAACAATTTGATGTTGGAATTCGAAAATTTGGCGTAAAATAAAATGTAAATAATAATTGTGAAAAATAACTATGAGTTTCTGACAGTGTGGCACGACCATCGAACGCTATTCAGCCTTGTCAACCTAATGCGGCGAAAAATGGAACTAATGTTTTGTTATAGTACTTAAGCTACAGTGGCGCCAACCTAAAATGCAAACTTATTTTGCTAATCTCTTTGGCTAAGAATGTTGACGAATATTTTTAATTCTAAATTCAAAACACTTTTATTCGCACTTATAAAAACCCTATCAGAAAAGACTTACTTTGCTCCCTTTTTTTGAGGACCAAAACGTCACTTTTCGAATAGAAGGTATGAAAAATATATTACACAGAAAAAAGTTAATGTAAAAAATCCAAAACCCGACTACAGGCTACCTAAAAAGATGGAAACAAGTGAAGTAGGAAGTAAAGACCATCTGCTGCAAAAAAAGCCCTTACTACAACGTCACTTTTGACGGCTATTTTTATTTACCTTTACCTATTTAGTATTTTGATATTTTTGAGAGGTAATGTGCGATTATTGTTTATATTGTTATAGCGTCCTAGTTTTTTTAATAATCGATGTTATCTAGTAAAGTAACGTATGAAAAATAAAAATGAATATCGAAAATAGTTTCTCATATTTTTTTTGATCTACTCTTTAAATATTTGCACTTAATTTAAAATGACCATGTAGCGTCGAGCTAGTGAAAAATTTGTACTTAAGCTGTTTGTAAAACTCATTGGTACCTAGATGCCAGGATTCGAACCCGAGACCTCACGCATGAGAGGCGGGCTCTTTACCCGCTGGGATATTACTGCTTTAAACATAATATGATATTTCTAGCAGTGCCTCGCGGTTTTACCCACGTAGTTCCCGTTCCCGTGGGAATCCGGAAATAAAATAATAACCTATGTTACTCCCTGATAAGTAGCTTTCTATTGGTGAAATAATTTTTAAAATCTGTTTTGTGGTTTAGGCCTGTTCCAGTGGGAAAATTATAGCCCATGTTACTCCCAGAAAAGGAATCTTTCCACTAACAAAATAATTTTTTAAATCGATCTCTGGGCCCTGTTTTATAAAGCTACAGGTTACAGGCTACAGGAAAAAAAAGCCTGTAGTGCTCCTGTAGTTACAATCTACAAGTAACAGGTGTTTTATAAAGACCCCTGTAATGTTACTATTGTAGCTTATGGGCTTAAAATCTCGACTACAGGCGCAGTTAACAAATCGGAGTACAGCACTATGAATCAACCGCAAAAATTTAAAAAAATGACGGAATCGACACCTGTTTTTTTGCCGCCTTAACATATTAATATCTATACATATAATAAGACTCTAACGGGGCCGTGTCTGTACATATATTTTTTGAAAATTTTAACAGTAGTATATATAGTTATCGATGTAGATACCAAAATAGCAATTTTTGAAATTTTTGTCTGTCTGTCTGTCTGGTTGTACACGCATCACGCAAAAACTACTGGACGGATTTTAATGAAATTTAGTATGGATATAACTGAGTACCCGGGTCAACGTCTAGGGTAGGTACTTTTTATTCCAGGAAAATATCTCATTCTCACGAGAAAATAGAAAAACTGGTCAATAAGAGAAATACGTAGTCGTACTACTCCGAAACGATGACACCTAGAAACTTGAAACATGGTGTGTAGGTCTTATATGTCATAGGCAACCACTATGAAGGGATTTTCCGTAATTCCCACGGGAACGGGAATAAACTGGATCCGCACGGGCAACGCCGCTGGGCACCCGCTAGTTGAACATAATAAAAACAGATGTTTGTTTATTTACTTGTATTTCTATGGTTTATTTACGTAGTTATAGAAAGAAATCACATTATTTTCTCTAAAATTAATACAAAGTTGCTCTTTCGGTGTAAGAGGTTGTAGATTTTTTCTGCACGTCTCTCTTTTTATATCTCCTCCAATATGCTCCAAAACATATTGCATTTGAGCATTCTAAATTTCTTATTGAAGGTGAAAATCGTTTGCGGGTTCATATTGGGTCTGACGGCGAAATTTCTTGGCCATCGTCTTCTTGGATGTTGACCACCATCCTCAGAGACCGAGTCTGAGCTCCTAACACGCAACATCACTCAAAATATTCGAATTAACAAACAACAAAACATAAGTCAATTTATTAAACTTCCTCCTGTAACTAAATTACCTACGTCTAAAGACCTGTAGAAATGTTTACAAGTTTTTCTTTTTTAATTTTTTTTACAATTGTATTTCACAAGTTTTTCCTTAAACACCTGTAAATAGGTTGAATCACGCTCGACTAAGCATTAAATTGCCTAGATATTCACCGGGTACTCAGCTATCACCACACCAAATTTCATCAAAATTCGCCCAGTAGTTTTTGCGTCATGCGTGCACGGACAGACAGGCAGACAAAACTTTCCAAAATGGTTGTTTTGATATCTACATAGATTTATAACTATCTACACTACCGCTTAAATTAAAAAAAAATATTATATGTACTTTTATTATATGTAATGTATATAATTTTTACATAATTTTTGTATTGCATAAAGCTGTTATGTGAGTTCAACCTTTTTTGAATAAAATCGGATTGAGTTTTTAAACAAAGTAAAGTGTAATTTAAATCAAAAGCACTAAAGAGTAGGTATTGATATCAACTTTGAAACAAATCATCCGCAAAATAACTTTCTACCCCTTTGTAACCCCGTTAGGGGCCGAATTTCAATAAAATACGAAAATCTTCCATCAATTTTGTTAAAGAATGTTTATGCAAAATTTTAAGTAGATTGACCAAGGAATCACGTTGTCCCATACAAACCTTGCCCCCTTTTTTCACCCCTTTATTAATTTTTATGACTCGATTGTCGTGATAGGTGAACTTTTACTTATATACCTACAGGTTTGTACTGAACCCTCGGTGCGCGATTCCGACTCGCACTTGGCCGGTTTTTTTTTCATCTATTCAGTTTCAGTTAATGAGTGTAAGGAGAAGGCCGATTGGTCAAATTATTAGGCTCATCTACTCGGCTGTAGTTACATCATGTCACGTCGTGACTTTGTGTAGAGCTCATCGTCGCGTCGTGCCATTATTGTAGTCCCGAACTGATTTGTAAGTGGACCACGAGGGCACTGGAAGTTTTGGTTTTCGCAGTGTTTATACGTTCAATGAAAGATGTTGAATATCTTGGGGCGGCTTAAACAATTCTGATTCGCTTTATCCCAATTTTCGTTAGGCTCGGATTGATGATGATGATTACAAATAATAAACCTAATAAATTGACTCTAATAGCAGAGACCAGTTTAAAATAGTGTAGTTTTTAGGGTTACATAAGAAGGATACCAACGGGCCTTAATTATTAAACTTCCGCTATCCGCCCTTTGTTGTCTCGTCTGTCTGTCTGTCAATGAAGCGTATTTTTCACATTCGTGTGCGACTCGCAGTTCTCCGTTTTTAGGGTTCCTTACCCAAAAGGTAAAACGGGGCCCTATTGCTAAGACTCCGCTGTCCGTCCGTCTGTCTGTCTGTATCTCATGAACCATGATAGTAAGACAGTTGAAATTTTCACAGATTGGATTTACGAGTATGTTGCCGGTATAACAACAAATACTAAAAAACTGAATAAAATATATATTTAAGGGGGCTCCCATACAACAAATGTGATTTTTTTGCCGTTTTTACAGATAATGCTAGGGAACCCTTCGTGCGCGAGTCCGACTCGCACTTGACCGGCTTTATTTTTATTTATTGTTTAAGTAGATTAGCAGACAGTTGGAAAGTGTCACTTCCGAAGGTGATGGGTCGGTGCGGGAGACGTGCTCTTCGCTTAATTGTGGGGATTATCACAAATCCGCTGGCACCGCTGTGCGCCGATCGTCGTCACCGCACTTGCCTATCGATCACTCTTTGACGGCTGCAATGGCGACAGTAGGTACGAGTCACTGGCCTTGGCTGTAGCAAAGAGATGGAATGAAGAGTTGAACTCAGTGGCGTAGCTATCATAGGGCAAGGTGGTGCAGTGCACCGGGGCCCTCGAGCTCAAGGGGCCCTCTAGCCTCAGCTTCGAAAAAAAATGAAAAATTTAAAAAATTGAAAAAAAATTCTTGTGAGCAGGCTCGAGCCTCAAGTCTCGAGGCCTGCTCACAAGATTTTTGTTTCAATTTCTATTTTTTTTTTATTTAAATCAACATCACCAATGATAAAACTCCTTAAATTTAACATTTTCAACACATGCGCAAAGCGTCCTCGATAAGCATGTGCTGTTTGTTGTTATCGTTATTTCAGTTATAGGTATAGTAGTTTGGATGATTACGCCCGTAGCAGTAGCAGTAGTAGGTATACGGTTAGCGTTGTGCTGCAACGCTAACCGTATACCTACTACTGCTACTATAGATTATACGGTTAGCGTTGTTCTGTAAGTTGCAGCACAACGCTAACCGTATAATCTATAATAGCACGGCGGGACCATAGACCTACCATACCATACCATAGACACACGGGACACAAAACGTCGTCGTTCTCGCCTACAGTACTTTTTTCACAAACCAGGAACTTTTTACCTTGGCACGTGAAACTGTAACGTCAGTGTACTCAGTATGATTTGAGCGTCCGTAATAACAACAGCTTGTTAAAATGACTAAATGCGGTGTATTGTTCTGCAAAAACTACAGCAATCGAACACCTAATGTTTTTTTTCACCAATAAGTACAATTTTGTTTTATTTTAGTGATTTTTTTTGCTAAAATCAATAAAATTCGGTATAAAATTGCCAAATAAAACGATAAATTTAAAAATACTCATTAAAGAATGCACTGTAATGAAAAATCTGTTTTTTTAGAACTAGTCGGATTATACCGGTCAATGTTTCATTCGTTCATTACATTTCACATCAATTATAGCCTGCGCAGACGAAACACTTTTGTCCCCGTATTTTTTTGTCCGCCAAAATAGATCGCTTACAACTGCATCGAGTAACGCACACGAAGGATTAAAAGTATAGCGTACAAAAAGTCCCCCGAATAATCGCGGACACCGAGGGGCGGGACAGGAAAAAAATTACGCGGCAGTCCCTGAAAAAATAGAACTAACGTGACTAGGCGCTGCAACGCACACGGCACACTTTAGTCTTCGCTGCGCGCTCGATAGGGATGTGACATTGATCCAAAAAAATTACGATTTTTTTTTTGATAATTAATGGATTTTTGAAAAATGATTCATTTTCTTAAAAATAATCGATATTTAAAAACCGATTACCTTTACGAAAAATAAATACCAATTTATATGAAAAATTATCATTTAAGGATTTAATGTCGAATTAGGAAAAAACTAAATATGGTATTTTTTGCTTATTTATTATTATTAACCAATTAATAACAACAATTCTTTCTTCTGGACCAATGCACATCCTCATCATTATCAGAATAACTTTTAGAGGGTTTCACAATTGAGAACAACCCTTCAAAAGTTCCAACCGACGTTTTATAATATTTGAAGAATCTTTTTGGATATTGTTTCAGTCATAGCAAAAAATTCTAAATTTATCTTTTCAACTGAGCATGCTTCGCATGGAAATATCCATTCATTAATCGATCTGATATAAAGGGATGGACTCAGTATTCATTTTTAAAACTACTCTTTTTCTTAAACTTCATGTAAATTATAACACAACGTAACCTCAGAATATTCGCTTCCATAGCGTGCGCCTCTCTAAATTTTCGTGGGACAAATGATCGAACACCGTGTGTGTTGAGTCCGCGGCAAATTTTTAACGATTCGGAGGACTTTGTCCTCCGGGGACTATTAGTGATTGCCGTTATTGATAAAAAGATATCGATATAAACGAATGAAGTATTATGGACTTATTATACAAAATTAAATTATGTATACTGTAAGAAAATGTATTCGATTTTTAAATACCGACAATATGTAATCTATTTTATCAATTAGTCAGGTCAATATACCTAGACATTTAAAATATAGAAACTTCCCAAAGAGCCAAATTTTGGAGGGAAAAATTTTATATCAATAAGTTCAAACTACGCGGAAAGAGGGGAGGAGGGCCCGATTCTCTCCCTATGCACCAGGGCCCTTGCCCCCCTAGCTACGCCACTGGTTGAACTCTAGGAATTAAATAATACATTTTACTGTTTCTCATACTAAGTAGAGAATAACAGAACATTCAACTATTTTATACAAACTTCCGGCAATTGTAATTTTAATAATGAATATCAAACAATATTTACGCACTTCTTCGATCTATTTAAAAATAAAAATGTTCGTTGGCAAGCTTGACTAAGGCTGGCAGATTTTGTATTTTTTTTATGTCCTTTATCGTCGGAGGTAAAAAAACATGTGAATGAAATTTCGTCCCAAAAATCAAGTTTTTTTTTTATTAAAAATACTTGCGGCCATATTTCGATAGGGGCACCCTTATAGATATATATTCTCCTAATCATAAATATGCGTAAAAAAATTAGTTTGTAGCTTATACTCGATCCCTACACTTTTTTGCGGTGGGATCACGTACTTGATTTTAGCCATAGGAATTAATGAATAGCACACTCGTAGTTATAAGTATTTCTACACGATATGATGTGTAGCAGAGATTTACTTCTGAGAGTTCCACGCCACACTACTGACTTTTACAGCTACTCATTCACGGTCCAGGCTGTAAGGCTGTAGAATGGTCTGCCCTTGTCTATAAGGAGTGCTGAATCACTGCCTATTTTTAAAATCAGATTAAAGATTCATTGCCTCGGATTGGAATCATCTTAATAATAAATCATATCTTGTGTGTATATAATGTATATTATGTATATATATATATAAATATATATTCATGTAATTATAATATGCTATGGTATCTATATATTTACTTTATATGTAATCTACGTAACTACCTACTGTGTATTTTATTTTTATATATTTATAAAAAACGGTTTATGTTTATAAGTATCTATACCTTAATCCATTGGTAACTTTAGTGCACCACCTACCTTCATCTGTTTATCTCAGTTACATCCATCCTAAGGTTGTCTGAAAGAAATCGCTTAAAGCGATAAGACCGCCCATTGTACTTTTTTATCATTGTGTCACTTGTTGCATATTTTTATTGGTGTACAATAAAGAGTTGTTACTTACTTACTTACTATCTCAATATAGAGGAAAAATATGTCTACAACGTGTTTGTATCCTGAAGTTGAACAAAGAGTAAACGAAGTAGGCTCTTGAACTCAAATAGTCTCGAGCGTGGGATATAAAACAATTTGTAGAAAAGTATGGCGCGTCGAAACGAGTAGGGCGGCGTAGTAGAGGTCTCGCGGGAGTCGTATCTCCCCAAAGCAGACACTCCTTTTCTTTCTAGAAGATTGACACCATAGGATTCGTGAGATATTCACTAATTAGGTAGTAAGCACCTAAAGAAAATTCCAATATAATATAGAAAAATATAAATACAATCTAGACATATTAGGTTATATATTAGGTTAGTACCTAGGTACATACCTTCTAGGTAGTAGGATAAATTTGTACAAATATTTTGTACAAATTTATTGTATTTATTTACATAAATTTATTATGTATTTTATTTTTATTCTGTCGGTAGGTAATAATAATTACACTTAGAACAGTCAATAGTCTAATAACAAGGCAAGATTGGCTAAATGTAAACAGCAGCCCATCTCCACCGACGAGTTGCTGGTTCCAAATGCAGTACCCCGAGAAGAGCCAGCAGGAAACTCAAGGGCAGCTCTTTTTAATCACATGTCCAAATACATAGTAAGTAAGTAAGTAACAACTCTTTATTGTACACTAATAAAAATATGCAACAAGTGACACAGTCCTAAAAAAAGTACAATGGCCGGTCATATCGCTTTAAGCGATTTTTTCCTGACAACTAGGATGGATGTAACTGAGATAAACAGATGAAGGTAGGTGGTGCACTAAAGTTAACGATGGATTATGGTAGATACTTAGGTACCTATATCTATATACATAAACCGCTTCCTATAACTATATAAAAAAATTGATACACAGTACATACATAGATAATATATAAAGTAAATATATTGATAGGTACCATAGCATATTATAATTACATTAATATAGATACATTATATACACACTTTATTTGATTTATTATTAAGAAGATTCCAAGCCAAGGTAATAGATCTGTTTTTGAAAATTGGCAGTGATTCAGCACTCCTTATGGCCAGGTGAAGACCATTCCATAACATGCACAGTGAATGAAAAGCTGTAAAAGTATGTATAATAGTGTGGCGTGGAACACGCAGTAGCAAATCTCTGCTTTGACGCCAGGCCCGACTGAAGTCGCACTGCTGCTGAAAACGCTCATTCAAGTACGAAGGGGTTGATGGAATGAATAGCACTGAGTAAAGATGGGCGAGAATATGGGGATCCCGGCGGCGGCGAATAGGAAGCCATTTGAGTTGCTTGCGAAATTAGGAGACGTGGTCATATTTGCGAAGACCAAATATGAACCTTACTATGCAGAAGTTTTGGAGACGTTCAAGCTTATCAAGTTGGACTTCAGTTACTTAAATCAGGATAAGAGGCGTCGGCGTAATCAAGTATGGGCAACAGAAAGGATCGTGCAAGCGAAATTTTTGTGGCAGTGGGTAGAAAATTGCGAAGCCTTCTAAGGGGTGCTGATGCAGCAAAAAAAATTCTGCTAATTTCCGCTAGCTGAGGGCCCCAAGACATTCTCCTGTCCGTAAGCAGTCCTAGATTTTTTAATTGGTCACAGAAAGGAATGTGGACGCCATCGAAACTGACATGCGGTAGGGAGTCCCAATCTACCTACACTAGCTATGAGTCTTGAGCTACCAAGGATGACAGACTGTGTCTTAGTATGATTCACTTTTACACCATAACGATTAACTACCATAGCTGCATACTTAGATAGGCACTTTTTAAAATAAGTCACTTAAATGAAGTTGTGCACTTTTTTTGGATGTGCGCTGTGAGTAAGTAACAACTTTTTATTGTACTTATTTTAAATAAGTACAATAGGTGGTCTTACCGATTTATGCGATATCTTCCAGACAACCTTAGTATGGATGTACTAGCGCGGCTGGCACTTACTTAAGAATAGGACGGCTATACATATCAGAGAACGAATTTGCACCATAGTCGAATCAGTAGTTCCAGATATTACCGCTTGCGAGCACAAGTAGATAAGTAGTAGGTATATTTGACGTAGGAAGTCTACATGAGAGGCAAAACTCTTGGAAACTTTTAAACTTAAAGCGAACTTTCTTTCCAAAATAAACATGATAATTATCAACATCTCAATACTTGTATTACTGGAGGTATTCAGTATTTTCCAGTTCCCAACAACCAGTGTAAATAAAATACTACAATGTCTCGTTGTGCGTGTTTACTCAGTTTGTGTATCATGACATCGTCACAAAGCTTGGTACTACACACTAACAAAGATTTTTATATTTAACATCATTGCACACTAACTACTAAACCTTATAAGCCTATAGGTACATACATACTCTACTCACCTCAACCAAACCATGTAGGTATTTGCTTCCACCTTTGAGTGTTCGTTCAAGAATAGAAGTCACGTACCTATTTGGAGCACGACTTTCCAAACGTTATAATCTCCCAGGAAAAAAAGGAGTACCTAGGTAAAAAGAAATGGGAACTTATATTCGGAAATAAAACAATCCTACATTATGCCATAGTCAATTCACCGACACAAGACGCGTGTCCTGTATACTAATGTTATGCTTGTTGAGTGCAGGCTTATACACAAACGTTTCTTCTGTATTTTACATAACAGACCCTCCCACGGAATAACGGGGCAGGGTTTAAAAAAATGGAGAGAAAGGACCAGGGTTTATGAAAATAAAAACATTATTTTGATTTCCTCTGCGACCCTATTGTAAATGCATTATACCTATTGTACCTTATAGTTACAAAGTATTACTTTTTAATTGCAGATGATGCTTTTAATAATGTTTTAATTCTTACAAGTTCACGGTTTGACCATATTACGGGGAGTTGTAAGTACCTAGTATGATGTTTTTTATTTTGAAAATTAACATCAGTAGGTATCTATTTCGCTAAAACTACGAGTATCATAACATCATAATAGCTTCACCATTTTCATCGACGTTCTATATTTCCTTTTTTTTACGCAGTTACATTAGGTATTCTATAATGGTAAGTACCTACCTACTTACTTACAAATTTAAATTGGGCTTTGCCCTGGTCTGTGGCTTTGCCTCCGGTTGAGGCATTAGAAGAGATGTGATATCTCTAGGTAGAACGTAGGA
This sequence comes from Ethmia dodecea, assembly GCA_963855545.1. Taxonomy (NCBI): domain Eukaryota; kingdom Metazoa; phylum Arthropoda; class Insecta; order Lepidoptera; family Depressariidae; genus Ethmia; species Ethmia dodecea. The sequence continues at coordinate 7,669,316 of OY979449.1, forward strand.
CTAAATTGTATTGTATTGTGTGTTAAATTACTTACGTGATCCTTTAAATTATAGATTTTTTCTATAATTACTTGTTCAGTTAGATGTACTTATGTTTAACTGTCATAAAAATGTTTTACATTACGGTTCGTGTTTTGAATTTCGGAATTTGAGATGCTCCCGGACAAGAGGAAACGCGGCAAACATAATAAACTTACTTAAACACACATACAAACTACTGAGATCACGACCTCCCTCAATATTTGTACTGAACTACGACTTCAATTTACTGATCTTAAACGGTAAAGACTCAACAGTGTCAATAGGTATATTACTTACAGGAATCAGTGGTAATATCCCTGGTACCTAGGTACCTATATTGTAAGTAGGTATATTCAGGTAGAACTCGGTAGAAGGTAGGTACCTACCTACCTACTTCCTAGCACCATCGTTCTTCTTCTTCAATCAATTAAATATTTTTCAACACACTTGCTCATAAAGTGGCTCTAATTTCACTGCAATTAGGCACATAATGACACCTATAATCAAACTGAGACTTTTTGTTTGCTATTATTCACTAGTGAGTTATAGATTTTTTTTTTCAATTTTGTTGCTAGAGTTGCTTTGTTCTTAAAAAAGTTTCGATACAAAAAAGATCGTATTCAATCGTACTAATAAATTAATACACAAATATGGCTTGCTCATTTCATGCAACTTCGTATTTAAATAGATCATTTCAACTTGTACGTGTTTAATAAACAAAACTTTCACTCAAATATAACTTTGGTTTTCTCTGTAAAAACTTTAAATACCCCATTTTGTACGTGGCTAAAACGCTATCCACGACAAACCAAAGAAAAAGAAACCTAATTTTTTTAGTCCATGGCCGATCGCCATTGTAAGATGCGAGCGCATAGGAAAACGAGGCTGTATGGGCCTAGATCCTTTTGCCTTTTCCAAATTATATAAATAAAAAATTGGAAAACCAATTAATTTTCCCCGCCATTGCGAATGATTATTTTAAAATGATTTTTTAGTATTATTTATTCACAAGTGTGTTGAAAAACGTCGTATGATACACGTGTGTATTGATGATTACCGTCCTCGGCTCTCTTATGACCCTCGCCTACGGCTCGGGTCTCAATGGCGCCTCAGCGGTAATCACCAACTTTACTCACTTGTACCATAATGTACTATTAAATAGAGATGCTCACGGTTTTTCTTCACGGCTCATCAAAATCCGTTGCGTAGTTTTAAGCTACATTTGTTCTTGAACTTCGGCCAGCTGACATAACATGTCGACGATTTAGGCCATACAAGAACCCTTCTAGCACAGATTAGAGAATAGTTACTTCTTCTAGTGAAGAAGAGAGAACAGAATCCTATTCAAAAACTAACATGTATTCGGCTTCTTTATTAAAATTAGTTATAAAAATAGAAGTTTACTCACCTGTTATTTGTAAAATGCTACCAAAATTGACAATTCTTATCGAGTGCACATTAGGTATGCAGCGCACGTGGCATTATATTCAAGGTCACGAAGAGACCTTCAAACTGTAGGCGGTATCGCTGAAAATGCCTCTGCGGCGTCCCTGAGCATAATACATTCATAACATTCGGTCGGGGGCAGATTCCATCGGCGCGAGGGGCTTTGTCCCTGTCCTCACGCCATTAGTAGAAACGCTATATGCATATTTATAACCTGCTGTGAACTCACCCTTATCCTTCTCTTATTGGAAAAGTTTTCCTTATTGTCAGATAGTAATATTTCTGGTCCAGGGACTGGGACTAAATTAATCAAAGAAAGAATACTATTCTCAACCGACTTCAAAAAAATAAGAGGTTCTCAATTCGACTCTATGTTTTTTTTGTATGTATGTTATGCGATTACTGCGCTAATTATGAACTGATTTTGAAAATCCTTTTTTTGTTCGTAGATTATACTTCAGAGGACAGACATTTAAATTTAATCGGAATCGTTAGAGAAGTTTTTTAAAATCAATAAAAATTTTATACATAAATGATGTTTTTAGTGCAATTTATATATTTATTTAACTTCATGTACCAAGAAAATGTACACATGGCGAACATAATGCCTAAAGGCATTATCTACCAGTCAACCATTAGGCTAATATAAGCAGAAATAATTTGGCGGAATTGGCCGCAAATATTAATCAAGGAAACATAACATTACGGTAAATTTGTTGAAGTCGGGTTTTAACTCTTTTAGAGTTGTTTGTTATAGCAATGCCATGATCATAAATTATAAAATACACCGAGACGCAATTGTACGAAATGTATAGAAACAGTACGCGGTCTTACGGCTTGTCTGATCCTTGAACCTGGAGTAGGTTCCATCCATACTGTGGATGGCCATAATCACATCAAATCCACACCATACCATGGCGGAGAACTAAGATTCGAATCTACAAAAATATAACTATGGTGTCTCTGAGTGAATTATTATTTGCGAAGTTATACTACGATAAGAGAAGTCTTTTCAATACCTCATTAATGTCAATGTCTCAAACAACTGTTGCCTCGGCAAGGTGAAAATAATATTTGCCTTTAAAATGCTGCAGAAAATAACTTTTCAATTCAATAAACAAGTCAATCGGCTAGCACGACCGTATCTACAGTTTCTAATTCTTCATTAATATTCAAGATAATTAGAGCAATTAATTTCAGGTACATTGTAACTATTGAGGTCGCGCTTTGTTACACCATTTGAGAGTTCAGTTATTGCAAGAACGTTAGCACAACACGAATTACCATTTTGCTAACACAGATTTTTATACAAATATTTAAAACTGTAGTTTTCACATATGTGTGAGTAATGTTGATTGAAATAAAAAAATATATATCCGCCGTCGCATTTCGTTTATTGTATGAAAATAAAACAGTCACTTAATAAAATTTCTAATCAGTAAAAACAGTAATTGATGGCAAACATATTTTTGTTGGAATAAAATCATTTAGAATTTTCATACTAATAATAGATTTAAGTTTATATTCTCATTACAATGAATGCGACCTATCCTCTATATAATTAAAGATGATTATGATGATGGTGGTGATGATGAATGAAGAGAAATGGCGCCACCTGATTTCTCAGTAGGTGTTACATATTATCGTATCCCTCGTTTATAGTAATGCGAGTGTAAAATGCTGCTCGAAATGAAGTGATCTGCTTATTTGAGATACAAACAAAACTGGGGAACTTAGGCCTACCTAACTCAAAAAATGTTATCATCAAAATGTATTTGCTCCTTTATCTTAAAGTTCTTTTTGAACGGTCATCGGCGCACGGCCCAAAATCGTGCGGCTCAAAAAATTCTATCGCTGGAGGCGGCGGATGGCATGAATTTACTTTATGAGTCCCTTGGCCTTAAACAGGTCCCGCATTAGGCCCTTCAGGTAGCGGATCTCGCGTTGCAGGTCCGAGCACTTGTCGCCGAGCTCAGAGTGACGCTGGCGCAGCGACTGCTCCTCGGTGAGCAACACCTCGATCTCGGCCTTCTTCTTCTGTCGGTAGCGCGTGGCAGCGTTCTTGTTCTGCTCCTTCTTGCGCGAGCGGCGGTCGTCGACGGACCGCGAGTACGGCTTGGGGCGCGAGGGGGCGGACCACTCCTCGTCGGTGGAGGAGCGCGGGGACGATGGCGGGGAGGAGCGGGGCGAGGCACTGGGGCTGTCCGGCGGCTGCGGGGAAGAGAGTTCGGCGGCGCGGTAGCGGACTAGCTCCTCGACGGCCTGCAGGTCGCTGTCGTAAAGTGCGGGCTCAGCGGCGGCCTGAGCGGGTGGGACTGCGGCCCACGGCTCCTGCACGAGCGGCGCGCACTGGGCCTGCTGCACGTAGCTCAGCAGCAGCTGGGTGGCGGGCCCGGGCGGGCTCTGCGGCGGAGTCAAGTGCGTCAGCTCCACTGCCCCGTACACGGTCTCGAACTCGCGCAGCAGCTCCTCAGTGGGCTGCGGCACTACGTACGGGCCGGTCGGCACCGGCGGCAGGTCGACGCGCTCCGGCACATGAGGAATGTTCTCGAAGATGGGTAGTTCCACCTTCTCCTCCAGCCAGTTCGAGAAAATGTTTTCTGTGAATAAATAAAAAATATTATGTACTTATACTATTAAATTGTATTACATACAGTAAAACAATGTCGCTTTCTGTGTCTGTTTGTGCGGGAAGTTTAGGTACATATACAACATGTAACAGAATAAGCGCAATTCCTGAAATTGGTTTGTTCAGTATCGACTACTTATTCGATTTCAGCTATTTTTAATATGTGGTAAATTTTTCCCAAAAATGAATTAGTGTAGCTGAATTTAGTGCTTTCTATGGAAACCGTGCTATTATTAATAGATATTTAAGAAAATTGGTTAGTCACAACTAAAGTTCGATTGCACCTTTTTTTTATATTAATATACTAATTGGGGTGTATAAGGAATTGCGCTTTTTCTGTTACGCGTTGTATAAACAAATTTAACCGCTGCCAAACCAAGGCGAGTCGCTACTTCTAATATATTCAAACTGAGTGGGAGGTTATAAGAACGCGATGAAATATTTTTTGGAGGGAATACTTATTCCGAAATATACACACAAATTATATTCTTTTTCGTTTATTACTGCTTACTAGTTGCGATAACGGCAAGACGCGAGTCGCGAGCCTTTATTGTACATATCAACAATTGTTTTATAAAGGTGAGGGCAGACAGAGGTCACGCGAGTTGGTATCACAAGATTACTAAATATTAAACAATAATGTCAAAGTATAATAATTAATAAGGTAACCTAAATGTTCGACTCTAACAGTAAAATGTCAAATTGAGATCAATATTTTTCACCCTTTGTAGTACCTATATAGTAAGGCGACGATTTGTTGTATAATACGAACCGAATCGTTTTAGAATGAATAAATAATCTTAGCATAACTTAGTTATTCATTTTGTAGCAAGTAAGTCCGCAGCGACGTGGACAAAGATGCGAGGCGCCCTGAGCTCGATTAACACGATCTCATGTTGCACGCTCGGGCATCAGCCATTGTTCACCTCGATCTTTCTCATTGTGGTAGCATAATTGCTCTATTTAACAGATATTCGAAACGAACGTTGATAAATCCGTTGAATTGGATACATTTAGAAAAATGGCAAGTAAAGTATGTTACTTTTCTTGACCAAACTTTCTTGTGGCTGATTTCTTTTGATTTTGTTTTTAAAGAAGCTTGTATACATGGTTTTCTGTCTCATAAACTAAATAAATTTATTATAACATTCCAGATACTTATACCAAACATGCAAGATTTGACAAACAATAATCTTTAGAGCTGTGTTCGACTGTTGTCTCACTTTATAAAGATTTTAATTGAAATTTTGTCGATAGCTGGTTTCAAATTTGTGTTTCCGATAAAAGAAAAATACCCTGTCCATATTTATATATTTAAGGAAATAATTTTAAGAATGCATGATAGGAAAAGTATCTACTAGCTAAAACGCATTCTTGCAAAATATATACTAGTAAAGCTTACGATGTATCATTAACTATGTCAAAGCTACATGATCATCGTTACTCAAATAACCAGTGTTTATTTTTATGGGACACAAGCGTATGTAGGTGGAGAGTCTTCAACATTCAATTGAAAATAAATTGGTAAGATTGGCGTCTCGACTGTTAATGTGATGGAGAAATTCCTCTTTTAAATTTTTCTTTTACCACGTGGCGTCAGATTTAAACTATAGTTATGACCAAAGTCCTCTTTCCTTATAGTTTCGAGATGGCGACAAGTATATGTTAAATGACTGCAACGTTCTGACCCCTGATAAACTTGGGCAATCTAAGAGTTCGGTGACACCGCGCCCTCGATAGCAAACTCGAGATAATTCCTTCAACCTACGTCAGCGATAGTTAAGGGTTTTTCAACGCTCGTTAAAAAAGCAATTAGTGTTCTTGTTCATTAGTTTATTCAGATTTTATCTAAAGCACGACCGTTACCGTGCTCTTATTTTTAGCCGATTATTTTCGGGTGTATGTGAATCGGTTTCTTCGGCGCCTCCTAATAGCCTAAACAAGTTGATAGATTTTAATAAATGGGGTGTCGTTGGATAGTCTTTATTGTGTAAGTACTACTAGCTGGGTGACATCATAAACAAAAACAATATGGCGGAATTGTGACCTCACCGGTTTGACGGATTTTAAAGTGCAAGGTGTCGCTAAATTTATCTTTATCTCCTAAGGATCGAGCTCAGCGGTCATGTAGAAAGAACAACAGATATCAACCTCTAAGAAGTCGGCTGACACTTGAGAGGACTATAGGTTAAATTTTTTACAAGACTGCACCAAAAAGATGCTAATATTTTTAAAACCAGTGTCTTTTACAAGCAGTCGGATTCTTTAGTTTTGTCGACATAATCCTTATTCGTAGGTTTTGCAAATAAATGTTATTCCAATCGAAGACTTTAAAAATACTTCTGTGAAAACAATTCAATCTAATTCGGCAATATAATTAATTATTTCCTGTTTGCAACACCTTACTCAATAGTATGTACCTATACGTACCTACATAATGAAATGTTATTAGGCAAAAACGGTCAAGGAGATCAAAGTAAAAAGAACCTTTGTCACGTATAGGGATCGTGACAAATGTCTATTTGTCCTCCATTCGAAAAATGCTAGTAGGTTGTATCTGTATCAATATGGAGGAATGGAAACAAGTGGTCAATAAGTTGCTTTAATTATTGGGCGAGCAGTAGCCGAGGTCGGCTTCTGCGCGAACTGGTTATCAGTTCTCCGCGACCCGAGTCACCAGTGACTGAACAGGATATTTTACACTTTTAAACAAATATATTTCACCACTGATTTTCATACTGCGACTAAAATCTACTGTAACTAACAGTCAAGTCAGCAACAAATGCATACCCGCTCACTATAGCATTCATAAGTAGATACTTATTATCAGTTTAAATAATGTATTAACTGGTATATTGATAGGTACACTTAGTAGGTACTAGGTGCCCCCGTAAAGTCTATTAATGTATTTTCTTAGTAATATAAATGTTAAAGACCTGGGCATTTCGCTAATGTTTTGGACCACAAGCTAAGCCAGCTAGGGCGCATTATTGCGCCAGCCACGTGGACTCCATAACATTTATGCATGATTTAATATGAAATGAACCTAAACAAGTATATCGCAATCATTGCTAAATATGCGGATTAAAACTTCAATTACTAAACCGATTCCCGTTTAGTTACTGCGTAATGAATAACATTCTTATCTATATTCCTTTGTAGGATTTATAACCAATGGTCATTTTTTAACTAAAATGTCATTACACTGGTCGTGGACTCTTAAACATTAAGATAGCAGCGATAACTCTTTGAGAGAAGGGTACTTTGTGGACTGTAACGGCATAGTTAACTATAATTGGAAATATCGATATGGCAAATAAACATAAACAAGTTTGTTGCGCAGTATCATGATTGCTCCAATTCGAAACGCTATTGCACTGCCTTGTTCACCCAAATGAAAGGGCGTGAAAGAGCCAACGGTAGTTAGTTACTGGGCGTTGAAAGTAGTTTATATTAAAGCATAAACAGCTAGCTAGCCCCAAAAATAAGCGCTACTGGAGCATTCGAACCTTGAGATCGCTTCACGCCAGAGTACCTTTCGATAAATCAAAACAAACAACCAGCGAACCACAAACAGCTCAATACCACGTACCAACATACAGATCAGCAAGTGCCATCACGATGTCCAAAGTCTTCGAGAATACGCTTTTCAAATCCACAAAAAATGTCCTCTTAATTAACTGCTACAATACAGTGCTAAGAATAATTTTAATACGATTATTATATAGGCAGTGTTTTAGTGAGAGTCCTTGTGGTCAGCGATGGTCGTCGTGGAAGTCCTGGGGTAGCCGGGGGAGGCCTAACGTCTTTTGACGAGCTTCTGTGAGTTAAAAACAATCTCCTTGTTCCAAATGCAGCGATACTGGCACTTCATTCTAACGGTGTCCAGGAGGCGCATCGACGGCGGCAGGCATAGGTCGCGAGTCGAGCGCGAACGCCCGTAATGCGCTTTTTTACTCGAATTTATTGTCACGAACGGGAAATTACAAGAGAGCACTGCAAACGCGGCGCGGTACACGGTACTACTGCGCGCGCGCCGAGCTGATGACGTAGGGCCGATGGCGGACACGCATTGCCCCACCACTGCTCCTCCACCAGATACATAAGAACGCTACAGGACGCTGCGTTCGTACATTCACAATGCCACTGCATCTGAATTCATCTGATGAGATCATTAAAGGTTAGCCATGGAAGTTGACAGAACCATAGCGCGCTTTTGATAATATATTTTTGTCTTCTTTTCCTCAAACAATGTCGCATTATAAACAAGGTGTGATTTGTTTTTTCGAATACTATCTATATCATGTCTCTTAAATAACTACGCATTTTAATTATTCGTAAATGTGCCTACATATCTTTTAAAGACATTTTAATGACAAACATATTTTATTGCTGAATGCTCTTTTCGCGACCAGGCAAAAGTATAGGATGTAAATATGTCGAATATCGGATTAATAGATATCCGCGCCACCACTGTCCAATACACGCACATTTTATTCTGCAATCGCAGAAAAAAAATCATAATTTTCCCCTTCCTATAAATACTGTTTAAATTATAATAATAAATAAATCCTAACTAGGCAGAGCATGTATGCATGGGTACTAAACAACTGATAAACATACTTAAATAAATATTAAACACCCTGTCATATCATGCACACAAATGTTGGCCCCGGGCGGGGATCAAACCCGCGACCTCCGGGTCACTACCAACTGAGCCGACAGGCTCGTTTGTTAGTACGTTGGGAGTAATATCTAGAAATACTGAACCGATTAAAAAATATCATTCAGTAATAGCTCCATTATCCCTGACTAATTGTGATGTATGGAGGGAACTTTATTTTATTATTGTACAGTAATATATTTCTACTTTAGTTTCCTTTGTCTCGCAATATACGCTGTTAAGTGAAGACGTGTTTCATTTGCTCTGGTATATTCTTAATCTAGATTGAGTGTCGATGACTAGATTTTTCTCTGGTAGAGGCTTTCATTTTGCGAAACCGAAGCATAGCGTTGGCGGATTGCTAGTATGATATAACACAAATCTTTGCCTATAAAATCTGGTGTTACTCCCAAGAATACAGGTTAAACTGAAAACCTCTCCAATTTTTTGTAGACGGTTAAAAAAAAGAAATTATCGCTAGATATTATAATAACAACACAGAGCTATTTTTAAACTTAGACACTGTTAAAACCGATGTTGACAGCATTTTTATCAAAAAAGTGACAGGGTTTAATTAGCCAGAGTATAACTTTCAACACGGTTTTGTGGAAAGACCGTAAGATGCATTTGCTATCACTTTTAGTTCCGACTTTCGCCACATGACTTAAGTGGCGCAGACTCGTATATAGTTAGTTACACACATATGACTTTTCTACTTGCATAATAATTTGTAGCACTTAGTTCCATCTTGCGGATTTTATAACAAATATCATTTAAACACTTTGTCATTAGAACCTTACGGCTTACGGGGTTATAACTTATTCAATTACTGTGGACAAAATAAAAAAGAAAGAATAAAAAATTTGGATATTAAATTTTCCTCCTCGATCTTTTATAAACACAGATTGTTAAACATATAAAACATGTCATTTGGTGCATTCAACAAAACAATTCCTCTAAGTCCCGTAAGACAATCCGGCCGGCCCTCGCATTGCTGCGTTATCACGTCGACGGAAAAATATTGCCCTTAAGAGCATTCGATATCACAACTATGAGTCCCGATATGGAAAATTTCATGTGTTGTTATTTTACAGAGGAGAATCATAACAATATCATAAATGTGTCAAGTTAAGCATTGCGCCAAAGTACAAAACGAATAAGGAAAACATAGTTCACTTTCGTTTAATAACTTGATTATATCAATTGGCGTTGGCAGGATCCAAGCTGACTAAAGGAGAAAATCCAAGTCATGCTGAGGGAACAACTAAATAACCCTAATACAATATCATTATCTCAAAATAATCGGCTTTTTCGCTCAATCTGCCGTCATTCTGTTAACCCGACCTAATGACAAGAAGTAATAAAATCATCCCATCCTAATTAATGAATATTTACATTACCAAGCATTATTAAAGTGTTCGTGGCAAATTCTTAATTAGTAATTTGATAAAGCCGTATCAGATCACGCAGCTTGATCGTGCCCTTAACTAACCGCTTTTAGAGGTGTGTCAAATTAAAACAGACACACATCACGTACTCTATCAAAATCGTTTAGTGCTTTCTTTACTGTTTTAAACTGATGATAGATGACGGCTTACTTTGTAAATATGAATAATGTATTTACAGTAAGTTATAAAAACATAACTGTTTTTCTCCCTTCAGTCAATCCGATCATGATCTAACGGTTAAGTAATATAAGGATTTTATTTTCCTGTTTAAATTTTATTGATTACTAGCTGACCTGACAGACTGTCCTGTACAACTGACAGTTATGTCAAAAGCCATATCACTACATATTATAAAACCAAGTCGCTGTCTCTGTCCCTACATCCCTATGTCCCTTTGTATGCTTAAATCTTTAAAACTACGCAACGGATTTTGATGCTGTTTTTTTTAATAGATTGAGTGATACAAGAGGAAGGTTTTAGTGTTAGTATTGCACCCGTGCGAAGCCGGGGCGGGTTGCTAGTTAGTTAATATGAGAAAAGTTAATATGGTCGTTAGATTTTTTTTTACTTTTTTAAAATAGGAATAATACTCGTATTTATTTAAGTATATCCTTCAGTGTAGGCAATAATTACAAATGCAAAGTATCAGCAACATGCTTCGTCGTTAATTTTCTATTTTTTTTCTAATGTTCTGCGCAACTTTATAATCTATTCTTTCATAAGAACCTTCTCCTGACAGTAAAAAAAAAAGAATTAAGAAGTGAAATTGGTCGAGCCGTACACGCGTGATGCCGTGACCAAGGGAAATAGGTAGGTATTAATTTTTATATATTTAAAAATTTTGATCGGATCACAGTTTTTTTTAAATATTTTTCGATCGGACAGCGTGACTGCGGTAGTTTTTTTATAATATTAAATTTTAATAATTTTAATTTTATTATATTACCTATATTTTATTATAATATTAAATTTTACGAGTCTTAATTTAAGAGTTTTATCACTGATACATTAAAGCTCGGTGTGCAAAACGTATAGACGTTGGCAAATCTCAAATTCTCGCCTTGGAAATGTTAGTGTAATTTGATTAAAATTTATCTGATAACATTAACCAATATTAAATTATAACACAAGAATTGATTAGAAGATGTCACATACTCGTAAAAAGTTCTAGTTTTTCTTAAATTTCTAACACAATGCACAGATATACCTAATTCTTTAATTTATAATTTACTTAATAATTTAAAGTGTAGGTACTGTTTTTTATATTGTAAATATTATTAATTAATGGGTGGTTGTATTTTCATATCGAAATAATTACAAACGCGAGATGCACACAATTTCATAAAGAATAAATAATTTAAGTTATTGCTCAGATTCATTTAAGATTGTTGTCAAATGAAGATATCCATAACTAGCTTTTACCCGCGGCTTCGCTCGCGCACCTTTACTTCACCCCCTTAGGGGTTAAATTTTATAAAATCCTTTCTTAGTGGATGCCTACACTGTATAAGTTATCTATGTGAAAAATTTTAAGTCTCTAGACCCAGCGGTTTAGGCTGTGCTTTGATACATCACCATTCACCAATCAGTTTATCATTTTATATAATACTAGCAGCGCCGAGCGGTTTCACCCGCGTAGTTCCCGTTCCCGTTCCCGTGGGAATATCGGAATAAAAAGTATCCTATGTCCGTCTCCTGGTTCTATGCTTCCTCCCCACCAACTTTCAGGCAAATCGGTTTAGCCGTTCTTGAGTTATAAATAGTGTAACAAACACGACTTTATTTTATATATATAGAAGATAGATATAGATATCTATAGTAAATTGGAAATCAATCAGTGTTGTTAATATTCCTACATTTTATAAATGAGATGTTCATAAGGCATTATTACCTTATTCGCATAACAATGCTTTTAGGCAGACGCACCAAATAGTCTCTGAATTAGTTTCCATTAGATATAATGGATAAAATATACAAGGATAAAAATTAGTATTCTATAGGTATATATAAAAAAGAAACTGGCCTGCTGTCTGACTGATCGATCAACGCACAGCCGCTGGGTCTTGCCTAAGCATGGGTGCTTGCATGCTTCTAGAAGCATGAAATTTTGCACTAAGGTTCCTTAAATGAAATAAATGTGCACTGTTAGCAAAAAAGCTGCAAATGAGCACTCAGAGATTATTGGAAATGGAATTAATGAAAATGGAACGGGAATAAACAACACATGCAGGCAACGCCGCTGGGCACCCGCTAGTACAATATAAAATACCTATGCGAAAAACTTAAGCCAATATGTACCTTGTTTGCATTGAGTTTCTAGCTGCTGCAGAAGATCGTTGGCAAGCTCCGCTCGGCTCGGCTTGGTCTCGGGCGGAGACGGCGGGTACAGGCTGGCGATGTCATCTTGGAGCTGGAATTTGGTTTGCTCGATCTTCGGTGCAGCGCTTGGGAAGGTCTTAAGCAGATCTGTGGGCAAAAGAATAATTCGTTGAATAAGACGCATGTGTAAAGTATATTATTAAAGTGTGTAATTGGAATTTTATTACATATAACGCGATCAGAGAACTTTTCGTCTTCGAAATTAAATCTTACTTTGAAGAAGAGACAGCTGGAAATCTCTACACAGGTCACACATTCCATTATTTTTATAACAACACATATTGCACCTAAGAAAAAGTTAATAATATAAAAAAACACTTTGATACGTAGTTCTTTAATTATTTCAATCAAATTTGTGCGAATAAATCCGTTTAAAGTGTCGGAGGAGCTTCAAGGTAATAAGCTTAGATAAGCAATGGACAAAATACAACGGGGAGTGTGAAGACGTCAATATATATATGGACGATATCTATCGCACGATATTACGTCAAAGCAACGCCCAGTTGTCGTGATGCTTTAAATCTTAAATATGATAATGTCACAACAATTGCCTCTGGTTATAAAAACATATTTAATATTATTATTAAGTAGTTACCTACTTTCGATTTTAACGGCTCTGCCTTTACAGTACAGAATGGGTTAAACCTAAGATAAATGATATATAATGTTATTAACCTAAAATGCATCTGCAGTAGATAAAGTGGACTATTGTTATCTAAATTTTGTATGAATTATTTTTATATTTTTATAACACATTTGCTCGTAAAAGGTGTCTTATTTCAACAATTTCAATATCGTATTGTATTTCATTACGCCCAAGTGCGGTAAGTGTAAAGTAAAACGCATGATTTATCAAACGGTACTTTTTAAAATCTCAGCAAAGAGTTTTTATGTCAAAAAACATTGTCAACATTTTATGATTAAAATTAACTTTGGGAGATAAAATATAATAAAGAAATATTTATTTACATAATTATTTAATTTAATTAATTTTGACAGTAAATTACAACCAATTAATGTGTAACAAAAACACAAAAATATTAATTTACTTTATTAGTAATACTGGCTGTTTTTTGTGTCTTTGCCTAAAAAAAATGATGATGCGCGCCGCGCGCTTTTTCTTAACGCTGTATTGTTTTTATTCGTTTACCATAGTCGGAGTTTTATTTTATTTCCTCGCAAATGTGTTATAAAACGTCGTATGACATACGTGCGCTTTGATAATTACAGCCTCTGCTTACTTGTAGCCCTCGCCTACGGCTCGGGCTAGCAATATCGCCTCGGCTGTAATTTTCAACCTACCGCACTTATATCATAATGTACTATTATGATTGCGGATGGTTTTGCTATAAAATCGACATCTACAATTATCAACAAAAATCTACTTATACACATTCAATAACAAATAACAACTTTTCATATCCTATTTTTAGAACACTTAATAGCGCAGATATGTGTGGTAGCACGTCATTTGCAGAATAATAGGCAATATGCAAAAAATGTATATCCATATAACAAAACTGTAACGAGACCGTGTCTGTAACATGAAATTTTTTGCATTGGTGTAGAAAGTTATAGATTTATTAGATATCAAAAACCTTTTTTTTTATCTGTGCACGCAACACGCCAAAACGACTGGACAGATTTTGTTGAAATTTAGAGTGGTGATAGTTTCGGAGCTGGGTCAACATCTAGGATACTTTTTACTGCGGAAAAATGTTTCATTTCCACAGGAAATTAAAAAAACTTGTAATATTGTATGTAGGTGTCTTATATGTCGTAGGAAACCGATATGTAAGGATTTTCAGAAATTCTGACAGGAACGGGAATAAACTGGAACCGCGCCGGCAACGCGGCTAGGCACGCGCTATCTATAGGAAATATAATAAAACTGTAACGGGACCGTGTCCGTATATGAATTATTTTTGGTAAATTTTATTGGTAGGGTAGATAGTTATGGATTTAGATATCAGAACCCTAATTTTGAATTTTTTTACTGAGCATGTCTGTCCGTCCGTCCGTTTGTCTGTCTGTGGACGCATCACGCAAAAACTACTGGACGGATTTTGATGACATTTGATATGGAGTATGGGATAACTGAGTACTTGGGTCAACTTGGCTAGGTTTGGGGCCTCCGATTACCTCACTCACCGAAATTCAATGCAAGCATTACTTTACGCTGGTTTTCGGTGAGTTATTGTTCTTTTATTTTGCAATATTATCGAAGATTGTAGGTTTATTTACACATATTTTGTTTTTCTATAATTATAAATAAGTTGGTTCCATCCGTTGATTACTATTACAAACTTAAGTTGTAATTTTAGAATGTTGACATTTTAGGAAGTGTGAGTTAATTTTCCTTCAGAATTTTGCTTCTCGTTTTTGACTTAATTATGCAATTAAAATATTTCAAACTTTTTGGAGACCTTTCATTTGATATGAACATGTAGTTAAAATTACTTTCAGACGCACCATAACAAGGGACATACAGATATTTTCATATAACTGTTATATGATACATAACGAGAAAGCGGAAGTTCACATGAATTACACGAGATGGTTCTTAACACTTAAGGACTCGCGCCTCTGTTTTTAACATTAGTACTCGCTACCGGGTCCCACAGACCCATTAGTTTTTGGTGTATAATTTCCAAGTTACTTTATGTATTTAGGAAAATGATATTGTTTTTTAATGTTGATTATATAACAAAGAGTTTTGGTTCTATTGTTTTTATTTTACTAGTTTCCTTTATTTTTAAATCAAATAACTAAAATAATGAGTATTTCTTCTTATAATTATGACCACTTTTTAAAAGAACACGTTTTTTAAAACAAATAGTTAACATACTATTGTAAATGTTACATTTTTAGATACTACAATTACGTATTATCTTATTTCTACAAAAAGAGGTCCATCATTAAAAGACTTTTTTTTAAATAAATCAACTTTCAAAATAAATAAAAAATTTGGCAAATTTTTCCTAACCGTACATTTAGTTTATAACAAATTAATACAATTGCTACAAATAGTTTTGGTGTGTTCCCCACAAATCGGAAATTGACATATTCTACACCAGATTTTAGTTAGAATCGTCAGGAACTTCGGCATTTGGAGTAATTTTGACGTCATTATTTAGAATCCGTGTTATGTGGGCTTGTCTCTTCAGTCTTCCGTTTCAGAGCAGTCATTCATTCTCTATATATTTATTCAGGTATTCTTCTATACCCCTATTATTTAGGAAACGATTGACAGCAATTTTTGAAACCTAAAACGCTATAAAAATATTAACTATTCGTCACAAAATTATTTATATGAACAGTTACATAAGTAGTCGCTACTGGGTCCAGCGGACCCATACTCACTTTATACGCCCATAGCACTCGAACAGTGCAAGCCAACTGCATGAGAATGGAGAAGTGAAGAGAAGGCACATTCATTTGAAGGTATTAAGAACGGCTACGTCGTACGATTCGCTTCTTGGAAAATATTTGGCAAAATGACCACGACTGGGTCTAGAAAACCTATTAGCGAGTCCTTAAGTGTTAATGGAAAAGTCAAACGATGATTGATATAGGCAATAAAGGCATGTTACATAGAATCTCCAAGATCCCTGACAGTACCTAAAGTTAAACCTTCACGTTTATCTTACAGGAAACAATGATCTATGTATTAATTGCAACAGATAAATATTTTTGTATTATGTTCATACTAGCGTTGACAAACAAGATGTTATAACTCTATATGTCAAAACATTTATATACGAGATAAACAGCAGAAAACAGGCTCGGAGATATGCAATTGAAAAACACTAGGGTTGGTAACGAAAAACATGTTTTTAAGAGGAATATTTACGTGACGTTAACTTATATCACAAAGCATAAACAGTCACATGACGACCCAATAATAAATATAATATAGACACACCCACAAGTCCTATTCGGCTTAGCAACAAGCAGAACGAACTATTTGCTCACATATTACATCTCAGTTATCAAATAGGTATTGGAGACAAAAGTAGTCGTTTTAATGATTAAGTTTTTGATAGTTATTTTAAATATGACCTTGTAGACTTGAAAAGTTACATCAAGACATTAGCTAGCCAGGGCGTGGAAACTACGAGAATATAATGTATTTGCTTTTTTAAGTTTAGCGTAAAAAGTATAAGCATTCCTCAGGCTCTCTCGCTTTGTTATATTATTTAACAATGAAATGTAAATTATTTTATTAATAACTTATCGAAATTATCTTTTACAATTTCCTCGTAATACAACAGAAATTTACAGTAACTTATTTACCGTTCAGGCTGTTCGGCTATGGAACGCATTACCCCTGTTTGTCAGAAGTGCTGAATCGATTCACATTTTTAAAACTCGACTGAAGGCTCACTATCTTGCAAGCACGGAGGTAAATTAATTTTCTGCTCTATTTATGTTATAATTATGCATTATTATTATTATTAATTTATTATCCTCAAGTATGTGTGAATGTGTGTAAGTATTTTTTATTCTTGTTTATTTATTTAATTTATATTATGCATATATTTATACTAATATATTTATTTATGTAATAGTATGTTCAATAATATATAGTGCACCGTCTACCCTAGTTCTAATCTCTCAGTTTCATCCATCCTAAGGTTGCCTGGAAGAGATCGCTAAAAGCGATAAGACCGCACATTGTACTTTAGTTAATGTTGGTATCCATATTGTGTTGTTTTTGGTGAACAAAAAAGAGTTATTGTATTGTATTGTATGAAACTTCACTCACCATAAGCCAAAAATACACTATCATGGCGTAGTGTGTCTTGTAACGTACCAGAATCCTATTGGTTTCATGTATTTAGTATACACACTATCGTGGAGTAATATGACGTGACCCCGCCACGGTGTATTTCTAGCTATAATCGGTTAATTCGCTATAAATTATGTATTCTACAATATAGATTCTAAATCTATATAGAATCTAAAAATAGTGGAAATTAACACCAAGAAGTGACATGGCTGACCTTCTTCACCTTCTTGACCTTATCACGAGCATGAGGCTCATTCGTGGGGGGTGCCGCAGGAATAGCGTTGCTTGATAAAGAGAGTCAACCGGTCACTAACTACATCAGATAAAGAATCAAAAACGTTATAAACCCAAGTTCATATTATATCCCCAGCGAACTAAAACTAAAGATAATGTACACGTGTAATATACGACGTTGGATTTATTGCCACGCATATGATATTCTCAGATGTTTGGTTTACATATATCACTATGGTTCTAAGGGAAATATTTTTTTATTTGAAATGAGGTACAAATTTACAGTTTTTAGACTAAAATGATGTAACTTATTATATTTTCTTATTACTTTGTTGTGTATCTAATATATTTATTTTCTATTTTTATTTAAAAGAACATTTTATATCTGTTTATAAAAATCTATTGCCATTCGTTAGTTCATAGGAATATGGAATTGTTGAAACGAGCTGAAGTAAGTAATAATAAGTTTAAATAGTATAAGTAGTTAAACTTGTTAATTTCCATCTTTCCCAGCAAATAGATCGCATTAAATTATTATTATTATTTACATATTTTAAAAATTTACTTAAGCTTTCAATTAAAAGGGATCTCACAAAGGCTAAGTATCCTCAACAAAACGAATCGATTCATTCTTACCTTTATTGACAATACGAATGTAATAACCTTAGGGCCTGTCTTAAATGCTCTAAGTTTATATAAGGTAAGTGCCTAAATGTAATTTAAGTACTAAACGAGGTTTTAGACCGCTCATTGTGTTATTTCAACTCATTTGTGTACGTTCGTTGAATTAATTTGTAAAATTACATTGATTTTAGAATAAATAAATTCCAATAATTTAATTATACAATTAAATTACAACCAGAGTAATTCAATATTCAAATTATGAAATAAAGCAAGAAAGAAAGAAAAGTTAAAAAATTAAAATACTAGGGGTTCTGTGCGGTTTCACTCGAGTAATTCTCGTTCCCGTGGGAATACTGGAATAAAATATAGCCTATGTTACTCAGGGATCTTCTTTCTAGCTTTCCATTGGTGATGGAATTTTTAAAATCGGTCCGTTTTTGAGTTTATTCGTAACAAACATACAAAAATACAAATCTTTCCTCTTTATAATATTAGTATAGAAGTATAGATTTGGTATTATAAGTACTTATACCTACATAATTACGCTTACAACTATAACGAACGAACAGAAACGAACCATAAATAACATAAATTAAAAATTATACAAGTGGCGTGAACATACTCAAAGAATATTTTCTCCACGATACTAACAATTTTTAACAGACTTCAAAAAGAGGTTCTCATATTAATCCATATTTCCGTGAATATTTAACAGCCTTTGAGTTTTGTTTGTTTAATTATGGTAATAAGTTTATAAGTTTTGTGGAAATCTGATGAAGAATGGAACTCCTCAATGGACATCAACAAATCACTCGCTGTCTATGTCATAGGTTCAGTAGCAGTAGGTACCTAATGGATGCTGAGTATGCAAATAACAGTAGATTCATACTTTTTTTTTGCCCTTTTAAGTGAACTTGTTTCTTGTGAAGATTACAATAGCTAAGTTAATTTGACTTGAATTTATTAATTTGGACCGTACATCAATGGACATCAACAAATCACTCGCTGTCTATGTCATAGGTTCAGTAGCAGTAGGTACCTAATGGATGCTGAGTATGCAAATAACAGTAGATTCATACTTTTTTTTTGCCCTTTTAAGTGAACTTGTTTCTTGTGAAGATTACAATAGCTAAGTTAATTTGACTTGAATTTATTAATTTGGACCGTACATAATTAAGTACATACACTCGGCGTCAAAAAATCGCACCTTTGAAAAACCACTTTTAATCCCATTTGGAATCAATGATGATGGGACTATTAGGTATCATTTTATAGGTCTAATCATCAACATTCAGCAAATCGTACTTTAGTCTTGCTAGGTCATAAAAAAAGAAGTGATTGCAAAAGAAGAAGAAAGTTTGTTGACAAAGAATTAAAGTAAGACAAAAAAATGCTTAAAAATTACTTAAAACCTAGTTCCCCCCCCCCCCTTTTTTATACCTCTAAAAGGTAGCGCAACTAGCGGCCCTTTTATAAAGTAATTATGCATTATTTTTGTATAACTTCGTTATTTGGGTGAAATGTTTTTTTTTATGGCATAAATGATTGTTAATTTTAATGTCGTTAAATTAATGTTTAAAATGATACTTAATAGTCCCATCACCATAGATTCTAAATGTGATTAGAAGTGGTTTAAAGTATTATTTTCCGAAGGTGCGATTTTTTTGACGCCGAGTGTATTACCATAGTCTTTCTTGGGAGGTGGTTAGCTATTTATTTACTTACAACATTAATTATACCTACACATAAATAATTTTTCGTCTGTAGCCGGTCTGGTTATTGCTTATAAAGGAAAGCAAAAATGGCATTGTATTAATGTGAC
This sequence comes from Ethmia dodecea, assembly GCA_963855545.1. Lineage (NCBI taxonomy): Eukaryota > Metazoa > Arthropoda > Insecta > Lepidoptera > Depressariidae > Ethmia > Ethmia dodecea. The sequence goes on from OY979449.1 coordinate 7,689,374, forward strand.
GTTTTGATAATGTGACATTTCGCGATGTGGCGTTATGAGAATGTCACAATTTGAGAATATGACATTTTGAAAAATTTAATTGTCATTTTGCGAATGTTGCATTGTGCTCCTAATACCATCCATATGGTGAAAACTATATCCATGGCCATTTTAAATTAAGTGCAAATATTTAAAGGGTAGATCAAATAATGAACAAGAAACTATTTTTCGATTTTATTTATATTTTCATACGCTACTTTACTAAATAACATCGATTATTACAAAAATAAGCTGTAATAGCCTTACGGTAAAAGAGCCTACTTCACATGATGAAAATCATTTGAGGCTCGGGTTCAAATCCTGGCATGTACTTACCAATGAGTTTTTCAAAACTTACATATTTATCACTAGCTCGACGGTAAAGGAAAACATCGTGAGGAAACCCGCAGGTCCCAGAATTAATTCTGAGACATGTGTAAATAGACCCGGTCCGGCGATGGGCTCACCACCTATCACGTTTAGGGGTCCAACCAAAGTATCTCGTGAAAAGTGGGTATATCCAGTAATGGAATACCTCTGCCTACCCCCTTGGGGATGAAAAGCGTGAGATTATTTGTTTATATATATTTTTTATTATTACAAAAATTAAAAACAAACCAAGAAGCTGTACATAGAGTACACACACACTACACACACACTATACAATAAAAAAATGCGCGAAAATATCAAAATTCATAAATAAATAATAAAAGCCGAATAAAGTGGCGTTTTATTGCGGTAGTGAGATTTACATACATACATAATATCACGCCTTATATCCCCGACGGGGTAGGCAGAGGTATTCCATTTCTGGATACACCTACTTTTCACCAGATATTCTTTGGACCCCATAACGTGATAAGTGGTAAGCCCATCGCTGGTCCTGGTCTGTTTCCAAGGATTTACAAAATTTGGTTGTTTTTTATTTGTTTAAAAAAGAACGTAGTACGTACGAAACGTTTTGTTTTCTCTTTACATGTTAATACTACTTCTGTTACATATTTGTACATACCCTTAAAATATTTGCACTTGATTTAAAATGATCTTATACAATATACTAGCGCCCGCCCCACGGGTCGCACGGGTGCAATACTTATACTAAAACCTTCCTCTTGAATCACTCTATCTATAAAAAAAAAACCGCATCAAAATCCGTTGCGTAGTTTTAAAGATTTATAGCCTGCGCAGACGACGGACTTTGTCCCCGGAGGACAAAGTCCCCCGCATCGTAAAAAAATATATATGTCCGTCTCTTTTTGTCCTGTACCGCCCCTCGGTGTCCGCGATTATTCGGGGGACTTTTTGTACGCCATACTTTTAATCCCTCGTGTGCGTTACTCGATATAGTTGTAAGCGTTCTATTTTGGCGGACAAAAAAATACGGGGACAAAGTCCGTCGTCTGCGCAGGCTATTAAGCATACATAGGGACACAGGGATATAGGGACAGAAAAAGCGACTTTGTTTTATACTATGTGTTAATGTATATAATATGCCATCTTTCTATATTATGAAGTCCAATTTCACCATTCAACTAATATGACCATGTTCAGAAGTAGACTGAAATTCCCTACTATGAGGAGGTATACTGCTAAAATGTGCTTATAATCTTCTTGGTAACCAGTCCAAAAAAGTTCATGCCATCCTGCGATATATTAGAGATGGCTTCAGCTTAGCGACTTTCACAATGCGTAAACACAAATAAACCGGAACCAAATCCATAAAAATATAAGGATCTTAAATTCGTCTTGTCGTTTCCGCCCCGTTACAGATGTAGCGCCAGCAGTTTTTTCCAATAATTAGACACCTTATGTTCTGCAGCTTTTGATAATATCAACTCGACAATGGAGCGGTCGCGATTTACCAACAACTCTACACATGGGGCTAAGGGTCGTTTTGCAGAATATTAACTTAATAAACTTAATTGTGCTAAGGTGGAGATCCATAAGCGCTCGTTTTCCTGCGGTACTAGTGTGTCACGATCACCCTGGTTAAGCTTAAGTTGGGCGCGGTCAGTCAGTGAATGGGTGACCGCCTAGTGGCATTTACATCATATGGACGCGTCCGTCTTTTGGTAGGCACGTTAAATTATTTGTCCCGATTTTCGTTTTGTTTACGCACAATGGAAGTCGTTAAGCCATGTCGGATGGGTGGCTTGAAAAAAATTCTGAGTTAGGTGGCCACTAGCCTAACACCATCTTCGAATCCGCGGTGTGGGAGATTATAGCCTAAAAGCCTTAAAACTTCCTCAATGAAAGGAAAGACCCTTAGCTCCGCAGTGGGCTGTTACGGATTGATGACGACGGAGATCCGTACTCAGGATATATATATATAGATATACCTTCTCTGATACTATTCAAGTATACTATTTGATCCTGTCTCTAACCATCAATGTTCCGGGTCTGCTTATGATGAAGGGTTAACTATTTCCAATAATGGCGCCTTGGAATGGAAAGCTTACTTTTCTGGGAGTAAAATAACATGAGTTATAATCCCACGGTATTGGGACTTACGAGATTGAAATCGGGAACGGCTATTAATAAAATAAATAGGTGGTTACGAATTACGAACCATCGTTGGAATCGAAGAAGTTGACATCGAGCAGTATAGAGCACTCTTCATTAGTGAGCAGGCCGTCGGCCGAAGCCGGCGACCAGTCCCATTGGCTTGCACTCATTCTTGGGGAGGTGTTCAGGTTCACTCTGAAAAATTACAAAGTTTTTATTTACCAGATATCATAGGCAATTAAAAATAAATATTTCATTGGTTTTAAAAGTATTACGGGTACTATCGGTGGTAAGACATATTATAATGTAAATGAGTAATTTTAGATTTATTCATCCCACCCCTCTCTCTTCTTTAAATACATATACAATAATTATATTTTTGTTTTGGAACCCTATGATTTGAACTTTAAGAATTTTTATCAGAAATTGGAATACTTCTGCCTAGAATAAATTAAAATTTCTGGAAATACCCACGTTTCACCAGTATTTTCTTTGGACCCCCTGAATGTGATAGGTGGTGAGCCCATTGCTGGACTTTTATCTAATATTTTAGTTATCACAAAATTATTTTAAAAGTCAAAACTATAAATAATGTTTTACTAGCTAATAAAAGTACAGTATACAGATATCAATTAAGAAAACTAATTGGGTAAAACGTTCTTAACTTTCCAAAGTTCATAAATTATTATCAGATGTTTAACTTCACCAACTTATTTTTCAATCTGTAAAGAGACATATGTCAAAAATTAATAATCAGGTTAATAGAAAACTTACCAGAGATGAAAGTACAAGCCCACAGGTCTCAGAATCCGGTTGTGGTGGTGGTTGTTTTTGAGGGACGAAGCTGTCCGGTGAGGGCGCCATGATGGCACTAAAACACGAGAGTTACACATAAAATACATAGTTTAAATAATAATATGTATATCTGTTATTATTACATAGTAATATTGTAACTTGCCGATGTCTTTTTAGATATTATTAGATATTTATTTTTAGATATTTTGTATGTTTGTACACGCTTCACGTAAAATCGGCTGCATTAAATTTGATGTGATTTTCACAGTTGTATTATTGCCAGTCTAACTTAAAATCTAGTACATGTTCTATTTTGACACGGCGCCTAGAAGCAGAGTTATATACATTGTTTTTTAACTGGGTCGGTTCAGGGACGAAATAATGGGAAAGCTACTACATGATAATATTAATTATTTTACTTCAACTGCTCTACAAAATTACTTGTTTAGCGATAACAATAATAAAATAATACGTATTTAATTAAGCCTACAGTTGCTCTATTTAATTTGTATTAATTTTAATTATAAACTGATTCATGCAAAGGAAAAGCTATAAAATTATAATGAAGCAGTTGTACACTTTTATGAATGTTCATTATTATTTATTTGTCATAATTTCAATAAAAATAGAAATATATAAGAAATAATTTATTTTGCCCAAAATGTGGTTCATGAAGATGTTCAGTTATAATAAGTAGTCTCACACATTTCACCAGCAACTGGCATGCAAAAGTAATTTATAGCATGATCAATATGAAATGAAATTGTTAAACTTAAGTAAGTACATATAGACAAACTTTGCCCAACAACATGACTGGGTTGGTTGTTCTTTTTTTCTGAACCCACATTTTCTAATTCCTAGCTTAGTTGTTTGCCTTTACTGAAAGCTACGTCATATATTCCCAGTTTCAGCACCCTAGGTCTTATTATTAGCGATTGATTTACGGGTTAGCGTCGATATCATCAATATTTTTTTACAGTTACAGTCTCTCTCTTTCTGTCTGTTCTGTCACAGTTCCTTATTTCAGCAACAAATTGTTTTATTCTTATATGAAAAAGAAAATAACTTTAATAAGTTATTTTCATATAAGAATAATGCTAATATAATAATAACGCTAATGCGTTTATTTATTTATAATATCTATGGTAGGTATTCATAGAAACAGTACAGAACCCACACTCCACAAGTCAGACTAGCACTTGGCCCGGTTTTCATATTGCACAATAACCGAGTCTAGATCTCTGCTATTGGTAAAAGATTTTAGGGTTTAGTCCAGATTTTAATATAGGTACCTACTATAAGAAATTACAAATGTTTTATCCTGGATATAAAAAGTTCTATAGCCAATGGAAAAATTACATTGCTTATGTAGTCTTTTTATAAAAAAAAATCCACCATTACATTTAGAATTTATCTCATTATTTAGACAGTTAATGTTGATTCCATTGACACAAAAAACGATAGAGCATGTTTCACTCAGCTATTACGAAAACTCTGATGCAAGCCTAAGTTGATAGTGTTACTGACAGTCTGTACTGCAGTGCAACCTTCAAATTTGCAAAACAGTTATGAAGTGTACTTTCTATGAAAATTGAATAAATAGAAATTGAACTTAAATAATCTCGCCACTGAACAGGAAAAACATCTCTTTTCAGCTGAAGCAGAGTAAACATTGTCTCCGTCATCAACATTTAGTTTTATTATGTTCAATATTAAGAATAACTAACAATATGTGACTCTTTACAACCCCAGATGTAGGTAACATACATACATAATCTCACCTATTCCCCATTGGGGTAGGCAGAGACAATAGATGTAGGTAATACACATTATATTGTTAAAGCTAAGGTCACCTATTTCTAATTGGGGTAGGCAGAGAGAATAGGTATAGGTAATACACATTATATTGGCTATACATTTTGTATACAATATCACTAGTGTTATAAGTAGGTAATTGACCACTATTTATCAACCAGTTTCATAGAAAACATTGTAAAAAAAATCATTTGAATCAGATATTACAAATAATCAACAATAACATTGCCATGCTTTCTCAAAATATCTCAACATACACATTACACATAAAATTAAGAGATTCTACCATTTTAATTAAATACATAGGTAGGTAGTTATTCTCTATTATCTACCTTATTACAAAAATGCTATGTTCTAAATGCTAATGATAACCATAAAATTGCTCATTATTATGAAAGTGTACCTAAAACAACACCTTAGATAAATTATTTCCTCAGAATGCACATTACCTGCACAGTGTAAGTACCTACTTCCTGCATGGAAAATCAGATTTTCATAGTGCATTACATCAACATTAATCATCCATCACTCAGTAAGTAGAGTCGAGTATTAGGTAGGTTCCTACATTACACATTTACAAACATGTGTTCATGTCATGACTACGGAGTGATACAGAAAGTCATTTTGTGTTGACCTGTCTTAGTAGCTGGTTGCTTCTAGCATCTACGCGGCAAGTGAAAGCGGTGCACTCATGGAATGCGATTCAACGCCATGAAACATTTATCCTAGTCATAAAAATTTAAGAACAAAATCGGTACTTACATCATTTTTATACCGTGTGTTAAGGCACACGGAGGTGTGCAAAGGTTTTGGAACTAGTAACCCATCGTGAAGCGCGATTTAGCAAGTAATAAAACAAATACACGTCTGTCAACTGCTAGCCATTGATGAGTAATAGGCAGTAGAGCTGTAACGAACCGTATGTATTCGTTACTGAGTAACGGGTACTCCATAAAGTAACGAGTAACGAATCGTTACTCACGAATTCATTTCGTTACTCGCATCTTTTCGTTACTTGCATCTTTCGTCGTATAGGTGGGTACCCACACTATTTCAGTTCATGCAAGGACCGTTGTTGCGTGTATCCAAACGTTTGATGACCGTTTGTTTTACGCATGCGCGTATTTTTTCGTATAAAAACGTAGGTACGTTAGAAAGAAAAGAAGCAAAACTATTTTTAAGTTGATTTATCGTTAAAATGTTGTTTAAATTTTATTGTCAATAAATAATGTTGGATAGGTACCTATTTGTTGCTTTTTCATTATAATCGATACCTATTAAGATAATAGATCGCGATGTTATTGTAATATAATATAAGCTCATGGTTAAAAAAAATATATAGTAAATCCATTGCAAATTTTTCGAACAGTTCACTTGTATCAGAAGTAACGAGTAACGATACGAAAGTAACGAGTACTAATTGATAAAGTAACGAATACATACGGCTACTGATTTTCTCGTTACTTTTACAGCTCTAATAGGCAGAGGGGGCAGGCGCCCCCCGCGCCTATGGCCGCGTGCGCGGAGCGAAGGGGGGAAAAACTCAAGCTTGTTGTGATGCAACACAAGAGGGGTACATATGAACGAAAAGTTCTGAATAGCGCCCTCTAGTTAAGTTTTATATTTTTTTAACATTCATGATTGGGTTATACTAGGGCTATTAATCACTCACATGTTTGAGCTCTATTTATTGAGATCGTAAATCGTGCAAAAGCATCATGTTATTATTCTATTTCCTAAAATTTGATTGCAGTTAGTCCAATCCCAAAAATAGATGGCGCTAGTACTCTCATAATTACTATTGCCATCTATTTTTATTACATTGAATTATGTTTCTTTTGAACAACCAGAAGCCGGTCTGTCGCAGCAAAAAACAGATTTAAAAAAATGGGTTTTAGTTTAGGGTAATTAAAACATGTATTATAGTGTTAAATAATTAAAAAGTCACCAAACACTATAGAATACGTATAATTTATTTTTTATAACGCCCTAAATGTTTATTAAAAGAATATAAACTGTGCTATTAACTTATTTTACACAAACTAATTTATAACTTGACGACTTTGACGGCAAAATCAAGATTCAAATGATACAAAGCAAACTTCCTTACATAAAATGTAATAAAATAGAAACGGACGGGAACAACTGTCCGAATCACACTGCCCCGACGATTGATGAAGTTAATGTGCGTGCATGGTAAATGGATACGAAATCAGGACAGTACAATTTAATCAGCAGTCCACACTTTAACAGTGAAAATAATGTCGTGCGGAAGTTGCAACGGGAATATCTAGATGGTTGTAAAACAATTAAAAGAAAAGGCCTAAAACTTGATACGGTGGCGTGAAATGTGCCGGTTTGAATTTAGAGATGGCTTAGGGCCAAAAAGGAACTAATCTTAGTGTAAAAAGGTATGCAGGTGGGCGGCGTAGTCCAGTTGAGCGGCGTCATTCAACTTAGAGCAGCAATCCGGCGCTGCACACGAAAACCGTGTCGACTCCCAGTTCTTCAAATCCCAGTGAAGTGGTGGAAGAAGTGGGAAACCAAAAACTTCATCAATCGTCGGGGCAGTGTGATTCGGACAGTTGTTCCCGTCCGTTTCTATTTTATTACATTTTATGTAAGGAAGTTTGCTTTGTATCATTTGAATCTTGATTTTGCCGTCAAAGTCGTCAAATTATAAATTAGTTTGTGTAAAATAAGTTAATAGCACAGTTTATATTCTTTTAATAAACATTAAGGGCGTTATAAAAAATAAATTATACGTATTCTATAGTGTTTGGTGACTTTTTAATTATTTAACACTATAGTATGCACTGAGCAAGTAATCACTACGTTTTACATGTATGCATAGCTACATAAACATAACATAAGCGCGCTAATTTAAGTTCCAGTTACTACAATACACAAGACTATCAGTACCAATTTACTTTAATACTGTAGCAAATAAAATACATTTCTAAAATTATTATTTACTTTATTAAAACCTCACCAATTACGAAAACATCATGCTATAACAATCTAAATTGGCCAAATTGATCAGGGCAACAGTTTTTGTTGTACAAAAATCTGGAACACACACCAAACGAACTTTTTGTCCTTCAGATCCTGAAACAATGAGTTTGGTTTGGTATATTAGTTTGTTTTAATAAACTCTATTTAATAAATAAACAGATATTTATTAATGATACTAAGTATAGTATTTTAGTATTTTAATTTAGACTTAAATTGAAGAATGAGAAGTATTTTATTATTTGTTTCTTACCTTCATATAGATCAGTGGCAAAATCAGCAACAGAATTACCACTGAAGTAAATTGCAGGACAGTCATAAATAGTGAATGGATCAGTGTCCACACAAGGAGTGCATGGAACTGTGTCGGGGCAGGTGGGTGCGAGATGACGCCATTCTAGAGTCTTCCTCATGACATTCAATTGGTTATCCAATTTGCTGTACCGCATGATATCTTTTACTGGTTCTCCAGAAGTTCCTAAGCAGAGAAAACCTAAAACAAGTATTTATAATTATACGCTGTATTTATAATGTTCAATATCAAGGAATATTTAAGAAATGCATCACCCTAAAAACTGCTAGTATGTAGTTGTAATGTAAAATGTCGTCAGTTTTCAAATCAGAATCAGTAAATTATAAAAACATATAATTATTAGCAAATAAGTATAAGTAAATACCTCCTAGATCACATTCATAGGGATTAGGAACTCTATTGAATGACTTGTACTCTATGGCCTTTGGAAACAAACCTGTAATAAAGAAAAAATAAATTAATTCTGAGAAACATAAGGGTGGTTTCACAGCTGTCAGGGAGACCTATACAGGTTTCCCATACAGGCCGCCCGTACGAGATCCCGGGACGAAGACCATCTGAACATCGTTTTACAGTGACGCGGATTAGTCCGTAAACGAAGACCCCGTACGAGCCGTCCAGTATGGGCGTCTCCTGTCTCCCCGACAGCTATGAAACCACCCTAAGTGATAGTAATGGAAGTTTCTATGCAAAATTACAGGCAGAATGTATTATTTTTGCAATTATAGTGTATGAAATAAATAATTTGAATAAAGTTTAAATTATAGACTTACAGTAATGAAAAGGCTTTTGTGGTAACATGATTCCAGTAGGATCTTTACTTCCTGGCATAAGGTCCAAAGGTGCCACAGCACTCACAGCAGCAGCAAATGAATCCACTGACTCTGCTGAGCTGATTACATCTGCTTCGTTTAAAGAGCTCTCAATTGAATGACTGGCAAATACTCCACCTATACAAAAAGTTTCATATAAATGGTTCTTCTATTGTTTATGTATGATAGAGGTACTAGGGCACTGAGAATTTATGATATAGAAAAGTTTACTCATTATTTTTTAGTATTGACCTGAAGAATATACATTTCTATATATGATATTTATTATTTCAGTTGCACTCGCTACCTTATTAAGGCAACATTCTGACCATATCCAGTTGTGGATTTGCCCTAAGGCCCAGTAGGCCCTAGCCGAGGGCGGCCAGATATAAGGAGCAGCCAATCGTTACCAAAAAAGTCAGTAATGATAATAAAAAATAACTTAAGAGTACTTTAATATTCTAAAGGCGAGAACACATGGCAGGCCTCACTGCATTGTATTGGCAATCAATTAATTATGGCTGGTGTTACTACATGGCCTGGGGCATAGGGCGGCAAAGACTGCAAAGCTGCCACCGCCCATATCTTGTGGTCAAGTTAGTTTATTTAACATATTAATCATCCAAGGATAGATGTGTAAAATTGCCTCATACTAAAATTGTTGCATGTAGAAGTGCTTTTATTTATAACTAGTGGGTACCCAGCAGCATTGCCCAAGCGGAACCTAATTTCAATAGATGTTTTAATAGTTATTCTGCTATTCGAGGCCTAGCCATTCTCGAGTTATAAATGGTGTAACTAACCAGAATTTGTGTTACATATATATATATTTATTATTTTGATATATTAATACCTGCAACAATAACTCTTACAATCTTGGATATTTCCTCTTGATATTGACAGGTACCAGATATCCCAGACAGCCACTCCAATAAAAGATGCAAGGAGAATAGATGATCAGTGGATTTTGAAGCCAGGTTTAGACCTGACATTAGAACTATATACCTGACAAAGAAACAAATCACATAATCCTAGAACTCCTCCAACAGAAATTAGATAAAAAGGAATTAGATAAATATAATTTTAATTACCTATCATTTTCAAGTTTAGGTGGAGGTTTCTGTATGTTACATCCAGGCCAGCAAACATCATTCACTGTGAAAACTCCATCTTCATTTTCACTTCCTAGAAATCCAAAAAAGAAAACAGGATTGGCATGACAATATCACTATAAACAATGCTGAAAGCTGAAACAATTCACTCAGTATCATGTAAATATTAACTTACCTAAAATGGCACAAACAACACCAGTGACCACTTGGTGAACATCAATACAATCACCAACCAATTTTATTCTCTGAAGTTCATCTTCTAGCACCAAACTATCTGACTCATGAACAAAATGGGTCCTGTAAAAAAAATATAAGTCTAAGAAGACACTCTGACCTAATTATTACATAAAATCAATGCAAAATAATTTATACAAAAAAATTTACAATGGTTCTTACACTAGGAATATCCTATCTGCGAGAGACTATAATATATTACTTACATTTTAAAGGTTTATTTTAAGTTTAGTTTAAGTACCTAGGTATATGGAAAAAGTCTTCAGTAACTAAGTACATAAAACCTTGAAAAATCATAAAAAGTGTAAGCATACCTAGTGGGCTGAGGTATAATTTCTAATTGATCCGAAAGCTCCTTCAAAATGCTTGGCTTTAATTCTTGAAGTTTGAAAAGTGTGCCAATAATAATGCATGTGGTACCCTTTTCTCGAAGCTCACATAATTTCAATATCTTATAAGTATTTGCCCACTTCTTCTTAATTGCTGGACCAATGATGTTCCGAAAGGTATTTAGTCGAGCTGAATAAATATGGGCATACTGTTTGGAGAAATCACGGGATACTTGATAAAATCGTCGCGAACAATCCCTGTAGTCCACGACATGTCTTTCCAATTCAACCGGTAGAAAATCTTTTTGGGTAGACGATGTTGAATTTGTTTCTACTTTAAAAAGCATTATGTGAAAACTCGTAACCTTTACACTCAAATAATATACCTACTCAAGATACGTAACAAAAACAACTTCAGGTTTTTCTAATTCGCGGGAAAAACCACAAACATCGGGCTGTCACAATGACATTTCTTTTTTTTTATACTGATACTGGCATGTATTCGGTGGAAAAGGTGATGTTCAGAAAATCTATAGAGGGTGGTATAATAATGAATGAAAAATACTATAGAGATCTGATTTAGTAGAACGGTAAGAAGATATTAATTTAAACAAATATGTCCTACAAAATACCCCCCAGAATGCCCCCTGATTTGTAAAATTCTTCAAAGTACAAAAATCTGCTTGCAACATTATCAAAATACTGGTAACCCATCCAACATACATTTTTGTCCATGAAATCAAAAAAGCCTGAATCCGAAGTCGTAAAAAGAAATATTTAAAAGAATTAAATATTTTTTTCACGAAAGTAGCGATTGATGTGCTATGTGGAAGAGATAGCGCTCTACTTTCTTTCTCACTCTTATCTGTCATTAGCCTTTATGAGGAAGTGAAATAAAACACAGTTATTTTTTTATTATGTTGTCGGTCTGCCACTTTGCCAATGTCAATACCACAGACCAGGTCAATACCTATGCCATTTCTGTGAGCATGTGGTCCTCCGTACCACCTCTTAATTCTTTTCGAAAACCAGCTAGAAGTAATGTGACGGTGATTGTGACGCTGATTTCTGCTATCATTTTGATTGTGAAGGCTTCCTCGCAGAAGGATAGATCAAAATAGGTGGCACGGAGGTTCACATGCTTTGTCTATGGTTTTCAGACAAATCGTCGAATTCCAAGAGAATCACACCATGTACCAGCGAAATTAACATTTTAAACCAATGTGACGGAATATGTGACAGCTACAAACACATTCTTTACTTGTGACGCAATAGGGACAGAGAAATAAGCGATCTTTTTTTCAGAAGCATGTCTTGAGTTTGGCCACCATTTTAACGTCAAAAATCCTATTGAAACATGCATTTATATAAAAACCTAACAGGAATTCGTAATCGTTTAGTCACGACAAATAGCTCATGATATTATTTCTACGACTACTTTATTCGTTCAAGAGAAAATTGGATTTGTCCATTTCTATGGGAAGTTACTGTATAGGGTGACTATCATTTTGTTGGGACTGATAAGACTGACTGATTCAGAGTCGACCCTCTTGACTGAAAGTACTTCATACTGAAGTGCGGTAGGCACTTCGCAAACGGTAAAGGAGGGGTGTTTATTGTCTACCTACCAAAATCTAAGTATGTTTTATTTACAATAACTATATAGAATCGAAAATTTTAATGAAAATAAAGAATTCAATAAAAGACTGTAAGTTTTTATTAAAATATTTATTGAAACATCTTGTAATAATTATACATGTACGACAAACGCTAAGCCTGATACATTCGGTAGAATTGTCGCTTGTAAGCTCAAGCTTTATTACCAGGACCCTAATTAGAGTTAAACAATGAGAAGCCAGTAACACCGTCTTTTTATTCAATTCCCACCCATTCGACACACAATGGTCATAAACATGAAAGAAATACTTTTTTTTTTGTAATTGTCATTGTTACTATAAGAGAGGGCTTTGTCGCAAAAATGACCCTTGGGTGTATCAGGCAAAAGTTTTAAATAAAAAGTGGCTGGTTAATAAAAAAATATATATATAATCTCACGCCGTTTATTCCCGAGGGGTAGCCAGAGGTATTCCATTACTAGATATACCCACATTTCACGAGATATATTGGACCCCTACACGTGATAGGTTAATTATTAAAGTTGAAAATACCTACATAGACAAAATAAAAAGAATCTACCTTCTCTTTTGTGTATACATCTTACTGCTCATATGACGATTATTTCACGTTTAGGGGTCCAAAGAATATCTGTTGAAAGGTGAGTATATCCAGAAATGGAATACTTCTGCCGACCCCCTCGATGATATAAGGCGTGAGATTATTACTTTGTTACTAATAAATGGAATTGTGCGAATGTCGATCCAGTGTTAACATAAATTGTGTCGTTAATTATTTAATTCTTCTATTAAAAATAAAAAATCTCACTCCTTTTATCCCCGAGGAGGCAGAGGTATTCCATTAATTGTTATACTTTCCATAAATATTTCTTTAGCTTTATTTCAGTTTACCATTACAGTGTGTTTATTCGTTTTTTAAATTATTATTATTCGTTGTACTGACAGCAATCATTCTTTTGAATTTAGAGCCGATGAGAGTTCAATTTTTTTAATTATAGATGAATGTCCTAAAGTGATCTAAGACATTGGTCACCCTAATTCGTGTATATGAAAAATTAATTCACGTTTTGCTTAAAAAATTATGAAATAGTCGTGGAAATAATACTATGAGCTATTTTGTCGTTACTAAATGGTTTCGAATTCCTTTTAGGTTTTTATTTAAATGCATGTTTCAATAGAATTTTTGACGTCAAAATGGTGGCCAAACTCAAGACATGCTTCTAAAAAAAAGATCGCTTATTTCTCTGTCCCTATTGCGTCACATATGTAAAGAATGTGTTTGTAGCTGTCACATATTCCGTCACATTGGTTTAAAATGTTAATTTCGCCGGTACATGGTGTGATTCTCTTGGAATTCGACGATTTGTCTGAAAACCATAGACAAAGCATGTGAACCTCCGTGCCACCTATTTTGATCCATCCTTCTGCGAGGAAGCCGTCACAATCAAAATTATGTGAGCATGTGGTCCTCCGTACCACCTCTTAATTCTTTTCGAAAACCACCTAGAAGTAATGTGACGGTGATTGTGACGCTGATTTCTGCTATCATTTTGATTGTGACGGCTTCCTCGCAGAAGGATGGATCAAAATAGGTGGCAAGGAGGTTCACATGCTTTGTCTATGGTTTTCACACAAATCGTCGAATTTCAAGAGAATCACACCATGTACCGGCGAAATTAACATTTTAAACCAATGTGACGGAATATGTGACAGCTACAAACACATTCTTTACATATGTGACGCAATAGGGACAGAGAAATAAGCGATCTTTTTTTTAGAAGCATGTCTTGAGTTTGGCCACCATTTATAGTCGAAAATCCTATTGAAACATGCATTTAAAACCTAACAGGAATTGGAAACCATTTAGTCACGACAAAATAGCTCATAGTATTATTTCCACGACTACTTCATTATTTTTCAAGAAAAACGAGAATGAATTTTTCATATACATGAATTAGGGTGACCAATGTCTTAGATCACTTTAGGACATACATCTATAAATAAAAAAATGGAACTCTCATCGGCTCTAAATTCAAAAGAATGTTTTGCTGTCAGTACAACGAATAATAATAATTTAAAAAACGAATAAACACGCTGTAATGGTAAACTGAAATAAAGCTAAAGAAATGTTTATAGAAAGTATAAGAATTAATGGAATACCTCTGCCTCCTCGGGGATAAAAGGCGTGAGAATTTTTATTTTTATTTATAAGAATTAAATAATTAACGACACAAGTTATGTTATCGTAAATAACACTGGATCGACATTCGCACAATTCGATTTATTAGTAATAAAGTAATAATTTCACGCCTTTCATCCCCGAGGGGTAGGCAGAGGTATTCCATTTCTGGATATACCCACCTTTCAACAGATATTTTTTGGACCCCTAAACATGAAATAATCGTCATATGAGCTGTAAGATGTATACACAAAAGAGACAGTAGATTCTTTTTATTTTGTCTATGTAGGTATTTTCAACTTTAATAATTAACCTATCACGTGTAGGGGTCCAATATATCTCGTAAAATGTGGGTATATCTAGTAATGGAATACCTCTGGCTACCCCCTCGGGGATAAAAGGCGTGAGATTATATATATATATATATATATATATATATATTTTTAATTAACCAGCCACTTATTATTTAAAACTTTTGCCTGATACACCTAAGGGTCATTTTTGCGACAAAGCCCTCTATTATAGTAACAATGACAATTACAAAAAAAAGTATTTCTTTCATTTTTATGACCATTTTGTGTCGAATGGGTGGGAATGGAATAAAAAGACGGTGTTACTGGCTTCTCATTGTTTAACTCTAATTAGGTAATAAAGCTTGAGCTTACAAGCGACAATTCTACCGAATGTATTAGGCTTAGCGTTTGTCGTAAATTTATCATTACATTACAATATGTTTCAATAAATATTATAATAAAAACTTACTGTCTTTTATTGAATTCTTTATTTTCATTAAAATTTTCAATTCTATATAGTTATTGTAAATAAAACATACTTAGATATTGGTAGGTAGACAATAAACACCCCTCCTTTACCATTCCGTTGCGATATTCACGTCCATTCGGTCGTGTCTTCCGCAACTCCGTAATTATATATTTAGTATTTTTTAAAATAACAGCAATAAAATGGTAAAACTGTGTCAAATCTGAGTCATCGCACTACTTACGAATCGGTGTCGACTACAGGTGCGTGTAATACAATTTGTGTAACAGGTATGCAATAATTGGCTCCTACCTTTTACGCAAAAATGGATAGTCCATTTAACAGCAGAAGTACAATGACTTCTCGAAGCCCCCCGCCCGGAAGTAGAAAAGAGGAAAGGGTCCCTATTCCAACCTCACCCGAAGCAACTGTTGAAGTAGTAGCGACGCCTGACATACAAAACTGGCTCTCCAAGATTGAACATTGTCTCAACGAAATCTGCATCATTTCAGCCGAGGGAAAACTGAACTCTGAGCAAAAACTGAAAATCAGCAGCATTAGCAGGAACGTCATGGGAGGTGTTTCACAGATGGCAGTCCAATACCAATCAATAAAACATAAATATATATCAGCCACTACTGCTATTAAGCACTTGCGTGAACAATCGGATATTTCGACCCAACTCCATGATTTAAAAGCCTCAGTGCAAACCATTCACAAGGAACCCACCCCAAACTTATCCTTCGCAGCCATGGTAAGGAAAGGAAATAACTCCATAGTCCGCCCTCTTAGCACTAGCAGTATAGCCGTTTATCCCAAGGATCCTGAACAATCTAGCGACGACACTAAAACTTTAGTCCAAAATATCATCAAGCCAGCAGAACTGAAGATACATGTCCGTAGTGTTAGAAAAACTAAAAATGGTGGTGTGATTATCAGCACTGAAAGAAAAGAAGACCTCGAAAAGTTAAAACACTCAGAGCAAATTTCAACATCGGGACTAGTTTTGGAAGAAACATCGAAAAGAAGGCCAAGGATCATACTTTTTGGTGTAGGTACCTACCAATATACCAGAAAAAGAGGTGTTCCAATGCTTGTTTGAACAAAATATTGCTGACAAACACCCTAGTATTACTTGGGATAACTTTTCAAGTGCAGTTAAATTGAGCCACAAAACAGGCAAAAAGGACACCGCGTACTGCAACTATGTTCTCGAATTAAGGGCTGACCTCAGGAGAACACTTGTCGAACTAGAACGCGTCTTCATTAACTGGACTTCGTGCTCCGTAAGGGACTTCACACTTGTTACCCGGTGCTACAAGTGTCAACAGTACGGACACTCGGCCAAATACTGTCGGGACACAGAGTCTACGTGTGGACACTGTGGCAGTGAGGGCCACTCTATCAAGGAATGTAACAAACGCGCGGAACCAGCAAAATGTGCCACCTACCTACGCTATAAAAAGCCCTCAAACCACAAAACTGGAGACGAACAGTGCCCAGCGAAAAAGAGCGCCGAATCCTGGTACTTAAGTTCCATCGATTATGTGGGCGCCTAGGGCGCCGAGCTTACGTATTAACGCAGGACACCACAATTATGGGTAAAGTAGCCAATGACTTATGTTTAGACATTGATTCTTCCTGTGAATACGAATCCTTTACGTGTGACCCGGATAAGTGTCTGTCCTTAGTCAATAATTCAAAACTATCTTTTAAAGTAATTGTACAAAACATTAGAAGTATAAACTGTAATTTTAGTAATTTTTTAGCTTTGCTTGGCCAAATTAATATAGAAACCGATATAATTATAATGACTGAATGCTGGTTATCAAGCTCCCCTCCTATTCCACAACTTGACGGCTATCATTCATATACCACTGACAAAAGCCATTTATTGCAAAATGATGGTGTAGCGTTCTATATAAAAAATGATCTAACCAATATAATTATAGAGGAACCCGAAGTCCTGGATGCAAACTGCTTAATATGCAAGATCGGAAATAACACTGCAATTGTTGCCATTTACCGCTCTCCCTCTTACAAAACCATTACCAATTTTCTTCAGTCTCTTAACGAAATTTTAGCAAAACTGTCTTCGTTTAAAAACGTATTTGTAACTGGTGATTTAAATATTGATATTAAAGTTGGAAATAACGATCGACATTCATCTGGATACCTAAACCTTACAGCATACCTCGGATTTTTACCAACACATCTTCACCCAACGAGAGAGCAAAATTGTCTAGACCATGTACTAGCTAAAACCACCCTTCCATTAAAAACTGCAGTTCTAAACTCTAGTATCACTGATCACCGAGCATTACTGTTGTGTATACAAAAATTCTATGACCGATCTTACACAGTCAGCACATACTCGAAACTCACTAATGACGGTGTATCGCGTGACCTTACACTTTTAGACATGTCTCCTGTTTATAACTCAGTTAACGCTAATGAAGTTGCGGAATATCTTATCTCATCTTGGAGTAGCATAATAAAAAATAATACAAAGACAATTGCCCTACCCCAGCGTAAGAGAATTATGAAACCATGGCTGACCCCCGGTCTTTTACGCTGCATAAGAAACCGAGATAAACTACACTTAAAGGTATCCAAAAACCCCGATAATATGATAATCAAAACCACCTATTACAGATATCGTAATTTTTGTAATAAATTATTAAAGAAATTGAAACGTCAGTATGAAAAGACAGAAATAGAAAATGCAGGTCACAACACAAAACGATTGTGGCAAGTCATCAAAAATATAACCAACATGACCCAATCTAAATCGTCCGCCCAGCCACTAATTGCGAACACAGCTAATGCAACGGATTCGGTAAATTCAGCAAATAATTTCTTTGTTAATATAGGAAAAAGTCTTGCTGAAAAGGCACAAAATAACTTCTCACGATCTAAATTTGGAATGCAACATTCTCAATTTAATCCCGCTTCACGGCTACAGTCATTTGCTTTTATCGACACTGACGAAACTGAAGTTGAGAGTATCATCATGACTTTAAGGAATGACTGTGCGACTGGATTTGACAACATCCCTTGCTCCTTCGTTAAAAATCACAAAAATCTACTGATTGCTCCTCTAACACACCTCTTTAACCTTTGCTTCTCAACTGGAACTTTTCCCAAAATACTAAAAACAGCTCTTGTAAAACCTATCCATAAAAAAGGTGACAAAAGCTGTGTCAACAACTACCGCCCGATTGCCATACTACCATCAATCTCTAAAATTTTAGAAAGAATAATTTTTAAAAGGCTTGTTAAGTATTTAGAGGACAACAAGCTTCTTTCGGACACTCAGTACGGTTTTAGATCCGGTCTATCCACAAGTGATGCAGTACTTGAATTAACAGATTATTTTGTAAGGAGTCTGGACTCCCAGAAAAAATGTCTAGCCATATTTTTAGATCTGGCCAAAGCATTTGACACAGTAAATATCCAAATACTGCTTAACAAGCTAGACAGATTGGGGGTCCGAGGACGCCAGCACAAACTCTTGCATAATTATCTTTCTGTAAGGACTCAGCGCGTAAAAATTAACAACATCGTAAGCGACGAACTCCCCATTGATTATGGTATTCCCCAGGGAAGTATTTTGGGACCTCTTTTATTCCTTATTTACATTAACGATCTATGTAACCTTTCCTTTCCCAACGGTAAGATTATATCTTACGCTGACGACACAGTTTTAATGTTTAGCGCCAACAGCTGGAGTGAAGTATTCCGAATAGCACAAGTAGGCTTTGATCTGGTAATTCAGTGGCTTGGGCAAAACGGCCTTACACTGAATACCGACAAATCACAATATATGACTATTACCTATAATTCCTCCACCCAACCCGCTGACGATTCCTTTTCAATATTGGCTCATCACTGTCCTGAAACCTATGGGAACAAAAGACCTTGCACATGTCCTAAACTTACCCGCACCAAGACAATTAAATACCTGGGTGTCATAGTTGACCAACACCTCAACTTTAAATCACACATAGAAACCCTAACAGCAAGAGTCCGAAAACTGATATGTGTGTTTAAAAATCTCAGACATTCTGCAAGCAGTAAGTTACTAAAGTCAGTCTATCTCGCTCTCTGTCAATCTATAATAATGTACTGCATCACGTCCTGGGGCGGTGCTAATAAAACTACCCTAATTGAGTTAGAAAGAGCGCAAAGAGCTATACTCAAAGTTAGTACTTTCCGTCCGTTTTACTTCCCGACAACCGAACTATTTACAAACTGTGATGTTCTCTCTGTCCGTCAATTGTTTATCCTACAGATCATCATCAAAAAACACTCACAAATACCCTATGATCCCATTTTCTTAATCAGCAACAGACGAGTAGATAAGGTATGTCCCAGAGAGTGTTTTAGCACAACGCACTCACACAAATTTTTCTGCTTCCTCGGTACTTTTCTGTATAACAGGATAAATCTTCATCTGCAAATTTATCCTATGAACAAAGCGTCATGTAATAAAACCGTACAGGACTGGCTGAAAAGTAAGACATACGAGGAAACAGAAAACTTACTGGCCGTAGTTGTTTAATCTTATAAATAAGTAATTAGACTAATGTAAAATAGTTTTACTCATTTATTGTTGTTATTAAAATAAAACCTTTTCGTACTAACCGTTTACCGTGCTACTAACATGATACCTAAGACACAAGTATTTAGTTACTTAGTTTAGGTATCACTAAAATTTAACTAGCAATAAGTTTTACTCTGTTAACCATTATTATAATTAGACTAAGTTTATGTAATAAATTTTTATTTTTTATTTGCGAAGTGCCTACCGCACTTCCGTATGAAGTACTTTCAGTCAAGAGGGTCGACTCTGAATCAGTCCCAACAAAATCATGGTCACCCTATACAGTAACTTTCCATACTAATGGACAAATCCAATTTTCTCTTAAACGAATAAAGTAGTCGTGGAAATAATATTATGAGCTATTTGTCGTGATTAAACGGTTTCGAATTCCTGTTAGGTTTTTATTTAAATGCATGTTTCAATAGGATTTTTAACGTTAAAATGGTGGCCAAACTCAAGACATGCTTCTGAAAAAAAGATCGCTTATTTCTCTGTCCCTATTGCGTCACATATGTAAAGAATGTGTTTGTAGCTGTCACATATTCCGTCACATTGGTTTAAAATGTTAATTTCTCCGGTACATGGTGTGATTCTCTTGGAATTCGACGATTTGTCTGAAAACCATAGACAAAGCATGTGAACCTCCGTGCCACCTATTTTGATCCATCCTTCTGCGAGGAAGCCGTCACAATCAAAATGATAGCAGAAATCAGCGTCACAATCACCGTCACATTACTTCTAGGTAGTTTTCGAAAAGAATTATGAGGTGGTACGGAGGACCACATGCTCACGGAATTATAGCAGAAATCAGCGTCACAATCACCGTTACATTACTTCTAGGTGGTTTTCGAAAAGAATTAAGAGGGGTACCGAGGACCACATGCTCACCCATTTCTTCACCTACATGGAGCACAGAACACTATTACTCCTTGGACCTTGGACCACGAAACGAACATACCACTTTGACTAACAAAAAAATTATAATTTCATAATTCAGGGAATACAAAATAATCATACAAATTCGATTAGCCTAATTGAGCACTTAACTAAATAATTATAGGCCTACAGGTTAAATCATTTTGGGTCCCTAAACCAAAAGGGTGACGTTCGTTTCTCAGTGACTTAAACCCTCATAATATATTACTGAATGTTTCAAACACAGGGTGGCATTTTAAAATATTTCAATATGTTATCAAATAGCCCAGTAAATTAGCTTTACAATGATATACGAGTATATATGGTTCTGGTAATAAAATACGAGGAATAAAATACCACTATTATTCTTCTCTTTTATAATGTAGGTACTCTCACATAAAATGAACAAATGACTCTGCTGAAATGGAGAGAGAAACAACGTTGGAGACACATCATTTTATTAACTTCCTCCTGCGTAGCATTATAAGAGGAAGTTAATGGTTTGAGTAGGATGTCTGTCTGTCTGTCTGTCTGTCTGTGTGTCTGTCGACAGGATATCTCCGGATCTACTGGACCGATTGACTTCAAATTCGGTCAGTAGATACCTTAGGTCAATACCTCGATCGAGTTTGAATTTCAGACCCGTGGGTCAAAAGAGACTGGGCATTTCAGACCCGTGGGTAAAAATGTCAAAAATTTCAAAAATGTCAAAAACGTCTAAAATATCAAAAATGCCAATAAATGACAAAAAGGTCTAAAATGTCAAAAAGGTCAAAAAGGTCAAAAATGTCAAAAAGGTCTAAAATGTGGTCAACAGCAATAACGAACATGGTGGTGTGTTGGAAGGGTGGGATGGTGTTGGAAGGATGTATGGTTGTTGGAAAGGTGGGTGTTGAAAGGGTGGGTGGGTGATTGATTCATCATCAATCATCATCAAAATTATTATCAACATCATTTTCGTTGTTGGCAGTAAACAGGTGGAAGTTGGTCCATAGAATTACATTCTCTCGTATATAATAACATGAACTATGAAGTATGTACCTAATTCTAGGGATTTATTTGGCAAGTGTCCGTGAAAGTGTTCAGCACATTGCTGTTATTATCATTTTAGTTTGGATTATTTTATAAATTTATTTTTTATATTAAAATTTATTACTAGTGATGAAAAAGGAAACTATTATATATTTTTTAGCATGGACTCTGTAACATTCTGCAACATGATCGAAAGCTAGGTTCCCAATGCCTTGATAAATATTTAAAAACAGTTACAATATCCGGAACCTATCAAAAAAGCACATGAAAATGGCGGGAGTACAAAAAGTGCGACTTAATAATCTAAACATAAACTTGAAAAATGCCCTTATTGTAGGCATCATCTTAGCGAAAAATCCACCCCGTAGGATAGGATCTAGAAAGAAAAATGGAGATGCGAGAGGGGTAACATCTTTCACTCTCAGAGATTCTGATATCGATACAATCAATGTTGATGTCTGGGGATCGGAATACTTTGTTATTACTTTTTATGAAAGATTTCTTGTGGGTGATGTTGGCAAGTATTGTTTACGGATATAATCTTATTATACCTACATAAGTATCTATAATAATTCCTAAAATAACAATTACATTTGAATTTCAGTCGAAATTTCTTCACCGAAAATCTGTGTAAAGAGCGGAGAAAATGAAACCTACAGGCCTCATGTAAGTAATTAATAATTTAAAAAGTTAATAGGTATACGTAGGTACATTCTAGTTTACTTGTAAGTTAATTTTTATGTAAAATTAATTGTTTCAACTATGTTAAATTATCTTCAATTTATTATTACCCAGGCAGGATTTAATATATTATATGTTTCAAGATAATTAGTGACTAAGCTTGACTAAGCCTAAAGCCGTATACAGAAAGAAAGCTGAAAACTTATCAGCGCCGATCGGCGCTTGTTCATGGAAATGCCTGCGCCGGTTACCTGCGTAGACCGGGGCGCCTATAAGCGCTGATAAGTTTTCAGCTTTCTTTCTGTCATACGGCTTTAGTCTGTAGTACGCCTGGGAGTTCTCACACTACACCATCTACTGGGGAATGACCGTATTATGTCAATAACGCCATCTGCCGTTGAATAGCCGTATTATGTCGCTAACGCCATCTCCCAGTAAGTGACTGTATTATCTCGCTATCGCCATCTGCCGGAGAGTGGCGTATTATTTAAAAAAAAAAATTAAAATTGCGTTTGTACAGGAAATAGTTGAACAGCTAATGCAAAACTGTAGAATAGAATAAAGTCAAAGTCAAAATGTTTTATTCAAAATAGGAACTTACAAGTCCACTTATTGAACGTCATTTCAACTCCACCGCTTCAGCATGTATGGTTGAGGAGAAGAAGCAGAATGTGTTATTGTGTTGTTATCTTGCGTTCGCGGGAACCCGCTGCATGGCCGGCTACGCGGCACTCTACTCAACGATATTTACTATCGAGTTCTACGGGTGGACAAGGACAATAGGTATAATCCTGTTATGTCTACAAAATATGTGATTTCTTCACCTAAAATGTATGTCCTACAAGGTGTCATCGCCTTTCTACCTGTCGCTGAACGAGGGTATGTCTGATGTCACCATACACAGCGGGGATGCATTCGGGATATTTTTACCTCTGCTCCATATACCTACTAAACCTGCTGCTGGTTATTATGGCCTGGCTGAGGTGCTGAAACTTCCAGGTAAGTACCTTTATGCCTATAAAATTATATTCTGACCAATAAGAGCACGGCGCGATTAGGGATGGGCTCTTTGTTTAGTTGTTTAAATTATATTAGTAGAATACCTACTCTCGTGTATGAATTTACTTTGAATATCTATAAATATCTACTTATAAGCATATATTTTTGTTAAGTATGTAGGTATTGTACTTACCTACTTATTTATGATAATACTTACCAGGTAGTTAGGTACTAGATACTATTATCTACTAACTACTTACATGTTTACAAATGTTGACCCCTAACGAAAATCGAACCTACGACTTTCGACCCAGACTACCTACCAAAGTAGCCAACAGGCCCGCGATAGCTCCACTTTTCCTGAAAAACTGGCAATGTTTACATGGGTGAAACCGCAGCTGCGCAGGGTCTAAGTACCTAGTTGTTTATTAACATATTTTATTAAATACGAGTAAGTAGATTGTTTGTGTATTTATAATTTAACCCTATCTGTGTATATCTTTAACAGAAAAAACGGGCAACGTATATGTGGACATATTAGTGGTCGTTAAATCAGTAAAGCCTGCTAAAACAATTCGAACGAAAAATGGTAATGTTTTATAAAGCTTTTCGCTTTAGTACCTAACATTTAGCTACTAAGATTTCAGCTAATTCTGTAATTCTTCTAGGAACAGACATGTCCGTCCGCACTGTAGAGATCACTGATAACACTACGCCTGCTTCCGTCCTCCTAGACATGTTTGACATCGATACTATTCAAAGGTAAATTAAATACTGAATAATTACTTAATTGTTGAACAACATTTTAGGTATATAATGTTGATCCTTACATTAGGTACCTACCATTTTAAGATAATCATTAGTTGTATAACTTCATGGTCAATTAAAGGTACCTACCTAAGTATAAGAGTCAAACCCCTCAAAAGTTTAGAGTCTAAACTTTTGAGGGGTTTGACTCTTAGACAAATCAAACTTAAAATTTGCTAACAGACTGTTAAATCTCACGTTAGCTGTTCTGCAGGCGTATTCACGGAGCTTCGATATTCGACTCGGAATCGGAAAATCACTTTCGACATGGGCTGATGTTGGTGTCGAAAACTAATGTCTTATGTGACATATAAGGATTCGGAAAATTTTTCACTCGATCTGAATCGAACGGAAACGGTATCATCTGTTGAACACTTTCGAGATGGGCTGATGTTGGTGTCGAAATCTAATGTCATATGTGACATAAGGATTCGGAAAATTTTTCACTCGATCTGAATCGAACGGAACAATATCGAGCCTCCGTGAATAGGTACGCCTGCTGATTGGTCACGCACACGCTACTTACTCCGTGACTTAGAGCGAAAGTGTTTTTATGCTGCGAAAATGAATCTACTAATGGTGCTATGATACTAAATGTTCTTTGGGTACTTAGAAATTCAAGTGTAGGTGACACTAGCATTATAATAGTACAGTCAAGAGCACGCTAAGCTTGACACTTTGGACTTTGACCCGGCCCTGTATTCTATGGCGTGCAGTATAAATCAGAGCTCAACTTAAACTGGTAGTGTAAAGCTTGACTTGCTCTTAACTGTACCTACCATCTACTTATAAGAAACTTGTAGGTAAGTCTATCACTGCACGACGTAGGTATACACCGTGCAATAATAGACTACATATGTCACACTTATCGTATGTAGGTAATTACTTAATTACTACCTAATAAAAGGGCAGAAGAATGGCGACCACTAGAGAGCGTGCTATTCATAGCTGACGCCCGCGTCTCGTGGCGCGCCCTGGCGGTGAAAGTCCAACTGTGTTCCCGAAGCGTGGTCACTCACCAGCCACACACTGCAGACGCCGAGGCGCTCCGCCTTTACATCCACAACCAAGCTAACACACGTAAGTATACCACACGCACCCCCGCAACAAGTTCGGCTCAAAGAAGACGGTTTCAAGTCTATTAGGTCTAGTGTCTTTTACATTTTTGCAAGACATCCTGGTAAAACAAAGCCTATCTTTCACTAGCTTGGCAGTGAAGGGTAACAGCAACCCGGTGTTCCCGGTCTAGCGATGAGCTCACTGGGCCTTATTGTCTATTTACAACCTTAATCGAAATCGTCCTGACAATTTTAATGTAAGTATCGCATTTTGTATGCAGTGCGATGGTTCAGTGACGTGTTGGCCTTAGGCCTTAATGACGGGGCATTAGCAGGCAAAGATTCGTGTCGCGTTGTTGCGCTAAAAACAGTCATACGCGATGTTCTTGTCTACATTAGGCGGGCGAAGATTCACCGTGCCTTCAATCCCTTTGAGGCGCCCCGTTTACCGACATTGCACCGATAATACAACGCGTTGCAACGATCTATCCGGCCACACTAGTCACGTTAACACGAATATTGGCGCCGTCCTAACGCAATGACTTAGGTGGCGGAGAAGCCGCCGCTTGGGCAGCATGGAGTGGCGAGCGAGCAAGCGCAGCCTCCGTAGCACAAGTCCGCGACCGCCTCGCAGCGGGAGCACCATTCTGCGCTTCGCTTCACGCCTTACTCACCCATCTCGACTTGGACGACCTCATTCACTATGCGTAATCTTATTTCTTTAAAATAATTTACTTCTCTCCAAGGAGAGCCGAATATTCAGAATGAATCATCCTTCCAGCGACAGCAACGTAGAAGAATTGCGTGTGCGTTTTGCTGATCACACGGGGGAGCTTAATGCACGTCTTCCAGTAAATGTTCTCGAACAAGTATTTGGGTATTCTGTGAGTTTAATTATTATTTAGTTACATTGAGTTTTTTAATTCTCGGATGGCATAAATACTTAGTTACACATTCGAAGTTCCTATCTCTATCCTGAAAAACAAAAATAATATGTTGAATAGCTTTTTAGAGTTCCGTGTGACTTTATCTCTCTCAGTCTGTCACATTGCGCGGTTACCTCCGCTTGGAGTAAGTGTTCTGTTGCGGTTACTTTGATAGGTATGGTTAGGTACCTACTTACATCTCCAAATCCGATTGCATTCTTCTGATTTGTTCAGATATTTGAAAGTTGTGCCTAGTGTTAGTTTAAATCAGACAAGTAAAATAAAATAATATTAATGGAATCTCTCTATTCTTTTATCTTTAGTGTAACCAAATAAAGGCGATGTCTCCAGATGACAGAGCAGCAATTCGCTGGAGGTTACTTCTCGAACAGTGTACCGCCAGGATTGCAGGGTCTCCTCCGCGCCTCCTCGTCTTAGCGCTGCGACGAGCAACGCCGGCTGATCCTATTCCTCTATACTGAACTTAATTTGGTACTGTTTAATAATTCAATAAATTTTATTTTATACGGAACATATTTTTCTACATTTATTTCTTACTTTTTTCTGTGATTTCATCTGCAATTCCAAAAGCAGCAAGGAGCCTAAAAGTTGTCTCACACGTATTAACTCAAACGCATTAGCACCACCTCAACTGGAGCCGTTTAGTGTTCTTTGTGTATGGACTAAATTCCCTACTAAGTACAACCCGTGCTCGTAACGGCCTCGCCTCGGGACAAGCTCGGTCAAGATAGGCGAGCGGTGACGATCCGTTTTCAAGGTGATATTTTTGCAACCCTTCCGCAAGATGCTAGCTATAGCTAGATGTGTCTCCATAAAATTCGAAAAGATCGCGAAATTCCGCGTTTTACCTATTTCGTCTTTAAGATTGTTTTCCAATACCCGTTTTGTTTGTCTTACGAATATTTAGGTAGGTACTTTAGCTAACTTAGTTACCTGGCAGCCTGGGTGGGTCTTCAATTTCATTGATCTAACAATTCCGCTCATTGTATCACCAATCGAAAGTGTAAGTCGAGACTGTGGTTTTGAAGAACAAGAAATACAATATGGAAATAACATCTAAAGAAAAAGGCGATGAATTCAAATACGAATATACAAAGCCTAGAAGAAAATTTGGAAGACAGACCTTTTTCGAAGATCATGGTCCCGAGTTAACAGTAAGCATTCCTTGCAATCCTGCGTTCTATAAGAACTATATACTACGAAATCCTGTCCATACAAGCATACAAAATTCGAGCACCATGTCCGAGCATTGGGTTAATTCTGAAAGGTAAGTAACTAGGTAACTATTGAACTTATCTAATCTGCCAATAATACTCAAGGCAGTGTAGTTCCTTTTACATCTAGGTCTAAAATGGGGTAACTTCCTTTACGCATTACGTTTTTGGAAAATTCTTTAAGAGTGGAGTACACAACTTCTGGCATAAACCATATCGAAGGCGGCTGGCCGAAAGATATAAATATGAATGACCCTGAAGCCACGCAGCGATATCGGCGTAAAATTGAGAAGGATGACGCTTACATCCACGCTGTAATGCACCTTGGACATGTAAGCACGGAAAAACTTTTTAAAATGGACTAATTTTTACGCATTTAATTTAAATACTTATCCGTTTATTCCGATCAAAACAGAGCATGGAGCATAACATTCTGCAAAATAATGCAATAGACGTATATCAGACTTACTACTCGGAGCTCCCGTCAATACCGCCAGTGGAACGCAGCAGTTGCCACACGGTAAACGTGTATAGGGAGCCAGGTACTCGCAGACCTGTGAGGTCACTATCCTGGCAAGCCGACGGGGGAGCCAGACTCGCCTCCGCGCACGCTGATGTAGACCTCATAAAGAATTCTAGATGTCAACAGTTTTCTTATATTTGGGACATTGGTAAGCTGAACCTTCAGTATAAAAGAATACCAACTGGAGCAACTTAAAATTTGCGTAATTACCTAATTTTATGGAATGTTGTCAGAAAACGCCAATGCGCCGGAGTTGATAATAAAACCACCACAACCGTTACTAGATTTGCAATACAATCCTCGAGACCAGCACACTCTAGTGGGAGGAATGATGAATGGACAGGTAGGTACCCCTATACATTGCTATTTAAAAAATCCGGTACGTATCGAACTACCTAATATGGTTTGACATGTTTAAGGTGGGTTGGTGGGACATGCGTAAAGGCGGTGAACCAGTCGGCATTTGCCCTCCGCACGTGGCGCATCGCGACCTCGTCAGGAATGTACTATTCATTAATTCCAAAACTGGAGCAGAATTCTTCTCATCGTCTCCTGATGGTGTTGTCAAATGGTAAAATTGGCAACAAAATTAACCTCTGAAATTTAATTTTTAATAATTCTTACAAATGACTATAGGTAGTTATAACTAATTATTTTAGGTGGGATACTCGTAACATGAATGAACCAACTGACACAATGATCATTGATATCGTCAAACTGCCTACCGATACTCAAAGCATTGATAACGCAGTAGGAATATCAGCTCTAGAATATGAACCTACAATTCCTACAAGGTAAACAAGAAATGTAATAAATAACACTGTTCAGTATTAACACGTAATAAATCATAACATTTTCATAGGTTTATGGTAGGGACGGAAACTGGATTAGTTATTGGAGGCAATCGTAAAGGCAAAACGCCCGTGGAAAAACTCCCGACTAAGGTAAAATATTACAATTTGTTTCATTTGTATTCAACTAAACCCTTATCTCATTTTTTTATGTCCAGTATGAGGCACACCTCGGCCCGGTATACGCTCTGCAACGAAATCCAACATTCCTAAAGAACTTCCTAACTGTAGGGGACTGGACTGCTCGTGTGTGGAGCGAAGATTGCCGAGAGTCGTCCATTTTGTGGACTTATTCCCACCGCACAAAGCTTACGGACGGCGCTTGGAATCCTATCAGGTAAATGAAATGAAAGTTCAGGCTTCTAGGTTTATCCACAACGAACGCGAACGCGATCCGCGGTTTCACCCGCGTAGTTCCCGTTCCCGTGGGAATACGGAAGTAAAATATAGCCTACGTTACTCAGGGATATTCTAGCTTTCCATTGGTAAAAGAACTTTTAAAATCGGTCCAGCAGTTTTTGAGTTTATTCGTAACAAATTTACAAAAATACAAATCTTTCCTCTATATAATATTAAAGTATAGATGTAGATATTGTGTAGAAGTGTAGATTTAGTTTAGTGAATTGTTTGATTGATAATAAATATAATAGTAAGTATTCTTCTCTCATCAGATTCTCATTAATGTTAGTAACACAATGGGATGGGTGTCTGTCCTGCTGGGATTTGTTGCGAAGACGAAGCGCGCCAATCGTCACTGCCCAACTGTGCGACGAGCCTCTCCTCCGTTTACGTCCACACGAAGGAGTGAGTTTTTAACGATGAGTGTATGATCAAGTACATTACCTAAGTAATAAAACTTAAGTGTCCCAGATGGTCAATATGAATGTAGGTAGTTCAATAACGCACTCACATACCTACCACACAAAATTCTATGTAATGTATTTCTGTTTAAGATAGCTAACAAGTAAGCAATGTGCAATATATGTTGAAGAGTACCCATTTTCTCAATCAAACGGCTGTTATTAAATAATATATTTTTATCAAGGGACTTCTGGTAGCATGCGGTAGCGACAAAGGAACTGTATACTTAGCTGAACTATCCCAAAACCTTGGAACAGCTGACAAAAACGACAAGCAGCTTCTCACTCACGTACGTACCTAATTTTATTCTAACCAATTATGATTTCTAAATGTAAGGTAAATGTTGTCTACACTTTATTGTATATATTACCCTAGCATAGATTAATCTTATAAGTGTAATATACGCTTTTTTGTAAGTGTACCTTAAATAAATTTAAAAACTACGGACCCATTCATTAATTTACAGATTCTTGAGCGCGAAAACAAGCGTGAACGCATACTAGAGGCTCGAATGCGCGAGTTGCGATTAAAGATGAGACAGGACCGAGATTGCGGTCAACAAACCACCGACAATGATCCTACGTCCAATGATAAGGACCTTGAGGAAGCGACTTCCGACTACATGCAAACTGTTAGCGAGCTTCAAGCTCAGCAAAAGCCTCTCTGAAACATTATCTTCTAGTCCAGTCGATGTGAATTGAATTAGGAAATCTACTCTTTTTAAAATAAAAAATAGATTACGAGACTATTTGAACGTTTTAGTTTATGTGAAGGTAGGCTATATATTATATACATTTTGTTATGTACTAATTAACTACAAGTTACATTTCTTGCACTTTTTATTTTGGTATAACTATTTGGAAGAAACAACGGAATAGAAAATACCTGGCGGGAATCATTTAAGATTTTTCATCGTTTCTGAAGGCTATGAAGAACCATTTGTGTTCAATATTCGCACCGACTCCAGTGGTCGTACGTTGAAAAACGTCCGTATGTTTCTGTAGCACGTTGTGCACTGAAGCTTGGGACACGTGTGAGAAGAGAGCGCGGACATACGATACTACGTAATCAAGACTAGCTCCTTGTGGGTGAACCTGTAACACAAAACATTAATAAATAATATAAACAATATACCCACTATTCATCAATTTATTTCGTACCCATATACGTGACAAGCGGTGAGCCCGTCGTCGGAATGCACTGCAGTCTGCAGTTAAGTACCAATGCCTCAGACCAGTTTTAGGGTCAGCTAGTTGTCTTTCACGATGTTTTCCTTCACTATTTAAGAAAAAGAAAACTCTTATGCACTTGACTTTGGCGCCAGCGTGCATTTTTTTTTCCTAAGTTTTGCACTGGATATGGTCTAAAAATTTGATAACAAGCGGACACCCCACATAATTCACGAGAACTCTATTTAATTGTACAGATGTACAACAAGCAGGATCTCTATCGAATTGACCATGTAATATAATTAAAATACAATTAATTGTGTGACACAATTCACGCAAGGTTATTTAGTCCCAAACTAGGCAGGGCCTATGCTATGGGTACTAAACAACTACTACTACATACTTAAATAAATATTTAACACTCAGACCCGAAGCCAACAGACATTTGGCCCCGAGCGGGGATCGAACCCGCGACCTCCGACTCAGAAGGCAGGGTCACTACCAACTGAGCCAACAGTCCCGCCAACACCATAACCAGCTGCAGCTGATATGGATTAACTTCAACATGCTGCATAATAAATAAACTACGTGTGCGTGTTTTGGGATTATATTATAACTAGAAATAATTAACACTATTCTGCTAGTCACGATGACTGATTTTTGTCAAGTGCCAGATTTCCAAACACGACATATAACAGTATGGCTACTTGAAATTTTCAATACACTGGTGATCTACGACATATTGTGAGACACTACGAAAGATTTACTATTTATTTTGAACATGAGACTATGTAAATTGACCAATTCTCAATGTTATATCAAAGATTGATCCATTGCGTGTAAACGTCTACAAACCTGAAGAAACGCGGAGATGACACCAATGAGTTTGGCCTCACCGCAGCCAGCCTCTACCTCTTTGATATGCGCCTTCGTGTCTGTGTCTTCAGGGAGAGGCGGTGGAGGCGGCGGCTTCTCAACCGGCGACGGCAGTGGAGGCTACGCATAAAGCAACCATCATCAATCCGTAGTAGCCCACTGCTGAGCTAAGGGCCTTTCCTCACACTTGAGGAAGTATAGGCTATACGCCATAATCTCCAAAGCGAACCTACCTCAGATTAAGAAATGGTGTTAAGCTGTTGACCACCTAACTTCCTGGTTTTTTTAAGCCACCAAGTATGTGCCACGGCTTTAAGACCTTTGTGTGTAAACAGCGAAAACCGGAATCAACAGGCCTTCCGAATAAAGGAGGCGCTCGTCATATAAACTATCATTGTATAGCTATTTTCGTAACAAAATTATTAAGAAATTCCTTTGTATCGGAAACGGCATGTACGATATACAAGACTTACATTCTTGTCGAAGGCTACTTTTAAAGCTTGTCGGGCAATGAATTGTGCTTTGAATTTCTCAAATTCTTTTTGGGCATCCGACTTTATTACATCAACCTCGTTTTTGTATGCTTCCAATTGGAACTGAAGACTCTCATTTTCACGCTAAGGAGAAGATTATGATTATTGAGTGATAATTATGTGAAATATTATAGAACAATATTGAATACAATATTCATTTGGGTGTTTCCACTGTTTCTATAATCTCTCTATGTGTCATATATAAAAAAAATACCTTTAACTGCTGAACTTCTGCATTGTTACTCCTGTCCATACCTCTATTCATAAAACCATTGTAGTCATTTTCTTCACCATAAAATTTCTCATGAAACTCTTCCTTAAGCGAATTAAACTCCTACAAAATATATCTTTGATGAGAAAATGTTATTGACCAGATATTATACTTACGCACAAATACAATATTTTACACAGTTAAAATACGAGCTACATTACCTGTGACAGCAGTCTTCTGGGTCTCGCGACACATTTTTTTATTTAAGTACTATTCATTACGACTGGATAGTATTGTTGCAACATTAATCTACGCAATAAATAGAACAGCTGTAATGAATAGTCGATTTACCACCTTTTTTACCTACACTACCATGTTGCAGTCAGTTTAGTACTTACTGGTCATGGTTTTCTAAAATGAATCATTCATAAGTACCTGTGTCATTTTCTGCCATGTTTCAATATTCTTCCGCTGCGGTTTGGTAAAGTGGTCCCACACACGCTGGTGAGTAGCTGCAGAAAACACTTTCGCCACCTGTTCGACTGAGGTTCAGAAATAATTATATTGAGAGCAGTAGTGACCGAACATACCGTTTTGTAAATACGACTGGCCGCCCCAGGCTGACGTTACGCTTGCTAAGCGCGCTGTTGGTCATGTTTTAGTATACGCGGGAGCAGACTTGACCGCCGCTATGATGATTTGAGCACGAAGCACCTCGGTCCATAGAGACGTGTAATGGGATACATGACAGATTGCAGCACAGAGACCCGTGAGAAATGTTTTAATAATGTAAGTACCTATTTGTAAAAACGTTACTGTTTATTTACAAAAAATAATCTGCTGACTAAGCATTCTGAAAAAGTGTTCAAAATACATTGTCAAAACATTTCTTAACTTACGCTCTTCCTCCCAAACGATATTTATCATTTGTAGGTAAACTAGGACTTGAAGTCAGCTATACACCAGCGATCCATTGTCTGAGAAAAACTAGAGAAGCCCAAGTTTCCAGCGAACCACACCCTTTACCACCTTTTTCTTATTACAAATTTTGGTGCAGTGACATCCTCAGTAGTTTTACTTGAAGCAGACTAAAAGCATTTTTTGCTCTGAATAACACTTACATTACTATTTGTTCTCAAACAGGGTGAAAACAAATTGACCATAAATAGACAGACCATTTCAGTACCTTACCTTAACATAATATTATTTAAGAAACATGTAGGTTGAGCAAGCAGGGCTTTCTAGAGATAGTGAGATGAAATTTGTTACCAAATACAGAGTGAGAGCTAAATCTTTTTAAAAATGCGAGGTATGTACTTACATTGCTCAATAACTTTTTGTATATGATTCTTTACTTTCTCCTTGCATTCCTGCAATTCCTCTTCAGCTTGCATTTTTTCAGAAAACAATCTTCGGATGTGTGAATTCGTAGCTTGTATCATAGAATAGAACAGAGTGGAGTTCTTCTTTGAGCATTCTCCACGCTCCAGCCAAGCAATCAATGTCTGGACAAAGAAAAAAACTTTTGACTTATAGAATTTTGAAGTTTAAATAATTATATCTTATTCCTATAAAGGAGCAATTATAGTAATATTTCGGGGATCTCAGAAACAACTCCAATGATTTTGAGGAAATTTTGTATAGAGATACAGTTTTACGGCGTAGTTCTGTTGCATTTTCATAAAAAAGCAATGTTAGAAAAAAAATATATAACACGGCCACACCAGCGGATGGCGTTAGCAACGTAGTAAAGCCACTCACGTCACAAAGTTGAAATTCGTAAGGATGATACGACGTCACGAAGAATTTATAAATTTTGGAGTTTATATTTATTATTTCATTATTATTATATCAGTTGGAAATAAATTGACTTACCGGCAGCGAATTTCCAAAATGTTCTTCACTCTTAACTTTCTCTTGAAGTTGGACTATAGCTCCATTGGAGAATGGTTGAATTAGAAGGGGTGATGGTGACCGGTAAATGCTACGGTTCGATAGTGCTTCATGTTGCGCGTTTAGTTGCTGCATCTGAGCTTCTTGAGCACGTAAAGCTTGCCGCTGTCGTCGTTCGTAGTCATTTTGGTCATCTCGACTCTGATCAAATCATAAAATCTGTGTACTTATATAAATCTGGTTATTAAAAATTGCGAAAGAGAACATTGACCCCTCCCTACCACTGTGGCCATTCAGCTGTCATGATCCCCAACATTATTTGTAACAGTGCTAGTTTCCAAAGTAGCATTGCTAGTATGTTAGAAATCATAGCGACCTGAAGATGGAAGACGTAGTAAACTGTGATCTCTTTTTTATTGTTTTTGGTACACAATAGCGTTATTGTATAATGAAATAAAAAAAAACCTATAGCTATGTATTCGGTTTTATGGTATTTAAGGAAGTGAAAAAAACTTTATTAATACTGAAAAATAACATAAAACAATAATTCAACATAGTCATTATTAGCTCTGAATAAAAACGTAACTTACCAGAGCATAATCAACATGTAACCATCCAGAATTTGATTTATTATCCTCTTCTTCCTCCTGGTCCTTGCTTATCAATTTAATATGATAACCAGAAATCAGCATAGCAGCATCCACACAACTCTCTTGATCAAACCGAATGTGACAAAAGTTCTTTGTAGATAGTCTAAGTGTATGTATTCTACCATAGTTCTCAAATATTTCTCTAACTATAGACTCTCTGATTTCATCAGGAAGACCACCCACATAAATTGTACGACAACCAGGAGGGCGCACTCTGCGTGATGGCTGTGTTGCCCCAATACGAGGAGGAGTCAGCTTACAATGCTTCAATTGTATATCTTTTCTCTCAGTAGTACTAGATATATCTCCGCCAACACCAGGATACATTCCAATCATGGAAGGATCCATCATCATGCTTCCCATCATGCCAATTTCTATAGGAGTACCAGAAGCAGCAGGCATAGTTTGTGCTCCCATAGCAGTCATATCCATTGAAGATTGAGTAATTATTTCCATTCCAGTGTTAGACACCAATTCCATACCCGTAGAGGGCATCATTCCTCCAGCCATCATAGTATTTGGCATCATCATATTTGGATACATTCCACCAGGGATCATCATATTACCTGCTATTGAATTTAACATAATTTTATCAATCTAAACAAAGGCACAGTATAATAATTAGAACTAGTGGCCAATCACCGACTTTTTTCTTTAATGATTTTAATCAAGACAAATGAAATAACCTCCATAATCCCTTGTATAATATAATTATGTGTAATAGATGTTTTTTTTTTTTTCAGTCAGGGTTTTCGCATTCCATGGTATTTTTCCCTAACATTTCTATTCCCTATGACTTTCATCCCAGATGTGCTTTGAACAACTCACTAAAGTTTAATCAGTGGTGCCCAAGACAATGCAAAAGAAAGGGAGACAATATCAAGATTAAATGGAAGGATGACATTAAAGAAATATGTAGCACTTGGACAAGAAAAGATATGGAACAGCACACTATGGTGTACTATAAGGGAGGCCTATACTAGAAAGCAAGACAATCTTCATAAACCAGTGTCAAATAATTCAACAAAATGCTCATTGTTATAAATGCAGTCAAATGTAATGATGTAACATCTTATTATTCATTTTATTAATTAATTGTACATTATATCACTATTACCTTGTGGATACATGTTCGACATCATCATTTGCTGACTTATCATGTTATGTTGTGTGTTTGACATGTCTGCTTCATTACCCTTAACTGGATTATCTCTTCTGCGGCCAACACTATTCACCCGTACAGGAGACCTGGATCGGTCACTTCTATTACCTAAATGAAAAAATATATAGCTATGTAATATTTCATGTTTTGTACATGGCACATATATTAAAGATGGGTTTCCAGAATTTATTAGTCATCAACAGCAAGCTGATAAATGAGAATTTATGAAGCTCTATTAATTAAGATTGCAAACCTAACATTATGATGGAACCAAAACTTTGTGGGATGGGACCTAGGAGTAAAAGTGTTCTGTGGATGGGACTTTCAGTCAGTCAGTTATTTTACTTTTAATATGTCTATTTTACACCAAATGGGTCAGTGCTACCAACTAGTTTTAGCGAAAACGCGCTGTCAGCCCTGTAAAAAAGCACTAGAAAGCGCTAAATGGCAATTTTTTAAAAAGCGCTATATTTCGCGCTAACTACAAATGGTTTTACAGAATCAGAATCACAAAAAAATTATGATAGTATGAAATGAAACAAACATACATAAAATCATTTTTTTTTTGTAATGAAATAACTTGGAAAAAACAATGACATACTTATGAAACAATATTTTTGATTAAGAATCAAGCCGGGTCAGGTAAATTATCATCATCGTCGGATTCTTCGATTTCTTCCAGCCCGAAACGATCTTAGTTAAAGTTCGCTACGGAGGAATACAAAATAATACGCGGGGAATCTCCGAGTTATAATCGTTCTCATAGATGATGATGATGACTCTATGATGAAAACATAGACTTCATTTATTAGCTTTTCAATGTGGTTAGTGGGCAGTAATACATAATTTTATTTAAAACTAGTAAATTATTATGTTTTACGCTGTATTGAGTAGGTAATACATATAGTGTACAATTTTCAAAAAGCGCTAGATTTAGCGCTAGGCGCTAAAACGCGCTTCGAGACAAAAAAAGCGCTAGATCTGGCGCGTAACTCAACTAAGTTGGCAGCACTGAAATGGGTTCGGTCGGTGACAGTTCACTGTTGACAATTGAAGTGATGTGTCCTAATGAAAACCAATCGATTTTTCTAAAGTTTCGAGTAAGTTTGTAAAGGAAATGGAATCGATTTTATACTTTGTTGATAGAATGATTTTTCAAGATTACTTTTTATTGGATATGTTTAAATTTCACAGGTTATATAAGAGAAAAACATAGTAAAATAAAATGTTGTCGACTTTTTGATGCGATACGAAAATATCATACTTTTAGGAACCAGAAGCAGAACTATTTAAAAAAAAAGATATTCGGAAATAACAAACTATTTATTTAAGAATTTTACAAAGCTTTCATTATTTTAGATAGCAACTAAGTACATACCTATAAATCGAAATTACGACAAGAGGAATACGTCCGCACAACACAAAGTCTCGATCGGTAATGACCGCGCGCCACGAAGTCCGCTGCTTTTATAGGCGACGAGTGACTAATCGCTCGAGTCTCCTAACACGGCCTCTCCTGATACCCTGACGTCCTCGCCAGGTTCATCTATTACGTTAAGGTCGATTAATGGCATAGACCTTTGTGTTGACCGGGGGTCGTCAGGTCGTGAAGATGGTCCCGGTTCATTTTCTGTAGATATTGGTCGGCCAGATTGTTCGCTATCATCTTCATGGTCGGAATCAGTATCGGCATCTGAGAAAAGGCAACCAATTGTTATTTCATGTCAGTTTAAGTGCTATCGGTACCCATGTAAGTAGGTTAGTGTCATGTTAGATAAATTATAAATTTCAGGAACCCAACACCAAGATTTTACAACGTGACCAGATGAAAATTAATTTGTATTCCTTGTGAAACACAAACGAAAAGTCCTGGTCATATAAAAATAAAAGAGAAAAAAAAACATAGAGTCGACTCTAAAAAGTAAACATACGTAAAAGGAAAACCAAAGCTGGCATGGGATGGTCCATGGCATAGGCACTTGCCCGAAGGCAATACAGGTAGCGTACCAACATGGCATAGGCACTTGCCCGAAGGCAATACAGGTTGCTTACCAATCAACGATTCAAGGTGGCATAGGCACTTGCCCGAAGGCCAATACAGGTCGCTTACCAATCAACGACGCAAGGTGGCATAGGCACTTGCCCGAAGGCAATACAGGTCGCTTACCAATCAACGACGCAAGGTGGCATAGGCACTTGCCCGAAGGCAATACAGGTCGCTTACCAATCAACGACGCAAGGTGGCATAGGCACTTGCCCGAAGGCAATATAGGTCGCTTACCAATCAACGACGCAAGGTGGCATAGGCACTTGCCCGAAGGCAATTCAGGTCGCTTACCAATCAACGACGTGGACGTAATGGTAAAATAGTAGTTAGGACTTGAGTCTCACCTTCGAAGAAAGCGGCACAGGTTTCAGGGGTCCATTCACCCTTCCAAGGAACCATAAATTGGGCAGCGGCATAAGTTGTCTTTCCATAAGATCCGGCTAGCCGCTTCAGTTCATACCGTCCATTGCTTAGGGCTTTGATCACACGGTAAGGCCCCCGCATGCCAGGGTCCAATTTCCCCTGAGACTGAGAATACTTAATAACGAACACGGTGTCATCCTTCTTGAAAACACGAGGAGGGCGTCTGTCTTCATTGACAAGAGTATCTTGTTGTGCCTGATTCCTTGACAAGCGTTCGGCCGTCCTTTGCCTCAACATTTCTCGATGAGATTCACGATTAGACGTCAAAGGATTTATAGCGACATCTCTCAGAGCTCTTATAGCTGGTGTAGCGCTTTCGTGACCAATCAAAAGATTTAATGCGGAGGTCTGGGTAGTTTTCTGTTTAGTGAGGTTAAGGATGAGTTGAAGCTGCCATAATTCCTCCGACCACTCTTTTCTTTGGTGGTTAACTATAATCCGGAGCATGTTTAGAATGGTGCGAATATAGCGTTCCACCTGGCCATTGGCGTGGTGCATTTCTGGAGTAATATGATGCAACCGTACGCCCAAGACTTGCATCCACGACGTAAAAGCTGCGGATTCGAACATCCTACCCCTATCCGATACAATGAGTTTAGGTGTACCGAACAGAGATATGACCAGCCTAAAAACTCGTTTAAGTTCGTTGACATCTTGATGACAAATTGGCATTAACAAACAGTACTTAGTAAATGCGTCGACCACAAGCATGACATATTTATGTTCTTTTGACGCGGGAAGAGGTCCCAGGACGTCAACATGTAAGGTGTCAAATGGGGTATCCGGCTTTTCCCATGAAGTAATTGGTTGAAGCGGTGCGCGTGGTACACGCTTGTGGGCGATGCATGTCAAACAATGAGTTACATATTTATTAACAAAGGCTCTAAGGCCTGGAAACCAAAAGTGTTTTAAAATTAAATCAGTCATCGATGTACACCAAGACTTTTCCTTCGGCAATTAGTTCTCGCAATGTCTTGCTGATGATGCGTTGATAGACTATTGGCGCGTTCGCAAGGCCGTAGGGCATCTTGACATACTCATAATGGCCCTCCGGCGTCACGAACCCAGTGAGCGGGATTGAGGTTTCATCGAGACGGATTTGGTGAAACCCTGTCGCCATGTCTAAAGCTGAAAAGTACCTGCTTTTACCTAGTCGGTCAACGTGGTCATCTATCAGGGGTAACGGGTATCGATCCTTCACCGTTACCCTGTTTAAAGCACGAAAGTCCACGCACATGCGGTCGGAACCATCCTTCTTTTTTACCAAAAGAACAGGGCTCGAATATGGAGACTCCGACTCTCGTATGATACCTTTAGAAAGGAGATCTTGAACTATACTACGTACCTTTAACTTTTCATCGTGCGACATTCTGTAGGGCCTGTAGTATATCGGGTTATCGTTATTCACTCTGATGTGCATCTCACCTGTAGTAACCGTCGAAGTGGCTGTACCCGAGATCATGTACTCTGAATACTCACCCAGAAGAGCTGTAAGCTTTTCTAAATCTGGTCCAGATACTGACGTCTTGATTTCACCCTGACTGTTAACGTTAACCGATGATACTTGCTTAAACTTAGGGTCATGAAAAATGCGCTGTGAATCTTTAGTTCTGACGTATACAACTCCATCGCGATTCATAACGTCGGTGCCTATAACTATTGGGGCGTTCATGCATTCACTCGGTACTACTAGCAAATCAACTTCTAGAGATATACTTTCCAGTTCAACCACCAAAGTGACATACGAGTCGACTAGAGTGATTGTCTGACCTACTCCCTCAATCGATCGCTTGATAGGCTTTCGCTGGCATGAAAAGTGATTGACAATAGATGATGAAATCAACGATACATCTATAGCACCGCTGTCTATAAGTATGTCTACGGGAATCCCTTGAACTACGCCCACAACTATGTCACTCGATCTTTTAATGGGGGTTAAACAGAAGTTTACGTTATTTTTGTTCCGATTGTCAACTCGTTGTTTGGCAAAACAATTCCTGATATGGTGATCTACTTTCTTGCAATAAGCACACGGGATTGAGACTGCTGAACTGCTAGCTGACTTTTCGGGATTATCAGCCAGCTTAGTCTGACTAGAGTCACTCGAACCACTAGGTTTAGGTTTCTTAGGACAATTAGAAGCCCGATGCCCTGTCCCGCCACACAAGTAGCACTTACCCTGTTTATTAGCAAATGGGAAAGGTCGCTTACCATGAATTTTGCTGTCTTGGCTACGGGAAGCCTTATGGGACTCCTTACAAACCTCTGCAACCGGGTTCTGGGCTTTGACAAACACGGACAGATAGTTTACCAGGTCTTTCGGAAGTAAATTAGCGTTTATCGCGGCGGCCTTAATATGTGGATCCTTGATACCTCGCAATACAATAGCTGTTATGAGTTCATCACTGAGGCCCTTAACAATACGTAAACGCAGCAAAGATTTCCGCGCATAATCTGCAAATGTACTAAATTTATCTGAATTAGTAGACATTACATCATACAAAATACTGGCTGTGTCTATGTTTTTAACGCAAAGACACCTAAAGTCTTCCTTGAAATTGCTCCATGAACGATCACTTGTAACCCACTCATCCAGCCAAGATTTAGCGACTCCCCTCAGGCAACTTCCAATACGAGACAGGCACTCACGATCATCCCAACGATTTGCTTGCTTAGCTCTGTCTACCTCATTAAACCAGGCATCTACATCGTGAATGTTTGGATCAAAATTTGAAACATAGTAGCTCCTAGTACTTACGGTTTTAAGTGACTGTATTGCTTCTACAATTTGTTCCGTACCATTACCAAAAGTTTGGAAAGCTGAGTTGGTTGGCTGCCCGCGTGTTTCAAGGGCATGTAGACGAGACATAATGCTGTGCCACGATTCGAAGCTACGGCGTTCGCGTTCACGCCCCCGGCTTTGGTGACTGCGTCGGTCACTACGATGGTCGCGACTGTGGCTTCGACGTCGTCCCGCCAAGTAATGGTTGTTGTAACTAGAGCTACGACTACGGTACCTTGATTCACGTCGTGAGGTATACTTGCGTGGTGAGCTGTCATCACGATGAGCATGTCGGCTAGGAGTAGCATCGCGGCTAGTTCTAGAGCGTCGTGGCCTGCGCGGAGGAGTGTACCCTCGCGACTGACTTCGTGAAAGTCGACCGCACGAATGCCTGCTACGGGAACGCCGACCCCGCGGGCTTCGTGCACGGGGCTCTCTTACCCGAGATCGAGATCTAGATGCTCTATCCATTTCACTGGTTAAAAATAAATTCACAACACAGCACAAACACAAACAAAATAGAATAAACGTGGTTTAACTCTAACACGTGTTATGCGGACGTTTTTTAAAAAAATTGTGGGTACTTGGAGACCGAAAGATTATTATGTAAAATGTGAGAGTGAAAAATTCTGATCCCACTTCTGATTTTAGGAACCAGAAGCAGAACTATTTAAAAAAAAAGATATTCGGAAATAACAAACTATTTATTTAAGAATTTTACAAAGCTTTCATTATTTTAGATAGCAACTAAGTACATAACTATAAATCGAAATTACGACAAGAGGAATACGTCCGCACAACACAAAGTCTTGATCGGTAATGACCGCGCGCCACGAAGTCCGCTGCTTTTATAGGCGACGAGTGACTAATCGCTCGAGTCTCCTAACAATACATTATCGAATCTACAAATCACTGCACACTTTCACAGACCCCTGCCACATAATACACTATTACTATTTTAAACCCAAAAGATACAACCCCGTAAAACCACAATCAAATGTTATTTGATTTTGACGTTTTTTAGGGGGCGCGCGGGTGCAATTAAAATTCCGCGCGTTGTTCAACTTTCCCAAAAAAATGATCACCAAAAAAAAACTACTTTGACTATCATCCTACTGTCAATGTATTTTTGTCTATGGATAGATTATGTGCTGCCACATGTAA
This sequence comes from Ethmia dodecea, assembly GCA_963855545.1. Classification (NCBI taxonomy): domain Eukaryota; kingdom Metazoa; phylum Arthropoda; class Insecta; order Lepidoptera; family Depressariidae; genus Ethmia; species Ethmia dodecea. Next base: position 7,732,295 of record OY979449.1, read on the forward strand.
AAAACAAAGGGGTACTATGAGTCCAAGTCATTCATTTCTGTTCGTTAATAAAAACTCGGACCTGTTTCGAGAATAATCACAAAATAATTGCTACCAATATTACCACAGTACTCAAATTTATAAACAATGTTACTAAACACCAACTAGAAAGATCGTATTATCGTCTAAGATAAACAACTCAACCTTTAGAGGCCACTTATGTTTATAATTGAACACCACTTGAAATCCGACACCGAAAATTTAGTATGAAGTGGCCATTTTTTTTATGACTTGTCACATGGCGCGTGTTTGGAAGCGGTTTTCTATAAATAAAAACAAAAAACATGTGTAGCTTTGGATATCAACGGATTCGGAATTTATTCTAGATCACGGCAGTAAATTATATTCAATATCATGTATTTAATGGTGATACAAATAAAGTTTAAAGTCGTCTGGGTAGGCCAGCCCGCCGGCGGGCTGCCGCTGCTTGACGGAATGGCGGCATTTTGTGCCAGCCCGCCAGCGGGCTCCTGGGCAGCATTGGGTTAATAAAAATTTACAAAAACATTGCATCTTTTTTCGGATTCCGCCAAAAAGCTTCGATTCATCGATTTAATGTAGATTAAGTAGTGTCAATCCCTATGAGTAAAAGTTCCGTTCCACGCAATACGTATTTTTAGGATATCTTTTTTATCTATTGTTTTTTTATATTTTTCTTGATTTATAGTCTGAGATTTTAATTTAGAATTTTAGAGGCGACAATTATTGTAATTTACAAAGACATAATAATAAATTATTCATTATTTTTTGAACCATCTGTTTTTCTTACTAGAAAGTTGTATGCGTAAAAAGGAAAAATGTGAACTGTCACCGAACTCATTTGGTGTGAAATAGACTTTATTAAAATGAAAGACTGTCACTGTGTAAACTGTGTTGTAAATATTGCCGCGTAAAATAATAAATAGGGCACACCATTAATGAGCCATTTACACGAGGGCAATCCACTAAGACAATCCACTAAGACTGCATACAAAAAAAACTTGAGGACAATCGATTCCATTGTCCTCAAGTTTTTTTTATATGCAGTTAGTGGATTGTCTTAGTGGATTGCCCTCGTGTAAATGGCTCATAACAAGAGGGAGCGAACGGGACACAGACGAGACCGTAGACTTGGTTACTCTGTCTACGGACGAGACAAACGACAATGACAGTTATGATAAGACGGTATGTCAACAACACAACCATCATGGGCCATTTACACGAGGGCAATCCAATAAGACAATCCACTAACTGCATACAAAAAAAACTTGAGGACAATGGAATCGATTGTCCTCAAGTTTTTTTTGTATGCAGTCTTAGTGGATTGTCTTAGTGGATTGCCCTCGTGTAAATGGCTCATTAATGGTGTGCCTTCTTTGCTATAGGCGCCCTCCGGGAGCTGCTCGCGGTTTGCGAGTCATACGCAGCTTCAGAGCGTTGTATGTCGGTCCGGGCGAACATGCTGTGGCTCTGAGCGGGGATCGAATCCACGACCTCCGACTGAGAAGGCGTCACTACCAACTGAGCCAACAAGCTTTACATTTGTAGTGCGAGTCTGACTCCTAGAGCGATTGTAATAAGATCGTTACAAAGTCTCATATTTCAAGCTTCAGGTGCTTTTCTTGACTGTACAAAATACAGCAATCATGAATTGATTTAGAGATTGGAGAGAGGTTAGATTTGAATCGATATGGTCATTTAGGAAAAGGCGACCTGAATAGATACTGAGTAACTATTATTAATATAGGTAGGTACCTACTCAGTCAGGAAAATAAAAAAGTTCGAACTAGCTTTCAATTTACAGCGTTTGGGCTTATTTTGTGCTAATAAGACCGACCAGAAAAATGAACAATAGTTTATTTAATTTCAGAGAAAAAGTACAAGAAACCTAAGTTCTTTGTTGCAAATTAAAATAAAATAATCTCACGCCTTTTTTCCCCGAGAGGGTAGGCAGATGTATTCCATTTCTGGAATTAAAGATCTTATTAATTTGTCATGTACCTAGACTACTCACCCTATCTATACCTACAGCCTACCTTAATATTTTTATGATTCAACCACAATCACCACATTACAATGATAGAACAATATTAGATAGTAGGTAACCACAAAATGATAACAATTAGGTATGGCATAAATGATATATAATACGTAAATAAGTGCCCTAAAACTTATACACTGTTTTAGTGTACAGAAGAAACACAACTGCTTTTAACTTAACCAACAAAGTTACCTAGATTAATTACCTTAGTTTTTAATTTCATTTTGGCTGGTAAAATGTTTTACATACTTATTATTGAGTCTGAATCCATTGGGATTGTAGAGTGCAAAATAAAGGTGGGTAAGTCGAATTAGTTTGGATAACAATTACTTACTTACAAATAATAAATAAGCAACATTAAAGCAGTTTTTCGAAATAACTAAATTAAGTAGGTAGGTATAGGTACCTAGGTAATCAAAATTGAAAATTCACCTACGATAATTCTACATTTATTGTTGCTTTAGGGTTTTCTTCATCTCCTTTCATAAATGAAAATTGTAATAAATAGATATATTCAGTAATAGCTTTTGTACATTTGTTGCAGGGTTTAAATTCGTCTCAGTTAAATATCCTCGAAAAAATATTGACGGGTATGCACTTCGTTTGGCGTAGACAAGAAAATAACTTGGATGTCGAACTACAGGGAGTTACTTTGCTTAACATTCTGAGTGGCGTTGAATTTAAGTAAGTTCCTATCCTACCTATCTGAATAAATAAAATAAAAACAATTTGCATGGCTACAGCCGAGTCGAACATCAGTGTCCCACGGACGGTGAAAGGCAATAGATAATTACTATGTGTAAATTAAGCATTTATTGATTATGCTTGACAGACATGAAGCCTACTCTTTTGCTAGATTAACTATGACTAGCCCGACGGTGTTGAAGGAAAAACTGCGTGAGAAAACTCATAGGCCTCAGAATTGGTTTAATGAGGAAGCAACAAATGAGGAAGTATGGGCTCTTACACGTGAGCCATTAGGTAGGCTATAAGTAGTAGGTACCGAACTAAACTGTCAGAAATTTCTTACGATTAATCACCTGATGATATTACGGGTCTGATATGTTATTTCGAATGCCGTCGTTAGGTAAATACCTACTAACAACAAAGAGGTTAGAAGAAAATCATTCTCTTTAGAAACGTTTGCTTTAAACGTCTTTGACTGACAAATTGAATTTATTTTCATTTGTATTCAGTTACAGAATCTCGGGTCAATCAATGGTAATCGAAACTTCAAATATAGGAGGGCGAACTATTCAAGTTCAAAAAATAGTTTGGACACTACAAAAAAAGGAAGATTAAGTAATAGCTATTTTTTATGCAAGCTAATTTTTGTCGCGACTGCTTGTTTTGAAACCTGAGCAAGCGAAGGATTCTAGTCTAGGATTGATTTACGATTTAAAGTTCCCCATACACGGGAACGATCGGTCTGTACGATCCGTCGCAACAGATAGATCGTAACGACGGATCGTCCGTGTATGTGAAGATCGATAACGATTTACTTCATCGCAAGCGATATCGCAGATCGCAACAAATCGACTGTGTGTGGGCACTCGACGATCAACGATTCGATTTTTTCGTGTTGCCAGACTGTGGGCAATTTTACCACCTTTTATTTAATTTGCAATGTATGTATATAACTATGTAAGTTCGGGTGTTAACTTGCAACTCAATTTTGAAGAAGATATTTTAAACTGATGTATGTAAGTCCGGTTACAATGCAATATTATGGTACCACCAAGCTAGGAGGTGGATATCGCAACTTCTTAATGACTAGACAAAGATAACCAATTGAGCTGTTTTTTTTTGGTTTGGATGTCAATGCGTGGTTAGCCATGTGATGTCATTTTAAATCCAACACGGGGGAACATCCAAGGTGACGAGTTATTTTTAATACACTCTTACAAGATGGGTAATAAATGAAAGGGCCGAACTATACTATACGTGACATGGAATTTCTGCTTCTTAATTTTTTTGTAGCTTATACCTCTAGGTATATAAGAGGGATTATTAACCAAAATATCAAAGCGTGGAGCGCAATAATTTTCGAGATATATTTTTTTGAAATTACAATAAACTAACCTCAAAACTGTACAACTAAAACGCGTTAAAAAGAAACTACAATGCACCTATCACTACATTACTAGATTACTCTTAATTCCTTATAATTACACACAACGAACTTAAAAATACACTAACACACTTACAAACAGATATACTCTCACACATAATTACTTACACACAATCATTCACTAAAATAATATGAAAGAAAAAAAATGTCAAACTGATACATAGGTACACTAATATTATATTTATCCTATTTTAATTTAATATAATCTATCCATTAGCATACCTACTTTCATTGTTATTAATATGTGGTTATTGAGATTGACTATACAATTACCTATCACCTATCCATGTTTAGCCCTAGTATAATAATTTATTGTGTAACTGTTTTTTTAACCCAAATAAAAGAAAATAAAAATAAAATAAGACATATTATTATGTCAAACGTCAATGCGTTTCGTTTTGTCTATTTTACATGTCAAATTAGAGTGAAGTCTGATAAAGTATTATCGATGTAATTTTATTGTACTAGATAAATTAAATTTAGTTTCTTCATTTATTTCACTTAACGTTATTGCCCATATTAATATAAACCGATTCAAAGACCTTTCCGCCCTTCTTTAAAAAAAAACTAAAATTGCCCATGGCTTGGGTAATTGCCCACGGTCTGGCAACACGACAGATCGCTTGCGACCGATCGTACAGACAGATCTCACAGAGTTCACAGACGGATCGTTCCGTGTATGGGCGTAAATTTTGTTGCGACGGATCGTACAGACGGATCGTTCCGTGTATGTGGCCCTTTAAAATGCAATACCTACTGAGCGTAGCGAGGTCTCAAATGCTAGCTACGAGACGCAGAATAAGTTTGTTGCCGAGCGAAACACAACATTTCGCTAGGAAAATAAGTACCTACTAGGTGCACGAAAAACAGCATAAATACCTAATAAGTAGGTAGGTAGGTAGGTACCTATTAGATTAGTGTTTTTATTCATTCAATAGTCGTGCAATATTATTACTTATTCTAAAAATGGAGTCGGAGTAACATGAAAAAGCGGATTTTGAATGAGAAATAGAATCTTTCCGAGCTTGTGAGGTGAAAAAGCTTTTATCGTTACCTAAGTATAGTATGAATATTGAGATTTCATAGTTACTATTATAAGTACATATTTACTAAGTTTGTACTTAGTTAGAATATTTTTCTTTAAATCGATATGCACATTAAAGGGAGATGGGAGGAATTTATAACTTAATTTTTTTAAGATATTTCTATTGTAAGGTTGATATTACCTACGTCGTTGTCGTTTTTTCATGTTGGAAAACAATAAAACTAAATAGAACATATTATTTGGATTTTTGTTTCGGTGAATATTTTGTTTATTTTTATCGCTTCGGAGAGCAATAGAGAAATAGCTGAGAACACAGGTATCTCCACTGAGCGAGTAGGTAAGTATCTACATAAAATTACGAATTGAATAAACGACCAAAATTGTCCCTCAAGAAAGTCCTCTATCATCAAGACCTCAACAAAACGTATTTTTGGGGTTCTCACTCATCTCACCAACGAAAGTCATGTAAGATGGTGGGTGAATTCGCGGAAACTCATGAATTGCGATTTTCTGCTAATAATTAATTAAATAACATAGCTGCATTCTTTTTTTACTTTACATGACATTTCTTACACATTTTTACGTAAAGTGCCGCTATTTAAAATTGTATACCACCTTTATTTCATTTATATATTTCAATAAACACGCACCAAACGTCATCACCATTTGCAAAAATAAAAGTTGAGTATTGAACTTCCTGAATTTTTTTCCAAAAATTGTCAACATACTTTCCGTTTTTTTTTTCATATTTCAAAAATGTACATTATCTAGAATAACACTATTAATTATGAAGTGATTTGATAATGAATATAATATATAAATAAATTAAAGAAATTTTGTCACGGAAATTCATCAACACCATCGCGGCACCGTCAAAGTTATAATATTATCGAATTTCTAATATATACCGTGACCGAGGGGCAACCACCTCCTTTCCTCAATCTCTGTGGTCTCTCTCACAAAGCTACTTCAATTTTATCCACGCAGGAGTATCAAAATTTTCAACTTACATTAGCTTAAGGACTCTTTGTCATAAATTCACATCATCACCATCGATAGAAAAAATCAAATTTGCACCATTACTACATCTTTTTAAACTATCCAGGCTTGTGTGTCTTATGTAAAAGACCACAAAAATTGCTGGTGGTGCTTTTTGCAGCTTAGCGTTTTTACTAAAAAAAATCATAAACAGTCATTCATCATAACCATCATCATAATCATCATAATCATTCATCATCGTTACCATTTCTTCTGTGTTAATGGTGATGATAATATGTAAACGGTAATGATATACTTACTGTGTTTTTATCTCATATTAATTCTGACTATATGTGATGTTTTCTCTTAAAAAATATTTTCAACTGTTAGTTTATTAATGTCTTAGACGGCGATACAAAAAATTAGCACTAAGTATCTATATTTATGACACCTACATACCATGTTTCGAGTTTCTAGGCAATGATATTTCTTATTTAATATCATTGTTCCTAGGTGTAATTGTTTCGGAGTAGAACATAAGTACATATTTCTATTTTGAACAAGTTTTTAATTTTCCCGTGAAAATTAGACTTTTCCCGCGGTAAAAAGTACCCAGATGTTGACCCAGTTACTCAGTTCAGCTAGTTGTTCAGCCAAACAAAATTTTTAAATTTTTCCGTGGGAATTAAACATTCTCCCGCTGTAAATAGTACTGTAGATGTTGACCCGAATACTCAGTTATCTTCACACCAAGTTTCATCTAAATCCATCCAGTAGTTTTTGCATATTGTGTACTTATACATATTATAACGATTACAACTCTTTCAACCTTTTTAATCGTTATATCTCAAAAACAGTGGCTTTTAGTGAAAAAAGTATTAAAACATTTTTAAAGATAATTATTTGACCTACAATTTTTGTTCAGGCAAATTTTATGATTAAAGTTACGGTTTTGCTAAAATTCGTGATAGACCCGTTTTGTGACCTTTGACCCCATGTAATTTGTTTCCAGGTGTCGGATTGACGAGGACTTTTTAAATTTCATTTAAAATGGTGTTTTGAACAATCCTACCAAGCGGTTGCCTACAACATATAAGACATTTACATGTAATATTTAAATTTTCTAGGTGTTATCGTTTCGGAGCAGTAGGTACGTATTTCTCTTAATATCCAGTTTTAAATTTCCCGTGGGAATGAGATATTCTCCCGCTATAAATAGTACTCTAGATGTTGATCCGAATACTCAGTTATCTCCACACCAAATTTCATCTAAATCCGTCCAGTAGTTTTTGCATATTGTGTACATCGCGATTATAACTCTTTAAACGTTTTGAATCGTTATATCTCAAAAAGAGTGGCTCTTAGGAAAAAAAGTATTAAGACATTTTTTATAGATAACTATTTGATCTAAAATTTTTGTTTAAGCAAATTTTATAAATAAACTTACCGTTTTGCTGATAATCGTGGAAAACCCGTATTTGTGACCTTGGACCCCGAGTAAATTTTTTTCCAGGTGTCGGATCGATGAGAACTTGTTAGATTTCATTAGTAATGGTGTTTTGAACAATCTCACCAAGCGATGCCTACATATAAGACACCTACATGCCATATTTAAAGTTTCTAGGTGATATCGTTTCAGAGTAGTACGTATTTCTCTTATTACCTAGTTTTTTAAATTTCCCGTGGGAATGAGACATTCTCCCGCTGCAAATAGTACTCTAGATGTTGACCCAAATACTCAGTTATCTTCACATCAAATTTCATCTAAATCCGTGGAGTTGTTTTTGCATATTGTGTACTTATACATATTATAACGATTACAACTCTTTCAACGTTTTGAATCGTTATATCTCAAAAACGGTGGTTCTTAGGAAAAAAGTATTAAGACATTTTTTATAAATAATTATCTGATCTACAATTTTTGTTCAGGGAAATTTTATGATTAAACTTACCGTTTTGCTGAAAATCGTGAAAATGCCTTTGATCCCGACAAAAAATTTTTTCAAGTTTTGGATAGATGAGAACTTTTTAGATTTCATTTATAATGGTGTTTTAAACAATCCTACCAATTTTCAGCTTGCTGCGAATTTGTAACTTCACTCTAATTTTTTTGGTCTCAATTGACTGGACTATATATCATTTGTTTGCATTGTTACTATTTAGAATATCTATACATCACACCAATCGTTGATTTGTGATATTTTATTGTGATTATAGTTAGTAATTCAAAGTAGAAACCTGTGTTATTTGCTATTTTTCATCATTTCCATTCGCTTGTCATCATTACCGGTAAATAAAAGTCATTACCAGGCTTTAGACATCATTACCATTTCAATCACGTAACTTTAAAAGTCGATCACTTCTGATTCTCTTGTTGGATTTTAGTGCCTTCAGTAGTTTTGTAAAGGTTATTAACAAACCTTTAAATTTATTATTTTTTGCACGCATTTCCGACCACTTTCAAAAAATATTCAAAATAAATAAGAAAGAATCAAAACAGCGAATCCACCCTGGTGTCAGTCCAGTCGTATTGCACGTGGTAGGGGAAGGGACGGCAGGATGAATTAGATCTTGATATTATATGTTACTATAGTAACATATGCTCACTGGTTTTAGTAATCAATAATTCCAATCCACTTAAAACTACTCAGAAGCTATAAATTTTTATTTATTTAACTAAGATTATTAACAGAGCTATTTAACTAAGATTAATGTGTAAAATAAAGACTTGGTTTAAAGGACTAGTAGCCAAACCATAAACTTCTTAAAAAATAACAGTGACAGGCCACTAAGCCAATCCACACGAGGCCATTCCACTAAGACAATCCACTAAGCCCATACAAAAAAAACTTGAGGACAATGGAATGGATTGTCCTCATGTTTTTTTGGATGCAGTCTTAGTGGATTGCCCTCGTGTAAATGGCCCATTACACGAAGCCACTAGTGGATTGTCTTAGTGGAATGGCCTCGTGTAAATGGCCCATGATGGCCACAGACCAGTAATAAATGGCTTTGTGTAAATGGAGACAGTCCACTGCAATCTTTGAGTATTAAACCAACAGGAGACGTCACGCGCACTAATTTCTTTGCAAAAAAGTCTGCCAATGAAGCGATTTTTTAAAAAAGAAAAACTACTTCATTCACTCAAGATTGATGGCGAGGCCATGTCCTTATATTTATAAGCGATATCAATAACCTGTCTTCGAATGATGGCTTTTTTGTGTTCTCGTGAAGGCAAGCGTCATGAAATATACAGCCGTTGTTTATTAGTTGTGGTTGGTGTGTTTCCCCTTACTTTACATTTATCTATTCTAGTTTCAGCAGTGATAGCCTTACGGTTGAAGAGCCGGCCGAAAATCAGTGAGGCTCGGGTTCGAATCCTGGCATGTACCAATGAGTTTTTCAAAAAATTACGTACATATTTATCACTAGCTCGACGGTGAAGGAAAACATCTTGAGGAAACCCGCAGGTCTAAGAATTAATTCTGAGACATGTGTAAAAAGACCCGGTCCGGCGATGGGCTTACCACCTATCACATTTAGGGGTCCAATATATCTCGTGAAATGTGGGTATATCCAGTAATGGAATACTTATTTATAGAATGATTATTTATTTATTTTTATTCTAGTTTCACAGTCAAGACAGTGCGCTTTTATTGAGATAGGGACTCTTTAAGTCGAGATATTGATTCTTTACCAAGATAGTTACTATTTTGTTTAGTGTTTGAGTGCAGTGCATATTAACTGTTAATATGCCCAAAAACTATGGCTCGCGGTCGCTAGCCGACCTAAAGGCGGAATAACGAAAATGGAACGCCAAACTTACAGGTAGTAAAGCAACATTGGTTCAAAGGTAAGTTAACAGTGGTACCCATTTGTTTCCAAAATCTATCCCTAATGTTTGGAGATGACCCAGAGTCGTCATACCGTATAAGTGTGCCTGAACTAGAGTTATTTTTGATGTAAACAGTAAGTGTTTTGCCAAATATTTCAGAAGCTGACATTGAAAAATATTAGTATACTGGGAGAGAGAGAAAATTTAATAGCATCCAAAAATATGTACGAAGAAATTTATTTACTATCAATCCGTGTGGCACAAGTGAACAATATATTTTTTGTCTCTGCTGTATGTACAGCAGAACTGAGGAAAAATATTGTATTTAACATAACAAAAAAATAAGACGAAAATATGATAGTGGCAGTGTGAATGCACAGCCGGTGTGGGACCATATGCACAATAAACGCACAGATGCTACTTACGAATCCTAAAATCACTAGGTTTAAAGTGGTTAGAACAAACACAGGAATATTTACACAGATTCAACTCGACTCTGCTTTGAACATCTACCCTGGTACCTCTAATCCACTGTTGTCTTAGATTCTCATCAGTTGGACATGTATGAACGCCTCCATTTCTACAGTTAATTCTGGCACATGTACGCATGTTAAAAATAACATCATAATATATAATCGTAGTTACTGCAAATGCAAAACCTTTTGTAGCAATAAAAAATTCTCGGTGTTATTATTTACTATCAATATGTCAACTTCATTTTATTTAATTTGTGGCATGGCTGTTACTGTACTAGTTTATGACAGCTAATATAAAGTTCAGTTCAGCACCATCTATTGCCACCTTTGAATACTCAAGTGACAGCTGTCACCGACAACTCCTCATTTCTGCGGGAGGGACGAGGAAACAAACATAATGTTAAAACTAACGCATTTTTTGACAAAACAATTAAACACTAGCTTGAACTAGATGCACACAAATACATTCACTAATCCGAGCACTCCGTGAACTCAAAAAAACTAGTTGTATATAACAGGTATGCGTGTTGACCTAGGGATGGGCAAATGGAAAAAATAAATCGATATTTATCGTATCGATATTTTTCAAATATATCGATATATATATCGCCCAAGAAATATCGATATTTTGATATATCGATATTTTCTGCCCAATTTGCAAGTATTTATAAAAATTGCCACTGGCTGTTTCAACATAAGTTTTATTATTTAAAAAAAAAATTAATTGCTCGGCATAAAAAAAAGAAACAAAATAAAAAAAAAACATTATTCAAACCATTATTTGTCTGATATTGACATCAGGAGCACTCTTTGTTTGATGTGTTCCCCTGTTAATCTGCTTCTTGCTTGTTTGTGTTTGAAGCAAAGAAACTAAACCCATACAGCCTAATGCATATTTTCTAAATTTAAGAAATCGGATTGGTCAAAAACATGATGTGACGCATGAGCAGACAGCAGAGCTTTAAAAATATATCGATTTTGATATCTGAAAATAAATATCGAAAATTGATATATCGCGGGAAAAAATATCGCTAATTTATATCGATATTTTTCTAAAAATATTTTTTGCCCAAGCCTATGTTGACCTACACTTTTTTTTGGCAGAGGGGAACGCCTGTCAGTGGCGTCTCCGGTTGGTATAATACTCAAAGACTGCAATGGATTGTCCTCAGCTTTTTTTGTATGCAGTTTGGATTGGCTTAGTGGATTGGCCTCGTGTAAATGGCCTATAATAGTGTTCTGTGGGCTCCATAGAGTAACTGGTGGGCTATACTCTTTGGGTGGGCTCCAATGGGCCATTTATGGGCCATTTATACGAGGCCATTCCACTAAGACTGCATACAAAAAAAACTTGAGGACAATCCATTCCATTGTCCTCACGTTTTTTTTGTATGCAGTCTTAGTGGATTGCCCTCGTGTAAATGGCCCATAAATGTCAAATGAGGGCGCGCGAAAGCACAAATTTGTGCACAAACAGAGTATTTTTACTTCAAGAAAACTTAATACAAGTTATAAAAATAATGTTTGTCTTAGCAGAAATGAAAGATGTGATTCGTGTTACTCCTGAAAATTTTCACCAAAGCTTAACAGAATCTATTACAACGTTGTTAAATATAAAGCTGGCTAATAAGGTAACCTCACTTTTACTTGTACGGAATTAAAAAGAAAATCTTTTCGGAGTTAGGTATCTGTACACTGTAGAATTTTTGCAGTACTGTGGATAGTTATCGATTTATTTATCAACACACCAATATAAAAAATACTGTCTGTCACGCTAAAACTACTGGACAGATTTTGATGAAATTTGGTGTATAGTTATCTGAGTAAATGGGTCAACACCTTAACTGAGTAAATGGGTCACTTTTAACTACAGGAAGATATCTTATTCCCATGAGAAAATATAAAAACTGGTTACAAAGAGAAAAGGCAACTGCTATGAAGGGGTTTTTAGCAATTCCCTCGGGAACAGAAATAAACTGGATCCGCGCAAGCAATGCCTGCTACTTGTAATAGAGGCGACACTCTTGATCGAACTATAGCAGGGCCAAACTATATAACCAAGAAATGAATTAGTTAGGTACTTCATAAAAATACTATTCCTTTATGCATGTTTCCCAAGAGGGTTGGCAGAGGTAATACATTTCATGAATATGTATATAACTTAATGTAGGTTTATATTCTAAAGATTTAGAAAGCATAAAAACAAGATAGATACCTAGTTAAATTCAATTAAATTTACTCCAATTATGTCATAGATGTACCAGCATCACTGTGTCGTAAGCTATTAGTTGTGTTGAAACATTTTTTGCTTTTAAAAAGGAGACTGAGCAGTGGTTCTGCACTATGATATTTATACCCATTTATGTCTGTACAAGAAACAACCCAGAAACTTTTTAATTTACTTTAAGGATTTTGTTACTAACAAAATTTTAGTTTTTCAGGTGGTTTTAAATGTAGGTCTCTGTATAGCTTTATTTGACATAACTCATATTGGACATTCATATATATTCCCGGGAGACGGCTCGTCACATACGGAAGTCAAATTCAGATATATAGTATTCAGGCCAGTAGTCGAAGAAATTCTCATAGGTAAAATAAGAAGTTGTAGTAGAGAAGGTGTTCATGGTATGTATATTAAAATATTGGAAGTAGAATTAAATTTTATTAAAAAAACTTTTTGAAATCTCATAGAGATGCAAGGAAAATTTAAAAATTTTGTAGATTTTTTAAGATATTTCTTAGTTTTCTTACCCTAAATTATTTTTCTTACCCTATTAGCTCCATTGTCTTTCTGTCATAGTTCTATATTTTCTTTACTGTAATATGTATTACTATGTTGGGTGTAACAAAAATATATATATCTTTTATCCACGACAGAGTAGGCAGAGGTATTCCATTTCTGGAAATACCCACTTTTCACTATAGTATTGATCAGCACACTTATCAAGTTTCGTATTAATTTCCTGTATGTAATGTTTACACCTTTCATATAGTTATTAATTAATATTGCTGTACTTTATTGACAATAGTGACATGTTTAAGTCTTAAAATTTATCGAATGTATAATTTTACGACACAAAATCAATGTAGGTGATGATAGCAATGACAGAGTTTCATTGCAAAAATCGGTTCTTTTACATACTTATATTAAGTAAAAATTTATAGTTTCGTTTTAATCTTTTTTTTTAAATGTAAAGATTATATAATTATATAATTTTTTATTGAGATTTTATGTCACTATTGTAGTATGTCAAAACGGCCATCATAGTGTGTCGATACTGTAGTGTAACAAATAATAAAATTTTAAAAATTGGTAGGTAAATATTAGCAGATGTTTGCAATTTAAATTACATTCATTACCATAAAATGCCAACATTTATGTTTTCATTGTTTCAGTTACATTAGGATTTTTTGATGATATACTAATACCTGTAAATGCCCTACAACATCCATCAAGATTTGATGAAACTGATCAGGCATGGGTATGGGAATACCCTAAAGAAGATGGTGAAAAACATGACTTATTTATGGATTCAGGTAAACAGACTGGATGAGAGTGGCATGCTCTGGGAGAGGCTTATATCTGGTAGTGCACTGATGCTATATTATAGCAACTGAACAATTTATTTGCTTCTATTTTCAGGAGAATCAATAAGATTTCGTGTGACAAGCGAGACATTTGAAGAGAGTTTTCCCGCAGGACCCCCCGGCACAGAATGTCCAGTACTTACTGTAGCTCCTTACAGATTGGTTGGTGGCATTAACGAGCCAGGTCTTGGCTTGCTTACGTGGTGGGAATCACCAGAACCAGAAGAGAGTGACAATGAAGAACAAGATAATGATGAATGATGCATAAATTATAAATACTTTAATCTTTTCTTATTTCAGACTACATCATTCCATTTCTTAGGTAGGTAAATAAGGTCTTTTAAATCAAGTGCAAATAGGTATTTTGAGGGTAGATACAAATATGTAAGAGAAATAGAATTAACTTGTAAAGAGAAAAAAAAACGTTAGTTTTTCTTGTTTTTTTTTCTAACAAAAACAATATTGTTTTGTAAACATGCTTAGAAAAGTACATCACTACCGCACTTAAACGCCACCATTTTCGGCTTTTATTATTTATTTTGTGATATTTTCGCGCAACTTTTGATTAGGTAGTGTGTGTGTAGGTATTCTTGATGTACGGCGTGTTAGTCGTTTCTTTTTTTTTTTTATAATAGAAATCAAAGCGAAAAATTGTTTCTTGTTCATTTATCTACCTAACCTACCCTCAAAGAGATTTAAATACTAGTTATTTAAATCTCTCTGCCTACCCTTTAAATATTTACACTTAATTTAAAATGACCATGTATACACGGGGTGTCCAAAAAGTGAAGACTAATTCTGTGGACAGGTCGAATCATTTCCTACTACGTTTTTTCTAGTAAAGTCAGTCATTGTTTAAGTGTACCAAACCATAAAAACATTCTTGCATTATATCGATAGAATTTTTAGTAAGTATAGCAAATATTCGAAAAATTCATCGAGTTATTATAAATTAAAATTCATTTAATGTCATACAATTTTATTATACCATCAATAACCAAGCAATTTTTTAAAGTTGTTGGCTGTCCTCACCAGGCTGTATCTCATGAACCGTGATATTTAATTCACATTTTCACAGATGATGTATATCTGTTGCCGCTATAACAAAAAATACTAAAAAATAGGAACAAATAAATATTTAAGGAGGCTCCCATACAACAATCGTGATTCCAACTCGCACTTGGCCGTTTTTTTCCAGTAAAGAAATAATTCATAATTGTGTTCGGCGACCTCAGAAACTACGAGTATTTAAAAAAAAAACAGGATTATAAATGTCGTAATTTATTCGACTTTTGCGAAAAACAATTACTAACAGCGATATCACAAAAATGGTGGGTTACTAGAATTTTTTTTGGTGGGCATGTAGTAGGAAATGAGTCGACGTATCCGAAGGTGATTATACTTTCCTTTTTGGACACTATGCATATCCTAAATATTATAAACTAGCGGCCCGCCCCGGCTTCGCACAGGTGGACATTGATTTTTTAAACATTTTGGAATGCACTATAAAATATATCTTTATGCAATGCATAAGATAGGTTCTTATTATTTTTCAAATAGCGCGGCGTTGCCCGCGCGGAACCAGTTTATTCCTGTTCCCGTGGGAATTTCTAAAAATCCCTTCATAGAGCGGTTGCGAACGACATATTGTTATAAGAGACCTACATACCATACTTCAAGTTTTTGTGTTATCGATTGGGAGTAGTACGTACATATTTCTCTTTTTAACCAGTTTTTAGGGTTCCGTACCGAAATGGTAAAACGGGATCCTAGTACTAAGTCTCCCCTGTCCGTCCGTCTGTCTGTCTGTCTATATGTCACCAGGCTGTATCTTATGAACCGTGATATGGGACAGTTGAAATTTTAACAGATGATGTATTTCTGTTGCCGATAATAACAACAATTACTAAAAAACAGCATAAAATAAATATTTAAGGGGCTCCCATACAACAAACGTTATTTTTTGGCGTTTTTATGTTGATAGGTACAAAAAGAACACACTTCTCCATACCAAATTCAACCCCTACTTTCACTCCTCTAAGGGATGATTTTCGAAAAATCCAAAAACACGTGTCTTATGATTTATTTCTAAGAGTAGGTATTGAGATCGTCAAGTTAGAAGCCTCACCATGGAATTGAGCTGTTCTGATAATGTCAAACAACTCTTCCTAAATAGTGCCAAATAGTGCCCGAAGCATATAAATAGTGCTATCATACTTTCGGAGATATTCAGGTCGTTCAGTGAGGCTGCTATCTTGACGTCAAGATAGCAGCCTCATCTCAGTACACAAAAACCACAGCACTGTTCTTGAAGAACTATATACCAAAAAACTCTTCTTAAATAGTGCCTTGGATTTGCAAAGTTTCAGAATTAGTGCTTCAAAGGAACCGAAGATATTAGGGTACATTGATGAGGCTTCCAACTTGACGTCAAGCTGGAAGTCACATCACCAACGAGGAAGAATTTCGAATCGAGACTAATGCCAAAAATCTCTTCCTAAATAGTGCCTCCGGAATCAAAACACAGCGGAACGATTTAACTTGTATTTTAGTCAATAAATGATGATAAACTTCCACGTACATTTTGGATTCGGTACAGATAGGAATAAACCAACTAGATCAAAATGGAGGCTCAGCTTTATAAAGAGCAACATCTCAGAATGTTTTTTTTGTTTTTTTTTTTGTAGATAGGGGTACAAATTGTGATGATTTATCAAGTATCAGGATGCGGACTGGTTTAGTTTTTGAGATATAATTTTTTGAAGAATTATAACTTAATCATTTATAACCTCAAATATCAAAGAAAACGCAATGTCCAATGTCAAACTTCAAAAAGGCGTTTTAAAAAAATTTTGTTCATTGATAAAAATCTATTGGTTATTTATATTAAAACCTATTCTTATTTAATAATTCATCCTAAGATAAAACAATATTGTTTAAACATGTTTAGGACACGGCGATGAAAGAAAATTTAAATATTTTAATAAATGTATTCCGTAACAAAACATTACGGAATAAAATATTTAAATTTTCTTTCATCGCCGTGTCCTAAACATGTTTAAACAATATTGTTTTATCTTAGGATGAATTATCATCGTTTATTGACTAAATACAAGTTAAATCGTTCCTCTTTGTTTTGATTCCGGAGGCACTATTTAGGAAGAGATTTTTGGCATTAGTCTCGATTCGAAATTCTTCCTCGTTGGTGATGTGACTTCCAGCTTGACGTCAAGTTGGAAGCCTCATCAATGTACCCTAATATCTTCGGTTCCTTTGAAGCACTAATTCTGAAACTTTGCAAATCCAAGGCACTATTTAAGAAGAGTTTTTTGGTATATAGTTCTTCAAGAACAGTGCTGTGGTTTTTGTGTACTGAGATGAGGCTGCCATCTTGACGTCAAGATGTAGAGTAGCCTCACTGAACGACCTGAATATCTCCGAAAGTATGATAGCACTATTTATATGCTTCGGGCACTATTTGGCACTATTTAGGAAGAGTTGTTTGACATTATCAGAACAGCTAAATTCCATGGTGAGACTTCTAACTTGACGGTCTCTAGGTATTTGTGCCATGTTTGAAGTTGATAGACGTAAAAAACAACACGTCTCCATACAAATTATTATAATCCCCTTTTTTACCCCCTTAGGGGGAGATTTTCGAAAAATCCAGAAATACGTGTCTTGTTATTTGTTTTGAGAAGTACTTTTACAAAATTTCGAATTTATACACCCAAAAATGAAGGTTTTTCATAAAAAATTCAACCCCTACTTTCACCCCCTTTGAGGATGATTTTCGAAAAATCCTAGAACTAATATTTCATAGTTTGTTTTAAAGAGTATTTGTGCCAAGTTTAAAGTTGATACACGCAGAAATCGCACTATCCCATACAAACTTCAACCCCCTCTTTCACCCCCTTAGAAGTTGAATTTCGTAAAATCCTTTCTTAGTGAGTATCTACACTATAAACGTAACCAACACACAAAATTTCATGTTTCTATGTTCAGCGGTTTGGGCTGGGCCTTGATTTTTAGATTTAGCTTCTCCTTTTATATATATAGATGACTTTGTTTGTTACGCTTGCACGCCTAAACCAATAAACAGTAACCCACGAAACATTTCATCAATGGAAAGCTACATTATCAGGGAATAACGTAGGCTATATTTTATCATCCCCATATTCCAACGGGAACGAGAACTATGCGCGTGACAGAAACAGCGGGGCGTTGCTGGTAGATATGACTGAAGATCAATCCTGATTCCAAAGAGTTTTGAAGAATAAAATTCTTGGATCCTTGCCTGCACCATTGCCTGATTCCTGGGTTTGAGCACTAAAATAGTATAAACTTAGGATTAAGAAATCTAATATATTTTAAAGATTATAAGCAAATAAAAGCATATTTTACATGATAACAAGGATTATATTACTTTTTTTTTTCATTTTTTAATGCATAATATTCAAAATACAGTAACATTACAACTTGTAATATAAATCGATAATAATATAGTTCTATAAACTATTATAGTTTAGACACTAATAATATATAAATTTCCATTATGTACTTAGATTACAATCAATGGAAGCAATAACAGCCACATATATCACATAAAAAACCAACATTTTTGCAATGTAGGAAATTAGACTGGTACCTAAATTAAAGTTGATTCTCTAGAGTTTAAAAACATTGTAAAATAAAACTAAGGAGTTTTTATTATCAAGCTACTTGCATTACAAAATATTACTTTGGTATATACACTCTGTAACCTTTGAGTTTGGTTGGTTTAATATTCAAAGTCTGTAACCTATTATAAAGTTAGATTCACTGAGATCACTCATGGTACTATACTCTGTGGTATTATAAACACATGCAACGAACATTCATAAGCACTAGTTTTCCAATAATTCTAATAAATAGCATCGACATAAAAACCTTTTAGAAGTCTGTTAAAATTCAGAAACAATTTCATAAATACGTAAGTACCCAACCCACCTAGCTAAATAAGAAATCATTGCATATGAAGCAAGTTGACAAGATTTACACAACACCGTAATTGGTAGTACCAGTAAAACACAGTACCATCACGAGTACACAAAAACTTAAATGATACAGGATTGTTCAATTGCAGAAGTGCTGCCACCCATCTAGAAAAATCTTGAATCTAACTTCGGCACCAAAGAGGTTGGAAGAAAATCATTCTCTAGGAGAGAGAAACTTTTTCTTGAAACGTCTTTGTTCGGCACATACTATTACTGTAATATACAGGATGTCCCAGAAGTCAACGATAAGCCGGAAACCAGCGATAGGCCTAGTCAGGAGGGTAATCAGAAAAATATAAAAAAAAATCTATGTTCTTTTTTCAAAATGTTATGAAGGTTTAAAAAAAATCCTAAAAAACGGACACCCTGTAATGAACTTTCTTGTACCGTGACTGTAAATATTTACTTTTTGAATATGTTTTTTCTGTAATGCTATAATGAATAGCCGTGCTACAATTTACAATAAAAAAAAATACATAACTGCCTCACTTTTAAGTAAAAAGTTAAATTTGTTTCGAACATTGAATTCTAAATAATTTCATCAACCAACTTAAACCAGCTGTACTGTAAAAAAAATGTATGGCTACTATTTTGGCAAGTATACTTAAAAGTTGACGCATTTAGTCTAAATTCTAAAATGGTATAACACATGCTAGGTTTTGTTATAGTTGAGGCATGAAAATTTTTTTTCTCCATGAATCCGGATTCTATGCCAATCTAATTTAATGAGGTGAAATGTTGGTAACGCAACCTTCTTAGGTAAATCCAGGTTAAAATCTTTTTGAATGGAGACGGACTCATTATTTTGAAAAGAGAACCTAACAGGGATTTTTTATTCGTACATCTTTTGTTTATGTCATTTGTTTGATGGCTTTTATTTAAATCCATCTGTCCCAGAAGTAAAGATTCTGGAGTCTGTTGCTTAGATTGTATTTGCGTGTAATTACGAGTTCGTAACGTGAAGTTATCATGCCAAATAGATATACCGTACAGGAGTACGCCAACATGCATCTTATTTACGGAGAATGCTTATGTAACGCCAATGCTGCAGCTAGGGTGTATCGCGAGAGATACCCAAACTTAGAGCGTCATCCTGATTACCGAGTTTTTATTAATCTGCATCGATCATTATCCGAAGGTCGATTCCCTGATCATATGGCTTGTGAAGGAAGGCCCCTCTTGCCCTACGAGGACGAAGTCATGCAAGCTGTGGAAGAAGATCCAAGTATATCCGTACGTGGAATTGAGGAAGCCTTGGAGTACCTAAAAGCAGTGATGATCTTCTTCCACAGCTTGCATGACTTCGTCCTCGTAGGGCAAGAGGGGCCTTCCTTCACCAGCCATATGACCAGGGAATCGACCTTCGGATAATGATCGATGCAGATTAATAAAAACTCGGTAATCAGGATGACGCTCTAAGTTTGGGTATCTCTCGCGATACACCCTAGCTGCAGCATTGGCGTTACATAAGCATTCTCCGTAAATAAGATGCATGTTGGCGTACTCCTGTACGGTATATCTATTTGGCATGATAACTTCACGTTACGAACTCGTAATTACACGCAAATACAATCTAAGCAACAGACTCCAGAATCTTTACTTCTGGGACAGATGGATTTAAATCAAAGCCATCAAACAAATGACATAAACAAAAGATCTACGAATAAAAAATCCCTGTTAGGTTCTCTTTTCAAAATTATGAGTCCGTCTCCATTCAAAAAGATTTTAACCTGGATTTACCTACGAAGGTTGCGTTACCAACATTTCACCTCATTAAATTAGATTGGCATAGAATCCGGATTCATCGAGAAAAAAAATTTTCATGCCTCAACTATAACAAAACCTAGCATGTGTTATACCATTTTAGAATTTAGACTAAATGCGTCAACTTTTAAGTATACTTGCCAAAATAGTAGCCATACATTTTTTTTACAGTACAGCTGGTTTAAGTTGGTTGATGAAATTATTTAGAATTCAATGTTGGAAACAAATTTAACTTTTTACTTAAAAATGAGGCAGTTATGTCATTTTTTTTATTGTAAATTGTAGCACGGCTATTCGTTATAGCATTACAGAAAAAAAATATTCAAAAAGTTAATATTTACAGTCACGGTAAAAGAAAGTTCATTACAGGGTGTCAGTTTTTTAGGATTTTTTTTAAACCTTCATAACATTTTGATCCTGTATAAACTAGAATACCTACATGATAAAAAGCGTAAGTACATACTCATCGTGTACAATATATTTATAAGAAGGTTAAAAGCGAATTCGAAACGTGCAAAGAGGGGCTACTATACAATATAGCGAGCTTCACTTCGCTTTACATATCAAAAACTATCCACGGATATGTGAGTGATGTTTTTTTTTTTTATTCGGGTATGCCTGTTTCAGGCAGATACTTACTAAAGAATACTCCATGAAACTTCTTTTTTCGATGTTGTGGTGGAACTTCTGGTTTTAAACCAATGGAACCTCACATAACAAAAACTATTTAAATGATTACGCCAATAAATTAATGAAGCTCGAGAGCGTCCTACGTGGGACTTAGTGAGTAGTTTTTGGTTTATGATATGAACAGATTGTTAACACAATATAATATATATAGATACTTATCTAGTTTTTTTTGTACACATTGATGATTTTCATACATTGTTTATTATTCTATAAATAACCTGATACGATGATTTGATCTACAATTATTTAGCTTAGAGAGCGTTTTTTGTTAGTATTGATTCAATATTTTCTGCTGAATGTAGTAGGTATAGGAAACGTTTTAACTGTTTTATTTTAGTCTACTCTAGAATAGATATAATGCGGAGTCGTCGTGGCGGCCAACAGAAAACTCGATATTCCACATCTATTTGATGATTCTTTATCGATCGTAAGAATGAGGTACTGTTACTTGAAGGTATACAAGAACGGCGAGTTCGTGAAATGATGTGCGTTATTGATGTGTGAGATGAGCCGCCCGTCGAGTAGGTGGCGGCCATACTGCACTGCTTCGTGTTCGTCCTTAGCAAGGCCGCAGTTCACCAGCCAATGCACTAAGCACGATCCACGGAATACTCCCCGGTAGGTTCGCATGCGCCACCTGGTATTTAGATCATTTGAGTCAGTATTTGGAAAAAAATCCTCCACACAGTTTGATCATCGGACGGAGCACACGATGAAAAAACTGTATTGTTGTCCCCATAAATCTAGATTTTGGACACATGCAGCTGTTTAAACTATTACTTTAGCAACAATTTTAATTACTTTAGAAAGCAAGACAATCTTTAAGGTAAAAAAATATTTTAAAAAGAAATAACTTACAATGTATATTTAACCAAAAGTAAGATTGTTAAATAAAGGCTATTATTATTAGCAACAGCAATTTATAATATAACTAGGTGCGTGCCCAATGGGAATTAGAAAAAATTGCGAATTTCCATACAAAGTTTCCTCTTTTGAACCATGAATTTTCAATAATACTTTTTAGTGTTCACCTACGTTAAACCTATAATGAACTCCTGTGCAAAATTTGATGCTTCTTAGATACATCCATTTACGATGTACGTGTCTGTCATTTAAAATGTTTTCGCAATATTTTGATACTCTAGAATGGTCGTAAAGATGAAATTGAAAGTTACCTGGTATCTTTAGCGATAGCTTCCCTGCAGCGTTTTAGGTGGTGCGTAATAAACTGGTCACAAACATGCTTCGTTTCAAAACTAAGGTCATCGACTGACGGCAATATCAATGTGTCTGCTCCATGCCTATAAAATAATAATTTATTGCAATCCAACCGTATGTGGTAATTTATTTATATACAATCTGTTAAAACCATTTAGGCTGTAACTGTAAAAAGTAAAACCCCTCTTCCAATGCCTCACACTGAGGAAAGGCTGGCAGTATTACTACACTGTATAGATATAGAAATTCGATAGCCAAAATACTGGCTTCTTCTACGTATTGGATCTCCCGATACCTGAGAGGATCTACAAGTATTTTTTTACGTAGTAGGTATCATGATTCAGAGGATATTTAAATTAGGTATATAAAAATAAAATTATACGGGATGTCAAGTAAAACTGGAGCATTTATTACGGCAACTAGGAGGGCAAATAGTTACCTACTACCAAATATTGAACTCTATGTAATTTAAATAAGATTACCCATGAAAATTTTTAACTGCCTATGCAAGTTTCAAGTCTTTGATTTTACATAAAGAATAATATCGAGTATAGACTCCCACAATTGAATGAATCTTTGGGGAAAACAATTTTATTGATATAAAGAAGAAGCTCGCCCCGTGGCCACTTGAAACCCCTATAACTATTGTTTTTCATTAGAAATTTCTTACCATTTCTTCTGGAAGAATCTGATGGATGGTATAATAATCTCCTCTGGGTCCAAACCAAACAGTATAAACATGAGTAAAGCTTGACCGTAGTTTGCTGCAATATCGATGAATTCTATCTCTATGAATATACCGCTCTCATCTTTCATCATTATTTTCCATGCAGTATACGTGATTCCCTGTTTAAAACAGTATAACAATGTTTTATTTACCACTGCAGAATTGTATGAAATTGCAATATTTTGAATCTTTAATTTGAATCCCCAGACCGAAAAACATCCTACTCCACCTACATTTTCAGGATTCCGTACATCAAAAGGAAAAACGAAATGCTTATAGTACCTATCACTTTGTTGTTCGTCTGTCTATCCGTTCGTCTGTCTGTCAAGACCCTTTACCTCGGGGTCGCGTGGAGGTATCGAGTTAAAATTAAAACCATATACTACAGTCTACAGTCCCTTGAAGCTGTAAAATAATCAAACTTCTAAGTTAACGTAAAAAAAAAGATAAGTATATTCTGATACTCGCATAGAACATTTTAGGGTACTTTCCGTTGACCTAGAACTATAAAATTTGGCAAGTAATATTGTCTTATACTACAAGTATAGGGAAAAATCTGAAACTATACATACATTTGTAATTAAATAATAAAAAATATAATTGTACCTACAAATTAGTACGGAAACCTCGATGGGCGAGTCCGACTCGCACTTGCCCGTTTTTTCAGTCCGTTTTTTTAAAAATAAAATGAACTACATGCAATTGACTGAACTAAGAATAGGACTATTAAGACGCCATTTTGTTATGTACATTCAACTGGTTTTTTGTATATACATTTGTCATAATATATGTCGGTGGTCGGTTTTACGCCTAATACCAGGGAAGGCACACTGCGTGACGTCATCGTTCCGCTACAAGTACATGCGGCCGGCCGCCACCCGGCGGTCTATTAGTGGTTGCCGCGCATTGGTTGTATAGATATTGAATTTTAATAAACTATTTTTCTTTACAAATGTATGTATGAAGATAACACAGTTGTATGTCTTCGTCCTACATTTTGCAGAAACAGGCAGTTTTGAAGTCATAACATAACCTAAAGGCAAATTACACAGCTTTTGTTTAGTTGGGTGGTTTTTAGTACCTAAATAAAGAATAATCGTAATATCGTAGGTAAAATACACTATTATACTAACTACTACTACTAACGTATAATTTAATGGGTCAAGCTGCCGGCAACCCTAGATCTAAAGCTCCGCCTCCGAAAGAGCGCGTTGCATGCGATAGAAAGAGATGGCCACATTTAGGCACGTTTGACGTACCTAAACGGAATTTGTTAACAGAGAACCTATTACTTATTCTGAGCTAAAACTCACAATAAACATGCTCAAGCTGTAGACAATTATAAGGACTGTGTGCTTGAGGAGCTGGCACCCTCGTCCTTTAGTCTGTTCAGGTGGCAGCAGGCCCAGCTGACTGGCAGCGCGCTCCAGCTCGTTCAGATACTGGCACGAGTTTTGATCGCTACAGCGGTGTTTCTGTGAGGGCGGACAGGCGCAGTCTCTGCGGAAGAGGAGATAAACAATCTTTTTTATTTATTAAGGACAACAAACAATTACATAAATAGCTTACTTTATAATGTTAATTTACAAAGTTATTATTTTTCGAAACCTAAACTAGATATGGACGTAAGGTAAAAAAAGTGATTTTATTAACAGTTTGCAATCAGATATGCGTAACTAAGTTAATTCCCAGTTAAAACAAAATGTAGCTTTTGACTTACTTTTCATTATTTGCAATGTCTTCAATATCGTGAGCGCCAGAGTTGAGGCCATTACTGCAGTTAGGATCGTTTGTACAACAGCTGGCATTTTTATTGGGCGATGGAGATGCCGTTATTGTTCCATAACAACCTAAAATTTTAAAAATATATAGGGTCTAGTAACAATGACTACCAAAACTAGAAACAACATAAATGACAGTTAGGAAATCGTTTGTCTGTCTAACACATTGGTAGTAAGGGTAGGATTTTTATTTCCTTTCCTTCACACTGATGTGACAGAATAATGTGAAGGTCAGTCTGGCACGAACATTCCAGGTAGTCATACTGACACGACAAATTATTTATTTCAATAGATAAGTATTACAACAAACGTCACATACTACAAAACGTAAAAATTATTAGTTACCTTGATCTTCGTTTCCTACAGCAACATGAAAACAAATATTATGTAAATACTTAAACATTTTACATAGTAATTTTTTTTATTATATGATATTGTATAATACTATGTTTATATAAATATCAAACAGTTATACCAAAGACGTTTAAAGAAAAATTTTCTCTCTCTCTCGAAAGAGAATGATTTTCTTCCAACCTCTTTGAGTTATACATATATTTAAAAACTAGCTAGATAGGATCAACTTCATGGGAGAAAGTTTTTGTTATGTAGTCTGCTATAATGTTTTCATCGCATCTTTTCTAAAATATTAGTTATTTAATTATTGTTTTTAAGACGCAACACTGCCGCAAAGTAGAAGAACTCCTAAATGATAATTATTTATTTAATATTAAATAGATTGCTGCTCCCTGACAGGGTATGTACAGTCAAGAGCACATGAAGCTTTACACTTGTAGTTCGAGTTTGACCTCTAAGGCGATTGTAATAAGAGCGTTACAAAGTCATATGTGTCAAACTCCACGTGCACTTCTGTATGTACGTCTTGACTGTACATACTTTGCTGTATTACAATGTGCAATAAATGCATAAATAAATAAATACTGATCTACATCAGTTACAATCTCATGCTAGTCCACAATGTGTCACAAACGCCAGTATGCTTCCTTATTCGTAGCCAGTATGTTACTATTACTTACCGTTAATAGAAATCGACTGGTTGTTCGATATCTGCTCAGCGTTATCGACGAGACTGGTCGTCTCCTCTGGTGCACTAGAACCCGATACTTCGGCAGAAAGCGACGCAAACTGGGCGCTGCGTCGCCGGAACCGAATGTACACTGTTAGACAGCCCGTTGACACTGCCGACAATTGGGATGATACTATTAATATAAATGGCACTGACAAACTGAACCTATGAATGTATGAAATAAAACTGGCACAGGTTTATATTTGAGCTACGATTCCATACAGGAGTGTCCATATCTCTACTAATATTATAAATGCGAAAGTAACTATCTGTTTGTTTGTTTGTTTACCCGTTTCACGGCTTAACCGATCTTGAAGTTTGGCAGATAGATTAGGTACTTGCATGTTGAGTAGCGACATATTTCGCAGTCGCTGGCAATCACTAAAACGAGCAAACTTATTTGTAACCGGTTTGTAACTGTCAAACATGTCGTCAAGCATATTTATAATATTTATAGGAAGTTGATTTAAATTTTCGAACATATTTCTCTGGAAGATTATCTTGTTATCCCTCTGTGATTAGGTGATTACCAGAGATCGGCATTAGGTAGTGTGATTAGGTACCAAAATAGGTAGAGGATATAATATGGAGTTGTTAAAACCACCATGTTCCTACTTTTAAATCGAAGCACACATAATGAAACGCCAAATTTCATATGTGTGCTTTGTGTCGGATGAGACCGAAACTCAATTTTTTTCTAGCTAAGGAGCCGTACTATTACAAATATGCATATTATGTTGATTTTTATTTTTTTTTTATTTTTAATATTATCTCCATAACCGGCCACTGTAGAGAAAATCACCTAAGAACAAAAGAAGTTTATATTTAGTAAGTAAATATAATACTGTAGAGAAATCTCGGAAATTTCCGGGGAAATTTTCAGAAGTCCCAAATAAAGTGTTGGTTTTAACAACTCCATTAAAACATCCTCGTAGCAACTTTACTTACTAAGGTACCTAATCACACTACCTAATGCTGATCTCTGGTGATTACAGACTCCAAATTCTGATAAAATATCACATGATTTACAATACCGATTAGAAAAAAATGCATGTCTTATGGCTTAACGCGAGACAATAGAGTCATCTGTTTTTGTCCTTCAGTAAAATAAGATAAGGTAGTCATCTGTATCGAAATTCAATTGCGAGTAATAATTCATTAAAACATATCCGAAAACTCCTTTACAGTGTATTTCGATTTTCATTTTAAATGGTACAATTTATAGCAAATATTAAATTAAAAAAGAATCAAAAAAGTTAATCAATTGAGTAATAAAAATCATGGTCAGACTCAGCGCAATTCATAGTAAATTTTCGTTTTGACAAATCAGAAAAAGTAACTCACTTGAATAGGCGATTGACTACCTCAGATAAGCAGTAATTTCTAATCGCGTTTCTCTACGATAAGGGCCAAGAACGTTAACAAGTTAGATCTTTGTTGCTAAAAGGGATTAGGCGCACAATGCCACATTCGCAAAATGACACATTCTCAAAACGCCACATCGCAAAATGTCACATTAGCAAAATTACATTTTTACATAATGTCACATTCTCGAATGTTTTTGTTTAATGTTTATTTTTTAGTATTAAGTGTAATTGTAATTATTCTCAGCGGCATTCATAATTTCATTTTAAAATTTTAATTTATTTAATGTAAAATAAATGGAAATTAATAAATAATGTAGGTAATTAAATACTAAAATAATTAAATTAAGTTTTATTTTCTAATTCATAAATCATTTGCCTACTTCAAGAAAGGGAGTTGAACAATCCTGTTATTTTCATAATATGGCACTTTGTTGGTGTGGCATTTTGCTAGTGTGGCATTTTGCTGTGTGGCATTTTGCTAGTGTGACATTTTGCGAATGTGGCACTTTGCTAGTGTGGAATTTTGCGAATGTGGCATTTTGCGTCAATGTAGCATTTTGCGAATGTGGCATTGTGCGCCTAATCCGTTGCTAATAGTTCAGCAAATTTAGGTGTTAATAGGTGTATAGTTGGACCGCAGGGCATGAAATATATACCAATGAGGGAAAAATACCCTGATTATTATATCAAAATGTTTAAGCTGCACGTGGATCATAAAAACTATACTATATTAAAAAAATATGAAAGATTGAAGA
Source organism: Ethmia dodecea (assembly GCA_963855545.1). Classification (NCBI taxonomy): domain Eukaryota; kingdom Metazoa; phylum Arthropoda; class Insecta; order Lepidoptera; family Depressariidae; genus Ethmia; species Ethmia dodecea. Next base: position 7,760,829 of record OY979449.1, read on the forward strand.
ATATATCAGCTTGTAGATTCCATAATTCCATGGGAATGCATTCAAAATAATGCACCGTTTATTTACAATATTTTTTTTGTTTTTTCATCTAGACACCCGGCATGTCAAGCTTATAATGTAAAAAGTTAGGTCCTGAAAAATTTCGGTAATTTTCGGTAATTAATAAAAAAATAAATAATCTCACGCCTTTTATCCCCGAGGGGGTAGGCAGAGGTATTCCATTACTGGATAATGGATATACCCACATTTCACGAGATATATTGGACCCCTCAACGTGATAGGTGGTGAGCCCATCGCCGGACCGGGTCTATTTACACATGTCTCAGAATTAATTCTGAGACCTGCGGGTTACCTCAGGATTTGTTCCTTCACCGTCGAGCTAGTGATAAATATGTAACTACGTAAGTTTTTGAAAAACTCATTGGTACATGCCAGGATTCGAACCCGAGCCTCACTGATTTTCGGCCGGCTCTTTAACCGTAAGGCTATCACTGCTCCGGTAAATTCAAGTGAATTGTAAATTTTTTACATTATTTTTTTATTAATTATAATTTTTCGATCCACGTTCAGCTTAAACATTTGGATATGATAATCATGGGATTTTTCCCTGCACATTGGTATATATTTTATCCCCTGCGGTCCAACTTTATATAACACATATAAATGAAATCTAGATTGACTGGACTATAAGTGACACTTACCAGTGAGACAGAATACGAGCAAGCAAAGGCGTATGGCGTCCGTAGCTTTTTCGTCGAGTTCGCCAGATCCAGCTTTCATTACCACGAGGACAGCCACCATTGCGACAGGAGCGCCCCAAGCGACAAAAGCCAGTACTGGCCATAGAGTGACCACAAAGCACGGGCCGCGACTCTGATTCAAAAATAGTTCATCAAGGTTATCTAAAGCTGGGGTCCCACGGTCCGCTATTCTACGGATCAGCTACACTCAGCCGACGAGCACGGACGGCGACGCACCACAGGCAGGGCCGGTCCAACGGTGCGTGTCGGTGTGTGTAGATGTTTTTATGTTGTCATAATGCAAAGCGAAAGAAAGAGAGAGAAGAGCGCACCTTTGAAGTTACCGACTCACGATGGATACGGGCGCACCGCCACAGACGTTCTGTGCTATCACGGACGAGGCCGGTCCCACGGTGCGTCGTGCGAGCTGGTCTGCGTGCATCCGCGATTTTACGGACCGTGGGACCCAAGCTTAAGATGTTAGTGCGGTAAGTGGGTTTTTACCAAAGAGATTAAAATATAATCTCTTTGGTTTTTACAAACGAGATGAGTCATCATTCAGTTCAATTATTGTGGTAATGAGAAACTCCTTGGTGGAATTCTTATATATCGGACATTTAAAAAAGCCGTAAAGGGTACGCACGGCCAAAGACGTTTAAAGAAAAAGTTAGGAAAGAGAATGATTTTCTTCCAACCTCTTTGCGCACGGCGCTATACAAAGGTCGGTGCGGAAAAATAGGTACTTTGGTGCGAGTACCTATTTTACTGCACTTTCCGCTGTATGTTGCGTCATTTTATGTTGTGTTAGCAATAGTTTCATAAGACGTGCCTGTAAGTTATATAATAATAAGTTAACTGAAGTTGACATTTTCAACAAGTTGAAATTCATACAAAAAACTAATCCAAAAATTGTTGTGTGATGATAATATTGAAATAATTGCATCATATTAGGGCTTCACCCTCTTTTCTATTCCCTCTTTTCAATTAATTGTATAGAATATAAATTTCTAGTTTGGTTTAGTAATTATAGTTTTATATAAAATAAGTAAGCTCTGCGTACTATTACTATAGTACTATTATTTATAATATTAATTTAGAAGTTTAAGTTGGCGACTGTTTGTTTTCCTAAATAATTTTTAAAAAAACTTTCAGATAATGTAACAGGCTTCGTAATTTTTTTGACCAAATATTTAAAAAAATATATTTATGAAAAAAGTTAGAACCATTAATTATTTAAAAGTAAAGGCCGTCCCTCATGCGTGAGGTTCGGGTTCAAAATCTGGTGAGAGCAAAATCGATGTTACGTTACATATTTACCACTAGTTCGATGGTTAAGGGAAAAGATCGTGAGGAAACCAGCAGGCGCCAGAATTGATTCTGAGGCATGTGTAACACTAACCCGGGCTGGCGACGGGTTCTCCCACCTGTCACATCAAAGAGTCGATTATGATTTTTTCACTGGTGAAAAGTGGGTAATATTTTCAGAAATTGAATAGCGCCTAACCTTTGAAGTAACCAAAGAGGTTGGAAGAAAATCATTCTCTTTCCTATAGAGTGCCAATGTAGTAAATCTCGCCCTAGTGAATCCTCGCCAACATTCGGTTGACAGACCGTATTTTGATGTGGCCGCTGGTTTGACAACACAGTGCCATATTGGAAGTCAGATCGAAACAAGCTCTCGGTTTTGACAAAAATATGCCCGCTTGCGTAGTTGTTTGGAGCGGAAACTCCACAGTAAATTCGCGGAAATCCAATACAGGCGTTACCTATCACCTGTTAGTATTTTCCTGTTCAGACAACACCACAAAAAATATATTTAAATATTTGTATTTTTATTTATAAACATTTCCTTAGTGCTTGACAAAAAATATACAATATCGATAGAATAATTTTATGTCGATAAAATTTGCAATATTTTTTCGAAATGATTTTCAGATTTCCAAGAGATCCCAAGTTTTTTTTGTAATTTAGTGTTCTAAAGATCGAATCATACTATTCATTTAGAATTTAAAAATAGAATAACATTTACCTGAAGTCTAAAAAGCTTCTTGAGATACTAGCTTTTGCTCACAACTTCATCCGCTTTGCAGAATGAAATAAAACTTATATCCTTCCTCAGGGTGCAGCCTATATTCCTACCTTTCATCGACATCGGTTCATTGGCTTAGCCGTAAAAATGTTACAGACAGACAGCCAGAGTTACTTTTGCATTTATATTATAGTAAAGAAGGATTTTTTTAAAGAAGGAAGTAAAATAATGAGATAATTTATATTTATAATTCAAATTTGTAAATTTTTCAAATCAAATGAAATTACAGTACAGGTTGCAGCATTTATCGATATCGATTGTGTGGTATATGATTACTTCACTAGTCCGTCACTATTGGAGCAAATTCAAAAGTAAAATAATATGTGAGCTTTTTGATTGGCCGAGCGCAAAATGTCCTTTAAATACTATTGGTAAATTGATTGACATTTAGTACGTCATCTCATACTTCGCCCCCCGCGCCCCGATTTTTGGTTGAAGCGGTTTCCATAGTGTTTTTAGAACATTAGCAGTCTATAGGAGAGAGAAACTGTTTCTTTAAACGTCTTTGGAAGTAACATTAATAAGTAGCATGACTACTAAATTTTAGATTATGTGCAAAAATACAGGCATACACTAAAAAAAATTAAAGTCACTAAAATTACTTCTTTACCTCCAACATAAGAATGCCGACGGAAAGCATTGAGGTCCAAAGTAGGCAAGAGTACATGCTGAACGTCCTTACAGCCTGCTGCATCATCACATGCCAGGATGGCGTGTAATTGGAGAGTGGACCGCCCCAAATCACGCTCACTGCTAGCAGAAGCTACAAAAACATTGAATTTACGACATAATAAATAAATAATCATCTTCGTTGCATTTCGTAGGTATATATTCTGAAAAAAATGTAATTACTTAAAACGCTACTGAAATTGTACAACTGGGATTTCATTATGTTCGAAAAATATAATTGAATCATATTTTATACAAAAAGTCCCTGGTTAACACGTTCGCTGCCAAACTACCTAGTATTAGAGTTCAGTTGGCAACGGACATTTTAACTTATTTTAAGGCTAACACAACATTATACATAATTCTAAGTTTAATAACCAAAACGGTTTTTTCGAGTTTGTTACTATTTTAGTTAGGCCCAAATTATCCATTATACTTCAAAGCTTTGTCCTTGAGATTAGCATAGATATACATGTAGTAACACATAGGTGTCGCCTTTTCGCACTGTTTTGAGAGTAGGTAGATTATTTTTTTTTGTTTATGGTAGTTTTACTCAACCCGTTCGCCCACGCCCCGGTAGGACGTCATTCACATTTCAGTGCTCCGCCGCTTCGCACGTGAAATAAAGTTGCGCGCAAATTATGGGAAAACGTACCCATGTCGAGTCGAGTGATTACGATAGCATTAAAAATAAGTTTAAAAAACTAGAACGAGAATTATTGCGCGCTTGCCGGAGATATCAAGATCGAGTGAAGCCGCCGTCGCCGAAGCGCCCGCGTTTGTCGTCCTCCTCGTCGTCGCCGCCGAGCCGGGCCTCTCCGCCAGCTCCAGCTCCACCTCGAGGTCACAAGCCTCGCCACCGCCTTCGGGCGGGTCCCAATATGGAGGTTAGTTAACACGTGTTCATTTGACAGTAACTGCGGTTAACTTTTGGGGTTAAAACTTTTACTGTGAACACGTGAAATAAGATATGAGATCTTACGTATTAGAATAGTGTTGCGTGGCAGTTTCTGGGACTGTCACTTCACAAAAATTCCACCCACCCCGGCCCGCTGCCGCCGTGCCGCTCGGGCCCGCTGCCGCTGTGCCCACCAAGCCCGCTGCCCCTGTGCCGACCGGGCCCGCTGCCCCTGTGCCGACCGGGCCCGCTGCCGCTGTGCCGACCGGGCCCGTTGCCGCTGTGCCGACCGGGCCCGCTGCCGCCGCGTCGCCATAGCCCGCCGCCCCCTCACAAAGAGGGATTCACAAAGAGTTGTTAGACAAGTAGGTACTTACCTCCAGCTAACTGCAGCGACGCTCCGACTTTTCAACCGGACGTGAAGGCGGCCGTTTCTGAGGCCATCTAAAAACGGAATAAGGGCATCGAGGTGAAACAGATCGCCTCCACTATAACTGCCGTAGCCAAAGCTCCCACCTTGCTACTGTTATGCGAGCAACAGTGGCGTAGCGTGCCTTGGCGGGGCCCTGTATAAAAAATTGTTTTGGGGCCCTTATGAACGCTAAAGAAATATTTATTCATCATAATTATCGGTCTGTCACTTTTTCCAAAATTTTTACAAACAATTCAAATTAAATAAATATACTCTTCTTGCATTTTTTTGGGCAAGATTTATTAAATCATTTAAAACTGATGATGACTTTAGTTTTTCTAAAGATTCTGCCTCTATGAACAATAGTGACAGGCCTGACAGGAGTTCATGTTTAAAAAAAAAAAAAGTGAAGTTTTTATTAATTTTTGCTTAAGCACGTCGGGGGCCCCCGTGGCTCGGAAGCCCGGTGGCTCGGGGGCCCCGTATAATTGATACGGCGGTAGCTACGCCCCTGGCGAGCAACCCAATACCAAAAAAAAATTAATAATAATAATCATTGACAGGACTATTGTAGCCAATAAGCCTGACATTGTGATAATAGATCGATCGCAACGCCGGGCCGTGCTCGTCGACATCACCATTCCCCATGATGAGAATCTCGTGAAAGCCGAGAAGGACAAGTCCAGTAAGTACCTAGACTTGGCCCATGAGATTACCGCCATGTGGGATGTTGATTCGACGATCATTGTCCCGATAGTTGTCTCAGCGAACGGTCTAATAGCAAAGAGTCTCGACCAACATCTTGAGAGACTCTCGCTAGGTGGTTGGATCAAGGGCCAGATACAGAAGGCGGTGATCTTGAAGGCGGGACACGGCGCGGATAGTCCGCCGGTTCCTCTCTCTGCAGCCCTGACCACCGGCAGCTTGGGCCTCTGCCCCGTTGCCGGCGGCACCCTAGGTTAGGTTTTTTATAATGTGTAATTTTTATATTGTTTTGTAAATGTTTTTATATATTTTACTTTTATATACATATTGTAAAAAAACCTAACTTAAGATATGAAATAAATAAATATAATAATAATAATAATAAAAAAAAACCGGTTCGGAAATGAATCTTGCACCACCCAAACAGCATCCCCCCAAGAAAGCAAACAAACAGTTTAAAAGTAATTTAAACTGGCGGGCTGCCTCCCAGAGCCATAGGTCGAAGGGGACGCAAAAGAATAAAGAACCTGCGTACAAGAATCGGCATGAGACCTCCTCGAGATTATCGTCACACCCAGCGCCGCAGCTACAGAAGCGCAGCCGCCCGCTAGACACAGTAAGGTACGCAGGCCGACTATCATATTTCCGCGACCAATGGTCGTCGCTCGTGATAAGACAATTCTATCATGGATAGACGGATATCGCATTCTCTTTTCACAACCAGTGCTGCCCACAGCAAAGATACTTTGCCCAGCAGAGACAGATCAGTATGAGCAGTCCATACAGGATCTTTTGTCTATTGGCGCTATCCAGGAATGCGAGCCGTGTGACGGTCAATTTATATCACCGACGTTTTTAGTACCGAAACCGATCGGCAAAACAAGATTTATATTGAACCTAAAATCTTTAAATAAATTTATCAATACTAACTTGGGATTTGCGTAGGTACAGTTCAATACAAATTACAATAGATCTTAGAGATGCGTATTCTTTAATGCGCATAGGTACACGAAGAACACAAGAAATATCTTCGTTTTCTATTTAGAAACCATTTGTTTTGCCGTAATACCGTCTCTTTGTATTTACAAATATAATAAAGGCCAACAGGCTTCAGTCTATTTAGTTCTTATGGTTTTTTATCTACAACCCCTTTGACAGTGCAGGACCTGTTGCATGTAGCAGTCACCGCATATTGGAACCAGCCGGAAGCCGGTTCCCGCACTGTCAAAGAACGATATTTTGCTTATAGCTAATAGCCATGACTCTTGTGCGAGAAATGTTTCGTATACAATTAGTTTATTAGAAGCCATAGGATTCACAATAAAACACTGAAAAGAGTATAACATCTTCTCACACTACTTGCAAATTTTTGGTTTTTCTTATTAATTAAAAACGTTTACACGTGAGCCTACCCTCAGAAAAGATTAGTAAAATAAAATTAGATAGGTATAGAAAAGTTTCAAAGACTAACTCGTTGCAAAGTCAGAGAATTTGCCCGCCTCCTAGGGTTATTGACCTCAACCTGCCCAGCTGTTGAATATGGCTGGCCTTATACCAAAGATTTGGAACGTTGTAAATACCTAAACGTTAAAGACGATGACAATTACGATAAGTGCATAATCATACCCTCATCGGTATTACTTGATCTCGAGTGGTTGTCACGAGTAATTAATCATCCCGTAAATAAAATAAAACGAGTTTTGTCTAAGTTATTTACAGCTATGCCTCAACTACGGGATGTGGCGCGGCCTGCGGTGAGGGATGAGCTAGTGGTTATGGTATGTCAGCGAATGGTCGCAACATACATACTTTTTAATTATTTAGAAATACTTGATGCCTTTTTTTGAACTAAAGGTTTTTGCGAAGTCTAAGCGCGACTGTCAAATTCTAGATAAAACTAGAGCCATATCCTACATCAATGGAATGGCAGGTATTCAGTTCCCCATATCACCAACGTTACCAAAACACTCGGGCAGTAGTGTGAAGACCGCAAAATAGTAGTATTTTCCTCTTATATAGTTGACGCGTTTACCATCTCATGGTCCAATCTTTACTTTTACGGCTTTCCACCGTTTTCTATAATTTTGAAGACACTTAGAAAAATCTGTATTGACAATTAATGCTAAAGGCATCCTCATAGCACCACATTGGCCTACTTAACCGTGGTACCCATTGTTCAAAAGTCTTCAAGTGTCTGAGGAATTAGTTTTTAAACCTAGTTAAAATTTTATTTAATAGTATATAGTAAAAATTTTAAAGTAAAAAGCAACCGAGAGGTGCACCAGAAGATTACTCTGGTGGCCGCGATTTCATTCGGACGTCGCTCTTAAGAAGAGTGTTACCACCTTCCTCCATACACATTATGTTAGCATCTTTATCCAAAAATTCTCTTAAACGGTATGACACCTGTATTAAAAAATTGTTTCTGTTTTGTAAAACAAACAATTTCGACCCTTTTGTAACAACAGTTAACACAGTTATATATACGAGTCTGGCGCCCAGTATGGAACTTAAAATAGCTGTAGGTCTGCGCTCTCCTTAATTATAGGACAGACGTTGCAAACGACGAAAGGATAAAACGTTTTTTCAAAGGGGTCTTCCGTCTAAAACCCGCTTTACCAAAATATAATATTACATGGGACACTTCTAGAGCTCTTAATGTCTTTGCCAGCTGGTACCCTAACGAAAATCTAAATTTAGACCAACTTTAAAAAAAAAAAAAAAACTTGCTACACTTTTAGCCTTAACGACTGCAGACATGGTGCAAACTGTTTAGAAAATTTATATTAATAACATTGAATATTTTCCCTATGAAATTCAAATAAAAATTCCTGACCTAATTAAAACGTCCCGTCTAGGTTCAACGCAACCCACACTTGTCCTACCATATTTTCGGGATACTATATGTCCTGCTGCAACGTTATAATCCTACATAAATATGACTAAGATATTACGTACGAATATCACTTCTCTCTTTATAGGTCTTAACAAACCACACAAAGGAATTACACGCTAGGTAGGTGGATTAAGTGTACTTTTAGCAGTAGTGGTATTGACGTGTCTCTGTTCACGGCACACAGCACTAGACCTGCTGCCACCTCTAAGGCACATCAGCTCGATGTGAATTTAGATTTAATTAGGAGAACAGCGGGTTGGAGCGGCAGCTACAACACGTTTGGTCGATTCTATGATAGACACATTACATTTAACCTGTAATCTGCGGCCGAAATGGCTCAAAATACCAATCAAAGTTCATCTGCTAGGAGTGTTAAATCTGATTTCACTAATTAATATAGCAACTAAGGTTCAAATTATGTTTAAAGTCAAGAGTAATCATACCAATAGGTCTGATTTCGAAGAAGCTATATTTTCTGTGTTAAATATAATAAGTTGTACTTATTGTGTTCAATACTTATATAAGTATTAAATTAAATAAGTACATACTATAATCAATTATTGTTGATATTTCTCATTTCATATCTCAACATCTACATGTATATCTATGCTAATCTCGAGGACAAAGCTTTGAAGTATAATTAATGATTAAACGAACTTACCTTACGTGAAGTTCTATCATAATTATACGAGAAGCTTTGTCCGAAGAGATTAGCAACCCGCCCTCCCTATACTCACATTCCCCTCATTCCTTCAAATATCAACAATACCTAGAGGATTCCCTCAACTAAATGACGTCCTACCGGGGCGTGGTCGAACGGGTTGAGTAAAACTACCATAAAAAAAAAAAAAACTACCTACTCTCAAAACAGTGCGAAAAGGCGACACCTATGTGTTACTACATGTATATCTATGCTAATCTCTTCGGACAAAGCTTCTCGTATAATTATGATAGAACTTCACGTAAGGTAAGTTCGTTTAATCATTAAATATAGTCAGCTTTATCTCGAAGATAAATCTTTAAAACTTGTTGATAGAGTGAATTTTAAGAATTTTATATTAAAGTAGTAGTTATAATAATTATTTAACAAAATTAGTCTAATTTACACTATCAAAAAATAACTTCACCACACTTTATAGTATTTGGCGATTTAATCTCCGATGAAGTCATGTAGGGCTTAGTTGGACGAGTCAAGTTTTTTTTTATCATGTACCTATGTAATATTTAAAGAAAACGCTATTTTCATACCTGTGATATAAGTAAGCAGAGAGTTATTCTGTGAGGCATCCGCTTATACTTTTTAGTTACTGACAAAACTATTATCACCCAGACGGCTGCGAATAAAGCAACGATGGAAAGATCAAAACCGAACTTTTTCATTTGGTCTTTGTAGTCTTTATTTATTGATATAACTTGTGCTGATAAGTACATAATTGGCCCAGACAGAAATGTACAGATAACCATGGATGACGCCATCTGAAAAAAAAACATACATTAATAACCTAATGATTCATTATCATAACATGCTCAGTTATCAAATAAACCTATAAAACATTACTGTCGAAAATACAATAAAACCATTTATATGAAAAACATGAATAGAAAATTTATACTTAGAGATTTTTCGCTATATTAACCCTAGAAAATGAGACACAATTAATTTTTAATTGTTCTGTCACGCATTGGAACCGCACGGTGCTTGACTGAATCATAATCATAAATTGAGGGTAAAAGCCGTCATAAGTGGCGTTAGTGAAGGTTTATGCAAAGCATGTTTAGAAAATAATATATTTTTTTATTAGAAAAGCACAAGAATTTGTATTTTTATGGTGTGTAATTAATATTTGCACTTGATTTTAAAGGACCTTATATATTATTTCGCTATATAATTAGTTCGCCAAGGTTGTTATGCGGCGGCACATCAGCCCTACCCCACGCTTAAGAGCTTATTCCACCTTCTTAAATTTAGTAACTGAATTTCAAAGTGAGTTAGGAACATAATTAGAAGCTTCGCTGAATTTAGGATACTAACTGAATGATTCGGTCCACTAAATTTAGGAAGGTGTAATAAGCCCTTTAGCACACTTCTCCTCTGTCTCGATTGGGTATCCGCCTGTCGCACCCAAGGCTCAGTATAGCGCTGGCAGTCAAGTGGTAGTGGTAGTGGTAGGTATGTAAATACTCTTGATTCAATCGATAATTTAATTTTACAAGTTTGTGATAATTTCAGTTGCATTCATACATCATCATCATCAAATCGTAACAACTCTCTGCTGAGCTAAGGGTCTTTCCCCACGCATGAGGGAGTAACGGCTTTACTCTTCCATGAGAGCCCACCGCGAATTGGGAGATGGCACCGGGAGATGGTGATAAGCTAGTGGCCACTTAACTAACATAATGTTTCAAGCCACCCAAAGGTATTTGACATGACTTATCGACATTAATTGTCCGAAAACACAACGAAAACCGAGACCAAAGGTTTAACGTGCCTTCCCAAACACGGGGGCGCTCGTGATACAATGCCAATAGGCGGTCACCAATTCAATGACTTACCGCGCCCAACTTTGCTTAACCAGTGTGATCGTTATAACGACACTGGCGTCGCAGGGCTACGAGTGCTTTATATTATAATCATATACATCTAAATAAAACTAACCAAATCAATTTCCAATTGATACAAGTTTGAGAACACAAAAACAGCAGGCGCCGTCGGTATAGTGCCGTATAAGAAGGCGTATGTAGAAAGCGAAGTGGTTTCTGTATCATTTCCGCCCGCGTCGAGGCCGCTGACGCACTCTCGCATGACCACAGGCAAAACTATCCTGCAATGCACGATAAAAAAATAGTAGATTGTTATACAAGGGTCGGAAGGAATCAATTCCCATACGAGGTATTTAGACGCCCGAGCGTAGCGAGGGCGGATATAGTCTGAGTAGGAATTGATAACTTCCACCCGCGTTAAACACTCTACTTTTCATTTCGAATTCAAGGTAAGTAAAGAAAAAAAAAATTACTATTTAAAAAAAAATCAAACATGCAAAAACGCAATAACACCTACAAAAAAAAACAAAATTGTCAACAATACAACCAAAGAGGTTGAAAGAAAGAGAAACTTTTTCTTTTAAACGTCTTTGAATACTACATCATAGAGTACCTAACCTAAATAACATTACAAAAATAATAAACAAATCCTTCCTCTTTATATTAATATTATGTACCTACTTTTAGCCGAGTAATAGTGTTCTGTGCTTATTAGTGTCGATGAAAAACAAGATTTTGAATTTCGTAACAGCTTACCAAATTATTAATCTTTTTTTAATTTTAAATATGGAACGCGTACCGCCCCGCGCGCGGATTATTTTCTGTTGTTTATACCTACACCTCACAAGGCCGCACCTTTTTTCTTATTCTAATTGATGTAAAAAGTTTCGTATCCCTACTAAGTACCCAAAGAGGTTGGAAGAAAGTCATTCTCTTTCCTAGAGAAACTTTTTCTTTAAACGTCTTTGCCAAATGTAGTACAATTTTTTTTTCAATTCATTCCCGCCCTAAGGTCGGAAGCAATTACTATGAGTCTTTCCCGACCGAGGGCGGGAATCACAGCCCTGAATCTCTCTGTTGTGGAAATCATCGCTTCCGACCCGGTACTCAGATCAAACATACACTACTTTCCGAGTATGAGATATGAAAATATAATTTATCATAATCGGAAAGTACCTAGTGTTTTTTTTTATCGAATACGATGCTCTTATCCTTTGGGCAGGAAATACTCTTATTAATAGCAATGTTGTGCCCTTGTGATTGTAGATCTATTACAGTCAGGGTAAATATAAGAAAATACCCGCGGGCGTTGACGCGGTGAGTGAGTTCCATATTCAAAATAAAAAAAAACGAATGTGGAGGGATGGAATTCTTACATTCAAATCTTTCGGTTTTGTAGACTAATATTTCATTTTCTTACTTTTACAGACACCCGGGACAGTCAAATTTAACATTATATCGAACAGCGTAAATATTCTAAACAAAAACTAAACTTGAACTTCTCAATTTATTTTAAATAGGTGCATACATACTTATAACCAATAAATGTTTAGTAGTTTAGTATGGGAATTGATTCCTTTCAACCCTTGCATAACAATCTACAATTTCAAACCTTCTCACAAGTATATTTTATGGTAAAAATTGGGTATGGTAAATGATCAATTGAAGATAGAAAACTATATACTTAACTAAATTCGTCTTCCATTCGTTGCCACTTGTTTAATACTCGACATTACATAAATTAAATAGCAGTGATAGACCAGCGGTTAAAGAGCCCTCTTCGCATGCGTGAGGTCTCGGATTTGAATCCTGGCATGTAACAGTGAGTTTTTCCAAAACTTACGTACTTATTTATCACTAGCTCGAAGGCCATCATCCTCAGAATTAATTCTTGGACCTGTTTCATCATTGTGAGGAAACCCGCAGGTTCAAGATTTAATTCTGAGGCATGTGCACCAGACCCGGTCCTGTGCTCACTACCTATCACAGATTATACTGGCAAAAGGTGGATATACCCAGAAATGGAATACCTGTACCTACCCGCTCGGGGATAAAAGGCGTGAGATTATTTATTTTTTCGACATTACATTCTTACTACAATGTTATGCAACGCAAGTGGCAAATAATGCAGTAGCTTCTTAAATACCTAAACTTAATGAGTAAATTGCTCTCTGCAATGATAATCTATAAAATATACGTTATCTAAAATAATTAGCCATAATTTAACCATGTTTCATATTATAGTAAAATAAATTTATAATATTATAACAGACAAATAATGAAACTATAACCACTTACAATTTGACCATAATTAAAACACAGGGTAATAACAGAGCTGGCCCTTTCAGCCTATGTACTTGTCCCACCATTCTAAGACCCAGTAAGAAAAGAGCTGTTGCCGAAAATGACTGTCCAAATACCTGCAAAAATTATAAATGTAATTAAGTGATCAATTATTTTTATACATAGTACAGACACGGCTCCGTTACAGTTTTATTATATGTATGGAATAGATTATTAGTCCAAAATTATAACAATGACCATATTTTTCTAACAGAAATTATTTGTCTTCCAACTGATAAAAATTTACAAACCTCTAAGAGACCTTCAATATAAACAGTTAGATCATGTTTAAAAATTATATTTCCAGCTATACCCAGAATAGTCATAGCCATTACTGGATTAAAAGCTATGCCATTGAATATTTGCTTCAGCAATTTAATCTTTGATAGACTCTTCTTCCTTTCTTCCTCATTAGTGATAGCTCTAGCTGCTTCCTTCTGTTTATTGATTTCCATTAATACAAATGCAACAGGGTTCAATATTGACAGTGATATCGGAGCCATCAAATACAGGTACAAGGCATACTCAGGATGGGTCTTCTGATATATGGCTTTTACTAAAAAATAGTTTAAATTTAGACATTTTACTATACAATTAAAAACTTTTACAAAAAAGAAGGACAGGAAATTCAAGTTCTTTATTATTTAATAGAGGGTGATACCGGCCGCCCGCCCGCCCAGATTCTGTTTATTCCCTTTTTCTTGGGAATATTCATAAAAACCCTTCACTGACGTCATTTAGGGCATGTTTGTGCCAAATTTCATGCTTCCAGGACATAGCGGTTTTGACTGTGCAATGATATATTAGTCAGTTGCTTCTTTTGTATATTGTACCTGCGAGATTTAACTTTTCTCGTTTTAAAACCAGTGTCGCTAACCCCATGAGCGGGTGAGTGGCCGTATTATTTAAAAAAAAGAGTTTTGCTATTTCTAACACCAGTGTCGCTAGCACCATCTGCCAGTGAGTGGAGGTATTATTTAAAAAAAATATGTAAAATTAAATTTTTACATAAAATACAACTATGCAGTTTACCTTAAAATGCAAAACTGTATCTGTAAAAATACATACATAAATACAAGAATTGCTCCTTTAAAGAAAAAGAAGAAGGTTACAAGTAGATATATGATAAATAATTATTAACTTACTTATTGGATATCCCAGAGCAAAATCATTGCTTTGTGTGCAAAATATTGCAAATATTCCTGCCCGTCCAAGGTTTATTGGCTTAGAGACAAGGATTACTATTGCTATTACACTGAAAAATACAACTCCTTTTGCCAGCAGTATTGATAAGAGAAATGTCCAGTTTACAACACTGAAGTCCAGACGTGCTAATGACAGAAATATCAGAGATGGCAATGCAAAAGTGCCGACGTATGTGGCAATACCCTTTGATTCAGACGGAGAGACAACATTAAGACGTCCCGCAACATAGCTGAAAATATTTTTGAAATGGTTTGAGGTGTAAAAGTATTCATTACAAGTAGGTATTATTTTGTAATGGCATTGAAATAATTTTAATAAGAAAAGGCGCTCGCTACACGCACAGTCGAGTTATACCCGAAAAGCGGGACTGAGCCTGTCTCATCTGGGACATAAAATTTTGATTTAAAAATCTGGACGTCCCGCCAAAATCGGGATGTCTGGCAACACTTTATAAATTTGCATAAATTTAATAATAGTGTAAACACAATTCAGAGAATCTCAGAAATACTTACCCACATATGATAATAGCAAAACACTGAAATAAAGCTGGATACAAATTATCAGTTGTTGCATCTTTGAGACTAAGTCCAGTAGCCTGCTCCATGACTTTTGTTATAGTCCTACAAAATAGATATAATGTTCTGAGTACATACTTATTCATATTCATTTCAGTAGATTTTATACTTAAGAAAATACGTAACAAATTTAGATAAACACATTTTATTTATTTGTTTCAAATAACAGGTGTTTGTCACTCACCCAAATTGCTTTTTAATTTCTTGAACCTTTCGGATCCATTGTAAATTTTTTGTTGGTATGAGTTGTTCCGAAAAGTGTTTTCCTTTTATATTCCTTTCCCTTCCCCTGGTTTCTCCGTATTGAGTGAATTTTTAATTTTCCATCATCCAGAAATGCAAATGTAAAAGATGTCAATCAACACGTCAATCAAATAGTGCGGTCCGTTTTGTGCAAATGGTAAATACGTTCGTGAGCACGCACACGACTGTTCATAATGATTACGATTGTTAGCATGCAAACAATTTGAACAGGTTTTCGTTTGTCAAAAATGACAGTTCTTTTAATAGGTATTGTAATATTGTTATGTAGTTTTCAAATAAAGTAGTTTTTACATTCTAATCAGTATTTTAAATGTTAGTACAAACCAATTGCTACTCGTTGATATTGTTCTGAAGTTAAATTCAGTCGAATCCCCCGAAGCTTCGCAATGTACTTCTGTTAATATCAATGATGGACGACATACCTAATTTTAATTAATACTTAATCAAAAAGTAAAAGTTCGCGGGGCGGGAAAAACAGAACAATCAAAAAACGAAAAAATACCATGCACATTGAAGTTTGACAACTGTTTGACAGTTCCGGAGACATTGCACTACCTCCTCGGTGTTGGCACTGTTCGCACCAATCGATGACGTCATCGATGAAGTCACAATGCTCATGTCAGCGTACCACAGCGCAATTTGAACAGTTGTTTGCATGAATATAGCGCACACGAGCGCAGAAAGTGCAATTTGGACCGTACCAAAAGAGTCTATGTCATGTCACACACACTGCCCAATGTCAAAGTCGTTGTTAAATTCACTGTTGACAATTGAAGTGATGTGTCTTAATGAAATCCAATCGATTTTTGTGAAGTTTCGAGTAAGTTTGTAAAGGAAATGGAATCGATTTTATACTTTATTGATAGAATGATTTTTCAAGTTTACTTTTTATTGAATATGTTTAAATTTCAACGGTTATATAGGCTCAGCTTTAGATTATGCAACTTCGCTTTTGGTATTGATATTTTTTTTGTGGATAGAGGTATATATAAGGGATTACTTATCAAAATATTAAAGCGCGGAGCGCAACGGTTTTCGAGATATAATTTTTTGAAATTACTTGAAAATAACCTCAAACTGCACAATTTTTTTTTTTATTGTTTCACCCCTTACAGGGTAGGCAAAGGCATTACGCCATGCAGCCTCGTCATTAGTTAATGATATCCTTATGTAAATGGCTCTGCTTCAGAGTCCATGCACAAAAATACAGTGTCTTTAACACTTTCTACAACCCTAACGTGCCCTAACTTGGTTATCAGTAAAATGATAGCACTTTTACTGACGACTTTATTGTGACTTTTTGAGGCAATCCAAAAATGTCCATATCTCGCATTTTATCGAATTTCCCATTCACTGCACACTTTCACGGACACTTGCCACATAATAAACTATCACTATTATGAGTCAAAACCCGAAATACACAGCAAAATGAAAATTAAACAAAAAACATGACGTCCCTCTTCGGATTCCCGCCAAAAAGCCCCAACTGCACAAATTATACGCGATCACATATGTCAAACGTCAATGCGTTTTGTTTCACCTATCTTAAACGTCAATGCGTTTTGTTTCGTCAATTCCAAATGTCAAATTTGTTCATGAATGTGTCATAGTCATAGTCTATGGTGTTTTTGATAAATAAAGAGAAAAAGTGTTACGAAAACTGCTGGAACGTAATTTGTGGTAGATATTATTCGCTCGCCATTTGTAGATCATTGACAGCTCGGATCTTGGCCGGCGAAGTGCCAGAACCGAAATGACCCCTAGTCACTT
The DNA here is from genome assembly GCA_963855545.1 of Ethmia dodecea. Taxonomy (NCBI): domain Eukaryota; kingdom Metazoa; phylum Arthropoda; class Insecta; order Lepidoptera; family Depressariidae; genus Ethmia; species Ethmia dodecea. Next base: position 7,777,937 of record OY979449.1, read on the forward strand.
GTCTAAGGTAGAATACTGCAGTCCAAACAACGCTGGGTTAGGTTAGGTTTATCTTGTGACCACAACGCACGAGCCGAGCGAGCGTAGCGAGCGTGCCGCGGCAGCGGCCGGCGAAGTGCCAGAATCGAAATGACCCCTGGTCACTTGTCTAAGGCAGAATACCGCAGTCCAAACAGCGATGGGTTAGGTTAGGTTTATTTTGTGACCACAACGCACGAGCCGAGCGAGCGTAGCGAGCGTGCCGCGGCAGCGGCCGGCGAAGTGCCAGAACCGAAATTGCCCCTGGTCACTTGTCTAAGGCAGAATACGAAAGATTGATACTAAGTTATGATGACATAACCTCACTTTTTTAATTTTTGAATTTCTCCAAAACTATTAGTCTCCGCGCTCTGGGAGTTGGTGGGGGGGATTACCCCTCCCCCCCGCCCCCTCCCCCTCAAAATCGAAGTTGCATAATCTAAAGTCCTTCCGTTATATAAGGGAAAAACATCGTAAAATAAAAAAAAATGTCAACGACTTTTTGATGCAATACGAAAATATCATACATTATCGAATCTACAAATCACTGCACACTTTCACAGACCCCTGCCACATAATACACTGTTACTATTTTAAACCCAAAAGATACAACAAAATGAAAATTTTACAAAAACATTGCATCTTTTTTCGGATTCCCGCCAAAAAGCTTCACTCGTAGTGCGGTCCGTTTTGTGCAAATGGGAAATACGTTCGTGAGCATGCACACGACTGTTCATAATGATTACGATTGTTAGCATGCAAACAATTTAAACAGGTTTTCGTTTGTCAAAAATGACAGTTCTTTTAATAGGTATTGTAATATTGTTATGTAGTTTTCAAATAAAGTAGTTTTTACATTCTAATCAGTATTTTAAATGTTAGTACAAACCAATTGCTACTCGTTGATATTGTTCTGAAGTTAAATTCAGTCATATAGAATCCACCGAAGCTTCGCAATGTACTTCTGTTAATATCAATGACGGAAGACATACCTAATTTTAATTAATACTTAATCAAAAAGTAAAAGTTCGCGGGGCGGGAAAAAACAGAACAATCAAAAAACGAAAAAACACCATGCACATTGAAGTTTGACAGTTCCGGAGACATTGCACTACCTCCTCGGTGTTGGCACTGTTCGCACCAATCGATGACGTCATCGATGAAGTCACAATGCTCATGTCAGCGTACCACAGCGCAATTTGAACAGTTGTTTGCATGAATATAGCGCACACGAGCGCAGGGGCCCGTTCAACTAAACTACAAGTTACAAGCAACAAGTCAACAAGTGACAAGTCCCCATTGTTAACAATTTACAAGTACAAGTGTCCATCGAACACTGCTTTCCTACCAGACTAGTTACTAGTTTTTTTTTTGCTGTATTACAAGTGGTTCTCCTCGATTTAACAAGTGTTGGTTACATCACTATTTATATATTATTATGTCTGAAATCTATCTAAGTTTTTTGAAAATTGTTGCTGTACGTACGTATGATTAGAAATAACAAAAGCCATTTTTTTATAACTTGTTTTATTCTTAAAATCACGGTTTAATCATACCTAATCCAATCATAATATACATCAGGGGCCTCGGTTCGATCTTGGGTACGTACTCATATTATAATAATGTACTCTGTGTACGTACTGGAGAACTGTCCGTTAGAACTCATGTATGGATCTATGGGTCAAATGTTGGTGCTAAACTTGTGTAAACCGTGTTCAAAGCATGAGAAAATACCTCTGAGATTCCTTGTCCACTTGCTCGGTGGTGAAGGAAAACACCGTGAGGAAACCTACACACTTGAGGTAACCGATTTAGTTAACTAGGCCTACAGTAAACTGGACTCGATTCAAACAGATTCTTTACCCAATTTCATTTAATACTAATTTCAATTCTTAGCTTCCGTCTTGGATTTAAGCAAGGAATTGGCTACCAAACATAAAGCAATCAGCACTCCTTGTTATTTAACTGCGTCAAACAAAAGAATCTCAGAGCCACTCGCACCTTCTACTAATTTAAATCGCACAATTTACAAGTCTACCTAGCTCCAAAGGTAAGTAGAATTGTAAAGTTTTTGACAGATATTAATTAACAAATCCACAAATCTTTGTTGAACGCTTGTTCGATTTGGTGATTTTTAACTATAAAAAAAAATATATAGTCTATGGAAGGTAAACTTGTAGTTGTAGCAAGTAAATCACAAGTTGTGAAATCGCAGTTTCCATGAACACTAATAACGTCAGTGTTGCTAGACTTTTCACCAGTGTTGCCCTTTTTTTCTACAAGTTACAAGAATTGTAGTTTCGGTAAACGGGCCCCTGATAGTGCAATTTGGACCGCACCATTGGTGTGATATAGACTATAATATCTTATAGCAAGTCAACGGCTTATGTGTCCTATACAGCCTTCCCTTATGTGAAATTCTTAATTTAAATAAATGTGACCATGTGCTTAGCGGCAGAATGATTGTGGAGAAAGGTGGAATTTAGGATCCTACAAAAGTGACTGAATGCTAATATTACATCTTCCTGAATTCAGTAACTGAATGATTTAGTCGACCTAGGTTTTAGGAGTCCCTATGGACCATTTACACGAAGGCATTGCATGAGCCATTCCACAGAGCCAGTCCAAAAATGACCTCGTGTAAATAGAGACAGTCCACAGCGCATTTGATTGTCCTCAAGCCTTTGATGAAGGCAGTTTGGATTGGCTCAGTGGATTGTCTCGGTCATTGGCCTCGCGTAAATGGTTCATTAAATTCAGGTAGGTGTACTAAACACATATTCTTATCTATGTACTAAACCCTTCTGCAAGTCACTATTTATGACATCTTTTTCAAAATACTTTAAATTATTCAAAACTACCTACCCCGTCGGAAAAAAGGTTTGAACATGTTATGACGTAGCGTAGCATGTACTCAAAGAAAAAAATCATCTTTTACTTCATTCCTTCCCCTCTGTACCCCGGGCCACATAACACTACTACTAGTACTACTCCTAGCGCCCCGGGCCCCGCCCTCTCTCTCTCTCTCTCAGCTTAATTCACCATAGACATTTTATATATTTTTGTATACATGGATTGCTTCATGGATCAATACTTTTTAAATTTCATATGGCAACTTCGAAGTACGATGTACGTATTTCCGTTTCCGGACGCCATATTCTCCAGACTTGAGTTGTTCGTTCGCCGGGTCTGTCAGGGTCGCAAGTGAATGAAAAACTTAAAAAATTTCAAATTTTCTCAAAATTGAGAGGTAAGTGCATCATTTTGGTTTTTAGAAAAAAAAAATCCATCATTTGAGGTATAAAGAGCGTATATCCCTCACCTTGGATTTTCTATTGTTTCAGATTCTTACCTACTCAAGCGTTCAGCACCACGTAGGTGTAACATCAAGTTTGAGAAACTATCACTATGCAGTACAACGGCTTTCACAATCAACACCCGATGTAAGATCAATTTCTGTTCTATCTTCTATGCAATCTGTTATCTGTCGTTCGATATTTAGATAGGTAATAGCGCCCGTGTGATTGTTCGCAGCGGCCATTTTGTGAAATCCTCATGCTCATTGCTCAGCTGATAATGGACGTAACACCTAGGTACTTGCTAGTAATTTTTGAGCCCAAGTGTATATCTGCAACTTGAGCTAAATAAAAAATCTCAAATGATTACATATCTTCATAATTTCGTCGAATACATACTAACGTTTAGTATCTAAACTAAACCTACTTTCTCTTTGAACATTTATGTAGGTCTCCCTACACGTCTATACATAATTCTGTAGGAAGGTGTACACTAGGTGTTGGTACCTATGTACTGTAGGTGTAATTAGAATCCGTTATACTAGATAGTCATAAATAAAATAATTTATTCAAGGACCATTGGATAGGTTCATATTATTCCCAATAGGATTTAATTTTTAAACAGGATTGATTTTGGTACCAACCACTCCACTCCTGAGGCTGCAGAAATATTTGTCTTTACTCATCTTAAATATTTCTTGTGTGGTTAATAAGACTCTTTCCAAATGCATCTTTGTTTCAAAATTCATTAGTTGGTAACAAGTTATAATTTTTGTGTGGTGTCTGTTAGGGTAAAACCATTTGAATAATAAAACCAACCCAACACCACTCCACCTCTTTAATTGCTTCACTTAAAATTACTTTAAGCAAATATGTCTGAAGAGGCACTGTCTTGTTATGTTGTTATAATTAAATCTAGTTTCAGACCTCGACCCGAACGGAATGAACAATTCGGAAAAATTCCGTTCTTTAATGGAATGGATTTTGGGGGACCCAAGAATTTCGGGCCTAGAAACAACAACTTTGGCAACAAAAACAACTTCCGCCCTAGAAACGACTTCAATGGAGTAAGAAATGATTATAACAATCACAAAAATGAGAATGGAAACCAGAATGATTTTGGGGGCCCAAAAGAGTATAAACCCAGGAATAATTTTAATAATCAGTCTCAACAGAGAAACGATTATGAGGGAAACAAAGCTGCAGGAGGGAACATGCAATTTTACAATGGAAAAAGCGACTTTGGTGGACCTAAGCAAAACTTCCACAACAAAAATGACTTTGGCCAAAAAAGTTTCAACAATCAAAACAATCACAGCGGTCAGCAAAATTATGGACCAAAAAAAGTTTTTAATTCCAATGGTGGACAACAACCCTCAGAATTCAATGGCCGTAAACTACAGAGCATGAAAGCAAAGCATCCGGGAGACAACTTGGTCAAACCAATGTGGGATTTGGCTAACCTTGAACCAATTCAAAAAGATTTCTACAAGCCACATACTGATGTTGATTCACGCACAGATGACGAGGTCCAGATGTACCGTGCAGCTAAAGAGATTACTGTAAGCGGAAACAATGTGCCCCGCCCCAACCAAGTGTTTGATGAGGGCAACTTCCCTGATCACATCATGACTACCATTACTGAACAAGGATGGGTGGAGCCCACGGGTATCCAAGCCCAAGGATGGCCTATTGCACTTTCTGGCCGTGACATGGTTGGCATTGCTTCAACTGGGTCTGGTAAGACACTTGCTTACATGCTTCCAGCTGCTGTCCACATTGTACATCAGCAACGCATTCAGCGAGGTGATGGCCCAATTGCACTAATACTTGCACCTACCCGGGAGTTGGCTCAGCAGATACAATCTGTAGCCCAAGCTTACAGTGCTCATGGTTGCATCAGAAATACCTGCTTGTTTGGTGGTTCCCCGAAAGGGCCGCAAGCCAGAGATTTGGAGAGGGGAGTAGAGATAGTCATTGCAACACCTGGACGGTTGATTGATTTCTTGGAACGGGGCACCACTAACCTGCGCCGGTGCACATACTTGGTACTCGATGAAGCTGATAGAATGTTAGACATGGGTTTTGAACCCCAAATTCGCAAGATCATTGAACAGATCCGACCAGATCGCCAAGTTTTGATGTGGTCAGCTACATGGCCTAAAGAAATTCAAGCTCTAGCTGAAGATTTCTTAAATGACTACATTAAAGTTAACATTGGCTCATTGAATCTCTCTGCTAATAACAACATCAAACAAATTATTGAAGTTTGTGAAGAACATGAAAAAGAAGCAAAGCTGTCTAATCTGTTGAAGGAAATTGCATCTGAAAGGGACAATAAAGTCATTGTATTTGTGGAAACAAAGAAAAAGGTAATTTTATTTTATAATTTGACTTCATTTTCTAAACCTGTTGAACTGAATTTATATGTTCTATGTTAAGGGGTGGGTTACCGCGCTTAACTTTACTTACTGTGTACATAAATTGGATCATTGTACGTGAGCCATGGCGGCCGATTATTCCAACCATCCCACCTACTCCCTACCCACTACAGAAGCAGATCAAACTTCCGAGTCTGCTCACGGCATCCGCAAGGGATTCTGGTGTGCTGGTGCTGGTTCCAAGAATTTCCTTGCGGATCTAGGCAACGCAAACGCACTCAAGGAGCACATACGCTACCGTCTTCTTTACTTCCATGCACGCTCTGCACAGATGGCTGTCAGTAATACCTAAGGTGTGTAGGTGTTAAACTGAATTTATAATTTTACTTCTGTTATTAGGTTGATGATATTGCACGCGCCGTCCGTCGCAATGGATATAAGGCTCTTGCTATCCATGGTGACAAGTCACAGCCAGAACGTGACGCCGTACTCACCGAGTTTAGGAATGGAGCAACTACAATTTTGATCGCCACAGACGTTGCCGCTCGCGGTCTAGATGTCGAAGACGTGAAATTTGTCGTCAATTTCGATTATCCCAATTCTTCGGAAGATTATATTCACAGGATTGGTAAGTATTTATATAAAATAAAGAAGTAAAAAAGAACCTACTTCAATGAATAGCACTAAAAATATCATCGATGTATAAATATTTTAGCCATTTTATTTTTTTAATCGCTCGACCGATTTTGTTAATATTTAAATGGGACCACCTCTGAAGTATGATCTACCAAACAAAAACAGAATTGTCAAAATCGGTTCCTTAATTGTATGTGAACCTCCTGTTTTTATTGACATCTGTTGATTAGAAATAACCACGACATTTTTTTAGGACGTACTGGGCGCTGTCAGCAATCTGGCACAGCATACACCTATTTTACAAGTGGCGATGCGCGGCAAGCGCGTGCTCTCGTCGCTGTGTTGCGTGAAACGGGGCAGAACCCGCCAGCGAAGCTGAGCGATATGGCGAGAAACAATAACAATAATTCAGGTAAACACATTAAGGTGGTATTACAGAAAGTAACTCAAGGACGGAAGCTTATGCTGTTAAAAAGGACTGCTTTATACAACTGATGTACCAGCATCCCTTTCAGTTTTCGTGTGAAGATTTAGGTGCAAAGAATATAAGTACTTAAAAAAAAAAACAATGTTCACTTAAATAAGTTTTATACATAATACTTTAATCATAAACAGTCCAGTATTTACATCTCAAAATATTTTATCATGTATACATAGATTTGCACTTAACTTACATTCTGTAGTACAGTCAACAAAGTTGTTAGGGTTACATGGCCAGTAACTAAGAATTCATTTTTCTGGGGAAGTCATAAATAAATCTTATTGATTAATGTTTATTTCGAAAGGTATCTTTGATCCCTATAATTTACCAAAAAAATACTATAAATACATTTAAGGCTTTAAGAGAAAAGTGAATCTTAATTTTTGGCCATGTAACACTAACAACTTTGTTGACTGTACCATACTGGAGTCCAAAAATAAGCTTTTGCTTACTTTTGGACTAATCCAGTGTTGTACTACAGAATGTACTTTATCTAAGAGTAAGGATTAATTTTAGTTAGACTAATGCAACCTATACATTAAGCTGTGTAAAACTTAACTGTTTACTAACATTATTACTTATCCTTAGGCCGTAATCGCTGGCAGCAGCGCAAAGACAACAATAGCAGTGGATCGAGTTCACCACGCCAGCAAAACAACCAGTGGAACAACAAAATGGCTAATGTTAATGAGGAAACGCAGAATATGTACCAAAATCGCAATGCCAACCAGCAAGCTCCACGTTTTAACAATCAAAACCAAGGTAACCAGGGCTACAGGCAGAACTACCAGAAGCAAGTGCCATTCCCAAGCCCCAATGTTTTTGAGTCAATGGGAAGCTACCAAGGTGGATACAACAGTGGATACCAAAATGGTTATAATAACCAGAATGGCTATGGTCAGCGCACATACAACAGTGAGTACATTTGTTAATATATCTCCCTGCTGTGACGATGCCAATTATAGTATTAGGAGTGAATTACATTTTATGGTTATCAATTTAAAGCGGACGCTCGTAATGGAGGACAACAATACCGCAACAACAACTCAAATGGCAACAAGTCGGGTGGATCCGGCTCATCCTTCGGCTCTCCACCGCCGCATTTCGCTACGCCCCAACATTACCCGCAAATGCATCCTCATCATCAGGAAATGCTTGGTAAGTATTATTTTCTATAGTTGGTAGGGTAAACAACAGAATTATCGACACTATTCAAGACACAAAATATCTGTTATTTAGAGTTGCTGAAAAAACCGAAAAGTTTTCGATTACTCGAGAAAGTTATCAATATAATATCAAGTTGAAATTTTAATGAGTGCGTTACTCCAGCGGAAATTTGTCGAATATCGGCATTTGAGGGATACAGATAATTAGTTGTCCGGCTTCTGTAAATGTTGTGCAGATTTAAAAATTTGTATTGCTTAAAGTTTTTGAGTAATTCAAGAAAAACAGTTTCCGCTGGAGTAACGTTACCCCACGCGGAATTTTTTTTTTTCTAATGGGAATATTGAAATAATTTTTATCTACATAATCAGTTGTGATGACGGAGTAAATCTTGCGACTTAATTTGAATTTGTATCGTTAATGGTTCCGAAGATATTCAAAAATTTCAAAATGACGCATTTTTGATGTTTGCGTTTTTCGCTGAATTTCGAAAATGGTTATGCGCACTATCATAATTTTTTGTACATGACTTCTTATGTCTTATTCCTAATTAGTTGTGAAATAAAAAATTAAAAATAATTTATCGTTTAGGAGTTATGTAAGCAAATAGAAAAACCCTCTAATACGTCCTAGCACTTTGAATAAGAGGTCTAGAGACTTGTTTGAAACGTTATTTTGTAGCTTGCAACTAACTGCCTTCAGATATTTGTGAAGTTTCATTAGTATCCTATAAGTAATTAATAAATTATAATGAAATTTAGCTCGGTTTGGGCCTCGACGCGCAGACCGTTATTGGACTTTTTTGTGGGATTTTTTAACCGAATAATACGTAAATAATTAGTTATATAGTTCAATTTTATACTTGTGAAATTTCAGCATCGTACAATCAATAATTAAGGAGATAATCAAAAAATACTCATTTTAAGTTATTTATCGTGGTAACCCGACCGAGTTTAGATGGTCACAGAAAAGCGGCCGTTTAGTACATTATGCTAACCTTTTTAAATATATAGGATAGTTTTATAAGGTTTTTTACAATTGCGTACACAAGTGTTAAAAAAACTTATTGACAGGTAATAATAATCGTTTCTATAAAACCTTTTCATAAAAAATACGAAAAATAAAAAGTCATTGAACTTAGGTATATTTATTCTGCGAGCATCTTTTTATACAACATAAATATAAATCAACTTCAAAAACTAAATCAGATAATTATTACTGGACTAAATTATTGTGGTAGTATAGATAGTTATCAATTTAGGTATTATTATCAATTTTTGAAATTCTCCCGGGAACGGGAATAAACTGGATTCGCGCGGGCAACCGTTGGACACCCGCTATCAATAATAACATTAAATAGCATCACTATTCAGAAAAATTTAAATATATAGTTTTTTAAAAACAAGCTTTTATTATGTTCTTGTTAATATAAAAAGAACTAAAAATTACAAAATATTAATTTAATATCAGGTTTAAAATACAGAAAAATATCATTATAATATAATCAACACTTTTTTAATAAATAAAAGCGTGTTACATTATGATTGCAAAAAGAAACATATTGAAGGTGTAATTGTGCTTATTGTTCTTTAATGTTCCATCGCAATGAAACTTGATTTTACTTATGGGAAAAGTATTGATTATACAATTATATTTTTATGGCTTGCAAATAAAAAGCTGTTAATTGAAAAAATAAAACAAATAACACTTCAACGTGGGAATAGTAGTTTGTGTCATGAGGGAGCAAAACTATATTTTTACGGCGAGGGCGTTTTTTTAAATCACGAATATAGTGAATGATTCTAGGATAGAATCCCGAACGTAGTGAGTTTTCCGGTGTTTAACTATCACTGCAGTCACTGCTACTTGAATACATTTTAAAATATAAAATACACAATTCGATGTCGGAATTGGAAAGCGCGCGCATTGCCACAGCAATTTTTTTGACAGTGTGGCACAACCATCGAACCCCATTCAGCCTTGTCAGCATATAAGTTACTCTATGCTTGTCAACCTAATGCGGCGAAAAATGGAACTAATGTTTTGATAAAGTACTTAAGCTACAGTGGCGCCAACCTTAGATGCAAACTTATTTTGTTAATCTCTTTGGTTAAGAATGTTGCGGGATATTTTTGATTCCAAATTCAAAACACTTTTATTCGCACTTATTAAGATCCTATCGGAAAAGACTTACTTTGATCCCTGTTATTGAGGACCAAAACGTCACTTTTCGAATAGATGGTATGAAAAAAATATTGTTGTTTTTCATTGCTTTTGTTAAGTTATGTACTAATTTTCAAAAACGATGTTTTGTCTCTGCCATACCTACCTATATAAATTTCGAAAAAGAGTGTTTGATGAAATAGAATTAAATGTTGACTTGTCATCGTCGAGTCGAGAGGTTGCCTTTGCCGATCGATCACAGCCTCATCCTGATCTTTCAGTGGTTCGACGAGTTAACGGTTTCATTTCCGTTCTCGTGGGAAAATTCTAATCTATAATATAATACTCCCAGAAAAGTAAGCTTTCAATTGGTGAAAGATTTTTTAAATCTCGCGTGTAAAATTTTACTACATAGCGGGTGTCCAGCGGCTTTTCCCGCCCGGATCCAGTTTATTCCCATTCCCGTGGGAATTTCCTATAATTCCTTCATAGTGGTTTCCTAAGACATATAAGACCATGATATTTTGAACAGTGGGTGCAGTGGATCCAGTTTATTCTCGTTCCCGTGGGAATTTCCTATAATTCCTTCATAGTGGTTTCCTAAGGCATGTAAGACCATGATATTTTAAACAGCGGGTGCCGTGGATCCAGTTTATTCTCATTCCCGTGGGAATTTCCTATAATTCCTTCATAGTGGTTTCCTAAGACATATAAGACCATATTATTTTAAATAGTGGGAGCTGTAGATCCAGTTTATTCCCGTTCCCGTGGGAATTTCCTATAATTCCTTCATAGTGGTTTCCTAAGGCATGTAAGAGCATGATATTTTAAACAGCGGGTGCCGTGGATCCAGTTTATTCCTGTTCCTGTGGCAAGTTCTGAAATTCCCTTTATAGTGGTTGCCTACGACATAAGACACCTATACATACGATATTTCAAACAACGGGTTGCGCGCGCGGATCCTGTTTTTCCCGTTCCCGTGAGAATTAAAAAAAAACCCTTCATAGCGGTTGCCTACTACACTAAGACACCTACATACCATATTTCATGTTTCGAGGTGAATAGTACGTATTTGTCTTTTGTAACCAGTTTTTATATTTTCCCGTGGAAATGAGATATTTTTCAGAACTAAAAAGTAATCTAGACGTTGACCCGGGTACTCAGTTATCTTCATACCAAATTTCATCAAAATCCGTTCAGAATTTCTGAGACATGTGTAAACAGACCCGGTCCGGCGATGGGCTCACCACCTATCACGTTTAGGGGTCTCTAATATATCTCGTGAAATGTGGGTATATCCAGTAATGGAATACCTCTGCCTACCCCCTCGGGGATAAAAAAAAGGCGTGAGATTAGATTATTATATTATTTTCATGATGCGAATGTATAAGTATAATATACAATTATAAACAATAATAATAATATTGTATATTTATACATTATAGCCTACCTTGTTTACCAACTAATGTCCTTCTTGGTGGAACAAGTAACCCACAGAAAAAGAAGAAAAGTTAAGAAGCACTACACATTAATAATAACTGTTAATAGGTACGAAGATTTAGCTCGATAGCAGACTGCTAGGATAATGGCATCACTATCACTACATAGTATAAAACAAAGTCGCTTTCTCTGTCCCTATATCCCTATGTCCGTAGTTTAAGTATTAGCATTGCACCCGTGCGAAGCCGGGGCGGGTCGCTAGTAATACAATACAAATACAAAATAATTTATTTCGGTAAATTACAGGATAAAACAACTAGTTGTAGAGGCCTTCTTTTAAGTATAATAATACCTGTGTCAGAAGACCTCACTCTTCCATAGCCATCTTTATTTAGTTACCAAAATATAAAAGAATATAAAAGAACAAGGTATACTAGAACTTATTAATAATAATGTGCATGAATGTGTAAGTGTATTTGGGGGGGGGGGGGGTGAGTGTAGGGTGAGATGTGCGGGTGTCGGACTGTGGTTGAGGGTAGGTGTGTAAATGTATAAAAGTGTATGTTTTAGTGTGTGATTGTGTATTTAATAGATATGGTCGTGTAGATAAGTTAGTCTTTTGGCATTATACATATAAAAAATTCTTGGTACATTACATTAAGTAAATATATAAGGTATGGATATAATTTTTATAAATAGCAAGGTAGCAGAAAAGTTAGTTAAGGAAGTTAAACTATCGGATGAAAAAGAGATATAAAATATATAAAATGTTCATGTGAAACTCCAAAAAAAATTAAATTAAATCAATAGGTACTCAAAAGATAATGTACGCGTCTGTACCGAACTTGAAAGACTATTAAACTACGTGTTTTAGAATGTTAGCATAATGTACTAAACGGCCGCTTTTCTGTGACCATCTAAACGCGGTCGGGTTACCACGGTAAATAACTTAAAATGTGTATTTTTTGATTATCTCGTTAATTATTGATTGTACGATGCTGAAATTTCACAAGTATAAAATTGAACTTTATAACTAATTATTTACGTATTATTCGGTTAAAAAATCCCACAAAAAAGTCTATTAATAGGGGGTTAAATAACGGTCTGCGCGTCGAGGCCCAAACCGAGCTAAATTTCATTATAATTTATTAATTACTTATAGGATACTAATGAAACTTCACAAATATCTGAAGGCAGTTGCAAGCTACAAAATAACGTTTCAAACAAGTCTCTAGACCTCTTATTCAAAGTGCTAGGACGTATTAGAGGGTTTTTCTATTTGCTTACATAACTCCTAAACGATAAATTATTTTTAATTTTTTATTTCACAACTAATTAGGAATAAGACATAAGAAGTCATGTACAAAAAATTATGATAGTGCGCATAACCATTTTCGAAATTCAGCGAAAAACGCAAACATCAAAAATGCGTCATTTTGAAATTTTTGAATATCTTCGGAACCATTAACGATACAAATTCAAATTAAGTCGCAACATTTACTCCGTCATCACAACTGATTATGTAGATAAAAATTATTTCAATATTCCCATTAGAAAAAAAAAATTGCCGCTGGGGTAACGTTACTCCAGCGGAAACTGTTTTTCTTGAATTACTCAAAAACTTTAAGCAATACAAATTTTTAAATCTGCACAACATTTACAGAAGCCGGACAACTAATTATCTGTATCCCTCAAATGCCGATATTCGACAAATTTCCGCTGGAGTAACGCACTCAATTTTAATGTAAATAAATTTCCGAAAGTATTCTATTAGCAAAAAAACATGTTTTGACCAGTTATAGATAACTGTGTTGCCAATTATCGTCACCTTTATTACCAATTTATCGACGATGTAAAGAAATGAAAGACTTAGAAAGACAAATGTGGTTTAGTTACTGATAGAAATGATGTGTATTTGAATATCCCGACGGTTTCATGGTTTTTTTTCTACATTTCAGCATGAAAGCATGAGGTCTATAAATTGAGTAAAACTAATTTGGTTTTAAAATTAATTTAGAAATTATATGTATATGCTCATGCCCTATCCCCAAAAGGGATTGGCAGACACATTGGGTTGTCAACAATTTGATGTTTTACCCTACATACATTTCGCTGGTGACATCAGGCAACTCGCGCAGTAAGAGTTTTGAGTTCGGTAACAAGCCTGTATAACGTATACTGTATAAAAACTATAAATAACAAATATCAACTTTCTGTCAGTTTCTAAATGAAATGACTTGACACACAGAAAGACAATGAGGTGAATACATAACTGTGCTGTTTTGCCATTTGGTTCAATACTATACAAAGATTTTGTTAGGTATGTAAATAACTGATGTGGACTTAATAAATAGGAGGCAAGTTCTACGGCGGTGGAGTTGGTGGCGGTGGACCGTGTGGATACCAGGCAGCGGTGGGCGCCGGCGTGCCCTATCCCCACCTGCCGCCTGGACCGCTACTCTATGCAGCCCCCGTCCAACAGTAAACTCGAAACAAGACCATCATCCCTCGAGTAACACTTGATGAGCTGTTATGACCATCAAGTATTTAATTATTATTTTTCTTTCAATACCTGAACACAAAATGTTTGTAAGAGCTCCTGATGATTTCTACATCCTTAAGGTTCTTCTATATTAGAGCTTTACAGTGTTATTCCAACCTATCACAATCTATGGTGACCATTGAGACAACTTTATCTTGTGATCACTTCACTTTTGTAATTTTAAATAGTTTTTTTTAGATCTGATTTAAAGCTTGCAAATTTATTTAATTTATCTTAAATTGGTATGAGGACAATATTGTTACTTAACAGATTTGTATTGAATTAACAAAATAGATGCAAGCTTAAATTGTATTACTATATAATTTACAGAGAGCTATATACTTTGCACTTTTGTATTATTAAAATGTTTTGTGAATTCTCTTTCAGATCCATTTGAATTAATGTTAACGAATATAATATATGTGTGTTAGATTTATAAATAAGGGATTATTCTTTGTGCGCTTGTTCCAGATGATTAGATTTTGTAAATTCCATATTTTGGTTATGATGGATGATACATTATATATATCAAACAGCTGAAAAATTCATATCTGAGCTGAGATTCAAGAAGTTTATTTTCTCATTTAGCAAAAGACAACAGAGAATAATCCATTGATGTTTGGTGGACAATATGAAGCGCTGACCTCGCCATTCCACCATTAGATTTTAATCATTATTAGAATAGTTGGTGTGGTACCCTATTGTGTAACCCTGGGTGCCTTTTGTTTTCTTTTTAAATGTCTGTATGATGTACGAAATGCACGAAACATTAGAAGATGAGTGAAATTTTAGGGAGAGTAAAACAGAATGTTTTCTGAAATATTTTATATAAATTATTTTTATTGTTAATGATCGATCTTATCCAGTGGACAAGAGGAGAACTTAGTATTAGACAAAAATACTTATAAACGCGTTGAGATAATGCTTTTTGATATACTTCGTAATAATCTGTATTGCCAGATAAAATTGTGAATATTTTTCTTATGTAAAGTGATGTCAATGACATTTCAAGTCACTGATTTCGAGGTTATTTTTTTATTGAAGATTAGATCTTGATAAACATACTTGAGTATTACTATGGTATGCCTAGAATATTTATAATGGTCTGTGTCAAATTGACTTAGACAGTGGGCTTAACCACGTCAAACCGTTAGTTGGTTTCCATCTTTCAAAATATAGAGTATGTACATAAACATGCATTTACCTTAGAAAGATTAGCGTGATTTATACAATCGAACAACGGTTTATTTTGTTTCTTAGCAAAATAAGTTATTCTTATTTGTGTTTTGATTATTTTTTATATATAATTTCAGATAATTCATCTAGTTAATGACTGGGATCTCTTTGTACGTAAATGGGTTCTATGGGCTTATGATAGAAAGTCGATAGGTACAAATTATACTGGAACAGTTATGTATAAAAGCCCGTTACAGTCCAAAGATTTGGGATAATCTGTGATATTTCATTACTATAGCCTGTCGTTGCGTTGGTCAATTGTTAATACATAAGAACACATCCTTTGTCGGGAAGGTGTTTTTACTAGACAAAAATATATTTTTTGACTATTTGAACGAATTTCATGAATATTTGTGACACAATGTTCGCAATACGTTCACAGATATAATATGATATAGGTGTAAGATTTAATAATTTATTGTTATTCAATTTAGTTTTCAGTTTACCGTTAGGTGACGAAATTGAACCAGTTCAAAGGGACGTAAAGTTATTATCTACCTATGTAAGAATCCCGTTTAGTCACATCCGAAAGATACGATTTTATGCAACGGGTATATCAACGGATTATAAGGGGTGTAACAACGTGTTGTGGGTCTCGCGTAACAACTCATTAGGATGCGGGGATTACTTAGTTATTTACAATAAGACTGCCAATGTACGATGTGTTAATGTGCATTATGTCATCTCAAAGATGATTTTTGAAACTAGCCTGTCTCGGAAAGCGTTAGTTTGTATTGGGTATACAAAGTGAGAGTAGTTTGTGACGTTGACCGTCATGCCTGCTGGTGGGGCCGGGCTAGTTGCGTGCATAGAGATCGGCAAGCGTGTGTCGAGCGAGTAGGCGAGTCGTATGGTCGCGGATCGCAGGTAGCTCCTGTATTATTGTGTACAAAGTACTGCACCCACCTCTACTAAACAACTGTGATAATAACACTAAGTAGCTTAGCAGGCGATTTATATACTAGTTTACGTCCAAGAGAAGGGATGACATCATATCTGACATACTGTATTGTGATAATATTGTAACGAAACGCGCTACTTGGGCGATTCGGGTTAACGTTTTCTCTTTAAACAAGACTGATTATTTCTTATTGATAAATATTTTATACATGTTCCACTTTGACTGAATGAATTAAGACGTCTGTATTTATATTGGTAGGAACTTCTCTTCTGCTGTGTTTTCTCAAAAAATTAGTACTCACTATGTTGGATATGAGTCAAAACGCCTTTCTAAGCGGTCACTTATTCTATCGTATACTGGTACTGATATGGATATTCAATAAGGTCCATTATCGTTATAATTTCCATGCCCGATGATATGGTTGGCAAGGGCTAAGCGGTCACCGAATTGAAATTTAAATACACTACCATAATTCATAGGTTTTTAATTTCCTTTATTGTGATGGAAAATGTTGTTGACAAATTGTGGCAGCAGTAGCGTAACAGTGACTTTTGAAGTTAATTATTATTTGTTGTTACTTTGCAAAATTTTATTTATTCAACCATTCATGCTTTACTAGTAAGAATTATTTGTCGAAAATTGTGAGCTTGTGAAAAATATACATAGATTTTTAAGTATGTGGCAATGCAGATCTTCGTAATTATTATTAATTATATTACTACGAAACAAACGACATGAGAATGTGGTTTGTATTTATCAGATTAAATAAATGGAGAGAGGCTCCTTATAAAACTGTCCCAAAGGGAAGTCTTCTGAATGTTTCTGAGAAGTGCATTTCATCTATGTAATACAGTATTAAATTCCGATTAATAAATAAATGTATAATTATTTAACGATCCTTTTATTTGCCTTGACCATTACTACATATAGGGCGGTTTGGTGGCGCTGCCAGAAAGCAGCGCTACCGCTGTGTTTCGATAAGTATGGCAATTTCTGCATTTGGGCTACACGAAAGGGAATCTTCAATGGGTTTGACGCAGAATGTGCACTTCGCAAAATGAGCACTCAACGCAAAATGTGCATTTCGCAGTTGGTGCACTTCGCAAAATGCGCACTCTTCTAGGGTATGACCCAAAATAAAAACGATATTGACTTAGTTAACTAAAAAATTTGATTCTTATTTCTATTTACAAGTTTATATTAATGAGATTCTTTTATCTACCTAAGTATATTTCGCTACAGACTCGTGGTCTCCCTGTAATTTTATATGACGATCAAAACTTATTCTTGACTTAATATTTTTTAAATATGTAATCTGATTTTTTTGTAAGTGTTTATTTTATTTTAAATACAAATCATATCGTTTTAATTTTTGGACTAAGTAACCATACGTAATTTTCTCGTACCCTCGAAAAGTGCGCATTTTGCGAATTGCGCATGTTGCGGAGTGCACATTTTGCGAAGTTCACATTATGAGTAGTGCCCCTTGTGAGAAGTGCACAAACTGCGAAATGCACATTTAGCGTCGAGTGCTGATTTTGCGAAGTGCTCATTCTGCGTCAAACCCTCTTCAGCCACATTGGTGGCGATGCCAGAATGGCGTCTTTTCAAACCGCACCACCACCTGTATCTCTGTGAATCTTTGAGTATTAAACCAACATTCACAGAGATACAGGTGGTGGTGCGGTTTGAAAAGACGCCATTCTGGCATCGCCACCAATGTGGCTGAAGAGGGTTTGACGCAGAATGAGCACTTCGCAGTGAATAAAGAACATTCATAGTAGGTATATGACTACGAAATGTATATACACCTAGTTTAGGTGCCCAATCAGCAGCCTAGCCGTGGCGCCGCGCTGCTAGAAAATGATACTGTATACTGACTAATATGCACAGGACCAATGTGATGATTACTTATGTTTTTTCCGTTCACCGGATGATTATGATGATCCATCACATTGATTCTGTCAGAATACAAATCTTGTGAAATTATTTTGTTTATGTTAGTAGCGAACTGAATGACCATGATGTTACCATGCCATACCTTTGACTTTGAAGTTCCATCTCTTGCATGAAGCTTGCATGTTACCACAGACCAGTAATAGAAAAAGACAGCCAATTACGAACAAAATTTTGGTCCAAATATAGAGACGTTGGGGGAGGCAGAGAAAACAACATATAGAATATATCTTATTTCTCAGTCTCCCTTGAGCGATCGGTCACATTCCACTCTAGTATCTATTTCACACATTTTACATAAGTATTGGCCCCTGTCATCTTTATTAGGGATGCTTTCGTATTTAACCGAAACATCGGTATTCAATCGAAAATAGTGATGTGATTTTTTTCGATTTTTATTGGTTTTTGTTTTCAGGTGTAATGGGTTTCTACTTATATCATTATTTTTAAGATTTTAAAATAAAAGACGTTTGAAATAGGCACATTTATTTTTACTCTATACATAAACTGATAGACAACATTTCAAAAACAGGCCAAGTGCCCGAAGGGTTCCGTACCATTATCTATGAAAACGGCAAAAATACGTTGGTTGTTTATAGAATCTGTTGTTATAGCGGCAACAGAAATATTTTGCGAAAATTTCAACTGTCTAACTATCGCGGTTCTTGAGATACAGCTTGGTGACAGACAAACGGACGGACAGACAGCGAAGTCTTAGTAACAGGGTCCCATTTTTACCCTTTGGGCACGGAACCCTAAAAAAGAGGTACATTCAAGAACGTAAAAGTTTTGGAAATTTTTTCATATAAACCGCCAATGCTGTTGATACTTGGTGGCTGAATACTTGCGCTGCATACTGGATCTGAAAAACGACATTTCGTAAAATAAACAATCTGATCAGCATAAACACGAATATCAATTGATGAATCTTATTTAGTTATTATAGGTATTATGATTGAAAGTAAAGTTGTTTGTGTGTAAATAAACATTTTTGGGAAGGACTTTAGAACAAGGAACCACCCCGATTGTCGCAGGGGCGGAGGGGGAGGGGGGGGAGGCTACCTACCTTCCCCACCCCCTCCCAGAGCGCGGAGATGCCTAGTTTCCAAGATATTTGAAAAATAAGTTTGTATGAAAATCGCTACCGCCTGTTAAAAAAAAAGCTCAACAGTTGAAATCGGCGTAAAAATCGCTGCCGCCTATTAAAAAAAAGTGTTTTTTTTGGTAGAATTTGTTTTTGATAGTTGTCTTTTTCGTGCAGTTTGAGAATAATTTACTGTATTTTCACCAATATAAAAAAATATATATCTTAAAAACTAAAAGTTTCCGCGGGTTGAAATTTTGGGAATTATTATGTCTTGGCCAGGTCTATTACAGAAAAAAATATGAAGCCAATCGGCGTGGTTCCTTGTTCTAAAGTCGAGCCGAAAGCCCGTTGTGCTTGTTGCTGTCCTGCAATAAAGAGATATTTAATTTGAAAATTGTTAAATGAAAAAATATAAATCTCACGCCTTTTATCCCCGAGGGGGTAGGCGGAAGTATTCCATTACTGGATATACCCACTTTTAACGAGATATATCGGCCCCTTAACCGTGATAGGTGGGGAGCCCATCGCCGGACCGGGTCTATTTACACCTATATCTCAGAATTAATTCTGGGACCTGCGGGTTTCCTCACAATGTTTTCCTTCACAAAATTGTTACGAAAGCATTTCAGCAGATGTGGGACAGATGTGTTTTGATCGACTGTCACACCTCGGTAGTCTCGGAACACAGAAAATTTCACTGTAAAACTTTTACAGATTTTCTTTTACAGTGAAAGAGAATCTGTGAAAAAACAACCTAACCAAACTTCTAAGCAGTAAAATATAATGATAATACACTCACCGAATGTCCAGATTCAATATCCAAGTAGCAGGAACTCGATAAACGTCAACCGATGAAAGAAACTTGAAAATACCACTCGAACAACTAAAACACTCAACCGAATAACATTTAGATCACAATTTAGATAGCAGCCATATTGGAAGTAAATACTACGTTAGTACATATTCTTATCTATGGTAAATACAGACCACAGACCAGTAACCAGAAGCTACAGACCAACCGGAAGTAAACTACCAACAAAACAACTTGACTCTTTTTTTTAATTACCCACACATACAAATTCAGCACACACACAGACGCAAATGGAATGAAAAGCGAGAGTGTAAGTGGGACTTTACAATGAGTGCGAGAAGTCTTATCGTGTCCACATGGTCAGGGCCAGCAGGAATACATCTTCTCTATCTGTGGCTTATAATAGTAAATTATACTTCCAGTGCCATCTGTGTTTTTGTTCTGTACTGGCTAAATGTGCCGTGACTGACTAGGATTTCGCTCGCTGTTTATAGATGGCGCATTACTCACTTCTTTTTCCAAATATGTTCCTGTCTGGGTTGAATGTCTGATAGTGTTTTTTTTGGAAAAATTGCAAACGTGTTGTGTATCTATTTTGTGCTGTGTTTTGTAAATATTGTGACTAAGATTCGATAAAATTACAGTTATTCTAATACACCAAATGTTTTATAATATTGGTTAGCTTTAAATGATGTTGAGGTCATTTACAATGGCTGAAAATATATTGGTAAGTACATTTTCCTGAAATTTACAGGGATGGATACTTATGAGGAATAATTTTATAGTGGGATGACATGTAGAACTGTAGAGATTACTACATTATTTTACGAAGCTTATCTTGAACATAACCAAACTTTTTTTATATGTAGGTAGTATTTGACCAGACGGCCTTGAATCTAATCTTGTCGAGTCAATGTCGTTTGTTTATCAATTTTGTATAGAAGTGGATTACTATGATATTAGTAATTAGGTACCTTTGTAACAGATTGTTACTAGTTATACATGGGTCTAACCTAACTATGGGTCTACCAGTAGGCCGAAATGTAGGTTTGGTACCTATTGTAAGTAGGTACCTACCTATTTTGTATATCATTATCAAGATAAGTAGGTAGGTTAAACTACATAATACCTACAAAATCTTTTCTTCCTACATCATGGTGCGTCAGCTTTTCTTTCTTTCTGCATACTTAACTTAGCCTAATTTACAATTTTACACTAGACCGCAATAGTACCTACCTACCTACTTATGAAAAAAAAAATTCATATCACAAAATGTGAACTTAAGATATAAGTACCTACCTAGGTATCTTTACCTAGGTAGGTACTTTAGGTATATAAATAAATAGTAGTTGTGAGACACGATTTACATTCTGAGACGTCATGTGTACCTAGGTAGGTACCTATTAAATGAACATTCTATTCAATTAAGTAGGTAGGTACATACGTACCTACCGAAAAATGTACCTAGTTATATTAGTAAAATGTTGGCTGCCTAGGTAGCTAGCTGTAGGTACTCTAGTTAGATAGGTAAGTACCTATTTAAAAACGTACAACCTAATCTAACAAAAAAAAACCGCTTAGGTACCTACCTACCTACCAACCGCTGCAGCTTAATCTTTAAAACAAAAGTACCTACCTATGTAGGTACCTATAAAAATTACATCAAAAAACGAAACTAGTTTAATAAAGTTAAAATAACGTGAGATGGACGTTTTCGAATTGCCTCAAAAAGCCTCTTCAATCTTCATTGAAGTGCACTATCGTTTTGACAAGACAACAAAATCAGTTTGTGCAAAATATCTAGGCTGTCCTATTTTTGATTTAGTCTATTATTTCTATTTTGTCAGGCGTTACACCAGCAGATGGCCACCAAGGGCGGCAGCAACTAGGTTAAGGCGCCATACGCGCCTAACCTGGCTACGCGATTGCGGAACGAGGTAAGATACACCGCCTAGTACGGTATCTCGGTCGTCCTAAAAATGCGTTGTAAACATCGTGATTCATGTTTGTGCTAGTGACTTTCCTTGTATATCTGGTGTTTGCACTTTGCATTCCTTTGCGTAACAAGTTCTTTTTGGTTGAAATCAGTGGCGGATCCAGGGGGGGTAAGGGCTCAAGCCCCTCCCAAAAGCATTAAAGTTCATCGCTGAAAAATCCAACTTTCTAATTATCCTTTCCTAGTACTATACTACTAAGTTCTTCAAGCTGTAACCCTCAACGAATTTTGAAACTGACATTACAGTTTCATTCACTTACCCTTACGTGTTCCTCATGTTCACTTACGCTATGCAGTAAATGAGCAAACAATTTTTTTGTGGTATTTTAGTGCTTTATTTTAAAAAAGCCTACCCTGAGCTGAGTCGTGAGTGTATGAGATAGAGCCCCTCCCAAACCAAAATCCTTGATCCGCCACGGGTTAAAATACATACGTACTTACGTAGTGGATAAGACTCGTGATTTGATTATGTTAAGTGCCAAATGCGGAGTGATGAGAAAGACGAGTGCTTTATGTTTGTAGAAGGATATAGAAAGAAAGAAAGAAACAAAACCAAAGAAAAGATAGATGGTGTGAAAGATGATATGTGCTAGAAGGAAGTTCGTGTAGATATTACGGTTGATAGGGATACCTTCCATTTGTCTCTATCAACCATCATATCTACTGAGAGAAGACATACTGCGCCGCCCACAAATAATGGGAAAGGAAATCGTCGTCGCCTAAAGAGGTCATCCATAAATCATGAAATAGGTATGACGTAATTTATAGATGGCCTCAAAGTGGTAACGTTCCATAAGGTTTAGTGCTTTCTACGTCTACTACGTCAAAACCAACGTCACTGTCACTTTAAATCTTATTTTTTAAGGTGAGTCCTACAAGTACTAGTACTTAGATAACCTTTAGTGAACCATGTTTACAAACAACACGTGACCGTATTTTGCGTGTTTTGCTTCAATGCTCTGTCATACGCACAGCACACCCGCTCGCCAGTCGCTGTGAAACTAGCTGTTATCGTAATTTGTAAAGAATTTCTTTAGAAAGAAAAACAACACACGCATGCACACAATACAAGTCCACAATCCCTAATAATGTTATAAATGCAAGTGTAACTATCTGTCTGTTTGCTTCTTACCTTTTCACGGCTTCACCGCAAAACGGATGTTAAAGAAATTTTGCAGAAAAATAACTCGCATATCCAGGAAGACTCTAGACTACTTTATACCTATATCATGGATGATGTCGAGGGCAGAAGTTAGTAATACATAATTATGACCCAATTGCTTGCAAATATGATGTCTTGTAAGTTATTTACATAAATGAATTAACATTTGGTGCATTGGTGTGCTACTTATTAGCAAAATCATATAATATACTAGTTTGGTATCGAGTCTCTGAGAGACTACAATCTTTAATATTAAAATTTGGTAAAAAAAAGTGTATACTCGAAAACAATTTAAAAGCACCTTTGCAAATTGTTCACAGCTGTATGTAGAGCTGAAACTTTGTTTGTTCTAGTTGTTACTACAAACTTTCTAAATTACGCAATGGTTGTGTTTTGCAACTTGTTTGTTTTGATACCTCCATAAAATACCTCGTCAAAATAAGAGCTGTTCACCAAGAAGTTAAAACCTTAACGCGTAAGTGAAGAGATATATACAATTTATACCTACTTATGTATTAATTTCATCAATTTTGGTTTTAATCTACGGTGATGATAATGCGACATGTTGACACAGGTGAGCAAATGGCCAGGACTATTGAGGGTTCTACTTTCGACTAGGAATCCTTAAATTATAGTATACATACTAGCTGCGCGTCTCGGTTTCATCCGCTTCAATAATACATTGCCTGTCCTTTCGGAAAAAGTGTAGCTTTCTATCAGTGAAAGAATTTTATGAATCTTATTAGTAGTTCTAGAGATCTTCTACAAATAGGTACACAAACAGGTCTCTACATTCTTATAATATCATGTGAATTCTAGACTACGTCGATGTCGTAGTGCATGGTATCAATAAACGGGATTTCTTATATCGTAAATCCAACTAATAAAAACCTAGCATAAACTTATGTTTTATCCATTATAGTTTTATGTTAAGAAGCCTAAATACTACGATTAATTCGTTAAATTAGAAAGTATTTGAGGACGGATTAAGCAGAGGCTGTAATTATTAAAGCGCACGTATGTCATACGACGTTTTATAACACATTTGCGAGGAAATAAAATAAAACTCCGACTATGGTAAACGAATAAAAACAATACAGCGTTAAGAAAAAGCGCGCGGCGCGCATCAGCATTTTTTTTTAGGCAAAGGCACAAAAAACAGCCAGTATTACTAATAAAGTAAAATAATATTTTTGTGTTTTTGTTACAGATTAATTGGTTGTAATTTACTGTCAAAATTAATTAAATTAAATAATTATGTAGTTACATAAATATTTCTTTATTATATTTTGTCTCCCAAAATTAATTTTAATCATAAAATGTTGACAACTTTTTTGACATAAAAACTCTGCTGAGATTTTAAAAAGTACCGTTCGTTTTAAGACGGAGCATCTTGATAAACCGTGCGTTTTACTTTACACTTACCGCACTTGGGCGTAATGAGATACAATACGACATTGAAATTGGTGAAATAAGACACCTTTTACGAGCAAATGTGTTATAAAATAGCTTATACATCAGACTAAAAAATAGGATATGAAATCAGGGGTGTGCGTTAGTTGAAAACTACATTTAAGAAAGATAAAGAAACCAACTACATTTAAGAAAGATAAAGAAACCTCCGGGTTATTGATGCTCAGCAAGTGAAATTACATAAAAATCTTAATATGTACCTACAAGTATACTCAAAGTCTAGAGAGTGCGCCATCGCGAGCATATGGAATGCGAGCGCATTACGCAATCTGTTTTGACGGTGGGTACCTACTTCATTGCACCATCACGCCACGGCTGCCCTGGTGTATGTGTGGATTGAGTGAGCACCCCTCAGAAAAAAAAGGAAAAATGATCTTCATTTAGTAAAAGTTCTAAAACAATTGTAAAAGTAATCCCTGAATTTGTAAAAAGATAAAAAAAAAGATGCAGGGTTTAACGTATGCTCACTCAGTTCTCCCAAACTACCAACGAAATCAGCGAATGTATTAATGCAACATATAATATTTATATACTAGGATTTAGTAGAACCTAAGCTAACTTACCTTTAAAATTTGTAGATCACCTAGTAACGTATTTAAGGTTTTACAAAAAAAATAAAATGCTCACTCAATCCGCACACTTTTGAAAACCCGATTTCTGATGAAGAAACTGAATATTGAAACTGCTATGTATGTGTATAGTTTAGTAAAATTAATATGGGAATTTGTAAAATAAAAAACGACCCACTAACGTGGCAGGTTTTTGGATAATAAATTTTTTTAAATGCTCACTCAGTCCACACATTTTAGGTAAGTTAAAAATGTGAATATCTTAAGATTTATAGTATCAAAGAAACTAGAAATTAGTTCAACTTTTTGTAAAAATTTTTTACAAAAGATCTACCATCTCATATTTCATATTCGTTGTCTGTTTTTAAAGATATTCACTTTTAATTTTTCTGATGTAAATATATCGTTTAGGGTGACCACACTTCTTCATAATATTATGGTCATATCCATTATTTTGACAACCTTCTTCGAGTTAAATCGAAATTGCTGTACTGGCCAAATACATGAGCAGCGGTTGGTAAAACATGTATGAAAATTCATATCTGTTGTCTTTTAGCGGCCAAATAAATTGCATAGTAAGTGTACGTGTAATTTTAATAGTATATTTCATTACAAGTGCGGAAAGCCTGTCATCGCAACGAGTTCCGACAAATGTCGCAGCCGAAGGTGAGGGTTGACAGTCGGAACAAGTTGCAATGACGGTTCCGCACGTGTACTGAACAACTATTTTTAATACAGTTGCGAAAAAATTAAGCAATTTAATAAAATAATAAAAACACAATAAACTCAACTATCATTTTTGAAAAATGGCGCCAACCATAAAAATAAGCAGAGACTTTTTTTTGTTTACTTCACCCATTCTGGGTAGGCAAAGGGAACTATGCCCAATTCCCATGCAGCCAAGTCTTCGGTAGAATTTACTTATTGAAATTGAAATGAAAATGAAATTTAATGAGATGAAATGAAATGAAACCTAATCTAACTCATTGAATCAAATCATTAAATCTGATATTGAAACAAATTAATAGCTTCTTTTTAGAAATATTTGCATTCAGAATCATAAAAACTTCTATGAATTTTTTTTAGTAAAAACTTCGTGGTTGGTTTTTTCTTTTTAATAGACATTATTTTGACAGTTGGGAAAGTTAACGCACGAGTTCGGAAAAGGTAAAGAAAAAGCTCGAGTGTGTAATAGCCTTCATCCCGAACGCTACACGTCCCTGCAATACGCCACTTTTTGAGCAACTGTATTAAAAAATCTTTTACTCCAAAACATGGCAACCAAGGAGGCAACTTATCAAAGGTTTTATTTAAATTTCGAACTGGCTTGCAAATAAATTGAAAAAATAAAACAAGTGAACACTTCAAAGTGGGAAAAAATATTGTTGTTCTTCATTGCTTTTGTTAACTTATGTACTAATACATTTTCAAAAACGATGTTTTGTCTCTGCCATACCTACCTATATAAATTTCAAGAAAGAAATTTTGATGAAATAGAATTAAATGTTGACTTGTCATCGTCGAGAAGTTGCCTTTGCTGATCGATCACAGCATCATCCTGCCTGATTTTTCAGTGGTTCGACGAGATGAAATTAAATGACGATAGGAAATTCCCATTCTTTAACCATATAAGACCATAATAATTTGAATAGCGGATGCCGTGGATCCAGTTTATTCCCGTTCCCGTGGGAATTTCCTATAATTCCTTCATAGTGGTTTCGTCAAGCATATAACACGATAATATTTTAAATAGCGGGTGCTGTGGATCCAGTTTATTCCTGTTCCTGTGGGAATTTCTGAGATTCCCTTTATAGTGGTTGCCTACGACATAGACACCTATACATACGATATTTCAAACAACGGGTTCCAGCGAGTTCAAGCGGCGGCGTTGCGCGCGCGGTTCCTGTTTTTTCCCGTTCTCGTGAGAATTTCAAAAAATCCCTTCATAGCGGTTGCCTACTACATATAAGACACCTACCTACATAACATATTTCAAGTTTCTGGGTGTAATCGTTTCGGAATAGCACGTATTTCTCTTTTTAACCAGTTTTCCCGTGGGAATGAGATATTTTTCTGAAATAATAAGAAAGAACTCTAAAGAGTAAAAAAAACATACAGACAAATTGATAACCTCCTCCTTTTTGAAGTCGTTTAAAAAGTACTCTAGATGTTGACCCGGGTACTCAGTTATCTCCATACCAAATTTCATAAAAATCCTTTCAGTAGTATTTGCGTGATGCGTGCACAGATAGACAAAAATGTAAAACAATGTGTTTTGGTATCTAAATCGATAACTATATACCTACACTTAAAATTTTCAAAAAATCTTTCATGTACAGACACGGTCCCGTTAGAGTTTTATTATATGTGTAGATGTACAATAGTATATTATGATATAAGTGCGGTAAGTTGATAATTACAGCCGAGGTAATATTGCTAGCCCAAGCCGTAGGCGAAGGCTACAAGAAACCAGAGGCTGTAATTATCAAAGCGCACATATGTCATACGACATTTTATAACATATTTGGAGGAAATAAATAAAACTCGGATTTTCATAAACGAATAAAAACAATACAGCGAAAAAAAAAAAGCGCGGAATAATTTTTACTTGTTTACAAATAAGCGATACGCGTATTACTAATAAAATAAATTAATATTTTTCTGTTTTTGTTACATACAGATACATAAATGGTTTAAATTAAATGTTTATTTATTGTATTTTATCTCCCAAAGTAAATTTTATTCATAAAATGTTGACCACTTTTATGACATAAAAACTCTTTGATAAGATTTTAAAAAGTACCTTTCGTTTTTAGACGAAGAATCTTAATAAACCGTGCGTTCTACATTACATTACCACACAAGTGCTTAATAAGATACAATACGATATTGAAATTGGTGAAATAAGAGACCTTTTACGAGCAAATGTGTTAAAAATTATATTAAAGAGTCGTAATCAGCAGAGGAGCAGTCAAAAATTTACTTCGAAAACCAGAAAGAATATTCTTTTAAAATGTCCTGTATTTTTAATATGACAATAATATTATGAAGAAGTGTGGTTACCCTAAACGATATATTTACATTAGGAAAATTAAAATTGAATATCTTTAAAAACAGACAACGAATATAAAATAATAGATGGTAGATCTTTGGAGAAATTTTTACAAAAAGTTGAACTAATTTCTAATTTCTTTGATACTATAAATCTTAAGATATTCACATTTTTAACTTACCTAAAATGTGTGGACTGAGTGAGCATTTAAAAAAATTTATTATCCAAAAACCTGCCACGTTAGTGGGTCGTTTTTTATTTTACAAATTCCCATATTAATTTTACTAAACTATACACATACATAGCAGTTTCAATATTCAGTTTCTTCATCAGAAATCGGGTTTTCAAAAGTGTGCGGATTGAGTGAGCATTTTATTTTTTTTGTAAAACCTTAAATACGTTACTAGGTGATCTACAAATTTTAAAGGTAAGTTAGCTTAGGTTCTACTAAATCCTAGTATATAAATATTATATGTTGCATTAATACATTCGCTGATTTCGTTGGTAGTTTGGGAGAACTGAGTGAGCATACGTTAAACCCTGTATCTTTTTTTTTATCTTTTTACAAATTCAGGGATTACTTTTACAATTGTTTTAGAACTTTTACTAAATGAAGATTATTTTTCCTTTTTTTCTGAGGGGTGCTCACTCAATCCACACATACACGCTGCCCTGTACGTACAGGGCAACCGTGGAGGATCTCCACTTGGTTACGTTGACATATAACATGTGTTTCATGTATCTGTTTGTATTGGGGCAATGCATTAAAACTTAATAATACAAGAGAAACCAAGAGGAAAAGTGAAAAGTGGGTATTTCCAGAAATGAAATACCTCTGCCTACCCCCTTGGGGATTAAAGGCGTGAGATAAACCAAGGAGAGAGGTAGACGGTTTATTTAGTTACAGAATACGGTCGTCTAAAGTGAAAGTAATCTAGAGACTTCTCGTTTGTAGCCTATATTGAATTCGAGGAAATAGTTCATTCCTAATTCATAATCAATTGGTTCCTGACTGTGTGCTTTAATTATGTCTCAAAAGTAAATACTTGGATGTGATTGATATGTAAATTTTACTTCATGTTAATTAGGTAATCTACGTACCCACCTACGTATTACAGTGCGTCACCTCGTAATTTTCATCAAGATGTGACCATAAATTAATTGTTTAATATTATTTATGTCTAACTTTAGGTAGTTTATCCAAACATTTTAAATAGATTATGTCAGTTTAATGAAATGAAAAAAACTTTGTTACTAGCATCATCTTAGTGATTGTTTACAAATGTCAGGGTTTCGCAGAGTTGCGTGACGAGCAACTCCAACAGTGCGCTACATAGTGCCGTTAAGAACCTTTGAATAACAGTTCTGAAAAATGCACGTAATTACTACTGCCCGTTAGTGGAAAGCCACGTACCGTCTTACTAAATAGATAAATTTTACGAATATCTATTACTTAAAAAACTGTTTTCTAAATGCACGATTTGGTATCTGTGTGATTCCGTTTTCCTTAATGATAGAGATGAGTCACTCACTAGACAGTATAACTGAGCTCGAGAGTTACTCATCGCCAATTTGGGTTTTGCGACTTGTAAGCCTCGGTAAAGATGTATCCTATATGTATTGACTTCGAAGTCAATTGTGTAACTGGCATCAATCTGTCCTTCCAGCTATCGTATAGATGGGTCAATATTTGAACCTTTTCCAAATGATGAAGGATGTTTACTTACTTATTTAATTTACCTGCTTTAACAATTTTTCAGACAGTTGTAAACAAACTGTAGTTAGTTATTTAATCAGCCGAATACGATTGAGACCTAATAGATTTTCTATTGCTTCTTGCACAAGAAACACTGAACGGCTTAAAGCTACAGATATAATAGCATTCGCAAGATCTGGCAACACCGGCTGCGAACAAGATACGCGCACGAGTACGAGTCGTGTCGACAGCCTTGCCCGGGGCAATGTTTTTGCAAAACAAACCATTGCAACATCTACTCTGTCGGCTCTCTCTTTTAAGTCATATTGCGAGAGTAAGAGTAGGTTGCATGTCCAAGGTTCTGTAAAAAATCCGTAAACTGACTTCTGTGGGATGGATGGAAAATTTAATGCTTTCTACTTCCAAAGAATAACAAGTTATGTTTTATGTGTCAGTTCAATTTTAATTAGATTTGTGGATTGTAGAAACAAAAATATTTTGGGGGTTTCATTTCTGCGCGATTTACTTCACGGATATTAACATTGTTTTGACCGTCACACTGTTTTGCGACAGACCTCACTTTTAATTTTGTTAATTTATAGTTTTAAAAACAAACAGTTTTGAAATGTTTTAGTAGGTAGGTACTACTAGGTTAACTTTGTGTATTACTTTGCTTATGAAAAGTTGTTTACAATATCGCTGTAGGAGTTATTTTCTACAATAAATGTAACCAAAATGAATTAGGTTGTCATAAGATAAAGTCTACGATAACTTTTTTATTCATATGTCATCTTTAGGATCGGTTGAGTAATACTGACGTGCGGAGAAACTGCAAGTATCATTAGAATTATTTAGAATCTTACCTAATCATAACACAATAAAACGTAGCGTACCATCCTATGTCGAGTACTATGGTTAGGTTTATTTATAGCCATCTATTCATCAAAAACTTCTTAATGGAACTGGGTCGCTCCTGTATCGATTGCTATCGCGAATACTGCAATTCCATGTTTAACGCAGTTTACTCCAGGGCTTTCATAAATAAATTTATAACCTTTGAAACGGTCAAAAACAAACTTTTAGTGTGTTTAGCTTCCTGTTGGGTGGTTTTATTCCAATATTGCCCAATCTGTAGAATACAACAACGATCAGAATACAGAAATAACAATAGTAATGGAATAATGGAAGATCAGTTATGTATATACATTAACATAGTCATAGTTTTTTCTTTTCTTAAAAGATTTAACGCAACTGCTAGTATTGTTCATAGTTTGTAGGGATAAACCTGTTGGTAAACTTAAATAAAATAATACACTTAAATAATTACGCTCCTACGTTTACTATATTGTTTGTTTATATTTCAACGACAAAAACACTGATAATGTCATGGGGCATATTACGGAGTGGAAAAACCTATGCATATTCCAGTAGGAAATAGTATACCTACTTACTTAAGGAAAATGTCGCAAATGTTTTGTATACTTGCGACTCTTTAATACATTTCTTTGTCCATTTGATTCTAATAAAGTTCATGCTATAAATAGGACTGCTTTATTCTCAGCGTCGAAGGCTTGCGGTTGGGTTTCCTGTTTATGGAAGTGATTGCAAAAATATGTTGGCGTGTTTTTGTTCAGTTCTGTTTCGCGCTGACGATGACGCCGCGGCAAGGTCGCCCAGTGCGCTGTCACTCTCGAATCGATTCCAACACTAAACTATTGTTGAAACCATTTCCATACACAGTTTATCCTCATATTTGTATGTTGGTTCTTTTATAGATTGTATTTAAGTACAATTATACCGGAATTGGAAGATCTTATTTTTAATTCAGACGACATGTGCGTGATTTAGTCCCGTCCATTTGGGAAATGAAAACCTATCGATTAAAAAAGTTATTTCTAGTAGTGTGTAGAAAACACCTATAGAAAATGATTTGAAGTATAATTATTTTCTTATCATGACTAGATTTAAGATGTCTCGTCTGTAATTACGAAACAATCTCAGTATATGACGATGAATGAACTGCGTGTTATTCACAACCATTGTTCACAATTTGCCATAACGTAATGTCAATCGCACCAAGTCTGTCGAAATCGTGTCACCGTCAGTCATAGTTGGTCGGAGAGTTTCACACAAACATTGAGCGCAGTGCGCCGGGCGGTGCCGCGTTCGGTGCTGCTCACAGCTACTCGCAAGTGGGCTAAGGTCGCGGCGTGCATTTCCACTGCACCTACTCACCTCTTTACTGTAAATAAATAATCTAATCGCTCAGCCTACACTTTTGCTCATGGGCTGGTCGCTGTTGATGCGCTTTCATTTTCACATGATATTTTGCTCGACGATTTCATTTAATATTTTGTTATTTGTTACAATTATATTTACAAAATTCTGGGAAACACGCGTGGTAAACGTTTGCTTTATAGAATAATTAATAAAAAATATGATAAATTATATGTTATAGAGAATTGTTACTAGGTTACTTGACTTTACCATGTAAAATAAAAGAGCAAGATGCTCTGTATAAATAAGTTACAAATGTTACAATCGACTAATACGCCAACGTACCCCTCGACGTAAAGAGAGAAAGCAGTACTGATATATTAATTCAGAAGTTTTAGTTTTGGGTCAGGCCGGGAGGTGAGGTGGTGTATTGTGAAATGCGCTTTCGATGCGATACTGCTGCGGCTGCGCTGCGAATCTAGGTCGCGCTGGCGAGTGAAACGAACCCGCACCGGGCGCTCACTGCAGATTTACGACTACCTCTTCCTGGCGCCGGCCAAATCTAAACTCCATTTGTAACTGAAATAGCTTTTATGGAAATGTTGCTCCCGTCTATGTTCAGTTTGCCAATTGCTGAAATCTGTCGCCGTAAATGTCAACCACTATAAACGAACACTAAGACTAAGCATTATATAAATCAAATATTGTGTAAGTTGGCTACATGGGTTCATCTACATAGTCTGTTGGAGTCTTATTATCTCATAGTCATATTTGATCTAACTTATTTACATTAAAAAACGTTTTCTACATACCGATATCAAATAACAAACATTTAAAAAAACAGATTCCACCCCTATTTTATTCAATAGCAACTGACTCGACTCCATATTGCGGTCATGAAAATGCAAAGCAACAGCGTTATTTCCTTAGAAACGGCAATCAATGTAGTGCTTGTCAGGGCAATCAGGGTTTTCCGTGTCGGTTTACTAGAGATTGAAGGGTGGGTGCGGTATAAGGGTGCCCTGCATACCGACCGATGAGGGAGGAATTTTGTATACGAAATTCAGATTTTTCCATAGTTGTTGGAAATTTACGAGTGATCACAGTTAAACAATGGTTAAACTGACAAAAACTTTTTTTTTTCTGAATTTTTGACAGTCTTTATTTGAAAGATTGTGCCTACCAGTGTTAATGCCATTTACCAGAAAATAGGTTTTATAAATGGTTTTTAAAAGAACTTATCAAACAATCCTCGTACAAAAAAAAAATCTTTCCTCTTTATAATATAAGTATAGATGTAGACTAGCAGCGTCCCGGGGTTTCACCCGCGTAGTTCCTGTTCACGTGGGAATACGGGGATAAAATATACCCAAACTTGAACTATCGTGGTATTAGGTACCTAGTCTCTTAAGTGTGGTCAGGAAACTATATGAGAGGATAATGATTGATAGGGTTGTGAGTGAAACGGATGAATGAATATGGGATGTTCAAGCAGGTTGTAGAAAGGGGATGGGGTGCATGGATCAAGTATTTTCCTTACGGTGCGTCATAGAGAAGTTTTTCGCTTAGGACTAAAAAATATTCTGCGCCTTTATAGACCTGAAAAAGGCTTATGATAGAGTGAAAATGAACTGTGGTCAACGCTGTCCATGCATAGGTTGAATCCAATTTTGGTGCGGGCTCTGAAATCCCTGTATAAAAATTCTGGAGCCTGTGTCAGAATTAATGGCGCCTACACGAACTGGTTTGACATCTCTGTGGATGTCAGATAGGACTATGTAGCATCGCCATGGCTTTTCAACCTTTGCATGGATATGGTTTGTTAGATATGAAAGAGCGAGATTGTGGAGTACGAATGGGAGAGGTACGTGTCAAATTCCGATGCCGATGATCAAGTGATACTTGAACCATCGGCGTATGAGTTGCAGGACACTGTAACTCTCATGAATGAAGCATTCAAGAAGAAAGGTATGAAAGTGAATGCAAGGAAGACGAAGGTAAAAAATAGAGAAATTTCTGAATGTAATTTATGATTGAAGGTGAGAAAGGAGAACAGGTGTCAGAGTTTGTATATTTGGGAAGTAAGTAGGTACCTATACAAGAAACGGAAAGTGTGATAGTGATATTGAAAGAAGAGAAAATGCAGGAAACGTGGTTAACTAGGCATTGCACTCCTTTATAAATAACAGAATGTGTCCAAAAAAGCACGCCTGACTGTACATGATGGAGTGTTAGTAACTAACCTAACCTAACCCCAATGGGAAATAGGCGTGAGATTAGGTATGTATAAAAATATAAAATAAAAATAAATAAATAAGACGTTTATTCATCTACACAATGCAACTATATAACTAGCTAGACTAGACTGAAAAACTAAGTAAGTAAGTTCATAATATGGAAGAAACGGCTTGAGCCTCAGCACAACTGTAAGAATTTGTATGTACTCGTATGTACTTCTTTGTTACTTTCTAAAAATTAAGTTTTCCATAAATAAAATAATTTTTGAAATTGCTTAAGTGATTTATTAGGCGTGAGAGCGTAACAAACAAACAAAGTCACTTATACAACGCATTTTTTTCATATCACCCCGAAATTGCTTTCAACGAAAATATTTTGTTTCATAACATATATTTTGGTCTATAACTACTGGTATGTATTCTTGTAAGTATTCGCTATTTGAAAAGAACTCCAGGGCTGAAGCGTGCAGGGTGGCGGGTATATATGAGCCGGAGTTCGGGGCGACTGCATGAATCATATCGTATCTCGTGCCCGGCCCGCAGACGCTGTCGGAATGTAGGTCACCTGCTTGCGATGGTTTGTTTGGGTCCCCCGAATTAGAGTGTGTTAATAATACGACAACCTTTGCTTACGCCCCGCCACCCACCGCTCAGATATGCCAGTCTATTTTCGTCATTACATTAGTTTTGAATGCATACCAAGTCGGATGCATTCTGGCTTGATACAATTAAATGTTACGCAAGTCTCCTAGGTTTATTTTGCAGACTGCAATAAATGTTAGCTTTTGCATACAGTTGTAGTTTGTGGAAAATACGTAGGAGTTTTACCTGATGTCACCGATATTTCACTGAATTGATTTTTCCTTTAAGGAAAACTTCATAGTCGCTCTTGGAACCTACTCGTTTAGTGATAACATATAATAACTGCACTGGCAATAAACACACAGTGCTTTTATAATTTAAACCCGCTCAAGTTAATGATTGTACAGAGTATTTGACGATGGAGGAAAACGTGATGACATATAGATGAATTATTTTTTTTACCCTAAGTTTATCGATATAGGGATTTCTGTTTTGAATTATAAGGATAATTTATCGTAGGGATACCATCTTAAAATTCATAGCGCAAATTTAAACTAGGTAGGTATTATTTTGAGTAATACTTTTCGGCCGTCACTTTCCGCGTAGTACATCTAATCGGTTTCTAAGATTTCGTGATGTCTGGTGGTCTCATCCTCGGGGGAATTTTCGTAAAATCCTTTCTTAGCGTTTGACTTCTTCAGAAATTCGTGATATTAAGTATTAATCCCGTTTTCCCGTTCCCGTGTTCCCTAATCGCCTCGCGGATGCCTAAATCGCATGAATAATAATAACCATAATTAAAGTGTCTAATTTTTCCAAAGAATGGGGTTATTCTTTGGAAAAATTAGACACCCCAACATACAAACAAACACACAATTTTACTTCTTTATAATATTAGTACAGATAAGTAGTATACATCCTGTAAATTTTTATATAAGCGTAGTAGGTATGTAGTTCGACACAACATTGCACGAGTTGTGGCCAGGTCGCCGGTAGGTACGGTAAATAGGTCAGTCGCCCATGCCGCAGCGCCCGGTTTGTTTGGGTCCCTGGTATTGATCAAGCTAAGCCACCTTTGCTTGATTGTGCGCACGCAGAGCCGTCGATACGTGCAGGGCCAGTGCAGCGCTGCGACGAGCTCCGTTGAACTAGGCCAATAGCTTCCTTTGCGTTGTGACCCCATTGGTGCACTGCCCGGGGGTGCAAGTCAGACATTTCTGTAAATATACCTGACACCTTCATAAGAATACAACGAGTACCTCAACATGCATTATCTTTAAGATGATGTTTTCTTAATGACTAACCGTGTGCCCGAAGGGTTTTGGTAATATTACGAAGTTCCATATAATTAAGCTTTAATTCCCTATTTAATACCCATAGGGGATGAATTTTAGAAACTCCTTAGTACTCACCCACGTTATATAAAGAACTTCTGTGTAAAATTTCATACTTCTACACCCACGCCGCGCTTGGGCTTAGGCTGTGCATTGCCTCACCTGTCAGTCAGTCAGTGTCAGATTATTATTAAGGTTTTTGTTTCTTTGTTAAATCAAAAGATTTTTTTTTTATTGACTCTCAAAATTCTTAGGTAGGTACATTTCCCCGATGTGCGTAACTTGGATTGACATATAGCGTAGCAATCTCTTCGATTTATATAGGTTCATCTTTGACTAACGTGTGTTTAGTACTATGACATTCAGAGCAGCCTAAAAGCCTTTTCTATATTCTAATACATTAAATTAAAATGATTGCAAGTAGTAGGTACCTAGAATAAGTTCTATTGTAGTCCTGTTAGTGCTAAGGGTTATAGCAGGTTGGCATGGATAGCGAGTGGAGTGGTGTAGGTTATGTAAAGCATGGTAGGTTGCCTGCGAGTGACCTGCAAACTGCGACCCACTGACAAGTAGGCCACGGCTACTAGCCGGTGCACTGTCGGCACTGTCGCTAATAACTATAATGTCAATGTGACCGGTTGGCTATTTTCAAATGTTGTATTCAGGCAGCTCAGTATTGGTACTCGTAAAAAATACTATAAAACTGTTTGAATTGTAATGAACATATTCAAAATGTTGCTTAAAATTAAAAATCCATTTAGGTATCTACTCTTATGTAGTTATCTTCTCGAATCTTATACAAATACGTGACCTTTTCACGTTCTTTAGAAGCAATGAAGGTATCTGCGTAATAATCTTCGTACAGGATTTATGTGCCGCAAGTGTTTTCGCGTGATTTTGTTCTAGAAATATTGTAACATTGCGCAATACGTTGAATGCAATTCACAACGAGGCTTCTATGTAGGACACGCTGCAAGGAATATCGTCTGCCAAGTTCGCGGCACGCGCCTGCGCTTTGTATACACGCTACTCCGTTCGATAGCGTTACGTCGACGCTACGTGAAACGTAATCGTAAGTAGGTCGCATAGTTGCGCGCGCAGCAGCCGCCTGGTCCCCTTGCCCCCTGCCTCGGCTACGACGTCATTATTGATCGTGCACGTGGCGCCGTAAGTGACGTAGCGCTGTCGCGTCGGTAGTTCACCCCAGCGTACCCCTATTGCCGACGCCGCGCCTCGACCTCCCTCGCCACCCTCACTTACACCCACTACCCCGAGTTGCTACAGAGTGCATTTCGTAATTAATCATGTTTTGCTCAAAGCCGTGCGTAAGCCCAGTTTTATAGCACTCGTATGTTTTCTTCTTTTACCTTTTAATTAATGCTAGGATATTTTCATTCATAATTGTTCCTGCTTTACCTACCATTTTAAAAGCTTCTCGTGTCGTTTTTTAATTCATAAACTCTTCACCGGATTTTAAAATCATAAAATCTATTCGATTTTAGAATAAGTCGAAGTACTCATCAATATGACAAGTTAGTTCAGCGGACTGTTATCAAGCGAACAGTGTCATCGGCGTAGGTAAACGAACATGTATTAATAGCAAATATCAAGAACCTGATAAATAGTGGCTCATCCCTATTACCGGTTTCGAGAGGTGTCATCTCTCTAGTCTAAAAGAAGAAAAAAACATGGCGCACGGTTGGATTGTTGAGATTTTCTGAATATAGCTTGGTATTAAATTCTGTCTCAAATAACTGAGTTTTAATCTAACAAAATCAGAAGTGCGACGATTATCTACGCTTACAAAAGTTTTCGCGAAGTTCTGTGGTGAAAACATAGCATAGTTCACTATTGCGCAGTTTTCTTAGTTGTGTTTGCAAAAACAAATGACATGATCAGTGATAATCGAGAATTATTAGTAAATCAATTTGCCTGTGAAAGAGTTAGGTATTTGTTGATGAATGTGACAATTGAACGGGTACACGGTGGTGTTGGCGGTGCCGCTGAGCGGGCCGACTCAGTTTGAATTTGAACCAGCTTGTGGCAACGAACGCCGCCGCGTCGTCGGTTCTAGTTTGGATTGTTCACTACTCGCTTGATAATCACGGATTTTGGTGAGATCTGCCCATTATTACTTCTATAAACTGTAAATATCAAACTTTTCGTGATATTGTGTACTTGCATGAACTATACATCAAACTTCGGTGATTATTGTGTAGTGGAGGTCTTGGACCTTGGACTTAGATTATATTCAGTGTTTCTAAGGACTTAAGAAAATTTTGAGGCAATAGACTCTGAAACTATACATTTTGTTATTGTCATGTATGCATGTGAACAGTTTTCAGGAAAGGACTCATACATGAACACTTGAATCTTATGCCATTCTTGCATACATGTCTTGTATGAAGTTGATCAACACTTCATTACCTTAATTATTTTTTTTATGTAAAGTGCCAAAAAAAAAAAAAAAAAGTTGTATAGATAATGGGACCCTTGAGTACAACTTAATTTCAATTTTGTGGTTTTATGAGTATATAATGGGTCGTCACAAGAAAAGACATCATTCTTCTAGTAGCTCATCGGACTCAAGTTCTGGGAGTGATCGACGCAGGGGTGTAAAAAAGTATAAGAAGGATATTAAGAAAAAGGAAAGTCGCATAGATGCTCTAGAAGGCTTAGTCTGGGAGCTAAGGAAAACCAATAATTATCATGATGCAAAGTTACCAACTATTCGATATGTCGGTCGAAATGATTTTATCCCTGAGTTTGATCCACAAAAGTCTCACATCTCTGTTGAACATTGGATAAGAAATTTGGAAAGCATTGCTAAAATGCATGGCTGGGACGATCGCACTCTTATCTGCAATTGTACATCAGCCCCTTACGGCAGTACATCAGCCCCTGGCGGCAGTACAAGAGCCCCTCACGGCAGTACCTCAGCCCCTGGCGGCAGTACAAGAGCCCCTCACGGCAGTACATCAGCCCCTGGCGGCAGTACAAGAGCCCCTCACGGCAGTACCTCAGCCCCTGGCGGCAGTACAAGAGCCCCTTACGGCAGTACATCAGCCCCTTACGGCAGTACATCAGCCCCTTACGGCAGTACATCAGCCCCTGGCGGCAGTACTGCCGCCAGGGGCTGAGGTACTGCCGTGAGGGGCTCTTGTACTGCCGCCAGGGGCTGATGTACTGCCGTAAGGGGCTGATGTACTGCCGTAAGGGGCTCTTGTACTGCCGCCAGGGGCTGAGGTACTGCCGTGAGGGGCTCTTGTACTGCCGCCAGGGGCTGATGTACTGCCGTAAGGGGCTGATGTACTGCCGTAAGGGGCTCTTGTACTGCCGCCAGGGGCTGAGGTACTGCCGTGAGGGGCTCTTGTACTGCCGCCAGGGGCTGATGTACTGCCGTGAGGGGCTCTTGTACTGCCGCCAGGGGCTGATGTACTGCCGTAAGGGGCTGATGTACTGCCGTAAGGGGCTCTTGTACTGCCGCCAGGGGCTGAGGTACTGCCGTGAGGGGCTCTTGTACTGCCGCCAGGGGCTGATGTACTGCCGTCAGGGGCTCTTGTACTGCCGCCAGGGGCTGATGTACTGCCGTAAGGGGCCGATATACTGCCGTCTGTTAGAGGCTGATTCGATGGTACTGCCGTTTACGGCTGAAGTACTGCCGTTAGGGGCTCAATCGATTGCTAATGAAACGACTGCTATCTACTAGTTTTATCTGCAATAAGCTCCAACATCCGTGCCATCGATGTCCATCACACGTCGTAGATATCCGAGGACCTTCGAGGACGAAGGACTGTCAGGAAGGCCGAACTAATAGCAAATATCAAGAACCTGATAAATAGTGGCTCATCCCTATTACCGGTTTCGAGAGGTGTCATCTCTCTAGTCTAAAAGAAGAAAAAAACATGGCGCACGGTTGGATTGTTGAGATTTTCTGAATATAGCTTGGTATTAAATTCTGTCTTAAATAACTGAGTTTTAATCTAACAGTATCGAGATCAATCGCTACACCAGTACAAACTGCCAGGCAAAAGCCTGCCGTTTGTGCAGGTTCTGAAGTTGCTCAAATTTAGTTGTTCCCATAGCTTATAAACAGATGTTTGAATGTGATTTTACTGCTTTATTCGCGTAGCTGGCGCTCGCTTAATTGTAATGTTAACTATTAAGTACAATTCATCTTAGTTACTGTACTTCTTCAAAATGTTACGTCAATTTTACTTGATCACTGTATAATGCCGCTTGCATTACAAATCGAACGCTTATATATCAGTCCCATATATTTGTCATTAAATTTGACTGATGTTTACGTTTTACAAAGCCACTTCACGTTGCCCTAAGAACGTAAAAAATTTGATGATATTTTGCTTTAAATACGTGCTTTAACTTTAATTGTACGTTTTTGTACTTCAAATGTTTGTAAACATTTATCGGAAATTTTCAATCTCTGAATGGTCTGCATTTCCATTGCGTCGCTTCCGGCAATTTTTAATAAAAGTGTTCCAAAAACCTTTCGATATTTAGATACCGTTCGGTATGAACAAATTATAATAGGCCTAATGTTATTATTGTTCATTACCGGCGTAAAGATTTTTTAGAATGATTTTTATCGGTGTCGATTTTTTAAATTCTATTAGAGCTGTTGGTGAGAATAACCGATTTACGGTAGTTAACTCGACTTAAATGCAATATGGTTTGAGTTTGACATAAATTTGGATACATATATACATTGAATAAATTCGTATTTGATTGATCGATACCTATTTATTTATACTTGTATGTTTGGTACATTTAAATGATTATTATTATTAAATGGTTACTAATTCTTATCACTAGCTCGACGGTGAAGGAAAACATCGTGAGGAAACCCCCCAGAATGAAATTCTGAGACATGTGTAAACAGACCCGGTCCGGCGATGAGCTCACCACCTATCACGTTTAGGGGTCCAAAGAATATCTGGTGAAAAGCGGGTATATCCAGAAAAAGAATACCTCTGCCTACCCCCTCTGGGATATAAGGCGTAAGAATATTTATTTATTTTATTTTTATTCTTAAAAAAAATATAAATAAAATTGGTCGGAGGCGAG
Organism: Ethmia dodecea; assembly: GCA_963855545.1. NCBI lineage: Eukaryota > Metazoa > Arthropoda > Insecta > Lepidoptera > Depressariidae > Ethmia > Ethmia dodecea. The sequence continues at coordinate 7,819,452 of OY979449.1, forward strand.
CAATCGCTTGTTGACGTTCAACATCAAGTACTCGTAATAGGAGAATAGGTGCGTAATTTAAAATTAATGGAAGTATTTAAATTATAAAATTGTGCTGTCTTAAATTTGGCTAAGCAAAGGTAAAGGACCATTCTGGAGTCGTGATTTTTTTATCAGACAGCTTTAGAACTACAACAAATTGAACTTGATACATGCTACTACGGCACAAGGGGTTCTTCCTTCATTCTATATATTATGTATGTTTTTCTCTTCTATTTCTTTCAAGCCCCTGGCCCGCGGATGATAATCCATGATTCTTAACATAGCATCCGTCAACGATTCCTACTAATAATATTATAAATGCGAAAATTTTCGAGGATGTACCGATGAATGTTTGTCACTCACGCAAAATAACTGCAGTGTTTTTGAAGAAACTACATAAACTTCCGACTCGCATGATTTAAGGTCACGGTGACCCGCCAAGACGAGCCAAGCGAAGCGCAAGGGCACTACCTACCTTTTCTCGAAGCGCTTCGTCGGTTTTTTGAGCCCCCTATAATTTGGTTTGGATTATACCAGATAAACCAAATTCTCGATATATGATGTCAGTGGACTCGATTCTGAAGACCAGCTAAAATTACTAATTTTTAGTTAGCTCTATTCTTTTCCACCGCTTTGGAAAGGAAAGGGACAGAAATAAGCGCCATTTATTTATTTACAATGTCAAAATAACAAAATTGAACCTTTGAACGCATTCACATCTTATTCAAATACACGTGTGTAGCAATTTTAGCAACGATATGTAACAAGGTTATGGATAAATAATAATAATAATACTTTATTTCAGATTTACATCCATATTACACCAGATACAAAAATAAAAATAACTAAAAACTATAGGTATTCAGAAAAACTGAGTGTCTAAATTCTAGGCAGCAATAGCAAGCCATCGTCTATAGGTGGTGGTGGCTGGAAGTCTCTCTGCCTACTCGCGTATGATGACGTTTTTGCAGCTTGCAACTCTGGACATAAACGTCGCTATCCTGCTTCTCTGGATGGCATTGAACGTGTTCACTCAAGCCTTGATAAAATTGACAGATCAGACATGAAATTAGTTGGTTTTTACATGTTTGACATTACTCTCTATAATCTATGGTTTGTTTGAGGTCACACCTTTAGCCGTTGAAGCAGCGGGATAAGCTAAACTACATATTTTTTTAAATGTCCTGATTGGATAGCCTAAACGGTTTCACGGATTTTGAAGTGCCAGATGTCGTTAGATTCGTCTTCATCTACATTTTTAGCTGATTGCACCGATGGGAGGATATGTTTTGAATCTTTTGATGCCTTTTACAAACAGTCGGGATTTTAATAATTAATGTTCTTGTATTTTTCCGCCATATTAGGAGAGATCACGCAGGACTGAATGCTGAATGTTAGATAATAAATGTGTGCTTGCTTAGATTCTCTGATTATAGGTGAATTACTCATTTGTATACTAATGTCCATGTGCATGTCGGTTTTATGCGCGAGCCCTGGCGCGTGGCAAACTGGCGCCGCTAGACGCCTATCCCTGTGATTGTTTGGACGCACATACCTAAGTCTCGTCTTTCGCGGCGCCCTACATAACGCCCCCTTTTACAACAGACTGCACTTTACACGGCTTACCCAACTATGTAGGTTACTTATAACGATATGTAACAAGGTTATGGATAAATAATAATAATAATACTTTATTTCAGATTTACATCCATATTACACCAGATACAAAAATAAAAATAACTAAAAACTATAGGTATTCAGAAAAACTGAGTGTCTAAATTCTAGGCAGCAATAGCAAGCCATCGTCTATAGGTGGTGGTGGCTGGAAGTCTCTCTGCCTACTCGCGTATGATGACGTTTTTGCAGCTTGCAACTCTGGACATAAACGTCGCTATCCTGCTTCTCTGGATGGCATTGAACGTGTTCACTCAAGCCTTGATAAAATTGACAGATCAGACATGAAATTAGTTGGTTTTTACATGTTTGACATTACTCTCTATAATCTATGGTTTGTTTGAGGTCACACCTTTAGCCGTTGAAGCAGCGGGATAAGCTAAACTACATATTTTTTTAAATGTCCTGATTGGATAGCCTAAACGGTTTCACGGATTTTGAAGTGCCAGATGTCGTTAGATTCGTCTTCATCTACATTTTTAGCTGATTGCACCGATGGGAGGATATGTTTTGAATCTTTTGATGCCTTTTACAAACAGTCGGGATTTTAATAATTAATGTTCTTGTATTTTTCCGCCATATTAGGAGAGATCACGCAGGACTGAATGCTGAATGTTAGATAATAAATGTGTGCTTGCTTAGATTCTCTGATTATAGGTGAATTACTCATTTGTATACTAATGTCCATGTGCATGTCGGTTTTATGCGCGAGCCCTGGCGCGTGGCAAACTGGCGCCGCTAGACGCCTATCCCTGTGATTGTTTGGACGCACATACCTAAGTCTCGTCTTTCGCGGCGCCCTACATAACGCCCCCTTTTACAACAGACTGCACTTTACACGGCTTACCCAACTATGTAGGTTACTTATAATTTGCATAGATATAACCTATCTGCAGAAACTGTATCTATCTGCTCTAATTACTTTACTCAACCTTTAGCCAACATTGCGGACCTTTTGCGGACGGATACTGCTTTGGTTAGCGTTTAGCATGATTGCTTTTGAATCATGAATTTTAAAAAAAGTTCATTTATTTTCGAGATGCTGAGAAAAACGCCTTTACACGCTATTGTTTTACTTGCAATCTTTGTGTTACTTTATCAACTCTTACAACTGAATTTAATTGTAGACCACTTATTGACTTCCAACTGTGCTGAAATTTGGCATAGTTACGTTCGTTAAGTTGATAATGTCACAATCTGGTACCACCGACCTAATCTGATGATGGAGCCAGTATAGAGGAACTCCTCAATGGCTACTGCTAGTAAAACCCTCGGGTTTTGCTTCATTTGATTTTTTTTTGACGAAATACGAAAGCGTGTTTTTAAGATTACATAAACTATATTTACTTATTATTATATTGTTTCAGGTAAGCATGAACAATCATGTGTAATTGCGTGCACGTGCAGATTAAAACTACTTATACAATAAAATATAAGGTAAAGTTATATAATTATATAATATTTTATTTATTTGTAAGAATAACAGTACGTACAGACAATAATGTAAAATAGTGTATAAAGACCTGAAGGTTTATTTAGTAAGAAGTAATTTGCTTCCACTACGATCTATAAATAAATTTTGTTATCATGTTTACCTAATTATGGTTTAAGCGGAGTTCTAAAGAAACCTTGTAATCTGTACTTTAATTTGTTTTAAGTAAGTAAGTACCTACTTACTATTTGTTTTACGATTGATATGAAATGAGTTCTAAACTTTAAAAATCTTGTATTGCCACACAAAATTATATAGAATAGTTGTTATTTTTGCGGATCGTTGCGCAATGTTTCCTTTGCACTCGTAAAGGATGAACGTACCTACTGAACTACTCATTGCCACCCTTTCCGGGGGGTGGGGGGTTAGCTGGTCGCGGCCTCAGGCCACGAGGCGCGTGACCTACAGTCGCTGACGTTACTGCGCAGTTTGTACATATCTGTTTTTTTTTATAATTTAAGTATTGGGTGACGTTTTTGCCTCAAAGTATGATACCGTACTTTTTTAGTGACGTCTTTGCCTTAAATTATGTTACCGTAACTTTGTCGCAACAACAATTTTCTTCCTGCGTCATTCGTGAAAATCGTGCAACTTCTGGACCAACAAACTGTTCTACGAGCTTCTTACGTAAACCTTTGATTAATTAAATGCGCACATTATGCACTTTCTTTTAAGTTCGCTAATAATTTGTGGAGCTTTTCTACATTAAGTGACCGTTGGGATTGAAAATACAATAGTTTTTGTTTCTTTGTTGTTTGCTTCTTAATTCGAGAATGGATAAAATACTAATTAATCTTAATCTATTGTTTATTTATAATTAATCCAAATAATATTTTTTTTCCGTCATATTATTGAAAAGTCTGGATTGACCGAAACGTCACAGGGTAGTTTTGATACTTTTGATTGTCTTTCCTTGGTGTATTTATTGAAAGAGCCCGGCTGTCAATACCTACAATGCAAAAAACGTATGTAGTAAATAATCCACGTCTGTGGAAACACATAACGATTAAGAATAACCAATTGTAGTGGGCTCGGTAAACACCACTTATTAATCTGAGAGGATTTAAGACAAATAGCCTATTGAACTTAACATTAAATAGTGAAAGGTCAGTAGGTAACCTAACCTACTAGGCGGAGTTGGTTTGCTACGATCGAGCGGAGCGTAGGCGGAGCGTGGCACGAGGCGCGGAGGCGATTAAAGGCCAGGGGTTATGCTGCAGTGCGGTGCAGCTGCAGGGGGAGGGACGGGGCTCACTTTGCAAGGAGGCGTCTTGGAGGCGGCAGCGACTGCCGGCCACTCTATGTCAATTATATAAGCCTGCCAGCTGTACTTACACAGTTTTGTTAAATGCTGAAGGTTGTTGCGTATAAGGTCGACCGTCTGGGTCATGTTAATGTCGCTAACTTAGTAACCTGAGAAATCTCATTTTGGCGAAACAATACATGTTCTTCAAGCTGGAATCCTCACATTTGAAATCTCAATTAAAAATAATTTTGAAAATAGTCATAGTCTTTGAGTTTTTTCGTAATAAACATACAAAAATACAAATCTTTCCTCTTTATAATATTAGTATAGAAGTATAGACAAGCTTGAAAAATTTCACACTCCTCGGTCTGCGCAATTTTCGTAAAAAGGGGTACACAGTTTTTGTTTCACGTATTAGTATATAGATTTCATGACTATTTCTTAAGCATTTCAAAATTCGTTTTCATTGAGACTTCCATAATTAACTTTCTAATGTGAGCATTACAGCTTGATGAATATAATAATACCAGCAGCGCCCCGCGGTTTCACCCTCGTCAGTCCCCGTAGGAAAATTATATTCCATATGATTCCTAGAAAAGTAAACTTTCCATTGGTGAAATATTTTTTAAGATTCGCATATGGAATTTTATTACAAAAAGCAGGTGCCTAGTGGCTTTGCCAGATTCCAGTCCAGTTTATTCCCGTTCCCTTAAGAATTTCCAAAAATCCCTTCATAGCAGTTTAATATAAGACACCTACTCGTACATACCATATTTGAAGCTTCTAGGTGTAATCGTTAAGGAAAACCTATTTCTCTTTTTAACCAGTTTTTTTTTCCTGTAGGAATGAGATATTTTCCTGGACTAAAAAGTACCCTAGATGTTGACCCAGCTACTCAGTTGCCTCTATGCTAAACAGCAAAATCCATCCAGTGGTTTTTGCGTGATGCGTGCACAGACAGACAAAAATTTTAAAAATTGGTGTTTTACTATCTAAATCGGCAACTATTTAAACTACGAGTACCATGAAAATTTTCAAAAAATAATTTATGTACAGACACGGTCCCGTTAGAATTTTATTACATGTATGTCGATTTGCGCCTGCGTTCACACTTAACCTTCTAAATAAATAGGTAACGCTTGTTATCTGACTGGAAAGTGTACTGTGCATACTCACTTGGGCGTTTCGATAAAATAAACAGTGATGTTTCTATGAAACCACTGGTATCGAGGACGATGCGATACTTGGAACAAGATTATTTTCAAAAGCACGTGCGCTAGCTGTCAATAGCAGTGGCGCCAATGCTTACACCTGCTTCGACGCTATGGATAAAAAAAAATCCCTACTACTAACCTAACCTAACCTAACCGTAGATTGAGGCCATGTCGAGTGTTTCTTTGTTCAGATGTTATGGTTCGTCTTTAAATAAGATATTGTACATTTACTTAAAAAATATCTAATTAATTATTAGATAAACGCAGAAACAAATTATATCTTCAGCGTTATTTTATGGTGCAATTAATGAAAAGGCATTGTAATTTTTTTTTAAATATATATATTAATTAATTATTTGGCGGTATAGTGACATGCTTTCTTTATAGTAATTTATTTGCGAAATGTCGCGTAGAGCAGCTGACTGATGTGTACAAAATATAAGTACATGACTTCAGATTTATTTATTTACCTCTAATATGAACACAAATCCAATCATAAATGCCTTCTCGAAATCTGTCATGATATTTTTTTAACACTGATTAATTCTTCTATTCTATATGTATATTGTGATTGAATAATAAATCCGTGTATACCTTGATTAAAAAGAAACTGTTACAGCCCGGGAATCGATCAGAGGCCTCATGTATGTAAAGAAAGTCCACTACCGCCTGAGATAGATCTGAGTGGATGACAAACCATTGAACATGTATAGCCTAAATTTTCGAAACGACCGGACTTAATACTTCTTTGAATCAGCCTCAAGTAAATACGGTTACTCAATCAGGGCTCGGTAAAATTCCACGTATAAGAGTCAGTCATGCGCCTACGCAAGTGACTTCCCAGTATTTATAAAAACTAAGCTTTGTTATCTTATACTACAAATTGCCAATAATAATTTAAAATGTTAAGTAATTCTAAACAACGATAACCTGGCATGATATAATAATGTGTTGTATACAAAACTAATTGAAAGGTCATGCTATGTATCATTGATTGGCAATTTGAATGACTGATACAGCAACTCTTTTTATCTCGAAGTGTTTTTCCTGTCAATTGGATCTCACATACGACTCTCCGTACAAAATCTAAAATTAATTATTTTGGCTTCTATTTATGTTATAAACATCTCCCTCATATTAAGTTTTTTAAATGTCTCCTCTGTACGATACCGGATAACAATTTTAAATGAGCAACTTTAATGACTAACCTTTAATTGTTTTTCCTGTCAATTAGATCTCTTATTAAAAATATATGATTTAGTTTGCATAACTAATAAAATAAAACACCAACGAAAAGTAAGAAGCAATGACAAAAACACTTCAGCTGCAATGACGCAAGTTGTTTTGCCAACTTCACTTAGTCATGACTTGGGAGTGTTTTGCGAAAAGAAAGGTGCCCCCGTTTTTGTAAACAAACACTGTTGCAGATTCACTCACGGTACGGACATTATTCATTTCCTTTAGTACCTACGTAATAAAAGCAACGTGTATGTATTTTATTACAAACTTATTCCATGCAATAAAAACATATTAGTATCAACAATAACAAATTACCCAAGCTTATTTTTGTTATGGCTGCTTCGAAGAATCCTATGTTTTTTTTTATATTACTTGGGTTTTGTCATTGAATACTGCGTGTGTTAATTAAAGAAGACCTTAAATCCGTAGTTTTTATTTAAGAATTAGGGCTTTGGCATTTTTTGACTAATCCAGCAAAAACTATGTATATTATTAAGAGTTGTTTCTATACCTATTAGTAGTTTGTAGAGTACTCACTTATTTCTTAAATGCATGAAAATGAATATTTAATCTCCGACGTCATTTAGATTTAATAATAAGCCCGGTCGCTTCGTGAGTAAGTTACGGTAGTGTAAGTTTCAGTTCGTGTTGGCGAATAAATAAAGACAACTAAAAACCTCTTAATCCATAAAGTTCGGGAACTGCTGGTAACAATTGCCAAAGTCATTTCGTACAATACAACCTAGCTACATTTTAAAGTAAACAACTTTCGCCATTAAGAGGTCTTTGCTTATATGATATTCTTAAAATTAATGTACATGAAACAGAATTTCACAATCAATATTGGTTGTAAGTTGTAATATTCAAATCTCACTAATTAAATAATTTTCCAGTAAGTTTTCTAAAAGTAAATGATGAAATGAAATCATAATTTAATTATTTTTGCTATCTAGGTTACCTATTTTTATTTACACGCATTTTGGTTTTTAGTTTTTCCAATTAATGTACTTGGAAAATTATATATTATAACTAAATCAAAATTATTAATTACTTATTGATTACCTACTTATTAATATTACTATAAAATTAAAATCTTATAAAATGTTATTTAAGAATCTACGTAATTAATTGTCTATATATATACTGGATGATTTGTTTTACTGTTTGGAAAAAAATATGACGTATAAGGTATCTAGAGCCGAAGTTATACACGAGATTAATTGTTAAATATAGTCATGTTTAGTGCAATTTCCAAAATCTAGAAAACTACGCACAGTACTACGCGCAGCTGGCGGTTGTAGGTAGATTGCGCATAAATGGAAGCTACGAGCCTGTTTCTTTTTAAAATACTATTTCAAATATCTCAGTGTGTATTATTGACTAATTGAGTAAAGTATATTATTAGTCTAAGCAGAGACCAGTATAAATGAATAGACTGACAACGCCATACAAAATATCGTAACTCGAAATCTAATTACTTACTAAGACGCGAGATGTCGTTAGGTGTATCGAATGGAGAAATAAATAGAAACAACAACCACAGCTACAACTTATATTCACCTCCTAGCTTACTGCCACGCTTAGTGCGGCCAAACAAAACGTTAGGTGGCGCTATATCCGATTTATTTTTTTATTTTGTGCTGGGCTGTAATTTTTGTAAGGTGCGATGTTGCCGATCTTACACGAGTTAGTTTTTGGAGATTTGTGTGCTTTTTATTATAAGCTTTTATTTAACTTGCAATGTATGTATGTATGAATGTTTGTTCGGGTGGAATCTTTCAACTCAATTTTGAAGCAGGTATCTTCAACCGATTGAGCTGTTTGGTGTACTTATGTAAGTTGGGTGACAATGCAATATTATGGTACCACCGAGCTGATCTGATGATGGAGCTGGAAGATGGCTATAGGAACTCGGTAATTAAACTACACAACCCCATCGAGTTTGGGCTCGTTTGATTCGTCTTGATGAGTACTTTGAAACTAGATGGTAACCAGGGTCTGATGATGGAGCTGGAAGATGGCCATAGGAGGAACTCAGTAATTAAACGTCATATTTCCATCGAGTTTGAGCTCGTTTGATTTGTCTTGACAAGTACTATGGTGCTAGATGGTAACCAGGGTCTGATGATGGAGCTGGAAGATGGCCATAGGAACTCGGTAACTAAACGACACAATCCCATCGAGATTGGGCTCGTATGATTCGTCTTGATGAGTTCTTTGGTAAAAGAGGGTAACCAAGGTCTGATGATAGAGCTTGAAGATGGCCATAGGAACTTAGTAATTAAACGTCATAACCCCATCGAGTTTGGGCTCGTTTGATTTGTCTTGACGAGTACTTTGGTACTAGATAGTAACCAGGGTCTGATGATGGAGCAAGAAGATGGACATAGGAAATCAGTAATTAAACGACATAAGCCCATCGAGTTTGGGCTTGGTTGATTCGTCTTGACGAGTACTTTGGTACTAGATGGTAACCAGGTCTGATGATGGAACTGGATGATAACCAACGAAGCTGAAATTTTGTATACACGTTTAGTTTAGATGAGAATGCAAGGTTAGCCATATGATGCTATTCTAAAGGTAACTAAAAAGGCCCTACATTTTGTGCCGTCACATTTCAAAATCTAATATTTTTAAATTTTTTTAAAATTTCTTATTTGTTGTTGATTTTATTAAAAATAATTTAAATGGAAATCAAACTCATTACAGAACTGCTGTTTTAATTCAACGTCTAGTTGTAAAATTGCAATTTATGTGACGTTACACAAGCGGGGGGGGGGGGGGGTGTCTCACAAATGTGACCAGCTGTGACAAGGACGGGGGAGGGTCAAAAAATTGTGTGACGTATAAGAGTGGTGGTGGTTTGGTGGACGTGAATATGCATTGCGACCCCATCTGTGGGAAATAAATTTCGTTTGTGTCGTTTGTTATGAATGTGGATTCTGTCTGATTAGATCTTTGAGGATTAGATCGATTAAAAAATATAAAATAATGCTAAAATGTTGTAAATAAAATTAAAAAGAAGTTCCATCATCATCTCATCATCATCATCATCAGCACATAATCACCATCACATCATCATCTCATCATCATCATCCTCAGCACATAACCATCATCACCATCATCATCATCACCTCATCATCCGTCATCATCATTCGTTCCAATAAATCTTTGTATTAAATCTTTGCGTTTTTATAACTTATGTACCCATTTTTTTAATAAATAAAAGCGTGTGATATTGTGATGGAACATTAACGGGCCTGTTGGCTCAGTTGGTAGTGACCCTGCCTTCTGAGTCGGAGGTCGCGGGTTCGATCCCCGCTCGGGGCCAACATTTGTGTGCATGAACATGTCTGTTGGCTTCGTGTCTGGTCGTTTAATATTTATTTAAGTATGTTTATCAGTTGTTTAGTACCCATAGTACAGGCCCTGCCTAGTTTGGGACTAAATAACCGTATGTGAATTGTGTCCCACAAATTATTATTATTATTATTATTAAAACACATTTAGCATTCAATTAAATAAGATCATTGGACTCGATTCTGCAAACCAGCTAAAATTCCTAATTTTAAGTTTGCTCTATTCTTTTCCACCGCTTTGGAAAGGAAAGGGACAGAAAAAAGCGCCATATTTATTGGGTGCTATTTAAATGGTTAGCATATTAATCGTATTTTTGTGAGCAAAAAAATATAATCTGTAAGCAGAAATAGCTAATTGGTCAGCAACTCGTGGCCAGCAAACATTTTAAAATCAATCTGCATTTTTTGTCATTCTTGATGGCTGAAAAAAAAATACATACTTTACTTGTCTTGCGCAAAATGGGCGCATTCCTTACAAAGACTATTTAGGAAGGACTTTAGATTATGCAACTTCGATTTAGGGGAGGGGGAGGGGTTATCCCCCCATACTCACTCCCAGAACGCGGAGATTAATAGTTTTGGAGAAATTAAAAAAAAAACAAAAAAGTGAGTTTATGTCATCATAACTTAGTACAACCTTTCGTATTCTGCCTTATACAAGTGACCAGAGCCCAATTCGATTCTGGCACTTCGCCGGCTGCTCGCTACGCTCGCTCGGCTTGTGCGTTGTGGTCACAAGAAAAACCTAAGCTAACCCACGTGTCACGCGCCTGCTCTTACTCCGCCCACTTTTAACGTACATTATCGATTTTTCAACAAAAACGCAATCCAATTAGATATTATTATAGACATGTTTTCTCTTCTAATCAATCATGAAATCTTGCTGACCAAGTAGTTATTTTGCGGACCAAGTAATTATTTTGCGGACTGAATGTTTATTATGCAAACTCATGTTATTGTAAGCTGCCTATTTATCAAAGAGATTTAAATATAATAGGGCATAGAGGGGACAAAGCGAGGAAAATTTGAAGTCAAAAGTTATTCCAAGTGGAATAAGTCTAGTACAATTTCGACCGAATGACAGCTCGCGTTCATACTAACTGACATGACAAGGACATGACGCTTGGGCAAAGAGATTAAAATATAATAAGGCATAGAGGGGACAAAGCAAAGAAAATTTGAAGTCAAAATTATTCCAAGTGGAATAAGTCTAGTACAATTTCGACCGAATGACAGCTCGCGTTCATACTAACTGACATGACAAGGACATGACGCTTAGGCTTCAAAGTTTTGTATGAAAATATTCCCAATGCCCCCTCTATGCCCTATTATATTTAAATCTCTTTGCTATTTATGATTTAATTTTTTACCTTTATAAAAATTATTTGCGGAACCAGGATTGCTGCCTGATTTTTTTAGTTGCAAACAAAATCTTTGTATGCCGACCAAATGATTGAAATGCTGTTTTTTTGGGGTTCACCAAATTTTATAATTGCTGAATATTCAAATTAGAATGTCTGCAGAATCGAGTCCAGTGTCTTCATTAATTTTCTGTAGCAACCACAACCCACATTTTACGAGATAGTCTTTGGACCCCTAAACGTGATGGGTGCTGAGCCCATCAGCGGACCGGGTCTGTTTGCAGTGTCTCAGAATTAATTCTGGGACCTGCGGGTTTCTTCTCGATGTTTTCCTTCACCGTCGAGCTAGTGATAAATATGTACGTAAGTTTTTGAAAAACTCATTGGTACATGCCAGGATTCGAACCCCAGCCACACTGATTTTTGGCCGGCTCTTTAGCCGTTCGGGCTATCACTGCTATTTAAATCATTTGGGCTACATAAAAAGATTTTGTTTGCAATAAAAAAAATCTGGCAGCAATGCTTGTTCTGCTAATAAAATAACTACTTGGTCCGCAAAATAACTACTTGGTCAGCAAGGTTTCATGATTGAACAGCAGAGAAGTCTGTAAGCAGTAGTGTATTTGATTGGTATGCATATTTAAAACATGGCAAGCAAAATTACTAATTGGACTGCATTTTATTAAAATCGGCAATGCACGTTTAATAATAACAACAACAACAACAAAACAATACAACAACAAAACAATATAACAACAAAATAATACAACAACAACAAATCAATACAACAACAACAAAACAATACAACAACAACAAAACGATACAACAATAGAACAATACAACAATAACAATAAGTTGCATAATCTAAAGTCCTTCCTAAATAATCATTATAAGGAATGGGCCCATTTTGCGCATGACAAGTAGGTACATTATGATATAAGTGCGGTAGGTTGAAAATTACAGCCGAGGCGATATTGGTAGCCCGAGCCGTAGGCGAGGGTTACAAGTAAGCAGAGGCTGTAATTGTCAAAGCGCACGTATGTCATACGACGTTTTATAACACATCTGCGAGGAAATAAAATAAAACTCCGACTATGGTAAACGAATAAAAACAATACAGCGTTAGGAAAAAGCGCGCGGCGCGCATCAGCATTTTTTTTAAGACAAAGGCACAAAAAACAGCCAGTATTACTAATAAAGTAAATTAATATTATTGTGTTTTTGTTACAGATTAATTGGTTGTAATTTACTGTCAAAATTAATTAAATTAAATAATTGTGTGCATAAATATTTCTTTATTATATTTTATCTCCCAACGTTAATTTTATGACAACTTTTTTAACACAAAAACTCTTTGCTGAGATTTTAAAAAGTACCGTTCGTTTTAAGACGGAGCATCTTGAAAAACCGTGCGTTTTACTTTACACTTACCGCACTTGGGCGTAATACAATACTAATATAGTAATATATTGGAGATACAATACGATATTGAAATTGGTAAAATAAGACACCTTTTACGAGCAAATGTGTTATAAAGTATTTTGCTACTTTTATATGCAGCTCAAAATGAATCTTTTTGCTTACCCTCTGAGTGCTTACCAAAATTTTATTAAACAGGAGCAGCTCATTGCAGCTTATATAATTAATATGCTGTACAAAAATAATTACAGCCATCCAGAATGACATAAATTGCAGATTGATTTTGGAATGTTTGCTGGCCATGAGTTGCTGACCAATTAGCTATTTCTGCTTACAGACTATATTTTTCTGCTCAAAAAAAAAGGAAAAGTTGCTATGCTAACCATTTAAAAATAACACCCTAAATTAAGTACCTATATCAAATTTCAGCTCAATCGGTTGAAGATATCTGCTTCAAAATTGAGTTGCAAGATTCCACTGAACATACATAGTTATATACATACATTGCAAATTAAATAAAATCTTTGAATCAAAGACGTTTAAAGAAAAAGTTTCTCTCCTAGAATGATTTTCTTCCAACCTCTGCTTTATAATATTGGTTTAGATTTTAGGTTGAAAAAGGTTTGTGTTAAGCGCCATCTAGTCGGAAAACGATTCGATACTTTGTACCTTGACTACCTTTCATCCTATCTATATAGTCACGCCATCTGTATATTCACGTCACTAAACATGAGGGTGGTGTTAATAATGTATGCGAATGTTTTTTGTTTAAATTCAAATGAATGAAGAATCTTGCATATTCTAAAAATGAAAAATATATTTTTCCGAGGTTTTATTGAAGAAGTTATTTAAATTTCTTGGTTTTAATGGCTCTGGTGAAATTGTATATATTATGGAGTAGCGCCATCTGGATATTGTACAAATTTTGAGCTTCATTTGAGTTACGATTTGTTCTATGGGGATTGACAGTCTATTCATTTATACTGGTCTCTGGTCTAAGCAAGAAAAAAAATTTTCGAGAGAAAAAATTTTTTTTTAAGGAACATTGTCAAATGAATCTATTACACTTATCTATCACACCACATTTTTTTCCAAACGGTAAAAAAAGTCACCCTGTATAAAAGGAGAAGCTAAATCTAAATAGATAGTGATTCAAGAGGAAGGTTTTTATGTACCACATAAAGATAAATAATTAAATAATAATAGATGTTTGTGTGACTTAATTAAGGAAGGACACATTTATTTATTCATAAAATGTATAAGGAAAAAAAGGATACACGTCGTTGTCATTAAAAAAAAATAACTGTATTACACGGTTAAATTGAGAATAATCCGTTTACTCGCATATAAAAAAGGTACTAATTAAAATTTTTAGGGATAATTCTATTACGCACTAGTGTATAACGTTACGCAAGTGTTATAGCTCGGTTAAAGCTGGGTGGGCCAGCAGAGGACGATTTTTGGGGTTTTTGTAAATCGTCTGACACATAGAAAATAGTGTTAAAAATTCTGAAAAAAGATGTATATTACTTAAGGATATAGTCTAGTCAAAGTCGCATTCAGTTACAAGATCTAATGAACTTCGCTCGATAGAAAAAAATCTCAGTTACCCCTTTTTGTTTTGTTTTTTCAATATTATTACTGTACTACTTCTATTTTACAATTGTTTTTTTGTACTAAGCTAAAAATACTAAATATTTCTAAACAAATTCGCAGAGTTCACTTGATAAAATGATTTTTATAGGCACTATGTTGAAATACCTACAGAATGCACGAGCCCGGTGGCTTGGCTGGCGTGTTCAGTTGCGCGCTGGCGCTTACTAAATGCCTACTGCCTACTCACTGAGCAAGTAATCACTACGTTACCATTGTTGCAGGAATACCTGGCCTTAATGGCCCTATAAGCGATGTAATAAGGCTTACTTTACGAGCAATTGTGTTCAAAATAACTTAATGATTCAGGTCAGCCACTTAAACGAAAATTAAAAAGTCGATTAATGAAAAAAAAAAAACATACGCTACGAATTGAGAACCTCCTCCTTTTTTGAAGTCGCTTAAAAATGATAGATAACAGTAAGGCATCGGCGTCAACATTTGTACTTTACGTACGAGTAATATGCGTATGAATCAATGGTTTGTGATTTGTGAACCAATATAATATATTCCTATGTAAATTAAGCAGGCTGGCAATTTTTTACCATATTGCTGGATGTAACCACCGTTGAGAGAGCCTTAATAGTAAAAACGAATCTTTTTTGCAAACTGTATACATATTATAGGTGTAATACTTACACAGGTAAAAATAGGTATACACCCGTCCAAAGGCCATTGTTGGTCACACGGGAGTTTCCCGAATGGCCACGCGCATCCTTTGGAATTCGTTTATTACAACACTGTAAAATGATGTATTAATTATAAAATAAACAAGATGATTCCAAACAATTATAAGGAACAATTATATTTTTGTGATAAACACAATTGCATTCCACTTTGACGCACTTTTAAATTAAACTCATATATTTTTTTCCTCCATTCATTTTAAGTTAATAATTTGGTACTTTTATCTATATATATATATATATATATATATATATATATATATATATATATATATATACAGGGTGACTTTTTTTACCGTCTGGGAAAAAATGCGGTGTGATAGGTAAGTGTAATAGATTCATTTGGCAATGTTACTCAAAAAAATTTTTTTCTCTAAAAATATTTTTCTTGCTTAAACTAATATGACATTACTCAATTGTAGTCAATAATACACACTGAAATATTTGAAATAGTATTTTAAAAAGAAACAGGCTCGTAGCTTCCATTTATGCGCAATCTACCTACAACCGCCAGCTGCGCGTAGTACCGTGCGTAGTTTTCTAGATTTTGTAAATTACATTAAACATGACTATATTTAACAATTAATCTCGTGTATAACTTCGGCTCTAGATACCTTATATGTCACATTTTTTTCCAGACGGTAAAAAATAACATCCAGTATATATAAAGAGAGAAGTCCTGACCCACTGACTCATCAACGCCCAGCCTAAACCCTTGAACCTAGAAAGCTGTATTTTTTACAGCTATTGTTTTTAAGACGTAGGCTAGCACTAAGAAAGGATTTTTCGAAATTCAACCCTTAAGGGGGTGAAAAAGGGGTTGAACGTTTGTATGGAAAACCTTCATTTTTTGGTGTATCAATTCGAAACTTTGTAAAAATACTCTATGAAACAAACAACAAGAAACGTATTTCTTAATTTTTCAAAAAACACCCCATAAGGGGGTGAAAGAGGGGGATGGAGTTTGTATGGAGACGTGTTGTTTTTTACGTCTATCAACTTGAAACTTGGCACAAATACTCTTAAAAACAAATAATGAAACACGTGTTTTTGGTTTTTTCTAAAATCGTCCCCTAAAGTTGTGAAAATAGGGGTTGAGTTTGGTATGTATGGAAAGCCTACATTTTTGGGTGTATCAATTCGAAACTATGTAAAAATACTCCTCAAAACAAAAAAGAAGATACGTATTTCTGGATTTTCCAAAAAACCCCTCCTAAGGGGTTGAAACAGGGGGATGGAGTTTGTATGGAGACGTGTTGTTTTTTACGTCTATCAAGTTGAAACTTGACACAAATACTCTTAGAAATAAATGATGAGATACGTGTTTTTAGATTTTTCTAAAGTCTTCCCCTACAGATCTAAAAGTAGGGGTTGAGTTTGGAATGTATGGAAAACCTTCATTTTTTGGTGTATCAATTTGAAACTTTGTAGGAATACTTTTCATAACAAACAACAATACACGTTTTTCTGGATTTTCCAAAAAAAACCCTCTAAGGGGTTGAAACAGGGGGATGGAGTTTGTATGGAGACGTGTTGTTTTTTACGTCTATCAAGTTGAAAGTTGATAAAAATACTCTTAGAAATAAATGTTGAGATACGTGTTTTTAGATTTTTCTAAAATCGTCCTCTAAAGGCGTGAAAGTAGGGGTTGAGTTTGGTAGGTATGGAAAACCTTCATTTTTGGGTGTATGAATTCGAAACTTTGTAGGAATACTCCTCAAAACAAAAAACAAGATACGTTTTTAAGAATTTTCCAAAAAACCCCTCCTAAGGGGTTGAAACAGGGGGATGGAGTTTGTATGGAGACGTGTTGTTTTTTACGTCTATCAAGTTGAAACTTGACACAAATACTCTTAGAAATAAATGATGAGATACGTGTTTTTAGATTTTTCTAAAATCGTCCTCTAAAGGCGTGAAAGTAGGGATTGAGTTTGGTATGTATGGAAAACCTTTATTTTCTTTTTATTAGTATACTGATTTATTCTAGGCAAAAAAAAATAAAAACCTTCTGGCTACATTATTTTTATAAATTATCAAATTATCAACAAAAAAAAATTTTTTTTTGTATAAAAACCTAACTTCGGTTAGGTTTTTTTTTTTGATTTTTTTATGCAAGTATTGTCTCATACTATACTACAATCCTGCAAAGTTTCATCGACTGAGGAATTAATGTTGGGGTCTTCATACAAAAATCCGCTTCATTGCCTAGACTAATTGGGGTGTATGAGGATTTGCTCTTATTATGTGACGCGTTGTAATATTGGGTGTTTTTAATAAGAAAAATATAAGCCCGCTTCTCATTCGTGAGGCTCGGGTTCCAATCCCGGCATGTACAGTCAAGTTTTAATAAGGATCCCTAATTCTTTTTCGTCATAAATATATCATACATAATATGTTACTCAGGGATAATGTATTTATTCTAATGTTGAAAGAATTTTTTAAATCGGTTTAGTATTTTTTGAGTTTATTCGTTATTAACATACAAAAATACAAATATTGCCTCTTTTTAATATTAGTGTAGATAGATAGATAGTGTAGATTATCCTTCTTGATATATTTTCTAAACGCAAAGGAATAACAAATTCCACGCGGACGAAGTCGCGGGCATCAGCTAGTATTATAATAGGTTTGTGGTTTGGATTTTCCATTGTTCATTTGAAAGTTAAGTTTATGTATGTATTTATCAATTGCGGTTAATAGCAATGTAAAAACCCGTTACGTTAGGTTAGTTTATAAATAATTACGTCATTCAGAGTAAATCTATATATATAAAAAATGAATCCCTTTTTCCCTTGGTCACGGCATCACGCGTGAATGGCTGAACCGATTTGGCTGAAAGTTGGTGGGGAGGTAGCTTAGAACCAGGAGCCGGACATAGGATACTTTTTATTCTGATATTCCCACGGGAACGGGAACTACGCGGGTGAAACCGCGGGGCGCTGCTAGTATATAATATATTCGTATCCATGATAATACATACATAGATATACTAAATAATATGTAGTTATGTACATAATTATATAAAAATAGCAATGAATGATTTATTATTCTTAAAAATATAATAAAAGTCTTATAATATGTAATTGTATATCATAAAATAGTTTAAAATTCTGCCAATATTATTATCTAACAGACAGAGCTAAAAAAACTTTTTATCAAAAATAAACCGCCGAAAAAACTGAAAAGCTAAAATAATCTTTTTTTAAACTTTTATAACAAAGATCTTTAACTAATGTAAGTATACCTAAGTAATTCTGAGGCCGCAAAAAATGAACAATGTTCACTAAATTACCTTACACTCTGGCGCCGACTCCTCCGTTTTTTCGTCGGTTAATAACATAGAAGTCTAAAGAGTCAAAAACAGACTTCAACTTATATGGTTTACTCATGGATGTCATTGTCAAAACTGGACCAAGCGGGAAGCACCGGCTTTAAAAAAAAAAAGAATCATCCAAATCGGTTCACCCAGTCGAAAGTTCTGAGGTAACAAACATAAAAAAACATCGTGTCGAATGATCTTTTTTGAATTCGGTTGAAAAGGGAACAAGTTGTGAAAGCAAAAATTTTATGTTCACTTTCTTCGTGTCTAAAATGTCCTACACTTCTACACTTATAATATAAAGAGGATTTTATTTTTATTTTTGTAAGCTTAGTTTTAAATAGTTACAGACGAACAAATCGCGTGTTTAATCCAAATAATGTAGACGTCTAGACCACGTTTGGGTCGGTGTGGAGAGCATGTAGTCTAGACGGGCCGTGACCCTTCAGCAGAAACTGCTAGAAGCTGCTGGTTTTGACGAGACGGTTGAAGCACCCGGTGGTATATACCTATAATATAATATACTTGCCAAATTGTCAGACATCCTTTGATTAATCTTTGTTTACAAACTTATTTTTATACCGTGTGGTGAATGTCATTCGTGTAGTCTGATTAAGGACAAGTCGAGCTCGAAAGGCGCGGACTTTATTTGTATATTCCTTGTGTGACTATGGCAAACCACAGGAAGATTATTATGCTTTTAACAATATTTAATCCTATTATACAACGCGTCACAGAATATATAAAATATGATGCATTCGTACTTCAATTTTGTCTAACCAAATTTTTCAAATAAAGAGCATTAATAGTACGGTTTCTATAGGTAGCCCTAAATTCAGTTCTGCTAATTCATTTTTCGGAAAAAATTTACACATATTAAATATAGCTGTAATCGATTAAATAGTCGATACTGAACAAACTAATTTCAGGAATTGCGCTTATTCTGTTACATATCACTACATAGCATAAAACAAAGTAGCTTTTTCTGTCCCTATATCCCTATGTCCCTATGTATGCTTAATAAATCTTTAAAACTACTCAACGGATTTTGATGCGGTTTTTTTTAATAGATAGAAAAATTCAAGAGGAAGGTGTTAGTGTTAGCATTGCACCCGTGTGAAGCGGTGGCGGGTCGCTAGTTGCATATAGTATGTATTAACATGACATTTCGACAAGGAGGTGAATCGGCCGGACCTATTAATAGTTTTTAGAAATATTTTAGCTAGAGAAGCGTTTTCCTATCAAGCTCATAATACATAGCGTGTTAGTTATTTTACTTACGAATCAACGAATGTTTCATTCGTTACTTTTATTATTTTCTTAGCCTCATGGTTGACTGGCAGATAATGCGTTTAGACATTAAGTTCGCCATTTGTACATTTTCTTGGTACATCATGATAAATAAATAAAACGTAACTGGAATTGTGACAATTAGTGATTGATGATGATAGATTCTATGGTTGATCATGTCAATATTAAGATAACAACGTAATGAAGAAAATTTTACAGTCTGCGAAGCTTAAACAAATAAAATGGAACATTTGGCCTTAAACATGTGAAAACGTTGAACTGCGGCTATTGAAAATATGACGACAAGAGTTATGTAGTCATAGTAACAGCAAACTTAGAATACAAAATTAGTGCCGGAATTCTGTTTCAGTGTTTGTGATCTATGAAAAAGCTTTATTACATAATAAGTAACATTAGTAGACAACACAATAATACCATCACAGATACCATGAGGAATCTTGCTAAGATTCATAATAATTTTTGCACGTAATTTAAACAAAATTACTTAATTTGAAAATCATTGTGGTGATTTTGTGTTTATTTGTGTTGTTGTTAACTTCGCGCCCATCCGTGCTGTTAACACGGTAGTATTATGGTCATCATGTATCATTAAGCAAAACACATTGATATGTGCTGTATCATACGGCTGACGCTTTTCTTTGTCGGCGTAGTGCAGCGTGAATGTAGCGATTCGGCGCTGAATTTGTGATTGATCTGGTTAACATCTTTTCTAGTCTTATCAATAGCCATTTCACCAGAATTATCCAGAATTAACCGATGTATCGTAATTTTTTGTACCCACATACATAGTTGGATTGGTTAACTAGTATCTTCAATGAGTTTTATCAATTTAAAATTAAGGATACAAACCCAGGCAATCTCTACTAATATTATAAAGAGACAGTAACTCTGTCTGTGTTCTTGTTGCCTTTTGACAGATCACGATCCCCTTCTTAATCATGGACCCCAGGACGATACTTTTTATCAAGGGGACGCGATTCCCTCAAGTTTATGATGACGGAGTAGCCACAGATAGTAAACACTAAATCAAGCTTCAAGATAAATTGATGGTGACCTGGAAAAGGGCTAGTACTTCGTTATTTGGACTATATTATTATTGTTTAGAATTCCGTTACGTTGCAAGTATCAAGTCTACGAAGAGCTTCTTATAGGTGATGATGTGATCACCAAGGCGTTTCTTATTATTCCTCGTTGCGGTGCTGATGACCCTTCGGTGTAAAGACGGCCAGGCCGTGTTCGTTAGTTCCGCACTATTGCGGTGTAACTGGCACATTTCGGTTATCATCATGCATCCGCAACCATAGTTTAATCATTGAGTGAATTATAATCGGTGGTTTAGTGTCGTATGTGTGTGCTTGGGTAGCCTCTTGTTTAACTTCAACATTAATGGTTTAGTTAGGCGCTGTAAATTACTCATATTATGGGTCATAAATTCATAATAGGTTCTGCTTTATAGCGTAGTAGGCGATACTCTGCAAAGGGATACCCTCGTATATTATTTATCTGTTGTATTTTCCCCTTTGACTTATTTAACTAGCTGGAATATATAAATGGTTTTGACTTATAATGTATTATTTGATGCCTGTTGCACGACTAGCCGCAAGTCGCACGCGCCGCTTCCGGGCCTGAAGCAAGACGTAGGCGCAGCATGGCGCGTGGGAACCTCGCGTAGGCACCATTGCGTTCCCACGTCCCATTGTCATAGGTCGACTCGCGGCCCAGCCTTCGATACACTGCCGGCTGCGCGATGTACCTAACCCTACAGATGACATAAATTTCAAAAATAAGGTTAAATTAGAAAATAAATATCTTTGAATAAAAGTCACTTAACAAGTTTACAACTCTGTTGTTTGCTTTCAGTTTTACATAAAGTCGACTCTGTTTGTCGTGCAAACTGGAAATTATTTAAAAGTGAGTGTATTAATTGTAATTAATGGCTATCTGTGTGTGAGTATTGAAGATAATAGCATATAATATTTGAGACGTATATTAAATTAAAAACGACGCCGCCGCGTCAAGGTCGGGGTCGTTGAACCTATTTACGTGTGAGCAGCAGGGGCCATTTCGGTCGTCGCGACGTAAAATAAACAAGTCATCATGTAATAGTGACTCAGGTGGCAATTAAAATATTCATACGCCCTATATATTTTTACAGTGCACTTTCTCTATAGAAATATTTGTAATCAATCTATTGCAAAAAAACCTTCTCAGTACAGGATTTTCAAATAGCCGTTGCCTGCGCGGAACCAGTATATTCCCATTCCCGTGGGAATTTCTAAAAATCCCTTCGTAGAGCGGTTTCGTACCTACGACATATAAGGCACCTACGTAACATATTTAAAGTTTCTAGGTTTTATCGATTCGGAGTAGTACTGATACCAAAGGGTATGCATGTGCTCATGATAACAAACAAATTTCCAAAAGTAACCAATACCTGGTCTAGTAAACTCTCAAAAAAAATATGGATATAAGTTTTTTAGTTTCTAGACTAAAAAAAGCACGATTCTCCATACCGACTTCAACCCCTACTTTTGCCCCTTTAGGGAATGATTTTCGATAAATCCAAAAACACTATCTCATCACTTATTTCTGAGAATACCTATTAATGCCAAGCAGGGGCGTGCACTGGTTGATAGTACCGGTCATGCTATTAGAATTTGATTTGCTAGAATACCTATGCAACACCAGCACGCCGCCAGCGGTGTTACCCAGATGTTTATTTATAGGTAGTTTTAATAAATCGTAACTAAAATTATTTATGAGACCTTACCATACAGCTAACAGGTAATTACATCGAGGTTTCCTTGCGGGTTACTGTAGTGTAGGTACCTACTGTACCTTTCCTACTGTAATTATTTCCAAGTACCTATGCTTACACTGAATGCAGAAAGCGAAATTATTTGGGCAGCCACATCAAACATCTCAGTAAATGATTGATATTCACAAACAAGTCAGATAGTGGATATTCGAAGTGACCTCCGTTTTTGCATTCTTAGTGCAATTTCAATCGAATTGGTACCTAATCCTGGTTGCACTAAAGAAAACTGGTTAGTTTTTAAATCTTTGCACACAAACTATCACTACACGTATCACAACGTAAACTTTCCATTATTTCACTTTCGTTCGTAAAGAATTCACAATATATAAAAAAGTATTTCATCAAACTATTTCGTAACTTGTATCAAAACAAAAACAATATGGCCAAAAACATTAAGTGCAATGCCCCGAAGACAGCACAGACCAATAACCAGGAAGACAGGAAATGACAAAACGCTTTTTATTGAAAAAACAAACAAGCAATATGTAAAAAAGCACTTAGTGTAAATGAATAAATATTGCATTAGAAAAATGTTATTTTGAAATAGAGATAGTTGTTTATTTATTATTAATCTGCTTATAAACAATTAAATACATAATGAATTGATAACCCATTCTAGACTTCCGGTCTATTCGAAATGAAAGAACTTCGTCAACTAACGAACGTCGCCGAAGTCACCCGACTGTGGGCTGCTGTCTCTTTCGTTACATAGAGATGCGTATTATGCCGTACTCCTATAAATCGGGTTGGCTGAGAAAAAGCGGAGCTTATTTCCCATACAAAATTTCACGCACACTCAAAACATTTCCACACTGACGTCTAATATTTGCGTGTAGGAATAGAGAGAAAATGGCGATGAAGTAGGCTGGTGTAGTACCCGCCTACGCCGCAAACCGTATATGGCTATTTAGTGGCGGCGCTACGGGGCTAGTAGGAAGCAAAAATAGTTTGATTTAGAAACAAAAGGTGGCGTTATTAGTTGATTTGCGAATTGTTAAGAATAGTAAAGTACTGAATATATTGCATGTATTTTGGAAAAAATACCCAGGGCATGCGGCGCTTATCAGCATCTATAGACCGCACGCCCATGATGCCAAGTATCAAGCTGATAGACGTAAAAAACGACACGTCTCCATATAAACTCATACCCCTGTTTGACCCCCTGTTAGGGAGATTTTCAGAAACGCCAGAAATACGTGTCTTGTTGTTTGTTTTAAGTTTTTGTAGTTTTTTACAAAGTTTCGAATTAATTCACCAAAAAATTAAGATTTTCCATAAAAACTTCAACCCCCACTTTCACCCCCTTGGAAAATGATTTACTAAAAATCCTAGTACTAATATCTCAGTTTGTTTTGAAGAGTATTTGTGATAAGTTTCAAGTTGAAAGACCACACTACTCCATACCAACTTTAACTTCTACTTTCACTACTTTAAGGGATGATTTTCGAAAAACCCAAAAACACGTGTATCATCATTTATTTCTAAGTGTATTTGTGTCAAGTTTCAAGCTGATAGACGTAAAAAATAACACGTCTCCATACAAACTCCAACTCCCTGTTTCACCCTTTTAAAGGGTGATTTTCGAAAAATCCAGAAATACGTGTCTTGTTGTTTGTCTTGAGGAGTATTTTTACAAAGTTTCGAATTGATACACTCAAAAATGAAGGTTTTCCATACAAACTTCATCCCCCACTTTCACCCCCTTGAAGGATAATTTTCGAAAAATCCTAAAACTAATATCTCATAGTTGGTTTTGAAGAGTGTTTGTGCAGAGTTTAAAGTTAATACACGCAGAAATTACACTATTCCATACAAACTTCAAACCCCCTTTTCACCCCCTTAGGGGTGGAATTTCGAAAAATCCTTTCTTAGTGAGCATCTACATTATAAACGTAACCTACACACAGAATTTCATGTTTCTATGTTCAGCGGTTCGGGCTGGACCTTGATTTTTAGATTTAGCTTCTCCTATTATATATATAGAAGATACTTATATACTATAATACTTATTATATTAATATTATAAAGAGGAAGGATTTGTATGTTTGTATCTTTGTTGCGAATAAACTTAAAAACTACTACTACTACATGCTTGCGGCAAGGCATCATGCTGAGTTGGGACCCTTTTTGCTTCAGCAGCAAGTGTACAGATGAAATTAGAAAAAGTAGGTACCCACCTAATGATTATATTATAAACCTGTTTATGTGCTGTAAAAGTAAATAAATCTTTTATCTATCTATCTACTGGACCGATTTTAAAAATTCATTTGCAATGGCAAGCTCGAATATCCCTGAGTAACAGGCTATATTTTATTCCCGTATTCCCACGGGCACGGGAACTACCGCGGGTGAAATCGCGCATAACCGCTAGTTATAATAATCATTGTTTAAAACGTAGGTTCTAGAGATGGGTTATTTCATGAGTAGCATGAAAAAAGCGTATGAAATGAATTTTCATACTTCACAACTTTCACCGAGCCTGCTTCTTATGAGGTGTATGGAAAGTAGTGGAGTCGCAATGACTTTCAATAAGTGGACTTATAAGCCCCTACATTGAATTAAAACATTTTGATTTGACTTGACTTTGACTTGCTATGAAATCGCATATCAATGTGGATTACATTACCTACATTGAGATTTTTCATCGTGATTAAAAATCATTGCTTGTGAGATTTTATAGGTGAAATTATGTGAACAAATAAGTTATTACATACATAAAATTAAAATTAAACGAGGATATTGTAGGTTTTGTTTTTCTGGAAATAAATATTGTTCCAGAAGCTTTAATAACCGTATGTCATTCGGATAACAATAACATAAAGTTGGTGCCCCCTAATTACCCGTTTAAATTTTCTGATTGTGTTTAGTGTGTGTACTGTATTTAATAAAATGACGGTAGACAATAGTGAGGTCGATCGTTGTCAATATTTGTAATGGCTCTGACGTCTTTCGCAGGCTATCAAATAGTATTATTCTTCGGTTGGAGTATGGTAGGCTCGAAACAGATTGGATATGGATTGAAATTGGTAGCCGTTATGCGTCTCTACAGTTGTATGTCTTAACACTAATAATAATAATATATTGTGGGACACAATTCACACACGGTTATTTAGTCCCAAACTAGGCAGGGCCAACTATGGGTGCTAAACAACTGATAAACATACTTAAATAAATATTAAACGACCAGACACAAAGCCAACAAACGCGGTCATGCACACTAATGTTGGCCCTGAGCGGGGATCGAACCCGCGACTTCCGTCTCAAAAGGCAGGGTCACTACCAACTGAGCCAACAAGCCCGGCTATGTTTTAGTTTTGGGACTTATTTTTACTAAAACACTAATAGGTAAATGGGGTTCTTGTGGTCAAATTTTGGAACTCTATGTTCTATGTTCTATGTTAGGGGGTTTGGTTTCCGCACTTAGTCCTGAAGTGGACCATTGTACGTGAGCCATGGCGGCCGGTTACTCCAACCATCCTACCTCCTTCCAAAAGCAGATCAAACTTCCGAGTCTACTCAGGGCGTCCGCAAGAGATTCTGGTGTTCCGAGAATCTCCTTGCGGATCTGGGCAACGCCAACGCACTCAGGAGCACGTGCGCTACCGTCTCCTCCGCCTCCATGCACGCTCTGCATAGGGGGCTGTCTGTGATACCTAGGGTGTGTAAGTGTTTTTTCAGTGAACAGTGTCCGGTGATGGTCCCCGACACCATTCTCAGGCTGTCCCTGTCCAGGCGCAGAAGGCGCTTGGTCAGTTTCTTATTCAAGGATGGCATAGCCTACTTGGATTGCCTACATTCTGGTGTCGAGGCCCACCAAATCTCCGCTTGAGTTTGAGTGTGTTCCCTTAACCAGCTCCTGAGCTGGTTAAACGGGATGGGTACAATGGGTTCGGGTCCGATGGGCTTAGTGTCAGAACCCCTCCTGGCGAGTTCATCCGCTGCGTCGTTCCCACGTGAGCCACTGTGCCCTTTAATCCATTGTAGTGTCACTGTGTTGTAGTTTGGTACCGTAATGCGTTCTAGTGCATTATGGCACTCCAATATAAGTCTCGAGGTGATCTGGTTTTTCTTTAGGGATTGAAGGACTGAGGCACTATCTGAGAGTATGCGGATATGAGTATCCGTGACTTCTCTGGCCTCTATGGCGTGTGCTGCCTGGATAATGCTCACACATTCTGCCTGGTAGACAGTGTTGAGCATCCCTAGTGGTCTGGATATTCTGATGTTGAGATCATCTGAGTAGACTCCAACTCCTGTTCCAGTGTCGGTCTTTGATCCATCAGTGTAGATCCTTAGCTCTTTTGGACCTGGGTGATCATACAACTCCGCTGTGAGCTCCACGTTGTAGTGTTTTACAAAACAGTGTGTTTTCTGGGTTCTATCGCTCGGTGATGCCATCATCGGGTGTCGCGAGAGGGCATCCTCTTTTATGCGTGTGTGTTTGATTCTGGAGTCCTTGTTTAGGGTTCCGGACAGCTCCAGCCTTAGTGTCGCTAGGGTTGCTTCCTCCCTTACTACAAGATGTAGGGGTGGCAACCCCAGCATCCCCTGTAGGGCAGCCGTGGGTGATGTTCTCATGCTGCCGGTAATTGCTACGCAGGCAAGTCTTTGTAGCTTCTCGAGGTCCTTCTGGACTGTGCTCATGTTAGTCCTGGGCCACCACACTAAAGAGCCGTATGTAATAATTGGTCGGATAACTGTGGTGTATAGCTAGTAGGTGATTTTGGGGCTTATGCCCCAGTTCCTACCTAGTAGCCTTTTGCATTGCCATAGGGCCATGCTGGCTTTTGTAGTGATGTGTTCGGTGTGTTTTGCCCAGTTCAGCTGTTTGTCCAAAAAGATGCCCAGGTATTTGGATTCAGTTGATAGGGTTAGGGTGGATCCAAAGAAGCGCGGTAATTGTAGGGTTGCCAGCTTCCTTTTCTTTGTGAATAGAACAAGTTCGGTTTTGGTGGGATTCACTGTTATTTTGCATTCCTTGCACCAATCCTCTACTACCTTCAAGGCTTGGCGCATGAGGTTGCACAAAGTGTTTTCGTGTGTACCATTTATTATTATAGTTATGTCGTCAGCGTAGCCCACAGTGAAGTAGCCTTTATCATTTAGTCTTTTGATGAGGCTATCTACCACTAGATTCCACAGGAGTGGCGAGAGGACGCCTCCTTGTGGGCATCCCTTCGCCACAACAGCCCTCGTGGTGCTGTTCACTGTGACTTGCACGGCTCTGAGTCTGAGCATGTTTGTGATCCATCCTCGCAGGGTCGGGTCCACACCGTGCTCCTCGAGACCTGCGCTGATGCTGTCGAAGATGGTTTTGTCAAAGGCACCTTCTATATCGATAAAAACCGCTAGTGAGGAGCATTTGTGGTCTACTGCACATTCAATCTTGGAGATCACACTATGTAGTGCGGATTCTGTCGATTTTCCTGTGGAGTAGGCGTGTTGTTGTCTGTGTAGTGGGAATTCTCGAAGGGGCCCGTCCCGAATATGTCGGTCACAGAGTCTCTCCAGGGTCTTCAGTAGGAATGATGTCAGACTTATTGGTCTGTACGCCTTTGGTTGAGTGTAATCGGTTTTGCCTGGTTTGGGGATGAAAATGACTTTCACCTCTCGCCATGTAAGCGGCATGTAGTTCTGTGCTAGATAGGCTTGATAGATTACAACCAGCCATGGTGATAGGAAATCCACTCCCCATTGCAGTAAGGCAGAGAAGATGCCGTCTAGGCCTGCGGATTTATACGGCTTGAAGGTTGTAATTGCCCATTTTATTCGTTCTTCTGTTACTACGGTACGGGCTCTGGACCAGTCTTGGTCGTTGGGTATGTGTGAGGGTTCACTTGCCCATGTTCTGTCCTCAGAGAGGCTGCAGTCTGCGAAGTGTGTTTCTAGGAGAATTTTACTCGTCTCGTGGTCTGATTTAGTGTATGTGTTGTCTGGGTTTTTCAGCGAGCCAAGGGTGCGGTTATGGTCCGTAGATAGGATCTTCCTTACTCGCGCGGCCTCGCTGTTTGATTCGATGTCTTCACAGAATTTTCGCCAGGCTGCTCTACCGACTTTCCTGATTTGTTTTTTGAAGATGTATTGTATACTTTTGTAAAGCTCCTAGTCTTCTGGGAGCCTAGAGTTTTTGGCTCTGTTGAATTGCTTGCGTACCGTTTGTCTGAGTTTACTGAGTTCCGTGTTCCACCAGGAGTTTCCCTTGCTCTTGGTGTTTGGATCTATTAGTTTACAGCAGGCGTGGTATGCTTCTGTTATATATTCTGAGAGTTTTCTTATAGTGTTCTCGAGTTCTTTGGGGTCCGTTAAGTTTGAGGGTGTTGGGTGCCTGGATAGCAAGGAGGCCAGAAGGCGTTTGTAACCAGGCACGTTGGTTCGGCGCGGATTGCGTCTAGGTTCAGGTTTTTTGGTGTTGGCTGACAGTGAGAATCGAATCCACCTATGATCGGAACATGAGGGTTCGTTGGACACGTGCCAGTTGGAGATATGGGTTGTTACGCTTTCTGAAGCTAGTGTTAGGTCGATAATTGTTTGTCCGCGAGATGTCACCCAAGTGGGTTCCGAGCCGCGATTTAGGATGTTAAGGTTAGTAGAAAAAAGGTATGTGCATAGTACCTCACCTCTATGGTTGGCTTTGTTGCAACCCCAAAGCGGGTGATGGGCGTTCGAGTCCGTGCAGATGACCAGATCCAGTTCAGTCCCCTCACCTTCACAGTACCAGATCGGCCATGTCTTCCGGTGGGCAGTCCTCGGTCTCGCCTGGCATGTACACCGAGGCTCATGGGCGTAGCTAGGGGGGGGCCAGGGTGGGCCGGGCCCACCCTAGAAAGCTGTTGGCCCACCCTTGAAAAATACCCTTTCTCTTACATAAAATAACTTCATCCTCAATTACCGAAACCGAAAACCGTCTTAAGCTAAAATAATTACCTAGTCATCACTTGTGTCTATCTCGCTCGCCAACCTGCGATCCACAGATACAAATGAACAATCTGCATTTACAATACACGGATGATGATTGATTTACCTAGTTGTTGGCAATTTAAGAGCGGAGCTCTTGTCAGTGTATACCTAGCTATATTAGCGACTTAAACAAGATACTTTTGGTCAGCACACAGATAAAAGAAAAATAATAGTATAATAGGATAGGATAACTGAAATCCATACTTGATACCTATCGTAGTTGCGCATGCGCCGATAGTCGTGACCACCTTGCTATGCGGCCGGCGGATTCATGTCTGGGGGCACGGCCCCCCCTAGGAAAAATCCCTAGCTACGCCAATGCCGAGGCTAGGACGATGTCAGGTGCGTCGCCATCAGTCATGAGTCTGACGGCTGTTAAGTCTCTGGAACAGAATTGGGTAAGTGTCGTGGTAGGAATATCTTTGGGTATATAGGCACAGGTTCGTGGTTTGCCCGTGCCCTGTGTGTCGAGAATTAGCTTACCTCCGATGTTACTGAGGCCGCATATTCTGTTGTTTCTGATCCACGGCTCTTGGATCAGTGCAATGGTTCGGGGTTGCACCTCCAGCGCTCTGCGTAAGCAAGCCGTTGCAGTCTGGCTGTGCTGGAGGTTGATTTGTATGAAGTTGAGGGGGCTGGGCGTGGGTGACGGCGGCTGTGAGGCGGGGTTAGGAGGAGTCCGATCCATCGGAAAGTACTCCCCCCTCCTCCATCCCAAGCCGGTCGTCTCCCGGCGACGAGGCGAGCAGTTGTTCCGTCCACCCGGGTGATGTGGGCGGCACGCTCTGCGCATCAGCCATCGCCGTTCTGGCCATCTCCTCCTCAAGTTGTGTCATGTCCGTGGGGTCCGCTTCCGGTTGTTTCGGTGCGGGGTTTGGGTTAGTAGTCGGGGTGTTGGGGGGTTGGGTATTGGGGTAGAAACGCATGTATATCGAGCCAAGTAGGTACGATACACGTCGTTCTCGCCCCAAGACCTTTTCGACTTCGTCCGGTGGGATACCTAGGGTCAGGTAGGTCCCGTGGTTTTCACCACCGACTGAAGTCGCCCTGTACAGCGACCACCTCCCGATGTCATACCAAGTGTTCTGTCAGAACACTCTGGGGCCGCGCTATGTCTCCGTTATACCTCGGTACAAAGAGCGCTGCTCGGACACGGGTCGGTACGTCCGATTGTTTCATCACGACTAGAGTGTCGTGTGAGTTGGGGAGCTTTATTTTGGGCACATTTTGGAACAACCAGATCAGGGCCATTTCGTCCTCGCACCACATCTGTACCGTGCCATCCGCTACCCGTGGATAACCACGGAAGGCCGGGAGCGGTGTTGAGGGGTCGGTGTCCATGACGAGGTCTTCCAGGCTGAGCTTAATGTGCTCGGCCTCCTCTGTGGTCATATCACGGGATGGAGGCGGGAGGCAGATCGCTACGGCGAGCCGCGCAGGAATATCCTTTGTGGCCCGTGCGTAGGTTCGCTGCTCCCCTTGGGCGGTCTGGGTTCTTACGCGTTTGGCGTCACCCTGGAGCGTACTCGGTGAAGCCAAGTCGTCCGGGCGCATCCTCTTCGCCGTTCCCTGGCCACGTTCACTTGGGCCAGGTTGCGGTTCCGAGGTGCTTGGCGTGGTGTTGCTGGCCAATGACGCTTTGCGCAAGAAACCACCTCGCTTTCCTCGCTTCTTTTTAGGTCGGGATTGGTTTTGGGGCATACGACTTGCGTTGTTTGTCCCTGATGGTCCTGGTGCTGGAAGTGATTTTCCGCGCTGAGTTTCCCCTTCGCGTACTGGTCCCTTCCCGCGTGTTTCCGCGTCCGGCCGCTTTTCGCGCTGGGTTTCCCCTTCGCGTACTTGCGGCTGGTCGCGTACTTCCCTTTGAGCAGCCGTTTTCGCTTCGCGCTGGCTATTGCCTTCGCGAATTTTGCGCAAACGGTTGTTCAGTTCCCTTTCTCTGTTTCGGACTTTTTCGCGCTTAAATTCCAGCGAGCGTACTTCGTCCTCAGGGGTGCGGGCAGAACCACCGGGTCCAGCGTCTCTTAATCTCACTTCGATCTTCTCGCGCTGGAGTGCCAGCGCGCGAAGTTC
This sequence comes from Ethmia dodecea, assembly GCA_963855545.1. Classification (NCBI taxonomy): domain Eukaryota; kingdom Metazoa; phylum Arthropoda; class Insecta; order Lepidoptera; family Depressariidae; genus Ethmia; species Ethmia dodecea. The sequence goes on from OY979449.1 coordinate 7,851,294, forward strand.
GCCGTTGAGACTGGAGATTCGTGCGTTCTCGGTGTCGTTGTTGGGGTTGTTCGTCACGCTGTTCCTTACAATGCTCTGTTGCCAGGCACTTGTAGAGGGAACAGCGCGTGTCAGGATGGTAGGCGCAGTAATCGCAGCCATTGGGGTGTCGAGGGGCGCGGTGATCGCAGCCATGTCGGTGTCAGGTGGCGCGTTGGTCGCTGCCAGTGTTGTGGGCGCAAAAGGCGCCGCCCGCGCAGAAGGCGCGGGGCTAGAGAGCAGATAGGTGCCCCCTCCCAGAATACGAGGGGGGCTGACCGACGAGTCGGCATGGGATTCCCCGGCATTGCCGGGACCCACCTGGGTAGTTTTTTTGTCTCTCTGCTGCATTGCAACCGGGGTACAAGTTGGGGTTGGCTTTTTTGGAATCGAGGTTACCACTCCTCATGGACCGAAGGGAAAACAGGGGAAAAGGAGGGAAGGAGTTGGGCAAAGGATCATGGGAGTGAGGGTTTGGGTTACCCTACGCCTGGGATTTAGCGTTCGGGAACTTCTCTTGTCCGGGGCCACAAAAAGGGGCACTTCGGATGTGGGATCGACTACAAAAAGTCGGTCCCACAGCCGGAGCTAGGCTATCCGCAACCTGCCATCCCGACCGGTGGCATGAGAAGAAGTGCCTGGCTGTCTAGGTCCGCTCATCGCTGAACAGAGCCCAGCCCGCCGCCGGGATTTTGGAACTCTAGTTACAATTGTAAACAAAGTATCCAAAATGCGTTGTTGACTTACTAAATTCATAAATATGAAAGTTATACAGTTTTGAAAACGTTGCCAGGAACAATTCAATGTAGTGTTTATGATTACAGTCTAAGGACTGAGTACTTTTGAAGTCTTGTAACTTTTAAATTTTTAAAGATTCAATTAAGTATTTCATAATTTATGTGAGATAATAATTATGTATTGACATCTTGTGCCCTCGGGAATATTTGATGTACAACCCGGAATTGACTTTAAATATGATTCTCGGTAAAAAGGAATTACGCGCCAATTCTGAGAAACGATAGTGACGTTATCGCTTGAAAATTAATTGATTGATAAAAAGTTTATTGATTATCATATCACAATAATCTAAATATTGTATTTATTGTTGTAAGCTGTAGACAGATAAACATACATTCTTAGCTAAAAATTTGATGAGCGGCAAATAGCGAAAATTTCGCTTACTAGAATACGAGTACATACCTATCTGGCTATAAGTATCCCAAATTCCCAGCCAGTACAGTAATTTACTTGTTTATGGTGGCTAAAATAGTACCTAATATTGTCAAGATAAAGACGGCAACATTATTTTTTTAGCTTGTTTTGTTTATTCAAATATATACAGAAATGAAACAAAACCTTTACCAAATATTGCACCATAAAAACCAAAACTTATTTGCAGCAAAAATCGCTGAGTTGTGTTTCAACACCAAAATACTCATCAAATTCAATTGCACCATGAATTAATAATCAAAGCATATTAAAAGTAATACGCTCGTATTTTCGAGGGGGTCGGCAGAAGTATTCCATTCCGGAAATACACAATTTTCACCGTTGGATTTTTTGGATCCTTAAACGTGACAGGTGACCCGATGTCTTTCTTCACCATCGAGATAGTTGTAAATATACAATGTATATAAGTTACTGAAAAACTCATTGGTACATCTTACCAGGGTTCGATCGAACCCGAGGCCTTACGCATGAAAAGCGGGCTCATTTCCAACAGGGCTATCACTGCTCTATTACTACGCATCTTTAATAACTGACATCATTCGTATCTTCACCAATATGAATAGTCTGCTTACGCACCTGTTTAGTACCTACCGTAGCTCTTCACAGAGGCCAATGTTTCGAGGCGTGGAATAACCGTAGACAGTAGGCGTTCATATAAAACCCATATTTTGCGCAGACCTTGGATCAGCTTACCATGCCGGTGACTGACCGAATCGGTTAATGACACTAGTCCAGCTAAAACTCAGCCAAAATAGTGTAACATTCCTACTTCTAGATCATCTGCACAAAAAATATATAAGTACATAATTACTGTGATATAGTTTTGGTATTTTAGGGCTCCGTACCAAAATGATAAAAACAGGAACACTTTTTTTTCTGCTCTGGCTTTCTGTTTGTTACAGCTGCTTTTATCAGAAACTACAAATTCTATGAGTTTAAATGTTGAATAGTTTATAATAAATAAAGCTTCTTAAACAAATAAATACCATGCCTCCCTCCTTTATCTCCAAAGTTTGCAACGCCAAAATCTAAAATAATTAAGAGAGTCATAGAGGTTATTAAAATAATACAGGAAAAATATAAAGTAATCCGGGAATTAGCACAGTTTTTAGGATATATATTACTTGGCAACTTTTTTTAAATTTCATTAATACGCTACGTTATTTTAAGTTAATGTTCTATTTATTCTTCACTAGTTGCCATTGTGATTGACTTCATTTGATTTTGTTAGAGCAGCTAACATCAATAAATAAACGTATATTATATACTTACAATAACACAAGTAGTTTAGGAGTCTAAAGAATATCTCGTGAAAAGTGGGTATATCCGGAAATGGAATATATCTGCCTACCCCCTCTGTGATAAAATGGCGTGAGATTATATTTTAGTAACACAAGTAGTGCGTGAAGCTAAATGCGTCAACTTTTTGGATGCAAACCGTTGAGAACTTGAGGCGTTTTCCTCGGTTCGCAGAGCACAGTCCGTTGGAATATTCCCGGAATTGTTATTGCATCGAGCAATGCTCCTTGTTTACTGTTTACAATGAATGCACGCGTGCTCTTTGCGGTATGCACTCCCCTTGCGCTGTATCTTTGGTATGAATTTACTAATACCCGGAAAGGTTACTATATGACTTTTACAAATGAGAACTCTACCTTATTAGATATTATGTTTAGATGATGCGCTTTATCTAATTAAAATAATTTGGTGAGTTGTAATAATATAAGATCATTTAAATACTTTACTTTTAAATTACAGCCGAGGCGTTGGTTATTATTTGGCCTTTAATACTCTGTCATATTTATCATATTATATGTAATAATAATAACTCACTGGCCTTTCATTAACAGAGCGTGCACACAGCGCGTGTGAGTAAAATGTGAGGTCGACTGTAATGTTTACAAACACGACCTTCCGATATAATAGCTGCCGAGTATTTTCACACCGCTTCATCTCCGATATTATTCGAATGAATGAATGTCTCTACGGAAGCGATATAAAGCATTCGCGTTCACTTTTGCTGGGATGACGGTATTGTTTACAACGGCCGGAATTCGAAGAATAGTACACACGGCTTGTGTTCTATTCTTAGCGGATGATGAGCTGTGTGATGGATGGATGACGCGACCTCGCCGACGCCAGCGACGCCGGCGTTGCAACGCGTCGCCTTGGCTCGGCGCCTGCCGCGATCACGAGTCACATACCCGCTATACATTTACACTACTGCATGTGTTTAACACTTACACAACCCATACATACATTATGTTACATACGTAAATACCTTACACTCACAAGATGACGCTCACGTTTCGAGCTCATGATGTAATTTTACTGTACGCAGGATGAAAGTTATTGTTGCAGTAATTACGATATGAGATTAAAATGATTACGTAAGGTCTATATTAGGGCATCAATATTTATTTTCAGCTTTCGAACAATGTGCCGGTTTTCTTATATATTAAGTGCGTCATATGATATCTAAGCCTTTTGAGGTTTGACGGATGATCTATTTCATTTTTATCGTTGGTTGTGAAAATATTATGTATTCAAACTGATTTCAAAGAAATCGTATAGCATCGTTATAATCAAGTGCACCTCTGATTAGATGATTTATAGGTTTTTGTTGAATAGACATAATATACACATTCGCAAAGCACAAAGATACATTTTTTGTTAGTTCTGACTAACGCAATCTATGGCGTTAGATAGATGAATAATAATGAACTTTTGTATATTAATTTTATTATCCTTAAATGAATAAGTTCTACTGTCTATAAAGGTGGCAGCTGCCCTTGAGTTTGTTGCTGGTTCTTTTCGGGGTACTGCAATTGGAACCAGCAACTCGACGGTGGAAATAAAGCTCCTGTTTACATTCAGCCAAACTTCCATGGACTAGTATGAGTCCCTTGTTATAAGACTATTGACATTTGCAAGTGTTTTTTTATCTACAGAAATAAATCAATTTGAACTTTTCATTTATAATTTTACATAAAAGGAAAAAGCCCTTTCACTCTTTCAATGTTTCAAGCTATTTTTCAATTTCTCTCGACTCTTTCTGTAAAAAAATAACGTTATTCGGATATTTAGGTTATAGATTAGGTTATATCTATTTAGATTTTTAGTAATTGTATCATACTACAATATCCGAGGTATTTCAGCGTGAGCTTTTTACGTTACTGTTGTTTTGTAGATAATCATGTCACACGCTTCTTCCAGTTGCTGGCGTCATTGTTTCTCGTCAGAAAAACATTATTTATAGGATCAGGTTAAAAGCAGCATAGCCGCAGTGCAGGACAGATTTGGTCGCTGCTGGCTGTGCCCACGCCACTCGTGATTCATCACCTTGGCGGCGCAACGGTCAACATTACTCTAATTACATTACATAATTATTGCAAACCGAGCCGATGTCGATACCGCTTGTTTTGACAGTTTCCCACCCGTTACCTAAAGACGTTTTTTTCTCTTGGTTAAAAAAATCTGTAGGGGCGTTTCAAATATAGGCACTGCAATATTTCGTGACTATATATGCAAAAACCGCTTTCAAATAGTAAAAAAAACATTCTTATAGAACGTGTATTTATACATTGAAGTGTTGTAATGTTGTTGGTCATACCATGTGTCCCTCAATAATAATAAATGTATCATATTTAGATTCCTACACTTCACTGTTTCTTCATAGATATTTAATCATAACAGTTGTAGGTACCACTCATAAAGTTACTCCGTGTGTACAGTATACGGAGTTTTATAGTTGTTATATATTTTATAGTTGTTATTTTTTCTTGATATGACGCATTTTCCTTACTGGCTGACCAAGCGCAACTTCGCTGCATGTAAAAAACTTACGCACTCTTGTGAGTTAACTGCGTCAAACTAAAATGTTGTATCGTACCTCGTCTCGTAACTCTGCTATTCTAGTCATGGCAAGACATCTAAATAGGACACTCAAATTAGTTCCCGACGGAACTAGCTGAAAACTAGATATAACTTACTACTGTCACTATCAACCCGCAACAAACCACAGCAGTGCTTGGCTTTTTTCTTATTTTGCCTACAACAGTACTAATAGGGCGACTGCCAAGTCAAAGAGTTCTTTTTTGTGATCTGTCAACACGAATTTTTTTTGTGGAAACTAGAAAGACTGACCTGTGAAAATTTGCTTTATTTGTAGAATAAAAATTTAAATATCCTACTTAATATTATAAATGCAAAAGTTAGTAAGTGTATGGATGGATGTTTGTTCCTCTTTCACGCAAAAACTACAGAACGTATTTTGATGAAACTTTACAGTTATATAGCTTAAACATCAGAATAACACATAGGCTATATTTTATCCCCGTATTTCAACGGGAACTACGCGGGTGAAACCGCGGGGTGCTGCTAGTATTACATATTTTGGGATAATATTCTTAATGAATGATTACTCTCAATTTAATTTCGATATAGCCAAACACCCTGTTACACATAATACGAGTATAAGTTACTACTTATATCTTATAAACGTCTTTTTTTTATTAAAGTACGTTATCGTTTAACAAGCTAGCAAGCAATTTAGATAAATCCTTTGGAAGACAGATGGAGCAATCAATCTTTCTACAGCAAACTTCGTCGCTCGTCTTACACGCATAATTTGTCTTGCTTACATTGACATCTTACATCTATTTCTTGCATTTTTTTTTCAGTTCGCTTTGTTGATTTAGCTATAGCAAATTAAAATTACTAAACTAATACACTGAATAAATACGTTTTTGTAAATAAGTCGATATGTCAAGGAATAACGAAATTTTCTTTAGTCATAAGATGGAGCCTGTACTAGGGTGGTTTCCTTCTTGGGAATTCCAGTTATAGAATTCCGGTGGCGGGAAACCTGGATTTTAATTCCATAATAAACTTACTACAGAACCGGCGTAGACCCAAAAAGTCGGATACCTACGCTGAATCTCAGATACGCAGAATGGCAGATACGCAGAATGTCGGATACGCATAAAGTCGGATACGCAAAATGTCAGATTAGCATAATGTAGGATAAGCAGAATGTCGGATATGCAAAATGACGGAGTTTTAAAGATACTTCCCACAACACTACGATAGACGTATTTGAGTCTTGTCGATGAAATGATGATAATCCAGTAGGTATTTTGAAGAGTTCAACAGAAAAGTCAGTTACTTAGAATGATTAGCAGTATATCATCAACCCGTAACAGCCCACTGCCGAGCTAAGGGTCTTTCCTCACAAATGCCCATATTTTTTGCAAAGGCCATAATATCCCACCCGAGCCCACCGCAGTTACACCTAGTTTTAGCCGACTGCAACTAGGGATTGGCGGCATTATCATTTGTACAAACTTAGGTGTAACTTAGGTGTGTCTAAAAATAGGTGTAGCCTTTTTACTGGCTAATTACTATAGCCAATCCCTGGTGTTTAAAACTAGGATTGTTTTTATATGTATAGTAAAAAGTAAAGTTGGAAAAAAGACAAGGAAGTTAAAGTGCCTTTTATATTGGTGTAGTTTCTTTAGTCATAATATATATGACATCATACAGAAAGCCAGTACTCAAAATCTATGAAAGAGGTCATACTTCACATATTATATCAAAAAGATTCAAAGAATATCTACATAAGTAAGTAATATTACACACGGTGCTGCTCGCCAGTTATTTTTCGTGAACTTGGCTTTGACACGCTACCGCTTGTCTGATTTCTGTCTTTTCGCGAATCTGACTTTCTGCGAAACGCGAATGGTCAGATAAGCAGAATGTCAGAATTCCGACATTTTGTGTATCTGAGTTATCTGACATTCTGCGATGGTTCCCGTACTACGTTCCATATTAAACAATACATATTTGTTGAATTAATATTATGAAAAAACGAGTTTGTAAGTTTTGATAATTATCGATGCTTCCCATTGCCTTCGTAGGTTTAGGTTAAAACAAGAAAGCTAAAGTGTAGGGAATTGGTTGACCAACTGTTAAAATATAAAAGTAAGAACTGTTAGACCATTTACTACGGGTTTATTTGTGCATGTGTTCAAGCATTGTTTGTTTGCGTTTATTTCTGCGTGCTAGTCGGTGTCGAGTCCGCATTTAGCCGACACATGAGCCGGTAGCGTGCACCGTCGCAGGGACACGACACGTCGCGTCGATGCATCGCCGACGACGCGCCAACAATAGGACGTCGCGACGTTATTCTTACTCTTGTTTTAAATTCCACCGCAGACACAAAAGAATAGTTTTGACTCTTGGATGTTCGCACAGGAAACGGGTAGTAATATATTAAACACTAAGCGGTCGATTGATTGCGAAAATGTTTTGTCTTAAAGCATAAACAACCTTGAGTGTGAGACTGTGTCTTTTGTTATGACTAATGACGAACTGATACGCTTAGGAAACCTTAACAATCTTAGACAGTCTAGGAACTCGGGAAGCTTGTATTTGACGTTTGTGATAATAATAACTGGATTAAAATGTGATGGTGAAAAGGTGACCAGGTGACCTGACAATAACCTTAAATATGCAGAAAATAATAGTCTCTTTTAAGGATGTAAATAACATTTTTGTTTTTGGTTTTACCCAGTATTACAAGGTTTTTTCCTCTTTCCGATACTATACCTACCAATGATTCTTTCTATAACGATGATGATTACAGTATCTAACCATATTTTAATATGTGTGTGCCCAAAAACTGTATTTAGGTTTCAATATACGCATGAGCCTGGGAACTTACTGACAACAATCTATTTTAAAGTGACATCAAAATCATTTATTTGCACAAATAATCGGTTACAAACCATGCAAAATCATTATAAATAAACATACTCAAACTATAATAAAAAAAACTGCTAAAAAATAAAGGCATTATTATCATAGAAGTAGTCTCTTTGCGGTTAGGCTTCATGTTGTGCCACTTTGCACAAGTTTAAGTGCATTAAATTTTTTTTCGTCCCATCTATTCAAAAAGTGACGTTTTGTTCCTCAATTAAAGGAAGCAAAGTAAGTCTTTTCCGATAGAGTTTTAATAAGTGCGAATAAAAGTGTTTTGAATTTGGAATTAAAATTTTTTTTATCATTCTTAGCCAAAGAGATTATTAAAATAAGTTTGCATCTAAGGGTGGCGCCACTGTAGTTTACATCAAACTTTTGTTTAACAAAGCATTAGTTCCATTTCTCGCCGCATTAGGTTGACATGGCTGAATGGCGTTCGATGGTTGTGCCACACCACTGTTTGAAAAAAACTCGCTGTAGCAAGGCATACGCGGCTTTCGTAGCTATTTTTCACAATAAAAATTTTATTTTACGCCAAATTTTCGAATTCCAACATCGAATTGTTTGTGTATTTCATATCACTACATAGTATAAAACAAAGTCGCTTTCTCTGTCCCTATATCCCTATGTCCTTATGTCCCTTTGTATGCTTAAATCTTTAAAACTACGCAACGGATTTTGATGCGGTTTTTTTTAATAGAGAGAGTGATCTAAGAGGAAGGTTTTAGTGTTAGCATTGCACCCGTGCGAAACCGGGGCGGGTCGCTAGTTTTAAAATAAATTGAAGTAGCAGTGACTGCAGTGATAGCTTAACGCCGGAAAATATTAATAAAGAAACAAACAATATCTCACAAATATTTTTTTCTATAGAGAGGGATGAAAAGCAGAGTGTATCATTCAGTCGCAAAATTATTTTTACTTTAGGCTACGTACTTTAAACCCCTTAACTTCGTACATCATATTACATTAGAATCATTCACTATGTTCGTGATTTAAAAAAACGCTCTCCGTAAAAATATCGTTTTGCTCCCATAAGACACAATCTACTAGTAATCTGATAGGAGCACGGTAAAAAGTTTTTATGTTTGAAATATTGTGGAAAATATCAGAGAGTAGGTAGATGTTTTTCTCGGGCGTGTCAAGTTGCATCGCGTGGCGGTGGGCGGCGACTCAATGAAAATATAAATAAAGCAGGCAGACTGCCCGACCCGCTGATCTGTTTTCCATTTTACGAACTGTGACCAGCAGGACGCCTAGGACAATTTTTACTTGTACCTTTTCATTCATCTCGAATTAGATAGCGTTTCTTAATATATTAAGGCCTTGTATCACAGAATCCTTCACTTTCGTCATCTACGTTTTTAATTATCTTTGGAAATGAGATATGACGCCTTCTGATGGTCTTATGTTAGTTGTAAACATACCTCATAGCATGATGATTCACATTTTAAATTTTATTACGTTTTACGTTTCGTTGGTATGCAAATACATGACATCTCACGTGTAGATACAAAAGTTGGTAAGGATTCATAACACACAGTGAATTTAGAGAAACTCATTTCATTTGAAGGCAACAGTGGAGAGGTAGGACTACATATTTTCTTTTTTAAGTTATTGAAGGAGGTGTAGAAAAACATATAAAGTTGACACTGATAGAATTGCGATTGTAAGATACGCTAAAGTTTTACTTACATTACTAGTGATTTACTTACTACATAGTCATTTATTAATTACTAGTAATTATTATCTTTATTACTTTTATTTATTACATTTATTCAGACCAAATATATTTCGCATTGAATATTACGAAATTATGTGAACTTATAAATTTTACAAGTTAAGTAATACAGCATCTCGTTTGTACATCAATGCTTAAGATGACACAAGATTAAGTAAAAAATAATTACTTCAAATTCATCGATACATCAAATTTCGTGTCTGTCAATAAGAAATGTACGCAGTATATTACTCGACTTTCGTGGCGCCGAGGTCGAAGTCCACCCAAGCGAACTGTGATTCCAAATTGGTGTCATGTCACTAAACAATAAGATCAACTGACCTATACAGGGTGTATTTTTCAAGTGGGCGTGGATGGCTATATCAGAAAGTATGAGGAATAGCGAAAAGTACTCAAAGGAGTCTCGGGCCCGATTTTGATGAAAACTAAAGCTGCATCTTTGGATTTTTTAAAAATCAATATTCCTAGCCAGGAATCGAACACGTTGATTTTAGAAAAAAAAACAGAAAATCTAAATTATTTGCGCCAAGGTACAGATAATGCAGGTATGAATTAAAGCATTACTTTAAAATGTGAATCAGTTTATTAAAATCTAACATTTTCCATAACTTTGCCGTATGGAAAGAATCCCAGAATAAGATAATATTAGCGACACTATCGAATGGTGTAATAATACGGGGTGTGTGTTTTTTTTCAAAATCAACGTGTTCGATTCCTGGCTAGGAATATTGATTTTTCAAAAATCCAAAGATGCAGCTTTATTTTTCATCAAAATCGGGCTCGAGACCCTTTTAGTACATACTTTTCGCTCTTCCTTATAGTTTCTGATTTAGCCATCCACGCCCACTTGAAAAATACACCCTGTATAGGAAAATTGCAATATCAACAGACTGCCGGGCGTCTATACGTATATCTCATAATTTAGGTTATGCAATTACTTAAATGAACGATTAATTAATGTTTCTAATTTAATTATTTTACCTAATATGACATAACCAAAAACGGGTGTGATTCTAAATAGAATTGCCTTTATCTATATATATAAAAATGAATCCCTTTTTCCCTTGGTCACGGCATCACGCGTTAATGGCTGAACCGATTTGGCTGAAAGTTGGTGGGGAGGTAGCTTAGAACCAGGAGACGGACATAGGATACTTTTTATTCCGATATTCCCACGGGAACGGGAACTACGCGGGTGAAACCGCGGGGCGCTGCTAGTAAATAATAATAATTTACATTCTGAGACATGTGTAAATAATAGACCCGGTCCGGCGATGAGCTCACCACCTATCACTTTTAGGGGTCCAATATATCTCGTGAAATGTGGGTATATCCAGTAATGGAATACCTCTGCCTACCCCCTCGGGGATAAAAGGAGTGAGATTTTTATAATAATAAATAAATTGGGGAACACAATTTACACACGCTTATGCAGTCCCAAACTATGCAGAGCCTGTACCTACTATGCATACTTAAATAAAATAAATAAATAATAATGTCACATGTGACATTATTATTGTAGGCAGAGGTCTTCCATTTATAGATATACCTACTTTTCACGAGATATTCTTTGGACCCCTAAACTATACTTAAATAAATAATAAATACCCAGACACGAAGCCAACAGACATGTTCATGCACACAGTTAATGTTGGCCCCGAGCGAGGATCAAGTCCGCGACCTCCGACTTAGAAGGCAGGATCACTACCAACTGAGCCAACAGGCCCGTCATAGAATTATACTCCAACGTCAAATATAATTAATTTGTCTGTCGTATATTGAAAATGAAAAATAAGCATGTACCATTTATTATCGTAGTAGAACACGCGCACTCACTGGAGAAAATAGAATGATTGTAGATCATCCACGTGCCACTGTGACACGTTCATAATCTTTGTTTTCGTTCGAGTTCACATGAATTATGGAAAATTTCATTGGTTTTTGTGTTCACCATTATTGTAACTGGCACTGATAAGGAGTGCATTGTAGCGTACGTACACCACGTGTAACTGAGTAGCACGCGCCAATACGTTTCTTACTTTCTTTGCTAAAGTGAACTAAACGAAACCATTCTGCATGCTGGGTACGCTAAGTATAATAAGGATAGGTCTTTAATCGTTATACCATTTCCAAAGAATTGATGTAGTTTTATAAAACTATGGATAATCGATTTTTTTTGTGGAAATGCACCTACCGTCTTGCACTCTCTTATCGCCATACACGTGCTCTAAGTTTACTATGGTATAGTAGTAGTAGTCATACGTAAATGTGAAAAAAGCGTGCGTATGGTTTTTTCCCACCGCCCGTGTGGGAAGTAGTAAAAGTTGTATATTAATTCAATTTATATACCGTTACGAACCAACTAATCACATTCATTCGCTATTTAATAATAAGTCATAAGATGTGGGCGGTTCATTGAAAATCAAAGCTGGATTATTAAATACTTATTGTATTTGAGCGACCCGTATAATGTCCAATTGCCGACTCCAATCTCGTGTTTCTACGACCCGTATCCCTAATAAGCAATAACATAGACAAAGTCAACATAATAAACTCACTCGTCCCCAGTAAAGTGAGTTTTAAAACTGGTTTTTATAAAATTACATATAGGATTGGCCAGTGAAAGTAATGAGTTGTTCGAGTCTGTGCTGTCGTTGCTCTAAGATGCATTTAAATATAAAACCGTTTGATACACCGGATGTAGGTACTCCGAGGTGGGTTCACCCAAGGTGAGCAGACGGCGAGGCGACGAGACGCGCGACGACCTCTGTGCTCAACTTACTGGTTTTTTTAAAATAAATCATTTTATCTTTTATGTTCTCTACAGTAATTCAATATCGTCTGGCCAGACAATACGTCGCTGATCTTTTAGATCCAGTTGGCACTTAATGGAAGCTATAGCAAAAAAATGATTTTGACATTTAACCGAGTTCAAATGCTGTCAAAGAAATTTAAAGTTTTATAGAAGGTACTTACGTACAATGGGTATAAAAGATCATACAACTTTTATTTGTTGATTTAATCTCGGGATAAGATAGCGGGAAAGTAACAAATTAATCTAAATTTTAGGTTAAAAGTTAAGTAGGTTCCCCACCAAAATAGTAAAAGGTACGTTTCACCACTACCACTGTAAACGGTACCACTTTAAATAGAACTCCTATTTAATTGAAATAAGATTCAAAACCAATGAAAAATTTTAAAAGGTATGCCTGGCTAGGATTTTGAAAGAGAATAGTTTTCGACTTGTTACAAAGTTTTCAAGGCAATGAAAACGATGTCTCTAACACATCTTTCATAAGGAAATCTGCAAATACTTAATATCCTCTGATATCCTTTATTAATAATATTCTGTAATCATAAATTTATATTTGGTGTTCCCAAAAAAATGTTTTTCTACTTACTAATACTTAGCTATATTACCTACTTATATTATTCCTTCCAAGGTTTGCTACCCTTAGTTTTGAGTCCGTCCGTCCAGCATTTGGCCGGTTTACTTTATTTATGAATTAAATTCCAAATTCCCGTATCTAAAGGGTGCCAACGGAACCCTATTACTAAGCTTCCGTAAGCTGCCCGTCCGTATGTTTGTCTGTCAGTGGGCTGTATCTTGTGAACCATAATAGGTAGACAATTGAAATTTTTCGCAGAATGTGTATTTCTATTGCCGCTATAACAACTGACTATCAAATACAGTTGTTAGTTAACAACTATCTGATAGAAGATAGAAAAGATTATAAAAGACTTGTTGTTTTTGTCAACAATAATGTGTACAAAACATTTGTATCAATATTTAAACACAACATCGGTTGTAATAGTTTCCGATCGCGATTCTATTTGAAATTAAGCAAACGATTTGTATTGATTACTTTCAGATGTGTATAAATTTATTATTTCATCCCGGTCTTACTCAGTGTGTTTGACAAAGATTAATTGACCGAAAAACGAGCTATAGAGTACCAATAAATAGAAAATATAGCTCTTATAGCCCTTATCCTCCGTAGATAATATTATAGCTCACGCTAAACTCACTGTACCCAGCTCCCCAGTCCGGGCACGCCGAAATAAGCGGATGTCACGCCGACATAGGGAGGAATAATTGCTTCATGCCATGAATTTTATTGCTTTATTACAGTATTACATACCTCGTTAAGATTTTTGTTCCGATTTATAGACCCACTGTAATATTACGCAGTGCGAAATAATGTTCAATGGGTCAACCTACTAAAACTTTACGTGTACAAAATACGTAGGTATAGTTTTGCCATATCCGTCTGACCGTCCGTTTGCCAGTCATTTTTTTCAATGGCGATTAGAATTTTTTAAATTCGCAGTGAAGAAAAATTAAGCATTATAAATAAAAATAAGCATTAATAAAAATTCAATTAAGCATTATACATCTTATTTGTGCTTTGTTCGGTATTCAAAAGATTCGCGATTATTAGTCATAATGACTGACATTAAATGAAACCAAATGAAAATAAGCCTATAAAAATAAATGCTCGCCAGTATTTTTCTCAAGGTTTGGTTTTATTAAATCAGTTTATTTTGTAGAAGGACAGGTGTGCCAGACGGTCGTGTCCCGCCAGACGCAAGGAGGCCGGGGAAAAGGGCGAAGTTAAAATGTTTTAGGAGGGTACAGGGCGCCCGCCACGCCGCCAGGGTTAACGCTCGCTGCTACCCTCCCTGCTAACGCAGACCGTTTGGTGTTAACGTTCGGAGGGTACCGCACCGCAAGTGACTGACACTAAACATTATGGTATTAACTTGGATTAACCTGTTCATCGTTGGTCTAATCTTATGGCATAATCTTCTTCAGAATTAGTTTAATTCGATATACGGGCAAGGAACCGGCAGTTTCAAAATTTGAGGTTGGACAAAACACATGTTTTTATCTCGTTCGGATGAATATGTACAGATACATATTGGAGATATGATGCAGATTGCAACCAATAATTGCAACGTCATACGTTATTAAATTATATGTAGACTGAAGATTATTTCTTATGTAGTATATTCTATTCTGTTTTTAATAATCTGACTATAATCCTGTTGTTAAGAATATGTATTTATTGACTGCTGCATATCAGAAAGTAAGAACGTACCTAATGTTTTTTTTAATAAATAAGCATTGTGATTTAATTCAATTCATTAAATTGCCGATCATATAATTGATAGCACTTACTCAATAATTTTTACATTCATAAAACTTATTTGTATTTCGTTATTCTAATTACAGAGAATACCACGAGATAGTATGTACTTGTAGTGGAACAGCTTGATAAAGTGTCGCGTCTAGAAATGACAACATAAACAATTCCAACCCACTAATATTATTAGCATCCCCGCGTAGTTCAAGATATTTTTGCATGAAGGCTACAAACAATCGGAGGTCATCGAAAGTAAATGATTTTGTATTAAATCTCGAAAGCGGTTCACGAACCTTGCAGAACCTCGCGGGCTCAAAGGGCGCGGGCCGGAGGACGCGTCATTCGCTCTCTAGACACCCCTCTTGACCTCGCCCTCCCCCTGTGCAAACATCTCACCCGAAGCGAGGCTCATTCGCTGCCATCCTGCCCTAAAAAGTACTTACGAATAAAATATCTAATTTTTAGGGTCCCGTGCACTAAGGACAGGACCTAAAGAGCCCAAGTTGTATGATTGTCTGTCCTACATTTAAGGAACTATTGTAGATTGAAGTTCGCAGTTCGCAGAAGGTATAGGTAAGAAGGAAGGATATACTCGTTATAAAAAGACTTTAAAAAACGTGTCGCCAAGGAACGTGATTTTAACAACGTTTTTTTTGCTCTGCTCTAGTTATCGTAAAAACTGCAATGCATTTTAGACATTGCAAGCATCGAAATTAGTGTAATTGATGATCGATAGAACGATCATTATGCACACACAACAGCTTTTGATAAAATTTAGTATTCACATAGGTACAGATTTGCATTTTAAGTTCATCTGCATAGTTGTATTCCCTGTCAAAACTCAATTTCACTCATTTTTTTAAATAATACGGCCACTTACCGGCAGATGGCGTGGTATTAGAACGAGCGAAATTCGGTCTCCCAGGTACTATAGTCTAGGCAATAAAGGTAGTGGACCCCAACATTAATTCCTCAGTCGATGAAACTTTGCAGGATTGTAGTATAGTATGAGACAATACTTGCAGATGAAAATCCAAAAAAAAAACCTAACCGAAGTTAGGTTTTTATACTAAAAAAAATTTTTTTTTTGGTTGATAATTTGATAATTTCTGAAAATAATGTAGCCAGACGGTTTTTATTTATGATTTTCCTATTGTAAGTCCACAGCGACTATTAAATGACATTCCAGTTAAAAAAATGAACTGAGAAATTTTCCCGTGCAAGGTACATTTTACGTCTGAGTTTTATCGTTTCTACCAGGAGATTTTTTTGGATATTTCGCATATAGCTTTCTTAACACTCATGAATATTGCTGGCGAAGAAAATTTTCACTGCGCATTTTTCCCAACAAAGATATCAAATAAATAAATATTTCAGTAAAAATACCTAACTTCGGTTAGGTTTTTTTTTTTTGATTTTTTTATGCAAGTATTGTCTCATACTATATACTACAATCCTGCAAAGTTTTATCGACTGAGGAATTAATGTTGGGGTCTTCATACAAAAATCCGCTTCATTGCCTGGACTACTATATCGTGTTCATATGTAGTCTATCTTTATGAACACGCTTAACCTCTTAAGCCAAGAAAATGAGACACAATAGATTTTTAATTGTTGCAACCATACGGTGCTTGACTGATTAATACATTTCTACCCAACTGCATCAGAAGGAGGTCCTTAGTTTTCGGGCATAGCTGTCGCACGTAAAAGAATTATTTTGGAGCATCCTTTCGCCTGAAGGAGTTAGATTCGTTTTCATCTCAAATAACAATATTTGAGATGAAAACGAATCTAACTTCTTTAGGCGAAAGGATGCTCCAAAAAAACTGCACTAAAATTAAAATGAGGCCTATGTTGTCATAATTTTAATTTTTTTGTAGTGCATTTTATACCCGTTTTATACTTATTAATGTACCTTAGATTACGACAAAGATAAGTAGAAATTACTAATAATTACAGAACTAAATTGAATCTCAACAACCAATTCGCGGTCATCGCCTCTTTCGTGATCACAAAAACATCCTAAGCACCTGAAGGTTTTTAATGAAATAACAAAGTATGTAGTGCATACGCGAAAACAACATTTTTACTCTTGTTATATAACTTAATTTCTTAACACTAACAGTTTATAGTAACAGTCGTAGCAAAACGACTCTACAAAATGTCAATTCCGCCCTTATTAGTCCGGCCAGACAGACATTATTTTTTAGTTGTCTTCAAACATGCGTACTTATCGTCGTCGTCGCTGTCGTGAAAGGCTAAAATAAACCGTCTGCGAGATGTCTCGGTATCCACCGACGGAAATGTAAAAGCTACTCGAGACGTGACGCGATTTTATTCTACACACATACGTGGTGCACTGGAGCAAAATTTATTAGACCGTTTCGGTATCTCAAAAAAAGTGTTTCGTGTTCAATAACATACCTACTTGGATCGAAGTGGCCTGCAAATGATATCAATTTTTAAAAAAGAAATTAAAAAATATTTTGAAATTTACGTGAAAATTTGGATTCCGGTTTGGACGTTTGTTTAAAAAATGTTTGTGTCGTATGTCTTACATAAACAATACCAATCAATCCGCGTTTAAGCGTTCGCAGGAAACAATAGGTTGATCTATTGCAACCATATTGCAACAGATCGCAAGTGGTAGGCTGCTGCTTGATAGGCTATTAAATAATAGTACCTATTCGTGCAGATACAATATAATGTATTGTGGTCGTCGGCTCGTGGAGCACTGCTGGAACCTGACTGGATTTAAGATACTATGATAGTTTACTTTAACAATTGAACATTTCACGTTTAAGTACACGTAACAATGAAACGTGTTCAAATGTCAGTATTTTTATTCACGCTGAAATCATAAGCCTTTTTTTGTTCATTTCAAAAAATTTCGCGATAATATTTATGAAAATGAGACACAATAGATTTTTAATTGTTGTAACCATACGGTGCTTGACTGATTAATACATTTCTACCCAACTGCATCTGAAGGAGGTCCTTAGTTTTCGGGCATAGCTGTCGCACGTAAAAGAATTATTTTGGAGCATCCATTCGCCTAAAGAAGTTAGATATGCTATTAGATTTTACTCGCACCGAATATAGGTTGTGCCCGCAATCGTGATTCTGTGCCTAATATGTGCATGGAGTGGGAAGGCGCCAGGGCCGTATATCGTGAATGAGCGCGGACAATGCGGCCGCGTGCGCCCGCGCCCGGCCGGTGATTCACACGGACCACCCATACTTTGAGTTGCGCTTCGCAAACTTCCCTATTATTCATTGCCTTTAATAAGAAATGCTAACTGCATACGATTCATAATAGGATGTTTAAACTAGATCACTTCACTTATTCACCTACATTATTTCTAATCAAAATTTTAGACGTTAAAAAGTAAAAAACCGACTTCAACTTATATGGTTTTCTCAAGAACGCCATTGTCAGAACTGAACCAAATTGACCACACAGGAAAAGACCACACGGGAAGCACTAGCTTTCAAATAAAAAAGAATAATCAAAATCGGTTCACCCAGTCGAAAGTTCTGAGGTAACAAACATAAAAAAACATGCAAACGAATTGATAACCTCCTCCTTTTTTGAAGTCGGTTGAAAATACAAAACTGCTTTTATTTCTTTTTTTTTATTAGCAATAAAAATACTACAAAGTTCTTCATCAGATTTTCACAAATCGTATATGGGACCAATCTTGACGTTACTCGATCAAACAAAAAAAAATCGAAATCGGTTCAGATTTGAGGGAGTTGTATAATATCCCAAGTATATTTTAATATAATATCCTAAGTCTCTTTTAAGAATATCTTTAACTAGCTGTTCCGCACGGTTTCACCCTCGTAGTTCCGTAGTGTAAGAACACAGCATCAATAGCAATATCTACACTAATATTATAAAGAGGAAAGATTTGATGTTTTGTATGTTTGTAACGAATAAACTCAAATACTACTGGACTGATTTTAAAATTAGCTAAAATAAAAAAAATAGCATTAAAAATAAATCTAAATTATTTTTTGACATTGAATGACGTTCAATTTGCTGAATATAATAATACTGACTTGCTAACTAACTATATTATTTAGGCTACGTTTCCTCTAGGGCCCGTTCCTTCTTTCCCCTTGTACGAGTATATTACACTAGTTGTTCCGAGCCGCCGAGCCGTTTCATCCGCGTAGTTTCCGTTCCCGTGGTAATAATATATATCCTATGTTACTAAGTGATGATGTGGCTTTACAATGTTGAAAGAATTTTTAAAATCGATCCAGTAGTTTTTGAGTTTATTCGTAATAAACATACAAAAATACAAATCTTCCTCTTTATAATATTAGTATAGACTAACGGTTCTGCGCCGTTTTACCCTCGTAGTTCCCGTTCCCGTGGGAATACGGTAATAAAATATAACCTATGTTAGTCAGGGATATTCTAGCTTTCCATTGGTGAAAGATTTTTTAAAATCGGTCCAGTAATTTTTTGAGTTTATTTGTAACAAATATACAAAAATACAAATTCCTCTTTATACTATGTATTAGTATAGAAGTATAGATTCTACAGTATAGATTATAAGTGTAGATTAATAATTAGTTTTATAATTTTCAGACTTTCCAATGGATGTTATTTGCAAGTTTTGCAATATTATGTACTACAGTGTATTATGTTATGTAGTATAGTGGCTACAGTTAGTGTGATAATATTGACAAAACGTGATGCATTGGTAGGTCTGGTTTATCAATATTTACACATCAACAGAAATGAGGAAACTCTGCAATGAAATGTATAGGTAAGTGTTTTCTGACAACATTTCAAAACCAACCAAAAAAAAAATCACGTATTCATAACTTCAGTTATTGAAATATCAATAAACCATTGTAAATTCAATAACCACTGCTTATCATTTTTAGATGAAAGATAAAATTAAAAAATTAAAAACGTATCGAATTGAAAATAAACGTCATTGCTGGGTATATTTAAAGTATGAGCATGACATACTGAGAGAAAACAAGAATGTGAAACGTAGCCTAGTCAGTAAATAATTATGATGAGCTCTCTCGATCTACTCAACGAACATTCTTGTTTTGATGGAGTAGCGATGCGAGAGCCTCAAGAGTGCGGGTGAATGACTGGGTCTATAACCTGAGTCTCTCGCGGTGACGCATCCCAATGCCCGACGCTCCTGCCTCGTCCTTGTATGTACCCATTATAGATAGGAGGATAACGTTTTTGCTTTCTATATTTAGTCGCATTAAACTGAACTTATACTTAACTATAAACGTAGGCTTATAGTTAGGCATGTCTATATGCGTAATAAATGTTGTGTTTTTGACTAAATTAATCCGATCCGCTTAGTGGTTTGGAATTAAAATATGAACCGATTAAGCAGCGAGTGCTGAATGATTAAAATTAGTTCAATAAAAAATAAATATATATTTAATTATATTAGCTTCATTATATACACTTAATATAATTAGTAGCAATACTGTTTCGCATTACATTGCATAAAAAGACCATAAAACCGTTTAACCAAATGCCTACCTCCGAGTTAGTAGGTATACACCTCACAAAGTTCAACAGACGGATACATCCACATTCTTCATAAGCCAGTCTTGAGGAGGAACTGGAGACGGGAGTGGTCGGCGAGACTTGGTATGTCCGGAATGCAGCCGTCTCGCAGGCGATGCAAGTGTGCAACTTCGGCAAACGACCCGAACCGCCGCCGCGGCGCCGCCGCGTCGACAGACTTGCATTCCCCATGCTTGATTCACAACGTGGCTTGCTCAGCCAGAGCAGAGCACGCATAGAGGCAGTGGCGACGCGGCCTAAGGGAGACGCTCATTTTCCGGCTGGCTGTGGCTTCTGAGTCGCAGGCTCTATAATAAAAAATCATAGAATAAAATAAAAAAACTAATACTATTGACTCAAAAATATTAAAGTGGAGTACGTTGCTAAAAAACTATATTTGTATGGAGATAAATTTTTATTCGACTTACAATTAGTAATTATTTCGATTACTTATGGATTAGAACACCTACTCTACAATACTGTAACTTTTTCCCGCCTGTATAGCAATCTGTAAGAAAAAAACCTCACGTAACTTGTTTTTTTATTTTCGCTGTAACGTTTGACGATGGACCGCATGGGTCAATGACGCGCCTTTTGGCGCCAAATGAGCGCGGGAGAACGCTGGACTCTAGTATGTATCATCCTATCATCACTACGGCTTCTGGTTGGCATCTGAACCAGATATACATTACGTACCCATTTCGTACTCCGGGTACGAAATAGTCTTGGATTTCGTACCCTCCAGGTTTAGGAGATATATATAGGGGAGGTTTGGTGGTTCTGCCAGAATGACGTCTTTCTAGCAGCGCCACCACTGTATCTCCGAAAGTATAAATTATTTCTGCATTTGGGCAACACGACGATTTCGTAATTTTAGAGGGAGTAGAACCCATACTCAATTCCCCGTTAAACTAAAAATATACAGGCACATTGGTGGAGCTGCCAGAAGGACGACTTTACAGCAGCACCACCACCTGTGTCTCCCTAAAAAAGGACATAGTATATGACTACACTAACATGTAGTACTCGTGAGTACGTTAGGTACGTAGTGATTTTGTTTCAGTTTGCAAGCTACCTGGAAAGATACAGACCCGAACAAGTATTTGAGGTTATATGACCATATCTTTGAAAGTAGATACATCATATTTCTAAAATATGTTTGCAGCCACGAAATCAGCATTTTATAAAGATGCCCCGGTACGAGATACTTTCAAAGTATATTATCCAATAGATACCGCAGCTAGGATGACGTCGAATTATGAGTTTTCCTAGTTATTTGATATCTAGTGGATAATTTACCTTCGCAAGAAGCTAAAATTACTTAGTTTTTATTTATTTATTTTATATTCATAGGAAAATCAACAGCACATTTACAGATAAAGGTAGTTGTAGGTAGTACATTAATTAAAAAATACCCTTCTGGTGCAGTCGTGTAAACAAATAATTATCTCTTAGATACTTACTAACTGAAACCAATTCCCTAAATTCTAAGTTTGTTATATTCAATTATTTTGAAATATCAAATTAAATTGTTATTATAGTATTTTTTTTAGATAAAAATAATACTAAATAATCTATACTTTTATACGTATACTAATAAAGAGGAAAGATTTGTTATTTCGTATGTTTGTTATGAATAAACTGAAAAACTACTGTACCGATTTTAAAAATTCTTTCACCAATGGAAAGCTAGAAGATCCCTGAGTAACATAGGCTATATTTTATTCCCGTATTCCCAGGGGAACGGGAGCTACGCGGGTGAAACCGCACAAAACCGCTAGTTATCTATAAGTAATACAAAAAACCTAAATCCAACACGTATGTGTGATTAAATAAATAATAGCCAATAATTATGGTTGGACGCTAAATGTTGTTTAGTATTTGCAAGAGCTTGTGTAATGCGCACAAAATCTTGGTTCTACGAACGAGTCATGGACCTTCAAAGTTGCCTCGCATAAAACGAGGTTTGTCATTGTTTCAAGGTTACCACGGGTTGAAGAATTTCCACGACAAGTTTAAAGATGTTTTCTTTACCTGCTATATCTAAGTGAAGATAAATGGATTAAAATTATTTGGGAAGTTCTTGTTAGACCATACTACATAACTGGCACCTACTGGTGTCTGTAACTACATACCTGGTACAAAAATATCTATATTGAGGATTGTGAAGGTATTAATAAAAAAATGCATTTATAACAAAATATATATATACAGTGTGAGTCTCCATAAAGTGCACATAATATGAAAATGGGTGAAACTAGACACATTTTTATCGACGGAAAAAATGATAAAAAAAAATCTGATAATTAAGAAAATATCAAAGAAATTTGATAATTAATTAAAAAAACACGAATAAAAATACAGATTTTCCTCAAAAAGTCCCTTTTTATTATTTCTTAGTACCGTTTTTTGGGTTTTATTTTATTAGTATCTTCTGTTATTTGACATCATAACTGTTTTTATTTTATCACAATATACTTCTTAGTTAAAAAGTTATAACGTTTTATTTACATAAAGTCAACAGTACGTAATCAAAAGAAAAAATATTTATAAAAATAAACAAATTAAATCTCAGATTTTTTTAAAAAAATTCCGTCGATAAAAATGTGTCTAATTTCACCCATTTTCATATGTGCACTTTATGGAGACTCACACTGTATATCTATATGCATATATAAAATGATAAACTGACTGACTGATTGGTGATGTATCAATCAACGCACAGCCTAAACCACTTGGTCTAGAGGCTTGAAATTTTGCACATAGATACTCGTAGCTTATACAGTGTAGGCATCCACTAAGAAAGGATTTTGCAAAATTCAACCCCTGAGGGGGTGAAATAAACGTCGGCGAGCGAAGCCGCGGGTAAAAGCTAGTCCACTAATTGTCTTGATTAAAACCACAGGTTACGAAAAATTCCAGGACTTGCTATATTTTTTATTGCTTTGTGTGTTAGCAACCGGCCGGTGCCTTGGCCGGCCACTCAAAGACCGAAACGCGAACTCCATCGCAAGTTAACGAGTGGTATCTTACAGCCAAAGGTATGCCAATTAGAAGTGTATCAAGCTTTTTGCCGTTCGCTCCGCAGTTCAACGGCCAGACACAGACACTGGGGATTGTAGATTTTTTTCTTGATCGTATTATTTGCGCCGAATATTATGTTCATATTAAATGCTCCAGACG
The DNA here is from genome assembly GCA_963855545.1 of Ethmia dodecea. Classification (NCBI taxonomy): domain Eukaryota; kingdom Metazoa; phylum Arthropoda; class Insecta; order Lepidoptera; family Depressariidae; genus Ethmia; species Ethmia dodecea. Next base: position 7,874,935 of record OY979449.1, read on the forward strand.
CCGCCAACACACTAAAATAATTAAATAAAATATCACAATATAGGTATTCAATACTTAATATGTAAGTTTTGTATGAGTATGGATGATATGGCTGTATGGATGTTTGTTGCACTTTCATGCCAAATCTACTGAACGGATTTTGATGAAACTTTACAGTTATAATCCCCGTATTCCCACGGGAACCGGAACTACCCAGGTGAAACCGCTGGACGCTGCTAGTATATACTCGTAACTCGTAATATACTCGTACAATAAACAAAAATTTTGCTTTTAAATTTGCATTCTTTTGTTTATAACTTATGTAGATATTTTATTATTCGACTTTTGAAAGGGTGTAATTTTAACCTACCAGAGTAAATGGATATACTTATCGAATATTATACAAAGTGCCAAATTATACAAAGTCCTTCCAGCGTCCTACTTCTCGGTTTGCAGTTTTTAATGCAACGATCATTGGCGTCGTGGCCGGCGTGCGCGCGTCGAGCAAGTCGGTCGGGCCAAGTTGAATGCATTGGCGGGTATCTCATCTTTCGTGGAATTTGCACCCACACATAACTGCATTTTACACTCGCTACCCTTGTTGTTTTTATACAAGCTTGGTTTGGACTTTGAAGCCAGCCGCCTTATTCTTAATTTCAGATGTGTAGGCAGGGAGTCTCAGATGTGAGTTCTTTAGTGCATTGCGAAGAAAACTGGCCTTTGAAAGTTTTTAAGGCTTTATAAGCTTTGAGGATACATAGGAGTATATACTCGACATAACTGTATTTTTTGTGCACTTAATTTCTATTATGAACTTTTTTGTAGGTAATTTTATTAAACATCAAGAGGAGATATTGATTTGCAATACATTGCGGCTTTCACGTGAAACCACCGGGTTCCCGCGGACACACGATAACAATACTTAGGCTATTATCTAGCAGATTTGTTACGAGTCCCGATATGGAAAGAAGAGAAGATATTGAAAGGGATGCTGCAATCTCTATCACTAAACTAAGAGCTGCAAAAAATTATAAAAATCAGTAGTGTTAACCTCTACAATTTACACACTGTAGTCCCAAACTAAGCAGAGCATGCATTAGGGTCTAAACAAAATTAAATGATTAAGATACTTAAATACATATCAATACGACACGAAATCTGCTAACATTGTTCTTGTTCATGCACACAAATGTTGTCATCGGGGGAATCGAACCCAATATAAATCTATATACATATAATAAAATTCTAACGGGGCCGTGTCTGTACATGAAATATTTTTCATAAATTTTAGCGGTAGTGTATAAAGTTATCGATGTAGATACCAAAACACCAATTTTTGAAATTTTTGTCTGTCTGTCTGGTTGTGCACGCGCCACTCAAAATCTACTGGACGGATTTTTATAAAATTTGGTGTTGAGATAACTGAGTAACCGGGCCAACATCTACGTTTACAGCGGCAGAATGTCTCATTCCCACGTGTAAATTAAAAAACTTGGTAAAAAGAAAAATGAGTACCTACTACTCCGAAACTATAACACCTAAAAACTTGAAATAAGGTATGTACGTGTCTTATATATCGTAGGCAACCGCTATGAAGGGATTTTTGGAAATTCCCACGGGAACGGGAATAAACAGGATCCGCGCTTACCCGCTATTTGAAATATGGTATGTAGGTGTCTTATATTATGTCGTAGGCAACCGCTATGAAGGGTTTTCGGAAATTCCCACGGGAATAAACTGGATCCGTGCAGGGATCGCCGCTAGGCACCCGCTAGTAGATAAAGAAATATTGAATGATTGATGATGATGATTATTATTATGCGAAGGAATATCTACCTAATTTGCAAATCTGTTTGACACCGGACTTGTTACGGGCCTTGTGTAGCTACCTATTCATACGAGTACCTACTACACATTCAGTTTGTAAACTGTTGGATCCTTCAGTCAGCGTGCGGGGCGTAGGTCCTGTACTCATCGTAAACACGCGAGCACGTGTTCGACGCCATCTTTTAAACAGAGCTTTTGGCGCCAAACGCGCACCGCATGATTGACTTCGTCAGACGTTTCCGTAGTTGTTTATTTACTAACTACAAAGCAGTGCGAGTATTATTCAAATCTGTTTCCTTTTGTTGAGAACACTTACTTTCAACGCTCGCTTTTGCATTTAAATCGTCATCAATTTCATCTTTTAAGTCCTCTTTGACTTAATAAGTAAGGAGTTTGATGAAATGTAGAGATTTAAATTGTAAATTTTGTTAATGCTGGTTGTTTAGTAATACATTTGTACGTAGTTACTTGAATAACGGTGGTAACTGTGATAGATAAGATCATGTTTCCGAGACGCGAGGAGGGCGCGCACCCTATTTGTCGGCTCACCATATTAGCTAGCCCACCACTCCCATCAGACTGTGTTGAGTGGAATGGGTGCGAAATGGCACATGAATTGCATGTTAACGAACGTATCACGTAAATGCGAAATTTCGAGAACTACCTCACATGACTGCAATAAAAAATTACCTCTTCATAATAATATAAGGTCATCCTTATTCTTGCAGTCGGTTAGTAGGTACCTTAAATATAGTTTTTTTGTTCAGGCATCTTGTACCCTAGTCAGATTTGAACCTACCATACGTATCAACCGACTAAATCTCTTACGAATTTAATACGAACCTATTGGCGCCAAAACGTAGCATGGCATTACTTCCACGTTAATGGCCCCCGTTCATTGCGCCCGCTTGGGTGTATTGGCCGAGGCCCGCCACGCGCATCCTGCCTACTACGTTTCTTACATCCCGCTCACACCAGTTTCCTCTGTTTGTACGAAAAAGGGACGCCAACATCACGTGCAACAATTTTTGTGCCGAAGAAGGACGCCCCGAGATCAATGCACTTTCCCGAGGACAGCAGGCCTGTTTTTATTGCATTTTGAAGATATGCCGCTTTTGAGGGATTGGGAATCTTACGAAACTGACAGAAGAGTGCATTTAGCGGTTAAGTTTTGTGTTTTAAAGTCTAGACACCCAGGGAGTGAGCACAACATAATGTAGAGATGGAAAGCAAAAGACAGACGACCATGTGCGTCAGTGGCGGCCCGCGCCCGTCGTCGTACCCTCCGCAGACTTACAAGTTTATTTTTTACAAAGCTGGCGTATTTTTAACTTTTAAAGTAGCTGTATGTAAAGACTAGTTTTGACCTGTGAAAACAAAAGCAATATAGGTATCAGTTATACACAGAACAATTTTTTTTATATTTATTAACACGTCTGAAAACTGTCATAGCATAGTTTAAATGTCTGACTTACACAAAAGCATGGAGGCGGTGCACGCTATTTACTTGTATCTGTCATTACTACTATATACCCCACTGTTCATAAACACTCATCTAATTACGACTAACTACCTAATATTAATAATAGTACATACCGATTAGGTCATTCATAAACAAGCACACCAACTCGTTAATAGGTTACTAATATTTACATATTTTAAATTTAGTTCATGTCCGGTAACTCATTGAATGTTTTGAAGTGCATAAACTGCGGTTATCAACTCAAATTCTTGTACTTTGACCCGGAGCCTATCTGCGGCGGCAACAACAAAATGTTTGTTGCGCGTTAATTGTTTTCCAATGACACCACGAGTCAGAACGCAGCTCTGTCCATTATTTTATCGATATTGTTTGATTGTGTGGATCGTCGTTGGCCGCGTGCCATTAAGCTGACTGTTATCATAACCCCAACGACAATACAAACACTCTATCATTGACTTTTTGCGAATGTGGCATTGTGCGCCTAGTCCCTATAAGCAACAGTTATTTTCTCAGTAGGTTCTCCTTTAAATGGATAGTTAATAAAAAAAATACTAGGTAAAATCAGCAGAAAGTTAAGGCAAACATTCCGCTTATTTTACCTAGTACTTTTTTATAGTTTCTTTTTTGAAACAATTAAGCAGAAAGAAACCTTCAAAGTTACAGGAAGTTTAACCTAATAGATTTCCGGCATCAAGTTACGGGCTCTATTCGTCAATTCAGTATCCCCCTTACAAAATGTATATCTACGATGTATCAGTTAAAACTTACACGAGTTATTTTAGGGCATTCCTTCCAATATATTAGGTTGAACATTAAATAATTAACGATGATTTTTTATTTAAAAAATGAATCTCAATGGGGCGTATATATGCCGTGCAGTGGAGGTGGGACTACTAACCAATTCAACTTTACTAGTGGGTTTCGTAAGAGGCGACTAAAATTTTGACCCTATCACCAACAACAGTAATCCCAAGGAACCTGGTGTCAGGCAGGCAATCGGTTGTAAAAATTGCCAATTTTTTAGCAGTATAGAAACATTATTGTACTGTGCCGACCCAAAAAAAAGTATGAAGTTGATGAAACTCAACTGCATCTATAAGTGTTATCCAAGTTTGGTGCCGCGTGCGTGGTTGTTATGGCTCTACTCTAGATAACTATATTATTGCCTCGAAGACACTATGTACAAAAATATGACACTAAGGAATTTAATCACAAAATTTTCAAAGTAATTAACATTAACTGGCGCCGCCACCGCAAATGTATTCACATCGGTCTGTCTTTATTTATTGATATCAAGTGTCATCGTACTCTACATCCGTCGTCAGTAAGTACCTACAGTAAAAAATACGCACCTTAATGTGGGGCCCGTTTTGAAGGTTATCAGGAAAACCTGTAGGTACCAGCAGATTAAGGCCCTTGCGTATAATTCATCGGTCATTGTCCGCCATTTCGCGAAAGAAATAAATAAATCAACCAGTTGTTTGCGTCTACTTTTGACATCGACCTACGTCGAAGGAATAAATTATTTACCTACCTACTTATATGTATACTAATGTGTATACGTAACGAAATAGATTTTTTGTAAACCTACTTAGTTTATTTCTTTTCCATATAACAATTCCTTTGTGAAAGAATAATCTTCATAAATATAATTCCTCATCCATTTTTAAACACTAATTTACAATGTTCCAGTAACTCATTACTTTTATTAAGGCATCCAGTAGACATGTCCATCATAAGGACGACGACCTGCATGCTCTGTCGACTTTTCCGCGAATCACCCCACTAATATTTTAAATTAGCTTTTGTCCGCGTCTATCCTCGTTCTGTGATTAAAAGTAGCCTGTCCTTCTTCAAAAGAGAAGCTATCTCAGGTCTACCATCTGAGAAGGTAAAACGCGGTTCTACCTTTATCAAATCCTGTTTGTTATGTTTAATGACGCCCTTACACATCTGATTGAAAGAGATATTTGGTCCACATAATATTACGGGACAAACAGAATAATAAAGCATAACACATACAATGAACATTTTGTCTGTAAGTAAAATGTATTTCTTACTAGTGGCCCGGGCAGACGTCGTTCTGCCACCGTATAAACCATCCCTGGACCCACTCTAACCCACACAAAAAGTTTCATCAAAAAGCGGACATTTTGGGAGGTGGTCTTTATTGTACCTAAAGGAATCGGTCCAGCCGTTCTCGAGTTTTAGTGAGACTAACGAACAGCTTTTTATTTTTATATATATAAGATAGTATATAGAGCTGCTAGCTTTAAGTTACTGTCACTAATCCTAAAAATATATGAGTACTTCACTTTGCATAGAACATCAATAAATTTGTGATATATTTTTATTAGAGATGCACCGATTTGTCGGCCTGGCCTGTTTTATAGTCGGTGACTAGTCGACGACTAGTCGGCTCAAACTGCCGACTAGTCCGCTATGTTTTCCTGTCTAAGAAACTTACTAAAAAACATAATTTATCAGAATTAAAACAAAACAAACTTCAATCAACCAACATCTCTTTTGCTATTATATACACACACCGGCACAATTAGCGGAACAGAAAAAAAAGGGAGTATTTACGCATTTTTGCGTGTTACTGGCCGGCTAAACAAGCTTTTTTTAAATTTGGGTTTTAATTTAAAAATGGAATACTAAGCGACTGCCCTTTTTTTCATTCTTTTGTTTTAATTTTCATTGATTCATTTTTTCCACCGCTTGTCCGTTTTTAGAAGGTTCGTGAATTCCATTTGAAAAGCTTTGAATTGCAGTTTTTGAGGCTTTTGAGTTTTTTCGCATATTGATAATTTACGAGCATCTAATTATGCCTGATTTAACGCCATCAGAAATCATTAGGGCAGATCAAATGAGGAGAAATGGTCAAACCTACAGATCGATTGCCAGAAGCCTTCGTCGATCGTTATCAACGATTTATCGTAGCATCCAACGATACAGATTGACGAATGCTCTAGTGAGAAGGAGAGGACAAGGCCGGAAAAGGTGTACTTCAAGGAGGGATGACCGTTTTCTCCAACTTCAAGTCCGACGGAACACGAGACTAACGGCGGTGCAGGCTCGAAATTTACTTGAAGAGGTACGAGCAGTAAGGATGAGTGAGCGGACAGTTCGTAGAAGATTCGAAGAAGTGGGTATAGGCTCGTATGTGCCCGCCAAAGCCCCAAAACTTGAGAGACATCATCGCACAAACCGTCTACACTTTGGTCGTGAACATCGTGATTGGGACTTCGACGACTGGGGACAGGTTCTTTTTACTGATGAATGCAGAGTTATGTTAAATCAAATTGATGGAAGGCAGCGAGTATGGAGACGCAAAGGAGAACGGTATATCCAGTCTAATTTTGAAAATACAGTTGCATATGGCGGCGGTTCAATTATGGTCTGGGGAGGAATATGTTTAGGAGCTCGTACGGAGTTAGTAGTGGTCGATGGCGGGAATCTGAATGCTGATCGGTATATCAGGGAGATTTTAGAAGAACATGTTGTGCCATTTGCCCCCTTTATTGGTAACAACTTCATTCTAATGCAGGATAATGCTCGGGCTCACAGTGCTCGCACAGTACAGACATACCTAAACCATGTTGGTATAACGGTGATGGAGTGGCCAGCACGGTCCCCCGATATGAACCCTATAGAACACGTCTGGGACTTGCTAAAGAGGAGTGTAAAGTCAAGAATGCCCCCTCCCAATAATCTCAACGAGTTGCGAAACGCATTACTTGAAGAATGGCAGAGGTTGCCCCAAGAAACCATTGATAACATCATCCGCAGCATGCCCAGACGGATGGAAACCCTCATCAGAGCACGAGGAGGAAACACTCGATATTGAACAGTCATTGAAATTGTTGTTAAACTTTGGAAAATCTTGAATTTTCTGCTGTTTCTCTATAATTAAAAATCGAAGAAAAATGCATTTTGTTTAATTTAATTTTTATTTTTATAAAATTTTAAGTATGGTGTTACAAATGAATGTCAAAACATGTTAATTTAATTGTTGTTTCATTTTAAATAATATATTGTTTAAAAATTACATTCATTGTTCTAAATTCCCTCTTTTTTCTCCTTTTTTTTTCTGTTCCGCTAATTGTGCCGGTGTGTGTATATTGGATATTTTGAAATGATTGCTGATTGCACAGAACAACAATGGTATTTTTAGTTTTCTTTAAATGTTAACTTAATACTAAATACATACTATATATTTTTCATTTGTAACTCGAGCAGTGTCAGTCAATATCACGATTCGTAAGTAATTTTTCTATTTAGGTATACATGTATAGTTATAGTATCTAATAGCAAATTGTAATGCAGAAACGTTAAAGCTTCTGCACGATCAGGAAGTAAGCGATTTCTTTTCAGTTCGTAAATATTGCCATCCTCGGAGAATAGCCTTTCACTATAATATACAGAACTGGCTGGGCAGCACAAATACTTTTTCCGATCATAGACATTGCTGGATAGCAGGCTCTGTTCTTATACCACCCGGCAATGCAATTATCTCGAAAGCAATGATCGGCTAAGCCGACTAGTCGGCTTGCTCACGGCCGAATAGTCGGCTAGCGGCTATCCGGTCAAACCCATAGTCGGCCCATCTCTAATTTTTATGCCATGCATTGTCTGTATATTTTACAGGGTTTAAATAAAAAAAGAATCTAGCGAATATTAATTTTATTATCTACTAGCAGCGCCCCGCGGTTTCACCCGCGTAGTTCCCGTTCCCGTGGGAATATGGGGATAAAATGTAGCCTATGTGTTATTCTGATGTATAAGCTACATAACTGTAAAGTTTCATCAAAATCCGTTCAGTAGTTTTTGCGTGAAAGAGGAACAAACATCCATCCAAACATCCATACATCCAGACATCCATCCATACAAACTTTCGCATTTATAATATTAGTAGGAAGTAGGATAAGTCTATTTACCTAACCGTCCAGACTCAGATTTCTAAAATAAAATTATGCTCTGCTTATTTCATAACATTATACTTATCTATCAATTAATTTATTAATAGCTATTACTAATAACACAATAAATTGACATTACGGTAAGATGCTGACTATTCCTCAGACCTTTAAAACTTTACCATTTATTTTATAAAAGTATGCAAACCCAGGAGATTTACTCTGGCTGGTCTAATCATATTCATGGCACTGACAACCGTTGGAGATTTGAACGCGGAACGTGCGAGGGGCACGCAAGCAGGTGGTTCTCAGACGGCGGATACTGCTTCCACAGTATAGGGTCAAAGGACCCACTCAAGGCCATGGCCAAGACATTTTCGCAACGTCGACAACCTTCGCTAGGCGCCTCCAGACTGTCAATAACTTTGAATTACTTATTACACAGCCTAATTGTATATGACACCATAGATGCTTGATGTTCAAGTACCTATTTCAAAGCATTTGCTCAGCGTAATAATTGTGGAAATATATTGCAGTACAAAGGCCAAAAACGATTACCTATAGTTTTTATTTATCTAAGATTGGTTTTGTATCAGTAGGTATTATTAATAAAATAATTATAAATGAATGGATCTCAATGAAATTCTATGAAACAGCGGCCAGAGAAGTAGCTAGTTTAGGAGGCTACATAATGGTCTTTAGTCTATTAATTCAGGTTGCATGAGTTCAATGAGAGTTCACATTTTTCCGTTTTACGCTTAACACTTTCGACTAATAAAAGTATCTAATATTTGATTAAAAAATAATTATATTTTATTATATCATTGCAAAAATACAATATTTTTTTTAGTCCAAAGTAGTATGCGTAAAACGGAAAAGTGTAAACTGTCACCGAACTCATGCATGTGAAATAGACTATAGTTGTTCATATTTAAGAGGTACGTTTGATTTAATTTAGTGTTGTGATTGTCTATTATACAACAAAGGGCGCGAACCAGCAACAAAGTAATGTGTCAGATTTCGCCCAATTTAGTTCGACTGTTATGTGGGTAAGTGCGCTAAACTTGCGCTGATATCTGTTTTTGTAGTGGCCCTTTGTCTAGATCTAATTTGTCATGCAGACTCTACAAATGTCGCTGTTTACACGTGTCAAGTAGCCAAGGCTGCAGGCATACGACGCGTCCATGAGTACGAATGCAATAAAATACATAGTTGCTGGTAGTTCATTGACAAGGGCGTTCGGTTAGTAATAAATATTGCTACATAGTTTCCATGCAGAAAAAGTAAATAAGTAAGTAAGTAGGACCAATAAAAATATGCAATAAAGATAAGCAGAAAGTATTTATAGTGGTCTATTAGTATATAATTTACGTAACTGTAGCATTATCTGATAAATTTAAATGTTTTTGATTTAAATAAGGACGTAGAATAGAGTCTGAAATATACAACGCGTAACAGAATAAGCGCAATTCCTCACACACCCCAATTAGTAAGTATAGCACTAATAGCAATATAGGTATTAAAAATATGATGCTTATGACTAGTATGACTTCCTTAGGTAGCACTAAATTCAGCTATACTAAATAATTTTTGTGTGCATCTGGATTGAGGGCCCACTTTTTAAATTATTGCGAAACGAAATGATACTTACAGGGCATTTACTTAAAATTTTGTAAAACCTAAAGCAAAGATTCTTAAATTTCTTAAACGTGAATCAAAAGAGTTATGGTCAAATAGCTTGGGCCCTCAATCCTGACGCCTGCATAAAACGGCATAGTCGAATCTCAGAAAGTACTATCCCTGGGATAATAATTTTTATTCGAGTATTTAGTTAGTAATTTCTTAAATACATTAACAAATTGTCAAGTCTTAAGAATGCGACAATACAGATTTATGGCGGTTTAGCTTAGGCCCTCAATTCATCAATTTTGATATTGTAGAATCAGCAAAAAATATGAGTTTTTCTAAGGAAAGATATTAATACGACTATAATATATTTGAGTTCCATATCTCGGAAAATTTGTTAAAAAGAAATAACGACACAAAAGTTAATTGTTAAAAAGTTATTGAAATTCGTATTTTTTCAAAACGTCTGAACTGAGGGCCCAAGGTTTTTGTCAGTATTGACTAGGCTAAGCCTTCTACACTACCGCACTTTAGGCTAAGTATTTTAACAAATTTTTAACTAAAAGGCTACAAAGCGTCCATTCTTCTAAATGCCGTACTTTAGGAGAAAATTGATTTTCGATGTTTTATATGAGAAAATTCAGTAGGGTGACCATAATGTTTATCGTAAGTATAAACAAGTATTCGTTGTGATCATGTAAGTAGTATTTTGTAAAGCGCAGATACAATATATATAATTATACAACGCGTAACAGAAAAAGCGCAATTCCTCATACACCCCCGTTAGTAAATTAATATAAAAAAAGATGCAATCGAACTTTAGTTGTCCAATTTTCTTAAATATCGTTCTATAATAGTACGATTTCAATAGATAGCATTAAATTCAGCTATGCTAATTCATTTTTCAGAAAAATTTAACACATATTAAAAATAGATGAAATCGAATATGTAGTCGATACTGAACAAACTGATTTCAGGAATTGCACTTATTCTGTTACATATTGTATATAATGTATAAAGCTCGATATAATTATATACAATTAGCTGTGCTGTGCCTTCACCTACGTATGCGTGGAAAAATAAAATAAGAAAGTGCCAATAATCAATGAAATTATGTATTGGACGTATTAAAATTATGACCCTGTATATTAACAACTAGCAGTGCCTTGCGGTTTCATCCGCGTAGTTCCCGTTCCCGTGAAAATACGGGAATAAAATATAGTCTTTGTTACTCCCTGATAATGTATCTTTCCATTGGTAAAAGAACTTTTTAAATCGGTTACGTGGTCTAGGCCTGTTCCCGTGGGAAAATTATAGCACATGTTACTCCCAGAAAAGTACGCTTTCCACTGGCAAAAGATTTTTTTAAATCGGTAAAACCGATAGTAACGGAGCCTTTTTAATACAAAAAATCTAAACATTCCTCAATCCAGTATATTCCAGTTCCCTTGGGAATATTAAAAAAAATCCTTCATAGCGGTTGTCTACGACATAGAAGACGCCTACATAACATATTAGAAATTGCGGGTGCCCATCGGCGTTGCCTGCGCGGATCCGGTTTATTCCCGTTCCCGTGGGAATTTCCAAAAATCTCTTCATAGCGGTCGACTACGATTTCTTTTTTCACCTGTTTTTATATTTTCCCGTGCGAATGAGATATTTTTCTGGAATAAAAAGTACCCTAGATGTTGACCCGGGTATTCAGTTATATCCATACCAAATTTCATCAAAATCCGTCTAGTAGTTTTTGCGTGATGCGTGCACAACCAGACAGACAGATATAGACAGACAGTCAGACAGACACAAATTCAAAAAAATGTTGTTTTGGTATCTATATCGATAATTATATAAACTAGATAAAATAGACTCGTTAAAATTTTCAAAAAACATTTCATATACAGCCACGGCCCCGTTAGAGTTTTGTTTTATGTATAACATTTTTACATATTTAGCTTACAAATAAGGGTAACCTTAATTTGTTTTTAACAAGAAAATAAAAATAATATGAAACCCTGACAAAATCTTTACTCTTTTACATTATAATCTGCCAAAACATATGAAATAGTATGTATATAATTATATTATACTATCACTAATATGAGTCAAAACCCGAAATACACAGCAAAATGAAAATTAAACAAAAAACATGACGGGGACGCGCGTACGTCAGGCGTCAAAAATACGAATACTATGATAACCATTTAAATAACACCCTATAGTAATTATTGGATCACACAAAACGTAATCGCTTCCGACAACAACTTATGAAATATCTTATATGAGGGTACATGCTGATTTGTCTCAAAAAAGTAACAAAATCATATACACCCTACTGAATTTTCTCATATAAAACATCGAAAATCAATTTTCTCCTAAAGTACGGCATTTAGAAGAATGGACGCTTTGTAGCCTTTTAGTTAAAAATTTGTTAAAATACTTAGCCTAAAGTGCGGTAGTGTAGAAGGCTTAGCCTAGTCAATACTGACAAAAACCTTGGGCCCTCAGTTCAGACGTTTTGAAAAAATACGAATTTCAATAACTTTTTAACAATTAACTTTTGTGTCGTTATTTCTTTTTAACAAATTTTCCGAGATATGGAACTCAAATATATTATAGTCGTATTAATATCTTTCCTTAGAAAAACTCATATTTTTTGCTGATTCTACAATATCAAAATTGATGAATTGAGGGCCCAAGCTAAACCGCCATAAATCTGTATTGTCGCATTCTTAAGACTTGACAATTTGTTAATGTATTTAAGAAATTACTAACTAAATACTCGAATAAAAATTATTATCCCAGGGATAGTACTTTCTGAGATTCGACTATGCCGTTTTATGCAGGCGTCAGGATTGAGGGCCCAAGCTATTTGACCATAACTCTTTTGATTCACGTTTAAGAAATTTAAGAATCTTTGCTTTAGGTTTTACAAAATTTTAAGTAAATGCCCTGTAAGTATCATTTCGTTTCGCAATAATTTAAAAAGTGGGCCCTCAATCCAGATGCACACATGGAAAAATTTAACACATACGTACTTATTAAAAATAGGTGAAACCGATTAAGTAGTCGGTACTGAACAAATTAATTTCAGGAATTGCGCTTATTCTGTTGCAAATTGTACTTAATATGGGAGTATAACAATTTACCTCGCTGCCAGACATACATATTATACGAGTACTACATACGAATCTAACGATTTTCACTTCCTACCTGTTCCCAATGGCATGGGATAAACATCTGCCGTCGTCGGCGTCGTCGCCTTAGTTTGTCTGCCTGCTGTTTTTTTTCAACTTTGTATTCAAACCTTCGAAGAATAGTACTTTTAGTAAAGGATACTAAACCCGACTAATTTCTATGCATTGTCAATGTCTTTCAGTCACTTTCGCTTTGTATTTTTGCCTCAAAAGTTGAATTGTTTAGAGGATTTCTTTAAAGAATTTAAACAATTAAACTCATCCGTATGGTCAAATAACTGACAGGGTTGGTGGAACCTATACGTTGCATTTAAAAGCAATTAAGCCACGTACAAATTCAATACTACCGAAAGAATTTGGACTAGCTTGTTCATTTAAAAGAATGATTAGAAGTAAGTTATGTACATCATTAAGTAACTTTCATTTCATTATTATTATTAGATACGTATCTATCTTGTTTGTGTCGCAAATTCAAAGAAGCTATGACAAATTATATTGATTGCGATGATAGTGAATCGACACTTCGCATTGTCGGCGCTAGAGCCGGTATCGGGGCCCACGTGGACTATAGGCGCCAATATTTTTCTTATCTATGTGCCGCTTTTCAGGGTTGACTCTTGAACATTACCTTTATGTAATAAACAAGTTATGAAAACCGGTGTGAGTCGGGTCTTAATAATATTAGTACAGATATACCAAATGTTTGTTAGCTATTGTAGGTACACATGTAATATATGTAGTGTAATATATCATATTAGATATATATAACACCCAAGTATCTACTACAATACAGTGACAATAAGTATTTTGTAAATAAGAAGGATGTAGTTGCGCGATATAATATCACGTGTATTTTGGCAAACTTCAGTTATCGCATTGTTTTTGTACATAAACATGATAACGAATCCCCACGTGACTCATAAAGTAATATAATACCAAGGCGAGAAATGAGGATGATAGTTTTCTATGATACCTACTTGTAATATTGCACAAAATATGTCGATATAAAACACACGATTGACGTAACAATAAAATGATTATGCCAATAGAGCGGTACAGGGACTTGTGATTTTTCTTCTATTCGTTGTTCGATCTACTGTACCTCATTATTACTACTATATGTTATTATTATTTAATAAAGGGAATCTACAGTATGGAAATTGTGCACACCAATAACAAATACTGTATTTTAATGAAGTAGTAATACAAGTACATTATCTGTAAATCTCAGAATGTGTTTATTTATCTCTTATAATGTATGTGATTTATTATTATTATAGTTTTTTTTTATCTTGATTGTTGGTGGAGCAAAACATCACGAAGAAACTAGCACATCTGACATTAAACCAGAGTTCCGAAATGGGGAAGGTAAATGCCAAGAAAAAGTTACAGGCTGTTTGAATTCAATTGTTTTTTCTTCTATGAGTCCTATTAATATTAACTGCGAAAGTTTGATCTTTTACCCAAAAACTAATAAACGGAGTAAAAAAAAACTTACAGTAATACAACCTATATATCAGAATAACTCATACGCTACTTGTTGTCCCTGAAGGCGGACAAGTCGCGGGAGTAAATAATATTTTTTTAATTTTAGTACCTAACAGTGCTTATTACGTTGCTACATTTGTTAGAGGTATGATGTTATATTTGTAATGCTATAAATTCGAGTACAAGGGTATATTTTCTCGCCATGTGGATTCCGTATCATTTAAAAACAGAGCCAGGTGGTGAGTTCAATGTTCGGAGACGCGGGTTTTATTTTGTTTTGAACGAAGCCTCGTCAGGGGCTGGCGGGCCGTGCCTCGAGCCAGCAAAAAATACCCTACCACCTGGCGCTGCGACATCTATCTGTACCTGTATTTTGATCCATATTGTATGTAATGTAAGTATGTATCTCTTAACTAAAATACAAATTTAATTTAATTTTTCTGAAGTGAATGATGATGATTTCAATGTTTAATTGGTGTAAGTGCCATAGAGAAGACTAAGTATATTTGAATAAAGAACTATTGAATTTAAATAGCATAACATTAACGTACGACGACGTTCTCAAAAATGTGCATTAGCCCTGAGGCCACTCACTCACTGCCACAGTGATAATTAAGCCAATGTAAATGTAGATAACAGCAAAAATTTATTGCGATAATAGAAATGCCATTGAAAATGTAAATACGTAAACATGACGTAAACTACGACATGAATGTAGACAAGGAGACGGATGCAGACGTTTTACATAAAACAAAAGTTTTTATCGCGCCTTTTGTATTCATTTGAATGAATTCAGAACTTATTAAGAACGATGCAATATTTTGTCGAAATAACCAAAAACAGCATTGTTGTTATTTATTAATAATTCTTAGCTTGCTTTATTTTTGTAGTATTAATTACTCTGTGGTTTGGCTTTAATAATAAAAGATGTATAAGCACATGATAGCACATGTGATCAAAGAGCACGTGCTACATGGCAGCTATCGAGTCAAAGACGCACGTGCCGCCAGAGCCACAGCTGCACGCCGCGCCCGGCCAAAATCCCAAAATGCCGCGACTGACCAAAAAAATAATTCGAATAACACATCCAAGCTACACTTCTTGGACAAGGCAATAAAGTCATACCTATATTAAATGATGCAGATTGACAAACATAATGGCAGGTAACAATACCTGCCTAATGTCTATTCGTATATTAAGTTGTTGTGTAAATAAATCACATTCTTTTAGAGAAATTAATTTGTTTCGTTTTATTAATTGTAAATTTTAATGATGTCGTTAGATTACTTTCATGTCTATTATTAATAATTTAAAAGATAAATAGTTTTAGTCCGAAATTATCTAACAGCAACGTTCATCCATCAAAGAAACTATCGGTGACTTTTCTGTTGTAGCAGATCAAGGGAAGACCATGACCATTTAACATTAGATGGTGATTTACCAATTTTATAGTTTTTTTTTGTTTTTGGTACCTACAAGCTTTTTAATTACATATTATTTGTATGGTGTTTGTTATCCCTTGCATCTCCCGCATGCACTTAAATTCTAGTTTCGAAGCGAACGGCCGCATCCTTGCAAATCGGTGTATAACGGCTGCTCATTCAAGCGGAGCGCCTTCCAATCCAAATTCTATTTTTAAACCACTCCACCACCTTTTATTTATTATCGCTCCGGAAACTAATCTCAAGTTTTTAGATAGGTATGAGCTGCTTTTGGAATTTATTATGTTAGATTCTTATAGACCCACTAATATAGCCAGTACTCGTTTACATGAGGACTGATTTTGTATAAAAAAGTTTTTCTGTTCACTAAGTGCCTACACTGTTACATCAAATCAATCAAATCGCGGGTAAAAGCTAGTATATTATATTAAATTAGATTGTTTAGTGCGATTGACAAGTAATTCTGTTTACTTAAATCATTTTTTTTTAATATTGATATGGTCTCATTGGTCACTATAAGATGGTGTTAGGTTAGCTTTAATTATTCCCAAATAATAATGAATTATGGGGTAAATATTATTACATGAGTAAAGAAGTAAAGATTCTTTAAACCGAGAGTACCTATTGTATCATTCAAAAATTTGGAAAGAAAAAAAAATTAAGCACCAATTAAAATTAAACTATTAAAATGTTAGTACCTACATGATCATTGATCACTATTATTAACCGACTTCAAACAAGGAGGAGGTTCTAAATTCGACGCGTACCTATGTTTTTTTTGTATGCTCTTGGTCTTTGGTAACATCAATTAAAAAAAAAAATCATGGCATGGGCGGTTTTGGTTGCCCATTCTGTAGTCACGTAGTGCAAAGTGTAATGTAATGCAACTGGCATGACATCGGAAGAAGCATATCTACTTATGCATTCACCACCGCTGCCTATGCCCCACGTTGCTTGCTTGCTGCCAGCACATCTTGATATTGATTTTGTTCTCGTTTCCCGCGCTCGGTGAAGCACCCCGCACCTCATACCGCTCCTTTCCCGCTTCTGAAACTCGCCCCAAAAGCTCCAAAACAGATCCACGTGGTTACTCGATCTTTATCAATGTCTATCTTAGGTTAGCTTTACTTTACCAGACTAAGATTTTCTCAAAAATATTACGATCTGAGCCTAGGTACGAGTATATTATACTTAATAGTTAGGATCATTTAAGGGACACAAGGTTACGGTAATTTCTTTCTTTATTTAAAAAAATACTAGTCTTATTGCAACTCCATCTACAGAATACATAGGTAGGTACCTACTTACTTACTATGCAACCAAACGATTTAATATAACTGAAACTACATCAAGCCATATAGTAATTCGGGTGGGTAACTGACTGGGAGGGAAGGGGGGTACGATGCATCGTCCTACAACACGGAACGGAGGCTAGGTGACGCGGCGGGAGGGTAGAGCGGCGTGCGAGGGGGCGCCACATCTCTCTACACCCAAGCAGCGCCGTATAGCGTGCGACTATTCCGTCTAGCGCGAACCGAGCGAAGGTACTCGCACGTTTGCGTCAATCGAGAGCGCCCCAGTCGCTGTGTTGTGTTCGTTCAAATTCAAATCGTTCAGTCCGCAACGCGCCGTTGAACCGATTGGACGTACGCGCTAGTTTTGATTCTGAAGCAGCGTGTGTTTATTTATTATTATTCTGCATTATCTAGTAAAATCTTTAATTTATTATTTTCATACTTTAAAGTTATCTAAAGACTATTCATCAAAATTAATGACCTGTGAAAGTGTTTCGGACCGTTAACAAAAGTAAATTATTCTATCGTGTGACGGGTCGAAATGAGCGGATTGACCATCAGAGTAAAGAGAGGATCGAGGGGTAGTGCAACTCTTCTGGAGGCAGCTAACAGAATTCTGCGATTACTTGGTGTTAGTTCCACGAAGCGCGGGAAACAGCCCTCACCCAAACCGAAGGTAAGGTCAACGACTCCGAAAGAGTGTTTTTATGTACACACTTGTTTGTCTGTCTGCTCACCAAAAATACACATTTGTGTTTTTAAAATAATTTACATAATAAATAATGAATCCGGTTCCTACATAGACTATCATTTAATGAAAATAATATGCGTGGATATTTTTTTTACATCAGTATAGGTACCTACGTGGTCGTTATAATTAAAAAAATATATGAAAGTGAAAGGGTGGGAAAGAACAATAAAATGGTGGCAAGAGATTGGGGCTGTCTGTAATATCAATATCACGCATGAGATTGTGTATTTTTAAGGTCCGTTATGTATTTTCAACGGAGCATGGGTAGGCATAAATCGGTTTTCTGAATGTTTAGCTGAACAGATGGTACATAATATTGGTAATAGGTACCTACATGAAATTTTTGAACCACTATTAGATTTACACGTGTTGTGGAATTTTCAACTTTTGAGACTTGATGTCTGCAAATAATACATGGACTCTGTCTGACATGAAGGACCAATATGTTTGTGAGCTGAGTAGTGGTGTTGATAAACTTTCGCTGCATAGCAAAGCGCAGTGATTGCACACTTTCACCGTGTGTTTTCCTGCTGGTCGCATGACGAGCACGCCGCGTATGATACAAACAAACAGCGCGGCGGGGCCACGGTACTTGTTTGTTCACGCGTCGCCGGCGTGACCACCTTGTTTACCACTACGAGCCACATTCATCCGTCCTCTGCTTGTAATGACCAACGATACAATGACTGAATGAATGTTTACTTCACTTCAACGTGACGTGGGAAAGTCCCGTTTAATTTGATTTCCCATCATTAAACGGGACTTTTCCACTTTAGAAACGATATGTTTCTCACTTCCTTAAATTTTGTAATTTTACACATTGTTGTTTTAAGGTACCTGTGTAAACCGGTTATATATTAACAAATTGGTGATTTTTAGAAAACATTTGATTTACAAGTTAAATTTTTTACCATTCTTTCTCCTTCGAGATAATTAAGTGAAATTTTGCCGTTTCAAGATCATCAGGAAACAGCCCTGTAATTCTATAATTTGTATTTTATTTTCTATTGTAACACGTCCGCTTTCCATCAATACCTACACATTCACTAACCAGTAGGGTTATAGTCTATTTACAGCTGTAAGCTCCATTTTCGTATAAATATTTGTCATTACCTCTAGTATCTGTCACATGTAATAAATGTCAAATAAAAACATTTCAGATCTTTATAGAAAAATAGTTAATGTGGCTGTGGAAGGTACATAGGTGTTTGTGCATGGTATCCCATGCACAAACACCTATGTACCTTCCACAGGCACAGTTATTTTCTTAATAGATAAAAGATAACCTGATAACTGAAGAGTTTAGTTAGATAATTACACTATGGTCCCTACGCATATTTTGTTATCTGCGTCAAACACGCCAGCGTTGTTTGCCTGTACGTCATCACCATCAGTGATACGATGGCGCAATGCCCTGCAATAGAGGTGTACCTACACTCCACCCACATTCCTTATCTCCTGATAGGCTAGTCGGGTGCCGGTACCCACTTGTCGTTTTTAATGGAAAAGCACTGATTGCATTTGCGAGTAAACAACAACAATTATGAACGAAAACGGATATTTTTTCTTATTTTTAGAAACTTGAGTCTAGGTAAAATTCTAAACCCAAACAAGTCTTGATATTTGCAGTTATATTCTAGACTGCATTTTAAAAACAAGTTTACTTTAGATAAAAAAAAAACTGTTGTTTTGCACGTGAGACGATTATAACATTAATGAAAGGTCATCCCGATGTAGCGTGCACATGATGGGTCACTGAATGTTCGTTGATAAGCTGATCTTCTCGTATACAAAGCTATTGATCACGTTGCCACTATAACACGAAAACATCTTTATGCGATGCACTGTGTGCGTGGTATGAGCCTTGACGGAGTAGCCGGATGCAGCACAGATTTACGTAGCGGATAAATTCTTGATCTATACAGTCCTCCATATCCGCCAGGTTTATTTGGCACAAGGTCGCTGCGGAGGCCGCAGCCGTTCATAACTGTAGCCCTTTCTCAATTTACAAAGAGTAATTAAGTGCATTTCATAGCAACTAACGAGGACGATAGATAATTAATGTATTGTATCTTGTATCCTAATTCATTTCATAATATCGAGATGAGTTCTTACTAAAAATATTGTTGCGTAGCTTTGATTGTCTCATTATTGTATACATCTACGTTATATAACTTCTCGCCGGCTACAGGTCGAAGTGCAAACAGATTACTCATTCAATTTTTTAATTATTTGTTTACACAATGGCTCATGTGACTAAATTACATTTGTCATCCAAATTGTGTCTAACAGGAATATTACTCAAAATTACGTTTTTCGTCGAGTGACCATCCGCGACGCGATGCATCAAAGTTTATCTACTACCACTATGAACGTAAACGCCAGCACTGAAAATTTAAATCACGGGACTTGGACCAAACAATGAAGTCTAAACTTTAAGTGACTTACAATCACCATAAAACGGAGGTTAATGAGCGCAGTTATGTCGGTTTGTTCAAAGCTGTCGGCCAGTGCCGCCTTAGACCGGTCAGCTTGTCATTCGTCATACAAAAATTGGATTGATGGATGTGTTTACTAGGTGCAGGCGGTTCTCAGAGACAGAGAGGGTCTTAATTGTGGGGATTTAGGTCGACAGCGACGGCGGGCGGAGTCAGTATGCGCAGCGGTATGCGTTGCGGTGGGAATGCGCTCTGAGTACCGTTGCGGCGGCGTACACCGCACTGCCCGCCCAGCCGCGGAATGCGAGACCCACTTGGCGACCTGCGTGGACCAGCACACTCGTTATTAGTGACTCATGCGCCATTCCGCTGGACCACACTCCCTGTTTGGATTTGAGTTTCGAAGTTGCTTAAAGATTGTTAAGAGTCAAACAGCTTTTAAAGAATTGTTACGTAATAATTCTGAGAACACTTCGCTTCGTGCGGCTGTCGCTAGTGTATAGTTCTATTTATTAGATTCCTGGAAGGGCCACTAGGTAGAAATCGTTTGCGGACTTGTTTGCATTTGCAATGGAATGTAATTATGTTTCAACTTGTTGAAGGTCTCAAAATCCTTAAAAATATTGATGTTGTTATCGTTTCCAATGTGAGTTTGCCATTCACAGTCGCATATATTTTGCCATAAAATTGCAATTTCATAATAACATAAGTAACCGGACAGTAGGAACTAAATAACTGCATTATTTTTTGGTAAGCGCAAAACTTGCCAATGAATTCTCCCAACGGTATTCATACTTTCATTTGCTTTTACTCATGTTTGTTTTTGGTAAATGAACCGTTAACCACGAAGTCGTGATCGTGAGGTCTGTGGCGTTTGAAGCGTTGTTAGAATGAGCGAGAATTGCAATTGGCATTTCTATCTGTCTCTTCGTCTGTCCTGGCGAATGTTGTTGAATGGAAGCGGTATTTTTTGTCAGACGCCGCCGTAAGAAAATGAACAAAAAACTCATGCCGCGAACTCCAGAAATTGGATCATCGAACTGTAGGTGAGGCCAGTGAACGTGGCGGGTGGCGGCACTTTTCGACTATTGGGCTTGCAATTTGCAAACTTTCTACTGCCAGCATTTTACTTAAGACCTAGTTTTTTTATTACCAGCTAAATAACAATATTATTCAGTAATTAGAGTCGGTAAAAATGCCTACTGTTTTTTGCAGATGAATACGAGTATACTGCTTTTATTAGTTCTAATTACTTTTGATACCAGTTTCTTGTTGACTATGTTTAAAAAGTTGCAATAGAACACTCTTCAAAATAACATCGTGGACTGGTTGGATTGCTATGAAATGTAATTTCAAATTGGACATTCGATTCTGACATAATGACCGTGTCTATAGAATGGCTAATTTCACCTTCAAGTCTGGTTTAAAACTAGTTTGAAGTTCTAACCGGCAATGGCGTATTTATTTGTATACCTTGTGGTCACCTGATTTCTAAAACGCGGCAGACGGCGCGTTGCCTGCTGGCCCCCACCGCACATGACGTGAGGCCTCCGTCGTCGCTGCCGCTGCGCTTGGCTCCAATAAATAAGTACACGCTCTCGGAGCGCGCCGACGCGCCTTCACAAGCACATTCACAAGACTCTGTGTGTTTTGTTTGATATTGTATTAATAACTCATCCATAATTGGTTGACTAAATGTTTTGTTTCATTGTTGCAGGCAAACGGTCGGGCCACGAGTGAAGTTCGAGCTCCCATTGCTGCGGCCGAGTTAGTCATTGAGTCACCTGTGAAGATGGCGGCGTCACCAGCTCCGGCTGCCCCCGCACCGGCGCCCACCGCTACGCCTGCGCTTAGCCAATCCTCCAGACCTCCTAAACGATCAGCTAAAGACTACATATTTGGAAAACTTATCGGTGAAGGCTGTTACAGTTCAGTGTATCTAGCTAAGGACATCCACACTGGAAAAGAATATGCAAGTAAGTTGCTTCACTGTGTGTTGTTGTTTTTATTATGATTTAAAAGTTTACTATATATTACCGTTTAGATCTCGTTATATTAGATTGATAAATTTGGTTTTCTCTCTTTTCAGTCAAAGTCTGTGAAAAACTCCATATAATTCGAACAAAGAAGAGCGAGTACATAAAGAGGGAGAAAGACGCATTAAATATGCTGTTCAACGTTCCATATGGTTTTGTGAAGCTCTATTGTACTTTCCAAGATGATGAGAGATTATACTTTGTATTGTCGTATGCAAAGAACGGCGAATTGTTGCCTTATATAAATAAAGTTGGCTCGTTCGAGCTAAATGTAGCAAAATTTTATGCTGCCGAATTATTGTGGGCATTAGAAAAGATGCACGCGAAGGGCATTATCCACCGTGATTTAAAACCGGAAAATATTTTATTAGATGAAAATATGCACTTGCAAATTGCTGATTTTGGGACTGCCAAAATAATGAACCCAGAGGAAATCCGTTCCTCTCTTGTTAGACAGGAGGAGAATCAAGATGAATCAAACAATGAGCGATCAAGGAAAATCAGTTTTGTAGGTACCGCGCAGTACGTGAGTCCCGAACTCTTGCATAACCACGTGGACACCCGTGCCTCAGATTTGTGGGCACTTGGCTGCATCATATATCAAATGATATCTGGTCTTCCACCATTCCGCGCGCCTGGTGATTTTCTCACCTTCCAAAAAATATTCAAAATGGATTATGAGTTCCCTGAAGGTTTCCCGGCTGACGCGAAGGATTTAGTGGAAAAGCTGTTAGTTTTGGACCACACAAAAAGACTAGGTTCAGAAGACAAGGGAGACACCTATGAAAGTATTCGACGCCATCCATTCTTTGATGGCATCGACTGGGAGAATATGTGGGACGAGACGCCACCAACTATTAGTCCGTATTTGCCCGGCGGATCATTCAAACCGCGCTACACTGTGCCTGACCACCTCGAACCAGGATTCGGAAATGATCAACTGGTGCGGTTATGGGAATTCGATCTCTCCACGTCCAGAGGTAACTATCCAAACTTCACATTTGCTTTTAACAATATTATTGAAATACAAGTATGTAGTTCAAATTGACCGGAAATTATAACGATAATGTTTAAAGAAAGCTTTCTAAACATCATTGTTGTTTGACACAATAATTGTTTTGGTGAAATTGTCTGTTTGCATATTTTTTTCGTTGCAAGTTCAATTTTATCTACGGATTTGATATGAGAACGTATAAGTTATACTCTCTGTCCAGAATCATAGTAGATAGATTCCAGTACTGAAGTCGTAGTGCATTGCATAGCTAATGTGGACAATTACAAAGAGTCTAGTAAATGCAGTGAAGCGACGAGTAAGAGGCAACTAGCGTCCGTGACCCAAATTCTTCGGAATTTATGCCCGTCTCGTTTCATAACTGCTTGCATTGACTCTTTTAGTTTTTGTATTTACGGATACTTTAATAATGGCTTGCCAAAATATAATGAAAAGATACATCTTAATAACCGGAGATATATATCGAAGTGTAATGCGATCCTTACATATGATGCACGCGCTGTGCTGCGTCATCGCTTCGCTGGTATTCACATTCGGAACGGACGTCCTCCATTCTTGGTTTAGTGTCCTATAGTAGGCATGACGTAAGCCATCCGGCCCGCCGGCCGGAGTGCCACGTTCTCCGGGTGGCATGAATGACTCGCCGCGTCCGGCTGAGCTCTTTATTAATGACAACCTTATACGATCAGCTGAGCAGACGTACAACATGTGCAGTTCTTTTTTTTTTATGTCCGATAATCATTAAAGACTATCGTTTAAGGAATTTATTAACTTCGTTTTTTTTTGTTGCATAGGAATCGTGGATATTAGTCCTGAAGAAAAGCAACGCCGTCTGGAAGTTCAGGCTCGCGACAATATATGGCACCAATTTGTTGATGGAGAGCTTATACTGAAGCAGGGTATGGTAGACAAGCGGAAGGGCCTGTTTGCGCGTCGGCGCATGCTTCTCTTGACTACGGGCCCGCGGCTCTTCTACGTGGACCCCGTCAACATGGTGCTCAAGGGAGAGATCCCCTGGTCACCCGAGCTTCGCGTCGAAGCCAAGAACTTTAGGATATTTTTAGTGCACACGGTGAGTTGATTATACATAATCCATAACATTGATAATAAATTCAAGAACAATATACGGCGATGAAATTTGCAATGTTCAATCCGTTGACACTGGGTATATTGACTTTTAAATTGTTTGACACACATACGATCAGCCCAAAACCGCGTCCAAAGTAGTTTTTTTTTTGTTCACAGCCAAATCGTACATACTACCTGGAAGACCCGAAGTCGTACGCATTGGAGTGGGCCCGAGTAATAGACGAGGTGCGCATCGGAACTTACGGCCGGGACACGACTTAAGCGGTGGCGCGGCCGCCGCACCGAGTCGCGCCCGCGCCGCCGCCGCGGCCCAAGGGCCCCGTGCCCGCTCTGACACGCTCCCGCACGCCCAGTGCACGTTACTAGGATAAAAACTAGCCTTCATTTTCACGGAGATCATTCAGCCGGGAATTTCGCTGCTAGAATGAGTGAGTTCGTGGGGTGAGGCGAGTGAAGTAGTGCACGGGCGGTGCTGGAGGCCCGCCGGCGCCGCACGCGCCCAGCGCCCAAGCCGCCGGCCTCAGACACGACGCCAGCTACCCATTCGATCACTGTCGATAATGAATGACTGATTCCTATTAGTATGTCCAGACTATCTTAAACGATTACTCTTACTTAAGTTTCTTATTTAAATGTGGATAATAGCGATGATTTGTAAATATTTGTCTTAAATTATTATAATTATTGAGATCGCTTAGATGTAGTGTAATGTGTAATATCGGGCCGTTGTAATTTTAAAGTATACGGGCCTTTTGTAAGAACGGACTTGTTATTCACCACCCGCGTGTTCACGAAGCCCATTCCAGTTGGTACTAGGCAATTATACCTAAATTATAATTATTTATTTTAATTTTAATTATTTACCAACGGAATGTGACTGCTGTACAGATTTAAAAGTAGGAAATTATGTTCGGTTCGTTTCGCACCGGACGCGTGGGCCGGACCCCGCTGCGTCCTCATGCTTGTATCGTGTAAATTACGCGTGCACTATAAAACTAACTTAGCAAAAGTATACGGATAACGCCACCAAAGGTGACTATTATGACTATTGGAACGCTTGATAAAATTATCAAATTTCTTATTATTCTCACAATATTAATTTCAAATAGAATTTTTGAATTGGTTGATGATTAAAATTTATTAGATTTTTTTTTTGTTTTCTATAATATTCAGGAAGAAAATTTTATCGGGAATGATTCAATGTCATGGCATTTAGTTATATTTTTATTCATATGTATGCACTCGTATTATTCTTTAAAAATATTAAAATGTATATTATCCCGTTTATAAAATTGCGTAATGCCTAAAACTTGCCTGGAGTATATAAATTTAGGGCTTATTGTCGGATTAAATCCATAGTTCAATATACAAACCTCATTTTAGCAAAATATATAGGATACTTACTTATTATTATTTATTATCATAAAAATGTAAAGCCACTACTAGCCCGTCAGTTTGTTCATTCATCATGTACTTGTTTTGACAGAAACAATAATTCCGTTAGGTATCTGGACTCTCCATGACATTGTTGTCTGCATTTAAAATTTAATAACTGTTAACTATTGCAATTATATTTTACAACATTTGTATTGCGTAAATTCCGTAAAGGTACCAAAATAAGAAATTGAAAATAAATTAAAGTTGATTTTTATTTATTTGTTTTATTTGATACATACCTACTCCTACTGTGAAATCTTGTTCTAGTAGCAAGAAAACTAGCAGACGCCGTCCCGTAGGTGACATTTCGAGCTGGAGACAATGCATTTCTTGCGTAGGATTGTCTCGCCAAAGGTGTACCTCTACGCAGCGGGACCCTCGGCCCTAGAGAGATATGTTTGGTATATATCTATAGTACCCTCGCCCAAACTTACTGAACGTGTATTGAAATAATTTGTACCCCGATGGTTTTAGAGTAAATTAAAAAATAAGAAAGTCTCTATCCAGCGGGGCCCTCCGTAAGTATGCATTCAATGGTTTTTTCAATTGCATTTAAGTATAGTACCCCAAGACCCCTTTTCAAAATAACAATTACTTTTCATCTAAGAAATATAGTTTTTACATAAAATCAAGTGGAAGTTCTAATCGATCCAGCGGGGCCCTCCCTGGATTGGCATTGAACAGCCGTTTTGTATTTTTTTTCGTTTAGTACCCTTAGTAAAAATAACATATAACAAATAATATGTTTAAAAATACATACTAAAAAAATAATATGAACAAAATAATATGACGCGCCTCTCCATACTATTTTATAGATTTTTTTAACTGTCCTACCTATGCTAAAGTGAATTTGGGGTAAGTACGCCTGCAAGTAAATGAAATTGGAACTGGGTGTTATTTAAATGGTTAGCACTTTAATATCTTTGGTTAGCATAGTATTCGTATTTTTGTGAGCAGAAAAATATAATCTGTAAGCAGAAATAGCTAATTGGTCAGCAACTCATGGCCAGCAAACATTCCAAAATCAATCAGCAATTTATGTCATTCTGGATGGCTGTAATTATTTTTGTACAGCATATTAATTATATAAGCTACAACTAGATGTCGCCCGGTGCGCGAGGCCGCAAGCGGCCACGCGTGTCTCTGTGAGGTCGTATTTTGACAGAAAAATAAAGTCAAATTTTGGGCGCCCATCTTGTTTTAGCCATTTTCGATTATTTTCTATGTGAAAATAGTAAATTTTAAGTATAAGTCGAAAAATAATAAAATTTTGTAAAATATTTCTTTTCATGGCAACACTGAGACCCACAATCGCTTCATGCAAACCATTTTCTATTACTGGTCCTGTGATGCAAACCAACTTTCCAAAGTGTGGCCAACTTGCCTAAAAATACCGATAAAAATTATAAAAACCCAATTTTTTCAGTAAAGAGAGAATACCGGAGCGGCCATCTTGGATTTTTAGTTTTTTGGATTTTTCTAGTAAACTACAGGATATGCCCTTTGCAATGACACCAATCACGTCTCTATAGCATATTGGCATCTGGGAGATCAATTCGGGTCTTTTGAGGTCTACCCTAAAAATTCAATCGGCCATAACTTTCAGTGTTGCCAGGCGAAAATAAAAAAACCCACAAAAGATCATAGAGAGAGATAAAATGTACCGTTGACTGTTACTCGTTTTCGCAAAATGGTAAAATTTCGAGTTTAGACTTTTTGCATTAAAAGTAAAAAAATACCCCAAATTTTGGGAAAATTGTTAAACATGGCAATACTCTGTAATGAGACCTATAACCCCGCTCTACAAGCCAACTCGCTCAGGTGTCGCCATCTTGCCGAAAATCGACATTCAAAATCTGGTAAAATTCATCTTTTTCTTTGGGAGCCAATCACAGGGCGGCCATCTTGGATTTTCAGTTTTTCGGATTTTTCTGGTAAACTACGGGATATGCCTAAAAAGATGACGTGCCACTTGTAACTGCACGATGTCGGCAACCATGCGTCTAATTCGGGTCAAGTGGGGTCTAAAACCACTCCAACTTTGAAACATTACTACGCGGCCGCCATTTTGTTTTTTCAACTTTTTAAATAATTTTCGTAAATCATCTTAAAAGTTTTACAGATTCCAAAAATTTGAGCCGAATCGGCCGGAAAACAAAAGAAAGACGATAAGCAAGTCTGGCCGCCATTTTGTTTTTTTGAAAAGTCTGAATTTTCCCGGGGTCACTCCGCCATCTTGCACACTTTTCTCATATATGACTTGACTCCAAAACGACTCCTTCTGGGAGAACAATTATGTCAGTGAGTCAGTGAGTGAGTGGTAATCGAGCTTTATATATTATACTAGATGTCGCGCGGTGCGCGAGGCCGCAAGCGGCCACGCGTGTCTCTGTGGGGTCGTATTTTGACAGAAAAATAAAGTCAAATTTTGGGCGCCCATTTTGTTTTAGTCTTTTTTTAGTACAAGTCAAAAAATAATAAAATTTTGTTAAATATTACTTTTCATGGCAACACTGTTTACTGAGACCCACAATCGCTCCATACAAGCCAACTTTCCAAAGTGTTGCCAACTGGCTAAAAAATGCCTATTAAGATTAAAAAAAAAAAAATTTTTCACTAAAACAAAAATAACGGGGCGGCCATCTTGTTTTTTCTATTTTTCGGAATTTTCTAGTAAACTAAAGAATATACCCTATGCGATGACACCAAACACATCCCTGTAGCATATCGGCATCTGGGAGATCAATTCGGGTCTTTTGAGGTCTACCCTAAAAATTAAATCAACCATAACTTTCGGTGTTACCAGGCAAAAATCAAAAAACCTACAAAAGGTCATAGGGAGAGATAAAATGTACCGTTGACTGTTACTCGTTTTTGCAAAATGGTAAAATTTCGAGTTTTGACTTTTTGTATTAAAAGTAAAAAAATACCCCAAATTTTGGGAAAATTGTTAAACATGGCAACACGCCGTATCAAGACCTCTAACCCCGCCATACAAGCCAACTCGCTCAGGTGTTGCCATCTTGCCGAAAATCGACAATCAAAATCTGGTAAAATTAATACTTTTCTTTGGGAGCCAATTACAGGGCGGCCATCTTGGTTTTTCAAATTTTCGGGATTTTCTGGTAAACAACAGGATATGTCCTATGCGATGACATCAAACACAACCCTGTAGCATATTGGCATCTGGGAGATCAATTCGGGTCAAGTGAGGTCTAAAACCACTCCAACTTTGAAACACTACTACGCGGCCGCCATTTTGTTTTTTCAATTTTTTAAATAATATTCGTAAATCATCTAAACAATACTACAGATTCCCAAAATTTGAACCGAATCGGCCGGAAAACAAAAGAGATACGATAGGCAAGCTTGGCCGCCATTTTGTTTTTTTGAAAAGTCGGAATTTTCCCTAGGTCACTCCGCCATCTTGAACACTTTTCTCTTACATGACTTGACTCCAAAACGACTCCTTCTGGGAGAACAATTATGTCAATGAGTCAGTCAGTCAGTGAGTGGTAGTCGAGCTTTATATATTATAGATACTAGATGTCGCGCGGTGCGCGAGGCCGCAAGCGGCCACGCGTGTCTCTGTGTGGTCTTATTTTGACAGAAAAATAGCGTCTAATTTTGGGCGCCCATCTTGTTTTAGCCAAAAGTTAGCCAAAAGCCAAAAGTTTTTAAGTCGAAAAATAACAAAATTTTTCTAAATATTTTTTTTCATGACAACGCTGTTTACTGAGACCTACAATCGCATCATACAAGCCAACTCTCCAAAGTGTTGCCAACTGGCTAAAAAATGCCGATTATTATTAAGAAAATTGAAGTTTTTCAGTAAAACAAAAATAACGGTGCGGCCATCTTGTTTTTTCTATTTTTCGGGATTTTCTAGTAAACTACAGGATATACCCTATGCGATGACACCAAACACATCCCTGTAGCATATCGGCATCTGGGAGATCAATTCGGGTCTTTTGAGGTCTACCCTAAAAATTAAATCAACCATAACTTTCGGTGTTGCCAGGCTAAAATCAAAAAACCTACAAAAGGTCATAGGGAGAGATAAAATATACCGTTGACTGTTACTCCTTTTTGCAAAATGGTAAAATTTAGAGTTTTGACATTTTGCATTAAAAGTAAAAAAATACGCCAAATTCCGGGAATATTCTTAAACACGGAAACATTACCTAATGAGACCTCTAACCCCGCTATACAAGCCAACTCGCTCAGGTGTTGCCATCTTGCCGAAAATCGACAATCAAAATGTGGTAAAATTAATACTTTTCTTTGGGAGCAAATCACCGGTCGGCCATCTTGGTTTTTCAAATTTTCGGGATTTTCTGGTAAACTACAGGATATGCCCTGTGCGCTGACACCTGGGAGATCAATTCGGGTCAAGTGGGGTCTAAAACCACTCCAACTTTGAAACACTACTACGCGGCCGCCATTTTGTTTTTTCAACTTTTTAAATAATATTCGTAAATTATCTAAGCAATACTACAGATGCCAAAAATTTGAACCAGATCAGCCGGAAAACAAAAGAGATACGATGGGCAGGCTTGGCCGCCATTTTGTTTTTTTGAAAAGTCGGAATTTTCCTGGGGTCACCCCGCCATCTTGCACACTTTTCCCCTACATGACTTGACTCCAAAACGACTCCTTCTGGGAGAACAATTATGTCAATGAGTCAGTCAGTGAGTGAGTGAGTGGTAGTCGAGCTTTATATATTATAGACTAGATGTCGCGCGGTGCGCGAGGCCGCAAGCGGCCACGCGTGTCTCTGTGGGGTCGTATTTTGACAGACAAATAAAGTCTAATTTTGGGCGGCCATCTTGTTTTAGCCATTTTAAGTCAAAAAATAATACCATTTTCTTAAATATTTCTTTTCATGGCAACACTGTTTACTGAGACCCACAATCGCTCCATACAAGCCAACTTTCCTAAGTGTTGCCAACAGTGTAAAAAATGCCGATTAAGATTAAGAAAATTGATTTTTTTCAGTAAAACAAAAATAACGGGGCGGCCATCTTGTTTTTTCAGATTTTCGGGATTTTCTGGTAAACTACAGGATATGACCTATGTGATGACATCAAACACATCCCTGTAGGATATCGGCATCTGGGAGATCAATTCGGGTCTTTTGAGGTCTACCCTAAAAATTCAATCGGCCATAACTTTCAGTGTTGCCAGGTGAAATTCAAAAAACCTACAAAAGGTCATAGGGAGGAATAAAATGTTTCACTGACTGTCACTTGTTTTTGCAAAATGGTAAAATTTAGACTTTTGACATTTTGCGTTAAAAGTAAAAAAATACGAAAAATTCCGGGAAAATTCTTCAACACGGCCACACTACGTAGCAAGACCTCCAACCCCGCTATACAGACCAACTCGCTCAGGTGTTGCCATCTTGCCGAAAATCGACAATCAAAATGTGGTAAAATTAATACTTTTCTTTGGGAGCAAATCACCGGTCGGCCATCTTGGTTTTTCAAATTTTCGGGATTTTCTGGTAAACTACAGGATATGCCCTGTGCGATGACACCAAACACATCCCTTTAGCATATTGGCATCTGGGAGATCAATTCGGGTCAAGTGGGGTCTAAAACCACTCCAACTTTGAAACACTACTACGCGGCCGCCATTTTGTTTTTTCAACTTTTTTAACTATTTTCGTAAATCATTTAAACATTTCTACAGATTCCAAAAATTTCAGCCGGATCGGCCGGAAAACAAAAGAGATACGATAGGCAAGCCTGGCCGCCATTTTGTTTTTTTGAAAAGTCGGAATTTTCCCGGGATCACCCCGCCATCTTGAACACTTTTTTCATATATGACTTGACTCCAAAACGACTCCTTCTGGGAGAACAATTATGTCAATCAGTCAGTGAGTGGTAGTCGAGCTTTATATATTATAGACTAGATGTCGCGCGGTGCGCGAGGCCGCAAGCGGCCACGCGTGTCTCTGTGGGGTCGTATTTTGACAGAAAAATAATGTCAAATTTTTGGCGGGTATCTTTTTTAGCCATTTTTGATAATTTTCTATGTGAATTTTGTCTTTTTTTAGTATAAGTCGAAAAATTATAAAATTTTGTAAAATATTTCTTTTCATGGCAACACTGCTTACTGAGACCCACAATCGCTCCATACAATCCAACTTTCCAAAGTGTTGCCAACTTGCCTAAAAATACCGATAAAAATTATAAAAACCCATTTTTTTCAGTAAAGAGAGAATACCGGAGCGGCCATCTTGTTTTTCCAGTTTTTCGGATTTTTCTAGTAAACTACAGGATATGCCTTATGCAATGACACCAATCACGTCTGTATAGCATATTGGCATCTTGGAGATCAATTCGGGTCTTTTGAGGTCTACCCTAAAAATTCAATCGGTCATAACTTTCAGTGTTGCCATTTAAAATTCAAAAAACCTACAAAAGGTCATAGGGAGAGATAAAATGTACCGTTGACTGTTACTCGTTTTTGCAAAATGGTAAAATTTCGAGTTTTGACTTTTTGCATAAAAAGTAAAAAAATGCCCCAAATTTTGGGAATATTCTTAAACATGGCAATACTACGTAATGAGACCTCCAAACCCGCCATACACGCCCACTCGCTCAGGTGTCGCCATCTTGCCGAAAATCGACATTCAAAATCTTGTAAAATCCATCCTTTTCTTTGAGAGCCAATCACAGGGCGGCCATGTTGGATTTTCAGTTTTTCAGAGTTTTCTGGAAAATTATGGGATGAGCCTAAAAAGATGACGTGCCATTTGTAACTGTACGATGTCGGCAACCATGCGTCTAATTCGGGTCAAGTGGGGTCTACAATAGCCTAAACTTTGAAACATTACTACGCGGCCGCCATTTTGTTTTTTAAATTTTTTACATCATTTTCGTAAATCATCTTAAAAGTTTTACAGATTACAAAAATTTGAACTGAATCGGCCAGAAAACAAAAGAGATACAATAGGTAACCTTGGCCGCCATCTTGTTTTTTTGAAAAGTCGGAATTTTCCCTAGGTCACCCCGCCATCTTGCACACTTTTCCCCTACATGACTTGACTCCAAAACGACTCCTTCTGGGAGAACAATTATGTCAATCAGTGAGTCAGTGAGTCAGTCAGTGGTAGTCGAGCTTTATATATTATAAATATAAATATTATAAATAAACTAGATGTTGCGCGGTGCGCGAGGCCGCAAGCGGCCACGCGTGTCTCTGTGGGGTCGTATTGTGACAGAAAAATAAAGTCTAATTTTGGGCGCCCATCTTGTTTTAGCCATTTTTGATAATTTTCTATGTGAATTTTGCCTTTTTTTAGTATAAGTCGAAAAATAATAAAATTTTGTTAAATATTTCTTTTCATGGCAACACTGCTTACTGAGACCCACAATCGCTCCATACAACCCAACTTTCCAAAGTGTTGCCAACATGCTGAAAAATGCCGATAAAAATTATAAAAATCTTAATTTTTTAGTTAAGAGAAAATACCGGAGCGGCCATCTTGTTTTTCCAGTTTTTCGGATTTTTTTGGTAAACTACAGGATATGCCCTATGCAATGACACCAATCACGTCTCTATAGCATATTGGCATCTGGGAGATCAATTCGGGTCTTTTGAGGTCTACTCTGAAAATTCAATTAGCCATAACTTTCAGTGTTGCCATGCGAAAATTAAAATACCTACCAAAAGTCATAGGGAGTAGCAAAATGTTTCATTGACAGTAACTTTTGACTGTCACTCGTTTTTGCATAGTGGTCAAATTTAGAGTTTTGTCATTATGCATTTAAATTTAAAAAAATACGCAAAATTTTGGAAAAATTCTTAAACATGGCAACACTACGTAATGAAACCTCCAACCCCACCATACACGCCAACTCGCTCAGGTGTCGCCATCTTGCCCAAAATCGACATTTAAAATCTGGTAAAATCCATCATTTTCTTTAAGAGCCAATCACAGGGCGGCCATCTTTGATTTTGAGTTTTTCGGATTTTTCTGGTAAACTACGGGACATGCCTAAAAAGACGACGTGCCATTTGTAACTGCACGAAGTCGGCAACCATGCTACTAATTCGGGTCAAGTGGGGTCTACAATAGCCTAAACTTTGAAACATTACTACGCGGCCGCCATTTTGTTTTTTCAACTTTTTAAAAAATATTCGTAAATCATCTTAAAAGTTTAACCGATTCCAAAAATTTCAACCGGATCGGCCGGAAAACAAAAGAGATGAGATAAGCAAGCCTGGCCGCCATTTTGTTTTTTTGAAAAGTCGGAATTTTCCCTGGGTCACTCCGCCATCTTGAACACTTTTCCCCTACAAGACTTTTCTCCAAAACGACTCCTTCTGGGAGAACAATTATGTCAATCAGTCAGTGAGTCAGTGAGTCAGTGAGTCAGTGAGTCAGTGAGTGGTAGTCCAGCTTTATATATTATAAACTAGATGTCGCGCGGTGCGCGAGGCCGCAAGCGGCCACGCGTGTCTCTGTGGGGTCGTATTTTGACAGAAAAATAAAGTCGCATTTTGGGGCGGCCATGTTAATTTAGCCATTTTCGATAATTTTCTATGTGAATATTGTAATTTTTTTAGTATAAGTCGAAAACTAATAAAATTTTGTTAAATATTACTTTTCGTGGCAACACTGCTTACTGAGACCCACAATCGCTCCATACAACCCAACTTTCCAAAGTGTTGCCAACTTGCCTAAAAATACCGATAAAAATTATAAAAACCCAATTTTTTCAGTAAAGAGAGAATACCAGGGCGGCCATCTTGTTTTTCCAGTTTTTCGGATTTTTCTGGTAAACTACAGGATATGCCCTATGCAATGACACCAATCACGTCTCTATAGCATATTGGCATCTGGGAGATCAATTCGGGTCTTTTGAGGTCTACCCTAAAAATTCAATCGGCCATAACTTTCAGTGTTGCCAGACGAAAATCAAAAAACCTACAAAAGGTCATAGGGAGAGATAAAATGTTCCGTTGACTGTCACTTGTTTTTGCAAAA
The DNA here is from genome assembly GCA_963855545.1 of Ethmia dodecea. Taxonomy (NCBI): domain Eukaryota; kingdom Metazoa; phylum Arthropoda; class Insecta; order Lepidoptera; family Depressariidae; genus Ethmia; species Ethmia dodecea. Next base: position 7,909,952 of record OY979449.1, read on the forward strand.
TGGTAAAATTTCGAGTTTTTGACATTTTGCGTTAAAAGTTAAAAAATACGCCAAATTTCGGGAAAATTCTTAAACATGGCAACACTACGTAATGAGACCTCCAACCCCGCCATACAAGCCAACTCGCTCAGCTGTCGCCATCTTGCCGAAAATCGACATTCAAAATATGGTAAAATTCATCTTTTTCTTTGGGAGCCACTCACAGGGCGGCCATCTTGGATTTTCAGTTTTTCGGATTTTCTGTTAAACTTAAGGACATGACCTACGTGATTACACTTGAAACATCCCCGTAGCATATTAGCATCTGGGAGATCAATTAGGGTCAACTGGGGTCTAAAACCACTCCAACTTTGAAACACTATTACGCGGCCGCCATTTTGTTTTTTCAACTTTTTAAATAATTTTCGTAAATAATCTTAAAAGTTTTACAGATAACATAAATTTGAAATTAACCGGCTAAAAAACAAAAAAGATACGATAGGCAAGCCTGGCCGCCATTTTGTTTTTTCGAAAAGTCGGAATTTTCCTTGGGTCACCCCGCCATCTTGAACACTTTTTTAATATATGACTTGACTCCAAAACGACTCCTTCTGGGAGAACAATTATGTCAATCAGTCAGTGAGTGAGTCAGTGAGTGGTAGTCGAGCTTTATATATTATAATAATAAATAAATGTCGCGCGGTGCGCGAGGCCGCTTGCGGCCACGCGTGTCTCTGTGGGGTCGTATTTTGACAGAAAAATAAAGTCTAATTTTGGGCGCCCATCTTGTTTTAGCCATTTTTGATAATTTTCTATGTGAATTTTGTCTTTTTTTAGTATAACTTGAAAACAATTAAAATTTTGTAAAATATTTCTTTTCATGGCAACACTGCTTACTGAGACCCACAATCGCTCCATACAACCCAACTTTCCAAAGTGTTGCCAACTTGCCTAAAAATACTGATAAAAATTATAAAAACCCAATTTTTTCAGTAAAGAGAGAATACCGGAGCGGCCATCTTGTTTTTCCAGTTTTTCGGATTTTTCTGGTAAACTACAGGATATGCCCTATGCAATGACACCAATCACGTCTCTATAGCATATTGGCATCTGGGAGATCAATTCGGGTCTTTTGAGGTCTACCCTAAAAATTCAATCGGCGATAAATTTCAGTGTTGCCAGGTGAAATTTAAAAAACCTAAAAAAGGTCATAGGGAGAGATAAAATGTACCGTTGACTGTTACTCGTTTTTGCAAAATGGTAAAATTCCGAGTTTTGACTTTTTGCATTAAAAGTAAATAAATACCCAAAATTTTGGGAAAATTGTTAAACATGGCAATACTCCGTAATGAGACCTCCAACCCCGCCATACAAGCCAACTCGCTCAAGTGTCGCCATCTTGCCGAAAATCGACATTCAAAATCTGGTAAAATTCATCTTTTTCTTTGGGAGCTAGGGCGGCCATGTTGGATTTTCAGTTTTTCGGATTTTTGTGGTAAACTACAAGATGTGCTTAAAAATATGACGTGCCACTTGTAACTGCACGATGTCGGCAACCATGCGACTAATTCGGGTCAAGTGAGGTCTACAATAGCCTAAACTTTGAAACATTACTACGCGGCCGCCATTTTGTTTTTTCAACTTTTTAAATAATATTCGTAAATCATCCTAAAAGTTGAACCGATTCCAAAAATTTCAACAGGATCGGCCGGAAAACAAAAGAAATACGATAGGCAAGCTTGGCCGCCATCTTGTTTATTTGAAAAGTCGGAATTTTAATTAATAAAATAATATTAATAATTACAAATCGATATGTTTAAAATCGAAAAGTATTTAAAAATAGCGGTGTAGTGTGCAGTTTGCAATATTTATAATAAAATTAAAATTTTCATTTAGCCGTAATATTCGGTTTTATTTGAAAACTAAACTGACAGATATTATGTTGCCAAAAATGCCTCATCACAAGGCGGTAGATAGTGACAGTGTGTAGTGAATGGAAAATCCGTTTGTTTGTAAAAAAAAGGTCTGTGCTAGATTTTTTAACAAGCAAGACTTTAGACAGGCTTGAAGGTATCTATTAGATATTTGTGTTAGCATACTGAAAAGGCTGTATAACCTAAAATCCTTTTGCCTTTTACTGGGGGAAAAACAGTAATTTTTTCCACATGTCAATGTCATTTTCAGTGGCGGGAATCCGAAGAGGGACGCAAGAACGTAGTATAATAGATAAAGGGACCAAGTGCTCCTAAGAAAGCTGCCAGTCGTATTGAGAGCTTTGAGTATTAAACCAACAGGAGAGGTCACGCGCACTAGTTCCTTTTCAAAAAAGTCTGCCAATTTCTGCGGGGGGGACGAGGAAACAAACACAAATAATGTTAAAACAAACGCATTTTTTGACAAAACAATTAAACGCTAGCTTGAACTAGATGCACAGAAATACATTCACCAATCCAAGCACTCCGTGAACTTATTAAAACTAGTTGTATTTAACAGGTGTGCGCGTTGACCGACACTTTTTTTTGGCAGAGGGGAACGCCTGTCAGTGGCGTCTCCGGTTGGTTTAATACTCAAAGATTTTGTCCCTTTGGCTTTTGACTTGACCGTATTTCTTTGAGTATTAAACCAACCGGAGACGTCACGCGCACTAGTTTCTTTACAAAAAACTCTGCCAATTTCTGCGGGGGGGACGAGGAAAGAATCACAAATAATGTTAAAACAAACGCATTTTTTGATAAAACAATTAAACACTAGCTTGAACTAGGTGCACACAAATACATTCACCAATACAAGCACTCCGTGAACTCAAACAAACTAGTTGTATTTAACCGGTGTGCTCAAAGACCGACACGTTTTTTTGGCAGAGGGGAACGCCTGTCAGTGGCGTCTCCGGTTGGTTTAATACTCAAAGCCGTATTTGGATCAGAGGAAATTTAAAATAGACGAGGCTGTATGGACCTAGATCCCTTTGCCTATCCATGATGGGATAAATAAAAAAGTACCTCATAAAATTATCTTTTTTCTAAATTGTTTAATGGCTTTTGGATTCTATCTTCTGGTCAGTGTTGCCAACATAGTGGAATTTCCATTAAAACTGGTGGCTTCAACCCCCCTTTTAGCGGCGAAATATTGACTTTAGTGGCTAGTGGTTTTTTTAGTGGTAGAATTCAGTTTTTAACATAGTCTAGTATACTGTAATAATCTTATTTTTTTTTCCTGCTGCACCCTCTGATGGCAATTTGCGAGCTCGGTTTTGTCACCTATATATTCATATTTCTCTAACGCTAAGTGGAAAGGTGCGTTACTTCCACATGAGTAAAGTTACTCATGTGGTTACTTCTTCTAGCCAACTACGTCCTTATTATAGTTAAGCTAAGGGTTTAGTAGATGAAATAGTGGAAAATTCCTAGAAACGAGTAGGTACCTACTTGCGAAACATCTCTTCTCTTTTGAAAAGGTAACTATAGCGTTTTATTTAGATATAATTATAGATTTTTTTTTATATCCTGTGAGGAACAGCCCTTCGATTCTGGTCTGATGCCTTTAAATCGGCCATCTGGTAGGGGAAACCAAAAGCGGCTATTTTTCCCACGAAGAAATTATTTAAATTGAGAAAAAAATATATGGACATCTAGAAGAGCATTTATATATTTAAATAAATAAAAGTTCTTAGTATAAAAGTGTTTTGTGGAAAATTTCGCTACTATGAGAGTAGGGTCGTTTTTTGTTAGTGGTTTTCTGTGGTGGTTTTAGATGTTGAATCTGGTGGAGAGTTAATTTAGCTAATAGGCAGCACTGATTCTGGTTATCGGTCTATACAAAGGCCAATAAACAATAAAAAAAAAAAAGACGTGTGGCAGTCGGGGACTGCCGCGGTAAAGCTATTGCATAGCATTTTGTATCAACAAGACTGCCGAAAAGAAACGACGTTAGACAATGCAGGGCCTTCAAGCCACACGGGTGTTATTTAAATGGTTAGCAGAGTATTCGTATTTTTGTAAGCAGAAAAATATAATCTGTAAGCAGAAATAGCTAATTGGTCAGCAACTCATGGCCAGCAAACATTACAAAACCTATCAGTATTTTATGTCATTCTGGATGGCTGTAATTATTTTTGAGCTGCAATGAGCTGCTACTGTTTAATAAAATTTTGGTAACACTCAGAGGGGAACCCAAAAAATATTTTTTGAGCTGCATATTATAAATTAGCGGATGCCCAGCGGAGTTGCCCGTGCGGATTCCGTTTATGCCCGTTCTCGTGGGAATTTCCGAAAATCCCTTCATATTGGTTGCCTACGACATATTTAAAACACCTACATACCATATTTCAAATATCGGGTGCCCACCGGCGTTTTCCCGCTTGGATTTAGTTTATTCCCGTTCCCGTGGGAATTTCCAAAAATCCATTCATACCAATTTTCTATGACATATCAGACACCGTCATACCATTTTTCAAGTTTCTAGGTGTTATCGTACATATATCGTATATAGTACGTATTTCTCTTTTTAACCAGTTTTTATATTTTCCCGTGGGAATGAGATATTTTCCTGGAATAAAAAGTACCCTAGATGTTGATCCGGGTACTCAGTTATCTCCATACCAAATTTCATCAAAATCCGTCCAGTAGTTTTTGAGTGATGCGTGCACAACCAGACAGACAGACGGACAAAAATTCCAAAAATTGGGGTTTCAGTATCTATATCGATAACTATATACACTACCGTTAAATTTTTCAAAAAATATTTCATGTAAAGACACGGCCCCGTTAGAGTTTTATTTTAAGTATAGAAGTAGCAAAAATAATCTTAGCCAACTTATCATGCGCACAACCGGCGCATTCCTTACCAAGATTAAGAACTCGGACTGGGACTCGGACTCGGACTCGGACCCAGGGCGTCCGAGTCCAGGTCCGGGTCCGGGTCCGGGTCCGCGTCCGAGTCCAAGTCCGAGTCCGGGTCCGGGTCGGAGTCCGAGTCCGTGTCCGGGTCCGGGTCCGGGTCCGAGTCCGAGTCCGGGTCCGGGTCCGAGTCCAAGTCCGAGTCCGGGTCCGGGTCCGAGTCCGGGTCCGAGTCCGGGTCCGAGTCCGAGTCCGGGTCCGGGTCCGGGTCCGAGTCCGAGTCCGGGTCCGAGTCCGGGTCCGGGACCGAGCCCGGGTCCGGGTTTTCGTTACGGAATTTCTGGATTCGGTCCCCGCGCTCAAGGCCCGCGATAGAAGCTATGCAATAGCATAAAAATCGGTCTATGGCTTTTTGGCGGGAATCCGAAGAGGGAGGAGGGCCGTCATGTTTTGTGTATAATTTTCATTTTGCTGTGTATTTCGGGTTTTGACTCATAATAGTGATAGTTTATTAAGTGACAAGTGTACGTGACGGTGTGGAATAAATGGGAAATTCGATAAAATGCGAGATAGGGACATTTTTGGATTGCCTCAAGAAGTCACAATGAAGTCTTCGGTAAAAGTGCTATCATTTTGAGTGAAGTTAGGGATTTAGAAAGTGTTAAAGACACTGTATTTTTGTGCATGGACTCTGAAGCAGAGCCATTTAACTAAGATTAAAGTGTAAAATAAAGACTTGGTTTAAAGGCCTAGTAGCCAAACCATAAAATCCTTAAAAAATATCGATCTGTCAAGTGTCAACCAACATTTTACAGTTTTAGTTTCTTCATACCTATGTTTTCAATTTCCGAGGAAATAGAAAACACAGTAAAATGGCAACCACAACTGTTATTAAGTATGTTGGCAGGACTACCGACTTTAAGGGTAAAAGTTTGTGGGAAATAGTGGGAAGCCTCAAGAATTGCGGTGTTGGAAGACTAGTGTCTCGCTCTGTTTTTGAGCGGTACCCTGAACCGAGTTTTATGCGGATTGTAAAAGTAGAGACTTGTCCTGATGAGGTATTGTTGATTTCATGACTGTGGAGACAGTTTCATTTCAAAACATGATGATATCTTTTGTTACACAGGTTATGTTTCACTTTAACCCATACACATTATGTGTTGGACGCACTTACGTTAAGCGGCTGAACTGTACAATATCTGACGTGGAATTTAGGGGTGGATGGGGTAGGGGGGGAAGGGGTTGGGGTGGGCGACCCACCCCCCACCACCCCCACTTGCCGGAAACGCATAGTTTTTTTTTTATGAATTTTTAAAGTTGACATGGAGCCTAGTGAAAAATCGCGTGACGTGGAATTTCTGATTCATATTTTTTTGTAGATAGAGGTATATAAGAGGGTTTATTTACCAAAATTGCAGAGCTCGGAAATCAATAGTTTTCGAGATATAATTATTTGAAATTGTAATAAATTAACCTCAATACTGTACAAATAGACGCAAGGTCATATATCAAACTAGTGGAATGTTTAGGTTCAGGTTATTTTTTTTATGACCACACAAATCCAACCCGCGCCAGAAACTAGTGGAATGTTTAGATTCAGGTTATTTTTTTTTATGACCACACAAATCAAACCCGCCCAAGAAACTAGTGGAATGTTTAGGTTCAGGTTATTTTTTTTTATGACCACCCAAATCAAACCCGCCCCAGAAACTAGTGGAATGTTCAATTTTGAAAAATTCATAAAAAAAAAACTATGCGTTTCCGGCAGGCGGGGGTAGTGGGGGTTGGGTCCCCCACTCCCCCCCCCTACCCCCCACCCCCCTACCACCCCTAAATTCCACGTCAGATATTGTACAGTTCTTCCCATAGAGGGGGCATTGGGAATATTTTCATACAAAACTTTGAAGCATGTTTGAAGCTCAAGCGTCCTGTCAGTTAGTATGAACGTGAGCTGTCATTCGGTTGAAATTGTACTGGACTTATTCCACTTGGAATAACTTTTGGCTTCAAATTTTCCTCGCTTTGTCCCCTCTATGCCCTATTATATTTTAATCTCTTTGATTTTAATTACAATTTCCAGGAACGGCGGCGAGTAAGGGTGTGGGTGGAGAAGACATTTAGAGGCCGGAAATTGGAGAATCTGACCGAAATTTACCGAACATCATACAAAACAGACTATAAACTTATACCAAAGAATGAGGAAGCAAAATTGTTGACAGCAGTGGAAAAAGAACACTATTTCCCAGAAGTTGTTCTTCCAAGGACAATAGAGATGCCTCCTTTGATGAAAAAGTTTATTGTCAAAGATCATGAGAAAAAAGGATTAGAGGTATGTGTTTGATGAACAATTAATTAATTAATTTAGTGTTTTATTATTATTATTAATTCTGACCTTGGCATAGCCTGAAATGATATCCAGTTAATAAACACAGCTAATAGTCTCAAAAATTAATTCTTCTCTTCCTATTTTTAAAATAAAAATTATCCTATCCCCGAAGAGGTTGCTAGAGGTACTTATTTCATTTCTGGAACAAGACACTTGCAATTGACATTTACTATGCATCCATTGCTTATTCAGTCAATGATAAGTTAGTAGCATTCGATTTTTGTCTGCATTCCAGCAATTGAAGGAGTTTGTGATGCCCATAACTTACAACCACAGCCCCAACAGAGTCCAGAGGATTGCAAAAGCTGATGAGAAGCCCACTGTCCAGTTTACAATGGACCTTGGGAAGCCAGCAAGCCCAGGTCTTTATGAAGGAATCCATCTTAATTGAAATACTAACAGTTAGTAATAGAAGTAAAGTGTTAATATGTTGAGATTTAGAAATAAAATAATTATTGTTATTTATTCATGTATTTCGTTATTTTACAAAATCTATTTGTTTTTCATATTAAAATGAGCCATTGATGCCAGCTTCTTTGCCAGCAATGGATTTGTGTTGATTTCAGGGCACTGGTGCTCCAGATCCAGTTTCTGAAAATATTGTACTGCCACTAGAGTATTCACTAATAAATTTTATTGATTGATAATCAACATTGGCATTGTAAATTAATGTATTTATTACATATACAGGACATACATACTGTCATAAACCAGTATATTCTGTGGTAGGGACTTATAAGTCCACTTATAGAGAGTAATTTCAACTCCATCGCTTCAGGATAGTGGAAGTATACTATAGTGATAGCCCTATTTGTGACAAGACCGCCTCTCATACATGAGGCTCTGGTTCGAGGGAATGTACTAATCAGGTTTATCACTAGCTTGATGACGAAGGAAAGCATTCTAAGGAAACCTGCAGGCCACAAATTGGTCTGAGGCATATGTAACGGCACCCCGGATTGACAATAGGTTTACCGCCTGCCACGTTTATGGGTCCGAAATATCTGCTGGAGAGAAGTGGGTATTTCTGGGATAGCAATAACTCGAATAACGCGACCGGCGACCAAACAATCCCTGGATATTTATTTATTTTTAACTAGCAGCGCCCCGCGGTTTCACTCGCGTAGTTCCCGTTCCCGTAGGAATATCGGAATAAAAAGTATCCTATGTCCGTCTCCTGGTTCTAAGCTACCTACCCACTAACTTTCAGATAAATCGGTTCAGCCGTTCTTGAGTTATAAATAGTGTAACAAACACGACTTTCTTTTATATATATAGATTTATGTTTACATTTACGTTGATAAATTACCTATGGAACTTTTGGACCGGGTGTGAATTTTGTAAGTGGCTAGTGTGTAAAGTAGTTATCTAATTATTTATTTAACTATATTGCCAGCGTTTTTAACTATTACTGTCCTATTTGTAACTATTAGTATAATATGTCCCGTATTGAAGTATAATAATAATACTTTAAATATAAATTACCCACAATATTTTTTTTTATTGTTATATTTTTGTATACCTTCCAGAAATCGCGCATTTCTTGTACTTCTTCATCTTTTTGCACGATGTACTGACGAATGGTTTTCTGTATCACTGTAGCTGCGTAGTCTTCAGTCCAAAGCCAGGACTTAGGGTATATAGGCCGGGGACTGAAAAGTAATTTTATCTAGATGTGACTTCTTCTCATACCTACTCTCATATCTAGACCTATTCTCATAGTCATACCTACCTAATATAAAAAAAACAAAACATACAAATTGGTCGAGCGGTTCCAGAGGAGTGCAACCACAAACACCGTGGCACGAGATTTTTATATATTAGTAACTTACACAACACAATGACCTACTTAGACCGGTACTTTTAGGATCGTGAAATTTGGCGATTAATTATAATAACCCCTCAGAGAATAAATTTTAGGTGTTATTATTTTTAAATTATGGTTAAATATGTATGCAATTAATGCAAGTTTGTTTTTATCATTATCTCGACGTTGAAGGAAAACATCGTGAAGAAACCCGCAGGCCGCATTATTGATTATGAGGCATGCGCAGCAGCACCTCAGTCCGACGATAGGCTCACCACTTGTATCGTTTAGAAGTAAATAAAAAGTGGTGCCAAGTTGGTATTTCCAGGAATAGAATATCATCGCCTACACGCTCTAGGATAAAAGGCGTGAGCATATTTTCTTATTAACCGACTAAAAAAACCGAGGAGGTTCTCAGTTCGACGCGCATATTTTTTCTCTCTCTCTCTCTCACTCATAACTTTTTACTGAGTAGTACGATTTTGATAATTCTGTTTTTATTGGAAAGTTGGTCCCATATAAATTTTGAAAAAACATCCTACCTTAACGGTAGGAAAACAGGGGATGATTGATTGTTCTGTTCACTCACTGATTGTAATGTATTACCAGCTTTGAGTATTTTATTTTAAGTTCTGAAACTAATTTAAGTATACTTAACTAAGTAATTTTGAGTCGGCGACAAAATTTAAGGTACATAATTTAGGGAACTTTGTTCATTGATTGTTTGGCGCCTCCAAATTAGGTATACCTACATAGATTAGTTTAAGAACTAAGTTTTTAAGGTTAAATCAAACATGTTTATTATTTTTCGCTGTTCAGTTTTTTCGGCGGTTTTTGTTAAAAAGGTTTTTTAAAGTTTATTTGAAAGTTCCTCGTTTTGCTAAATCCCGTTTGGCACATGGCTGCTTTGATATAATAATTTATATAAACATTCAAGTGTGCAAATTTGTTTCAAATTCTTTTTGCAAGTAGCACATATACTCGTATATTCAAATACCATATACATGGGAACCTGTTGTACCTTGGTCACTTTTTCATTCAACGATTTTTGAAAAAAAAAGCAGTTATAACTACTGCGATTAAACAAATTTTAGCTGTTAGACGAACTAATGTGGTTCATAATATAAATTATACAAAAACATAGATCATCCTTTTAACAGGTTTTACATAAACTAAAAAAAATTTGGAATGTTGATGGTGTCAAGGTACAACAGGTTCCCCTATATCAGTTTATTTAAACTGATCTGTGATATTATGCAGAATAATTTTGCGGTAATAATGTTAAAATATCGTAGTTTACATACTGTGTTATGAGGTATTCGCGCACCCAAGGCATATTGAATAAGTGTAAATTATTTTCTTTGCGCCACGGATGTCGGGGATTATTGTTCCATAATATCTGTAAATATTGAACTGTAAAACTGCAAATAATAACATTAAAGACAGCAACAAAAGTTATTCCGAACTCCACTTCTGTATAACCAATGTATAACAAAATATTTGAGTGAACAGTGAGAAGCTGACCTGAACGATATTGTCGATGCCATTATAGAAGCATCTTTGTTTCTCTAAAGCTTTCCACAACTTAGCTTTTATTAAAGTATCTATCAAGGCGGGTATTAGGTGCATGAAAACTTCATTTTTCATATAGTCACATTCGGTGCCTGAAAACATCCCTTATCTATAGTAGTCCAGTAAATTTATACATTACCGCATGCGTCAAATCCGGTAGTTCTGATTTTTTGCAGACTTGTTTATGATGTTGGCCTAATGTACACACACCGGCACAATTAGCGGAACAGAAAAAAAAGGGAGTATTTACGCATTTTTGCGTGTTACTGGCCGGCTAAACAAGCTTTTTTTAAATTTGGGTTTTAATTTAAAAATGGAATACTAAGCGACTGCCCTTTTTTTCATTCTTTTGTTTTAATTTTCATTGATTCATTTTTTCCACCGCTTGTCCGTTTTTAGAAGGTTCGTGAATTCCATTTGAAAAGCTTTGAATTGCAGTTTTTGAGGCTTTTGAGTTTTTTCGCATATTGATAATTTACGAGCATCTAATTATGCCTGATTTAACGCCATCAGAAATCATTAGGGCAGATCAAATGAGGAGAAATGGTCAAACCTACAGATCGATTGCCAGAAGCCTTCGTCGATCGTTATCAACGATTTATCGTAGCATCCAACGATACAGATTGACGAATGCTCTAGTGAGAAGGAGAGGACAAGGCCGGAAAAGGTGTACTTCAAGGAGGGATGACCGTTTTCTCCAACTTCAAGTCCGACGGAACACGAGACTAACGGCGGTGCAGGCTCGAAATTTACTGGAAGAGGTACGAGCAGTAAGGATGAGTGAGCGGACAGTTCGTAGAAGATTCGAAGAAGTGGGTATAGGCTCGTATGTGCCCGCCAAAGCCCCAAAACTTGAGAGACATCATCGCACAAACCGTCTACACTTTGGTCGTGAACATCGTGATTGGGACTTCGACGACTGGGGACAGGTTCTTTTTACTGATGAATGCAGAGTTATGTTAAATCAAATTGATGGAAGGCAGCGAGTATGGAGACGCAAAGGAGAACGGTATATCCAGTCTAATTTTGAAAATACAGTTGCATATGGCGGCGGTTCAATTATGGTCTGGGGAGGAATATGTTTAGGAGCTCGTACGGAGTTAGTAGTGGTCGATGGCGGGAATCTGAATGCTGATCGGTATATCAGGGAGATTTTAGAAGAACATGTTGTGCCATTTGCCCCCTTTATTGGTAACAACTTCATTCTAATGCAGGATAATGCTCGGGCTCACAGTGCTCGCACAGTACAGACATACCTAAACCATGTTGGTATAACGGTGATGGAGTGGCCAGCACGGTCCCCCGATATGAACCCTATAGAACACGTCTGGGACTTGCTAAAGAGGAGTGTAAAGTCAAGAATGCCCCCTCCCAATAATCTCAACGAGTTGCGAAACGCATTACTTGAAGAATGGCAGAGGTTGCCCCAAGAAACCATTGATAACATCATCCGCAGCATGCCCAGACGGATGGAAACCCTCATCAGAGCACGAGGAGGAAACACTCGATATTGAACAGTCATTGAAATTGTTGTTAAACTTTGGAAAATCTTGAATTTTCTGCTGTTTCTCTATAATTAAAAATCGAAGAAAAATGCATTTTGTTTAATTTAATTTTTATTTTTATAAAATTTTAAGTATGGTGTTACAAATGAATGTCAAAACATGTTAATTTAATTGTTGTTTCATTTTAAATAATATATTGTTTAAAAATTACATTCATTGTTCTAAATTCCCTCTTTTTTCTCCTTTTTTTTTCTGTTCCGCTAATTGTGCCGGTGTGTGTATAATCCAAGTTTGTGACCTCGAGCGCCGAACGCAACTTTGTCAAAAATCGAAAAAACAGCGAAAAAATGGTATTTTTTTCAAATTTTGGCGATTATAACCCTAAAGGACTAGTTTCTGAAAAAACTTTCTTAGGACGTTTTTAAAGTATATTAAATTAACTACAATATTATACTAGAATTGTCTCTGTAGACCCAATAGTTTCTGAGATTTACCCTTTCAAAGTTTATATTTTTTTTCGAACTTCGCAATTTTTTGCATTTCTGTCGTTTTAAAATGTTGCCTGCTACTTCGTTCGCGTTATTTAGGGATAAAAAGTAGCCTATATGTTAATCCGGGTCCTAATCTATCTACCTACCAAATTTCATCTAAATCCGTGCAGCCGCTAAGTTTATTTTTGTCTTTTATCACATAGATATCTACACTAATCTATACTAATATTACAAATAGGAAAGATTAGATTTTTTGTACGTTTGTTACAAATAAACTCAAAAACTACTGCATCGATTTAAAAAAATCTTTCACCAATGGAAAGTTAGAATATCCCTGAGTAACATAAGCTATATTTTATTCCCGTATTCCCACGGGAACGAAAACGACGCGGGAGAAACGGCGCGGAACCGCTATTTATATTGTAGCACTAACGGTGTTGGTAACTAATAAACTCAAAAACGACTTGGCTAATTTTAGAAATTCTTTCACCAATGGAAAGCTAAAATATCCCTGAGTAACATAGGCTATATTGTATTCCCACGGGAACGGAAACGACGCGGGTGAAACCGCGCAGATTCGCTAGTATCATATATAATAGTGGTTCCGCGCGTTTTCACCCGCGTAGTTCCCGTTCCCGTAGGAATAGGGGAATAAAATAAAGCTTATGTTACTCAATAATAATGTAGCTTTCCATTGGTGAAAGAATTTGTAAAATCAGCTCATTCGTTTTTGAGTTAATTCGATACACATACCGTTAGTGTTATAATATAATAGCGGTTCCGCGCGGTTTCAGCCGCGTAGTTTTCGTTCTCGTGGAAATACGGGAATAAAATATAGCTTATGTTACTCAATAATAATGTGGCTTTCCATTGGTGAAAGAATTTGTAAAATCAGCTCATTAGTTTTTGAGTTTATTCGATACAAATACCGTTAGTGTTATAATATAATAGCGGTTCCGCGCGGTTTCACCCGCGTAGTTTTCGTTCCCGTGGGAATACGGGAATAAAATATAGCTTATGTTACTCAGGGATATTCTAACTTTCAATTGGGGAAAGAATTTTTTAAATCGATGCAGTAGTTTTTGAGTTTATTCGTAACAAACGTACAAAAAATCTAATCTTTCCTATTTAATATTAGTATAGATTAGTGTAGATATCTATGTGATAAAAGACAAAAATAAACTTAGCGGCTGCACGGATTTAGATGAAATTTGGTAGGTAGATAGATTAGGACCCGGATTAACATATAGGCTACTTTTTATCCCTAAATAACGCGAACGAAGTAGCAGGCAACATTTTAAAACGACAGAAATGCAAAAAATTGCGAAGTTCGAAAAAAAATATAAACTTTGAAAGGGTAAATCTCAGAAACTATTGGGTCTACAGAGACAATTCTAGTATAATATTGTAGTTAATTTAATATACTTTAAAAACGTCCTAAGAAAGTTTTTTCAGAAACTAGTCCTTTAGGGTTATAATAGCCAAAATTTGAAAAAAATACCATTTTTTCGCTGTTTTTTCGATTTTTGACAAAGTTGCGTTCGGCGCTCGAGGTCACAAACTTGGATTATACATTAGGCCAACATCATAAACAAGTCTGCAAAAAATCAGAACTACCGGATTTGACGCATACGAGCCCATACATTCAACCGACAAATTTAATGGACTATAGTCCGGTCAAAATAAACATAAAAAGTGTGGTCAAATAACAAAAATTCCCACAGAGCCAAATTTTGGTGGACAGCTGGGGATTACCATTACAAATAAAATGTTAAAAATCCCCATCGATCCTATGTGTGCTAAAAAAGTTATTCGGGTTCAAACGTCAAAATTTGACGTTTTTTGGATTTTTCACGAAAACGGTAAGTTTGATCAAAAAGCACCTCAAGCCATAGTTGTAGATCTTAAAATTATCTACAAAAATGATTCTCATAATATTTTCCTAAGAGTTACCATTCCTGAGATATCGCGATTCTAAGAGTCACATTGCACATGATATGCACATATAAGCCACGTATATACATAACCAGGCCCTTAATACAAGTATAAATACTTATTTCATACCATCAATTCGAAAAGTGACGTTTTTTTTAATAAGCGCGAATAAAAGTGGTTTGAATTTGGAATTTAATTTTTTTTTTCTCATCAAACTTCTGTATAACAAAACATTAGTTCCATTTTCCGAAGCATTAGGTTAACATGGCTGAATGGCGTTCGATCGTTGTGCCACACTGTCAGAAAAAAACTCGCTGTGGCAATGCGCGCGCTTTTGTAGTTCAAAAATGTCTCAGTTTTGCTTTATTTGCAATAAACTTTTGACTGAAGATGAAACAGTTGTGGTTGAGCGTGGAATGCAAACTTTAATCGAGGCTAGTGTCGCGAGAGGTGATGAGAGTACTGAGTATTTAAGAACTCAAGAATCCGTTACAATACACGTGGATTGCAGAAAATCATACACTCGGAAAACTTCAATCGCTACAGTAAAAAGACAACGTGAGGAGGAACAGGCTAGTATTTCAAAAATAAGTCCACCTCGTACTAGAACGCGAGTAAGTGAATCAAACTTTTGTTTTAAAAAATACTGTTTATTTTGTGGCAATGAAGCCAATGAAGAAACTGAGAAAAAGAAAGTACAGCATCTTCGAAAAAAAATTTATAACGTGACTACACTAAAATTCAAAGAATCCCTGTTGAAGTTAGCTAAAGATCGTTATGATGATATTTCAAAGGCTGTTTTTGAACGTATTAATTTTGAGTATGATTTAGTCGCTGCTGATGCAAAATACCATGACAGTTGTTACAAATCTTTCTTAAAACCTAATACTGGTGGTAAAATTGGCCGTCCACAAGATGAAACTGTAAACTCTGCGATGGAGAAAATTTTTCAATTCATAGAAACGAGTGATGATTGCCAGTTTTCGTTGGATGAATTGAAGAATGTTTGTCAAGAGGGAGCTTTAAATGACAGAATTTTAAAAATACGATTGGAATCGAAGTATGGCAGTAGAATTATTATTACAGAGAAGCCAGGAAAATTAACATTTATTTGTTTTATTGACAATTACCAAGATATTTTAAGTCAAGTCCGGTCTGATAAAAAACACTTGGATGATAAAGACACCCGGTTAAAAACTTTGAAAGCTGCGGCAGCAATTGTTCGTGAAGATATTGAATCTTGCGTTTTCGATAATACTATGTACCCCCCACCAAGTAGAATGTTCGAGGATATAAATAACGATATTCCCGAATCATTGTCATATTTTTTGGAACAAGTCATTTTAAAAAACAAGCGTCATAATTTAGATCATCTAAAGTTAGTTTGTACGAATATCAGCCACTGCATTATGACTGCTGTTCGGCCTAGAACTTTTAAATCTAAACTACAGCTGGGTCTTTCGGTTTTTTTGCATCGGAGATTTGGTTCGAAACGTCTCATACAAATTTTCTCGTCTTTTGGTTTATGCGCATCTTACAGTGAAACAATGAACTATGAATCAGCAGCAGTTTTCAGTCGTCCACCTCATATTTTACCACCAGAAACAGGCACATTCATTCAATACGTTGCAGACAATGCTAACATTAATGTAAATACTTTGGACGGTAATAATACGCTTCACGTAATGGGTATTATCCAAATTGTGACTCCCAAAGATTCAGTATTACAAGAAGAGCCGATGCCACGAGTAACTGAAGTTCTTTCAGCGAAAGATTTTGCAGCAAAGGCTCATGTACCTATACAGGTATATCAAAAATCAAAACAGTGGCGTGGTTGGGTACAGCAAAATAAATGTGCGAAATTTTGATTATGAAAGTGAATCTAAAGTAGCTTTTTTAAAAAAAGTTGATGTGACATGGTTCTATGGCAAATACAAAAATTTCTCTCTACCTGGTTGGAATGGTTACATTGAACGCGCGACAAGTAATGTTATAGATTTTTCTAAGTCAAAAATTATTTTTTTGCCATTTGTTCACCAACCAGCAAGTAATTACAATACAATATACACAACTTTACTATGTGCTTTAGAGAATGCTAAACGTTATAACCACAAAGTATGTATAATTACTTTTGATCAACCTCTGTATGCGAAAGCTCGCGAGATTGTATCTGCTGCACCTGAAGGATCTGAAGTATCGAAGATTATAATAAGACTAGGAGGATTTCATTTGCTTATGTCATTTTTTGGAGCAATCGGTTATATTATGCAAGGAAGTGGTTTAAAGGAAGTACTCGCTGAAGTTTATGCACCTAAGTCTTTAGAGAAAATGCTTAATGGCCATGCTTACGCGAGAGCAGTTCGAGCTCATACAATACTACAACTCACTTTAGCATTAAGAATATTAAAAGAACTCGCTATTGATGATGTAATAGATGCAAATCTTATTACTACCGTTGAAAATATTCTAAATAACACTCTTTCATACTATGACATTGAAGAAGATGAGGAAATATGTGGAAAATTACTTGATCAGTTTAATAACCAATTAATTGAATATCAAAAACGAGGGCCCACCGCACAATTATGGGTACAATACTTTCGGATGGTGTCCATTGCAAAGGAGTTTATAAGAGCAGAACGTATGGGAGATTGGCAAGCACATTTGAACTGCGTTAAAGAAATGCTGCCTTATTTCCATGCATCTGGGCATTTACCTTATGCTAAGTCTGCGCACTTATACTTACAAGACAGACATGCTTCAATTGAACGAGGTAATGGATCCTAGTGTTTATCAAAGGTTTACAGAAGATTTTTTTACTGTTCGGCGTTCTGATAAACTTTGTTGTGGAACTTCAACAGATATGATTATTGAACAATCGATGATGAAATCTATGAAAACAGATGGGGGAATTTCTCGAGGAAGAAGTACGAAAGAAAGTGTGATAAGTAAATGGGTTTACGGAATGCATGCAATGAATACTGTGTGTGAGGGGTTGGAAGTTCTTGCTAATGTTCAAATGGACACAACAGATCAGCATGTACTAATGCAAGTGATTCGCGGCGTGAAAAAGATGCTAAAGATATTAAAAAACTTTTTGACTGGTTTTCATCACATGATCCTTTTCCTAAAATTAACAAAATCGTATCTATTGCTTCTGGAGTTGTTGGTGACGATAAGATTAATTGCCATAAATCTCGTGAAGTTGGGATTGCTTCTATGTCTAGAATGGCAGGTGAAACATTTAATAATGTAAAATTAAAACGCTCTGAAAAAGTGCTCCCTCTTTTAGCTGCGAGTAGCACCGTGAAAGTTCACGAAGAAGAAGTAGCTATAGACCCTGTATTATTATTTCAACGCATGAGTATCACTAAAGCTTTTGAGGATGAGATTGAAAAATTTTTTGAATATGAATTAGCCCCATACCCATTATCACTCTTCGATGCAGCTGGAATGCGTAAAACAACAAAGTCAGCAATTTACGATTGCTTTCAATCAGTCAATACTGAGGTTTATCGTACAAACGCTACTTACATTATTGATGGAGGATACCTACTACATCACGTTGTGTGGGATCGAGAAGAAACCTTCAGCGTTATTTTTGATAAATATGTTCGGTATCTACGCAGACATTATGGGCTTAGAGTGACGGTAGTATTTGACGGCTACAGTGACTCGACAAACAATATTAAAGCTGCAGAACAACGTCGTCGAACTACAAAAACATCATCGGGTTCCGAGATTATCTTTGATGAATTTACGACAGTTCCAGCAAATCAACAACAATTTTTCGCTAACATTAATAATAAATCTCGTTTCATTTCCATGTTAAGTGACAAATTAACAGCTGTGGATATTGCAGTGAAACAAGCTCAAAATGACGCAGATGTCCTCATAATTGAAACAGCAATAGAAAAATTTAATTCGACAAACACAACAATTGTAGTTGGTGAAGATGTTGATTTGTTAGTACTGCTTACTGCAAGGACTCCAGTGGATAAAATTATTTATTTTCTGAAACCTGGAAGGGCTCAACAGCGAACAGAAATATATTCTTCAAAAAGTTTATGTGCTTATCCCAAATGCCAAAACTATATTTTATTTTTACATGCGATAACCGGCTGCGACACTTCGTCAGCAATGTACAGAAGGGGCAAAACGTCAGTATTTAAATTATTTGAAAAGAAAGATTTGACTGACTGCGCCAAAGTATTTACAGAAATTGATTCCACACCTCAAACAATAATTACGGAAGGAATTCGCTTTCTTCTTGCGGTTTATGGAGCTCCAAAAAAAATTACTTGCATTGATAAATACCGATACTTAACTTTTGTAAAAAATACGCGAAACAAGAAACAAGTACAACTACACACACCGGCACAATTAGCGGAACAGAAAAAAAAGGGAGTATTTACGCATTTTTGCGTGTTACTGGCCGGCTAAACAAGCTTTTTTTAAATTTGGGTTTTAATTTAAAAATGGAATACTAAGCGACTGCCCTTTTTTTCATTCTTTTGTTTTAATTTTCATTGATTCATTTTTTCCACCGCTTGTCCGTTTTTAGAAGGTTCGTGAATTCCATTTGAAAAGCTTTGAATTGCAGTTTTTGAGGCTTTTGAGTTTTTTCGCATATTGATAATTTACGAGCATCTAATTATGCCTGATTTAACGCCATCAGAAATCATTAGGGCAGATCAAATGAGGAGAAATGGTCAAACCTACAGATCGATTGCCAGAAGCCTTCGTCGATCGTTATCAACGATTTATCGTAGCATCCAACGATACAGATTGACGAATGCTCTAGTGAGAAGGAGAGGACAAGGCCGGAAAAGGTGTACTTCAAGGAGGGATGACCGTTTTCTCCAACTTCAAGTCCGACGGAACACGAGACTAACGGCGGTGCAGGCTCGAAATTTACTGGAAGAGGTACGAGCAGTAAGGATGAGTGAGCGGACAGTTCGTAGAAGATTCGAAGAAGTGGGTATAGGCTCGTATGTGCCCGCCAAAGCCCCAAAACTTGAGAGACATCATCGCACAAACCGTCTACACTTTGGTCGTGAACATCGTGATTGGGACTTCGACGACTGGGGACAGGTTCTTTTTACTGATGAATGCAGAGTTATGTTAAATCAAATTGATGGAAGGCAGCGAGTATGGAGACGCAAAGGAGAACGGTATATCCAGTCTAATTTTGAAAATACAGTTGCATATGGCGGCGGTTCAATTATGGTCTGGGGAGGAATATGTTTAGGAGCTCGTACGGAGTTAGTAGTGGTCGATGGCGGGAATCTGAATGCTGATCGGTATATCAGGGAGATTTTAGAAGAACATGTTGTGCCATTTGCCCCCTTTATTGGTAACAACTTCATTCTAATGCAGGATAATGCTCGGGCTCACAGTGCTCGCACAGTACAGACATACCTAAACCATGTTGGTATAACGGTGATGGAGTGGCCAGCACGGTCCCCCGATATGAACCCTATAGAACACGTCTGGGACTTGCTAAAGAGGAGTGTAAAGTCAAGAATGCCCCCTCCCAATAATCTCAACGAGTTGCGAAACGCATTACTTGAAGAATGGCAGAGGTTGCCCCAAGAAACCATTGATAACATCATCCGCAGCATGCCCAGACGGATGGAAACCCTCATCAGAGCACGAGGAGGAAACACTCGATATTGAACAGTCATTGAAATTGTTGTTAAACTTTGGAAAATCTTGAATTTTCTGCTGTTTCTCTATAATTAAAAATCGAAGAAAAATGCATTTTGTTTAATTTAATTTTTATTTTTATAAAATTTTAAGTATGGTGTTACAAATGAATGTCAAAACATGTTAATTTAATTGTTGTTTCATTTTAAATAATATATTGTTTAAAAATTACATTCATTGTTCTAAATTCCCTCTTTTTTCTCCTTTTTTTTTCTGTTCCGCTAATTGTGCCGGTGTGTGTATCATGTCTTCCTCCAACATCGGCATCTGCTATTCAACACTTGTGTCGAGTATACTATCAAGTTCAAACATGGCTCGGCAATCAACTGAATCCAGAAGACTGGGGTTGGAAATTGATAGATAATAATCTGGAACCGATTCAAACTTTACTCCCACCTGCTCCAGAAAAACTCCTCAACACTATTTTTTGCAATTGCAAAAAAGGTTGTCAAGACAAATGTAGCTGTAAAAAAGTCGGGTTGCTGTGTTCTCCAGCGTGTACCAATTGCCAAGGTCAGTCTTGCTCAAATATCCAGTTGAGTACAATAGATGATGATTCCTGTGATTTTAATGAAGAGACCAATGACTCAGCCACATTTGAACAATTTATAAACATCCAGCAAGAGGAAGAGAATGAAGAAGAAATTGAAGAAGACATGACTGTTGAAGTAGACTTTCAAGAGTATGAATCTGATTGAAATATCTTAAGGAATCAAAACAATTAGTAAACCCAATATCAATAATAAGGTAATGTCTAGAACTTGACGGGTATTGTTCCCTTAAATTATCCTAAAATTGTCATGACAGTAAGTGGAGTAGGCCTACAGGGGAAACCACGGTAAAAAAAACGCGCCGAGTACACTACCTCGCAGGTGGCGTGGAAATGTGTGCATATCAAGTACAATGTGACTCTTAGAATCGCGATATCTCAGGAATGGTAACTCTTAGGAAAAAATTATAAGAATCATTTTTGTAGATAATTTTAAGATCTACAACTATGGCTTGAAGTGCTTTTTGATCAAACTTACCGTTTTCGTGAAAAATCCAAAAAACCTAAAATTTTGACGTTTGAACCCGAATAACTTTTTTAGCACACATAGGATCGATGGGGATTTTTAACATTTTATTTGTAATGGTAATCCCCAGCTGTCCACCAAAATTTGGCTCTGTGGGAATTTTTGTTATTTGAAATGTCTATTTTGACCGGACTACTATAGGTACATAATATAATAAAACTAACAGGACCGTGTCTGTATATGGAATATTTTTATAGATTTTTTTTGCGGTAGTGTAGATAGCTGTTACCAATATAGATACCAATGTAATCATTTTTGTCTTTCTGTGCACGCATCGTGCAAAAACTACTGGACGGATTTTGATGAAATTTGGCGTGGACATAACTGAGCAACTGGGTCAATTTAGAGTACTTTTTACAGCGGGAGAATGTCTCATTCCCTTGGGAAAATTAAAAAACTGGGTAAAATGAGAAATACGTAGGTACTATACTCCGAAACGATATCACCTAGAAACTTGAAATATTGTGTGTAGGTGTCTTGTGTTGTAGGGAATCGCTATCAAGGGATTTTTGAAAATTCCCACTGGATCCGCCCGGACAACGCCGCTGGGCACCCGCTTTTTGTATAGTAAAATTCTACATGCGAGTCTTAACACTTAAACAGCCGATCACTTACTGGGTACGAGTGATTAGTATTATATTTGAAATAGTCGGCTGTTAAAGTGTTGATATGTTTTACGAACGGAAAGCGTACTTATCTGGAAGTAACACGGGATATAATTTTCCTACGGGAACGGGAGTGACGCGGGTGAAACTGCGACTCGCTGCTAGTTATTATATTACATAAACTAGGTGAAAACAATACATTTAAGGCTTAGGTATTATTGAAGGGCCTCTTGGCGCAGTTGGTTTGGTAGTGACCCTGCATTCTGAGTCGGAGGTCGCGGGTTCGATCCCCGCTCGGGGCCAACATTTGTGTGCATGAACATGTCTGTTGGCTTCGTGTCTGGTCGTTTAATATTTATTAAAGTATGTCTATCAGTTATTTAGTACCCATAGTATAGGCCCTGCCTAGTTTAGGAATAAATAACCGTGTGTGAATAGTGTCCCACAATTTATTATTATTATTATTGTAGCTTTCCATTGGTAAAATAATTTTTAAAATCGGTTTCGTGGTTTAGGCCTGTTTCCGTGGGAAAATCATAGCCCATGTTACTCTCAGAAAAGTAGGTACGCTTTCCACTGGCAATAGCCTTTTTTAAATCGGTAAAACCGGTAGTATCGGATCCTATTCAATACAAACAAACAAAAAACGAAATCCTTCCTCAATCCAGTGTATTCATATTCCCGTTCCCGCGGGAATTTCCAAAAATCTCTTCATAGCGGTTGCCTACGACATATAAGACAACTACAAACCATATTTGAAATAGCGGGTGCCCAGCGGCGTTATCCGCACGAATCCAATTTATTCCCGTTTCCGTGGTAATTTCCAAAAATCCCTTCATAGCGGTTTCCTACAACATACAAAACACCTACATACCATATTTCAAGTTTCTAGGTGTTATCGTTTCGGAGTAGTACCTACGTATTTCTCTTTTTATGCAGTTTTTTTATTTTCCCGTGGGATTGAAACATTCTCCCGCTGGAAAAAGTACTCTATATGTTAACCCGGTTACTCAGTTATCTCCACAAAAAATTTCATAAAAATCCATCTAGTAGTTTTTGTGTGATTCGTGCACAACCAGATAGACAGACAGACAAAAATTTTGAAAATTTTTGTCTGTCTGTCTATATCGATAACTATATACCTACAGTACCTAATGCTAAAATAAAAAAAATATATTAATGTGCAGACACGGCCCCGTTAGAGTTTTATTATATGTATAGATTAACAACTTTCAGATAAGTAACTTTTTGTAAATGCCTACAGTTTTCCCGCTGCTGAACTAAGGCCTCTCCTCCCTCTGTCTACTTATCCCTATCCTCTGCCTCCTCTGGCCATGCCTCCAAAAAAAGTTCCAGTTCACACCACCATCTCCTCCGGGGTTTGCCCAGAGCTCGACGGCCGCTCGTTAGAGGAGTTGCTTTTGCTCAGCAGTGGGACAAAAATTTGTCTAATACAAAAAAGGTGGTTTATTTTTATTAGTAAACATACTCTGAAAAGGCGATCTTAGACAAGGTTTAGGTTCTTCCTTGCCCTGGACATATTCTTCTATCTCTTTGATATTTTCATCACTTTCCTTTAAAATTTGATTCCAATTAGCACCTCTGGTTTTATTAATGAGTACTGGAAATTCTACTTCGGAACACGTCAGGCTGCTGGGTAGTGTGAATCCTGTCGCGTGCAGTTCTTTACTCTGGACGAATGTTTGTTTACTTTTATGTTTACGATCAGTTGTTCGCCCGGCCATTTGTTTTGTTTAAATTATAATGTCACAATTATAATGTTATTAATATTTTGCATTACTACGAAGTCTACAACAGACACAAATTATGCAAGCAGCACTTATAACACAGACGATTAATATATTATGTATACAAAAGACCATGAATTAATGGTAAAATGTATCAAATAAAATTTATTTCTATCACAAACTAATACCTACTTATAAGCATTACAAAAATACGTAGGTATCCAAATGTGTGTAAAAAATTGAATGTACTTAGTACAAATACAATACAAATAGTTGACATTATGTATGACAGATATTTTATACAAATTCATTTGGAGTAGATGGCATTTAGGGCACTGGTTTGTAAGTTAGAATACAAAGACGTTTAAAGAAAAAGTTTCTGAAACTTTTTTATTAAAACTTTTTCTCACTACACGCACGCGAATCAAGTCAAATTATAACCGGCCAAGCAGAACGGGTTCCTGCGGGCGCACGATAACAATACATATGTATATGTATAAAGCTACTAGCAACGCCCGTGGTTTCACCCGCGTAGTTCCCGTTACCGTAGAAAAAAGGGAATAAAATATAGCCGTTGTTACTCTTTGATAATAATAATAATAAATTGTGGGACACATCGGTTGTTTAGTCCCAAACTAGGCAGGGCCTATACTATGGGTACTAAACAACTGACACGAAGCCAACAGAATGTTCATGCACACAAATGTTGGCCCCGCGACCTCGACCTCAGAAGGCAGGGTCACTACCAACAGTACCAACTGAGCCAACAGACCCGTCATAATGTCATACATAATATAGCTTCCGATAATAATATAGTAAATAATATGACTCCGTCATAATGTAGCTTTCCATTAGTGAAAGACTTTTCAAAATCGGTAACTTCGTGGTTTAGGCCTGTTCCCGTGGGAAAATTATAGCCCATACTCCCAGAAAAGTAATCTTTCCATTGGAAAAATATTTTTTAAAATCGTTCCTATAGTATCAGAGCCTATATTCAATACCAGCAAACAAACGAACTAATTAAATCTTTCCTCCATTCTGTTTATTACCGTTCCCGTGCTAATTTTCAAAAATCCTTTCATACGGTTGCCTACGAGAGATACCTACCGACATACCATATTTCAAGTTTCTAGGTTTCGTTTCGGAGTTGTATGTATTTCTCTCATTAACCAGTTTTTTTTATTTTCCCGTGGAAATGACACATTTTGCATACCCTAGATGTTAAGTAAGTAAGTAAGTAAGTAAGTAAGTAATTCTTTATTATCAAAAGCCTAAATTTATGTACTTACATTTTGTGTTTTTCCTTAAGTACTATTCAGTTTAGGTATTAAAGTTAGGCTATGTGCAGAAGGAAGGAACAGCTGATATCTAAAATAGGTAAAACCTGAGCTATAGATATCAGCACCACGGTTCAGGGTGCGAGGATAAAAAGTGGGTACGTAATAGGGCTGACAGTACTAATAAATTTCTATACAATTTTAACTTAAGTTAGGCTTCTCAAATTTAAGAAATAAACTTAGAATAAAAATAAGATAAAGAAATAATTAAATTTCAAAATAGATATTATGTACTTATGTGTAATTGAGGGTGGGTGAGATTGAGTGAATGATATGTGTGGAGTGTAAGTGAATGTGGGTGACAGATTATTTAAGTAGGGGGCAAGAGGAGTTGTTCTGTATCATCGTATGAGAGATATTATAACCATTTTTTTACTATTTTTTTACATGAGTCTATGTGAAGCGAATGTATTTGCAAGTTGCGATGGATATTGTTGTACAGGAAAGGTCCAAGAAAGCAGAAGAATCTATGGCTGAAGGATGTATTAAAACAGGTAGTTTTGACAACTATGTGGTTTCGTCTGGAAGAATCTGGAATGTAAGGAGTATGAGAGTGTTGAAGAAGTGTAATGTTTAAGATGAATAATTGTCTTACAGTTAGTAACTCACAGTACTGGTACAGTGAATGTGATGGAAAAAGTCTGGGTTTAAAAGTAGCTACTTTGAGTAAGGCACGTTGGGCACGTTCGACGGTGATAAGGTGAGTTTTTGGGGCTCCTCCCCATGTTGTAATGCAATAAGTAAGTATTGACTGGCAAAGAGCGAAATATATCATTTTTAGAATGGGAGGGTCTGCAACATGTCTCAAGTGTTTAAAAACAAATATTAATTTTCGGACTCTACCAGCCAATATGTTCATATAGGGTTTAAAAGAAAGATTACTGTCAAGGGTGATTCCGAGATACTTAATGTGTTTTGCATTTTCAACCACGGGGCAACTGCATTGGATATCCGGAACATGACAGTGTGGTTTGTGTGCAATGATTTTATATATGTTAGGATCAGGGATATGACGATTTGTTATAGAAAAAACCATGTATTTAGTTTTGTTTACATTTAGTGTAAGTAGGTTCTGATTTAACCACTCCGAAACAACATTGAAACCGTGTTGGGCAGACAAAAATACTTCATCCCATGTTTCACCAGAGAAATACAGGACTGTGTCATCCGCAAAAGAGAGGATATTAGCATTAGGAATATTAAGATTACATAATTACATCACGCGGACAGACCGACGGACAGACAGACAAAAATTAAAAAATGGGTGTTTTGATATCTATCTTGATAATTACTATCTACACTACACAAAAGGGGTTGAAACATTTTTATATCGAGCCCTTCCAATAAATATTTCATTTATGTACGGTCTCGTTACAGTTTCATTAAATGCACTTATAGAATTTTTAACGAGTATTTGCATTGCACCACAGATTGCACCAAGCTTTTATGTGAATTCAATCTTTTTTAAATAAAATCGAATTGAGTTTTCAAACATGTGTCAAAGTAAAATGTAATTACAATCAAAAGCAATTCATATCAGCTTCGAAGCAAATCACCTCCAAAATAACTTTCTACCCCTTTTTAGCACCGTTAGGGGATAAATTTCAATAAAATACGAAATACGTCTTCCATCAATTCGAAAAATCTTTTCTTATCGGATGCCTACGTCAAACAAAGAACACACCCTCCAATTTTCAGGTCTCTACGATCCCGCTGATCGTACCTCCTTTAGCTACCCCTCGGGGCTTGAGATTATTTCTTAATTAATTTATCCAATAACTTGGATCCATTAATAAATTTTCTAGATCTATGGATCCAATACTAAACTGGATATTTAAATTTGATACTGTACCTAATAATACATATTGTAAAGTAGTTTTTATGTTATGGAGATCCCCAAATACAAAGGTGGTATTAGTTTGTATTGGAATTAAAAGTGACTGGCTATGTAAGACCTTTTGATTACTTTCGTCGTAGTGTTTTTAAGTAAGAGGAAAATAATACAATATATGACGTACAAATGAAACATTTATTATAAAAAAAATGCAATCTGCATACTTGTTTTCTCTGGATATTACCATCCAAAGTTTAATAAATTATAAATAGGTATGAAATAAATATCTAGCACCTAATTATAAATTAGAGAAGTATTCAGTCGTAAATTGTGACACATAACATCAATTTACCAATATAGTTTACGACTAGAGCTACCGCTTAGTAGGGGGAAAACTTTCCAGTGATCTGCGAGATCCAATCTAGATAGTGAGCAACTTTCACGTAGACGCCGGGCACGCCGGGCTGTCCACATCCGATGCCCCACGACACTACCCCCACCAGCTGCCAGGTGCCTCCGCGCTCGCAGACCAGCGGACCTCCACCGTCACCCTTGCACGCGTCCTTTCCCTCCTCTCCACCGGCACACAGGAATCCAGGATTCAACTCGTAGTTGTACCCTAATCTCGTCTGCCTGAGCTGCTGTTGACAGTGTCCGTGAGGTAGGATAGGTACATCGACCTCTTTCAGAATGTTCTGGTATTTTCCGTAGTCTCCAAAAGCGTCTTTGCCCCAACCGGTAGTCCAGCACCGCTGTGAGGAATAGTCAGTGTACTTGTCGGGTAAGCAGGCGGGGCTTATATGAGGATATTTAGTCCAGTCGACTGGGTGCTCCAGCTTCAAGATAGCGAGGTCATTGTCCAATGTGCCAGCGTAGTATAGTGGGTGCACGTGTACAGCGACGACGTCTCTTTCAATGTAAGGGTAGAATTCGACATCGTGGTTTACGTCCCACTCTCCAAGACGTACTCGTAACTCGAATGCCTTGTGTCTGAAATATATTTACAAATGTTACGAAAATTCATCAAAAGCAAATGTGTGTATATATTTAGGAGGATTTTAAGAAAAGGTGTGTTATCTATAAATACTTACGATTTGATGCAGTGAGCCGCTGTCATGATGTGTTGGCCATCTATAAGTGTGCCTCCGCAAACGTAGACAGATTCCTTAGGATCCTTCTTGAGAATAGCAGCTTGCCACGGGTATTCTCCGAATTCACTGTCGCCGTCCACATATGAGGGAGTCTTAATTCTGCCGTTGATACCTTGCGAGTGCCTAATACCACATTGGCCTTTGTTTCCAGCCTGGGGGCGTAGAGGGCGGCGGCAGCAAACTTGGTTTTGTCTGCATTGCTGAGCTTGAGGGCGGCCGAAGTATCCTTGGCGCTATAATAGAAAAATATATAACATAAGCATGTACACATCTCTAGTAAAATATTTTTTTATAATATAATCAGTAAATAAACTTCCAGGAATTTGTATTAAGTCGGTATAAGTTACCTCCTCTATCGTTTCACTTGTTGACTTTTCAACAGCAACATCCCTTTTCCTCCGGTTCTCAGGAAATCGGATGGATTGCCCTCCCCGGCTTGCCCCAGGATTTTTGGAGGGAAGGGTTAAGGAACGGGAATAAGCATAGCGGTCTGCATACCCCTGTTTACTACCACTGGTATTTGCTGACCGCTCAAAACCAGGGCTATAACCACTTTGATAAGGATTATAATCTACCTGGTCATAGTTATAATGGTCATCATTTTCATCGTCATAATAGTCATCATTACCAGGGGCTGTGTCATAAGCGCTGTACGTATTTAACTTCGAATAGCCATGTTCATAGTGATTGAAATGTGGTGAATATGGCGGCGGTCCATAGTGCGGAGGGTGCAAATCATGGGCATGGACATGATGTATTGGTTTGTGAGGGTAATAGTGATTGTAACCATAGGGCTGGTGATGATGGTAGTGTTCATGCTTGTTTAACAGGTAGTGCTTTTTCTCGTGGAATAAATGCCCTAGTTTATTAACAACATGCTCATTGGGAGTCACGTGTAAATTAACAAAAGGTTTGACTACTTTGTCTCCGTAGTCATTTTTCGTTACTTGTACGGCTAGTAAGGGGTTTACAGAAATAAGGCCCAAATTAAGGCCACCTCCGTTAAGAGCGGGACCGTAAGGGTTGTAGACGGGATTTGAGTGAAAGGGATTGATCGGATAACCACCATGGGAAGGCTGGGGCAACCCAAAAGAGACACCAAACGTGGGCTGCACTTGTTTGTTGCCATTGCCATTGCCGCCATTGCCGCCGTAGCCGGCCAGTCCAATAAGGCGCTGCAGTGACATTTGCTTATGTAATTAGATGAATCTTTAATGTAGTGTTAGCTTTACGTCAGTGCCCTTTGTTTAGTTGTTCTTTTGTAGGCTGTTGCGATCGGACTAGGATCGATTTTAACTCACAGCTTTCTCCTGCCCGATTGCAACAGACGAGTTACCCCATTCTCATTTGATGGATGGAATGAATACCGAAATGTAAATGAAATTTGTAAGGATTGGCTAGGTATGGTATAGGATATTGGTATATCAGAGTTATTTATGTACTATCAATAGTTAGTTTTAGTGCTATGAATTTATAGATTAAAGTACCACTTACCGGTTCAATTTCTTTTGTGGATTCATTATCTTTTTCATCTTTGACTTCTCGCTTGCTTATATTTTTAACTTCTTCAGTGGCATTTTCTTTTTTGTCGATATTTGTCCCCGAGTTCTCAGTTTTATTCAAGTTATCTAACTGTTCTTCAGTAAGAGCTGCGATGTCACTACCTTTGTTACGAGGGTCAATTGGTAGGTACAGATCGTCTCTGCGGCCAATTATTTCCTGGCTGGGACATTGATCATAATTTACACAAACACATTCAAATCCTTGAGCCTTGGGTTCATGAAAATTTTCTGAATAAGCATTGTTTTGGCCAAATGTTGCGGGACCTTGATTGTACAAGTTATTCCCGGGTACTCCTACATGCAATTCCTTCTTGTAAAATTCTGTGTTTTGGGTAGCGTATGCACCCAAGGAGTTACCATATTTTTGATCTTCGAAGCCACTGCTCGGATAGGGTTTTGGTAAGCCTTGATTTAAAATATTGGTATTGCCTTTGTTATAGTTACTTTGACCGTATTGAGAGCCATAAATGGTATCAGGGTTATCCAAATTGTAAACTCCCGTCATGGGCTTGAATCCACCGGAACCAAAGCTATTGTAGTCAGCTCCACCAGCAGTTATGATGTCTGACTGCTGAGAAAGAGATTGTGATCCGAGATGACCTACAGATCCTACAGGAATGGCCACAGGTTTGATGATGACTTTAGGGTCTTTATTATCATCGCTGTGTACATAGTGATGATGAACGTGCTGCTGTACTACTTCAGTCTTTGAACCAGTTTGTGAGACAGGTGGCTTGTTGTAATTCGGCCTATTATTTTCAAAAGTGTACGGGCTTTCGCTGGCGTAGCTTGGAGGCCTAGTCACGTAGTTGGTATCTTGTCCGCCGTATAGTCCATTGTTTTGGGAGAAATGAACATTACCGTTTGAGATGCCGTATTTGTCTGAGAATCCTGGACGAGAGCTACCTCCGTATCCTATTCTCTTGGGTGGCATTTTGTGAGGGCGTGGTGGGTAGGGCATTGGTTTAGCGGGTCCGTACGCTCGTGGAGGACCACGAATCTGAATGGATGCTACTGGTTTTCCAACGGGTTTGATGTCAACCGGTTGCGCGTAGATTAATTCGTCGGGAGATACGTATGATGGGTACATACGCTTTTCTTGATTGTCATCTTCTTCACACTGTAAAAATATAATAAATGCAATACTTAGGTAGGTAAACTTGCATATTTTACAGTACTTTTATGTGAAATATGTAAAGTAATACGAGTATAAGGTCTAAAGAAAACAATTTAAACTTACTTGAATAAGTCCTAAAGTGCAAAGTCTGTCTTTAATTAGGTGTCTAGCTTCAGCGTCATCTCCAGCATCCAATGCTTCCTTGATAGTGGGATCGCTGTACACATCGTCGTCGAAGCCGCCCAAGCTCCTGCCTTGTTTCCTGCTAACTAGTTCGTCGACAATATCATCGAGTACGGTTCCGTTAGATTCAAGGCTTTTTCTCTCAGCCTCGGGTAACTCTTCGCCTTGCAGCAATTCAGATGGCTTCTCAGTTTTCTCTTCTGCTTTATCACTGGTATCCCCACCCCATGACCAGTCAGCAGAGGTATTTGCTATTATTAGCGACAACATGAAACAAGTTAACGTAAACCTCCGCATGGTCTGTAAATAGGAAGAAATAATGTATTAGTAAATATCATTAACTCACTAATGTTACCCGAAGAAAATATTTATAGTAGTGATTTGATCCTTATTTAGTAAAGCATAACGTTGTTTCGAAACCTTAGTAGGCGGAGAATCACTTTTACTTTCGCGGACCGTCTGTCGTTATATAATCCTCCATAATGTCAGCGCTCTGCGGCTGCGCTGGCGCATAACAGAAGGAGTGGGCTGCGAAAGCACTCTCACGAGGCGTATTAACAGGGTATAGAGTTACGTATGATGACGTGCTATTAAATATGTAATTTACGTACAGCCAAGTGTATAATAGCTCCGTGTCTCGACTCCAATACCAATCAGAGTCGGAAAGTATCAGTTATCCCTGACTCATTAACCCGGACTACGAATTGCGAGCGTAGCTTTAAACCTTAAAAATATGTATTGTGGCTGGAATACCGAAAGTGAACTGGTTTAGTCAATGATAGTGTCGACAGGGTTCTGACCGATCTTTTCCGTAATGAACAAGAAAAATTCAAACAGCTCTGAGCAAATGGTGTCATCCATTGTTTTCATTACGAAAGAAAGTAGCTATTGGTGTCAGTGTCACCCAAAAATGAGTACGAAATGTCCATTGGTAACCGGCCCACGTCTCGGCTATGCGTCATCGATCGTGTATAACTTCGAAATGCGTTATGTAACATCCCAAATGAATCTTGTTTGTTTACACGTTACGTACTGAGTTCCTTAACCTACCTACTTGTATGTAAATTACGCTAGCTATTGTTATGCCTGTTATAATGGGAGATCGAAATCTCAAATTTCATTCAATTAGAGTTTCTCTGCCTGTACCACAACAATGCAAAAGTAGCATCCATGTGAAAAGTGCGTTTCCTTTTACTTTGTGTATAACTTCCTTTTGATCTACACGATGGCTTTGAAAGTTTTAAGAGCAGTGAACCTTTTTATATACTTAAATATAAATTATGTATAAATTTACATCTAATTAGGGCATTTAATTTGAGTTTACATTTAGTTATTATTTGATTTGTGTTAGCATAATCAAGTTTTATATAGATACTATTAAGTGCATTGATCTCAAATGAATTAAGTTATAATTTATAATACGATTGTTCTTAAATTATGTTATTAAAATTATAAAAATATATATGTATATATATATATATATATATATATATATATATATATATATATATATATGATTAGAAATTAAAGATATGATTTAACTAAACTTTTACTCAACTAAAAAAGTTTCGAGATTTATATTTATTATTCTAAAATTGTATTGTTATAGCCAGGTTTAAAAAATACATATCGCGGTAATATTTTTTAATCTACTAGAAACGACTTTACTTTAAAATAATTGAAATAAGAATGTTATTTATGGGTAAATGGCTTTGAGGTGCAATTTTCTCAGCTTATTTTTATGTTATATCCTCGTGGTTGCATTTAACTTTCACTTACCAGCGAAGCATAACTTAGAACTCTCATTTTAAAACAAGTGGGTATCAAAGGACTTCATAATTATATATATATATATATATATATATATATATATATATATATATATATATATATATATATATATATATATATATATATATATATATATAATTATGAAGTCCTTTGATACCCACTTGTTTTAAAATGAGAGTTCTAAGTTATGCTTCGCTGGTAAGTGAAAGTTAAATGCAACCACGAGGATATAACATAAAAATAAGCTGAGAAAATTGCACCTCAAAGCCATTTACCCATAAATAACATTCTTATTTCAATTATTTTAAAGTAAAGTCGTTTCTAGTAGATTAAAAAATATTACCGCGATATGTATTTTTTAAACCTGGCTATAACAATACAATTTTAGAATAATAAATATAAATCTCGAAACTTTTTTAGTTGAGTAAAAGTTTAGTTAAATCATATCTTTAATTTCTAATCATACCGTTAATTAGAAAATTTGCAATCATAGTAACGTATCACTTTTATAATGAGTTCAGAAACTTACATTTGTTTATGAAATCCTTTTGCTTATCACTAAAGTTCTTATCCAAGTTTTCACCACTTCACCGGCGCACTGTTTGCGTCCGAATGACATCCACATCGACCACCACTACGCTTTATACTTCTACCAGCGCAAAGATGCATGCGCTCCGATTTTGTAAGACGTTTTACCCAGACTCCTACCACAATACACCAATATACACGCTAGCAAATTACTGTCGTTAAATATCGTAGGAGAACTGTGGAGATTCGTGGGCTACAGAGATACAGTGGTAGAGAGTATGACGTAGGTATGTATCTCAATGATTGATCAACCCTTGGTTTGGTTCATTCATGATGCGTTGTTCCGAGTAGAGGTTAGGCAATAGTTTTGGAGGTCGCCAAAAGCGGATTTTGACTTAATATTTTTAGAGCAACGTCTTTGTGACTATACGGTATATTATTTTGATGTTGAATATTAGTGTTTTGGTCAGAGGTAGTGACCTAACGGCTAAAGCCAAATACTGGCATCGTATATGCTACCTATCCGTATAATATGATGTCCTATTTAAAATTTTAAGTGATTGTTACACTAATGACTCAATGAACAGCTTTTATTGTTAACTACTTTCCGTTCCCGTAGTAAAACGGGAATGAAATATAGCCGATGTTACTCCCTGATAATGTAGCTTTCTATTAGTGACAGAATATTTAAAAGCAGTTTCACCCAGTTCCCTTTCGGCCTGTTCCCATGGGAAAATTACTTATTTACAGAAATCTTGATAAGATCAGATGAACACTCAGTAACTGAACATTGAGAATAGGATCCTTCCAATCCGCGGTGGGCTCGCGTGGGAGATTATGGCCCATACTTCCTCATTCGTGTAGAAGTACCCTTAGCTCAGCAGATGACTGTTTCGGGTTGATGATGGTATAATTCTTGAGATCTGTTATGATCCAGGATTATCCGTTCGCGTGGTAATATTGCGAAGTTCTTTCTTAGATTGTTCCTACATCTTTGAAGCTACCTTATTTCAGCTTTCTATAAACTCAAATCCACAATCATCATAAAAATCCAACCGTAACAGCCCACACCAACAACCTATAGGTGTCTCCGGACACATTATAAGAATCTATTCTCTTGTGCTTTCCCATTTAGATTTTGTACGTTTTCCAAGGTTTAGGCATTTGTTACCACCAGCAGTCTTTTGTCAATCCTCCGTTTGATAGCTATTGTTTATGTCTAACTTGTCACTATCGGGGTACTGGAACGCAAGGCGGTAAGCACCCGGGCCTGCATAACATGACATAGGTGAGAGTGGTGAGCCCATCGCGTGACCGGGGTGTTGTAACACATGCCTCAGTATCAATTTTGTGTCCTACGGGCTTCGTCACCATGTTTTTCTTCACCGTCGAGCTCGTGATAAATCTGCACATAAGATTTTGGAAAACTCATTGGTTGCAAACCCAAGCCTTGCTTGACATGAAAGGAAGGCTCACTAACTCTTTGATTTATTAAAATTGCTAAATAAACAATACTATGAAAAATCAAAGAATATCTTGTGAAAAGTAGGTATATCCAGAAATGGAATACCTCTGCCTACCCCCTCGGGGATAAAAGGCGTGAGATTATTATTTATTATTATGAAAAATCTTCCACAATATTTGCATCATATTATCTAACAGAACATCGCGCCCCCGCAAGCCAAGTATGACGCTAGCGGCTATAAGAGGCCATTATGACACTTTCCCCGCATCACCCATAACCCTCTAAGGACAATCGGCCTACTAACTAATCGGCCTTATTATCTTGTTAGTCAATTTGTTTTTCTACAGTCGAATTTGCCAATCATGTGTTGAAATTTCGGGTGAGGATCAAATATACTCGTAGGTAGAAATATCTTCATTGTAACTAATAGCTCTATGTGTTCATTGGTATCAAGTTGAATACATCACCGATTGATTCAGTAATACTACTAGCTTTATATATAATGATATTAATATAATCTCACGCCTTTCTTTACCGAGGGGGTAGGCAGAGGTATTTCATTACTGGATATACCCACATTTCACGAGATACATTGGACCCCTAAACGTGATAGGTGGTGAGCCCATCGCCGCACCGGGTCTATTTACACATGTCTCAGAATTAATTCTGAGACCTGCTCGTTTCCTCACGATGTTTACCTTCACCGTCGAGCTAGTGATAAATATGTACGTAAGTTTTGAAAAACTCTACTACTATATATTATAGATAATAACATATACAGGGTGAATTTTTCAAGTGGGCGTGGTAGGCTAAATCAGAAACTATGAGGAATAGCGAAAGTACTCAAAGAAGTCTCGGGCTCGGAATTTTGATGAAAACTAAAACTACATCTTTTGATTATTGAAACATTAATATTCCTAGCCACGAATGGAACACGTTGATTTTGGAAAAAAACACATACCCTGTATTATTACACCATTCGATAGTATCGCTAATAGGGATCAAATTTTAGGAAGAAATGACATACGGCAAACTTAAATAATAGTTTTAAATATAAAAAAAAAATGTTTTATATATTCATACAAAAGACATCAACGAGCAACTTGAATTACTTGTCTTAAGTCATTTTAGTTATGTACCGTAAAATAAACTTATAAATGGTTTGTCTACATTTCAAGATGTACATATTTTCATCTGTACCAATACTTGATAATACGTGTATCTGTATAAAATTTATTTTTAGATAGTTAAAATATTTTAACACTTTGATTTATAGAAAAGACATCAACGAGCTGAATCAGGAATAATACGAAGGTCTTATTGTCTATTTATAAATATGGGTCATCTTTGTTTGACACTAGCAGCGCCCCGCGGTTTCACCCGCGTAGTTCCCGTTCCCGTGGGAATACGGAGATAAAATATAGTCTATGTGTTATTTCCATTCATAAATAAAATCCGTTCAGTAGCTTTTGCGTGAATGAGGAACATACATCCATACATACAAACTTTCGCGTTTATAATATTAGTAGGATTGGCGCTATCTACTCCAGCCAGTGGAGGTAATGACCTATATCATAATGAAGCAGTTTACTATAGTTTTGAGTTGTTCGGGTCCGATCGGATCCCCCGCTAATTAATATTATTATTTAATTCCGGTCTGAACTACTGCACACGGATGGTAACTATCTATGGTAAGTAAATACAGTCGACAGAAAAAGAGTTGTTAAATTAAAAATAATCTTTTATATTTACTTTAGTACATATGTGTACATGTATTTAGTATACAATAAAGAGTTGTTACTAACTTATATGTAATTTTTTTTTTAAATGATAGAGGTTATAAATCTTTACTATGATTTTTATAATAAAGTTAGGAACTTTCAATATAATCTGAAACATTTTTTTTACTAACTGTACCAAAAATATGTTTTAGTTGTTAGGGTTCCAAACGGAATTAAAAATAATTTAAAATACAATCCCCCACGGTATCAGATCTGGGTATCACGTTTATTTTGAACTTGTCATTTTCTGTTTTGTGCAACTTACTAAATAAATAAATCAGACCGAAATAAATATTTTTATTTCTTCTTCTTCTTCAAATAACTCAAAAAATTAAATATTCTTCTGGATTAAAAATCATCTGCCATATATATATTGATTTCACTTGAACAATAAAAAAAAAACGAAAACAACAGCTTAAGTAGGTACAACATTTTATAACATTAATAAATCATGTACACAGTAACGAAATATAGGGAGTAATAATTTCTGATTAGGTGTTTGGTTTTCGTTCTTCAAATGATCTTCGATTTCTTTCTCGTTATTGATTGATTTCCTAAACAGTTTGTAATATCTATAGCTGCCTTTATTATAAACGTGTGTTCCACTTACGCTTGATTGTTTTCGTAAACCAGGATTTAGTGGCTCACGGTTGCACCGAGAGCTTGCACAAGCGGGTTTACCGAGCCGGACCTCGCCGCAACGCACGCGGCTGCACCGCGCCGCCGCGCCGCTTGCGCAAGAGTTCGCTGAACCATTTCTATGTCTACAATTACTTGATCGAATGAACTTGCGTACCATACTTATATGATGTTAAATAAGTATGTGGACTGTTGAATAAGCCGCAGGTCTCAGAATTAATTCTGAGACATGTGTAAATAGACCCGGTCCGGCGATGGGCTCACCACCTATCACTTTTAGGGGTCTAGTGTATCTCGTGAAATGTGGGTATATCCAGTAATGGAATACCTCTGCCTACCCCCTCGGGGATGAAAGGCGTGAGATTATTATTATTATTATTTATTATTTGTATTAGTTATGAATGACAATCTCGGTAAAAAATATATATAATATATATATATATAATCTCACGCCTTTTTTATCCCCGAGGGGGTAGGCAGAGGTATTCCATTACTGGATATACCCACATTTCAAGAGATATATTGAGCCCCTAAACGTGATAGGTGGTGAGCCCATCGCCGGACCGGGTCTGTTTACACATGTCTCAGAATTAATTCTGAGAGCTGCGGGTTTCCTCACGATGTTTTTCCTTCACCGTCGAGTTAGTGATAAATATGTACGTAAGTTTTTGAAAAACTCATTGGTACATGCCAGGATTCGAACCCGAGCCTCACTGATTTTCGGCCGGCTCTTTAACCGTCCGGGCTATCACTGCTACAATCTCGGTAACATGTTTACTATTCCGTTATCTATTAAATACTAATGCTACAATATTTTCTTCTACTTACATAATGAAACATAATCCGTCACCGATGGAATCATCGGTGATCATTTATCATACAGAATTATCGTTTAAAGCATCAATCAAAAATTCAGCTTCTAAACGAGATCATTGTCCATCCGTCTGCAGCCGTGACATAACCGCTACGCCGCGCCGCCATCTTTGATGTTTACATTTTTTACTGCAAGTAGCTCGCTATTACTCAACTTCCGACTACTGACATGAGCAACTAAAAAATATGATTTTTTTCTGACTTAACCGAGCAGATGACATACATCTTTCGAGTAAATGTTAATGTTTTCATGTTTGTTAGTCACAGTGCTAAAGATGGATTAAACTCGTATCATATAAACAAAAGTTTATGAAGATGGATGGATTGACGTTTGGTACGCTTTCACGCATAAACTACTGAACCGATTTTGACCGTAATATAGCTTCACAACAACGCATAGGTTATTTTTTATCCGGGATAGCGAGCAAAGTCGCGGGCAGAAGTTAGCATTTATATATCGGTGGATAGTTGTCTATACAAATATTGTAAAACTAAAATTATTTTTTTTATTTGTCTGAATTGAATAGGCTCCGAAATTACTGGACCAATTTTAAAAATTATTTCACCAATGGAAAGCTTACTTTTTTGGGTGTAACGCTATAATTTTTTCAGGGGAACGGGCCATAAGCGGGTAAAATCTCGCAACATATTATGATATTATAGTCTAAAATAACTTAGATTAGAAGCGGCCAGCGAGGCTATGAGCTAAGTCGCAGGCTATAGGTATACATAACTATTAAAAAATGATAGTGATTTGATAATGATTGGCGATTTAAAATTCTGTGCCTAGAAATTGATGAACGTGAATAAATCAGGTGCATCAATTTCATGTTTTTTAGAAAAATAAATAATCTCACGCCTTTTTTTTAT
The DNA here is from genome assembly GCA_963855545.1 of Ethmia dodecea. Classification (NCBI taxonomy): domain Eukaryota; kingdom Metazoa; phylum Arthropoda; class Insecta; order Lepidoptera; family Depressariidae; genus Ethmia; species Ethmia dodecea. The sequence continues at coordinate 7,948,731 of OY979449.1, forward strand.
TAGCATTGGTATTTAAGATTAAAGAACTGACATTCCTGAATTCTTACCGACTGGTAGCAAGAAAAATACTACATACGAGTAGTTTGTCTATTCGGTAAGAACATACTAGCGCCCCGCTAATCTATGAGCTTGGTAAAAACAACAAACAAAATTATGTTTCATAATTCACTGGGAATCAAATGTTGCAACCGAGTCGCGGGTTTTCCGAACTGCTATGCAACTTTGAGGCCACGCAAGCCTTACTACTAGAACAACCATTACTATGGAGCTACATTAACGCTACAAAAGTTTTGAGGATTTTCTATTCTTTCTTATATATTACTTTATTGATTTCATGTTAGTTATCTAGATATCTAAATATCTAACTAAATAAGAAATATAGTTGCTATATGTATACTCAACTAATAATTTCTACGCCGCTTCTAATTATAATTTTGAGACATTTTTCCTCTGTGTTGTCAGCTGATTAGTATTTAGCACACACATTAATAAATTTGAATTAGTTTGTCGTTGTTGTCTAGTAGAACTTTTTAGGTATTTTAAGTAATCAAAATGGCATAATATACTGACAACTCCATGACTTCCACAGTGCTAATTGATTCAATGACCCACTTGCAATGTATTGTGCGAACTGTCACGTCACTGGGGCTTCCCTAACGTTCCTGTCAAGGCCTCCTGGCCCAACAATCGGGAGAGGCTGTGGGTTTTTACAAATATTATTTCAACCTTGATGTCGCGGCGTGATTAATTTGAGGAAACATTATATTTTTTTGCCTATTCCCTAAAGTTCAATTCTCGGCGTGAACTAAAATGGGTTTTATAGTTTGTCATAATAATTTATGTGGTTTTAGCTACTTGGATTCCTTATTTATTGACTTATTAGCTGACACGACAGATGTTGTCCAGTCGAAACCCCACGGAAAAAAAACACTTACAGTTTTTCAATTTCCCGGGCAACTTTTAGAAATTTTCATTTTCTTCATCATCATCATCATCATCATTTCAGCCTATCGACGTCCACTGCTGGACAAAGGCCTCCCCCAAGTTTCTCCACAACGTCCGGTCCTGCGCCGCCCGCATCCAGCGGCTTCCCGCGACCTTTACCAGATCGTCGGTCCACCTGGTGGGGGGCCTGCCCACTTCACGCTTCCCTAATCGTGGTCGCCACTCGAGAACTTTTCTGCCCCAACGGCCGTCAGTTCTGCGTACGATGTGCCCTGCCCATTGCCACTTTAGTTTTGCGATTCTTCGAGCTATGTCGGTTACTTTGGTTCTCCTACGGACTTTCATTTTTTTATACCTTAATATTCGGTCCATTTAAGTATCTAATCGTACATCGAACACGTAACTCTGCCCAGTATCAATTTATTCCATAAACTAAGTTGTTTATAATTTATTCAAAAGTATTTAGCCTACAGAAGAGTTCGACGGGCCTATTGCCGCAGTTGGTAGAGAGCCTGCCTTCTGAGTCGGTGGTTGCTGGTTGAGTTCCCGCCTGTGACCAACATATTTTGTATGCATGAACATCTTGGTTGTTAGTTTGGGACTAAATTGACGTGTGTGAATTCGTTTTTCTCAACAAATTTATTTAAAGACCAGCTATACGCATGATAGATAACCCGCATTAAATAAAAAGCTCTGTTAGAAGTTAGCGGCTACTCAATAGTTAACTAGCTAGCTAACACTATCACTACATAGTATAAAACAAAGTCTTTTTCTCTGTCCCTGTATCCCTATGTCCTTATGTCCCTATGTCCCTAATCCCTATGTATGCTTAAATCTTTAAAACTACGCAACGGATTTTGATGCGGTATTTTTAATAGATAGAGTGATTCAAGAGGAAGGTTTTAGTATTATCATTGCACCCGTGCGAAGCCGGGGCGGGTCGCTAGTCCAAGAATAAAATAAACTTGTTTAAGCATTTGATATTTCACGGTTACAGTAATAATTATCCATTTAGTTTTACAACCATACAATAAAGTAATTGTACTCAGTGTTTTTGCTAGCACTAGCTTGCTACGAGCAAGCAGCAGCCCGTGACGATGACGTCACATCCGTCTCCGGAGAAAGCATTTGATTTGATACACATAGCCATCCACCTCTACAAAGGCATCCCGTCCACAAAGGTACTGGACGTAAGTACTGCACCGAGAGTGAACTATGCTTATATGAATTTTGCTTTACAGTTTATGTAGCATAGGATAATAGAAATAAGTCTGTGGTGACGTAACATATGTCTGGACCTTTGAGTATTAAACCAACAGGAGACGTCACGCGCACTAGTTTCTTTCACGGGACGAGGAAACAAACACAAATAATGTTAAAACTAACGCATTTTTTGACAAAACAATTAAACACTAGCTTGAACTAGATGCACACAAATACATACACCAATCCAAGCACTCCGTGAACTCAAAAAAACTAGTTGTATATAACAGGTATGCGTGTTTACCGACACTTTTTTTTGGCAGAGGGGAACGCCTGTCAGTGGCGTCTCCGGACGGACTGTCTGGACAAAAAGGGCATTTTAGTTGTATTTTATGGTTTTAACAAATCCACCACCTAAGTGGTCTGTCGCCCCTCGTATTATATAGTACATACTTACTTACTCGATAGTCAGCCCCGATAATTAAACCGGGCCAAGTGTGAGTCGGACTCGCACACAAAGATTTTTGTACCCATATCCATAGTACGTAAAATCACGTGCTTGTATGGGTACCCCCTTTAACTTTTAACTTTTTTCATTTTTATTGTTGAATAGCGGCAACAGAAATATATTCTATGAAATTTTCAACGGTCTAGTTGGTACGACTCATTAGATACAACCCTTCGACAGACAGACGGACAGTGAATTTGCACGAATGACTAATTTAAACAAAATGAGAATTTGAATTACTTACTTAAATGATTATTTGAACAAAACAAGATTTGATCAAAATAATAATTTGCATAAATTGCGAATTGTAAGAATCACGAATTGTAAAAATTAAAAAAATTAAAAATTAAAATTTAAACTGTTTATTTCGTATAAAAAATTGCATTCATTTTACACAATATACTTAACGTCTAATCTTAAATTTAAAAGATTTTTTGAGTTAAGGAGTCTCATTATAATATACGAACAGTGAATGTGAATAAACAGATAACTGTGGGTCTAAAATGGCCACTTTGAGCAATTCCTCAGAGCAATTCCTCCTTTTATGAATTCCCAGCAAATCTAAAGCAATTCCTCTAAATATTGTAAAATGGTCCCTCATTTTAGTGATTCACTGACAATTCAATTCATTAGCAGATTCGTATTTGGTGAAAATTTCGAATATGAATCGAAATAGGATCCTATTATGATTCACCCGAAACGGCCTTTTTAGACCCCTGGAGAGCGATTTTTGAATCTCACTGGTGATATCAAAATCACCGGTGACTAAAATTATCACCGATGACTTTTATGTCACCATTTTCCAAAAGCCGTATTTTTGAAAGTCACACGCTGTTTTCAATAAATCATTGCAATCACAAAATATCACAATCGAGCCCCGCTGCTAATTCTTCCGAAATACATACTTTGGCACTTTTATCAGATGGCACTACGTCAACTGTCAAAAACAATCGCATGGTGATTTCAATTACGAGTGGGTAGGGCACTCGTAAATCGATATCATAGGTATGACAAATTCAAGTCACCGATGAGTTTCAAAAATACGAACTTTCGGAAATCACTCACATCGGTGAGAATTAGTCACTTGGTGAGATTCAAAAATCGATCCCCAGGGCACAAATTGGGCAAACGCACCAAATGCTCATCATAGTTCCTTAGTTATAACTTATAAACATATATTTACCATTGACTCTTATAAACACTCTGGGTATAAGCATCAATGGTAAATAAATATCACGATGTCCTATTCAGAGTAGACTTGCAGTTTTCGATAATATGGTTATGACCAGAAATTAAATAAATTCTTGAATTTTAATAGGTAAATATTTTTAAACTCGTCTGTGCCACAACTTACAAAATAACTGCCTCAAAAAGCTCCATCTATATTTATATTTGGAAACTTGAAGACGAATTTTAGAGGCAGTCGGTCGTGGTGCAAGAAATAGTACCTATACCGAACCACAGACCGAACGTTGTGGTACGATAACGTAGGTACCAGAGTAGGTATCTTTTATTTTAATACTAGAACTGCGATGTAGATGGCGTTTGTTTCATTAATTTTTTTTATGAAATTTAAATTGAACAATACTAATTACTCTATACTCTACATAACATTAGAGAGAGAGCGCAGGGCGCTTCCCCGCCGTTGCTACTGAACAAAATTTGTGTCAGCCCCAACAGCCTCCTGAAGACCACTGCGGAACGGGTTGTGTCCAGTGATGTGATTGTAGAATATAAGTACTGACATAGTGTTAAGACTAACTAACAACCTAATGGATCTCTTTTGTCCGTGATAAAAGTTTAAAATTGTTTTGAATTTATATTAATAGTACCTATCCTGCGACCGCTGCATATTATTTTTCTTATTCACGGCATTGTCTTGATTTTTAAAGCACCCAAGACATTTTCAAATCATTTTATCATGTATCACTAATATGATTTGGAACAATCAGTAGGCCCCAAAATTGGTTCTAAATTAGCACGTGTAACAGCTCTTCAGTTGAGCTCTGAAATACTCTGAATTTACTATGTAGGTATTTCGGGTCCGAAAATACTAGTGAAAAGTGGGTGCTTCCAGGAATGGAATACTTCTGACAAACCCAACGGGGATAGTATGAGCGTATTTATTTATCCTAGAAAGAAAGAAAAAAAGAAAAAATGTTTATTTTTGCCACAGTTACACACACACATATAAAGCAATAACAATATTATAATAACATTAATAACACATAATATTAACACAGACAAGATATAATTATAAAATAAAACAAAACAATAAAACAAAAAGTACATTTAAAAAAAAAACATTAAAAACTTGCTGAACCAGCAGTTAAATGCGTGTGTGCAGCAGCAGCAGAAAAGGGCCAAAGCTCAGTTTAATTGTTTTGCTCGGGTGAGCAAAACACTGGTATTCTGCTTTTGCCCTGAGAGAATCACGAGTAGGTATAGTGTAGTGTAGTATAGTAAGTGTTTGTGTATGGTCTTCAGTGTCGTGTCTGATATAACAATGTACAAGCACAATCAAATATCGAACCTAATAATTATTAAATAATACATAAATTAATCCTACTTCCTACTAATATCCTACTAATACTATAAACGCGAAAGTTTGTATGGATGTCTGGATGGATGTTTGTTCCTCTTTTCCGCAAAAACTACCGAACGGTTTTTGATGAAACTTTATAGTTATATAGCTTATACATCAGAATAACACATAGGCTATATTTTATCCCCGTAGTCCCACGGAAACGCGAACTAAGCGGGTGAAACCGCGGGGCGCTGCTAGTATTATTATATTCTTGACGTCATTCAAAGTACCTACCCAATAGCGTTATACAAATTAAATAAGTTGGTACTTAGGTAAAAAGTACTATTTCGCCTTTACAACCAGAAAATAAGATTGATTGAAGATAAGAGAAGAGAAGAGACTATGGAAACAATACAAAACAAGGCTAAACGTTACATAACTAGCTTTCTTCAGAATTCTTTCGCGTTCATGTAGCATGTGCCGTATTGATGTTATTATTACCTTACCTTTTGCAAAGTTTCAATAAAATCCAAGTTAACATTCATCCATCCTCATTGACTTTCACGTTTATAATGATAGTGAGATCTAATACAGAGTTAAAAAGTAAATTATTGTAAACTATTCGTATCTACAATGTGTGTGGTAAACCCAGCCTTTGTGAGTAAGAACAATTGTCCGACTGCACGAATCATAATAAGGCTCGATTCATCCAACGTGGAGTTACCTAGTCTTATCCCAACGGTAAATCTCAAAAACTCTATATCTTTGTGATTTAATACCAATATTCACATAGCCAACCGAATATCGCAACCGCTTTCTCGCCTTTCTCGCCTATGTGTGTTTAGACCTAATTTAGTCTCCGAGTAAGCTTCTCTTTGTTGGACGAATTCAGACGTAGTAGGTATGCACAAAATCCAGATATTTACAATGAATTAGTCTCAGAAGGTATTTCAAGAAGTTCATTATAATTTATAATAAGTATATTAATTCAATAATGAATTCTCTTTATATTAAAAAAGTTAATAATGTCTATTTTAAAAATACGTAGTAGGTAATTACGAATTCTACCTACCTATAATTTGCTTGCAAAAAAGGTAATGAAGACAATTTTAATAGCACTTCGTAATTATAAGATTCATAGACATACCTTTAATTTGCGTGCCAAACTTGATATGCAAATTTCTTAATTAAAATAATAAAATTAATAAGAACCTTAGTACCAGTTTAGTACTTTTCGATATTTTATTGCGGATATCAACCGGATATAAGCACGCCCTTGGATAAATGTTTCTTGATCGCAATGCGTAATCAGCTTTTTGCGCGGCTGTCGATCCGAGTCAGGTGTCGCAGCATTTACCTGTCTAATTGCCAGCAAAATGCCAAGCACCCATTAGCTACCATTGTTGTGAATTTCTGCTAAAATACCCGTGAGGCTACTCGGCTCTCAGAAGACACAATGCTCTATGAAAGCTTGCCATCGCATGGTCGTCAGAAAGTCTAAAAACGCTCGTAGCTGTCCCGTGTAATTGTAAGTTGTAACGCGACAAGTTCGACCTTTAACAACCAATTTAGGCGCAAACAGCAAGGACAGTAGGTAGTTGTAATCCTCGACGCCCAAATGGCGATCTAAATCGATTCATACATAGATGTTATCATCTGTATAAATAGCGGGACGAGACAGATTTGGGTATCAGTCGACCGCATACGGTGCGAAGTGATCTTCCTTTGATCCCAACACAGACCTCGTTCGCAATGAGTCCGTTGGTGGTGTTGTTCGCTGTGGTCGCTGCGGCTGTAGCTGCCCCGAGCCCAGTCCAGAAGAGATCTATTGGCCACGCGGTGGCTTACGCCGTGCCAGCTGCGGTGTCTCACCAATCTCGGGTGGACGTGCATAGTTCGCCCGTTGTAGTGGCAGAGCCTGTTGTATACAGCGCTCCCGTGCCTTCTGTTTACGCTGCTCCTCAAACAGTGTACGTTGGGGGTTCAGCGGTTTCCCATCAGTCTCGCGTGGATGTGCGTACGTCTCCGGAGGTTGTAGCGACTGAGCCCGTGGTCGTGTCTCCCGCCGTGGTCGCTGAGCCTGCCGTGGTGGAGGCCCGTGCTGTGTACGCCGCACAAGCCCCCACTGTGTATGTTGGTGGCTCCGCCGTGTCCCACCAATCCCGTGTCGATGTACAGTCATCCCCCGCAGTGTATGCTGAGCAAATTGTGCCATCTGGATTCGTAGACACTCGCTCTCTTTGGGCTCCGACGGTTTATGCTTCAGCGTGGTAAAATGCATTTACAGCGATATGATCCAAAGGGATATATAATGATAATAACACAATGTAAATATGTATTTTTATATGAAATTTGTAAATAAATATGTACCTATGCTTACAATATTTTTTTGTCTTCGATAATAACCTCTCTTTTTCAGTAAAATATTGTACTTTTTATTATCTATATTTATTTGTATTACCGCTGATGTACAGTTACTGTTGTAATAATTTTTACAACAATATCCGTGTATTACGATTATTTGACTTTCAAACATTTTTGAGCTAATTATAAGCAATAATTTAAAATTACATCAGACAATTACCCACTGAAGAAAATAAAGAATTTAGAATAGTAATGGTTAAAAAGAGTACATTAAAGTGGCTACGTAAATACAATACCTACCTAGTGGGTGATCAGCGGCATTGCCCGTGCGGAATTGTTTATTCCGGTTCCCGTGGGATTTTCCAAATTTTTATTTGACATAATATAAGACACCTACATACCATATTTCAAGTTTCTAAGTGTTATCATTACTGAGTAGTACGTATTTCTCTTTTTTTTTTAATTTTCCCGTGGAAAAAGACATTTTCCCGAGGTTAAAAGTACCCTAGATGTTGACCCGGTTACTCAGATATAACCACACGAAATTTTATCAAAATCCGACCAGTAGTTTTTCATAATGCGTGCACAACCAGACAGACATATGGACAGACAGACAAAAATTTCAAAAATTGGTGTTTATTATCTACATCGATACCTATATACACTACTGCTAAAATTTACAAAAAAATATTTCATGTACAGACACAGGCCACATGTATAGATAAGGACTTTCTTCTGACGTTGAATAAAGATTATTTATAACTTAATTTGAGTGGAGTCTATACCCTAAGTCTAAATGCTTATAATATACAAAAGGTATGTCAAAAAAAGTTTTCTATAGTGCTGGTTGAGAATAACCCGTTTTACCTCACTCAATAACTATAAATTGAAAATACCCCCGACACAAAAAATACATTGGTTGGACAGATTTTCCTGAACTGTAGCTAAGAACAATCTCTATCAAATCTTCTTTCAATCAATTTTGTTTTATCAAAATTCGGTTTAGCCGTTTGGGAGCTACGAGCGAACAGACAGACATACAGATACATCCTACGAATACACCGATATACAGAAACACACGTCAAACTAATAACACCCCTCTGTTTTTGATCAGGGTATTATAAAAAAGAAGGTTCTCAGTTTGATCGGTCTACCTACCTACGTATTCTTATAATATTCATTCTTATTTGAGTTACTTTGACGGGCCTGTTGGCTCAGTTGGTAGTGATCCTGCCTTCTGAGTCGGAGGTCGCGGGTTCGATCCCCGCAAGGGGCTAACATTTGTGTGCATGAACACGTTGGCTTCGTGTCTGGGTGTTTAATATTTATCTAAGTAAGTGTTTATCACTTGTTTGGTAGGTACCCATAGTACAGGGACTGCCTAGTTTGGGACTGAATAACCGTGTGTGAATTGTGTCCACAATTTTTTTTGTTAGTCTTTAAATTGTTTCACTGCTGAACAAAGGCCCACAATTTATTATTATCATTATTATGATACGTCAAAACGAAAATTACCATAGAAAATAATTATAGTGAGTGAGCTGTGATGTTTGGAAATTATGCACTTTAGCGGTCATAGGTACGTCATAACAAAGGGAACCATCGCAAAATGTCAGATTCGCAAAATGACAATTCGAAAAAAATATGACGTATAAGGTATAAGTAATCTAGAGCCGAAGTTATAGTACACGAGACTGTTTTAAGGTATTGCATAGCTTCTATCGCGGGCCTTGAGCGCGGGGACCGAATCCAGAAATTCCGTAACGAAAAAACCTCACGCTCCCCACTCCGACGGGCACGGAGGTGTGGCTTGAAGGCCGTGCATTGTCTAACGATGGACGGACGGACGGACGGACGGACGGATGGGGACGGACGGACGGACGGATGGGGACGGACGGACGGATGGATGGGGACGGATGGGGACGGATGGATGGGGACGGATGGGGACGGACGGACGGATGGGGGTGGACGGACGGACGGATGGGGACGGATGGATGGATGGATGGATGGATGGATGGATGGATGGATGGATGGATGGATGGATGGATGGATGGATGGATGGATGGATGGACGGATGCACGGATGGATGGATGGATGGATGGATGGATGGACGGACGGACGGACGGATGGGGACGAATGGATGGGGACGGATGGGGACGGACGGACGGATGGGGACGGACGGACGGATGGGGACGGACGGACGGATGGGGACGGACGGACGGATGGGGACGGATGGACGGACGGATGGGGACGGACGGACGGACGGATGGGGACGGATGGATGGATGGATGGATGGATGGATGGATGGATGGACGGATGGATGGATGGATGGATGGATGAATGGATGGATGGATGGATGGATGGATGGATGGATGGATGGGGACGGACGGATGGATGGGGACGGACGGACGGACGGATGGGGACGGACGGACGGACGGGGACGGACGGACGGACGAATGGGGACGGATGGATGGATGGATGGATGGACGGACGGACGGACGGATGGGGATGGATGGATGCCCCATCCATCCCCACGGACGGACGGATGGATGGGGACGAATGGGGACGGATGGGAACGGACGGACGGATGGACGGACGGACGGACGGATGGACGGACGGATGGGGACGGATGGATGGGGACGGATGGGGACGGATGGATGGGGACGGATGGGGACGGACGGACGGACGGATGGGGACGGACGGATGGGGACGGACGGATGGATGGATGGATGGATGGATGGACAGATGCACGGATCGTTGGATGGATGGATGGACGGACGGACGGACGGACGGACGGATGGACGGATGGACGGACGGATGGGGACGGATGGATGGGGACGGATGGGGACGGACGGACGGACGGACGGATGGATGGATGGATGGATGGATGGATGGCTATTGCATAGCTTCTATCGAGGGCCTTGAGCGCGGGGACCGAATCCAAAAATTCCGTAACGTAAAAAAACCTCACGCTCCCCACTCCGACGGGCACTTGTTGATACAAAATGCTATGCAATAGCTTTACCGCGGCAGTCCCCGAGTGCCACACGTCTTTTTTTCTTTTTAAAATACTATTTAAATTATTTCTGTGTTGAATATTAACTACAATTAGGTAATGTATATTAGCTTAAATACCAAAAAAAAATTTTTTAATTTTTTTTTTCATTAGCAATGCCAAATGAATCTATCACACTTACCTATCACACCATATTTTTTTCCCTGTATAGATTAACCTGTAAGTCACCTGTATAGATTAACTGACTTTTTGCTTGAACTCTTCAAAATATCTACTGGATTATCATCATTTCATCGACAAGACTCAAATTCGTCTATCCTAGTGTCGTGGGAAGTATCTATAAAATTCCGTCATTTTGCGAATCAGACTTTCTGCGAAACGCGAATGGTCAGATAAGCAGAATGTCAGAATTCCGACATTTTGCGTATCTGACATTTTGCGATGGTTCCACTCAAAGTACTAAATTGCATCACTACTGATTGTTTTAATATTTTGAAATTTGCTATAAATTGTAAAATGAAAATAGAAATGCATTTTTAGATGAGTTTAGAGATAAGCTTTTTAATGAATGATTATTGGCAATTTAATTTAGATTCTGTCAAATGCACTTTTATCTCAAAAACTACTCAACCGATTTGGCTATTCATTTATTTCTATAGTTCTTTACGTTGAAGTATAAGCATTTCGCCCAATTATTTTTCTATTAACGGTGCACCGACCTATGCTAAGGTGCCCTCATTATCTTCGGGATCGTCAAATCCCTCAGGACCTAAATTCGATGGCCCCCACAAACTAATCAAAACATTCCAGCGAATAAGACACCGTCTCTGTCAGAAAATATTTCTTATACTACCATCCCCTGGAACCTGTCATCGTTGAGCTGTTTTTCTCCAAACTTCTAAGTATTTCTGTTGTCTGTTGTCTGCTGTTGTCTCTGCCTTACCATTTCTAAATATTCCTTTTTAGTGCTCACTTAGGTAATTTAAAGAAATTTTGTGCAAAATTTCACGCTTCTCCACTATAGACCCAGCAGTCTCAGCTTATCAGTCAGTCAGCCAGTCAGCCAATCAGCCAGTCAGTTTCTTTTCTAGATTTAGATAATATCTCGGTAACAACAATCTTTATAGATTTTATTTTATTAGCAGAAAGATTACTTGGGGTCATAAATAAGATTAAGTCAAGTATATCTATTAAGCTTTATTACTTTTGTTACGAGTCTAATATTTTTATAAAATTTTATTTATTTTATACAAAATAAAAATAGGTACATATATACATACGCTCACGCCTTTTTCCCGAAGGGGTAGACAGACACAATACACCGCCACCTGCTATGACCCTGGCACATCACATCCATCAATCGGTTTCGGATACTTTAGTAAAAATACCGGCCGGCTACATAATATAAGAACGCCAATATAATAACCCTTCGAAAACCCGCAGCTTTTACCGGTTAACCGCCCGGTCAAGCAGTTCCCGCGGACGTACGAGAACAATACCCCGTTTCAGCTATTATCTAGTTAGAAGTCTAAGCATGAGTCTCATAGAATGAGATAACTTCATAACTGGAAAGACATGGATCTGGTGACCTGAAAATAGCGAAAGATCTTGTCCTAGTGTTAATAAACTCAGAACGGCCATAGAAAAAGCGGAATCTAACAAGGATGCAAAAAAATAATTAGATTTCTTTTTCTTCAATCTTATTTGATGGAGTCATTGTGAAAATTATGTGGAATATGTGTGGAATCATGGTGGAATCATTCTCCAACATGTCTTCGGGATTTGTGAAGCTTCTGAGGTGAAGTCCGTTTGATGAAAAATGTTATACTTAGAAGCGGTAATTGCAAAGAGATTTCTATCTGCCATAGTATATTTAAATTTCTCTAGGTATGTAATTGAAATCCGAATTCCAGTTTTTTACATTCCAACTTGTCGGTCTCTCTACACATTCTCTACATTAGAATACATATTTGCATTGACGAAAAAAAAAATTTTATTAGCAATTTTTTTGTTTCGTTTTGACTTTATTCGCCGTGTTTTGGCAGGATGTGGTGTTTTTGTATGTTTCGAATAGATTCCAACACACAACTTTATTGTCACTGCTTAGCTGGAATAGGTTCATTGCTGGAAGTTTAACGTCCATCATGTGGCCAGCATAGAGTAACTTATATATACGGAAAGTGGCCAGTTTTGGTGCTTATGGTAGATACAATAATTAAAACAATATGAATATAGGTATATACCTATATTAATATTTTCATATATTCTTTAACGATTTTAATCATTTACTTAAATGTTCTATCTTCACGACGCGCGACGGAACAAATAAAATTCATGAAGAATAGATATATTATTGAATTGTAGACATCTATTATCACTGATCTGTTTGGGCTTTGTTTATTGAACTGAATTATTGCAGTAGGTATGTATTAAACTTTGATTATAAATAACCAAAGGTATTAGAATTACCTTTTATATTGGCATGATTAAATAATAATAATAATAATAATATAATCTCACGCCTTTCATCCCCGAGGGGGTAGGCAGAGGTATTCCATTACTGGATATACCCACATTTCACGAGATACATTGGACCCCTAAACGTGATAGGTGGTGAGCCCATCGCCGGACCGGGTCTATTTACACATGTCTCAGAATTAATTCTGAGACCTGCGGGTTTCCTCACGATGTTTTCCTTCACCGTCGAGCTAGTGATAAATATGTACGTAAGTTTTGAAAAAACTCATGATTAAATGCGGCACTATATTTTCTTCTCTTTATGAAGAACATTAGCATGCAAAAGATTTTTAGATTAATAGTACGAGTACGTGTATATTATTATGGATTAACGGGTAAACAGAACTAATTTTCATTGAACTCGGATTTATGTGTACAATATTTTTATTTCTTTTATAAATTATTTTATTCATTTTCCTTAGTTTGTCTTAATGGTAGTCTTAGGTGTTCGTCAGGTTCGCTCTTTACCAGGCGTGCGCCAAGGGGCTAGAATGGACGAGTCCACCGTGTCCGTATCCATAGGAGCTGACCAGACCGTGAGCTCCATAGACTTGAGGAGCCCATGCAGCGTGAGCGCCATAAGCTTGAGGAGCCCATGCGGAGTGAGCGGCGACTACGGGTGCAGCGACCACAGAGTGAGCCACGATGGCGGGGCTGGTGCGTACGTCCACACGTGACTGGTGGGACACGGCAGAGGGGGCGACGTGAGCCACCAGGGGGGCAGCGTGAGCAACCACGGGGGCGGCAATGGCGTGCGACACTACCGCGGGGCTAGAGATGACGTCCACCCGAGATTGGTGAGAGACCGCAGAGGGGGCGATAATGGGAGCACTGTAAGCCAGGTGTCCCAGAGAGCGCTTCTTCAGCCAGTGACCGTGGCCAGCCAGGCCAAGGGCGTTACCGTATCCAGCCAGGCCGAGGGAGTGACCGTATCCAGCTAAGCCGAGACCGGAGTGAGCCAGGACGGGGGCGGCGACCACGGAGTGAGCCACTATTGCGGGGCTGTGGCGCACATCAACGCGGGACTGGTGGGAGACAGCGGCGGCAGGAGCGGCGACCACGGCAGGGGCGACGACTGAGTGGTATGGGGCGACGACGGAGTGCGCAATAGGCGCGTAGTGGTGCTCCAGGGCCTTAGCCTGCAGGTGCAGGGCGCGAGCGTTGATGACCTCCGCGGTGTCCAGCGGGCGGCCGTGCGGGTCCAGCACGAGCGCGGGGTGGTACGCGGGCTGCGCCGGCACCAGGGAACCGCACGCCACGGCGCAAAGAGCGAACAACACCACCATCGGTTTCATTGTGAACGTGGTCTGTGTTTTTCTGACGAACTTAGGTAGATCACTTCAAACCGTGTACGGTCGACTGATAAATTTGACTCACCTCCCTCTGTATTTATACTGACCGGACGTAATTAAAAGGTAAGGCGATTTCAGTTGGTAATGATATCAGTTAGAACAATGTCAGCTGTCATTAAATTGAGTGACCTCGGCGTGTGTGGCGGTCACAACGAAAGAATTTCGTGGTCGGAGTATGTAGTGCGCAACGACGACGCCCGCGCCAATGCCCGGTAGGCTGATGCCTTCGTATGTATTTTGATAATATCAAATTTAATATAAAAGGTAATAATAAGTAAAGTGTTTTATAATCTTGACCTCGTTCTTCACCTACTCAGTTCATTATTGCGCGTCGTTGCATTCAATAGAATTAATCATATCAAAGAGTTACACATTTGAAATATCTTGGTATGAAACACAATATGAAATTCATTTTTCTTTATAATCGATCTATGCCCAAGATAAAAAGATGAAATTGGTGAATAATCGTAAGTGCCTGTTGCTAATAGGTATACATATATAATTATAAATAGACACAAAATGTGAATGGTTTGCCAGCCAGCCTTGCCAAAGTACACCAGAAGGCGGTAGCGCGCTACACAAAGAAAGGCGTCAGATTCTATTATAAGATTTACAAGATACGACTAAGTATATATGCATACTCGGTCTTTATTTAGAATTCTATCTAGTTGATCACGATATAAGTAGACCTGTTTTATTTCTTCCAGACCTTTATATAATTCTTTATTATAATCTAATGTAATTTATTTACTATTATTCATCCAACTCCGTCCTCATTGTAACATTTTAAACATTATAATGAAAATAAAAGATAAAACTTTACTTCAGTCTTGTCAACCATCTTCAAAAAAGAAGGAACGTTGTCAATTCGCTACCTATTTTTTTTTATACTTACCTATGTTAATCCATATTTCTGTTTTTTTTGTTTGAATTGGTATCGATCAAGGGTGGTCCCATATAAGTTTTGTGAAAATCTGATGAAGAACTTCAGGTGGAGAACGGAACTCCTCAACGGACTATCAGCAAATCACTCGCTATCAGCGTAATAGGTTTAGTAACAGTAGGTAGGTAATGGATTTTGAAAATGCAAATAATAGTAGGTATTAGTACTATTCATTGAAGTTTGTAATTTTGTTTAAAATTTGGATTTTTTAGAAGTCAATCTTTATATAAAGTACTTAGTCCACATGGAAACATTGACGTATAGGACAGTTTGTTAATCTAGCTTATTTTTTTCTATGACGGGGTTACTAGAAGATGTCCAACAATATACCATATTATAGTAGGTACAAACTTTGATGTCGGCATCATATCGCATCGTGTAAAGAGCCTTCAATCCGTCTGGCCAGTCACTCACGCAAACTAGTGTCCACGTGCATAAGGCATTATGTTTTCAATAACTATATAGCAGTAGAGTAGTTCCGGGTGTCTGTTGTATTTACTCCTATTCGCACAATGTACGTGGCGCTATTAGCAAAGAATAGCTAAATAACTAAAAGAACGTAGTAATAAATAAATAATTAAATATTTTTCTTTTTACATTCCACTTTCTGGAACTTTTTGGGTGGTGGTGGTGAATCTGAGAAATTAAGAAATTATGAGAAGAATATACTTGTAAGTAGTAGATATTACGTAATGATGATAGTGATTTTAAAGTGTAACATTATCCGTTAATTAAAAAGTACTTGTCCTACAAACGAAATAATATCAAAATGCGACATTTTCAAAATAATCTACTAGCCGCGTTGGTCCGATAGGATTTTATTTAACGCACCTATGTTTGTCGCACGCGAAATTAATAGGATATGATATGACAATCTTATATATAGTTACTATATACTTTAATTCCAATAAATATTGCGTCACTTCATCGCTTGTTTTTTAAAACACTCGTAAAAAATAATTAGGAGTGCCTACCTAATAAATAATACATGCCCTAATATGATTAGGTTGCCTGCACAACCAAAACTCCTCATAGTTTGAAAAATTTGGAACGGTGTCTTAAGATAGTTTCGTACTTAAAAATATATGTAGTTAAAACTAAAGGTCACTTCTATTTCACATCATTTCTAGGCTATTTTAACTTTTTGGCTGATTACCTCATTATTTTGTCTGTTTTCAAATAAAAGAAAAAGTGACTCCATAGATTAGCATTTTCTCTGGTTGTAGCGAACCACACGAAAAGTACTGGACGGATTTTGAGGTGTTTTCACTGGTCTAACTTACGAAAAATTATCGAGAAAAGCCTTTGAGCATCTATATACCTACTGTATAGCATAAAATGATATTGCAGTTTAAATATTCTTCATTTCTTTCACACAGAAAATGGTGATATAAACAGTTTATGATGCGGAGACAATAAAATTAGAGTCAGTGCTCAAGTCTCTATAGCGGCGGAACATTTCCGACTTTTCGACATTAGTCGGAAACAATAAATCGTTCGATATGATCGGTCGTTGACCTGTCCTCCATGAAAGTAATCCCCGTATTTATGAATATACCTGTATCCTACTACCCTCGATTGAATATTTCGGATTTAACGAAACTTCAATGATTCTTCTTCGTGATTAGTGACCTATCATGCGTACCAATGAGTTTTTCCAAAACTTATGTACTCATTTATCCGAGTAGGTCACGCACTCTACACCTAATTTTGGGATATTTGTTGAGTGGAATATAGGAAGGAGAAAGGAAAACATCGTATGCATACCGGCAGGTCCCAGAATGATTTCTGACGCATATTTAACAACAACCCGGTCCGGCTATTTGGTGACCACCAAAAATATACCAGAGTTGGGATCAAGCTAGATTTTTCTCACCTCATGGTTACTTAAAATAAAGACATTTTATTTTATTTATATATAAATCCCTACTTTAAATTCCATTGCAAATGTAGAGCCGTTTTCGAGAACGCCACCATACAAACAATTAAAAACATTGCTGTATTCATAGTATAGGATAATATGAAGTATGTAAATGAGCTTTTCAATAAACATAATTTATTTTATTACATCATTTTCTTTTAGGTATCATGTCGTAATAGGTCATGTAACAGCCCTGTAACTCTTCTTCTTTGAACATTAAGACTTCCGTCCTGAATTCGCCATACATGTGTGGAACAGTATATTTTTCATTATCGAAGTAATAATCTAGTGCTTTGTGTTCACCCTGGAAAAGAGAATTTGTTTTGAGATGGTATCTTTAAACGCCAACACATATAGAAGCGGAAAAGTGAGTCCGTCTTTAGTTTTTTCAAATGGATAGTTTAGTGACATGTGAGATGAGGAGTAATTTGAAATCTGTTAGACGAACTTACATAACTTTAACTTTAACGTAAAATTTTAGTACATACACACATACATAATGCTCACGCCATTGTCCCACAGGGGTAGGCAGAGACGATGGATCGCCACTTAGCTCGATCTCTGCATACTTCTTTGGCTTCCTTCACATCCATAAGCCTTTTCCTTCAAAATTGTAGTGTAAGTAGTTATTTTATCCAGTAATGGAATACCTCTGCCTACCCCCTCGGGGATAAAAAAAAAAAAAGGCGTGAGATTATATTATTATATTATTATTATTTTTATTATTATTTTTTTTTTTTAAAGTAAGGAGCGTAATGCGCCAACAAACTATTATTTACAGTTAGGCGCAAATATTGTTTATAAAACCCATATAAATGTGCCAATAAACGTTTTTTTATTATTATTATTATTATTACTCATTATAATATTACAATTACAGGAAAAACTTCTGAAATATTTTTTGGGTTTCGGTAGCCAACAAGAAACCCTTATGAAACTATTTTCACCATGTCCGGCTATCTGTCCTCTTATCTTAGACACTCTTAGTATGTACTGGTCTCTGGTATGTACTACAAAACTGTAATTTGGAAATTTTGGCATCCACGCCTACAAAAAATAAAATCTAGACAAAAAATGAGTGGGATGTTTTTCTCGTCTGTGTCGAGTCGTTGGATTTGTTGTTTAAAAATATTGCTGGTAAGTTAATGCTAATATATAGAAAGAAATAAACTTTATTGGGCATGAACAAAAAATACAGTACAAATAATGTAGAAAAAAACCAAAGAGATTAAAATATAATAGGACATAGAGGGGGCATTGGGAATATTTTCATACAAAACTTTGAGGCTCGAGCGTCATGTCAGGGTCATGTCAGTTGTATGAACGCGGTCGAATTGTTCAACTTGTAGTAACTTTTGGCAAATTTTCTTCTCTTTGTTCCCTCTATGCCATATTATATTTTAATCTGTTTGTTTGAAACTCACTGGAGGCAAGGGACATCCATCCATAGCTCCGGCAGCATTGAGCATTGATTCGAAGGTCTCGCCCAGAAGGAGCGTTAGCACTTTGCAAGTATTATCCTTCATATAGAAAGAGCCGGGCTTGTAACCGCCCTCAGTTTTTACATAGCCTTTCATTTCAAGCTACAAGAAGAAGAATACTGATAAAGATCTCGAGACCCGATTAACATACGAGTAGGTTCCTATGGGAAACTGATAATTAGATTAGTCAAAATAATTATATAAAAATCTCGCGTCACGGGGTTTGTGGTCTCCTCCAAAACGGCTCGACCGATGTTTTTTTTAATAAATTATTTTTCTCCCTTCTACCCCCACCGCCCATTTATATGGTTGAACAACGTTTGTCGTTTATAAATCTTCGTTTCTCAGTTGCATCTCTGAATCATTTTTTATGTTACTAGACAGAAATGTTGCTACCAGTTTATTTTCCAGTATTTATACAAATTAGTGTTTCTGTTTTTGCTTTTACATTAGTGAGCTGGGTTTGCTTCATTTTTATCTCTTTCCACAGTGACACCTATTTTTATCGGACTAGACTTTATCTTTTTTCATTGCTTTTTGTTTCTTATTTTACTTACAATACTAGTGTCATCTATAGGGTAAGCATTTCTTACAACGATGTCCATAACATTCGCAGTGCGATTAAATTTTTTAAGTGTGATTTCGACATCAACTGCATTTTGTGAAGGATCATCGCAATTTTCAAATCTTTTCATTATCATATCTACTGGTCCCTGAAATAAAAACTAGATATAGGTATCAATCATTTATACAAGAGTGTATTTCTAGATAAATTAAATATATTATTATTTGATTTTGGACGATTTAGTGGCAACAACACAACAACAACACAACACAACAACAACAACAATAAATTAAATAAATTATATACATATATATGTATCTCACTCCTTTTATCCCCAAAGGGGGTAGGTTATATTCGGTATTTTATTTTATTTAGGAAATACCCACATTTCACCAGTGCGGAATATCTTTGGACCCCTTAACGAGATGTGATAGGTGGAGAGCCCTTCGCCAGACCGGGTTGTGTAACACACATGCCTCCAAATTGATTCCGGGAACGCGGGTTGCCTTACGATGTTTGTTTTATGTTTTTGAAAAACATATTGGTACATGCCAGACTTACGCATGAGAGACTGCTCATTGATTTAAATTAATATATACATATCGTCGGGGATAGTGCAATACCGCGGAACTAGCTTTGGATAATACCGCGGATCTGACAAAAGTAGCCAATTTGAGATTTCGCGCCAGTGCACCCGTTAACGTGATTGGCTCCCGCCCATTCTTCGTCACTTTGGAATCGGCCAATAGGAAGTGATTATAGGCTTAAAAGCAATACCGCGGGTCTGTTTTCGGTAAAAAGCAATTCCGCGGATCTGCTGTTTGTTGTCATTAGTGTATTGATTTATGTTTAAAAATAACAAAATTAATTGAAGTACACCATTGTGAGATTGTGATAGAGCTAAATTAATTAGTCTGGTACTTCGAGAATAAGAATTACCTACAAATAAAGGTCAAATTAAGAAAAAACATTCACATACGCGGTATTGCTTTGACTGTAGTGTTAGTTACGTGATTGCTTTATTTAGTACTAGCGACCCGCTCCGGCTTCGCACGGGTGCAATGCTAACACTAAAACCTCCTTCCTCTTGAATCACTCTATCTATTAAAAAAAACCGCATCAAAATCCGTTGCGTAGTTTTAAAGATTTAAGCATACATTACAGGGATATAGGGACAGAGAAAGCGACTTTGTTTTAAACAAATTTTTTTAAATTCTGCCAAATGAGTTGGGAGGAAAAGGAAATGATTGCAGGACAAGAGTATTACCTACATAAAATAAAAGGAAATCGTTTGCTTGAAGACATTAATAAGAACTTAGGGCATAAAGGAATTGACAATGAGATACTGGTTAGGAGAAAGGCTAAGTTTCTGGAAAAGGGCCATACGCAGATGAAGGTGTATTCAGTTCATTCAGTAATAGAAAGGAGGTTAAAAAATCACGATATCTTTTTACCTAGCTCATACGCCTCACTTACTGGTAGCAAAGAAGCACGACTGAATCCGTCTCACCACGCATTTTTCAAAGATTTTAGACAGAACCTGTCTCAAATCACGAGTCCATCAGACATAGCCGAGGAATTGGAGCGAAGTGCGTGGTTTATGTCAGGTTTATCAAGTACGAGTATAGTCCTTTTGGAACAATTGAATATAAGCCCACCTTTAATGAAAGATTTCAAGTGGATCTAAAATGGCCACTGAGCAATTCCTCCTTTTATGAATTTCCAGCAATTCCTAAGCCTCTAAATTTCGTAAAATGGTCCCTCATTTACTGATTCACTGACAATTCAATTCACGCAAGCATGTGCCCCCACCGGTTTTCAAGAAAAACCAGTGTGATGAGGAGGGCTTCCAAAGAGTAGAGAGGAAGAAGAAGAAGCCCTCTAGCCTCAACACCCGTGGCACTGCTCCGATTGGACCGAACCATATGCTGCGTCCTGCTGCCGTCGACGCAGCTGTATGTGTCCCGATTACACTGGTCTACGAAGGTCCAAGACGTCGTAGACTACATAGTGAAGAAGTCCACTTTCTCATTGAGGGTTGAATGGTTGGAGTCTCGTCGCAACACGAATTTTAATTCTTTTGTGGTGAGAGTACCAACCCATTATCTTCAAACCTTCATGAAGGAGGACTTCTGGCCACAGGGAGTTGTATTTCGGAAATTCCGGGAGCAATTAACTGCCGACAGCGCTCGCACGTTGCCGACACTACGTGTAACAAAGTAGTTTAGTTAGTTATTTTATATTTAAAATTTTAGATTATAATATACTATGTAAATTTTTAGAGGAAAACATGTTATTTAGCGCAATTTTAATAAATATTATTGTTCTAATACCGCGAAACTAAGTATACTCATGTCACACATATTCAGTCTGTGGTCAGAACAAGACCGCGTAAGTGGTGTAAAAAGTATAAAAAACGATGTTTTTGCTAAAATATTATTACTGGTAAATAAAGTAGGTAAATTTAAGTCTAATATACAAAAACGAGACATTTGGACTCAAAAATGAAGCAGTAATACCTTTTTTTGCTTCTCCTGTAAAATTTGGTCAAGTGCAGATACGCACCCTTTACCAATGCTACTTAAGCGGTATTGCACTATCCCCGACGATATTCATTTGTAAAAAATGGTAGATCTCCGAAAGATCTTCAACGATGTATTTGAATTTGTTTGCAAAAGTCGCATTTACGAGTATAATGGGCATATCATTTATAAGCATATCTAATAAAAAAATAAAAAATGTTCTCGCCTTTATCCTATAGGTGGCAGGCAGGCTTTATATGCAGTTTGAAAATCTCAATGGAGTTTATTTAACCCTTAATCCCTACTCATCCTAGGAGAAACACTTAGACTACCCTGGGGTTTACAAGACCCCAATAAGTTTTTTGAAATAAAACAACGTATTAATAATCAGCTTTCTTTATTAGAATTATACACATAAAAAGAAACAAAAATAATTTAAAGCAACTTTGTCTAGCCATTCTTGACACATTAGCATAATATGCTCGCCGCAGAGGGGATTTTCGCATAAGCTGCAGAAAACCCTGGTCTTCCGATCCTTACCTCGAGGGCATACAGCACATTTTTTTTTTGTAGCAAGATTAGCACCTTGTTCAACCAGTGGTCGCTTCTTTTGCAGTATACCTTCCACGAGGATTCGGAGATTTGTAGGCAAAGTTGGCCAAGTCAAACGTTCTTCCATTTGAGGAGCAATGAGTGCTATGGCAAGTTTTTTTTTTAAATGCCAGCATTTTGGGGAACTTTTAGTAGCAATTTAGAAAGAACATAAGTTTTGACGCCTAATATACTCAAGAGGCTGTAAAATATTGCCATTGGTCATCTCCAGGTCCCTCGAAGAAATAACACTACTAAAATATGTAAAATAAAATAAATATTAATATGTCTCCTACAAAACATTAATATTGTCCTATGATAGATTATTAAGTAATACAACTTACCAGTTAGAAAGTATTTCATATTACTACACTATATTCACCATACAAAACTCGATAAAGTATAAGTCCAAAATAGTACGCGGTCACTACCCTGGGGTCTGACGAACCCAAAAACTGCAAAATCTCAGCCCACACAGCTCTAACACCTGACAGCGACTGACGACAAGAGGGCAGACCATGCCATTTGAGAATACCTAGAACCACAGGCCTGTTAGTTTTATAATTTAAAAAATATTTACGAAAATTTTGTCACTGGGGTTTGCTGGACCCCCTGGTAGGGTTTAAGGGTTAACGAACCAGAGTCTCACGTATGAGAGTCGGGCTTATTAACCACAAGACTATCACTGCTCCATATAGTATTTTAGCATATTAGTTAAACGAAATACGCATTACCAATTCACTGGGAGTTCACTGGGAGAAATATTTATTACATACAACACGTCATAGAATAAACGCAATTATACCTCATGCACCCCAGTTAGTATATTAATATAAAAAATATGATGCATTCGTACTTTAGTTTGGTCTAACCAAATTTCTTAAATAAAGAGCAATAATCGTACGGTTTCCATAGGTAGCCCTAAATTCAGTTATGCTAATTCATTTTTCGGTTTCGGTAAAATTTAACACATTGACAATAGCTGAAATCGATTAAATAGGTAGTCGATTCTGAAAAAAACTAATTTCAGGAATTGCGCTTATTCTGTTACATATCTACTATATAAAAATAAGTCTGGTTTTCCTTCCTGACGCTATAACTCCAGAACGCACGAACCGATTTCCACGGTTTTACATTCGTTAGAAAGGTCTCGGGCTCCGTGAGGTTTATAGCAAAGAAAATTCAGGAAAAATTTCAACAGAAAAGCGGGAAAATCTTATAAGTAAGCATTGCACCTGTGCGAAGCCGGGGCGGATCGCTAGTTGTTTATATTTTTTATACCTTCAGTTGAATTGTTAGCAGCGTAAAATTCCCTCAATTAAGTACTTGGATTTTCGGGGACTAAGTATATACTCGTAGATGGAAAACTTACCAGCATCCCAACGCCTTTACTTCGTTTTATTAAAACATTTGCAAATATAACCCAAATCGAAAACCGGAACATGCTGCATGTACGGCAGATGACATAAACTACAAGTATGAAGTATAATAACGCGTTGCTTTATAACCAAAGTACCATTGCACTGAGTGGCGTGATATATGACATTGCGATCATATCGAATAAATAAACCATTGTATTATAGAAGATATCTACAAGCATAATGAGCATGAATACTTATGTATGAATTTAATTGACCGTGACTGTAATTTTTACTATGAAAACTGTAAATCATGAAAGCAATGTAAAAGGCAACTATGATAATACTTTAGTAAAATAATATCAATAGCAGGTAGTATAATACAATACGAATTTAGTACTTATAGACATAAAATTATTAGGTACGTATCAATAATTTTTCAACACACTTGCTCATAAAGTGGCTATAATTTCACTGCAATTAGGCACATAAAGACACCTGTAAATCCTGTAATCAAACTGTGACTTTACTTTACTATTATTCACTAGTGAGTTTTAGTTTTTTTTTCAATTTTATTGGTTGAGTTGCTTTGTTCTTAAAAAAGTTTCGATACAAAAAAGATTGTGTTCAATAGTACAAATAAATTAATATACCTATTGCTTGCTCATTTCATGCAACTTCGTATTTAAATAGATAATTACAACTTGTACGTGTTTAATAAACAAAATTTTCACTCAAATATTACTTTTGTTTTCTCTGTAAAAACTTTAAATTCCCCATTTTGTATGTGGCTAAAACGCTATCCGTGACAAACCAAAAAAAAGAAACCTTATTCTATGGTCGTTCGCTATTGTTAGATGCGCGCGCATAGGAAAACTAATGAATTTTTGCCGCCATTGCGAAACAATTTTCACAACTCATTTTCACTGTTGAAATTATAGTTATTTATTAATTAAAATGTCTACAAGTACTAGTTATGAAGAAAATGATTTATGTTGTATACCGCCCGATTATAAGATGTGAAGCCCTTAACGTTATGGAAAGTTTACTACCTGAAAACTCCCAAGGAAAAATATCTATTAGCGTACCAAAATTTCATAAAATGGCAAAACAACAAGAATGCGCAGTCTTTTTCAGAAAATGAGTTCCTGGCATACTTTAAAGAATTATTTTCTAAGTCTTGTACAAACCTAGCTCTTTGTGGTGTAGGTATATACCTACTCAATGTTAAAAACTACAGACCGACCAAAGAATGGAGTGGACTTAAAAACATGCTCTAATTTGTCAGCATATCTAAAGAGACTATCCGATGGATTTAGAAGCAAAAAATCAAAGGTTTTATGGTCTGACGATGTTGAACAATATATAAAAGATGCCCCAGATAATACCAATATCTGGCTACTAAGGTTACATACTTAAATTAATTTTAAATATTTACGCGACTTCAGCAGTCTGTGTTGTGTGTTGAAATTAATTCTAAATAAATTTTTTATCTACTACCATTTACTTATTAAAATGTTTTTTTTTTTTGTATTATTTTATTCACAAGTGCCACGGAAAAAAAAATCTTGTTACACTAACGAGAATATCGCACTCTCTACAAGAATGTCTTGCTATATATGTGACGACAGACCATTTTGTTAAACCTACAAGACTGTTCTAGTTAAAAGAATATTGTAGTTGCAAACGACTGTGTGGTTAGAATTACTAGAATATTTTTGCTGTAGTAACTAGACCTATAGTGCTAGTAAATAATTAAAATAGTTCTGAATACAATGTAGCATTGTATTAAATACTAATCATAATTGTAATAGGGATTGCTTATATTGTAACTTTTGGTATTTTTATTCTTTCTTGTTTTTTCTTTAGAGTTTGTCAAATTTTTGCGTGTGACAAACTCTGCACAAAAAACAAGAATGAATAAAAATAGCAAAAGTTACAACATAGTTTTCAGTTGATTAATACAAATTAATTAAAGATTTATACGTTTAATTATTAATTGCTTATTTACTATTTACATAGGGTATAAAGTAGGTACTTAAGTTTTTTATAGCTAAAAATAGTATGGCACGCAACATTATTAGTTTTTGTAGGTTCTTCTCCGAGAAAATGCATAATAATTATTATGTCTCATATTGTCCTTCTGGAATTTCTGTCCAGTGGTTTGCTTGATGTAACTAGGATGGCTCTTCCAGCTGCTGTAGTTTTAAGCAAGTCCAAAAGAGTCTGAAAATAAGAGTTAATAAATCACTATGAGAAGACTATTCAGACTATCTAGACTAATCAGTAAGATAGACAAAATACTTAGGTATATATAAGTAGGTAAATATAGTTTTTTTATATGTGAAATACCATCTAACATAATATATAAAATTTACGTACGATGCCAAGATTTTAAAAATAAGTAGGTAATGCCCAATACAAACTCAGTCATACTAAGACAAAAGAGGCCGTACCTTTTTCCCCGTTCAACTTTAGGTATCTGTCGGTAAATTGAAGCTTCTTGAATTAATACATGGATCACTGGTAGATACAACATGCTGATGATGAAGGGCTGCCAATTTGATTTCATAGGTACTTGTAGTGATATTCGGATAAAATATCCACACCATCCTCAGACAATGGAATATCCATAACCTCCAATGGCTGCAACAAGCAATACAATAGTATATAGCAAGGTACATAAACAACAAGACAAAACACAACAAACAACCTACATAAATTTATCTAAAAATTTACAAATTGTTATATTTGTACGGATTATTTTGGTAAGTAGGTACTAACCTCATTTCGTAGGCTTGTCAACAGTTTCCAATTATCACTTTTCTTATAAATATTGTTGTCTCCTATAGGTAATATGAATTATTTCTTTTACTACTTCGGTGGTCACCAGCATATTATTTACACTGTTGATTAAGCGGTTTTCTGAAACTTCGATTATGTCTCCAGACTTGAACAAGATCGAATAGCAACTGCGCTGCCCCTTCCCCGTTCACAGCCTATGATACTAGCCGGGCGCGTTCCGATAACAAATCATTCGTGTACTTTACGATGCACATTGTAACGGATTGTATACATTACAAATACTAGTAATAATTACTATTTCACAGTTAAAGTTTACTAGATTTACTATAACTAGAATGATATCGTTTGCATTACAATGTGATGGATTTCTTAAACAATAATTTTAGTTACCATAAACAAAGTCTCGTTAGCATAACATATTTAACTTTAACTGAGCGTTCTGGTTGTATTGTAGTGAATTATTTTTTTCCATGTGTGTTGTAAAACGTCGTATGATACACGTGTGTATTGATGATTACCGTCCTCGGTAATCACCAACGTAAAATTGAAACGTGAATTATTAATCATTATTATAAAGTTAAATGATCTCATATGATTTTTAGGATTTACCCGACTGCATCAGAAGAGGGTAAGTAAGTAAGTTAGTAAGTAACAACTTTTTATTGTACACCAATAAAAATATGCAATAAGTGACACAATGACAAAAAAGTACAATGGGTGGTCTTATCACTTTAAGCGATTTCTTCCAGACAACCTTAGGATGGATGTAACTGAGATAAACAGAAGAAGGTAGGTGGTGCACTAAAGTTACCAATGGATTAAGGTACTTATATACAAAAACCGTTTTCTAAAGATATATAAAAAATAAAATACACAATAAAATACGCATAGATATTATATAAAGTAAATATATATAGATACCATAGCATATTATATTTACATGAATATAGATACATTATATACACACAAGATATGATTTATTATTATGAAGATTCCAATCCGAGGTAATGAGTCTTTAATCTGTTTTTAAAAATTGGCAATGATTTAGCACTCCTTATGGACAGGGGCGGGCCATTCCACAGCCTTACAGCATGCCCCGTAAATGAGTAGCTGTAAAAGTCTGTAGTGTGGCGTGGAACGCTCAGAAGCAAATTTTAAAATAAAAATAATAATATAATCTCACGTTAATATCTGCAAATCTGGTAATGTTATATTGATGTATTACGTGAGCCTATTTCGTTGCCGTGGCCTATATCCTAAATGGTTTGACGGATTTTGAAGTGACAGGTGTCGTTAGATTCGTCTTTATTCGAAACTTTTCAGCCGACTGATTTTTATCGCAGACTAGCTGTTCCATACGATTCCACCAGCGTAAGTCCCGTTCCCGTGGGAATATGGGGATAAAATTAAAAGTAAGCTTCCCATTGGTGAAATAATTTTTAAAACCGTTATAATCGTTTTTGAGTTTATTCGTTACTAAGATACAAACAAACAAAATACAAATCTTTCCTCTTTTTAGTATCAGTTTAGTTAGAAGTATAGTTATAGATAGATAGTATAGAAGTGTAGATAGGTAGATACAACTTTTGACGATGTTAACTCTTTCAACATTGCAGTAAAATGTTTTTTTTTTCAACCATACCCATTTTTTAATTAATTTCGTCCATACAATACCTCATCAAATGCAAATTATATATATATTTTTTCATTCTAGATTACTATAAAAAACTACTTTTGGAATTTAGAACTCGACAGCACCTCCTCCTCCTTTAATATATAAGAACGTTATTTGTAACCTCCGATTGTAATAAGAACGTTACAAAGTCCAATGTGTCAAACTCCACGTGCTCATGACTATAGGAAGGACTTTTTCAAAAACAATAAAAAAATTTCATTCATTCATTCATTCAAACTTACGTACTTAAACCACTAGCCCGACGGTGAACGAAAGGATCGTAAGAAAACCCGCAGGCCCTATATAGGTTGATTCTGAGGCATGTGAAACGGAACCCGAGTCAGATAGGCTGTTACATTAGGGGGTCTAAAAACTAAAATGTTGCTAGGCCTTTTTATTTATATTTTTATTATGTATTCATGAATTGGAATAACAACTTTCAGTGACCAACAAAGTAGCGGCGACCTAGCAAAGTAGAATGACGCATTCTTGTATAATTACAACACAAAACATTTAACCCAGTTTGTTTCTTACTAACCATAGTTTATGTTAATTTGTAGTCGTTGGCGCTGCCTTAATTATTTATTCATTATTAACAGCAAATCATAAAACGAATAATAATAACTATAACCAACATAAACATAAGTTTTATAATAATATATAAATACTAATGATATGATACATTACCTTCCCGTGTGTGGTATAGAAACCCATAGAAAACCAACAAACAAACATTCAATACACCACATAGCCGCTCTACACCTCCACCCACAAAAACGTAAACACCCCTTACACACACTTAAAACACTCTTTTTTTAGATCTTAATCTTTTTTTTATTTTAAATATTCTTTACTCTCTAAGGCCGTGTGCCTGCTATTTGTATTAATGTCACAAAAGGGCGTTCTGTGATACAGATTTTTTTCTAGAAGGTACAGATTGCCAAAACCTACGTAATATTGTGCAATATGATGTTAACAAATAAATTATTATTATTAGATAATCTAACAAAACAATATATCCAATGTAGATAGATATAAGTAACTAACAGTTCTGCTTGGTTTCACCAGCGTAGTTCCCGTTCCCGTGAGAATACGGGAATAAAATATAGCCTATGTTACTCAGGGATATTCTAGCTTTCAATTGGTAAAGAATTTTTAAAATCGTTCCAATCGTTTTTGAGTTTATTCGTAACAAAGATACAAACATACAAATCTTCCTCTTTATAATATTAGTATAGATTGGATATAGGTAACTAGCAAAAACCTAAGACTTCGTTGGTACTTTAATTTGCTACACGGAGCTCTCATTTTCTGTAAGTTATTTTGGAACATATGAAATCGGTTTCAAGACTATTTTGTACAATATTCCAAAAAACAGCTGTGAATCCAAATGAAATAGAAAATAAGATAGTTACACAGGTAGATAGAGAAATAGATATTCACGTAAAGATTTCTGGAAGCTATAAGTGTTGGTCTGTTGTGTTTTTTATTTACTAATTTTATACTATCGGTCTTACTGACGTACGATACGATTTGAAATATATCGAACAGGAAACTGTATAATATATTAAAATGTTAATATTAAAAAAACTTGTATGGTGATAGTGCTTTTTTTTTATTTTTTTTTATTTTATTCCTTTTACAAATAATAATACAATTTTAAATTACACTCGCCAAACTACAATGCAGTTTGTCGGCGAGAATAACGCTCTTTTCTAATATTTATAATTTGCCATATAACCCTACACCTACCTATTTTCTTATTTATAACAATATGTACCTACTTGTTTACTAAAAACTCTCACAAGGAAAGAATGTGTCAATTGTCCGTCTGTCCGTCAGAGCATATACATTTGAGGAAAACTTTCTTCAAATTATGTTTTAGCGTTTGTTTACAGCTAATGTGATTTTCTCTCAAATATGGAATCTTATTATATATTTTAGGCTTTAAATACCTGTGAATAGGCTGTGTAAAAAACAAATAAGTCGAATTATTCTGACAAGTGGGACTGGCTTCAATATGTTACATAATATTATTATTATAATTGTACTCCACCCTTTAGAGCATAGTACCTTTAGCTAAAAAAACATGAGGCTGTCTGTACACAGAATAATAGATCTACGGTTGAATTATTTGCACGCACATTGCGGGGGCCGCGGCAAGGTATCTTTGTGCAGCGTAGATTACCTTGATCTAGTAAACAGGCCAGGCCAACGAGCCCTTATTTAGAACAAAACTTAAACACTCCGAAAGCCAAAAGACATTGAAGTAGATTCTACTATATACAAGTGACAAATTATACTAGCGTCCAATCACGGCTCCAGTTATGATAGAAAACAGTATACGACGTAACATTTTGGCATCGCATCATCAACCCACAACAGCCTTTCCCAGTTGTTAAAGTATAGGTAGTGTATTTGATCGCATACGAGAAATATACGAATATTATTTTTTAATACAGTTGCTCAAAAAGTGGCGTATTGCAGGGACGTAAAGCGTTCGGGAAGTGGGCTATTACACACTCGAGCTTTTTCTTTACCTTTTCCGCACTCGTGCGTTTTCTTTTCCAACTGTCAAAATAATGTCTATTAAAAAGAAAAAAACCAACCACGAAGTTTTTACTAAAAAAATTATAATAGAAGTTTTATGATTCATGCAAATATTTCTAAAAAGAAGCTACTAATTTGTTTCAATATCGGATTTAATGATTTGATTCAATGAGTTAAGTCAGGTTTCATTTCATTTCATCTCATTAAATATCATTTTCATTTCATATCAATAAAAAAATTCTACTGAGGACTTGGCAGTATGGGCATAGTTCCCTTTGCATACCCAGAATGGGTGAATAAAACAAAAAAAAAATCTCTGCTTATATTCTTTTATAACACATTTGCTCGTAAAAGGTGTCTTATTTCACCAATTTTAATATCGTTACCTATCTCATTACGCCCAAGTGCGGTAAGTGTAAAGTAAAACGCACGGTTTATCAAGATGCTCCGTCTTAAAACGAACGGTACCTTTTAAAATCTCAGCAAAGAGTTTTTATGTCAAAAAAGTTGTCAACATTTTATGATTAAAATTAACTTTGGGAGATAAAATATAATAAAGAAATATTTATGTACATAATTATTTAATTTAATTAATTTTGACAGTAAATTACAACCAATTAATCTGTAACAAAAACACAAAAATATTATTTTACTTTATTAGTAATAAGTACTGGCTGTTTTTGTGCCTTTTCTTAAAAAAGAATGATGATGCGCGCCGCGCGCTTTTTCTTAACGCTGTATTGTTTTTATTCGTTTACCATAGTCGGAGTTTTATTTTATTTCCTCGCAAATGTGTTATAAAACGTCGTATGACATACGTGCGCTTTGATAATTACAGCCTCTGCTTACTTGTAGCCCTCGCCTACGGCTCGGGCTAGCAATATCGCCTCGGCTGTAATTTTCAACCTACCGCACTTATATCATAATGTACTATTACGGTTGTCGCCATTTTCCAAAAATGCTAGTTGAGTTTATTGTTTTTCTTATTTTATTAAATTGCTCCATTTTTTCGCAACTGTATTAAAAATAGTTGTTCAGTACACGTGCGGAACCGTCATTGCACCTTCGGCTGCGTCTCGGCTCGGGTAGACATTTGTCGGAACTCTTTGCAATGACAGGCTTTCCGCACTTGTAATGAAATATACTATTACTTATCCCCGAAGCAAAGAAAAAGATATCTCCTTCATGTATGATTTGATAATTACTGGCTTGATAATTAGGCTCACTGTTATAAGATCTTGCTATGCACTGGCTCAATCCCACACCGAGTAGGTAGGTATCTCCAAAGATATTATATAATTATAGAATTATAGAAAGACGTAGATATGTTACTAGAGTAAAGAAAATGAGGCCGGCAAATGTAGTTCTTTAACCACATTTTATTAAGTCGCAATGTATTTCAAGTCGTATAGTAAGCGCAACTCGTAACAGTTAGTTATCTTTATTATTCGTTCCGTATCATATTTCCCCGTCATTGTTGTATCCTATAAATACGCTAAGAAGTAAGTAAGTATGTACATGTTGCAGCACACTCGTAGGGGATCAATTTTCAAACGCAAGGAGTATGAATATAACTCATCCTTACTTTAATATCTTTGGGTATCTCCCGTTCACAGCCACCAGTACCTCCCTACAGTTAATCTTCCAAGGTCCGTGCCGTACGGTTTACTTACCGTGTGTATGAGACATCTATGATATATATTTAACAGATAAACAAAGACTAAAATTATATATTGTTAAGGAAATTGGAAGCGACGTATGCGCCATCCTATTCTTCGGCATGTATTTGTACTACGCTCAGACCATGGATGGCGTTGGTCGTCGAGTTAATGCTTTAAACTAAGAGATGGTGCTGCTACGATGAAATACAGCTAATTATCCAAAGAGTAAAATATGACAGAGACTAGGAGTTATAGAGTTCTGTCAACAGAGAGGCCGGAACGAGCTAGATGCTCTTTGGTTGAAGGCGGTTGTCATGGAATTGTGTTTTGTTCAAGAATATAAATTGATATCGAAATATTTGTATGTCTTATTTGTATTATTATCTTATCCATTCTAACAATATGGGAGACCGGGGCAAGATGGGATACCTAAGAGAAAAAAAGTCATAATATGAAAATCAAACTGTTTATTAAAAATCTCTTACAACAAAAGCAATACTTAAAGTTTTAATTAACATAATTATAATCTTTTATGGCGCTAAATCACATATTTTTTTTGCAAATAGGAATTAATTGACACATGTCAAATATCCCGTCTTGCCCCATGATCGGGGTAAAATGGGAAACGCTATGGGGCATAATGAGCACACATTTTAATCGGGTCGGCAATGTTCACATATATGTGCGTCTTCATCATCTTCGTCTACACCTGCGCAGGAATTATGGGCCCAGCCTTGGCATTCCCTACAAATAACCCATCCTTCATTGGATTGTGAATATAAATACCCACAATATATGCAAGGACAATCATTTTCATCATCTTCAGATGAACTTGTGTCAGTTTCTTTTTTGCGTCTTTTGTTTTTATTATTTTTTTCCGGCTTCTTTTTTTCAGGTCTTTTCAATTCAGTCTTTTTATTGTCAGGTCTCTTTTTGTCAGTCGTCTTAATTCTTTTTGGTTTTTTATTTATATCTGCGATGAGATCGTTCTTGTAAGGAGAAAGTGTAAGTATTGCAGTTTTACCGCGTTTTCTTGTTTTTTTGCTCTTGGGTTCTTATTTCCTTGGGTATAGCTATGATATTTTCTGGGGTCACGGCAAACGAGGATTTTGCTGGCTGTATTAGACTCTCAGGGGTCTTTTCTTTAATAAACTGTGCAGAAGTGGAAGGCTGAGGCAAAAACTCTGTGCTCATTGGTTCCGCAGCTGCAAGAACAGCAGAAATATCTTTTTGTGCTAGAATAGATGGTTTATCTTGGATTTCTTCCGATATAGCTGGCGTTGAAAGTGTGGGCTGAAATGACGATTCTACATATAGATTTTCAGATGGTATAGACTCGATGATTGATGTTCCAGGAGATGTAGGTTCAAGGGCAATCTCATTATGAGCTGGAGTGGTCGATGTTTGTTGGGTTGCCTCTAAAGGAGTTGACGAAGTTGATGTGGCCTGAGATGTTGATTCAAGATTTAAATTTTCAGACGGTAAAGTCTCGGTATTCGTTGTTTCAGCAGCTAGGAAGTCTGCGTCTGTGAATACATTTCTGTCAAGTGGCCATATTCCACATTTCCTAAACCCGTTTATAGCTGTTAGCATCGTCGCCGCTTGTAAATATGCTTGCCCAAGTAGCTTTGCCACTTGATAGGGTGAAACTACGCGTCCAGGGTGTTCTCTTAGTCACTTTTTCACTTCTGCACTATAGTATGTACTCAGTGGTCTCATAAATGCGACGTCTAATGGCTGCAATTTATGTGTGCAATGGGGTGGTGTACACAACAGTACTACATGATGGCGTAATCAATCAAATGTATATTTATCGTGTGTGAAGCATGACCGTCCAGTAGCAACAAGACTAGCTTTTCTTTGGTGGGTTTTACGATTTCGACAAACTTTTTGAACCAGTCATAGAATATTTGTGAAGTTATCCAACCATTGTCACTACAGGTCCCCCAAAATCCCGGTGGTGCATCATCCAGCAACTCATTCTTCATTCGTTTTCGAGAGTAGATTAGCATTGGTGGTATATAAGTACCAGCGGCATTAAAACATATTTCAGCTGTAATTAATTGCCCTCTTTCTGCAGATGACAAGCATCCAACTTGCTTTTGGCCCTTGAGTGATAATATCTTTGACTGACTTTTTGGCACAGTAGTAACGCCAGTTTCATCGACGTTATAAATTCTATCAGGCGTAAGGTCATGCTTTTCTACAATACTTTCCAACAATGTGAAGAACTCATATACTGCCACTTTGTTAAAAGCCATAGCTCTCGCAGCAGAATTTGGCTCGGGTCGTCTAAATGAAAGTTCAGGATGCCTTTTTAGGAATCCACTGAGCCAGTCTTCTCCAGCCATTCTAGTATCTGCGTTGAATGGGTTTTGAATAAGGTTTCTCTCAGCTAACTGGAAAGCTAAAATCCGAAGCTCTTTTCCAGTTATTCCGAAAAGGCGCGCTTCCATTGATTTAATATACTGAGATAATTCTTCTTCCTGATCTTTATTAAAAACTGTTTTGAAGCGTCCAAATGTCTTTTTCCCATAATCATTATCTGAATCAGTGTCAGCATCTTGAGCACAACGAGCCTTTCTCACTCGTCGTTCCAAGGTCGATTTAGGCACGTCATATATAGCTGAGGCTCGAAGAAATCCCATTGTCTCAGAAAGCACAGCTCTAACCGCTCTTCTCATATCCTCTTCGTCCCATGTTCCACGATGTGTTTTGCGTTTATAATTTCGTACCATTTTAACTGCAAACAAAAACTTAACTAATTATTACATAAGAATAAAACACTTCTTTACCTGCATATTAGGGGGCAAAACGGGATACTATCCCATTATACCCCGACCTTTTTGCCCCAACAGACACATTTTGCAAAAGTAACAACAGTTCTAACCTACAAAATTATTCTGCGAAAAAGCAATCTGAATTCGTTAGTTTAACACTACTGCAACACGTATGTGGTAAGATATTACAATAACACTGATACCTACCTTGGTGCACATATATTCAAAACAGAAAACTTCGTAAAAATCCTCCAAAAAACAGTTTTTCTCTCGCCGCGCAGCCAAAACACGCAGTGACACGCACACCCGCCGGACTCGTGCGACGCGACTGAACATCGCGCGAATGGCGCTGTGTTAAGCTCTGTTGCGTTCACCAGTCACACACACAGGCACACTTCCCGTCCTGCCCCGAGCTTCCTCTTGCCCCGGTCTCCCCTATTAGGTAGACCTGTTATGACCTATTAATTTTATGCAGTACAATATTCCAACATTCAAAAGTCATTTCACCCTCCGTGTACCGAATTTCTATTCGAACTCGTTTTCCACGTTTCAATACATTCGTTTCCAAACTAAGAGTATACTCGTACCTACCTATTGTTATGTTTATTGTTATATTTTAGTCGGCAACAAACAAACAAGCTATAAAAGCAACTGCACAACCTGTTACGGCAACATTATGGTAGTCTCGTGCAGTGTTACATCAGTCAGCAAGCAGTCAGCTATCTTGACGAATGAATTGTTCCATATTCTGTATGAATGAACCAATGACAGCGTCAGCTTGCGACTTATCAGATTGCTCCAGTTGGCCACAAAGTACCCATTGTCTGCCACCCCCACGTGTAGGAAACCTGCCGTTCAACTCGCTACGTTTCTTTTGTCATAGATACCATGCTATTTATATCTCATTCAACACTACAAGGAAGCTTAAAGACCCCTGTTTATTTAAAAGGGTGGAAAATTTCTCTCTTGTATCGGTATCCAATAGTGACACGCTTAGTAGTAACGTTTGGATAAATAGATACTCGTACATAGTAAAGAAACATTCCGTGGAATCAGATCAAGTAGGTCGTAGGAGACATTACATTGTGATTTCTATGTTGACTGTTCCGAGTTTAGGAAGAAAGTGTAGAAGTACCTACTGACTGATCAAAATAAGTAAGTATAAGCTTTGGTAGCATAAAATGATAAATGTATGAGATTGACATAAACTTGGGGTTAGGCGCGATTGCTAGCAAACAATGTGGACGTGATCCGGTGAAATAAATAGTTTTTGATAATAAGTTTTACAATTATTATGGGAATGTAAAAAAGAAATAGAAACAGACTGAAAGTAGTATGGGGATAAAATAATAATAGTTAGTTATAATTAGTAGGTACAATAATTCTTAGAACAGTAAACAATCTTGCAATATTTAGCTATAATCACAGTATTTCTACAACGGGCAATCGATATCTTGCAACACTTTTGGTGCTGATGAAATATATCTTGATACTTACATTATACAAATTTGTTTACAGGAACTAACCTACCTACTCAATCATTAAGAGAATTAATGTTGACATAAAACGTATTCTTACAAAATACCTATATTATAATCCGTTTTATAAACAGTTCCAGCAGGGCTGGAAGAAACAGTTATGTTACAGGCTTAAAAAAGTTTGACTTTTGTTACGTTAATCTACGAGTAAGTCAGTAATAGTCAACTCTGGTATTTCAACTCTAGTACCTACTATGTCTAAACATAGACAGAACATACAATGCCGTACCTACTGGAGGTTTAGTGACATTTCGTCAGTATAAATGTTAAACTTTAAAGCAGAGATAAGCAAAATCTAAAGAAGTCACGTACTGTCCATTTGCAGTTCTCATTCATTACGCACGCATAATGCAAAATTTAGGACTCTGGGGCACACCTTCATGAATTATTAAGATTTATCTCGTGACACTCCAGATTTAGGAAATTATAATGGCAATACCTTAGTAGACCAAGATTTAGATTAGCGCTAAGCCGTAGCATAAAATATAGGTAATATTTTATATATATATTATAACCTACCTCCAACAAAATTTTCCGTGTTCAGTTCGAGGTTATAAAACCACCAGTTCCTGTGCACTGCGGTTACCTTCACGTTCCTGCTTTGTTAATAATATTACAAAGAGTTTTAATATATCCTATATCCTCACACATTATCTTTGAGAGTGATGTATTTTAACATGTATTTATTTTACACCTAAACATAGGTGGTCCTGTATAACAGCACTAGACTGCTGTTCACCTACCTTAATACCAATACTGGGGCCTAATACCTAATAGTAAATGTAAGGCAATAATTAATTGGAAAATCACAGGCAACGATTAAATATAATTATTTCGAAATTACTTCAGCTTTGACTGAGATATGGATTAAAATAAAAAAACCTCCTACTTTTTTAAGTCGGTTAAAAATAGACCTAGGGCGAGCTTCATGTTTATGTAATTACAAGCAGCGCCCTGCGGTTTCACCCGCGTATAGTTGCCGTTCCCGTGGGTATACGGGGATAAAGTATAGCCTATGTGTTTATTCTGATGCTCCTATAAGCTATATAACTATAAATTTTCATCAAAATCCGTTCAGTAGTTTTTGCGTGAAAAGGAATAAACATCCAGACATCCATACATCCGTACATAAGTACAAACTTTCGCATTTATAATATTAGTAGAATTTGAAAATAAAAACCACGGGTATAAAAGATAATTAACTGTTTTATTTCCGAATAGCTTTTACCCGCGGCTTCGCTCGCGCACGTTTCTTTCACGCCCCTATCGGTTGAATTTTGGAAAATCCTTTCTTAGTGGATGCCTACACTGTATAAGCTATATGTGCAAAATTTCAAGTCAAGATATATCACCAATTAGTCAGTTTATCATTTAATATATATTATATAGATTTAAACGCACTTACTAGCGAGGTAGGTACGAGTATAAATTAAAATATTGTAATTGAAAGGGTTTAGGAAGTGACCTGCATGTTATACTTATGGAGTAATATATTTTGCAGTTTACCAGAACCTTGAGAAGTCGCTGCTTATGAATGTCCAATCAAATCACTATTGTAAGTTAGTGTAGGTATACAGAAAAAGTAGGTAATAAAAACTAAGGATATTTATCTGGAAAATATTTGAACTGTGGTTATCACGAAATGGCAATAACGAGGGGTGAACGTCCTCAACCTTATTATTTTTTTAAGCCTTATCTTTCATAAAAATGGCGATTTTTGATTGGTCTATTTCTAGTAAGTACTCTCTTTGTGGCTGTAGTCGTATTCATTACGCTTAGAAGGACTCAATGTTTATTTAGGTTGAAAAAAACTCATTTTTTTACAATATTTACAAATTGGAGATGTATTTCTCCTTATGTGGAGTGTTTTCTTGTCGGGATAACGAGTGGTTTACCCATTGCTACAGAGTACAATGACCTTTAATTTTGATATCAGTATTACCAGTGAAGAATTATGTAACAGATTTATAAGCACCAAAGTTGTTAGAATACTTACATATACCGTTTGTCTTATATAAGATCATATACATAAGTTAGAATTGCGAGAATCAAAGCAGATGTTTACATAACTATTTCAGTTTCAGCAGAACTTATGACGGCTTAGACAATTTGTATTGTATCTATTCTGAGTTTAAACTTTCTCACAGACAGAGAGTGCGGGGACCTCGAGCGCCCTATAGTAGAAATCCAGTTGACCGACTATAATAAAACTATCAGTGTTTTAGAAAACTTAATACACTCCATTAGTTAAGACATCTAGAGATAGAATTAGACATAAGTGTTTAAACTATTGTAGGCAGAATTAATGAATTGACGCTTGGATTAACTTTGAATATTAAGTACTATGTTGGCTTAGTAAAATAGAAATAAATTTTCTGAGTCGTAATTTGTGTGATTCGCCAGATCATGTCTGTAACATAATTGTAATGAGTGGTGAGTAATTATCATGATGATCGCCTAGACTCTACGCGGTCATCATCATAATCACTCATCATGCCCTTAGGCCCTAGAGGCATTAATATCACGAACGCTTCCCTGTTTCGGAAGGCACGTTAAATTGTTGTTTCCGGTTTTCGTTGTGTTTACGCACAATGGAAGTCAGACACCCTTGAAAAATTTGGACTGTAGCTTAATACCATCTTTCAGTCCGCGGTAGGCTCACTTGAGTCCTCATGTGTGAGGAAACACCTTTAGATCAGCAGTGGGCCGTTGTGGTTGATGATGAGGATTGACGATGTAATAAAATGTGCTGTGATATACGTTTTATAAAACAATATACCGAATAAAAATTGCATTTTCCGCAATAAATTGTGTTTATTTGTGTTATAAAATATTCGTAACTACTTTTTATATATTTTTTTGTATGAAAGATAATTATCAGTTCCTGATTAATCACTGAAGTAGGCAGGACCGAGGCCAAACATTACCTATTATTTGATTAGAAATACGGAAGATAGAAGTGTATACGTTTATACACAAATAAAACACCACATGAAGGTAGCCGGAATACATCGCGAACTATTGCGTTTTTACTTGTTATTTGTTGGCAGTGTTACTACGCCATCCACACAGTCCTAAATTCGTATTTTTATACGAAGAAACAGCCTACGATCTCTATTAATACTCGTACATTAATAAAAATGAAGTTTTTGTAACAACAAGTTAGTAAAAAGGGTATTTTCTATTTATGTAGGCAAGCAACTAGACATAATGCAATCCTAATCACATTAGGTATGTATCTAACAGAGTTTATATTATTTTATTTTAAACAGAAAAAAAAGTTTTTATTCATCCAAGTCAAATATAGGTCAATTACAATACATAGGTACAAAAGTGATATCACTAATACCACTAGTCAAAAATGCCCCCCCGAGACGTACCAGCAGCAAAGGAGCCCATGACACACATCGCGTTGCCGCGTTGTATGGCAATGGATAACTTTTGCAGCAGGTAAGCCCCGGAGCGAGGGTCACAGCCCCTCTCACGAAGCCGACGGCCAATCTCTTTAATAAAATCCAAAGCCTCTGTTCCCCAGCAGCCCGTCGTTTCGCAAGCAAGTGGCACAAAGCAATAATTTTCTTCTAAGGCCGAGTATTTCTCGTGCTTTTTGACGGCTGCGAACTCAGCAGCGGCCCCGGCCGACAGCGCCGTGCGG
Source organism: Ethmia dodecea (assembly GCA_963855545.1). Classification (NCBI taxonomy): domain Eukaryota; kingdom Metazoa; phylum Arthropoda; class Insecta; order Lepidoptera; family Depressariidae; genus Ethmia; species Ethmia dodecea. The sequence continues at coordinate 7,989,208 of OY979449.1, forward strand.
CTGAGGTAAGAGGCAGCGAAGGTGTTAACGCACGTGGCGTCCCACAATAAACACCTTCCTCTCTGCCACGGCACCAGGGTCAAACCGTCTGGCCTTTTGCCATCGGATCGGCTAAGACCCGGGGGCTCCATCAAGGATGGAATGTTGGCCGAGACCAAGGCCCTCCGGGTGATGTCATTAAGAGCATGGTGGCGAGGGAACCTTCCCAAACAACGACAGCAGCTCAATGCATGATGACCAGTTGCTTCAACCATGGAGCCGCAAATGCATTGATGTGGTTGGCATACATCGCAGCCCAGGCGGAGAGCAACCGCCACACGCAAGGAGTCGCCGTCGAGAAGAGTTCCCATGTGCGGACATGGTAATGCCTGCAACCAGGCGCCTGACTCTGATTTTGACACCGCCCTGAGTCTAGCCAGATCCATTTATACACATTTATCTAACAGATACATTTATACAAAATAAAAATAGAATTGACTACGGTCCAAAAGCTTGTGCACACAGTCATCATGGTTAGTGCACCACAGACATGATTCTTGACTACAAAAAAGAAAAAAAACAGATATGAAATTACAATTATAAATTTAAACTTCTTGATTGAATAGATTATACTTCCAGATGTAGCAACAGTGATAGCCCAGTGGTTAAAGAGGCCGCTTCTAATTCGTGAGGCTCAGATTCGAATACTGGCATGCACCAATGAGTTTTTCAAAAAGTTTACGTACATATGTATCACTAGCTCGACGGTGAAGGAAAACATTGTGAGGAAACCCGCAGGTCCTAGAATTAATTCTGTGGCATGTGTAACAGACCCGGTCCAGCAGTGGGCTCACCACCTATTATGTCTATGGGTCCAAAGAAGATACAGGTGAAACGAGGGTATTTCCAGAGATGGAATACCTCTGCCTATAACTCTTCTCGGTGATAAAAGGCGGATTATAATTTTTTTTTTATACTTACAGCAGTACCTAGTAACCCTGTCGGAAGTGAGCCCGCCTGTCATGCGAGAGGCTCAGTTTAGATTACTGGTGAAAACACAAACGAATTTTCATTAATTTACATATTTATAACTAGCTCGACGGTGAAGGAAAACATCGTGAAGAAACCCGCAGATTATAGAATTGGTTTTGCGGCATGAGTCAAGAATTCATTAATTTATTATACAAAAAATCTATTATCCTGTTTACGTAAGTATGAGTAGAGTGATACTCATTACACATTATAATTATGTTGTTAAATTTTTCCCAATTATAATCAATTATTTTTTATTAAAAAGGTGACATAGTCTTTAAAATATTTTTTATTTTAACTTCTATTGTTTCTTTAAAGATTCTTTGCGCTTAAGTTTGCGTTATTGAGTAAATATGTAAAAAAAACTCATATTACAGTAACCGTCGTTAACCGTCCTCTACCAAGGTATCGTGTGAAATAACATACAAAGATACACAAAATAATAGGTATAGAGGCGCTTTATTTTCGATTTAATCAGCTACCATTTCAAAAAACTGTAGAATATAAAAATCTGTCAAGTACGAACACACGAAGCCTACCGTACCACTCTAAAATAAAAAAATGAGAACCCCTTTCATTTTTAACTTCTTTCTTTTTATAATTTTTTGTTAGTGTCAATAGAATAATAATATATCCCCGAGGGGGTAGGCAAAGGTATTCCATTACTGGATATACCCAATGTCAACAGAAATACATACACATTCTGTGATAAATGCAATTGTCTCCATAATACCAGTTTATAAAATACAGCCTACTGACAAACGGACGGAAAAAGGAAGCTTAGTAATAGGGTTCTGTTGGCACCCTTTGTGTACCCCTAAAAACTAAAACTGTATCTATTTATAACGCATGTTTGGCAAACTGACATAATAAGTATGTAAATAAGTACAAAATGCCAATAAACAGGTCGAGTTTATGCATACTAGACACGAACCAGTTATCGTGCGTACCCGCATGACACGCACTATGCTTGGGTGCACGACCGGTTACTCGCGTCATCGTATAATAATAATAACCTTTATTTATCTTCTCCACATACACATATTTTCTAAGTACAATATTGTAGGGATATATAAAATGGATAAGGGATTTATATTTATCACTAGCTTGACGGTGAAGGAAAAACATCGTGAGGAAACCCGCAGGTCTCAGAATTAATTCTGAGACATGTGTAAATAGACCCGGTCCGGCGATGGGCTCACCGCCTATCACGTTTAGGGGTCCAATATATCTCGTGAAATGTGGGTATATCCAGTAATGGAATACCTCTGCCTACCCCCTCGGGGATAAAAGGCGTGAGATTGTATTATTTATTATTAATTATTATTATAAAATGATTGGTGCACGTGGAGACTGACACCTAAAATAGGCATTGGCCTGTGCTTTAGGATCACCATAGCCCCAAGATGTACCTACTTCCCGGATGTCTACAGTCTAAAGTAGGGTAACGTATACACATTGTTATATTACATGTCTTATATAATTGGAGTGGGTGAAGAATGGGAGCTCAGTAATGTCTGAAAGTGTGTATGCGCGGGTTTGCAGGTGTGTGTGTGTGGTGTCTTGGGGTTGGATAGCTGTCTATGTATAGGTAATGCACTTTCGATATGACACTCCGCAATCCCAAATATATATATGTCATCATCGTGTGCATCTGGATTGAGGGCCCACTTTTTAAATTATTGCGAAACGAAATGATACTTACAGGGCATTTACTTAAAATTTTGTAAAACCTAAAGCAAAGATTCTTAAATTTCTTAAACGTGAATCAAAAGAGTTATGGTCAAATAGCTTGGGCCCTCAATCCTGACGCCTGCATAAAACGGCATAGTCGAATCTCAGAAAGTACTATCCCTGGGATAATAATTTTTATTCGAGTATTTAGTTAGGAATTTGTTAAATACATTAAGAAATTGTCAAGTCTTAAGAATGCGACAATGCAGATTTATGGCGGTTTAGCTTGGGCCCTCAATTCATCAATTTTGATATTGTAGAATCAGCAAAAAATATGAGTTTTTCTAAGGAAAGATATTAATACGACTTTAATATATTTGAGTTCCATATCTCGGAAAATTTGTTAAAAAGAAATAACGACACAAAAGTTAATTGTTAAAAAGTTATTGAAATTCGTATTTTTTCAAAACGTCTGAACTGAGGGCCCAAGGTTTTTGTCAGTATTGACTAGACTAAGCTTTCTACACTACCGCACTTTAGGCTAAGTATTTTAACAAATTCTTAACTAAAAGGCTACAAAGCGTCCATTCTTCTAAATCCCGTACTTTAGGAGAAAATTGATTTTCGATGTTTTATATGAGAAAATTCAGTAGGGTGTATATGATTTTGTTACTTTTTTGAGACAAATCAGCATGTACCCTCTTAGAAGATATTTCATAAGTTGTTGTCGGAAGCGATTACGTTTTGTGTGATCCAAAATTAATAAAAGGTGTTATTTAAATGGTTATCATAGTATTCGTATTTTTGACGCCTGACGTACGCGCGTCCCCGTCATGTTTTTTGTTTAATTTTCATTTTGCTGTGTATTTCAGGTTTTGACTCATATTAGTGATAGTATATTATACCTATGTGGCAAGCACAGATCATTAATCTAGCTCTGTGGTAGCTAGGGTCCGTGACAGTGTGCAGTGAATGGGAAATTCGATAAAATGCCAGGGATAAACATTTTTGGATTGCCTCAAGAAGTCTTAATGAAGTCATCAGTAAAAGTGCTATTATTTTACTGTTGAAAAAAGTTTGTTAAAAAAAAGACCCACAATCGCTCCATACTTGTATGGTTTTTTTTTATTGTTTAGCGGCCTTTGGATTCTAGTCCTAATAGCCTTATTACTTTCCTATTATTATTAATCTTAGTAAAATGGCTCTGCTTTGAATTTTTTGATTTTTTGTATTGAAAAGGCTCCAATACTACCGGTTTTACCGATTTAAAAAAAATGTTTTGCCAGTGGAAAGCGTACTTTTCTGGGAGTAACATGTGCTATAATTTTCCCACGGGAACAGGCCTAAACCACGTTACCGATTTAAAAAGTTCTTTTAAAAATGGAAAGATACATTACCAGGGAGTAACAAAGGCTATATTTTATTCCCGTATTTTCACGGGAACGGGAACTACGCGGATGAAACCGCAAGGCAATGCTAGTTGTTAATATACAGGGTTATAATTTTAATACGTCCAATAGGTACATAATTTCATTGATTATTGGCACTTTCTTATTTTATTTTTCCACGCATACGTAGGTGAAGGCACAGCACAGCTAATCGTATATAATTATATCAAGCTTTATATATTATATACAATATGTAACAGAATAAGTGCAATTCCTGAAATTAGTTTGTTCAGTATCGACTACATATTCGATTTCATCTATTTTTAATATGTGTTAAATTTTTCCGAAAAATGAATTAGCATAGCTGAATTTAATGCTATCTATTGAAATCGTACTATTATAGAACGATATTTAAGAAAATTGGACACAACTAAAGTTCGATTGCATCTTTTTTTATATTAATTTACTAACCGGGGTGTATGAGGAATTGCGCTTTTTCTGTTACGCGTTGTATAATTATATATATTGTATCTGCGCTTTACAAAATACTACTTACATGATCACAACGAATATTTGTTTATACTTACGATAAACATTATGGTCACCCTACTGAATTTTCTCATATAAAACATCGAAAATCAATTTTCTCCTAAAGTACGGGATTTAGAAGAATGGACGCTTTGTAGCCTTTTAGTTAAGAATTTGTTAAAATACTTAGCCTAAAGTGCGGTAGTGTAGAAAGCTTAGTCTAGTCAATACTGACAAAAACCTTGGGCCCTCAGTTCAGACGTTTTGAAAAAATACGAATTTCAATAACTTTTTAACAATTAACTTTTGTGTCGTTATTTCTTTTTAACAAATTTTCCGAGATATGGAACTCAAATATATTAAAGTCGTATTAATATCTTTCCTTAGAAAAACTCATATTTTTTGCTGATTCTACAATATCAAAATTGATGAATTGAGGGCCCAAGCTAAACCGCCATAAATCTGCATTGTCGCATTCTTAAGACTTGACAATTTCTTAATGTATTTAACAAATTCCTAACTAAATACTCGAATAAAAATTATTATCCCAGGGATAGTACTTTCTGAGATTCGACTATGCCGTTTTATGCAAGCGTCAGGATTGAGGGCCCAAGCTATTTGACCATAACTCTTTTGATTCACGTTTAAGAAATTTAAGAATCTTTGCTTTAGGTTTTACAAAATTTTAAGTAAATGCCCTGTAAGTATCATTTCGTTTCGCAATAATTTAAAAAGTGGGCCCTCAATCCAGATGCACACGTCATCATCATCATCATCATCATCAGCCTATATTAGTCCACTGCTGGACATAGGCCTCCCCTAATGAGCGCCATAGCGCCCTGTCTTCGGCTCGACGCATCCAGCATCTGCCTGCAGCCTTTCGCAGATCGTATATCGTATCGTATATATATATGTACTCGTACGTATATAGTTATACAAAAATAGGTTTTATTAATTGCAACTTTTTATCTATATTATTAGTAAAATGCAATACCTATTATGTTGTACATTTGTCATGGCTCTGAACTTACAAGGTCGTGGACAGGAATTACTTTAGGGGTTGGAGGGACAAAACCAGAGGCACAGTAAATATTTAATATATATTTATCTTAAATATTTACTGTGCTAGAGATGGGTTTACTACTCACACCAGGTACTCTCCTTTAATAAGCCTGCTACTTATGGAATCGCAAATCGTGTGAATTTCATTGCATCTGACGCCTACTTCCCGTATATTGGTCCCTTGCAGAACTTTATCTCAACCGATGTTTCACAGGAGCGGTCCAAGCCCAGCGGACTTCGGTCGGACGGGTCAGCTACGTGTGCATCTGGATTGAGGGCCCACTTTTTAAATTATTGCGAAACGAAATGATACTTACAGGGCATTTACTTAAAATTTTGTAAAACCTAAAGCAAAGATTCTTAAATTTCTTAAACGTGAATCAAAAGAGTTATGGTCAAATAGCTTGGGCCCTCAATCCTGACGCCTGCATAAAACGGCATAGTCGAATCTCAGAAAGTACTATCCCTGGGATAATAATTTTTATTCGAGTATTTAGTTAGGAATTTGTTAAATACATTAAGAAATTGTCAAGTCTTAAGAATGCGACAATACAGATTTATGGCGGTTTAGCTTGGGCCCTCAATTCATCAATTTTGATATTGTAGAATCAGCAAAAAATATGAGTTTTTCTAAGGAAAGATATTAATACGACTTTAATATATTTGAGTTCCATATCTCGGAAAATTTGTTAAAAAGAAATAACGACACAAAAGTTAATTGTTAAAAAGTTATTGAAATTCGTATTTTTTCAAAACGTCTGAACTGAGGGCCCAAGGTTTTTGTCAGTATTGACTAGACTAAGCTTTCTACACTACCGCACTTTAGGCTAAGTATTTTAACAAATTCTTAACTAAAAGGCTACAAAGCGTCCATTCTTCTAAATGCCGTACTTTAGGAGAAAATTGATTTTCGATGTTTTATATGAGAAAATTCAGTAGGGTGACCATAATGTTTATCGTAAGTATAAACAAGTATTCGTTGTGATCATGTAAGTAATATTTTGTAAAGCGCAGATACAATATATATAATTATACAACGCGTAACAGAAAAAGCGCAATTCCTCATACACCCCGGTTAGTAAATTAATATAAAAAAAGATGCAATCGAACTTTAGTTGTGTCCAATTTTCTTAAATATCGTTCTATAATAGTACGATTTCAATAGGTAGCATTAAATTCAGCTATGCTAATTCATTTTTCGGAAAAATTTAACACATATTAAAAATAGATGAAATCGAATATGTAGTCGATACTGAACAAACTAATTTCAGGAATTGCACTTATTCTGTTACATATTGTATATAATATATAATAATAATAATAATAATAATAATAACTTTTATTTCAGATCATGACAATCCATATTTGTTAGTAACATACAAACTTACTCTAGTGTTAGTAAATATATAAAGCTCGGTATAATTATATACGATTAGCTGTGCTGTGCCTTCACCTACGTATGCGTGGAAAAATAAAATAAGAAAGTGCCAATAATCAATGAAATTATGTACCTATTGGACGTATTAAAATTATAACCCTGTATATTAACAACTAGCATTGCCTTGCGGTTTCATCCGCGTAGTTCCCGTTCCCGTGAAAATACGGGAATAAAATATAGCCTTTGTTACTCCCTGGTAATGTATCTTTCCATTTTTTTTAAATCGGTAAAACCGGTAGTATTGGAGCCTTTTCAATACAAATTTCCTCAATCCAATATATTCCAGTTCCCGTGGGAATATCAAAAAATCCCTTCATAGCGATTGCCTACGACATATAAGACGCCTACATAACATATTAGAAATTGCGAGTGCCCATCGGCGTTACCTGCGCGGATCCGGTTTATTCCCGTTCCCGTGGGAATTTCCAAAAATCTCTTCATAGCGGTCGACTACGATTTCTTTTTTCACCTGTTTTTATATTTTCCCGTGCGAATGAGATATTTTTCTGGAATAAAAAGTACCCTAGATGTTGACCCGGGTATTCAGTTATATCCATACCAAATTTCATCAAAATCCGTCTAGTAGTTTTTGCGTGATGCGTGCACAACCAGACAGACAGATATAGACAGACAGACAGACAGACACAAATTTAAAAAAATGTTGTTTTGGTATCTATATCGATAATTATATAGACTAGATAAAATAGACTCGTTAAAATTTTCAAAAAACATTTCATATACAGCCACGGCCAAGTTAGAGTTTTGTTTTATGTATAACATTTTTACATATTTAGCTTACAAATAAGGGTAACCTTAATTTGTTTTTAACAAGAAAATAAAAATAATATGAAACCCTGACAAAATATTTATTCTTTTACATTATAATCTGCCAAAACATATGAAATAGTATGTATATAATTATATTATACTATCACTAATATGAGTCAAAACCCGAAATACACAGCAAAATGAAAATTAAACAAAAAACATGACGGGGACGCGCGTACGTCAGGCGTCAAAAATACGAATACTATGATAACCATTTAAATAACACCTTTTATTAATTTTTGGATCACACAAAACGTAATCGCTTCCGACAACAACTTATGAAATATCTTCTAAGAGGGTACATGCTGATTTGTCTCAAAAAAGTAACAAAATCATATACACCCTACTGAATTTTCTCATATAAAACATCGAAAATCAATTTTCTCCTAAAGTACGGCATTTAGAAGAATGGACGCTTTGTAGCCTTTTAGTTAAGAATTTGTTAAAATACTTAGCCTAAAGTGCGGTAGTGTAGAAAGCTTAGTCTAGTCAATACTGACAAAAACCTTGGGCCCTCAGTTCAGACGTTTTGAAAAAATACGAATTTCAATAACTTTTTAACAATTAACTTTTGTGTCGTTATTTCTTTTTAACAAATTTTCCGAGATATGGAACTCAAATATATTAAAGTCGTATTAATATCTTTCCTTAGAAAAACTCATATTTTTTGCTGATTCTACAATATCAAAATTGATGAATTGAGGGCCCAAGCTAAACCACCATAAATCTGTATTGTCGCATTCTTAAGACTTGACAATTTCTTAATGTATTTAACAAATTCCTAACTAAATACTCGAATAAAAATTATTATTCCAGGGATAGTACTTTCTGAGATTCGACTATGCCGTTTTATGCAGGCGTCAGGATTGAGGGCCCAAGCTATTTGACCATAACTCTTTTGATTCACGTTTAAGAAATTTAAGAATCTTTGCTTTAGGTTTTACAAAATTTTAAGTAAATGCCCTGTAAGTATCATTTCGTTTCGCAATAATTTAAAAAGTGGGCCCTCAATCCAGATGCACACGTCAGCTACTGCCCTCACTTACAACCAAGTGGTTCCTAAATTGACTATACCCAAAAACGTCAACCTAGATGCTCTCAGTGATTAGGAACCCAACTATCTTAGACAGTCATAAAAAAATATTCTAAGACGTCGCTCTCTGACATTTAATAAGTTGAAAATAAAATAAATTTGTTTCGAATTCGAATCCATCTATTAATTTAGAGATTTAATTTAAAGCCGGAGCTTAAATATTTTTAATATTTATTAGAAAAACAAGAGCCTGTTTCGATGAGAACGTTACTAGATTTAACATAGCGCCCGTCTGCGATTTTGTCCACTTTAATTTCAATTTAGACAGGCAGGTAAAGCTTTATCTTTAAAGTCTTTAACTATCCTAATTAATATTTAAATGCGAAATAATATAAATGAGAAAGTTAGTTACTTTGTTTGTTTCCCTTTCACGCCCAAACCACTAAACCCAGATTAAAAATTCTTTCATCAATGGAAAGCTACATTATCAGCCAGTAATATAGGTTATATGTTATCCCCTTATTCCTACGGGAACGACGCAATCGAGATAATGACGTGACTGACTTCAACTGACTGACGTGACTGTCTTCGACTCATCTTGTATACAATATAAACAGACGGATCCGCATAGGGTCAGGGATGTAAACATTTTGGAAACCATCAATAATACCTTGGTAATAATACATTATAAAAAAGTTTAAAACATAAGAATGACGAACGAAGGCATCGTCTTAGTAACCTGTTTTAGGAATGTGATAGGGTTCAGGTTCCACATGTGCCGTAATTAAGACGCTAGTTTTACTGGCATTGTTAACAACGCGTGCTATAAAAACATCGGAGATCAGATGAGCATCATCAGTGAGATTCAACTTCTCCGTAGTGAAAGATCGTCTAACAAACCCATCATCATGTACAAGCTGGTACGTTTATAACGTTACTCTGTATAGCCTGCTATTACTAGCGACCGCCCGCTGTGTTTGCATTGATATTAATTAGAACTAATTTATTTCTTCTCTCCTACAGCGATATCTAAATCTGACAGCGTCAAATTGTGTATCATTATTATATTAATACATGAGAATAAAACTGTACCCCTTTATAATCATATTCCATACATATTATATAGTGTGAGATTTGGTTGAAGTTAAAGTTTATATAGAGAATTAGGGACACTTTGAAAGTATGTACTTAAGTAATATGTGTTACAATTACATAAAAAGTTAACATAGATTTTTAAAATTCTGAGGACTTTCCACTATTAATTAGTCATTATTGCTTGATATTGATAATTGATGCTATATACCTACCTATACATTTATTTACAGAAAATAAAATTATTTATTTACAATATTTACAGAATAAAAATTAACGATCAATTGTATTTTGATTTGTTTATCGTAAGTAATAGTTTTTATTTTAGATTTACTATCTATTGTTTTATGGTTATTGAAATTAGTGATGGTACATAAAAACCATTTTTCATTTATAATTATTATTTAAAATACTAACGATTATCACCCTTTCATATAAAAAGCGTTTGCATATAATTATCATATAATTCCCTTAAACGAAAAATTTTATTAAATTTTTGCGAATTCCATTAGCTTCCGCTGGAAAGGATTTAATTACGGGTTCGCCGACCGTCTCTTTGGCATTACTTTTCAGTAGTACCTACCTAAGCCTGTCGAATTAAAATTGTGTATATTATTTATTTCTTATATATCCAGCCTTTGTCCTATCAAGAAACTATCCATGCTAGCTTATCAGTTATCACAATGATGATATTTATTTCTTGATGATGATAAGGCATCTTATAAAAATCTTGTGTACTCGTATTTACACACAAGTTACCAAAGAAGCTTATTCATGAAAGTAAAATTCTGGTGATTTATTATTATAGTATTATCTATCCCAAATAAATAAAACATAATATAAATTTATAGATTGACCTGTGTTGGTTCAGGTTACAAAAATATGAGACGGTATTATTGGTATAGTATTCGAGAATTTATACATCCCTAAAATACTGTTCAATATTTTCATAAAACGCAAAGGCAATATTATTTCTTAAATAAATTTAGTACATATAGAAGTTCATTGACCACCTACAATATTTATCTGATTTTGTAGGAAGGCTGAAAAAGGTTTCTATAAATAATGATTTAGAAACTCACGGGAACAGTAAAAAAACTGAAACTAAGCTGGCAATGCTGCGGTCCGCTAGTTAAATGTTAGAAATAAGGGTTTTTCTTATTAACTGGTTTTACTTTGTAGTCGTTTGTTTATTTCCCTTACAACATTTAAATGTGGTGTCTTCTACTTAGTTTTCATGTCAAGGATTTGATTCCTCACTAGAATTAATATTCTTCGCTTAAAATTGTTTCTGGGTTGTGTCAACGTGCTCATATAAGTACATAAATTTAAGTGTGTTGTACTTCGTCAAGAAAGGGGAATTGAGAAAATAGATCTACTTTGACCATCCCTTGGCTTCAGACGCCTGATTGGTATATATTCAATATTTCAGGTTGCTTTCTTCGCCCTGGTTGCGGTATGCTGTGCTGCGCCGGCTCCTAAGCCCCAAGTCTTCACGTACTCAGCCCCAGCGGTGGTCGCGCCCGTAACCTCCTACTCTTCCTACACCACCCACATAGTCCACGGCGTCCCCGTTGTCCGCACTGCTCCGGTGGTCCAAACTGCTCCAGTAGTCCAAACTGTCCCCTTATTCCACACAGTACCGGTGTACTCGACATCTATTATCGTTTAATGTAATAAAATTTATTCCACTTCGTAAAACATTAACCTGAGCTGGACATAGACATGTTATTTTATAAATGGGACTCTTATTTTTAACGCACGACTGAAATAGTAAACTAGAGTTGAAATTGTTTAATGATTAGTTATTATTTTTGTTGAACTGTAATAAAATGTATTTAATATAATAACTTGTTTTATTATGGAGCAAACATCTTAGGAGAGATTTTTGATAAGATTTTATTTGTATAATTTATGTTACCATATATTTTTCATAGAGAGCAGTGATAGCCTTACGGTTAATTAAGAAGCCTGCTTCACATGATGAAAATCAGTGACGCTCGGGTTCGAATCCTGGCATGTACCAATGAGTTTTTCGAAACTTACGTACATATTTATCACTAGCTCGACGGTGAAGGAAAACATCGTGAGGAAACCCGCAGGTCCCAGAATTAATTCTGAGACCTGTGTAAACAGACCCGGTCCGGCGCGATAGGCTCACCCACCACCTATCACGTTTAGGGGTCCAAAGAATTTCTGGTGAGAAGTGAGTATATCCAGAAATGGAATACCTCTTACCCCCTCGGGGATATAAGGCGTGAGATTATTTTATTTATTTTTTATTTATATATTTTTAATCCCGAGACGCTATATTTTATATAAAAAAAGGTTGTAGAAACTACACCCGTAAAATTTGTCAGAAACTCGTATTTTACACTTAGCTATGTAGAGCTTAGCGTACATCTCATATAGAACACATGTATGCTCTTATCAGATACTCCCAATTAAAAAGTGTAGGAATAAGAACGATTTTTTTGTGTGCATCTGGATTGAGGGCCCACTTTTTAAATTATTGCGAAACGAAATGATACTTACAGGGCATTTACTTAAAATTTTGTAAAACCTAAAGCAAAGATTCTTAAATTTCTTAAACGTGAATCAAAAGAGTTATGGTCAAATAGCTTGGGCCCTCAATCCTGACGCCTGCATAAAACGGCATAGTCGAATCTCAGAAAGTACTATCCCTGGGATAATAATTTTTATTCGAGTATTTAGTTAGGAATTTGTTAAATACATTAAGAAATTGTCAAGTCTTAAGAATGCGACAATACAGATTTATGGCGGTTTAGCTTGGGCCCTCAATTCAGCAATTTTGATATTGTAGAATCAGCAAAAAATATGAGTTTTTCTAAGGAAAGATATTAATACGACTATAATATATTTGAGTTCTATATCTCGGAAAATTTGTTAAAAAGAAATAACGACACAAAAGTTAATTGTTAAAAAGTTATTGAAATTCGTATTTTTTCAAAACGTCTGAACTGAGGGCCCAAGGTTTTTGTCAGTATTGACTAGACTAAGCTTTCTACACTACCGCACTTTAGGCTAAGTATTTTAACAAATTCTTAACTAAAAGGCTACAAAGCGTCCATTCTTCTAAATGCCGTACTTTAGGAGAAAATTGATTTTCGATGTTTTATATGAGAAAATTCAGTAGGGTGACCATAATGTTTATCGTAAGTATAAACAAGTATTCGTTGTGATCATGTAAGTAGTATTTTGTAAAGCGCAGATACAATATATATAATTATACAACGCGTAACAGAAAAAGCGCAATTCCTCATACACCCCGGTTAGTAAATTAATATAAAAAAAGATGCAATCGAACTTTAGTTGTGTCCAATTTTCTTAAATATCGTTCTATAATAGTACGATTTCAATAGATAGCATTAAATTCAGCTATGCTAATTCATTTTTCGAAAAAATTTAACACATATTAAAAATAGATGAAATCGAATATGTAGTCGATACTGAACAAACTAATTTCAGGAATTGCACTTATTCTGTTACATATTGTATATAATATATAAAGCTCGATATAATTATATACGATTAGCTGTGCTGTGCCTTCACCTACGTATGCGTGGAAAAATAAAATAAGAAAGTGCCAATAATCAATGAAATTATGTACCTATTGGACGTATTAAAATTGTAACCCTGTATATTAACAACTAGCATTGCTTTGCGGTTTCTTCCGCGTAGTTCCCGTTCCCGTGAAAATACGGGAATAAAATATAGCCTTTGTTACTCCCTGGTAATGTATCTTTCCATTTTTAAAAGAACTTTTTAAATCGGTAACGTGGTTTAGGCCTGTTCCCGTGGGAAAATTATAGCACATGTTACTCCCAGAAAAGTACGCTTTCCACTGGCAAAACATTTTTTTTAAATCGGTAAAACCGGTAGTATTGGAGCCTTTTCAATACAAAAAATCAAAAAATTCCTTAATCCAATATATTCCAGTTCCCGTGGGAATATCAAAAAATCTCTTCATAGCGGTTGCCTACGACATATAAGACGCCTACATTACATATTAGAAATTGCGGGTGCCCATCGGCGTTTCCTGCGCGGATCCGGTTTATTCCCGTTCCCGTGGAAATTTCCAAAAATCTCTTCATAGCGGTTCTCTAAGATATACAAGACACCTATATTTCAAGTTTCTAGGTGTTATCGATTTCTTTTTTCACCTGTTTTTATATTTTCCCGTGGGAATGAGATATTTTTCTGGAATAAAGAGTACCCTAGATGTTGACCCGGGTACTCAGTTATATCCATACCAAATTTCATCAAAATCCGTCTAGTAGTTTTTGCGTGATGCGTGCACAACCAGACAGACAGACAGACAGATATAGACAGACGGACAGACAGACAGACACAAATTTAAAAAGATGTTGTTTTGGTATCTATATCGATAATTATATAGACTAGATAAAATAGACTCGTTAAAATTTTCAAAAACATTTCATATAAGTACAGCCACGGCCCCGTTAGAGTTTTGTTTTATGTATAGATAACATTTTTACATATTTAGCTTACAAATAAGGGTACTCACCTTAATTTGTTTTTAACAAGAAAATAAAAATAATATGAAACCCTGCCAAAATCTTTATTATTTTACATTATAATCTGCCAAAACATATGAAATTGTATGTATATAATTATATTATACTATCACTAATATGAGTCAAAACCAGAAATACACAGCAAAATGAAAATTAAACAAAAAACATGACGGGAACGCGCGTACGTCAGGCGTCAAAAATACGAATACTATGATAACCATTTAAATAACACCCTATAATAATTATTGGATCACACAAAACGTAATCGCTTCCGACAACAACTATTCGCTTATGAAATATCTTATATGAGGATACATGCTGATTTGTCTCAAAAAAGTAACAAAATCATATACACCCTACTGAATTTTCTCATATAAAACATCGAAAATCAATTTTCTCCTAAAGTACGGCATTTAGAAGAATGGACGCTTTGTAGCCTTTTAGTTAAGAATTTGTTAAAATACTTAGCCTAAAGTGCGGTAGTGTAGAAGGCTTAGCCTAGTCAATACTGACAAAAACCTTGGGCCCTCAGTTCAGACGTTTTGAAAAAATACGAATTTCAATAACTTTTTAACAATTAACTTTTGTGTCGTTATTTCTTTTTAACAAATTTTCCGAGATATGGAACTCAAATATATTATAGTCGTATTAATATCTTTCCTTAGAAAAACTCATATTTTTTGCTGATTCTACAATATCAAAATTGCTGAATTGAGGGCCCAAGCTAAACCGCCATAAATCTGTATTGTCGCATTCTTAAGACTTGACAATTTCTTAATGTATTTAACAAATTCCTAACTAAATACTCGAATAAAAATTATTATCCCAGGGATAGTACTTTCTGAGATTCGACTATGCCGTTTTATGCAGGCGTCAGGATTGAGGGCCCAAGCTATTTGACCATAACTCTTTTGATTCACGTTTAAGAAATTTAAGAATCTTTGCTTTAGGTTTTACAAAATTTTAAGTAAATGCCCTGTAAGTATCATTTCGTTTCGCAATAATTTAAAAAGTGGGCCCTCAATCCAGATGCACACATTTTTTTTAATAACTATCTATATACCTACATATAATAAAATAGTAACTGACCGATGTCTGTACGAATGGAAGCCATCTTTTTTAGAAATTTTGTTTTGTTAGTCTGTATGTAGGTATATGTATGTTTGTATGCGCACCACGCAAATACTACCACATTAATTTGTGTACTGTTTCAGGTCTAACTTAGAATTTGATACATATTTAATCTTCCGTGGACGAATTTTGAGAGTCCCTTGTTATTAGACTATTGAAGATGTTAAGTGTAGTTTTTTAACCACAGAAATAAATAAATTTTGACTTAGACTTTGACTTACACATAGGTACATAACTGTCTGTACGGGGATGAAGTCAAACGCTAGTTAATTAATTATAATTGAAGTATCATATTTCTGTAATGAATAGGATAAAAGATCAAATAGTATATTTTTATAATTAATTACAAAATAATGAATAATGATAGTTAAATAAATAAATTTCAAATTCTTAAGTACTCTTTTATCTCCAAGGTGGAGGCAATGCATTGCTAGAAATTCCCACTTTTCATTAAATGCAGAATGTCTAGTTCCATTGCAGAGGTCAGAGGTTAAAAACCAAGTAGGAAACCTCAGAAACTATTTAATTTTGCCTTGTGAAACTTTAGACAGACACAATGACAGAGACTAACGCTCTATGAAAGCATTTCTATAGGAACCTCTGCGTCAGTCTACTATAAATTCAAAACTTCCTCATAAACATAATTAATTACGGGTCAAATCTTTGTCAAGTTCCTAATCTCGTAAAGTCAACGAACTGGTGTTAACATAAATGGCGAGTACAATTTGTGGAACATGAAATTCATAAACTTTGACCCTCGTCATTTCTAAAGCGGGTAGTCAATTGATTGGGTACAAATTAATGAATAAAAAGATCAGACGGCGAGTTTTATCCTAGAATTTTACTATAATAGGTATGAATTACTACGAGACATTATTTTGACAGTACCTAAGGCTGTAAGGGGAACGCTTCCGAAAATGAAGATAGATTCTTGACACAATTCTATTGTTTTAAAAATGTATATATTATTATTATTGAAATAAAACAATAATTTAATGTTTCTAAATTAAAATTCCAATGATAAATATAATAAATACATAGTCGGATTCAATTCACACAATTACTTAGACCCAAAGTAGGCAAAACGTTTTCAACTTGCTTGGATTTGCATGCGTTTCCTCAATATAATATGCAAACTGATAATAAATCTCGAGTCACATGCTCATGTACGTAGTATGGAGCATCAATAATGCACCTAATTTCTTTAATCCTACTACAGTAAGTATACCTGGTATAGTTAATAAGTAGTGGATGACGTAACAAGACTTACCTATTTGACCATCTATTTTAAATAATGTCATAAAGTGAATGGCCCTTTATCTGTCGTTCAAGGTAAACGGGAAAGCACAACAATCTGGAATCACGTCGAAATCGTTTTGGAATCAACCTCTAACGGTTTAGAGTCGAAAGTATCCACCGGCTACCTCGCGCAGTCGCTCAGTCCTACCCTACTGCTATTCTTTCCACCTATAGCTTGCCAACGCCCTGTTGTTTTGGTATTTGCCAACGTCACAAAGGTATCGGAAATGCGCCTACGAAATACACTGATATAAAAGCTAAAGCCGATAGGGTTAAATCAACAGTTAGTCTCTGAACTGGAAACAACACAGACCACAATGTTCAAGCTGGTGGTGTTGTCTTCTGTGCTGGCCATGGCGGCCTCTAGCGCTATTGCCCCCTGGGGGCTGGCCGGGCTCGGCTGGGGTGGTCACTTGGGAGCGCCCCTGGGCGCGCACCTCGCTGCGCCGATAGCACTGGGCGCACCAGTTCTCGGTGCTTACAACTACCGCGGACCGCTGTCTCTTGCTCCTGGTCAACCTGCTAACATCCTGGCAGCTGACGGCAGGCCTCTGGACACCCTTAGCGTGAACCTGGACCGCGCTGCGCACTACACCGCAAGGGCTGTGGACGGCCACGCGGCACACCTCTTGAAGAAGCGTTCTGCTCCGCTTTTGGGACCCGGGGCTGCGTGGTCGCACACTGCCCGCATTGACGTACCCGCCCGTTTGGTCGCCCCCGCTCCGCTCGCTTTACCCGCGGCAGTTGGCTGGGGTGCTCCGGCCGCTGTTGCTCCCTGGGGCCACGCCGCTGCATGGGGTCCTGCCGCAGCGTGGGGTCACGCCGCTCCTTGGGGTCGCGTCGCCGGCCATTGGTGAAAAGTGTCAACAAAATTTAGCGTTTTTAAAATGTATAAATAATATATGAAGAGAGTTACCTTTATATACATATGTTTTACTACCCGTTTTGTACCTTTACATAAATTTAATAGTACGACGACGCTCTAAAATATCTAAGTCAGTAAATTACGTGCCCACTGTCTATAGTACACTACAGTGTATACCTACTTTAATTTGTTTCTCAAGTTTCGTAGTGTAGACATTATTTTGCAGTACCTAGGTGATACTCATGGTGGTGTTTGGCGCTTTTACTAAGACTCCGATGTCAGTCTGTCTGTCCGTCTGTCACCAGGCTGTATCTCATGAACCGTGATAATTAGACTGTTGAAATTTTTACAGATGATGTATTTCTGTTGCCGCTATATAACAACAAATACTAAAAAACATAATCAAATAAATATTTGATGGTTCTCCCTACAGCGAACGTGATTTTTGCCGTTTTTATAGATAATGGTACGGAACCTTTGTGCGCGAGTCCGACTCGCACTTGGTCAGATTTTCATATTGAACGAGCATTATAAATACCGTAACCATAATCTATAAGGCGATAACTAAAGTCAATATTAAGTCCATTCGTCGAGCACCGTGCGGTTCCAATAGGCACCGTTACAATTAAAAATCAATTGTGTTTTATGTTATTGCCTTGAGAGGATTTACTTACACGCAAGGAAATTGACGAACGATGGCGACAGCTGGTTCTATATTTTTTTATTATAGCAATATTCTATTGCATTTGAAATACACACACCGGCACAATTAGCGGAACAGAAAAAAAAAGGAGAAAAAAGAGGGAATTTAGAACAATGAATGTAATTTTTAAACAATATATTATTTAAAATGAAACAACAATTAAATTAACATGTTTTGACATTCATTTGTAACACCATACTTAAAATTTTATAAAAATAAAAATTAAATTAAACAAAATGCATTTTTCTTCGATTTTTAATTATAGAGAAACAGCAGAAAATTCAAGATTTTCCAAAGTTTAACAACAATTTCAATGACTGTTCAATATCGAGTGTTTCCTCCTCGTGCTCTGATGAGGGTTTCCATCCGTCTGGGCATGCTGCGGATGATGTTATCAATGGTTTCTTGGGGCAACCTCTGCCATTCTTCAAGTAATGCGTTTCGCAACTCGTTGAGATTATTGGGAGGGGGCATTCTTGACTTTACACTCCTCTTTAGCAAGTCCCAGACGTGTTCTATAGGGTTCATATCGGGGGACCGTGCTGGCCACTCCATCACCGTTATACCAACATGGTTTAGGTATGTCTGTACTGTGCGAGCACTGTGAGCCCGAGCATTATCCTGCATTAGAATGAAGTTGTTACCAATAAAGGGGGCAAATGGCACAACATGTTCTTCTAAAATCTCCCTGATATACCGATCAGCATTCAGATTCCCGCCATCGACCACTACTAACTCCGTACGAGCTCCTAAACATATTCCTCCCCAGACCATAATTGAACCGCCGCCATATGCAACTGTATTTTCAAAATTAGACTGGATATACCGTTCTCCTTTGCGTCTCCATACTCGCTGCCTTCCATCAATTTGATTTAACATAACTCTGCATTCATCAGTAAAAAGAACCTGTCCCCAGTCGTCGAAGTCCCAATCACGATGTTCACGACCAAAGTGTAGACGGTTTGTGCGATGATGTCTCTCAAGTTTTGGGGCTTTGGCGGGCACATACGAGCCTATACCCACTTCTTCGAATCTTCTACGAACTGTCCGCTCACTCATCCTTACTGCTCGTACCTCTTCCAGTAAATTTCGAGCCTGCACCGCCGTTAGTCTCGTGTTCCGTCGGACTTGAAGTTGGAGAAAACGGTCATCCCTCCTTGAAGTACACCTTTTCCGGCCTTGTCCTCTCCTTCTCACTAGAGCATTCGTCAATCTGTATCGTTGGATGCTACGATAAATCGTTGATAACGATCGACGAAGGCTTCTGGCAATCGATCTGTAGGTTTGACCATTTCTCCTCATTTGATCTGCCCTAATGATTTCTGATGGCGTTAAATCAGGCATAATTAGATGCTCGTAAATTATCAATATGCGAAAAAACTCAAAAGCCTCAAAAACTGCAATTCAAAGCTTTTCAAATGGAATTCACGAACCTTCTAAAAACGGACAAGCGGTGGAAAAAATGAATCAATGAAAATTAAAACAAAAGAATGAAAAAAAGGGCAGTCGCTTAGTATTCCATTTTTAAATTAAAACCCAAATTTTAAAAAAGCTTGTTTAGCCGGCCAGTAACACGCAAAAATGCGTAAATACTCCCTTTTTTTTCTGTTCCGCTAATTGTGCCGGTGTGTGTAGTTGATTGGCTATCTGTAGGTAATATCTTGCGTTTATAGATAAAAACAAGCCATGAACAAATAGGTAAGTACATATACTTGTATAAATTGTAGGACACGTCCTTGAGTTTTTAAAACGGGCCTTTAGAAAACTTATAAAAACATCGTTTCTTATTTCAGGTATTTATTTTCAAAAATTACACAATATTATGCAACTTCTCCAAAGAAAAATACTACAATAATGATGGTTAATATACCAGTGATTGAAAATTAAGAATTGTATTATTATTTTAATTTGACTTCAACTGAAGGCCAGTAATAAATAAAACCGAAGAGAACGTATTTAGGAAGAGGTATTAAATAAAAGGAAATGAGGCTACATACTAATAAAAATAATTTAATTGGTATAAAACAAAGCAGCATTTATTTGGTATGTCTGATTTTATTTTTAATAGCTTTTATCCTCAGTTTTGCAAAATCTATTCTTAGTGGATGCCTACACTCTATAAGCTAGTAGAGAAAGACATGCATAATGTAGTAGAGAAACACTGATAATCCTACTTATCCTACTATATAATATTATAAACGCGAAAGTTTGTTTGGATGGATGTCTGGATGTCTGGATGTATGGATGTCTGGATGGATGTTTGTTCCTCTTTCACGCAAACACTACCCAACGGATTTTGATGAAACTTTACAATTATATAGCTTATATATCAGAATAACACATAGGCTATATTTTATCCCCGTTTTCCCAGGGGAACGGTAACTACGCGGGTGAAACCGCGGGGCGCTGCTAGTCACTACATAGTATAAAACAAAGTCGCTTTCTATGTCTCTATATCCCTATATCTCTATATCCCTATATCCCTATATCCCTATATCCCTATATCCCTATATCCCTATATCCCTATATCCCTATATCCCTATATCCCTATATCCCTATATCCCTATATCCCTATATCCCTATATCCCTATATCCCTATATCCCTATATCCCTATATCCCTATATCCCTAGATCCCTATATCCCTATACCCCTGTAGTGACACTACATAGAACGCGCCAATAGAAGGCCGAGTTACATAGAACGCGCCAATAGACGGCCGAGTTCTAAACCGCGCTATCGGAGTTTTCTAATGAGTTTGTATAAATACCTACAACTATCCAACATCAAGCAATGGACCGCGGTCCCCAGGCGAGGTGATCGTGCCTGGCGGAAGATCTTCCCTTTTCACGATGGAGGAGCATTCCATCTCCGCTCCTCCATACCCCTATGTCCCTTTGTATGCTTAAATCTTTAAAACTACGCAACGGATTTTGATGCGGTTTTTTTTAATGTATAGAGTGATTCAAGAGGAAGGTTTTAGTGTTAGCATTGCACCCGTGCAAAGCCGGGGCGGGTCGCTAGTATCATATAAACCGAAGCGAAGCGAGGGCGGGTCGCTAGTCTATAATATATATATAAAACTAGCAGCGCCCCGCGGTTTCACCCGCGTAGTTCCCGTTCCCGTGGGAATATCGGAATAAAAAGTATCCTATGTCCGTCTCCCGGTTCTAAGATACCTCCCCACCAACTTTCAGCCAAATCGGTTCAGCCATTAACGCGTGATGCCGTGACCAAGGGAAAAAGGGGTTCATTTTTATATATAGAATGGATGATAAACTGACTGACTGATTGGTGATATATCAACGCACAGCCTGAACCGCTGGGTTTAGAGACTTGAAATTTTGCACATAGATATTAGCTTATATGTATAGTGTAGGCATCCACTAAGAAAGGATTTTGCAAAATTCAACTTCTAAGGGGGTGAAATAAACGTGCGCGATCGAAGCCGCGGGTAAAAGCTAGTCTAAAATAAAATATTATTATTAATGAATTCACTTTTCACCAGTGTATTTTTCGGATAACGTTAACGTGACAGGAGATGAGCCAATCGTCGGACTGGTATTAAACATGCCTCAGAAATTAATCCTATGGGTTTTATCATTTCTTTCAATCGGCGTATTTTTTTCAACAGTAATTAGTAGACCTGACCGGATTCCTATCCGGGCCTCAAGCATGAGAGCCCTCATTTCCAACAGAGCGGTCTCTACTTTTTGGGATAGTAAAGAATATCGCCTGCTTAATAAGATGTTGGTTTATTATGTTTGTACGGATAATGTAAATTAATTAACTGTAAGACACCATTCACACTCGGTTATTTACTCCCAAGCTAATAGGCAAAGCCTGTACTATGGGTACAAAACAACTGATAAATATACTTAAATACATGTGAATACCCAGACACGAAACCAAAAGATGATGAAGAGAACATGTTGGTTCCGGGCGGGAATGGAACGTTAAGACGCGTGTGCCGGAAATCAAATACCGCCGGTAGGCTTGAAAAAATCTGAAAGTTAGGTGGCCACTAGCCTAAAACATCTCCCAAACCACGGTGGGCTCGCATGGGAGATTATGGTCCATAATTCGGCAAAACTGGATGTGCACTTGTAACGCCGCGGATGGGTTTGCAAGTGACTTTATACTATAGCTAAACCTATCTAAGTTAGCAGCACGTCGGACACAACGAAAGGTCACTTTCACTCTCGTGTTAAGCAAATATTTGTACTGTACACAAAAATATTTGTACTCGGTCTGGATTTTTATTTGTCACCAAGCCAAGATTATCCTACTAACTTGACACTCGCCCCCCAAGTATCATGTTTTCATTGGAGGACTAACAACAACTACTTTATTTACCCTGCCTTTCCATTAATCTGTAGTTGAGGTTATTTTGTAAACGAGAGGGTTTATTGAAACACTCTTCATCGCATAGCTTTGCCTAACAAAACTGCGTCTTCCAATGCTACGAACGATTTCTGCCAACCACCCTGGAATAAATCTGGAGCGTATTTATTTTTACAATATAACAAATTACCGTATCGTAGAGCGTAATTATCATTCTGGATACCTAATCTTAAAAAAAAAAATCTGAAAAACTGTAATTGTATCTATAACTATAATTATTGTAATTTAAACAGTAATCAACTATACTGGGAAACGGTTACCTACTTGTATTTATAAAGGAGATTGACTTACTATCTCAGCAAAAGTTGTCCTTTCACGGCCACCGATATCTTCCGGTATCGCCCATCATAGTAGGTATTATTGTAATGGCATCATTTAGTATAAAAGACTATTGCATCTATGCAGCCGCATCAGTGTTTCTGAGTACAGAGAACAACACAGACCTCTTCCACAATGATGAAACTGGTGGTGTTGTCTTGCATGCTGGCGGCGGCGGCGGCGTCCGCGATCGGGGCGATCGGGTACGCTTCGCCTCTGGCGTACTCCTCGCCGCTGTTCCTGCCATACAACTACCGGGGGCCGCTGTCGCTGGCGCGTGGCCAGCCCGCCAACATCCTGGCGGCGGACGGCAGGCCGCTGGACACGATTGACGTCAACCTGGACCGCTCCGCCCACTACACCGCTAAGGCGCTTGACGGCGCCGGCCTGCACCTGCTGAAGAAGCGCTCGGCTTCGTTGGTCGCGCCGTACAGCAACATCGCTCTGGGCTACTCGGCGCCGCTGCTCCCAGCCACGCGCCTCACCTACGCTGCGCCCCTAGTCACCCCCTATGCGCACTACACCTACCCCGGAGCGCACATCGCTCACGCTCTTTATTAAATAATCCCGATCCTACTCGTGCATTGTAAATAAACATCTTGTCAGCTATATATAGTGTTGTGTTATTCTGTTTTTAACCTGTGCTTCGGCTTGTTTTAGTTATAAATTAATTTATTGAGTTATCGACTGCCGATCTGATTGCAAAAGTTTTGTATCTAATAATATTTATATAACTTCGAAAACTTTTACGGAAATATCCACCTGAGACGTTAGGTTTATTGAAAATCACTTTGTATAGGTAAATTCGAGTCAGATACAAGACTATATGAATATTTTACTTTGAGTAGGTATATATGACTGTTATGCATATACCGCCTGATTTTTTTTACCGTCTGGAAAAAAATATGGTGTGATAGGAAAGTGTAATAGATTCATTTGGCATTGTTACTTAACAATATCATTATACTAATATCCATTACTAAATTATATAGTCAATATTACACACTACAATATTTGAAACAGTATTCGGGGTCGTAGCTTCCATTCATGCGCAATCTCCCTACAACCACCAGCTGCTATACATATAGCAGTGTGTGTACTAACTATTCTAGACTTTCTAAATTGCATTTAACATGACTATATTTAACAATTAATCTCGTGTATAAATTCGGCTCTAGATACCTTAAATGTCATATTTTTTTCCAGACGGTAAAAAAAATCACCAGTACATGCATCATTTTAATCGAACTGTGATTGAAAACTGCACAGGAAAGGAATTAGTCCAAGATCCGAATATAAGACAACCTTCACCGAACTGGTTAATGGATGAAGAGTATTTTATATCAAATTTAATATTAACATATTCAATTTAAAAAAAGATATCGCGAGTGGGTTGGCTGAAAAATTTCAGCCTAGGATATAACTAATTAAATATTTAAAAATTATCTTTTTTAAACATTGCACTGGTTTGGTTAAAAATTACATATCAATAGAAAAACGAAGTCTATAGAATCTGAAAACGTTAGGTTGGCTATTTTTACAAGCTTTTATTTACTTTCACCTGTCCCGTGCGCGTGGCGAGCGCGCGCCGTTGCGCTCAGGCGCCAGAGGTCTACTTCTCAAATTGTCTGTAATCAAATTTTGCAAGTTAAATTTGACCCACTTCCCGGTTACCGATTGAGCTGAAATTTTGCATACATATGTAAGTCGCGTGACAATGCAATATTATGATGACATGGTGCTGATCTGATGATGGAGCTGGAAGGTGGCCATAGGAACTTCGTTTCATTAAACGACACAGCTTCATCGAGTATGGGCTCGTTTGAATCGTCTTGACGAGTGGTTAGTCTTTCAATGGTGACCAGGGTCTGATGATGAAGCTGGAAGGTGGTCATATGAACTCTGTAATGAAACGAAGCAATTCCACCGAGTCTCGGCTTATTTGATTCGTCTTGACAAGTACTTTGGTGCTAGATGGTAGCCACACACTGTAACACGCTTTTATTTATAAAACAATTATTGATTATATAATGATATTTTTCTTATCAGGTTTATATTATTATTTTTAAATTTTTAGTTCTTTGTACAAGAACATAATAAAAGCTTGTTTAAAAAAAGTTTTTTTTTCTTTTAATTTTATTCCCGTTACAACTATTGGGTATAGGAAAGTATAAACAGCTAAGTCAATACTAGTAATTTGCATCCGATAAAGATATTTTCATTGCAAACACGGTCTTGAATTCCGGTTGTCTTGTTTTAAAAATAAAAATATTGCTGCGAGTGAATATAACCAATTTTTGAAATTTTTGTCTGTCTGTCTGTCTATGCAAGCACCACGCAAAAAACTACTGGACGGATTTTGATGAAATTTGGTGTGGAGATAACTGAGTATTTGGGTCAATATTTTTAAAGAACAATGGCAAAAGTCCATGTGTTTTGGGTACCCCACTTACACCTGCCCACGGAAGACGAAACCGTGTAAAATCGATAGTTCTTGGACAGACTAAGATAATATGTAATCATACCACATTTTTATAACTTGAGGTTTAAAAGTTATTCGTTACCTAGTGTATTTTGTAGGTTATTATGAGATTTTAGGTACCAAAGACGTGTAAAGAAAAAGTTTCTCTAGGAAAGAAAATGATTTTCTTCCAATCTCTTTGTTAGAAAATAGCACTGCCTACCACATGCCATATAAGTTACTCTATGCCACATAGTGGCAGTAAATGATGAATGATGGGTGTTACATCCGAAATTATGTCCACCCTGGACGCAGCGAGGGTGCGCGGCGCGAGGACACCGCGATTGGGGTGTCGGGTACAGCAGGGTACCCTAAAAAATTGGTCCCTTAACACGAGATAACTTTCCCTTAGTTCTTCCCTACCTCTACATCAACGGGAGGAGGTTTCAGAGGTACTCACCTGGGCGTTGGGTCCGCTGGCAAGCACTCGCACTAACACATACACTTGGGGAGGAGGGCTTGTAAAAATATATAAATACTAATATACGTACAAATAAGAATTGGGCGCAATGGATAGATAAATAAATGGGAAAGAATGGCGAAAAACACGGGAAATATGCGACAATACAAGCAAAAACGTGCCGATGCGGCGGGCGAAAAAAATCAAGAGAAAAAAACATAAAACCAAATACGCTAGTGTCAAAACTAAAGAAGGAAGAAAATAGGGGACAAAGGAGTACTTTACCAAACATACCCCCGCCCCTGAAACCACCGTGTTCAGCAGAAAACACAAAAATGAAAATATGGACCTAACATGAAGCACTAACACTAATTACAAAACGATTACAAGACTACTGAAACACTAACTAGAAAACGATAACAATGAGTCGAGATTGAGCTTAGTCCTCTACATAAGGCAGAGGAGCTATTTTTCCTACAGGGCGTGTGTACTGCACCCCGCGCGCGGTACGCACTTCAACCACGCGAACTATGCCGTCGGGACCAGGATAGGCCGACACGACTCGACCAAGAGGCCAGCACAGCGGAGGCGAGTCCTCCTCCTTAAGCACCACGAGAGAGCCGACTTGAATATTCTTAACAGGTACGTGCCATTTGGCTCGGGTCTGAACAGTGTGCAAATATTCACGATGCCATCTGCGCCAGAACGCCTGATGGATGGCTTGAATTAAATTCCATCGTTTGAGTGATGAAATGTTAATATCACGAAGGTCGGGCTCTGGGAGAGAAGTTAGAGGCTCCATAGTGAGGAAGTGCGCCGGAGTGAGCGCGGTGAAATCGTTCTGGTTTGAACTAAGGGAATGTAGCGGTCGCGAATACAGACACGCTTCAACACGATTGAGAGTGTAAAAGTCTTCGAAAGTCAGCAAATGCGATCCAATAATTCGAGAGAGATGAGTTTTAACTTGCTTTACTAGACTTTCCGATAGACTGCCGAAATGGCTGGCAAAAGATAAAAGAATTTAAATGAAATACAATATTCTGGGCTACACAAAAGACAACTAACATAATCGTGCATATGGTACACAACAATACTACGATGAATATAAGCAGATAATTCGCGCAGCGAGTAAGAAGGGAACTCGTGCTTTTTTTTTATACGAGCAATATCTTCATAAAAATAGTGATATAGAGTTTGTTTGATACACATTTTTAGAGCATAAATTAAATCGTGACATGTAAGCGAATACTCATATTATAAGCGCGGAGACAGCGCTAAAAAACAATGAACTAAAACTAGGATACCTACGTAAGAGCTTCTTTGGTTTCAAGTACCTACTTCAAAAACAGTTCTAAAATCAAATAGGGGGAACTTTCGTCCTTATAGTGAGCAACACTTATAGAAATCTGAGCGTCATCGGGTTTGAAAACGCCCACGGGTTGCAATGGCCACTGATCAATGGAAAGGTGCAAGAAACGAGGGCCTTGCCACCAAAGCGAGTGAGATACTAGATCAGCGTGCGAGCAGTTTGCGATTAGTTGGATCTGCAAGTTTGTCCTGGGAGCGGACGTGGAACCAGCGGTCGAAAAGTATTATCTTATAATATACAACTACGAACGTCTTCCATACATAAAGAAGATTTAATTCAATGTAGCGTGATCTGGGAGTCAGACCAGCTCGAGCGAATATAAATTCTCGACAAGTAAAACAACTTTAAAATATAAACGACTTAAAAACATGTGACGATAGTTCAGCGAGTAATACAGCTGCACAAAGTAAAAGGTTTAAGATGAGGTAGGGTTGCCGTCTTGAGCGAAGCAACACGCGATTAAGCGCAAAAATAAAAAAACCCTATGTCTAAACAATTACCAAATAACGCGAAGAGAAATCACGAATAAAATTAAGATAGAAATAAAACTTAAGGGATAAAAAACACGAGCTAAATTCGAATTAAAAGTTATAAGATAATTTTTTCCATTTTCTATAGTCAGCGCTAAGAACATCGCGGGATGGAGGCTCATTGGACGACCAAGAATTGCACAAAATATTATCGAGGTTTGACTCGAGAGAAGCATGGAGCGAGTAGCAGTCTCGACGAGCGACTGCGACATTGCTCATAGAACGGACGGAGCGTCTGTGATAAACGCAGGTACGACCCATGAGAGTCCAACCGAATATTGTCTCGAGAGCGACGGGAGTACCCGGTGGACCAACGACTAGGCCTCCTAGTATGATGTCCCGATAGACATCTGCACCTAGAAGCAACGAAACGGGAGATGGGATACCAAATGTAGGATCTGCGAGAGTGAGATTCCTGACGTGCGGCCAAATCGAAATAGGAATAGGTTCGGCGGGAACATTGCCGGTTACACTAGGGATACACTGAGCTTGCATTGCGAGTTGTCGATTACCGGAATAGGAAGATACGACAACATCTACCATACCGCCTTCGAGTTGAAGAGCGAGTCCTGAGATACCATGTACGGTAGTATTAACATTACGACGGGGTAAATCCAACGTTTTAGCTAAGTTATCAGTGATAAAACTAAATTGACTGCCCGTGTCAATTAAAGCGCGAGCGTCATGTAATCGACCACGAGAATCACGAACTTTCAAGAGAATAGTCGACAACAAAACTTGAAGTGGTATAACAGTGAACTTGCGTGTCGACAGGGCTACCAGTGCTCGGGGTGGCACCAGTAGAGGCGGTGTTGTCGCTCACCGACGCATACACCGACGACGATGGAGTGGCTGCTGCCGATGTGCTCACAGGAGCCTGAGGAGAGTTTTCAAAGTGCAGAAGCGAATGATGTTTATTTGATGAGCACGTTCTGCATGTATAAGTCGATTTACAATCCTTTATAAAATGATCAGTCGATAAACAATTTATACAACACTTCAACTCTTTAACTGTTTGTAGCCTGTCATGTGGCGGCAATTTAAGAAAACTTGGACACTTAGATAAAACATGCGATTGGTTGCATAAAACACAATGTCGCGAGGGACGATCAGTAGCCGACAAAGTGATGTGCGTCTTTGGGTAGATTGACATAGGTGCTTGCGTGTGCGCGAGAGGTCGCACGGAGCGCGGAGAGTGCGCGTGAGGCGATGCGCGGGGCACGCTTGTAATATTTAAAAGTAGAAAAGACCATTGCTCCGTGGGAAAATCTAAAGCATTGAGAGCGTTTACGTTATCCACGATTGAATCCAAAAAACTAACAAGAGACTTGTCTATAGTGGCATTAGCTATGCGCCGATAATGCATAGTAGCTATGAACCGCTTGTTATCGAATCGGTCTTCCAGCAAATTCCATGCGATCGGGAAATTAGCCGCTGAAAGGGGTAAATGTTGGATCACCTTTGCTGCTTCGCCGGTCAGAGAAGAACGTAAAAAGTGTAAGCGTTGAACATCACACAAGTTTTCATTATGAATCACAAGGGACGTAAATAATTCAGAAAATCCTGTCCATTGCGTGATATCGTCACCTGAGAAGTTAGGTAGAGAGATACGAGGAAGTTTCAAACCATCATCAGGACGAGAGCCATGCGATTCTCTCTTGACAGCCGAGAGAGGCGACTCAGAACCGTATTGCTGTTTCAAATTGTAAAAATTAGTGACATAGTTATTAAAAATAGTACTCAATTCATCGACCGTAATTGGTACGATAGCTCCTGGCGCGGGCTGTGCGACTTGTACGTAAATATCATAATACAACGACTCTATCTCGCTGTATCGATTTAATTCCGATCGAATTCGGAGAACTTCGTGAGGTTGAGGGCTGGGAATAGCGAGTAAACTATCTACACATTTACATAAATCACAAAATTTTATTTTAGAGCGAAGTAATTCGACCTCCATTGTTTTCGCTTGAGACCGCGTGGTAGGCATATACACGATCAATAAATTATATAGAAACTATTTGACAAGTAGTTGTCAAAAATTCAAAATTCAAATGATTTCTTCTATATAAAAATTCAAAATAAGAAATGATCAAATAGACGTATTTGACACATAAAATAAATGAACACACAAATCAAAAACACAAATGGGGTTTTTTATGCTAAGATAAGAAATAATATGAAACGAACGAAACTACGAATGCGATGATAAAATTATGAGATATTCATATTTCCAGGGAGTAGGAAATATGCATAGGTACACAATATACAACGATATAATATAGGGTGGTTTCTGCCGAACGAAATTGATGTAAAGGGAAGGAAAAACGCTGGGAAAGTCTCGTAATTAAGGAAATCCGACTACTCGAAGGACCATGTTACATCCGAAATTATGTCCACCCTGGACGCAGCGAGGGTGCGCGGCGCGAGGACACCGCGATTGGGGTGTCGGGTACAGCAGGGTACCCTAAAAAATTGGTCCCTTAACACGAGATAACTTTCCCTTAGTTCTTCCCTACCTCTACATCAACGGGAGGAGGTTTCAGAGGTACTCACCTGGGCGTTGGGTCCGCTGGCAAGCACTCGCACTAACACATACACTTGGGGAGGAGGGCTTGTAAAAATATATAAATACTAATATACGTACAAATAAGAATTGGGCGCAATGGATAGATAAATAAATGGGAAAGAATGGCGAAAAACACGGGAAATATGCGACAATACAAGCAAAAACGTGCCGATGCGGCGGGCGAGAAAAATCAAGAGAAAAAAACATAAAACCAAATACGCTAGTGTCAATACTAAAGAAGGAAGAAAATAGGGGACAAAGGAGTACTTTACCAAACAATGGGCAAAAAATATCGATACCTATATGAAAATATCAAATACATAATTAGCATATTAAATATATCATCGATATTTTTAATGGCGATATATCGACATTTATTTTACGGTATCCAATTCGTACCAATTTTAATGTATTTTTAACGCAATTCTGGTTTCGTGTTTCATTTCATGTTAGGTACTAGATATACTGGTTTAGACTCAAGCATTTATAAAAAAATACTATTTTCATCGTCCTTTTTTACGAATTTGAGAATATGTATAAATAATAATGTAAAAACTGACGACATATCGATATTTTTCACTCGATTTTTATTTATAGTATTTAGAAATGTCGATACGATAAATATCAATTAATTTTTTCACTTGGCCATCCCTAGTGAATGACATGGTTGACGTGATGACACGACGTTAAATTTTACCACAACAACAAAAAAGTTTTTGTATTAATCAAAGACTTTAAAATATAATAGCATAGAGGGGGCAATGGGAATATTTTCATACAAAACTTTGAAGATCAAGCGTCATGTCCTTGTCATGTCAGGAAGTATGAACGCGAGCTGTCATTCGGTCGAAATTGTACTAGACTTTTTCCACTTGGAATAACTTTTGGCTTCAAATAATCCTCGCTTTGTCCCCTCTATGCCTTATATTATATTTTAATCTCTTTGGTATTAATAGATTTCCCAATCGATCGATTCGTGTTTCTATGATATTTCTGTTTTATTTGACTCAATATTTCCAACTGCTAGATTAATTAAAAAATATGGAAAAATTTCGACTTGTTATGAGTCAATAAAACAAGTATAGTGTGATATCCCGTGGGTGTCTATTTCAGTGGGTACCAAAGCTGCCGATGTTCTTTATTTCGGGAAAATATCTCATTTTCACGGGAAAATATAAAAACTGGTTAAGAAGAGAAATGCGTACTATTCCGAAACGATTACATAAGAATCTCGAAATATGTTATGAGGTGTCTTATTTTGTCATAGGAAACCGCTGTGAATTGATTTTTGGAAATTCCTTCGGGAACGGGAGTAAACTGGACCCGCGGGGGCAAAACCGTTCGCGTTGGGCACCCGCTATCTACGACTATATCTACACTTCTACATCTCCACCTATGAATACACTTTTGTTTCTTTAAAAAATAAAGGAATGTTTCCTTCAAGTAAAATGAGCTAACTAGCGACCCCGACTTCGCACGGGTGGATATATCGGTACGTTGATATATCACCAATCAGTCAGTCTGTTTATCATATTTTTTATTTTATATATATATATATATATATATATATATATATATATATATATATATATAGATTAACTGACTTTTTTGTTGAACTCTTCAAAATATCTACTGGATTATCATCATTTCATCGACAAGACTTCAAATTCATCGATCCTAGTGTCGTGGGAAGTATCTTTAAAATTCCGTCATTTTGCGAATCCGTCATTTTCCGAATCTGACTTTCTGCGAAACGCAAATGGTCAGATAAGCAGAATGTCAGAATTCCGACATTTTGCGAATCCGTCATTTTGCGAATCTGACATTTTGCGAGGTTCCGAATAAACTCAAAAACTACTAGCAATGACTATATATATATGACCAATGGCAAGCTATTTTATCACAAAGTAACAAAAAATATTTTTTATTCCCGTATTCCAACTGGAACTACGCGGGTGAAACGGCCCAGAACAGCTAGTTTTAAATAAAATTCCACATGCGAGTCTTAAAAATTCTTTCACCTATTGGAAAGCTTACTTTTCTGGGAGTAAAATGGGCTACAATTTTAACACAGAACGGGACTGATGCGAGTGAAACCACGGGGAGCAGTCTACACTATAATATTATAATATAAAAAGAGGAAAGATTTGTATTTTGGTATTCTTGTATTTTTGTATGTTTGTAACGAATAAACTCAAAAACCACTAGACCGATTTTAAAAATTCTTTCACCGTTAGAATGATACCTTATCCCTGAGTTACATAGGGTATATTTTATCGCCGTATTCCCCCGGGAACAGGAACTACTTGGGTGAAAGCGAGTCCTTCATAAAACTGTAATAAGTTTGTAACAGTATTTTTTTTTACAAAATGTGTATGTATTTCTATTGCCGTTTCAAAATCAAAAAAATTAATTTAAATGCCCAATAAAGGGACGTGATTTGTTGACTATCAGGATGGTTATGAAAATACAGGAATCTAGTTTGTAATAAGTCAGCACGAGTTTCCTACAAAACGAGGTAGTTTTGCGGTCCTCAAAAATTTATTTTCAACTCTAATGCAATGATACTTATTGATATTTTAAACCTAGCTAGGTCTTAGTGCTTTTGAGGAGTCGTTAAATTGAACTAAATTCCTTTGATTTTTTTTATTTTCGCAAGCCGCGGCACGTAGCCTGAGTTGCACTTGGCTGTTTATTTTTATAATCAGCAAGGGAAAATGGTATTAGATTTTAACAAAATAATACAATAAGTATCCATTGGTAAAATATTTATTTACAATGCACGAGTAGGATCGGGATTCCTTAATACAGAGCGTGAGCGATGTGCGCTCCGGGGTAGGTGTAGTGCGCATAGGGGGTGACTAGGGGCGCAGCGTAGGTGAGGCGCGTGGCCGGGAGCAGCGGCGCCGAGTAGCCCAGAGCGATGTTGCTGTACGGAGCGACCAACGAGGCCGAGCGCTTCTTCAGCAGGTGCAGGCCGGCGCCGTCAAGCGCCTTAGCGGTGTAGTGGGCGGAGCGGTCCAGGTTGACGTCAATCGTGTCCAGCGGCCTGCCGTCCGCCGCCAGGATGTTGGCCGGCTGGCCACGCGCCAGCGACAGCGGCCCCCGGTAGTTGTACGGCAGGAACAGCGGCGAGGAGTACGCCAGAGGCGAAGCGTACCCGATCGCCCCGATCGCGGACGCCGCCGCCGCCGCCAGCATGCAAGACAACACCACCAGTTTCATCATTGTGGAAGAGGTCTGTGTTGTTCTCTGTACTCAGAAACACTGATGCGGCTGCACAGCTGCACATAGGCTTTTATACTGTATTTGCACTACATTCTTGAGATTTGCTCGATGGGAGTCACCGGAAGACATCGTTGACCGTGAAGGGACTACGTTTGTGGAAAGAGTGAAGTTCAATTACGATGATCTTTAATTTTCTTCATTGAGCTGGTTTAATAAAGTGCTTTTATTGTGTCTGTAAATGTGAATCGAAGATGTCATTTGCACATTTTAACTTCATGCTCGAATGCAACCCGATGTGATGTGTTGTCATCGACACATCACAATATTACCTATGTCTATTTAAAAAGCAGTAGTGTTATTTTGTTCGCAGGTAAAAGATTGTATTAATACGTTGTGATAGAACTCACTCGTTTGAAATAAACCATTTTATGGGTAAGTATACGCTCCTAGCAACTCCCTGGGAAGCACATGCGTCATGAGGCGAGATCAAGCTTATGTATTATTCATGGAAAGATGTCCTTACCGTAATTATTAACTAGTTTAACTACGTCTTTAAAATATATTTCTCATTAAATGAATTCAGTCGATGTAATTTTTGGTAACATTAAAAATTTAATTGTTTAATCATCACAGATAAAATGAAGACATTCACTTTTAAAGACTTGTGAGTAATTAGGTACCTATGATTGTACATATTTATCAAGTGCATTGCTTGTGCTTTATTCACTTACAACATAAGGCGGTATCGCCGCCGATGAACTAACTTGTTTCTTGTAGACCTTGATATGTGTAAATATCAGCTTCCTGGATTACCTTGCACCGGTTTGCAAATCGAGATCGCCCTTATGTTTCAGGACTACTTTCTATAAATACGTTGTAGTGGATCATCGGTTATCAGTTGTTACCCGTCCGAACAACACAGACCACAATGTTCAAGCTGGTGGTGTTGTCTGCTCTCCTCGCCGCTGCGGCCGCTGAGCCCCTCGCGCCGTTTGCCTACTCGACTGTTCTGGCGCCCGCCTCCACCTCCATCACCCGTCAGGCCAGCAGTGTCGTGCACCCTTCACCCTACTACCCCTACTACTCCACACCCACCTACTACGCGCCGCTCGCCTACTCGCATTTAATTAAGAAGCGCTCCGCTCCACTCCTGAGCAGCTACATCGCGCCTTCCACCTACTCGTACATAGCCCGCGCGCCGTTGACCACGCACGCCATTGCCGCGCCGCTGTCCTACCACGCGTCGCTGTGGTCAGCGCCACTGGCCTACTCCGCTCCCGCGCACTTCATCAAGAAGCGCTCCGACCCGTTGGCTCTGAGCAGCTACTTTGCTCCCTACACGTACTCGTACGCGACCACCACTCCCCTGATCGCGTCCACGTATGCCACAGCGCCCTTAGTGCACGCCGCCCCTCTGCTCTCACCGGCCCCGATAAGCTACTCGCACCTGATCAAAAAGCGCTCGGCGGCCCTGATCGCCCCTTACATCGCTCCCGCCGCCGCATACTCGCACCAGTCCCGGATTGACGTGAAGCACACGTCTCCACTTATCAATTCTTACTCTAGCCCTCTAATTTATTCTAGTCCTTTCAGCTACTCGCATTTGTTCTAGAGTTTATGAAGACAAGAAGCCATAAGACTGCATTTACCACATGGCCACAACCGATATTCTGTTACTGTAATGTATGTACTTAGTATATTATGCATGTACACATTTAGAGTTTCAGAAACAATCAATAATCTGGTCTACAATTTTTTAATATAATTATGTATTGAGTCATTAGAAATATAACAAAATTACGACGAGTTTGTATTACCTACTTGCTATTGTTCTGCGATTATAAATAGATATCCTCAAGTTTTTATTTTGTATCTTTTTCCAAAATCGCTTATAAATGAAAGATGTACGACGTTCGTGTAAAATATTTAATAGAAATTATCAGTACGATAGATCCTGGATGAAATTCTAATTCAAAATGTCACTGTAGATAAATAGAACACAATTAGAAACCATTATAGCTAGGCGAGTATTTTGAGATCGTTTTTTACATTTCGTTGGCTTATTATTATGTACTTAACTTATCCTTTCATAAAACCTTTTTCCTTACATTCACTTGTCAAGGTACTTGAAAAGGTACGAATAAATCTTGAATAAATACATGAGATCGATATGTCATTTACGTAGTTCAAAAGACGTTCGAAGAAAGAGTTTCTCTTTCCAAAGTCTTTGCTCTCAATATTGAGTACACGCTGTCTACTAGACATGTTATGTAACATTCATAAACTTCGTAATCTAATCACACGTAAATTCATACGGATAATATATTCACAGTCAAGACAGTTCTTTAACAAGTATAAAATCACAATGGGTATTTTAATTCTTCGCAAGCTTTTTATCATTTTCAAGTCACTATGAAGATAGTTTCGGGGTAGTTTCATCTCTATCTATTTTGTATGAAAATGATTTTTTTCTTTTTCATCGTCTTGACTAATGTATTCTGTTTTTTTTATACCATTTTCCATCACTTGATCATTTTGCGGGACGTTTTCTGTTCTTGTTATATAGTTTTCGCTAGTTTTTTCCTGCTTTTTTAACGAAATCGGATCTTTTAACGCTAAAGGGCAATTTTGATACACACCAAAAGCTATCGGTGTTATAATCGTGTCCGTTGCTAGCACTGGAGTGAATATAGCACTTGGTATACTAGGTTGGGGATGACTTGCAAAAACGGCTCCAATTGGACTATAAATTAATGGCGCTGATAGGAATTCAGGGGTGTGTTTAATATCGATTCGCGACTGATGAGACACTGCACTCGGAGCGTATATCACCGGTGGGTAACCATACACTTGGCTAGTCACATATAGACATAGGACTAGTCTAATCATTTTGTACACTTTGTATTTGACTTATGATGGGAGAAGCAGAGGAGTTGTAGTTTTATAGTTTTATAACGGTATCAAGTGCGTCGATTGCGTAGAGGCTGCAGGTTCAAGTTCTCGGTCACAGCCGCGGGTGTTGCGTCACCGTCGCACGCGCAGGGCACTGGCCGGATTGAGTCGAGACGCATGAATAGGGCCGAAACAGATAAGCGCGCAGTACCGCGCGGCGACGCGCGGTGCAAGCGTTCACATGACAGAAAATGTACGCTAGATCGGTCATGTAGACATTATGCAGTGCAGTGCTGCGCAGTGCCGCGCGCTCATCTGAACTTAGCCTAATACAATATAAACGTCACTATTGTGATTGATGCACTCGTTACCTTGCGCAAGGTTCAAGTTACGTAATCACAAAGATTGAATATAAAGTTTCGAAGTAATTTCCCGCATAGCAGAATAACTATTATTTATTAGTATAAAAATATTGTATTCTAATAAAGATGTGCAAAAGAATTAATTTCTATGAAAGTCGAAAAGATTGAGGTTCCTACCTTTGGCATGATGAACCACAAATGAAATGAAAATGAAAAAACTCTTTATTTTCTTTACACAGTCCTTATAACTAGTTCAAATAAATGTAGATACAATTCTTAATAAATAAATAGCTTCAGAATTGCTATTCCCTTTATATTATATGCAAAATACTATGCTTTAGATAAGTATACGATTTATTTTTAAATACCATATTATTTTTTGCGTATATGCGTACGCCGCGTTCCGATTACAATTTATTTTCAGAATATAACAAAACCCAAACTAATTCCTATTTTTTGTTGCATCATTCGCGTGTTCGACAGCGTAACGAATCTATTATATTATTAAGTCCGATCCTGTCACTGTGATTCAGCGTCCAGAGTATAAGAAGGTGGTGGTCCGAGGCATGTCCGAGGCCTCACTAACAGTCAACTTGCGTATCAACTTGTAGTGTCAAGCTCGAAAAGTGCGCAAAACAAGATGTTCCGTCTCACCGTACTCCTTGCCTGCCTTACTCTGTGCTACAGCCATGCAGTGTATCCAGTAGTCGTGCCAGCTGCGCACGCGATCCATATTCCTTTAGTATTCCCGTACCGACTGCATCATGGATACGCCGGGCACGGATTGGTGACTAAGCCACTAGGCCATCATCTCTACAAGCGGTCTCCTCACTATGCTCCTCTGGTTCACTACCCACTTTCTCCATTGGCTCACATAGCGCCCGTGGCTGTCTCCCATCAGTCTCGTGTGGACATCAAAACGTCACCCGTAGTTGTTGCTGGCACAGTTGTTCCTGTATTGAAGACTTTAGTGGCTCCAATTGTACCTGTTGCCCCATTGTATGGAGCTGGTCACTTTGGATCGCTCTCTCCTTACTCGGCTCATTCTCATTTTTGATCAGTCAAACTGAAGTAAAGAAAGTTAATTGTATGATATTGTATTAAGAAAAGGGAATTTAATGTATAGTGTACATACATACGTACACTTGTTTGTATAGAACAAAGAGATTAAAATATAATAAGGCATAGAGGGGACAAAGCGCGAAAAATCTGAAGCCAAAAATTATTACTAGTGGGCAAAAGTCTAGTGTGATTCGACTGAATGACAGCTCGCGTTCATATTAACTGACATGACGCTTGAGATTCAAAGTTTTTGTATGAAAATATTCAAAATGCCCTAATAGGTTGGAAGAAAATCATTCTCTTTCCTATAGAGTGCTAATGTAGGAAAGCTCGACCTAGTGAATCCAAGCCAACATTGGAAGTCAGATCGAAACAAGCTCTCGGTTTAGACAAAAATATGCCCGCTTGCATCGTTGTGTGGTGCGGAAACTCCACAGTAAATTCGCAGAAATCTTATACATGCATTACCTATCACCATTTAGTATTTTCCTATTCAAAATACACCACAAAAAATATATTTAAATATTTGAATTTTTATCCATTAATATTTCCTTAGTGCTTAAAAAAGTATAAAATATCGATAGATCAATAATTAAGTCGATAAAATTTGCTATATTTTTTATCAAATATAGAACTGAAATTATAAATAATTTTCAAATGTACAAGTCCCAACCTCAAAAAAAAATTGGTTAAATCTACAGGCAAGGCTGAAAATTTGATTCCATCAACACATTCCACAATTTAAACTAAACATTTTCAGCCTGGCTTTATACTTCAATCTTCTTCTACTTGCAAATATACCAAACTGACAAAGTCTGCTATTCCTAAGGTAATAAAGATTATCATTATTATTATTATTAAGGTTGCAGCATTTATCGATATCGATTGTTCACTAGTCCGCCACTAATGGAGCAAATTCAAAAGTAGAGTAATACGTGAGCTTTCTGATTGGTCAAGCGCAAAATGTTCTTTAAATACTTTTGGTAATTTGATTGACATTTAGTACGTCATCTCATACTTCGTCCCCCGCGCCCCGATTTTTGATTGAAGTGGTTTCCATAGTGTTTTTAGAACATTAGCAGTCTATAGGAGATATAAACTTTTTCTTTAAACGTCTTTGGACCTAAGGGTGAGGCCAAACGAGCGTAATTTTGTGAGTTGTGAGTAGCAGAATTTCGGTCGCTGAAATTCTGCTGCATTCGATTTCATACAAAAGTCCTATTTGATTCACACGGCGATGCAAAATGAGTTGTCTGCCGACTCACATGCATTATGCGGACCGAATTTCAGTTCGCGGGGCGATGGGGTAGACATAGACAATGTGTGAAAGAGATACTAGAGTGGAATGTGACGGATCACTCAAGAGGGAGTGAGAAATAAGATATATTCTGCTACTCACGACTCACAAAATTACGCTCCGTCTGGCAGCCCAACAGAATTTCTGTCGGGCAGAATTTCTGCAACCGAAATTCTGCAACCGAAATTACGATCGTTTGGCCTCACCCTAAGTCTCTGTGCCCTATTATATTTTAATCTCTTTGGTTTAGAAGAACTAGCTAACCCGACAGACGTTGTCCTGTACAAGTGACAGTTATGTCAAACGCTATAGTGGAAAAGTTAATATTATGGTCGTTAACTTTAATTACATTTTTTTAATGTTCCGAGCAAGTTTCTTATTTTTTTCTTTCATAAGAACCATCATGACAATAACAAACACAACAAAAAAAGAATTAGCGAAATTGATTAAGCAGTTCACGCGCAATGCCGTGGCTAGGTTTCATGATGCAAATAAAATTTCATTATGAATATGTATTTTTGCTATTTCTTCATATTAATGCGGTTTATTTGTAACTCACTCGCATGTTTGTTAAAATGTACATGAAGTCCTGAAGCTCCTTAAAGAGCTGTCAGTGCGTTTGGTCGAGGCTTCAGGTGACCAGAGGGCTGGCAGCTATCTCTGTCAAAGGATCAGCCTAGCTATACAGAGAGGGAATGCTATCAGTCTTCTGGACACTGTCCCACATGGTTCCTCTTTGGAGGTAATTTTTTATCTGTATTTATTGTAAATTAATAATAATAAAAAAAATGTACATTAAGAATATTTTATTGTGTGAACTAAGGTATAAAGGTTGTTAATATGAATACAATAACATCTAGCAGATGACTTATAAAAATGTAAAGTTGACTTCCGGTTCTTTTTGAGGTCAAAATTTCTATTTCTTTGCCTTGGTACTATTAGACAGTACCATTAATTTTTGTTTGGCAAAACAAAAATTGCCATTGTACCTTCAATGGTACTGTCTAATAGTACCACGGCAAAGGAATGAAAATTTTACGTCAAGCATGTTGTTTCGTTTTGACATGATAAAATGAAACACTTTGAATAGTGCTGGCGGATACTACTGTCAAAAAATTTTCCTAGGTATTCAAACACTAAATATGGCCAAACACTTTAGCAATTAAACACAGATCATTTTTCAATGTATAAGCAACTGAAGTTGTGTTAAGTATAAATAATGAAATAAAAACATTATGTTGCTTCTGTCTCAGTCTGGTAAAAACAGCTTTAAGGGATTTAAAATGAAAGTCAAGACCAATTGTGACCATGATCTTGACTTTTGACCACACCGTCAATTAATCATTAGGATTTAATTATCGATCCAACTAACTAATATTTTCTTAACATATCAGTCACAGTTCTCGGGGTAGCTGATAAATAAAAATAATGTTATAATTATGAAAAATTATTTATTTCAGCAGTGATTTGTATCGTTGATCAGACTAACGTGTCCTTCGTCATTTTTAATTGATTACCACGGGTGGACGCTCAAAGCTCTGGGAACTACAGCGGAGGAGTATGCGAAGGGAGAGGAGTAGGTCGAGACCACAGGGGTAGAGTATGCCGAGACCACAGGGGTAGAGTACGCGGACACGACAGGAGCGGAGTAGGTAAGCGGAGACACCACAGCGCTGTAGGCAACAGGTGCTGACCGCTTACGAAGGTGATGAACTCCAGACAGAGCCTTAGCTTGGAAGTGAGCAGCACGAGCGGCGACAACTTCAGGGGTGTCGAGAGGAACTCCGTTGACGGCGTCCAAGATGACAGCAGGGGAGTGCGGTGGCTGGGCGAGGGCGGGGGCGACCACGCCGTAAACAGCAGGGGCGCTGTACACAGCAGGGGCACCATAGAGGGCGGGGGCACCATACACGGCAGGGGCACCATACACAGCGGGGGCGCCATGAACTACGCTGCTGGTATACTGCGATAACGAGCTGACGCCCGGCACTACTGCAGAGCTATACGCCACAGGCGCCAACAAGCCAGGCTTGGCCACAGCCATCGCCACTACGGAGAACA
This sequence comes from Ethmia dodecea, assembly GCA_963855545.1. Lineage (NCBI taxonomy): Eukaryota > Metazoa > Arthropoda > Insecta > Lepidoptera > Depressariidae > Ethmia > Ethmia dodecea. The sequence continues at coordinate 8,030,830 of OY979449.1, forward strand.
ACACCACCAGCTTGTACATTGTGGTCTGTGTTGAGTTATCTGATCGAAGACTACGGAATCGACTGATGTACAGATCTATATTACAGATGCTTTTATAGTCGTCTCTAATCTCGAAACAAAAAATGCCACACAATCACCTTCAAATCGTTGTACCCACTTACTCGTTGATAGTTGACGTATCAAGTCATAATATCATTGTACTTATATTAGTAGGTATGCAAACAACTTTTTGTGTCACGGAAGCTTCCGCAATCACATTGTTAGTATTTATACGCATGAAATTCAAGGAGTGAATATGATTACCTTGTCGTAGAAACGTGTGTTATGCGATAGTTTATTTGCTAGTAATCCTGATTACCAAAAGTTGTTCAAATATATACCTAAATAAACCAAATAATGTTATAAAAATGGGTGAATATTGTACCTAGCGTTTTAAAATATGCATTTCTTTGTTTGATTGTTAAGTTTACGTAGGTACCTTCTTTTTTGCAACATATTTATCGAATGGGTTGCGTACACCGAGTTTCTTTTTCTCAATCAGATTACAATAATAACTATAGTATATTACACACCTCGGGAAGTAAATTAGAAAGCCTCAGATCACATGGTAATCTGAGACATTTCTTATTTTACTTCCCTAGGTGTGTATTGTACTATTTCAGACCCTCAGAGGTGACAATTATAGGTAATTCTAAATAGTGATGTTGTCTCATTATATTGATATTGTCCAGTGGCATTGCCAGCATGGAATAAATTTTTCCTGTTCCTATGGAAATTGTGAAAAACCGAATTCTTAGTAGACGCCTAGTTTATAATATATGAGGAACCTATTGCCGAATTTCAATGATGAAATGATGAGGTTTTCACTATTCGTATGATATTTATTTCTTGCACTACGCCAGATTTTTAAAGGAGTCGTCAAATAAGCGGTTGTGCAGTTGTGCACCTAAGTTCGGGTTATTACTACCTATACTGCTCTAGTTAGAGTGGCTCTACTACAGGTGGGGCCATACGTCTATACAAATGTTATAAAGGGGTAAAGTTATCTGTAAGTATGTTTTTAGGAGACTAGCCGTTAACCGCGATATCACTTGCGTAAGTCCTATTAGGTACTTAAAATAAAATTAGAAGTGTCAAAGTAAGCTTAAAAAGCGGTCCAGTGTTTTGGAACTTATCACTACATAGCATAAAACAAAGTCGCTTTCTCTGTCCCTATATCCCTATGTCCCCATGAGGGAGGTTTGAGTATAAGCATTGCACCCGTGCGAAGTCGGGGCGGGTCGCTAGTTCATTATAAACTCATACGAAAAACTTGATTACTTTAAAGCTTTGTGTAAGATATTGACTCAGGTAAAAACGCTATACACTAGCTATTTATTTATTTGGTTTACTAACAGTCGACTTACACTATGACACAAAATAAACAAAAATATATGAGTAAGCAAGCTAAATGTAGTAAATACTTACTAGTAAACACAGCATGCACCATGACAAAGCGTAAGTAGGTTTTTAACTAAACAATCTACTATATAAAAATAAGTCGGGTTTTCCTTCCTGACGATTTAACTCCAGAACTGACGAACCGATTTCCATGGTTTTGCATTCGTTGGAAAGGTCTCGGGCTCCGCAAGGTTTATAGCAAAGAAAATTCAGCATTGCACCCGTGCGAAGCCGGGGCGGGTCGCTAGTATTTTATAATAATAGCTATTTTAATAAAATATTGGACTCGATTCTGCAGACCAGCTAAAATTCCTAATTTTAAGTTAGCCTATCCTTCTCCATAGAATTCGGAAGAAATAGGACAAATACAAACCATAGATTATAGAGTAATGTCAAACATAAAAGTAAAAACCAACTAATTTGAACCTTATAAACGTGCTTGTCTGTCTTTTTTATCCATAACCTTTTTACATCGTTGCTAAAATTGCCAAACACGTCTTAGTTGACAGGACTAAATATCTCTCGTCTCTTTTCTTTTCTATGAGAAAGAAAGTGACAGGACTAAACTAAAATAGGTTTAGTCGCTGTAAAGCAGAATCGAGCCCGTTATATGTGTAAATGCTACGTTAATTAGAGGTACAGGGAAAAACAAAATCGTCAACAAAATCGATCACCGAAATCGATACTTTGGCAGCATGAGTTAAATTGATATTCGCCAAGTTATTGAAGTCAATAGAGATATTAATAGCACTCCGATTCAAACTATAATGTTCACCACCTATCAAAGGGTCTGAAAAATATATCTACCGGTGAAAAGTGGGTACTGCCGGTAATGGAGTAATCAGCCCACCCCTTCGGAGATAGACGTATATATTTATAAAGATTATAATGATAGTTATCCTCTCTTTCAATCTAGATGCGCAACCAACAAATAGATATCTTTTTTTATTACAATATTTCCAACTCTACCAATAACAATTTTATATGTAGCGACGGGAACACCCCGGATCGCGCTCTGCCTAAGATACTAGCGGCGTTGCCACTCTGGAAAGCTAAAGATATTGTTTGGACGAGGTACGATCCGGATACGGAGATCAAAACCCTTCTTCCGGCTTCTCTCGGTCCCCAATAAATTTCTTGGCTTCCGCTCCACGTACCCACTGTCACCCACATACACATAAGGGAACATTTGAGAGAATAATTAATAAAAATCCAGATTTTTTTTTAAAACTTTATTTAGATTTATTTACAAGCCATAATCATATTCGTTCATCAGTCCTGAACCGAAGAGTCAGACTCCTCGTTACCGTGGTGATGTTCACCAGGGGTGCACGCTGTAGGCACGGGTGTAGATCGGTGCGGAGTAGGCCAGGCGGGCGGCGTATGGGAAGGGTGCTACGGAGTATGTGGACAGCACAGGGGTGGTTGCGTAACTGGAGATTAAGGGAGCGATGGCAGACCGCTTGTGGATCAGGTGTGTGCCAGCACGGGCTTTAGCTTCAAAGTGAGCGGCACGAGCAGCGATGACCTCAGGTGTATCTAAGGGCACAGAGGGTCCGGCGATGGCAGGGACGGCGCCAAACGCGGGAGCGATTCCAAACGCGGGAGCGGCATACGCGGGAGCGGTATAGGCTGCGGTCTTGATCAAGCCGGGAGCGGCGATGGTGGCAATTGAAGGGGCGCTGTAGGCCAGAGGTGCGCCATAGGCTATGGGAGCAGCGGCCGCATAGGTGCTGATAACGGCGGGGGATGACTTGATATCCAAACGGGACTGGTGAGAAACCGCTGCTGGTGCAGCAACAGCGACTGGAGCGGCGTATGCAGTGGGGGCAGCAATTGCTAGTGGGGCAGCGTAGGCAGCAGGAGCGATAGCACTGGTTGCTACTACAGCGGGCGACGATTTGATGTCAATACGGGATTGGTGCGAGACAGCGGCGGGGGCAGCAACGGCCGCATATGCTGCAGGTGCTGCTATGATCTTAGGTACAGCCACACGAGTTTCCACCACGGCGGGAGAAGATTTGATGTCGATTCTTGACTGGCTGGAGAAACCAGATGCAGCTGTGTATGCCGGGAATGCCTCGTATGCGATAGGTGCAGAGGCGCTAGCCAGGGCCACCACGGAAAACAACACCACCAGCGAGTTCATCGTGGTCTGTGTTAGTTCAGATGTAAGCGACGGACGAGCGAGATTAACTGATGCTTTCTTCAAGGGAACGAATGTATTTATACTGATTCTGATGCAACGAAAATCAAGTTCAACAGCTATGATTCACCGCGATGCCAAAGTAAATCGTCGCAAACTGCGGTGTCCACTTGCGATTACCGCGTTCGGTTAACAAGGATAGATTATCGATTTTACGAACAGACGATATCCAACTCTATTTAGCTTCGTTAAGTATATTTTCTGCATGACTTGTTCTCCTCAATACCCTCAATAACAACGGAACTTTTAAAATGACAGGTGACATTTACACACGTGTTGTATTGTACCGACCGACGATCGACTGCAGAGTTGAGATATAAGAAAACTTGTAAGGATGTTAGAGATTCTACAATGATAATTTGTTAGATAGTCTGAATGTAATACTACTTTTATGATTTCTTAAATTACTATGTACCTTGGTATTTTTTTTACTTTATCCAATTGACATCTAATTACCGGACTACATAGTAATGATTAGGAATGTAGCATCCTTTCAAAACTCGACAAACGGATAAACAAAACTTTTTTGCTCTTACTAAACAATAATGCCAGGATCGTAGCAGGTGGCGGGCTGTTGTCTCTGCCTACCCCTTCGGGAAAAAGGCGTGAGCATATGTATGTATGTATGTATGTACTAAACATTAACAGTGGAAAATAGGTATGAACTGTTGATAAAGTAAAAATAGAGAAGTAAGTAGGCACCTATTGAGTTCAAAAGTTTCCGTTATGTTTAGGTCATTTCTAAATGTAATCCGGGATTTTTTTATGCTGGTGGCTGGATATAGGTAATCAAGTAGAAGCAGGCTGTCATTAATTTGAAGTTTATTATTTTTGTTGTTGCTGCTCAATATACGAAATGTTAAGGTCTTGAGGTGCTCGCAAATAGACCTTGAGCTTACTTTCATATCGTTGGACAGATAGGCGTAAGTTCCATATAGATAGAGTTGTTATTACCATCTTATGGCTTAATCTTTTTTCTCTTGCAGTTTCCCAAATAATAAAGACTTATTTTAATCATCAAGGAATATATCTACCTATGTGTTTATTTTACAAAAATATAGAAAAAAATGCTAGTTATTCAGAAAAAATCTTACATACCGTGGTTTTCATTTCAATAAATATTTGATAAAAAAAATATAAAAAACAACATTAATTTAACTGATAATATTATAGGGCAAACATTTCATGTCTACTACTTATTTCATAATTTTTACGTTAAATGACTAGCAAACACACCAAAGTTAATTATCACACTAGTCAAATAGCTCTTTATAAATTGGTATCTCGACACTATGCAATATATTTATCACATCTACATAATAAAAATCTGTGTGTATATGCCATGCGGAATCCGTACGATCCATATGCGGCGCCTACCTTTTCCTTAACATAATTGGATCGACACCAGATGGCTCAGAATATAAAGAAATATGGCGAATCCATTTCAGAACGCTAAATTACCTCTTCACTCACCCGAACTTGGTTTTTAATGTGGTGATTTTGGGAAGATGGATAACTTACTTTATTCTAAGTTTGCAAAAAGTAACTTTAATGCAAATGAATTACCTTATTTTTAAAGTATTTCATGAAGCATTTGTTTAACTCCCCATGCAAACATAAGTTTAACGTGTGTATCTATGCATATTTTGCAGCGTAGCATACAAACGGATGAGCTAATTTGTTTTTTTTTTAATGGTGACTTTATGTTTAGCTGTTCAAAGATCATCAGATCTTTTTTAGTTGATGAAGGGATGTGAGCAACCTGTGCAGTCTGATAGATTCGAAATATAAGTATTATCAACTATTTACATGTATTATGTAACCATAGTAACTTTACCTGTGTAAACTTCTTTAGATTTATTTACTCATAAACTTTTTTTTAGACAAAAGAAGCACGTTGAACCTCCATACAATTTGCAGGTATCCATTTTTTTATACAACGCGTCACAGAATAAGCGCAATTCCTCATACACCTTAATTAGTATATTCATATAAAGAATATGATGCATTCGTACTTCAGTTTTGTCTAACCAATTTTTTCTTAAATAAAAAGCAATAGTACTCGTAGTACGATTTCCATAGTTAGCCCTAAATTCAGTTATGCTAATTCATTTTTCGGAAAATTTTAACACGTCATATTAAAAAAAAAAGGTACTTAGTCGATACTGAACAAACTAATTTCAGGAATTGCGCTTATTCTGTTACATATTGTATGTAAATGTTCTTATCAGTGAATCTATTTGTATATAAATATAAGATAAGTAATAACACACAATATGGACATGTTCTGAAATCGTGCACAGAAATCGTGGTTCGGGCGGGAATTAATCTTGCGACCTCTGACGTAGAAGGCGACTTACGATCAACTGACCCAGCAGGATCGACATTTAAGCGTTCATATGATGGGTATGTACTTATATAATAAGTATATAAAAAAACCAGAAACATAATTTTAATTGCAATTTATTACGATTCCAAACACAACATTCCAACTCGAGCGAGCTAGATTTTTGCTCTAATAAGAATACTCGAATGACTTAACACTACAAATAAATAAAGATGTACATAAGTGTTGACTGTTGCGCTTTGTTGGCCTAGATTGTAGTGGCCTGATCTAGGTAGACACAGCGGACATTCACCACCCGTGGCCGTAGGGGGAAGCGTAGATGGGACCATGGGCAGCGACGACAGGCCCGTGCGCCACAGCTACAGCTGGAGACGCGAGCTGGAATGTTTTACACTCATCACATTATAATACAAAACTTTATTTCTTAATTTACTATATTTCAATAAAAAAAGACCTAAAAACAGGAACCTTACGGAACAGTGACCAGAAAACTGGCAGCATTCCCTCTCTGTCTGATACTTTTAACAAAGATAACCGTTAATTCTATATTAGTCTAGGCAATAAAGGTACTGGACTCCAACATTAATTCCTCAGTCGATGAAACTTTGCAGGATTGTAGTATAGTATGAGACAATACTTGCATAAAAAAATCCAAAAGAAAAACCTAACCGAAGTTAGGTTTTTACACTAAAAAAAATTTTTTTTTTGGTCGCTAATTTGATAATTTCTGAAAATAATATAGCGAGACGGTTTTTATTTTGGATTTTCCTATTGTAAGTCCACAGCGACTATTAAATCACATTCCAGTTAAAAAAATAGACTTAGCAATTTTCCAGTGCAAGGTACATATACGTCTGAGTTTTGTTGTTTCTACCAGGAGATTTTTTTGGATATTTTGCATATAGCTTTCTTAACACACATGAATATTGCTGGCGAAGAAAATTTTGACTGAGCATTTTTCCCAACAAAGATATCAAATAAATAAGTATTACAGTAAAAATACCTAACTTCGGTTAGGTTTTTTTTTGGATTTTTTTATGCAATTATTGTCTCATACTATACTACAATCCTGCAAAGTTTTATCGACTGAGGAATTAATGTTGGGGTCTTCATACAAAAATCCGCTTCATTGCCTGGACTATATCGTGTACACCAAAAACAATACAAATGATATATAAAAATTAAATAATGTACAAATGTCTTCAGATTTTTCTGAGTACGGGTTACGAATACGGGTTACGTATGTTGCTTGGGCATGGGAGATCCTACACTGGTAATATAAATTCCAAATTATCACTATTTAATGCAAAAAAGTACTGAACGAAATTTTATGAAACTTTACATTAATAAGCTTATACATCAGAATAACATATAAGCTTAAAGGAAACCACGGGCGTCCACTATAACGAAATGTTTCATGGTTCAAATACAACAATTGAAGTACGTATATCAGTTTTCTTAAGTGTTTATTGATCACATGGAACTTTCTGGCGCTCCATTTCAACTTTGTACAATTTCAACATTGTACAATTTCAAGTGAAGGAACAATGGTTGAATGAGACGAATATAGAAACAAAGCCTTTGTTTTATTTGTCGCTTTGACGCGGCGACGGCAAACAATTACCCGAAAAGGATTAATTGTTGTCAACCCGTTTTTAAGGTGACCACTAACGAACCTTCTTTAATAAATTTGACAGACCTAATTTCAGTTACTAGATAAAAGTGAAAATCTTTTCAATTTCAAATGTGAATTGAAAGTCACAAAGTCTTGAAAATAAATAATCTCACGCGTTTTATCCCCAAGGAGTAGGCAGCAGAAGTATTTCATTTCTGGAAATAGCCACTTTTCACGAGAAATTGAAATAATTAGTTTAAATTTAATTAGTTTGGTCAAGAAACTTTGAAAGACTTTACTAAGGTACGTTACACAGGTAATTGAAACTAGTTCTAAAATGAATAGGATTTAGTCTTCTGATATAGATAATTATTATGTAATTTAGGATTTCGAGGACAAATACGGATGCCACGTACACTTAATTTACCTATTTCGGTGTGTTCAGCACAAACTACCTTAGGGATATTTCTACTAATCCCAACTAATATTATAAATGCAAAAGCAACAGTCTGTCTGTTTGTTACCTTTTCACGGGTCAACCTGAGGACCGATCTTGATGAAATTTTCTCACAAAGAAAGCTTGCATGGGCTACTTTTCATTTCAGAAAAACACATCCTAGATGACGCGATAAGCTAAATAAAGTTCACGCGGACGAAAAATAAATAAAATAAATAATCTCATGCCTTTTTTCCCGGGGGTTGCCCTTTGACGGACAGGGGGTGATATACCCACTTTTCGCGCGATATTCTTTGGACCTCTAAACGTGGACGAAGTCACGGGTAATAGCTAATTACCAGTAATAGCAGTAACGACCTTTATAATAAGCCAGTGTTATTTCTCAGTTAATGAAACACAATGCTGTCACATTTAAAGGTCATTGTCAAGCTCAGTGCTCACTATTACCATTACGCAGGGAACGATGCCCGAATATTTAAATAAAGTTTCCTTTCAAAAGAAGATGTTCTAAAAATGTAATTGAACCCATTAGATGGTTCACAATAACCCTAATACTCTGGAAAAAACTTTGTTTATTATTTGTTACGGAAGAGCGGGGTCGTCTGCCGCAGGTTTTTTACAAGCTTTATTTAACTTGCAATATATGTTTCTTCGAGTAGAATCTTGCAACTCAATTGTGGATACCTTCCAGATACCTTCAACCGATGGCTAAAATTTTGATGACAATGCATGGTTAGCTTTGTGCCTGTCATTTTAAATCCAACATGGCGGAACACCCAAGGTGGCGCACTAGTTATTACCCGACTGCGCCAGAAGGAGGGTTATGTTTTTCGAGAGTATGTAAGTATGTATGTATAATTGTTTGGCACGCTCTGCAGCCTGAACGGCTCGTAGGATTTTAGCTTGGGAGGTGTCGTTAGATTCGTATTTACAGTGAGAGTGACACAGGTTATATCAAATTTAGAAAAAAACAAAATGGCGTATTTTTGGACTTTGGACCATTTTGGACATAAAACGGTTTAAAGTTGGTTACTAACTAAAAAGTATGAAATAAAAAAGTTAATTTAAAAAACCAAAAACCCGACTGCCTAAAAAGCTGGAAAAAAGACCTATTAGAGATTGTTGTAAGATTGTGCAGCACATGGTCTTGACTTCCTACTTCTTTAATAGGTCTTATTTCCAGCTTTTTAGGCAGTCGGGTTTTTGGTTTTTTAAATTAACTTTTTTATTTATAATGCACTCCTAGAATATGGGTATCAAATGAAAGTGCTTGCTGAGAATACCTACCTCGAAAGATGAAGTGATATCACTCTAAATCTAAAAGCTTATTTGAAAAAGGTTTTTTTTAATTTTAATTTATTTCAAACTTCATAGGTTGGTCCGGTCTTAGTCTATAGCAAATGTAAAAGTTTTTCGTAAACCTAAAAGCATTCATCATACTCAAAAAAGTTAGGTATTTTTTTTAAGTTAGATTAGGTTTTTTCTTTGTTTATGAACAAGGCCGATAAAGAAATATACTTGTAATAATAAAACGTACTGTCTTTTTTGAAAATTATGTAGCTTCTGGGATGTGTTAGGGACCCTTAACGCTATCGCCGCGTAATATCGTAACGTACCTAGAGGTAATGTCTTGTCTAGGGACAGCTTTATTGGAGGTTAACCCATCACCATTTAACAATCGGGTAGCGTCAGGGACTCTCTGTCATCCGTTACAAAACACATGTATAGAGTAGGTAGGCTAAGTCGTAAATCCAATCACACATTACAGTGATTTAGGATAAGGATATCAAACATCGTAAATGAAATACCACAAATTTGCCATACCCTGACGGTGTTAGCGTAGGAGGTAGCGACAGGGACAGCGGTCTTTACGACTCCTCCGACATAGGGCGCACCAACCAGTCCGTGGCCCCAGGGGGCGGCAATAGGAGCCGCGTAAGGTGAGGCGTAAGGTGAGCCGTAAAGGCCGGGGGCGGCGGCGGCAACGGCCAAGAGGGCGGCGAATACGACCTGGGAATAATCACACTTTTCAGAAAAAGTATCCAAATTTATATTTAACAATGTACTCGATTCTGGCTGACAAGCTAAAATTCCTAATTTCAAGATAGCCATACTACACTCCAATTTTTCAGTACATTAATTTAAAATATATTGAAACTTGAAAAATATATTAATTAATCTCTATGTTTATTAATATAATAAATAAATAATAGTTATTAAATAATTTTAAGACGACTGTTGCCGATGTGATGGCCATTTGGTTTTATATAGTACTAGCGACCCGCCCCGGGTTCGCACGGGTGCAATGCTAACACTAAAACCTTCCTCTTGAATCACTCTATCTATTAAAAAAAACTGTATCAAAATCCGTTGCGTAGTTTTAAAGATTTAAGCATACATAGGGACATAGGGACAGAGAAAGCGACTTTGTTTTATACTATGTACTGATTTATTTTCTACCTTTATATAATTCGATTTTTATTTTTTACTGTCAAATAAAAACTGTTGCAAAAGATTCGCATTTTTGCTCAACAATAATAACGAAATTATTTGAGTTGTCTGTTGGTGGAGTCACCGCTGTTCTAGGATACTTGTAGGGCAAACGATCGCGTAGGCTTCAAGTCTGAGATCTATTTCTAACCCGATTCCTTTCTAGACCGGTCCTACACAATCCAGCAGTACTTGACATCTATTCTACTCTTACCGGTTGTCCTACGGTGTCTTTGTTATAGCACCAAGTAGAATGGAACGCAAAATTTTAGGTTTACAAAGAAAAAAGTTAAGAAAAATCTATAGGCGACTTTGTTAATTTACACGTCCAAGATAGTCAAATAATATTTTCCCGTGGTATTGTTTTTTCAGGATGTTATAAACTATTTAATTCATGACTGGTTTTTTGTGAGAACAGTATTACTTTATTACTACATACTTTAATATCCATCTTTGCTAATAATATAAAAATAATTAGTAAAATTTTATTTTTCTGTATAATTAAGTGTAAATCGACTTTATAAGACTCTCGACTGTCAGTAGACATAGAACCATAATCAAGTCCCATGTTACTAAACCTATTACGCTGATAGCGAGTGATTTGCTGATGTCCGTGAAGTTCTTCATCAGATTTTCACAGAACTTATATGGGACCACCCTTAAGGTATACCCGACCAAACAAAAAAAAAGACGTGTGGCACTCGGGGATTGTAAAGCTATTGTATAGCATTTTGTATCAACAAGACTGCCGAAAAGAAACGACGTTAGACAATCACGGCCTTCAAGCCACACCTCCGTGCCCGTCGGAGTGGGGAGCGTGAGGTTTTTTTTCGTTACGGAATTTCTGGATTCGGTCCCCGCGCTCAAGGCCCTCGATAGAAGCTATGCAATAGCTTAATAATTCGATATCGTTTCAGATTTAACGGAAACATGGATTTTATATACCAAAATAATCATACGTGACGAATTGAGAACCTCCTCCTTTTTTAAGGCGGTTAAAGATAGAATTAAATCCTACAAACTGATCAGTTCCAATATAAACCAGTATTCCACAAAAAGCTCACTCCATTTTATGGAACTAGAACACTGGTCGACGAGTTAAAATAAAACAAAAAGCGCAACTTATCCAATACCGGATGGCGACTAGTGCCCGGCCCAGCGACCTCGGGAGGTCGTTGCCGCTCAGAGAATGTCAAGTCGATAAAAAGCCATAAAAATGGAGCTATCGAAAAAAACCAAATGCGAATCATTTAAATTGTTCTAGGGAATAACTCTTGCAAAATAAAGCAAATGACAGTCTTATGAAAGTCTATCTTGAATCATATTTTCCTTCCTGTAGAGATTGTCTCATGTAAAAATATGTATTTTTGTACACGGTGGGAGACGTTTTACAGACCAATCATCAAGAAAGGTAGTGTTGAAGTATGTTCCAAGAGCCCTTACCGAGAAGTGCTCTATATTGGAGGGATGATAGACTGATATCTACGTTATTGACCTCGAACTCTTGACTCGGGCTTTATTTTAAATAGCTTTACTGATCCAATCACCAGATTAACCTTTTAGGGCCTAAAAGAATTCGTATCTATATTTCATTGCAGAATCTTTCAGAATCCATTAACATTATTAGACCCATTGTGCTAAGGTCGTTATCGGGGGTTTAAAGTTAAAGACTGATTGCGGGGTGCTGACCCTAATACGAAAATTATTGGAGATGTTATGAGACTTTTCCATTTTTTGAACACGCTGTAAATATGGTATAGATACATTGTTGTTATTATATTATAGCTTAAATATAGTCTCAGATGTACCTTATAAGTAGTTTAATAAATAGTCATTTTTTTTTTAATTGTGTAAAAGTTACCAAAAGAAATTAAAAAAACATTTAATAAATCAAATTTGTATAAATATAAATAAATTATCATTGTTTTCTTACCAGCTTGTACATTTTGGGAGATGGGTAGGGACTTGTAGAAGCAATGAAGGAAGATATGGGAGCGAATGTGCTTATGGACTGCAATGCAGGGCTTATATACTGCTTAGACACATGGCTCCCAATCCATCTAACCCTACCTACGGCCTGGGCCTAGGTCGTTTATGTCAGCCTTCGGCTACGTAGCTACCGACTGCAGAAAATAGATTCTAGATTTTTATTATTTTACTTTAAGTTTACAAGATAATCTAATATTAAGCGTGTAATAACAAATAATCAAAATTTCAAACAAAAATGCAAACCGACTATAACGAATACCTCTAAAAATACTATTATTTCCATATTCAAGATTCGTTACCTACTGTTATTAAACCTATTACGCTGATAGCGAGTGACTTGCTATGTCCGTTGAGGAATTCCGTTCTCCACCTAGATGTCGGTTAAAAAATACTGTTTTCTTTTCTACTTTGTAACAATATTTCTATAGGAAAATAAGTGGTAGCACCTGGAGTATAAAAAAGTTTCATCTCTCAGACACGAGTATATTGATTAACATTAAATCTAGTTACGACAATCCTGTCAAGCTATTTCCGAGGCAATCTGTCACTAATAACACAGCAGGAAAAAAATAAAGGCGTCTTATTATATTTATTATTTGTGTTCAACAAAAAATAGGATAATTGAAAGTATCCCAATGAAATTGCGAGTAAATTAACAAAATTATCGCATAATTTTCGAATTCATATCACCTCTAAATTTATTCTATTTTCATTTTACAATTTTAGAAAACAATAAAACACAACCTCCGCAGTCGGGTAAAGAGTGAGGCAACTGAATACTAAAAAACCGGCCAAGTGCGAGTCGGACTCGCGCACCGAGGGTTCCGTACAACCTTGCAAATTTATGGTTTTCGTAATTTTTCCTTTATCTATGCTATAAGACGTTGCTTCGTACCAAATTTCAAGATTCTGAGTTCACGGGAAGCACCCTGTAGGTTTTGATTCCCTTGCAAGTGTCGAAAATTTGCGGCATAAACGGCTGTATCTTTTGATTGCGTTGGCTTAGAAGTTTGATTTTTTCACAGCTTCAAGGGACAGTAGACCTGAGTAATTGATATAAATTTCAGCTTCATACCTCCACGCGTTCCTGAGAAAAAGGGTCTTGACAGACGGACGGACGGACGGACAACAAAGTGATCCTATAAGGGTTCCGTTTTTTCCTTTTGAGGTACGGAACCCTAAAAACCGGCTAAGTACGTATGAGTCGGACTCGCACACGTAGACTGTCAATATAAAAAAACACGTTTCTCGTATTTACTCCAGTTTACATAATTTTAAACTTTACTTCGATTTTTGTTGAAATACCTACACATTCTTTGAAAATTTCAACTGTCTGTTTATTACGGTTCATCAGGTACAACCCCCTGAGAGACAAACGAAAAGTACGAACCGACGGACAACGAAGGCTCAGTTATAGGGTTGTGATGATATCCTTTAGCTAAAGTCAAGAGCACATGAAGCTTTACACTTGTAGTGCGAGTCTGACCTCTAAGCCGATTGTAATAAGAACGTTACAAAGTCCAATGTGTCATCCTCCACGTGCCCTTGAATGTACGAATTCCTAAAAATGACTTACATTCAGTAGTTACATTTTCCATAGTATATTTTCATTTCGACAGATGATAAAATATAGCAATCAATTACATACCCTATTTGGTCGCATTTATGTCACAACAATTTTATCCACATTTGCATAATGTGACAGAAAGTATTTGATATTGATTTCATAGATATTGGTCTTACCTACTTCTACTTACCCAAAGACAGCCGCTTAGCAGCCGATGTTATATCTCAGAATATTGAATTTAGAAATAAGATACTTATAATGTTTTGTAACAAACATGATATTGTTTTGTCTTGCTTTGAAGACAAAGATATTAAGTATATTTATACAGCTAGCCCCACGTTGGCGTAACAACAAAAAAAATAAAAAAATAATAAAACTGCCTTAGTTTTTTTGTCAACGGTAGGTACTTTAAAGTATAAACACGTGGTTGTTCAGTTAAACGTATTTTTAATCAGCTCATAGGTACACGATATGTGCAAACGTCAACAATTGGAATAGTTTTGATACTTAAGTTAATAAAAATACTGGTATTTTGTACTGGTTGGTAATTTATCACAGAAAAGTCAGCGTTAGTCCGAGGACAAATAGCAAAGTCTTGTATATAACTATCTAATCTTAGAGTAATTATCTTTTTTGGACAAAGCCCATTAAAACTTTTTTCATTGGTAAGTCATTTTCTTGCTTTTTCTTCTCAATAGATGAGTGATATATTCAGCATTTCTCTGGGACTGGGTCACTAAAAACTCAGCTAACGGGCTCGTCAATATATTTGGGAATATTTCGTTGTGACATTCAGTAGCTTAAACGATTTGATACATTTTGAAGTACGGGTATCGTTAAATACGTCTTACTTACATTACTACCCGACTTTATCAGAATTTTAGAATTTTAAGTACTTTCAATGTCTTTTACACTCAGTTGTTTTTTTGGGTAATTTAATAATAAATTTATATACGTAGTGCACGTAGATAGAAAAAGAAGTAAGTATTTTCTCTTGTAGGCAGAATCGTAAGAGGGACCTGGAGGGACACAACTTGTGCATATAATTGGTACAATGTATGTGATTACATGCTGTTCTAAATGCATAGTCGGAAGCATGATAAGCCCAAGTATCAATATTCTTTATTTGATCTAAGAACTGCGAAGGCTGACTAAAATTTATTAGTCCATAGTTACATGAAAATTGTTCTCGGGCACAACGATCATAAAGGCCTAGGTACAGGCGTTAAGGAGGGCAGGGCTTCTCAATGACACTATTATCTCTTAGGTGGTCAGCTGACATATTACCATTAATTCTATGTCATACATAGCCCTTATTCGGAGATGTGGGTTGAGATAAAATTAATAGGATTTATATTTAAGTTTAATTTGAAGTTTAGTAGGTAAACCTAGCTTTAGAGCTTAACTATGTAAAGTAAAACCGGTCAATTATGAGTCGGACTCACACAGTAAACATGCCGTAGAAATATATAATAGAATAAAACCCGTTGCTTCTATGCGATCTTCTCTAATTTTTAATTATGTTTTTTAATTTATTTACACTCTGTATGAAAGTGTACTACTTCTCTACTCCGTTCAATCTGTCTGTCCGTCATCTTTAAATTGCTAGACCGCTGAAGAACCGGTCTTGATGAAAATTTTAAATCTGTCTACTTCTCATAGCGGAACGCGGTGGATGTCACCATCAAAAGGGGACGCTTAAGGGTCGAATATACTCTTGAAAATAGGTATTTCCAGAAATGGAATACCTCTGCCTAACCCCTTGGGGATAAAAGGCACGAGATTATTTATTTTTAATGTCGAAATTGTAGAGTTTATTTCATCGTTTCTCCGACACACATCGACACATGACTTCGAAATTTCAAAAAGGTTTCAATAACTTAATATTGTTTTCCTAAATTTAAATTAATTACTTCATTTGACCTAGTCTTTATTTTAATATTCCGTTGGAAGTCACGTGAGTAATAATCGTACGCAATTAAAGGATAACTTGTAAATTTACATTTTAGTGGCGTCGTTAATTATAATTTAAGCGACGAATCTAATTAAATAATATGTATGTTTGTTTTATTAAAGTTTATTAAAAACTCACTAAAATGAAATTGATTAGTGCGTGAATATATGTCTACTATAGGACAATAAAGACAGGCATGACAACGGCTACCGCTTAAATACATTAACTAAAAAAAACACTTATTTAAAAAAAAAACATTATTATCGTTATATGTAAAAGAGTTAAAACCTTCCCTTTTTCTGACTCACCAAGTCTTTACGAATTAGCAAGTAGGTTCCTTAGGAACGATGTAGGAATACGCTGTAAAAGGGAAAATATGCCATTGCTAGCGTACATCTAATATTATAACTGAGTGGAATACGGGATGAAAGTGGTGAACCTATGTTTGAAGAACGGCATGTACTAGAGCGGTGGAAAAGATACTTTGAAAGTTTTGTTTGAAAAGCAAGAGGATGAGCATGAGAGTGAAATTTGTGAGATATCAGTTCCACCGGAAGATTTCGAAATAAGTATGAAAGAGATTGTGGAAGCGCTAAAAAGTATGAAACTAGGTAAAGCTGCAGGATATGATAGCGTGACGGTAGAAATGTTAAGGGCTGGAGTGCGATTTTTGAATCTCACTGGTGATATCTAAATCACCGGTGACTAAAATTATCACCGATGACTTTTATGTCACCATTTTCCAAAAGCCGTATTTTTGAAAGTCACACGCTGTTTTCAATAAATCGTCGCAATCACAAAATACCACAATCGAGCTCCGTTGCTAATTCTTCCGAAAAACATACTTTGGCACTTTTGGCAGATGGCACTACGTCAACTGTCAAAAACAATCGCATGGTGATTTCAATTACGAGTGGGTGGGGGCACTCGTAAATCGATATCATAGGTATGACAAATGTAAGTCACCGATGAGTTTCAAAAATACGAACTTGCGGAAATCACTCACATCGGTGAGAATTAGTCACTAGGTGAGATTCAAAAATCGACCCCCCGGTGACACGTTGGTAACAGGCCTGCTGCAAAGACTCTTTAACCTGTGTTTGGGACATGGCCGAGTACCAGATGACTGGACTAAGGCGGTAATTGTACCACTATATAAAGGAAAGGGGTCGCAACAGGACTGTAAGAACTGTCGTGGCATTGGTCTCTTAAGTGTGGTCGGCAAACTATATGCGAGGATATTGATTGATAAGGTCGTGAGTGAAACGAATGAGAGGATATGGGATGTTCAGGCAGGCTTTAGAAGGGGGATGGGATGCATGGATCAAGTCTTTTCCTTACGGTGCGTCACTGAGAAATTTTTGGCAAAAGACCAAAAAATATTCTGCGCCTTTATAGACCTGGAAAAGGCTTACGATAGAGTGAGAAGGAATGAGCTATGGTCAACACTGGCCATGCATGGGTTGAACCCTATTTTGGTACAGGGTCTGAAATCCCTCTATATGGATTCTAGAGCCTGTGTCAGAATTAATGTCGCCTACACGGACTGGTTTGACATCTCTGTGGGTGTTAGACAGGGTTGTGTAGCATCGCCATGGTTTTTCAACCTTTTCATGAATAGCTGTTTGACAGATTTGAAAGAGCGAGATTGTGGAGTACGAATGGGAGAGGTACGTGTCAAATGCCTGTTATACGCCGATGATCAAGTAATACTTGAACCATCGGCGTGTAAGTTGCAGGACACTGTAACTCTTGTGAATGAGGCTTTTAAGAAGAAAGGCATGAAAGTGAATGTAAGCAAGACAAAGATAATGGTTCTGGAGAAAGATAGGGACATGTCTGAATGTGATATTATGATTGAAGGCGAGAAAGTAGAACAAGTGTCAGAGTTTGTTTATTTGGGAAGTAAGTTTACAAGAGACGGAAAGTGTGACAGTGATATTGAAAGGAGGGTGAATGCAGGGAACATGATTAACGGAGCTTCGCACTCCTTTATGAAGAGCCAGAATGTGACAAATAAAGCACGTCTGGCTGTACATGATGGTGTGTTAGTACCTACGTTGATGTATGGCAGTGAGTGTTGGGTATGGCAGAAGAAGCACAAAAGTAGAATAAATGCAGTCGAAATGCGTTCATTAAGAAGCATTAGTGGAGTAAGATTGATAGATAGAGTGAAAAATAGTGTGATCCGAGAGCGTTGCGGCTTGAAAGATGATATAGTGACTAGGATTGAAAGAGGAATGCTCAGGTGGTTTGGTCACATTGAGCGGATGAATGAAAGACGTCTAACGAGACAAATATACAAGGGTGTTGTGAATGGGCGAGTCGGTAGAGGACGACCTAGGCGTACCTACATCGACCAGATCGGTGATATGTTGAAGAAAAGCCAGATAAAGAGTACCCGAAACCGACGAGCATGCATGAGTCGTTTGATGGATGTGGAGGAAGCGCGTGAGATCTGCCAGGTTCGTAGCAAGTGGCAGTCTGTTGTCTCTGCCTACCCCAATGGGAAATAGGCGTGAGATTATGTATGTATGTATGTATGTAATATTATAAAGAGTAAAGATTTTTATGTTTGTAACGAATAAACTTAAAAAATACACGACCGATTTTAAAAATTATTTCACCAATGGAAAGCTTACTTTTCTGGGAGAAACATGTGCTATTATTTTCCTATAAAAATTGACGGGCCTGTTGGCTCAGTTGCTAATGACTCAGCCTTCTGAACCGGAGGTCGCGAGTTCGATTCCCGCTCGGGGCCAACATTTGCGTACATAAACATGTCGGTTGGCTTCGTGTCTAGGTGTTTATGTCTATCAGTGATTGAGTATCCATAGTACAGGCTCTGCCTAGTTTGGAACTAAATAACCCTGTGTGAATTGTGTCTCACAATAAAAAAAAACACATTGATTAAATAACCAAACAACACATTTAAAACAACTCTGTATTAATATAACACACTACAAATAATATACATAATCTAC
Organism: Ethmia dodecea; assembly: GCA_963855545.1. Lineage (NCBI taxonomy): Eukaryota > Metazoa > Arthropoda > Insecta > Lepidoptera > Depressariidae > Ethmia > Ethmia dodecea. The sequence continues at coordinate 8,049,879 of OY979449.1, forward strand.
TTAAATACAGTTAGTAGGTATTACAATTCATACTTGAGCAAGTCACTAGGCAATGATATCACACCAAATTCGTTTATAAGAAGTATGGAGAGGAGAAGTAGCGGTCAGCAAAGACGGGAGCGGCGGGGGCGACGATACGCGCTGGAGCGGCGACAAGCGGAGCGGGGGCGACGATTGGTGCGTGAGCGACTACTGGAGTAGCAACGGCGTGGTTCACGGCATGGGCCGAGTATGAGGTAGCGTATGGGGCCACGGCGTACGCTGCTGGAGCTACTGCAGGGGCCACTAGCGCCGCGGGGGCGGCAGCCAGGGGAAGAAGCCCTGCGTTCGCAGCGACGGCCATTGCGAAAACAACCTGAATAATAAATTTATAAGATTAAGTAGATCTATATTCAGAAAAAGAAGAAGCAAGATATCCTGTCATTTCTGGATTCCACTGGTTTTAGTTTGATGGTTCTTTGATGGGTGTTTAGCACTCATACATCAAAGATTATCTAATCATGATCTTCTCGGCTTAGCTAGTAACTTATCCGGACACATATTAGCACTATGCATTTAACTACACTCTTTATTCTATATATTTATTGATTGTATACAAAACTTATTAGTGTTACAAATAACACTCACAACGAATTCGGCGATCATTGTGCCAGGGTTGTGTGACTGCTCACGAAGTGCTTGTGTTAAGAAATCCGCTGGACTGTGTCGTCTCCAGGGCATGGTCACGTTTTATACCAACTGCCGATTTGGTTGGGCAACACGACCGCGCATGCGTGCAGCTCACTAATGCGCAGGACATCGCAGGTGGCTCCGCGATTTTTTGACCCAGACGACGACGGACGACGCATTCTAATTTCGACTTTGTGCACATCAATTTCACTGCTGGTTATGTAATTGATGAAAGGGAACATTCTTATTAGTATCGTTTTATTGATATTTAGCCCTAAGAATTTCGTCAAATCATCACATTATCAATCCATAACAGCCCACAAGTCTTTAATCATTTAAGTAAGTATTTTAATTAAATATAAAAAAAACTAGAATTTTAATTTCGTCAAAAACTTATGGGTCTGAGACCATTTGGTGCATGTTTTAGCAGATTTTGAGAAGTTTCTGAACAATATGCTAGGGTATGTTTTCGGTTTTAAGTTATGATTATGAACTATCCTTGTACCAGCGCTTTACTGCAAAGCTCTATGAAGTTAGGTTATGTATTAACCTTGACCACCCGGGGGCCATTGAAGCTTGATTGGGAAGACTCTGTACAAACAGCTCATAGCAAATCACGAGCTTAGGTGCATAAGGGGGTGGCCAGACTTTGAATATTATGACGCAACCTTTTAAGTTATAATTATTTAAGTATTAGTTTGACAGCAGTTACTACAGTAAAAGTACCTTGTGATAATTTATATCTCTAACGTTAGTTCTGATATGATTAAGTTGGCAGGCTTTAACTGAGTTTGGCTGACTCTATGATAGTTTATGCTGTGAGTCGATGTCTGTGGCAGGAGGAATAGTGGCGGCTAGGCTAAGATCAAAGGAATTAAAATATAATAGGGCATAGAGGGGACAGAGCGAGGAAAATTTGAAGCCAAAAATTTATTACTAGTGGGCAAAAGTGTAGTGTGATTCGACCGAATGACAGCTCGCGTTCTACTAACTGACATGACGGTTGTGATTCAAAGTTTTGTATGAGAATATTCCCAATGCCTCCTCTATGCCTTATTACATTTTAATCTCTTTGGCTAAGATATTATTTACACAGATGCTGTGATTGTGTGTATCTAAACTATCTAATAAACTGATTGGATTACAGACTAAAATGGTATTTAATTCATACTACATTTTATTTAAATCTGAAAGATATACGTACCTAATAATAAATTCCAATGTACATTTTTTAATCATATTTGCAAGACTTTAAATAGGTAAACACGCTTTCGCATGAGAGCTACTAGCCTGTGTTCGCCATGAGCTGTTTGCAACGAGCGTCACAATGTCAGTATGCCCCTGGTAGTAACCAAATTCATTTCGCGTGAAACAGATTTCTTTTCCTCGTCCTCTACAAAATTCCATTAAAACTTAAGTAATTTACATACAAAGGTGGATAAACGATTCAGTACCCGGATAACATGCTGATCGGTAGGTATACAAAAATTTCACAATGAAAACAATTTCTCAATGTGCTCCATTTCTCTGCACGCGCCTCCGCGAATCCCAAGTGACCAGCGCAATACGTCATAATGTTGGCTGTACGGAACGTTATGTGAATCGCAATAAACACACTATAAAAAGGTCGTCTTTTTTCTTGTGACACACACAACACATCTTCGTTCCAATAAGGAAGGTCCACTACCATATCAAGCAAAATGTTCTCTTTCAAATCTGTAAGGATTTTTATCAGTAATAAAAACATTTGCATAATTTTTATATAAAGCTATTATTGGTTTTGTAGGTTTGATTAGATCAAAATTGTTATAAATATAATTAGTGAATCCCGGTAAAAAAATATATAGAAACTAACTGACCCGGCAAACATTATTCTGCCACATAAATAGGAGGTAGGGGTGTAGAAAGGTGAAAATAATTTACGACCTATTCTCATACCTACCAAATATACAAAAAAAAAACATTACAATCGGTAGAGCCGTTTCGGTGGAGTGCAATCACAAACACCGTGACACGAGATTTTTGTATATTAGAGATAATCTGAAAATCACTATTTAAGTTGCAATGTACTAATCATAATCATTTCGGTGTCACAGATCGTCCTCATCGCTGCGGCTTTCGCCATTGGCGCGGAATGCAGTGGAGTCGCGGTGCCGGCAGTAGCAGCCGCTCCTCTGGTTGCCCCAGTCCACGTGGGCTACGCTCACGGCGTGCCCCAGAACATCCCACCTCACGGGGCCCAGGTGAATGTGTTCACAAAATCGCTGAATCCTTACGTGGCAGCTCCATTCGCGGCACCAGTAGCAGCGCCCTTTGCTGCCCCAGTAGCTGCACCTCTTGCAGCCAATTTTGCAGCCCCCGTCGCTCCATATGCCCGCTATGCTCCTTATGCTGCTGCACCGTACTACGCAGGACCAGGACCGGTACTATCTGCGGCTGGTCCGGCATTTGCCGCCCCCTATAGCGCCCCCTACGCCACCTACCCTTATGCCGCCGCCGCCGCGCCCTACGGCTTTGCATCACCGTATGCTGCAGCGTATGTTCGATAGATTTAAGAAAACGTCGTGATGACCTTAGTCTAGAAGACAATGTGATTATATCTAAGTTAGTATGTATGTATAATACGAAATATATTTTATATTTTTGTAACTCACGTCTTTATTTACCTTTGGTAATTTGATCCTAATTAGTAATGGCAATAAGTAATATTTTCTTACAACTCCTAAAAATATCTGTCATCTATATTAGCTAGTCTCAAAAGTAAACAAAATTATGTTTACTGTCTGATAACAATATCTAAGTATATCTATTATACAGTTTAATTAGTGTGATAATAGCAAGATTTACAAAAAACTGTTGAAAGAACAAAAAACTGTTGATAGAAAAGAATATTATTTTTCTCTGCGAAAATATTGTCTAATCACTACATAGTATAAAACAAAGTCGCTTTCTCTGTCAATATATCCCTATGTCCCTATGTATTTTTAAATCTTTAAAACTACGCAACGGATTTTGATGCGGTTTTTTTAATAGAGTGATTCAAGGGGAAGGTTTTAGTGTTAGCATTGCACCCGTGCGAAGCCGGGGCGGGTCGCTAGTGTAAAATATATTTTGATGAGGCACTTACATATTGATCTAAAAATATATTGAATATCATATACATCGTAAAATCTAGACAAAGAGTAAATGTAAAGAATTACTGACAGTTAAACCACCTCTTACTTTCTTATGTTTGCTCTGGCTTGAAACTCTTTTCTCAGCAGAAGTTTATTACGGCGTTAAATAGCAAAATACTACAGAAGTTCGGCACTTGGGATAAGGCTTATTCTACTTACTTGGAATCCACCCTAAGTCACCGAAGTAAGTAGACCCAGCTCAAGTCGATCATTGAACCCAACCCCTGTAATCTTGAATATTAGAACAAAACTGTCACACCGTGTCTGCATGTTCCCTGGTAAAATTGATAGAAAAGCCAAGCCTTTGATACCTTTATGAAGTGATTAAGGTTCGTATTCATTAGTAATCAGATACCATCCTTTCATTATGTATGTATATGTACACTACTACTTTCGATAAAATTTTGTTTAAACTTTGTATAAATTACCTATTGTAATAAATTCAAAGTGCACTTACAGCAGTGATAGAATAAAGAAAGCAAGCTTACTGCCGCTGTTTTTAAAATTTTAAGAAGTAGGTATTTAGGTAAGTTTGTAGTAAATAGTATTTATTAGAAACACCATAATTTTTTTTTCAGATTGAGATCCTGTGGAACGGTTAAATGATAAAGGAATACATAAATTGTGATGTTATAAAAATATTGTATTATTAAACATTTCATATTTTTTATTACTACATTAATAAAAACAGTCTCATTATGAAATAACAATCATAACACTTAATGCTAATTAATCATTACTAGACTAGCATCATTTCCACGCTTGTTTGAGTAAAGGCGCTGGCTGTAAAGGCGCGGGAGCTAAAAACTTATTATACAAATGTAAATGGGGGTAAGGAGACACAGGTAAGGCCTTAGCTACTGCGAATGGAGCAGGTAGGGGCGCTGGAGCAAAAACTGGTGGAGGTGCCACAGTTTGTACTGCAGGAGCAACGGCTCGCACTATGGGGGAAAACGGCACTGATGGGAAGCCGGAAGCCGGGAATGCTGCCTGAGCGAAAATTGGGGCAGGTAAGGCAGGGGCTGGTAAGGCAGGTACTGGTGCTGGAGCAAACCTTGGAAAGTAATTCGTAAATAGAGGAGCCGGAGCGACTGCTGGTATTGCTGGAGCGAACACTGGAGCTGGCAGCACAAGAGCCGGCGCTGGAGCAACCGCCGGCAGTGGTCCTGGAAATACTGGGGCAGCAAATGCAGGTGCTGGTAAAACGGGAGCTGGGACTGGTGGTGGAAGCACTGCGTGTATTGATCTCACTGCATTCGGGAAACTGTAGAATGGCGCGTATCGTACTACCGATGGTCGGAACAGTTGGCCTAGTCCGCTAGCATTGCAGCTAGCTATGACGGTGGCAACAGCGATGACCTGCAAGTAAAAGAGTTAGTTCATTACTGTCCTGCGAATAATGATCGCTTGTACGAAAGTATAATGCCAAGGGGTAAGAGTAATATTGTAAGAAGAGTGCTTAGTATGATTAAGGAAGGTTATAGAAAAAGGTGAAGATTAAAGAAAAGATTTATGAGTTGTGTGAAGCATAACATGTGCAAGATAGGGATAAATGGAAGGAGAAGACATATTGTGCCGATCCCGAATAATAGGAAACGCCAAGAAGGGGTCTGCTTTTAAAATAGCTTGATTGTCTTAAATCTAGATAATCAGTTTACTTACTATTCTTAGTAATGACATTGTATCTAAGTGACACGACTTGATTAGCCGGGTACCAATGTGGAAGTGTGTTGATGGATGTGTCACTGTCGTTATATAGTTCACACTGTTGCAGCATACGACTATGTTGGTCGCTGCCGGTTTCACTTTCCTTCGGCAGGACATTGCATGCGCAATTAGACGTCGGGCACGAACCCCATCGATTACCGAATGTGTCAGACGATTGACCGTTAAAGGACAGTTATATAACGTAGGAGGGATTGTAGGGAACATTAGGTATGCATTTGGCAACGGTGCTTGCTTAAGTTCTTGGACAATTGATTGATTCGACACTTCTGCTAATCGTATAGGTTTTACAGAGTAGCAGTTAAAGGCGAGGCATAAAGATATAAATATACTTTTAATCACAGCAATACAATTCGACCATATCCGCAAGGGTATAAACAACAACAGTAACTATGACGATACTGTTCCACATATGAAATACGATTAAGTATATATGTCTATAGACAGCCAGTATAGTTCAATCCTATATGACCTCTAACACGCCCCCTTAATCTATTACATGTGGGCACAATAAAATAATAAACGTACACACCTCTGTACTCGACTGTACTCGGCAAATAAAATAAACAGATATCGAACACTTTTGTTCTCACCTATACTATACCTCCATTTCAATAGTATAACAATAACAATAATAAAAATAATCCTGCACAATTAATAAATTAGTAAAATTAATCTATTACACATACAAAGCACTTATAAATACATGTATAAAACATTAGATCAAAACATCCCTAACTCGCTGACTACATATCCGCCCCCTTAATAGAGTAATTTGACAAAGTTATCTGCCCTAAGAACTCTTTTATTTTCGGACCGTTTACAGATTTTGTAAAGATGTCAGCTATCATTTTATCGGTTGGTATGTATCTGATTTCAACTTTATTGTTCAGGACACATTCCCGAACAAAATGATATTTGATGTCTATGTGCTTCGTCCTGTTATGCATCATTTTATTAGCCGCAATCCTATGTGCAGACTCCCAGTAAAATATATTTTCCTATCATAGGCTCCATCCCTACATCGCTATGTTTCTTGATTTTGAACACCCATTTACACTGTATTGGCTTCTTGTCGGGCGGAAGATCAACCAACGTCCAAGTCTGGTTTTCCTTTCCTTGTAGTTCATCTTCTATTGCTTTGCGCCATAAGGCGCTATCCGGCCTTGCCAATGCTTCCTTAACAGAAGAGGGGTCACCATCAATACTGTCAATAGCACGCATTACATTACATCCGTAATGATCGACAGGCTTTCGCTCTCTTACAGGATACCTTCTTTCTGTTGGTTCAGGTACTGTAACTAGCTCTTCAGGTTCTTCTGATCTATTTTCTGTAGATTCTACCACATCATCGTCGTTTTCAGCATCACAAAATACAATGTCGTGATCCGTCGATGATACTGCTTGACTGCCAGATCCACTGGGTACACTGGACTGAACATTGAAATCTCCGTCAAGGTTTAACGTCGCAACTGAGTTTTTCTCCTTCTCATCGCGCAAAAAACTATTTTCTAAAAATTTGACGTCTCTTGCCGTTGCCACTTGACCTGTCTTTGGATTCATCAAACGATATCCTTTTTGATTATCCGGATATCCAATAAAAATCATTGGTTCAGTTTTCATATCCAGTTTACGTCTTTTTAGTTTAGGTGTTAGTCTGAAAGCTAAACAACCAAATACTTTCAGATGACTTACATCTACATCTTTACCAGTCCAAAGACTCTCGGGTACTGCATTCTTTACAGCTTTAGTAGGGCTTCTGTTCTTTAAATATACAACAGTGTTGACTGCTTCGGCCCAATATTTTTTGCTTAGGTTCGCTTCAGACAGTAATGTTCTCGCCTTTTCGATGATGGTTCGGTTCGCCCTCTCTGCCACACCATTCTGCTCCGGTGTATAGGGCACAGTCGTCTGGTGCTTTATTCCTGCAGACTTTAAAAACTTATTAAACTGACTATTACAGTATTCAGTACCATTATCTGATCTCAGGCATTTTATTGACTTGTTCGTCTCATTTTCAACTTCCGCTTTATATTCTCGGAATTTATCAAATGTTTGACTCTTGTTTCTCAAAAAGTAAACGTGCGTTTTTCTAGTATAATCGTCAATAAAAAGTAAAACATACCTCGAACCACTGAACGACGGTTCTTCAATCGGTCCGCATAAATCGCTATGAACAATTTGTAAAATCTCGTTCGCCCTCGTACCTTTGTTTTTAAAGGGACTCTTGCATGTTTTCCCTTCTATGCAAGGAATACATCCTTGGCTGAACTCTTGACTATTGAATTCCATTCCAGTTACAAGGTTTTTCATTTGTTGCATGTAATTTTTACTTAAATGGGCTAGTCTTTTATGCCAAATATTCTTAGTATTTACATCTTGTTTTGACAATGTCAAATTGACGACTTCATTTTTCTTTTCTTGTAATTCATAAATTCCGTCAACTTCCAAGCAGTTCGCAATTGTCTCATTCTCATTTCGAATGTTGCAACCTCCTTTGTCAAAATTAATTCTGTAATTTTTCTTGGTCAAATCGCTAACCGAAATAAGGTTCATGCTTAAATCAGGAACATGCAAAACATTATTCAGAGATAATCTCTTGTTTTCGCTGACTTGAGGTTCAGCGTTCCCGCTTCCTTGTACACGTAGCTTTTCACCATTCGCTACCGAAATTTTCATGTTGCCCTTTTCAGGTTTATAGGACAGCAACTTGCTTCTATCGTGGGTCATGTGATTTGAACATCCACTATCTAAATACCACATGTCTTTATTGATCGCCTTCTTAGTGTTCAGGCAGACATTCGCGGATTTAGTTCGCTCTTTACACTCCGACGCTTTGTGCCCTTGTTTGTGGCACTTATAGCACTTATAACCAAACTTCTGCTTACGATCATTGGCTTTCGGGTGTGATCTGGCATCATTTTGTGCTTTTCGTGTAAATAAAGCTTGCTCCTCGCTTGAGTTTATTTTGCTCTGCCTGCTTCCCTCTTGCAATAACTTAGTTTTTATCTGCTCCAATGTGATTTCCTGACCACTGTTATCTACAGCCATGATAAGAGGGCCGTACTCAGGAGTCAATCCTCAAAGCAAAATTGATATGATCCAGTCATTCGATATTGCTGAATCAATATCTGCTAATTGTTGTGCAAGGAAAGTAACATTAGAGATATACCTTTCTACAGATTCGTAATTCTCTAATTTGCAATTCCAGAGCTCTCGTTGAAGAGAAATCCTTCTTCCCCAACCTTTGTCTTCGAATGCTGATTTCAAGCTGTTCCACGCTTCTTTCGCTGTTTTCGCATTGTACACGTGCGTAAAGCACTCTGATTCGAGTAACAAACATATAGTGGTCCTTGCCTTTCGATCTACGTCTTTGTCATACTTATCGGTTTCATCCCGTTCTATGACTTTCCACCAATCCTTATTTTCCAAGTAATTCCTTACTAAAAATTTCCAGTTTGGATAGTCCGACGTACCTTTCAGTTTCTTTATTCCGCTTATGCCGGTGGAGCTTAATTCCTCTGACATGTTGTTGTGCAGAATAAATTTCACAAGTCACGATCACTATAATTTTTTTTATATTTTTGTTACTCCAATGCTTTGGATTCTGCCAGGGCCATTAACAGGGCTTTCTGGGATTCTGGGCCCATAACCTTTTACAGAGTAGCAGTTAAAGGCGAGGCATAAAGATATAAATATACTTTTAATCACAGCAATACAATTCGACCATATCCGCAAGGGTATAAACAACAACAGTAACTATGACGATACTGTTCCACATATGAAATACGATTAAGTATATATGTCTATAGACAGCCAGTATAGTTCAATCCTATATGACCTCTAACAATAGGCTCACACGCGGCGAAGGACAAATAGAAGTGTTGTGTACATATCAAATCTGTTTGAAGGTTAATATTTCTTTGTGTAAGAATCCTACGAATAGGTATATACATACTAGCTGCTATGCGATTTCCTTCTCGTACCGATCCAGTTTTGTATGTAAAGGTACCTCGGCTTCTAAGCGGCGTATCAAGATGAAGCATGTGTACCAGATTAAGTTAGACCAGAACACTACAACTGTTAAAACATCCCATTAGTTGTAGTAATTTTTGCGATATGTGCGCCTGCAACAGACAAACAAAAATTCAAAAAGCTTAGGCTTATATTGTTTTAAATATCTCATAAGTAGTTACAGACATTGACAAGTTACAATTTCATTTTATGATATACTAGCGTTTCACCCGCGTAGTTCCCGTTCCCGTGGGAATACGGGAATAAAATAGAGCCTATGTTACTGAGTGATAATGTAGCTTTCCATTGGTAAAATAATTCTTAAAATCGGTCCATTCGTTTTTGAGTTTATTCGTAACATTAATACGTAACTTTAATCAATATTATTAACATTTCATGCCTAATCAAAAAAAGCTAGGCACTCTCTCTCTCCTAATCAGAGTTTATTGTTGATCTGGTTACGACACCAATCTATTTTAAACTGAATAAAGTGCTCACAGCGACCCAATACTACGAAATTAGTTCACGAGGGAAGGACGCCCTCGATATTAAGCAGAGTACGCAGAACAACCATGTTTGAATCGAATTCTAATGAGTCACTGCGTACACCTTCTACAAACGCTTAATATTCAAAACGAGTGCGTTTCAAGCACTGTTTTATTACCTAGAATGTTCATATTTGAATATATCAGTAACTATAAATACATTCTGCAAAATTAATGGATGTTTTGCGAGACTGTATATCGTGAGGAAACCCGCCGGTCCCGGAATTAATTCGAAGACATGCGTTCCGGCGATGGGTTTGGTTCTATCACTTTTAGGGGTCCAAAGAATATACTAGTGAAACGTAGGTATTTCCATCAATACAATACCTATGCCTACCCCCTCGGGGATAAAAGGGGTTAGATTTTTACTTTTTTTCACATTTACCTAAATTTCTTCCAAACGAGACCCTTATCTCAACAAAAGCTAAACGAAGATGACTGTAGCATTAGTAGGTATTATTTAAGTAAGTGGATATAAATACTGATTTATTGAAAATGTCAAATTACAAATAAAAGAGAAGAATAATAGTGGTATTTTATTCCTCGTATTTTATTACCGGAACCATATATATATCATTGTAAAGCTAATTTACTGGGCTATTTGATAACATAATGAAATATTTTAAAATGCCACCCTATGTTTGAAAAATACAGTAATATATGAGGGTTTAGGTCACTGAGAAACGAACGTCACCCTTTTGGTCTAGGGACCCAAAATGATTTAACCTGTGGGCCTATAATTATTTAGTTAAGTGGTCAATTAGGCTAATCGAATTTGTATGATTATTTTGTATTCCCTGAATTATTAAATTATAATTTTTTTGTTAGTCAAAGTGGTATGTTCGTTTCATGGTCCAAGGTCCAAGGACTAATAGTGTTCTGTGCTCCATGTAGGTGAAGAAATGTCATATTGACATTGGCAGAATGGCAGACCGACAACATAATAAAAAAAAAACTGTGTTTTATTTCACTTCCCCATAAATGCTAATGACAGATAAGAGTGAGAAAGAAAGTAGAGCGCTATCTCTTTCACATAGCACATCAATCGCTACTTTCGTGCAAAAAAATATTTATTTCTTTTAAATATTTCTTTTTACGACTCTGGATTCAAGCTTTTTTTGATTTCATGTACAAAAATGTATGTTGGATGGGTTACCAGTATTTTGATAATGTTGCAAGCAGATTTTTGTACTTTGAAGAATTTTACAAGTCAGGGGGCATTCTGGGGGGTGTTTTGTAGGACATATTTGTTTAAAATAATATCTTCTTACCGCTCTACTAAATCAGATTTCTATAGTATTTTTCATTTATTATTATACCACCCTCTATAGATTTTCTGGATATCATCTTTAAGAAAATGAATACAATATTTAAAAAAAGATACAGGCAAAATATCCACATCAGGCTTCGTCAAAATTAAATTATATACCTACTTACATTTTAATAAAAATATCCAACATGTCAAAATATTAAATTACTACTAGTCAAATAGACCCCCCCGTACCGTGTCCTGTCCAAAAGTGCCCATGACACTGGCCGCGTTCCCCCGCTGGATGGCCAAAGAAATTCGTTGCGCCAGAAACATGCCCGATCTAGGATCCAGTCCCCTTTCTCTCAACCGCCTCCCAATGTCACGCACAAAAGCTTGAGCTTCAGATCCCCAAGGCCCTGCTGTCTCAAAAGCAACTGGTATAAAATCGTAAGTCGGCACCAAGCTTGCATATTTAGAATGTTTTAGTCCGGCTGCTGTCTCTGCTGCTGAACCCGAAGCCCGTTGGGTACCTCCAAGGTGGGACGGAGCAAAGGTGCTCACACATGTTACATCCCATAAAAGGCATCGACCTTTTTGCCACGGAATTAGTGTTAACCCATCTGGCCTCTTCCCGTCGGACCGGCACAAACCGGGAGGCTCCAGAACACATGGCACTCCTGCTGAAACAACAGCACGCCGGATAATGTCATTTAAAGCTTGGTGCCGAGCAAAACGTCCAGTACACTTCACGCAAGACAGTCCATGGTGCCCATCCATTTCCACTGTGGACCCACAAATACAGCGATGAGGTTCACAAATGGTACAACCTAACCTAAGGGCCGCCGCAATCCTGAGGGAGTTGTCGTCTAAAAGTGTGCCGATGTGAGGCGAAGGTAAAGCCTGCAACCAAGCACCAGACTCTGGCCTAGATACGGCTCGAATTCGGGCCAGGTCAGCACCATCAAAATCCTCCACTAGACCTGCCAAGACCTGCTTGCATAAAATCTCGTCCCAGCCCTTCTGGGAACATGGATTTTCGGGGCGGCTTCCGGCTGGACACAAGACGTTCCACACCTCCAAAGCCTCCGCCATAAATGGGATACGGTTCACGCCACCATTAAAAGGAACAATGCGAGCGACGAGTTCCGCAACCCCATGGGCAGAGGACAGGAAAGCGAGGGGACCAGTCTCAGTCAAGTGACGTATACCGAGTCCACCATGGCGGATGGGTAAACCAGCCTGGCACTACTGGATATCACTGATGCTGATGTTCAATATGTTCTCAAGTGTAAGCTTGAGGGTATTATCAAAGAGCGCAACCTCTCTCGAAAATAACCAGGTTGGAGCTGACCTTACCGTGTAAACTAACTTCGGCATTCCAAAGCAGTTCCTCAGCAGTACCAGGGAGACATGAGCGGGAAGATGACGGAAATGTTCCAAAAGACCAGACAAGTCTGCCACTTTAGCCTTAATGCTATCCGCCACGGCTTCCGGAAAAACAGGTGTACCCAGCAGGCAGAAAGTCGACCTTTCCAAGACTTTCAAATCAGGCATTAGGGCCTTAATGCGAGTACAGGAAGCTGTCCCTGCGGGACCACAAGAAAAAAGCTCACACTTTTAAATTTAAATTCCAGACCAATGTGTTTGAAAGCCGAGACGAGAGTCTGGACATCCTGTTCGACCACATCTGGGGGCCCACCAATAGTTCCGTCATCTAAGTACCAGATGTTCAGGGGGGATCTCAACTGCGATATTACGTTATGTATCGCCAGACTGAAGATAAGAGGACCCAAAGGATCCCCCTGCTGGGCACCCACCTGTGACGAGACAGCAGAGCCATTGTAGTACAGATTGCTGGGTTCGACATAGCACTGATACAAAAAAGGATATAAATTCGGAACCACGCTCTTGACCTCCGATAGAAGGATGTCCCTTTCGACACTATTGAAAGCGTTTTTGACGTCCAGTTTCAAAATTACATTTTCCGGACCTCCATTCATAGCGAAGGCCCGAGTGGCATGAATTACTGCTTCGCATCCGAGGGTTGTGCCAAACCCAATCTGATTTGGCTGTAGGTAACTTGCCATTTCCAGTTTCACAGCACGACAAGCAAGTTTGGCCGTCAGACGGCGAAGGACATTCCCAACAGCTATTGGTCTAATACCGCCATCCTTCTTTGTAAGAGCACACAGTGATCCGCCATAAATAAAGGGACACATTTCTGGGTTGAGCATACCCTTAAGCAAGAAATTACAAAGTCCCGTCAAAGACTTCAAAAGACGTGTCCCATTGTCACCAGCTGAGGAAGAAGTGAGCTCCTTCAGATGATCAGGGCGTAAGCCGTCAAGCCCCGAAGCGGAACCATTTGGAAAAGATTGAATTGCGCTGGCGACCTCTTCTTCTTTTACTGTAAGACAGGGATCAGAAGCGACTGGGGCAGGTGGATATGCCAACTGGCGGGAAGGTGGAGGGTGCTTGGATTATAATCCAACCAATGTATCAGCATTCGATGGCGCCAACGAGCAGTCCGAGACCAGAAGACGCGCTGCCCCCCTGAGATCTCCGTCATAAACCTTTGCCTTTACCGATTTATAAAGAGACGGAGGTCCCCGAATAACATTGTCCACAATATCAACAGCGTCGTCTCTGTCAATATTTTCCTTGACTTTGGTCGTCAGAGACCGCCCTACACTGTTTTCTGGGACTCTCAGGGCCGTGAAAGCAAATGACAACAAAGTGAACCAATCGTCAGAACTATTCGTTTCGAGGCATTGCTCAATTATACCTGCAAGTTTTGCTGCCGCGAGACTTCTCGCACCCTTGGGAACGTGACCAAGAACTCTGACATTACTTTTAAGAATTGGTATGTCAGTCAAATGGGACGGGGTTATAGTGGATATAATATATTTATGTTTGTTGTTTCTGTGAGTACACAATTTTGCCTCTTTATAACCTCCTATTAGTAGTATAGTAATAGGTTGGTTTACAATACAGAGTTGTTCCTTAATATATTTTTTGTTGTGTAAATTATTTTGAATAGGTGGGTATACCTAATTACAAAACTATTTTTTTATATAGTTGAAAAAGAAAGTTTGTGAGTATGGATGTTTGTTGCCCTTTCACGCAAAAACTATCGAACGGATTTTGATGTAACTCCACAGTTTAAGCTTATAGGTACATAAGAATAATACATAGGCTATATTTTATCCCCGTATATTCCCACAAGAATGGGAACTACGCGCCACGCGCGCTAGTACCAAATATACGTAGCTTATTGTCCGCAAATAGGCTAGCCTTTGAATTGTTCCTTTGTACTTTTAGGGCTGCTCTGTGTAATCAGAACAAGGTCTGGCCGAATGTACTGCCAAAAGTTGCGAGGGGACTTCCTTCAAACTTCTTATACACATCAGAATTATTCTCAGATATTGTTAACAATCTATGCATACGTAACCTTTGTGTGAGTACGGACTAAGCCTTTGTATTATTATTAATAGAATATTTTACGTAACAGGATTTGATGACTCATTATCCTCTAATATGAACAGTATTATATCCATCTAAATAAGCAGGAGCCTCCAGATAACGGTTTGACATTGGTTAGTATTAAAATCAAAATAGCAGATGTTTTCAGCGAATATACTATATTTATTAAATTATTGGTCAATCAGTCTTGTTTTATTTCAGGGCAACAAAAGGAGCCGAAGGGGCGTAGTACGGCGCAGGTGCGTAGTAGGGCGAAGCATAGCGGGCGAACGCTGGTGCCACAGCTGGTGCTGCCAATAGAGGGGCCGCCGCTGGGGCCACAAACCTGGCGGCTGGGGCCACATATGGGGCAGGGGCCACGTACGGGGCAGGGGCGACCAACGGAGCGGGGGCAGCAACTACCGGGGCAGGAGCGGCAACTAACGGAGCAGCAGCGTACAAGCCATTGTAGTTCCTGGAAATGTACTGTGAACTGGCCGCGGTGACTAAGGGCGCAGGAGCAGCTACCAACGCCGCTGGAGCAAAACTAGGCTTAGCCGCAGCAAGGGCGAGGGTAGCCAATAGTATCACCTGCAAACAATTCGTTATAATTACTATTAAAACCTGCTGTTGAAGAGATGGATTTTGAAAAAGTAAAACAAATATGATCACGCCTTTGTCCCCGAGGGGGTCGGCAGAGGTATTTTTCACCAGTATAATTTCTGGACCCCTAAAAGTCGCAGGGGGTGAGCCCGTCGCCGACCGGGTTGCTATTACACATCCCGCAGGATCTTATCTGGAACCTGCGGATATCCTCACTATACCGTCCACCTAGATGAATATGTACGTAAGGCATGACCAATAAATTTTTCAAAAAAACTCATTGGTACATGCCTTCTCCAAGATTCGAACCCAGGCCTCACTGACCAAAGGACTACCACTGCTCTTTTGAAGTTAACTTAGAGATTAGTAAATTAGTTCCACTTACGATTGTGTTCATTTTGGTATTGATGTTTGGTATCGTTCTATCGAACAGAGGATGCGAATGATGCTACTGGTTGAGTGACATTACCTTTTATACAATGGTCAGCTCAGGATTCACCTTGTACGTTTCGTCACCGCATCGCACCAGCGCTCGTTACAGGCAGGGCACGCAATGGGGGCATTACGAAAAAACAACCAGACTGACTGATAACAACGAAAACCAGTTGAACTAATCAGTCAGCTTTATCATAAGCTGTTAAAAGATGAATGCTGATTCTAAGTGGTTGTGTAAAGTATTGTTTTGCATATCTGCACATCATTCGAAGTGGTTGACATTCTAATAAGTTTTCTCTTTACGTGTTTTAGATTACTGATTTCCATTTTGACTTATACGCAAAAGTATGTATTGGTTTGTGTAATTTTCAAAACTAACCATCTTGTGTGAAATTAAGTGTTTGTATTCCCGATGAATAAAGTGAAATAATCCGTTTCTGTTGGAGGCCATTATAGGCGCTAATGTAAAATGTAAAAATTTATTTCTTTAAAATCTACCAACCTATGTGTAGTTTTCAATGAGTAGGTATATATTTAAACTGTTATTTTAACTAAATACATATAATATATTTTGTGGCTCAAATAATATACCGTATCAAATTACCGTCACATGAGCGTAGTAATTCACTTATAATTACATACTTTTCTATAATATAATAAGTTCTTGTAGTTACGAAGCGGCCAAGCCAAATATTTTGACTAAGGTGTAGAGATTCTGAAGTTAGAGCTTGTAGAGTTAAGGCGTGTAGAGTTAGAAGTTTGGCTCTACATGAGATCTGGTAATATTTTAATAGTGCAAGCTATATTGTCTCGTCTTGACAACATTTTACATGAAAATGTTTTTCTCGGGAATTTATTTCTTTTTGTAGGTTGCTTAAGACAGTATTTTAACTCTAACTTAACTTAAGCTTAACTCCATTCCCTATATATTAATTTCCATTTATTTCCTATTCCCTAATTATTATCCATTTAATATTATTATATATTACAAGAAGTCCCTATATCAATTGTCAGACTAGCATGAAAATTTGCTAAAAGTCTCATACAAACTTACATCCCCTAGTTGAAGGGGTTGGGAAGTATTTTTTTTTATTTGGTATAAGAATTTTGTTTATCTGGTATACTCCAAACCCAAGTTATGAGGGTTCAAAAAACGACGAAGCCCTTCTAGAAAAGGTAGGTAGTTTCCTATTGCGCTCTACTTTTCTGCAGACGTATTCACGGAGCTTCGATATTCGACTCGGAATCGGAAAATCTGTCGAGGATGGGCTATTCACAGATGTCGGTATCGAAAATGAATGTCATAATATTAGACATAAGGATTCGGAAAATTTTCTGTGGCTGTCGGAAACGCCTAGAATACAGTTTCCGAAATCGATACATTCGACTTCGGAAAAATTTTCACTCGATCTGAAACGAACGGAAACGGTGTCGAGCCTTCGTAAATACGCCTGCTGGTATTGGCGGGGCACTACCGTGCACTCAGATTTATACATAAAAGTTAAATAAGACCAGAGAAATATTTAATTACATTTAATAATAACCCGAATACCCCAGAAGGAGAGTAAGTAATGTTTTTTGGTTGTACCTCGGAAAATTTTTGTTATTTGATGGCAGTCTGAAGCCGTGTTTTAGTTATTAATGTACTTATTTGCTAATATTATTCCATTTCATGGGTAGATTCACCTCCTTATAGAATTTCTATATTATTGAAAGCTTTGACGGGCCTGTTGGCTCAGTTAGTAGTGACCCTGCCTTCTGAGTCGGAGGTCGTGTGTTCAATCCCCGCTCGGGGCCAACATTTGTGTGCATGAACATACTCGTATCTGTTGGCTTCGTGTCTGGGTATTTAATATTTATTTAATATATATATTTATTTAAGTATGTCTACTTATCAGTTGTTAAGTACTCATAGTACCTACAGGCTCTGTCTAGTTTGGGACTGAATAACCGTGTGCAAATTGTGTCCCACAATCTATTTATTATTTATTTTATTTATTTATATGTACCTATTTCAAACGATTGTTGCTTTCGATAGAATGAAACCTATTCTAGGCCAACGTCAGTACCTACCTACTTATTATAGATAACTACACATTTACTGCACAGCATAATTATATTCACAGTCCCATGTTTTTAGTAAATCGTAATTTATATACATCTAGACACGAAACCAACAGACATATTTAAGCACATATTTGTTGGCCCGAGGCGAGAATCGAACGCGCGACCTCTGGCTCAAAAGGCAGTGTGTGTATTACTTAGCTAGTGAAGCAGTGATCATTTCCAATGGGATTATTTCAAATGTGTGTCTTTAAAAGTTTGTCCAAATTTCAAATTTGTGTAACTATGATGTTTTGACAAACTGGGATAGATAACCGTCATTGGCAGAGAGACAGACAGAAAAAATGGTTTTGGACCTTAAAAATTAAAATATTATAAACAAATTTAGCAATAGGGTTGTCTCCTACCTAGTCAAATCAGTTACTTTTTACGATCTGTCAAAACGAAATTTTACTATGGAAAATGTACTGAAATAGCAAACCGTGACGTCATAGTTTGTAGTACTCAATTGCAGCACTTTTTTTGATTGTTTTATTATTTTTAAATTTGCTATAATTGTAAATTGAAAATCGAAATACATATTTTGAGGTGTTTTGGGATAATCTTTTTAATTTATGACTACTCGCAATTTAATTTCGATGCTGTCAACTACCCAATTCACTGTCACATGCGCAGATTCGCTGAGTATGATTTCATCTTTATGTAGTACATTAGAAGAAATAAAAATTTAAATCTTTATTATGAAAGTATAAATATTTATTCACTAACTATTTATTTACACAGTGCGAATACGTTAACAGGTGTGTAGATTAACTAGCCTTGGAAATATCTTATTATTGTCTTGGAGGTTTAGTAACAGGCCGGTTGAAGGGGCTAAACGTAGTAGGCTCTGTGTCCCTAGCATCGCCAGATCTAGACCTTAGTACATGTTGAGGGGCTGCTTTTCTGGCCGGCGCCGTCACTCTCGTCACCAGTCGAACTGGCCGTATTCTCAGAGGAGCTGACACAGGTCTTATTATTATTTTCGCTCTTGACGGTACAAATGTGTGCACATACCTTATTGGTTTCACATGTGCGTGAGAATGGGAATGTGCGTGAGCATGCGAGTGCGCTTGAGAATAGGCGTGAAGATGTCCGTGGGTGTGATACAGGGGCGGTGGAGCTATATACGCTAGAGGCACAGGGACGACCTCAACTGAAGTCCTTAGCTTCTGAGGCCTCGCAGGCTGTGGCGGCGGCGGCGGTCCATACAGCTGATTAATGTTCACATTTTGATTTGAGGGCAGCGCTTGCGCCAAACTGTTGTCGGTGTTCGACGGAGAGGGTAGAGGCGTCGTTGCCTCAGTCTCTCTCGGAGTGGTGACTTCAAACTTCGTCGTTGGTCGAGTCGTCGATTCTTTTTTACTCTCATCTGGTACGTTGATCGGTGGCAATGGGGCTACAAATCCAATGGTGGGTGGTGGTCCAAATGGATATGGCGGAAGGAGGATAGTTGCAACTGGGGCAGCAGCGTGAGCAGTGGCAATCGCAATTGCTACATTAGGATTTGCTGGCACATTCTGAGCTGGAGTCACTTGTACAGCGGGCACTGCTTTAGCCACTGCCTCAACGAAAACTGGTGGAGCTGGTGCGACAGGAATTACGGGTTCCAGCACGGGATGAGCAGCTACTAGACGATTGAAAGTCCTCTCGAAGTACTGCGAGCTGGCTGCCGCGACTATCGGTGCGGACGCTGGATGAGCAACATGCCCCACCCCAGAGCTTTCAACGATACTGCATAGTACTGAAAGTATCACAACCTGAAATTGAAACATAATTAGTGACTGATTTAATTTAATCCAGTGTTTTGATCCATTATTAGAATATAGTGGCACGTATAATTATTTCAATCTAGTCCTGCACTGAATGAAGGGTTTATATTATTTCAATAACGAACCAATGTCACTGGACTCTAGCACCGGATCAAAACACTAGATAAAACTAAATCAGTCACTGCATTACATCACAAGGATTGGTTTTATAAAACTATTGGATAATACCGTTTGAAGCATGGTGGTGAAGTCCCCTCGTGGGTCCACTTTTAAAATTACAATGCGGGCATTAGAATATGAAGCCCTCGCTTTTATATAGGTGTAACAAATTTTGCATCGTGGTGAGGCAACGTGGCGGGTGTCGCTGAATACCTAATGGTTCAATGGGTAAGGACACGGACCTTGATGGCTACAAAAATCGTATAGAAAATACGGCCCGCGAATAGTAATGCACACGGTGGGTTATTTGGAAAGTGACCACTAGGCCAATACATTTAAACCAGAGGTAATATGTCCTATTTTCTTATCTATGATATAAAGATTGTATCTCAGATATTGGAGCATTTCGCAAACACAATGACAAAATTAAGTTGTTACTGAAATCAAAGAAGACATTTTATAATCAAGTACATGGACGACCGAGACAATTGTTTGCCTGAGTTAAGCCTAGACTATATTATATAGCCTTTTTCTAGAACTCGATTACAAATATATATGTATAGGGACATAGGTTCCTAATGTACGAGAAAAGACCCTTAGCTCAGCAGTGGACTGTTACGGGTTGAAAATGATGATGATATATACAAAGCTTACTAGTTTAATCATTTGGGACCATTTTTTACCGCAACTTGAGGCTATGATTAAGAAGGCGTCAAGGGTGCTTGGTTTTCTGACCCGTAACACAAAGGTTTTGAAATATAGTAGAATAAAAATTCTACAATATAATAGCCTCGTTAGGAATATTCTTGAGTACTGCTGCGTTGCGGCCCACTCCTCGGCCGCAACTGCCAGCACGTGAGGATGATGATGAGGACACGTAGAGATAAGGACACGTAGATATGAGGACACGTAGAGATGAGGAGACGGAGTGAGGGTCGAGGGTTCGTAGAGGACGATGAAGATAAACGAGTGTTTCTGCAGCCAAAAGGTTTATTAACAGTTCACAGTATCACGGTTTAATCGGGTTATTTATTACAGCACAATTGTAGGAACATAGGTATTATGATATTTAGAACATGCAAAGCTTTTTCACATACATACATAATCTTACGCCTATTTCCCATTGGGGTAGGCAGAGACAACAGACCGCCACTTGCTATACGAACCTGGCAGATCTCTCGTGCTTCCTCCACATCCATCAAACGACTCATGCATGCTCGTCGGTTTCGGGTACTCTTGCTAAGCTTTTCTACGTAGAAAAGCTTATATAGAATATAGATTTTAGGTCAGGGACCGTCTAGTTCGAGCTTTGGGTAAGTACTCATTTTCTGGTAGAAGAAAAATAGAAGAGAGAGCAGCTGTAGTTCTAATTTCAAAATTCAAAATTTAGAATGTGTGGCCAGATAAAGAAGTTAAAAGGGCAAAAAGTTTATAAAGGGAGGATAAAGGAGGTCTGATAACGAGTACCTCGTTACAGTACTGCACCGTAGTTTAAAGACCACACTACGCAATCCACACACTAAGGCTGGAACGTGTACAGAAAAAAAAATTACCATTTAGCGTTCAGTCAAGGAGTATTTAAAAAGGTTTGATCAAATGAGGATAGGTTGCGCTACTTCTGCGCTTTGAATATCGTTGATTTGTGTTTTTATTTGCTGTGGCAAACAAAAACACATTTTCGCACGCAAATTACCAGTAGTATTCGTCTCATCTAAACTTTCAACACTTCAGCATATAAATGAATTAACCACTAGAAACATAAAGGTTACCCAAAGGTTAGAAAGGTAGTAACCTAATAATAATAATTATGATGCAATCTTTATTTAAATCTTTAATTTGCTTTCTTTTAAAAATGTAGGTACTTACTAGTTTTAAGTATGTTATTGCTTGGAAGTCGAGTTTATTCGAATCCGACCTTTTACGGTCCTCTTACATTACGATTACAAAATTTAATAGGTTTTATATAATTTAGTAGACTTAAGAACTCAAGGTCAAAGTTTATAAAGATTATCACACAGCTGCCCGATTACCGCTTCTTCTCCCCAACTAAACATACCGAAGCGGTGGAGGCGCAATGACTTTCGATAAGAGGACTTATAAGTCCCTACATTGAATAACAACTTTTGACTTTGACTTTTGACTTTGACAAGACAAGGCGTGGGTAAGCATTTCTTTAGCACAAAGCAATAAAGTTTCAAAATAACTCATCCTGATAGTGATACTAATATCATCATCGGGTTTAAAGGTGAAGATGACTGCGAATGTATGAAAATGTCGCTATTTTCCCCTAATTGTGCGCTTATGTGTAGAATATGTTCACTAGTTGAGCATAGTTCAATGTAAATATGGACTTCTTTGGTATATACGAGGCCACTACGTAACGTAATTCTTTTTTTTCTCAATATTGGGGCCAGGAAGGACTCACATGTCAATGTGGTTTGTTGAAGTAGCTATGATCGGTCAAAATAGCTTGCATTTGTTGGTTTAGGACCTCGGAAGTCAATGTCCTTTACAGTACCCTTATGAAGGACTAGGAAGTTAAGAATAACATTTAATATTAGCCTAGCAAAACTACAACATCAATAGAACTTTGGAAAGTCATTGCTATACGACCTATTTAGGCGCTGTATGTTTGGTGTAAGATTGTAAGTATCTACACATATTATAATGTCTGGCTGATGTCTGTACACTTGAGATAATTAAGAAAACTTATAAAATATGAGGGGTTTTTATAACATCAATAGAAGTCAAGACAAAACAAACTACTTGTACTTAGTGTCGTATTGATTGAAGAATAATGTGATAAGGAGTTTGTTGCCCCGCTTTTTCTGCTCAACCATGTACAAACGCTTTCAATTGAAATTAGTTTAAGAATGTTTGTTGGTCTATCCGTATGTTTGTACACGCATCACGCAAAAACTGCATGCGGTTTTCACAGTTGTAGATTTTGTTTATAGGTATTAAATCTTGATAGGTAGTGCGCGCGCCGCTTATAGAAATCGAATTATTTAATATACAAGGTGTTTTTTTATCTGGGTCAGTATGACAACAAATTCCTCAGACTTTTGCTAGTAGGTAAAAACAATTGCTGGTAACTTCAGAATTTGTTGGAAATGACAGTTTTTTTGTAACTTTTCAAATTACCTACTTCACAATATAATTTACACCTCATAATGTAATAAAAAAAACTGGTTTCATATCTCATTAATTATGTAGATCTCTTCGCTGATAGTGGTCTCAAAATATTTTCCGTCAGTTTGAGATAATACCTACTTACTCCACTAGGTACCTTACTCCATATAGGTAACCAAATTTATAACGAACTAGCAGCGCCCCGCGGTTTCACCCGCGTAGTTCCCGTTCCCGTTCCCGCAAAGTTCCAGTTCCCGTTCCCGTGGGAATATCGGAATAAAAAGTATCCTATGTCCGTCTCCTGATTCTAAGCTACCTCCCCACCAACTTTCAGCCAAATCGGTTCAGCCATTAACGCGTGATGCCGGCCGTGACCAAGGGAAAAAGGGATTCATTTTTATATAATATATATAGATATTGGTATAGTTACTGAAAAATAGTATTGGTTAATTTGACCCATTATTGTTTTTAAGAGACTTCTATAAATAAATATAATAAATAAATAAATAATAATCTCACGCCTTTCATCCCCGAGGGGGTAGGCAGAGGTATTCCATTTCTGGATATACCTACATTTCACGAGATATATTGCACCCCTAAACGTGATAGGTGGTGAGCCCATCGCCGGACCGGGTCTATTCACACATGTCTCAGAATTAATTCTGAGACCTGTGGGTTTCCTCGCGATGTTTTCCTTCACCGTCGAGCTAGTGAATTCTAAGACTTCACAGAGACTTCTAAGCCTATATTATGGATATATTATGCAGATGCATGCATTGTTTAAGACGATGAGAATACGATTAACTTTCTACGTCTCATATAATAATATACTTTTCAACACACTTGCTCATAAAGTGGCTCTAATTTCACTGCAATTAGGCACATAATGACACCTATAATCAAACTGAGACTTTTTGTTTGCTATTATTCACTAGTGAGTTATAGATTTTTTTTTTCAATTTTGTTGCTAGAGTTGCTTTGTTCTTAAAAAAGTTTCGATACAAAAAAGATCGTATTCAATCGTACTAATAAATTAATACACAAATATGGCTTGCTCATTTCATGCAACTTCGTATTTAAATAGATCATTTCAACTTGTACGTGTTTAATAAACAAAACTTTCACTCAAATATAACTTTGGTTTTCTCTGTAAAAACTTTAAATACCCCATTTTGTACGTGGCTAAAACGCTATCCACGACAAACCAAAGAAAAAGAAACCTAATTTTTTTAGTCCATGGCCGATCGCCATTGTAAGATGCGAGCGCATAGGAAAACGAGGCTGTATGGGCCTAGATCCTTTTGCCTTTTCCAAATTATATAAATAAAAAATTGGAAAACCAATTAATTTTCCCCGCCATTGCGAATGATTATTTTAAAATGATTTTTTAGTATTATTTATTCACAAGTGTGTTGAAAAACGTCGTATGATACACGTGTGTATTGATGATTACCGTCCTCGGCTCTCTTATGACCCTCGCCTACGGCTCGGGTCTCAATGGCGCCTCAGCGGTAATCACCAACTTTACTCACTTGTACCATAATGTACTATTATTTATCTTTTAGTTTTGTGAGGATATAGAATATTTTTAAGTATAAATTTAAATCAATGTTTATAGCTACTTTAAAGGTAAATATATCAATCCCGAAAATCCCGGGATTCATTTAATTTGATCCCGATTATTTCGGGACTAAAATATGACCGGGATCCCGGGATCCCGAGATCCGGGATCCCAATCACACGAGCAAACAAAACAAATTATTATATTAATTGAACCTATGGATGGATGTATGATGTGTATCGATATAAATGAAGAATGATTTGTTAAACAAGCCGAAAATGTCGTCAATGTCTACTGAACATTCACTGGGCTTCAGTCGGATTCATATCACGCGTCTGCCAATGCCAGAGACGTAGCGAGCGAGGCGACGACGTCTCGACATGTTGCGTAAATCCTCTGCCCATTGACTATAAAACGTTCAGCTGAAGCCGAAACAGTACGAGTCCTGTGCTTGCAACAGAACAAACAACCAAACCCAACAAAATGTTCAAGATTGTAAGTAGATCTTCCGTATACCCCATATCTGAACATAAGTGCATTGTTTATTGAAAACTATCAAAAAAGTGGATTTAAAATTATAGTAATAGAAAAAAAGTTGAAGAAAAGTGACCGTGACGTGATGTGTTAAGCTCATCACCGCCGTTGGAGTGCTCTTATACGTGCCCAATTATGAAAAACTCTATGGTGCAAGTGCTCACTCAACCTGAGTTTCATGAATAGTCTTACTTCTAAAAGAGCTATCACCGGTCACTTGATTGAAATTCTACATCGTGATAATATTTAAAACGATTCTTAACTGACATTTCTTATTCCAGATCGTAATCATCTCTGCGCTGGTCGCGATGGCCGCCGCTAAGCCTTCAGTGGCTTTTGCCGCCCCACTGGTGGCTGCCCCCGCTCCCATCGTCACCGCCACCAGCTCACAATACTACCATCGCATCAACAATGGTTTAGCTGCGTACGTTGCTGCCCCCGCCGCATATGTGGCCCCCGCTGCCCCGGTAGTAGCCGCGTCTCCCTACATCGCAGCGCCATACGTCGCAGCTCCAGCCGCCCCCTACTACGCCTTCTAAACTAAACATAACGACTATATTGTGATATTATTTAATAAAATATTTTCGGTACCATGATTCTGGATTATGTTCTATTTCCTCAGTGACAAAGTAATAGGTACCTAGTAGGCAAAAAAATAGACGAATTAACTGTAAAAGCAAAACGTAATATAGCCCTTAAAGCAAGTTATTTAACGTCTTGTTGTGAATAAATTAAATTAAGAACATAGTAAACTCTCTACCTCAAAACCATCTGGAAGCATTTTGTGACAAATTACGCCTCTCCCTCCCTATAAATTTTGGCTTTTGATTCAAATGAGATTAAAAAATATATAAGTACTTATGATTATTACTAAAAATAGAAACGATGATTTGGGTGTTAAAAGTTTAATATATTTTTTACTTAAAAAGTACCTACCTACAGAGTTTTTAGAATAAGTTTTATTTTCACAATACAGACCGCGCACCGGAACCATTTCGAAGCTAGTTATGTTACAGGATAGTTTTTAAATAGTAGAAAGGCAGTTATATGATCTGGTAAGCAGAATGATGGTATTCTGACATTGCCATTTTTAAGGAGATAGGTATTTCAACAAATTACAAGGCATGGAAGGGATTTTCAATGGTAATTTATGATATGACTCTATAGTAGATTATACAACAAGGGAATAAAGCACTGTTTTATGTCACGGGCGCGACATTGAATCCTGAACGTAACGAAGGACTCCCAGTTTTACTCCCGAGCGCAGCGAGGGAGTTTTCGCTCGGGAATTATTACTGAGTCCTGAGTTTAGTGAGGGATTTAAGCGCCCAAGACAAAAACAGTTTTATTCCCGAGTTATATACTCTACTTTTCTCACCTAATGCGAGACCATAAAATGCAATTGCATGGTAGTAGATTATTGACAATGCCTATGGCATCTAGTATAATAGACTCTGAAGTCAAAGTACTTTCATCACTCGACATTTTTGATATTCTTTTTGAAATGTTAAAGCTATAAAATGGATACAGCAACTTGTTTCTGCCGCGGCGTGACCTAGGTACTTGATTTAACAATTGAAGATCGTGCGAATCTAGTTGGTCGCGGCTTCGGTTTTCGAAAATCGAGTTGGCCACGACTGCACCACATTTTGCTTAACGAAATTAGACTTTATCGTCATAGCAATAAGGATTATGAAAAGTGAAAATTACATTATTGACCTAGGGTTATAATGAAATTCCATACAACATTATAACCCGGTTAAAGCCAAGGGATATAATGTCTTGCTTTCGGTGACGTTTATATGATATATAATCCGGCTTTGTCGAGCATGTGGTGTGAAATAGTACATTATGGTACAAGTGAGTAAAGTTGGTGATTACCGCTGAGGCGCCATTGAGACCCGAGCCGTAGGCGAGGGTCATAAGAGAGCCGAGGACGGTAATCATCAATACACACGTGTATCATACGACGTTTTTCAACACACTTGTGAATAAATAATACTAAAAAATCATTTTAAAATAATCATTCGCAATGGCGGGGAAAATTAATTGGTTTTCCAATTTTTTATTTATATAATTTGGAAAAGGCAAAAGGATCTAGGCCCATACAGCCTCGTTTTCCTATGCGCTCGCATCTTACAATGGCGATCGGCCATGGACTAAAAAAATTAGGTTTCTTTTTCTTTGGTTTGTCGTGGATAGCGTTTTAGCCACGTACAAAATGGGGTATTTAAAGTTTTTACAGAGAAAACCAAAGTTATATTTGAGTGAAAGTTTTGTTTATTAAACACGTACAAGTTGAAATGATCTATTTAAATACGAAGTTGCATGAAATGAGCAAGCCATATTTGTGTATTAATTTATTAGTACGATTGAATACGATCTTTTTTGTATCGAAACTTTTTTAAGAACAAAGCAACTCTAGCAACAAAATTGAAAAAAAAAATCTATAACTCACTAGTGAATAATAGCAAACAAAAAGTCTCAGTTTGATTATAGGTGTCATTATGTGCCTAATTGCAGTGAAATTAGAGCCACTTTATGAGCAAGTGTGTTGAAATAGTACATTATGGTACAAGTGAGTAAAGTTGGTGATTACCGCTGAGGCGCCATTGAGACCCGAGCCGTAGGCGAGGGTCATAAGAGAGCCGAGGACGGTAATCATCAATACACACGTGTATCATACGACGTTTTTCAACACACTTGTGAATAAATAATACTAAAAAATCATTTTAAAATAATCATTCGCAATGGCGGGGAAAATTAATTGGTTTTCCAATTTTTTATTTATATAATTTGGAAAAGGCAAAAGGATCTAGGCCCATACAGCCTCGTTTTCCTATGCGCTCGCATCTTACAATGGCGATCGGCCATGGACTAAAAAAATTAGGTTTCTTTTTCTTTGGTTTGTCGTGGATAGCGTTTTAGCCACGTACAAAATGGGGTATTTAAAGTTTTTACAGAGAAAACCAAAGTTATATTTGAGTGAAAGTTTTGTTTATTAAACACGTACAAGTTGAAATGATCTATTTAAATACGAAGTTGCATGAAATGAGCAAGCCATATTTGTGTATTAATTTATTAGTACGATTGAATACGATCTTTTTTGTATCGAAACTTTTTTAAGAACAAAGCAACTCTAGCAACAAAATTGAAAAAAAAAATCTATAACTCACTAGTGAATAATAGCAAACAAAAAGTCTCAGTTTGATTATAGGTGTCATTATGTGCCTAATTGCAGTGAAATTAGAGCCACTTTATGAGCAAGTGTGTTGAAAAATAATATATCTGTCTTATCACATGTAATACAAACATGTGATCTGAGACTTTTTTATTTACTTCCTGAGGTGTGTTTACTTTTCTTTCCGCCCGGAGAGATGAAAAAATGATTTTGATATGTTTTACTATCTTTTTTTCTACCACTTTTCATTACCAATACAATCGCGGGACTATCCCGGGATCCCGAGATTAACTGTAGATAGTCCCGAAATCCCGGGATTAGAAAAATCGACCGGGATCGAATCCTCTAGTTACGACATAACGGACGTCGCATCACGGCACGACACGGTGTAGTATCATGCTTTTTAGTTTTGGTCCACTCAGCCTGTCCCTCCTCTCTTTGGCTTACAGTAATAATATGGTTTGTTAGATACAATGTGTGGAGATCTATCTATTCAACATAGTTGTGTTTATGTTAATCTACTGTGTCAAGAATGGCTCATATTTGTGTCAGAAATTAAATAAATATCTTTTTAAAAAAAAGATCTCACGCCTTTCATCCCCCAGGGGGTAGGCAGAGGTATTCCATTACTGGATATACCCACATTTCACGAGATACATTGGACCCCTAAACGTGATAGGTGGTGAGCCCATCGCCGGACCGGGTCTATATACACATGTCTCAGAATTAATTCTGAGACCTGCGGGTTTCCTCACGATGTTTTCCTTCACCGTGGAGCTAGTGATAAATATGTACGTAAATAATATATAAATATCTTTATTTCGTGTGAAATTTCACATATATTGTTCTGAATAGGAAGCGCATAGAGGCGCTACCCACATTGAAGCAGTATGTTTCCTTTTCTCGTGGAAATTTCGAAAAATCCTTTATTATGGACTGAGCAGGAGCACACACGCTACTTATAAAATCGGAAATCAACGATTTAGTTGTGATTTAGCTCCTCACTGACCGATCAAAATGTTTTTAGGATGCTAAATGCAGCGACTGAATACTAGACTCTGATTCCAGACGCAAAAACTTATTGTTAACAATTTGGCACGTATCGCCTGTGATAATGCTTAAAGCCTCAGATTTCATCATTGTCAAAATAATATAAAATACCCTTCACAAAAATTTTAATAGAAAGGATGCAATTAATTACTAAAAAATGATGACGTTAGTAGCAGTATTAGTATCCTTTTTTTTTTTGTATATAAGTACCTAATATGGTTCCCACGGGCGAACAAAAACTATAGATAGACGGGTGTCAATTGCGTTATGAGATGACAAAACATGACTGAATATTTAAATAGGCAGTCAACTCTATTCCCTATACGAAATCGTGTTTACGTAATTTAACAGACAACCGGCAAGTCTGCCGGTTATCGGCGCCTGCCCACGACACCTCCATTGTCACCTGTGAACCCTCGAACCAAAACAGTTTAAGCGGTTGTGTAACATTACCCGCTCCCTACCTGCCAAATACATGTTTTTGATGTACACGTATGATGCAATGAGGGCTAACACCATTAATTCCGCCAATGCGCTAGTGTTCTCATAAGAAAAGAACTTAAACGTTTTTTTTTTTGCTTAACTCAATTTTTCACGTCATACAGCATTATATTTTCTAACTTTAAAAAATATTTTTCTAAAAATACTTTTCTCTATCACGTTGAAAGGATTTTGATCATAACGTATGAGGCATTAAGTAACTACAATACTTACAAGTATCTATATATCTTCATTTTATAACACAACGAACAGAACAACTTGTAGGTACGAGTCCATTATTCCACGTGCACGTGCATAGTTCCATGTATCGATGAAGTCTCACATGCTTTATAAACAGTACCTACCTATATGGGAAATGAGCAGATAAATCATTAAGCTGAATATCTAATAAACTAAGTACAATAATTAACCACCAAGCATCCATCAGCATCCAACGGGGACTCAAGGACATAATTATATAATCTATTGTGTCTGCATTCTGTTACTCACATTATTGTAATAAGGTAATAATCCGCAACAGGCTTCGTCAAAATCTTAAAATTATAACAGTCAATTATCCGCACCAGGCTTCGTCAAATACATCAGTAAATTCGCACACGCTTCGTCAAAAATCTGTGAAAATAAATGTAGTATTATTTTTTTACTTGTGTTATAATTATAACTAAAAAAAACCATTCGGGATAACCTCCGACCCAAAGGTCCCCATAACACTGGCAGCATTACCACGCTGTACAGTAAGGGAGATCCTTTGCATTAGAAATGATCCGGAACGGCGGTCAAAGCCACGGTCCGTTAGACGACGCCCTATCTCTTTAATAAAAATCTTACCCTGTGCATATGCTATGCATCCCAAACGCCAGTCGTCTCCAAAGCTACTGGTATAAATATATAATTTGTCATTAACTGACTATATTTTTGACATTTAAGCCTAGCTGCTGCTTCTGCTGCAGCACCGGAAGTGTTAGTCGTTGATACCAAACTCTGTTACTAGACGGGGAAGATTAAAATAATTGAGTGCGTGAAAAAGCACTGACATGATCTATTAAAAATTACCCTTCTAATTGTGCAATCGGGAAAATAATGTAGGTATGGGCGATGAAAACAAAGCCGCGCCAAAGCGATATAAAACAAATAAAAATGAAACAGTAATTATTTATTAACTTTTATATGATATGACTATTTTGCTTATACTACATTTCAACCTTGATAATTATATTTCTTTCAAAGCCGAATTCTATAGCAATATTGTTGGTTTCAAGGAACAAAGCCCCTGACGCAATAGCCTGAACGCGTGTTAGGAAACTTTCAGGGACTCTATACTAACAATACCTGAGTACGTATTTTACTATTTTAAATGTATCCTTATAACTATTATTTATTGGTTAAAACCAGGAATCTATATCTATCTATATATACATATAAAATGATAAACTGACTGACTGATTGGTGATGTATCAACTTACAGCCAAAACCGCTGGGTCTAGAGACTTGAAATTTTGCACATAGATAGCTTATACAGTGTAGGTATCCACTAAGAAAGGATTTTGCAAAATTCAACCCCTAGGGGGTAAAATAAACGTGCTCGAGCGAAGCCGCGGGTGAAAGCTAGTCTATAATAAAACTGTAACAAGACCGTGTCTGTACATGTAATATTTCAAAAAATGCGGTAGTGCCGATAGTTTTCGATTTAGATATCAAAAAACCAGTCTTTGTCTGCCTGTGCACGCATCACGCAAAAACTACAGATTTTTACTAAAGAACAACGGCAGCTTTGGTACCCACTGAAATAGACACCCACGGGGTATCACACTATGCTTGTTTTATTGACTCATAACAAGTCGAAATTTTCCATATTTTTTAATTAATCTAGCAGTTGGAAATATTGAGTCAAATAAAACAAAAATATCATAGAAACACGAATCGACCGATTGGGAAATCTATTAATACCAAAGAGATTAAAATATAATATAAGGCATAGAGGGGACAAAGCGAGGATTATTTGAAGCCAAAAGTTATTCCAAGTGGAATAAGTCTAGTACAATTTCGACCGAATGACAGCTCGCGTTCATACTAACTGACATGACAAGGACATGACGCTTGAGCTTCAAAGTTTTGTATGAAAATATTCCCAATGCCCCCTCTATGCTATTATATTTTAATGTCTTTGATTAATAAAAAACTTTTTTGTTGTTGTGGTAAAATTGAACGTCGTGTCATCACGTCAACCATGTCATTCACTAGGGATGGCCAAGTGAAAAAATAAATTGATATTTATCGTATCGACATTTCTAAATACTATAGATAAAAATCGAGTGAAAAATATCGATATATCGTCAGTTTTTACATTATTATTTATACATATTCCCAAATTCGTAAAAAAGGACGATGAAAATAGTATTTTTTTATAAATGCTTGAGTCTAAACAAGTATTTAGTACCTAACATGAAATGAAACACGAAACCAGAATTACGTTAAAAATATGTTAAAATTGATACGAATTCGATACTATAAAATTAATGTCGATATATCGCCATTAAAAATATCGACGATATATATAATATGCTAATTATGTATTTGGAAAAATATCGATATTTTTAATATAGGTATCGATATTTTTTGCCCAAGCCATCATTAACTGCCACTATGTGGCATAGAGTAACTTATATTATGGCATGTGGTAGGCAGTGCTATTTTCTAACAAAGAGGTTGGAAGAAAATCATTTTCTTTCCTAGAGAAACTTTTTCTTTACACGTCTTTGGTACCTACCTAAAATCTCATAATAACCTACAAAATACACTAGGTAACGAATAACTTTTAAACCCCAACTTATAAAAATTTGGCATGATTACATATTATCTTAGTCTGTCCAAGAACTATCGATTTTACACGGTTTCGTCTTCCGTGGGCAGGTGTAAGTGGGGTACCCAAAACACATAGACTTTTGCCAATGTTCTTTAGTATGGTGATAGATAACCGAGTAACTGGGTCAACATCTAGGGTACTTTTTACTGCAGGAAAATATCTCATTCCCAAAGGAAAATATAAAACTGGTTAAAAAGAGAAATACGTACTAATCTGAAACCACAACACCTAGAAACTTGAAATATGGTATGTAGGTGTCTTTTAATTATGTCGTAGGCAACCACTATGAAGGGATTTTTAGAAATTCAAACGGGAACGGGAATAAACTTGATAAGTGCGGGTAACGCCGCTCGGCATCCGCTTTATTAAATAATAAGTAGGTAGGTCAGTCAATTTAACAAAACGTCAATTTTAACTCCTGTTTTAAACTTGAAGTATGAAAACTGTATTACTATGATTGTTAAACTGTGGTATTACATAACATAAAACTTTGCGGTACGTACGCATTGCCTAGATATCTAAATATTCATAATAATAAACAGGTACATTCAGCACTCTAATAGTTAATATTAATATTTATGTCGCTTAACCTTGAACACAGCAGTGAATTGTATATTATGGTAACTGTAAGTAAATAAAACCAGTAATATCAAATTACAATATTACATTGTACGAGTATACAATGACTATATAGCCTTCTAAAGTAACTTTGTCGTACTTACGAACGTTACTACTACTTCAAACTCTATCCCATAGGATTAAATTCAAGTAATTCCGATCACACCTTATGCGAAAAGGTAAAGATAGTATTAATATGTGAATGTCTATCACATACACATTTCAAAAATAAATAAATTATAAAGGTATTATATTGACAGGCCTGTTGGCTTAGTTGGTAGTGAGCCTGCATTCTAAATCGGAGGTCGCGGTTTCGATCAACATGTCTGTTGGCGTCGTGTCTGGGTGTTTCATATTTATTTAAGTATTTATCAGTTGTTTAGTACCCATAGTACAGCTCTGCCTAGTTTGGGATTGAATAGCCGTGTGTAAATTGTGTCCCACAATGTATTATGTATGTATTATATATGTATAGTGATAAAATAAGGTATTTTAAGCAACTCATTTTATCAATTGTATGTATCAATCAGTAATTCAATCTGTACACTTACCTACCTATCTGACTGACTGATCGATAAACACACATTCGAAACCACTACGTCTAGAAACATGTTTTTTTTTTCACAAAAGTTCCTTAATGTCGTCAATTAGCTCTAAAAAGGATTTTGAACGTGGAAAACGTGCAATGCCCCTATACACCCGCTCGTTAATCTGTATAGAAAATGTGTTGAAGACTGCCCAAAAAGCCGGCTGTATTCCCTTTGGATAGCCAGATCTGCCTGATCACCATGACTCGGCTAAACTATTAGCCGACAGTTGCATCGATAGATCTTTAGATTATTTAGAGCATTTGTTGATATGTAACGGTACAGGCAGCCTAGACATTGCAAGAACTAGAGCGCCACAAAGGAACAAATAATACATAGGCTGATAAACACATTACACTCCGCAGTAGGGTAAAACGCGCTGGCGGTAGCATTTATAGTCACTATTATTCAACATCACAAAATAAAAACCTGACTTGGGAATATAATAACCTGAGTTCAAAAAACGGAAAACTGCAATTTGGGATGTCCCATTTTATTAGATATTATTAGTTATATTTACACAAGTATATTAGATAGTTAATTAGGTAATTGACGAATAAATTCATATTTTATTTATTTAAACATAATAAAAGGATCTGCAATTTTCTTTTATCTACACTTACTAGGTACCATTTATTACACACCAAAACTGAAACAATGTTCAAAATTCATGTTAAACCTACCTACCTACAACCTATTTTGCAAAATGGCGTCTTAAACTAGATGACTATAAATGACAATGATGTTTAGATCAAATTTCCTCTAGCACAGCGCAATACGCCACCGAAAAATAACCGAATTATTTAACCCAATTTAGTAAGAATAATGTGCTGAGGAGTTTCTTGCCTCGCTTCTCCTCAACCATACATATGCTGAAGCGGTGGAGTTGAAATGACGTTCAATGAGTGGACTTATAAGCCCCTACTTTGCATAAAACATTTTGACTTTGACCAATTTTCATATTTATAAGTATTTTGTAAATGTTGTTTATAAGTGTGTTTACGCAATTGTTTTAGGTGCCAGCAATTTTCGCAAATTAATAAAATTCTCACATTTTAAAACTTTATTACTTTGATCGTCGTAGAATTATCAGAAAAAACGAGAGTAAATAATTGGCTTGGAGTAAACAAGAGGAGTGGTGTATGTGGTGAAGACTGGAGAAGTGTGCTTTACGTCAATCCGGGACTGGTGTGAGTATGCGGCGGCGGGGGCGATGTAAGGGGCGATCAGGGTGGCGGAGCGCTTCTTGATCAGGTGCGAGTAGGTTATCGGGGCCGGTGAGAGCAGAGGGGCGGCGTGCACTAAGGGCGCTGTGGCATACGTGGACGCGACCAGGGGAGTGGTGGTCGCGTACGAGTACGTGTAGGGAGCAAAGTAGCTGCTCAGAGCCAACGGGGCGGAGCGCTTCTTGATGAAGTGCGCGGGAGCGGAGTAGGCCAGTGGCGCTGACCACAGCGACGCGTGGTAGGACAGCGGCGCGGCAATGGCGTGCGTGGTCAACGGCGCGCGGGCTATGTACGAGTAGGTGGAAGGCGCGATGTAGCTGCTCAGGAGTGGAGCGGAGCGCTTCTTAATTAAATGCGAGTAGGCGAGCGGTGCGGAGTAGTAGGTGGGTGCGGAGTAGTAGGGGTAGTAGGGTGAAGGGTGCACGACACTGCTGGCCTGGCGGGTGATGGAGGTGGAGGCGGGCGCCAGAACAGTCGAGAAGGCAAACGGCGCGAGGGGCTCAGCGGCCGCAGCGGCGAGGAGAGCAGACAACACCACCAGCTTGAGCATTGTGCTTTGTGTGGTTCGGACGGGTAAGAACTGATGACCGATGAGCATTTGCATTGTATTTATAGAAAATACTTTCAAAAGCAAAGGGCGATACACTTTTGTAAACCGGTGCATATGACGCATTCGTCCAGGAAGCTGATATTTACGAACTCAAGGTCGACTAGAGGCGTAACCACTGGTCACTGATCTTCATTAATGAAATGTGAACAACCCTTATCGAGAAAGAAGTTCATATTTTTTCTTATGAAACAGTTCAAATTTAATTTGATGTAAAATTTTACGTTATATCTTGAAGCAGTATTTGTTGAGCCGTCACGTGAACTCTGTTCACGTGCTCTACGTAGGCGGGCGCAGGCGTTGACGTCGCCAGTCACCCTCTTTTAAGTCAGTAAAAAGGTGTTGCAATATATAAAAGTCGGATTTTATCTTACAAATAGTGAAAAGAGGGAAAATTACGAAATTTGGAACACCCTAATACAAATACCTATTGCTTGCGGGCCAAAAAAGTAGGTAAGTCCCTGATAAGAAGATATTAAATCTTGTTTACTTTATTAAAGTTTAGAATTTGTGATCTTTATCTTTTTTACATATCAGACTCAATATAACTAGTGCAAAAAAACACTTCCAAAAGAGTAACTTTCTAATATGATGTCATATAAAATCTCGACGTTTGTCAACGTTCAAATCCTAGCAATTTTGAGATTAAAATCGATTTTTACTTACCATTATTGTTAGAGGCACAGGATATGGATAAGTGGAGGGAGGGAGGAGATGCCTTTGCACAGCAGTGAGACAACATATAGGCTGACAAAAAGACAAAAAAAAGAGTTTTTGAATATCAGATCACAATAAAAAATGCTTACGCCTTATCCCGCATGGGGTCGGCAGAGGTTTTCTAGTACTTCAAATACAGACTCGTATCTTTTTCGGACCCCTAAACGTGACAGATGTTGAGCCTATCACCGGACCGTGGTGTTGTTACACATGCCTCGGAATCAAGTGCGACACCAAATAATATACTAATTGCTTAGAAACGTAATGTTTCTTTGCGAAACAACAGTGTACAATTAAAATAGGTATTGGCCCCGGTTTTAAGTTATACAATTGCCTCCAATTATGTCCCATTTATTTAATAATGGTATAATACAGTGTTTTAACAACAAGGATATCATACAAGTGGCAATTATTACAATGACATAGAAACGTGTTCACTCGGCCAGCCTGACTAGCAATCGCTTGAACTTTACACAGCCAGTAGGTGTATAGAACGGGGAATTGTTTACGACGCAACAGGCACGTTTATGAATTACAATAGTTAAGTATTTACAAGAAGTTCTACTATTTGTTCGATATCAATTTAATTGAAATATTTTTTATGTAGCGTGTATAGTCACCGCGCATCATTAATATAATAATTAAACCATGCGCCGCGCCTCCATCCCCGAAAGGATCAACAGAGGTATTCCATTACTATATATAGCCACTATTCATCAGGGTGACAGGGGATGAGCCCATAGCCGGACCGGGTCCTTTACACATTCCTCAGAATCAATACTTGGATCTGCGGTAGGTACTGTCCGCAGTATGTTATATGATGAACGATTTTATTCTGACTTTAGCTGACCCGACGTCGAAATTCATTTTCCAATGTTTAGTAACAAAAACCTTATTTGGACTATCACGAACATTTAAAATAATATTAGCTTAATCGGTCTAGCAGTTCTTAAGTGATCCGCTTACAAAAGAACATCATTACATTTTTTACTAAGACGCGAGAATTGTCTATAAGATTTGTTTTAGGCTAAGTAAAATTTTAACTTTGAAAATCTTTAGAAAATCGACTGAAACCAATGCATGAATAAAAATAATGGCATTACTATGATAATGGTCTAAAGTAAAGTAAAACCTCTCCTTTCAGATAGGTATTATAATATATTATTGTGGTAGGTTTCACTGACAATGGCGATACTTTCATAAGTTTTCAACTTGTAGAATATATACCGAATCTGCTCGTTAGACAGGAATGATCTCAATGGAAGGACGACTCTATTCTAGGAAAAAAAAAAACTAATTGCAATAAACAAATTTAATTTGAATTCACAGATTTATTATTTGGCGTTATCATTTAAACATTATCAACAGAACCCGGATGCAGAAACAGGTTTTAAGATCAACGCAGGTAGTACGCGTAAGGCGAACCATAGGTGTAGGCGGAGTATGCAAGGGGAGCTGAGTAGCCGTACGAGGTGTAGGCCAACGGCGCGGTGTACGCAGCCGCCACCGGCGCAGTATACGCTGCTGCCACTGGATACTCATACACCAGGGGCTTAGCTGTGGCGAAAGCCAGGAGAGCGGCGAACAGCAGCTGTAGGTTAAAAAAAATATTAAACTAACGGAATATGATTATTATCGACGAGCCTGTTGGCTCAGTTGGTAGTTACCCTGCCTTCTGAGCCGGAGGTCGTGGGTTCGACCCCGCTCGGGCCAACATTTGTGTGCATGAACATGTCTGTTGGCTTCGTGTCTGGTCGTTTAATATTTATTTAAGTATGTCTATCAGTTGTTTAGTACCCATAGTAGAGGCCCTGTCTAGTTTGGGACTAAATATAACCGTGTGAATTGTGTCCCACAATTTATTATTATTTTTACAATATATAAATTATTATATAAAACTCGAAGAAGACATTTTCTAAATTATAATAGGATAGTTTGGTTTCATCAGGTGTACATCAAGGTAGGCTATATGCTATACACTACTATAGCTATATATTATTCATCATTCGTTTGGTGACAATTGTAACAAGGATGTATGACACATAGCAAACAATCAGAGGTCTATTAAAATTTAAAATATATGCAGGTTTTTCCAAGTGTTCTCCGCCAATTCTAGAACAATGCGTAGACGACACAACACATATTTTTTCTTTACAATTATTAGGTAGACGCTCAAATGCAAATAGCCGCTTTTTAAAAATTGGTTTTTATTAGGTAATGAATAAAAATATAACTGAATTCTAAAACCTTCTACTTAATTATTTTTCATAATAAAATTATGACCCTTTGATAATTGTGCTTTTATTGTGGAGATCCACAATAAATCAACTATGTATAGTGACACTATTTAGAACACTTATTTAGGATTTATTGAAGTTTCGTATTTGCGATTCGATGATGACATAAATTCCAGCAAGGTGAATTGGATGATAGAATATTTTGAACAACTTTAATTTAAATTGAAAAGTTACGAGACAAAGAATATTTAAATTTATTCTAGAAATAATGCGCCTCACCGTGACGTTCGGTGTTTTACGCTATATGGGTAGGTATATAGCGGCGGCATTATGCTGAATGAATGCCTTTTTGGCACCTAACTCTTCAGTTAAAGGTTTAGTATAAGTTTAATTTATAAATAAATTATTTTCTTCTTCATAATAATGATATCCTTAATTTGGATATCGTACTAAAGTGGTAAAAACTAAACCCGGTGCCGCTCACACCTTAAGTCCAGGCAATGAAGCGGATTTTTGTATGAAGACCCCAACATTAATTCCTCAGTCGATGAAACTTTGCAGGATTGTAGTATAGTATGAGACAAAACTTGCATAAAAAAATCCAAAAAAGAAAACCTAACCGAAGTTAGGTATTTTTACTGAAATACTTATTTATTTGATATCTTTGTTGGGAAAAATGCTCAGTCAAAATTTTCTTAGCCAGCAATATTCATGTGTATTAAGAAAGCTATACGCGAAATATCAAAAAAAATCTCCTGGTAGAAACAACAAAACTCAGACGTAGGTATATGTACCTTGCACAGGATAATTGCTCAGTCCATTTTTTTAACTGGATGTCATTTAATAGTCGCTGTGGACTTACAATAGGAAACTCCAAAATAAAAACCGTCTCGCTATTTTATTTTCAGAAATTATCAAATTAACAAACAAAAAAAAAATTTTTTTTAGTATAAAAACCTAACTTCGGTTAGGTTTTTTTTGGATTTTTTTATGCAAGTATTGTCTCATACTATACTACAATCCTGCAAAGTTTCATCAACTGAGGAATTAATGTTGGGGTCCACTACCTTTATTGCCTAGACTACTTATGGTGTCACAGCGGCTTATCTCCACCAATACTATTGCTATTGACTAGAATTTGGAACAGTTTTAAATAATATTTTCAAATCTTAATTGAAAATGAAATCATTATTTGTTGTTTTATTTTCGGAGCCAGAGGGGCCGAAACGGCATTTGTAATTTTAAAGTGGGTTTACCAGAGCAAGGGGGCTTGCACGGACTTCATTTGTACATTACAAAATTATTATATTTTTTATTCGTAACAACAATCAATATGTTTTAAAATACTTTTTCTAAGTTTTTATGCCTCATAGTTACAATCAAATTTTTTCGGCATAAATATCACACTGCTGACCGCTAGGCGCAAATATTGAAACGGTTAGAGAGATGATGACTTCTTGTTTTAAATAAGATTGAAAATGTTTAAAGTATTATTTTAATTCTTAATATATCCAAAGAGTATATGTACATATATGTAGAGTAGATACACTTAGTAGAGATAGGTTACTTACGTATTTGAACATCTTGGTTGATAGTTTGTATTTGTTTTTGTCACGGTATGGGACAGTACTGGCAGTGCACTGATGAGTTACTAAAGGCGTCCTCTTTTTATATAGTAGTTAAATATGCAATGATGTGGACTCGGACCGGATAACTAGACATTATATCCTCCTTGAATACATTATGTATGGCAATCACGCACAGCCTTACAGACGTCGGCGGCTAAAATTTATAAGATCAAGGACCAAACTCACCGTACAACTATGAGTATAAATAAACAAGGAATCTGAACTAGTTTTAATAGTGTCATCTGTTTATAGATTGCAAAGATCATAAAACTTTAATGCCCACATTGTTTTTTAGACGATGATATATAAACACTAAGGTAAACGCAGCTATTAACGACCCATCGAAAATCTGCAGGTATTGCCGACCCATTCTGCTTATTCTTATTTTTATCGGTTTGGAACTATTTGAGTTACAAGAGAGTATAATATACACACATGTTTGTATGTTTCCTAATAAATTTACTGGTGTTAGTGTACATAGGTTCACGGGAATGTGACCAAATACGTTAGTTTCTGTGAACGTAGCGAGTGCGCCGATCGTGTCATACTAACCCTTACTTCCTCAGGTAAGTACTCGAATTTTTTGCTTAAGATATTTTATATATAAATATTTACGTTAAGTTTATTCTGAATAACTCAACATATTCCTTTATTTGTATATTCCACATTTCGCAACTAAATTATTATGTTTAAAGGAATTTAAAAAAGTATTTTTGAAATTAAAATAGAACGGCAATAGCTGCAGTGCATTTTAGTAGTGCAGTCATTGCCGACCCATGGATCGGCAATGGCTAAGAGGTTATGCTTTATTTTTTCAATTTTTCGTTAATGCTTATAATAATTAAACAAGTTTTTATAACACCATTTCAATCTTAAGTATTCTAAAATTATAAGCATCTATTAGCGACATACACCATGTTATATTATAAACTTGTTTTTCAGCGATAAACTGCCACGCATTATTAAACATTTAGACGTGGGATATGAAAGAAACTACTTAGAGTTTTCTTCGTATTTATATGAAAGTGGTGTATTTTTTTATTGTTTAGGACTAAATCAACAAATTATTGTATTAAATCGGATGGGGAAATAAATTACAATTAATATCGATTATTTTTCGTGACTCGTTAAAAGATTTGTTCATTTTTTTATTGAACACTAATTACCGATCCACATGAATCGGTGATTGCAACAAAGAGAAGCTATCACCGATTCTATACCGAATAATTGGTATTTTTGGATTAACGGCATGTAATGTCTAAAAGTAAAGCTACTAATTTGTTTCAATTTAATGATTTGATTCAATAAGTTAAGTTCGGTTTAATTTCATTTCATGTCATTAAATTTCATTTTCATTTCATATCCATAAAAAAAATCTACTGAAGACTTGGCTGTATGTATAGTTCCCTTTGCCTACCCAGAATGGGTGAAGAAAACAAAAAAAAAACTCTGCTTTTAATCTTTTACGGTTGGCGCGATTTTCCAAAAATGTTAGTTGAGTTTATTGTATTTTTATTATTTTATTAAATTGCTTAATTTTTTCGCAATATAGTTGTTAAGTACACGTGCCGTCCGTCATTGCAACTTGTTCCGACAGTCAACCCTTACCTTCGGCTGCGCTAAACTTGGGAAGTTCGAAAAAAAATTATAGGTTTTTTGGGAAATAAAACAAAGGGTTTAAGTAAATTTGAAATAAAATTGTCTAATTATTTTTATTCAAAACATGTAAATTATACATTTATAATAGTTTTTACTTTTATTTTCAGGTTTGTGACTCTGACTGTGCTAGCCATGGTGGAGCAAATCATGATTCATGTGTGTAGAAGCACCAGCCGCTATCCCAACTTGAAAAACTCTGTGCTGAAAATAAAACAGTGTGTTTTTATTTTATTAACGTCTACACATTTACAAAATTATCTTTGAATTTTGATAGTGAATATTTATGTTTCAGGTGATTCAGTTATCCCCTATGTCCAACACAATTGACACTAAGACCAATTCTCTTCAACGGCACTACATGGAACTGCACTGTGAAATAACAGCATTGACATTGTTTTAAGAAGTAATTACTATTAAGCAGGCTAATCAATTAGAAAGAAAGGCTATGGTAACTATGGTTTGCACTAGCTGGCCAAGCAGCAGGTTTCCGGAACGCAAGATAACAATACATGACAGCTCTATGTTCTCACATTGATTTTATGAATGTTATTCTATTTACCATTTCTATTAAAATCTATTTTTTTATATTACTTAAATTTCATTTGTGTCCTCAATACCTTTATTTTCCAAATGTGAAAAAAGTCTTTTAAAGAATCCACAATCATTCCGAGGCTTACTGCGATTAGTTGGAAAGCATAGGCACTAGTGACATGGGCTGCAACTCGCTGCATTTCCACTTGTAATCCTTGAAGCCTCCGAGATTCACACAGAGGAGCCAGTGGACGACCTAATGAAAATAAAAATTCTTTGTCATTGAAATGTATCATATTTAAAACTTTGCACAATGATTCATAAGCATTAAGAATTATAAAAATAATAACTACAATAACGTAGGCACTTACTGTCGAGTTAAGTTTGAAAATTGCTTCCAATTTGCAATTTGAAACACAATTTGTATTTGATATGTTTATTGAGATGTTTACAACTTCGTTCAAAGGAATTCTTCCATGGAATCCAAAAGTGGATAGTTTTTTCTCCAGCGTAAGCCAGATATTGATGTATGAACATATTTTTGTTGAATATATAAGAAATCTACATTAACAATGAATTTCATGTTGGTTCTCACAGACCAGTAATAGAAATTGGTTCTATTCCTTTTTTTCAACCCTTACAGGGTAGGCATAGTAGATTGTTATACAAGGGTCGGGAGGAATCTATTAAATTTTGCAGTGTTTTTACGATATTTTAACGAATATTTGTATTAACTATGTTGACACTATTTTTTCACCTTGACAACTCAGTCTGACACTTTTTAATTTTGAACGTCTGTTTAAAGAGCTTGCAGATACAAGAAGGTTTTATGCTTGTCATATTCCATGCAAACTCAACACTTTCCCTCGTTCAATGAATTTGGGCAAGGCCCAGCTTGGCACACATCTCCTTTAGCCTTGGTTTCGGAACTGGCTTAGTCATGATGTCAGCTAGCTGATTCGCCGAACTTGTTTTGACAACAGTCAGACTTCCATCTTGAACCATCTCACGCACGAAGAAGTGTCTCACCCGTATGTGCTTTGTTCGTTTATGGAATTCTGGGTTATGTGCCAGTCTGATTGCGGCTTCATTATCGACCTTTAAGGTTGGCGTAGCATCGGGCTTTGTCAAGAAACCGAATATTCTCTGGAGCCATACCAGTTCCTTGGCTGCCTCGCTTGCGGCGACAATTTCAGCTTCGGTCGTAGAAATCGCTACAGTAGCCTGTCTTTGGCTTAACCAAGATACGATTCCTTCGGCAAATAGACACGCGACACCAGATGTGGATCTGCTCGTCAAGGGATCTCCTGCATGATCCGCATCACTGTATCCATTTACAGTATTTTCCTTGCTTCCTATTTGGTATCTTATCCCAAAGGTCAAGGTACCCTTTAGGTATCGGAAGATTCTCTTCACACGAAGCCAGTCTGCATTCGAAGGGTTTTCAAGTTTCCTTGATACGACACCTACGGCGTATGCAATATCAGGGCGTGTTCCCGTCATCAAATACATCAAAGCGCCTACTGCTTCTCTGTAGGGTGCTTTCACAGCTTTCCCTGATTCAGAATCTTCTTCGGTCTTCAAAGGTTCGATTGGAGTTGAAACGGGATTGCAGTCAGCCATGTTGAACCTTTCTAAGATTTTCTTGGTGTATGACTCTTGACTTATGGCAATCGTATTCTTCTCTCGCTTTATCTCAAGGCCGAGATAGTAGGACGCTGGTTTTGAGGTTATTTTTAATTTTGATCTTAAATCATTTAGGAAGCTGTTGGCCAGCTGCTCGCTCGAAGCTGCCACCAGTCCATCGTCCACATATAGGGCTATTAAGATCTTTTCTTTGCCAATGAGTTTCCGGTACAGGCAATAGTCTGCTTCGCTTTGTTCAAAGCCGAGTTCAATGAGGATTTGTTCGAAGCATGTGTTCCAGCATCGAGGTGCCTGCTTGAGACCGTAGAGACTCCGGTTCAGCTTCCACACTCTAGCTGTTCCATCGGAAAGTCCCTCTGGTTGTCTCATGTACAAATCTTCTTTGAGTTCTCCATTCAGGAAAGCGGTTGCTACGTCGAACTGAGCCAGGTGCATGTTCTCTTTTGCACAGACGCTTAATAAAGCTCTCACAGTGGCCATTCTGGCGACTGGGCTGTAAGTTTCGTTGTAGTCCACTCCTTTTCGTTGCCTGAAGCCTTTTACCACAAGTCGTGCCTTATACTTATCAATGGATCCGTCAGGGTTTCTCTT
Source organism: Ethmia dodecea (assembly GCA_963855545.1). NCBI lineage: Eukaryota > Metazoa > Arthropoda > Insecta > Lepidoptera > Depressariidae > Ethmia > Ethmia dodecea. The sequence goes on from OY979449.1 coordinate 8,094,664, forward strand.
CACTCGAAATATCCATTTGTATGGCAGCGCTTTGCGGTTAGGCGGAAGCTCGCATAGCGTCCAAACGTTATTTTCTTTAAGTGAAGCCATCTCGCTTCGCATGGCATCCATCCAAAGCTGTTTGTCTTCCCTCGACATAGCCTCTTCATAGCTTTTTGGGAAGTCTGCAGCTTCTGCGGAACAGATGAAGTCGTCAAATCGTTGAGGCTTCCGTAGCGCATCACGGTTCCTCAAGTTGTAACGTGGTTCCTCTATTATGACAGACCCTTCATCATCGTCATTTCCTTCTGCATCATAGAAGACAGCTGGATCGGGATTTTCAGTACTTCGCGTTTGATAGTGATCTTCCGGCTCGTTATCTTCCGTATCCTGATCAGCCAAACATTCAGCCTGATTCTGATCGAGATATTTCGAAACTCCAGCCTGACCCTGATCTTCCGCACGTTCAGCCTGATCGTGATCTTCCGAATATTCTCCCTCTAGAGCACGGTCAGAGATATTTCGGATATCAGGTTCATTGATGTACTCAACATCGTGTTCTGGTGAATGGTTGTTGGGATGACTTTCAGGTTCTTCCGTCTCCTCTGGGTGGTGTGGATGTTCTCCCTCTATTTCTATAGGGTTCTGAATCCTTTCTGATCCTAATGAGATCTTGAACTCTACCTCACTCGCAAAGGTGATATCTCTAGATCGATTCATTTTCATCCCATCCCAGATGCGGTAACCGTCGTTCTCTTCGTAACCAATGAGTACACCCTTAATGGCCTTCTTACTGAGCTTCTTTCTGCATTGCTTGGGAATGTGAGCATAACATTCACTGCCAATTACTCGCAGGTGAGAGATCTTTGGTTTTTTGCCAAACCACAGCTCGTAGGGAACTTTATCCTTTACTCTGGATGGTCCTGTGCGATTCAGAACGTATGCTGCAGTGTTGATCAGTTCAGCCCAAAGTTTCTTAGGTAGCTCACCTCTGGCGTGTATCCAGGTCCTTGCGGCTTCTACTAGCGTTCGGTTCTCGCGCTCGCTACATCCGTTTTGCTCCGGCGTGTACGGCATGGTGAGACGCTGCTGTATCCCTCGTGTGTTTAGTATTCTCTGGACTTCTTCATTGTCAAACTCACCGCCGTTGTCACTGAGAAGGCATTTGACAGTGTGGCCGATAGTCTGGACTTCGTTTAGCATCAACTTTAACTTTTCTTTGACTTCTGATTTGTGACGCATGAAGTAGACTAGGCGATATGAGGAGTAGTCGTCCTTGAAAAGTACAAAATACTTGTATTTTTTCTCACTGGGATATTCGAATGGACCGCAAACATCTGAATGTATAAGCTCACCGGGAGCCGTAGCTCTCTCTCTTCTCCCAAAAGGCAATCTATGAGCTTTCCCAAATATGCATGCTTCGCATTTTACTTTATCGTCTGGTAACGTTATTCCATATTCCCGCTTCACCAAGGCCTTCACGTGATTCTTGTCTTGATGGGCAAAGCGTTCATGATAAAGTTGCATCATATTGGTGCCCGTAATCGCGTTCACTTCAATTGAGTTAGACTTTCTTGAAGGAGTGATCGTCTTCATTTGTAGTTTATAGAGTCCTCCTCTCGGTTCTCTCTTCCCTACAACTTTGGTAACTCCATCAACGTCTAGCTGACAACTTGTAGCGGTAGAAGTGAATAAGCTGTTCCGCGTGTTGTCTTGTGCTACTAGAGTCGAGAATAGATTTTTCGTCAACGATGGTACAAGCCAGACATCTTGAAGTAGTATGATTTCTTTCCTGTTGCCTATCATTGATTCTACCATGACATTGCCTTTCCCTATCGCTGGAATGGTTGTGCCGTCTGCCGTCCTCACAGATTGGTCTTCAGAATCAAATGGCTCGAAATCTTGAAATACATCTCTTCTCACTGATATATGCGTAGTTGCTCCGTTGTCAACATACCAGTTTTCTCTGTCTTGATCTGTTCCCTTTGAGCACGCATTAACCATCATGAATGTTATGCTTTGTACTTGCTTCGACGAATGGGTAGGTGCTGAACTGCTTGGCTTTGGTGGTCGACCATCTTTTATCCATTTCTTGCAGTTCCTTACTCTATGTCCCATTTGTGAACAATAGTTGCACTTCACCTTCGAATCTTTCTTATTTTTCGACTCATGGACTTCTTGAACTACTAAAGTCTCTTCTCTACTAGTAGTCCCTTCCTTGTCCTGTAGACTTTTCTCATAAGAGCATAGTTGAGTGGTCAGGTTGTCAACAGTTCTATCAGTTTTGTTCAAAAGTAACCAACTGGATTTGAACGCGAAGAATCTGTCTTCAAGAGATTCTAATATCTTGCATATGAGCAACAGATCTGGGAGCTGGCTCGTTCCATCTTTCTTGGTGATCTCAACGTTTAGATCGTTCCATATGTTCTTCAATTTCGACATGTGTGTGGAAACGTCGTCGGATAAGTTTCGTTTGAAATTGAAAAAATCCATGCACAGATGGTACGCCCTATCTTCTGTCTGCCCGTCAAATAAGCGATGTAGCTCTTGCCAGACTTCTAATGCTGTCTCAAATCTCATTACTTTCTGCAACGTTTCATCCGTCATATTCGTCGTCAGAATGAGTAGAGCGCTGCAATTCGCCTTCGTGAATCTGGCTGAAGCCTGATTATAACTTGCGACAGCTGCGTCACCTGCTCCTTCCTGAAGGGCTACTGGCCTCATCAACCTGCCTTCCACTACATCTATAGCATCTGCGGTACCGCGAAGCATGATCCAGATTTTGTACTTCCAGGTGGTCCAGTTTGATTTTCCTTCCAGGTTTCCGATCGAGAATTTTGCGTTAAAATTTTCCATGGTGGGGCCGAATAACCTATTAAATTTTGCAGTGTTTTTACGATATTTTAACGAATATTTGTATTAACTATGTTGACACTATTTTTTCACCTTGACAACTCAGTCTGACACTTTTTAATTTTGAACGTCTGTTTAAAGAGCTTGCAGATACAAGAAGGTTTTATGCTTGTCATATTCCATGCAAACTCAACAGAATCAATTCCCATACGAGGTATTTAGATGCCCGAGCGCAGCGAGGGCGGATATAGTCCGAGTAGGAATTGATAACTTCCACCCGCGTTAAACACTCTACTTTTCATTTCGAATTCAAGGAATGTAAACAAAAAAATATCAATTTTACAAAAATTCAAACATGCAAAAACGCAATAATACCTACAAAAAAAATCTAAATTGTCAACAATACAACCAAAGAGGTTGGAAGAAAGAGAAACTTTTTCTTTTAAACGTCTTTGAATACTACATCATAGAGTACCTAACCTAAATAACATTACAAAAATAATATACAAATCCTTCCTCTTTATAATACTTTTAGCCGAGTAGGTAATAGTGTTATGTGCTTATTAGTGTCGATGAAAAACAAGATTTTGAATTTCGGAACAGCTTACCAAATTATTACTCTTTTTTTAATTTTAAATATGGAACGCGTACCGCCCCCCCCGCGCGCAGGCTATTTTCTGTTGTTTATACCTACACTCACAAGGCCGCACCTTTTTTTCTTATTCTAATAATCTAATTGATATAAAAAGTTTCGTATCCCTACTAAGTACCCAAAGAGGTTGGCAGAAAGTCATTCTCTTTCCTAGAGAAACTTTTTCTTTAAACGTCATTGCCAAATATAGTACTATTTTTTTTAATTTATTTCCGCCCTAAGGCCGGAAGCAATTACTATGAGTCTTTCCCGACCGAGGGCGGGAATCACAGCCCTGAATCTCTCTGTGGTGGGAATCATCGCTTCCGACCCGGTACTCAGATCAAACATACACTACTTTCCGAGTATGAGATATGAAAAAATCATTACGCCATGCAGCCTCGTCATTAGTTAATGATATCCTTGAGTTATCCTTGAATGGATCTGCTTCAGAGTCCATGCACAAGAATAATAGCACTTTTACTGAAGACTTTATTGTAACTTCTTATGGCAATCCAAAAATGTCCATATCTCACATTTTATCGAATTTCCCACTCACTGCACACTTTCACGGATACTTGCCACTTAATAAACTATCACTATTAAGATGAGTCAAAACCCGAAATACCTACACAGCAAAATGAAAATTATACAAAAAACATGACGTCCCTCTTCGGATTCCCGCCAAAAAGTTTAAAGTCAAGTTTATCTCCATTTTCAGATTATTTTAGTAACTATAATTATTATTGTAATGAATCAAGTACAAAAATGAGAAGCAAATAAAAGTAAACGGGACATTTCGAAACGGGATATTTTGGGAAAGGGATATTTCGCTCAAATTAATAATTATTTTGAGAATCGAACGTGTACGTAGGTATTCTGTGAAAAAAAGTATGCTTTATTTACTTACGGTCGGTGTTAGATTCATAAAAATCGGTAATAGCTTCAAAGCGTTTCGGGTGGGTCGGTGATAGAAACAATTGACTTCAACAATCCTTTGATTATTTTTTCAATGAAAACATGATATTTATAAACAAGTGAAAATATAAATATAAAATATACAATCTATATTTAAATATAAAATAAAAAAATCTGGTGTGTTTGCAACCACTACCCTTAATTCTAATAATCAATTTCAAAACTTGCTTAAGGGGGTCGGTAATAGTTGCGTTTACCTTACTATATCGACTTTTGATGCAAATTTTATATGTATAATAGTACATTATGGTACAAGTGAGTAAAGTTGGTGATTACCGCTGAGGCGCCATTGAGACCCGAGCCGTAGGCGAGGGTCATAAGAGAGCCGAGGACGGTAATCATCAATACACACGTGTATCATACGACGTTTTTCAACACACTTGTGAATAAATAATACTAAAAAATCATTTTAAAATAATCATTCGCAATGGCGGGGAAAATTAATTGGTTTTCCAATTTTTTATTTATATAATTTGGAAAAGGCAAAAGGATCTAGGCCCATACAGCCTCGTTTTCCTATGCGCTCGCATCTTACAATGGCGATCGGCCATGGACTAAAAAAATTAGGTTTCTTTTTCTTTGGTTTGTCGTGGATAGCGTTTTAGCCACGTACAAAATGGGGTATTTAAAGTTTTTACAGAGAAAACCAAAGTTATATTTGAGTGAAAGTTTTGTTTATTAAACACGTACAAGTTGAAATGATCTATTTAAATACGAAGTTGCATGAAATGAGCAAGCCATATTTGTGTATTAATTTATTAGTACGATTGAATACGATCTTTTTTGTATCGAAACTTTTTTAAGAACAAAGCAACTCTAGCAACAAAATTGAAAAAAAAAATCTATAACTCACTAGTGAATAATAGCAAACAAAAAGTCTCAGTTTGATTATAGGTGTCATTATGTGCCTAATTGCAGTGAAATTAGAGCCACTTTATGAGCAAGTGTGTTGAAAAGAAAATTTAAACTTCTATCGTTTATAATAATAATCATCATTTATTTCAGGTCCAATGTCCCATACATTAAAGTGTAGGTTCATACCTACAATTTAAACTCATGTTTAGAAAAAGTCATTTCACAATATTATGGTTAAGACTTTAAGAGTAGAGTTATAGAATGAATAAGCAAGATATATTTAGATTTTTATTTTATTCCAAGCCATGAAAAGCTTACCAAATCGAAACAAGGTTATTTTCGGTATACCTTAAATCTTAAGATCAAATTCAGTACATATTTATGTTCCATTATGACGCAGTATTGTTGAAGATCCTCTGCAAGCAACTGTAATGTACGTACCTATATAGATATTAGTAAAATATAATTACTTAAGGTACACAAAAAATAACCATGACGTGTTTCTGTTAAGGTAGATAATGTTCATGTTTCAATTGCGCAATATGATGCCTCCCCCGGGACGCCGGACCAGTTTCTTCACAAAAACGATCGGGCGGCGCAACCTCCTAGTCCGCATAGCTTCGACACCAGGCGAAATGGCAAAAAATGCCATTAAAAATACGACAAACCACTGAAACATATCACCCAATCAATATTTAGAAATACAACAATCCAATTATTGCTAGTCTAAGGTATATTACTTTGAATATCACAATATACTGTAGTGTGTTGTATAGTCGCTAAGTTAAGGCGTAAGGACATACTCGTATCGATAAACCAATTATTATTATTATTATTAACTATCAGGATTGATCGGCCGGTGGCATTTTATTTATTTATTTACTAGTAAAAGTAACCAGGTGCTTAAAATTATATTACTGATTAGTACGATAATGTTGCCACATATAATGAGAAGTGGTATCGTTTTGGACTTCTAGGTAATAATTATTATAACTGAAAGTTAGAATTCCCTATGGGAATAAGATAAATGTGATCCAAGCAGGTCATTCGTAAAGTTCATCGACTGCTGGCTGATTTACATGAATCCAGTTGCCCTGAATAATTTTGGACCAATGTAAAATAGTAGATTGTTATACAAGGGTCGGAAGGAATCAATTCCCATACGAGGTATTTAGACGCCCGAGCGTAGCGAGGGCGAATATACCTAGTCCGAGTAGGAATTGATAACTTCCACCCGCGTTAAACACTCTACTTTTCATTTCGAATTCAAGGAAAGTAAACAAAAAAAATTAAAATTTTACAAAAATTCAAACATGCAAAAACGCAATTATACCTACGAAAAAAAACAAAATTGTCAAAAATACAACCAAAGAGGTTGGAAAAAAGAGAAACTTTTTTTAAACGTCTTTGAATACTACATATAGAGTACCTAACCTAAATAACATCACAAAAATAATATAAGTAAAAATCCTTCCTCTTTATAATAATATGTACAAAAGTACATATTCTTCTTTTACCTAAATTCTAAACAAACATTCTAAACCTTCTGTGCTTATTAGTGTCGATGAAAAACAAGATTTTGAATTTCGGAACAGCTTACCAAATTATTACTCTTATTTAAATTTTCAAATATGGAACGCGTACCGCCCCGCTATTTTCTGTTGTTTGTACCTACACTCACAAGGCCGCACCTTTTTTTTCTTATTCTAATTGATGTAAAAAGTTTCGTATCCCTACTAAGCGCCCAAAGAGGTTGGAAGAAACTCATTCTCTTTCCTAGAGAAACTTTTTCTTTAAACGTCTTTGCCAAATGTAGTACTATTTTTTTTTTATTTATTCCCGCCCTAAGGCCGGAAGCAATTACTATGAGTCTTTCCCGACCGAGGGCGGGAATCACAGCCCTGAATCTCTCTGTGGTGGGAATCATCGCTTCCGACCCGGTACTCAGATCAAACATACACTACTTTCCGAGTATGAGATATGAAAACTTCATTCCGTACTGGACTGGATTGAAAAGTTTTTACCTTGATCCAATAGAGATCCTGTTTCAGTTTAATTTAAATGAAATGAAAAAAAATCAAAATCAGCCCTTCAGTAATTTTTAACAAAAATACTAAAGTTGAAAAATTACTTACTGTTCTGAATAGCATTTTGCCGTTTTACAATTTAAGTCAGACCATTCCTAACACTGTTGATATACCTTCGATTAGACATTACAATCAGTCGCGTCTCGCTGGCTTTCCAATACAGATTAATTAGTGATATTTCATTGGTGTTATTAGCTGATAACATGTGTTTATTACTTTTTTTACAGCTAATGAAAACAGATTGTGTTAATTAAAAAAGAACTTCTATTAAGGTAATTGTGTACCAAGGGAGGCTGTCGCCGAATTAATGATGCGTGTAGAAGCAAATACCAGGCAAATATTTTAGTATAACTTTTTTAATACCTACTTACTTTTTAATACGTCGGAATGTTATAACAACTTGCAACATAATAAACGCAAGTATTCATTTATTCTGAATTAATAGTAGACCCAACTAATAATATAAAGGCTTTGTGGTCAAATGAGCCCACAGACCACTCAGCCCGCGGGCTAAGTTGACCCCTAAATTCGAAGCCTCTTCGAGTCTCTCTGTCTCACGTGATTAATGGTCTGTGCTCTGTCTCGAACGTTTGTTACTTTTTTTTAGGCTAAGCCGGTGGACCGGTCTTGATAAAATTTAGCAGACTGATACTTTATAGTTTACATCTTGAGGAGGGACTACTTTTTTCCCGTAAAAACATACCAAGGGGACGCTCTAACCTAAAGTTCAAGCGGACAGAGTCACAGGTACGAGTAGGTTATAATTTCACCAGGTCACAGGTTTTCACAAGTTCCACCCATAATGAGTACAAACTATTCTTACCTTTGGCAGAATCAAACCAGCTCCTTCCACTTGACTCTATCCAGCACTTACCAATTTGTATTGTCGACCATCACTCACAGACGGCTTACAACTTTTAAGTCTCCGGAGAGATGTAGGCTTTGTAAGCGGCTTGTACCGACTCTACAATGGGTAGTGATCAGAAAAACTTTTTACATTGGTGTCGCTGTCACATATACGAGTAGAACCTCACGCCATAGAAATTGAGCTCATCCTTACATCCTGGACACCTAGCATGTCACAAAAATGTTGGCTTGGCGATGTTTTATATCGTGCAACATTTAAATTGTAAAATTAGATTTCTTGAGGTTTTCCCTTTAGGCTATGACATAGCGTAATCTCAAAGGTTGTAATGCCACATGCGTCGGTGACCCCACTGCACTGGTGTTGCAGATCTCTATTGGAAACATGACCATTTACCATCAGATGGCTCGTCTGCTAAGGTACTTGCCACTCTTATAATTTATAAAAATATCAAATAAGACATATGTAATTAAACTAAAAAATATATAACTATTATAACGCATGGAATTTGAAATTCAAATGCATCGATGTTGAAATAAATAATCATTGTAATGAAAATATATAAGTTTATGCTTAACAATTTATTTTTGTATAAATGGAAAACTAGTTTCGGTATCTGGGGGTTTGCGGTAATTAGTTACGTTGTATATCTGTGTGTTGAACAAACATATCAAATTAAGATGGGAAGATCAGCGTTTTTCTTTTGAGATACGCCCACGGGGGATCGAAATAAAAAGAGGTTTATTACTCTCAATACATTCAAATTTGTTCGGTGTCAATGTACGCTGAAAGTGCTGAAATCCAAATTATTGTGTCAAGGAGGTCACGTAAACGTACCTTTTATACAATCGGAATTCTGATAAGTCAAGGGGCGTCAGAAACCCCTAAGGGAATAGCTGTCAATGTGTTATAAAAAATAAAATAAATGATCTTATCCCTATGGGCGTAGACAAAGGTACTTATATCATTTCAGGAAATACCCACATTTCACTTTGGACCCCATAACGTGATAGGTTGTGAGCCCATGTATAATAATAAAGACAATATCACTGTGGTACTAATAGTCATGATGTCAAAGTACCCCAAAGGACGGTCAACAGTCTTTGTAAGACAAAGTCGATATATATTCAATTATAGTCCTATTTTCTTGCATAATAACTGAGTAGGATGACTACAATATATGTTATTTTTTGGTAACAAGTCGAATTATGTGACATTATAAGAATTTTAAATAACATTCCATTGTCACTAAATAAATAATAAAAGAATGTTAATTAGCCTTACATTTTGTAAGTCATATTTATTACATATTTCAAAATGAGGTGAAATAAAATTATATGGAAATGCTTTCGTTTCGGGCTAAAATTCCGCCAAATCTGAATAACAATAGAGGATATTATCTACTGTACAGTCGCTAATAAAAAAGGTGTTTAAGGTGTTTAATTTAAATGTATGTTCGTAGATATACCAATAACCGCTTGAATTTATTTTAATTTAGAAATCATATATAAAATTAATTATTTGGATTCAAAGTGCAAAGATATATTAACGTTTTAGATTTTTTAAAATTCTGCTACTCACTTTCAATAGGTACCTATTAATAAATTGATTTTAAACTATAATTGCTTACTAATTTCTTACAGCAGTCCATACCCCGGGACATATTTAAACATGTTCATAAATTTACAAAACTTAAAAACCGAACAGCATGTTATATTAATGCACGAAAATCCTATAACGTCCTTAGTTGAAGACCAATCTAGTGACATCTCGCACTTCACCTACAAGCTGCGCCAAATGTACCTATACCTATAGACTTACATACTTACTCACATATACCCGAAACATTATCCTCCTTCTGGTGCAGTAGGGTAATTATTAATTATTCACACAATATGTTTTACAGCGCCAGCGCTCACGGTAACGGTTTGTTATTCCAAGCGGGCGTCGCAAGGCTGTTTCTTCATACCTCTTGTGATGCTAAACGTAAACGTATAAAATGGGCCGAAATTTACAGCAAAGTACCACACAGACGTTAGCTGTCGCTCCACTTTGTCCTCTTTGAAATTTACCCATCCTCAACAAACACAATGTACAAACTGGTGAGTTTATAACAAGTGAAAAGTGATAAGTTCAGTGAAATCTTACATATATTCGGTTTTTTTGGAGTTTTATTGAAACAGAGCAATAAAAAAATCATCTGTGTACCTATTATTATTGGACGTGCACTAACTGGAGAAAACAAATGAGATTCAATATTTCAGAAATTTGAATTTTAAATAATTATTGTTCTACGACCGCTACGGAAATGTTTTAGATGACGAAAAGCGGCGTATTGATCGCCATTTTAACTAGAAAAATACATCCCTGATCAATAATATAATAAAAAATATGCTAATTTTGTTTAAATTTTTTTCAGTGCATCTTCGCTTGCTTACTGGCCTTCGCCGCAGCTGCACCTAAGCCCGACCCACAGGTTGCTCTACTATACCCGGGCTACGGTGCGGGCTACTCGGCTGTAGGGGCTGCTTACACAGCGCCCTCGGCTTACGCGGCTTACACGGCGCCCTCGGCGTATGCGGCGTACACGGCGCCCTCGGCGTACGCCGCTTACAGCGCATACCCCTACGCACAGCCGCTCGCAGCTTACACCGCAGGCTACGGTTACGGCTCACCGTACTACTTCCGCCGTTAAGTTTTAAGTGAACCAAAGATTTAATGACATAAAAGTTAATAAATTTATTTAAACCAATATTTACTATTAATAGCTAACTTTTTTCTTTATCTTGTTATCATTTTTTATTTAATACAACGATTAACAGAATAAGCGCAATTCCTCATACACCCTAATAAGTATATTAATATAAAAAATATACGATGCCTTCGTACTTTAGTTGTGCCTCACCAATTTTCTTAAATAAAGAGCAATATTAAATTCAGCTGTGCTAATTAATTTTTCAGAAAAAATTAACACATTTTAAAATAGCTGAAATCGATTAAGTAGTCGATACTAAAGGAACTAATTGCAGGAATTGCGCTTAATATTCTTTTACATAGTGTATATACGAGTATGAGACGGTTCTCGCAAGAACATAGATCTTAGAAGTGGTTTCACTGCGGGAGTAATAATACCAACTTTCCATCAATAACCAACTTCTTTCATTCAAAATGCATAATAATATAACAAAATAAGTAGCCCAGCTTTCTAATTATTACAACGTCTCACCACTCACTCCTAGGTTGAGCAGAGAATTAGTTTTAATTTCTTACTCACATCCACCACCCACCCTTAGAGAGATATTTGCAAGATTAGCACAAGAAGGAGAAATTAAAACCAAGGATTTTTTCTTTAATTGTTGTATAATTAATTACTACGAAGCTTGTTAGGTTTTGGGTCTATCCCAGCATGCCTCCTTGTGGCCCTATTCCAAACATACCGAGACCAGGTCTTGTGTACCCCATTCCTAGACCAGGCGTACCTCCAAGACCACCGTACCCTCCCATGAGGCCCATATTCCCCAAGCTGCCGTAGCCACCGAATCCACCATATCCACTCATCAGGGTGCCTCCTAAAGGCCGATATTGCGGCTTACTGTAAACTTGCGAAGTCACGAGAAGAATGAAAAGGGGTACCTGGAGAAGAAGCTGGTATTTTAATATAGTCAACCTTAATTACGCTAGGTTTTGGTACGCTTAAAGAGCAGTGATAGCCCGGACGGTTAAAGAGTCGGCCGAAAATCAGTGAGGCTTGGGTTCGAATCCTGGCATGTACCAATGAGTTTTAAAAAAAAAACTTTCGTACATATTTATCACTAGCTCGATGATGAAGGAAAACATCGTGAGGAAACCCGCAGGTCTCAGAATTAATTCTGAGACATGTGTAAACAGACCCGGTCCGGCGATGGGCTCACCACCTATCACGTTTAGGGGTCCAATGTATCTCGTGAAATGTGGGTATATATTCAGTACTGGAATACCTCTGCCTACCCCCTCGGGGATAAAAAAGGCGTGAGATTATATTATTATTATATATTATTGGTACGCTTTTTTCAAAGTACTTTAATGAACATTTTGCATTATGTTCAAGAAAATGGTTTTGTAGCCTGCAGTCGCGAGTCTGCGAGTTTCCTTAACGATAAGATATCAACTTTTTATCCCCGAAAATCACTATACTGTTAGTTTTACCGAAGTAGTTAGGTTTATCGTCAAACACTCTATTACAAATATTATATTCAAACGTTGCTTATTTCATATTACTTATAGGATTTAGAAGTCAATTTTTTAGCAATAATTGAAATTGTGATGAACATACACTTTTCTAATCGAGTAATGTGCAAGATTTTCTACGCCTAAAACTTATTTTATTGAACTACGTTCCGAATATTTTTATGCGAAACGCATGCACAGTAAACATATTTAGCTTATATATTTACTGTGTACTTATGTATTTACAGGATGGACAACAAGGTTCATGTACAATGGCATGAGTAGACCACCCAAGTAAAGCATAGGCTAATAATATAAATCAATACTTTCTTCAATCAATATTATACATTAATCACATCGGCTGTGACAAATAACTAACCTAATATGAATAATAACTATTATTTCCATAGTATTAAACGATATTGTTCCCTCACCAAAGCGATCATGTTGATGAAAAGGATGGACGTTGGTCGTAATACGTCCAGGATATGGATTTGAATCTCTAAAACTGTTTGGAGATTATGAAACCCCAGTTTATATACGTACGTATAATTAATTTTATGTCCAAAACGTTTCGTTACGAATTAGTTTCGCCTTCATAATCAAATTAATCATTGCTAATCGATGATGACAAATGTCGAATGTCTAATATACCTATCGGTATATTCCCTTCTGAACAAGAATAATTGCATGGGGAAAAATTATATATTTTTCCCTACGACTAGTTTCTGTAGTCGTTTCGAGTGTGACAGGTGAGGCGATCCATCAGAATGACTGTAAAAAATGATATATAATTTTTCAACCGAAAAATCCACCATTCTAAACAGATTTTTTTTGTAGACAACCCCTGTGATACCTAGTAGCACGTGTTTCTTTTTCTTGTTGTTAACAATTGACTGGCCTGTTGGTCAGTTGGTAGTAATCCTGCCTTCTGAGTCGGAGGTCGCGGGTTCGATCCCCGCTCGGGGCCAACATTTGTGTGCATGAACATGTATGTTGACTTCGTGTCTGGTCGTTTAATATTTATTTAAGTATATTTATCAGTTGTTTAGTACCCATAGTACAGGCTCTGCCTAGTTTGGGACTAAATAACCGTGTGTGAATTGTGTACAACAAAAAAAAAACTTTAAGAGGTAGATGGGAATACTTCATCGTGTAAATATAAATAATTAAGTATATTTCTTTACCCTCCTAGTTCGATTAAAACCAGCAGGTTATTAGCAAAAAAAACTACGTACATAATCAGTCCCGCACGTTCGCTCTCTCTCTCTCTTCCTACAGTACTAAATAACAGTTCCTTATTATTTAATAGTACAATATAATCTATTATATAAAAATATCGTGTCACAGTGTTTGTGGTTGAACTCCTCCAAAACGTCTCGACTGATTTGAATGATTTTTTTTTATATTGGTTAGGTAATAGTCGTAAAGTATGTTTCATTCTCCTTCCCCTCCTCACAATTATATGGCAGAACAACATTTGCCGGGTCAGCTAGTATATACTTACTTATATTTTTCTAATTACCTAAATGGAAAATCCAAACACAAAGTTGAAGCGATCTTATCTGCTGTGGCAGTAAGCAGTAATATTTCTAGTTATACTCGTACCGCAATCGGAAAACTCTTCGGCTGATATTATGTTTTGATATGATTGAACTTTTTACACAGTCGGTTAACTATAAGTCGATCATCATTATCATCGCATTCTAAACTAAACTAAAGTGTACCTAATCAAAGAGGTAAAGTTGGTTTTATATTTGTAGGAAGCAATCACCTGAACTATTTTTGTTTTCAATGAGCCCAGCTCTTCCTGAAAGACATGGTTAGGAATTTTCTTTTGACAGGATGAAACCACGGAGTGTAGGTAGTACAAGACAATACAATAACTCTTTATTGTATCCCAGAACAAAAGAAATATACATGGTCATTTTAAATCAAGTACAAATATTTAAATGGTAGATCAAAAAATTAACTAGAAACTATTTTCGGCATATTTTTTTATTTTAGATACTCTAGATAACATCGATTATTACAAAAATTTAAAAACAACCTAACACTCTGTACATATATATACCTAATAGTTAGGGAGGCGAGGTAGCTAAATGGCGTAATTCAACGGCGCCGTCGAGACCTATCAAAATCGAAAGTTAAAATTATTTCGAAAAGAAAAGCTCCTATGGTAAAAACCATTTTAGCGGTGGGTTTGGCGTGTACGGTTTTTCAAAAATGTTAAAAAAAACAGTTACTTGGGCATTCTCGAGCGCGTCAGATATTCATACTACGTATGCCCCAAGTGCCTCTGATAACAACAGTATACTAATCTGCCGGTTTGCGTGGTGGAGGTAGGCATAAAAAGTAGTCAAAAATGCAAAAAAAAAAATACTCGAGCGCGTCAGATTTTCGGAAGGGGTGTTAAGTAGGCCCCAAGGAAGCTCCCTTTAAAAAAACTGACGATTTGGGCGTGACGATAAGTTACGATGAGTGTTTGAAAATGCAAAAAAAAATAGTTCTTTTGCAATACTCGAGCGCGTCAGATTTTCATAGGGGAGGTTTATCTCGGTATCCTGAAAGCATATTTTCTTAATCTGACAAAAATGTTGGTGGGTTCTCTTAATCTGACCGAAAAAGGTTTTTTGGTTTATTTTTTTCCTTTCTTTCTCCTTGATAAAACGGGGAATTATATATAGCCCCTGTAGTGTGGCGAGACCCGCTGCGGGGTTCTGTCAAATATCAATCAAGTGTGGCAAACCCCGCTGCGGGGTGCTGCTTACCCGCTCATATTTCGCGCCCATACACACTGGGAGACTGTTTTTATCTCTGTTTCACTAATTAAAACGTGTTAAGCGAGAAGGGAGACAGCTAGCAAGCCGTCGTTTATGTACTTTGTAGAGGAAAACACCCACTTGAGGCTGTTTTAAAGATAGGCACCATTTTTGTTCTACTGTTAAATCTTTGATTGTGTAAAATATTTGTATGAGAGTTATAGATATTGTGTTTTTTATTTGTAAATAGTATTATAACCCCTCTAGTGTGGCGAGCCCCGCTGCGGGGTTCTGTCAAATATGGTTTTCATGAAAACGGTCACTAAGCTCTAAAGTGGTTTGTTTAAAAAATATAGTCCAAAACCTATTTTACATTTAGGTACCCCGGTTATACCACCTGTACAACTTTATTACTACACAAATATTACATAAGTACTTATTTCTTGGTAGCAAACTTAATTATAAAAACGTTTAGTTCGATAAAAGGGCTTCTGCTGGACCAAGGGATAATAAAATGCAGTTTTAGTGGAGTTTGGGCCCCTAAAAACCCTTGACTGTGGCGAACCCCTCTGCGGGTTCCACACTCAATGCAAATCGGCCATTTTGACTCCCACACTTGAGGGGATATATTAAGGTGTACCGAAAATTCCCTTCTACCGCTTTTTTCCCCACCATCAATGTTGCGAAATAAAGGAAAAATACTGGTAGGACGGCATATTTCCGCGAAGCGCTCAGTCTGTATTACATGTTTATGGCAAATTCCTCTTTTTTGCTTCAATTCTTCACTTCGTTTTGCTTACGAGTTACGGTACGTCCAAAAAACAATTTGAGGATCAACAGGCTATTGAATAATATACATACATGGAACTGTACATGTTAATAATACTTTTGTATACAGATACGCGTAACTTTTTCCGAGTCCACGAAAATTGTCGAGAAGCTTTAGAAAAAAGAGAAGAAAAAAAAAAAAAAAATTTTTAAAAGAGAGCAGTGATAGCCCGGACGGTTAAAGAGCCGGCCGAAAATCAGTGAGGCTCGGGTTCGAATCCTGGCATGTACCAATGAGTTTTTCAAAACTTACGTACATATTTATCACGAGCTCGACGGTGAAGGAAAAACATCGTGAGGAAACCCGCAGATCTCAGAATTAATTCTGAGGCATGTGTAAATAGACCCGGTCCGGCGATGGGCTCACCACCTATCACGTTTAGGGGTCCAATGTATCTCGTGAAATGTGGGTATATCCAGTAATGGAATACCTCTGCCTACCCCCTCGGGGATGAAAGGCGTGAGATTATATTATTATTATTATTAAGCTTTAGAAAAAAAAAATTGAGATAAGTATAATAAAAGTTCAATAATTTAATCATCGTTATTTCATATCAATTTATTTTAAAAACCTCAGTTTTCGAGATATACTCAAAAAACCGGGAGTTTGAGTTTTTATGATGCTTCAAGTCAAAAAGTTTTAACTTTGGACAAAAATGTAAAGAGACATTTTTTGTCTAAAATAAAATTACCTTTTTTGTTTATTTAAACTTTTTTTGTGTAAAATGTATCATTCGCGACTTATATGAAGCAACGCGTTTTTCGGAAGACGAAATGGCTCCTCCACACTTCCGGTCATGCGGAAACCGGCAGATTTTGTATTTTTAGTAAGTTTTAGATTATATTCTTCAAAATAAAAAATAAAAAAATCGCGCTCGAGAATGCCGGATTAACGTTTTTTTTTTACAAGTTCGCGACCCTTAACTTGGCGGCGTCAAGGACTTATCGTCAGATTAGTTAAATTTAGTCTTAAAACACTAAAATCAACCCCCAATATCTTAATCTGACGCGCTTGAGTATTTCAGACTATCGATTTTTTTTTACTAATCTGATCGTCTATCCTAGGCGCGCGTCACTACTTATAGAGCTAAATACTTTACAAAGTTGTTCTATTAGGTCTAAGGTATCTCTCATATCTTAAACTGCCACGCTCGAGTATTACCGAAAATTCCCCTATTCGCCTCCCTAACTATAATAAATACGCGCACACTACCCAATCAAAAATTGCTCGAAAATAAATAAATAAATATAAAGACAAAATAAGACGACAAAAGTGGCGTTTTAGTGCGGTAGCGATGATTTATCCAAAGCATGATTACCAAATAATATTATTTTTTATTCTATTTCTCTCACATATTTGCACTTGATTAAAAATTACCTTATATAAATTAAATAGAATCCAGCGGGCAGTATTATCGATTTTAGCGATCTCTTGCAGAATGAAGGAGCTTGGGAAGAAGGAGACTGAGAAATTAGTATTAATCATTAATATAATGGGAATGGTACTTTTAAGATACTCGAATCGTCATTACAAGTCTAAAGCGACATGAAAGAAATAAAAATATATTTAGGTAGTATTCGACCCCTCTTTTATTATTCGGATACCTTTTATCATGAAACACTCCAAAAATACTAATGACATTAAACATCTATTAGAACATTTAGCCGTTACCGATTAAGAGATAGTCTTTTCCCCATTAACAATGCTGGGCCTAATCGTAATTCAAAGTACGCGGTAACCCGACCGACTATCCTCAAGTTGCGTGTATCGGCCTTCGTACTTTAGTATAAAGATTGCCACCGACATCAATTGAACATCATTCAGCTCAGCAGCAGCTCTGTGACGACAAACAACAATCAAAATGTTCAAACTGGTGAGTAGTCTAAGAATCTAGTATCCATATCATTTATCAACTAAGTAATTCAATAAGCAATAGATAAACTGTTCTCCTATCACATCCAGTAACAGTAATTTGTCTAATACCTGTGTTAATAGGTAATACCATATAAAATATCTTCTGTAGCCCTACCACCTAAGTTTCAATACAGGATATGTAATTTGAAAATTTGAAATCTTTACATAAAACCAAAAAAACTGTTGATCTCTATTCTCTAAGCGCGGATGGCGTCATTTTAGGTCTCAACGTCAAATTCACAAACAAATGCTATATAACGCTGTCATATATTCGAAGATTGTCTTATATGGTAGAACCTCTGACTATTACCTATCTAAACTCTTTGTCACGAAATAGTTTTGTGTGCCCTTTTAAGGTTTAAAGCAAGACTGTACAAAATTTATTGTTAACGTCACTTATAACAATCTATCTCTATACCTATATATGTTTCTCCCTATATAGGTTTGTGCTGTAACTATTCATATATTTGTTTCCAGGTTATCTTCGCCTGCCTCCTGGCTTTCGCGGCCGCAAAACCCAGTGTCGTGCCGGTGGCATACACCGCCCCATTCGCTGCAGCGTACACTGCACCAGTAGCGGCTGCGTACACTGCTCCGCTAGCATACTCAGCATACACCGCTCCGGTCGCTGCCTATTCAGCTTACACCTACTCATCACCCTACGCTTACTACCTTCGCTGAAAACTTATCAATGGATATTTGAGTTCAAACAAGATATGCCTGAACACCACCAATAAAATCTAATTATTTACTGCATTCGTTGCTTTTAATTTGCTCCCAGATAATACCCACTGACTCACTTGGCATTTTAAATATTATTTAATATATGCAAATGTAGGTAATATTAAACGCTAATGTTGGATAATTCATGCAAAATTTTACTTTTTTTTGCAAATGAAGACTTGTTATTTTCTTTGCGCATCTGCTTGGATTGATAATATACAACATAATATTATACTAACACAATTAAGTTAAATTCAGCATCCGATCGGCCATTTTAAAATATGCCTATAATCTAAAAAAAACTTCCTAAGTAAAATATAAAAGGTGTTTATCGAAATTACAATGCCGTTTGAACGTCACAAGGATTTAGAACGACGACTGACCTATTTAATGTATGGCTGCGGTATCAAAGTATCAAGGCGCTTTCTGTTTTTCTAGGGCACTCCAGAAATTATTAAATTTCCGGTATTGAATCCTTCTAAATCTAATAAAATATCCATTAACTAAATCGAGTACAATTTTACCCTATAACATCTAGCTACTCCAGCTTTTCTTTACAAATATAAAATATGATACATAATTTTCTATCCAGTCAATGAAATCTCTAGAAAGCAGCTTGTACTTCGATATACTTTTTGTATTAGGTACATAAATGAATATAACAAGTTATTTGTTATCTAACTTATAAGCTTCAATTAACTGTCAATAAATCATACGGCATAAAGTAATGTAGTTTCCAATATAGCGCTAAGCTGGTTATTTTCCCTCATTTATCGGCACCGTCATATAAAAATAATGTTATAGGCAATATTATACCGATCACTGTCACAAAATGCAGATGCAGATGCTTTAAACTGGTCCATACATTAAATCAGTAGTCTGAGCTCACACTTTCCTGTGTCTTGCAACTGTCCGTGACCTTTAACGATAACAATTTTACAACTTTTATAATAAATATGCAAAAAAGGTACAAGAAACTGATAATTACATTTTTTTAGAAAATACATATAATCGCGTATAAAAAATGACGGATTTATGTTTACAAAACGAATTTAAAAAAACAGTCTATTGGAAATCATGAGTCGAAAAGCTATTCGAAAAAATGTTAACTTAATAACCTGATTTTTTATTCAACCTGTTGGATGTGCAAATCGCCAAGAAGATGATGATGATGCAATGTTAAGGTGACATCACATCTGGCGCAGACTCAACGGCATGCCTAAAAGGATTATCGCGGCAAACATAAAGCTAATGTAAAATTTGAATAATATGAAAACAAAAGTGTGAAAAGTTATTCCTTTTGGAAATGAGGCTTCATAAAAATTCTTACATATTATTTAACAGACGGACGCGTCAAAACTATTATTGTATGTTTCAGTTTGGATTTTCCAGTTCATTCTAATTTGCATATTTTAGCAAGAGAACATGACTAAATATTATTACAACAGAAAAATATTCGTTTATATAGATCACTTCTAGGTCGTTTGATCTTGCACATGGTTAGGTTGGCTATTGTAAAAATCGATTTTCAGACTAAGACTAAAATGTTATCGTTTTAATAATTTTATAGAATTGCTTAATGCCAATGGTTGATTCCTTTATATGAACATGGTTCTTATTTACACTAAATTGTCAACCTCCCGAGGACAGTCTCGCCAACGTCATTGAAATAACTTATCACTATCTATCACTTCATGATTTGGTTAGGTTAGGTTAGACTATTTCATGAAATAAGGAATTTTCAATGACATTCTTAAAATTGAACTAGATGGCGCTGATCAACATTGGGAATTAGAAATTGGCAACACTGATGTATCGCTTTACGTGACACATCCGTCCGTCATGTCATGTACCGTTGTTGTGTTGTGTGTGAGTGAGTGTAACGCGTCAGCAGGCAACGCAATAAAACAGATCTTGTTTTAGGTACCTAAATTCCTAGTGCGTCGAGTCGAGCTTCGGTTCCTCCGTATTTTACACCCATACACTATACATGGTCCACGCATTTTCGCAGATGAAGGAGACTGAGTTTTTGTTTATCGTGGATTCGGATTTTTTGTTGTAACACAAACCACTCGTAAACAATGTACAAACAGAACAATAAATAAAATACAAGGCAATGAGTACGTAACCTTATTTTGATAAAAAGTCAGATTGTTTTTTTTTGTTTGACAAATTCTTGCGACCATAGATTAGGTAAAAAAAAACCCAAGGCTTATCAGCACCATCTATTGACACCTTTGAATACTCAAGTGACAGCTGTCACCGAAAACTTCCCATTGTATATAACCATTTGATGAAATGGTCGACTATTTCATGAAATGTTCAGTTCTATGATCTGGGCACGACATAATTATCTTTTTAAACACTAAATATTGGGGGCTATATTATGATCCGATCAAGAAACACGCACGCCACCACCACGCCGCGTATTTTCAGCTGTATGAGTATGGACCTACATAATTATAGCTCAGTTTTGTTAAACTGTGATAATAGTATGTAGTGAGGCTCTTTATTGACCAATCAACATGTAGAATATGAAGCCGGTCAAGCCGCGTAATCGGGAAACAATATTAGGATTATCTATTGTAAACCAACAGGAGACGTCACGCGCACTAGTTTCTTAGCAAAAAAGTCTGCCAATTTCTGCGCGGGGGACGAGGAAACAAACACAAATAATGTTAAAACTAACGCATTTTTGGACAAAACAATTAAACACTAACTTGAACTAGATGCACACAAATACATTCACCAATCCAAGCACTCCGTGAACTCAAAAAAACTAGTTGTATTTATCAGGTATGCGTGTTGACCGACACGTTTTTTTGGCAGAGGGGAACGCCTGTCAGTGGCGTCTCCGGTTGGTTTTAATACTCAAAGATTGTAACAGATCGCCCGTGCCAGGCTTCTGCTTGATAGGATTTTATAGATATTTTAAGTTAAGCCAAGTTTAAGAATCCTCATCATCGCCTTTGAGGTTTGCGAAAATACTAACTTATGGCGGCATTATTAAGAATTAACGAGGCGTTTCGAAATGCTCGATTGTGGTAAAGATATGGGCAATAACTTAAGGTGAAAAGACAAAGATCTTATTCACCATTAATGCAAATTTTCTGTATCCTCCTGAGAATTTTACACAAACACTATTTTTGTGTTTTGTATTGTAATTATCTTGGACTGAGGTTGATTTCATAGGTGTACTTATCGTCCAGAGAATTTTCTATTTTGTGGCAGTAGAACGTACCGCGAACGTACGAGATAATCCTATACTTAGTTTCTGCAAATCATTGCTTGACAGGTCTAAGCTCACAATGAAATAGTCATATTATGCAAATTTTGCATGTAATAACTGCCCACGAATTAGTCTTCATTTAATTTAATACTCCCGCTCCGTATGTCTCATAAGACTACATATTAAGTAGATATCTGTCAATTCTGTTCTGTATTTATTAACTAGACTAGTTGCCCAGCGGCGTTGCCCACGCGTATCAGTTTATTGCCGTTACCTTTTGAATTTCCAAAAATCCCTTCATAGTGGTTGTCTAAGACATATTTTAAGACACTAGTTAAGGTATTAGGATAGTAAGTAGTACCTACGTATTTCTCTTTTTAACCTGATTTATATTTTTACGTGGGACTGAGATATTTACCTAAAGTAAAAAGTACCCTAAATGTTGACCCAACTACTCGGTTATCGCCATACCTAATTTCAATCCATACAGTAGTTTTTGCGTGATGCATGCACGGACAGACTGTCAGACAGAAATGTCAAAAAAATGTGTTTTAATATTTAAATCGATAACTATTTACACTACCGCAAAGATATTCAAAAAACATTTCATGTACCTACAGACAGACAGGTCTTGTTAGGAACAATTTTATTGTATGTATAGATTTAGCATCGAATCAGGCGACATATCTATTCTAGCTTATTTATGAAATATTAAACTCAACAAAAATCACTTTTTGTTTAGGTTATTGGCAAAATTAAAAAATTGCAAACAAAAACATTAGTCAAGAATCATTACCAATTTTATATAATATAATATATTTTATACCAAACTAGTAGTTTTGCGCGGTTTCACCGGCGTAGTTCCCGTTCCCGTGGTAATACGGGAATAAAATGTAGACTATGTTACTCAGGGATCTTCTAGCTTTCCATTGGAAAAAAGAATTTTTAAAATCGGTCCAGTAGTTTTTGGTTTACTCGTAACAAACATACAAAAATACAAATATTTCCTCTTTATAATATTAGTGTAGATAGATGAATCTTATTATAACCGTACATGACGATTTCTGCATCTTTTTCATGTGCATAGATTTTCTGTCGTGTTGTGTCGCGTGGCGCGTCACTTCCCGTAGGCATTTGTACAAAGACTAGGTACTTAATGACTACCAATTAGTTTGAACAGTAACACAAATCAAGACGTAGCCTTGGTCCAACTCAAAAGAGAAGATCTTGTTCTATAAGACCATGGTCAATGCTAAGGAAACAGTATTTTAATAAACCTGGATTCAATTAACAAGGGCTATGGTTTATGACCGAAATTAAATCCAAAAAACCAGAGCCGTCGTTACAGATTCGTGATAAAAAAATCTTCTTCGTACAAATATGGGAGAGTCCTTTTTTTTTAAGTTTTTGAAATTTATTCTTACCTGAATGCACTATACAAGCAGGGTAATGTTTTTCAAGTGTGTATGTACCTAGGTATGTAAGAATGCGAGCATATTTCTCTGGTTTAGATTGTATAGCTTATACGATTTTACGGATGTTGAAGTTAAGGGTTATTATATTCGTGTTTATCTCCAGAGTATGTAATAGTTTTACTGGATTGCACGAGAAGGTAGGAAACGTTTTAAATCTTTTCTGAGCCTTTTATGTGTTTTTACATGTTAGATGTAATTTAGTTTTATGTAGGTATAACTGGCCTATTTTCTTAGATAGCCTGTACGCCTGTAGCATTATTCCACGATGCTGAACCCAGCCTAAATCAGAGGACCTCTTAATCAGTCGTCCAGTTTAAATCGACACATTGACCTACAGGGATTGCTAACACTGCACTTGTAACCGAGGCACGCGCGTACTGACCTCTGACGCAACTGCAGTGCGCACCATGCACGACCCGCATTCTGAGAGGATCGCTTTACATCAAAGAATGGCAGGAAATTTTAAACTTTTGTTTATAATAAAACTTATATTTTAGCAATGCAATTTGAGTCTTACTTTATTGATTTTTATAATCTACGAAAGCTTGGTATGTGTAAGACACTTATATATAAGAGTAGCTTGCTTTTTCCTCAAATTTTTCCGAGTTCTTTTTTATCTGACCTCCTGTATGGGGTTGACATTTGCACGCGTTAACGTTAGCGCTCAAGTGCTTATGTCAATCCCATACATGTCAATCTATAAAATCTTTCGCTTTCGTTAGCGCTAGCATCTTGGCTAAAGGGGGCATAGCTATTCACTAAGATTTATAGTTGGAGTTACTATTTATAAGGTACTAGCGACCCGCCCGACTTCGCACGGTTGCAATGCTGAAGTAGGTAATAAATACATATAAACATTCTTCTTGAATCACTCTATCTATTAAAAAAACCGCATCTTAATGTAACAATACACAGGGACAGACAGTGGGAAGCGACTTTGTTTTATAGGTACTATGTAGTGATGGAAACCTCATTGTCGATCAAATGAACTTCAATGAATTTGCTTTCTATGCTACTTACTAGACTTATCCAACTCCACCCATAAAATCACAAAATCATTAGTTAATTTAAATCTGCAAGTTTTTTTTTATTTGATTTTTTAAATTGTTTTAATTCATAGGCAATTTAGCCATCACCACTAAACACTACTCGCAATTAAAGATTTATAGCTCTGTTTCAGAGTCTATGCACAAAAATACAATAAGTGACAAAAAGTTTTTCAAAACTTTTTGAAATGTCACTTGGTAATCCACAGTAACACGATAGTGCACTTTTACTAAAGATTGAAGCGGCTTCTTGAGTTAACCCGAAAAAGTTCATCCTATACGCTTTCTGTCGAACTTTCCATTCACTGCACACTATCACGGACATTTGCCACATAACACACTAACATGAAATCTTCGGAATCCCGCCAAAAATAGTACATTATGATATAAGTGCGGTAGGTTGAAAATTATAGCTGAGGCGATATTGCTAGCCCGAGCTGTAGGCGAGGGCTACAAGTAAGCAGAGGCTGTAATTATCAAAGCGCACGTATGTCATACGACGTTTTATAACACATTTGCGAGGAAATAAAATAAAACTCCGACTATGGTAAACGAATAAAAACAATACAGCGTTAAGAAAAAGCGCGCGGCGCGCATCATCATTTTTTTTTAGACAAAGGCACAAAAAACAGCCAGTATTACTATATAATAATGTAAATTAATATTTTTGTGTTTTTGTTACAGATTAATTGGTTGTAATTTACTGTCAAAATTAATTAAATTAAATAATTATGTACATAAATATTTCTTTATTATATTTTATCTCTCAAAGTAAATTTTAATAATAAAATATTGACAACTTTTTTGACATAAAAACTCTTTGCTGAGATTTTTAAAAGTACCGTTCGTTTTAAGACGGAGCATCTTGATAAACCGTGCGTTTTACTTTACACTTACCGCACTTGGGCGTAATGAGATACAATACGATATTGAAATTGGTGAATTAAGACACCTTTTACGAGCAAATGTGTTATAAAAATAATTACAATCTCAAATCTGCAAGTAATACTTCCCCTTTGTTGAACAAATACTCGTAGTCTTAATCAAGTAAAACGAAAATATTCGTAGAAATAAAAATATTTCTTGGTTTCCTTCTGCATGTCTGCATAACAGATGCGTATCTTCAATTCGTAGCGTACGCAAGCATCCCTCGTCTCTTCATGAAATATTTCGCCTTAGTACTTAATCAGGTATTTAAGCTGCCTGCACCATCCTGAACTGCATCACTTGTTCACTTGTCTTTGCAAATACCACACAAACAACCACCGAAATGTACAAGCTGGTAATTATTCAACAATTTATTTTACTAAGAATAAGAATATGAAATGTCCAATGCCCATCACTGTACTGTTATAAGACTTATAAGGCTGATGTGATGATTATAAATATTGGTTCTACCGCACAAATGCTTACCATTTAAATCAGTACTGTTCGTATCGGCGTTTTATAATTTTAAGGGTTAGTTACAGCTGTAGTATCAACATTCTCGGGTCGTAGATATAGGTGCTCAATGCTTATCATCAAAAAGCTTAGCTAAATATTTACAGATTTCGAATAAAAAATCTAGACATTTCTGAATATCAGTCTAAGTCTAAGACATAAACGAGTTACATGTTTTCTTATTATTCAACAGGCAATCTTCGCTGCTCTGTTGGCCGTGGTGGCTGCGAAACCAGGCATCCACTCGGTAGCGTATCCTGCAGGTTTCTACACCGCACCCGTTGCCGCAGCGTATACTGCACCTGTTGCCGCAGCGTACACCGCACCTGTTGCCGCGGCGTACACGTCACCTTATGCCGCGGCGTACACTGCACCCGTTGCTGCTGCATATACCGCCCCTGTAGCCGCGGCGTACACGTCACCTTATGCCGCGGCGTACACTGCGCCCGTTGCTGCTGCATACACGGCTCCAGTTGCTGCAGCATACACAGCTGCTGCATACACCGCTCCTGTTGCTGCAGCGTACACAGCGCCTGTTTATCTCAAGCGATAAGTTTAATTAGGCATTAGAATATCATAATACACGAGATTGACAATTGAACAAGTTATTTTAATTTCTTTTGCATTCATTCGGTTTAAGAATTACTATTTTAACCAGCACCTTTTTTTGCAAACCCTTTCTCATCATCCTGCCATATTGAATTCAAATCAGTTTTGCCGTAAAAAAAATACAAACAGGGCTGTGGGTAATGTCATTTGATTAGTAATAGGTAAGTAATCATAGGATATTCGTAAATTAAAAAAAAATCTCAAGCCTTTTATCGCTGAGAGGCAGATGTATTTCATTTCTGGAAATACCCGCGTTTAAACAGTATAATTTTCTTTACTGGTATATTGGACTTGATTCTGCAGACCAGCTAAAATTCATAATTTTAAGTTAGCCTATCCTTCTCCAAAGAATACGGAAAAAAATGGACAGAAACAAACCATAGATTGAAGAGTAATGTCAAACAAGTAAAAAACAACTAATTTGAACCTTATGAACGTGCTTATCTGTCACTTTGATCCATCACTTTTTTACATTATCGCTATCGCTATATCGCTAAAATTGCTAAACACGCCTTAGTTGACAGGATAATTTTAATTTGACAGGACTAAATATCTCTCGGCTCTCTTCTTTTCTAGGAGAAAGAAATTGACAGGACTAAACTAAAATTAATTTAGTCGCTGTAATGCAAAATCGAGCCCATTGGTAACTTTAAGAACATAAAAGGCCCTAAAGAATATAAATTATAACTGACCAAAATGATTATCCCACAGAGCCTATACTCATGTTTGTAAACATCATTTTTAACCGACTTCAAAAAAAGGAGGAGGTTCGGAATTTGTGGCGTATGTTTTTTTATATGTTTCTTGGTAGGTTAATAAAAAAAATATATATAAAGCGATTTCAAAAAAAAATTGTTTGATCGGGACCTCATTCAAGGTTGGTCCCATATAACTTTTATAAAAATCGGATAAAGAACTGCAGGTGGAGAACGTAACTCCTCAACGGACATCAGCAAATCACTCGCTATCAGCGTAACAGGTTTAGTAACAGTAGGTAATGGATGTTGAATATGCAAATAAAAATTTTGATTATGTAGGGCAGAAATAGAAATCTGCTCATAGACAATAGAGCAATGCATGTGACATTTTCACGACTTTTCACATATAATGCTTAGGAGACCAACGAGACTGACGTAATATTATTGTGGTTTTCGAGTGCCTTCATCGCCTTGTCAACATATTGACGAGTAACTTAAATGAATTATAGCTACTACACTATACGCATTTCTACTATAGAGTTGTTAAGTGATAAATAAGAAACCCTTATGTTGCCGCTCTGTCTGTCTGTCTCAGTCTCAGCTGCTTATTTCAACAACTACTTGAAAATTTGAATAGTTTTAAACAATCATTGTCCA
Source organism: Ethmia dodecea (assembly GCA_963855545.1). Taxonomy (NCBI): domain Eukaryota; kingdom Metazoa; phylum Arthropoda; class Insecta; order Lepidoptera; family Depressariidae; genus Ethmia; species Ethmia dodecea. The sequence goes on from OY979449.1 coordinate 8,122,500, forward strand.
ACTTTATAGCATAATATGACATATTATATAAAAATATTTTTATATCCTTTGCAAAAGAGGCAATTTTAAGACATTATTACTAAAGCAAGTCTCACTGGTTGTCCAGTTTAGGGGTTCGAAAAACACACTAGTACCTAAATGTGAGTATTTCCAGGAATGGAATTACCTCTGTAGACCTTTTTGAGAACAAGACATGAACGTATTTCTTGTTTTATATATTTGAAAGAAAGAAATGCAAATATAGTGCAAGAAACTTTTAAGTTGTAACGTAAGGTAAGTACTACTTCTGACTTTTTTATATATTCTTCTGACTTTTTTCTATATTTTTTCAGTTTTATTGCATCCCGTAAAGTTACATAGGTGTACATTTTAATTTTACAATTTTATTCACTAATGGAGTCAGTAGGGACAGCAAAATTAGAGGAGAGGAGGACAGGTAAGGTAAGTACGGTAAAGTAAGTAGGGTAAACTAGGTAAGGTAATAGGTATGAATTGGAGTGTGTGTGCTTGTGTGTTTGAGAGGAAGAAAGATAAATACCTATGGCTAAAGTTTGCGTTAGGTTACTAGATTTTTGTAGGTTTATTAAATGTTTTCTTAAATTTATTTTGAACGAGGTAACTGTTTTTGAGTTTCTAACTGGCGGAGGCAGGTTGTTCCAGCATTGGTCGCAGCATACCGGAAACTACTTCGGAACGCGGCTCCATAGTATCGTGGGCATATCAGACGGGTTGCTACGAGGAAGTACGAGGGTATCTCAAATCGATCTGAAACTGCATAAAATAATTCTATTTACGTATACATATACAGGCATATTGCTGTTCTGCCAGTTATGTCTGTTGTAAATGGCTTTATTTTTAAAACAAGAACTTACCACCACACGCCCCAGACGCTGGGTAGAGGCAGGCTAACCACCATAGACAGCATTTCCAAGGAGGTTTGACAGGCATACCATTCCAGGCCGAACAAAATTGAAAAAACCCACAGCAATATGGATATCGCAGAGTTATTGTAAAAGCCCTGATACTTTAAATTCGCTCTTTTAATAATAATTTAACTAGGGTAATAAAAATTAAACTGAATCTGCTTAGTTAAATTATAATGTACCTAACTAAGATTGTCCTGTGTTATTGTAGAAATTCAGGCGATGATCAAATAAATAATGTCACGCCTTTTATCCCCTAGGGGTTAGGTTCGTATTCAATAGGTAGGGACGTATTAAAATTTTTAAATACCCACCTTTTCACTAGTATATTCGACCCCTAAACTAGTCTTGGGCATAGTCGTTCGCCATTGGGAGCGCTCAATTTAGTTCGCAGTCCTACCGCGAACTAGTTCGTTCATTTAGTTCGATTTTTTATTTATTTTTTAAATATGAAGATAATTCTGTAAGGAAATGTTTTTCATATTATTATTGTGAATAACTTTAACCATAGACAGACTATAATTTAATATGAAACTCTTCTAAAAGCGGCTAGAGTAAAAAAAAATTAGTCAGTTAGCTATGCAACGCTACTCCATAATAGAGTGGACTCCAGAAAAATACATAATTAAAAGAACTAAGCCAGATTACTGACGACCTAGTTCGCATAGTTCACCTAAAAGAGAGCTCTTTCGAACTAGGTTGTTCGCGAACTACCCAAGATTACCCTGAACGTGATGGTGGTGAACCCATCGCCAGACGGGGTATGTTACACATGCCTCAGAATTAATTCTGGGACTTGCGGGTTTCCTCACGATGTTTTCCTTCACCGTCGAGCTAGTATTAAATATGTACGTAAGTTTTTGAAAAACTCACTGGTACATGCCAGGATTTGAACCTGAGGCTTACTGATTATCATCATAAAATGCTGGATCTTTAACCAAGGCTATCCCTGCTCAACACTACGTACGTGCAATTATAATAAGTACCACTCTGGTAAAATTATAATATTACGGCTTTTATAATTGCTATGCGACAGATAATACTTATACTGAGACCGCCCTATTATAGACAAAAGGGAAGGAGGGTGATGAAACTGATGAAACATATTTTTTTTTTCTAATGCAAAGAATACATGCCGAGTAAGTACTAAAACTGATTGCTTTTTCGTGATGCAGGTGCTAGAATGTTACTCGGTATCGACATTTTAATCTTTATATTAATATTCATGAGATGCTTTAGTTTGAATAATGGCAAATCTTTAATGTTACTATCGCTAATTGATTGGTATTATTAAAAAACACATATTTGGATACAGTAATTTCTGGAAATACACCTTCACGTTAACATACCTACACAGGAAAATATAACATCATCCATCACCTTGCTATTGAGATGTACATAAATATTGTATGGTATTTTGTAATATATATATATATATATATATATATATATATATATATATATATAATATATTATGATGAATATTCATTATATTTAGGAATGGGGGTCTACTATAAATTTTACCTATAGTAGGAATAAATTTTTTTTCAAAGTCAAGTTTTTATGTTGTTTTACAATGCCTTAATACCTATTAAGTAGTAACAAAGTTAATATTATTGATACATATATATTTTTATTACGATTTATAGCGTTATCAGTAATTTTATACTCGAGAACACCTAACTCGCCTAGAACTTTGTTATTTCTTCAGACCTCGGGTAAAAAACCTATTATTTTTACCTATAAAACTTTCTTGATTTGAAACAACCTGCAGAATGCATATTATAGTCGGACAAATTAACATTCATAACAGGAATAACTCGTCGATACAGAAATGTAAAAATTTTGTCTCATATGTTACTGACCCAGGTCTAGTTCAAGGTTTGAATGACGACCTTGAACGACCTCGAGGCGACAGATGAGTACATTATTTCCATCGAATGTTCTACGATGGACGATGGGTACACTTGATAGGCGACGAATGACGAATTATGGCTAAATACACAGGGTGTGTAAAATTTTAAATGATACATAAAAATCTCTTAAATTAAGTCCCAACACAATCTCGGAATAAAAATATTTATTACCTATAGGCTAAGGTGGTCACAGAGTAAGTCCGATAACTGGCAAACAGTTGAGCAATCTCTGCGGGCTATAGAAATTACATTATATACCTAGGTATCTTTTCAAATTTAATTTCACCATTGAATAGATTCAATAAACGTAAAATTAGTAGTAGTAGTAACTACTATAACATTCATTTTCACAGACTATACGAGTACATAGGACCAATTTTGTATTTCTACATGTAATGGTTAGATATTATACATTTATTTACAAAGAAAACATACATTTAAAAATAGAAAACGGTTTATGTACCCATATAAGTACCTTATCCATTGTTAACTTTAGTGCACAACCTACTTTCATCTGTTTATCAAGCGACTTCAAAAAAGGAGGAGGTTATCAATTCGTTTGCATGTTTTTTTTATGTTTGTTACCTCAGAACTTTCGACTGGGTGAACCGATTTTGATTATTCTTTTTTTATTTGAAAGCTGGTGCTTCCAGATTGATCACATTTAAATTTCGTCCAGTTTTGACAACGGCTTCCATGAGAAAACCATATAAGTTGAAGATTGAAGTCGGTTCTTTTACTCTTTAGAGTGGTTAGGTTAGGTTATCTCAGTTACATCCATCCTAAGGTTGTCTGGAAGAAATTGTTTAAAGCGATAAGACCGCCCATTGTACTTTTTTTTAACATTGTGTCACTTGTTGCATATTTTTATTGGTGTACAGTAAAGATGTTGTTACTTACGTTGGAGACCATAGGACCGTGGGGTCCAGAGGCGCGGCAAATTATCAAAGATCTGTCAGTGTCGAAGTCGAGGTGGTAACCAGAGGATTGGCAGTTATATCTGTCGTAAAATCAGCCTAGGTATATGCAGAGAGGGAATGCGGTATGTGGTACAATGCCAGTCTTCTCGGCACTGTACCACATGGTTCCTCTTTGAATTATATTTTTGCATGCTTATTTAAGTATGTATACAAAAAAATTAAAAGATAACAAAAAAAAAATTAAGCAACAACAGCTATAAACTTGGTTTATGTAACGCGGACTATTGGGATTTGCGAACAATCGCTAATCTTTGCTAGAATACTTGAAAGATCACATTTATGTGTCAGTAGCAATTTAAATTCAATGATTTATTGAGTTTTATAGGTAAATAAAATTAAAAAAGCTTAATTGCAGCCTGCTGGATATCAGTCATACATACAATATTAAATAGTCAAATAAAATACAAAATAATATTACATAATGAGAAGAACCATAAAAACAAGTATATTTTATATGCGTTAAAATGTTTTTATGGTTATAGTGTGGGTGGTGGTGTAAAACGATCGACGATCTAATTTAAAGACAAATATTTGGCAGCTATAAATACAACAAGTGACTTTTGGCAATCGAGACGTAGGAATTTAAATTTTATGTATTTTAAAGTAGGTACCTATCTCCTAACTTTTGTTCTTAACTTGGTATTAGAATTAAAATTGCGCCCGTTACCTATAGATATTATTACTTATAGGTAATAATAGCGATGCATTCCATAGATTTAGAGTTTTTATGATGCATTCAATTAAAAAAAAATCCTAAATCTTAATCCCTTATCAATGGGCCCACCGTTTCCGGGAGGGTCCATATACGCCAACACCGAAGAACCAACAGGTCCTCCACTGACTAAGGGTTAAACAATGCAGATTAAAAAAAGTTACTAAATAAAATTACACCATCTTCGTTTGGCTCATCCTGTCCTCAGTAGCGAGTTGCAATCATAGTTAATTCAAGTCGCGTGTGAGTTCCTATCGGACACGTTCTTGCCAAGGTGCGCAGGCGCCGATTCGATGCCAATACAATGGGGGTCATCATTGGCTCCTTATAAATTAGCCACACAGCAAACCACAGTCAGTTTTCAACGCACATTCCTTAAACAACAAACAAAATGTTCAAACTGGTAAGTACAATTCCTACCACTGAAAATTTTATTGGTTTTGTGATAGTATCCTATTACATACCTTTCGTGAAAGAAAACACGTCAAGCATTAAGATGCAGACACAATAAGAAAAACAATTAATATGTTTGTGAAACTGTGGGCGTCTGCTGGTTGGCTGGCTGATCGATTCTTTAGAATAAAGAGTTTTTTTTAATATTAGAGTCAGATAACATCATTGATAGCCCTGTTGATAGTGAGGCTGCCTCTCATTCGCGCAGCTCGGGTTCGAATCCTAATAGTGAGGGCATGTAGATTTGAGTGTTTTAAAACCATACGAATTTAATTTTAACAATAGTTCGATGGTGAAGAACAACATCGACGGGAAGCGGTATGTGTAACTAAATTCTGGTCCGGCAACTACCTGTCACATTTAGAAATTACTGATCGACATTTCCAGTAATTGAATAATATATTATTCTGAATCCCGCCGTTGGTTAACATAAATCGTTTTGTCCACAGCTGATATTCGTCGCTCTCCTGGCTTTTTCCGCCGCTAAGCCCTTAGTGGTGAGCTATACTGCCCCCGTTGCCGCGGCGTACACAGCGCCAGTGGCTGCGGCGTACACTGCCCCACTCGCCTACTCTGCCTACAGCGCATACTCTCCCGTGGCGTACTCCGCGTACCCTTACGCCGCCCCGTACTCCTACTACATCTGAAAATGACATCCAGCGCTTGTTGATTTAATTTATTATTTCTGTTTGACAATGTATTAGGTAAATTTTAATTGCCTTTTTACTTAAATAGCTCAATGACGATTATGCCAACATATATATTTTTTTTGTGCCGAAACATTATTATCGTTTTATTTTTATAAATAGTATAAGAGCCGTGATAGCCTTACGGTTAAAGAGCCCGCTTCTTATAATGATAAATCAGTGAGGCTCAGGTTCCTCTACCAATTGAGTTTTTCAAAAACTTACGTCCATATTTATCACTAGCTCAACGGTGAAGGAAAACATCGTAAGAAAACCCGCAGGCACGAGAATTAACTCTGAGGCATGTGTAACAGACTCTTCCGGCGATGGGCTCACCATCTTCCACGATAAGGGGTTCTTCAGATCTGCGCAAACAAAGACACTGTTTGTGCCCAGTTGGTTCCACTCAAAACACAGGGATTTAAAATGGAAAAGTATTCGGTGTAAACAGCTAGAACGTGTTGAAATAGATTTATAATATGCATAGCACAATATAAAGGCTGATTCACGTTACACCGGGCCGGGTCCAGGCCGGGCCCCGTCCGGGGTGAATCATCCTAACAATACCCCTCGACATGTTGACGCCGTGCCCCGGCCGGGCCACGGTCAAGCACTTCATACCAAAAGTATACTATATATTTTTGTCCGTGCCCCGTCCGGGGCCCGGCCCCGACCCGGCCCAGTGTAACACTGGCATATATAACGTGCTTGTCACCATAGACAGATTGACGTTCTATAAATATTTGTAAATAAAAGAGAAGTATTGACGTCTAATTTACTTTTCGTCATGTAGGTAAACACGTCTCTTGATAATATACTACTTTTGACTTCACCACACGTTGGAGCACTGCATACTGCCCCAACAGAACGTGGCTAGAACCTAAGTTTTGTCGATTGAAGACAATATCAATCAATAAATAAATATACAAATTGCACACATCAGGCGCTTGTGTCGCAAGTAATCAACACCACCAGCAAAACAAATATGTCTTCGTCGAATCCATGGTAAAACTGATGGAAAACAAGTATAAGTACCGAACTGTATCAGTATCCAACTGTTACCTGTGTAAAGACTCCAGAGCAACTGGAGCCTATGTCTGGTTGCAGTACCTGGACACAGAAACCACGGTTTACTGATGTTTCATGTATGATCCTAGTGTCATGTTTGCGCTGCGTCTGAATTGCAAGATGTCTTTATATTCTTCAGCTCTGTAGTGGCTACAATTAAATGACTGCAATATATAGTAATATTTTAAATCTTTTCAGTGCGTTTTACACGCTGTCACGTAGGTACCTAGAACTTATGAATCTACAACACGATGGCAATGAAAATATTATATATTTATATATATATTATATATATTAAAAAAAAAACATTATAAAAAAATACATCGACAAGTACACAGTCTTTATTTTTTATGACTAGATATACAACACCTTGCATTTTTTAAATGCTAATGTGATATATTTGTTGAGGAGCTTTCCTTCACTCATTGATTTTTGCATCAATTTCTGATAAAGTAGGTAATTAAATGAACTAGTTTTGCCACATTAGCCTTGAAATAAATGTATGACAGAGTCAAATTTGCCATTAAATTTCTCATTCGATACACCCGTTAAGGCAAAATCGATCTTGGGTGTATAGCACAAGGCGTATCTTATTAATATTAGATCAGTTCCGTTTTGGGATGGAGTCCGGTTTTCGGAAACTCATATATAAATGGGAATTGAAGATGAGCAACTCATCATTCACTCCACGGTCGTTTGAAAACAAACCTCAACAATGTACAAGCTGGTAAGTTTTATATTCCACATTTTATATAATATTACTAATTAATTACTATAGAGTAGTAAGTATAGTAATTCCGTCCTGTGATATACTCGTACATATAATTATATGTGACTCAACTACTTAGTGGTGAATTTGAAAAATAGATCTAAGCTCTACTTGTTTTCTAGACATTGAAGACACATGTGTTTTTTATTTGACGGACCTATTGGCGCTGGTAGTGAGTGACCCACCTCGCGTGCTAAAGATCGTGGGTTCGATTTACATTTATTAAAATTTGTGTGAATGAACATGACTGTTAGTTGCATACCTGGATGTTTATATATATTTGTGGATGTTTATAAGTGGTTTAGTACTCATAGTACAGGCTCAGCTTAGTTTCAGCCTAAAAAAAACCGGTGTCAATTTGTGTTTCACAAAATAATTCCTGTCAAGTATCAATAGGTATGCAGACACTGTCCACCCATTGGCATCTTATACTTGATGACTTATTTTAATATTCATCATCATCAACCCGTAACCGCCCATTGCTGAGCTAAGGGTCTTTCCTCACACATGAGGAAGTATGGGAAACTCAGAATTTTTCAAGCCACCCAAAGGTATGACATGGGTTAACGATATTCGTTGTGCGTAAACACAATGAATACCGGGACCAACGGTTTAACGTGCTTGCCGAAACACGGAGGCGCTCGTGATATAATGGCACTAGGTGGTCACGCATGCACTGACTGGCCGCACAAAATTTTGGTTAACCAGTGTGATCGTTACAAACACATCACTGGTATCGCAGGTCTAAGAGTGCTTCTTATAGAGCGATTTTCATATTATTAATATTCTATTATAAGTCCTCATTAAATTTTAAATAGGTACCATGATTTAGTAAGAGGTCTTCTTTTCTTTTTTAAAAAAGATATTTGATACGTGGATTAAATCTGGATGATCTGCAAGTTTTCTTACTGTGTCTTTACTTCCAGATGTTCGTCGCCCTGCTCGCGGTCGGTTTCGCCGCCGCCAAGCCCCAATTCTCCTCGGTGTACACCGCACCTGTGGCCTACACCTCCTACCAGGCGCCCGTGGCTTACTCTTCTTACACCCCCGTCGCCTACTCCGCCTACACCGCACCTGCCGTCGCCCCCGTGGCTCCTGCTGTGACCTCCGTCGCTCATGTGGCTCCCGTCGCCCCCGTGGCCCAAGTCGCCCCCGTTGCACGTGTGGCCTCCGTCGCCTACCCAGCCTACTCGGCCTACTCGACCTACGCCGCTCCCCCTACCTTCTACAGCAACTACGGCAGCTACGGATACCCTTACTCTTACCTGTGGAAGCGTAAATGAATGATCAACTGTTGTTAATTAAATATGTTTAGTTGTTTTAATGTTTTTCTTTTGCCATGATAAATCAATTAGTCATTTATGATTGTGAAAGAAAAACTTATGGCTTAATTGGCAGTCCTAGCTCTCTTTGAAATAATGAATGTTTTTATGTACAGTGATAATCCGACAATAAAAGTTTTTCATTAGCAGTAATGGGATTTTATTTCTTATTCTAAGCGAATACAACAACAACCGGGTAAGTGACGACCAAAAACTTGTGTGTGTAAATGTAACGCCAAAACTGCAAGGTTATTGAGAGAAATACAATTTTCGGACATCAGTTCATTCTTACAGTGATTATACATTCTTTTGTCAGCGTTACAGCCATTCAGCGTGACCTTGACAATAATATTCAAAGACTCGTCTGTTTCATAGATATTCGTACGTAGTCTACCTCGTAAAGTGTTCCAAATATATAAGAGAGGACTATTTTCTTGTCACTCAGTGCATTCAAAGGAGAGCTCAGCTGAACAGTAGAACTAAATATTTAGTAATAATAAATTTCAACATGTTTAAATTATTTGCGGTGAGTTTCTAATTACACTATTATTAAAGGAGTTGTGGATATTCTTATCTAACAGCTAACATGAATATTCTATTCATGATCAAGGTCAATTTGGAACTGAATTTAAATTTATTGTATTTTAAACCTAATTTATAGACCCGTTTTCAACAAAACTTTATGACATTTAGTACTAAAACATTAACATACCCATACCGTTTTATTATCTTCTATTGATTTCGGACAATATTAATTATAATAAGTAAATAAAATAAATAAATAAACTGTGGGACAAAATTCACACACGGTTGTTTAGTCCCAAACTATGCATTGCCTGTACTATGGATACTAAACAACTGATAGACATACTTATCACTAATATCTCTAAATGGAGCAAAAAGTTAATAAGAAGAAAGTCGTCAAAAAGTCAGCCTATAAATATGTGTTTTGATTTTTAATGTGTTTATCAAACACATACGTGGTGGTCAGATAATTAGAAACACTGCCAACGGTCCTTGACATTATGTAAGATACTTCTCCGCAATCGTTTTTTTTTTGAAAATAAACAATAAATAGGACAACAATATGTTCAACGATTTATCATTGATTAGAAAAACAATATAAATTCCATTACACAAGGGCAGTTTCAATATTACATTACGGACAAACATTTTAACCCATTTTAAGTTATAAACAATAATGGTCAACTAATTAGAAACAACAACAAAAAAGTATAAAAAACATTTTTTTAAAGTATTAGTAATTAGTATTGTTATTTATGAAATAGCTACTATCCCAAACCTATCAATAGTTATAATTAATATTAAGTGGCGTATCCCTTAATGCCAATAACAGCACTGCAACGACGTGGCATTTTGATTCAATCAATTTCGTAAAATTTTGTAGGGGGATTTAATTCCATGCTTCAAAAAATGCTTCATTTAGTTCGTTTTGACTGGTGTTACGTTTGTTTGAGACTTTCTTTTTAACAATAAACCAGAGATTTTCTATCGGGATTAAATCCGTACGATTTGCTGGCTAGTCTAAAATGGATATACGCTGTTTGCTAAGGAAACATTTGACGATATTGGCCGTGTGTTTAAGGTCATTGTCATGCTGAAAGATCCAGGTTACAGGCAAATGATCGTCCGAGTATGGAATCATTGTGTGCTCTAAAATATTTTAGTATTGCCATTGATCCATTGTACCTTCAATCTCCCGAACGGGTCCAACTCCATATCCGGAAAAACACCCCCAAACTTTAATGTTACTGCCACCGTCCTTGACTATACTCCTTGTGTATTTATAATTAAAAGCATTGTTTACAGGACGTCTAACATAGCACTTTGCGTCGGAATTTACCATATTTATTTTTGTTTCATCCGAAAATAACACTTTTTTCCATTCTTGTACCGTCCAATTAACATATTTTTTTAGCGATTAATAATCGCTTCTCTCGGTGCTGCTTGGTAAGAAGCGGTACCTTTCGAAAGATTCTTCCAAACAATTTAGCTTCTACTAATCTTCGGCGTATCAATCTTGGCGAGATGTTTCTCGGGTCATCAGGCGAAAAAACTTCATTTATAATCTGGTTGGAGCCTTTAATTGGGTCTTTTTTAGAAACACGAACAAAAACTTATCTTCTCTGGGAAAGGTTTTTCTTTGCCGAGCCTTTCTAAGAACATTTTTTCAACAGTTCCATGTGTTTTGTAATGATCAATTGCATTAAAAACTTTCTTTACAGAACAATTTAAGTGCTCAGCTATTCTTCTGTACGCCCACATATGATCTATACGTAAATTAACAATGATTTGCCTAGTTGACGCGTCACATCTTTTTTTTTGGCCCATTTTGAACAAAATAAAATTCAGATTAAATTTTGAATTGCCGCTAGAATAATAGAAAAAGCCACGAAAGAAATGTTATTCTCCAATTTCCAAAAAAAGAATGAGCTATGGATACTTTTTTAAAATGTTTCTAATTATGCGTCCAAGCGGCAAGTTACAGAAAATAAACTCCTACATGTGTAAGACTCATTTTGTAATTAAAAATAACATATGTTTTATATTTTATGCATTTAATGAGTTTTTTATTTGAGTGGCTATATTATTGCATAATTATTAATTATTGAATGTGTATATTTTTTACGAACATTTGTACGTTGAAGTTATACTTTCCTTATTCATAAGAAGTGTTTCTAATTATCTGACCACCACTGTATTTCTTCGCACATTTTTAAGTAAACATTTTTCCATCTGATACTGCAATAATCTATTGGCAAACATTACTCTTTTTTTTTGCACATATAATAATTTTCTTTATACAAAATAGCAGGTACTTATAGGCATCTTAAGGGGTTCATATCTAGTTTCGTTCCAGTAACATCCAGTGTGCCTCAGGGTTCTCACCTCGGACCCCTTCTATTTAACATTTTTATAAATGATATAGCCAAATGCTTCAATCATTCTAACATATGATATGCAGATGATACTAAAATCTATTCTATCATAAAATCCGAGGAAGACTGTCGTAACCTACAACTAGACCTAGATAGCTTATCTCAATATTGTCTTAATAATAAACTACACTTAAATCCTGATAAATGTCACATAATAACTTATACGAGAAAGAAGCACCCCATTTCCTTTGCCTATACTATCAATAGTAAGAATCTGGGTAGGTTGTCTGAGGTGAGAGATTTGGGAGTACTTTTGGATAGTCAACTGTCATTCTCTTCACATATAAATAAAATCACGTCCAAAGCTTACAAAATGTTAGGTTTTATGTTTCGTCAAAGCAAATACTTCAAAAAGGCAAGTACACTGATTCTACTGTATAATCCTCTTGTCCGATCACAATTAGAATATGCATCTACGGTTTGGAACCCACATTATAGCAAGTATATTTACTCTGTGGAGCGTATTCAAAATAAATTTAAAAGATGGCTAAAATTTAAATTCAAACAAAATTATTTCGTTGAAAATATTATATCTTTGGCAAAAAGAAGGGAACATAGAGATCAAATTTATTTGTACAAAATTGTTAATAATTTAATAGATTCCCCATATCTGGTCAGTAAAGTAAATTTTAGATGTTCCACTGCAAGATTGCGGTCTAGTCAAACTTTTTCGATAGCCAATGCAAAGACAAATTACGCCAAAAACCAGGTCGTTGTAAGAGTTTGTACAAATTTTAATAAAATCTATAGCGGTATTGACATTTTCATTCCAAAAGTAAAAAACGTAGTATAATGTTATTGTATTATTTTTGTTTCTTTTTAATTAAAAAAATATAGATATTCAGCAGGCGTATTCAGGGAGCTTCGATATTCGATATCGGAAAATCTGTCGAACACTTTCGAGATGGGCTGATGTTGGTATCGAAAACTAATGTCATATGTGACATAAGGATTCAGAAATTTTTCCGTGGCTGTCACAAACGCCTAGAATAAAGTTTCCGAAGTCGATAGATTCGACTTGGTAAAATTTTCACTCGATCTGAATCGAACGGAAACAGTATCGAGTCTCCGTGAATACGCCTGCAGGTCTCCTTTAAAGACTAGTGGATAGACTTTCTTTGTTTAGTAGCGCGTCCGTTGCAACTTTAGGTGCTAAACATTAGTGGAAACTATTTAGGCTTACTGTAATATTTATATTTAATGTAATATCTATAATTATATAAAATATAAATTATATATTGTATAAGCTGTTTGTTTTCCTTAATAAAGAAAATTAAATTAAAATAACTCGCCGAACGAGAAAGTGTTCCCGTATTTTAACATTGTCTGCTTACGTAGGTAAGACTGTGTCATTTCAGGACAATGTATGAATCTTTTGTTACTTACAAATATATAAATTCACAGATTATCGCTGTGGCAACGACGATAGCCAGCACGGCGGCGGATCCGCTAATTTACAGCTACAGCGCGCCTTTACTCGCCCAGTACACAGCCGCCGCTCCTATAGCTGGAATACCAGCCGCTATACCGTACCCCTACTCCACTTACTCCGGCTACACTACCTTTGTTCAGGACTGGTCGGTACCAGTGGTCAGTTCAGCGTACACGGCGCTCCCCCTCGGTGGCTCCTACGCTGCCGACTGGTACTACCGCCGATGAACTGCAAACAGAGACTTTGGTGTTGTTACGAAATGAGGCATAACTTAGATATGTCACAATAAATTATTAAATAATATATTTATATCGGTTTTTTATTGAGCCTTTGAATTAGATTAGGAAGTAATCCATAAATAAATTGTGGTGCACGATTTATACACAGCTATTCAGTCCCAAAATAGGCAGAGTCTGTACTGCGGGTACTAAACAACTGATCGAAGACAACACACGTGTTCATGTACACAAATGTAGACCAAGATCGGGGATCGAACCCGAGTCAGAAAGCAGGGTAACTGAGCCAACAGTCCCACTAAATACGTTATCCCGTTACAGAGGAAACCTGATTGACTCATCAACGCTATCAATCAACTTCTGAAGCTATAGAGACTTGAAATTTGCACAGTATATTCTTTTCATATCTCCGAGCGGAAAGCGGCAAATTTCGGCCCGCTGCGCTAAACGAAGTTGTCGCTTTCCGCCTCCTTCGAAAAGATAAAAGGTATACACACCTCGGAAAGTAAATAAGAAAGCCTCAGATCACGTGTTTGTAAACCTCGAAAAATGTTGGTGCATGTGTGGCAGCAATTGTGTGGCGCTAAAGCAAATTATGTGTAGGTGATGTGCGACCCTTGCACACATTATCGAACATGCACATTATATTTACTGTGACATTACTGCCAAAGAGGTACCTACTGTGAAAGGATAACAACTAGAAACTTGTAATAAGGATTTTTGGAAATTCACACACCCGCTAGTAAAAAATAAAGTAATGTACTTATTCAGTGGGGAATTTACTGCTTTAAAGAGTTGACACTGCAACTACTGCAACGCGATAACTGGTTCGACAAGATGGTCACAGACCCCTGACAAGCGTAGGGAAGACGCTACTAGACCTTGTTCAAAGACATACGGGTATATGCAATAACTAACAAACAAACTAAAATAAATAAATATATTGGACAGAATTCACGCACGGTCATTAGTCTCAAACTAGGAAGAGCCTGGTATTATGGGTAGACATGTTCAATGTTCATCACAAATGTGGGCCCGGGTCGGGAATCGACAACGCGAGCTTTGAATCAGCAGGGCCAACTAAGAAAACAGATTTTTTGAAGTAATTTCACTACTAAAGTAATAACAAATATAGAAAAATAAAAAAACTTGAGAGGTGTCAAGGGACACCCGGATGGAACGACGTTCCAACATCATCATCATCTTATCATCATTATTAGAGTTATCATGGAGCTTCAACTAAAGCAAACTTTTGGTCTTAATTTTTTCCGTCTAGCCCCCTTTCGCAACGCGCGATAACGAACTACGTCCCAAAAACTATTATAAGTAACGCATGCATCTTTTCTTCTATTTCTATCATTCGCAGTATAAGAATTATTTAAATCCGCTTGTTTGTAAAACGGTCCAAAGATTTTAATGAAAAAACATATCAAAATGCAATCGCCTTTTCCTACACTTTTCTGCTTCTACATAGCATCGTCCATTAAAGGTCAGTGCAATAGCCAGTTGCATAGGCGCGATGGTATAAAAACTCCTCCAGTCCTTCGAAGGGCATCATTCACCCCTTCGAACGAACATCGTCTGGCAACATGTACTGCAAGCTGGTAAGACATACCTACATCTTATAACCAGATTTTATGATTTAACTAGCGGGTGCCCAGCAGCGTTGCCCGCCCTAATTTTCCAAAATCCGTTGTTAGCAGATGCCTACGTCATAATAACTATCTGTGTATGTGTAGTTATGCGTTGAGAAATTAGTCAGACTGTCACGATTTCCATTTATATACATAGATATTTAAATCGTCAGGTTCAGGTTCGGGAGGGGGTACAAGGGGGTGCACTTGCGTCATATAAGAAAATACAAAGAAAAATACTTTTTATTGTGTAGGTTGACCAAAATTTTACTTTCAAATGTAAAATTTTATCAATTTTGACAGGTTAAACTAAACTAACGTTTTTAATATTCACAACAAACAAGCTTTCCTTATTGGTTTAATTTCAAATTTACAAATAACTTTCCTTGATAATAAGTAGGTAAGGTGATAATACACAGATAGAAAAGATTACTTAATTCAAGTAATATTACTTGATCCAAGAGTTTTTCATATTCGTATATGAGGAAAGTCGTAAATCTCTTGGATCAAGAGTGAAAAGATTTCAGAGTTTATTATTTAAATCAAACAATAAAATACTCTCTACAAAAGCGCATGAAACTTTTATCTAAAATTTTTACGCTCTTGGACCGAATAAATAAAAAATTTAGATTTAATTTGTGTCGTTCTTCATTTCAAACAACAAAGCAAGAACGAGAAATGCTTGAATGAAGAGTTATCGACTCTTTATTTAATAATTGGTGTGTCTTGCCTTAAGGTTTAAAGCTTAGTTTAAGATTTAAAAAATTTGACGTGAAGTATTTAATATGCTTGACACTAACAACTGCGCTTTTAAATTAAATATATTTCTGCTTTGTTGTGAGATTGCGCATTGCTTCCAGGAAATACGATAAATATTTATCCTAAAATTGTGAATCTTTAGTATGAAAGAGACGAATGCTTTTTATAAAAGATTCGCATATTTCAATTAAACATTATATTAATTTGGGCGAAACGAACCTATTGTTCAATATGAAAGTTTCTGATACTTCAATTAAACTTTATGTTAGTTTGGGTGAAAAGAGCCTATTACTTGATATGAAAGATTCTGTTAATTATATTAAACTTTATAAAAGTTTGGTCTAAAAGAGTGCAATTATTAATTTAGGAGAAAAAGTACACGATTTTGTTTTGGTCGTTCTTGGATATATACTAAGAACAACCAAATCAACATCGGGTACAATTACAAACGAAAACCATAGGTATTGAATTGAGTCATAACACAAAACTGAAGAACCGTCACAGAATATAGGAAATAGGAAAGAAAAAAAAACGTTCCAATAGGTAACAATAAAATATGGAAAAGCAAAGCATAATCAATATCTATACAATCAGAATCTTTCATAAATTAAGTCCTAAAACTATTATATTAAAGGAAGGTACTTAATTATTAATTGAAAAAGCTGTATGCAAGTTATTTTATATTCAATTTTATTCATTTGTAAAGTAAACAAACTACTGTGCATTTAAAGTAAACAAACTACTGTCGATTTCACTGATTACACCTACTGAAATACAGATGTATGTAGTATTTCGATCGTCGGTAAAATATCGAAAATATTAATAGTCCGTCGAGTAAGCGACATACCTCAATTTTTTTGCACATACCTACATATAATATTTCGGTAAAAATTCTGAGTTAACGTAGTCCGAGACTTGCCCCATGCGACGCCCGGATGCAGGCGAAGGGTACTTATGGGTTAAAAAATTTAAAAAAATCTCCGCATCCAAGCATATACGTGGCAAGGCTCGGACCAAGTTGACTCGGAATTTTGTTAGGAATAATCAAAAGTTAAATTAATAAGTCACTATCTACATTCTTGTACTTTTGTTCAAAGTCCCAGGATATCTGAAATAACAAAACATGTGTTACGTTACTCTGTCATGATTTATCAGAAAAATACTAAGTATAAAAAACAGGACACTTGGTCAAAGATTTCTCAAGGATGCTACATCGTGGTTACTTACCAGCGTTTGAGCTTTGGAGCTTTTGAGTATTGGAAACTTTTCTATGTACTCATACACCGTCAAGGTTTTAGAATTCTGTCGCTCCACATATGTGTTTTCCCACTTCTTTAAGAGCTCGTCCCACGGCTCATAATTT
The DNA here is from genome assembly GCA_963855545.1 of Ethmia dodecea. Taxonomy (NCBI): domain Eukaryota; kingdom Metazoa; phylum Arthropoda; class Insecta; order Lepidoptera; family Depressariidae; genus Ethmia; species Ethmia dodecea. The sequence goes on from OY979449.1 coordinate 8,139,713, forward strand.
TGCATAAGCCATAGTGCATCATCAGATGTTCCTAAAATAAAAGAGTACTTGCATTAATTTAAACACACAAAAATATTATGGCTGCAAATAGTCTAGTGTTAGGCTAGGTGATGATAACTGAAGAATGGAATATAACCTAACCTAACCATAATAATAACGGGTGTTATTTAAATGGTTAGCAGAGTATTCGTATTTTTGTGAGCAGAAAAATTTAATCTGTAAGCAGAAATAGCTAATTGGTCAGCTACTCATGGCCAGCAAACATTACAAAACCAATCAGCAATTTATGTCATTCTGGATGGCTGTAATTATGTTTGAGCTACAATGAGTTGCTACTGTTTAATAAAATTTTGGTAAGCACTCAGAGAGGAAGCCAAAAAAATTTTTTTGAGCTGCATATAAAAGTTGCAAAAATTATCTCAGCAAACTTGTCATGCGCAAAATGGGCGCATTCCTTACAAAGATTAGGAAGGAGTTTGGATTATGCAACATTTATGATTATGATTTATGATTATTATTACGATTACAAGTAGTAGTGGTAGTGGCAGCGGTAGTGGTAGTGGTAGTAGTGGTGGTGGTGGTAGCGGTGGTAGTGGTGGTAGTAGTGGTAGTGGTGGTAGTGGTGGTGGTAGTGGCTGTGGCGGTGGTGGTTGTGGTGGTGGTGGTGGCAGTAGTACTGGTGGTGGTAGCGGTAATGGTAATAATGTAGTAGTTATAGTACAATTTTTTACGACATGTTTTCTCTGCTGTTCAATTATGAAATCTTGCTGACCAAGTAGTTATTTTGCGGACCAAGTAACTATTTTGCAGACTGAATGTTTATTATGCAAACCCATGTTATTGTAAGCTGCCTAATTAATTTTTGACCATTATCAAAATTATTTGCCGAACAAGGATTGCTGCCTGATTTTTTTATTTGAGAACAAAATCTTTGTATGCCGACCAAATGATTTAAATGCTTATTCTAACCAAATTTTATAATTGCTGCTCGTTTAATTACTTCTCAATAATAACCTAAGAGACTAATAGGTACTCATAAAAACTTAAAAAAAAACATTATCAACTACTTATGCAACTCCTAGCTCCATCATGACACCCACAGTATAAAGTGCTGGTCAAGATGAATTAAATGAACCCAAACACGGTGGGTTTATGCTGGTCCTAATAACATTTCCTAGCTAACAGTGAAATCCACATTGAAGTCTCAGTGGTTTAGGAGGAGTTAGCAGATAACAGATAACAACAGACATGCGCCTTCAATTTATATTTTGTAGTGATGATAGGCAATGATAATTTAATTACTTTACACATATTCAACTGCTTAACTATCACGGAGAAGAGAACTTACCTTGTATTTCTTCAGTGTCTGCTGAATTCACCTTCGGTTAGGTTTCTTTTTTGGAATTTTTTATGCAAGTATTATCTCATACTATACTAAGTTTCATCGACTGAGGAATTAATGTTAGGAATTAACCTTTATTGCCCAAACTAAAGAGGAAAGTAAGGATAGCGTGGCCTCCTCTGCAGATTCCATTGCTTTCACTTCAGGCTCAAAGCAGTAACAGTTATGTCCAGGACTTCAGGAGTTAATTTTCACAAAAATTTGCTGTTTGCTGTTTTTTCCGTTACGACACAAGAAATAGACGTGCACTCGTAAAATTTGAATTGCCAGTTGCCAACTTGCCAGTGACAAATCGGGGTGGCCAGATATGATTGTTCAGATTCCGCCAAACTAATTAACATTTTCCCATTTTTAAAATTCGTTTAAATAAATGCGCATAAACATGAATACGCATAATAAGTATGAACTCGCATAAACAAATATTAAGTTTAGGATTTGTGTTGAAAAATAAAATAAACATTTGTAGGAAATGGATAGAATCGATATATTGTTTTTGACAAAATCTATCATAGCAACACCATAGACAATAATAAGACCATAGAGTATCTACACTAAGATACTTATACATCTTCATAACAAATAATATTATAATAATGAAAAGTTAATAGGTGAGTTGACAGCTCTGTCAAATACATACAATTTACATCTTTTTGTCTATGATATGTATTTTGCAGAGCTGTCAAGTCACCTATTAACTTTTCCCTAGTATACCTACCTATGTTTACTATTGAACCTACTACATCGAATTTGGGCCCATTCGATTCGCCTCAATCAGAAATTCTGACCTGGTAGATTCCAAGGGTCATCTAATGATGGAGCCGGAACTTGGCCATGGGAACCCTAAGATGAAACCACCCAACTACGTCGAATTTGGGCTCATCGACTCAGCTAAGGTTGACCGAAGTACGAAATACCGAATGTCAAAAGACCGACGTACGTTTGACCGAATGTACGGCAGTCCGATATACGCGAGACCGAAAATGCCGAAGTATGGGCCGCTATTTTCTTTTTGTTGTGGCTATGATTTTTTAGCTTCACTAGTTATCGTACCTAACTGAGTAGTAACTGACTATCGTACCTAAGTCCTAACTGACCGACAACCAGTCAAGTAATTGAAATTTGATTGGTCTCCGTGAGAAATTCCGACCTGGGTGATTTCAAGGGTCTGATGATGGAGCCGGAAGGTGGTCATGGGAACTCGAAGATGGAACTCCCATAGCCACCTTCGGGCTCCATCATCAGACCCTCTAAATCACCAAGTTTCAGGTCGGAATTTCTTACCGGTACTAATCAAATGAGCACCAGTCAACGTAATTGGGTGGTTCCATCTTGGAGTTCCCGTGGCCACCTTCCGGCTCCATCATCAGACCTTTGGAATCACCCAGGTCTAAATTTCTCTCCGAGATGAATCGTACGAGAGCAAGTTCGACGTAGTTGGGTGGTTCCATCTTAGAGTGCCCATGGCCACCTTCTGGCTTCATCATCAGACCCTTGAAATCACTATGTTCCAAGTCGGAATTTCTCATCGATACGAATCAAATGAGCCCAAGTTCAACGTAGTTGGGTGGTTTCATCTTATAAAAATAACTTAAAAAAATACCTGACATCGATGTTTTCCATGACTCACAAGTTACATTCAAACATAAGCTGCTGAAATCATGTCAAGATTTAAAACCGTCCCCCTGAACCGTCCTTTTTTAAGTTTTTTATAGTTTCTTATAATTTTTTATATGTTTTTATTATTAACTTGTCTTATAATTTTACGCAAATGTTGTGCGTGCTACTAATTGGCGAGCATATTATGTAATAGTTTTAGTCTACCTTAAGTTTAAAATGTCACGTTATGTTTTGCTGTAAGCATGCCTAATAAATAAATAAATAAATAAAGGTTATAGTTCCCATGTCCACCTCCCGGATCCGTCGTCAGACCCTTGGAATCACCCAGGTCGAAATTTCTCATCGAGACGAATCAAATGAGAGAATTTCGACGGTCGTCCAATTTACCATAGATCCAGGGAAAATTTATATAGTAGCAACACCAAAAAGGCACTAATATTAGTAACCTACAAATTTTTCCGTCCAAGAGTGAAACTTCCTTGGTTGAAGAAAGAAAAAAAAAGAAATTTTAATCGAAACAATAAATACTAAAAAAGTTTTGAGTTAAGAATGTCTAGTTCTTGTGCTAAGAAACCCTCCGCTCTTGGTGCGAGTAAGAATTTTGGTTCTAGATTTTGGTCGAAGAATGAATTTTGAATGAAATACCTAACAAAAATATTTGAGACAAGAATGAAACGTTCTTGGCCTAAGTACTGGTTTCAAGATTTAAAAACTCTTGAATGAAGATAGAGTGAATCTTATTCTAAAAGCTCTGTTTTCGTTCAAAGTGGCGTGCGTTTTTAAAGGAAGACTTTTGATAGTTCTTGAATGGAAAATGGCGATATTTAACGCAAATGGTAACAATCTTGGGTTAAATAAGAATTGCCAAGAGTTTTCACTTTAACGCTAAGAATGGGAAACTTTTGGTTGGAATAAGTAACTCTTACATCAAAACGGTGTTTCTTCAAACAAAAATTTCTCGGAATCAAACTAAATAAATATAATTTTTGAGGCAATATTTGGGACCCATTTAACTCAAGTAAAGTATTTTATACCAAGATATATATTACTTGCTTGGAGCAATTATTCCAAGAGATTTTTGACTCTTGGTCTAAGTAATCTTTTCTATCTGTGTAGGTAGGTAGGTTCTGATTGGTGATATCACCTGCCTGGGTGAACAGAATGATAGTACCAAAAACTCTATGCAAAAACTCACGTCGAAGCATTGCTCGGGTGCTGCGTGCAGGAAGGACATAGGTACTGTTAGCCCATAAATATCGATTCGGGCAACTCCATTGGAGCTACGTCTCTACGCGTGACGTCACGAGGGACTGTCAAGAATCCCGCGCATTATGTCTGACGAGCTAGGCTGTGGCGCTTATAGATAAATTGATATAAAAATGTTTGACAGAGTATATGAAAGTCTGTAACTTAAATAATAAATCATAATAAGTCTATTGCGTTATTAATTTAACAATCCAATAGTACCAACGAACACTTGTCTTATTTATAATATAGTAGAATTTTACTTCAATTTAGTTTGGGAGCTAGAATTTATAAAGTTAGGATGCTTCAAATCTGATTAGTTCCGTTTTGACCCTAATAGTATTTGGAGAAAAAGCCTAAAGCCGCCTAGGGGTTTAGCTCGAGTTTTCTAGAGTCAAGAAAAATCGAAAAATTCTCTTCAAGATTGTCATGTTAAAGTCCCGGTTTTCGTTGTGTTTACGCACTATGCCATTCGTTAAGCCAAGTCAGATAACCTCAGGTAGCTTCAAAGATTCCTACAGTTAGGATGTCACTAGCGTGACACCATATCACAATTTGCATTGGAATCGCGTGGGAGATTATGGCTCATACTTCCTCATGTGTGAGGAAATACCCTTTGTTCAGATGTGAGGCTTTACGGGTTGATGATGATGATGACCACATGGAAAATAATATATAAATGCTCACGCAGTTTATCCCAGAAGTACGAGTATTCCATTTCTAGAAATATTAGACTTTTCACTAGTAAATTTTTTACCTCTAAATGTGACAGGTGATGGGCCTATCGCCGGACCGAGGTGCTACACACGCCTCAGAATCCTCATGGTCATATTAGTAATTCTGTATTTAACAATATTGTTGTTGATTCTAACCTGCTATTTTTTGTTTCAAATTACATTACATAGACTTTTAAATGTTTTAAGTATTTCTCGATCGAACTCGAAAAATTGTTTAAGAAACGTAATAAATAGCTAGTGATAATACATGAAAAAGTATAAACCATAACAAACCTATAACATCCATAGTGATTAAACTGAACATGTACTTAGGTAAGTGTTTCGTAACGTATAACATAAGTATTTCCGTTAAGACGTTCGTTTCATCACATATTATTGTTTCGTTTCCTTTAGGCAATTTATGCTTTTTCTTGCAGCTGTGTTTCTTCGCAATCGTGACTGCCGTAGTGGCAGCGCCCGCACCCGAACCTGGGGCATTGCTGGCTGCCCCTATAGGGTCTATAGCCTACAACGCCCCATTGGCGTACGGACCACCCGTAGCCTACCCCGCGGCACAGTTCCCAGCTCATGTAGCCTACGGTGCCCCAGCCGTCGCATACCCCGCCTACCCCCCTGTTGCCTACAGCAAGATCTATTAAGGTAGATATATAATAGAGAAGATGCCGAGACTATTTTGAGTTCTGGACCATTGGTAGTGATTGTGATTCCTTTCAATAAAACAGATTAAATTGCGCGTTCCGCCTATTTTTGGTTTTATTTGTGTAACATTCTAAAAGAGTATAAATAGTGAAAAAAAAAGGCCGTGGTTGGACAAAAAGTACTCTTATAAATGAAAAATTAATTAAAATATATATTTTTATGTTTCCGTACCTAAAGGGTGCCAACGGGACCCTATTACTAAGCCTTCAATGTCTGTCTGTGTCCGTCCATCCGTCCAAAACACTAACAGAGTGTGTATTCCTACATAGCTACAGTGTCTACAAAAATAAAATAACGTTATACCTATTTTTGAATGAAATATTTTTTACCTAATTTGTCATCAACTAGGTAGGTATGTTAATGGCAATTGATGCCCTCGTACCACGGGTCCTTCCTTCCACCTTGTATATGTACTATCAGCAAACGCTATATCCTCCCTTGCCGATTTCGGCTACAGTGACTGCTACTTAATCCACATTATCGGGGCGGCGTTGATTAGCCCTATCATGTGCCCTAAGGTGGCTGCAATAGCCAATCTTATTAACAAACGTGCGCGAACACTGGCGACACGTGAGGACACCGTCAATATAATTGTAAGTTAAGGCCGCTGGAGGTCTGGCCTTAAGAGCATCACGCTTTGCATCCAGGTCGGATTTTCTCTGCTCTTCGAAGTCGTTCACTTTTACGTGTATCGTATGCCTCCACTCAGGGCGACGGCGAGCAGTTTCTTCCCACTTTAGGGGATCAATATCGCATCGTTTCATATGTCTTTTCTGAACATCCTTGTAACGTAGAAATTGGCCGCCAAGTTTCCGCTTGCCATCTTGGAGTTCAGAAAATAAAATACGTTTTGCCACCCTGACGTCAGACATCCGTGAGACATGTCCACACCAACGGAGTTGTCTCCGCATCAGGTACGCTTCAACTCCGCAAACATTTGCACGTCGGAGCACATCGGTATTTCTCACGCGATCAGACCATTTGACATTGAGAATGTCTCGCAAGCATTTCAGGTGAAATTTGTCTAGCGTACGTATGTGTTTCCGATATAAGACCCAAGTTTCGGAAGAATATAAAAGGTTGGGGAGAACGATTGCCATATAGACAGATATCTTAGTTGACAGCTTCAAATCATGTGTTCGTAGTACCTTAGCTCGGAGTTTACCAAAAGCTGCTGCTGCTACACCAATACGGTGATTTATTTCTGCTTCAAGGTCGCACTTAGATGTAATTGAGCTGCCCAAGTACTTAAATTTCTCCACTTGTTTCAGTTCATTGCTGCCAAGATCGACCTTCAGGGGTTCTGATGCTCCATTAAAGTTCATTGCCATGACCTCGGTCTTGGTGACACTAATCTTAAGACCATAACGGCAACAGACTTCGTGAAGGTCTGAAATTAGGGACTGAAGTTCCTGTGGAGAGTTCGCTACGAAACACAGATCATCCGCATACATAATCTCCGTGATGATCGCGTGAGAGACTTTGGTGCGAGATTTTAGTCTAGCTAAATTAAATAATCCGCCATCAGTCCGGAAACGTATTTTGATACCGGAAGAAGTCCGTTCTACAGCTTCGCCGACTGCTACTGCAAAATAGAGCGCAAACAGTGTCGGTGCTAGAACACAACCTTGCTTGACGCCACAGGTCACAGTAAAGAATTCTGACTGATCACCATTGTTGGTTACACAGCAGGTCATTTCGTCGTGCAGGAGTCGGATCATGCGAACAAACTTCTCCGTGCATCCTAGTTTTACCAATAAGGTCCAAAGGGCTTCCCGCGGCACACTGTCAAAAGCTTTTTCTAAGTCTACGAAGCATAGATATAAAGATTGGCTTTGTTCCCGACTTTTTTCTTGAAGTCTAGAGTTACACAATGAGAAGCCAGTAACACCGTCTTTTTTCTATTGGGATCCATTCATGGACAATAAATGGTCATAAACATGAAAGAACCACTTTTTTGTAATTGTCATTGTTACTATAAGTGAGGGCTTTGTCGACATGGGGTGGCAAAAGATAGCTGCTCGCTAAAATGACACTTAGGTGTATCAGGCAGAACTTTTTTCGATAGTACCTATTTAGAGCTGGATGCAGAGCTATGTTCACTTCTAATATGTACTACATAGTAATTGTTGTCTTGTAGTACCTAAATTAAAAATATATTTAGAATTTAAGTGGGCAGAAAGGAGACAACAACATGGGTGGTCTATAAATAGTTTGTTTTCCGTCGTCGATCTTCATTTGTATTTGTTTACAAAACAAAATGTAAACGCAAATATCGTGTCACCCATTTTAATGACTGACAGAAACATGTGTCAAAATGCGTATTATAATTCTCAATAGCAATCCAAACAATTTTTTTTAACCCAAATAGATTTCAAAGCGAACAAAATTGTAATCCAAAACTTATTAAATATGTATTTACTTGTTATTATTATTATAAGTCTAGTGTGATACATTCGAATGACAGCTCGCGTTCATATCTTGTAAACTGACGCTTGATATCGATTAAAGTTTTTGTATGAAAATATTCCCAATGGCCGCTCTATGCCCTAGTATATTTAATGAAACCCCTTTAGTTTAACACAAAACATTTTTTTTGTCTTGGGCATTCGGTGAACTAGTCGTATAATATCCATGCCTTCCTTGCTTTGTTCGTATCAAGAATTATTATTATTGAATTTATAATTAGTTAGTAACCATAACAAGAGCAGTTATAAAACTTATGAATAACATAAATATTTATTTACATCGGCAAGTACATAAATTAAATATAAGGAATTGCACAAAATGTAGCCAGTTAGCAATCATATAATAATTCAATGTAGATCTCGTACGATGGTAATATATTCTGTCACATATTATGCATGTCTCCAAGTTTGTTACAGTTCCGCGTAGATATATAAATGTCCGTCTAACTACGTATGATCATGCCTCTATCCCCTAGAGGCAAGGCAGAGGTATTCCATTCATATTCATACCAACTATTCGCAATTTTTTTTTCATCCCTAATGAAACAGATGGTTTGAGCCCATCTCCGATACACATACCTCAAAATCAATTCAGGGATATCCGGGAGTCCTCACGATCTTTCCTTCACCATTTACCTAATGACATTTCTTTTTAAAAACTGATTGGTACATGTCCTCACCAGGGTTCAAACCCAATGCAGGATTGAAACACGCATGAGAGGCGCGCACACTAACCACAGTTCTGTCATTGCTCCTTACGAGCCATTTACACGAGGGCAATCCACTAGTCTTAGTGGATTGCCCTCGTGTAAATGGCTCGTTATGATATACCAGCTGTTTCACCCGGGTAAGTCCCTTTTCCGTGGGAAAGTAATGTTACTGTCAAAAAAATAAGCTTTCCATTGGTGAAATAATTGAGTTATTACCTTAGCATATATTTCTCTAAACATCGCATTCTCTCTGCGGTGATTCTTTTTGCAGTGAGCTCGTATCAGTCGTTCTCATAAAGTTGAAATACAGTCAGACACAGCAAAATTAAGATTTGATACATTTTCGACTTGAAAAACAAAATCAAGAAATTATAAATTGGGTTATTTACTAGCAACGCCCCGTGCTTTACTCGCGTAGAAAATATAACTGGTGAAAGAACTTTAAAAATTGGTTTTGTGGTTAAGGCGTTAAAATGTTACAAACAAACAAACTCGAGGATTTTTCAATTCGACATATTTTTTTATTGGAATAACATAGGTATTTGAATACTTCAAAAATTAATTTGTCATTTATCAAAAACAGCCACGAAAGACATCAGTGCACGTGAAAATAAAAAAAAATGTTACTGATTACTTGGATTTCAAAATTGTTATGAAATTGTGCCTGGAATCAAACATTAAATTTGAAATAGATCGAAAAAATAAACTTTCATTTTAAGAGAAGTAAATAAATCATTTCATATTCAAGACTGTTTCAATACCTGTAGATTAATTTTTGAAGTATTCAAATACCTATGTCATTCCAATAAAAAAATATGTGGAATTTAAAAATCCTCGAGTTTGTTTGTTTGTAACATTTTAACGCCTTCTTAACCACAAAACCAATTTTTAAAGTTCTTTCACCAGTTATATTTTCTACGCGAGTAAAGCACGGGGCGTTGCTAATAAATAACCCAATTTATAATTTCTTGATTTTGTTTTTCAAGTCGAAAATGTATCAAATCTTAATTTTGCTGTGCCTGACTGTATTTCAACTTTATGAGAACGACTGATACGAGCTCACTGCAAAAAGAATCACCGCAGAGAGAATGCGATGTTTAGAGAAATATATGCTAAGGTAATAACTCAAATATTTTTTTAAATCAGTCTAGTAGTTTGTGAGCCTTTTCAATGCAAAAAAAGCCTTCTAAAAATATAATATTTCCTCTTTGTAATATTAGTGTAGATATAGAGAAAAAATAAAACAATGTACGTATTATGCAGTAAAACTATATTATCGAGAAAATTTGGCGTATCGAGGTCATTCTAGCAATGCGTTTAGATTCAGGTCACGTGGGTTTTCAGCGAACGTAGTAGCTGGAGTAAGCGTAGGGGTAGGCTCCGTAGGGGGCAGAGTATGCTACCGGGGAGTACGCAGAGTAACCAGCGTAACCAACAGCTGGCACGTACCCGGGAGCGGCGTAGGCGAGCAGCTGAGGGTCGGGCTTGGGGTTGGCGAAAGCCATGGCCACCAGGGCGAAGAACAGGAACTGAAAAAAAGTGAGTAATATTAAAACATTTTCTTTATTTCTTAATAATATCACAGATAATATACAAGTTATATAACATTTTTTTTAATTCTATCTCATTAATTTATGAACATGGATACAAGAGCAGTGATAGCCCGGACGGTTAAAGAGCCGGCCGAAAATCAGTGAGGCTCGGGTTCGAATCCTGGCATGTACCAATGAGTTTTTCAAAAAACTTACGTACATATTTATCACTAGCTCGACGGTGAAGGAAAACATCGTGAGGAAACCCGCAGGTCTTAGAATTAATTCTGAGACATGTGTAAATAGACCCGGTCCGGCGATGGGCTCACCACCTATCACGTTTAGGGGTCCAATATATCTCGTGAAATGTGGGTATATCCAGTAATGGAATACCTCTGCCTACCCCCTCGGGGATGAAAGGCGTGAGATTATTTATTTTTATTTTATTTTTTTATTTTTTATGGATACAAGTGCTTCAGTTGATTACAATTTTTTTTAGTTATTCAATCCATTCCACAGTGTTAATTCTCGTAATATGCGTATTCTACGGAGTAGGTGTCACAAAATCGCACCTGAGTGTTGTATTTTTGAAATCGTACTTGTAAATAATTGGAAAAACTGTGATTTACTAATACGTTACGTTTACATTTATTCGTTTCTTATGCTATGTGCAAAAATAAGCCACATATACGCCAAAGATATACACACAAATAAATTAGATTGTATTATGCCTAGAATAGACATATAATGAGGGTAAGCCATATTTTAAATTACGCAATCATGTAACTACCCAAGTTACTCTGCTGTGTATCCAAATTAATTCTGCTATGTTTATGTCTAGAAAGGTATCTTATAAAATAAATTGAATGATACAAGTTTTTCGTACAACTTAATTAGCGTTATGGAATAATAGGATCATAATGAGAGAGAACTATTATGTTACTTCAAACAAAATTTCATCAATTCAGCGGTTAAGCCGCGACAAATAAGAAACAGACAGTAGATAGCTTACTTCGTTTGTGTGTCAGGTGGATTAAATATTGGCACTTTTTTATTTTTATTCTGTATAGCTGAAGAAAAAGGAGCAAGTCATTATAATTTACGTCACGAACATCGATTCTGGCACTAAATATGTACCGATATAAATCGTCACGTATGATGAAAGGGCGGGAACAACGCTCAGCTAAATGCCACCGACAATCGTCACTGAAGTGTTAACACCCAGTGACGTGCTTCGCCCTTTATAGCATCAAAAGGTTCTATTATGTACCAAATGTGCAAATCTAAACTTCATACAAGTTCCATAAGAATAAAATTATTACAACAGTAGGTACTTTGTTCAATTGTGCTTGACCTGTTTTGGTCATAGTAATATTTTTTAAATTGTGACAAAAGCAACGTTTTGGTCACACACATCTTATTCTCGATTTGTATCGGTTACAGCTCTTGTCTGTAGACCATGTTTCTAGACCTCGGCTTCGCCTCGGTCGACAATTACATGTGATGTGAGACATTTGTTATTTTACTTCCCTAGGTGTGTAATATTATACTATTCTTTATGAAATGCGAAAAACACCGTGAAATTGGTATAAAATATATTTAAAATCACATCTATGGAATTGTACCCTCATTGAAGGAATAATATAATATGCTCCTACTTGAGCCCACAGCATTAAGAGATGATCATGGGCTAGTGCCACCTAACTGTGAGAGTTTTCCAAACCACCCAAAGGAATCTGACTTGGCTTAACGACATCCATTGGGTGTAAACACAACATTATCTATCTCACATGGTCTCCTAGTTAATATGATCCAAGAATGACTTACCACTCTGAAGAACATTGTAGAAGGTTTGATTCGCACGAGTTTTCACAAGTGATAATGGTTGGGTGTCGGTCCTCGCTTTTATACTATTAGTAGTATGCATGAATCAACCACGCCCGGACTAGTTGTCTCGCCGTACTTGGATAAAAAGTGTCCTTGATCTTCAAGCTAATCAATTTATTCTATGTACACATGTAAGTATAGACTTGTATGTAGAGTACATATAGTTCGAATAATTATGAATAGGTAGTTAGCATCCGTGTTCATCGTATTCGAAAGAGTTTAATTGAACATGTTTCTTTTGCGAAGGGATTTGAGAAGGAAATTGAGAGTTATTTCTAGGGATTTTAGTTTTTAGTTTTTATTACTTTAGTAACTATAGCTCGAGAGTCAAAAAATTAACTACTCATGTAAATATTAGTATTAATATAATAACAAGAAAGTTTGTTATCTCAGACAGACTCAATATAGTAAACAATAAGTTTTCGCTACTGGGTTCATCTTTCCTATGGTGGAAATGTTTTCTGTGTAAATATACTCGTAGAGTGAGTTTGGAAAGGGTTTTACTCCGATTTTTGTGAAATAGACAGAAAGAGCAGGTTGTTTATTTTTTAAATAAATGCGTAACTTATTATTACAAATTTATTTATTTTTATAAAATATATGGGTGTTTATTCTTGCAGATTAACTACTTAATTATAAATATAAATACTATAAACAACATAAATAAGGTACATACTATAAGGACATTTTTTATCAGGAAATAATGTATTCAAATGTTTTCTTTGTAAGTAAATGTAACTTTCTAATTGGATCAGTACACAAAATAATCCATATTTATTATCATACGTAATAATCTGATGTAAAGGTAAACAGTAGAGATCGTTTGCTGTGTTCAGTAGTATCCAAGACCGTAACTGTACGGAGAGCCTCCGTAGGACCCATACCCACTGTAGCCTGCAGGATTGGAGTAGCCAGAGTATCCATAAAAGCCAGGATAGCTGGAGGAATACCCGCCGTAGCCATAATTGTTAGGGTAGTATTGCGGCTGCGGCCTTGCCATAGCTACTACCAGGACAGCCAGCAAAATTACCTGTTGAAAAATATTTTACACTTTACAAACAGCTTTATGCATTATGTAAATACATTGACCACGGCATAACTAATATGGATATCTGTAACTTTACTTGGTATAGGTCCACGTTTATGTTTACATAAACTTTATCGTAAGACGAACGAGTTTATAGAAACTTTTGGGGAACTTTTACTAGAACAGTTTTTACCCTTTTACTTTGGAGACTCTATCTGTAAGTTATTTATACATAATATATCTCTATTTGAATGATAATATAATACTTAAGAAACTGACAAAACCGCGGACCTCTTCTTCCATTGCTAATTATTAATATAAATAAAAAAATGGTGCAGACTCTAAAGACAGAGCAAAAAAATATTACTAAGCTATTCTCACATCTAGTCGTCCTCTACTTCGTGTTTTCTTTATTGTAAATATTTGTAGTCTAATAAAAAAGTAGAAGGCAAACATAGTATATTTTGTATCGAGAGACTAAACGAAGCCATTATATACCATAGGTGATTTGACTCCCGAGCCTACACTCGACAAAATTTCTGATAGTTTCACGGGCAGTTTTTTCTTCTCAACCTGTCACAGATTAACAAAGAGATTTAATAGTATATTTTTCAACACACTTGCTCATAAAGTGGCTCTAATTTCACTGCAATTAGGCACATAATGACACCTATAATCAAACTGAGACTTTTTGTTTGCTATTATTCACTAGTGAGTTATAGATTTTTTTTTTCAATTTTGTTGCTAGAGTTGCTTTGTTCTTAAAAAAGTTTCGATACAAAAAAGATCGTATTCAATCGTACTAATAAATTAATACACAAATATGGCTTGCTCATTTCATGCAACTTCGTATTTAAATAGATCATTTCAACTTGTACGTGTTTAATAAACAAAACTTTCACTCAAATATAACTTTGGTTTTCTCTGTAAAAACTTTAAATACCCCATTTTGTACGTGGCTAAAACGCTATCCACGACAAACCAAAGAAAAAGAAACCTAATTTTTTTAGTCCATGGCCGATCGCCATTGTAAGATGCGAGCGCATAGGAAAACGAGGCTGTATGGGCCTAGATCCTTTTGCCTTTTCCAAATTATATAAATAAAAAATTGGAAAACCAATTAATTTTCCCCGCCATTGCGAATGATTATTTTAAAATGATTTTTTAGTATTATTTATTCACAAGTGTGTTGAAAAACGTCGTATGATACACGTGTGTATTGATGATTACCGTCCTCGGCTCTCTTATGACCCTCGCCTACGGCTCGGGTCTCAATGGCGCCTCAGCGGTAATCACCAACTTTACTCACTTGTACCATAATGTACTATTATATCGAGGGACTAAACGAAGCCATAATATATTATAAGTGGTTTGACTATAAAGCAAATTTACCTACAATCGACAAAAATTCAGAAATTTACGCGGTCAGTTTTTTCTTCTAAACCTGTCAAAGATTAACAAAGAGATTTAAATCTCTTTGCAGATAAACAATTTAAAACACATGGTGCCACCTTCTTTGAAAAACCATGGAACTAAAACTCTTGACATTTTCGCAATGAAGATGGTCCACATTCCACAGATTTTTACTGGCTGTTTGAGGTTGTCTTTGTCTCATTAAGGAAACTAAAAAAATCGTTACTTTTTACTCCCTAGAGACTAAAGTGCTCACTTTAGTCCCGCTTCGTAGGGCTATATTGGCGTACTTTTTAGAGCATGAAAAGTGAAAATCTCTTTTAAAACACATGGCGCCACCTTCTATGCGGAAAAACCATGAAACTAAAACTCTCAACATTTTCGCAATGAAAATGATCTACACTCCACAGATATTTACTGGCTGTTTGAGTTTGTCTACATCTCATTAAAGGATATTAAAAAACTATTACTTTTTACTCCCTAAGGACTAAAGTGACCACTTTAGTCCCGCTTCGTGGGGCTATATTGGCGTACTTTTAGAGCATGAGAAGTGAAAAAGAACTTGTTAACGTTCTAGAACATTTCGGATACACTATTTAGTCCGATTTATTTTTTCTTCCAATTAAAATATTCACTAATATACATTTTTTCTAAAGACGATTTTCTATATCTTTAAACACTCTATTTTATTGATATATTTCTGTAAAATAAAACACATAAGTACATCTTATAGCATTTAAGTAGTTTAAATAGATAATAGATATATACCGGTACCATGTGTAATAAACAGCAATTATATCTATGAATACTTACGATAGATTATAAAACATTGAAACTATGTATGTTGAATTGTTGACTTACTTTAGACATATTGACATAGGTATTCATTAAAATTATTACCTAATGCTCTGGGTGCGAATAAAGGCGTTGGGCTCACCACCTATCACGTAGGTATAGGGGTCACATATTCTCGTGAACAGTGGGTATTTCCAGAAATGGAATGCCTTTGCCTACCCCCTCGGTGATAAAAGACAATTATTTATGTTATTTTTTATTACTTAATTAAAATACCAACAAATAAATATATGAAGTAGAGATAAATAAAACCCCGTAATAAAATAAATGATTAGTCCCCAATTATTTTCGTATAACTTTCGTAAGTAGTTATTTTTAAACCGCAATTTTAAGTTTGAAATTTGTCCTATTTAACAAACACGAAGGTATGTACCAATCGTCGTCATAACAACAAATTAAAAATGTGGTTGGTTTTTACATACTAATAAAAATTACAATGTCTAAATCAAAGGTGCTAATGACGTAATCGCATATTTAACGGTTTTATTTATTTGTACACACAAAAACAAAATGTAATATGCATATAGCATGTATACATATAAAGGTACTTTGATTATCAATTCTATCCAAAGCAAAGAGATTTAAATACTAGGGCATAGAGGGGACAAAGCCCGAAAAAATTGAAGTCAAAACTTATTCCACAGTGGAATAACTCGTCCGAATAACAACTCTCGTTCGTATCTCGCCAAAATAAATAAATATGCCGAGATGCGCCTTGCTAGGTTGCAAATCACGCTACGGCAAAACGCCTGGAAGGGATTTTAGTTTATTTTCGTAAGTATTTTTCATATTTACTCAGAAAAAAGAACAAAATTAATAATTTTCTTATATTCATTCTAGAACATTCTGCTGATTCTAATGATGCAAGGGAGGATAAAACTTTTTAAATTTTGCGAAAGTTGGATTTTTTTATTTATGTTTCTGATTATTGGTTCAATAATATGGCTACTGCAAACTTTGAGAAAGTTTTGACCAAAAAATATGGATACTCGGCCTGAAATTGCCGCCAAAGCTGTGGCACTTCTGCAGGCCGGGCATAGCCAAAGAAATGTGAGTGCACAACTAAATTTAAGCCGTACTACTGTCCGAAGAGTTTATTAAAGGTACTTAGAGACTGGCGGCTTCGTTTGTTGTCAAGGAAGACCGCGATCTCGTGTGACAACGTTTTTAGCTAGGGACCATCAAAACTTAAAAAAACACTAGGTGGCCCGATAGATGTGTCCGGGAGTGTAGTAGGTATAATTGAAATTGATTTTGTTGTATATACCTATACTTTGTCAATAAACTGATATTATCGATACCTTGGTATGAAATAGTAACATCCCTTTTAATCAGCGTGACCTCTACCGGTCGATAGCTGAAACAACTTCTAATTGTTTGAATACTTGTTTCAGCTATTGAAATCTAGATACCAGCACTGACGCTTAGGCTTCAAAGTTTTGTATGAAAATATTCCCAATGCCCCCTCTATGCCCTAGTATTTAAATCTCTCTGATCCAAAGCGTCCTGCCCCTCAAGATATCATTCGATTATAAAGTACATAATTATATGTACGTCTATGTTGGTACTTATTAATTTATGGCTGAATTATTAACAAACTACATATATACAATATGTAACAGAATAAGCGCAATTCCTGAAATTAGTTTGTTCAGTATCATCTACTTAATCGATTTTAGCTATTTTTAACATGGGTTAATTTTTTTTCTAAAAATGAAGTAATTTAGAAGCCTTGTATGGAACCAGTTCTGTAGACGGCCGAAGGGGAACTATAGCATAGCTGAATTTAGAGATATCTATGGAAATCGTACTATTAAAACGTAATGGAACATCGGTTAGACACAAAAACTTAAGTACGAAGGCATCATATATTTTTTATATTATTATACTAATTGGGGATATTATTATACTAATTGGGGTGTATGAGCTATTGCGCTTATTCTGTTACGCGTTGTATATGACGTAAGATTAAAATATTTCATAAAAACAAATCTCTATAAAACAAAAAGTAGGTAGTATTTTTTTTTAGTAATGGAATACCTCTGCCGTACCGTCAGGAATAAGGCGTGAGTGTTTCTTCTATGCCAGAATAATTAAAGTTTAAGAGTCGTTCGCTGTCTATTAACGTACCTACCTAATAATCTCCCATGCGGCAACTCGCGTAAATTTTATGTTTAAGTTAGTTAAAGGTCAATTCAGGTTACAGAGAAGTATATCAAACTTTTTCGAAAAGAGCAGTGATGCCTTACGGTTAAAGAGCCCGCTTCTCATAATATAATGATAATCAGTGAAGCTCGGGTTCGAATCCTGGCATGTACCTACCAATGAGTTTTTCAAAAACTTACTTACATATTCATCACTATCTCGACGGTGAAGGAAAACATCGGGAGGAAACCCGCAGGTCCCAGAATTAATTCTGAGGCATGTGTAACAGACCCACCGATCGGCTCACCACCAGCTATCACGTTTAGGGGTAAAGTGGATACTTCCAGAAATGGAATACCTCTGCCTGCCCCCTCGGAAATAAAAGCCGTGAGTTTTTTTTATAAAACTTTTTAAAGCCACTATAGGATAAGCCCAGTTACTTACCAACTTTGCAAACATTTTGTTAAATATAACTCTAGTGATTCTTATTCAGTTTCCTGTGATTACTTGGACTTAAAGTGTCAACTGTTCAGACTTTTTTATTATTCCCTACATTTATAGGTCGTCCGTGTCCTTGGAATGGCTAATAACGGAAAAACAAAGAGTCTCAGTGGGAATTAATGTGAATTATGAATACAAAACGTACTCGAGACGAGAACTACATGTACAATTAGGCCCCTTTGTTTATGCTCAAAATGTTAACACAGTACTTGAGACGAATAAAGTTGTGTCATTTAGGTTTATTGCGTCCACACATACTCGGTACACCAGCACCAAAATAGGCAACATAGCTATTTGCTGCATAAATTAGTAGCTTGTTGCCTTTTGAAAAGTATTCCACTTGGCTAAGAAAAATACTTTTAAGTAGGTACATCAGCGTACAAAGCGGACGAGATACCATACAATAAACTCTTAGTAACATAATATATTATGTAGTATTTTTGTGCGATTTCCTAATATAGACAGGTAGTCAGGATGTGTATTTTGTAATCTTATATTACAGATCATCAACCTACAAGTACGCCCTTCCTTTAATTTGTCATCTGCTGGCCAAGTACTACATCTAATGCAAAGATCAAGGCTAAGTTTTGATATATAAAGCTTAGACATCCAAACAATTGGCATGATTCAGTAGCTCACTGCAACCTAGCAAACATGTTCGCTAAAATCGTAAGTACCTTGTTTTATGTCAACTAATATCATATTCAGTTTATCCTACACGGTATTATAGGGGTACACGGGGATAAAAATGAAACTGGGTCTAAGAGATTTGCTGGATATCCGTCTTATAATAGACCACACTGGAATATTAAGTACCTAGTCCATATACCTGCTTCGGCCTAATTTGCAAGCATGACGGCATTTCATATTGTTAGTTATTTATAATATTGTTTTTAGATAAAGGTATCTGACGCTATTTCACGGATCGGATGCAGATTCCGTTTTTCCCGTTCCTTAGTTGTGCAATAAGTTCATGCTTCTAGGCCCAGCGGTTTCGGCCGTGCGTTGATCGATCAGTCAGCCGATCAGTTTTTCTTCTTTTATATATTATGTTACAGAAAATGTATAAAACCTAATAGGAATAGTACACAATTACTAGGAAATGTATACAATTTCGTGTATATTTAGGAAGTATGTAAAATAATGATTTGAATATTCTGTAATACAAACATTTCCTGGGAAATGTATACATATCCTAGGCATTATATGCAATTTCGATATGATTATAGGAAATTCATTAAAAATCATTGCTTTTGTGAATGAATAAAATAAATAAAACACTAGCAAACTGAGAATTAAAATTTTTAAATTAACCTAAGGAAATCTATATCATACCTATTATTATAATACATAAACACATATTTCTTATCCATTATAGGAACTATAGATACAATGACAGATTACATACTTTTCCGTTAACTTATATGTATACGTAGAGAAAATTATAGCGTAATAATTTTTCCCACAGTTCGCTCTCTTCGCTCTTGTGGCTGTTGCGCTGGCGGCGCCCAACCCTAAACCCGAACCACAGGTGTTCGCATACTCCACCGGGCTGGACTACGCATACCCTGCAGCAGCCGCCGTTCCCTCCGTTGTCTCGCCTTACTACTCAGCCCCGCTCACCTACTCCGCTTACACCGGCTACCCTGGCGCTGTCTACGTTCGCTGAACATCACCATAACTTTCTACCGTGTCCCGCAGTGTAAATAAAAGTGTTAATCTCCTTTTAATAATGGCAAAAGTTTAAAAATCTGTATTTTTTTCTTTTAATAAATCAACTTACAGCATCTTATTTTGGTTTCTCAATTGTTGTACTCAATGATAATATTAATAATATTTTTTCATCTCTCCGGGCCGAAAGCGTCAACTTTCGGCCCGCTGCGCTACTCGAAGTTGCCGCTTTCCACCTCCGCCGAGAAGAAAAAAGTATACACACCTCGGGAAGTAAATAAGAAAGCCTCAGATCATGTGATCTGAGACATTTCTTATTTTACTTCCCTTGGTATGGTATGTAATATATTTACTATAAATTTATGTTCGTGAACTTGATCTGGGTTGACCAATTATTCACACAAATGTTGGGGTGGGTCCAATTAAAAATAAAAAGTATTGCTACATCGGAACAGCTTTATTCTTAACAAAAAAAACTTTACTCCTTAGCTATCTTTATTGCTCTTTTTCTGCACAAGAAATAGAATCCCTCCCGTCGTTCTTCACGCTCTAAATTCAAACATAACTGACTGCCGGTTACGTATCTAAATGTCTAAAATTAAAAAACCTAATGTTAAATAACCTAAGTTCAAAATACCTAAAATCAAAATACCTAATGGTTGTTTGTCTAATAGTTAAAATACCGAAAGCTTAAAATGTCAAATGGATAATATATTACTGAAGTGCAAAAGAATAAAACTTGAAATACCTATGTACAAAGTCCCTGAAATTGATTTACCTCACGTTAATTGACCGAAGGGACAAATACCGACGTAATGTTCGAAATCTAAATAAAAACACAAGTAATATTTATCTGTAATTATTGTAAATGAATGTATATTTTCCTGACACAAAATATATTAAACATAGAAAACGATTAATTTTATCAATCTACCCACTTTTACGCTCGCGGAAGGTGATCCACTATTTCCTTTGAGTATTATACCAACAGGAGACGTCACGCGCACTAGTTTCTTAGCAAAAAAGTCTGCCAATTTCTGCGGGGGGAACGCATTTTTGGACAAAACAACTAAACACTGGCTTGAACTAGATGCACACAAATACATTCACCAATCCAAGCACTCCGTGAACTCAAAGAAACTAGTTGTATTTATCAGGTATGCGTGTTGACCGACACGTTTTTTTGGCAGAGGGGAACGCCTGTCAGTGGCGTCTCCGGTTGGTTTAATACTCAAAGACTATTTCAAACAAATCGCGCAAGTGGTGCAATACTTTAGGTATTTTGACCATTTGTTATTAAAAATGTTGGTATATCAAAATTAGTTGTTATAACTATAAACATTTTAAATTTTAGGTATTTAGTCCAATTGGTATTGTAATCTTAGATATTTCGTGGGTATGTATTATTTTATTAGGTATATTAAAACATTAGGTATTTTGATTTTAGGTATTTTGAACTTAGGTTATTTAACATTAGGTTTTTTAATTATAGACATTTAGATACGTAACATGCACTTTAAATATTATAAATACGGCACTTTCAAGTCTTTTTTGGTTATTTTAATAGCAAGATTTTATCATCAAAGTACATATGAGGAGATACGAATACATGCAAATGACACAATGACATGATGCAAACGTAACGTCTTTAGAATTTTAATTCTTTAAAGTAAACCATGAGTGAACATGACCGGCTAAACTGATTTCATTCGAATTAGTATTAAAACTAAGCTAAGCAATCAATATTTTGTTTTATTCGGTAGATTCAGTGCCTTTTGGTTCAAACAGATATAATTGTTCATAGGAACTCCCGAGGGCTCCCGTGAAGTAAGGCTCGTAGTTGTATATCAGGCAGCTATTCTCTTCGTCCACGCTTCCAAAGGTGTGCATGTTTTTCCTGCACTCACCGACAAAGAAATCCATGAAGTATCTATTAACTTGTACTGCACACATGGAATGAGGATAGTTATGCGACAATTTCCATTCGTATGAGCTCTTTTCGGGATGAAATTGAATTCCGTAGAAAGGATACCTGAAAAAAGATCAGTGTTATTAAAATTTTAATATGATACTGTACCTATAAAATATAATGTCCGTGTCCCCACTTTAAAAAAACTGGAACTATCCTTGCTTCGTTAAGCTTGCTTTCAAAATTAAAAGTTTTTTTTTTAGTTACCCGCGGCTTCGCTCGCGAACGTTTATTTCACCCCCTTAGGGGTTGAATTTTGCAAAATCCTTTCTTAGTGGATGCCTACACTGTATAAGCTATCTATGTACAAAATTTTAAGTCTCTAGTGGCTTAGGCTGTGCGTTGATATATGACCAATCAGTCAGTTTATCATATTTTAAATATATAGATTGTTTCTTTATGGATGTTTCAATTTTTTTCCAGCAGACATTTATTTTTATTTTATTCTTGCGTTATAGAAAAACACTATCACGTTAGGGGTCCAAACCATCTGGTGAAATGTGGGTATCTCCTAAAATAGAATACCTCTGCCTACCCCCTCGGGGATAAAAGGCGTGACATTATTTATTTAATTTTTAGGGTTCCGTACCTCACTCCTTACCCGTGGTATCACTTTGTTGTCCTTCTGTCTATCTGTCTGTGTCTGTCTATCTGTCTGTCAAGACCTTTTATCTCGGGAAAGCGCATTTTATATAAATATTTGGCTTTATGTTCGCCATGCGTAGGTACATTATCTAGGTACTATGTAGCTAAACAAATAAATAAATAAACACAGTTTTATAGATTGTATTATTGATACAAACCTAGTATGCTCTACACTCGCTATAAATTGAATACCGTTGTCGTCAACACTGTGAGATGTGACTTTCCAATCCTTGTCCAGGTTATGACGCTTCAAATTCTGGAAAAGGGATTTATGAAATACAAAGTTCTATAGAGATGATCATTGTAATTTATTTAAAAAAAAACATGGCTTATATCATTTGGGTGTGTTAACAGTGTTAGATTTTCAGACACAGACAAGTAGTTCGAGAGATATACCTCCTACATGTACAACAGCAACTACCTATATCTTTTTGTAATATTAGTGTACCTACATATTTACCTCGTCGACAATGCAGAACTGATGATAGTTAACAGTGATATTTTCAGTCGCTAAGAAATCAATTACCTCTTGAGGTGCTCTTTCAAACATCTTGCTTTTCCGGAAATCTGTTACAAATTACGAAAGCTTAATTAACTAATTACCTTCAATACATGCATACATAGGTACCTACTGTGGAGATCTTATATCTCCATGTCACTGGTCCATGAGACATTCTATATTTGTATATGGATTTGTTTTGCCTCCTTCTGTTCCTCCTTCCCTCTGTTAATTAAAATTTATTTCATACTAATTAACGAAACCTTAAGTAGTTATGGCACAATACAAGATAGTTTATTATTATTAAAATACCCACCATCGCTAAATTTGAGTGGTAAATTGGAGTACGAACGACACTTAATCCTGTTTTCCGGCTCGCCGCGACCCGAAGCTAAAATAATAAGTAACTCAAAACCGAGACAAGTTCCGTGAATTGGGAAGTAGTCGCCAGCATTGTTTAGCTCAATGGCGATTTCGTAGATGTGCTGTCCCGCGTCCGCGAACCCGTTGGTGTTGTTGAAATATGTCGCTCCACCCGGTAAGAGTACTCTGGGAAAAAATAAACGATAGAGACACCTCTTTGAGTGTTTTTCAAACACAAAAACTTTTTCATACTCTTATTAGGAACCAATTTTATAAACATTAAGTAGTTCCGGTGTATTTAATCTAAAGGTGGTTAGCATTCACTTTAAATGTAGTTTTAGTTTGTACTCGAAACGATAGTTAGATTGGTCACTTTGGTAAAGTGAAACGATTTTTCTGTATATAAAATTTAAAAATTTAAATATTATCTAATAATATATCCTAACACACCAGCATAAGAAAGCAATAAATAAATTTGAATTTCATAGTACATTATGGTACAAGTGAGTAAAGTTGGTGATTACCGCTGAGGCGCCATTGAGACCCGAGCCGTAGGCGAGGGTCATAAGAGAGCCGAGGACGGTAATCATCAATACACACGTGTATCATACGACGTTTTTCAACACACTTGTGAATAAATAATACTAAAAAATCATTTTAAAATAATCATTCGCAATGGCGGGGAAAATTAATTGGTTTTCCAATTTTTTATTTATATAATTTGGAAAAGGCAAAAGGATCTAGGCCCATACAGCCTCGTTTTCCTATGCGCTCGCATCTTACAATGGCGATCGGCCATGGACTAAAAAAATTAGGTTTCTTTTTCTTTGGTTTGTCGTGGATAGCGTTTTAGCCACGTACAAAATGGGGTATTTAAAGTTTTTACAGAGAAAACCAAAGTTATATTTGAGTGAAAGTTTTGTTTATTAAACACGTACAAGTTGAAATGATCTATTTAAATACGAAGTTGCATGAAATGAGCAAGCCATATTTGTGTATTAATTTATTAGTACGATTGAATACGATCTTTTTTGTATCGAAACTTTTTTAAGAACAAAGCAACTCTAGCAACAAAATTGAAAAAAAAAATCTATAACTCACTAGTGAATAATAGCAAACAAAAAGTCTCAGTTTGATTATAGGTGTCATTATGTGCCTAATTGCAGTGAAATTAGAGCCACTTTATGAGCAAGTGTGTTGAAAAATATATTATATAGATCGTGACAAATAATGTTGTTCCCTAAAGTTAACACCACAAAATTTTAAGCATACCTATAGGCACATACGTCAGAAAAAAGTTTTCTCTTTGAAATAAGATGGTTAATAATTAATAACTGAATAATTAAATTTTAAGGTTAACTTACCCATTAATTTTACTCATAAGTTCTTGGTAGTAATAGCGACTTTTACCAATTCTGTAAACAGAACACGATATTACACACTAAAACACAATATAATATATTATATTTACAATCTCCACACACTGTTAAAAACACATTATTCTATATAGCTGTGGAAAATTGTTGTCACCTAATATCGGACTTTATCGACTTTAAATAGAACTTTAAACTAATATTGCAATATATTTTGATTTACTTATCAAATTTAGATATAATGTACTTATATTTGTGCGTTATTTACTTACAGTATTGGCACCACCCTCGCCCCAGAAGATTCCACTGATTTAACATACGATGCAGCTATGTAACTTGTATAATTCACATTGCGATACCTATGGTCTATGTAAAACCGTTCACTGTACGATTCCTGTGACAATATACCAATAATAGGACGATGATTCGACATTGTGTCAGCTTGTACCAATACATTAACATTCTGATAAAAAAAATATACGACTACAGAAAACAATACTGTATTCATTATGAATTAATTTTTTGTTGTCGAATACTTATAAACCCCTTATCAGGATTCTCTCGGCCAGTTGTTGGAGTTGAAGTAAACATTCCAGATAACAACTATTAACAACGAAATATGAAATAATTGCCAGATAAAAAAATATTATAATATATATATATATATACATATATATATATATATATATATATATATATATATAAGTTTAAATGTTATTTAATTAATTTGCAACCATTTATCGCAAGATAGATTTTCTAGAATGATATATTTCTAAATTTTCGTGTTACTGGTATTTTCAAGCTTTTGCACTTAGAAAGAAAAGAAAAATAGTACATTATGGTACAAGTGTGTAATGTTGGTGATTACCGCTGAGGCGCCATCGAGACCCGAGCCGCAGGCGAGCTTCTTAAGAAAGCCGAGACTGAAGTCGCGTAGATATTTAAAATTAATTTAAGTATGTAACCTTAGTAGCCAGATATTGGTTATCTGGAGCATCTTTTATATATTGTTCAACATCGTCAGACGATAAAACCTTTGATTTTTTGCTTCTAAATCCATCGGATAGTCTCTTTAGATATGCTGACAAATTAGAGTATGTTTTTAAGTCCACTCCATTCTTTGTTCGGACTGTAGTTTTTAACATTGAGTAGGTATATACCTACACCACAAAGAGCTAGGTTTGTACAAGACTTAGAAAATAATTCTTTAAAGTATGCCAGGAACACATTTTCTGAAAAAGACTGCGCATTCTTGTTGTATTGCCATTTTATGAAATTTTGGTACGCCAATAGATATTTTTCCTTGGAGTTTTCAGGTAGTAAACTTTCCGGCTTCGTGGTCAAATGAGCCCACATATCACTTAGCCCGCGGGCTAAGTTGACCCTCTTATTTTTTCTATGGGTAACTCGACATAACGATAAGGGCTTCACATCTTATATCGGGCGGTGTACAACATAAATCATTTTCTTCGTAACTTGTACCTGTAGACATTTTAATTAATAAATAACTATAATTTCAACAGTGAAAAAGAGTTGTGAAAATTGTTTCGCAATGGCGGCAAAAAATCATTAGTTTTCCTATGCGCGCGCATCTAACAATGGCAAACGACCATAAAATATAATACTTAAAAGAATAAGGTTTCTTTTTTTTTTTTTGTCACGCATAGCGTTTTAGCCACATACAAAATGGGGAATTTAAAGTTTTTACAGAGAAAACAAATGTAATATTTAAGTGAAAATTTTATTTATTAAACACGTACAAGTTGTAATTATCTATGCCATTAAAAACAAAACTTGTCAAAAACCCCAAGCCTCGCAACTCAGTTCGTCTACCGTAAAAAGTTGTGAGATCCATGTAATACCAAGTCGGTTAATTTATTCAGTCCCTACTAAGGGACCTACTGTCTTAAGTAATTACGCAATTATCTAATCTAACAACCTCTTATAGTGACCATAACAATATTAAAAATCGTTTATGTTTTAAATAAATGGATTGACTTGGCCATCGCATGAAAACCCAATGTATCTCACAACTGATACATATTATATTAAATTAGATTGTTTAGTGTTTATTGTGTGTAGATTGCTTAAAGATAGAATCTAAAGCGACCGCAAATAAAAATTACACAATTAGGCCCCGGGTCTATTTACACATGTCTCAAAATTAATTCTAGGACCTGCGGGTTTCCTCACGATGTTTTCCTTCACCGTCGAGCTAGTGATAAATAGTTTTATAATTTGCAGTTATGTATATGTAATAATAAAATAATTATTTCATTTTATTTCAGACAATAAATGTTCTTCCATATTGTTAGTATAATATACAAAAATAAAAACTTATATGATTGAAATAAAATAAAAATATTTTTTACATTTTTATTATGCCATGTAGGTACATTTCTTGAATCTGTCTTCCTTTTCTTGAATTCGATATTGAGTGGGGATAGTGTACTTCAACGGAAATACACATCACCAGGGTAGCTGGCGTAAGCGGGGTAAGCGTCGTAGGTAAGCGGGGCCGAGTAGTAGGGCGACACGACGGAGGGGACGGCAGCGGCGGCAGGGTACGTGTAGTCCAGCCCGGCGGAGTATGCGAATACCTGCGGCTTGGGTTTAGGGTTGGGTGCCGCAAACGCCACAGCCACCAGCGCGAAGAGGGTAAACTGAGGACAAATAAAAGGCTTTTTAGTGTTCCTTCAAGAAATCCGCTGGGGTCATTGGAAAAACTATGAAAAGTTCAGCTTAGAAGTATAATTATATTAATTATCATTGAACTATTACTTACGACTTTAGCGAACATTCTTGATGCGATGCAGTGCTCAAACTGAATCATGCTCATAATCAGCATCCTAATGTTTATATACTAAATCCTAACCTTAATCTTTACTGTAAAGAAAGACGTTCTTGTGACACTAGCATAGGATAGCTAAAGGTGTTATTCTATAATATTTTATTTACATTTCCTAAATCAAGTACCTAGGTACTTAATTAAAAAATTGGGGTGCATCTCATTTGATGGAACACACACAAGACACACACAAACACTAGACGGATTTTGATAAAACATGGTGTGGAAATAACGGTATAACGGGTCAGCAATTAGAGTATTTTATACAGGGGGAGAATGTCTCATTCCTACGGGAATATAAAAAACTGAGTAAAAATGAAAACATACTTAATACTTCGAAACGATAACACCTAGAAACTTAAAATATGGTATGGTTGGTTGGTGGTGTCTTATATGTCGTAGGCGACTGCTATGAAAAGATTTTGGGAAATCCCCACGGGAACGGGAATAAACGGGATCTCCGCGGGCAACGTCGCCGCTGGGCACCCGCTAGTAATAGAATATACGAATACGAATTCCCACCTTCTCGTGGACAACAACTGTATAATCCTTGTAGGTATTTTGGGATTAATCGAGTGGACAGTGGGAGTCCAGGACTAGTTCGTCATAATCATTTATCATCAATCCAAACATAGCCGCTCAGCGGGGCTTATGCTATTTCAGGGAACAAGAGTATTGTTCGTAACATTGTTTATACAGATCTGTTGATTGTTTTATAAATTCATGATGCACCTTTGTTAAATGAATTATGAGCAATTGGTACAATTTCTCAATTTGTACAAATATTCAGTTTGTATTGCGGAACACTGCGTAGAAAATGTGCAATTGTGCATGCGATAAGGTATTTAAGTTAGGTACTTATGTTAAAAAGAGATTAATTATAATTTAAAAAGCGTTCTGTTGTTGAATCTTCTGAAACTATATTTGATGGTTTCGTCAAACTTTAAAAATATAATATTACATGAGGAACTGTCCCATAATAATATGGTTCCTCTTCGAATGAAATTTTTAACTGCAAATATTGTATACAAATACTTCCTACTTTACTAATAGGTTACTACATTGTTTTCATCTTTTCTAAAGTACAATTTTTAATTCTTTATTATTCTTTTTTATTCTTTAGTAGTAGTTACTTCTAGTAGGTAGGTAATATTTTAAGGTCTATTTATACTTTACCTTAGTAGAGTCGCATTTGCGACTGCTTATAAGATAACTTTTTAATAACTTCGTTATCTTAACTTTTAAATAAATTCATTATGAGCATCGCGTAATGACTTCTCGTTGCCAAGAGCTAAAGTTTACTTTGAATACAAGAAATAAGTCTTATTAATTACTAGCGGGTGCCCAGCGGCGTTGCCCGCGTGGATCCCGTTTATTCCCGTTCCCGTGGGAATTTACGAAAATCCCTTCATAGTGGTTGCCTACGACATATTTAAGACACCTACATACCATATTTCAAATAGCGGGTGCCCAGCGGCGTTTTCCCGCATGGATCCAGTTTATTCCCGTTCCCGTGGGAATTTCCAAAAATCCCTTCATACCAGTTTGCTACGACATATAAGACAGCTACATACCATTTTTCAAGTTTCTAGGTGTTATCGTTTCGGAGTAGTACGTTTTTCTCTTTTTAACCAGTTTTTATATTTTCCCGTGGGAATGAGATATTTTCCTGGAATAAAAAGTACCCTAGATGTTGACCCGGGTACTCAGTTATCTCCATACCAAATTTCATCAAAATCCGTCCAGTAGTTTTTGAGTGATGCGTGCACAACCAGACAGACAGACAGACAGACAGACAGACAAAAATTCCAAAAATTGGTGTTTCGGTATCTATATCGATAACTATATACACTACCGTTAAAATTTTCAAAAAATATTTCATGTACAGACACGGCCCCGTTAGAGTTTTATTATATGTATAGATTAATTATTGTGCAGGAAATATCACTCTAATTCAAAAGTGTATATTTTAGCGTTTACCTAGTTACTTTAATTAATTTGACTTGTATTTCACTTTGTATATTGAAATGCCTTTCAAATAACAGACATAGTGGTTTCTAATCAAAGAGATTTAAATATAATAAGGCATAGAGGGGGCATTGGGAATATTTTCATACAAAACTTTGAAGCCTATGCGTCATGTCCTTGTCATGTCATTCGGTCGAAATTGTACTAGACTTATTCCACTTGGAATAACTTTTGACTTCAAATTTTCCTTGCTTTGTCCTCTCTCTGCCCTATTATATTTAAATCTCTTTGTTTCTAATAGACATACGCGGAACTTATTTTCGCTATACAATAACAAAGATGACAATTGTGTCATAGCATTTTTTGTGTCTATTGACGTCCGTAATAAGATCACCTACAAAAAAGGGGAAGGTACACTGTCTGGGCGGGATTCAAATCTACATGGAGACAGAACAATGAGCTTCCGGATTACATCTTGATTGTTGACGTTAAACTTAAACAATGATGTCCACGTGAATGATAGATAGCTATACGTACATTGTTTTAAAGGTCAAGGATTTTTAATTGATGTCATTAAGCCGAGGTTTTTTTTTCATTTTCCTAAAGTTCGTAAAACGTAGGTACGCTCTTTATAAATAGGAGCTAAATG
This sequence comes from Ethmia dodecea, assembly GCA_963855545.1. Lineage (NCBI taxonomy): Eukaryota > Metazoa > Arthropoda > Insecta > Lepidoptera > Depressariidae > Ethmia > Ethmia dodecea. The sequence goes on from OY979449.1 coordinate 8,169,936, forward strand.
TCTATTATTTATGGCCAGATGGGGCTTTGTAACTTTTATCCGATTGCAACAGAAGCTGCATATATTTTTCAGATTTATGTAGAGAGTGAGTCTTATCCTTTGGCAAAGCCTTATCTAAGTATTTACTTATTATAAAAGAACCACATTATATAAGATGGCTGCGAACGTGTTGTATAAAATGGCTTTGGTCTCAAGCTTCTTGAAGCCAATTGTGTGTCTTAAGCCTAAGCGGAAACGAGTTATAAATTTTATTAAGTGAGGAGTCGTTAGGTTTTTCTTAGTTCTGGAAGTGACACTAGGTTGGTGAAGTCACTATAAAAAACAATATTGGAGTAGGTAGGTAATACAAGATAGAAATACAAAAAATCTAACATGCAAAAGAAATAAGGTTATTTTGTATAATTTTGTTTTGTATACCTACCATTAATTTGGTAAAATATATATATATATATATATATATATATATATATATATATATATATATATATATATATATATATATATATATATAAATGTGGCCTACTAATTAGGGACACTATCATAAAAAGAGTAAGAGCTTCCCTGAACGTCAATAAATGTTTCAAATCACAAAGCTTTGAATTTTTATCATTGTAAACAAGTAAATGGACTACTAATTTAAATATTTACTGGCTGTAGTGTATGCATTTGTAAATATAAATATATAATATGATATACCATATATATTAATATATAGATATATGTAGATTTATAATATATACATAAATACTAAACATATACACATAACATATAAAAACATTACACTATCTCGAACGCACCACGTTAGTTGCACGAGAGCTGTGGGCGAGAGTGGACGTGTAGTCATAGTGTGCGTGTGCGAGCCAGTGAACTACTCCTTACACCAGGACGCAGGTCCTACATTTGGCGACGAGAATAAAGGTACGAAAAAACACGTAAATAATGGAAGTCATGCACTTAGATAACGATCGATGTAAACAATTCTTCTCCCGCGCATTATCCGCTTACGTTGTGGAATGCGAATAGATAACTTCAAACCTGTATTGTTGTTGCTATTTTATCAATATAAAACTCGGAAAGAATATTATTATGTAGGTTGTTCAATTATTCAGAATAATATTATGTGCATTTTTGGTACAACCAAATATGTGGGTAAAAAAAAATTAAAAATAATAATAAAAAAAAAGTTACCTAGATAATAATACGTATGTCGTTGTCTTCAACAATAACCGCTTTTACCGTACCCGTACCCTTTAAACGTTGTAGGTAAATAAAAAAAAAAACATTCAAATATTAATCTAGGCTAACAGAATATCAATCTGACTGACAGGGTTATTGTACATACATACATAAGCATAAACTCACGACCATAATTGATCCCTTTCGGGGTGGTCAGAGATATTGCTACAACTGCCAACTTTGTTGTGTTACATGTTATTGTTAAACCGTAAAGTATGTTTTTAATTCGATTTCAAATTAGAGTAGAGAGTCAGGTAGACATGCAGAATTGTGTTTAACACAGATACAGCGTGTTTTCTGTAAATATGAAATAACAACCTATGTTAACCTACCTACAATTTTAAATTTTGTTGATGGGTATGAATACATACCACCATTAAATTGGTTTTCGGGTTTAAACACATACAAGTGGTAGCAGGGTATAATTAAATATACCACCATTAAATTGGTTATTGGGTATAAATAAATACCACCATTAAATTGGTCAAAATTGGGTATACAAAAATACCACCATTAAATTGGTCATAATAGGGTATACAAAAATACCACCATTAAATTGGTCATAATAGGGTATAAATAAATACCACCATTAAATTGGTCGTAATTGGGTATAAATAAATACCACCATTAAATTGGTCGTAATTGGGTATAAGTAAATACCACCATTAAATTGGAACTAGCCAACAAAACAAATAAATAAATGTACATTCCAGGTCTCCACACACAAGACCTGTACAGGAGATTTCGAAAATGGCGAATACTTTACCGGCCCTAGAGAGACTTGATTTGGATGGAGACATCGCTTCTATAGCTTTCAGATGGGAAAGATGGAAGAGATCGTTATTTATCTACCTAGATACTACTGAAATTACGTCGGCGCCAAGGCTACTCTGCTACACTTTGGAGGCACAGGGCTCCAAGAAACTTTTTATAATTTACCTGGTGCCAACATTGAATCGTCAGAAAATGTTGACGTGTTTAAAGTAGCCCTAGAGAAGCTTGACGAATATTTCTTACCTGAGCAGAGCAAAGTCTACGAGAGACACGTTTTTAGACTTTTGAAGCAGGAAGAGGGAGAAAAATTCGAGAAGTTTGTGGTAAGACTGAGGAACCAGGCTGAAAAATGCAAATTTGAGTCTATGAAACAAGATGATCATCTAATTGATCAAATTGCAGAAAAATGCACCTCAATGGACGTTCGAAAAAAAGTTTTGACTTTAGGAGATGGCGTTACACTGGAGAAGATAATAACGGAAGCAAACACTCTGGAGGTGGTAAACCACCAGTTAGAAGAGTACGGAAATAAAAATAAGAATCAAGAAATTAACCAAATTATAAAGAGGGGAGAGAATAGAGGAAATCGAAGTGAATCTCAATTTAAAGGAAAAATAAACTGCGGTAGATGTGGGAGCAACTCGCACGCATCTAATAGCGCAAATTGCCCAGCTAAAGGAAAAAAATGACATTCATGCGAGAAAATAGGACACTTTCGGATGTATTGCAGATCTAGAAACATGGATACACTGAAAAGAAAAAGCGAAGATTCAAGTAAAACGAAGAATGATACACAAAATTGGAAGAAAAAGAAAACTGAAGGAGGAAAGGAAATTGATTTTGTTGAGAACGAAGAAATAGATTAAGTTTTTCAAGTCAATAATGATGCTACAATAGAATGTACAGTAGGTGGAGTGAAGATCAACATGTTGATAGATTCTGGATGCAAACTAAACTTAATAACTGACAAAACATGGAAAGAACTAAAGAACAAAAACGTACAAGTTTGTAAACAAGTCATGAAACCGGACAAGACCTTACTAGCATATGGAAGTAAAACGCCTTTAGATGTAAAGGGTTCATTTGAGACAGAATTTGAAATTAACGGGAACAAGGAACGATCTACCATTTACGTAATCACAGAGGGAACAAGGAACTTATTAGGGAAAAATACAGCAATCAGTCTGGGAGTTTTAAAGCTAGGTATAGGGGTAAATCAAGTAAAAAATAAGCCCTTTCCAAAGTTTAAAGATGTTGTGATTGAAATTCCGATTGATAATTCAGTGAAGCCCATTTCACAACCTTGCAGGAGAGTGCCAATTCCAATAGAAGGAAAGGTTGATGAAAAAATCACGGAGTTATTAGACAGTGACATAATAGAGGAGGTGAAAGGACCATCTAAATGGGTATCACCTATCGTATCAATCTTGAAAGGGAATGGTGAGTTACGTTTATGCGTGGATATGAGACAAGCAAATGCCGCTATTATGCGAGAGAACCATCCATTGCCCTCTATGGATCATCTGATACCCCAAATTAAAAAATCTAGATATTTCACAAAACTGGATATAAAAAACGCATTCCATCAGGTGGAACTGCATCCTGAATCTAGGCACATTACAACCTTTATAACTTCTAAGGGTCTATATAGATATAAGCGATTAATGTTCGGCATTACATGCGCGCCCGAGCTGTTTCAAAAAATTCTTGAAAAAATGCTTATTCACTGCGAGGGGGTGGTAAATTTCATCGATGACATACTAGTTTTCGGCGAAAGTGAAGAAGAACACGATTTGAGGCTACAGAAAGTACTACATGTATTAGAAGAGAATAACGTGTTACTTAATAAGGAGAAATGCATATTTAAGAAGCAAGAAGTCCATTTCTTGGGTCATGAACTTACTCAGGATGGAGTTAGGCCACTGGATAAATATATCCAAAGCATCCGAAATTTTCGGGTTCCAAAGACTGTCGAAGAACTTCAGAGTTTTTTGGGTCTCGTGAATTATATAAATAAGTGGATACCAAACCTTGCCACGATCACTGAACCTTTGAAGGAACTCCTAAGAAAAAAGATGGGAAAGAATGCCAATATAGAGAAAATCTGGTTGAAGGAACAAGACACCGCTTTCAATACATTGAAACAAACGCTTACGAAAATTCAATCCTTGGGATACTATGACGTACAGGATACAACACAGGTGATAGCAGACGCTAGTCCTGTAGGCCTTGGTACTGTTCTTGTACAAGTCGATGCAAAAGGTCCTAGGATCATAGCCTATGGTAACCGTACATTGACTGATTGTGAGCGAAAATACAGCCAAACTGAGAAAGAGGCACTGGCGTTGGTTTGGGCCGTTGAGCATTTCAACATTTTCTTGTTTGGAAAGGAATTTGATCTTGTAACCGATCACAAACCATTGGAAATTTTTTTCGGGCCCAAATCAAAACCATGTGCCCGAATCGAGCGGTGGGTATTAAGGCTACAATCATACAAATATAGAGTGATATACAAACCCGGAAAAACAAATATTGCCGACCCCTTATCACGACTATGTAGTCACTCTATTAGTTCGATCCAAGGAGGAGACGTGCATGTGCACCAAATTGTAGAACATTCAAGACCAGTTACAATATCCATGGAGGACATTATAGATTCTTCAAAAAATGACCAAGAAATCTGCAATGTAAAAAAGGGTGTTTATCACAATGACTGGAGCGAATCAGTAAAGAGCTATAAGATCTTTGAGAATGAATTGTGTTTCTACGGAAACATTTTACTCAGAGGAAATAAGATTGTGATACCCCATCTACTCAGGAAAAATGAATTGGATGCTGCTCATGAGGGTCATCCTGGTATCGTAGCCATGAAAGGACGTTTACGGTCTAAAGTTTGGTGGCCACGAATTGACAAGGACGCAGAAAACTTGGTCAAAGCCTGCAAAGGATGCACGTTGGTCGGTTTCCCAAATCCCCCAACACCTATGAAAAGGCGTGAACTACCTGAAGCCCCTTGGATGGATGTCGCTCTAGATCTTTTAGGTCCGTTGCCCAGTAACGACTACCTTTTAGTTGTGATAGACTATTATAGTAGATATAAAGAGGTAAAGATCACTAAGACTATCACGAGCTGCCAGATGATTAAACTACTCAAGGAAATTTTTAGTAGACTGGGGTACCCCATTTCGATCACGGCCGACAATGGGAAACAGTTTGTAAGCAACGAATTTAGAGCATTTTGCAAGGAATGCAATATTGTTGTTTTGAACACTGTGCCATACTGGCCACAAATGAACGGAGAAGTCGAAAGACAAAATTGCGACATTTTGAAGCGCCTTCGGATCAGTCAGATCGAGAAGAAAGACTTGAAGGAAAGCCTTTGGGAGTATTTAATGATGTACAATAGTACCCCTCACACTGTGACTGGAAAAACACCATCCGAGCTTTTTTTTAAAAGGCAAAATCGTGATAAAATTCCCTCACTAGAAAGCATATATAACAAGACAGATGATACAGAGGTAAGAGACAGAGACAGAGCACAAAAGGAAAAGAGTACGGTGATAGGAAACGTAAAGCTGTTGATTCGGATATATCTCAAGGTGACAAAGTTTATTTGAAGACAATGGAGAAAGCAAATAAATTAACCCCCAATTTTAGCTCTGTCCCTCATACAGTAGAAAGTGCACGAAACGGGGATTGTACAGTAAGGAATAATGAAACAGGCCAGACGTATAGGAGGAATGTCGTGCATTTAAAGCGAGTAGAAGGCGAATGGAGAACCGTCCCGGATGAAGATACAGAGAATCAAAATCTGGAAGAAAATGAAGAGGAAGAATAGCACATTGAGCTAAAAATATGATTATGTAATTATAAAGAGTGAATAAATAAATTATTAATAAGGAAGGGATGTAGTGTATGCATTTGTAAATATAACTATATAATATGATATACCATATATATTAATATATAGATATATGTAGATTTATAATATATACATAAATACTAAACATATACACATAACATATACAAACATTACACTATCTCGAACGCACCACGTCAGTTGCACGAGAGCCGTGGGCGAGAGTGGACGTGTAGTCATAGTGTGCGTGTGCGAGCCAGTGAACTACTCCTTACACCAGGACGCAGGTCCTACACTGGCCAAGAAGTATATATATTCCCCTGAGTTTGAAAGCTCTAATTCTGCGTAGGCCGAGATTACTACTATCAGTTTCAGGTGTGGTAATCTGGCCGACAAATATTAAAATCTTAAGGCCAGTTTATAGTACAGTGAATAGAGACCAAATAAGGGGGGTTACCTTACAAACGGTCCGGTAGTTCTAAATTTTTTATATGTTGTCTAGGATGGTTGTTAAGTGTTTAAAATGCAAAATGCACAATTCCCACCCCTCCGCGCCCGCCGCCATCTTGAAAAAACCGAAAAAAATCGGCACTTTTTTTAGATTTTCACTTATATCTTTGTTTCGGTGCATTTTAGCTACAAAACAGTTCTATTCAATGTTGTAGAGAATAAAATTTCCTATAATATACGTGTTAAATTTTGTTTGTAGGGCAGATAGTTGACGAGATATGATATTTTAAAAAATATAAAAAAATACGCATTTTCCGGAAATTTTTCAAACTTATCAAATAAACAATATGCCGTTGTTTTCATTTTAATGCTTACTGCCCCCTGCGTAAGGTTGGTTAAAAAAAGTATACATCCATTTTGTAGGTAATTAAATTCCCTACAATTTTTATTCTTAATACTTGTTTTTCTCAAATAGGCCAAAATTGAATTACAGCGCTCTAAAGTTAGAAGTTTAAAAAATTTCCGGAAAATGCGTATTTTTTTATCTTTTTTAAAATATCATATCTCGTGAACTATCTGCCCTACAAACAAAATTTAACACGTATATTATAGGGAATTTCATTCTCTACAACATTGAATAGAACTGTTTGGTAGCTAAAATGCACCGAAACAAAGATATAAGTGAAAATCTAAAAAAAGTGCCGATTTTTTTCGGTTTTTTCAAGATGGCGGCGGGCGCGGAGGGGGGGGAATTGTGCATTTTTCATTTTAAACACTTAACAACCATCCTAGACAACATATAAAAAATTTAGAACTACCGGACCGTTTGTAAGGTATCAGCTCTCTATTCACTGGGTTATTACCATCAAATAAATTAAGAGTAGTAAACTCGCCGAGCGGCCAGATTTTCACTTGGCGAGTCACCACCCAAGCCACTTGGCGCCACTATTTTTTCCTACAAAAACAACACTGCTACTTTCTCATACTGATTGATTAATGACTGGACAACTAATTAGGGACAGGAGGAAATTTGAAAACGTGATTGTCAATAAAATTCAAATAACAGAGAAAATAAACAACATAAATTTAGTAACCATTGTGGTTACCATTGTTGGTTATCACCAATTGACAACGACGAGGCAGTGATGTAATTAAATTGTCGCAAGATTCTATTGAAATATTATTCCACGCCACTGTAAATCTCTCGTAGAGCTGATTTTGAGTGCCGGTACGTAGAGTTGCAACTTATTTTTTTACATCGTACCACAAATGCTCAATGGAATTAGATCTAGGCTGCTTGCAGGCCAACTTAGTACCATCACAGACTGCTGTGCTAGGAAATACTTCACTGATTGAGCTGTATGTTTCGGGTCATTATCATGTTGGAACTTCCAGGTCACTCGTAAAACTTCTCCAGCATATGGTATTATAGTTTCTTCTAATATTTGTTTATATTGGTACTGATCAAGTTTGCCTTAAAAAAATTACAGACCCTACTCCGTGTCCAGAGAAACAGCCCCAGACTTGAATATGCCGCCCCCATGTTTAACTTGTTTCTTCGTGTATTTTGAATTCATTTCCGTTTTTATAGGACGTCGCAGGAATAGTCGGCCATCTGATAAAATTAGATTTATCTTAGTCTCATGAGCAAATAGTAAATGTTTTCATTGAGCAGTACCTTGTCCAATGTCCATATTTTCGAGCAAACGCCAGCCTTGCTCGTTGTGTTCCTTCTTCCTTCAGTAATGGAACTTTGCGAGCAACTCTTTCTAAAAGCTTTGATTCAACTAGTCGCCTTCTAAAGGTCCTTGCTGATACGCCGGCATTGGGTTGAGGTCTAAAAACTTCAGTCTTAATCACTACAGAACCTTTAAAGGGGCCTTTCTTGGCTAGAGTGACCATCCAGCGATCATCTTGTGGCCTGTGGGGTAGTTTTTTTTGGCCTCTTCTTTCTAGGAACACTTTCAGTTGTATTGTGGGTTTTAAAATAGTTTACTGCATTGTATATCATATTTTTGGAACAGTTCAGATGATCTGCTATTTTCCTGTAAGGCCATCCACGTAGATATTTTTTTTATAACTTTTCTCACTGTTGTAGGTATAAATACTATTGTTGTGTACTTAACAGTTATTATCACTATAATTTAACAGGGAGTAGGGTACTTATACTAATGAGTAATACAGAGGCATGAATATGCGATATCGCTTAGTGTTGTATTTGTCCCTAATTAGTTGACCACGACTGTATATAAATATAATCTCAGGCCTTCATCTGCAAGAGGGTAGGCAGAGGTATTCCATTACTGGATATACCCACATTTCACGAGATATATTGGACCCCTAAACGTGATAGGTGGTGAGCCCATCGCGGACCGGGTCTATTTACACATGTCTCAGAATTTATTCTGAGACCTGCGGGTTTCCTCACGATGTTTTCCTTCACCGTCGAGCTAGTGATAAATATGTACGTAAGTTTTTGAATAACTCATTGGTACATGCCAGGATTCGAACCCGAGCCTCACTGATTTTCGGCCGGCTCTTTAACCGTGAAGGCTATCACTGCTCTAAAACTGGTAAAATATACGTTTCTTATAATCTTGAAAACAATATTTGTACCACGAATAAGAATCATTGCATAGATTTTACATTTAGTGTAATACGTAGATGAAATAAAACACATTTGTTCGAATATTAACGAAAGAGAGTTTGCATTAGTTATCGAAAAAGTATTATTGTAAATATTCTCTCATTTAAAAGTAGGAGTAAAAGAAGTGTTAGGTTTTGACGACTAACTGTGAGTTTTTTTTTAAATTCGTCAGATAACTAGGCCAGCAAATTGGTGTGCATTTTTGTAGATTCTTTAAAAATAAGTGTCATAAAGAATTAAGAAATGGTGTTTCTACGTCATTGCTCACGTTTTATATTTTGCCTCTTGAAATCTACTTCCACTTCGAACTAAGTAAATGTCATTCCACATTTAGATACCTACTTACCTACAGAGTGGATCCAGTTGAGCTACGCTTAATTGAGCTTGATAAAACAAAGTTACCCGTTGTAAGGCTAGAAAGACTAAAAAAAAAGTGTAACTTTTTTTCAAATGTACCTAAATCTGCTAAAGTCTTTCTAGAAATGAAAACTGGACAAGCAACACGATTAAATAGTCGTAATAGATACCTGCGAAATAATAGCCGCCTTTGGATATGAGCCACTGCAAAAAATATGCCTTGACATTCTGGGAGCAAGTACTTTTAGTGGTTTTTTTCTCCAACAAACATGTTGAACTACATTTTTTAGGTAGACACTGTAATTATAGGGCACTTAATAACAATAAATATATTAAAGCAACCATGTCTACCGAAATTCTTAAGTTTATGTTTGATAGGTAATAGGTATCTATAATACCTACATATAAAAAATCTGAAACAGCTAATGACATAGGAGATATATATAAAAACTTATTATGAGGATTGAGGAGTGTAACCCTAGATATCATAAGCATTAAGATGATGGTAATAGGTACGTTACTCTTCTCTTGAATAGGTAAAATATCGTCAATCGTCTCGTACAAATTACTAATAGGAAAATTTTCATCTCATTTTATCCAACAGAATTACCTAGGTAGTTACTTAAGAGAAGCTCACAAATCGCGAATTTCTGGATATTACACCCAACTTAATCTAATAATAATTTATTTACTTAAGTATTTTTGAAAATTAAATTAAAATTCATAATCATATAGGTACCGAACTATATTAAAAACATTGATAAAATGATTGAATTTAAAAATCAATTAAAAGCTTTTCTAATAAATAAAAGTTATTATAATATTAAATAATTCTTTGAAGATAAATTGTAAAATATGAATTTGGCTGGCTTGGTTGGTGCTATATATACTTAGGCTTTTATTTAAAGTTTTTTATTGTTATTATCATTGTTTTTGTCTTCCTATTGTTTTGTTTTGTTTAAAATGATAATTTTGTTTTGATAAACTTATATGTAGGTATAATGTTAGCACTCTCTTCTAAGTTGCTGTGCTCCAACGCGACGCACGGGGCGTCACATGGTACCATTTTGTTGAACATATTTTATTACCGACTTGCAATAAACGAGTTTTAGTATAGGTACTTATCAAAATTAAAAAAAATACAAACACTGAACCGAACACTAGAATACCTTGTGTTGTGTTGTACAGTCTCTTAAATACTAGCATATTCTGCAATTTGCAAAATATTTTTCTGCACAAGTAGATATTATCCGCACTTTATATTGAAGCAGGGGCGTTGAAGACCATAATATACATAGTAAATGAGATTTTGTAGTGAGAAGAGCTAACCCTCATTTGGCCTAGATAATAATTAAAGTGTACGTGAGACTGTAATTCACAACTTCGACATTTATTACAGCGAATTTTACACCAAAGCGAATGTTTGTGATCGCGATGTACGTTACAGCGAATGTTTGTGATGTCGACGTATGGGACTTCGACGGTTTGTCATCGCGATGTACCTTACAGCGAAAGTATTCGATGTCGACGTATGGGACTTCGACGGTTTGTCATCGCGATGTACGTTACAGCGAAAGTATTCGATGTCGACGTATGGGACTTCGACGGTTTGTGATCGTGAGGTATCTTACCGCGAAAACAGTCATCGGTTTATGAGCGACGCACGCATCATTAAAAAAAAAAGGTAGGTAGTATTGCAATATGTGACACATACGACACACGTGACTTCAAAAGTTTTTGATCGGAAAGTAGGTAGGTATGTGAAATCAATCTTCTTCTTTTTTTTTTTATATATAAAAATAAATGCCGCCATTCCGTCAAGCAGCGGCAGCCCGCCGGCGGGCTGGCCTACCCAGACGACTTTAAACCTTATTTGTATCACCATTAAATACACGATATTGAATATAATTTACTACCCTGATCTAGAATAAATTCTGAATCCGTTGATATCCAAAGCTACACATGTTTTTTTGTTTTTATTTATAGATCACGTACGAAAAATATATAAGTACTTACAAAAATGATTTGTTTTTGTATTCTTCGCTTTTTCCTCTTCTTTCATTTTCTAAAAAAAAAATGTTTAGAATATTGATTTCACATACCTACTTTCCGATCAAAAACTTTTGAAGTCACGTGTGTCGTATGTGTCACGTATTGCAATACTACCTACCTATATTTTCAATGATGCGTGCGTCGCTCATAAACCGATGACTGTTTTTGCGGTAAGATACCTCACGATCACAAACCGTCGAAGTCCCATACGTCGACATCGAATACTTTCGCTGTAACGTACATCGCGATGACAAACCGTCGAAGTCCCATACGTCGACATCGAATACTTTCGCTGTAACGTACATCGCGATGACAAACCGTCGAAGTCCCATACGTCGACATCACAAACATTCGCTGTAACGTACATCGCGATCACAAACATTCGCTTTGGTAAAATTCGCTGTAATAAATGTCGAAGTTGTGAATTACAGTCTGTACGTGAGTACCTATGCGTAGCCAGATGAATCAATAGAACTTGAATTCCTATACGTCGTAGGCGCTAGTAGGTGTTGTGTCCTCCTTATGAAGGGGTCCCCTATCTCATATCGAAAGTCGCTACAAGTAGGTACCTACTTGGATGATCCACGCGATTTCACCCGCGCACGCTACTACCTACCTACCTGCGCTACCGTTCTCGTGGAAAAATAATAGATGTTATATATATATAATATATATAATCTCACGCCTTTCATCCCCGAGGGGGTAGGCAGAGGTATTCCATTACTGGATATACCCACATTTCACGAGATACATTGGACCCCTAAACGTGATAGGTGGTGAGCCCATCGCCGGACCGGGTCTATTTACACATGCCTCAGAATTAATTCTGAGATCTGCGGGTTTCCTCACGATGTTTTCCTTCACCGTCGAGCTAGTGATAAATATGTACGTAAGTTTTGAAAAACTCATTGGTACATGCCAGGATTCGAACCCGAGCCTCACTGATTTTCGGCCGGCTCTTTAACCGTCCGGGCTATCACTGCTCTATATATAGATGTTACTCTCAGAAGATTTAGCTTAACATTGCTTAATTAATTTTAAATCGGTCCAATAGTTTCGGAGCGTTTTAAATACAAACAAACATACAAAAAACTAATCTTTCCTCTTAATAATATTACTAGCAGCGCCTCACCACGGTTTCACCCGCGTAGTTCCCGCGGGAAAACAAAACAACAATACCGGGGGTTAAATAGTAGATTGTTATACAAGGGTCGGAAGGAATCAATTCCCATACGAGGTATTTAGACGCCCGAGTGTAGCGAGGGCGGATATAGTCTGAGTAGGAATTGATAACTTCCACCCGCGTTAAACACTCTACTTTTCATTTCGAATTCAAGGAAAGTAAACAAAAAAAAAATACTATTTTACAAAAATTCAAACATGCAAAAACGCAATAACACCTACAAAATTGTCAACAATACAAGCAAAGAGGTTGAAAGAAAGAGAAACTTTTTCTTTTAAAGGTCTTTGAATACTACATCATAGAGTACCTAACCTAAATAATATTACAAAAATAATAAACAAATCCTTCTTCTTTATAATTATAATATATGTACCTACTTTTAGCCGAGTAATAGTGTTCTGTGCATATTAGTGTCGATGAAAAACAAGATTTTGAATTTCGTAACAGCTTACCAAATTATTAATCTTTTTTAAATTTTAAATATGGAACGCGTACCGCCCCGCGCGCGGACTATTTTCTGTTGTTTATATTACCTACATCTCACAAGGCCGCACCTTTTTTTCTTATTCTAATTGATGTAAAAAGTTTCGTATCCCTACTTAGTACCCAAAGAGTTGGAAGAAAGTCATTCTCTTTCCTAGATAAACTTTTTTTTTAAACGTCTTTGCCAAATGTAGTACTTTTTTTTTAATTCATTCCCGCCCTAAGGCCGGAAGCAATTACTATGAGTCTTTCCCGACCGAGGGCGGGAATCACAGCCCTGAATCTCTCTGTTGTGGGAATCATCGCTTCCGACCCGGTACTCAGATCAAACATACACTACTTTCCGAGTATGAGATATGAAAATATATATTAAGTTACTCCCTGATAATGGAGCTCTCCATTGGTGAAAGAATTTTTAAAATCGGTCCAGAAGTTTTTGAGCTTTCCTTACACACATACAAAAATAAAAATATTTATTTTTTATAATTGTTGGCTTAGTAGCCTGTCGTCTTGAAAGGTATAGACTGCGCCAGGCGCCATTAGATAATTATAGGATTACATCAGCTTTTGTAAAAAGTGCAATAGATGTGTAGCAGCGGGAGCTGCTGGTTTTAGATATAGAAATGATGCGAAGCAATTGTGGAAAATATAAAATATTTTAGAAGAATAGAAATACAGACAATGACAATACTAATCTAGGAGTAAAAGTGTTTTGTGATACTAATTGACACAGCACATAAGGTATGGACAGGGGCGGCGCGCGCAGGCGAGCAGATGAGCCAGATGACGTATTCGCCGCGCGCCGGCCGGCTCGACCCTGTGTCCACAGCACCTGTTTGTTTCCATAGTATTCCCGACAGATGCAATAAAAAACCAATAATATTAGTGTAGATCTAAATATAGATTATTATTATTAGGATATATGTATATTTTTATTTTTAGGCCCGTTTTACAGAATGATCCTCAAGCAACATCACTGTTCTTCAGGATGTCAAACAACAGTCTTATCCAAAGGCAAAGGAACTAATGAGCAACCCTCAAACATTCAAAAGATTAAAAAGATTATATATTTATAAGGGTGGAACACTGGTCCCATTTTTTGCAATATACAACATTAACAGAATAAGCGCAATTCCTGAAATTAGTTTGTTCAGTATCAACTACTTATTCGATTTCAGCTATTTTTAATATGTGTTAAATTTAAAAAAAAATCAATTAGCGTAGCTGAATTTAGTGCTTTGTATGGAAAGCGTGCTATTGTTAATCCATATTTAAGAAAATTGGTTAGACACAACTACAGGTCGATTGCATCATATTTTTTTTATATTAATATACTAATTGGGGTGTATGAGGAATTGTGCTTTTTCTGTTACGCGTTGTATACTCTCATCAAAATATTGCTGAATGTCCAAGGACAGATTGCATTAAATAAAAGGAGAGAAAAAAATATATTTTCAGTGGGGACAACGGGAAGTATTTTTAATAATTTTATTTCATTACTAGCTAGTCCAGCGGCGGCGTTGCCCGCGTGGATTCAATGTATTCCCATTCCCGTATAAATTTCAAAAATCCCCTTCATAGCGGTTGCCTACGGCTTATAAGACACTATACATATACCATATTTCAAGTTTCTATGTGTTAAATTTTTAGAGTAGTTAGGTATCCCTCTTTTTCATTGGAGTAACAGAATGTGTGACGGATGGCTGACCTTGTTACGTGGATTTCTGGGTTAACTACGCATATAACATTTATATTTTTCTGTATAGGTAGGTATGTATTAGGTTTCAAGCTTTGTGATTTCAGTTTCAACATGATCTAAAAATATTTTTTCTCAGCTTCTTCATTTTGTAATTCTTTCATCCTTCTATTATTAATGCAAAATTATATTGCCATTTGTATTGAACAAATATCGAAAACCTCACCAAGACGTTATCAATAAAAATAAAATAGCAGAAAAGCAGAAAAGAGTATGGATATGACAATTACAAACCCAATTAAGTATTAGGTTCCCAATGATATACAAGACCTACATACCATATTTCAAGTTTCTAGGTGTCATCGTTTCGGAGTATTTTTCTTTTCAACCAGTTTTTAATATTTTCCCGTGGAAATGAGATATTTTTCTGGAATTAAAAGTAGGTACCCTAGATGTTGACCCGGGTAGTCAGCTATCTTTTCTTAAAACAAAATTTTATTAAAATCCGTCCAGTATTTTTGCGTGATGCGTGTACAGACAGACAGACAGTCAGACAAAAATTACAAAAAAAAATTTTTTTTTTTTAAAAAAGGTATTTAAATCGATAACTATCTACTCTACCATTAAAATTTTCAAAAAATATTCCAGTACAGACACCGTCCCGTTAGATTTTTATTATATGTATAGATTTCAATGGGGACAGATAGTGGAGACAACGGGAAATATTTTTAATAAGTATAATCAATTCATATTGTCCCCACTTAATTAAGATACCGTCATTGGGGACAACGGGAATACACTCAAAAAGAGATGCCACTGCATGAGTCGCATTATGCTATACCCGCCTAACTTTGTGTACAA
The DNA here is from genome assembly GCA_963855545.1 of Ethmia dodecea. NCBI lineage: Eukaryota > Metazoa > Arthropoda > Insecta > Lepidoptera > Depressariidae > Ethmia > Ethmia dodecea. The sequence continues at coordinate 8,185,534 of OY979449.1, forward strand.
TTTTATGCTTGAAAATCATTCTGTAATACGGGCCTAAGTTGTTCAAGCACTAGTTTGCAGACATAATAGGATTAATTATTTTCCTTGATCGCCCGTGTGAATAGATAATTTTACCGCAAACTAGCGCTGTCCATGTCCATAGTAATAGAACGGATACTAAACATAATCTCAATAAATTATAAACAAACTTCCAGACATGTTCCATTTTATTTCCCAGACGGAAACCCTCGTATTCCGGTCACAGGAAAAGACACAATAAACTGAGTCAACGCGCCAGTCTCACGTTACAGAATCAGAAAAGTTAACCTCCAATTTATGATTATTCAACTTCAGTAATATATCTACAAGCAAAATTTCCTACATAACATCACGCGGCACTAACAATTTTCCAAATTAACTGTTAGCTCCACGTAGAAACGTGGAACTCGTGTAAATGCAAATCAATTAATCAGATGAAAGCGCGCTCTTAACTCACGCCGCGCGCCTGTGAGAGGTGGTGAGAGGTTTGCCTGAAGCTTTTGGTATAAAATCAAGCACGTGTGACACGTGAACCACCAGTAGCCGTACCTCAAACGTTACAAACATCATAAGCCTCATTTTGGCCTCGCTGGACCATAGTCCAGCGGACCAGGACCAGCTAAGCCAAAATTTGGAATATGGGCAGCTTTTACAGAACATAGGCAGTAAGGTATGTACATACCCTTTAAAAAGGTTTTCGATGTTCCCATAAGGTCGGGAAAAACGAGGTTCCAAGAAGTCCAATAACTTTTGAAACACCTAAAAGCACTGTAAATAATTAACACTTTTTTCCTTCTGTTGTAAATTCTTCGGGTAAAATTTTTACATAATATCTGAATATAAAGCTAAATCTACCGATACGTAGCACTTCAAAGTCCATCAAACAGGTTAGGCTTTAATGGCTCACATACTAACATACATACTATTACTTACATACACCTGAAAAATATTATGTACCTACTCTTTTTCCGGTGCATGGATACCTAATACCTTATATGTTCGAGTATATATTTATAATATACCTACGTATAAAGCTCGATCTACGTAAAGGTACTCATATAAAATGCGTCAAGCAAAGCAGTGTAAGCAATAATAATTTCTAACTTATTGCACTGCTTATTGGCAATTTATTACCAAATAGTATGTCAACTTTGTTTCATTATTAAATAAACTCAATTATTATGAAAACTACATTTGCTCTTATTTTATCCTCAGGCGGTTAATTTGAAAAGACAAAGTAGAACACTGGTAACAAGAATTATTAATTATTTCGATAGTTTTGACATTACGTTAAAGTAATTTATTATAATAAGAACTTATTCCTACGACTAACTTTGAGGATCAGACACGTGTCAGAATCATTTAAATAAAAAATAAAGACCTACTTAATAGAAGCTGGCTACGTCTGTCGTTCAGGTACTTCATGTACATGCGACTTTCAAATGTTTAACTTGTAATCAAAACCTAGCACGTTTCTTATATTACGAGATCCTATAACCTACGTATTTGTCGGTCGACGCACGGGGCGTCCAGTAGGCGGCGACAGGCCTGCAAAAAATATCCTGGTGCACGCTCCACAGCGGACGTAGACAGCGCATGCGCCAATAAGTCCTTATAAAGCCCTCCCTTACCCGTCCAACGGCAGTTCGTGACACGACTTCGTGAACCGACCTATATTCTCTTCAACCTGCTCATACACGCGATCAACACAAAAGTTTTCAACAATAACAACACTTGCGAAAACGCTGAAATATAATATCAGAAGAAGTGAACGAGTGATTCGACGCCTAAAAGTAGTGAATTGACGCACTTATGAAAAGCAAGCCGAGTGTCGATTTTGTGGCCAGTGAGAAGTTTGTCGGCAATCTGCCGGTAAACGAGGTAGGCCAACAGCGCTTGCTCAAAACGAGCTCGCGCCGCGAGTCAATGGCACCCAAGATCGTGGTGTGTCCACCCATGGAAAATATACCGGAACCGATGTCAACGCCTCGTGGTTCTCGGCTCCTTAAGGCTTTGAGCCGCCGCCTATCGCGCCGCAGCGCGGATGGTGACTCCTTGGGCAGCTCAAGCAGCAGCGACAGTGTGTCGTGCGAACAAGGCCGCTCTGATGACCGTTCCTCTTGCTCTGCGAGTGACTCCGGCAGCGACGGCTCTGAACACCGCCGGCACCGCTCGACAGTATCACTGCGCCGTGTCTTCCAGAGCCTCAACCTGACATCGCGCTCTCAGTCGTGCTCACCAATCGACCGCCAACGACAGCCCAAGAAACAGCAGCAGCCGAAGCGCATCCTCCGGCCTCCAGTTACATACACCTACGTCCGCGGCCTCTCCGGTCTGCCGACACAGAGAGTACCCCGACACACAGTTTACTGTGCTTCGATGGGCCTTAATCGGTAAAAAGCTACGTCTTCGCACTTTCTGAACCTTCGAAGAGAAGGAGGACGAAGATCAAGACTGGTTAAGATAGTCGAGTAGTGTAAAATGCGCTAGAGAGACGAGTTCTCACCATATCAGTAGGTAATTTGCTGAACGCTGGGCGAGTAGCCGGTGTAACGTTGTCTTCAAGGAGGACCAAGATTGAGGCGACGCCGGATGGGCGTCTCTCAAGCAGCTCGTACTGCCAGTTGAGCTGTGAATTGTTTAGTTGTATTAAGGAACAATGTATAAGACTGTACAGCCAGTAAATACTTACTGAAGTGTAGAAAACCAGTTAACTAAATTTTTATGTCATTAGTAGGATTAACAAGTGGCACTTGAAAACACCATAACTTTCGAATATTTCAGTACCATTTATGACACTATTGTAATTCACCATAATATTTCGAAATATCTAATTAGCGCTTCAAATACTAACTTCGTCAAATTAAGATGGTGTAACATAATTTATCGTAAGGATCCTGTTATTCAAGCATAGTGCCTTTCCACGTTTTCAATGACTAAGTAGAGACCTAGTGATATGTATACTACTAATGTAACAAGAATATTGTACCTACAATCACATTAAACTGTGCGGTATGGAATTAATAGTTAGACTTCAGCATAATGCACTATATAGGGTATGATTAAATCTGTCAACTATTAATACATCTTGCGATGTCGAATTTGATACTGTAAATTATCTATGAATTATTGTTCAATAAAAAAAGCAACTTGATATTGCTGTATACCACGTAGATAGTCCAAATATTGAATCAATTATGAAATAAGTCATTTTTATTGTACTAATGTAAGAATTTCGTATTAAATAAAAAATAAATAGAAAAAAATATTACCTGTATTTCGCTATTTCTTCCTCTGAAATACTATTGAAAAAATGCGCACCTATCATCCATAATATGGATTACTCTTTTTGAGGTAGCTTCAGTTTGATAATCAAAACTTTCCTGGAATATGCCAAGAACAAAGACTAGGATATGACAATGTTTGGTCGTAGCCAAGACAATTCAATTAAACCATTTGGCATTTGCATCTGGCTAGTCAAGCAGTAGGATCTCAAGGGCGGACAAGGACAAGACAATAGATAATTAATCCTATTAAGTCTTGACCTTGCGGTTTGGTGTGCTAAAAGGACACTCTTCAATTAGACGTAGGTACTACAATCTCGATCAGTTAATAATGAAACTTCGAAAACATTAATTTTAAAAAATCATGCTACTCCGCGAGTCTCTTGTCGTATCACAGTTTTTTTTCTGGAATATGTCATCTTCATGATGACATATTGTCATTCTTATTACTGTTGAAATTCTGAAAGTTATTGCTTTTGGAAAGTTCATATCTCGAGTATATGCTACAAACCTATTTTTTACGCATATGATTAGGAGAATATATATCTACCAGGGTGCCTATCAAAATATGGCCGCTGTCATGTATGTCAGATACCCTTGGGTAGCTTGAAAAATTCTAACTTAAGTGGCCACTAGCTTAACACAATCTCCCAATCCGCGGTGGGCTCGCGTGGGAGATTAAAGCCCATACTTCCTCTGTGTGAGGAAAGACCCTTAGCACAGCAGTGGGCTGTTACGGGTTGATGATGATGATGATGATGAAGTTTCTGTTTTTCGTGACTTAGTTAATATGTCTATGCAGTCTGGAAAAGCTAAGAATGTGAGTGTTTAACGCTTAGCACAAATTTTTACATGGTACACCCACATCGGAGTTTCTATCAATTTAGTTGACACCAGCCTCCGTCAGTCAGTTGCAGGCACACCCACACACTCCACCAGGCGATGTGCACATGAGGCAATTTTAAAAACTATAATATTAATTAGTCGAGCACTTGGCGTCGTCATAGCATTCGCTAAGCGGTCTGAAAGGTGAAAACGTATTGCTATTGAAAAGGTTATAGGTATCGGGCCATGGGTTGACTGAAGTAGTCCACTTCTAGAAGTGGGACTATTAAAAAACCTATAATATTAATTTGTTAACCTCTCGGCGCATAGTCAGTCTAGAAAGCTAAAACTTATCGATATTGAAAACGCCTTGTCCCCGATTTTTTAAGTATTTTTCCTCTTTACCAGCATACTTGTAGATGAACATATCTTTTGTATTACATTATTATAATATAGCTGTAAGTTTTCCGAAAATGTTAAAATAAATAAAATAAATAAATACATATTTTTCGGACCCCTAAAAATGTGACAGCGGTGAGCCCATTGCCAGACCGGAGTGCCACACACTTTGAGTATTAAACCAACAGGAGACGTCACGCGCACTAGTTCCTTGGCAAAAAAGTCTGCCAATTTCTGCGGGGGGGACGAGGAAACAAACACAAATAATGATAAAACGAACGCATTTTTTGACAAAACAATTAAACGCTAGCTTAAACTAGATGCACACAAATACATTCACCAATCCAAGCACTCGGTGAACTCAATAAAACTAGTTGTATTTAACAGGTGTGCGCGTTGACCGACACTTTTTTTTGGCAGAGGGGAACGCCTGTGAGTGGCGCGTGGCGTCTCCGGTTGGTTTAATACTCGCCACACATTCCTCGCTGAACCTATTTTGGGACCTTTGAGTTTCCTTACGGTTATGCTTCGCCGTCGAGCTAGTAAAGAGTAGGTACCTGTAAAAGATTTTAGGATTCCGTACCCAAAGAATACCAATACAATATTACTACGGCTCCGCTGTCTATCACAGGAATGTATATTTTGAACCGTACTAGATAGACACTTTAATTTTTTTTTTTTTTATTGTGGTACTACGGAACCCTTTATATACCAGTCTGACTCACTCTAAGCCGGGTTTTTGTTAATTTTATTATTACATGCACACCAGGAATCTATTAGTCAAATTTATGCATATTTAAATTTTTGAAGCGTTGTAAATAATAAATTTACATTAAAAAACTTTTTATAAACAAGTTTTTTTTAGTTATTCTCAGCAAGACCTTTCATTTGATACCCATATTGTAGGAGTGCCTTAAAAATACCCAGTCCGCCATCTTGGGTGTTCCGCCATGTTGGAATAAGAATGATGTCACACAACTAATCATGCATTGTCATCCAAACTAAACTTGTATACAAAATTTCAACTCAATCGGTTTCAGATATCAGCTTCAAAATTTAGTTGCAAGATTCCACCGGAACAAACCTACATTGCAAGTTAAATAAAAAACCGGTCAAGTGCGAGTCGGACTCGCGCACGAAGGGTTCCGGACCATTGTCTATAAAAACGGCAAAAAAATCACGTCTGTTACATGGGAGCCCCCTAAATATTTATTTTATTCTGTTTGTTAGTACAATTTGTTGTTATAGCGGCAACAGAAATACATCATCTGTAAAAAATTCAACTGTCTATCTATCACGGTTCATGAGATACAGCCTAGTGACAGGCGGACAGACGGACGGCCGGACAGCGGAGTCTTAGTACCCTAACGGAACCCTAAAAAAATCCTGTGAAAAATAAGGAAAATAAAACGGGCCGTGGAGGTTTTTAGAACTTCATAAAACCTAAAATAAGAAAGTAGTCGTTCTGAAACTTATAACTTATTAGGTAAGAAATTAATTAAAGCCTCTAGGATTATTACTACCGTGGTGGCGTATCCGTGCGTCAATGTTTTATCAGTTCGTACATGTTGCGTACAATTGTCATGGGACACGTACTGCCTTTGCAAACGACAGTTTTCGTAGTTAGAGGCGAATGACCTAAATCAGCTTTAAAACAGACGTGCACTCAGTACTTTCATTGAGTGCACGTCCAAATCTATGTAACATGATTATTTATTAAACTTCGAATTACATCGCACACAAAAAAAAATATGAAGCGCATTAATATTTCCTTCGATAAAAAATTTTCAATATAATTCAAGCTCCATCCAGCTTGGTACTTGAAAAACGGATACTCCAGAAAACAGAAGTCCTATTTTTTGAATGTAGGTGAAAAACAGCGCACTTCTAAATTTAGAGTTGGGGTACTCGGATGTGAACCGAGATGAGAGACTATATAACCAAGACCTACGTTAGAAAAGGACCGCGAAAGCGTTAACGACCTCGATGCACTTTATCGATCTGCAGATTCTGCAGTGAACATCATTATGAGAACCAGTCACTGGCGGCCGGGACCTCTATATCCTTGCTTACCATATTTTAATTATCTATGTAGTTTATATAGTGCCCAGACTCTTAATGGTACCTACAACAAAAAATTCATTAAATATGTACATACTGATTACATTAAACCTTTATTTAGTCACGTATCTTTGTCTCAGTTTAGTAGGTACTAGTTTTTACGTAGCGACGCAGATGCAGACGAATCTGCAGGGATTTGCTTCCGCAATTTATAATTGGTGCCCTCATCCCAAGTATTTTTTATACCAAATATTTATTATTTTTATTATCAAATAAGGGCCATCGTGACCCCAAACCTCTCCACCTCAAATAAAACACAATTGATTTTTAATTGTTACGGTGCCGATTGAGTGCTCGTCGAATAAGAGTTGTTTTAAAAAAACCGGCCAAGTGCGAGTCGGACTCGCGCACCGAGGGTTCCGTACAACCTTGCAAATTTATGGTTTTTGTAATTTTTCCTTTATCTATGCTATAAGACGTTGCTTCGTACCAAATTTCAAGATTCTGAGTTCACGGGAAGCACCCTGTAGGTTTTGATTCCCTTGCAAGTGTCGAAAATTTGCGGCATAAACGGCTGTATCTTTTGATTGCGTTGGCTTAGAAGTTTGATTTTTTCACAGCTTCAAGGGACAGTAGACCTGAGTAATTGATATAAATTTCAGCTTCATACCTCCACGCGTTCCTGAGAAAAAGGGTCTTGACAGACGGACGGACGGACGGACAACAAAGTGATCCTATAAGGGTTCCGTTTTTTCCTTTTGAGGTACGGAACCCTAAAAAGAATTGAAACTCGTAGGACTCATATATCCATCATCACTATAGCACTCTCTAGTGTATTTTTACATAATATCAGACTTCAGAGGCCAATAGTCTGTGATTTTTCTATAAGGAAAATAATTTTGTTAGAGTTTTGTTTATTCAGTACATTGCCCTCCACTTATTTTTTTATTTGATATGATATTATTGATTGTTTGATGAAAACTCTGTTGTCTTAACGAAACGTTTCAGAATAAATTATCTGTCATACGTAAAATTTATTTGTCAACAACATACAAAAATATGAGAGTAGTAGGTACCTCAGTTCGCTACCCAACTGTAGTTTGTATTTCGATTAGGTACACCAATTTTCTTTAATGAATATATTGATGATATCTTAATTTTATAACAATAGCGTTCCATCCGCGTATTATTATGCTTCTGCTCATCTCACAGCTGATACTGCGTGATGATACGAGTAGGTAGGTATGTGTTGTATGTTGAAATAAAAGTATCAAATACTTCAAATCATATATAACTCCATTGAATACAATTGCTTTTAATCATAGCTTCCTCTTATAAAAACCTTCTTGTGTATATTTGTTCGGGTGGAATCTTGCAACACAAGTTTTAAGTAGATATCATCAACCGATTGAACTGAAATTTGGCATACTTAGGTATGTTATTTCGGTGATAATGCAATATTATAGTACCACCGACCTGATCTGATGATGGAGCCAGGAGGTAGATATCGCAACTCCTTAATGGCTACTCGTAAGCCCCTCGAGTTTAGGTTCATCGGATTTGTTAAGACGCGTGACATACATACAAAATCTAGATTTTTTTAGTTTCCATGAACTATAATTACTTACTTAATACATAGACGACAATGTCAATGCGATTATTATCGTCTATCCGTAGCAGCCCACTGTGCACTGGGGCGCTGTGGGTCTTTCTCGAATAAGAAAGTACCTATACCGTATGGGCACAATATGCAACAACCTTATGTTCCCCTTTCTCACCCTCATTAATAATAATATGTCCAAACTTATTTATTATAAGATTTACATATACCGTTTTAATTACTTAATTTGTAATTACTTAATTTGTAATTAGGTACTTAATTTTGGAAATGTTACTAAAGTAATACAATAATAATAATAATAACCACACGCCTTTTATCCCCGAGGGTGTAGGCAGAGGTATCCCATTTCTATATATATAAACTTTACACAAGATGTTCCTTGGACCCCTAAACATGATAGGGGGTGAGCCCATCGCCGGACCGGGTCTTTTACACATGTCTCAGAATTAATCAGGGACCTGCGGGTTTCCTCACGATGTTTTCCTTCACAATCGTGCTACTGATAAATATGTACGTAAGTTTTTGAAAAACTCATTAATACATGCCAGGATTCTTTAAAATAATACCTACATTGGCGGTGTAAGGATCAATCATTTATCTAATCGGTGTGTCAACAAGACCGCAAGTAGGTACCTACGTCTTTACTGTAAAGATCAAGGCTAACATTTTAATATATATAGATTAGGACGCTGAACATGAGTATGATTCAGTTTGAGCACTGCATCGCATCAACAATGTTCGCCAAAATCGTAAGTAAAAGTTCAATATCTATACTAATTTATACTAGTATTATAAAGAGGAAAGATTTGTATTTTTGTATGTTTGTTACGAATAAACTCAAAAACTACTGGACCGATTTTAAAAATTCTTTCACCAATGTAAAGCTAGAAGATCCCTGAGTAACATAAGCTATATTTTATTCCCGTATTTCTAGGACTGAAGGTGTACTCAATAAGTCGACCTTTTTATAGTTTTTCCAATGACTCCAGCGGATTTCTTGAAAAAACACTAAAAAGCCCTTTCATTTGTCCTCAGTTCGCCCTCCTCGCGCTGGTGGCTGTGGCGTTTGCGGCACCCAACCCTGAACCCAAGCCGCAGGTATTCGCATACTCCGCTGGGCTGGACTACGCGTACCCTGCCGCCGCTGCCGTCCCCTCCGTCGTGTCGCCCTACTACTCCGCCCCGCTTACCTACGACGCTTACCCCGCTTACGCCGGCTACCCTGGCGCTGTGTATGTCCGTTGAAGTACTCTACACTATCCCTACTCCATATCGAATAATAATGAAACAGTGATGACCCAGATTTATTAACTCTACAGGGCAAAATAAAAATGTAAAAAATATCTTCAACTTTATTTTATTCGGAGGTGCACATTCGATTTTTTTTGTCAGCTACCATCCTGGATAGCAAAATTAAAACAGTAAGTACTTATAAAAATTATCGATTAATGCCAATAATTTCACTGAATGGTCATCCATTTACTGTTGACCGCGCCTAAAATTTAGATACCCATGACGACGGCCTGTTGGCTAAGTTGTTACTAGTAATCCTTACTTCTATTTGATGATTTGACGTTTTTGCGATTTTAATTGGGACCCCAAATTGCGCTATTGAGAATGGAGATCAACAATTATTTTTATATTTTGATTATCTATGATTGCTAAATAAAGGCGTCAAATTAGATATCCCTCGATAAAACTTAGGTGGTAGGGCTGTTGATTCCCGTCCAGGACCAACATTTGTGTGAATGAACATTATTGTTGGTTTCATGTGGGGTGCAAATAAATTCATTAATCAACCCATAACAACCCACTCCTGCCTGACCTACGTGTGTTTCATGACGTATGCGGAAGTATGAACTGTAGTCTTTCACATAATAGTTATAATAATAGTATGACAAAGCACAGAAAACACCACCCGCGATCCTGTATTCAGAGACTGATTTTACCAGAAAATGAGGGAGGCAGTGGATTGATCAAAATACAGAATTTACACAATAAACAAATCATGGGGAATCGAAGATATTTTTATGTTGGAGCAAAACAATCACCACTTCACAAGCAGACAACAAATGTAAAAAAAAATAATAATAATCATATTATCATTATTATTCCGCATAATGTTAGGCTAGTAGGGAACTATCAGAAGTTTTTAATCCTACGAAGGGTATTATGGCTTATAGCTGTACACAGGACAGAGTCTGCCAAGTTTGTAGCTACGGTGTGTGCATTATTTCTGAAAATTTACTTAATAGAACCGTTTTCCACCCCATAGGGAAGAAAACGATTATTTTTGGTCGTGCCGAGGCTTGACCTTTCGGAGATTAACTTTCATTACTTTACCTCAATGCAGTGTTCTAGAGCTTCATACTTACGTCTGATAGCGTGTAGAGAGGCGACGCAGGGCGCGGGATGCGGCGCGGGGCGGGAGCTCCTCGCGAGTCGGCGGCGCGCGCGACGCGGCAAGCTTTGACAGTACTAGTCTCGAAAAGCCGGCAAGGCCCTTACTCCAGGTCAAGCCTCGGCACGACCTAAAATAATCGTTTTCTTCCCTTTGGGGTGGAAAACGGTTCTATTTTAGTCCGGTGCCTTCGGCTTGACCTTTCAGAGACGTGCTCTACCATCTGCCGGCGCCTCAAGCGTACTGTGACTTTTCTAGCAAGGTAAGGTGTTTCCAAGAAAATGACAGAGAATATAAATGTACTCAAATCAGACTTTAATAACATTATCGTCTTTATTGCTAAGCAATACAGTCTGAGAACCCGCATAAAATAAAATTTAAATATTTTAAGTTTAAGATTACTTATAATTATAATCACAGCCGCTAATAATTCAAGAAATACTTTATTATTAATTATATTTATAATCACAGCTGCTGGTAGCGAGATCAGGTAACTTAATAACTAAGATGATATTGTACGAAAATAAACTCAAATAACATTAAACGATCTGTTTAAAGCGTTGCCACTAGAAGATCGGGGACAATCTACAGTTCTACAATAATGCTTGAAAAAATTACTGGAGCCCCGCCAGTTACCTCTCGACAGAATCCTATCTAGTGGGACATCGTTTTCAAAATCACTCGATGCCACAGCTGACCGTATGGACCCAGGACTACAATCAATTCCCAAGTCCTGAAAAGCAGTTTTAATCCAACCGGCGATTACTGTTCTAGATGCAGCCTTTACTTTTCCCCGAGTAGTAATAAATAAATTAACCAAGCCTTCTCGAGCCTTCCTCCTCTCCGAAGAGCATTCAATCAAGCCTTTTACCCATCTGACCAAATCCAAAGAAGGATCTCCCAAAGACATCAACTCCCAACCTGACTGTCGAGTTTTGATACCATCAGTCTTTGATCCAAAAGTCGGCCAGAATCGGATTGATTCCTCTAAAATCTGGCAGTGTTGTTCATCTATTCTAAGGAGAGTTAGATCGTGAACTCTTCGTCCAGATGCCAATAATAAAAGAAGAGCTACATGACGTGACACTTGAAAGATACTATTCGACGACGGGGCATTCCTCTTTAACCATTCTATAAGATCCTGGACATTTCATATTGTGGGGGCAGATGATGAAGCAGAACGCTTGGATAGGCCTATCCCCTTCAGCATCCATTGGTAACTGTAGTTACCAGGGGATGCGAAGAAAGACGACTTTCCTGAGATGGATCAGCCAAGGATACTATCCCAAAATCGCGGGCGGTGACGCGCGCGATTTTGGGAGCGCGCCCTCTGTCACTCCTATACCTCGTAACCGCGAATCAGTCTCGCAACAAAGTAACGAGACTGTTTTTGAATGTGAAACGTCCATTGAGGCTTCGCCCTTAATCAATACCCCGGACTTGGGGGAAAATAAGCAATGTATAGCGCAGAAATCGGAGATTACGTTGCCACACAAATCGATAAGTTTTGCTGAGATAGCTAAGAAGGAAGTAAGCGAAAATAAAAGTAAACATAATAAATGGACCTTAGTACAAAAGAAAAAGTCGCGCAATCGATTTACAGGTCGTATTGGTAAGGCCACTACGGTGCCTGAAATGAAATTTAAGGCGGCAGAATTAAAAATACCGTTATTTATTTCAAATGTAGACAAAGAAACTTCAGAGAAAGATATTTGTGATTACATAAAAAGTCAAACAAATGACAAAATCACACTTCAAAAAATAAACATGAAAATTGAGAGGTCTTACAACGCCTATAAAGTTTTTGTAAATAAAAACAAGATAGATATGTATCTTGACAATAAATTATGGCCCGACGGGATTAAATTTAGTCGCTTCATGCACTACAAAGCCAGAAGCCCCGTAGTACGGAGTGGGGGGCAGGATCTAAAAAAAAAGAAACAGTGTAGTGTAAATGGCTCAGATAAATAATAGTAGTACTTTTATAACATACAACTGTAAAAATATAAAGAGAATCGTTGACTGTGTGCGATCGCTTTGTAAAGAGGCGGATGTGATTGCACTTCAGGAAACCTGGTTACTGCATCATGACCTGGCCTTTTTAGGACAAATTGATAAAGGTTTCAGCTATACAGGCAAATCAGCGGTGGATTTATCAGCTGGCCTCCTCCGCGGTAGGCCTCACGGCGGCGTGGCAATTCTCTGGCGTAATAGTGCATTCCACAGTGTTACCGTACAGTAGTGAACGTATTGCTGGAATAAAAGTAGTAACAATGGATCGAAAGGAGTTCATAGTGATATGTGTATATATGCCGACAGATGACTTGCCTATTTTTTCGCAATGTTTGGGTGAAATGAATGCTATAATCGAGGACAACAGTGTCGAAAATGTGTACATGTTGGGCGATTACAATGCTCATCCATCGGCTAAATTTTATGAAGAAATGTTCGAATTTTGTAATGAAAGGAAGTGGTTATGTGCGGATGTGATTCGACTAGGTACGTCATCTGGAACGCATACGTTTGTGAGTGATGCGCACGGGTCCCAAAGGTGGTTAGATCACTGCTTGGTGAGTACTTCTGCATGGTACACTTTAAACAATATTGAGGTTTTATATGACGTATACTGGTCGGATCACTACCCATTAAAAATCGAATGTAATATTGATGCAATTAGGTCAAAAGAGATACAAAAAAATGAAGTATCTAATAAAGTGCTATGGGGTGTGAGAAACCCTGAGCAGATTGCTAATTACTCAGAGTTATGTAATAATTATTTAAAAATAGTCGATTTTCCGAAGGAAATTCACTATTGTGCAGATAATATGTGTCAAGATACTTCTCACAGAACTGTTATTAATCAACTATATTGTGACATAATAAGCGCACTAATTAGAGCATCTGTAGAAACTAGTGTACAAAAGTCGAATGAGAATAATAAAGGTAAAAGTATTCTAGGTTGGAATAAACATGTATCAGCCAGTCACAAGCAAGCTAGGTTAGATTTTATGACGTATGTATTACATGGGAAGCCCAAAAGCGGTAATATATATGAAAAAATGTGCTCTAGTCGTAAAATTTTTAAATCCAGGCTTAAGTTCTGTCAAAACAATCAAGAGCAGATTAAATTTGACATATTAGCAACACAACATTCGACTAAACAGTTCAGTAAGTTCTGGAAGAGTACCAAAAAATTAAATTGTAAACCAACTTTGTCGGCCAGTGTGGATGGCAGTAGTAAACCCAAAGATGTTGCTAACATTTTCAGGGATTACTTAAAGGTGGAGCCCCCCTACCAAACCGTGCGGGAGGGGGATCAATGCTGAGTCCAATCTGACAGAGACGTCAATTGTAATCTCTGCTAAAAACGTTAAACTAGCTATAGCTAATATGAAAAGAGGTAAGTCTCCGGGGCACGACGGGCTCAGCATTGAGCACCTTCAGCACGCGGGCTCGCACATTGGGAGATTATTATCTATGCTGTTCACGATCTGCATGAGGCACACATATTTACCTCCTGATCTGATGAAAACTGTAGTCATTCCCCTTGTTAAGAATTCTACAGGAGAACTCGCGGATAAAAGTAATTACAGGCCGATCTCTTTAGCTACAGTCACCGCAAAGGTACTTGATAGAATTCTTGACAAGTCTTTGAACCTACATGTTAAATTACATGATGCTCAATTCGGTTTTCGGGAAGGGCTATCTACTGAAAGTGCAATATTAGCCTTAAAACATACAGTAAGCTATTACGTTAAGAGAAATACGCCTATTTACGCCTGTTTCTTAGATATCTCTAAGGCTTTCGATACCGTGTCGTATGATATACTGTGGTCGAAGTTGAAGGAGACAGGAATAAATGCGGCAGTGACGGGAATCTTGTCGCACTGGTATAGCAATCAGGTAAACGTAGTAAAGTGGGCTAAAGAATATTCAGATCCTTATGTGCTACAGTGTGGGGTGAGGCAGGGCGGGCTAACTTCGCCTAGATTATTTAACTTGTTTATAAATGATCTGATTGAGGAGCTCAGCAGCACTCATGCCGGCTGTAGAATTGATAATATTTGTGTAAATAATATTAGTTATGCGGACGACATGGTGCTGCTGAGCCCATCGGTATCAGGGCTGAAAAAACTTATTGGTACATGCGAGATGTATGCAGTACAGCACGGTTTGAAATACAACGCTGCCAAAAGTGAGTTCATGATTTTCAAAGGTAAAACTAAGTGTCCAACATACTCTCCCAAAATATTGCTGAACGGTGTTCCTTTGAATCATGTCACACAGTTTAAATACCTAGGTCATATTGTGACAGAGGACTTAAAAGACGATCTCGATATCGAGAGAGAGCGCAGGGCGTTAGCGGTTCGAGGCGGGATGCTGGCGCACAGGTTCGCACGCTGTAGTGCCCAAGTAAAGATAACGTTATTTAGAGCTTACTGTCAAAGTTTCTATACGTGCGGCCTGTGGGCTAGTTTCAGGATGAAGTCCTATAATACTCTGCGAATCCAACATAATAACATTTTCAGGGTGCTGTTTGGGCTTCCTCGATTCTGCAGCGCCTCTGGGATGTTTGCCGATGCTAGCGTAGATGATTTTTATGCTATAGTACGAAAGAAGACGGCATCTGTGGTTCTGAGGATGAAGGGGAGCACAAATAGCATTCTGAAGATGATAGCAGAGAGGTGGGATTCGGACATTCTTCGCCGATACACCGACCTGCATCTTAAAAATAATAAGTAGGCTATAAACCCACGTTATGTAAACTTTTAATTACTTATGTTGTAATAATTGATTGAATAAACATAATTTTAATTTAATTTAACTTAATTCTATTTCACTAACATATTAGTTTTATAAGTTTTTACTAACAATTTATGGATCTTAATGTAATCTGAAAATAAATCATTTTTATTTTTATTTTATTATTTATTTTTTATCACTGATTTATGTACTAATATTGTAGTATAAGCCAAGTTTTTTTCTTTAGCCAGGTATCCTAAGTAAGACGACAAGTCTAGTGGGCGAGGCCGGCTAGGATTTACCCCATTCTTTTTTCCCACGGGACCCACTGTTTCCAGGCTGACCCGTAAGTCTTCCAGGTAGAATCCCGCCAAGCAGACTGCAACAGATTTACGTAATCAGGCTTCAAACCGGACACTAACACGCCCCACCCATACCTTCCAAACCTCTAAATGCAGATCCTCTACCTTCTCCGGACATCGATTCGATGACAGATCGATCAAGTGATGATTCAGGTCTCGAATCTCGAAGGGGGCCTCTAAGGCTCTGCGTTTCAGAGCTCCTCTCCAAAAAGCTTTCTCCTATCGGGGCACCACCACTAGAAAAACCCCTGATGCCCTGTAGAGATGCTGGAGAACTTTGGGAATTAAAGGAGGGGGTGGAAAGACCCAAGCCAGGTTGAAATGCCACTCCTGACTGAACGCGTTTATGAATCTCGCCTCTGAGTCCCTTGCATCCATCGTCACGTAGCATGTGGACTGGTGAGTAGCGAAGAGGTCGATTTGAAGCATTCCCCACTTCATGAAAACAAGAGTTGTTATCGAATCGCTCAGATGCCAATCTGGAAGAGCCATTGACCTGGACAGTCGATCTGCTACTGTGTTGTACCTGCCTGGTATATAGAAGGCTTGAATGGTGACATTCAATCGATCTGCTAACAGCAGAATTTTCCGAGTCACTTCTAGAAGGATCGCTGAACGTGTGCCCCCCTGGTTCCGAAGATATGCCACAACAGTTTTGTTGTCCGACTGAAACATCAGAGATTGGCCTTGCACAGTTGTCTGGAATGTTGACAGGGCCGTGAACACAGTGAATAATTCTTTTCTGTTTATATGCCAACTCTTTTGGTCATCCAAATTCCAGCCAGTTGATGCTGACCCAGCTGTATGCCCCAGCCGGAATCTGACGCGTCCGTCGAGACAAAGATTGTAGGATCGGCCATGAAAATCATTCCCGGGTTTCGAAGGTGTTGAATCCACCAAAGACAATCGGCCCTGGCCGGAGCTGGCATGACCAACCTTTTGAAAGGCGTTTCTTCTTTCAAAAACCCTGGCTGCCCTTTGGAGGTTTCGAGTGTAAAGCCGCCCCAAAGGAGTTACCCATGCTTTGAAGCAGACACTCTGGACGTTGAAAGTCGGGGCGAGGACTGGAAGGAACTTCTCTGGCGACCGCGACCTGAAGACGTTTTCGACTGGGAGAATCCGGTAGCTGACGGCTTTCGAAATTTAGATGCCTTCTTGTCCGCAAATCCTCCTTGTTTTGAAGGGAATACATGTTCAACTCAACCATTATCCTTCATGAATGAGTTGAAGAAGGGGGAATCTGATGAAGTGCTGTAGTAAAAGTCTCATTCTTAGTCCTATAGATCTTCCGCCGATTTTCTATTGTTTCAGCCCTGTGGGCACAGACATATTGCAGTAAGTCATCTGACAATGATTTGAACTTGGACTCTTTCAAAATCCTTTTAACTTTTCCCCCTGAAGCCGGATACTCCTTGGCCAACGCTCTGAGCTCTTCTGCAATGGCTCTTCTTTGAAGAAGCAACCCGTGGCATATAGTTCCTAGCAAACGGTCTTGCTTGCCGAGCCAGCTAAAATCACGAGCTACACTGCTCAGCTCGGTGTTAACCTTAAGAGCGCTGAACAGTGGGGATGCGTGTAATTTCTTTTCCACTTCCTTGTATCGAATCCGAATCTAGCCTACGCTTCCTAGTCTTTGGCATCCGATACCCTCTTCTCTTAGTTCTGGAGAAGGCTCCGGAATAACAGGATCTGCCTCTTTTACGTCCGGGCGAAAGTCCAGATCATCTAAAGATGCCACATCTACTCCACTGGTGTCAAGGACTGGAGCATGCCAATCTGATCCCGGTGAGGGCTCCCGTTGAAGACTTGACTCACGCTCAAATTCAGAATCGTCATCCGACTCACTCGACTGTTGAGGCGGCTGCTGAATCCCACGGAGTGATTCAATCTTTCCGACCACGAACTCAAACATCCTCTCCATCTTTTCCTCGAGCATATCCACCTTTGTTTTCTTTGATGGGCAAGATGGGTCTGAAGCCGTTGAGACACTCCTTCTCTTCCTGGTGTAGTCTTCCCCTAGGGCGCCCGACAGGATCTGGTCCGCCTCCTTTCTCGAAATCATTAATGGCTTCAATGGAGCAACCTCTTCTTAAAATAACTCGGTCCTAGCCGCGGAACCCCGTATCCGATTGGCGACTGCAGGAGGTCCCACTATCAGCGCCCGCGTGAACGCCCAGTCCAAAAGCTTGAGTCGAATATCCCGGTAGGCTTTCTCCGAAAGGTGGTCCGCCTCCGGGTCGAATGCCTTAACAAGGCCAAGCGTGGGTATTGCGAAAACTAGCTTGTTTAGTGTGGAAACCTCCACACTCTCTCCAAAAATCTCGTCTCTGGAGGACTTCTTCACTTCACATTATAAATTAGAATATTGTATCATACTTACATAGCGCGCATGTCGCAATATGAAGAAAAGTATTATTTCAGTACAGCCGGTGATTTCAGCAAGCCTTCCGTATACTAAGCAATAGAGAAAACATTTATATCTCACTGAATGATTTTGATTGATGAGATTACAGAACTAACAAAAATAAAATGTTCTATCTAATCGTCCTAAGTCCTAAGTCGAAAGTGAGTTTATTTGTTACGCTTTCACCACTAAATCGATTTAAAAAATTCTTCTACCAATACGGAAAGCTACAGCTGTAACTTAGCTGCTGGAACAGCTGGTGATAAATATTTACGCAAGTTTTTGAAATAATCTTTGGTAAGTACCTACATAAATTCAATTCGCCAGGATTTGAAACCGAGCTTCACGCATAAAAGCCGGGCTCACTAACCACAGGCCTATCACCACAGATCGCTAGATTAATGGTTTGTGCCTATCACTTTACTCCTTCGATCAACTATAGCAACTAGATAACGGGTTGGCGCAAAAAATGTGTCTCGATATTTTGATTAGTTCGGTTCAAACACAGCCAATGTAAACACGTACCTATCACAATGCCACAATGTGCTTTAAAAAGTTGCAAAAATAACTACCGAAAAAGCAATTTATCGGTCGTGTCTTACTTTCGCTAAGTAAATGTAAAATATTATGTTTTTCGCTTTACACTATCAAATAATGTCATATTTCTAACAAAACAACAATATTCAAACCTAGGCTAAGAATGTTTGGCCAAGGTTGGCCAAATAAACACGCAAAACATTTGTTTAACAGAACAGTGAATGCATGGAGTAGATTTTTATTATTGTACCACTGGTATTTTGTTACCAGAACATAACGCAAGTATCTTTCTTGAGTCGTGGTTTTTTGCATTTATGTTGTATTTCAAAATTATCATGAATGTCATGATTTAAAAATGTTAAGATTGAATAAATATTATGTTTTAAGTGATATTTTTATTTATTTATTATATTCACCGATAGACACCGTGGCAATTTTATTGCATTTACTAAAAAAAATGAGTTTATTTATCATTTATTCTTTTATTTTACATTATGTACCAAAATAAAAAAAACAATTATACAAAAAAATATGAAAAACCTCAATAAAACAATAAATAGCTTTGTACTTTAAAGAGTTTACAAACAAACAAATATGTATAAATACTAACTAACGTACGAACATAAAACAAACTAAATGAAACTTTTACGTAGGTACATACTTAAAATTACATTATTTTTAAAGCCAATGCGGCTCCATACCTCCCTTATCAAAATTCGATGTAGGGATAGGGATGTCCGATCTGAATCGATCGTCTTGTAGATTATGATCGTATCGCAGTGAATCGATCTTCATGAAGATCTGCCGATTTTTTTAATATATTCCACAGGATGCTATTTTCTAACACAATCGAATCGTATGCCCTGAATATCGTATGAAAAAATCGTATCATACAAATTATGTAAAAAGTATAACTATATATTATATATATTTCAACATTATTAGACCCACTATTTAAAAAATATATATATTGACCCTCAATCTTGTGCAAAATCTTTGAATAACATCACCGATTTGCTGAAAATTAAGGACGACAATAATGACTCGTCAAAGCCTGTGCAAAACGTGGATTGGCCCGATCAAGATGAAAGCATTTGGGAATTTCGTAGCAAATTTTTGACACAATCAAGTCAAAATAATCCAAAAGAAGGACTGGGTAAAAGTTTAAATCGCAACTCTTGACAGACATCTGTCTCTTTCTTTATAATTCGTTCCGTATCATCTTTTGCCGTCTAAATACGATAAGAGGTACCTAAGTATGTACACCTACATGTTGCAGCCAGCCAATATCCAAACAGTATGAATATAACTCATCTTTACTTTAATATATTTGATCTAACGGGACGTCATAGCATTATATGATTTGTTTTAGTTGAGAGTAATACATAAGAGTAGTATGGTAGCCCAGTGGTTAGTGAGTCCGCCTCGCATGAGTGAGCCGGCTCGGGTTCGAATCGTGGTGAGGGCATGTAGTAATTAAGAGTGCCTTGTTATTATAAAATATTGACGTTTCTAAGTGTATATTTTAATACCAATAGAAAATAAACGATTTTTGAATTTGAATTTTTGAATTTTGAATTACTTCTTTTTCTAAAAGTTACGTACATACTTATAGCTAGTTTGACGGTAAAGGAAAACATATTGAGGAAACCCGCAGATCTCAGATTTTATTCTGAAGCGTGTGTAAAAGGACCTCGGTCCGGTGATGGGCTCACCACCTATCACGATTTGAGGTCCGAATATACTGGTGAAATTTGGGTATTTCCAGCAATGAAATACCAATGCCTACCGCCTCGGGGATAAAAAGCTAGTAGGTATCACTTAATCATTTTACACGCCGCTTTTATCGAGATCAAAATTGATAAGCAAGTAGAATAATTAACATTATAATATGACAAAGGACATCTACATTCATTGCATCCCCAGAGAGCTCATGCTTAGAAGAATATATCGCTTTCAGAAGTTAAAATAGGAACTAAATAGAACATGAAGTAACGAGATGCATTTAGGTCAAACTGAAATACCATTCGATGGTATTAATAGGTACGCAACCTTAGCTGTTAGAATAGTGATACCAAATCCCGTCCCAGGTTTGAGGTATAACAAAAGACCTTAATAACTAAACTTGAAGGTTCAGTTCAAGTCAGTGAAGGTTACAGGGGGCTTGCAAGGACTGCTATGCTCGCAGACCAACAAACGTTTCAAGCACACACTTCCACTGCCGTGTAGATACAGTTTGTACACCCCCTGGCGTAGAAACTTCCATTGAAAACGCAAACCTGGTTCCTCCAAAAGGTTCCTCTACAAGTCCCCTGTATAACCTCAGGGGTTTTAGCGCAACATATTGCCGAGGCTGTACTATTTCCTACGTCACTGGGACCCATTTTGGGTCACTGGGTCACGGGAAGGGACTGCAGCTGCGTTGTGGAGGGGGGGGGATTTTGAAATCCAACAGTGACGTCATACTGTAAGCCTTGGATCTCTCCCCGCCAACCCGCGTGAATGATGAATGAATACATCGTGAATATCGTGATGTTATCAAGTAAATAAGTGGGTCACGTGTTATAAACAATTAAAATCACAAGCGGTAGGTACAATATGATTTATATACCTAATCTAAGCCGAACTGTGATATTATAATGAAAGTTAGTATTTTCTCCAATTTTCACAATATTGCGTAAAGATTGATCTGTGTGTGACCGGAAGGCTGTAAAAGTTGGCATGGAGCCAAATGACCTACTAGGCCAAGTCTGTTGCTGTTTTATAAACAATTTACTTATTTTCCCATTATGCGAGCACATCCATTGCTCAGATATGGATTGATAATTATATGATAAATAAGTGAATCTTGTAAAAATATACCTTTACCTGTGTGAACCTGTCTGTCTAGGACTTTTCATGTCATATTATAGGTACTAACTACCTTTTCTCCGATTCTTCATCTGCGGCGCTCCGGGACCTGTCCTTCCTCAAAATTCGACTAGGTACCAATTTTTTCTTTGTATCAAAGAGCGGGATCTTCTTGCACAGGTATTCAGGTCCCAACCAATGAGAAGTCAAAAATTCAAAATCATTTATTTTCTGTAGTAACAAAAAATACACGAAATGTCAATAGTAAAGGCACTCTAAACTCGTCCTTAAAGATTGGCTAAGTGTAAGCAGCACCCCATCTCAAGAGACAAGTTGCTGTACTTTAATAAGATAAAGCAATAAACTTTTTTATATTTCAATTGTATCAGCTAAACAAATATAGCACATTTTGCATTTATGATTATAAAAATGTGAAAATGGGGATAACTGCAAAGAGAGGAAATTAAGTGTTGGATAAATTAGGATGGGGACTAAGAATACGTAATTTTTTTCACCAATATTATTTACGCCATAAGCGAAGTTTCTAGACTTTTCTTTGAACTGACTGTAAATTATTGTCTAACATAATTAGTGACCATCTATACCACAGGTGCTTGACTAAAGTAGACACTGTGCAACCACCCGCCTCGAGCTTTCCTACGTAGGTTAATAGAAAAATTCACGTGCTTATGAAACGAATGCTGTAAAATCACCGCTTGTTCTTCGTACATAACTGAGTTACATTACTATACACGTTATCCTAATCAAAAAGCAATCGCAAACTTTCAATAAAAACACTAATTGATTAAATAAAGTTTTTCTACGATGGACATAACACTTCTATAATGTTTCACCAGTAGTTTATATTATACTAGCAGCGCCCCACGGTTTCACCCGCGTAGTCCCCGTTCCCATAGGAATATCGGAATAAAAGGTATATCCTATGTCATTCTCCTGGTTCTAAGCTACCTCCCTACCAATTTCCAGCCAAATCGGTTCAGCCGTTCTTGAGTTATAAATAGTGTAACAAACACGACTTTCTTTTATATATATAGACTAGCGACCCGCCCCGGCTTCGCACGGGTGCAATGCTGAATTTTATTTGCTATAAACCATCCCTGGACCCACTCGAACCCACACAAAAAGTTTCATCAAAATCGGTCCGGCCGTTCTCGAGTTAAATCGTCAGGAAGGAAAACCCGACTTATTTTTATATAGTAGATGTATTATACTCGTCGCGTAATAGGCCTGTGGTTAGTGAGCCCGCTTCTCATTCGTGAAACTGGGGTTCGAATCCTGGTAGCATGTAGATAAACAGAAATATATACTCCACCAAGCCAACTAGTCACCTATCAACGTGACGTCAACCGCACATGTTTTGGGTACGAGCTAATGGGTGAACCAAAGACGTCCGGCAGTATGCGGAGTCTAGAACAAAATACATTAAACACGTGTCTTCCAACATTTCTATCAGAAATATTCTGACGTCCGGTAGGTGTGCAATCCGGCGAGCATCCGCACCGGAAGTCCGCCACGGAAAATTTCTGACAATGTGCTGGGCTGAGTACAAAATGTATGGACGGAATGCCTTCCGGCGACCATCAGAATTTTTCTATTAGAAATTTCTTACAATGTGCGGCCGCTCTAAAGAAAACGTTTCAAGAGAATGATTGTCTTCCAACCTCTTCGGGGTGAACCGCGCGTACTAAGACAAACGCGGTACCTGAACGGGTGCGGGCGGGGAAGACGCATTTCACTCGATTGCCTAGTTGGCTTGGGGGGTAGTAAGTACTAATTTCTTCAAATAAATATATTAACAAATAAACTTTTAAAAGCTACTGTTTATAAATTTTATCTTCATATATAATTTTATGACGCTAAGCTACTATGATAATCTACGAAAAAGTGACATCAGCCAACAAAAACGAATATTTCGAGCAGTACTTTTGGAATTTATCCTCTTCTTGCAGGTATTTAAAAATAAACGTTCCTCTCACGTGGCACAAGACCTTTTAACTACGAGCGGACGGTACGAACGAACTACAATCACAGGTAATTAAAGGTTTCTCAACACCTTTCGGACGCTTTAAGAAGTTTGGCAACCCTCGCGATTATGATACCTTTGATATGTTAAGAGCGAGAAGTAAAAAAATAATAAATATATGTTACAACAAGTACCTACAGGACGTGGAGAAATCTTGCAAAAACAATCCCAGGGCTTTCTGGAGACATATAAATGGCAAGAAACCAGTGAACTCTATTCCTAATAAAATTATTTATGAAGGTCACTCATCTACAGATGGAAGCATAATTTGCGAATTGTTTTCAAAATTTTTCAAAACCGTGTATTCTCAATACTCTGTTCCTCTAAGAGATAACATTTCAATTAATGATGCAAGCAGTAACAGCCTGTCTTTTGTTCGGATTCAACACTTGGATATATTGACAAAATTACGCAACCTAGATCATAACAAAGGTGCAGGCCCAGATGGTATTCCCCCCTTCCTTATAAAGGAATGTTCTGATGTGCTTTCACTACCACTGTTCATAATTTTTAACAAATCCCTGGAAGTAGGTATTTTTCCGAGTGCGTGGAAAATCGCACACATTGTGCCAATTTACAAATCTGGTGACAAAGCTAGATGTGAAAATTATCGACCTATAAGTATTCTCTCGTGTCTTGCTAAAGTGTTTGAATTACTCGTTTACGATTTTATTTACAATCATGTAAAGTCCAACATTACAGGTGTGCAACATGGGTTTATCCGCAATCGATCTACAGTAAGCAACTTACTAACATACAAAAATTATATTTGCGGTGCTTTCGCACACAACCGCCAGGTTGACGCCATATATACCGACTTCTCTAAAGCGTTTGACCGAGTAAATCACAATCTTCTTTGCCTAAAACTCTCATCATACGGTATTCATGGTGACTTACTGAGATGGGTCAAATCATATTTATCCAAGCGCAATCAGATTGTTGCTTTGAAGGGATTTCTGTCAGCGCCCGCTGAAGTACCTTCTGGTGTACCTCAGGGATCACACCTAGGTCCCCTTTTCTTCATTATATTTATTAATGATCTCGTCAAACACATTCGTAATGAATGTCTTCTGTATGCCGATGACCTTAAAATATATAAAGCAATTGCACATACAGATGACTGCCTTTCCATGCAACAAGACTTGGATGCTGTCGCTGAATGGTGTTCGGTAAATCATATGTACCTTAATGAAAATAAATGTAATGTCATATCTTTCACTGCAAAGAAAAACAAAATCTTTTTCGATTACAAAATTAATAATCATAATCTTGAAAGAAAAACTGTCGTGAAAGATCTTGGTGTACTGATGGACACCAAGTTTACATTTAGGGATCATTATGATTATATGGTTAATAGAGCTAACAAATTACTAGGTTTCATTGTTCGCAATTCCAAGGACTTTAGGGATCCCCAAACAACATTGCACCTTTTCTTCTGCCTTGTAAGGAGTATTCTCGAGTACGCCTCGGTTATCTGGTCCCCTTACTACAATGTTCATTCTGAACGTATCGAAGGCCCCCAGCGCCGTTGTTTGAAATTGCTTTGCTGGCGTTTAGGTTGCTCTCGTTCTCTGAAAAATTACTGTAGTCGCTTAAATTTCTTTAAGGTAGAACCTTTGCACGTGAGACGTGATAAAGCATTATTGATATGTCTCCATAAAATCGTACACTCAACTATAGACTCGCCCTCTTTGTTAGCTTCTATAGATTTTAACACTAGGCATGGATATCGGTTTCCTAAAACTTTTATTCTCGGAGTTCACAAAAACAACACATCATTCTACAATCCTCTAATAAGAATGTGTAGAATGTACGATGACAAGTGCATACAATGTAAGGAGCTGGACATATTCAATCCATGTAAATCTATTTTCTTGAGGCAATTAACTAAATGTTATGAATCTCAATCAGAGTTATAAACTATATAATTATAATAGTAATTGTTTTTCTCGAACTCTTCGTATTCTTGTAGCTGTCTTTTTTGTTTTTGTGTACTTTAATGTTAGGACAACATTAGTATAACACATTCTATTCATTTTTGTTTTTATATTTACAAAATAGTTAGTTGGCATTAATTTGTTTCCCTTCTTTTATTTTTATTATTGTTTCTAATTTAAGAGCTATAAATTTTGTCATGTTGTATGCATATGTTTTGGATAAGTGGCTTGATCTACCAATGTCTATTTTATATTGAACTTTACTGTCACTTTCTGTTTTGTGCATCCTAATAAATAAATAAATAAATAAATAAATAAAATAAATAAACACCCGTGATACGGAGCAGTCACGCAGCCGCGCCGTTATAGCTTCAGATTACGCGGACCAACCTTTTACTCTTGCTAGGACATAACCTAGACTGACTTTGGCAAAAAGCCAAACACAAGACAAATCACCCAGAGATTAATGAACGCTTTTTTTTTTTAGTTTTTAATCCCATGATGAATCCGAAAGTTACACAACAGAGGTTCTTACGAAAATGGAGTTTACAAGGCGTGAAGTTTAGGACTTTTTTGTAGATATGCTATTTTGGTTTACAAAAATAGTTGTGTTTTAAATATTGATGATAAAAATGGTACCTACTCCTATCCGTTTTCTAAAACCTAAAACTTTCCTATATTGTAGGTCAAGTATCGGGTAAGTAGGGGAGACCGAGGGGTTTTGAAACAGAGGTTAGTTGAAACAGCGTTGATTACGAGGAGCTTGTAACTGTTAGAGAGGTGGCAACTTCCAAAATCAACCAACTATTACCTACACATCATCCTTAAGTACACATCCGAGACTCAATGCACACGGTTGCGTAGTTGTAGCTTACCCATTGCAAAAATCGCCGAAAGTAAGTTTTAAACGGTTTTTTTCGGGACCTATATTTTCATAACCCAATTATATTTTGATTTTATTTATATATGTATGGAAAGTTTATTTACTCAAGATTGAATTTACGGGCCTCGTACTAGAAATTTCTTCGCATTTTTTTTATTATATTTAATTTTGTCAACTTTGAGGTTATTTTTAGGCCTGAGGGGATTTGAAACAGGCTGTTTCAATTGCTGTAAAATCACCGCTTGTTCTTCGTACATAACTGAGTTACATTACTATACACGTTATCCTAATCAAAAAGCAATCGCAAACTTTCAATAAAAACACTAATTGATTAAATAAAGTTTTTCTACGATGGACATAACACTTCTATAATGTTTCACCAGTAGTTTATATTATACTAGCAGCGCCCCACGGTTTCACCCGCGTAGTCCCCGTTCCCATAGGAATATCGGAATAAAAGGTATATCCTATGTCATTCTCCTGGTTCTAAGCTACCTCCCTACCAATTTCCAGCCAAATCGGTTCAGCCGTTCTTGAGTTATAAATAGTGTAACAAACACGACTTTCTTTTATATATATAGACTAGCGACCCGCCCCGGCTTCGCACGGGTGCAATGCTGAATTTTATTTGCTATAAACCATCCCTGGACCCACTCGAACCCACACAAAAAGTTTCATCAAAATCGGTCCGGCCGTTCTCGAGTTAAATCGTCAGGAAGGAAAACCCGACTTATTTTTATATAGTAGATGTATTATACTCGTCGCGTAATAGGCCTGTGGTTAGTGAGCCCGCTTCTCATTCGTGAAACTGGGGTTCGAATCCTGGTAGCATGTAGATAAACAGAAATATATACTCCACCAAGCCAACTAGTCACCTATCAACGTGACGTCAACCGCACATGTTTTGGGTACGAGCTAATGGGTGAACCAAAGACGTCCGGCAGTATGCGGAGTCTAGAACAAAATACATTAAACACGTGTCTTCCAACATTTCTATCAGAAATATTCTGACGTCCGGTAGGTGTGCAATCCGGCGAGCATCCGCACCGGAAGTCCGCCACGGAAAATTTCTGACAATGTGCTGGGCTGAGTACAAAATGTATGGACGGAATGCCTTCCGGCGACCATCAGAATTTTCCTATTAGAAATTTCTTACAATGTGCGGCCGCTCTAAAGAAAACGTTTCAAGAGAATGATTGTCTTCCAACCTCTTCGGGGTGAACCGCGCGTACTAAGACAAACGCGGTACCTGAACGGGTGCGGGCGGGGAAGACGCATTTCACTCGATTGCCTAGTTGGCTTGGGGGGTAGTAAGTACTAATTTCTTCAAATAAATATATTAACAAATAAACTTTTAAAAGCTACTGTTTATAAATTTTATCTTCATATATAATTTTATGACGCTAAGCTACTATGATAATCTACGAAAAAGTGACATCAGCCAACAAAAACGAATATTTCGAGCAGTACTTTTGGAATTTATCCTCTTCTTGCAGGTATTTAAAAATAAACGTTCCTCTCACGTGGCACAAGACCTTTTAACTACGAGCGGACGGTACGAACGAACTACAATCACAGGTAATTAAAGGTTTCTCAACACCTTTCGGACGCTTTAAGAAGTTTGGCAACCCTCGCGATTATGATACCTTTGATATGTTAAGAGCGAGAAGTAAAAAAATAATAAATATATGTTACAACAAGTACCTACAGGACGTGGAGAAATCTTGCAAAAACAATCCCAGGGCTTTCTGGAGACATATAAATGGCAAGAAACCAGTGAACTCTATTCCTAATAAAATTATTTATGAAGGTCACTCATCTACAGATGGAAGCATAATTTGCGAATTGTTTTCAAAATTTTTCAAAACCGTGTATTCTCAATACTCTGTTCCTCTAAGAGATAACATTTCAATTAATGATGCAAGCAGTAACAGCCTGTCTTTTGTTCGGATTCAACACTTGGATATATTGACAAAATTACGCAACCTAGATCATAACAAAGGTGCAGGCCCAGATGGTATTCCCCCCTTCCTTATAAAGGAATGTTCTGATGTGCTTTCACTACCACTGTTCATAATTTTTAACAAATCCCTGGAAGTAGGTATTTTTCCGAGTGCGTGGAAAATCGCACACATTGTGCCAATTTACAAATCTGGTGACAAAGCTAGATGTGAAAATTATCGACCTATAAGTATTCTCTCGTGTCTTGCTAAAGTGTTTGAATTACTCGTTTACGATTTTATTTACAATCATGTAAAGTCCAACATTACAGGTGTGCAACATGGGTTTATCCGCAATCGATCTACAGTAAGCAACTTACTAACATACAAAAATTATATTTGCGGTGCTTTCGCACACAACCGCCAGGTTGACGCCATATATACCGACTTCTCTAAAGCGTTTGACCGAGTAAATCACAATCTTCTTTGCCTAAAACTCTCATCATACGGTATTCATGGTGACTTACTGAGATGGGTCAAATCATATTTATCCAAGCGCAATCAGATTGTTGCTTTGAAGGGATTTCTGTCAGCGCCCGCTGAAGTACCTTCTGGTGTACCTCAGGGATCACACCTAGGTCCCCTTTTCTTCATTATATTTATTAATGATCTCGTCAAACACATTCGTAATGAATGTCTTCTGTATGCCGATGACCTTAAAATATATAAAGCAATTGCACATACAGATGACTGCCTTTCCATGCAACAAGACTTGGATGCTGTCGCTGAATGGTGTTCGGTAAATCATATGTACCTTAATGAAAATAAATGTAATGTCATATCTTTCACTGCAAAGAAAAACAAAATCTTTTTCGATTACAAAATTAATAATCATAATCTTGAAAGAAAAACTGTCGTGAAAGATCTTGGTGTACTGATGGACACCAAGTTTACATTTAGGGATCATTATGATTATATGGTTAATAGAGCTAACAAATTACTAGGTTTCATTGTTCGCAATTCCAAGGACTTTAGGGATCCCCAAACAACATTGCACCTTTTCTTCTGCCTTGTAAGGAGTATTCTCGAGTACGCCTCGGTTATCTGGTCCCCTTACTACAATGTTCATTCTGAACGTATCGAAGGCCCCCAGCGCCGTTGTTTGAAATTGCTTTGCTGGCGTTTAGGTTGCTCTCGTTCTCTGAAAAATTACTGTAGTCGCTTAAATTTCTTTAAGGTAGAACCTTTGCACGTGAGACGTGATAAAGCATTATTGATATGTCTCCATAAAATCGTACACTCAACTATAGACTCGCCCTCTTTGTTAGCTTCTATAGATTTTAACACTAGGCATGGATATCGGTTTCCTAAAACTTTTATTCTCGGAGTTCACAAAAACAACACATCATTCTACAATCCTCTAATAAGAATGTGTAGAATGTACAATGACAAGTGCATACAATGTAAGGAGCTGGACATATTCAATCCATGTAAATCTATTTTCTTGAGGCAATTAACTAAATGTTATGAATCTCAATCAGAGTTATAAACTATATAATTATAATAGTAATTGTTTTTCTCGAACTCTTCGTATTCTTGTAGCTGTCTTTTTTGTTTTTGTGTACTTTAATGTTAGGACAACATTAGTATAACACATTCTATTCATTTTTGTTTTTATATTTACAAAATAGTTAGTTGGCATTAATTTGTTTCCCTTCTTTTATTTTTATTATTGTTTCTAATTTAAGAGCTATAAATTTTGTCATGTTGTATGCATATGTTTTGGATAAATGGCTTGATCTACCAATGTCTATTTTATATTGAACTTTACTGTCACTTTCTGTTTTGTGCATCCTAATAAATAAATAAATAAATAAATAAAATAAATAAACACCCGTGATACGGAGCAGTCACGCAGCCGCGCCGTTATAGCTTCAGATTACGCGGACCAACCTTTTACTCTTGCTAGGACATAACCTAGACTGACTTTGGCAAAAAGCCAAACACAAGACAAATCACCCAGAGATTAATGAACGCTTTTTTTTTTTAGTTTTTAATCCCATGATGAATCCGAAAGTTACACAAAAGAGGTTCTTACGAAAATGGAGTTTACAAGGCGTGAAGTTTAGGACTTTTTTGTAGATATGCTATTTTGGTTTACAAAAATAGTTGTGTTTTAAATATTGATGATAAAAATGGTACCTACTCCTATCCGTTTTCTAAAACCTAAAACTTTCCTATATTGTAGGTCAAGTATCGGGTAAGTAGGGGAGACCGAGGGGTTTTGAAACAGAGGTTAGTTGAAACAGCGTTGATTACGAGGAGCTTGTAACTGTTAGAGAGGTGGCAACTTCCAAAATCAACCAACTATTACCTACACATCATCCTTAAGTACACATCCGAGACTCAATGCACACGGTTGCGTAGTTGTAGCTTACCCATTGCAAAAATCGCCGAAAGTAAGTTTTAAACGGTTTTTTTCGGGACCTATATTTTCATAACCCAATTATATTTTGATTTTATTTATATATGTATGGAAAGTTTATTTACTCAAGATTGAATTTACGGGCCTCGTACTAGAAATTTCTTCGCATTTTTTTTATTATATTTAATTTTGTCAACTTTGAGGTTATTTTTAGGCCTGAGGGGATTTGAAACAGGCTGTTTCAATTCACCTCGCTTAGGTTTTATTAGACAGTTTTGCCTTATAATGGTGTGGTATACATATATATTTTTCTATTTTATTCCAGTATCCCTACAGATTATAAAAAGAAGTAAAACTAGTCTCTAAATATACGAACTCGTATCATGAAAACTTACATTGCATCATAAAAGTTTGTGACGCGGTTTCTAGAAATACCTTCACTTGTGTAATGTACAATAATTTTTCGATAAGCATAAACTAAAACATAAACAAAACTAAAACATTATATTTTTTCATCAAAATAAAGACTTAATATAACGCCAAAACATTTGAAATTAAGCTGTATGGACGTTCAAAGATGTTAATTTAAAAAAATTGTAAATCAAACTTTGATTTTATATCTAATTTATAAACTATTTATAAGAAATTATTATTTTTTTCAGATTGAAAATAAAAATAAACAAAACTTGCTCGATACTGTTTAAAATATTGTTGTATAAATAATAATACTACATTGTCAGATATCATTTACAGAACACGTAGATATTTAGTCTTTGACTAGGCTAAAAAAACTAGTGTCTGGTACTATGAGTTTTTTTTTAAATATAAGCACTTTCATAAATTCTCGCGTAAATACCCAGACACAAAGTCAACAGACATGTGTGACAAATATTGGCCATGGGTGGGAATCTTACGCGCTCACCTTTGACTCAGAAGGTATGGTCACTAACAGCTGATCCAACGGCCCTATAAATTATACTATCATGTCTTATGTACGGTCCTCAAATCCATTAAAAAACAGCTGTTTTAATTCACCTAGACCCCTGTTTCAACTTCCCTCGGCATAAGGTGATATTCAAATCGATTTTTGTCAAAGATTTTACTGTTACCCATTCTTTGTGGCTATTATCTGAAAATATAAGAAACAAACTATCGATTGAGCCTAAATTCACGCGGTTTGTGCTGTTAGATTTTTTTTATGAAGCATAATGTAAAATTTGTTTCAACTCCCCTAGGTCTCCCCTACAATATAATAACGCAGCAAGAACACGATAACAATACATAAGCCATTATTTCGCTAAATTGTTACCAGACCGAATTATGTACCTACTTACGATTATTTTCTGATTTCCATATTGTAATTTTTTGTTACTTCATCGGGTTTTAAATTATAGTGCCCACTAAAATCATTCATATTGCTTTACAACCTTTCGAATTTCATTTAAAGAAAAATAAATAACTTTTATAATTGAAAAGTATTTTGTAATTCAAAAATCTGTTTCAAAGCTATTTTTTTGCAACCTACTTAGGTACTATGAAAATTATGGTCACACTAGCAAAACAGAAACTGGTACGGCATGGCTTCCTTGTGACGCACGTCATTTTACTGAAAAGGGTAGAAAAGTTTTTATTTACATAATTGGGTTGCCATTTTTAACAACTCGAAACTGTTCCCTTTCTATTAAAGTTTAATTAAAACACTCAGGTATTTTAATTTCGCAAAAAATATCGTGGCGCTTATTACAAAATTATAACCGAAAAATTAAACCGCTGGGTCTAGAGTCTTGAAATTTTGCACATAAGTAGATAGCTTATACAGTGAAGGCATCCACTAAGAAAGGATTATGCAAAATTCAACCCATAAGGGGGTGAAATAAACGTGCGCTAGCGAAGCCGAGGGTAAAAGCTAGTCTTATAATAAAAAGTCGAGCTTTATAGATATATAAATTGTGACTAGCTAATAATCTACACATAAGGTTATAGTTAAGGGTTAAAATAATATATTTTAGCAATTACTATCAAATTCAGAATGGAACAAATCATAAAAAAATAATAATATAAAATTAAATAATATAAAACAATGTACCTACCTACTCGTATAGGTACCCACTTATTATGATAATTTTCTAAAGTTATTACACCCCCTGCCGTGTCCTTGACCTAGACAACCATAAGATGCCATCAAAAACACAACTTGTAAAAAAACAAGTCTCGCAAGACTGTTCTTTTACCGAAAAAAGTTGTAAGATCCATGCAATATCAAGTCGGTTAACTCATTCAGTCAATATTTAAGGGACCTTCTGTCTTAAGTTATTACGTAATTAGCTTACCTAACAACATGTTATAGTGACCATATCAATATTAAAAATCTTTTATGATTTAAGTAAACAGAATGAATTGTTCATCGCATCAAAAACACAATGTACCTATCTCACAAGTGATACATATTATATTAAATTAGATTGTTTAGTGCGATTATATATGATATAAGCTATAACACAGAAGTTCTTTTTTTTTCAGTACAAGTACTGTATTTACAAAGCAAATATACATTTATTTACAATAATTACAGATAAAAAATGTCCTCCAAAGATTAACCATGTGGGACAATGCCCATCGATGATGGCATCTCATTTCTTTTTGTAGATAGTCCTACTTTTTTCCTTTCCGGTACCTTCTACTTCTTGAATAACTTAGTAATCCTATACATTTATATGGGATTACAAAAAAATATTTATGCAGTTGGTGTATCTAGAAACCTAAACCGTAATTGCAAAATATTTGAGTTTTTCCTTGATTTATACACTAAACACTAATTGTATTCTAAATTTGACGCTTCTACGTCTGCTCGGTCTTGATGATCGGTCAGTCAGTCAGTGACAAAATTAGGAAACTATGACTAGTTATAATTCTGAAAGCATTGGTTTAAATTGGATGAAATTTAAAATATACTGTGTTTATACAATGCCTGCTAGTTTACTGAAAATTGAGGCTCCTAGTTTTATCCACAACGAAGTTATAGGGGATCGAAAATGACCTGATTTGTTTCGAGAAAAGGATGGTACGGCTATGCCGCTTTTTTGCCGTACTTGGCGGGAGCACTGCCGTGCCCCCAGAAAATTGCCCTAATTCAAACCGAATATACATTTTAATCGGAATCCCATAATAATGGTCTTTGATAGCCCCATTATTAATAGGTCCCTAATACAATAGGTACATAGAGGTCAATAGTTCATTACTTAATTCTGTAAAGAAAATCGTTGTGGGTACCTACCTAAGTGTATGCTTATTATAACCAAACATTTAAGTTGACTACGATATTCAATCACGAAATGTATAAAAATATTTTTAACCGCCGACGACGCAAAAAGAGAAGCGTGAAGCCTGTGTCTGTCTTATAACATCTTTCTGTGGCACCGTAAATTTCATACTATTTTTTGTATTTTAATTACTTATTAGTTATGTAGGTACCTATACCAATTGTCTATGATTTGAAAATCATTGCGAGAACTTCAATAAAAACTGCTGCAATCTATACATATAATAAAACTCTAACGGGGCCGTATGTCTGTACTTACTCGTACATGAAATATTTTTGGAAAATTTTAATGGTAGTGTGGATAGTTATCGATTTAGATACCTACCAAAACACCCATTTTCAAATTTTTGTCTGTCTGTCTGTGCACGCATCACGCAAAAACTACTGGACTGATTTTGATGAAATTTGGTATGAAGATAACTGAGTACCCGGGTCAACATCTAGGGCTTGCCTTCGAACATCGGCTTGATAGAAAATTACTCCCGGCAAGCAATTTAATCCCTTGTTTATGATAGCTATTCATAAATCATAGCAAAACATTATATTACGGCGCGCGGCGTTGCGTCGTAGTAGTCTACAGCGTAGAAAACAAGTGTGTGGGCGAAAAATCAGGCACGAGTAATCTTTATTATCCGATTAGATGCTTCGTTTGTCTCGTTTGTGACGTCAACTAATTATTGCGTAACAGTTAAATTAAGCCTGACCTTTTTTGTGTATAGTTACTTTCCAAAACGACACCACTCAGACCTATGTTACTAGTGGTTTATTTAACTACTTGCTAAAAAAAATACTTATTGTGAGCAGGAGTAGTCCTGTGGTTAAAGAGCCCGCTTCTCGTGCGTGAAGCTCGGGTCCGAATACTGGCGAGGAGGGCATGTCCCTGTCACTTACCTACGCACATATTTATCACTAGGTCGACGGTGACGAAAACATCGTAAGGAAACCCGCAGGCCCCAGAACTTATTCTCAGCATGTGTAATTGCACCCTGTTTCAGCGATTGAAAACAAATTATCCATATCGAGGAAGGAGAATATCTACATGTGAGCACATTTCTTTGTATTCTTACTCTCCAAATACTATTCAGTTCTAAACAGTGATGCATAAGAATGAAAGGTTCTTCCGAATCAGTTTAGTTGTGGCATTTACTTGTGTATTTATCTATCTACTAAATAAACATTTGAAAAATATGTTCACGCCCTATCACGGAGGGAACGGCATCTGACTCCAAGAAGTACCCACTTTTCACTAGTATGTTTTTGGACCTTAGACGTGGCAGGAGGTGAGCCTGGGGTGCTGTTGCTTCAGAACTCATTCCTTATTCATAAATATTGTTGCCATTAAATATTAAGATATGTACCATTACTTTGTGCAAACACTAACTTCTAGGTTATCCGCGTCGTCGGGTGTCGTAATTGGAAACGTGACGTAGGTAATTGTTCACGTTTCTAATTCATTACAATTTCATTGCGATTAGCGGTCGTGATGTTTGTGACTTTTAGTGTCAACTATTTTATTTGGAAGTCTAAAAACAAGAGTCATTTATACTGTACAAGAACTGAATCGTTTACAGAACATGTACTCGTATTGTTAATTGACGCTTTGCACTAAATAAGATACCAAAGACAAGAATATTATTTCTAAAATTTTTCATTCAAAATTTCCATACCTCAACACGGTATAAAATGGTGTAGGTATGGACACTCTCTATAAAGTTAAATTTAAAACGAACTGTGACCTTTATAAGGAAAACAATTGGAGAGAAAACAGCAACACGTGAATGACGCCACGTGACAGAATTTTAAATAAAAAATAAATGTAACTAAGTTTCTAAGGTATCCCATTGTTACTTTCTGAAAAAACTTGGAGTTAAAATAACTTCAGTTTTATTAAAAAAAGAAAAAATAAATTTATTTACAGATAAACAAAATCCACAAAAGATGAATAATCTGAGAAAGTACTCAGAGGACTGGCCGTATTCTCTCTGGATAGCTAAGCTGATCCTTTGAGAGACCTAAGTGCCAGACCTCAACTGAAGCCTCGACATAACGCACTGACAACTCTTTGATGAGCTGCTCGGCCTTTTGGACTCCATGGTGTAAACCCCAACCGGCACAATCATGTAGACCTCATGAGTTCAGCATATTTACTCCACTTCAAGCTATCAGCGGCCGCAGCCGCCACGCCCGCCAAGTGCCCATACAGAGGTGGCACGGTGTCGGTGCACATGTGGCATTAAACACAAGCGACCTGCCATATTACCATGATCTGATATTAATACCGATAAATCCAGCTACCTATCCCTGTGATTCCTTTAGACTAAGGAATAGTCGGGATACTGGCAGTGACGAGGGCCCTGCGGATGATGACGTTGAGAGACGCATTTTACGTGCGCTAGAGAGGCCGCAAAGTCCGAATTGGTTAACAGGCGCCCTACACTAGCATCTATGAAGGTGATTTGCCATGACGATGACGAGCTAAAGCGAGCGATAGTATCGATTTATGTAATCAAGTGCAACGGTGGCAGATAGCAAAGCCCGCAGCGTATGTACCGAATTTTTAAAACAATATTTTAATAAGCATTGTTTACCTATATGCTCAAACAAAGAAAATAATAAAAAACTATATTTTGCACAAAATTAGTACATGCACTACACAATAGTATATTATTATGTATATATTGTATCTATAGTAATAGTAATAGCATAGCTCTTCTTTGTAACATTAGAACTCTTGCATATTTTATAACGAGTGGTTTTTGATTTGTTTTTAGTGGCACTTCTTTTATCCTATAAATTATAACCTACTTGTTTATTTGTTGATAAGTTAAAATCAAGTACCTTTATAAAGTTTTCTCATTGTCTCTTTTTTAAACTCGATACTTACATATTGTTAAAATTAGGCAATCTAGGTCCATTGCATTACCGATCGAATTGATTGTATATACGCCTGAGTAGCTTAAAAAATCTTTGTAAAATTGGTCGAAAATAAGAGTTGATAGAGGTTTAACATCTAATAAAATTACCTACAGATATTCCTTAGAAAGTACGAAACCTTCGGTGCGCGAGCCGCACACGACACTCGACACAAACTTGGCCGGTTTTTATTATGTAAAAAAGATTTATTATCAGCGATTTCTTCCCTCAGTCTTCCGACGTACACGTTTTAGTGTTCTCGTTTCAGTCCACGAGGGACATATAGCGGCTGATTGAAAGTTACACGTGGCTCTCAATATTTGTTTTAATTAATTTATTAAATACTTGCGACCCACCGTGGCTTCATATTGGCAGATATTGGTTTCCCATAATACAATAAATATTTTGAACCTTGTGTTTGTTGTTGTTGCTGTTTCGAAATCCTTCGAAATGAAACACACGAAAAAGTTTAAATTTCTAATTTGATCCCTAAATTGTGCATTGAAATCTGTTGAGTCGTTTTTGAGCCTATTTGAGACAATATACACAAACACACACAGACGAAAATTCTAAAAACGGTCATTTATTATATAAATAGCAGTTTCCAAATAAATATTGGCATTTATTTTGAAATCACATACATACACTTCAACTTTATTATTGGTATAGAGGATACAAATATTACACCTACATCAGTCATGATAATGACAGATTCAAATTCTTTTAAAGAAGTAAAATGCTTATATAAGTATAAATAAAGAAGTTAAAGCATTATAAACTATACCTTTAGTGCTTTAACGCGACTCTGAGGCTTAACTAACATCGTTTTGAGAACCACTGATGAAATATCAACCCTTCCACGTCTTACTAAGAGGGCGGCAGGTCACGTGTAGACTCACATTTTTCCATTATTCTCTTAGACGTCCATTCAAAAGAATCTTAAACAATATACAGAAAATAGAGCAAAAATATACTTCTTCTTATTACCATTGTCTTAACCTATAATTGCAATGTATATCATATCCTTAAAAATGCTCCCACAGATAGATTTGCTTTTAGGATAAATATTTTGACGCCGCTTGATTTAGCAACTAGCCTGTGGCCAGCGGCAGTTGCACGTGTAATTTCCCGTTCCTGTGGGAATTTCCAAAAATCCCTTCATTTGCCTACGACATATTGTAAGAATCCTACACCAGTGGGTAGGGTAGACTGGGTACGGTTGAAACATTTTTCAGTTTATCGACCATCGGGATTAATTAAGCTAGCGAGGACATAAATATGTTAAATAAAAGACCATATATCTGTCTACAAATGGGCAATGTTATTTGAGATCAATGTATTGTATTTTATATGTAAACACAAATTTAAAAAACAAGGAAATTTGTTTCAACCGTACCCATGCCAGGGTCGGTTGAAACACTGCCTGGGGTCAATTTAAACACATGCAAATAATACAAATTATTAATGAACATATTTTATTCATCATATAATAACACTTTAGGACTCGTAATAGCTCATTTGAACATTACAAATGTTTTTATTAATATTTCAATTATACAAGATACATAAATTTTCTAGTAAGTAAGACTATAAAATCCAACATTATTATAAGCCTTTAAAGGTTTATATTAAGTACAACTTACAATTATATAAAAATGAGATAAATATAACAATATTTTAACGAAAAATACTTACTACGAGATCGTTCGAAACCACAATTGTTGCAAACAGAACTAAGACAATATTCTATAAACTCTCCATGCGAATACATCTTCATAGACTTTTTTGTTTTGATAAGTTGGCCTGACCTCTCGTAGTCTTCATTTGGCGTATTCTTGGCATCTAAGAAGCAAGAAAATAAAAGAAATAAACTGTTTCAACTGTACCCACAAAAAATGTTTCAACTGTCCCCAACCCCCCTTTCGGGTATTACGTTTTACAGTAAGAGTGATAATAAACTTGAATAAAAACTAATCATACAGCCATATTCTAAACTTCTATTAAAACGATAAAAAACTCTCAGTATTCTAACTTTAGTAGAACCATAATAATTACAAAAATGTACAAACAAGAAATACTTACTTTTCCTTCAAAAAACACAATGGGGCCCCCTATACACCAGAACAGCGCGCAAAGAGCGACGCAATACTAAAATTCGTGTTTCGAGATGTCACCCGCTTCGTTCTTTCCTTGTACCCTTTACCTTATCAACACCTT
Organism: Ethmia dodecea; assembly: GCA_963855545.1. NCBI lineage: Eukaryota > Metazoa > Arthropoda > Insecta > Lepidoptera > Depressariidae > Ethmia > Ethmia dodecea. The sequence continues at coordinate 8,224,717 of OY979449.1, forward strand.
ACCTTACCTACAACGAATATAGCGGAGAGGGCAAACATTCAAAAACACATATTAAGTTAGGTTAGGTTATGTGCATACCATATTCCAGTCCCGTTCATGTGGGAAAATTATGTGTTACTCCGTGTTACTCCTAGAAAAGTAAGATTTCCATTGGTGAAAGATTTTTAAGACTCGCATGTGGAATTGTATTACAAATAGCGGGTGCCCAGCGGCTATGACCGCTAGTAGTTTTGAATATAAATCAATTTCTTTAACTTCACTGCCTATCTACATTTATAGGTGGAATATGGTGAGTCTGGTTGGACTGGTGCGGTCACGTTTAAGTACATGCCGCTGAAGAGATTCGCCCTCTCCAGCTTTCTGCTAAATATAGACTTCTGCACCCTTGCTTATGAAGGGACACTTGGTTCAAGTTTAAAATGAGTTCATTGCAGACTAGCCGCCCCAACATCCATACATACAAACTTTCGCGTTTATAATATTAGTACGATTAGTAGAACATTCTACGTTTTCCTTTTGACGTAGCCAATCAAGAATTAGTGTAAAGTTTGAAAGTGCATCATCAAATTCATCAATCAAAAATCAAAAACCTGACTGCTTAAAAAGTCAAATTTAAAAAACCGGCCAAGTGCGAGGCAAACTCTTTCCATTATCTATAAAAACGGGAAAAAAATCACGTTTGTTGTCCATACAATATATATTTTTATATACAACGGGTAACAGAAAAAGCGCAATTCCTAATACACCCCAATTAGTATGTTAATATAAAAAAAATATGGTACTTTACGTGTGTCTTACCAATTTTCTTAAATAAAGAGCAATAATATAGCACGACTTCCATAGATAGCACTTAATTCAGATATGCTAATTAATTTTTCGGAAACACATATTAAAAATAGCTGAAATCGATTATGTAGTCGATACTGAACAAACTAATTTCAGGAATTGCGCTTATTCTGTTACAAAAAAAAAAAATTATTTCGGTAAATTACAGGATAAAACAACTAGTTGTAGAGGCCTTCTTTTAAGTATAATAATACCTGTGTCAGAAGACCTCACTCTTCCATAGCCATCTTTATTTAGTTACCAAAATATAAAAGAATATAAATTGTATAGTATTTTTTCAGAAATGAATCATCTGTGAAAATTTCAACTGTCTAACTATCAGGGTTCATAAGATACAGCCTACAAACGGACAGACACATGTTGTAGGCAACCGCTATGCAGGGTTTTTTGGAAATTCCCACGGGAACGGGAATAAACTGGATCGTTTGGGCAACGCTGCTGGGCACCCGCTATTAGAAATATGGTATGTAGGTGTCATACGAGACAGAGGCGGCCTTTGGGGGTGGCGAACGGGGCACTCGCCCGGGGCCTCGCTTTTGCAGGGGCCTCGCGCAACAACCCAAGCAAATTTAAAAAAAAAATGTTTTTTTTTATCCTTAACTATTTATTAAGGTTATAACATAGCGGTAAATTAAAGTAAAGTTAGTTAACATTTATTCAAAACATAATTGAAAAATTCATTATGTAGAGCAGTGATAGCCTTCCTGTAAATATAGATTCGGGTCGTGAGCAAAATATCTGTATGATTAGCACACGTGGGAGACGCTATTGATAGTAATAATTATACCATAAGGACTAATGTTTTGATTTCTTATAAAAAACCAAGAAAATCGAAGAGGTAGACATCCAGGCTTCTGATATTTCAAGGCAGAACGTTTAAAAAAATTGTCTTGACGGTGGCGCTAGGCAGTGGCGTGCACTGGTTTTCAAAGCAAGTAATTACAAGGCCCTCCGAGTCACAATGAATCGAATGGACGTAATTAGAACCATATGTGCAAATGACTTAGTATATCTATTTTTTTTTACATTTTTGCAACTCCGCCCCGTGATAACTCAGAGCCCTGGATGTCTGCCTCTTCAATTTTATAAATTTTCAGGATGATTGTGACTACCAGCACCAGAGGCAGACATGTGCAAATGATCTAAGACCCATTTTTTTTTAACAAATTTAAAGCGCTGTAGCGCAAAAACGCAGCGACGTAGGATCTTAATTGACTGGACCGAATCGATTCGTATTGATCTAAACTTCAATCTATATCACTATGAAACGTGTGCAAATCATATACCGAAATGTTCGCGATCTCCCTATCTATAAAGAGCCCCTTCTGATGATGATAATCAGTGAGTCTCGGGTTCGAATCCTGGCATGTACCAAGGAGTTTTCCAAAACTTACATACCTATTCTTCACTAGCTGGACGGTGAAGGAAAACATCGTGAGGAAACCCGCAGGTCCCAGAATTAATTCTGCGGCATGTGTAACTGACCCGGTCAGGCGATGGGCTCACCACCTATCACGTTTAGGGGTCGAATATACTCGTGAAAAGTGGTATTTCCAGAAATGGAATACCTCTGCCTACCCCCTCGGGAATAAAAGGCGTGGATTCTTTAATATCGCGCCTCGAAACACTTGAAGATCGGTTTTTTAATCGCATAGCACTCGGTACAGCTCGGGACTCGGGACATAATGTTCTGTTCCTCTATCGCTTGGGGAATCCCCGTGTTTCATTTCGTTTGTCAACTCTTGTCACTTGGAAATCTTGGAATTATTTTGCTTTCAATATTTTGATAATAAATTGATCATCTCTGTATAGCATCAATGTAAAATATTTTTCAACACACTTGCTCATAAAGTGGCTCTAATTTCACTGCAATTAGGCACATAATGACACCTATAATCAAACTGAGACTTTTTGTTTGCTATTATTCACTAGTGAGTTATAGATTTTTTTTTTCAATTTTGTTGCTAGAGTTGCTTTGTTCTTAAAAAAGTTTCGATACAAAAAAGATCGTATTCAATCGTACTAATAAATTAATACACAAATATGGCTTGCTCATTTCATGCAACTTCGTATTTAAATAGATCATTTCAACTTGTACGTGTTTAATAAACAAAACTTTCACTCAAATATAACTTTGGTTTTCTCTGTAAAAACTTTAAATACCCCATTTTGTACGTGGCTAAAACGCTATCCACGACAAACCAAAGAAAAAGAAACCTAATTTTTTTAGTCCATGGCCGATCGCCATTGTAAGATGCGAGCGCATAGGAAAACGAGGCTGTATGGGCCTAGATCCTTTTGCCTTTTCCAAATTATATAAATAAAAAATTGGAAAACCAATTAATTTTCCCCGCCATTGCGAATGATTATTTTAAAATGATTTTTTAGTATTATTTATTCACAAGTGTGTTGAAAAACGTCGTATGATACACGTGTGTATTGATGATTACCGTCCTCGGCTCTCTTATGACCCTCGCCTACGGCTCGGGTCTCAATGGCGCCTCAGCGGTAATCACCAACTTTACTCACTTGTACCATAATGTACTATTAAAACTCAAATTTTGTTTAACTATTTGTATAACTTTAGCATTTCTCGTCAAACATGACGAATACCTAAACTAAACAACCAGATCTACTTTCGCATCACATACTTTTCACAAAGGACAAAGGGCCTCGCAAAGACCTGCCCGCCCGGAGCCTCGCAATCGGTAAGGCCGCCCCTGATACGAGATGTCGTAGGCAACCACTATAAATAATAAAATATATTTTTTTAGGATTTTGTAGTAAATTCGGGGATGGAATTAAGTGCGAGCAAAAAAACTTACAAAATAAAAAAGTATTATCATAAGCAACTTACAAAAAGAAGTAATATCAAACCAACAGGCAGCTGTTGGCAACAGCCAAACAAACACACAGACAAAAGTTTCAAAAATTGGTGTATTGACATCTATATCTATAACTATCCACAATACAGCAAAATATTTTAAAAAAATATTTCATGTACAGATACGGTCCCCGTTACAGTTTTATTATATGTATAGATAGATAACAACGAGTCTGTATATCTATTATCAGAACTCTAGCATCCAAATTTGCGGAAGACTCGTTACTACGTAGTACTATTACTTATTCTGTGCTACTACATACATACATACATATAATCACGCCTCTTTCCCGTAGGGGTAGGCAGAGACCACTTCTTTCCACTTGCTACGATCCTTACATACTTCTTTCGCTTCGTCCACTTTCATTATTCCTTTCATACATGCTCTTCGGTTTAGGGTACTCTTGACCTGGCCTTTTTTCAAGACGTCCCCAATTTGGTCTCGAAACGTCCGCCTAGGTCTACCCCTTCCCACACTTTCATTCACACTCGCCTTATACACTTTTTTCGTCAATCGTTCGTCATTCATTCTCTCGACATGGCCAAACCATCTCAGCATACCTTTCTCAATTTTTGTCACTACATCTTCTTTCAGACCACATCGTTTCCTTATCTCACTATTTCTTATCCTGTCACTCAGTTTAACTCCTATCATACTTCTTAACGCTCTCATCTCAACTGCATTTATTCTGCTTTCATGTTTCTTCTGCCATACCCAACTTTCACTTCCGTACATGAGTGTCGGAGCCAACACCCCCCTATGCACAGCCAAACGAGCCTTGTTAGACACCTTCCGGCTGCTCATAAAAGAGTGCAAAGCTCCATTCACCATGTTTCCTGCATTCACTCTTCTTTCAATATCACTCTCACACTTTCCATCTCTTGTAAACTTTGAACCCAGATACACAAACTCATTCACCTGTTCAATTTGTTCGTCTCCAATCACGATATTGCACTCTGTCACTGCCTCATCTCTTTCAAACACCATCGCTTTCGTCTTCTTTACATTCATCTTCATTCCCTTTCTAACAAAAGATCCACTCATAGCAGTTACCATCTCCTGCAACTCCTCGGCCGAAGACGCAAGTAATACTTGGTCATCAGCATAGAGGAAACATTTGACGAGTAACTCATTCATTCTCAACCCACTTTCATTCTCTTTTAAATCTGTCAAGCAATTGTTCATGAACAGATTAAACAGCCACGGTGACGCTACACATCCCTGTCTAACACCTTTTTCGATATTAAACCATTCAGTGTATGCCCCGTTTATCCTCACACAAGCACTGGAATCCCTATAACTCACCGACTAATTGGGAGAAAATTCGCAAAATATTTACCAAATAGAAAATCTATGCTATCAGAGGGCCTAGCCAAGTAGCTTTGTAAAAGTAAACATTAGTCGAATAGAATGACAATACATGTATGGGATTGACATTAACACTCGACTTGTCTTGCGCACAGATTTATAGCGCGACTAAGAAAAGTTGAGGCCATACTTAAGAAGTAGGATTAAGCGAATGCTAATTGAGCAAATGAAACCTCTGAATAGAACTTTTTAACCGACTTTAAAAAAGGAGGAGATTCTCAATTCTTCACTTATGTTTTTTTTGTATGTTAATTCATTGTTAAGTTGATCGATTTGTATTTTTATTTAAAATTTTGATCATTGTGACAAAAGATTAGCGAGACTAGGCATCATTTTTAATTACAATATTTTTTTATAAAAATTTGAGACCCTACAGAAATCATACCTTAGAAATAACAATGTATACATTTTTTAATACAATGGTGAAGCTGGACACTTTGTAGCCTACAGCCCTACAGTAAATACACTGAATCAATATTAAATTCTCCAACATGAACTCAATGAAGGTCTCATTAATGGAATAGAGGTTTAAAAATATGTACATATTCTGCTTGATTAAATTGAGTAAGTATACCTACATATCGGGGCATCACAAGGTCCAACATAAAGTATAACTTAACAGTTTATCGAACCTCGCTGATAGACAGCTAAGTAATCAGAGCACAATTGGTGAATAGGTACTTGAACAAGCTGAGATTAAGTGCAGTTATAAATTTTATTAATTATTTACACCACATAAAATTTTCTAGTTCATAAACTGTACAAATAATAATATCTTTATTAGACCAAAATTAAAAATCAATTACCTTCTCATTCTGTTGATCTTTTATGTGGGAAATACAGTCCTGCAAGGTCACTTGCAGAAATAGTGCAACATTTACTGTTTTTTATCCAATAAGTATAATATTCCAGGAACATCTAAGTTCTTGTTATTGAGATAATTTTATAAATCGGTTCATTATTTGTAGTAGTGTCGTGTTGTATTATAATAATTTCCAAATGCAACATAGAGATAGATCTTTTTGTGATTTAGGCTATGTAAAGTTATTAAATTGAGAGCACTGACAGTTTTAAATCGCGTATGAAATTTATGGACATTTGAACCAAGTTTTTAAAATTTTAACAAAAATTCCTTTTTGTTCCAAAATATCTACTTTGCAAGGTTGTATACAGTAGTAAGTTAATAATTAATTCTCATTAGGCGACATACTGATCACGAAGAGATTTTAAAGCTCACACTTTTCATTGTTTCACATTACTTGTTAAAAAAAACCATATAAATCAGTAGTTGAAAATGTAATTATATTTAGCTATGACATTTTTTGACCTGAAAATAAACTACCAATGAACTTACCTACACTCAATTTTGTAAATGCAGTGAAGCGAGACGAAATAAGATCAAGCCAATAAACGACTACCATTATAATATAGCTTTTGAACGACTATTAAATTTATTTTTTTAATTTACTTACTTCTTTCTCCTCCGAGATAAAACATCGATGTCCATACTCAAGACGCAATCTATTTCCCTGCTAAATTTCATCAAGCTTTTTTGTCGTAAAAAAATCGAGTTACTTGACCACATACCTACTAGACTCTAACACTAAGCGACAGTTAAAACAATAATGAGGTGTCCAAAAACATATCACCCCCATAAGTGACAACTTATATTATTAGGTGTGTAACATATCGATACCTCTGGGCTCAAAGGTCGTAAAGGACATTTGGTCGTAAAGGCACTTTTGACATATTCTTACTCAGTTTTTAATTCTCTATCGATCTGTATATTTCGTTTTGCGATATTCGCCAAAAAATGTTGTTTACTACCCACATTTTTTGGAGCGCTAAGCAACATTTTTAGAAAAATAACGACGTAAATAACAAAATGCCTTCAAAATATAATCAACATGGTAGTAAAGCAAATCATTGACAATAGGCTGTGGCTGTAAAATCATATTTTTTTACAGTTGTCCTTTACGACCTAAATACGATCGAAATAATATATGATTGTCCTTTTACTACCATGGATGTAAAAGTTATATTTTTATCAATTGTCCTAAACTACCTTTAAAATAATGAATTTACAATGCTATTCTATTATTCTATATATTATTATGCTATTCTAGTCTTTGACAACCGTGTTAAATGTGAAGTTAGTTTTATTATAACAATAATAATAAATTGTGGGACACAATTCTCACACGGTTATTTAGTCTTAAACTAGTAATTGTTATGCATTGAAAACTCTGAAATGAACCCCTTAAAATAAAAGTAAAATATATTTTTGTTCTAACAGCTGATAATACATGTTGTAAAACAGTTTCTTACCCACTAAAAAGTTTATTTATCTACAAACCCCTAAGGAAACCTAGCTAGTTCTATATAGCTAATTTTCGTGAATCTCCGCAGCAGCAGCGTTCAAGCCTATTTTGTAAAGTAACCAAAACTCCTAGCACACTCGTTCTTACCCGATTTGAAACTCATCATCCCGGTTTGGATGTCACATCATCTATTACATCCCTCAAGCAACCCGCAGCCTCAACGTCTACGGAGGCTTCATCAAAAAAGTTCAAATGCTAAATCTATACAAGGGCTATATAAAATCTATACATGTTCTAGTGCTAAAGTAAATAAATCTGAAAATTTGGACAATCAGGTAGATGCTACAACTGTATCTGACATATTATGAGGCAACAGACACACAACAATAAATATCGACCATGTGTTTATTCAATATTCTATGGAAGAAGACGCAAAGACATATGATGATATAGGTAGTACTGTTTGAAAAAACATCAAGGAAAAGAAAGGATACAGGAAAAGGAAAGGGACAGTTCAAAGGAAAGAAAAGTAAGCCTAGCAGTGAGATAGTGCAAGAAGTAAATGTAAATACTGTAAATGAGGTAGACTACCAATAGCTAAATACACAAATCTGTTTATCTAATAGCAGCAGCAGCAGCTGTGATAGCCTTACGGTTAAAGAGCCTGTTTCTCATGATGATAATCAGTGAAGCTTGGGTTCAAATCCTGGCATGTACCAATGAGTTTTTCAAAATTTACGTACATTTTCATCACTAGCTCGACGGTGGAGGAAAATATCTTGAGGAAACCCAGTCCCAGAATTAATTCTGAGGCATGTGTAACAAATCCAGTCCGGCGATGGGTTCACCACCTATCACGTCACGTGCAGGGGTCGAATATTCTCGTGAAAAGTGGGTATTTCCAGAAATGGAATGCCTACCCCCTCTGGGAAAAAAGGCATGAGATTATTTTTTAAATTTCTTTATCTCATAAAGATTTTAATTTAATTTTCATGTTTTATTTGTTTAAGTAAGTCTTTTGTAGTTCTTAATGACTTCATATAAAAAATTACATTAAATCACTACATAGTATAAAACAAAGTCGCTTTCTCTGTCCCTATATCCCTATGTCCCTTTGTATGCTTAAATCTTTAAAACTACGCAACGGATTTTGATGCGGTTTTTTTTAATGGATAGAGTGATTCAAGAGGAAGGTTTTAGTGTTAGCATTGCACCCGTGCGAAGCCGGGGCGATTCGCTAGTAAAATATAATCATTAATGACTTTGATACAAATTTACTCCTAATCCCCGATTAATTGCCTTAGTGAGATGTCCTTTACTACCTAAAAAATATTTATCATGTCCTTAATTCCCTAAGATACTTACATAAAGCAAAAAAATCATGGCTTAAAGGCACTTTTTTTGTAATTTTTTGGTCGTAAAGGAAAACTATTTCAGAAAGTACAGCATTTACATAGCTTATTTATTTATATTTAAAAAGAAGATACAATTTTAAGTATTTTCTTTCTAGGTTTCATTAAAATAGCTCCAGAAACAAAAAAACTACATTCAAATTTAAATATATTTTTTTGTTTTTTCCTCCTCCTGAAAACTTACGTTTTGTCCTTTACGACAATTGAGCCCAGAGGTATCGATATATATGTGTAAGTCCATTTTAATTCAAGTGCAAATATTTTAAGGGTAGGTACAAATTATGTTTTGTTTTTATTTTTGCAATTAGCGATTTCATTTAGTGAAAAATAAAAATCAATGCGAAAAATAGTTTCTTGATCATTATTTGATCTACCCTATAAACTTTTGCACTTAATTTAAAATGACCACGTATAATGTTCTTATGGGCACGGTCATTGCTTTAACGGTCGCTTAGTATTGTGAAATCTCATCGAGACTCTTAATGGTTATGAATGGCAGATTAAGGGCTGTTACTGCTAGAACTAGGGCTAGGTCGTGCCACGACCTTACATGGGGAATTTTTAATGTTTAGTGGTCAGGATTAAGATAGTTTCTCATGACCCAGATACGCGACCCGAGGTGCACGCAAAGGATTAAGGAACCAGAAACTGTCTATTTGTCTTCTTCTTTCTCCCATTTAGGTGAAGCGGTGAGGACGTGAAAGGAATTTACGTGTCGACGGAAAACAGGCCGAGACTGATTAATTTCTGTTTTCCAAGCTGTGATAAATGTTTCTACTACGGTTGATATTTTTCCATTTTGTAAGAAACACTCAAATCGCTATAATTCCTGCTCATTGTAAATGTAATGGATAGTGTTTCTTCTACGTCATTTTTTACAAGCTTTTTGCAAGTCGAGTGGTTTTTGATTTTCTACATAAGTGTAAAAAAATCAATAGTTTCACCTACTTTAAATAGAGCAGTGATAGCCCAGTTGTTAAAGAGCCCTCTTTTCGTATGTTAGACTTAGTTTCGAATCCCGGCAAGTAGAAATTAGTTTTTCAAAAAGCTCAAGTACATACATATTTATCACTGGGTCGACGGGGAAGGAAAACATCATGAAGAAACCCGCAGGTCCCAGAATTAATTCTAAGACATGTGTAAAGGGGCTCACCAGGTGGTCATCACGTTTAGGGGTCCAACCAACTGTAGGTACTCAGTTTGGCGGGGACTTTTAGAATAAGTCAAACTAATGTTACAAAATGAATGAAAAAAAAATACTTAAATAAATAATAATAGAAATGAAACCTTTTATTTTAGGGAACAACAGAAAGCTCATATACCTAATGGTCAGTATACTATGCTTACTAATTATATATCTACCGGTGAAACGTAGGTATTTCCAGTAATAGAATCTGCCTGGTCTGCCCCTCGGGGATAAAAGACAAAAACTTCGGGGATCCATTTTCATTTACTATACCTTAAAATAATAATTATTTAATTAATTAATTATTAATAGTATTTAATATATTTTTAATTTAGTATGGCTGACTATAATTAGGATAAAATTATATACCTACAATTATGCTGAACATGATAGAGACTGTAATTCACAACTTCGACATTTATTACAGCGAATTTTACCAAAGCGAATGTTTGTGATCGCGATGTACGTTACAGCGAAAGTATCCGATAGCGAAGCATGCGACTTCGAATGTTTGTGATCGTGAGGTATCTTACAGCGAAATTAGGTAGGTTATCTCTAATCATAAATCTTGCATACTAAACAAATCCAGGAGCTCAAACTGAATACCTTAAATTTTGCTATTTATTATACTGTGCTTTCTGTCTGTCTCACGCACGGATCACGCAAAAAACTACCGGTCGGATTTTCTTGTTGTTTTCACAATAAATACATATATACATACATAATCTTACATAATCTTTTCTCCCGTTGGGGTAGGCAGAGACAATCTCATTTTAAGATAACTTATTGCTCAAATTCTAGACTCTTCAAGAAAAAAAAATTAAGGTATTTAGTTTGAGCTCCTGGATTTGTTTAGTATGCAAGATTTATGCTTAGAGATAACCTACCTAATTTCGCTGTAAGATAGGTAACTCAGGATCACAAACATTCGAAGTCGCATGCTTCGCTATCGGATACTTTCGCTGTAACGTACATCGCGATGACAAACCGTCGAAATCCCATACGTCGACATCGAATACTTTCGCTGTAACGTACATCGCGATCACAAACATTCGCTGTAACGTACATCGCGATCACAAACATTCGCTTTGGTAAAATTCGCTGTAATAAATGTCGAAGTTGTGAATTACAGTCCATGATGGAAATTCTTTTTTGTGAATATATTATAAAATACTTACAAACATAAAACTGATAGCACTGTATACTCGTATATAAAAGTAAGTAAGTATATAATTAATCTGAGAGAGCCAATTAGTATTTAGTCTGATTAAATCGCCTTAAATACAATCTGCTACTCAAATTATCCTTTGATACCCCAAAGTTGGTGAGTGAAAATTTTTCAATAAACCTTGAAGGGTGAGGGGCGGGCCGACGAAAGGGCATGACCCGCGGGAACCGTGTCAAGGATGGTTCTTTAAATAGAAATTCTCTATTTAACCTCCTATAGACAGAAGCTGCACCAGAATTTGCCAGCTAGACCTACTGTAGAAAGGGTAGTGTCCTGTCTAGTCAAACGAGTTACATTTTGAGGGTTCCGTACCCAAAGGTTAAAACGGGACCCTATTACTAAGACTCCGCTGTCCGTCCGTCCGTCTGTCTGTCTGTTTATGTATCTCAGGAACCGTGATAGAGAGTTATCAAAGAAGATGTATTTTTGATGCCCCTATGACAGCAAAATATACTAAAAAACAGAATAAAATAAATATTAAAGGGGGCTTCCATACAACAAACGTGAATTTTTTGCCGTTTTTATAGATAATGGTACGGGAACCCTTTGTGGGCGAGTCCGACTCGCACTTGGCCGGTTTTTTATGATCTGTAAAAACATAAACTACTATGGAAAATGTACTTTAATAGCCACTGTGACGTCATCATTTTTAGTACACAATTGTTTTACTTTTTTTAAATAAATAAAATAATCTCATGCCTTTTATTCCCTATGGCGTAGGCAGAGGTATCCATTTCTGGATATCCCCACTTTTCACGAGATATTCTTTGGACCCCTAAACGTGATAATATGCCCATAGCCGGACCGGGTCTGTTACACATGTCTCTATATAAGAATTGATTCTGGGACCTGCGGGTTTCCTCACGATGTTTTCCTTCACCGTCAAGCTAGTGATAAATATTTACGTTAGTTTTTTGAAAACTCATTGGTACATGCCAGCATTTGAACCCGAGCCTCACTGATTATCATTATGTGAAGCAGGCTTTTTAACAGTAAGGCTATCACTGCTCTTCATTTTTTTTATTGTATTATTATTTTAAAACTAGTGGCCCGGGCAGACGTCGTTCTGCCACCGTATAAACCATCCCTGGACCCACTCTAACCCACACAAAAAGTTTCATCAAAATCTGTTCAGCCGTTCTGGAGTTTTAATCAGACTAACGAACATCAATTCATTTTTATTTATATAGATAGATTTGCTGCAACTGTAAAGTGGAAATCTAAATACATGTTTACAGGTGTTTTAGAATAATTGCTTTGATGAATGACTAGGTACTAGCAATTTAATTTAATTTTGATACTGTCAACTAACCTATTGTTCATCCAATTAATGAACTCCACTGAACTGTTTTTTAATTTCATTTATGTAGGGAAACAAACATCATGGGAAAATACAAATTTATTACAAAAAAGAAGTAGGTATGTACAAAAATGTTCACAAACAAATAATATTTGAATATCGTTAGAGTAAGATAAATCTTTGTATTTGCGTAACTTCGGTTCATGCGGTGTTTATTTCTCGTATTGATTTACTAACAACCTTCAGGTATACCCGATCAAACGAAAAAAAATCGATATCGCTTCAGATTTGACGGCATGAATAATTATGAATTAACATACCAAAAAAATTGTAAAAAAAAAATACGCGACGAAAACCTCCTCCTTTTTTTAAGTCGGTTTAACTAATTGTTTTAATTGTTTACTGTTTATTTATTTTAAAATGTGTATCATTAATTGAGGATAATTTAGCATCAGATTAGTGAAATTTTTTAAACCGGCTCGTCATTTTCAAAGTAGGTCCAGAGAGCTGGAGCTTATTATGGTGACCTTTTTTCGGGAGAGATTTAACCGCTTCTGAGTGTGTAATTAAGTAATTTCTGAATCAGTAAGTGTATGTCACTGACTGACTACGGACTGAATCACCGCACTTAGTCTTGATATGACAAAATAGTATCATAATTGAAATACCTATTTATAACGTCCTTGTCCACTAAATAAATCGTGTAAAATAATTAAAGCTGTATTCGTTTTATACTCGGATATTAAATTTAGAAAAGCTACCAATAGAATTATTGAGATTTATCTTTGGGATATACACATTGGACGAATGCATCCCAAATTATTTCCAGAATAAAAGACAGGACTTTTAAATCAGCTCACACACGTTAATTTGGGCGAAAACGAACAAAATAAATTTACCATATTTCAGTAGACACAGTCGTTGGCCAAATTCCTCTATTTTCCAGAAACGACCTTCCGTATTATAAATAGAAAAGGACGTGAAGAGAAATGACCTCCAACGATACACCTGTGACCTCGTGGTGCGACCTCGATGATAATTGTATCTAGCTGTGTATATTGCAGATGGGGGGGGTGCAGGATGCGAGGCTGTGATCTAGTTTTGAATGGGCTCGAGGAGGCCCGAGCGTGACGTCACATAGGCGTACCGGTGACGTCAGCACCGGAAAGTAGGTCGCGCGGTCAAAGACCTCGAGCTCCGCTGCAGTTGTACCACACAGTACGTCCTTCGAGACCGTTCCGTGAGGCATATCTCTATTTTTCTCAGTTCGGAGACATATGAGTGCCTCACTGGCTAAGATTTACAGTAGAACTGAAATAAAAAAAACTATATTTTCATAAATAGAAGTTTAATTGGACCAAGGGGTGTTTAACTTTCTCTACTTCCCATCTTCTCCCAAGTATACTTTGGTAAAGTTTTAAAATAAAGATGTGACCAGTAGGTACATATTTTCTCCCTGATTGATTACAGTTCTTACAATAATATAGTTACAAACATATATTTTGGGATTTTTCAGACATAAATAGCCATAGAATTTCAAAACTGGGTAGGCATTTGATTTCGATTTTGCAAATGGTTGACTGCACCGAAATTAAATTGAGAGTAATTTTTTACTAAAAATATTAAATCAAAGCGTCTCTAAGAAAGTAACGTTAACTAGTCCGTCAACTATCCCCTATTTCAATGTGTTTTTGATAATTTTTTTAAGAGGTCCGTTTATTGAAATTTTTTAGTTACACCCTCTGCTACAGGCCTTGCCTCACACCCTCACTCCATTGAACGTGCGAACTAGGTCAGAGCTGGCTGCTGCAGTACCGGACCCCGCCTTCGGCACGATCGATGTGCCGGCGTCAATGGGTACCACCCAGCATCCTCCAAGTACCGCCTATAAATAGAATTTGAAGGTAACGTAAAATCTAGCCTAATATAGGGATAATCTTAATACCTACCCACTAAGCGTTGCCGGTGCAAGCCGGACATAGTTAGGCTTTTTGATTGCGTGTCCGACGAAAATAAACGGTGTCCGACCTGTCCGGCTTTCGTTAGTCCGTGGTAGAGCCACCGGGTTTATTTTCGTTTACCGTAAATCTCACTAGCTATAAATGTGTAATGAAAGTTTTTAAAAACTGATTGGTAGGTACATGCTAGATATAGATATTTTAGATCTAGGGTGTAGGTACTCGTTATGGTGTAATCATTATGGTGTACTCGTCAGTCCCGGAATAAAAGTTGTCTCTTGAACGTATCTTTTATTTAACAATGGTGACGAGGATCCAAGAGGTGAGAATCCCCCACAATCAGCAAAATTAAATCCTTGTTTTGAGAAACTATGAATATATATGTTAGCTAAACTTTAATTTTATCTAAATGTTAACCATGATAAATTTAGTTTATTTAAGGAACTAATGACTACATCCTAGAATAGAACCAAGAATAGTTTCTGAAACCATTTTTACACGTGCCCGCATTGTAATACAGTATTCGATGTTTACTCACGGATGACGCATGTGCAGGTATTGTTTAGAGAGATCATAAAACCGCATACAATGTACTGCCCATGAGAGGTAATACGATATCAGTCGTTGAACCATTCCGAATAATGAAGTCCAGGTCATTGCAAGACTAAAACCATATCCTAGAGACATTACAATCCTTCAAAACAGGCAATTTATTTCTTTACTTAATCTAAAAATAATAAAATACCTGTAAGAGGAAGAATGCCAAATGTGATACTACCTACTTTATCATTAGTTAAATAAATATATAAGGGGGCTCCCGTACAACAAACGTGTTTTTTTTAAAAAAACTAAATAATTTAAAAAAATATTAAAAAATTAAAAAAATATTTCATGTACGGACATGGCCTCGTTACAGTTTTATTATATGTATATAGATAGATGGGACGGAACCCTTCGTGCGCGAGTCCGACTCGCACTTGGTCGTTTTTAATAACTGATTTACATCAATCCAGGAATTTCAATCTGTCTCATCCACCACGGAATGAAAAGTGTTTACATTGATCCGTTAATGTAAATCAGCCTCATCATAACATCATTCTAATCGTTAATGTATACCTAGTAATAATAAACCGAGGAGGAGGGCGAGATTATGTCTTACCTCTTATTTTTTAAATCAAATAATCTACTGAACAATGTTCTTATGTCACACCACGAGTTAGGTTATGATAGCGAAAGATAAATAATAGTTTTATACGAGGTAGTGTGAATTGTTCAGCGTAGAAGACACTTGTCCATTTACAAATACACATAAAGTATTCCATGAATTCATTACGAAGATTATTATGTCAAATATCTTTCAGTTTGCTCCTAGCTCGTTCTGGCAAATTTCTTTGACCCCAAAATTAATCCGACTCTGTTCATGAATACATAAAATGGAAATGATAATGTTATTATTATGTACTGTATAATAGATAAGCTTTTGCGTCATAGCATAGTACAAGGTTGATTTTACTTTGTACCACGAATATGATGTTGCCGTAAGCACTTCTACGTGGACTGAATGTCCGATAACAGGCTACTTTCAAAATCAATGTACCTTAACTATACGTATATTTTTTAACCACTAAAACTATTAATTATTATTGACACAATACAAGAAGCACGGCTACACGAGCTATTATACTTGACATGTTACCCAGGGATATTGTAGCATTCTATTGGTGAAAGAATTTTTAAAATCGGTTAAGTAGTTTAGGTTTGATTGCGTAACACACAGTCAGACAGAGTTCCTTTTGCATAATATTTAGGACGTATAGTCAAAATGTCTAGAAAATGACCTATTTTAGTGGTTTTTCCGTCGATTTCCTGAACAATCCGCTAAACATTCTTAAATGCTTCTTCATCTTAAATCCGCTAAACATTTAGCCAATCCTCATGGACGAGTTTAGTGTGCCTTGTTTATATTGACATTTCAAAGTGTATTTTTATACCTACTGAAATAAAAGAATTTTGAGTTTGAAATGATTTTCATAGATGGTACAAAACCCTTCGTTCGCGAGTTCGACTCGCACATGGCCGTTTTTTTAATATAAAGTTTTTTTTTTTTTCGACAAATTAATTAGCGTAATTAACTGAATTTAGGGCTACCTATGGAAACCGTACTATTATTGCTCTTAAAATTAATAAATTTAAGAAAACTCAAGTACGAATGCATCATATTTTTTATAGCGCAATTCCTCATATCAATACCTATATCTCTGCGTCGATCTATTTATTTGCATGCTTTTACAATTTTAATTAAATTTTACATAAAACATATATGAAATAATTCAGTCAACAAGAAAGATAAATTTATGAAAATAATAATAACATTTCTATCAGGCGGCGCTGTGTGTGTAGACTGCGCATATAGTAGTACGGTTAGATTCCTGAAATTGATATTTTTATTTTATATAATATTTTATTTTCTATATCAATAAAGGGTTGAAGGGGCACAAGAAAATAAAATTGCCAAATATTGATCGTCAT
Source organism: Ethmia dodecea (assembly GCA_963855545.1). Lineage (NCBI taxonomy): Eukaryota > Metazoa > Arthropoda > Insecta > Lepidoptera > Depressariidae > Ethmia > Ethmia dodecea. Next base: position 8,241,750 of record OY979449.1, read on the forward strand.
GTTGAGCTGTTATTCACAGACGTCAATGGCCATCGTGTCGACTACCTACGTAGGTAGTCGATAGTCCTGAAATAAATAAATGGGACACCTAAGTTTTCTTACCCAAGGGCCTTGTGTGGCTCGTATGTTCCCGAGAAAATGTAACGATAACACTTGCGAATCGAAGCCCCAGAAACCGTTGAAAAGTTATGTGGGTTCCTTCTCTAGGGATTAACGTAAATATTTGTGCTTGTATCAGGAAAGGTGGAATAACTATCCAAAGTAGAATACCATAGATACCGGACGAATAAATATAATTATTCGTCCGGTTATAGGACGAATAAAATTATTTAGTCTTTCGGTAAAACGAGTAAAGTTGTTGTTATAAAAAAAGAAGTGTTGCTAGCGATGGGTATGTTTACTACTCTTCAATCAATTTCATTTGATGACTAAATAATTTTATTCATCCGACGTATTGGACGACTAGACACTTCGTAATGTCGTGCCTAATAATTGAAGAAAATATTTGACATTTTACTGCTACTAATAGGAGTAGGTACTAGTACAATTAAGTAACGAAACTATTTTAATTTTAAATATTAACAAACTTTTTTTTGTTCCCTTACATAGGTAGGAACATGGCATAATTCTTTATTCTTTTAATAGTAGTTATACCTATACTTAATCTACGCGCGTTGATGGATTACAAAATATACGTGTTAAAGAGATAAATCTATTTCCAAAACAGAGCTCTAAAACAGAAGCGGTTCTTAATTCACCTATAAATTGTATACCTAATTACATAATTACATATATTTTACTAGGTACGGCATCAGGAAGGTCAATCATCCGTAACCCAATGTAGGTATAGAAACATAGCTGCAGTACCTAATTTTATATTAGATACAATTCAGATCTGAAAATTATATTGGTTTGGCAATTAAATTTTAATGTTCACGGTCTGGTCGTAGTACACAAACAAATGAAGCACACAATATAGAAGTCAGAGACCTATGACCCCAAAACTATAAGTTTCTGGCTCAAACTTATGTCTTTACTAGCGGGTGCCCGGCGGCATTGACGGCGTGGATCAAGTGTATTCCCGTTCCCGTGGGATTTCAAAAAACCCCTTCGTAGCGGTTGCCCACGACATCATATAAGACACCTACATACCATATTTCAAGTTTCTATGTGTTATCTTTTTGGAGGAGTTGGTATTTCTATTTTTCACCAGTTTTTAATTGGAGCAACAGAATGTGTGAAGGATGACTGACTTCGGTACGTGGATTTCTTCTGTTTGTATGACATTCGTATTGTTCGGTATAGGTTTGTATTAGGTTTCAAGCTTTGTAATTTCAGTTTCAAACAGGATCTTCTGAAAATATTGTTTTCTTAGCTTCTTCATTTTGTAAATGTTAATTCTTTCATCCTTCTCATAATAATACAAAATTATATTGCCATTTGCCATTTATCAATAAAAAGAAAATAGCAAAATCTAAAGCAGAAAAGACTATGGATATGACAATTAGCATACCCAATTTATTAGGTTCCCAATGATATCGTTGGATTTTTTCTAAATCCATTCGTAGCGATTTCCTATGACATATTTCAAGACCTACATACATACATACATACATAATCTCACGCCTATTTCCCATTGGGGTAGGCAGAGACAACAGACCGCCACTTGCTACGAACCTGGCAGATCTCACGCGCTTCCTCCACATCCATCAAACGACTCATGCATGCTCGTCGGTTTCGGGTACTCTTTATCTGGCTTTTCTTCAACACATCACCGATCTGGTCGATGTAGGTACGCCTAGGTCGTCCTCTACCGACTCGCCCATTCACAACACCCTTTTATATTTGTCTCGTTAGACGACTTTCATTCATCCGCTCAATGTGACCAAACCACCTGAGCATTCCTCTTTCAATCCTAGTCACTATATCATCTTTCAAGCCGCAACGCTCTCGGATCACACTATTTTTCACTCTTATACTCTACTAATCTTACTCCACTAATGCTTCTTAATAAACGCATTTCGACTGCATTTATTCTGCTTTCGTGCTTCTTTTGCCATACCTAACACTCACTGCCACACATCAACGTAGGTACTAACACACCATCATGTACAGCCAGACGTGCTTTATTTGTCACATTCTGGCTCCTCATAAAGGAGTGCAAAGCTCCGTTAATCATGTTCCCTGCATTCACCCTCCTTTCAATATCACTGACACACTTTCCGTCTCTTGTAAACTTACTTCCCAAATAAACAAACTCTGACACTTGTTCTACTTTCTCGCCTTCAATCATAATATCACATTCAGAAATCAGACATGTCCCTATCTTTCTCCAGAACCATTACCTTCGTCTTGCTTACATTCACTTTCATGCCTTTCTTCTTAAAAGCCTCATTCACAAGAGTTACAGTGTCCTGCAACTTACACGCCGATGGTTCAAGTATTACTTGATCATCGGCGTATAACAGGCATTTGACACGTACCTCTCCCATTCGTACTCCACAATCTCGCTCTTTCAAATCTGTCAAACAGCTATCCATGAAAAGGTTGAAAAGGCATGGCGATGCTATACACAACCCTGTCTAACACCCACAGAGATGTCAAACCAGTCCGTGTAGGCGCCATTAATTCTGACACAGGCTCTAGAATCCCTATAGTATAATCCTCAAGACCTACATTCTAGCTTTAACCCGCGGCTTCGCTCGCTAATCCTCCGGCGATCTAATCTTTTCTTAGTGGATGCCTACACTGTATAACCTATCTATGTGCAAAATTTCAAGTTTCTTGACCCAGCGGTTTAGGCTGTGCGTTGATATATCAACAATCAGTCAGTCAGTTTATCATTTTATATTATACTAGCTGATGCCCGCGACTTTGTCCGCGTAGAATTTGTTATTCCTTTTGCGTTTCGAAAATATATCAAGAAGGATAATCGACACTATCTACCTATCAACACTAATATTATAAAGAGGAAAGATTTGTAGTTTTGTACCTATGTTTATAACGAATAAACTTAGAAACTACTGGACCGATTTCAAAAACTCTTACACCATTAGAATGCTACATTATTCCTGAGTAACATAGGCTATATCTATGACGAAAAAGAATTAAGGATCCCTACTAAAACTTGACTGTATATGCCAGGATTGGAACCCGAGCCTCGCGAATGAGAAGCGGGCTCTTTAGCCGGTGGGCTATCATTGCTATTTATTTATATTTTTGTTATTAAAAACACCCTATATACATACAACGCGTCCCAGAATAAGCGCAATTCCTCATACACCCCAATTAGTATCTATCTATACATATTATAATAAAACTCTAACGGGGCCGTGTCTGTAAGTACATTAAATATTTTTTGAAAATTTTAACGGTAGTGTATATAGTTATCGATATAGATACCGAAACACAATTTTTTGGAATTTTTGTCTGTCTGTCTGTCTGGTTGTGCACGCATCACTCAAAAACTACTGGACGGATTTTTATGAAATTTGGTATGGAGATAACTGAGTACCCGGGTCAACATCTAGGCTACTTTTAATTCCAGGAAAATATCTCATTCCCACGGGAAAATATAAAAACTGGTTAAAAAGAGAAATACGTACTACTCCGAAATGATAACACCTAGAAACTTGAAAAATGGTATGAGGGTGTCTGATATGTCATAGGAAATTGGTATGAAGGGTTTTTTGAAAATTCCCACGGGAACGGGAATAAACTAAATCCAAGTGGGAAAACGCGGCTGGGCACCCGCTATTTGGAATATGGTATGTAGGTGTCTTAAATATGTCGTAGGCAACCACTATGAAGGGATTTTCAGAAATTCTCACAGGAACGGGAATAAACGGAATCCGCGCGGGCAACGCTGCTGGGCATCCGCTAGTATTAATATAAAAATATGGTAATGCATTCGTACTTTAGTTTTGTCTAACAAAATTTCTTAAATAAAGAGCGATAACACTACGGTTTTCACAGGTAGCCCTAACTAAATTCAGTTCTATGCTAATTCGTTTTTTTGAAAAAAAAATTACATATAACTAAAAATAATACTGATTACGTATTGTCAGAGACCCAGTTTAGAGACCAGTTTAAATAAACTGGTCTCTGGTATTGTATAGCCTAGGACACTCTCTGGTTTATGATTTTTGAATTAGTTCTTGATACCAAAGGCTATGCATGTGCTCATTATAACAAACAAATTTCCTCAATGAACCCATAGTGAATTCTCAAAAAAAGAAGAAGACTTTGTATGGAGACTTTTGAAGAGTATTTGTGCCAAGTTTCAAGTTGATAGTAAAAAAAACACTATTTTTCATACCAACTTCAACCCCTACTTTCACTCCTTTAGGGAATAGTTTTCGAAAAATCCAAAAACACGTGTCTCATCATTTATTTGTAAAAGTATTTGTGCCAAGTTTCAAGTTAAGAGACGTAAAAAACAACGTCTCCATACAAACTCCAACGCCCTGTTTCACCCCCTCAGGGGGGGTTTTTAGAAAATCCAGAAATACGTGTCTTGTTATTTGTTTTGAGGAGTATTTTTACAAAGTTTCGAATTGATACACCAGAAAATGAGGGTTTTCCATACACACATGAACGTGGGAGAGCCATGCTTCGACCGGAGTGATACCACGGCCTCACAGAAAACCAGCGTAAAGCAATACATTTTGTTTCGTTGAGTGAGTGAGGTAACCGGAGGCCCGAATCCCCCCTCCCCTCCTCTCCCCTTACCCCACCTCAAAGATCGGCAACGCAGTTGTGACTCTTGAGTTGTAGGTGTCCATGGGCGACGGACGTCACTTACCATCAGGTGACCCGTCTGCCCGTTTGCTCCCATTTTTATCATAAAAAAATACCAAGTTTAACCCCCTACTTTCACCCCTTTCGGGTACGATTTTCGAAAAATCCAAAAACACGTGTCTACTCATTTATTTTCAAAAGTATTTGTAGCAAGTTTAAAGTTGATACACGTCAAAAACAACACATCTCCATACAAAATTCCACCTCCTGTTTCGCCCCCTTAGGGGGTGTTTTTTAGAAAACCCAGAAATACGTGTCTTGTGGTTTGTTTTGAGGAGCTTTTATAGAAAGATTCGAATTGATACACCCAAAAATGAAGGTTTTCCATACATTACAAACTCAACCCCTACTTTCACCCTGTTAGGGGACGATTTTCGGAAAATACAAAAACACGTATCTACTCATTTATTTCTAAAAGTATTTGTGCCAAGTTTTAAGTTGATAGATGTAAAAAACAACACATCTCCATACAAAATCCCACCCCCTGTTTCGCCCCTTTAGGGGGGGTTTTTTACAAAACCCAGAAATACGTGTCTTGTTGTTTGTTTTGAGGATTATTTTTGAAAGATTCGAATTGATACAACCAAAAATGAAGGTTTTCCAAACATTCCAAACTCAACCCCTACTTTCACCCCGTTAGATGACGATTTTCGGAAAATCCAAAAACACGTATCTACTCATTTATTTCTAAAAGTATTTGTGCCAAGTTTCAAGTTGATAGACGTAAAAAACAACACGTCTCCATACAAACTCCATCCCCCTCTTTCACCCCTTTATGGGGTGTTTTTTGAAAAATTAAGAAATACATTTCTTGTTGTTTGTTTTATAGAGTACTTTTACAAAATTTCGAATTGATACACCCAAAAATGAAGGTTTTCCATACAAACGTTCAACCCCTTTTTCACCCCTTAAGGGTTGAATTTCGAAAAATCCTTTCTTAGTGCTAGCTTTCGTCTTAAAAACAATAGCTGAAAAAAAAAACTGCTTTCTAGGTCTAAGGGTTTGGGCTGGGCGTTGATGAGTCAGTCAGGACTTCTCTCTTTATATATATAGATAGATTTCAAGTTTCTATGTACGTGTACCTAATCGTTTCGGAACATAATTTATTTCTCTTTTTAACCAGTTTTTATATTTTCCCGTGCGAATGAGATATTTTTCTGAAATAAAAAGTACCCTAGAGGTTACTCAGTTATCTTCATTCCAAATTTCATCAAAATCCGTCCAGTAGTTTTAGCGTGATGCGTGCACAGACAGGCAGACAAAAATTACAAAAATTGATGGTTTGGTATCTAAATTGATAACTATCTATCCTACCATTAAAATTTTCAAAAAATATTTCATGTACAGACACGGTCCCGTTAGAGTTTTATTTTATGTGTAGATTTTGTTTGTATCGTTAGTATACTAAATCTATGGTTTGTATCCTGGGCGGGGTTGAATTAAGAGTAGGCTGTTAAATTTGATTTGTTTTATAATAAATTTTACTAGGTACATGTAATATTTTTTTCATATTTCATACTCGGAAAGTAGTGTATGTTTGATCTGAGTACCGGGTCGGAAGCGATAATTCCCACCACAGAGAGATTCAGGGCTGTGATTCCCGCCCTCGGTCGGGAAAGACTCATAGTAATTGCTTCCGGCCTTAGGGCGGGAATGAATTAAAAAAAATAGTACTTACTACATTTGGCAAAGACGTTTAAAGAAAAAGTTTCTCTAGGAAAGAGAATGACTTTCTTCCAACCTCTTTGGGTACTTAGTAGGGATACGAAACTGTTTACATCAATTAGAATAAGAAAAAAAGGTGCGGCCTTGTGAGTGTAGGTATAGACAATAGAAAATAGCCCGCGCGCGGGGCGGTACGCGTTCCATATTTAAAATTAAAAAAAGAGTAATAATTTGGTAAGCTGTTCCGAAATTCAAAATCTTGTTTTTCATCGACACTAATAAGCACAGAACACTATTACTCGGCTAAAAGTACTTAATAATATAAAGAGGAAGGATTTGTATATTATTTTTGTAATGTTATTTAGGTTAGGTACTCTATGATGTAGTATTCAAAGACGTTTAAAAGAAAAAGTTTCTCTTTCTTCCAACCTCTTTGGTTGTATTGTTGACAATTTTCTTTTTTTTTTGTAGGTATTATTGCGTTTTTGCATGTTTGAACTTTTGTAAAATTGTAATTTTTTTTGTTTACTTTACTTGAATTCGAAATGAAAAGTAGAGTGTTTAACGCGACCCTTGTATAACAATCTACTATTATAACACATTTGCTCGTAAAAGGTGTCTTATTTCACCAATTTCAATAACGTATTGTATCTCATTACGCCCAAGTGCGGTAAGTGTAATGTAAAACGCACGGTTTATCAAGATGATCCGTCTTACAACGAACGGTACTTTTTAAAATCTCAGCAAAGAGTTTTTATGTCAAAAAAGTTGTCAACATTTTATGATTAAAATTAACTTTGGGAGATAAAATATAATAAAGAAATATTTATGTACATAATTATTTAATTTAATTAATTTTGACAGTAAATTACAACCAATTAGTCTGTAACAAAAACATAAAAATATTAATTTACTTTATTAGTACCTAATACTGGCTGTTTTTTGTGCCTTTGCCTAAAAAAAATAATGATGCGCGCCGCGCGCTTTTTCTTAACGCTGTATAGTTTTTATTCGTTTACCATAGTCAGAGTTTTATTTTATTTCCTCCCAAATGTGTTATAAAACGTCGTATGACATACGTGCGCTTTGATAATTACAGCCTACCGCACTTATATCATAATGTACTATTACCATACCATAATACGTGATTTTTCACATAAATTACATTCTGGAGCTAAGTTTAGCTATAAGTTCGAAGAACTTAGAACTGTTTATTTATCTCGTAAATGTGCGCAAAATATTTAATCTATTCATTATCATACAATACATCAGAGCAAAGGTAACAGGCTTTAGAAAAAAAAGTATGACATATGAGAAATATATAATGTAGTGATAGCCTTACGGAGCCTGCTTCATATGATGATAATCAGTGAAGCTCGGGTTCGAATCCTGGCATGTATTTATCTATCACTAGCTCGACGGTGAAGGAAAACATCTTGAGGAAACCCACAGGTCTCAGGATTGATTCTGAAGCATGTGTAAACAGACCCGGTCCGGCGATGGGCTCACCACCTGTCTCGTTTAGGGGTCTAAAGAATATCTCGTGAAAAGTGGGTACCTATATCCAGAAATGGAATACCTCTGCCTCCTCTACCCCTCGGGGACAAAAGTGAGATTAATAAATAAAATAAATTACTTAATAATAATAATATAAAAAATATATATGGAATAATTCTTACCTACTCTTTTAAAAAACTTAATATGCCTTGGGTCGTCAGAGGTGCCTATCCCACCCCTAACCTTTTTAGCAGTTATATTTTCAGAGATCTATGGTGTGCCCATCGCTAGAGCGAGGTTCTGTAACATATGCCTATGTGAGAAATCGGGTTTATGCAAATTCTGGTTTATGCCCTGACTCGGAATCTAACCCAGGTCTGAGAGTTTCGCTCACTTTGCCGCTAATTCTAGAGGAAGAAAAAGTTACAGGTTTACTCATGCAAATGAAGTCCAATATTTCTTTCATAAACTTATAACTTCCTTCCTGTCGGATGGTAAATTTATGAGAGCGTTGACCTGTCAAAAAATACAAATATTCTTTTAGCAATATTTTTCCACTTATCCACTTTTCTTTGTAGAAAAAAACTTATTGTATTCTGTTACTGTTGGCATCTTCTTTCTTTATTTGATAAATGGGGTCAATTCATCCAAATGTAGACGCTTCTTATAGATAATATATATTATAATTTCTAATTTCGAAGTTACATAAATAATTAAAATTGAGCTACAGTGAACACTGAGACTTCTCGTGTACCTAGACTTTAAATTACTGGCTTTCTAAGGAAATAAAGGTACGGAATCCTAATAAAAGGTGGCTTTTATTAGGATTCCGTACCTTTATTTCCTTAGAAAGCCAGTAATTTAAAGTCTAGGTACACGAGAAGTCTCAGTGTTCACTGTAGCTCAATTTTAATTATTTATGTAACTTCGAAATTAGAAATTATAATATCGAGGCTTTTACTATCCCTGGACATTTAAAACAGCACATATATAAAAGCAGTAATATCCTACTGGTGAAAGACTCCGCCTTTTATTTGTGAAGCTGGGGTTTGAATCCTGGCATGTACCTACCAATGAGCTTTTAAAAAACTTACGTTCATATTTACTTGCTCGACGGTGGAAGAAAACATCGTGAGGAAACCCGCATGTCCCAGCTCTAATCCAAAAAATAGACAAAATACAATAAACGATTGAAACAATAGTTGATCCAGGATGTAACAAAAACTATAATAAGAAGATAATCTGACAGTTAGAACATTATTTCAGTGATTTATTTGTCAGTATTCCACCAGGTTTCATCAGTATTCCGTAAACCGTCAGTATTCCGTCAGCCAGAATAACGGAATACTGACTATTGTTGACGTGGAATACTGATGATCATGTGGGTTTATGACTAAAAACGGGTATTTCAAGTATATTTAGCAAGTTGAAAAATAAGAACCAATAAATTAAGTAAACATTCCGTCGTTATACATTAAAAAAAAAAACAATAATCTTAAAAATTACGGTCGTAATTACACATCGAATTTTTCAAAAATCGGCTGGCAACAGCATTTTCCTCGTCGATGATGCGTCCTTATTAAAGGACCGAGGGACGTTAGTCCTTCAAAGGGTGTGTAACTCTTAAACAGTCCGAAAACTATTCTAGTTTATAGTTTGACTGTCAAAGTCCACTTTATTCTGTAATTAAACACCTAACAGGACATTAAGTAAAAAAGGAAAGGCCAGTTGCAACCGGAATACCTACTGACGAGATGGGGTGTTTGAAGTAACTTTTCAGGTATTAAATGTAATTAGATTTTAACAAAATCGGGTGTAGACCCCAGACATAGTCTAAATATTAATCTAATACCAGCAAATATTGATATTTTCTGTAAATACCAGTCCCACATGTCAGTACGCACAAAATTCCACTTTTGTGATTTTGTCCTATATACTATAATTTTATTCTAAATTTGAAGCTTCTATGGCTGCTAGAAGTGCCTTAGAGTTTTGATGGTCTATCAGTCAAGTGACAAAATTAAGAATGTTTGACTAGTTATAATTGTTAAACTACTGGTTCAAATTCAATGAAATTTGAAATATACTGTATTTATACAATACCTGCTATGCTATATAATATGCTGCTGCTATGTATAATTTTGTTTTGTATGTATTTCATTTATTTGGTATAATGAATTTAGCCATAGAATATAGGTCTATCTACCCCAAAGAGATGAAAATATAATAAGGCATTTTTTAATCTCTTTGATCTACCTTGATATCCTGTAACCTACGAATAAGGAATAAGTCCCTGTAACACACTTATGGAATGCAAAAAAATATTTGATTGATTTATAAAAAAAAAAAATACAGTAAGTACTTATTTTTTATTATGATTTAGGTACACCATAAATCTTTCAATCCGCAAGTTAAATTTTGTGCACGAGAATGTTGCACTTGTGTACATGTAAATAATTCACAACGCATAAGTCATATTTATGGTGGTAGGTAATAATAATAATAAAGTGAAAAAAAAGATAAAAATCTTTTTTATACCTAACTAGCGATCCGCCCCAGCTTCGCACGGGTGCAATGCTAACACAAAAACCTTCCTCTTGAATCACTCTATCTATTTAAAAAAACAGCATCAAAATCCGATGCGTAGTTTTAAAGATTTAAGCATACAAAGGGACATAGGGATATAGGGACAGAGAAAGCGACTTTGTTTTATACTATGTAGTGAAGACACCAAAGAGATTAAAATATATTTATATCTCTTTGAAAGACACCAATTGCCTGGAGCGATAAATAGAGTTACTTATTGCGCACATTTCCTTCTGTAGGTATTTATTTTTAAAAGCATCTAGTCTCGTCACGTCTGTTCCGATACGGGTCGTCTAATAATCACGTCGTACCTGCTTAGAGTGTCAGTAGCATGGAAGTTGACAAATTGTTCCTGTAGGACGAACAAGTCAAGGGCGCGCGGTCATCGAACTGAGCTTCCTTTTACATGGCAATCAGTAGCACTGAACTCGTGTCAGTATAAAAATACTTGTTGTTTTTTAAAGGTTTCTCAGCACAACTATCAACTCGGAAAGGGATTATCACTGTATCTACTCGACCCGTTCAGTATTCTTTGTTTGAAACTCCCTTCTGCAACACTCGTTTTGATTTGAAAAAAACGAAGGAACTTTTTTATTGAAACTCCTATATCCATTAATCTAGAAGAGCTCACTCCTAAATTATGGGTTTTTTCGCAAATAATTTTTGGGATCCGGGGTTGAACAACCTTCGTAGTGACTTCCTTGTAAGGCAGGTCACAATCCGCGATGTCCGTTTACAGATAGGACCCTCATCTATCATCCCAAGGAAAATTATTCACGTTCCAAGGTACAACTATCATATAAGTATTTGTAGAGAGAAGTGGTAGGTACTCACCTGATTACCGTAATGTTATACCGAATAAGTGTATCTAGATAATAGTATAACTAGGAATGCAGATAATAAACATTAATTAACTTCGATTCACTGTTGGAGGACTGTTGCATCTAAATTCCCACGCATTTATGTAAAATTAATATCTACTCGTACGTACATCCAAACTTCTTATTGCTTTCAAACATTTTATGAGTTTCGTAGTAGGTATGGATCAGGATACTAGTTTTATAAATAGACATTTTAATCAGGTGCATATTTTTAGGGTTCCGTACCCAAAGGGCTATTGCTAAGACTCCGCTGTCCGTCCGTCCGTCTGACCGTCTGTCACCAGGCTGTATCTCGCGAACCGTGATAGTTAGACAGTTGAAATTTTCACAGATGATGTATTTCTGTTGCCCCTAAAGCAACAAACACCAAAAAACATAATAAAAAAAATTTTTAGGGGCTCCCATACAGTACAACGTATTTTTTGCCGTTTTTATAGATAATGGTACAGAACCCTTCGTGCGCGAGTCTGACTCGCACTGGGCCGGTTTTTATTTTGTCATGAACGACCTCCTATTAAAAAATTGTACTATTAACCAGTTTTAGAACATATTAGGAACTAGCAGCGCCCTGCGGTTTCACCCTTGTCAGTCCCGTTCCCGTCTGAAAATTATAGCCCATGTTACTCCCAGAAAAGTCCTCTAGTGAAGAATTTTTAAGACCCGCATGTGGAATTGTATTACAAATAGCGGGTGCCCAGCGGCTTTAGCCGGTCGGGTCCAGTTTCCTCCCGTTCCCATAGGAATTTCCAAAAATCCCTTTTTAGCGGTTTCTTAATATTAGGGTCAAACACACACTTGCGGAAATTACGCCGCGGAACTTTCCGTCAACAACATACATTGAAGTTTCACTTTAAATATAAATGGATCTGCCTCCCGCGTCAACCGTAATGTATGTTGCTCACCGAAAGTTCCGCGCGTAAGTTCCGCCAAGTGTGTTTGCTCACTTATGGTATGTAGGTGACACACCATATTTCAAGGTGTTTAGGTGTAATCGTTTCGGAATAGTACATATTTCTCTTTTTAACCAGTTTTTATATTTTCCTGTGGGAATAAGATACTCTTCTGGAATTTATGTCAACAGGTACCCATTTTTGACCTAGGTACTCAGTTATCTTAAAATCCGTCGTGTACATACATACAGACAAAAATTTTAAAAAAAGGTATTTTGGTATCCAAATCGATAACTATCTATACACTACTTTAAAATTTTACTTAAGTACGTTAATATTTTCTAATTGAAACCACAGGATCCATTGGCTACTACCAAGACAAATAAATGATAAGGTGACCAACAAAGAAAATTTATTCTATCAACAAATAAGTAACCACTTCTCCACGATTTTCCATTGGATTAAAGTCTGCGGGCCTACCTTTGAATATCCGGCATCGTCAAATGGAATGACTTTCAATAAGTGGATTTATATTATATGCCCCTACATTGAATAAAAACATTTGATTTGGAATACCACTTGAGTTAACCAAAGAGGTTGGAAGAATAGTAGATTGTTATACAAGGGTCGGAAGGAATCAATTCCCATACGAGGTATTTAGACGCCCGAGCGCAGCGAGGGCGGATATAGTCCGAGTAGGAATTGATAACTTCCACCCGCGTTAAACACTCTACTTTTCATTTCGAATTCAAGTAAAGTAAACAAAAAAAATTACAATTTTGCAAAAATTCCAACATGCAAAAACGCAATAATACCTACAAAAAAAAAACAAATTTGTCAACAATACAACCAAAGAGGTTGGAAGAAAGAGAAACTTTTTCTTTTAAACGTCTTTGAATACTACATCATAGAGTACCTAACCTAAATAACATTACAAAAATAATATACAAATCCTTCCTCTTTAAAATAATATGTACTTTTAGCCGAGTAATAGTGTTCTGTGCTTATTAGTGTCGATGAAAAACAAGATTTTGAATTTCGGAACAGCTTACCAAATTATTACTCTTTTTTTAATTTTAAATATGGAACGCGTACCGCCCCGCGCGCGGGCTATTTTCTGTTGTTTATACCTACACTCACAAGGCAGCACCTTTATTTCTTATTCTAATTGATGTAAAAAGTTTCGTATCCCTACTAAGTACCCAAAGAGGTTGGAAGAAAGTCATTCTCTTTCCTAGAGAAACTTTTTCTTTAAACGTCTTTGCCAAATATAGTACTATTTTTTTAAATTCATTCCCGCCCTAAGGCCGGAAGCAATTACTATGAGTCTTTTCCGACCGAGGGCGGGAATCACAGCCCTGAATCTCTCTGTGGTGGGAATCATCGCTTCCGACCCGGTACTCAGATCAAACATACACTACTTTCCGAGTATGAGACATGAAAAATCATTTTCTTAACTTTTTCTTTAAACGTCTTTAGAGGTAACGTTCAATCGGGTTGTTGAATTTTTTTTCTTGTCCTATATCGAAAGTTTATATTAGTGTTTAGTTTAATAATGCATTCAGAATGTTCCTCCACAAGGTGCGCCACGCCCCGCACTGCAACGAGTTCGCGCCAGCTCCAATAGCATTATGTCGATAACCGCTATAGGTTCGACGGTTCCTACATCAGGCACTGGTCGCAGATGCACCGTAGGTAGTATAGGTATGTACTAACACACTATTTTAATGTTCACTAACGGAAGGGTACTAACAAACGATAGACTGAAATAACGTGTCTGAAATATAGTAGGTACAATTACATACCTAAGGGAAGTAAAATAAGAAATGTCTCAGATCGCATGGTAATTGCCGACCGAACCGAAGCCGAGGTCTACAAACATGTCATTTGAGGCGTCCTTGTTTACTTTCCGAGGTGTGTATTCTTTTGTCTGCTCGATGGAGGCCGAAAGCTGACACTTTCCACCCGGAATTATTTTATTCCGAAGAAACCCGAGCGCGTGTGACGTCACAATGTTAATTTCTACTCGTAGCACACAGCTGATATGGTGTTCTGATGAGTACAAATTAACATTCTGATGGTGAGCCCTTGCTTCACCGAATATTTTACACATGCCTTAGAAATAATTCGGGGACCTGCGGTTTTCCTCACGATGTTTTTCTTCACCTTCAAGCTAGTGATAATTATGTACAGTCAAGAGCACGTGGAACTTGACATTGGACTTTGTAAATTTCTTATTACAGTCGGTTTAGAGGTCAGACACGCACTACAAGTGTAAAGCTTCAGATGCTCTTGACTGTACCTGTGTAAGATTTTTGAAGAACTCATTGCTACATGCCCTAGCCAGGTTTCGTATCTGAGACTCATAAATGAGAAGCGGGCTCTTGAACCGCAAGGCTCTCTATGCTGGTAATTGTCTTTAATTCAATTCAATGTTTTTCTATTTTTGCTAAATAAAGCGTCATCAAATAATATATTCCGTAATGAAACTTAGGCGGTACGGCTGCTGGGCTTCTATCTACTGGATGATTTTTTTTACCGTCTGGAAAAAAATATGACGTATAAGGTATCTAGAGCCGAAGTTATACCCGAGATTAATTGTTAAATATAGTTATGTTTAATGCAATTTACAAAATCTAGAAAACTACGCACAGTACTACGCGCTACTGGCGGTTGTAGGTAAATTGCGCATATATGGAAGCTACGAGCCTGTTTCTTTTTAAAAAACTATTTCAAATATTTCAGTGTGTATTTATTGACTACAATTGAGAAATGTATTTTAGTTTAAGCAAGAAAAAAAATTTTTGAGAAAAAAAAAAATTTTTAAGTAACATCTCCAAATGAATCTATTACACTTACCTATCACTCCAATTTTTTTTCCAGACGGTAAAAAAGTCACCTTGTATATAGCCACTCAATAGCAGGAGCAATTGGTCGTCTAAATTTTTTTAATGAGCAGTGTATTTTTTACACCCGAGTCATTTGTATCGAATCACAGTAAAACAAACTCAGTTTGAACTCAAGGTCTTGTTTATTAGTAAGTTAGTAACTTTATATTCCCAAGAGCCCCGAGCGCAGCAGGTAGACGATACCGGTTGACGATCGTTTCGTCCGTTAACCTATCGGTGTTTTGGCTAT
Source organism: Ethmia dodecea (assembly GCA_963855545.1). NCBI lineage: Eukaryota > Metazoa > Arthropoda > Insecta > Lepidoptera > Depressariidae > Ethmia > Ethmia dodecea. Next base: position 8,257,207 of record OY979449.1, read on the forward strand.
TATATTCTCACTGTGTAAGTTTTCCTATCAAGCGTCGGATATTCCTAAGTCAGGTTTATAAAATTGCTTTTAACTAAAAGGTAAATTGCCAACTAACTAATAATTTGATGGTTCTGTTGACTCAGTTGGTAGTGAGCCTGCCTTCTGAGTCGGAGGTCGCGGGTTCGATCCCCGCTCGGGGCCAACGTTAGTGTGTTATAAAAAAACAACAACATTTAATATAATAAACAACTTTTAACATAATAAACAACATTTGTGTGCATGAACATGTCTGTTGGCTTTGTGTCTGGTCGTTTAATAGGTATTTATTTAAGTATGTCTATCAGTATCAGTTGTTAAGTACCCATAGTACAGGCTCTGCCTAGTTTAGGACTAAATAACCAATCATTGGTTACTCTTATTATTAATTGGAATTTATGTTTTACCCATAAACGTATACTATATATACTTGATAGTCAACAGCGGAGTTAAATTGCACCTTGTAAATAACGTAATCGAAGGATTGAGTTTCATATAATAATCGCTTGTCATATAATGCGAGCTACTAAATATTTAAGGCGCATCGACGGGGCGCCGACGGGGACAGATAACTGGCTACTGGCCACTGGCTACCCTCCTCGGCATATGAGAGGGCTGACCTAGAGCTTGACACAGCTCTCGTAACTTGGCTTTGGGCTATTGATAAAGGATCAGTCTATTGGTTGACCTTGCATAAACTTAAACCCTTTCTGGTCTGTTAACTTGTTTGCTTAGGATCATAATAGGTATAATATATATTACAGTTATTACCTATGCCTGATGTTTACAAGACTATGGGCAAACATTGATTATCCAACGCTTAAATTGAAGCCGAGTATGGTTATTATGCAATATTCCAAGGAAATCGAAGAGACCTCACCCTAACCATCTCACCTAACCTAAACTCCTTGGTGCTGAAACCCTCATTAGCAGCTTATCAACGTGAACTTGAGGTTAGACATGCCTTCAAGGACTGCTTTTGCTTTTTCTTAAGACTAAGATTTTTATGATGATTATTATTTTGTGAGCCTCCTGGTATAGACATTCTTATGTTTAAAAGGAGGCTCCTGAACCCTGAAATAACATTCTGTATGGTTAATGTAAATAAATATTTTTTTCATTTTAAGTAACAGTGACTGGAATCTAGAAAGAGACTTCATGTTTTTTGTAAAATTTTGTTTTTCCTTTATATTTTGGAATTTGACTCAACGTGACCATTTAAGTGTCCGTGTGAAGTGAATGGGAAATTTTATTAAATATGTTCAAAATTTGCCTCAAGGCATTGCAGTCTTTAGTTTAAGGCTGAATTCTTCTTGTAAGCTATATCCTAAAAATAAATCTCAAAAACTATAAAGCGTATTGCGATTTAATCTCCGAGTAAGCCTTATTTCTTCTTTCGACAAATCCAGCCTGTCGATGGTCATAAAAAATAAGTGTGGTGGACTTTAATAGTATACGTATTATTATTTTCATCCCATCTATTCGAAAAGTGATGCTTTGTTCCTCAATAAGTGCGACTAAAGTAGCTTTTTTCTACATTAGATAAGATAGCGGGCAAAAATTTAATCTGGAACATGAATCATTGAACATGGAAATTTCGCGACTAACGACATTAAAAGCAAATATAAAAAAAGTAGATAATGTTCCGATTGAATAAAAAAAAAGTGCGAACTTCGTCATTAATACACATATTTCTCATAGAGAGGATAAAAAGTCGAGTGTATCAGTCGACAGCAAAATTATTTTAACCTTGGGTAACGAAGGTCCTCTGAATCCTTTGCTGCGCTCAGGATTCTGCTTCAGAATCCCTTGCTTAGTTCTGGATTCAAAATAGTGCCCTCACCGTAAGAATATTATTTTACTCCCTTGTGTGATACAATCTACTACATGTCAAATCATATGGTTACGCTACTGGCGTATCTAGGTGTAAATCTACACATATAATAAAACTGTAACGAGACCGTGTCTGTACATGAAATATTTTTGCGGTAGTGTTGACAGTTATCGATTTAGATATAAACACAAATTTTAGAATTTTTTGTCTGTCTGTCTGTGTGTCTCGCATCACGAAACGCATATGTAGGTAGCTAAATGTAGGTGTCTTATATGTCGTAGGCAACCTCTATATAGGGATTTTTGGAAATTGAGACGGGAATGGAAATAAAATTGAACCTCGCGGGCAATGCCGCAGGGCACCCGCTAGTTAGCTATAAATAGTACATTGTTACCTACCCTAGGGGTGAAAGTAACTTCAAGGAACTAAATAAATCGTTAACCCGAGGTAAACACTATGTTTTTTATTACGAATACAAGGAAAGTAAAAATAAAAACATGAATTTACTGAAGTATGTATATCCAAACTCGACAATTCGAAAAAACTAAATATGAAGATCGGATTGCCGCTTTCCCGCCTATTTTGTTTTTTTCTGTAGCCGTTCACCTTTTCAGCCATTACTTTTCATTTTCATTATTGAAAAAAATATATAGGTACTTAAATATTTTGCCCAATCCATGTTATTTTAAAGAAATAATTGATATTAAATTATAATAAAGTCGTCTAAATATATATTCTTTAATTAATACTTAACTTTATGTTATTTAAATTTTACGTCTTTAGTGGCTGTATAGAGGTTCAATAGAAATGTGAAAATAAGTACCTAGAACTATTTTTTTTTATATATAAAGATATTTTTTTAACAGCAATCTATAAGATTTATTCTTACTTAATTACTTGTTGAGGTCTTGTATATGGCCACTAGCGACTGGCGTAAAAGAACAACGGAATAAATTAATTAATTAATTAACCTACATCAATATGGCTCGCAGGTTTTTTCCGCTGTTACTCTACAGTACATTTATAGGATTTATAGGATTAATTGTTATCGAGATACGATAGAATAAGTAAGGTATGAAGACAAAGAAGGAATCCTTAAGAAATGGGGGTGAATTCTATTTAAAAAAATAATGAATTACTTCAATCCTTAAAACTTCGGCCTAATTCGTCCAACAAAGAAATACAATGGTTTTCCTAAAAATCTAAATACTATAGAGTTCTGAGTTATTGTATTGCGATTTATTCTCGAAACGAGGATTAGGTACCTACCTAATCCTCGTTTCGAGGTACCTACTCACTTTGTTGTACGAATACGGGGCTATTACAAAACGGGGTTTAATGTTAGGAGTGATTCCACCGTTTCGTTCAAATCGTCTTTCCAGGGCAAAAGTGTATATGAATATTAAAGTTAACAAAAAAGTAAAAACGTGAAAACTTTCTAATTAGTTTTATACAAAAGGAGTACCTTTCATATTCAATGAAAATACAACGACAACATTTTTTTTTTAACAAAAACATGCCAAAATTTCATTCCCTTCCTTGGTCAAATGGTCACTCGGAATGATTCTTGTCATATAATTTCACTTGTTCACAGAAATAATCAAGTTATTTGTACGTAGGGATTAAGTTATTAGGTAACAATGATGTATTAAGAACATGGGATTTTTTAACAGTACGCAACATAAAAAGAATCGCTACTAAAATTTTGTCACACGAAAATCTTCATTACCTTCCACACAAATAGATATCGTCTTAACTTTTTCGTACAACCCTATTGATATGTTAGCTAGTCGCCTTCACCTCCCACGGACCCTATACTACCGAAACATTGGATTGAGGACAGACGCGTGTCGCCGTGGAAAAATATATATTCATAATTAGTTCTGAATATCGAGTTTGTCACGGATAAGTACTCATTACACTCCATTTGTTTATTATGAAAGCGCTTTTAAAAAAAATATGTTTTTGCGATAAAAATGTAGTTCACAGGTAGCCATATAACAGTAATTTTTACTAGGATAAATGCCCGGTTTGTTTTAAAATAAATCGAGATATTCATCCAAAATCTCATTCCCCTCCGTATCATTACACTCATTATTCTTAAAATTTTAGACGGAAGGGAATGAAGTGTTTTGGAATGTAATGAACACATTTTAGTAATAGCTCATAATGTATTTATTTATTTTTTAAATATTACACATCACTTGCAGCTAAGACAAACATGATGATATCTTTAATTATTGAGGTTAGTTATAAAATAAACTTATAAATAGTTCGGCCCAGAATGGAAAATTAGTCTCAGGAACGGTGGTCGAGGGTGCCAGTTTTTCTAGGTACCTACTCGCAGAACCTATTGTATTATAGAATCGTTTATTTTGTTAATAGGTATATATTTATCACTAGCTGGAAGGTGAAGGAAAACATCGTGAGAAAACCAGCCGGTCCCAGAATTAATTCTGAGACATATGTACACAGACCCGGTCCGGTGGTGGTCTCACCACCTATCACGTTTAGGGGTCCAAGGTATATCTCGTGAAAACTGGTTATATCCAGAAATGGAATACCTCTGCCTACCCCCTCGAGGATAAAAAAGCGTGAGATTATTTTTTATTTATTTAGGTATGAGGTACGACTATGGCTAGAGAGAATAAAGCAATTAAACAAGAAAAGTTAGCCAAAAAAATAAAAAAGGATCCAGAAAAATATAGACTAGAAAAAAGATAAAGAAAGAAAACAATATCTAATGAGAAGGAAGAAGAAGAAAATGACCGACAGGCAAAAAAGAGACCCGATAAAAAGATGTCAGAAAAACTCTAGTGAATATATTAATAAGTTAAAGGAAGAAAAGAAAATACAACTTACTTTGATATAAAATTCGCCACCTGTCAGTGTAACTGAAGATCGTATTCGTAATTTAACAGAGCCTGCAGATTTTGATTCTTTTAGTTTAATATATGGTACCAGAAGAACAACACAAACTACGCTTAAAGTATCATAAAGTAAAAGTCTGAACGAAGGTAATTCAAGTGTCGTTAATTTTTGAAAATTATTTGAAATTTGCAGAAAGAAATAGATAAACTTCAGAAGAAAAAGAGTATGCTAAGAAAACAAATTAATCAAGAGCGACAGCAGAGAATTAGGAAGACTAATAAAAATATATACTAGATCAAGTAATTGAAGATATTGAGACTGATAAAATAGAGAGTGTAAAGAAAAAACTTTTATTTAGTGAAATACTGAATTGAAGAGTATCGAAAAAGTAGAAGTCTTTCTAAAAACGAGAAAAGATCTTTTGTTGATGGATTAGTGTACAAATTTGTGTACCTATCTTTCGTTAAATTTTATAATGTTATTAATAATGCAACAAACGTTCACAGTTTTTAAACATACATTAACAAATTATAAAGCTTGTTGTATGTACCACGTATATTATTTTTACAAATACTGGTGTTCGATGTCATTTTTGTGTTGATTATAAATAATATAATCCACAAATGAAAAAATAAAAAAAAATCTCACGCCTTTTATCCCCGAGAGGGTAGGCAAAGGTATTCAATTTCTGAAAATACCCACTTTACACGAGTATATTCGACCCCTAAACGTGATAGGCGGTGAGCCCATCACCGGACCGGGTATGTCTTACACATAATGCCTGCTTCAGAATTAATTCTGGGACCTGCGGGTTTCCTCACGATGTTTTCCTTCACCGTCAAGCTAGTGATAAATATGTAAGTAAGATTTTGAAAAACTCATAGGTAAAATAAAATAAACTTGATGATTTATATGATTTTGATTGAATAAAACAAATAATACACTACGCATAAATAACTTACCTATAATTTTAGTTAGATAGACCCATTAATTAATACAATATACTCTATTTTAGTAGTAAAATTTTCATTCCATTCTGCACTAAATCATTACACTCTCACCACTTCTCATTACCCTCCATACCATCATTACATTCCATTTATTTTTTTGAAAAGGAAAGCATTTTTCCGGGTACCTTCCACGATAGACTACACCTAGATAGTATCCGAATAATTTAATTGATAAATTACGCGAAACCATTACAAATAAAAATATTCCACAATTTAGCTCAGATTTGGACGAACCTGTGGAATCACTCTTACACGGTGTCTAAAAGAGATTTCTTGAAATAAAGTTAAAAAAACATACTTGGTTAATTGTGAACTTACTCCTTTTTTGAGCATCTGCTTTAATAGCGTAAATTTAAACCTCCTTTGTTTTTTTAATAAGACTGACAATGTTCAGCAATCAATTTTTTGTTTTATTGGTTTAGTGCCATTCGGTTTAAACAGATATATTTGTTCAAAAAAGCTCCCGTTGGCTCCAGTAAAGCGAGGCTCGTAGTTGTTTATCAGGTAGCTATTCTCTTCGTTCGTGATTCCAAAGGTGTGCATGTTTTTCCTGCACTCACCGACAAAGAAATCCATGAAGTATCTATTCACTTGCACTGCATTAATGGAATGAGGATAGTGAAGCGATAAATTCCATTCGTAAGAACTCTTTTCGGGATGAAATTGAATTCCGTAAAAAGGATACCTGGAAAAAGATAATTGTTAAATACTGTTTTATGTTTTGTGGACTTACCTATCCAATGATTCATTTTGTTTTTCTAGTCTCTACTAATAATAAAAAATCTGGATTTGAAATGCCTATCCTTACTTATTAGGATTGCTTCAAATTGAAAGATAAGTATACATTTCTATGGGTATAGAAATTTTATCTCCCAGCGTGCCTACCGCGTTTCTACGATATACTTACGTTTTATACCTATCACTATGGCGGTGTCGTTTTCACTAAGGCAGTACCACTTTTCACAAAAGTTATGTCACTTCTCACTACGGCGGTGTCACTGTAGTGTAGGTGAAATAACGTAGCTAAAATATCTATTTTGAAGAAAACTCTGTAGGTATATATCACTCGGATTCAAGTGCCGTTTGACCACGTGGACTGGGGCGGTTGATGGGTGCTAGATTTCAACGATAGCCACTCCACGGAGATACGCGGTGCAAAGCAAATTAATCATTCTATACAAACCTAGTATTCTCCACACTCGCTATGAATATAATACCGTCGTCATCAACACTGTGAGATGTGACTTTCCAATCCTTTCCCAGGTTATGACGCTTCAAATTCTGGAAAAAATATTTATGAAATACAAAGTTCTACAGAGATGATAAAACATAGCTTACCTACTCACTAACACTTACGTCACTCAGGACTATTCCTGTGTGACGTAAGTGTTAGTACGTGACGTAAGTTATTTTCTATGTGTAAAATATTTTTAGACTCTGACATTACCTCCTACCGATACCTACACAAGCAAAGAACACCTTTTTATATTAGTGTATATAGTTACCTCGTCGACAATACAGAAATGATGATTGTTAACAGTGATATTTTCAGTCGCTAGCAAATTAATTACCCCTTCAGGTGCTCTTTCAAACATCTTGCTTTCTCGGAAATCTGTTGTAAAATATGAAAATTTAATGAAGTTTTAGTCCCAAACCTACCAGGATCAGTACTATGGTTACTAAACAGCTCATAAATATACTTAAGCCATAAACTTACATAAATGTAACGGTTTATGACTTAAACACAAATGGTCATTGTAGATTTATGTACTTATATAACAATATAAAATAACTGGCAGAGAAGTATTCCATTTTTGGAAATATTTACTTTTCAAAAATGTATTTTTTGGACTTCTAAAAGTGTGGTGGACGGGAGTGCTGGTGGACTGAAGTGCTGTTATCGTATAGGTACATGCCTCAGAATCAATTCTCGGGCCTGAGTTTTTAAATCTCTTTTTGTCTATCTACAGCTATAGGTATAATGAGGACTGAATGCATTAGAAACTCTTACGCGATGTGTGTTAAAATGTTTAATAAGTATGTGTTTTTGAATGCCGGATCATTTGAAAAAGAATTCTCCATATTTTTTAAAAGGGAATTTCGCTCTTGCCAGATTCTTCTATTAGGTTAATGAGTACCTTATTTGTATTTTTTTTAAATTGTATATGCGTTAAACTGTAGATAGTTACTGTTTATTTGTTAATAAGTAATTTGCATCCCAAGTAATGGTGAAATGCCTCCCATATTTTCATCTAAGACCTGAAATGTAACCATGTTTAAAGAAACTGAATAAAGAAATTGAAATAGAAAAAATATATAGGACTGCCTGCATCTTTGCTTCCCGCTCAATTTTTTTTAAAACCACAGTATTAGCGTATGCCGACATCGTTTATTGAACTTTTCTACATTTTAAGTATGTAGATGTTGTATTTTCGGAAATTTTGTAATCAGTGAATCAGTATAATAGTATTTCGTTATTACAAGATAAAATAGTTTTACTTACCGTCGCTGAAGTTTAGTGGTACATTGGAGTGAGAACGGCACATAATCTTGTTTTCCGGATCGCGACCCGAAGCTAAAATAATAAGTAGCTCGAAACCGAGACAAGTTCCGTGAATTGGGAAGTAGTCGCCAGCGTTGTTTAGCTCAATGGCGATTTCGTAGATGTGCTGTCCCGCGTCCGTGTACCCGTTGGTTTGGTTGAAACATGCATCTCCGCCCGGTAAGAGCACTCTGAGGGATAATACACAATACAGACACCCCTTCGAATGTTTTTCAAAAACAAAAAGAAATAAAGATCGTCGTCTCTCGTTCTTTCTCGGTCTTTCGTTAGGTAACAATTTTAGGCTTTAGATTGTTGCATAAAAATTTTGATTGCCAATAGGCATTTGTGTCAAAAAATACTTATTGTCGTCACCAGAAATTTTTAAACAAATATTATAGCATTTTATTACATATTTTAAAACCGCAATACGCTAGTTATTATGACACAATAATAAAAATTAAGAGATTAACTTACCCATTAATTTTACTCATAAGTTCTTGATAGTAAGAGCGACTTTTACCAATTCTGTAAACACAACACATTTCTTTATATATTCACAATATCCTACCATACATTATTTATTATAAACACTATTGAAATCAATTTGCTTTGCTCTTCAAATGTACCTACATATATGGTTACTTACGGTATTGGCACCACCCTCGCCCCAGAAGATTCCACTGATTTAACATACGATGCTGCTATGTAACTGGAATAACTAGCATTAGGATACCTCTGGTCTAAGTAAAACAGTTCACTGTTGAACTCCTGTGACAATATACCGACAATAGGACGATAATTCAACATCGTGTCAGCTCGTACCAATATATTATCATTCTGTTTACAGAAATATAAGACTATAGAAAACAATACTGTATTCATTACGAATTAGAGAGTGCCCAGCGGCGATGCCCGTGCGGAACCCAATTTTAGTCGATTTTTTTATAGTTATTCTGCTATTCGGGGCGTAGACAAATCCAACAAACCAAAAGTAATAAAAATCGGTCCAGCTGATCTCGAGTTATAAATGGTGTAACTAACCCGACTTAGTTTTACTTATATAATAAGATTTGTTCAATTGCCGAATACTTTATAAACCCCTTATCACATTTCTCTCAGCCAGTTTTTGGAGTTGGGAATTCATAGTCCAGATAACATAATGGCAGCTCTAATGCGTGTTTAATGAATTAAGAATTATTTCTTAATTATTAGCCAGATAAAAGACAATTTTAAATGGTCCCCAATTAGCTTGCAGCCACCATGCGTGAGAGCGTGACTTTCTAAGGCGCAGAATAATAATAATTAACTTAAACCGAAAATCTTAAAAATAACTATTAAACAGAGAATAATAATAATAATTGAAACCTAACTGGCAGAAAGGGTGCATGTTTCTTTTCAAGAACACTGGACCAAGTTATATATAAATTAGGTAATATATCTAAGTATATATTAACATTAGTTATATCCAAGCATTATTAGATATATTAAACAATGTTTGTTACTATCGACAAGTATAGATGCGAAATTAAATATTTTTAATTTAATAATAATAATAATAATATAATCTCACGCCTTTTTATCCCCGAGGGGGTAGGCAGAGGTATTCCATTACTGGATATACCCACATTTCACGAGATATATTGGACCCCTAAACGTGATAGGTGGTGAGCCTATCGCCGGACCGGGTCTGTTTACACATGTCTCAGAATTAATTCTGAGACCTGCGGGTTTCCTCACGATGTTTTCCTTCACCGTCGAGCTAGTGATAAATATGTACGTAAGTTTTTGAAAAACTCATTGGTACGTGCCAGGATTTGAACCCGAGCTTCACTGATTTTCGGCCGGCTCTTTAACCGTCCGGGCTATCACTGCTCTTTGATTTTTAATTTGAGTAAGTAAATATATTTTTTTATTTTTTCTCAATTAAGTACCTATCTAAAAAAAACATATCTTGTTTTGGACGATACAAAAATAACCATCAAAAACAAAACTTGTCAAAAAACCCAAGTCTCGCAACTCAGTTCTTCTACCGTAAAAAGTTGTGAGATCCAAGTCGGTTAATTTATTCAGTTCTTACTAAGGGATCTTATGTAATTAGCTAACCTAACAACATCTTATAGTGACCATATTGACGGGCCTGTTGGCTCAGTTGGTAGTGACCCTGCCTTCTGAGTCGGAGGTCGCGGGTTCGATCCCCGCTCGGGGCCAACATTTGTGTGCATGAACATATCTGTTGGCTTCGTGTCTGGTCGTTTAATATTTATTTAAGTATGTTTATCAGTTGTTTAGTACCCATAGTACAGGCCCTGCCTAGTTTGGGACTAAATAACCGTGTGTGAATTGTGTCCCACAATTTATTATTATTATTTATTATATCATTATTAAAAATCTTTTATATTTTAAATAAATAGATTGACTTGACCATCGCATGAAAACCCAATGTATCTCACAAGTGATACATATTATATTAAATTAGATTATTTAGTACGATAGGCCGCTTGTTGCTCGACTTGGCGGGGGCACTGCCGTGCCCCCAGATAATAGTAAACGAAATAAAACATCTAGTAAAGTATAATTAATAAGAATATACAATAATATTAAATAATTCATCATGAACATCTAACAATCTTTAGTTCTTTATCATAGGCACATCACATACCTCTCGGCTCAAACAAGTAACACTGATGGTACGCGCTCCCAAGCACACCCGTAAAGTGAGGCTCATAGTTGTATATCAAGTATTCATTTTCTTCAGATGCGCTCGCGAAAGCGTGGAAGTTCTTCCGACACTCATTGACGAAGAAGTCCATGAAATATCTGTTCGCCTTCACCGCGTTCATGGAATGGGCGTAGTTTTTCGACAATTTCCATTCAAACGAACTCTTCTCAGGATGAAACTGAACACCATAGAAGGGATATCTGTAATTTAAGCCAATTTTGGAACTAAGGGTTACGCTCTTGTGAATGTGCTCTACACCATCAATAGCAAAACAAACTAAAGCCCATTCAAGCTAAAATATTCAATCTCAAAATTAAAGGAATCAATTTAGGAGATATATAAGTTCTACTTTATAAAACTAACTAACTAACTAACTAAACGGACTGACTAACAGACAACATACAGTGTAAACCGGTGTATGTATTGGATGAAAGATTGTATGGAAATTCATTATTTTACCAAATCTTCTATTATGGAACAAATTGTCCATATTTCTACTTTTTCTCACCTGGAATGTTCAACGCTTGCGATGAACTCGATGCCGTAGTCGTCGTTACTGTAGGAAGTCACTTTCCAATCATTGGTGAGGTTGAAGGCTTTAAAATTCTGAAATAAATATTGTGAAAGAAATACAAGTATTTATTTTAGTGAGCTATAAATACAATTAATTTAATTTATGAATTTATGTTTATTTATTTATATACAATAAGCATTACAAGTTGCAGCTTAAAAATACTAGCCATAGCAGTTTGTTGGCAGCTTGCAATCTGTTTTTACAATGTAGATTTAAATTATTTATTATAATTTATTTTATTTTATTTATAGTCTCATGCCTTTTTATCCCCGACAGAGTAGGCAGAGGTATTCCATTTCAGGATTTCTTTTTCACCAGATGTTCTTTGGACCCCTAAACGTGATAGGTAGATAGCCCATCGTGTCTCAAAATTAATTTAAATTAATTTATCACAGTATTTTCACACCACTCGCTCCACAATGTCCAGTTACACATCACCCGTAATCTCAACGTAAAGAAAGGCCTTAGGCATATCCCAGGGGATATAATTTTGTATGAATATACTGTGATTTGAATTTGGAAAGTTAAAATTCGTATCAAAACTTTGCATACGAGCACTGTAAAGAGATTTTATTCGAAAATCAAACTGGTCACTATGTGCCATGTTCTGTGCTATGGACAGAACAAAAAAAAAAGCAAAGAATGTGAAGGAATTTAATGTTATTTTAACAACTCCGAATTTTATGATTTTACGTTTCCTTAATAATATAATAATAATAATTTGTGGGACACAATTCACACACGGTTATTTAGTCCCAAACTAGGCAGGGCCTGTACTATGGGTACTAAACAACTGATAAACATACTTAAATAAATATTAAACGACCAGACACGAAGCCAACAGACATGTTCATGCACACAAATGTTGGCCCCGAGCGGGGATCGAACCCGCGACCTCCAGCTCAGAGGCAGGGTCACTACCGACTGAGCCAACAGACCCGTCAAACCAGACTTATACAAAAATATCGTTAAGCGATAGTAATTTCACTCCGGAGAGTATTAAATCAGACGCTTTATGGATTTATTTATGTTGCTCTAGCTTTTTATTGTCCCGCAGAAGATGTGAAAAGTAGAGTCAACATGTGGGGCCTGTCTTCGTCTTGGTTAGTTTGACCCTTCTCTTCATTTAGGACTCTACATAACCGAACGAATGAGTATATGAAAGGCTTTGGATAGTAATAATGAAAGATAAAAGGATGAGTATAGAAAGTATAGTGAACATGATAAAATTCCAATAAATTACTTACTTCGTCAACAATGCAAAACTGATGGGCATTAACAGTAACACTCTCTTTCTCCAGCACAGTAAGGACGTCCTCAGGAGCGTCCCCAAACATTTTGCTGTTGCGAAAATCTGCAAATACCACCATGGCAGTCTTATTATTCTCATAATACTCTGTCAATCAAATGTCTCAGGTCAATCTTCTATTTATGATTCTAATTGTTACATGAATTCACCAGTAAGTATCTGTTGTACAAATAAATTATATTCTATTCTATTCTATTCTATTCTATTCTATTCTATTCTAAGTATTTCTAATATTAACCTAACTCCAGAGCTAGTACATAAACATCTTGAAAATGTTGATGTTCATAAGGGAGCTGGTTTCGATGGTATTCATCCGCTGTTGGTTTCGAAATGTGCCACAGAATTGACTTCACCTCTAACTATCATATTCATGAAATCATTATTAGAGGGTTACTTTCCCACGATTTGGAAAAAAGCTATAATAACACCTATTTTCAAATCTGGCTCAAAACATGAAATTGTCCAATATCGGCCTATATCTAAGCTCTGCTTGTTCGGCAAACTCTTTGAAAAAATTGTTACTCAAGAACTGTCATTGATATTTTCCCGGCATATCTCATTAAAACAACATGGTTTCTTCCGTGGTCGCTCTGTTGAATCTAATCTCTTAACGTATACTGATTTTATCCTCAACGCAATGGATGCTGGCTACCAGGTAGATGCCGTGTACACCGACTTTTCTAAAGCTTTTGACAAAATTAATCACGACCTGCTTTTAAACAAGTTGTATAGGCTCGGTGTACACGGCAATCTTCTAAGATGGCTGAAATCCTATATAGAAAATCATTTCCAAGCCGTTTCGTTAAAAGGTTACATGTCTAGCTTCATTCCCATCACATCAGGGGTTCCCCAGGGTTCCTATTTGGGCCCAGTTCTCTTTACGCTATATATAAATGATATCGATGACCTGTTTACCAACTCCGATCATCTTTTATACGCTGACGACACAAAGATATTTAAAGTAATCGCTAATATCCATGATTGTACAGCTCTTCAAAAAGATATCGATAAGTTCTACCACTACTGTCAAAGTAACCAAATGATACTCAACACTGATAAATGTTACACTATTTCCTTTTCACGCAAACAAAACACTATCATCTTTGATTATAACATAGCTGGTAAACAGATTAACCGAGTCAGTCAAATCAGGGATCTAGGTGTAGCTACACTTTAATACTCATATAGATCATATAATAAAGAAGGCATTTCAACATCTTGGATTCATCTTGCGTGTCTCTCGACCGTTTCGGAAGGCTGTCACTTTTAAAGTACTTTATTATTCTTATGTTCGCAGCTTCTTGGAATTTGGATCTGTTGTGTGGAATCCCCACTATAAACAACATATAGATAGACTTCAAAAAATCCAAAACAAATTTTTAAAAAATCTAGAATATCGCACTGGGAATTTTTTCGCCGATTATGATTCTGCCTCAATTAGGCACAGAATATCACCTCTTGACAGCAGACGTGCTTATATTGACATTATTTATTTATACACACACCGGCACAATTAGCGGAACAGAAAAAAAAAGGAGAAAAAAGAGGGAATTTAGAACAATGAATGTAATTTTTAAACAATATATTATTTAAAATGAAACAACAATTAAATTAACATGTTTTGACATTCATTTGTAACACCATACTTAAAATTTTATAAAAATAAAAATTAAATTAAACAAAATGCATTTTTCTTCGATTTTTAATTATAGAGAAACAGCAGAAAATTCAAGATTTTCCAAAGTTTAACAACAATTTCAATGACTGTTCAATATCGAGTGTTTCCTCCTCGTGCTCTGATGAGGGTTTCCATCCGTCTGGGCATGCTGCGGATGATGTTATCAATGGTTTCTTGGGGCAACCTCTGCCATTCTTCAAGTAATGCGTTTCGCAACTCGTTGAGATTATTGGGAGGGGGCATTCTTGACTTTACACTCCTCTTTAGCAAGTCCCAGACGTGTTCTATAGGGTTCATATCGGGGGACCGTGCTGGCCACTCCATCACCGTTATACCAACATGGTTTAGGTATGTCTGTACTGTGCGAGCACTGTGAGCCCGAGCATTATCCTGCATTAGAATGAAGTTGTTACCAATAAAGGGGGCAAATGGCACAACATGTTCTTCTAAAATCTCCCTGATATACCGATCAGCATTCAGATTCCCGCCATCGACCACTACTAACTCCGTACGAGCTCCTAAACATATTCCTCCCCAGACCATAATTGAACCGCCGCCATATGCAACTGTATTTTCAAAATTAGACTGGATATACCGTTCTCCTTTGCGTCTCCATACTCGCTGCCTTCCATCAATTTGATTTAACATAACTCTGCATTCATCAGTAAAAAGAACCTGTCCCCAGTCGTCGAAGTCCCAATCACGATGTTCACGACCAAAGTGAAGACGGTTTGTGCGATGATGTCTCTCAAGTTTTGGGGCTTTGGCGGGCACATACGAGCCTATACCCACTTCTTCGAATCTTCTACGAACTGTCCGCTCACTCATCCTTACTGCTCGTACCTCTTCCAGTAAATTTCGAGCCTGCACCGCCGTTAGTCTCGTGTTCCGTCGGACTTGAAGTTGGAGAAAACGGTCATCCCTCCTTGAAGTACACCTTTTCCGGCCTTGTCCTCTCCTTCTCACTAGAGCATTCGTCAATCTGTATCGTTGGATGCTACGATAAATCGTTAATAACGATCGACGAAGGCTTCTGGCAATCGATCTGTAGGTTTGACCATTTCTCCTCATTTGATCTCCTCAATGATTTCTGATGGCGTTAAATCAGGCATAATTAGATGCTCGTAAATTATCAATATGCGAAAAAACTCAAAAGCCTCAAAAACTGCAATTCAAAGCTTTTCAAATGGAATTCACGAACCTTCTAAAAACGGACAAGCGGTGGAAAAAATGAATCAATGAAAATTAAAACAAAAGAATGAAAAAAAGGGCAGTCGCTTAGTATTCCATTTTTAAATTAAAACCCAAATTTAAAAAAAGCTTGTTTAGCCGGCCAGTAACACGCAAAAATGCGTAAATACTCCCTTTTTTTTTCTGTTCCGCTAATTGTGCCGGTGTGTGTATAAGTTGGTTCATAGCCTCGTTGACTCGTCCCCTTTGCTGGCTAAAATTAACTTTAAAGTCCCATCCCGAGCCTCCTTGCGTTCTAAACATTCATTTTATACAAAACCAAGTAATACAAATTATATGAAAAATGGCTTTTTCAGGCGTGCTTTGGATAATTATAACCAGCGGTTCACAGATATTGACATTTTTGGGTTGTCTTTGGGCAGATTTAAATCACGTATTGGTGAAAAATTGTTTAATTTCATTTAAGTTAGCGTTGGTTTGTTGCATCGCAATGTACCTTTACGTACTACTTTTACCGTAAGTTTAAAATTATGTTTATTTTTAAGTCGACTAAATGAGTTCTCGATGTACATTTTTGCTCTTTTAATTAGTGGAACTCTAGGTCTATGTAATAATACCAATATTGTTACTATTAGTGTTTAAGACTCTATGTTTCCCAAATAAAAAAAAATAAAAAATAAAACTATTCTATATAAAGTATTACAAAGTGTTCTAAACTGTGTGTTTTAAAATGATTGGATTCCCGATTTTTTTGGAAATTATTTTGGAATGCAAAGTCGATGCGGCTCAAGTTTTGTTTTTGATAATCTTGAATTAACAGGGCCTAGGTACTATCTAAGATAATCTCTGAATGTCCGACAGCTTTGAGTTGCATTTTGTTACCGCTTAACGTTCAATTGACGTATGCGATTTGAATTGATGGATCGATCTTCCACGCGAGTTCTGCACCGTGTGAGATAGTGTGAATGAACTTACCATCAGTGAAATGTAGTGGCAAATTGGAGTACGAATAGCACGTAATCCTGTTCTCAGGCTCGCCTCGACCGGAAGCGAGGATTATAAGGAGCTCGAAGCCAAGGCAAGTGCCGAAGACCGGGAAATAGTCGCCGGCATCGTTGAACTCCTTGGCAATCTCGTAGATGTGTTGGCCTGCGTCCGCATACCCATTGGATTGGTTAAAATACGTTGCACCGCCTGGGATCAGAACTCTGCAGTAGGAATGGGAAGTAGTTATTGTCAAATGGTCCTTCTACCTTAGGATCATCAGGCTATTATTTACAAAAAACAAAATTATTTACAATATTTACAGATTAAATATCTCCTCCTATCCTCCAAATAGCAACCATGTAGGACAGTGCCCAGAAGACTGGCCCCATTTCCTCTCTGGATAGCTAGGCTGATCTTTTGACAGAGATAACTGCCGGTCTTCTGGCTATCTGTAACCTCGAATGTGCTTTTATAAGCTACTAGCTATTGCTCGCGACTCCGTCAGCGTGAACTTTAGGGTATCGCGTCCTTTTGATGTATTTTTCTGGTATGAAAAGTAGCATAGGTATGTCCTTCATATCATGATCTGTCCCTTTTAACCATGAAACCGAAATTAACAAAGAGTCAGTGAAGGCGTGAGATTTTTATTTTTATATAATTATTTTGTATGGAAGTAGAAATTAAATAGTAATCATTTTACCTTCTCAAATCGGACGTGGATTTTGGGGATTTGAAATATCTAAGTGGAGTGGCAAACTTAAGTTCGTAATAGGGTATTTTACCGCCTAGACAAATGAGCTACTTTTATAAGCAGTAAAAACAAAAAAATACCATGGAAAATTTATTGAGTAGGTATTGTCTTTGTGACTTCATCATTTTTAATTGTTTTAAAAAATACTATTTAATTGTAATATGAAAATCTACTTGCATATTCAGAGGTGTTTAAAATTTAATTTCGATATTGAAATACCCTATTGTACTTACTACTGTCAGTGACAATACTTTTTTATAGTGTTACGTCAATTTTACTTGGTCGCACTGTAATGCCGCGCGCATGAACTCTTATGTCACGCATATTTGTCATTCTATTCAACTGACGTTAACCACGGAATACGTAATAGTACTACCGTTAACGTTTTACAAAGCCACTTAAGAGATATATAGTCTGTTGATAGAGTCTGTGGCTAAGCCCTTTGAATAAACTTAGTATTCGTTATTTCTTGTGGTAGAAATTGCCGCTGACATGGGTAGGTATGTTGCTAGTTTCAATCCATACATAGGCGAATAAAGCGATGGCCTAGAGCTTTCGAATTCCGAGACAGCGAGGTAGGTATTAAGGAGCGTCCATGACTACCTACACAGGGGACTCTACATACAAGTTTTCTTTGAAATAAAGGCGTTTTATAATTCTATACAAGATTCTATTCATTAATGTTCCTAATTATCGAAAAGCAAACTCACCCGTTAATCTTAGATAAGAGGTCTTCATAGTAAGAGCGATCTTTACCGATCCTGAAAACAAAGACTTCTGTTAAAATTCTCATATAAAATCAACTAAGTACTCATAGTAATGTTATGGAAATGTTTATTTTACTAACATTATAGGCACGACCCTCGCGCCGGAAGCCTCTACGTCCTTCACATAGGAAGCGGCAATGTAGCTGGTGAAGTTCTCTTCTGGGTACTTAGTGTGCAAGTACGATGACTGTTCCTGGGCCAGCACACCAATGATCGGTCTGTCGTTCACCGGCCCCTCGTGACGCACCACCACCGCACCTTCGCAGTGCAACAAGTACAGCACGGTCAACAGCAGCGTAGCCTTCATCACGACTAACCCCGCCCAACTATCCAAAGAACCATTGATCCACCTACAACATTTTATAGAACAGTTATCAGCGTATCTCTTTAAAAATTAACACGTCATCTTTCGTATCTCTGCGACATCTAAGCTTTATATCATTTTAATTTGTAATCTTAAAACAATATTGTTGTTTTCTTAATGGGTTATTTATCTCTTTGATCGTTCTCAACGCGCAAGTAAATTCATGAAGATACCTGAAAATAATACTAACCACAACACAGCACAATTGAAAGCGTCATTTATAACACAAGTTACGATGTTCTGTACTATTTTAGATCGCACATGCATCGGTTTATTACTTTGTTGTCTATATCTAAAAATAAATTTCATCTCCGGCCGAAATGTTTCGAACTTCACACAAGAGTTCAGTAAACGTGAACTTATGAAACATTATCTTAGTAGATATATAGGTATTATTTAAATTAACAATCGATTAGATTTAAAGACAAAACATTAACTACTTAGTAAATTAAAGGAATATGCTATAGATAATTGATTTGCTTATCTACCTTCTACAACTGCACCATTAGATAAATATAAGTAAATCCGATTTAGGTGCTTAAGTAATCTACTTACTTTGCTTTTTCATTCATTTGTTTACACAGGATTGTAAGTAAGTAGGTACCTACATGTAGGTAATTTTGAAAGTTCAATTAGTAAATCGCATAGTCGATCCTACACTTTGATAAGATTACTCGTCAATAAAACGATTATACATTACCTATACATTTCCATTTGTTGTCAAGGGAATTAAATTTATTTACAAAGAAAACATGTTTTTCTACAATATTTACAGATAATAAAAAATCTCTATTCGTTGAGCTTCGCTCCGCAAATCATTATTATTATCTATCTAAAGAAACACTCATGTCAATAACAATATTTTCAATACATTTGCTATTAATATGGTTCATAAGACTAAGACTAAGCCTTTTTCTCTACAGCAATAGCCCTGATGAGTGATTTTTTTTAAAAATACCTAATTAAATGTACCTGCCCGATTATGTACATACTATAAATTATTGTTAATTTATGTAAATGTTGTTTTTTTACATATTTAGTAACTATTTAACTAGTGATCAAATGTAAAAAAAAAAATTAAATACTATCTATTTTCAATTTTGGCTGTAGGGATTTAGCTTCTGCCTTTTTGTTTTGTTTGTAACGCATGCGTAAACCGCGAAAAGCACTTCCGCCATTTTAAGATAGGTTACATTTGACATTCTTGTTTTATTTTATGGTAATTACAAATGTATTGAAAAACGTCGTATGATTCTCGTACTCAGAAAGGTGGCTATTATAGTCATCTGTTATTGTTGTGCTTATAAACACTTCGACTACAATATTCAGCTACCCGTACTTGCATCATACATAATGTACCTAGGTACATTACAACTTCAGCAATGACCGACCCGCAGGCGTATTCACGGAGCTTCGATATTCGATATTCGACTCGGAATCGGAAAATGTGTCGAACACTTTCGAGATGGGCTGATGTTGGTGTCGAAAACTAATGTCATATACTTAATACGTGACATAAGGATTCGGAAAATTTTGCACTCGATCTGAATCGAACGGAAACGGTATCGAGCCTCCGTGAATACGCCTGCTGGACAGCCGAATTTCAACTTAAGTTTAACAATATTGTAAGTATCGAGTTAAAGAAAGAGATACATATACAGTGACAACTATTATATAGGTACCTACTTGATTTCAGCATATCACCAAATAAAAATATTTAGTCAATTATTTAAAACCACTTACGCGTTACCAAGATTTAATTTAGATACTTACCTACTTATACTATTTTGGGGTAGGTTCGACCAACATTAGCATTAGCCTATGATCCCCAATGTGAAATTTCAAAAACTCTATATCATCATCATTTTCTTGCACTTTGGAGAAAACGTACTGTCGGTCGGCACAGTAGGTATGTTTTCTCCTTCCATTTAGATTTATCATCTTACGTCATATCTACATTCACTTCCTTTTTGCAAATATCACAATCCATTCATATTTTCTTTGGGCTACCCCTCTATCACAAGAACTCTACAATACTTGTGCATTTATACTTAGTATGTTTCCAAGTTTAATTACTTAACAGATTTTATATAATGTCCAAAGCACGAATCTTCATCATAGCAGACTTCTAAAAAGGACGGGAATTGAAGTTACGTACGAACCCTGTTTATGGCCGGGTTGGGTATCGCCTTACCTACTTCGATTATTTACGATATTTCAGCTGTTATGTATACTTCGGACCAATCAGTTACGCGCTCTTTGTAATCTCGAAGTTACGAGAATCGTTCAACGGAGAACCGTGGCTCTGACTGCATCCTATTCTCCTAAACAATCTGTAAAACCAATGGCCGGTCATTTAGGTACCACTGCACTTGATCTGATCCAACGATATGATCCCACAACGCATTTGAATATATCTTTAGGACCGGATCGCAAGTTTTTATTCCGATACCGAGGACAATCCGTTTTAGATAAGTGTCCAATAGGTACGATATCGTACGGAACGCACGAGGAATGCACAACGGGCGGGCATGCGATCTCTGTCTCCGGAGGCAGACGCCGACTGATAGGCGAGCGATTGTGCATGTGATTCATAACCTTGTTATACTTACGCTAGCATAATAAATAACTTAAGAACAGCGATAGCCCTGCGGTTAAAGAACCAGCTTAGTAGTAGAAGCAGTAGCAGCACACCGGTCCGGCGATAGGCTCACAACCGCTTATTGGTCCAAAATACGTAGGTAGGTACATACGTACTATGTATATAGGTACTTGTGTACCCCAATGATATGATATAACCACATGAGTAAAGAAACGGATATAACTTTGCAACTAGAGGTCCTGAGCCTGGTGAGCCGTAACACAGGTCTTGTAACACTATAACGGTCTCCACTTCTCCAGACTCTCACCTAGGATTTTATAACCATATGTAATGTAATTAACTGTAAGTCCTATTGAGAGTAAATAAAGACATATTATTATTAATGAAAAGGGGGTATATTCAGAAATAGAATACCTCTGCCTACCCCCTCGGAGATAAATAGCGTTGAAGTACCTATAGACGCCTGCAAACTTCAAGCAAGTTAATGTTTTTTGTTTGTTTTTAATTTTTGTGGGACCCTGATGTGGTTAAAACAGTACAATATGTATGTCTAATTATATCTGAGGTCAGAAGTTAGTTGTTAAATATCATCAGCACACCGTTAGAGCCCACTGCTGAGCTAAGGGTCTTTCCTCAAACATGAAGATGTTTGGGCTATAACCTCCCATGCGAGTTCCCGCGGATTGGGAGATGTTGTTATTATATATATGCTATAGTGGCCTCCTAACTGTCATAATTTGTCAAACCACCCAAGAGTGTCTGAAGACTTCTATTGTGCGTAAACACAATGAAAACCGGGACCAACGGTTTAACGTGCCTTCCGAAACACGGTTGTAAAATATTTTCTGATCAAATTAAGTAATTTGAATATGAGCAACTAAAGAAAATATTTATTGAGACTGAACTTACGCTAGCGATTTATGCAATAACCCTTCCTTTGCCTACCGCAATCGGGTAACAAAAAATATATGGAGACTAAGAACTCGTACATAACTACATAGGTATATTCATATTTTACCAAATCGGTAGCTAGCTATGTAAGTAGTTATAATAGTAATAAATACTTAGGTACAAACCTTGATTTCGTCTTCCTTTCCTTGGATAAAATATATCACAAACAATATTTTTGTACTGTGGCCTACTAATTAATAATATGAATGTCCACGAAACATTAGAGATAATTTCACGACCCATTAATACACTTAAATATAAAATACTTAACATCTTATAAAACGACTTCAGTAGGTATCACCAATGTTATGAATTTGTAACATTCATCCATCGATACGATCAGACAACGCATGCGCGATGAATACCTACTAACTTTTATAGCTTCCTCAACGATTAATAGCTTATTGTGTTTTGTTTACAAACTATAACAAATCATAAAGTTTGAATTTGAAATGTACTTATTTTTGTAAAACGCTAATTAAGTACCTATAGATGTATTATCACATTCGCTGCAAAACTACAAATAGTATAAGTACTACTTACTAGTACCTACTTATTGTTATGTTTAATGTTTTTTAACACATTTGCTCGTAAAAGGTGTCTTATTTCACCAATTTCAATATCGTATTGTATTTCATTACGCCCAAGTGCGGTAAGTGTAAAGTAAAACGCATGATTTATCAAACGGTAGGTACTTTTTAAAATCTCAGCAAAGAGTTTTTATGTCAAAAAAGTTGTCAACATTTTATGATTAAAATTAACTTTGGGAGATAAAATATAATAAAGAAATATTTATTTACATAATTAAGGTGACCCGGGGCTATTGTAGCTAGGGGGATATTGTATCTGTTCTTATTAACTCATTTCCTGTAGATATTTGTGTATTGAGACATTTATGAACGGATGGAGAAACTAAAAATTTATTGGTCTAATCGGAGGTGGCGCCACTGAGCCGTCTCTTGGCGTCCTTACAACGCAGTGTTCTTTTTCGGCCATTTTACGTTGTGTTTTCCAAAAGACTGTCTTCCGATTTTATTCTGAAAAAAATACTGTGCAGTGGTTTTTCGTCGAAAATTTACAGTAAGGAGTAATATAGTGAAACGTAATTTTAAAACTGAGATTATTTATCTATCCTGTGTTGTTATTATCTGGATTTATTCACGTAGATACATTAGCCTCACCAAAATTCTGTTGCGGGGTAAATGTACCTAGAGGTTAGATACAATAGCCCCGTATATTTTAGTATGGAGTAAAAATTTACTAGTGATGTTTCAAGTTTACACAAATTATCGGTATTTTTTTTATTATTTATTAATAAAATGCATTCGTATCGTAATTTTTAAAATCAGATTTGAATAATTGTCTATAATTGTCTATAATGTTATATTCTCATAATCCCCTTAATATTATAAATTTGGAAGTTTTTTTTAGGGTTCCGTACTCAAAGGGTAAAAAACGGGACCCTATTACTAAGACTCCGCTGGCTGTCTGTCTGTCAGTCACCAGGCTATATCTCATAAACAGTTATAGTTAGACAGTTGAAATTTTGACAGATGATGTATTTCTGTTGCCGCTATAACAACAAATACTAAAAAACAGAATAAAATAAATATTTAAGGGGGGCTCCCATACAACAGACATGATTTTTTTATAAAAACGGCAAAACAATCATGTCTGTTGTATGGGAGCTTCCCTTAGACACTTGTTTTATTTAGTTTAATTGTTATTAACCTATTTATTTATTTTTGTTCGTCACTACAAACGTAAAAAGGAAAAGTGGTTTACGAAAGAGAACCTGCTGGAAGCCGTGTGCCTCCACGTAAAGTTAAAAAAAATGAGCTGACATTACACAATCACTACATCCCAACACTATTTTAGCAGTAAAAAGCTACAATAGCCCCGTTTTCATATTCAAAATAATTTAATAGCATATTAGACCCTATTATTAGATTGCTAAGATTCAAAATCATTTAAATATTTACAAAATGAAATTCAGCAACTCGGCTAGACAATTGTATCTCTTACCACAAAAGATTTGAGAGCAATAGATACAATAGCCCCTGGGGTGGGGCTATTGTAGCTTTCGTAACTTTTTTTCAATTTTCATCTGTTTTACCGCTAACCTAAAAGTTTTTTGTTAGTTTCTATTATTAATCTGAAAAGTCAGATAAACGTGTGAGAGATTTATTCGCAAAATATTACTGTAAGATATAAAATGATGAAATTATAACAACTCAAAGATACATCTTTTTGTTGTTTAGTTACAATAGCCCCGGGTCACCTTATTTAATTTAATTAATTTTGACAGTAAATTACAACCAATTAATGTGTTACGTACATATTTATCACTAGCTCGACGGTGAAGGAAAACATCGTGAGGAAACCCGCAGGTCTCAGAATTAATTCTGAAACATGTGTAAACAGACCCGGTCCGGCGATGGGCTCACCACCTATCACGTTTAGGGGTCCAATGTATCTCGTGAAATGTGGGTATATCCAGTAATGGAATACCGCTGCCTACCCCCTCGGGGATGAAAGGCGTGAGATTATTATTCTTTTTTTTATTTTTTTTTAATGTGTAACAAAAACACAAAAATAATAATTCACTTTATTAGTAATACTGGCTGTTTTTTGTGCCTTTGCCTAAAAAAAATGATGATGCGCGCCGCGCGCTTTTTCTTATCGCTGTATTGTTTTTATTCGTTTACCATAGTCGGAGCTTTATTTTATTTCCTCGCAAATGTGTTATAAAACGTCGTATGACATACGTGCGCTTTGATAATTACAGCCTCTGCTGACTTGTAGCCCTCGCCTACGGCTCGGGCTAGCAATATCGCCTCGGCTGTAATTTTCAACGTACCGCACTTATATCATAATGTACTATTAATTTATTTAGCAGCGAAAGTGTTAATAAGTAATGTAAATCATCAATATAATTAATGTACTTACCCCAATAATATGATATAACCACATGAGTAAAGAAACGGATATAACTTTGCAACTAGAGGTCCTGAGCCTGGTGAGCCGTAACACAGGGTAGAGCAGTGATAGCCCTGACGGTTAAGGAGCCGGCCGAAAATCAGTGAGGCTCGGGTTCGAATCCCGGCATGTACCAATGAGTTTTTCAAAAACTTACGTACATATTTATCACTAGCTCGACGGTGAAGGAAAACATCGTGAGGAAACCCGCAGGTCTCAGAATTAATTCTGAGACATGTGTAAACAGACCCGGTCCGGCGATGGGCTCACCACCTATCACGTTTAGGGGTCCAATATATCTCGTGAAATGTGGGTATATCCAGTAATGGAATACCTCTGCCTACCCCCTCGGGGATAAAAGGCGTGAGATTATATTATTATATATTATTATATATATTATTAATTAATGTACTTGTATAGCTTTGTGTAGGTACTCAAACGTAATAAAATGTAATCAAAATTATGTTTCTTACATTGACCGTTCGGGTTTTTAACCGTTTCTATTGTGAGCATGTGGTCCTCCGTACCACCTCATAATTCTTTTCGAAAACCACCTAGAAGTAATGTGACGGTGATTGTGACGCTGATTTCTGCTATCATTTTGATTGTGACGGCTTCCTCGCAGAAGGATGGATCAAAATAGGTGGCACGGAGGTTCACATGATTTGTCTATGGTTTTCAGACAAATCGTCGAATTCCAAGAGAATCACACCATGTACCGGCGAAATTAACATTTTAAACCAATGTGACGGAATATGTGACAGCTACAAACACATTCTTTACATATGTGACACAATAGGGACAGAGAAATAAGCGATCTTTTTTTCAGAAGCATGTCTTGAGTTTGGCCACCATTTTAACGTCAAAAATCCTATTGAAACATGAATATAAATAAAAACCAAACAGGAATTCGAAACCGTTTAGTCACGACAAATAGATCATAATATTATTTCCACGACTACTTCATTATTTTTAAAGAAAAACGTGAATGAATTTTTCATATACACGAATTAGGGTGACCAATGTCTTAGATCACCTTAGGACAAATAAAAAAAAAAACTCACTCCTTTCATCCCCGAAGGGGTAGGCAGAGGTATTCCATTACTGGATATACCCACATTTCACGAGATATATTGGACCCCTAAACGTGATAGGTGGTGAGCCCATCGCCGGACCGGGTCTATTTACACATGTCTCAGAATTAATTCTGAGACCTGCGGGTTTCCTCACGATGTTTTCCTTCACCGTCGAGCTAGTGATAAATATGTACGTAAGTTTTTGAAAAACTCATTGGTACATGCCACCTTACACCTTAGGACATTCATCTATAAATAAAAAAAATTAACTCTCATCGGCTCTAAATTCAAAAGAATGTTTGCTGTCAGTACAACGAATAATAATAATTTTAAAAACGAATAAAGACGCTGTAATGGTAAACTGAAATAAAGCTAAAGAAATATTTATAGAAAGTATAAGAATTAATGGCGTCGTGAGTAGCCAGGTCATGTCTAACAAGGCAAGGATGGCTATGCATAACGCTGTTCTGGTCCCGACGCTGATGTATGCGAGTGAATGTTGGGTGTGGCAGAAGAAGCATGAAAGCAAGGCGAATGCAGTGGAAATGAGGTCTTTGAGGAAAATGTGTAGAGTAAAATTGTGTGATAGAGTGAGGAATGAGGATATACGAGAGAAGTGTGGTTTGAAAGAAGATGTAGTGACAAGGATGGAAAAGGGCATGTTAAGCTGGTTTGGTCATTTAGAACGTATGGATGAAAGAAGAGTAACAAAAGAGATTTATGGTGCAAATGTTGAATGATACAAGGCAAGAGGACGCCCCAGAAGGACGTTCACGAATCAAATTAGTGATGTCCTTCAAAAATCTGGTGTCAAGAGTGCAAAGAATAAAAGAGCGTGCATGAAAAGGCTTATGGATGTGAAGGAAGCGAGGGAAGTGTGCAAAGATCGGGCAAAGTGGCGATCCATCGTCTCTGCCTACCCCTTTGGGAAGAAGGCGTGAGCTGTATGTATGTATGTATGGAATACCTCTGCCTCCTCGGGGATAAAAGGCGTGAGATTTTTTATTTTTAAGAATTAGATAATTAACGACACAATTTATGTTATCGTAAATAACACTGGATCGACATTCGCACAATTCAATTTATTAGTAATAAAGTAATAATTTCAAGCCTTATATCCCCGAGGGGGTAGGCAGAGGTATTTCATTTCTGGATATACCCACCTTTCAACAGATATTTTTTGGACCCCTAAACGTGAAATAATCGTCATATGAGCAGTAAGATGTATAGACAAAAGAAAGAGTAGATTCTTTTTATTTTGTCTATGTAGGTATTTTCAACTTTAATAATTAACCTATCACGTGTAGGGGTCCAATATATCTCATGAAATGTGGTTATATCTAGTAATGGAATACCTCTGGCTACCCCCTCGAGGATAAAAGGCGTGAGATTATATATTTTTTTAATTAACCAGCCACTTATTATTTAAAACTTTTGCCTGATACACCCAAGGGTAATTTTTGCGACAAAGCCCTCTCTTATAGTAACAATGACAATTACAAAAAAAAAGTATTTCTTTCATGTTTATGACCATTTTGTGTCGAATGGGTGGGAATGGAATAAAAAGACGGTGTTACTGGCTTCTCATTGTTTAACTCTAATTAGGGTCCTGGTAATAAAGCTTGAGCTTACAAGCAACAATTCTACCGAATGTATCAGGCGTTTGTCGTACATGTATCATTCATTACAAGATGTTTCAATAAATATTATAATAAAAACTTACTGTCTTTTATTGAATTCTATATTTTCATAAAAAATTTCGATTCTATATAGTTATTGTAAATAAAACATAGGTACTTAGATATTGGTAGGTAGACAATAAACACCCCTCCTTTACCATTTGCGAAGTGCCTACCGCACTTCAGTATGAAGTACTTTCAATCAAGAGGGTCGACTCTGAATTAGTCCCAACAAAATCATAGTCACCCTATACAGTAACTTTCCATAGTAATGGACAAATCCAATTTTCTCTTAAACGAATAAAGTAGTCGTGGAAATAATATTATGAGCTATTTGTCGTGACTAAACGGTTTCGAATTCCTGTTAGGTTTTTATTTATATTCATGTTTCAATAGGATTTTTGACGTTAAAATGGTGGCCAAACTCAAGACATGCTTCTGAAAAAAAGATCGCTTATTTCTCTGTCCCTATTGCGTCACATATGTAAAGAATGTGTTTGTAGCTGTCACATATTCCGTCACATTGGTATAAAATGTTAATTTCGCCGGTACATAGTGTGATTCTCTTAGAATTCGACGATTTGTCTGAAAACCATAGACAAAGCATGTGAACCTCCGTGCCACCTATTTTGATCCATCCTTCTGCGAGGAAGCCGTCACAATCAAAATGATAGCAGAAATCAGCGTCACAATCACCGTCACATTACTTCTAGGTGGTTTTCGAAAAGAATTAAGAGGTGGTACGGAGGACCACATGCTCACTTTCTATTAACAGTTCGAGTTGAACAAGTTATACGGTCCAAACTATGAAAGCCGTTAAAATCTTGTTAGCCAAGCCGAAGCCAAGCCGCATATTCGGAAAACAATAGGATTATCTATTGTAACAGATTGCCCGCAGTAAACTGCTGCTTGATAGGCGAAAGTTAACAAAATCTAAAAAAAAGACAAACATCAAAAGTATTCTAATGTATTAGTGCAGTGTAAATAAAATTATAATTTCCTTCCCACACATAATCGGCAACCCATCAATGAGCACAGTTTATAATAAACCCCGTAAAAAATAAGATTTGGGAGTGGCAAGACTGTGTAAAGTGCTGTCGTGACACTGGTGGTGACGTGCATGACCATAGACGATTCCTGTGACACTTATGTATCCCATTTTTTCGTCTGTGGCAACCCCAAAAGTTCCTCCATGTCAAAAGAAAAATGCCGCTGCCAAGAGGAATCGTAATGATAAAGGTATTTTGATAGTAATTATTGCTTTTCGACTGTTTCAATTCTTAGTACAATTGCGTGATCCTTGTAACGGGAAATTAATAACATGACTATCTGAATAATTACGTGCAATAAACTGATAAAAGATCCATTATGTTTTAGGTTGGTTTCCTGCGTTGACAGTGGAATACGCGTATTTTCTATTATAAGACAACAGTATCTTATAAAATGTACGAAATGGTAAGTAATCTACCATTTATATAAGTGGTACCTTTTGCTAATCCTCTTTAAGTCCTAATAATCAGACTAAGTTATGATGAAATTATCATTTTTCAGAACACCGCGGAACCTATGCAGGTGGATGTCCCACTAGAGGACAATGAAAACAACGAGACAGAGTGCTATGTGGTCGAAAACCCTACCCTGGACCTGGAGACCTACGCCGCGTCTTACACTGGTTTTGCTAAATTGTACAGGTTGATGTTTGTAGCTGACCATTGTCCCTCACTTAGATTAGAAGCACTGAAAATGGCAATTTCGTACGTTATGACAACATATAATGTAAGCCTTTACCAAACACTTCACAAGAAACTTGCAGAAGCAGTAGCAAATTCAGGTCTTCCCGATGTTGCAGTGCAGGTTGGCTCACAGAACATACCAGTACTTGATAGCATGTGGGTGGAATCCAGAACGAAAAAGGCCGCCATTAAGTTGGAAAAACTAGACACAGACTTAAAAAACTATAAAACTAATTCAATAAAAGAAAGTATCCGGAGAGGACATGATGACTTGGGTGACCATTATCTCGATTGTGGGGATCTTACCAGTGCTTTAAAATGTTACTCAAGAGCAAGGGACTACTGTACAAGTGGAAAACACATTATTATGATGTGCCTCAATGTAGTGAAGGTGTCCGTTTACTTGCAAAATTGGGCTCATGTCCTCAACTATGTGTCCAAAGCAGAAGGTACACCTGATTTCAACGAGATTCCTGGCAAAGACTCTAACCAGTCAGTGTTAACTCGCTTAAAATGTGCTGCTGGCCTGGCTGAACTAGCAACAAAGAAATATAAGTCTGCTGCTAAGCACTTCTTAGCAGCCAGCATTGACCACTGTGACTATCCAGAACTGCTCAGTAGCAATAATGTTGCAGTGTATGGAGGATTGTGTGCACTTGCCACATTTGATCGCTCTGAGTTACAGAAGCAAGTTATAGTTAGCAGTTCTTTTAAATTATTTTTAGAACTAGAGCCACAATTACGAGATATTATTTTCAAGTTCTATGAATCTAAATATGCTTCCTGCTTAAGGTTACTGGATGAGATAAGGGACAACCTCTTATTAGATATGTATTTAGCTCCGCACTTAAATTCGTTGTACATGCAAATTCGCAACAGGGCATTGATCCAATATTTCAGTCCTTACCTCTCAGCTGACATGCACCTGATGGCTGCTGCTTTCAATCGCACAGTCAATGCTCTTGAAGATGAGCTGATGCAACTGATACTTGATGGCCAAATCCAAGCTCGGATTGATTCTCACAACAAAATATTGTATGCTAAGGATGTGGACCAGAGAAGCACCACTTTCGAAAGAAGTCTAGCCATGGGGAAGGAATACCAGCGACGGACATCTATGCTAATCCTTCGTGCTGCAATGCTCAAGAATCAAATTCATGTTAAGGTAAATTTCTACAATTCCACTTTTACATAAAACTTGTACAACACTTAGTTTACTGGGAACTAAAATTGGAAAATGATAAATATGAATAGAAAAATAATTCTTTAAACATAGCTAATGTAATTCTAGATCTGTAAGATTTGGAAATTTTTAAAAGGACATTTTTTCATCTTTTTCTAAGATTCTTAATGTTGAACACATCAACCAATCTTGCATACTTGTAATTACTTCCTATGTCCTAATTTTAATGAAGTCCTCTCTAACTCGGTTGTAAAATTGGAAAGCTGATGGAAATTAACTTATATGTTTATTTTATTTGAAGAAAGTAAATATTTTTATTTATCTTTATCATAATTAAATTTAAAATAAGCTATTGACAAATACTATATACAAATAATAAATACTATATTACTTCCAGAATGTCGGCCGCGAAACCGGACCACAGAGTGGGGAAGCACCTGGCTCTAGCACTAGCCTGACACCACGCACCTTCGACACTGTACCCTTGTGATGAATTTACTTTAAGATAGTCGACTTACTCAACACTTTTACATGACAGATTAAATGACAATGAATTAAGAAATTACTCAAAGATAGGTAGATAGAAGCTTACTATCTAATGAACGAACAATTAACTACTTAAAACATTTTTTTTTCTTACAATACCTGTACAATAAAATAAGTGCGTTTATTTTGTCATGTAAATAGTCTTAATAATATTAAAAAGAACTCTTTTTGTGTACTGAGTAATAACTGCTTTTGTTTTTTGGTTGAGAATGCAGGATCTATTCCTTCCTCGTGATTTCAGCAATTTGCCATGCATTATGCTGATATTGTTTTAAGGAAAATGTTTTATCAGCAATCACAATAACTTGAACAGCTGGTGCAAGCATTATTTCTCAACATTGTTTATACTGAATTATTCTATGTAACCACAAAATATTATGTCTATGTAATTTTTAATAACATTAAAAGTAAAGGCATACATTTTTTTTTATTTGCCAATTGACAATCCACACCCTGGCTAGGTACTTTGATTTCGGCAAGGACCTTTCCTTTTACCCGACTGTCTCAGAAGGAGTTATGTTTTTCAGAATAAATCAAAGTAGCCACATACATGCACTAAAGCGTCCATGCGCATTGTGTCGTCTGCTGGGATGCGACAAAACAGTGTGACGCTGCTAAGATGTCATATCCTTTCCTTTTTTAATTATGTTCTTATAAAAAGCTGAACAAGCCCAACAAAACATAAGGCTTGCTTACACCGAGATTAACTCGCAAAATGCTAGTCTCCTTTATACTATTTCTGTTGACTGAATTTGATACCTATTGATACCAGTTATTTCGCAATAGTCTCGTCGACCAAAACCATACCCTTTTAGATCTGTTGACCAAACTAGTGAGTATTTTTCCTCTATACCTACCTAGTCCTGTAAACGATTATTTTTGTGGTCTAATCATGGTTAGGGCATAATCCACATTGAATGAATACAGTCTAGGGGTATTGATACCTACTCATCGATTTCATGTATGATAAATTCCATTAAAACAGTGATAAACTGAAAAACTATATTTTTATTATATCATAAAAGAAATTTTACTAATTATGCAACTAGTTATCTTTTTCATTGCACGCAATAGGTCGAAGGCAGGTGGGGCAGCTACCAGTTGCAACTCCAAATGCAGGTGGACGTCCGCCGCCGCACGCCACCAACCACTGCGATTACGAAAAAAGATTTTTATTATGTACCTACTAACCTGTACATTTTAGATTTTCTAACATAAAAGGATAATATTTTTTGTTGCAAATATACCTACTGACTGAAAGAGATCTTGTACAAGTATAAATCTGCCTTTGCTTATGAGCTTATTACACCTTGCTGAATTCAGTGACTGAATTTATAAATGTAGTTAGGAAGCTAATTAGCCTTTGATAACACTGTTCTAAATTCAGTACTGAATCAGACAATGAGTGACCTAATACAATTACACCTTCTTGAATCAGTTTCTAATGGGTGTTATTTAAATGGTTAGCAGAGTATTCGTATTTTTGTAAGCAGAAAAATATAATCTGTAAGCAGAAATAGCTAATGAGGATCAGTACAGTTAAAGCAAATCCATTAGAAATATTATCCACGTTATTCTTTATGATATAAGAATGATATCTCTTTTTAAATTATCCAAATCGGACCATTACTTACGAAGATATTAAATAATAAACATACTCAATGATCGCGAGAGCGTGTACGTCACTGTGAGGGAACCAAGTACGGCCGGCCGGCCGGCACTCAATGATCGCGGGAGAGTGATGACGTCACAATGAGGGCGACGCTACCGCGGCGGCTACTCGGTGAACTTCGCTAGGAATTCGGTCATAACTTTGTCAATTTTGGTCGTAGAACAAAAATTTTTGTACTGTATGTTAAGGATTTCTTAGCTCTATAAATCTGCATTCTCAACTAAAAACGTTACGGATCCTCATTGGTCAGCAACTCATGGCCAGCAAACATTACAAAACCTATCAGCAATTTATGTCATTCTGGATGGCTGTAATTATTTTTGAGCTGCAATGAGCTGCTACTGTTTAATAAAATTTTGGTAAGCACTCAGAGGGGAAGCCAAAAAATATTTTTTGAGCTTCATATAAAAGTAGCAAAAATAATCTCAGCAATCTTGTCATGCGCAAAATGGGCGCATTTCTTACATAGATTAGGAAGGACTTTGGATTATGCAACATTTATGATTAATGATTAAGATATTATTACGTTTACAAGTAGTGGTGGGGTTGTAGGGGTGGGGTGTAGGAGTGGGGGGTATGAGGGTGTGGGAGGGTCGAGCCACACGCTCCCAAGCGCTCCCACAGGCTCCCCCACGCTCCCACACGCTCACACACGCTCTCACACGCCCCAGCACGCACCCACACGCCCCAGCAAGCTCCCACACGCTCCCACACACCCCAGCACGCTCCCACACGCCCCCACACGCTCCCAAGCGCTCCCACAGGCTCCCACATCCTCCCACACCCTCCCACACGCTCTCACACGCCCCAGCACGCTCCCATAAGCTCCCACACGCTCCCACACACTTCCACACGCTCCCACACGCTCTCACAGGTCCCAGCACGCTCCCACACGCCCCAGCAAGCTCCCACAACCTCCCACACCCTCCCAAACCCCCCCAAATCCTGCCACACACTCCCACATCCTCCCACACACATCCACACCCTCCCACACCCTCATACCGCGTGTGGGAGCGTGTGGTGGCATGTGGGAGCGTGCTGGGGCGTGTGGGAGCTTATGGGAGCACTTGGGAGCGTGTGGGGGCGTGTGGGAGTGTGCTGGGTTGTGTGGGAGCGTTTGGGAGCGTGCTGGGGCGTGTGGGAGAGTGCTGGGGCTTGTGAGAGCGTGTGTGAGCGTGTGGGAGTGTGTGGGAGCGTGTGGGAGCTTATGGGAGCGTGTGGGGGCGTGTAGGAGCGTGCTGGGGTGTGTCGGAGCGTTTGGGAGCGTGCTGGGGCGTGTGAGCGTGTGGGAGCGTGTGTGAGCGTGTGGAAGCGTGTGGGAGAGTGTGGGAGCTTATGGGAGCGTGTGGGAGCACTTGGGAGCGTGCTGGGGTGTGTGGGAGCGTGTGGGAGCGTGCTGGGGCGTGTGGGAGCGTGCTGGGGCGTGTGAGAGCGTGTGGGAGCGTGTAGGA
Organism: Ethmia dodecea; assembly: GCA_963855545.1. Lineage (NCBI taxonomy): Eukaryota > Metazoa > Arthropoda > Insecta > Lepidoptera > Depressariidae > Ethmia > Ethmia dodecea. The sequence continues at coordinate 8,291,697 of OY979449.1, forward strand.
GCCTGTGGGAGCTTATGGGAGCGTGTGGGGGCGTATGGGAGCGTGCTGGGGTGTGTGGGAGCGTTTGGGAGCGTGTGGGAGCGTGCTGGGGCGTGTGAGAGCGTGTGGGAGCGTGTGGAAGCGTGTGGAAGCGTGTGGGAGAGTGTGGGAGCGTGGTAGTGGGAGCGTGTGGGAGCTTGGGAGCGGGAGTGGGAGTGGTATAATTTTTACGACATGTTTTCTCTGCTGTTCAATCATGAAGTCTTGCTGACCAAGTAGTTATTTTGCGGACCAACTAACTATTTTGCGGACTGAATGTTTATTATGCAAACCCATGTTATTGTAAGCTGCCTATTTCTGATATAATTTTTAACCATTATCAAAATTATTTGCCAAACAAGGATTGCTGCCTGATTTTTTTATTTGCGAACAAAATCTTTGTATGCCGACCAAATGATTTAAATGCTGTTTTATTGTGGCTAACCAAATTTTTTTATTGCTGCCCATTTAATTACCTCTCGTTTCTAATTAGGCTTCTCAATGCAGCAATCATACATGTTTCTGAATTCAGGATCCTAAGTGACTTAATGCGATTGCACCTTCCAGAATTCAGTAAATCAATCATTGAGTCTGAATTTAGGAAGGCGTAATAATAATAGTAATGTACTACTTTGTTACAGTCCTTACATATTTTTGCAAATAAAGTTTACACAAAAAAATACCTGGAATAGGCAATTCCTGTGAAAATAAACTCCACAACTAGGGCTTTGACATAGTGGCTGTGGCAGACCAGGTTCATCAGGCAACTCTTCACACAAACAAATGCTACACACTGTGACTTCCACGGGTCTATCTGGCAACACTGTATTGATATCTATTAATTTAACGTCTGGCACAGGAAAATCTGTTATATCTGAAAATAAAAAGTAAATAACTGCTTTAGGGATAATGTTAGTGGAGTAGGAAAGAGGGATATACCTGCACATCCGTTTTATTCCTGCTAGCTAAAAGCAAGCATTATCTAAAAAAAATTACTTGACCATAGGTATTATAGTAATAGCCTTTATTTAACAATTCTTACATTTGACTTAATTTAATACAATGTTTTGTTTATTTATTTTACACCTTTTCTTCCAGAAGAATTTTATTCCAGATGTGCTGCAGCAAAAGCCTCCCTAAGAGAGAGAGAAAGAGAGAAATCCCATAAGAATTAAAAAGCGAAATTACCTACTCCTAACATCAGTGCTTTTTCTTTTGTAACTTACCAAATATGGTCATAATGTTTTCAACTATATCTTTATCATGATCCCAGTTAAGTAGTCCCACCTGCAGCTTATCTTGCCAATGCTCTGAGTGGCCCACAAGGTGGATATTGGTGGCAAGGCCTTCAGCAGTCACTTCAACATGCAGCCAAGTTCTATAATCTGTGAAAATATTGAATGAAAACTGTTATGTACATATTAAAATTATGTATTTATATTACTAGTCCTACTAGTAGCACAGAATATACAATAGTAGGTACAGTCAAGAGCACGCTAAGCTTGACTCTTTGGACTTTGAACTGGCCCTGTATTCTATGGCGCGCAGTATAAATTAGAGCTCAGCTTAAACTGGTAGTGTAAAGCTTGACTTGCTCTTGACTGTACTAACATACAGAAGGACTCAAGTACAGCTGTCCTTTGAGTTTTATTTTAGTAAGACAAAAACTAATAAAACAGCAATATACATTTGTGCATTCCTGTCAATGCTTTGCAGTCTGTCACTGATGAGCGCCGGTTATGACTAGCCTGTTGAGTAAACTGCGGAGTCTGACAGGCATGCTTGCGGTGACAATTCTCTTTCCATTATAAGTACATTCAATATGTAAAAATTGATACTAATATGAAAAAAAAACTGTTTACACACTGATTTTAATCCCACAACATTACATAATTTGTAGCCAGTCAAGCTGTAGTGGTACATTAGTACTATTCTTTATTCTGTGCCATGGGTGATCATGGACAATCCTATTATGTCTTGATCTTGCCGTTTAATGGGATTTTCACTGATAGAAAGAGCTATAAATGAGAACGTTTTTTGTATTTTATTTATACCAATAGGCTTGTCGATGCACGTCAAACAAGCCAGAGTTAACATACATACACACATAGGCTAGTCAACAAGTTCAAAAACATGTTAATTCTGATAAAGCTCCAAAGATATTTATTAGCACATAAAAAATTGCAATTGTTATTAACAAAATAAAGATATCTATTAACAGCTTTATTTATATAAAGCCTTACATCAGATTTTAAATAACATGCAATGCATCTTAATCTACAGTACATACAACGCGTAACAGAAAAAGCGCAATTCCTCATACACCCCAATTAGTATATTAATATAAAAAAAATATGATGCAATCGAACTTTAGTTGTGTCTAACCAATTTTCTTAAATATTGATTAATAATAGCACAATTGTCATAGAAAGCACTAAGTTCAGCTACGATAATTCATGTTTTTGAAAAATTTAACACATATTAAAAATAGCTAAAATCGAATAAGTAGTTGATACTGAACAAAATAATTTCAAGAATTGCGCTTATTCTTTTACATGTATAGTAACAGTTATTTAACTATAAATATTTTGAGAACTTGTTTTCTAGCTATCGCTCATCTTTTTAGGAGTGAGGGTGGGTCGCTAGTAAAAAGTGTTTGATAATAATGAATGATATTGCTTACCAAGAAGTATTCTCCTATAGTCTTCTTTAAATGATGGATTAATTGGCTCCATGATTGTGCAATATCTACCAATACTTTCCAGCCCATTAAAGTAATCTTTCAGATTGTTTACATGATTCTTAACAGTGTTCACAACTTCTTCTATGGAATTAAATTCTCGTTCTTGTAAGGGTGTATATGGCAGATCCAAGGATGTAATGACCAGTTTCTTAGAATCTTTATAAGTCAAGAATATTGTATGGTTTCTCAAACCTTCGTCATCTGTTATTACACATTTTATATATCTTAAAGATTTACCAAAGTACACCGGTATAACCCTAGAAATCGTTTTTATTTCTTCCAATAATTCTGGATCAATTAAATCTGAAGATAGAGAATCTAATGTTTGAATATTTCGATGAAATAGAGCATTTAAACACTCAACAAGCGAGCTAAAGTTGTGAATTTTATCATTCTGTAAGATATCTGCCATAATTTTCTCTGCTTTATACATAATCAAGAAACTAAGAAAAACCACATATCTTTGAGCAAAATTATTTAGATAGGTATTTACATATTATTTAGACATGCAGATATGTACTAGATAAATAGGTATGTAGTAAAGATATTTTTTTTTTTTTTTTTTTTTGGCGTTTGCACATTTTGTGCTTTATGCCAGTGTCGAGTAAAAACGGGGAAACGAAATAAATTAAAAAAAAAGGAGAATTTGGAATTTGGATTGGAAAAAGGATCGGTTGAGTAATAAGATAATATAACTTACATAAAATATCATATAGATACAAACAAATAATATAATAATGTGCTTGCTATAATAAATAAATTTATTATATTTTGATATTATTAAACAAAATAAAACGAGCTATAATTTTATAAATACACATATCTAAATTATATAGCAGACAGGATACGGATGAGGGTAAAGGAACTTCAAGGAGTATGAGTTCTGTATAAAAGGAAGAATGATCGTATAGGGGACAGGAAAACAAAATGTGATTCAAATTTCCCACGTCAGTACCACAAGCACAGGCAGGACTGTCCAGTATATTCAGCTTAGCAAGGTGGACTGGAGTGCAAGTATGTCCCAAACGCATACGGATTAAAATTGAGGTGACAATCTTACAAAATTTTACCCTATGGAACCAAGGTTTTACCGGAATAGTTGGTTGAATATTCCGATAAAATTTCCCCTTCGAAGTACTTCCCTCCCACAATCTATTCCAGGACTCCTGTAAATAAATTTTGGGTAAGGTAGCCAGATCATGCCAATAGTTCTTATACGGAAAAATGTCACCACATCTCACTGCGTCCTTTGCCAGAAGGTCAGCTCTTTCATTACCCGAAATGCCACAGTGGGCTGGTACCCAAACAAAGTTTATTGAAAAGCCCCTTAACGAACATTTGCGAAGTAACTGGCGAATATGAAAAATTATTGGTTGGTTTTGACAATAAAAAGGAAACTTTGCCAATGACTGTAAAGAACTCTTTGAGTCCGTTATAATTAATGATCTTTGTAAGCCCATTAACAAAATATATTCTACAGCTTTATATAATCCGTAACACTCCCCGGTAAAAACCGAAGACTCTGGAGGAAGTTTAATTTTTTGAACAATATTATATTGGAGGTGCACCACTCCAACACCCACGCAACTAGAACCCTGCTTAGAGGCGTCGGTAAATAAGTAGTGCCATCCCTGCCAATCTTTGTCTATGATATAGTTGAAGTTATGGTTTTGACATATGTCATCTTTAAAAATACCAAGGTTAAATTGAATGTTGGGGGACAAAATTAATTCATTATAATTGCAATGGAAAATAGGCAATAGTTCGGATTGATGAGCTGGAGCTTCAATAGCTTTCCATTTTGAGAAGCTCTCAACTAGACAAGGGACAGTTTTTCTAGACCAGTAACCAGGCAAGGTAACTTCTTCAGAGAGGCGCGCTATTCTATTCGATAAAGGGTGATTTAGGAACTGCTGGCATCGAAATAAAAATCTATCTGACAAATATTGGCGTCTTAAACGGAGTGGAGGGTCTCCACATTCCACTTGTAAGCAGTTAATAGGACTTGACTTCATTGCACCTGAAATGACTCTCAGAGCCTTCGACTGCACTCCATCCAATTTCCCGAACCCAGCAACACTACCAGGCTCCAACAAAAAGGTTCCGTAGTCAAGAACACTTCGTATCAGGGCATTGTAAAGCAACTTCATTGAAAATGGATGGGCACCCCACCAAACCCCCGAGAGACATCTCAAAATGTTTATATTCCGTTCACATTTAGCTGCTATATATTCACAGTGAGGGAGTCCTGTAAGATGAGAATCTAAAATTACACCCAAAAACTTGACTTGATTTTGAACAGGTATTGGTTTGTTATCGTACTGTACATTAATTACTGGTGGTTTACGCATTCTAGTAAATAATACAACATTACTTTTACTTACAGATAAATCCAAACCATTTCTAAATAACCATGACTTTAATAACGAAAGGGATGAAGATAAATTATCACAAATACTGTTGACAGAATGCCCACAGCAGTATAATACTAAATCATCAGCATACTGAAGCACCTGCACCGTTTCATTGAGAGAAGATTCTAAGTCATGAGTGTATATGTTATAGAGAAGTGGACTTATAACAGATCCCTGAGGAAGACCCCTCCATACCAGTCTGGTTATCCTAGTGTCATTGATAAGAAGACTAATAGACCTTTCAGATAACATATTTATAATAAAGTTAGAAAGCATAGTGGGAACTTTCAATGCATGAAGTTTCTGTTTCAGTACTGACAGTAAGACACTGTCATATGCTGAACTAATGTCCAAAAAAGCTGCAATTACCGATTCATTTCCAGAAAAGGCCAAACGCACATCAGTAACAAATACACTTAAGCTATCCAGAGTACCCCTTCCCTTTCTGAAGCCAAATTGGGAGGGAGTCATTAGTTTTCTACTTTCTATAAACCATTCTAAACGGATTTTAATAAGATGTTCTGCAATCTTGGCAAGAACAGATGAAAGAGCAATAGGGCGATAAGAAGAAGCTTCACAAGAAGGTTTATTCGGTTTTAATATTGGGATTATATTCTGAAATTTCCAAGAATAAGGTATATTACCAGAAGTCATGACAGTATTAATAAGATCAAGATATTTTTTTAGAACTGAATCACTCAAATTTGCTATGAAAGAATAAGGAATGCCATCGTCACCTGGAGCAGAATCCTTAACATGGGTCAGAACTCCCTTTAATTCTTGCAAAGAAAAAGGTGAATTAAGTCCTGTGGGACCATCATCCAAAGAGATGCACAATGGTGAAACAGAACTATATTCAGGAACAGAAGGGGGAGCAAGACGGTCCATAAATTGGTTAGCCAATTCTAGTGGAATTTTAGTGGACGAGGAGTCGTTAAAAGCAGATCTAAATCGCCTTATATTCCGCCAAACAACAGATGGGCTCACATCAGGGCAAATTGAGGCACAAAATTTTTGCCAGCCATCAAATTTCTTTTTTTTAAGAAGTTTCCTTGTATCGCGGGAAATTTGCAGGAATATTTCAAAATTTTCAGCAGTCATCACAATGGTGTAATTCCTTTCTGCCTCCTTTCTGCTTTTGATAGCCTGTGTGCATTCAGCATCCCACCATGGTGGAGAAGGTATTTTGCCAGAAGCTCCGTTTTTGATGGGGAATGTTTCATCTGCAGCATCTATTAGAATCTTTGTCAAAGCATCAGAACACTGTGTCTCATGCCCTTGACAAATATCAGGTATGGCATGCATTTTATGTTCCACACACTGTCTATAAGAATCCCAGTCTGCATTTGAAAGTCTATATTTAAGGCGGGGGGCAGAAATGATACTTCTTGCTTTATTATAGGGAAATGAAATTATCAAAGGGAAATGATCACTACCGTGAGAGGAGGATAAGGGCGACCATGACAAAGATGATGCCAGATCGGGTGTGCAGATGGATAAGTCTGGGGAACTTATACCTTCATCAGGATTTGTGTGACGAGTGGGAAGGCAAGTGTTTAAAATACACAAATTATTTGAATCTAAGATTTCTAAAAGGCGTTCTCCATAATAATTTGTACTGGAGCTACCCCAGGATTGGTGCTGAGAGTTGAAGTCTCCCATCACCAGAAATGGTTTAGGTAATACAGAAAAAATTTGATTTATTTCAGAAAAAATATTTACAGAAGGACGAGAAAAATATACAGATACTATACACAGATTATTTACAACAGCAGCAACGACAGACATGTCATCGCCATGGGGGGGAACAGACAGAGATTTAAAAGAGAGGCTATTTTTAATGAGTATGGCGACACCACCATACCCATCAGCTCTGTCATCTCTTAAACAGGCATAGCCAGGGATTCTAAAGGAGAATCCTGGTTTTAGCCATGTTTCCGACAGGGCAAATGCAAAAGGTTCAAATTTATTTAATAAATGTATCAATTCACTTTTCTTGTTGACTATGCTTCTGCAGTTCCATTGCATGATCTTTGCTAGATCCATTATTGTAAAATAATTGAATAAAAGTTTCAAAAAGTGAAGCAACGTTGGACGGTAATTGGTTTGTTTCAGAAAGGGATTTAAATAAAGCTATTATAACTTCTAATATTTGGTCATTATTATTCCTTGTATCATTATTTTGTAAGGCACATCCATTAGAAGGAGATGGACCATCATAATCTTTTATGAGAGACTGATGAGCCTCCACATCATAACCTTTCGTGAATTTTGGGGGTGTTCGTGGCTTTAAAAAGACAGTTTTTTTATAGGATTTGGTGTTTGGTGGAGAAGAAAGTGTTAATAAATTTGGTGGCGATCTTACATGGTTAAATGTGTTTGTAGGAGAGGAAATTAACACATCTGCATATGATTTGGATGGAGCGGGGTGTAGTTTTAAGGCTTCAATGTAGGAAACACAATTTTGGGCCATATAAGCTTTAATTCTTGTCTGCCTTTCAAATTCTTGGCAAGTTCTCCTGGTAGCAAAATGAGAGCCACCACATAGGAAACAGGATGCACTGTCTTCCTCAATATCACAAGTGTCAGCAGAATGACTCTGCCCGCACTTGTAGCAACGAGGAGCAGACCTACACTGTGTTTTAGTGTGACCGAATCTACAGCAATTAAAACACTGAATCGTTGGGAAAGTGTACAATTCGACAGGAAGAGAATTATAGCATAAAAAGACTCGCTTAAGTAGCACTTGTCCATCAAAAGTTAGAACGACTGTTTGTGATGGTTTCCAAATAGGAGTTGTACCATGTACTTTATAGTTCAACCTCCTCGCTTTTATCACTTTTCCACATCCTATGGGACCAGAGATGTTCTCAATTAAATCCTCCATGGACCATTCAGTAGGCACACCACGGACTAGACCCATCCGTGTTATGCTGAATGTAGGGATGAAAGCCTTGAAACTTTGCTTTTTCAAACAAGGATCATTAATAAAAGAATTCGCATCTAAATGATTGTTGAAAGACAGTGTTAGACGGTTCCTTCCTATACGCTTCAAACTACCATTAATAATGTTTTTAAAGGAGCTTTTCTTTAAGAAATGGCCAAAAGCAACTGGGTGAAGTGTGGTAGCATTATCAACAGATTCTCTCTGAATGTGCACAATGAATGGGGAAATATCAGTTGATTCATACAGAGTCCTGCCTACATGAGATGACTGGTTGGAATTTGGATCATTGTTAATAGTACTGGGAATTGTTGGTTGAGAAATTTCATTAAAAATCGGAATAGGAGATCTTTCCCTATGAAAGTTACGACTTTCACTATCACAGTGGCAGTCAGACAATTTAAGTTTTCCTGAATCCTGAGTATGGTTTTTCCTTCTTTTATTACAATGTTTGCATAACTTCCGGGGAGCCCGAATTCTCTTTCTATCTGCTCTTATAGAGCCATCGGTATCCATACTGGAGTCATTGGTAGAAAAAATTGTAACATTTTCACCGACCGGGGGGACTGTGCCCCCCGGGTCGGGCGGCTCGTCCATGAACAAACAAAACAAAAATTTGTAACTTACCGAATAAGCGAAAATATATGTACAAAAACAAATAATAAAAACAAATCTACGAATATATACACAAATTTACACAACTGATCTATGTTTATCCAATATTAAATAAAATAAATTTCCAAAACACGAAAAAACACTCCCGCCAAACTCAACGTTTCCCGCGCTTTTTTTTCCAAAGATATTTAATAGTTCCTAGTATAGTAAGTAGGTATGTATGTACGTAAGTCCAATCCAAAATCCACAAAATCCAACCAAACCAACTGAAACAACCAACTCCAGAAACATTAGTTATAAAGAAAACTTTTCAAAACAAAACTTTTTTATTAAATTTATCCCATAAAAAAGGCAAAGGGATCTAGGCCTATACAGCCTCGTCTGTTTCAAGTTTCCTCTGATCCAAATGTGGTAATCTTAGATTTAAGCTCTGCTTCAGAGACCAAACACAAAAATTTAGTGTCTTTAACACTTTCTACATCCTTCCCTTGCTTAACAACGGTAAAATGATAGCACTTTTACTGAAGACTTCGTTGTTACTTCTTGAGGCAATCCAATAATGTCCATCCCTCGTATTTTATCGGATGAGGATCAGTACAGTTATAGCAAATCCATTAGAAATATTATCCACGTTATTCTTTATGATATAAGAATGATATCTCTTTTTGAATTATCCAAATCGGACCATTACTTACGAAGATATTAAATAATAAACATACTCAATGATCGCGAGAGCGTGTACGTCACTGTGAGGGAACCAAGTACGGCCGGCCGGCCGGCACTCAATGATCGCGGGAGAGTGATGACGTCACAATGAGGGCGACGCTACCGCGGCGGCTACTCGGTGAACTTCGCTAGGAATTCGGTCATAACTTTGTCAATTTTTGTCGTAGAACAAAAATTTTTGTACTGTATGTTAAGGATTTCTTAGCTCTATAAATCTGCATTCTCAACTAAAAACGTTACGGATCCTCATTGCCATTCACTGCATACTTTCACCTTCGAGTATTAACAGAACTTGATATTTATGTACCTTTTGCTGGTGAGGCAAATGGGTGCTTGGGTAAAATTGTTTAGATACTTTGAGTATTATAGGCCATTTACTAAGACAATCCACTAAGACTGCATACAAAAAAAACTTGAGGACAATCCATTGTCCTCAAAAACACTAGTTGAATATAACAGTTAATTATGAGCGTTGACCGAACTTTTTTGGCAGAGGGGAACGCCTACCTGTCAGTGGCGTCTCCGGTTGGTTTAATGGGCCATTTACACGAGGGCAATCCACTAAGACTGCATACAAAAAAAACTTGAGGACAATGGATTGTCCTCAGTGTGTTTTTGAGTTCACGGAATGCTCGGATTGGTTGTTTCTGTGTGAATGTGTTTGTGTGCATCTAGTTCAAGCTAGTGTTTAATTATTTTGTCAAAAAATGGGTTTGTATTAACATTATTTGTGTGCGTTTCCTCGTCAGACTTTCACGCACACTTGCCGCATAATATACTTACTATCACTAATATGAAACCCAAAATGTACAGCAAAATGAAAATTATACAGAAAGCATGAGGGTTTTTGGCGGGAATCCGAAGAGGGACGTTCTGTTTTTTGTATTTTTTTTTATTTTGCTGTGTGTTTTGGGTTTTGGCTCATAATAATGATAGTGTATTATGTGGCAAATGTTCGTGCTAGTGTACAGTGAATAGGGAAATCAGCGATAAAATGCGTAGGACGGACGTTTACGAGTTACCTCAAGAAGCCGCTTAAATTTTCGGTAAAAGTGCATTACCGTTTTACTCCAATCCTATTCCGATTGCTAAGTGACATTTCAATTGGTTTTCATAAACCTTGATTGTATTTTTGTGCATAGACTCTGAAGCAGAGCTAAAAATCTTGAATTTCGTATCTTGTTTAGTGCTGATGCCTAAAATGCCAATGCCTTATAAAAAGAAAAGAAAAAAAAAATGCATGACGTCCCTGCATGATGGGCAATCCAGTAAGACAATCCACTAAGCCCATACAAAAAAAAACTTGAGGACAATCCATTGCAGTGGACTCTCCATTTACACGAAGCCAATATTGGATTGTCTTAGTGGATTGTCTCAGTGGAATGGCCTCGTATAAATGGCCCATTATATAAACGGCAATTTACACGAGGCCATTCCATTGAGCCATTCCACAAAACCAATCCAGTACTTAATGGCTTCGTGGATTGTCCTCAAGTTTTTTTTTGTATGCAGTTTGGATTGGCTTAGTGGATTGGCTTAGTGGATTGGCTTAGTGGATTGTCTTAGTGGAATGGCCTCGTGTAAATGGCCCATTAAGGGTGCAAGTGCTACTAAGATGTACTAAGAAAGCAGGCAGACCTATTAAGAGGCACCTCGAATAGTATTGTGTCCCTTTCTAATAGTGCAACTACAATTTTCTTTGAAACATGGAACGATTTGGCATTTTACATTGATTGTTGAAAGATTGTTTAAGTTAATTTATGTTAGTATAAAGAATTTTTAAAATATTATTTTCTAGTAGCATTCCCTAGTTTCACCCGCGTAGTTCACGTTCTCGTAATAAAATATAGCTTAAGTGTTATTTTGATGTAAAAGCTTTACAATATGCAAGGTCAACCGGGGCTATTGCGGCACAATACTTTTAACGACGTATTTATTTGACTATAACAAACATATTATATATCCTTATAAGCTACAACTTATGATACGTTAGGAAATTTTATTTAATTTCATATTTTAATGCCATATTTTGACGGGCCTGTTGGCTCAGTTGGTAGTGACCCTGCCTTCTGAGTCGGAGGTCGCGGGTTCGATTCCCGCTCGGGGCCAACATTTGTGTGCATGAACATGTTTGTTGGCTTCGTGTCTGGGTGTTTAATATTTATTTAAGTATGTTTATCAGTTGTTTAGTACCCATAGTACAGGTTCTGCCTAGTTTGGGACTAAATAGCCGTGTGTCAATTGTGACCCACAATAAAAAAAAATGCTGATTATGAAGTACGTTAGAACGGTTAGAAAGGTAAAGTGAATATAATGACATTTTGAATAATTTGTACGTGTAAATAACGTTTCTATGAAATCTGGTATTTTTTGACGAAATAGCTCCAGGTGGGGCGAATGCGTCTTTTACTGGTATTTTGTAAATGGAAGAGCTAATAACAATTATTATCACTATAATTTATAAAATTTTTAGTGTTATAGTTCATCATTAATATCTTGTACGCCAAATTCAGGGCTTAGTTTAGGGTCATTCGTTAAACAAAAATATTCGGGGCTATGGCGTCTAATTTTCCTCGTTTCTTGTAGACGCATTAGCCCCATCCTAGATTCCAGGGGTATCAAACAATTTCTTCTAATATGTTCGGGTATTTAAAAGTTTTTACTCTTTACAGTTCTTATGTTATATTTTCATCTTTTTTAAAGTTCATTATTTAAGCAGTCGGGTTTTTAAAAGTATTTTAAATTTTAAATACAAGAGTTTTTATGTGATATTTATATATTTATTTAAATATGTTTATCAGTTGTTTAGTACCCATAGTACAGGCTCTGCCTAGTTTGGGACTGAATAACCGTGTGTGAATTGTGTCCCACAATTTATTATTATTATTATTTAGATATATGTGAAGAGTAATGATAGCCTTACGGTTAAAGAGCCTCGGGTTCAAATCCTGGCATGTACCAATGAGTTTTTCAAAACTCACATATTCATCACTAGCTCGACGGTGAAGGAAAACATCGTGATGAAACTGATGAAACCCGCAGGTTTCAGAATTGATTCTGAGGTATGTGTAACAGACCTGTTCCGGCAATGGGCTTACCACCTATCACGTTTAGGGGTCGAATATTCTGGTAAAAAGTGTTTTTTCCAGAAATGGAATACCTCTGCCTATCCCCTCGAGGCTAAATGGCGTGAGATTTTTTATTTTTTACGTCTTATATTATTACTTTACCACGCAACACTTGCTTTGGTGTCAAGTTGTACTTAACAAAATACATACTATCATTAAAAGCATTTCAAAAATAATATTAGTATTTAGTATACTATCGGTTTAGGTTTATAGGTTTAGAACACCTGACAATGGGGCTATTGCGTTACAATAGACGCAATAACCCCAAAAGGACAGACGCAATAGCCCTAAAGCAAAAAAATATCCAAAAAATTTAAAATTGCATATTGACTGAAAATCTTATAGTTAGGTAGGCGAATAGGGGAATTTTCGGTAATACTCGAGCGTGGCAGTTTAAGATATGAGAGATACCTTAGACCTAATAGAACAACCTTGTCAAGTATTTAGCTCTATAAGTAGTGACGCGCGCCTAGGATAGACGATCAGATTAGTAAAAAAAATCGATAGTCTGAAATACTCAAGCGCGTCAGATTAAGATATTGGGGGTTGATTTTAGTGTTTTAAGACTAAATTTAACTAATCTGACGATAAGTCCTTGACGCCGGCAAGTTATAGGGTCGCGAACTTGTAAAAAAAAACGTTAATCCGGCATTCTTGAGCGCGATTTTTTTATTTTTTATTGTGAAGAATATAATCTAAAACTTACTAAAAATACAAAATCTGCCGGTTTTCGCATGACCGGAAGTGTGGAGGAGCTATTTCGTCTTCCGAAAAACGCGTTGCGGCATATAAGTCGCGAATGATACATTTTACACAAAAAAAGTTTAAATAAACAAAAAAGGTAATTTTATTTTACACAAAAAATGTCTCTTTACATTTTTGTCCAAAGTTAAAACTTTTTGACTTGAAGCATCATAAAAACTCAAACTCCCGGTTTTTTGAGTATATCTCGAAAACTGAGGTTTTTAAAATAAATTGATATGAAATAACGATGATTAAATTATTGAACTTGTATTATATCTCAAAATTTTTTTTTTCTAAAGCTTCTCGACAATTTTCGTGGACTCGGAAAAAGTTAAGCGTATCTGTATACAAAAGTTTTATTAACTTGTACAGTTCCATGTATGTATATTATTCAATAGCCTGTTGATCCTCAAATTGTTTTTTGGACGTACCGTAACTCGTAAGCAAAACGAAGTGAAGAATTGAAGCAAAAAAGAGGAATTTGCCATAAACATGTAATACAGACTGAGCGCTTCGCGGAAATATGCCGTCCCACCAGTATTTTTCCTTTATTTCGCAACATTGATGGTGGGGAAAAAAGCGGTACAAGGGAATTTTCGGTACACCTTAATATACTTATATATAATTCCCCGTTTTATCAAGGAGAAAGAAAGGAAAAAAATAAACCAAAAAACCTTTTTCGGTCAGATTAAGAGAACCCACCAACATTTTTGTCAGATTAAGAAAATATGCTTTCAGGATACCGAGATAAACCTCCCCTATGAAAATCTGACTCGCTCGAGTATTGCAAAAGAACTATTTTTTTTTGCATTTTCAAACAAAATCGTCAGTTTTTTTAAAGGGAGCTTCCTTGGGGCCTACTTAACACCCCTTCCGAAAATGTGACGCGCTCGAGCATTTTTTTTTTTGCATTTTTGACTACTTTTTACCTATGCCTACCCCCACCACGCAAACCGGCAGATTAGTATACCGTTGTTATCAGAGGCACTTGGGGCATACGTAGTACGAATATGAATATGAAAAGTTTAAATACAATGACGAAATCATAGAGCAGGTGAATGAAATAAGGTTTTTAGGTATAATTATCGACAAGCACTTAATCTGGAAGCCTCACATTAGAATGCTAAATAACAAACTTAGTAGATACGTATATGTGTTAAAAAATTTAACAAGAATCACATCACAAAAAACTGCACTATCAGCATACCACGCATATGTTTCCTCCAATCTGCGGTATGGGCTGTTGCACTGGGGTAATGCTGCTACAGCGCATATATTGCCATTGTTTCGGACACAAAAGAAATGTGTTAGAGCAATGTGTAATATTAATCAGAGAGTGAGTTGTGTACCATATTTTAAAAAATTTAAAAATTTTGACTCTTCCTTCGCTCTATATTTATGAAGCATGCTCATATGTAAAACATAATTTGGACCATTTTAATCAAATAGAGACTAGACATCTTAGAAATACCAGAAACAAAATAGAGGTACGACCTAGACACTTTCCAAAATTACAATTTTATAGAAATACAGTATTTGTCTTGGCTCCAAAATTATATAATAAACTAGTGGCCCGGGCAGACGTCGTTCTGCCACCGTATAAACCATCCCTGGACCCACTCTAACCCACACAAAAAGTTTTATCAAAATCTGTCCAGCCGTTCTGGAGTTTTAATCAGACTAACGAACATCAATTCATTTTTATTTATATAGATTACCAGACGCTTTGAAAGAACTAAACTGTGGACTCTTTAAGACTAAATTGTATAAGTTATTGATGTATAAATGTTATTACAATATTGATGAATTTTTAAATGATAACTTGAATAATGTATGTGATGTTTAATTGAATTAATTTTAAAATGATATTGATAACTTAAATAATATAATGTAATATTTAATTGAATATATTGTTGAATGAAAACTTGGACATTTTGTAAAATTTAATTGAATTATTTAAATACATTGATAAATAACAAATTATTGACATTGGAAAAATCACTACATTGTATTAATTATGTTCATTGCATGCTTTGATGTAGCAAGTTACAGTGATACTCGTACTATGATATGTTATGTTAAGAACACCTGTATTAACTATTTACCTGTAACCGCAATAAAGATATTTGATTTGATTTGATTTGATTATGAATATCTGACGCGCTCGAGAATGCCCAAGTAACTGTTTTTTTTTTTACATTTTTCAAAAACCGTACACGCCAAACCCACCGCTAAAATGGTTTTTACCATATTAGCTTTTCTTTTCGAAATTATTTTATCTTTCGATTTTGATAGGTCTCGACGGCGCCGTTGAATTACGCCATTTAGCTACCTCGCCTCCCTAACTATTAAGCTAATTACGTAAAATAATTAAAACAATGGGTGTGCAATCGATGTTTTTAAACCGGTACTTTTATTGTTTTAGTGCAATAAAACAATAAAAGTACCGACGGTTTAAAAATATCGATTTTCTTAAAAGAACTGAGATTTAAAAAGATTCAAATTCACGTGTTGGCACTCAAGAAGAGTCCAAACGATATGTCAAATTTTAAATGACGGATCATTTTAAAAAAAGAGCTTTGTCACAACATCTATTGATGACATTTTGTACTTTTAGTGCAGAAGACACAAAAAAGATGGCGTGAGTAGTTCTAAACTACGCGTTTCGTATGATAATTAGAAAAGACGCCTTAGCCCCGTAGACGATATCACCCCGGTTGACCTTATCAGAAAGGTGAAACAATATTGAAGGGTGTATAATATGTATATCGTGTAACGAAATACCTACAAAAATATTTGATCTAATATATCCATTTTTTTTCTTTCATATAAACTTAGTAATTATATTTTGTATGAATTTTCGCCAACCCTGTGATTGAAGAATAAAAGCGTACCTACGGGCTCTCTACGCGTTTGTGTCGTTGACCGTAGTAGTGGTAGGTAGCGCTGCGCGCGCAGCTGATCTCTCGCGCCACAATAATAAATAATCATTTATTCAGATAAATTTAAAGGTAAAAGCATAAAGTTTTTATTCAATAATAAATTAAATTTATCAAAACATTGTGATTAAACAAGTAACACCTACATAATACTAATCATGTAGTTTCCTCAAACTTTACACTTTGAGATTTGGGTCCTACCTACTATTGGTTTACACACACATTAATACCGCACAATAACTCAAAATATCCACCAGTGCGCAGTGGGTACCAGCAGCCGCAGGTCCCGGTACCACGAGTAGGCGTACAGGCACGCGACCTTGGGGGTTTGAGCGCGGAACGAACCAGCCTCGCGCAGACGCAGACACCTGACAAATTCTCCCGAAGCCGCTGAAGGATAGCATCCGCTGCTCGCGCGCTGCTCATCCAGCGGTCTACCTTCGGCGAAGCGCACGTGACACAAACTCTACTGATATTGCCATCAGCAGCACTGACACAAAGTCATTTCATAAAATTCACCATTTGAATAATCGCGAGACACTGTTATGTCTGTTGCGAGTCATTTTTTTGATTATAACACCTCTTCACTCGTTGATAGCACATGAGTAAAGAACTGTATACTATACTCTTAGGTAAAGAAACGGAACAGAGACAAAGCTTCATACAACCGCGCTGTCGTAGGTACACTACTACAAGCATGCAGTGCTTGTGTGCGTTACTACTAGCGCTGCGTTACGTACGCGCCGCAACTGGATAAAACCGGCTCGGTCAGTAGAAAAGCCAAGGGCCGCGCAACGGTTGCCGTGTTTGTTTTGCGCTCCTGCTTAGTGAGAAATGGTTAGGTATTTTAAATTGTGTATGGTAGAATAAAGTGTAAACTAAAAGGTCAAGAAAGTGTAAATAATTAGAATGCAGCTTGCATGAATGTCTCGAAAATCACATATGTGACAAATTAAAATTGTTTGTTAATAGACCTGAACAACCTATAAATATGGGCAAAGATTCTTTATTTACTCATTACAAAGAACTCGACGTAAACATTGTAAATATTGGTACCTAATTATATTCTGAAACGAGTGTAAGATTGTAAATTTAATATTATGCCATGTGGAAGCGTCCTTAATGATTATTTGAAAAACTTTATATAAATTAGATTTAGAATTCATCATTAGATTAAAAGATTTAATAAATTATTAAAAATAAAAAGTTATAAAAAAATATTTAGAGTAGGTAGGTACTACATAGTATAAAACAAAGTCGCTTTCTCTGTCCCTATATCCCTATGTCCCTTTGTATGCTTAAATCTTTAAAACTACGCAATGGATTTTGATGCGGTTTTTTTAAATAGATAGAGTGAGTTAGCATTGCACCCGTGCGAAGCCGGGGTGGGTCGCTAGTTTGTAAACAATCTGATGTACAAATGAAAGTCTAATAAACGTTTTGTTTATTTTATTCTCCTTTGCCAACTCTACTAAAATAGCTAAGAATTTTGCACGCTCCTTAGAAGCTTTGTCTCTGTTCCGTTTCTTTACTCATGTGTTGATAGATAGGAAGCAAGCAACTAAGTTCATTGATTTGAAAATGAAAGAATTTGCCGATTTTCTAAAATTTTGTTGAAGTGTTCAGTTGAAAATTAAACCTATGAAAATAAAAGACGTAAAAAGAATATTAAGCGATACAAGGATAATGAATCAATTAATTATATAATTTACTTTTGTCAATTGTGAAATAATAATAACGTGAAATAAGATAAAAGACTTAGAATTAGGAATATTTTTTTAAACATACGGAACCACTCAACAAATAGAGGGTGGAGCTAGTCTCCTTAGTAACGTCGCCGCCGGCCCTTTGACCTTTGCGCAGTGTCCTTATTGGCCAAAAACGAAGGCGCGGGCGTTCCTAGTGATCAATGGATTTTTCATTGATCTACGACCGCAATCCACGTGGACTAACAAAATTCTATCAGATTAATAATGTCAGATATTTACGTAGGTAAATTAGTAGGTTTTCTTGAAAACCATGGGAAAAAAATTAAAATAATGATGGAGTATTGTCGGGCCTGTTGGCTCAGTTGGTAGTGACCATAAGAACCATTAGAACCGGAGGTCGCGGGTTCGATTCCCGCTGAACAACATAATATTATGTTGGCCTACAGTTGTGTGGATGAACATGTCTGTTGGCTTCGTGACTGGGTTTTTAATAATTATTTAAGTATGTCTATTAGTTATTTAGTTTAGTACTCATAGTGTAGGCTCTGTCTAATTTTTTCGTAGGTAAAAACACGATGTCTTATCTGTACCTGACTAAACGTCACTTAAAATAGAGTTCAACAGCATTTTGCAGCTGATTTTAGGGTTTAAAATGATTTTTTAAATAATAACTTTAACGTTGTTTTACTCCAAATTTATAGTATACTGGATTATTTTTTTTAACGCCTGAAAAAAAAAAAGACGTATAAGGTATCTAGAGCCGAAGTTATACACGAGATTAATTGTTAAATATAGTCATGTTTAGTGCAATTTACAAAATCTAGAAAACTACGCACAGTACTACGCGCAGCTGGCGGTTGTAGGTAGATTGCGTGCGCATGAATGGAAGCTACGAGCCTGTTTCTTTTTAAAATACTATTTCAAATATCTCAGTGTGTATTATTGACTACAATTGAGTAATGTATATTAGTCGAAGCAAGAAAAAAAATTTTTGAGAAAAAAATTATTTTTAAGTGACATTGCCAAATGAATCTATTACACTTACCTATCACACCACATTTTTTTCCAGACGGTAAAAAAAGTCACCTTGTATACATATTCAATAAGATACATTTTTCACGAACTATATTTATGCTACTTTATACGACCCTTAATTATTATTTCACCTTTCTGATACATAATGTATATCTTTTAGTTTAATCAAAATCCATTCAACCATCCTTATACAAATCCATACTCACAAACTTTCGCGTTTATAGTATTAGTAGAATTACAAAGCTAAGAAGGGTTGACATTTTCAAGTGAGACTACTACTAACTATGTGATTCCCGCTCGAGAGAGGGAAAGACTCGTGGTAATTGCTTCCCTCCCTAGGGAGGGATTGATGTAAAAAAAATGAATACATTGGGTAAGCTAGTACATTGCTAAACTTTAAAATAAGAAAAAAAAGGTGTGACCTTGTGAGTGTAGGTATAAACAACTAGAAAATACCCCGCGGCGGTGAAGATGTGTGTTTTAGTTGGTTGTGAAAATTTAAAAAAAGACTACTTAGGTACTAGGTACCTTGAACACCCTGTAAGCTGTTCCGAAATTCAATATACTTGTTTGTCATCTAAGTACACTAATATTATAAAGAGGAAGGATTTGTATTTTTGTACTTGAGTACTTTCTTGACTTTCTGTACTTTTGTACTGTATTCTTGTACCTACTTTTTCGTTGTATTAGAAATGAAAAGTAGAGTGTTTAACGCGGGTGAAATTTATCAATTCCTACTCGGAATATAAGTCGGACAATAAGTCTGACCTACCTAAAAACCTACCGTACCAATATTGTAAAGAATGCCTACAAATATCATGGTCAATATCACAGATATCTTTAACTAGGTCAATATGGTCACCCATTGGTTGACATTGAACAAATGTCAATGGTTGATATTGCCATCGTAGGTAAATATATACCTAGATCAAAGAGGTTGGAAGAAAATCATTCTCTTTCCTATCGAGTGCCAATGTAGGAAATCTCGCCCTAGTGAATCTTTGAGTATTAAACCAACCGGAGACGCCACTGACAGGCGTTCCCCTCTGCCAAAAAAACGTGTCGGTCTTTGAGCACACCGGTTAAATACAACTAGGTAGTTTGTTTGAGTTCACGGAGTGCTTGTAGGTATTGGTGAATGTATTTGTGTGCACATAGTTCAAGCTAGTGTTTAATTTTTTTATCAAAAAATGCGTTTGTTTTAACATTATTTGTGATTGTTTCCTCGTCCCCCCCGCAGAAATTGGCAGACTTTTTTGTAAAGAAACTAATGCGCGTGACGTCTCCTGTTGGTTTAATACTCAAAGTAGTGAATCCTCGCCAACATTCGGTTGACAGACCGTATTTTGACGTGGCCCAATGCCATATTGGAAGTCAGATCGAAACAAGCTCTCGGTTTTGACAAAAATATGCTCGCCAGTGTTGCCAACTTAGCTACTTTCTAGCTAGATCTAGCTATTTTTGGGTGTCAGGCAGCTACAAATTACAAAATCTTGTAGCTAAATTTTTTAGCTACTTTTTCTAGCTACTTTTACGCTTTTACAAGATGTGAGTACTTTTGAGACTTTATAGTAGGTTATCAGCCCTTAAATTGTACCTAAAGATGGCTGGCTTATCTATTTTATTACTAATACTTGGATAAATGAAGGGGATAAACAGATTTCTTCGTTTAAAACTTATTCTGCGTTCTGCCTTGTCTTATTTTATAAATTTAAAATTATTGCTCGCTGTTTTAATAAGCTGAAAATTGATTTATCTATAAAAAAAATTACCGCTTCATGATTGATGAGCATTCCACCTCCATACGTATTATTATAGTTTAACGTTACACAACGTTCGAGTTAGACAAAGAGACAAAATACTTATAATAAAATTAAAATGTTTTTTTTTTTGTAATTTAGTGTTCTGAAAATTAGCTTATATCCTTCCTCAAGGTGGAGCCTATATCCCCACCTTTCATGGACATCGGTTCATCGGCATAGCCGTAACAATGTAACAGACTAACAGCCAGAGTTACTTTTGCATTTATATTATAGTAAAGAAGGAAGTAAAATAATGAGATAATTTATATCAGCAGTGATATATGAGCAGTGATAGCCCGGACGGTTAAAGAGCCGGCCGAAAATCAGTGAGGCTCGGGTTCAAATCCTGGCATGTAGGTACCAAAGAGTTTTTCAAAAACTTACGTAAGTACATATTTATCACTAGCTCGACGGTGAAGGAAAACATCGTGAGGAAACCCGCAGGTCTCAGAATTAATTCTGAGACATGTGTAAACAGACCCGGTCCGGCGATGGGCTCACCACCTATCCTATCACGTTTAGGGGTCCAATATTATCTCGTGAAATGTGGGTATATCCAGTAATGGAATACCTCTGCCTACCCCCTCGGGGATGAAAGGCGTGAGATTATTTATTTATTTTATTTATTTATAATTTATATTTATAATTCAAATTTGTTAATTTTTCAAATCATATGAAATTATAGTACAGGTTGCAGCATTTATCGATATCGATTGTGTGGTATATGATTCAAATTCAAATTCAAAATCATTTATTTTCTATTGGTATTAAAATATACACTTAGAAACGTCAATCTACTATATAAAAATAAGTCAGGTTTTCCTTCCTGACGATTTAACTCGAGAACGGCCGGACCGATTTTGATGAAACTTTTTGTGTGGGTTCGAGTGGGTTCAGGGATGGTTTATAGCAGCCATACTCAACCTTTTTTTTATAGAGGCCACAAACACGTTTCAGTCATGGTGTCGAGGGCCGCAAGCAAAAATTATTTAGGTGTTATTTAAAAAAACGTGACTCCAAGTTAACGATGTACTAAGTTAAAAAAGAAGTTTTAACAAAGATGTTTATATGTTTTAATGCGATTTTTGATACTGTGAACACTTTTTCAGTACTTTATCAAGGTCTGGCTGGCGATTAGATATTTTTCTTTTATATTTAGAAGACACTCCTGACATTATATTGATACTAAAACCACAATTAACTGCAATTACTGGGCGAGATTAGCTATAGCTGATAGCGCTCGCCTCACATTCCCGTTCTGATACACCCATTCTCTGATGGGCGCGCAATTTAAAATGTTTTACAATAAAATTGTAACTTCAGATGGGGCAATAACAAAGGTCCGGCGGGCCGCATGCGGCCCGCGGGCCGCAGGTTGAGTATAGCTGGTTTATAGCAAAGAAAATTCAGCATTGCACCCGTGCGAAGCCAGGGCGGGTCGCTAGTATTTTATACTAACAAGGCACTCTAAACTCGTCCATGAAGATTGGCTAAATGCAAACAGCAGCCCATCTCCACCGACGAGCTGCTGGTTCCGAATGCAGTACCCCGAGAAGAGCCAGCAAGAAACTCAAGGGCAGCTCTTTTTAATCTCATGTCTTACTAATAAATATCGTTTACAATAATAATTATAATTAATAGCCTTACATAGCGTCGAGTCGGTTAATCCCATGCATGTTGGTCTACTAAGTAGTCTGTAATTTTATAGTACCCTTTTTTATGTAATTTTTGCTTAAGTAACTATTATTTTAAATTTGTCAAGAGGCAAATTTTGTAATTCAATGGGAATCTTATTGTAAAAACGTATACATTGACCCTTAAAAGGATTTGGTAACTTTAGATAATCGACTATGATTACTTCACTAGTCCGTCACTAATGGAGCAAATTCAAAGGTAGAATAATACGTAAGCTTTCTGATTGGCCGAGCGCAAAATGTTCTTTAAATACTATTGGTAAATTGATTGACATTTAGTACGCGACGTCATCTCAATTCTCATTCTTCGCCCGCACCCCGATTTTTGGTTGAAGTGGTTTCCTTCCATAGTGTTTTAAGAACATTAACAGTCTATTGGAGAGAGAAACTTTTTCTTTAAACGTCTTTGATATAGATCTTCGTATGAAACAAATTTGGA
The DNA here is from genome assembly GCA_963855545.1 of Ethmia dodecea. Taxonomy (NCBI): domain Eukaryota; kingdom Metazoa; phylum Arthropoda; class Insecta; order Lepidoptera; family Depressariidae; genus Ethmia; species Ethmia dodecea. The sequence goes on from OY979449.1 coordinate 8,314,647, forward strand.
AACAAATGTTGAAATCAAAGATTGTTGTAATAATTTGTTTCAAAGCTCATTCCCTAGCAAGATGCTAGCGAGTAAGTACTACCACAGAATAAGTAATAGTACTACATACAGAAGGTTCTCTGATAACAAATAGGTATAGGTACGCCAAACGTGCCACGAAATGTGGCCATCTCTTTCTATCGCATGCAACGCGTTCTTTCGGAGGCGGAGCCATAGATCTAGGGTTGCCGGCAGCTCGACCCATTAAATTATACGTTATAGTAGTAGTTAGTATAAAATAGCGTATTTTACCTACGATATTACGATTATTCTTTATTTAGGTACTAAAGACCACCCAACTACACAAAAGCTGTGTAATTTGCCTTTAGGTTATGTTATGACTTCAAAACTGCCTGTTTCTGCAAAATGTAAGACGAAGACATACTACTGGGTTATCTACATTCCTACATTAATATAATGTAAAGAAAAATAGTTTATTAAAATTCAAAGCGCGAACGTGTGTCTCGTAGCAGTGCGCGGCAACCACTAATAGACCGCCGGGTGGCGGCCGGCCGCATGTACTTGTAGCGGCGCGATGACGTCACGCAGTGTGCCGCCCCTGGTACTACAGAACAGAGTCGAAATACTACTTCTACTACAGAGTAATTTCGGATATATCTGTACATATAAAAAATAAAAATAAAAAAATCTCACGCCTTTCATCCCCGAGGGGGTAGGCAGAGGTATTCCATTACTGGATATACCCACATTTCACGAGATACATTGGACCCTTAAACGTGATAGGTGGTGAGCCCATCGTCGGACCGGGTCTGTTTACACATGTTTCAGAATTAATTCTGAGACCTGCGGGTTTCCTCACGATGTTTTCCTTCACCGTCGAGCTAGTGATAAATATGTACGTAAGTTTTGAAAAACTCATTGGTACATGCCAGGATTCGAACCCGAGCCTCACTGATTTTCGGCCGGCTCTTTAACCGTCCGGGCTATCACAGCTATACATATATTTAAAAGAAAGTCGTGTTAGTTACACTATTTATAACTCAAGAACGGCTGAACCGATTTGGCTGAAAGTTGGTTAAGAGGTAGCTTAGAACCAGGAGACGGACATAGGATACTTTTTATTCCGATATTCCAACGGGAACGGGAACTACGCGGGTGAAACCGCGGGCGCTGCTAGTCTAATATAAATTGTACCATTGTACTGAACAACAACTACATAGAGGAACAGGCCAGTAGCACAGAACACTAAACAGCCAGTATAGTAGTATTAGGCTGATATGTTTATTATTTATTTTATTTTATTATTTTCGGAACACCTACAGCAAATTAAGAAATACAACTAACACCTAAAAAAATATATCATCGAAGCCATTTACAGGTGTTCGCAGATGTGATGTGATGAGTTATTATGTATGTTGGAGTATTTTTTAAATGAAACAATTGGTTTTGTCTTTCTTTTATTTACCGCCAACCGGCGGTAGTTAACATGCTGATTGAGCGTTTGACCTTAAACTAAATTAAACAGCTACTTGTACTAAGTGGTCAATCACACCACAAATTCATACCAATGAACACATTAATATTCACAATAATATTATGGCATGCAGCTCATATTATACACAATGCATTTGTAAAAACATGTAATAACTTTTTAATGGTCCATGATAAAATATATTAAAATCGGCAATATTTTGTTGCACATGAATTAAAAACTGTATACCGTATTATCTAGCTAATAATAGGCTTCGTGCAGGCACGGAACACGCCATCAACTCTTTACACAACTGCGCGACAGCAAAAAATTAAAAATATGTTTGAGCAAAGTCCCTCCAGGGCTTTACGCACACTTAGCCAGATTAAATACACAACTAATATTTATTAAAATATACAATCAAATAAAAATCAAATTAAAATAATTCAACTGAGAATATTTCAAAATTCATTCAACTAAAAATTAATATTATTTTGACTAATACCACAGACCAGTTTAAATAACTGGTTTGTGTTAATACTCAGTGATATATCGACTACCATCATTACTACATGAGGATTCCATATTTTGAACAATTTTTTTTTTATATTTTGAATTTTTTCTATCAAATCTTTCCTACATTTGAATTAAATCTATAGTGACATTATTATTCCTTTAAAATGTTAAAACCATTTAAACTAGCCCATTCATCTATTGGGGCTTAACTAGTTTAGTTTCTACTTTGACCATGTCATCACCCTTGTACATTTCAACTTGTAAAATAGAGAATACCTCTATGATTTGCTTGACTTCAGGCACTTCACCAGCTGCTTTCCATGTCAGTTCCATCTTAGAAAGCTTAGCTCCAGCGTCGTTTTTAATACACCGATATTCACCCGGAAAGTCCTGTAATTAAGACAAAAATTAAGGCTTGGATATCAGAAATCCAGAAAAAACCAATCATATATTTTTCTAAAAATAAATATAAAAATATGGTGTTTCTACTTAAAACTGCTCAATTGTATACTTATACCTAACTAGCCCAGTATGAGGGTAATGTTTTTTATGTTATTGATAAGTGGCAACAATGCTTATCAAGATTTCAAATCAAATAAGTAAAATCTATCTAATGTCCAAACACAAAAATATTATTTTTACTAGGGATGCACCCGATACCGATATATCGGCGATACTTCGGGTTTTGCCGATATATCGCTATCGGCGATATTTTTATTGCAGACTCAACGATGCTTTTCAAATCTCGCGTTTGAAAAATGTAATGTAAACGCGCGTGTTGTCCCAACTATTTCGTTTGCAAACGAGGCACCAACTAACTATGCTCGGGGAAACCCCCCGCTTTATATTTATTGATGTTAATTTTGATTACTACAACTTTAAGTTAATTGTGTGTTATTTATTCTACATTCCTTTTTGAGTTCACTTAGCGTATCGGTATCGGTATAAGTATCGGCGATATTTTTATAAGAGTATCGGTATCGGTATCGTATCGGCAAAAAGGCATATCGAGGCATGCCTAATTTTTACATAAGAAATACTAAAAAATTACAATTAAATAGTAAAAAATTACAATTAAATTGTAATTTTTTAGTTTTTTCAGTATGTATTCACGATTTCTAGGTAATTGAGATAGACATTATTAATTACAGCCACAATTCATAGAATAGCAACTCACATTATTGAAAAAAATTCGTCTATTCAGTCCCATAGCTACAATTATGACATCAATGTATTTGTCTCTGACTTCAACTACAACAGCTTCTGTTACTAATGGCGAGTGCAGTTCAATGTACTTTAATGTGTAGAGTTCTGTGGACAATTCACCAGCTCTCTTAGCATTGTATTTCTGTTTGTTACATTGCGCTGCTATCATGCGAACTTGGTCTATTTCCCAATTTGGAACTTCTCTGTATTGAAGGCTAGCAGCAAGTAATCTGAAAAATAAAATGTCATCACTACATAGTATCACTACATAGTATAAAACAAAGTCGCTTTCTCTGTCCTTATATTCATATGTCCCTATGTCCCTTTGTATGCTTAAATCTTTAAAACTACGCAACGAATTTTGATGCGGTTTTTTTTAATAGATAGAGTGATTCAAGAGGAAGGTTTTAGTATAAGCATTGTACCCGTGCGAAGCCGGGGCGGGTCGCTAGTGTACTTATAAAAAAAAAAGTTCAGTCAGCAAGTTTGTGAAAAAATGACAATGAAAGTAGAGTTCAGACTTGACCACAGTAAGAAAAAGATGACACTATACAGCCCAAGGGGTCAATCCTTAAAAAAAAGTTATTTAAAAAAAAAAATCTTCAAAATCTACCTAAGTATTCTCTTTTTTGATATTTCATGTATTGTGCCTGTTTAATTTTACCAATACACTAATCATCCTTAGAATACATTACTTACTACATTACAAAAAAGCATACCAAAAATACAAATTTTACTAAGATAAACCTCATTCAATTCGTCAAGGCAATCTTCCCATTGGAAAGTTCCCAATAAAAGGAGTGTGGCTCCTTTGAATGTCTAAGCTAAAAAGGTGCAAGCAAGCTCTAGAGTATTCTGTTGCCACAATCAGTCATATCTAAGCAATTTTACCCAAGCACCCATTGCTTCAACAGCAAAAGGTACATAAATACTAAGTTCTGATAATTTTAAAAAACATAAATTATGTTGAGAATTGAAATAGTTTTTTCAACATTAAAAAAAAACATTACACAATAAACAAATATTGCGCAGAGCCGCAGAATGCATGTTGCATTTTTAATAATCAAAACTCAACATAATTTTTTTTGGCTATGTACACCAAAATTTAGGAAGATAATTGTAAATTTTATGAACTTAAAATTTTTAGATTTTTAAATTAAATTTTTGTGTTTGTTTATTGCTACTGAATTACTCTCTGGGCTATAGAAGGAAATTTAATGAACACTTAATAAATATAAGCTGTCTCCTTCTGTCAGTGCTGAGATACATACACTTACATTCTGAAAAAACCCTTAGTGAAAATGAATATAGGTATCTATTATTTACCTGTGAACCATGATGTCTGCATAACGACGAATAGGGCTTGTGAAATGAGTATACAAAGGAACATTGAGGGCATAGTGCCGAAAATCTTCTTCAAATCCACCAGCACAAAAATATTTGGCCCTGGTCATGGGCTTTGCACATAACATGTTTAGCACCATTGCCCTGCCTTTATCTGGGCAGTCAAGAAACGGCAACAGAGACCGATGTAAATCACCTGCTGATGCAATCTCTAGGTCAATACCCATTGGCTTCAGTGATTTTTCAAGCTGTCGCAGCATATAAGCACTGGGTGGTGGGTGACATCTCAAAAATGCTAACTTTGGGTGATCTTCGTAAATTTTAGTTGCAACAGTCATATTTGCAAGTAACATAAATTCTTCAATAAGCTGATGACTTTCTTTACTCTCATGAATCCAAAAGGATTCAGGTAGTCCATCTATAGTATTTAAATGAAAGGAAACCTTTGGTTGATCAATCCGTAAAGCCCCATTATCAAATCTATTTTTCCTGAATGTAGCTGCTATTTTTCCTAGTGTTTGTATAGTCTTGTGGACATCTTCATATTTATATCCATTGTAAGTTTCTGGGAAATTCATTTCAGAATCTTCTTTATCATCCAGTATAGCTTGGGCATGATCATAGGCTAATTGGCAACAGGAATGAATGACAGTTTTAGCAAACCTGTGGCTTACAACTTTGGCATCTGGAGTTATTTCCCAAAATACAGAGAAAGCAAGTTTATCTATGCCAGGGAACAGAGAACATAACATGCAGAGCTCATCAGGAAGCATGTGGTATGCTCTCTCCACCATGTAGATAGTTGTTGCCTTCTCACTCACCTTTTCATCTAAAGGAGTATTCTCAGTCAAGAAGTGTGCAACATCTGATATGTGAACTCCAACTTCAAAGTTTCCATTTTCTAGCTCTCTGCATGATACTGCGTCATCGATGTCCCGACAATTAAATGGATCTATACTGAATATGCACAACTTGCGGCAGTCCTCTCTCTTATTAACTTCTTCCTCAGGTATCACATAATCGAGCCGAGGATATAAATCTCTAAACTCTGGTCCAAATGGTGTGATGTCCAAATCTGTTTGAGCTAGTATAGCCCTAGTTTCTGTAATCATATCTCCAGATTGTCCTATATTACATTCAATTTTACCTAAAGCAAATCTGGTATCAGACCATTCTACAATTTTCGCCAAGAATAATGTATTCTCATAACTTTTGGCATCTTGATAAAAATTGTCTGGCCAACTGGTAAAAGGAACATTAAGTCTTGGTACCCTGTGATCTCTAGGTACAAACAAAGCCTTTTGTCTGTTTTTATCAGGCATTAATTTCAATATCCCGATGCAAGTCCTTGTATGTACTTTTTCTTTAATGTACACCACTTTACCTTTCTTTTGCTTGGTGTCCTCATCATTTTCTTCTTGTTCACTGTCACTAAGTAATTGTACTACAACAACATCTCCTTCTAAAGCACGATTTCTGTTTTTAATACCATCTATAAGTATATCTTGTTCACTACGGTCAGTGCTGGAAACATATGAATGTTGGAATTGTTTTGGGTTTATTCTTAAAACTCCTTCAACAAGAGTATTATCCTTTAAACCAGAATCAACTTCTTGAATAGATATGTAACGATCAAATTTTTTTTCATCGTTGCTTTGTTCCTTCTTTTTAAGCTTTCTTTTCTTTTTCGAGGGTGATTTTTGTTCAGCATTCTCTTGACTTACATGGCCAGGCACATTGGCTCTGAAAGAATTTTGAACATGACTTTGGTCAAAATTAGTATGATTTTCAACAGAAAACGACTTACAGAGCAATGGATGTTGCATAACATTCTGTAAAAATCTTGGAGTATTCGGTTCAGAGTGCATTATAGGTGAAATAGGTATACTTGCAGAATTAGGCCTCTGATCCATGTGGAATACGGGAGTATTTGGGGCACTGGTCCCATGCTGCCTATTATTCTGTAGTAGCTCTCTAGTCTGCTGATGCATGTACTGATATTGCGGATGGTGGGTAAGATTTTCAAGATATCTTGAACTTTTATTTGCATATAAAGGCCCTATTTGAGTCATAAAGAACTCCTGTACAGATATCATTTGATTATTTATCATAAAACTTGCATACTCTTGTGTTGACACTTGTGGTTGCTGTGGCACAGGGTTCTGTGAAGGCATTTGTACATGCAACTGTTTTAACCGTTCTTTTTTCTTGCCATTTTTCTTTTTTGGTATCACAGCACTATCTCCTTGATCCACGTCCTCACTCTCACTGTTGATAGTCAAGTTTTGGCACTGAGACACTAAATCTTTATTGGAAGAATTAGTGAAAGTCCTACCTGCAACTTTAGTTTCATCTTGTTGCTTTTGTTTCGACATTGCGTGCTTCGTAGATTTCTGCGGAGATTTCTTTGGTGAACCCATTTTGTTTTCCTTTATCTTATTATTTATAGAACTTTTTGATCGAAATGGTTGAGACGCGACGGGCAGTTGTGAAGTTGATGGTTTACTTACGTCAACATTTCTTTCAGAGAAACTATCTCGCAAATTAGACATTATCGGTCGAGTGATTTTTCTACAGAATATGTCAAATAAATAATATTCCCATATGAAAACTGTAAATTTTGATGTAAAATAAAAAATGCGACACGTAAAATATCTTGATGTTTTTTTTTTTTAATATTTAAGGCATCGGCATTTAGCTATCAACACTAAACACGACACGAAATGGGGATCAGTAAAGTTATAGCAAATCCATTAGAAATATTATCCACGTTATTCTGTATGATATAAGAATGATATCTCTTTTTGAATTATCCAAATCGGACCATTACTTACGGAGATATTAAATATTAAACATATGCCGCTCCTGTCGCAAAACTCAATGAGCGCGGGAGCATAGTGACGTCACTGTGACGGAACCGAGCTCGGCCGGCCGGCCGGCACTCACGATTTGAGGAAGCGGCGCGTAATAATGATATACGCGTACATTATGATATAAGTGCGGTATGTTGAAAATTACAGCCGAGGCGATATTGCTAGCCCGAGCCGTAGGCGAGGGCTACAAGTAAGCAGAGGCTGTAATTATCAAAGCGCACGTATGTCATACGACGTTTTATAACACATGTGCGAGGAAATACAATAAAACTCCGACTATGGTAAACGAATAAAAACAATACAGCGTTAAGAAAAAGCGCGCGGCGCGCATCATAATTTTTTTTAGGCAAAGGCACAAAAAACAGCCAGTATTACTAATAAAGTAAATTAATATTTTTGTTACAGATTAATTGGTTGTAATTTACTGTAAAAATTAATTAAATTAAATAATTATGTACATTAATATTTCTTTATTACTTTTTATCTCCCAAAGTTAATTTTAATCATAAAATGTTGACAACTTTTTTGACATAAAAACTCTTTGCTGATATTTTAAAAAGTACCGTTCGTTTTAAGACGGAGCATCTTGATAAACCGTGCGTTTTACTTTACACTTAGGTACCGCACTTGGGCGTAATGAGATACAATACGATGTTGAAATTGGTGAAATAAGACACCTTTTACGAGCAAATGTGTTATAAAAAATTTAACTGTGTAACTATCAGGGTACATGAGATACAGCTTTGTGACAGTCGGACGGACAGTGGAGTCTTAATAATAGGGTCCCGTTTTTTTACCCTTTGGGTACGGAACCCTATGAATTCGCTTCGCTTCGATTTAGCTATTCACATAATATGCTTTTAGAACTTTTCTAGCTGCTCTGGTAGACACCGCACATACATAAATACATACACACGTAAATTTCGTTGGCCCTTTCGTAGAATACGAATTTGTGCTAAAAATATTATTCACTCTTGATTTTTACCCGAGTACGTCCCTGTGTCATCGTATTATCCTTTGAGTATTACACAAAAATGGGAACGAGCAAATAGATAGGTACCTACGTAGGTTTATCCACAATACTCAGGAAAAGTAAGGTATGTTTCTATAAATACAGCAGGATTAAAAGAAGAGGATGAAGTTGATATTCATATCAAGGAATATCAACTAAATAATAGGTATATTATAGTTAGGTAGGTACGTACATCGAAATGATCTTCAAAGTAATGTCTTGTAGCCTGGGCAGAGGGTGGAGTTTTAACATCTCTTTTTACAACGGAATACCATTTTTTACGAAGTTTTGGATCTTTCGCCACCTTAAAAATAGTTTTTCTGGCGTTTTTATAGAAGTGTTTGTACATTTCGGTACTATACAATATTTGCACATAGTTAAAAACTTGAATTAGATATAAATCAGACACTTAATTTCTTTTAAAAGTCCCAACTAAAGGAACAAAACACTTCGCGCCTTATCGCTGCCTACGGCTGACTCGCGGCTTCCGTCACAATGACGTCACCGCTACCGCGGCGGCTACTCGGTGAACTTCGTTGGGAATTCGGTCATAGCTTTGTAAATTTTTGTCGTAGAACAAAAATTTTTGTACTGTATGTTACGGATTTCTTAGCTCTATAAATCTGCATTCTCAACTAAAAACGTTACGGATCCTCATTAAAGATATTTTTTAGCTCTGCTTCGTTGCTTTAATACTCAAAGTCTGCTCCAGAGTTTCTTCAAAACTTTTCGAATGTCACTTAATTATCTACAGTAAAACGATAATACACCTTTACTGAACATTTTATTTAAGCTTCTTGAGGTAATTCAAAAACATCCATTGCACCGAATACATTGTATCGAATTTTCCATTCACTGCATACTATCACGGACGTTTTCTACATAATATACTATGACTATTATGAGTTAAACCCCAGAAAATATACGGTGAAATAGAAAGGCGATGTTCAGAAAATCTATAGAGGGTGGTATAAAAATAAATGAAAAATACTATAGAGATCTGATTTAGTAGAGCGGTAAGAAGATATTATTTTAAACAAATATGTTCTACAAAACACCCCTGATTTGTAATGTAAAATTCTTCCAAGTACAAAAATCTGCTTGCAACATTATCAAAATACTGGTAACCCATCCAACATAAAGTTTTGTACATGAAATCAAAAAAGCTTGAATCCGGAGTCGTAAAAAAGTATATTTAAAAGAAATAAATATTTTTTTGCACGAAAGTAGCGATTGATGTGCTATGTGAAAGAGATAGCGCTCTACTTTCTTTCTCACTCTTGTCTGTCATTAGCCTTTAAGCGGAAGTGAAAAAAAACACAGTTATTTTTTTATTATGTTGTCGGTCTGCCACTCTGCCAATGTCAGTGCAGTGAATATGACACAGTGCTGCCAACTTAGCGCGTTCCGCGCCAGATCTAGCGCTTTTTTTGTCTCGAAGCGCGTTTTAGCGCCTAGCGCTTTTTTAAATATGAAACTATATTACTTAATACATCGTAAAACACAATAACTTACTAGTTCTAAATAAAATTATGTACTACTACCCACTAACAACATTGAAAAACTAAAAAACTAAGTCTATGTTCTCATCATAGAGTCATTATGTATGCTATGAGAACGATTATGTCTCGGGAATTCCCCGCATATTATTTGTATTCCTCCGTAGAGAACTTTACTAAGATCGTTTCCTGCTGGAATAAATATAAAAGAAGAAAAAATCCAAGAATCCGACAATGATGAAGATTTACCTAAACCGGCTTGATTCATCAAAAATATTGTTTCTTATGTAGGTATGTCATTGTTACTTCCAAGTAATTTCATTTTTTATGTTAGTTAGTTATCTTATCATGTTAGTTATCAGATTTTATGTGTCTTTGTTTTATTTCATACTATAAAATTTTTTTTCTGATTCTGTAAAACCATTTAGGGTTGGCGCGAAATATAGCGCTTTTTAAAAAAATGGCATTTAGCGCGTTCTAGCGCTTTTTTACAGCGCTGACAGCGCGTTTTCGCTAAAACTAGTTGGCAGCACTGATATGACAAATCATGTGTTTTCGTAAAAATACGTGTAATTGTAATTGTTTCTAGCCATACTTAAACTAATCGCCATACCACTGCAGACATAATTAGAATTGCCTCATAATAAAATTTTGCGCTGGCAGTAGAAAATATATTTACCGCAATTCATTGAAGCAGTGACATGAAGTTAATAACCCACAACATGCTTACCTCAAAATGTTTAAAAGGTGTGATGACTGGATACCCACTCACAATTGACGCCAAAGATGTGAAAGTTACTGAAGTAGACTTTAATCCTGAGTTTATCACTAGAATTATACCGAAGTTGGACTGGGAAGTGGTATGGTCGGCTGCCCATAGTATCGGCTACAGTGAGGGGTTACCAAAGACCATAGAACCAAAATTTGAAGAAAACGAAGAATTTCTCAAAAAAGCCCACAAAGTACTGCTTGAGGTTGAAGTGGAGGAGGGATATCTCACCTGTCCTGAATCAGGACGACAATTTCCAATATCGAAAGGCATCCCAAATATGTTATTGACAGAAGCTGAAGTGCAATAAAAGTAGATATACCTATCACAGACTGCAAATTTTCTTTTGAAAATTCTTCTACTTCTTGGCATTTTTATTCTACCTATAAAAAAAAGCTCTGCATGGTTGTGTGAGACACGTTGGACAGAAACCGGTGGAGGCAGATCATCCACTCTAACCGAGACCCTAATGCTGACCATGATGAGGGAGAGACCCCAGAGAGAGATAAAAAAAGAAATATTTATACATTATATTCTTTATGACTAGCTTTTGGCCTGTGGCTTCGAGTAAAAGTATAATTGTAACTTTTTATCTATAATCTATACTAATATGACTTTTTATGAGATTAGATTTTTTGTTTATATTGAATAGGCTCCGAAACAAATGAGATTTAAAAAAAAAAATTCACCATAGGAAAGCTACATTATCAGGGTGTAACATAGGCTATATTTTATCCCCATATTCCCGCGGGAACAGGAACAATGCGGGAGAAACCATGCAGAACAGCTGTAGGTTATAAATATAATGATGAATTAGGAAAATTTTTACCTACCCTTTAAATGTGCACTTAATTTAAAATGACCACACATTTTGAAACTTTGGCCCATATGGAGCACTAAAGGCTGGCATTATGCAGAAAGCTACAATAGTGGGCCTGGTGGAGTAACTGGCACAATTAGATATTGAAAATGGCAAGACGACTTTTTCCTTTATAGTCTGCTACTGTGCAATCTGTCCTTGAGTAACAATAGTCCAATATGCTGCCTAAAAAACTCAAAATTTTGACATTTAGCTCGAAACTTTTAAAGTATGTCATCTCTCAGTCTCTCTCTGTAAATCTTTTCTCTAGTTCCTGAATAAGATAAACTAAAATTGAAGAAATATGCAGAGTGCATAGTGCTTATAATTAGTATAGTTAATAGCCTGATCACAGGCTAAAAGAAAAAAAAACAGTCCAACCATTTGGGAGCTAATGCTGTTTTGGTTCCAGGATTTTGAACATTCTTGTCTCCACTGCTTAACATAGATGAACAGAACTATTTATTGGAATCCACAACACATTTGTACAGACAACCAGAAAAAGGTCTCAGAACTTATTAGACCTACCCAAGTTTTTAGTCATTTCTAGTATTTTTTAGTAATGATTCCTTCACGAGTTGAAAATGAGCTGGATATATAAACAATTCTTGTCTATCAATGAAAGTAATATTTAACAAAATGATCTTTATTTTGCTGTTGAACTATAAATAATAAATAACTCAATGTACAGTCCACTAATAAGTAATGGGCATCCAATAATTTGTACACTACAAGTATGGTAAATAAAAACTCATAATTTCCATCTCATTGGGTAATTTTACTACTTCTAAAATTATAATTCATCTGTGTATGGAACAAAGGCGAGGTTGCCGGCAGCACCAATGGAGAGCTTGCTCGCAGTCACAGTTGAAAGGGCCTGAAAGCAAACAACGTAAAAACACACTTTTAAAACTGAATGTTTATGCATACTAGTCGGGTTCTTACATCGAACCACCCGAAAAAAAGGGTCGCGTCCTCCGATCAGACGGACCATGTGGTCAAGGGGTAGTATAAAACTATCAAAATTACCTCGAAATATTGATGACTGATATAAGGACACATAGAAAAACAAGAGTGGTGATAGCCTTACAAGTTTACGACAGAAGAGCCCGCTTCTCAGTGATTATCATTCTCTAATGATAATCACTGAGGCTTGGTTTCAAATCTTGACATGTACTGATAACTTTTTCAAAAACTTACAAACATATTCATCACTAGCTTGACAGTGAATAAAAACATGCATCATGAGGAAACCCCCTCCCAGAATTAATTGAGGCATGTGTAAGGTTAAATATATTGGTAAAAAGTAGGTATTTCTAGAAATGGAATACCTCTGCATAACCCCCTCAGGGATAAAAGGAGCAAGATTATCTACTATATAAAAATAAGTCGGGTTTTCCTTCCTGACGATTTAACTCCAGAACTGACGAACCGATTTCCATGGTTTTGCATTCGTTGGAAAGGTCTAGGGCTCCGCAAGGTTTATAGCAAAGAAAATTCAGCATTGCACCCGTGCGAAGCCGGGGCGGGTCGCTAGTTTATTATAAAAACTATAATTATAAAAACTAAGCAAATATGTGGAGTTATATATCGACGGGGAAGTTCGAACAACTCCTAACTTCGATTTTTTACGAAAATGACTTATGAATGCAGTTCGATAGAGAAAAAAATTGCGCTTCTACTGGCATATGAATTGAGTTGAAATTTGCAAAATTGACGTAGCTAGGCACCGAAGAAATATCTCTTATATTAGGGTCCATCACAACCTGATTAATTTTGGCAGGAAATATATTCTAACTTACTAATGGAAACATCTCGTAACTTCATTTCAAATAAAACTTTGAGCTACTATCTCCTATCTTCATGTGCAAGTACCTATAGTTCCCGCTCTAGAGCGAGACAAAAACAGTGCGTATCTCGCAGTGTGAAAGGGACAGGATTTTGTCATTCCTTTTATGACAAACTGCCTAATATGAATTAGATTAAATAATAAATATACTAAAAATTAACATTATACTTTTTAACAAAAAAATTGTTCCCTAATCTTAATCACGTTTTTGTTATTCTTAACAGAGAGTTTATTAAGTAGTGAGCTAAAATAGTATTAAACATTGTTAGGGGTCCGTACCTACAAATGAAAAAACGAAACCCTTCTAGGATCACTTTCTTGTCCGTCTGTCTTTCTGTCTGTCTGTCAAGACCCTTTATCTCGGAAACGCGTGGAGGTATCGAGTTGAAATTAAAACCATGTACTCAAGTCTACAGTCCCTTGATTCTGTGAAAAAATCAAACCTCTAAATTTACTTAAAAAAAGATCGGCCGTTTATGTCGCAAAAAAATGTACATTTCGACACTCTCAATGGAATCAAATTTCATAGGGTGTGGGTACTTCCCGTTGACCTAGATTGAAATTTGGCAAGCAATATCATATACTACAAGTACAGGAAAAAAGTCTGAAAATAATATAATATTATAATATAATCTCACGCCTTTTTATCCCCGAGGGGGTAGGCAGAGGTATTCCATTACTGGATATACCCACATTTCACGAGATATATTGGACCCCTAAACGTGATAGGTGGTGAGCCCATCGCCGGACCAGGTCTGTTTACACATGTCTCAGAATTAATTTTGAGACCTGCGGGTTTCCTCACGATGTTTTCCTTCACCGTCGAGCTTGTGATAAATATGTACGTAAGTTTTTGAAAAACTCATTGGTACATGACAGGATTTGAACCCGAGCCTCACTGATTTTCGGCCGGCTCTTTAACCGTCCGGGCTATCACTGCTCTCAAAACTATACATTTGTAGTTTAAAAAAAAATCTTTATTTAAAGTACGTAATCAATCATCATGGTAGGTATATCTATTTAGTGCTAGCGGCGCTCCGCAATTTAACCAGCGTAGTTCCCGTTCCCGTAGAAATATGGGGATAAAATATAGCTTATATTACCTACTCCTTGATAATGTACGTAGCTTTCCATTGGTGAAAGAATTTTTAAAATTGGTTCCGTGGTATACCTATAGGCATGAAAGCGTAACAAACAAACAAAGTCACTTTCACATTTATAATATTAATTAGGATGTGATGACAAATTTGTACGGAACCCTCAGTGAGTCCGACTAATACTATAGGTTGTTATGTAGAGCTCTCCATAGTTGCAATGATGAGGAGCCTTGAGTTCTTAAGAAGATAGCGACTGGATTATTCAGTAATAAAAACAAAGTTATTATTTCCATTCTCTTTAAAGAAATTAGTTAGTAAGTGATCCTAATATTATTTTATTTTATAAATACTTACCTGTACCATTTTTATACTTGACTTACGTTTGCAAGATTTAGAACTTAAAAACTTTATGCATATTCTCATAGTTCATAGGCGATAAGATCATGGGAATTCCTGAATGCATAATATAATGTGAGTTAATTATACTGTATTTTCTTAGATATTTTTTTTATTTTTATGCCGATTTCTCAATTTCAAAGAGGAAACATAAAAATTGCCATAAATAAACAATTTAAATAAATAAGCAAAAACCATTTTCAGAATTATAACAGTGTTTCATTTTGAAAATACCTCCTATCTTATCCGATATGGTGATGATGATGGAGACAATAACTCCTATCTTAAAAAAAATCGCCTATTTTGAATATTTGGTATATTTTTAGTAATTTTTAGATTCCTTTGGTATATTATCGCCGAATATAATTGAAAACTTTAACGAGAAATAATAATTTTTAATGATTTCTGTTACTTTTTGACGTGTGGAAATTACTCCTATCTTTAAACTTCCAGCCACACCCGCTTGGTGATACCTCCTATCTTACATTATCTCGCTGACCTACTTATTCCAAGCAAATTTTGATTATTACCCTACAAGCGGGTCCATTAAAGTATAAAGTTGCCATTTACACATTTTTTCTTAAACTTCTGGAAAAATTTAAAAACAGTTTTTTACGCCTCCTGTAAAATTTGGTTTTCCTAAGTTAGGAGTTGTTCGAACTTCCCCGTCGATATATGTATTTTATTAGATTATTCTAATTAAGGGCGCAGTCTCGCTTTGTGACACTTAGTGAAAGTGGTGCTCCCCCCGCTGCAATTAGACGTTAGTAACTACACGTGAAGGTTGCTCTGCTTTAATATACGTGTATACGATTTTTATTAAATACAACTATTCACGTTTAATATTGGTACTTATGTCAATTTATTATTAAATGTCTAAGTATGTATGTTTTTTATGGTTTGTGTAAGTTCAAGTAAAATCTATGAACATTACAACTATCACAATAGCATGATTTTTATTAAGTATTAAAATTATTTATTCGTTACATCGTGTTATTTTCTTTTTTTGCATGTCTACATTGTACAATAACCATATAATTTTTTTTTATTAACCCATTTCGTCCCACTGCTGGGCAAAGGTCTCCCCCAAACTCCTCCAACCATCACGATCCTATATATTTATAGACCAGGGTAGAAGCCTTTAAAAATAATAAAAAGTGAAAAAAAATAGTATTAGGATGAAGACCCATTAGAAAAGGGGGAGAATATTATAAAAATGAAAGAAAAAATAAATTACGGGCGATCTGAGGTCGGGAAGGGGATGGGGGTGAGTTGTTAAGGGTAAAAAACGGTTTTTCTCGATTTCCGGCAAAATTAAAAGTCCTATCGAAAAAAGTCAAATGGCAAAGTTGTAGGTAATAAAAAGATCTAAAACTTTTGTATTTACACTTTTTTCACATAACCTCAAAATTTATGTGAAAAATTCAAAAAACCAAGTTTTTGTTTTTTTTATTTTTATCTTTTACAATTTTTTTAACGAAATTTTGTGGAAACTTACCTTTTTATGTCCCAAATACGCTGTAATTTATTTGATTTAAAATATTTATTTTTTCACCTTATTTTGAATTAATATCGAAAAAACACCCTAATTTTCAATCGAAAACTCACCCGTCAAAATATCAGCTTTTTTGAAAAAGTTGGTATATTTTCTGTTTGTCGAAATCTCTACTTTCCGATGGTGAAAAAAAAAATATATGTTACTATACTAAATCTTCTCAGAAAATGCAAAAAATCTTGTACTAAAATATCATTTAATTTGAGAAGTAATTAAATGGGCAGCAATAATAAAATTTGGTTAGCCACAAAAAATCAGCATTTAAATCATTTGGTCGGCATACAAAGATTTTGTTCGTAAATAAAAAAATCAGGCAGCAATCCTTGTTCGGCAAATAATTTTGATAATGGTCAAAAATTAAATCAGAAATAGGCAGCTTACAATAACATGGGTTTGCATAATAAACATTCAGTCTGCAAAATAATTTCTTAGTCCGCAAAATAACTACTTGGTCAGCAAGATTTCATGATTGAACAGCAGAGAAAACATGTCTATGATAATATCTAATTGAATTGCATTTTTGTTGAAAAATCGGCAATGTACGTTAAAAGTGGGCGGAGTAAGAGCAGGCGCGTGACACGTGGGTTAGCTTAGGATTTTCTTGTGACCACAACGCACAAGCCGAGCGAGCGTAGCGAGCGTGCCGCGGCAGAAGCCGGCGAAGTGCCAGAACCGAATTGGGCCCTGTTCACTTGTATAAGGCAGAATACGAAAGGTTTTATACTAAGTTATGATGACATAAACTCACTTTGTTTTTTAATTTCTTGAAAACTATTAGTCTCCGCGTTCTGGGAGTGAGTCGGGGGGGATTACCCCTCCCCCTACCCTAAATCGAAGTTGCATAATCTAAAGTCCTTCCTAAATAATCTTTGTAAGGAATGCGTCCAATTTGAGCAAGACAAGCAAAGTAGGTATCTATTTTTGCTAATTTTATATGCAGCTAAAAATTTAATTTTTTGCTTACCCTCTGAGTGCTTACCAAAATTTTATCAAACAGGAGCAGCTCATTGCAGCTTATATAAATAATATGCTGTACCAAAATAATTGTAACTGATTGAATTTTTTTTTTTATTTTCTGACTAAGTAAATATGGGTATGGTTACCCATTTAAATCTAGCGACAAGCTTTTATTACGTAATAAATTGTGTAATGACATTTAAGATAGTAAAAGTTTTAAAAAAATAGACTATTTTATTCTTTTTGGCGCATTAAAATAAAAGCTCGTTTTAAAAATTATTTTTTACTCTTAATTTATTTTTTACTTTTTAGTTGGATTTAGAATAGCATATGGCTAACCTTGCAATCTCATCCAAACTAAACGTGTATACAAAATTTCAGCTCAGTTGGTTATCTTCCAGTTTCATCATCAGACCTAGTTACCATCTAGCACCAAAGTACTCATCAAGACGAATCAACCAAGCCCAAACTCGATGGGTTTATGTCGTTTAATTACTGATTTCCTATGGCCATCTCCTTGCTCTATCATCAGACCCTGGTTACCATCTAGTACCGAAGTACTCGTCAAGACACATAAAACGAGCCCATACTCGTTGAGGTTATGACGTTTAATTACTAAGTTCCTATGGCCATCTTGAAGCTCTATCATCAGACCCTGGTTACCAACTTTTACCAAAGAACTCACCAAGACGAATCATACGAGCCCAAACTCGATGGGATTGTGTCGTTTAGTTACCGAGTTCCTATGGCCATCTTCCAGCTCCATCATCAGATCCTGGTTACCATCTAGCACCAGAGTACTTGTCAAGACGAATCAAACGAGCTCAAACTCGATGGAAATATGACGTTTAATTACTGAGTTCCTCCTATGGCCATCTTCCAGCTCCATCATCAGACCCTGGTTACCATCTAGTTTCAAAGTACTCTTCAAGACAAATCAAACGAGCCCAAACTCGATGGGGTTGTGTAGTTTAATTACCGAGTTCCTATAGCCATATTCCAGCTTCATCATCAGATCAGCTCGGTGGTACCATAATATTGCATTGTCACCCAACTTACATACACATACATATATATAGTACTTACACCAAATTTCAGCTCAATCGGTTGAAGATATCTGCTTCAAAATTGAGTTGCAAGATTCCACCCGAACAAACATTCATACATACATACATTTCAAGATTTGCAAGTTAAATAAAAGCTTTTAACTTTTAAAAAGCACACTAATCTCCAAAAACGAAGTCGTGTAAGATCGGCGCAATCGCACCCTACAAAAATTACAGCCCAGCACAAAAATAAAAAAAAAACGGATATAGCGCCATCTAACGTTTTGTTTGGCCGCACTCAGCGTGGCAGTAAGCTAGAGGTGAAGAAAAGTTGTAGCTGTGGTTGTAGTTTCTATTTATTTCTACATTCGATACACCTAACGACATCTCGCGTCCTAGTAAGTAATTAGATTTCGAGTTACGATATTTTGTATGGCGTTGTCAGTCTATTTATTTAAACTGGTCTCTGCAGTACAGTCAAGCAAGTTAAATTCAAGTAGAGCAACTTTCAATGCGATCTGGGCCGCGTCGTAAGAGTAGTGCGTGGGAGAGAGAACAACCGTGCGAGCGAGAGGTACAGGCAGGTAAGCTACAAAGCACACGTCCGATCGCTGAGCTGTCCCCAGCGCAGGCGGCGTCAAGTGGGTATGGGACTTGGGTGTCATACCTAATGGGGAATCTTCTGTGTGACAAGTTAACTCAATATTCTATAAAGGGAGTATTTAAAAAATTGTTTTATATATAATAATATATAATTTAATTATATGTATTGTTTTCTAAAATATGTTAAAAAAATTAATTCAAAAATACATAAAAAAGTATTTATGTAAGAGAACATCATTAAACATTGGCAGCCCCATGGCATACTGTCATCATGATGTCTCGTCTGTCATGTCTGTGGTTTTCAAAATTACAATTTACAGTTTTCTTTTCTTCATTATTGCCTTGAGTTGAGCCGTGGTTGAGTCTTTGTTCCTCCGCATTAGTGTTGACGTGCTTGCTATAGTGCTAGCGAAGTATTTGTGAGATAGAGACTCGAGGAGATAGAAAAGGTGTTTGTGTTTTGTTTGTCGTTATGGCTGATAACATCAGAAGAAAATGTTTGAAATGTGGGCTAAAGCCGAAGGAAGATTCGGACATCAAAGCTTACAGATTTCCTAACCCCGGAGCAACAAATATATTGAGGTAAGTAACAATATTTACACATTATTTTTGTATGTATCATCCTAGCAGCGCCACACTACTCTGGGTACGTAGTAGTCTTGAATTTCGTACCCTCGCGGTTTAGCAGATATGGGGGGGGGGGGGGGGGTGGTTTTGCCAAAATGACGTCTTTACAGCAGCACCAAAACCTGTATCCGTAAATAAAGGTCATATTTTTTTTCATACTATATAACTTCACCAACATTTAGTACTCGTGAGGACGTTAGTACGTAATGTTTCAATCTTCATGGACGAGTTTATTATGCCTTGTTATTAGGCTATTGGCATTTCTAAGTGTAATTTTAATTACCTACAGAAATAAAAACATTTTCATTTCATTTTACTTTACTAAATCAGATGACATGTCTAGTAACCATAGTACAGTCTCAGCCTATACTTTTGGATGAAAATAACCATTTGCCTGAATGTAGCCCTCATTTTTCTCAAAACCACTGCATATAGATCTGTAATTATTATTTTAATCATAATTATTTTTCTAGGACCCCTGATATTGAGCAATTCTATATAACTGTGACTGGAACAATAATGAACAATAATGAACAAGAATACTGTGGAAGAATTTAAAACTATTGACAAAGCAGCTTTTTTAAACTCCGTTGGAGAAGTGATATGGGCTAATATTAAGAAAAAGACCTGGATCACCAATCCTGTATTGAATTTTATTGTACTGGCATTTGCTGTAAGTTGATGAAGTAATTTAAAAATAAGTTTTTAGTATGTCATCGACATCATCGACAACCCGTAACAGCCCACTGCTGAGCTAAGGGTCTTTCCTCACACTGAGGAAGTATATGGGCTATAATCTCCCACGCAAGCACACCGCGAATTGGGAGATTTTGTTAGGCTAGTGGCCACCTAACTGCAGGAATTTTTCAAGCCACCCAAAGGTATCCAACATGGCTTAACGACTTCCATTGTTCGTAAACAACAAAAACCGGGACCAACACTTTAACGTGCCTTCCGAAACACGGAAGCGCTCGTGATATAAATGCCACTAGGCGGTCACCCATTCACTGACTGACCTTGCCCAACATTACTTAACTACTTTAGTATGTACCTACCTTGATTTATTGAAGCCAATGACATTTTATCGATAGATAAATTATGATTGTATTATAATATGCTAGAAGCGATATCTAGTGGATAATTTTTAAATTAAAAAAAAAAAATCTCACGCCTTATATCCCGGTTATTATGATTTTCGGCCGGCTCCTTAACCGTCCGGGCTATCACTGCTCTTAATAATATGCTGCTCTGGATAATTTTCTTTGAAACTATTTCGTACCCGGGCATCTTAATATGTTTCAAACATATTTTAGAAATATGATGTATACCTACTTTAAAAGATGTATATATTTAAGTCCACGAAGAATTTAGTGTGAGTTCTACTCCCTTCCTAAAAGTACAAAATAGTACGAAATTGTCGTGTAGCCTACATGCAGAAATACGCTATATATCAATTTGGCATCGCCACTAAACTCTACATCTGCTAAAGGGCGAGGGTACGAAATTCAAGACTATTTCGTACCCAGAGTAGTGTGGCGCTGCTAGGATGATACATACATTATTCTTATGTCAATTTTGTCGTAAAATGTTTGTAAGAATGATTTTAATTTGTTTTCAGCTATGAATCTTGGACCAAGTTTTTTTCCCGGATCTGGGGGCACGGCAGTGCCCCCGCCAAGTCGAGCAAAAAGCGGCACGGCCGTACCATCCTTTTCTCGAATCAATTCACGCACTTTTCGATCCCCTATATACTTCCCTAGTTACTGAAAATTCAGGCTTCTAGGTTTATCCATAACTTCGTTGTGGATAAACCTAGAAGCCTGAATTTTCAGTAACCAAGCATGCATTGTATAAACACAGTATATTTCAAAATTCATCCAATTTGAACCAGTAGTTTTAAAATTATAAATATTCAAAGTTTCCTAATTTTGTCACTCACTGACTGACTGACTGACTCATTATCAAAACTCTAAGGCACTTCTAGCAGTCGTAGAAGCTTCAAATTTAGAATACAATTAGGGTTTAGTGTATAAATCAAGGAAAAACTCCAAATAATTTGCAATTTCGGTCTAGGTTTCTAGATACACTAACTGCATAAATAACTTTGTAATCCCATAATAAATGTATAGGATTACAAAATTAGATGTTCAAGTGGAATCTTGCAACTCAATTTTGAAGCAGATATTTTCAACCGATTGAGCTGAAATTTGGTATACTTATGTAAGTTTGGTCACAATGCAATATTATGGTACCATCAAGCTGATCTGATGATGGTTTAAGGAAGTGGATATCGCAACTCCTCAATGACTACTCGTAAACCACTCGAGTTTGGGCTCGTATGATTCGTCTTGACAAATACTTTGGTGCTAGATCGTAACCAGGGTCTGATGATGGAGCTGGAAAATGGCCATGAGAACTCGGTAATTAAATGACATAACCCCATGGGACCGTGGGGGCCTTCAGATGACCAGACGGCTGGCAGCTATCTCTGTCAAAGGATCAACCTAGATATCCAGAGAGGGAATGCAGCCAGTCTTCTGGGCACTGTCGTACATGGTTCCTCTTTAGATTTCGATTATCTAAAGTTACCAAATCCTTGACCAACATGCATGGGATTAACCGACTCGACGCTATGTAAGGCTATTAATTATAATTATTATTGTAAACCATATTTATTAGTAAGACATGAGATTAAAAAGAGCTGCCCTTGAGTTGCTTGCTGGCTCTTCTCGGGGTACTGCATTTGGAACCAGCAACTCGTCGGTGAAGATGGGCTGCTGTTTACATTTAGCCAGTCTTCATGTTTTTGTGCCGCCAGAGTTTAGAGTGCCTTGTTATTATAAACTATTGACTTTTCTAA
The DNA here is from genome assembly GCA_963855545.1 of Ethmia dodecea. Lineage (NCBI taxonomy): Eukaryota > Metazoa > Arthropoda > Insecta > Lepidoptera > Depressariidae > Ethmia > Ethmia dodecea. The sequence goes on from OY979449.1 coordinate 8,337,186, forward strand.
GTGACTACTGACAATAAACGCCTTTGACTTTAGAGGACATTTTTTTATCTGTAATTACTGTAAATGAATACGTATATTTTATTTGTAAATGAATGTATATTTTTCTTCGTAAATGAATGTATTTTTCTTTGTAAATGAATGTATATTTTCTTGGTAAATGAATGTATATTTTCTTTGTAAATGAATGTATATTTTCTTTGTAAATAAATGTTATATTTTAGTAAAACAATATCTAAGAAAGTTTTTTTTTAGCTAAATTAAGTTTTTTAATCTTGTGTTTAAATGTATATTCAGAGCCTGTCCATATACTTCTCCGGGGTATTATTCATATCATATTCTGAGAAGTTATTTAGGTAAAACTTCAATAGAATATAATATGAATAGTACCCCGGGAGAAGTATATGAATAGGCTCTGAATATACATTTAAACATTCCACTATAAAATTCAAATATCCCGCCATACGGTAATACGTCAGTGGTTTTTAGGGTCATCACAGAGATCGCGCTGTAGGTCGAGTTTTGTCGCCATATTTTTGTATGAGGTTGGCATTCTTCTCCGCTAGGAGTAAAAGTGTTCTGTGCCCCAGCGGCACTGATTGATATTATGAAATTTCGACGCGTTTCAAATTTTAAAAAAATCAAAACTTCTGGCAGAAGTTTTGATTAAAAAGGGTACATAATAATGAATTTTTCAATACATTTTTTTTAAATTCATTACTTAATAGTTGTTTTGTAAGTGGTTAAGTTGTGACTTTCCCCAAAATATGTTTTTTAAAGAACAAAATTAGGTTTTAGATATGGTCGATTTCTTAAAATTACCACTAATTGAACCACTTAAAATAAGAAAACTAAGGCATATCTTAAAAATGTAATCAGGTAAGATTATTCTAGAGGATATAAGAATAAATGTTATCTGAATACATTTCGTGTTTTTGCCATAATTTTTACGTGACGTGTGCATGAATTAGATATTCAACGTGAAGAACGTAAACACGGGTATGTTCAAAGCCTAACAAAGTGAATAAAAGTAACATCAAAGTAAATAAACTAATATGTTTTGGAAACTCAAAACCCCGCACTGTAGAGTGATATTAAATAAATTACATTTGAAGCTATTTTAATAACTTTAAAAAAGTTCTTAGTTTCTGATAATACTGCAAGAACACTGATTTGTACAAGACTGGCGCCTTAAGTCAGGTCAAGCAGGAGGTTTTCATACATTGGAAAGAATATCTAGATATTATTACTGAATACATACATCCATTTAAATTGAATTTTTTTTTGGTACCTCATAAAGGACTTTATTAATTCTAAAAAGACATCATTTTATTTTTCCTGTAAATTAGCTAGATCTCTTGTCAACTCTAATTATTAATTTAGATTTTTGGCTATGCCAACTTGGTTAAAAAAGGAAATTATTATATGTTTTATACTGTGCAAATGAAACTCTTTCAAAAGATACCGCACAATACATATGCTATTGAATATAAAACTTATTTCTTCAGTAATACAACTATTCACCATTCCATGTTAAGGCATTAGTAGTTGATGTAGTAAGGACTTTTAACAAACAAATGAAGGATGCTGATGAAATAATCATTAAGATAAAAATTTGAGCATTTGAAAATGGAGTATTTAATATAAAAATAGGGTTTTACATACCTGGTTTATTTCATTCTCAGATAGTTTTTCAATTGTCTCGGCCAGTTGGTTAGGAGTCTTGGCATTTCCGGTATACAAGCCCTGGGCTGCTAATAGTTCTGCAAGGGAGGTGCCCATCTCGGTTTCAGTGAGGATCTGCAGCTTCAGTTGATTCTTGCCAGCCTTGATGGCTGCACTGGTCAATGACAGATTCTTTAGGAGACCCGCAACTCCTTTGACAGCCTGTAAAAATATATACTTACTAGTGGTTCTGTAGTTCCCGTTCCCGTGGGAATACGGGAATAAAATATAGCCTATGATACTCAGGGATATTCTAGCTTTGGCTTGGTGAAAGAATTTTTAAAATCAGTCGAGTAGTTTTTGAATACATTCGTATTAAACATACAAAAATACATTTTTTTTCTCTTTTTAATATTAGTATAGATTAACAAATTGTTGATATTTTAATCTTCAGGTCAGTGTCACTTCGCACGCACATTATATTTACACAAGGGTTAACTGACAAAGCGTGTTGTTGATGAAAATAAGTTACTTAATTAACAAAGCTTGTTCAATTAATGTTTCCTAATTGGCCGACACTGCAGTGGATAAAATGCATAAAAAAATTGAATAAATCAGTACTATAAGTCTATTTCACATAGCATGGGTTTGGTGACAGGCTCACATGTTTCCGTTTTACGCTTACTTTCGACTAATAAAAATATTAGGATTAAAAATTATTATTTTATCATTGCAAAAATACAATAATTTTTATTAGTCGAAAGTACTAAGCGTAAAACGGAAACATGTGAACTGTCACCGAACCCATGCTATGTTAAATAGACTATAAAAAAAAAAAAAACTCACGCCTTTCATCCCCGAGGGGGTAGGCAGAGGTATTCCATTACTGGATATACCCACATAATAGAGCAGTGATAGCCCGGACGGTTAAAGAGCCGGTCGAAAATCAGTGAGGCTCGGGTTCGAATCCTGGCATGTACCAATGAGTTTTTCAAAAACTTACGTACATATTTATCACTAGCTCGACGGTGAAGGAAAACATCGTGAGGAAACCCGCAGGTCTCAGAATTAATTCTGAGACATGTGTAAATAGACCCGGCCCGGCGATGGGCTCACCACCTATCACGTTTAGGGGTCCAATGTATCTCGTGAAATAGACTATAGTCTTAACCTATATGTAAGTGTTGCCAGAAAATAACAAATGCTGCTGAGACATCCTCCCAAATTATTATGTCATCAAAGTAAAACTTGCGGCTGTATCAGATAACATTAACTAAAAATAACAATTCCAAATAAAGTAATTACCGCGTTGGCCTCGTCCTTGGGCACCGAGAGCACGACTCCAAACAAACCACTGTCGGAGTAGGAGACATTAAAACCGGCGGCGGCGAAAGGACCAATGTTTCCAATAGCCTTCGCCAGGCAGGAGTTGTCGGAGCCCCACTTCGTGACAGGGCCATGGCCTAAAGCTAATAATATACGCGCAATTAATATTTTTATCATCATTTTGCTCTTTTTACCCTGTCTACTAAGTACACAAAATTTTGCAAAAGGTTTTTACATCCTGTAATTTTTAAAATATTTTCCAGGTATAACTTGTTACATAATATAAAAGCAGACGAAATAAAGTACCTAATCGAAAATTTTAAAAAATAATGTCGGGTCACAGAAGCCAGTCTTTTCCAGAGAGATTCAGAGCCGTCTAGCATAGTTATATGAATAGAAATATATATATTTTTTAATTGTGTACATACAATACATGATTACGTAACAAATTTACTGAGTTACCTTTTGCGGCAACGGCCAGTGCCAGTGCTTGTGGGGAGCCGGCTGATGCGCCTTGTGCGGCCAGGACCACGTGAGCCAGAGGGCCTCCCATCTCTTTCCTGATTGATAAGATATAAATGTTGTTAAAAGTAAAATTCCGAATTTGCCCTTGTACTTAATAATAAAAAGACAATAGGTCTCTCATGAAGAGCTTAGCCAGAACTTACTTCAAGTTAGTTGACCAGGTTAAAAACATACCTGTACTAACATTTTGGGATTATACAATATGTATCAGAAAGGTGAAATAATAATTAAGGGTCATATAAAGTAGCTTATATACAGTTCGGGAAAAATGTCTCTTGTATATTATATACTATAAATTTGGAGTAAAACAACGTGGAAGTTATCATTAAAAAAAATCATTTTCAACCCTTAAATCAGCTGCTAAATGCTGTTGAACTCTCTTTTAAGTGACTAAACATGGTACAGATAAGACGTCGTGTTTTTACCTACGAAAAACTAGACAGAGCCTACACTATGAGTACTAAATAACTAATAGACATACTAAAATAATTATTTATAACCCAGTCACGAAGCCAACAGACATGTTCATTCACACAACTGTAGGCCAACATATGTTGTTCAGCGGGAGTCAAACCCGCGAGCTCCGGTTCTGAAGGTCACTACCAACTGAGCCAACAGGCCCGATAATACTCCATCATTATTTTATTTTTTTCCCCATAGTTTTAAAGAAAACCTACTAATTTACCTACGTAAATATCTGACATTATTAGTCTTTGATAGAATTTTGTTAGTCCACGTGGATTGCGGTCTTAGATCAATGAAAAATCCATTGATCACTAGGAACGCTCGCGCGCTCCTTTTTGGCCAATAAGGACACTGCGCAAAGGTCAAAGGGCCGGCGGCGGCTTTATTGAGGAGTCTAGCTCCACCCTCTATTTATTGAGTGATTCCGTATGTTTTAAAAAATATTCTTAATTCTAAGTCTTTTACCTTATTTCACGTTATTATTATTTCACAATTGATAAAAGTAAATTATGAAATTGATTGATTAATTATCATTGTATCGCTTAAAATTTATTTTAGGTCTTTTATCTTCATAGGTTTATGTCTAATTTTCAACTGAACCCTACAACAAAATTTTAGAAAATCGGCAAATTCTTTCATTTTCAAATCAATGAACTTAGTTGCTTCCTGTCTATCAACGAGTGAAGACGTGTTATAATCAAAGAATGTGACTCGCAACAGTCGTTACAGTGTCTCGTGATTATTCAAATAGTGAATCTTATGAGATGACTTTGTGTCGGTGCTCCTGATGGCAATATCAGTCGAGTTAGGGAGCTGTGTCACGTGCGCTTCGCCGAAGGTAGACCGCTGGATGAGCAGCTGATGCTATCCTTCAGCTGCTTCGGGAGAATTTGTCAGGTGTCTGCGTCCGTGCGAGGCTGGTTCGTTCCGCGCTCAAACCCCCAAGGTCGCGCGCCTGTACGCCTACTCGTGGTACCGGGACCTGCGGCTGGTGGTACCCACTGCGCGCACTGGTGGACATTTTGAGTTATTGTGCGGTATTAATACTATTAATGTGTGTGTAAACCAATAGTAGGTAGGACCCAAATCCCAAAGTGTAAAAGTTTGATGAAACTACATGACTAGTATGTAGGTAGGTTTTACTTGTTTAATGACAATGTTTTGATCAGTTAAATTTATTATTGAATAGAAACTATGATTTTACCTTTAATTTTTTTTGAATAAATGATTACTGCTATTAATAACTTTTATTATTTCTAATAACATTTAACCTAGAATAAAGTAGGTAGGTAGGTATGTTAAGGCGCGGGCGGCGACCGGCGGCGCTCGGCGCGAGCGATCAGCTGCGCGCGCAGCGCTACCTACCACTACTACGGTCAACGACACTAGCGCGTAGGGAGCGTACGCTTTTATTCTTCAATCACAGGGTTGGCGAAAATTCACACATAAAAAGTAATTATTAAGTTTATATGAAAGAAAAAAGTTGCTATAATACATCTGATATTTTTGTAGGTATTTCGTTACACGATATACATATACACCCTTCAATATTATTTCACCTTTCTGATACATATTGTATAAGGATAGTTTAGCAATAGTAGAACTGTGATTTCTTCTCATACATTATTTACTATAGTCATGCATGGAACACATTACCCATTGCTGTTAGAAGTTCTGAATGGCAAATATTTTTAAAAGTCAACTAATGGCTCACTACCTTGTTGCAATCAATTAATTTTAACTATTTATTTTTAACCTACGTCAAAAAAGGAGGAGGTTCTCAATTCGTCAGGTAAGTTATTTTTCCTTTTTTTTGTACGTTAATCAATATTTTCGTAAAATGTTAAGTGATTTAGATTTTTTTTGTTTGAACTGGTATACCTCAAACTTTTGGCAATGAGACACTAATATTTATGTAACATCTATGACTGATTAAAGGAATATGCTTACCTTTGGTCTCCACCAAAGTATTGAGTGGCCTCAATGGCTGATTCATCACCAACACTTGGCAGCTTCAATGATTGTGCTATAAGGATTGCTCTTTCCTAGAATAACATACTTATGTTAAAGTGGTCATTACATGGTACAGACAAAAATAATAAATACGCTCCCATCTCATCCTCGACTTGGGAGGTATTATATTTCTGTAAATGCTCACATTATACCACTGTAGTGAGGCCAAAGCCGCAGTGCTATAAGACGTGCTTTAGAATTTAGGGTTGTAGAGAATCAGTGTAAAATGTATAATAAAAGAAGTTTTTAGGTTTATGTAATGATTTTGGTCTCAAATCAATATATATTTTTTTAAATTAATCTTTTTTTCTTATAATTTATCTTTACCTAAAGCTGGTCATTTTTATATTATATAATCAGACATAGAATATAATAATGATATACCTTGCTTTCTCCAATAACTGCGATAGAGCAACGAGCCGGTGTCAGGGTCGTGGACGCAAAGTGCATCAGAGACTCTGAAGAAACACTGCCAACTCTCTTTGGAGAGATAAAAAGCGAGTTTCCGAGACCACGGCGGAATGCTGCCTTATGCAGAAGATCGACTGCGCGCACCTATTTAGCAATGCGAAATTATATTAAAAACAGATTTAAATATTATCATTTCACTGTAACTTAAATCTATATTCATATCAAACAGATTATTTTATGAATTTCCTATTTCACTTGCATAGCATTTAGTTACTAAGGATAAAAATATAAATTTTATTTAGTGATTAAAGTAGAATTAAATCTCTTTATATTGATCACTTTCCATGCTTGTCTCCTCTCCAATTAGACACCCTTAAATTTTATTACTTCTATTGAGTGTTTACTCAAATTTTACTGACCTGACCCAGGCGTGGACCTACCCTTTAAAAAAGGTTGTGGTCGCAGCCACCTGAAAATCGGCCATGTGCGAGTCAGAGTATGAATTGTCTCATGATCGATATCTAGTGCATTCTGACAAAGGGATGTTTACAAAATATATGACACCCTAACCAAGATTTTGTACAGTGTCTTTACTTATAAACCAAGGTTTTGGAAAGGCAGTGCACAGTGGGGCGAATGCTAGTAAATTAATAAACTGTAAAATGTTAGTTTCTTAAAAATTACAAACGTAAATGTGAATGTGTGACGTCACAAGTCTATTAGGGTTGTGGGCATGCACATCATGGTGGATCCGCACTTACCTGACTTGACATCTACTGACCTGAGGTGGCAGTGCAGCAGTTTCATATTTTAGACGGACAGCATTGTCGCTTAGCTCCCAAGGTCTAAACTCTTGATTTGAGACAATGTTGTTTAGGCATTCAAGAGCTGGCTCCAAGTTATCTTGAGTTGTCTAGAAAAAATATTTTCTGTTAGAAAATTTCCAAATTAAATTGAATCCTTTGTTATTTAAGTTAAAATTGTGGGCTTAATTATTATACCTTAATTTATTTATACTTGCCTCTAGAGTGTAGTAGATGAACTCGCGGTCTCCTGAGGCACTGAAAGTGGCTCCAAGCTGAGCTAGTTTTCGGGTGGTGATGAAGGAACTAGCCTTTCCAGTGGAGAGACCAGCAGATGACCGCAACACATGAGCAATACCCTGCTCAGTTGCGGGCTCAAAACGAGAACCAGCCCTGAAAAACAAAATTGGAATGCTTATTAGTCTTATTACTGATAAATTAAACAATAAATTATAACTTCCTACTTTTATTATATTAAGTAATAGAAGATACCTAAAATAAATTATTACTAATTTGCTATCATTATATTACTATCACTTTCTACTCAAAGGAGTTTGTTGTAGTTCCATTTTTGAAAGTACCCACTTTTTACTAGTAAATTTTTTCATAACCTTAGGTTAGCTAAGCATGATAGATTATTTGCCTCGGGATAATATGTAATTGATTTTGCTCAAGAGGCATGGATAGATAAAAAGTTTAAGTTATAAAATTTTACATAAAAATAATATAATATTTTATTATAGCCTATATTTCCACAATGACAACTATACATTTAATATTGTCTGACTGTGTTCACTTTTCCACCACATACACATAGGCCTCCTCTAATTACATGATAGCTATACTCAAAATGCTAAAACTACACCAAAATCTGAATGCTGTAGATACAGACGGACAGGGAACCATTGTCTAACATCTAAATCTTTCGATTAGAGTTTAAAGCAAGACATTAGTTTTTCACAAAATTCCCAGACATACAAGTATCTACCTCTACCAACCACTATAGCAACATTACAGCTTTGTAAGTGAGTCAACACCACTTACAATATACTTTGTAATACAAATAAGACAGGAATATCAGTTTATGAAAGACAAAGTAACATTAGTTTTGCATAAAATGTACAAGTACCTCTAGTTCATACGACCACTATGAGTACTGATTACAGGTTGTGTTATGTTTATACTATTTACCTGAAGGCAATGCTGACGCGGGTCACGGGAGATCCGTTGTCCAGTGCGGCCACGAAGGTGTTGCTGGGCAAAACCACGTATTGGATATTCGTCTCCTTGATGGCCGGCATGGCCTGTGCGTATCCCCTCTTCTAAAAGCCATTGATTAAATATAATTTAGAAAGAATAATAGTAAATTTCCAGGCGTAAACACGATAAATTAAGCAAAATGGTTTTACATAACAGGGTTTGACAGATACAAGAAAATCATGTAAGGTCTAGTCGGCCCAGTCAATAAAAGGGATCTTTATAACAAAGCTATCATTACACATACCGCAACATGGCGAATTAGAGGGCTCGATATAGCCTTTGAAGCCATTTCTGATAGAACTCTTGGTATCTAAAATTTCACTCGGACTTCTGCACCCCGTCCTACGAGCCAATTTTTTTCCAATATTTTATTATTTACTGGCCTCTGGATTCTGGTCCTTACAGCCTAGTTTTCGACGGATAACGAACGCAGTGTTGCAAAGTGAAAATATCGGTAGTAGTAAGTAGTGAAAACAAAAAATATATTATAGTAGAAGTTTAACCTTTCATTATCACGCAAGTCCCGGCCCATAAACCGTCAAAACCCGAAGGTTTTTCGCACCTTCAGACTTGGCTCTTTGGGGAGCCGGCGGGTATTAGAGATTTGGGCGTGTTAATTTTTAACCGACGAAAAAACCAAGGAGGTTTTCAAGTCAACTCGTGTATCTAAGGTGAAAATATATTTTTAGGATTTTCTTATTTATTTATTTACCTCTCAGACGAGAATCCGAAGAGGGACGTTATGTTTTTTGGTCATTTCGATAAGTTTTGAACTCAGGTTTTGAAGAAACTTATTCATTTTCAAATCTTGAATTTCGTGTCGTATTTAGTGCTGGTGGCAAAACTGCCAATGCCTTAAAATAATTAAAAAAAAAAACAGTAAATTTACTGTGATCAACTCAGTGCTGCCAGCTTAGCTACTTATAGCTATTAAACATATATATATATAGATCTAGCTATTTTTGGGTGTCAGGCAGCTATAACTTACAAAATCTTGTAGCTAAATTTTTTAGCTACTTTTTCTAGCTACTTTTACTCTTTTAAAAGATGTGAGTACTTTCGAGACTTTTTAGTAGGGTATCGGCCCTTAAATTGTACCTAAACGTGGCTAGCTTATCTATTTTATTACTAATAACTGGATAAATGAAGGGAATAAACAGATTTCTTCGTTTAAAACTTATACTGCCTTCTGCCTTGTCTTTTTTTATAAAATTAAAATTATTGCTCGCTGTTTTAATAAACTGAAAATTGATTTATCTATGAAAAAATACACGTACTCTACTTACTTTACCTATTTAAAATTTTTAGCTACTTCTAGCTACTTTTGTATGTCAACAAATCGGGCAATCTGGCTACTTTTCGCAAGATGTCTGCTACAGGGTAAGGGTAGCAGTTGGCAACACTGGATCAACTGTCAAGTCAACTGCTGTAAGGACTTCAATCCAAAGGCCATTACACAATTAAAAAAAAATGTCAAGTCAACTGTCAACTGCTGTCAACTGTCAAGTATTGTGGTATTGTGTGTGTACTACCTACTTCGTTGTTGCCGCCAATTTAATTAATTAATTAATTTCTCAAATTATAATTCATAAATATTAACATTCTCAGGGATATTTGTGATAAAAAAATACATAATAAGTGATCAGTATTCATATCCAGTTGAAAATAAAACAAAAAAGAAAATATTACTTAGTACCTACGTTTATTTGGAGAATGCATGGTTAGTATAACTGTATGCAACTAACATTGCTTTGCTTTTACAGTTTTTCCAAAAAAACTGACGTCTTGTATGGGTGGTATTTTGTATACCTACTACTGTGGACATAAACGAAAGCCATATCTACAATCGAACTTTAGATAATACTAGCTGTTTCCCTCGATTTCACCCGCATAAGTCTCGTTACCGTGGGAAAATTATAGCCTATGTTACTCCCAGAAAAATAAACTTTTCATTGGTGAAACAATTTTTGAAATTAGTCCAGTAGTAATATTTTAAAGGAATGATTTGTATTTTGTTGAATATGACTTTATTAAGAACATACATCCAGAAATGGAATACCTCTGCTTACCCCCTCGGGGATATATTCCATTTCTGGATGTAGGTTCTTATAGGTACTAAATTTTATAGGACGTAATATGTTTAGCCAGGACAATCAGTTGGAGAGGTACTGAGAATTTTTATAGTTAAGAATTTCCACACAGCAAGTTTATGTTTTTGTGCATTATTTCATTATCTGTCTGTTTTTTATAAAGTGGTATACATATTTTGTTTGGATTAACAATAATTAATAAATTAATTGATGCATATAATACACATAAATTAAACCAAAGAGAGGAGTAGTGAGCAAATGTAAGATGACACTCTGACCTGAATTATTTTGTGTAAACGCATGATTAACCCTTAAACCCTACCCATCCTAGGAGAAACACTTAGACTACCCTGGGGTTTACAGGACCCCAATAAGTTTTGACATTTATCTTTGAAATAAAATAACGTATTAATTATCGGCTTTCTTTATTAGAAATATACACTTCAAAAGAAACAAAAATAATTTAAAGCAACTTTTTGTAGACATTCTTGACACATTGGCACGGTATGCTCGCCGCAGAGTGGATTTTTTCATAAGCTGCAGAAAACCCTGGTCTTCCGATCTTTACCTCTAGGGCATACAGCACATATTTTTTTTGTAGCAAGATTAAGACCTTGTTCAACCACTGGTCTCTTCTTTTGCAGTATACCTTCCAAGAGTATTCGAAGATTTGTAGGCAAAGTTGGCCAAGTCAAACGTTCTTCCATTTGAGAAGCAATGAGTGCTATGACAAGTTTTTTTGTTAAATGCCGGCGTTTTGGGGAACATTTAGTAGCAATTTTAAAAAGAACATAAGTTTTGACGTCTACTATGTTCAAGAGGCCATAAAATATTGCCATTGGCCATATCCTGGTCCTTCAAAGAAATAACACTACTAAAATATGTAAAATAAAATTATTATTAACATGTCTCTTACAAAAACATTAGTATTGTTCTATGATAGTTTATTAAGTAATACAACTTGCCAGTTAGAAAGTATTTCATATTACTACACTATATTCACCATACAAAACTCGATAAAGTATACGTCCAAAATAGTACGCAGTCACTACCCTGGGGTCTGACGGACCCGAAAACTGCAAAATCTCAGCCCACACAGCTCTAACACCTGACAGCGACGGACGACAAGAGGGCAAACCACGCCATTTGAGAATACCTAGAACCACAGGCCTGTTAGTTTTATGATTCAAAAAATATTTACAAAAGTTTTGTCACTGGGGTTTGCTGGACCCCCTGGTAGGGTTTAAGGGTTAAGTATCTGTACTAATATTATAGGTTCAACTTTAGTATATGGAACTGCACCAACTGTCTTCATATTTTTTTCTTTAATAAACGGATTTTCTATAAAGACATATTAATTCCCAAAATTTCAAAATGCGAAAAGTTTTAGTTGTTAAGATATAATATTAATAAAGCAGTGAAAAAATAGTAAATTAATCTAATAATGTACAAAAAAACGCAACTATGTCAGTCAGTGTAGGTTGGTTAGTAAGTTAACCAGAACCAAATAGGCCTCGGTTGACTAGTCTGTCCCAAAAACAAATTCTATTTACACCTAAGCACTGGATTAGGTAAGGTTAGTATAATAGACCACAACCGAATAGCCGCCAGAACCTAATAGGCCCCTGTTCACTTGTCTAAGGCAGATGACCCCAGTATGACCTATTTTACCCTATTTTTTTGTAAAAAGCAGCAGCGATTGTCACAGTAATTTAATTTTTTTTAATAAGCAATAGTAATTTACATTCAAATTTCTTTATCAAAGATTTTTAAAATTATGTGAGGTAACCAACTCACCCCGCTCCAATACTAAAGTCCTTCCATATTATAAATAGGCAATATAGTGTTTGTTTGTATGTTGGGGGTCATCCATGGTATTACCAAATTGATTAAAATGAAACACTTATATAAAGCTACATTATCCCTGGCTAATATACTTCATTTTGATTAAACAATGCTCTGCAACAGGAGAAAATTTATCTGGGTAGGCAACGCTACTGCTGGGTCTGCACATTTCTTTTATTAATATGTTTTATTAGAATGAGTAATTTCATACAACCTTTCTTTAATTTTCAGGCAAGTTATGTCAACTCTTTTGGGGGTAACTACAATAGAACATGGAATAAACATTTCAGCTGTTGAATATAATAGATGTCATCACAATAATAATTACTACTACAGGGCCATACTTAAGCATAAAAACATTTTTAAATCAAAATGTAATAAACTGCTCAAAAGAAAATTGAAGAAATACAAATTAAGGAAAGATGGCATAGAAGATCCTGATATTATAGATGTGTCTGAATGTTTGTTGTCTTCTTTGAGAATCAAATCTCCAATTAAACATAGAGCTATAAATAGCCCTGACACCAGTATCAGTGATAGTGAAGAAATCAGACCTAAGAATTATTTATTTAAAATGGCAAGAAGAAGACAGAAACGAAAACCTGCTAATACAACTGATATCAAACCTGTTCAAAACACTGATAGTGCCTGTGATTCCCCAATAAAAGAGAGCCAGGAAAAAAAACAAACCAATGCTTTTAAATTAATGATGGATTCCAGAAATAAAAGCATTGGCACAAATTCTCCTGGGAAGAAGAAAACTACTGAAGAATTTGAAATAAAAGAAATAACAGAAAAAAGAAACATTAAAGTCAAGAGACATCTAGCTTTGCAAAAGATGGCAGAAGCAAAAGGATCCCTCAAGATAAAAGAAATAGAAGAGCATAAAGAGGAATATATTAAGAAGAAAATGGAGCAGAGAGCAGTAAGATTAAAAAAAATGATGGGTAAAAAAGCTATAAAGTTTGATGAAGAACAAAACATGACTAACCAGTCTCAAAAAAGTGATATCATAGAAATTCCAGATTCTGCAGAAGATATAATGAAACCCATTCAATGTGAAAATAAGATACCAAACAATTTGCAGTTAATTAACCTTTTTAGTGGAGTTTTAAAGTCTCCAATCAAAATAAGCCCTGATTTAAAAAATATAGCAAAAGAAGATGAAGAGTTTCTTAAAAAGTTATCTCCATCAATAAAGAAAAAAGAAAACATGCATAGCTATTTTAAGAAAGTAGATAAAAAACCAGAAGCACCATCTCCCACTGAAAGTGGTTCTTCTAATGCTGTTGAGGCTAATGTAATAAGGGTTAAGATAGCAGTAAAAAATAAAAAGAAATTGAAAAAGAAAAAATTAAGTCTTAGCAAGGAACCATCAAGTGAAGTTTTAAAAGACTGCAATAAAAATAATTTTCACAAAGCAGTAACAAACATGGATAACAGTACTGACTTATCCAATAGCTCTGAGAGACGGAAAAGAAAGCGTAAGATGACTACAGCAGATGTTGACAAGGTTGCAGTAGTTGATATTGTTGAAATGGAGGAGGAAATTGAAACAGTAAGGCCAAAACGCAATGTAAAGAGACCAGTAAAATATATCGATGATGTACAGTTGTCTAGTTCAGATGAAGAGCTCCATATCTTTACACCTAAAAAAAGAAAAAATATTGAAGGTACAGCAAGTCATACAACTAAAGAAGTAAACAATCATATTGTACTTTCTGATGATGAACCTAAGAAGGAAAGAACATGTCCAACGAAGGAAGTTTCAAAGCCCAGAAAGAAAATCGAAAAAGAAGTTAACATTCAAAAGAAACCTACTAAATTAGCGCCACTTTTTGCCGCTAAAACTCAACTAAATCCTGCTGAAATTGAAGCAAAGCAAAAATTTCTTTATAGTGGCGTTCCTGAGCAATTGAAAAAAATAATGACTCTGCAAAAGAATGCAAGTGCTGAGTTAAGCAATGATTTCCCTGTTGTTGTCCACATACAACAAAAGATAGCTACTACTGATATGAGTAGGCCTATTCAATATTTACTTGATATATTGGATACAGATGAAGACGAAATTGCAGATCACAAGATTATGTTTAAAGAATTATTAAGTTCTTCTGATGCAGAGGGCACAGTAAGTGCTGTTCCAATGCTCAAACCCAACATTCATACAGTTTTACAGAGTATAAAAGAGTCATATCCCAAGTTTCCTGTATACCGCACATATTGTTTATTAAGAGGTAGGCGCAAAGGGGAATTCAGTGATTGTAAAAGTCCTGATTTTGATAATAGTGTAGATATCGTCAATGGTATGACAGAGACAAACAACGAAAATCCAGATAATTTAAACTGGACTGACAGATACAAAGCAGCAACAGCAAATCAATTAATTGGTAATTTTGAAAGTGTAAAAGAATTGCGAAAATGGTTAATATCATGGACTGAAAATGATGATAAAAGAAAAAATGGAAAATCTGATTCAGATTCATCTGATTTCTACGACACAGATACAGACAGTAGAGATAGTATGAAGTCAATGAAAAATCTACTTATTTTAACAGGCCCAGTAGGAAGCGGAAAAACTTCATGTATTTATGCTATTGCTGCAGAATTGTCTATGAAGGTAATTGAAGTTAATTCTAGTTGCAAAAGAACTGGCAAATTAATGTTACAGGACTTGCAAGAAGCTACACAGTCACATAAAATAAATAGAGGTAATGGAAGTACAGACAATTCTCAGAAGTCACTAGAAAATATTGATTGTCTTACACAAAACATTACTAAAAAGAGGGGTAGACCAAAGAAATCAAGGGAAAAAATATTGAAAAAAACTATGTATGTGGAAAAGAATGAAAAGCTGAGTCAACAATCTTCCACTCAGGAAATTGGAAGAACTGCAATGTCATTAATTCTTATTGATGACGCCGACATTGTATTCGAACAGGACGACGGCTTTTCTGCGGCTATTGCCCAGCTAATACAGTTTTCAAAACGACCTGTAATATTAGTTACAACATCTTTATGTTGTCCTCATTTACAGCGATTTTTCCAATGCGGGAATATTATTCATATGCATCGACTTTTACCTAGAATGCTCGGAACATGGTTAGATATCATGTGCCTGGCTGATAGTGGCCTGTGTTGGCCAGGGTTAGGAGCTAGACTTTTAGACATTTTCAATGGGGATATAAGAAAAACCATAAATAGTCTTCAATTTTTCGTGACCAGTCAATCACATGAGTCTGCAATAGAGGAAACTAACAGAGATAATAAACATAATGTTGACGATGAAAATTCGAGTACGTCTTGGACCGATAGTGAAGGGTTTCAAGAAAGAAACGCAGATTTGAAAGTACATTGTTTTCCCAAAAACGAGGGATGCAAAGTTTTAATGGAAAAAATTGTAGCATCTAACTTGCGCCATTACCAGTGTCCTCTAAACTTAATAAATGTGTGGTGGAGTATGCCAAATCTTCTCAATGAATTTTATGACGGTACAAATTCTAGAGATTTAAAAAGAAGTTGCAATAAAATAAAGACTGAAGAACTGGAATTAATAGCTAGCATGCTTGATATTCTTTCAGTTTCAGATTATTTAAGTCACATTAAGCCAGACACCAAGAGTAACATCACCTCACAGCCCTGGGTTTCATGTGAAAACGACAGTGTATCTGAGTTTGAAAATTTAGACAATTTCAACAGAAGCCATGAGTTCAACAATGAAATAATACACCACCTTACATCTGGTACAATTATGGAAACACGAAGAATTTTAAACACTGAAAATGATATTAATATTCATTTCCCTGGCATGGCAGCACAAAGGTAAAGATTTTATTTCATTTTATTATGTTACTTTCAGGCAACAATAGCCTTCTTGCCGGCATATTTAGTAGATGCACCGAATGTGGGTTCTGCCGAATGTCGAATTCGGCCGAATGTTCGGTTCAAAAATCTGTCGAAGACGAACTTCGGCCGAAGGGCTACGCGCTCTTATGATGGACAGGTCACGACTCGTTACGAAGTGTTATAATTACCGGTTCCCTTTTCTCTAGTAAACTACTGAACCGATTTTGATGAAATTGGCCAAGTAAGACTACTACTGCTAAACTGCTAATATCCTGAAAAAAACATAATTCCTAGGGGTTAGGAGTCATCGGGTAAATCGTAAAATCCACGCGAACGGAGTCGCGGGTATCAGCTAGTAGCAATAGGGTTGTGTCCTACCTAGTCAAATCAGTTACTTTTTACGATCTGTCAAAACGAAATTTTACTATGGAAAATGTACTGAAATAGCAAACCGTGACGTCATAGTTTGTAGTACCCAATTGCAGCACTTTTTTTGATTGTTTTATTATTTTTAAATTTGCTATAATTGTAAATTGAAAATCGAAATACATATTTTGAGGTGTTTTGGGATAATCTTTTTAATTTATGACTACTAGCAATTTAATTTCGATGCTGTCAACTACCCAATTTATTTTACTTGTAAAACTTCAGAAGTATTTTAGTGCAGAAATTTTGTGTCAATTAGTATAATTTGGGTTTTATTTTAAACTAGCGACCCGCCCCGGCTTTGCACGGGTGCAATGCTAACACTAAAACCAAAGACGTTTAAAGAAAAAGTTTGAAAAATGACTTTCTTCCAACCTCTTTGACTAAAACCTTCCTGTTGAATCACTCTATCTATTAAAAAAAACGCATCAAAATCCGTTGCGTAGTTTTAAAGATTTAAGCATACATAGGGACATAAGGACATAGGGATATAGAGACAGAGAAAGCGACTTTGTTTTATACTATGTAGTGACTACCGAACATTCGGTATCTGTCACCGAAGTTCGGTATTTTTTACCGAACTTCGGTTTTACCGAATGTGAAACGAATTTCGGTGCATCACTAATATTTAGCATCAGTGATAGCCTTACGGTTAAAGAGCCCGCTTCTAATGAAAATCAGTGAGGCTTAGGTTCAGATCCTGGCATGCACCAATGAGTGTTTCAAGAACTAGCGTAGGTACATTTTTATTACTAGCTCGACGGTAAAGGAAATCATCGTGAGGAAACCCGCAGGTCCCAGTGAGGTATGTGTTTAAGACCCGGTCCGGCGATGGGTTCACCACCTATCACGTTTAGGGGTCGAATATACTCTATACTCGAAAAGTGGGTATTTCCAGAAATGGAATACCTCTGCCTACCCCGTTGGGGATAACAGGCGTGAAAGGATATTTTTAATACCTAATAGTCTAAAAATCCACGCTTTAAATGTGAACCCATTATTTTCTTTTCCTAAAACACGGGTAATTTGGTATTATTATAGTATTGAGAATATTTTAATTTTTGTTCACAGAGATAAGGACAGAAGGATCTCCAGACATGACAACTTTACCTGCATATTGAACCCATCTGCGGCACTAGACAGAAGAGCTCTGGCACTAGATTACTGGTCGTCTTGCCGAGCTATCTGCAGGATAGAGAAATCTAAAACGGATACAGTATCTAAGAGAAACAATCGTTATTGTCATTATCTAAAATCTATGAATGTAATGTGCAAGAATGAGTCCTATGATAGGCTTGGAGAAAGTTTGTACACTGGAAATGACAAAGATTAATCTAGGTTAGTTGATTTAAAGTACCCTAGTAAGAATTGTTTGTAGGTAAATATATTATGCATTGAGGCAAATATGTAGGTACCTTTTATTTCTTTCCTGGATTTGGGATGTATTTTGACGATAATTCTAAATTTATATAGTAGTAAAAATAATGAGCACTAATTATTTATAATAGGATAATAATGTATTCATTTTACTATAGTATAATTTATCATGTAGGTACCAATAGTTTCGTTCTCATTATTTTATTTATTAGAAGTTATAACCTTAATTTCTTCCTTGCTCTAAAATCGACTACCTTATTTTTATTTTCTTTTGATTTTTAATTAAATACGTTCTTTTTTATTTTATTATGGATGGGACTTAAATTTGTAATTGTGAGTATTAAAATTAACTACTTTAAATATATAGTTTTTATTTTTAAGTTATATGTTTACATTTTACTCAATAAAGTACTGTACGCAGTACTACAAGACGTAAGATGGAAAAATTTATCTCCAAAAAGAAAAAAACATGTAAATAATTTTTTTTACCCACTTTGGTTGTACTCAAAGAGGTTGGAAGAAAATCATTCTCTTTCCTAGGAGAGAGAAACTTTTTCTTTAAACATCTTTGGTTGTACTATTAGCACAGATATTAGAATACTTAGCTATTCTGTGGTACTGGTAACTACCAGTTTTTGGTGGGAAAGGCCAGGATTAGTAGAATAACGTTATTTGTGTCAATAAACTAAGAAATCTTTAATAAGGAGCTAAGATGTTTGTAACTAACTATAGCGATAAGAATATTTCGGAGTAATCAGTAAAAAGTAATTTATACGTTTATCGCTGTCATTAAATAAGTACATAACATTGTAGGTGGGTAATTTGTAAGATGAGGTTGCCCGGTTGGGGTCATCGAAAACAAACTAATTTGATTATTATATAACAAAAAAAAATCAGCCAAAACAGTAGTGATATAATAACGTCATTGTCTATTGATTGATAAGTAACCACATGCTATCAATACGCCGCTAATAGCTATCATTTCCAGGCCTATCGTTATATGTTCAATTTACACTTGTAGGCCTTTATAAATAGCACTGAGTTGTTTACACCCTGCTGGCTCGACAGATAAGGGTCATCTTGTCAATTGACTTCCAGAATTGCCTGTACAGTTACGGGAAACTTCTTTACATAATATATTGTCTCTGTTTTCAATACGAGAGATGACACGTGGAAACCAAGATAGCAACCTGGGTCAATGATTAAATTTATAGGGTCGCACAGTCACTCAAACACCGATCAAGTAAGTAATTAGTTTTATTTATTTTTTATATGTAGGTAGGTATTCCGTCGACCTATCTTAGGGGTAAAGTAGATGTCGCTCTTCGACCAACCAAGTTGAGTAGGTACCTACCTACCTAGTAATTTATTATTCGCATTCTAACACTAGGGTCTATACATTTCTACGCGTGGATTAAATAATTCTAAGTACCTAGGTACATTCAAATGAAGTTTTAAAACGAAGCCTGCAGAAGCTGAAGACCCCGAAGCTACTTATGAGATTCAAAATAATTAGTGACTATAAATAACTAATAAAATGACTTGTCATTTTAATTTTATTCACCGAGGCAACTGTTATCATATTGTTTTTACAATGTCTGGAACTGGAGTTCATTGGTTTTATTCAGTAGATGTTTTTATTTCCTTTCGCGCATGATAAACATGCATGTGTGAATTTTAACGTATCATTGCCTACCTAGCTAAAAACAAATCCATTTAAAGCGAAATTCCCTAAACAACACGTCATTAAAAAGTGGAAATCCAATAGATAGGTATCTACCTACAGCTGTCCGTAGCGTAGCAGATTGTATAAGTACTAAAATGTAGTATTATAATAAAGCAGTTTCCAATAAATACAGTAATCCTGCAAATGACGAGCTCGTAATTTCCTATTCTATTCCTGAACCTAATGGATTTTCCTGACATACAGGAAAATGATGGATTATAAAATCCCATGCAAAATTGGATTAAGTATACCTAAAAGGAAAAAGCACACCTAAAAGAATATACGTAAGCAATGCCGTACCTCCTAGCCAGGATTTTGATACAGGGGTGAACCCAGGGTTAGTTACCTAATAAAAAGTATCTCTACGCTTTACTTTCAAATTTCTTGATCCCTCTAAAATTATATACCTACTTACAAATATGATAGTTAATTGGAATTTGTACGGCATAAGTGCGAGTCATCGTGAGAATGTTATTATTTTAGTTGCAGTTTAATATATGCACTACTATGCAGCAATACGGTTCAATGTCTCGCCTCGCTCGTACCGTACCGTTCAGCTTTAACTGGGTCAAAATAGTATTTTTAAAAAGTTTTATAACACATTTGCTCGTAAAAGGTGTCTTATTTCACCAATTTCAATATCGTATTGTATCTCATTACGCCCAAGTGCGGTAATGTAATGTAAAACGCACGGTGTATCAAGATGCTCGCAACGGTACTTTTTAAAATCTTAGCAAAGAGTTTTTATGTCAAAAAAGTTGTCAACATTTTATTATTAAAATTAACTTTGGGATATAAAATATAATAAAGAAACATTTATGTACATAATTATTTTATTTTATTAATTTTGACAGTAAATTACAACCAATTTATCTGTAACAAAAATATTAATTTACTTTATTAGTAATACTGGCTGTTTTTTGTGCCTTTGCCTTACAAAAATGACGATGCGCGCGCATCGTTAATTGGGTAGTTGACAGCATCAAAATTAAATTGCGAGTAGTCATACATTATAAAGATTATCCCAAAACACCTCAAAATATGTATTTCGATTTTCAATTTACAATTATAGCAAATTTAAAAATAATAAAACAATCAAAAAAAGTGCTGCAATTGAGTACTACAAACTATGACGTTACGGTTTGCTATTTCAGTACATTTTCCATAGTAAAATTTCGTTTTGACAGATCGTAAAAAGTAACTGATTTGACTAGGTAGGACACAACCCTATTTGTGAACAAGTAAAAATTATTCCGCGCGCTTTTTCGTAACGCCGCTGTATTGTTTTTATTCGTTTACCATAGTCCAAGTTTTATTTTATTTCCTCGCAAATGTGTTATAAAACGTCGTATGGTATTGCATACGTGCGCTTTGATAATTACAGCCTCTGCTTACTTGTAACCCTAGCCTACAGCTCGGGCTAGCGATATCGCCTCGGCTGTACCTAATTTTCAACTTACCGCACTTATATCATAATGTACTATTATTAGGCAAATAGAAAAGAACGAGATCGAATTCATCCTCACCAACAAGCGTCATATACTCAGGGATGTCTCTGTGATCAACCGGTTTAATACTGGCAGTGATCACCGGCTTGTGAGAGGCACCCTGAATCTACCTATCAAAAAAGAGCGAGCGCGCTTGATGAAGTCGACTCTCAGACCAACTCTGCCACAGGTCGAGGCTGGTAGCGACAGCTTCCAGCTAGAACTTCAAAATCGTTTTGCCGTGTTGGAAACCAAGCAGGACATTAACGACGCCGCCAGCAGTTTGACGCGTATTCATCCACGAAGTGGGTTCAAAACACTTCCGACCGATGAGCAATGGACGTAAGTCGAAGCTTACAAGCGAGACTCTGGACTTGATGACGAAAAGACGAGATACACCAAACGTCACTACATCTGAGCGTCAGGAACTTAACAGGCGGATTAGAAGGATGGTAAGAAGAGATGTTCGGCAGTCGAATACTCGAGCTATCGAGGATGCGATTGTTCGAAATAAGGGCTCGAAAGTCTTTGCCAAACCTCATGCCTCCTGTTGTCTCCTGACCAAACTCAGAACAGCACAAGGCAACACCGTCACCTCAAAACCAGAGATCCAAGCTGAAGTCGAAAAGTTCTACGAGGACCTGTATACCTCACGAACCCAACCACCTACAACCCACATCGCGAATGACCAACGCGCTAGACTGACACGCCACGTCACAGACGAGCTACCCGACATCGAACTGGGCGAGATTAGAATGGCACTCGGACAACTTGACAACAACAAGGCTCCGGGAGATGACGGAATTACGACAGAGCTCCTGAAGGCAGGAGGTACTCCAGTGCTGGTTGAGCTCACGAAGCTCTACAATTCTGTCATCCATACTGGCACCACACCGGAGGCATGGAGCAGGAGCGTGGTAGTATTATTTTTCAAGAAGGGTGACAAGACCGACCTGAAGAACTACCGCCCCATATCACTTCTGAGCCATGTATACAAGTTGTTCTCGGGAGTCATTACGAGTCGTCTCGCCCAAAGATTCGATGACTTCCAGCCTGTAGAGCAGGCCGGGTTTCGAAAAGGCTTTAGTACTGTAGACCACATACTTACATACACTGAGGCAAATAATCCAAAAGACCGAGGAATAGCTTGTGTGGACTACGAGAAAGCCTTCGAAACCGTTGAGACCTGGGCTGTTCTGGAGTCCTTGCAGAGATGCCTTGTCGACTGCCGATATATCCAGGTGTTGAGATCCCTTTACGATGCCGCAGCGATGACCGTCCAAATACAAGGTCAGAGCACAAGACCAATCCATCTGCACAGAGGGGTAAGACAGGGAGATGTCATCTCTCCGAAACTGTTTACCACTGCGTTGGAGGACGTCTTCAAGACGCTCGATTGGGACAGACGGGGCATCAACATCAACGGGCAATATATCTCTCACTTGCGATTTGCAGACGACATAGTCATCATGGCAGGATCTGGAGGTAATGCTTAACAGCCTGCACAGTTCTTCAAGACGTGTGGGACTAGGAATGAACTTTGGGAAAACTAAAGTGATGTACAACAATCTTGTCTCCCGATGTCCCGTGGTCGTAAATGGCATTACTCTCGAAGTTGTGCAAGAATACGTGTAGGTACCTTGGTCAAACCATTCAACTCGGCCGGCACAACTTCGATCGAGAGGCCAACAGAAGAATTCGTCATGGCTGGGCAGCATTCGGGAAGCTGCGTCATATCTTTGGGTCAGCGATCCCACAGTCTCTTAAGACCAGGGTCTTTAACCAGTGCGTCCTACCCGTAATGACATACGGAGCCGAAACGTGGACACTCACCGTTGGACTGGTCCACAAATTCAAAGTCGCTCAGCGTGCAATGGAACGCGCGATGCTCGGGGTTTCTCTGCTCGACAGAATTCGAAATAAAGTCAGAAGACAGAGAACGAGAGTCACCGACATCGCGCGGAGAATCAGTACCTACGCTGAAGTGGAAGTGGGCCGGTCATGTCTCCAGGCGGATTGATGGCCGCTGGAGTCGACACGTATTGGAGTGGCGACCGCGTTTAGGCAAACGAAGTGTAGGGCGCCCTGCGGCACGATGGACCGATGACCTAAAGAAGGTGGCTGGCAGTGGATGGATGCGGGCTGCCCAAGACCGGAATGGTTGGTGCTCCTTGGGGGAGGCTTTTGTCCAGCAGTGGACAGCAATTAGCTGAGATGATGATTAGGTAATTATAAGGGCACACACAGGGTGGGGAAAGCACCTCATCAGCACCAACGTGGCTACTCCCTTGGACGTAGGTAAGCCTATCAATATTTTTACGAGAAGGTCAATCTCGCTAGCCGCTTTAAGTAGTAGTTAGGTAGATAATTATGCTCATTTGTTAAGATTAAGAGCAGTTGTAAGTACTGTAATCCAGTTTTAAAATATTATTGATTCAATATTAATTATAATTAATATGGTACGCAAACCCTACGATAAGGATAAATGTTTCGTTTACAACAATTATTGAATGTACGGAGATCGATACGATGCGCTAACGAGGTTGGCGATCCGGTAATTTCTAGTAATGATCTGGAATCTAGAACATCGTCCTTATCAATGTAGTCGCGACAATGGAGCCTATTACATATTAGGATTATTTTTTCGAAATTTAGATAAAACACCTACTACCTACCTAAATAAATATCTTAATAATTATCTAATAAATTTACGATTATTGATGATTTATTAAAATTTCAAACAATCTCTTAATATTATGTACCTACCTACCTGTCATGTGAAATGAATTATTTTGCAGACTGAATACCTACCACAGTAGATACCTATCATGACGATAGGAACGATACATAGGTACAGTACCAACCTACTTACTTTTATACATACAAATTGCATACAAAAATTAATATTTTATTATCACTTCATAAACACCTACTGACTGTAATGAGGTATGTAAACAAAAAGAAATGCTTCAATATTATGTTACGAACTTACGATATTACTTCGTTACCCATAACAACCTACTGCTGAGTGCTGAACTACAAACTAGGTATCTTCGTATAAGTACGACGCGACGCCTACGACCTAATCTAATCGCAATCCCACTGCGGTTTGATGGTAGGTAAACGTCAGGTCCGCTGGACCAAGTGCGAGATTTTATGTTTGGAGACTATCAAGTTTCAATACCTTTTTGATACTATTTCATAACTCGATTAAAAAATAGTAGGTAGGTACCTAAGTATAACAAACAGTGAAAAAGCAAGAAAATAAAGTGGTCAGCCATTCTGACGTCAAGTCGGCTGGATCAAATTTTTTTCACATAGTTAGAGACAATATAACTTACTTAATTGTTTCTTTGCAAATATTTAATACTTTTTAGTACCTTCACAAATATGTTTTGTAAAATTTTAAGGCGTCCCAGAAAAAAGTTACGGATGAATGAAATTTTGCTCTAGGTACACCCTTAGTCAGTGCAGGACCTGTTGCTTCTTCGGTGTTGGCGTACATGGACCCACCGGAAGCCGGTGGGCTCACTGTCAAGAGATTACTAGCAGCGCGCCGTTTCACCCGCGTAGTTCCCGCACCCTCGGGAATACGGGAATAAAATATAGCCTATGTTACTTAGGTATATTCTAGCTTTCCATTGGTGAAAGTTTTTTTTAAATCGGTCCCGTAGTTTTTGAGTTTATTCCTAACAAACATACAAAAATACAAATCTTTACTCTTTATAACTAATATTAGTATAGATTAGAAAGATTGCGCTATGTTGTGGTAAACAATATTAGGTAGGTAACTATCTGCTATATTATAAAAAATTAAAACGTTAATGGAAACGTGATTTCTGTTATGAATGCATTAAAAAGTTTTAAAATTTCAAGATAAAGAAATAGCAGAACGCATTTGCCTCAGCTTATTTTATGATGATTATGATGTAGGTATACTCTGGTATTTACCCCTGACTATGCAACCTCTTGTACTTTGACTCTCACGTGTTACTTCAGCTTTATATAGTGGCTCGTAACTCGTAAGTGGTGAGTATTTTTGTTGTAGATTATGGGCCATTTACACGAGGGCAATCCACTAAGACTGCATACAAAAAAAACTTGAGGACAATGGAATGGATTGTCCTAAAGTTTTTTTTGTATGCAGTCTTAGTGGATTGTCTTAGTGGTTTGCCCTCGTGTAAATGGCCCATTATAGTTGCTTGCTGGCGCCGGACCTGGGGTTATCAGAGAGACGCGTGCGCAACGCCTGTCGCACAATCTGCGTCCGCATAAATATACAGCCGTGAAGCCGCGCGAGTTAGTCTGATTACTTCTACACACACAATACATACATATATCAAGATGGTCCGAAGCGGTCTTCTTGGAGAATATTGCGGGTACTGCAGCGCGTGTTTGCGTTTGCGCCTGTGCGCTGCCAGAGGGCGCAGTCCGGAGCCAGTGGAGTGTGCTTACAAGCATATTTTGGAATCGTATGGAGGTGCTGCCGAGCCGGCGTCGGCAGAGAAGCTGCCTCAGGTTCCCAAGTCTGCGTGTGCGTCGTGTCGGTGGACATCCGACGCTCAGTTCCCCGAAACGCCGCCATCTTCCAGTGACCTCAGCCTGGAGTGGAGCCCACGGTCGTACCAGCGGTACCGCACACGCCGACGCAAGAGATAGCAACACTGATCTCGAAATGGATCCAGAATTTTGTACAATCATCAGTGAGTGCGGTAGTCCAAGTTACCGTCGTACAAATGGGTGCCAAGTCCTCGCTAGGCCGCCCCACGATGATATTATAGTTAAGATTAATATTCAGTCTTTATTGTGATATAGAATGACTATAAATAAACGATTTACATTTATAAAACAGTAATATCATTTATAATATTCTTGTCCTCAATTACAAAAAAAATCCGAAAATACTATTTATTAATTTAATGTATAAGTACCTACCTACTTATACAACGAATAACGAAATCCGACTTGATGTCCAATAGGCATAATATGTCTATTATAAGTATTTTAGGTACTTTACCTAATGGAATAACATAAACGACAATCGAAATTAATTTTATATTTTGATTTGTTGTCTGAGTAAGTATTACAAATATTGCGCAAGCTTGCTGTCGTAATGGTTATGGATAGATATTCCAGATTTAAGGTTAGTTATATGTTATGTAACCAAAATAAAAGCATTGCATCAAGTTTTATACGGTATAAAAACCTGAAGAATCTACCAAACAAATAGAACAGTTGTACAAAATTATCTAAATGTAATAGGTAGGTACCTAGGTACTTAAAACTCGTATTTAAAAATATTTTACCAAAAGCTTGTACCTACATTCGACCCACATGGTCAGATTCCAGACACAATATAATTTTAACAACTGCTCTATTCCCTTGGGACACCTGTTTATTAAAATACTTAATAAATTTAATAACTTACTTAAAAAAAACAAATAAAGTTGCATTTTTTGATCTAGATTTGGGATTGAGATCATAATGTGTAAAATATCTTCGCGACACACGTTTCTTAGCTCAGCCTCTCACGAACAAATACAAAATGCTTTTATATAGTAGTTAATCTACTACTTTTAGTAGGTAAGTACTTTAGTTCCCGCCTAGCCATAATCGTCCTAATTGGGCTTTTGTGTATGTTCGCTAGCCTAATAATCGGCGTAAAGATACAATTTATTTACACAGTGGACAACGTTTGTTAACACGAAAAGGAATACCTGTTGTACGATCCTTAAAAATGTACGCTCAGGTATTCCTTAGATCCTTCACTGTTTAAATATACCTACATTCTACTCTAGGACTTCGTAGAATTAATCAGTCTATATAACAAAGTTGATTCAGGGAAAGGTACAGAATATAAAAGCAGATATGTATTTTAAGTATGATAGTATTTACAATATAATTATTTACATTATATCTACAGTTCAACGATACAAACTAAATTAAGAGGTAGCTTTTATTTTACGATATATGCACAACTCTCACAAACAATAAGTAATTATTATGTGGTATTATATAGACATTAAAGTCGAGATAAATTTCATCTTTTGCTAAGTAGGGGCGATTGGGTAACAGTGGATCACGCACGTGTATACACTGGATTATTCGCTAAACCTCAGTATGTGTAATGAAATGAGTTAATCCAAAGTGACCTACCCCCAGGGTCAAGTGGATAATTTCCCATCTTATATAAACTTACAAGTACCACTTTAAAAAAAATGGGAAATGATCCACTGTGACCCAGGGGTGGGTCAAATTTGATCAACTCAGGGGTGATAGTGAATGAGGATCAGTAAAGTTATAGCAAATCCATTAGAAATAGTATCCACGTTATTCTTTATGATATAAGAGTGATATATCTTTTCATAATTTTCAGAATGATTTTCATACCGGTATTGATACCGGTATTGAAATTTCAATTACCGGTATACCGAAATTTCGGTATTTTTTCGATATTTTTTAAAATACTGCTGGTTACTGTTTAAATGATCACAAGAACTACGCTATATGTCAGAAACACAAACTATTTATCAACTCCCTAGAAACCACAAAATGAGTTGTTAAAGTAAAGGTAATACCTTAAGAATACCAAAGAAAATCTAAAAAATATTTACAAATATTGTTTCATTGACACAAATATCACAATGAAATAGGTATTAAAATCACAGTATTAACTCAGGGTGGATGAAATGGCGACTGAATGCCCCTCAAACTAAAGGGAAAAGTTATGAAAGGCCATGATAAGATCTGTCGTCATGTATGGATTGGAATATTGGGCCCTTAACAAGGAGGATGAAAGGAGACTGCATGCAGCGGAGATCAGAAAGTTGAGATGGATGTGTAGATTAACCAGAATGGATAAAATTAGGAATAAATACGTAAGAGGAAGTCTGAAAGTAGCACCCGTGATGGAGAAGTTGAAAGGTAATCGTCTGTCTTGGTATGAACATATAATGAGGAGGGATGAGAGTAATATTGTAAGGCGAGTGCTTGATATGAATGTGGAAGGCTATAGAAAGACTGGTAGACCAAAGAAAAGATGGGTGGATTGTGTAAACAATGTTATGTGCAAGATGGAATTGAATGTAGATATGACGTATGACGTATGATCTAAATGGAAGGAAAAAACATACTGCGCCGACCCCAAATAATGGGAAAAGGGCAAGTAAAGGGTGAAATAGGTATTAAAATCAGTTTTACTCTCTAATGATAAGAAAACTTGTAGTAAACATTTTGAAAATCTCTCTTGATCATAGCCGATATTATGAATACGAACGTATTATTAAAACCAAATAAAATTGAAAATGAAGGTATCGTCGAAAGAAATTATTTTAAAATAAACCAAAATGTAGGCGCAGGCGCAGATTAACTCAACGCTATCAATCAGGCAGATCGCGTTTGTTGGAACATCGAACGAAGGAAACACAACGCTCTCAAACTTGCGTCGTTGAGCGATGATCTTATTTTGTAACATATTATGTAACCTGCAGCTGAAAAGGCCATTTCTGATTCAACGCTTGTGGTATGGGTATAACATTAGATTAACAACTAAAAGCAATATCATAAAATACCAGCTAGAGCAGAAGTGTATAGCTAGTATAATATGTGCATGCAGTGTTTTGCGCAGTTGGTTTTGTTGTTATTTTTTTTCTATAATCGTGGTTATTCGTGTCATGAAAACTCATTTGCAGTATGAACAACACTATGAACCATAGAAATCGAGGGTTCTGCATGGTCTTTATAGACCCTTGCAAAAAAAGAGCACTTTTTTCCAAATACCGAAATAACGGTATTTAATCCTCAAATACCGGTATCAAAATACCAAAAAAATTGACCGGTATACCGGTATTTCGATATACCGGTATACCGGTATCCATGCCCTAGACGGAACCGAGCTCGGCCGGCCGGCCGACACTCACGATTTGAGGAAGCGGCGCGTAATATTTGTGTTGTTAGAGTGTAATTTTGTGATATTTAAGTATAAAACAAAAGAACTTACATAATATGAGTAAGTACTAATAAAGTAGAAGCAGGTTTTGTGCCAACTCAATCATATAACCTTCCAAAAGTGGATTCTTTCATGGTATTTGATTACCTAGGTAATCATTCTAAGTTGGTTGGTCGTTGGAAACTACAAAGGTAAGGGTACTGCTTATTTATCTACGATTACGTACATACGTACTTATTAGTACCTACTCTTAAAGAAGAACGGTCATCTGTGACCCAGACCCGACAGAAACGAGACATATCTCAGTTTTTTTGTTATTTTTTATATAGTTGAAATATATATTTTTTTAATTCAAAATCAGTGGCTAACACCAAAATATTGCCTTATGTTTTTTTCAGGCGACACAATAAAAAAAAATTGAATATGCCTATTTATCTACAAAAATTATAAATGTATGTAACCAAATGACGATACAATAACTATAGGATGTATCTAGGTGACCTGGAGATGCAGCTGGGCTATGTAATTTTTAAAATACTAGTACAACAATCAAGGATTCATTAAAATCGTTGTATTCGATTATTTATTGCATAATCGGAAGTTATTATATGTACAAAAACGGTCACTTGCTACCTGCATGCTATGGCTCAGGTAGCCGGGTGCAGACAGAAACCAATCATGCCATCTCACTCTTTCATTAAAACAACAATGGTGCGGAGCGGGGAGGGGAGGCCGTGTGCCGGCGCAACGTAGTATCGGCGACCGGCGGCGGCGCAGTCCTTCGCATCCTGTGTTGAGATCTGTGCGTTTTTGTTTTCAAGGTTACATTTTTTCGTTGATTTTTGGCTTTCTCTATACCGGACTTGATTTTTGCATTCTGAGTGGTTCGTTGACATGGCTGACAATATTAATATTTGTGTTCTGTGTGAATGTGCACTACGTCGTCGTCGTTCATACGTTCTCAATGAACGATTACTGGAAACTCGAAGAGATTTCGTAGAACAACTATTGCGCATCGTTGGTGGTGAAGTATGTATTATTTTAATTTTTGGTACTTATTTGTAATTAAAGTCTTTCGCAATACAAAAGCGTGTCGAACTGTAAAATATTTATAGTAAGATACCTATTACGGTGGCGTAAATAGACAACATCATGTGTCTTAAGTATTATGATTTACTTTGTTGCTGCTGCCTCATTTTTTATACTTTATAGAAATAAAATAAGGTAACCCCGTAAGTGATTAGGGTCGTGAGTTTATGTATGTATGTAAAAAATATAGGTAAATGAGGTTCAGTGCTAGTAATTGCGTGTACGCCTTCTTGTCTTGACTGTGACCTTTCCCTTTTGTGACTTTTTCTCACCTTTCTCCTGCTCATCTTCTGACAACATGTTATATTCTTAGTTAGGCGCAGTTGTAGACTTGAATTAATAAAGACTTTCTTCAGACATTTATTTTATTTTCATAATGAGAAGTAGACGACATACATTGTGAGCGTGTTGAGAGCGGTGACAGGAAGGGACAGTATTGCTATATGTAATAATAACAAGTCTTAGTTGGATTTCATAATAATATAATGGTAGCATTAGGTAAGCCATATTTTTAGTTTGTTTAAAATGTATTTATGTTTTGTTACAGATAGCTTTTGATGGAACTCGGTCGGTTTGCCACTCATGTCGGCATAGAATCGATGCTTCAATTAATCAAGAGCGACAAGCGTCACCTGCTCCTACCCCACCAGCTGCAGCTGTAAATGTGCAAGGAGTTAGACGCGCTTCCAATACGGCCCGGAGATGTTTAATTGACAACTGCAACAACGGTTCCCTGCGTCAAATGCCTAATTCGGCGAAGGTACAACTCCTTAGCTATCACAACTTTTATGTACCAAATCTTGCCCGCATTTGCCAATGGCATTTACTACACATGGCGATAGAAGAGATTCCTGAAAATGTAACAAATCAAATGACCGACTTGAATGCGGAGAGTGTTGGCGACATCATTGACATGTATAGACAAGCCTTAGAACAAAGGTCACACTTCAATGTCGATGACATTTCTGACGAGGAGTTAAGCTTTTGGACTGGAAGAAACAGAGCCACATTCAACGATTTGCTGAGTCAAATACCAAGCCTTAATCAGTCCTCAAATACTCCACGAAATGACTTGGCTATGTACTTGTGTAAAATTCGATCAGGCGAGCCGCATAATAGAATCGCTTCACTTTTTAATATATCCGAGCGAACTGTTGGGAGAAAAATAAATACAGTAAGGCAGTGTCTCACTACTGACTTTGTTCCGATGCACCTTGGCTTAGACCATATAACCAGGGACGAAGTGATAGCCCGCAACCGGGTCATACCAAATGTCTTGTTTGGTAACGAAGAGTCACCAAAAGCAATAATTACATTCGATGGAACTTACGTCTATATAGAAAAAAGTTCTAACTTTTTATTTCAACGCCGCACTTATAGCCTTCATAAGTATAAAAATCTAATAAAACCATTCATGATCGTGTGTGCGGATGGATATATTTTGGACGTAACAGGTCCGTACTCTGCACGGACCAGCGATGCTGATATAATGAAGATGATATTAGAAAACCATGATGCACCGATTAAAGACGGACCGTTCAATTTTTTATTTCATCAAGGAGACGTATTTATTTTGGACCGAGGGTTTCGGGATTCAATTCCCTTAATTGAAACATATGGCTATGATGCTCATATGCCGCCAAGCAAACGAAGACAAGACACGCAATTAAGCACCGACCAAGCTAATAAATCGAGACTTATTACGATGGTGCGATGATTATTACGCAAGGTTGAGAAAAAGAGAATCTGATTTCCTTCAAGTAAATCCCAGTAAAACAGCCCTACTGCGTAAGAGTATTTATAGATTTGGACCACTAATTTATAACAAAATTCCGAAGGAAATAAAGAAATTAGAAATAAATCTGTTTAAAAGAAAACTTAAATCAATTCTAATTCACAAGTGTTACTACTCCACGACCGAATTTATGGACGATAAACTAACATGAATGTAGTATTATCTATTGTTAGTTCAATAATTAACTTTATAACTAATAACATAGGTTAGGTACTATAATGTGACTTAATATTATTAACGATACCTGACATAATATTTTTTTTTTTTTTTTTTTATTGTATAAAAGTGACATAAATTTTAAACATCATAATGTGAAATGTGATATGAAATGAGAGTTAATAATATAATAATCGGTTTATCATAATGACATGCTTGAAGTGTAATATTTGTATGCTCACGGGCAGAATGTAGCGAACTATTTCTGTTTAAAAATTTAACATCTTTTGTAAAACCTACCTACATTGACAAATAAAATCATTTGTATTTGTATTTGTATTTGATGGGTCGTTGAAACTATAAACTGCAGATTCAAGCGCGACTTCAAGATCTTCAGAAACAGAGTTTTCAACAAACATGTGCCGCATATATTTGAAGATTTTCGAATTGCTGCAGCTTTGATTAATTATTTTCAAGATTCGTACGAAGACAGTCCTTACACAGAAGATTTCATTGAAATAATTAATCGAAATATACAACGCCCTAATCGACTGGCCGAGTATGTGGAAGAGAATAATCTAAACAGACAAAGAGTGACGTTTCACAGGATGACTGGAATTGATCCGGAAGTTGATTTTCCACAACTAACAATTGAAGACTTAATTAAATTCTCAATTGGCACCTATCACGTGAGGTTAGCCCGGTCTTACTGTAGTGAACATTTAAAAAGCACGGGAGTATATGATATGGAAATATATAGACATCCAGCAGCAGTAGAGGGCAGAATCAATAATACATTAATCAGGTGCAGAATTCATTCGCGACACATTACAACAAAAATATATTATACTTATATTATGTTTAATGAGAATATAAATGAAATAAACGCAATAACCGAATATTACTGCTCGTGTTACCATGGAAAAAGGACATTAGGAAGTTGCGCACACGTCATTAGTGTTGTCTATTATTTAGGGTGGGCTAGGCATCAAGATCACTTTGACCACCCCGCACTGGGTATGGATTATGTTTTAAGGGACATAGAAATGTAATAAAACTTTATTTGAACATATTAGTTTTTTTCTTGTTATAGATCATAGAACTCCAATGATAGGTACCTAAATCACTGATCTGCAATAAATCATCGAATACCACGATTTTAATGAATCCTAAGTTGATTGTTGTACTAGGACATCAAAAATAATATAATCCAGCTACATCTCACGATAGGCGCTACTCGACTCTCCCGCGCATGTTATCCCGCTCCGATATTTGCTAAGTGAAAGGGACCGAACGCTTTGTCGCGCTACTCTCCGCGACATAACGTGATTGTGCTAGCCCTGCACGTCACCTAGAACATCCTATAGTTATTGTATCGTCATTTAGTTACATACATTTATGATTTTTGAGATAAATAAGCATATTCTATTTTTTTTATTGTATCGCCTGAACAAAAACATAAGGCAATATTTTGGTGTTAGCCACTGATTTTGAATAAAAAAAATATACAATTTAACTATATAAAAAATAACAAAAAAACTGAGATATGTCTCACTTCTGTCGGGTCTGGGTTTTTTTTTTATGGGGCGTGACCGTTCTTCTTTGGTAGTTGTTGGTAGGTGTAAGAAAGAATGAATATAAAGTGTAGGTCACAGACCATTAATCTGTGTAGGTACAGGGACGTATTTAGAACTTATAAATTTTGTTTACAGTATCTTGATAAACGAAAGTTGTTTTTTGTTTATTCATACGTAGGTACATCATTACGCGGATTTACTTTTTAACCTATGTACACTTTATTTAGTGATCTACACTTGTTGATCAAGGTATGACAGAAACCTGAATATTTGTTGACAACAGCTGGTTTTTTTGCCATCTCGCTTTTTGTTACAAGTCAGTCGCTCAGTATGTACTTAGGAAGGATTACTTGAGTATAAAGCAATTTTTTAGGGTTTCTTACCTCAAAAATAAAAACGGAACCCTTATAGGATCGTTTTCTTGTCCGTCTGTCTGTTAAGAAAACCTACTTCCCATTGGTCTAGCTAGAGCTATGAAATTTGGTAAGAAGCAGGGCCATATGACACAAGTAATGGAATAACATGAATGCACCCCTGTTGAGTAAAGGATGCTAGGTGCGGACTCACGCACGAAGGGTTCCGTACCATTTATCTATAAAAAC
Source organism: Ethmia dodecea (assembly GCA_963855545.1). Taxonomy (NCBI): domain Eukaryota; kingdom Metazoa; phylum Arthropoda; class Insecta; order Lepidoptera; family Depressariidae; genus Ethmia; species Ethmia dodecea. Next base: position 8,371,612 of record OY979449.1, read on the forward strand.
GGTAAAAAAACATGTTTGTTTTGTGGAAGCAATTATTTAAGATCTGTGAAAAAGTACAAGGAATCGTATTTAAAAAAATATATGGGATAAGGGGGTACCCCTTAAATATTTGTTTTATTTTAAATGAATTATTTATTTAAAGTGTATATATTATAACTAAATATTCTGTGAATATTTGAAGCAGGTAGATACCTGTTGCCGTTATCAATATCGAGCAAACATAAGCAAAAAATATTTTTTGTATGGGAGCCCCCTTAAATATTTATTTTATTGTCTTTTTGTATTTTTTGTTATAGCGGTCAGAGAAATACATCATCTGTGAAAAATTTAACTGTGTAACTATCAGGGTACATGAGGTACAGCTTTGTGACAGTCGGACGGACAGCGGAGTCTTAATAATAGGGTCCCGGTTTTTTACCCTTTAAGTACGGAACCCTATAAATTCACTTCGGTTCGATTCAGCTATTCACATAATATGCTTTTAGAACTTTTCTAGCTGCTCTGGTAGACACCGCACATACATACATACATACATACACACGTAAATTTCGTTGGCCAGCAGCCCTTTCGTAGAATACGTTCTACATACGTTCTTTCGTAGAATAATTATTCACTCTTGATTTTTACCCGAGTACGTCCCTGTGTCATCGTATTATCCTTTGAATATTACACAGAAATGGGAACGATCAAATAGATAGGTACCTACGTAGGTTTATCCACAATACTCAGGAAAAGTAAGGTATGTTTCTATAAATACAGCAGGATTAAAAGAAGAGAAGGTACACTACACGTACCACCTTATTTCCATGAATATCAACTAAATAATAGGTATATTATAGTTAGGTAGGTACGTACTTCGAAATGATCTTCAAAGTAATGTCTTGTAGCCTGGGCAGAGGGTGGAGTTTCAACATCTCTTTTTACAACGGAATAACATTTTTTACGAAGTTTTGGATCTTTCGGCACCTTAAAAATAGTTTTTCTGGCGTTTTTATAGAAGTTTTTGTACATTTCGGTACTATACAATATTTGCACATAGTTAAAAACTTGAATTAGATATAAATCAGACACTTAATTTCTTTTAAAAGTCCCAATTAAAGGAACAAAACACTTCGCGCCTTATCGCTGCCTACGGCTGACTCGCGGCTTCCGTCACAATGACGTCACCGCTGCCGCGGCGGCTACTCTGTGAACTTCGCTAGGAATTCGGTCATAACTTTGTCAATTTTTGTCGTAGAACAAATTTTTGGACTGTATGTCAAGGATTTCTTAGCTCTATAAATCTGCATTCTCAACTAAAAACGTTACGGATCCTCATTGCCTGGCGCACACTGGATCTATTGAAAAATCATTGGATCAAGATCGGTCCAGCCGTTTCCGAGTTTTAGCGAGACTAACGAACAGAAATAGATTTTTAGATATAAGAAGAATAGGTACTGGTACCATGATTACATTGATTAATTATCAGAGATTAATGATTTAGGCATAACTTACGGATTTGCAGGGCTTTGAAAAAAAAATATCCACTATTACCAAATCTCCCCTACCTAAGTACTTCTTAATTAGCTACAATAAATTTGAGTTTTTTACTGCTCATGAATGTTGTAGATAAATGACGCTTAGCGATAAATGGTTTATAAGATGGGACATGAATTTTAAATTAAAAAAAAACCTTTTTACCCACTGAGAATAAACAATCAAAGGTCTCATAGGTATAACGGGTACGGGCGTCGGGCATTTGTTTATGTAGCGATACAATAAGAAACTTGTTACAGTACTACACAAATAGGTGGGCTACATATTTCAGTGACAGCGCGAAAGCAACTAAATGTCAACGGTTATAGTTGGATGACAATGACATGTCAATGGTGTTATTTAATACTCTACCGTGTGGAGTGTCGTGACGCTACCGTTTTCATATATTTAGTATGGTTAAAAATAGCAAGACACTATCGTCACGATGTGGTCACGATACACCACTCCAAGATAGCGTTTCTTTCCATATTTATAATATATAAAGCTGGACTACCACTCACTGACTCACTGACTCACTGACTGATTGACATAATTGTTCTCCCAGAAGGAGTCGTTTTGGAGAAAAGTCTTGTAGGGGAAAAGTGTTCAAAATGGCGGAGTGACCCAGGGAAAATTCCGACTTTTGTAAAAAACAAAATGGCGGCCAGGCTTGGTTATCTCATCTTTTTTGTTTTCCGGCCGATCCGGTTGAAATTTTTGGAATCGGTTAAACTTTTAGGATGATTCATGAATATTTTTTAAAAAGTTGTAAAAACAAAATGGCGGCCTCGTAGTAATGTTTCAAAGTTTAGGCTATTGTAGACCCCACTTGACCCGAATTAGTAGCATGGTTGCCGACTTCGTGCAGTTACAAATGGCACGTCGTCTTTTTAGGCATGTCCCGTAGTTTGCCAGAAAAATCCGAAAAACTCAAAATCAAAGATGGCCGCCCTGTGATTGGCTCTTAAAGAAAATGATGGATTTTACCAGATTTTAAATGTCGATTTTCGGCAAGATGGCGACACCTGAGCGAGTTGGCGTGTATGGCAGGGTTGGAGGTCTCACTATGTAGTGTTGCCGTGTTTAAGAATTTTCCCAAAATTTGGCGTATTTTTTTAAATTTTAATGCAAAATGACAAAACTCTAAATTTGACCACTATGCAAAAACGAGTGACAGTCAAAAGTTACTGTCAATGAAACATTTTACTACTCCCTATGACCTTTGGTAGGTATTTTAATTTTCGCATGGCAACACTAAAAGTTATGGCTAATTGAATTTTCAGAGTAGACCTCAAAAGACCCGAATTGATCTCCCAGATTCCAATATGCTATAGAGACGTGACTGGTGTCATCGCATAGGGCATATTCTGTAGTTTACTAGAAAAATCCGAAAAACTGAAAAAACAAGATGGCCGCTCCGGTATTTTCTCTTAACTAAAAAATTAAGATTTTTATAATTTTCATCGGCATTTTTCAGCATGTTGGCAACACTTTGGGAAGCTGACTTGTATGGAGCGATTGTGGGTCTCAGTAAAGAGTGTTGCCATGAAAAGTAATATTAAACAAAATGTTATTTTTTTTCAAGTTATACTAAAAAAAGACAAAATTCTCATAGAAAAATATCAAAAATGGCTAAAACAAGATGGGCGCCCAAAGTAAGACTTTATTTTTCTGTCAAAATACGACCCCACAGAGACACGCGTGGCCGCTTGCGGCCTCGCGCACCGCGCGACATCTAGTTAAATGTATAAAACCGATAGACTTCTGGAGCGCCACGACATAAGTCGCCACGGTACTGTATTTCTAAAGTACGAGTAAACCTACCCGTATATTGCACAGTACGCGGACAAGACACGGTACCTACCTAAGTGTATTTTGGCACTTAGGCAGCGCTGCTTCTGTGTGAACTGACCCTGTCTCTATTATAATTTTATCGTTATATACCGTTTTTCGGATGTATTATGTAGGTATTTTATACTGAAGATGCTGCTTAGACTTTCGCTCTGTTACGTAGGTAGGTATTTGGGAACACGATATACTAACACGATAACAATTAATAAATTGCTGGACAAAATCACACACTATTATTTAGTTCCAAACCAGTATGAATATAAATACACTTAGTTCACCTACAGATCCAGACAGGAAACCAGCATATTATTAAGCGTTATTCACAAAAATGTTGGCCATGGGAGGGTACCGAACGAGTGACTTCTGCTCAAAAAGTATGGTCACTGGCAGAAGGTTCGATTTTCGAAATTGATTTCGAGTATGAAATATTCAAGGTATGTGTACCTACCTACCTAAGTAGTAGAAAAATCGGTTTTCTTCTTCCATCGCTAGAGTGCGACGCATTAGTGGGATCCTCTTGGGTTCATTCATTTACTCATATTGGGTTGTGTAAACAATACATATATTTATCATTAAAACGGTCACGACCATTCTACGCGTCCAAATGTTGAGTACTTATATAAATTGCCGAAAACAAATACAAATAAAGATCTATCTACACGATCTATCATGAATCATCAACAAAATACCAAGCAAATCACATAGCATATTAGTTTTCCTTTTAACATGACCAACTTTAGATGAAAAGTAGAAATCTTACAAGTTTAAAGTAGAAGGCATCTACTACATATTTACAAAATATAAAAATATAACAAAATGCTTTAATTATAGAGAGGAACCCTAAATCTGACCACCACCTCTTAAAAATTATCATAGTTCAATAATGTTTCAAACTTAAAACAACGCGCGGTACATTAGTCAGATTCGTACCACGACCTCTTATAACAATAGGTAAGTACCTACTTACTGTACTTTTATTCCTGTATAGTGACTATTAATGACGTAAATGTCTATTTCATAACGAGATGCAGTCTCATTTTCAAATAGCGTGATCCACTTTTGCACAGGGTTCCTAAACCAGTGTACATAATACAAATTATTTGATTTGACACAAAACCATTAAAAGAAGCTTCCTTTACAAGGACGTCGTCATGGTACGAAGGTAGCAATAGCTGCTGTCTTAAGAGATGGTGGTACGAGGCCTGGAAGGCAATTCTTGCGCAAAATCGAGTTTGCTGTATTTTAACGTTCTCAACTACAAATCTCAAACCATGAAGTAACTTTTTCGAATATTGTATTCTTAAGCCGCTCGAACTATTACTTACTAAAATTGGTAATACTAAGAATGCAATATTCGTAAAAATGACTTCGATCTTTGAGATTTTGTAGTCAAAAGCAAACTAGATTCCGACATGAAGTCGATAGATCGAGAATTGCCTTCCTGATCTAAGATTTCCTGATTCCCACCAGATCACACACTTACACAATTTAATAATTAATGTTACGTTTAGCCATAAGTAGGAGACAGAAACCTACATTTTAATTTTATTCTAATGGATTAGATTACAAAATATAGGTACCTATTTAGATACCTACCTATTTTACAATTTAATTATCATTCATTGTTTTCTATTAGGTACCATCCGAATGTTAACGGAAATGGTCGTAACATATTTAAGTTTACTTTAAAAATGTAGCTTATTTTACAAATTCCCTTGCAAGTGTACCTATAAGTCAAGAGCCAAAGACGTTTAAAGAAAAAGTTTCTCTCTCCTAATGATTTTCTTCCAACCTCTTTGTCAAGAGCCTTAGAAGTTTTCAAAGCTTGGCCCATGTGCACTCCGTGTCAGTACTGTCACTGTCAGTCTCTATAATTTTCTACTCTGCGCTCATTAATTCATACCATACATAGCTGAGAATAATCAGTAATTCAAATATATATAATATAAATAAAAAACAGACACAATTTACTAAATTGAAACAAAACAAATAAATTTAAAATTATTTTATAGTGCTAAAAGCGTATTTGACTATTCAAACCAGTTACTTTTTATAATCTGCTATTGACGTCATTATATTTAGTATTTAATGAGGGACTTTTCAGGCCACGTTCCTAAAAAATATCATAGATGGCGCTCTCTATCTGATTTCCTTTGCACAGAATAGAGAATATATATTTTTTAAAGTTACCTAGTCATAGATAAATCTGTAAAATACCATGCTGTTACGTTTTGCGGTAACGTTCGTAAGCGTAACATTTTGTATTTCATTTCATTTTTTATTCACTAGAACGAACTGCAATACTTTGGACTCCGATTACTGCTGCATTATACAACCTGGCTACAACAGTTGGATACCGATTCTACTGCACATTAGAGACCTGGCTACTACTTAGGATGTTAGGACTCTCATTAGACAAGGAATTATAGAGCGCCATCTATGAGGATTTTTAGGAACGTGACCTGACGTATTTTTACGAACATTTTTATTATATGATTACTCGCAATTAAATTTCGATAGTCAAATTTGTCCAGTGGCTTATTTGCTGTAAATCACCATGAAAGCGGTGTTCCATAAGGAACCACAAAACAAAATTCAGGAGCGGAACTTACATTCTAATGTAGTAAGGAAGTCAAGTTAGCGACGATAGTGGTTGTAGTTATAGGTGGTATCGTAGGCAGAATGGGAGTGGGGTAGACGCGGCACGGCGCGCCGGAAGGCGCTCCCAGCATACTCAACAATAAGTACGATACCAGGGACCCCGATAGCAATCCTCCATTGTAAGACAGCGTCATCATGTTACCTGACAAATCATATTAGTATACAGTTAAAATAAATAAATAAATTGTGGGACACAATTCAAACACGGTTATTTAGTCCCAAATTAGGCAGGGCCTGTACTATGGGTACTAAACAACTGATAAACATCTTAAATAAATATTAAACGACCAGACACGAAGCCAACAGACATGTTCTTGCACACAAATGTTGGCCCCGAGCGGGGTCGAACCCGCCACCTCCGACTCAGAAGGCAGATCACTACCAACTGAGCAAACAGGCCCGTCAAATTAAAACTGATTTCAATATTCTCGAATTTAATTGAAATGCTAGCCTTTTTGTTACCGCCTCTTATACGTTTGGATCGGATCGACTGCTATTTATCACTAGCTCGACGGTAAAGAAAAACGTCGCAAGGAAACCCGCAGGTCACAGAATTATTTTTAGGCATGTATAAAGGGGGCCAATTCCACTAAATGTCAACGGTTATAGTTGGATTTCAATGGTCAGTCAATGGTGTTATTTGGCACTTTTCAGAGCAAATAACACCATTGACTGACCATTGACATGTCATTGTCATCCAACTGTAACCGTGACATTTAGTGGAATTGGCCCCTTGGATAACAGCATCCCGGTCCGGTCATGGGCTAACCACCTCTCACGTTTACGGGTCCAACTGGTGGAATGTATTTTTTTTCCAGGAATTAATAGGTACGTCTGCCGACCCCCTCGGGTACAATGGTGTAATATTTTCGAAATTTAATTATAGCTTAAAATCTTACGAGAACGTATTTTAATTATGCACAGCAGAGCAAGGAGATTGAGAGATGAAGATGTTTGTGTTCTTCTATACAATTTATCAGAGACTGTTATAAGAATAAATAATATTAATACATTTATGGTCATGTAGAACGTATGGAAGAAAGAAGAGTAACGAAAAAGATTTATGGTGCGAATGTTGAAGGATGCAAGGAAAGAGGACGCCCCAGAAGGACGTTCACTAATCAAATTAGTGACGTCCTCCAAAAAGCTGGGGTCCATAGTGTGAAGAATAAAAGAGCATGCATGAAAAGGTTTATGGATGTGAAGGAAGCGAAAGAAGTATGCAGAGATCGAGCAAAGTAGCAATCCATCGTCTCTGCTTACCCTGTGGGACAATGTCGTGAGCTTTATATATGTATGTATGTGTACATTTAACCTATACAACTTTACGAATAATCTCTTACCAGCTATCTCCCGGTGTTCTCGTCCAACGCGAGAGGGCGCCATTATCATAGGCACAGACCCGAAGAGGCCATTAGTGAAGCCCAATACTACGGAGAACATGATAGGATATATCTGAAAGTAAACAATGATATCTCAGCACATGTAGGTATACTATTTTTTTGTTCTTTGATTATTCTTCCAATTATATTTTTAATAGGTTTGACCTTTGAATATTAAACCAACCAGAGACGCCACTGACAGGCGTTCCCCTCTGCCAAGAAAAAGTGTCGGTCAACGATCATACCTGTTATATACAACTAGTTTTTTTTAAGTTCACGGAGTGCTCGGATTGGTGAATGTATTTGTGTGCATCTAGTTCAAGCTAGTGTTTAATTGTTTTGTCAAAAAAATGCGTTTGTGTTAACATTATTTGTGTGCGTTTCCTCGTTCCCCGCGCAGAAATTGGCAGACTTTTTTGCAAAGAAACTAGTGCGCGTGACGTCTCCTGTTGGTTTAATACTCAAAGGGTTTGACCCACTAGCCACGAAAATATCGGATAATATAAAATTCCCTAAAATCCACTTAGTTGCTAGTTACGTTCGGCAATTGTCCGACGGCATAAACTAGAAAAATGCCTAACGCGTAGCACATACCAGTTTAGTAGTTATAGAAACTGTAAAATTCCGATTTGCAACGAATGAGGGTTCCTGTCACTAAATACCACTCGTAAACGTGTTATTTGGTAGAAAAAATTAGTTACGCAAATGGAGTCATGAAGTCAGGGTTGTATCACAGATAGCAGTTTGAAGCTGTTCCAGCTTTATGTGATGTGGCTCAAATAGCGGCATCTCCTTCCGACTGCCCTCAAGCGGTAATTCGCACTCGAGTTACATTTTGTAATACGACGACGAGTATTTTCATTTGACGTGGATTTTCCATGTTTTTAATTACGATGAGAAATCGGACTTGGAAATAATTATATTATTTGGACCCCTTAACGTAATAGGTGGTGATCCCATACATTCACAATACACAATAAATTCTGGGACAACATTATTTGGTTACATTATTAATAATTCATGTATTCACATTCGTAAACTATACGGGAGGGAAATCTACACCAAGATACCCAACGATCCGGGGGAACCGTTAAGTTATGTGGGATTTTTACCCACTAAAACGCCCTCGTTGGCCACCCTCGGTGCTTAAACGGAATGATCCAGGATCTCCGTACGGACCACACTAGATCCTCCCTAGCACACAGCTACACAGTACAATCCCGTGTTTGCGGCAGTGCGGGACTAATAATATAATAATAATAATATAATCTCACGCCTTTTATCCCCGAGGGGGTACGCAGAGACCATTACTGGATATACCCACATTTCACGAGATATATTGGACCCCTAAACGTGATAGGTGGTGAGCCCATCGCCGAACCGGGTCTGTTTACACATATCTCAGAATTAATTCTGAGACCTGCGGGTTTCCTCACGATGTTTTCCTTCACCGTCGAGCTAGTGATAAATATGTACGTAAGTTTTTGAAAAACTCATTGGTACATGCCAGGATTCGAACCCGAGCCTTACTGATTTTCGGCCGGCTTTACCCGTTCGGGCTATCACTGCTCTTGGCCCACCTCTAACCCAGTACTCACGTCGCCCACGATGTGCGGCGAGTGGCGAGGCGCTGCGCACAGCAGCAGCAGCGGCACCAGCAGCAGCCGCAAGCCGCTGGCCATCAGCAGCTGGCTGCGGCTCCACTCGTACGGCCACGCCGCTGCTATCTGTGTACCCATGCCACACTTACAATATATATTGAAAAAAGAAATTATTGAACTATAAATGATACCTTAAAATAAATAATACCTTAAAAACTAACATCTTAAATATAAAAGATTGTGTATTGTTAAGCCTCAACATAGGTTTAAACTATTATTATAATAGATTACATTACATTAGGGTTCGGGACTGCATCCACTTTCTTCTTCCCTTAAAAAGTGATTTTTAAGTAGGTATGAAGACTAGCGGTTGTGGTTTCACCAGCGTAGTTCCCGTTCCCGTGGGAATACGGGAATAAAGTATAGCCTATGTTACCTAGGGATCTTTTAGCTTTCAATTGGTGAAAGAATTTTTAAAATCGGCCCAGTAGTTTTTGAGTTTATTCGTAACAAACATACAAATATTAATCTTTATAATATTACTTAGTATAAAAGTATAGATAGGTACAGTATGGTCGTTTTAACTTGGCTGCTCTGGACATAGGCTCCGCATGCGCAAACCACCCCATACCACCAAATGGTTGCTAAAATTTTGATTACGCTGCCACTTGCGCAACTTCAGAGCTGCCAAGTAAAAACGGCCGTACTGTATTTTACTGAAAGAAGACATCATTTTGTTTTTAATAATAATAGCCTAAAGCCGTATACAGAAAGAAAGCCGAAAGCTCCATTCTACAGAAAGCAAGCAGATTGAAGCAGAGCGAGCAAAATGTCGTACGATGATTGGCGGGCGGCACCAGCGCCGACCGGCGCGAGTCGGCGCCCATCAGCGCTTGTTCATATAAATGCCTCCGCCGGTTACCTGCGTAGACCGGCGCCTGTAGGCGCCGACAGGCGCCGGTCGGCGCCGATGGGTTTTCGGCTTTCTTTCTGTATACGGCTTTATAGATCTAATTATATTCTCCTGATCATAAATATGCGTAAAAATTTGGTTTGTAGCTTATACTCGATCCCTACACTTTTTTGCGGCCGGATCTCGTACTATAAGTAGAACTGTATGGAGGAGGTGAGGTGTGATCTTTAAAAAAAATGTGAAGCAATTAGTGAAAAGTTTGAGCAAAGTAGTAAAAATTATGCCGTCACAGCACAGTATACAATATATTTTCCATGTCAATTTTCGTTTTGACAGGCAAAAAAAAAGTTACTCATTTGACTACATAGGCAATCAAATTACCTTTTATTAATTATTCTTGTAACTCAAAGATATTATATATAGAAAGACGTAGATATGTTACTAGAGCACGGAAAATGAGGCCGACAAATGTAGTTAATTAACCACATTTTATTTAGTCGCATTGTGTTTCAAGTCGTATTTTAAGCTCAATTCTTAACAGATAGCTCTCTTTTTCTTTATTATTCGTTCCGTATTATCTTTCCCCGTCATTGTTGTATCCTATAAATACGCTAAGAAGTAAGTATGTCCATGTTGTAGCACACTCGTAGGGGATCAATTTTCAAACGCAAGCAGTATGAATATAACTCATCCTTACTTTAATATCTTTGTTGTAACTAATTAATAATTACCTTCCCAACAAAATCGAAGAGGTTAAATGCAGACATGAGTATGATAGGCATCCATGAGCCGAGCCTACAAGATGGTACTTCGGACGCTATCCCGGGGTATAGGCTCAGCGTAGTGAAGTACACCAACCCGATAGACACCATGTACGGGTATATGGCCCGCGCTACAGCCCAACGTGCCAGCACTCCACCTGAAAAAGAATTCATTTTTTTTATTTTGATGATGATTTTTTTGGAATGCCTACCCACAATGGGGTAGTTGACAGCATCGAAATTAAATTGCGAGTATTCATTCATTAAAAAGATTATCCCAAAATACCTCAAAATATGTATTTCGATTTTCAATTTACAATTATAGCAAATTTAAAAATAATAAAACGATCAGAAAAAGTGCTGCAATTGAGTACTAGAAACTATGACGTCACGCCTTGCTATTTCAGTACATTTTCCATAATCAAATTTCGTTTTGACCGATCATGAAGAGTAACTGATTTGACTGGGTATGCCACTACCCTATTTTCGATTTGTTTGATATTCGTTTAAAAGAGGGAGGGGGAGATCAAGCGTATGATTCTAATTAGAGTTAATAGACGAAATCCGATAAAAAAAAAGTACCTGCACTATGTGAAACGACAATTAATATGAAAATCCTGTTTTACTCTAATTAATGCAAATCGCTTTTAAACGAATAATAGAATAAATAAATAAATTGTGGGACACAATTCACACACGGTAATGTAGTCCCAAGCTAAGCAGAGCCTGTACTTTGGGTACTAAATAACTGACAGACATACTTAAATAAATATTGAACATTCGGACATGAAACCGACTGTCACTTTTAGACTTGCGTCATTTTGTTATTTTAAGTCTTCATCAGAAACATAATTATTTACATCAATCATATTTGCCTTTTATCTAACCCTCCACAAATTATTATGAGTACCTGGGAGACCGAGCTTTGCTCGTTCTAACACCAGTCACTAACGCCACCTACCGGTGAGTAGCTCCGTTATTAAAAAAAATTTTTTTTTTTCGCCTGAAATTACCTTTTTACAGGAAATATAACTATGCGGTTGAATTTAAAATGCGAAACTGTACTGTACTAATCGTTAGAGCCGTTTCCAAAATACCCAAAATATAAATACAGACATACAAGAATTGCTCGTGTAAAGTATTTGGATATTAAATAGTATATTACACACCGAGGGAAGTAAAATAAGAAATGACTCATAATACATGAAATTGTCGACCGAGGCCCGAGGTCTACAAATATGGGATCTGGGGCTTTCTTATTAACTTCCCGAGGTGTGTATACTTTTTTCTTATCGACGGAAGCGAAAAGGGGCAATTTCGTTTAGCGCAGGCGGGCCGAAATTTGCCGCTTTCCGCCCGGAGGTATGAAAAAGTATTGATAGTTACGTTTGAAAGCTCTCCAAGACATAGGTCGCTCGGGTGATTCGAAGACAACATCTTCTACTTTGTAGGATGGGCGCGGGGTGCGGAGTGCGGAGGGGGAGGCAGATTGTTCCGACACGCCAGGCGGAGACGCAAACGTTGGAGAGTACACAGGGTTAGCGAAGCTGAATGTGCTTGTTTCCGCTTCACCTGAAAATTCAAAATTATTACCTAGTTAGACATAGTTTGCAGTGCCAGTAGTTTTGTAGGTAATTATGTAGTTTTTTTTCGAAATGGAATACGTACTCTTTACCCTAAAAGCTGTATACTTCTTTTAAACAAAACTTAGTAGACCGTCAGTGAATATACTTATGTATAAATCTACACTATCATTATAAAGAGGAAAGATTTGAATTTTTGTATTTTTGTAACGAATTAACTGAAAAACTACTAGACCGTTTTTAGGGTTCCGTACCTCAAAAGGAAAAAACGGAACCCTTATAGGATCACTTTGTTGTCCGTCTGTCCGTCCGTCTGTCAAGACCCTTTTTCTCAGGAACGCGTGGAGGTATGAAGCTGAAATTTATATTAATTACTCAGGTCTACTGTCCCTTGAAGCTGTGAAAAAATCAAACTTCTAAGCCAACGCAATCAAAAGATACAGCCGTTTATGCCGCAAATTTTCGACACTTGCAAGGGAATCAAAACCTACAGGGTGCTTCCCGTGAACTCAGAATCTTGAAATTTGGTACGAAGCAACGTCTTATAGCATAGATAAAGGAAAAATTACGAAAACCATAAATTTGCAAGGTTGTACGGAACCCTCGGTGCGCGAGTCCGACTCGCACTTGGCCGGTTTTAAAAAATTCTTTCACCAATGAAAAGCTAAAATATCCCTGAGTAAAATAGGCTACATTTTATTCCCGTATTCAGAACTACGCGGGTGATAAATAAAATAGAATGTCTGCCAAACTGTCTTAAAATTGAGGTACTGTGTATTTAAATTATAAGAGTACATGTTCATTTTAAATAAAGTGCAAATATTTAAAGGGTAGATCAAAACATTTAGGTACAAGAAACAAATTCGGCATTGATTTTTATTTTTCGTACGCTACTTTAAACAACTAACAAAAAATCTAAAAAAAACAAACTAACACACTGTACGTACATAAAAAATCATTAAAAAAGCCGAAAAAATTGGTTTTAGTGCAGTAGTGGGGGTTTATGCAAATAATGTTTACAAAGTAATAAAGAAAAAAACTAACGTTTCTTCTCTATTGATATGTTAATTCTATTTCTCTTAAATTTGTACCCACCCTTAAAATATTTGGACTTGATTTAAATTATTTAAAATGACCTGACCTTATAAATGAAATAAATAAATGGGCTTACAGCATTGCAATGTGTTATCAAAAAACGCTAACTTTTTTGGTAAACACACATTAATACGTTAATTGTATTGCATTTGAGTGCCAAACCAACTAACTGAACCAACCCACCTATTCGGGTCATAAGACGTCTTCGTTCAACGAAGACTAAAATTACGTCTAGTCTACGTTTGACAAATAATCGCAAAATCGCAGAGTAGGTACATTATGTACATTAAAATTTGATGATGTGTAGTGAGAAGTACAGCATTGCGAAGCTTGTTTGAATGGATGTTGAGGGGTATTTACATGTTAATGATAAAATATGAAACAGCAATAAAGATTCGTGCCTTGGCCAGTATTGGGTGTAGAAAGTGCTGGACTCTGTAACTTTAACACACCATAACTGGTGTCACCTGTTTCACTCTCCATCTGAAAGTAGAAATATTATTTACCTTTAAACACTAAACCTTTGAACACTAATTTCACTTCTTCTTCATATAGTGATGAAGAATGAAATGGATTACATAGGCCAAATATACGGCAAATATCTATACTGTTAAGACAGGGATTTAAAAAAAATCCCGCGGGAACGGAACAAAACGGTACGACAACGCCGCTTGACGCCTGATAGTAAGTCTATAAATCACATTCGCCATATCAATGAGAACTGACTTACCAACGTGGCATCTTCATTAGGATTTAGGTGCAGCTGAATGCGACGCCTGTGACGCGACTCGTTTGTCAGCCTCAAGTAATATTGGACAAGGGGATGGCGCATCATGACGTGATGCAGCATGGAGTGGCCCAGCAGTATGAGGATGGAGAATACGAAAAACATGAACGTACTCCTCTTGGGCTGACGAAACCCGTACTTAGTGACGATTCGATCGAGGGACACCCAGAAACCGGCGGCGCCTGAAATATTAATAAAAGCAATAATTTTTATACACAAATGAGAAAAGTTGCAACAAAGAAGCCTTAATGCGAGATTAAAAAGGACATTAGGAGGAAAGGATATTATACGAGGGTGGATTGAAAAGTACTCGGCCTGGTACAGATCCATTCAATTCGAAAAATCAAAACTACCCATATTATTTAGTTCAGTTCAAACTAGTTCATTGTATGAACTTTGAAACGTGTGCGATAATTAGTTGTGATTTTATAAATTTATTTATCAAGCAATCCGCCGTAATTTCCGCAAATGGACCAAATTGAGCAGCATGCTGTGAGTAAGTACTTCCATAAGAAGGGGTTATCACCAAAGGCCATCCATGATGATATAGTCAGTACATTAGGGGTTTCTGCTCTGTTATATTCAACCGTCAAAAAATGGATAGCAGAATTTAAGCAGGGTAGAGAGAGTGAGAAAGACGAACCTCTCTCTGGAAAGCCTTCAACCTCCACTACTGACGAAAATATTGAAAAGGTACTTGATTAAGTTTTGCAACACCGCAGATTAAAAGTTAGGGAGACAGCCGAGATTATAGGCATCTCTTATGAATGAACACAAAACATCATAGTCAACGAATTGGATTTCTACAAGGTGTCAACGAGGTGGGTCCCGCGGCTGCTTTGAGTCAAACAAAAAGTAACGCGATTGACTGTTTCATGCGACTCGGATGCAGATGGTTTTTGAATCGCTTGGTTACTATAGACGAAACATGGGTTCATTACAGTACACCAAAAATAAAACAACAATCAAAACAGTGGAGGAGACCCGGTTCACCACCCCCTAAAAGGCTAAATCGATTTTGTCAGCAAATAAGGTGATAAGAGCAGTGATAGCCCGGATGGTTAAAGAGCCGGCCGAAAATCAGTGAGGCTCGGGTTCGAATCCTGGCATGTACCAATGAGTTTTTCAAAAACTTACGTACATATTTATCACTAGCTCGACGGTGAAGGAAAACATCGTGAGGAAACCCGCAGGTCTCAGAATAAATCTGAGACATGTGTAAACAGACCCGGTCCGGCGATGGGCTCACCACCTATCACGTTTAGGGGTCCAATATATCTCGTGAAATGTGGGTATATCCAGTAATGGAATACCTCTGCCTACCCCCACGGGGATAAAAAAAGGCGTGAGATTATATTATATTATTATATTAAGGTGATGGCTTATGTATTCTGGGACTCGAGGGGCGTGATTATAGTTGATTACCTTGAAAAAGGTTAGAATATAAACTCTGATTACTACTGCACCTAATTACGTCGTTTACTTGAGAAAATTAAAGAAAAACCCCCAGGAAAGCTCACAAAAAAAGGCTTGTTTTATCAGATAATGCCCTTGTTTACACATCTGTGCAATCAATGGCTGAAAATCATAACTGTGGCTTTGAAGTGTTACCGCATCCACCTTATTCACCTCAGCTAACAGCATCCGACTTCGTTCTGTTCCCTAAACTAAAAAAACACTTAGGAAGTTAGAAATTTTCGATAAACGACGAGGTCAAAGCAGCAGTAGACGCGTATTTTGACTCTCAGGATGAATTATTTCTTTTCAACGGTATAAACGCTTTCAAGGAAAGGTGGCACGAGTTCCTTCAACTTGATGGTAATTACGTAGAAAAATAAAAATATAACTGATTTTGTATATGTTCATTTTCTATGTTACGCCGAGTACTTTTCAATCCACCCTCGTAGTTTTTGTTATAACCTTAGGATATGTTATCATCTCAGATGTTTTGCTGCTACTTCACTAAGCGAAGCGCAGTTCAGGACTTAATTTTGTGAGGGGACCAATAAGCTTTTACTACTTAAGAAAGAAGCAAGACTCGTGAAATTATTCATGAATGACATTTTCTTGTGCAAGTCCACTGCTTCCCCTTGATCCACTGCATTGGCCCAATTGATTGTAGGATGGATCAATCTCTAGAAAATTCTTTAACCCCAAGCAATAATACCTGAAAAACCACTTACTCTCTCCAGCCATAACAGCTTGGGTGTATCGAGGTGGTAGGCAGCCAGTAAAACCGTAGTAAGAAGCCTGCTGCACCGTGCATCCGAACGCAACCACCCCTATCGCAACCAGGTTGATGGTGTACGACACGCGCGTAGAGAACCCGTCCCAGCCAATATTGCACACAGCCACAAACAGCATAGTAGCCAGGGAGACAAGGATGCCTATATTTAAAAAAAAAGTTAATAAATTTAACCCAATAGGTACTCTTAGTCATCATTGTCGTAAATTTGAATTTTTTAAAATTCTTCTAATACTATCATATTAACGCACCGTACGACGACGCTATAAAAATAAAAGAGTTGTGAAACTTTACTGTGGCTACTTATGCTACAAGCATCAAAGCCAACGGGTCTGTAAAAAAACCTGTATACTTTTGCAATTGCCGGTGTAAAAGAAATATCTTTATTATAGCGGGATAATAAAAAAATCTATTAGGTATTCTTTATTTTCCAAAGTCAGTATGTGACTGTATCGATGTGAAGATAGCACCAGAGGCTCTTTAATATGTGGCTATCTACAACTGAGTCAGGAAAGTTACCTAGGTAGGTACTCCTTGCAATAAGATAGTTCGAAAACATGCCGCTTTCAGTGATAACGCAGTAAATTTAATGTTAATTGCACATAACAACCCAACCCATAAAATGCATTGATCGCAATTAATGCGTGTCAACTTTAATTTATTTCTGTTTATTTTTATCAAAACTGTTGCAATGTTATAAAACATGAGTGAGTGACAAGAAAGAAATGGTTTCGCATCGTGGTTTAACAAAAACTGAGGGAAAAATTAAAAATCAAAACAGAAAAGTCAAAACTTAAAGTTTTGAATATGTAATTCGTAACCTATACTTCTACGCACTTGTAAATAACAAAGACCTATAATTTTTTAGGTGTATCCTAGGTATCTAAACACAATATATCTAATACGCGCTGTTGGTACTGGTACAATTTGTCGTCAAAATGATATACCTATACTTACCAAAGAAAAATTGTTATGTGAGTATTTATAGGTAGAACGTGATCCTAAAACACTACCCATTCACCTATCCAAAAGTAGTATGTAAGTGTTAGTGGTTAGCTATTTTTTTTTGTAGTTTGATCCAAAAACACTACTCACGAATACTTTCTCGAATGTTGATAAGTAGGTAGAATGTAATTTTAACCCACCCACCAAAAGTAGGTAGGTACAATATTTGTCAGAGTTGGTACTTGGGAGGTACGAGTAGTTTGATCCTAAAACACTAAACAACTACCTAACCAAAAGTAACATGAGACCGTTAGTTGCTAGAATTTCATCCAAAAACACTACTCACCAAACGTGATCCTAGTGTTGTACGTGAACAAGTCCAACAGCAGATTGTTGATGACGACGGCAACGCATGCTGAGGCGATGTACACGGTGGACATATCGAACATTATTGTTGAGTTAGGGTAGTGGTGTTGAAAGTAGTCCACCGCCATGATAAAGCTGAAAAAAAAATAGAATAAGGATTACGGATCACATTATAATATGTCACTGAATAAGTATGCGAAATCTATAGGCATATCCTTTGATCTTTAGTATTAAATTGCCTTGAGACTGTTCCATGTTCCATATAGAAAAAACACAAATGCTATTGTTAGCTATACATGCACGTTCCTTACTGTGATTATATCAACTACTTCAGATTCAGATAAACTCGTGCATTTTTTTTACATGGCTTTAATAACGATCAGCCACCCGTAACGTAACCCTTGTGGTACCTAATTATAATCTTTAATCAAAAACAACAAGATCTACTAGACATCTTTCATGATACTACCTATTCCTTGAGTAGTTAGCCAAACCACTGGGGCAGGTTGTTACCAATAAACATTTTATAATTTCCATGTTTCCTTTCAGTAACCATAATGGAGAAAAGTGAACCAATGGTTTAATAGTGCCTCCATAAGCTCGAAATGGTTTATTATACCCCAGTGTATCCTATTTAAGAACCAACCGCGTCTATAATATTGAAATTAAAAGGTCTAAAACACATTACCTGTTAAATGGCAGAAGAAATGCTGCGCCCGCAACGAACAGAGTCAAGTAGACGGAGTTGTATTTATCCGGGGGCGGAGCGCCGGGCTCCGCCATGGCTGCCAGTTCCCCACGAGCCGCGCGGATCGCCTCAATCCTGGCGTATCCGCGTCCCAGAGTCTCGTTCATTTTGTTATGATATGCTTAATTTCCCATCCTCATTTATGTAATAGAAGAGAATGCATTTGTCTTTGGTTTGTTGGATGGTCGTTTGTTTACAAAAACATGTGCAACTGACTTTAATTTACCTCCTTACATAATGGTTTACGATTAGGAACTATATTCTCTCATTTATTTGATAGAAAAACAATTTTTGTCTACATTTTTCATAGAAAAGTATACACACGGTTTTTTTATTATTAAGTATTATAAAACCGCAAAATTAGTAATAATAAATTTGTATGCAAAACTAACACTCGTAAAAGGTCTACGTAAAAGTCTCTTCGACTAACCTATACACTTAAGAAAACCGAGAACTATTTAAAATAATTATATAGTAAGTTAAGATAATTTTTGTAGTTAAGTATCGTCAGCTTTTTGCCGGCGGATCATGACAGCATTTAAATAAGTTGTTACGACGCATGCGCTCTCTACATTGATTTTTAGTGTAGGGATGTTGCTAAAGACAAGAAAGTTTCACAAATAAAATAGTCAGTTTCTTCATTTTAAAACTCAAATTTATATAATGTACAGTACCTACGTATAAATTTTACAAATCATATTAACCACAAAACAGTTAACAATTTGGGACACTGATAACAGATAAACCTTTGACATTGGTAACGATATGGTATTTTTGCTGGTGGTCATTTCTAAATGAACTTAAGTTGTCAACACAGAAATCGTACCATTATCTTGTGTTCGTCAAACTCTCGGTTCAAAAATGATTCTAAATGGTTCAGCGGAGAGGGTCACCCCATCAATAGGTTCGGTTGACGGCATAGGATCCTCATCGGGAATTTTAAGTAGAAATTTCTGTAGAATGTGAGTTAAAAACATGTACAACTCTGATCGTGCCAACCCCTCTCCTATACATCGTCGTTTTCCTGGTACCAAAAAAAGTGAAATAAAATGTCATTGTATTAATATAAATGGCTAGAACAAACCACTAAACGGTTCTTACCAGTGCCAAACGGCATCAGCCATTCGTCCTGTATAAGGTTTCCGTCTTTAGTTAAAAAACGTTCCGGTCGAAACACCTCAGGTTCTTTCCAATGACTACCATTGTGAAGATCGTACATGGCTAGTAAAATAATTGTACCCTGAAAGTTATAGTACAATTTCAGGGATTAGTTCAGTAATCTAAAAAAAAGATGATTCGACTGTGCTCTACTGTTCTGTACTAAGTAATTAAGATTTTGACCGATTTCCGACCAAATGTGTTCACTGGCTGGATACAACAACTGCTTGATCAACTCTGTGACTATGGATATTTCAAATTATCCTTCCCTGTACCTAATAACATTAAGAAATAACTACTAGGTTTCGACCGAACTTTCGGTTTCGGTCGAAAAGTTTTAGAGCAACATTTGGGTTTTCAGATTCGAAAACTTGGTACAACCACAGACCAGTTTTATTTAAACTGGTTTGTGGTACAACCAAAACTAGTCTCTTCGTAGGCAATTGGCATGTAGTGGAGAACACCCACTTCTAGTAAGAATCTAGTGGTTTACCACTTTAGTAACTATTTTATCGAGCACATAATTACAACACACACTCAACATAAACACATGTAGTTAGGTAGGTAACAAAAACAAACCGATTTTAAAATGTATATATAAAAAATATTGTAAGAACTATGTAGTTTCGATTGCACACTAATAATAATAATAATAACCTACCTTGGGTATGACGTATCCACCTAGCTTGGCGTCATCGAGAGCCATATGAGGAATTCCCACCGCAGCTACAGACGAGATTCGTAATGTTTCCAACAGCACTGCTTCCGTGTACACCATCCTTTGATAAAAATAATAATCTGATAAAAAATAAGTACATACTTTAAATAAAATAACTTGACTTGGAATGCTTACACAAGAGCCATGTTACTAAGGATCTTGGCATATTGAATTTTTCCGAATATAAATAAATTAATAAATATAGTTATACCTACTCTCATTCAGAGCAGTGATAGCCCGAACGGTTAAAGAGCCGGCCGAAAATCAGTGAGGCTCGGGTTCCAATCCTGGCATGTACCAATGAGTTTTTCAAAAACTTACGTAGGTACATATTATCACTAGCTCGACGGTGAAGGAAAACATCGTCAGGAAACCCGCACCTCTAACCTCTATTTACACACATGTCTCAGAATTATTAATTCTGAATTCTGAGACATGTGTAAATAGACCCGGTCCGGCGATGGGCTCACCACCTATCACGTTTAGGGGTCCAATGTCTCTCGTGAAATGTGAGTATATCCAGTAATGGAATACCTCTGCCTACCCCCTCGGGGATAAAAGGCGTGAGATTAATACTAATATAATAATACTACTCTCATTCCTGAGGCAATCCCACTTTTGGAAATACACGCTTTTCTCTAGTGTATTTTCGTAACAGGCTTTCGTAACACAAGCTTCGATTTAGGCCTGTGTTTCGTTTTGTTTTCCTTCATCATAGAGCTAATAATAAATTATGTAAGTACCTATGTAAATTTTTAAAAACATTTATTCAACCCAACCCAGAATCGGTTACGCAAAGAACCCTCATATTATAAGTATAAAAATTAATTTAAGAAAATACTGGTACCTACCTACTATCCGAGTCATCATGACGACTTGGTGTCATCTTTCACGAAATTATTACCGCGCCATTACGAGTAGCGCTTGGTTAATTGCGCTAGCGATCACATTTTAGTGATCCTTGAAATTCGTGTCCTTATTCTTTATTTTGCACCCTCATACGTGCGGATATGTGCAATTTTTTAACATATCCAGCCTGTTTATGTGTCAAAGCTTTGATGTGTCTGCCAACGCAAGCGGGGTGCCGTTTCGTTGAAAACCACGGACGACCGACGACGCATCGCTTACGTTGCTCGTATTGCAAAAAACAATGTGTGGCGGACAATATTAATAGCGATTTATTGATATCATAATTACATCTCATGTGGCGCCAATCTTGAAAGAAACTACTCGCTCATAGGTTCCAAAGTGAAACATTACATCTGAACTTGACACGACACGGCACGCGGTGATGACTTTTAACTGATTTTGTGCTGTTTGCTCTAATCGCTGACAGTGCATTCAAAGGACTAGGGAGGGGAGTGCGTAGGGCAATCTATACCCTGCGTCTTACAAACTACTTAATAACTACAAGAGAAACTACTGGCCTAGAACCTAAATAGCGCACCTGTTTCGATCCTTTAAAGTAGGCGCCCGCTCTTTGCCGATGACTTCGTCTATTTCTCTATGTAATCTCGCCTGCACGCGCTGCTCCCGTACTACGTGAAGTAGAAGGAACACGGCAGTATTGCCGACTGTTTCCAGTCCAGCCTGTAGGAGATCTAAGCAGACAGATTGCAGCTCTTCGGGAGTGACAATAACTGCAAAAAAGAAGTGCGTATTTCCAGGAATTTAAACCCGAGGGTTAGCCGTGAGGGTTTTTTAAAATTTGGGTTGGGATATTAAAAGACGAGAAATGTTCTTATGCACAATTTCAAAGAAGTAGGTAGGTAGTTAGGAACGTTTTGTAGATGTTAACAAAAAAAAATCATTAAATACTTTAGATAATAATATCTGATTCATTACCTACTGTGCACTCATTGAGGACATCCATAGGTTAGGAATATTACAATATCACAAATAAGAGGATAAAAACAATTATTTTGTTATCAACATAAGTAAATAGGTTTTTTTATTAAATAGGTACTTACCTACCACTAAAAGTCAAACAGTTACCTATATTCATCCAAATCATGTCAAAAATCAAAACTTTATGTAGAGTCCGCGGCACCACTCATCCACTCATGTCCTTTGGCGAAATGTCGCAACTATTTATAATTTAACTCAAATTATTGCAATAAAATAATACAAAAGCACATCATTATCATTCAGCTTTAATATCCAGCTACAAATAAATATTTTTTTAATACGAAAATTATTGAAATACATATAAAATTGCAAATATTATGTGTAAAACATTAGGTACAGCGTGGTGCAGCTAACTCTACGATTATGTTAGTTGATTAAAAATAAACTTACATTGCTTGTCTTTTTCTTCCATCATTTCCATAAGAAAAGTATCTATAACATCTCTTGGATTTTTTAAATCGACAGTGTCACGATGTTCTTGTATAGTTTCCTGAAAAACCGTCTATCTACCTATAGCCTTAGGTAACATTTATTACTTTTTTTATGTCTGTATCCAATTAAACAACGTAATCCTACCTACTTTGTCTAGAATAAGTATATCTATAATTATTTGAATCTACAAAGTTGGCATGTGGGATTATTTATAATGAGTACCTACCTATAGTTAGCCTAACTCCGCTGGTTAGGTATGTGAGAGAAGACCACATTTGTAACTATGTATGTACTATGTTCGGTAAGATGGTACGGATCGATAAAACTATGCCTTAATGACACTTGTTTAAGTACCTATACCTAGTAATAGGTATTAGATAGCATAAATCTATACCTACTGTTTTTATTGCCCTCTATCTATACTTCTATACTAATATTATAAAGAGGAAATATTTGTATTTTTGTATGTTTGTTACGAATAAACTCAAAAACTACTGGACCGATTTTAAAAATTCTTTATTCTTACTACGTTACTAGCGTAACCTAATATAGAGAGGCACCTCTCAAGTGTCGGCCGATCTCCTAGACTAGAGGTCTCCTAGATGCTTTTAAACTACATGGCAGCTGAGCTCTTAAGTGATTGATTGGCAACTAATTATAACAATAAGTACCTATCTACCTATTTCTTGCGTAATTGGATTAACAATTAATAGTTCCTACCTAAATAGCTAAACGAACGAAACGAATTATTAGAATAGTAATTCTCTCAGTAGCTGTTTAATGTTCAAAAAGTCACTTGCGGATAGATAGTTCTCTACCTATTAGGGGGCGGGACAAACTAAAGTGGTCTATACTAAAAGTGAGTCCGGCTCTGGGCCACAAACGAGACACAGTTCACCTGAAGATCTGAGTAATTAGAGTGAACTACGTAGTTGTAGACCTTGGCCACTAGACCGCCCGATCAGGCAAAATACGAGGGCTGCTATTTATGTATCCGGAATTGGCCACATAATAAACAATATTTAAGAAGTGATCATTACATCTGAAAATTTTAAAAGTTGCGTGTCGATCATCACCATGGATTTAAGTCGTGAAAATTTTCGTGCGATGATTTATTACTACTTTCGGCGAGGTTTAACTCAAAAACAGTGCATCGATCAACTTACTTCGACTTTTGGGGATGAAGCACCATCGAAAACCACTGCGTATCACTGGTTCAGTGAGTTTAATCGTAAGCTTCGTATGCTCACAGACGAATTTAAAGAAGGTCGCCCTAAATCGGTGGTTGTACCACAAAACATCGATGCTGTGCGCGAACTAATAATGCAAGATCATCATTTTACATATTGCGAGATAGAGGCGTCCCTGGGCATAAGTATGACGAACATACATAAGATATTACATGAACATTTGGTTGTAAAAAAAATTTGTTCCCGTTGGATCCCACACAACTTGAGAATTTATCAAAAACAGGCTCGTGTCTATTGGTGCGAAATTTTTTTTTAAAAATACAACCGTGGTTCGTCAAAAGCCGTTTATAATATCTACACAGGTGATTAATCTTGGATCTATGCTTATGACCCCGAAACGAAACAGCAGTCGACGGTGTGTGTGTTCCAAAATGAACCCAACCCAACAAAAGTTGTTCGTGCAAAAAGCACTCTGACGCAAATGGTCGCCTGTTTTTTTTGGTATAAATGGACATGTGGCTACAGTGCCACTAGAGAATCGTAAAACGGTTACTTCGGAATGGTACACGACAATTTGTTTGCCAGAAGTCTTTAAAGAAATACGAAAGAACAACCGGCAACGCAGAATCATTCTTCACAATGACAATGCTAGCTGTCACACGTTGGCTGAAACAACTCGGTATTTGGAAGGTCAAAAGATCGAATTGACGGGTTATCCTCCGTACAGCCCCGACTTGGCACCCAAAGACTTCTATTTATTTCCAAGCGTGAATAATAAATTACGTGGTGAACGATTTTCGACCCGCGAAGAAGTCGTAGATGCGTTCAAAATGCATGTTTTGGACCTACCCCGATCAGAGTAGCAAAAGTGCTATGAAAATTTATTTTAACGTATGCAAACGTGGATCGATCATCATGGCAAATAGTTTGAAAAGCAATAAAACCACATATAATTATAGATGTTTGTTTCTTTTTGATATTCCGGACTATTCAATAGCAGCCCTCGTACTGCATGCGGACTGTTTGTCAGTGGGCCTCTTCTTTACAGTAGTTTAGAAGTTCTATACGTTAGTCTGTTTATTGTGGTTATTATTTGCATAAAATTTATAGTATCCTTGAACTAAAATTTTGCTTGTCATTAGGTAGGTATATTAGATAAAATGGTTATTATCATAATAATACTTGTTTTTAACATTACCTACATATTGATATCACTAACAATATGTATTCCGGATGGCCGGAATATCGTGTAGAACGTTATAGAAAATATAATAAGGCTATAAAGATGCTAAACTGAGAATCTACCAACCCATTTAAACATGAACAAAATAGCTAAAAAGTGTGATTCGAACTCCGTTTCTGCAACGGAAAAGTATCTATCTTCGATATTTGACTTGAGTAGATAGATAGATCATGACTTCGTGTAACTGTGTATGAAACTTTTACATTAGTTTTCGCCAAAAACACAAACAAGTCCGGATAAAAATTGTGCCGATCAGCTGAGCATACCTAATGTACTTATGGGGATGAACACAGACCATTAATCTTAATGATCTGTGGGGATGAATCTTTATTTTACACTTAACTCGATGTAGCTAATATTGTTCAGTTTCATTGGTGGATTCACCAAGGACTGTTTTATTTTCCGGAACTTCCTGTATTTAATAATTAAGTAATCCGAAACATGACAATAGGTAGGTAGGTACTGTCGGTACTTATTAATTAATTAGGCAATATTACTTAGATGATCTTGGAAAAAAATACCTTTAAAAAAACGTGAAGTGTTGCATTTATTTCCGTCAACTCGGTATAACCTGTGATGCCGGGCATGATGTGCCGCAGAAAAGGCATGGAGTTTAGAATGCCCCCGCTCATATCCACTATACTGAATGCTTTTTTCACTAGGTAGCATAGTCTTTTTAAACGATGGTCTGTCAAGTCGTACCTGAAAATGAGCTAATGTACATTCAATAGTACCTATAGGTATGTACCTACTTACTTATTAAAAAAACTTTAAATAAGTAACTATGTAATTATTTATTATTACCTATTTTTTTAATTTATTCTAGCATCGTTTTGAGTTTGCATTAATAATAATAATAATCATCTTTGTTTGCACAAAATATGGTTACAAAAGTTGACACAGATATAATAACAGTAGGTAACTACGCATATTTTACCAAATGTTGGCATGCATTAAGAGACTTTAGATAATAAGGTAATATAAAACTAAGAACCTACTCAATGAATATTTAGATATTTTAAAAGTCAATAAGCTAGAAAAACTACTAAATGTTGAGCTCCATCCGGGCTACATATTGTAGGTAAGTTACAAATGCAGATTTTAGATGCGACGACTAGATCTTATTAAAAAATCTAATGATCTAATTTATAAAAATTCAAAATGCCAACCCAACCCACAACAGAATGTCTGCGAATCTTATGTTGAAAAGAGTGGTTCCTTGTTTTGCTTTTTTTTTACTATTTATCTAAGTATCTTCTATGAGATAGGTATCTGAATAACGTGTGACGAGTGAGAAATAAAAAGGGATTTTTGGAAATTCCAACTAAAACGGAAGAGTCTATCTCTACAAAGTATAAAACAAAGTCGCTTTCCGCCGTCAGTACGCTTGGATCTTTTAAACCACGCAACGGATTTTGATGCGGTTTTCACTAATAAAAAGGGCGATAAAAGATGAAGGTTTTTGTAAGTATATCATTTAAACCGGAGCGAAACTAGGGCGGATCGCTACTGACATATTTAAAAAAGAAACTGACTGGCTGACTGATCGATCGACGCACAGCCGGAACCGCTGGGTACCTATAGAAGCATGAAATTTTGCACAAAGGTTCCTTAAACGACGTAAGTGAGCACTGCGACGGGATTTTTAGAAATTCCCACGGGAACACGGGCAACTCCGCTGGTCACTCGATAGTTTGTTATAAGACCGGTCGCTATGATTCCCAAAAAGCAGTTTACGAATGTACTTACCTTTTTCCAGCCACCAGTTGCCACAAAATGTTAACTATGGAGACATCCAACATCTGGTTGACCAGGACGGGTTGCCCGCCATCGGCCATTCTCAGTTCCACGAGAGACCTGCACTCCTCAGCAATGTTGGACTCCATGAATCGAGTGCCGTAGCCGAAATTCTTCAGATATTTAAGTACTAAGCGTCGCGTTCGGATCCACGAGGGACCATCAGAAAACACTAAGCCTAAAATAAATATATTCATCATAAACCAGAAACAACTTATCCCCAACTAATCGCATTACCTAACATCAACTCAATCCCAATTATGTGGACAAAATTCTCATACTTCGAAACTTTTTCAGCAGACCAGCAGGCGTATTCAGGGAGCTTCGATATTCGATATCGGAAAATCTGTCGAACACTTTCGAGATGGGCTGATGTTGGTATCGAAAACTTTCGAGATGGGCTGATGTTGGTATTGAAAACTAATGTCATATGTGACATAAGGATTCGGAAAATTTTCCGTGGCTGTCAGGAACGCCTAGAATAAAGTTTCCGAAGTCGATAGATTCGACATCGGAAAATTTTTCACTCGATCTGAATCGAACGGAAACGGTATCGAGTCTCCGTGAATACCTACGCTGTAGATGATGAAAATAAAAACAATTTAAAAAAAAAAACTGTGTATAGGACCTACCTATACTTACATATAACTCAGTCAATCTTTACCTACCTAATTAATACGCTTATCGTAAATATTATCCGTTATTATTTAAACTACTAGTTCAACTCCTATGTTGACTTTAGAATGGACAGAAGTCAGAACATTACCAAGTTTTGTTCTACTGTCTATGCCTACCCCTTCGGGAAAAAGGCGTGAGCATATGTGTGTATATATTACCAAGTTTTTTTCCGAAAGTCCTCATCAGATAGAAAAATCCACTCGGTCGTCCATTAAAGACTTCTCTAGACGAAACTTCTCTGATCAAGTCTTTTCCGGAAACCACAATAACATTTGTGAAACCTAGTTTCAAGCCAAGTAGTGGTCCGTACTGTTGGGACCATAATTGCCAAACTCTGTGATGATATTTTAATTTTTTTAACTGGGACCAAACTGAGAAGAGGTTTCCCGCGACTGGCCAAGGCGGTGGGCCTACAAAATAAGATGAACTTTACTACTTGAGGCAAACACGGATACAAACAACGACTTGAAACAATATACAGCATAAAAATTTATAAGTTAGTAGGTACTTCTACTTCAACGAAATCTGAGATAACGAATAAGTAAACAAATATCAAGAAACTGATTGTTTGCAATAAAAATTAAACTATTAAACCTGGTGGGAATAATCGAGGTTTCCGACCATTTTCCAGCAACAAAAATAAAACTGAAAGTCCACAAATTATAATTAAAGACCACATCACCGCACCCTGTGTCGTTTTCTTGACTAATGATAAAAGAAACTTTTTGCTCCTGGCAGTCATTCTATATAATATAAAGATAGTATCGCGAAAACTTTAGTAATACCTACAGCTAATGTCATTCAAATATACCAGGAAGAATAAAGTTATCTCTGCAGATCATCAAAAATATGTAAGGAACAATATTCAAAAAGGTAGCCCTACCTTTACTCAAGCCGCAGCTGTCTGCCTAGGATAGAGTTGTATTGTAGGTATACTATGCAAGAAATTGATGTAGGCATAAAGGAATGGTTTATTTAGTTCATGTAGCTATTCCTCTATTGTCACTAGGTAGGTTGCACGATTTTATTTGACTTTGTTTACCTACTCATAGAATAAGTATTCAGTTTAAAAAATACTTACATTTATATCACGCATAATAATATACATTTGCATAATCTGTTCTTAACGCCTCGATCATATAGATTTTAGCTTGATTTATTAATATATATAATATAATCTCACGCCTTTTTATCCCCGAGGGGGTAGGCAGAGGTATTCCATTACTGGATATACCCACATTTCACGAGATATATTGGACCCCTAAACGTGATAGGTGGTGAGCCTATCGCCGGACCGGGTCTGTTTACACATGTCTCAGAATTAATTCTGAGACCTGCGGGTTTCCTCACGATGTTTTCCTTCACCGTCGAGCTAGTGATAAATATGTACGTAAGTTTTTGAAAAACTCATTGGTACATGCCAGGATTTGAACCCGAGCCTCACTGATTTTCGGCCGGCTCTTTAACCGTCCGGGCTATCACTGCTCACTGATTTATTAATAATAAGCTGAAAATAAATACCTACCTACCCAACTCGTCTAATATCCTCGCGAGTCAAATGTAAAGTAACATCATACATCTTAAATGTTTTATTTCTGAATATAGATACGAGTTGCGTTTTATGTCAAACTAGCAGCGCCCTGCGGTTTTACTCGCATCAGTCTCGTTCCCGTGGGGAAATTATAGCTCATGTTAGTGCCAGAAAACCCAGCTTTCCATTGGTGAAAGAATGTTTACGACGCGCATGTGGTTTTATTAAACACTTTATATAATATTAAATTGCGGGTGCCCAGCGGCGATCCAGTTTATTAGTTCAAGTGGGAAATTCCCAAAATCCCTTCATAGCGGTTGCCTACGTATACGATGTATAAGACACCTACATACCATATTTCTAGGTGTTATCGTTTCGGAGTAGTGCGTATTTCTCTTTTTACCCAGTTTCTTAATTTTCCCGTGGGAATGAGATATTTCCCTTGAATAAAAAGTACCCTAGATGTTGACACAAGTACCTACTCAGTTATCTCCATACCAAATTTTATTAAAATCCGTCTGGTAGTTTTTGTGTCATGCGTGCATAACCAGACAGACAGCCAAAAATGTAAAATTGGGGTTTTGATATCTACATCAATTACTATCTACACTACCGCCAAAAAAATCATTACAGACACAGCCTCGTTACAGTATTATTATATGTATAGATAGATGATTTTTTTAATCAGGGGTAAACTTTCTTTCTACAAGCATACTTACAAACAAGCTTTATAATACTAACTAATAGTGCGTAGCGGAAGACATCATAAAGAAACCAAGGGATTTTTCAAAATATGTATATCATATTGTATATGTAGTGTATAAGGCGAGTGTGAATGAAAGTGTGGGAAGGGGTAGACCTAGGCGGACGTTTCGAGACCAAATTGGGGACGTCTTGAAAAAAGGCCAGGTCAAGAGTACCCTAAACCGAAGAGCATGTATGAAAGGAATAATGAAAGTGGACGAAGCGAAAGAAGTATGTAAGCATCGTAGCAAGTGGAAAGAAGTGGTCTCTGCCTACCCCTACGGGAAAGAGGCGTGATTATATGTATGTATGTATGTATATCAATTTAAGTAAAAGGATGAGCAAACTGTAACAAATCTGTCATCAATTCATTGCAAAAACAACACGACCTTCTGGTATAATGGTCCACCCATTGATACGTCTGATAAGACGGTATTGTAAAATTGTTTACACGATACACAGCGACTTGAATCAAACGAGATGTAATTACTTATTCGCCGCATCGTCCAGTAAGAAAATGTATAAAGCTGTGGAGAGCGCCGGCCATCGCATTACATTTGAAGATATCAAACAGAACGGACCTCTCCGCTTTATCTTAACGTTTAATTAATTGATCAGTGCAGTGATGGCGCCAGTAAATGCAAACGAGTTACACAGAGATAAGGCCTTTGTGCCTGCCAAAAAAGCGTTACCCGAAGTAGAGACTGAAAATGGAAATGGCCATATAGGGTATGTGCAAATAGAAATATTGTTTTATTAAGCATCTATTTACTAGTATTAGTTACTTCATCTAATACAATAAAAAAGTAAGAAAGAACAAATATTTCATTAAAATTGTGTATACTCGTATTAGCGAAATATACGATTTATCACCTCTGTAACTCTAATTCAAAGTATATAAGGAAAATTAATAATGCATTACCTGGTAGTCAATGACATAATTGCAAAAAGTAGAACGACCTTATAAATTTAAATAATGTTATGCAGGCACCCCACTAACTTTGACCGAACCCACCTAGACGATGTAGGTCAGGTTTTATAGTACCTACCTAGTAATGTAGGTAGGCATTTAGACATCTACTTACTTTATGAGAACCATCCACACAATATATTACGTTATAGTTTCTACTTACATAAAAACCCGTTATGTAAACGCGAGAAAGGTTAACAGGAATCAATTAAAAAGTACCGAATTCATCCTTGAACCTCGGGCACGTCAATCGATCAATTGACTGACTTCGAACAAATTCACTTTGACAAACTCCCTATCTTGAAATACAGACGAAAGTTCTGGAAATATTTCACTCGCATAGAGTCATGAAATTAATATTTTTTAAACGATTTAAGAAGTATATTCCCATACCATAAGACAGATAAAAAGTTGTTTAGTGCTCCAATGATAAACCTGTCGACATTCCTGAGAATCTCGTCAATCATACACCAAGACACCAAGTCGAGTCGACACTGACACGCCCCTAATGGTGAGAGCGAAGGACTATCTCACGTGTGCTAGAACGAGACATTAAGAACTTTAAGTCGATTGCATAATATTTTATCAAAAGGAATTTGATAAAAAAAAAACTGTGGTTTTGACAATGAAAAAGCCTTTTATTTGATCCATCCATCAGTCTATACTAATTCTACAGACATGATTTATGTCAATTTACATAAATTTATTTATTATTTTAAATTTATGCTACTATTTGTTTGCATTGTTAATTTTCTATTTTCGGATTTATGTTTAATTCCGGTGTGTATCTTTTTTGTATAGTCAGTAGCATCGTGCTTTAATTTATTTTGCAAATGTGTTTAATCCATTATGAACTAGGTAAGTACATATTTAATTCAGTATTTATAATTAACGTAATGAATAAATGTTTTATTTTGCACAGAATGTTAATAAGTGCATTTAACCTTGCATTTTGTGTTTATACTTATTTTAATTTCATATTCTTAAATCTATCTATATCTATACTAATATTATAAAGAAGAAAGATTTGTATTTTTGTATGTTTGTTACGAATAAACTCAAAAACTACATGACCGATTTTAAAAATTCTTTCACCAATGGAAAGCTGGAAGATCTCTGAGTAACATAGGCTATATTTTATTCCGGTATTCCCACGGAAACGGGAACTACGCTTTTTAAAAATTCTTTTATCAATGGAAAGCTAGAATATTCCTGAGTAACATAGGATATATTTTGTTGCCGTATTGAACTACGCGGGTGAAACCGCGCAGAACCGCTAGTATCGTGGACGAGTTTAGTGTGCCTTGTTATTGACATTTCAAAGTGTATTTTATATACCTACCAGACATGTTCATTCACACAAATGTTGGCCAGAGAGGATCGAACCCGCAACCTCCCGACTCAGAAGGCAGAGTCACTACCAACTGAGCCAACAGGCTTGCCGAATGATAGATAGATATCTAGCGTGTGTATTTTTGGTTTTCAATTTTTTTATTAAGTTTAAATTTTTATGTAATATTTGCACTGGTCCAATACCAGTGCTGTGGCATTCATGTTTAAGTAAACTGAGGTTTACCTTTTTTCGTATTTAAATATAAAAAAAATCGTCGCCCCATAATATATAAGGTCATTTTAAATCAAGTGCAAATATTTTAAGGGCAGGTATAAATATGTAAAAGCAATAGAAAAAGAGAGAACTGAAATAAATGAATTTTTGAGTTTGAGTATGGTAATAATACATCTTGCACTTTAAAAAATATGCTTACGTGATATACCTAGGTATCGTCACTACCTACTCTGCTTAGATATTCTATTAAAAAATGTAAAATTAAAAGTACACGAAAAATAATAATTACCTACGTGTGCTTCTCAACTCTCATATAATATAGGTATTTACTTGAATCTGACGCAATATTTAATTTTTTAGTTAGAGAAACTGATGACTAATTTGTAACTTTATAGCAGTCGTTAGCAAATGAATGAACCCGCGTCCATTCATGCTTGAATCATGAACATAAAACCATAGTGATAGTACGTTTACCCTTTTATAACAATGGTTGGATTTACGAATCAAAGTCCTTTTAAAATTGAGTCGACATGGTAATTTATTTTCGGCATCCGTTAACATCCTACTTGTAACATGAAAAATAAAAATGTGTGGTCTGATATTGATTTGTGCAGTACTTTATGTGAAGATTTCATTGGTTACAGGTATTCATACGACACGCTAGTGGAGACAGCAAACTTTTTATTATCCCGCACCAGTGTGCGCCCGCGCATTGGAGTCATTTGCGGCTCTGGGATGGGTTCGTATTGGAAAGAGGGTATATATTACAGCCTTCGTATATGCATGTTTTTCTATAAAAAGATTATAAGTCAAAATCATGCTAAGGTAATCTTTAAACTTGGTTCATTGGATACAGTCTTATTCGTACGTAGCTAAGGTACTTAGACGCAATAGTTTTACAATCGTAATAATAATGAAAAAATGTGGAACCATTAAATAAAAAACCCATAATGTAGAGTCTCAAAAACAATAGTTTAGGATCTACTACATAAAATAAGCTAATTTCTTCACTATTACTTATAATATAACTTCATTGACCCTATCTTTTGAATTAATTTTAATTAGAGACGTATAACTTCATATAAAATCTTAGTAGGAGATAATCTCTGGAACAAGTTACTAATTCTATTCTAAATTCTTCCGAATGAAATCTACTATATAAAAATAAGTCGGGTTTTCCTTCCTGACGCTATAACTCCAGAACGCACGAACCGATTTCCGGTTCGTGCGTTCTTAGGTTTTTAGGAAGATTTTTGTTAAACGACAGTGCAGTGCGGCCCGCCATAATGTGCTAGCCTTTAGAATATTTAGTACTCTCGAGTTATTTTTTGTTATCATAACTGTCTTTTTAGTCACGATTAGCCGCCCTTAATAGGTATCTGGCCGGCTACCTACTAGGCCCGGGCCTGGGCCTTAGGGCAACTAGCCACTGGTACTATCACTTATTAGGCTATTCTATCAGGTTCACTGGCAGAGAATATAGAAGACGCGGAACATATACCCTACGAGGATATCCCCAACTTCCCCATCAGCACAGTGGAAGGCCACCATGGCAGGCTGGTGTTCGGTAGAATACAAGGTGTACCAGTCGTCGCCATGCAGGGGCGCTTCCATTACTACGAGGGTTACCCGCTATGGAAGGTAGGATGTTTACTTTCCTAGAATACACATATTATTTTAGGTCAATAATAATCAAATTCAATCAATAGTAAGGTACTCGAGGCAATTAACGCCCACTTAACTTAAAATCATTTTATTCTCTATAGAGATTTCTTAATTGGAACAAATAATGAGGTAGAAAGGTAAAACATAGTTTTCTGAACCGAAAGATGTTAGTTGTGTGCTTAAATTATTTATTATTTCCATGCTAATGACACCTTTTTAAAAACCTTGTCTTGGGCGTTATTAACAATACTATGTTTATTACCGCCCGTTTACTAAATAAAATCCTGGATGCGAAAAATGCATTCTTAGAGGTTATAAAACTAATAAAACATAACCGTTATTATATCAGTTTCTTTTTCAAATATAATGTAATGTAACAAATCAAAATTTAACA
Organism: Ethmia dodecea; assembly: GCA_963855545.1. Taxonomy (NCBI): domain Eukaryota; kingdom Metazoa; phylum Arthropoda; class Insecta; order Lepidoptera; family Depressariidae; genus Ethmia; species Ethmia dodecea. The sequence goes on from OY979449.1 coordinate 8,406,060, forward strand.
TAAAAACTAGCATACTTCTTATTAAGTGTAGGGTAACTTCAATCTCTTAGTTCCAATAATTTTTATCAATTTTTATTTAGTTCATTAATAAACATTGACATGAAAAAACAGTATAACATCCGGTTAATTTAAAAAAAGAAAGATTAGTTTTAACCTATATTGGGCGTTAATGAACGATGAAGGGCAATGGCGCCCGCAGGTGTCCTAAAAAAAAACAGATTCAAGTAGGTAGGTATATATCAAATATAATAAGTTGAAGTAATTAAATATTTAGGAAATACATTTTATTTTAAGATAATTATTAGTTAGTTACGAATTATTTTATTTAAAATTTCTTTAAAATTTATGTTTTTGCCATGGTATTATTACGCCCATATGTAGGTCAATAACGCCCAAAGATCAGTTGACTGGACGTTATTACCCCAGTGGGCGTTATTGTCAATTTGTATATTTTTTCTAGAAAATTTTCCGATTTAATTCAAAATATTATCGAACAATGAATGATAGTTACGTACACTATAACACAAATGAAAATTATACAAAAAATATAACAAAATAAGCAAAAACATTAAATTGTGTTGGAGTAGTTTTTATAATAGCGACGTCCGTGACCGACGTCGTTGAAGCACAGCGTGTCACTATCAAGATGGTGGCTCAAGAGACTTGCGCTTACGCTAGGCGTGTCCCTATTGGTGTATTCTATGTGTGCGCAAGCCATGACGCTGCTCATGTAATTAAAAGTGGTTTTTCTGTAGTTTGGGCGTTATTTAACACAGGGCGTTAATTGCCATACCTACCTTAGTTGTGATAATCACGCACAACCTATACCATGTATGTAATCAAAATGGAGATCTCTATATTCATCTTACAATAATTTTTCTATTACAAGAAAGCCGTACCTACACTCTCTAAATAATAATCTCTCTACAATCTATAAATGGATTAATTAAATTACTACCTCACCACTGAATCATTCTTTAAGACAGAACTCGATCGAAATTGTATTTTTCTAAGAGATTGCAAAGCGTGATAAAAAGACTTAGCACCTATGTACTTATTACACTATTATTCATTACATGTAGGTAGGTTACTTACGTTTCGGAAGAGAGATTAATCTAATCCGATAATGCCTGATGCAAACCTATCTTATGGACTTTATATATACTTAGGTACCTACTTAGGTAGGTAGGTACCTATAGTTTGCTGTATTATCGGTTTGCTTCTATCGGACTACATTAATCGCTCTTCTGAAACATACAGCTTCCAATATCGAAACTAAGACGATTGAAGAAACTTTCTCCGATTTTTTTTCGAACCTCTTTGGGTAGGTAGGTAACAAAGTAGGTATTAGGTTACTAGCGGTTCTGCCTGGGTTCACCCGCGTAGTTCCCGTTCCCGTGGGGATATTCTAGCTTTCCATTGGCGAAAGAATTTTTAAAATCGGTCCAGTAGTTTTTGAGTTTATTCTTATATCAAAGATACAAACATACGCAAATATAAATCTTTCCTCTTTATAATATTGGTATAGATATACCTAGAAACTAATTCACTCAAGCAAGATAGATAAATGGTCATCACAATCAGAGTATTAATTTACTTTTACGTAAATAATAAAATACGGTATCTACCTACCACCTACTTTTCTTAGCTATTGTATTTATAACTTATTATTATTCGTATTTATTTGCCAATAACACGGAGTTGCATATTTTTAATTAAATTACCTACGTAAACAAAAACAAATTTTATAAGATAGAAAAATCTGCTTTGGTGCCAACTACGATACTTACGAAAATACAAATAAGATTTGTGGAAAATATTTATGATAGATAATACTATTAGTATTATAATATCTGTGCTATTACCTAACTTATCATATCACTGTGAAATAATATTATTTCTTTAATTATTATTGATGTTTACACGTATGACGCAAGGTTCAATAACATGAGTATCTTAATATTAATTAACAATGCCTTTACTTATTTATTTATATAACCTCATGTACGTGTAGGACGAGCTTAATGCCTAAAGGCTCTCTACCAGTCAACCACCAGTCTTTGCTTATGCTTTTCAAAAACAGTGGGCAGAAAAGAATAAATAAATAATAATATAAAAGACACTTTTTTTTAGAGATTTTCTCATAGATATTGAGAAGTAAAAATGTTATCTACGGAATAACCTTAAAACATCCGCGCGTGGTGGTAATAAATATTGGTATCCCTACACCACAAAAAGTAATGAAAAAAGTTATCGTTAGAAAGATCTGGAATCTGGATGAGCTGATGCAAGCGCGCTCGACCCCCAGCAATGAGGTTATCTCATGTTTTGAACTCTACAATGGCAGGGTGAAACGACGTTTAGATAAATAATGCTGACGCTCATTCCTGAATGCCATATCATCATAATACACAAACAAGTACCAAATAAGCCAGCACAAAAGGAACACAAAGACTAGATACCTACCTAGGTATGTGGCACGACAATTGGAGTAGGTTCAATACAACCTTTTTACAAGCTTTTTAACTTAAATTACTGCAATGTTTTTGGCTATTGCTTACTAGTGCCAATTTACACAGTCCTTAGGTTTAGTTTGTTATAATATATGTTTTATTGACAAAAAGGTAGGTATCGAAATAAAATATATAAAAGAATTCCGGTTATATGGCTTAGTGAAATTGTTTCATCCGTTCAGGCGTGATGCCGTGACCAAGGGAAATAGGGATTATTTTTTATACATATACCTAGTAGGTATGATTATATTATATTAACGAAGAAAAATTTAATTTTTTTTAGTGTTGTCTGCCAGTTCGCGTGATGAAGTTAATCGGAGTGCAGACGCTAATAGCTACAAACGCTGCCGGTGGGCTTAACCCTAACTACAGGGTAGGAGACGTGATGATAGTGAAAGATCACATAAACATGATGGGCTTCGCTGGAAATAACCCACTTCACGGACCCAACGACGAAAGGTTCGGACCACGGTTCCCGCCGATGAGCAAGGCTTACCATTACGGATACAGGAAGATTGCTAAGGAGGTAAGGTAGTGCCGGATTTATACTTTTCGTTTATGCCACTTCAGTTTGTGCCGCCCATAATAGGTAGAAAACTATCTATCCATCCTCAAGTGACCTCATGTTCGTTCGCGATGATTGTAATGGTCAAACATACGTTCATCGCGAAAGAACATGAACGCGATCGAGGTTATTGTGGAACCGGCCGCCCCTAAATCAGCGCCTAGGCCGCGGCCTATACGGTCTTTTGAGAAATCCTAGTTTAATCCGCCCTGCGTGGAACACTTAGCATATGTCCAGGAAAAACTAAGCGATAACTTATTTTTATTGAGTTTAATTATAATATTGTACCTAATAAAGGCCCATCCATTATCACGAAAAAGGTTCTTCTAAATATTTAAGGCAATAAAACGTTATAATAATATAACAGCTTCATTACGACGATCATAAAAAATATTGTAGTTGATGTACCTACCTACATTTCATTAAAATGTCTGTCAAGAAACTGTAGGTTATCTTGGGTCGCGACAAATATTGTTCCGTGCCACGCAAAGGAGCATGGCTTCGGGAACAATGCGACGTAGTTTATTGTCCATAAACCATTACGAGGATAATATTTTGAACTTACATTACAATAATTCCCCGCGACAATAATTTAACAGAAGTTCTTCGAAATATATTATTGAAAATGTGTTGGATTGTGTGTATGAACACACATACCTAACGACTGAATTCGTTCAAAAAATAGTAAGACTTACCTTACCTACCAACTCGGATAATCATACCTACTTTAATTCATACCTACAGGTATTGCAGGTATGAATTAAAGCATTACTATAAAATATGAATCAGTTTATTAAAATCCAAAATTTTTCTTAAGTTTGTCGTATGTAATTTCTTCCCAGAATTTGATACTTATCAGCGACACTATCGAATGGTGTAATAAATAATACAGGGTGTGTGTTTTTTTTTCCAAAATCAACGTGTTCGATTCCTGGCTAGGAATATTGTTTTTCAAAAATCCAAAGATGCAGTTTTAGTTTTCATCAAAATCGGGCCCGAGACTCCTTTGAGCACTTTTCGCTATTCCTCATAGTTTCTGATTTAGCCATCCACGCCCACTTAAAAAATTCAGTGATTTCAGGTTGCCAGAGAATTAAACATAGAAAACATAGTCCGAGAGGGCGTTTACACTTGTCTTGGTGGTCCTAATTTTGAGACAGTGGCCGAATTAAACATGTTGAAAATGGTTGGGGTTGACGCTGTCGGTATGTCGACTGTACACGAGGTGAGATTATGGTTTATGTTAATTATATTACATTGAAGTTCCGGTTTCCGAATAGTATCACCCTATTTATTTTCATCGAGGGACAAAAAAAGGGGAATATTCAACGGAATGGGCAGGGGGATCAATTATGCGACTTAACTTATCCCCTAATAGCCTGCGCAGACGACGGACTTTGTCCCTGTATTTTTTTGTCCGCCAAAATAGAACGCTTACAACTGGATCGAGTAACGCACACGAGGGATTAAAAGTATGGCGTACAAAAAGTCCCCCGAATAATCGCGGACACCGAGGGGCGGTACAGGACAAAAAGAGACGGACATATTTTTTTACGATTCGGGGGACTTTGTCCTCCGAGACAAAGTCCGTGGTCTGCGCAGGCTATGACTCTGATTAATTATCATTTATCATACAACCGATATTTTTCTAATTAGTCGTCAGTTATATTTTTGAAATTATTTATTAGTATCATCACAGAATAAGTAATAGTACTGTATCATGTGTTTTAAATAAGGATAGAATTATCTACGTATCTTGAACCAAGTCCACTGGAAAGAAACTCGATAGGTACCTAATATGGCGAGTTGGTACCACAATCTTAAATATTTTTAAAACGATTCTCCCAGCATCGAATACTAGCACATTGTCGTATCACGTTCTTTGTTAATTAGTCAATTAATACCACGACTTTCCTTCCAACAGGTGATCACCGCAAGGCACTGCGACATGAATGTTTTCGGCATGTCTCTCGTCACCAACGAATGCGTCACGAGCTACGAGCAAAATGACGAAGCTAATCACGAGGAGGTTCTCGATGTAGGACGCATGCGTCAGGATATACTTCGTAAGTTCGTCTCCACACTTATCGACCGATTTGACCAAGCAGCGAACACGGCTCCGTGAAAGCCTCGTGAGCTTATGTTTAGATGGATTCATTATGTCTTAGTGTGTGAGCGAAACTAAGAATATAGAGTAAGAAACTTTGACATTAATTAGTTTATTTTATTTTATTATACATGCAACGCGAACAGAATAAGCGCAATTCCTCATACACCCCAATAAGTATAATTATTAATATAAAAAATTATGATGCATTCGCACTTTAGTTGTGTCTAACCAATTTTCTTAATTATAGAGCAATAATAGCACGATTTCCATAGGTAGCACTAAATTCAGCTATGCTAATTAATTTTTCTGAAATCTCTGAATGAAAATCTGAAATGAATGATAAAAATAGCTGAAATCTATGAAGTTGTCGATATTTAACAAACTAATTTCAGGAATTGCGCTTATTCTGTTACATATTGTATACTCAGACAATACTTTCTCGAGATTATAAAATAATACAGAATTTATAATTGATAAATTCATACATCTAAATGTGCGCCTAGGCACGCAGAAGTGTGCGATGTATGTATACCTATCCTGTGTTATTTATTATGGAATTACTGCAATAACATAATATTGTGACTTTATGTAAAAATATGTTTTTAATGATTTCAATGAATGATATAATTTACTTAAGTAATAATTTATTAATCATGTTAAGTAGACGAATAATAAAATTATTAATGTAATTGATGATTAATTTAAATTATGTTCGTTAACGTTAAAATTTATTGGGAAAGTTTTGTAATACTTCGAAATGATTAAACTTTTTTATGTAAACTAGATACCGACCTAGGTACATGAAATTGGAATGTTTTTACTTATGCTATTTTATTTTACCGTAAATAAGGAATATGTTTTTCAATAAATATCTTTATTAATTTTCACCTGAAAATATTTGTATTATTTGGAGGTACAATTAAGCAAGGTAATTTTAGTAAACAATTTGCACTAATTACTAAGATTCTGTATGTCTATGCTTTAAAATGCAGAATTAAATTGCAATCATCATTTTGCAGCACTGTTATATTATAACAATATAAATATTTAGCACTACTTTAACACCATACATTTATAATAAATGACAATTTTCATTAATTAACATTATTAAAAGCTGATTATTTCGGGAAAAGATGTGCAACATCTTTACATGCTGTGTGTATGTCTTCAAACTGATATTGAAATCCATATTCTAGGACCCTCTTTGGTGTGACATGTTGACCCTTGGTCATAATCATGGCCCTTTCTGGGTTGAGCATTACGTTAAGTATTGTTTCTGGAACCGGGAGTAATGCGGGTCGTTGGAGTGCTTTAGCAAACGACTGAAACAAATTTGGGCCTCAATTCAGTCCAAAAATTATTTTGAAAATTTGCTCTTGATTAAGTAATTATAAAATTTATAATATTTAATAACAAAACACATACGCGTCCATCATGCGTCCTTTTTAATAAGCTTAACTCAAACTTTTATTAAGGATTTTTTTCCTTAAATTCACTCAAACATATTTTTTGGTCGACTCCGTTTAAAAATATATAGTGCTTTTTTAACATTTTCTTTAATTGGATACATCTCTGTTATAGAACATGCACATTCTCTACAAGCTGAATCTATGCTTGGGTAATGATATGAGAACCCGAATTTCATTGGCTTCTTGGGCAGAACATATTGACCTTTGGTTAGTATCATAGCCCTCTCAGGGTGCAGCAAACGATTTAAGACCGATTCAGAGACAGGAATAAGGGCTGGTCGATTCATTGCTTTAGCAAAAGACTGAAACAAATATGTACAAAACGCGCCAGCTAAGCTTCAAAAGCAGCCGTAGTATGAGATGGGTGAGAGCTATACAATGTCACATAAACATCGTAAGTTATCTTAATACGAATAATAATAAGTCCTGGATCATCTTGTTTGTATCGGTATTAGAACTAAATATGTAACGGAGGCGGGGGAACGGGAGAACAGATGACTCGTTCAACCAATCAGCTCGCACTTTGATAAATGTCACTAGCAAAATTACGATATGACGGATGGACATGGTCAATTTTTAAATCTACGAAAATGAAATTTTAGTGACCTTTTACAATCTATCGACATTCGACATTTTACAACTCTCTAGATTTATCGTAAACTATGGGTTTGTACAATTATCCGGTGACATAAAAAAGCATCATGCCACTGCGTCGTTCGTACAGTCAAGAGCACATGAAGCTTTATGTACTGAGAACCTGACCTCTAAAACGATTCTAATAAGAACATTACAAAGTCTAATGTGTCAAGCTCTATGTGCTCTTATTGATAAGGGTGTACAGTCACACGCTTATCTCTTCGATGTTTTAGTGGCACGACAATTTCTGTGTAGGCCCACGGGTATCTTATAGGTTTGACGATTAGATGTGATATTTTGTCGCTATCACCACCCAAGTCATGCTGCGCCTGCCTGCAGGCATCAATGGCGGTATAGGGTGTAGGTTTAGACCAGTATATGTACTTCGATTTTTTTTCTACTTTTAATTATTTATTTGCATACTACTCCTATTTTCTTTACTCTTTGACTATTATATTATGTTGTTATTGAGCACTATCGACTATAATAGCGTAATTTTTTCATAGATATTTAAAGAAATACCAAATTTTCTATCAAATCATGTTTCTACTGATTTTTCGCAGCTAACAGAAAATAAAAAATTTCAGCAGGAGTTTCTGTAGGTATAATTTATCGCTTGTAATTCATTCGCCCTCATTATCCCTATCTCATGACTTTTAACTAAATTGATGTAACACAAACAAGGTTTTGTTCGTAAAGTATAGTTCGAGTTTGATGCTGTGCTAGAATAATCAGTATCAAGCTTCATTACAATATTTATTTATTTATTTATTTATTTATTAGGGTAATCTACAGGACATAAACTGATACATTTCTAATAACTTATTCTACAATTATAATAAATGTTAAATGCTGTCCTACTTACAGACTAGTACCACAGCATGAGTAATCATTGACGTGATTTAATTATAGAAATAGTTACTATAAAATAAATTTAGCACACAAAGAAAACTGATTAAAAATGAATAAATTTTTGATGCCAAAGATGAAATATTATAGATAAGGCTAGATAAATTTATTAACAATTTTGTAAAAAAAATTTTGAAATACACTTTTTATATCCAGCTAGATTGGCTGCAAATATATCCACTCCTGGGTTGTTTTTTGATGCAGAGTTATACGAACTTATTAGTCTATTGATTTGAGATCCCCTCCCCAAATTAGTCCTCCAAGGCCGGCAAGCAAATAGTGTGTACCTAGAGACTCTGGGTGTTTTATAAGGAGCCACTATGTTTAGTTTAGAAATCAGTTCGGGCGAGTCGAATATCCCATTAGCGATTTTGTACAGGAAAATCTGATCTAAGAAAGATCTTCGATCACAGAGTGAGTTCAAATGGAAGCGCTTGAGGCGGTCCTCATAATTTGGAAGGTTTTTGGCTAAAAAGCAACTGAAACTCAGATTCCACAGAAATCTCTTTTGAACTCGCTCAATTCTCTTTACATAAACATAATAATAAGGGTTCCAGACGACGCTACAATACTCAAGGCCACTGCGCACGATAGAATTATAGAGAGTAATTTTTGTACCAGCATTTTTGAACTCTTTGGTGTTACGCAAGAGGAAACCAAGATTCCGGAACGCTTTATTGACTATGTTGTCAATGTGAATGTGAAAGCGCAATTTTGTGTCTAAAGTAACTCCTAAGTCCTTGATGTGATCGACAGTTTTAATAGCTTTTCCATTTATAGCATATAAAAATAATATTATGAATACTCACCACAGTAAATTGTTCATTTGTGATAACTTGCGGTGCTACTCCATTTAATATTCCATAGATATTAGGGTTTTCAATGGCAAACATTATAAGTCTAGCCAGATCATCTACATGTATCCAGGGCAAATACTGCTTTCCACTACCAAGGCGACCTCCAAGACCAAAGTAGAATGGCAAGAACAAATTCTTTATCATGCCGCCCCAGCGCCCTAGGACAGCTCCAGAGCGAATTATGACCTGAAACATTATGTATGTATGATATTATAATAATAAAAATACCTATTATTAGAGCAGTGTAAGCCCTGTGATATTCGAATTATTCGAATCCTGATCACTAGCTTGATGGTGAAGGAAAACATTGTGAGGAAACATGCAGATCCCAGAATTAATTCTGAGGCATATGTAATAAACTCGGTCTGGCAATGGGATCACCACTTATCTTGTTTAGCGCTCCAAATAATATATTGGCGAAACATAGGGATTTCCAGAAATGGAATAGGAACCTCCTTGGGGATAAAAGGCGTAAAAATATTATTTTTATTTTTTACCTAAGTATATATAGTTTTTGCTAATCAGGCAAGCAAACTGACAAACACCTGTATCCAGGAGTTCTCCACAAAAGCTTATATAATATGTTAAGAGGATAAATATTTTATTTATTTATTTATTTATAGCCTTATATCAGAACTTAATTTAATAACATGCTTGTATCTAAATCTACGGTAAATAGAAACCATCTGTGTGCCTTCAAGAGGATAAATATAAATGTTATTTAATATTCCGATATGTACCCGTCGGACTGGAGGTTTAACATCAGCAGCATTTTCCCACTCAACAACCAGCTTTGAAAAAAAATCAGATCCTGTAGTCGGGCTACTTTCATCATATTTAATACTTTCAGACGGCTCGTAAGCTCCTACTCCAGAGACCAGAACAAATACTTTAGGCTTGTCATGACTACGGTTGATGGCCTGGGCTAATGCTTTGGTAGTAAACACGCGGGAGTTATGGACATTCTGTTTGAATCTGGAAAATGACAATTTATCATTTTATACATAATAGAAAACTACTCATCTGTGTAGCTATATTTATACTAAAGCAGGGTAACCATAAAACCGTAATTTAAGATTTATTTGAAAACAATACACATAGTAGCTTTATAATAATCAAATCAATACATACATATTTAATACGAAAAATATTTGGTCAACCCCTTTTGAGCAACTCTATTCCAATTTTATTATGATTTTCATATTATAAATATGGTAGAATATTGATCTTTATTTCTAAATAGATTTTAAAAATATGTCAAGGCCCACCAAATAATTATTTAATAATTACTCCATTTCAAAGATTATCTGTGAGGGTTGGTTGGTAACCAACCCTCTTAGGGATAATCAATGAGCATTTTATTTCTTTAATTTAAAATATGATGAAATAATTGTGGATGAGAGACCTAAGGTTATTTTAATCCAAAGAGATTTAAATATAATAGGGCATAGAGGGGGCATTGGGAATATTTTCATACAAAACTTTGAAGCCTAAGGCGTGATGTCCTTGTTATGTCAGTTAGTATGAACGCGAGATGTCATTCGGTCGAAATTGTACTAGACTTATTCCACTTGGAATAACTTTTGACTTCAAATTTTCCTCGCTTTATCCCCTCTATGCCTTATTATATTTTAATCTCTGTGTTTTAATCAGACTAACATACCTACATAGTTTTCTATAAAATTCTATATGTAAATTTAATTTACATATTACAGGCAATGAGTAATTCTATTTACTCCTAGAAAAATACAAAAAAATAAAATATATAAAAAAACAAAAATCGTTATCGTTTTATTAAACTTAATTTATCTATGACTTTAAAGAACTTAATTTTAACATGTCGCTTTTACCAGTGACATGTTAAAACTATATTTAAAGTAATGTATATAATATTTTTTAAAATATTTATGTTAAGACAGTAAAACATTATTGTTATATTTTTATTCATGGATACAATTTCAGTTAACATTGTTTTGCAACTTACTCTATTAAATAAATAAAATATTTTGTTTTTAATTATGTCATGATCATAAAAGTCTACGATTTTGAAAAAAGGAAGGTTTTAGCCATGATAATGGGCAGTAGTAATAGGGGAAATAAAAAAAATCCATCTTACTACCAGAGCAGTTAGTGGTAACACGGACAAAAAAAAACTTTTACTACTGGTAGTAAGATGGGTTGTAACAAGGGTAACGAAGGATTTATCTCTACCTCTACATAGTCTCTTTTAAACCATGCAGTTTTGATGCAGTTTTAGTAACAGAAAGAGCGATAAACAATGGTTTTGGTATATCATATGAAATGGAGCGAAGGGAGGGCGGGTTGCTAGTTGAATAAGTCAGTCAAGTGTGAATAGTTCAATTTATCTGTACCCTGGTGTCCAGGATTTGGTAAAATCCATGAACTGTTGTCCAGCGCAGTTGACCACGGCTTCGACATTTTTGGGCAAGCCAGTTGCTTCAAGCTCCCCCCATGAGATGTTATTGGCGCCCGGCATACGAGAGACATTAACCACTTTATATGCGTTCGCTAGAAGCCGCTCACGTAGCCGACTTCCTATAAAGCCAGTGCCTCCGCCTTAAAATGAATTGCACAAATGTAGCTAAACGTAACGTAAATCATTGTAAGTAAGTACGCTGCAAATAGAACTAAATGTAGTTTTCTTAGCTCACCGATGACAACTTTTTTTGCCGCCATTGTTTTGGGGTTATGTAATTAACACAACATAATAAACATATCAAATATACAAGTAATACAACACGTTATCTAGATATATGATCCGGGAACGATGTTATATAAATTAAGTTTGAGAAATAGTAATGCAAAGTGGTAGGTATGTAATGAAAAGATTGCTAAAAGTCGATCCGAATCCCATCAATCTGTCAGTCAGACTTGTTTTGAAAAAACAGCTGGAGATGTAGCTGTTTTATTTTGGGAATACTAATGAAAAGCAGAGTAATCTTAGTCCATAAAGCCACGTCTGCAGTAATTCAAATCTGTGTTGTGCTTTGAGTACCAACCGGAGACGCCACTGACAGGCATTCCCCTCTGCCAAAAAAAAGTGTCGGTCAACGCGCACACCTGTTAAATACAACTAGTTTTTTTGAGTTCACGGAGTGCTTGGATTGATGAATGTATTTGTTTGCATCTAGTTCAAGCTAGCGTTTAATTGTTTTGTCAAAAAATGCGTTTGTTTTAACATTATTTGTGTTTGTTTCCTCGTCCCCCCCGCAGAAATTGACAGACTTTTTTGCAAAGGAACTAGTGCGCGTGACGTCTCCTGTTGGTTTAATACTCAAAGGTGTTGTGTCTTCTAAAGGTAATGTTTAGAAAATCTATAGAGGGTGGTATAATAATAAATGAAAAATACTATAGAGATCTGAGTTAGTCTTTGAGTATTAAACCAACAGGAGACGTAACGCACACTAGTTTCTTTGCAAAAAAGTCTGCCAATTTCTGCGCGGGGGACGAGAAAACAAACACAAATAATGTTAAATGTTACGCATTTTTTGACAAAACAATTAAACACTAGCTTGAACTATATGCACACAAATACATTAACCAATCCAAGCACTCCGTGAACTCAAAAAAACTAGTTGTATATAACAGGTATGTGCGTTGACCGACACTTTTTTTTGACAGAGGGGAACGCCTGTCAGTGGCGTCTCCGGTTGGTTTAGTACTCAACTCAAAGGAGTTAGTAGAGCGGTAAGAAGATATTATTTTAAACAAATATGTCCTACAAAACACCCCCCAGAATGCCCCTTGTTTTGTAAAATTCTTCAAAGTAGAAAAATCTGCTTGCAACATTATAAAAATATTGGTAACCCTTCCAACATATATTTTTGAACAAGGAATTAAAAAAACTTGAATCCAGAGTATAAAAAAAAATAATTAAGATAAAAAAATATTTTTTTGCACATCTGGTCTGTGGCACATACCTAGTTACTGTTAGTTACATTTCTAGTTACTGGTCTGTGGCACATACGTAGCGATTGACACAGGCGATTGATGAGCTACCTGAAAGAGATAGCGCCCTTGATTTTTTAAATTAACTTTTTTTATTTCATACTTTTTAGCTAGTAAACAATTTTAAACCATTATAAGTCATAAATGGTCATTCTAAATGAAAACTGGTAAAAGAAACCTTAACACGATTTTTAAAGAGAAGTAATTAATTGATCAACAATTCTAAAATTTGGTAAGCCACAAAAAAAACAGCATTTAAATCATTTGGTCCGGCATACAATGATATTGTTTGCAATCCTTGTCCGCAAATAAAATAACTACTTGGTCTGCAAAATTAACTACTTGGTCAGCAAGATTTCATAATTAAACAGCAGAGAAAACATGTCTATAAGCCGTGTATTTGATTGGTATGCATATTTAAAACATGGCGAGCAAAATAACTAATTGGATTGCGTTTTGTTGAAAAATCGGCAATGTACGTTATGAGGATGATGATGATGATGATGATGGTAATGAGATGATGGATGATGATGATTATATTGAGATGTAGATGAGATGAGATGATGATGATGATATCAATGATATGTTGATGATGATGAGATGATGATGATGCGACGATGATGATGAGATGATTATGATAAGATGATGGTGATGATGATGATGATGAGATGATGATGGTGAGATGATGACGATCAGATGATGGTGATGATGATGAGTTGATGATGAGATGATGATGATCAGATGATGATTATGAGATGATGATAAGATGATGATGAGTTGATGATGATGAGATGAGATGATGATCATGATAATAATTGATAAGTTGCTTAATCTAAATTCCTTCCTAAATAATCTTTGTAAGGAATGACTCCATTTTGCGCATGACAAGTAAAGTATTTTTGCTACTCTTATATGCAGCTCAAATAGTATATTTCATTACAAGTGCGGAAAGCCTGTCATTGCAACGAGTTCCGACAAATGGCTACCCGAGCCGAGGCGCAGCCGAAGGTGAGGGTTGATAGTCGGAACACATATTATTGACATAAAATATATAAAGCTCGACTACCACTCACTCACTCACTCACTGACTGACTGATTGACATAATTGTTCTCCCAGAAGGAGTCGTTTTGGAGTCAAGTCATATATGAGAAAAGTGTTCAAGATGGCGGGATGACCCCGGGAAAATTCCGACTTTTCAAAAAAACAAAATGGCGGCCAGGCTTGCCTATCGTATCTCTTTTGTTTTCCGGCCGATCCGGTCGAAATTTTTGGAATCTGTAGAAATGTTTAAATGATTTACGAAAATAGTTAAAAAAAATGAAAAAACAAAATGGCGGCCGCGTAGTAGTGTTTCAAAGTTGGAGTGGTTTTAGACCCCACTTGACCCGAATTGATCTCCCAGATGCCAATATGCTAAAGGGATGTGTTTGGTGTCATCGCACAGGGCATATCCTGTAGTTTACCAGAAAATCCCGAAAATTTGAAAAACCAAGATGGCCGACCGGTGATTTGCTCCCAAAGAAAAGTATTAATTTTACCACATTTTGATTGTCGATTTTCGGGAAGATGGAAACACCTGAGCGAGTTGGTCTGTATAGCGGGGTTGGAGGTCTTGCTACGTAGTGTGGCCGTGTTGAAGAATTTTCCCGGAATTTTTCGTATTTTTTTACTTTTAACGCAAAATGTCAAAAGTCTAAATTTTACCATTTTGCAAAAACAAGTGACAGTCAGTGAAACATTTTATCCCTCCCTATGACCTTTTGTAGGTTTTTTGATTTTCGCCTGGCAACACCGAAAGTTATGGTTGATTTAATTTTTAGGGTAGACCTCAAAAGACCCGAATTGATCTCCCAGATGCCGATATGCTACAGGGATGTGTTTGGTGTCATCGCATAGGGTATATCCTGTAGTTTACTAGAAAATCCCGAAAAACAGAAAAAACAAGATGGCCGCCCCGTTATTTTTGTTTTACTGAAAAATTTAAATTTTCTTAATAATAATCGGCTTTTTTAGCCAGTTGGCAATACTTTGGAAAGTTGACTTGTATGGAGCGATTGTGGGTCTCAGTAAACAGTGTTGCCATGAAAAAAAATATTTAACAAAATTTTATTATTTTTCGATTTAAAATGGCTAAAACAAGATGGGCGCCCAAAATTTGACTCTATTTTTCTGTCAAAATAAGACCCCACAGAGACACGCGTGGCCGCTTGCGGCCTCGCGCACCGCGCGACATCTAGTTATTGACATAAAATTAAATTTAATGAGATGAAATGAAATGAAACCTAGCCTAACTCATTGAATCAAATCATTAATTCTGATATTGAAACAAATTTGTAGCTTTTTTTTAGAAATGAATGATAAAAACTTCTATGAATTTTTTTTAGTAAAAACTTCGTGGTTGGGTTTTTTCTTTTTAATAGACATTATTTTGACAGTTGGGAAAGAGAACGCACGAGTTCGGATAAGGTAAAGAAAAAGCTCGAGACTTTTTGAGCAACTGTATTAAAACTGGTTTTTTTTGCTTACCTTCTGAGTGCTTACCAAAATTTTATGAAACAGGAGCAGCTCATTGCAGCTTATATAATTATTATGCTGTACAAAAATAATTACAGCCATCCAGAATGACATAAATTGCTGATTGGTTTTGGAATGTTGGCTGGCCATGAGTTGCTGACCAATTAGCTATTTCTGCTTACAGATCATATTTTTCTGCTCACAATAATACGAATACTATGCTAACCATGTAAATAACACCCATTTTTAAATACCTATTCAATTGGGTATCACTTAACATATTTCGTTGATTTTCTTATTTTTATTTTTACAATTTGGCGCCAAAAATCCTCCGATTTGTTTTTTTTTTATTTGATATACCCAGTGTCACTCTCACTGTGAATAAATACAAATCTAACGACACCTCTCAAGCTAAAATCCATCAAGCCGTTCAGGCTGCAAAGCGTGCCAAACAATTATACATACATACATACTCTCGAAAAACATAATTCTCGTTCTGTCGCAATCGGGTAAAAAGAGAAAAGAGAAGAATAATAGTGGTATTTTATTCCTCGTGTTTTATTACCGGAACCATATATATATATCATTGTAAAGCTAATTTACTGGGCTATTTGATAACATAATGAAATATTTTAAAATGCCACCCTATGTTTGAAAAATTCAGTAATATATGAGGGTTTAGGTCACTCAGAAACGAACGTCACCCTTTTGGTCTAGGGACCCAAAATGATTTAACCTGTGGGCCTATAATTATTTAGTTAAGTGGTCAATTAGGCTAATCGAATTTGTATGATTATTTTGTATTCCCTGAATTATTAAATTATAATTTTTTTGTTAGTCAAAGTGGTATGTTCGTTTCATGGTCCAAGGTCCAAGGACTAATAGTGTTCTGTGCTCCATGTAGGTGAAGAAATGTCATATTGACATTGGCAGAATGGCAGACCGACAACATAATAAAAAAAACTGTGTTTTATTTCACTTCCGCATAAATGCTAATGACAGATAAGCGTGAGAAAGAAAGTAGAGCGCTATCTCTTTCACATAGCACATCAATCGCTACTTTCGTGCAAAAAAATATTTATTTCTTTTAAATATTTCTTTTTACGACTCTGGATTCAAGCTTTTTTTGATTTCGTGTACAAAAATGTATGTTGGATGGGTTACCAGTATTTTGATAATGTTGCAAGCAGATTTTTGTACTTTGAAGAATTTTACAAGTCAGGGGGCATTCTGGGGGGTGTTTTGTAGGATATATTTGTTTAAAATAATATCTACTTACCGCTCTACTAAATCAGATCTCTATAGTATTTTTCATTTATTATTATACCACCCTCTATAGATTTTCTGGACATCACCTTTACTTACATACCAGAGCGCCGTGTAGCTCAGGGCGACGATCTGCCACGGTAAGACTTGTTAGTCCCTCTCGCACTCATTGTAAAGTCCATGGTGTACTCTAGCTTTACATTCCTTCATTTGCTTCTGTGTGCTGACTTTGTATGAGTGAGTAATTAAAAAAAAGTCAAGTTGTTTTGATAGCTTAGACCGGTTATTAGTCTAAATAATATCCAAAACTTACATTCTTGAATGTGCCTCTTTTTAGGGGTCCCCAAAGGGTAAAAACGGGACCCTATTACTAAGACTTCGCTGTCTGTCCGTCCGTCTGTCTGTCGCCAGGCTGTATCCAAAGAACCGCGGTAGCTAGACAGTTAAAATTTTCAAAAATTATATATTTCTGTTACGGAACTAATAAACTTAGTTATCAGTTTATGTATACAATAAAAATGTTTATTTCAAACGTCTTTTATTTTAAAATCTTAAAAAACAATTTTCTAAGTAGAAACCCATTAACCGGCAAAGAAAAACCGATAAAATGCAAAAAAAAAAGTCGTATTGTGACTTTTTTCGATTGAATACCGATTTTTCGGTTAAATGCGTAAGCAGGGCAGAGCCCTAATGAAGATGACAGGTACCAATCAATAGTTACGTAAAAGGCTTTTTGGCGGGAATCCGAAGAGGGACGTCATGTTTTTTGTATAATTTTTATTTTGCTGTGTATTTCGAATTTTGACTCATAATAGTGATAGTTTATTATGTGGCAAGTGTCCGTGAAGGTGTGCAGTGAATGGGAAATTCGATAAAATGCGCGGATAGATATTTTTGGATTGCCCCAAGAAGTCACAATGAAGTCTTCAGTAAAAGTGCTATCATTTTACTGTTGATAAACAAGGGAGGGATGTAGAAAGTGTTGACGACACAGAATTTTTGTGCATGGTCTCTGAAGCACAGCCATTTACCTAAGATTAAAACTTTTACCCTGAACTTGAAAACATAAGACTTGGCTTTTTAGCCTTACAACCTTCGGATCAGAGAAAAACAACAGACTAGGCTGTATGGGCTAGATTCCTTTGCCTTTCCCTAATGGCATTAATTATATAAAAAAAAGTTATGTAAAATGTGTGAAAGAGATACTAGAGTGGAATGTGACGGATCGCTCAAGAGGAAGTGAACTATAAGATATGCCGCTTTTTGCTTGACTTGGTGGGGGCACTGTCACCGTGCCTGGTGGCAACTGGCACGGTGGCAGTGCTGCAAAACAGGCCTGTGACACTCTTGACACTTGTTAGTACCGATTGGTTCACCAAGCGCTGCAATCGCATTTAATTTTTATTTCTAGTATGGTAGTAAGTATCCACCATCTTGCAAAACGTCACACTTTTATTTTACTTGTCATATTGGTCACACTGTCTGTCATTGTGCCGGCCGGCTGTTTTTCTGTCGTTTCTTGGATTTTAATTTGTTTTACTTAATTTTCGTTATAGTTTGATTACTTTGTGTATTCCTCGCTTTCAAGCTTGAGTTACAAAGTAATCAGTAAACATGCAAAGTGGACAAACAAACTATAAAGTGTTGTGTGAGTGTCGTCATCGCTTGTATAATATTCCGAGAAACGATGATTTACGGGAACTATGGTTATCTTTTCTAATTCCTCACAAATACTCACAATGAAGAGTTAAGTGGGTTGTCGAAAGACCAATTACAGAAAAAACCTGTGTGTCAAAAACACTGCTAAATACTAATTTGACGGAAAGGGTGATCGCATTCAGGCTGTTTTGTATCCCCTCAGACCAAATAAAATCCCTCACTGAAGCGGAAATAATGCATGTCATCCCACTGAGTACTTCTGGTAAGCTTTTGAATATTAAGATTTTCTGACCAATCTGATCAAATTGTATTAGTGTTTAATTTTTATTTAAATATGTATATTTTTCATTTCCAGATGGATTTTTTTCAAGTGAACACACCTATTTAAAATCTGATCTTTAAATTCAATGAATTCACTGTAAAAATAGTAAAAGATGGCAAGTATGTATCATTGTTTATATTCTGCTTACATTAAATGTAAACAACAGCCCATGTCCACCGATGGATTGCTGGTTCCAAATGCAGTACCCCGAGAAGAACCAGCAAGAAACTCAAACTCTTTTTAATCTCATGTCTTACTAGTAAATATGGTTTACAATAATAATTATGTTTAATAGCCTTACCGTCGAGTTGGTTAATCCCATGCATGCTGGTCTACTGAGTAGTCTGGATCTTTTTTTTTCTATAATAAAGTTGTATGCTTACAGAAAAACTTTCGAAGGAGAGCCCGTCAGCGAAACCATGGAAACAACAGGGGAAGCAGTAGAATTTATAGATAAACTGTGTCAATGGCTAAAAAACAACAACAAAACAAGGAAAGCTTCACGGCTCTATTCAACCCGAATCTGAGCATTTCAGTGTTTGGCATGAAGAAAAGGACATTATGAAAAATGTTTCATTTGTAGACTCAACCAGTAAACTGTAAAAAATAATAAAACACATTATGGGCGTGTTCCTTCGTTAGAAGGATCGATCACGACAATCGAAAGCTTTGAAAGGATAGGAAAGTTGCTGTTCAAGGAGCATAATATTGTGTACATTTTTCAAAGAAATCCAAATGAAGACCCATTAGTAAATTTCTATGTCCCCAAAATTTAAGTGCAATAATTGCAAAAGAACATACAAATATTACAAATGAAATAGAAAACTTTGAGATTAAAGAACAGCAACTTAGCTTATCTTTACCAAAAACTTTTTAATGATGTACAGAGAAGTAACTTTTTTGGTCCATACTTTAAATAATATTATCAAATTAATAAACTAATTTACTGGTTGGGCTGCACCATTCATAAAAAAGAAATTAATAAGTTTTGTATGAAATTGATTTTAAGAATGCACAATCATAATTGGTATAACATTATAAACGATTTCATCATCATCATCAGCCTACATTTGTCCACTGCTGGAAATAGGCCTCCCATAATTATTACATACATAAATAAAGAAATAAAAAGAAATTATGGTTCCGGAGTCCTGTCCCAAGGAAATGTACTGGATAGGATGCCCTTGTGGCATTTACAACTCACAAGGTGTGTATCTGGATTGAGGGCCCACTTTTTAAATTATTGCGAAACGAAATGATACTTACAGGGCATTTACTTAAAATTTTGTAAAACCTAAAGCAAAGATTCTTAAATTTCTTAAACGTGAATCAAAAGAGTTATGGTCAAATAGCTTGGGCCCTCAATCCTGACGCCTGCATAAAACGGCATAGTCGAATCTCAGAAAGTACTATCCCTGGGATAATAATTTTTATTCGAGTATTTAGTTAGGAATTTGTTAAATACATTAAGAAATTGTCAAGTCTTAAGAATGCGACAATACAGATTTATGGCGGTTTAGCTTGGGCCCTCAATTCATCAATTTTGATATTGTAGAATCAGCAAAAAATATGAGTTTTTCTAAGGAAAGATATTAATACGACTTTAATATATTTGAGTTCCATATCTCGGAAAATTTGTTAAAAAGAAATAACGACACAAAAGTTAATTGCTAAAAAGTTATTGAAATTCGTATTTTTTCAAAACGTCTGAACTGAGGGCCCAAGGTTTTTGTCAGTATTGACTAGACTAAGCTTTCTACACTACCGCACTTTAGGCTAAGTATTTTAACAAATTCTTAACTAAAAGGCTACAAAGCGTCCATTCTTCTAAATGCCGTAGTTTAGGAGAAAATTGATTTTCGATGTTTTATATGAGAAAATTTAGTAGGGTGACCATAATGTTTATCGTAAGTATAAACAAGTATTCGTTGTGATCATGTAAGTAGTATTTTGTAAAGCGCAGATACAATATATATTATTATACAACGCGTAACAGAAAAAGCGCAATTCCTCATACACCCCGGTTAGTAAATTAATATAAAAAAAGATGCAATCGAACTTTAGTTGTGTCCAATTTTCTTAAATATCGTTCTATAATAGTACGATTTCAATAGATAGCATTAAATTCAGCTATGCTAATTCATTTTTCGGAAAAATTTAACACATATTAAAAATAGATGAAATCGTATATGTAGTCGATACTGAACAAACTAATTTCAGGAATTGCACTTATTCTGTTACATATTGTATATAATATATAAAGCTCGATATAATTATATACGATTAGCTGTGCTGTGCCTTCACCTACGTATGCGTGGAAAAATAAAATAAGAAAGTGCCAATAATCAATGAAATTATGTACCTATTGGACGTATTAAAATTATAACCCTGTATATTAACAACTAGCATTGCCTTGCGGTTTCATCCGCGTAGTTCCCGTTCCCGTGAAAATACGGGAATAAAATATAGCCTTTGTTACTCCCTGGTAATGTATCTTTCCATTTTTAAAAGAACTTTTTAAATCGGTAACGTGGTTTAGGCCTGTTCCCGTGGGAAAATTATAGCACATGTTACTCCCAGAAAAGTACGCTTTCCACTGGCAAAACATTTTTTTTAAATCGGTAAAACCGGTAGTATTGGAGCCTTTTCAATACAAAAAATCAAAAAAATCCTCAATCCAATATATTCCAGTTCCCGTGGGAATATCAAAAAATCCCTTCATAGCGGTTGCCTACCACATATAAGACGCCTACATAACATATTAGAAATTGCGAGTGCCCATCGGCGTTACCTGCGCGGATCCGGTTTATTCCCGTTCCCGTGGGAATTTCCAAAAATCTCTTTATAGCGGTTGGCTACGATATACAAGACACCTATATTTCAAGTTTCTATGTGTTATCGTTTCGGAAAAGTACGTATTTTCTTTTTTCACCTGTTTTTATATTTTCCCGTGGGAATGAGATATTTTTCTGGAATAAAAAGTACCCTAGATGTTGACCCGGGTACTCAGTTATATCCATACCAAATTTCATCAAAATCCGTCTAGTAGTTTTTGCGTGATGCGTGCACAACCAGACAGACAGACAGATAGACAGACACAAATTTTAAAAAATGTTGTTTTGGTATCTATATCGATAAATATATAGACTCGAAGAGATTAAAATATAATTTATATTTAAATCTCTTTGTATAGACTAGATAAAATAGACTCGTTAAAATACTCGTAAAAATTTTCAAAAAACATTTCATATACAGCCACGTATAGATAAAATTTTTACATATTTAGCTTACAAATAAGGGTACTCACCTTAATTTGTTTTTAACAAGAAAATAAAATAATATGAAAAAAAAACAATTTTGTTTATCATAATTTTTCAGACAGTTGGCAACATTTTGGAAAGTTGGGTTGGGAGAGATGAGGAAGACACAGTATTTTTGTGCATGGTCTCTGAAGCAGAGCCATTTTACTAAGATTAATAATAATAGGAAAGTAATAAGGCTATTAGGACTAGAATACAAAGGCCGCTAAACAATAAAAAAAACCATACAAGTATGGAGCGATTGTGGGTCTTTTTTTTTTAACAAACTTTTTTCAACAGTAAAATAATAGCACTTTTACTGATGACTTCATTAAGACTTCTTGAGGCAATCCAAAAATGTTTATCCCTGGCATTTTATCGAATTTCCCATTCACTGCACACTGTCACGGACCCTTGCTACCACAGAGCTAGATTAATGATCTGTGCTTGCAAAATAGGTATAATATACTATCACTAATATGAGTCAAAACCCGAAATACACAGCAAAATGAAAATTAAACAAAAAACATGACGGGGACGCGCGTACGTCAGGCGTCAAAAATACGAATACTATGATAACCATTTAAATAACACCTTTTATTAATTTTGTATCACACAAAACGTAATCGCTTCCGACAACAACTTATGAAATATCTTCTAAGAGGGAACATGCTGATTTGTCTCAAAAAAGTAACAAAATCATATACACCCTACTGAATTTTCTCATATAAAACATCGAAAATCAATTTTCTCCTAAAGTACGGCATTTAGAAGAATGGACGCTTTGTAGCCTTTTAGTTAAGAATTTGTTAAAATACTTAGCCTAAAGTGCGGTAGTGTAGAAAGCTTAGTCTAGTCAATACTGACAAAAACCTTGGGCCCTCAGTTCAGACGTTTTGAAAAAATACGAATTTCAATAACTTTTTAACAATTAACTTTTGTGTCGTTATTTCTTTTTAACAAATTTTCCGAGATATGGAACTCAAATATATTAAAGTCGTATTAATATCTTTCCTTAGAAAAACTCATATTTTTTGCTGATTCTACAATATCAAAATTGATGAATTGAGGGCCCAAGCTAAACCGCCATAAATCTGTATTGTCGCATTCTTAAGACTTAACAATTTCTTAATGTATTTAACAAATTCCTAACTAAATACTCGAATAAAAATTATTATCCCAGGGATAGTACTTTCTGAGATTCGACTATGCCGTTTTATGCAGGCGTCAGGATTGAGGGCCCAAGCTATTTGACCATAACTCTTTTGATTCACGTTTAAGAAATTTAAGAATCTTTGCTTTAGGTTTTACAAAATTTTAAGTAAATGCCCTGTAAGTATCATTTCGTTTCGCAATAATTTAAAAAGTGGGCCCTCAATCCAGATGCACACCTCACAAGTTATAAGAAAAAAGCTATTTTTTGCGGGCGCGAGGTGGCCACCCTGTTCTCATGTTGGCAACCCTCATCGCCCGCCCTGTCATTATGCTTTTTGTGACGAATTGCAACTCACGTGCTTTCACAAGTTTGTGTTATTTTAATATAAAACTCTTGAAGACATTTTAAATAAATGGTAAGTATTGAATGCACTAACCGCCTAAAGGGGGGGCACCATATTAGTATCGCTTTTATGGCCCTTTAGGTGGGTGCACCTAACCCCGGGGTTAGGGGAGGAATGATCATAGAGGATCAATTAAATACAATCCCAGGAGTGATCATAGAGGATCAATTATACCTCATAGAGGAGGTTGTCACATCGTCAGGAGATACATATCCTTGGTTAGATGTGACGTAAAATTTATTATTATTTTCCTGGAAGGACCGTAGAGGGTCATGCCCGTGTATCTACATCTGCATAACCCAAGTTGAGTGGGAAATTAGTTAAATTATGCAGCCCAGATAGAGGGGATAACTATAATGTAAGTACGCAAGTCCAAGAAAAGAGGGACAAATATTGAACGCCAATACAAAATGGCGACCGATTTAGGTTATGCTAATTTATTATTATTATCCTGGAAAGAGCGGAGAGGGTCATGCCCGTGTATCTACCTCTGCATAACCCAAGTTGAGTGGGAAATTAGTTAAGCAGCCCAGATAAAGGGGGATAGGTTATGCTACGCAACCTAGGTACTACTCAAGTTGAGGGGAATAGATAATTAGTTAAATTATGCAGTCAAAATAGAGGGGGATAATTTTTTCTTTTAAGTAGGTACCTACCTACCTAGGGTCCAAGATAAGAGGGACATACTTTCATTTAAATATGGCGTACTTGAGGTTATGCCAATTCCACACACGTGACTGGTAACCAGTAGGTGGTTAGATACCGCCATTCTATAATTCGTATTGTTTTGACTCATTAACTGTTACATTCCAGAAAAATGGCTTAGAGGTCTGCACCGAAATTGCCTGACTTTATGTCTATGTACAAAAGACTAAGGGAGTTAGAAGCAAAAGTCGCTGTTGAGAGTGACGAACACTCCGATGGATGGCCAGTAGAGCACCTGGAGGAGAACTCAGACTTGAAAGATTCCAATTCGCCGACATTGAAAAAAAAAAAAAAAATCTGGATGAACCGATCGTCATTGAGGACGAAGAATCCATTAAAATTCCTCTTAAAGTTAAAAAAAGTACAGTCGAGACAAGACAAAATTGGTACTGCGTTCGCAGCCATAATTCAAACCACAGACAATGTGATAAAGAACAACGATCAAGAAAACATGAGCTACAGATAGACTGTATAAGTGTCTTGGCCGACATCAGATTTTTGGATACCAAATTATGAAGGAAAACCATTGTACCCAAGTGGACAAAAAAAAAAAAAATCGAAGATGTTAACCAAGTTGTAACAAATCTAGACAGTTATTTGTTTGGTAAAGACTTGAGCAATAAAATAAGGCAGTTGGAAGGTTTGGAGCTAACATTATGGCCAAAACCAACCAGAGATACAAATCTACCTACAATCAAAATGAAGGTGAGACCTTCAAGCCCCAACTTTTACGAAAAATCAGGGAGGGGGGACAGGCTACGATACAATAGGTCTCAGATAGGAGATAATCCTTCACGACAAAGACCAGGCACAGGTGACCCACCTACAAAGAACTTTAGGTGGGCCCCCAGAGGGGACGAGGCCTCAAATAAATTAGATTCGGAAATACTTAAGGTAAATACCTCTCAATTATCAAAAACTGGCATGTAATAGGGTCAGGCCCTACAGTTATTAATTGGGTTAAGGGTTAGAAATACCATTAATTTCGTGTGTCAGTAAGGATATGCATACATAATCTTTGAAATAGAGATATAATTTCTAGTGCCACCAGTGGAGGGTCAATATCTGTCACATATTTTCACAGTTCCAAAGTCAAATGGAGAGTTGTTTTATTTTGAATCTAAAACAGTTTAATAAATTTGTTGAAGTTCAACATTTTGAACTCTAAGATATTAGAACAGCTAATAATAATATAATCTCACGCCTTTTTTATCCCCGAAGGGGTAGGCAGAGGTATTCCATTACTGGATATACCCACATTTCACGAGATATAATATATTGGACCCCTAAACGTGATAGGTGGTGAGCCCATCGCCGGACCGGGTCTGTTTACACATGTCTCAGAATTAATTCTGATTTAATTAGAACAGCTATAATACTTATATCTAAAAATGATTATAATGGTGACTATAGATTTGAAAGATTCATATTTTTTCCATCCCAATACACAAAGATTCCAGAAAATCCCTGCGATTTATGTTTAACAATAAAATTTTTGAATTTAATTGCCTTCCTTTTGGGTTATGCACAGCACCATACCTCTTTACAAAAATAATGAGATCAGTAATAAGTCATCTCAGATCAAAGGTAACATATTAGTAAATTACTTGAATGACTTTCTTCTATTATTAACAAGGATTTACACATCCTCCATCAGCAAGTATCATATTGTATTGACCTATTAAAAGGGTTAGGCTTTACAGTCAAATTAGAAAAATCAGCTTTAGAACCTCCCGGTTGTGTAAATTTTTAGGACTCATTCTTGATTAAAAAATTTGATATTACTGTTCCAAACGAAAAGAGGTTAGAGATTCAAAATATAATTCTTATATGAGTTCAAAGAATATACTTAATGGAAAATTAGAGAACTAGCTCATATTATTGCGAAACTAGTAGGTATCTATATGTCCAGGCATAGGATATGGTATGACATATACAAAGAAGTTAGAAAGATATAAAATGCTGGCTCTACAAAATTCGTGTGATGATTTTAATTCTATAATGTTGATACCAGATACCGTCAAGATGATTTTCAGTGGTGGCTAACACACATTAAAAGATAAGTAAACCCAATACACCGTGAGGTACTGTTTTTTGTCTAGAAATTCCTATATTCCGATGCTTCCAGTTCTGGTTGGGGAGCTGTGTGTGATGAAAATAAAATTTTTATGTGTTGGGATGAAAGTGAGAAAAAATTTCACAATAGGTAACTATCTCGAACTAAAAGCAGCATTCTTGGGTCTAAAGTTTCTTGCAAACAACATTTATAACCAAGAGATTGGTAACAGAACTGCAATAGCATGCATAAATAAAATGGGCAGTGTCCAACATGATCATCTTTAACAATAGAAATTTGGAAATGGTGCGAAGAAAGAACCCTGTGGGTATTTGCCTCATATGTCCCAACAAAAAATAACATGATGCGGATTCTGAGTCTAGGCAATACTTGGATAAAAGTGACCTATACTGTCAACGAAAAGCTTTAACTTGATTGTTAAAGAATTTGGAACACCAGACATAGATTTATTTGCATAGGGCTAAAATAAAAAATGTAATTATATTTGTTTCTTGTAAACCTGAAGCGTACACTGTTGACGCATTTACTATAAATTAATATATACATATATATTCATGCTTTTCTTCATTTTTTCAATAATATTAAGATGTCTACAAAAATTAAGAGATGAACAGGCAACATGCATTATGGTTGTACCGCTGTGGCCAGCCCAATCCTGGTTCCCATTATTCAACCAATTTAAGAGTGACAGAATTTTTAGAATTTAACGCTAAAGAATCATTGTAAAATTTTAGGCCTCCACGCCTTCAAGATCTTATCCTGGTTGCTGCCAGGCTCTCAGGCAAGCTTACAGCTTGCAAGGAATATAAGAAATTAATTAACTTTCTAACTGAGAATTTTAACAAAAACATTTAATATTATGGTTCATATTATCATTTCTACTGGAACCGGAATTAGGAAAAAATTTAACCATCAAAAGATTTTTTAAAGGAGTAGCTAGATTGAAACCCTTGCAACCAAAATATAATAAGATCTGGGATCCCACTATAGTCTTAAATTTTTTGTCAAACTGGTTTCCTTATACTACCTTAGATATGTACAGATTGAAGATACCTATATATATATTAACTTTATTAGCAATTATAACAGCACTCAGGGTTAAATTGGGTTGTTAAATATTACGATAAAATCGAAATAATGATAAGTGATCAATAGTGATCTTAATAAGACATCTGCCCTAGGTAAGAGACAACCCTTAAGTATTAATAGGGAACAATCAATAAAGGTTGTTGGTTTATTCTAAAATCAGAACCCAAACATTTGTCCAGCCAGATGTTTAATATGACTATATAGAAAGAACAAAACAATTAAGAAATGATTGTAATAATTATAGTTAATTTATATCTCCACACAAGCCTGTCGCTTCTCAGACATTAAGTAAATGGATAAAGGAGATTTTAAGAGAAAGTGGATTACTTAGACATATAATATATTCACCGCACACAGTACAAGACATGCATCTGCGGCGTTACGCTCAGGATTCAATAGATTTGATTAGAAGTATGGCTGGTTGGACAAGGACATCTGAGACATTTGCTAGGTTTTACAACAAACCATTGAGGACTGATAGTTCTAAGCACAGGTTCTAAGTTTGCTCGAACCTTATTAAATAATGTTTATAAATTATAACAAGTAAAATGTGATTGTAGCATAAATTAATCAGGGTAGGTATGTAGAAATAAAACAAGATTTAATATGTAAAATATTATATACTTTGTAACTAAGTGCTAATGTTAGTCAAGTACATACCTCCTCTTATTATTAGAATAAATAGGTACTTCCTAGCACAAATTTTATTTGACTCTGAACATCGATCCAGTATATTTCCTTCGGACAGGACTCCGGAACCATAATTTAACAATCAAACGAACTTACCTGTGATGTTCGATTGTAATTATGGTGAAGGAGTCCTGTCCGAAGGACAACCCACCCAACCCAAGTGAGCACTTCAAAGCCCTCACAAAAGAGTAAGTACCACTTGGCAGCAGATTTTCTTTGAAGCGCACACTTTATCCCGATTCAAAATAAAAAATTTTGGCGCCTCTGAACTATAATGACAGGGCGGGCGATGAGGGTTGCCAACATGAGAACAGGGTGGCCACCTCGCGCCCGCAAAAAATAGCTTTTTTCTTATAACTTGTGAGTTGTAAATGCCACAAGGGCATCCTATCCAGTACATTTTCTTCGGACAGGACTCCTTCACCATAATTACAATCGAACATCACAGGTAAGTTCGTTTGATTGTTAAATAACTTCGAATTCTTTTTTATTGCTTTCTGAAAAATAAAACTTAACAGTGGCCCTATATCGATCTTTTTTAAAAGCACATCACTAGCCATGTCGATATCGATTGCAATTGAAAGGGGTACTTTCACAACACTATGCGACACTAGCGCTCGGTGAACTTTTAGGAACTATTGCTTTAACGGAAGAGTGTCCTATCTGTCTCCGACTAGTTAAAGATATCTGTGCTGCAAAATTCAGTTGCTTTCCCCACCTACTCCTACATCTCTTTTTACCAAAATTTGTATGCAGTAATGGGCCATTTACACGAGGGCAATCCACTAAGACTGCATACAAAAAAAACTTGAGGACAATCCATTCCATTGTCCTCAAGTTTTTTTTGTATGCAGTTAGTGGATTGTCTTAGTGGCTTGTCTTAGTGGATTGCCCTCGTGTAAATGGCCCATTAGTGGATTGTCTTACTGGACTGCCCTCGTGTAAATGGCCCATGATACTTACGTCAATGTCAATCGATCAATGACATGTGAATAAAATGAAAGTAAATAAAATTATAACAGTTTGGCAATAATAGTTTTATGTACGAGGACACAGTTTGAGAAATAAAAATAGTACCTCTTCATACCTACTACTGTATTCACATCCTATAAACATTTACACCAAAATCTAAGTCAAAAAATCCACTGGCTGTCCAAAAACATATTTACGTAGAGACCTTACGTACGGAAAATGAATAATGCCGTTGCTCAAGGTAAGTAACTATTCTTAAATGTCACAGAATAGGTTTCCCTCATTGATGAATTTGTCAAACTGTAAATATTACAACACCTTCCGTGAACTGTGAATCCACTGACTGTCTTGTGTCAGAGAGTGCTGATAAATAGTGTACCTATACATATAATTAACTTTAATTTGGCTAGTTTCAGAACAAGACTGTGCAGTTTGCCTACAAAAATGCAACTATCCTACACGACTGCCCTGCGGTCATATTTTCTGTTTTCTCTGTGTGAAGGTACTACAATGAAAGTTTTCCATTTGTTAGTCTTTTATTTTAAATTAAAATGATTCATTTCCTTATCCCACATTTTGAATTTAGAATTCCCACAAGTCAAACCCACAATTTATTATATCTAAAGGAAAGATGATTTTGTTGCTAAATTTGCATTTAACCTTCGATTTGGCTGTATAGATGTACCCATAATATATTAGTACTATTACATTATGTGCCTTAGGTTGTTTATACTTTTTCTGGCTGGAGTCATGCCTGCTTATCTTATACCTGATATCTATAATAGGTAAAATCTGGGCTTTAGACATCAGCACTGCCAACCATGGATGAAAGATGCAAGAAATGAAACATGTGTTTTTTTTCTAGGGTGTTGCAATTCAAAGCAAAAAATGTGCCTTATGTCGCACTGAAATACCACCAGACTACCTTGATCATCCAGTGGTGCTGGAAAAGCAATCAAACACAAACAACTCTGCTGAGGAGTACCAATGGTATTACGAAGGAAGAAATGGTGGGTACAGTTTAATTTATGCAGGTAAAGTTAGTGATTTAAGAATTATTCAGTGCCCTGACTGAATTTTGATGTAGAACTATTTGGATTTACTCTGTGATAATATAATTAGTGGTAAAATATATATTGTATTGCAATACCTATAGAATCCAGATTTTTTTTTCATCATCATCAACCCGTAACAGCCCACTGCTGAGCTAAGGGTCTTTCCCCGCACACGAGGAAGTATGGGCTTTAATCTCCCACGCGAGCCCACCGCGGATTGGGAGATGGTGTTATGCTAGTGGCCACTTAACAGTCAGAATTTTTCAAGCCACCCAAGGGTATCTGACATATCTTAACAACTTCCATTGTGCATAAACACAACGAAAACCAGGACCAACAATTTAACGTGCCTTCCGAAACATGGAAGCGCTCGTTACATAAATGCCACTAAGCGCTCACCCATTCACTGATTGACCGCACCCAACTTTGCTTAACCAGTGTAATCGTTACGAACACACTGACACCGCAAGGCTACGAGCGCTTCTGATCTTAATTTTTTTTTAAGAGTAACAGAATAAAATATTTTATGTAAGAGTCATTCATTAAAAAGATTATTCCAAAACACCTTAACACATGTATTTAAGTTTTTACTTTACAATTATACCAAATTTAAACATAATAAAACAATCATTAAAAGTGCTGCAATTGAGTACTAGAAACTATGACATCACACCTTGCTATTTCAGTACATTTTCCATATGTTTTGACAGATCTTAAAAAGTAACTGATTTGACTAGGCTAGGCACAGGACACTCTACCCCATTACATTATGTACCTACATGAAGTCTAAACAATAACTTACAAATGCAAAGTATCAGCAACATGCCTCGTTATTAGAAAATGAAATTAGAAAATGAAAAAAGAAAACAGAGAAAACAATACTGTTTCCAGCATCAGCAAAAGGCTTAGGCAAAAATATACTTAAAAAATAGTAGATAATAATAAAAAAAATAGTGTATGACCAAAATCACCTACAGAAAAAAAAACACTTCTTACCCTTGACCACACGGCACAGTGTCCCAAGAATACTGCTGCATTTCCTCTGAATTGCTAGACCAATCCGCTGGTGTAAGGAAAAGGCAGTCCTAGGGTTGCCAGATGTTTCAATGAGGCATGCAGATAACATTTTTACAATCGCCCTTCTGAGCCCCAAGGACCATATTGTTTTTGTTCTTTTTTATTCTTATTTTTATCAAGGCTTTTGAGCACCCTAGGTAGCCCATGTCAGCCTTATAGAGAATTACGCTATTAGCGTATTGATTTTAATTTAATTTAAAAAAAGAGGATTTTATTAAATTTTATACTCAGCATTATCTTGATAAGATAAATCAATGCTCATACCAATTATTACACACTAATATTACATTATAATTAATTATTGTGTCTGTCTAGTCATTAAATTATTATAACAATTTTCTTACAGGTTGGTGGAAGTATGATGATCGCAGCAACAGTGATTTAGAAGCAGCATTTAATGCTGGAGACACAACCTGCAAGTTATTGCTGGCTGGAGCAGTATATTGTATTAACTTCCAGAACATGGTACAAGTGCAGAGTCGCGACCAGACTCGGCGACGACGAGTTCGCCGTGACACACCTATGTTGCCAGCTAAAGGTAATTCAATATACATTGAGTATTCAAATGAAAAGAAATAGCCAGATTTATGATGGAAGCTTTTAAAGTAGGTACTTTAAAGCTTCCATCATAAATCTGTCTATTTTTTATAACCTAATTTATAAAAAACTAGCGACCCGCCCCGGCTTCGCACGGGTGCAATGCTTATAAGATTTTCCTGCTTTTCTGTTAAATTTTTTCCTGAATTTTCTTTCCTATAAACCTCACGGAGCCCGAGACCTTTCCAACGAATGCAAAACCGTGGAAATCGGTTCGTGCGTTCTGGAGTTATAGCATCAGGAAGGAAAACTCGACTTATTTTTATATATATAAGTTAATAGCTAGTTAGCTATTTTAAAGCATGTTTGATATTCAAGCTACCCTTGATGTAGATTCATAAGAATGCAATCGAAATATATAACACTAAATGCTTTAATGTTTCTTACTTTAATGCGTAAGTATGGCATTAATGTTAAATAACATTCCAAACATTTTAAGTAACATTTTTTAATTAATAAACAATAAAAAACTATGTAACCTCATTTAAATGCAAATAAATACAATACAATAAGGCCTTTCATTTTACTGACCTTAAAATTATCTTATATCATATGTTTAAGTCATTATTTTTTTAGGTATAGCTGGAATAAAGATAATGAACAGTAGCAATGATCAAACAAAAATTGAAGAAATTACGGACCATCAGGCCAGAAATCCAGAAATTGAAATTATAGAAATTGCTGATGACGACCATGATGATGATGATGTAATCATAGAACAAAATGTTAACATTGAATCACCATCTAGTAATAGTGGAGTTAATGAGTTAGTGAACAGACTCAGGTAAATCCTAATTCCCTACATTAAAATAATATTGTAAGAGGTACCTACCTCCGAACCTGTGGGCAACATTTGTGTGCATGACCAGTTCATTTATAAGTATGTTTATCACAACATTTTACTGAATCTGCCTAATTTGGGACTAAATAAACGATATGTAAATCGCTTTTGTTAAACAATTCAAAAATAATACCTGAATGGGTCAGCAGGGTATTCTATTTTTGGAAGAACTCAAAAGAATAAATATAGTGACCGTCAGAATGGCTGGTTGCCTGTCGTGTTGGTCAATGAGAGTTGACTCGAAAATTGCTACTTAATTGCTTATATTTGCTACAAACAATAAATAATTGCTACATACGATGTATATTCTGGAATAAGAATTTTTTTTTACCAGCGATTCTGACGTCATGTTGGCTGGTCAACTTCTAGTGCAGAGTCAAGTACGCTGAGTTTCCCAAAATGTGTTGCGTCTATAATTGCTACATATTTACTTCATTTATCTATTTTAATTGTAGCTTCATACGTCCATCAAATAAAAAAAAAAAAAAAATCTCACGCCTTTCATCCCCGAGGGGGTAGGCAGAGGTATTCCATTACTGGATATACCCACATTTCACGAGATATATTGGACCCCTAAACGTGATAGGTGTGAGCCCATCGCCGGACCGGGTCTGTTTACACATGTCTCAGAATTAATTCTGAGACCTGCGGGTTTCCTCACGATGTTTTCCTTCACCGTCGAGCTAGTAATAAATATGTACGTAAGTTTTTGAAAAACTCATTGGTACATGCCAGGATTTGAACCCGAGCCTCACTGATTTTCGATAAAATCAAATCACTGATCAAATAAAAAGATGTAGCATTTATAAAAATTTACTCAAGGAAAAAGTGCCGTACAAATTTGTAAAGGCAAACAGTTCCAGTGTGTCTTCACTTAGCATGATCGATATTATATCAGGCAAGCGTTTTTAATTGTTAAATGAAATGTTATGTTCGAGAGAGATGTAGATATTTCATGAGATTCAGTTTAATAATATTACTATTTAAACAAATTCCCGGCTTCTGATTGGCATCTTAACGAGATACGTACCCATTTCGTACTCCGGGTACGACATAGTCTTGGATTTCGTACCCTCGCGGCTTAGGAGATATAGGGGGGTTATGTGGCACTGCCAGAATTACGTCTTTACAGCAGCACCCCCGCTGTATCTCGGTAAGTATAGCATATTTCTGCATTTGAGCTACACGACGATTTCGTACTATTTCGTAATCGATATGTATCTAGTATATAAACAGCAATGACATATTGTATACAATTAGTATCAGAAAGGTGAAATAATAATGAAGGGTCTTTAAGTAGGTATATCGTGTAACGAAATACCTACACAAATATCAGATCTAAAATAGTAACATTTTTCTTTTATATAAACTTGATTATTATTTTTTATTAGTTAATTTTCGCCAACCCTGTGATAAAAGCGTACGGTCTAGCTACGCGTTAGTGTTGTCGACCGTAGTATTTTTTTAAATTATTATTATTATTATATTGTAGGTTAAATTTTATTCGAAATAATAAAAATTATGAGTAGTAATCATTTATTCAAATAAATTTAAAGGCGAATGAAAGCATAGTTTTTATTCAATAATCAATAAAATTAAATGTATCATAACATCTATATATTTATAAAATGATAAACTGACTGACTGATTGGTGATATATCAACGCACAGCCTAAACCACTGGGTCTAGAGACTTGAAATTTTGCACATAGATTATTAAATGTATCATAACATCTATATATTTATAAAATGATAAACTGACTGACTGATTGGTGATATATCAACGCACAGCCTAAACCACTGGGTCTAGAGACTTGAAATTTTGCACATAGATATAAATACATTGTAGGCATCGACTAAGAAAGGATTTTGCAAAATTCAACCCCTAAGCGAAGCAGCGGGTAAAAGCTATTATCATTACACAAGTAACACCTACATACTAATCATGTAGTTTCATCATACTTTACAATGTAGGATTTTGTTCACGGACTGTATAAATAAGCTACTTTAAACGACCCTTAATTATTATTTCACCTTTCTGATACTAATTATACATGATCTTTTTAAATTAAGTGCAAGTATTTAAAGGGTATGTCATACAATTGGGTAGTTGACAGCATCGAAATTAAATTGCGAGTAGTCATACATTAAAAAGATTATCCCAAAACACCTCAAAATATGTATTTCGATTTTCAATTTACAATTATAGCAAATTTAAAAATAATAAAACAATCAAAAAAAGTGCTGCAATTGAGTACTACAAACTATGACGTCACGGTTTGCTATTTCAGTACATTTTCCATAGTAAAATTTCGTTTTGACAGATCGTAAAAAGTAACTGATTTGACTAGGTAGGACACAACCCTATTTACAAGAAACTATTTTCGGCAATGATTTTTATTTTTCATACGCTACTTTACTAGATAACATTGATTATTACAAAATTTTTAAAATAAACTAACACGCTGTAGATAAACAATACACGCACACTGCCAAATCAAGAAAATAAATAAAAAAAAGCCCACAAAAGTGGCGTTTTAGTGTCCATTCTAATTTGTTTACTATTTTCATTATGTCCGCTGTAATACTTTTGTAACTTGATGGTAAATTCCTCCTGATTAACAATAACTGGTATTTCAGAGTGTTTAGTTTTGCAACACATTTTGGGAAACTCTGCTTAGAGTAAAAAGAAGCTCATTCCACATTGTTTATTATATTCCAAAAAAATATAAGAAATATGTATTGGTTATTTGTTTAAATAGTAATATTATTAAACTGATACATCTTTTTATTTGATGGACGTATGAAGCTACTATTAAAATACATAAATGAAGTAAATATGTAGCAATTATAGATGCAACACATTTTGGGAAACTCTGCGTTACTTGACTCTGAACTAGGACTTGACCAGCCAACCTGACGTCAGAATAGCTGGTCAAAAAAAAAATCTTTTTCCAGAATATACATCGGTATGTAGCAATTTTCGTTCTCAACTCAACTCTTATTGACCAATGCGAAAGGCAACTAGCCATTCTGACGGTCACTAAATATACATTATTTTAAATATCAATGGATACTTACTAAGTCAATTATATATCTTTTTTTGTTTCAGTACCATTGATTTACGAGAAGAAATTGTTTTGGAAATTGATTCATCTCAGAATGTCTCTGCTATAGAAGAAACATGATTATGATTGATACTACTATGTTAATCAATTTAAAAAACTTGTAGGTACTCTTATCATGGATTTTATTTGTATTACCGCTCCACCTACATTTAAGTCATAAAAATTGTTTATAACAATACTATATAATATATTAATCATAGCCTAAACCGACTAAAGAAAATGTATTCTTCAATCGTTTTTTTTTCTTTTTCTCTTTGTTGTGTTCGTTCTCCAGAAGGTTGATACATCTAGGTAGGATAAAACCTAATGGTTGACACAGTCGTCATCATCATCAGCCGGAAGACGTCCACTGTTGAACAAAGGCCTCCCCCATAGATCGCCACAACGAACGGCAATTTGCCGCTTGCATCCACCGGTTACCCGCGATCGTGACGATGGTGACGATGGACCGTGACGATGTCGTCGTTCCACCTGGTGGGAGGCCTACCAACGCTGCGTCTTCCGGTTCGTGGTCGCCACTCGAGAACCTGTCTTCCCCATCGGTTCTTCGAGCGGGAATATGCAAGCTTATGTGGCAATGAGCAGGCCACATCGCTCGAAAAACCGATTGTTTACACCCCACAAATTAATTCACAGTTATACATAGAATAATAAGATTAACACAGTGGTTTTATCTAATTATTCTTCAACAATTGGGTGCTTTACCCTATATTATATATTTACAACTAGGGTAAAACACCCCATTAGCCTAGTGTACATTACTAATTAATTGACATACCAAGATTTTCTCAAACTGAACGAAATTACGATAGGTACACAATTATATTTAGAACAATTTGAAAAATCACCATGTTTATCTGATTATACTAAATATAATTATGTATTGTACACATAATTCAGTTAATTTTGAATAAAGCTGTTGGGGTGTCAACAATTAGGTGTCTTACCCTAGATGTTAATGATTTAATTTTCCTGCTTCTGTGTGTACAAGGAAATATAGTAGAAGAAAAACTAAAATAAACCCATTTTTTCCAACATGGAATACAACCTATTCCAAATATTAAATTCAAAAACTATAGAATTTTTAAAATCTTTAAACAAGGCAAGCTTAATTCTCTTGGATGAATTCAGATGTGCTGCGAAAGTGACAAAGGCACCTCCAACCTAACTGTCAAAATATGTTCAATTTTTTTTTCTGCTTATTCAGCCAAAGTTGTTATCTACTCTACTATTCTAAAGAGGAATGATTTGTGTGAACTCTGCGACCTCAGGGAAAGGCTTGATTATGCAAAACAATTTTATTTAATATGGTTCAATACCGGTTCACACTTCAGAAAAATAAAAAAAAACAAAGATCCAAAGACAAGCCAAAACCACGTCAAACTAATTTTGAATTTAAAACATTAAAACCATATACCATACCGGCCAGTGCATCTGCATTGGCCACAATTTGTATGTCTGTAATGAATTAACTCAAAAACAGTACTTTTTGAGTTCATAATTGGTCCAGTAGGACCGATTCCAAAAATTCTTTCACCATTAGAATGCTACATTATCCTTTAGTAAGATAGGCTATATTTTTTAGGTACTAGTAAAATTTGAGATCCCTACTTCAATAATGTAACCCAAGGTAAAAAATTCAGCTATAAAATAATAATATAATAATAATATAATCTCACGCCTTTCATCCCCGAGGGGGTAGGCAGAGGTATTCCATTACTGGATATACCCACATTTCACGAGATACATTGGACCCCTAAACGTGATAGGTGGTGAGCCCATCGCCGGACCGGGTCTATTTACACATGTCTCAGAATTAATTCTGAGACCTGCGGGTTTCCTCACGATGTTTTCCTTCACCGTCGAGCTAGTGATAAATATGTACGTAAGTTTTGAAAAACTCATTGGTACATGCCAGGATTCGAACCCGAGCCTCACTGATTTTCGGCCGGCTCTTTAACCGTCCAGGCTATCACTGCTATAAAATGTCTTAACCACTAAACCATTTTGAAAATTCTTTTGTCATTGGTAAGCTACATTATCAAACTCAAACAGTATCAGCTAGTAAAATAGGCTCTATTTCATCCTTGTATTCCACCAGGACAGGGAACTGCGCGGTGGAACCACGAGGCGCTGCTAGTGATGAATATATACTTAAAAATACCACTGATCACTAACTTGAGGATACTAAAGAATAACAAGAATTTTTACTAACATTTTATTGTAACTAAATTAAAAATTATACTGACTAAGAACATGTCACTACTAACTTATTACCATGGTCTCACACGGCTCTGGCTTGCATGAGTTAAAATCCAGGTATTATGAGGCTTAGGCCTCATGGACATTTGTTTGTGGCGAGGGTGCTTGGCACATATTACATACATTCTACCATCTCTAACAACAAAGTAACAATCTTTACAACGTCTTCTCACGCGGCCTTTCACCTTAAAATTACAAACCTGGTTAACAATTGGCAGGCTAGGTGCTAAAAGTCCTTCACTTTTCGCATAAAATGTACTGAAGAATGATGGTACAATGCTCATACTTTTGTTCTGTAGATTCCTTAGTGATGATACGGTTTTGATGAGTGACACGATTCTTTGCATTTTGTCTGGAACGTACATAATAATAAACGATTAGGTTATCATTTGGTCAGGGATTTCAAGGAGGGTTTTCATATTATGTATACTTTATATGCCACTTTACCTTTTTATATTAGATGGTTTAATGTGAGGCACACAATGAGTATAATATTCAATCGATTGTTGGGTTGGATAATAAAAAAATAAACTTTTTTATTCACTTCTACCTTTTTTTTTTTTTGTTGTTTGACCCCTTACAGGGTAGGCAAAGGCATTACGCCATGCAGCCTCGTCATTAGTTAATGATATCCTTATGTAAATGGCTCTGCTTCAGAGTCCATGCATAAAAATACAGTGTCTTTAACACTTTCTACATCCCTAACGTGCCCTAACTTGGTTATCAGTAAAATGATAGCACTTTTACTGACGACTTTATTGTGACTTTTTGAGGCAATCCAAAAATGTCCATATCTCGCATTTTATCGAATTTCCCATTCACTGCACACTTTCACGGACACTTGCCACATAATAAACTATCACTATTATGAGTCAAAACCCGAAATACACAGCAAAATGGAAATTAAACAAAAAACATGACGTCCCTCTTCGGATTCCCGCCAAAAAGCCTTCACTTCTACCTTCTTCCCTCCTTTCAAGTCCTGTCAACCACAGACCAGTAATAGAAACTGTCAACACCTGTAAAGTTTAATGGGCTATTTACACGAGGCCATTCTAGTGAGCCATTCCACTAAGCCAATCCACTAATGGCCTCATGTAAATAGAGACAATCCACTGCATTTTATTGTCCTCAAGCTTTTTTTGTATGCAGTTTGGATTGGCTTAGTGGAATGGCTCATGGAATGGTTTCGTGTAAATGGCCCATAAGTGTCAAACACAGTGTCAAATTAATTTTTTTAAACTTAATTAATGCCTTAGCATTGGTAATTTAACCATCAGCACTAAACACGATACGAAATAAAATTCAAGAGTTTTAACTCTGCTTCAGAATCTCTGCACAAAAATACAGTAAGTTTTAATTAAAACTTATTGACAAGTCACTTGGTAAACTACAGTAAAACGATAGCGCAATTTTACTGAAGATTTGAAGCGGCTTCTTGAAGTAACTCGAAAACGTCCATCCTACGCCTATTCACTGTACACCATCACGGACATTTGCCACACATGACACAATACACTATCATTATTATGAGCCAAAACCCAAAACCGCTAGATAGGCCAGAATGATACTGTGACAGACAGAACACTATTACCACAGTTTAATGAATAGTACTAGCGTAGATATGTGCTCAAAACAAACAGCAAAATAAAAATTGTTACAAAAAACATGACGTCCCTCTTCGGATTCCCGCCAACAAACCGTGTCAAATGTCAAATCAATGTGTCTGGCTTTTTGGCGGGAATCCGAAGAAGGACGTCATGTTTTTGTAAAATTTTCATTTTGCCGTTTATTTTGGGCATAATTCTTATTAGTGATAGTATATTATGTGGTAAATATCCGTGATAGTGTGCAGTGAATTGGAAATTCGATAAAATGCGTGTGATGGACTTTTTCGGATTACCTACGGTACCTCAAGAAGCCTTTAAAATGTTTAGTAAAAGTGCACTATATAGTCTAACTGTTGATAACCAATGTATTATGTTTCGAAGAAACTTATGTAAGTAGTTTTGTGCATAGACTCATAAAGCAGAGAGCTAAAAATCTTGAATTTCGTGTCGTGTTTAGTGCTGATGACCTATAATAAAAAAAAAAAAAAAAGAGTCAATTTAACTTTTTTTTTTAGTAAGAATGCCAATAGCATAGGTCAACATTTTTACAACCGACTTCAAAAAAAGGAAGAGGTTCTCAATTCGACTGTTTTTTATGTTTGTTACCTTAGAACTTTCGACTATATAGGTAAACCGATTTTGATGATTCTCTTTTTATTTGAAAGTTGGTGCTCTCCGTGTGGTCCCATTTCAATTTGGTTCAGTTCTGACAATGGCATCCATGAGAAAACCATTTGTAGGTACCTTTAAAGTTCTATGTTATTTCAGTTAGTCGTTCTTATAGTGAGATGCATGGACGTATTATTATTATTTATTTCATTCTATCACAATATGCATTGTATTTGAATATTATATTATACATAATTATGAATTACTAGCGACCCGCCCCGGCTTCGCACGGGTGCAATGCTGAATTTTCTTTGCTATAAACCTTGCGGAGCCCTAGACCTTTCCAACGAATGCAAAACCGTGGAAATCGGTTCGTGCGTTCTGGAGTTATATCGTCAGGAAGGAAAACCCGACTTATTTTTAGGTATATAGTAGTGAATTATTAAATTTACTGCAATATGAAAATTATAAAAATTAAAAATTATATACTAAGCTACCTAACTTACCTAACGTAGGTATATATGTATACCTACCTAAAGCTTCATGGTTACATGGCTGAGCTTTAGATTCCATGCAAAAAAAAAACGCTAAGTAGGTACATATTCGCCGGGTAGATCGTTGCAATTCCAGCAGGCGTATTCACGGAATACGCCTGCAGAGCTTCATTAGCAGGCTAACGATGAAAATTCATGTTAACGCGATGAGTGTGGTCGAGCCGTTCGTCGAAACTTAAATATTATTATTATTAGTTGAGTACCTACCTACCCTTACTTTCAGTTAAAAAACTCAAGAAGCTCCAACCTACACTTGATATAATCCCCAACTGGCTCTCCAAGTGGAGATTGTCTGTGAACGTCGTAAAACGCAGGTTCCCACTATAGGAAATACCCAACCCTCCAGGATTAGGACATTTGCCCATCTCTAATTACCTAAACGTCACTATCCGCCGATGCCACAATAATATACGCCAGTGCAGCGCCCCGCCAACACAATAAAATATGAGCACATTAAGTAGGTAGTAGAATATGTCATAAATGATTGAGGACCTTGCTCTGATAGGTGGACCATCTCTTCGGGCCAAGTTCTGCGGCCGTGAGTCCTCCAGGGAGAATATTAAGACATTCTCGAGCTAGTGGCGGGTCTCATTTGTCCTGTCGGATGCTGCAGAGAACTAAGTACCTAGTTGTTGGTGAAATTTGATTTTGGATGGATCCTGCTCTTGGCCGAACAGCAAGGCAACACGAAACATAAAGATAAGGAACTGAAGGGTCAGGGCTGGGTCCGAAGCTGAAGCGGCGAGAAGGAATACCCAGGGGTTTTAGTGGGTATTACAGCATTACGCTGCAGAGCCCAACATAACCCTCTGCTGGGAGGGGGAGGCGTATGCAGTACTTAATGCATTTCCCGTAGCTAAAAAAAAGGGTCCTGGGGTCAAGGTCAAGGGTCAATCAATAAAAGATTATATAAGATCATTAGATTAATTAGTAGGTACTGTCTCTTGGCTAGGCCCTCTGAGCAGAAAGTTTATATTCAAAGGCAGAAAGTGGTGCACACCCCTCACACTATTAG
Organism: Ethmia dodecea; assembly: GCA_963855545.1. Lineage (NCBI taxonomy): Eukaryota > Metazoa > Arthropoda > Insecta > Lepidoptera > Depressariidae > Ethmia > Ethmia dodecea. Next base: position 8,447,988 of record OY979449.1, read on the forward strand.
TTGCCCACATCAGTGTTAAGTAGGTACCCTCTTGCAAAGGCACCGTCTGCCAGATTTATAAGTTGTAAGATATTGTTCAGGCAGGCAGACGTCCGTTATCTCACAGCCCACAGCATCCCACCCCCATAGCCGATATCTATAATTCTACATCCTACAGCTGCTATCGGGGATTGTCTTCGAGTGCCTCAACAGTAGGTATCGATCTCACATTTATAGTATTTTGGTACGAAAAGCCTTTGTGTTGTTGGCTTATTAGGATAGGCCCACGCATGCCTTTCAAAATATTGACTATTTGAACCCGTGTTCCCGAGATACAAAAACGCACACCTACAGTAATAATAAGTTTATGATCTCTTTACAAATTTCCTGATGTGAATTTTCTTTTTTTACAAATATAGGTAAGTACTTAAATGTCGAATAGTTTCCACAGATCATCCTAATGAAACTCTTATTACAATTATGAATGTTTTTCTTGGTTATCCTTCTTGCACATAGTTGAAGGACCTAGATGTGACATAGGCTACTTTTCAAACGTGGACGAAGACGCGGACAAAAGCTAGTTATTGATAATTTGGTTTGACTTATCGATGTGTTACGTGTGTAACGCACAACGTATTTATAGTATTATCGGGGAAGTAGTGAACCCATTGACCCGCCGTTTAAATTGGAAAACATTACTAATGACTTCTGATACGAACAAAACAGACGTGTTGTCCAAAATGAATATGAACAAGGATTCGGGCTCCAAGACTAACATGCATAAAGTTACAAAAACTATCGTCACTTCGCCTAACATATACAAACCAGTGGGTCCATACAGGTTTGAAAATTTAATCTTATTTTGATCTTACCACATAGATAGATCTGTTAACGTATATTACACTATTATATTTAATTTTTTCCATTGCTCCCAGTCCACTGATAAGTAGGTATACTCTCGTCCAGAACGATCCCAGTGCTAAAGTAATATTCGTCCTCCCACTTTCGCACCTGACCATTTGTGTGCCACATCTCTCGGATATCAGAGTGTTACCCATTTGCTCTTTCCTTGCTGCAGTGAAGCATAATTGCCATTATAATGCCACCTCCAAATCACTTGGTCCATTCATATTAGAATATCTGTTACCTTTATCCTGTGTCTAATGTTAGTGTTCGTAGTTCGCATTTTTATTTGTCTCTATAATGCTTTCAGCGCCCAATTAACTCAACTTTTTATCTTCATTTTGGAGTTCAATTCTTTAGGTAATCTTAATGATTTTCTCAAGGGACCACTATTCGTTTGCTATTCTTTTATCAATTTCAATCGTCATCTTTCCTCTGGGAGCACTTACAAATTTCAAAACGTATTGTAGGTTCAATGTTGTTTAGCTATGGGTACCTACCTACCTACCTACTTTATCAGAAAATATTTACATACTTTTAATCCTCAGATTGTAGTTATTAAGGTGTAAATTTTTTTATATTTCTATACTATTTCCAGTCAAGCTATCTTAGCAGATAAGACGCTGTATGTGTCGGGAGTGTTGGGCATGGACACGGACTCACAGTTGGTATGCGGCGGCGCGGAGGCTCAGGCGCGGCAGGCGCTCGACAATCTGAAACACGTCCTTGAGGCCGGCGGCGCATCGCTCGAGTCGGTCGTCAAGACCACCATCCTGCTGGGAGACATACAAGACTTCCAAACAGTTAACCAGATTTATGGCCAATGTACGTTGATTTTTACTCTAAAAACAGTTGTGAGAAGATGAAACTATAATCAATGCATCATCAAATATCATATACTTACTTACTTAGTGTGTCTTGCGTGTCGTACTGCATTGTCGTGTTGAATGACAATGATGTTTGGTTTAAATTTTCTCTAGCTCAGCAAAGCACTAAAACCATGTAGGTAACTTGAACTTTGTATTGAATTGATTGTTTAAAAAAAATGGGTTGAAGAGTTTATTGCTTATTGCCCCGCTTCTTCTCCTCAACTACTTATAGGTAGATGTAGGTATACCGAAGCGGTGGAGTCGCAGTGACTTTCAATAAGTGGACTTACCTGTATGAAAAAAAACCGGCCAAGTGCGAGTCGGACTCGCGCACCGAGGGTTCCGTACAACCTTGCAAATTTATGGTTTTCGTAATTTTTCCTTTATCTATGCTATAAGACGTTGCTTCGTACCAAATTTCAAGATTCTGAGTTCACGGGAAGCACCCTGTAGGTTTTGATTCCCTTGCAAGTGTCGAAAATTTGCGGCATAAACGGCTGTATCTTTTGATTGCGTTGGCTTAGAAGTTTGATTTTTTCACAGCTTCAAGGGACAGTAGACTTGAGTAATTGATATAAATTTCAGCTTCATACCTCCACGCGTTCCTGAGAAAAAGGGTCTTGACAGACGGACGGACAACAAAGTGATCCTATAAGGGTTCCGTTTTTTCCTTTTGAGGTACGGAACCCTAAAAAGGTTCTAATATAGAACCATTCTATATTCGGTTGTATTTTTTTCTTATACTGAACTCTTATGCTACATTAGTAGGCTCTTATTAGATATCCTGTGTCTAAGTTATGAACCCCCTTAATTACAAACGTTAGTAGGTAGGTAAGAGGTGGTAAGTTAATAGGGTTGTCCTGCCTAGTCAAATGAGTAAAAAATTGAAATAGGTAGGTTAGGTTAGGTTAGTACATGTAATCGAAATACATGTTTAGAGGTGTTTTGATCAGGTGTGTTATAATCTTTTTATTTAATGCAATTTAATTTCGATTCTATCAACTACCTAAGTGCCATTTTAGGTATAGTTAGGTATATGTTATCCGGTGTTTTTTTTTTTGTGTAGGTATGTATACCTAATACAATACAATAACTCTTTATTGTACACCAAAAATAATACAATATGGATACCAACATTAAATAATTAAGTACAATGGGCGGTCTTATGCCCAGGGCGCTTTAATAATAATAGCATAATGTACAGTCACAGCTCTTTTATAGTTTACTAGCGGTTCTGCGCGGTTTCACCCGCGTAGTTCTCGTTTGAATACGGGAATAAAATACAGCCTATGTTACTCAGGGATCTTCTAGCTTTCCATTGGTGAAGGAATTTTTAAAATCGGCCCAGAAGTTTTTGAGTTTATTCCTAACAAACATACAAAAATAAAAATCTTTCCTCTTTATAATATTAGTAAGTATATATATATATATATATATTAAGAGGCATGAGATTATTATTATTTTGATTATTTATTATTTACCTATTAAAAATTATGTTTCAGATTTCCCAAAAGACTGCCCCGCACGCGCTACCTATCAGGTGGGTAAGCTTCCGCTTGGTGCAGCCGTGGAGATAGATGCCATAGCGCTGAGCGGAGACCTCGTTGTGGCAGAAGCTGGGCCCTGTCCCTGTGCTCGTGTTTAATTTATCTTGTTTGTTATGTGTGTGCGTGTGGCTATTTATTGTCGTCCAAAAAAGTACCTACCAAAAGATTTGGGTTTTGCAATCCGTAAAATCTCTTCAGAAATTTGGGACAGTCTAAAGATTAATGGTCTGTGGTGTAATCCTAATCTACACTAACTTGCAATGGAATATTAGAGAACAGCATGACTTACAAGATAAAATCAGTTAAATTCTGTTTACATTCGCTTGCAAGTCTTGCCGGTTTACCGTCCATCACACTCAGGCAGAAAATTTATAATTTCTAATGGGAAGTGTAGGTAGATACCTACTGTAGCATAAAGCTAAATTAAGTATTTAAGGAGGGCGGTAAAATAAGAATGTCAATTATATCTCCGTCTACACGGCGCCACGCACTATAAGTAGGTACCTACTCATAAAATAACGGATGACCGAGTTCCAATTGTTATCGCTTTTGCAGGTCGTTGTTTCATATTTATTTCATTTTAGCTGAACACCACTGAGCGTGAGCTTTGTTATTTTGACCTGCCACCTAAATTTACGCACGCACTTAAATTTATTTGGCCTATTTGTAAAACAACATAATTTAAGTCTTTGTACAAAATAAATTATTATTACAGTTTTTTGTGATATTTCTGGAAGTCCTCCTATGCATAATTTACCTGCCTACGTAACCTTGACCAGCACCTGCTGTTGCTGCCAGCTGAGTTTTTCCCATTGCCTTGCGAATTTCAAAAAAGCCTTTATTAGAAGACTAGTGCTAACACTAAAACCTTCGTCTTGAATCACTATCTATTAAAAAAAACGCATCAAAATCCGTTTCGTAGTATTAAAGATTTAAGCATACATAGGTATAGGGACAGAGAAAGCGACTTTGTTTTTATACTGTGTACCTAGTGATGGCGAGTTGCCTAATTTTAAGAACCTACTTTCATTAGAAGAATCTAGTACCTAGTTACTTGCCCAATTGCAAGTTTCTATAATCTTGAAACTATATCCTGACGTAGGATGTTAAAGTTTCGGCGACTTCGTGACAAGTAAGTCAGTGTTACTTCGCTAGATAAATCTCGTAATGGGTAGGTATGCTATGAGTAAAAAAATAACGCTCTTGGAACAAAATATTAGTGTCTGACATACTAACTGATTATTATTTCGTAGAATTAATAACGTCATAAGGGATCGAGATCAGTCCCTGGTCTGCTCCTAAATCGAACCGATGAACTTACCAAATGTGCGTGTGTTAGAGTGAACGACGGCGCGGCAATTTACCTACATTGATGTAAAATCCGATAAATAAAATTAATTGAGAAAGCTTTACAAGTCGGCGCGGCATTCTGAACATTGTTAACACATTTAACTAAGTTAATTTATTAGCTGTACCGAAGTCTGTTATACGAAGCTCATAGGTACATCAAATAGAATATTGACATCAGAACCCTGGGGCCCCGGAGCTACAGAGCTGGCCAGCCAGTGGCTCAAGTTATCGTAGTAGAAATGTAGTAGGGAAAACACAACTCTGAATTTGTAGTTCTATAGTTTAGGAGTTATTAGACGTCAAAGCTAAAAATCATGTCTCAGTAATTAGGGGAGTAACGGACTTTTGCTCATAATAGACAAAGTTTCTGTAAAACTTATAGAAAAAGAAAGAATAGAATTCGTAGGTAGTTCAACATTTTGGCAGAATTTCACGTTTGAGTGCGGGACGATCAGAACCATGTGCTCCAGTGTTTTTCTCTGAAACGAAGCATCCTAGCCTTTGAGTATTAAACCAACAGGAGACGTCACGCGCACTAGTTTCTTTGCAAAAAAGTCTGCCAATTCCTGCGCGGGGGACGAGGAAACGCACACAAATAATGTTAAAACAAACGCATTTTTTGACAAAACAATTAAACACTAGCTTAAACTAGATGCACACAAGTACATTTACACACAATAACGACCAATCCGAGCACTCCGTGAACTCAAAACAACTAGTTGTATATAACAGGTATGAGAGTTGCTCATAACTTTTTTGGCAGAGGGGAACGCCTGTCAGTGGCGTCTCCGGTTGGTTTAATACTCAAAGATCCTAGCATCCTACCTAGTATGATGTTTGAGAAAGTTTCTGTGGTTTTTGATTTTCACACATAAATACTACGTGTAGTAAGTAGGTATTATTTAGGTACAAGTCGCATCCTTGCCTTAAAATAGAATCCTAAAAAGGAGCCGCAAAAATCGTTACCAGTACAAGTTGCATGCTTCGCATCAATTGTTTAGAAATCTTCCATCGTGATTAAACTGAATTTAATTTCGTGTTTTAAGTGAGTTCTTTGTAGGTACACGCCTGCATGCAAGCTTGAATTAGCAAGGGCGACCTTATAAATGTTTTCAAATCGTTATTTATTTATGAGGTAAACAAGTGGTAGGTAGGTGCTGCCGCCTAATATATGAAGTGCAGGGAAATGGATTGGGTTTTTCCGTCTCCGATCGAAACTCCGATTGGTAGGATGGGGAATAGGTATTTTTTCCTTCATCTCTGATTGTTTTTTTTTGTTTTATCCACGTTTTGTCACTTAGCTTTCAAATATACATAAAAAATCTTTATTTAGAGGTGTTTTTTCCATGAATTAGTTTTGCTGGTTTGGGCAGAGTAGCCATAAGCAGAAGCCACGCTAGTGCAAAGAGGTGAACCTATGAATACTACAACCTACACTAAAACATGCGTTTCCTAAATGTGAGTAGTATAGAATATTATACTTATAGTGTTTTTTGGGTTCCTAATCTCAGAAGGAACTTAGCTTTATGCCGCATATTTTGACACTCTTATAGGGGTTAAATCATGAAATATCCAATAGTAAATACAAGTAAAGGGAAAATATCACATCCTAAAGTAGTTATGTACAAAACATTGTTTTGGGATTTTAATTTATTTTCAGTTGATAAATTGACCGCGACCTATGTCTGTATAGCGACAATTGTCTATCAATCCAGATTATCTTTTTAACCGACTTCAAAAAAGGAGGAGTTTTTCAATCGACTGTATATTTTATGTACTTACCTAGGTCACACCGATCATTGCGCCAATGAATCGATTTTGAAGATTCTTTTTTGTTTGGTAGATCGTACTTTAAATGTTGATCCAGTTAAGCAGTTATCTCCACACCAAATTTCATCAAAATCCTTTCGGTAGATAGTTTATGCGTGATGAGTGTACAATCAGACAGACAGATAGACAAAAATTGGTGTTTTGATAATTATATACCTACACTAAGACTACCCTCAAAAAAATTTAAAAAATACTTATGTCATGTACAGGTACATAGGTCCCTACTACAGACACGGCCTCGTTACAGTTTTATTATATGAAATATACATAAGTTTTTATGTATATTGTATACCTAGATTATGCGGTGCTTATGCATAGGTTATAAACTTCAGTCGATTCCTGTGATGGAAGAACTATTGAGCTTTGTACGAACCTCACTTAGCGGTTTTTTAACCGACTTCAAAAAAGGAGGAGGTTCTCAATGCGTCGCGTATGTTTTTTGGTAGGTATGTTAATCCATATTTTCGTCAAATTTGAACCGATCCCGAAATTTTTTTTTTCGTTTGAGCTGGTTAACCTCAAGGTTGGTCCCATATAATAAGTTTTGTGAAAATCTGATGAACTACAGGTGGAGAACAGAACTCCTCAACAGACATCAGCAAATTACTCGCTCTCTGCGTACCTAATAAGGTTAATAATAGTAGGTAAAGGACGTAGATTTTTAGTGATACATTAGTACATAGGTCACACTAAAAGTTTCCGGAACTGGCCACTTACATAAACAATATTTAAAAAGTAACAACAACATTAGAAAATTTAACTCTTTGGCTGTAGAATGCAGTTTGTTTCATCTGACTATCAATTGTTTTTACATTGTGGCGCTATTTTAAAAATTGCGTGTCTACATTGACATGGATTAAACTCGGGAAAATTTTCGTAGTATGATTTTCTACGATTTTAAGTATAATTTGACAGCTCAACAGAGCATCGCTCGGCTTCAATCTGCTTTTAGGGATGAAGCACCATGCAAGACTACTATTTATAGCTGGTTTCCAGAATTCAAGCGCGGTCGTGTCAATCTCAGTGACGAATCTCGCGATGGTCGCCCGTCCACCGCTGTGAACAACAAAAACATCGATGCTGTGCGCCGTATGATTGAAACAGACAGGCATGTGACCTACCATGAGATTCGCGCATCCTTAGACATAGGCATGAGTCAAATACAATCAATCCTACACAAACATTTGGGTGTGAGAAAGCTGTGCTCACGGTGGATCCCACACAATTTGACCGAGGCTCAAAAAACGGACCGCGTCACTTGGTGCAGTGCAATGCTTACCGGATTCAACGAAGGTACGTCAAATTTAGTGTGGGACATAGTAACAGGTGACGAAACATGGATTTATTGCTACAATCCCAAAACAAAGCAGAAATCACGCGTATGGGTCTTTCTAGATGAGCCGAAGCCAACCAAGGCGGCGCGCGTGAAAAGTGCATCTAAGCGGATGATTGCTTCTTTTTTTAATAAAACTGGACACGTGGCTACTGTTGCTTTAGAGAATCGTCGTACCGTGAATAGTGACTGGTACACGACCATTTGTTTGCCGGCAATTATTGACGAACTCCGTAAAAATAACCGGAAACGTCGTATCATCTTGCACCACGACAATGCTAGTTGCCACACGGCCAGACAAACAAACGAATTTTTAAAGGTGAAAAACTTAGAACATATGAGCCATCCTGCATACAGCCCCGACCTGGCACCTTGTGACTTTTTTCTGTTCCCAAAAATTAAGAACCAATTACGCGGTCAACGATTTTCATCACCAGAAGAGGCTGTCGAAGAGTATGAAAAACACGTTTTTGAGGTCACCACGGAGGAGAGGCACAAAAGTTTTCAAAATTAGTTTAATCGCATGAAAAAGTGCATTGACGCAAAGGGAGAATATTTTGAGAAACAATCAATTCATTTTTGACCTTTAATAGTATTTTTTTCTTATTCATTCCGGAAACTTTTAGTGCGCCCCACGTATTCGCTGAATGAAGTCGGTTTTTTGATTAGGTATTTTATATTAGTGCGGTTCCTAGGTAGGTACACTTTCTCTCATTATCTATTCTTCTATTAAAAAAATATTTTACGACACTTAGACTGTTAGGCCAATGTGTTATGATTTTCATGGTATAGGCTTATAGGCGATGGTAGGCAACCAAAAATATAAATTATAAAGTCTATTTTTAAACACTGACCTAGAGGGTGGTCATGAAACCGCGAGAACAGCAGCCGGCAGCACCCAGGGGGCGGGACGGCATAATTTATTTAGCGAGTACCTCCTTCTATTGCGTGGACTAATAACAAATTAACAATTGAGTAGGTGTGCTAAAAAAAATCAGTCTTGTTTTTAATATTCTTTTCGATAGTTTACTTACTATATATTAATGTACTATTCAGTATAACTATATATTTCGATATAATACCTACATCCACACATATTTCAATATTATTATTTTTAGATTACTAATTGCCCTCGTTATATTTTTTAAAGATTAACTAAAAGATTATTTAATTTTAGGATTATTTCATGAGATTTTCATGGAGATTATTCATTAGAAATTAACTTACTTGAGAAGATGACGTCATTACAATAAATTGCTACTTTTGCACATTTTATCGAAATCATTTAAGTTTTTTTTAATATTATAGAATATGAAAATTAGGCTTCTGATTGAAAAATCACAAAAAGATTTTTTAATTACTGCCTCACTGCCTCCATAAAAATTTTAGCATGACCAATTGTATTTTTAACGCTTGGGCCGTTAAGCTTTATTTAAGTATAGGTTTTTTGATGGTTTGTATAGCTAAGAACGCATATAAAATTAGGTAGATACCTACCTACCTAGTTACAAGACAGTCACAATTGTAATGAAATGATTTATAAATAACACTTTCTTTTTCTGAAATCGAACTCCAGCCAATGGGCCCTTCACCTGTAACGTTTTGGCGAAAAATGCACTTATATAAATACGTCTGCCTATCCCCCCGGCAATAAGGCGTGACCCTTTATATTTATTTTAAATCTATTTACTAGTTACATATTCATTAACTTCCTGGAGACAGAACTTAAAATAGGTTGTTAGAGCTAGAGAAAACACTTCCAACGCTGCTTATACGTTTATACCAGGAATCAGTCAGCAGCAAGGTTTCCAAAGTAAGTATTCCAAACAGTACCTACTTTTGACTCATTTTTAGGGTTCCGTACCTCAAAAGGAAAAAACGGAACCCTTATAGGATCACTTTGTTGTCCGTCTGTCCGTCCGTCCGTCCGTCTGTCAAGACCCTTTTTCTCAGGAACGCGTGGAGGTATGAAGCTGAAATTTATATCAATTACTCAGGTCTACTGTCCCTTGAAGCTGTGAAAAAATCAAACTTCTAAGCCAACGCAATCAAAAGATACAGCCGTTTATGCCGCAAATTTTCGACACTTGCAAGGGAATCAAAACCTACAGGGTGCTTCCCGTGAACTCAGAATCTTGAAATTTGGTACGAAGCAACGTCTTATAGCATAGATAAAGGAAAAATTACGACAACCATAAATTTGCAAGGTTGTACGGAACCCTCGGTGCGCGAGTCCGACTCGCACTTGGCCGGTTTTTCAAAATAATTACAGGAAGGACTTCGAAAATGCATGCGACTCATCCATCTTTGTAGGTACCATTTAAAAAACAATATGTCGTCTTTACAACTTCAACGGCATTTTTTCAGTAGACAAGTGCAGCATGCCTTTCATACTCACGAAAATATTCTATAGATATCCTGTGTATACCTAAGTACCTATGCATTTTATAAAGCGGAACTGATATTGATATTGTATAAGTAGTCACAAGCAAGGGCGAATTTATTATCTTCAAACCTCAGATCAAATAATTCAAACGACAAAGCCAAATAAAGTTGTTTCAGTAAGTTAGGTAGGTAGGCATTTATTTCGGAACGCATTTAAACTGTTAAATGCGTAAAAACATAACAACCTACAAAGTCGTTAAAATGCCTACCACATAAAAGCATACATGTTGGTTATTCCTCGAACTATTAGAAGCCTATTAGGTAGGTACCTAATAAAAACATCGACTTCGAAAATAGCTTCGAAGATTACCAACAGTTTTTTATTAAATCTAAGGCAGTACAGAAAAATTAAGTGCACATAAGGTCAACTATATACCGCCACTTAATTTCCCGCTTGTGACGCTCGAACCGGATAGAAATGAACCTTTGCATTGAAATTATGTTCAAAGGAAGAAATCCTTTTACTAAACAATGCGCGTCAACGTCGAGGAATGTAGTAGCTTGGTTTAATTGGAAAAACGCGATGGGGGTGCGAGGTCAGTTGAGTGGGTTCCCTCCTCCCATAATAGGTAGTTTAGTGGATACGATACGATCTCAGGTAGCGCGCAGTCTAGCGGAGTTGGTGCGACCGGCTGGTCAAGCCGCTAGTTTGATCCGAATGCTAAACCAACATTGAGACCTTCGATACCTCATCGACGGATGGCTTCAGCATAAGTGAACATACAAATCATGGGCTGCACCAGCAGCGCTCCAAACATGGCCCCATCGCAAACAAACTCAGGTATCTACTACACAGCAAATGTTTTTTGAGTTAATATAGGTACAGATACCTGTTTTACAGGATTTGAATCAAGAAATCCATTCATAACGATATTAAGTAAGTACTTTAATTATTTTATGTCCGCATTTTGAAACATGAACCGCAGAAGACCGGCAGAAGACGTTTTATTTTAGTAAATAGGAATAGTAGCTAAAGCATTTAGGAATTAGGAACTTATAGAAACATATTTTATTATGGAAATATGTAAATTATAAATAACTAAGATTTCAGTCTTTTTATTATGTTTATGCGATTTCTATTTTAACAAAAAAACTAGAAAAGTGGAATTTAGGACTTGGGCACCGACTAAGAAAGAAAATTCCAAAGTGCCGGATCCACGCGGGTTAAGATATAGGTCTATGTAATAATTCGTATCTGTGTAAACGTGAATTCGCAAACATGTGGATCGAGGCTGTAGTGTGGATTGTAGCTGATAAAAAACCTTCTTATGGAGGTTTGGAGGAACAGATCGGCAAGGGTATACATAAATAGAAATGCTATACATAGGCAAGTGTTGCTTTGTCATTTGATTGCACAGGGTGATCAAACGGCTGACCTAGGGTTAAGCTGTATAAGGTCAGTAGTAAGGCTAAGGTATTTTAATTACTATTCATATATACAGAGGGAAACGAGTAACTATTCGGTACTCCAAATGAAGTATTTGACTTTATAATAATTAAGTTATGGTACCTGAGGTTTAGATCGACATAAAGTGTGTTTATGTTTAAAAAACTCTATTTTCAATATCACTTTCGTAGTCTAGATTATGCTATATCTAATCTTACTATATCTTCTACTTCTTTATTTCAGAAAACAATGTTAAGCTATCAGAGGAAAAGGACATAGAGTCAATCAAGCAAGCAAATGAGGTAATTCATGAAAAAGAAAACGAAACAATTTCAATTAAAGTGCTTCCTGCGTGTGATAATTTTGCAGAAACTACACAATTAGCTAGAAATAATAAATCTTTTGTAGATACTACAAATCTCGTCCTTGACAAAGGTATTTAACGACGTTTGCTTGTACTTTTGCTTACGTGTCAACACAATCTCAAAATTTTACACAGTGTTTCTAATCTAACACTTTATTTTTATTTTTAACATTTGTTTCAAGAAATCTCGGATGTTCAATAATAAATTAATTAATCATGCTTTTGATGTACCTACGCACAAATGTTTAATATTTTTGCATTTTTTTTTAGTTTTTTTTTCAACTTAATGAAACCTACAGAATCTTCAGGCATTAGTTCGCCATGTGTAGGTACATTTTCTTGGTACATGAATTAAAATAAATAAAAATAAAATTAGTACACTTATACTTTCACACCAGTTGATTTACGAAATTACTACGATAATTCCCGATCGAGCAATCCACGGATACCGGTAAGCGACTTTATATTATAAAAATCACGACATGTACCTAATGTATGTCACTCAATCCCACTTGAAAATTATTATAAGTATATTATTGTATTAATAACGCTTAGGGTTAGAAAAGTAGAAACTTAAAATTTTGCACACGTATTCCTCTTATTACGTAGGCATCACTAAGGAAGGATTTTACAAAAGCCGTCCGCCCGATCATGGAGATATTTTTTAATTGTACCTATAAAGGAAGGTTAAACAAGTTCTAAAATAAATACCCGAGCGAAGCCGCGGGTAAGAGATAGTTATAAATATTACCTGCAATTAATTATACAATTAACTCTCATACAAAATTTCTCAGCAAATGAAAACTACGAGATATTAAATGCGCCATGTGTAGGTACATTTTCTCGGTACATCAATAAATAAATTATATTTGAAATATTTTTTTTATACTTCAGATTGTCACGGAAATGGTCATGTAATGGAAGGAGATAATGTTATCATTAGTAATGTAAGTGAAACGTCACAAGCTTCTTCAGAAACCGAAGAAAAGTTGTCGAAACTTGAAGAAGTTGTGGAAAAAGTTGTTGAAATGTACACGACTGACAAAGAAAGTCCGTCAGAAAATTTTAAAACTGAGCCAAACGATGTTGTGGAAACGAATGCACAAGATAATGAAACTGAAAATGAAATGCAATCGCCTAAGAAACAAGATGAAATGGAACACAGTGAAGAGAAGTAAGTAGTGAGTAGTTGGAAAAGGTTAGCTAGGTGTAAATAATAAAACCAGCAAAATTTAAAGTGAACTTGAGTTACAAGGGTTCTGTACTAGGTTGCAACATATAATCGACGTAAACTTTTAATGGGTTTTATGACTTATCGTTATCACAATACCTAGTGGCGCATCCTAAATAAACTGTTGCAGTGACATATCTAAATAAAATATGTTTGCTAACAGGGAGCAATTTGAGGAAATAGTCAGCCCGAGCCAGTCGCAGAGCAGTCGCGCGACGCGCTGGGAAGCGCTTGCTGACATCGCGGCGGAGCTGCCCCCTTCGCTCGCTGTGGACCCCATCACTGGTCAAATTTACGCACTATCCAAATAAATTTTTCTTTACGATTGAAACTTATTTTTGTACTCAGACCTTATGTTGTTTTTTATAATTGCTCCGGCGGCAAGAGCGCCGTGAAAAAATTTTGTCTACTGCTTTAGCTCTAGGTCTTTTTAGAACGAACACGAGACAAATGCACGAGTAGGCAACGACAAAATTTTGTCACGGGCACCAATGTCAGACAGTCTCCTGGTTGTTTAAGGTCGCGAGTTCGATCCCCGTCGAAGACCTCATTGCTTTCATGTCTGACGAGGATTCAGCTTATAGACTAACTAGCTGTTCCGTTCTCGTGGGAGTAAGCTTTCCAGTGGTGAAAGAATTTTTAAAATCTGTCCAGTCCTTTTTGAGTTACTCATTACAAATCATTTCTATATTAGTTTGAAGATATATACATATTAGATGTATAAAATAGATATGATTATTTAATAAAATTAATATAATAATAGTCATGACATGAACATATTATACTTAAGGTTAATATCAATAGTACTATAAAGAACTTTTAACTTTTATCATACCCAATCCATTATCACTGGTTGTCCCCCCAAACAACACTACACATAAAGCAGATTGCTTTACACTTTTCCATGCAGTCTCAATCCACTTGTTGATTGACTCCATCTGTTCAGATTCTCTATCAGTATTTATTTCAAGTTTTAAATGGGCCATAACAAAGTTATATTCTTTAACAGCCTGAGACAGTTTATAAATAACTTCTTCTGCATCATCAACAGTATTTAGTTTAACCTTTTTTGGTTTGCCTTTTTTTAGTTGAGAGCTTAAACTTTCTTTGGCTTGAGTTAAATAGGTGTGGTAATCACCAGTTATATCATCACATCCTATTATCAAGGATGTTATTTTTTGTTCTATCATATGATTAAATATTGATAAAGCAACCTCTGGATTTTTTGACACTTTAATAACATTTTGTTTATACTGTTGTCTGTTTGTGTGAACAGCATCACCAAATTCTATATTTTTACTTAATTTCAATTGCACAAGTTTCAGAGAAGTCATTGAGTCTTCTACAGAACAATGACCATTCTTACTTGATTGTATGTCCTTATTAAGAAATTCCCTTGCTAAAGTCTTCAGTTTTGGCTTGCGAGTCCTTTCACCTGTGAAGTTGTAAATTAAACTTGTGTCTATGATATAAGGATGCATCATTCTTAATGCATGTAAATCTATATTTAATGATTGCCCTACCAGAATAGCATCTGGTGGTAGCAGTTCTCTTAAATCTTTTTGAACATCTTCAAGCCTTTTCGTCACATCATTCAACATTGGTTGAGTAATTCCTGAATATCTTGTTAAATAATCTGTGATGTCATTATATGGTTTTACTAATGATTCATAAACAGTTTCATATTTTTCATTTACTACAGATACACGGGTCAGTTCTGAGCCTGCATTTGTAATACACATTTCACAATCTAACCCAAACATTGGTGACTTGGCTGTGACAGGGTTGTATTTATCTTTCGTCATCACATAATCTGAATAAGCTTCTTTTAGTTTGCCTATCAGAGGCACTGGAAAGTTCTCTTCAACAAGTTGCCAAGCTGACAAAATTAACTGGGTTCTAGGAAATTTATCTTCAGCTGCCATATCAATACTTTCTGGTCCATCTTCGCCAATAGGAAACACAGCTTTCATCATAATCATTAAATCTTTTCTAGCTTCCAATGCTAAATTTATACTTCCATACTTCTGTATTATTAATTCTTTTTCTACTTCAGATAATGGTACTAGGGCTAGTTCTTGTACTAATGAGCCATTGTATACTGATGGTGTTAAGATTTCCACAAAATTATCAAATGTTTTCTTTGGAAAAGTTAATGTATCTTGGTATTTTTCCCAGTGTTTTATAGAAACACCTTCAAGAATGAGACAGGTTGTTTGGCTTATGTGTCCACACTTATCCAACACATACCAGCGAGGTGATTGTGTCAGATTCAGATTCCCCAGCAGAGAATGTAGCAGCATGTGCTGAATGTCAGTGAGCAACAATGGTACTCTATCACCAGCCGGTGTAGATAAAGAAGCACTCTCACCTGTAGTTTTCAAACGAAACTTAGGGATGTGATTTCGTCTCTTCAATTTTAAAGTCTTCTCATCCAATCCATTTTCAATAGTAAGATTACCTGCAAATGGAAAAAATATGTAACATAATAAAAAAAAACTAACGCCTTTATCGTATCGGAAAAATCTGATTGGGTGTTTGTTTCCAGAGATGGACTAGTATAAGGGACCACCCTTAAAGGCGCGGGGGGAGGGGGAGGGGGTTACCTCCTCTCTCCAACCCTCAGAGAGTCCAGAAGCATACTTTTCCCGATATTTGAAACAAAAATTGTATGGTAATCACTTCTGCTTGATAAAAAACCTGACCATATGAAAAACTTGACAGTCGCTATGGCTTTTCAAATTTTTTTTTAAAAAAGGGTAAAATAGGTCATCTGACTTATCCAAGCGAACAGGGGCCTCTTCAGCTAGCATTGTGGTTAACATACTAACCTAACCCAGTGCTTTTTGACATGGTGGTTGCGTCTTGTTCGTACAGTTTGAGATTAATTTACTATTTCTTCACTAATTAAAAAATTATATCTTAAAATCTAAAAGTTACCGCACTTTCAAATTTTACGACTTAATGTGTCTGGGCCAGGTCTATTATAGACAAAAACATGGACCCAATCGGCGTGATTCCTTTAACAAAATTTTAACTCATTCCAGTCCAGTGCAGTTCAGAAAGTGGTTGGGAAGCACACGGTTCCACCACTGGCCAATTTACTGAACCCAGTGACAAGAATAATATTACCAAAAAACCTAAAGTATGCTACTCAATCAACAGGGCTATATACAAAGAGATTTAAATATAATAGGGCATAGAGGGGGCATTGGGAATATTTTCAGGGCATTGGGAATATTTTCATACAAAACTTTGAAGCGTCATGTCCTTGTCATGTCAGTTAGTATGAACGCGAGCTGTCATTCGGTCGAAATTGTACTCGACTTATTCCACTTGGAATAGCTTTTCACTTCAAATTGTTCTCGCTTTGTCCCCTCTATGCCTTATTTTATTATATTTTAATCTCTTAGGCTATATAAGACCATGAAACTTGGGAGAGGGATAAATAGTCTCAATGAATAAGACTAGATGGGTACATTTTATCCTGATTACAGACACATTATATTTCCTAAATTCAGACCTTAGCGAGCGCAGTCATTCAGCTATCAAGGGGTAGTAATTATAACCTCATTCCAATTATGGCACTGAAGAATTTAGGGTGTAACATTTTCACAAACAGTACACACAATCGTTTTGGATACTCACATTTTTCTATATCTGAGCAAGGACGCCGTCGTTTGCTACATGGGCCATCATTTACTTCATTGCTCATTATTTGTTTCGAATGAAAACAAAGAATACCTACAAATATGTAAGATTGTAAGTAGTAAGCACAGTAGTAAGTACCTATCTATGTTGTAAAATGCACGTAAAATCACAGACCATGGACCAATAGCGTAAAATGTTTATGTACAAAGAGAATAAAACCACTAACGTTTTTATGTATGTACGATAAGTTTGAGTAAAACGTAGTGGTTATATTCTCTTTGAGTTTGAGGTTATAGATATTGATTTCTTAAGGCATTGGCAGTTTAGCCATCAGCCTAAGGGGCATATTACACTATCATTTATCTTGGATCATAGATCTATGAGTCAATGTTAATCATTGACCTATAAACCTAGTAGTTATTTATCTCAATGATGTTAATATGATAATGTAATAAAGACATATGATTCATTTTCTCCTTGATCATAGATTTTTGACATTTGTTGAGAGATTGGATCCAATACGGTCATTTTTTTTTTGAAATTGTTTATTGGCCTTTGGATTCTAGTCCTTACAGCCTTCCAATACGGTCATAGAAACAGGTGTTGCCAGTTATTTTTTTTATTATTTTTTTCCACTAGGTATTAAAAAGCAAATATAAAAAGACAGTTTTTGATTTCTTGTTCGTCAATATGTTTCAAATAATGTAATGTAGTTCTTTTTCTAATTATATACTTGCAAAATCTTGCTGAAATAACAAAAACAAGCCATACTAAAAATGATGATGCCTTTTGGCAAATCGAATTTTCTGAGATCTGGTAACCCAGACGTCAATACCTGCCGAAGCAATAGTAGCGCACACCACCGACTTGCAACCACTTAAGACGTAAAATAGCATCAAAGAACTTGGATAGTGTAATACAGAGATACCTATGACTCAAATAGTCAATTATATTGGATCAAATATATGATCATTTAAATGATCAGAGATATATGATAATGTAATATCCCCCTAAGGGGCATATTACACTATCATTTATCTTGGATCATAGATCTATGATTCAATGTTATTGGATAATGTAATATAGACATATGATTCATTTTCTCCTTGATCATAGATTTTTGACATTTGCTGAGAGATTGGATCCAATACGGTCATAGAAACAGGTGTTGCCAGTTATTTTTTATTTTTTTCCACTAGGTATTTAAAAGCAAATATAAAAAGACAGTTTTTGATTTCTTGTTCGTCAATATGTTACAAATAATGTAATGTAGGTCTTTTTCTAACTATATACTTGCATAATCTTGCTGAAATAACAAAAAACAAGCCATACTAAAAATGACGATGCCTTTTGGCAAATCGAATTTTCTGAGATCTGGTAACCCTGACGTCAATACCTGCCCTGCCCTGTAAGGACTAGAATCCAAAGGCCAATAAACAATTTCATTACTTGCCCTGCCGAAGCAATAGTAGCGCACATAGGAGTAATAGTGTTCTGTGAGCGCACACGTAAAAGTGTTCTGTGGCGCACACCACCGACTTGCAAGTTGCAACCACATATGACGTAAAATAGCATCAAAGAACTTTGATAGTGTAATAGAGATATGACTCAAATGAGTGCGTTACTCCAGCGGAAATTTGTCGAATATCGGCATTTGAGGGATACAGATAATTAGTTATCCGGCTTCTGTAAATGTTGTGCAGATTTAAAAATTTGTATTGCTTATAGTTTTTGAGTGATTCAAGAAAAACAGTTTCCGCTGGAGTAACGTTACCCCACCGGCAATTTTTTTTTTTGTAGTGGGAATATTGAAATAGTTTTTATCTACATAATTAGTTTTCAGGACGGAGTAAATGTTGCGACTTAATTTGAATTTGTATCGTTAATGGTTCCGAAGATATTCAAAAATTTCAAAATGCCGCATTTTTGATGTTTGCGTTTTTCGCTGAATTTCGGAAATGGTTCAGCGCACTATCATAATTTTTTGTACATGACTTTTTATGTCTTATTCCTAATTAGTTGTGAAATAAAAAATTAAAAATAATTTACCGTTTAGGAGTTATGTAAGCAAATAGAAAAACCCTCTAATACGTCCTAGCACTTCGAATAAGAGGTCTAGAGACTTGTTTGAAACGTTATTTTGTAGCTTGCAACTGCCTTAAGGTGTTTGTGTAGTTTCATTAGTATCCTATAAGTAATTAATAAATTATAATGAAATTTAGCTCAGTTTGGGCCTCGACGCGCAGAGCGTTATTTAACCCCCTATTAATGGACTTTCTTGTGGGATTTTTTAACCGAATAATACGTAAATAATTAGTTATATAGTTTGTAGCGCGTATCCGAATCGTCGACTCCCCTCTCCCCGCCAGTGACGGCGACCTTCGAACTGTGATTGGTCAAAGACCGTCGCGCCATGTCCGTCGCCCGGCTCGTTTTACTTAGACCGCTAGCGAAGTTTGATTTTGTTTTGTAACACGCCTTTTCACTCCGAACTCACAAGAAAACTATAAGTAAACTGTATTAGATTAAGTGTGTAATTGTAATCTCAGTGAAAATACTTATAAAAGTTATAAACTTTGTTCTTTTATTCAATAAAAGTATTATTGAACTACAAGATGGCAGCCCAACTCGCGGCGTGAAAACGTGTTATTCATATTTAAAAATCCTTGAAACAATACTTAAAACTTCAAGAAGATGCCGCGCACGAGACGTCAATCACAAGTCCAATCTGATTTCCTTGATCCCGAGAGCGACCACGAAGAGCAACAGGCTTCTTTTACGGCTTCCACGGTGGCCGCCATGATGGCCGCTGCCCAGCGTTCCCAGAACGACGCCTTCGAAAAACTTTTAGACCGCGTCCTGGAACGACAGCCGACGCCTGCGCCCGTGCCTATAATCGCATCTCCGGCCCCACAATCAGGAAACTTCTCGAAATGCACGGCACGCTTCGCGGGGGAGGACCGCGAGAGCGATCAAATCGACACTTTTATCGACGCCATCGAGACTTATAAAGACTGTACGAACATTTCCGAAGAGAATGCAGTTCGCGGCCTCTCGATGCTACTCCTGGGCAAAGCAGCGGTCTGGTGGCAGAGCGCCAAACACGAAGTTGAGTCCTGGACCGACGCCCTCGACCGCCTGCGCAGCGCTTTCGGCGACCGCAGGCCGCCACACAAAGTGTATATACAGCTGTTCACGATGCGACAGGGTAGTGAGAACACCGACGTCTTTGTCGCCAGAGCTAGGGCCCTACTCGCCAAGCTGCCCTACGGCGACCTATCCGAAAAAGTACAACTAGATATGGTGTACGGCTTATTAGAGCAACGTATCCGCAAGAGAATTCGACGTGAAGAGGTCACCAATTTCAAACAGCTGCTCCAGCTGGCACGCACCGTCGAGGAGGAGTTCGACGCGCCGGACGCCCCTGCCGGCCACACGCGCCGCGCAGCCGCCGCTCCGCTCCAAACGCTTCCGCCTCGCCGAACCAATGTGACGCCGACCTTCACTCCGCCGTCGTACCCGGGGATGCCTACATCGACCACGATGACCCGCGCCGCGCCTGAGGAGCCACCCGCAGCACGACGACGTTCCCATGCATCCGATACGACGCCGCCGGCGCCGGTCGACACGTCTTCTGCGTCAAAATCTACAAAGCCGCGTGATACGAGTAAGATAGAACCAAACAGAACATTGGCTTTATTCAACAATAAAATAGTACATGATAAAAGATATGACACATGTGACGATGTCATAGGATAAACCATAACTCTAATTAGATAGACTAATTCACAAGGAGATCATATCATTCACCCCCCTTCTATGGAGTGACGTAGTCTTGCAAGTAGACCGGTGGTCTGCGTTCTCGCGCAGAGTGACGAACGTTCTCCACTTCTGAGTTTGTAGCAACTTCATTTGTCGGAACTTCATCCGTCCGCGGTTGCTCCTCATTATCAGATAGATCTTCGTCATCATCAATGGCCTGTGGTAGTGGCGCTAGAGATCTGTTCGAGATTGTCGTCTCGCGTCCATCGGCCAATCGAACGTAAGAGTACTCGGGATTACTTTGAAGTAGCTGTACCTCTTCTACGGCTGGATCATATTTGGAGGTCCTTACGTTCTTCTTCATATAAATTGGTCCAGGCGAATGAAGCCACGTTGGTAACGATTGGCCGTTTACCGATCTACGAGGATGATTGAACATACGCTCATGGGGTGTTGCATTCGTTCCCGTGCACAAGAGAGATCTTATTGAATGTAGTGCCGGAAGCAAGGCCTTCTCCCAGTTAGCAATATCTTCGTTGTTTGATCTGAGATGTAATTGGATCGTACGCCACAGTGTACCGTTTAATCGCTCAACTAAGCCATTCCCCTGGGGGTTATAGGGCGTGG
Organism: Ethmia dodecea; assembly: GCA_963855545.1. Taxonomy (NCBI): domain Eukaryota; kingdom Metazoa; phylum Arthropoda; class Insecta; order Lepidoptera; family Depressariidae; genus Ethmia; species Ethmia dodecea. The sequence continues at coordinate 8,469,266 of OY979449.1, forward strand.
TACGACTGCAAGATGTTCCGAGAGAAATTAAATATTGCCTCAGTTCGTCTGATAAGAACGATGTTCCCCTGTCGGAATGGACATAAGCTGGGGTACCAAATGTGGAGAACAAGTCTTTAAGACATTTTATGACCGTTCCAGAGGTCATATCTTTACAGGGGTAAGCGAAAGGAAATCTGCTGTATTCATCTATTATCGTTAAGATGTAACGGTTTTGGGTGCTGGATGGAATTGGCCCTTTAAAATCCAAGTTCAATCTTTCGAACGGTGCTGTTGCCTTTATAAGGTGACCTTGGTGTTTTAAGTAACGAGGTTTTATTTCAGCACAGACAGGGCATGCTGCCGTCATCCGTTTCACCTCTTCAACGGAGTATGGTAGATTCTTCGACCTGATCCAGTGGACCATACGAGCAATCCCAGGATGGCAAAGATTGCGGTGTATTTCGACAAGTTTAGAGTTAGAAGACGCAGTATCTATGTGCATGCAAACTCGAGACAGCGCATCTGCGGCGAAATTCTGTTTTCCGGGTCGGTAAATAATGTCGTATTTAAAACATGACAATTCCAGACGCCATCTTTCGATTTTTTCGTTTTTGATCTTATTTGAAACTGTTTGATTGAACATAAATGCGACAGATTGTTGATCAGTTACGAGTAGAAAATGTCTTCCGATTAAAAAATGTCTCCACTTGCGCAACGCTTCAACTATGGCACTCGCTTCCTTTTCGATAGAAGGATGCCTTTTTTCGGAATCGTTGAGTGAGCGTGAGAAGAACGCTATGGGACGCCCCTTTTGTGAAAGCGTTGCTGCGATAGCAAAATCAGAAGCGTCAGTTTCGACAGAAAATATCTCTTTGTCGTCTATTCCGGATAAGGCTGCTTTAGAAATATCGATTTTGAGATTATTAAAAGAGTCAATAGCCTCTTGAGATAAAGGGAATTTAGCTTCGATTAAAGGTCTGATCTTAGTAGAAAAATTGCTTACCCATTTTGAGTAATGGGCAAACAGTCCGAGTGCTCTTTTCAAATTAGCCGTATCGGTCGGGATTGGGAGATTTGACAGTGGTTCCAACCGAGACTTGTCAGGTTTAATAACGTTCCGATGAATAGTGTAGCCGAGAAGATTAATAGATTCTGATTCAAAGGTGCATTTGCTCTTGTTAAGGGTGAGTTTGTATTTATCAGCTGCTTCCATGAATTTACGAAGGTTCGTATCGTGATCCTGTTTATCTTTCCCGCAGACTGTCACATCATCGAGATACGCGTATGTACCCTTGAGTTTTTCCGTATCGATTATATACTGTAGGGTTCTTTGAAAGGCTGCGACACCATTCGTAACCCCGAAAGGTATTCGGGTAAACTGGTATAGATTGCCGCATGCCTCAAATGCTGTGTATATTTTTTCTTTTTCGAGGATAGGGACCTGATGATAGGCGCTCTTAAGATCAATTTGACTGTAAACGTTGTATTTAGCGACCTGTGTTACTATAGAATCGATACTAGGCAAGGGATAGGCGTCGAGCTCAGTGAATCGGTTTATTGTTTGTGAATAGTCAATGACAAGACGTTTGCGATGGTGTCCTCCACCAGCTACGAGAACTTGTGCCTAGGGCATGGAATACCGGAATGATTTTCAAACCGGTATTGATACCGGTATTGAAATTTCAATTACCGGTATACCGAAATTTCGGTATTTTTTCGGTATTTTTTAAAATACTACTGGTTACTGTTTAGATGATCACAAGAACTACGCTATATGTCAGAAACACAAACTATTTATCAACTTCCTAGAAACCACAAAATGAGTTATTAAAGTAGAGGTAATACCTAAAGAATACCAAAGAAAATACGTTATTTGATCCAAAAAATATTTACATAATATATTGTTTATTGACACAAATATCACAATCAAATAGGTATTAAAATCACAGTATTAACTCAGGGTGGATGAAATGGCGACTGAATGCCTCTCAAACTAAAGGAAAAAGTATGAAAGGCCATGATAAGATCTGTCATCATGTATGGTTCGGAATATTGGGCCCTTAACAAGGAGGATGGAAGGAGACTGCATGCAGCGGAGATTAGAAAGTTGAGATGGATGTGTGGATTAACCAGAATGGATAAAATTAGGAATGAATACGTAAGAGGAAGTCTGAAAGTAGCAACAGGTGATGGAGAAGTTGAGAGGTATTCGTCTGTCTTGGTATGGACATATAATGAGGAGGGATGAGAGTAATATTGTAAGGTGAGTGCTTGATATGAATGTGGAAGGCTATAGAAATAGGGGTAGACAAAAAAAAAGTATGGGTGGATTGTGTAAACAATATATGTTATGTGCAAGATGGAATTGAATGTAGATATGAAGTATGATAGATCTAAATGGAAGGAAAAAACATACTGCGCTGACCCCAAATAATGGGAAAAGGGCAAGTAAATGGTGAAATAAGTATTAAAATCAGTTTTACTCTCTAATGATAAGAAAACTTGTAGTAAACATTTTGAAAATCTCTCTTAATCATAGCCGATATTATGAATACGAACGTATTATTAAAACCAAATAAAATTAAAAAGAAGGTATCGTCGAAAGTAATTATTTTAAAATATACCAAAATGTAGGCGCAGGCGCAGATTAACTCAACGCCATCAATCAGGCAGATCGCGTTTGTTGAAACATCGAACGAAGGAAACACAACGCGCTCAAACTTGATGATCTCATTTTGTTATATTGCAGCTGAAAAGGCTAGTTCTGATTTAACGCTTGTGGTATGGGTAAAACATTAGATTAACAACTAAAAGCAATATCATAAAATACCAGCTAGAGCAGAAGTGTATAGATAGTATAATATGTGCATGCAGTGTTTTGCGCAGTTGGTTTTTGTAGTGATTTTTTTCTATAATCGTGGTTATTCGTGTCATGAAAACTCATCTGCAGTATGAACAACACTATGAACCATAGAAATCAAGCGTTCTGCATGGTCTTTAAAAACCCTTGCAAAAAAAGAGCACTATTTCGAAATACCGAAATAACGGTATTTCATTCTCAAATACCGGTATCAAAATACCGAAAAAATTTACCGGTATACCGGTATTTCGATATACCGGTATACCGGTATCCATGCCCTACTTGTGCCCTCCAGGGCGAGATACTGGGTTCGATGACTTTGTCTTTAAGCAAGTTATTTATTTCATTAGATATGAATTCTTGGTCTTCTTGACAATGTCGCCTAGAGCGAATAGCTATAGGCTTTAGATTTGGAGAAAGATTCAGTAAATATTTTTGAAGTACTTTCAGCGGTCTCCAAGGATATAGCTAGATTCAAAGTTTCTTCAAGAGTCATGGATGATTTTTCTAATAGCCGTTCTTTGATTTTCTGTGACGATTGTCCGGCGATGAATGTTTCACGTACGATTTCATTCTGATATTCATTAGCGGTAACGTCTTTAAAGTGACATTCACGGGCGAGAATGGTAAGGGCCCTCGAATATTCCGCTAACGACTCACCGGGTTGCTGTTTCCTGGTAGTCAGACGATATCGGGCCAAGATAATATTACGTCGTTTCTCATAGGCAGTATTGAGAGTAGCAATGGCTTCGACGTACGTTCCACAGGCTTGAATGAGATTGAATATCGATGGTGAAATATGATTGACAAGGAGTTGGTACTTAAGCGCGTCTTCGGATGAAGTGGCTTCTAGCGCGATAAAATTTTCAAACGTATACTTCCAGTGGGCCCACTTTAGGTCTGAGCCGGCCATTGTAGGTTCTACGTCGAAGCGTTCGGGGCGTAGGTACCGCGACATCGATTTTCGATCGGGTTTTTCGTCAGGCATAATTGAAAATTATTGTTGAATAAATTGATACGAGTAAGATAGAACCAAACAGAACATTGGCTTTATTCAACAATAAAATAGTACATGATAAAAGATATGACACATGTGACGATGTCATAGGATAAACCATAACTCTAATTAGATAGACTAATTCACAAGGAGATCATATCACCGCGTTTTTGTAACTACTGTAAAGTGTACGGACACATACGTGAGAACTGTAGTCGTTTAAGTAATAAGAACAGTGGTTTAGGTAACGAGAACAATGTAAATGTGCCTCAGATAAGTTGCTATGGCTGTGGGGCGAAGGGAGTCGTCAGATCGCAATGTACGACGTGCAAGAACAACCAGCTATCGTTCTCCACCGTCGACGCAGACCCCTCATATCCTTTTCAAAATTATTCTGACTGTAATGATGATGATATTGTCGAGTGTTCATTTTATAACCCTTATCATCCAGATCATGAGAACGTTCCCCACAAACATAAGCACACATACACATCCAACTGTCAAACAGCGTTACCATGTGAACTCTCACGCAACTCACCTGTCACTCACTATCAATCTGACACATACGAGGTGCGTTCCAAACATCAATCATCTACTGTCGATACATCAGACGATTTTATTCCCGATGATATAAAGGTGCCTCTGCGCGACCCAATTTTAGTTAAGGAGCATAGACACTTGTCACCCGAACAGGTTTTTGCCGCCGGTATTTCGTACCGTGACCCCTGTTACGACACAGCGGTAGAGTATTCCCGTTGTTCCGACTCGTTGTTTTTTAATGACTCTCCTCATAGGGTAAATGCACCTAATCACGTTAACCCGGAATTTTCGCCTGAGACGTCTCATAGGGTTTTTACGCGAACGGACCGCGACCCCTCAGCGACATTAGGGAACCGCACACTCGATCGGGTAGATGATCCTATTAGTGACAACTATTATTTTTCCGGTTTATTCCGTGAGCCGCGTAGGGTCGACACGCCGAATGACGACCGCTACTATCCGGCGCTTTTCTTTGATATATTTGATGAAACAAGCACTGACATGTATGCATATGCCCCTGATTATACCGCGCCGATTTTTAGTGACTCACCGAGTAGGGTAGATGAACCAATTGATGACCCCGATGTTGATCGGGTATTTCGCACAATTGTTGACCCCATTTTGAATAGGGTAGATTCCCCAACTGTTGACCCCTCCGATAGGGTAGTGACCACAGTTGTTGCCCCACTCGCTGACTCGACGCCGACCCGGAGACCCACTCTGACTATTAGTATTTGTGGTTTACAAGGCATTGCACTTATTGATACCGCAGCCAAATGCTGCGTCGCTGGTCATAAACTTTATAAATTGTTACAAGATATGAATTACACATTTACCACTAAGGAAGTGAATGTGAAGTTAGCCGATGGCGATGCACGCCCGCGGGATCTTTTGGTAGCCCGAATAGAAGTAGGTATTTCACATAATAGGGCACTTACGACGGATTTCGTTATTTTTCCCGACGCTGACAACAACGATACTCTCTTAGGGATAGATTTTATAAACGCTGCAGGTATGGTGATAGATTTCGCTGCTTCGACCTGGCACTTCTCTGGTTGTCAACAGATTTACCCCTTAGAATATGAAGGTGACCAGGAAATCCCTGTTTCTTCTGTTGAAGCTTCTTCGATCCTGTTGAGAGAGGATGAAGGATCTATGCTCTCCAGGGAAAATCGCCACCGTCTTGCGGACTTGCTGCAGCGATATGAAGATATCTTCAGTCAAGGAGGAGATGCCACTCCTTACGCCGAACATCGGATAGATACAGGCGATCACGCACCCATTGCTGTGCCTCCTTACCGTCTGACGCCTGCAAAGAAGAATATTATGGAAGCAGAGCTGAATAAGATGTTAGAGGACGGGATCGTCGAAGAGTGTGAGGCTGCGTGGGCAGCCCCAGCCCTCTTAGTCCCCAAGAAGGATGGTACTTTCAGGTTCTGCGTTGACTACCGTCGCCTGAATACTGTTACTAAGACAGATACTTACCCTTTACCGGTGATCGATGACCTGCTACATGCCACTAAGAGGGAAGGGTATGTAAGCACAATTGACTTACGTTCCAGCTACTGGCGAGTAAGTGTTGCAGCTGCGGACAGGGACAAGACTGCGTTCGTGACGCCTTTTGGTACCTTCAGATTTTGCCGCATGCCGTTCGGACTGAAGAATGCTCCCGCTACGTTCCAGAGGCTTATAGACCGATTCCGTTCTGGGAGCACCGTTAAGGATATCACACTACTTGCATATTTAGATGACCTGCTAGTGCTGTCGGATGGGTACGATCAGCACCTGCGAGACCTGGAACGCGTTTTCGATCGCTTGCGCGTCTTCGGTTTGCGCGCCAACCGAGATAAGTGTGTCTTCGCTGCTAGGGAAGTCAAATACCTAGGACACCTTATTACGCCTGAGGGAATAAGACCGGATGGCTCAAAGGTTGAAGCGATACTCCAAATGAATGAGCCAACCAATCTCAAACACTTGAGAACTTTTCTTCAAACCTGCTCCTGGTTCAGGAAGTTCGTGCCCGGCTTCTCGGCGATCGCGCAGCCGCTGACTAAACTCACTAAGAAGGATATGCCCTGGACCTGGAATGAAGAACAACGCAATGCGTTCAACGATTTGAAGAAGCGACTCACCACTGCACCGGTGTTGGTCCAAGCGGACCACAGCATGCCGTTTATTGTGCGAACGGACGCCAGTAACTACGCGTTAGGCGCAGTTCTCTTGCAGGGTGAAGGTCCTGAAGAACACCCCATCGAATACTCCAGCCGTTTACTTACCGCTCCGGAGAGAAAGTACAGTACCACGGAAAGAGAGGCACTGGCGGTAGTGTGGGCTGTGGAGAAGTACCGGCCCTACATTGATGGACATCCAGTGATCGTCAGAAGTGATCATCAACCTCTGAAGTGGTTGTTATCCCTAAAATCGCCAAGTGGACGATTAATGCGATGGGCACTCAAGCTTCAAGCTTTTGACATTAAGTATGAATACACGCCCGGCAAGGCGAACGTTGTCGCTGACACATTGAGCCGACCTATCTGTAATGAAGGCTCCCAAGAAAACTGTGGTATCTGCTCAGTCATAATAGATGTCCCTAGAATAAACGCTGAAGAATTAAAGGCAACGCAAGTCCAAGACCCTGAAGTGGGAAAGATAATTAAGGACATTGAAGATAGCGACGTGTTGACGTCGACCCGGTGGATAGAACGAGGTTATCTGATGAACCAAGGAGTTCTCTATCGTCACAGTCCCGATTCTGATTCGGAAGAACCGCAGCTGGTGGTACCCGAGTCCATGATTGAGGCGACATTGAAGGAATTTCACGATGCGCCTACAGCTGGCCACCAGGGCGTCGAGCGAACATTAGACCGCATCCGTCAACGCTACTATTTTACCGGAATGCGAACCCGTGTCACTCAGTATCTCAAGGGATGTGCTGACTGCCAACGCTACAAGTATACTAACCAAAAGCCACCTGGCCTGCTGCAGACTCCAGTCCTAAATCGCAGAGGTGAAGTGCTGGCTATCGATTTCTTCGGTCCACTGCCAGAGGGTGAGAACGGTGAAAAGTGGGTACTGCTCATGGAAGACACCTCCACTCGCTGGGTTGAACTATTTGCTATGAAGGAAGCTACTGCTGAAGCGTGCGCTCCTCTGATGATCGAGAAATATTTCTTGCGTTACGGCTTTCCCCGACGTATCACCTCCGATAACGGAGTACAGTTTGTGTCAGCAGCTATGCAACAATGCATGTACCTTCTCGGAATCAAGCAAAACCTCATACCCTTATACCATCCTGAAGCGAATCCAGCGGAAAGGAAGAATCGAGACATCAAGACTCAACTGGCGATGCTGGTTAAAAATGAACATCGGTCTTGGCCGAAACATCTAGCTCAAGTGCGTTTTGCCTTGAACACTGCCACGTGCAGTACGACTGGACTGACACCATCTTACATGACTTTCGCTCGTGAGATGAGAACCCCCTTTGACGTCCACCACGACCTTAGAACTGTCCTAGAGAATGACAATTTTGTACCCCAAGTGACCCCTTACTTGACAAAATTCATCTCTTCGTTGCGTGAAATACGCGAACGAGTTGAGAAGAAACAGGACACTCGTAAAGACTACGCCGATGACTCCCGGCGAGCTTCGCCTGACTATCATAAAGGAGACCTTGTCTTGCTAACGACTCATGCCTTAAGCAATGCACCTAAGGGTTTGACCCGCAAGTTTATGCCGCAACGGGACGGCCCGTATTCCATACATCGAGTGGTGAGCCCCACCACATTTGAAATTTCCGATACACAGGGACAGGTACTTGGTAGGTTCCACTGCTCGGACCTTACTCCGTTCGTGAGTCAGACGGGAGACGAACAACCCGTCCAACCTCGCCGTCTGCGAGGGCGCCCCCGCAGACCTATAGGGAACGCTCCCGACACTCGTACATCACACGATGAGGACACACACGCTCCATTACAAGCGACCAACTCACGATCGGGACGATCTCATGACTTGGAGGAGGAGGGTGTAGCGCGTATCCGAATCGTCGACTCCCCTCTCCCCGCCAGTGACGGCGACCTTCGAACTGTGATTGGTCAAAGACCGTCGCGCCATGTCCGTCGCCCGGCTCGTTTTACTTAGACCGCTAGCGAAGTTTGATTTTGTTTTGTAACACGCCTTTTCACTCCGAACTCACAAGAAAACTATAAGTAAACTGTATTAGATTAAGTGTGTAATTGTAATCTCAGTGAAAATACTTATAAAAGTTATAAACTTTGTTCTTTTATTCAATAAAAGTATTATTGAACTACAAGTTCAATTTTATACTTGTGAAATTTCAGCATCGTACAATCAATAATTAACGAGATAATCAAAAAATACACATTTTAAGTTATTTACCGTGGTAAACCGACCGAGTTTAGATGGTCACAGAAAAGCGGCCGTTTAGTACATTATGCTAACCTTTTTAAATATATAGGATAGTTTTATAAGGTTTTTTACAATTGCGTACACAAGTGTTAAAAAAACTTATTGACAGGTATTAATAATCGTTTCTATAAAACCTTTCAATAAAAAATACAAAAAATAAAAAGTCATTGAACTTAGGTATATTTATTCTGAGAGCATCTTTTTATACAACATAAATATAAATCAACTTCAAAAACAAAATCAGATAATTATTACTGGACTAAATTATTGCGGTAGTATAGATACTTATCAATTTAGATATTATTATCAATTTTTGAAATTCTCCCGGGAACGGGAATAAACTGAATTCGCGCGGGCAACGCGCATTAATTTTATTACTGATAGCGGGTGCCCAACGGCGCGCCGTTGGGCACCCGCTATCAGTAATAAAATTAAATAGCATCACTATTCCGAAAAATTAAAATATATTTATTTTTTAAAAAACAAGCTTTTATTATTTTCTTATTAATATAAAAAGAACTAAAAATTTAAAAATAATAATTTAAACATGATAAGAAAAATATCATTATAATATAATCAACACTTTTTTAATAAATAAAAGCGTGTTACATAATGATTGCAAAAAGAAACATATTGAAGGTGTAATTGTGCTAAATGTTCTTTAATGTTCCATCGCAATGAAACTTGCTTTTATTTATTGGAAAAGTATTGATTATATATGTAATTATATTTTTATGGCTTGCAAATAAAAAGCTGTTAATTGAAAAAATAAAACAAATAACACTTCAACGTGGGAATAGTAGTTTGTGTCATGAGGGAGCAAAACTATATTTTTACGGCAAGGGCGTTATTTTAAATCACGAACATAGTGAATGATTCTAGGATAGAATCCCGAACGTAGTGAGTTTTCCGGTGTTTAACTATCACTGCAGTCACTGCTACTTGAATACATTTTAAAATATAAAATACACAAACAATTCGATGTCGGAATTCGAAAGCGCGCGCATTGCCACATCAATTTTTCTGACAGTGTGGCACAACCATCGAACCCCATTCAGCCTTGTCAGCATATAAGTTACTCTATGCTTGTCAACCTAATGCGGCGAAAAATTGAACTAATGTTTTGATAAAGTACTTAAGCTACAGTGGCGCCAACCTTAGATGCAAACTTATTTTGTTAATCTCTTTAGTTATGAATGTTGCGGGATATTTTTAATTCAAAATTTAAAACACTTTTATTCGCACTTATTAAGATCCTATCGGAAAAGACTTACTTTGATCCCTGTTATTGAGGACCAAAACGTCACTTTTCGAATAGATGGTATGAAAAAAATATTGTTGTTTTTCATTGCTTTTGTTAAGCTAAGTACTAATTTTCAAAAACGATGTTTTGTCTCTGCCATACCTACCTATATAAATTTCGAAAAAGAATGTTTGATGAAATAGAATTAAATGTTGACTTGTCATCGTCGAGTCGAGAGGTTGCCTTTGCCGATCGATCACAGCCTCATCCTGATCTTTCAGTGGTTCGACGAGTTAACCCCAGGGTTTCATTTCCGTTCCCGTGGGAAAATTCTAATCTATAATATAATATTCCCAGAAAAGTAAGCTTTCAATTGGTGAAAGATTTTTTAAATCTCGCGTGTAAAATTTTACTACATAGCGGGTGTCCAGCGGCTTTTCCCCCCCGGATCCAGTTTATTCCCATTGCCGTGGGAATTTCCTATCATTCCTTCATAGTGGTTTCCTAAGACATATAAGACCATGATATTTTAAACAGTGGGTGCAGTGGATCCAGTTTATTCTCGTTCCCGTGGGAATTTCCTATAATTCCTTCATAGTGGTTTCCTAAGGCATGTAAGACCATGATATTTTAAACAGCGGGTGCCGTGGATTCAGTTTATTCTCATTCCCGTGGGAATTTCCTATAATTCCTTCATAGTGGTTTCCTAAGGCATGTAAGACCATGATATTTTAAACAGCGGGTGCCGTGGATTCAGTTTATTCTCATTCCCGTGGGAATTTCCTATAATTCCTTCATAGTGGTTTCCTAAGACACATAAGACCATAATATTTTAAATAGTGGGAGCTGTGGATCCAGTTTATTCCCGTTCCCGTGGGAATTTCCTATAATTCCTTTATAGTGGTTTCCTAAGACATTTAAGACCATGATATTTTAAACAGCGGGTGCCGTGGATCCAGTTTATTCCTGTTCCCGTGGCAAGTTCTGTAATTCCCTTTATAGTGGTTGCCTACGACATAAGACACCTATACATACGATATTTCAAACAACGGGTTGCGCGCGCGGATCCTGTTTTTCCCGTTCCCGTGAGAATTTTAAAAAATCCCTTCATAGCGGTTGCCTACTACATTAAGACACCTACATACCATATTTCATGTTTCGAGATGAATAGTACGTATTTGTCTTTTGTAACCAGTTTTTATATTTTCCCGTGGAAATGAGATATTTTTCAGAACTAAAAAGTAATCTAGACGTTGACCCGGGTACTCAGTTATCTCCACTCCATACCAAATTTCATCAAAATCCGTTCAGAATTTCTGTGTCATGCATGTGTAAACAGACCCGGTCCGGCGATGGGCTCACCACCTATCACGTTTAGGGGTCTAATATATCTCGTGAAATGTGGGTATATCCAGTAATGGAATACCTCTGCCTACCCCCTCGGGGATAAAAAAAGGCGTGAGATTAGATTATTATATTATTTTCATGATGCGAGTGTATAAGTATAATATACAATTATAAACAATAATAATAATATTGTTTATATAATACATTATAGCCTACCTTGTTTACCAATTAATGTCCTTCTTGGTGGAACAAGTAACCCACAGAAAAAGAAGAAAAGTTAAGAAACTACTCTTCGTACCTATTAACAGTTATTATTAATGCTACACATTAATAATAACTGTTAATAGGTACGAAGATTTAGCTCGATTTAAGTATAGCAGACTGCTAGGATAATGGCATAATATATAAAATGTTTATGTGAAACTCCAAAAAAAATTAAATTAAATCAATAGGTACTCAAAAGATAATGTACGCGTCTGTACCGAACTTGAAAGACTATTATACTACGTGTTTTAGAATGTTAGCATAATGTACTAAACGGCCGCTTTTCTGTGACCATCTAAACTCGGTCGGTTTACCACGGTAAATAACTTAAAATGTGTATTTTTTGATTATCTCGTTAATTATTGATTGTACGATGCTGAAATTTCACAAGTATAAAATTGAACTATATAACTAATTATTTACGTATTATTCGGTTAAAAAATCCCACAAGAAAGTCCATTAATAGGGGGTTAAATAACGCTCTGCGCGTCGAGGCCCAAACTGAGCTAAATTTCATTATAATTTATTAATTACTTATAGGATACTAATGAAACTTCACAAACACCTGAAGGCAGTTGCAAGCTACAAAATAACGTTTCAAACAAGTCTCTAGACCTCTTATTCGAAGTGCTAGGACGTATTAGAGGGTTTTTCTATTTGCTTACATAACTCCTAAACGGTAAATTATTTTTAATTTTTTATTTCACAACTAATTAGGAATAAGACATAAAAAATTATGATAGTGCGCTTAACCATTTCCGAAATTCAGCGAAAAACGCAAACATCAAAAATGCGGCATTTTGAAATTTTTGAATATCTTCGGAACCATTAACGATACAAATTCAAATTAAGTCGCAACATTTACTCCGTCCTGAAAACTAATTATGTAGATAAAAATTATTTCAATATTCCCACTAGAAAAAAAAATTGCCGCTGGGGTAACGTTACTCCAGCGGAAACTGTTTTTCTTGAATTACTCAAAAACTATAAGCAATACAAATTTTTAAATCTGCACAACATTTACAGAAGCCGGATAACTAATTATCTGTATCCCTCAAATGCCGATATTCGACAAATTTCCGCTGGAGTAACGCACTCGACTCAAATAGTCAATTATATTGGATCAAATATATGATCATTTAAATGATCAGAGATATACAGTGGTGGTCAGATAATTAGAAACACTGCCAACGGTCCTTGACATTATGTAAGATACTTCTCCGCAATCGTTTTTATTTTGAAAATAAACAATAAATAGGACAACAATATGTTCAACGATTTATCATTGATTAGAAAAACAATATAAATTCCATTGCACAAGGGCAGTTTCAATATTACATTACGGACAAACATTTAAACCAATTTTAAGTTATAAACAATAATGGTCAACTAATTAGAAACAACAACAAAAAAGTATAAAATTTTTTTTTTAAAGTATTAGTAATTAGTATTGTTATTTAAGAAATAGCTACTATCCCAAACCTATCAATAGTTATAATTAATATTAAGTGGAGTATCCCTTAATGCCAATAACAGCACTGCAACGACGTGGCATTTTGATTCAATCAATTTCGTAAAATTTTCTAGGGGGATTTAATTCCATGCTTCAAAAAATGCTTCATTTAGTTCGTTTTGACTGGTGTTACGTTTGTTTGAGACTTTCTTTTTAACAATAAACCAGAGATTTTCTATCGGGATTAAATCCGGACGATTTGCTGGCTAGTCTAAACTGGATATACGCTGTTTGCTAAGGAAACATTTGACGCTATTGGGCGTGTGTTTAAGGTCATTGTCATGCTGAAAGATCCAGGTTACAGGCAAATGATCGTCCGAGTATGGAATCATTGTGTGCTCTAAGATATTTTAGTATTGCCATTGATCCATTGTAGCTTCAATCTTCCGAACGGGTCCAACTCCATATCCGGAAAAACACCCCCAAACTTTAATCTTACTGCCACCGTCCTTGACTATACTCCTTGTGTATTTATAATTAAAAGCATTGTTTACAGGACGTCTAACATAGCGCTTTGCGTCGGAATTTACCATATTTATTTTTGTTTCATCTAAAAATAACACTTTTTTCCATTCTTGTACCGTTCAATTAACATATTTTTTTAGCGAATAATAATCGCTTCTCTCGGTGCTGCTTGGTAAGAAGCGGTACCTTTCGAAAGATTCTATCAAACAATTTAGCTTCTACTAATCTTCGGCGTATCAATCTTGGCGAGATGTTTCTCGGGTCATCAGGCGAAAAAACTTCATTTATAATCTGGTTGGAGCCTTTAATTGGGTCTTTTTTAGAAACACTAACAACAACTTATCTTCTCTGGGAAATGTTTTTCTTTGCCGCGCCTTTCTAAGAACATTTTTTCAACAGTTCCATGTGTTTTGTAATGATCAATTGCATTAAAAACTTTCTTTACAGAACAATTTAAGTGCTCAGCTATTCTTCTGTACGCCCACATATGATCTATACGTAAATAAACAATGATTTGCCTAGTTGACGCGACACATCTTTTTTTTTTGGCCCATTTTGAACAAAATAAAATTCAGATTAAATTTTGAATTGCCGCTACAATAATAGAAAAAGCCAAGAAAAAAATGTTATTCTCCAATTTCTAAAAAAAGAATGAGTTATGGATACTTTTTTTAAATGTTTCTAATTATGCGTCCAAGCGGCAAGTTACAGAAAATAAACTCCTACATGTGTAAGACTCATTTTGTAATTAAAAATAACATATGTTTTATATTTTATGCATTTAATGAGTTTTTTATTTGAGTGGTTATATTATTGCATAATTATTAATTATTGAATGTGTATATTTTTTACGAACATTTGTACGTTGAAGTTATACTTTCCTTATTCATAAGAAGTGTTTCTAATTATCTGACCACCACTGTATATATGATAATGTAATATCCCCCTAAGTAATAGGGTTGATGAGGAACTGGCTATGAGGAAGAGGATGCGGATGAGGAATTGTCAAGTATGAGATTTGAGGATGCGGAAGCGGAAGAGGAAGTAGCTATGAGGAAGAGGAAGCGGAAGCGGAAGAGGAAGCGGAGCTTCTGAGTTCTTTTGTTTTATTTTCCACTTCAGCTTTCAAAAGTGCATCACATTTTTGATACCCCGCATATTCCGTTTTATGACACTACCTACTGGAGATGGCTTCGTAACCCTGAAGTTCCAAGCCCATTCCTTGAGTAAGTTTTGTAGCACAACTTACAACGAACAGTTTCATTGTCTACTTCATTGAAATACGTCCATATAGCACTACATTTCGGTCGCATTTTGTATATTTCTTATGCAAATTAAAAACTCTTATCTAGTAGCCAATTAGTATACTTTATATAAAACTGTGATAAAAATGCGATGCGTGGCAGGCGCGTAAACAAAACTTGACTTTCGACTGTCAAGGATAACAAAAAGGATAGTATAAGGAGCGGGTGGTGGGAGGCGGCGCTTGCTGTGATTGGCTATTCTCGTCTCGACTCTAAACCTAAGTGACACTAGAAATCCTCATAACTCCTCTTAATTTATGAGGAAGCGGAAGCGGATGAGGAATTTCCGTATTTTAAATATGAGGATGCGGTAGCGGTAGCGGAACTTCCGCAACATGAGGAAGCGGAAGAGGAATCCTCATCAACCCTACTAAGTAAGTACGGCAGTCTATGCACAAAGCTCAGCCCTAGGCTGCAGCAGCGCCAGCGCAGACGACACTTTTGTCCCCGTTTTTTTTTGTCCGCCAAAATAGAACGCTAACAACTGTATCGAGTAACGCACACGAGAGATTAAAAGTATGGCGTACAAAAAGTCCCCCGAATAATCGCGGACACCGAGGGGCGGTACAGGGCAAAAAGAGATAAGACATATTTTTTTTACGATTCGGGGGACTTTGTCCTCCGGGGAAAAAGTCCGTCGTCTGCGCAGGCTATAATGGTTAATCAGGCCCTGACCTTCACGTTATAGGGTCCAAAGATTATATTAGTGAAATGTGGGTATTTTCCTAAATGGAATACCTCTGCCTACCCCCTCGGGGATAAAAGGCGTGAGATTATTTATTTTTGTCTACCTTCAACTGTCACTTATATCTCGAAAATGACATCAACCGCGTATAAACCGGTAACAAGACAAAAATTTAAACTCGTGCGCGATATAGGTACCTACTGTGTACCCCTACAAGTGTGACTAGGGCTAGCGCAACCATACATTGGTGTCAGAGTGTTACCTGTCCTTGCCACGTAATATTAAATTGGTAATGACTTGGGTAAATGTGTTAGACACACCTCGTTTGGTAAAGAACTTTATTTTGTATGTATCTACTAATCTTAAATAATAAAGATAAAGGTGATTTACAATAATATGACCATATTGACTATGATATATCTGCAAAATTGATTCTAAGGGCCTATTTAAATTAAATTGCTTAATGAATTGTCTACAAATAGTAGATATTATTATATATTAACATTTTTATTACTTAAAATTTAAAAATGTGATAATAAAGTTAATATTTCTTTCCAAGTACCATCTAAAATGTTAATATTTTAGGCATGCAAAGTTCTTTCTATGAATGCTCTCATGTCTTTCAGTTCCGCCTCTGAAGAGCTGTGTGTTAAACCCTGGTAAGTTGTAAATTCAATGTTTTTCATAAAAGTTTTGAGGAACGAAGCAGTCATTTGTCCCCATTTAAAGGGTACAACAGGATCGCAGTCACCATGCGCTTGGAATATCTGAAAAATAAAATTATAAATTCATTCAGGTGTATAGGTACATGTTATCGGTATATGTATATGTCTATATTCCGATATTCTATACCTAAAGAATACCTATTTATTATATTCTATAGAATGCCGAATGTACAGTCAACAATACATTTTATATTATGCGGATAGAGACACATAGGGTGCAGGGCCATCTGTTTTTTATGTAAGTATGTCAACTGTCATGTCACAACAGTACATCATTATTGTATTGATTACATTATTTAAATAATTTATTTAATATGTACATAATACATACACATAATTATAGGCAATGATGTTTATTTAACATCATTGATTATAGGTATAACCAAAGTTAAAATCTTTTATTTTATCAAGATTAATATGAATAAAGTTGATTTTATATACAAACACTAGCTTTTACCCGCGGCTTCGCTCGCGCACGTTTATTTCACCCCCTTAAGGTTTGAATTTTGCAAAATCCTTTCTTAGTGTATGCCTACACTGTATAAGCTATCTATGTCTTAAATTTCAAGTCTCTAGACCCAGCGGTTTAGGCTGTGCTTTGATATATCACCAATCAGTCAGTTAGTTTATCCAAAGACGTTTAAAGAAAAATTTAAGAGAATGATTTTCTTCCAACCTCTTTGAGTTTATCATTTTATATAATACTAGCGACCCGCCCCGGCTTTGCACGGTTGCAATCCTAATACTAAAACCTTCCTCTTGAATCACTCTATCTATTAAAAAAAACCGCATCAAAATCCGTTGCATAGTTTTAAAGATTTAAGCATACAAAGGGACATAGGGATATAGGGATATAGGGACAGAGAAAGCAACTTTGTTTTATACTATGTAGTGATATAGATAAAATTGACTAGAATTGTATACTTCACCTGTTTTCCTCATTCTTTACAGTTCCTAGATATGGCATAGATTACCTAAGCTCATTAGGTATGTTATTGTTACATTATACAGACTGATATTATATTTCATACAATACTTAGGAAAACATGTTATGACCCTTATAGTATAGAAAAACTAGTAATTCTAGGCAATGGCTGAATTGTACTTCACTAGTAACATAATATACAATAAAGAACTTTGGACAGTATTGTCTTTGTTATGTATGATGGTTAAAAACACTGCTAAAAGGTCACTTTCAAACTAAAGTCAATTTTATATTCTAACAAATCATGTAACTAACTTCATTTGAATACCTATTTACAAAAAAATGGTCGATTTTTTCCTTGAAATGATCGACTTTTTCATGAAATGTTCAATTCTATGCTCTGGGTACATGGCAACATTTTAGTATTAGTAAATAAAAACCTAATGGTTGAAATATTTTGCAAGTAGTTACCTATCTTCAGGATTGACTAATATCGTTGTTACAAGATTCAAACTAGAATGAAGCACACAAAAGGAACTAAGGTGATATTATCCTCTATGGTACTTGACATTGGCGGAATCATTGTTCTCTAAACGTTCTCTGAAAATGGAAAAGCCATAACCAAAAAGTTGAAGTTGAAGCACACAAATGTGATAAGCATTATGTAGCTTGATTAAAAGGTCAGCTATAATCCATGATGAGCTCTCTCCATCTGCACATATTATTTCTAATGCTCTTTACCACTAAAAACTGATTTTGTTGAGACTTTTTGCTTCCTTAATAAGGAAATATTATGTTGTGGGAGAATGCAACTAAAAATAAGTACCGGTAGGTCCAATGGTGCTTTTACAGCATCAGGAAAGTGAGCATGTCTTGGCAGCCAGCAAGAAAGAGCTATAACTCCTGCTAATGGTTCTTGGTATGTCAGTGCTGAATGGAGAGCCAATGCACCACCTTGAGAGAATCCTCCTAGTAAGATTCTCTTGGCAGGAATGCCAGCCTGAAAATAACAAGTTGTTTTTATTTTATATTCATAACTTTTCATAAGCAACTGAGTCCACTATTTACATACATACATACATATAATCACGCCTCTTTCCCGTAGGGGTAGGCAGAGACCACTTCTTTCCACTTGCTACGATCCTTACATACTTCTTTCGCTTTGTCAACTTTCATTGTTCTTTTCATACATGCTCTTCGGTTTAGGGTACTCTTGACCTGGCCTTTTTTCAAGACGTCCCCAATTTGATCTTGAAACCACTCCACTAGTAAGTCCACTATTTACACTAATATTATAAAGAGGAAGGAGTTTTTGTGTATGTTTGTAACTCAAATAAAATATATAATGAACTCAAAAACAATCAGACTGTTTTTAAAAATTCTTTCTCAAATGGAAAGCTTACTTTTCTGGGAGTAACATTGGCTATAATTTTGTTATGGGAACGGGATCTACGCGGGTGAAATCGCGCGGAACAGCTACTCTGAAATAATAGACTATTTGTCCTAGACCGCCCGTGGGCCACTATTTAATTGTATGTCACTACTAGCAAACCCAATATTTTAATATCATGCTCTGTTTTAGGTAAGTACCTATATTATTAATCACCATATTTTGTGCAATGATAGTAAAATTGTCTTGTATTTGTTACTTACTTTGATCTCATCTGCAATCAGCCCATGGACAAGATTAGTGGCTCTCATGATACCATCTTCGTCTTCTGGCGCCGTAGCATCCAAAGTCCTTAGGTCAAACCAGGATGGCATACGAAAACCCGCGTTGAGTGTCACTGGGATCGTCGCCGCCGTGGGACATATCACTTTGACATGCGAGCCTCTGATAGCCGCGATCGTGCTCGCCCAGCCATGACTGTGCAAATATTACTGTATCCTAGTTATTCAAAACCAAAGTATTAATGTTATAAACAAGAAAATATACTAACCCGGTGTCGCCAAGGCCGTGTAAAAAAATAAGCTGAAATATCCAAGAAATCGTAATTATACAAAACATAGTATATCAGATTATCAAATTATATTATAATTTAATAACTTACAGACGCTGTTTGTTTTGCCGTAGCGGCAATAATTACAGGATTTGGTTCCATTATCAGATTACGTGCAAAATCAATACTTAGTTAGAGGGCTGCAGTCAACACAAGCACTGCTATTTAATCTCCTAGCTATAGCTGTAATTCTGACGACCTTTCGCGAAAGTCGCACTGAAAAGGACGAAGAGCAACAAAAGATGATTTGTACACAGAGCCCAGTCGAAAAGCAGTCAGCAGCAATCACCTGCATCACCTACATTCACAAACCTTTACCCAATGCCCAATGACTGACACAGACCACAGTGACACAGACCAATAACCAAATACCCTAGTAGGTATTATAATCTCTTTGCCAAATACCAGAATGACCACAGAATACCTAACAGACACCCACCCAGTGTTGCCAACTTAGCTACTTTCTAGCTAGATCTAGCTATTTTTGGGTGTCAGCAACTACAAGTTACAAAATTTTGTAGCTAAATTTTTTAGGTACTTTTTCTAGCTACTTTTACCCTTTTACAAGATACGAGTACTTTCAAGGGTATTAGCCCTTAAATTGTACCTAAACGTGGCTTATCTATTTTATTACTAATACCTGGAAAAATGAAGGGGATAAACAGATTTCTTCGTTTAAAACTTATTCTGCGTTCTGCCTTGTCTTATTTTATAAATTTAAAATTATTGCTCGCTGTTTTAATAACCTGAAAATTGATTTGTCTATGAAAAAATACACGTAATCTACTTACTTTACCCATTGTAAAGTTTGAGCTACTTCTAGCTACTTTTTTGTGTCAACAAATCGGGCAATCTGGCTACTTTTCGCAAGATGTCTAGCTACAGGGTAATGAGCCATTTACACGAGGGCAATCCACTAAGACAATCCACTAAGACTGCATGTTGAATTATGGATTACAAAATAATGATTCACTTAAGGGGGTGTTGGGGTCAAAAGGTAACTGAATCATTATTGTTTACTTACACATGTTTGCTACACTGTTTTAAAGTATTTTTCTATCCAAATTTTATTTGTAGAGTTATAATTGTATAGGTATTGATTGTTATTGCGTTTGTTATTTAGTTTTAGTTTTTTGGGTGAATGTTTACTGATGATGTTTTGAGTAGGAGAACTTGTAGGTTATTTGAATACGGAGTCTAATGAAGTATCGAGTGGCAGAATATAAAGTTAAAGTTAATTAATAAGGAGGTTAATGAAGTATCGAGTGGGAGAATATAAAGTTAATTTAATATGGAGGTTAATGTAGTATCGAGTGGGAGATTTTGAAGGTTAGTTGTTAGTTAATTAAGGAGTTTAATGTAATATCGAGTAGGAGATTTTGAAGGTTAGTTGTTAGTTAATTATGGAGTTTAATGTAATATCGAGTAGGAGATTTTGAAGGTTAGTTGTTATATAGTTTGTCGATTGAGGGGGTGTGTTGAATTATGTAGTAATGGCAATCGACAAAGATTTTATGTTGAAGTGTTCTACATTTGAATCTATTCAAATGTATGACAGCTTCTTCTAGAGGATTCACTCTGCTGACAGCCCTTGAATATTCAACATGTCTTAGCTTGATATAATTGATGGTCAAACGAACTTACCTTAAGTGAAGTTCAACCCATAATTATATGAGGCCTTCGTGTCCGAACCGAGTCCTAAATTTACTTATAGATATATGTGTCTCTAGTGATTGTCATTCACACGGATTTCAAAGCTTAGTATTATTTTAAAAAATAAAAGCATTTTTCAGTCTGGCAACACATATGTCACCCGTTTCCGTCAAAGTCCGCCATATGTCATTTAAGTTCAAAGTTTAATATTTTATGGGTAGATCCAGACTTTGGATCCAGGGTTGGGAGGGCTGGACTCGGTTCGGACACGAAGGCCTCATATAATTATGGGTCGAACTTCACTTAAGGTAAGTTCGTTTGACCATCAATTATATTTCTGCCTTCGTGTCCGAACCGAGTCCTAAATTTACTTATAGATAGATGTTCAAAGCTGTTTTATTTATAAAACAATAAAAAGTATAATATTACTAAATTATACTTCCCTGTCTAAGTAAATATATTTTTTATTTCCATATAGTAGGAAGGTACTTGCTAGGTTTTGGATAGATAACAGGTATATTAAAGAATAATAAATAATCAGTAACTCTTACACTGTATGTACTACAATAATAATAAAATAAACACATTAAAAGTACCCTGCGCAGTCGGGTAAATAGGTGTAAGATAAAAGGTGTAAACAACCTAGAGATATCTCTACAACCAAATGAAACCTTACGAATTAAGCAAATCATCTTTCTTTTAGCTATTGGGTCTATTATAGAGCCTTTTTCTTATAGGCCTACATTTTGGGTAGCAAGTATTGCAGCCTACGTAAATACGTATAAATCCCTCAATCAGCTAGTATTGTTTTGAGCTATCTAACTACTCTAAGTTTGTGTTGAATATTTTCTGAATAAAGTTTTATGAAGCTTTGGAACAAAGAAGTATTACTGGAACGTAAATTTTTTGTCAATTTTAAATAACTAATCGAGCAAGGTGCAGGCTGGACAGTGGACATATTTTAGGATTGAACTTGAAATAGACAAAACTTTTTTATGGAGCAGTTTTTATTCTTTCTGGATTTTATTAAAGTTGTGCAAACATTACTTTAAAAACTATTTCAAACTTCAAATCAGAGATTTGATGAAAATTGTGCTCTTTTCTATCGTGCACACTATAGTGCTAAATATATTTTGTGTGTTAATATCAATATTATTTATGTTATCATATATAGAAGACAGAGTAGGAGTGAACCCAATGTCCAGTAGCTAACACTGTAGGTAAAGAAGTGTATATTTATTATGGTTATAATAATATACTTACTTATTCTTTATGAACATTCTCTTCAGATGGTCCGAACACAAAAAAATTATCCCTATGTCAAGTGGGGAACACGTCAATCAAACACGGTGTCCGAGCAATGACTAATTTTTAATATAAAGTTTTACAACTACCATCATGACATCTTTCTTCTTATAAAAAATGTAAAAACAAAATAAGATAACAAATATATTTTTGCGCAAATTGTTATAAAATTATTATTAAATAATGATTTTTACTATAAAGTTTTACAACTACATCATGACATCTTTCTTCTTATAAAAATGTAATAACAAAATAAGATAACACATCACATGCAGATTTGTTTTATATCAAATTGATTGAGTAACATTAAATATCAGTTCAATTGATTAATTATTATTTGTTTTTCTATAATTGCATTATCTCTTATAAAAATGTAAAAACAAAATAAGATAACACATATATTTTTGTGCAAGTTATTATTACATCACATGCAGATTTGTTTTATATCAAATTGATTGAGTAATAATAAATATCAGTTCAATTGATTAATTATAATTACTTATTAATTGTATATCTATAATTGCATTAAGTATCTATCTCTTTACTAACAATTTATCGCTATAATTATACATTTTTGTTTAAATATTTTCTTAAATGCCTATTTTAACATGCTAATAGACACAAGTAATATAATTGCCATTAAACTAGCATGCATACATTCTTGAATTGGAGCGGGCCTATGTAAAGCCCCATCTAGCCGGTGGTATCACTGTCCTGCCGGAACGAGTAACATAATGATTAATAATATTTGGCTGACATTCTGTGGATACTGATGGCGCTATAGCATTGCCTAATACACGTATATCATCATAGTCAAAGTTGTCGTGAGGCGTGTCCTGGCGTGCTTGTGAATCTACAATTATGTGCTTGCGGTTCCTGACCACTTTGCTGCCAGTAACTAATTCTACCTCGTAAGATCGGTTTTGTAAAATACGTGTCACTGTTCCAGATATCCAGCGTTTTTTATAATTAATATGTAATACCTTTACTTTTTGGCCTAAATATAATTTTTTAAAATCTTTTGCATTGCGGTCATAATAAAATTTTTGTTGTTGTTGTCTCTCTGTTAATTTTTTGTAAATATTTCTTTGTATTTTAGGTTTTAACAATTTGTTAGACGTGGGTAAAATACTGCGTAATTTTCTACTTTGTAATAACTCAGCTGCTGACGGTAAATCATTATCTAAGGGTGTGTTCAAAAATTCTAATAAGGCAAGGCGGTAATCTGATCTATCTTCACTAGTTTTTATCATGATATTCTTTACTGTCTGTACTGTGCGTTCAATTTGTCCATTGGACTGAGGATAATGCGGTGATGATGTTATATGACTAAATTTCCATTCTTGGGCAAATTGTGAAAACAAACATGAGGAAAATTGTGGTCCACAATCTGTCATTATTACATTTGGTATGCCTTGTCGACTGAAGATATTCTTTAGACAATTAATGACATACGCTGAACTCGTTGATTGTAGTTCCACCACTTCAAAAAATTTACTGTAATAATCTACTAATAACAAATAGTTTGCATCTTTTATTTGAAATAAATCGATTCCTATTTTTGACCATGGTCTGTCAGGCAACTCATGTGATTGTAATGTCTCTTTTTGGTTATTTTTTCTATATGATAAGCAAATACCACAATTCATAATCATATTCTGTATATCATTATTTATGCCCGGCCAAAATATGGTCTCTCGCGCTCTTAATTTACATTTTTCTATTCCCATATGTCCAATGTGTATCGTTTTCAACATTTCCTTTCGTAATTCCTTGGGTACAACCACCCTATTTCCTTTCCAAATTAATCCGTAAGCCACAGTAAAGTCTTCTTTGTAATTATAATATGGTTTTATGACATCATCTACTGTACTTTTATCTCCTGGCCAACCCCTCATTACGTACTTTCTCAATTTAACTAACTCCTCATCGTTTGCTGTATGCCTCTGGAGCTGTACAAACTGTAAGTCGGTAATGTCGCGCGAGGCGAGCGCCGCCGCGTCACGTGTGATCGCGCACACCTCCTCGTGCAGCGCGTCAGTGGCTGTGTGTGCACCGCGCTTACTGCTGGAGCCGGCTCGTACGCTCGAGATAACGTATCCGCTATATACAACTGTTTACCCGGCTTGTAGACCAGTTTAAATGAATACCGTTGCAATCTTAGTAGCATTCTTTGTAAACGCGCTGGTGCGTCAACAATAGGCTTTTTGATAATACTTATCAGCGGCTTATGGTCAGTCTCTATAGTTATGTCAGACCTCCCATAAATATAAGCATAAAATCTCTCACAAGCAAAAAGACATGCATACAACTCTTTTTCTATTTGCGCATATCTCTGCTCCGCTTTTGTTAACGATTTGGAAGCATAGCACACAGGTAACTTATTCTGCATGAGACAAGCACCCAATCCACTTTTACTTGCGTCCACTGATATAGTTATGGGCACATTTAAATCATAGTATTGCAAAACTGGTTTACTCATTAAACATTTTTTTAACTCTGCAAAACATCTATCATGTCTTTCATTCCAATGCCATTCAATATCCTTTTTTAACAGCTCTCTCAAAGGCAATGTTTTGTCAGATAAATTAGGAATAATGTTACCTACGTAAGTAATTAAACCCAAAAATCTTTCAACCTCTTTTCTATTTCTTGGAGTTGGCATATTCGTCACTGCGGACAGATGAGCATCATCTGGACATAAGTCATTTCTAGTAATTCTATGCCCTAAGTATTTAATTTCTTCTAAACCAAACTTACACTTTTTCTTATTTAATTTTAAGTTTATCTTCCTACACCTTTCTAATACTTTCCTCAATCTTTCATCATGTTCCTGCTTAGTAGCACCATATATTAATAAATCATCAATGTACATGCATACACCCTCTATATCATAAAAATTTTCAAACATTTTTTTATGAAAAACCTCTGACGCCAAACTTATACCAAATGGCATCCTTAAGAACTTATATCTTCCGAATGGTGTGTTAAATGTGCAATAAGAACTGGTTTCATCAAGACAAACATTCCAAAATCCTGATGAAACGTCAAGTGTGCTAAAATATCTCGCCCCTGAAAGTTTTGATACAATTTCATCTAGTGTTGGAAACCTAAAATATTCCCTTTTGATGGCATTGTTTAATTCTTTAGGGTCTAAACATATACGCAGGTCCCCGTTGGCCTTTCTTACCACTGGTCTGCTGCTGACCCAATCCGAAGGTCCTTCAACCTTAGCTATGATCTGCTGAGCCTCCATTTCATTCAATTTTTTCTTAACATCATCTCGAATAGCAAACGGTAATTTTCGTGGTGCATGAACAACTGGAACGGCATTTTCATTTAATTGTATTGTGTATTTTCCCGGCAAACATCCTACGCCACAAAATAAATCATCAAATGTGCTCACAAACGATGGAATTTCATTATTGTTTTCTTGCACGGCCAGCACAAGCCTCACCAAGTCCAACTCTCGACAAGCGTCACGGCTCAACACTGGAGATGACTGTACATCGGCAATTACAAATTCTAATAGATACATTTTCTTTTTGTAAAATGTTTTTAAGTGAATTTTGCCCATGACCCGTATTGCATTCCCTGAGTAATCTTTAAACTTGGTAGTAGTTTCCAATAAATCATTTTCTGAAATACCTATTTGTGACAAAAACCTGAGTGGCAAAACATTAGCATCAGCGCCTGTATCCAATTTAAAACATATTGCCGTATTATTAATAAGTAATTCTACACCCCATGCACTGCTACAGTTTACTGAATAAATTACCTGTTCCTCTGATTCCTCGACGTAGTATACACTACAAACTCGCGCGAAGTGATTCATTTTGGAACAACGCAAACACATTTTTCCATACGCGGGACACTCGTATTTTCTATGAACAGTTCCACAATGACCGCACTGACCGACACCTGTAGACGAGCGTGCGGCCGCACGCGGAACCTGAGGCGTCGCCGTCGCAGCGGCCCGCGGCCGCGCGACCTGCCAGCTGGCGACAGCGCGCCCACCGCGCCCGTGGCCGCTGCCGCGCCACCCGCCGAACCGACCACGCGAGCCGCCCGCACCGCCGCCGACGCTCGTTCCAGCGCGCCTCGGCACCGGCGCCGCACCGCGACGTTGTATCATCCAAACGTCACCGTCATCACCCTGCTGCTCCTGGTCATCATCACGGATCTCATGCATTGACACCGATCCATTCTCACGTTTTATATTATCTGATTGTAACTTCGACACCACAGCTGTGCGACATATTTCTAGTGCCTTTTTTAACGTTAAATCTTCTTCACGCAATAACCGCTGTCGTATTCCTGTACTAGAAATACCACACACTAATCTGTCCTTGATAAGTTCTTCATTTAATGTCTTGAATTCACAGGTGTGATAATCGCCTTAACTCAAATACATATTGATCTATAGTTTCGTTTCCTTTTTGATCTCTAGTGAAGAACTTGTGCCGCTCCACAGTAATATTTTTCTTTGTGTTGAAGTACTGATCAAATTTTTTTAATACACCCTCCGCTGTAGTAATTTTTTCCGTTGACTGGTTAAATATTTCTCGACATTGCTCACCAATCACATGTAATAGTATATTCATTTGTATGTCCCCTGACTTTTTATCAATTTCACATGCTTTTGTATAGATTTCGTAACTATTTTTCCACTTAATCCAACTTTCACTCATACTTCCAGACGCTAAGTCCATGGAATGTCCATCGAACCGAAACGGCGAAGGAGGCGCCAAAACACTTTCCATTGTTTTTTCTTGAACGTTTTTTCCGAATATACACACCGAATATACGAAATACACAATAAATAACTTGTCTTTCACATAATTTCCGACTGCGCCATGTCAAGTGGGGAACACGTCAATCAAACACGGTGTCCGAGCAATGACTAATTTTTATTATAAAGTTTTACAACTACCATCATGACATTTAGACAGATTAGGTCATAATTGTCATCAATTGTAAAATTTTCACATTCATCGTAATAGTGACTTAACTTGTTAATTTATAAAACGAAGGGCCGATCTGCCTGAGTTTGGTGTGGCACAAATTGTTAACTGAATTTAGAAATGGCGAAAAATTTCATACTGATATCCTAGACAGAAGTTTCAACATACAGGTATACCCAAAGAGAATATAACCACTAACGTTGTAGGTATACCTAGGCACAGATATTACAATACTGTAGGTACAAATAATATATGTTTTTTAATATATTTTTGAGAAAAAAATATTACCAGTATATACATTACAGGATCAAATTGCTTTCATAAATGTCAATACTCTGAAACACAGAACACTTTTACAATACCTGGATGTACATACATGCCTGCCTGGCATCTCCCTGCCACCAGAGTAAGCTGCTTGTATAGGTAGAGAGTGTAGGTTCCTGAAAGGGTAAACTAATAGTTTAGTGGGGCCTAAACATTGGAAATCGAGGAAATTTTGGTACATCAAAATTCTTCTTGGACTATCAACTTAGATCAAAACAATTTTATCTAACACTATCAATACCCAATATTTTTCCTATTCTTAGAATGAGTGTTTCAACCGTGCGAATACTACTGCAAATCCATTAATAAACCAATAAAAATACCTGTAACAGGTTTAATCTAGGTTCTTGCAAATAAATAAATTGTTGATTGTTCCAAAGTATTTATACTCAGCTAAAATCCTTTTTTTTGCATTAACATAAAGCTTTCTAGATTCCTTGTAATTTTCTTTAGAGGTAATATATGATGCAAGCATATTTGAAAATATACTCATTTTTAAATTCTAACTATTGCATGTAAATAGTAGTTTTTATTTGTAAATATATGTATATATTCATATCTTTTAATTTTATTCGCACCTGAGAAATGTGGAACAAGATTTCTTCTCTAGAGATATTCCTACTATAAGTACCGTAAGTACGTCATAAGCAGGAATGTATACAAATATACCTACTGCATCCATGGTCGTACGTAAGCGTAAGTGAGCAAATTGAGTAATACCCATATTATTTGTCTATTTCAGCAGTTGTCTTATTTATTCGAAAAAGTATTTCAGAATGATGATAGTCTTTGCTCTTCTGAAAAAGAACTCAAAAAACGCTATCGCCATTACTTCCAGGTAATTATGTTAGTTTCTTTTATATTCTACTCTCCTTTAACATTTTGTTAATTACGAGACTGTATTGATCTTATTCGATTATATTCTCACCTTACCGTTTTCATTATCACCATTATTTAAATAATGCAAGATATTTCGATCGCCCAATATTTCTGATGTCCCAACAGTCAGTCGTACTAAATGGCTGGGTATGCTGTTGTAAGGGTAGCAAAAATTTGAACAATCACTCTTGTCTTACAATGTCGTAATAGTTGTTTGAACAAAATTAATTTATATTTTAATATACCTAATAATTTTCTTGAGTCAAACATTCTTATAGAAAATCCATCAGAATTTTAAGAATCCTAAAAATTTTCAAATCTTGCTTGTGTTATTAACTTGATTACCAGATATGGTACTGTGTTCAGGCCCAATGGGTGAACATTAATTTATATAATACAAACCATCCCAAAAAACAGATCTAAGATTTTATTGTATTTCATCTTCATGAATAAGTAGTTACCTATTAAGAAATATGTAACCTTTAAATAAATGCTGGACATCACTGGATTCATTAAACTAATGATAGATCTTACATCTTCCAACTTGAAATGGTTTTGCATGTATTTATTTATTTTTTCAATTTTTTGAGGTTAATTATGACTTTGAAAAAGTTATTTGGTTTTGCTATGTACTAGAAATACCTTAGAAATAAATTGATTAGAATGTGAGCCACAACGTGAGATTCCTTCACATTCTAAGAGTCTCAAGATCTCTGTAGGTATGGTATGCATCTGGTTATTGTATGAATTACCTGATTGATTATATACCTATATTTAGTCATTGTTTCGGAGGCTTTCCTAAAGGAATGCTGTATCCCGAAATGTAAGACAGATTCACTTTATCCTGAGTGTTTTCCTCCAGTTATAATGAATAGTTAAAGTCCTCCACAGTGATAAATTAACCTTTAGCGATGATTTTTGTGTATTTGTCTGCTGCTGCTGAGGTCTTTGCCCACCAGCTGCCACTCAACTTGTAGTCTCATCTGCTGTGGCTGTGGAGGGGGGCCCCTTCAGTTTAAAGTATCTGATTTGGGTTTGTTGTTGATGAATCTTACTTTGAAGATCATCTGTTGTGGTGTCTGATGTCGCAATTCTTAGCTGTTTTTGCTTATTTTATTTGAGGTTTTATACTTTCAATTAAATTAGGTATCACCGAACAAGAACTTTCTTGTCTTTGTCCTTTGCCTCAAGGATAGTTTCTTTCGCTGTCTTTAAAACATTAGCCAGCACCGGGCCTGTATTGTTTCACAGCAGCTGTTAATCCTTGAAATAATGCACTTAAGGATTTTGCAATATTACATAAGTATTTTGTTTCGACTTCTAGACATCTACATACCTATATTTATATAGATATATATATATATATATATTGTTGGAGATAGCCAATGAAGGGGCGGGGCTTAGCAACACGTCATAGTGGCGTGATGGCGGTGGGGGCATCACGTGATCGGAGCGGCATTGTGAGACGAGCGCGCCGCGAAACTTCACTTTTGCGGTGGTCTCTCGAACGTGCTGGACGTGTGCTCTCAGTGTTTTTATGCTCATCGATTTATTTTTGATTTAACGGTTTTGTAATTTAAAATGTAATTAGTTACTTTGTTTTTGTGAAATTAAAATATTTCGGTTAGGGAATTATTGTGTTCTTTTTTTAAAAAAACCTGTTCCACTTCTGATCCATAACATCAGAAGTGGGATAGTCCACGAGTCCTTGTTCGCTTAACGGCTTTTCCGCATTCTGTAACCGTTAAATTAGAAATTTTGAAGACTGAGTTTTTACGTGTAAGTGTTATTACTATCAACCTGTAAGTACATTTTTATTTGTATTATGTCGGGAAGACCCTCTAGATCGAAGATACGACGCGATATTTCGCGTAGACGCCGTAGTAGATCTCTGAAACGTCACCACGATTTTCGAAGCCGAGATAGGGCCCCAGGGCGGCGTCGCGATGGTTCATATAGCCGTCGCGACGGCCCCTCGTGTAGTCAGGAGCTGAATACTATTATCGGTCGTTTAACTGCGATCGAGGGTAGGCTGTCGACGACTTCAGGGTCAATTCCGCCGTCCACACCTCCAGCACGTGATAGCCATACGCCACCGTTATCTCTGCCGGTGGAGGATCCGAATTCTGTAGCACGTGAGTCTGTTAGTGAGCCTAGTGTAGATGCAGCCGATAAAATCGTGAGCGCGTTATCATCTTTGTTACAAGCTAGACCTACCCACTACTACATTTCAAATTTTGACCCAAGCGTGCACGATTACGATATCTGGTGTGCTGAAGTAGATCGGGGCCGTGATTTGAATCGTTGGGACGATCGTGAGTGCTTGTCGCGTATCGGTGAATGCCTGAAAGGTGATGCCAGTACATGGCTGAGTGCCTGGACTTCTAACGATCGTACGTGGACTAATTTCAAGACTGATTTCCGTTCCCTATGCCCGCGAAACATTGACGTCGCTAATATTCTTTATGAAGCAATGACCACGACTTCCGATAGATTTGTTACCTATGCAGAGTATGCACGCAAGACATTATTACTTTTAAACATAGTGAAAGGTTTATCCGATGATCTTAAAGTTGCAATCATTATTCGAGGAATTTCTGATCCACAAATTAAAGCTGCTACATCCAATGCTAAGCTGAGTTATAACCAATTAGTAGAATTTTTATCCGTTTATTCGAAACTAAAAATTCTAATTCTAATTCTTAAATAATTCCCAAAATACCCGCAACTTTTCTTATTCGTCAAATAAAAACAGTCGTTCCGATACACGTAAGCGTGGACAAACGAATCCTGATACGACATGCTTTAATTGTGGAGGTAAAGGTCATAGGAAGTGGCAGTCCCCTAAAAAACAAAAATTCGGACTTAACACCTCAGCTAGCACTTCGGCGACGCAAGTTGAACAACAACCGCTGCGAAACAAGCCAACTTTATCCTGTACGTTTTGCGGAAAGGTAGGGCATACGATTGATAGATGTTTTAATAAACAACGTACAGAGACAAATAGTACAGGTGCCAAAAATGTAAATTTGTGTCATAAATTTGAAATTACTCTACCAAGTAACGTGATGGCTGCCGTAGTTGAAAAGATTCCAGTAGATGTCTTAATCGATAGTGGATCAGATATTTCTTTGATTTCTGAGTCGTTACTTAAGCATCTTAAATGCAGCAGGGTTCCTACATACCGGTTGATGCGCGGAATAGGTAGTCAGGAGATTGAATCCACAAGCTATGTCACTACTGTTGTAGAGTTTCCAGAGATATCCTTAGAGGTAGATCTATACGTTGTGCCTACCGAGAGCATTAGTGCCCCTTTATTGTTAGGTACAGACGTCTTGAATCGCGAGGGCGTTACTTATATACGCAATAGTGACACTCAACGACTTATTGGAGCAGAAAAAGTGGCTCAGGTACATCACTTGCTTGCTTTGGATACAGCGGTTGCTGTAAATACCCCTTTAGTCGGTGAAGACAGGGACCGTTTGCTGTCACTTGTGAATGAATTTTCAGACTCTTTCATAACTGGTACGGCAACCTCTACTGTCAACACTGGCAGTATGGAAATTAAACTTAACAGTAATGCCCCTGTACACTATCGTCCTTACAAGCTTTCTGCTGATGAAAATGCCCGAGTACGGGATATTACAAATGAACTCCTTAGCAAGGGAATTATTCGTGAATCAAATTCCGAGTACGCTAGTCCTATCATACTCGTCAAAAAGAAAGATGGATCTGATAGGATGTGCGTTGACTTCCGAGCTTTAAGTGCTCTTACTGTCAAAGATAGATTTCCCCTGCCTCTCATCGATGACCATATCGACAAACTGGGGAACTCTAAGTTCTTTTCTAGTCTCGATATGGCCACCGGTTTCCACCAGGTGCCTATGAAAGATGATGACTCCATTAGTAAGACCGCTTTCGTTACGCCAGAGGGTCACTTCGAATATTTGAAGATGCCCTATGGTTTGACAAATGCTCCAGTAGTTTATCAGAAAATCATCTCGAAGACACTGAAATCTTTGATAGACACCGGAAAAGTCCTAACCTATATCGATGATGTCTTAATTCTGTCTGATACGATCAATGAAGGGTTAGATCTTTTACGTCGGGTGCTCGTGACACTCACTGCGGCAGGATTTTCCATAAACTTGAAGAAGTGCTCTTTCCTAGAGACTGAGGTCGAGTACTTGGGGAGACTTATAAGTCAAGGTCAGGTGCGGCCGAGTCCTAGGAAGGTGGACGCTCTCGTCAGGTCAGCTAAGCCCGCGAGCGTTAAGCAGGTGCGTCAATTTTTGGGTTTAGCCGGTTATTTTAGGCGATACATAGCCAATTATGCCACTCGAACTGCCTGTATTGCA
This sequence comes from Ethmia dodecea, assembly GCA_963855545.1. Taxonomy (NCBI): domain Eukaryota; kingdom Metazoa; phylum Arthropoda; class Insecta; order Lepidoptera; family Depressariidae; genus Ethmia; species Ethmia dodecea. The sequence goes on from OY979449.1 coordinate 8,502,024, forward strand.
AAATTAACGAAAAAGGGAGTACCATTTCTTTGGGGACAAGAACAGGACGCGGCGCGTGATTATATCATTAGTTGCTTGACTGAAGAACCGGTACTAACAATATTTGACCCAAAATTGCCCACTGAGCTGCACACCGACGCTAGTGCGGTTGGTTATGGCGCTATTCTGCTGCAGGAGCACGAGGGTAGACGAAAGAGATTTGTCGGTTATTTTAGCAGAGCGACACATGGGGCGGAGTCTCGATATCACAGCTACGAATTGGAGACTCTGGCCATTGTGAAAGCATTGCAACATTTCCGTCACTATCTTATTGACATCGACTTTAAAATAGTGACCGATTGCAATTCCCTAAAACTAACTGAGCGGAAAAAGGATCTTGTTCCGCGAGTGGCCCGTTGGTGGGTTTACTTGCAAGACTTTCACTTTACCATCGAATACCGTAAGGGTGCTCTAATGCAACATGCCGACTTTTTGAGCCGAAACCCGGTTAATGTTTCCCACATTCGAAGACCAAACAATTGGGCACAGATTGCTCAAACTGCTGATAATGAGACGCAGGAATTGATGGAGAAGCTGAGGGACGGTCAGTTGGATTCATCCCGATATGTTGTTAAGAACAATCTTTTGTACTTTAGGTACAGTCCTACAGGCGAGGAGTCTCGTCTTCTCTGTTTTATACCTAAAGGTCATAGGCTTAGCCTTCTGCGTGTATTCCATGATGATCATGAACATATTGGGATGGGTAAAACTGTCGATCTAATTCTTCGTCAGTTCTGGTTCCCTGGCTTAAGACAATTTGTGAGGAAGTATGTTAACCATTGTGTGGTTTGCCTTTCACGTAAAAAAGTTCCTCGGGCTCCACATCAACCTATAGAGTCTTGGACTAAGCCTGACAGTCCATTTTCCACACTCCACATGAACGTACTAGGTCCGTTGCCTGAATCCAATGGTTTTAAGTATATTTTGATACTAGTGGATGCTTTTTCAAAATTCTGCCTTTTGTATCCTTTATACAGACAGGACACCGATGATTTAAAACGCGTGTTTACAAACGCAATCTCCTTATTTGGTACTCCATCGTTGATTGTGACCGATCACGGTAGAATGTTTGAGAGCTCTGCCTTTCAAGATTGGGTAGAGGGATTAGGGTGCTCTACACATCTTATAACGCCTAAGATGTATCAAGAGAACGGCCAAGCTGAACGATACTGCCGTTCTGTGCTAAATATGTTACGCATTGAGGCAAATAAGGGTGGTAGCTGGTCGGACGTACTATGGAAAATCCAATTGACACTGAATATCACAAAGCAGACTACAACTCAGGTATCGCCATTACAACTGTTGATTGGAGTGGAAGCTACTACTCCGGTCCTCAGATCGCTAGTTAGAGATGTAGCTCTTGACAATTCGCACGCTAATCGTGAAGGGTTAGTAACACTGAGACGACAACGAGCTTCAGAATTACTGGAGACCAACCAGCATCGCCAAGACGATCACGTCAACAGATCAAGGACGGAACCACGAGTTTATGCCATTGGTGATTTTGTTTTTGTTAGCAAATGTTCACAGAGTTCAGGCAAACTGGACTCTGGCATGAGGGGTCCCTACAAGGTGATCCGTCAACTTCCGCATCACCGCTACGAGCTAGAGCTGCTAGCGGGGTCATATGGCAAGAAGACCCAAGCTACGGCTGAGCATATGGTCCTGTGGCGCGGTGAATGGACACCGGAGACGTGCGCGGCATTTTTCGAGGCTGGTGAGTGCATCACAAATTCGATAACTCGGTACGCTAACCGCGCCTATGCCGTAGTAATCTGTATGGTACACTAACCGCGCCTATGCCATTATGTATTCTGTATGTACTTACCACGCCTATGCCGTAGTAATCTGTATGGTACGCTAACCGCGCCTATGCCATTATGTATTCTGTATGTACTTACCACGCCTGTGCCGTAGTAAACTGTATGGTACGCTAACCACGCCTATGTCATTGTATTATGTTAGTACTAACCGCGTTTATGTCGTAGTAATCTGTATGGTACGCTAACCGCGCCTATGCCATGGTAATATGTGTAGTAAGCTAACCGCGCCTCTACTGTTTAAAAGTAATATGCAAACCGAGCCTCTATTTTTGGCATAGAAATTGCATTTAAAAACCTAATGCAATTGCAATGCACCACAAATGATTGATATACGAATATGACATTTGTGGTTATTATCATAAGTCGCTATTCGTTCAGTTACCAATTTCCTAGTATTGGTCACCTCTATTTGAGTGCACACTTATAGTCGTGATGCGATGCTGTTAGTTGTTATTTGAACTATTACATTTTCTTTATTTTACAAAAATGTTAATACTGATGTTTGTTTTAGATGATGCAGACCTTGAAGACCTTGGTGTTCCACAAGGTTGCGAGGAGCCTCCTGCCCAAGATCATGCGGTCGAGGACGCCTCGCAGTCAGGAGAGGCCGTGTTGGAGATAGCCAATGAAGGGGCGGGGCTTAGCAACACGTCATAGTGGCGTGATGGAGGTGGGGGCATCACGTGATCGGAGCGGCATTGTGAGACGAGCGCGCCGCGAAACTTCACTTTTGCGGTGGTCTCTCGAACGTGCTGGACGTGTGCTCTCAGTGTTTTTATGCTCATCGATTTATTTTTGATTTAACGGTTTTGTAATTTAAAATGTAATTAGTTACTTTGTTTTTGTGAAATTAAAATATTTCGGTTAGGGAATTATTGTGTTCTTTTTTTAAAAAAACCTGTTCCACTTCTGATCCATAACAATATATATATATTATTAATATTTTATTTATTTTCAAAATAAATAAGGGTCCAAAGAATATCTCGTGAAAAGTGGGTAAGTATATCCAAAAATAAAATACCTTTACCTACTCCATCGCGGATAGAAGGCGTGAGATTGTATTTTTCCGAAATAATAATTGTTGTTTCCAGCATCAGCAAAATAACATCCTTTCTTTACAGAATCTCTCACCATACTCCTAATGGAAGTACAGTATACATAATGAGTAAAACAGCTTAGTTATAACCGCCACATACTCAAACTTATTAACCAAGTAGGTACATACATAGTCAGTTTCAACTTGTAGGCAACTTTTTAGTTTAGTTTCGTCTTCATGCAGCTCCAGTAATTATGATTCGGCTCCATGACGCAGAAGTTGCGTCAAAGTGTCGCCTTAGGGACGATGCCCCTTAGGCTAACTTTATCTTTTCAGCTGTGACCCCAGTGATGGTGATACAGCTCCCTGATGCAGGATTTCGGTCAGTGTCGCCCTAGGGACGATGCCCCTTGGGCTAACACTACCTGTTGAACTGTGGCTCCAGTAATAGTGATACAGATCCATGATTCAAAATGTCGGTCAGAGTGTCACCGTAGGGACGAGGCCCCGTAGGCTAACCCTACCTTCTGAACTGTGGTGTTAACGAGGTTAACTCCGCAGCAGGAAGAGCTATGGTGCTCTGATCAGCGATAGCAACAACCCCTAAGGCAGTGCGTAACGCGTGATCGAGGTGTCAAGGGTGAGAGCTGGAGCCCTGCAGGCAATGCGTAGCACCCAATTAGCAGAAGTGAGAATGCAATTCGACAACCTCTTGTAGACAGTTGTGTAACATGTGAATTTATGTGAAGCAATTTGTGTTATTTTCAGAAAATTATCCTCGTCTGGATATTCTCTCATTTCTATCTCTTGTTATCTTCTACACAACTTGTGACTGACTCTCGACAGCTTAGACGACGAGGATGGTGCAAGCCCATCAATTATTTCTATCGCACGAAATCCTGCTGATCAGCATCTGTCCTCTATTTTAATGTCTTGAGTAACGTTTCAATATCCTCACGGAGTTCCTGCAAGTCTTCATTTTTCCATTTCAGCATCTTGAAGTCTTTTAAAACCTGAAAAAACAATTTTATAAAATTTACCGTAGTGAACAACGAACACGGAAACACGTAATGACATATGGCGGACTTTGACGGAAACGGGTGACATATGTGTTGCCAGACTGAAAAATGCTTTTATTTTTTAAAATAATGCTAAGCTTTGAAATCCGTGTGAATGACGATCACTAGAGACACATATATCTATAAGTAAATTTAGGACTCGGTTCGGACACGAAGGCAGAACTATAATTTATAATGTATTTTATGTGCCTTCCGTAAATAATAAAGAAGTCGATAAATAAACCGCTTTGGGTATATCAATTATACTGCATACAAAAAAAACAAGTTTTTTTTGTATGCAGTCTTAGTGGATTGCCCTCGTGTAAATGGCCTATAAGGGTAGCAGTTGGCAACACTGACTGCTTGGCTTGTTGTCATTGTCATATTTGTCATTGTTGTGGCTTTTTGGCGGGAATCCGAAGAGGACGTCATGTTTTTTGAAAAATTTTCATTTTGCCGTATATTTTGGAGTTTGGCTTATAATAGTGATAGTATATTATGTGGGAAATGTCCGTGATAGATTCGATAAAATGCGTGCGATGGACTTTTTCGAAATACCTCAAGAAGCCTCTTTAAAATCTTCAGTAAAGTGGACTATCGTTTTACTGTTGATAATCTAGTGACATTTCGATAAGAAACATGTATTTTTGTGCATAGCTCTGAAGCAGAGGAAAAAATCTGGAATTTTGTGTCTCGTGTTTAGTGCTGATGGCTAAAATGCCAATGCCTTAAAATAAGAAAAAAATATATATGTCATTGTTGTGACGCATCGTACGTAAATCTATGTCGACTGTGTCGTAGATTGTAGATATTATTTTAAAAAGACAGACTACTTGAATTTCTTTTCAAAATACTAAATATTTATTCATCATTTACGTTATTCAGTGAACTGAAGTTTACAAAAACGCTTTTGTCAAATAATGGTATGGTATTATTTACGAATTTGCCCATATTCCATAGAAATGACCACCGTGTTTTTATTTAGGTTGTTTGGTTGTTGGTGAATCGAGGTGAAATGAGGACTACAATCCACTGACTAGCTGTGTCAATTGTAATATATCCCTCGAATAATGAAGCGTGTTTCGTTGTAGAATCTACTTTTCGAAAATATTTATCATTGTGTTACTCGAATTTTAATTTGTCGAAACTTGCAATGCATAAATCGACTGCTTATTTATCTGTGAATCCACAGACCAGTGTGGATATGTATGGCTACTAGAATTTAAAATTGTGTAAAATACATATCTAAAGAGAATGTTAATCTTTAAATTTCAGAAAATATTAAAATGGCCAAGGATGAAATATCATTGGGAGTAGAGATGGAAAGATTGGAAATAGAACCATTGAAAATCCAAAAGAATATCAAAGAAGAAAACCGATTTCTCAATTTATCCCAATCACACCCAAAAAGAAGCAGTTTTACAAGAACTTTCTCACCTGATTCAAAATGTTTTTGTGCTACACATAAAAGAAATATAAGAATAGCCATTGATAAGAAGAAACCTAAAAGAATACTTAAAGAGCCAGTCTTAAAATTGTTACAAAGGTTTGGTCAAAATAGTAATGTAAGAGAAGACAGTCATCAGTTCATAAGTAAAAAGTGTTCATTATCTTCACATATAAACTTGGATAATCTAAACTTGTGTGCTCTGAATCAGTTAAGTATATCTTCGGGTGCCAATGAACATACCTCAGAATCATGTAATTTGGTTAAAAACGATATTGCAGTTCTAAATCAAAATAAAGATGCTGTCTCTGGCAAAAGTCAAGCTGGGTCTTGCTCTCAGCAAGCTCTTAATCCACCCTGTGACATTACAATTGATGAGCTGGCAAGCTACTTTGAAACTATGGTCCATATTCCCAAAAAAATGTCATCTATGGCAGAAATGATGTATATTTAAAGAAGGATCTTTTGTGAGAGGATATGAGAAAAAGATGGTCCAATGCTTGAATAGTAAAATATTAAATATCTCATTAAGCATAAAAAAAATACCATAAGGATTAATTATAGTCCATGTCTGCATGTGGACACCTTGGGTGATTGGATGATGATTATGATTAACTGTGATGTTTGTGGAAACTTATCTGCAATCTTTGTTTCCATCCTGTTCCAGATTTCTAGACACAATAAATTTTAATTGTTAGTGTATCCATTCGGATACCCTGAAGATCGACGGATCAATAAAATATTATTAGTCTGTACCAAATTGTTAAATACAAATACTTTTTGCATGTACACCTACTGTAATATTGTTATTTTATTGCAAATATCTGAAATTGACAAATATAATTTTAATAAATTTAATTATTTAAGCAAATTTTGATGAATATGAAAATAAATTTTTAAAAACAATGATGTGCAGTTATTTGTCTTCTTTACATAGTGTAAATTATAGTCGCTTCCCGCCGTCCAGTGCACTTAGGTCTTTTAAACTATGCAACGGATTATTGTGGTGCGGTTTTCACATAGACCTATTTTTCGGTAATAATAATACGATTATGAGGTTTTTGTGTATCATATAAACCGAAACAAAGCAAGCGTCTGGGTCGATAGTTTTAAAACTAGGTAAGTTAATAAATATATTTATTAGCTACTATATCTATATATATATATGTATATATAAAAATGAATCCCTTTTTCCCCTTGGTCACGGCATCACGCGTTAATGGCAGAACCAAAGAGATTTAAATATATTAGGGCATAGAGGGGGCATTGGGAATATTTTCATTCAAAACTTTGAAGCCTAAGCGTCATGTCCTTGTCATGTCAGTTAGTATGAACGCGAGCTGTCATTCGGTCGAAATTGTACTAGACTTATTCCACTTGGAATAACTTTTGACTTCAAATTTTTCTCGCTTTGTCCCCTCTATGCCCTATATATTTAAATCTCTTTGGGGTGAACCGATTTGGCTGAAAGTTGGTGAGGAGGTAGCTTAGAACCAGGAGACGGACATAGGATCCTTTTTATTCCGATATTCCCACGGGAACGGGAACTACGCGGGTGAAACCGCGGGGCGCTGCTAGTACCTACTTAATAATAATCTCGAAAAGTGCCAGTCATTAATTATATTCTGTCTGTATGGATAAATGCAGATTAATTTCTAAAATAAAAATTACAATTTAAACTTAAAAAGAGAAAGGTACCTAAACTTAATAAAGTAGGTACAATATCTAAAAAAACCTGCTAGGTATATAGATTCAAAAAATATATTTTTATCTTGGATTATTAGGTAACTCGCAATCAAATGTTCTTTCTTAAGATATCAACTGAAAATAATATCCTACTTTACTTAATAATAAATGTGATACCGCTTATTTCAGCAATTCTATAAGTACATGGTCCTTACTATAAGTGCAAATATTTAAAGGGTGGATCAAATGATGAACAAGAAACTATTTTTTGCATTGTTTTTTATTTATCATGTGTACGCCATGGACGTAGAAAACTACGTCCATGGTGTACGCTACTTTTTTTTTTTTTTTGTGGCCTCGCGCGGCTTGCGCATTTACCACACTCATAAAACGGGGAAACGGATTCATATTTACAAAAAGAAAGGAACGGAATTTGGAAAGGAAAAAGGATTAATTAAGGAAAAACATATTATCCACGAAAAGGTTATATACAAAACTATATTAATCATTAAATATAAGTATACAAATTAATAAGTACAACTACTAATTAAAATTAGATATTTACATTAGGTATTATTACAAATAAATATGGCTAACAATTTATAAACATTTATATCCTTGGTAGCAAGGAGGACAGGGATGGAAGTAGGCAGAGGAATCTTAAAGGACAGTAACGAGGTAAAAAGGGAAGAACAATCATTTAAAGGACACGACAAGAAAATATGATTGACATCAGCAAAGTCCGACCCACATTCGCAACCCGGGTCGTCCACAATATGGAGTCTGGCAAGGTGAGCTGGGGACACTATGTGACCAAGTCTCATACGTAACTATAAGACTTATAAGGGTTGTTGTAGGTTTCTTAAGAAAATTAAATAAATAGAACCATGGTTTCAACAGACAAGGCTATCAGATCATGAGTATAGTTTTTATAGGGAAACAAGTCTCCAGATTCTACAGCCTCATTAGCAAGACGATCTGCTCTTTCATTCCCTTGGATACCAGAGTGGCCTGGGATCCAAGCAAACGAAAGATCGACGCCTTTAAAAGCACACTTCAATAATAATTTCCGAATTTCGATTATAATAGGATAGGTTGGCTTTGAATTAAAGGGAGATTTAACTAAGGCTTCCAAAGCACTTTTTGCGTCGGTAAAAATAACAGCTCTCCTAAGATTCATTATCGTGACATATTTCACAGACTTTAAAATGCCGAAACATTCACCAGTGAAAGTGGATGTTTCGGGTGGCAATTTAATTTTTTGAACTACATTATATTGAAAATGAAATAATCCCACACCAACACAGCCATTCGCAGAGTGCTTAGATGCGTCACTATAAATATGATGCCAGTCCGACCAATTCTCATTTTTAGCAATATTAAACATAATACTGGCACCAGGGGAGTTTTTACTAATTCCTAAGTTTAAACGAACATTTGGAGACTCATATTTACAACAAAAAAGAGGATAATACAAAGATCTGTGAGTAGGGGCACAAAATGCTATAAATTTTCTAAAACTGTGGACCAGACAGGGCGTAGACTTATGGGTCCAGTATCCAGAAGAGAGAACATGATCAGAAAGAGCAGAAAGTCTTGAAAAAAGGGGATGACGAATGTTTTGCAAGGCACGAAAAAGAAATCTATCTGATAAATACTGCCTGCGCATACTTAAAGGAGGCTCTCCACCTTCAACCTGAAGGGCATTAGTGGGGCTAGATTTCATAGCACCCAAGACTATCTTTAGAGCCTTATATTGAATGGCATCTAATTTCCTCAGTCCAGCTGAACTGCAGGGTTCTAGCAAAAAAGTACCATAGTCAAGAACACTGCGTACTAAAGCGTTATAAAGCAATCTCAAAGAATAGGGGTGCGCACCCCACCAGACACCTGACAGACAACGAAGCATATTCAAAACGCGTTCGCATCTGGAAACTAAATAATCACAATGCGGAAGACCAGAGAGCTTAGAATCTAAAATTACTCCAAGAAATTTTATATGCGATTTAACAGGGATTACACTTCCGTTGAAAGAGATGATAACTGGAGGCGGCAGCGTGATTTTGGGTATGGGTTAGTTTAAACATTACCTCGTATCACGAGGTATTTAAATAGTTGCTAAAACATCACCTAATATATCAATGGCCCATATTTTTCAAATTAGTAGAACCTGCTTGAAGTTTATATTAAACTAGCGGCGCCTAATAATTTCACTCGCGTCAGTCCCGTTCCAGTGGAAAAATGTTACTCCCAGAAAAGTAATAAGTATTTCCCTTAGTTAATTTTTTTTTAAGACTCACATGGTCAACTCTTTTTTATTCCTTTGCACAAAAGAAACCGTAGGTAGTAGGTAACTAATTTAAATACCATAATATATGGACTTTGTTTAGATCGAGCAATTAGCCAAACCACGATCTAAAAAAACCACCATGGGTATTTGAATTCAATAAATTCGGAGCTTCTGACCCTTAGATAAAAGCAAAAGAGGAAGATACGGTATAGTCATAGAAATCATCGTTGACATTTGGACTACATACAACTACACGCGCAAATTCACTCACACATATTCAAATCCCAAGCTCGTGCATAGAAAATAAAAAAAGAGATAGAAAGACATACTCGGGCACAAGCGCGAACGAGATGACTATATGTAGCACTGTTACCTAAACAAAGTTAGTCGGGTTATAGGGTATTCCCCTGAATGCTTGTTGACTAAAATTGTGTGAAGTACCGTCAGCCCAAAAAATAAACAATATTATTATCTACTCTTTTTTTATTGAAATTGTGAATTATTATATACATGAAAAGGAATTAATACTACGGTACACTGAGAAAAATAGTTGTAAGTTATTTACCGAATTTCACGTAAAATTTTACACAACTGTTTAGCTACCGAAGGACTGCTAAATGCTTGGTTAATATTAGCTAAATGAAAAGTTATGTAAAAAAGTAATGAACCTGTTTAGTAAAATAAATAGCTAAATGTTTGATAACAATTACCTGAAGTATTTAGTGCGAGATAGCTAAATAGTTCGGTAGGATGTTACCAAACCCTTTTGTAAATATCTACTCAACTGTTTGGTGGGAGATAGCTAAATAGTTCGGTAAGATGTTACCAAACCGTTCTGTAAATATCTTCTCACCTACTTGGTGGGAAATAGCTAAATAGTTCGGTAGGATGTTACCAAAACCTTTTGTAAATATCTACTCAACTGTTTGGTGGGAGATAGATAAATAGTTCGGTAAGATGTTACCAAACCGTTTTGTACATATCTACTCACCTATTTGGTGGGAGATAGCTAAATAGTTCGGTAGGATGTTACCAAACCGTTCTGTAAATATCTACTCACCTATTTGGTGGGAGATAGCTAAATAGTTCGGTAGGATGTTACCAAACCCTTTTGTAAATATCTACTCAACTGTTTGGTGGGAGATAGCTAAATAGTTCGGTAAGATGTTACCAAACCGTTTTGTACATATCTACTCAACTATTTGGTGGGAGATAGCTAAATAATTCGGTAGGATGTTACCAAACCGTTTTGTAAATATCTACTCAACTGTTTGGTGGGAGATAGCTAAATAGTTCGGTAAGATGTTACCAAACCGTTTTGTAAATATCTATTTAACTATTTGGTGGGAGATAGCTAAATTACTTGGTAGGATGAACCTCAAATATTTTGTAAAAATCTATTACACTGTGTTTTTGTATTTTACTGAAGTATGTAAGAATGATTAACTGAATTTTGAAGATCTGGTTGGCTATACCATATCAAAATTGTACGCGTCGGGTTCATTTTGATATGGTGTAGCCAACCAGATCTTCACAATTCAGTTAAACATTCTTACATATTTCAATAAAATACAAATACACAGTGTAGTAGATTTTTACAAAATATTTGAGGATGTACCTACTAATGAAAGATGATAAATAAAAAGAAGCGGGTAACTTTATAGAGAATTTATTCTCTAAAATTATTTAATTACACCTAACACTATCATATATATCACTTAACACTATCACACTATCATATAACACTATCTTATGTACTAATACTAAATTCTAGTTATTAACGTTAAGTGGGATTAATTATTTAAAAAACATACACTGTATTACCTAGTGTTACATAACCTAGTCACATGCATAAAGCGTACAGTCTCTCATATAAAAAATAACAAACATGAGGAAACCTGAAACCATAACAGCAAGGCAGTCAATATACACTCAATTCTTTGAAGTTAATATTATAAGTTAAGGTGATCGAATCCATCTGATTTGGCCAGTTTAAAAAGAAGTCAAATACATAGGTTTTTTTTTCATAATGGATTTTTTTTTCAAATAAACTAGGATATAATTATATAGGATAGCCTAAATGGTATATATATAGCCTATATAGAGCAGTTATAGCCTATATGGTTAAAGAGCCAGATGAAAATCAGTGAGGCTCAGGTTCGAATCCTGGCATGTACCAATGAGTTTTTTTAAAACTTACGTACATATTTATCACTAGCTCGACGGTGACATCGTGAGAAAACCCGCAGGTCTCAGAATTAATTCTGAGTAAGTAAGTAAACAATATTGTTGATGACAATGTACCTCGTGTGAATCGTGTTGAGGGTGTCACCAATTATAACGATGTACGGCTGCACACTGTATCCCAAAGATGCGAATTTCTCTCTCCTTAGTGTGAGAGAAGCCTCCAGATCAGTAGCCGTTGGGATGTGGGTGACGAAGCTTTCGAGCGATTCTATCTTTGATGGTCTCCACTGCTTCTTGATTTTCTGCTTGCGGACTGTGCTGGTGTTCATCAGGAAAGCGAGCGACATGAAGGCGACAGTGTCAGCGGTATCATCGTTCACATATCTGTGAATAATAAAACATATTTACTAAAACATAATTAGGGGAATGACGGAATGCTACTTTAAAAAAACTATACAATGTTACCCCACATGATATACAGTAGAACCTCGGTAACTTAAAAACCTCTATAACTTCAAAATTTTTTTCTATAGTTTCCTTCCCATTAGAGCTTAAAACCTCAATAACTTAAATAAGTAATCTCTGTATTGGCCCTCAATAACTTAAAGAAATGTTGTTAAGAAACGGTGATTTTCGGCCGCATACCCTAAAGCCGTATACAGAAAGAAAGCTGACAACTTACCAGCGCTTATAGGCACCGGTCTACGCAGGTAACCGGCGCAGGCATTTATATGAACAAGCGCCAATAAGCGCCGAACGTCGCCGACAGGTTCCGACAATCTTCGATACGCGCCGGTCAGCGCTGGTGCCTCCCGCCATTCAAAACCTTTTGCTCACTCTGCTTCAATCTGCTTGCTTTATGTAACTGTTACCAGCGCCGATAAGCGCTGGTAGATCGGCGCCGGCTACCAGCTTTCTTTCTGTATACGGCTAAAAAGTATAGGTAGTATACAGCGCATACCTTTAACGCACCTCCGCCGCGTTCGCTGGCTTCGCTTGTCACTAACTAGCACAGTTCTTCACTCCATCACTTCTTAAAAAATAATGAAATATTCTTTTAAATTACGGAGCATGTAAAGCGCCGAAATAGTAGAAATCACCCAAACATTTAGTAAAATTTAACTAAATGTTGTGTGTGTCTACTAAGTATTCAGTAAAACCTTTTGAGACCTTTGGTAAAATTCTACTAAACATTTGGGCAAATCAACCATACATTTAGTAAAAATGCTGTTCGGTTTAATATTACATAACAGTTTTGTAAAATTTTACTAAAGTTTAGCTATTGACAGTTAAACTGTAACGGTTCAATTTACCTGAAGTACCTACCAGCGGATGATACTAGCTGCAGTACCCGACTCCGCTCGGGTGAAGTTCGAATTTCGTTATAATGGCCGCATTCAGTCGTCTGTGACCTTAGCCATGGTTTGGATTCCACATTAACTCTATTATTTAATTTAGGTCCCCTTCCTTACTTTGAGAAGAAAATTTCGGACTGACGGGCTGACGGTAAAGTAATACAGCTTGCGGTTGGTTTCTGGATTGGTGACCTTTCGAACATTGTGAATAACATAAAAACGTTCGCATAAACATGTGTACCAACTTTCATGGTGATCCGTTGGCCCCTTAGAATCCTTTTTTCGCCTAAAAAAGTAGACTAGGTCCTTTCTCAGGACGTTCGCATAAACATGTGTACCAACTTTCATGGTGATCCGTTGGCCCCTTAGAATCCTTTTTTCGCCTAAAAAAGTAGACTAGGTCCCTTTTCAGGCTCTAGAATAGCTGTGAACCAAATTTAATTTTTAGGGTTCCATACCCAAAGGGTCCAAACGGAGCCCTATTGCTGTCGCTCATCTGTCTGTCCGCCCGCCCGTCCGCCCGTCCGTCCGTCTGTCACAATGCCCTAGCTCCTAAGTCCGTGAAGCTATAGTGTTCAAATTTTCATCAATCATTTATCTCATTGACCTAAAGCTAAATATATCATCTAAAAATATTTTTAAATATTTTTGAGGGGGGCTCCCATACAAGCGAAGGGGTCCGAAAAAAAATCGTTTTATCCAAACATGTGGGGTATCGTTGTTTAGAGGTCATTAAGCATAATAAGACTGTATTTTTATTTTATTTTTTAACGGGAAAACAAAGCCATGGGCGGCCGTCAAAGTCAGCTTTTTTCTGTATTTGTGTGACGCGTGATTTCTCAAGAACTACAAAGCCTCGGTACTTGAAATTTAAAACACAAGTTAGATTTAATGTAGTCTCCAACGACAAATACTAAAACTTCAGAAAACTTGAAAACTTTAGGAAAATTTCTTAGTTTCCTCTTACAAACCAACTTAACTTTGCGGTTTTTATTGAAGTAAGTTTTATGTGTCAAATGCACGGTGAATGATTCCGTAGGTACATTTGGTACGGAACCCTAAAAGTGCGAAGTCCGACACGCACTTGGCCAGGTTATTATTGGTTATTGTTTACACTAGGTATTAATGTCGTAATTATACAATACCTAGTCTCAGCGGATCTTTGTCTCAGCTGGGACTATACTTTATGATAATACATAATTTACAATTAAAATAATTGGTTTTGATGTTTGGGTAGTTTGGCATAGATTAGATAGTGGAATTGATGATTGACTGATTTTATAAAAAAACGTGTGTACTAAAAACTAAACTGTACAATAAATGTACAGTTCAGTATTTATCTACAAATTCCTTATTTTTGAATAGTACAAATCTACTTAACAGAAATGTCCGAACAGTACAGCACTAATTTACAAAACACTATTCAGTATTATTCTACCATATTCTACTGAACCCTGTTTTGCTACTCATAGCTAATAGGTTAGCTGTCGCAGCCAAACAGTTATGTGAAAAATTTTTCGGTAAATATGTATTGTACAGTTCAGTAATTATCTACAAATTCCCTCTTTGTCAAATGGTAAAAATCTACTGAACAGAAATCTCCACAACAGTTAAGTAAAAATCTGCAAAACACTACATTATTATTCGACAATATTATTAAGTTACTTATAGCTAATCGGTTAGCTATAATAGCCGAGCAGTTATGTAAAAATGCATTTAGTAAATTCGTTTAGTAGAATATTACCGAAAATTTTGTACTTATTACCTGAACAAATGTTTTACTATACTTAATGAGCTACTAGTAACCAAAGTAATTTGTTGATTAAGCTAAACTTTAGGTGGCAACTACTAAAGTTTAGCTAAATGAAAAATAGCTAAACTGTTCAGTAAATTCATTTTTTTCAGTGTAGGTACCAGAAGGAGATATAAAAACCTTCCGATATTACATGCCCTAAGTCAAGATTAAGCCTATCATTAATGTGTGGGGGAATGCTGCTGACGTTAAGAGAATATTTATTTTGCAGAAACGAGCTATATCTAAAAAGAATATATCACTTGACAAAAAAATTGGTACATTAGATACTTTTTTATATCCTTTTTTGGTCACATACAAATTATCTTCCGACATGAAGTGCACGGAACATTTACGACTGTTTTAGTCGGTATAAAATCCGGCTCTTGTCTTTGTTTTTTGACAACTGCTGACCGTTTATGCTTCAATATTTCATCTTTAGGATAACAAAAAATGTAATTGCATTCCACAATTTATTATTAATTAATTAAAGAATTTAGGTTTAAAGGTGCTAATTTAGAGCTTTGACACTTCATAAAATACGTCAATGAATATTTTGTATGTATATTAATGTACTTATTCATAAAATAAAAATATTACATTGCTGACGCTACCCAACGCCGCGCTTTTGCGATTAGAGCTGTAGCGAAACGTATGTATTCGTTACTGAGTAACGAAACGTTACTTAATAATACATTTAGTTACTCGCTTTTTTCGTCGTATGGGTACCTACACTGTTTCAGTTCACGCAAGTACCGTTGATGCATTACGACTCTTAGCATAGCATCTTGTAAGGTATCAGAAGTAACGAGTAACTGTACCATAATAACGAGTACCTAATTATTATAGTAACGAATACATGGGTATGCGTTTTTTTTTTTAGTTACTTTTACACCTCTACCTGCGATATTGCCGCACTTTTCACACTCATAACAGTTGTATACCTACTTCTCTGTCTGCAAATGGCGAAATAAAACCAAAGAAATAGATTCACTTTTCACAAAGTTTAGTCTTTTTAATATGCTTACGAGTGGAATGTGATCCCGTGGGTTTTATTTTTTGTTCTAGTACTATTTGTTCAATTTATAAAAGCACATGAAGGCATTGTACAGCGGCTTAACCATTCAATTGTGTGTGTTTCCTTCTCGTTGACTATCACGTGCTGTCGATACGCCGCGCCGGCCCGCTTGCGACTACAACGAATTACGCTACTTGCATCTAATTTAAGGGATCCACGCGGGAGGCGCCAGTACCGTATCTTCCTCTTTTGCTTTTATCTAAGTTCCGACCTGAATTATTCGTAAATTGTAGAACTACATAAAAAACGGGCTCCATACGAATTCCTAAATCGAGAACTACAAAAATTTTCTCAAACAACATACTATGCTAGGATGCTTCGGTGCAGAGAAAACACTGGGCTACACCGTTCTGATTGTTTCTAGAAAGAGTGCAAAATTCTATTAAACCGTAGAACTACATAAAAAACTAGCTCCATACGAATTCCTAAATCGAGAACTACAGAAACTTACTCAAACAACATACTATGCTAGGATGCTTCGTTTCAGAGAAAACACTGGGCTTCAGGGACCTGATTGTCACGCACTTCAAACGTGAATTACTGCCAAAATATCGAAATACGAATTATATTCTTTGTCGTTCTGTCTACTACCTAAATATTACAGTAACTTTGTCTAAGAGCAAACGTCCGTTACTGCCCTAATTACTGAGATCTCGGGGCCACACCGACCTGATGATTTCTAGCTTTCAGGTCGAATAACTCCAGAACTATAGAACTACAAATTCAAAGAGATGTGTTTTTGACTACTACATTTTCACTACAATAATTTAGGCTACTCGCCAGCTCTGTAGCTCCGGGACTCCAAGGTTCTGATGTCAATAAAATAATTGAGCGAAGTGTCGGGAAGATGAGCAAAAAAGGAATAAGGAATACCATCACAACCAGGAGCAGAGTCTTTAAGATTAACGACTATATTCTTAAGCTCAGAAATAGAGAAAGGGGAATTAAAACCTGTCAAACAGTTAGTAATCTCAGGAGGCAAGGAGCAAGGCAATGAGCCTGCATCAGGAACAAACGGAGGAGCCGATTTATCTAAAAAATTGTCAGCTAAGGCAGAGGGCAGAGCATTACATGTAGAATCCCGAAAAGCTGACCTAAATCTTCGTATACTGCGCCAAACTTCAGATGTACAAACATCAGGAGAAATCCTAGAACAGAGTTTCTCCAACTATCAAACTTTTTATTTTTAAACAATTTACGAGTGCCAGATATTATTTCACAAAGAGATTCAAAGTTTTCAGGATTCATACTATTGCAATAATTAATTTCTGCCTCTTTTCTTTTCTTAACTGCATCCGAACATTCAGAGTCCCACCATGGAGGGGAGGTAAGAAATTCTAATGAACTGTTTTTTAGTGGAAAGGTCTCATCTGCAACCTCGATGAAAGCTTTAGTGAGTCATTCAACACATGTAATCTCATTACCAGCAACAACATTGGGCAGTAAAGAAACTTTGTGATCTATGCGGGTGCTAAATAAATTCCAACCTGCATTAGAAAGCTGATATTTCATACGCGGAGTATGTTTTGTATTTGATTTATTATTCCAGGGAAACGAAATTATTATTGGAATATGGTCACTACCAAAGGAGGAGCACGGCGTGCTCCAAGAAAGAGAAGAAGCTAAATTTGGAGTAGGTAGCTATGGACAAATCTGGAACGCTACTTCCTACCTCTGGTCCAGTGCGACGTGTTTCAGAAGACAAAGATTGTGTGTGTCTAAAATATCGAGAAGTTCCCAACCATAAGAATTGCTTGACTTACTGCCCCAAGATTCATGTTGACAATTAAAATCTCCTAATATTAAAAAAGGTTTAGGCAGAATGGCAAAAATGTTACAAATTTCATTATATATGGCAGAAGAAGTATGAGGAATATATATAGATACAAAACAAACATTATAGTACATTATGATATAAGTGCGGTAGGTTGAAAATTACAGCCAAGGCGATATTGCTACAAGTAGTATAAGTAAGCAGAGGCTGTAATTATCAAAGCGCACGTATGTCATACGACGTTTTATAACACATTTGCGAGGAAATAAAATAAAACTCCGACTATGGTAAACGAATAAAAACAATACAGCGTTTTTTTTTTTTTGTTGTTTCACCCCTTACAGGGTAGGCAAAAGCATTACGCCATGCAGCCTCGTCATTAGTTAATGATATCCTTAAGTAAATGGCTCTGCTTCAGAGTCCATGCACAAAAATACAGTGTCTTTAACACTTTCTACAACCCTAACATGCCCTAACTTGGTTATCAGTAAAATGATAGCACTTTTACTGACGACTATTGTGACTTGTTGAGGCAATCCAAAAATGTCCATATCTCGCATTTTATCGAATTTTCCATTCACTGCACACTTTCACGGACACTTGCCACATAATAAACTATCACTATTATGAGTCAAAACCAGAAATACACAGCAAAATGAAAATTAAACAAAAAACATGACGTCCCTCTTCGGATTCCCGCCAAAAAGCCAACAATACAGCGTTACGCCGTATACAGAAAGAAAGCCGAAAACTTATCGGCGCCGATAAGCGCCGATCGGCGCCCATCGGCGCCGGTCTACGCAGATAACCGGCGCAGGCATTTATATGAACAAGCGCCGACCGGCGCCTATCGGCGCCGACCGGCGCTGGTCAGCGCTGGTGCCGCCCGCCAATCATCGTACGACATTTTGCTCGCTCTGCTTCAATCTGCTTGCTTTCTGTAGAATGGACCGGCGCCGATCGGCGCCGACAAGCTTTCAGCTTTCTTTCTGTATACGGCTTTATGAAAAAGCGCGCAGCGCTCATCATATTTTTTTCTAGCCAAAGGCACAAAACCAGCCAGTATTACTAATAAAGGAAATTAATATTTTTGTGTTTTTGTTACAGATTAATTGGTTGTAATTTACTGTCAAAATTAATTAAATTAAATAATTATGTACATAAATATTTCTTTATTATATTTTATCTCCCAAAGTTAATTTTAATCATAAAATGTTGACAACTTTTTTGACATAAAAACTCTTTGCTGGGATTTTAAAAAGTACCGTTCGTTTTAAGATGGATCATCTTGATAAACCGTGCGTTTTACTTTACACTTACCGCACTTGGGCGTAATAAGATACAATACGTTATTGAAATTGGTGTAATAAGACACCTTTTACGAGCAAATGTGTTATAAATAATATTTACAGCTATTATGCAAAAGGTATCATTATGTACAGGAATAGGAACAAGTGAAAAATTATAAGAATGTTTGATGAGCATGGCAACCCCCCCATACCCATCAGATCTATCCTCTCGGACACAGTCATAACCAGGAATCCTAAAGATGGAGTCTGGTTTAAGCCATGTCTCTTGAAATGCAAATAAAAAAGGATTAAATTTATTAACTAAGTGTATAATGTCACTTTTCTTATTAGTTATACTTCGGCAATTCCACTGAATTACCTTGGCGAGTAGGTCCATTATTGTTGATATTAATATCATTTAATATATCTATAGAAGTAGCAACGTTGGACGGTGAAAAAATATTAGATTTGGATAAAAGATTAATTAGGAGCATAATTAGATCTGATATAGAAGTTTTGGATGTTACATTCAATTCATCATTGAAGGCACATCCATTAACAGGAGCAGGAATGTTGTAATCTTTAACTAAGGCAGCATGAGCCTCCTGGTCAAAGCCTTTGGTATTCTTAGGAGGAGGTCACGAGGTTTTAAAAATACAGTTTTTTTATAAGAAGATGGCTGTGACATATTATTATGTGATGGAGACAGATCTTGAGGGTACACAGATTGAAAAGTGTTGGGGGATTTAGTATTAGAATCTAAAGCGTCTGCATAGGACATTTTTTGAATAAATGGGTGGAGTTTTGACGCTTCTGCATAAGAGATACAACTTTTGCTCATAGATTCCTTAATAGACCTTTGTCTTTCATGTTCTCGACATATTTTGCTAGTTGCTACATGAGACCCATTGCACAAACAACGTGTCACACAATCATCGTCTACCGAACAGCTGGCACCCGAGTGACCCTGCCCACATCTAAAGAATCTGGGTTTGGAGCGGCATTGAGTTTTAACATGACCATACCTACAGCAGTTATAGCACTGGATAGTGGGATAAATGTACAGATCTACTGGCAAAGCAGAATAACAGACATAAACCCTCTTGGGGAGAACTTGACCATCAAAAGTTATAATGACCGTTTCTGTGTTTTGAAATTGTGGTGCATTTTCATTATTAAACGTTTTTCTTTTAATCCGACGTACTTATTTTTAAAATTTTACCGCAACCTATAGGCACTGTCATGTTTTCCAGAACCTCTTCCTCCGACCAGTCAGAAGGTACACCTCTTACCAGTCCCATACGGGTTACATTAAAGGTTGGAATGAACGCTTTAAAGTTGTGTAATGTGAGAACCTCATTCTCAACAAATTTGTTAGCATGTGCATAGTCAGAAAATGAAACGGAGAGTCTGTTTCGGCCTATTCGTTTTAAGCTACCGTTAACAACGTTTTGGAAAAATCTGTTTTTCAAAAATCTCCCAAATGTGATTGGGTGGAGAGTGGCAGGATCATTTGGAGAGGTAGTAATCTTTTGAATATGAACTATGTAAGGAGAAGCGTCAGATGATTGGTAAAGAACTCTTCCGATGGTAGGACGAGAGAAACTGGGGTTTGATGTTGCATCAAAAGATAAAGGTACATTTTGTTTGTCATTATTACTAGTGGCACCAGCAACACTGTTGCCAGTACCAGTACCGGTAATAGGTACATAGTCACTCATTGGTATAGGTGGGACGATACCCAGGGATCTGGATGGGACCTTGCTCGTGTCAATATCTATATCATCGCATCGGCAATCATTGGGTCGATTTTTACGTGAATCGTGGTATTTTCTGCGCTTTTTATTACAATGCTTACAAATCCGGCGAGCTGTAACTCGCTTGCGACCATGATCCTTATTTCCAGTATTCAGTGAACCATCCGTGTCCATACTAGAATCATACTCAATAGATTTGTTATCAACCGTAATATAATGAGAAACCTGGGGGGGACAGTTCCCCCAGGATCCTCGGGCGGATCGCCCATGAGAAGAAAAAAGCTACTTACCTAGATTCCAGGTAAGTTTTCTAATATCTACATACAATAAAATAGAAAATAACACAATAAATACACAAGAAATAATTAATCCTCTAAACACAAATAAAATTATTTTTAGAAAAGAGCCGAAACGAAAAATTCACCCGCCAAGTTTCACGTTTAACATCGATCGTATTACAAAAATAAAAAAAACAACTGTAGGTAGGTACATAACAATCACGCACAGTCGCACACTAACCCAACCAAAAATTGGTCGAAAAGATATAAAAAAAAAACCGTCCAAGTGCGAGTCGGACTCGCGCACCGAGGGTTCCGTACAACCTTGCAAATTTATGGTTTTCGTAATTTTTCCTTTATCTATGTTATAAGACGTTGCTTTGTACCAAATTTCAAGATTCTGAGTTCACGGGAAGCACCCTGTAGGTTTTGATTCCCTTGCAAGTGTCGAAAATTTGCGGCATAAACGGCTGTATCTTTTGATTGCGTTGGCTTAGAAGTTTGATTTTTTCACAGCTTCAAGGGACAGTAGACCTGAGTAAATGATATAAATTTCAGCTTCATACCTCCACGCGTTCCTGAGAAAAAGGGTCTTGACAGACGGACGGACAGACGGACAACAAAGTGATCCTATAAGGGTTCCGTTTTTTCCTTTTGAGGTACGGAACCCTAAAAAGCAGACAAAAGTGGCGTTTTAGTGCGGAGTGAGGGTTTATGCAATGCAAAGCATGTTTACAACATAAAAAAAAAAGACGTGTGGCACTCAGGGACTGCCGCGGTAAAGCTATTGCATAGCATTTTGTATCAACAAGACTGCCGAAAAGAAACGACGTTAGACAATGCACGGCCTTCAAGCCACACGGGTGTTATTTAAATGGTTAGCAGAGTATTCGTAGTGGTGGTAGTGGGAGTGGTGGTGGTTGTAGTGAGGGTGGGTGTGAGAGTGTGAGGGTGTGTGAGTGGGAGTGGGGGTGGGTGTAGGGTGGGAGTGGGAGTTGGAGTGGGCGTGGGAGTGGGAGTGGAAGTGGGGTTGGGGGTGGGGTGGGAGTGGGAGTGGGAGTCAGAGTGGGAGTGGGACTGAGACCGGGACCCGGACTCGGACTCGGACTCGGACTCGGACTCGGAATCGGAATCGGACTCGGAGTCGGAGTCGGACTCGGACTCGGACTCGGACTCGGACTCTGACTCGGACTCGGACTCGGACTCGGACTCGGACTCGGACTCGGACTCGCACTCGCACTCGGGCTCGGGCTCGGGCTCGGATTCGGACTCGGACTCGGACTCGGACTCGGACTCGGACTCGGACTCGGACTCGGACTCGGACTCGGACTCGGACTCGCGCTCGCTCTCGGGCTCGGGCTCGGGCTCGGGCTCGGGCTCGGGCTCGGGCTCGGACTCGGGCTTGGGCTCGGACTCGGACTCGGACTCGGACTCGGACTCGGACTCGGACTCGGACTCGGGCTCGGGTTCGGGCTCTGGCTCGGACTCGGACTCGGAGTCGGAGTCGGACTCGGACTCGGACCTCCGTGCCCGTCGGAGTGGGGAGCGTGAGGTTTTTTTCGTTACGGAATTTCTGGATTCGGTCCCCGCGCTCAAGGACCTCGATAGAAGCTATGCAATAGCTTAAAAAGTTTTTTTAGATGTTAGTAAATGTACCTATTTCTCTAACATACTTCAACAATAGGTACAAGTATGATACTTGTACCTATCCTTAAAATATTTGCACTTGATTTAAAAGGACCTTAGAGTTGAAATTGTCTCTTGACGCAAAGGGGCATCTTAACGTGATCGTAACTCAAACGGCTGAACAGACTTTGATTTTGTAGGTATTTTTTTGTGGAAGTGTTCCTTTATAAAGGGCCCCATAAACGGTACCTACGATTCGTCTCTGTACGATCGATCTGATGCAAATCGTGCCAATTACTTAATCGCATCAAAAATGACGCCAATAGTTAGGTACACGAAACGATTGGTTGTAACAGTCGATCATTTGCTTGTTTGAAACTGAAGGATACTGCTGTGTTCAAATATTTCAATACGTGCCTCATAACATAATAGTACAGTCAAGAGCACGCTAAGCTTGACACATTGGTCTTTGAACCGGCCCTGTATTCTATGGCGTGCAGTATAAATCTGAGCTCAGCTTAAACTGGTAGTGTAAACTTGACTTGCTCTTGACTGTACATTATTATATGTGCGGTAAGTTGATAATTACAGCTGAGGCGGGCGATATTGCTATTGCAAGAAAGCAGAGGCTTTAATTATCTAAGCGCACGTATGTCATACGACGTTTTATAACATATTTGCGAGTAGGTAAATAAAACTCGGACTTTCATAAACAAATAAAAACAATACAGTAAAAAGAAAAAGCGCGGAATAATTTTTACTTGTTCACAAATCAACATTTTTTTTTGGTAAAGGCACAAAAAACAGCCAGTATTTACTAATAAAGTAAATTATAGCAAGTCATACCACGCACACCCCTACTGTGAGACGCATGGACAAAGGTTTTAGCAACCGCCTTTTTGCCGACGCCGCTTGCCGCTCGCTGGCCAGCAGTCCGCCGTCATCTCGCTTCGCGTACGGACGTTATGCCTTTTGCTCTAATCTTGGGATCCTAACGCCACAGTGGCCCCACGTTGGGTGCCACTGTGGCGTTGGGGTCCCAAGATTTATAAGGGCGCCTCGGGAATTCCCTCCTGAGCCGGCTAGCTCTGGGGTGAAATATAACAACGAAACACGATTTATATACACTAGGTAACATTTAATAACAAACAAGCACGACTATGAACTATTTACAAGAATAACGGTTTTCCGCGTTTATGCGAGGCACTAGAGCAAAAGGCATAACATCCGTACGCGAAGCGAGGTGGCGGCGGACTGCTGGCTAGCGAGCCGCAAGCGGCGTCGGCATATAGGCGGTTGCTAACTCCTTTGCCCATGCGTCTCGCACGCCGACAAATAGCGCGCGGGCAGGCGGCCGCGAGAGGCTCTGTTAGGGAGCGCGGTACGGGTGTGCGTGGTGTGACTTGCTATAAAATTTATATTTTTGTGTTTTTGTTACTGAAAAATGGTTGTAATTTACTGTCAATATTAATTAAATTAAATAATTAAATGTTTATTTATTATATTTTATACGGAGCATCTTGATAAACCGTGCGTTTTACATTACAATAACGCACGAGTGCGTAATGCGATACAATACGATACCTATTGAAATTGGTGAATTATGAGACCTTTTAGGTACGAGCAAACAAATGTGTTATAAAATGGAAAATGAACTACTTTTCCTTACCTATGTGGCTGTAACTTTGATTCGGCTACAAAAGTAAAAAAGAAATCCTAGAAAAATGTGGGTTGAGAAATGTCTATTAAAGATGTACTTAAATCTTTAAAAGAATTACCTAAGGTTCCATGGGCGTACCCAGCTTCTGGCTTAGTCAGATTTTTTCCAGTCAAATTTTCAGTCCAGGGGGCCAGTCAAATTTTTTAAGTCGGATCGTCCGCGGCTGTTTTGTCATACACACTACACAAACACACCCACATTAAACATAAGGTATAAGGTGGGTGGACCATGGAAGGCCATGTTCCTTCGAAGGGCAATCATTTAAAAGTCGCGCCGCTATTTTGTCAATGCGGCGCCTTTCTTCGTTGACTTCGGTCGAAGACTTTAAAATCGTAATTTTTCGCTCACTGCAAAACGTAAGTTTTTAAGTAAATAACCTATTATTTTCTTAAATTTTTTGACTCAGAACTCGAGAATAAGAAATTTACTATGGCACTGAAGAAAAAAAAATTAACTTTATTTCGATTTTACATAAAATATCGGTAGTGTTCCTAGGAAAGCCAATGGTTCCTTGTAAGGCCGACACAAATTAGTAGGGCATTTTAGGTAAGAAATGATTGTTTTATAATTTCATTATAAAGGTTATTGGTAACTTATTTGACATCGATGTAATACTCATTAGTATTATTTTTAAAACATTTCAACGAATACATCCTTAGTTATACGATTGTGTTCAAGGAATGTTCGTTGAATATTTTATAAGTGAACATAATATGGTAAGCATTTAATGTTTCGTTTTATGAAAGGCCTTTTTATGTAGTTTAAATATCAGCAGATATTTCGATTGTTAAACGACTGATTGATTACATTGGCCTTGTATGGAGCCTTGTTCCTAGCAAGGCCGTTTGGAAGAGTTTCACAAAACTTGAGTTTATTATATATTTATTAAATCTGCAATTAAAAAAACTGCTTTATTTACCAGCCAGCCAGAGCCATTGTCATCGAACTATCATTCCATTATGCTGCAACTGGCACTATGACATCTAATTTGTATTCCACTAAAATCATAGTGGCATTACAATGGAATGACTATGGACTACGTTAGGTGTTGCCTACCATATATAACTATTACTACCATGCGTGTCATTAGTTTTATTTCGGGTTTTCGGCACTAAAATTATTAGATGATTGATTTTATTTATGGTACATGTGACATTTCGATAAGCTTTGAAGAAACCTGTGTATTTTTGTGCATAGACTCTGAAGCAGAGCTCAAATCTGAATTTCGTGTCGTGTTTAGGGCTAATGGCTAAATTGCCAATGCCTTGAAATAAGGGGAAAAAAAGCAATCACTGGACAGCGCCATTCCATGGTAGGAATAGTAGAATACCAAAAGTGGTGAACAATGATACTGTGAAAACTGACAGATATCAGAATACGAAAAGTGCCAAATAACACCATCGAGTGACCATTGCCATGTCATTGTCATCCAACTATCACCGCTGTCATTTAGTAGAATTGGCCCCCAGTTTATTTGTTAGAGTGGCCTGCCATGGTCCACCATAAGGACCTTAATATTATTATGTAATGTAGTTTGTAGGGTAAACAGCCGCCAATTTATTTAACTTCATGTACCAAGAAAATGTACACATGGCAAATGATCCTGCTTTTTAGGTAGTTAAATAAATAAAATTAAAGACTGCCTGCATTTTTATTTTATTTAAATCGCTTCTACTTTAAAAGTAGGTAATCTTCGAGGATATTTTGCAAAAAGGTTTATAACGTCTTTCGTGAAAGAATCGCCCATACCTACTGTTTACAAGTTTTTTTATGTACACGGAGCAAACAAAGTCTATTTCCTGTCTTCAATCATTGTTGATCTCAGCTACGTTTTCACGCGTCTAGGGCTGTTTTCACTTTCGGATAAAAACGTACGCTTGTTGGATTAATTCCGTTATCTCCAAAACTTCAAGGCCTCCTGCTTGCTAGATTCGGTGATCTTCGTCTGCCATCGTCCCGCGCGGTTTTTTGCATTTTGCCAGTATCTACTGCGCGGTTTATTTAAAAGTTGGAGCATAAGGCCCCGTTTACACTTTGATTAGTAATTAGGCGAGTTCATACATATTCTGCGAGATTTCCAGGGGGTGCAGCTGCTCCCCCCTGGGTACGCCCATGTAAGGTTCCATCCAGAATAGAATGCCGGAACCAACGTAGGTATAAGTACCTTAAATTATTGAAACTACTTAGTATCGTCTAAAATAAAGAATACAAAATTGAATCGTTGATTGTATGTACGAAGAGGTAGTACACTGTCGATTCATCGTTACGATATTCATGACTGCATGGGTTTTTGCTGATATATCCCCGATATCACCTTCAATGAAGTGTAGTAAACCGATAACGGTATTGACATAATACTTACATGTAGGACTATCGATTCGTCGTTTCGATCAGTCTGAAGCGACGGATGATCGTACAGACAAATCGTACCGTGTATGGCGCCTTTTGTGTAGTCTTCAAAATCGCCACCAAAGAGTTTAGGCAATATTATTGTATGCAAGGAGTTGACAATTTAATCATGATGGTACATATCTGTACACATAACACTATTACTCTACATCACGTTAGTGGTTATATTCTCTTTGTCTACATCTATTTATTCATTGACGTGACGTGATATTAAATGAAAATAATTTTATTTTTAGACGTGATATAAGAACCTATATTTTTTATGGTACATATAGTACCTACGATAGGTAGCTAAAGCTACTTACTAACTAGGAGGTGGTAAAAAGAAAATCACTCCAACTATTAAGATTTGTTTACTGTCTTTTTGAAAAATGCTCAACATAGTTGATACCGGGTCTGATATGTCATTTCGAATGCCGTCGTTGCGACGCACGCTGTTGCGAAAAAAAATTCGAGTTGTACGCCCTCGCGAAAAGCCGTTATATCGAAAGTTGCTAAATCGAATGACGGTCTCGCGAAAACGCTGTTACGAAATCACTACTATAAGTGGTACGCTAGATCGAAAGTCACCGGATCGAAATCCATTGTTGCGAATAGAGTACCTATTTAAATCTATCGTTTGGGAATCGAACCCACGACCTCGATACGGCATTCGAAATGACATATCAGACCCGTTGATACCTACTTAATAATAATTTATTTATTTCAGACAATGTCCATATTTATAGATAATTCTTGGTGCGGCATATTTGTTGATGCATATAAATATTCCAGTAATTATCTAGTTTGTGCTATAACTTTAATCGTAGCGTCCTTCATTTGCCTATGGATCTATGAAAAGCCTCGTTTTTACAAGGTATTCACATGACAAATGTAGGTATTACAAGGTAGGTAGGTAGGTACCTACTGGAGTAGACTTATAGGTAAGCAGTATAAATGTTCATGGTCTAACATCCATATTAGGCTAGTGAACACTCGCGATACCGAGCGCCCGAGTGGATTATTTTCCTTCGCAAAGTTAACGAAAGTTAAGTAAGTACATATTATCCCTACATATTTAGGTATCACCATCTCGATCATACACCGTCAGGAATCCCACAGGCCCACTAAGGCACAGCACCCGGTCCAACTGTCACGTTCAGGACACACAGACCCAGGGGGCCAATTCTATTAAATGACAGCGGTGATAGTTGTATGACAATTACATGATTGTGGTCACTCAATGGTGATATTATGTCAAAATTTGACATAATATCACCATTGAGTGTCAAAATTTGACATAATATCACCATTGAGTGACCACAATCATGTAATTGTCATACAACTATCACCGCTGTCATTTAATAGAATTGGCTCCCAGTTTAGGACAGGTGTCCAAAATAACACTGGTGAAAACTATAAATGGATAATCTCTGCCATTTTCGTTGGGGATAGGGTTGCCAGGCGTATTCAGGGAGCTTCGATATTCGATATCGGAAAATCTGTCGAACACTTTCGAGATGGTCTGATGTTGGTGTCGAAAACTTTAGAGATGGGCTGATGTTGGTATCGAAAACTAATGTCATATGTGACATAAGGATTCGGAAAATTTTCCGTGGCTGTCAGAAACGCCTAGAATAAAGTTTCCGAAGTCGATAGATTCGACATCGAATAAAGTTTCCGAAGTCGATAGATTCGACATCGGAAAATTTTTCACTCGATCTGAATCGAACGGAAACGGTATCGAGTCTCCGTGAATACCTACGCAGGTGGCCAAACCTAATAGCCGGACAGACGGGCCAGTTTGGCCGGACATTAGGGTAAAACGGCCGGACACCCTACATTATTGAGGATTTTTTGTCTCAGTATTAATAGGTAGGTACTAGTTACGACCAAAAATTTTATGTAAAATGTGGTAAAATCAAAGAGATTTAAATATAATAGGGCATAGAGGGGGCATTGGGAATATTTTCATACAAAACTTTGAAGCCTAAGCGTCATGTCCTTGTCATGTCAGTGTATGAACGAGAGCTGTCATTCGGTTGAAATTGTACTAGACTTATTCCACTTGGTATAACTTTTGACTTCAAATTTTCCTCGCTTTGTCCCCTCTATGCCCTATTATATTTAAATCTCTTTGGGTAAAATCAAGGTTTTTTTTATTAATACCATAAATCAGCTGATTTTTCAGTCTTTATGTATATTGCCGGCAAGTAGACGATATTTTATGTAAAAAACAAGTGAAGGAAATTTCGTCCCAAAAATCAATATTTAACAAATATTTTAATGAAAAATAAAAACTAGCGGCCATATTTTGATGGGCGATGCGATTAGTAGATATAATATATTCTCCTTATCATAAATATGCGTAAAAAATTGGTTTGTAGCATATGCTCGATCCCTAGATACACTAATTCTGCAGCCGGATCTTAGGCTAACACTACCATTAAAATTTACGAAAAATATTTCATTTGCAGACACGGTCCCGTTACATTTTTTTTTACATAATATACAGTGTGAGTCTCCATAAAGTGCACATATGAAAATGGGTGAAACTAGACACATTTTTATCGACGGAAAAAATGATTAAAAGAATCTGATTTTTTAAATTTATTTTTGATTACGTAGATACTGTTGACTTTATGTAAATAAAACGTTACCTATAACTTTTTAACTAAGAAGTATATTGTGATAAAGTAAAAACAGTTATGATGTTAAAGAACAGAAGATACTAAATAAATTTAAAAAATACCCAAAAAACGGTACCAAAAAATAATAAAAAGGGACTTTTTGAGGAAAATCTGTATTTTTATTCGTATTTTTTTTATTAATTATCAAATTTCTCTAAATAATGCCCATATTATATGTAGTTTTTATTACTTTATGTTACTGTCCATCGTATTACCTTTCAAAAAACAAAAATCCCGTATCTTTATCCATATCACAACGTTTACTATGAGTGTTTGAACTAAGTCATTCCGGGTGCACCATTCAACGCTTCGTTCTAGATTGTCCTATTTTATTATTTCTTAGTACCGTTTTTTGTGTTTTATTTTTATTTTATTAGTATCTTCTGTTATTTGACATCACTACTGTTTTTATTTTATCACGATATACTTCATAGTTTAAAAGTTATACTTATAACGTTTTCTTTAGGTATAGTTGAAACTTTTTAAAATCACGATTTCCACTTGAGAGCTTATCTACCCGTTGAATGGTATTGTTATCCTTTGTAAACCCAACCACTAATAACCTGTGCGAAATAAATACCATAAATAATAAAAGATGTTATATGAATAGCAACAGTATAGCTTTAATAATAAGGTTCAAATTGTCATAGCATGCACTCAACGTATGACCTTTTGAAATTAAGAGCCGTGGTCAACCAGGTGTCTGTTTATGATAGTTAAAGGGTGTTATGATTATTGTAAGTTTGTGTTAATTTTTGCAACCGATAAGGATAGGGATATATTTCTTATCCATTTGAGGATATTATTCATTTACATCAGAATAGGCGTCAGTCGCTACCAAGTATCGGCATCGTTAGCTTCACTGTGTTATATTCTCGATATTTCTTACATTTGACAACTGGCCTACGTTTTGGATTTTGATTGCTTACCGATTGGGACTTTGTGAGAAAGTGAAAGAACTCGATAACGACCCCGGCTACGCATTTGGACTTTGATTAAGCGGAAATAGTGAGTGATACTATGTTTCGCCCTTGGGAGAGTAGTGAGGCTGTAGCTTCATCGGATGCCCCATCAAATAACCCCATCATCACACCAGATCAAGGACCTCTATCCTGCTATCATCTGACAGTTTCATCTAACGACAATCCGGTCTGTGACGATTAATATACACCATTAAGGAAGAAACATTTGCACCCTGCTGCTCAAGAAGTGGTTTTATATGTCTACAGTGTGATTCTACGAGAAATAAGTCCTTATGGAGCTATTAGACGCACATCACAATTGACAAACGTTTCTGAAAACACTGTCGGAAGACATGTGAAAAATGGACAACCAACAGAACTGACCCGAAATAAAAAAAAGTTTGCAAGAATCGATAATTTCACGGAGGATTTTATTGCCAGAACGGTTGATAACTTCTACAGGCAAAACGTATCACCTACCGTCGGATTAATATACAAGGAATTAACAAAGGACGATGCCGTTTTCCCATACAGCTTGTCGTACTTCGTACATATACTTAAAGGCATGGGGTTTGAGTACAAAACATTAAACCAAAGAAAAGTGATCATGGATTCGCCCAGGTTGATTAACCTTCGTGATAATTATTTATAGGAAATTGAAAAACATCGTGAAAAAGGAAACACAATTATCTACTTAGATGAAACTTGGTATGACACCCACGACGTCTCCAAAAAAGGCTGGCAAAAAGATGGCATCAGGTGTGCACTGAATGTACCTGCATCACGAGGACAAAGAATAATAATATTACACGCAGGATCTGAAAAAGGATGGGTGAACGGAGCTTTAATGCTGTCTGCAAAAAATATCGCCAACTGCAGTGCTGATTATCATCAGGACATGAACGCAAAACTTTTTGAAACGTGGTTCAAAGATCAACTGTTACCGAACATACCGGAAGAAAGTGTTATCGTTATGGATAATGCTTCATACCATTCACGCCAAACAGAATTAATACCGTGCACACAATCGAGAAAAGGAGTAATACAGGAATTTCTAAACAAGAACAATATTAACTATCCTGCAAAGGCAAAAAAAGTGGATTTGTTGAATATATTAAAAAAACATTCTTTTGCCAAAAAATATTACGTAGACGAAACAGCAAAACTCAAGAATTGCGAAGTTGTACGATTGCCGCCTTACTACTGCAATTTAAATCCTATCGAACTGATGTGGAGTAGTTTAAAAAGAAACGTACGAAAGTATAACAACGATCCGAAGTTTAGTGAAGGCGTGCTTCAAATTATAAGGAGTTCAATAGATTTAACAAATCAACACTGGAAAAACTGTTGTATGCATGTTCACAAATTAGAAAAACCCGAAACTACAGCCATCCTGCTGTTATAATCGAAGTCACAGGCAGCGACGATGAAACAGATACAGACATAAGTTGTTCGGATGAGTAGTAGGTAGCTAAACTGTTACAAGACTAAGCTACATTTTCTAAAATAGTATGTAAATACATTTATTGTTTTTTTTTTGTTATTATTTTATTTCTTACTTGAGCTCAGTCAGTGTTAATATAAACTTTATTATACAGTGTAGTGTTTTTTATTTTAATGCATGCTTCTACTTAAACTACTGAACTACGACCAAGAATATAATAAATACCACCCTGTAGCTAACACTTGCAAAATGCTACACGGTGGTCTTTATTATATTTCATTTCCAAAAGGTTATATGTGAAGTGCTTCCTATTTCAATTTGAACCTTATTCTTAAAACGGTAAAGTTGTAATTCATATTACATCTTTTGCTATTAGTGCATTTCATTTTGTACAGGTAATTAGTGGTTGGGTTTAACAAAAGATAATAATGTCATTCATCGCAGTTAAGCTCTCAAGTGGAAATCTTGATTTTAAAAAGTTTCAACTATACATAAAGTCAACAGTAAGTAATCAGAAGAAAAAAATATCTATAAAATATAAAAAAAATAAAATCTGAGATTTTTTTTAACATTTTTTCCGTCGATAAAAATGTGTCTAGTTTCACCCATTTTCATATGTGCACTTTATGGAGACTCACACTGTATGTATAGATAGGTATACAATATGTAACAGAATAAACGCAATTCCTAAAATTTATTCCACCTAAATCACCTATGCTTATTCACCCAGGTGATTTAAATACACCAAACAGTAGACTTAAATCACCTAGCATTTACGAACCTAGGAGATTTAAGTCGACCTTAAATAATTGTCAAAATTAGTATACTTTAATCACCTGCCACAAACGTTTACGACAAAGAGATTTAAATATAATAGGGCATAGAGGGGGCATTGGGAATATTTTCATACAAAACTTTGAAGCCTAAGGCGTCATGTCCTTGTTATGTCAGTTAGTATGAACGCGAGCTGCCATTCGGTCGAAAGTGTACTAGACTTATTCCACTTGGAATAACTTTTGACTTCAAATTTTCCTCGCTTTGTCCCCTCTATGCCTTATTATATTTTAATCTCTTTGGTTTACGATAACTTTATATAGACGATGTTTATGGCCTCGCCCTGGGTTAAAACATAGAAGAAACGCGGACTTAGGTGCGGGCGGGCGGAACCTACTAAATAACATTGTAAGAAATATCAAGATCTTTTATCTCGGTTTCGTACTGCGTCCAATTCCATCAAATAGTTTTTTCGCCTAAGTTGTTCTAAATCTTTATTTTTACATGAATCTCATGTTAGGATTTTAATGATAAATTTCTAAAGCAATAATATGAGAAGAAAAAATTCAGCGCGAGCGGAATTCAAACACCGCAGCTCGAAATTTGTCTTCTGGTTGATTCCCTAATAGAATGAGAAGACAAATTTCGAGCGAGCTGTCGTAGCCGCGGTAGCTCAGTTGGTAAAGAGAAGCGACACGATACGTCGTAGGTTGGGGGGTTTGAATTCCGCTCGCGCTGAATTTTTTCTTCTCATATGCGCTTTAGAAATTTATCATTAAAATCAACAACTTAGGCGAAAAAACTATTTGATGGAATTGGACGCAGTACGAAACCGAGATAAAAGATCTTGATATTTCTTACAATGTTATTTAGTAGGTTCCGCCCGCCCGCACCTAAGTCCGCGTTTCTTCTTTGTTTTAACCCAGGGCGAGGCCATAAACATCGTCTATATAAAGTTATCGTAAACGTTTGTGGCAGGTGATTAAAGTATACTAATTTTGACAATTATTTAAGGTCGACTTAAATCTCCTAGGTTCGTAAATGCTAGGTGATTTAAGTCTACTGTTTGGTGTATTTAAATCACCTGGGTGAATAAGCATAGGTGATTTAAGTGGAATAAACCAAATTAGTTTGTTCAGTATCGACTACTTAATCGATTTCAGCTATGTTTAAAATGTGTTAACTTTTTCCGAAAAATGTGTTGCTACCTATGAAATAGTACTATTATTGCTCTTTATTTAAGAAAATTGTTTAGACACAACTAAAGTATGAAGGCATTATATTTTTTTTATACATACATATGCTCTCGCCTTTTTCCCGAAGGGGTAGGCAGAGACAACAGCCCGCCACCTGCTACGATCCTGGCATACCTACCTCTCGAGCCTCATCCACCATCCATTATTCGGTTCATAAATACTCGTCGGTTTCGGGTACTTTTTATCTGGCTTTTCTTTAATACATCGCCGATTTGATTGATGTAAGTACGCCTAGGTCGCCCTCTGCCGACTCGGCCACTCGCAATCCCCTTATACCTCGTGTGTTCATAAGTCTTGAGACACAGTAAAACTAAAATATTTTTGGAGCTAAGTTGAGTATTCATTTATTGGTTAAAATTAAAACTACTGACATATGAGCAGTGATAGCCCGGACGGTTAAAGAGCCGGCCGAAAATCAGTGAGGCTCGGGTTCGAATCCTGGCATGTACCAATGAGTTTTTCAAAAACTTACGTACATATTTATCACCAGCTCGACGGTGAAGGAAAACATCGTGAGGAAACCCGCAGGTCTCAGAATTAATTCTGAGACATGTGTAAACAGACCCGGTCCGGCGATGGGCTCACCACCTATCACGTTTAGGGGTCCAATATATCTCGTGAAATGTGGGTGTATCCAGTAATGGAATACCTCTGGCTAACCCCTCGGGGATAAAAAAGGCGTGAGATTATATTATTTATTATTAACTACTGACATCTAGATCTGTATTTAAAAATAAATCATTCAAAATGGCCGCCTTTGCATTCAATGCAGGCCTTCAATCGCGTGCGCCATTCATCTATGGCGGCACGAAGCTTTTCAATGGGAATTCGTTTCGATTCTTTAATAAGGGCTCGCTTGAGAGAATCCAGGTTTGGGTGAGACTTTCTGCATGCCCTCAGCTCCAATTCCGTCCATAAAGAATAATCCAAAGGATTCAAGTCAAGGCTTGACGAGGGCCAATCTTCGCTCCGAATGAAGCCTGGCAAATTGGCCTCCAGCCAACGTTGGGTAGTCTTAGCTTTATGGGAAGGAGCAGAGTCCTGTTGGAAAACCCAGTATTTTCCAGCGAATAGCGTATCATTTAATGGTTTAACCACCGCTTCCAATATGTCGGTTTGGTAATTTTGTGGCTTCACCTTGACGCCTTGCTGGCAAAAATGAAGCGAAGTGACCCCCTCGTAGGAAACACCCCACCAAACCACAACACTTGCTGGATGATGAGTACGCTGGACATTGCGTACAGATGGCTGGACGTCCTTTGAACTTCTGGCGTAAACCTTATTGTTCTGCCGGTTAAACTTTTCTTCCACCGTGAAGATCTTTTCATCGGTAAACAGGATATTTTTAGGATCGTGTCTCTTCAATAGGTTCCGACATCGTTCCAGTCGCAATTTACGAAGACGCTCGTTTAAATAATGTACTTTCCTTTGACTGTAGGCCTTTAGTTTAAGATCATATTTAAGTATCCTGTTCACCGATATTCGCGAAATGTTTCTGCAGAGCTAATTTCTTTTGAGTCCGGCAAGGGTTGCGACAAATTCGCTCTCTGATTACTTTGATGTTGGCGGGCGTCCTTACAGACCGCGGGCGGCCACATCTTCCACGGTCTTCTAAAGAGCCGGTCTCCTTGTACCTCTTTATGGTATAATACACAAAGTTCCGACTACATCCCAAACTTTGGATTTCATTAAAAACTTGCATTGGTTTTTTTCCTGCTTGAAACAGTGAAATTACAGTCGCACGCAAATCTTTTGTTGGCGCCATTTTCACGGAGAATGATACAAATATTCAAATGTATATTTTTTCCGATTCAAAACATTAGAAATTTTAAAAGTTTAAAAAAGGTTGCATGAATTACTTTCTTTTTAAATTAATTAAATAAGTTCGTCTCAAAACTTATGAACACACGAGGTATATTTGTCTCGTTAGACGCCATTCATTTTTATTGTTATATTTTTTTTATATAATTATACTAATTGGGGTGTATGAGGAATTGCGCTTATTCTGTTACGCGTTGTACATACTACGTATATTGCAATAATAATACTCATTTGCATGTTGTTTTAGCTCATATTTAAGAAAAGTAAGCGGTCAATTTTGAGTCCTATGCAAAGCATTGAACTTATCAGTGAAAGTGAAATCTCTTCGCTAATGAACCCTACAATTTCAAAAACATCTGAAACATCCAAAGAAGAATTAGATTTGGAGTAAAGCGACAAAAAAAGACAAAACTGTTTGTATGCATTATACGTCGTCAGGCGTCAATATGACGCCTGCGATAAAGAGTTAGGCACGTAAATTAAAACCTGTAAATATTTGTTTAATCAATAAAATCCAGTGTACTATGACCTATTACATTTTATTTATGCTGTACAAATTTATTTTATTGTTTATATTAATTAATTAATGCAAATGTATCTTAATTTTCATGTAACTAGACATTCATGCGAATGAAATGACAAACAGGTATGTAGGTACCTCATCTTTTATATATTTTTAACAATTATAGCTATAGGAAGAAACTATGTTTGATAGACACACTTTACAAATGCAATATCGTTTTTATTCGAAATTTATATTATATTATATTATAAAATATGCATTCGATAAAACCATTGAGCATGAATTTTCTGTTATTTTACTAGCTATTTCATTGAATTAGCCATTCACAAGCAAAAATTATTAATGTAATTCAAGTTATATAATCAATAAACCTTTAAATCTGTAATAATATTACAAACACTTCTGGATTCTCTGTGGGGGTTTGCTTAATTCACTAATTTATAACAAATCACAACTACTACAAAATTAACGGAGTAACGAAGTACCTACTTATATTATGAAAAATTCCAAAATTTAACTATTCAATTGATAGGTATTGTCTATAACCAAAGATAATTTCCTGAAAAGTCAACGTAAATGAACTCACACTATCCTCAAAGCTTCGCCGAGTTTTATGCAATACCTAAATAGTATGTTTGCATATTAAATAAATTTAAATCTGCCTTCACTTTATACACTTTAGGTTTTACCTAAATACTTCTAATAATGATATCGAAAACAATGACATTGTGCAATTAAATATTAGGTGATATTTTTTTCAGGCAGCTGCCTTGTCTTTAAATGTTTTTTTATTTGAGTATTACTAGTTAGTTGTAATCATAACTTATATGTAAATATTTATTGTTTTTTTTCAAATTAAACTGATTGATATTGTTGTCTTTTAAATGTGAGAAATATACACACTGAAGAAGCTTTTCTTCTTATGACAACACTTAACAAGTTATACATAAAATTAATATTGATTTAAAAATGTTTCTTAAGTCAAATTAATGCTCGATTTCATTTATTCTTAGTGATACAAAAAGTAGAATCACAGTGTAAATTTTGATTACGTACCAAATATGTATAACATAATTTGCAGGTATTAAAGTACATTAATTTCTTGCTGAAATCACTGTATATAAATTGATACAATATTTTAAATGTTTATATAACATGATTGACTACAGGCACCCCAAAATATTGTCCACCAAATTGTCGCTGCAGTGGGGTGTTCCATAAAGTAATATACATTTCCATACACAATTCCACAGCTCACATTGCGCACCATTAGAAAAATAAATTATAGATGCTACTAAAATAATTTCTTCAATTTATCTTGGCATGTGTTCACTGCAAATCTGCAAAAAGAAAATAGGTAGGTACATAATATGACAAACAACTGGAAGTTAATTCTCATGTCATATGATCCAAAGATGGAAATGAAGTGTGCATCTGGATTGAGGGCCCACAATAGGTAGGTACCCGCTGAAAAGACAGACTGTTCGATGCAACGAACACGATAAATACTTAGTCAACAATAGATCAAAACAGTCTAATCTCCAACTTCTAGTACTCCGCAAGTAACATAATGCAAACACAATAGTTAAGTCGTTATAATGGTTATGTCTTTAACTACCTTGCCGATAAAACATAAAGCGTAAGTAGTATTTATATACGTACTGCGCTCGTAGCCCTGCGATGCCAGTGTGTTTGTAAAGGTGGCTTCTCACGGCGCTATATATCACAAGTCGCGCTTAGTCGATTTGTAAGAGCGAGCATGCGTTAACAGGCGAGTCCGCGCTACCCGTTCTCACGGGCGCGGCATAGCGCGCGTTGGGCCCGGCCGCGGCCATCAGTAGACCGATGCTTCGCTCACTCACTCGCGCGTCACCCCGCGCCACCCTGCGCGAGCTCGAGTCGCCACGAGTGCGCTCACGCCGCGCCCGTCCCGCGCCTTTGAAGTTACCGACTTCAATCGGATCGAACGCGCTTGCTCACGCTAGCCCGCGTCGCCTCGAGCCACTACCTTCATACGGCGCGTAGGCGCGAGCTAGCGCGGCGCGACTTGTGATATATCGCGCCGTGAGAAGCCACCTTAACGATCACGCTGGTTAAGCAAAGTTGGGTGCGGTCAGTCATTGAATGGGTGACCGCCTAGTGGCATTTATATCACTTCCGTGTTTCGGAAGGCACGTTAAATTGTTGGTCCCGGTTTTCTTTGTGTTTACGCACAATGGAAGTCGTTAAGCCATGTCAGATACCCTTGGGTGGCTTGAAAAATTCTGAATGTTAAGTGGCCACTACCTTAACACCATCTCCCAATCCGCGGTGGGCTCGCGTGGAAAATTAAAGCCCTTACTTCCTCATGTGTGTGGAAAGATCCTTAGCTCAGCAGTGGGCTGTTACGGGTTGATGATGATGATGATGATACGTACTGCAGTGGAGCAGGGGAGTTGTGTGTAGTTAGACTGCGGGTTTGGAGAGCCTGGAAATGCATTCATTTGCATCTGCGGTGGAATCGGGGGCGGCGGGTGCGTGGCTAGCGGCGACACAGGCGGAGCCGAACCGCCTACGCCGCCGCCCACGTTGCTGGGGCTACCGGTCGTGGATAGCCGCGAGAATGCTGCCAGAGCATCGGGGAAGTTCGGAGGCGTTGCTGGAGTGTTGCATGGTGTCATTAATTGCTGAAACATGGAAGAATGACACACAAACTTGGATTTCTGAACAATACGCGTTTATTATGTAGGTAGGGTTATACAGTGGCTGCATCTACATTTGTGTTATAATTCTTTTACGGACAGACAGCGGAGCCTTAGTAATAGGGTCCCGTCCATGGCATCCTTTGGGTACGGAACACAAAAAATTATCTATCATGGGATGAGACGAAAAGTATCTTCTTATCCTGTTGGTTCACACCCTGCCTTCTGAGTCAGAGGTCGTGGGTTCTCTCCGCTCGGGCCCAACATTCGTGTGCATGAAGCTATGAATGTGTCTGTTGGCTTCGTGTCTGGTCGCTTAATATTTATTTATGTATGTCTATCAGTTGTTTAGTACCCATAATGCAGGCCCTGCCTAGTTTGGGACTAAATAACCGTGTGTGAATTGTGTCTAACAATTTATTATTATTATCTTAAGTATATAGGTACCAAAAATAAAAAATAAAATACTCAAAGGCCATCCCAGATTTGCCTTCAAAAATATAACAAAACAACAAAATATAACAATACCCTTCTGACGCTGAAGATGAAGGTCACGGGCAAAAATTAAAATGAAATAAGTATATCGTCACATTAGTATTCTGGGAAGCAACGGCACAAATAGAGCAGTGATAGAGTCCGCTTTTGGTGATGATAATCAGTGAGGCTGGGCTTCAAATCCTGGCATGTACCAATGAGTTTCTCAAACCTTACATACATATTCATCACTAGCTCGACGGTTAAGGAAAACATCGTGAGGAAACCCGCAGGTCTCAGAATTAATTCTGAGGCATGTGTAACAGACCAGGGGCTTTATTGTCTATTTATAATTGTAATCGTCTTCATTTTGACGTCCGTTTCTTCTTCCGTACATCTGTCAATACAGCCAGTGAAAGAAGAGCAAGCACTGATCGCATAACAAATGTCAAATAAAGACGATTACAATTAATTATAAATAGACAAGAAATCCCCCGCCCCGGTCCGGCGATGGGCTTACCAGTCTTACCACGTATCACGTTTAGGGGTAAAAGTGGTCAAATTATTTATTTATAAATTAAGAATAGTACCAACGTACTAACGGTGGGTCTGATCAGACATGTTTTTTTGTAATTGTAGTATTTTTTTCTCAAGATTTAAACTCAAGTCGCTAATATCTCGAAATAGGACAGACAGACAAACTAAGTTTAGTGATGCAAAACCTTTCTAACAAGGATTCCATATATTTTGAAGATCAGCCCCCAGATTAACAGTGAATTTTTACTGTGTAGGTACACCCTACTACGTACTTGGTATAGAAAATATTTAAACGCAATTATCTCGTTTAGTAAGCAGTAAATCCATGATGAAAACATGCAGTCATTTGTATAGTAATATTCTTCTACTAATGGTTAATATGCCCATTATTTCTGTAGGTCCCATATTTAAAGATATTTTAGCGAGTTAAAATTTTCATAGAGTGTGAACTGAGTGACTTCAAATAGTACGAAATTGACAAATTGGCTCGTTATTGTGTTTTTTTTTTACGTTTACTAATATTCTTGTAACTTTTACTAAATCTAGAAGAGAAAAAGTAAAGTATTGATGATGAAATTATTATTCTATAGGTTATTAATGTTTCACCCAGTGACCATATTCTTTCTTTTGTAATTTTGTATATCATATATCCACTTTATGTTTTTTTTCTCTTGCAAATACGACAGTTACATAGGCGGCCGAAAGGGTTTAGGTAGTCATGTTTTACTAAATTTCTATACAACGCGTTATAAAATAGGTAAGCGCAATCCCTCATAGACCCCAACTAGTATATTGATAAAAAAAAATATGATGCCTTCCTACTTTAGTTGTGTCTAACCAGTTTTCTTAAATAAGAAAAGATAATAGTACGATTTCCATAGGTAGCAGTAAATTCAGCTATGTTAATTAATTTTTGGGAAAATTTAACACATATTAAAAATAGTTGGAATCGATTAAGGGCCCTCTTCGCATTCGCGCCGCGCGAAATCTAGATTTTTTGGCGCTACTATCGCAACACAGTGGGTCAAATCGTCGGACTTTGACTAGCCAACTAAATTGTAACTTTCAATTTTGTTACCAAATATTTTTTTTTATGTCAAATGTTTTTTTCTAACTGCTGCCCCCGACTTTGTTTCCGTTGATACGTTTTTCCGTATGAATCTGTCAGGAACATTTTCCTACATGTAGTACTTACTTAATTAAATTAGAAATCAGTCAACAGACGGCACTTGTTGATACCCACAAAATTAATACATAACAAATGCTAAAATATAAGTGATGACATCTTTCTTTCAAACACAAGACTACCACGTTATAAATGAGGGCTTTTCAAGGAGACATTAAGCGAAACAAAAACAAACTAAACGTATTTCCAAGTGTTAAAATCTATAACTGGTGGTATGGAAATTTATGCAATACATGCAATTTTTGCTAGCATTGACACTTGACTTTCCTACTATGCCATCTGTTATCAATCAAGAAAACTAATTATTTATATTTTTTAACTGTGACTTCGTAAAGCTCTCATACTTATTACGGTATTTGACAAGGGCGCCCCGCACCAGCTTCGCACGGCTGGACATTTATTTTTTAACATTTTCGGATAATCGTAGAGTAAATGTATCTTTATGCAGGACATGTATTTTTATGTTACATGTATTTTTGTTGCCGCTAATAACAACAAATACTAAAAAAACAGAATAAAATAAATATTTAAGGATACACTACTACTTAAGCTCCCATACAACAAACGTGTTTTTTGCCGTTTTTATAGATAATGGTACGGAACCCTTCGTGCGCGAGTTTGACTCGCATTTTACCGTGGTAATGCGATATTTTCCTGTAGTAAATACCATCCTAAATGTTGACCCAGTTAATCAATTATCTTCGCACCAAATTTAATTAAAATCAGTCAAGCAGGTTTTGCGTTATCTATCTATCACGTTTAGGGGTCCAAAGAATATATCATGAAAAGTGGGTATATCCAGAAATGGAATACCTCTGCCTACCCCTCGGGGATATAAGGCGTGAGATTATTAGTTGCGTGTTCAGACAGACAGACAGACAGACAGACAGTCAAAAATATTTTTGTAGATATTGATGTGTTCTTTAATATTGTAGAATTTTGTTGTTGTTCTATTATCAATAGTTTTCGTAGCGTATGCGATGAAAGACATTTTATGGTTACATTTTTTGAACCTTGGGTTACATTATTGAAGTTTTAGTAAGGATCCCTATTTTTTTATTCGTCATAGATATAGCCTAATATACTCAGGGATAATGTAGAATTATAATGGTGAAATAATTTTTGAAATCCGTCCAGTAGTTTTTAAGTTTAGTCGTTACAAACGTACAAAAATACAAATTTTCCCTCTTTATAATATTAGTGTAGATGTAGAGTAGATATATTATGTCAGATTTATAAAAAAAAAACAATATCAAACATTTTATTAGGTATGACTCTTATCAATATTAATTATCACAAAAGTTTGTAACGAGACCACTGTGCACTGATTTTGTCTGTTTTTGCGATCTGTCAATGAGGCGCAAAGCGACGTGCTCTCACTTTGGAGGCGCGTGGCCGACTGAATTCCGCGAGCGTTCGCATTCGTATTTGAATTTGCGCGCCGTTCCAAAGTAATTTGTATGAAGATTTTGAGCGAAAAAAATGGTCAAGTTTGTGATCTTTTAACACAAAATCGGAATATATTTATTAAAAAAACCGGCCAAGTGCGAGTCGGACTCGCGCACCGAGGGTTCCGTACAACCTTGCAAATTTATGGTTTTCGTAATTTTTCCTTTATCTATGCTATAAGACGTTGCTTCGTACCAAATTTCAAGATACTGAGTTCACGGGAAGCACCCTGTAGGTTTTGATTCCCTTGCAAGTGTCGAAAATTTGCGGCATAAACGGCTGTATCTTTTGATTGCGTTGGCTTAGAAGTTTGATTTTTTCACAGCTTCAAGGGACAGTAGACCTGAGTAATTGATATAAATTTCAGCTTCATACCTCCACGCGTTCCTGAGAAAAAGGGTCTTGACAGACGGACGGACGGACGGACAGACGGACAACAAAGTGATCCTATAAGGGTTCCGTTTTTTCCTTTTGAGGTACGGAACCCTAAAAATGAAGATTTCAGCGCCTACTTTATAGTTTTAACTGTATTATTTGATAAAATTCATTTAATATTTCTTGATGGTTACGACTCAGTTGTTGAAATACGGGAGTGCGATTTACGCGTTTTTAGTGATGTTCTGAATTTTTTTTTAAACTTACGAGTATCTATAATAATGATCTTAAATTCGAATATTTCAGTGCCAAGTAACATTCATTGACTAGCTGTGTGATTTTTTTCAAGGTTGTGGAGCATCGTTTTCTATATAATTCTATGGAAATCCCAACCCTCGATTGCCTAATACCGGCCCTTAAGTACTAGTAACAAACTAATTTCAGCAATTGCGCTTATTCTGTTACATCTATCTATATACAGGGTGGATATTTGAGATGGGTCGGCCAGGGCAGCTACCTTAACCGTTGTAGCTAGACGAAAATGGTCTGAAGAGACTATTCACCATTTTTGAAAATATTTAAAACTGCATTTAAAGATTTTTGAAAAATTGTACAGTCAGCGAGAAAATCGTCGATGCCCGCAAAAAATTTTTTTGATGCCATTCGATCCAGTTTCAGATAAGGATCAAAAGTCTCTAAGAGACTAACTGAGGTCAAGGGGGTAGAAAAGTCAGGAAACGCAAAAAACGTTTTACATACATTTAGTAAGGAATAAAACTTCAACCGGAAAAAAATTTCAATGAAATGCTAAAATCTCTTTAGTGGTGATTCAACTTATAAATCTGAGCAGCGTTCTCCTTGGAAAACATGGTATACTATCTTTTCTTATTTGCCACAATTGTAAATGTCAGTTAAGATCTCTTTTTTTAGAATACGTTACTAGCCACTTGGCAACTTGGCGCGATGTTTTCCAAGGAGAACGCTGCTCAGATTTATAAGTTGAATCACTAACAAAGAGATTCTAGCATTTCATTGAACTTTTTTTCCGGTTGAAGTTTTATTCCTTACTAAATGTATGTAAAACGTTTTTTGCGTTTCCTGACTTTTGTACCCAGGAATCGAACACGTTGATTTTGAAAAAAACACACACTGTATTATTACACCATTCGATAGTGTCGCTAATAAGGATCTAATCCTGGGAAGAAATGACATACGGCAAACTTAAGGAAAACATTGTGACAAAAACATGATACTATACGACAATACAAGTTAATTACTTGGGTAAATAATAATAAATGGTAGTTTACCTGACGATAATGAGGAGCAGCGATCCCATTAGCTCCAGAAGGTATCGCCACTTCTTGAAAGAATATTGACAAAGCAGTCTGGAAGGTAAAAATCGTGTTCAAGTGAAAATATGTTTCTATTTATAAAAAAAAAAACTCACGCCTTTCATCCCCGAAGGGGTAGGCAGAGGTATTCAATTACTGGATATTTAATTACTTCTCTTTCTGCTATAGGTACTTTTTATAGCTCACTTCAAAAAATTATATTTATTGCGCAAGGAATGTTGGCAACCCTAGTTAAACTCCTAAAAATGTATTCCATACAAAAACACTATGGTTATCAAACACTATCAGTTTTCAACAAAGTTCAAATGTTCAATAAATGAGTCTTCAAAATATCTTCTGCTTGATT
This sequence comes from Ethmia dodecea, assembly GCA_963855545.1. NCBI lineage: Eukaryota > Metazoa > Arthropoda > Insecta > Lepidoptera > Depressariidae > Ethmia > Ethmia dodecea. Next base: position 8,546,517 of record OY979449.1, read on the forward strand.
TTTATAACAGAATAATAATTAAGAGAAATAATTAATTGATCAGCAATTATAAAATTTGGAGAGCCACAAAAAACCGCAAAAAACAGCAATTATATCATGGCAAAGATTTTGTTTGCAATTAAAAAAATCAGGCAGCGATCCTTGTTCCGCAAACTAATAACTACTTGGTCTGCAAAATAACTACTTGGTCAGCAAGATTTCATGATTGAACAGCAGAGAAAACATGTCTATAAGCCGTGTATTTAATTGGTATGCATATTTAAAAGAGAAGTAATTAAATGGGCAGCATTTACAAAATTTGGTTAGCCACAAAAATCAGCATTTAAATCATTTTGTTCGCAAATAAAAAAATCTGGCAGCAATCCTTGTTCGGCAAATAATTTTGATAATGGTCAAAAATTTAATCAGAAATAGGCAGCTTACAATAACATGGGTTTGCATAATAAACATTCAGTCCGCAAAATAGTTACTTGGTCCGTAAAATAACTACTTGGTCAGCAAGATTTCGTGATTGAACAGCAGAGAAAACATGTCGTAAAAAACTATACTATAACTACTACTACTACCACTAACACTGCCACTACCACTGCCTCTGCCACTACCACTACCACCACCGCTACCACTACCACTGCCACTACCACTGCCACTACCACCACAACCATAATCACCTCCACCACCACAATAACCACCGCTACCACTACCACTGCCACTACTACTGCCACGACCACCACCACAATCACCACCACCACTGCCACTGCCACTGCCACTGCCACTGCCACTACCACTACCACCACCACCACTACTTGTAATCGTAATCGTAATCATAATCATAAAATTTGCATAATCCAAAGTCCTTCCTAATCTTTGTAAGGAATGCGCCCACTTTGCGCATGACAAGTTTGCTGAGATTATTTTTGCTACTTTTATATGCAGCTCAAAAAAATTTATTTGGCTTCCCCTCTGAGTGCTTACCAAAATTTTACTAAACAGAAACAGCTCAGTGCAGCTCAAAAATAATTACAGCCATCCACAATGACATTAATTGCTGATTGATTGTGGAATGTTTGCTGGCCATGAGTTGCTGACCAATTAGCTATTTCTGCTTACAGATTATATTTTTCTGTTCACAAAAATACGAATACTATGCTAACCATTTAAATAACACCCAATAATTAATAGGTACTCAATATGTAAACGAGCAAACTAAATATACCTATTTGTGACAAATTTAGTTAGGTAACAATAAAATCAATTATTCTTTAATTGAAGGGGTTGTTGGCTCAGTTGGTAGTGACCCTGCCTTCTGAGTCGGAGGTCGTGGGTTCGATCCCCGCTCGGGGCCAACATTTGTGTGCATGAACATGTCTGTTGGCTTCGTGTCTGGTCGTTTAATATTTATTTAAGTATCTTTATCAGTTGTTTAGTACCTATAGTACAGGCCCTGCCTAGTTTGGGACTAAATGACCGTGTGTAAATTGTGTCCTACAATTATTATTATTATTTATTATAATTATAACTTATTTTATAAGCAGACAATAAAAGGAGTTAAATAGTATGTACCCATGAAAATGGTTTCATTATATATAGTCGACTTTGGTTAATAAATACCAAAGTTGAGGATGAGAAATGCTTATCTTTTAATGAATTCCAAATGTTATCAAACATGTCATCCATCATCATGAATGAATATCCTAAGCCAACTCAATTAAACGTATAGCGTGCTACTTCTACTAAAACACTAGAAGGTAAATAATAATAGTTTAATGATTCATAAAATAGGTGGTTTTAATTATACTGAATGGGTACTTACGTATTTTATTTTTGTCTCTTTATATGTGACAATAATAAACCAAGATAGAAAGAGACATCAGATATTACGTATGTCTTTATTGTGAGCCAAGGCTATTGCAAAACACAGAATATGTAGCAGCCATTTCATGATTACTGTTTGTTTACATATAATGGAAATTTACCTCAAATTGCCAATGGGCAGCCTGTAATAACTGTTTTGCTTGTTCTCGAGCACATCCTGCCGCTAACACAAATTGATTTATCATTACTTGCTCACGTAAAGCTGAATCCATTGTACTAAACTCTACTACAAAAATAAAGTCTTCCGACTGAGCAAGAAATAGCAGCCGAATGTTTGGAAGTCTATTTAGAAATGCAAAACGTAAACGTTTCGAAGAGCGCTAGTGAGTCACAATTTTCCTATAAGAGTAAACGAGAGATCCGATTGATTTGCATAGACGCCGAGAGTATTTTATTAATTGCCAGATTCGTTCTATACTCATAAATGGACAGCTTGACAGAAGGTTGACAGTGACACTGACATATATTTTTTTAATTTATCCCATTTGGGAAAGGCATGACATATCATTTTAAGGCAATTTTCTTTTGCATCCGAGGAAAATGCCATGGTGGCCATACACGTTTGCATGATGGTTATGACCGTACAAGCTTAACCAACAAGTATGTATAACGGAGTTTCATAAAATACATACACGTTAGAGTTGAAGAACGGTCATCTGTGACCCAGACCCGACAGAAGAGACATATCTCAGTTTTTTTGTTATTTTTTATATAGTTGAAATATATATTTTTTTAATTCAAAATCAGTGGCTAACACCAAAATATTGCCTTATGTTTTTTTCAGGCGACACAATAAAAAAAAATTGAATATGCCTATTTATCTACAAAAATAATAAATGTATGTAACCAAATGACGATACAATAACTATAGGATGTATCTAGGTGACCTGGACATGCAACTGGGCTATGTAATTTTTAAAATACTAGTACAACAATCAAGGATTCATTAAAATCGTCGTATTCGATTATTTATTGCATAATCGGAAGTTATTATATGTACAAAAACGGTCACTTGCTACCTGCATGCTATGGCTCAGGTAGCCGGGTGCAGACAGAAACCAATCATGCCATCTCACTCTTTCATTAAAACAACAATGGTGCGGAGCGGGGAGGGGAGGCCGTGTGCCGGCGCAACGTAGTATCGGCGACCGGCGGCGGCGCAGTCCTTCGCATCCTGTGTTGAGATCTGTGCGTTTTTGTTTTCAAGGGTACATTTTTTCGTTGATTTTTGGCTTTCTCTATACCGGACTTGATTTTTGCATTCTGAGTGGTTCGTTGACATGGCTGACAATATTAATATTTGTGTTCTGTGTGAATGTGCACTACGTCGTCGTCGTTCATACGTTCTCAATGAACGATTACTGGAAACTCGAAGAGATTTTGTAGAACAACTATTGCGCATCGTTGGTGGTGAAGTATGTATTATTTTAATTTTTGGTACTTATTTGTAATTAAAGTCTTTCGCAATACAAAAGCGTGTCGAACTGTAAAATATTTATAGTAAGATACCTATTACGGTGGCGTAAATAGACAACATCATGTGTCTTAAGTATTATGATTTACTTTGTTGCTGCTGCCTCATTTTTTATACTTTATAGAAATAAAATAAGGTAACCCCGTAAGTGATTAGGGTCGTGAGTTTATGTATGTATGTAAAAAATATAGGTAAATGAGGTTCAGTGCTAGTAATTGCGTGTACGCCTTCTTGTCTTGACTGTGACCTTTCCCTTTTGTGACTTTTTCTCACCTTTCTCCTGCTCATCTTCTGACAACATGTTATATTCTTAGTTAGGCGCAGTTGTAGACTTGAATTAATAAAGACTTTCTTCAGACATTTATTTTATTTTCATAATGAGAAGTAGACGACATACATTGTGAGCGTGTTGAGAGCGGTGACAGGAAGGGACAGTATTGCTATATGTAATAATAATAAGTCTTAGTTGGATTTCATAAAAATATAATGGTAGCATTAGGTAAGCCATATTTTTAGTTTGTTTAAAATGTATTTATGTTTTGTTACAGATAGCTTTTGATGGAACTCGGTCGGTTTGCCACTCATGTCGGCATAGAATCGATGCTTCAATTAATCAAGAGCGACAAGCGTCACCTGCTCCTACCCCACCAGCTGCAGCTGTAAATGTGCAAGGAGTTAGACGCGCTTCTAATACGGCCCGGAGATGTTTAATTGACAACTGCAACAACGGTTCCCTGCGTCAAATGCCTAATTCGGTGAAGGTACAACTCCTTAGCTATCACAACTTTTATGTACCAAATCTTGCCCGCATTTGCCAATGGCATTTACTACACATGGCGATAGAAGAGATTCCTGAAAATGTAACAAATCAAATGACCGACTTGAATGCGGAGAGTGTTGGCGACATCATTAACATGTATAGACAAGCCTTAGAACAAAGGTCACACTTCAATTTCGATGACGTTTCTGACGAGGAGTTAAGCTTTTGGACTGGAAGAAACAGAGCCACATTCAACGATTTGCTGAGTCAAATACCAAGCCTTCCGTACTCTGCACGGACCAGCGATGCTGATATAATGAAGATGATATTAGAAAACCATGATGCACCGATTGAAGACGGACCGTTCAATTTTTTATTTCATCAAGGAGACGTATTTATTTTGGACCGAGGCTTTCGGGATTCAATTCCCTTAATTGAAACATATGGCTATGATGCTCATATGCCGCCAAGCAAACGAAGACAAGACACGCAATTAAGCACCGACCAAGCTAATAAATCGAGACTTATTACGATGGTGCGATGGGTCGTCGAAACTATAAACGGCAGATTCAAGCGCGACTTCAAGATCTTCAGAAACAGAGTTGAACAAAAACAGTATTTGAAGATTTTCGAATTGCTGCAGCTTTGATTAATTATTTTCAAGATTCGTACGAAGACAGTCCTTACACAGAAGATTTCATTGAAATAATTAATCGAAATATACAACGCCCTAATCGACTGGCCGAGTATGTGGAAGAGAATAATCTAAACAGACAAAGAGTGACGTTTCACAGGATGACTGGAAATGATCCGGAAGTTGATTTTCCACAACTAACAATTGAAGACTTAATTAAATTCTCAATTGGCACCTATCACGTGAGGTTAGCCCGGTCTTACTGTAGTGAACATTTAAAAAGCACGGGAGTATATGATATGGAAATATATAGACATCCAGCAGCAGTAGAGGGCAGAATCAATAATACATTAATCAGGTGCAGAATTCATTCGCGACACATTACAACAAAAATATATTATACTTATATTATGTTTGATGAGAATATAAATGGAATAAACGCAATAACCGAATATTACTGCTCGTGTTACCATGGAAAAAGGACATTAGGAAGTTGCGCACACGTCATTAGTGTTGTCTATTATTTAGGGTGGGCTAGGCATCAAGATCACTTTGACCACCCCGCACTGGGTATGGATTATGTTTTAAGGGACATAGAAAGGTAATAAAACTTTATTTGAACATATTAGTTTTTTTTTTGTTATAGATCATAGAACTCCAATGATAGGTACCTAAATCACTGATCTGCAATAAATCATCGAATACCACGATTTTAATGAATCCTAAGTTGATTGTTGTACTAGGACATCAAAAATAATATAATCCAGCTACATCTCACGATAGGTGCTACTCGACTCTCCCGCGCATGTTATCCCGCTCCGATATTTGCTAAGTGAAAGGGACCGAACGCTTTGTCGCGCTACTCTCCGCGACATAACGTGATTGTGCTAGCCCTGCAGGTCACCTAGAACATCCTATAGTTATTGTATCGTCATTTAGTTACATACATTTATGATTTTTGAGATAAATAAGCATATTCTATTTTTTTTTTGTATCGCCTGAACAAAAACATAAGGCAATATTTTGGTGTTAGCCACTGATTTTGAATAAAAAAAATATACAATTTAACTATATAAAAAATAACAAAAAAACTGAGATATGTCTCACTTCTGTCGGGTCTGGGTTTTTTTTCTATGGGGCGTGACCGTTCTTCTTTCCTATAAACTCCCAGTCAAAGACAGTCATGCGCGCAAACATACCCGAGCAGCAAAATATATCTATTTTGCATAGACATAATAGGTCTATGCTATTTTGGTATTTGTTAGGTTGCGTGTACATGCGCCGATAACTGTGCAGGTGTATCACATACACGCGAGGGTTTGCCTGTCGGCTATGCATGCAAAGTTAAAACCGTCATGCAAACCCTAACGTATATGGTCGCCATTACTGGGTGGTATTGGTGTGTAGGTAACCGGTAAGAAAACGGTATGAAGGGATTTTTGGAAATTCCCACGGGAACGGGAATAAACGGGATCCGCACGGGCAACGCCGCTGGGCACCCGCTAGTTGAACATAATGAAAACAGATGTTTGTTTATTTACTTGTATTTCTATGGTTTAATTACGTAGTTATAGAATAAATCACATTATTTTCTCTAAAATTAATACAAAGTTGCTCTTTCGGTGTAAGACCATGGTTTCTGCACGTCTCTCTTTTTATATCTCACCAATAAGCTCCAAAACATATTGCATTTCAGTAGAACGCATTCTAAATTTCTCTTTGAAGGTGAAAATCGTTTGCGGGTTCGTATTGGTTCTGACGGCGATAGTTCTTGGCCGTCGTCTTCTTGGATGTTGACCACCATCCTCAGAGTCCGAGTCTGAGCTCCAAACACGCAACATCACTCAAAATATTCGAATTAACCAAAGAGATTTAAATATAATAGGGCATAGAGGGGAAAAGGCAAAGCGAGGAAAATTTGAAGTCAAAAGTTATTCCAAGTGGAATAAGTCTAGTACAATTTCGACCGAATGACAGCTCGCGTTCATACTAACTGACATGACAAGTTTACATGACGCATAGGCTTCAAAGTTTTGTATGAAAATATTCCCAATGCCCCCTCTATGCCCTATTATACACACACCGGCACAATTAGCGGAACAGAAAAAAAAGGGAGTATTTACGCATTTTTGCGTGTTACTGGCCGGCTAAACAAGCTTTTTTTAAATTTGGGTTTTAATTTAAAAATGGAATACTAAGCGACTGCCCTTTTTTTCATTCTTTTGTTTTATTTTCATTGATTCATTTTTTCCACCGCTTGTCCGTTTTTAGAAGGTTCGTGAATTCCATTTGAAAAGCTTTGAATTGCAGTTTTTGAGGCTTTTGAGTTTTTTCGCATATTGATAATTTACGAGCATCTAATTATGCCTGATTTAACGCCATCGGAAATCATTAGGGCAGATCAAATGAGGAGAAATGGTCAAACCTACAGATCGATTGCCAGAAGCCTTCGTCGATCGTTATCAACGATTTATCGTAGCATCCAACGATACAGATTGACGAATGCTCTAGTGAGAAGGAGAGGACAAGGCCGGAAAAGGTGTACTTCAAGGAGGGATGACCGTTTTCTCCAACTTCAAGTCCGACGGAACACGAGACTAACGGCGGTGCAGGCTCGAAATTTACTGGAAGAGGTACGAGCAGTAAGGATGAGTGAGCGGACAGTTCGTAGAAGATTCGAAGAAGTGGGTATAGGCTCGTATGTGCCCGCCAAAGCCCCAAAACTTGAGAGACATCATCGCACAAACCGTCTACACTTTGGTCGTGAACATCGTGATTGGGACTTCGACGACTGGGGACAGGTTTTTTGTTTACTGATGAATGCAGAGTTATGTTAAATCAAATTGATGGAAGGCAGCGAGTATGGAGACGCAAAGGAGAACGGTATATCCAGTCTAATTTTGAAAATACAGTTGCATATGGCGGCGGTTCAATTATGGTCTGGGGAGGAATATGTTTAGGAGCTCGTACGGAGTTAGTAGTGGTCGATGGCGGGAATCTGAATGCTGATCGGTATATCAGGGAGATTTTAGAAGAACATGTTGTGCCATTTGCCCCCTTTATTGGTAACAACTTCATTCTAATGCAGGATAATGCTCGGGCTCACAGTGCTCGCACAGTACAGACATACCTAAACCATGTTGGTATAACGGTGATGGAGTGGCCAGCACGGTCCCCCGATATGAACCCTATAGAACACGTCTGGGACTTGCTAAAGAGGAGTGTAAAGTCAAGAATGCCCCCTCCCAATAATCTCAACGAGTTGCGAAACGCATTACTTGAAGAATGGCAGAGGTTGCCCCAAGAAACCATTGATAACATCATCCGCAGCATGCCCAGACGGATGGAAACCCTCATCAGAGCACGAGGAGGAAACACTCGATATTGAACAGTCATTGAAATTGTTGTTAAACTTTGGAAAATCTTGAATTTTCTGCTGTTTCTCTATAATTAAAAATCGAAGAAAAATGCATTTTGTTTAATTTAATTTTTATTTTTATAAAATTTTAAGTATGGTGTTACAAATGAATGTCAAAACATGTTAATTTAATTGTTGTTTCATTTTAAATAATATATTGTTTAAAAATTACATTCATTGTTCTAAATTCCCTCTTTTTTCTCCTTTTTTTTTCTGTTCCGCTAATTGTGCCGGTGTGGTATTTAAATCTCTTTGGAATTAATAAACAACAAAACGTAAGTCAATGTAACAAACTTCCTCCTGTAACTAAATTACCTACGTCTAAACACCTGTAGAAATGTTTGCAAGTTTATATTTTTTAAACTTTTTTACAGTTATATTTTACAAGTTTTTCCGTAAACACCTGTAAATAATAGGTTGAAGTTACAGGCACGCGTTCCTGTAGATTGTAAATAAAATGACCTGTAGCTTTATAAAACGCCTGTACCTGTAATTTTATCTAGTGTTGCTGATTAATTTATCAGTGTTGCTGCTTTTTTCCCTGTAACTTGTAACCTGTAGCTTTATAAAATAGGGCCCAGGTATGCGTCAGGTATTTTGCCAAAAAGAAAATTTGGAAAGAAAAAAAAAGGTCCAAAACCTCGGAAAAATCGCTGTCGTCTTATTTAGGCTGCTTACATACATTACCAATGCCTTATTTATAAAAAAGCTGTCAACTGTCAATGTCATATTGGTGCGGACTGCTGATTCGGGCTGCGGTCCGTTTTGTGCAAATAGTAAATACGTTCGTAAGCACGCACACGAATGTTCAAAATGATTACGATTGTTAGCATGCAAACAATTTGAACAGGTTTTCGTTTGTCAAAAATGACAGTTCTTATTTGGGTTGATACTGTTCTGAAGTTAAATTCAGTCGTATTTGAGTCGTATAGTGTCCCCCGAAGCTTCACAATGTAATGCTTCTCTTAATATTAATGACGACATACCTAATTTTAATTAATCGATTACTTAACGAATAAGAAAAAAGTTCGCGGAAAAAAAAAAACACCACGCACATTGAAGTTTGACAACTGTTTGACAGATCCGGAGACATTGCACTACCTCCTCGTTGTTAGCACTGTTTGCACCAATCGATGAAGTCACAATGCTCATGTCAGCGTACCACAGCGCAATTTGAACAGTTGTTTGCATGAACATAGCGCACACGAGCGCAGAAAGTGCAATTTGGACCGTACCATCGATTCGATCTGTTTGCAGTGTTGCCAACCTAGTGGAAGTTCCACTAAAACTGGTGGTTTCGACGCCTCTTTTAGTGGCGAAATATTGCCTTTAGTGGCTAGTGGTTTTTTTAATGGTAGAATTCAGTTTTTAACCCGCTTACTTAATTTTTTTTTACTGCTGAATCCTCTGATGGCAATTTGCGAGCTTGGTTTTGTCACCTATTATGCAATCATACTTCTCTAACTCCAAGTGGAAAGCTGCGTTACTTCTAGCCAACTATGTCTTTATTAATAGTAAAGTCCACTATCTACCGCTTTAGTGTGGAAAATTCCTAGAAACGAGTAGGTACCTGCGTGTAGGTACTTGCGAAACATCTCTTCTCTTACTCAAAGGTAAATATACCGCTTTATTTATATAGTTATAAGTATAGATATTTTTCTTATTTCCTGTGTGGAACAAACAGCCCCCGATCCTCATCTGATAACTTTAAATAGGCCATCTGGTAGAGGAAACCAAAAGCGGCTATATTTCCCACGAAGAAATTATTTAAATAGAGACAAAAATTATGGATGACATCTAGAAGAGCATTCACATATTTATATAAATAAATGTTGTCAATAAAAAAGTGTTTAGTGGAAAATTTAGCGACTATGAGAGTAGGATCGTTTTTCTCTCTCTCACAGACAGACGTCAGACAGACAGTGTTGACAACAGTTAAATTAACTCTCTACCAGATTGAACTTCTAAAACCACCAGAAAACATCTAAATGTTTACTGGTGGTTTTAGATGTTCAATCTGGTGGAGAGTTAATTTAACTGTTGTCAACACTGTCTGTCTGACGTCTGTCTGTGTTTCAAACTCAGGTGGTTTGAGCTGAGCAAGGTCGATCGAATCGAGTCGAATGGCTAGAGAGTTATCAAATTAAATGGAAGAAAAAGTACCCGTATAAAATGATACGAATTATTAGAAAAGAAGTTATGTGGCTTGCTTTATTTTGTGTTCTCCATTTGTCTTGTGGTATCCATGGTCAACTCGAGCCCTCTACTACAAATGGAAACATCGGATCCATAAATGATAAGAGCTTGGTGCAATCACCCAGCAATTACCAGAAAAATCCACAACTATCACGAACGAAACGATTCAGTGATCACAATGTAACAAGTTCCAGTGAAACAAGTATAACCAGTGAAAGCTTTGGTTCCTCGTCATCAACAAGTTCCTCCACTGAAAATTCGAATGTTAATGTCTATGAAATTGGTCCTTCAAATTCTTCTATACTATCCGTAGTTTCCGTGAATGGTTCATCACCGTCAATAGCAAATATTTCTGCTAGCCCTTCTGATGCAGCTCCTTTGCCCGAAAAAAGTTCTGCTGAAGACGAACATAACAGTTCTATGGCCATATTCTTTGTGCTTTGCATACTAGCACTAGGAATTCTCTTGATTCATTTAATGCTGCAAACTGGTTTCTCATATTTACCAGAAAGTGTTGTTATAGTGTTCCTTGGTGCATTGATTGGTATGATAATTAATATGATGTCCATAAGAAACATAGCTAACTGGAGAAAAGAAGAAGCATTCTCACCAACTGCATTTTTCTTGGTACTTCTTCCACCCATTATATTTGAATCTGGTTATAATTTGCATAAGGGTAATTTCTTCCAGAACATTGTGTCAATATTATTGTTTGCTATTGTTGGCACTGCCATATCAGCTTTTGTGATTGGGGCAGGTATTTATTTGCTTGGCTTAGCGCAGGTGGTTTATAAGTTGAGCTTTGTTGAGTCTTTCGCATTTGGCTCCCTTATATCAGCTGTGGATCCTGTTGCCACTGTAGCTATCTTTCATGCGCTTGATGTAGACCCAGTTTTGAATATGTTAGTGTTCGGAGAGAGCATACTCAATGATGCTGTAGCTATTGTTCTGACCACAGCTGTACTTGATTCTAACGATCCTCTCATGTCTACCAGTGAAGCAATTCTCTCTGCCATAAACCGTTTCTGGCTTATGTTTTTTGCATCTGCGGGCATAGGAGTGCTCTTTGCACTTGTTAGTGCACTTCTTCTCAAACATGTTGATTTGCGTAAACATCCATCTCTTGAATTTGGCATGATGTTAGTTTTTACTTATGCTCCGTATGTGCTTGCTGAAGGAATCCATTTATCTGGTAAGTGACTACTTTTATTTCTACATAGTATAAAATAAAGTTTCTTCCCGCCATCTGTACGCTTAGATCTTTTAAACCATGCAGCAGATTTTAATGCAGTTTCCAGCATTAGAGAGTGATTCAAGAGGAAGGTGTAGAATAGAATAGAATAGAATAGTAGAGAAAATTTAAACCGAAGAGAAGCGATGGTGGTTTGCTAGTTTATAGTAATAAGTATAACATTCAACATACCTCCTTTGATTATTTGGTCTTAACCTAAATTAGGATAACTAATTAATTGTGTGTAATGTTACAAATGTTTCAGGAATAATGGCAATTTTGTTTTGTGGTATAGTGATGTCTCACTACACCCACTTTAACCTATCTACAATCACTCAAGTAACCATGCAGCAAACTATGCGAACGCTGGCATTCATTGCAGAGACATGTGTTTTTGCTTATCTGGGACTAGCTATATTCAGGTAAATAGTAGTAGTACCTGCTAGACACCTTCTTTTTCAGATTTTTCCATTACTACAAAAAATCAACTGCAGTTTCAGACACCGAGTGGAGCCTGCCTTGGTGGTATGGAGCATAGTGATGTGCTTGCTTGGCAGGGCTGCCAACATCTTTCCTCTTGCATTACTCTGCAATAAGTTCCGTGAGCACAAAATCACCAAGAAGATGATGTTTATCATGTGGTTTAGTGGTAACTGTGTTTTTTTTTTAAATATTATTGATTTAAAAACATAGGCCCTAGCCTATTCCAAAATGACATCAAAATTACATTTCCAATCTGTTATCTGAAAAAATAAACTAGATTGCGACAGTAGGTAATCCTGCTGTGATATTTTTTTTTATTTTAAAACTTATTTCACCTGTTTGACTCCGGCTTGACTAGCATAATCAATTTGTAATTGCAAAATCAGGAACTAAAGTGTGTCATTCTTATCAATGCCTTTAGGCAATTTAAAATACGAAATGTAAAAGTAAAGTAAGTTGCCTTGAACTACATAGAATTGCAAAAAGAGAACTACAGTTTACTTGCGTAATGATACCTATAGGTAATTTATTTTCGTTGATAAATAAAAACAAAAATGATTAGGGGAAAAAAGAGGTCTGGAAGCGGCATTGCGCAAGGGTTAGTAAATAATATTAAGCACCTAGCCATGAGTACAGGACAGCTGGCTGCTTTCCACAGCTCAAGTATTTTTCCACTAATAAGCTTTTTTTGCAGGGTTACGTGGTGCTATATCTTACGCATTGTCACTACATCTTGGATTCTCGGATGAGACCCGTCACGTAATCATAACGACAACTCTCATCATCGTCCTATTTACAACATTATTCTTTGGAGGTTCTACAATGCCACTACTGAAATTTTTGAGGGTACTGTTTTAGGTTTAATAAAAGTAAAATAGCTAAAGTCTGATTGGAAACTACTGGTTTTCGGAACCCTCTGTTTTCTTTTAATTGAGCAAGAATAAACAACTCTGATTTGAAAAGATCGTATCTACCCGTGAAACTGAACATAAAAAATATTTTTTTGCATAAAAACATTATCCCATTCCAATTGTGTACAGAAGTGTGGATTGATATAAATTTAATTTGTCATTAACTGTAAAAAGAGGCTATGCTCAACAACTTTTCTTGAAAAGAAGAACAATAAATAAATAATGTGTATATGAAATAATAATAAAACACTGGGTGTTTTATTATTATTTCATTTTAGATTTTCATGTTTCATTTAGGCCAATAAGAAAGTGAAGCGTTCCCGTTCATTACGCAAACAGAAGGAAGTGAGTTTGTCCAAGACAAAAGAATGGGGTCAGGCCATAGACTCTGAGCATTTGTCAGAAATTACCGAGGAAGAACTGGAGGTATATTCTTGTATAGAATTTAACTATTATCATACATCTTGTGCACAATGCACTAATCTAAATGGCTGACATTGACGGTGGTTTATATAAGAATTCCTTGTTTGACTATTTCAGGTTAACTATTCACATGCGACTAGGTTGAAGGGCTTTGTGCGGCTGGATATGAAGTATTTGACACCTTTCTTTACAAGGAGATTCACACATCAGGTTGGTAGTCGTAGCGTAGATTTTACATGAAGGAGGGGGGGGGGGAGTTCAGCTTCGCATAAAAGTGGTTATCGTTTATGACTTCACATGAAAAAAAAACTGTAAGCGCCACTTAAATCAATCACTTGGAAATTTGAAAGATTTCAAAGCACAGATGCAAACGGTGGATATTCGGTTAAAGTTTACGTAGACTAAAGGGTAGCGGGGGTGTTCAGACTCCCTTTATACACGATTCACTAGCAACTATATACAATATGTATCAGAAAGGTGAAATAATAATTAAGGGTCATATAAAGTAGCTTATACAATATGTATCAGAAAGGTGAAATAATATTGAAGGGTGTATATGTATATCGTGTAACGAAATACCTAAAAAAATATCAGATCTAATATAGCAACTTTTTTCTTTCATATAAACTTAATGATTATTTTTTATGTGTGAATTTTCGCCAACCCTGTGATTGAAGAATAAAAGCGTACGGGCTCCCTACGCGCTAGTGTCGTTGACCGTAGTAGTGGTAGGTAGCGTAGGTAACGCAGCTGATCGCTCGCGCCGCGCCGGTCGCCGCCCGCGCGCGCCTTAACATACCTACCTATTTTATTCTAGGGTAAATGTTATTGGAAATAATAAAAGTTATAGCAGTAATCATTTAGGTATTTAAAAAAATTTAAAGGTAACAGCGTAGTTTTTATTCAATAATAAATTTAACTGATCAAAACATTGTCATTAAACAAGTAATACCTACCTACATACTAATCATGTAGTTTCATCAAACTTTTCCACTTTGGGATTTGGGTCCAACCTACTATTGGTTTACACACACATTAATACCGCACAATAACTCAAAATGTCCACCCGTGCGCAGTGGGTACCACCAGCCGCAGGTCCCGGTGCCACGAGTAGGCGTACAGGTGCGCGACCTTGGGGGGTTTGAGCGCGGAACGAACCAGCCTCGCGCAGACGCAGACACCTGACAAATTCTCCCGAAGCAGCTGAAGGATAGCATCTGCTGTTCATCCAGCAGTCTACCTTCGGCGAAGCGCACGTGACACAGCTCCCTAACTCGACTGATATTGCCATCAGGAGCACCGACACAAAGTCATTTCATAAGATTCACTTGAATAATCGCGAGACACTGTAGCGACTGTTGCGAGTCATATTCTTTGATTATAACACGTCTTCACTCGTTGATAGATAGGAAGCAACTAAGTTCATTGATTTGAAAATGAAAGAATTTGCCGATTTTCTAAAATTTTGTTGTAGGGTTCAGTTGAAAATTAGACATAACCCTATGAAAATAAAAGACGTAAAAATAATTTTAAGCGATACAAGGATAATGAACCAATTAATTACATAATTTACTTTTGCCAATGGTGAAATAATAATAACGTGAAATAAGATAAAAGACTTAGAATTAGAAATATTTTTTAAAACATACGGAACCACTCAATAAATAGAGGGTGGAGCTAGAGTCTTTAATAACGCCGCTGCCGGCCCATTGACCTTTGCGCAGTGTCCTTATTGGACAAAAAGGAGCGCGCGGGCGTTCCTAGTAATCAATGAATTTTTCATTGATCTAAGACCGCAATCCACGTGGACTAACAAAATTCTATCAAAGACTAATAATGTCAGATATTTACGTAGGTAAATTAGTAGGTTTTCTTTAAAACTATTGGAAAAAAATTAAAATAATGATGGAGTATTATCGGGCCTGTTGGCTCAGTTTATAGTGACCTTCAGAACCGGAGCTCGCGGGTTCGATTCCCACTGAACAACATGTTGGCCTACAGTTGTGTGAATGAACATATCATTTTTCTTCGTGACTGGGTTTTCAATAATTATTTAAGTATGTCTATTAGTTATTTAGTACTCATAGTGTAGGCTCGGTCTAGTTTTTCGTAGGTAAAAACACGATGTCTTATCTGTACCATGTTTAGTCACTTAAAAGAGAGTTCAACAGCATTTAGCAGCTGATTTAAGGGTTGAAAATGATTTTTTTTAATGATAACTTCAACGTTGTTTTACTCCAAATTTATAGTATACTGGATGATTTTTTTTACCGTCTGGAAAAAAATATGACGTATAAGGTATCTAGAGCCGAACTTATACACGAGATTAATTCTTAAATATAGTCACGTTTAGTGCAATTTACAAAATCTAGAAAACTACGCACAGTACTACGCGCAGCTGGCGGGTTGTAGGTAGATTGCGCATAAATGGAAGCTACGAGCCTGTTTCTTTTTAAAATACTATTTCAAATATCTCAGTGAGTATTATTGACCACAATTGAGTAATGTATATTAGTTTGAGTAAGAAAAAAAAATTTTTTTTAAGTAACATTGCCAAATGAATCTATTACACTTACCTATCACACCACATTTTTTTCCAGACGGTAAAAAAAGTCACCTTGTATATTAAACAAGAGACATTTTTCACGAACTGTATATAAGCTACTTTATATGACCCTTAATTATTATTTCACCTTTCTGATACATATTGTATATAGTTCGTGAAAAATGTCTCTTGTTGAATATATACTATAAATTTGGAGTAAAACAACGTTGAAGTTATCATAAAAAAAAAACATTTTCACCCCTAAAATCAGCTGCAAAATGCTGTTGACCTCTCTTTTAAGTGACTAAACATGGTACAGATAAGACATCGTGTTTTTACCTACGAAAAAACTAGACAGATCCTACACTATGAGTACTAAATAACTAATAGACATACTTAAATAATTATTAAAAACCCAGTCACGAAGCCAACAGACAATTTCATTCACACAACTGTAGGCAAACATATGTTGTTCAGCGGGAATCGATCACGCGACCTCAGGTTCTGAAGGTCACTACCAACTGAGCCAACAGGCCCGACCAAACTCAATCACTAGTTTATTTTTTTCTCATAGTTTTAAAGAAAACCTACTTATTTACCTACGTAAATATCTGACATTATTAGTCTTTGATAGAATTTTGTTAGTCCACGTGGATTGCGGTCGTAGATCAATGAAAAATCCATTGATCACTAGGAACGCCTGCGCGCTCCTTTTTGGCCAATAAGGACACTGCGCAAAGGTCAAAGGGGCGGCGGCGGCGTTATTAAGGAGTCTAGCTCCACCCTCTATTTGTTGAGTGGTTCCGTATGTTTAAAAAAATATTCCTAATTCTAAGCCTCTTATCTTATTTCACGTTATCATTATTTCACAATTGACAAAAGTAAATTATGTAATTAATTGATTCATTATCCTTGTATCGTTTTAAATTATTTTTACGTCTTTTATTTTCATAGGTTTATGTTTAATTTTCAACTGAACCCTACAAAAAAATTTTTGAAAATCGGCAAATTCTTTCATTTTCAAATCAATGAACTTAGTTGCTTCCTATCTATCAACGAGTGAAGACGTGTTATAATCAAAGAATATGACCTCGCAACAGTGTCTCGCGATTATTCAAATAGTGAATCTTATGAAATTACTTTGTGTCGGTGCTGCTGATGGCAATATCAGTAGAGTTAGGGAGCTGTGTCACATGCGCTTCGCCGAAGGTAGACCGCTGGATGAGCAGCGGATGCTATCCTTCAGCTGCTTCGGGAGAATTTGTCAGGTGTCTGCGTATGCGCGAGGCTGGTTCGTTCCGTGCTCAAACCCCCCAAGGTCGCGCGCCTGTACGCCTACTCGTGGTACCGGGACCTGCGGCTGGTGGTAACCACTGCGCACGGGTGGACATTGAGTTATTGTGCGGTATTGATGTGTGTGTAGTAGTAGTTCGGACCCAAATCCCAAACTGTAAAGTTCGATGAAACTACATGATTAGTATGTAGGTATTACTTGTTTAATGACAATGTTTTGAAAAAATTAATTTATTATTGAATAAAAACTTTAATGATTAAGTACTGCTAATAATTATTTCCAATAACATTTAACCTAGAATAAAATAGGTAGGTATGTTAAGGCGCGGGCGACGGCCGGCGCGCGGCGCGAGTGATCAGCTGCGTTACCTACGCTACCTACCACTACTACGGTCAACGACACTAGCGCGTAGGGAGCCCGTACGCTTTTATTCTTCAATCACAGGGTTGGCGAAAATTCACACATAAAAAATAATCATTAAGTTTATATGAAAGAAAAAAGTTGCTATATTAGATCTGATATTTTTTTAGGTATTTCGTTACACGATATACATATACACCCTTCAATATTATTTCACCTTTCTGATACATATTGTATTATAGAAGACTAATAAAGAGGATTTTTTTTGTTTTTGTAACAAAAATCCTAAAAACGCCTGCAGTCTGCACTGATAAAAAAAAAATACCAAAGGAAAGCTTACTTTTCTTTGAGTAACTTAACGGGGCTATAATTATCCCACGGGAACGGGACTTACGCGGGTGAAATCGCGCGTAAAAGCTAGTATTAAGGAAAGTGGCTAGCAGTTTTATACCCCATTTTATTCCAATACTACTTGTGAAAGGCAGCTGTAGCATGTATGTCATAGTCAAAATTATTTCCCTGTTAAAATTACTTTTGACTGATTTTTGCTGTCATTATTACTTTTACTAAGATAGTTGAAAATATAAAAAAATGTTTCATAACACTAAAAACACTGCAAAAAACCCTTTAAGTAAATTATCAAGTTTCTTAAAAGCTTGTGTTGAATTTCAGGAATTAAAAGATTGTAAGAGCCAGATGACAGACCTCACGAATCAGTGGTACCAAGCAATAAGGATTACTAATGACCGTGAGACAGATGAGGAAGAAAGCTTACAGGCAAGCTCACTTTCAAATTCTCATAGCAGTCTCCAAAGAGGGGTGTAAAAATATGACAACTAATTACGCAAAACAATGATACAAATATTAAAAACCAGACTATGATGTCCCTTTTTCTTATACATATATTTTAATAGCATTATATGCTATTATTTAACGATTTTTATGTGTGATACTATGATAACTATGTGATGATTAATTTTTACTAGTTGTGATGATATGTAATAATAATACACCAAAGTTATGCTATAGGCATTAAAATATTTTTGTTTTGTTTATTAGCCAGATTTATTTACAAAAAGTATTTATAAATACGCACTTATGCAATGTGATTGTCTAGTTCGTACATAAAAGAAAAATAATATGCTAAAATAAACTAAATAATGACACATTCCAAAGTTAAAGCGGTCTAAAGCGCTGACCAGTGAAAAATACAGCCACTTTAAAAATACGAAGAACATTGCGACTCGATTTTGCAGACAGCTAAAATTCCTAATTTTAAGTTAGCCTATCATTCTCCATAAAATACGGAAGAAAAAGGACAGAAACAAACCATAGATTATAGAGTAATGTCAAACATGTAAAAATCAACTATAATTTTAAGTTTTGTCTTTCACTTTTATCCATGACCTTGTTACATCGAAAATTGCTAAATACTTACGTGAATTTGAATAAGATGTGAATGCGTACATAAGGTTCAATTTTGTTATTTTGACATTTGTGATATTGTAAATAAATATGGCGCTTATTTCTGTCCGTTTCCTTTCTAAAGCAGTGGAAAAGAATAGAGCTAACTTATAATTAGGAATTTTAGCTGGTCTGCAGAATCGAGTCTATTATCTCCTTATAAGCACGTCATATTAAAATTTCGAAAAAGAAGCAGCGAATATGGCTGGGCCATATTAGAAAAATCTGTTTGTAAATTTGTGTCACTAAGTGTTAAATTTTCTTTTTTAAAACTACTTTAACTCAGTGGTACCAACCTTTGAAAAAATATCCTGCAAAAATCTTGGTTTTCTCCCTTTATTTTCCCTATTGATAATTTTTTTTAAATATCAAAATCCCAACACACTTGTTTACCCCCTAAATTTGGGGGAAAACCCCTAAGTTGGCAACGGTGCTTAAACTTGATAAAAAAAATTTATGTGTAAAATATTTGTCAAGTATATTTTTGATGATGCTAATTTTTTTCTTTAATAGCGCCTTGAGCAAAACAGTTTTTAGTTACCACGTACAGAAGATTTCAGAAGTACGAGTGTCATAAACTCTCTATCAGTCCATGGTTTTCTCTTTTAGAGCTTGGAGTGGACTCTCCCACTGATATAGCGTTGCTAGTAAGGGTTACATAGTAATAATTTATTTCTTCAAGATTATTAAGTGATGCTTAGCATATAAACACTATGTAAGATGGATTAGGCGCATAATGCCACATTCGCAAAATGACACATTCGATTTTCGCAAAATGCCACATTCTCAAAACGCCACATCGCAAAATGTCACATTATCAAAACGTCACATTATCAAAATGCCATTTTCGCATAATGCCACACTCTCGAATGTTTTTATTTTATTTATTTTTTAATCTTTTTACGAATTACGCCACCTAGCGAAAACCTTAAGAACTGCTTTATTACACTCAATTTGTAGAATCAATGATGCAAAAATGAATGGAAATCTATACTTACATATAATATAATAAGGGGGGTTGAAAGTCTGTACATGGAAAATATTCCAAAAAAAGTTTGTTGGGGATACCTACTTAGAATCAATAACAGTACATGTTCCAATAGTTTAAAAAAAATTGTCTGTTTGTCTGTTTATTTAATCGCGCATCAGTCCGCATCACGTGAAAACAGCTGAACGGATTTTGATGCAAACTTTACTAATCTGTGTGATTGTGATTAAATGCTATTACAAGTATTTCAAATAAAATTACAATAAAACAGCTGAATGATGTAAATACAAAAAAAATTGCTTTTTGAAAAAAAGTTATAATATTTTGTTATTAAGTTTTTATGATTCTCAGCAGCATTCATAATTTCAGTTTACATTTTCTATTTATTTTGTGTTAAAATAAATGGAAATTAATAAATGTGATTAAATACATACATACTGAAATTATTAAATTAGTTTTATTTTCTAATTTATAAATACTCAATACTCAATTATTTATTGCATCCCTTAAGTTTACAAGGTGGTCTTAACTAAGTTAGATCAATTTATGGACCCTGTACAGGACACAGCAATAGTAGAGCAATAGTAAATCATCGGCCTACATAGTGTGGCATTTTGCTACTGTGGCATTTTGCTGTGTGGCATTTTGCGAATGTGGCATTCTGCGAATGTGGCATTTTGCGAATGTGGCATTTTGCGAATGTGGCATTTTGCGTCATGTGGCATTTTGCGAATGTGGCATTGTGCGCCTAATCCTGTAAGATGATGGTACAGTCTAATAAAATTTTTATTCAAACTTAGTCCAACCCGCTCAAAACACATCCTCTAATTAAGTCTATGCATTACACATACACATAAAAAATAACTGCAATACAAAGAAAATAAACCTACATTAATAAAAATTCGTTATATAATTAAGTTTGTATTGTAGTATAGTAGTTCTACAACTTCATAACATATGAATCATATAATAACAAAGGCGGCAATGTCCACCCAATGTAAAAAAATGAACTAATAATGGTGTTTAATTATATTTTTTAGATAACTATCACGGCTATTTTTTCAAATTCTCATCAAGTATCAATATTCTGGGGAGGAGTACACTATGGCGTCTATCTGTAACAAAATCTCCAAGTGTCTCTATCAAAGCTGGCAATGTCCAACGCTTTTACGTGAATTCAACGTTAACTAAGCAATATCTGTTTAATGTTATAGTCTGAAATGGTCATTCTTATCGTTACTTTATCGTATTTATAAAAATCTAAGTTGTAAAATAAATTAAATCTACGATATTATATTTTACCACTTTGCGCAAAATCTCATAGTGAGGATATTGCCGCCTTTGTTATTATATGACTCATATATGTACAAGATGTGTGGGTGTGATATTTCGAACTGTTATTTACATTAGAATCATTTTGACCAAGTTACAGTTGCTTATGCAAAATGTATACCTACTGTGGTATATTTAGTCTAGTGTACTTAAATGTTGTTATTAGCTTTAATTTTTAAATTTATATAAATAGTCATTCAAATATGGATTTCAAGGAATCCATAATTTTTTTTGTAAAAAAATGCTTGTAAATATTATGTAGGTACTTAAGTATGTATTTTGAATCAGACCAATAAGAGGCTAATGTTTCTTTTGTTATGAATACTTTGTCATATCTAATCAATGGTTCATAGTATTACTTTATTAATAAATTCATTACATAATATATCATGTATGGTTTATTTATTCTAAATAATAAATATATTATATAATAATTTTATTATAATATATCTTTTATAATTGGTCTGAAAAAAAAAACAGGAACAACAAAAGGCTATGGCTTTTTTTTGTAATCGTTGCTGTGAGAGAATGAAAATGTTATATTGAAGTGATTAATATAATTAACATAAAAATAGTATTGTTAAGTATTTTTCTGTTCCTATATTAACAGTTTTGCTAAGTTTTAGATTTCATAATTTGGGTATATTATTATGTACTTATACATATTAAATTCAGTTTTAAAATATTATAATCATTAATTACTGATAAAACCTACAACTGAATAAAAATGTACTGTAGACTACCACTGTTTCATTACATTTCCTTTTAGTCCTCCTCATTCTCCAAATTGATGTGGCTACCAAATTTCCCATATAAGTTTGCCTTCAATTCACCCATCTGAGATTTCAGTTCCTCACATTTGGCTTCCAAATCACCGATCTCACTTTCCTTTTTTGATTTAGCATCTTCTAATGATTTCTGTAAATAAAACATATTTAAACTGCAATTAGTAAAATACATATTATTAAACAAATATGTACCTACCTAGTAGTAATATTTATGTAATTAATTTGTAAAAAAAAACTGTCCATGTCTGGTTGAAAATGAAATTCCACAGATTACTGATACTTAACATATGTCTGCTCCCCCATTCTTTTAGATTTCATTTTTTATTAGACTTGTCAGTTTAAAATTATGCAAGTACCTACCTGTCTCATAGATTTACTATAGAAAAAAATTTAATGGTAGTACCAATATTGTATGGAAATGTCGTGTCGACAGAACGGGAATCGAGGGGCTGGTCAAACTATTTATAGGTGGCCACAGGTAAATAATACTTACTAAGGTGTCTTCTAGGCTTTGGCAAATAAAAACTTCTCCAATAAGATATGGTATTTTTTCTGTGTCATCAGCCAGGCTGAGTTCTTCAACAGCTTCCTCCAAATTCTTCATGTCGTTCTGCTTTACTTTTAATTCATCCTTATAATCATCCACTTTAGCATTCAGACGTGCAAACTTGTTAATCTTTTGTTGGTCTTCAAAGGAAATATGAACGTCAGAGTCCTGTATTATTAAAACAAATAAATTTATTTAGAAAACAAATAACGTTTGTGCAAGTGTAACCTCAAAAAACTTTTCATTGAGTAAGTAGGTACCGGCTGAAAAGTCCCCTTTCCAGAATTTGCCATTTTCTATGAAATCTAAATGATTTCACCTGATTTCCAAGCAACTAAACTAGTTTTTTCACTTAGTATTTTCCACGGAACTTGATATAAATGAAGATAGACAAAGCGAAAAACGTAATTTCACACTTTCTATCAAACCAAACCAGCAAATGTGACATTGACATTTTTATTTCGTCTAATTTTGTTGGACAGATCAAATAATATCATACTGCCTCGTCTTCAGACTTTACCAAATCATTCATCTTCTTTGTTTTGTATATCTTTTATTATTATTTATTATTCTTATTATTATTCATCTTCCTTTTCTCCCTCGTTTATATTATATTCCTAGATAAATAGCTCTGCTTCAGAGTTCATACACAAAAATACAGTGTCTTCAACACTTTCTCTATTCCCTTCGGTCATCGACAGTAAAATGATAGTCCTTTTACGGAAGACTTTATTGCGACTTTTTCAGGCAATCCAAAAAGCCGTTAAATTGACATATGTATGACACCATCCACCACCCAAAACACCTCTGAAAATATATTTCGATTTTAATGTAACAGACTTTAACTATAGACAATTTTAAATTTAGTAAATTAAAATTGTTTTAGTAAACAAATAAAAAAAGTCTAGCTATTTAGTACTCAAAATAATGACGTCACAGCGCAGTACTCAGTGCATTTTCCTTAGCAAAGTTTTTGTTTTGACAGATCATAAAAAGTAACTCATTTGACCTGGCACGCCAAGTCATACAGGGTCGGTATAATCTATTTTAAAATGTCTTTGCGGTTAAGTAAAAAATGGTTGTCTGTCAAGTCGGATTACGGACGATAATTTTACGTGATAACGTCTTAGGAAAACATTGATGAAGAATTGAAGGTGCGTCACAAGACGAACGCTTAGGCCCATCGTGTCTCTCTGCCGCTTGTTCCGCGCTCTCGATTGCACGCTCGGATTTATATATACCTATAGATATTTTATACTTATTTATGTTTATCACGTCAAAAAACGCCCTACCTATAGATTATACCTACATACATACTAAACCCATGTACAGTCAAGAGCACGCTAAGCTTGACACTTTGGACTTTGAACCTGCCCTGTATTCTATGGTGTGCAGTATAAATCAGTAATATATAATAATAATATAATATTCTCACGCCTTTAATCCCCGAGGGGGGAGGCAGAGGTATTCCATTACTGGATATACCCACATTTCACGAGATATATTGGACCCCTAAACGTGATAGGTGGTGAGTCCATCGCCGGACCGGGTCTGTTTACACATGTCTCAGAATTAACTCAGAGACCTGCAGGTTTCCTCACGATGTTTTCCTTCACCGTCGAGCTAGTGATAAATATGTACGTAAGTTTTTGAAAAACTCATTGGTACGTGCCAGGATTCGAACCCGAGCCTCACTGATTTTCGGCCGGCTCTTAAACCGTTCGGGCTATCACTGCTCATAAATAAATCAGAGCTCAGCATAAACTGGTAGTGTAAAGCTTGACTTGCTCTTGACTGTCCCTACATAAATAAGATTTATATTAAAAAACCAAGAAAAGTCAACCCTCTCACCAGTCAGTCATGACCTTTGATTTGTCTAGAACCGCTTATCTACCGCTTACAACTTCGCTGCAATTCCTGGAAAAAAAGGGACCGGGACAAAGAGATTAAAATTTATATTTAAATCTCTTGGGACCGGGATCGCTTACTCGCTCGCTAGTACTAAGTAGATAGGTACGACTTTAGCCTATCCTTCTCCATAGAATACAAAAGAAAAAGGACAGAAAAAACCATAGATTAAAGAGTTAATGTCAAACATCTAAAAACCTACTAATTTTAACTATGAACGTGCTTAACTGTCACTTTTATCCATGACCTTGTTACATCGTCGCTAAAATTGCTAAACACGCCCATGAGAAGACTAATTTTAATTTGACAGGACTAAATATCTCTCGTCTCTTTTCTTTTATAGGAGAAATGACAGGACTAAACTAAATTATGTTTAGTCGCTGTAATGCAGAATCGAATCCATACTTAGTAAACTAAAATTAAAGAGGGGCTGCCGAGTGACGACGGTTGTTTTGTTTTCATTAAACCGTACCGAACCCGAACTGTACTTACACACCCGAGATAGGTAAGTAGGTACCTACGAGTATAAGCTATAAAAAAGTCACGAACTTTATGGACTGTAAATTGCGATTAACTAACATTGATGTGACTTGGACGTCGTAACACTCATGTATAGTCACATTAGTTACTGACACGACTTTGGAATAATTCTGCTCTGGGATAAGGTGTGAGATTATTTATTTGTTTTTAATTAGGTATTTGTCTTCATATCCGGAGTGGCGTAGACTACATTAAAAAGACCGGCCAAGTGCGAGTCGGACTCGCGCACAAAGATTCGGTTCCGAACCATTAACTATAAAAACGACAAAAAAAATCACGTGGGTATGTTGTATGGGAGCCCCCCTTAAATATTTATTTTATTCTGTGTTTAGTATTTGTTGTTATAGCGGCAACAGAAATACTTACATCATCTGTGTTAACGTCTAACTATCACGGTTCATGAGATACTTAGCTACAGCCTGGTGACAGACGGACAGGCAGACAGACGGAAAAGTGCATTGCATGTAAAAAATCGATGTGTTCCTATTTCACACCCTGAAACGGGAAAACCGTAGACAGGCCTAGGGTTTTCAAGTAGGTACCATTTGGAATTTCCAATTGTTTTTATGTGAGTATGGTTTAGGAACGCATAGAGGACTAAAAAACAAACATTAGGTAATTTGTATGAAAGAGTTTGCAGAAACGGAATCGAAAAGTTTCATTTGTCTAGCTATAGTCTAACAAAGGGACAGGAGAGGTTGCTGAAATTGTTGTTTTTGATCTAAGTACTTACCAAGAAAAGCACGATTCGTAGCTTACCTCGCATGAATATAAATACTGTTTTGGGTGATCAAGTGAGACGCTGTTTGTTGTTGTTGTTTTTGTGGCGCAGTGCAGTGGCGGTTTGCTGGTGCTTTGTAATTTAGAGGAAGTCATTTCCTGCAACAACCTTATCAATATATTTTTACTAGTAGTGGCCACGAAATTTAAATAATAATTTTTTTATATAATTTTATATTAAGTCAAAAAGTTATGATTACAGTAGTGATGAGGGTTTTCGTTCCATTTTTGGGCTAAAAATGTAAATGTGAAATGAGTATCGTCACCAGCCGTCGCATAATTGGCCCATCTTCATCCAAGAACAAGTGAGCGCCCCGCTCGACCCCACCACGGCTGCGCCTACGCCGCGAACGGTCGCCGCTCTACCACTCACTTGCTCGCACTTCTACTTCGAACGTCAAACATCGCGCGCGCACCAGATATAAATATTTTCTTATTTTTTTGTGAATATTAACTCGTGATGGAGAAGGAGCACCAGCCTGATTCCATGGCTACTATCACCATGAAGCCGGAGTACCCGCCATCAGAAGTGTACAGCGCGTCGGAACCACCACCGGTATGATACCCGTTACTTTAGATTAATGTCAGGCACGGACCTACTTGCCTGTCTCCACTATGATACTTTAGTGCTGTGTCACAACAAAATCAGTACAGTAGGTAATATTTAAAAAAATCGTGCCTTCGTACTAATGATATCATGCTCTAAGCCTTTAACTTCTTACATTTTGTATTGTGAATGTAATATTGCAAAGAAAACTTTTTAATCATTGTCTTTTTGTACATACAAGTAAATAAATCTTTTAGAGATGCCCGATATTATAAGGAAATGCAAAACTAATAACATTGCGGTAGCTTATACCTAGATACATTTTTACATGTGACTTTAATGATCGGAAAACCATATTCAGGATATTTCTTACAAGAGATGTCTATAAATAAGGTACTTAGAGGGATATAATCATTCTTATCTCTCTGGGGTATTATTGGTAATAAAAAAAACAAGGTATCAAGTAAACGGCAAAGTGCGATTAACTGCGCGAAAGTGCCTTTCTCTCGGGTTGCGGCGCGGCGCAGGCGGCGCTGACGCATAACAGCCTGTTTGTAAACACAGAGCAGTTCTCTAGTTGCGGCCAAATGACACCAGCTTTCAATCCATTGCAACTTATAAAAATATAACCAACAGTCAATACCATCGCCAAAGAGGTTGGAAGAAAATCATTCTCTTTCCTAACTTTTTCTTTAAACGTCTTTGACCATCGCATAGCTACGTCTAGCTTCGCTTAATGAGCAGACGTGAATTAAGAGCCAATGTTAAAATCTTCATAATCAGAATTAAACAACGCGATAGATTTTTTTTGTGACGGTCTCACAAAATTTAAAGTGCCCTGAATTCGATTGAAGGATGTCTGAAATCAAGTAAGTATACCTACTTAATTAGATACTATGTGTTTTGGTTTAAGTATAAGTCGTTTTATATGTTTTAACGACATCATTTAATTATTCATCAATCCCATTAAATGATTGCAGTACCCATACGACTGAAAAGTTATCTGTACTTAGTTTATGGCAAGGTTTCTCTATAATATGAAAATTATATATTTTAATTATCGTGGTTGGTTGAGCAAATAAGCATGTAGGTACGTTTTACGCAATATAAATCCTTAAAATATTCGAAATATACGTAACAACCTATTAGGCGCGGACTCAGGTCATGGACTGGTACTGGTGGTTACATTACATAAATGCAATATACAAACCCCAAACGAAGAACACAGGGGAAAGTATGTGACAATATTTCACGAGCTTCTCTTTGCTTGCTCCATGCTTTGGATGGCACTTTGAATCTTTTGTTGTGTCTACTACCTAACGATGAAAGTCGGTGTAGGTATACACGTCCAAAATCTAGTCAATATACAATAAATTAATTAATGTATGTAACAATTTTCTTATAATGATAGCTGTTGCTATTGGCTAATGCCTTGGTGTAGAAAACGAATTCAAATTTTAAGAAACACAACATTGGATCCATACAATTAGCCTTGTCGTTAATGCCAAATTAAATATTTGATTAATTTCATTAATCAATTTAAATTGCCAAGTATTGGTAACAACCTTGAAAACATCTGCCCAGAGAGTTATACCAAGCAAGCAAGTAGGTACCTAGTTGTATGTTAAAATACATACCACTAACAAGAAGTAGGTAATATGATTTTGATATTATGTTTTAATACCTAACCGTAGTGAGATACAGCGGATACCTTTGATGCGGCTCCAGAATATTGTTAAGATAGTGATCTAAGTATCAAAGAGAATTTATGATTTTAACTAATTTAGAAATGAGATGTGATGCTTTGCATACCCAAAAAATCAATGACGTCGTAACGTCGTCGTAACGAAACGCAAAACCTAGAGGATATACACTTATGAAAGATGACGTTGATGACGTTCAAAGAATAAGTTTTCCAAGAACTGTTGGATGTGACTTTGTCAATGTGGGAACTTCATTGTTCTATTGTATCTGGTCATTTATTATCATAGCCATTGCTAGTTATCACGCGACTATACATGTTTTTAGCCATACTTTATCTATCTTGTCGTTCGTCTCAGAGATCTGTCTTGCAACAAAGATTAAAGCAATAAAATAACGAATCATATAAGTAGGTGTTGACTTATTACTATTAATATTTAGAAATTTATTATTCACTTGACAAATATTTTGTCACATAGTTGAAATCACCGAAATCGGGTAGATTGGGACTGGATCAAGAAATAAAGAAAAACGCGAAACTAAGTAGGTAAAAGTTTTAAATAAAACATGCAGTTCTTTAAAAGTTCCTAGATCAGTAGGTAAAACTCCAGCTTCTATAGGTACATATAATAAAACTGTAACGAGACCGTGTCTGTACATGAAATATTTTTTGAAAAGTTTAGGGGTAGTGTAAATAGAAGAGTTATCGAGGTAAATATCAAAACAACAATTTTTCAAAATTTTCTCTGTCTGTGCACGATTTTGATGAAATTTCGTGTGGACATAGCTGAGTAGCTGGTTCAACATCTAGGGTACATTTTACCGCCGGAAAATATCTCAGTTCCACGGAAAAATATAAAAACTGATTATACAGAGAAATCCACCGAAACGATAACATCTAGATACTTGAAATATGGTAAGTAGGGGACTTATATTATGTTGTAGGCATAACCGCTGGGCACTCGGTAGTTAAAAAAAATTAGTTTGATCTGGTCCGCAGCTTGGGCTGACAAGGATGAAAAGTAACTAATGGCATTTAAGAAAAATATATTTTCGCAAATAGGTACACAACGTAAGTACGAGTAAGTATTACTATTTAAAACCATCAAGCTTTATTTATTCAAGTGCTAGGTATTTTTATTACCTACAAGTTGAAAAACTTGATTAAATGTCGAAAATAGCAAGTTTGGATGTTTTGTATTCATAAAGTAAAATATAAGCAATTTAAGCATTAATTAAAATATAATAATATGGCCTAATCCAAGCTAGAGATGGAGACCACTCTTTTCGGTTTACGAAAAAATAGTCAAACCGACCAATGTTTAGGTAATGTAGTGACACATTAGGAAAATGTCCGAAACAGATTGATCCAAATCGCGCGGCATATATTTAGAAGCCCACAATTGTGCATATTGTACCTACCTACTTACAACACAACATAGGTATGCCACGGTAGCAAATTACATAATACAACTCTATCCAATAAAATTAAATGCGTACCTAGATATAGGCATCATTTTTTTAAAACAATAACAGTAGATTTTTGTCACGTTTAGAGGTCCAAAAAATACACTCATGAAAGCCTTTCCATGCGGCCCCCACGGGAATAAGGCGTGAGCATATTATAAATTATTAGATTGCATTTTTTTCTTACACATAAATGTGTAAAGAAGGCATATTTTTTGTGAAAATAAGATATTTTTCTAAATCTGTGATGGTTGGCGATGGTTTCACTCGTATAATATATTATGCAATAGATAATTGAAAATAAAATATACTTTAACATAAAGTTAAAACCTTGTTTAACCAGTATTTAAAGATAAATAAAAATAAAGCAATTGAAATGAAAACGAACAGTAGGATGGACTGACAGGCTGACGAGAGATTAGGGATTGGTTGAACCCAGAATGGAGGAAATTTTCGGCAGGTAAATTATGGAAGATGTCTACCTAGCAATTCTAAATTTAGATCAGAGGCAGTCATAATGCCCTTTATACAGATTGTCCAATAAAATATAAGTCCTCTTAGGAGGAGGAAGTTATATAAAAATCGAACAATACAATGTAAGTAAATTAGGATTAGAGAAATTTTATAATAAAATTGAAATAAAATCATCTCCCCGTACGAAATCGTCAACTTTTCGGCACAATTTATAGAATTTGGTGTTACTAAATTGTTTTTTAGCAATGTTAGTCAGTTGCATTTGTAGAGAGACATCTCTTAATAACGCACCACCATAATTAGATTTTTGTGCACCCTATTGAACTTTTCGAGCTCTTTATTAATATATCTTATTTAGCATAGTTAGCTGATCTCGTAAAATCAGTAGGCATGTACCTAATCTATATTAACATTATAATGAGACAAATTTGTATACTTGTAGAAGGTAATATTTGGAACTGGGTACCGATCCGATTTTATACACTATACCTACCTACGCAAGAGACATACCTAGATGATGTTTCAATATACTTATATACTTCAGTAGGATATAATTTTTAAACATCGTAGGTAATTAAAAATGCATGAACATAGAAACACAGCGACAGTCGCTAGCAGAGTGAAATCGTTATTGGTCAGTGGACCAAGTGGACACAATGGCGCTTGCGTCACATCCGAACCTACTAACCGCTAAGTAGATACCTACTGTAGGTAGACTTGCTAGAAACATCCTTGTAGTTTTTTTGGCTGAATGACAAAACAAGATTGTTTAAATGTTGGCACGAGGCTATCTAGGTAAGATATCTTACAAATTAACTTACTATAAGTATATGTAACTACATTTTTTTTATTATTAGGTTACAATAAAACTAATCAAATCAAACTTTTGTTAACTAACGTAACACTGCTGGTAGGTGCTTACATTTCATTATTTCTATAGCTGTCATCGTGTTTGATAAAGCCTCTATATGTCTAGAGGGCTGGCAGTTATCTCGTGTCAACAAATCAGATGCATGAGCTGGAGCTGGCTGTATAGTTAATGGTCTGTGCTGTATGTATCTAGAGAGGAATGCAGACAGTCTTCGGTAGGTCTAAAATGGCCACTTTGAGCAATTCCTCTGAGCAATTCCTCTGAGCAATTCCTCCTTTTATGAATTCCCAGCAAATCCTAAGCAATTCCTCTAAATTTCGTAAAATGGTCCCTCATTTTAGTGATTCACTGACAATTCAATTCATTAGCAGATTCGTATTTGGTGAAAATTTCGAATATGAATCGAAATAGGATCCTATTATGATTCACCCGAAACGGCCTTTTTAGACCCCCTGGAGTGCGATTTTTGAATCTCACTAGTGCAGTGATATCAAAATCACCGGTGACTAAAATTATCACCGATGACTTTTATGTCACCATTTTCCAAAAGCCGTATTTTTGAAAGTCACACGCTGTTTTCAATAAATCGTCGCAATCACAAAATATCACAATCAAGATCGATTTGATACTTTGGCACTTTTGGCAGATGGCACTACGTCAACTGTCAAAAACAATCGCATGGTGATTTCAATTACGAGTGGGTAGGGGCACTCGTAAATCGATATCATAGGTATGACAAATGTAAGTCACCGATGAGTTTCAAAAATACGAACTTTCGGAAATCACTCACATCGGTGAGAATTAGTCACTTAGTGAGATTTAAAAATCGACCCCCTGGTCACTGTTTCAGATGGTTTCTTTTAGAAGTAAATTTTTTACTTTTTTGTAAAAAATATGTCATTTTATTAGGTACCTACCTGTTTAAAATACATATTATACATATGTTATCCCCGTGTGGATTTCTGGTTAGTATCCAGTTTTGACATGCATTTTTGGGACCCCGAAATAAGATTTAGTTTCTTGCTGTACCCATCAGTCTGGACAGTCGACGAGGATTCCGTTACACATTTAACTCAGGATCAATATAAACAGACACCTATATTATTTATATCTAAACCTTTTAAAAACCAGTTCCTGATATAGTAAGTATATTTCTTTAATGGAAATCGCTGTGATGTCGGTAAATGACTCAGTGAGCGGTACCACCTTGTAATCGGAACCGAATGTGATAATTTGCATATTATTGTAGGTAGGTATTATTAACAATTTATAACCTTGCCTCAGAAGATAGGATAAATATTGATAGATTCGTGTCCTCTACAAACTAGCAATATATTTATAGTAATCCATCACGTTCTTGGACACGGCTCTATAACGATTTAGATCAAATTTAAAATGTAGGGGATCTTAGACGCTAAATCATTACAAAAATTTATTATTATTCAGTTTTTAATAATAAATTTATTAAAAACTAGCTTTTTGCCAGACATTTAGAGTTAGGTACTTTCGCATGTTTATTCGTAACAAACATACAAAAATACAAATCTTTTCTCTTTATAATATTATTATTAAGTATAGATATAGGTTTCTTATATTTTGCCCGGGGGCGTTGCATGCGTGGCATGTCATCGGGGGGAATTATTAAAAAACCCTCGCTTAGTAAAATAATAAAAAAAGCTTACGCATTTGATCCCCGAGACGGTAGGCAGATGTATTCCATTTCTGGAAATACCCACTTTTCACTAAGTGGTAGTAACTCTCTCAGTAACTACTTACATCGAAAATGATTGGACCCTATTTTTAAAACGCTGGATACTTATATAATAATATATATTTGTTTCCAAGTAAAAGCTTAAATGTCTCAAAATAGTAGATCTCCCTAATAATCTCTTCTACCACCCTTTATGTTGATAAAAAAAACATTGAATCTCGTTACTAGGTATTCATTTGTAATGCAAGTTATAAAAAGCAACTACAAACGGCCAAAAAGTTCTAGCGTTAAGCGTTTTAACTGGGCGTTCATAATATATGTCAATGAAAACAAAGCATATTATATATAATACTTATAAAATTACATTACAATATACATAATAAGGAGGTTCAATTTGGATTTCACATGCCTCAAATAAAAATGGGATAGTGAAACTTTAATTGCTTGAGGCATAGAAGATATAAAAATAATTGGTAAAATATGTACATGTAATATTGGATATTCAAATTATAACGCGATAGCCTTTCATATTAAGGTTTATTATTTACGTTATTTATGGGCTAACAGTAAGTACTTATATAGGTACCTACGCGTGAATATAATTTTGTTTTGTAAATACTATATATAAAGTTTCGTATGTGGTATGCATTCGGAATAAAAATTTTATTTATGACGAAATCTGCAAGTCAATGAACATTTAAATACGGTTTATTTGTTTTGTTAAGGTAGATACATACTTATACGTATAATTACTGATTCCTTGCGTGCTTCTATGACTGCGTCTTATGTTGACAAGACGGTAAGAGAGCAGCATACTAAGTATGACAGCAGAAAAAAACATAGAAGTAAAATAACGTTATTTATATTATCTACTAGGTGCTGTACTTGTTATTCATGTAGGTAAGTCAGATGAGGTTTAGCCACATCATACATGCTATTAGTATAGTTAGAAAGCAGTCTCGCTCGTTATGGCAACTTGGTTTATGACAAGATGTGAAACGCTCGGACTTTTGTGTAAAAGACAAGTATGAATGTTAACTAATATTAAGAGGGAATTAACATTTAGCATGACTTTCTAAAATCTTCGATCCTTTTTGTTTTCGGGTAAGGGTTTACCCTCAATTCAAGAAAAACGATAAAGAAACCAAAGCTTTATTATATCTTAACATCAAAGAGAAGCTTCAAACGTGAATTTCTATTGTCCGGATGATCTCGTGAAATGGAAGCTTTGTTCCGGCTTAGCGAGGGAATCAGCATGGATTTTAGCAAAACAAACTGAAGGTTGAAATCGTTTTGCATCGCGCAAAAATCGTTGACACTAAAAACGTTGATGGATTACTTGAATGATATGCAATCATAGCACTTTCTCTGGCGCTGCCGGGCGACTTGCTCGCCTGCAGTGGTCGGGTTATG
This sequence comes from Ethmia dodecea, assembly GCA_963855545.1. Lineage (NCBI taxonomy): Eukaryota > Metazoa > Arthropoda > Insecta > Lepidoptera > Depressariidae > Ethmia > Ethmia dodecea. The sequence goes on from OY979449.1 coordinate 8,580,649, forward strand.
TAACACTGCCTCTGTGCAACCAATTCTGAGTTGTTAGTAAACCACCGCTTCATTAACCGAGCCATGCTAAGGAGCAGTCTGCGGAGATTCCACCATATAAGATTTGAGTTTATAATGTTTGCACTTACTAATGTAGGTTACTTTGATTACGATGTAGTAAAGGTTATTGCTTAATATAGCTTGTAGTGAGTTGCATAAGTTTTAACGTTTCTTGATTGCAAAAGAAAGTGAAAAGAGAGGACGGAAATTATTTTCTATTGTCATCATAGTGGAAACTTGCCATGAATAAATGTGATGAAATTGATTTGAGATTAAAAAAAATCATACCGTTTCTTGATGGTTAATTTCTTTAAAATAGTCCAATTTCAGTTTATAATGTATCTATTGGCACTCATAATTTTTTAATGTTGAATCAAATATTCACAGAAGGAAAAAAAAAACGCAAATATAAAAATGGTTTATAGAATACAAGATAAATAAATAAAAATAATGATATGTTTTTTTATTTATATTGCTGTTGAAAATAAGAACTTTGAACGAACGAATTTTGAACGAATGTTCCGTAATTTTCTGTAAGATAAATTTAATCGATACTGAACTAAGTGCCTACTCTCAAAAATCTGTTACGTTCTTAGTAGGTACCTGCTTACTTTGCATTTATAATATTAACTTAGGATGTACCCTACTTTGTACGGAACCCTCGGTAGGTGAGTCCGACTCGCACTTGTCCGGTTTTTTTCCTTTTGAGGTACGAACTCTAAAAAGGTTTTTACGAAATACTTATAAGTAACGCACCATGTCAGATTAAGATGTGGAACAAATAAACATTCATTTTTATATATTGGATTGATGTGCTAGATACTCGTACCTTAACAAACCAATAATCCACACTCGAAAAAAGTGCTTGAATTTTATATCTGTACCATTTTTATGCAGGCGTACCGACAGAGGCCGTCGTCATCGGTCCAGATCGCGAGGATCGCTGCGCTGACGGTTGTGGCTGCCTCCTTTATCATTGGCACGTTCATCCTGGCGTCCTCGTGGGTGGCGGCGCGGGCGTCGTGCCACCAACTCGAGCAGCTTGACGCTATGCTCGACAAGGAGCTAGCTTTGGAAGGCAGAGCTTATGGAAACGATGCCTTGGTGCCCGTGAGTAAAGTTGTTAGTTTGTTGTTGCCTTTACCAAAGTTAGTTCTTATATTATTTATATTTATGTATATCTACCATTTATTCAAGCATACCTTTTTACAGAGGAGGCAACTCTGTTTTATGTAAATCAGTATGTTATAGTAGGTTAAAGTACCTATACTAGATACTGAATACACCAATCAAATTAATCTATTCAACATTATTTTAATATTGTTTAAAACACACATACAAATAACAGACCGCCCGTTGTAGGTACTCCTTTAAATAATTGCTTCTGTTATTGCATACTTTTATTGGTGTACAATAAAGAGTTGTTATTTATTTAATTTATCAACAATAAAATATATTGCTATTTTTAGAAGACTAGTCACGGGTTTGTACAAATACCTACTTTTTCATTAGACAAGGAGACGATATGCCGATAAACTACGAAGAAATAATAAATATTTGTAATAGCTAAAGATAAACAAAAGAAAACTGCCTAATTTTGTTTTCACACATATTACTTATAGCTCTACGTTCATGTCGCAGGCAGGTCGCAGTTAATCTTGTCAACCTTGAATGTCTCGCTCACCACGTATTTGGGATTTCATTGTAAGGCTTCTCGTTAGAGAAAATTATTGATAATGTTGCTGTAATGAAGAATTATGTGTAATTGTTCTCATCCGTCATGTAGCTATCTGTACCGCAGAGTTACATGAGTATACGAATAACAAGACATAACAAGTAATAAAAGAAAGTGTTTAGGTACGTGCAACTGCACCTTACAAAGGAAAAATAAATCTAGTTCTAGACAGTTTTAGTAAAGGTGTAAAGAAGTAAAGCGGCATTTATTTTCCAATGTAAGATCATCTTGTAGATTAGGTGTACCTACCTGCAGTTTTAGAGGGTCGCACTCACTTTATTTTAAATGTAAGTAATAAATGCGCGCTCACGGATCTGTAAAATCTGAGTGGAGGAGAGCCGACCTGTTCACCTTGAAACTCATAATGTTACACAATAGTACGACTCTAACAAGATTCACACAACACACTATTCATTTGCCCTATGAGAGTAAAACCAGACTATAAACAACAGTTCCCGGCAATACAAAATGTGAGCTGGAAAGTATGTACTGTGGTACGTACTTATTGAATTGAATTTTCTTTAGTTATATCTAGGTTTATGTGACAAAGAAAAGATTTTTCATGAAATTGGTGTGTTCGTCATATGAATCAATAAAAATATTTATTATTATACAATCTTTTAAATTGCATTGCTAAGTTTCGAGTTACCGAGGTAGGGACATCATTATAAAAGAGAGCAGTGCAGTGGATGGTACTGCACTTAGCGGAAGGTTATTTCAATTCGAACTTTATTCAGGTTACGCGTAGATATGCAAAGTTCTCGTGAGATTCTTCCTAACCTGTTTATTAAATTACTAGCTTCTCCTTTGCAACTTCGATTTTCTGATATTTCCAGTAAGTAAATCGGTTGCTTTAGGTGTACCGTAATTTTAAATCACAGATGTTGGATCGATCTGGTGTACCTAATATGTCAGGGAATGCCACTCAATATCCAGTTACTACACGTATTTAATATTTTTCGCTTCAAACGTTTTACGTTCTGAATACGATATAAAAGATGGATTAGATTCAATATTTATTTTACCATGAATTTCTACAAAATAAATTTATAGTAACCAGAAGTGCAGCAACGTGTGACAAACATGCTTCGTACCCTAAATTTGGGACTTAAAATAGTCCCGACCTGAAGTCAGGTTATGCATTGTATATTATGTTTGTTTTTAAGTAAGTAAGTAGAGAATTTAAAAAGGAGCACCTACAGATTTTAAGAAAATAAAAATAAATAAATAATCTCGCGCCGTATATCCCCGAGGGGGTAGGCAGAAGTATTCCATTTCTGGATATACCTACCTAGTTTTCACCAAATATTCTTAGGACCCCTAAACGCCGTGAGTCCATCGCCGGACCGGGTCTGTTTACACATGTCTCAGAATTAATTCTGGGACCTGCGGGTTTCCTCACGATGTTTTCCTTCAGCGTCGAGCTACTGATAAATATGTACGTATGTTTTGAAAAACTAATTGGTACATGCTAGGATTCGAACCCGAGCCTCACTGATTTGCATCATGTGAAGCAGGCTCTTTGACCGTAAGGTTATCACAGCTAGATTTTAAGAAATCCAAAGAAAACAGAGAAATCAAATACACTCTGACTTTCTCCGAGTGCATAGGAGTTTTAAGGCATAAAGACCTCAGAAATAATGTTGTTGCGGTTCATATTTCAATAAACGACTTTAATGAAAAGTTCCCATCGCTGACGGTTTTAAAAACAAATTTATATGAACTTCCATAATCCATTATAATCTAACACTTAAAGCCGTTTTGTCATATAGATGACCGTAGATATTCTGAGTTGTGCCGATCATTATTTTATGAAATTGTACCTATTATAAACAGTCATTATGGTTAAATACAAATAAATTATTATTACGGGTCTATCTGCGTGTTGCAACATTGGAGCGGTAGAGTCAAAGGTCGTGGCATCATCTGGCGCTTATACCGAGAGTTGCGATTTTGTATCTATGGCGAAAGTGGCCGGTGGAGGAGGTCAATGAACCCTCACCGCGGGTGCATCTCTCGACACATGTAAAGAAAATCACATGCGTTTCGAATATAGCACTCTCCAGTTAAAAGCCAAGCTACACAAAAGCAGTAAATTGCACAAAAGACGATGATTAAAAATTTTCGGTACAGTGAAAACAGTTACAAAAGCTGTACTGTTAGCGTTATGTGATGAGGGAAATGAATATTTATGTCAGCACCAGATAGCTTCGCGAAAAGCTCATATAAATTCGACTGTCGAACTAGTTTACTGTCCATGTATAGATTAATATTGTTTTCGGGTTTTAAAAAGGAGTGAACTTTCTTTTTCTTCGGGTTTCATTGTTCGCAGTACACATTTCTCCCACTTAGGCTTTGTTATGCTAAATGCCCGACAATTCCGAGCGTGTTCTTTCATGTCGCGTTTTTAAGAGACAACGTACACCGCGTTCGCTTACCTACTTTGCCTCTTTGAATAGACACTCCTTAAGTAGGGTAGTAACTACGGAATCCTCAAAGCACTGAATAGAATTTGAGTTTTGAGTGAAGCACTAAACCACGTCAACAATGTTTATCGTTTTTTAAACTTGCGATCATTGTGAGGAATGCAAATAAATAGCACCATTCCAAGTCATAATATTTTTGGCGACCAGCGAGTCGGAATGTAAACATTTAAGAGGCATGAAGTCCTTGGTTCACTCGCCGTGACCAATTGTATGAAAATTAACACGTACTTGGCCTGGTAAGCATTACAATGATAACTTTTCATGGCGAGTGAATACTCAATGAATAGTTTTATTGTTTCGTCAAATGCTTAATTCACCCATTTCGTTCTCAGCTTCGTTAAAACATGTAAGTGTTCATGTGGCATAAAAACCACCGTTCGTCCTGTTTATTCAGATTTAATCGATGACCTAGCATAAAATGAAATACACATACCTGACAGACAAAATACATTTACGTAATTCAGTTTGCAAATCAAATTATGAGTGTATGGAGATCAACTGAAACTGAATACTCTCCGCTCCGTAATCCGTAAATTATTTGTATCTTTTCTATTTAATGTATTTACTTATTTCTATTTAAATACAACATGTATGTATGTACTTATTTGTGTTATATTCATGTACATACATATACTCACACGTTGTACCTGTATTAAAGTCAAAGGTACACAATATAATTACCTACTTAGTATCCTATCCTAACTAATAGGTATAAAAAATTGCAAAAATGATAAATTTGAATTAATAATAACAATTCGCTTGTTTGTTACGCTTTCACGCCTAAACCACTAAACAAATAAAAAAAAACACCATTGAAGAGCTACATTATCAGCGAGAAAAAAAATATACACTATATGTTATCCCCGCGTATTCCTACGGGTACGGGATCTACGAGGGTGATATGCGAGTATATAAAGTTGTATTCTATTAGCTTTTATTACAATATGACGTACGAGTACCTACTGTATCTTGATGTTATCACGTGGAGATAATATTATACTTCCATTTGCTCGAGCGGAAGCAGACGATTTTTCGCGCACGCGCTCCTCAATGATCCCGCTCGTGTCCGCCGCTAGCGCTGTCATCGGCTAATTATTGACTTCGGAACATCAGATCCTCATTAAGTCTTCTTGCTCGAGTGGTTTCAGCGTGAGATGTTGTTATTACATGTCGCTGAACGTTTCATACCAGCATACAGTGCATACATACTCGTATGTCGGATATTGCATTCTGAATCAGTTTTATTATAATATGACCGGTGAAACCGACGATCGATATTTGTATTACAGGTTACGACGCCGATAAGTTGACTACACACGTAACATCAGGAAATGTTATTCAATTGTATATTGATATTGTCTCCCACTCCATTACGTATTTCTGTTACTACAATGAGTGCTTGTAAGTCATGCATGACGTCATGACGATTAATTCATCGGGTTTTTGGAAAACTTCAAAAACAAAACTGGTGGACACGGGTCTTTCGTTATTATGCACTAAGGGGTATTGCGAGCTCTTTCTCTGCGCTGGCGACCATCAATCGTTGCATTCATCGTCGATCGCGAGTTCAGCTCACGTTACCGTCAGGGGACGTTGACCAAGCGATTCCATTCTAATGCATGTCCACATACAAATGCGATCATTTCACTTCGGTATTTCCTATCGTTAGATTTTTGAGTTTTTTTTTACTTTTTTTACACATTGAGATCCTAGATATTGATTATGGAAGTATATTGTGTAGTTATGTATAGTATGTATACCAAGTACTCAAATATTTCTCCGTGTTCAAAACTTAAGATCCAAGATGATTGCTCATTGCCTTTGTGAAAGGCGTAATTTCCTTGTTATCACGCAACGGTTAGCGACAGGCGGCAACTGGCATAAACGTTTAAGCTGTTTCGTAAATCCAGTAAAAGTGTCGTGGGTGTACAATGCGACAATAGTCGCCGACGTAATCGTCGTTTTCTATCAGCTGCGGTCGCGAACACTTCGCGCTCGGCTGCGCGCTGATCGCTGACAACCGCGTGTCGTTTCACTCTGGAAGACCTATCACAAGCACTGTACCTATTGCCGTGTCGTAGTGCCATATTGCACAGGAATTGCGGGAAAACTCGTCGCGTTTTCTGCTACCGCTCCTTAGAAGAATGGAAACCCATTCATGTCGAGTTTTGCCATCTCATTATTCAGTCTAGGTATATATTGTTATAGAATCAGTTTTTAACCAAAGATTTTTTAATGTAGGGTTCTTTTCGAGCAATTATATATGCTAATATTTAAAATTTAATATTTCAAGTGATCGCCCAGCGGCTAAAGAGCCCGCTTCTCATTCGTAAGGCTCGGGTTCGAATCCTGGCATGTACCAATAAGTTTTTCAAAAACTTCCGTACCACCGTGAAAAAACTCGCAGGTCCCAGAATTAATTCCGAGGATTATGTAAACAGAATGGGCTCACCACCTATCAAATATGTAACCGCCCCCCCCCCCCTCGGGGATAAAAGGCGTGAGATTATTTATTTGCCTAACACAAGTAGACACGTGTTCCTTATTCTAGTGATGTAGGATCACTAGGAAGTCCATACAGAGTTTATACAGACCACCTTCGGAATACTAATGAAATTAAAACAACCATACCATTTGGAAATTGAGGCGTCTCTATATGCATTGAACTCTCAAAGACAACGTCCTCCTCAATTCGGAGTTAGGTACAGGAATATTTGCTCCAGTTTGATTTATTATTCTTACGAAAAGATTTCACCATTTCTGTGTTTTCGAAGTAATTAACATAATTTCATTGCTCGAAGTTACCTTGCAGAAAATTAAATAACCCTTGACCATTCACGAATTTTAACAGCGATTGTTGAGTGTTGAATAAATACCATATAAATGTAAGTGTTTAGTTAGACTGACGACAAGTTATTGCTGCATGCAGAGTCTCAGCCACTTTACCAAAACCCAAATTCTCACGGCTACTTTAAAATAACAATACACAAAATAATTGCGCCGTTCAGCGCAAATAACCTTGCACTTTTCCTATACACATTTTTTAATCGCTTTGCATGTTTGTTAACCGCTGACTCTTGTAGTTATGTAGTGAGAATGCGGCAATTGACATGAACAATGACGAACCCTAATGGTGCGTAGGTAGGTGCCTACATGCACATAGCCATAGGTACTTGTAGAGTTACGTAACGGCCTGACATGCAAAGGCATCCGCCATTTTGCGACGAGCTGTTTGATGGCTTTTGCGTTAAAAGTGAGCGGCGATGTCTGCAATGTTTTAGCTTTGTAATTTAGAGTAGAAGTAACTTGATTTTGTAAGGTTACCAAAAATCGTGTGGAATAAACAATTTACAAAATGCGATTATGTGGAATGCCGAGCGTTTCTAACTCGTATTTTAGACAAGGAATGTCTTTTATTCCCAAGCACTTAATTTCATTATCCTTTTGTTTGCGTATTTTTGGGTATTTACTTTAAATATGCTTCAACTTATAAAAGAATTGAGATCCCACTGATATTAGGTTAAAAATAAAACCAGACCTTCTATTTATGAGAAAATAAGTTATCTCATTTAAAGAGCGGATGTCGAAGGATTTTTAAAGTTTAAAAGATCAGCAATGAGGCTTGGGTTCGAATCCTGGTGAGGAATGTATTAATTAGTTTTTCAAAAACAAACATCTTATTTGTCACTAACTCGACATTGGAAACATCGTTATGAAATCAACACGTCCCAGAATTGATTCTGAGGCATGTCTTCTGAGGCATGTCAGACAGTACCCTGGTATCTACTATAATTATGAAGTTACATATATATTAGCTGTCATTTGGGGGTCCGAAAAAAGTGATCAATTCCAGAAATGCCGCTGCCGATCACATCGGGGATTTATTTTTAAGATTTTTTTTTATTCCGACCACCTTTATTTTTAAGATTGATTTTGTGTAGACTGTTTGGTTCAATATTACGTTTGTTTTGTTTTATTTGTCTCTAAGAAAACGATGTTCTTCTTTTAAGGACGAGCCGTTGCCGATAGCGAACGCACACGCTCTGCACGGCGTGCCCCCTCCATCTGCGTTGTCATCATCGGCAGCGCCTGCGCAGAGCAGCCAGCCTCCCGCGCCTTCCGCCAGCCAGGTCAAAGACGGCCTCAACCATGCCGAATCCAAGATTGACGAGGACAGATTGCAGGTAATTGTACAATCGTCATTTAAACGCTATGATTATAGTCATTAGTACAAAATAGTGTCACTTTTTTGACAGTGATGTTAAAAAGCGACAGACAGAAAACAGGCATCTAACTTTAAACCCTGTTTTATAATGTTTTGTAATAAGACCTTTTTAGTTTAATTATGCATCTTTAAAAATATAAAAAGTATTTTTTTATTCATTTATTCATTTACTTGGCATGATAAATAGGTTTGCTATTGATTTGCTCATTTTTGATTCGATAACGTTAATGTTTCTTCAAGGTGTTTTCTTTCAATATTCAATACTGTATGCTTGTTACACAATGTATTTTGTAAACCGAGGCGTTTAACTACAATGGTAAGAAATATATTATTTAATTTTGCAGTCTTTTGCCGACAATCAAATCTTTATAAAATTTACTAGCTGACCCAAGAGACGTTGTCCTGTTAAGTCCCATAGAAAAATTTGCAATTTAAATTTTGTGGTGTTCTTTTTGCCTTAAATATTACTAAATCTCCCTAGTATTGTAAGTTAAGGCATTTTTGAGTTATTGCTAGACTAGTGCACTGCAGATTTTTATATACCTATACTGACCTATTATGGACACACCAGTCTACAAGAGTCTTGATATTCTTCGACTAGCCTCCAGTACAGTCATGACTAGATATAAAAAATCCTTCAGATATAATGACGTCATATAAATGTCTGTAGTTAGGTAATTTAGTAAGACCAAGGAAGTTTCTCGTCAAGATCCGCTCAAGATAAAAGATTAACTATAATATAAGAACGTGCACGCGTTGAATTCGTGTTTACGTATGTCTTGATATAAAAGACTTCAACGCGAAACAATTTATTGTTTCCTGAATCTGTGAATTGTAAAACTGAATTAATATTCTATCCCGTAGCATACATACTGTTTTAAAATACTATAATTAAGTAATTATTTAATGAAATAGATAATGATAGTAGCGGTCGTAAGTACTGAACTCCATTGAATGTATGGAAATTTAATTGCGAGAAATCATTAATTAAAAAGATTATTTTAAAATACGAATTAAACTAAAACTTATGAATGTACTTTTACATTTAAAGCAAATTCTGCACTAATAAATAAAATTGAAGTCACAGTGCAGTATTCAGTACATCTTCTATATCTATACATACTCGTATAATAAAACTCTAACGAGACCGTGTCTGTACATGAAATATTTTTTGAAAATTCTACCGGTAGTTTAGATAGTTATCGATTTAGATATTTAAGGACTATTCCAAAACTATAAGACTTAGAAACTTGAAATATGGTTAGTATTTATGTGTCTTATAGAAGTTTGAAAAATGTATCTCGGATATACCTTCTAAGATGTCGACAGACTATAGGCACGTAGTAGACTGACCTAGGTACAGTTACTCATAACAGTCACCATTGTTAACAGCAACTTGCTGTTACACCGTTACTGCACTGTGACCTTGTATGTACATTATTTGTACCACTGAGTGAGCATTGTTAAGGAACCAATGTATTTTTCTGGGATTTACAAAGATAAACAAACACGTTTTGTCATCTATTCCGTCATTATCGATATTAATATGAAATGATACGTTGTGTGTGTCCATTGTTTGCGAATTGTTCGCTTATGACCCGAAGGTCATGAACTGGTTTTGATTATATTTTCGGGAAATATTAAATAGCTATTTTTATTTGTTATAGGTACTTATAAATACTATTATATCCTAAAAGCTAATATAGTTATAATAAAACAGTTATACAATACAAAAGTAAATTAATGTAATACATCTACACAACCAAAATGTTGTAAACATAGATATTTTTGTAGTGTATTCGGAGTCTTTCCATATAACGAGTTGTTCACTTTTATGGGAATTCTTATCCCTTGGAATAAATACAACTACGTATATCAAAACACCTTATATTAATCGTTGAACTCGCGTGATAGATTAACCCCTACTCATAATATGTGAGGAAATACTCACGATGTGAGCCAGGAAGCTAACCTTACTACTTTTACGCAACCAAATGACAGTTTAAGTGACACGGGTATTATAAATTATCAACGCTGCCATTAAAAAAAAATCTAACGCATTGCATGATCTGAAATAAAAGTTATTATTATTATTATTATTATTATTGCATAATTAATGAACATTTTCAGACATTTTCAAATAGTAGGTATACCTACCATGAACATTTCAATGATGTAAATAATTAACATAATATTCAATTAAGAAAATGGAGCATTTTGAACAGTTTCGGTTTAACTATATATTATTAATTTTAGAAGTTGAATTTAAACAAACAAAATCGTGAAAGAACAAAAAAGCCTTGACGAATTGTTCTCATTAGGAAAACGCTCCGAAATGTCACAACGTAAACAATAAATCCCTTTAAAATTCATTCAGGAATTAAAGAAAACTCGAAATGCAAATACAAGTAAGCCTTTGTTGCTTGAAAATTAAATATAACCTCCTGAGACCCTCGGTATCACCTATGATACAACTTTTCAATATTTTTTTTACAAGGGCATCTGTTGAAATTAGTTTCAATCATTATTAAAATTACTTAGAAGAGTTATTAAGCTATGGCACTAGGTAGCTACGGCTCGTTTTCGTACGAATGGATCTTGCCAACTATTAAACGTGCGCGGAAACACCGACATGGAGAGTTCAGAAAAATGTAAATATTATTTAAGACTGTATTTCCGTGGCATTTTGGTTGTAACTGTATAGAATTATCTTTAGTCTTAGTATTTTTAAAGTTGTATTCCAAAATCAACATAGTTTTATGACTTTTTTTAGTGCATTTCCTTCCGTATCATAGGTGATACTTTGGGCACTTGCATCTTGAAATGTTGTTCTTTGCAGGGTGGTGAGTTTGCGAAATTTTGGCGAATCTAGTCAATTTAGATGAATCAGAGTGTAAAGATATAGATTTTAGAACTAAATATAGCGCAAGATGACATCTCGGAGGAAGTAATACCTGGACTTGGTTCAGAGCCGGACGAGGATATTATAGCTCTACCTTCAAATCGAAAGCGAAGGCTAGTGCAGTCTCTTCCCCATGAGTCTAAACAGTTAAAAGAAGCTCAACACTTACCCATTTATGTGAAGGGCACCCAAACACATCGACCTAAATGTACACTAGATAAATGCTGCCAACTAACATTCATAAAATTTTCTACTTAAAACATTTTTTGTGTTTTAATCTGAACCGTAATTGTTCAATTTGAATTTCGTACCTAAATAGATTACATTTTAAAGTTATGTTATAAGGCTGCTTTAAATAAACATTTAATATTTTTAATTCTTTTAGTTACGATTTGAACCCATAGTATCGCCTGTGATACCCCCTATTTTGAGGTTTATGGGAGGGGTAGATTTTTTAAAATATTTTTTCTCAGGTCTCTGTACCGATATTAACCACTACTCCAAAAATTATAAAGATACTATAAAATTTTGGGTCCTGGGTCTCAGGAGGATAATACTTACTTACTTAATATTATCAGTTTATTACCTGTACGCAAATTACTTATACTTGGATTATGTGACCGTACATTGCTTCACAATGTAATAATGAAAGTTCAGTGAACCTTAGTAACATTAACGAAAAAATAAAAAGTTATTATCTTTGTGCATTGTGCAACATGTCGCTAGAGATTTGTGCGATGGAGCGCTGCATGTGACGTCACAGCTTTCTCTCGAGCGCCCCGGCTGGCAACTGCTGTGCATGCTGACGCTGCCCTCCTCGACCGTTGCACCGCGAGAAAGCCGCCAGTGGTTATTTATATATTGCTACTTATATTTATCTTATATCTCTTGTTGCTGTAAGTCAATGCAACTTCGCTTAGGTACCGTAACGTGTACCCAAGACAAAATAAGTATCCGCCTTCGACCGGTTTCTACGTAACCTTTGACCCTACGACCCCGGATAAGGAACCAGACTTCATCAGGTTCTGAAATATATGGCATTCTAGAGACTAGGAAAAGTCACGAGTAGTTTACGTAGTCAATTAGTGAGTATATTTTATATTGACAAATGTAGGTATGTTATATTCTACTTAAAATAAGTACTATAATAATATTTTTCAGTCATTAAAATGCTCTTATTTGTCGATGCACACTTACTCTTTGTGACTTTTGGTCTTAATTCTAAGGCAGTGCATGTTTTAAAATTGATAATACCTAGCTGCATTAAACGTCTACAACAACATGCTAGTTTATAGCCGTAAAAGATTAAAAAGTGCACTTTTCTGTAATGTTACCTGCAGTTGTATTATTTTCGGGCCACAACCTTGTTTGAATTTCGAATCTATTATTTCAATTTTGTGCAATGTCATTAAATTAATGGACAGGACGTCGTGGTATCATCTCACGAATCTCATAATAACAAAGTATGTAAGTATCTGTGCTATCTATATTTAAATCTGTGGAAATTCCCCGTACCTACTGTGGTTTTCCTTATGTGGCATGAGGTATAAATACTCCGTATATAGCTACAAAGGTGTACTTATCTGGTAATTTACATAGGTATATTTTTATCCTGATCTCAACACGAACGTTGACTTTGTTATTTATTTATATAACTTCATATACCAAGACACATGGCAAACTGAATGCCTAAAAGCATTATCTACCAGTCAACAATCAGGCTAAGCAGAAATAATTTGGAGGAAATGCCCAAATTGTTATTCTAATACATAACAATACGCAATATACTCGTAAGTGTAAAAATGAACGACAATAGCTTTATGTACCTACGACTGTTTCCAAAATAAGTTGGCACGCACAATAGATATTTATTTTGACCTTTTTATACAAACACCTAGGCTCCTAGTGTATATTATTCTATGCTTCTCGCATTTTTTTTCTAGTTCAGGAACTAATTATAAAATTCTCGTTATGACGTTGAAGAATAACAAGATTTTCTATTAACTGGTATAGATAAAATGATGAGGTATCTATCTAAATATTTACGAACGGAGGGTGGTGGAACAATGGTGCGCGGGCGCATTGTTCCAGCAGGATGTCAGAGTCCATTGTGGACCGCAAACAGCACAGAACGAGATATAACCTACCAGTTCGCACTTTATAAAATGCGACGTATGATACTGGTGCGGTACCTATATATCTATATACCCTATTATTTGCTGGACATTAAATACTTTGATTCACAATGTGAAATTGATATCCTTGTAATACTTGATGTATAAATATACTTGTATTATTTCTCGATAATTTATAAAATGTTGACTTTGTTTTCACCAAATATGAGATGAAAAAAAAAACGATTTACATATTTAGATTGAAAGCTAGGTACATGACTGTATATAACAGATCGAAAAAGTTTTGTATCCATCAAACTCTACTGTCAGAGTGTAACTGTATTAAGGCGACTGTAGCCGCCAACGGCCTTGGGCTTCAGGGCGGAGCTTATGTTTCCCGCTCCGCGCTTCCCCGCATTTTGACCACGCGTCTTGATAACGCAGTAGGGTCAGTAATAAAATATATATAATACAAAACGAAACTTGTATCAATATAAAAATGAATCTTTGATCTAACATTCATAACAAAACATTTTGTGAATGGAACGTTACTTCAAACACCAAACATCTTTTAGTAATTATAATAAACTGATAACAAAAACCTAGAAAGCAATATTGTGGAAGAGTTCTCCTGCCACTTCACCATCAACTCCACTAACCATAGGTAGTATGCATTGTGACGGACGAGCATAAAATGCTTGGCAACTCTATCAAAGTAATACTAATAAAAGTAATATTATTATTATTAATACAATCGCAACAAATAAAATACTAATCATTGAGAAGTTCAGGTAGCCCAATCTGGTCTTCATCATCAGTTCCACTTCACCAAATGGTGCTTACCAAGAGTAAATGTACTAGTTAAACCCAAATTGCAATAGGTGTACACTATAATATTCATAGATTTATAATATTGAAAGAGTTCCCTCGATATCTCGAGGATCCCATCATCGGATCCTGACCTGATGAGTAAGGTTCTACCTGGAAAGTATACGATTTCAAACGAAAAAACTATTTCCCGAATCGCAGCAAGCAGTCTTCGAGTAATCTGGGAACACACAAAAAAAGAAATAAAAGATTTCGACACTGATAACTTTCTCTTTTTTTTTAAGTTGGTTAAATAAAAAAAACGATTTAATGAAGGAGATTCGTGAAAGCTAACATGGATCATGGTAATAAACATTGTCTATGTACATCTTTTCCTCATTTTATATTGTGTCTAATAATGTTATTAGCCGACTTCAAAAAAAGCGCGAGGTTTTCAGTTTGTCGGTTTTTTCCCCGATTACTCGAAGTCGACAGGACAGGTTCCGAAAATTCTTTTTTTGTTTGAAATCCTATACTTTCCAGGTGTTGTTCCCACAATCATTAAGTCAGGATCTGATGATGGGAGTCTGGAGAAATCAAGGAAACTCTTCAAATATTATAGGAACATCTATAGTGATTTGCGAATTGGGTGTTTTCCGTCCGATCCGATCCGGTTGAGTACAGTCCGATGTGGTCAGATCCGGTCTGGTTAGATCCGTTCGGGTTCGATCTGATCTGAGCTGGATCGGTCCGGACCGATCTGATCAGACCAGACCAGGTCGGATAGGATCAGATCTGACCCGATAGGCCCAAACCGGATAGTACCGAACCTGATTGCATCATATTGGATGGGATCGGACCAGATCACATAAAATCGGAGCGGATCGGATCAGACCACATCGGAGCGGATCGGATCAGGTCACATCGGACTGGATCGGATCAGGTCATATCGGACCGGATCGGATCAGGTCACATCGGTCCGGATCGGATCAGGTCACATCGGACCGGATCGGATCAGGTCACATCGGACCGGATCGGATCAGGTCACATCGGACCGGATCGGATCAGGTCACATCGGACCGGATCGGATCAGGTCACATCGCACCAGATCGGATCAGGTCACATCGGACCGGATCGGATCAGGTCACATCGGACCTAATCGGATCCGTTGCTTACATTGCTATGGTTGGTATAGTAATGTTTTGCATACATAACATATAACTCTAAAGAGTAAAAAACAGACTTCAACTTGTATGGTTTTTTCATGGATGCCATTGTCAGAACTGTAGTCCACGGGAAGTACCAGCTTTCAAATAAAAAAAGAATAATCAAATTCGGTTCACCCAGTCGAAAGTTCTGAGGTAACATAAAAAAACACGCAGTCGAAATTGAGAACCTGCTCCTTTTTTGAAGTCGTTTGAAAATCCATTATCTTCAGTTCCACTTCAATAAATTGAGGTTTCCAACAACAAATAAAACACCCGTTTTGTTTCCTTGAATCAATCTCTATGTTTTGTATCCCTTACCCGACTGCCTCATAAGGATGATGATGTTTGTTATTACTTGATTTTATTTTTTATTTTATTTTTTTATGAATTCTAAAAATAATAAGTAGTTTCGGCTTCTATTGCTGTTATGAAGACCCCCAAACACATACGTTTTTCTTAAATATCTTATATATGTACAGACATCAGTTACAATTTTATTATATGACTGTATATATAGAAATGCATAGTTCAACGTTTTAGTTGTATTATGTTTATTTATACTTATTCTTTGCGAAACCCTTACGTGTTTATTTTTATAAGTAGGTACATGCAAGTTATAGTGTTCATATTCTAAGCTTTTGGAAGAGGTAGGAGGGGAGATTTAAAAAAATTTAGAATAAAAAATTATTAATCGAAACATTATTTTAAATGTATGTATATTTACACCAATATTACAAAATTCGAAATATTTAATTTTTTTTTAAACCAGTAAAAATTTTTATATTTATTTATTGTGTTAAAAGTTTAAAAGACATCCCTCTTTGCACACTGTACTACACATAAAATGCGTAAAAATTCGAGCGCGCAGCGACAACGCGGCGCGCAACCTCTCTCCTTGCATGTCAGCGCTGGACTGACTCCCGTCGCCCGCACACGGACCCGCTATATGATTTGTGGTGAAACAACTTTTTCGTAATTTGCGTAAAAACTAATTGGTCTTTTAAAAAATAGAACTATAAAATTTTAGATAAATGAATTACATATGTTTTCCCGCAAGAGCTATGAAAATATCTCTTTTAGTTTAGAAGAAGAAGCGAATTTAAAATTCAAAACAGCCTTGTTGCAATAATTTTTTTCATATAGTAAATAATGTTCTACAACAATTTCAAACTATGAAAATGAAGATTATATATCAATGCTTAAGATATATTTTTTCTGGAATTTTGTGATTGCTCGTTTATAAGCCTTATGCCTTCAAAGATGACCATTTCACGACACTACTCGCCTTAAAACTATGCAAACCAGTAGCTAATTGACGGCCGTAATCTGATCCAGTTAAATATTAAGTAACTACAGATATGACTCCAATATTTGGCAATTTTGTGCTGCGTGCTGTGTACAATTATATTATACAAATCATTAGGGGTTAAACAATTTCACATGAGTATTGTAAAGTTTATTTGTATACCTATTACCAAGATATGTTACTAGAGCACGTAAAATGAGGCCGACAAATGTAGTTAATTAACCTCATTTCATTTAGTCGCATTGTATTTCAAGTCGTATTTTAAGCGCAACTCTTAACAGATAGCTCTCTTTTTCTTTATTATTCGTTCCGTATCATCTTTCTCCGTCATTGTTGTATCCTATAAATACACTAAGAATTAAGTATGAACATGTAGCACACTCGTAGGGGATCAATTTTCAAACAGTATGACAGCAAGCAGTATGAATATAACTCATCCTTACTTTAATATCTTTGACCTATTACCGTAAAAAAGATACAGCATTGTAACAGACAGATGGACGCAAGGATGGACAGCTTAGCCTTAGTGGTAATAGGGTGCCTTTGGATAATTTGGGTACGAAAACTTAACAATATAAGCAAATAATGTTTACTAACAGTAAATATTATTAACTGTTTTCCATGTTTTCCAGAAAATAGACGATGACAACTCCAGGAACGAGCTTCCGAACTCTGGTAGCGACGAGAGCTCCGAGTCTGACAGCTTAGAGGACGAAGATGAGCTGGACGCCGTCCGTCCCATGCTCAAGCTGCCAATCCAGTTCGACCTCGATGACCTCGCTGGGGCCTTCTTGGCTAGCAATCAGAAGTAAGTATCATCTATCTATATGTATGTAATAATAAAAGAAGAAACTTGAAATTGCCTGAAAGTGCGTTCAAAAGTCATGTTAAACAAGTACCGAGGTACTTGGCAAAATGGCGCATTACAAACTATGACAATGATGCTTGGAACAGATTTCCTCCGAGACAGCGCAAAACGACAGCGAAAAATAACCAAATTACTTATATAACCCAATTTAGTATTATGTAAGAATTGATTAAAAGAATAAGTAAATAGAAACAGTGTTATGGAGTTTCTTGACCCGCTTCTTCTTTTCAACCATATGTTAAAGTGGTGGAGTTGAAATGACGTTCAATAAGTGGATTTATAAGTCCCTACTTTGAATAAAACATTTAGACTTTGACATGTTCATTTAGACCCAAACGTGCTGAATCTCTGTTTAAGTACCTACGTATGTTTGTCAGTAAACACTCAAATCCGTAAACAACTTGTGTTTGGCTCTGTTTGTGACCTCTGACTTGAGGCCATTATCTACTTGAACTTAATGTGAACCTGCTTGATCACTCTTTCGACTTTAGTCAACGGCTTCAGTTAACTTTAGTCAAAAAAAAAAAAATCAATAAGGAAAAATGGGTGGACCAAGCAATTTTTATTGAACGCAGAATATTTACTAGTATCAATAATGAAAAGTTTAGAAGAAATATTCAAAATAACAAAAACTTGAAGTATTTAGGAATAAATGGATTTTTGAAGACTTAATAGTATTTTTAAACAAAGTTTTAAGAAAAGAAAAAAAATGATACACATAAAAAATATAGGACAGCTTCAATGGACCACAAAAGGTATCAAAGTGTCTAGTACAATGAAGCGTATGTTATGCCATACAGATAATATGCATAGTCATGAGAGTATTTTGAGATATAAAGCGGCATATACACACACCGGCACAATTAGCGGAACAGAAAAAAAAAGGAGAAAAAAGAGGGAATTTAGAACAATGAATGTAATTTTTAAACAATATATTATTTAAAATGAAACAACAATTAAATTAACATGTTTTGACATTCATTTGTAACACCATACTTAAAATTTTATAAAAATAAAAATTAAATTAAACAAAATGCATTTTTCTTCGATTTTTAATTATAGAGAAACAGCAGAAAATTCAAGATTTTCCAAAGTTTAACAACAATTTCAATGACTGTTCAATATCGAGTGTTTCCTCCTCGTGCTCTGATGAGGGTTTCCATCCGTCTGGGCATGCTGCGGATGATGTTATCAATGGTTTCTTGGGGCAACCTCTGCCATTCTTCAAGTAATGCGTTTCGCAACTCGTTGAGATTATTGGGAGGGGGCATTCTTGACTTTACACTCCTCTTTAGCAAGTCCCAGACGTGTTCTATAGGGTTCATATCGGGGGACCGTGCTGGCCACTCCATCACCGTTATACCAACATGGTTTAGGTATGTCTGTACTGTGCGAGCACTGTGAGCCCGAGCATTATCCTGCATTAGAATGAAGTTGTTACCAATAAAGGGGGCAAATGGCACAACATGTTCTTCTAAAATCTCCCTGATATACCGATCAGCATTCAGATTCCCGCCATCGACCACTACTAACTCCGTACGAGCTCCTAAACATATTCCTCCCCAGACCATAATTGAACCGCCGCCATATGCAACTGTATTTTCAAAATTAGACTGGATATACCGTTCTCCTTTGCGTCTCCATACTCGCTGCCTTCCATCAATTTGATTTAACATAACTCTGCATTCATCAGTAAAAAGAACCTGTCCCCAGTCGTCGAAGTCCCAATCACGATGTTCACGACCAAAGTGTAGACGGTTTGTGCGATGATGTCTCTCAAGTTTTGGGGCTTTGGCGGGCACATACGAGCCTATACCCACTTCTTCGAATCTTCTACGAACTGTCCGCTCACTCATCCTTACTGCTCGTACCTCTTCCAGTAAATTTCGAGCCTGCACCGCCGTTAGTCTCGTGTTCCGTCGGACTTGAAGTTGGAGAAAACGGTCATCCCTCCTTGAAGTACACCTTTTCCGGCCTTGTCCTCTCCTTCTCACTAGAGCATTCGTCAATCTGTATCGTTGGATGCTACGATAAATCGTTGATAACGATCGACGAAGGCTTCTGGCAATCGATCTGTAGGTTTGACCATTTCTCCTCATTTGATCTGCCCTAATCATTTCTGATGGCGTTAAATCAGGCATAATTAGATGCTCGTAAATTATCAATATGCGAAAAAACTCAAAAGCCTCAAAAACTGCAATTCAAAGCTTTACAAATGGAATTCACGAACCTTCTAAAAACGGACAAGCGGTGGAAAAAATGAATCAATGAAAATTAAAACAAAAGAATGAAAAAAAGGGCAGTCGCTTAGTATTCCATTTTTAAATTAAAACCCAAATTTAAAAAAAGCTAGTTTAGCCGGCCAGTAACACGCAAAAATGCGTAAATACTCCCTTTTTTTTCTGTTCCGCTAATTGTGCCGGTGTGTGTATAAGAATTTACAGAAAAGTACTCAAAGAAGCTAGAAGTATAGCGGTACAAAGGCAAATAAGTAATGAACATTATAAATCGAGAGGAATTTGGAAAATTGTAAATAGAAAAAATGGAAAGAATTCTGTAAATATGAGTGAAAATATAAAGTTGAAAGTGAATAATATAATTATAAATGATCCACTGGAAGTAGCTAAAGTCTTTTCCAGGTAATTTGATCCTAATAATCAGCTTGTCTTAGGGAGTCGTCATTTAGCTTCAAAATTTCTTCGAGAAAATACTTTGAGAATAACAAACGATATGGAGTTTTGGGCTGTAACTGCTAAGGAAATTTCTCAAATTGTAAGTAAAATGGATAACAAATCGTCTTGTGGATATGATGATATGCCAATTTCTGTCATCAAAAACAACATTAATGTCTTGGATGAAACTCTAGCCATGTTTTTTAACCAGTGTATAGAAAACCATATATTTCCCGATCAATTAAAAATAGCAAAGGTACTACCAGTTTTAAAAAAAAAAATGTAAATTTGATTTTAAAAATTATAGGCCCATTTCTCTCTTGCCAATATTGTCCAAGATTTTTGAAAAAATTATTAAGTCAAGAATCCTTAATCATTTAGATTTGTATAAAATTTTGAAAAAGAGACAATTTGGGTATCAAATGGGAATAGGTACCTCTGACGCTATAGATACTTTAATAAACGATTTAGTTAGCTGCCTAGATAAGAAATTGAAGGTTGCTGGCTTGTTCCTGGACTTGAGTTCAGCATTTGATATGGTTAATCATTCTATTTTATTAAACAAGTTAGAACATTATGGAGTCAGAGGCGGGGCATTGAAATTAATTGAATCCTACTTAAAAAATAGAAAACAGTTTGTAGAGGTTAGCACAATGGGAGATAACGGGACAGTTACAAAGAAAACATCTGAGCTTATTAATATCCACAGAGGTGTACCGCAAGGTTCAATATTAGGTCCTATATTCTTCATTATTTTTGTTAATGATTTGGTTAATTATATCACCTCTATAGTACCTAATGCTAAATTGGTTTTATTCGCGGATGATACTAATGTAATACTCTCAGAGTCTAATATAGACGAGTTAAATAAAACCGCTAATATTACTCTGAAGGTCTTGGACGATTGGCTCACAGCAAATGATCTCCGACTGAACGCACAAAAAACACAAGCAATTCTATTTAGATCAACGGCCAGGAAGTTAGAAACACTTGATCTATCCTTGAATAATCAAAGCATTGAATTAGTGCAGGAAACAAAGTTTTTAGGGCTCCATATAGATTCTCTATTAAATTGGAAGGCAGAGTTAGCTTCTCTGGAGGCGTCGATCAGTTCCGCATGCTACGCATTGAGAAGTTTAAGAGATGTGCTGACAGTTGATCAGTTAAGGTCAGTGTATTTTGCACTGATTGAATCCAAACTGCGTTACAGCATCAAATGCTGGGGAAAAAGTTATAAATATAATATCACCAAGGCCTTTACTGTTCAAAAAAGAGCCATACGAACTATCGCCAGAATTCCTCCATGGGAATCATGCAAAGACTATTTTAAAAAGTATAAAATTTTAACGGTTCCTTGTTTATATATTTTGGTTCTTTTGGTTGACTTAATTAAACGGAGAAATTTATTTGAATCGGATGAGGAGATGAATATGCGTATCAGGACTAGAAGAAAAGATTTAGATCACAAAGCCTTGCCATTTCTCAATATTGCTAAACATTGCTCATCGTATCAATCTGTGGTATTATTCAATAGACTGCCTAATGAGCTAAAATCTATAACTAATGTTTACATATTTAAATTGAAAATGTTATTATTTGACAAAAATTATTATTGTATAGATGAATTTGATAATGGACATACTCAGCATTATTGTACTTTTTATTTTATTTTATGTTTTTTATGTATCAATTTCGCACACAGTTGTATATACTGTTTGATGAATAAAGATTGATTGATTGATTGATTGTCTCTTTCACACCCAACTGGATGGTTGGGGTGGTAGCTAGCCAAATTTTAGCCTTATTCGCACTATGCCAGTTATTTAGTCGAGTCATTACACATATGTAGTAACTAATCAAATACGGGAACTGGCCATTAATTTTTTGACAAATGTTCGTGTTCTGTAACATAACAATGTTTGTAATTAAACATTGAGATTAATTAAACATGTTTTATATTCCAAGCCATTACAAACCAACCATGTCATACACAGACTATCTACAAGCTCCGTTTATAAACCTCTATAAAAAACTTGGCTAAGGAGGGAATTTCATCATTAATGATAGGCTGACATCATAAATCTTCCGGACTGTGGTATGGTTTGATCAATCCTTTGTCATACCACTTGATATCAGAGGTTATACATATTCCAGGGGCCGCATGAACTGCATGGTCGAGCGCCGCCACGACGACCCCATGGAGAGGCGGTTCCCCTTCAACATTCTCGGAGCATTTGCTTCTCGTAACACCCATGCCGAACGCATCGCTATTATCTGTCACGGAGGAGATGAGCCCAGGTAAAAATAATCCTCATTATAAACGAGTATACGACTAGAGTACCTTTACCTACGACTACAACTACATTGTTCACGCGTGGTGTGTCTTGGTGCTACTTATTTCATAAATTGACTAGGTTCTCGAAACTCGAATTATGAAACCGATGGGATCCTAGTGCGATACGACCGACGCACCACTTTGATCCAATCTAATTCTAGCTTTTCTGTTAGATAGCAGTGTTAGCTCTGTTGGAAGTGTTCCTGTTGAGAGCTTGGTGTTGTATACCAACGTGATGTATCTAACAACGAGTTTTTCAAAATAACTTTAGTAATTATTTATCATTAGCTCGACGGTGAAGAAAAACATCATGAGGAAACCCGCAGTTCTGAGACATGTGTAATAGCATCCCGGATCAGCGTTGGGCTTATCACCTGTCACGTTAAAGAGTCAGTCTCTATAATACTATGATGAGTATTCAATTAGCTATTTCCATGGATGATAGTGGAAAACCTCTGCCTTCCCTCTCAGGCATAATGCGTGTTCGTAATTATTGTATTTATTTACTGGAATATCCCAAGTAAACCTATCAAATAAAAGTATTATTGGCCCCAAATATACTTTCAAAATATTATAAGTCGTCTTATGGATGACATTGTAAAATATTCAAATAAAATTGATATACATACTGTATATCAATTTTATTCAGTAAAACACGTAGTATGGACTTAAGAATCCACTTTAATCTTTAGTAAAAGTGTATTATCTTTTACTGTCTATTACTAAGTGATGACTGTTAAAGAAACTGAATGTATTTTTGTGTATGGACCCTGTAGCAGGTCCAAAATGTTCATAAGATTTCGTGTATCAGTTATTAAAAAGATTTTCAACGCCATGTTAAACATGAACACTAATACAAAGTAATTTAAACTGGGACTATACGTAGTTGCCGTATACAAAACAGTACTTCGTGACCTATTTACCTTTACACTAACATTGGTCAGAGTGTAATTTTAGCACTAATTTACAAAATTATTATTTTTTAAAGGATATTTTCAAAGGAAATTGAAAGACCTATCTACATAAAACGTTTATAGGTTTTATTTCTATTATTTTAAAGGAAATTATATCTATTATGTAAACGCAGAAAATACACAATCAAATATGAAAATACACAATCAAATATAAATAATATTCGAATGTCTCTGCAGGCGACATTTTATGTATCCATACCGCCTGCCTACGCTGATATAATGGACCTTTCAACAACTGCTGACATTTTGTTACGTAGAGTCAATGATAACATTTCACAATGATTTTTATTACCATATAAAATAATATAAAATAGTAAATAGTAACACTATTGAAAGAGTACTAATTGTTTAACACACCAAAACAAATGTTTGACGCGTGCCACAGCTGTTTTCCGTAATGCATGATCTAATCATAATAACAGCGTTTTACCTACCAATAAAACGCTTATTAAAATACTTACCTTATTCGAAACCCAATAAAACATGAGAATAGCATCGTTCATTTCCGCTACAGTTTGGCCGTGCCTTACTGCTCCGACTACTATTTCCTTCTCTTTCGCTCCTAGCCCCGACCAGTTTTGCCCCACCACACAGTCTACTTTGTAGAGGATTCTAGTTTTAGTTTTCATTGGAGTCGAATGTTTTGATCACCAGGCAGTGATTTAAAGTATTGGGTTTCGAATAAGGTAAGTATTTTAATAAGCGTTTTATTGGTAGGTAAAACGCTGTTATTAAATAACTTGACCGTTATTCGAAACCCAATAAAACATGAGAAGTGTTTGTTATCGCCTGGTGGTGGGATAGGATGCCAATGTGATTACAGGTTTATGTAACTATAATTAATTATACAAGCACAATAAATGTGTACTATTCAAAATAAAAGTCTTTAATGATAGAGTGACATGTTTAATCAAAATTAACTAGGTACCGTATGTAGTATTACAAGTATTATTATCAAGAATTGCATAATTATAATCAACCACTTTCTAATTGGCTGGTGTGAATAGGGATGTAATCAATGACTTATCACTACAAGTATTTGAAACAATTTCACGCTGGTAAAATTTTGTAAATGTATTTGCAGACTTCCAGTTCCCCCGCGCCAAGATGTCTTCTAGTGGGAATTCTTCGATCCAGTTTTTAGAGGCCACGGCAGACCTAAAGCTTCCCGGGGTCGCATCGATTTTAGCTTCTTTAAGTAGCTTTTTCAGCCATCCTGCTATGACTGTTCTTGATGCTGGTCTAGGTTTACCTATGGTAGTTATAAATAGGTTCTGCGTTCCAGCAAGGTTCCTCCGTTTTTCGGACAAAGATATTAAATGTTTTATCCAGTGGACGGGATCTAAGGATGTATTGTTTTTGTTTGAAACCAATTTCCAACCCGACTGTCTATGTGTTGTTGTGTCTGTTTTTGAACCGAAAACAGGCCAAAGTATGACACTATCCTCATTTATAATGTAGTGTTCCGGTGTCACCTTTAGCAAAGTGAGGTCATGTACTCGTCGACCTGAACATAGAAGCAGGATAGCTGCTGTTTGTGCTGAAGCTTCATACAAGCTCTTAGTGTTAGAATTTCTATTTGACAGGTAGGCTGCAAGGGTGTCAATATCCCATACAGGTGGTTTAGGAGGTTTGGGTTTCGCTAATGCGATTGCTTTCAGCACTTGTTTCACGAGGAGGTGAGAGCTTAATTTACACCAATTGTTTGGATCACAGAGGGTTGATACCACTGATTTGTGAACTAGTATGGTGCTGTATGCTAGTCCTTCTACATGATGAAGATCGGCCAAAAATCTAGCCAAGTCTGATCCTTTAGGTTTTTGAGGACTAACATTATTAGCGCTCGCCCATTTGGTCCACCTGTTCCATGCAGGTCGGTAAGTATTTAATGTAGACTGACGCCAACTGGACGATAGAAGGTTTTTCTGTGCGTCTGTCCATTTGTTTAGGTACTGATCCCACCCCCAATTTTCCAAATCTCGAGGTGCATTTGTGATACCTTGGGAGGTGGTAATCCTGTACTCAGATCTAGAAGTACTTGGTTGAGGTTCTTCACTGTGAACGGGGCTGCAAGCGCTCTGCTTTTCAAGTCGGGCCTCCAGTAAACCTTCTCCCATCGGGGTACAATCATGAGGTAAACTCCTCGAGCGTGGTTGAGATGAGACAATACTTTGGGTATTAAATATGGGGGTGGGAATACCCACGCTAGTGGGTAATTCCAATTCACGCTCAGAGCATCGTGAAATACTGCGTGATTGTCTTTGCTGTCTAGTGTGCAATATCTGTCCACCACATGGGCTCGACTCGATGCAAAGAGGTCTATCGATGGTTTGCCCCATTTCGCGAACACAATTTTGGTTGCGTTTGGTAACAGATGCCATTCGGGTAACAATCGTTCTCTGGATAGACTGTCTGCGTGGCCGTTGTAATGGCCTGGGATGTGGTAGATCGAGAGATGAATATTGTGTCTGTCCAGTATTTGAAATATGTCGAATGTTAAGTTCATTAGGGCTGCCGATTTGGTTCCTCCTTCGTTGCGCAAGTAAGACACTACCGTCCTGTTGTCGCATTGGACTAACAGAGCTGCTGATTTCAGGCATTGACCACGATCTTCCAATACGTTTCGTATAGCGATCATTTCTTTTAAGTTGCAATGTAGGTGTTTTTCTTGCTTTTTCCATGAACCCAGAAGATTTTCGTTGTCCAGTTTGGCACCCCACCCTATATCGCTCGCGTCTGTAGTTAGATAGTGCGAGGGTAAGTCCAGGTGAATGTGAGACTTTTGGGAACAGTTCAAATTCCACCATTCTAGTTCTGTTAGTGCCTCTCTGGATAACGGTAGATTCTTCATGGTCGTTTTCAACAAGAGGTTGGCCTGAGCTTGAAGGTGGCGATAGTTCAGGCGTCCTCTGGGTACGGTAAAACTTGCAAAGTTCAGAGTTCCGATGAGACTTTGAAGATCGGATAATGTAACTTTCTTTTTGCCTCGGAGAGTTTCGGTTTGGGTTTTTATTTTGGTAATCAATCGGTTCGGTAGGAATTTCACATTTTCCCAAGTGTCCCAAGTGACACCTAAATACTCTACGCATGTACGAGGGCAAAGCTCTGATTTCTCTACGTTTACTTGCCACCCCAGCATATTTAGCGTTTGCAATGCCAGTGCAATGTGTTCCTTCAGTTTGTGCCGATTTTGATGGGCAAGCAAAAAGTCGTCGAGAAATATGAGAACTCTGACACCTCGTTGTCGCAAGTATTCTCCTATCCAGTTCGTGACGGAAGCGAACGTTTTCGGGGCAGAGCTCAGCCCGAATGGGAGGCAAGTCATTTCGAACAGTTCTCCTTTGTACATTAGGCGGAGAAACCTTCTGTGGGCAACAGATACAGGAACATGGAAGTAGGCCTGGTGTATGTCTATTTTTGCCATGAAATCGTGCGGTTGTAAAAAATCTGGTACTCTGTGAATGTTTATTAGCCTGAATTTCTCTGTCACGACGTACTGATTCAGGTTTTTTAGGTTGAATATAGGTCTCCATGTCCCGTCGCTCTTGGGCCTCAGAAATATTGAGGAGATGTAGCTTGGAGAGTGTTGTACTCTGTCCAAAATGCCTTGCGATACCATTTTCTGTATGATTAGTGACATTTCTTTTGAAATTGGAGTGGATATTATTTGCGAACCCGGTATTCGTAGTGGAGGGTTTTTGATAAAAGGGATCCGATATCCGCTTATTATTTTGAGTATGTATGCCGGTGCTCCTAACCTTTGCCATTGGTTGTAGTAAAATTTGAGCTGACCGGCACGAAATACCCTGGTTGAGTCAATATTTTCGACCTTTAGAGTGACCGCCCCGATCCCGGTGGGATACGGGAGAGCGTGGTCTCGGTCCTTTGTTGTATGTGTCGTCACGTCTTCCTCGAGCGCCTCGACCTCCGCGACCTTGAAACGTACCTCGGTGAGGTTTCGCGTTTGTGGGTCTTGTAAAGTTTTCGGACTTAGGCGGAGGCTTCCTCGGATTGCTATATATTTTCGTTGTAGGATCTGTCTGCGTTGCAGAATAAGTACGATCCTTTTGGTTTTCCCAGAACACCTTTTTCGTTCCACCGGCTTTTTCTAGGACAGCGCTAAACTTTTCGGCTTCAAATAAGTTGTTAGCAGATGGAGGTACTTTGCGCAAAGCACTTTTATGAAAGGAATCCTTCACGGAAGATAAAATAGTTTCCCTCCTTTTCTGTATAAGTTCGGCTCTATGGCCGCATACCAGCTGAAGAGTGTCATTAGAAACTTTAACGAACTCACCTTTTGAGAAAATGTCCTGTAATTTATCTTGAATATCATTATAATTAAGGGTGTCAGTTTGACGAGCCCACGTTAGAAAGTTTCGAATTTCATTTTGTAATGCATCCCTTTGTTTAAGCAGACCGTACGTTATACCGGCGAAAGCTTTCTCCATATTGTTGGTGGATGGAGAGGTGTCGTATCGAGCGACCTCATCGTTAGCCTGGAGATTAACGAATCCTGGCTTATGGACATACTGTTTTTGAACGTCTAGGTAACGCACATTCTTCCAATCCTCGTGGTCAAATCTTTGCAAGGCAATTAGTTGGTCTACAAACTCAGGCGTAGCCTGAGGAATGTGAGGTTCCTTTGTTTTTGTGGAAATAGATAGGCTAAATTCTGCTTGGGTTTTCGATGCCCGTATATCAATGCCCTCCGGAGTAGGCTCCGATTGTGTTTCGGCATATGAGTCACCTTCAAAAAGGTCACCACTTATGTTGCCATCGATCTCTCCATGCTCATTATTTGGGTATATTTGACAATAATTCTGGCAAGGCTGGGTAGAGAGCTGTTGTTTAATTCTAGAAATATCTTCAAATAATTTATCAAACTTACGGTTTTTGTGTTTCCTCCTACGCTTTGATTTTCGTTTGCGAGCGTTATTAGATGACGAGCTTGACTTGCTTGACGAACTGCTTGAGGATGAGGATGAGGAGCTCGAGGATCTCGAGGCTTTCCTCTTTTTATTACCTCTTTTTGCCGCATACACTTCTTCCATCGCTTCCTTGCTAGTAGACGGAGCGGGATTATCCATTTCTTACAACGAACGGTAAAACCGTTACACCTTAAAAAGAACACAATTAACTTTGTATGTGCTAATACACCTTGAATTTTAACGTAATTATTTGTAATTTAAAACTGATGTAATTAACACGAACGAAATCGCTAGAATAAATTTATAAAGGTAAAATTTATTTATGCCACAGCTGAATTCATAGAACAAAATCGTTAAAATTCAAAAATTTTACACTCGATACTTAGTGTAGGCACTTACTATTTTTTATAGCACGACTGTATAAGTAGGTCGAAAAAACTATTTTCAGTTCGACCACTTCGTACGGGAAACAAGACGCCAATGTAAACTAAAACTAGAATCCTCTACAAAGTAGACTGTGTGGTGGGGCAAAACTGGTCGGGGCTAGGAGCGAAAGAGAAGGAAATAGTAGTCGGAGCAGTAAGGCACGGCCAAACTGTAGCGGAAATGAACGATGCTATTCTCATGTTTTATTGGGTTTCGAATAACGGTCAAGTTATTTAATAGAAGTTGTTTATATGATTCATGTCTTAAACAGAGCGATATTTCGATAAAGTAGAAGGGCCGTTTCCTTGTTTAACTTTTTTTTGTTCAGATTAATTTTTACAAGCCATTGCAAAATACAAGTTTTGTTGATGTAAGTAAATCTCCAAATACGAATCGAGGCAAAGTGCAGACACCACTACGCACAGATAAATGGACTTATTTTATTGCTGCCCTCTATAAATGTGTTGACAGCAATGTTTGTCCACCTATAGAGTCGGGTTTTCACCGTACCTATCGAAATCAATGAGAGGTGTTTATGATAACATTTTTTTAAATTGCACTAAGGCACATACGTTATAGATTGGTATTAATTTTTATATGCACATTTTAATGGTCATAATATTCTTTATTGCTACTCTATCTTTAAGCTTTATATAAGCGTAATAAATACTTAGTTTCAAAAATTCAATACTAATTCCGCCAAATTATTTCTGCTTAGCCTGATTGTTGACTGGTAAATAATGCCTTTAGGTTTATTAAGCTCGCCGTGTGTATATTTTTTAGATGACATGAATTTTAATAAAAAAATAAGTTCTAGTTATTTTAAGTAGGTACTTATAAATAAAATAAAATAGGTACTTACTTTATTTCAGACATAGTCCACAGTGTATGTCTTATGTATCTTGTTATATAAGTATGTTACCTTGGCTCATTGTGTCGCAATAAAAAAAAATAGGAACTTCTTGTGATATAAAGTGAAAGCTTGTGATTTCTGCGCCAACTAGAAAATGAATTCCTTCGAGAGAATACTGTGGATGAAGTTTATCGGACTAATTCCTCCATCTGGGAGGCTAGCGAATAACTTATTTGTATAACTACTTTAGTAATTTGTACATGTGACGATTAGCGATCTGTCGCGAGATCTCAACTTTAGAGAGTATGTAGTTATTAAGTCATATGCTACGATACTATAAATACTATAAACTTACACTATATCCCCGAGAGAATATAGGCAGAGATTTTAAATTTGTGAAAGCACCTAGTTTTCACATGTGTATCTATCGGACCCCTAAACGTGACAAATATGCCTGAGAATCAACTATTTGGGATCTGTAAACAAAAACTCGTAGGTACCTACGTCCTCGTTTATGCCGAGACATCTCTAGCCTGGGCCTCGTGCATGAGATGCCGTCTATTAATATTGTACTTAATAATTTGTTTATAAATCTATACTGCTATAAAGAGGAATGATTTGTATTTTTGTATGTTTGTTACGAATAAACTCAAAAACTACTGGACCGTTTTTAAAAATTATTTTACCAATGGAAAGCCGAGGATCCCTGAGTAACATCAGCTATATTATTTTCCCATATTCTAACAGGAACGGGAACTACGCGAGTGAAATCGCACAGAACCGCTAGTTTAAAATAAATTTAGATTGATGGCACTAGAACTTCATTCAACTGAACTGACCTTCAAGCTTCGGCATTGCTAATACCTACGAGTTACTGAAAATTAAAAAAATTCGAACTCAAGAGAGATAAGCAAATGAAGTATCAGAACATTTGAATTCAAGTTTCCTAATCTTGAAAGATTATGCCGAACGAAGTCGCCAAAATTCCTTGGATTTATAACTTTCGAGGACAAACTTTGATGATTTAGTAACTAGCCCGTGCCAACCCGGCTGAAAAATTAAAGAAGCTAAAGCATATTGATCGATGTTTATACAAGTTTTATAATTTTATAAGTTCCCTAAAACTTTATTTGAAAATTAATCATAATAAATTTGTGAAATTATAGGGAAAAAACGTTATATGTAAAGTAATAAAAATTTCACAGCACATTAATATTCGCAAGATATAAATAATTGTCACACAATTTATAATCTTATGTACATCTGCTACGTAATTAGTGTAGTGTAGGGCTTCCATAAATGTAGGAATACTGACCGGGTCACTTATAGAAATACAGAAATAGTGAACTGGTTGCTTCTCTATATCAGGAATGAGGATATTTTGCTAGCTCACTTAAAAATTGCTTTAATGTAACTATTCTAGTAGATAGATTACGTACATATTTATCACTAGCTCGACGGTGAAGGAAAACATCGTGAGGAAACCCGCAGGTCTCAGAATTAATTCTGAGACATGTGTAAATAGACCCGGTCCGGCGATGGGCTCACCACCTATCACGTTTAGGGGTCCAATATATCTCGTGAAATGTGGGTATATCCAGTAATGGAATACCTCTGCCTACCCCCTCGGGGATGAAAGGCGTGAGATTATATTATTATTATATCTAGTAGATATTATTATTATAGTGTTATAAATAATAATAATAGCCTAGACAGTAGGTAGATCAATAAATTGTTT
The DNA here is from genome assembly GCA_963855545.1 of Ethmia dodecea. Lineage (NCBI taxonomy): Eukaryota > Metazoa > Arthropoda > Insecta > Lepidoptera > Depressariidae > Ethmia > Ethmia dodecea. Next base: position 8,612,265 of record OY979449.1, read on the forward strand.
AATTACTTATCAACAAAGTAGCTAAATTAGACACGTACAGTAAAAGGATAGTAGGTAAATTATAGTGTTTAAAGACGGAGTGCATACGATATCTAAAATAGGATACCATGAGCTCTAGATATCAGCTACAATTAAAAGGTAACATGTAAGAACAGTGCTTATGAGGGCACAACAGTGCTTTTGAGATCAAAATTTGACTTAAACCTTATGACAAATATTTTTAGGTTAGGTAGATATAATAAAATAAGAGAGTAAAAAAAAAAATTAAAATTATGCCTGTTGTGTATGTGTTTGTTTTAAGTACCTTCCGAGGACTTGGACCTGAATACACAAGGCACAACCGAGGACCTTTCCCAAACGAGGACCTTTTGGTGGGTCCTCGGATTGACCTGACCAAATGACGATATTTGTCGTGCAATTTTGAACCTTTCTGTACTAAAAACAAGGAAATCTGAAAAAGTACTCGGATTGGTCATGGCCAGTCAGGTTGGAGTGTGATGGAGTGTGAGATGTAGGGGGCAGCACCGTCGATTTTTTACACACCTGATTTACACTTTTTTCACGTTTTAGTACCAAATCGAGGACGTATGTGTAAAACTTAACACAAACGTCCTCGAATTGGTAGTTTTTCCGGACATTGTGTGTATAGCGTAATTTTCCGACCAACTGAGGACAAAGTGTGAATTTTACGTCCTCGTTTTGATTACACATGTGTAGCTGTTATTAGTATCCTATACCTAATAAGTTTATTTAGTTTCACCTGTCCCGATGTTTGTCAACAAATCTTGCAAAATTAAATTTCATCCACTTCCCGGTTACTGATTGAGCTGAAATTTTGCATACTATATATATATTTTGCGTAACTCGCGTGACAATGCAATATTATGATGACATGGTGCTGGTGTGATACAGCTCGAAGGTGGCCATAGGAACTTTGCAATGAAACGTCACAACTTCATCGAGTTTGGGGTCGTTTGAATCGTATTGACGAATAGTTTGTCTTTCAATGGTAACCAGGGTCTAATGATGGAGCTGGAAGGTGGTCACAGGAACTCAGTATAGAAACGACGCAACCCCATCGAGTATCGGCTCGTTTGGTTCGGCTTGACGAGTACTTTGGTGCTAGATGGTAACCAGGGTCTTATGACATAGCTTGAAGATGGCCATAGGAACTCAAAGAAACCTTGTTATATTGACGAATTAAATGAAATTGATAGAATGAAAAATGTTATAAACAGCTAACCAGTAATTACATGCCTAATTGATATATAAAGTTATTAAAAAATAAATAAACTTGAGAGGTGTCAAGGGACTTGCTTTCTATGAGAGAGAGAGAGAGAGAGAGAGAGAGAGACAGACAGAGAAACACGCGCACGCCGCACGGCGTGCGCGTGTTGTAAAATGTGTCGTTACAACTTTTGGTCTTATTTTTTTCCGTCTAGACCCCTTTCGCAACGCGCGATAAGGAACTTCATTCCAATAACACTAAAAAGTTGAAAATACATTAAAATAAAGAAACTTTTTTAAAAACAAGCTTTCATTATGTGCCTCTTAAATTAATACAAAAAAACTAAAAAATTTAAATTAACAATTTAAATCTAATATGTAAAATATCATTATATAGGTACCTACGTTGCAACCTATAACGATAATTAACCATATTCGTCTACGTCACAATAATCCCATATCGTAAGTAGGTACATACCTATAAGACATTTTTATTAAACCATAAAACTTTGTACTTTGTATTAAATCTTTGCGTTTTTATCACATACCCAATATTCTATATAAAAAAAGCTAAATGTTATTTAATGGTCAATCACATCACAACGTATCACGCTTTTACTAAGCGCTCCCAAATAAATTATTTCCAATATCCCAACCGCCCCGTAGAGGAAGCCGTATCTTATTTAATCTAAGGACATTAGACACCTTCAATTAACATGGGTCTCAGGCTCGCACTAAAGTCTTATATGCACTGATCACCGAGATCATGTACGCAGATGATTTGTGCTTTGTGGTAGAAACCCCAGACGGCGTTCAACAGCTAATGTCAGTTTTCGAGGAGGTGTGGCGTAAGTTTGGCCTTAAAATCAGCGTCAAGAAGACGGAGGTTATGTCCTTGGATATTCATGGTCAAGAGACGCTAACGATAAACCTTGGCGATGACGTACTGAAGTAGGTCGCCAAGTTCCGTTACCTGGAGAGCACTACCACATCTAAGTGTGACCTTGACGTTGAGATCAACAGCAGGATGGGCGCTGCAGCGGCAGTGTTTGGAAAGCTGAGCGTCAAGCGTATACATGGCGATTGTGCTGCCAAACCTTCTCTACTCTGCTGAAACGTGGTGCTTGTACCGCAGCCATATCAGCACTTTAGACCGATTCCACCTCAAGTGTTTACGCAACATTATGAGAATTCGATGGTCAGACCGTGTACGGAACTCGGAAGTTCTTCGCCGAGCCAATTTAAGTGGCATCGAGAGTTACCTTATGCGACGACAACTTCGGTGGTGCGGACACGTATCACGAATGGCAAAGGAGCGAGTGGCGAAGCGCATATTCTTTTCTGAACTCCAGGAGGGCAAGCGAAAGCAAGGCGGTCAACTCCTCAGATTTAAAGACGTTCAGAAAAGACATATGAAGAGATGCAACCTTGAACCCTCGCAGTGGGAGAGTTTGGCGGCACGGCGCCCCGAATGGAGAGGTCATGTCCAGAGGCGGGTTTGTGAGTTCGAGGAGCGTCGCAGATCTGCCCTCGACTTGAAACGCGACCAAGTGAAAGCCCGACCACCTAGGGCAACACAGTATACCTACGTGAATGGTACCCTCACGTGTACACATTGCTCGAGGGTATTCACTAAGAAGATTGGCTACGGTAGCCACATCAGGGCGCATGAGCGCCGATTAATTGACCGGGGTCGACAGCGGTCGCCTTAGCCGAAACCGGCTGGAACCGATCACCATCACTTTCAATATCGAGTTTACCATCACTTACAATCTTGACTACTTTCTTCCCCATCGGTTATCGGTTCTTCGAGCGATGTGACCTGCATATTCTGAGAGCTATGTCAGTGACCTTAGCTCTTTGGCGAATCACCTCGTTCAATTCTATCGCACAAAGAAACTCCGAGCATAGGTCTCTCCATGGCTCGTTGCGTGACTCTGAGCTTCTCTAGGTCGGTTAGAGACCACGTTTCTGTGCCATAAGTCATCACTGGCGACACACACGGGTAAGAACTAACAAAATAGGGTGCCTCTGTCTGAATTAAAGTCACATATTTTATTTATAAACCTAAAAATATTTTATTTAGGCACTGCGAAATTTTTGACGAAAAGATATCGAGTAGTTTCCCCAACGCTGCCCATCCGAGTTGGAGAGTTATCCAAGGTAAACATAATGATCAACTACTTCGAGAGCAACGTTCCCAACATTTACCGGTATGGGTGGAACATGGACATTCGACATAATTTTTGTCTTGTCCATGTTCATTGTAAGACCCACCTGTTAAGAAACGTTGCTGAGGTCTTTGAGAATACTGTTCATGTGCTCCAGCGACTCAGCCATGATGACTATATTATCAGCGAAACGAAGGTGCCTGTCATCACCTGGGATTTGGCATCAAGATCAATGGAGAATACATATTCACCATTGATCTTTATGCCAAATCGCAGTCCATGAGCTTAAAAATTTTCTCTAATGTTTCGGAGAGATGACGTCTCCCTTTTTTAGGCAAAACTGTATTTCATTTCTGGAAATACCGACCACCAGTATAAGTAAACAGCTTCTACGTAATATATTTTTCACCTATAAAGGAATATTCTGTTTTTCATTCGAAATATGAGTGCAAAAGCATTTTGTACCCTAGCGTAGAACGAGTTTTTACAACTCAAACCCTTCACCCAACCCAAACTCAAACTAAAAATAAATTAATACTAATTTCATGTCCGTGCGCAAACTTTTGTGCGTGTGAGTGCGACAAATCTCTTTTTATTTAAGCTGTTCATCTCGCACTTCGTATTTTCCTCGCTGTGGTGAGGTGAAGAATTGTGTTTCACTCGGCAGCAAAGTTATTCTGCTTCTTGTACTTTTAAAGCCCTCGATATGCTCAGAATTCAATATAAAAGTATTCGCGCCAAAAATCAACTTAGCACGTCCACCAAACCACCACTACTCATCAAAAACGGTCCACCCATTAAGATGAATTAAACTCGTTGCGGTTGTCTTGTCAAGATGAATCAAACGAGTCGATACTCGATGGGGTTGCGTCGTTTCTATACTGAGTTCCTGTGACCATCTTCCAGCTCCATCATCAGATCAGACCCTGGTAACCAACTAAAAACAAAGAACTCGTCACGAGGAATCAAACGAGTCGAAACTCGATGGGGTTGCGTCCTTTTATTACAGAGTTTCTATGACCACATTCCAGCTCCATTATCAGACCCTGGTTACCATTGACAGACAAACTACTAGACAAGACGATTCAAACGAGCCATAACTCGAAGAGGTTGTGTCGTTTCATCGTGAAGTTCCTATGGCCGCCTTCGAGCTCCATCATCAGATCAGCACCATGTCATCATAATACTGCATTGTCACGCAATTTACACATGTATGCAAAATTTCAATCGGTAACATGGAATTAGATCGAATTTAATTTGCAAGATTTGTTGACAAACATCGGGACAAGTGAAACTAAATAAAAGCTTGTTAATAAAAAAAAGGTCATACATTGTCTTTGATAAATGCGGACTATGGATGCCTCAAGTCCTCGCTTTGTACAAGCTGTACTCGGAAAAACGTCCACAGTCTGTTCATGGATAGTCTAACACAACGTCCTCGTATAGTACTTAGCGCAGGTTTCTGTGTAAGTAAAACGTCCTCGAATGGGTATTACTGGGCAGGTCAGCAGGGTCCTCGGATGGTTTAACACACCGTCCTCGGTTTGTATACGGCATGTCTTGTTTACGTGTGTATTTTGGGTCCTCGTATTGAACGTAAAAATTCTGGTCAAAAAAGATAGAGATAGAAGATTCGAACCAAACTGGTCAGGCATAGAATTTAATTTGCAATCTATTCGTCTAGGAAACTATGACGTACGACGTTCCTGTTCGCTGAGCATCGCTGCCCTAGATTAGCGAGACGAAGTTTCACGGCTGATTTGTAAGTTTGTCGTTCGTTCACGGCCGCGCCCGGCGCCGGTTGCTACTAATAAGTATTACTTACCTAATATTTCTCTCAGGTCAGACCTCTAAGATTGAGAAAAGAAAGTAAGTATGCCGCTTTTTGGACAATTTTATCTTTATTTTGTTAGTTTAACCATCTCTACTCACTCATGCTCTTGCAACATTGGAAAATTGCTGGATATTTTTTCCGGAAAATTATAAAAGTCAGTAAAAAAAAAGGAAATTTCTTATTTTATGGTACATGTATAGGACAACGTCTTTAGGTCAGCTAATAACTCTAAATAAATTCAGTTACCGAAGTACCGTTCTACTTCTACTAGAAGCTTTCTATTCGCATTACTTGATCGATCAGAAATTAAATGATCTGTCATTATTTGCTAGTGACCAGGAGCGTAGCTACCGCCGTATCAGCCGTATCAATTAATTTATTTCTTTCTTTCTATTCGCATTACTTGATCGATCAGAAATTAAATGATCTGTCATTATTTGCTAGTGACCAGGAGCGTAGCTACCGCCGTATCAGCCGTATCAATTATACGGGGCCCCCGGACTACGGGGGCCCCCGACGTGTGTAAGAAAAAATAAAAACTTTAAAACTGATAAAAAATTACCTAAGAACTTCGATGGGACATGAACGCCTGTCAGACCTGTCACTATTGTCCCTAGAGACAAAAAGTTTGAAAGACTAAAGTCATCATCAGCTATAAATGATTTAATAAATCAGATTGCCGAAAAAAAGGCAAGGAGAGTGTATATTTAAATTCAATTGTTTACAAAAATTGTGGAAAAAGTGACAGGTAGATAATTATGATGAATAAATATTTCTTTTATGCAAACATTTTTTTTCTTTTGTGATAAATCTTTACTTCATAAGGGCCCCCAAACAAATTTTTATACAGGGCCCCCGCCAAGGCACGCTACGCCACTGCTAGTGACCATCTCTACTTTGTTCATTTTCCCTGATAACCTAGTGATAATTTAAGACTCTCACATATATTTGATGTTTTTGTAATTTATACTATCTACGAGTATCTATCAAGCAGCATTCACATCAGTGTAGTCTTTAAGGCGTGATTGGAAAAAAACATTAAAACATCCAAACTAATATCTACAATAGCTCGTTTCTTGGGTCGTTTCTTCTTAATTAAATTAGTTTGTTTTTTTGCGCAGTTCTATGAACGGATTCCCGGAGCCGCAGTCGCAGGTGTTCGCGTTCCCGCTGTCTGGCCCGGTGAGGCTGCCGCTGCGGCCGCAGCCCGAGCGCCCTGCAGCGCCGTCGCAGGAGCCCCGCATGCCACCCTTCGCACCCCTCGCACAACACCGCCCCGCGCCCTTCCCCCTACCCGTAAGTACTTTTTATTGCTTTAATATCAAGTCCGGATGTCTAGAAGATTTTGGCCTGTTTAAAAAGAGATAAGCTACATAATTTACTTTACAGCACGCCTGTCCGTAATGAAAACTCCCCGAGTGTGGGAGAAACAACGAATCTTGTTTATTTTGTTAAGAGTTTTCTTTGAATTACTTGTTAGTATGAGTAGCGCAGTCAACATTGTCTTTATGTTCCGAAGTTCTCCTCTCCGTATAGAACGAACACCGGTTGAATAGAAGACAGGGTTGTAAGGTAAATTCGACACCACAATGTCTACTAATTGCCGCTAATCGTATTATCTGTGAGTATATGTCGTCCAATAACACTATGATCCGCTCCAGCCATAATTGAAAATGATAATATTGCAATTTGAATCTCGTACAACATTTGTTTTTGATCGTGTACCTCGAGACGGCGGGAAGCGACTTTGTTTTATACTATGTAAAGATTTTACAAATTACAGCGAAATAAGTAGTGATAGCCCTTATGGTTAAAGAGCCGGCTGAAAATCAGTGAGGCTCGGGTTCGAATCCTGGCATGTACCAATGAGTTTTTCAAAAACTTACGTACATACTTATCACTAGCTCGACGGTGAAGGAAAACATCGTGACGAAACCCGCAGGTCTCAGATATAATTCTGAGACATGTGTAAATAGACCCGGTCCGGCGATGGGCTCACCACCTATCACGTTTAGGGGTCCAATGTATCTCGTGAAATGTTGGTATATCCAGTAATGGAATACCTCTGCCTACCCCCTCGGGGATGAAAGGCGTGAGATTATATTATTATTATTAAGTAAAGCTATCAAAATCAATTAATTCTTGAACATTTTTGGGGTCCATAATTCAGAATAAAAACGAAACCATTATAGTTTCAAGACTTAACAGCCTGTTAGCTAATTTTGGATTGATTTGCCTTTCCGAAACCGGGGCTTAACGTAACTGTGCAACGTAGATGTAAAATCTGCAGGCTGAAAACAAAACAAAAGTGCATATGATATTACATTTAATTTTAACACTTAATCTTCATTTGCGTGGAATTCAAAGAAATTGTATTTATAGATGTAGATGAAGCACGAGAGATCTGCCGGGTTAGTAGCAAGTGGCATTCTATAATTTGATTGCTATGATCAGCCTCTACAAAAGAGAGAAACAAATAAACTTTCATGTTTTATTATTATAGTATAAGCGTTGAAAAACAACACTCAGCTTATGATAAAGCCATCCGATGGTTAATGATTTTAAATTTTTTCAGTACTTTGTTAGTTAGGCATAATTTAACAAACATGCGACATAGCCAAGTAAGTGTTTAAGTATTTAACTTTGCTCAAACATTTTAAGCGTGCAAATGTCATCACAAAGTCCTTCAAATGAAATAAACGAGATACATTTTTGAAGAGAGTTGAATAACTTGCAATTAATTATTTTACTTGATGGAGTGAAGTGGCTAGACTGTACAAGCAATTTCTGAAACTGTGTACAAAGAGCTATCTTTCCACTTTTCACAGCACTCAAGGTAAAATATTTAACAATTCGTGACGCACAATAATAGCTTTATACTTTACAATTATAGTAGATTCTGCGTAATATTTATACTAAACTATGGTATCGTATAGTTCCCATACCTTTTTACTATATTTATCTTTTACTGGCAAGTAACCATTATGTTTTTATTTATTACTTCTTGATTATTATTAGCTAACCATTTTAGGTAGGTATACTTAACTTTCCTAATAATACTGACATAAAAGCGTAACTAAAAAAACCGATAAACTGCGAGTCGGACTCGCGCACTAAGGGTTCCGTACCATTATCTATAAAACCTCCAAAAAAATCACGTTTGCTGTAGAGGAGCCCCATTAAATATTATTTTATTCTGTTTTTTTAGTATTTGTTGTTATAGCGGCATCAGAAATACATCATTTGTGAAAATTTCAACTGTCTAACTATCACGGTTCTTGAGATACAGCCTGGTGACGATTGACGGACAGACAGACAGACAGACGGACGGACAGCGGAGTCTTAGTAATAGGGTCCTGTTTAACCCTTTTGGTACGGAACCCTAAAATGAATAAAAAAATTTGAAAACCGAATAAAGAAAGGTCCTAATGCATAGTTTTTAAAACTTAGCGGTTTCTTGACCTAAATGCTTGAGCATTAATCTCCAACACTATTAGTTGTCATAACCATATTTTGCAAAGAAACACATATATACTACACACCAACTTTAACATGATTTATTTTCATTTAGAATAAAATATGAAATCTGTTCAATTAAAGTTAAGTGATTGTTTGATTTGTAAATTTAAAATTATAAATTTTAATGTTAAATGAAAGGATTTATCATTAGGGCGTTTTATTAATTATTTAACATTTAGATAAGACGTTTAAATATCAAATATAGAACTAATTAATTGAAAGCTGTCCTCAGAATCATAATATTACAGTTTGTATTACACTCGGCGTCAAAAAAATCGCACCTTCGATAGTTCAAACCACTTTTAATCCCATTTAGAATCAATGATGATGGGACTATTAGGTATCATTTTAAACATTAATTTAACGACATTAAAATTAACAATCATTTATGCCATAAAAAAAAAACATTTCTCCCAAATAATGACGTTATACAAAAATAATGCATAATTACTTTATAAAAGGGCCGCTAGGTCCGCTACCTTTTAGAGGTATAAAGGGGGGGGGGGGGGGTGGTAAAACTAGGTTTTAAGTAATTTTTAAGCATTTTTTTGTCTTACTTTAATTCTTTGTCAACAAACTTGTTCTTCTTCTTTTGCAATCACTTCTTTTTTTATGACCTAGCAAGACTAAAGTACGATTTGCTGAATGTTGATGATTAGACCTATAAAATGATACCTAATAGTCCCATCATCATTGATTCTAAATGGGATTAAAAGTGGTTTTTCAAAGGTGCGATTTTTTTGACGCCGAGTGTAGTATTTACGAAATACTTCTAAGTATATTATGATGTACCTGCCTACATAAAAAAAAACAAATTATTTCGGTCTCATCCATCTACGTTTCTTTTATCCATCTACATTCCGCTGACATTTCGCACGTCCGAATTTTTTCTTATTCAACGTCATTTTGCGTATCTAACTTTCTTCGATGATGCCGTGATTTTTTTAGCTCCCAATACTAAGTCTAATATAAGTGAATAAATAGTAAATCACATATCGACAAGAGCTTGTCACATACCTGAATCTCTCTAGATACTAAACTTGGTATATTGAATTTACGTTTTGAAACATTACCTATCTACTAGCTAGATGTAGCCGGGAAAAATATAAGTTTGTTTGTTATTTATTATCTTCACGAGAGAAATCTTTTTATTTTATCTATGAGGAGCTACTTAAATTTCAATTACAATTTTATTGAGATGATTCTTGAGTGAATTTATTAAAATGTGCAAGTAATAATAAACATTTAACATTTTACATCTGAGTCGGTTCTACAACTCACGAGCTTTCGATTGTATGAAGTGATTAAATTAATTGTTTTTGTTTGACTTATTTGAGTTACCTGCCAGTTTTTTCTGATATTGATACAAACAAACAAATGAACCATATAAGCTAACCGTGTTTACTTACTTCACAAAATCAGTAAAGGTGTTAGAATAAAATCAGTTTAAAATACTGTATTAATTTATTGAAGTAATTATGTTTAAATTAAAACATGAATACAGACAATATCGTGCAAGGTATTTTGTATCCATCAAGGTATCCTATTATTTTGATGTTACAATCATGTTATTTACAAATCAAGCTTTCTGAGATTGAATTTTGGCGAACCCTTCTCAAAACTGAGGTGGGACAAATGCCCCCCAGGGCAGTAACCCTGGTACATATGTTAGATTAAACTGTATATTGTAGTTCTAATTGGAGCATTTTTTTATCAGCGCTTACCAGACTGTTGTACCTAATAGTGATATTTTACAGAGAAACAAGTAAAATGGTAAACTAATTGAACTGGTCTTGTTTGTTTATGTTTTTAATGAACTTGTCAGTCATGGATGTGCTATTCAATACACAAATCGACCCAACTCTACCAATGCGAGTATTTATTCTTCTGGATTTATAATATAAACTATACAAAATGTAAATGTTTTTATTTATGCATGGAATTCATAGTTTCTTACCTCCAACAAGATGCAATCATTATATTTGCATAACATGTAGGAATTCATTATTAATCGGAATTTTGTTTTTTAAAAGATCTTAACACATCAGTAATCCTTCGACCGACAGAGTTCCGGACACAAAAGAATTGGGAACCGATTAAAGAGCGCCCAATGTGGCGCGTTAACACCATATATATATCTATATATATAAAGAGAGAAGTCCTGACTGACTGACTCATCAACGCCCAGCCTAAACCCTTAGACCTAGAAAGCTGTATTTTTTTACAGCTATTGTTTTTAAGACGTAGGCTAGCACTAAGAAAGGATTTTTCGAAATTCAACCCTTAAGGGGGTGAAAAGGGGGTTGAACGTTTGTATGGAAAACCTTCAGTTTTGGGTGTATCAATTCGAAACTTTGTAAAAATACTCTATAAAACAAACAACAAGAAATGTATTTTTTAATTTTCCAAAAAACACCCCTTAAGGGGGTGAAAGAGGGGGATGGAGTTTGTATGGAGACGTGTTGTTTTTTACGTATATCAACTTGAAACTTGGCAAAAATACTCTTAGAAATAAATAATGAGATACGTGTTTTAGGATTTTTCTAAAATCGTCCCCTAAAGGCTTGAAAGTAAGGGTTGAGTTTGGTATGTATGGAAAACCTTTATTTTTGGGTGTATCAATTCGAAACTTTGTAAAAATACTTCTCAAAACAAAAAACAAGACACGTGTTTCTGGATTTTCCAAAATACTCCCCCTAAGGGGGTGAAACAGGGGGTTGGAGTTTGTATGGAGACGTGTTGTTTTTTACGTTTATCAAGTTGAAACTTGGCACAAATACTCATAGAAATAAATGATGACACACGTGTTTTTGGATTTTTCGAAAATCGTCCCCTAAAATGGTGAAAGTAGGGGGTTGAGTTTGGTATATATGGAAAACCTTCATTTTTGGATGTATCAATTCAAAACTTTGTAGAAATACTCCTCAAAACAAACAACAAGACACGTATTTCCTTATTTTCAACTTGAAACTTGGCACAAATATTCTCTAATAGTCTCCATACACAGTCCACTTCTTTTTTTGAGAATTCACTATGGGTTCCTTGAGGAAATTTGTTTGTTATTATGAGCACATGCATAGCCATTGATATGAAGAACTAATTCAAAAATCATAATCCAGAGAGTGTCCTAGGCTTTACAACACGTAAGAGAATAAGCGCAATTCCTGAAATTAGTATTGATTTCAACTATTTTTAATATGTGTAATGTTTTTCCGAAAAATGAATTTGCATATCTAAATTTAGGACTACCTATGGAAACCGTACTGTTATCGCTCTTTAATTAAGCAATTTGGTAAGACAAAACTAAAGTACGAATGTATCACAATTTTTTTATGTTAGTGTACTAATCGGGGTACGTATATGAGGAATTGCGCTTATTCTGTGACGCGTTGTATAAAAGGTGTTTTTAATAACAAAAATATAAATAGCAATGATAGCCCAGTGGCTAAAGAGCGAGCTTCTTATTCGTGAGGCTCGGGTTCCAATCCCGTCATGTACAGTCAAGTTTTAGTAAGGATCCCTAATTCTTTTTCGTCATAAATATAGCCTATGTTACTCAGGGATAATTTATCATTCTAATAGTGAAAGAATTTTTGAAATCGGTCCAGTAGTTTTTGAGTTTATTCGTTACTATAGCGACCCGCCCCGACTTCGCACGGGTGCAATGCTTATACTAAAACCTTCCTCTTCAATCACTCTATCTATTAAAAAAAACCGCATCAAAATCCGTTGCGTAATTTTAAAGATTTACATAGGGATATAGGGACAGAGAAAGCGACTTTGTTTTATACTATGTAGTGATAGTGATGATTAACATACAAAAATACAAATCTTTCCTCTGTATAATATTAGTGTAGATAGATAGATAGAGTAGATTATCCTTCTTGGTATATTTTCTAAACGCAAAGGAATAACAAATTCCACGCGGACGAAGTCGCGGGCATCAGCTAGTATATATATATATATATATATATATATATATTTATATATATATATATATATGTTACGGGCAACGTGATTAACTGGGAATTATTAATTAGGACCGGCCATTATTAATAATGCCCAAGAGTGATGTGCAAAGTGATTAATTTATCACTTTGATCGGCCATTATTAATAATGCCCGATGGCCCGTGGTCCATGTAATAAGTCAGTGTTTGAGATAGCTTGAATTTATCACTTGGACCGGGCATTATGAATAATTTCCTACTTGTAGCCGGGCAATGACCGCGGCCGTTGGCGAGGGGCCGTGTTAATTCGCAGTAATACTATAACTTTCTTACACAGTCCTTAATTATTAGATGTTTCTGTTGATTTTTCACAGTTGGTTAATTTTTTAAATATTGTTCATAAGTAATATATTTATTAAATTAAAAGTAGGTAACTAACTATTATGTTATTACACTTTATTTTTTTTTATTTACTATTTTCAATAGTTTATTTTTTGTTGACTTTCATGAAATTTTTTTAAGTTTTATTTCATTTAATAAACAAAATCAGCACAGTTCACCTATTTTATTACTTTGCCCAAGATAGTGTGGGCTTTATTCATAATGGCCGGGAAAAGTGATTAATTATGTTGTTTTAATCACATTGTCCAATTGAGTCGGGCATTATGAATACAGACCGACAATTATTAACAGTGCCCGGACTTATCAAATTGCCCATAACTATATATATATATATATATATATGTCCTTTTTATTATAATGCTGTACATAGTTCTGTGGCTTATGTTGTTTTCTTATAAACTCCGTACCTTGTAGGAGCATACGTTAGCTGCTTACAAAAACGACTGTTTCTTTTTACTCTTTTATGTTTACTTTTTTAAAGGTTGGCTCTGTATATATTTACAAAAATCAGGGCTGATCGGTCATTGCTCTCAACTGGTCCTGCAGAATGCATGTGCTTATGCAATCATGAACAATCCGGTCTTGTAGTTATTTTGTCCTTCATTTATCATTACGTGACCACTTTAGTTCTGCTTTATGTTTCTCTTTATGGCACTGAGATACGATTTGTAAAATTACAACATACGTATCGTCACGATTAATTCCATACAGGGAAGACACTGCCTAGAAGTACAATGCATGTTCTTGTCAATCTACTTCACAACATCGGAAGAATCTGTATTATAACAAAATCGTTGTTTGTTACCTTTATAGACCGTTAAAGTAATACATCTGTATCTGTGACGGTTTGAATTATTTTGATTATATTAGTTCATTGACGGTATACTTAATGAAGTGTTTGAGTAATCCAAGTTGCCTCTCCTCCTCGTCATCTCTCTCTGCTGACAACTTCAGCGGTGATATGTCGAATTACCGATGTTATCTTATCACCGATATCAGTCGACTACAGTGATTTTATGTAAACGAGCATACGGTCAGCATTTTCGCTGCTTCTTTGTGCAGTCGTTATTCCACGACCTACTCGAACTACGTCTACTTTACTGATACTAAAAAAATGAAAAACTAACAAGTTGCAGAGAAAAATAAATTGAAGAGGTACTGAAATTGATTGCTTGTAGGTATACCTACCGCAGTTCAATTTGGGGAGTTCGATAAATTAAATACAAATATATTTCACCATAGCTTACGCATTTAATAAACATCTTGTAGCGAGCAGCAATAGACAGTGGGACGGTGTCAGTCTGCAAAAAGTTATTGTAGGAGTTTTCAATTTGAGTGGATAAAAATGTAGAATAATTGTTTAGCCTGATGGTTGACTGGTAGATAATGCCTTTAGGCATTAAGTTCGCAATGTGTAAATTTTTTTGTTACATGAAGTTAAATAATTAAATAAAAATAATGTTAAAATTTAACAAATCGGAGTTAGTGTTAATTATACATTCTGTTTATTATTTTCTGATTTAAATATATTTCATATAGGAGACGATTTTAAATTGGATAGCATCGTATGCGTATTTAAATAGTGTTCTGCGAATATCGAAGATCTGATTTATTTTGAAAATGATGATTTCGGATCTGAATTTCAATCATGGTATTTAAAACGCTATAGCTAGCTCCGGCTCTGGCAGTCTGTGGTGGGGGATCGGGTTGCGGTAAAATTGAAGGCATTTGGAAATTGGACACGGGGGCACGATCCAGCGTAAATAAATGTAAAAGGGCCCGATCACAGCAAACAGCCCTAGAATAAACGCCACAAGGCGCTCCACCTCGACTCCCGCGAATGGAAAAGTTTCTACCAATACTTTCCAAGTTTGTTGACAAACTTCATCTTTCAAATCGCAGATTGATTGGCGTTGTTTGGGATAAGGTAACGTACTTATGCCGGAAAGCGAAAATAAATCCTAAATAGGGTTTAGTATAGAACATAATTAATGATTTTAGCTTTGGAGTAAGAAGATATTAGTTTCTCGTAAGGTCGAGAATTCTTTAGCGGACTTATAAAATTAATATGTTTATTATTCAGTTTCAAGGTACCTATACTCTTGAATGTTTTGCAGATCTTGTTAATAAATCGGGATTTTATTTAAACTAATTACTTTTGCTGTGGTGGGTTACTTTTACCGTAAGTAACTTTTTGCGACCCATAGAACAACAGACTTCTTTATTAAATAAATATATTTAAAGAATTCCAAGTACCTATCTACATTGTCTAGATCACAGTGTAGGACGATAAGATCATAAAGATAATGTTAATATTGCAGATTCACAAAGTTGTGAAAAATCTGTAAAATTCATCGAATTCGTAAAGGTACCAAAGGTATGTATGGAGGTAGCAAAGTCACGTCTAGTAGCAAAAAAAAAATAGGTAACAGATCTTGGGTTGAGGGCAAGATACATAACAGGTAGTTTGCGGCCAATACGTGCCAAGATATCAAATTAAACAAAAAATAATGGGCCACTGATCGGTGTGAGCAAAAAATGATTATGGGCACGCACGCGTCGAGTTGATATCGCTTGAGATTTTCTAACTCTTCGGCTCGTTTAATTTAAATATTTTTGTGAGTAACATTACATAGCCTTTTTGTGTAAAAACTCTTTTTTAAATATCAGAAATGTTTAATCGATTCCCAGTTGTAAAGTGAGGTAGTATACAACGCGTAACAGAAAAAGCGCAATTCCTCATACACCCCAATTAGTATGGTTTATATTAACATAAAAAAAATGATGCAATCGAACTTTGGTTATGTCTAACCAATGTTCTTAAATATAGATTAATAATAGCACGATTTCCATAGAAAGCACTAAATTCAGCTACGATAATTATTATTTTTGAAAAAATTAACACATTAAAATAGCTGAAATCGAACAGGTAGTCGATACTGAACAAACCAATTTCAGGAATTGCGCTTATTCTGTTACATGTTGTATTTAAGTACTTACTTATTAATTATTATATTAGGTATCATCATCAACATGTAACAGCCCACTGCTGAGCTAAGAGTATTTCCTCACACATTAGGAAGTATGGGCAATAATGTGATACTGACGTGATCAATATTTTATTTATTATTATTGTACCTATTAGAAATTGCAAAAAATTTCGTCTATCTATAAATATAATAAAACTGTAACGGGAACGTGTCTGTATGTCATATTTTTTGAGAGGATCCAGTTTATTCCCGTTCCGGTGGGAATTTACAAAAATCCCTTCATAGCGGTTGCCTTCGACATATAAGACCTATATACCATATTTCAAGTTTCTATGGGTTATCGTTTGCAGAAACACGTATTTATCTTTTTAACCAGATTTTATATTTTTCCGTGGGAATGAGATATTTTTCCGTAGTAAAATGTACCCTAAATGTTAACCAAATTACTCTGTTATATCCACACCAGATTTCATCAAAATCCATCAGTAGTTATTGCGTGATGCGTGCACAACCAGACAGACAGAAAGACAAACATTTTAATTTTGGTGTTATGATATCGATTACACTACCGCAAAAAATTCAAAAAATATCGCATTTACAGACAAGGTCCCGTTACAGTTTTATTATGATAATTGTGGATCACAAGTCACACACTTTTATTTAGTCCCAATCTAGGCAGGGCCCGTAGGTAGGTAGGTACCATAAATTTAGAATTTTTTCGCGCTCGTACTAGGGGTACTAAACAACTGATACACATACTTAAATAAATATTAAACGACCAGACACGAAGCCAACAGACATGTTCATGCACACAAATGTTGGCCCCGACCGGGGATCAAACCCGCGACCTCCGACTCCGAAGGCAGGATCACTACCTACCAACTGAGCCAACAGGCCCATCATTTGTATATATGTGATATCTCCTAGTTCAAAGTATAGGCTCCCCAAAAGAAGTCTCAAATAACAAGATCACGTACGGAGCTCGCTGTCCGTTGCACTGATATACTTCGAAATTCGACCGATATGTTTTTGTTGCCTATCTGGCCGTTAACTCGGCCTTCCACCTCGACGACTACAATACTCTCTTGATGAGTATATACGTATACTGCGCTATGTAACACCTAACTGCAGTATACAACCCGAATTTTAGGCTTCTCTATTTACGAACTCAATTGCGATAGGCTTCATTTTGACGTATATTGCCTCTGACGTACGTCAGTACATCTGTCATTATACCATCAGTGATTAGAAAGTTGGCAGGGTGATAATAGAGTGAGAGACCAGGCTTGTCAGACCTTCGTCATTTTGTAAAACCTCAAAGTTTGTCTGTGTATGTCCCCATTACAGGTGTAAACGATCCCCGAATATGAAGTTTGGATAACGGTTCCTTTGGAAGTTATTAAGCAGCAAAGGTCCTTATGGTTGCACCTCAAATTCGTTAAAGTTTAAAACCCAGTTTTTATATATTTTATTCGGATTAATATTAGAAATCACGTCGTCCATTGTCAGACACTTGGTGCGGTGGAAACCCCCTGTCAGACCCTTGAATCATGGTGAATTGAGGGTATACTTTCATGACATGATTTCTGCCCACATATAGCTACTAGGCCAAGTTTGATGTCATTTTCATATAATTTAAGGATGAGGAATTCATTTCTGGAATAAAATTTTTATCAGTCTATAGAAAAAAACGGAGTAACTTATAAAAAACCAAAATTTTGAAACTATTTTTTTAAGATTTTCGCTCAGAAGTACACTATAACGATTAAGACTAAATAAAAAATATTATCTTATAACTTCTTTATTGCACAATATAAAAAGTATCATTTCAATAACATCGTCAAAGTATAGAAGTGTAAAAAAAAATATCAATAAGTATATCAATTCACCATAATTCAAGGGTGTCTGACAGGGGTTTTCCACCGCACCAAGTGTCTGACAATGGACGACGTGATTTCTAATATTAATCCGAATAAAATATATATAAAAACTGGGCTTTACACTTAAACGAATTTGAGGTGCAATTTTATGGACCTTTGCTGCTTGATAACTTCCAAAGGAACCGTTATCCAAACTTCATATTCGGGGATCGTTTACACCTGTACACAGACAAACTTTGAGGTTTTACAAAATGACGAAGGTCTGACAGGCCTGGGCTCTTGCGGTCTTATTAATAAAAATGGCCTATTCCTAGGATGATCAGAGGTTACGCTAGAAGTAGTTAATCCCTGAGTAACCAAGTATTACCTCAGTTTTTTTTATGTCATTAATAAACACGGAGTATCCTCGGACTAACTATACATTCCTTACACCTAGCTTACACTTAGATTACGTCTGAAATGTGGCAATACTGATGAATTTAAAAGTAAAAAGAGAGATAAGAACTTTTCCAAAATGGAAGAAATCCGGCCAAGTGCGAGTCGGTAATGGTACGAAGGGTTTCGTACCATTACCTATAAAAACGGCAAAAAAATAACGTTGGTTGTATGGGATCCCTTCTTAATTTATTCTGTTTTTTAGTATTTGTTGTTATAACGGCAACAGAAATACATAATCTGTGAAAATCTCAACTGTCTAGCTATCGCGGTTCTTGAGATACAGACTGGTGACGGACAGACAGCGAAGTCTTAGTAATAGGGTCCCAATTTTACCCTTTGGGTATGGAACCCTAAAAAAATGTGTTTCACAAGTGACAGCTGACTATCTGACATCCGTATTTGTGGTTAGTGAGTAGCAAAGAGATTAAAATATAATAATATTTAAATCTCTTTGATCCTATCGCCTTACCGTCATCCTTCCGTCATCGATGAATGTCAAAGTACCTTTTAGAGGTCTTATTAATAAATTCCGACTAGAGAAAGATTAACTTTACTCCAAGTATTAACTCATTACTAACCAATTTCAGTATTAATAAACACAGAGTGAGCAAGGAGTAACCTAATCCATGCCTACTCCCGGAGTAAAAGTTACGCCTTGGGGTCACCTAGTTTAAGCAGGGATTAGCCATAGTGTAGGTTTTATGCTAACCTAAAAATTACTTTGACATTCATCGATGACAGAAGGATGACGGTAACGGCGATGGGATAAAAGAGATTTAAATATTATTATATTTTAATCTCTTTGCTACTCACCAACCACAAATACGAATGTCAGATAGCCAGCTGTCACTTGTGAAACACATTTTTTTAGGGTTACATACCCAAAGGGTAAAATTGGGACCCTATTACTAAGACTTCGCTGTCTGTCCGTCACCAGTCTGTATCTCAAGAACCGCGATAGCTAGACAGTTGACATTTTTACAGATTATGTATTTCTGTTGCCGTTATAACAACAAATACTAAAAAACAGAATAAATTAAGGAGGGATCCCATACAACCAACGTGATTTTTTTGCCGTTTTTGTAGGTAATAGTACGAAACCCTTCGTGCGCGAGTCCGACTCGCACTTGGCCGGATTTCTTCCACTTTGGAAAGTTCTTATCTCTCTTTTTACTTTTAAATTTATCAGTATTGCCACATTTCAGACGTAATCTAAGTGTAAGCTAGGTGTAAGGAATGTATAGTTAGTCCGAGGATACTCCGTGTTTATTAATGACATAAAAAAAACTGAAGGTAATACTTGGTTACTCGGGGATTAACTAGTTCTAGCGTAACCTCTGATCATCCTAGGAATAGGCCATTTTCTATACATATAATAAAACTCTAACGGTCTTATTAATAAAAATGGCCTATTCCTAGGATGATCAGAGGTTACGCTAGAAGTAGTTAATCCCTGAGTAACCAAGTATTACCTCAGTTTTTTTTATGTCATTAATAAACACGGAGTATCCTCGGACTAACTATACATTCCTTACACCTAGCTTACACTTAGATTACGTCTGAAATGTGGCAATACTGATGAATTTAAAAGTAAAAAGAGAGATAAGAACTTTTCCAAAATGGAAGAAATCCGGCCAAGTGCGAGTCGGTAATGGTACGAAGGGTTTCGTACCATTACCTATAAAAACGGCAAAAAAATAACGTTGGTTGTATGGGATCCTTCCTTAATTTATTCTGTTTTTTAGTATTTGTTGTTATAACGGCAACAGAAATACATAATCTGTGAAAATGTCAACTGTCTAGCTATCGCGGTTCTTGAGATACAGACTGGTGACGGACAGACAGCGAAGTCTTAGTAATAGGACTAATAGGGTCCCAATTTTACCCTTTGGGTATGGAACCCTAAAAAAATGTGTTTCACAAGTGACAGCTGACTATCTGACATCCGTATTTGTGGTTAGTGAGTAGCAAATAGATTAAAATATAATAATATTTAAATCTCTTTGATCCTATCGCCTTACCGTCATCCTTCCGTCATCGATGAATGTCAAAGTAACTTTTAGGTTAGCATAAAACCTAAACCATGGCTAATCCCTGCTTAAACTAGGTGACACCAAGGCGTAACTTTTACTCCGGGAGTAGGCATGGATTAGGTTACTCCTTGCTTACTCTGTGTTTATTAATACTGAAATTGGTTAGTAATGAGTTAATACTTGGAGTAAAGTTAATCTTTCTCTAGTCGGAATTTATTAATAAGACCATTACGGGGTCTTGTCTGTACATGAAAGATTTTTAGAAAATTTCAACGGTAGTGTATATACCTAGTTATCGATACCGAAACACCATTTTTTGGAATTTTCGTCTGTCTGTCTGTCTGGTTGTGCACGCATCACTCAAAAACTACTAGACGGATTTTGATGAAATTTGGTATGAAGATAACTGAGTACCCGGGTCAACAGCTAGGGTACTTTTTATTCCAGGAAAATATCTCATTCCCACGGGAAAATATAAAAACTGGTTAAAAAGAAAAATACGCACTTCTCCGAAACGATAACACCTAGAAACTTGAAAAATGGTATGAAGGTTTCTGATATGTCATAGAAAATTGGTATAAAGGGATTTTTGGAAATTCCCACGGGAACGGGAATAAACTAAATCCAACCGGGAAAACGCCGCTAGGCACCCGCTATTTGAAATATTGTATGTAGGTGTCTTAAATATGTCGTAGGCAAGCACTATGAAGCGATTTTCAGAAATTCCCACGGGAACGGGAATAAACGGAATCCACGCGGGCAACGCCGCTGGGCATCCGCTAGTTATTAAGACCGTAAAATAGGAAAAAATTTAATTTTGGATGTAGGTATGTTTGTAACGAATAAACTCATCGGTCTTATTAATAAACGCGTGTCTCTGTGCGGTTCGATTGTGACAGAAAAATGAAGTCTAATTTTGGATCAGCCATCTTGTTTTAGCCATTTTTGATAATTTTCTATGTGAATTTTGTCTTTTTTTAGTATAAGTCGAAAAATGATAAAATTTTGTAAAATATTACTTTTCATTGCAACACTGTTAACTGAGACCCACAATCGCTCCATACAACCCAACTTTCCAAGTGTTGCCAACTTGCCTAAAAATGCCTATGAAAATTATAAAAATCGTATTTTTTCAGTAAAGAGGAAATACTGGAGCGGCCATTTTGTTTTTTCAGTTTTTCGGATTTTTCTAGTAAACTACAGGATATACCCTATGCGATGACACCAGTCACGTCTCTATAGCATATTGGCATCTGGGAGATCAATTCGCGTCTTTTGAGGTCTACTCTGAAAATTCAATTAGCCATAACTTTCAGTGTTGCCATGCGAAAATTAAAATACCTACAGAAGGTCATAGGGAGTAGTAAAATGTTTCATTGACATTAACTTTTGACTGTCACTCATTTTTTCATAGTGGTCAAATTTAGAGTTTTGTCATTTTGCATTAATATTAAAAAAAATACGACAAATTTTGAAAAAATTCTTAAACATGGCAATACTACGTATTGAGACCTCCAACCCCGCCATACACGCCATCTCGCTCAGGTGTCGCCATCTTGCCGAAAATCGACATTCAAAATCTGGTAAAACTCATCATTTTCTTAAAGAGCCAATCACAGGGCGGCCATCTTTGATTTTGAGTTTTTCGGATATTTCTGGTAAGCTACGGGATATGTCTAAAAAGATGACGTGCCACTTGTAACTGCACGATGTCGGCAACCATGCGACTAATTCGGGTCAAGTGGGGTCTACAATAGCCTAAACTTTGAAACATTACTACGCGGCCGCCATTTTGTTTTTTTAACTTTTTAAATAATTTTCGTAAATCATCCTAAAAGTTTAACCGATTCCAAAAATTTGAGCCGAATCGGCCAGAAAACAAAAGAGATACGATAAGCTAGTCTGGCCGCCATTTTGTTTTTTTGAAAAGTCGGAATTTTCCCTAGGTCACCCCGCCATCTTGAACACTTTTCTCATATATGACTTGACTCCAAAACGACTCCTTCTGGGAGAACAATTATGTCAATCAGTCAGTCAGTGAGTGAGTGAGTGAGTGGTAGTCGAGCTTTGTATATTATAAATGGCCTATTCCTAGGATGATCAGAGGTTACGCTAATCTTTCTCTAGTCTGAATTTATTAATAAGACCGAAAAACTACTGAACCGATTTGAAAAAACAGGATCCGCGCGTGCAACGCCGCTGGCAAGCCGCTATTTGAAATATCGTATGTATAAGTGTCTTAAATGTCGTAGGCAACCACTATAAAGGGATTTTGGAAATTCTCACGGGAACGGGAATTAACTGGTTCCGCGCGGGCAACGCCGCTGGGCACCCGCTAGTAGACAATAAGGCCTTTTGACCTGAAAGGTCAATGCTTTTGTCTCGGTTTACATATGCCATAATTTTACTTAGTTAGTACCTTTATTTAATTTTGAGTTGAATGATTGATAGAACCAATGGGATTCCGTGTTTTGGAAGAAACGTTAAACTGTTGGTCCCGGTTTTCGTTGTGTTTACGTATGTACGTACAGTCAAGAGCAAGTCAAGCTTGACACTACCATTTTAAGCTGAGCTCTGATTTATACTGCGCGCCGTAGAATACAGGGCCGGGTCAAAGTCCAAAGTGTCAAGCTTAGCGTGCTCTTGACTGTACAAGGGGAGTTGTTAAGCCACGCGAGATACCCTTAGGTAGTTTGAAATTCTTACAGTTTGGTGGCCAATAGCCTAACACCATCTTCCCATCTGCGGTGGGCTGTTACGGGTTGATGATGATGATTTTTGAATAATGGTGTTGTATCCGGTAATATGCTTTTTATGTTTGGCAATACTGGATAAAATATAGTGTTCTGTGGATTATGGGCCTGTAAAAATAAAGAAATATGGTGAATGCAAAAAGTGTAATTATTCTGCTCGTAGTTTAATTAATGAGAATTCCTTATAAAACGGGGACCATCCCCAACAATGATCAATGCGATTTCGAGTTGGTGAAAAGTTACAATTTCAGGGTTTCACTTGGTTTAAAAGTATTTTCTATATAAAATGCCCTAGGTAAGGCATAAACTCTTTGCGAACAACCACAACAACAACAAAATTAAAACCATTCTTATTATATTATTTTCATATAATACGAGTATGTACCTATACCTTTATTATACTCGTATGTAACGACTTTATTATTACTACATTTATATAGCTTTTATATGAAACACTAGCGGATGCCCAGCGGCGTTGCCCGCGCGGATTCCGTTTATTCTCGTTCCCGTGGGAATTTCCGAAAATCCCTTCATAGTGGTTGCCTACGACATATTTAAGACACCTACATACCATATTATTTCAAATAGCGGGTGCCCAGCGGCGTTTTCCCGCTTGGATTTAGTTTATTCCCGTTCCCGTGGGAATTTCCAAAAATCCCTTCATACCAATTTCCTATGACATATCAGACACCTTCATACAATTTTTCAAGTTTCTAGGTGTTATTGTTTCGGAGTAGTACGTATTTCTCTTTTTAACCAGTTTTTTTATTTTCCCGTGGGAATGAGATATTTTCCTGGAATAAAAAGTACCCTAGATGTTGCCCCGGGTACTCAGTTATCTCCATACCAAATTTCATCAAAATCCGTCCAGTAGTTTTTGAGTGATGCGTGCACAACCAGACAGACAGACAGACAGACAGACAGACAGACAAAAATTCCAAAAATTGGTGTTTCGGTATCTATATCGATAACTATATACACTGCAGTTAAAATTTTCAAAAAATATTTAATGTACAGACACGGCCCCGTTAGAGTTTTATTATATGTATAGAAGATAGATGTTATTGTAGTGCATTAGACTGTGTACTTAAAAGTACCTATCTGTTTTTGTAAATGTAGTTAGTGCACATGAGTAAAGAAACGGAACAGAGACAAAGCTTCATATAACCGCGCTGTCGTAGGTACACTACTACAAGCATGCAGTGCTTGTGTGCGTTTCTACTAGCGCTGCGTCACGTACGCGCCGCAACTGGATAAAACCGGCTCGGTCAGTAGAAAAGCCGAGGGCCGCGCAGCGGTTGTCGTATTTGTTTCGCGCTCCTGCTTAGTGAGAAATGGTTATTTTAAATTGTTTATGGTAGAATAAAGTGTAAAATATAAAGTCAAGAAAGTGTAAATAATTAGATTCGGAGGTGTAAAATGGTTACCTACTGTACAGTTTGCATAAATGTCTCGAAAATCACATATGTGACGAAATAAAATTGTTTGTTAATAGACCTGAACAACCTATAATTATGGGCAAAGATTTTTTATTTACTCATTACAAAGAACTCGACGTAAACATTGTAAATATTTTTACCTAATGATATTCTGAAACGAGTGTAAGATTGTAAATTTAATATTATGCCATGTGGAAGCGTCCTTAATGATTATTTGAAAAAACATTATATCCATTACATTTAGAATTTATCATTAGATTATAAGATTTTAGAAATTATTAAAAATAAAAACTTACAAAAAAAATATTTAGAGTTGGTAATTTGTAAATAATCTGATGTACAAATAAAAGTCTAATAGACGTTTTGTTTATATTATTCTCCTTTGCCAACCCTACTAAAATAGGTAAGAATTTTGCACGCTCCTTAGAAGCTTTGTCTCCTTTCCGTTTCTTTACTCATGTGGTTAGTGTCTGTGTCATTAATAGGTAATTATGTGGAATACTCGTCGTTATGTGATTTATTCTGAACAAAAACCGACAAAAATAAGTGACCGCTTGGAAAGTAAAAATGCCACAAAAGGTGTATTGAGCCCAAAAGCAGGACTGTTATCTAAATTGGGAAATGAGGATGAAATTACAGCGAGTAGTCAATGTGAAGTCTAACTGTTTTATTTATATTATTTTGGTTAGTTGGTTACGTACGTATACGTATATTATTGTCTCTTTGATTAAGCAGTAATAACTTAATAACTTTGTGATATTTTATGTACCTACTGTAGTAGTGTACCTACATAGTTGATTTATGAGAGAGCAGTGATATCCCTGTGTCTCATGCATGTGGCTCGGGTTTGATTCTTTACGTGCTCGTATGTAGCAAAGAGTTTTTAAAAACTGACGTAAATATTTATCACTAGCTCGACAGTGATGGAAAATATCGTAAGGAAACATGCAAGCTAAGAATTGATTCTGAGAACAACAGAAACGAAACGAGAGAGTAAGAGAAACCTGTGAGTAACCCTGGTCCAGCGATGGGCTCAACGCCGGTGACGTTTAAGGTTTCAGAAATATACCTACTGGTATAAAGTGGATATTTATTATTATTTATTTAACCTCAGCGGATCCCCTCGGGGATATAATGGCGTGACCATTTTTTTAACAACCGTGTCAACAACTGTAAGCTGTAAAATGGCGATACACATCGAATGTGAGACGGAGGCGACTGGTTACTTTGAGTAGCGGTATCGGATCGTGAGTTCACATAAAACAATTAGGTGTCAGTAGGTCGACCAGTAAAATAATTACTCATCTCTTACAGACGGATAACTGTACATGAAGTTCGGTTCGTACATGACAGCGGATTGCTTGAGGTCGTGCGCTGGGTAGGTACTTGTTGAAATATATTTTCACCTCGTTGCCCGAAAGTCAATCACGCTTACTCTATTGTGGTTAGATAGTAACATACGAGTACATTCGCCTTTGGCACTTTCGTATATAAAACTCCTTAGCGAAGAGACATTTTCATACATACATACATACATATGCTCACGCCTTTTTCCCGAAGGGGTAGGCAGAGACAACAGCCCGCCACCTGCTACGATCCTGGCATACCTCACGTGCCTCATCCACATCCATCAATCGGTTCATACAAGCTCGTCGGTTTCGGGTACTCTTTATCTGGCTTTTTTTCAATACATCGCCGATCTGATCGATGTAAGTACGCCTAGGTCGCCCTCTGCCGACTCGGCCACTCACAATCCCCTTATATATTTGTCTCGTTAGACGCCTTTCATCCATCCGCTCGACATGTCCAAACCACCTAAGCATTCCTTTCTCAATTTTAGTCACTACATCCTCTTTCAAGCCACAACGCTCTCGGATTACACTATTCCTCATTCTATCAATCAATCGTACTCCACTCATGCTTCTTAGCGATCGCATTTCTACTGCATTTATTCGACTCTCGTGCTTCTTCTGCCATACCCAACTCTCGCTACCATACATTAAGGTAGGAACCAACACCCCATCATGAACAGCCAGGCGTGCTTTTTTAGTCACTTTCTGGCTCCTCATGAAGGCGTGCAATGCACCGTTTACCATATTACCTGCATTCACCCTCCTTTCAATATCACTATCACACTTACCGTCTCTACTAAACTTACTTCCTAAATACACAAATTCTGACACTTGTTCTACTTTCTCACCTTCAATCATAATATCGCACGCAGAAATGTCCATATTCTTCTCCACAACCATAACCTTCGTCTTGCTTACATTTACCTTCATACCTTTCCTCTTGAATGCCTCATTCACGATAGTTACCGTGTCCTGCAACTCATGCGCTGATGGTTCAATTATAACTTGATCATCAGCGTACAGTAGGCATTTGACCGGTACCTCTCCCATTCGTACTCCACAATCACGCTCTTTCAAATCTGTCAGACAACTATCCATGAAAAGGTTGAACAGCCATGGTGATGCTACACATCCCTGTCTAACACCCATGGAGATGTTAAACCAGTCTGTGTAGGCTCCATTTATTCTAACACAGGCTCTGGAATCCTTATATAAGGATTTCAGAGCCCGCACCAGAATAGGGTCCAACCCATGCATGGCCAGTGTTGACCACAATTCGTTCCTCCTCACTCTATCGTAAGCCTTTTCCAGGTCTATAAAGGCGCAATAGATTTTTTGGCCCTTAGCCAAAAACTTCTCGGTAACGCACCGTAAGGAAAAGACTTGATCCATACATCCCATCCCCTTTCGAAAACCTGCCTGAACGTCCCATATTTTCTCATCTGTTTCGCTTACAACCCTGTCAATTAAAATCCTTGCATAAAGTTTTCCTACCACACTTAAAAGACTAATGCCACGATAGTTTTTGCAATCCTGCTGCGACCCCTTCCCCTTAAATAGTGGCACAATTACCGCCTTAGTCCAGTCATCTGGCACTCGACCTTGTGCCAGGCAGAGGTTAAATAGGCGTTGCAGCAGGCCTGCAACTAGCCCATCGCCAGCCCTTAGCATCTCCACGGTTACTCTGTCATACCCTGCAGCTTTACCCAGTTTCAAACGTTTCAATGCTTCCATAATCTCTTTCATACTTATTTCACTATCCTGTGGAATTGATACCTCACAAATTTCACTATCATGCTCATCCTCTTGCTTTTCAAACAGACTTTCAAAGTATCTTTTCCACCGCTCTAGTACACACCGTTCTTCTATCATAAGTTCACCGCTTTCATCCCTTATTACATTTACCGAAGATTTTGTGGACTTCCCCTGCGCTGTTCTTACTAGTTTCCAAAATAACTTTATGTTATTCCGAAAACTTGCGCAAAATTTTTGGTCCAGCATATTATTCTTCTCTTCTTTCTTTCTATCAATACACTTTTTTACTTTCGTCTTAATCGCTGCATATCGTTCTTTTCTGCACATTTTCATAAAAGAGTATAAACATCCAAAATATGCTCTCACGCAGCTTAGGTACTTGACGGCAAGAAAATTACGAGCAGTAAGTAATCAATATTTATTAAAACAAATGAGACAGTTCTAAAACACGATAGATACAAGACTTGGGTTGGGGGTCGTCCAATTAATCAAGTGATGTTTTTTAGCAACTTTTTGACCCCCCTTCCCCCCTTGGTGATGTGTGGTGAGGTTTTAGACTACCCCCCCCCCCCCATATCGAAATCACGTGTATTTTTTGGTAGACAGTATAATATGAAATTTTCGATGACGAAATGATAAAATTTTGGAAATTTAAGCATCAATAAAAAGTCACGTGCTACTTATTGTTTGGTTTAGAAATCGCGCGGTCAATGAAAAATAAATACATGTGATATCTCATTACAACCCGCCCTCCCCCTTTGTGATATTTCGTGACTTTTTCCGAACCCCTCTCCCCCTTTCGAACCTCACGTGATTAATGGACGACCCCTTGTAGTAATGAACCCTACCACCCTAGCCAAGATACAACCGCTAAGGAATGCGAATGCTTTTATAGATTGACATGTATGGGATTGACACAAGCAGTTGCCAACGAGCGCTAACGTTAACGCGTTAAAGCTTTAATCCGTTACAACTTCAATCTGACCGTTTTTATGTAGTGTTTTTCAGTTTCATGGAAGAAGAACCTACTTTAACTCCTTGAAGAACGTTTATTTTCGACAGCCTATAGAAAAGGCCTAAAGTGAGACACGGGTCGACTGTGAAGGGTCGGTACAACCTACCTAATTAAACCTTAGTAATGGCACTGAATACGTAATGACGGTATGTCAGGGCGAGGTTTAATTACGGGTAGGGAATTTTTACCCTTTGAATATTGTCGTGTGAGTTCGACCAAGAATGAAAAATATCTACTTATTCAAAATCGCAAAGTACTGCCTACGCGGTTTTTTTTTTTTTTTTTTTCTAATTTATTGAGAGGGCTTTGTCGCTTAGCGACCACATCGCCCTGTAAACTCTACAAAACAAAATTGCACAAATAAATAAACAAATGACTTATCCTTTATCTAAACCTATCTCTGCTAGCTTGTACAATTTTTGAGCATTGATGGACGATGGTTGCGACAAGATACCATTTACCAGACCCACGCTAATGAAATGCTTTTTACCAAAACACGATCTTCTGAAAGTGGTTTTTAATAAAAAAATAGTCGAATCTGCTCTTAGTACCTATAGTAATCCTAATAGATTATATTGGCAACTTAAATGTTGATAATGAATAAGTAATTAATTTTAGGAATTTTCTAGTTAAGAATTCAAATAATTTAATTAATTCTGTAGTACCTACGCACTTAAATGTTTCAACTAAATTAGTTCCAAGAACGAGAATACCTACCGAAAATCGAGGTATAGAACAAAAAATGGGTAGGTAAACTAAAGCAATGACGGGATCGTTAAAATTGTTTTGAAAGCTTTTATCCGAGCAAGTGCTCTTTAATTGTTATTGGCACTAAGGCTGAGAGCTTATTGTGCGGGAATGAAGGGTAATTGCACGGTATATGGTCCAGGCTTGTTCCAACCAGACCCAGAACCGTGAAGAGGCACCACATGTTTGATCTATTTTTATTTACCTACAAAATTATTGTTCTTCCTTGTCCCCGTCTTTTTACGTTACAAAGTGATTGTACAAATTAATTTATTTGCAATGGTTTTTTACCCCTTTATTTCTTTATACTTAAGTATACAGGGTGGATATTTGAGATGGGTCGG
Organism: Ethmia dodecea; assembly: GCA_963855545.1. Taxonomy (NCBI): domain Eukaryota; kingdom Metazoa; phylum Arthropoda; class Insecta; order Lepidoptera; family Depressariidae; genus Ethmia; species Ethmia dodecea. Next base: position 8,642,112 of record OY979449.1, read on the forward strand.
CCAGGGCAGCTACCTTAACCGTTATAGCTAGACGAAAATGGTCTGAAGAGACTATCCACCATTTTTGAAAATATTTAGAACTGCATTAAAAGATTTTTGAAAAATGGTACAGTCAGCGAGAAAATCGTCGATTCCCACAAACAATTTTTTTGATGCCATTCGATCCAGTTTCAGATAAGGATCAAAAGTCTCTAAGAGACTAACAGAGGTCAAGGGGGTAGAAAAGTCAGGAAACGCAAAAAACGTTTTACATACATTTAGTAAAGAATAAAACTTCAACCGGAAAAAAAGTTCAATGAAATGCTAAAATCTCTTTAGTGGTGATTCAACTTATAAATCTGAGCAGCGTTCTCCTTGGAAAACATCGCGCCAAGTTGCCAAGTGGCCAGTAAGTAGTAGCTGCCCTGGCCGACCCATCTCAAATATCCACCCTGTATAGTGAAATAAGCACCTACGATAAAATGTTCACAGGTTTGCAGTATTGTAAGTATTTTTTGTAAAATCTGTTATGAACTAAAAAAATTTCAACATACCTACTTACTAATGCGATATTATTTTTCTATGCCTATGGTAAATCCAATCCAACCATATTACCTAACTGTATAAGTCCGCCGTCCTTACCTAACCCCGAAAGGAAGGAAATAGCGGTGTTCGTCCGGCAAGTTACATGTATTTTTGTGCCGGTAGTAAACTATAATTAATCATTAAACACAATTGACTCTTTAGTGATATCGTTGCAAATTTTAATCATGTTTACAATTTCGTTTTAACAACAAAAAATCAATAGTTAAAACTATTTTAACATTATAAAATCGTACTGCCATATTGCTATGCCATATTTATGTACTACATAAACGATACTGCTAGCACAACAATTTGTCCGTCTAAGAATTGTTATGTTCACAACGCGCAAAACTTTTTATAAGTTCATAGGTCATATTAAGATCATTCAAATTTTAGGCAGAATCCGCATAATCACTTTCTTTAGTTCTGTGTTTTGATTTTATTAACTTTATTTTTGAATATAATATTAATGGAGTTGATTTCAAAATGCTATTAAAAAAAACAAGTAACCTTTTTCACTATGGAATAATCCACTGCTAAGATATTAGTCTTCCCTACATAATATATATATATATTTATATATACCTAAAGTATAGACTATAATAAATTTTGTTCGCAAAACGATAAGCGAGCACACGTACTTAACCATAGAGACCTCTTACCATTATTACCTTAGCTTCCTTTGGTGCCGATATTTGATATTTCATACTCTCAAGATTATGAGTCGATATTAAAGAGACATATCTATAATTCATAAAACGGGAAGAATCAGTTTTCTGTTTATATCGTATAAGTTACTGCCATATTTTGTACGAGCACAAACGTAGGTAGGTGCAGTCTATTTTGCTCGTATATTCTCTGCATGTTTGCGCGAGTAAATATTTATTTTTGGATACAAAAAGAACACTATTAGATATCTAAGTTTTTGCTTGTTATGTTTTAATCGGTATGCGTGGTTGATTGAGCTGGTCACCTTGGGCGGTGAAATCAAGACTAGCGCGGAAGTACCTACCTACGGTCATTTGGTGGCTGGTATCATGTCTTGGCTAGTGAGTGTTACACTTTTATTTTTGTCACAAACGCAAACATGTCCAATGAGCACCGTAACAATTAAAAATCAATTGTGTCTAGGATTCTTGGTTTGAAAGGTAAATGATAAAAATGTTTGGGCAATTACGATATTTGTTGTCATAATATGCAAATTTTTTACTTTTTACAATCAGTTAACATGACTTATATACCGATTGGGTATGTAGGTACTTACCTAATTTGATTTCATAACTGTATACTTTTTTATAGTTATTCAGTTCGTCAAAACAAGTATATTCTCCAAACTAATAATCACAACTACCTAGCCGGTTTGATCAAGTTTTTTTCCTCACTAAAACATAGAAAAAAAGTTATTTTCTTTTAGATCTGAGCATGATCTGAGACAATGAACAAATGTTCAATAAATATTACTCAAAAATAGATAGATATTGAATAAGCAATGTTTGGTCTAGGTACCTACTACTCATTTCGTGAGCATTACTACTTTAGCTAAATACTTTTAGTGCCTAGATAATGAACATAATATTATGATTCGGTTATTTTAAATATATAAATAATAACTATACAATCGAACACTTCTTAGTTGAGTGCCTAGGAATGGGTTCATGACACCGATTGTACCAACTGCATTTGAAACTTGCATGCATTATATTTCATTGTTCCTATTACAACACGATAGGGTCTAATTGCTGTAATGATCTATAAGCGCAGCCTGTTCTTGCTCACGCGCAACACCTTGAGTATATGTATGACCCTGTTTCACTGTGGCTACTGCTTTAAATAATTAATCAATATTCGGAACGTACATCCGTTTCCAGTGTTATTTCCTACTAATAAAAAATAATGTTATTATCGGCTTGTAAAATTTGAAGTAGGTACCATTTAAAAAAATTAAATACAAAATTTTAATTGCGTCGCGTCGTCGTTGCACTGAAGTTCTAACCAATTATCATGTTATATGCGTTATGCGTGTGACTTAGAATCTCTAGGTCACCGTCTGCACCTGGCTGCATATTCATAATGAGATATTGTTCCACAGTAAAACATTTAAGTTTTAAGACGTCAGATTTTCATCTCGCTTCGAATCGCACACGAATAGATTAAAAGAGGTGAGAATTGAGATGCCATTTAAGACTGGTTAGGTCAGCACGACTAGTAACTCACAAAAACAAAATAAAACATCTTAAAATCGTATATTACTTGAAGATATGACATAATACAGTCTTCAATGATTAGTTCCATCTAAACTATACAATGTTGTTATAGGTACTCTGTCAATCGTTGCATTAAAACCGTTCAAATAACGGTGTAACATTAGCCTTCGATCACAGCCACTTCATATAAATAATATGTAACAACTAGTAAAGTCTTATGAGCAGTGCACGCACTCGCACGGGAGATGCGCTCTAGGCGCGGCGGGACTCGTAGAGCGTCAGCGCAGCCTTGACATTTGGCGAAGGCGCGCGGAGGCGCATCGGGCACTAGCCCCAGCGGCGGAAGCGATAGTAGCTAGGCACCGGGAGGTAAGGGTACCTCGCAGGCACGTTTACATTCTCCAGATTGTATCCTCGCCTTTGCCGCACCAGCTCTCCGCCGTCAGTGTCAACACGTCTCTTCGCTGGTCGAACAATCTTCACGACATTTGATTCAAGTATCACGTTATCGGCAGCTATCGGCTCCTCCGGCCTGAATTTAGTAACTAGTTTCACTGTGTTCTTCTGCGCGGCGAGGTAGTCGTCGCTGAGGACATAGCCCAGGAGCCTCGGCACCTGGTTATACCTGGAGCCGTCTATCTCCCTTTCGTAGCCGAAGCGTTCGCGCGGCGCGCCTAGCGCGGGCACTGAGAGCGCGAGGGCGATCGCGAGATACGCGTGCATGTTGCGGTACGTGACGAGTGTTTGAGCCGCGCGCGCTCTACACACATTTTATATATCCGAGGGATCGATAACATTCGTTCCCAATTTGAGTGGATATTTTTTGTGAGCTGCGAAGTGTTCTTGAACTTGATAGTGAAGATGCAGGTGGGTGGGGGCCCGCTCCGGCCAAGTGTAGAGCCACTTACGATCACCTCTTGTTTTGATGCACCACCGGCGCAGCGGGACTTCGAATTCTCATGAACCTTGTTCTACTTGCATTAGCCAACTTTAACCAACGCTACTTTTATGACTGCAAGGTGACAATCAAATGGGTGCGGTAAGTAATGGTCGTAGACTATACTCGTATACCAACATTAGAGAACTAATGATGAAAATCATATTATGTCTAATCATATTAGGTATTACTTCTTGTATATTTTTTGTAAACACAACAACAGACGTTTTCTCATTGTAGATTATATAATGTGAATATTGTTAATGTACTTATTACGCTCATGACTTAGCCCTGGGCCCCATTGGTAGATATATTCCGTTAATAGAAGTATCTTTTTTTACACAGTGTATTTTTTGGACTCCTAAACGTAACAAATGGGGTAAGCCCAATCGCCGGTCCGGGTATGTTGTTACACATGCGCGGCGTTAGAACTAATTTAGGGGACTATTGTTTCATGATGGTGTTTTATCTCGGCATTAATACTATTTTAATTTATAAAAATATATCTGAAAAGATCGTTAAACCATACTACCTACCGACCGTATCAGGGCCGTGGTGTTATAAAATTGCTCGCTGTTAATGCTAAGTAATAGTATTAAAGGAAAATTGTTTTTACAAATAATCATAAAAAATAAGAACATTCTCGAAACAGAATTTTTGTTAGGAATATTAATAGTGTAATAACTTTTGTGGCTATAATAACAAGAACAAGTTGTAAGTATTTTATTTCTCTTACAGATCTGCCCACCCGTTGTTTAAATATTGTAGTTAGTTCGCTTATAAATTTATACGTATATCTAGATCTCATAAAATTCTGGTTCAAAAAATCTTACAGAGTATTCATTATACAAAGTTGAAGGCTTAACTTTAATTTGTGCGCGGTGCATATAACCACCTCAAATTGCGCATTTACAGCATAGAACACGATTTCTTCAAGGATAATATTTAAACAGCTACAGATGAATGTTTACTGTAACAGGATTGCCTACTGAATGCACCATATTTATGCTCTAAACTGAACAGCACTTCTAAATAGTCAAGTAAATACTGGAGATTGGGGCCAATGATGATCTCCATATTCTCCAAACAACTTCTCTCCCAATTTAAAACTAAGCTTGAATAATATATATATATTTTTTAATTAATAACATTTTTAGACTATATATTTACATATTATATTAGATTAAGAAGTAGAAATTAAGTTATATTTTATTGCCATAAATTAGGCAGCCTTACTAATAATTTTGTATGCTAAGAACTATTTTATATTTTCATGTTCTGTGAAGGACTATCCCTTGTCCTTAGTAACCTAGTTTTATAAATATATTTTTTTTGTTTGTGGTCATCTGGCCTCATATAACGGCTACAGCTGAAAATCAGCGCCTCAGCCCAGGCTGTGGCATTATGCTGAGATGTGGCCCTTTCGGCATAAAATTATTTTATTATGTGCTACTGTAATTTTTGTTATTTTGTCTATGCCGAATAAATAAAGTTTCTTTCTTTCTTTCTTTCTTCTTTCTATATAATGTAAATGTAGTAGTTATAGTTAAAAACTAAATATTGTTGTCATCATGAGTAAATGTTTACGGCTGAACCAATTTCGCTAATTCTTTTTTTGTTCTGGTGTTATTGTCAGGAGAAGGTTCTTATTAAAGAAAAAAATTATATTACCTTACATAAAAGCTTGCTTTTATCTAAGTTTAATACTATAATATTATGAAGAGGAAAGATTTGTATTTTTGTATGTTTGTTATGAATAAACTCAAAAACTCACTAGTGATATACAAAAACTTTTCTCGTTTATGACTCTTTATTTTCGTAAAAACCACATCAAAATCCGTTGCGCATTTCAGGAGTTAACGGATTGCAGAATCGGAAAGCTACTTTATTTTATCACTATTACTATCGCACCACTACATAGTATAAAACAAAGTCTCTGCCCGTCTGTCTGTCCCTATGCTTAGATCTTTAAAACTGATGCGTTTTTTTAAATAGATAGAGTGATTCAAGAGGGAGGTTTATATGTATATAATACATGCATAATATAGTAGAGAAACACTGATAATATCATATAAACCGAAGCGAAGCGAGGGTGGGTCGCTAGTATACTATGTAAAGAAGATTGGGTCTGCATCCGTTTTGTAAAAATTAAGAAACGCAATTTTTAATAAAAATTTTAAAAATAAACGGAATTTTAACATTTACATCCAGCAAAATTGTGTGTGTATGTTAGAAAAACTAATTAAATATGCCAGAAATATTACTTCTTAAAATTGAAGCAGTGTTGTAAGAAAACTAATCTGAGCATCGAATCGCTAACAAATAGCACGAACTCTTTTCCAGCTTGTCTTAAACAAAATGATAAAAGAAAAGTGCCTCAACAATTTTGACAACATAGTAAATGTTTGAATCAAATACTAATTTTCGGGTTAGTCGCAAAATTATAGAAATTGGAAACCAAAACATTAGTCACAATTTTCGCTTATTAGGTACATTTAGGTACAAAAGTTTTAGAAAGCAAAGATATATTTTAGACAGTTTCACCGGAACAAAAATTCGAGGCCGTCACCAAAATACAAAATGTTGAAAACCAGAATGAAGGAAGCTTAGCAGCTGCCGACCTTCCAAGATCAGTCTTGCTCCGGTGATTATATACGCACTAACACATTAGTACAGATGGGCCATTAGTAATGGTAATGGCAGATAATCCAAATATACTGCTGCTTATGTTTATCTTGTACTCATACAAAAGGCGTAAAATATGTAAACAAATATACACCTATTGATTTGCAATTCATGAGTCAAATTTAATTCAAGGTCTATGTTGACGAAAGTGGTTGGACCTGTTTACTTTTCCGTGTGTGTTGATAATAATTATACGATGTAGCACTTTCCCACACTTTAATCGTCGAAACTTTTCTAAGCATATTCTGGTTTTGTTAAAATTTTAGGAGAGAACGTTAACTTAATTAAAATTCATAAATTTGTTTAATCTATTTGTATCTCTAGGTAACCAACCAGTGGGTAATCAGGTTTTGGATGCAGTTAGTGCGGAAATGAGTTCAAAGTAAACGGAAGTAAATGGACAAGTGGAAGTGGGCTGGAGGCATCCAAGGCGAGGACTCGCCGCCTCGAGCGCGACTGCTTGCCCAAATTAATTAACGGCGTCCGATTGCTACGTGACTATTTCTCAATATTTGATTTGTAAATGATTCTTCGTCCACGACTTTACAGCTGCAACAAATTTAATTGAAATAACTTCAAGAAAAATGTGTTCTAAAATTAGTAATCTTAACGACTTTTCGAAATCGATTCTGCAAACTATAGACTAATCCATCTGTTCCGAGAGAATTTTAAAGCAAAATGTTATTCAAATAAGTTTCTTGTGATAAATTGTCATTGACGTTAACTGGCAGCAGAGTGGATCCTCAGTAGCAATAGATGAAATCGTGAGCAATACAATCATGTAATTAATTCAATTACTCTTCATGAAAAAGTGGTTGAAGCTGGTTCTGAGTACAGATTAAATGATCGCAATTATGTCCGACAATGGCTTACATCTGCCGCTATATCGGATTCCATATTATACCTACATTAACATGTAACATAATTAACGCAAACCCTTTGACACTCCAATTAGTAAAATAAGAATAAATAAATAATAATTTGTATTGCAGTTATAATTTATACAATAATTTTCTTCATTACAATGATGATCCAATTCAACATACTTATTAAGTGACTTTTTATTTTACACCAATAAAAATGTGACAAAAGATATAGTAAAAAGAAAAAAAAGAGTAGATACATTACATTTGAAATTATTTATATGAATATGCAATAAGGTTACATAATTTAAATGATTTATAATTTTAGTTCAACTTTATTTTCTTCTTCGGTTTATCTAATCTATACATATAATAAAACTCTAACGGGGCCGTGTCTGTACATTAAATATTTTTTGAAAATTTTAACGGTAGTGTATATAGTTATCGATATAGATACCGAAACACCAATTTTTGGAATTTTTGTCTGTCTGTCTGTCTGTCTGTCTGTCTGTCTGGTTGTGCACGCATCACCCAAAAACTACTGGACGGATTTTGATGAAATTTGGTATGGAGATAACTGAGTACCCGGGTCAACATCTAGGGTACTTTTTATTCCAGGAAAATATCTCATTCCCACGGGAAAATAGAAAAACTGGTTAAAAAGAGAAATACGTACTACTCCGAGACGATAACACCTAGAAACTTGAAAAATGGTATGAAGGTGTCTGATATGTCATAGAAAATTGGTATGAATGGATTTTTGGAAATTCCCACGGGAACGGGAATAAACTAAATCCAAGCGGGAAAACGCCGGTGGGCACCCGATATTTGAAATATGGTATGTAGGTGTTTTAAATATGTCGTAGGCAACCAATATGAAGGGATTTTCGGAAATTCCCACGGGAACGGGCATAAACGGAATCCGCGCGGGCAACGCCGCTGGGTATCCGCTAGTAAGTAAATAAATTTAAAGATTATTAAAAAAAAAATGTTTTATAGGTAAAAATTTCGGTTTTATTAATTGATGTAATTTTATGTCCTTTTCTTATTTTATGTTATTGTTGTCTCTCACAAGTTGTATACCAACTGTACTGAAATACACTGTCCTCGGTCAGGTTCTCATCTTTGAGGATCGTGACTACCAGTAGGTAGTCGTAGTACCAACCAATAAGTAGTTGATAACAATTTTTTCGTCCCTTTCGTCGTGCTGATACCTACTCAATGCGCATCAAAAGACACCTGTACAAGGACGCATGGACAATGCGAGTTGTATCAACTCTTCCGCGTTTTTGTTGTGTTCCGGATTAATCTCGGCATCATCGTTAGAATATTAATATTCGTTAGCTCGACCCGATTGTCAGATTCCTTGTTTATCAACCTGAACGGGTTTCTGTATATGCAAACTTATATACATATATATATATATTGATTTTGATGGAACTAATTTGGTAATCGTGCTTGATGGAACCGGTATGATACGGTTCAGAGTTGACGTGACGCTATAAATGTGGTTTGAAAAAGTATTTTTAAGTTACAGGTAAAGATAGCCATGACTGTAAAGATTTTATTGGCATGACGCGAACGTTCGCATGAGGCTTGCGCAAATCTGTTCTAGCTTAGGTGTTAGTTTTGACACATTGGTACCAGCGGGGCGTGATACGATGTGAGTTCGTCGGCTTTGTGTAGCGGCGCGGGCGCGTCCTCGTGCGGCAGCGGTCATTGCTTCCTGATCACCGGTCCTCATCTCCCGTGAGGTGATGCTCTCGCTGCGTTTGCGCAACATCGCATGCATAATTCATTGCCGACACGATTGAGCCTTCATTATCCTTTGTTCTCCACGTCTCTACCTAGTAATTTGATCTCACAAATACTTACAATGCTCATTTACTTTATCAGCGCTTGCGTGCTTTTATATTGATATTTGATAGATAGCTTATTTATTGACAATCATCGAGTGCTGCATATCGCCGCAAAAATGTCAAAGAATGCAGCGTATATTGTAATAGTTCATCAATAGTTAAAGCATGACGTCACTATTTTTGTTTTTAATTCAATTTACATGAATTTACATTAATAGTAGAGAGGCTATTTATATACACACAGAAATCAGTGGACAGCTACTATTAATATTTTTTCAAGATCATATTAAATTCAACATTTTTCTTGTTGGGGCGGATCAGCATTTATGTAAGTGTAAGTTTGTCGGATCGACGCTTAAAATTCGTTCCACGTCACATTTATCAATTTTTATGTTGATCTTTATGGCATTTGACGAGATTTTCTGTTTCCTTATTTTTTTTTAATTCAGCGCTGACTAACCACACTTTTTAAATCTTTATAATTTTGTGTGCGTCTTTAGAATGTATAATTTCTTCTTTGAATATTGGGTCGAGAGATAATCATGTGTAAGGCTAGAGATTGAAATTATTTACAGTAGCGACTATCCCTAGCTCATCATCATAATAAAATGTAGCCTATATTATTCATAGGATAATGCAGATTTGTATAATTAGTATAGTCCTAAAAATTAACCAACATACAAACAAACACACAATTTTACCTCTCTATATATTTTAGATGTGACTTTTATTACACCTTTAACATAGCTCTACAAGAACCTATAGGTATGTATGCCCTATCCATATCAAGCTAACTTTCTTTGCCATCAGATGCCATGGGACTCGTCCGAGGAACAGATGGGAGCGCCCCGCGAGATGCGCATCCACGTGCAGCGAGTGATCGCCATCCCCGCCTCCCACAACATGCCTCCTCCAGAGAGCATGGGAAACATGCCCATGCCCAACATGGGGAACATGCCCAACATGGGAAACATGAGCCCCTTCGCGCCACCCCCACCACCTCAGTCCCATGACCAGAATGAGGTATGTTATCTATAGGTACCAATATAATAAATAAAAGTGTCTGTCTGTGATTTCCAAATAAATGCCAATATTAACTGAAAACTGCTATCAGTAGAAGAACATTTAAAATGACATCGTCTGTTTGCTCTGTCTGAAAGTTTGTCTCCAATAAAAAGGGGTTGAGCCAGGTTTCATGAACATTTTAATGATGATAACAGGAATTTTACCTAAATATAATAAACGGATTTCATCCCCACGTTTTGTAGGCCTTATGGCTTATCCTAAGGATAAATCGTAAGAGCAACCCAGACTAGGTACAAAATTGCAATACATTAGACATGTAACAGCAAACACATTTACTTTAAACTGACTGGTAATTTGTGAATTTATATATATCTTATTAGTTACAAAATTTATATATACTTAGATTCTATATAATAATGATTGACGGATTTAATACTTTGATTTTAAAACGCAAATACATCAGTAAATTAGATACAAACTTCAACCCACACAATTCAACAATTATCTCGACAGGTATTTCTACCTACGAAGATTCGCTACGTCTACATAAAGCTAAACACAGAGTCAAAAAACTGAACAGCAGATAAAAACTTTCCGTTAGATACCAATTTACTACCACCAGCCATAGACATCCACCAGCACACTTAAAATAATAATGTGAATTGCAAAACACGGAAGAGACTCATAATGACATCTGCCAATATATTATACGAACAAATTTAAATATTTTATCTATTACGCTTAAATTACTCGGTAACGAAATTACAAGTGTTCAGAGCCGATAATCATGAGTAATACTGGCACAATGTCGTTATGCTACTATGAGGTAAATTGATCCAATAAAATTTACTCTATGTCGACAAACGAAGTCTTGTCTTTTTCTGGATGCAGCCCATAGGCGTAGTGTAATAAAATCAGCTAATTGATATGAAATTAGTTTTGTGTGTAAAAATATATGTATAAGAGATTATATAGTCCGTAAAGTGGTAGAATAAAATACCGGAAAAAACATCAACATAAATTATGTGAGATTACAAAGATCCCTATCTTTCTATTGATTTAAAACGTCATTATGGAAAGAAGCTATGCTATGCTAGTTTACAATTTCGAAATTCTATAAACTACGATCCGAAAGCTTACATTTTAAAGTAAAATGCCATTCTTTGAAATAATTAAAAAAACACTCGTACTAGTATGTCGGAGTCACTGAAGCGTCTTCGATGGAGGTTAAAGAACTCCGGTTAGCAAACGAAACGAATACGGTCAATATTTACCTTTTAAAAATGTTTTGCAATACAAGGTACAATACTTTTAATGTTTTATTTTACCGGAAAACATAAACATTTACATTTATGTGTACTTACAAAAACTTAAAAACTAAGTAACTATGTTAAAAAAAAACATTCAAATCGACCGAGCAGTTTCGGAATAGTTCAACTTATGGTTGAACTATTCATACACAGTGACACGAGATTAATTACACTTATTAAATCGGGTTGTAGTTTCTTAAATGTTATATTTTATAAACTTTATTCTTAGGGTTTCGTACTAAAAGAGTTAAAAAAGAAAACCCTATGGTGTCGCTCTGTCTGTCTGTCACAGCTGCTTATCCCAGCGACTACTATTACTATAGACTTGTTTGGAACAGTTTTAGATAATGCTTACAAAAGTATATTGCAGAAAAAATTAAACAAATAATTATATTTTCTGAGCAAAATGAGCCGAAATGTGAGGTTGGCATCATGCAAAGGACCAACATGATTTGCATATTACAGAGTATTTTTAATTTTATTTTATGCCCCATAGTGTTCGAATTATGATGAAAAATATCTAAAAATACCTAAAAATCCTAGCTCCGAAGTTTGCAAATCGAAAAATTTGGACTAATTAGGGTTGATGTCTAATGTAAATATTATAGAAAAATAAAACAATATCTGTAGGTATAGTTCTTTTAAAAAAATATATTTTCCTTATAAACTTAACTAAACGGTCAAAAAATGTATAATACCTACATATATATATATTATATATATATATATTATATATATATACCTTGGATATATAGGTACCCCGCGTATATACGCAGGGGATTATAGCTCATTCTTCCTTAGTGTGAGGAAAGACCCTTAGCAGTGGACTGTTATAGAAGAGGTAATCCTCCGTGTGCTAGTATGACTCGTATTAGTCCGGTTTTATATAATTAAAGCTGATATTTTAGTACAGCTATTTTAGATAATCTTACAGTGTAAACATTTATGAAAATGATATATATTTCCCTTTTTTTTTTCAGCAACAAACCATTCTTCACCAATTCGTGCCCCAGCCCGCCCCCACACAAGAGTTGGAACAGCCAGAGGTAGATTTGAATTTATAAACATACTTAAACGAATTGAAATTATAGAAGAAATAAGTAGCAACTTCATTAATTGCAAACATAACAACACAACAAACATAGAAGTAGTATAACTAATCAGAGAAAAATTAATAAATATCAAAGATTTAAGTCTAATTTAATTTAAATATATACAGTTCGAGAGTTGTGAAATGTTTAGGTATCTGTTGTTGGAAAGATTTGTGACTATTCAAGAAGATGAAGAAGAGGATTCAAGCAGAATAACGATTCATCATCAAAGAACATCGACAGAAATCTATACTTTATGAATGCAAAAGTTTGAGAGAATGGTTGGACGTTTTCTACTCTTTCACTCAAAAACTGTGTGAACTAATTTTGATGAAAGTTTAACCAAAATAACATATTATCACGGAACGAGGACAAAGGCAAAAGCTAGTCTTTTATGCTCATAATTAATTCTGTACAATCTCCAGATTCCTTCCGGAAGGTATAAAGATTAGAATTATCCCTATGCCTATTTCTTAAGTTACCTCTTGGGGATTTTGTGACGCTTCGGCCACTTGAGCCACCATCTTTCAGCTTAGGTAAACCTCCTTTTTGCGAACTTCGGCTTAATTGCCTGAATAATAGATCGAAGGACAAGATTATCGGCCTGTTTTCCACAAGCCTGGTTAAGGCTATAGTTTATAACAAGACAAAGGTTAAACTTACCCTGAATTCGTCCGAGAGTAAGGTTTACTCGAAGAGTAAATAGAGTTCTTGTTATTAATCGCCGGGATAGGGCTTCACTCATGTTGAACGAATTCGGCCTCAGTCCTTCATTAACTCGGGGTTTAATCTTCAACCTTATAGTTCTGGTTTCAACTTAGGCTTGACCCGTCCCATAACGGTATACAGATACAATTGGATTATCTATTGTCCTTGATCGCCCATTGGTAATTAATGCTTGACTGTTTTTTTAGAAATTTTGGTATTATATCAAATCGCACCCTTAGAATGAAACTGACCCAACTCAAAATTCCTGTATTTTCTGATTTTGCTATAAACTGACCTGAAACAGCCTATTCTAAATCCCTATGGAGAAAAAGAGACCAAACTATAAGTAAAAGGGGGACCGCCGATAAATCGGTCAATTTAGTTGATCACGGTATTCACCTATGCATGTCGTGTGAAAGAGACCGAACTAGTATTGCGTCAGAAGTAAGTGGTCGCTAATAGATGTGTACAACATCGACGGATCTCGAATTATGCCAGTTTATTGCAAATACTGTGAAAGTAATTAACATTTAATTTTTTGTGCTAAACTGACAACTTTTTTTGAAATAAGTCTGTTTATAACAAAATATCTATTAGATTTTATAGACTGTTTTTAGATTGGGTTACTTTAGTACTAATATTATATAAAAGAAGAAAGACATAGGTATAGGCCTCTTTAGTAGTATATATTTTTGCAATAGTGACGTAATTTGAAAGTACTTTATATTTAATGTCAAAATATATATTTAAAATACATTTAAATTTAATATTATGATGTTACTAATATGTACATTAAAGATCAATACATATACCCGCGAAAAAAATACCATTTCCGATAAAACACGGTAAAGATACATAAGGTTTGTTCAAATATATACGTTTTTGAAAACTTTCTTGCTCATTTCCCACAAATTGCATTTTTTGACTTAGGTCACTTTCGTTCTAGGGGTGCGAAATGGTCTGTGGTGTTTAATATGATTTTTCGTATAAATCCTTTGTTTTTATAGATTCAGAAGATCCAGATGGATGGTACACCAGTGCAGATGAACCTGCCGTGGGGGCTGACTCCTGAAGACTTGCATGTTATCCACCGCACTGCTGAGGATGCCGCGGCCAACCAGCGCCGTGAACAGCAGATGGATAACGACATGCAAGAGGTAACATTGATATTAAATATTAGGATTCTTACCTATAAAAAAAACTAAGTAATGTTTTTCGTTCCAATTTCTGCAATATTGCGATTAATAGGAAGATTATTATTTTATACAAAAGTTGACTACATACATACTTATTGGTAAAATTATAGACCTATGGATGCAATGGCATGGAAATGCTTGTTAAATGTTTATCACTACATAGTATAAAACAAAGTCGCTTTCTCTGTCCCTATATCCCTATGTATGCTTAAATCTTTAAAACTATATCACAACGGATTTTGGTGCGGTTTTTTTTAATAGATAGAGTGATTCAAGAGGAACGTTTTAATATTAGCATTGCACCCGTGCGAAGCCGGAGCGGGTCGCTAGTGTAGAATAAAAAAAACATTAAAGTTTGTTGCGCATGAGAAGTTTATACATACAAGAATACCTACTTGTATCTATGTATCTCAGTCGAGTCACGGCGAGTCTTGTCAATTTTTTTCTTTTTGTCTGACGATATAAAAGTCGTGAGAACCGTTAAGAAGAATTTTAGCTTTAAACGATAAGATGTCTACTCTTATAAAAAAAGTATTCATTCGTCTTTTGAACCGTATTGATCGCCCGTAGGCGCTTCGCGTTATTTCCTTCTTGATCTGTAGTTTTCTCTGAATCTCTAATAAATACGGTGCCCATTTTATCTGTCGGTTGTAATCGAATGAACAGGGAAAAAACAACTGGAAATCATTCGTTATGGTAAATTCCTAGTAGTTCACTTAAAATGCTATTATGTTTAATACAGATGTAATATATTTTTCGAATCTATATATATAAAAATGAATCCCTTTTTCCCTTGGTCACGGCATCACGCGTGAATGGCTGAACCGATTTGGCTGAAAGTTGGTGGGGAGGTAGCTTAGAACCAGGAGACGGACATAGGATACTTTTTATTCCGATATTCCCACGGGAACGGGAACTGGAACTTTGCGGGAACTACGCGAAAACCTACGTGAAACCGCGGGGCGCTGCTAGTATAAGTATAAAAATTTCGTGTCACGGTGTTTGTGGTCGCACTCCACCGAAACCATACGACCTATTATATTGATATTTTTGTATACTTATTAGATTGGTTATTAAAGAGAATAGGTCGTAAAGTATGTTTCACCCTCCTAACCCCCTCCCCTTTTATATGGCAGACAGAACAACGTTTCCGGGTCAGCTAGTAATAAATATATTTTACATACATACATATGCTCACGCCTTGTTCCCGAAGGGGTAGGCAGAGACAACAGCCCGCCACCTGCTACGATCCTGGCATACCTCACGCGCCTCATCCACATCCATCAATCGGTTCATACAAGCTCGTCGGTTTCGGGTACTCTTTCGGGCAAATGTTTGTATAACAAACTATTTATTTGTTTCTAGGTGAAAACGATCGTGAACACCCTGGCGGCAGCCGCTGAGGCTGAAGCGCAGGCGCAGGCCGAGGAGCAGCAGCGACAGGCCGAGGAGCAACAGCGGCAAGAGCAGCACATGACCCAGGAGGCGCCTGCGCAGGGTCCCCGCGCTCCCCGCACCCTGCTGCTGCCTCAGGAGATGCCCATGGAGGAGAGACGGCACTGTGAGCACTTTTTTATGACATTTATTCTAATTCGTGTAGAACCTACTATAGTTTGAGTATCAAATTCAAATGAAATACAGTACCCACCAATCGTGTGTTACTGTGACTATCAACTTATGACTAATTATAGAAATATTTTTAGGGTTCCGTACCCAAAGGGTACTACGGGACCCTATTACTAAGACTCAGCTGTCCGACCCTCCGTCCGTCTGTCACCAGGCTGTATCTCATGAAGTTGATAATTGGACAGTTGAAATTTTCTGAGATGATATTTCTGTTGCCTCTATAACAACAAATGTTATAGGTACTAAAAACTGAATAAAATAAATATTTAAGGGGGCTCCCATACAATGAACGTGAATTTTTTGCAGTTTTTATAGATAATGGAACCCTTCGTAAGCGAGTCCGTCTCACACTTGGCCGGTTTTGCATTTCTTTTTGTTGGGTGTAATTTACTAAATAGTTTGATAATAGAATAACCCTATGTTATTCTATTATCAAACTAGAAAGAGCCTGCTACGGATAATTAACAACTGATATACATTCATTTAACCTATCCCGTAACGGAATGCAGACACATTAGGGTTACCTACTTATTTATCGCTGATGACCCGTGGGACGCCCGAGACGCTTGACTGGACACCTAGACTTAAAACCAACAGACATGTTCTCTCGTTCTTGCACACAAGTTGACCCCGGGCGAAATCGAATCAAGAAAGCAGCTAGCTAGTTATTACCAACTGAGCCAACAGGCCCGTCAATTATAATGTACCCATTAACTTACACGTTAGAGTTACGGTAAAGAGGATTGTTCCAAGCGAGTCTCTCAGTTTTAATAGGAGGCGGTGCGTGACGTTACCCCAAAGAGATTAAAATATAATATTAATATGGCATAGAGGTGACAAAGCGAGGAAAATATGATGCCAAAAGTTATTTTATTTATTTGGTGCCAACTATACATACCGAAGCGGTGGAGTCGCAATGACTTTCGATAAGATGACTTATAAGTCCCTACATTGAATAAAAACTTTTGACTTTGACTTTTATTACAAGTGGAATAAATCTAAGTAGTACCACAGAATAAGTAATAGTACTACGTAAGTACGCTTTCGACCGAATGTTCATACTAACATATCCCCAATGCCCCCTCTATGTCCTATTATATTTTAATATCTTTGCGTTACCCTAAGAAGTTCATAAAATAATTTTTTTTTGGAAAAATGTTAAGGTTTGCGGTTGTGTTTCTAGGATGTAGCAAAACTGATTGACCTAAAACAATCGCAATCATGTAAGTTGATAAACTGAACCCAATCATATTCCAGCACTTTAGTTGGAGTGAAAATGCTTGAACTCTCATACCTACTTGTCGTACTTCATACTTTTTCGATTCTGTATAGGGGAGACCGGGGCTGGTTGACTAACTTTTGACTTAAACTCGTATATCTCTGATGTTTAACTTAATAGACGAAAAACAACAATTGATACAGGTAGAAGAACTATTCAGGTACCTAAAATACTAATCTATAACCTATATAATATGTATCATTATAATACTTATTTAGCCGATTTTCTAAACCCCTGACGCTTGGTCAACCTACCCCATATACGGAGTAAGTTGACCTAGGCATTAATTAGTGTAAATAAAGAGGATTAGTATAAAATAAAACATTCCAATGTACTAAATTATAGAATTTTTTTATTTAATTATAAACAAACTTAAGTTTCAAATTTAAATTTGAGATCAATTTTCGGTCAATAAAGAACTTTAATAAAGGTCAGGTACTATTTAATAAATTTTTTCAAATAATAATAAGTATGATAAATGTTTGTACTTTCTGTTTCAACCTTAAATGTAACTTGAATGATTCTAATAAATCACTAAGTAATCAAAGATACAATTGCCTTTATGAAAATATTATAGTGTAAAATGTTATTAGTCTACCTACCCCAAACCAAATTTGTCAACCAACCCCTGAAGCCATTTTGAATTTTAACTTCGTATTATATGCAAACTCTTACACTAACATGGAAGTAATACTGTGTAATATAGAATAACACTATCATATTTACAATTGGCATAACAACAAAATTGTTTCTAACAGATTCCTAGGCACAATAACAAAAAAAGCACGAACGAAAAAAATTACTTAGCTCGACCAAAAATACAAAATGTGATGCCACTTACGAACGCCGCGCGACTGCGGCGGCTTACTTCGCACAAGTAAGCGGGTCGCGTAGAGGCATCGTCGCTCATGATTGGTTGATAAAAAACACGTGATAGTGGCGAGTTATTGTTGCTTAGTCTACCTGCCCCTATAGTCAACCAACCCCCGTCTCCCCTACACGTGAGAGAGCCACTCTAATAATATTATATTATTCTTATCGCTTCACAGCCGCGTGTTCGCAGCTGTCAATCTGTTGAAAGCTCCATATTATTGTTTACTCACAAAAGAGTGATGGCTTTTTCAATGCATACCGATAACAAAACTTTTATTTTTATTTTGTAATATAAATTTTGCATTTCTTTATGAGCGTGCGACTGTGTCGTTAATAGAAAACAGTTATACAATTTTAAGTTATGTACATACAAAGATTGAAGTTTCCCAAACAGTCGAGTACTAGTTTCTACAGAAGAGGATAAGACCGTTATGCATAAACCACAACAAAATATACGTAGTCATGTAGATTGTACCAAGGCCCTGGGGCGGTCAGACACCATCAATTGAGTCTGCATTCACTGTATAATGTACGAATGACAAGTGTTTCACCTTTTCTGCCATCGACGATATATCATTCGTTGATATCTCTGAATTTCATTGGTTAGAAGTTACAACCGGCTACGTAGAATATTGGTCATTCATCATTCTTCCTACTAATATTATAAACGCGAAACTTTGTATGTATGGATGTTTGTTCCTCTTTCACGCAAAAACTACTAAACGGATTTTGATGAAACTTTACAGTTATATTGCTTATACATCAGAATAACACATAGGCTATATTTTGTTACCTGTATTCCCACGGGAACGGGAACTACGCGGGTGAAACCGCGGGGTGCTGCTAGTTGTTTATATTTGTCAAATATTTTTGTGATTTGGCAGACATGCAGCCGCGCTCGGTACGCAGCGTGGATGCACAGATGCTGAAGCCCGAGAAGCGTATGAAGAGCTGCATGTGCAACTGCGACTAGACAACGAGTCTTCCATCGCTGCAGCCGCTGAAACGCGGGACCTTCCGTCCATCCAGCAAAATAACGTAACAAACTAGGATGCTTTTGTTGTAGACAAAACACGACTTTTCGTCCATTTCTGTAAATAAAGTTGTTGATTCTGAACTTCGAATTGTCGTTTTTAATTACCTATCAAATCTTAAAGGTTTTTATTTATGGGAGATTGTGATTGTTAATTCATAAATTACATATTTTATATTACATTTTAACAATGTTTAGATTTAGGTGTATCTTCGGTTATAATTATTTTGTATTTCAAGAACGCAATGCCGACGGTACGAAATTGTGGATTATGGAATTAATTTATCTGATGTATTGTATTGGGTCTGCGGGAGGTCGGTATTCCACTTTTCAATATCTTGTGTGTGATTAAAGTCAATATCTAGAACATTTCAATCCACATAATCAGTTTGAATTCAATAAAAGTTGTTTTCATCATTCCAATCGACTCCTTATAACAGTTTTTACTTACTTACATTTTTTGGAGTGAATTGCATTTATCTCCGACTACTTTACAATATTATTTTGAGATATTGTTATTGTAATCTAAAAACAAACTTACATTTAATTGTGATCCTAAATTAAATTTTATTAGTTATAATTTTGAATTAGTTTCATTTGCGATAGATAACTGCTTTATTTATCCCTTTAGGTTTACAGCGAATCGCACATATTCTATTTATTTCTTGATTACCTACTTGTTTGTAAACTGTCATAACAAAACTCCTTAATGCGCGGATTTCAATGGAAAAGTTTATAAATAACTACTCATTTGCATTATATTGATTATCAAAGAATTCTTTTTGGTGAAGTTTTTTTTAACGATTTGATTAATTGGCTATGGAATTTAGTTTTATTTGTGCTTGTGTGATTTATGCAGTTAAAATAAATCATGATGGTCCTGAGTAATTAAGATTCGTGATCATCTTTAACAAGTATTTTGCTTTTTGTGTGAATATTTGACCCAGTCAATACACACCCCACTGGCTTGTAGAAATACGTACTTGGTTAAAGATGAATTAATCAAACTCGACGAATGTCATCTTTACTCTTTGTAGCCTAACTGGGACAAACAATTCTGTATGTCCTTTAGCATCAAAACTAAAAATAATAAATAATATAATCTCACGCCTTTCATCCCCGAGGGGGTAGGCAGAGGTATTCCTTCATTCAGGTATTCATCAAAACTAGATATGCTTTTTGACCCAGCTTACCTAGCAAACTTGAAGTATCCGCCACAGCGTATTCGACTAAGTTTCTGGACTTGTAAATGTTAAATTGAAATTTTAATTATAAAACAGGTATGATAGATTCCACTAACGACCAAAAAGCCATTCACTTTGTTATAGACATCCAGGATCAGTTGGATAAAAAAACATCCCCATGGAATTAAAATCAAATATTTTACATGTAATCACTTAATTCAGGGCGTTTTTATTGAGACAACATTTATTGAGATAAATTTAAGCGATACAATTTAATTGAATTGTCAGTTAATTCAATTAAATTGTATCTTGTGAGAATTTTGAACTTTGGGAAAACATTAATTCGAACGCATTTACTAAGTTTTGTTAAACTTGTTAAGAAAAAATTATAGCATTAACGTAATTTAGTTTTGACGAGTTAGGTGCCTGCAAATATGTGAACAAAAACTCTACGTTGCCTATCACAGACGAATACTTGGCACGTTCTCGCTATATTTTGTTTAATATTTTATACAAACTTAAAGTTCAGGAGAAAGGTTTGGTAGTTGAACGAAAATATTCTTACATGCACTTACGTGTATGTACCCGGGCTACGTTGTGGGTGGCAATATCTCAGACACGAGACCGCTGTTTTCTGTTCTGGAAATTTATTCCCTTTTCCCGAGGGGCAAAGATCCTCGCTACTTTTAGAAGTTTTGACAGTAATTGTATTTTGGTTTGGGAGGATTTATTGTTTACTATAATCAAAGTTACATTGCAAGCTGTTTCATTATAATCTAAACATTAACACAATAGCTACTTAATATCAATTAAAACTTAATATTTAACAACAGCTACATCGGGATCAGGCATGCTAATACAAGATTTTGTTTTACATTGTACATCTAATATAATCAGTATTACGTAGAGGCAAAGAATAAGAACATTTAAAAGGAAACCAAGAAAATAACTAGCTAAAATAGTCGAGAAGTTATGAATACACCATAGCCAAATAACATCTTTGGAGAACAAGTAGAAATTTATAACTAAACACAAAAGAAATGTAATAATTGTTAGACTTCTTGCAAATTTCCTTATTTTTTCGTGTAATACTTTACATAAAATTGTTATATACAGTCCAGTACCTACAAATATGAGCGGCCATCTAAAAAATGTACAAATAATTAGATAGACGGTCCAATGTGTAAGAGTCTCAGTGCCGACAATTACCGCGCCGATAGCACTGATGGGCAAGGGTATTAGCCAAGAACATATTAGCACTTTCACTAAACTGTTTTGGCTTATCTTTACCAGTACGACTATCAACGTATCATACATATGCTTTATGAAAAAGAAGACTAGAATTACGATCACAAAGTCTATGTAAATCTGTGCGCTTACTAAGAATAACGTCAGTTGAGATGAGTTTGGTATCGTGTTATTGTCTTTACTAAATTCGGTCAATGCAATCACACGCTTGATGAATCGCACCACACTTAACTGCATTAGCATCTGGTTCCTGTAATTTCTTCTCCAGCGTGTCACTTTGGTAGCTGCCAATACCGATAATATTAATTCCAGAGCTGTCATAACAATTTCAATTATAATAAAAGCCTGTAACACTGACAAAGTAACTTGAGATTCGCTCAGAAACCGCTGCTTATCGCTCATCGAGGCATTATTGACGCTCTCTGTAGTCGAAAACTCTTCACCCAACTCGCCAACTGTTGAAGTAACTTCACTTTCATTAAGCCATGTCGTTGATGGAGTCGAGAACCCTTCCAAGTTAATTTCAGATGGAACATTCACAGTTTCTGTCACGACTTCTGTTGTTGACATTTTGACAACATTTGTGTTCACAATAATTAACTAAGACACGACTGCAATTGTAAAGGGGCACCGGGTGAACTGGTTCTTGGTGCTGATTGCCGCCGGCCGAGGAAACAGGAAATAGCGCTTGAATATTATTCACCGGGCAGACAATTCGACGACCCGCTCATATTTGCGGTCGGAAAGACGTCACTATAGTAGAATGTATAAAATTCCCATGATTAATAGTGTCACTCAAAAGCATATTATTCTTAACTGTGTTAAATTTCATAGTATTACACTTACCTATGCCTGTTGTTTACTATTGGAGTTTGGGTGTCGCTCAGTGACATCATGACTGACGTCGATGACATGAAGGAATTAACTATAATTTTAATAAGGTCCGTATGGCAACCTACGGAATCGTCATTATCATTAAGTAAATATTCAAGATGGCATTATCACAATCATGTGTATTTATAAAAAAATAAGCAAAGATTATGTTATGATTAGATTATATATACAACATGTAACAGAATAAGCGCAATTCCTGAAATTAGTTTGTTCAGTAACGACTACTTATTCGATTACAGCTATTTTTAACATGTGTTAAATTTTTCCCAAAAATGAATTAGCGTAGCTGAATTTAGTGCTTTCTATGGAAATCGTGCTACTATTAATCGATATTTAAGAACATTGGTTAGACACAACTAAAGTTTGATTGCATCATATTTTTTTTATATTATTATACTAATTAGGGTGTATGAGGAATTGCGCTTTTTCTGTTACGCGTTGTATAAACAATCTTCAAAACTACGATGTTTCGATTTAATTTCAAATAAAACACAGCATACCTAAGTATACCATTTCAATTGGGAACCCATAACTAAGTTTGTTTGTTAAAGAGCAAGCAAGCATTATGTAAAACCCAAATTTCAAGTGGATAATACCTATAATCGGCTTCGTGGTCAGATGAGCCCACATACCACTTAGCCCGCGGGCTAAGTTGACACTCTTATTTTTTCTATGGGTTACTCGACCTACTGTGTCAACTGAGCCCGCGGGCCCGTTCACCCACAAATTTTTCGCTATAGACCAACTTAGCCCACGGGCTCAATCGACCACTACCTACAGCTTAGGGGCTTACTCAGCCCACGGGCTCAGGTGATCAGTACATACTGCTTAAGGGTCTTTTCCACCCACTGGCTGAATCGAACGATAACTACACTTTGTTCCGTACGTAAAATCATCATTATCCTTCTATCGTTATCCCAGTGCGTTTGCATCGGAGGTTGCCCAGGGTCCAGTACCTAACCATTAGAATTTGGAATAAGCACTAGTTCTTACGAAAGTGGCTGCCAAAACGATTTGTTAGATCATTCTCCCGAACTCATTATAATATAATAATAATAATAATAACTTTATTCTGGAACATTGTTACAATATAAAATACAATAGCCTGCACCAATACTTACTTACTACAGTACAAAAATATCACATGTGCCTGAACTAGGGAACCCTGTTTTTCAGGCGAAAAAGGCCTTAAATATTTTCTTAAGCAATTACAAATAATCACTTACAAAGTATAATATAAGAAACAAAAATAATTTTAAAAATGTGTATACAATATTAGCATCTAAAAGAATTACATCTAACAAAAAATTTACTTTAACACTACTAGTAAGTTCTCTGTATCTTCGTAGGACATAGTCTGGAGGGCATCATGGATAATTTTCTTACAATTATAATAACTGAGGGGATGCATACATAATATTGCATTCAGTCTGTTGTATAGAAGAGGTCCTAGGAAAACGTAAAATCTAGATGAGAAAGCATGTTTTATTCCAGGTCCTTGAGGGCAAACTATATCTTTCCGTCTTTTGTTAGTAATTTCAGTAGTGTAAGGAAGTGCTGCGTGTTGTTTTAGTACTGTTCTTATTATGAAAAGTTGTCTTACTGTTAGTACATTGCAGGATTTATACAGGAGGTCAGTGGGATAGAGAAAAGTGCGGAGAGTGGAGACCTTAAGTATCGCTCTCTGGGCTCTCTCGATAGTCAGTAATAATGTTCTACCCACGCCACCCCATGACGTAATGCAATATGTTAGTAGTGATTGGCACAGGGCAAAGTAGACCTGTCTAATTATATTTGTGTCTGCAATGGAACGTAATTTTTTGAAAGCAAATATTATCTTACAGAGTCTGCAGCTTAAGGCTTTAATATGATGCTTAAATGATAGAGTTTCATCGAGTATAATACCCAGGTATTTTATTTGACATGCAATTTTTATATTGGGACAGTTACATGTATTATCCGTACGGTATATACAATGGTGGGCATACAATTTCGTGTCACTTGGGGCCGGGGTTGACTTGCGCATGGAGAACTTAATATAATTTGTTTTATTCGCATTTAGAGTTAGTAAATGGTGCTGAAGCCAATGATTTACGATATTAAATCCGTGTTGTGCATATTTGAATACTTCATTTTGCGAGTAAGCCGAAAAAAGTAGAGCAGTGTCGTCAGCGTATGAAATGATTTTGCCATGATCTAATTTTAGATTGCAAAGGTCATTAATGTAAATTAAGAAAAGCGTAGGACCTAAAATACTTCCTTGGGGAACTCCAAAAGAGGTATTTTTCTGATCAGAGCTGAGAACATTACCTATTTTCACGCATTGGGTGCGGTCGGTTAAGTAACTTTTGAAAAGTTTAAACTGAGTGCCTTTTATACCTAGAGTTTCAAGCTTGTGCAAAAGAATTGGAATAGAAACGGTGTCAAAAGCTTTGGAGAGGTCAAGGAATATTCCTACAGTCTGATTACCTTTATCAAGTTCCTGCACTAGGTGGTCAGTCAAATGATGCACCGCATCAGCAGTTGATAATTTCGGCCTAAAACCAAATTGCGTTTTAGAAAAAAACGATTGCTACTCTAGAAATTGCACTAATCTATTATTTATGATTTTTTCCAATATTTTAGATATAGAGGGCAATAAAGAAATTGGCCGATAGTTGGTAACTTGATCTTTGCTGCCAGATTTGTAAACAGGGACAACAATAGCTTTTTTAAGACTAGTAGGGAAGGTTCCTTCAGAGATACATTTTTGGAGGACATAAGTTAATGGGGGGATTAATATGTGCTTAAATTTCTTTAATATCTTATTTGATATATTGTCCCATCCAACTGCACTGTCGTCTTTCAGGCCCATAATTATCCTTTCTACCTCAGTTACGTCAGTGTCTAGAAGCACAAATGATGTTAGGGGTTTGTTAAAGGTGCTGGAGGGGGGTGGCGATTGACTGCGTACTTTTTCTGCAAGTGATTTTCCAATATTTACAAAGAAATTATTAGCGTTGTTAGCAGATGTCAGATGTGATGAGTGTGCTTGTAGCAACCCTGAAGATGATTCATGCTGTTTTGAGGTATTAGTTACATTTTTAATATGTTTCCAAATCTTTTTACTATCTGTTCCAGCTTTTTTCAGTTCATTTTTATCGTAGCTGACTTTGATTTTTTTTAGAAGGTCGTTGGAAAAATTACGATACCTTTTGTACGAGCACTGTATTTATTTCTTCGTATTAAATTTTCCGTTCGCATTTTTCCCCGATTGGTAAAATCTACATCTATTTTATATATATAAAGAAAGTCGTGTTAGTTACACTATTTATAACTCAAGAATGGCTGAACCTATTTGGCTGAAAATTGGTGGTGAGGTTTTTTAGAACCAGGAGACGGACATAGGATACTTTTTATTCTGACATTCCCACGGGAACAAGAACTACGCGGGTGAAACGGCGGGGCGCTGCTCGTTTACAATAATTTATTTTACATAGTTTTGGTCAGTAGTACATTTTCCGTACACATAATAATAAATGAATAAAATGTGAATTTTTCAAGTGGGCGTGGATGGCTAAATCAGAAACTATGAGGAATAGTAAAAAATACTTAAATTAGTCTGGGGCCCGATTTTGATCAAAATGATCTACCTGCACTACAATACATACATAGCTATACATTATTTATTTAATCCTATTTTATTTACTAAACAAAAAAAGATCAGTGATAGCCTTACGGTTAAAGAGCCGGCCGAAAATCAGTGAGGCTCGGGTTTGAATCCTGGCATCTACCTGTCATGTACCAATGAGTTTTTCAAAAACTTACGTAAATATTTATCACTAGCTCGACGGTGAAGGAAAACATCGGGAGGAAACCCGCGTTTTTGCGTGATGCGTGCTTTACCAGGTAGACAGACAGACAGACAGACAAAAATTAAAAATAAATGTGTTTTGGTAGGTATCTACACCGATACGAACTATATACACTATTCCTAAAATTTTCAAAAAATATTTCATGTACAGAGACGGGAACAGACCCCGTTAGAGTTTTATTATTATGTATAGAAAATTTGTTAGAAACAACTAAAGTAAGAAGGCATCATATTTTTTTAATATTAATTGGCATGTATGAGGCAGGCGCTTATTCTGTTACGCGTTGTATCATATTATTGGTAAATATACCTAACTATGAGTTTCTTTGTTTGTTTTAATTATACCTTAAATTCATGACACTTCATCATCCTGTTAATCTGAAGAATTAATGCGGGGGACAACCTCCCTTGCTTGGGCTAAAAATAGAAATTGGTTTTTAGCAGGAATAAGTATAAGCACCCTTAGGAAGAACCCATTTAAATAAAATGGGTAGCCATTTACACCGGGCTGAGTTCAAGCAGTATGTTAGTGGTTGATTTTGCTCGCGGGCCGAGTGGACCCTTCCCCGGAAAATAGTAGTCAACTGAACCCGCGGGCTGAATGGACCCTTATCGGTAAAATAGTAGTCGACTGAGCCCGCGGGCTGAGTTATCCGGTACGTGTGGGTCGAGTCACCTACGAAAAAAATCTAAGGGGTCAACTTAGCCCGCGGGCTAAGTCGTCTGTGGGCTCATTTGACCACAAAGCCCTATAATCGTTGTTGTCAAAAGCAGCTATGACAGACAGACAGAACGGCACCATATTATCTTACCACTTTGGTACGCGAAGAATACCGATACCTACGCAATATTATCGTCTTAGTAGATATATAATAAAACTGTTGCTTACATTCAGAGAGGTCTTAACAATAGTTGCAGCGATCAATAAGTTTCTTATAAAATGTGGGTCAAGTTCTGTGTACCAAGTTCTCTCTCTCAGGTGAGTGGGTCCTTCTATTCAAGAACTGGATAAATTGCAGGTTTCCGATTTCCTGGAAACGTCCGCGGGGATGGACACGACTAGTTTGTACAGTTAGAGAAAGGTTGCCATTGCGGTAATTGGTAGATAATTGCTAAGGGATTGGAAATTGAAAACTTGCTACCAAATGTTATTCAACGACCCGAATTAGATCTTGGCATCCGAAACAAGTAGACATAAATTAGGACTCTCGTAGCCTGGAAAGAGCTGAATAAATAATCTAAAGATAAATTCCCGATTTTGAGACAACCCCTGCAGGCGTATTCAGGGAGCTTCGATATTCGATATCGGAAAATCTGTCGAACACTTTCGAGATGGGCTGATGTTGGTGTCGAAAACTTTCGAGATGGGCTGATGTTGGTATTGAAAAGTAATGTCATATGTGACATAAGGATTCGGAAAATTTTCCGTGGCTGTCAGAAACGCCTAGAATAAAGTTTCCGAAGTCGATAGATTCGACATCGGAAAATTTTCCACTCGATCTGAATCGAACGGAAACGGTATCGAGTCTCCGTGAATACCTATACGCTGGACCGGCGATGGGATAACACTTTAGGGTTCATTTAGGAATGGAATACATCTGCCGACCCCCATAAGGATCGTCGTCGTGTGTGAGTATATTAAAAAGAGTTAATTTAAAGAGGTTCTCCAATTAAAAAAAAACTATTTTTTTTTATTGTACGCGACTCACAATTGCCAGGTTTTTATAATGTTCGTAATTGTCAGGATAAGGTTTGTATGAAACATTTTTTGAAAAATCCATTGGAAAAGAATTGCACCCACACAAAGCCCCGCAGGTCGCTAGTAAAAAATAAATTCAAAAAGTTGTCTGTTGGAATTGGAATGAAAATGCCAATTTGGATACGTAGGTACTTTCAGCAGGTTTAGTAATAATCTAGAAGTACCTACTAAGAACTGGCACTGACTAGGAAGCAGGCCGGTCCTGCTACTTCCAGGCTCATTTCCGTGCGGCAATCGATTATCAGCTTCATTGACGTGCACTGCACTTAGGCTTTACGCCGTGTTTGACCTGCTACTTCTATTACATGCTACAAAACTCGAGACACCGCGTTAATCTTGTTTTCTACTCAACAACTTTATGTGTTCTTACGATCGGATCTTCTTTATAATACTTACTTTCTCGCATAGTATACTATGCGAATTATGCAATGTGGCTTATAAACCACATCGATATATAATGGGTCCAAGGAACAATACCCTCCGCAGTCGGGTAAAAAAGAGTGAGTCTACTTATGAAACTAAAAATCTATACATATAATAAAACTCTAACGAGATCGTGTCTGTACATGGAAGGTTTTTAGAAAATTTAGTGGTAGTGAAGACAGTTATCGATTTAGAAATAAAAGAAACACATTTTTTGAAATTTTTCTCTGTCTGTGCACGCATCACGCAAAAACTACTAGACGGACTTTGATGAAATTTGATATGGAGATAACCGAGTATCTGGGTCAATATCTAGAGAACTTTTTATTCCAGGAAAATATGTCATTACCATGGAGAAAATATAAATACTGGTTGAAAAGATAAATACGTACGACAAATGGAAGGGTTATGTTGTAAAAGTCTATGTATATTTATTTTTATTTAGGTATGTTCCTCCGTTGCACCGAAACTACTTAGCCGATTGGTGGAATGGAATGGTATAAAAGTACGTAGGTATATGCCGACAGGTAATTAAAGTACTAGACTAGTAGTACTAGACTAAGTACAGTTTTTGGTAACCAAGGAAGGTATCTGTTTTACTTAAAAGCCCGTCTTTTCCAGTCCATCGTATATAATGAAAGATATTAAGGAAAGCGTTCAGCAGCAATTTGTGTTTTTGATCTCGGGTTGCGGTAAAGTTGCTGGGAGGCTGATTAGAATTCAGGGCGCGCAGCGGCCGGTCACGTGACTGGCAACTGCCGACATTTCGTCTACCAACTTATTAGAAACTGAATCAAGAAGTAATCGGCTGATAAGTAGACGTCGACAGTGAAACGATGATTAGCCATCTTTATTACACGAGCCGGCTCCCACACCAAATTGCTTATCGATTCTTGGAACCAACAAGTGGCCTCTTTGTGGAAAACGGGTTTACTAACACCATCAACAAAATTTGTTGTGAATGTCTGTATTAATAACTGGAATGGAAATGGAACTGCTAAATGATTTTCTGAATAAAAAATTCTTTTTTTTTATACCCTTATAATTTAGGTAATAAAGTCATAATAAAGTAAATGAATAAAAATAAACTTTGAAAGATTATGCATTTCACCTGATCACGCACTTAAACCTTGCAACAACAACAAAGAAAGATGCATTCATATGAGGAAATTAGAAGCTACTTTTACTTGAAGTCTGAAAATACGTGAGTTATGTGGATGACGACGACGGCGGCAGGTTCGTTCGCTGAAGGCATTAGCATCTATCTGCATATAAATATCTTGTCTTTGCAGCCCGGCCGCAGAGTAAGAGAGGGAGATTACAACATAAAAACGCGAGAACGAGAGGATAAACTGCCATTTTATTACTACTACACTTGAGTAGGTACCTCGCATGTTAGCTCTCAAAGTTTAGCACCTTTGAAACTTAGCTATGAGCAAAGTTACCTAAACTAGTAATTAACACCTTATTATTTGTTAACTTCACTTATATAATTTACTAAGTAAATATACAAACACAACTCTTAAGAAATACAAACATAATTAAACTTTCATTTGCAAGAACTCTGAATTTAATAATGGCTAAAGATACTGGTAATTTGAGGGAACACTATTTTTAGGGGCCTGTCGGCTTAGTTGGTAGTGGCCTAGTGGCCCTATAATATTGTTGATTTGATTAGACAGTTTATTTGTTTAGCAAACAAGAGTTTGTCCTAAATGATATCGCCGACATCTCGACGTGACAGGCGTACTACGCGGATCTTCGAAAAAATATTATTTATAGTACCTACCTATAGGCTATCTCATCTATCAGTTTATAATAATAAATCTTTGGGGAAAGTTGCGAGATCTATATGTATCTATCGATGTAGATGTCGACAGTCGCAGTACTGTCGCTAACTCGCTTTAGAAACACGGTGACGATAATGTTAAGTGCAATAAAGACGTTCTATGATATTCGGTACCCTTCCTTCCCGTATTTTATTGCTTGCAACCGTCTCAACCGGGCCCTCCTCGTAGTTATTCCGTACAGATTTAATATAAATATTTGTGCGACGACCATACGTTAATTTATAAATGTCAGGACCTATGTAGTTCACCATATATAACGAATTCAGTGAGGAAAGGCCGATCAGTTCAGTTAGCGATGTTTGAAATTGGGTCTACTAACTTTATTTTCTACTAACACAATTTCATTTTCTAGTACCCATACAGGTTTCCACAGTTCTCATAGGAACGGGATACCCGGCCAGGCTGAATTAAATTATGGTGCACGTAGATACATAGATAACACAATAAACCTGCATCCGGGTTCCGGGAACACAGTATCACAGAGTAAATTAATAATACTCGTATGCTACCCATGATGCACTTCGTTAGATTATTATGGAAAATTTAAGAGAATTCACACCCATGTGTCGATATTCACCTATATATTATGTACCTAAGTACCTACGTAAAAGGTAATATTTTAACTGGCATGTGTATAACAGACCCTATCACCTATCAAGTTAAGGGGCCGCAAGATGGTACTGGTAAAATCATTTCATCTTTTCCTCAAATGGAATGCCCCTGTATAACCCTTCGGGGATAAAAGGGGTGGGATAATTTATTTTATTTTATTTTTATGAAATAATAGCCGCGCTCCGCGGTTTCACCAGCGTAGTGCCCGTTCCTGGATAAAATATAGCTCATCTTACTCGCCGAGACCATGTAGCTTTTCATTAGTGAAATATTTTTTAAAATCGGTTCAGTGGTCTAGGCGTGAACGCGTAACAAACAAATACGAATTTTTAATATTTAGGTATATTTTTTGAATGGAATGTAAGATTTGAATGATTCATAAAGTAATCTACAGGTAGGTAGGTATTGAAATAGTCTTGAATACGAAATGCTTTATTTAGATAAGGATTAATAGTAAGGTAGGTATGGATATCTTGGTCTGATTAAAATGTAAAAAAATTGTTATAGTGACATAACTATAATAGTTGGACATATGGTATCGTTAGGTTTTTTGTAGATATTGATATGTTCTTTAATATTGTAGAACATTTTTTTTTGTTCTATCATCCATAGTTTCCGCAGCGCATGCAATGAATAGTAGATTGTTATACAAGGGATGAAAGGAATCAATTCTCATACGACGTATTTAGACGTCCGATACCTACAAAAAATACTAAAATACAACAATACAAAAATAATACCTACACAAATACAAATCGGTCGTACATTTTAAATATGGAACACACCGCGTCACCGCCTCGGGATATTTGGTTGTATGTATATGTCGTGCCCAGATCATTGAATTGAACATTTCATGAAATAGTCGAACATTTCATGAAATAGTCGACCATTTCGTGAAATGGTTGTATACAATTTCATAAAATAGTCTAACCTAACCAAATCATGAAGTGATCAATTCTATGATCTGGGCACGACATATACCTACAACGCATCATAAAAAAAGTGCAATTCCTCATACACCCCAATTAGTATATTAATATAAAAGAAATATGATGCATTCGTAATTCAGTGTTGTCTGTACTTCAGTGAGCAATAGTAGTACGGTTTCAATAGATAGCCCTAAATTCAGTTATGCTAATTCATTTTTCGGAAAAAATTAACACATATTAAAAATAGCTGAAATCGATTAACTAGTCGATAATGAACAAACTAATTTCAGTAATTGCGCTTATTCTATTACATATTGTATACTATACCTACACTCACAAGGCCGCGCCTTTTTTTCTCATTTGAATCTAAGTATGTAAAAAGTTTCACAATCTCCTACCGAACCGAATGTAGTACAATTTTTTTTATTCATTCCTTCCCTAGGGAGGGAAGCAATTACTATGAGTCTTTCCCGACCGAGGGCGGGAATTACAAACCTGAATCTCTCTGTGGTAGGAATCATCGTTTTCGACCCGGTACTCAGATCAAACAAACACTACTTTCCGAGTATGAGAAATGAAAAAACATTTTATGTCATCAAAATGTACACCTTCCTATCCCTAATTTTTTCTAGTAATAAATATACATTATTACATTACTGCAATAGTGTAGTATTCTAATAGAGAAAGAATTTTTTAAATCGATCAAGTAGTTTTTGAGGTTATTTGTTACCAAAGAGATTTAAATATTTAAATCTCTTTGTTTGTTACAAACATACAAAAATACAAATCTTTCCTTTATATAATATTAAGTATAGATGTAGAAGTGTAGATAATAATATAGGTACTATTGCCTTATACGCGGTGTGGTTGGCAGAGGTTATATCTCTGTAATTACTCAGTACCTAGGTCACAGGTAGGGTTGCCAACGCTACTATATATACTTAATATAGTATCCTACTATATTAGGGGCCCCTCTACTATTATTCTGAAAAAAATATATAGTAGGGAAAACAACTATATTTCAAGAGCTGCGCTCTGCGACCTACCCATGCACACACATTTATCCGAAATTCAAATATTTATTTCGTTTGAAAATGCTACTGCGGAACGCGTATATAGGTACTTAAGATTTTTTTTTATGTCTATTTTTGTCGTATTCCTATTTTTCTACGTTATTTCTAATGAGAGCAGTGATAGCCCGGACGGTTAAAGAGCCGGCCGAAAATCAGTGAGGCTCGGGTTCGAATCCCGGCATGTACCAATGAGTTTTTCAAAAACTTACGTACATATTTATCACTAGCTCGACGGTGAAGGAAAACATCGTGAGGAAACCCGCAGGTCTCAGAATAAATTCTGAGACATGTGTAAACAGACCCGGTCCGGCGATGGGCTCACCACCTATCACGTTTAGGGGTCCAATATATCTCGTGAAATGTGGGTATATCCAGTAATGGAATACCTCTGCCTACCCCCTCGGGGATAAAAGGCGTGAGATTATATATATATATATATATATATATATATATATATATATTTCTAAACGATTCAGTCAACTCATTCAGTCAAGTTAAAAATGGCAACAAGTTTTTCTCTGCAGTCACTGCAGTGAGTCAGATATTTCCAATATTCTTAAAATTATTTTAATTCTTTGGTCTGTACCAGCAACTTCTGCATTTACAGAGCGCATATTTTTAGTAATGAACACTAAATAGGGAGACGAGCACAACAAAGTTTGAATTTGATAAACGCAAAGCTATTGATATTTAGTAATTTAAATATAGAGTGCAATAATTCTTATAAAACGAATAAAAATTGGTTAATAGAAGCTAAAAATAGCAAAAAATATTCATTTAAAAAATATAATATATTTTTATAGGCTAGACTCGAAAATACTATATACCTATGGTTCAAAAAAAGTTGGCAACCCTAGTCACAGGTGTGATGTTTTTCCTCCGAAATGGGGCACTGTTACAGTTGCCTTTGAACTAATTCTGAGAAGTGCTGGTATCCTCATAATGTCCGTCAATGCGGAGTTAGTAATAAATCAGTAAGTAGGTACGTAAGTTTTCAGAAAACTCATTGATAGATATATACTCGTATTACCTACCTAAAAAACCGGTTCTCAACTGTCATCTCTCCAACAGGGCTATCACCAAAGAGATTAAAATATAATAGGGCATAGAGGGGACAAAGCGAGGAAAATTTGAAGCCAAAAGTTATTCCAAGTGGAATAAGTCTAGTACAATTTCGACC
Organism: Ethmia dodecea; assembly: GCA_963855545.1. Taxonomy (NCBI): domain Eukaryota; kingdom Metazoa; phylum Arthropoda; class Insecta; order Lepidoptera; family Depressariidae; genus Ethmia; species Ethmia dodecea. The sequence continues at coordinate 8,676,371 of OY979449.1, forward strand.
GAATTACTAACTGACATGACGCTTGAGCTTCAAACATGCTTCAAAGTTTTGTATGAAAATATTCCCAATGCCCCCTCTATGTCCTATTATATTTTAATCTCTTTGGCTATCACTAATTGAGCAATATCAAATAAAAATCATCTCAACCCAAATGGAATGGACTAAATGAGATAGTAAAAAGAGCAAGATGTTTGACATTGGTTAGATGGAAGAATAAAATTATTATCGTCATGAATCGAACATTACGTTTCCGACGAATATAGCACATCGTACTCTCGACCCTCCGGATAGAGGTTAATCTGCGAAGTGGAAAATTATATCGATATCTCGGTTTGCCATTCTGGAATAAAAAGGTTCCCTTCACGCCTGTTAGATACGGGTACAGTGACAGCTTTGTTCATGTTAGGTTGCAATGGAATGCCAGTTACGTTATGAACGCTTGTAGTGAATGTTTGTATATGAGGAAAGTTATTTTATATATTCTTCGAAATGTTACTAGAAGACTTCCTTCAATCCTACACTATGCTATACATGTGTGGTAGAAGTAAGTAAGTATTAATGTGACGATTTTATTTTAATTATCGAGTCTCTGTGAATACGTCTGCAGTGACTTAAGTGCAGTTAAATATATTTCACAACCAATTCTAGGGCATGTGGGTTTCCTCAAGATAAGTATTTTCTCTATTGAGTTACTAATAACATTTTAAATAATATACATAATGTGCATAAATTATTTACAAGTTAAACTTTTTTTTTTCAATAATGAGCACCTCCGCACAAGTTATCGACCGCGCTTCGACCTTTTGCCGCTAATTACCTAAATCGCTGAGAATAAATACACCTGCTTTTGTACCTAACTTTATTTTTACAATATTTTAATTGGCGGAACATTTGAGAAGCAATTGGCCTCTTCATAATAGGTACCTATTTATTAAAACATCACGGAGATTACTTCTGCTTCTGTTTCCTTCGTGAATCGTGATATTGAGTTTCATTCTGTGAAACCTACGGGTTTGGGTAGAATTCGGGCTATTTTTATCTTTATACGAAACTCCGAGCTCCCAAAGAAATACTCGTTGTCATATTTCCAAGGAATTGCTCGAATCCCAAAAACTTTATTTACCGTAAAAATGTAACGCTGGTAATGTAAGTATACATATATTCTGGGCTGGGATACCTATATCTATCTAGGTAGATATGGTTGCATACTCATTATTTGAATTTAGTTTCTTTCTTCTTCTTTTCGCGACGTACTACTTTTTGGCACATACAAAATAATTAGCTTTCTAAATTTTTCGTATTTGACAAAATGATGATACTTACAAACAAAAATGTATTAATTATTGATACAAATATGTAATTAAAATAAAATCTTCACATTAATACTTACTTACTTCTACCACACATGTATAGCATAGTGTAGGATTGAAGGAAGTCTTCTAGTCACATATGACAGTTGGTGTCACATATGACATTATTTTTCGATACCAACATCAGCCCCTTTACGCGAGGTGTACACTGAAAAAATTGTTAGGTTGGATTTACCAGATTCCGTGTAAATGTTACCAAAGTTAGCGGTTGATTTCGGTCCTATCACGAATTTTTGTTGATTTTACCAAACTAAATAAGTTGGCGTTGTACCAAATTTATTTGATAGATTACACCAATCTTTTTTAGTACTTAGTAACATTTTTTACCAAAGTAATTTAGTAACATTTTTCACCAAAGTACTTTAGTATATTTTTTTACCAAAATAATTTAGTAACATTTCCCACCAAAGTACTTTAGTATATTTATTTACCAAAGTACTTTATTAACATTTCTCACCAAAGTACTTTTGTAAGGGCAGGAACTACGCGGTTCTATAAGGTTCTTTACAAATGTATTTCACAACTGAGGTAATTATACAACAGATTGAATACGGGCTTGAGAAGGTGTCCACGGCTGCGAAGCACACTTCCCGAGCTAATATCTCACTAGGCATACTTAGTGATACAGACAAGACCTAACTAAGTCTTAGACGCTAGTCTGAGCATACTAAGCAATAGCGACGGTGAGTCCGAAGCTAACAGGTTAGGTAACTATCAAATATATTCCGCGAGCTTATATGATGCGCGGGGGAACCAAACCATAGCGCGGTTTACATACGTGTGGCGCCATCTATCGGCATATAGTACTCTGGTAGGGACTATATTTTGACCCCAACCTTTTTAGTTTTGTAAGATCAACCGGGAGGTCATGTTATATTTATCACATTTTCATGATAAAATCAGCCAAACCAAATTGTTAAGATTAGTTTTGTAAAATGTACAATACTCTTTGTTAATTTGCACTATGAACTCTGGTGGGGAGTATATTTTGACCCCAACCTTTTTAGTTTTGTAAGATAAACCGCTAGATCTTATTACATTTACTATATTTTTATGATAAAATCAACCGAACCAAATTGTTGAGATTTGTTTGGTAAAATGTACAATATTTTTTGTTAATTTACACCATGAACTCTAGTACGGACTATATTTTGACATCAATCTTTTTATTTTTGTAAGTTCAACCACGAGGTCTTGTAATATTTGTCACATTTTCATGATAAAATCAGCCAAACCAAATTGTTGAGAATAGTTTTGTAAAATGTACAATACTCTTTGTTAATTTACACTATGAACTCTGGTAGTGACTATATTTTGACCTCAACCTTTTTAGTTTTGCAAGATGAACCGCGAGGTCTTGTTATATTTATCATATTTCTATGATAAAATTTACAAAACCAAATTGTTGTCATTTGTTTTGTAAAATGTACAATACTCTTTGTTGATTTACACCGGAACTCTGGTACCGACTTTAACCTTTTTAGTTTTGTAAGTTCAATAGCGAGGTTTTGTTATATTTATCATAGTTTCCATGTAATTCAGCTAACCTCTGCTAATTTGGTAAATGCAACAAACCATTTTTTTCAGTGTACCTAATTCGTAAATAGACTAATTCGCGTTATGCCTAAATGTCATTTTCAATTCGCTTTTAGCAAAACTCTTTGTTTGCCTAAATTAGATTTTTGCCTATGTCGCTTATGAACTACTTCGCTATATGCCGAATTCTTAGCTGGTCTACATCGCGTTATGCCTAAAATCCTTACATTACAATATTTTTGCTAAATCAAACTTTTTGTTGTATTTATGTATCATCAATAGTAAAATTAATGGCCATCTTCCAGCTTCATCATCAGACCTTGGTTACCATCTAGCACCAAAGTACTCGTCAAGACGAATCGGTTCACAAGTTTCAGAGTCTAGTCAATACGAACAAATAAAAAATCAAATCTTTCCTCTTTATAATATTAGTGTAGATAACACAAAATACCGGTCAAACAGAATTAAAAAGACTCGGTTTTTCTGAGAGGGCGTTGGCAGAGGCATTCCAATCCAGAAAACCAACTATTCACCAGTACTTTTTATAGCAGCATAGCCGGGCCCGGAGTGTTGTTGGACATGCCTCAGAATCATACTAAAGCTAAAGATAAATTTATATGTACTACGAAGGTTTATGAAAATAACATTAACTAAGGCAATTATCTCCTAATTGATTTTCTATGCAAAGTATTAAGATTATTTGTAAGTATAACATATTATAACTTTCTAGCAATTCATTAGATCCTGGTCATTTTTAATTAATATTAAATGAGCCGCCTATTCCACCCCTTGCTACGTCATAAATTTATAAGGTATTTGGTCTAAAGATCTTTAAGTCCATTTAGGGTTTAGCCTATTTCAGCATAATACCAACATCGATTTAAGTCTAACTCTCTTTATGCCTACTTTGCGTTACGTTTTAGACGTAACGCGAATTAGTCTATTTACGAATTAGGTACACCTCGCGTAAAGGCATCAGCCCATATCTCGATAGATTCGTTTCCGATGTCGATAGATTCGACTCGAATCGAACGGAAACGGTATCGAGTCTCTGTGAATAGGTACGTCTGCTGAGCTCACCATTCGCGATATACCTACATTGGTAATTCCAAGAAAAGCAGTTACCTCTGCTGACCCCTTCAATGTTAAATTTGTTAATTTTTTTGTTCCTCACTGTTTCCGATATAGGACATTTCTTATCTACTTACTACTCAATTAAAAGTTGGTACACGTGATGCATTTTGACATCAAATTATGAAACTACATCAAATTATGAAACAAACATGTATTGAACATCAGTTCAGATGAGCGAATTTATTATCAGAATAATCACAGTTTTTGAAACATGAATGGAATAAAAAGCTTCCTCAACGACGTTTAAATTAAAAAAACGATAGTTTTATAAATTTAAAATACGCAGACGCAGTAAACTGTGTTATCGTCGTTACAGTTTAATGCATATACCTAACTACGCACAATTTATTTTAGTGCCGACGACCTATATGTCACCATGTACACTAAACGCAACTTCATTAGTGTAGAGTGTAAACCGCAAACATGCAGCCGCCGCCGCTCGCCCTCTTGACGCGCTTTGAGTGCGCAATTTAGATAACGCGAATACTAGGGTTGCGCGGTGTCCAGTTTCATACGGGAACGGGACATTCCTTTTGTAAGAAATGTTGACGTGAAGGGAAACTGCATCGAAGCCGTTTTAAAATTAACAAATAAATAATGTTTTGGTATCGATTCTTATTAAGATAACGAATAACCGCCCGCTGGACCGATTTCGATAAAATTTTAATGGGACTAGGTACATCTGAAATATGATCTACTAAACAAAAAAATCAATGGTGAAAACTGTATAAAAATCCGTTGCATAGTTTAAATTCTTTTCAATATTAAAAGAACTGTGAAATATTTTTTATACTATCATATTATATTTACAAATACATTTTAGATTTTATTTAAGTATATAATTTTAAAATTTATTTATGCTAGGTTGCTAGTCTCTCACAGATTTTTCTGTAATAATTTAGGTGCGGCCGCGCGGTGCAGTGGTCCAATTGCTCTGTCCTACGACTCTTGACTAAACTAAGCAAAACCCGTTTCTCAGGTCCGTAGTTCAATTTATTGTTCAATCCAATCATTTTCCACTGCCAATTCTATGTCATTTAAAATGTTTCAATAGGTAATGTTTTTACTTTTCAATTCAACATTAAATGTTTCACTTTTTTCCAATAGTTACTTAGCTGGGTTGGGAACACTAGCGTGTAGGCGAGGTACAGGTACACGGCCTCCGCATGCTGGCGTGGCCTCTATGTGACCGCAACCATGAAGGTCGAAGAGGGACTTAATTAATTAAAGTTCGCCTACAATGACGTTGACTCCCGATACCCCAATGCTAAACTTATAGAATTAAAAAGGAATTTAGATTTTTTGCTTGCTTATTTAACCCGCCGGTACTCGCGTCTCATTTTGTGACATAAGCGGTCGCGTAAGGGTCTAAAAGACCCAAAGATAAATGAATTATTTTTATATAAGTATAGATATTTATATACTTTTTTATAAACTAAAAAGAAAAAGGGTGATAAAACAATATTAAAATCACAAATATTTATAATTTAGAAAACAATTTATATCTTAATCACAATAACAAAGAGTTAAATGCTAAATCTTACTTTTTTATGCATATGAACCAGAATCACAGTCAAACTTTTTTTATTTTAGTACAAGTGAAAAAAAAACATTATTTTTACAAAAACGAATAAACTTGCTCCTCAAACAATCAATAAAATAAAACATTTAACATAACAAGTTTTTTAATAATCAGCTGTCAAACTTCTCATAAAAATCTTTCTCAAAATATTTCTTACTGGCAGCGCCCTGCGGTTTCACCCGAGTAGTTCCCGATCTCTCATGGGATAAAATATAGCCTATGTGTTATTCTGATGTATAAGCTATATAACTGTAAAGTTTCATCAAAATCCGTTCAGTAGTTTTTGCGTGAAAGAGCAACAAACGCCCATACATCCTTACGCACAAACTTTCGGGTTTATAATATTAGTAGGATTTGTTTTTTAATTAGTCTTCTTGTAGTCTTATCACTTTTGACTCATTGTCTGTTTACAATTAATACATAAAAATGCGGTGTGATTTCTACATATTTGACATTAAGTTTAGGATTTTTATCCTTTTTAGGGGGGTAGATCGAACACTATCTACACTTACCTACACAAACCGTCGCGTAAGGGTCGAAACGACCTATACTCACTTTATATGTTCATACTGTCCTAACGCCGCGCGTGAACTGAGTGAGACGGGGTGTGCGAGTAGCCTAAATTGTAGCTTAAAGGTACTGAGCGTGGCCTTGAATAGTAACCAACATTTAAAAAGTTATGGAACAAGAAACAAGGTACTGGGTCTTTTCGACCCATGCGCGACTACCCGCGGGTTAAGTATTACTGCATGATAAATAAAGCATTCTAGCATTTTGTGAAAGAAAGCAAAGTTTTAAGGGTTCCTTAGCCAACTGGCAAATAATGGAAGAAGAATAATAGTAGAAGAAGATGGTGAATTGTACTCGGTTACTATTGTCAATAAATAAATAAATCAATACAATATGTAACAGAATAAGCGCAATTGCTGAAATTAGTTTGTTTAATATCGACTAAGTACTTAATCGATTTTAGCTATTTTTGATATGTGTTAAATTTTTCCGAAATAGTAGATTGTTATACAAGGTCCGGAAGGAATCAATTCCCATACGAGGTATTTAGACTCCCGAGCGCAGTGAGGGCGGATATAGTCCGAGTAGGAATTGACAACTTCCACCCGCGTTAAACACTCTACTTTTCATTTCGAACTCAAGGAAAGTAAACAAAAAAAAATACAATTTTACAAAAATTCCTACAAAAAAAAAACAAATTTGTCAACAATACAACCAAAGAGGTTGGAAGAAAGAGAAACTTTTTCTTTTAAACGTCTTTAAATACTACATCATAGAGTACTAACCTAAATAACATTACAAAAATAATATACAAATCGTTCCTCTTTAAAATAATATGTACTTTTAGCCGAGTAATAGTGTTCTGTGCTTATTAGTGTCGATGAAAAACAAGATTTTGAATTTCGGAACAGCTTACCAAATTATTAATCTTTTTTTAATTTTAAATATGGAACGAGTACCGCCCCGAGCGCGGGCTATTTTCTTTTGTTTATACCTACACTCACAAGGCCGCACCTTTTTTTCTTATTCTAATTGATGTAAAAAGTTTCGTATCCCTACTAAGTACCCAAAGAGGTTGGAAGAAAGTCATTCTCTTTCCTAGAGAAACTTTTTCTTTAAACGTCTTTGCCAAATGTAGTACTTACCTACTATTTTTTTTTAATTCATTCCCGCCCTAAGGCCGGAAGCAATTATTATGAATCTTTCCCGACAGAGAGCGGGAATCACAGCCCTGAATCTCTCTGTGTTGGGAATCATCGCTTCCGACCCGGTACTCAGATCAAACATACACTACTTTCCGAGTATGAGATATGAAATAGTAGATTGTTATACAAGGGTCGGAAGGAATCAATTCCCATACGAGGTATTTAGACGCCCGAGCGCAGCGAGCTTTTCATTTCAAATTCAAGGAAAGTAAACAAAAACAATTACAATTTTACAAAAATTCAAACATGCAAAAACGCAATAATACCTACAATAAAAAAACAAAATTGTCAACAATACAACCAAAGAGGTTGGAAGAAAGAGAAACTTTTTCTATTAAACGTCTTTGAATACTACATCATAGAGTAGGTACCTAACCTAAATAACATTACAAAAATAATATACAAATCCTTCCTCTTTATAATACTTTTAGCCGAGTAATAGTGTTCTGTGCTTAATTAGTGTCGATGAAAAACAAGATTTTGAATTTCGAAACAGCTTACCAAATTATTACTGTTTTTTTAATTTTAAATATGGAACGCGTACCGCCCCGAGCGCGGGCTATTTTCTGTTGTTTATACCTACACTCACAAGGCCGCACCTTTTTTTTCTTATTCTAATTGATGTAAAAAGTTTCGTATCCCTACTAAGTACCCAAAGAGGTTGGAAGAAAGTCATTCTCTTTCCTAGAGAAACTTTTTCTTTAAACGTCTTTGCCAAATGTAGTACTTACCTACTATTTTTTTTTAATTCATTCCCGCCCTAAGGCCGGAAGCAATTATTATGAATCTTTCCCGACAGAGAGCGGGAATCACAGCCCTGAATCTCTCTGTGTTGGGAATCATCGCTTCCGACCCGGTACTCAGATCAAACATACACTACTTTCCGAGTATGAGATATGAAATAGTAGATTGTTATACAAGGGTCGGAAGGAATCAATTCCCATACGAGGTATTTAGACGCCCGAGCGCAGCGAGCTTTTCATTTCAAATTCAAGGAAAGTAAACAAAAACAATTACAATTTTACAAAAATTCAAACATGCAAAAACGCAATAATACCTACAATAAAAAAACAAAATTGTCAACAATACAACCAAAGAGGTTGGAAGAAAGAGAAACTTTTTCTATTAAACGTCTTTGAATACTACATCATAGAGTAGGTACCTAACCTAAATAACATTACAAAAATAATATACAAATCCTTCCTCTTTATAATACTTTTAGCCGAGTAATAGTGTTCTGTGCTTAATTAGTGTCGATGAAAAACAAGATTTTGAATTTCGAAACAGCTTACCAAATTATTACTGTTTTTTTAATTTGGAACGCGTACCGCCCCGAGCGCGGGCTATTTTCTGTTGTTTATACCTACACTCACAAGGCCGCACCTTTTTTTTCTTATTCTAATTGATGTAAAAAGTTTCGTATCCCTACTAAGTACCCAAAGAGGTTGGAAGAAAGTCATTCTCTTTCCTAGAGAAACTTTTTCTTTAAACGACGTTGCCAAATTTAGTACTATATTTTTTTTATTTATTCCCGCCCTAAGGCCGGAAGCAATTACTATGAGTCTTTCCCGACCGAGGGCGGGAATCACAGCCCTGAATCTCTCTGTGGTGGGAATCATCGCTTCCGACCCGGTACTCAGATCAATACATACACTACTTTCCGAGTATGAGATATGAAAAAAATATTTGTGATCTTAAATCGCAAGAAGTGTCCCCCTCTAGCTTTAAGCTAAATAAGAAAAAATATGGGTATAGAACTTAAACACTATTAAAAAATTTGCGTTAGCACTTTCGCTGCCAGTCATCTCAGCCGTACTATGCGCTCAGCCGGTGCAGCCGCTGAATCGGCAGCCGACAAAAAAAGAGCTAAATACTCTGCTCTGGGGCCTAATTATTACTTTGTTCCATTAGCGTTTGAGACAACGGGTGGCTGGGGGTCAGAGGCTGGCCTTTGTCTCCGAAATTGGTGTCAGACTCAGAGAGCGAGGTTCTGACGCCCGTTCCGGATCCTACCTGGCGCAAAGGTTGTCCATCGCCATTCAACGCGGCAACGCAGTGAGTGTCATGGGCACCTTTGCGGCTGGTATGACCCGGGGAGGTATTTTTGATTGACCTACTATTGTAAATCTTTTTAATTAGTTTTAAAATTTAGAATATTACTGTACTTATTTGGAAATGAAATTTATTTTTATGAAATAAAATATAACCTCATTTATATAAAAAAAAATGGTTTTAATACGATTTGTTGTGTAGATTTTGATATACTATAGGTATGGGATCACAGATTAGAGTCTGTGTATGGGATGTTTACTGTACACACTATTTTGAGTTCGGCGACTCCAGAAAGTACTATATTTTCAGTGTCTTTGAGAAATACTTTGAAATGCAAACATATATTTGCCGACGATTAAACGAATATTGTGAATGCACATAAATATTTTATCCCGACTACGGGTGTCCGACACTCACTTCGACGGTGTCTTAAATATATTTTTTTGAAATGCAATACTTAAATTCATTTAGTTATGTACAATACAAAACTAGCTCAAATTTGGGTCGATCTGTTTATCTGTATAATATCTGGAAGCAAATTATATATACAAAAATATGAGATTAATGTAATCGAACGTGACACAGTTATACCTTTTCTATACATTGTGTATTAAGTTCAAAAATAAAATTGCAGTGCATATGTTTATAGAGTTTATTAAAGCCAGGAACACAACTGTTAATGACAATATTACACACACTTAGCTGCAAAATAATGAAACACATCAATGATTGGGTTTGGTTTAAACTTGGTAAAGAATTAATAGTTTAATATCATCATAGGTACTCGTAAACTATTAATTCTTTCATTTACATAAGATACTGTCATTTCACAAATTTATGCTTTTTTTTTAATTTCTTTTGCCCCCAAAAGGATTTTTCATTCAATTAAGATATAGGTACATACTTAAAATGTAAGCAATTTTAAAAATGATTTGTAAAGTTTGGCTCGCGACGAATTTAGGTAATTCAATTATTTACCTACTCAATTTACTCAAAGTTATGTATACCATAAAAATTCATCAAAATCTGAGTTCAGCAATTAAAAAGGTATAAAATATTTCTTTAGTTTCGATTTTCGAATGTCAAAGTTTTTGTGTAAATAGCTTATTAATAATTGACTTTCGGAATGGTCTTGTTGTTTTAACAAAATGTTTAAAAAATTGTAATGGAATAACCTCGTTTAGCAAATCTTATGTAAACAGTTACTTAAATATACTTAAAAGCTCCGCGATATGATAAAGTTCTGTTTGGATATGGAGATCATTGTGCCTTTTTGATTTTACTAGGGAGAAATTAAAATAAATTATTAATATTATTATATTGAGGTGCCTTGTTTACATACAACACAGAATATAAATCTATTGTTTGTGGGTGTTACGGTAATTATTTCTAGATAGGGTACTCTATATGTGAGCAGAGAGAACACGGACACAACACAATACTCGATTATCTAGTACTTTGGTATACTTATTTCACTTATTTTGATAATAATAATATATTTCATAATATGTATAATCGTCGAGTACAAATCAATCTAATATAATATATTACCCTCTTTCGCGTAGTTGGCTCTTTCTTTGGATAAATTTTCATTTTTTATTCCATTATAAATAAATATTATTTCCATCTAGATATATCATCAAATTGCTACGAAACATCAATATAAATAACTATTTTCCTCTAATTTCATAATATACTTGTATACACAGTGAACATTTAGTTACATAAATTTATAAAAGTTTAATATTTTTACAATAATTATACTAACGATGAAAATCAGTCGTTAAAGACAATGTTATTTATAGTTTGATATGACGGATAGAAATTATATAAAGCTCGATTTGATGCGTTACAGTTTGTATAAAAAGGTACATCATAATAATTATAATATAATAGAGAAAGGTCAGTAAGCTCACAGCAATAATAAGTAGAAAGTATCAAAAGTAAATTAAGCGTTATACTATTGTATACTTACCTACATATATCAATTTGTTTGTATATTCATTTGCAGTATAAACTCAGTGTAAAATATAGATTTTGTAAATTAATAATAATATCCTTATAGGTACAGTACAAGGAAGTTATAACACTTGTCTTTTTGTTGTTGTCGTAAATGCAGAGCTGCATTTGACAGAGTAAAGCAAAGGTGCAAATTGAAGATGTGCTCAGAATATTATATTACAGTTTCTGAGTAGGTTAAAGTTTCAAAATAGCATATACGTATTAAAGTCAATTAAACCAATAGCTAACATCGAGTCTTATAGTACTTGGTCGGGAATTTCTAAAAGAGACTAACGACTAATATAGGGACATAAGCTCCAAGGGTGCACTATCTATACATATAAAATTTTGAAAGTACACATTTCTCTCATGAATAGAAGAATTACACAGTCTTGTAGTATTTTTTTAGTTATAATACTGTTTGTGACATTACATTCTTAATTACGATTAATATTTATATACACAATATGAATACTCGTATAAATAAAAAAAATGATTTTATAAATATTGAAATACTCTTTTGTAAAATATTTTTTTATATTGTCGACATTAAAATGGACGTTGTGCGCAAATATAAGATGAAGAAACTAAGACGCAAAATGAAATTAAATAAGTTACTGATCAGCGAATCTCAATTTTTGTTTCTTGACGAAGTCCATGGCAAGTTTGTCAGTCGTACGCGACTCCAGAATTTGTAAAATAGGGTGATCTGAAAACAAAACTTTTAATTACCAAGAAAAAATTCCGACAAAATTTATCTATGTAGTGCGCTCTTTAAAAACTGTGATGCCGAGATCCTAGCCGTCTTTTTTAGTAGGTCAGCTACAGTGAAGCCGCCGACGTAAAACCACGAATTTAAATTAGTATTTTATACACTTATCTACATTTTACGACATCCAGATTTTTTGCATAAAATTTTTTTTAAGAATTTTTTTCAGACAAGTAGGTATGTACTTATAAGTATTTTGCCATCTCAAAAAGCTTTTATTAGTTCTGAAGTTAGGTTTAGAAAGTCCCTTACAGATGTAACATGAAGTGCAGCAAGTGGATACTTACTTCGATCGTGCAATTGCATGAGTGGCAATTCGAGGGGGCGCAGGGGGTCGGGCGGCGCATGGCTGATGTTGACGCCTGGTATACGCGACAGGGCGACAAACGCCTCGCCCGCGAAGTCATCCGCTGTCAACACGTCCCGGTCCCACACCGACAGCGCCACAGCGGCTTGAGGGTTGCGGCACGCTTCTAGCGAAACCGCGAACTCGAAACACTCGTCCCAAACAGGATTCAGAGTTTTCTGTTAAAACGTTCAATTGTAACGCAATTATTTACTAAGCTCTACAAGGTGAGAGCATGATGAAATAAGGCAATGAATCCATACACATAAACTAGAGTAAGATCGAGAACGTCGATTTGTGAGAGTCGTAACCAAAGTTTTATGGCCACTTCACAAGAAAGGGTTTGCCGGTACTTACGAAGAGCTAATACAATTAGGAGAGCAATAAACTAAAGTAAATATGAGTAGGAAAAAGATGAATTCTTAAATTCACAAGTAGTGTTTACCTTCTGAACATTGGTGCTTTGCTCCTGAGTTTTCACAAAAAGCCGTTTGGGTAGCAGTTCCAATACTACGAACGGATCACTTAGTCCGTTTGGGTCCAACGGAATAACGTCACGAGCTGAGAGCACTTCCACACAAAGCGAGTCGTGGTTGAAGTACACCCTGAGATAAAAAAAATATGATACGATTCACAACGTATTGTCTTAAGTACAGCTTGTTATTTTCTGAATGCTCACCTAACAAAAATAGACCCGTAAGGAGAAGGCAACGGAGTTCGGATTTGCTCGGAAAGTCGATCAGCCAGCCACAGCTCCAATAGTTCTTCTGTTGGAGCTTGGTGATATTGCATCCGTTGCTCTACCCGAGTCCACTCTGCATTGTGAACTTCTGTCATTGGGAGCCCTGCCAAATTGTTGGAAGGAGCTGTGTAGACGATAAAATAGATATTACACGTGAAGGTTGGAACATAATGAAATTACATATCGATGACAAAGTAGGTAGGACCTATAAAAAAATATAATTACATAACTGTTCGAACCCAAATCGAGTGAGTTAAAATTTATTTTAACTTTAATATTAGATCGTACCTAGGGATTACAAACATTGCAAAAATTACAAGCTGGTCAATAACAAAAAAAACAGACATGAGATTAAGGTGTGACTGCAAAGCCCTAAAGCAAATGAGTAAAAAATGTAATATTAGTTTAGAAAACACATCTTAGATCTACAAACAAACGTTAAGTAGTCCTCTGAAGTAAATAAAGCTTGAGACGTCCCAACTAATCCCAGTTTGAAAGAAACAAGCATCAAAGTGGTCTCAGTGACCGCCTTAGATACATTTTACTAAACTGAAAATAAGTTATCAACCTGTGGACCGGTGCAGCAGCGCCGTAGCTACGTCCTAGGCAAAGAGATTTAAATATGCCGTAGTATTTAAATCTCTTTGGTCCTAGGTGACCGTATTCGGATCGCAGCTACGCTTACTAGCTACGATCCGAATACGTTCACCGAGAGAAGTAAAAGTGTTTGGCAAAGTGTTTGAAGCAAAGTTCCGTGAACAACAAAATAGTATTGCGAACAACATTCTCGTTACCAATACCGTATATACAATATATACCTTACTAAAATTTAGTAGCTGTTACTTTAAAACATTGTCGTCTTAGGTATTAGGTACATAGTCTCGAAAAATGCGTGAGTCAGTCAATCAAAAACTGTATATGTTGCGGCTAAGCCTCTACTCAGATGAATACGGAGCGCTACCGGTATCATCCGAGCTCGCACCTACAGTGAAAACGCGGCTTTATTATGTATTTCGCTTTATACCTATAGAAGATCGATAAGTAGTACCTGTAAGAATCAAACGTACCTTTTCCTTCGGCATGGAAGAACTCGGCGAGGAGATCCAAGGCCTCCCTCAGCCTGCTGTGATAGACCCGGGGCCTTTCGGCGCCCCCCGCGTCTGCCTGCGTGGACACCTCCTTGAGCACAGCGCTCCAGCACCCGGCCAGAGCTCGAGAGAACGCGCGAGGCAGCAGCCAGGTGTTCAGCGATGACAAGTGCTGGTCCAGGAATTCTAGCAGCGGGGTAATGGCCTTGGAAAAGAGTACAATGTTTATGTCAAAGGCTTTTAGCATAGCACACTGATTGATTTGCCGAGAGTACGGATCCTACGTTATTCAGTTTTTTTTTATTTGAAGAATGTTGTAATAGAACTTTCTACTGCTATATTTTTTTATTTTACTTTTTTTAATTTACTTATCTAACAATAATATTGTAATTGAATTTCATATGTTTTAGTAAAAGAGTGCATATATTTTGAAATAAAAATTATTATTATTATTTTAGTGTATATCATCATTCATCATTCACATCTAAAAATGTATTTCGATTATCATTTCGACAGCAAATTTTAAAATAACCATAAAATGAAGTAATAGAATACGAAACATGATTACATCACAGACCACAGTTTAGTAAGACATATTCCATAGTAAATTTGCGTTTTGATTTGAATACTACCTTATAACAGTTTAATTACCATTTCTACCAATTTAATGTGTACCTGATTAGTAGGCAGCGTGTCAGGTGACCAAGCAAGGTGGAATACAGCTTTTCGTAGAGGCGGCCGCGCTCGCGCCGCAAGGGGCGCGGCTGCGCGAGTCGACCGCGCATCCAGCGTGCCCAAAGCACCGCGAACTAGCTGGCGCGCGTTTTCGTCATTGACGCTGTTATCAAATGAAGAATAATACCTAATAATTTAATAATTAGGTACTTTGACATGTCTTCCCTGAGGGCGTCGGCAGACGTTTTCCATTCCTGGAAACACCAACTTTTCAGAAGTGTAAGGTCAAAATACTAAGGTCGGAGTAGACGAACATAAAATCAACCATTTCAGGATAAAATCACAAAAAATCTTATTCTTTTTCATTTATCTACCTCTCTAGTAGTAATAAAGTAGGTCCTATCGTATAAAAATCCCGATCAAATGTAAATCACGGATACTTTAAAAATATTTTAATAATAATTAAAAAATGTTTTTATGTACCTAATGCAGGGGCTTATAAGATAAGTCCACTTATTGAAAGTCATTGCAACTCCACCACAGAGGAGAAGAAGCGGGGTAAGAAACTCGAAACATCAACACCTAAAAATATGCTACATACTTAGACTATAATTATTTATGAATAAAAACATTAGGTACCTGCAGGAATTACTATTTTACAAAAACAATGTAGTCGTAGGCTACCGTAAGTAAGTACATAAGTATCTATTTTAATTTAAGGAAACATCTGAGTGTGAAACACGAAGAAGTGTCAACGAAAAATTTACAAAACAAGAAGCATTGAAGTTTCGCCTTTAAAGAGAAAATCTGAAAAATAAAATGATGAAGTGGTTGAACTAAGCACAATGAGAAGAGGGAATATCTGTCGTAAAAAACAATCGAAGCCCGGAGGCTATTTACATGATAGGTACCTGTTATATTTACAATTCATGGTTTCAAATTCTGTTTGCATTTGCCATTATATGACTGTAGATTTCTCGGGATTTGTTGTTGACTTCCACGTTTCAACTCGAGCCGTCGGCATACCTATTTACCATGTTTTTCCCCTATTGACTTTTGTAGAATGATATATCCAACAAGGATGTATTATTAAAGTAGGTACATACTATATTTAGTCTGCGGTAAGGATTCAAGATTTTAATATTCTCTCGTGTTTTGCTTGCACATTATATTATTCTTAACTTGTTTTTGCTCGCAAATTCCTCTTCGTCCTGACCCAGTCATAAAAACCACTCTGTATGTATGGATAACTCTGCTTCTAGGCGACGCGGTTGCAAGTGAAACGTTTTACACCGGCAACAATACTACTGTGAAAACCGCATCCAATTTGCTACAGTAATTTTTGCGTGTTACGTGTAGAAACATACGGACAGGCAGACTGACAGACATACAGTCCTTATTAAGTTTTCTTAAATATCTCACAAGTACAGACATCGGCCTCATACAATTTTATTATATTTATGTAAGTGAGTGAAAAATGAATGAGTATGCCAAAATTGTACCATACCCAAATTACCCAATTGACGCGTTTTTCTTTGTGTTTACGCACAATAAAAGTCGTTAAGCCATATCACATACACTTACATGGCTTGAAAGATTCTGACGGTTAGGTACCGTGGGCACTAGCCTTACACCATCTCCCAATCCGATGTGCACGTGTGGGCATGGCATGGCATGGGCTCGCGTGGGAGATTATAGCCCATACTTCCTCAGTGTGAGGAAAGACTCTTAGCTCAGCAGTGGGCTGTTACGGATTGTAATATATACTGGTACCCTACGAACTACCCTACTAGCAGGTACCACTTGTCACACAAATCGTATAGTGTCTAAATAACTTAAGCGGGACTTACATATGCTCGTCATCGTATTCCGAAAGCGAGCGGCGCACGTACTCCAAGTTGTTCACGATGGTACATATCTCCTCCGTCGACTTGTTTTGCCCTGCAACAACATGCACCGACTTAAACTTTCAGAATACACTTGAACTTGCATCATCACTTTCCATCAGGTGAGAAACTATTAAAGCTTACTAATGAGAGCATTTAGATGTCCATTAACAGGTAACTTGCTCCATAACTCATAACTAATTACCGAAGAATACTTGAACGTTCGAGGCATTTAAGTAAGACTACAAAGTTGAGTATTGTTCCAAAATACGAAGTATCGTAGGAATAGTAGAATATATTTGACTTTGTCCTTCTTAAATTTTACGGACGTTCAAGTATTGAACCGTGACTCCTTGACATTCAAAGATATTATATAAAAAAAGGTACATACATACTATCTTGGTTTAACATAGCTTTTTTCATATTACCTATAGTAAAAAGAGAAAGTACCTACAATCAGGTTATTACATACAAGGGAAAAAGAACTGAAACTTTCCGCAATCTATATCATAGTAGGTACTTACTGCGTACCAAAATTTCCATTATGCAATCCATTGTAGGTACGAGTACCTACCTGTAATGGAAGTTCATGGTCGACAAACTATACCTATCTAATACAAGGGACAGGTCGGCAAAAACTGACAGTGAATTCAACTCATTATTTCGAATTAGGTGGATAGTCAGGGGACTTATTTTCCGGCTAAGCAAAATTTACTAATGTTTTTTTATTATTTTTCCAACTAAGTACAGGTCAGTTCAGTACCATATATGCTACCTATTGATTTTCAATTATAATATTGCCAACATTAGACCGTTGGTTGATCATGATAACATATTATTATTATTACTCGTATGTGTTTATCAGTTGTTTAGTACCTGCACAGGTTTTGCCGAATATGGGACTAAATAACCGTGTGTGGATTGTGTAAAAAATTAATGTAAAAAACAGGTAGGTACATTATTTTGGTATCACTGTTGTTTTATTTTTGGTGTATATTAAAGAGGTGTTAAGTACATATTATTATATGAGTTATCGGGAAAATAGGATTATCTATACAGATCGCCTATCAAGCAGCAGCATACTACGGGCGAGAGGTATTGTTACCATGATTTTCATAGTAGCCCTGGTCGGCTAGAGCGCCATGTACTAAATCCGCGTAGTGCAAAGCTGTGGCGCACGCTGCCTCCAACAAACGCAGTCCTCCGCCCCCTGAGCCCTCCTCTGCGCCACCAATCGCGCGCCAAACCAGCCTCATGTGATATAGGCTACCAACAGAAACATCGTCTCAGTGAGAGTATGAACAAGAGCGATAATGAAGAGAGTAGGTATGTAATCCTACCAAAATCACAAAGGACAACGGAATACGAACCTGTGACACATGATGACATGACACCAACGCCACATTGATGACATTGACATGTTTAGGTACTTCGCATCAACGCCATTAATAGCAATTTATTTATTTTAAATATTGAAAATACTTGATAATCCGAATTTTGCGCCTATAAGTTGTCAACTCGGATCGACTTATTTTTTTAGGTCTTTCATTTGATGTGCATTTCGTTCGAGTCTACCGATGACGGGTACGAGATTATTAACATTATCTAATAATTGATAGTGTTAGAATAATAACTGTTTTAAATAAACAAAATCAGTGGTTATTTTGTTGAAATATATCAATTACCATTAAGATGGATAGCTTGTTTTCACATGAATTCCCAAGTACAGTTATAACATTTTTACAAAGATAACATTGATCACGCTTCTACAAACGACTAGGTATATGAAAAGGTAACAACCTATTGTCAACAGTCTCACAATGATTTTAAAACAACACAATTTATTTAAATGTAGCAATTTCATCTACGATAAGGATAATGTACTTAAAATTACAATAATGACACAACAAGTACGCGATTTCTAGGCCTTTCTTTAAAAAAAAAGAATGATGACATTAACAATAAAATAACATTTTCATTACTGAAAGTATTTCATGTAGGGTTATAATTATTAATCACTACTTTTTTGACCCCTGTTATAATATAACAATATTGCCCACGTTACACCGGACTAGTGTAGCTGGCTATCGATGAAAGAATTTTCAGAAGCGGAAATAGTTCCAGACATTCCCTAGAAACAACTTTAACGTTTTATACTAGTAATATTGGTAAGTATATAGAAGTAATGACAAGACGAAGACAGGAGAATATATAAAACTGAGATAACTCACCAGGCACCAGTGTCCACGGATGATGTGCTGTGCTTAACGAGATGCTCTCCCTCCACGGCGCGGTCTGAAATCATCTCGCCAAATGGGGACATAACTCAAACCCCAGAATAATATTAAAGATAGAGCAAAAGGTAATTTTGTATAAGGTTAAAAACAGTAGCCCATTTGTTTCGGGTGAGTTTTAAGACAAATAAATTGTAAATGTAAATTGATTCTAGTTTTAAATGAAATACTAAATGAATCAATTAATTCGCGAAAGTATATTGGAGGAGCAATTAAAGATTGATGAAATTACGAAGTTACAGACCATATTAATACATTAACGTCGTAAGCAATCTATTGTCTCGGCCCAATAAAAGCTTTCGTGTTGCGCCTCAGTTTAGATTCCGATGCTTATCTTAACGACTGGGCTGCGCGGGTGTGAACCTCTACAATTACGCCATTGCGTTTGAAAATAACCTTTTTTGGGTCGGTTTTGCGTAGAGTTTCCTTTGGAAGTTTTGTCAAGAAATAATGTATACAAAGCGGAGCTCTCACTTGTCCCTACTATTGGTAGCGGAAATTGTGAGTTTTGACGGTTCAAGTTTACTGTTAGTGATACACCGTGCGATAGTCACGCATAACTCACGTTTGGGTAACTTTATTTAGACCCTTTTTCATTGATTGTGTTGTGACATTGACTTGTCACAAGTTCTCGTTACCTTATTGTACTTATATGTAACTAGCGACCTTCTCTATGCTTTGGTTATCCGAATAAAATATAGCCCATATTAGGCAGGGGTAGTAATTTTTACTGTTGTAAAAGATATTTTTAAATTAATTCAGTAATTCCAGAGATTACTCCAGCATACAAACACACACACAATTTTACCTCTGTATAGTATTAGTATACAATATAAAGTAGAAAAGAATACAAAATTATTATATTATTATTATTATTATATTATATATTATATTACAAAATACAATATACATACTACACAATTACACATGTGTAATACACACTACGCGTGTAGCGTTCTGCAAATCAAAAGAGCAAAGGGAAGTAGGTACTTTGCATTGCCACAGTTACGAATGGCTAGTTTGGTCCTTAAATTTTTGCTGATTTCCGTCCCTGTCGAGTGTCTAATGCGCAATTGTGTGCCACTTTTTTAAAAATCTATTAAAATAGATATTGAAATAAAGCTGTGAAAACTGTTTTTAAGTTTCTATATCATTCAGGGTTTTAATTATGATGTAAGTGTTATACGACGGGTAACTCACCCAGCTCGACAGCAGCGCGCACTCTCTGCAACGCCATAGTCTTGGTCACAGCCAGCCAGCGATCGATCAGCGGCTCGAACCACCTGCGCCACACCATTACCATAATAATAAATTAGACAAGGCAATATAGCTACACCCCTCTAGTAATCTACACGTAAATAAGGCTTTCCACAAATGCTACACTTTTCAAATATTACACGTAAAAAATGCAATTTTATGTTACACCTTGGGGCAATTCATATTCCCGTTTACATGTGACGGCGACGTTTAATTTTGCTCTTTCGGTTTTTATCTGCTCACCGTGAGACAGCTCTGCGGTTTGTGCAAAACGATAAATAACTCTTATGTATGAACGACCGCGATAGCAAAAAAAACTTTGATTAGAAACGCTAAAATAATATACTTTTTATATAATAATAATATAATCTTACGCCTTTTATCCCCGAGGGGGTAGGCAGAGGTATTCCATTACTGGATATACCCACATTTCATGAGATATATTGGACCCCTAAACGTGATAGGTGGTGAGCCCATCGCCGGACCGGGTCTGTTTACACATGTCTTAGAATTAATTCTGAGACCTGCGGGTTTCCCCACGATGTTTTTCTTCACCGTCGAGCTAGTGATAAATATGTACGTAAGTTTTTAAAAACTCATTGGTACATGCCAGGATTCGAACCCGAGCCTCATTGATTTTCGGCCTGCTCTTTAACCGTTCGGGCTATCACTGCTCTTATAATATAGGTAAGTTAATACTAACAGTGTGCTTGAGAACTACGTTTACATAGTTCCGGAAGGAACACTCGTGCAAGTTTGTCGGCTGTAAGCCCTTATCATAAATCATTAAACAAACAAAACACATGGAATATGCTGAGAACTGGTTTCTGAAATTTTACACAGCTGAACTCGGAACATTAATTCCATCAGACCGCTCGTTCTACATTAATTATTTTTATATTCATACTATATTGTTTTTGGAGTACAATGAAGAGTTGTTGTATTGTATTCGTCAACCATAGCTAAAACACTATAAAATATGATTATTGTCAGAGCTCTATGGATCATTGTGGCTTATTGTTCAATATACAATTTCATAGGCAAACGCAAAAATAAGTCTTTAACTTGGGTACGTATTAACTGTGGTGCTTTACGGAATAAAAGTTAACAATAAAAGTTCTATAAGTCTCAAGATTTATATCAAAGTCCCTTGTTTTTTTTAGCAGCTGTTGTACGTAAAGATAAACGACGAAGACCTTTTTAGACCCTCAAATGTATAGTTACAAAACACAAAATAAGTAAATAAACATCGCCGTTTCCATCACAAACTTACGAAGTTGTGATCTTTGATTAAACTGAACTGAGGGTACAGTGTTGAAGTTATGAATTGTTATTTACTAAAGCAGTAATGAGAGGTATATAACTAACGTAGTGGACTGTTCTTTAGTGATACTACGATTATATAAATTATGTGAGTATCGATGTCAAAGTTGAAAACGGCCTCAGTTCAATATATTTTTCGAACAGTAATTAATGCTCTACAAAATGTTTCATATGTTCCGATTGAAGGTTATATTATATTCAAAGAGGTTGGAAGCAAATCATTCTCTTTAGGTGAGAGAAACTTTTTCTTTAAACGTCTTTGGTTAGGTATATTATTAATATATTTTTTTTATTTTACAATCGCTCATTGGAGAGCCTTTTATAAATATGACCCTTTCACTATACCACGCTCCTTAAATTGCTTCTTACAGGCAGTACTGGATTTGTAACTAGCTATATAGGTATTCAGATTTCAGAGTATGCTATTATGAACGTAATGCTCAAAAATGTTATTTGCGGATATACATACCTACCATTTCCACGCCTCCTACGATAAATACCCACTTTTCACTAGCATATTTTTTCGACTCCTAAACGTGACATGGTGAGCCCGGAGCCGGATCGTTTTTTTGAAGTTTCTACCTTTTAAATTTTTTAATCTTTTAAAGTTACCACAATCTGAAGTGGCCTACACTTATGAAAAGTATAAATCTTGCCCTACTTACAGGTAAGCATCGAGTAACTGCGGCGGTGGCTCGTGGGAGAGATGCGTTGGGGGCGCAGGAACACCGGCCGCGCACAGCTCGCGCACCGCCGCCAGCAATTCGAAAGGTAGCGTCTTTGCCGACACTACGTACACTGCATACACAATTAAATATACCATTTATTATATACACCAAAAAAAAAACCTATACCTACTTGACTTAGCAACAACTTGAACGTAAGTGAATCGTTATTAGAAAAGTTTTCTACTACAGCAGCCCTACCTTAGGGGATATCTAATTGACTCTGCTTTATTTAGAATCATAAAAAAAGAATAACTGTTGAGCCATAAACGCTAGTTTAATAAGTTCATATGTTGAGCTCTATTCTCTATGCGCAGATGGCGCCATTTTGGGTCCCATTATATAGATTCTAATTCAAGTAAACCTAGGAAAGGGAGAAATAGTTCCCTCTATAAATTTAACTCTATGTAATTTTATATAAAATTCAAAAACAATAAAAAAAAATACATGCCTGTGCCTGATTAAGGGTTAAATGGTAAGCGAGTGTCATTCGACGCTCTCAAGATATGCAAAGATTAGATAGTAGGCCTGCTATCGTACAAAACTAATGAAAATAAATGAGAAACAGGGCTATTGCATTACAACAAAGACAGGTATAATGTAAACTTAATTACTACACGGTCTTGTACTAATAAGAACAGGAATTTGGAGATTTCGCATTATTTTCCTTTCTTACTTTAATCATCATAATAATGAAAACCCGTCAAAATCCCCACGTTACCTGAGGCGAAACGGACAGATGTTACCAATGTTTACCGCTTAAAAAGAACAAAGAGGAATATTTCGTGTTTTCCTTAAGGTAAGAATTCCTTTCTCTTTTCAGCTATGCCACGAAAAGTAAGTAAAGAAAGTTAGAAGTTACCTACAATTCTCGGTCGGTAGGAACGTTATTGTAATAGGAGCAAACATTTCTGCTACGACTGCTATTGCGAAATCAAACCTCCATTTCCTTGGTCGTCGTATATTTCTTCCTCAGCCACACCACACCAGCCCTCGGCCACCCAGTGCTCCACGCACTGTCTCACGTCTTCTGATACCTAAAGATTTCCGAAACACTAGTCTTTTAATTGAATATTGATCTTTGCAAAGATAAATTTGTGAGGAAAGACTTATAGGTACGGTACGGTACAATACGGGTTGATAACATTGCAGAAGACGCTAACAAAGATCACTTTACAACACAAATATTTACGATTCAGGTTCAGCGGTTGTGGTTATATGCATACTCGTATATTATCAGTCACTCACTTAATTTATTTTTTGTCAGCGTTTCGTTATGAAAATAGCTTGTATTTTTTTCAAGACACAATATACCGCACTGCTAAATGGGTAAATAAACAAGATAGAAATACAAAATATCTAACATTCAAAAGACATAAGATCACTTTATGTAATTTTGTTTTGTATACCATTCATTTGGTATAAACGTTAGGTACCTACATCGAATTTTAAAATAAATAATTTCATAACGAATAACTACATGAGGTCTAGACCAAAGAAAAGATGGATAGATTTTGTGAAGGATGATACTCGTATTTGCTAGATGGAAGTATATAAGAAGTAAGATATGACGTTTATAGAATATAGATCTAAATTAAAGGTAAAAACATTCTGCGTCAACCCCAAATAACGTTAAAAGGGCAAGTAAATGATGATGATTAGTCTATTTGATAGTAGTAGTACGAGTAGAATATAAAGTTATATCTGTAACATTTTCGATTACTTGAGTATTATGTCCAATAAAATTATGCTTGCTGTTATTATATATTATGGCACCTACGTTTTGAACGGTATTCTAGTAAGATTATGCCAAGTGAATTTCTATCAAATTAGATACAGCCGTGCTTAACGTCAATATAAGTTTATCAGTATAGCAATGAAAGGTTTTAATATTAGTAAGGACGTTCATCAGGTTTTCTTTCAGCATATAAAATGACGGCTGAAAAATATCTGCAACGACACAACACATATACTAGTAAAAAACGGGTACCTGCACAAGGAAAGAAAACAAAGGAAAAGGTAAAACGCTGCGCGCATTTGTACTCACCGCATAACTAAGCTAGCGTATCTACTTACCATTTTGTCTATTTGCGTGAACACCACGTTGAAGTACGGAACGTTGTTGGTCCTACAACAGGGTAGCGGCATGTTACATCAGAAAATCAGGATACTATTTGAATTTCCGTCTTTCTAACACGAACAAAATCAAATTGGAATGGAATGGTTTCGTTATAAAACTTGTAGAAATATAAATAATTTAATCAATTTCATAAATTATCTACCGCTTTATTAGACTTTAACTACAAAAGCTCTTCTAGTCTCTCCTACTTTATCTTATTACCGTGAACATTGTCTGTAAAATGGTTTTGTATAACGAAGTTTACAATTTAATAACTCAATGAATCCATCAATTTCAAAACTGGCACAAGTACCTAATACCTTATTTACTAGTCACTTCATAATTCAACATAAAAGTATATTGTAATCAGGAACCTATTTAATGACATAGTTTCATGATACTCACGTCTCGAAAAGCGGATGATAGTAGGTCAGCCCCTGCTGGAGGTCTATCTGGACGAGGGTGATGAGGTTGACCAGATCTTCCCCGCGCTCTGACTCGGTGTCCTGGGCGCAGAGAGCCTCGTACCACTCCGAGGACCCTTTGCGGAGAGAGCTGACGATCTCACTTCTGGTTCAAAAAGAGACAATGTCAGGGTTTTTAAAATTTTTGCGGCTATTGAAGAATTAGAGTAAGTCCTCGTAAGAGACTCTTTTTATTGAGGAGACGTCAAATTTATAGAGAATAATTTTATTTCAATTTACACTTAAATTGTGTTCTCGATTTAATAAAAATACGCAGGTTAATGAATTTTACTGTCATAGATTTCAGTAGTGCATTATCTAATTTTCTATTCTATTACGCAGAAATTCCATTTTGCTGTAGTAGGTACTTAGTTTACGATAGTGCTTTATCTAACCTTCTATTATATTTCAACTAATTTTCCACTATATATTAAGGCAAACTAAGCTCGATAACCAGGTATAATATTGTAATGTAAAGTAATACGTAAGCTGTACAGGAATTATTATCGGGAACAACTATGAACATACTATACAATATACCAGGATGATGGAACGGCCGGCCGTATGGATAATGCCGGTTCCCGAAACAATGACCCATATATCAGAAACAATTCCAATATGAACCTATGTATCTGGATATCTACTGCACTGTGTGAGGAAATAGTACATGTGTAGGTGAATTGATTTCTTGGAAGTATATATCGTCAATATCGATGTACTTTTATTGACGAAAAATGTGGGAGGATATGTTTTAGTTAATAAATATTGCATAATTATGATTTTAGTTAGAATTTTAAGTTAAGTCAGCTAGATATGCCTTGTCTCTGGGACTTCTAACTTTAATGTATTCTTACTTTCTCCAGTAGTACATTGTACATTTAGTATAGGTACTAAAAGAAGTATTAAAAGTTTTGGAACAGATGAACTTGAAAACTTAACATTTTGCGAACATTATCTTCTTCACATAAAGTGAGTAAACTGATCGTCAGTTTTCAAAGAAAATATTATTTGATAAAAGAAAGTTTAAGATTTTCATAATTAAAAGAACTTGCCTTATTTCCTTGTTGAACGGGCAACACCTCCAAAAGGCTTTCATTTGAGCTAGTTGATTTAAACACCGTAGGAGATACTCCAACCTGTAGATAGAGTGTCAATTTTAATTGGTGATCACCTTGCCTTAAGTTTTAAAGTACCTAACCTTGTCGAGTGTCACCAACGTTAAGAGTTGGAGATAGGTACTCAAGTCATTTGTCTTTGTCTGTCATGGTTATGAACCTGCTGACGACGCACGAAATTTGGTCAGGACGAAATTTGGTAAGACAGATGTTTCTTCATTAATCATTTTGTTTCTGTTTCACCAAATATAGCGTTGCAATTTTTTTCTTCTTCAAAGTTTTACACGTTTCACGTAAAGCATATACCTAATAAGTGAATAATGGCTACTCTTCATCGAATAATTAACATCATTAGCTTCTCTTAATGACCACTGCGATCCTAATTATTCCAATAAATTAATTCAAAGCGGTATTTTGACGGTCCTGAGGTAAATTATCTCATGAGTACTACGAG
This sequence comes from Ethmia dodecea, assembly GCA_963855545.1. NCBI lineage: Eukaryota > Metazoa > Arthropoda > Insecta > Lepidoptera > Depressariidae > Ethmia > Ethmia dodecea. Next base: position 8,703,018 of record OY979449.1, read on the forward strand.
ATGAATTAATTGTGTATAGCTTTCATGATTTAGACGAACGCAGTAAACGAAATCATATTTTTTCGGGTTCCGTGCCAAAAATTATAAGGTAATACTTAATCCGTTTCTCTATTTATCTTGCATAGCTGCTTACCTAATGCTTATTGACTATTGATTATTGCAAATTATAAAATATATGTTCATTTCCTTCGATGCCTCATGGATTGGACTATTATATATTTTATTGGCGCGCGAGGGATCTACTCCAAAATATCATCTGATCATCACGGGAGGGATCTAGAGAGACACCATCATTATTATTATTTGTAATCTTAAAGTGTTATTAAAAATAAAATAAAATAATAAATTTTATTTTATTTTTAATAACACTTTAAGTGTTAATTAAATTAAATTAAAGTGTTATTAGTTAACAATTAATATTTATTTAATTGTTTTGGTTCGATAACAATTATAAAATTGTAAGCATGACATAACGAGCACGCACACGCACCACAGTCATTAAACAGTAACCACGTGTTGATTACTCATTTGAATTATTAAGGCCGCACGGGCGGAGAGAACGTCACTTTTATTCGATATATCGTAGAGTAAGGACATTGTGTGCTTATTTATGAGTAAGCCTTTTTATCGAGTAAGACATGACAGCCCTTACGGTTAAAGAGCCGGCCGAAAATCAGTGAGGCTCGGGTTCGAATCCTGGCATGTACCAATGAGTTTTTCAAAAACTTACGTACATATTTATCACTAGCTCGACGGTGAAGGAAAACATCGTGAGGAAACCCGCAGGTCTCAGAATTAATTCTGAGACATGTGTAAATAGACCCGGTCCGGCGATGGGCTCACCACCTATCACGTTTAGGGGTCCAATGTCTCTCGTGAAATGTGGGTATATCCAGTAATGGAATACCTCTGCCTACCCCCTCGGGGATGAAAGGCGTGAGATTATTTATTTTATTTTATTTTTTACATGACATTAAAAAGAGCTGCCCTTGAGTTTATTGCTGGTTCTTCTCGGGGTACTGCATTTGGAATCAGCAATGATAACGTCTCTTATTTTCAAATCAAACAGTCACTTACGACCATGTGATAAGTACCTATACAAGTTTGAGGTTTACAAAATTATAAGTACTCATGTATGATGTCTACAGAAATATTACAAGAAAAATAAAATGATGTCCCAGTTTTTTAAATATCAGCAAACGCTCTTTCAAACTTAGTTGCGTGATCCTAGAAAAGTTATTGAACTTTTAAGCGTAGGTACCTACTACTTCTCGTAATAATACCAACTCCTTCCAAGGTACGGAGCCCTTGGTGCGCGAGTCCGAACTTTACTTGGACGGTTTTTAATAAGGTTGTAATTTGGAATCTGTCATTGTCAAGGCAAAGCGTGATCCATCTTTCCGAATGAAATAGCGGTAAACCACCTACAAAAAATTACAAAATAAAACGGTTTCCTATGGGTATATTTCGGGGTTTTAGCTCTACTCTACTCTCTACAAATGTGTAGGTATATTTCACGGCAACCTCCAAAAATATTAACCAGTTTTTCCATTATCATAATAAAATCACAAACAATAGGTACAGTAGTATCTTTCAATCCTGAATACGGACATTAATACGAACTTATTTAAACTGAGATGGTGTAGCACGGGATATAGGTCGCGATGTAGTCGCAGCTGGTGCAAGGCGCGGTCCACGAATTCACAGAAACAGTCAGCGAGCCAGCGTTCTTCGTCGTGCGATACACCTGTCCCCGAGTCACCGCTCCCGCTACCACTTATGGCCTCACTGGCACACCACGCCCTTTCCAGTTCAGTCAGAAGCTTGTGCATGTATCTAAACAAGTAACACACTTATTGGATCTAAAAATTATTGGTTGGTTATTTAGTAGAAACACATAAGCATTTAAGCCTCTTTTAAAAATTCTTAAACCAATGGAGAGCTTATCAGGGAGTAACATTTTCTTCTGGTATTCCTACGGGAATGTAAACTACTCGAGTGAAACCGCACGGAACAGTTAGTGAGAAATAAGTGTAGTACAGATAATAATTAATGCCATAATAAATATGCATTTGTGCCTGATTATAATGAAGAAATATCTCACTTTGGGTCAAGTGGCGCTTCACTATTGAGCCTACAGGCTGCTGCAAAGCGTGCTATGGCTGCCTGGAGTGAGCTGAGGTCGCCCTGCACCGCGTGCTGGTGGAGCAACGTCTGCGCAGCGCCACAAAGGTCACCCGCCCACGTGCTAACACTGCTGCTCTGGCAAGCCGCTTCGCTCGACGCTTCGCTGGTCGCTGTCTCCACTTCGTGTGCCAGCAGCACTCCAAACAGACGCTCATGTTGGCGGACCTTAGTATACGAGTCAAAGTTTACTTCATAAGAAAATCGCGACACGAAAAAACATATCCGATCAAGTTAAACGATGCGACATACTTCCATGAATGTTGTTCAAAAAGTTGAGTTAAATAGAAATACAAAGCTGTTTTAATATTGGATTTCGTAATCCAACTCTCCTCAGGATTAATCCTTTGAGAGGAATCCTCTCGACGCAGACAGTATCTCGATTTCAAAAAGCACCTGTCATGGGTAAAATAACTGGAAACCGTAAATAAAGAAATTCGTATGTAAAAACTTGTGGACTGAAAAAAGTCGGTCCCATTGAATACGTAAAAGCTACAGGAATGAATTGGATTTATTGTGTCGGCACCTAATCGCAATTTCGCTTCACTCGCTCGCTCACTTGATTACGCCGCCGGGCTAAAAGAGAAGTTCACTCACTGAATACGTTATCGGGATACTGGAAATTCCTCTATCAAGATAACATCATTTTATAAAGCCATACTGTACACAGTTTATACATTCGTTGAGATAAATTGATAGTTTCAGCAAAACAAGTTTATCATAAAGCCTTCTGAATGTATCTACTCACCACATTTCAAGCCTTTCGGACCATCAAGTTGATTTCGTGTAAAATTGAAATCCCAAAATGTAGAATTTCCCAGGTAGCCTACACCCGTGAAATAAATTTGATTAGACTTTCATAAAAGGATCGATTTTCATTTCATTGTATTAATTTTTCTTAAAGGACGGTTATTGTTGCTGGTTTGTTTTAAGGTCAGTAAATAATCAATGTCACTACAGTTAGTTTACTTATTAGGATTACAAAGCTTACGTTATTCCGAATTATCGATTAGTAAATTATCAAATCAGAAGGTATACCTACTACAATGTATACACCCAGTGCGAAAGAGCATGGTCACAAGAGCGTGAGATACGAGCGAATGAAACACCGCTGTCGACAGCACTATCGATCTGTATGGAACACTGTAATACTTACTCTATGTTTATTAACTGCTTTTATGCTTCAAACAATGGAGCTATAAGGGAGCTATACCGCATACCGCCGCGTATAAGTATGACAGGATGTCTTTATACAAATAAAACATTACAGAGATTTTTATTACGTGAAGTCGTAGCGTGCAGTGGTTCAATAGAATTAAGCAATATTTGATTTAGTTGAACTTTATGTACCTCATCAATGTAATGTCAGTTCCCTATATCTATATAAATAAATACTATTGTCAGTCTGTAGCTTAATCCTTTTGTTTGGCTACTAATATTAAAAAACTAAAATGTAAGTAAGTACCTACCTAATTATTTTGTAAACCTATACCTAATTTAATTAGATTATAATCTCCTTTTGTCACAGTATTGGATAGATCTTCCTTGATCATTTTCTATTAATTATACTTAGATATACCTACGTGTAAAATGAATGACATTCAACAAGTATATAAAATATGTATAATGACAATACATTTTCTACGCAATCGCGCAGAAAAGTGCCTTGGTTTCTGTTTCCGCACGTTCATTGCGATGTATGTGGTTTATATATACGTCGCAGGGTTATTGTAAAAGCCGTGATAGTATAATTTCACTAGTGGTATTATAATTGCACTGACTGCACTACATTGACTTTTGTCAATCGTCTCCATTTCATACAATATCACGAGACAATCTTAGTGAGTTAGAGTTAGATCAACTATTTATTATTCTGTCGTTAGGTAGGTACATTATAATCTAAGCATATTCGGTGACATTATAATTAGGTACCTACCCTAGTTAAATTATCAACACACTTGGATGTGGTGGGTAACATAGGTTCGTTTTGATTGACTTAATCAGTACCATGCTCACCAATCATGACCGTTTTACAATTTGATGAAATTAAGACGATTGACCAAATAAGTATAATTATAATATCACGAGTGAAATTATAATATCACTGCTTTTACAATAGCACTGCGAAATAAATGAATATAATAATCTGTCAGTAAAATGAGGGTGTTCTGAAATGACGACCACCAGATGGCAGCACCTAGGCGTTTGGCTCAGAAAGCTGTCAAAACTGTCAGAGCGCGTATATTTTCTATTACTATGTCTGATTTTTTTGAATTTTCTAATAAAATTAAACAAGCATAACGAATATTCTCTCCAAATCGAAATACCACAATGTTGTGCAGTTCCTATGTGCTCAAAAAAACCGAGTGGTCATAAGTTTCCTAAGGACAAAATACGTTTAAAACAATGGCTTGTAGCTTGTAGCTATTCGTAGAGATCGGTTTACGCAATGTTATTATATGTTACTACTGGGTTTACGTCTACAAATAATAGTCGTATATGCAAAGATCGCTTTAGTAAAGACGATTACGAGCTGCCAACAGACTCAGTGTTAGAGAACCGTAAGTATTTTAAAGTTTTATAAGCATAATTAAGTCTTTCTTGTTGTGTAATTTTAAAAAACTTAAGCTCAAGTGCAAGTACCATAGCACTCAACTTTTCTCATTGTAAAGTATGTAAATGGAGACTAATGCCTTCATTTGATTTAGTGAATTTCTTAATAAAACCATATTTATTTGATGTTTCAGCCAGGCTAAATTTGAAAAAAAATGCAGTACCGAGTAGGTTTCCATGGAATGAAGCTATGATTTATTACACCACAAAAGAAAAGAACAACAACGTTGTTGTTTGGATCGCGATACAAGATCAAAATATCAAAATGTATATCTCTTCATACAAGTGATATGCTTTTACCAGATTATAATATAGGTACCACAATTTCTGAAAAATACCGATGGACAGTTTAAGACTGATCAGCTGATACGACAAATACATGTTGAAAGACTAATTGCTGGTTTAGCTAAAACATTTGAGATTTTAAGTGGCAAGTTAGATTCTAAGCTGATGCCTCTTGCAGACCACATAATATTTGTTTGTTTCATGATGACAAATTTTAAAAGTAATATTATTATGTAGATAGACATATCTCTAAAAACATTATATTTAGTCATTTCATAATAGATTTTTTTTGGCAAAATAGAAACAATGTATAAATAAGTTTTATTATTTACTTTCTACACTACAAAACCTGGACAAGCTAGCTATAGTTATTCTTTGACAGAACTTAAACAATCATATTTTGTTTTTGCTATTGTTGGTAACAAAATATATTTAAAATAACAATTTATTTGTGGAACTATAATATTTTCAATAAATATAATATGATCTCTTTTGATGTTTATTATCTTTTCATCCACATTCGTCCTTATGAACAAATCACAGCTTTCTCTACCCGTAACAAGTAATTGTGTTTGAATTTTGTAGTAATAGCTACTGTTTTCTTTGGGTTGTAAACAATTTGAACTGTAAACAACATGTGGACAGTTTTCTAGCCCTATACACTCATCCTTTATGGAAAATGGACATTTAACTTCCAAAAGTATAAGGTAAAGTTTTAATTCGGCAACCCTTTTTTGTCCATACGCACGATCTATTTAGATAATATTAATTTTAAGAACTAAAAACCAGACACTAACATATAATATCATTGCTAAAAACTGAAAAACGCTATGCAGAATTGCAGAAACTATGTGTTTTGACAGCGCGCATGACCTCATGACTAAGTGGCGCCAACTAGTGGCGTAAATTTTCGTAAACACCCTCATTGTGGTCATAAATACGACGACCCAAAGTAATAAAACCTTGAAATGGATTATCTTGATTCCCTTCGAGAAATGGCCATCAACAAAAAGGAACTCGATGGCAATGGTCGGCTTCTTCGCGTTAAGCCAGGGTTATATTAACCCCGCCCCGTGTGACGACGAGCTACCTGACGCAATCGGTTGCATACATTTTGTATTGGATTGATCACATTAGTCCAGACCCGCGTGGTGTGGAGCAACCTGACGCAACGTGGACTGCACGATTTGCATCGGCGTGGGGTCGGTGGTGGGGGCTGTGACGCGTCAGCTCACTCGGTACTAGTATAATCACGCTTGGCCGTTTTCTACGCAGGTCTGCACTGTACTGATATTTCCGTCAGCTTGCAATGCGTCACGTCACGTACATTAGGTATAATCACCCGAACCCACGCCGCCTCTTCGTCAGGAAGCTCGTCGTCATGCGGGGCGGGGTAAATATAACCCTGGCTTTACAAAATTGACCCTTTCTGACATAAGCCATGCTTAAACTTATCTTTGGTACCCATCTCTGAAATTAAGGAAGTAAGAATCCAAGTCTGCCGAGATTTACTTGCTACGATCGAACAAATCTAAGTCTGCTGTTTGTATGGTTACGGTTTGTAGTAAACAAAGATATTTAAATATAATAGGGCATAGAGGGGGCATTGGGAATATTTTCATACAAAACTTTGAAGCCTAAGCGTCATGTCCTTGTCATGTCAGTTAATATGAACGCGAGCTGTCATTCGGTCGAAATTGTACTAGACTTATTCCACTTGGAATAACTTTTGACTTCAAATTTTCCTCGCTTTGTCCCCTCTATGCCTTATTATATTTTAATCTCTTTGGTAGTAAAGGACGTTGGGGTAGCATAACTATGCTACCCCAACTGGGCTAGCTTTTGCCAGCGATTTCTGGGATAAAAAGTAGTATGTGTTATGCATAAGCTATATTAATGTAAAGTTTCATCAACATCCGTTCAGTAGTTTTTGAGCGAAAGAGTAACAAACATTTATACATAAATACTCACATTATATAATTTCCGCAGGGTTGTCAACTATAGTCCAACTATATGCAATTTATATTGTTAAAAAACGTCATAACACCACTTCACAAAATCCTGAGAACAAAATTACCATGCAATTTTTAAGGGAGAGCTTTCACAAAAGTCCGCATTCTAGGTATGATTATTTTGATTAAATTTGAGCGAACGTGCATAATATAACATAACTATCTCATCAGTGTGGGAAATAAAAAGTTAATTAGGGGTTTTGATATACCGAATTAATAATTTACCTTCAATCACAAAATCATACATTTTCAAGAGGTTATGTTTCAAATATCAGAGTAGGCTAAATATAGAACAGATTCCAACAAGAATTGGTATTATTAGCGAGACATTAGGTCTGTGGTTATATTATTATGTAATAGGTTATGATTGAGTGCAAAGGGAATATAACCACTAACGTATATTGAGTGATTGTACGACATGACATGTTAAGGATAATCTTCCTTCTGTCTGTTACCGTTCACTGCTAAAGTCCTGATCCGATATAGATGGAATTTGTCTTTGAAATAGCATGCATCTTGGGGGAGGACATAGGCTATTGTCTATCTAACAATGCGGATGAATCAGTGGACAAACGTTATCAACTGCGGTGTGTGTGATTTTTTCAACAACTTTTACTGTCACCTGTTGATAGTTGTCATCGTCGTGTCGGCCGGCGTCGCGTGCCGACAGCCACAGCCTGAGCCGAATTCGACCCTGCACAGAGGAGCGCTGAGAGCGAGCCTCCAACTTGTACCACGCCTCTACGCCGGTCGAAGGAATCTCGCGCAGCGGGATGTTTACGCAACCTGCAAAAAAGAAACGAATTTACTCTTCTATCCAGTCCTAGTTGCAGTTATTCGAGCCTGTAACTCCAGTCTTTGATGAACTTAGTAGCTTTTTTACCAATTTTGTTCTTACCTATATTTATACTAAAACTGATAAAATGAAAAAGAAGATTTTTTTCTTAGCAATTTAAGAAAAATCTAACAACTTTATCCTGAATGAGGCCAGCACAGCTATTTCATTCATGGAAATACCTACTTATCTATTTTGTAATTCTTGGACGTTTAAATATGTAGGTAGGTATTAGAAGTGGTGAGTTTATTGCCTGAATGAACGGGCAGAATGGACTGCTGTTATACACGCCTCTAATTTTAATAATAATAAATCTTTATTTCAGGCAATATTTTGTATATCTTCACCGTTTAGCTTGTACCTACCTAAGTAAGTTATTAAAAATCTCATTGATGTGCCAGGATTCGAGATTTTGGCGGGGTCACTTCCCAGAGGGGTATCACTGATCTTAAATATTGTGATCTAAACTAAAGAACATCGGCAGCTTTGGTACCCACTGAAATAGCCACCCACGGGGTATCACACTATGCTTGTTATATTGACTCATAACAAGTCGCAATTTTCCATATTTTTTAATTAATCTAGCAGTTGGAAATATTGAGTCAAATAAAACAGAAATATAATAGAAACACGAATCGATCGATTGAGAAATCTATTAATACCAAAGAGATTAAAATATAATATAAGGCATAGACGGGACAAAGCGAGGATTATTTGAAGCCAAAAGTTATTCCAAGTGGAATAAGTCTAGTACAATTTCGACCGAATAACAGCTCGCGTTCATACTAACTGACATGATAAGGACATGACGCTTGAGCTTCAAAGTTTTGTATAAAAATATTCCCAATGCCCCCTCTATGCTATTATATTTTAATGTCTTTGATTAATACAAAAACTTTTTTGTTGTTGTGGTAAAATTGAACGTCGTGTCATCACGTCAACCATCACATTCACTAGGGATGGCCAAGTGAAAAAATAAATTGATATTTATCGTATCGACATTTCTAAATACTATAGATAAAAATCGAGTGAAAAATATCGATATATCGTCAGATTTTACATAATTATTTATACATATTCTTAAATTCGTAAAAAAGGACGATGAAAATAGTATTTTTTTATAAATGCTTGAGTCTAAACAAGTATCTAGTACCTAACATGAAATGAAACACGAAACCAGAATTGCGTTAAAAATATATTAAAATTGATACGAATTCGATACTGTAAAATAAATGTTGATATATCGCCATTAAAAATTGATATATATAATATGCTAATTATGTATTTGGAAAAATATCGATATTTTAATATAGGTATTGATATTTTTTGCCCAAGCCATCATTTACTGCCACTATGTGGCATAGAGTAACTTATATGGCATGTGGTAGGCAGTGCTATTTTTTAACAAAGAGGTTGGAAGAAAATCATTTTCTTTTCTAGAGAAACTTTTTCTTTACACGTCTTTGGTACCTAAAATCTCATAATAACCTACAAAATACACTAGTTAACGAATAACTTTTTCACACCACATGCTCAACAAAGCCGGATTATATATCATATAAACGTCACCGAAAGCAAGACATTATATCCCTATTTTAACTGGGTTATAATGTTGTATGGAATTTCATTATAACCCTAGGTCAATAATGTAATTTTCACGTTTCATAATCCTTATTGCTATGACGATAAAGTCTAATTTCGTTAAGCAAAATGTGGTGCAGTCGTGGCCAACTCGATTTTCGAAAACCGAAGCCGCGACCAACTAGATTCGCACGATCTTCAATTGTTAAATCAAGTACCTAGGTCACGCCGGCAGAAACAAGTTGCTGTATCCATTTTCATTTCAAAAAGAATATCGAAAATGTCGAGTGATGAAAGTACTTTGACTTCAGAGTCTATTATACTAGATGCCATAGGCATTGTCAATAATCTACTACCATGCAATTGCATTTTATGGTCTCGCATAAGGTGAGAAAAGTAGAGTATATAACTCGGGAATAAAACTGTTTTTGTCTTGGGCGCTTAAATCCCTCACTAAACTCAAACTCCCTCGCTGCGCTCGGGAGTAAAACTGGGAGTCCTTCGTTACGTTCAGGATTCAAGTTCGCGCCCGTGACATAAAACAGTGCTTTATTCCCTTGTTGTATAATCTACTATTAAACCCCAACTTATAAAAATGTGGTATGATTACATATTATCTTAGTCTGTCCAAGAACTATCGATTTTACACGGTTTCGTCTTCCGTGGGCAGGTGTAAGTGGGGTACCCAAAACACATAGACTTTTGCCATTGTTCTTTCACGTAACGTCGTGGGAACCCACTGGCGATTATTCCTCGTTCAGAGGTAAAGATTGAGGTGCGTCGCAGAAAGCTATCGGAAGCTGCACGGAACCGATGTACTGAAGATGAAGGTAATGAAATAAAATTATGGTTCAGCTTAGCTTAATTCCTTTGAGCAAAAATATCAACATCCCTGATGTCCTGGCTTCAAAATACCTACATCGGATATCTGAAAATATTTCAAAAGCATGTAACGACATAAACCTACTGCATTATCTAACTTATTAATTTATCATAAAAAGTCATGTTACATATATTATCAATGATGGCATAATTTTACAATTTTAGGTGGTTTAGATACTTATTCTATTCACTATAATTAATTAAGAATTTATACACCACATTAAGCTGGTTGTTAATAGCTGATCTGCAAAATATGATAAGACCTATAATATGTACTACCTGTTAACACAAATTAATGATGATTGATTGACTATATTTCGGTAGGTAGTTTCGTAAAACTTATTTATTTATTGTTATATTTTCCGCTGTAATTGAAACGACTTGTTGCCGAAAGCTACTGTCAATAATGTAAAAAGTTATTTTGTTTTACTGTAAATAGATAGAAATAGGTAGAAATCCGGAGACCGTCAAGTTAGAAGCCTCACCATGGAATTGAGCTGTTCTGATAATGTCAAACAACTCTTCCTAAATAGTGCCAAATAGTGCCCGAAGTATATAAATAGTGCTATCATACTTTCGGAGATATTCAGGTCGTTCAGTGAGGCTGCTATCTTGACGTCAAGATAGCAGCCTCATCTCAGTACACAAAAACCACAGCCTAAGTCTTGGGCGCTTAAATCCCTCACTAAACTCAAACTCCCTCGCTGCGCTCGGGAGTAAAACTGGGAGTCCTTCGTTACGTTCAGGATTCAAGTTCGCGCCCGTGACATAAAACAGTGCTTTATTCCCTTGTTGTATAATCTACTATTAAACCCCAACTTATAAAAATGTGGTATGATTACATATTATCTTAGTCTGTCCAAGAACTATCGATTTTACACGGTTTCGTCTTCCGTGGGCAGGTGTAAGTGGGGTACCCAAAACACATGGACTTTTGCCATTGTTCTTTCACATAACGTCGTGGGAACCCACTGGCGATTATTCCTCGTTCAGAGGTAAAGATTGAGGTGCGTCGCAGAAAGCTATCGGAAGCTGCACGGAACCGATGTACTGAAGATGAAGGTAATGAAATAAAATTATGGTTCAGCTTAGCTTAATTCCTTTGAGCAAAAATATCAACATCCCTGATGTCCTGGCTTCAAAATACCTACATCGGATATCTGAAAATATTTCAAAAGCATGTAACGACATAAACCTACTGCATTATCTAACTTATTAATTTATCATAAAAAGTCATGTTACATATATTATCAATGATGGCATAATTTTACAATTTTAGGTGGTTTAGATACTTATTCTATTCACTATAATTAATTAAGAATTTATACACCACATTAAGCTGGTTGTTAATAGCTGATCTGCAAAATATGATAAGACCTATAATATGTACTACCTGTTAACACAAATTAATGATGATTGATTGACTATATTTCGGTAGGTAGTTTCGTAAAACTTATTTATTTATTGTTATATTTTCCGCTGTAATTGAAACGACTTGTTGCCGAAAGCTACTGTCAATAATGTAAAAAGTTATTTTGTTTTACTGTAAATAGATAGAAATAGGTAGAAATCCGGAGACCGTCAAGTTAGAAGCCTCACCATGGAATTGAGCTGTTCTGATAATGTCAAACAACTCTTCCTAAATAGTGCCAAATAGTGCCCGAAGTATATAAATAGTGCTATCATACTTTCGGAGATATTCAGGTCGTTCAGTGAGGCTGCTATCTTGACGTCAAGATAGCAGCCTCATCTCAGTACACAAAAACCACAGCCTAAGTCTTGGGCGCTTAAATCCCTCACTAAACTCAAACTCCCTCGCTGCGCTCGGGAGTAAAACTGGGAGTCCTTCGTTACGTTCAGGATTCAAGTTCGCGCCCGTGACATAAAACAGTGCTTTATTCCCTTGTTGTATAATCTACTATTAAACCCCAACTTATAAAAATGTGGTATGATTACATATTATCTTAGTCTGTCCAAGAACTATCGATTTTACACGGTTTCGTCTTCCGTGGGCAGGTGTAAGTGGGGTACCCAAAACACATGGACTTTTGCCATTGTTCTTTCACATAACGTCGTGGGAACCCACTGGCGATTATTCCTCGTTCAGAGGTAAAGATTGAGGTGCGTCGCAGAAAGCTATCGGAAGCTGCACGGAACCGATGTACTGAAGATGAAGGTAATGAAATAAAATTATGGTTCAGCTTAGCTTAATTCCTTTGAGCAAAAATATCAACATCCCTGATGTCCTGGCTTCAAAATACCTACATCGGATATCTGAAAATATTTCAAAAGCATGTAACGACATAAACCTACTGCATTATCTAACTTATTAATTTATCATAAAAAGTCATGTTACATATATTATCAATGATGGCATAATTTTACAATTTTAGGTGGTTTAGATACTTATTCTATTCACTATAATTAATTAAGAATTTATACACCACATTAAGCTGGTTGTTAATAGCTGATCTGCAAAATATGATAAGACCTATAATATGTACTACCTGTTAACACAAATTAATGATGATTGATTGACTATATTTCGGTAGGTAGTTTCGTAAAACTTATTTATTTATTGTTATATTTTCCGCTGTAATTGAAACGACTTGTTGCCGAAAGCTACTGTCAATAATGTAAAAAGTTATTTTGTTTTACTGTAAATAGATAGAAATAGGTAGAAATCCGGAGACCGTCAAGTTAGAAGCCTCACCATGGAATTGAGCTGTTCTGATAATGTCAAACAACTCTTCCTAAATAGTGCCAAATAGTGCCCGAAGTATATAAATAGTGCTATCATACTTTCGGAGATATTCAGGTCGTTCAGTGAGGCTGCTATCTTGACGTCAAGATAGCAGCCTCATCTCAGTACACAAAAACCACAGCACTGTTCTTGAAGAACTATATACCAAAAAACTCTTCTTAAATAGTGCCTTGGATTTGCAAAGTTTCAGAATTAGTGCTTCAAAGGAACCGAAGATATTAGGGTACATTGATGAGGCTTCCAACTTGACGTCAAGCTGGAAGTCACATCATCAACGAGGAAGAATTTCGAATCGAGACTAATGCCAAAAATCTCTTCCTAAATAGTGCCTCCGGAATCAAAACAAAGCGGAACGATTTAACTTGTAAATTTTTTGTAACAACAAATTATTTGTAAACAAAAAGCAGGATAGTACTTGGATAACCGACAATTTAATAAATATGTGTAACATAAAGAAAGAACTTTTGAAATTATCTTTAGCGGACCCAAGTAACAAACAAAATGAGCTCATATATAAGAAATATAGGAATAGGACCAACAGGCAAATTTGTAAAGCTCGAAATAATTTTACAAAGAAGAAAATATGCCAAAACTTTAAAAACCCCAAAAAAATGTGGGAAATTATAAATAAATTGACAGGAAGAATCGTCAAAGCAATTGATGATGTACTAATAAAGTCATTTATGTTAAAAGCCAAACAATTATCCAATAAATTTGCAACTGAATTTAATGATAATGTCAACAGTGTAAAAAATAGTTGTGGTGTGCCATTACTTGACGAGAAAAATTACATTAACACCCCTAACCTAACTTTTCGTTTAAAAAAAATTAACACACAAATTGTACATAAAATAATATCACAAATAGACGACAAAAAAAGCCCAGGACATGATAAGATAAGGGCAAAAGATATTAAATACATCTCCGAGCAAATGACCCCTGTCTTAACACACCTTATAAACTTGTGTATATCGCGTTCCATTTATCCTGACAAACTTAAGATAGGACTTATAAGACCCATACATAAAAAAGGTAGTCATACAGATACAAACAACTATAGACCGATAACAATTTTATCCTGTATAGATAAAATCATAGAAAAATACATTGGTAGCTCATTAAATTCTTTCTTATCAAGTAATGGCATAATCCACAAAAAACAGTTTGGTTTTCAGAGGGGTAAAAGTACATCACAACTCTTGTCATTGTTTACTGACGAAATTAACGAACACTTAGAAAATAAACACCATGTACTGGCCGTAATGATTGATTTTAGTAAAGCCTTTGATACTTTGGACCACAATACACTTTATCAAAAATTGGAGCAGAATGGTATACAGGGACCCATGCTGGAACTCATCAAAAATTACCATACTAATAGACACAGCGCTGTAAGCATAGCGGGCGAACAGAGTGACCTAATCCCGACATTATGTGGCACAGCACAAGGCTCAATTTTAGCTCCGACGGAATACTTGCTATACGTTAATGATATGTATAAAATCTTTCAGCATGGTTCTGTATACCAGTTTGCAGACGATACATGAATAATCACAGCACATGAGAACCTGGAAACCGCCCAGAACATGATGCAGCATGACTTTGATATACTGTGCAAATGGGCTCACGACCTAGGTCTGTCACTAAATTATACTAAAACTAAACTGATGCACATTCACTCACCTTATAAAAAAATCAACTTCACACCAAAGATCGTGGCCCACGAGCACAAATGTCAACACATGCCTAACACAACTTGTAAATGTGATTATCTTGATATTGTAAAAGAACATACTTACCTTGGGCTAATTATAGACCACCACTTCATCACCCGAGTATGTAATAAACTTAGATCTATACTATCAAGGCTATGTATCATAAAAAAAAAGTCCCATTCAGTACGTTAAGACTCCTGTACATATCTATGGCGGATTCTGTAATAAACTATGGCCTGGAAAGCTATGGAAGATCGTACAAATCCTACCTAAATGATATATATATAACCTTCAATTACGAATACTTAAGACTATTGTACCTACGAAAATTAAATATAAATATAAAAGTAATTATGAAAATCTATTCAATTACTGCAAAGTGTTAACTGTATTTGAAAAAATAGATTTATCCATTGTAACCCAATATTACATTAACATAAAATACTTACACAAAAAAACGCGACCCTTACGGTTACGTAACCTGGATAACATTCCAACGTTTGAGATCGTAAAAACAAACAATGAATACGGTCGAAGAGTATGGAAATGCATTGTACCGCGTATATTGAATAGATTTCCAAATGAATTAATAAGCTCATTAGAAGGTCGAACAAGTGGGCAAGCTAGACAAATTATAAAGAAACATTTACTTAAAATTAGAGAATAAATTAATAATATTATAATGAGACTCCTTAACTCAAAAAATCTTTTAAAAAGATTAGACGTTAAGTATATTGTGTAAAATGAATGCAATTTTTTATACGAAATAAACAGTTTAAATTTTAATTTTTTTTTTTTTTTTTGTATTTTAGTCAATAAATGATGATAAACTTCCACGTACATTTTGGATTCGGTACAGATAGGAATAAACCAACTAGATCAAAATGGAGGCTCAGCTTTATAAAGAGCAACATCTCAGAATGTTTTTTTTTTGTTTTTTTTTTTTATAGATAGGTGTACAAATTGGGATGATTTATCAAGTATCAGGATGCGAACTGATTTAGTTTTTGAGATATAATTTTTTGAAGAATTATAACTTAATCATTTATAACCTCAAATATCAAAGAAAACGCAATGTCCAATGTCAAACTTCAAAAAGGCGTTTTAAAAAAATTTAGTTCTTTGATAAAAATCTATTGGTTATTTATATTAAAACCTATTTTTATTTAATAGTTAATGTTTTGTTACGGAATACATTTATTAAAATATTTAAATTTTCTTTCATCGCCGTGTCCTAAACATGTTTAAACAATATTGTTTTATCTTAGGATGAATGTCAACAGGTCCATTAAAATCTTCATTTCCGTGGATTTTTTATCTTTAGTTTTTCAAACAAAATCGAGTTTTTTATAATGTATTTTTGCTTAATATATCTAGCAGATGAGGGTGTATTTCAACAAGCCCACAAAAATCTTCATTTCCGTGGTTTTTTTATCCTTAATTTTTTTTAAAAGCATCGCTTTTATTTAAATTTTCTTTATATTTTTTGTATTCTTGCTAAATATGTAGCAGATAACTTAAAAAAGTAACAAGATATAAAAGATTAAAAATTTTGTGCTACGGCGATGAAACATACGTGCACGGCAATGAAACAAGCGTTCACGGCATTGAAAGAACTGTGCCACAGGATTGAAAGAATCAAACAACGGAAATGAAAATCCATATAAAACATAATATTTTATATACTTACCTGAGTATTATACTTACATAAAATATATACATGCCTGTCTCCGAGAGGGAAAGGCATACCCAGACTGTCTTTCCATCGGATCCTTTAAATTCATACCAGTCCACAAACAATGGCTTGGTTCTACCCAAAGTTTGTGTTTGGGAGAAAGATTTGGATATAATCTTTGAATTTTTTTATCTTGTGTCTTTTACTTCACGCCGCAGAACTTATAGTCGTAGTTTTTTTTATAATTTAATTCTTTAGTGGCACGCACGATCATCAATGTGTTATAACTTTTTATATTTATTTGTATAAAACCGTAATGGCCAATCGTATAGCTAAACTTGTATGCATTATGCGCATTACTTTATTCTTATGCTATTTTAGCTCAGTAGCATATTGTAATTAAGGCGATAGTTCTATATTTTAATTGGTAACCCTTTCACTAAGACCGGTTAAAGAAGTCATCTTGTCTTTTCAATTGCCTTAGACACACTCGGTTCCGCGCTCGTGCATTGTATGTATTTTATACTTTAGATTTCTAATAATTAATTGCTGAAACCCCAAAAATAGAGCTTTTTTTATTTCCCTTGTTCCTGTATCGAACATCTTGTACATCTCATTAGTTTTTTAAGTTATCTGCTACATATTCAGCAAGAATACATACAATATAAAGAAAACTTAAATAAAAGTGATGTTTAAAATTCTTTGATATTTGAGGTTATAAATGATTAAGTTATAATTCTTCAAAAAAATATATCTCAAAAACTAAATCAGTCCGCATTCTGATACTTGATAAATCATCCCAATTTGTACACCTATCTATAAAAAAAAACAAAAAAAAACATTCTGAGATGTTGCTCTTTATAAAGCTGAGCCTCCATTTTGATCTAGTTGGTTTATTCCTATCTGTACCGAATCCAAAATGTACGTGGAAGTTTATCGTCATTTATTGACTAAAATACAAGTTAAATCGTTCCGCTTTGTTTTGATTCCGGAGGCACTATTTAGGAAGAGATTTTTGGCATTAGTCTCGATTCGAAATTCTTCCTCGTTGATGATGTGACTTCCAGCTTGACGTCAAGTTGGAAGCCTAGTACCCTAATATCTTCGGTTCCTTTGAAGCACTAATTCTGAAAATTTGCAAATCCAAGGCACTATTTAAGAATAGTTTTTTGGTATATAGTTCTTTAAGAACAGTGCTGTGGTTTTTGTGTACTGGGATGAGGCTGCTATCTTGACGTCAAGATAGCAGCCTCACTGAACGACCTGAATATCTCCGAAAGTATGATAGCACTATTTATATGCTTCGGGCACTATTTGGCACTATTTAGGAAGAATTGTTTGACATTATCAGAACAGCCATCGCTCTTATAAGACAGCACTGTTAACGTTTTGCTCCGTGTTTTTAATCGAAATTTCTAGTAAAAAGTGAAAACCTAATATTTAAATTACCAAAATCTGATTATAGAAAACACTATCTAAAAAGTGATGAAAACCGTATTTAAATATTCAAAGTGGTTGTGAAGATATTTCAAAAACAAATTCAAAAAATCAATTATAACGATATTGTCCCTGACCTACGACAACTCGCAATGCGCCCGCTGCGGTGAGTCACCTGTTCTTCTTACCTACACGCAGCGCGCTTGTTGGGCAAATGCGCTTATAAAGGAAACTACGTTACCTACTTTGTTTATGAACCAGTAATACTGACCCATCGTTTACGGAGTTATAACTACCGCACGGTGTCTCCCACGACTGGACAGCTCTGCATACCTAACACTACAATTATGAGGGATTGTATTGATTGCAATAAACATATTAACATTGGAAACTTGATTCAATGCGTTAGATGCAGAGGAAATTTCCATTACACCTGTGTTTTTATCACAAAAGAAGTGTACGATACTCAAAAACATAACCTTGAACGGACCTGGGTCTGTCCCGATTGCTCCAGAGTGACTAGGCGATTACCAAGGAATGATGATACTCCCTTAGGTCAATCCACTCTTTTGAACGATACTGCTGAGTCTGCAGACGGCACTGAGCTCAAAACCTACCAGAGTACATCTAGAGAAATTGTAAATCGACATACGGTGCCGAATGTCCCAATAAATGACGCATATCTGGCGAGTGGTCCTTCGCATTTAAGGCCTATTCCAGGTGGCTCCGGTCCCCATCAATATCACCACAGCATGCGGAATGAAGCGGTACCTGCAACTACAAATGCCACAATACTCAACGAACTTAGAGATTTTCGAGCCCTAGTTACTAGCCTTTTCAGTGCACAAGACGCCCGTCTAAATGCAATAAATGATGCTATAAATGAGCTAAGAAACAATATGTCCGTTTTAGATAGGAAATGCGTGGATCTTGACAACAGATGCAGCGCCTTAAGAAGTGGTGTTGAAAATCTTTCAGAAACTGTGACATGCGTCGCCGATGAACACTATACACTAAGAGCTACGGTCACCTCGATCTCGCTTCAAATAAAAGAGATAGAATCAAAAAATCTTATCCTAACTCAAGATCTTACTCTTATAAAAACATCAAGTGGCGAGAAAACAACTGAATCAATGAAAAAGGACAAAAATCACACGGACCATGATAATAAAAGTAAAACAACCTACGCGGAAGCCTTGCATGACAGCACATCGAGGTATGATAACCAGAATCCAAATATGTCGCAAAATAGCCAGAATCGAGGAATGAATCGTCCAATAAAAGGAAATGGAAAAACAAATGACCTCATACACTCTGTCGGGAGGAGCAAGAAAATCCATGCGTGCTTTTTTACAACTGAAACCACCGCGGAAACTGTTAAACAATATATGGAGTTGGTCGCGCCAGGAGGAAATTACATTACCGAAAAGTTAAATCTGAAACACCAATATTATGCTTCATTTATGTTAACAATACCTGAAAGTAAATTCGAGCTGTTCATGGAACCTGAATCCTGGCCATCTGGGATCGAAGTTCGCGAATGGTTTCGAAGAGGCCCCGGGCGTGCAACAAGACCTCGCCGAGACACCCACCATCCACACCCCAATCCGGACAAAGATCCCAAAAAGAAAGGTGCGGCGGATGCAAAACCGTCCTCGAACTAAACGCTCAAAGCAAGTAAATTTAAACATCATGTACCAAAACGTCCGGGGCCTAAAAACGAAACTATCGGCTTGGCGCCGAAACGTAGTACTTATTGAAGCTGACCTATATGCAGTGACGGAGACGAACCTAGACTCGTCAGTATGTGATGGTGAAGTAACACCTCAAGGCTGGAATATACTAAGACGTGATCGTGCATCGCGAGGAGGTGGAGTACTCTTAGTCTCAAGACCTGGCCTAAGTCTCCAGCATTGCCCTGGATTTGAAACGGAAAATGGCGAAGATTTGTGGGCAGAAATGAGATACCAGGATCGCCAGTGTTACGTATGTGTTGTATATTTAAGCCCTACGTCTACAGACTGTGATTACATGACATGGTTTACCAAAGTCGAAGATAATATCTCCAAAATGAAGGAAGGAACCTTAGTAATAGTGTTAGGAGATATAAATTTGAATAGTGCGTCCTTAAATATTAATAATTATATGGGATACTTTTTGACATATTGTGAATTGGTAGAATATAATGAAATTGTAAACGACCATGGTAGTAAACTTGATATTGTACTTATTAGGAAGGGTGAAAGGTGTGTGAAAGTGCAGACTTCAGATGACAGTTTGGTGCCACACGTTGATCGATATCACCCCCCGCTTGCTATATCTGTGGCGTTTCATAAGTCGGTAGCAGGCATTATGTTGGAGCCTAGTAACATTGCCGCCGATACTGACTGGAATTTTACCATGGCAGACTTTACTGCTTTGTACAGTGTATTGAGTGCGACAGACTGGACACCGGTATTGACGGAGAATTGTGTAGACAAGGCTGTTGCGAAATTATACTCTATAATATACTCTGCATTTGATCTGTGCATCCCAAAGAAAAGACGAAACAATAATCCTTCGCGACGATACCCAACCTGGTATGATAGGAACATAATCAACGATCTCACTTTCAAGGGAAACCTGCATAGGCTATGGAAAACTACAGGTGATCCTTATATTTATACTTTCTATAGAGCCATCCGAGCTGATATCAAACGGAGAGTAGACAGGGCATATAAGGATTGGACGGCGCGTATTCAAGCTAATCTATATTCCAATCCTAGTGGCTTTTGGTCATATATTGCAACCCTAAGATCAAAGGGAGGGTTTAATCCATCAATCACGTATAACGGCCGAGAATATACTGGGAGATCGGCGGCAAACGCATTTGCAGCGTACTTTAGTAGTGTTTTCCTGCCTCAAGTACCCAAACTGAATGCTGAAAATGCTATTGGTCAATCAAATCATTTGTATGTGGACATAGCGGGCCTTACGCAGCGGGAGGTGGAGGATGCTATCACCAAACTGAAACCAAGAAGCGCGGTTGGACCAGACAATGTACCAGCATACATAATAAAAGCATTTAAAATGGAACTTGCTATACCTCTGGTCCACATACTCAATCTGTCACTTCGCACCGGAGTATATCCTGCAAAGTGGAAACTCTCCCGAGTCTCACCAATCCCGAAATCAGGCAACAAATCATATGCCGAAAGTTATCGCCCTATAGCCGTTCTGTCGGCTTTCGCAAAAATATACGAAAGCATTCTGCATAATAAAATCTACAAGCAGATTGAGCCCTATCTAAATGATTCCCAACATGCCTTTCGGCGGGGTCGCTCAGTTACCACGAATCTATTGACATTTGTCGACTTGGTTACCCAAAGTTTGGATGAAAAAGTTCAGGTTGACGTTGTTTACCTGGATTTTAGAAAAGCCTTCGACCAAGTCGATAACGATGTGTTATTGAGCAAACTTGATGGTATTGGTTTCACTCCAAGACTCCTTAGGCTCTTTGCCGACTACTTACGAGATCGAAAGCAGTTTGTAAGACTGGGGTGCTATGACTCCATGCCATATCATACCCGATCAGGTGTCAGTCAGGGGTCACTCCTCGGGCCACTTTTATTCACCATCATGGTGAATGATGTGGTAGAAATTCTCAGTGCTGGTACAGGCCTCCTGTATGCCGATGACTTTAAGATTGTTATGAGGATAAAGACCAGTGAGGACTGTATTCGAATGCAGGAAAATCTTGACAAGATATTTTCTTGGAGTGAACAAAACCGGCTTTACCTTAACATCTCAAAATGTGCGGTAATGAGTTTCACGAGGTCAGCACAGGGAATAATCTCCCAATACCTCCTCAACAATGAAGTTTTAGAGAGGAAATGCGTTGTGAAGGATCTTGGTGTACTTTTCGACCCCAGCCTTAATTTCCATTGTCATATTCAGGGCCTAGCAGCGGAATGCTACAAGAGGCTCGGTTTTGTGACGAGGAATTGTAGGGATCTTGCAAATCCGAAAATTACAGAGCTCCTATACTCTGCTCTTGTTCGGACTAAGCTTGAGTTTGGTGCGTGTGTCTGGAACCCACATGAGAAATCCTACACTCTGATGATAGAAAAGGTGCAAAAGAGGTTTTTGCGTTTTTTATATAAACAAAAACATGGTTACTACCCTCTTATGTACCCAACAGAGTTTCTGCAAGGGACACTCATGTACAATTCCTTACGGACGCGCCGACTCTACGACCAAGTTATAACGATCTGCAAGATATTGAGGGGTCGGCAAGATGCCCCCCATTTACACAACCAAATGTGTCGTTTCCATGTCCCCCAAAAAGCTTTAATGTTTCGTAAAGGAACGTTGCGCCTCTTCGCTGCACCATATGCCCGTACTGTTGCAAGACGTCACTCTCCGGTCTGTCGGGCTTTGCATATACTCAATGTCTTCCTTACTTGTGATCCTCAATTTGATTTGTTTTCTGATAATTGGCCCACTGTCGAAAGGAAAATACTAAATATCTGTGAGAAATTGAACACTTCTGAGGTCCTCTGAATGCACGTGAATTGCTAGCTAAAGTTTTCTTGACGAAGCCCGTTTGCGGATTATAATTTGTATAGTGTGCTTGATATTTTATAACATAGGTTTTTTTTTTTTTTTTAAGTAAGATAATGTAATGCCTTAGATGTATTCTGTAAGTTACATTTATATATAAAATAAATAAATAAATAAATAAATAACAGCTCAATTCTATGGTGAGGCTTCTAACTTGACGATCTCGAAATCCGGTGAACAATTAAATAAATCAATCAAACATTTTTGAAAACAATATTCTATAATAACAGGGACATAAATTTTGATAGCGAAGAGAGAAGGTAAAACACAGTGCAACATTTATTAATATTTTTACCCAACTTGACACTAAAGTTATGCACGAGTTCTGTGGCAAGCTAACGCAATATAACGTGTAGCCTGAAGGCACCCTGGGGACTAGTGTGCATACAACGAGCGTATTGTTGATTGTTGTTAGAATAAATACGTAATATATATTTATTAGATTGTGGGACACACAGGTTCGAGGGACATACACGCGGTTATTAAATAACTATAAATAATTATATAAATTTTAGTCCCAAACTAGACATAGCCTGAAGTATGGGTCATTGATAATATTTCATTAAAAAACAATACACACCCTGGCGTGAAGCCAACAGACGTGATTATGCACAACATATGTTGGTCCCGAGCGTGAATCAACCTCCGTCTGAGAAGGCAGTGTCATTTCCAACTGAGCCAACATTCCCGTCAATATTATGTCACTTGCCTAGCTCTAAACCACCTGCTAGTTCTGTAGGTACTTAAGTGTCATGTTAACGCTGCTGGTGACGAACGAACGGCGTGATTTTGGCTCTGTCCAACAGTTTGGTTGTTGAAATACGGGGAACGATTGGTGACAATCACAAGTGGCTTTATAAAACGTAAACCTCAGTCAAATATTAAGACATATAGCGGGATCAACTAAAATTAACGATCATAATAGTAACTTGTAATATGATGTAATACCACGTAATACAAATAAATGAACGCAAGGAGAGAACGTTAGGAAAGAAGGTTTAGACATCACATTCATTCAAAGAAAAGAAATCGTTTTTACTACACCAGTTGTCAGTTGTTTTGATGGGAATCCGAAGAGGGACGTCATGTTTTTTGTAAAATTTTTATTTTTCTGTGTGTTTTCGGTTTTGGCTTATAATAATGATAGTGTGTTGTGTAGTAAGTGTCAAATATCCGTGATAAGTATGCAGTGATTGGGAAGTTCGATAAAATGCGTAGGATGGACGTTTTCAGGTTACCTCAAGAAGCCGCTTCAATTCTCAGTAAAAGTGCACTATCGTTTTACTGCGGATTAATAAGTGAAATTTAAAAATGTTTTGTGAAAACTTATTGTATTTTTGTGCATAGACTCTGAAGCAGAGCTACAAATCTTTAATTTCGTGTCGTGTTTAGTTTTTATGGCTAAATTGCCAACGCCTTAAAACAACTTAAAAAAAATCTGTCGCATTTGCTCTGTCCAACAGTTGATCGAGATTTGGTTCTGTGGTTTATGGTTTTTTTAACAGTTTCTCAGAGACGTTTTTCTGAATTAGAGTTGAGATAACTTCTTGTTTGTGTAATTTGAAACTGAAAAGTTCTTGTTTGTTACTTTGCCATATTTTAACTTCAACAGATTTATAAATTGAATGTTATACGATAATTTCATATTCAGTAATTCCTATTGCTTTTGTAGTAATGAAGTAGATTCTACAGTGAATGAATTCTAAATGCCTAATTTTTATGTCAGCTGCCTTCATAATTTCTTCTATATAGCGACCGCCTATAATGCCAACCGACATTTGGATAGGTAGATTACAATAACATAATCTACGAGATTTTATGGCAATGACATCAAGGTAAAAGCTTTGGCCTTTTAGCCATATTATTTCATTATGGCTAGTATAAAAGCTTTTAAAATGATGCGGTACTTTTGAATGGTTTTGTTCTTATATTTAATCGTTATTGTATATATTATGATACTTTAGATAATAAATTACCTACTTACCTATGTACACAAAAGTCACGCATTATATTGTCGGTTACTTTGATTACTTAAAATCTGCACAAAACGAGGAAATTCATGTTTTACACGCGTAAAATACCTATAAAGTTTATCGAACCATCAGACTTAAATATTTTTTGTGAGTACGAAGCCTTTCCCACAGAGATTCAGGTCTGTGGTCCTTCCAATATCATTAACATTCTACTGGAAGGATTTCCCTTCAAAGTAGAGCGATATTGGACGTGGCAATGATGTGAAAAGACACTATTCAAGTAATACGAATCAAGTAATACACCTAAGAAGAGTTTTTACAATAAACTTATGTAAAATAGACTTGGAAAACAAAGCTAAGGGTTTGTTTCACGAGCTCTTTCAGGAAACCAAAATAGAAAATTGTGCGAATAAGAAATATAAGAAATGATGGGGATGAAAATATTAAATTGCAGAAAGAGCCCGCTTCGCATTTGTGAGGCTCGGGTTCGAATCCTGGCATGTACAAATTTTTCCAAAAATTTGCGTTCATACATTGAAAAAAACTTAAGAAATAATTAACAAATTCTGAGGCATGCTTTGTAAAAGACCCGGTAAGGCGATGGATTCACCGCTTATCATATTTAGGGGTCCAAAGAATATACCGCTGAAACGTGGATATATCCAGAAATGGAAAACCTTTGCCTACCCCCTCTGGGATACAAGGACAGATTATTTATGTTATTTATAAAATATTAAACAGTTCGACACATTCACCCGAATCGCAGGACGGTCAGGTTTTAAAATTACTATAAAGGACCCCCGAATTCTGAATAGAAAAGAAGATAAAAGAGAAAAGTTGGTGGAAACTAGCTCATACAGAAACTTGTAAAATTTAATATATTAAGATAAGTAAAATTCCTAATTCCACGCGAATCAAGTCGCTAGCAACAGGTACAACATGATACAAAAATAAGAAATTAAATTTGGTGTTATTTCTATAAAGTCTACAAGACAAAGTAAAGGTAGGTATCTGTCTCTATGCCAAAGTGAACCACACGGCTGGTGACTGATCATTATACACTGTACAAAAGATATAATAAATACACCCTAAATTCCTCTGTAGGAGTACGAGTAAATGTATATCAGATAAATTAATTATTAATACAGCAAGAAACCCTACGAAATATCTCTTTCTGACACTCCAGAAAGAAGACCAAACTAATAAAAACACCTCACTCCTAAAAATCCCACACAACCGAAAACCGAAATAACCCATACAACCGAAAAACATGACCCCCCTTTGGGTACAGTCAGGTTAAAATGGCAACTGATCTTACGGAATCAACGCGGAAAGTCAAGTACACAAAATTACAGACACACAGAATGTTTAGCATGCATGGTAGAAATACACTTTTAGATTTCACAAATACGTTACCAAGGAAGTCATCCTGGCTGCCCTGCCGCGCACTCTGGCAGACTTGCTTGAAGAAGCGGCCCAGACCGCGCACGCCGCGGACCTCGTTAAGCCGGGACACCGCGTCCAGCACGGAGCTTTCGTCGTCGTGATCCCAGATGTCAAGGTGCAGTACATCCGACGAGATGTCATCGATTTCACTGTGGATGAAGCTTTAGAAAACTGACTACTGGCTGGCTTCACTCACAATATAGATATCCGAGTTTTTACAGTAGATCTTTCTTACAGTTTCATTGCAATTGAAGAGTCCTACCTGCCCCAATGGAATTTTATTTACACGAACCCTGTCCTCATACAAGTGTACGAGGACGGGGTTCGTATAAATAAAACAATGTGGTACAATGTTAAATACCCTGAGAAAATTAAAAACTAAAATCTCAAGAGCAGTGATAGCCTTACGGTTAAAGAGCCTGCTTCACATGACGATAATCAGTGAGGCTCGGTTTTGAATCCTGGCAAGTACCAATTAATTTTTCAAAAAAACTTACGTACATATTTATCACTAGCTCAACGGTGAAGGAAAACATCGTGAGGAAACCCGCAGGTCCGAGAATTATTTCTGGCGATTCACCCCCTATCACGTGTAGGGATCCAAAGAATGTCATGAAAAGTGAGTATATCCAGAAATGGAACACCTCTGCCTACCCCCTCGGGAATAAAAGACGTGAGATTATCATTATTCCTTATAACTAAATTAAAAAACTTTTCAGATTTCATGAAATGTTGGTGGCAACTTTTAACATCCTCAGACAACAGGGAATCGTATGCAAGCGTAGATTGGCAATCTACTTTTCTGCGATAAGTAATGTTCGTGTACAAACCCGTATGTAGGTACCCACCAATGCATAATTATGTTGCTAAATGTATAAGAGAAAACTCGTTAAGACGTACAAATTACATAATTACCTACTTTGATATTTCTGGTGTTTAGTATAAGTTGGATATCTTAGACATCATCGATTTCCATGCAAAGCGTGGATTCTCCACCCATGTAAGATGGATATCCAATCCAGCCATCGACAATATAATCCAGCAATGAACGTAATGATACGTACAATTTGAAGGTCTCGTTCCACTTGGGTGAGAGAGTATGCGGGCGCACGCTGGTGGCTCTTATGTAGCGGGCAGGCAGTCTGCCCAAGCTATCGCGTTGCTGACGGCCGTCGCGTCTCTTGAAGCTTAGTCGGAACCCATGCTTGCGGCCCTCATCTTCCGAGGCTCGTGGCGAGGCCGGCAGCGACGCGGGCTGGATACCCAGCATGCAGTACGGATCGCTGAACCCTAAATACATAAAAATTATAAACGGTAGAATCTAAATTTTCTTTAAGGAAAATAATTCTGTGGAGCTTAATTGTAGCCAGCGTCATCGTAGCTAGAGGCTCGTTGTACGGGCGACTGCCAGGGGCGCAACCCTCACGGTGGCGCATTTTGCTAATCCAAGCCTGCGGGCTACTGGGGGACAAGCACACAGAATTAGCGCTAAGTCATATAAAAGAAAAGTTCGATTTTATTAGGTATAGTCGTACCCACAAATAAGGAATGGCGGCGCCCCTAACATAACACAGCTAAGGCTGCTAGGGGCGCTCATGACCTTAGCTAAACTATGGTTGTAACTTTCAATGCATTATGGCTGTCAAAAATGAGCAAGAGACTGATGAAGAATTGATTCTGCGGCTCGTGATGCAGTACCCCGCCCCGGTCCGGCCATAGGCTCACATGTCACGTTTAACGGTCTAAAAAACACTGGTTAAAAGTTGGAGTTTCCAGGATTGAAATACCTCTGCTTACTCTTCGGGGATAGAAGGGCTAAGCATGTATATTTTCTGTTTAGACTGAAGAATAAAATAAGAATTCCTGTAAAAATTCAAACGAAATTTGATGAAATGAATTTCATGTTGGTTTATTGATTGTCGTGCACGGTTCTATCGCATCAATGTATTTGCATAGCGCTCGCGTATACAACAGTATGCATATAAGTTTATCTAGTATTTAGTCGTGCTTCTTACCTAGTGGTTAATAAGGGATATGCTTACTGTATTAATATAATATAGGTACTCGTGTAACGAATAAGGAAAGCAGCTATTGTACCTACTATAGTTTAAATTAAGAGACTTAATTTTGCAAATTTAATTAATACAACAATTAATTGAAATGAATATCCTTTCCAAATCCTTTGTATTTTCGTTGACGTGGGTAACTTTACTTCCATGTTTGGTATTATTATAAAACCCTGAATAGGCACTACGTCTATTGTGTTAGAGATGAATGCTTCGAGAACAATACACCAGAACGTTCAAATTAATATTAGTATCAAATCCATTTAATCCATGTTCATTAAATACATGTATCTATGTTGTGTGACACAAAACTAAATTGGATACCGTTTAAAACTTCCAAACAATTCTAAAGGTTGTCGAAACCAAATGCTGCTGGATCACAAAATTGATTTTAACTTTCTATTTGTTCACGAACCAAATCCCGCATTTCTAGAGCCGTTGCCGATCGTTGTAGGAAAATGCACACGGTTTGTGGAGGAATGTAATGGGCAGTACATTCCGCGGCAGCTATTATTCTGTCGGAGTGAACATCGAAAGCAATCGTGCATGGTAATTACACGGCTTCAGTTACAGATTGAGCGAACGTAAAGTAGGTTAAATTTTTAGATAAAATCAAGTTGTAGTCTTTCGTTGTTTTTATTTTGATACGGCTTGCCTTGCCGATGGATAAAGTGGCATGGTTGTATTAAGTTTTCATTTTCATTTAGCTAGCTCGTCTCACGCCTTTTACCACCAAAGCAGAGGTATTAAATTTCTGGAAATATCCACTTTTCAACAGTATATTTTTAGACCCCTAAACATTATAGGTGGTGAGCCCATCGCTGGCCGGGGTGCGGTGTTACACGTATTTAAGAATCAATTCTGGAGCCGACAGGTTTCCTCGCGATGTTTTCCTTCACCGTCGAGCTAGTGAAAACTTTTTTTGAGAAACTCATTGATACATGCCAGGATTCGAACTCGAGCCTCATAAATGAGAAGCGAACTCTTAAGCCAGTAGGCTATCACTGCTCTATCTAGCTCGTTATAGCTAGCTCGTCGTGATAATTTTAATACAAATCAGCAGGAATCATTGAATGTTAAAAACTTACACGTGCAAAATTTTATTAAAATATTATAAAGTGGTGGTAAGTAGGTACACATGAAACTGAACTACTTTTATTTAAAGATATATGGAAAATCAAACAATGATTGTTATGTTTCAAATGTTATCGGCAAAGACGTTTAAAGAAAAAGTTTCTCTCTCCTATAGACTGCTAATGTTCTAAAAACACTATGGAAACCGCTTCAACCAAAAATCGGGGCGCGGGGGGCGAAGTATGAGATGACGTACTAAATGTCAATCAATTTACCAATAGTATTTAAAGGACATTTTGCGCTCGGCCAATCAGAAAGCTCACGTATTATTTTACTTTTGAATTTGCTCCAATAGTGACGGACTAGTGAAGTAATCATATACCACACAATCGATATCGATAATTTTTTTTATTTATTTATTTATTTAAGGCAGACACAACAGGTCACTACCACTAACTACAAACTTATAATAGAATAGGCTTACGATCTAGGTAGCAACCCTAAACGTGTTTGCACAACATGTTTAGGCGTTATTTTTCAACATAAACAAATATTTATTATTTTAATAACTTAAAAGATAAACAAAGGCAATTTTTTAACTTATATGTAGGTAATACAGTATGTAATAAGAAATATAGTGCAAATCAGATCGCAATACTTTTCAGTGCAGCAATTACTTGTTTTTTATATTCAGTTGGTTTGGGGTTGAAAATATCGAGGGAACAATTGGCATCTAACGACAGTTCATTGCAGAGCCTGCACATCCTTACTAAGGGGCTGTAAAATGATACATTATTTTTAAAAGACTGTCAAGTGGCAAGAATATCTTGGGTTTCCGTAGTCTATAGTTGATGTTAATATTTAAGGATGACAAAAGGTGCGGTGATTCTAGATAAGAGTGCAGGATTTTGTGTAGGCAAATTAGGTCCTGCTGTTTACGTCTTTCAGCAAGAGAAGTAACTTTGAGATAGGCACATCTATCCTCATATGATGATAACTTCCGGCCCATACCATTTCTGGAACAGATTATCCGCAAACATCTCCTTTGAATACTTTCGATTCGTTTTGAGTGAACTTCATAGTAAGGAGACCAGATTACAGAACCATATTCCAGTATACTTCTAACAAGGCTGAAAAATAATGTTAAAAAGGTTTCAGGTTTTTTAAAATCTTTTGTGATTCTTGTAACAAAACCGAGTAATTGAAATGCCTTTTTTGTCAACAAATTATAATGTTCGCGGAAAGACAACTTTTCATCAAATAATATACCAAGATCTTTGGCTACTAGTTTACGTTCGAGATTGTGACTGATGAATGCTGCAACCTGTACTATAAGAATGATTTTCTAGTTCCAACCTCTTTGGTTATCGGATTGCTGGCTTACTAGCTCCCATATATGGACGCGTAAGGCTACGACGGCTTATGGAGCCTGATTTTGGAGGGTGTCCGTGGCATAATTTATGGGACAGCCGTGGCAGCGCGAGCAAAAAACCAAAATTATACCTATCAAAGTACCTAGCTGTCATTAATTTTGTCCGCACAGACGTATTGAAATTTTTAGTGAAAGTTAAATTGTATACGTGATTTCAATGTGTTGTCAAGAAATGCCTTAGCTGACTCTCCACCTTCGCAAGCGATTAGATTTTGCAAATTTACTATAATATGGGTTTTCCATCTTGAGTAGATCAAGTTAATCATTTGTAGTTTTTTTTTTGTTTTGTAAGGCTCCACTCGTCGTTTGCTTAGAGCGCCTAGTATACATTGTTCTGAATTTACCCCTAAAACATAATTTTAATAACATAGAACATACATTACGAGTATATAGATATTTGAGAATATAATATCTACACGTATTGCTACAAAAACATTTCGTTAATTCGTAATTTGTTCATGATTATATTTAAGAAAAACCTTTAGTACATTATAATTAAGCATTGTATGCTTTTACTTTCAAAACTTGAAATAATAAAGTACTTAAATATGTAATTAATTGAATTATGCGTCCTTTTCCATGGCACTATTAAAAGTCGACTGCGACTGTGTCGTGTGATTATGTTATTTACCCAAACATTTAATAAATATCTTAATTCAGATAGCACACGTGTCCGACTTCTGATATTGTACTGCACAACTTGGTCTGTGGGTGTACAACGTAATATAATCCAGTAACGCAGTTCGAAGAGATTGGAGCATAATGAATCTGATAAAGATTCTTCAACGCAGTCACTTGATCATAACCAAATAAGTTTCCGGGCCTTATGAATGTACCTACAGAACGTACCTACCGCGACGGCGTTGTCGCTCCTGACTCCCAAGTTCCCCAAACTCCCAACTTTCGCTCGCGTAATTCAATACAACAAGCGCCGAGATGCAGCCGGTCTTTGTCAGAAAATTTTGTAAACGATGTCATAATACGTTTACCGCGAGACTGACATGTTCAAAGACTGGCTTTTAAGGGCCATAAAGATTTTCGTTGTGTTTGTCGTTATTTATTTATGATAAGTGCGCACGGGCGCATTAAGTTTTTTCAGGTACCTACTAAGTATTTAATATATTGGAACGTCTTAAGATGAGAACGCTTATCTAGAAGCAGATTTAGATTGATAATTGCAAAAATTTTTCGTGATATGGCACTCAAAGAACGAACAAACCATTAGCATCCTTAGCTTCGAGTCCATCGGCCTCGATAACCGCGCAGCCCAGCACGACGGTGGGCGGACGTTCGCTCCCGGCTGCACGCAATGCACGCCCGTGCACGTCCGGGGACACCCTGAACGCACGCCGAGCGTATTCCAACACCTCTTCTTTGTACGCGGCGAACTGGCCGTCCGGGGCAGGTGCACCCACTGCGTTCTCAATACAGTACAGAACCTAGGAAAACAAAGATGAATGTTGAGATAGGTATTCCTAAATATCCGCTTTTAGAAAACGAAGGCAGTAAAAGTCAGAAACCAGTGTTGAGCCCTAATTTACTATCCCCTTTTGAACTAGGTACCCATACAAGAACTTTAATTTAATAAGGAGAATATTTGTGTAGGTATGCACAAATGTTTTCCTTAGACAATGCCCTTGATTAGGTTTACTTGACAAATCTACATCTACACTAATATTGAAAAGAGAAAAGATTTGTATTTTTTTAATTATATAATTCTATTAAGTATGTCTCGATCTTGCTTGACGGTTAATATAATTTGTAAATAATTATAAACGACTCTTTAAACCTATTATGAAGAAAGGAGCCGTATTATTCGGGTCAATAATTTCAAGAATATTTAATGAGACAAATATGTATTAGGTAGACTTCCAACGAATATCTTTGAGATGAACTCAGTCACGAAAAAGGTCTGACATGAAGAAATGGGCGTACTCCGGAAGGACGAATTCGCGTGTTTTACTGTCTAGGCCGTAACGTATATATTAAGTTGGAGATAGTAAAGGTTCTTTCAAATTTAATTATTTATTACCTACGCGATGGTTGCTTGTACCACTTTTGTAAAACTAACAAATGTTTTCTTTATAGGTACATTAGCAGGCGCCCGCGGCATTGCCCGGTCTCGAAGGAATTAGGCAAAATTTTCTCTTAGCGAATCCCTACAACTTAGAAGCAACCTAACTTTGAGGTTTATAGGTGTTATGAGTGTGTCTGTGGCTGTGTTGTATAAAAGAAATACACACACCGGCACAATTAGCGGAACAGAAAAAAAAAGGAGAAAAAAGAGGGAATTTAGAACAATGAATGTAATTTTTAAACAATATATTATTTAAAATGAAACAACAATTAAATTAACATGTTTTGACATTCATTTGTAACACCATACTTAAAATTTTATAAAAATAAAAATTAAATTAAACAAAATGCATTTTTCTTCGATTTTTAATTATAGAGAAACAGCAGAAAATTCAAGATTTTCCAAAGTTTAACAACAATTTCAATGACTGTTCAATATCGAGTGTTTCCTCCTCGTGCTCTGATGAGGGTTTCCATCCGTCTGGGCATGCTGCGGATGATGTTATCAATGGTTTCTTGGGGCAACCTCTGCCATTCTTCAAGTAATGCGTTTCGCAACTCGTTGAGATTATTGGGAGGGGGCATTCTTGACTTTACACTCCTCTTTAGCAAGTCCCAGACGTGTTCTATAGGGTTCATATCGGGGGACCGTGCTGGCCACTCCATCACCGTTATACCAACATGGTTTAGGTATGTCTGTACTGTGCGAGCACTGTGAGCCCGAGCATTATCCTGCATTAGAATGAAGTTGTTACCAATAAAGGGGGCAAATGGCACAACATGTTCTTCTAAAATCTCCCTGATATACCGATCAGCATTC
This sequence comes from Ethmia dodecea, assembly GCA_963855545.1. Classification (NCBI taxonomy): domain Eukaryota; kingdom Metazoa; phylum Arthropoda; class Insecta; order Lepidoptera; family Depressariidae; genus Ethmia; species Ethmia dodecea. Next base: position 8,736,490 of record OY979449.1, read on the forward strand.
AGATTCCCGCCATCGACCACTACTAACTCCGTACGAGCTCCTAAACATATTCCTCCCCAGACCATAATTGAACCGCCGCCATATGCAACTGTATTTTCAAAATTAGACTGGATATACCGTTCTCCTTTGCGTCTCCATACTCGCTGCCTTCCATCAATTTGATTTAACATAACTCTGCATTCATCAGTAAAAAGAACCTGTCCCCAGTCGTCGAAGTCCCAATCACGATGTTCACGACCAAAGTGTAGACGGTTTGTGCGATGATGTCTCTCAAGTTTTGGGGCTTTGGCGGGCACATACGAGCCTATACCCACTTCTTCGAATCTTCTACGAACTGTCCGCTCACTCATCCTTACTGCTCGTACCTCTTCCAGTAAATTTCGAGCCTGCACCGCCGTTAGTCTCGTGTTCCGTCGGACTTGAAGTTGGAGAAAACGGTCATCCCTCCTTGAAGTACACCTTTTCCGGCCTTGTCCTCTCCTTCTCACTAGAGCATTCGTCAATCTGTATCGTTGGATGCTACGATAAATCGTTGATAACGATCGACGAAGGCTTCTGGCAATCGATCTGTAGGTTTGACCATTTCTCCTCATTTGATCTGCCCTAATGATTTCTGATGGCGTTAAATCAGGCATAATTAGATGCTCGTAAATTATCAATATGCGAAAAAACTCAAAAGCCTCAAAAACTGCAATTCAAAGCTTTTCAAATGGAATTCACGAACCTTCTAAAAACGGACAAGCGGTGGAAAAAATGAATCAATGAAAATTAAAACAAAAGAATGAAAAAAAGGGCAGTCGCTTAGTATTCCATTTTTAAATTAAAACCCAAATTTAAAAAAAGCTTGTTTAGCCGGCCAGTAACACGCAAAAATGCGTAAATACTCCCTTTTTTTTCTGTTCCGCTAATTGTGCCGGTGTGTGTACTTGTATACAATATGTAACAGAATAAGCGCAATTCCTGAAATTAGTTTGTTCAGTATCGACTACTTAATCGATTTCAGCTATTTTTAATATGTGTTAAATTTTTCCGAAAAATGAATTAGCATAACTGAATTTAGTGCTACCTTCATATACAGGGTAGATTTTTGAGACGGGTCAGTAAGGGCAGGTATACCTTACTAAAACTAGGTTTTAAGTAATTTTTAAGCATTTTTTTGTCTTACTTTAATTCTTTGTCAACAAGCTTTTTCTTCTTCTTTTGCAATCACTTCTTTTTTTATGACCTAGCAAGACTAAAGTACGATTTGCTGAATGTTGATGATTAGACCTATAAAATGATACCTAATAGTCCCATCATCATTGATTCTAAATGGGATTAAAAGTGGTTTTTCAAAGGTGCGATTTTTTCGACGCCGAGTGTAGTTACAGGAAAACGTTCCTAAGAGACCATCCCTAACTTTTTAAGATATTATGAACTGCATTCACAGATTTTGGAAAAAATGTACAGTCAGCGAAAAAAATGCTAAAATACAAAAAAAAACAAAAAAAAACCACCAGCCCATTTAAGGTATAAGTACTTACTAGAAATGACAGAAATCGCCGAAAACTTATTTCATACATTTTGTACTGAAATACGAAAATCAACTCGAAATTATTCATCAACTAAGTAGCCACCTCGCTCGATTTAAAATCCTCGTTAATGCCTCTTTCAGCTCCTGAATGTCATAATTCCTTTTGTAGACTTCGTTTTTTAGGTGTCCCCACAAAAAAAATCGAGAGACATTAGATCGGGACTGCGAGGTGGCTACTTACTCGTAGTTAATGAATAATTTCGAGTTGATTTTCGTTTTTCAGTACAAAATGTATGAAATAAGTTTTCGGCGATTTCTGTCATTTCTAGTACTCATACCTTAAATGGTCTGGTGGTTTTTTTTTTGTTTTTTTGTATTTTAGCATTTTTTTCGCTGACTGTACATTTTTTGCAAAATCTGTGAATGCAGTCATAATATCTTAAAAAGTTAGGGATGGTCTTCTAGGAACGTTTTCCTGTAACTATAACGATTAAGGCCCTTACGGACCCGTCTCAAAAATCCACCCTGCATACTATTATAGCTTTTTATTTAAGAAAATTGGTTAAACACAACTAAAGTACAAAGGCATCATATTTTTGTAATAATATACTAATTGGGATGTATGAGGAATTGCGCTTATTCTGTTATACTAAAATAAGAAACACAGACACTTAAGTACCATCAAATTAAATAATTACTATACATACACATAAGTAATGAAAGTGCGTTGATGTGAAAAAAAAGGTGTCAGAATTTTTCAAGCCACCCAAGGGTATCTGACATGGCTCAACGACTTAAATTGTTCGTAATACATGTCCTCACCTCGGTATAAAGATGATCATGTTCTTTATGGGACAACTGGGCCGATACACTGGGGAGTCCCAGATCGTGGGGTGCCGGCGGCGGGCGCTCCGCCCTCGCCTCTGCCAGCCGCAGCGCCGCGAGTCGCCTGTTTTCCTGCCGCCATGACAGCGCCGTGAAGCTCTCGAAGTAAGAGCCATCTGTGTCTTGTACCCTGTTAATATTATTTTACTTATTTATTAAGTATCAAGAAAATAGAACAGTCCCCATGAAACTGAACTATGGCGAAACCATATGCAGAAAGTTATTTTTAATTACCAAAACAATTTTCATCTAATAAAAAATATGCTAAATGGTTTTTATGGTTCTTTACCCAAAAGGGTGCTGACGGGACCCTAGTTTTATATGCAACTTGCTTTTACCCGCGGCTTCGCTCGCGCACGTTTATTTCACCTTCTTAGAGGTTGAATTTTGCAAAATTCTTTCTTAGTAGATGCTTACACTGTACAGAGACCAGTTTGGTCTCTGCACTGTATAAGCTATATGCAAAATTTCAAGTCTCTAGACCCCGCGGCTTAGGCTGTGCGTTGATACATCACCAATCATTCCTTTCGGAACGTTCTGTCCGTTTCCCAAAACACCCTTTCCCAAAACACCCGTTCCAAAATATCAGTTTCTTTAAATGAACGTATGCCGAAAGACCCGTTTCCCATCGCATCAGTATGTCAAAACACCCGGTTCTCATAGCATCCGTATGCCAAAAGATCCGTCTCTTATGACACCCGTATTCCCAAAAGACCCGTTTCTCATCGCATCAGTATTGTTACGAACTCTTTGTATTTTACGTCCTTTTTATGATCTTTTGTTTGAATTTTTGATACGTTTTGTTTTTGAGTGATGATGATTATGATTCCATGGTGAGAATCAGTGAGGCTCGGGTGCGAATCCTGGCATGTACCAATGAGTTTTTCAAAACTTACGTACATATTAATTAATTCTGAGACCCGGTCCGGCGATGGGCTCACCACCTAGGGGTCCCAAAATTTTTTCGTGAAAAGTGGGTATATCCAGAAACGGAATACCTCTGACCTTCGGGGATAAAAGGCGTGAGACAATTATTTTTAAAAAAATTTGAAAAAAAAAAACGGATAATTTGGGAAACGGATGTTTTGGGAAACGGTAGTGACGGCAACGGTCTTTTCGGGATTAGGTCTTTTTGCGAAACGGATATGAAGCCAAAACTTATCTTTTGGGAGAAGCACATTTTGGGACACACTTATATCGGGAATCGGATTATTTGGGAAAAGGTGGTGACGGGAACGGATGTTTTAGGAACGGGTGTTTTGGGAAACGGTCAGAACGTTCCGAAAGGCAATCATTCAGTCAGTTTATCATTTGATATAATATATACATAGATAGATAGGTGTAGGTATCGTAGTGAAAGGAAAGATATCTCGACGTAGTCTCTATAATACCATGAGCGATTGCCTTACAATTTACTCCCAAAATTAATAGCAGGCAATTAATAAAATTAATTGGCAGGCATTTTCGAGGAAGATGAGACTTATATGAGACCGTCAAGTTAGAAGCCTCACCATGGAATTGAGCTGTTCTGATAATGTCAAACAACTCTTCCTAAATAGTGCCAAATAGTGCCCGAAGCATATAAATAGTGCTATCATACTTTCGGAGATATTCAGGTCGTTCAGTGAGGCTGCTATCTTGACGTCAAGATAGCAGCCTCATCTCAGTGCACAAAAACCACAGCACTGTTCTTGAAGAACTATATACCAAAAAACTCTTCTTAAATAGTGCCTTGGACTTGCAAAGTTTCAGAATTAGTGCTTCAAAGGAACCGAAGATATTAGGGTACATTGATGAGGCTTCCAACTTGACGTCAAGCTGGAAGTCACATCATCAACGAGGAAGAATTTCGAATCGAGACTAATGCCAAAAATCTCTTCCTAAATAGTGCCTCCGGAATCAAAACAAAGCGGAACGATTTAACTTGTATTTTAGTCAATAAATGATGATAAACTTCCACGTACATTTTTGATTCGGTACAGATAGGAATAAACCAACTAGATCAAAATGGAGGCTCAGCTTTATAAAGAGCAAGATCTCAGAATGTTTTTTTTTGTTTTTTTTTTTATAAAGATAGGGGTACAAATTGGGATGATTTATCAAGTATCAGGATGTGGACTGGTTTAAGTAAGTAAGTAACAACTTTTTATTGTACACCAATAGAAATATGCAACAAGTGATACAATGATAAAAAAGTACAATGGGCGGTCTTATCGCTTTAAGCGATTTCTTCCAGACAACCTTAGGATGGATGTAACTGAGATTAACAGATGAAGGTAGGTGGTGCACTAAAGTTACCAATGGATTAAGGTAGATACTTATATACATAAACCGTTTTTTATAAATATATAAAAATTTAAAAATAAAATACACAGTACGGTTCAGTTTAGTTTTTGAGATATAATTTTTTGAAGAATTATAACTTAATCATTTATAACCTCAAATATCAAGGAAAACGCAATGTCCAATGTCAAACTTTAAAAAGGCGTTCATTAATAAAAATGTATTGGTTATTTATATTAAAACCTATTTTTATTTAATAGTTATAATATATAGTAATAGTAAAATATTTTAATTTTCTTTCATCGCAGTGTCCTAAACATGTTTAAACAATATTGTTTTATCTTAGGATGAATGTCAACAGGTCCATTAAAATCTTCATTTCCGTGGATTTTTTATCTTTAGGTTTTCAAACAAAATCGAGTTTTCATCATCAAGTATCAGGATGCGGATTGCGGACTGGTTTAGTTTTTGAGATAGAATTTTTTGAAGAATTATAACTTAATCATTTATCAAATATCAAAGAAAACGCAATGTCCAATGTCAAACTTAAAAAAAACGTTTAAACAAAAATTTTGTTCATTGATAAAAAAAAATCTTAAGTTTTTTTTATAACATCGCTTTTATTTAAGTTTTCTTTATATTGTATGTATTCTTGGTGAATATGTAGCAGATAACTTAAAAAACTAATGAGATGTACAAGATGTTCGATACAGGAACAAGGGAAATAAAAAAGCTCTATTTTTGAGGTTTGAGCAATTAATTATTAGAAATCTAAAGTATAAAATACATACAATGCACGAGCGCGGAACCGAGCGTATCTGAGGCAATTGAAAAGACAAGATGGCTTCTTTAACCAGTCTTAGTGAAAGGGTTACCAATTAAAATATGTAACTATCGCCCTAATTACAATGTGTTACTGAGCTAAAATAGCATAATAATAAATAATGCGTACAAGTGGAGCTATAAGATTGGCCATTACGGTTTTATACAAATAAATATAAAAAGGTATAAGACATTGATGCTCGTGCGTGCCACTAAATAATTAAATTATAAAAAAAACTACGAATATAAGGTCTGCGGCGTGAAGTAGCAGACACAAGATAAAAAAATTCAAAGATTATATCCAAATCTTTCTCCCAAACACAAACTTTGGGTAGAACCAAGCCATTGTTTGTGGACTGGTAGAAATTTAAAGGTTCCGATGGAAAGACAGTCTGGGTATGCCTTTCCCTCTCGGAGACAGGCATGTATATATTTTATGTAAGTATAATACTCAGGTAAGTATATAAAATATTATGTTTTATATGGATTTTCATTTCCGTTGTTTGATTCTTTCAATCCTGTGGCACAGTTCTTTCATTGCCGTGAACGCTTGTTTCATTGCCGTGCACGTATGTTTCATCGCCGTGGCACAAAATTTTTAATCTTGTATATCTCATTACTTTTTTAAGTTATCTACTACATATTCAGCAAGATAACTAACAACATACAGAAAATTTAAATAAAAGCGATATTTTTTTTAAAAACTTAAGGATATAAAAAACCACGGAAATTAATATTTTTATGGGCCTGTTGAAATACACCCTCATCTGCTAGATATTAAGCAAGAATACATTATAAAAAAACTCGATTTTGTTTGAAAAACTAAAGATAAAAAATTCATCCTAAGATAAAACAATATTGTTTAAACATGTTTAGGACACTGCGATGAGAGAAAATTAAAATATTTTACTATTACTATATATTATAACTATTAAATAAAAATAGGTTTTAATATAAATAACCAATACATTTTTATTAATGAACGCCTTTTTAAAGTTTGACATTAGACATTGCGTTTTCCTTGATATTTGAGGTTATAAATGATTAAGTTATAATTCTTCAAAAAATTATATCTCAAAAACTAAACTGAACCGTACTGTGTATTTTATTTTTAAATTTTTATATATTTATAAAAAAACGGTTTATGTATATAAGTATCTACCTTAATCCATTGGTAACTTTAGTGCACCACCTACCTTCATCTGTTAATCTCAGTTACATCCATCCTAAGGTTGTCTGGAAGAAATCGCTTAAAGCGATAAGACCGCCCATTGTACTTTTTTATCATTGTATCACTTGTTGCATATTTTTATTGGTGTACAATAAAAAGTTGTTACTTACTTACTTAAACCAGTCCACATCCTGATACTTGATAAATCATCCCAATTTGTACCCCTATCTTTATAAAAAAAAAAAACAAAAAAAAACATTCTGAGATCTTGCTCTTTATAAAGCTGAGCCTCCATTTTGATCTAGTTGGTTTATTCCTATCTGTACCGAATCAAAAATGTACGTGGAAGTTTATCATCATTTATTGACTAAAATACAAGTTAAATCGTTCCGCTTTGTTTTGATTCCGGAGGCACTATTTAGGAAGAGATTTTTGGCATTAGTCTCGATTCGAAATTCTTCCTCGTTGATGATGTGACTTCCAGCTTGACGTCAAGTTGGAAGCCTCATCAATGTACCCTAATATCTTCGGTTCCTTTGAAGCACTAATTCTGAAACTTTGCAAGTCCAAGGCACTATTTAAGAAGAGTTTTTTGGTATATAGTTCTTCAAGAACAGTGCTGTGGTTTTTGTGCACTGAGATGAGGCTGCTATCTTAACGTCAAGATAGCAGCCTCACTGAACGACCTGAATATCTCCGAAAGTATGATAGCACTATTTATATGCTTCGGGCACTATTTGGCACTATTTAGGAAGAGTTGTTTGACATTATCAGAACAGCTCAATTCCATGGTGAGGCTTCTAACTTGACGATCTCGACTTATATCAAGAATGTGTTTTGAAATTTTGGGGTTAGGTACATGCAAAGAGATTAAAATATAATAGGGCATAGAGGGGACAAAGCGAGGAAAATTTGAAGCCAAAAGTTATTCCAAGTAGAATAAGTATACTACAATTTCGACCGAATGACAGCTCGCGTTCATGACGCTTGAGCTTCAAACATGCTTCAAAGTTTTGTATGAAAATATTCCCAATGCCCCCTCTATGTCCTATTATATTTTAATATCTTAGGGTACATGCCTATCAACTGTCAGATTTCTGACGCGACGTCTGCCATTTTTAATAATAAAATTATCTAAATGGATATGTCGCAGTAAGATAGATGAAGCCGTAATATAGTTATATCCCTAGGGATATAATTATATACCGTAACATAGTTATACGAAAGCGATTCATTACTATCTCACTAGGAATATAGTTATAAAACGGTCCAAGTTTAGTGATATACTTATATTACTAGATTCAGTTTAGTGAAATAGCTTTCGGAGTGTGCACCGCCTTATTGAAATTATTTTTGGATATTGGATGCCCTGAGATACTTCATAGTGATAACGGCCGAGAATTCACAGCGTCAATTATAAAGGAATTGGTTCAAATGTGGCCAAGTTGTAAAATAATTAACGGAAGACCTAGACATCCAGCGAGTCAAGGATCTGTAGAGCGAGCGAACCAAGATGTGGAGAACATGTTACAGGCTTGGCTACAAGATAATAATTCTACTAATTGCTCTTTTCATCGAACTATAAAAAGAACACCATACAAAGCTCTTTTTGGAGTGGATCCTCATCCTGTTCATCGTTTTAATTATAATTACTTTAATACGTGTTAATGTCACAAAGTATTGTAACTAACTGCAGGATACATAAAGCTGACTTTTGAAATTTTTTCAATTTTTCAAAAATGTTTGAGAATAAATAAGCTTTAATATACTACGATATCATGACAATATGATACATTATGACTTTTTTGAGACAAACCCTACTATATTTATAACACTGAACTTAATCTAGTGATATAAGTATATCTGTTAGATATGGGACAAGTGAAAGGAAACGCAAGCTGTTAAGTACTGACGTGTATTCGGTTAGGTACCCTTATTATAAAAAGGCACGTGGATGCAACCACTCACGCACACAGACGCATAGGTCTATGCACACATATATAACAATATCACTAAACTTCGACGGTTTAATAACTATATTCCTAGTGAGATAGTAAAGAATCGCTATATATAACTATGTTACGGTATATAAGTAAAATTCTTAATAAACACATACACACCAAAATAATTTTCACCAAAAAATCGCAAATTCAAAAGCGTGTATTAAGACGAGCTAGCCACATACATCTACAAGCACCGCGCACAAATTACGGGAAGAAAAACATTCTATTCGAAGGAGCCAACTTATATAACAAACTTCCAATTGACCTTAAAGAAATACAGTCGTTTTCACTGTTTAAAATCAAACTTAAATTCCACATTTTGAAGGATTTCTCTGAATTTGTTAATCAATAACAATTGCTATCGCCTTTTGTGATGGGAACTGTTTCCTAATAAGTGCTTTTGTCATCTTGGTCAGTTTTCAACTTTGCATTTGTTTAAGTTCTACCCACCTCTGACTCAAATATTGTCATAATTATTTTTTGCATTCTTTATGTGTAGTTAAATACGAGTATGTTATCGAATAAAGTAGTCCGTTCGAAGACGCTTACTAGGCTAAGTTAAGTTGTGCACATAAAGTATTCTCTTGTATTTCTCTTGCTAAGTGAATTGTATTCTTAAAGAGAAATAAATATCTTAAACCTTAAACCTTAATTATATCCCTAGGGATATAATTATATTACGGCTTTATCTATCTTACTGCGACAGATACATATTATGGATACATTACAAACAAAGATACTATATATAATATCTTTGATTACAAAGAGGTTGAAAGAAAATCGTTCTCTGAGAAACATTATCTATACTTAGTTCTACAATTTATTAAGGTAACATACAGTCGATTACAATAATAAACCTAAATAATATAAGTAGATAACTAATAGATCTAATATTTAAACAATTTATTATTATTATACACACACCGGCACAATTAGCGGAACAGAAAAAAAAGGGAGTATTTACGCATTTTTGCGTGTTACTGGCCGGCTAAACAAGCTTTTTTAAATTTGGGTTTTAATTTAAAAATGGAATACTAAGCGACTGCCCTTTTTTTCATTCTTTTGTTTTAATTTTCATTGATTCATTTTTTCCACCGCTTGTCCGTTTTTAGAAGGTTCGTGAATTCCATTTGTAAAGCTTTGAATTGCAGTTTTTGAGGCTTTTGAGTTTTTTCGCATATTGATAATTTACGAGCATCTAATTATGCCTGATTTAACGCCATCAGAAATCATTAGGGCAGATCAAATGAGGAGAAATGGTCAAACCTACAGATCGATTGCCAGAAGCCTTCGTCGATCGTTATCAACGATTTATCGTAGCATCCAACGATACAGATTGACGAATGCTCTAGTGAGAAGGAGAGGACAAGGCCGGAAAAGGTGTACTTCAAGGAGGGATGACCGTTTTCTCCAACTTCAAGTCCGACGGAACACGAGACTAACGGCGGTGCAGGCTCGAAATTTACTGGAAGAGGTACGAGCAGTAAGGATGAGTGAGCGGACAGTTCGTAGAAGATTCGAAGAAGTGGGTATAGGCTCGTATGTGCCCGCCAAAGCCCCAAAACTTGAGAGACATCATCGCACAAACCGTCTACACTTTGGTCGTGAACATCGTGATTGGGACTTCGACGACTGGGAACAGGTTCTTTTTACTGATGAATGCAGAGTTATGTTAAATCAAATTGATGGAAGGCAGCGAGTATGGAGACGCAAAGGAGAACGGTATATCCAGTCTAATTTTGAAAATACAGTTGCATATGGCGGCGGTTCAATTATGGTCTGGGGAGGAATATGTTTAGGAGCTCGTACGGAGTTAGTAGTGGTCGATGGCGGGAATCTGAATGCTGATCGGTATATCAGGGAGATTTTAGAAGAACATGTTGTGCCATTTGCCCCCTTTATTGGTAACAACTTCATTCTAATGCAGGATAATGCTCGGGCTCACAGTGCTCGCACAGTACAGACATACCTAAACCATGTTGGTATAACGGTGATGGAGTGGCCAGCACGGTCCCCCGATATGAACCCTATAGAACACGTCTGGGACTTGCTAAAGAGGAGTGTAAAGTCAAGAATGCCCCCTCCCAATAATCTCAACGAGTTGCGAAACGCATTACTTGAAGAATGGCAGAGGTTGCCCCAAGAAACCATTGATAACATCATCCGCAGCATGCCCAGACGGATGGAAACCCTCATCAGAGCACGAGGAGGAAACACTCGATATTGAACAGTCATTGAAATTGTTGTTAAACTTTGGAAAATCTTGAATTTTCTGCTGTTTCTCTATAATTAAAAATCGAAGAAAAATGCATATTGTTTAATTTAATTTTTATTTTTATAAAATTTTAAGTATGGTGTTACAAATGAATGTCAAAACATGTTAATTTAATTGTTGTTTCATTTTAAATAATATATTGTTTAAAAATTACATTCATTGTTCTAAATTCCCTCTTTTTTCTCCTTTTTTTTTCTGTTCCGCTAATTGTGCCGGTGTGTGTATTAGGTTATTCGACTGAGCCTTAAAAATTATGATTAGTGTTTATCTAATCCATTCAGAGTTGTTATTCTTAACTCTTTTATGGTTTTCTTTATATTTTCTTAACTAAAACTTAGTATTTAATTTTACACTTGGGAAAAGTAGTCATTTCCATGAATGGAATACTTCAGGAACAAGACGTGAGCGAAATTATTTGACTTTATATTTACGTAAGAAACCAAATCGTTCTTTGAAAACACCGGCTTTCATTAATATGTCAGTTAAGTTAATAAACGCCAAGGCACCTAGGAAAAACAATCAATGATAGGCAAAACTACTAGATATTGACCGTTAAGCTAGTCCAGACCACATAGTTTTTGATAACATTGACATTTCCATTTTTCACTCAGATTATTGGAAATCGCTTTTAGAAACAAATGTAATCTTTGCGGATGACAAAAAATACTAATGTAGTCACATAGAGAAGTAGTCAAAATGCGAAATGGGCTGTTTGAGAAGTAGACCTCTGGCGCCTGAGCGCATATTTTAGTCTATCTATTATATTAATAAGTAGGCCTTAAATTCATTATAAAAAAGTTCTTTGTTACCTACATAATTCGGGTCGTAGAAACTGAGAAAGGAAGCTCGAATTATCCAAGCAACCCATACCACACCTTACGTAATGAAATAAGTGAAAATTACCTCGGGAAATTTGAGACGTGTAATTAGCTACCTCTGAGGCCCTAACAGTCATTGAGGGTAATTTTAATTTAATTAATATCTCAAATTAAAAGCCTTTGCACAACATAGAGCCAGAGCAAAAAGTTTTTAATTATTCATTATAGTTGAGATAACTGAAGTTATAATGAAGAGAGCAAGTTGGATAAAGGAGTATTGATTAAAAAATATCCAAGACTGTCAAAAGCTAAGCAAAGAGCAGTAACAACCCTGTTGGAGTAGCTATTTGTATTCATATCCGGGTGAGAGCATATTATTGTATCAAGGAATATTTATAATATATATATTTAGCTTTTGAGCTAGTCAAAAGTAAAAAAAAACATCGTGAAGAAATCTGGTGGCCCATGAATTACTTCTGAGGCTGAGGCTTTTGTAGTACCACACCAGCCCAGCGATAGGTTCACAATTCAATTTCATTTTCAAACGTTCCTGGGTGCGTAATTTAACTCATCCGGCGCCTTTTAATAGAGTGCCTATTTCCAGTAAGGTAGAGAAAACTCTGTCTTGCGGTTTCTTTTTTATGTGACCCGAGGGCTTTTGATTATTTTCTCAATATCCGGAACCACGGCTAGTTGCACAAACATTATTTAAATTTAATAAGTACCTATACGTCTTTTTATAGCAGAAGATTACGAAAAAACTATTACCTAGGTACTCGTAGTTAGAATAGAGGCCTGTGCCTTTGACGTCTATGAAACTACTTTTGCAAGGAAACAATACGACTTCCTTAGCGGTTCTATTTACAACAAGATAAACACTATACAGAAGATACAAAAATTAAACAATTTTGAGTATACAAACAATACTAAACACTAGCTACTTAAACTTGAGTACGCTGAAACTGAAAAATTGCTGTTGTGATAATAATCCAAGATACTGTTTTAAATAGATTCAACATCATCATACGCCTCATCATCATATTCTCTCACGTACACGTACCCCCCCCCCCCTCATTAACATTATATTATATTATATATCTAAGTTTTCCGTACTTCATTTCCTAAACATTTCCTTAAAATAAACTTGCATTATTTCAAAATGTATAATGTAAAACTTAATAAACCTAATTATCCACTTTTCATTATTTAAGCTTGTATAGGTACTAGTCCTACTACTGACTTTCATAACACAGGGTTTCCTAGCATGAAAGTCAGGGGAAATCTCTATGTATCCTTTTTGTACAAGCCTTGTAAAAAAGAAAAAAAAAGAGTTCCCTCTCGGATAATTTGTTTATTTGTAAATTAATAATTAAAAGCTCACGTACTAAAGCCAACCCCGAGAATTTCTCTAAGTAAGTACTCTCCTACTTCTTGTATCACCATGGCGAGCTCATCTCCGGAAAAGGATTTTTGTACACATGCATTAGATGGAAACGATTCTGTTGACAATGGGATTTCTTTTGCCATAGAGTGTTAAATATGTACGTAGGTTCTTGAGTATGTAGGTAGGTACATGCTTGGACCCGGAATCAAACCCGAAAGTCGTGTATGAGGGGCAAATAAATTCTCTCCCATCTCGGCAATCGCACCTTGCTGTCAATTACGTCTGACACAATACTTTTTTTTTACATTGTCTTTGGATCCTATGTGATTCAGTGGAGCATACATCACTTATTATTATTCAGAACAGACATACCAAGGTTGTTCTGGATAAAAAACCAACCCTTTCTGGCTAGTAAGCATTGGACATAGATATGCACGTCACGCACGGGTTCTGCGTACTTAGCGAATGTTTAGTTCCACGTTACTAAAATAAATACCGCCTCAATTTTATGCACAAAAAATATATATTGTCTACAGCTACACAATATGGAATATCATCTGATTTACTTTACTTGTTGACGAAAAATTACTACTAGTCAAACCATACCATAAAGGTTTCTTATGCGATATTGGTGTTTCTAATAAAACAGTAACAGCTTCAGGTATAGTACGAAAAATTTCTGCGATGATTTTATGGCCTTTCCAGGTTCTTATATATTTAGGTCGAATTAATCTTTCAGACACGTCGTACCTACATACCTAATGTAATTTTTGATATTTTTTGTGGGTGCAATTCACTACATATAAATTTACAAAAAAAAACATTTTTTAATAGTAGGTATAACGCTTAAATTATATAATTTTCAAAGGAACTAAACTACTTAGCATAATTTTCATTTAATGTTACGTTAAGCACAAATAAAACATTTTTCGACTTATCATTCTATGTAAATATCATTCATATAGTTGAAAAATCGTTTTGTAATAAGATTGTTTGATTTTAGTCATTTACTTCATTTATTTTATTTTTATTTATTGGATTTGGCACATCAACAGTTATCTTGCTTTCATTTTTGGCCTTAAATTTATAAATTTTTAAGTGTAATAACTACTTTTATAACACATTTGCTCGTAAAAGGTCTCTTATTTCACCAATTTCAATATCGTATTGTATCTCATTACGCACAAGAGCGGTAATGTAATGTAAAACGCACGGTTTATCAAGATGCTCCGTCTAAAAACGAACAGTACTTTTTAAAATCTTAGCAAAGAGTTTTTATGTCAAAAAAGTTGTCAACATTTTATGATTAAAATTAACTTGGGGAGATAAAATATAATAAAGAAACATTTATGTACATAATTATTTAATTAAATTAATTTTACACAACCGACAGTAAATAACAACCAATTCATCTGTAACAAAAACACAAAAATATACTTTATTAGTAATACTGGCTGTTTTTGTGTCTTTGCCCTAAAAAAAATTCTGATGCGCGCGCATCGCTAATTTGTGAACTTTTTCTTAACGCTGTATTGTTTTTATTCGTTTATCATAGTCCGAGTTTTATTTTATTTCCTCGCAAATGTGTTACAAAACGTCGTATGACATACGTGCGCTTTGATAATTACAGCCTCTGTTTACTTGTAGCCCTCGCCTACGGCTCGGGCTAGCAATATCGCCTCGGCTGTAATTTTCAACTTACCGCACTTATATCATAATGTACCATTACCAGCATTAAAACGACAAACAGTAATAATTATAGTAGAAAGTCATTAAGTAAGTAACAACTCTTATCGCTCACACACCAATAGAATTTTTGGTAACGAAGTGATACAATGACAAAAAAAAGTTCAATGGGCGGTCTTATCGCCCTGAGCTATTTTTTCCAGACAACCTTAGCATGAATGCTTAAATTACAAATTCTTAACTATAAAAATACCTATTTAAATAATATTTTAAAAACAAAATTTCAGGGCTGTAATCCCCGAGGGGGTAGGCAGAGGTACCTATTCCATTTCTGGATATACCCACTTTTCACGAGATATTCTTTGGACCCCTAAACGTGATAGGTAGTGAGCTCATCGCCTGATCGGGTTTGTTACATATGCTTCAGAATTAATTCTAGGACTCACGATGTTTTCCTTCACCGTCGAGCTAGTAGTATAAGTAAATATGTGCGTAAGTTTTTTGAAATATTCGTCGGTACATGCCGGGATTAGAACCCGACCTTCACTGATATCATCATGTGAAGCAGGCTCCTTAACCGTAAGGCTATCACTGCTCTAGTAATAATTAGTGGGCCTCGTGACTATAAAATCATGCACCAATTTAAGCACTTTGTTAAATGAATTGTAATGTATGTCGATTACAGCACTACAGCCATTTACAATTTTGCACATTCTTGGGATTGGGCAATTGACTGAGATGTGTGATCAGATGTCGATGAGGAACTATAATTCATTTAATATTTGATAAATATAATGTACGATTATTATAAATGGCCTTTAAACTCACGACTGGTTAGTATGGAAGCGAGCAAAGCAGAGAAAAATTAATCATATGTATCTAATAATAGTATGAGAGCAGTGGTAGCCTTCTTCTCATGATGATAATCAGTGAGAACACAGAGCAAATCGAAAACTGTAGGTTAGAGTTGTGACCCTGCGGAACGAGTAGGTAGAGGCTGCTTGTTTGCATCAGTACGCTTGCTTGTATGCATGTATGCTTGTTAGGGTGTATGTACGCTTGCATGAATGTACTCTTGCTTGTATGCATGTAAGCTTTCATGGAAACAGCATACCGTGTGTAGCATTCCCAGTCATTAATATTACCTGTTGGCTCAGTTGTTAGTGACCCTGCCCTCTCAGTCTGACTTAAAATTAGGAATTTTAGCTGGTCTGCAGAATCGAGTCCATTTTTGTATTGTATATAAAAGGTTCTGTTAATCAGAATATAATTCTAAATTTTATTGGTATTTGATAGGTACTTATTCGACGATATACATTCAAATTAAACACTCTTGACAAAGCAATAATAAATTGTGTATAAGTGACATCAAAGAGCGATCTCTCCTGAGTTACTCGGTGAATTTAGACAAATGCAAATACAGTCATATTTACAATAATTTCGTTTTGATTTCCATATTTTTGTTTTTAAGAAGTTTTTAACAAAAATATGACGATCAAAAAGAAAGAGAGAACAAAGGCGTGGTTCTTTGTATTTTAAGTTTGTTGTTAAAGTCAAGATGAATTCTTATCAATTACAACGAGACCGGGACCATAGTCTAACAAGCTTTCCGTGATACTTTCGTACCTAAATACTCAGGACCTGATGATAAAAATGTAACATGACCACCAATTCTGACTGACCAAGCTTACGCCCCAGTGGAAAGTGACCTGTACGTACAATCCCTCGTATAAATGTCATAGGCCAAAAAGGAATCTCTTAGATTTGGCTAGTCAATTCTCACGTCGTCGCGAAGTAGAAATCTAAGTGAAAATCCAAACCAATGGCGTATTTGACTGCCTTGTCAAATGTGTTATTTTTTATGATGTCAAAACAAACATTTACTATGGAAAATGTACTGTGTATTTTTAGTAGTTGTTTTATCATTTTAAAATTTTGCTGCAGTTGTAAAATGAAAATTGAGGTCTGAGACATTTTTTTTTGGATTCATTTATTGCAATTTCATTTTGATACAGTAAAATAACCTACTGTGTGTGTGTCTTGATCTCATGGCGCTCCTTTCCATTAGTAGAGTTAGGTTAGGTTAGAACTGTGACCACAACGACGCGAAGCATTTCGAGCGCGCCTCAGTAGCCTGCGCCGAGAATAAGACAAACCTAGGAGCGTCGAAACTTTGGTATTAATAAATAAAATAAATGTGAATCATTATCTAAGTAAGCACTTACTTAAACGTATTGTTTTCAAAAATCATTACTCAAATACATGCATAATCGTGGCAAAAGTGTTCAACGATGAAATGAATTTGATTAATAAACAATAGGGGTGAATTTATATAATGGGAGCCAGCAGCCGGATGATAAGCCGCTTGAGTGACTGGCGTTGACGTGATATATTCAAACGAGTCGCCCAGGCGACTCGGGGCGTTATCAGTCCTATGATGATAGCCCGGCTGGGACGTGCCGTCGCGTCGCTGTGATCAATGTTCATTTCTCACACTCTAAACAACTGTTTATACTCACATTTTCTCTTTTACTAATCCTCTTTTATATCGTGGAATTAAATAAAATCCCTATTGTCATAGCTCAAGGTTACACACTGTAACCTGTATATTTTTTTTCCTATTAACGATTTATCTATCCTACTAGAATGTACTTATAAGGTTTAAGCTCTTTTTTAATAAAATTTAACTGAGGTAATATCACGAGAAGCGTGTCCAAGAGCAGATGGATCGACTTACAAAGTCTCCCCAAACAGAGTTATCTTTATTTACCTATAAGTAAGTGAATTCCCAAGTCGTCTGTGGGGCATGACATAGATTTGTTAAGAATAGAATTTTCAAACAATATTATTTACCAAGAAACCTAACAAGTATACCTACCTATGAATTAGAAAATATAAATAGAAACTTTTAGTTTATGAGCAATTGTGCTATTGGGTCCCCGCGGTTTCATCCGCGTTGTTTCCGTGGGAATACAGGTATAAAGTATAGCCCATGTTACTCCGAGATAATGTAGGTACTTTTACATTGGCAAAAAGACGGTTTAGTGGTTTACTCGTAGGCGTGGAAGCGTAAAAAACAAACAAAGTAACTTTCGCATTTATAGTATTACCTATTTATAATTAGGTATAATTATGCGAAAAAGTATATAAGGGAAGGTCAGACACAATGGCGTGGTAAGCTAATAACACTTACATCTAATAATTATACAGTAACTAAGATTAGTTAATCTGTTCAGTTCTGCTTGGTTAAGGGATCGAGTCAATCAGAAAACCTAACTGGATTAACCCCGTACATTCAAATTATACCAGCCAGTTTTATCGCAATGAATTTCTCGATCCGAGTGGTTTTGAATTGGGACTTGATACCGCAAACCCGGGAGCGGGATGAATCACGTGCACGTGACTCCCACACTGACCGCACAGTCATATCGCATCACATATACACTGGAGTTGGCCTCACTTTCTTTTTGCACACTCGATTAATCTCTTACATTCAGCAGAAGTTTAATAATTATAGATAATATATAAAGCTCGACTACCACTCACTCACTCACTGACTCACTGACATAATTGTTCTCCCAGAAGGAGTCGTTTCGGAGTCAAGTCATGTAGGAGAAAAGTGTTTAAGATGGCGGAGTGACCTAGGGAAAATTCCGACTTTTCAAAAAAACAAAATGGCGGTCAAGGTTGCCTATCGTATCTCTTTTGTTTTCCGCCCGATTCGGTTCAAATTTTAGGAATCTGTAGTACTGCTTAGATGATTTACGAATATTATTTAAAATTTTGAAAAAACAAAATGGCGGCCGCGAAGTAGTGTTTCAAAGTTGGAGTGGTTTTAGACCCCACTTGACCCTAACTGATCTCCCAGATGCCAATATGCTAAAGGGATGTGTTTGGTGTCATCGCACAGGGCATATCCTGTAGTTTACCAGAAAATCCCGAAAATTTGAAAAACCAAGATGGCCGACCGGTGATTTGCTCCCAAAGAAAAGTATTAATTTTACCACATTTTGATTGTCGATTTTCGGCAAGATGGCGACACCTGAGCGAGTTGGCTTGTATGGCGGGTTTAGAGGTCTCATTACGGAGTGTTGCCATGTTTAACATTTTTCCCAAATTTTGGGGTATTTTTTTACTTTTAATACAAAAAGTCAAAACTCGAAATTTTACCATTTTGCAAAAACGAGTAACAGTCAACGGTACATTTTATCTCTCCCTATGACTTTTTGTAGGTTTTTTGATTTTTGCCTGGCAACACCGAAAGTTATGGTTGATTTAATTTTTAGGGTAGACCTCAAAAGACCCGAATTGATCTCCCAGATGCCGATATGCAACAGGGATGTGTTTGGTGTCATCGCATAGGGTATATCCTGCAGTTTACTAGAAAATCCCGAAAAATAGAAAAAACAAGATGGCCGCCCCGTTATTTTTGTTTTACTGAAAAATTTCATTTTTTTTAATAATAATTGGCATTTTGAGGCAAGTTGGCAACACTTTGGAATGTTAGGTTGTATGGAGCGATTGTGGGTCTCAGTGAACAGTGTTGCCATGAAAAGTTATATTTGACAATTTTTTTTTTGTTATTAAAATGGCTAAAACAAGATGGCCGCCCCAAAAGTAGACTTTATTTTTCTATCACAATCGAACCGCACAGACACGCGTGGCCGCTTGCGGCCTCGCGCACCGCGCGACATCTAGTCTATATATATAAAAATGAATCCCTTTTACCCTTGGTCACGGCATCACGCGTGAATGGCTGAACCGATTTGGCTGAAAGTTGGCGGGGAGGTAGCTTAGAACCAGGAGACGGACATAGGATACTTTTTATTCCGATATTTCCACAATCTCAGAATTAATTCTGAGACCTGCGGGTTTCCTCACGATGTTTTCCTTCACCGTCGAGCTAGTGATAAATATGTAGGACGTAAGTTTTTGAAAAACTCATTGGTACATGCCAGGATTCGAGAACCCGAGCCTCACTGATTTTCGGCCGGCTCTTTAACCGTCCGGGCTATCACTGCTCTTTCAGCAGAAGTTTGTAGACTAGAATATTTTATTTATTTCAAATCAATTGGTTTTTAATAACGTGAAAAACATAGCCAGTATTTTACTTTAGTACAGGACAACCAAATTGTTTCGAGTGTTTTCAAAGGAAGGTTGTTCAGATATAAAGTAAAAATAATATTAAAGTACAATACACCTTAATACGTTTGATAAAATTTTCTACCATAAAATTTCGCATTGGATATTTTTTTTTTAATAATAAATTTTATTTATTTAGGACTTCTCCGCCGGTCCAAAGAACATCTAGTGAAAAGTGGGTATATATTCAGAAATGGAATACCTCTGCCTACCCCCTCGGGGATAAAAAGGCGTGAGTTTTTTTTTTATAAACCAACCTGAGCAATGGTTCAGCATTGCCTGTTAAGACTATAACACGTATACAGGTATATATCTTAAAAAGTTAGGGATGGCCTCCTACGAACGTTTTCCTGTAAATATAACGATTAAGGTACCTGCCCTTACTGACCCGTCTCAAAATTCTACCCTGTATAGTACGTATAACAGGTATATAGGTGACAGGTAACAGGTATATAGTACGTATTTGTCTTTTTAAGCAGTTTTTAT
Organism: Ethmia dodecea; assembly: GCA_963855545.1. Lineage (NCBI taxonomy): Eukaryota > Metazoa > Arthropoda > Insecta > Lepidoptera > Depressariidae > Ethmia > Ethmia dodecea. The sequence continues at coordinate 8,756,958 of OY979449.1, forward strand.
TTTTTCCGTGGGAATGAGATATTTTCCCGCTGTAAAAAGTACCCTAGATGTACCAACCATTTATTAGAATGAATAAATTTTAATAGATATGAATAAATCTAATTAAAAACATTACATAGTAGGTCAATCAAAAATACCTCCCCGGGTCATACCTACCAGCCGCAAAGGTGCCCATGACACTCGCTGTGTTGCCGCGTTGAATGGCGATGGACAACCTTTGCGCCAGGTAGGATCCGGAACGGGCGTCAGAACCTCTCTCTCTGAGTCTGCCACCAATTTCGGAGACAAAGGCCAGCCTCTGACCCCCAGCCACCCGTTGTCTCAAACGCTAATGGAACAAAGTAATAATTAGGCCCCAGAGCAGAGTATTTAGCTCTTTTTTTGTCGGCTGCCGATTCAGCGGCTGCACCGGCTGAGCGCATAGTACGGCTGAGATGACTGGCAGCGAAAGTGCTAACGCACGTGGCGTCCCATAGAAGGCACTTCTCTCTCTGCCCTAGATGTTGACCCAGCTACTCAACTATAACCAAAACAAATTTCATCAACATTCGTCCAGTAGTTTTTGCGTGATACGTGCTCAGACAGACAGACAAAAATTTCAAAAATTGGTGTTTTGATATCTACATCGATCTACAATAAATAAAACTTATAGAAAAAAAAAACATGTACAGACTCGTTAGAGTTGTATTATAATGTAAAGATGTAAGAGATCTAGAATATAGATAAGTAGATAAAAGGTCAATCTCTATGGGTAGGGGTACTAGTCCAGTCAGTCAAGACAATTAATTCATTATAATTCCAAAAGTTTTCAAATTTCGATGTAAGGTATTAAAACAAACTATAAAATTTTGCAACCTGTTCTGCGGTCCGGAACATTGTAAAATATGCATTAAATGATAATGTGCTCAGTTCTTCACACCAAAATTCCAAAAGTTCTGCAAAGTTGGAGTGGTGTTAAATATATTATTTTACATCACGTGTCAAATTTGCAACCAATCTATGTGTACGGAACATTTTTTGTTATTGAAAATTAATGTTTTTTTTTCATTAAACTGAATGTAAACGTTCCAAAAGTTCTGCAAACTTGACACATATATCGGAAAAATATACCGAACGGTTGTATAAATTTGCAACCTTTTTCGTTGACCGGAACATGTTTTTTTTAAATTCTTTTCAATTCGTGGTCATTTTTTTGAGTAAGGTGGCTTCGGAATAATTACAAAAGTTTTGAAACTTGGTTGCAAACTTCGAAAACATCTATTCTGATGCATTTACAAATTTGCAACCTCATACGCGATCCGGAACTTTATGCAATTTGCAAAAATGTATTTTTTTTATTTTTTCACCTTCAAGAAAATTTCAAAAGTTCTGCAAATCGAGGGGACTGTTTAATTTTGGGATTAATTTCAGTATTTCAATTTGCAACCATATCCGGAATACGGAAATATTTTTTAATCACTATCTTTTAAAGGTATTATGGATCCTCCTAGTACATCTTTCTATTGATGTAAATTCGTCTTTCAAATTAATCAATAATATAGGGGAGACCTAGGGAAGTTAAAACAAATTTTACATTATGCTTCATAAAAAAAAAATCTAAGAGCACATACCGCGTAAATTTAGGCTCAATCGATAGTTTGTTTCTTATATTTTCAGATAATGACCACAAAGAATGGGTAACAGTAAGATCTGTGACAAAAAATCGATTTGAACGTAATAAGTCATTCTATTTCAACTCTCCTTATGCCGAGGTAAGTTGAAACAAGGGTCTAGGTGAATTGAAACATCTGTTTTTTAATGGATTTGAGGGCCGTACATTAGAGATGATAGTATACATTATAAGGCCGTTGGCTCAGCTGTTAGTGACCATACCTTCTGAGTCAAAGGTGAGCGCGTAAGATTCCCACCCGGGGCCAATATTGGTCACACATATCTGTTGACTTTGTGTCTGGGTGTTCACGCGAGAATTTATGAAAGTGCTTATATTTAAAAAAACCTCATAGTACCAGACACTAGTTTTATAGCCTAGTCAAAGACTAAATATCTACGTGTTCTGTAAATGATGTCTAACAATGTAGCATTATTATTTATACGACAATATTTTAAACAGCATCGAGCAAGTTTTATTTATTTTTATTTTCAATCTTAAATAAATAATAATTTCTTGTAAATAGTTTATAAATAAAAAAAAAACAAAGTTTGATTTACAAGTTTTTTTTAAATTAACCTCTGAATGTCTATACAGCTTTATTTCAAATGTTTTGGCGTTATATTAAGTCTTCATTTTGATGAAAAAATATAATGTTTTAGTTTTGTTTATGTTTTAGTTTATGCTTATCGAAAAATTATTGTACATTACACAAGTGAAGGTATTTCTAGAAACCGCGTCACAGGCTTTTATGATGCAATGTAAGTTTTCATCATGCGAGTTCGTATATTTAGAGACTAGCCATACTTCTTTTTATAATCTGTAGGGATACTGGAATAAAATAAACAGAAAAATATATATGTATACCACACCATTATAAGGCAAAACTGTCTAATAAAACCTAAGCGAGGTGAATTGAAACAGCCTGTTTCAAATCCCCTCAGGCCTAAAAATAACCTCAAAGTTGACAAAATGAAATATAATAAAAAAAATACGAAGAAATTACAAATACGAGGCCCGTAAATTCAATCTTGAGTAAATTAACTTTCCATACATATATAATTAAAATCAAAATATAATTGGGTTATGAAAGTATAGGTCCCGAAAAAAACCGTTTAAAACTTACTTTCGGCGATTTTTGCGATGGGTAAGCTACAACGGCGCAACCGTGCGCATTGACTCTCGGATGTTCACTTAAGGATGATGTGTACGTAAAAGTTGGTTGATTTTGGAATTTGCCACCTCTCTAACAGTTACAAGCTCCTCGTAATCAGCGCTGTTTCAACTAACCTCTGTTTCAAAACCCCTCGGTCTCCCCGTCCATTCACATGCTAATGATTGAAATTGTTTGTAACACAATTTGTTACTAACAGATGTTGGTATAGTACTATTTTTACATGACAGGTGATTATACCAAAAATAAATTCCGTTGGGCTTATTTAAACCGGACGTAGGATTTTTTGATTAATAAAACGAATATGGGGATTAAATACACTGTTACTCACCTACGCATTGTCGTCCATTAATTTTTACTTACCTTTTTTACGAATATTTGATATCCTCATACTTTTTTTCTATACTTTTGAAATTTTTATTACTTATGTCTATTTATTTTTTCGACGCTAATAAAATTTAAAAAGTCGATTTTTGCAAATAACACAAGGTTCCGGGTCTCGTGCGAAGTTGCAAATTTGAATAGTGGTATCGATCCCAAAATAAGACCATCCGCTCGATTTGCAAAACTTTTGCATTTCTTTCAAGGATAACAAAATGCGAAAAATCGATTTTTGCAAAGAACACAAAGTTGCGGATCTCATGCGGGGTTGCAAATTTTCATACTGACATGCACCTCAAAGAAACAATCATTGGCTCGATTTGCAAAACTTTTGCAATTTTTTCGAAAAGGAAAAATGCCATAAAGTTAAATTTCCGACATCACACAAGATTCCGGATTGGGTGAGAGGTTGCAAATTCAAATACTGACATTAATCCCAAAATTAAACAGTCCCCTCGATTTGCAGAACTTTTGAAATTTTTTCGAAAATGAAAAATGCCATAAAGTTAAATTTCCGACATCACACAAGATTCCGGATTGGGTGAGAGGTTGCAAATTCAAATACTGACATTAATCCCAAAATTAAACAGTCCCCTCGATTTGCAGAACTTTTGAATTTTTTTCGAAAATGAAAAATGCCATAAAGTTAAATTTCCGACATCACACAAGATTCCGGATTGGGTGAGAGGTTGCAAATTCAAATACTGACATTAATCCCAAAATTAAACAGTCCCCTCGATTTGCAGAACTTTTGAAATTTTCTTGAAGGTGAAAAAATAAAAAAAATACATTTTTGCAAATTGCATAAAGTTCCGGATCGCGTATGAGGTTGCAAATTTGTAAATGCATCAGAATAGATGTTTTCGAAGTTTGCAACCAAGTTTCAAAACTTTTGTAATTATTCCGAGACCACCTTACTCAAAAAAATGACCACGAATTGAAAAGAATTTTAAAAAAACATGTTCCGGTCAACGAAAAAGGTTGCAAATTTATACAACCGTTCGGTATATTTTTCCGATATATGTGTCAAGTTTGCAGAACTTTTGGAACGTTTACATTCAGTTTAATAAAAAAAAAACATTAATTTTCAATAACAAAAAAGGTTCCGTACACTTAGATTGGTTGCAAATTTAAAACGTGATATGAAATATTATATCGAAAACTTCCCCAAGTTTGCAGAACTTTTGGAATTTTTTTCACGACCATACAGCAAAAATTAATTTAATTGCAATTTTAACAATGTTCCGGACTGCGGACAAGGTTGCAAAATGAGATTTATTGTCGTCCCAATGTACCATTAACTTAAACGAAGTTTGAAAACTTTTGGAATTATTGTTAAATTTTCGATTTTGAATGTCAATAATGACTGGACTATACCTAAAAGTTCCATTCCAGGCATCACGTATTTTTAGGAGTCTTTATTTTCTCTGTTGTCTATTATTATTAGACTTGATTAATAGTCTACGTTTTTTATTTAGATTTTTAGAGGCGACAATTGTAGCATTTCTGCAATAATGTAATAATAAAATATTTATATTACCTACTTGAAAGTACCTATTATGCGTAAAACGGCAAAATGAGAATTGTCACCGAACTCATCCTACGTCAAAAAGACTATACTTAGTAAATATTTTGCTCCCCTACAACTAAATTCAGAGTAATTTGATAAAAAATAGTCACTGTTATTTTACCGCTACTGTAATTAATCAATCTTTTAAATAGTCCTTGGCGTGAAATTGCCTGTAAACATAGCCTGTGACGCTGACGATTCACTCCATTATCCGTCATTTCCCCTTATCTGTGTTTTGATTTATAACTTGGTGTCATAACATAATAGATGCTAACTCGTGTTTACTTTACGAGTATTATTAAATCGAACATAAATAGTGCTCGTATATTAAGTAGGTCACCCGGCGACCTGTTGCACGTCCCTGCACGTGCCTCATTGGCCCTCCTGACCTCCTTCACCCTCACCCTTTTCTCTATCCTCGTTGAGGTTTTCCCTTATCGTTATGTGGCTCATATGCTCGGGATTTATTTAATTAAAAAGTAATATCTTATTAAGCTATTAGCTGGCCATGCAAACGTTGTTCTACCATTTAAATGAGGGGTAAAATAGTTGATTGTTATACAGTGGTGAAAGGAATCAATTCCCAAACTACAAACACCGTGACACAAGATTTTTTTATATTAGAAAGAAAAAATACCTAATACACTCACATGTTTAATTCAGTTAACGGGTTCATTTATTTAGATTACCAGTATATCATTTTCTACCTACATACAGTACGGGCGTTTTAACTTGGCAGGTTGCGCAAATGTCTATAAAAAAAATTAACGACTATTTGGCGGTACGGGGGGGATTGCGCAGGCGAAGCCTATGTTCAGAGAAGCCAAGTTAAAACGGCCGTACTGTACATAGCAAATCAACCCCAAAACTCTTTGCGAGAACCCATCAGTCTCTTTCAAAATGCATTTTTTTCAGCTAACCTAATTAACAATTTCTGAGTAGGTATTCTTGACTCAAGTTCTTGATTGGTCAGATATAACGATTCAGCAAAAATGAAACAACAAGCTTCGTCTTCACCTTTTTCACCAACATTCCCTCTTGGAATTGCGAAACAGAAGCGGGAAAGGCAGGAAAGCGATCGCGTGGAGCGGAACTAACGGTATTTTGTAATGTTCGATTTTGCATACAAATACCGTCCCGGATCACAATCACTTTCCCGCCTCTCCCGCTTATATATGTGGGTGCTGGCCTTTAGGGAAACAAAAAAGACTTGTTACTTAAACCGAAAGAGGAAACCTTTTACTATCTTATACAATAAAATGAACAACATTTATAATAAACGCTTAATATGCAAGGCTTTTGCTGTCGAAAACGGCTCAAACTATTTGATAGGTACCTACCTAACGCAAATATATGAGCATAAGAAAATTTATTTACTGTAAGTTTTCATGCGCGTTGCCCAGGTACTAACATTTTAAAACAATTATTTTAAAGCCTAAACAGATATAAAACCCTCGATGCTGAGGGACAATAGTTACCACCATAAATTGTACTCTATGTAATTGGAATAAGATTTAAAACCTATTAAAAATTAAACAAGCCTATGCCTTATTAAGGGTTACATACCTATAACAAATTGTATTACCGTTGCAAGATCTGAGCTGAAATGAGCTTGATGAGCCCATAATTAATCCTATTATGAACATGAGTAAGTATAGCAATTTATAAGGACTGACCCGTGAAGCAAGTGAGAATGATAACCGACCCAAGGGTCCTCCAGTTAATTATTTTTTAACTCGCGAATGTAAAAACACCTTAAAACTTTGTACAGGCTTATTACTCAGTTAACGTCAAAATATGACGTTAAGTTACGATAAGTGGCTGTCAGTGGTGCTTTTGGGACTTAAAAAATAAAGGTCAGTTTGTAACACCTCGACCCTAATATCATATATAGAATACTAAAAGAACATAAAACAGCTTGGTGGGGCTGTAAACATGTAAACACAAGTAAATATAGTCTGAAATAGAAAAATATTAAAACTTAGGAAAATACGAAAAATTATAAAATTCAGTAAAATATTGCTTGGTATGATCGAAGAGATGTTAAAATAGCATAAAAGTTTCATAAAAGTAGTTAGAAATTGGTTTCAGTAGGGTTCAGGAAAAACCGAAACTTGTTTAGTATGGGCGCGGTCGCGGGGCGAGGCTGCCACCTCAACCAAAGGTTGGACCTAGGATGTATGATACATGGGTTGATCCTGTTGAGCAATATGACATATAAATAAATAAATAAAATAAAATTATAAAACTCTCATATGGCGTTATTAGCTTGAAGGTTCGTTAATAACAGAAGTTAAGAGGACAAGGCAGGTATGGGTTCCCTTTCTGATTAATGGAATATGGTAGTTTTATGCAATATTCTAAACGAGCCTAATATATGAAATGCATGACATAATAAAAGTAAATAAGAGAGTTTGGCCTATGTTACACCTGGGTTTCCCTCCCATCTTAGGGCGGCTGACGCCGTCCGCTCGAACGCAAATGTCGGGTCGAGGCAGGGGTTGTAGTGTTTGAGTTATTGACGGGGTGTGGTACTGTCCGAGTGGTGCAGCGGTTGTGTCAGTACGTTTCACCGGACCGCGGTCGGTGTTTATGTCGGCACATACCAATGCTAGCTTGGCGGTGGCGACACCTCCGCACTTTAACTTGCATTATGACTTTGACGGGGATGTCTGTCATGCTTCTGTTGAGCTTGATATTATAATAAAAGTGATACCACGAATGAACGAGAAAATGAGGAATGCCTCATATATCCTATGGTAACCATGTATTTGCAGAACGTACATTGGTTACTTCATACTATCATATGAGTGCGCGCGCGACGCGTATCAATATAAACTAATGGTTTTACCATTATAAGCTCACTAGCAGCGCCCCGCGGTTTCACCCGCGTAGTTCCCGTTCCCGTAGAAATACGGGGATAAAATATAGCCTATGTGTTATTCTGATGTATAAGCTACATAACTGTAAAGTTTCATTAAAATCCGTTCAGTAGTTTTTGTGTGAAAGAGGAACAAACATCCATCCATACATCCAGACATCCATCCATACAAACTTTCGCATTTATAATATTAGTAGGATATTAGTAGGATATTAGTAGGATTCAGGGTGTGACAGCGCTTCTGATGGCTGAACGAGAATCGATGGGTCGTAGGGACCGAGGTCGGGTCACGACGAGCATTAAGACCTATGAACGAGTTGTCCTACGGGACCTATTGCCTTTCGGGGCTTACTGTAAATGATCCTGAGGTCTTAAAGACTATCTCACCACCAAGCGCCTTCGGGCGTAACTTTTATTGTCAATATGTTCGAGAATGCCTTTCGGGGCTTACTGCAAATGATCCTGAGGTCTTAATGACTGCCGTAACTCGCCTTCGGGGCAAAACTCGGCACCACAAACGACTTCGGTCGCAACGGTCCCTTCGGGGCAAAACCCGGCTCCGGCCGCACCAATCGACTTCGGTCGCAAAGGTCCCTTCGGGGCAAAACTCGGCTTCGGCTGCATCAATCGACTTCGGTCGCAACGGTCCGTTCGGGGCAAACCTCGGCTTCGGCCGCAACAATCAGCTTCGGCTGCAACAATCGGCTCCGGCCGCAACAATCGGCTTCGGCCGCAACGATCCTGCTTAGGCGGGATAAAAGACCGGATGTCCGGCAAAACCGGGACGTTCGGGGGGGTCGCAATCGCAGCTGTGGAATGTTGCGGATCACCGTAAGGGGCGAGGTGGAGCTCCTTACTCTTCCCACCAACCACATTTTTATTTCTTTTCTTGAAAGGAGGTGAGAATGTGGGGAAGGCGATTTTATCTCGAGTCTGTCATCAGATAAGAGAGCAGGGGAGGGGAACATGAAGTGTCCTTCATGAAAATATTGCCTTAGGCATGAATGGCGCTGAAGTGGGCAGCGTTATTAAATATTAAAGATTAAAAGCGAAAGACAGTTTTATAAATACGCGATAGATAATTAAAGGTATAGGTTGATTCAAGTTAAGATTTCTTTTGATGGCAAAGCATGATCCTCAAAAAGGATCTGGATTACTATTCACAAAATAGTGTCCTACACTCTAGACGATCACATAAATTAATTAAAAGGCCAAAATTGCAGGAGATATTTGACGGTGTCGACCTATTTAGCGATGCCTCCAGAGTAAATACTTTGGAGATCATCATGAAGCTAAATTTTGAGGTCGTTTAAAAACTATGCGTAGGACGTAAATGATGGTTACTCATATACGTCTATACGTGTAAAATTGATGTTCGTTTGCTACAAGTTAGCAGCGGAATGTCATACAGTGGATTCTCTCTAATTCCGTGCAAGAGAACATGATAACAAAATATTGAAACGATATCTTGTGAATGAGATCCTTGCTTTGAGCTATGCAATACTTGCTTAGCATTATATGATGTTTAGCTTGTGTTGCAGCGTATGAATTTTAATACGTTGGAATTACGGTTCCTTCGTATAGAGAAATGTATCCATATTATAAGTAAGGTCTTAGGTTTAGTTACAAGTTCAAAGGTTTTTATGAACGACATTTAATTTTATTGACGACCTTCGTGAAATACAGTGCTTGTTATATTTTTTTATTAAATGTTGCAATAAAGAGTCTATACTGAAAGTTAATATATGAACGGTTTAAATCTTTATCAAATAATCAGTACAACATGTCAAAAACATGGACTACTCTGCTCACATAATATCGCACTGATATATATATAACAAAGAAAAATATCCTAAGAGATTGACAATAGAAAGCATGTGATAAAGGAAAGAGAGTGATTCCGCACTGCCAACGCCCCTGGAAGCATACTCGTAAGCGAGTATGTATAATATTAGTTATTTTATCAAACAAAGAATAAAACTATCTTTATTCAAGTGCTGTGCGCATAACAAGACGTGTCTTCGAATCAATTCTTAGATTAAAACGCTTCTTTTTTGTTTTTCTCCATTTCCTTTTTACCAACAGACGTTGCCACTACTCTTTTTTCGCCGTCGAAACCTTATCTTGATGCAGCAAAAAAGGCTTGATTACATCGAAGTGACAGGAGAAATAAAGAGGTAATTGGCACCTGGGGGTTTTAATCAAATATTCTATTTGGCCAAATGGGGCTCCCGTTGATAAATCGACTCATCCTGCGACGAGAGACCGTCTGCTGTTAGGTACGCGTTTCACTTTGTTTATAGACGCCATTACCAAAATTAAATACTCTGACGGTGGATTAGATGTTCTCTGTGGAGAGGAACTTTTAGGATTCCTTACCATAACGGTAGAAAGGAACCTCTATATCTATATAAAATGGTGCTTGCCGACTATTTAAATGAAATTTAGAAAATCGCAATAGGCGCTCGAAATTGTATCTCCTAAGTTTGCAAAGTGAACAATATGAAGTAAATAGTGTTAAGAGTGTTTATTTAAATACACACACCGGCACAATTAGCGGAACAGAAAAAAAAAGGAGAAAAAAGAGGGAATTTAGAACAATGAATGTAATTTTTAAACAATATATTATTTAAATGAAACAACAATTAAATTAACATGTTTTGACATTCATTTGTAACACCATACTTAAAATTTTATAAAAATAAAAATTAAATTAAACAAAATGCATTTTTCTTCGATTTTTAATTATAGAGAAACAGCAGAAAATTCAAGATTTTCCAAAGTTTAACAACAATTTCAATGACTGTTCAATATCGAGTGTTTCCTCCTCGTGCTCTGATGAGGGTTTCCATCCGTCTGGGCATGCTGCGGATGATGTTATCAATGGTTTCTTGGGGCAACCTCTGCCATTCTTCAAGTAATGCGTTTCGCAACTCGTTGAGATTATTGGGAGGGGGCATTCTTGACTTTACACTCCTCTTTAGCAAGTCCCAGACGTGTTCTATAGGGTTCATATCGGGGGACCGTGCTGGCCACTCCATCACCGTTATACCAACATGGTTTAGGTATGTCTGTACTGTGCGAGCACTGTGAGCCCGAGCATTATCCTGCATTAGAATGAAGTTGTTACCAATAAAGGGGGCAAATGGCACAACATGTTCTTCTAAAATCTCCCTGATATACCGATCAGCATTCAGATTCCCGCCATCGACCACTACTAACTCCGTACGAGCTCCTAAACATATTCCTCCCCAGACCATAATTGAACCGCCGCCATATGCAACTGTATTTTCAAAATTAGACTGGATATACCGTTCTCCTTTGCGTCTCCATACTCGCTGCCTTCCATCAATTTGATTTAACATAACTCTGCATTCATCAGTAAAAAGAACCTGTCCCCAGTCGTCGAAGTCCCAATCACGATGTTCACGACCAAAGTGTAGACGGTTTGTGCGATGATGTCTCTCAAGTTTTGGGGCTTTGGCGGGCACATACGAGCCTATACCCACTTCTTCGAATCTTCTACGAACTGTCCGCTCACTCATCCTTACTGCTCGTACCTCTTCCAGTAAATTTCGAGCCTGCACCGCCGTTAGTCTCGTGTTCCGTCGGACTTGAAGTTGGAGAAAACGGTCATCCCTCCTTGAAGTACACCTTTTCCGGCCTTGTCCTCTCCTTCTCACTAGAACATTCGTCAATCTGTATCGTTGGATGCTACGATAAATCGTTGATAACGATCGACGAAGGCTTCTGGCAATCGATCTGTAGGTTTGACAATTTCTCCTCATTTGATCTGCCCTAATGATTTCTGATGGCGTTAAATCAGGCATAATTAGATGCTCGTAAATTATCAATATGCGAAAAAACTCAAAAGCCTCAAAAACTGCAATTCAAAGCTTTTCAAATGGAATTCACGAACCTTCTAAAAACGGACAAGCGGTGGAAAAAATGAATCAATGAAAATTAAAACAAAAGAATGAAAAAAAGGGCAGTCGCTTGGTATTCCATTTTTAAATTAAAACCCAAATTTAAAAAAAGCTTGTTTAGCCGGCCAGTAACACGCAAAAATGCGTAAATACTCCCTTTTTTTTCTGTTCCGCTAATTGTGCCGGTGTGTGTATTAGAGGCAAAACAAAACGATTTTACTACCTAAGTTTTTTATAAATGTGTGTTAGAAAATAAATTGTTCTTTTGCCTAATATTATACGTACAGGCGGTAATATTATTCCAACAAACGGAATATCGGCGTCGGTGCTCGAATCTGAATCGCAAGGGTGTCAAAAGAACTTGAAACTTTCTCAAAGTGTGTAAGACCGCTACTATACTAACAAATTATAAAAAAGGAATCCCCATACAAGATACTTCGTGTGCGGTTCTAACTAGCACTTGGCCGGTTTTTTATAACTAGGATTATTAAGGGTTCAAGAGGTAAGTAAGTAGGTATATCGTCTCATTACTACATGGTATAAAACAAAGTCGCTTTCTCTGTCCCTATATCCCTATGTCCCTTTGTATGCTTACCTAAATCTTTAAAACTACGCAACGGATTTTTTTTAATAGATAGAGTGATTCAAGAGGAAGGTTTTAGTATTAGCATTGCACCCGTGGGAAGCCGGGGCGGGTCGCTAGTATCGTATAATTAATGATTAAACGAACTTACCTGGTACGTGAAGTTCAATCATAATTATACGAAGGCTTCGTCCGAAGAGATTAGCATATAAACACTTGTAGTAATCGCCACTATCACACTATATTTGAGGGTAGGTTCCTCATATTATCTTCATTTTTTTTTGTGGGTATATCTCGATATTTAGCCCGCCTGTTCCATTTTGTTTCATTTAGTTTAGAGCTACACTTCTGTAAGCATAAATATTTCACGCCGACAGAGGGTTCACATTTATTTCGTGGGAGGGAGGGATGCTAATCTCTTCGGACGAAGCCTTCGTATAATTATGATTGAACTTCACGTACCAGGTAAGTTCGTTTAATCATTAATTATACTCGGCTTCGTCCTCTTAGATTAGCATATAAACACTTGTAGACTTTTAGAGCATCTCGGTCGTGAAATATATATGTATATATTTAAGAGGATATACAACGAGGTGTTATAGATAAAAATAACCAGATATTTATAAGTAAACAAAACTGTATATTCTTGTATTAATCATTAATTGAGCTATTAATTACAGCTTCAGCGAAAGACACATTATCATTAGAGTTTAATGGTCTATTATAAAATCTATAAAACGTTTTAGAGCTGCCACTCCACCCAGCAGTCCTTTTGATTGTATCAAGACTAACTCCGAGACGGTGCGCGGCTGAGGTGGCAGCAGCGTGTCTAGTGCTATGGGCACCGAACACTGACACGTCGATGCCACTCTGTTTAAGGGTGCTACGCACCCAACGACTAAGGGTTTGGGTGGAGACGGCCTTATATGGTTTACGCAAACTTACAAATAAGTTTTTAATTTGGCCTCTAAAACTGGATGTTTTTTCGATATACGCTAATAAGGTTCTTCCGGGGCATATCGCTGGTTTTTCATTAAAAAATGGTAATAATAACATAGGCTGACAAGTACCAATTCGTGAAGTTTTAATTAAATCTGGAATGGCTATAGTAATTTGGTCTTGGGACACTGATGTGTTATCAATGCAAATTTTTGCCATTGTTTGCATTCTGTGTGCTGTAACCAAGGCTAACAGAGTTATTAATTTTTTGGAAATCACTTCATGATTCAAACTGGAATTTGGAAAAAGATGTTCTAAGTAATTTAATACAATTGACGTGTCCCAAGTAGCATTATACTTTGGCAATGGAGGGCGGAGACGAAATATGCCCCGAAAGAAACGTTTGATTCTATCATCTTGACCTATATGTTCACCTAAAACTAAAGCTAACGCTGATCGACATGCGTTAAGTGAACTATATTGAGCTCCTTCTGAATACAATTGATTCAAAAAATTAATCACATCGGGAATTAATGCACTATATAAATTAACATTAGCTAACACACAGTAATTGTACCATTTTTTGAAATACACATCGTATTGCTTAAATGAATTAGGTGACAATGATGCCAATATAACATCTAGAGCAGACGTAGGAACGTTTTGTTTCATGTATGCCGTCCTGATAATATTCCTACCGCCAGGATAAGTTTGTTGTGGATGTTCCGTTGACTGGAAAGATGAGAAATAATCAAGTTTTCATTTGATTTCAACAGTATCAACTCAGATATTAAAAGTTTTCTAAATAAAGGGTACCAAGGTTGAGTAGGCCATTGTGGGACTACTACTATACCCTGAGCTTGATCTGCTATAATTTTACGCAAGGTCTTTAATATAACAGAAAAGGGAGGAAACGCATAAAAGAAGTAATTGGTCCATTTAACAGTAAAGGCGTTAATTGCATATGCCTCTGGGTCACGATGCCAGGATACAAACATAGGACATTTTCGGTTAACCCTACTCGCAAAAAGATCTATGTCAGGCTGGCCGAATTTACTAACGATACCATGAAACGCTTTTGTGAGTTCCCACTCTATATCTGGGTGGACACGCCTAGATTCAGAATCTGCTTCTTTATTGTCAGCTGATCGTATATATGACGCGAATACAAATAAATTGCGTTCTTCGCACCACTGCCACAATTTTTTCGTTACTTGTGTGAGGTGAGGGTATTGAATACCTCCCATACGGTTAATATAGGAAATGGCGGTGGTATTATCAATACGAAGCAGAATCTGATTATATTTCAATTTTTTTGCAAAAATTTGAAGTCCGAAATATGCCGCCAGTATTTCTAAATAATTGATATGCTGGCGACGTTCCCGGTCACTCCACAGACCACTCGCTCTGTCGTCTCCGCAAGCGACACCTCACCTCGTAGTTGATGCATCTGAGAATATTTCCAGATCGAAGCTGTCCTCTTTTATTTTATTTACTGAATGTTGAATAGCGTGATACCACCACTTGAGGTCTGGAAGTATGCTTGCTGGAATTAACATTTGTCGATCATAGTCTTCGTGGTCTTTCAGACTTAAATATTTTAAGCGCTCGAAATATTTTGTATAAAGCCATCCGTATTCGATAGCTGGACAAGCTGAGATGAGGAGACCAACGAAACGAGCAAAATCTCTAATCTTACATCGCTTTACAGTAAAAAAATATTCTATTTTAGCTTTTATGCGGTTGGCTTTTTCTATAGGTAAGCTAACCTGGAGATCATTAGAGTTTATAACATAGCCCAGAAATACACACGACGTGCTAGGAGACTGAAAACTTTTTTCTTCATTTATAAGAAAACCTAAGGCTGATAGCAATGATTTTGTCTGTGTTAAGTTTTCTACACAGTCTCTGTAGTTATGTGCAATTAACAACCAGTCATCTAAATACACAGTGGACATGTAGCCTGCGGATCGCAAAAGACGAGCAACGGGCTTCATCACTTTCGTAAAAATATATGGTGCTGTGCTGAGACCAAATGGCAAAACGTTGAACTCGTACAAAGCTGGACCCCATTGGAATCGTAAGAACTTTCTGTAGTCCTTGTGGACTTTAATTAAAAAATATGCATCCTTGAGGTCCAGTTTCGCCATAAAACAGTTCTTTGTAACCAACTTCAGAGCGGTACGTAAATCTTCTATTTTAAAATGCGCAGTATCCAAAAATTTATTTAATGATTTTAAATTTAGAATAAATCTCATTTTTCCATTTGGTTTCGGCACCAGAAATATGTTTGAAATAAATTGACCTTCACACGGTGCGCATTTGGATATTGCACCTGAGGAGAGCAGGTCATTAATAGATTCACGAAAGTGTGCATGGTCTGGGTCATGGAATAGGGAGGGATACATTTTTGTGAGACAGGCCGAGAGAAAGGTATCTTATAACCGTCAATATAAGAAAGGATTACAGCATTACTAGTAATGAGAGACCACTGGTCATAGAAAACGGCTAATCTGCCGGCGTGTCTTACTGGTTCTAGCGGCGACTGAAGCGCGGCCGCTGCTGTGATTTCTTGTATGAGTTGGCGCGCGGATTCCTCGTCACTGCAGACATCGTCGTCGTCTCCTTGGTCCTCTGAGCTGCTGTCTGCTTGCGGTTCGAGTTGGAGTTCTTCCAGTTTTTTGATGTACTAGGAGTAGGCTTTGTATTGACCTTCGATCTAGTAAAATATGTGACTGCCTTAAGATCTGCACTTGACTTATTTATAGCTTTGGCAGTTTTTAAAGTTTCTTGTAAGTTTTCTCCAAATAAAAGGTTGTCAATCTTTGTATTTTTCATTTGCTCTTTCATCTCTTTTTTTAAAGAGGATAGAACATAATTGCGTCTAGTTTGGGAATCGTTATGCTGGCAGTCGCAGATTAAACGACCTGTATCAATTAGAAGCCTCAGTAACTCAGGCTGTTTCTCCTTAATTGACAGCAGCAGAGTAATGGCCTGACCGAGAGACGCAATGGCTGATGCTAGGAATTTCTGCTTTATCTCTATTGCCTTATCCCTTTTAACTAACGGCTCTGTAAGAGCAGCCTTCACTTCTAGATTAAGTGTCGGAGCATTTATCAGTTTACAGTTGCTCGGCAACAGGTATTTGTCGCTTAGCTCTTTTCGTTCCTCTTTGGTCAGACCTATGGTCGCATAATGTTCAAGGCGTGGCGACTTCTTTGTGAATTTCGGGACTAAACTTTTCACTTTTCGTCGGATCTATTCCTAATATTTCCATCACATTATCATCTAACGCAGCTTCAATATCAGCGTCAGCATTAGGCTCAGGTTCAACAGAAGAGAGCGGTGCGGTTGGCATAGCACTAGTAGATGGAATAGGTTGAGCAGCCATAGCGGCGGCAGAGTGCGCGGTGCCATGAGCAGGTGTAGCCCGGGGCGAGCAGAGTGGCGGCGGCAAGTGCTGCGAGACCGGCGGCGATATGGCGTCTGCGTAAAGTATGTCTACAAGGTCTTCGTCTGATTCCTGATCTCTTCTTCCTGAGCTTGACGCCATGGAGTTCTCAATTTGGCGGTCTGAAATCAATTTATGATTTCACTATATAATATACTTAGGTATATAAGACGCATGGACGCATGTAAGCTCCCCGATATGAAAGTAAAATCTTATTTTTTGGTTAGATAGAAGTAGCCCCTAGAACTACCCACGTATAACCATAATAAAGATCATTTAATGATGGGATATATACTCGTATGTATGTATATATGTACGACCAATGAGGTAGCCTCTAGGACTACCCACATGGTGTTTATATGGTTGGAAACAGCCCCTTGAACTGCTCACTATTATTTTTACAAAACATATTTTGATAATAAGATAACCCCTGGGATGATCCACATTATCATATAGTCAATTTAGCTTGTACGAGGTAGCCTCTAGGACTACCCACCAACAATAACTATATATTAAATGTTATGTGCTCCACAGACAAAAGAATGTCTAACAATGGAAAATTATAGGAATGTAATAATAGCATTACGCGATTTCAGTGTGCATGGTTGATAACGAAATAGTCCATAAAACTATCCACAGAATCAAAGTAATAATCGAAATATAGGTTAGAGGCAGCCTCTAGAACTGCCCACTACAACCATAACGATATTACTAGCACGACTCCAATAATTATCCATATCCAAGTACGTTATTATAACACGATTGTGGGTTACGGAAACAGCCCCTAGAACTGTTCACAAAACCACGTGCTGTGAACATGTAATCACATTTTTCAAAAAAGGGAAAAAGAAAAAATAAGTTGACCTCGAACTAACCTTGTGTTTCCGACCGACGCGCTAGGCGGCGGGAAGGAGTGGGCTCCGGTGACGAAGAAGAACTCGACGACATAACACGCATAACACGAACTTCCCTTTTACGCGAGTTATAAATTTCTCGTTCTAATTTCTTAATTTTTTCTTCCAAATGTCTATAATCACGATCACTATTTTTCCGTTTCGACATTTTTGAATATTTTTATTCTCTAGTTGTGAATTCTACGTGCGAAGTGGCGAGCACTAGAAGCGCGAATGAAACAAAATGGAACAGGCGGGCTAAATATCGAGATATACCCACAAAAAAAAATGAAGATAATATGAGGAACCTACCCTCAAATATAGTGTGATAGTGGCGATCGGTATGCGATACTACAAGTGTTTATATGCTAATCTAAGAGGACGAAGCCGAGTATAATTTGTACGCTGATTCTACAGGACTGCAGGTACTTGGCCTGACAGTTGTGATGAAGGTCAAGTGGATGGCCGAATATACCTACCTAGGTATATAAAGGCCTTTTAATTAAATCGAGTGCAAATATTTTAAGGGTAGGTACAAATTATGTAAGAAAGAAGAAATACAATTAATAGGTATAATAAAAGAAAAAAAAACAGTCAAAATGTTTTATTCAAAGTAGGGACTTGGACAAAGTCCACTTATTGAACGTCATTTCAACACCAGCGCTTCAGCATGTAGAATTAAAGAGAAGAAGGAAACTCCTCACTCAACACAGTATTATTTTAATCAATTGGGTTACATAATTTGGTTATTTTTCGCTGTCGTAGGTATTGCGCTGTGCTAGAGAATTGTGTTCCAAGCATCATTGTCATTTATATACATATACTAGCGGATGCCCAGCGGCGTTGCCCGCGCGAATTCCGTTTATGCCCGTTCCCGTGGGAATTTCCGAAAATCCCTTCATATTGGTTGCCTACGACATATTTAAAACACCTACATACCATATTTCAAATATCGGGTGCCCACCGGCATTTTCCCGCTTGGATTTAGTTTATTCCCGTTCCCGTGGGAATTTCCAAAAATCCATCCATACCAATTTTCTATGACATATCAGACACCTTCATACCATTTTTCAAGTTTCTAAGTGTTATCGTTTCGGAGTAGTACGTATTTCTCTTTTTAACCAGTTTTTATATTTTCCCGTGGGAATGAGATATTTTCCTGGAATAAAAAGTACCCTAGATGTTGACCCGGGTACTCAGTTATCTCCATACCAAATTTCATAAAAATCCGTCCAGTAGTTTTTGAGTGATGCGTGCACAACCAGACAGACAGACAGACAGACAGACAAAAATTCCAAAAATTGGTGTTTCGGTATCTATATCGATAACTATATACACTACCGTTAAATTTTTCAAAAAATATGTCATGTACAGACACGGCCCCGTTAGAGTTTTATTATATGTATAGATAAGTGTTATATTAGTCGTCTAGTTTGTAAAAATTTTGCAAAGTACACGGAAAAAAATAATTCACTACAATACAACCAGAACGCTCAGTTAAAGTTAAATATGTTATGCTAACGAGACTTTGTTTAAAGTAACTAAAATTATTGTTTAAGAAATCCATCATATTGTAATGCAAACGATATCATTCTAGTTATATTAAATCTAGTAAACTTTAACTGTGAAATGGTAATTACTACTAGTATTTGTAATGTTTACAATCCGTTACAATGTGCATCGTAAAGTACACGAATGATATTGTTTTCGGAACGCGCCCGGCTAGTATCATAGGCTGTGAACGGGGAAGAGGCAGCGCAGCGCAGTTATTATTCGATCTTGTTCAAGTCTGGAGACATAATCGACGTTTCAGAAAACCGCTTAACAATCAACAGTGTAAATAATATGCTGGTGACCACCTAAATAGTAAAAGAAATAATTCATTCATATTACCTACCTATAGGAGACAACAATAATTATAAGAAAAGTGATAATTGGAAACTGTTGACAAGCCTACGAAATGAGGTTAGTACTTACTTACCAAAATAATCAGTACAAATATAACAATTTTATGTAGGTTGTTTGTTGTGTTTTTTCTTGTTGTTTATGTACCTTGCTATATACTGTTGTGTTGCTTGTTGCAGCCATTGGAGGTTATGGATATTCTATTGTCTGAGGATGGTGTGAATATTTTATCCGAACATCACTACAAGTATCTATCAAATCAGATTGGCAGCCCTTCATCATCAGCAATTGATCCATGATACCAGTGATAGATGTATTAATTCAAGAAGCTTCAATTTACCGACAGATACCTAAAGTTGAACGGGAAAAAAAGGTAAGGCCTTTTTGTCTTGGTATGACTGAGTTTGCATTGGGCATTACCTACCTACTTATTTTTAAAATCTTGGCATCGTACATAAATTTTATATATGTTAGATGGTATTCCACATTTAAAAAACATATACTTACCTACTTATATATAAGTATTTTGTCTATCTTACTGATTAGTCTAGATAATCTGAATAGTCTTCTCATAGTGATTTATTAACTCTTATTTTCAGACTCTTTTGGACTTGCTTAAAACTACAGCAGCTGGAAGAGCCATCCTAGTTACATCAAGCAAACCACTGGACAGAAATTCCAGAGGGACAATATGAGACATAATAATTATTATGCATTTTCTCGGAGAAGAACCTACAAAAACAAATGTTTCGTGCCATACTATTTTTAGCTATAAAAAGCTTAAGTACCTACTTTATACCCTATGTAAATAGTAAATAAACAATTAATAATTAAACGTATAAATCTTTAATTAATTTGTATTAAACTTATTTCTTTTAATCAACTGAAAACTCTGTTGTAACTTTTGGTATTTTTATTCATTCTTGTTTTTTCTTTAGAGTTTGTTACACGCAAAAATGTGACAAACTCTAAAGAAAAAACAAGAATGAATAAAAATACCAAAAGTTACAATATAAGCAATCCCTATTACAATTATGATTAGTATTTAATACAATGCTACATTGTATTCAGAACTATTTTAATTATTTACCAGCACTATAGGTCTAGTTACTACAGCAAAAATATTCTAGTAATTCTAACCACACAGTCGTTTGCAACTACAATATTCTTTTAACTAGAACAGTCTTGTAGGTTTAACAAAATGGTCTGTCGTCACATATATAGCAAGACATTCTTGTAGAGAGTGCGATATTCTCGTTAGTGTAACAAGATTTTTTTTTCCGTGTACTTAGAGTAAAGAAAGTAGTAGAATATAAACAATTCCTACTAAAACATTAGAGACAAAAAGTGTAGATATTACACAGTATATGTTTTTTGTATTCTTGGATCCATTTATTTCTTATAATTTTTTCGACTTATTGTTATATCTTCAGTATAATTTTATACTTACGAATAATTTTATTATAATTCTGTCTGTTATTTGTACTTAGATAATCAGTCCGCTCACCTCTATTTGCAACCCAGGGACGATTAGCTTATTATTATTTTCTCGACACTATATTGTGTAACTCTTCAATATCCCTAGGAATATTTTTAATAATCCTGTTGAGTATATTTTTGGATATTCAACCCGCTCACCCCTATTAGCGCTCCGTTGACGATGAGCTTCTTATTATTTTTTCGATACCTGTAACTCTTCGATTTCTATATGAATATCTATACATATAATATTAAAACTCTAAAAAGATAAATTTATACGTATGTCCTACTCCGAAACGATAACACCTAGAAACTTGAAATATGGTATGTAGGTGTCTTATAATTACGTCGTAGGCAACCGCTTTGAAGGAATTTTTCGGAATTTCCAACGGGAACGGAAATAAACTGGATCCGCGCGAGCAACGCCGCTGGGCACCCGCTAGTTTTGAATAATCCTCTCTCTAAGATTATTTTTGGATATTCAACCCGCTCACTCCTATTCGCGCTCCGGCGACGCGGTTAGAACGGCGGGTCGGTTCAGGAGTGTCGCTGATTTGCAATTCTCTCGAGAGGAAACTCGTCAATATCCTGCTAGCTTGACTTCCTCGATGACTTTATTTGTCTTGACCGCTTTTGTTGTGGCGGGAGTCACTCAATAGACACCACGAAAGAGGGTGATTGGATCGGAAGTTAAAAATACCTTCTACTTACTTACAATAAAGTTTATAGTGCTTTAGCCCTGCATCCTGATTAAGTAGTATACTTCTATCCTGTATTCAAGTTAAGTTAGGTAAGTTTTAATTGTACCTACTTGATTCGTACTGTAGGTATTTGTTAACGATTGATATTTGAAGTATTTCCTATGAGGGCTTTTCAAAAATTATATTGCCATTATATAGCATTTATTATGTCGTGGGTAATAGGGTATAGTGCATTAGATTCAAATGGCGAGTCTGTATTCATAAACAAATATTATTTAAGTATTAAATCACTTCTAAAAATGTGTAAATTATTAAAATAATTAAAAACTGAGTAAGTCAATCTAATACTGAAAACGATGACGTCACCGGGTTGTATTCTCTAGAGGGGAAATGCAGTGAGTATTCTCAGTACCAGGGGCTTATTGTCTATTTAACAATCTTAATCGCTATCAGCTTCTATCGCCCGTACATAATTACCGATAGAGTCTATACGTACCTACAGCAAGGGCGTCACAAATATACAATTACAACTTCAATACAAATATACTTACAATAAGGCTTCTGGTCAACACGAAATATCTATTAATTAATTACACACCTACACTGTATAAGCTATCTATGTGCAAACTTCAAGTCTTTAGATCCAGCTGTTTAGGATTTCCCTTATACATCACCAATCAGTTTGTCAATTTATCATTTTATATATATAGATAAAAAATATATTGTTCATATTTTTTGTAAATAAATTTATTTCTCGGCAGAGTTTAGATATTACTCGATATAGGTAATTAATTATGATAATAATACTCGTAATATTCGAATGACTTAGCATGTAGTAACCAAATATATATTTTTTAAGAACTCACTCTTCGAAAACTGCACCTGTACCTATTGATTTATTTGTTTAAATGTTATACCATTTTTAATCACATTTTTATTCCTATCATAACGATTGCAAACTAGACTGAAAATATAGATACCTAAGTACATAAGAATTTCAAGTTACACAAAGGGTGAGTCAAATCTCGGAAAGCATCCACCCTTGTCGAGAGCTAGGTCTGTCTGTGATTCAAAGTAAACGGCTTTCTTTGGGAAAGAAGTCAATCTTCTTCATAAGATGGCTATTATTTAAAAAATTTATTGTTATGCTCTGTACGCGCAATATTATGTCTGAAAAATTGTTAGGGATGTTAACAAATTAGATCTCCCTCTGAAATAAATATTTTGTAAATGAAATTCGATTATTTGAATTCCACGAAACTTGAAAACGACAGCGGCGGATTTTAAAGCCTGAATACTTACAATACAATACAACGGTATTCCAAGATTAGATAAATATACATATACCTACGTCATAAAGCTATCTCCGTAATAATATGCCATCTTCATATATATTCCAAGAGAAATCAATAATAATAGATCAATGAGGCGTAAAAATCTATCCTCCCTTGCTTCTCGTGCTAGTGAAACCAGCATATAAATGCATTTATACGCCCACGAGTAATGAGATGTGCACCAGAGGATAAAAACCGGCCAAGTGCGAGTCGGACTCGCACACTAAAGGTGTACGTACCGTTATCTATAAAAAGCGAATGAAAGTAATTTAAGGATTTATGACGTACCAAAAAAAAACTACTTACTAGATCTCGTTCAAACCTATTTTCGGTGGAAGTTAGCATGGTAAAGTACATCATATATTTTTTTAGTTTTATCATTCCCTTATTTTTTTTTCTATTTTGGTGTGAAAATCTTAATACGGTTCACATAATACATCTACTTACCAGGTTTCGGAAAAAAGTGTCTGTGACATACGCACAAAAACGAAGACATGACGAATCCATAAAGGCTCCGTTTTTTGCCATTTGGCTACGGAACCCTAAAAACGCAAAGTATATGTTTTTATCCTGGATCTAGCACTGCATAGAAATCGAGGCGTGGATTATAGATTAACAGTTTCCCAAGTGGGTGTATGTATGTGGGTGGGTTTTATGGCTATCGAGCCAAGTCTTTGATGATGTCATCAGAGTTCGTTTTTCTACCTACTTGTTCAGGATTTGCTGGAATAAATTAAATGGAATGGAAGTGTTTTTTGAGATCAGAATGTATTTTATTTATTTTGTTTTATATAAAAAGTCTACATACATTGACTGCTAAGAACACAAGTTTAATCGCGCAAATTGTTGCTCATACATTATCATTGTTGTTGGATCATGCCAAATCCGACATCGTCAAATGGCTTTCGGTTACCTACCATTTAACGTTAAATTTGACGTTTGCTATTTGAATTGAGAATATAATTGAGATCAACTGTTATTTTTTATATTATTGTCTATAATTGCTAAATAAACGGCGTCAAATTAGATATTACGGGATATCTAATTAAACTTAGTTGGTACGCCGAGATAATAACGACAAAGATTAATTAATTCGTTTAAACAAACTCACCCAGAGTTGACGGAGTTATCGACCTCTGGCCACGAGAGACGCCTCTTGCAGAAGGCCATGGCGGGCTTCTCCGGAGGCTGTTGGTGTCGTGGCATGCGCAGAGAGCCGCCGCGGCGAGGAGGCGCGGCTGGAGCCAGGCAGTCCAGCGTGCGCCGGCGCGCGCTCAGCGCAGACGCACCTTCGGTTGGCACTACGCGGGGAAACCCTGCAACAACACTCGGAGTCAATTTCCCACAACTTGCCTGCACTGGATAGAAGTCGAGGAAGTGGTTTTGGGTCTCAATCATTAATTATTAGTGCCGGATTAGCCATGTTGCCGGATGGAGTAGAAATGTAGAATCTAAAAAGATATAGAATCGAAATATATTTTATTTTCTATGGAACAACAAACAATTATACAATATATTATTAAATACTACGATCATATGTAACAGTAAGTAGATCTTAAGTAACGAGATGAAAAGGAGAATCGGGATGGCAAAAGATGCTATGTCAGGATTAAACAACGTCTGGAAGAAAAGAGGAATTAGTATCAAAACCAAGATCAGATTGATACGAGCTCTGGTCTTCCCTTTCTTCCTGTATGGAGTAGAAACGTGGACAATCTTGGTCCGAGAAAGGCTAAGGATTGATGCATTCGAGATGTGGTGCTGGAGACGAATGCTGAGGATATATACCTTGGACGGCGAAACGCAATGCATCAATTATGACCCAGCTCCAAATAAAAACTCGCTTGTCCACCTTTCCGACAACGTATTCTTTCCTACTTCGGCCACACAGTTCGCAGAGCCGACGAAAATTTGGAAAAACAAATTGTGGTAGGGAATACCAAAGGAAAAAGATCGCGTGGTCGTTCCCCAACAAGATGGACCGACCAAATTAAAGACTCATCCAAGTTGGAAACGGTTGTGTAGACAGAAACCGGTGGAGGCAGATCATCCACTCCAAATGTAATGTTGACCACGATCCTGAGACATGAGAGACCGACCCCAGAAAGAAGTAACAAAGTAAGTATTACTGGTATGTGCTAATTGTATATTAATCAGCACCGTTATCCACATATTTTTGATATTATATACGTTGTTACTTACTTGTAACATGTTTGACCTAGATAAGATTTGAATGGTTTGTTTTTTAAATGAATGTTCTCGTTAAATTTTCTAGAGATTGTAAGCGATGTTATACTTAGTTGAATATAAGAAATAGATAGCTTTAAAGTAGCTACATAATTTTACTTCAATAAAGCTAATATATTTGAATAAACACATTGAATATTGTTTCATCCCAAAATATAGTTAATTTGGACTTAGCAGGCCGCGAGGAGCCGATATATCAACCTGTCATGAAGCCTTTATATTTGGCTAAGTGTGTGATGTGATAGTCGCTTAGTTCATTAGTTATGCGTCACCAGTAACCATGAACATTATTACTCCATAGGTCACTACGTCTTCCCTAGGATTAGAAATAAATGTAGGTGTTTTTGTGCATGTCCGTCCTCTGCCCATTGTGTGTTGATGGACTCTGAAAGCAACGGAAGCATCAATCAAATACCTTTTAGGACAAAAAGGATTTCATATCACTGACTCTGAATAAAGCTTATACGTGCATTGAATGCAGGGAAAAAACTAAAAGTGGAAATTTATATCAATCGATCAACTAGTTTTTCCAATGGCATGCAATTTTAGACGTGGGAGAGCCAGCCATGCTTCGGCACGCTTGGGCCGGCTCGACCGGAGTGATACCACAGCCTCACAGAAAACCAGCGTAAAGCAATGCATTGCGTTTCGTTGAGTGGGTGAGGTAACCGGAGGCCCCAATCCCCCCTCTCCTCCCATCCCCCTATTCCCACCTCAAAGGTCGGCAACGCACTTGTGACTCTTGAGTTGCAGGTGTCCATGGGCTACGGACGTCACTTACCATCAGGTGACCCGTATGCTCGTTTGCCCCCTTTTTTTATCATAAAAAAATATAAAAATAAGGGTCACTCTCAAAATTACAATTTATCTTTATAATATTTTCAATGACATAAAAGATTATCTTGTGAAAAGTGGGTATATCCAGAAATGGAATACCTCTGCCTGCCCCCTCGGGGATAAAAAGGCGTGAGAGTATATAATATATTTTACATGAAATAATAGTACATTAAGATATAAGTGCGGTAGGTTGAAAATTACAGCCGAGGCGATATTGCTAGCCAGAGCCGTAGGCGAGGGCTACAAGTAAGCAGAGGCTGTAATTATCAAAGCGCACGTATGTCATACGACGTTTTATAACACATTTGCGGGGAAATAAAATAAAACCCCGACTATGGTAAACGAATAAAAACAATACAGCGTTATGAAAAAGCGCGCGGCGCGCGTCATCGTTTTTTTTTAGACAAAGGCACAAAAAACAGCCAGTATTACTAATAAAGTAAATTAATATTTTTGTTACAGAAATTGGTTGTAATTTACTGTCAAAATTAATAAAATAAAATAATTATGTACATAAATATTTCTTTATTGTATTTTATCTCCCAAAGTTAATTTTAATCATAAAATGTTGACAACTTTTTTGACATAAAAACTCTTTGCTGAGATTTTAAAAAGTACCGTTCGTTTTAAGACGGAGCATCTTGATAAACCGTGCGTTTTACATTACACTTACCGCACTTGGGCGTAATGAGATACAATACGATATTGAAATTGGTGAAATAAGACACCTTTTACGAGCAAATGTGTTATAAAATACATTTTCATGGTTTGAAAGGCAATTTTCAATAAAAACCAAAGATTACAGCACCTTTTATCATAATTTTCTGTTAATGGCTTCGATGATTTATTTTTAGGTGTTAGTTATTTGTTTTCTAGCTGTAGGTAGGTGTTCCAAATAAAATAAATAAACAAATAAAACCTTATTATACCTATTTGATTTCTGTGGTTCCTTAATACGTTTAATATGTATAAAACACACCCCCTGTTTTATGAGAAGCCGCCCACATATACTCAAGAAAATGTTGTCGCGTTGATAGAGTCACGTACACGATGCTTGTTTCGTCAATATTATGACGAGTGTTAATTTATTGTGGAGTCCGTCCTTATTTATTTTTCGAATAATTGGAATTGACTTTACTTAAAATAATTATAACTGATATGAGATGTAACTTACATAAAAATAACATCATAAAACTAGTTTTTTTGTACCGTGTAGCTACATTTATAGGTATGCTACATTCGAAACTAAAACTTATGTAGGTATACGAGACGATGGAAACGAATCAACTGATAAACATAACAACCAACATTGACTGTCACAAAATCGTTTCATGTTTATTCCAGGCAAGAAATTAATTTCTTGAAAAATGTAGGCAAAGTATTAATGTACATCATTTTCTTAGCACTTGCTTGAACATTTTTTTTAAACTTAGTCAATGACAGTATGTGGTATAATATATTATTATTATAGCCTAAGATCCGGCTGCAAAAAAGTGTAGGGATCGAGTATATGCTACAAACCAAATTTTTACTATTATTGATTATTGGAACGAATTTCATTCACTTGTTTTTATACATAAAATATCGTCCACTTTACGGCAATATACAGAAAGAGTGAAAAATAATGAAAAGTCAGCTGATTTTTCAGAGTTTTTATGTATATTGCCCCTTTATGTATGTATAAACCATATACTCGATCTCTACACTAATTTGCAGCCGGATCTCGTACTATTATAACTAGGTTGAGTTATCAACTTAAAAAAATACCATGTGTGTCTATGCGTTAATATTAAATAAGTTTCTGAGATATTTTATTTCTTTATTTTGGTGATTGGAACCCTGGGGAACACTTGATGTTGTTCATGATAGAAAATTCGATATGTTATCATCATCACGTCTAAAAAAGGTTTTTTACATAAGAAAACCTGGATGAAAAACATCAAAGGATAGACTCACAGAGACTCACCTATAAATAAACATATGTCAGTGGTCTAAAACTTGGGTGTAGGGAGGCCCGCGCGGGTAGTACGTATTTAATTAATAATTATACACATATATATGTTACACACTTAGTTTGCGTTATTTAATTAGTGCTAAAATTAATCAAATTGCACATCTATTCAACAAGAAAATCTATTAACAAAACACTGAGATGTGTGAGGAAAGACCCTTAACTCAGCAATGGGCAGTTACGGGTTGATGATGAGATTTAGTAAACGAATAGTACCTACCTATATTTTATATCGAGGGACTAAACGAAGCCATAATATACCAGAGGTGGTTTGACTAGCGTGCGAGGGAGTCAATGAGGGTATATTAAGTTGGCGTTTTGTCTCGAGGAGCAAACTGTAGGTACTTTTCACTTTGAGTGCGAGAAAAATAGTCAATTTAGTACAAATTTATTTAAAACCAAACAAATTTACACTCGACAAAAATTCTGAAATTTTCGCGGTCAATTTTTTCTTCTAAATCTGTCAAAGAACAAAGAGATTTAAATCTTTTTGCAGGTTACCAATTATTATTTAAAACACATGGCGCCACCTTCTTTACGGAAAAACCATGGAACCAAAACTCTTAACATTTTTGCAATGAAGATGATTCACACTCCGCAGATATTTACTGCCTGTTTGAGTTTGTGTATGTCTCATTAAGGAAATTAAAAAACGAATTACTTTTCACTCCCTAGAGACTAAAGTGGTCACTTTAGTCCCGCTTCGTAGGGATATATTGGAGTACTTTTAGAGCATGAGAAGTGAAAAAAATTATTAATCGCAATAAAACCTCAAAATCGTTACTTTGTGTTTTGATGAAACACATTTTGTTTTATTCTCAATAAATAAATAGGTCTACGGCTTGTGTAGTCTACGTTGGTCAAATTTGTAGTAATGCAAAAGTAGCATGACCAAGTCAGTCATAACTAACTTATTCCTAGTCCTTATAAATCGCAAAGAAAATTGTTTTAGTTACCTCTCATGGTAGCTGTAGACGGCTGCGGCTGCTGCTGCGATTCTTCAGCGGAGCGGTGTCGGGACGGGGGCGGCGCACGGCGTGGCGACAGCGCCAGACCCGCGACGCTGTCCGCCATTCCCGCCACATACTGCCCGATCGACGACAGGAAACTCATTGCCACTATACACTACACTCACAGCCCAACCGAGAAAATCGACATTTATAATACCGTATTCACAAAAGCTAGATTATTAAATTTGAATTTATTCTCAAACACAGAACGGGGTGAGCAATTTTACTTTGTATTCATATTAAATATCACACCACACGTCGTTCTTTTTGAAGAACGTTTCTCTGGAACAAAGAAAAAATTCAATGTAAATATTATTTAAGTATACCAACTTATAATTTGCTTGGCTAGACATGTTTGGATAATAACGGATCAGTGCACTCGTGTTGGATAATAGATTTCAAGGTGCCACCTCCATTTGTTGTAACGTACAGGCATAGGGTACATGTACCTACACCTACACATGTTTCCAAGAAATAAAGACGGGAATGTGAGCTATTAAAAACAACAATCCAAGAGAATGGCCGCAATATTTCTCGTAATAAGTCCAAGTTATGAACGGTTTATGTTCACAGAATACTTTTATTGGGGAAATTACGGCAACATGTACCTACTATTAATATGATGATAATTTTAAAGAACCCTTTGTTTTTCTTTTCCATTTGAGATAAACTTTCAGACAAACACACAAAAAGTCTAAAAACATTTAATGGTCATTTTTAAATCAAGTGCAATATTTAAAGGGTATGTAAGAGAAATAGAATTATCATAATAAAGAAAACAACGTAAAATTTTTGTTTTTCTTTTCTAACATTTTTTTTTAAACATGTTTTACATAAACCCACACTATTGCACTAAAACGCCACTTTTGTAGGCTTTTTTTATTTATTTACTTATTTTCGGCATATTTAGGGTTCCGTAGCCAAATGGCAAAAAACGGAACCCTTATGGATTCGTCATGTCTGTCTGTCTGTCCGTCCGTAGGTATGTCACAGCCACTTTTTTCCGAAACTATAAAAACTATATTGTTGAAACTTGGTAAGAAGATGTACTTTTTCTGTGAACCGCATTAAGATTTTCACAAAAAAATAGAAAAAAAAAATCAGGGGTTCCCCATAATAATAACTAAAACAATTATTATTTTTAAATAAAACCCATACGTTTGGGGTATCTGTGGATAGGTCTTCAAAAATGATATGAGGTTTCTAATAGGTATATTTTTTTTCTAAACTGAATAGTTTGCTCGAGAGACACTAACAAAGTGGTAAAACGTGTGTGTGTTACCACTATGGAAGTGTCTCTCTCTCCCCCCCCCCCCCTGTAACTTCTAAAATAAGAGAATTATAAAACTAAAAAAATATAAGTATGATGTATACATTACCATGCAAACCTCCGCCGAAAATTGGTTGTAACGAGTAAGTAGTTTTTTCTAATAAGTACATCATAAATCGTAAACCACAGTTTACCTTTCATTCGCTAATTTATTATGTTACTCTACATATATTTCTCTTACATGTTTGTATGTACCTACCCTTAAAATATTGCACTTGATTTAAGATGACCTTATAAATGTTTTTAGACTTTTTGTGTGTCTGTCTGAAAGTTTATCTCGAATGGGTCCCACAATGACTCGACAGATTTCATATCAATTTTAAGGGCCAGAAAAAGGAATTTAAATTTATGTTCTATTACAATATCTTGCGAAGAGAGGCGCTCGACGCTCGTAGCCCTGCGGTGTGTTTGTTACGATCACACTCGTTAAGCAAAGTTGGGCGCTGTCAATCAGTGAATAGGTGACCGCCTAGTGGCATAATATCATGAGCGTCTCCATGTTTTAGAAGGCACGTTAAACCGTTGGTGCCGGTTTTCATTGTGTTTACGCACAATGGAAGTCGTTAAGCTATTTTAGATACCCTTGGGTGGCTTACCAAATTCTGACAGTTAGATGACCACTAGCCTAACACCATCTCCCTATTCACGGTGGGCTCCCTAATGTGCAAGGAAATACTCTTAGCTCAGCAGTGGGTTGTTACGGGGGACTAATGATGCTGATGACAATTATCTTGCATTCAGAAGATATACCTATTTGGTTAAATGAAGCGAAGCGTGGTCCAGTGTTGGAATAAAATTCTCCCATTTTTTATTAATTAGAAGATAGCAAAGCAATGTATCAAGAGAAACATAATACAGTAGAGTTAATCTAGAATACGATGTAGTAATTATGAAGAACATTTTAGTAAACAAAGGGACTCGTGTCTATTTAAGGTCACCGAGTGTCGTGAAATCTATTAAGTCCTAAGCCTGATGTTGGCTCCTAATCTCGCTACTACAATATTGTGGAATGGATCTCGACCGCGTACGCGGCCCTACGTGGCTTAATTAGACCAGGCTTTCCGTACCTTAAACTGCCTTAGTTATTGCGCATAACTTACGACGTACCTACTTACCTACCTGCCATTTTTTCGCACAAACTGCACCTCATTTAGTCAGAGTTAATGAAAACTAAACAGCCTTTAAAACGTAAATATAGGTGCCTATAGCCATACCACTGCACATCACCATACCTACGTGTCAATTTGTAATAATAATATGTGTAAAATTCTATTTACTGATCATTACTTTAAGTTGATACTTATGGCGACGAGCGGTTTTACGATTCTGGGCATCTTATAAGAGACTTTTAATGTTAAATTCGGTTATTACCTAATTCTCAATTTTTGGGTTATAAGCACACGTAGCGAATATTTTATCTATTCATGAATACATCTTTGTTTAAAATTGAATATGAATCTCATTTTATATTAATGTCTAGATTATATTTCAATAGAGCCACTATGAAAAGCTAGTAACATAAAAGTTGCAATTCCTTTGTTACAGCGCTCTGTAGATTGAAAATCTAAAGCTTGATCCTTTTAATCTTAAACTCAACTTAAAATATTTATTTTATAAAAAATCACCTTCAATTTAATCACTGAATATAAAAATAATAATAATCTCACGCATTTTATCCACAAGGGGGTAGGCAGAGGTATCCCATTTCTGGATAAACCCACTTTTCACGAGATATTCTTTGGATGATAGGTGAGCCCATCGCCGGATGGGTCTTTTACACATGTCTTAGAATTAATTATGTGACATGCGGGTTTCCTCGCGATGTTTTCCTTCACCGTCGAGCTAGTGATAAATATGTTCGTAAGTTTTAATCACTGAACTTTTGCTAAAAACATATAATTGCAAGTTATGTATATGAAGAATAAAATATTCCGGATCATAAAAAGTCATTATTTATTACTTTTATTACTTTACTTCAAAATATATCTTCTTACAGTTTCTTAATAACAGAATAAGTATTTGCTCTTATTCTACGACTGTCCTCTCCAAGATCTCGTAACAGAATGAATCAAACAGTCGCCAGCCATCGCTCCCCACTCGTAGCTTCCCACTCGAAATGGGAATACAATAAGCGGCTATGATTGATCCATTAAACTCGGCTACGATTGGTTGAATTTTATAAACCAATCATATGCGAGTATTAGTGTTGCCACTTTAAAATAACAATAATATTACAAATGTACCAGAAACATCGTCTAAAATATTACAGATCATGACATTCGGCCATCCGCGCTCGTGCAACCTCCTGGTGCACGCACATCCACATATTATATAGTACAGTACCTACCTACATAGCCTTTATATACTACATACTTAACAAAACCAATTAAAAAAATTATATAAGAAAATGCATAGGCACTTAAAATAATCCTTAAATCTAAGTTTAGGTACTTAAGTACTAGCTAAGTACAAGCTAATCCTTATATTTCGATTTTACAAATAAATTATAAAATATCAGTTTGATTTATAATTATTCTAATTATGAAACATATCCCGTATATTACTTATACATTATATAAATTCAATTCAATTCGTTTATTCATAATAAAAATTACATGTCATGTTTATATCTAAAATGTCAGACTGTATAATGAGGTGGACCACGGCCAAGACCCGGAAATAATTTATACAATATTACTAGATAAGTCCAGATACTTATTCAATAGGTCAATTATGATATTTAGGTACAATACATTGCAGCAAAATATAAAATAAGTCATGACATTCGGTAAGTTGATGTATACTATTGTATTTTATGTATGCATATTATAGTATAGTCGCTTAAAGTAGTTATTGCAAAACAGATAAAGGAAATCTTCGTCATCACTCAAGAACGAATCGCTAGACTGTCAAAACTCAGGATTCAGGCAACAACAGTTTCAAAAGACTTTTGTTATTAAATCTAGGGACATTACTGTTAATAAACCTTTACTTACTTTTACTTATTTTCCCTTTCGAAAATTTACCTATTTGAAAAATTAGTAAGTAAGTAACAACTCTTTATTGTACACCAATAAAAATATGCAACAAATGACACAATGATGAAAAAGTACAAAGGGCGGTCTTATCGCTTTAAGTGATTTCTTCCAGACAACCTTAGGATGGATGTAACTGTAGTAGGTACCTAACTATTGTATATGAACCTTTGTATGTGCTGTATAAGCAAAATAATCTTTTATCTATCTATCTATAGTTATCAACGACTTTAACAATTATAAATTATGGTCTCTCTATGGAGCATGCTTCATATAGGATTTCTTCCACAAGCCATGGTGATACCAACTGGCACACGGGTTTTAAGAGTGCGTTTACTTGTTTTATTTTTATTTAATTTATTTAGGAAAACAAACAGTTTCTAACTTAAACTTCTAATTGACATAGTAAGTGTAGACCTATAGCTCCTTTATTTTATATAAAACTATAAACACCCATAGAAATATCTATACAAACGGAAAAGAGCGTGACGCCCTAATATGATGCAATTATTTAAATATTATCATTACACATCATTTTTTTTATTACTTAGTTTGTTGTATGAATTTAAACTTAAGTTGAAAATGTCAACTTTAGTTAACTTGTTATTATACAACTTACAGGCACGTCTTATGAAACGATTTCTAACAACAGGTTTTTGCATGTTGTATATGAAACAAACATTTCTTTACGTGTTTTTCTGACACAACCACGAGGAACATGAAAGGTTACTATAAAGAAAGTAAATTTGTGGCATCGACACTATGTATTAGTTTAACAAGGTTCAAACTATCCAAATAATTTATTTTTAACTAAGAAATTAGGCTGTCTTAATTATGTTCAGAGTCCAAAAATCTACCTAATCTGTTGTGCAAGGGCTTAACAAACTTTTTCTGCAGTCTCTCAATTTTATTGATATGAATAAGATAGAAAGGCTGACATACAGAGCAAGCAAATTCAAGCAGACTTCTAACACAACTATTCAATTGTAGTTTATAAGTATAAACCTTTTAAGTGGCTTACCCATTCTTACTATAATTAATTAATTTGCAGATTTATTAATTAACTTGTAGACTGAGTTGGTGACCACGTTCTTAACCTTTTTCCTTTTTTTGTCGTTTTGGCTCATGACTAATTTGTCCAGATGCACCCGAAGACATACCATCGCCCAGCTCCATGACCTCGAAAACAATAAATCGTGGTTAGTATATTCAATTACGTACTTGAACAGGGACTGCTTAAGTCTACTGCTCAACATCGCTTCAATAGGGTTTCAGAATGGCTCAATCTAAACTTACTTACTTTAAATGTTGACAAAACAAAAAACATAATTTTCTTAATTTTAGACCATCATAATATCCCGGATTCTGATAAATATAAAATTATTGGTCATACATTTCATGACCAAATTTCTTCGTGCTTTTGTCCGATACACCAAAGAACTAATGAAATTAAATACCTGGGTATTCTAATTGATAGTAGATTGTCTGTTGGTGCTTATATTAACCTCCTAGCAAATAGAGTACGCAAACTAATATTTGTTTTTAACCTCTCAGACCATGAATCACAGACACAATAGATTTTTAATTGTGTATCGGTTCCAATTGGAACCGGCGGTTCTTAACTGATAAACACCTAAGACATGTTGCAGACCCTCACTTACTAAAAACGATAAAGCTGGCCCTTTGTCTCTACTAATTTATTGTATCACATCGTGGAGCGGATCCTCAAAATCGCACTTTATTATCATTCCCCAACGTGCCTTACTTAGAGTTTGTACCTTTAGACCTAGATTATTTCCCACAAAATGCCTCTATCAATATTGTGAAGTACTAACTGTCCGTCAACTCTTTATTTTTTTACACTGTTCTGTTCCAACATTCAAATACACCTTTTACTGATACTCCAAAAAGAAATTACCTAATTGCCAAATCCTTTCAAAACAATACTAGCTTCAGTCATAAATCATTTTGCATTTCAGGTCCCTATTTATTCAACACTCTACAACGTAAACTATTTATACTCAATTTTCATAAAAATGACTTCCAGAAATCTGTATCTACTTGGTTACGGAGTCTTAATTATGCAGAAACTGAAACTCTGCAGCAATCTCTAGCTTGAAAAACAAGTTACAAAAGAAACACACATACACTCACGAACACACCCCATACGCACGCATATACACAACACGCATAATTTTTAAATTTATTTTATACCTATTTACAATTTTCTATTTTTTTTATATCTACCTACCAAAGTAAAACTATTTGTCATAAGGTTTAAGTCAAGTTTTGATCTCAAAAGCACTGTTGGTACCCTCATAAGCACTGTACTTACATGCACCTTTAAATTGTAACCGATATAATAATATATAGCTGAGGGTATTCTATTTTAGATATCGGCTGATATTTACTTAATAAGCACTCCGCCTATAAACATTATAATTTATTATCTTTTTACTAGTATATTTTAAGGCTACTTATACTTATGGAAAATAAAGAATTATAATTATCTAACATTTTATTAGTCCATTTATAAATGCTACTACTGTAAATTCTGCATAAAAATATTATCATTTCAGCCATGAATATACAAGTCCGTGACTGCGGACGAAAAATACCTCCATTGAAACATTGTATTTATAGATATACTACCTCCTATTATCACATGTAGAATAACCATTTCTAAGAGACATATTACATACCGTCATCGTATACATAGTTCCGTTCGGCATACTTAGCCTTATCGTGGAACATATACTCGTATAACTCCTTAGGGCACATATTATGGCGTCATCGTGAAAGATACATAGCTCCATATGGCATACATAGCCTCATCCTGGAACATACATAGCTCCATATGGCAAACAGCCTCATCTTGGAACATACATAGCTCCATATGGCATACATAGCCTCATCTTGGAACATACATAGCTCCATATGGCATACAGAGCCTCATCGTGGAGCATACATAGCTCCATGTGGAGTACATATCCTCATTGATGAAGGAAATGTACAACTCCCTGCACGGCACACATGACCTTGCAGTTGAAATAAGTTGATATATACTATATATGCATAAGTTACTCGTATATAAACCTTCTTGTAATACCTATATTTACCAAAATATGGTCTCCGTTTTACTCCATTTACATTAAACGGATCGAGAGTTCAGAATAAGTTTTTGAAAATGTTGGCATACCGTTACAATTTGCACCAGATTCTTTTCAACTATGATCAAAGGTTATTCAAGTTTAAGATAATGAATCTAAAATCCCGCAGAAAATACCTACTTTGAGCTTACATATTTACACAAAATTTTACACTCTACAATAGACTAGCCCAATTTGCTGTCCACTCTCAATATTAATTCACTCCATAGAACTCGACAGCCAAGAACATTACATTACACATAATATACAAAAACAACACTTTATTTTATAATCCCATAGCCAGAATATGCCATTCTTATAATGAAGTCGTTCGCGAATATGGAGATAGATTAGACTTATTCGACGGTAGATTAAAAAGATTCCGAAATAACTTACTTTATGTCCTCAATTAAATCCCCAAATTACCCTCTGAATTTAATAATTTTTACTTTTATCTTTCATTATTAAAGAAACATTATTTTAAATTGTAGATCCGCAAATTGTTATAAAAATACTTTAATTTATTTGTTTAGAAATTTCAATTGCACCTACCTACAATAAGTGTAACTTTTGACAGTGTTTATTTCGTTATTTCCATTAACAATTTGTTAACACATACTTTAGGTTTGCAATCTGTTTAATACCAGTACTGTCTCATTACAATGCTTCGTTAATTTTCATCTGTTTTGTGTGTCTAATAAATAAATCAATAAATAAATATTTAATGTACTACCTGACGATCTTAAATTAATGGGTATTAATTTTTTTAAGAAAACATTGACTAGATGGTTAAGTGATAAGTGCTTTTATAGTTTCCAGAAATATATGAATTTTAAATATTAATACACAATCTTTAGCAAAAAAATAATTTTGCACGCCTGCATGTAGGCAGAATACAAGGACGTGTTTGTATTTTAACACCTTTAAGTTCACTGTATTCTGCAAATAAACGAGTTCTTCTTCTTCAAAACTAAAATACCCTGCACATTCAAACATACACTTTTAATTAATGTCAATGTAAGGACAAATTTTGTTTGTTGTTTCAAATATATGCGTGATCTCGCACGATTGCCATAGAAACCGATTTTTCACGTGATAGATATAAATCGATGAACGATCAGCCTAAGCGTTCGGCTGTGATGCATTTATCTCTCTTTCAATCCAGTATGCAATTTTTCATCAATGTTTTCTTATGACGGTATCACGTAAAATTTTCATCCGTACCGACTTTACAGACAACCAATTTTTTTTTAGTTGTCTCGGGTCTATTACTTGCTAAAATTATTATTATTATAATAATATGCTGAGTTTTAATCCTTCTTTCCCTTACAACTACATTTCTTTTTACCACTTTATTTATAACTATACAACTTCATATCACAAAATAATAATGTGGTTGTTAATTTAATTTATTATCATTATAAATGCCATAAATACTACGTACATACCTCTGTTTTTTTGTGTGGGCTGAAGATGAATCCCGCTGCTGATTTATGAAGAATAAAATATTCCGGATCATAAAAAGTCATTATTTATTACTTTTATTACTTTACTTCAAAATATATCTTCTTACAGTTTCTTAATAACAGAATATTTGCTCTTATTCTACGACTGTCCTCTCCAAGATCTCGTAACAGAATGAATCAAACAGTCGCCAGCCATCGCTCCCCACTCGTAGCTTCCCACTCGAAATGGGAATACAATAAGCGGCTATGATTGATCCATTAAACTCGGCTACGATTGGTTGAATTTTATAAACCAATCATATGCGAGTATTAGTGTTGCCACTTTAAAATAACAATAATATTACAAATGTACCAGAAACATCGTCTAAAATATTACAGATCATGACATGTAAGTTTAATAAGAATATTATCCTTGATCTTACGAATGCATACGAAGCATGTCAGCAATCTTACTTGAACCGATTATCTAACAATGGATTATTCTACTTTCGTTTCCTGAAATTTGGCCTCTGCAACCGTAACATTGCAAATGTTATGTAGTGGACCTATTTTATATTAAAATATTTATTTAATATTTTTTATAGATCCCGAGAGTTAAGCCAATCTCCTGGGCCACATGGTCACTCTTTGTGACATTTTGCATCTGTAAATATTGTAAATAAACGTATACCACTAATTTATTATATTACTCATTACCTATACTTATAAGTAGTAGTTATTATAAGTAGTTATCTAATGTCCACCTTCTAGGAAAATAAATTGTTGTTAGAAAAAAATAGTAGTACTTAAGTAAATTACTTCCGCCACTAGAGTTCAAAAATATTTACAACTAAACTAAAAGATTTAGTTTAAACAAAATTTGCTTTCATGTAAGTATTTTGTTACTAGGTCTATCTTAAAATTATTCCTAGGTAAGTATTCGTATAGTAGTTGGTCCTACAGATTAGGTACAAACCATATTCAGAAACCATCAGTTTCTAATGTTTCATTTTTTAGGGTTCCGTACCCAAAGGGTAAAAACGGGATCCTATTACTAAGACTTCGCTGTCTGTCCGTCCGTCTGTCTGTCTGTAACCGCGATAGCTAGACAGTTGAAAATTTCTGTTGCCACTATAACAACAAATAGTAAAAACAAAATAAAATGGGGGCTCCCATACAATGAACGTGATATTTTTTGCCGATTTTATAGATAATGGTACGGAATACGCAAGGAACACAGGCCACTATTTCTCTTTAAAAGAAAATCCATTCCACATATTTTACGTTCAGTGAAACGAGTAAAACCCATCACATTCGCTTGTCTTGAACAGCTATAAGTGTGAAAATGCTGACGCGAGCCAATGCGATAGTTTTTTTGGAACTACCCTCTTTCAGCGGATTCCATCGCTTGGTTGATTTCCCCGTGAAATGAGATATTTTCCTATGGATTAATAGTTATTTACACAACAAGAGAGGTAAGTTAGATTTTGCTGCGAGCGACGGTGAATGTCGAGATACGAAATATCATGACGAAATATGATATTTCGTATCGAGACATTCACAGAGCGCAAAGAGATTTAAATATAATAGGGCATAGAGGGGGCATTGGGAATATTTTCATACAAAACTTTGAAGCCTAAGCGTCATGTCCTTGTCATGTCAGTTAGTATGAACGCGAGCTGTCATTCGGTCGAAATTGTACTAGACTTATTCCACTTGGAATAACTTTTGACTTCAAATTTTCCTCGCTTTGTCCCCTCTATGCCCTATTATATTTAAATCTCTTTCACAGAGCGACATGCAAAAAACTTCCTCTCGTGTTGATGTACAGAACTTTTCACCTCTCTAAGCGAGCAATGGAAACTAAATAGGTAGTTAAATGAGTACAAATCAGTAATTGAAATAAGTACCTACACTCACTAGGTGTCAGTTGGTCGTTTTCATCCTCACTATAACATCTTTTCTTGCACAAATATTGATAAAATTCAACACAAAAGTGACAAACCGCCAAACAACAAAACACGACGAAACGAATGAAACGCATTTTTCTTTTAGGATGCGTTCTGAAACTAGTTGCCGATAAAACTTTTACAAAATGATGTTTTGATATTTAAAGATAATATTTTATTTATAATAATAATTATCCACTATTTAAGTATTTTTACGTAATTCTAATAATATTCTTTGGAACAATTCCAGGAAACGGAATTTCGAGACTATTTTTTTCAAAAATCCTGCACTGGTGGCAACATAATGAAAATCCCAACTATAGTTTTAGAACGTTTCTAAACTAAAAACTTTTCAAACAATTTCAAACCGACGCAAGGAGGTTTCCAATCTTTTTGGTTTGACAACCGGATATCCGGTACTTTAACTCACTCTATAAAACAGAGAGTAAAAGTGGACTTTACTCACTAATTTCGGTGAAAAAATGTTCCTTTGTAAGGTTAGAGAGGTGAAAACGCAATTTATGTAACTTCTCCGAGCTAAATAAATTTCGATAACTTGCTTCGTTGCACGTGAAGAAGGGCAAAACAAACAGTCACATTTTTAGGGTTCCGTATCTCAAAAGGAAATAAGAATCCCTGATAAGAATCACTTTATTGTCCGTCTGTCTGTCAAGACCGTGGCGAAATCAAATTGAAAATAATTTCAAATAGTTAGGAACTGTAAAAAATGAAGTCAGTCATTACAATAAAAAAAATACGGCTTTCGATTTGTTGACACTCGCAAATAAAATAAAATCTATAGAATATTTCCCGTCGACCATCAATGACAATTGCCAAGAAGCAAAGTCTCATATGATAGTATAGGTACTAGTGAAGAAAACAAATTGTAGTTTGTAACAGTAGGTAGGTAATTGATGTTGAATATGTTAATAATAGTCTTTTCACACCACATGCTCGACAAAGCCGGATTATATATCATATAAACGTCACCGAAAGCAAGACATTATATTCCTTGGCTTTAACCGGGTTATAATGTTGTATGGAATTTCATTATAACCCTAGGTCAATAATGTAATTTTCACTTTTCATAATCCTTATTGCTATGACGATAAAGTCTAATTTCGTTAAGCAAAATGTGGTGCAGTCGTAGCCAACTCGATTTTCGAAAACCGAAGCCGCGACCAACTAGATTCGCACGATCTTCAATTGTTAAATCAAGTACCTAGGTCACGCCGGCAGAAACAAGTTGCTGTATCCATTTTCATTTCAAAAAGAATATCGAAAATGTCGAGTGATGAAAGTACTTTGACTTCAGAGTCTATTATACTAGATGTCATAGGCATTGTCAATAATCTACTACCATGCAATTGCATTTTATTGTCTCGCATAAGGTGAGAAAAGTAGAGTATATAACTCGGGAATAAAACTGTTTTTGTCTTGGGCGCTTAAATCCCTCACTAAACTCAGGACTCAGTCTTAATTCCCTCGCTTTGCTCGGGAATTAAATCATAACTCCCTCGCTGGGCTCGGGAGTAAAACTGGGAGTCCTTCGTTACGTTCAGGATTCAATGTCGCGCCCGTGACATAAAACAGTGCTTTATTCCCTTGTTGTATAATCTACTATTTTGTGCTATTCGTAGAAGTCGGTTTGTATTTTAGATTAATTTATTTGATTATATTGAATAGGTACCTACTACATAAAAAAATCGTTAAGTATATCCTACCTAACCTTAACTTATCCTAACCAGGTTTGTATTTTTTCTGTGTAGGTACACAAACTTGCTTTAATATGTGTGATTGTAAAATATTATTAAGTATGTAGAATTAATAATTTCTTATTCAAAAAATATTTTAAGCTGTCTTTATTGCTAATGCTCTTCGAATATATTAATATATTATTCTATACTAACCTAATTATGACCCGCAGAAGTTGACATGACTGTAAATAGAATCCTACAAACCATTCACCTTGATACGCCGGAAGGGATTGTAATATTTCAGTTACAATAAATATTCTTAAGATATGCACCGGCGATGGGTCCTTCAAGAAGACCCTTGTCCTGGAGGGGAAATAAAGTGTCACTAGTGACTAGTAGTGACCAAACTGAAAAGCATATAAGCTACGTCAGCAACAAGTGGACACTCAAATACCGTAGAAACTTTAAACATGTCTCCCCGTAATACAGAACGCGTCCATCATTTCATTAGAGAGGACAGGATTGGTAATACACGATAGGCAATTTTCTTTGCTATGCATGTTTGAGTAGTATGTGTAACTTAATGTAGTCAAATAACGAAAAGTTGTGACTTCCAGGCGGAAAAATTATATATAAATAATCTCACGCCAAAAGGCCCCGAAAAAAAATAAATATAAAAATCCCCGAGGGGGTAAGCAGAGGTATTCCATTTCTGGTAATACCCAAGTTTCAGCAGTATATTCTTTGGACCCCTAAACGTGATAGGTAGTGAGCCCATTGCCGGACCGGGTCTGTTGCACGCACATGCCTCAGAATTAATTGTGGAACCTGCAGGTTTCCTCACGATGTTTTCCCTCACCGTCCAGCTAGTGATAAATATGTACGAAGGTTTTTTAACAAGTCATTGATACATGCCAGGATTTAAAACCGCGCTTCAGGCATGAAAAGCGGGCTCTTTAACCCCCTATCACTGCTCTCTAAAATATAATGCATTCAAATAATATAACGTCTATTTTACATGATCTCCTAAGTATCGAAAACCAGAGGTAACAAATTCACAAAATGAAGATCTTGTTCTACACAAGTGTTGAAATACACTTGTAATTCTTGGGTTATGTACCACATAATGGAAAAAACGGAACCTTTATCATTTTGCTGTCTGTCTGTCTATCCATGTGTCAATGCCTTTTTTCTTAGAAAGCGTAAATGATTGATAAACCCAGTTTTTATTCTATAAAGCACTCGTAGGTACCTATCAAAAAGTAAAATGTGTATTTTAGTATTGTACTCCTATAAAATTTACTGAATTCTACTCAGAAATACATACGGATCGACAGGATATGTTCGTGTACAGAGTGGCGTAGTACCTAAGTGATGTGTGAACTTTTTTATATGCGTGACTGCCACGTAAATGAAATTATTAATATTAAGGTTATCTAATCTATGCAAGAGCCTACCTTACCTACGTAAAAAAGTTTTCAAATCACTATTTAAGTAGAATCATTTTAACGAATTGACGGCCATGTACGAGTCTACATTTTGCAGGAAAACTTGAAAACTATGCGGCATAGTAATATTTTTTGGAATGTGCAAATGAAGTTTTGATCCTCTTTTGGGTTAATTTTTTTTTAGAACTCATACAGTCGTACTCGAACATGTTAAAAGCTCTATCTGAATTTAGTGCTACCTATGGAAATCGTACTATTATTGCTCTTTATTTAAGAAAATTGGTTAGAC
The DNA here is from genome assembly GCA_963855545.1 of Ethmia dodecea. NCBI lineage: Eukaryota > Metazoa > Arthropoda > Insecta > Lepidoptera > Depressariidae > Ethmia > Ethmia dodecea. The sequence continues at coordinate 8,800,270 of OY979449.1, forward strand.
ACAACAAAAGTACGAAGGCATATTTTTTTATATTAATATACTAATTGGGGTGTATGAGGTATTGCGCTTATTCTGTTAGGCGTTGTATATTTTTTAAGGTAAAATACATGAGCATAAACGCATGATTATAATATGAAGGGATAGTAGCGCTCTTTCATGATTGACGTCATTATTGACGCGTATTTGACATCTGTCAAATTGTTAAACAGTGGTCCCGATTCTAATAGCCATGGGTTTCGAGACCGTCAAGTTAGAAGCCTCATCGTGGAATTGAGGTGTTCTGATAATGCCAAACAACTCTTCCTAAATAGTGCCAAATGGTGCCCGAAGCATATTTACATTTTCTTTTCTTCTAATACGGTCTCATGCTACTTCTCATCTTGTCAAATTATCGTTTGACTTGGCACTTAGCCTTATAAATATTTCTTTAGTAAGCACGCCTACTTTTCCGGGAATCGTGAGAAAATTGGATATGCAAAACATGCGTCCCTATAGGAAAGTACTCACGCGCCATTACAGTTTCGCTAACTTTCTTACTTGACGCCGAGCGATAACACTCCTATTTTAAAATACTCTTTCTGTACGACTCACAGTCATATATACCAGAGATACCTGATAAAAAGTTTGCAATGAATGAACTTGTGATATATGTATCAAGAAATAATTTATTTGTGAGACCCCATCATCTATCTATATAAATAAAAATGAATTGATGTTCGTTAGTCTGATTAAAACTCCAGAACGGCTGGACAGATTTTGATGAAACTTTTTGTGTGGGTTAGAGTGGGTCCAGGGATAGTTTATACGGTGGCAGAACGACGTCTGCCCGGGCCACCAGTAAACGTTGTTCTGCCATACAAGAGATTTTTATATAATAGAAGATTATATAATATCTATACTAATATTATAAAGTCTGCTAGAGGCTCTGGTTCGAATCCTCGTGAGTGCATATACCAATGAGTTTTTCAAAAAGAATTGATTCTGGGGTATATGTAACAGCTACTCGGTCCTGCAGAAAAAGAAAGCTCCTAATTAACTTGAAAAAAGCAATCAAAAACAATTCTGGACCAATTAAGACAAGGGCTGGTCGTTCCGATATTTAGAAATTAGAAGTGGAGGTTCGGTTCCAGCGGAAAATGTTATCTATACCTACATATAATAAAACTTTAACGGGCGGGGCTGTGTTTGTACATGAAATATTTTTTGAAAATTTTCGTGGTAGTGTAGAAAGTTATCGATGTAGATACCAAGACACCAATTTTTGAAATTCTTGTCTGTCTGTCTGTCTGTGCACGCATCACACAAACACTAGGTACTGGACGGATTTTTATGAAATTTGGTATGAAGATAACTGGAATACCTACTCAGGTAATCTAGGGTACTTTTTATTCCCAAAAAATATCTCATTTCCACGGGAAAATATAAAAATTGTTTACCACTATGAAGGGATTTTCGGAAATTCGAACGGGACTAATCTGAGACGCCGCTGGGCACCCGCTGGTTTGTAATAAAATTCCACAAGCGAGTCTTACCAATTCTTTTATACCAATGGAAAACTTAATTTTAAGAGTAACATGGGGTATAATTTTCCCACGAGAACGGGACTGACGCGGGTAAAGCCACGGGGCGCTGCTAGTCCAAAATAAATAGCAAATCTCTCATTAGTGAAGTACCTACCTATACTATGTGATGTAAACATTAATGAGGTCAGATGCCGAATAAGTATATATTAAGCATCATCCTGACTCTAATAAATATAAAAATGTTTCATGTGCGATTGAAGTGATTTCACTTTGAGTGTTTGATTAGGGTTGTTACATATATTATATTGACTAGAAATAAATAGGATTTAAGTACTAAAGATTGTTTGAACGCACAGTATTTTTTTTCTCTTATCGAATATGCATTTATTCCCTTTATGGTAAAAAGATGCGGTTCCAGAAAACGTCTCGATTTATCCACAATAGCTTTTTAATAATCCTGCGAAACTTCCAATGCTCTGAAATAAACTTATGCTTAGGACAGACGTTCCGTTTCAATTAATTTTTTGTCACCGACATTTTCGTGGAGTTCATAACACAATTTCGTTTCGTAAACCAGCGGGGAAAGCGACTATTGGTGCGACAAAAGTGGTAAATGCAATTAGCAATCAAATAAAAAATATTTTTTGTATTTTTTTTGCCGATTTTTGTGACAATATTTACAGATAAAAACTAGTGCCAATAGAAACCTTATGTATTGTACAAGCCTTGTGTGACGTACCTATTAGAAAAAAAAACCGGCCAAGTGCGAGTCGGACTCAGGCACGAAGGGTTCCGTACAATTATCTATAAAAATGGCAAAAAAACACGTTTGTTGTATGGGAGCCCCCTTCAATATTTATTTTATTCTGTTTTTTACTGTTTGTTGTTATAGCAGCAACAGAAATACATCATCTGTGAAAATTTCAACTGTCTAACTATCACGGTTCATGAGATACAGCCGGTGACAGACGGACAGCGGAGTCTTAGTACTTAATACGGTCCCGTTTTACCCTTTGGGTACGGAACCCTAAAAAGAATATAAACTGTCTTTTTTGGCCACTTCTTATGGATTTATTCTATACTATCTGACATGTCGCTGACCCATCAGCAGCGTTGCCATCGCAGATCCTATGTTTTCCCAATTCCGTGGGAACTTTCTATTTTTTAAAGCAAGAGAATCAGTCAAGAGAGTGGAAAAACACACAAAGCACCATTATATATTTATATCTAAGACGGGGGGGGCCTCACTACTTTAAGCCTCCGCTCTCCATCCGTTTGTCTCTCAGTGGGCTGTAGGCAAAGAGATTAAAATTATATTTAAATCTCTTTGGCTGTAGGTATCTGAACCGTAATATGTAGGTAGGTGAACGGAAGTAGGCAATTGAAATTTTCACAGAATGTGTATTTCTCTAGTCGCTAACAAACAATGGTAATAATGCCATAAATAAAACACTGGAGGAGCACTCTTTAATTTTTAATTCCAGTAACATGTTTTTTCATAATTTTCTTAATTTTTATAATAGCAATGGACGCTTCAAATGTTCACAGAATGTGTATTAGTATATAGGCGATATAACAACAAATAATAAAATTTAACTAAAGTGAAATATTAAAGGGGTGTTTCATAAAAATGTAGTGTTAAATATTGCACTTGGCCAGTTTTTATATATTGCTAGTCACCCACCCTCGCTTCGCTTGGGTGTATATGTAAAAACCATTCTTAGTTCATCGCTCTTTCTACTAGTGTCAAGAAAAAAAAATGGCGGTGCTCAATGTTAAACTAAGATCAGGGTTACTTTGATACCCCCTTTTTTCTAACACAATTCAAAAGTAAACATAATCAAGAACGCAACACAGAAAAAAAATGAAATGTGTCTGTAGGTGTCGGATTAACAACGGTTTTTATGTCTTTGGGGTGACTTTGACAAAGAAAAAGTTAAGGTAATTGGACGAAATAATTAACTTTATTAGTTAGGTATGAGAAAAACACGTTTTCCAGTCTTCACTACTATAAATATTTAGACAATCTTATTAATAATAATAATAACAAATTGTAGGACACAATTCACACACAAACAAACTTACTTACTTAACATAAACAAACTTTTATTTATTACTTTATATTTATTTAGTTGGCTCAGTTGGTAGTGACCCTGCCTTCTGAGTCGGAGGTCACTGGTTCAATCCCCGCTCTGGGCCAACATTTGTGTACATGAACATGTCTGTTGGCTTTATGTCTGGTCGTTTAATATTTATTAAAGTATGTTTATCAGTTGTTTGGTACCCATAGTACAGGCCCTGCCTAGTTTGGGACTAAATAACCGTGTGTGAATTTCTTTTCTTTTGCATAACCTTCTAAAATAAGTAAAGTAGGTAGAAAATATAAAACAGTCTGAGATTATTTATCTGAAGAGCAATTAATTACGACTAACGTTTACTTTAATAAGTAGGTACTTAGGTATTTAAATGGATCAAAACAAACCCGCATAGGAAGCTCATAGGTGATCAATGACACCCTGTACAAAATTTGCAGCCAAAAAACTAGTAAACTTCAAGTTTATGATTTGCAATGCTCATATGTCGATGTTATAGGTAAATACATTTCTGATCCGGTGATTTATATACATTTGATGTATTTGCTAAAGTGAAAGGCGCAGAGCAGAAATTATTCAAGCTATTAAAATTACACAAAACTTGTTCTGAGATAAAAAAAAATCACAAACGATCACCAATAACTACATTTACTGTGACTGATCACACGATGAGTGACCTTCAGTGCCGCCAACGGTAAAATAATAATATAAAGATGCTTTCAAATTTCGCATAACCTGCAGAGAAACATGCTTACCTTATCTAGCCTAAAAAATACCTCCTAATCACCAGTGCGACTGATCGGACAACGCGGACTTTTTTTTTCCTAAACGTGGAAGCTTATCGCCCAACTGGGGTGCTGTCATACACGTCTCGGAACCATTTTTGAAGACCGCAGATTTTCTCATGATGTTTTCTTCAACCGTTGAGACAAACTCATTGGTATGTGCCCTCAACAGTACCCGGGCCTCATACATGAGAGGCTAGCTCACTCCTAACAATAGCTCAAAATAATATAAGAATAGCTTAAAACAAATTCGGTATGCATTTTTTTAAATTTAGTACACCAACTTTTGTTACACTAATACTTACTCACTAACTTATACATAAATAATATAATACTATTATAATAGCAAACAACTAGTTAAAGGTGCTCACCACACAGTACAGTAAGTAAAAATAAGTATCTATAAAGAAAAACCTAAGACCTAAAGGTAAGACAACAAGGCCATATAACTTGTCGCATATAACTTTTCGGAGCCTGACTTTTACTTTTAGTACACGGATAGATAAGACCTGGTTCAAATTATTCAAGTAAATCTGTTGTAACAGCTACGGACGGAACCCTTCAGTACTGCACTATTTATTTTTCCTTTTCCCTCGTAATTTAATTCACAAACACCAAAAGCACACAATTTATTATATATCTACTAATATGTGCGTGAGTAAAAATAAATTCAATTACAAATCAAATCTAATTCGTTTATTTACAGTAAGGTTAAGTTGAATGGTCAAATATTCATAAGTACCTACTCTATATCTATTGTATGACAACCCAAAACAGACTTGTTCAGTTTTAGCTACATAATATGTACCTACTGTATGCCTAAGGGTAAAACGGACGTCTTAAACAATATCTATAATACAGATATTGTTTAAGACGTCTATTTCATCATACTTACGTACTTTATGGAGATACGTGGTTTCACTATTTCGTTAATACCTTACGTTTCGTATTTATAGCATAAAAATAAACTGAAATGAATTTCTGCCCTTCAAATAGGAGAGCTAAAAGGTGAAATTAGATAAATGAAGATTTATCAGCCTAATACTCAACTCGGGTAATTTACGATACCACACTAAATAAAAACAAAACCATATATAAGCAGATACAGAAAGAAATTTGAAAACTTACCTCGCTTGAGGCGAAAAAGCTTTTATAGAGCAACGGAGAGTCCCTGTCCCTATCCGTTTGCACTTAGTAAACTTCGAACTGTTTTCTACACGAAACTTATTTTTAATTTTTTAGGATAAATGAGTCATCTTTTTATCATGTGCGAGCAGATGGAATAATCGAGTAGTATTGTAGCCGCGTTAGGCGGTTGGGTGGTCGACCGAACGCAGTAGGGCGCCTCACCAGGGCGTCGTCTATCGCGGAGGGCGGCTGGGCGGCGACTGACGTCCTCGCAGGCTGCTCCTCTGAGCCTCGCCCGGACCCACTTCCTGTTGATCGTGTACGCGACAGGTGATTTCAAAACCCTTTATTTGTTCGTCCCATGTTAGTACTAATTATGTTTATTTTATGGCGTTTTATGTTGTTAAAAGGAAATGACCTGACACAATTTTCCTAGCCGAAAGGTGAAGGATAACATCGTGTGCAAACCCGAAGGCCCTAAATTAATTTCGAGGCGTATGTATGTGTAACAACAGTATTCTGTTCTGGCGATGGACTCAACGGAAGGGTTAAGGAGCGATCTAATCGAATACAATGAGACCATGTAAGTAAAGTAAATGAATTGTCTCTTTTCATAACTCTTCATACCAAAATAAGGAAAACGGAAAACACAGAATTTTCTTTAAATCGTTAATCGAGCTGTGAATTCTTTTAATACATTTGATTGGAAATCTAAAGATATCTAGCAAGTCGGAAATCGGTAAGTGAAAACTTGACTAAAACCTAATAATTTTACGGGTTGATGTCATTTATTCTTAATTGAGCTGTTTTGACGTTGGTTGGCAAAATTGACTGTAATTCACAACTTCGACATTATCTAATACAAGGTAGCCGTTACTTTAATAAAAATGTTTTATTTGGTTGCGATGCCATGAAGAATGATAACTATTTTATCTGAAGCTGTATTTTGTTGTAATTTTGAATTACAGCGGCAATATCTCGTTTGAATGTTACTATTCAATCTCTGAATATTTTGTCATCTCCTTTAAATGTATTTCCTGCAGCCAGCTGTTAAATGAGAATCAACATGCAAAGGAAAACTTTGTATTATTAATTTAACTTTGAAGTAAAGTTTTGATTCCTTTGATTCTGCTAACAGAGTGTTATCTATCACTACATAGTATAAAACAAAGTCGCTTTCTCTGTCCCTATATCAATATGTCCCTATGTATGCTTAAATCTTTAAAACTACGCAATGGATTTTGATGCGGTTTTTTTTAATAGATAGAGTGATTCAAGAGGAAGGTTTTAGTGTTAGCATTGCACCCGTGTGAAGCCGGGGCGGGTCGCTAATATAGTATAAAAACCGGCCAAGTGCGAGTCGGACTCGCGCACCGAGGGTTCCGTACAACCTTGCAAATTTATGGTTTTCGTAATTTTTCCTTTATCTATGCTATAAGACGTTGCTTCGTACCAAATTTCAAGATTCTGAGTTCACGGGAAGCACCCTGTAGGTTTTGATTCCCTTGCAAGTGTCGAAAATTTGCGGCATAAACGGCTGTATCTTTTGATTGCGTTGGCTTAGAAGTTTGATTTTTTCACAGCTTCAAGGGACAGTAGACCTGAGTAATTGATATAAATTTCAGCTTCATACCTTCCCGCGTTCCTGAGAAAAAGGGTCTTGACAGACGGACGGACGGACGGACAACAAAGTGATCCTATAAGGGTTCCGTTTTTTCCTTTTGAGGTACGGAACCCTAAAAACAACCCTTTCTTTTGGTTTCGCCTAAAAGTAGATGCAAAACTGATTGATTTGATTACAGAATTTGATAATTCGCTTCATCCCCGTAGCCAATTTTAGTCAATGTTTTCCTTATTAGGCTCCACATGACTATACATGAGTATAATTATTATTTATCTCTCTGTCAAATAAAGAGCCTAGCTATCCAGAAAAGAAATGCAGCCTTCTCTGCATAATAATCACAATGATCATAATTTTCTATATTATTATATTATAGTACAGTATAAATAAGATTAACGTAAGGGAGGAAAACATATATTTAGTAACAATATTCACAAATAAAAAAACCTTGATGAACACCACATGGTCAACTCTTTGAAAGGATTTTGTATGTGTGAATATTGTAATTAAATATATGTTTTCCATTCCTACGTTAATTTTACTATAATATATTCACAAAAGACTAATCTATCGAACGATATTAACAAAGTTTGTTTAGTGCTTATCGATGAGAAATTGTTAGTGGAAAACTTTATAAATCTTATCAAGTATCTTGGGTAGTTGTTTCGAGAAGGTGTACATAAATGCTACTATTTATGTACAACCTATTTTTAACTTACGTACATATATATCACTAGCTCGACGGTGAAGGAAACCATCGTGAGGAAACCCACAGGTCCCAGAATTAATTCTGAGACATGTGTAAACAGACCCGGTCCGGCGATGAGATCACCACTTATCACGTTTAGGGGTCCAAAGAATATCTCGTGAAAAGTGGGCATATGCAGAAATTGAATACCTCTGCCTACCCCCTCGGGGTATAAGGCGGTAGATTTTTTTTCTGCTTTTACAAAAGTAAATCTATTAAGATTAGCAGATATGTCCGGTTTTTTAATGTACCTACTTACTGAATATCTGTAATTATTTATTACTACCTGATGCCCTTCGTCCGCGTGGAATTTGTTATTCCTTTGCGTTTAGAAAATATATCAAGAAGGACAATCTACACTATCTATCTATCTACACTAATATTATAAAGAGGAAAGATTTGTATTTTTGTATGTTTTCAAAAATTATTTTACCATTAGAATGCTACATTATCCCTGAGTAACATAGGCTATATCTATGACGAAAAAGAATTAGGGATTCTTACTTAAACTTGACTGTACATGCCGGGATTGGAACCCGAGCCTCACGAATGAGAAGCGGGCTCTTTAGCCACTGGGCTATCATTGTTATTTATATTTTTGTTATTAAAAACACCCTATATACAACGGGTCACAGAAGAAGCGCAATTCCTCATACACCCCAATTAGTATACTAATATAAAAAGATGGTAATGCATTCGTACTTTGGTTATTTTCTTAAATAAAGAGCGATAAAAGTACGGTTTCATTTTTCGGAAAATCTTTACACATATTAAAAATAGCTGAAATCAATTATTAACAGTAGGTGATACTGAAAAAACTAATTTCAGGAATTGCACTTATTCTCTTACGTGTTGTAAAGCCTAGGACACATTCTGGTTTATGATTTTTGAATTAGTTCTTGATACCAAAGGCTATGCATGTGCTCATAATAACAAACAAATTTCCTCAAGGAACCCATAGTGAATTCTCAAAAAAATAAGTGGACTTTGTATGGAGATTTTTGAAGAATATTTGTGCCATGATTCAAGGTGATAGACGCAAAAACCACACTTCTCCATACCAACTTCAACCTCTACTTTCACTCCTTTAGCGGATGATTCGCGAAAAATCCAAAAACACGTGTCTCATCATTTATTTCTAAGAGTATTTGTGCCAAGTTTCAAGTTGATAGACGTAAAAAACAACACGTCTCTATACAAACTCTAACCCCCTGCTTAGGGGGTGTTTTTTGGAAGATCCAGAAATACGTGTCTTGTTGTTTGTTTTGAAGAGTATTTTTACAAAGTTTCGAATGGTTACATCCAAAAATTAAGGTTTTCTATACATACCAACTTCAACCCCTACTTTCACCACCTTAAGGGTTGAATTTCAAAAATTCCTTTTTTATTCCTAGTCTACGTTTTAAAAATAATAGCTGTGAAAAAAAAGGTTTCTATGTCGTAAGACTGGGAGTTGATGAGTCAGTGAGTCAGGACTTCTGTCTTTAATATATATAGACTAGCAGTGCCCCGTAGTTTCAGTCCCGTTCCCGCGAGAAAATTATGGACCATGTGACTCTCAGAAGAGTGAGCTTCCATTGGTGTGATTTTTTAAGACTCGCTTGTGAAAATTTATTACAAATAGCGAGTGCCCAGCAACGTTGCCCGCGCGGATCAAGTATATATTCCCGTCCGCGTCCCCGTAAGAATTTCGAAAAACCCTTCATATCGGTTGCCTACGACACATTTATAAGACACCATATTTTAAGTTTCTAGGTGTATCGTTTCGCAATAGTACGTATTTCTCTTTGAAACCAATTTTTATATTTTCCCATGAGAATGAGATTTTTGTCTGGAATGAAAAGTACCCTAAATGTTGACCCGGGTACTCAGTTATCTCCATAGCAAATTTCATCAAAATCCGTCTAGTAGTTTTTCCGTGATGCGTGCACAGACAGACAGAAAGACAAAAAATTTAAAATAAGTGTTTTGGTATCGAAATCGATAACTCTACACTACCACAAAAAATTTCAAAAAAATCTTTCATGTACAAGGCACGGTCCCATTAGAGTTTTATTATATGTATAGATTATTATACTTATTCTGGTCCTAATTTGATCGAATTTGTTGTACAGTAGCCAGAATTTTCTGTCATCTTTTTTAAGATAAAGATCGTATCAAATGTAAAATGTGACCTGCCAGTGACCTCCCGCTCCTGAAAGTCTCGGGTCGATTTGAGCTGAGGCGGCGACTCACAGAGTTCATTATTAGCGCACTCGCTCTTTGCTTCAGACGATAATATGTTATGTTATGATTATTACGATTAGAAGTGTGTTAGCACACGCAACATTATAATTTCCAGTGGAAGTGATTTTACAGAGAAGATCGTAGAGCGTATTCTTTGCTGCAGTATTTCTCCGGTCCCAAGTCATTTGTTTATTTTACTATCCAGGTAGGTATGTGTTTAATCTATATGTATAAAATGATAAACTGACTGACTGATGATGATGTATCAATGCACAGCCTAAACGGCTGGATCTAGAGACTTGAAATTTTGCACATAGATAGCTTATACAGTGTAGGCATCCAGTAAGAAAGGATTTTGCAAAATTCAACCCCTATAGATGTGGGTGAAATAAACGTGCGCGAGCGAAGCTGTGGGGAAAAGCTAGTGTAAGATAAATAATAGGCTAACATATCTTTATCGGGTCGTAAAATTTCATTTCGATTTACTGTAGTTCAGTCTTTCGCACAACTGGACACAACAACAAGTTATTGCTTCATTTCGGTAAATTGCTCTACCCCATAAGATTCAATGTAACGGTAAAGTAAATTACCGATAAACAGTAAAGCCTTAATTGCTACAAGTACTAGCTACTCATAAAATCTATACATGTAATAAAACTCTAACGGGGCCGTGTCTGTAGGTACATGAAATATTTTTTGAAAATTTTAGTGGTAGTGTATACAACATGTAACAGAATAAGCGCAATTCCTGAAATTAGTTTGTTCAGTATCGACTACTTATTCGATTTCAGCTATTTTTAATATGTGTTAAATCTAAAAAAAAATATCGTAGCTGAATTTAGTGCTTTCTATGGAAATCGTGCTATTAATAATCGATATTTAAGAAAATTTGTTAGTCATAACTAAAGCTCGATTGCATCATATTTTTTTTACATTATTACGTACATATTTATCACTAGCTCGACGGTGAAGGAAAACATCGTGAGGAAACCCGCAGGTCTCAGAAATAATTCTGAAACATGTGTAAATAGACCCGGTCCGGCGATGGGCTCACCACCTAGCACGTTTAGGGGTCCAATATATCTCGTGAAATGTGGGTATATATCCAGTAATGGAATACCTCTGCCTACCCCCTCGGGGTTAAAAAAGGCGTGAGATTATTATTTATTTATTATTATTTATATATTTTTTTATATTAATATACTAATTGGGGTGTATGAGGAATTGCGCTTTTTCTGTTACGCGTTGTATAGTTACTGTCTGTCTGGTTGTGCACGCATCACGCAAAAACTACTGGACGGATTTCGATGAAATTTGGTGTGGAGATAACTGAGTACCTGAGTCAACATCTAGAGTACTTTTTGCTGCAGGAAAATATCAAAACTGGTTAAAAATACAAATTTATACGTACTACTCCGAAACGATAACACCTAGAAACTTGAAATATGGTATGTACCTAGGTGTCTCATATTATGTCGTAGGGCCTACGACGTAGGCAACCGCTATTAATGAATTTTTGGAAATGAACATGGGAACGGGAATAAGCTGGATGGAGGAAAGATTAGACTTTTTGTTTCGTTTGTTTGTATCTATTGAATGCAGCTAGCTGCTTGTTTGTAATAAAATTTCACATGAGTCTTAAAAATTATTTTACCAATGGAAAGTTTATTTTTCATCAAGTAACATGGGCTATAATTTTCCCACGGGAACGGGACTGACGCGGTAGAAACCGCGGGGCGCTGGTAGTTTACAAATAAAATTAGAACTGAATTCTCAATAGTTGTCTATCTGATCTAATAATCTGTCTATCTGACCTCAGCATCAAATTCCTATATTAAGTTTCTGTATTAGATAGAAAAATCTACCTGAATAACCAAATTCTAATCTTACGAAAAATACATATTTGAAAACAAACAAAAGCATCCCATGATAAAGTAAAATATCCTAAATTGTAAGGTACAAAAATAAAGTAAGAAATTGTTCTGGTCTCTTGCGTCTGCATTTCCACTTTTCCGTTTGCATTTCCACCTATCTGTTTATTTGATCGTAACTTGTAACATTAATTGGGATATATGATCGTTTACTGGCGAGAAAAAATCTACCTGCCGGGCCGAAAAAAATCTGAAGTATCTTTGACTGGCAGACCGGCGGACGGTAGGATAGGACAAAGGGTTTGCTCTCTTATTACTTATCATGTCATCTCTTGATTGATTTTTATGCCAGACTAGCGGATGCCCAGCGGCGTTGCCCGCGCGGATTCCTTTTATTCCCGTTCCCGTGGGAATTTCCGAAAATCCCTTCATAGTGGTTGCCTACGACATATTTAAGACACCTACATACCATATTTCAAATAGCGGGTGCCCAGCGGCGTTTTCCCGCTTGGATTTAGTTTATTCCCGTTTCCGTGGGAATTTCCAAAAATCCCTTCATACCAATTTCCTATGACATATCAAACACCTTCATACCATTTTTCAAGTTTCTAGGTGTTATCGTTTCGGAGTAGTACGTATTTCTCTTTTTAACCAGTTTTTTTATTTTCCCGTGGGAATGAGATATTTTCCTGGAATAAAAAGTACCCTAGATGTTGACCCGGGTACTCAGTTATCTCCATACCAAATTTCATCAAAATCCGTCCAGTAGTTTTTGAGTGATGCGTGCACAACCAGACAGACAGACAGACAGACAGACAGACAGACAAAAATTCCAAAAATTGGTGTTTCGGTATCTATATCGATAACTATATACACTACCGTTAATATTTTCAAAAAATATTTAATGTACAGACGGCCCCGTTAGAGTTTTATTATATGTATAGATTAGGGACGGTTTATCCTAAGGCAAAAGGTCGTCCAAAGTAAGTCTGTAAGTAATTTAGTGCTGATTGTTTCACTTTTGTTATTTAAGAACATTTACACATTTTTTTATAAAAGTTGAACACGCAACAAGTATATCCACATACAAATATAGGTACTTAGTAGTTAGTCTGGCTGGAAATACCTCTACATGTAGGTAGGTACTTTTCGTCACGACATTTACCTTCATCGCGGTTCACGTAAATTTCTAAAAACACAATTTGTTCAGTTGATTAAAATCCCATGTCTGAGTAACGGATTCTTATGCGACTAGATTTAGAATTATTACTGCATAAGAGTTTTAACTACCTACAGAATGAACCCTATGAACATTTAAAATCCTTTTAGTGATATTTTTTGTGAAGCGAAGGGTGGAAAGCCATTATTGCTTTCTATTTAAGCCTCAGCGATCGTTCTATCAATATCGATTCTTAATAAAGAGTGCAAAATTAAATTATTGAACTATTCAGGTAGGTACATATTATGGATAGGCATTTTAAATTAAGTGCAAATATTTAAAGGGCAGAGTGGCGGATTTGCTCTAAAGCCCAGTAGGCCCTCTAGGACGGTCAGATGTTAGGGGCGGCCAAACGTGACCTAAAAAGTCAGTGATAAAAAAAACTTAGAGTAGGTACCAAAATATTCTAAAGGACAACATTATGGCGGGCACTGCTCTGCATTGTATACTATTTTATACAATGCAGTGCAGTGCTGCATATCTTCCTAAATCAATTTCTATGTACATTTTATGTGTTTTTATGTAGCAGTTTAAGTAAATGAAAGTCGAAATTCGACGCTCCGTAATCTACAGCTCCGTTTATAGAGATAATACACTCACCACGAATGCTTTAATACATTTCCGCTGAATGGGAGCTTTATAAAATTCTAAGCCTTTGTCACACGATTTCCTCGGGCGGATTTGGAATGGTTGTTATGTGATTCTCTCTACATATGTATAAGTATGTAATTTTATATTATCGTGTAAAGCTTATTCTCGTTGACAATTTTCGTTTTAAAATAACTTAAGCCATCCAGAAACAAATTGCAGACACACAATTTATTGTCCTTAGGTGGCCGTGAGCCACTGAGATTTGGTAGGTCGTTTTTAGCATTAGGTGCCCTATTTTTAATGAATATGTTATCCCTATGTTAACAATTTTAAGCATGCTTAATTTTGTGAGCTTATATCTGGGGGTGCCCCCAGAAGCGCTTTTTCGCTTGGCTCGTCTTGGCGGGGCACTACCGTGCGGTAGAGCCAAGCGAAAATACGCTTCATCGTTTTTTTGAACTTGGGTTTGGATTATACCAGATAAACAAAATTATCAAGATATGATAGTAATGGTGAAATTATTATAGCATATTTACTTAATATACAGGGTGACTTTTTTTACCGTCTGGAAAAAAATGTGGTGTGATAGGTTAGTGTAATAGATTCATTTGGCAATGTTACTTAAAAAAAAATTTTTTTTCTCAAAAATTTTTTTTCTTGCTTTAACTAATATACATTACTGAATTGTAGTCAATAATACACACTGAAGTATTTGAAATAGTATTTTAAAAAGAAACAGGCTCGTAGCTTCCATTAATGCTCAATCTACCTACAACCGCCAGCTGCGCGTAGTACTGTGCGTAGTTTTCTAGATTTTGTACATTGCACTAAACATAACTATATTTAACAATTAATCTCGTGTATAACTTCGGCTCTAGATACCTTATACGTCATATTTTTTTCCAGACGGTAAAAAAAATCATCCAGTATATAAAGTTTCAATTGCATAGCTCTTATATGCACTAAGACAATCCACTAAGACTGCATACAAAAAAAACTTGAGGACAATCCATTCCATTGTCCTTCTATCCCCTAATTTAAAGGGTGGGGTGTGATTTACTAAAAATCCTACAATTTGTATTTTTTTTATGATAAAAAAGGGGGCAAACGAGCAGACGGGTCACCTGATGGTAAGTGACGTCCGTCGCCCATGGACACCTGCAACTCAATAGTCACAACTCCGTTGCCGACCTTTGAGGCACGTAGTGGTTATATCCTCTTTGCTTTGAGGTTGGAGTAGGGGGAGGGGAGGGCAAAAAAACTTGAGGACAATCCATTCCATTGTCCTCACATTTTTTTTGTATGCAGTCTTAGTGGATTGTCTTAGTGGATTGCCCTCGTGTAAATGGCTCGTAAAGCAATGCATTGCGTTTCGTTGAGTGAGTGAGGTAACCGGAGGCCCCAATCCCCCCTTGCCCTCCCCTCCCCCTACTCCAGCCTCAAAGCAAAGAGGATATAACCACTACGTGCCTCAAAGGTCGGCAACGGAGTTGTGACTATTGAGTTGCAGGTGTCCATGGGCGACGGACGTCACTTACCATCAGGTGACCCGTCTGCTCGTTTGCCCCCTTTTTGATCATAAAAAAAAAATACAAATTGTAGGATTTTTAGTAAATCACACCCCACCCTTTAAATTAGGGGATAGAATTAATACGCGCAAAAAATGAACAAAATAAAAAAAATATAGTCATAAGCAACTTACAAAAAAAGTGAAATCCTACCAAAAACATTTCAATGTGAACAAGCCAAGCTTTTATATTTATTATATATTTTATAACTACTCACTCACCACCTATCACGTTTAGGGGTCCAATGTCTCTCGTGAAATGTGGGTATATCCAGTAATGGAATACCTCTGCCTACCCCCTCGGGGATAAAAGGCGTGAGATTATATTATTATTTTATATATTATTTTATTTTTATTTAATTTAAGCATATTTACCTTTTCCGACTACCTAAAGCAAATTGGCTTCGATAAATAGAGTCTAGGTATTAACTGTACTGGAACCCTGTATAATAAAGTAATGCAGCTTTAAAAATATGGGACTTATGTGCAACTGTAGGTACGAGTATTGTCCAGGATATACATGTCTACAAGGATCAGTCACGGCAGGTCCCTGAATTTTACTATACCTACGTATATGCTCTGACTTGATGAGTCTATTGCAAGTATTGCAACACTGCCAGGCGGATCAGACTCATTTATTTTCATTTGAGTAATGTCAAAAAGATTTCTTGGTTCACTTCAGTGCCCCGCACTCGGCGAGAATATAAATAAGAATCCATTTTGCCACTACATCTTAGTCACATTATCACTCATGTTGTTTTGGAAAAGTACCAAAGTACATATCAGTTTTGGTAAAATATTTAAAAATATATATTAATAGGTAAGTATATATTGAAAGCTACTTAGTTATTTTTTTCGAGTCTGACTGTGAGTAGTAACACAGACCAGTTTAAATAGACTAGCGACCCGCCCTCGCTTCGCTCCTGTTTATAAAAACCTTCCCTTATCGCTCTTTCTATTGGTTAAAACCGCATGAAAATCTGTTGCGTGGTTTAAAAGATCTAAGCGTACCTACCATAAGCGCACAGACGGCGGGAAGCTACTTTGATTAAAACTATGTTAAAATCTTAGGGACAAGATTAGTGTTTAAGTATTATTATTTATCTCACTATTTAGTTTTGTATATTTTATGTTAACATAGTAGGTAGGTAGGGTATGACTTAATAATTTTTTCTACAATCTTTCACAGGGGATTAATTTTGTCACGGTTCGCTCGTCACTGTAAACAATATTGTTATCTTTATCAAAGGCTAATCCATAACCATTTTCAACTCGTAGTATCCTAACTAACCGTTTACTTTCTTCGTCGATTGTGTAGATCCCGTCTTGGGCTATAAAATGTGGTACTCCATTTACATCAGTAGTGGCCCCGCGAAAATTAAATTCTCCGTTTTGATATATTACCGGGGACCGTGCTCCTTTGGGCAGAGAAAACACACCCATTGGGGTCACAAAAAACAAATCTCTGTAATTGTTTACCACAAAATGATGTATCATATATCCTTCTAGTTCTGGGATGATTTTATTGCAACTTGCTTTGTAAACATAGAGATTCTGATTAGCAGTATCAATGAAGTAGAGATATCTGTTAGAGTACATATCAAATATGTCTATGCCCTTAACCAGCGCTGGCTTTTCGATGTCGTGCGTATCATAATTGAATTTGAATATACCATCGCTTCCTCCTAGGTAGACGGCTCCGGAGGTCTGATCCACGGCGCTAGCGAACCCGTTGCGGATGCTGGGTACGACTGAGGTTAAACTCGTGTCAAGGTCCAAGACTACCGAGTGAAAACTTTGGTCGGAAAATTCGTCAGCGTTTATACAAAAGAACAATTTATTTCTGCCACGATCTAAACTTAATTTGTACGGTATGTTGACATCAGCCAATATTACATTTTTGTTGTATGACACCCCCTTTATTGTTATAGCGCGATTTTCTCTGGGTTGATGGTGTGGTGTAAACATTACCAAAATTTTTAAATAGTAACAGATGCTTTCAAAACCAATTTATTGAAGTGTCAACATCCTGTCAAGATAGTCAAAACGAAAAAAACTTCCAAGCCCATTACCTGCAGCTGTCAGCTCCACTGACCACACAAGTTTTAGCGTCTACATACAAACTGTCCTCAAATACGCTGCCTCCTTTTCATATCTACGTAAACCATAAGGGGTTATTACCATGAACCTACTAGTAGGGTCAACGTTATTACAAAACATTACAAGACAGGGTAGGTAGGTAGGTAATATTTAGATATGTGATCCTACAAAATTAATCTCTAAGTTCAGTATTTATATACTGTGTGTACTTATGATCTTATGATCACCTCACCTACTAGGTAGTCACCTATTTCCATGAATCGGAAAAACAGACATTGAAAAATAAATATTGTTGGTAAGGTAAGCTATTATAGCCGCATTCAAGGCCAACGCTTTCAGGAGAAACTTAGTGACTGAAATCAACTTCAACCTAATTAGCGTTAGGCAACCGTTCAAAAGAGCAGTTTTATTTACTTTATAAGTATTTCAAATAATTATATATTCAGATTCGGCTTTCATTATATTTCATTCTGTTTTTAAAGACTCAAAATTCAATAATCGGTATCTTAAGAATTTCATTCAATTCCACAGAAGACTGCAGTCGCTAATTAATTCCCTCTCACAAACTCTCTGAAGGATGCAATGAAACCTTTGTTCTTTTTAATGAGATAATTCATTTAAAGGTCTTATGCAACTGCATAAAAGTAGGCAAGGAAAAGAAGCTCCCGAGGGAAGGAACTAAAATTAGAAGTTTTTTTGTCGAAAATATATTGAGGTAACTAAGTACTTACATGAAAGCGGAAGACTTAAATTTACATCAGCAGAGAGCAATGCTTATGTTACCAATTGGGTAGTTGCCTCTTATTAAAATTAGAAATATTAGTCACAAAACATAAAAGTATAGTCTAAATTGTGTCATCTAACGAAAGAAATTTCCAAAATAACTACATAGTAATAAAACAAAGTCGCTTCCCGTCTGTCTGTCCCTATGTATGCTTAGATCAAAGACGTTTAAAGAAAAAGTTTCTCTTAGGAAAGAGAATGATTTTCTTCCAACCTCTGGCTTAGATCTTTCAAACTACGCAACGGATTTTACTTATAACGGATTAGATTCTAGATAGAGTGATTCAAGAGAAAGGTTTTTATATATCACTAGCGGTTCTGCGCGGTTTGACCCGCGTAGTTCCCGTTCCCGTGGGAATCCGGGAATAAAATATAGCCTATGTTACTCAGTGATGATGTAGCTTATCATTGGTGAAAGAATTATTAAAATCGGCCCAGTAGGTAGTTTTTAGGTACCGCTATAGTGTTATGTATAATAGTGGTAGTTTTCGTTCCCGTAGGTATAGCCTGTGTTACTCAGGAATTTTTTAGCTTTCCATTGGTGAAAGAATTTTTAAAATCGGTCCAGTAGTTTTTGAGTTTATTAGTAACAAACATACAAAAATACAAATCTTTACTCTTTATAATATTAGTAAGTATATATAAACCGAAGCGAATGGAGGGCGGCTCGCTAGGTCGTACTAATATTATAATCGCGAAAATTTGTGAACGCGAATGTATGGATGTATGGATGTTTGTTGCTCTTTCACGCAAAAACTACTGAACGGATTCTGATGAAACCTTACAGCTATATAGCTTATACATCAGAATAACCTTTTTTATCCCAGTATTCCCACGGGATCAGGAACTACGCGGGTGAAACCGCGGGGCGCTGCTAGTCGTTTATAAAACTGTTTTTGTTTGCATTCAATAAAAGGACTTCGTTACCTGCGTATATGATTAAAACAACAGTATTATACTTAGTAGTGACGTCAGTGTATGAGTGATAATGAGAATATAATATCAGATAACAAATACCTACTCACTCATTTCTCATTATGATGTAAGTATAATTATGTAGTAGTCAGTTCAACAAATAACCCAACAGTAGGTGTAGAGTGCGTGAGATGGGACCTAAGCGATTTCTTCAGAAAGTTGTTCAGGGTGCTTAGGGAGTAAACATACTAAAAGTAAAACGGTGTGTCGTAAAGAAAAAATATCTTCTACGTAAAGAAACCTCATAAAATATTCTGCATCTTTTATTTTTTACACTTTTTTCAAATTCCTACCCGTTTTCAAAATACACGTTCCGGAATAGTGAAAATTTTCGAAAAATGTACTTTTATTAAACACTAACGGGTGCCCAGCGGCGTTGCCCGCGCGGATTCCGTTTATTCCCGTTCCCATGGAAATTTCCGAAAATCCCTTCAGTGGTTGCCTACGACATATTTAAGACACCTACATACAGTTTATTCCCGTTCCCGTGGGAATTTCCAAAAATCCTTTCATACTGCTTTCCTACGACATATAAGACACCTACATACCATTTTTCAAGTTTCTAGGTGTTATCGTTTCGGAGTAGTACGTATTTCTCTTTTTAACCAGTTTTTATATTTTCCCGTAGGAATGAGACATTTTCCTGGAATAAAAAGTACCCTAGATGTTGACCCGGGTACTCAGTGATCTCCCTACCAAATTTCATCAAAATCTGTCCAGTAGTTTTTTAGTGATGCGTGCACAACCAGACAGACAGACAGACAGACAGACAGACAGACAAAAATTCCAAAAATTGGTGTTTCGGTATCTAAATCGATAACTATATACACTACCGTTAAAATTTTCAAAAAATATTTAATGTACAGACACGGCCCCGTTAGAGTTTTATTATATGTATAGACTAGCTGTTGCCTGCTACTTCGTTCGCGTTATTTAATTTTTTTTAATTTAAATTTAAAAAGTATATGTTAATCCGGGTCCTAATCTATCTACCTACCAAATTTTGTCTAAATCCGTGCAGCCGCTAAGTTGTTTTTGTCTTTTATCACATAGATATCTACACTAATCCATACTAATATTATGAAGAGGAAATATTTGTATTTTGTACGTTTGTTACGAATAAACAAAAGAATATACAAACAAAAGAAATAAACAAAGATTTAAAAATTCTTTCACCAATGGAAATTTAGAATATCCCTGAGTAACATAGGGTATATTTTATTCCCGTATTCCTACGGGAACGAAAACTACGAGGGTGAAACCGCGCGGAACCACTATTATACCTACTATTATAACCACTATAGCGGTATTTGTAACGAATAAACTCAAAAACTACCTACTGGGCCGATTTTAATAATTCTTTCACCAATGCTATGCTACATCATCACTGAGTAACATAGGCTATATTTTATTCCCGTATTCCCACAGAACGGGAACTAAGCGGGTGAAACCGAGCGGAACCGCTATTATATTGTAGCACTAACGGTATTTGCAAAGAGGTTGGAAGATAATCATTCTCTTTCCAGAAACTTTTTCTTTAAACATCTTTGGGTATTTATCTATACATATAATAAAACTCTAACGGGGCCGTGTCTGTACATTAAATATTTTTTGAAAATTTTAACGGTAGTGTATATAGTTATCGATACAGATACCGAAACACCAATTTTTGGAATTTTTGTCTGTCTGTCTGTCTGTCTGTCTGGTTGTGCACGCATCACTCAAAAACTACTGGACAGATTTTGATGAAATTTGGTAGGGAGATCACTGAGTACCCGGGTCAACATTTAGGGTACTTTTTATTCCAGGAAAATATCTCATTCCCACGGGAAAATATAAAAACTGGTTGATAAGAGAAATACGTACTACTCCGAAACGATAACACCTAGAAACTTGAAAAATGGTATGAAGGTGTCTGATATATCATAGGAAATTGGTATGAATGGATTTTTGGAAATTCCTACGGGAACGGGAATAAACTAAATCCAAGCGGGAAAACGCCGGTGGGCACCCGATATTTGAAATATGGTATGTAGGTGTTTTAAATATGTCGTAGGCAACCAATATGAAGGGATTTTCGGAAATTCCCACGGGAACGGGCATAAACTGAATCCGCGCGGGCAACGCCGCTTAGCATCCGCTAGTCTTAAATAAAGAGCAACAATACTACGGCTTCCATAGGTATCCCTAAATTCAGTTACGCTAATTCATTTTTCGGAAAAAAATCACACATATTAAAAACTAGCGGTTCTGCACGGTTTCAGTCGCGTAGTTCCCGTTCTCGACGGAATACATGGACTATATACCCTATGTAACTCAGGGATATTGCAGCTTTCCATTGGTGAAATAATGTTTTAAATCGGTCCAGTAGCCTTTGAGTTTATTCGTTACAAACATACAAAAATACAAGAATAAACCCTTCCTCTTTTTAATATTGGAAGATTTAGATTAGTGTAGATGTAGATAGCTAAAACCGATTAAGTAGTCGAAACTGAACAAACTTATTTCAGGAATTGCACTTATCCTATCCTATCCTACTAATATTATAAACGCGAAAGTTTGTATAGATGTGGATGTTTGTTCCACTTTCACGCAAAAACTACTGAACGGATTTTGATGAAACTTTACATTTATATAGCTTATACATCAGAATAACACAAAGGCTATATTTTATCACCGTATTCCTACGGGAATGGGAAGTATTTTATCCCCGTATTGCTACGGGGACGGGAACAACGCGGGTGAAACCGCGGGGCGCTGCTAGTATCGAATAAACTCAAAAACTAACGAGTTGATTTTACAAATTCTTTCATCAATGGAAAGTTAAAATATCCCTGAGTAATATAGGCTTTTTATCCCGAAAGAACGCGAACGAAGTAGCAGGCAACAGCTAAGTTTAGCAAAAGTACATTTTTCGAAAATTTTCACTTTTCCGGAACGTGTAGTTAGAAAAAAGTGTAAAAAATAAAAGTTGCAGAATATTTTATGAGCGGACAAAAAAAACTGCATCAAAGTAGGTACGCACGATGACTTTCAAAGTATAGGTAGGTACGTATACTTACATATTATTATGTTTAGAATCGCCATTATTTTGATGTGATAACGTCTTATAAATCTATGAACGCCAGCTGCACGCACGAAAAAGTGTCACGTTCCGCCTAAGCCGAGCGTGCAAGCGAGAACGCGGAACTAGCGATAGAGAGCAACGATCGGCCTAAGAGTTCGGCTTGTGACGCATCTCTCTCTTCCACTCCTGTATGCAATTTTTCATTAATGTTTACTTATGACGTTATCACGTAACATTATCCTCCGTAAACCGACTTTACAGAATTTTTATTAAATGACTTTTTTTTATTCATTAGGTATATATAGGTAAGGACCGGCATTTACCATCCCATTTAGATAAATATAAAAAAATAAATACCTACCTACTCGGTAAATGTAGTTGTTTGAAGATATGATGAGTAATCCCGTACTTTGATGCAGATTCTTTATCCGGCAGTTTATTTTGCCGTTTAGGTAAACCGCAGACGGCGCGTGACCCGCGGTGGTGCAAGCAGCATGAGGCAGTTCAGAAAAAAGCTCTTGACAACATTTCTGCATGTACCTACGCAAGTGATATGTCGACGAATTTTTAATGGGACGAGCGACTTCGTGACCCCCGCACAACGTAGCGCCTCGCCGAGGCCTTATCCTATACTCGTTAACTTTAACAAAGCAATAAATATGAAATGCCTTCCTCCACTACCTTTGCATTATTCATAGAAACCAACTTATGCATTACCTACATTTATTATTATTTGGAATAGAAGAAACCTGTCGTCAAAGCATTTGTTCGCCTGTAGGTATTATTCTAACGGTGGAGAGCATAGAAGATTAACTAAGACGCGTTTCTTTACTGTTCACCAAGTAAGTAGGTATATTAGATTATCTTTACATCTTCGGCTAAGATATTAAATAAGTATTTGAATTGATTAAAATTTAACAGCATATTCTTCTAGCTAGCATCTGTTGCTTTAATAAGGTTGATAGCTCTATCGTATAACAATGTCTTCGCGTCGATTCCCCATGTGAAGTCCAAATGGCTGAACGTAGCAAGAGGAACACGGAATAAGAATGGTCTGCCCAACTCCCTAAATAATCTAAAAACGTCATTTACGTGCGCCAGCGGATCATTGTCAGAGTAATGTAGGAATACAGGGGCCATTATTTTCGACAAGTCATATTTCGGAGGGCTGAAGCTGCCATATATGCGTCTGTTCGTGAACCAGCCATGGTCGTAGCGACGGAATTCGCCGTCATTGATACTCTGTCCGTAGTGGACGAATTGTCTTGCAGATGCTCCAGCAGGGGTATGGCCTAATATGACTGGGAGCATTGTCTGAAACAAAATAAGAATTCTACTTAGGTGATTTATATTTTTTTTTATATAAGTTTATAAATCATTAGATGTAGATAAACTTTCCTCGTTTTGCAACCAATGTGATATCAAAAACCGTATCTAATAAAGATCTTCATGCTGCAGAAATATATATCTAAGTAATGGGCAACGTTAACTTTTACCAAATGATTATCTATTTGTACTTACTGAATTGTGCTGTTCCTCATTCCAACCACCGACCAAAAACATGATACTGCTGCAAATCGGCTGAAACACTACTTCGTCCATGCACAGAGCTTGCCCAGCCCAGGACATAATCAAGCTGTTTGGCATAAATTCGTTGCCACCGATCAATGATAGTACTTTCTGTCAAAATAAACAGTAGTTCATGTTAACATAATATACCTAAGTGAACAACTATAAAAAAACTTACTTTAGAACAAGTATTAAAAGATAATTTTACCTCGATATCGTTTCCATAAGAAGCGATGACTCTCAAAAGAAGACTCCTATTGTTCGCCATATATGCCACAGGAGCAAATGCATGCATAGAGATAATCTTCTCGTTATATTCAGGGCGGAGAGAAGCCATGACCCAAAAAGCAGTGGTACCCTGAGAGTGACCCACGTAATGCAGCTTGTCTCTTCCAGTGTGTTCGAGAGCATAATCGATCATAGCAGGGACGTCAATATTGCCTATTTCATCCCACGAAAACTCCCAGAACGCTCTACTGAAGAGGCCATTAGGGTTCAACTTAGTATTGCGGCGAGAATAGTAGTTACCACGAGCATTCCCCATCCATACGTCGAAACCCTCTTCAGCAAGCAAATAACCTGAAAAACAGAACATACCATTTGGTACTTAATGATTTCTGTAACACCATGCCTGCCTAGGTTAATATATTGTTAATGTAGCATCTTACCAAAACTGGAGCCAGGTCCCATAAGCACCCAATCGGCGGACGATGAAAGAAGTCCATGCATGAGGAATACGACTGGCTTGTTTGGGTCAGGCTTGTTGTTGCTGTCGCGACCATGAGGAATGCGGTGCATCCGCAAAATGTAACCATCCTCAGTGATCACCTCGTGTTCTTCCAAAGGATATGCATACTTTCTAACTAGCTCAGGCTGAAAGTCATAGACGGGTAAGTAAAAGTAATAGTTAGGTAATGGCTCTACAAAAGTAAAATTTATGGGAACATCATGTGCCTACTTTCTACTTAGACTATGTTGTTAGTAGAAATACTATATATTATATGGGTATAACAATATTGAAATACTTTGCGCTCTCAATAAAATACAATACAACAACTCTTTATTGTAAATCAAAAACAACACAATATGGACTCAATATAAAGTATAAACGAAAAGAAAAACTATTTAAACACTAACCACATCCAAGCTGGCGTCTTCTAGGATATTGTCAGAGAACCTTGTACCCAAGGCGTCATTTTTAACCATCTTCTCAACATAATCAGCGTGAGGTGCTCGCCCCGCAGTGCCGAGAGCAATGCACGTGCACAGTACTATTACTCTTTCCAACATTTCGTGGCTGTACAAAAATAAGAAATATCTCAGGACTTTTATAATATTTTGCTGGACTGATAATAATTATTGCAAGAATCATTAACTCGATAACAGGAGTCGATCAATCAATCCCTCGTAGAAAAACATCCATATCTTACAACAACATGTAGGAAATTTGATAGAAGGAATTATTTGAAGCTTACTAGTAGATAATACAATTAATATTATAATTAATAGACTACTGACAGCATCGGATAAATAAAACATGTATTACCTATCTTTATAAGATTGTGTATTGAACCAATTTACTTACTCATTGATTCACTCAATTGATAAAATTATTTGTCTTTTGTCGGTTTTATGTCATGATTTTTGTACAGTACCTCGGACTTTACAGTTGAACGATGATGTGTCGTAACTCGAGGAAAAATAGTGATAAAAGCACACCAGCCAAATAAACACAGCGGAATCTCTTGAAATCCTATACGAACACAGCACTAGTTTTCTTAAGTGCCTACCCAGGTATTCCATATTACCATATGTAATTGGTTATTGGTAATTATAAGAAGGGGTAAGTTAAGAATAGTATATTACACACACAGGGAAGTAATAGTACCTACATTATGATATAAGTGCGGTAAGTTGAAAATTACAGCCGAGGCGATATTGCTAGCCCGAGCCGTATGTCATACGACGTTTTATAACACATTTGCGAGGAAATAAAATAAAACTCGGACTATGGTAAACGAATAAAAACAATACAGCGTTAAGAAAAAGCGGAATAATTTTTACTTGTTCACAAATTTTTTTAGGCAATGGCACAAAAAACAGCCAGTATTACTAATAAAGTAAATTAATATTTTTGTGTTTTTGTTACAGATTAATTGGTTGTAATTTACTGTCAAAATTAATTAAATTAAATAAATATGTACATAAATGTTTCTTTATTATATTTTATCTCCCAAAGTTAATTTTAATCATAAAATGTTGACAACTTTTTTGACATAAAAACTCTTTGATAAGATTTTAAAAAGTACCGTTCGTTTTTAGACGGAGCATCTTGATAAACCGTGCGTTTTACATTACATTACCGCACTTGGGCGTAATGAGATACAATACGATATTGAAATTGGTAAAATAAGACACCTTTTACGAGAAAATGTGTTATAAAATAAGAAATGTCTCATATCATAAGTAATTGTAACCGAGGCGAAGCGTAGGACGTCTTGGTTACGCGATTATTCAGACAATTATGAATCGACTTTGATAATGCTTTTTTTGTTTGGTAGATCATACCTACTTCAGAGGTGGTCCCATTAAAATTTTATCGAAATCTGTCGAAAAATAAACAAGTCTTAAAATTGTATACCTACCTACATCGATGATATTTTTAGTGCTATTCGTTGAAGTCGGTATATTACTCTTTCAAGTTTTTTTTAAGTAGAAGTACCTGTGTGCATCTGGATCGAGGGCCCACTTTTCAAATTATTGCGAAACGAAATGATAGTTACAGGGCATTTAGTTAAACTTAAAGCAAAGATTCTTAAATTTCTTAAACGTGAAACAAAAGAGTTATGGTGAAATAACTTGGGCCCTCAATCCTGACGTCTGCATAAAGCGACATAGCCTAATCTCAGAAAGTACTATCCCTGGGATAATATTTTTTATTTGAGAATTTAGTTAAGATTTTCATAAATACACCAAGAAATTCCCAAATCTTAAGAATGCGATAATACAAATTTATGGCGCTTTAGCTTGGGCCCTTAATTTATGAATATCTGTACTGAGAAATTAGCAAAACATATGAGTTTATCTAAAGAAAGAGATTAATACGACTTTAATATATTTGAGTTCAATATTTCGGTAAATTAGTTAAAAAGACATAACGACCAGTGGCGTAACAATAGGGTGGCAGGGCTGGCAAAATGCCACGGGCCCACGACCCAAGAGGGCCCCGGCCCAAGAGGCCGCGAGCTCAAAAATATTTTTTTACATGGTACCTGAGTATTTTATTTTAATTGAAAAGTATATTTTTATAAGTTCTGCTTAAAATCCAAAGTGAGACTAGTAAAAACCATAATACAATTTCAAGTTAATCGTTAAGCATTTCAACCAACCTAAATAAAAAGATGTTGATTCATTTTTAGAGATGTACACCGTGTACATCACTAGTCACGGGTAACGTGTACAGTATTGAAATTAAATTGTTATTTTTATTTCATTGTAAATGTAGGTATGCAGTTTCCTCAGGATGTTGTTCCTTCACCGAAAATCTAGCAAATGCATTGAGATATTATGTTCTATAGATGAATGTGAAGTCTCCAATACGCATCAGGCTAGCGTGGGGACTACAGACCATTCCCTTTCGCCTAAGAGAGGAGGCCTATGGCCATTAGTAGGACATATACAACGTGTAATTGAGTACGCTGAAAATCTCGAAGTTTATTAAAATTAAACTGAGTAGGTTTCCGTTGTGTTTACGCACTATGGAAGTTGTTAAGCCATGTCAGATACCCTTGGGTGGCTTGAAAAATTCTGACTGTTAAGTGGCCACTAGCTTAACACCATCTCCCAATCCGCGGTGGGCTCGCGTGGGAGATTAAAGCCCATACTTCCTCGTGTGCGAGGAAAGACCCTTAGCTCAGCAGTGGGCTGTTACGGGTTGATGATGATGAAACTGAGTAGGTACATAATTATACAACGTGACGATTTTTACTGATAGGGCCCCATCAAAAGAATTTGCCACGGGCCCCAGATGGTATAGTTACGCCACTGATAACGACACAAAAGTTAATTGTTAAAAAAATAATGAAATTAGATTTTCTTAAAACGTCTGAACTGAGGGCTCAATATTTTCGTCAGTATTGACTCGACTAAGCCTCTACACTACTGCACTTTAGGCTAAGTATTTTAAGCATTTTTTTAAATGCAACAAAGCGTCTATTCTTCTAAATGCCGTAGTTTAGGAAAAAAATGATTTACAATTTTATAAAGGAGAAATTCTGTAGGGTGACCATAATGTTTATCGTAAGTATAAACAGGTGTTCGTCGTGTTCATGTAGTATTTTGTTAAGCGCAGATGGAAAATTATATACCTAATTATTATATAAAATTATATAAAGCTCGATATAATTATATACGACTAGCTGTGCAATGTGCAATGCAATAAGTACCTAAATTCCCCGTCTAGAAAGAGGACGTTTATCCCGCCAAAATTTTGATCGCTCCTAGCCATCTGATGCAATTGTACAGAGACATGCAACACAGTCAACTACATAACTGCAACTAAAAAAGTACCTCGATAGATAAATAAAATAACATGTGTTTTATTCGCAAAGCTAGAGAAGTAGGTAATTGCAATAGATGTAGCTATACCCTCGGGGCGACTATCCGGATTTTACCCTATAGGTAGGTACTAACACTTACCTAATCCCAGTAAGCAGGTAGGTAAGTCCTAATTTATCTACGGAAAACTTATTTTATCTATAAGTATCCCCTCCCCCTACTCCCACCTCAAAGGCCGGCAACGCAGTTGTGACTCTTGAGTTGCAAGTGTCCATGGGCGACGGACGTCACTCACCATCAGGTGACCCGTATGCTCGTTTGCCCCCTTTTTTATTATAAACACTTTTGTTTTCACTTTGTCCTGATCGTGTACATTCGATGCTGCTCCCGTTACCTCTGGTCGCAGCTGAAAATCAGTGTTTTGCTCTTTGAGCAAAGCTACACACTGAGCTGTGTCCCTTTGCACCGCCACGCACACACATACATTCCATTATGGTTAGCTGGTAAGTAGGTAGTTTGTATTTATTTGTTGTTGATTTGTTTATCTTTTTTTAATTTCTTATTTTGATTGTATGTGTGTGTATTGTGTTGCAAATAAAATGGTTATCTATCTATCTATCTATCTATAAAAAAAAGTGATACTAATAGTATACCAATAGATGAGTTGAAGTGTCTGTCTGTAATTTCAAATAAAATTAAACCATTTTTAGATTTTTTGTCTCTCTATAAAATTTTGTCTCGAAGAGACGCCGAAATGGCTCAACGCATTTTAATGTAAGTTTTTGGGTAGTGTCGTCTATGTTCCATTTTAATATCTTATAGGATTCAAAAGATATAACCTACCTTTTTATGTAGGTACCTATCTCTATACCTATAATCCAAGTGAAGTCGGGTTGCTAGTCTATACTATTATGTAAAGAGAGAAAATCTGATTTACCTACTGACTGACTCATCAACCCACAACTACAAAGGACAGTACGTAAATGCGAAATTCCCACGGGAACGGGATTAGGTAAATGGGGTTCACGCCTGTAACGCCAGTGTGGGCGCCTCCTATTCATAAATAGAAATAAATGTTAAAAATGTACAACATATGTTATAAATACTAGGTAGGTAGGTAATAAATATTAAAAACCATCTTTGCAAATAGGTAGGTAAAAAGTTTAATTTAAATAACTGTTAATAAGTAGATGTGAAATTAAAATACTCCCATATCAAACGTATTACCATTTTTTTCAAGATATTACGTAGACATGTCAACATCCATGGTTTCAATAAGGTTGATAACTCTGTCATAAATTAAAGTTTTCACGTCGATACCCCACATGTAGTCCAAATGACTAAACTTGGCAAGCGGAACGCGGAACAAGCCGATAGGTCTACCAAGTTCCTTGAACAGTCTCGTGACATCGTTGACGTGCGCCAAGGGGTCTTGATCCGCGTAATGAAGAAACACCGGGGTCTTCACTTTTGATAGATCATATTTTGGAGGCCTGAAGCTGCCATATAGACGTGTGTTCGCCAACAAACCGTGGTCATAGCGACGGAACCCTCCATCGTTTATACTCTGCCCGAAGTGGACGAACTGCCTCATAGATGCCCCTGCTGGGGTGTGACCCAATATCGCAGGGAGCATCGTCTATAATAAATATAAGTAGGTAGGTAATAATTATGAAACAACAGTTTTCATGGAATACTTAGGTACACCACACGTTATTTGGTCCCAAAGCAGTAATATGGATACTAAACAGATGATAACCACACAAATGATGGGCGACGGGAATCGAACCCCCTACCTCCAACTCAGAAGTAGGTACCAATCACACATTTCGTAATTCACAAATTTTAACTAATCTAGGTATGCTATCAACTGAGAAAACAGCTTTTATATTTTTTATTTATTTATTTATACTTAGGCAGGGCTTGACTGACATCTGTAAATATTTCAATGGGGAACTTGCATAATAATAAGTACTTATCTTAAAGGTTTAACGATCAAGGATAGGGATGAAGACGAAGGATAAAGATATAAAAAACGAAAAATATAAAATTAGCAAAAATAATGTATTTATTGCAAATCAAAAATTATCATTCTAAAGTTCGCGCGTAAACGCTACATCTCTGGGTTGACGGGATGTCACATGTAGGTATACATATTATCCACTGACAGGTCACATGGGCCACACAGACGCTTTTCATGACGCGTGAATTATTACAGAAATTATATATTTTTAGTTTCATAGGAAGGTTTCGGGAGTCTGCTTTAATAAATCCTTAATCCATTTTAGATGTTTTTCAATGTTCAACAAAGTAATTGTTGAACAATGTTATGGAATTAGGTACTTATTATGATTATTTCTCAATATAATTTTAGTGCAAGTACCCCATTTTCACTATCTATACCTGCCTACAAAACAGTTACAGTTAAGTACCTAACGTGACCACAGAATATGTAGGTAATATGGTACAGGTCGCCGGCCGGTCGAAAATCAGTGAGGCTCGGGTTCGAATCCTGGCATGTACAGTCAAGAGCAAGTCAAGCTTGACACTACCAGTTTAAGCTGAGCTGTGATTTGTACTGCACGCCATAGAATACAGGGCCGGGTCAAAGTCCAAAGTGTCAAGCTTAGCGTGCTCTTGACTGTACCAATGAGTTTTTCAAAAACTTACGTACATTGACGGTAAAGGAAAACATCGTGAGGAAACCGCAGGTCTCAGAATTAATTCTGAGACATGTGTAAATAGACCCGGTCCGGCGATAGGCTCACCACCTATCACGTTTAGGGGTCCAATGTATCTCGTGAAATGAGGGTATATCCAGTAATGGAATACCTCTGCCTACCCCCTCGGGGCTAAAAGGCGTGAGTTTTTTTTTTTTTTGGTACAGGTCTTTAAGATACACTGGTAAGAAGTGGGAACTTATAAGTACCTCGCCGAACCCCTCCAGAATAAGGCGTGAACATTTTTATAATATAACTAGCGACCCGCCCCGGCTTCGCACGGGTGCAATGCCAACACTTAAACCTTCCTCTTGAATCACTATCTATTAAAAAAAACCGCATCAAAATCCGTTGCGTAGTTTTAAATATTTAAGCATACAAATAGGGATATAGGGACAGAGAAAGCGACTTTGTTTTATACTGTGTACTGATTTCTACTTACTGAATTGTGCTGTTCTTCATTCCAACCACCCACCAAAAACATGATGCTGCTACAAATGGGCTGCATCACCACTCCGTCCGTGCACAGAGCTTGCCCGGCCCAGGACAAAATTAAGCTGTTTGGCAAAAACTCGCCGATCCCAACAAATGATGCTATTTTCTGTAAATAAAAACGTTACTACCCATTAAACTCTATTCTATTTAGGTATTCATTAGGTAATTAACTTAATTTTATTTCATACAACAAAAAATATTTACTTTAAGAGGTATGTTAATCCACATAGGTATACCTCCAACAGAAAACCGATGAAAAGAATATGTAGGTAAGTATTTTAGTAAGTACAAATACTCGTACAATATTTTTACCTCGATATCGTTTCCAAAAGAAGCGATCACTCTCAAAAGAAGACTCTTATTGTTCGCCATGTAAGCAACAGGAGCCAAAGCATGCCTAGAGATAATTTTGTCGTTATACTCAGGTCGGAGAGAAGCCACCACCCAAAAGGCAGTGGTACCTTGAGAGTGACCAACGTAATGCAGCCTGTCTCTGCCAGTATGTGCAAGAGTGTAGTCAATCATAGTGGGAACGTCAATGTTTCCGATTTCATCCCACGAGAACTGCCAGAAGGCTGTACTGAAGAGGGCGTCGGGGTTAAGAGAGGTATGGCGGCGAGAGTAGTAGTTACCGCGAGCGTTGCCCATCCACACATCGTAACCTTCTTCGGCGAGGAGGTAAGCTGGAAGTAGATTCCTAATTGAATTACATTCATCGCTAACATTTGAGTGCGGGTGATAAACGATAATTTATTGAAGATACTCGTATTGTTTTGAGCTTATACCTACCTACAAGCAGATATATCGACAGATAAACGTTTAGTAGCAACGAACTTTTTGATAACGTCTCCAGCTGATGTAGGTACCTACCTAGGTACTAAAGCTTATCATCCGGTTAGTCGAATGATTACCAAAGGCGTACCACGTTGAGGCTAGGGAAGAGCTTGCCCCAGTCTGGACTGGATTCCGTAATGAGTAACGGATCAATAATATATCGAATCACGAATCGACTCTATCAAAATTCAAAATTCATTTATTTCAGTAGGTATATAAAATACACTTTGAAAAGGCACACTAAACTCGTCCATGAAGATTGGCTAAATGTATCTATGCTCCATCCGCAAAAAATCCGCATAAAAAGTAGGTACAGAACATTTTTCTAACGGGTTCATGTAGTTTTCTCGTAGGCATTTGCTCAGACAAGTACGCATAGTCTCTTGGATGAGGACAACAAGTTCTACTTAGGTACCTACCTACTTCTTATTTTGGTATCAAAATTCTAACACAGCTGACTTGATTTCGCCCTCCGCTGAAGCAAATCCTATTTGAGCCGAAAAGTCCTTAAATAATAAGTAGTACTTACCTATACAACGCGTAACAGAAAAAGCGCAATTCCTCATACACCCCAATTAGTGTATTAATATAAAAAAATATGATGCAATCGAACTTTAATTGTGTCTAACCAATTTTCTATATATCGATCAATAATAGCACGGTTTCCATAGATAGCACTGAATTCAGCTATGGTAGTAGGCAAGTAATTCATTTTCGGGAAAAATTTAACACATATTAAAAATAGCTGAAATCGATTAAGTAGTCGATACTGAACAAACTAATTTCAGGAATTGCGCTTAATCAGTGAAGAACTGCCGGTTCCAATTGAAACCGAGACACAATTAAAAATATATTGTGTCTGTGATTCATGGTCGTAGTGGTTATTCTGTTACATATTGTATAATAAGTAATTTATATTTAGGGAATTTCACATTTTCGAAAATGGCATGCATTGGAAAATGAGAAATAGAGAAACTGGGTGAACAGCAAGTGGAACCAATATACCTAACCTAACCTAACCTTTTTTTTTTTTAATTCTCCCACGTCGCCTTTAGTGGTGGGGGTCTGGGAAACTGGCAGAGCCTTCACTTCCAGTCCCCCACCGGCGATTGCCCACCTTCACGGTGGGCCCTTCACGCCCCTCCCAAGAGTGGGAGGGGCCCGAGGACGACTGATAAGCCAGTCATCCTCGTACTGCTGGGTGACGAGCAGTGCAATGCGGGCCTCGTCCGTCATCGTCCTCCCGCGCGCGCTCCGCCACCTCCTTCTGTGACATTACATCTTCACAGAAACCTAACCTAACCTAACCGGCTACCCAGGTGGGTGGATTGAGTGGTCCGTAGGTAGGTAGGTATACACAGCCGGTCGTTAAGGTAACTTAGAAAATTTCTGACCGTTCCAGGTGGGTGGATTCCTTTTGGGTGGTCCGTTAATAATAACAAATATCATATAATATGTACTTAGGTACTAACCTAAACCGGAACCAGGTCCCATGAGAACCCAGTCGGCGGACGAGCACAGTAAGCCATGCATCACAAACACAACTGTCTTTTTTGGGTCTGGCTTGTTATTCTTGTCGCGGCCGTGCGGTATCCGGTGCATCCGCAGAATGTAGCCATCAACTGTGGTCACCTCGTGCTCTTCTAGGGGGTATCCATACTTCCTGATAAGATCAGGCTGAAAAATTTGCATGGCTGTTTTAGTCCAACTGGGTCTATGGATTCGCCTAATGGATCACTTGTCCTTGATTCGATCACCGTCCGAAACCATGTGTATGTTAAACTCATTGGTATAATGATGTTGATGACACGACACTATATTTGATTCGTGTCTGGTGTACATAATAGATATATAGCCTACGACTTTAAATTCAATTAATTCCGCAATCCAATCAATTTTATTTTTAAGATTTTTTCTCAGCCAGCACGTCACTAATAAATGAACAATTATCAAGGAACAAATTAGGTAACTACTTACCACATCCAAGCTAGCATCTTCGAGGATGTTGTCTGAGAACCTTGAATCGATAACTCCATTTCTGATCAGTCCCAGGACATACTCCGCATGAGGCGCTTCCCCAGCCTTCGTCAGCGCAACACACGCGCATACCACTAATGTTATTCGCAACATCTTCTGTGGTATCTGTACGTACAATGCTTAAACATTTTCACGACTTTTATAACATCTTGCAAGTCCGATAGTGTAACCACCCAGAACCGATTAATTGATAATATTAAACGATCAATCAATCTGTTTGGTAACAAAGAATCGTATCTCTCAGATCACTCAGGTAATTAATATAGTAGAATTAAGTAAGTGTTATTTGACAGTATCATATAATACTAATAATGGTCAGTCAATGGTGTTCTTTGCTCTGAAAAGTGCCAATATGTCGTATTTAGCGGCCAATTAAATTACATAGTACCTAACTATTTTATTTAAAATTCGAACTGGCTTGCAAATAGACAACTGTTAATTGAAAAAAGATAAATACTTACTTGAACGCAGGAAAAAATATTGTTGTTCGTCATTGAATTTGAAAAGTAATTGTCTTTTCAAATACAAAGTTCTGCCTAGGTATGTACTGCTCTTTAATTACTACGTTTTAATTTCCGCACAATATTTGAGAAAAGTACAGTCAAGAGCACGTAGAGCTTTACACATTGGACCTTGTAACGTTCTTATTACAATCGCTTTAGAGGTCAGACTCGCACTAAGAGTGTCAAGCTTCATGTGCTTGTGACTGTACCTAATACACCTAAGTACAAGCCTTTTCCACAACTAGGCATTGATGGACTTACTCTTTTGCTGGCTGCTGCAGTAATGTGCTATGACCTTCAGTATTTTTTAAAATTGAAAGAGGGGACAAGAGTTTGTATAAAACTTTTAAGCTATTGCATAGCTTCTATCGCGGGCCTTGAGCGCGGGGACCGAATCCAGAAATTCCGTAACGAAAAAACCTCACGCTCCCCACTCCGACGGGCACGGAGGCGTGGCTTGTTTATTGGGCATACCTAATCCAAACCCAAGTTATGATAGTAGATGGATGGACGGACGGACGGGCGGACGGACCGACCGACCGACCGACCGACGGACCGACCGACCGACCGACCGACGGACCGACGGACCGACCGACCGACCGACGGACGGACGGACCAACCAACCGACCGACCGACCGACCGACCGACGGACGGACGGACGGACGGACGGACCGACCGACCGACCGACCGACGGACGGATGGATGGATATTGCATAGCTTCTATCGAGGCCGTGCATTGTCTAACGTCGTTTGTTTTCGGCAGTCTTGTTGATAAAAAATGCTATGCAATAGCTTTACCGCGGCAGTCCCCGAGTGCCACACGTCTTTTTTATTCCTTGGACATATTTGTATGGAATTTCGTAAGAATTAGTTACGGAAAAAATAATAAGTTAAGTATTTAAGCGTTTTCCATAATTCAACCCCTAAGAGGGTAAAATAGGGGATGAAAGTCTTAAATAAACGCACAGGTCAAATACTTAGGGCTAGAAACTTAAAATTTCGCAAATGTATTCCTCTTATATTATGCCGCGCAGGCATCCAATAAGGAAGGATTTTTCAAAAGCGGCCCGCCCGACTATGTAGATATTTTTTAATAAAGTACCTACCTACCTATAAAGAAAAATTTAAGAAGTTCTAAAGTAAGAGCTAGTCTATAATATATATCTATTTATAAAAGTACATTTGACTTTTGATCTATATCTTTATGTATCAATATTATAAAGAGGAAAGATTTGTATGTTTGTAAGTAGGTATCTTTTTTACGAATAAACGCGAAAACTACTGAACCAATTTGAAAAATTCTTACACCAATGAGGATCAGTACAGTTATAGCAAATCCATTAGAAATATTATCCACGTTATTCTTTATGATATAAGAATGATATTATCTCTTTTTGAATTATCCAAATCGGACCATTACTTACGAAGATATTAAATAATAAACATACTCAATGATCGCGAGAGCGTGTACGTCACTGTGAGGGAACCAAGTACGGCCGGCCGGCCGGCACTCAATGATCGCGGGAGAGTGATGACGTCACAATGAGGGCGACGCTACCGCGGCGGCTACTCGGTGAACTTCGCTAGGAATTCGGTCATAACTTTGTCAATTTTTGTCGTAGAACAAAAATTTTTGTACTGTATGTTAAGGATTTCTTAGCTCTATAAATCTGCATTCTCAACTAAAAACGTTACGGATCCTCATTGAAAGCTAGAATATCCCTGAGTAACATCGGCTATATTTTATTACCGTATTCCTGCCGTATTTCCACGGGAACGGGATATATAATAGTAGTGTAGTAAAGAATATGTTGTATAATATATTCAGATGGTTTGTTTTATTTATTTACATCAATTGTATCTCGAGTGAAAGAGCGAGGAACAAATAATAATATATTTATGAAGTGGCACCTGACCAGTGGGTCTAAAATGGCCACATTGAGCAATTCCTCTGAGCAATTCCTCCTTTTATGAATTCCCAGCAAATCCTAAGCAATTCCTCTAAATTTCGTAAAATGGTCCCTCATTTTAGTGATTCACTGACAATTCAATTCATTAGCAGATTCGTATTTGGTGAAAATTTCGAATATGAATCGAAATAGGATCATTATGATTCACCCGAAACGGCCTTTTTAGACCCCCAGGTCCCACCTGCAAACCAACGACTTTTTCCTCATCGCCCTGCTTGCGGCAAGGCAACATGCTGAGTTGAGACCCTTTTGCTTCAGCAGCATATGTACAGATAGTAATTTGAAAAAGTAGATACCTAACTATTGTTTAATATGAACCTGTGTATGTGCTGTATAAACAAATAAATCTTTTGTCTATCTATATCAATATGTTGCAAAATTAATAGCAGTATGTAGTCAAATAATAGTAGTAGTAAGTAAAACAAACGAAATGTAATATCATCGCTACTAACATTACCCTTTTCGGTCTATGTGATTACTGATTACTTGTTTAACGCGTTGTTAAAAATGTTGTTTTATACTTTTTTAAAGGAACTGCTATAAATAAGTATTTATGGCAATATTGGCAATGGTGAAATAAATAAAGGAAGTTATTTTAACAAATCCCCTTTTTTAAAGTTGTTCAGTTTCATTCTCGGTACATTTTCCCTTTATTCCATTACTATTAACATACATATTAACTTTAAACCTAAAATGAAACATAAAATTAGAGAAAGTGTTTTTAATATAATATTAACCTTAAATAGTTTAACCCTAATTAAGGCATTGTGAGTTTAGAACAAAATACAAGTTTATTCATTAAAAATAAGCCGGTACATTTCAGTTTTGTACTCTCATTTAAAAGATAAATATGCGAATTTCATTTATGCAATGCCAAATAACACAAGAGTCATTTCTTCGAAGATCTACATAAATGATAAGAAATTTGAATTTGAATTGGATTACACTGAAAGTATTGTTCTTTAAATGGCATGGTAAAATTTCTTGCTTAATTTTATTTTGCCATTCACATTGTATTATCATTATCAGTCAAGAAGCTTTCATTATTTTGACTAACACAAATGTCATTCGCTCAAATTATTTATTATCTTTTGTATATGAGTATGTAAAGCCTGTACATTTACAATCTGTTAGAAGTCTTCGTCGTCGGAGTCGAGAGCTGCCCTTCTCCTGTCAAATTTGACAGTGCTAGCAGACTTAGGCATCTGCTGGTTGAGCGATTCCAATAGCTGTATCAGCTCTTGTTCAGATATCTTCGTACGGACTTGACCCATCTGCGCCATTCTGCAGATCATGTTTTCCACCATAGCACCTTTCTCTGGTCTACTTAATTTGATTGTATTCACTATAACAAAATAAATGATATTTAATATTCAATTTAAAAAGAATTCTAATTTGTATGTTAATATTAATGTCACGTGCATCCTAAGGTTGTCTGGAAGAAATCGCTTAAAGCTTACTTTGTGATTCATTGAGTCACTTATTGCATATTTTTATTGGTGTACATATAGAGTTGTTACTTACTTACTTGCATGAACAATTGTAGAACACCAAACATCTTATTGTTCCATAGCATGTCCTAATCCAATGCTAAGCAAGCAATTTTATTGGTCATAATTCATAAATCATTATGGAAATGGCAGTAACTGCACTAACGGTAGTTTTTATGTTACAGATTGATTTCAGAAATACAACTCTTTTATCATCTACATTTAAATGTATTAAAATCTGATTACAGATTTATCTGATCTTGGTTAAATAATAGCATATTAATACTCTATGATAATAGGGTCCCGATGTAGGTTTTTGGCCGGTCCAGGAAAAATAATAGTCACCCCCCTTTACATGAGCACCATATAAGTCATGAGCTTGCTATTCCAAAGACGGGATGATACTATATATGTCTTACTTTATATTGTTTTACTTGTATAATATTCACATATAAGTTAGTCTACTAAGGCTTCTGAACAAGTATATAAAAATTCATAAGAGTATGTTGGTAAGTTTATGTACATTGTACATACAGGATAGTTTTTAAGTTTACCAGTCAGTTCTAGCTCTTTTAGCTGCAAGCTTCTTGATTTACTATTTCTAGATCAAGAAGCTAAGTTAAGAGTTAGAAGCTGTTTTTTTTTCTATT
The DNA here is from genome assembly GCA_963855545.1 of Ethmia dodecea. NCBI lineage: Eukaryota > Metazoa > Arthropoda > Insecta > Lepidoptera > Depressariidae > Ethmia > Ethmia dodecea. Next base: position 8,839,392 of record OY979449.1, read on the forward strand.
TAAAAATTATTAAATGGATGGTTAATGTAGTTTTTTTTTTAATGAAATTCTCAACATATATAAAACTAGCAGTTCAACCCGTGGAAATACAGAAATAAAACATAGCCTATGTTACTTAGGGATATCCTAGCTTTCCGACGGTAAAATAATTTTTAAAATCGGTCCAGTATTTTTTGAGTTTATTCGTAACAAACATACAAAAAAAAATACAAATCTTTCCTCTTTATAATATTAGTATAGATTTCATTAAAAACCATAAAGCCACTTATAATAAAATTGAAAGTAAAATATTTCATGTAGTATTATTATGCATATGTGTACAAATATTTAAATATTAAATAGGAATTACATCTAGCTCTAGCATCCTGACTAAGTGCTTGTGCAAGGATTGTGTGTTTGGCCTCTTCCATTGCCTGCATTCTTTCCTCTTGAGCCTTAGCTTGGTTTGGGTCACCAGTACCCTGAAATTATAACAAAAATCACAAAATTAAGACAGAATAATTAAGTATAACATTATTTTATTATTCATTTTGAGTCTTCTTAGCTAAAATATTATATTAGATTTTTCCAAATATTAGTCAGAAGACTCTGAAATCCTAAATATTATAAATGAATTTAAATTTGGATGTTATTTAGTCAATCACAAAAAAACGCCTGAACAGAATTTAATGTAATTTAGCACATATAATATACATATTAGGATAAATATGTACGAAGTCTCGAGCTAAAGATAGTTAAAATAAACGGTATGACTCACTTGTATGTGATATACACACACCGGCACAATTAGCGGAACAGAAAAAAAAGGGAGTATTTACGCATTTTTGCGTGTTACTGGCCGGCTAAACAAGCTTTTTTTAAATTTGGGTTTTAATTTAAAAAGGGAAAAGGGCAAGTAAAGGGTGAAATAGGTATTAAAATCAGTTTTACTCTCTAATGATAAGAAAACTTGTAGTAAACATTTTGAAAATCTCTCTTGATCATAGCCGATATTATGAATACGAACGTACACACACCGGCACAATTAGCGGAACAGAAAAAAAAGGGAGTATTTACGCATTTTTGCGTGTTACTGGCCCGCTAAACAAGCTTTTTTAAATTTGGGTTTTAATTTAAAAATGGAATACTAAGCGACTGCCCTTTTTTTCATTCTTTTGTTTTAATTTTCATTGATTCATTTTTTCCACCGCTTGTCCGTTTTTAGAAGGTTCGTGAATTCCATTTGAAAAGCTTTGAATTGCAGTTTTTGAGGCTTTTGAGTTTTTTCGCATATTGATAATTTACGAGCATCTAATTATGCCTGATTTAACGCCATCAGAAATCATTAGGGCAGATCAAATGAGGAGAAATGGTCAAACCTACAGATCGATTGCCAGAAGCCTTCGTCGATCGTTATCAACGATTTATCGTAGCATCCAACGATACAGATTGACGAATGCTCTAGTGAGAAGGAGAGGACAAGGCCGGAAAAGGTGTACTTCAAGGAGGGATGACCGTTTTCTCCAACTTCAAGTCCGACGGAACACGAGACTAACGGCGGTGCAGGCTCGAAATTTACTGGAAGAGGTACGAGCAGTAAGGATGAGTGAGCGGACAGTTCGTAGAAGATTCGAAGAAGTGGGTATAGGCTCGTATGTGCCCGCCAAAGCCCCAAAACTTGAGAGACATCATCGCACAAACCGTCTACACTTTGGTCGTGAACATCGTGATTGGGACTTCGACGACTGGGGACAGGTTCTTTTTACTGATGAATGCAGAGTTATGTTAAATCAAATTGATGGAAGGCAGCGAGTATGGAGACGCAAAGGAGAACGGTATATCCAGTCTAATTTTGAAAATACAGTTGCATATGGCGGCGGTTCAATTATGGTCTGGGGAGGAATATGTTTAGGAGCTCGTACGGAGTTAGTAGTGGTCGATGGCGGGAATCTGAATGCTGATCGGTATATCAGGGAGATTTTAGAAGAACATGTTGTGCCATTTGCCCCCTTTATTGGTAACAACTTCATTCTAATGCAGGATAATGCTCGGGCTCACAGTGCTCGCACAGTACAGACATACCTAAACCATGTTGGTATAACGGTGATGGAGTGGCCAGCACGGTCCCCCGATATGAACCCTATAGAACACGTCTGGGACTTGCTAAAGAGGAGTGTAAAGTCAAGAATGCCCCCTCCCAATAATCTCAACGAGTTGCGAAACGCATTACTTGAAGAATGGCAGAGGTTGCCCCAAGAAACCATTGATAACATCATCCGCAGCATGCCCAGACGGATGGAAACCCTCATCAGAGCACGAGGAGGAAACACTTGATATTGAACAGTCATTGAAATTGTTGTTAAGCTTTGGAAAATCTTGAATTTTCTGCTGTTTCTCTATAATTAAAAATCGAAGAAAAATGCATATTGTTTAATTTAATTTTTATTTTTATAAAATTTTAAGTATGGTGTTACAAATGAATGTCAAAACATGTTAATTTAATTGTTGTTTCATTTTAAATAATATATTGTTTAAAAATTACATTCATTGTTCTAAATTCCCTCTTTTTTCTCCTTTTTTTTTCTGTTCCGCTAATTGTGCCGGTGTGTGTATTATACAGATCAAAATTTTCTTGTACTTTTCCCATTTTTTGAGACATACATACAAACACCATCTACCGGTAAGTACCTATATATTCATAAAACTAAATAGGTACCTACATACCCAATGATGTTAAATATTATAAAAAGACGTACCCCATTTTGAGCCTGCAGCTGGGCGAGACGTTGTTGCCTAATTTGTTCCAGCTCTGGATCAGCCATGACTGCCAAGCCAAAATCTCAGTTTTTATGAATTATTAGCGTAATATGAGTACAATTTATGAACAGCGGGCGTACCAATATCAATAGTGGTACGATACGATACAATAAATACGAACACACGAACGATTAATAATAATTTAATGAAGTTGAACAGTGAACACATGTCACAGACCAATATTGACATTGACACTAGTGATGTCAACCGGTTCTAATAAAACCTTTAGAAAACCGGTTTTTCTGATAACCAAAAATTACTAGTTGTTTTAAAAAAAAACTATTATAATTCGGCAACTTCATTTATAAAGGACTCGAATACCAACACCGAGGCCCAATCCTCTTCTCGTTCAGAATTAGTACCTGCAACTGCAACTGAGCAGGCAGCCATAAAGAAGCCGGGAATTATTATTTTGGACTTTCTAAAACAAAGGACAGAAAATCCAAACGCGACTTGCACTTGCATTTGCACTGAATAGGTATAAAACGAATTTATTTGGAAACTGAGCCTGAGCTTAAAGGAAAACAAAGAGAAGTGACCGGCCTTGGACCTTTTTAGAAAGTTAATAAGCAATTAGAGCCACGGAATAAGATTAAGTATTTCAGTGCCAGCAACTTCTGTAAATTCTAAACGTATGTTCTCAACATCAAGCTACATCCTATCATCACGAAGGAGCAGATTAAAGGATGATGCAGTAGACCTACTTTGTTTCATTCATCAAAATTATGATTTAATTCATTAAATATTATTATACACACACCGGCACAATTAGCGGAACAGAAAAAAAAGGGAGTATTTACGCATTTTTGCGTGTTACTGGCCGGCTAAACAAGCTTTTTTTAAATTTGGGTTTTAATTTAAAAATGGAATACCAAGCGACTGCCCTTTTTTTCATTCTTTTGTTTTAATTTTCATTGATTCATTTTTTCCACCGCTTGTCCGTTTTTAGAAGGTTCGTGAATTCCATTTGAAAAGCTTTGAATTGCAGTTTTTGAGGCTTTTGAGTTTTTTCGCATATTGATAATTTACGAGCATCTAATTATGCCTGATTTAACGCCATCAGAAATCATTAGGGCAGATCAAATGAGGAGAAATGGTCAAACCTACAGATCGATTGCCAGAAGCCTTCGTCGATCGTTATCAACGATTTATCGTAGCATCCAACGATACAGATTGACGAATGCTCTAGTGAGAAGGAGAGGACAAGGCCGGAAAAGGTGTACTTCAAGGAGGGATGACCGTTTTCTCCAACTTCAAGTCCGACGGAACACGAGACTAACGGCGGTGCAGGCTCGAAATTTACTGGAAGAGGTACGAGCAGTAAGGATGAGTGAGCGGACAGTTCGTAGAAGATTCGAAGAAGTGGGTATAGGCTCGTATGTGCCCGCCAAAGCCCCAAAACTTGAGAGACATCATCGCACAAACCGTCTACACTTTGGTCGTGAACATCGTGATTGGGACTTCGACGACTGGGGACAGGTTCTTTTTACTGATGAATGCAGAGTTATGTTAAATCAAATTAATGGAAGGCAGCGAGTATGGAGACGCAAAGGAGAACGGTATATCCAGTCTAATTTTGAAAATACAGTTGCATATGGCGGCGGTTCAATTATGGTCTGGGGAGGAATATGTTTAGGAGCTCGTACGGAGTTAGTAGTGGTCGATGGCGGGAATCTGAATGCTGATCGGTATATCAGGGAGATTTTAGAAGAACATGTTGTGCCATTTGCCCCCTTTATTGGTAACAACTTCATTCTAATGCAGGATAATGCTCGGGCTCACAGTGCTCGCACAGTACAGACATACCTAAACCATGTTGGTATAACGGTGATGGAGTGGCCAGCACGGTCCCCCGATATGAACCCTATAGAACACGTCTGGGACTTGCTAAAGAGGAGTGTAAAGTCAAGAATGCCCCCTCCCAATAATCTCAACGAGTTGCGAAACGCATTACTTGAAGAATGGCAGAGGTTGCCCCAAGAAACCATTGATAACATCATCCGCAGCATGCCCAGACGGATGGAAACCCTCATCAGAGCACGAGGAGGAAACACTCGATATTGAACAGTCATTGAAATTGTTGTTAAACTTTGGAAAATCTTGAATTTTCTGCTGTTTCTCTATAATTAAAAATCGAAGAAAAATGCATTTTGTTTAATTTAATTTTTATTTTTATAAAATTTTAAGTATGGTGTTACAAATGAATGTCAAAACATGTTAATTTAATTGTTGTTTCATTTTAAATAATATATTGTTTAAAAATTACATTCATTGTTCTAAATTCCCTCTTTTTTCTCCTTTTTTTTTCTGTTCCGCTAATTGTGCCGGTGTGTGTATCTATCAAAATAAACGGAATTATTCATTTGGCTTACTTATCTGTTAAAAATATGCCAAAAACCTAAAAATACCTTAAAAACCGTTTTTTTTCTAAAACTAATCGGTAAATATCGGTGCTGAAAATTGTTGACATCTCTAATTGACACATTCTTTTTTTTCACCCAATTTTGTTGGACAGGCTAGAATCAAAGATCATACTGCCTCGTTTTTAGTCTTTGTTTCCTTGTTAATCCAATAAGTGTGCATGTGGACCTCTGTGCAACCTCTATTTCTCTTCTAGAACCACCTAGAAGGAATCTGCCTTCTTATTTCTACTCTCCATCTTCTCGCCCTTCTCTACTCAGTGCTATTCATTCCATCAACCCCTTCGTACCTGAAAGCAGTGTTGCCAACTTAGCTACTTTATAGCTAGATCTAGCTATTTTTGGGTATCAGGCAGCTACAATTTACAAAATCTTGTAGCTAAATTTTTTAGCTACTTTTCCTAGCTACTTTTACTCTTTTACAAGATGTGAGTACTATTGAGACTTTATAGTAGGGTATCGGTCCTTAAATTGTACCTAAACGTGGCTGGCTTATGTATTTTATTACTAATACCTGGATAAATGAAGGGGATAAACATATTTCTTCTTTTAAAACTTTTATTGCGTTCTACTTTGTCTTATTTTATAAATTTAAAATTATTGTTCGCTGTTTTAATAACCTGAAAATTGATTTACCTATGAAAAAATACACGTAATCTGCTTACTTTACCTAGTTTAAAGTGTTAGCTACTTCTAGCTACTTTTTTGTGTCAACATATCGGGCAATCTGGCTACTTTTCGCAAGATGTCTAGCTACAAGGTAAGGGTAGCAGTTGGCAACACTGCCTGAAAGAGCGTTTTCAGGCGTCAAGGCAGAGATCTGTTACTGAGATTTCCACGCCACACTACAGACTTTTACAGCTTCTCATTTACTGTGCAGGCTGTAAAGCCGTATACAGAAAGAAAGCTGAAAGCTTGTCGGCGCCGATGGGCGCCGATCGGCGCTTATCGGCGCTGGTCCATTCTACAGAAAGCAAGCAGATTGAAGCAGAGCGAGCAAAATGTCGTACGATGATTGGCGGGCGGCACCAGCGCTGACCGGCGCGAGTCGGCGCCGGTCGGCGCCTATCAGCGCTTGTTCATATAAATGCCTCCGCCGGTTACCTGCGTTAGGCTTTCTTTCTGTATACGGCTTGAGGCTATGGAATGGTTTCCCCTTGTCCCTAAGGAGTGCTGAAACACTGCCAATTTTCAAAAACAGTGTAAAAATGCATTACCTTGGCTTGGAATCTTCTTTATAATAAATCAAATAACGTGTGTACCTATATAATGTATTATGTAGGTATGTACTTACTATATTCATGTATTTATAATATGCTATGGTATCTATATATATTATTATATTATTTACTTTATGTACCTATGCACTGTGTACTTTTTTTATATAAGTATTTATAGGAAACGGTTTATGTATGTAAGTAAGTAGGTAGGTACCATAATACATTGTTAACTTTAGTGCACCACCTAACTTCATCTGTTTCTCTCAGTTACATCCATCCTAAGGTTGTCTGGAAGAAATCGCTTAAAGCGATAATACCGCCCATTGTACTTTTTGTATCACTGTTTGTTGCATATTTTTATTGGTGTACAATAACGAGTTGTTGATTTCGCGTAAAGTTGAAATCCCAAAATACAAATAACCGTGTGTAAATTATGTGCCACTATTTAATATGATTATATTTGACTTATAAAAATAATATTTTTTTATTTAGCGCGTAGCCATTCTACGTTGTCATAAGCTTACGACAGAAATTATTGACGTTTGTAGGCTATAAGCTAGCAACATGGCTATCTTATCATGAGGACATGTCTAAATCACTACATAGTATAAAACAAAGGCCCCATGCCTTACATAAAAATATTACAAAAACAGTTACTTTATCAAAAAACCTAAAATAGCCTTGTATTTTTCTTAATTTATGTTATCATGCCATTGTAGTGTTTGATATTCAATTTTCCCATGACTGTTACAAAAAGCCAATACAGCTAACTTATTCACAGCTACCGACAAACGCCCAAAAGCAACCAGATGAGCAGGGCGGAAGCCAGCAGCTTGATCGCTAATGCAGCGTACCATGTACAAAGCGTGAAACTTAACGGGATCTCCTGAAATAAAAAGTATTTTTAATTATTGTTTCATATCAATGCGGTGCTCTGCAATTTGCGCAGAAATATTTAATTTAATAATTATCTTGTTTTGCATTTTATTAGTAAGTTATATATTTAGATAGGTACATAAATACAAATGCAAAATGTATTATCAGTGATGTACATAAAAAAATTACCTGGATATAAAAGGTAGTCAGATCCAAACTTTGATCCACTAGTTATATAATGACCTTGTTCCCACATATCCTTGAAAATAGAATATTTTATAGCACCACATTCATCCAAAGTGCTAGGATTTAAAATATCTACATCAACTTTAGTTTTATCTGAAATAAGATTTTTTTTATGTTATGTACCTACTCATGTATGACTAAAAATAATTAAGCTATATCTAATTCATGTAATATCACAAAAGGAATTCATATGATACACCAGCTGTTTTGCGCGATTTCACCCCCGTAAGTCCCGTTCCCATGGGAACTGTCCCATGGGGCTATAACTGTATAGCCCATGTAACTCCCAGAAAAGTAAGCTTTCCATTGGTAAAAGAGTTTTTTAAATCGGTCCAGTAGTTTGACTTTATTTCTTAGAAACAAAAAAGTACAAATCTTTCCACTTGTAGATTATGTGAGAATATTATATTAAATTTTAAATTAAAATAATAACAGATACAAAATATGATACCAGATGTGAAGCATAGGTAGCACATTTAAATAGGTAAATAATAACTTTTTTAAATGTCTTGACCTTAATCAAGAGAACGGGATTAGGTCAATGGGAAACAATCACACCCCAAAGAAGCCTGAGACTTGACAAGAACTATATTTATACTAGCAGCTAACCGGTTTCACCCACCTTGTTCTCGTTCCCGTAGGAATACGGGGATAAAATATAGCCCATGTGTTATTCTGCTGTATAAGCTATATAACTGTCAAGTTTCATCAAAATCCGTTCAGTAGTTTTAGCGTAAAAGAGGAACTAACATCCATACACACAGAATTTCGCGTTTATAATATTAGTAGGATTATTTACCTGTGCTCCTAATATGTTCAGTAGGTAAATGCACAAGAATATGTGCTGGTGCTACATTCTGAAGTTTATTTATTTCCTCTTGTAGTAATGATTGCTTGTCTAAGTGCACATCTAGAATGCAAAAGTTTTCTAATATAACAATCTTCATATTTATTTTCAGTTAATAAACAATTATACATGGGCTTTAATTGACAATATCATCATCATCAATAGTAAATGCACAGCGAAAGAGGACATTGACCTCCTGTATAACCTCTTGACCTCTCTGCCACTGTATATTTAAATTGAGATCTTGTATCAACAAAAATCTAATCGCTAGCATATCATGGTAAAAGTCATGATTTTAAAGATGTGAATCTCACGCCTTTTGTCCCCGAAGGGGTAGGCAAAGAATATCAAAGAGGTGGTACATACATACATACATATAATCACGTCTCTTTCCCGTAGGGGTAGGCAGAGACAACTTCTTTCCACTTGCTACGATCCTTACATACTTCTTTCGCTTTGTCAACTTTCATTGTTCCTTTCATACATGCTCTTCGGTTTAGGGTACTCTGGAGCTGGCCTTTTTTCAAGACGTCCCCAATTTGATCTCGAAACGTCCGCCTAGGTCTACCCCTTCCAACACTTTCATTCACACTCGCCTTATACACTTTTTTCGTCAACCGTTTTTCATTCATTCTCTCGACATGGCCAAACCATCTCAGCATACCTTTCTCAATTTTTGTCACTACATCTTCTTTCAGACCACAACGTTTCCTTAACTCACTATTTCTTATCCTGTCACTCAGTTTAACTCCGATCATACTTCTAAACGCTTTCATCTCAACTGCATTTATTCTGCTTTCATGTTTCTTCTGCCATACCCAACTTTCACTTCCGTACATGAGTGTCGGAGCCAACACCCTCCTATGCACAGCCAAACGAGCCTTGTTAGACACCTTCCGACTGCTCATAAAGGAGTGCAAAGCTTCATTCACCATGTTTCCTGCATTCACTCTTCTTTCAATATCACTCTCACACTTTCCATCTCTTGTAAACTTTGAACCCAGATACCTACACAAACTCATTCACCTGTTCAATTTGTGAGTCTCCAATCACGATATTGCAGTCTGTCACTGCCTCATCTCTTTCAAACACCATCGCTTTCGTCTTCTTTACATTCATCTTCATTCCCTTTCTAACAAAAGCTCCACTCATAGCAGTTACCATCTCCTGCAACTCCTCGGCCGAAGACGCAAGTAATACTTGGTCATCAGCATAGAGAAAACATTTGGCGAGTAACTCATTCATTCTCAACCCACTTTCATTCTCTTTTAAATCTGTCAAGCAATTGTTCATGAACAGATTTAACAGCCACGGTGACGCTACACATCCCTGTCTAACACCTTTTTCGATGTTAAACCATTCAGTGTATGCCCCGTTTATCCTTACACAAGCACTAGAATCCCTATCAAGAGATTGCAATGCTCGTATGAGGAGACTGCTCACACCGTTCACGGACAATGCTGACCACAACTCATTCCTCACCACTCTATCATAGGCCTTTTCTAGATCCACGAACGCGCAATAGACCTTCTTGTTTTTAGCCAAACACTTTTCGGCTATGCACCGCAAGGAAAAGACCTGATCCGTACATCCCATTCCCTTTCTAAATCCCGCTTGTGCATCCCATACTTTTTCGTCTGTTTCATCCACAACCCTTTCGCATATAATTTACCGACGACGCTGAGAAGGCTTATACCGCGGTAATTTATGCAGTCCTGCTGTGACCCTTTCCCCTGTATAATGGCACGATTACGGCTTTGCACCAGTCTCCCGGTACTTGCCCATTTCGCCAGCACAAATTGAAAAGGCGGTACAGCTGGCTAGCCACTATGCCATGTCCAGCCCTCAGCATCTCGACGGTAATACTGTCATACCCTGCATCCTTACCCAATCTCATACTTTTCAACGCTTTCACTATTTCATCCATGCTTATCTCACTTTCATCAACATTTATATCAGTTTCCATGGAAGGTGCCGGATGAAAGTTTGTTTGAAAGAGAGGAAGTGCAGGTACCTGCACTTTCTCTCTTTCAAACAAACTTTCAAAATACTCTTTCCATCTCTTTAACACACATTCTTTTCCTTTTATAATGCTCCCATCTTGACTCCTGATTGTACTCAGCTCCGAGGTAGAAGTTTTTCCTCTGGCTGTTTTGAAGGATTTCCAGAAAAACTTGATGTTTGACTGGAAATCTTCAGTGAGCCTCCTACAAAATCATCCTTTCGTTCTTCTTTCTTTCTAGACACAACTTCTTTCGCTGCTGATTTCAATCTTTTATACTTCGTTCTTGCTTCCTTTATCTCGTCATCCGTTGCCTTTTGAACTTTTTGGTTAGCTTTTGTTGCTAACCAATCCAACCACGCTTTCTTCTTTTCTTGCACAGCCGTTTGTAAATCTTTATCCATCCACACATTATAGTTATTTCTTCCTTTCCTTCTTTTAGCAACTCCGCATACCTCAATACTCACGACCCCTTTCTTAAATGTCACCCACAAATCTTCAATCACACCCATCTCTCCTATGCCTTTAAAACTTTCTTTCAGTTTCTCAACATACTCGTCTTTCTTTTCTTTCTCTTGTAGATTTTCCATTTTTACTCTGTCCAAAACACTCGTAGGCTCGGCCCCTCGGTGTCGGTGTCTCGTACTTTCTTCCTCAGTCTTTCATCCACAATTACAAAATCAATCATACTTCTAGACTCACCCTCATCTCAAGGAGGTGGTGAATCATAATAATATAGTCATTAAATTAATTTACCTGTTATAAACAATATATCCAAAGACATTTGAAGAAAAAGAGGAAAGAGAATGATTTTCTTCCAATCTCTTTGAATATATCTTTACATAGTAACTTAAAACCTATGTTGACTATTTAACAATTTTTTTTACACCTTGTATATTATGCCTCTGTGAGAATGTGATTAAATCAAATAAAATTCCTAGCACAATGTTTATCAACCTTCAGTACAGTCAAGAGCACATGAAGCTTTACACTTGTAGTGTGAGTCTGACCTCTAAGGCAATTGTAATAAGAACATTACAAAGTCCAATGTGTCAAGTTCAACATGCTCTTTACCAGTAGCGGACTAAGTCTGTCGGAACCCGGGGTGGAAAAACTGATTGAGGCCACCCCGGTCTTAGAATTTTTGGATTTGGAGGCCCAACTCCAAACTTAGAGTAGCTTTAATCGTATTTGTATCTATGAAGCCTCTAACCAACACCCAACTCTCAACTGCCTCTTATCCTTGTTTAGGATTTGATCAAGAGAACTTTTTGCTAAATTTGGAGGCCCCCCAGGACCAGAGGCCTGGGGCGGACCGCCCCTTCCGCCCCTACCTTAGTACGCCGGTGCTCTTGACTGTTAAAATAATGTAAATTATGAAAACAACAACACAATATGCACTTCCGAGAAGATGAAGTGTTTTATGTCAGGGACACAACTAAACAGTATGGACTATTGATTATTTTGTGTTTGAGGACAAGATGTCAAGACATGTCTTATATTAGTTACAGGGCCGCAGGGGTGCTAAGAGCTATTGAGAGGTTGCTTGACTTTTGGAGAAGCTTTAGTGTAACTTTTTTTTTCTCCTTTTTTATGCTTACCAGAAATTCCTTTTGATAATAGTTTCTGCCGTTTCCCTGTCATTATAATGTCTATTTTCTGGGACAGCTGTTCAGTTTTTTTCTTTTTTAGTGCCTCCATTTGTTCAGTTAGGACTCTGTTGAGTTTAGAAATCAAGAATATGAAATATATTGAAATTAATAACTCTATTTATTATTTATTTTTATAATTACTAAGCATAGATAATCTGGAGGCATGGCAGTGCACGCCAAGTCTAACAAATGCTTTTCTCCATGACCAATAGCAAAAAATGCAACCTTTACAGTAGTCAGTACTATCTTAGTTAGTTTAATGCAAAAACTACCAAACCAGATTTTGATGAAACTTTACAGATATATAGCTAATACACCAGAATAACACTTAGGAACAGGAACTACAAGGGTGAAACCGCAGGACGCTGCTAGTTGTCTATAAAATGAATTTGTGCACATGCAAATGTTTTATACTGCCTATAGAATTTTATACAAGGTGTCGTCTGAAATGCACTTGCCTTTTTTTATTATAGAATCTAAATGATTAAGACTATGTGGTTGCAGATCAGCTTGATATGAAGAAAAATATTGTAAAATCTGTATGCAAATGAAAATGACAAACATTGGTACTCATTTACTTTTGTTCTAGGGTTTTAAGTTCCTGCTTTTCCTCTTCAGACGGTTTTTCTGTTATTTTTGGTAATTCATATAGTTCACATATGCCTTTTTCTACTAATAATGCAGCTTCTTCTGACATGAGAGCCATTGGCAGGCCTTAGAAACATAAAATACACATTGTAGTATTATTCTGTAAATAACAGTAACAGTAGGTAACTAACTAAATATCTTGATATAAAGTTACCTGTGAAATCATTTTGCCTGGGAAATGAAGGTAAAGCGCCAACAAGAGCCCCACAAATTCTGTACTTCAATCGAAGTTGATACCAATCTAAATTAAAAAACTTTTTAAAAACACTGAAAACTCATCTTAAATGTATTTCATAATATTTAAGTTTACCATCGGTATTCCACACATACGCAGTTCCACTTTCTACATATAGGGATATCATTTTCTGATTCTCTATTCTCTGTTTCCAATTATGTAGGTACCTACACAAATTGCGGAATATTGCCTGCCATGCATGAAATCACCATGAAATACACAAATGAATTGAATGAATGTCAAGTATTGTCAATAATGTCAATGTCAAAATTATCAAACAAATATTTTTCTCGCCCCTATTTTGTTGGACAAGTAATGGGCCATTTACACGAGGCCATTCCACTAAGGCAATCCAATAAGACAATCCACTAATGGCTTCGTGTAACGAGCCATTTACACGAGGGTAATCCACTAAGACAATCCACTAAGACTGCATACAAAAAAAACGTGAGGACAATGGAATGGATTGTCCTCAATTTTTGTATGAGCTTAGTGGATTGTCTTAGTGGAATGGCTCATGGAATGGACTCAAATTGCCCATTAGGATCAAAGATCATACTGGCTCGTCTTTACGGTCTTTACCAAATCTTTCTTTTCGTCTTTTTTTTTCGTTAAATGGCTCTGCGTAAGACTCCATGCATAAAAATAGTGTCTTCAACACTTTCTAATCGAAATATCCCTTGGTAAGTACATACATAGCTCACGCCATTGTCCCACAGGGGCAGGCAGAGAGGTTGGATTGCCACTTTGCTCGATCTCTACATACCTACTTCTTTCGCTTCCTTCGCATGCTTAAGCCTTTCCATGCGTGCTTTTAATCTTCGCACTCTGGACCCCAACTTTTTGAACGACGTCAATAATTTGATCCGTAAACGTTCTTCTTGGGCGTCTTCTTTTCCTTGCAACCTTCAACATTCGCACCATATCTCTTTCATCCATACGTTCTATAAAATCCGTACCGACTTTAAGGGCCATTTATACGAAGCCATTCCACTAAGACAATCCACTAATGGCTTAGTGTAAATGGAGACAATCCACTGCAATGGATTGTCCTCAGCTTTTTTTGTATGCAGTTTGGATTGCCTTAGTGGATTGTCTTAGTGGAATGGCCCCTCTGCTGCTGAGTATTTTAAACCAATTTAACCAGTATTAAGCCCCTTACAGACAATCGTTTTTTTTTCTTTTATCCTATCTATTGGAAGGCAAGGTACCAACATCAAGGAGGGTACTTTTTATTCCAGAAAAATATCTCATTTCCACGTTAATTTATAAAAAATGGTTATAAAGAGAAATACCATACTATTCTGTAACGATTACCCCTAGAAACTTGAAATATGGTATGTAGGTGTCTTATAAGTCGTATGTCCTGTTCAGACTACTCGCGAAGTTCCTTGACAAAGTATGTACTTGGGTAAGTTGACCGAAGTCCGAAGTACGTCGCTCTTTGAGTATTAAACCAGTTGGTTTAATATTCAAGGACGTCGCTACACATTCGTTCAACTTCGCAAGAAACTCATATGCGCGGCGCTACCGTCCTATAAAGCTGGAAACAAATTATCGGACGCGGCTGACGGACGCGGCAGACTGCCGCGACTGATACGTGTACAGTCAAGAGCACGCTAAGCTTGACACTTTGGACTTTGACCCGGCCCTGTATTCTATGGCGCGCAGTACAAATCAGAGCTCAGCTTAAACTGGTAGTGTCAAGCTTGACTTGCTCTTGACTGTACACAGTCTTTTGAATTCAGCACGCCAGATTTCTGTCGTTTGTCCGAACGCTCAAGGTTACGTCCACGACTTACATCCGATAGTTTGCACAGCTCTGTACATTAATTATCTAGATCGCGGCTATCAGCCGCGTCTGATAATTTGTTTTCGGCTTAACTCGGGCGCAAAAACCGACAACAAATGGAAGTTGCCCGAGGCGAGCCGAGGCTGGACGAAGTGCCTCTCCAAATTATCGGCATTTTGTATCCAGTTGGCAACACTTTGGAAAGTTGGCTTGTATGGAGGGATTGCGATTGTGGGTCTCAGTAAACAGTGTGGCCATGAAAAGTAATATTAAACTTGTACCAAAAAAAATGAAAACATTCACATAGAAAATTATCAAACATGGCTATAACGGGATGGGTGTCCCTAAAATTGACTATTTTTCTGTCAAAATACGACCCCACAGGGACACTCGTGGCCGCTTGCGGGACATCTAGATTATATAATTATTAATTAGCTATAAATAAAATAAAATAATCTCACGCCTTTCATCCCCGAGGGGGTAGGCAGAGGTATTCCATTACTGGATATACCCACATTTCACGAGATACATGTATCTCGTCCCCTAAACGTGATAGGTGGTGAGCCCATCGCCGGACCGAGTCTATTTACACATGTCTCAGAATTAATTCTGAGACTTGCGAGTTTCTTCACGATGTTTTCCTTCACCGTCGAGCTAGTGATAAATATGTACGTAAGTTTTTGAAAAACTCATTGGTACATGTCAGGATTCGAACCCGGGGTCGAATATTAACGTGAAAAGTGGGTTTTTCAGAAATGGAATACCTCTGCCTACCCCCTCGGGGATAAAAGGCGTGAGTTTTTTTTAAGTAGGTATAGATTTTGTTTTATAATTTTTTTCTAAGGGACAATTGTGTTATGTTTTCGATTTTTATTTAAGTTAATGTTTGATTTATTTCGGAGAGTAAACCTTTTTACGTTTTCAATTAGTTTTTAATCTAGATTTTATTTTGGTATCGTTTTTAATAACTATTTTATTGATGAAGTTAAACCTATAAAACCACCTCATGATGTGCGACCTATTTGTAATACCCGTCGAAGATATAATTCAATGTATATGCAACCAACCGACAAGGTGGAGATCAATAGTATTATAAAAAACTTGAAAAATAAGTCGAGCACTGGCTATGACGAAATCTCTACGAAAGTTATCAAGTTCGTTTCAGATGTTATTTCGCCTATCTTGAGTAATATATTTAATTTATGTATACAGAATGGAACCTATCCGGCGAAGTTTAAAGTTACTGTAATAAAACCCTTACATAAAAAAGGCGAAAAATGTATTATAGGTAACTATAGGCCGATAGCACTTATACCCATACTTTCTAAAGTTTTTGAAAAAATAATTTACAAAAATATTTATAGCTACTTGGAGAAGAACAACATATTATGTGAAGAACAAAATGGATTCCGTAAAAATAAATGCATTAACAAAGCTATTTACAATTTTCTTAAAATAATACACAATAAAATGAATAAAAAAGAGCCGGTGATGGCACTATACATGGACATGACTAGAGCTTTTGATTATGTGGATCATAGCATACTTCTTAACAAGCTGGAGGTATGCTGTGGGATAAGAGGTAATTGCTATAGCCTGTTAAAATCATATCTTGAGGATAGGAAGCAAATGACATGCATAAGCAGAATATGTGTAGATACAAAAATGGAGAAACTATATACATCTGAAATAAGATTAGTACCATACGGTGTACCTCAAGGTAGTATTTTGGGGCCTCTAATGTTTCTAATATACATAAATGATATGCCTCAATCTATATCCAATCAAATGATATTGTACGCTGATGATAGCACAGTGATTTATGAAAACGAAGATGAAATAAATAGTAGCCTAACTAAAATAATTGAATGGTTGCAAAGTAATAACTTAATAATAAACCTAGATAAGACTCAGATAATGTACTTCACACAGAGACAGGACTACAACTTAATCACTAATATAACATACAATAATAAAAATATATCTGAAGTTAAGACAACTAAATTTCTAGGACTTTATATAGATAGTGACATGAGATGGAAAACACATATGGAATACGTCTGCAATAGATTAAATCAGTGTTCATATGCTTTATTCAAACTTAATAAAATAGTCAACCGCAAGGCTGTATTGGCATCCTATCATGGGTATGTAGCTTCGACTCTTAGATATGGCGTCATATTCTGGGGGAACGCCTCCAATATTATAACAGTTTTCAGAGCACAGAAAAAATGCATCAGGGCCATATGTGGTCTTAATAGAATGGACAGCTGCAGACCCTACTTTAAAGGACTAAAGATTCTGACACTTACTTCACTTTACATTTACGAAACTGTGTTGTTTATACGTCGAAATCCACATTCTTATCCTAGAGTCGCAAGTAAGAGACGTAATGACCAGTTGCGTCATAACCGTGCTGGAACTGCCCTTTATAATAAAAGCCTATTTGTGATGGCACCCAGGATATATAATCAGTTACCTAAAGATATCAGACAATGTAATATGGACATAAAATTCAAAAAACGACTCTTTAATTATTTAGTAGATAAGGCATATTATACAATTAATGAATTTTTTGACATAAAATAATTTGTAACTGACATTTAATATTAATTATAATTTTGTACGCCTCAGCATGAGGGCAATAAAATGGAGAAGCTTTAAATTTGTAAGATCTACCTGTACCCATTTTATACAAACAAATAAATTGAATTGAATTGAATTGAATTTTTTTCTAAGTTAAAATTTTGTTACTTTTTAGTTTTATTTTATGTTTGAAGAGAAAATATTTCTGTTTTTTTGTTCCATATTTTTCTTAACAATGTCAGAATTATTGTTACCTATCTACTAAATAATAAATACAATATGTCACAATTTTTTTATTGCTTTTACTTTGACTGACATCTGTGGTTGATTCCTAACTCTATGGGCACAGAAATAGCTACGGCAAGACCGACCAATCAGGGACAGTCCTTGGACAGTTGACAATTTAACGCTAGAGAGATTGTGATCTATCAGTTTCACTTCGATATATTAAAATCTAGCGAAAAATTATGCGTTAAATTGTAAGCAGTATGTTCGGTTCACAATCTTTCGATAGTCTACAATCTCGCGAGATAGATTATAATATAACGGTGTTTGCAATTTTACGGTGATATATATACCAAATACATATAATTACTTAGATAAAAGCAAAAGAGGAAGATACGGTATAGTCTAAGTATAATTAGCTAGTTTTTGACAAATTCGTTACATCGGTATTAAATAGCCGATCGTATAGGTATATTAACCTTCGGGATTTAGTCTTTTAGGTAAAATGTCCTTGAGTGATTTTAAACGTACGGCCAAACAAAAATTCGGTCATTCGTCCTTAGGTCTTATTCACTTCGGCATTTTATTACGCACATACGCAGTCGTAGTCATAGCTTTAGCGTGTGGCATGGAGCTACTGTTTTTTAACCCAGTATACCGTTATTACGTGGTTACTTCAGTAAAAATAAAATAACTGCTTTGGTATCAATATTGAAGCCAATCAAGCAGCAGTGACCCAAAAGCAAACGACGACAATAAATTGATCTGCATCTTGGTTTTTGACAGGACTGCATTGTTACAGCATAAATGATGTAGAACTTTTACTTCACTGAACATTTATTTCCCATTTTTTACAAAATGTTAGAATTACACAAAAGTAATCTGGAATGAAGTGCCAAAGGAAACTGTTTGTATAATGATAAATTTATTTCCACTTAACTATATGAATTAAGTATTGTTAAAACATGATGAATTACTTGTCTCTTACTCTGATAAGATCATCTAGATCTAATGCTACACATATTTCCTTAGAGTCAGTCGCAGGATTCCGGTCCAGTATTTCTGTTATTGGATAGTAATTGTCACGGTTGTCCACATTCCATCCAGAGTACTGAAATAACATAAAAATCAATTGTATCATCATTGCACAGGGAAAAAAGATTCACAATCAATTTAAGAAATGTTATTCTTACCACGCATGTGCATTTGTGGAGTACTTTTCCATTGGACTCCATAGGAATAAATTTCTGTAGCAGTGCTTTCCCATCAATTTTCCACAAATTCAGTTCATCCAGCTTGGAAACCACTGTATCTCCTTCCCATTTAACATCAGATTTTAACAAAACAAAGTTTCCAGACTGTAAATAGAAGAACAAGAAATGTAGAGAACTGAGCTGATTTATGTTTCAAACAAAAATATTTACAGTACAGTTGACCCGCAGTAATCCGACAAACGTTTTGCAGGGCAGTGTCGAATTTGTCGGATTATAGAGTACTGCCTAGTACCCCCCAAAATTGTCCGGAATTTTTAACAAAAGAGTACCTTATAATCCGACAAATTACAGATCCAATGATGAGATTCTCTGTTATACTCTGAAGTACAACTCGTAGGTATGCCAATTTTAGTAAATTAAACGATTTTATTTAAAATTTATGTAATTAATAAATTAATGCTATAGAACTTACAAAAAATAATAACTTTACATTAGGAATCAATTTCGTATCAGTCAATCATGCATTATCTACATTAGC
Organism: Ethmia dodecea; assembly: GCA_963855545.1. Taxonomy (NCBI): domain Eukaryota; kingdom Metazoa; phylum Arthropoda; class Insecta; order Lepidoptera; family Depressariidae; genus Ethmia; species Ethmia dodecea. Next base: position 8,858,689 of record OY979449.1, read on the forward strand.
AAAGGTTGACAAAAAAATATTCAATAATTATAGACATGTCGGATTACAAGAGGTGCCGGTTTAGACAGGGGCCGGATTACCGGGGGTCCACATTATTTGCAATGGGTACTAAATATTTGGTTTTCTAGGAGAGCTAGGATAGCGGCCGTAATACAGCTTTGAATGACGTCAAGAGAATGTTGTCTATGTAATTGAGACATAGAATTGACACCGCAACATAAAAAAGCGTTGCCGCCATTTGCATGACGGCCTTCTCGTTGGTGTCGGATGGTTCGTGAACATTTTTATCCATAGCGGTGAAGCCTTTCCCATTAACATATTTGTGTTTTTTTGACCAGAACTACATACAAAATGAGTTCCAATTCCAACTGGAGCAGCAGAGAACAACAAAATTTTAATATATTTCATACAAAATCTCAATTGCACCTTCTGTGGCACGAGATTTGAGTATCTCTGATAATAGTTCATCCTTACATAAACTATTAAAGCTAAATCAAGGTGGACCAGTTTGTCTCCTGGATGTTTCATTTGAACCGACGATAAATACGGCCGTGGAAGTTTCCTGTCACCCTAAAGACGGACATCTTTTTGCGTCTGTAATATTACGGCCGCTATATGACGGCACCACTATCCTAGAAAACCAAAGCTTGAGTGACAGAAAATTTGTATTTAGTTGTGTTCTAATTGGTAATACAGAACTGTGGTGTATTTTATAATGCACACTATTGAACATTACTTCTGGTAGTATGTACTTACATGGAAATGCTTTGGTATGTCTTTAGATTGGCTTGAGTCAGACTTGTTTCCATCTGAGCCATTTTTTTCTTCATCAGAGCCCTCCTCCTCATCAAGGTCTCCTTCTTCATCCTCACCCTCCTCATCCTCTTCTCCTTCACCTTCACTCTCTTCTGATGACTCATCTTTACGTTTCTTTTTAGAGTTATTCAAAGAGGCCTTTGATGTCCGCTTACGACCGACCCGAACAGGCTGTTCATTCTGCAACTTGTATTTTTAATTAGCACTCAACATGATTCACCTTTTTTGTAACTTGGTTTAGAATTACATAGGCATCAATTTACCACAATTACTCTTCGTTTCTGACTAAGAACAAATATTTTCTGTTTCAGTTTCTCTACAATATTTTCTCCTACTAATAGCTATATTAGACATGATTTAACATTCTGAATATTGATAATTATGTAAAAAAAAAATAAACGTAAAGCGTTTTTCCTCTTGTTGTGTAGTACTAACTTAACCTAGTCAAAATGTCAAGCAAAATCATCACGCGCCGCGTTAGCATTCTAACTAAAACAACCACATTGTATGTACTCAAAACATTAAAACAGACTAATTATATATACAACATTTAAAAAAAATTTAAACATGAAATATATCGAAAACAACTCAAGGCATTACCGAATCGGCGTCTGGCGTCCAATCTTCTCCTGAATCTTGAAATTCTTCTGGTTCCCCAGCAGGTTCAGATCCCTCTGAGTCCTCATCTTTTTTTAGAGACTTACGTTTGCGCATATTTTAAAGTTAATTATTTCAGGCTCGCAGAAAAGTAACAGCCAGCGCTGTGTCTAATATAATTTCATGAAAATCGACAAGAAACGAACAAACGCTTTTTCACACACAAACCAAACCAACCAATAACCATAAACACGCGCAAACCAAGAGACAAGCTAGAGTGGGGCCAAAAACAGAAAACCGATTCCTGTCCTGCGACCTATTATGAATCGTTCTAGTTGCGGACATATCTAGTTGACTGTATTTTTAATACACCGTGAGCTGAAATTTAAAAAAATGGATAGTCGGTTTACGAAAAGTTATTGTATAATATTGTATAACTAGCGGGTGCCAAGCGGCGTTGCCGTTTATTTCCGTTCCCGTGGGAATTTTAAAAAATCCCTTCATAGCGGTTGTCTAGGACATATTTAAGAAAAAATGAAGAAAAAGATAATATAGTTCAAGTTTCTAGGTGTTATCGTTTCGGAGTAGTACGTATTTCTCTTTTTACCTAGTTTTTTAATTTTCCTGTGAGAATGTGACGTTCTCCCACTGTAAAAAGTACTCTAGATGTTGACCAGGTTACTCAGCTCAGTTATCTCCATACCAAATTTCATCAAAGTCCGTGCAGTAGTTTTTGCGTGATGCGTGCCAACCAGAAAGACAGACAAAAATTATAACTATCTACACTATTACTAAAATATTTCATGTACAGACACGGCCCCGTCAGAGTTTTATTATAATAAGTACTATCGAAAAAAGTTCTGCCTGATACACATAAGTGTCATTTTAGCGAGCAGCTATCTCTTCCCACCCCGTGGCGACAAAGCTTTCTCTTATAGTAACAATGACAATTACAAAAAAGTGTTTCTTTCATGTTTATGACCATTTAGTGTCGGTGAATGGATCGGATTAGAAAAAAAAGACGCTGTTACTGGATTTTCATTGTGTAACCCTAATTAGGTTCGGGGAAATAAAATTTGAGCTTACAAGCGACAATTCTTCCAAATGTATCAGGCTTAGCGTTTGCTGATAGTAACTTCTTATAGATATCTTTGGTTTTAATTACGGAAGTCGCGGACCAATAATTTTACATAATAACATCATAAATTAACATTGATGAAAAATCACTTGTAACCTTCTTGTAACTTAGTGGCCCATGGACGTGTGCATGTGGACCTCCGAGCCACCTCTAATTCTCTTTTAGAACCACCTAGAAGTATTGTGACGGTGATTGTGATTTCTGCTATCATTTTGGTTGTGACGGCTTCCCCGTAGAATGATTGATCAAAATAGGTGGCACGGAGGTCCACATGCTTTGTCTATGGTTTTCACTCAAATCGTCGAATTCCAAGACAATCACACCATATACCGGCGAAATTAACATTTGAAACCGTTATGACGACCGTTGTGATAGCTACAAACATTCATTACATATGTTACACAATAGGAACAGAGAGATGTGATCTTTTATGTCAGAAGCATGTGGTGAGTTTGGCCACCATTTAAAGTCGAAAATCCTCGTCAAATATGCATTTAACTAAAAATCTAGCAGGAATTTGAAACCGTTTAGTCACGACAAATAGCTCATAATATTATTTCCACGACTACATCAGTAGTTTTAGAGAAAAACGTTAATTTATTTTTCATATACAAGAATTAGGGGTGTTATTGTCTTGGAATTCAACGATTTGTGTGAACCATAGACAAAGCATGTGGACCTCTGTGCCACCAATTTTGATCAATCATTCTGCGGGGGAGCCGTCACAATCAAAATGATAGCAGAAATCACCGTCACAATACTTCTAGGTGGTTCTAGAAGAGAATTAAGAGGTGGCACGGAGGTGCACATGCTCACAAAATAATAGCAGTTTTACTGAAGACTTCATTGTGTGACTTCTTAAGGCAATCCAAAAATGTCCATCCCTCGCATTTTATTTAATTTTCCATTCACTGCACACTTTCATGGACACTTGTCACGTGATATACTATCACTGATATGAGTTAAGCCCCGAAATATACACATACAGCAAAATGAAAATTATACAGAAATTCGCCGATTTGTGTGAAAACCATAGACAAAGCATATAGACCTCCGTGTCTCCTGTTTTGATCAATCATTCTGCGGGAAAGCCGTCACAAAATGATAGCACAAATAACCGTCACAATACTTTTAGGTGGTTCTAGAAGAGATATAAGAGGTGGCACGGAGGTCCACATGCACACCCTAATACATGACGTCCCTCGTCGGATTCCCGCCAAAAAGCCGGCCTTTGATAATGTTGCCATTTAAATGAAAAAATCAATCAGAGTGGTTCAAAACAACCAAAGGGTGGTGGGGTTAAAATGAAAACGCGTCGTTGTCATTGTCATATCAGCTGATTGCGTCATTGCAAGACAGACAATAAACGCAAAAACAAAAAACAAGTCGCAGTATCAGTTTGGCTGTGTTGTAATCATTTTAGAAATTACAGAGTGCAAACTACATCAAAATGAAATTTCAATACAAAGAAGAACATTCATTCGAAAAGAGGAAGACGGAAGGCGAGAAAATACGCAGGAAGTATCCGGACCGTGTCCCCGTGATTGTCGAGAAAGCACCAAAGGCAAGGTTGGGGGACCTCGACAAAAAGAAGTACTTGGTCCCATCTGATCTCACCGTCGGTCAATTCTACTTTTTGATCAGAAAACGCATTCACCTGCGGCCTGAGGATGCGTTGTTTTTCTTTGTCAACAACGTCATCCCTCCCACATCGGCCACCATGGGTTCCCTCTACCAGGAACACCACGACGAGGATTTCTTCTTGTACATAGCATTTTCCGACGAAAATGTATACGGATTCTTCTAATTACATAAAATTTCACTATTTCATTACCATGTGCAAGATTTCTGACCATATGGTGAATCTTAGTTTTAAGGCTTAGCTTATAAAGAATTGATGTATTATGTTTTAAAAGGTGATAATATTATTATTTTATTTGCAATTTCCACACAACTTTGTAAATGCAATGTTGTTACACTTTATGAGTAAAATATTGGTTAATTTGGATTTCTTGTTGGGATAGGAGTCTATAATATTTCTGTATCAAAACAATAAACATATAAATACATTTTTTTGTTTTATTTCTAGTCAGTCTTCCCATAAAATCTATATCCCCTAAACCAGGAGGGTACGAAATCCAAGAGACTACTTCGTGCCCAGAGTATGAAATGGGTATTTAATGTATAAGGGGTTCAGATGGCAATCAACGCCGTGGCGCTGCTACGATGATAAATACTTTTCCTTATAAAAAGTACCCTAGATGTTGGCCTAGGGGTACTTTGTTATCACCTTACCAAATTTCATCAAAATCCGTCCAGTAGTAATTGCGTGAAGAGTGCACAGACAAAAATTTCAAATTTAGTGTTTTGATATCTAAATCGATAACTGTCTATCTATCCGACCAAATGGGATGACGATCTGCAAATGGCTGCAGGCAGATGCTGGATGCGTCGAGCTGAAGACAAAGCGTTATGGCACTCATTACGGGAGGCCTATGTCCAGCAGTGGACAAATGTAGGCTGATGATGATGATGAACTATCTACACTACTACTAAAATTTTCAAAAAATATTTCATGGACAGACACGGTCTTGTTAGTTTTATTATATGTATAGAGTAGCTTTTACCCGCGGCTTCGCTTGCACACGTTTATTTCACCCCGTTAGAAGTTGAATTTCGCAAAATCCTTTCTTAGTGGATTCCTACACTGTATAAGCTATCTATTTGCAAAATTTCAAGTCTGGACCGACCTGTCTGATAACCACAAGATGTATCTTAATGTACATCTGCAAATACTTTTGCTTCCGCTCGTGAAGATTTATTTTGGGGAGAGCTGTAACAATATATTGTACTCCATATTAAAGATTACTTTTTTCCAGCCTTTCCTAATTAATTATAGTCATGCTTAAGTCAATATATTTTATTTTGTCTTGAGAGTTGCAAAACAATTTCATATTCCTATACCTACCATGTGAACAACTTTCACATTTGAATTGCTAAAATGGTGACTAATTAAAACAGATGTGTAAATACAATATACCTACTGCTTTTCTTTATCTTGAATTCTGAATAATAAATTCAACATTTAGGATTTCAACAAAGAGAACCAGACTTTATTTCAAATTTTTAAATGAAAATACTAAGAACACAAAATGCTAATTAAACATAAGATTACAAATTCAAATTCAGCTGAAAATAAAACTATATACTGCATACAGTAATATAAGTTTAATGGTCCACTATGTAACAAAATATCTCTGATAGCCAAAATTAACTGTATTTTCATTCGATTCAAACCATATTTAGTAATATCGTATAGTACCTAACTTTCACATGAGTTATTGAGTCGTGTTGAAAGTAAGTCCTTTTCTCACGAGTGAGGTCAGAGTTCGATTTGGGATCAGGGCATGTACCAAGAGTTTTTCGAAAACTTGCTAATGTTTAGCAACGCCGCGGGGACGATTCTGGACACCGGTTGAGGTTCGAAAAATTGGGTAATCCTATTAATTTTATGCCTCTGCAGGTTGTACGTCAAAAAAGCGTGATGTGCGTGAATGTTTATTTAGAACAATTTTTTTAAGTGAAGTGGTCCAGGCCACGCGCTACGCGCAAATCATCCGGACAAAGGTTGAATGTAGTAATTTTTAGAGACAGTCGCAGGTTTAAGTAGGTAGGTATATTCTGAAGCTTGTGTAATGTGTGCTAGCTTAACCTGCATTAATTGATAAGGTATATTCTTTGAAGAGATAAATAAAAGGAATGTGAAATCTTTTTCCATTTCTCCTGATTATACCTAAGGTCGGTTCTACAGACAACAAATGTGCACTTATACAGTCGATAGAAATATCACTGACTTTCCCTATGTGACTAGCATGGGAACGTGAAACCTTGTTTTAGTATTAAACTTGCAAACTGAGGCTTTACATTAGGTACACGTAGTGGAAACAAGATTGTATTCGTTCTATAGGTGAAACTAAAATCCGAACGTGGCCTATGTAGCACAGACTGACTATAATAATGAATCTATTGACACATTGTGTAAACAGACCCGGTCCGGCGATGGGCTCACCACCTATCACGTTTAGGGGTCCAATATATCTCGTGAAATGTGGGTATATCCAGTAATGGAACACCTCTGCCTACCCCCTCGGGGATAAAAAGGCGTGAGAGATTCTATTGACACATTCATTAAAATCGGATGAGTAGTTTAGGTATGTATCATCCTAGCAGCGCCACGGCCTCCGGTTAGAATTTGATCAGATATACATAACGTACCCATTTCGTACTCTGGATACGAAATTGTCTTGGATTTCGTACCCAGGCGTTCGTAAACGCGGTTTAGGAGATATAGGGGGGGTTTGGTGGCACGGCCAGAATGACGTCTTTACAGCAGAGCGCCACCGCTGTATCTGTAAATAATATTAAATAACTAGGAAAACTCGAAATTCGACGGCATCCTAGCAGCGATTGCTAGTGGATAATTTACTTTGAAAGTATTTCGTACCGGGGCATCTTTATATGAGTTCGTGGCTGCAAACATATTTAATAATTAATTTAATTAATTAATAAGTCGTCACATTTTTTTTTTGGCCTGGCGTGATAACTTTTTATTATATAACTAAGCAACGGGAAAATGAGATAGACCCCTAATAAACTAATTCGTCTTTTTTACAACGCCAACTAAATATTTTGATCAACAATAATTTTTTCATGTCTGCGGGCGGAAAGCGCCAAATTTCGGCCCGCTGCGCTAAACAAAGTTTCAGCCTCCGTCGATAAGAAAAAAAGTATACACACCTCGGGAAGTAAATAAGAAAGCCTCAGATTACATGTGATCTGAGACATTTCTTATTTTACTTCCCTGGGTGTGTAATATACTATAACTTGTCCTTCTGATGTATACATTGTCATCTAATTTACTAACTCAGCCACGGAATTTAAAACTCGTCACCATTTTTCGTTTCACAGCTTCAAGTAGCTCGAAAAAATATAATGAGACCGACAAGTTAGAAGCCTCACCATGGAATTAAGCTGTTCTGATAATGACAAACAACTCTTCCTAAATAGTGCCAAATAGTGCCCGAAGCATATAAGTAGTGCTATCATAGTTTCGGAGATATTTAGGTCGTTTAGTGAGGCTGCTATCTTGACGTCAAGATAGCAGTCTCATCTCAGTACACAAAAACCACGGCACTGTTCTAGAAGAACTATATACCAAAAAAATCATCTTAAATATTGCCTCGGATTTGCAGTTTCAGAATTAGTGCTTCAAAAGAACCGAAGATATCAGGGTACATTGGGCTTTGTTCAGGCAAAAAAAATACTTCAAACAATGGATTCGTTGATTTTGGTTGTTCATCTGCTTCGGAGACTTGTTTTTTTTCTCCCTTTTTAAAGACGTGTGATGTAACTACATATTTGATATTAGTAATAATAGTGATGTGAAATATAATTTTTTTTTCTTGAAGTTTATTTTAAATAAAAACAAAAGTAAACATTGAAATGCTTTGCTTTAATTTTACGATAATAATATTTTAATTAAGTATGGAAATGTTGTTCTTAAAAACTAATGTATTGACGATTTATTAGCACAATTATTTAACTATTGGTTATTAATGTCATCATCATTCATTACACTTATTTATTTTATCATCAAAAAGGAATATTATGTCTACTGCTACACAAAATTCAGAAGCAAATATTTTAATTTATGATAATTTAAACCTGTTCCTATCTATGCTAAAATGTAATTAATCATACCATATTCTTAACTATTCGTAAAAAGGATGATACAAGTTACAAAAGAAATAAAAAAATACTAGATCATAGAAATTACATAATTCTTACTTCTCTATATCTATTATATCGAAATTTTCTATAAACCCAAAAGATTGTTAATAGTTTAACCAAAATTGAAAAAAAAAATCACAGAATCATTTTCAGAAGAAAAAAAATTATCACACAACAAAATTACTATTAGCATGTAGTCATCATATCCACCTGGAAAGCATTATCTTTATCATATGAGAAAAAATATCAATTTGGAGAAAACTAGACCAATTTGGCGGGTATATTTAGAACCTCATATAATTATGGGATCGTCGTGGCGGTCGCCCTCGGGACCGCATTCCGCGCCCCCTTGTCCCGCTCTCACTGTCTGTAAACAGAACAACTGAATTAACAATCTGCAGTATTAATATTCTAATATAAGAGTCAACTCAACATTCTTGCAGAGCGACGAATCAATATATAAATTGCGAGTAGTCGTTTTCTTGCCCTTTTCCGTAGACCGGTCGTCTACATTCACTTCTTTCTTGCACATATCATCCTTTACACAATCCATCCATCTTTTCTTTGGTCGACCCCTCTTCCTATAACCTTCCACATTCAAATCAAGCACTCGACTAACAACATTACTCGCATCCCTCGGAAATAAATAGCGAGTACCCGATTTTTTTCTGAAGGATGAGAGTTTTAAAAGATTATCACTAAACACCTTTAAAAATGTAGTTCGATTTTCATTACAATGAAATTGATAAAACAATAAAAAAGTCGTACTAAAAGGTTATAGTCGTCATAGGTTAGTATATTTTCCATAGTAAATTTTGTTTTATACAGATGTAAAAAGTAGGTAATTCATTTGAATAAACAGCCAAATTACCATATTGCCTGCCGTTCAGTCGCGTATCAATGTTATCTAATTAACATTTAAAAAGCGACTTTAACGTTGTCGCATTGCATTCATTCTGTACGTATTACAAAACTAAACAGTTTATCTATGACCTCCACTAAGTATGTGGCGAAAAGTGAAAACGCTAAAAGTACAATATAAGTACAAACAAACACTACAACCAAGGTTATATGTAATCGGCTCTACAATAATAGCTGTTACTATACAATATTCCACGCTGTAATATTTGAGTTTCTTTCTTGTAGTAGTAAATTTCAGTATTATTTCCGGAACACTATTATATTAACCGTTCGCTGGCGATAAGTGACCAATCAGACCAAATCAGTGAAAAAATGAATCAGCATAACTGAATTTAGGGCTACCTATGGAAACCGTACTATTATTGAACTTCATTTAAGAAATTTGGTAACGATTAGACAAAACTAAAGTACGATTGCATCATAATCTTTTTATATTAATATAATTTACAAATTAGGGTGTATGAGGAATTGCGCTTATTCTGTGACGCGTTGATGGCAGATTTCACTTTTTTTTTAATCACATTGACACGTGTTTGGCTTATTTATGTGGTCATTGGGCTCGATTATGCATTACAGCGACTAAACTTATTTTAGTTTAGTCCTGTCAATTTCTTTCTCCTAGAAAAGAAAAGAGACGAGAGATATTTAGTCCTGTCAAATTAAAATTAGTCCTGTCAACTAAGGCGTGTTTAGCAATTTTAGCGACGATGTAAAAAGGTGATGGAGAAAAGTGACAGATAAGCACGTTCATAAGGTTCAAATTAGTTGTTTTTTACATGTTTGACATTACTCATACATAAGAGCAGTGATAGCCCGGACGGTTAAAGAGCCGGCCGAAAATCAGTGAGGCTCGGGTTCGAATCCTGGCATGTACCAATGAGTTTTTCAAAAAATTTACGTACATATTTATCACTAGCTTGACGGTGAAGGAAAACATCGTGAGGAAACCCGCAGGTCTCAGAATTAATTCTGAGACATGTGTAAACAGACCCGGTCCGGCGATGGGCTCACCACCTATCACGTTTAGGGGTCCAATGTATCTCGTGAAATGTGGGTATATCCAGTAATGGAATACCTCTGCCTACCCCCTCGGGGATAAAAAAAAAAAAGGCGTGAGATTATATTATTATTATTACTCTTCAATCTATGGTTAGTTTGTCCTTTTTCTTCCGTATTCTATGGAGAAAAAAAGTCTAACTTAAAATTAGGAATTTTAGCTGGTCTGCAGAATCGAGTCCATTGTCCAACAGACTGTTCAAGATGATAAAAATATTTAACTATACCCATCACTTCTTGATATAAAAAGCTAAACTATAGTTTTCATAAGAATCCAACATTTTGCTAATTCAACATTGTGGTCCAGAAGTAGTGAAGCCAGTATTATAACAAAGACTCTTATTTAAGTACCTAATTATTCTTCAGTTTCGAATGTGACTTGCAATTTTATGGTTTACGGGCGTAAACATTGAAGGTCAGATTACATGGATGTTTTAAGTCGCAATTATTATTGTTAACGGAATCCGTACCGCATTTTAGACGATTCTGCTGCATAAATAAGGGGTTCATTTACATTAACGCAGCATGCACCTGCACGACTCATATGTACTATCGAAAAAAGTTCTGCCTGATACACCTAAGTGTCATTTTAGCGAGCAGCTATCTTTTCCCATCCCGTTTCGACAAAGCCCTCACTTATAGTAACAATGACAATAAAAAAAAGTGTTTCTTTCATGTTTATGACCATTTAGTGTCGATGAATAGATCGCAATAGAAAAAAAAACCGGCCAAGTGCGAGTCGGACTCGCGCACCGAGGGTTCCGTACAACCTTGCAAATTTATGGTTTTCGTAATTTTTCCTTTATCTATGCTATAAGACGTTGCTTCGTACCAAATTTCAAGATTCTGAGTTCACGGGAAGCACCCTGTAGGTTTTGATTCCCTTGCAAGTGTCGAAAATTTGCGGCATAAACGGCTGTATCTTTTGATTGCGTTGGCTTAGAAGTTTGATTTTTTCACAGCTTCAAGGGACAGTAGACCTGAGTAATTGATATAAATTTCAGCTTCATACCTCCACGCGTTCCTGAGAAAAAGGGTCTTGACAGACGGACGGACGGACGGACAACAAAGTGATCCTATAAGGGTTCCGTTTTTTCCTTTTGAGGTACGGAACCCTAAAAAAGACAGTGTTACTAGCTTCTCATTGTGTAACTCTAATTAGGGTCGGGGTAATAAAATTTGAGGTTGCAAGCGACAATTTTTCCAAATGTATCAGGCTTAGCGATTGCTGATAGTACAATTCACTAATATAATATTTAAATAGCATAATAGTATAAATGGCTTTTTTAATCTGTTAAAAACAGGGAAAGAAAATTGTACTGAATTTCATTCATCCTCTAGGGGGAGAATGTGAATTATTTTTTTTATGATAAAAAAGGGGGCAAACGAGCAGACGGGTCACCTGATGGTAAGTGACGTCCGTCGCCCATGGATACCTGCAACTCAAGAGTCACAACTGCGTTGCCGACCTTTGAGGTGGGAGTAGGGGGAGGGGAAGGGAGGCGAAGGGGGGATTGGGGCCTCCGGTTACCTCACTCAACGAAACGCAATGCATTGCTTCACGCTGGTTTTCTGTGAGGCCGTGGTATCACTCCGATCGAGCCGGCCCAAGCGTGCCGAAGCATGGTTCTACCACGTTTAAAATTTGGAATACTTACTGTAGTCCAGTAAAATTATACATTACCGCATGCGTCAAATCCGGTAGTTCTGATTTTTTGCAGACTTGTTTATGATGTTGTCTTAATGTATAATCCAAGTTTGTGACCTCGAGCGACGAACGCAACTTTGTCAAAAATCGAAAAAAAAATTTTTTTTTCAAATTTTCGCGGTTATAACCCTAAAGGAGTAGTTTATGAAAAAACTTTCTAAGGACGTTTTTAAAGTAAACTAAATTAACAACAATATGATACTAGAACTGTCTCTGTAGACCCAATAGTTTCCGAGATTTAGCCTTTCAAAGTTTATATATTTTTTCGATCTTAGCAAATTTTTGCATTTCTGTCGTTTTAAAAGGTTGCCTGCTACTTCGTTCGCGTTATTTCGGGATAAAAAGTAGCCTATATGTTAATCCGGGTCGTAATCTATCTACCTACCAAATTTCATCTAAATCCGTTCAGCCGCTAAGTTAATTTTTCTTTTATCACATAATATCTACACTAATCTATACTAATATTATAAAGAGGAAAGATTTGAATTTTTGTACGTTTGTTACGAATAAACTCAAAAACTACTGCATCGATTTTAAAAATTCTTTCACCAATGGAAAGTTAGAATATCCCTGAGTAACATAATCTATATTTTATTCCCGTATTCCCACGGGAACGAAAACTACGCAGGTGAAACAGAGCGCAACCGCTATTATATATAGCACTAACGGTGTGTGTAACGAATAAACTCAAAAACTACTAGACCGATTTTACAAATTCTTTCACCAATAGATAGCTACATTATTACTGAGTAACATAGGCTATATTTAATTCCCGTATTCCCATGGGAACGGAAACTACGCAGGAGAAAACGCGCGGAACCGCTATTATATTATAACACTAACGGTATTTGTATCGAATAAACTCAAAAACTATTGAGCTGATTTTACAAATTCTTTCACCAATAGAAAGCTACATTATTACAGAGTAACATAGGCTATATTTTATTCCCGTATGCCCATGGGAACGGAAACGACGCGGGTGAAAACGCGCGGAACCACTATTATATATTTGTAAAATCAGCTCAGTAGTTTTTGAGTTTATTCGATACAAACACCGTTAGTGTTATAATATAATAGCGGTTCCGCGCGTTTTCACCCGCGTCGTTTCCGTTCCCATGGGAATACGGGAATTAAATATAGCCTATGTTACTCAGTAATAATGTAGCTATCTATTGGTGAAAGAATTTGTAAAATCGGTCTAGTAGTTTTTGAGTTTATTCGTTACACACACCGTTAGTGCTATATATAATAGCGGTTGCGCTCTGTTTCACCTGCGTAGTTTTCGTTCCCGTGGGAATACGGGAATAAAATATAGCTTATGTTACTCAGGGATATTCTAACTTTCCATTGGTGAAAGAATTTTTAAAATCGATGCAGTAGTTTTTGAGTTTATTCGTAACAAACGTACAAAAATTCAAATCCTTCCTCTTTATAATATTAGTATAGATTAGTGTAGATATTATGTGATAAAAGAAAAATTAACTTAGCGGCTGAACGGATTTAGATGAAATTTGGTAGGTAGATAGATTACGACCCGGATTAACATATAGGCTACTTTTTATCCCGAAATAACGCGAACGAAGTAGCAGGCAACCTTTTAAAACGACAGAAATGCAAAAATTTGCTAAGATCGAAAAAATATATAAACTTTGAAAGCTAAATCTCGGAACCTATTGGGTCTACAGAGACAGTTCTAGTATCATATTGTAGTTAATTTAGTTTACTTTAAAAACGTCCTTAGAAAGTTTTTTCATAAACTACTCCTTTAGGGTTATAACCGCGAAAATTTGAAAAAAAAAATTTTTTTTTCGATTTTTGACAAAGTTGCGTTCATCGCTCGAGGTCACAAACTTGGATTATACATTAGGACAACATCATAAACAAGTCTGCAAAAAATCAGAACTACCGGATTTGACGCATACGAGCCCATACATTCAACCGACAAATTTACTGGACTACTGAAATTTATACTGAACTACATCTGTGTTTACAACATTGAATTTGTATATAAAGCTTATACATCTTTTTGAAAAAGGAATACGCATTTATTATGCAGTTATGATTATTAAATAAAATTACGAAAACCGACGAGGCCGTATGAGCTTGATGCCTTTGCTTTTCCGACAAAAAAAATATTAGTCTAGGAATTTGCCGCGTTTTTGTTTTCTTCAAAATTCAAATACATACAGTAAAGTTTATTTTAAATTATTTTTATAAATAAGTTAATGTTCTAAAAATACGTTACGATGTTAAATCAAAGCGACAGTGACAGTGAATTGTCGGATTCCATCAGTGCAAATGCTGCCGCAATTATAAATAATTTGCTTTAAACAAAATCCAAGGAAAATAATTTAAAAACTTATGAAGAATTTCAACGTATAGAAAGAAGTGCGAAAGGCTTATCATTTTCAGAATCAGTACTTCTTGTCTATTAACTTTTACTTTTAATTGACATTTTTTTTAATCAATGTAATTATTATTGTGTTAATTTTTTCGCAAATGGTACGAAAAGTAGAGTATTTTCTTCGGTGATAAAGCTGTTTTAGTCTTGGGTAAACTTAAATCCCTCGCTACACTCAGGACTCGTCTTAAATCCCTCGCGGAAGAACTGTACAATATCTGACGTGGAATTGAGGGAAGGGAAGGGTGGGGGGGAGGGGTAATCCCCCCCACCCACTCCCATAGCGCGGAGACAAATAGTTTTGGAGAAAGTAAAAAAAACAAAAAAAGGGAGGTTATGTCATCATAACTTAGTAGGTATACAATCTTTCGTATTCTGCCTTAGACAAGTGACTAGGGGCCATTTCGGTTCTGGCACTTCACCGGCCGCTGCCGCGGCACGCTCGCTCGGCTCGTGCGTTGTGGTCACAAGAAAAACCTAACCTAACCCATCGCTGTATGGACTGCGGTATTCTGCCTTAGACAAGTGACCAGGGGCCATTTCGGTTCTGGCACTTCGCCAGCTGTGAACGACCTACAAAATGGCGGGCTAATAACATTTACCACAAATTACGTTCCAGCAACACTTTTTTTTTTATTTATCAAAAACACCATAGACTACGACACATTCAGGAACAAATTTGACATTTGGATTTGGCGAAAAAAAAACGCATTGACGACATTGACGTTTCGCATATGTCAACGCGTCTAATTTGTACAGTTTTGAGGTTAAGTTGTTACAATTTCAAAAAATTATATCTCGATAACTATTGATTTCCGCGCTTGGCCATTTTGGTAAATAAACCCTCTTATATACCTCTATTTACAAAAAAAATATGAAGCAGAAATTCCACGTCAGACATTGTACAGTTCAGCCTACCTCGCTTCGCTCGTGATTTAAGTTTTTAACACCCTCGCTACGATCGGGAGTAAACCTGGAGTCCTTCGTTACGCTCGCGATTCAAATCGTCACCCGCGACAGAAGACACTGCTTTATACCCTTGGTTAATAATCTACTATTAAACTCAAGAGTGATTAGTACGGAAGCGAGCGAAACGAAGAAAAAAACATGCATTATCTAATAATAGTACAAGGATGGTTAGCCCAGTCATTACATTAGGTACATTTGGAAATGCCAATGAACCGAGAAGGCAGATTTTTGGATATGTTGGCGACCTCGATTTCCAATGTGCGTGAAAAATAGGAGTGTGATTGTTCACCGACTAAAGTTTCACCTGTGAACCGATTCTGTTAAAACTTTGCCCACATATTAAGTAGTTTCAATAATACTACAACATGACATAGATCTGAAATTAATCTGATGAAGGAGATGGAAGACGGTAGAAAAAACTCCTCAGCAGTTTACAGCAGCTAATTTGTTTGGGCTTATTTATTTATCCTTATTAGAAGTTTGTTTATACCTAACTTATGTTTAATGGGTTATTTACTACTATCGAGTGTCTGATGATGGAGATGGAAGAATGATGACGATAACAAATTGTAGGTAGCCCTCTGTCTCTACATTTCGGCTCAATCTCGTACAACATGTGTTAAAAATTAATCAAAAAATTTTCAAGTCTTCTTCTAATCGTTAATTTGATTCTTTGTAGTTTGTATGAATGCTCAGGTGGTTTGGACATGTCGAGCGGATGGATGAAAGGCGTCTAACGAGACAAATATATAAGGGGATTGTGAGTGGCCGAGTCGGCAGAGGGCGACCTAGGCGTACTTACATCGATCAGATCGGCGATGTATTGAAAATAAGCCAGATATAGAGTACCCAATACCGACGAGCTTGTATGAACCGATTGATGGATGTGGATGAGGCACGTGAGGTATGCCAGGATCGTAGCAGGTGGCGGGCTGTTGTCTCTGCCTACCCCTTAGGGAAAAAGGCGTGAGCATATGTATGTATGTATGTAATTGTATGTTTGGCGTCGTCTCAAAATTATGTAGGTATTTACATAAGAGTGGGAGCTTAGTTGGAATAAAAAGGTTTTTCAGTTGCTTTTTTGCCGTGGGTAAATATTCTAGCTTTCCATTTGTGAAAGAATTTTTAAAATAGGTCCGTAGTTTTTGAGTTTATTCGTAACAAACATACAAAAATACAAATCTTACCTCCTTTTACGGAATGCATCTTTGCGCGAAATCAACTTGACGATTCGAAGGGTTTTCTAAGCATTTAATTAACATTTTTATTTTTAAGCCCTCCTACAACATATCAAAAAATCTGTCTTCTCAGTTAATGACTTGTACTATGTTAGATTTTCAATAGTGAGAAGGAAACAGTAGTCGTAGTACGTACCCGCGGCGCGCATCCAGCGCTGGGGCTGCGAGTGCGGCGGCGGGTGTGGAGCGCGGCGCGGCGCCACGGGAGGCGCGCTGGCCTCCGCTTCGCGGCCCTCCTCGGGCATCTGTTCAAAATTCAACTTAACAAAGGAACTTTCCAAAAAGGGTATTTGAATGTATAGTCAAATGAGTTGCTTTTTATGATTTGTCAAAACGAAAATTTACTGTGAGTACGTTTGACGTCATAATTCCGACTTCAAAAAGGAGGAGGTTATCAATGATTAATAAAAAATGATTAATACTCAGAACTTTCGACTGGGTGAACGGATTTGGATGATTCTTTTTTTATTTGAAAGCTGGTGCTTCCAGATTGGTCACATTATAATTTCGTCCAGTTCTGACAACGGCATCCATGAGAAAACCATATAAGTTGAAGATTGAAGTCGGTTTTTTTACTCTTTAGAGTGGTTATTTTTGATAGTTTTATTATTTTCAAATTTGCTACTATAATAGTAAAATTAGATATCGAAATGCATTTTCAAAGGTGTTTTGGGATAAGCTTTTCATTGAATGATTACTCGCAAGTTAATTTCGATACAGATATATAAACAAATTCAAGTCTTTTATTTTATAATTATAATGAGAAAACTGTTAATGATATAAAGAAGTCTGTAATATTTTGTACTACATACATCTAATTTATCATTATATTATTGCAATATAATGATTTAGATAGATCTCTTTCAAGTAACGTCACCCTTCGGTGTTTTGCAATTCCAGCTATCGCTTCCTTCCAAAAAGTCTATAGTATACTTATTACAAAACATAAATTGCGAGTGAGAGAACGTCATTCTGGCTGTGGCTGCTATTGCAATTTCGCTTCCCTAGGATGCCGTTCGAAGTAGTTTTTTTATTTGGACCAACGCAGGCTACTTGCATTATACATTGACCCGAGCGCTGGTACCAAATGAATAAATTCAAACAAACCATCCATCTTCGTGTATCACCCATGTCCTATGCTACCACAGAATTATTTCAGGCATTGTAACCAAGGTATAACATAAAATCTCAGTGGGCATTACGTTCCAACAGATAGATTTTTTAATATCATCAATCGACTTGTTTTAGCGTTACCTGGTGCGGGGAGGATGGCTCGCTGCCCTGCGAACTCACTGCGGCTGCTTCCTCTTCTACTCGCGACTCTTCCCACTCACGATTCTCCGAGCTCTCTCCACCTAGACGTAAACAGTATTGTAAGGCTGATTGATTACCGTTTTTGTAAATTATTAAATTTAATTAGTACTAGTTGTTCTGCGCGGTTTTTTCCAGCTTAGTTCCCGTTCTAGTGGGAATACGGGAATCATATATGTTACTCCCTGATAATGTAGATTTCAATCGATGAAATAATTTATTAAATTAGTCTAATAGTTTTTAAGTTTATTCGTTACAAACATACAAAAATACCAATATTTTCTCTTTTATAATATTGTTAGTGCGGGTGCCCAGAGCGGCGTTGCCCGCTCGGTTCCAGTCTATTCCTGTTCCCGTGGGAATATCTGAAAATCCCTTCATAGCGGTTGCCTTAGACACCGACATACAATATTTAAAGTATTCTAAGTGTTATAAGAGCAGTACGTATTTCTCTTTTTAACCAATTTTTATATTTTCTCGTGGAATGTTGACCCAGTTACTCAGTTATCTCTACACCAAATTTCATTAAAATCCGTCCAGTAGTTTTGCGTGATGCGTGCTCAGCCAGACCGACAAATAGACAGTCAAATTTTCAAAAATGCGTGAGAAAGACATTTTCGCATTGCCTCAAGAAGTCACAATAAAGTCTTCAGTAAAAGTACTTTCAATAACCAAATAAAAAGACAAATAAAGTGTTGATGACATTGTATTTTTGTGCATTTACCTAAGAATCACTACATAGTATACAACAAAATCGCTTTCTCTGTCCCTATATCCCTATGTATGCTTAAATCTTTAAAACTACGCAACGGATTTTGATGCGGTTTTTTTTAATAGATAGAGTGATTCAAGAGGATGGTTTTAGTATAAGCATTGCACTCGTGCGAAGGTGGGGGCGGGTCGCTAGTATAATATAAAATAAAGGTTGGGTTAAAAGGCTTAGTAGGCAAACCATAAACTTGAATAAAAGTCGTACGCGAGTCGGAGTGCGTGGGCGGTTGCGGCGGTGGCAAGGCGGCGGCCAGGTCGGCGTGCGTGTCGTGGTGCGAGGCCGCTCCGGCGCCCGCGCTCGCTCCCGCCTCCGCGAACGTGAACCGCGCGCCTGACGAGCCGCCCACCCCGGGCAGCGGGGACACTACCGCCTCGCCGAACCTGACAAAGATACAACACCGTAATAGGAGTGTTTCCATGGTAAAAAAAAGACGTGTGGCACTCGGGGACTGCCGCGGTAAAGCTATTGCATAGCATTTTGTATCAACAAGACTGCCGAAAACAAACGACGTTAGACAATGCACGGCCTTCAAGCCACACCACTGGTAGTGGTAGTGGGAGTGGTGGTGGTTGTAGTGGGGGTGGGTGTGGGAGTATGAGGGTGTGTGAGTGGGAGTGGGGGTGGGTGTAGGGTGGGAGTGGGAGTTGGAGTGGGCGTGGGAGTGGGGGTGAAAGTGGGGTTGGGGGTGGGGTGGGAGTGGGAGTGCGGGTGGAAGTGGGGTTGGGGGTGGGGTGGGAGTGGGAGTCAGAGTGGGAGTGGGACTGAATTTCTGGATTCGGTCCCCGCGCTCAAGGCCCGCGATAGAAGCTATGCAATAGCTTAAAAGAAATCTATTCCATTTGGTCCCTCGGTTTGATTTTCAAAAAATATTGAAAACGTATTTTTTGCTTTATCGAATAAATAAATTATGACGAAGATATACCTATCGCATTAAAGTTCAGGAGTGGAGGGTTATGACGTCACTCCTTGAGAAAATTTGTTTTTATTGTGACGTGTCTTCAATTTTTGTTTGTCGGAGAACAGAAAAAATACGTATACAATTTGTTTTGTTGTAATCTGAGGAAACGAATTTATTTTTTAGTCAACTACCCTAAAATACGGTGCACGGTCTAGCTAGTGGCTCATTGACACTCCATTTTACAATAATTGCACTTATGTAAAAGTATGTGCGAAAAATTTTAAAACTGTAGTTGAATGCCTAGTCAAAGTGTTGTGTCAGTGTTGTGCACCATTAAAAAATACGTAATGATTTTTAAAAGAGTACAATGGGCGGTCTTATCGCTTGATAAGCACCTGTGACGTCATTATTTTTAGTACTAAATAGCATCACTATTTAGAACTAAAAGAAATGATGATTTTTTATGTTATTATTGTTAAATTTGCTATAATATTATTGCGGCGATGGGCTCACCACCTATCACGTTAAGAAGCTCAAAGATACTGGATGTGGGTATTTCCTGAAATGGAATACCTCTGCGAAACCCTCGGGGATAAAAGGCGTGAGTTTTTTTCTATAATTGTAAAAAGAGTTATTCTATCGCCAAGGTTTTTATATTGAAACTATACCAGTCTAATAACACCTGTAATAAAATACTGGATCAAGGTATGTTGAGGTGTACATTTCTCAGTCGACCATAACTAAACCGGATCTTAATGTATCCAAAGCATAATATTTTTTATACATCATGGACAAATATTTATGTTATAAATCATTTAAAAATAGTACGAATATGACCGCAAAATATTTATATTTTTTATACACTCACCCGTCGTTGCGCCTAGGAACATATAGTGTCGGCGTAGAAGGCACAATGCTGTCGTCACCATCGTCGCCACCGTTGCCGCCTAACGACAGGGCGCCGCTCGCTGCAAGAAAAATATGTTGTAATGTATCTAAACAAGTAAACAAACCAATATTACTGCCTGATTTAGAGAATATCCTCACAGTCATGAATGATTCTCCTGCCCTGTAGTGTTTAAAAAAAATACAATGATATCCTTAGTTTTTTATTTCTATTATATTAAATAGAAATAAAAAACTAAGGATATCATTGTATTTTTTTTTTTTTTACATTTCTGGAAATTTCGGTACCATTTCTGGAAAAATGGCATGTCCATGTTATATCATGATGCAAGTACGAAAAATCAATCTACCAACTCCGCTCACTGTATTTGCCTTTTTACAGGTACCGGTTTCCGCCGGGCCGGCGCCGGCTACCCGGCGGCGAAATATATGGCCGATTGCCCGGTTGCCCGCCGGTACGTATGAAAGCGAACGTACATGGCCATATACTTCGCCGTCCGCCGGCCCGGTGGAAACCGGTAGGTACGTGTGAAAAGGCAGTAATGGTACTAACGTTCAGTCCCGCTGCTGATGGCCTCTATCTGCGCGCCTGGCGCGGGCGCGGGTGCCGGCTCGCTGTCGGCCTCGCCCGTGGCGCCCTCGCCGCTGTCGCCCATCTCGCTCTCCTCGCCCTCCTCCCCCGCCACAGGCGACTGCGCCGGAGATTCCTGGCGGACGGACACATCTATACTGTTTATTCCTTATATGGAGGGTCAAACTGACTTAAATTATGGTGGCGCCGGCTTCGGACACATTGGTACAATTTTCATATTTGTACAAACGCATTAGAAGTGCAAGTTTGTACAACGTTTAATGACTACTTATCCATATTTGTACAAATTCAAAAATGTTTGTTATGGAATAAGAAAACAGTTTGATTAATAGAACATTTAATGAAATCATACAGCTTCAACATAAATAAGCGAGTTATTAACAAAAAAAACCCTCCGTTAGAACATTATGAACTTAAATAAAAACTCAATTATATTAAACAACTTGAAGTTTAGTCACTAGCCAATATTTTATATATTTCATCAACTCCATCATTTCTGTTTATTTCATCGTTTTGTTTACTAGATTTTTTTGGTTCCTCTTCATTTGTTAAAACGTCATCATCGCAAAGTAATTCTTTTTTAAAGAGGTAATACTACAGGGTCAACTTAACATTGCTAAAATTTATTACAGATGGATTTATTTAGTAAATTATTTCGAGTCCTATCATAGGACTGTAAATTGTCAAAATTTTGATCCTATGAGAGTACGTTGCTTGAGTTAGAGATAAATTTGCGAGATATCATTATTTAAAAAAATCTTTTTTATTTCAAAACATATCTATACGTATTTCGCTGTAACAATTAAAAAAACAATCAAAAAGAACCGAGTAGAGATGAATTGGGTAATAAAAATATTATGCCAAAATAAACTAAATTTGCGTTTTGTATCTGATTAAAAGTAGTTCATTTGTCTAGGTAGGTGGTCTACCCTATTAGAGCAACCACCACGAGATCTTTTTACGAGATTAAAAAATTATATGAACATTACGACACAATAACCTTCTTCATTGGTTCAAATTACAATGCATGTTACAACTAGTTACAATGCGAGTTATACCTGTCTCGTCGCGTTGTCAACGTCATCGCCTTCCTCCTCCTCTTCACCCCCCTCTACCTCTTGTTCCTCCTCTATATCTTCGTCATCTTCCTCTCCTTCCTAGAAATAAAAATGTACAGTTTAAAGACGAACATAATAAAAATGGTATCTACAGTTTAAGTGATGGGAACCTGAATATTATTCATGTTCGTGGCAGGCAAAGCACTAAGTGGCAACTTAACTCCTGGTGACCTAATAACTTTATTTAAAAGTATATGTACAGGGATTTCTCTTTTTATTATAAATGCAGAAGTGATTTTGTTTACGCTTTCATACCTAAACTATTAAACCTATTTTAAAAATTCTTTCATTAATGGAAAGCTACATATCAAGGAGTGGCTACATGGCTAATATTTTATCCCCATATTCCCACGGGAACAGAAACTACTCGAGTGAAACCACGGGGCGCTGCTAGTTAATTAATAAACTGGCAGCGCCCTTCGTAAAAGCATAACAAACAAACTCAATTTCGCATTTACAATATTTAGGATTATATTCACTATACACGCACAGCTTTCGTCCTGTACGTCGTCCATTACTCCCCTCTCTTTCACTCATACCGTCCCACTCGCACACACACCCCGTTACATTCCATACATGCTGCTTGTTCCATTCCTACATATATGAAGAGGATGGTTGGAACCCCTCACCCTGTACATGGTGCCAGTGCAGCGTTCGTCGTCCTCCTCCGAGTCGACCACGATCACGCCCTCGTCGTCCTGGTCGCAGCGAGAAGACGTCGGTACCTGGTACTCCACTTCCACGGACCTCTCGAAACCCTACGACATTACATACACATGGTTGGAATAAACTACTTACTTAACGAGCAACCAGCCCACGCTCCGTTTCAGTATATCAAAATAAAATATAGTCAATATTAGTTAAGGATAAAGCTTTTCAAAACATACCAACAAACTCAAAATTTCAACTTATAAAAGACGTACATATATTTTTTAAGTAGCTATTAGCGTTCATTACCGTTCCGAAAAAAAAAAGTGGCCTATGCCTGCTAAATGGCACTATATTCATGCTAAGTTTAATCAAGATCGGACCGCTAAAGCCTTTAGTTTTAACGGCGGATAGGTAACAAACAGATTTTTCAATTGCAGTGTGTTGTTTTGCTTTCCACATCAATGCCTGGTTACCTGCACCCGGGTCCTCTTGGCGGCGGCCAGTGGTCTGGGCTGCAGGCGTCGCTTGGGCGGCCTCGCGTCTGGCGGAGGGTGCGACGTGCTCACGCTGCCGGACGCTTGCCCGCTCGCCGCCGACGTCGGTGCGCTGCTCGCTGGCCCTACGCAGCAACACAACTCGTCACTCGTCTATTATCACCTTTATTATCCGTTTATATTCGTCTTCATCATAGCTCCATATAAGGTGAAATTAAAGCGAAAAATCACATAGCTATGTGCTTTTTTGAATAGTCGTAATGAAATATAGAAAAGCGTTATCGCCAGCAGAAGTTTTATTTACTAGAAGTTGCCTACCATATTTCAAATTTCTAGGGAATTTCGTTTCGGAGTAGTACGTATTTCTCTTTTTAACCAGTTCTTATATTTTGCCGTGGGAATCAGATATTTCCCTATACTAAAAAGTACCCCGAATGTTGACCCAATTACTCAGTTATCTCCACACTGAATTTCATCATAATCCCTCCAGTAGCTTTTGCGTAATGCGTGCACAGACAGACAGACAAAAATTTTAAAAATTTGTGTTTTCATAATTAAATTAATAACTATGTTAACTACCGCAATGAAATTTATTTACAGACACGATCTCGCTACAGTTGTATTTTGTGTATAGACAAAGGTTAATTTGGTACCTGTGATAGGCGGGGCAGGGGCGGCAGGCGCGCCGCTGGTGACGCTGGTGGCGGCTGAACTGGCGGCCCCTGCTCCTGCGGCTGCGGCCGAACTCGCGCCGCTCGGCTGCTCGATTCGCGGCATCACTAGCGCCACGGCCTGCCACATGCCCGTGTTTAGATTACGAGAAATACGCGTCGAATCGAGAACCTCCTCTTTTTTTAACCCACATGTAACAGAGGTACAGCCTGCTATACTATGGCCACGACCATCGAGAAAAAGGTAGTCGTGATAAGAAATCAAACAAGTTAAATTTTATTAGATCCTGCTCATGTATGTGTATGCTGCTCAATCTTAATTAGACCTACATTAACCAAAATAAACATTAACTAAAAAAGTTTTTATACAATGTACAGGGTTATAAGTACACTTATTGAGTAATTGCAGCTACTACCGCGTCGGAATGTGGTGTTATAGCTGAGAAGCGGCCAAACAGACTCGCTTAACTCTAGGGAAAGTTTGCATAATTTATGTAAATTTTTAAAAAACTCACGCTTTTTATCCCCGAGGGGGTAGGCAGAGGTATTCCATTTTTGGAAATACTCAATCTTCATGAGAATATTCGACCCCTAAACGTGATAGGTGGTGAGCCCATCGCCAGACCAGGTCTGTTACGCATGCCTCAGAATTAGTTCTTAGACCTTCAGGTTTCCTGACGATGTTTTCCTTCACCGTAGAGCTAGTGACGAATATGTACGTAAGTTTTGAAAAACTCATTGGTACATCCCAGGATTTGAACCCGAGCCTCACTAGTTATCATCATGATAAGCGGGCTCTTTAACCATAAGGCTATCACTGCCCTTGTAAGTAATAATAATAAATTGTGGGGCACAATCATAGGGCACAATTCACATAGTTTTTCAGTCCCAAACTAGGCAAAGCCTGTACTATGATGCTAAGCAACTGATAAACATACTTAAATAAATATTAAACACCCAGACCCGAATCCAACAGTCATGTTCATGCACACAAATGTTGGCCCCGAGCGGGGATCGAACCCGCGACCACTCTCGACAACTCAGAAGGCAGGGTCACTACCAACTGAGCCAACAGGTAAAAAAGTAAGTAAGTAACAACTCTCTATTGTACACCAAATAAAAATATGCAATAAATGACACAATGGTTTAAAAAAAGTACAATGTAAATAATATAAGTAAGAAATAGTAACCTGTTTGGGATCTTGAGAATGCGATGATGGTTGTGCGATGCTATCACTTGAGCCTGAACTGCCCATGCCGGCTTCGCTCGTATCCATATCCTATTAGTAAATTAAAAAGGTACGTAAGTATTTACCATATTATAATATTAGCATGTCATCACGCCTCTTGATTATTGCATCTGTGTAGGCAGCGCTGCCGGACGGAAAAACTGCCTATTTCTTTCAAATTCAAACTACCTACATTTACCGAGTATGTATTTTTTGACGTGACAACGTCTTATAATTCGATGGAGCCGGCTGCATGCATTAAAGAGTGTGACGTATGCGTCGTTCCAGTGCAAGCGAGAGCGCGCAATGAGCGACAAAGAGGCACAATCCATTCCATCAGTATTTTCTTATGACGTTGTCACGTTCAACTATCGTCAGTAAACCGACTTTACAGACAACCGATTTTTTTTTCCATAGATCTAAATGGGACGGTAAACACCGGGCCCTGATAAATAAAAAAACTACATTTTAAAAATAATATAGACCCTAAACATAATAATATGTAAATATATAATGGGAAATAGGCGTGAGGTTATGTATGTATGTATGTATATAATTGTTTGAAAGTCATCGTGCGTACTTATATGCAGGTTTTTTGTCCGGCAGATAATTTTATACCGGAAAGTCGCCACAATTACTATGACTATTATTGTTACGGTATTTCTAAACATACAATCTGGCAACACTGTGACTAAAAATATGTTCTAATCAAAGGCCATCCTTCTAGGTAAATTATATTTTTTTTATTTCTATTTAGAAAATATGACATATCTATATATATAAAAGAGAAGTAATTAAATGGGCAGCAATTATAAAATTTGGTTAGCCACAAAAAATCAGCGTTTAAATCATTTGGTCGGCATACAAAGATTTTGTTTGCAAATAAAAAAATCAGGCAGCAATCCTTGTTCGGCAAATAATTTTGACAATGGTCAAAAATTAAATCAGAAATAGGCAGCTTACAATAACATGGGTTTGCATAATAAACATTCAGTCCGCAAAATAGTTACTTGGTCCGCAAAATAACTACTTGGTCAGCAAGACTTCATGATTGAACAGCAAAGAAAACATGTCGTAAAAAATTATGACCCACGCCCTCCAACCCCCAACCCCTCCACCTACCCCCTCCTACATCCCCCTACACCTACCCCCTCCTTCATCCCCCTACACCCTCCTACATCCTCATATCACCTCCTACGTCCTCCTACATCCTCCTACACACTCCTACCGCCTCCTACCCTTCAAACACCCTCCTACCCCCTACACCCCATTCCTACCCCCACTCCCACGCCCACTCCCACTGCCACTACCACCACCACTACCACTACTTGTAATCGTAATAATAATCATAAAAGTTGCATAATCCAAAGTCCTTCCTAATCTATGTAAGGAATGCGCCCATTTTGCGCATGACAAGTTTGCTGAGATTATTTTTGCTACTTTTATATGAAGCTCAAAAAATATTTTTTGGCTTCCCCTCTGAGTGCTCACCAAAATTTTATTAAACAGTAGCAGCTCATTGCAGCTCAAAATAATTACAGCCATCCAGAATGACATAAATTGCTGATAGGTTTTGTAATGTTTGCTGGCCATGAGTTGCTGACCAATTAGCTATTTCTGCTTACAGATTATATTTTTCTGCTCACAAAAATACGAATACTCTGCTAACCATTTAAATAACACCCTATATAAAAGGAGAAGCTAAATCTAAAAATCAAGGCCCAGCCCAAACCGCTGAACATAGAAACATGAAATGTTGTGGATTGCTCCTGCGGCACTCGCGTGAGGCGGACGTGTGTATTGATCATTAGTTGTTTACATCGAGAAGTGGCTGTAGGTATTTATCGTTCAAGTCCACGTGCGCGGCAGGCTCGCTTACCGGGCGGCCTATTGTGTAGCGGCGCATCGAATCGAGTTGTAGGTATGTTACCTCGTTATTAATTACGCGATGCAAAATAATGATACATTTGAACCTTATGAGAAAGCTGCTGATGACGATGGGATGAGGACACCAAGCCCGATAGCCTTCATAAATAAGGAAGTGAAGCGAGAACTTGAGAACTACAACAGTTTAATGGAAGAAACACAAATGAATGAAATCACAGATAAAGAAAGACCTCATAAAAGATGGAGGGAAGAAGATGATGAAAGTGCAGATGACTGGCAGAAAGTATGCAAGGAAAAAAAGAAGTCTAAAATTGAAGAGGAAAGGAAGAATGTTAGCCAAGAAAAAATCGAAGTTGACGTATCATGTAAGGACAAAATGCCAAAACAGTTTGCACTTGCCAAGCTGTTCAAAAAGTTAGGAGTCGAGCAAATAATAAAAATAAAATACTTAAATCCATATAAAATTCGCATTGAATTAGAAAACGAAACTTCTCTGGTTAAAATGACTTCTTGTCAAGAGTTAATTGAAAAGGGCTGGAATTTTCGCACAGCATTTCAGGTTAATTATTCTTATTGTCTTATACGAAACGTAGACCATGAATTATCGGATGAAGAAATTTTGAAAACAATTCTAGTAGACAGTACTATCCCGACCGAAATAATATCTGCTCTTCGTTTAAAAAAGCGAGGATCAGATGGAAATTGGATTACAAGCGAAACAGTTCGGCTTTGTTTTAAGGGCTCTCACCGTCCTCCATACGTTTTGGTTAGGGCTTTCGAATACCGGATTTTTTGAATACCGGTATCAATACCGGAAAGTTTTTTTCCAATACCGGGATCCCGGTATCCCGGTATTGAAATTGTGTTCAGATTTTTTTTTCTTTTCAAGCAGCAAATGCCAAATTTTATGAAGAAAATAACACAAACTATCAGTTGTTTTACTGAAAATCAACCTTTGTTAATAATATCACTTTAAATGTAAACGAAAACCTATTACAGGATTAGTCACAACAGGAATTAATGTCTTATTTTATGATTAATCGTATTCTACGTAGAAAATATAACAAAAGAAAAAAATCTCTTTTATTTGCGTTTATGATAATTTGCTAAGTATTGTGTACAATCAAGATGCTGTGAATATTCAATTAATCTTCAGTATTTGGTAATTTTGTTTAAGATTCGATATTCGGTCGAATATTATGAACAATGTTGCCGAATAGCAAATTATCAATTAAACGGTACGATGTTTTCCTTTGGACGAACTGAAGTAAAATAAAGAAATAATGCGTGTGTGACATGATTAATTCACGCGACCAATGCGACGGAATGCGAGACGGAACCCCACCGTCTTGCATAAACTGTCAGTCAGCCAAATTGAAAGACGCGGTACACAACGCGTTCAGTGCGGGTTGTCCCATTCGTCAGAAATGGGACAACATAGCACGGGCACGCGTTGCGTACTGCTGAGGGCGTCACAGTGGATACACAGCTCTTAAAAGGCCACAGAAAACAGACGTCGCAAGTTGGTCTCGGCTTAGTTAAAAGCCGGAGCATCTTGCAAAACACAAACAAAACACAAACATGTATATGCAATTATGTATATTGAATATATATAATAGTATAACAAATAGTAGTACACACATAACAATAATAGGTAAATTAATCAGATACAATTATATAAAATTAACAACATAGATAATTCAAGACACCAAAATGTGGTCCGTAGCAGAGGGAATATGAATTGCCACAGTAAAATAGGTAAAGGTTATTTTTATCAATAAATAATATATATGTAAAGACAAATAATATGAAATACAGTATGTACATAAAAATAGGAAAACTGTAACCAGTGATTACAATGTAAAAATGTAAAATTTATATGTGTAATTAATATTTTAGTAATTAAGTATATGGAATAAGTACATATTGTAAATAAATTTGAATAATAATGGAAATAAGATTAAAATGTATAGTCTAGAAATTTTCTTAAAATAAGGATCAGAAATGTATAATTATTATCATTAATGTTTAAAATAGAAATGAAAAATTTAAATAAAGCAACCAACCTAGTCCTTCCTAAGTAAGATAGAGCAACCAACCTAGTCCTTCCTAAGTAAGTAAAAAAGTAAAAGAGAGAACTAAGATATAAGATAGGGAAACGCGGAGGAAAATGTAACGAGGCTAATTAAGATAGATAGTATTGGAAACCCACCAATAAAAAGAGAGAAAGAAATGATGGACGAAAGAAAGAAATAGTATGTAGAATGAAAGTACGAGAGGCATAAAAGCGAGAACTGGTATGAAAGAGAAAGTAGTAATAAAAAGGTCTCTGACCCTGTCAGAGGAAAGAGAGAGTAAAAAAAAAAAAAAAAAAAAAAAAGACATGATTAATTCCTAAATGAAACAAATAAACCCCTTTGCACGCCCTATTTGTGTTGCTTGCACAGCGCATGCATTAGAAAGAGAATGTAGGTATTTCCATCAAAGCAGAATATTCGGCGCTTTGGTCAAGACCGTGACCGGTTATTCGGTATTCGGCCAAATCACTATACGTGTCATCTTTTATGTACAATGTATGACTGAAAAATTACATAGGTATCTACTTATAATTAAAACTTTAAAATATCATCTTCAATAGTTAAACCAAGTACTTAAGTACCTACTTCAGGTAAGTTTCATTTTCATATCCAAAATGTTGAATGAACTACTAAACTACTGATAAAAGCAAATAAAATAAGAGGCACGAATTGTGGAATCACTAACTTTACTTAAATCTGACCCCTTAAAAATATGAAAGGGAAAAACAGATAGGTTATACCGTAAGAATAAACTGTTTTCTTCAGGAGAATCATTTTAGACAAAAGATTATGCCTAGCAACAACGAGTATGGGCGTGCAAACCTTGATATGAACTGAATAACTGGTGTAAAGCCTACATTTATACAAAATAAGTACAATAAAATATGTACAACTATTATTAATATGCTCTTGTATGTGTAACTGTAAAGTTTATACTAAAAATAAAACTAAATAACCAATACCGGGATCCCGGTATTAGACACTTCAATACCGGTATTGAAAAAAGGCAAAAAAAGTCCGGGATCCCGGTATTAGCCAATACCGGGATCCCGGTATTGGAAGCCCTAGTTTTGGTAGATGACCTTCGCATCAAAACAGACTTATACGAGTTTCCTGTTTCAGTGCTCCAAATGTTGGAGGCTGGGACATATACAGTCTAGATGTCCGTCGGAAACAAAGGTTTGTCCTAAGTGTGGTGGCAAACATGATAATTGTAATACACAGTCTTTTAGATGTGTCAACTGTAAAGGCGACCACATCTCATTGAGTAAAATATGTCCTGTATTCCAAAGAGAGAAAACGTATAGAAAAATTATGGCTGAATTTAATGTTTCATACAGAACTGCCCGTAACATGTATGTGACATCGGGAGATCCAGAAGATGGTACGAATAACGTATATCAGAATTCATCTTTAGAAAATCTTCACTTGGAGGAGAAGGACGAGAATACTGGTTTTCTAACAAATTCGTATTCTATTTTACATGATGATAATGATGATACTCCATCCTATGCTGAAGTGGCCAGGAAGCAAGTCGTTGTCCATGCTGATGTCCACAGTCCCAAAAAGAAAATCTTACCTAAGAAATATGACAATGACAAGGGTGTTAAGAAAACGTCCGCTAAGGTACAACAAGCCAGGACGAAGTCGCTTACTAGAAAACCACATGATGAGGGACAGAAGGAGTCTAAAGATGTTACTTTTGCGGAACTACTAAGTCGAGTCAAGGAAATTGTTTTTCTGCGAGGAATTTCTATAGAAGGAAAAGTGAAACAAATATTGAAGTGTTTATGTGAGTGGTTGATATTAGTTGTTGTTGAGACCATTGCAGATTGGCCGATGTTAAAGATTGTTTTAAATTATTTTAATGGCCAAGATTAGTAAATTAATTAACGTTAACATACTTCAATGGAACGCCCAAAGTCTTAAACCTAAATTACTAAGCTTTGAGAAGTTGTTGTCACAGGAGAAGATTCACATTGCGTCAGTTTGCGAAACGTGGTTAGAGCCGGATAGTTATTTAAAAATAAAAGATTACAATTTGTACCGTTGTGATCGAGATGATGCTTACGGTGGCGTTGCCGTGTTTGTTCATAGATCCATTAAAGCTGTGGAATGTAGGATACATAGGAGCAACCCAGACATACAGATTATTCATATTAAAATTCATAACTGTGCAGATATTGAGAATATAATATCAGTGTACTGTCCACCTTCATTGAGAACAATTGCTGGCGACTGGGAATGTATCTTCTCTTTAGCGACCACCAAGACTTTAGTTATAGGAGATTTTAACGGCCATCACTCTAATTGGTCTTTAAAAACGGACGCCAGAGGTAAACAAATATTTGAAGCCTTATCGGAAAATCAACTTGTTACTCTAAATGACTACGCCAACCCGAATAAAGTTAATAGATGGTAGACTACAAGCTTACTCTCCAGATATTGCAATGGCAACGTCTGATATTGCACTAAAATTTAAATACAAGGTATTGAATGAAACCCTAGGCAGCGACCATGCAACTATTAAGATAACTTTGAATACAAGTTCGTTTCTCCCACCAGTATGCAAGAAAAATTTTAAAAAGGCAGATTGGCTGTCATACAATTCGTTACTGGAAACTTTATTTAAAAATTTTGTTATCCGGGACGATCTTCAGCTTACATATAACTGCTTTATTGACTATATAAACATTGCTGCCCAGTTATATATTCCTGATATTATAATTGACCAAAACCCTGGTAGCAAGTTTTCGCCTAAACCTTATTGGGATACATTATTATCAAAAGCAGTAGCTGACGCCGTCTCGCTCTTTCAAGATTTCGTCGTAACCCCACGCCTTGTAACTTTGATGCTCTGAAGTACAAAATACACATTACTCAACGACTAATACGGCAGGCTAAAAGTAAAGGCTTTCAAACTTTCTGTTCCTCAATAGATCACTCCACTACTACGAGTGACTTGTGGTATAAAATGGCATGGATCAAAGGATACAAGTCTCAGAAAAATTATGTTAATAGAGAGACAGCGGATAAGTTACTTCATAGTCTAACTCCAGATTACGTTTCCTCTGATGTCCCTAATTTCTCATCGACAAATACAAAGCTATATCACATGAGTAAAGAAACGGAACAGAGACAAAGCTTCTAAGGAGCGTGCAAAATTCTTACCTATTTTAGTAGGGTTGGCAAAGGAGAATAAAATAAACAAAACGTTTATTAGACTTTTATTTGTACATTAGATTATTTACAAATTACCTACTCTAAATATTTTTTTATAACTTTTTATTTTTAATAAATTATTAAATCTTTTAATCTAATGATGAATTCTAAATCTAATGGATATAAAGTTTTTTCAAATAATCATTAAGGACGCTTCCACATGGCATAATATTTTTACAATCTTACACTCGATTCAGAATATCATTAGGTACCAATATTTACAATGTTTACGTCGAGTTCTTTGTAATGAGTAATTAAAGAATCTTTGCCCATATTTATAGG
Source organism: Ethmia dodecea (assembly GCA_963855545.1). Lineage (NCBI taxonomy): Eukaryota > Metazoa > Arthropoda > Insecta > Lepidoptera > Depressariidae > Ethmia > Ethmia dodecea. Next base: position 8,891,434 of record OY979449.1, read on the forward strand.
TTGTTCAGGTCTATTAACAAACAATTTTATTTCGTCACATATGTGATTTTCAAGACATTCATGCAAACTGTACAGTAGGTAACCATTTTACACCTCCGAATCTAATTATTTACACTTTCTTGACTTTTTAGTTTAATACTTTATTCTACCATAAACAATTTAAAATAACCATTTCTCACTAAGCAGGAGCGCGAAACAAATACGGCAACCATTGCGCGGCCCTCGGCATTTCTACTGACCGAGCCGGTTTTATCCAGTTGCGGCGCGTATGTGACGCAGCGCTAGTAGAAACGCACACAAGCATTGCATGCTTGTAGTAGTGTACCTACGACAGCGCGGTTGTATGAAGCTTTGTCTCTGTTCCGTTTCTTTACTCATGTGGCTATATTCCGAAATTTCATTAACCGAGTTGGAAAACGGCATATCATCTAGAAATACATCTCCAGGTAGCGACGGAATTTCATACTTGATGATAAAACACCTGCCACGCATCAGCAAAGTTGTGCTACTGAAGTTATATAACCTCTTTATGTTTAACAATTTTATTCCTGAACAATGGAGGGATATCGCTATTGTTCCTATCCCAAAACCAGGTAGGGACCCAAGCTCATTATCGGCATGGAGACCTATTTCTATGATGTCTTGTTTATATAAAGTATTACACAATATTTTAAGTAAGAGATTGGAGTGGTTTTGTGAAAAAAATAAATTGTTTTCATTCAACACTACCGGTTTTAGAAAGGCCAATTCCTGTCTAGATAATTTGAGTTGCTTTGTCACTAGGGTGTTGGAGGGTTTTTCAGAGTGCAAACCCACAATCGCATGTTTTATTGATATAAGTAATGCTTATAACAATGTTGATATTACATCTTTAGTATTAACTTTGGATCGATTGGGAGTGGGTTCAAAATTATGTTCCAGCATATGGAATTTTCTTACCCATAGAAATCTTCATATAACAATAGATAATATAGAAATAAAGCGTAGCACAAATATGGGTTTGGCTCAGGGTGATCCGTTGTCACCTTTGTTATTTAATATCGTGACTCATAATATATGTACCAATTTAAACGTTGATGGCGTGGTTGTATCGCAATATGCAGATGATTTTTTACTTTACACGTCATGTCATAATCTAATGAACGGAACACGAAAACTACAAGCTACCTTAAACAGTATGGTCGGGTATTTATTAAATGTTGGCTTAGAAATTTCTCCATCAAAAACTAAAGTTTGTTTGTTTAAAAGGGGATTCAGAAGGGAAATCGTTAATTTAGAAATATGCAATAAGGCTTTGCAAACAGTTGAGACTGTGAAATATTTAGGCGTGTGGCTGGATCGTTCTCTAAGATGGTCTAAACACATAAATGAACTTAAAGAGAGAGTGTTAAGTTTTTTAAATATTCTAAAGATTTTGAGAGGGCCAGGGTGGGGTGTACACCCGTCTCAAATGCGGCGACTGTACATTGCCGTGGTTCGAAGTAAAATAGATTACGCAAGTTTCCTTTATGATTTAAGTAGCAAAACGCACCTAAGCAAATTAGATAAATTTCAAAACTCCTGTTTAAGGTTAATTGGAGACTTTATAAAAACTACTCCTTTTCACGTCATGGAGAATGAGCTTTGTATTCCACCGTTATATATTAGAAGACATTATTTAGCATCAAAATTCTGGCTCAAGTGTAATTCTGTGGCTAATAACCCTATCATAAAATCCCTAAAAAGTCTTGAGATACTATGCCGAGGCCCATACTGGTCACGTAAGAAAGTTCCATTATTCCTAATTAAGGTCCATCGATATATGAACGAGATTAAAATACACCAATGCGAAAAGTTAGGTATGTATTCTCTGGACACTTGGGTTAGCAATGTGAATCTCTCCGTGTGCATTAAATCTAATATAGATCTAGTTGATAGGAGTAAAAGTAAATATAATAAGGAGATTCTAAAACAAATATGTAATCAAGTTATTTATATGGAATATGGTGATTATTATAAAATATTTACCGATGGATCAAAAGTAAACTCAAAAGTAGGGGCGGCATTCTTGGATTTTCAGAACAATAGTTACTGTCAATTAAGAGTTGACTCTGATGTATCTGTAATGCACGCGGAATTAATAGCAATCCTGGAAGCGTTATCATACGTTGATTCAATTGATTATAATAAATTCATAATATTTTCAGACTCCAAAAGTGCATTACAGCATGTGACTCGTTGCACCGAATTTTCGAGGATCACCGATAGCATACCGTATTTTAGAGTTAATTCTGGAATTGTTCAGGAAAAACAAGAATGTTATTCTGCAATGGGTGCCTGCTCATATTGGATTGGATGGAAATGAACGAGCCGATGCGTTAGCAAAAGAAGCAGTAGACAGTGGTATTGTTTTCCATTGCCTACCATACTTTTCAGAAGTCCTGTATATTGGAAAGGAACGCTGTATTAATAGCTGGAGGGAGTACTTTGACGAAAGGTCACTAACGAAGGGTATTTGGTATAAGACCATTCAACCAAACCTATGCAGAACTCCGTGGTTTACAGATACTAGGATGAGCAGACGCGACATTGTATTGGCTCTTAGGCTTCGTTCGGGACATATTCCATTGAACAGCTTTGGTTATTTAATGAAAAAAATCATATCTCCAAACTGCAATGCATGCGATGTTGTTGAAGATGTTTACCATGTGCTGATGGAATGCGTCCGGAACGAGGCAGAGAGACATCAATTTATGTTGATGATCGGTTATGGTTTAGAAGTTGGTCTTTGTAATAGTGTTTTGGCCTTTCCTTTATCGGCAAGGGCCAGAGCACTGTACAAAATGGTTTCCACAGCCATTAGAAGTAGACTGTAAATTTAATATTGTGTTAGTAAGTTTAATGTGTATATTCTTTTTCTTTGTTAACTTTATGAGGGTGACATTCTCTGTATAGAGAAAACCCTCTTTCAATAAATAGAAAATAAAAAAAAAAATGAAATGTTGTGTGTAGGTTACGTTTATAGTGTAGATGCTCACTAAAAAACGATTTTAAGAAATTCAACCTCTAAGGGGGTGAAAGAGGGGGTTGAAGTTTGTATGGGATAGTGTGATTTATGCGTGTATCAACTTTAAACTTGGCACAAAGACTCTTCAAAACAAACTATGAGATATTAGTTATAGGATTTTTCAAAAATCATACCTAAGGGGGTGAAAGTAGGGGTTGAATTTTGTATGGAAAACCTTCATTTTTGGGTCTATCAATTCGAAACTTTGTAAAAATACTTCTCAAAACAAACAACAAGCCACGTATTTCAGGATTTTTCGAAAATCACCCCTTAAGGGGGTGGAACAGGGGTTTGGAGTTTGTATGGAAACGTGTTGTTTTTTACGTTTATCAACTTGAAACTTGGCACAAATACTCTTTAAAATAAATCATGAGACACATGTCTTAGGATCTTTCGAAAATAATCCCCTAAGAGGGTGAAAGTAGGGGTTGAAGTTAGTATGGAGAAGTGTTGTTTTTTACGTCTATCAGCTTGAAACTTGACATAATAAATAAATAAATAAATGACATAAATAAATGATATGACACGTGTTTTTGTATTTTTCGAAAATCATCCCTTAACGTAGTGAAAGTAGGAGTTCAAGTTGGTATGGAGAAGTGTGGTTTTTTGCGTCTTTAAATTTGAAACTTATCACAAATACTCTTCAAAACAAACGGAGATATTAGTTCTAGAATTTTTTATAAATCATTTTCCAAGGGGGTAAAAGTGGGGGTTGAAGTTTTTATGAAAAATCTTAATTTTTTATTGCATTAATTGGAAACTTTGTAAAAATACTCCTTAAAACAAACAACAAGACACGTATTTCTGGCTTATCCGAAAAACAGGGGTATGAGTTTGTATGGAGACGTGTCGTTTTTAACATCTATCAACTTAACAAAATCCATTTTTTTTTTGAGAATTCACTAGGTATTGGTTCCTTTTGGAAATTTGTTTGTTAGCACACATGCATTGCATACCCTTTGGTATCCGAACTACAAACTTTAAACTAGAAATTTTAAATATGTTATGTAGGGGCCTTATATGTCGTAGGTACCGTACGCAACCGCTCCATGAAGGGATTTTTAGAAATTTCCACGGGAATGGGAATATACTGGTTCCGTGCAGGCAACAGCTATTTGAAAAATGTGTTCTGCATAAAGAAACATTTACTCTACGTTTATCCCGAAATGTTTAAAAAATAAATTTCCACCCGTGCGAAGCCGGGGCGGGCCGCTAGTACAATATACCTATTCACCCTTTTACAGTTATATGTAGATCGGGAAAACAAACCTTTAACAAAAGACGGGCACACTTGGGGGGGTATGCATTCATTTTTAACAAAGAGCTCAAATACGAATTTTCATGTCGCTAACTTCAAAACTTAGGACTTCCATACAAATTTTAACCCCCTTTATCACCCATTTAGGGGTAAAATTTTGAAAATCCTTCCTTGGTGCGTGCCTACTTTATTCGAAAAACTTACCAGCCAATTTTCAAGTTTCTAGGCCCAGCGGATTCGGAGATGCGGCTGTGCGCTGATTAAACTATCATCCCCTACTTAAGGGTTGGTCTTTGAAAAAAATCTGAGACCCGTATTTATTCATTTCTAACAAAGAACTCAAAGACGAATTTTCTCTGTCTAATCTGTAACTTTAAAAACTAGGACTTTTATACAAACTCTAACCCCTAATTTAAACCCTTTAGGTGTGAAATTCTTTAAAAACCTTTCTTAGTGATCGATCACCTACGCTACTAAACAAATATATATTCCATGTTTCATAATCGTAGCTTTAGCGGTTTGGGCTGTGCATTGATCGTCAATCAATGAGTCAATCAGTCACTTTTCTCTTTTATAGGTTTAGAAGACGATAGATGGATCGAAATAGTAAAACTATTTTGGTTTATACGATTAGATTTCTAGGTGAACAATATGCCTATTCGATTCGCAAATTTTACATGAACAAGGGTGATATTGCTGCACTAAAGCTATCGTACAGAAACTTCATACCGAAAATTAAAATAGATGTAAATTAAGACATACATTTAGATACATTTATTTTATTTTATTAGGAAAACCAACAGCACATTTACAAAAATGGGTAGGTCCATTAAATTTTAGAAATAAACATATTACAGCACGTAACTCAAGCACGGAACTCCGCTTTAGGACAAAGTCGCATAAAACTCTCCCTTTCTAACTGTACTCAAGATTAAGGTTCCCATCGCAAGAGTAATAAGCCCGAAATGGCAAACGGCTAAGCGATGCGGACTTGAAATAGGTTTCGACTCTTTGCTGGTGGAAACATATTATGTAAGCAGTATTCTCTTGCGAGGTAAAAGAAGTCACTAATGGGTCCGCTCCGCTTGCGGTGGAAACCGGGCTTAAGTATCGTTCTGTAATATGAATATTAGGAAGGTATTACAGAACGTAACTTCGAGCACGGAACTCGGCTTTAAGGTCTCGGCACACTTATCAACTCTGAAAGGGATCGTCCTCGTATCAACTCGAGCCTTTCAGTATTCTTTGTATGAAACTCCCTACTGCAACGGTTATCAGCATAGTAACGGCATCGCCTCCCCTCGGGACAAGTAGGCGAATAATTTTATTTGTGCTGAGACCTTTATAATAGCTGTGAACATACCTGTGTCGACTCTGGGGGCGCGGTGGTGGCGGCGAGGGCCGCTCGAGGTAGAGGCCGCGACGAGGAGGCGGGCATGTACTCGGTGGTATGCGCGTCGTGCGGCGCCGTGGGGCCCACCTGCGCCATCGGCCGGATTGACGCGAGCGGCGTCTCGCCTGCGCGCCGGCTCGGCGTCACGCTCTGTTGTGCTACACCTAACACCATTTTTATCTTTACATTACAGTCAAAGTACCAAAATTTGGTGGTTTTTTAAAAATAAATAAATAGTCCCACGCCTTTAAATTAGAAGTAGCCACTTTTTAACAGTGCATTTTTTCGGACTACTATACCTGATCGCCGGACCAGGGTGTTGTTAGACATGCTTTAGAATTAATTCTAGTTTTCCTGTATCGCCGAGGTAATGATCAATACGCAAGCTTAAAAAAAACATCGGTACACGCTCCCACCAGGCTGGACATGAGGCGGGCTCACTCACTGTCATCACTCCTTTACTTTTAGAGCGAGCCACCCTAATCTAAAGAAGTCGCGCGGCTGTAGTTCTAATAAGAAGGCATATCTGCTACTGTCGCGCTGCTGCCACACTGCTTGGGACCTTATGTGAAAGAACTCTTAAGTTACTGTGGATTGGCAAAATCTACTTACCAGCCATGGGTTTAATATTCGCCGTTGGTGGATCTGTGGTGGTCTTTTCTGTGGTGGCTTGCTGCTTGGATGCTGAATTCTGACTAGCCAGTTGCCTCTGCAGCAGGTTCACTTTCTGCAGCAAAGCCTCCACCTCCCTTGTCCTTTCGGCTTGTGCTTCCCCCAACTCCTTGTCTAGCCTCGAAAGCCGGCCTTCATATTGGGACTTAATAAGTCCCAATCTAACGTCTTGTTCATCACGAGTGCTCTGTTCAATTGTTTCTATTTTAGTACGCGACTCGTCCAATTCACGGGACAATGTGTTATTCCTTTCGGTTAGCTGACATATTTTAGATTTAGCCTGCTTCAATACTTGTTTTGTTTTCTCTTCCTTGTCTTCTTTGTCGGTTCTGAGATTTTCGAGTTCTTGTTTGAGTTTATCGCTATTGGTTTTTTCTGTTTCTAGCTGAGCCTGAAGTTCATTCAATTGTTCCTCCACTTTCTTGCTACTTTCCGCCATCGCAGCCCCGGCGGCGGCCGCCTCACCTTCAGTCTTTTTCTTTTCATCCTCCACTGACTTCACAAGCTCCTCATATTGACCTTTGTACTTCTTAGCGATTTTTCTTATCTGCATTTCTTTATTCCTGATATCAGCAAGAGACACCTCTTTACTAGCTAGTTCTTCAGTCAATTTAGTATTTGATTCAAGAGCAGTATTAAGTTCAGCTTTAACTTTTGTTAAATCTTCAGTCAGGCGGGCCATATCATTTTTGAGTACCTGCAATTCTTCGTTCAATTTCTTGTTTTGTTCCATTAATGTATTTTGTTTGCGTGACAGCATTGTATACTGTTCTTCGATCTTACTCTTCTCAGCTTTAATAGAACCTAGTTCTTCATTTAGCTTTTTAGTAGCATCCTTTTCATTAGTTAACATTTTAGCTAAAGCATCTCTTTCATTCTGTAGTCGTTTCCAGTCCTCAGGGCTGGTTTTGTTAGCTCGCTCTACTAAAGCATTCACCCGAGTTCGCCATCTTGCGCAGTCAGACTTCAAAGAAGTGTTTTCGGACTGCAGCGTGTCGTTTTTGGATACAATATCTGATATTTTATCTTGAAGTGGAACAAGCTGTTCTTCCAATTCTTTTGATCTGATTGTAAGTTCTTCTACACGAGCTGCTAAGGTGTCCCGTTCTTCTCTCAAGATACGGTTACTATCAGTTAATGCGTTCAGTGTCTCCACCTTCCTTAAAATGTCCGATTGTTTATTAACGGTTACCATGCTTACTTCGGAACTTTCCCTTTCAGCAGCTAACGTTAATTTTGTATCATCCAGCTGCTTCTCTGTTATTTCTAATTGCGATTTGAGCCTCATAGTTTCAGCTTGTAAGATATCAAATTTAGCCATAGCAATATCTTTTTCCTTTCTCAAGAATTTAACAATTTGGAACAAGTGTTCAGAAGATTTGGCGTCATCTTCACTTACAGACACATTAATACTAGAATCATTCGCAGATTCATTCAAGCTCTCTGACTGTGATCTTGAAGCATGTGAGACTGATAGCTGGGTACCCAAAGCCTGTATCTGATCGTGTAAAAGTGAGTTCTGATCGTTCAAATCCTTCAAACGTTGTGCAAGTTGTTCATTCTCACTGGTGATTATTTTTTCTCTCTCAGCCCATGATGCTGTTTCAGTTTCCATTTTTTCGATTGCGTTGTTCTTTAATGCCACTAATTCATTGATTTGATTTTGAGCTCTAGATAAATCTTCTTTAACTTGAGATAACGTTTGGATATCAGTGGAGTGCAATATCATTTCGTGGGTATACTTATCTTCAGCTTTCTGCACTGCTTCTGATAATTTCGAAATTTCTGTGCGGGCATCTTCAAGCTCTGATCGAGAAGTATCAAAACTTGCAACAACATTTTTCAATTCATCTCTAACATTGGCTAACTCATTTCTCAGTGAGATATTGTTAGAAGGATCGCCATTGCCTTGAAGGGATATTTCTGCTTCTAATTCAGAACATTTATCATCCATTTGTTGTAGTTTATGAACATAGTCTTGTAGTTTCGCTTCTGTTTCAGACTTATACTTTTCATATTCATAGTTAAGGCTCTTTAATTCTTTCTCTGCGCTTTCAGATATATCGCAGTATTGTTTAATATGTTCTTTAGCTACATTCAGTTGCTCTTGAAGGGATTTTATTTCTTCTTCTCGATCAGTCAACTTATTTTCAAGCTCTTTAATTCTTTTTATGCTATCAAATGATCCATCAGAATTAGGTGCAAGGGCAACTTTGAGCTTTTTAGCGAGTTCTTGGTTTGACTTATTCTTATCTACCAAGTCTTGTCTTAATTGCTCAACTTCCTTTCTCATAGCATCTGCCGAATCTTTTTCTTCTTGCATGCGCGATTTAGCAGTTTCAGTCTGCCTCTCTAAATGCGCAGCAAGCTCTCTAAATCTATCTTGCTCTTCCTGGAGTCTTCTCCTTAATGCTGAGCATTCCCTAGTGGCTTCATCTAGTCTCGATTCTATCTTAGCGCGATTTTCTGTTTCTACGCGCTCCAAGCTAGCTTTTATTAATTCCAAATTCTTTAACAATAACGACTGTCCTTGTCTTTCACGATTTAACATTTCTTTTTCCGTCTGTAGTCGAACTTCTGTATCTTTAAGTAATTTGCATTCCAATTTCAAATTTTCAACTTGTATTTCGGCAGCCGCAAGTTTACTTTGAGCGTTTAGTGCTTCATCTCGTAAGTGTTGTAAAGACACTTCATGTTTTGCAATAGTAGCATTATAGGCTTTATTTTTTTCTTCCAAAGAAGCAATTTGTTTCTTATAAGTGTTTATATTGGTTTGCAACACTTTAAGTCGTTCATTATTATATTCTGATGTGGACGCACATTTACTATTGGCAGCTGTGAGTTTTGAGAGTTCTTGTCTCATATTATCAATTTGTTCAAACAGCATTCTTTCATTTGTAATTTTTTCCTCCTTATAAGTTTTGTATTCTTCCTTTAGAAGTTCCAGATGTTTCTCAGTTTCCCTATATTTGATTTCAAATGATGATGGATCTGCACTGGCAGGTTTAGTTGCTTTTTCTGGTGATGTATCCATTGTAAACAAATCACCTTTCTCCATATCAGATGTTTCAAGAACAGCACTTATTTCATGGCGTTTGCCTTTCATTAGATCATGGTACAACTTCTTAAACATGTCGCGTTGTCTTATTAGACCATTGACCATTTTAGTTTGCCGCTCCTGTGCTTCAGTTAATTCTGCTACTCGATTTTTCAATCCTTCTATTTTGTTTTGCATTTCACCACTTTCAAACTGCTCTTTATGGCGTTCAAACTCCTCCTGCTTCTCAGTTAAATCACGAACCATACGTAAAAGTTTTTGATTGTTAGCTTGTAGCTCTTGAATATCATTAAATGTTACCAAAGTTTTGGATATTATTCGTGATGAACTGAGATCAGATGAATTTGTAGTATTAGATGCTGTTTGTGATGAATCGTGGTCGCCATTCGGCAGAAGACCACCACGGCTATGCTCAATTTCTTTTAAAAGGAAACACACCTGTCTTCCCAAATCAGCTAATTCCCCTTTCAGTCTGGTGTTCTCGCGGCTATAATGATTAGCAATTTTAGAAGTTTCACTGTAATCATCGCGAAGTCTGCTGCATTCCATCATAATAGAATCAATTTGCTGAGTTAAAGCTGTGTTACTTTCTAGTGCTTCTTCATATTCAGCCTTCTGTTTTTGCAGCAGTGGAGCCTTTTCTTCTAATTCTTGTACAATAGTGTTTATAGTTATATTGAGTCGGCGATTTTCTTCTTTTTCTTGAGAAAGTTCGTCACTGACTTTTACCAATTGTGAGTAAATTTGTGTCAAAGACATGCCAGACTTCAAAAGTTTACTTGCCGTTGCCGCAGATGGAGCTAAATCACTCAAAGCCATATCTAGATTTTGCGCATTGGCTGCTTTTAACAGATCGTTTGCGTTCTCTAATTCACTCTTTAATGAAGCAATGACTTCATTTTTCTTTTCCAGAATTTCTTCATGATCCATTTCAGCTTGTTTGTATTTTGTCTCCAAATCACCATACTTTTCAGTTGCTTCATTAAGTAGCTTCTGTAATTCGGCTATTCCTTCAGTCAATTCCATAGTTTTAGCCTCAGCATCATCAAGCATGGATTTAAAAAGATCTGCCAATTTAGTTTTTGCATCTAACTCCTTTTTGTAATTATCAGTCATTTTGTTTTCAATTTCTCTTTGTTCGTTAAGGCGCTGTGTAAGATTCTCTGCACGATTGTTCAAGTTTTTTTTTACTTCATTCAGTTGGTTTATTGTTTCATTTGCAGCAATAAGTTCTTCAGTTTTTTCGGACAATTGTGTTTCTAAATTAACCAATCTACTTGTGTTGTTTAGCCTTAATGTTTGCAGCTCAGAAGTAAGTCTATTAACTTCTTCAGTCAGTCCAGCTATTTGAGAATTCAGTAAAGTTCTTTCCTGTTCTATTCTCTTTTCACGGTACTGGAGAGAAAGTTCCTTACTTTGAACTTCATCATTCAAGGCAAGAGCTTCACATTTTGCGTCAATAGCAGCCCGAAGCTGTTGGGAAAGTGATGCTTCGCTGGAAGTTAATCTTCCAATTTCGGCATCTCGCCTTTGAACAATGCGGGTCAAGTCATTTCGTTCGTCAATTGCAGCATCTCTTGAACTTTTCATAGATATGTTTTCATTTTCCAAACGCACAATTTTGTCCCGTGATTTTTCGAGTTCTGCAATGAGTGTTTCGTTTTGTTTTTCCAACTCTGCAATTGTTTGCTCTGCAACCAAAAGTTTCTTTGCAGCATCTTCATATTTTGCTGTTAGTTCGAGAACAGTGGCTTCTGAAGCAGCTATTTTATCACCTGCAACAATAAATAACATTAGAATTATAATAATGAGGATATAAAACAACACAGCTTATTAAAATCTTCTGAAACATTTTATGTTTAAAGCTCTCCAAAACAGGTTTCCCCTTGAACAACACATGAGGTTCTCAAATCTATACTCTGAGATATAATAATAAAATAAGGAAAGAGATATAAAGATGAAAAAAAAGGGGGGATTGATATGGAGTCTAGTCGTCAATATAAGTAGAATTGGCCTAGGTGAAGTTCGCTGACTAGGCTCCACAGGGCCATCCACAAATTACGTAACATGTTAAGGGGGAGGGGGATTTGTGACATTGAGTGACAAGGGGGTGGGAGAGGTAAATTTTGTGATGTCACATTTCAAAATCTAATATCATGTTAATGTTTTCAAATGTTTGATTTTTAATAATTTCGGAAATGCTATTTTAATTCAATGTATAGATGTAAAATTGCAAAATATGTGACGTCACATGTGACCAGCTGTGACAAAGACGGGGGAGGGTCAAAAAAATCATAGAATTTGTGTGACGTAATTTATTTATGGCCCTTAATATCACAGTTGATAATAATGAGAAATTCACAAAAAAAATTACACCCAAGTACTGTACATACTTATTACCTGTATTTATAAAAAGCAACAATCAATTTTGGCATCTGCCCTTTCACCAGAATGTTAAAAAAACTATAGATTAGTGATTTAATGTCACAGGTTATATGAAGTAATATAAAATTATAGTTACTGAAGACTGAATTGTGAAATTTTGAGGCAAAATGATAATCTCGTACTTTATCGAACCTCCAAATCATTGCACACCTTCATGGATCTCTGCAATATAACACACTATCACCATTATGAGCCTAAACCCAAAAAAAAAATGATAATGTAAATTTTCCAAAAAAAACATGTTTCGTTTTGGATTCAAAACTCCAATTTATCGATTTATTGTACATTAAGTAGTGTCAATCTCTGTGGATAAAAAATCCGTTCCATGCATCAGGATTTTAGGAATCTTTATTTTCTCAGTAATTGTATAATAATAATAATAATATAATCTCACGCCTTTCATCCCCGAGGGGGTAGGCAGAGGTATTCCATTACTGGATATACCCACATTTCACGAGATATATTGGACCCCTAAACGTGATATGTGGAGCCCATCGCCGGACCGGGTCTATTTACACATGTCTCAGAATTAATTCTGAGACCTGCGGGTTTCCTCACGATTTTTTCCTTCACCGTCAAGCTAGTGATAAATATGTACGTAAGTTTTTGAAAAACTCATTGGTACATGCCAGGATTCGAACCCGAGCCTCACTGCTTTTCGGCCGGCTCTTTAACCGTCAGGGCTATCACTGCTCTCAGTAATTGTCTTTTATATTAAACTTGATTAATAATGTTGTGTTTGTTTGTGGTTTTATATCGCACATAAACTCAGTAGATCAGTAACTTTGATTACTGTTTAATTTATTTACTTTGATTACTGTCTAAAAAAAAGAACCTGATTCTCTGACTGATCAAACAACACACTGCTGAAACCGCCAAGTCTAGAAGCATGAATAAACAGGGGCCATATTGTCTATTTATAGTTGTAATCGCAATTGTCTTCATTTTGACATATGTTGCTTCTTCTGTACATCTGTCAATACAGCCAGTGAAAGAAGAGCACTGATAGCATAACAAATGTCAAATAAAGACGATTATAATAATTTTTTTTTTTTTCTTATTTTTGTCAAGGCTTTGAGCACCCTGGGTAGCCCATGTCAGCCTCATAGAAAATAACGCTATTTGTACAATTATCTAAGTGACAGACACACAAACCTGTACAATCTTATAGCACTATCTGACGAATGGTCAGACAACCAGCTATTAATTTGTCCATTGTACAAATTTGTGAGCCCGCAAAACAAACTTCTCCTCAGATCTGCATTCCGAACACATTCCAGCATCAAGTGAAGTAAGTCATCTATTTTATTACACATACTGCACATAGGAGAGGGTTTAATACCCATCAAATGGTAAAACTTATTTACTGGAACATGTCCAGAATGCAGTCTGAAGGCTGAAACCAACATGTCTCTAGACAGACAAACAGCGTCAAACCAAGGTTTATAAAAAGGGACCCTTTGGATGGTTCCGTACCATATACCTACTCCTTTAGATAGCTGTTGTCCAAAATGATACTCCCATTTATCAAGGTATTTCTTTTTAATTTTGGTAACAAGTTCGCAGGCATATGGCTTTAAATCCTGTACAGAACCATTCATCACAGCTGCCCCTGCAAGGGTATCTACAATCTCATTTCCCCGTATGCCAACATGAGACGGGATCCACTGAAGCTTAATATTAATATGTTTGGCCTGTAATTTGCGGACCAGTTGAAGAGCCTCATAGGCTATCGGCATACCTCGTTGACCCGAGACACACCGAGCCAAGTGTTGAAGGGCGCTCTTGGAGTCAGTTAAAACGACAATGGACGGTTTATTAGCCAACTGATCCGCATATCCCAGAGCTTCTTTTATAGCAATTAGTTCTGCTCGCATAACACTAACATCACTATGAAGCTTCCACTTAAAAGAAACTGTACGCTGAGGATCAAATAGAGCTGATCCAACCCCTTGAGATGACTTTGAGCCATCTGTATACAGCTTATAGAAATCAGAATACTTAATAGATATCATTTTCAGTGTACAGTTTCTCAATTCAGATTGGACAATCTTGCTTTTGGGTGCCTTGATATCACTAACATTATCAAAAATACATGTCTGGACATCGATGGAGGACATCCACGTGTCCAGCGAATATAATTCCAATTGATTGCTTTTATACATATCAAGTTCTCTCCATTCGCAATGAATTTGAACTAGAATAGGTAAATTAGTATCACTAAAGTAGTTCCGTCGTAGTGACAAAGTTTGTAGAGTGTCTGGTACATCGCTACTGGAAGCCGAGCTCACCCGCAGCCAATATCTGCAGCCCACGATTATAATTATAAATAGACAATAAGGCCCCTGATTTGCTGCCATTAGCTATTGACTTCGTAGCTTACTTGTTTTATTTATAAGTAGGTAATGGTGAAAAATGATTACATCGTGGTCTCTGGGAAATAATAAGAGAAGACAATGTAATTTAATTTATTAGGATGATGTGATATAAGTTATAAAACATGGACCAGAATGACGGACAAGAGAGAGGGGAGAAAATTATAGGAGGCCTTTTCCCAGAAGCACACAGACAGGAAGGTTTCTGTTTACTGTAGATTCAGATGAAGTACCTATGTTATTAATAATAATAAATAAAATTCATTTATTTCGAGTATCTGTGACTCATAAGTATGTCGGGGAAACAGGATTGCCATCTATTATGATAACTAGAACTAATGAGCCATGTCGCAGCAACGCCGTCTAGTATAAGAAGATGAATCTCATCGTTGTCAGTGTGACTATGTTAATTAATTGGATTATAATGTCAAGTTCACACTTGACAGGAATCGATTAGAAGAAAATATGGCAACCCAGAAGTAGTTTTGAATTTGTCAATCATTGGACAAATGAATGGAAATTATGATCGTTGCATTGTTACGGTATTGTCGGTATTCCTAAATAATACTGAGTCTGCGTCGAGGAGACTGAATAAAGGATTGCGAAAGTGAACATAAGCCAAGTTAGAGGAGTCACAAGGTAAACGTGACAGAGCTGGAACCTATGCACCAGCGGTGCCGTGGAAGGCGAGATGGGTCATTGCTGCATCAGGTAATGTTTGTACAATGAATAGACAATAGCGAGGTAAGGGGACAGTTGACTTGTAGGGAATCAAGACATGCGCGAAGTGAGCAGTAAAGTGGGATTACTGAGCGCAGCCCGCGTTTAGGTCAGTGCCATAGAACGGCGAGACCATGGGATGGTGGTAGGTCTGTCCCCAGGAGGGTGGGTGGGCCGCCTGGTCCCATCCCACAATCTAGCTGGAGTACCTACCCGCTCATCTATTTGGAATACCTATAGCAGACTATTATTCTATTGGTGTGATTATCGTATTGTCTCTTGATCTACTAGGTGACCTTACTTAATAGAGTGACTATGTAACTTGTAGTGTAACCAGTTTAATTATTATTTAC
The DNA here is from genome assembly GCA_963855545.1 of Ethmia dodecea. Lineage (NCBI taxonomy): Eukaryota > Metazoa > Arthropoda > Insecta > Lepidoptera > Depressariidae > Ethmia > Ethmia dodecea. The sequence continues at coordinate 8,906,754 of OY979449.1, forward strand.
TACCCTGCCCAGAGTAGATATGCCCACATAGATATCGTATCGGTGAATCCTGAATACTTCTGATGCGCGGGAGACCTCTGAGTATCATTAATAATGTAATGAGTGATGTAGTGCAGTGAGCAGGGGCCCCTCCGCCGTCAAGTACATAATACAAACATTAAAACAAAACACAAACATTAAGCTTAAAAACTACAAAAATTACATTAAGGTAGGTAACTGTGGTAAACACATTGACACCCTTCATCTATTTCTCAGTGTGTTTACCACAGTGGTGCCGGGCGTATGAAGTCCGCAGCAAAATTAAATAATTAAGATTGTAAATAAATTAGGTTATATATAAAAATAAAATCTGTCTAGTTTCACTTTTGTGGAAAATCAAGATTGAGAAGAGATAATCAGTTCTAAATAAAAAACTGGGCTGTATATATACAAGATCCACAACCTAGTGAGTTCCAGAATACTAGACAATAGATTCTGAAATGTATTCAATCTACAGGTTGACAGTTTAAGTCGATTACCAATGAATTCTTAAGCGTTAGGTTATGTTAGGTTAGTGTTGTGACCACAACGCACAAGCCGAGCGAGCGTAGAGAGTGTGCCGCAGCAGCGGCAAGCGAAGTGCCAGAACCAAAATGGCCCCGGGTCACTGTTCTAAGGCAAAATAACACAGCTTACAAATAAAACCAGACTCTTTTTTAATATGGAGAAGCGATTTTCACACAAATTTCAAAGTGTCATAACTTTGGAACCCTTTATTTCCGTGCCAGTATACTTGTTCAATTAAAAGAGGGGGCTATCCCCCTCCTCCACATTTTTAAAAATCGACGTCAGTTAATCAAAATTTTTACCAAAAACAGATTAAAGTGGCAATAGAGTGAAAATTTTTAAGTCGAAACAATTTATATACTTGGATCCAAAAATGTCCTACAGGAAGTTCTGCAGTGGAAAGCGTGAAACATATTAGACAATGATCTGCGCAAATTAACTGGAAAGTTGGATAGGTCAGAAAAAAAATTTGTATGAGTGTCGCGTCTTTGATACCGCCTATTTTGAACAGTTGACCGATGATATATTAGTAAGGGATAATAATATTTTTGGTTATGTGAATTTGAAACTACAAGAACATGCTAGTAGGGTACACTGAAATCCTAACATATTACCTTCCACATGCTAGTTACAGATTGAACTGTAACTCATTTGTAACTACAAAAAGTTAATGTACTACACAGTCAACGCTTTCAATAACTACAAGAAATCAAGGAAAAGAGAAAGCATTTGTGTTTGCAAGCCAAGAAAACACCGGGTCTCACCTATTTGGGTTTTGCTGGTTTCGTGTAGTGCCTTGGAAGTCAGATATTCTTCAAACTTTGTGTCTATGTAAGTATTAATTTTATCCGCGACCTGGTTGGGTAAATTTGCGATTTCCGTTTCGGATAAAACATTTTCCAAATGATTTTTCCCACCGGCGTCAACGCTCGCAGCTTCCATCTTTATTTTAAAACCATAGACAATCCCGCAGCGGCATCATTTGCACAGACCAATAACCAGGGGGCCAATTCCAATAAATGTCAACGATAGTTGGATGACAATGATATGTCAATAGTCTAACTTTGGCACTTTTCAAAACAAATAACACCATCAACTGACCATTGACATGTCATTGTCATCCAACTGTACCCATTAACATTTAGTGCAATTGGCCCCCAGAAATGACCATTTGTCTACACCACAGAACACTATTTGGTCCACTCCACTTTGGCATGCGGGGAAAATGCCTTACGAGCCATTTACACGAGGGCAATCCACTAAGACAATCCACTAAGACTGCATACAAAAAAACGAAAGGACAATGGAATGGATTGTCCTCAAGTTTTTTTTGTATGCAGTCTTAGTGGATTGCCTTCGTGTAAATGGCTCATAAGGAGCCATTTAGAGATAAACTTAACTGAAGACGAGATGGTATGGTCTATGACACTAGCCTGTCCAACACAAGTTGGGCGTAATGTTTTCGTTCTCTGTAATCTCTGTGGTATGAAATAACTTATGTAGGTCTGTAGGTCATTTAATTTTTCTAGTTTTGCGTTATCTCAACTATACTCTTTGCGTTATCTATAAATAAAATTATATGAAAATAAATAAATTACATACATGTACTGATTTGTATTAGTTCACAAAAAACTGCGTATAATACTATGACTACTCAGACCATATAGCCATTTTCAGAAATGGAAGAAGAGCAATGTTTACATGAGTGTGAAAACTACATACAGAGTCACAAAATACAATTATTACTAAAAGACTGTATCGTACAACTTTGTGTAAATAAACCTGAGAATCCTGTCACATTTTTACGCCAGTATTTTCAAAAGTTAGAAAGAGTAAGTAATTTTTTCTTTACTTGTGTGAAATCAAAGATGTAACTAGGTACTACCTGAAGACCTTAAGATTTTATGACATGTTGCTATTTATATTCTCTGTATCATATTTATTTGCTAAGCCCTTTTGATTTATATCCCACAAGTACCTATGTAAATGTATATATATTATTAGGCAACAAACGCTCCTACTGAACATTTTGTCAATTACTGGAACTCTCCCTAAAAGTAACCTTTTTTCAATGTCTTTGGATAAAAAAGGGAGGCAGTTCTGAGCCAATAGATAACATTCCCTCCTTTGTTATCTAATAATTCTTGCAAGGGAATAAGATTGTCATGAGATAATAACTACTAAATCAACTATATTTGTGCAAAAAATTAAGTTAATCATTCAAACACACTTTCATATTTATAATATTAAAAAGTGTTAATTTTATAATCAAGCAAGGCAAGCAACTAAAGAGAAATATCTTTGTCTGTAACCAGATGTGTTCAACTTAAAATTCCTCCTTGAAGGATATTGGGATACATATATGCTATTGTTATTATAACTCTCGATACTATAGTAACTGATCTGGTATCAATTCTGAAACATAATGGGTTAAGTATTGTCATCATGCCCATTGGAATGGTAAATGCCCGTCCAGTAACACCCCTTACTGTCACATTGTAACTGGTTGGGAAAAATATTTGTCATCGAGTAACAGTGTCACTGGTTTACTCAATGAAACATTTTACAGAAACACTAGCTCATTTTATGTTATAGGTTCCATCCAGAAACACTAGCTGTTATAGGTAACTTATTTTTGTCTACTGTGTTGCTACTGGTTGGAATGAAATAAGACATATAGAAACTATGCCATTTATGGCTCTGAGTCTGAAGTGATGATTAAATTTTCATAAACCCGATGTGAATTAATTTATCCCAACCAGTGACACTGTTACTCAATGACAAATATTTTTCCCAACCAGTTAGTGTTACAATAAAGGGTGTTACTGGATGGGCATAGGCCATGGGAACTTACTTCTTAACCAGGTAAAATACAGTAATATGCTGATGCTTGACTGGCTATCATCAACTCATAACAGGTTGTAGTGACACTACATATTCTATGTTAAGAGTTTGGTTTTCGCACTCAGTCCCTAAATCGGATCATTGTATGTGAATGGCTCACATACAATGATCCGATTTAGGGACTGAGTGGCGGCCGGTTAGCTACACTATATAGAACGCGCCAATAGACAGCTGAGTTCTAAATCGCGCTATCGAAGTTTTCTAATGAGTTTGTATAAATACAACTGTCCAACATCAACCGTTGGACAGTGGTCCCCAGGCAGGATCACCTCGCCTGGCAGAAGATCTTCCCTTTTCAGGATGGAGGAGCATTCCTCCTCCATAAGCTTAGTTACTTTGATAACTTTTGTCTTTTTATTTACTTATGTCAATAGCTACAGATATACACGCATCAGCTCAAGAGCTGCTAGTGTATTAAATAAATAATAAAAATAATTAGTTTTATCAATGGCCACCTAACTGTTAGAGTTAGTAGAGGAACTAGCTAGACTGACTTCATTCAAATAATTAAATTGTTTTGTTTTAAAAGATATTTAAATTGTTCCATATGCCAGGAGCAGGTGAAAGCAGCAGCTGCAGCGGCCGCTGTGTCCGAGGGCGAGGCAGATGGCGAGTTATCTCCACTCCCGGTGCCTGGCGGGCAGCCGCCGCGCCGCCGTGGGGCCATCAGCGCGGAGCCTGTCACCGAGGAGGATGCTACCAGTTATGTTAAAAAGGTATTGTTACAGACACAGTTAATGTCTGAACAGAAAAAAAGGGAGCTGCATGGCTTACTTCTTACTACGGTCGGCGCTTTCTAGTTAATCTAACAATTCATAAAAAAAATAGTTTTTTAGGTCTTATTATTATTTCATCACATTATTTTCTAGAATTCGGAGATAGCCCAGTGGTGAGAGCCCGCTATCATTCGTGAGGGTTGGGATCCTGGCATGTACTTGAGTTTTTCAAAAAGTTTATGTACATATTTATCACTAGCTCTGCGCAGTTTCTCCCGCGTAGTTCCCGTTCCCGTCTAAATACGGGAATAAAAAAAGCCTATGTTACTCAGGGATCTTCTAGCTTTCCGTTAGAGATAGATTCCGATAGCGATGAGCTCACCATCTATCACGGTTAGGGGTCCAAAGGATATACTGTGAAATGTGGGTATTTCCAGAAATGGAATTCCTCTGCCCCTCGGAGATAAAAGGAGTGAGAGAATTTTTTTTTAGTTTATTATTTTTTGTTCATCAGGTGGTGCCAAAAGACTATAAAACAATGGGTGCTCTGTCCCGTGCGATCGCATCAAACGTGTTGTTCACGCATCTCGACGAGTCGGAACGCGCGGACATGTTTGATGCCATGTTCCCAGTGCAATGTTTGCCCGGCGAGACCGTCATCCGCCAGGGGGATGAGGGCGATAACTTCTACATCATTGACTCTGGGGAAGTTGAGGTATGATAGGTAACTAATGTGACATCATTAATACCAGTAATAAATAATGTAGGTTATTATATAATATACTAGCTGACCCGACAGACGCTGTCCTGCAAAAATGTGATAAATGAAGATCCACTCGACAGATTTTAAGCAAACTTCACATAAACCATCTGCTAAATAGTCCAAATAAAGCCTAAAAATTTGGTTTGGATAGGTGAGCCCGTTCTTGAGTTATAAAATAACAACGAAAAGTGGCATTGATTTATATATTATACTAGCGACCCGCCCCGGCTTCGCACGGGTACAATGCTGAATTTTCTTTGCTATAAACCTTGCGGAGCCCGAGACCTTTCCAACGAATGCAAAACCATGGAAATCGGTTCGTCAGTTCTGGAGTTAAATCGTCAGGAAGGAAAACCCGACTTATTTTTATATAGTAGATTATATAGATTATTTCGCCGCGTTAGAATAAGATACATTTATTCTAACGCGGCGAAATAATATAATATATAATAATGAACATGACTACCCACCCGCGTAGTTCCCGTGGGAACAGTGGGATAAAATATAGCCTATGTGTTATTCTGATGTATAATTTAAGTAAAGCTATATAATTTTAAAGTTTCATTAAAATCCGTTCAGTAGTTTTTGCTTGAAAGAGGAACAAACATCCATACATCCATCCATACAAACTTTCGTGTTTATAATATTAGTAGGATTTGTGAAAATAAATTAATTATAATAAGCATAAACAGAAACCATACAAAAATCACAGATGTTGTAATAAATGTGTTGTTGTTTAAATAATTGGGTGATTTCAAAATATGCTCAGCTAAAACAAACTTTACGTTTATCAGTACTTTACTTATAGTTCAGGCTCCACCTATTTTGGGACTAATGAGTAACTTATTAATTTACAAATGAGACTTTCGAATATTTCTTCTTTTCTTAGGTATTAGTGAATGGAGAACTGGTGACAACAATTAGCGAAGGCGGAAGCTTCGGCGAGCTGGCACTCATCTACGGCACCCCGCGAGCAGCCACAGTGCGCGCGAGGACCACGCTCAAGTTGTGGGGGCTCGACCGGGACTCCTATCGCAGGATACTTATGGGATCTACAATTAGGAAACGACGCATGTACGACGAGTTCCTGTCGCGTGTTTCAATATTAGGTATGTTTTTGGATAATTTACTTTTTAAAACACTGTTCAAGTTCGGCGCGCGCGGCGGTTGCGTGCAGACAGAGAGTTGTTTATTTTCTCTTAAATATTTATTTAGGAGTTTTTAGTATTATTCTGTTGGTGTATGATAGAAAACATTAATTTTGTGTATGGAGTTGAACTATATAGACTTGTGTTGACTTTTATTGTGATTTTTAGTTAATTTGTGATATAGAACTTTTTTTGGACTACCCACATATGTAAATATGGGTGAATCCGAGGAAGAAGCAGATGAAATGATTGACAGTGACCCCAACTTAACTCCAAGAACTGTGAGAAGAACTATTCTGGGGTCCTCCCCTAGTGGAACTGGAGATCTGGAGTGGGATAGCAGAGATAAGAATTTGGAGGTTATACCTGAGATGGCTGGCTCGGCGTTGGCAGCCACCAAAAGGATTAGACGAGAGTCTAGCACAGAGGACCCCGAAGGCTTTATTATGGTTACAGGGAGGAAACGTAGAAATGTACGTGGTTCACCACAACATACAAGTGATGAAGATGACACAGCATCAGTGTGTGAAGTGTCTTTGAGTGCTAAGATTGCATTACCTAAACAATTAGGTTTTGCCAAATTATTGAAGAATGGTGATGTACAGGGTGTTTTGAGAGTAACTTATAAAAGCCCATTTAAGATTTTTATCAGGTTTAAGACAGACCATGACGCAGATATTTTTTTGAGTTCTGAGCTTATAAGACAAAAAGAGTGGGTATGTAAAAAGACAAATGAGGTGGCTCATACTTATGGTGTTGTGAGAGATATTGATATTGAAGAGAATGATCTAATGAGTATATTTGAATGTGGAGAAGAAATCATGTCAGTTAAGAGATTACATAAGAAGAATCCAGCGGGTCAATGGATAAAAAGTGAAACTATTCGCATCTGTTTCAAAGGATCCATTCTGCCTCCATATGTGAAAGCATATGGCTCTCGTATGAAAGTGGATTCCTATATGTATCCGGTGACGCAATGTTCGAAATGCTGGAGGTTTGGGCATATTAAGAATTACTGCCCTTCAAAGTCTCAAGTGTGTCCAAAATGTGGGGAAAACCACGAAAATTGTGAAACCACAACTTATAAATGTGTGAATTGCAAAGGAAACCACATGTCTATAGTTAAGAGCATGTGTCCTGCTTTTACAAGAGAGAGAAATATTAGAGTTTACATGCGAGATAACAATTACACATATAAAGTAGCATTACGAAAAATAAATGAAAATGAAAGAAACCGGGAAACCGACAAAATCTCAGAAATAGGAGACAATGAGCAACCATATAATAGCCCTCCACTTTTTTCTAATTGTGAAATATCGAGGCCTTTGTACAGAGATATATTATGTTCCAATCCTCTAGATAGGCAGATTGAACAAGAAGAGATGACAGAAATAGAATCTAGGACCCAGCCACCTAATATTAATAGAAAAAATAAAAAAATGAAGAAGACTTCAAAAACAAAAAATAGAAAAGAAAATAACATATATAATGAAAGTGAAACTTCAATAGGAGACAACGATCATGCAGCACATATTATTGAGTCTAATCGGAGGCAACAGAGAAACCGTAGAGAAAGAAGTACGCTAGTGAAGAGATTTTTAGATAATTTGAAGGATACTATTTTATCAGAAAATGATTTCCAAAGTAAAGTGCAGTTGTTTATTCAATATATTTGGAAAGAAATAAAATTGTTTTTAGAGAAATACATTACTGTGGAGACTATTCTTAAGTTCATTGGAAATCAAGATGGATAGCAGCGTATTAAATATATTTCAGTGGAATGCTAACAGTTTAAAACCTAAAGTTCGCAACTTAGAATTACTGCTCAACCAAGAAAAAGTACATATAGCATTTATTAGTGAAACTTGGCTCTCTGAAGACAATATTGTAAAAATAAGTGGATACAATGTTACGAGAGTAGACAGAGACGACTCATATGGTGGTGTGTGTGCTATTATCCACACATCAATAAAATTTGCTCAACGGACTTACACTATTCCTAACACATCAATTGAAATTCTCTTTATTGAAATTTATAATGTGACAAGTCTCAAAAATATAATTTCTATTTATTGTCCTCCCGGTGTTAACACAAGTCAGCAAGATTGGGATTCAATATTTAGTCTCTACAAATCTCAATGTTTAATTATAGGCGACATGAATGCTCACCATACCCTATGGTCTTGTAAAACAGATAGAAGGGGAGAGAACATATATAGAGCAATGTTTGAAAACGAGTTTGTGTGCCTCAACAATGGATCTCCAAGAAGGATCAAAATGGCTAATGGCTACTTACAACGGTCATCTCCGGACATCTCATTTGCATCTACAGATGTGGCAACTAGTTTATGTTGGAGAACAACTAATGAATCGCTTGGTAGTGATCATTTGATTATCAAAATAACTTTTGGCTATGTCCGGTCTGGAATATACATAAAAAAGAGGAATTTTAAGAAAGGACGTTGGGAAGAATATAATAAACAGGCAGCTATTCTTTTCGATAATTTTACTGTTTCAAATGATGTTCAAATTAGTTATGATTCTTTTGTTGATAGTATTCAATTGTTAGCGAATAAATCAATTCCATGGATTAAAAATAGTCAAGACCCTACATCAAGATTCAAACCAAAACATTATTGGAATGAGAACATATCAAAAGCTGTAGCAGAAAGAAGATTGGCTCTAGCTAGAGTACGACGTAACCCTACTCCAAATAATTTGACTATCCTGCAAAATAAAATATCTCAAGCAGAAGAACTGATTAAAAGAGCTAGGTCTAAAGCGTGGGCTGAGTTCTGTACTAGCATCGACAATGAGACATCTGCACAGTCTATGTGGAAGAAAATGAGATGGTTTAAGGGTGGAACATCAAGTAATGCCGCCGTCGATCCAGAAAACGCAAAATCTCTTCTATACTCACTTACCCCGGACAGTGTCGCTGAATCAAATGCAGGTTTATCAAATGCCCAGTCTACCATGTTGGATGATCCCATAACAGTTATTGAGTTACAAAATTGTTTAAAAAGGAAGGATACATCTCCCGGTATTGATAATATTTCTTATTCCATGTTATTTAATTTATCTCGTAATGGTAAGCTTATATTATTGAAAATATTTAATTTGATAATTTTAACAGGTATTGTACCTAAGCAATGGAAAGATGTACAAATAATCCCTATTCTGAAGCCTGGTAGAGACCCCACTTTACCATCTTCATTGCGACCTATTTCATTATTGTCTTGTATGTGTAAGACTTTTCATCTAATAATTATGAAAAGGATAGAATGGTTTGTAGAAAGTAGAAACCTCCTACCTCGCTCGTCTACTGGTTTCAGGCGCTCTCAATCGTGCCTAGACAATTTGACTAAATTATCATCTGATATCCAATTGGGATTTTCAAAAAAACAGCCAACTATCGCCTGTTTTGTTGATATTGATAACGCTTATAATAATATAAATGTTAACCCCATGATTGAGCGTCTACACCAGATAGGAGTTGGTACTATGATTTGTCGATATTTGTGGAACTTTCTGTCAGATAGACGTTGTAAATTATTATGGAAATTAGGTGAGGAACCTCTGATAAGGCACACATTCAGAGGCCTAGCACAAGGTGATCCACTATCACCCTTGCTTTTTAATATAGCGACCATGGAAATAGGTAATAGTATTACTGAAGTGTGTGTTTCACAATACGCAGATGATTTTGTGCTATATAAAACAGTATTAAATGGTAATGATGTAGAAACAGTTAGAATATTAAAATGTGCTATAATTTCCATGATTAAGATACTGGAGAGCATGGGTCTGTCTATTTCAGAATCTAAAAGTAACATATGTATCTTTACTAGGGCCAGAAAAGATGTTAGCATTCGTGTTGATATTAATGGTAAAGTAATTAAGGAAGTTAAAAAAGTTAAATATTTGGGGTTATGGTTGGATTCAGGCTTAAGATGGAGTGCTCATATTAATGAACTGTGTGAAAAGACTTATAAATATGTCAACATATTGAAAGTTCTGGCGGGAAGGTCTTGGGGAGTTCACCCTAAACACCTTCGCAGACTCTATATTTCTTTAATAAGAAGTCGTATCGACTATGGTAGTTTTATATATGGGAGTAGTGCAAAGAGTAATCTAAGAAAGTTAGATTTATTACAAAATAGGGCTCTAAGAGTCTGTGGAGGTTTCATCCGGAGCACGCCAATACACGTGATGGAGGGAGAGCTCTCTCTGCCGCCTCTATCTATGCGGCGGTATTGGCTGGGCTGCAGATATTGGCTGCGGGTGAGCTCGGCTTCCAGTAGCGATGTACCAGACACTCTACAAACTTTGTCACTACGACGGAACTACTTTAGTGATACTAATTTACCTATTCTAGTTCAAATTCATTGCGAATGGAGAGAACTTGATATGTATAAAAGCAATCAATTGGAATTATATTCGCTGGACACGTGGATGTCCTCCATCGATGTCCAGACATGTATTTATAATATATAAAGCTGGACTACCACTCACTCACTCACTCACTGACTGACTGATTGACATAATTGTTCTCCCAGAAGGAGTCGTTTTGGAGTCAAGTCATATATGAAAAAAGTGTTCAAGATGGCGGGGTGACCCCGGGAAAATTCCGACTTTTCAAAAAAACAAAATGGCGGCCAGGCTTGCCTATCGTATCTCTTTTGTTTTCCGGCCGATCCGGTTGAAATTTTTGAAATCTGTAGAAATGTTTAGATGAATTACGAAAATAATTTAAAAAGTTGAAAAAACAAAATGGCGGCCGCGTAGTAGTGTTTCAAAGTTGGAGTGGTTTTAGACCCCACTTGACCCGAATTGATCTCCCAGATGCCAATATGCTAAAGGGATGTGTTTGGTGTCATCGCACAGGGCATATCCTGTAGTTTACCAGAAAATCCCGAAAATTTGAAAAACCAAGATGGCCGACCGGTGATTTGCTCCCAAAGAAAAGTATTAATTTTACCACATTTTGATTGTCGATTTTCGGCAAGATGGCAACACCTGAGCGAGTTGGTCTGTATAGCGGGGTTGGAGGTCTTGCTACGTAGTGTGGCCGTGTTGAAGAATTTTCCCGGAATTTTTCGTATTTTTTTACTTTTAACGCAAAATGTCAAAAGTCTAAATTTTACCATTTTGCAAAAACAAGTGACAGTCAGTGAAACATTTTATTCCTCCCTATGACCTTTTGTAGGTTTTTTGAATTTCACCTGGCAACACTGAAAGTTATGGCCGATTGAATTTTTAGGGTAGACCTCAAAAGACCCGAATTGATCTCCCAGATGCCGATATGCTACAGGGATGTGTTTGGTGTCATCGCATAGGGTATATCCTGTAGTTTACTAGAAAATCCCGAAAAATAGAAAAAACAAGATGGCCGCCCCGTTATTTTTGTTTTACTGAAAATTTTAAATTTTCTTAATCTTAATAGGCATTTTTTAGCCTGTTGGCAACACTTTGGAAAGTTGGCTTGTATGGAGCGATTGTGGTCTCAGTAAACAGTGTTGCCATGAAAAAAAATATTTAGCAAAATTTTATTATTTTTCGACTTAAAACGGCTAAAACAAGATGGGCACCCAAAATTAGACTTTATTTTTCTGTCAAAATACGACCCCATCGCGCACCGCGCGACATCTAGTCTATAATATATAAAGCTCGACTACCACTCACTCACTCACTCACTGACTGACTCATTGACATAATTGTTCTCCCAGAAGGAGTCGTTTTGGAGACAAGTCATATATGAGAAAAGTGTTCAAGATGGCGGGGTGACCCCGGGAAAATTCCGACTTTTCAAAAAAACAAAATGGCGGCCAGGCTTGCCTATCGTATCTCTTTTGTTTTCCGGCCGATCCGGTTGAAATTTTTGGAATCTGTAGAAATGTTTAAATGATTTACGAAAATAGTTAAAAAAGTTGAAAAAACTAAATGGCGGCCGCGTAGTAATGTTTCAAAGTTGGAGTGGTTTTAGACCCCACTTGACCCGAATTGATCTCCCCGATGCTAATATGTTAAAGGGATGTGTTTGGTGTCATCGCACAGGGCATATCCTGTAGTTTACCAGAAAATCCCGAAAATCTGAAAAACCAAGATGGCCGCCCTGTAATTGGCTCCCAAAGAAAAAGATGAATTTTACCAGATTTTGAATGTCGATTTTCGGCAAGATGGCGACACCTGAGCGAGTTGGCTTGTATGGCGGGGTTAGAGGTCTCATTACGTAGTGTTGCCATGTTTAAGAATATTCCCGGAATTTGGCGTATTTTTTTACTTTTAATGCAAAATGTCAAAACTCTAAATTTTACCATTTTGCAAAAACAAGTGACAGTCAGTGAAACATTTTATCTCTCCCTATGACCTTTTGTAGGATTTTTGATTTTCGCCTGGCAACACTGAAAGTTATGGTTGATTTAATTTTTAGGGTAGACCTCAAAAGACCCGAATTGATCTCCCAGATGCCAATATGCTACAGGGATGTGTTTGGTGTCATCACATAGGTCATATCCTGTAGTTTACCAGAAAATCCCGAAAATCTGAAAAACCAAGATGGCCGCCCCGTTATTTTTGTTTTACTGAAAAAATTCAATTTCCTTAATCTAAATCGGCATTTTTTAGCCAGTTGGCAACACTTTGGAAAGTTGGCTTGTATGGAGCGATTGTGGGTCTCAGTAAACAGTGTTGCCATGAAAAGGAAAATTTCACAAAATTTCATTACTTTTCGACTTAAAATGGCTAAAACTCGATGTCAGCCCAAAATTAGACTTTATTTTTCTGTCAAAATAAGACCCCACAGAGACACGCGTGGCCGCTTGCGGCCTCGCGCACCGCGCGACATCTAGTATATATAATATATAAAGCTCGACTACCACTGACTCACTCACTGACTGATTGACATAATTGTTCTCCCAGAAGGAGACGTTTTGAGTCAAGTCTTGTATAAGAAAAGTGTTCAAGATGGCGGGGTGACCTAGGGAAAATTCCGACTTTTCAAAAAAACAAAATGGCGGCCAGACTTGCTTATCGTATCTCTTTTGTTTTCCGGCCGATTCGGCTCAAATTTTTGGAATCGGTTAAACTTTTAGAATGATTTACGAAAATTATTTAAAAAGTTGAAAAAACAAAATGGCGGCCGCGTTATAGTGTATCAAAGTTGGAGTGGTTTTAGAGCCCAGTTGACCCCAATTGATCTCCCAGATGCTAATATGCTATGGGGATTTTTTAAGTGTCATCACGTAGGTCATATCCTGTAATTTACTAGAAAAATCCGAAAAACTGAAAGTCCAAGATGGCCGCCCTGTGATTGGCTCCCAAAGAAAAAGATGAATTTTACTAGATTTTGAATGTTGATTTTCGGCAAGATGGCAACACCTGAACGAGTTGGCTTGTATGGCGGGGTTAGAGGTCTCATTACGAAATCTTGCCATGTTTAACAATTTTCCCAAAATTTCTGGTATTTTTTTACTTTTAATGCATAAAATCAAAACTCGAAATTTTACCATTTTGCAAAAACGAGAAACAGTCAACGGTACATTTTATCTCTCCCTATGACCTTTTGTAGGTTTTTTGATTTTCTCCTGGTAACACTGAAAGTTATGGCCGATTGAATTTTTAGGGTAGACCTCAAAAGACCCGAATTGATCTCCCAGATGCCAATATGCTATAGAGACGTGATTGGTGTCATTGCACAGGGCATATCCTGTTGTGTACTAGAAAAATCCGAAAAACTGGAAAAACAAAATGGCCGCTCCGGTATTCTCTCTTTACTGAAAAAATTGGGTTTTTATAATTTTTATCGGTATTTTTAGGCAAGTTGGCAACACTTTAGAAAGTTGAGTTGTATGAAGCGATTGTGGGTCTCAGTAAGCAGTAATGCCATAAAAAGAAATTTTTTACAAAATTTTATTATTTTTCGACTTATACTTAGTTTAAAATTTACTGTATTCACATAGAAAATTATTTTTTATTTTTTATTTTTATATTAGAAAATTATAATTAGTTACCATGAAAAGTAATATTTTTTTAAATTTTATTATTTTGCGACTTTTATTTAAAAAAGACAAAATTCACATAGAAAATTATCAAAAATGGCTGAAACAAGAAGGGCGCCCAAAATTAGACTTTATTTTTCTGTCAAAATACGACCCCACAGAGACACGCGTGGCCGCTTGCGGCCTCGCGCACCGCGCGACATCTAGTTTTTGATAATGTTAGTGATATCAAGGCACCCAAAAGCAAGATTGTCCAATCTGAATTGAGAAACTGTACACTGAAAATGATATCTATTAAGTATTCTGATTTCTATAAGCTGTATACAGATGGCTCAAAGTCATCTCAAGGGGTTGGATCAGCTCTATTTGATCCTCAGCGTACAGTTTCTTTTAAGTGGAAGCTTCATAGTGATGTTAGTGTTATGCGAGCAGAACTAATTGCTATAAAAGAAGCTCTGGGATATGCGGATCAGTTGGCTAATAAACCGTCCATTGTCGTTTTAACTGACTCCAAGAGCGCCCTTCAACACTTGGCTCGGTGTGTCTCGGGTCAACGAGGTATGCCGATAGCCTATGAGGCTCTTCAACTGGTCCGCAAATTACAGGCCAAACATATTAATATATTAAGCTTCAGTGGATCCCGTCTCATGTTGGCATACGGGGAAATGAGATTGTAGATACCCTTGCAGGGGCAGCTGTGATGGATGGTTCTGTACAGGATTTAAAGCCATATGCCTGCGAACTTGTTACCAAAATTAAAAAGAAATACCTTGATAAATGGGAGTATCATTTTGGACAACAGCTATCTAAAGGAGTAGGTATATGGTACGGAACCATCCAAAGGGTCCCTTTTTATAAACCTTGGTTTGACGCTGTTTGTCTGTCTAGAGACATGTTGGTTTCAGCCTTCAGACTGCGTTCTGGACATGTTCCAGTAAATAAGTTTTACCATTTGATGGGTATTAAACCCTCTCCTATGTGCAGTATGTGTAATAAAATAGATGACTTACTTCACTTGATGCTGGAATGTGTTCGGAATGCAGATCTGAGGAGAAGTTTGTTTTGCGGGCTCACAAATTTGTACAATGGACAAATTAATAGCTGGTTGTCTGACCATTCGTCAGATAGTGCTATAAGATTGTACAGGTTTGTGTGTCTGTCACTTAGATAATTGTACAAATAGCGTTATTTTCTATGAGGCTGACATGGGCTACCCAGGGTGCTCAAAGCCTTGACAAAAATAAGAAAAAAAAAAAAAAAAAAAAAACACTGTTCTGAATGTCACTCATAAGCACATATCAGGGAAATTGCCCTGTTCTGATATACGTGCCCATATGTTTTTGGGTTCTGGACGGAACCCTGACCCACCATGGTCCGGGCCGGCCTTGAATAACCATTTATACACATAATGTGTAATTTATAAAGTTACTCTGTCCTGTTCAAATGTGTAAATAAAATAGACCGATTAGGCTAAGGATGTAGTCACAGACCTGAATCTCTGTGGATATAAGTGATGCGTTAATATATATTTATAATTTGCAGAAAGCTTAGAAAAATGGGAAAGACTGACCGTAGCTGATGCATTGGAACCTGTGTCGTTTAGCGATGGAGAGATAATTGTCCGCCAAGGAGAGCCCGGCAATGATTTTTATATCATTGTAGAAGGTAGATTATGTTTATCTATACTAATATTAGAAAGAGGAAGAGAGGAAGATTTGTATGTTTGTTACGAATAAACTCAAAAACTACTAGATTGATTTTAAAAATTATTTCGCCAATGGAAAGCTATATTATCACTGAGTAACAAAGGCTATGTTGTATTCTCGTGTTTTCACGGGAACGGGAACTTCGCGGGTGAAACCGCGCGGAACCGCTAGTGTCAAATAATTTCACCAACATTGTGACCTTACATGACTATAGACAAAAGAACAGTTTATAATTTAATATCACTGATTATTTCGTCAAGTATCAAATAGGAGTAAGTAACAACTCTTTATGGTACACCAATAAAAATATGCAATAAGTGACACAATGATACAATAGGATTATGGTTTGGGCTTGTCCTCCCGCGGGCGACTGACCTTCTTACGTATACGTACCGTCATACATATGCAGGGACAGCGGTGGTGCTACAGCAACGCAACGGGCAAGTGGAGGGTTCTGCCGTGGAGGTGGGCCGGCTGGGCCCCTCGGACTACTTCGGAGAGATCGCTTTGCTGCTGGACCGGCCTCGCGCCGCCACCGTGCGCGCCGACGGCTCACTCAAGTGCGTCAAACTCGACCGGGCCAGGTGTGTCTACTCTTGCCTTTATGAGAGACAACTATTTAAATCCTGCTCATATTATAAACGCGAAAGTTTACGAGGATTGATGTATATGTTGATCTTTCACCCAAAAACTACTGAAAGGATTTTGAAACTTAACAGTTGTACATATAGCTTGTAACTCAGTATAACATATAGGCTAGGTAATTTTTATCCAGGCATGGGGGGCGAAGTGGCGGGATAATGTAGTAGTACCTAATAAATTAATCAATTATGGGATAAACGATTCACTCACTTTCATTTTGTCCCATACTAGGCTGAGCCTGTACTATGGGTTCTAAACAACAAATGCATACGTTAATAAATATAAAACAGACATAAACAAATTTTGGCCCCTAGCAAGAATCGAACCTGCGACCTCCGACTCAGAAGACACTACCAACTGAGCCAACAGGATCGGCAAATCGCATGTAGCGTCCGCACTCTTGCCAAACTTGAATAGAGCGTTGGCTTGGTTTGCGTATAGGCTTGCAAGCGCTTGTGGCTGATCCGATAAGAGTGTCGGTTTTTTGTCAGAAACCAAAGGATTTTGCCTAACTTGAAACTAACGCACTCGCAAGCCTTTGTTCTCACTAGTCCGATTATTTAGTTCGATTAGTTTTAGTTCGATCGTCGAACTAGTGAGATTTTTTTTTCTTATTTTTTCGATCGTAAGCGTGTGGATGGAGACGTTTGTTTTCCAAAATCAAGCCAAACGTTGTAGAGATTTTGAGTTGTCGGCAAACGTGCAGACGCGGCATTAGATATCTACATCGACACTTCTACTTAATATAATATAATAATAATAATACTTCTACACTAATATTATAAAGAGGAAAGATTTGTAAGTTGTATGTTTGTAACTTACAAACTACTGGACCGATTACAAAATTTCATTTACCATTAGAATGCTACAATATACATATCCATGCATAGTAGTAGTAGAGTAACATAGGCTATATTAAAATATAGGGAATACGGGAACAAAATATAATATGTTATTCCCGTATTCCCACAGGAACGGGAACTACACTGGTGAAACCGCTCGCGCGTAACAGCGAGTACCCCAATAAAAAAAATTACAATTCCCACACATTTTTTTTTTATCATTGCGTCACATATTGCATATTTTTTTATTAGTGTGCAATAAGGAGAGGTTACCTAAAAGCTTCTAAAAGCGAAACGCATCCAAACACCACGATTCAAGGTGTTACCCAAAGAGGTTGGATAAAAAAAAACTTTTTCTTTGTTACCAATACCGATTGGTAGTCCTTGAAAACTGTTAATGTTACTTTTTATTCTGCCTCAGTTAGTAATATAAATTATTTTTTTGACAGATTCGAGAGAGTTCTGGGGCTGTGTGCTGATATACTGAAACGCAACATTGCGCAGTACAATAGTTTTGTATCACTCTCCGTCTAACTTCTGTGTTCATGTCGACTATATGCCGAGAATTATACAGTGTCCAATACATATTTTTAGTAAGTTACGGGGTTCAATTCTACACGCACACTGCATAGCCTAAAGCTAAATTTCTTAATGTAGCGCCCCACGGCGGTTTAACCCGATTCTGTCCCCTTCCCGTGGGAAAATTATAACCCATGTTACCTACTCCCAGAAAAGTAGGTAAGCTTAACGTTGGTAAAAGAATTTTTGAGTCGTATTTTATTAGAAAAGATAGCCTATGCCTAGCGGCGTTGCCCGCGCGGATCAAGTTTATTCCCGTTCCAATGGGGATTTCCAAAAATCCCTTTATAGCGGTTGCCTACGTCATATAAGACACCTACTACATACCGTGTAGATACAGTTTCTAGGTGTTATCGTTTCATAGTAGTACGTATTTTTCTTTTTCAACAGTTTTTATATTTTCCCGTTGGAATGAAATATTTTCTCGCGGTAAAAAGTACCCTAGATGTTGACTCAGCTATCACCATACCAAATTTCATAAAAATCAAAAAGTTTTTGAGTGATGCGTGCACAGGCAAACAGATAAAAAAATTTGTTTTGATATCTATATCGATAAATATCTAAGTACACTACCTCTAAAATAAAAAATAAATTTTTTACTGACACGATCTCCTTAGAGTTTTATTATATTATGTACATATAAATATTTTTTTTTTTACAATGATTACATAATTTCAATGGTTTTTTTTTTTTCATTGTAACAAAGTTTTAATTAAAAATTCTTGCTGGTATGTACATAATAAATAATAATACATACTTCAAAAACAATAACATAATTATTTAGGTAAGACTAAAAAGTCTTGTCAAATTTTTTTTTTTTTTTGGACAGGCTATCACAGGACAGGATCATAAATAAATAAATTGTGGGACGCAATTCACACACTGGTATAAAACTAGCGTCACATAAACTAGACAGAGCCTGTACTATGGGTACTTAACAACTGATAAACATACTTAAAAAAATATTGAACGACCAGACACGAAGCCAACAGACATGTTCATGCACACAAATGTTGGCCCCGAGCGGGAATCGAACCCGCGACTATAAATCCCGTCGTACCATATACGTCCCACCGAAAAAAAATGTCCTATTCGCGAAACGTCCTATTCGCAAAACGTCCCATTCGCACCAAGTCATTAAAAACGTCAAATTCATTTTAGTCCTGTCAATTGATTTTGACAGTAAAGCGCAGAATACCAAAATGCTTTAGCAGCTCTTCAATAAAATTAGGAGGTTTAGCAGGTGCTGTAGAATTGAACCCAATGTCTATTTAAGTTCAGTATTGCAGTGCACAGCCCTCACATGAAGAGAGCATGGTCTACAACGCTACTCTGCGGGGGGTTGATAAGTGTCACACATCCATCCAGTGATGAGTCAGTACCTAAGTTTCGAAGAGCACTAATTGGTACATACATAAAATCACACCCAGGCCTTATATACGAGAGGCAAACTAACTTCTACAGGTATTAAAATACTACTCCATGCAATTAAGAACGCAATTCACTATTAAGCATTGAGCTATTGGCAAGAGAAGATGGACTTTCATTTGTAAAACTAAAATTGCTATGATTTTAAGCAACGATTACTTCAAGCAACACAACAACAAAATTAAATTAAGCATAATTTAGAAATAGTTACTTATGTATTAAATATGTAAGTACCTAGTACTATTGAAGCGAAATGTAAGTTTATGTTCATGATTTAATTTATTTGGTTAATATTGTCGCTTGTCGCACAGATGCTTTCGCGACACTAGTTTTCACGTCACTCTTAGACGATGAAATATACGGTACATATGGATCTAAAAATATAAATATTTTTTCGAGTCCTTAGTTATGTTTTAATATATTTTATCCAATAAATTACTTACTATTTTATTACGTCAGAATGATAATTGTGAATTTTCTGTACTTATGGTTTATCACTAATAAATAAATACATTATAACTAAAACTATCAATTTTATTTATTGTGCGAGAACTTCGTGTGAAAATTTCGTTCAGCGGGCGTATTCACGGAGATTCGATATTTGACACGGAATCGGAAAATCTGAAAATCTGTCGAAAGCAAGCAAGCAAAGCATAGAGATGGCACTACGGTAGAGTCA
The DNA here is from genome assembly GCA_963855545.1 of Ethmia dodecea. NCBI lineage: Eukaryota > Metazoa > Arthropoda > Insecta > Lepidoptera > Depressariidae > Ethmia > Ethmia dodecea. The sequence goes on from OY979449.1 coordinate 8,926,707, forward strand.
CGGGAAAGAAAAATCTCCCATAACACTACTAACTAGTAGTGTCAAAGGAAACAATTAATTTTTCACACCACATGCTCGACAAAGCCGGATTATATATCATATAAACGTCACCGAAAGCAAGATATTATATCCCTTGGCTTGCGCCGGGTTATAATGTTGTATGGAATTTCATTATAACTCTAGGTAAATAATGTAATTTTCACTTTTCATAATCCTTATTGCTATGACGATAAAGTCTAATTTCGTTAAGCAAAATGTGGTGCACCCGCCTGCGTCCACGGTCGTGGCCAACTCGATTTTCGAAAACCGAAGCCGCGACCAACTAGATTCGCACGATCTTCATTTGTTAAATCAAGTAGGTCACGCCGGCAGAAACAAGTTGCTGTATCCATTTTATAGCTTTAACATTTCAAAAAGAATATCGAAAATGTCGAGTGATGAAAGTACTTTGACTCCAGAGTCTATTAAACTAGATGCCATAGGCATTGTCAATAATCATTCAATAATCTACTACAATGCAATTGCATTTTATTGTCTCGCATAAGGTGAGAAAAGTAGAGTATATAACTCAGGAATAAAACTGTTTTTGTCTTGGGCGCTTAAATCCCTCACTAAACTCAAGACTCAGTCTTAATTGCTACGCTCGGGAGTAAAACTGGGAGTCCTTCGTTACGTTCAGGATTCAATGTCGCGCCCGTGACATAAAACAGTACTTTATTCCCTTGTTGTATAATCTACTATAACATCGTTATTCTTCAATATACAGAAATAGAGGTATCAGTAAACTGAATCCTTAGCCCTTTTTCACACGTACCGGTTTCCAGCGGGCGGCGAACGAAGTACCTATATGGCCATGTACGTTCGCTTTCATACGTACCGGCGGGCAATCGGCCATACATTTCGCTGCCGGACTGGCGGAAACTGGTACTATCGAGAAAAGTTCTGCTTGATACACCGAAGTATCATTTTAGCGAGCAGCTATCCTTTCCCACCCTGTGGCGACAAAGCCCTCACTTATACACTTCCGGACACATCTATCGGGCCACCTATTGTTTTAAGTTTTGACGGTCCCTAGCTAAAAATAAATGTTAGGTGGAGCAATAACTTGGTATGCAGTTTTGAAGCTGATTTATTGGTCAACCTTTTGGTTTGTTTTTTTTAAATTTCTAATTCAGAATTGTGAAAAAATATAAGAAAATTCGAGTCTGTTCATTGTTTTCAACGATGCAAGGAGGAGAAAACTTTTTTAATTTTGCGAAAGTTGGATTTTTTTATTTATGTTTCTGATTTTTGGTTCAATAATATGGCTACTGCAAACTTTGAGCCAGTTTTGACCAAAAATATGGATACTCGGCCTGAAATTGCCGCCAAAGCTGTAGCACTTCTGCAGGCCGGGCATAGCCAAAGAAATGTAAGTGCACAACTGAATTTAAGCCGTACTACTGTCCGAAGAGTTTATTATAGGTACTTAGAGACTGGCGGCTTCGTTTGTTGTCAAGCAAGACCGCGATCTCGTGTGACAACGTTTTTAGCTAGGGACCGTCAAAACTTAAAACACTAGGTGGCCCGATAGATGTGTCCGGGAGTGTAGTAACAATGACAATTAGGTACAAAGAGTGTTTCTTTCATGTTTATGACCATTTAGTGTCGATGAATGGATCGGAATAGAAAAAAAGACGATGTTACTGGCTTCTCATTGTGTACCTAACTCTAATTAGGGTCGGGGTAATAAAATTTTAGCTTACAAGCGACATTTTTTCCAAATGTATCAGGCTTAGCGTTTGCTGATAGTACGTGTGAAAAGGGGCTAAGCTGGAATAGTAGATTGTTATACAAGGGTCGGAAGGAATCAATTCCTAGAGTAGGAATTGATAACTTCTACCCGCGTTGAACACTCTACTTTTCATTTCGAATTCAAGGAAAGTAAACAAAAAAAAATCAATTTTACAAAAATTCAAACATGCAGAAACGCAATAATACCTACAAAAAAAATTGTCAACAATACAACCAAAGAGGTTGGAAGAATGCGAAACTTTTTCTTTTAAACGTCTTTGAATACTACATCATAGAGTACCTAACCTAAATAACATTACAAAAATAATATACAAATCCTTCCTCTTTATAATAATACGTACTTTTAGTTAGCCGAGTAATAGTGTTCTGTGCTTATTAGTGTCGATGAAAAACAAGATTTTAAATTTCGGAACAGCTTACCAAATTATTACTCTTTTTTTAATTTTAAATATGGAACGCGTACCGCCCCCCGCGCGCAGGCTATTTTCTGTTGTTTATACCTACACTCACAAGGCCCTTTGATTAATACAAAAAGACAAGGCCGCACCTTTTTTTCTTATTCTAATTGATGTAAAAAGTTTCGTATCCCTACTAAGTACCCAAAGAGGTTGGAAGAAAGTCATTCTCTTTCCTAGAGAAACTTTTTCTTTAAACGTCTTTGCCAAATGTAGTAGTATTTTTTTTTTATTTATTCCCGCCCTAAGGCCGGAAGCAATTACTATGAGTCTTTCCCGACCGAGGGCGGGAATCACAGCCCTGAATCTCTCTGTGGTGGGAATCATCGCTTCCGACCCGGTACTCAGATCAAACTTACACTACTTTCCGAGTATGAGATATGAAAACAAATTATCGGACACGGCTAATGGACGCGGCTTCGGCGGCTTACAGTTACGAGCCATTTACACGAGGGCAATCCACTAATACTGCATACAAAAAAAACTTGAAGACAATGGAATGGATTGTCCTCAAGTTTTTTTTGTATGCAGTCTTAGGGGATTGCCCTCTTGTAAATGGCTCATAAGTGTGCACAGTCTTTTGAGAAGTGGCTTGCGGACGCGTTCTAATGGGCAATTTACACGAAGCCATTCCACTAAGCCAATAATGGCTTCGTGTAAATGGAGACAGTCCACTGCAATGGATTGTCCTCAGCTTTTTTTGTATGCAGTTTGGATTGGCTTAGTGGAATGGCTCATAAATAACGCCTATTCCCACAGAACACTATATGGGTTCGGTAACAGTTCACATTTTTCTATTTTACTGATACTACTGCTGATTGACTGTTGTAAATGGGAAATCCGATACATATAATGGACATTTTTTGATGTCCTTATGAAGTCGCTTCAGTAAAAGTGCACTATCAGTTTACTGTCGATTACCAAGTATCATTTTGATAAGAAAGTGTTGAAGATATTTTAAATAGCAAAGGTCTGTGACAAAAACATCCAGCACGCCAGATTTCTTTCGGACGTCCGGTGGTCCGACCGCTCAAGGTTAAGCTGAAAACAAATTATCGGACGCTTCTGATGGACGTGGCTGATAGCCGCGATCTAGATAATGTATGTACACAGAGCTGTGCAAACTATCGGACGTAAGTCTTGGACGTAACCTTGAGCGTTCGGACGTCCGACAGAAATCTGGCGTGCTGAATTCAAAAGACTGTGTACACGTATAGCCGTATACAGAAAGAAAGCTGAAAACTTACCATGGTCCATTCTACAGAAAGCAAGCAGATTGAAGCAGAGCGAGCAAAATGTCGTACGATGATTGGCGGGCGGCACCAGCGCTGACCGGCGCGAGTCGGCGCCGATCGGCACTTATCGGCGCTTATCAGCGCTTGTTCATATTTATAAATGCCTCCGCCGGTTACCTGCGTAGACCGGCACCTATAAGCGCCGATAAGTGCCGTCAGGCGCCGGTCCGCGCTGATAAGTTTTCAGCTTTCTTTCTGTATACGGCTTATCAGTCGCGGCTGTCTGCCGCGTCCGATAATTTTTTTTAGCTTATTTACGTCCGATAGTTTGCACAGCTCTGTGTACATTCATTATTGAGATCGCGGCTATCAGCCGCGTCCGATAATTTGTTTCCAGCTTAAAAAGTACTATATTTTTTTTTGTCGATGACCAAAATACAGAAAGTATTGAAAACACTGTATTTCTGTGCATGAAAGAGCAACTTTGTATTAATTTTAGAGAAAATAATGTGATTTCTTTCTATAACTACGTAAATAAACCATAGAAATACAAGTAAATAAACAATTATTTGTTTTTATTATAAATAAACTAGCGACCCGCCCCGGCTTCGCACGGGCAAACTTTCCTCTTAAATCACTATCTATTAAAAAAAACTCATCAAAATCCGTTGCGTAGTTTTAAAGATATAAGCATACATAGGGATATAGGGACAGAGAAAGCGACTTTGTTTTATACTATGTAGTGATATTAATATTTTATGGCGTTAAACTAAACCTTTAAGCCAAAAAACACATGTCGATTATGTATTTTTTTTTATTTTTACGGTTGATTCATAGTGCTGTACTCCGACTTGTTGACTGCGCCTGTAGTCGAGAATTTCGAGCATAAGCTGCAATAGTACAGTCAAGAGCAAGTCAAGCTTTACACTACCAGTTTAAGCTGAGCTCTGATTTATACTGCGCGCGAGTACACGGCCGGGTCAAAGTCCAAAGTGTCAAGCTTAGCGTGCTCTTGACTGTACGAATATTACAGGGGTCTTTATAAAACACCTGTTACCTGTAGATTGTAACTACAGAAGCACTAAAGGCTTTTTTTTTCTTGTAGCTTTATAAAACAGGGCCCTGGTGGAGAGTTAATTTAACTTTTGGCAGCACTGCTATTGAACTGAATGTCGTTAGGCTGTAAGGACTAGAATCCAAAGGCCATTAAACAATTAAAAAAAAACTGAGTGTTGTTTTTTTGACTAACGCGAACGAGTACTGAGTAGTGATTGCCTGGGTGATTGCTTTGGATTGGTATGTGCAGTAAAGTTTGCGCGCCCTAAGTGAATTCTGATAAACTATTTACAGATGTTATTTATAACCAAAATTGTAAATTGTGCCTCTGAAGTTAATACGCATTAGCAAAATGGACGTTATAGAATCAATTAAAAAGGACAAAGCTTACGTAAAATATAAGCTGATTGTAAAAAATTGGGAAAAGGATTTCAAATCCAAACATTCACGAACACCATCAAAATTTGATATAAAAGAGGCTCCTTCAAACATAAAATATGCGTACAAAAAGTATTTTCAGTTAAAGAGTGCTGCTTTAGAAAATTCTCTATCAATTTGTGACGCAGATGACGAACCCTTACCTTCTCCAGACCCAGTTCGGCATTTTGAATGTTTCACGGTAGGATTTTTGAGTCCTCAGTCCGAAACAAGCTCACAAACAGACCAGCTATTGCCTTCTTTGCCCAGCGGTCAGGAACTAGATAAGTTGCTATCTAATGCTCCAAAAAGAGAAGCAAAACATGCTGTCAACTCTAGTCCTTTTTCTACAAATTTATCTAAGAAATTATTTGAAAACAGAAGATTCTCGTTGAGAAATCCCAGGAAATTATTATTGCCAAAATTACAGTCTGTGGTCGAATATGAAAATTACAATGTGGACAAGGAAAATAGTAAGAAAATCTTTAGTACACAACCTACACGTGATGTTACAGAATCAACAGAAACAATTGCTCCCATCGTAGAGAGCAATGAGGTGGTGAGTAACATAATTAAATGTAATAATGGTTCCCTTTCTACTCGTTTTGTTAATTCAGAGTCTCTAAAGAGTCCTAAAGTGCGACAGCTAAATGAAGCCTGGATTAAGAGAGTCACTGGTTTAAGTAGTACAGACTCCCAATATTCAACACCAACACAACCTATTAAAATTACTACCACCACACCTGGATCAGAGAAAGAACCTCAAATATGTGCAGAGAAATTTGGATTAAGAAATATTGTAGTACAAACACAAAATCAAAATGAGAAAACTGGTGACTATGTTGAAAACAGTGAATCTGAAGCAGAAGATGCAGCAATTGATAAATTAAAACCGGCACTGAAAAAGAGAAAAACAAATATAATCAACAATGATAGTATTCAGGGTAGGCATTATATAGATGAAAATGATGAACAAAAACAAAATAATAAAGCAGTAAAAACAAAACCGATAAAAACTCAGTCCAATGTTACAAGAAATAAAAGAAAATCTGCACCTGTTAAAATAGATAAGACTGTGAGAGAAGACCTTCCACCAGATATTGCAGAATACTTACCTTTTGGTCCTGAGGAAAATGTGACCCCACGCCATGCTTTAGCTACAGATATTTTAAAAACTGTAACTACGATAGCCAGACCTGTTGGTACGAAAATAAGTAACAGTGGAGAAATCGAAAAATTAGAAAATAAAATAAAAAGTGGTACTCTCAATGAAAATTTTGTCAAAATAAATATTGAAAAGAAAGTTTTTGTCCGTGGCAAAAAGAACGTTAACTATTCAAAGTATAAGAAACAACAGTGGAAAGATAAAAAAGCTCTTCATGCTGGTATGGAATTCCCTGAATCAGGAAAAATATCATGTTTTAAATGTAGTGGTACTGGTCATATGGCTAGATATTGTACAGCACATAGAGGTGACACACTTTTACCATTACAAAATTATGATGAAAATGATATGCCTACCTTAAGAGATATGCAAAATATTGTGGCTAAAGAAACTACCAGTCAATCATTATCAGATCAATTGATTTCCCAAATAACTACATACAAACCTAGTACAATTCCAGAATCCTTTATGAAATTATTAGGTGACATGCCTGATAACAGTAAGAGTAAAGATGTTGTACCAGTATATTCCAATTACAAACAAGCAACTCCAGCAGAATTATATGAAGCTCTTTACAAATTCGGTCACAAATCATTAAGAGATGGGCAAGAAGAGGCAATTATGAGAATTTTATGTGGACAGTCCACATTATTAATTTTGTCAACAGGTGGTGGAAAATCACTCTGTTATCAGCTCCCGGCCTACATTTATAGTCAACATTATAAATGCATTACTCTAGTGATTTCACCACTTGTTTCATTGATGGAGGATCAGGTTTTAAGTATGCCAGAATTCCTGAAGGCAGGATGTTTACATACCAATCAACCACCAACACAACGTCGAAAAATTATGCAATGTTTAAAAGATGGTGACATAAATATTCTTCTAATATCTCCTGAGGCATTAATATCGGGAGATGGATCTCATGGTTTTGGAGGACTATTTAAATCATTACCTCAAATTGCATTTGCATGCATTGATGAGGCTCATTGTGTTTCACAGTGGAGCCATAACTTTAGACCAAGCTACTTAATGATTTGCAGAGTACTGCGAGAAAAGTTAAATGTGAAATGTATACTTGGATTAACTGCTACCGCAAGTCAGACCACAATAAAAAGTGTAATTAGTCACATTGATATTCCTGATGGATTATCAGGTGTCATAATAAATCCAACTTTGCCTGACAATCTTTACTTATCCGTTTCAATAGAAAAGGATAAGGACAGAGCTTTAGTTTCTCTACTGACTTCAGAACGGTTTCAGTCTTTCAATGCAATTATTGTATATTGTATAAGGAGAGATGAATGTGAGAGGGTTGCAGCAATACTTCGATCGTGTCTTCAACAGCCTGGAAAACTTAATATGGAGGAAAAGAATAACAAACGCAAGAGAATGTCTTACATTTCTGAGGCTTACCATGCAGGGTTGTCTGGAGCACAAAGAAAGAAGATTCAGAAACATTTTATGGATGGCACATTAAGAATAATTGTTGCAACCGTAGCATTTGGAATGGGTATAAATAAATCTAATATCAGATGCATTATACACTACAATGTGCCCAGTAGTTTTGAGTCATATGTTCAAGAAGTCGGCAGAGCTGGACGTGACGGCGAACCTGCATATTGTCATGTTTTTATGAATAATAGCAATAATGATAAAAATGAACTGTTAAAACATATTCATGCCAATACTATTGACAGGCCAACGATAAGAAAGTTATTGCAGAAAGTATTTATTCCTTGTGAATGTTCTCCTAAAGAGGAAGACTCAAAAAGTGCATTATCTCAGAAATTAAGATGCAAAGGACATGAAGTGGCTATTCCAATTGATAGTACAGTAGAAGAATTGGATCTGCCTTCCGAAAATATTTCTACATTATTATGTTATGTTGAACTTCATCCAAAACAATACATTAAAGTACTCAATAATGCTTATACGGTTTGTAAAATATCTTCTTACGGTGGTCCACAAAAAATACTAGAAGCAGCAAACTTGTGTCCACCTCTCGCAATGGCTTATTTATTGGAAAGTAAAAAAGATCCTGGAATTACTAAAAATAGTATATTGGAATTTCAAGTTATTGAAGTTGCTTCAGCTATTGGTTGGGAAAGTGGAATGACTAAATATCATTTGAAGAATTTAGAATGGGTCAAAGAAGGTGAAATATGTAAAAGGTCTCAATTGAAGATAGAATTTAATACATTGGGATTCAGGATAAAATCGCCTGGAGACTTGTCGCCTACAGAACTTGACGACATCTTAGACGATTTGCATGGAACAGTATTAACACAAGAAAAAGCCAGCTTATATCAGCTGGAGGAAAGTAACAGAGCATTTAGCCAGCTTGGAAATTTTTCTTTAGAAAAGAGTGGTATTTCAGAAGAATTTCTCTTATTAAAATCGAATGAACTGAAACAAACAATCAGAAATTATTTTCAAAGAGAAAGTAATTTACCATCTGATGTAACACTGGAAGAACGCCCTTTAGACGTTGAACGTGTCATCTCCGATGTTCGTGCATTGATATCATCATACAAAGACTGTACCTTCACTGGTCGTAGTGTCGCGAGAATATTTCAAGGAATTTCTTCGCCAAACTATCCTGCTTTAGTATGGGGTAGATGTAAGTTTTGGAGATCTCACATTCACGAAGATTTTTATGGTTTAATCAAAATTGCAACCCAACAGATCATACAAATGAAAATGTAATTTTGTCATAATGAAGTAATTATAACTACGTCATTCACTTTTAGTCAAATGTAAGTAATAAATAATATTTTTTTAATAATCATTTTGTTTGATTTACCCCTGGATTACCATCACTCGATATTTCAGTATATTTCATAAAAAAATATATATTTTCTTAACTAATGTGCTACGATGGACGTACCAAAAGCAAGTTACACTTTATTTTAATAATTGGTTAGTGGTAAAAGTCTGGAAGTATCAGGAAATTTGCATATGGGTCTAGTGGCAGCACTAAAATTTCTGCGCCTGCCTATAAGGATCCAGTAGAGACAGGCTCCAGACACTATGGAAATAAAAATGTTACTTTTGAGACGACTCGTAGGTAGATAAAAAGATTTCATTGCCTTTTTTTTTTAACTTTTCCCTCCTTGGTGTACGAGGTGGGGTCTCACAGACCCCAGCCTCAGTTTTTTGAGGTTTACTTTGATGTCTTTTGGCCCAAGACGTTCTAGTTTCAGGTAATCTCAGCATATATAAAGCTGAATTTAATAGCATTACGGTTTTTGCATAATCTGCAGTGGAACTCAAGAAATTGTAACCTGGGGTCCATTGGACCCCACCTCGTACACGGCGTAGTCAAAAAGATAAGTAAATTTTTTTATATTTCTATCGTTATTATATAATTTGTTTTGCTGTGTTATAATTTTGCTTTATAACTAAATAATATGTGGTGCATGAAAGGAGCCTCCTCGAGTAGTGCAACTTCTTTTTAAATTATTTATCATGCGGCGTCTCCTGGGCAATCGGTAGACATAGGAATACTGATTGAATATATATATATATATATATATATATATATATGTAGCCCATGTTACTTCCAGAAAAGGACGCTTTCCATTGTCAAAAAAAATATCGGTAAAACCGGTAGTATTCTTTTCAATACAAAAAAACAAACAAAAATTCAAATCATTCCTCAATCCAGTTTATAAATTCCAGTTCCCGTGGGAATTTCCAAAAATCCCTTCACAGTGGTTGAATACGACACATGTGGCACCTCCATACCATATTTCAAGTTTCTAGGTGTTATCGTTTCGGAATAGAACGTATTTCTCTTTTTACCCAATCTTTATACAAGGTGACTTTTTTTACCGTCTGGAAAAAAAATTGGAGTGATAGGTAAGTGTAATAGATTCATTCGGCAATGTTACTTATAAACTTTATTTTTCTCCAAAAAATTTTTTCTTGCTTAAACTAAGCTACATTTCTCAATTGTAGTCAATAATACACACTGAAATATTTGAAATAGTATTTTAAAAAGAAACAGGCTCGTAGCTTCCATTTATGCGCAATTTACCTACAACCGCCAGCAGCGCGTAGTACTGTGCGTAGTTTTCTAGATTTTGTAAATTGCATTAAACATGTCTATATTTAACAATTAATCTCGGGTATAACTTCGGCTCTAGATACCTTATACGTCATATTTTTTTCCAGATGGTAAAAAAAATCATCCAGTATTTTCCCGTGGGAATGAGATATTTTTCTGGAATAAAAATATCACTCACTCAATTAGGGTAGTGGAACCTTTGAGTATTAAACCAACCGGAGACGCCACTGACAGGCGTTCCCCTCTGCCAAAAAAACGTGTCGGTCTTTGAGCACACCGGTTAAATACAACTAGTTTGTTTGAGTTCACGGAGTGCTTGTATTGGTGAATGTATTTGTGTGCACCTAGTTCAAGCTAGTGTTTAATTGTTTTATCAAAAAATGCGTTTGTTTTAACATTATTTGTGATTCTTTCCTCGTCCCCCCCGCAGAAATTGGCAGACTTTTTTGTAAAGAAACTAGTGCGCGTGACGTCTCCTGTTGGTTTAATACTCAAAGAGTGGAACCAATAAATGAACGATTAAGCCGAATTGCCAACTTGGAATGCCCATAATTAAAATATCTTAATAGTTAAAGCTTATTTTATTTTTGGTTTTGACGCCTGAAATCTACACGATTATTTAAAAAATAAAAAAAGTAATCTCACGATACCACGTTTTGTATAAAAAAATAATTTAGAAAAAAATATGGGTTTTCCCCCTATACTTGAACACTGAACCCTAATTATGAACGTTTTACACCCAATAGTTGAACTAACATTTTGAGATGATTTAAAGAGGCGCATTAAAAGAGAATTACTGTATTTTGAACGGTTTTATTTAGATTTTATATTAGTTATGTACTTATACTGAAAATAATACAAAATAATCACGTTCATTTTTTAACCGACTTCAAAAACAGGGAGGTTATCAATTCGTCTGTATTTAAAAAAAAATAATTAGTACCTACATAGAAATCACAACCACAAAATGTTCTTTATTTAGGAAACTTGGTAATATTCTGGTGTGAAAATGAAAACTGTATTTTATTCCTGTAGGTAATTAAAACTTGTGTCTTTGTAAAAACCTGAAGTAAAAACAATGTCATCCATTTTTTTCTGGAGTTAGCTTTAATCCTATTTTATTTTAAAAGCAGTTCTGTCAAAGTATCCACCACATCAGTTTCATTAACAGGATAACCAACTTTAGCCATATTCAAAATCCATGTCTCCCAGTTTCTGCTCTTCGGCATCGGACAAAAGTGTCTGTGGTCCCTTTCGGCGTTTAATGGGAGTCTTGCCATGAATACCTTTAGAAATCTTAAATTCAACTCTTGCTTTAGATAAGCCTATCTATCTGCACAGCGGTCTTGAGAGCGGTCAAAGATTTGAATGATATCCTATGATTATGTTTGTCGACTTAAACACCTAGTAAGTACAAATACCCGCGCCATGCACAGTTTTGATGACACGCTATAGGTACCTACTGGTTAAGCGTTCAAGTATAATATAATTATACCAAATACAAACAAAAAGACAGACAGGCAGACAAACTTTGATAGTTATAATATTATTGTTAACGTTAGTTCAAATTTAGGACATAAAGCTAAAAGTTGGACGAACCAAATGTTAAGCAAATTTTTGGGTTCAACTTTTGGTGGTATATCCTAAAGCTGAACACTTCAGATTTCATACTTCATTAAAACCAATAAATTTAGCAAAAAATAAAATTAAAGACCCGTTCAACTTTTGGTTTTTGTTACATAAATAAACTTAGATCGTCATAAATGATATTGTGTTCATTTTTAATCATTAGGTAAATTATAATGATTATTGTAAATATTCAACTTTTCGCCATTACATGAACGCCGTTCATCTATTGGAGTAAAGTAAAAATAATAAGTCCATTACTTGAACAGTGTTTTATACACTAAATATGTTAAATAATGTAAATATGGGATTTGATTTCAGTAGCTTCAAGATTTTACATGGCAAAAAACCTTTTACTTGTATCAATAATTCTTCTTTTAACTTAACGATTACCTTAAATCTGAGGAATACTCACCTTAAGTAGGTTTCCATAGAAAGATGATTTTTGGCGGGAACTACACCTAGAACGATTTTGTGCAACTCAACCTGACGCGTCATTGGCGATGTTTTTATGGAAGCGGGTGAAGAAAACGTTGCCATATGCGAAAAAAAAAACGCACTGATAAACGTTAATGAGCATTTTTATTTTTCAACTTTTATTACGGTTGTTCATCTTCTGGGGGTCGTTCATCGTTTGGTTACACTACCCTATCTCCATACCAAATTTCATCAAAATCCGTCCAATAGTTTTTGCGTGATGCGTGCCTAACCAGACAGACAGACAGACAAAAATTTTAAAAATTGGTGTAGATATTGGTATCTATATCGATAACTATATAAACTATCATTAAAATTTTCAAAAAATATTTCTTGTACATACACGGGTCCGTTAGAGTTTAATTATATATTTTATTATATTTATATAATATACCTGACAGACAGACAGACAAAAATTTCAAAAATTGTTGTTTCGGTACCTATATCGATAACTAGATGCATTACCGTTAAAATTTTCAAAAAATATTTCATGTACAGACACGACCCGTTAGAGTTTTATTATATGTATAGATATATATAATATGCATGTTTGTGTGTGAGGGAGGATGCGTGTTTGTGTGTATATATGTAATACAATTGATTTTCTTTTTCAGGTATACAAGCATAAAAAATGACAAGTGTAATTTTTTTCATATTTTCAATAATTCAAATAACATTTCTCTGTGCTTAGAAATACCTATTTTGGTTTTCATTTTTTTTGAAGAATAAAGAAAATCGAATAATCTTAGTAGTGTTTTTATTTCCTATATAGACAATATTTTAATATACAATAAAAAAATCGTGGATATACATTATGGTTTTATAGATAAACCAACATAAAGTTAGAGGATCACTGGGGTCCAATGGACCTAGAGGATTCGATCCCGGGATCCCGGATCTCGGGATCCCGGTCATATTTTAGTCCCGAAAATATCGGGATCAAATTTAATGAATCCCGGCATTTTCGGGATTGATACATTTACATTTACAGTACCTATAAACATTGATCTCTTTAACATATTTTTTATAGTTTATCTAAATAATTCTAAAGAAGTAGATTTTTTTAGTTTTATAAATTATTTACAGATCAAACTAGACCCAGTTTGTTTATTTTATAAGAAGAAAGTATAATTTTGTTTAACCGCCTTTTTAAAGATTTAAAACTTAAATATTCTATGTCCTCACAAGGCTTTTTTATTTACTTCCCGAGGTGTGTATACTTTTTTCAGCTCGACAGAGGCAAAAAGCGGCAATTTCGTTTAGTGCAGGCGGGCCGAACGTTAACCCGGAGATATGAAAAATTTATTTTGATATGTTTTAATGTCTTTATAATACCACTTTCCATTACCAATACAATCCCGGGATCCCGTGATTAAGTTTAGATAATTCCGAAATCCCGGGATTAGAAAAATCGACCGGGATCGAATCCTCTTAATGGACCCCACCTCGTACACGGCGTAACTTTTTTCACCTCGTACACGGAAGGTTAAGAATTGATTTTCTTGAAGAAAAATATATGATTGACTGTATGTATGCTGTATCAACTACCAAACCAAAGATATCTATAGATCAAAGTTTTTCTTCTTCTAGTGTTCATTATTTATACTCAAAGATATTATAATATTTTAAATTGTTTCTACATCTTTATAAGCGGCTTCACAAAAAGGAGGAGGTTATCAATTCGTCTGTTTTTTATACAGGCTGACTTTTTTTACCGTCTGGAAAAAAATGTGGTGTGATAGGTAAAAAAAAAGCTGGTGCTTCCAGATTGGTCACATTTTAATTTCATCCAGTTCTGACAACGGCATCCATGAGAAAACCATATAAGTTGAGGATTGAAGTCCGTTTTTTCTCTTTATACTTAGTTCTGTTATTGTTTTAAAATTTAGTTTTTGTACAAATAAAATATAATATAAATAATAATAATTTAATTGAATTAACAAGAAGGTTTTTACAGGTAAATAGCACTGAACCCCACACTAGGATACCCTGTGTTGTGGGGTCCAGTCTCTTTCGTCTAAGCAATTGTTTTAATTAATTAAAATAAGTTTTGAAGTGCGATTTGAGTAAGTGTGTATAGAGTGTCTGAGTGTAGTGTGTGTGAGTGTAGTGTGTGTGAGTGTAGTGTGTTTAAGTGTAGTGTGTGTGTGTAGTGTGTGGGAGTGTAATGCGTGTGATTGTAATGCGTGGGAGTATCTTGAATGGGAGTATTTAAGTAAACGGAGAAAAATATCATATCGTGGCTACAGTCTTCTCCTATAGTAACAATGACCTTGGCGGAGCGAAAAAGAAAACAATCGGTGTAATTGTTTTTTTATAGTAGGTATAGTGGGCAAACGGTACCTATGATAACGGTAGTTAGGATTGGGATACTAAAAACTTCAACTTTCAAACGACCATTATTCCAAATGTATCAGGTAACGTTTGTCGATAGTTCCTACATATAAAAATCTAACATTAAAAAAACATAAGTACCTAAGTAAGTATATGTTACTGTCTTATTTTTATGTTTTTACATATTATATTCTATTATTCAATATTAGATATTCTCTATACACATATTTACATACTTTAAGTAATAGCAATCCTAAACAGTATAGTTAGACCATGGACTCGATTCTGCAAACCACCTAAAATTCCTAATTTTAAGTTAGCCTATCCTTCTATAAATTATATTTCTGCCTTCGTGTCCGAACCGAGTCCTAAATTTACTTATAGATATATGTGTCTCTAGTGATCGTCATTCACACGGATTTCAAAGCTTAGTATTATATTTCTGCCTTCGTGTCCGAACCGAGTCCTAAATTTACTTATAGATATATGTGTCTCTAGTGATCGTCATTCACACGGATTTCAAAGCTTAGTATTATTTTAAAAAATAAAAGCATTTTTCAGTCTGGCAACACATATGTCACCCGTTTCCGTCAAAGTGCGCCATATGTCATTACGTGTTTCTGTGTTCGTTGTTCACTACGGTAAATTTTATAAAATTGTTTTTTCAGGTTTTAAAAGATTGATCAGCAGGATTTCGTGCGATAGAAATAATTGATGGGCTTGCACCATCCTCGTCGTCTAAGCTGTCGAGAGTCAGTCATAAGTTGTGTAGAAGATAACAAGAGATAGAAATTAGAGAATATCCAGACGAGGATAATTTTCTGAATATAACACGAACTGCTTCACATAAATTCACATGTTACACAACTGTCTACAAGAGGTTGTCGAATTGCATTCTCACTTCTGCTAATTGGGTGCTACGCATTGCCTGCAGGGCTCCAGCTCTCACCCTTGACACCTACATCACGCGTTACGCACTGCCTTAGGGGTTGTTGCTATCGCTGATCAGAGCACCATAGCTCTTCCTGCTGCGGAGTTAACCTCGTTAACACCACAGTTCAGGAGGTAGGGTTAGCCTACGGGGCCTCGTCCCTACGGCGACACTCTGACCGATATTTTGAATCATGGATCTGTATCACTATTACTGGAGCCACAGTTCAACAGGTAGTGTTAACCCAAGGGGCATCGTCCCTAGGGCGACACTGACCGAAATCCTGCATCAGGGAGCTGTATCACCATCACTGGGGTCACAGCTGAAAAGATAAAGTTAGCCTAAGGGGCATCGTCCCTAAGGCGACACTTTGACGCAACTTCTGCGTCATAGAGCCGAATCATAATTACTGGAGCTGCATGAAGACGAAACTAAACTAAAAAGTTGCCTACAAGTTGAAACTGACTATGTATGTACCTACTTGGTTAATAAGTTTGAGTATGTGGCGGTTATAACTAAGCTGTTTTACTCATTATGTATACTGTACTTCCATTAGGAGTATGGTGAGAGATTCTGTAAAGAAAGGATGTTATTTTGCTGATGCTGGAAACAACAATTATTATTTCGGAAAAATACAATCTCACGCCTTCTATCCGCGATGGAGTAGGTAAAGGTATTTTATTTCTGGATATACTTTCCCACTTTTCACGAGATATTCGTTGGACCCTTATTTATTTCGAAAATAAATAAAATATTAATAATAAATATATATATCTATATAAATATAGGTATGTAGATGTCTAGAAGTCGAAACAAAATACTTATGTAATATTGCAAAATCCTTAAGTGCATTATTTCAAGGATTAACAGCTGCTGTGAAACAATACAGGCCCGGTGCTGGCTAATGTTTTAAAGACAGCGAAAGAAACTATCCTTGAGGCAGAGGACAAAGACAAGAAAGTTCTTGTTCGGTGATACCTAATTTATTTGAAAGTATAAAACCACAAATAAAATAAGCAAAAACAGCTAAGAATTGCGACATCAGACACCACAACAGATGATCTTCAAAGTAAGATTCATAAACAACAAACCCAAATCAGATACTTTAAACTGAAGGGCCTCCACAGCCACAGCAGATGAGATTACAAGTTGAGTGGCAGCTGGTGGGCAAAGACCTCAGCAGCAGCAGACAAATACACAAAAATCATCGCTAAAGGTCAATTTATCACTGTGGAGGACTTTAACTATTCATTATAACTGGAGGAAAACACTCAGGATAAAGTGAATCTGTCTTACATTTCGGGATACAGCATTCCTTTAGGAAAGCCTCCGAAACAATGACTAAATATAGGTATATAATCAATCAGGTAATTCATACAATAACCAGATGCATACCATACCTACAGAGATCTTGAGACTCTAAAAATGTGAAGGAATCTCACGTTGTGGCCCACATTCTAATCAATTTATTTCTAAGGTATTTCTAGTACATAGCAAAACCAAATAACTTTTTCAAAGTCATAATTAACCTCAAAAAATTGAAAAAATAAATAAATACATACAAAACCATTTCAAGTTGGAAGATGTAAGATCTATCATTAGTTTAATGAATCCAGTGAATTCCAGCATTTATTTAAAGGTTACATATTTCTTAATAGGTAACTACTTATTCATGAAGATGACATACAATAAAATCTTAGATCTGTTTTTTGGGATGGTTTGTATTATATAAATTAATGTTCACCCATTGGGCCTGAACACAGTACCATATCTGGTAATCAAGTTAATAACACAAGCAAGATTTGCAAATTTTTAGGATTCTTAAAATTCTGATGGATTTTCTATAAGAATGTTTGACTCAAGAAAATTATTAGGTATATTAAAATATAAATTAATTTTGTTCAAACAACTATTACGACATTGTAAGACAAGAGTGATTGTTCAAATTTTTGCTACCCTTACAACAGCATACCCAGCCATTTAGTACGACTGGCTGTTGGGACATCAGAAATATTGGGCGATCGAAATATCTTGCATTATTTAAATAATGGTGATAATGAAAACGGTAAGGTGAGAATATAATCGAATAAGATCAATACAGTCTCGTAATTAACAAAATGTTAAAGGAGAGTAGAATATAGAAGAAACTAACATAATTACCTGGAAGTAATGGCGATAGCGTTTTTTGAGTTCTTTTTCAGAAGAGCAAAGACTATCATCATTCTGAAATACTTTTTCGAATAAATAAGACAACTGCTGAATTAGACAAATAATATGGGTATTACTCAATTTGCTCACTTACGCTTACGTACGACCATGGATGCAGTAGGTATATTTGTATACATTCCTGCTTATGACGTACTTACGGTACTTATAGTAGGAATATCTCTAGAGAAGAAATCTTGTTCCACATTTCTCAGGTGCGAATAAAATTAAAAGATATGAATATATACATATATCTACAAATAAAAACTACTATTTACATGCAATAGTTAGAATTTAAAAATGAGTATATTTTCAAATATGCTTGCATCATATATTACCTCTAAAGAAAATTACAAGGAATCTAGAAAGCTTTATGTTAATGCAAAAAAAAAAAAAAGAAGGATTTTAGCTGAGTATAAATACTTTGGAACAATCAACAATTTATTTATTAGCAAGAACCTAGATTAAACCTGTTACAGGTATTTTTATTGGTTTATTAATGGATTTGCAGTAGTATTCGCACAGTTGTAAGACTCATTCTAAGAATAGGAAAAATATTGGGTATTGATAGTGTTAGATAAAATTGTTTTGATCTAAGTTGATAGTCCAAGAAGAATTTTGATGTACCAAAATTTCCTCGATTTCCAATGTTTAGGCCCCACTAAACTATTGGTTTACCCTTTCAGGAACCTACACTCTCTACCTATACAAGCAGCTTACTCTGGTGGCAGGGAGACGCCAGGCAGGCATGTATGTACATCCAGGTACCTATTTTAAAAGTGTTCTGTGTTTCAGAGTATTGACATTTATGAAAGCAATTTGATCCTGTAATGTAACTATATACTCTTAATATTTTTTTTTTCAAAAATATATTATAAAACATATATTAATTGTACCTACAGTATTGTAATATCTGTGCCTAGGTATACCTAAAACGTTAGTGGTTATATTATCTTTGGGTATACCTGTATGTTGAAACTTCTGTCTAGGATATCAGTATGAAATTTTTCGCCATTTCTAAATTCAGTTAACAATTTGTGCCACACCAAACTCAGGCAGATCGGCCCTTCGTTTTATAAATTAACAAGTTAAGTCACTATTACGATGAATGTGAAAATTTTACAATTGATGACAATTATGACCTAATCTGTCTAAATGCCATACTATAGGGATAATTTTTTTTTTTGTGTTCGGACCATCTGAAGAGAATGTTTCATAAAGAATAAGTAAGTATATTATTTTAACCATAATAAATATACAGTTCTTTACCTACAGTGTTAGCTACTGGACATTGGGTTCACTCCTACTCTGTCTTCTATATATGACTAGCGACCCGCCCCGGCTTCGCACGGGTGCAATGCTGAATTTTCTTTGCTATAAACCTTGCGGAGCCCGAGACCTTTCCAACGAATGCAAAACCATGGAAATCGGTTCGTCAGTTCTGGAGTTAAATCGTCAGGAAGGAAAACCCGACATTTTTATATAGTAGATAACATAAATAATATTGATATTAACTCACAAAATATATTTAGCACTATAGTGTGCACGATAGAAAAGAGCACAATTTTCATCAAATCTCTGATTTGAAGTTTGAATTAGTTTTTAAAGTAATGTTTGCACAACTTTAATAAAATCCAGAAAGAATAAAAACTGCTCCATAAAAAAGTTTTCAGAATAATTAGGATTCTGCCTGTCTATTTCAAGTTCAATCCTGAAATATCTCCACTGTCCAGCCTGCACCTTGCTCGATTAGTTATTTAAAATTGACTAAAAATTTACGTTCCAGTAATACTTCTTTGTTCCAAAGCTTCATAAAACTTTATTCAGATAATTTTCAACACAAACTTAGAGTAGTTAGATAGCTCAAAACAATACTCGCTGATTGAGGGATTTATACGTATTTATGTAGGCTGCAACACTTGCTACCCAAAATGTAGGCCTATAAGAAAAAGGCTCTATAATAGACCCAATAGCTAAAAGAAAGATGATTTGCTTAATTCGTAAGGTTTCATTTGGTTGTAGAGCTTTCTCTAGGTTGTTTACACCTTTTCATAGTTATCTTACACCTATTTACCCGACTGCGCAGGGTACTTTTAATGTGTTTATTTTATTATTATTGTAGTACATACAGTGTAAGAGTTACTGATTATTTATTATTCTTTAAGATACCTGTTATCTATCGAAAACCTAGCAAGTACCTTCCTACTATATGGAAATAAAAAATATATTTACTTAGACAGGGAAGTATAATTTAGTAATATTATACTTTTTATTGTTTTATAAATAAAACAGCTTTGAACATCTATCTATAAGTAAATTTAGGACTCGGTTCGGACACGAAGGCAGAAATATAATTGATGGTCAAACGAACTTACCTTAAGTGAAGTTCGACCCATAATTATATGAGGCCTTCGTGTCCGAACCGAGTCCAGCCCTCCCAACCCTGGATCCAAAGTTTGGATCTACCCATAAAATATTAAACTTTGAACTTATATGACATATGGCGGACTTTGACGGAAACGGGTGACATATGTGTTGCCAGACTGAAAAATGCTTTTATTTTTTAAAATAATACTAAGCTTTGAAATCCGTGTGAATGACGATCACTAGAGACACATATATCTATAAGTAAATTTAGGACTCGGTTCGGACACGAAGGCCTCATATAATTATGGGTCGAACTTCACTTATGGTAAGTTCGTTTGACCATCAAGAATACGGAAGAAAAAGGACAGAAACAAACCATAGGTTATAGAGTAATGTCAGACATGGAAAAACCGACTAATTTGATGTCATAACTGTCACTTTTATCCATGACCTCCTTACATCGTTGCTAAAATTGCTAAAAACGTGTATTTGAATGCGTCCAAATAAATATGGCGCTTATTTCTGTCCCTTTCCTTTAAAAGCGGTGGAAAAGAATAGAGCTAACTTAAATTAGGAACTATAGGTGGTGGTGGTGGCAGAATCGAGTCAAATGTGTACCAAGGTAGGTACAGTCAAGAGCAAGCCAAGCTTTACACTACCAGTTTAAGCTGAGTAATAACTAAAGGGTAAAAATTAGAAACTATTTTCGGGATTGATTTATATTTTTACCCGACTGCGCCAGAAGGAGGGTTATGTTTTTCAAGAGTATGTATGTATAATGTGTTTGGCACGCTCTACGGCCTGAACGGCTCGGTGGATTTTAGCTTCAAAGGTGTCGCTAGATTCGTATTAATTGTGAGTGACACCGGGTATAAATTTTGAATCAGAACACAACTTAAGCTGGGAGTACCTTCACTTGGTGAAGGCGGTAACAGTTTAACTGGCTAAAACTCCCATAATTTTTTTTTTCATTTTGAATTACCATTTAAGACTTACATAAATAGTGGTTTAAAGTTGGTTACTAACTAAAAAGTATAAAAAAAAAAGAAGAAAAAAAAAGACCCGTTTGCCTAAGGGGCATATTACACTATCATTTATCTTGGATCATAGATCTATGAGTCAATGTTATTGGTTAATGTAATATAGACATATGATTCATTTTCTCCTTGATCATAGATTTTTGACATTTGCTGAGAGATTGGATCCAATACGGTCATAGAAACAGATGTTGCCACTTATAAGCAATATAGCGAATATAAAAATACAGTTTTTGATTTCTTGTTCGTCAATATGTTTCAAATAATGTAATGTAGTTCTTTTTCTAATTATATACTTGCATAATCTTGCTGAAATAACAAAAAATAAGCCATACAAAAAATGTCGATGCCTTTTGGCAAATCGAATTTTCTGAGATCTGGTAACCCTGACGTCAATACCTGCCGAAGGTGCCGAAGCAATAGTCGCGCACACCACCGACTTGCAACCACATATGACGTAAAATAGCATCAAAGAACTTTGATAGTGTAATACAGAGATATGACTCAAATAGTCAATTATATTGGATCAAATATATGATCATTTAAATGATCAGAGATATATGATAATGTAATATCCCCCTATAAAACTGGAAAAAAGATGGCCTACTTATTAGTGAAGTAGGAAGTAAAGACCATCTGCTTCGCAATCTTACTAGTCCAGTCAATAAATAACCCAACAGTAGGTGTAGAGTACGTGAGCGGGGACCTCAACGATTTCTTCAGTAAGTTGTTCAGGGTGCTTAGGGAGTAAACATACTAAAAGTCCCGGCGTCTAGGAGGTCCGCCGGAGTGGGGAGGGGGGATTAAAGTTCCCACTTTTGAGTTTTTCGCTATTATCTTTAAAACGGTGTATCGTAGAGAAAACATATCTTCTACATAAAGAAAGCTCATAAAATATTCTGCAACTTTTATCTTATACACTTTTTTCAAATTCCGCATTCAAATGTGGTTCCGCGCAGTTTCACCAGCATAGTTCCCGTTCCCGTGGGAATACGGGAATAAATTATAGCCTATGTTACTCGGGTATATTCTAGCTTTCCATTGGTGAAAGAATTTTTTAAATCAGCCATGTCGGTTTTGAGTGTATTTGTTACAAACACCGCTAGTGCTACAATTTATAGCGGTATGACCCGCGTAGTTCCCGTTCCCGTGGAAATACGGGAATAAAATATAGCCTATGTTACTGAATGATGATTTAGCTTTCCACTGGTGAAAGAATTTTCAAAATCGGCCCAGAAGTTTTTGAGTTTATTCGTTACAAATACCGCTAGTGTTATGTAAAATAGCGGTTCCGCGCGGTTTCACCCTCGTAGTTCCCATTCCCGTGGGAATACGGGAATTAAATATAGCCTATGTTACTCAGGGATATTCTAGCTTTCCATTGGTGAAAGATTTTTTTAAATCGGTGCAGTAGTTTTTCAGTTTATTCGTAACAAACGTACAAAAATATAAATCTTTCCTCTTTTTAATATTAGTATAGAAGTATAAATTAGTGTAGATGTCTATGTGATTAAAGACGAAAATAACATAGCGGCTGCACGGATTTAGATGAAATTTGGTAGGATGATAGATTAGGACCTGGATTAACATATAGGCTACTTTTTATCCCGAAATAACGCGAACGAAGTAGCAGGCAACAGCTAGTGTTTGATAAAAGTACTTTTTTCGAAAAAAATCACTCTTCCGGAACGTGTAGTTCGAAAACGGGTAGGAATTTGAAAAAAGTGTATAAGATAAAAGTTGCAGAATATTTTATGAGCTTTCTTTATGTAGAAGATATGTTTTCTCTACGATACACCGTTTTAAAGATATTAGTGAAAAACTCAAAAGTGGGAACTTTAATCCCTCAACCCCACTCCGGCGGACCTCCTAGACGCCGGGATTTTTAGTATGTTTACTCCCTAAGCACCCTGAACAACTTACTGAATAAATAGCTGAAGTACCCGCTCACGCACTCTATAACCATTTATTGACTGGACTATACTACAATCTCATGCATTTGGAGGCTATATGACTTTATTGTTGAACTAGCGGATGCCCAGCGGCGTTGCCCGCGCGGATTCCGTTTATTCCCGTTCCTGTGGGAATTTCCGAAAATCCCTTCATAGTGGTTGCCTACGACATATTTAAGGCACCTACATACCATATTTCACATAGCGGGTGCCCAGCGGCGTTTACCCGCTTGGATTTAGTGTATTCCCGTTCCCGTGGGAAATTCCGAAAATCCCTCCATAGTGGTTGCCTACGACATACTTAGACACCTACATACCATATTTCAAATAGCGGGTGCCCAGCGGCGTTTTCCCGCTTGGATTTAGTTTATTCCCGTTCCCGTGGGAATTTCCAAAAATCCCTTCATACCAATTTCCTATGACATATCAGACACCTTCATACCATTTTTTAAGTTTCTAGGTGTTATCGTTTCGGAGTAGTACGTATTTCTCTTTTTTACCAGTTTTTTATTTTCCCGGAATAAAAAGTACCCTAGTACTATATATGACCCAGGTACTCAGTTATCTCCATACCAAATTTCATCAAAATCCGTCCAGTAGTTTTTGAGTGATGCGTGCACAACCAGACAGACAGACAGACAGACAAACAGACAAAAATTGGTGTTTCGGTATCTATATCGATAGCTATATACACTACCGTTAAAATTTTCAAAAAATATTGAATGTACAGACACGGCCCCGTTAGAGTTTTATTATATGTATAGATTACTTCCTACTCACTAATAGGTCGTCTTGTTTCCAGTTTTTTAGGCAGTCGGGTTTTTTATTTATTTTAATTACGTAACTTTTTTTCATACGCTATTTTACTAGAAAACATCGGTTCCTTACTACGAAAATTAAAAAAATAAATAACACGCTTTACATAACACACGCACTACCCAATGAAACATTGCGCGAATTGCCGACAAAAGTGAAGTTTTAGTGCGGTAGTGAGGGTTTATGCAAAACATGTTTACAAAATAATATTTTGTTCATTTGCTTACCGTTAATTAACGTTTTTTATCTATTTATATGTAAATTCTAACTCTCTTACATATTTGTATCTACCCTTAAAATATGTGCACTTGATTTAAAATGACCTTATATTATTATGAACAAAATTTGTAACTAGTAGGAAATTTAGAAACAACTATTTGTTCTTTTTATGACTCATAGAACAACCATCTTGGGCCATCTGACCATTTTTAACAAATTATTTCCTTTTCGTCATACTCTCTCTAAACGATCTTTATGTAACTTACCAATAGTACCTTTAGGATCAGGTGACAGAGAACTCCAATCTGATGTTGAACAATATTCAAACTTATGCTTGCCACACGTAACTTTGTCTTTTAATTCACTCTTAGAAGAAATACATGATCCTAATATATTATAAAATTCTATACTTAAACTGTCTATCCATTCTCGTAAATCTTTATGTATCCTTTTAACATTGGAGTACGAAATCTTTTGTAACAATACACTTTCTTCTTGATTAGGTATGAAATTCAGAGGTTTTACGTATGAATAATTTTTATAAGCATTTTGGGATCCACTATGAATAATATTAGCTTCTTGGTGTGATAATTCTTTCCCAGAAAAATATTCTAAAGGCGTAATTAAAAACTTGGTCGAAGCCATTATATTAGATTGTAAAAATAATCCAACTTTCCATATCCCTGGCAAAAGGGGTGCCTTCAAATTGGGTTTGATGAAATTGGTCAAGTTGTTCTCATTAACATGTATGCCAATAATATCAGCGATAACACCAGCTGGGTCAAGCCACATTACAGTCAAATTTTCAAAGTTTTTTTCGATGGGCGGAGAAAATTGGTATAATAATACTGGTTCCGACAAAGGTCCCAAAATATTTGCTAAGTTTCTAAAAGTAGTCTCTTTTTGATCATAATCCGAACTAACTTTGAATATTTTGACATTATCAACATACTGATTTTCAAAATTTAGGTCTAAATGCTTTTTTTGTTTATACCATGTCTCAATAACCACTTCTACATCATCGTGTACGGTAGCTCTGTGTAATATTAAATTACCTTTGTAAACGTCAGCATAGTGATAGGAATTTATTTCTAGAATTTCATTTGGTTTTACTATGCAGTCTTCTGTGAGTAAAATTTTTGCATTATGTCGAGCTATGCTACCTGCATGTGTTAATAATGTGTCATCTGTTTTAGCAGTCATATCATCTGTGTCGTAAATACTTTGCCAATAAGCTTCTAAGTTATTTATTAAATAATGGTCATTAATGCCTATGAATTGCTCTACTCTTGTTATTATTTCTTGATTGATTATTGGTTCAAATTTTCGAGCAAAAAAAAGTTGACGATCTTGGGTATTTTGAATTCTTGGCCAATCATCAGTTCTGAAGTCATTTGGTGAACATCCACACCAGTCTACAACATGTTTATATTGACACTTACAACCTAATTTTCTTTTCCAGTTAGTAACGTGTAAATTGTTATCTATATAGGTGTTGCAAAAATGAGAGTTTCTTAGAACTGTGTGGAAATAAGACTCTGCTGGCAACAGAGTGTGTTGAAATATTATATCTAATCCTGTCAAAAGTTCATCGTGTTTTCCAGTAACATATGAAACAAATTCTGAAGATAAGGCTATCCAATCACTTCCACCATCTACTACTATCCCTTTTGGTAATTTTCGTTCGCCAACACGCCACATGTGTGTTTCACATTCTATGAAAGTTTTATCCAGGCCTTGTTTCTTAATGAATCTCTGCACTTCACGTCCATGTGATTTAACAAAGTTAAGACCCTTGTTGACAGATAGGAAATTTTCTAAACTTTCTAATGATTTAATAGGAAAGTCACTTTCACTTAAATTTATCACAAAATCCCATTGCCAACCAAGTCTGAAAAAGTCTTTCATTGCTGCAATAAGCATCTTCAGTAGAGAAGCTCCGCCCCATATTGTTGAGTACCTGCTTGTGGCCAATTTAATGTTCGGAAACTGCTTTTGAAGGACAGATAGTTTACGGTGTAAATAATCTTGTCTCTGAAAGTAAAGTAAACAACTTAATTTATTATTAAATACATTTTCATCACTATATATACATTTTTTTACTCCTGTGAATATTAGGTACATGTTACTTATATGCAGCATATACTTAACTAGCGACCCGCCCCGGCTTCGCACGGGCAAACTTTCCTCTTAAATCACTATCTATTAAAAAAAACTCATCAAAATCCGTTGCGTAGTTTTAAAGATATAAGCATACATAGGGATATAGGGACAGAGAAAGCGACTTTGTTTTATACTATGCAGTGATATGTAATTTGCTCATTCTTTCTGTAAGGCCCTATGTTGGTATGTTGGATCTATATCTATACATATAGTAAAACGCTAACGGGACCATGTCTGCACAAAGTGTTTTTTATTTTATTTTAGCGGTACTGTAGGTATATACTATAGTTATCGATGTAGATACCTAAACACCAATTTTTGTCTGTCTGACTGGTTGTGCAAGCATCACGTAAAAACTACTGGACGGATTTCGATGAAATTTGGTATGGAGATAACTGAGTACCTGGGTCATATATAGTACTTTTCATTCCAGGAAAATATCTGACACGCCACTATACCGACGAACTGCCAGACATCAGCCAAGACGCGATCGTGTCAGCTCTGAGGCAGCTTAAGAATGCAAAAGGGGGAGGACTGAATAACATCAGAGCTTTTGAAAGCTGGAGGAGCCCCTATTGTACAGGAGTTACAGAACCTCTTCAACACCGTCCTTTACAGTGGAAAAACTCCAAAGGCGTGGAGCGGGAGATTGGTGATGCTCTTTTTTAAGAAGGAAGATAAAACCCTTCTTAAAAACTACAGACCCATCACACTCCTAAGCCACATCTATAAGCTGTTTTCACGAGTGATCACGAATCGTCTCTCCAGGAGTCTCGACGATTTCCAACCGCCAGAACAGGCCGGGTTCCGAGTAGGATATGGCACCATAGACCGCATTCACACAGTAAGTTAGATTATACAGAAGTCCGAAGAGTATAATCAGCCCCTGTGTCTCGCTTTTGTGGACTATGAGAAGGCCTTCGATTCCGTAGAAACCTGGGCTGTTCTGGAATCCTTACAGCGTTGCCAAGTAGACTATCGTAATATAGAGGTGCTGAGATGTCTATACAAGGCCGCCACCATGAGTGTCCATAAGTACAGGGCCAGCAGTCTAAACCCATCGAATTGCGCAGAGGAGTGAGACAGTGTTTCCCGCAATGTTTGAAAACCGAAGTTTTCAATCAGTGCGTCCTACCTGTTATGACCTATGGAGCTGAGACGTGGACACTCACGGTAGGGCTGGCCCACCAGTTCAAGGGAGTTTCTCGGGGTTTCTCTGAAGGATAGGATACGTAACGAGTACATCCGACAGAGAACCATAGTTATCGACATAGCTCAAATAATTAGCAAGCTGAAGTGGCAGTGGGCCGGCCATATCTCGCGAAGAACCGACAACCGTTGGGGT
Source organism: Ethmia dodecea (assembly GCA_963855545.1). NCBI lineage: Eukaryota > Metazoa > Arthropoda > Insecta > Lepidoptera > Depressariidae > Ethmia > Ethmia dodecea. Next base: position 8,954,373 of record OY979449.1, read on the forward strand.
AAACGTGTTCTGGAGTGCAGACCGCAACTCGGAAAACGTAGTGTAGGACGCCCTCCGGCCAGATGGGAAAGGCTGCAGGCAGATGCTGGATGCGTCAAGCCAAAGAGAGGGCGCTATGGCGCTCATTAGGGGAGGCCTATGTCCAGCAGTGGACTAAGATAGGCTGATGATGATGATGATCTAATTCCCACGGGAAAATAAAAAAACTGGGTAAAAAGAAAAATACATACTACTCCGAAACTATAAGACCTAGGAACTTGAAATACACTCGGCGTCAAAAAAATCGCACCTTTGGAAAATAATACTTCAAACCACTTTTAATCCCATTTAGAATCAATGATGATGGGACTATTAGTTATCATTTTAAACATTAATTTAACGACATTGAAATTAACAATCATTTATGACATAAAAAAATATTTCACCCAATTAACGACGTTTGTATGACGTCGTTAATTGGGTGAAATATTTTTTTATGCATAGTTACTCTCCAAAAGGGCCGCTAGTTGCGCTAACTTTTAGGGGTATGAAAGGGTCAACACGGGTCAAAAGTTAATCATTCCTTGTCCGGACGTTGAGGAAGACACACGAAATGAGCTGACCAAAAAAAAAACTGAAAAAAACCCCTGATGAAGCCGCTCAAGTGATCGCATTACTGCAATCGGGGATGCGACAGTGTGATGTTGCTTGGCAACTGAACCTAAGTCGTTTTTCGGTTGGGCGAGTACTCCTGCGGTTCCGGGCTACTGGTGGCTACATCCGAAGATAGGGATCTGGTAGAAGACGCTGTACAGCGGAGAGAAACGATCGGTTTATTGTTTCAACATCACTGCGAAATCGGTTCTCAAATACTGTTGAGTTGCAACAGCGACTCCAAGCACCTCGCAGAACCACCGTAAGCGTCTCTACGGTCAGACGAAAGCTAAAAGAAAAGAAGATAGTGGCACACAAGGCCACTACAGGCCCAAAATTGACTGCACAGCAGCGTAGCAGTTTGCTTGCGATCACGTCGACTGGACGGTCGAACAATGGAGAGCCGTTCTCTTTTCGGATGAGACGAGAGTGTGCCTTTTCTGCAACGACAGACGTAGAAGAGTATACAGAAGGCAGGGGGAACGATTCGCACAGGCCTGCATTGAGGAGACAGGGGAATATGGGGGCGGCTCCTCTATGTTATGCGGCGGTATTTTTGTTGACGCCAAAACCGAGCTTGTGTGCGTGTCCCGGACTGGAGGTGCTCGCGGAAAAGGGTCAATGACTGCTCACCGGTACATCACAGAGGTCTTGCAATAGCATGTGGTCCCTTATGCTGAATTTGTCGGCACTGGGTTCACATTAATGCACGTCAACCCTCGCTCCCACACCGCGACAATTGTACCCAACTATCTTGATGAGGTTGGGATCCCCGTCATAAACTGGCCAGCTAGAAGTCCAGACCTTAACCCGATCGAGCACCTTTGGGATGAACTGAAACGACGAGTCCGGTCACGCGATCCCGCTCCTACCACCCTCCAATACCTTCAAGAGGCCGTCATTGCGGAATGGAATATTATTCCTCAGGAAGACGTTTTAAAATTGATTAGGTCCATGAGAGATCGCATGGAAGCTGTTATCAGGACAAAGGGACCCCCCCCCTTATCCTGATAACAGCTTCCATGCGATCGAACACTAGGTTTTAAGTTATTTTTAAGCATTTTTTGTCTTACCGTAATTCTTTGTCAACAAACTTTTTCTTCTTCTTTTGCAATCACTTTTTTTTATGACCTAGCAAGACTAAAGTACGATTTGCTGGAGGTTTATGATTAGACCTTTAAAATGATACCTAATAGTCCCATCATCATTGATTCTAAATGGGATTAAAAGTGGTTTGAAGTACTATTTTCCAAAGGTGCGATTTTTTTGACGCCGAGTGTATATGGTATGTGTCATAGGCAACCGCTATGAAGGGTTTTTCGGATATTTCTACGGGAACGGGAATAAACTGGAACCGCGCGAGAACGGAACTGACGCAGGTGAAACCGCGGGACGCTGCTAGTATGTTAATATACAATATGTATCAGAAAGGTGAAATAATAATTAAGGGTCATATAAAGTAGCTTATATACAGTTCGGGAAAAATGTCTCTTGTTTAATATATACTATAAATTTGGAGTAAAACGACGTGGAAGTTATCATTAAAAAAAATCATTTTCAACCCTTAAATCAGCTGCTAAATGCTGTTGAACTCTCTATTAAGTGACTAAACATGGTACAGATAAGACATCGTGTTTTTACCTACGAAAAACTAGACAGAGCCTACACTATGAGTACTAAATAACTAATAGATATACTTAAATAATTATTGAAAACCCAGTCACGAAGCCCACAAAAATGTTCATTCACACAACTGTAGGCCAACATATGTTGTTCAGCGGGAATCGAACCCGGTTCTCTCCCGGAACTCCGGTTCTGAAGGTCACTACCAACTGAGCCAACAGGCCCGATAATACTCCATCATTATTATTTTTTTCCCCATAGTTTTAAAGAAAACCTACTAATTTACCTACGTAAATATCTGACATTATTAGTCTTTGATAGAATTTTGTAGTCCACGTGGATTGCGGTCTTAGATCAATGAAAAATCCATTGATCACTAGGAACGTCCGCGCGCTCCTTTTTGGCCAATAAGGACACTGCGCAAAGGTCAAAGGGCCGTCGGCGGCATTATTAAAGAGTCTAGCTCCACCCTCTATTTATTGAGTGGTTCCGTATGTTTTAAAAAATATTACTAATTCTAAGTCTTTTATCTTATTTCACTTTATTATTATTTCACAATTAACAAAAGTAAATTATGTAATTGATTGATTCATTATCCTTGTATCGCCTAAAATTATTTTTACGTCTTTTATTTTCATAGGTTTATGTTTAATTTTCAACTGAACCCTACAACAAAATTTTAGAAAATCGGCAAATTCTTTCATTTTCAAATCAATGAACTTAGTTGCTTCCTATCTATCAACGAGTGAAGACGTGTTATAATCAAAGAATATGACTCGCAACAGTCGTTACAGTGTCTCACGATTATTCAAGTGAATCTTATGAAATGACTTTGTGTCGGTGCTCCTGATGGCAATATCAGTCGAGTTAGGGAGCTGTGTCACGTGCGCTTCGCCGAAGGTAGACCGCTGGATGAGCAGCGGATGCTATCCTTCAGCTGCTTCGGGAGAATTTGTCAGGTGTCTGCCTCCGCGCGAGGCTGGTTCGTTCCGCGCTCAAACCCCCAAGGTCGCGCGCCTGTACGTCTACTCGTGGTACCGGGACCTGCGGCTGGTGGTACCTACCCACTGCGCGCACGGGTGGACATTTTGAGTTATTGTGCGGTATTAATGTGTGTGTAAACCAATAGTAGGTCGGACCCAAATCCCAAAGTGTAAAAGTTGGATGAAACTACATGACTAGTATGTAGGTAGGTATTACTTGTTTAATGACAATGTTTTGATCAGTTAAATTTGTTATTGAATAAAAACTATGCTTTTACCTCTAATTTTTTTTGAATAAATAATTACTGCTATTAATAACTTTTATTATTTCCAATAACATTTACCCTAGAATAAAATAGGTAGGTATGTTAAGGCGCGGGCGGCGACCGGCGCTCGGCGCGAGCGATCAGCTGCGCGCGCAGGCGCTACCTGCCACTACTACGGTCAACGACACTAGCGCGTAGGGAGCCCCTACGCTTTTATTCTTCAATCACAGGGTTGGCGAAAATTCACACATAAAAAGTAATTATTAAGTTTATATGAAAGAAAAAAGTTGCTATATTAGATCTGATATTTTTGTAGGTATTTCGTTACACGATATACATATACACCCTTCAATATTATTTCACCTTTCTGATACATATTGTATAAAAAGCATGTTAATATATAAAAAACACTGTGTTCTTACACACTAATCTCTCAAACCACCCATCCACAGACATGTATCTGTCTCCCTCACCCAACGGATTTCAATAAAGTTTTGTGAATGTGTATGGTTGAATCCAGCTTGTATGAAAAATGAGAAAGTTATAGTCCCTCTAGCTGGCGCTGATGTCTGTGGCAGGAATTGTCCTGCTACAGACATCAGCGCTAGCTAGACATTGGTCTGCCATATTTTAAACTAGCAGCGCCCCGCAGTTTCTCCCGCGTAGTTCCCGTGGTGTTCCGTGGGAATAGGGGGATAAAATATAGCCTATGTGTTATTCTGATGTATAAGCTATATAATTGTAAAGTTTCATCAAAATCCGTTCAGTAGTTTTTGCGTGAAAGAGGAACAAACATCCATACATCCAACCTTTCGCGATTTTAATACTAGTAGGATTTTAATACTCACAGAATCAATATGAATGTAGAAGAAGTGGTTACTTCTGTAAAGAACATTGAGCAGTCGATGAACTTGTCGCAATGCACGCCCATTCAAAGTCAAAAGGAAAACAATTTTTACTGGTGCTCTTTTAGCACTTGAGGTTTCTGGTGTCTTAGGCACAAATTCTGCAATGAAATAAAGAGTTTCAAATTAGAGATACATACATATATATACATACAGTAGCAGGAAGAGTAAATACGAAATTGCGACTAAAGCAAAAGATGTGATATAAAATTGGATTTTTTTCTCAAGTTTCAATAATAATATTTAATTCTAGGAAATTGTAGGGGAAGCCATTTTTGCGACCTAATAGACTTTTTAACATAGGTACCTACAGAAAACTGTATAATCACAATTAGCATCCTTCTTTCTGAAAATGTATTTAAAGCCGTATACAGAAAGAAAGCCGAAAGCTTGTCGGCGCCGATGGGCGCCGATCGGCGCCCATCGGCGCCGGTCCATTCTACAGAAAGCAAGCAGATTGAAGCAGAGCGAGCAAAATGTCGTACGATGATTGGCGGGCGGCACCAGCGCCGACCGGCGCGAGTCGGCGCCGATCGGCGCCTATCGGCGCCGACAGGCGCCGGTCGGCGCCCATCAGCGCTTGTTCATATAAATGCCTCCGCCGGTTACCTGCGTAGACCGGCGCCTGTAGGCGCCGATAGGCGCCGGTCGGCGCCGATGGGCGCCGGTCGGCGCCGATGGGTTTTCGGCTTTCTTTCTGTATACGGCTTAATTTCCTACGGTAATTGATAATTACACTTAGCAAAGTCAAGATTCTAATAATAAGGCACTTTGAACTTGTCCATGAAGATTGGCTAATGTAATCAGCAGCCCATCTCTACCGATGAGTTTAGGGCATGGAATACCGGAATGATTTTCATACCGGTATTGATACCGGTATTGAAATTTCAATTACCGGTATACCGAAATTTCGGTATTTTTTCGATATTGTTTAAAAACTGCTAGTTACTGTTTAAATGATTACAAAAACTACGCTCTTTATGTTAAAAACAATAAAACTATTTATTAACTCCCTAGAAACCACAAAATGTTATTATTAAAGTAGAAGTAATAAAGAATACCAAAGAAAATACGTTATTTGATGCAAAAAATATTTATATTGTTTCTTTGGCACTAATATCACAATCAAATAGGTATTAAAATCACATGATTAACTCAGGATGGATGAAATAGCGACAGGTCACGGGAACAACTTGCGATCCCCGAATGCCCCTCAAACTAAAGGGAAAAGTATACAAGGCCATGATAAGACCTGTCATCATGTATAAATCGGAATGTTGGGCCCTTAAGAAGGAAGATGAAAGGAGACTGCATGCAGCGGAGATGAGAATGTTGAGATGGATGTGTGGAGTGACAAGAATGGATAACATTGGGAATGAATACATAAGAGGAAGTCTGAAAGTAGCACCCGTGATGGAGAAGTTGAGAGGTAATCGTCTGTCTTGGTAGGGACATAATAATGAGGAGGGATGAAAGTAATATATAGGAAGAGGGGTAGACCAAAGAAAAGATGGATGGATTGTGTAAAGTATGATATGTGCAAGATGGAAGTGAATGTAGATATGACGTATGATGGATCTAAATGGAAGGAAAAAACATACTACGCCAACCCCAAATAATGGGAAAAGGGCAAGTAAATGATGAAATAGGTATTAAAATTAGTTTTACTTTCTAATGATAAGAAAACTTATAGTAAAAAAAAAAAAAAACTCTCTTAGGCATACCCTATATTTTGAATACAAACGTATTAATATGAAAACAAAATAAAATTGCAATTAAAGGTATCGTCGAAAGTAATTATTTTAAAATAAACCAAGATGTTGGCGCAAGCGCAATTTAACTCAATGTTATCAATGAGGTAGATCGCGTTTGTTGATAAATCGAACGAAGAAAACACAACGCGCTCAAACTTGCGTCGTTGAGCGATGATATTATTTTGTTACATATTATGTAACTTGCAGCTGAAAACGCCGTTTCTGATTCAACTCTTGTGGGAGTAAAACATTAGATGAACAACTGAAAGCAATATCATAAAATACCAGCTAGTGCAAAAGTGCATAGCTAGTATTATGTGCATGCAGTGTTTTGCGCAGTTGGTTTTGAAGTGATTTTTTCTCTAATTGTAGTTAATCGTGTCATGAAAACTCATCTCCAGTATAAACAACACTATGAACCATAGAAATCGAGCGTTCTGCATGGTCTTTAAAACAAATAGAGCACTTTTTTCGAAATACCGAACTCATCATCCTCAAATACCGGTATCAAAATACCGAAAAAATTGACCGGTATACCGGTATTTCGGTATACCGGTATCCATGCCCTAGATGAGTTGCTGGTTCCAAATTCAGTCACGTTTCGTTAATTTCATAAGAATAAGTTTAATTTGTGTGGAAATGAATACAGTATCCTATGCAATCTTATGTGCCAGAAAAAAAATATTAATTAGTAACTAGACTATTATACTAGACTTTTTATATGCAGCATTATCCTGGTTTTGGTCACAGGGGGCAGACTTTTTAAAGTTATAATTATATGGATGGACTTAAGGTCCCTATTCATCACACACATAATAATTATACAACATCTCACTTGGTAATCCAGTTTCATATATGTTCATAGTAAAGTATCCTCCGCATATTTTGGAGGGGTCCCCTGAACATTTCATGTCACATGACTCTTCTGTGGTTTTAGCTGAAGGTGGTGGTTGAGTCTCACCACAGAAACACTCTGACCTGGAAAGATTAAAGCTTTCAATGGACCATTTACACGAGACCAATGGCCCAGACCATCCACTGAGCCAATCCATTAAGCCAATCCAAACTGCCTTCATCAAAGGCTTGAGGACAATCCAATGCAGTGGACTGTCTCTATTTACAACAGACCATTATTGAATTGGCTCTGTGGAATGGCCCTATAGACCTATCTAAGCTAGAGGCAAGGACAAGCCACTAGAGTCTAAGATAGGTATTCAATTTGTTGGTGATTAAAATTTATTTTAGTTCTTGTTTTGTATATTAGTTCCGGGTTTTTGTCCTAAATCCTACTAATATTATAAACGCTAAAGTTTGTATGTATGTATGGATGTTCGTTCCTCTTTCATGGAAAACTACTAAACGGATTTTGATAAAACTTTTCATTTATATAGCTTATACATAGGCCACAATTTATCCACTGGAACGGGAACTATGTGGGTGAAACCGCCGGGCGCTGCTAGTCATCTATAAAAAACTATTTTCTTAGGTTCTTACCCAAAAAAATAAAATAATTTGACTATTTCATCTGAATCAATTATTTCACAAATTAAAGTAAATTAAATCGTACATGAAATATATATATTCGCTTACCCATATTGAACACCAGCATATGGATATCCAGCTTGTATACAGATATCCAAACAGGCAGTTACTGTATTCGAGTTGACATAGTTACCATAAAAACTAGACATCAATCGCAGCTTTTTCTCATCCACAAAGCACCCTAGGTGTCTGCCATACTTCATCCCTTCAGCTAAGCAATTATTTGGTAATTCGTTTGGATAAAAATTGCCGTTCTGAATTAGGCAAGTCTTATTTACAATCTGTAACTTACAGCTCTGAGTTTTAGCGCGGTGTATTGCAGAAATAGCTTCTCGACTGTTAATTTCGCATCCAGGTTTAAAATCTAGCTCTTCTAATCTTAAATTAGCCGCTGGTTTGTTCTGGATTTTATTTTTCGGGATGAAATCCTCGTCATCACTAAATCCAGGAATATTTTTTCTAGCTGAAACGTCGACCATATCTTGTCTTGAGAATGATACATGGCCAGTTTTTTTGAGGAGATTATCATTTTCAGAAGGGAAAAAACAAATAGCAATTAATATTTGAGCAAAAAATGCTACCAAAACAGTTACCACCACACATTTCACATATTTATAGAAGATTCTTCTACAACTAATCGCCATCGCTTTTTTACATTCATTTGTAATTTATCATCGTCGAGTTTTCTCGGATTTATGAAGGAACTTTGGAGGAATCAAAGAACATGCTCACTTCACCACTCGCACAAGTTGTCACAGCAAGTTGTGTTGTGTTCACAGATATCTTTAACTAGTTTAACTAGTCGGAGACAGATAGGACCAGGAGTCCGCTAGGAGTAATAGTGTTCTGTGGATAGGACACTCTTCCGTTTAAGCAATAGTTCCTAAAAGTTCACCGAGCGCTAGTGTCGCAGTGTTGTGAAAGTACCCCTTTCAATTGCAATCGATATCGATATGGCTAGTGATGTGCTTATAAAAAAGATCGATATAGGGCCACTGTTAAGTTTTATTTTTCAAAAAGCAATAAAAAAAACAATTCGTAGTTATTTCTTTTTATTTTTTTATATATATATGGAATCATTATAGGAGGCTTATGTCCAGCAGTGGACAAATGTAGGCTGATGATGATGATGAAATTGTTTATAATGTTATATCAATTATGATTGTGCGTTCTTAATATCAATTTCATACAAAACTTATTAATTTCTTTTTTATGAATGGTGCAGCCCAACTAGTAAATTAGTTTATTAATTTGATAATATTATTTAAAGTATGGACCAAAGAAGTTACTTCTCTGTATATCATTAAAAAGTTTTTGGTAAGGATAAGCTAAATTGCTGTTGTTTAATCTCAAAGTTTTCTATTTCATTTGTAATATTTGTATGTTCTTTTGCAATTATTGCACTTAAATTTTGGGGACATAGAAATTTACTAATGGGTCTTGATTTGGATTTCTTGGAAAAATGTACACAATATTATGCTCCTTGAACAGCAACTTTCCTATCCTTTCAAAGCTTTCTATTGTCGTGATACATCCTTCTAACGAAGGAACACGCCCATAATGTGTTTTATTATTTTTTATAGTTTACTGGTTGAGTCTACAAATGAAACATTTTTCATAATGTCCTTTGCTTCATGCCAAAAACTGAAATTCTCAGATTCAGGTTGAATAGAGCCGCAAAGCTTTCCTTGTTTTGTTGTTGTTTTTTAGCCATTGACACAGTTTATATATAAAATCTACTGCTTCCCCTGTTGTTTCCATGGTTTCGCTGACGGGCTATCCTTCGAAAGTTTTTCATCTTTTACTATTTTTACAGTGAATTCATTGACCGCCGTTTCAGATTTTAAATAGGTGTGTTTAGTTGAAAAAGTTCCATCTGGAAATGGAAAATATACATATTTAATTAAAAATTAAACACTAATACAATTTGATCAGATTGGTCAGAAAATCTTAATATTAAAAAGCTTACCAGAAGTACTCAGTGGGATGCCATGCATTATTTCCGCTTCAGTGCACAGTAAGGTATTTTATTTGGTCTGAAGGGATACAAAACAGCCTGAATGCGATCACCCTTCCCGTCAAATTAGTATTATAACTCTTCATTGTGAGTATTTGTGAGGAATTAGAAAAGATAACCACAGTTCTCGTAAATCATCGTTTCTTGGAATATTATACAAGCGATGACGACACTCACACAACACTTTATAGTTTGTTTGTCCACTTTGCATGTTTACTGATTACTTTGTAACTCAAGCTTGAAAGCGAGGAATACACAAAGTAATCAAACTATAACGAAAATTAGGTAAAACAAATGAAAATCCAAGAAACAACAGAAAAACAGCCGGCCGGCACAATGACAGACAGTGTGACCAATATGACAAGTAAAATAAAAGTGTGACGTTTTGCAAGATGGTGGATACTTACTACCATACTACAAATAAAAATTAAATGCGATTGCAGCGCTTGGTGAACCAATCGGTACTAACAACTGTCAAGAGTGTCACAGGCCTGGTTGTGTTGTGTTAATCACTATCACAGAACACTTTTACTCCCTAGCGGAGAAGAATGCCAACCTCATACAAAAATATGGCGACAAAACTCGACCTACAGCGCGATCTCTGTGATGACCCTAAAAACCACTGACGTATCACCGTATGGCGGGATATTTGAATTTTATAGTGGAATGTTTAAATGTATATTCAGAGCCTATTCATATACTTCTCCCGGGGTACTATTCATATTATATTCTATTGAAGTTTTACTAAATAACTTCTCAGAATATGATATGAATAATACCCCTTAGAAGTATATGGACAGGCTCTGAATATACATTTAAACACAAGATTAAAAAACTTAATTTAGCTAAAAAAAAAACTTTCTTAGGTATTGTTTTACTAAAATATAACATTTATTTACCAAGAAAATAAACATTCATTTACAAAGAAAATATACATTCATTTACCAAGAAAATATACATTCATTTACAAAGAAAAATACATTCATTTACAAAAAGAATATACATTCATTTACAAAGAAAATATACGTATTCAATTACAGTAATTACAGATAAAAAAATGTCCTCTAAAGTCAAAGGCGTTTATTGTCAGTAGGTGGTATTGAATTTACACTTAGAAAAGTCAATAGTTTATAATAACAAGGAACTCTAAACTCTTCCATGAAGACTGGCTAAATGTAAACAGCAGCTCATCTCCACCGACGAGTTGCTGGTTCCAAATGCACTACCCCGAGAAGAGCCAGCAAGCAACTCAAGGGCAGCTCTTTTTAATCTCATGTCTTACTAATAAATATGGTTTACAATAATAATTATAATTAATAGCCTTACATAGCGTCGAGTCGGTTAATCCCATGCATGTTGGTCAAGGATTTGGTAACTTTAGATAATCGAAATCTAAAGAGGAACCATGTAGGACAGTGCCCAGAAGACTGGCTGCATTCCCTCTCTGGATATCTAGGTTGATCCTTTGACAGAGATAGCTGCCAGCCCTCTGGTCATCTGAAGGCCCCCACGGTCCCATGGGGTTATGTCATTTAATTACCGAGTTCTCATGGCCATTTTCCAGCTCCATCATCAGACCCTGGTTACAATCTAGCACCAAAGTATTTGTCAAGACGAATCATACGAGCCCAAACTCGAGTGGTTTACGAGTAGTCATTGAGGAGTTGCGATATCCACCTCCTTAAACCATCAACAAACTGTCATGCAGTTTGGCAGAAGAAATATGTTGTTAAATTGGGTTTATTTATCCTGAATAAATGATTTTTATTTTTTTTTTATTTTTATTTTTTATCATCAGATCAGCTTGATGGTATCATAATATTGCATTGTGACCAAACTTACATAAGTATACCAAATTTCAGCTCAATCGGTTGAAAATATCTGCTTCAAAATTGAGTTGCAAGATTCCACTTGAACATCTAATTTTGTAATCCTATACAATTATTATGGGATTACAAAGTTATTTATGCAATTAGTGTATCTAGAAACCTAGACCGAAATTGCAAATTATTTGAGTTTTTCCTTGATTTATACACTAAACCCTAATTGTATTCTAAATTTGAAGCTTCTACGACTGCTAGAAGTGCCTTAGAGTTTTGATGATCGGTCAGTGAGTCAGTCAGTCAGTCAGTCAGTCAGTGAGTGACAAAATTAGGAAACTTTGAATATTTATAATTTTAAAACTGCTGGTTCAAATTGGATGAATTTTGAAATATACTGTGTTTATACAATGCATGCTTGGTTCCTTAAAATTCAGGCTTCTAGGTTTATCCACAACGAAGTTATAGGGGATCGAAAAGTGCGTGAATTGCTTCGAGAAGAGGATGGTACGGCCGTGCCGCTTTTTGCTCGACTTGGCGGGGGCACTGCCGTGCCCCCAGATCCGGGAAGAAAAACTTGGCCCAAGATTCATAGCTGAAAACAAATTAAAATCTTTCTTACAAACATTTTACGACAAAATTGACATAAGAATAATGTATGTATCATCCTAGCAGCGCCACACTACTCTGGGTACGAAATAGTCTTGAATTTCGTACCCTCGCCGTTCAGCAGATGTAGAGTTTGGTGGCGATGCCAAAATGATATATAGCATATTTCTGCATTTAGGCTACACGATTTCGTACTATTTTGTACTTTTAGGAAGGGAGTAGAACTCACACTAAATTCTTCGTGGACTTAAATATATACATCTTAGTAGGTACATCATATTTCTAAAATATGTTTGCAACATATTAAGATGCCCGGGTACGAAATAGTTTCAAAGAAAATTATCCACTAGATATCGCTTCTAGCATATTATAATACAATCATAATTTATCTATCGATAAAATGTCATTGGCTTCAATAAATCAAAGAAGGTACATACTAAAGTAGTTAAGCAATGTTGGGCACGGTCAGTCAGTGAATGGGTGACCGCCTAGTGGCATTTATATCACGAGCGCTTCCGTGTTTCGGAAGGCACGTTAAAGTGTTGGTCCCAGTTTTCGTTGTTTACGAACAACGGAAGTCGGTAAGCCATGTTGGATACCTTGGGGTGGCTTGAAAAATTCCGGCAGTTAGGTGGCCACTAGCCTAACAAAATCTAACAAACCCGCGGTGGGCTCGCGTGGGAGATTATAGCCCATATACTTCCTCAGTGTGAGGAAAGACCCTTAGCTCAGCAGTGGGCTGTTACGGGTTGTCGATGATGTCGATGACATACTAAAAACTAATTTTTAAATTACTTCATCAACTTACAGCAAATGCCAGTACAATAAAATTCAATACAGGATTGGTGATCCAGGTCTTTTTCTTAATATTAGCCCACATCACTTCTCCAACGGAGTTTAAAAAAGCTGCTTTGTCACTAGTTTTAAATTCTTCCACAGTATTCTTGTTCATTATTGTTCCAGTCACAGTTATATAGAATTGCTCAATATCAGGGGTCCTAGAAAAATAATTATGATTAAAATAATTATTACAGATCTATATGCAGTGGTTTTGAGAAAAATGAGGGCTACATTCAGGCAAATGGTTATTTTCATCCAAAAGTATAGGCTGAGACTGTACTATGGTTACTAGACATGTCATCTGATTTAGTAAAGGAAAATGAAATGAAAATGTTTTTATTTCTGTAGGTAATTAAAATTACACTTAGAAATGCCAATAGCCTAATAACAAGGCATAATAAACTCGTCCATGAAACATTACGTACCAACGTCCTCACGAGTACTAAATGTTGGTGAAGTTATATACTATGAAAAAAAAATGACCTTTATTTACGGATACAGGTTTTGGTGCTGCTGTAAAGACGTCATTTTGGCAAAACCACCAACCCCCCCCCCCCCCCATATCTGCTAAACCGCGAGGGTACGAAATTCAAGACTACTTCGTACCCAGAGTAGTGTGGCGCTGCCAGGATGATACATACAAAAATAATGTGTAAATATTGTTACTTACCTCAATATATTTGTTGCTCCCCGGGGTTAGGAAATCTGTAAGCTTTGATGTCCGAATCTTCCTTCGGCTTTAGCCCACATTTCAAACATTTTCTTCTGATGTTATCAGCCATAACGACAAACAAAACACAAACACCTTTTCTATCTCCTCGAGTCTCTATCACACAAATACTTCGCTAGCACTATAGCAAGCACGTCAACACTAATGCGGAGGAACAAAGACTCAACCACGGCTCAACTCAATGCAATAATCACAGAGTACATTATTATATCGCTGGTCTAGAAGACAAACATGCTAACTACAGATTTAAAAATTTTACAGGAGGACCGTTTTTAGTAATTCAAAACTTCCAGATGCTATAACTTAAAACTTTACATAGAAATTGTGTATCTATTGCCTTACTTAGTTCGAGTATTTATCTTCATATTTATTTATCATAAATTTAAACATCAATATCTAAAGTATTTGACGGCGGAGGGGCCCCTGCTCGCTACACTACATCACTCATTACAATATTAATGATACTCAGAGGTCTCCCGCGCATCAGAAGTATTCAGGATTAGCCGATACGATATCTATGTGGGCGTATCTACTCTGGGCAGGGTAGTAAGTAATAATTAAACTGGTTACACAACAAGGTACATAGTCACTTTATTAAGTAAGGTCACCAAGTAGATCAAGAGACAATACGATCATCACACTAACAGAATAATAGTCTGCTAAAGGTATTCCAAATACATGAGCGGGTAGGTACTCAAGCTAGGTTGTGGGATGGGACCAGGCGGCCCACCCACCCTCCTGGGGACAGACCCACCACCATCCCATGGTCTCGCCGTTCTATGGCACTGACCTAAACGCGGGCTGCGCTCAGTAATCCCTCTTTACTGCTTACTTCGCGCATGTCTTGATTCCCTACAAGTCAACTGTCCCCTTACCTCGCTATTGTCTATTCATTGTACAAACATTACCTGATGCAGCAATGACCCATCTCGCCTTCCACGGCACCGCTGGTGCATAGGTTCCAGCTCTGTCACGTTTACCTTGTGACTCCTCTCACTTGGCTTATGTTCACTTGCGTAATCCTTTATTCAGACTCCTCAACGCAGACTCCGTATTATTTAGGAATAACGACATTACCGTAACCATGCAACGATCATAATCTCCATTCATTTGTCCGATGATTGACAGCCGTTCATATTCAAAACTACTTCTGGGTTGCCATTTCTTCTAATCGATCCAATTAATTAACATAGTAACACTGACAACGATTAGATCCAATCTTCATAGACTAGACCGCGTTGCTGCGACACGACTCATTAGTTCTAGTTATCATAATAGATGGCGTTCCTGTTTCCCCTACATATTCTATAAAAATACCAAAATAGTAAAAAAGAGCGTCACTTAGTACGTTTGTACACAAACTTTATATTATTTTGTTCACTTAACACTTTCGTGTATGCAAAATTTAACATTTATTTACAAAGAAAATATACATTCCTTTACAATAATCTATACATTTAATAAAACTCTAACGGGGCCGTGTCTGTACAAAAAATATTTTTTGAAAATTTTAGCTGTAGTGTATATTATTATGTTATCGATGTAGATACCAAAACACAAATTTTTGAAATTTTTGTCTGTCTGTCTGTTCACGCGTCACGCAAAAACTGCTGGACGGATTTTGATGAAATTTGGTATGAAGATAACTGAGTACCCGAGTCAACATCTAGGGTATTTTTTATTCCCGAAAATATCTAATTCCCACGGGATAATATAAAAACTGGTTAAGAAGACAAATACGTAATATTCCGAAACAATTACACCTAAGAAACTAGAAATACGGTATGCAGGTCTTGAAATATGACGAATTTTAATCTTTGGTGTGGAGATAACTGAGTACCTAGCTGGGTCAAAATTTAGAGTACTTTTTACAGCGGGAGAATGTCTCAATCCATCGGGAAAATTAAAAAAACTGGTTAAAAAGACAAATACGTAATACTCCGAAACGATAACACCTAGAAATTTTAAATATAGTATGCACACCTAGGTGCCTTATATGTCGAAGACAACCGCTATGAAGGGATTCTTGGAAATTTCTACGGGAACGGGATAAACTGGATTCGCGCGCGTAACGCCACTGGGCCCCCACTATTTGTATGTAGGTGTCTTATACGAGTATGTCGTAGGCAACCAATATGAAGGAGCTTTCCAAAATTCCCACGGGAACGGGAAAATACTAGATCCGCGCGGTTAACGCCGCCCGCTAGTTACAGATAAAAAATTTCCTCCAAAGACGAACCATGTGGGACAGTGACTGGCCGCATTTCCTCTAGATAGCTAGGCTGATCCTTTGACAGAGGTAGTTGTCAGCCCTCTGGTCACCTAAAGCCTCACTGACAGCTCTTTGAAAAGCTGCCGCTCCTCCGGCCACCACGGTTCCATGGTCCCCACCCCAAAAGGCACAAACATGTAACCTAATAAACATTGAGATCGCATATCTGCGCCGCCTTAGGCGTTCAGCGGTCGCAGCCGTCGCGTCAGCGCCTACAGAGGTGGCATCGATGTGGGATGGGGCAAATGTGTCGGTACATGTTTCATCCCACACCAGCGACCTACCATGTTTCCATGGCCCGACATCACAGTCATACCATCAGGCCTCCCGCCACTTATCGTTGTGATGCCGTTAGGCTCAAGAATAGCCGGGATACTAGCAGTGGCGAGAGCCCTGCGGATGAGGTCAGTGGGAGACGCATGGCGCGACAGGCGGCCGGGCGCTACACGTGCGCAAGAGAGGCCGCTAAGATCCGATATTATGAGATGCAACGTTATAAGTAGTATGAAAATATTAATCATAATAATATACTTTTTAATATTATTATTCAATGCCTTAGTTAAGTAAATAAAAAACTAATACTCTCAGGTTCCTTTTGTTTACCTACTTAGAACTGTGTAGTTAAATCATTTACAACATTTGTCTACATTTTATTCTTTCTGGCATAGTATTTTTAAAGCACTTAATATTTTTTACTATTTGCTGAAGAGTGTTCAGTAGTACTATAAGATCACTAAAACCATTTGTCTACCGACTTTTGAAAAGCTTAACATCCTTTATGATAATTGGGAATTGAAAGTTATAAATTGACAAAAGTAATAAAAATATTTAGCTTATTTGTCAATCATGGTTAACACAAGCGAAATATTATAAATCTATTTAGCATTTTTTGTAGTTTCAACTGATGGTAAATAACTGTCATTACTTCTTTTGGCTTCAAAATGAAATCACTTACAATTAATGTACAACTACAGTTTAGACAGAAAGAGACGGAATTATGCCATTTGGATGAGTGCGATCGGTAGAGCATGCTCATTTAATACATTTGGCATTAAAATATCATTTTTCAAAATTTTGCACTTAACATGTTTGTCTTCTAGACCATCGATATATGAGGCAATAATGAAGAAAAGAAAACTGTAAATTGTAATTTTAAAAACCACAGACATGACAGACGAGACATCATGATGACAGTATGCCATGGGGCTGCCAATGTTTAATGATGTTCTCTTACATAAATACTTTTTTATGTTTTTTGAATAATTTTTTTTAACATATTTTAGAAAACAATACATATAATTAAATTATACATTATTATATATAAAACAATTTTTTAAATACTCCCTTTATAGAATATTGAGTTAACTTGTCACACAGAAGATTCCCCATTAGGTATGACACCCAAGTCCCATACCCACTTGACGCCGCCTGATCACTATAGTCTATTTCACACCGAGTGGGTTCGGTGACAGTTCACTGTTGACAATTGAAGTGATGTGTCCTAATGAAATCCAATCGATTTTTCTAAAGTTTCGAGTAAGTTTGTAAAGAAAATGGAATCGATTTTATACTTTATTGATAGAATGATTTTTCAAAATTCCTTTTTATTGAATATGTTTAAATTTCACAGGTTATGTAAGGGAAAAACATGGTAAAATAAAAAAAATTTCATCGACTTTTTGATGCAATACGAAAATATCATACATTGTCGAATCTACCAAACTCTGCACACTTTCACAGACCCCTGCCACATAATACACTATTACTATTTTAATCCCAAAAGATACAACAAAATGAAAATTTTACAAAAACATTGCATCTTTTTTCGGATTCCCGCCAAAAAGCTTCGATTGATCGATTTAATGTAGATTATCTAGTGTCAATCCCTATGAGTAAAAGTTCCGTTCCACGCAATACGTATTTTTAGGATATCTTTTTTATCTGTTCTTTTTTATATTTTTCTTCATTTATAGTCTGAGATTTTAATTTAGGATTTTAGAGGCAACAATTATTGTATTTTAGCAATGACATAATAATAAATTGTTCATTATTTTTGAAACCATATATTTTTTTTTTACTAGGAAGTTGTATGCGTAAAAAGGAAAAATGTGAACTGTCACCGAACCCACTTGGTGTGAAATAGACTATAATTTCACTATAGTCTATTTCACAATTTTCACACCAAACCAAGCAAGTGGGTTCGGTGACAGTTCACATTTTTCCTTTTTACGCATACAACTTTCTAGTAAGAAAAATAGATGGTTCCAGAAATAATGAATAATTTATTATTATGTCATTGCTAAAATACAATTATTGTCGCCTCTAAAATTCTAAAATAAAATCTTAGACTATGAAACAAGAAAAATATAAAATACAATAGATAAAAAAGAAATCCTAAAAATACGTATTGCGTGGAACGGAACTTTTACTCATAGGGATTGACACCATAGAAATTGACACTACTTAATCTACATTAAATCGATGAATCGAAGCTTTTTGGCGGGAATCTGAAAAAAGATGCAATGTTTTTGTAAAATTTTCATTTTGTTGTATCTTTTGGGCTTAAAATAGTAATAGTGTATTATGTGGCAGGGGTCTGTCAAAGTGTGCAGTGATTTGTAGATTCGATAATGTATGATATTTTTGTATTGCATCAAAAAATCGATGTCATTTTTTTTATATTACCATGTTTTTCCTTACATAACGGGTGAAATTTAAACATAATATTCAATAAAAAGTAATTTAGAAAAATTATTCTATCAATAAAGTATAAAATCGATTCCATTTCCTTTACAAACTTTCTCGAAACTTTAGAAAAATCGATTGGATTTTATTAGGACACATCGCTTCAATTGTCAACTGAATTGTGAAATATTACAATTTGTGAAACTGTGGCTTTTTGGCGGGAATCCGAAGAGGGACGTCATGTTTTTTGTTTAATTTTCATTTTGCTGTGTATTTCGGGTTTTGACTCATAATAGTGATAGTTTATTATGTGGCAAGTGTCCGTGAAAGTGTGCAGTGAATGGGAAATTCGATAAAATGCGAGATATGGACATTTTTGGATTGCCTCAAAAAGTCACAATAAAGTCGTCAGTAAAAGTGCTATCATTTTACTGATAACCAAGTTAGGGCACGTTAGGGTTGTAGAAAGTGTTAAAGACACTGTATTTTTGTGCATGGACTCTGAAGCAGAGCCGTTTACATAAGGATATCATTAACTAATGACGAGGCTGCATGGCGTAATGCCTTTGCCTACCCTGTAAGGGGTGAAACAACAAAAAAAAAAAAAAAAAATTGCGAAACTGTTGTAGTTTACTTGTGTTTTGTTTCTATGGATAATTATCAGTTATATTTATGTTCTTTCTTCACAAAGTAAACAACCTTGAGGTACACATATAGATAAAAAGCAAAAATACCTACCATTAAAAAAAATTGAACTTTGGAATTTAGATAAAATTAATCCATTTTAATTACATAGTGATCCTTCCTTGTTAGCCTTGGTTATGTTTGGTGTTCCAAGAGTATTAACATACAAAAATATTATGTCAAAAGCTACTCCATACAGCACCAGTATTGGTGGTCTTAGCCGTTTAAAGGGAAAGGTAGCCATAGTTACAGCTTCCACGGAAGGGTTAGTAATAAAGGGTCTTTTTGTATACTTATACATTCTGTAATCAATACTACTGAATCATTCTATTAATCATACCTATTACAGCCTATATTTTATGCTACCTACATGTGTACTGCTACTGCTGAGGCTGGACAAACATCCACAAACTTCAAGCCTTACAAACGTTTGGATGCCATTTACATGCTTGAGTTGAGAGTGTTCTGGATTGGCCAACATGGTAGAAATGGATGTTGAAGTTGTGTCGGCTATTGTGTTTGGCTTGACATATTTTTCTTCAAATAATAAATAAATAATTCTCACCTTTTTTATCCAAGGGGGTAGGCAAAGATATGCCATTTCTGGAAATGCTCATGTTTCACCAGTATATTCTGTGAACCCCTAAACATGATAAGTGTTGTGAGCCCATCGCCAGAGTGAGTCTGTTACACATGCCTCAGAATTTATTCTGGGACCTGCGGCTTACGTCACAATTTTTTCCTTCACCATCGAGCTTGTGATAAATATGTGATAGATATTATTATGATATAGGCATAGATATACTTAGCACAAGTATGTTATACTAGCGGTTCTTTGCGGTTCCACCCTCGTAGTTCCCGATCCCGTGGGAATAAAACATAGCCTATGTTACTCAAGGATATACTAGCTATTTTTAAAATCGGTCCAGTAGTTTTTGAGTTAAATACAAATCTTTCCTCATAATAATATTATTATAGATTTGAAAGTAACCCTTTAAAATATGCCCTTTTTTAGAATTGGCTATGCTATTGCTAAGAGACTTGGTGATGAGGGAGCAACAGTAATAGTCAGTAGTAGGAAAGAAGCCAATGTGAAAAAAGCAGTAGCCAGTTTAAAGAATGATGGCATCAATGTAGAAGGAGTTGTTTGCCATGTGGCAGATGCAGAGCAAAGAAGAAAACTCTTTGAAATTGTGAGAAAACTGTTACATATTGAAATTATGTAAACAAAGATGTTAATTATTTATATTATTTTAATCAGTAACAATAATTTCATTTCAGGCACAAAGTAAAGGAGGGCTTGATATACTTGTCTCTAATGCAGCTGTGAATCCATCAGTTTCTCCAATACTGGAGGTGAGTTTGAATGAGTTAAGAAACTGATGTGCCTTTCAATATGCTTTCAATTGTTTGTTTCTTATGTATGACACATTTCAGACTGATGAAAAAGTATGGGATAAGATATTTGATATAAATGTTAAGAGCTCATGGCTGTTAGCAAAAGAAGCATATCCTGAGATGATCAAAAAGGGAGGAGGGAGCATAGTGTTTGTGGCCTCCATTGCTGGATATCAGCCTATGGAAGTAAGTATTGCGTATTTTATAAAGTTAGTTTTGGTGGTATAAAGACAGATCTTGAATCAAGTATGTTTTTTTTAAATTATGGGTAAGGAAGGACCAAAAACTTTGCCGGTTAGGTACCTATGTCTCCCAGGGTTTTTCGATGTAACTGATTGGTAATGATTTTAAATAAAAAAATATTTTTTGTAGTATCCATAGACGGTCTTATTAATAAAAATGGCCTATTCCTAGGATGATCAGAGGTTACGCTAGAAGTAGTTAATCCCTGAGTAACCAAGTATTACCTCAGTTTTTTTTATGTCATTAATAAACACGGAGTATCCTCGGACTAACTATACATTCCTTACACCTAGCTTACACTTAGATTACGTCTGAAATGTGGCAATACTAATGAATTTAAAAGTAAAAAGAGAGATAAGAACTTTTCCAAAATGGAAGAAATCCGGCCAAGTGCGAGTCGGTAATGGTACGAAGGGTTTCGTACCATTACCTATAAAAACGGCAAAAAAATAACGTTGGTTGTATGGGATCCCTCCTTAATTTATTCTGTTTTTTAGTATTTGTTGTTACAACGGCAACAGAAATACATAATCTGTGAAAATGTCAACTGTCTAGCTATCGCGGTTCTTGAGATACAGACTGGTGACGGACAGACAGCGAAGTCTCAGTAATAGGGTCCTAATTTTACCCTTTGGGTATGGAACCCTAAAAAAATGTGTTTCACAAGTGACAGCTGACTATCTGACATCCGTATTTGTGGTTAGTGAGTAGCAAAGAGATTAAAATATAATAATATTTAAATCTCTTTGATCCCATCGCCTTACCGTCATCCTTCCGTCATCGATGAATGTCAAAGTAACTTTTAGGTTAGCATAAAACCTAAACCATGGCTAATCCCTGCTTAAACTAGGTGACACCAAGGCGTAACTTTTACTCCGGGAGTAGGCATGGATTAGGTTACTCCTTGCTTACTCTGTGTTTATTAATACTGAAATTGGTTAGTAATGAGTTAATACTTGGAGTAAAGTTAATCTTTGAATGAATTTATTAATAAGACCGAGAGAGTTTCTCATATCGTATAAACACAGAAATATTATGAAATAATGTATTTACTGATTTTATTTATTTATTTAAGGCAGCACAAATTTTTGTCCCTTTCAAAATTCGATTCTTGCATACTTTGACAGTCATGTTCTTTAAAATTATAATTTTTGTGCTGTGCAGCATATTTATTTGTCATAATTATAAACTAAGTGCCAATAATAAAACATCAGACCACAAAAAACAAAGACTGCAAAAATATAATGTCTCCACATATTTTACATTGCGTAACTATTTCATTGCGTAACAATTTTCAGCAGATTCTACTTCTAAACTGGCAACTTTATACCCTACTAGCGACCCGCCCCGGTTTCGCACGGGTGCAATGCTAATAACACAGACCAGTATAAATAGACTGACAACGCCATATTACAAAATATCGTAACTCGAAATCTAATTACTTACTAGGACGAGAGATGTCGTTAGGTGTATCAAATGAGAAATAACTAGAAATGCTAAACTTATCTACACCTCTAGCTTACTGCCACTTTTAGTTAGTGGGGCCAAACAAAACGTTAGATGGAGCTATATCTGATTTCACTTTTTCCGAAACATAGTTCTGCGACGTTGTCAGCTTGTTCAAAGTGTGTGACGTTGCCGCTCTTCGGTCTCGGTAAACAACTTAGTTTTTAGATATTTGTGCGCTTTTTATCAGTATTGCCAGAATATGAAAATGTTTTCGTAAGCGTAATTTTTTAAGTTTTCAAAAGCCTTGCTAAGTATTAATTAATGCAATATTAAATTGATATTTATTCGTACTATGATCGTACTAATAGTATGTTACAATTTATTACGAAACTACCCATATTGCATCTATTTGTATGCATGATGTACAAAATCAAAATAATATAAATGATTTTAGGGAGTTTTTTGACTTTGTATATATTTTGTCAATTTTTTTAAGGATATTTTAAAGAGACAAAAATGTTTAAAATTTAATTATTAATATTTTTTTCTTAGTAGGTACTAATAGGAAAGCTGTAATTTCAAAATTATTTTTTTCATATTTACCAAAAATTTTAATCATTTATTATGAATTTTAATTTTAGAATAGGGGAATATGCACGTGACTTCAAAATGGATCTTTATTGCTAAAATACATACCGACACAATTAATTATAAAATTTTTTGCAGTTTATTATTAAAATTTAATTTAAAAAATGGGTCTTTCAACTATAAACTATTGGTGTAACAAAACGTGACGTCAATCCTCACTCGAAGTCTTTTGTCAACAATTTGATAGTTTGGTTTATAATGATTACTAGCAGCGCTCCGCGGTTTCACCCGCGGTCAGTTTCGCTCCAGTGGGATTTATATCCCATGTTACTCCCAGAAAAGTAAGCTTTCAATTGGTGAAAGAATTTTCAAGACTCGTATCTGGAATTTTATAACAAACTAGATGTCGCGCGGTGCGCGAGGCCGCAAGCGGCCACGCGTGTCTCTGTGGGGTCGTATTTTGACAGAAAAATAAAGTCTAATTTTAATTTAAAGTTTTAGCCATTTTTGATAATTTTCTATGTGAATTTTGTAATTTTTTAGTATAAGTCGAAAAATAATGAAATTATGTTAAATAATTTTTTTCACGGCAACACTGTTTGCTGAGACCCACAATCGCTCTATACAAGCCAACTTTCTAAAATGTTGCCAACTGGCTAAAAATACCGATTCAGATTAAGAAAATTGAAATTTTTGAGTAAAACAAAAATACCGGGGCGGCCATCTTGTTTTTACTATTTTTCGGGATTTTCTAGTAAACTACAGGATATGACCTATGTGATGACACCAAACACATCCCTGTAGCATATCGGCATCTGGGAGATCAATTCGGGTCTTTTGAGGGCTACCCTAAAAATTAAATCAACCATAACTTTCAGTGTTGCCAGACGAAAATCAAAAAACCTTTTGTAGGTTTTTTGATTTTCGTCTGGCAACACTGAAAGTTATGGTTGATTTAATTTTTAGGGTAGCCCTCAAAAGACCATAGGTCATAGGGAGGGATAAAATGTTTCACAGAATGTCACTTGTTTTTGCAAAATGGTAAAATTTAGAGTTTTGACATTTTGCGTTAAAAGTAAAAAAATACGAAATATTCCGGGAAAATTCTTCAACACGGCAATACTACGTAGCAAGACCTCCAACCCCGCTATACAGACCAACTCACTCAGGTGTTGCCATCTTGCCGAAAATCGACAATCAAAATGTGGTAAAACGTATCCCTTTCTTTGAGAGCAAATCACCCGTCGGCCATCTTGGTTTTTCAAATTTTCGGGATTTTCTGGTAAACTACAGGATATGTCCTATGCGATGACACCAAACACATCCCTTTAGCATATTGGTGTCTGGGAGATCAATTCGGGTCAAGTGGGGTCTAAAACCACTCCAACTTTGAAACACTACTACGCGGCCGCCATTTTGTTTTTTCAACTTTTTTAATTATTTTCGTAATTCATCTAAACATTTCTACAGATTTCAAAAATTTCAACCGGATCGGCCGGAAAACAAAAGAGATACGATAGGCAAGCCTGGCCGCCATTTTGTTTTTTTGAAAAGTCGGAATTTTCCCGGGGTCACCCCGCCATCTTGAACACTTTTCTCATATATGACTTGTCTCCAAAACGACTCCTTCTGGGAGAACAATTATGTCAATGAGTCAGTGAGTGAGTGAGTGAGTGAGTGGTAGTCTAGCTTTATATATTATTATTATATAGGTAGCAGGTGCCCAGCGGCGTTGCCCGCGCGGATCCAGTTTATTTACAATTTTCGAAAATCCTTTTATAACGGTTGCCCATGACATGAAAGACACTTATAATAATGTACAATATTTCTAATAGCGATAGCGGCTGCCCAGCGGCGTGGCGTTGCCCGCGCGGATCAAGTTTATTCCCGTTCCCTTGGTGATGATAATCCGTCCAGTAGTTTTTCCGTGATGCGTGCATAGACAGACAGACAAACATTTAAAAATTTGTGTTTTGATATCTAAATCGATAACTACCTATCTACACTACTACAAATTTTTCCTAAAAATATTTCATGCACAGACACGGTTCCGTTAGAGTTTTATTGTATGTATTTACCTATCTACCTATAGATTTGTATTTCTTCACGCGGCTGAAAAAAGGTTTGTGTTAGCACTGTTAAGCGCCATCTAGTAGGAAACGATTCGTTACTTTGTACCTTGGCCACCTTTCAGTCTATAGTTACGCCATCTAGCTGTATATTCACACCAATATAATTGAAGGTGGTGTTAATAATGTATGGGAATTAAAATTCCTTAATTTAAATTTATAAAGAATCTTGAATATTTAAAAAAAAACTAGATATTTTTTTGATGTTTTATTTGAAGAAGTTATTTAAATTTCTTGGTTTTAATCGTTCTTATGAAAGTTTTCGAGCTATAAGTAGCGCCACCTGGGCCCTGTTTTATAAAGCTACAGGTTACAGGCTACAGGAAAAAAAAAGCCTGTACCTAGTGCTCCTGTAGTTACAATCTACTGGTAACAGGTGTTTTATAAAGACCCCTGTAATATTACTATTGTAGCTTATGGGCGAAAATCTCGACTACAGGCGCAGTTAACAAGTCGGAGTACAGCACTATGAATCAACTCAATCAACCGCAAAAATAAAAAAAATGACGGAATCGACACCTGTTTTTTGGCTTAAGTCTAGTTTACCGCCATAACATATTAATATCTATACTTAAGACTCTAACGGGGCCGTGTCTGTACATAAATTTTTTGAAAATTTTAACGGTAGTGTAGGTATAATATAGTTATCTATGTAGATACCAAAACAGCAATTTTTGAAATTTTTGTCTGTCTGTCTGTCTGGTTGTACACGCATCACGCAAAAACTACTGGACGGATTTTAATGAAATTTAGTATGGATATAACTGAGTACCCGGGTCAACATCTAGGGTAGGTACTTTTTATTCCAGGAAAATATCTCATTGCAGAAAATAGAAAAACTGGTCAATAAGAGAAATACGTAGTCGTACTACTCCGACACGATAAAACCTAGAAACTTGAAACATGGTGTGTAGGTCTTATAATATGTCTGGATTTTCCGTATTCCCACGGGAACGGGAATAAACGGGATCCGCACGGGCAACGCCGCTGGGCACCCGCTAGTTGAACATAATGAAAACAGATGTTTGTTTATTTACTTGTATTTCTATGGTTTATTTACGTAGTTATAGAAAGAAATCACATTATTTTCTCTAAAATTAATACAAAGTTGTTTCGGTGTAAGAGGTTGGAGATTTTTTCTGCACGTCTCTCTTTTTATCTCCTCCAATATGCTCCAAAACATATTGCATTTGAGCATTCTAAATTTCTCATTGAAGGTGAAAATTGTTTGCGGGTTCATATTGGGTCTGACGGCGAAAGTTCTTGGCCGTCGTCTTCTTGGATGTTGACCACCATCCTAAGAGACCGAGTCTGAGCTCCAAACACGCAACATCACTCAAAATATTCGAATTAACAAACAACAAAACATAAGTCAATATAACAAACTTCCTCCTGTAACTAAATTACCTACGTCTAAACACCTGTAGAAATGTTTACTTACAAGTTTTTCTTTTTTAATTTTTTTTACAGTTGTATTTCACAAGTTTTTCCGTAAACACCTGTAAATAATAGGTTGAATCACGCTCGACTAAGCATTAAATTGTCTATGGAAAGTTACAGGCACGGGTTCCTGTAGATTGTAAATAAAATGACCTGTAGCCTTTTATGTGAGCATGTGGTCCTCCGTACCACCTCTTAATTCTTTTCGAAAACCAACTAGAAGTAATGTGACGGTGATTGTGACGCTGATTTCTGCTATCATTTTGATTGTGACGGCTTCCTCGCAGAAGGATGGATCAAAATAGGTGGCACGGAGGTTCACATGCTTTGTCTATGGTTTTAAGACAAATCGTCGAATTCCAAGAGAATCACACCATGTACCGACGAAATTAACATTTTAAACCAATGTGACGGAATATGTGACAGCTACAAACACATTCTTTACATATGTGACGCAATAGGGACAGAGAAATAAGCGATCTTTTTTTCAGAAGCATGTCTTGAGTTTGGCAACCATTTTAACGTCAAAAATCCTAGTGAAACATGCATTTAAATAAAAACCTAACAGGAATTCGAGACCGTTTAGTCACGACAAATAGCTCATAATATTATTTCTACGACTACTTTATTCGTTTAAGAGAAAATTGGATTTGTCCATTAGTATTGAAAGTTACTGTATAGGGTGACTATGATTTTGTTGGGACTGATTCAGAGTCGACCCTCTTGACTGAAAGTACTTCATACTGAAGTGCGGTAGGCACTTCGCAAATGGCAAAGGAGGGGTGTTTATTGTCTACCTACCAATATCTAAGTATGTTTTATTTACAATAACTATATAGAATCGTAAATTTTAATGAAAATAAAGAATTCAATAAAAGACAGTAAGTTTTTATTATAATATTTATTGAAACATCTTGTAATGAATAATGATACATGTACGACAAACGCTAAGCCTGATACACTCGGTAGAATTGTCGCTTGTAAGCTCAAGCTTTATTACCAGGACCCTAATTAGAGTTAAACAATGAGAAGCCAGAAACACCGTCTTTTTATTCCATTCCCACCCATTCGACACAAAATGGTCATAAACATGGAAGAAATACTTTTTTTTGTAATTGTCACTGTTACTATAAGAGAGGGCTTTGTCGCAAAAATGACCCTTGGGTGTATCAGGCAAAAGTTTTAAATAATAAGTGGCTGGTTAATTAAAAATATATGTATAATCTCACGCCTTTTATCCAAGAGGGGGTAGCCAGAGGTATTCCATTACTAAATATACCCACATTTCACGAGATATATTGGACTCCTACACGTGATAGGTTAATTATTAAAGGTCCAAAAAATATCTGTTGTAAGGTGGGTGTATCCAGAAATGGAATACCTCTGCCTACCCCCTCAGGGATATAAGGCGTGAGATTATTACTTTATTACTAATAAATCGAATTGTGCGAATGTCGATCCAGTGTTATTTACGATAACATAAATTGTGTCGTTAATTATTTAATTCTTAAAAATAAAAATAAAAATTCTCACGCCTTTTATCCCCGAGGAGGCAGAGGTATTCCATTAATTCTTATACTTTCTTTAAATATTTCTTAAGCTTTATTTCAGTTTACCATTACAGCGTGTTTATTCGTTTTTTAAATTATTATTATTCGTTGTACTGACAGCAAAACATTCTTTTAAATTTAGAGCCGATGAGAGTTAATTTTTTTTATTTATAGATGAATGTCCTAAAGTGATCTAAGACATTGGTCACCCTAATTCGTGTATATGAAAAATTCATTCACGTTTTTCTTAAAAAATAATGAAGTAGTCGTGGAAATAATACTATGAGCTATTTTGTCGTGACTAAATGGTTTCGAATTCCTGTTAGGTTTTTATTTAAATGCATGTTTCACTAGGATTTTTGACGTTAAAATGGTGGCCAAACTCAAGACATGCTTCTGAAAAAAAGATCGCTTATTTCTGTGTCCCTATTGCGTCACATATGTAAAGAATGTATTTGTAGCTGTCACATATTCCGTCACATTGGTTTAAAATGTTAATTTCGCCGGTAAATTGTGTGATTCTCTTGGAATTCGACGATTTGTCTGAAAACCATAGACAAAGCATGTGAACCTCCGTGCCACCTATTTTGATCCATCCTTCTGCGAGGAAGCCGTCACAATCAAAATGATAGCAGAAATCAGCGTCACAATCACCGTCACATTACTTCTAGGTGGTTTTCGAAAAGAATTAAGAGGTGGTACGGAGGACCACATGCTCACCTTTTTATAACACCTGTACCTGTAATTTTATCTAGTGTTGCTGTTTAATTAATCAGTGTTGCTGCTTTTTTCCCTGTAACTTATAACCTGTAGCTGCCCTGGAAGTTGCTCAATTTTGAGCTTTATCTGAGGTACGATTTGTTCTATGGGCATTGACAGTCTAAACTGGTCTCTGCTAATACCAAAACCTTCCTCTTGAATCACTCTATCTATTAAAAAAACCGCATTAAAATCCGTTGCTTAGTTTTAAAGATTAAAGCCTACATAGGAATATAGGGACAGAGAAAGAGACTTTGTTTTATACTATGTAGTTTTATACCCTAATATGAAGCGCCAACAGTGATTGTTCTGACGTATAGGTGTATGGGCCATTTACACGAGGCCATTCCATGAGTCATTCCAGTGAGCCAATCCAATAATGATTTCCGTGCCACCTCTTAATTCTCTCCTAGAACCACCTAGAAGTGTTGTGACGGTGATTGCTGCTATAATTTTGATTGTGACGGGTTCCCAGCAGAATAATTGATCAAAATTGGTGGCACGCAGGTCCACATTCTTTGTCTATGGTTTTAACACAAATCGTCGAATTTCAAGACAATCACACCATGTACCTACCGGCGAAAATACGTAACATTTGAAACGGTTGTGATGACATATGCGACAGCTGCAGACACATTCATTACATATAATTATGTGACGCAATAGGAACGAAGCAGTAAGCGATCTTTTATGTCAGAAGCATGTGGTGAGTTTGGCCACCATTGAAAGTCGAAAATGATTCTCTTAGATAATAATGTACTCTGTGATGATCATGAAACATGCAATTGAGGCGTTTTCGGTGACAGCTGTCACTTGAGTATTCAAAGGTGTCAATAGATGGTGCTGATCTGAACTTGATATTAGCTGTCCTAAACTAGTTTAGTAACAGCCATGCCACAAATTAAAAAACGAGAAGTTGACATGTTGATATGATAGTAAATTAATTTTTAGGGACATGGAGAAATTTTTATTGCCACAATCTATCTGTTTGCAGCGACTACGATATAATTATTAACATTTCAATGTGCCATCGTTAACTGTAGAAATGGAGGCGTTCATACATATCCAACTAATGAGACCTTAAGACAACAAGTGGATTAGAACTACCAGAATAGATGTTCAACGTAAAGTCGGGTGGAATCTGAGTAAATATACCTGTGAAATTCGATAAAATGCAAGAGATGGGCATTTTTGAATTGCTTCAAGAAGTCACACTGAAGTCTTCAGTAAAAGTGCTATCATTTTACTGCTTTGAGTATTAAACCGGACCAACCGGAGACGCCACTGACAGGCGTTCCCCTCTGCCAAAAAAAAGTGTCGGTCAACACGCATACCTGATAAATACAACTAGTTTTTTTGAGTTCACGGAGTTCTTGTATTGGTGAATGTATTTGTGTGCATCTAGTTCAAGCTAGTGTTTAATTGTTTTGTCCAAAAATGCGTTAGTTTTAATATATTTGTGTTTAGTTTCCTCGTCCCTCGCGCAGAAATTGGCAGAGTTTTTTGCTAAGAAACTAGTGCGCGTGACGTCTCCTGTTGGTTTAATACTCAAAGTTTTACTGTTGATAACCAAAGGAATGTAGAAAGTGTTAATACAATGAAATTTTTGTGCAATGCCTCTGAAGCAGAGATATTTACAGTACGGCCGTTTCATCTGAAGTTGCGCAAATGGCTGCGCAATAACATTTTTTAGCAACCACTTGGCGATATGAGGCGGTTGGCGCAGGAGGAGCCTATGTTCAGAGCAGCCAAGTTAATCGGAGTTGTGTGTGAATAAGATGTTTCATTCAGAGTGCCATCTGATAAAGTAATGATTATAGATGTTATTTTATTTTACTAGAGAAATAAAATTTAGTTTGTTTATTTATTTAACCTAACGTTATTGCCCATATTATAGCGGTTCCAAGACATTTCCGCCCTTTTGCCCTTCTTGAAAAAAGAACCTAAAATTGCCCATGACACACGGTCTGGCGACACTGAAGTGAATTGTCAGTATTATCACAGACAAATAAATAACGTTTCTTTACACGCATATTTTGATAAAAAAAAATGAGAAATAACGCCATCTATTGATAACAACCAGTACGTACCCCCTGTTATAATACGTCTAATTTTGAAAGAGCAGCAGAGCAGTGATAGCCCGGACGGTTAAAGAGCCGGCCGAAAATCAGTGAGGCTCGGGTTCGAATCCTGGCATGTACCAATGAGTTTTTCAAAAAACTTACGTACATATTTATCACTAGCTCGACGGTGAAGGAAAACATCGTGAGGAAACCCGCAGGTCTTAGAATTAATTCTGAGACATGTGTAAATAGACCCGGTCCGGCGATGGGCTCACCACCTATCACGTTTAGGGGTCCAATATATCTCGTGAAATGTGGGTATATCCAGTAATGGAATACCTCTGCCTACCCCCTCGGGGATGAAAGGCGTGAGATTATTTATTTTATTTTTTTATTTTTTTTTTTAATTTTGAAAGTCATACTTTTCGTTTATTTTAGGAATTATAATGATATGCCGTATACAGAAAGAAAGCGGCGCCGATCGGCGCGCATCGGCGCCGGTCTACGCAGGTAACCGGCTCAGGCATTTATATGAACAAGCGCCGACCGGCGCCTATCGGCGCCGACACGCGCCGGTCAATCATCGAAGCCCGCCAATCATCGTACGACATTTTGCTCGTTCTGCTTCAATCTGCTTGCTTTCTGTAGAATGGACCGAATTTTTTTAAATTCCCTGTGAAGTTAGGTAGTTAGGATGTGCGGTGCATCTGAAACTTGAAAAAAACAAAATATCGGGATCCCATTCAAATTTCGATCATAATAGTAGCTATATCAAAATTGATTCTATTCAATTCAAATGATTAATTTGTCATAGAATTGGTATTATTGCAACCAACCTTTTTCCTTGCAGCCTCTGGGTCCTTACAGTGTAAGCAAGACAACACTACTAGGCCTAACAAAAGCGATTGCAAATGAAACAGTACATGACAATATAAGAGTCAATGCGGTGGCTCCTGGCATTGTTGCCACCAAATTTGCGTCTGCTGTAAGTTTAATTTCGCCATAGATCTGAATTTTGACTTAGATAATTAACAGGGAACCTCTTTATTTATATATTTTAATCTCTATATTTACATTACAGATCACAGAATCAGAAGCAGGTGCAGAAAAAAGTCTGTCAATAGTACCAATGAAAAGGTTTGGGAGACCAGAAGAGATAGCGGGCGCAGTTGCCTATTTAGTGTCCGAAGACGCCAGCTACGTAACTGGGGAAACGATTGTAGTTGCTGGAGGGGCTTTTGCACATCTTTAAATTTCATATTTCGGTGTTGGTTTTATGTATACCTACGATATATTTACTATTGTTATTGTATAAAATATTAGGGCACTTTATAAATATTGCTGATTTCAATGGTTTTGATTTAATTTTTTATAAAAAATATTTTATATTAATTATACGACTATTTATTAACTATCACTTAAAAACGATCATACAAATCTTAAAAATAAGATAATAGGCATTTTCAGTAGGTTGGTATACATTCGAAAATGTGTTAAGGTGTTTGGTCATCATCAGAATCTAATAAATCAGTTTTCTGAATTCCTATTGTTCTCAAAAGGTTACTTGTGGGTCCTGAAGAACCTTGCTCTTCTTTTATACTTTGTAGCATGTTATGTAAAATGGCTGCACTGCTACAAGGGTCATCATTTTCTTTATTGTGTAACATTAATCCAAGTTCTTTATCTATTTCAGTGTCTTCAATTTCCATATCATTTTCATCACTAAAATCACTACTATCCCCATTGTTATCAGAAGTTATAATGTTTAACATATTTTTTAAGCAATTTACAAACTGGTCAGAATCGAATTCAATTGTTTCTACCAAATTATTTGTATCATTTGATTCAATTCCTTCGAAATCAGATGTTTGCTTCATAAAATTTGATAATTCAGATGATAAAGCATGGGGGGTGATAACATCATCGTTTTCAAACTTTGATGGCTTGCCATAGCGATCATTTAATAAATCATTCAACTGTTGAGGATGAATGTTTAGCCATGATTCATCATCTTCTACAAGATTGCTTTCTGTGGAAGATCTGTTCTGTGATAATGTATTCTTGATCTCAACAAACTCATTTGTGCCCATAATCTGTGATATACTATTACAGACATGTAAACTTATAGGACACTCAGTACTTAAGAAAAAATCTTTAGCTTTTTCCAGTAACTGCTTGTAATCTTTTGATCCTTCTATATTACCTCTGAAGAATCCATTGGCCTCTAAATTTTTAACAAATTTATTATATTCTTTTGTAGAAAATATATCTTGTGATAATTTACTCATGATCATAGTATAACCACATGTAAGTTTCAGTCCATGGTTGGTCTTTTTATTACATTCATTAGAATTTCTTAACTTGAGAGTCTTCATCATTTTAGAATGAATAAGCATTGCATACAAACACTTGGTAAATTTAACTTCAACATTTACACAGTCATCAAATTTAAGATTTTTACAAAGTTTGGCATCAATAACATCATGATTACAGTATGCACCGACTATTGGTGATACAAGTGATGGTTGAAGTGTCAAAATAGCTGCAAGTTCAAGTGGAAGTTTCACTATAACTCTATGAATATTTTCTTTTATCTTGTCAGGGTAGTTACCAATCCTCTTAAGTATTGCCTGTTGGGCTTCAGGAGCTTTTGTTTGTTCAGCTAATTGAACAATAACTTTTACAGCATTAGTTAAGTTTAGTTCTGTACTTATGTCAATTATACTAGGTTGAATGATGTGCAAGTTACCTTGATAAATAAAGACCTAAAACAGGAAACAAAAATAATTTAGTGACAGGTTTGACCATAGCAACTTAAACCATAACTGAGTGAAGAATATACCATAGTGACAATTGTTTTTGAATCAGATTAAGTGTAGCAGTTCAATTAATTATATTTTGCACTGAGTTAATAATCAAAGATTTTGCATAAGGTAGGTACAAACCATATTTATAATACAAGCATACTTACTCTATTTTCTGTGCTCTCTGGATTTGCCCATGTAGGTAAGCAATCTGCAGCTTCAATAAGGAGAAAATCTCCATCATTGTCTTTGATTTGAACAATGAGATCTTGATACTGTTTTGTTAACTCTATTATAAGATACACAATAAACCATTCATCTTCTATGTTATTTCCAAAACATGTTGTACTTATGAGATGGTCGGGACGATCTGCAAGCATAATATAACAGAAAAGGATATATAGCAGGCATATTGGTCAGTGTCATCTTAGGATATTACATTTTTTTTTAAATCTGATTCCCAAATAAATAGGGATTACTTACTGCGTAAACTAGGGTAAAACTTTAGTATATGGACCGTCGATTTAAGGGGGGGGGGGGGGGGAGGGGGGGAGAGGGGGGAGGGGTAGGAGGCCCCCCCTGGTGGGGAGGGGTGGCGGAACACTATAGTTTTTGAAAAAAAAAAAAACCTAATTTTGAGGTTATGTTGCGTATGGAAAATCACTACCGCTTGTTAAAAAAAAAGGTCATCAGTACCAAATTTCGAATTCGTGACGGCTCCGGCGCTGCGGAAATTGCAGCCCCTCCGCCCTAGCGTAACTAAGCACAGGCATTAGCGCCAGCCTCGCGCAATGCCTGTGCTTAGTCACAGCGGGCGGGGGCAGCATTCCCTACGCGCCTCCGGCTTATAAAAAACACTCTAGGGGTAGGACAGATAAGACCACGTGGAAATCGGGGTGGGCAGATTCGGTTCTGAGACAGTTAGTGACCTAATCTATCCCATTCGGGGTGGGCAGATTCGGTTCTGAAACTGTTAGTGACCTAATTTATCTCATTCGGGGTAAGCAGATTCGGTTCTGAAACCGAGGCCTAATGTATCTCAAAAAAGTGAAACGACGCAAAAAATACGAAAGTTTATGATAAATTTTTTTTGGAAAAACTAATTTTCCGCAATTCGAAACTTTGCAAAAAGACTCTTTGGGATAAGACCTTTTTGCTATAAAATTGCCGGAATCCAAATCAGCGGTCCATATACCCTAACCTCCATAGTTGCGTTTTTTTTCATACAAAAGACGAAACTTTATGATTTTTTTTTGGAAAAACTATAATTTTCCGAAATTTGAAACTTTGCTGAAAGACTCTTTAGGCTAAGACCTTTTTGCTATAAAATTGCCGTAATCCAAATCAGCGGTCCATATACTAAAGTTTATCCTAAACTAGCTTACCACTATGTTCATCCTTGGAGATGGGCATTAAAACCTTGAACTCATCCCTGTGCCATATGTAGCCTTGAGATAACGTAGAAATCTTTATGTTTATAGATTCACATAGCTCTTCCCAGTAGGAAAAGTCGGTATTGATAGCAGCAGAGTAATATAAACACTGGACAGTATCATCGCTGAGCGATTCGAAATGTCTTCTATCAGACATTTTCAAATCCTTTTTCTTCACGACGCAAGCAATCCAAGGATCATATTTCTTTACTCTTAACTTCACTAATTTATTGCTTGCTTGGTTATTGACTTATTGTCCTGTGCTTCTGATAAAGCCAGAAGCTTCAATTTAATCTGTGATTCTAACAAATCTTACATGCCAACAGGATAAAGATATCTGTGATGCCGACTGCCGTCCACAGATATCTTTACCTATAGTCTAATGGGTCATTTACACGAGGCCATTCCACTGAGGTAAATGGAGAGTCCACAGCAATAGATTGTCCTCAAGTTTTTTGAAGTGAAAACTTCTTTAGCGGCGTTGAGCACTTTTTTGGGATGGGTAAAAACCTAGGAGTAATAGTGTTCTGTGGTAAAAACTGTGAAACTCGCGTCAGGTCACGTGTGCTGATCGAAAAACCGTAAGACGGTTGGAGAGTAGTGTTGTAACACCGAAATCGATAATCAAGTTTTCACTTCTGCGCCGGCACTCACGGAGTGCAACCCGTGTTTTTTTTTGTATGGGCTTAGTGGGTTGTCTTAGTGGAATGGCCTCGTGTAAATGGCCCATAAGTCTATTTCACCAGTAACGCTAGCATGCGCGCGTCGATAAGTTTATCGATAGACATGACAAAATTTGTCTTCGTAGAGAAATATATCGTAATCCCTAACATGCGACTCCCTCTCGATAAAATTTAACGTCACGATAAAGGTGTATCGAAACGATAAACCGATGTAGCTATATTAAAAAACTGTAGTATTATGTATATGGCAACATCGGTACTTTTTCTAATCATTCGTTCAATTTGATGTCCGATTTTGCGTGTTTTCTGTTCCAACACTAATTGAAAAAAAAAAACATCAAACAAGATGACATTGACACTTTTTTGAGGTATTTGTTTGTGGCAAATTCAAAACTTAAAGTTATTATAAAAGTGTTTAATTTATAAAATAGAGCCAAAAAGAGTTCGCCGCGCGCAGCGCTCCTATCCGCTCGCGTTTCGGCTAACGGACTCTAATATTATATTAGTGAATTGCGCGGCTTAGCCGCTGCCCGGAATTGCCGCTATGAGTTCCGAAAAACTCATAGCCAACGAGTTGCTGGCGTTTATTAAACACGCCATCGACACTATGGACGAGGTCAGCATCATGCAGATCTGCAAGTCTAACTTCAAACCGGAGGAGATTTGCAGCCGCAAGGTGCTACTTTATGAGACCCTCGGCCAGGCTGATAAAATGCCCACCCGCAATAGGGACGAAAAAGGGGAGAGAAGTCTTCGGGATATCATATCACTGCCCCCGTTGCTGCCGCCGCACCTACCCCGCTAATGAAGCGGCCCTCCCAGGAAGGGAAGAAGAGCCGGAGCAAATCTGCTGGCAAGCAAGTGTCCCCACCAGTTTTGAGGAAAAACCAGTGTGATGAGGAGGGCTTCCAAAGAGTAGAGCTAGAGAGGAAGAAGAAGCCCTCTAGCCGTAACACCCGTGGCACTGCTCCGTCCGGACCGAACCATCTGCTGCGTCCTGCTGTACCGTCGACGCAGCTGTATGTGTCCCGCTTACACTGGTCTAAGAAGGTCCAAGACGTCGTAGATTACATTGTGAAGAAGTCCACATTTTCATTGAGGGTTGAACGGTTGGAGTCTCGCCGCAAAACGAATTCTAATTCTTTTGTGGTAAGAGTACCAACTCATCATCTGGAAACCTTCATGAAGGAGGACTTCTGGCCACAGGGAGTTGTATTTCGGAAATTCCGGGGTCAACTACCTGCCGACAGCGCTCTCACGTTGCCGACATTACGTGTAAAATAGTTTAGTTAGTTTTTTTATATGTATGTTAGTTGTAAGGTATATATAATATGGGCCTCTGTTTACGTTATTTAAGATCTATTAATGTAAATATTGCCTGAAATAAAGATTTATTATTATTATTAAAAAGGTAATATTATTTTATGACAAAAATTACAAAGGATATTTCTTTGAATTTTCCGGGCTTCACGTTCTTCATATCTTGGTAATATTGCGTTATAATACGGCACTGCCACTATATTTTAGGTTTGTCGTCAGCACAAACCGTCGACGATAAACAAGTCGTGCAGAAACGTCAAAAGTAGATAAAAATAGATAAATTAATGATGCTATGTTAGGGTTTGTCGATAATTTTATCGTTTATCTAAATTTGACAGGAAGACAAGACTTTTAAGGATTACCATTGATGTTAGCACCAAAGACAAAACGATATTTTGACGTCTAAACTCGATAAAATGCCACGACAAAATTTTATCGTGGCGCTCATGCTAGCGCTACATGTTAGCACCAAAGACAAAACGATATTTTGACGTCTAAACTCGATAAAATGCCACGACAAAATTTTATCGTGGCGCTCATGCTAGCGCTACAGGCCACACATAGCATACCAAAATGTTACGGTCCAAATTGCACTTTCTGCGCTCGTGTGCGCTATATTCATGCAAACAACTGTTCAAATTGCGCTGTGGTACGCTGACATGAGCATTGTGACTTCATCGATGACGTCATGGATTGGTGCAAACAGTGCTAACAACGAGGAGGTAGTGCAATGTCTCCGGATCTGTCAAACAGTTGTCAAACTTCAATGTGCGTGGTGTTTTTTTTTCCCGCGAACTTTTTTCATATTCGTTATGTAATCGATTAATTAAAATTAGGTATGTCGTCATTAATATTAACAGAAGCATTATATTGTGAAGCTTCGGGGGACACTATATGACTCAAATACGACTGAATTTAACTTCAGAACAGTTTCAACCTAAATATTAAAAGAACTGTCATTTTTGACAAACGAAAACCTGTTCAAATTGTTTGCATGCTAACAATCGTAATCATTTTGAACAGTCGTGTGCGTGCTTACGAACGTATTTACTATTTGCACAAAACGGACCGCAGCCCAAGTGGGTTCGGTGACAGTTCATATTTTTCCGTTTTACGCATACAACATTCTAGTAAGAGAAATAGATGGTTCCAAAAATTATAAATATTTTATTATAATGTTATTGCAAAAATACAATAATTGTTGCCTCTAAGATTCTTAACAAAAATATCAGACTATAAATCAAGACAAATAATAAAAAACAACAGATAAAAAATATATCCTAAGTAATACGTATTGCGTGGAACGGAACTTATACTCATAGAGATTGACACTACCTACTTTCTATTACTGGTCTGTGCTACCCAGGGCCTTCCTGCTGGCCCTGATCATAAGGACACGATAACACTTCTCGCACTCATTGTAAAGTCCTACTTACACTCTCGCTTTTCATTCCATTTGCGTCTGTGTGTGTGCTGAATTTGTATGTGTGAGTAATTAAAAAAAGAGTCAAGTTGTTTTGTTGGTAGTTTACTTCCGGTTGGTCTGTAGCTTCTGGTTACTGGTCTGTGGTCTGTATTTACTTCCAATATGGCTGCTATCTAAATTGTGATCTAAATGTTATTCCGTTGAGTCCTACTTACACTCTCGCTTTTCATTCCATTTGCGTCTGTGTGTGTGCTGAATTTGTATGTGTGAGTAATTAAAAAAAGAGTCAAGTTGTTTTGTTGGTAGTTTACTTCCGGTTGGTCTGTAGCTTCTGGTTACTGGTCTGTGGTCTGTATTTACTTCCAATATGGCTGCTATCTAAATTGTGATCTAAATGTTATTCCGTTGAGTGTTTTAGTTTTTCGAGTGGTATTTTCAAGTTTCTTTCATCGGTTGACGTTTATCGAGTTCCTGCTACTTGGATATGGAATCTGGACATTCGGTGAGTGTATTCTCATTATATTTTACTGCTTAGAAGTTTGGTTAGGTTGTTTTTTCACAGATTCTCTTTCACTGTAAAAGAAAATCTGTAAAAGTTTTACAGTAAAATTTTTTGTGTTCCGAGACTACCGAGGTGTGACAGTAGATCAAAACACATCTGTCCCACATCTGCTGAAATGCTTTCGTAGCAATTTTGTGAAGGAAAACATCGTGAGGAAACCCGCAGGTCCCAGAATTAATTCTGAGATATAGGTGTAAATAGACCCGGTCCGGCGATGGGCTCACCACCTATCACGGTTAAGGGGCCGATATATATCGTTAAAAGTGGGTATATCCAGTAATGGAATACTTCCGCCTACCCCCTCGGGGATAAAAGGCGTGAGATTTGTATTTTTTCATTTCACAATTTTCAAATAAAATATCTCTTTATTGCAGGACAGCAACAAGCACAACGGGCTTTCCTTGAGATGTCTTATAATGTAGATGGGAGCGGAGGCAAAGCACGCAGCACCAAGCTTACTGATGCATATTATCTCTTAGGACTATGATAAAATGAAGGTAAAAAATTTTCAAATTTGAAGCACATATTGTATAGGAAGTTCATTTTTTCACTTTTTGTCTTTAAACCAAACTTAATTCATATTCTTACTTGCATAGTGAAGTAGAATTAGCACAAAATATAGGATTCACTTACATCAGTTTTACAGCCCTTTCGGTTAAATAAATTATAGCTAATAATCAAAATAAAAATGATTTTTATCGTTTATAACACAAATATCATAAGTACCTTTAGATCGTTACAGCTATATAATACATAAATATTAAGAACTTCTTACTTTACTTGACAGTGGCTTCGTAAAGTAACTGTGATTTCATATTAAGGTGATTTTACAAATTCATTCTTATAGAATCACTTGAGATAGTCGAGATTACTGTAAAAAGGTTTAACATCTTGACCTTGTCTTGTAGTATAAAACAAAAATGTTTATTTACACACAAACAACTTTACTTTCAATCATAATACCTATAATAACTAAATAAGATTCATCAATTGATATTCGTGTTTATGCTGATCAGATTGTTTATTTTACGAAATGTCGTTTTTCAGATCCAGTATGCAGCGCAAGTATTCAGCCACCAAGTATCAACAGCATTGGCGGTTTATATGAAAAAATTTCCAAAACTTTTACGTTCTTGAATGTACCTCTTTTTTAGGGTTCCGTGCCCAAAGGGTAAAAATGGGACCCTGTTACTAAGATTTCGCTGTCTGTCCGTCCGTTTGTCTGTCTGTCACCAAGCTGTATCTCAAGAACCGCGATAGTTAGACAGGTGAAATTTTCGCAAAATATTTCTGTTGCCGCTATAACAACAGATACTATAAACAACAAACGTTTTTTTGCCGTTTTCATAGATAATGGTACGGAACCCTTCGGGCACTTGGCCTGTTTTTGAAATGTTGACTATCAGTTTATGTATAGAATAAAAATAAATGTGCCTATTTCAAACGCCTTTTATTTTAAAATCTTAAAAATAATTATAAAAGTAGAATTCCATTACACCGGAAAACAAAAACCGATAAAAATCGAAAAAAATCACATCACTATTTTCGATTGAATACCGATGTTTCGGTTAAATACGAAAGCAGGGCATCCCTAATAAAGATGACAGGGGCCAATACTTATGTAAAATGTGTGAAACAGATACTAGAGTGGAATGTGACCGATCGCTCAAGGGGGACTGAGAAATAAGATAGATTCTATATGTTGTTTTCTCTGCCTCCCCCAACGTCTCTTTAATTGGACAAAAATTTTGTTCCTAATTGGCTATCTTTTTCTATTACTGGTCTGTGCTACCTACTATGAAACATGAAATCGAAAAATTGAAGCTTTTTGGCGGGAATCCGAAAAAAGTTGTAATGCTTTTTGTAAAATTTTCTTAATTATTTAATTTACCTATGCGGTTTGTGTTTTCGTAATGGTTGCTTCGCGCGTTGGATTTGTTTGGACTATTGTTACTGTTTTTGTTGAAATTTTCACTGAGTATTTTTGTTGTGTTATTGTTGTTTTGGGTTTGGAAAAATGCCGAAAAGAACAAAAAAGACTGTTTTGAATGTTCTGAATACCTATACCAGAAGTAATGTGACGGTGATTG
This sequence comes from Ethmia dodecea, assembly GCA_963855545.1. NCBI lineage: Eukaryota > Metazoa > Arthropoda > Insecta > Lepidoptera > Depressariidae > Ethmia > Ethmia dodecea. Next base: position 8,995,673 of record OY979449.1, read on the forward strand.
TGACGCTGATTTCTGCTATCATTTTGATTGTGACGGCTTCCTCGCCGAAGGATTGATTAAAATAGGTGGTACGGAGGTTCACATGCTTTGTCTATGGTTTTCACACAAATCGTCGAATTCCAAGAGAATCACACCATGTACCGGCGAAATTAACATTTAAAACCAATGTGACGGAATATGTGACTGCTACAAACACATTCTTTACATATGTGACGCAATAGGGACAGAGAAATAAGCGATTTTATTTTCAGAAGCATGTCTTGAGTTTGGGCTTTGGCCACCATTTATAGTCGAAAATTCTAGTGAAACATGCATTTAAATAAAAACCTAACAGGAATTCGAAACCATTTAGTCACGACAAAATAGCTCATAATATTATTTCCACGACTACTTTATTATTTTTTAAGAAAAACGTGAATGAATTTTTCATATACTCGAATTAGAGTGACCAATGTCTTGGATCACTTTAGGACTTTCATCTATGTATAAATAAAAAAATTGAACTCTCATCGGCTAAATTCAAAAGAAATGTTTGCTGTCAGTATAAGGAATAATAGATATATATATATATATATATATATATATATACAGGATGTCCCAGAAGTCAACGATAAGCCGGACACCAGCTATAGGCCTAGTCATGAGGGTATTCAGAAAAATATTAAAAAAAATCTATGTTCTTTTTTCAAAATGTTATGAAGGTTTAAAAAAAATCCTAAAAAACGGACACCCTGTAATGAACTTTCTTGTACCGTGATTGTAAATATTTACTTTTTGAATATTTTTTTTCTGTAATGCTATAATGAATAGCCGTGCTACAATTTACAATAAAAAAAATTACATAGCTGCCTCACTTTTAAGTAAAAAGTTAAATTTGTTTCCAACATTGAATTCTAAATGATTTCATCAACCAACTTAAACCAGCTGTACTGTAAAAAAAAAGTATGGCTACTATTTTGGCAAGTATACTTAAAAGTTGACGCATTTAGTCTAAATTCTAAAATGGTATAACACATGCTAGGTTTTGTTAAAGTTGAGGCATGAATTTTTTTTTTCTTGATGAATCCGGATTCTATGCCAATCTAATTTAATGAGGTGAAATGTTGGTAACGCAACCTTCTTAGGTAAATCCAGGTTAAAATCTTTTTGAATGGAGACGGACTCATAATTTTGAAAAGAGAACCTAACAGGGATTTTTGTTTATTCGTACATCTTTTGTTTATGTCATTTGTTTGATGGCTTTGATTTAAATCCATCTGTCCCAGAAGTAAAGATTCTGGAGTCTGTTGCTTAAATTGTATTTGCGTGTAATTACGAGTTCGTAAAGTGAAGTTATCATGCCAAATAGATATACCGCACAGGAGTACGCCAACATGCATCTTATTTACGAAGAATGCTTATGTAACGCCAATGCTGCAGCTAGGGTGTATCGCGAGAGATACCCAAACTTAGAGCGTCATCCTGATTACCGAGTTTTTATTAATCTGCATCGATCATTATCCGAAGGTCGATTCCCTGATCATATGGCTGGTGAAGGAAGGCCCCTCTTGCCCTACGAGGACGAAGTCATGCAAGCTGTGGAAGAAGATCCAAGTATATCCGTACGTGGAATTGAGGAAAGCCTTGGAGTACCTAAAAGCAGTGCACATCGTATTCTGAAAAAAAAACCGTCTGCATTCATTCCATGTACAACGAGTACAATATTTGCTTCCCCGAGACTACCCAGAGAGAGTGCGATTTTGTCAAACAATTTTGCAAAAACACTCTAAAGTTCCCCAGTTTTTTGAAACGATTCTATGGTCCGACAAAGCAACGTTTAAAAAGGACGGTTACATGAACCTACACAATTTACACGAATGGCACGTGGAAAATCCTCACCTAATGCGTGAAGATCATTCACAGTACCGTTTTAAAGTAAACATGTGGACAGGCATTTTAAACGGTACAGTTATTGGTCGGATTGAGCTGCCAGAGACCATAAATGGACATGTTTATTTTGATTTCCTACAAAATCAACTACCCGATTTATTAGAAGAAGTGCCGCTAAATATTTACGGCAGTATGTGGTATCAGCAAGACGGCTGCCCCGCGCATTATTCTCGTCTAGTCGGAGAGTTTCTCGATCAAGAATATCCAAATAGGTGGATTGGTCGGGGTGGTCCAATTTCGTGGCCAGCGCGGTCACCCGACCTTAATCCAATAGATTTTTTTTACTAGGGTGCAATTAAGGAAAAAGTCTAACACAAACTGATTCAAGATTTAGAAGAGCTGCGCCGAAGAATCTCAGAAGCCGCTGAACAAATCAATTCCAAACGTCACGCCCGGCGCACAGCTCGATCATTTTTAAGGAGATGTAGAGCGTGCATATTAGCTGAAGGAAAACAGTTTGAACATCTATACATATAATAAAACTCTAACGGGGCCGTGTCTGTACATTAAATATTTTTTGAAAATTTTAACGGTAGTATATATAGTTATCGATATAGATACCGAAACACCAATTTTTGGAATTTTTGTCTGTCTGTCTGTCTGTCTGTCTGGTTGTGCACGCATCCCTCAAAAACTACTGGACGGATTTTGATGAAATTTGGTATGGAGATAACTGAGTACCCGGGTCAACATCTAGGGTACTTTTTATTCCAGGAAAATATCTCATTCCCACGGGAAAATATAAAAACTGGTTAAAAAGAGAAAAACGTACTACTCCGAAACGATAACACCTAGAAACTTGAAAAATGGTATGTAGCTGTCTTATATGTCGTAGCAAACCGGTATGAAGGGATTTTTGGAAATTCCCACGGGAACGGGAATAAACGGGATCCACGCGGGCAACGCCGCTGGGCACCCGCTAGTTTGTTATAAAAATGCTGTAAAACATACCACATTAAATAAAAAAAAATATTACACAAACTATTTTAAGTATCATTACTTTAAAGGAGGGTTAAGAAAGAGGATAAAAAGGCTTAGTTCAGGTCAGCTGCAGACTTAAGTTTGCTTTACCAACATTTCACCTCATTAAATATTTTTCTGATTACCCTCATGACTAGGCCTATCGCTGGTTTCCGGCTTATCGTTGACTTCTGGGACATCCTGTATATATATATATATATATATATATATGTATAATCTCACGCCTTTCATCCCCGAGGGGGTAGGCAGAGGTATTCCATTACTGGATATACCCACATTTCACGAGATACATTGGACCCCTACACGTGATAGGTGGTGAGCCTATCGCCGGACCGGGTCTATTTACACATGTCTCAGAATTAATTCTGAGACTTGCGGGATTCGAATCCGAGGCTCACTGATTTTCATCATGTGAAGCGGGCTCTTTAACCGCAAGGCTATTACTGCTCTTGAGATTACATTAGATTAATTACTTTAAAAATAATTTTGTAAAGTTCATATTTTGAAATAAGTATGTTTATTTTTTTTAATTATAATTAAAATTAATAGTTAAGAAAATAAAATGAAAAGACCCCGATCCGATTTAAATAATAGTTTAAAATAATCGTCATATGAGCAGTAAGATGTATGGACAAAAGAGAGAGTAGATTCTTTTTATTTTGTCTATGTAGGTATTTTCAACTTTAACCCAATTAAGCCCAGGGGCCCGCCGGCGGGCTATCACAAAATGCCGCCATTCCGTTAAGCAGTGGCAGCCCGCCGGCGGGCTGGCCTACCCAGACGACTTTAAACCTTATTTGTATCACCATTAAATACATGATATTGAATATAATTTACTCCCGTGATCTAGAATAAATTCTGAATCCGTTGATATCCAAAGCTACACATGTTTTTTTTGTTTTTATTTATAGAAAACCGCTTCCAAACACGCGCCATGTGACAAGTCATAAAAAAAATGGCCACTTCATGCTAAATTTTCGGTGTCGGATTTCAAGTGGTGTTCAATTATAAACATAAGTGGCCTCTATAGGTTGAGTTGTTTATCTTAGACGATAATACAATCTTTCTAGTTGGTGTTTAGTAACATTGTTTATAAATTTTAGTACTGTGGTAATATTGGTAGCAATTATTCTGTGATTATTCTCGAAACAGGTCCGAGTTTTTATTTACGAACAGAAATGAATGACTTGGACTCATAGTACCCCTTTGTTTTTTACATGTGGCAGCACATAATCTATCCATAGACAAAAATACATTCACAGTAGGATAATAACCTTCCTGCCTTATAATAACCAAAGTAGTTTTTTTTAGGTGATCATTTTTTTGGGAAAGTTGAACAACGCGCGGCATTTGAATTGCACCCGCGCGCCCAAAAAAAACGTCAAAATCAAATAACATTTTCTTGTGGTTTTACGGGTAAGTAACTTATCACCAATATATCTCGTGAAATGTGGGTAATGGAATACCCCTGGCTACCCCCTCGGGGATAAAAGGCGTGAGATTATATATATATTTTTTAATTAACCAGCCACTTTATTATTTAAAACTTTTGCCTGATACACGCAAAAGTCATTTTTGCGAGCAGCAATCTTTTTCCTCCCCGCTCCGTGGCGACAAAGCCCTCTCTTATAGTACTAACGTAGTACTTACCAATGACAATTACAAAACAAAGGATTTCTTTCATGTTTATGACCATTTTGTGTCGAATGTGTGGGAATGGAATAAAAAGACGGTGTTACTGGCTATAAAGATTGAGGTTACAAGCGACAATTCTACCGAATATATCAGGCTTAGCGTTTGTCGTACATGTATCATTACAAGATGTTTCAATAAATATTACAATAAAAACTTACTGTCTTTTATTAAATTCTTTATTTTCATTAAAATTTTTGAGTCTTTATAGTTATTGTAAATAAAACATACTTAGAGATATTGGTAGGTAGACAATAAACACCCCTCCTTTACCGTTTGCGAAGTCCCTACCGAACTTCAGTATGAAGTACTTTCAGTCAAGAAGGTCGACTCTGAATCAGTCAACAAAATGATAGTCACCCTATACAGTAACTTTCCATAGTAATGGACAAATCCTATTTTCTCTTAAACGAATAAAGTAGTCGTTGAAACAATATCATGAGCTATTTGTCGTGACTAAACGGTTTCGAATTCCTGTTAGGTTTTTATTTAAATGCATGTTTCAATAGGATTTTTGACGTTATAATGGTGGCCAAACTCAAGACATGCTTCTGAAAAAAAGATCGCTTATTTCTCTGTTCCTATTGCGTCACTTAAGTAAAGAATGTGTTTGTAGCTGTCACATATTCCGTCACATTGGTTTAAAATGTTAATTTCGCCGGTACATGGTGTGATTCTCTTGGAATTCGACGATTTGTCTGAAAACCATAGACAAAGCATGTGAACCTCCGTGTCACCTATTTTGATCCATCCTTCTGCGAGGAAGCCGTCACAATCAAAATGATAGCAGAAATCAGCGTCACAATCACCGTCACATTACTTCTAGGTGGCTCACAAATATACGGCAAAACGAAAAATTTTACTAAAAACATGACGTCCTTCTTCGGATTCCCGCCAAAAAGCCGATATCTTTAACTAGTGTCCGACGACGTCTGTGGGATTAGGGCTCCCGCCCACAGGCGCGTTATTACCGCTCGATAATATCGCGATTGTTTTTGTTGCCAACTTAGTGGATTTTCCACTAAAACTGGTTGTTTTGACCCCCCTTAATTTCCTATGTGGAACACCCTCCGATTCTCATATGATGATTTTAAATAGGCCATCTGGTAGAGGAAACCAAAAGTGGTTATTTTTCCCACGAAGAAATTATTTTAATGGAGACAAAATTATGGATGACATCTAGAAGAGAATTTACACTTATAAATAACTAAATGTTGTTAATAAAAAAGCGTTTAGTGGAAAATTTAGCGACTATGAGAGTAAGGTCGTTTTTCGTTGGTGGTTTTAGATGTTGAATCTGGTGGAAAGTTAATTTAACTGTTGGCAACACTGTGCGCGATATTATCGAGCGGGCCAATAAACAATTTAAAAAAAAAAATATTATCGAGCGGTAATAACGCGCCTGTAGGGTAGCGCCTTTAACTTTCCGATTTCTTCTATTGGTGCGGTTCGTTTTGTGCAAATGGTAAATACGTTCGTAAGCACGCACACGACTGTTCAAAATGATTACGATTGTTAGCATGCAAAAAATTTTAACAGGTTTTCGTTTGTCAAAAATGACAGTTCTTTTAATATTTAGGTTGATATTGTTCTGAAGTAAAATTCAGTCGTATACCACCGAAGCTTCACAATGTACTTCTGTTAATATTAATGACGACATACCTAATTTTAATTAATCGATTATGAAAAATGAAAAAAAATATCGAAAATGAAAAAAGTTCGCGGGTTTAAAAAAAAAACAAAGAGCACCACGCACATTGAAGTCTAACAACTGTTTGACAGATCCGGAGACATTGCACTGCACTACCTCCTCGTTGTTGGCACTGTTCGCACCAATCGATGACGTCATCGACGAAGTCACACACAATGCTCATGTCATTGTACCACAGCGCCAGTGCTGCCAACTTAGCACGTTTCGCGCCAGCTTTTTTTGTCTCGAAGCGCGTTTTAGCGCCTAGCGCTAAATCTAGTGCGTTTTTTAAATATGAAACTATAATACACACATCAAAACGGTCTAGAGTACTGGCCACATTAAAATCTTTTATACACCAATTTTTTCGTCATTTATCTCGCTTAGTTCCGAATTCAAATTTTTGAAAAATCTTTTGTTTCTGTTGCAAAAAATGTCTTGATGTGTAGGAGAGCGAATTTTCGTATAAGCGACATTTAGAAAAAAATACAAATTACGTTTCGAAACAGTTTTTTTCCATTTAAAGACTTAAAGATAAATTGCAAATTAAGCTGTTCTAGCCATGCAACGCCGGCATTTACTAGGGAGGAAATGTTACGGGCTGTTGGAATGCTGGAAGTTGGGTCTGTGCAACGTGATGTCGCTGAAGCAATAGGGACCCATCAAAGCGTCATTTCGAGATTGTGGACACGCTATCGTGTCACAGGTAAAGTATTGGAGAGGCATCAGAGGCCAAGTCGCATCAATACTCCCAGACAAGACCGATTTTTGAAAATTGATGCAAGAGTTCAACCAAATATAACGGTGACTCAATTGGCTCAAAAGGCTGCAGTTGGAACACCAAGTGCTTGTGAGTGGCCAAACTGTGAGGAGGCGACTGCATGAAGCCAATTTACGCTCTCGTAGACCACTTCGGGTCCCAGCCTTACGGAGAGGCAATCGTGGACGACGACTGGAATGGGTTTGGAACCACGTGGACTAGGGCCGTGAGCAATGGTCCAATGTGCTGTTCACGGATGAATCCAGGTTCGGCTTCCATCCAGATTCACGAAGAACGCGTGTTTGAAGAGTTCCTGGGCGATGGAGCCGACTCCAACATCCCCAGGAAGTTCACCCATACCAAGGAGGAACAATTATGGTTTGGGCAGGAATTCACCTTGGAGGACGGACGGACCTCGTTTGGGTGGGGGGCAATATGACGGCAGAAAAATATCGCCAACAGGCGCTGGGGCCCATAATCTTGCCCCACAGATCACAAATGGGGCAAGATTTCCTGCTCATGCACGACATTGCCCGGGCTCATACGGCGAGAACGGTAGCAGCTTGGTTGCAGGATCATAATGCTAGGGCCTGCGCAATCACCAGACCTAAATCCCATTAAGCACGCATGGGTTATGCTTTAAAGAAGTCCTCTGAGTCAAGTCCCCTGAAAATCTGGCTACAAAAGACCAACCGGCACTTTCGCACCTCAGAAGGACCTGGGACAATATTCCGCAGCAAGACATTGACAACCTTGTTCTGAGCATGCCAAATCGTTGCCGATGTGTTATGAACGTCATGGGCGCTTTCACAGACTACTAACTCTAAGTTCATAAACACCAATTAAATTATCTTTCGTTTTTTTTCGTATAATCTCTCAAAATAAAAGTTAGTTCAAATACTGTTTCGGCCTTTGTTTCATTTTTTTTCCATAAAATCCTGAAACTGTAATCTTAGTAAAAGTTTATTTAAAAAAATGGTAGATTATTAAAAAACGTTTCTTTTTATACTAGATGTTATCTAAAATTATTAACACATTAATAGAAATTCGCATTTTTAGAAATATCCCTAGCCGTGTTGATGTGTGTACTTAATAGAGCGTAAAACATAATAACTTACTAGTTCTGAATATAATTATGTATTACTATTCACTAACAACATTGAAAAGCTAAAAAACGAAGTCTATGTTTTCATCATAGAGTCATCATCTATGAGAACGATTATGTCTCGGGGATTCCCCGCGTATTATTTTGTATTCCTCCGTAGCGAACTTTACTAAGATCGTTTCCGGCTGGAATAAATATAAAAGAAGAAAAAATCCAAGAATCCGACAATGATGAAGATTTACCTAACCCAGCTTGATTCTTAATCAAAAATATTGTTTATGTAGGTATGTCATTGTTACTTCCAAGTTATTTCATTTTTTATGTTAGTTAGTTATCATGTTAGTTATCAGATTTTAAGTGTCTTTGTTTCATTTCATACTATCATAATTTTTTTCTGATTCTGCTTCTGTAAAACCATTTGGGGTTGGCGCGAAATATAGCGCTTTTTAAAAAATTGGCATTTAGCGCGTTCTAGCGCTTTTTTACAGAGCTGACAGCGCGTTTTCGCTAAAACTAGTTGGCAGCACTGACTAGGAGTAAAAGTGTTCTGTGTGTACCTACTATTGTCTGATCAACATTGTTTTAATCATAAAATCTTATTTAGATTATTAACTTTGATTCCCCTTTTCTGATGTCTGGACTTTCATACATTTGTGGTTACGGATACGGCTCTAATTCGGACGACAGTGACTGTGAATACGGAGTGATTGCTACAAGAAAGTAGGTCCAATTTATTAACATTTTTAGATATAGTAGACTAGCAGCACCTCCCGGTTTTACCCTCGTAATTCCCGTTCCCGTGGGCATACGGGAATAAAAATATAGCTTAAGTATGTCATTGAAACGTGCCAATTTAGTTTCAAAACTAAAGAGATTAAAATGCATAGAGGGGACAAAGCGAGGAAAATTTGAAGTCAAAAGTTATTCCAAGTGGAATAAGTCTAGTACAATTTCGACCGAATGACAGCTCGCGTTCATAATAACTGACACGACAATGACATGACGCTTAGGCTTCAAAGTTTTGTATGAAAATATTCCCAATGCCCCCTCTATGCCCTATCACATTTAAATCTCTTTTTTCAAAACGTATCGATCAAAGAGATAAAAATTTATAATATTAATTATAAATTTATATCATCAGAATACTGGCTGGAGCCCCGGAGCTACAGAGCTGGCGAGTGGCCTAAGTAATTGTAGTAGAAACGTAGTAGGCTAAAACACATCTCTTTGAATTTGTAGTTCTATAGTTCAGGAGTTATTAGACCTCAAAACTAAAAATCATCAAGTCGTGGCCCTGAGATCTTATTAATTAGGGCAGTAACAAACGTTTGCTCATAAACAAAGTTTCTGTTATGTTTAGTAAGTAAGTAACAACTCTTTATTGTACACAAATAAAAATATGCAACAAGTGACACAGTCATTAACTCAGGAATAGAATAGATTGACCCCACATTGTACATTAAAAGTAAAAATATTCAAACACTTAAATTTGATGAATAAAGTATGATATTACATCAAATAGTATGTATTTATTAAAAAATTTACTCGGGTAAAATTAATAAGTTTTGATATAAGAAAATAAATAGGTAGGTACTTATCTAAAAATGGTTAAATGTTTTTCATGAATCCAAATAATATTAAAAAAATGAGTGTTTTGCGGTTTTGGTATCTAAATCTATAACTCTACACTACCACTAAAATTATCAAAAAATATTTTATGTACAGACACGGTCCTGTTAGAGTTTTATTGTATGTAGGTATAGAAGATATATATTTATAGACCAATAATAAAATAACAATTAGGTCCCATACAAGAAACGTGATTATTATAAAATCATAAAAAATATCGTTTTCATTTAAATCACGTAATCCATCATCGATATACAGTACGACGTTATAATTTGGCTTCTCTGAAAATAGGCTTCACCTGCGCAAACCCCGTCGCACCGCCAAAGGTCGCTAAAAAATGCTAAACTAAAAACTCCAGAGCTGCCAAGTTAAAATGTCCGTTCTGTATAAATAATAATAATATAATCTCACGCCTTTCATCCCCGAGGGGGTGGGCAGAGGTATTCCATTACTGGATATACCCTATCTGTATAAGGGTCAATCAACTTTTCCTTGTATCAAACGTTCAAAAAACAAACAAAAAAAGTATAAATATATTAGGTATAATATTTTTTGGGTGTTATTTAAATGGTTAGCAGAGTATTCGTATTTTTATAAGCAGAAAAATATAATCTGTAAGCAGAAATAGCTAATTGGTCAGCAACTCATGGCCAGCAAACATAACAAAACCTATCAGCAATTTATGTCATTCTGGATGGCTGTAATTATTTTTGAGCTGCAATGAGCTGCTACTGTTTAATAAAATTTTGGTAAGCACTCAGAGGGGAAGCCAAAAAATATTTTTTGAGCTTCATATAAAAGTAGCAAAAATAATCTCAGCAAACTTGTCATGCGCAAAATGGGCGCATTTCTTACATAGATTAGGAAGGACTTTGGATTATGCAACATTTATGATTAATGATTATGATATTATTACGTTTACAAGTAGTGGTGGTGGTTGTGGTGGTGTTGGTGGTAGTGGTGTGAGCGTGGTAGAGTGCGGGTAGGAGTGGGGGGTAGGAGTGGGGGTAGGAGTGGGAGTAAGGAGTGGGGGGTAGGAGTGGGGGTAGGAGTAGGGGTAGGACTGGGGGTAGTAGTGGGGGGTAGGGGTGGGTGGTTAGTGGTGGGGTTGTAGGGGTGTGGTGTAGGGGTGGGGGGTAGGAGTGGGGGGTAGGAGTGAGAAAATTGACTTGTAAGACAATTCTTGGAAAGCTCTTAAAAACTTGAAATGGTTGATTATTCTTTAATTATTTGTGATAAAGTAACGATGTGATCTCAATTAATTATTTAGAGGTGTTTTTGTTTAGATTTTGTTAATTTTTCATGTTTATATTTTGTGATATTGTAATAGAGTATCGTAGATAACTACCTCATTACGTTGGTAAAATAATTAAGAAGACTGTTTTTCAACTTCCAAGACTGAATGTCATTCAGTTTAAGGTATTACTAAGGATTAACTCAGCTCTAGGGTGCATTTTTGATACTAAAAGTTTACTGATTTAATAAAACAAATATTTCAAGTCTTGTTGTTTGATTTACCTATATGCCTGCTTCTTCATATTCTCTGTTGCTTGTTGTAAAATTCTACAATTCTCATTAATAATTGCCTAAATACTGTCTCTTGAGTCACTCAATTTGGCTCTTCTTGGGTCACTTAGCGTCCCTCATTTTCAGAAAAAAAAAAGGAAGATTTACTTTGTTTAAAAAATAGTATCAAATTACTTTTTATATTACAGAAGTTACTTTAACTTAGACTTTTAAAATCTAAATAAAATATTTGGAGTTCAACAGCAGAACCACAATTAACTAAATAAAAATTCGTATTTTTTTAACAGTTGTAACCCAAGAGACAGTACAATGGTGAATTTCTAAAAAATGTAACTAGTTTTTTGGAAAAAAAATCTGTCTTAAGTAGTTTTAGAGGCTTAATAATACATTAAATACAGAATGTGTAACAAAAGACCATTAATATCGAGAATATTGCTGTTTAAAAACTGGTTAGACAGTGGACAATGCTCGAGGATAATCTTAGATATTTTATCAGAAAACAATATTTATTGAGGGTTTTCTTTACGCCACATCATATCATCGAAATATTTAATAACTTTTTTATGTACCTATTATTGAAAAAAATATCAGAAGTAATTAAATGGGCAGCAATTAAAAAATTTGGTTAGCCGCAATAAAACAGCATTTAAATCATTTGGTCGGCATACAAAGATTTTGTTCGCAAATAAAAAAATCAGGCAGCAATCCTTGTTCGGCAAATAATTTTGATAATGGTCTAAAATTAAATCAGAAATAGGCAGCTTACAATAACATGGGTTTGCATAATAAACATTCAGTCCGCAAAATAGTTAGTTGGTCCGCAAAATAAGTACTTGGTCAGCAAGACTTCATGATTGAACAGCAGAGAAAACATGTCGTAAAAATTATACCACTCCCACTCCCACTCCCGCTCCCAAGCTCCCACACGCTCCCACTCCCACGCTCCCACACTCTCCCACACGCTTCCACACGCTTCCACACGCTCCCACACGCTCCCACATGCTCTCACACGCCCCAGCACGCTCCCACATGCCCCAACACGCTCCCACACACTCCCAAACGCTCCCACACTTCCAGCACGCTCCCATACGCCCCTACACGCTCCCAAGCACTCCCACACGCTCCCATAAGCTCCCACACGCTCCCACAGGCTCCCAAACGCTCCCACACGCCCCCACACGCTCCCAAGTGCTCCCACACGCACCCACACGCTCCTTAGCGCTCCCACACGCTCCCATAAGCTCCCACACGCTCCCACACACTCCCACAGGCTCCCACACGCTCCTACACGCTTACACACGCTCACACACGCTCCCACACGCTCTCACACGCCCCAGCACGCTCCCACACGCCCCAGCACGCTCCCACAGGCTCCCAAACGCTCCCACACACCCCAGCACGCTCCCACACGCCCCCACACGCTTCCAAGTGCTCCCACACGCTCCCATAAGCTCCCACACGCCCCAGCACGCTCCCACATGCCCCCACATGCTCCCAAGCGCTCCCACACGCTCTCACGCGCTCCCACACGCTCCCACACGCCCCAGCACGCTCCCAAATGCTCCCACACACCCCAGCACGCTCCCACACGCCCCTACACGCTCCCAAGCGCTCCCACACGCTCCCACACGCTCTCACACGCCCCAGCACGCTCCCACACGCCCCAGACGCTGGATGGGTGTGGGAGTGTGTGGGAGAATGTGGGTGTGTGTGGGAGGATGTGGGAGTGTTTGGGAGGATTTGGGGGGGTTTGGGAGGGTGTGGGAGGTTGTGGGAGCTTGCTGGGGCGTGTGGGAGCGTTCTGGAGCGTGTGGGAGCACTTGGGAGCGTGTGGGAGCGTGCTGGGGTGTGTGGGAGCGTTTGGGAGCGTGTGGGAGCCTGTGGGAGCTTGTGGGAGCACTTGGGAGCGTGTGGGGGCGTGTGGGAGCGTGCTGAGGCGTGTGAGAGCGTGTGGGAGCCTGTGGGAGTGTTTGGGAGCGTGTGGGAGCGCTAGGGAGCGTGTGGGGGCGTGTGAGAGCATGTGGGAGCCTGTGGGAGCGTGTACGAGCCTGTGGGAGCGTGTAGGAGCGCTTGGAAGCGTGTGGCGCGACCCTCCCACACCCTCATACCCCCCACTCCTACCCCCCACCCCTACACCACACCCCTACAACCCCACCACTAACCACCCACCCCTACCCCCCACTCCTACCCCCCACTATTACCCCCCTCCTACCCCCACTTCTAACCCCCACTCCTACACCCCACTCCTTACTCCCACTCCTACCCCCACTGCTATCCCCACTCCTACCCCCAGTCCTACCCCCAGTCCTACCCCTACTCCTACCCCCACTCCTACCCCCACTCCTACCCACCACTCCTACCCCCACTCCTACCCCCCACTCCTACCCGCACTCTACCACGCTCACACCACTACCACCAACACCACCACAACCACCACCACTACTTGTAAACGTAATAATATCATAATCATTAATCATAAATGTTGCATAATCCAAAGTCCTTCCTAATCTATGTAAGAAATGCGCCCATTTTGCGCATGACAAGTTTGCTGAGATTATTTTTGCTACTTTTATATGAAGCTCAAAAAATATTTTTTACCAACACCACCACAACCACCACCACTACTTGTAAACGTAATAATATCATAATCATTAATCATAAATGTTGCATAATCCAAAGTCCTTCCTAATCTATGTAAGAAATGCGCCCATTTTGCGCATGACAAGTTTGCTGAGATTATTTTTGCTACTTTTATATGAAGCTCAAAAAATATTTAATATTATAATAGTACGACGTTATAATTTGGCTTCTCTGAAAATAGGCTTCACCTGCGCAAACCCCGTCGCACCGCCAAAGGTCGCTAAAAAATGCTAAACTAAAAACTCCAGAGCTGCCAAGTTAAAATGTCCGTTCTGTATAAATAATAATAATATAATCTCACGCCTTTCATCCCCGAGGGGGTGGGCAGAGGTATTCCATTACTGGATATACCCTATCTGTATAAGGGTCAATCAACTTTTCCTTGTATCAAACGTTCAAAAAACAAACAAAAAAAGTATAAATATATTAGGTATAATATTTTTTGGGTGTTATTCAAATGGTTAGCAGAGTATTCGTATTTTTATAAGCAGAAAAATATAATCTGTAAGCAGAAATAGCTAATTGGTCAGCAACTCATGGCCAGCAAACATAACAAAACCTATCAGCAATTTATGTCATTCTGGATGGCTGTAATTATTTTTGAGCTGCAATGAGCTGCTACTGTTTAATAAAATTTTGGTAAGCACTCAGAGGGGAAGCCAAAAAATATTTTTTGAGCTTCATATAAAAGTAGCAAAAATAATCTCAGCAAACTTGTCATGCGCAAAATGGGCGCATTTCTTACATAGATTAGGAAGGACTTTGGATTATGCAACATTTATGATTAATGATTATGATATTATTACGTTTACAAGTAGTGGTGGTGGTTGTGGTGGTGTTGGTGGTAGTGGTGTGAGCGTGGTAGAGTGCGGGTAGGAGTGGGGGGTAGGAGTGGGGGTAGGAGTGGTGGGTAGGAGTGGGGGTAGGAGTGGGGGTAGGAGTAGGGGTAGGACTGGGGGTAGGACTGGGGGTAGGAGTGGGGATAGCAGTGGGGGTAGGAGTGGGGGGTAGGAGTCGGGGTTAGAAGTGGGGGTAGGAGGGGGGTAATAGTGGGGGGTAGGGGTGGGTGGTTAGTGGTGGGGTTGTAGGGGTGTGGTGTAGGGGTGGGGGGTAGGAGTGGGGGGTATGAGGGTGTGGGAGGGTCGCGCCACACGCTTCCAAGCGCTCCTACACGCTCCCACACGCTCCCACAGGCTCCCACACGCTCTCACACGCCCCCACACGCTCCCTAGCGCTCCCACACGCTCCCAAACACTCCCACAGGCTCCCACACGCTCTCACACGCCTCAGCACGCTCCCACACGCCCCCACACGCTCCCAAGTGCTCCCACAAGCTCCCACAGGCTCCCACACGCTCCCACACACCCCAGCACGCTCCCACACGCTCCCAAGTTCTCCCACACGCTCCAGAACGCTCCCACACGCCCCAGCAAGCTCCCACAACCTCCCAAACCCCCCCAAATCCTCCCAAACACTCCCACACACACCCACATTCTCCCACACACTCCCACACCCATCCAGCGTCTGGGGCGTGTGGGAGCGTGCTGGGGCGTGTGAGAGCGTGTGGGAGCGCTTGGGAGCGTGTAGGGGCGTGTGGGAGCGTGCTGGGGTGTGTGGGAGCATTTGGGAGCGTGTGGGAGCGTGCTGGGGCGTGTGGGAGCGTGTGGGAGCGCGTGAGAGCGTGTGGGAGCGCTTGGGAGCATGTGGGAGCGTGCTGGGGCGTGTGGGAGCTTATGGGAGCGTGTGGGAGCACTTGGAAGCGTGTGGGAGCGTGCTGGGGTGTGTGGGAGCGTTTGGGAGCCTGTGGGAGCGTGCTGGGGCGTGTGGGAGCGTGCTGGGGCGTGTGAGAGCGTGTGGGAGCCTGTGGGAGTGTGTGGGAGCGTGTGGGAGCTTATGGGAGCGTGTGGGAGCGCTAAGGAGCGTGTGGGTGCGTGTGGGAGCACTTGGGAGCGTGTGGGGGCGTGTGGGAGCGTGCTGGGGTGTGTGGGAGCGTTTGGGAGCCTGTGGGAGTGCTTGGGAGCGTGTAGGGGCGTATGGGAGCGTGCTGGAAGTGTGGGAGCGTTTGGGAGTGTGTGGGAGCGTGTTGGGGCATGTGGGAGCGTGCTGGGGCGTGTGAGAGCGTGTGGGAGCGTGTGGAAGCGTGTGGAAGCGTGTGGGAGAGTGTGGGAGCGTGGGAGTGGGAGCGTGTGGGAGCTTGGGAGCGGGAGTGGGAGTGGTATAATTTTTACGACATGTTTTCTCTGCTGTTCAATCATGAAGTCTTGCTGACCAAGTACTTATTTTGCGGACCAACTAACTATTTTGCGGACTGAATGTTTATTATGCAAACCCATGTTATTGTAAGCTGCCTATTTCTGATTTAATTTTAGACCATTATCAAAATTATTTGCCGAACAAGGATTGCTGCCTGATTTTTTTATTTGCGAACAAAATCTTTGTATGCCGACCAAATGATTTAAATGCTGTTTTATTGCGGCTAACCAAATTTTTTAATTGCTGCCCATTTAATTACTTCTGATATTTTTTTCAATAATAGGTACATAAAAAAGTTATTAAATATTTCGATGATATGGTGTGGCGTAAAGAAAACCCTCAATAAATATTGTTTTCTGATAAAATATCTAAGATTATCCTCGAGCATTGTCCACTGTCTAACCAGTTTTTAAACAGCAATATTCTCGATATTAATGGTCTTTTGTTACACATTCTGTATTTAATGTATTATTAAGCCTCTAAAACTACTTAAAGCCGTATACAGAAAGAAAGCCGAAAACTTATCGGCGCCGATCGGCGCCCATCGGCGCCGACCGGCGCAGGTAACCGGCGCAGGCATTTATATGAACAAGCGCCGACCGCCGCCTATCGGCGCTTGTCGGCGCCGATCGGCGCCGACTCGCGCCGGTCAGCGCTTGTGCCGCCTGCCAATCATCGTACGACATTTTGCTCGCTCTGCTTCAATCTGCTTGCTTTCTGTAGAATGGACCGGCGCCGATCGGCGCCCATCGGCGCCGACAAGCTTTCAGCTTTCTTTCTGTATACGGCTTAAGACAGATTTTTTTTCCAAAAAACTAGTTACATTTTTTAGAAATTCACCATTGTACTGTCTCTTGGGTTACAACTGTTAAAAAAATACGAATTTTTATTTAGTTAATTGTGGTTCTGCTGTTGAACTCCAAATATTTTATTTAGATTTTAAAAGTCTAAGTTAAAGTAACTTCTGTAATATAAAAAGTAATTTGATACTATTTTTTAAACAAAGTAAATCTTCCTTTTTTTTTTCTGAAAATGAGGGACGCTAAGTGACCCAAGAAGAGCCAAATTGAGTGACTCAAGAGACAGTATTTAGGCAATTATTAATGAGAATTGTAGAATTTTACAACAAGCAACAGAGAATATGAAGAAGCAGGCATATAGGTAAATCAAACAACAAGACTTGAAATATTTGTTTTATTAAATCAGTAAACTTTTAGTATCAAAAATGCACCCTAGAGCTGAGTTAATCCTTAGTAATACCTTAAACTGAATGACATTCAGTCTTGGAAGTTGAAAAACAGTCTTCTTAATTATTTTACCAACGTAATGAGGTAGTTATCTACGATACTCTATTACAATATCACAAAATATAAACATGAAAAATTAACAAAATCTAAACAAAAACACCTCTAAATAATTAATTGAGATCACATCGTTACTTTATCACAAATAATTAAAGAATAATCAACAATTTCAAGTTTTTAAGAGCTTTCCAAGAATTGTCTTACAAGTCAATTTTCAAAAACATCAATGACTTCTTTGAATTTATAATAAACTTGACCATGTTTAGTCTCAGTCTCTGGTGTATGGTGTTTAACAGTAGGTAATTATATCGGTGTGATCGATATATGCTACGTCACTTGTGTCCAAACGAAAAACAACGCCTTTTTTAACACACCGCAGGAATGTAACCTTTATCTCACCATCGTCGTCTAAGTCATTAATAACGGCGCTACGTACATTTACTATTAAAAAATCTCCCACATAAAAAGCAGCTTTCTTACCTGATGACTCAGGCTGTTGTTCTTCATCATCTGAATTTTTCGATGAGTATACAATATCGTATACGCTTTTGAGAGGATACTTACACAAATCTGTCAAATCGATATCTTCTTGTGAACGATTTCGAGAACTTTGAACAGTGCTCACAATTAGCAGATTTTTAAATTAAATAAAGACACTTAATCTTCACTTAATACATAAATAAACTTATTTAAAAAAATACGCAATCTACAAAAATACACCAAGTTCTAAGACCTCATTCAGGGCAGGGATTCATTCTAGGGCCTCATTCAGTTTTTCCGCCCCGGGCCTCCGACAGGCTTAGTTCGCCACTGTCAAGGGTACTTCTATAACTACTTACTCTTCTGTTCAAAAGCAAAATCCTTAAAACTTTTGTTTTTGTTTTGCTCATATGCTGTATTATATATTTTTAGAGAAAAATTACCAGCTCCTGATCTAAGCAATGTGCCTGTGGTGGCTGGAGAATCTCATGTGGATGATACACACCTTCACGGAGGTCGCACTCGTGCCTTCCCGCATGTGAGGGGCAATTGGGCTACCTTTGTTTACATAAAATGTATGTATTTATTTCTTAATTTTGTAAAACTGCTGTTACTTAAATTTTTATTTTATTTCTTAGGCATACAATTTGGGCAGTAGCCCATGAGCAATTTCATTTGTATTGTATACGTAGTAAAACTTACGTACATTATTATCACTAGCTCGACGGTGAAGGAAAACATCGTGAGGAAACCCGCAGGTCTCAGAATTAATTCTGAGACATGTGTAAACAGACCCGGTCCGGCGATGGGCTCACCACCTATCACGTTTAGGGGTCCAATATATCTCGTGAAATGTGGGTATATCCAGTTATGGAATACCTCTGCCTACCCCCTCGGGGATAAAAAGGCGTGAGATTATATGTATACGTAGTATGTATGTATATGCTTACCCTCCAAGTGCTAGACTATTTGTTGCATGCTGCACCACAGCTGAAGCTTGTCCCAAGTATATATTAGTTTTAAATGTCTGATTGTTAGAGGTATGTACAGATTCTGGGCGAGTTTATTTTGTTGATTTAGAATCCGGCTTTGTTAGCCAGTGTCAAGTTTTATACCGTAGTTGCATAGGAGTTTTTAGTAATGTTTTCAATACAAAGCCTGCGTTTCTTTCAAGGGGCCAATCTATGATTGAGTTAATTTTTATTAGGTCGCATTTTCTATGAGTCCTTATTTTCTCTGAATATAAGGTAAGGGAGCATCTCATGCACTCGACACTGGAGCACAAGATCTTAGGTACGGGTAATGTGGTTGGATTTAACTGCACTAGTCTTTATTCGTTAGGACTGCCTAATATGGATGTTATGTTATTTTACACAAAATCTATTGGTATGCTGACATTTTCTTTAATAATTTCCTGTGCCATGCATGGTGAAAACATTTTCGTCAATCTGACACTACTGGTACTGGTAATATACTAAGGAAAAATCTAATGGTAAAAGGGAATACCTATCCTCATACAAAATAGAATATTAGTTAATTGCATGCATATATAATATATGCAGCTATATAGCTATGTAGTTATATTTACTCATTTCTCATCGTCATAGTGTCTTTAGATTTAAATTATGTAATTGTTTTCAGATCCTGAAGAAGAAGATTTTGTGAAATTAGTAAGCAGATTGCAAGTTGTTGCAAATTCTATTGAGGACTCTTTTCAGAAATGTGATGATATTCATATAAGTTTATCAAAGACTTTTGTACTGAAATATCACTTAATAAATCCATTTTCATCATCTATGCAGACTACATTAAGGGGTATTGAAAGGTATGTTTCAATTTATTTACAATTTTACTGTCTTCATAAATACCAAGTTTCCAAACACATCATATTATGCTTTTCAGTTTTGATTTAGCATTTGAAGGTGTTAAAGTTTACTGCAATGAGGAAATGACAAGAACATTTATTGCTCTGACTGTGGACTATATCGGTCACAAGCACCTGCACAATATTACAAAGAAAATTGATGGAATTCTAGAAGAATACAAATTGCCAACTTTCTTTGAGGTAAGTAAAGTATTAACTTGCTTAAATCACAGCTGCAGGAGAAAAAGACTGATGGATATTTAATTTCTTCTTTTAGGATCCTTCTTTTCATATAAGTGTGCTATGGATCAATGGGAATAAGCAAAAAGACCTCATTAACGTAGCAGACGTACTGAATGATGCTGTTGTAGATTATATTGCAAAGTTGCATAAAACAGTTTCGATAAGCTCAGTCAACTGTAAAAGTGGTAACAAGCATTTTCAATACTTTTTCGATTAAAATGGCTTTGTTCAACGATAACAATTTTTCACAGGAATATAGAGAGAATAATCAACCAAGTAATAGCAAAGTATACATAAATCCTAATTTCAAACTAATTAATAGACCCATGCCAAAAAATCATGTAACACATGACAATCTGAATCATTCAAGTAAAACTAAAAGCAAGATTTATGTCAATCCAAATTTCATGAGATCTACTAATTCTTCAGATGCAAATCTTTTTTTACAACCAAATCTTGCAAAAACAGTAAAAGATAACTATACTCAAGTAAATACTGAAGTAAATGCTAGATCAATGGTAACTTTTCCAGTTCATGTAGCTAAATCTCGATACAGTATATTGAGACATTATAATGAAAATAAGGCAGAAATTGCAACATTTTCGCCAGTTACAAAGTCATTAAAAGTTAATAAGTACAAATCTGTATCCATGCAATATCACATTAAGAAAAATTTTGAAACTGCAAAATATCTGGACAAAACTCACCTGAGAGTACCCAAGGGTAATAGCACTGATTCATTATTCAATCCTAATGTTTTCGAGAGTCGGTTTAAATTAATCAAAGTAGATACACAATCAATAGCACATAAAACAGAAATTACAGACAAACTGTCAGTCGGTAATAAGATCTCTTCAAGTACACCGAAAATATTATTAAAACCAAATAAAGCAAAAATAAAGATCAACAAAAGAAAGTTTAAAAAAAACAATATTCCATGCCCTTTATTCAAAAAGTATGGAAAGTGTTTGAGAAATTTGCAAGGAAATTGTGAATTTTTGCATGATAAAAAACATGTATCTATATGTAGAAAATTTTTAAAGGGTATCTGTCATGACAAGCACTGTTTGTTATCTCATGAAGTAACAGCAGAAAAAATGCCTACGTGTACATTTTATCTAAGAGGAATGTGCACTAAAGACGATTGCCCTTATTTACATGTAAAACTTAATGAGAAGACAAAGATTTGTATAGATTTTCTCAAAGGATATTGTGAAAAAGGAGGCAAATGTTTGAATCGGCATATTCATATTTGCCCAGATTTAGCTATGAAGGGGACTTGTTTAAAAAAGCATTGTAGTTTTCCCCACTCAATTAACAGAATAGTCAAACCAAAGAAGAATCTTATGAAGGCAAAAGTACTTACACAAAACTATTCACATACCAGGGTAACAATATCTAAAATAGATAAAGAAAAACACAAAAAAGAAACAAATGCTTCAGATTGTAGATACTACAAAGATATTACAGAGGATATAAGTACAAGTACAACATGTGAGGTAATAAAGCCAACTAGATGTAAGTTAGGTACTTTGCCATCTTTCATCCAATTGTAAGTTGGAATTGTCACTGAAAAAAATAATTAAATAGAATGTTCATTCTGTTAATTGGATTTTTTTTGTCTGCTATACAAAAAGATTCCTGTGTCTTTCTGTTTCTTGTAAAATAAACAATTGTGTTGTATAACTAGTAAGGTATTGTATTTAGTTAGCTACATAATTTTCGTACCTAGTTTTATAATTTATTGTGAATTATTGTCAGCATATCGTTTTGTGCATATTTCTTTAAATTAACATTTATTATAAAGTTTGATTTAATATGGTTGTGTGTTTCTGGGGGTTAAAAGTGGAGTTGCGTAGCTAGTCCTGGATTAGGCTATAAACTATTCAAGTAATTGCAAAACGAGCACATGAAAGTTAAAGCAATTTCAAAATCCGCATGAAATTCCAATGTCATTTTGCGAACGTGGCATGGTGCGCCTAATCCTGAGCAACACATACATATTTGGATTAGGTGCATAACGCCACTTTCGCAAAATGACACATTCTCAAAATGCCATTTTCGCATAATGTCTCATTCTCGAATGTTTTTTTTTTATTTATTTGGACTTTAATGTTTTTATGAATTAATTACTCCACCTAGCTAAAACTTGAAGAACTACTTAATTACAAGCAAGTCGTAGAATCTGCAATTTAATTAGCACTTATGTTAGGTACAGTGACTATGCAAAGATGGCGCATGTAGAGAAAATAAAAGATACTTTGATTGAATTAAACTAATTATTTTTATGACATTTATTTGTGACATGTTATGTTAAAATAAAAAGAAATAAGTAAATAATGTAATTAAATACTAAAATTGAATTTGTTTATATTCTAATTCATAAATCATCGACCTACTGCAAGAAAGGGAGTTGAACAAATGGATTAAGCGCAAAATGCCACATAAGCAAAATGCCACACTTACACTAACAAAGTGCCATACTTGTTCAACTCCCTTTCTTGCAGTATGTTCAGGAGTGTGGCATTATGCGAAAATGGCATTTTGAGAATGTGACATTTTGCGAAAATCGAATGTGGCATTTTGCGCCTTATCCGAACAAATCTTGTTATTTGATAATGTAGCACTTTGTTAGTGTGGCATTTTTCGTCAATGTGGCATTTTGCGAATGTGGCTTTGTACGCCTAATCCATATATTCTACCTACGATATGTATTTTTTTAATTAATTCTTTTTATATCACTTAAGGATAGGGGGGCCACAGGGCGAGATTTAAGACACTGTTTAAAAAAATTTAATAAGAAATTCGCAGCAACAAAGATTTACACATTATTTACTTAAACCATCTCAAAATCTTGTTAGCTGCAAGTGAAGATCCCGCATTTGATTTTTGAGAATTTCCAGGTGCATCATCTGCTTTTCTTCTACTGGGTGCTCTAAAAATGGTTTTTAATTCATTTTAATTGACATTTATATTTTTACTAGCTTTGCCCCGCGACTTAGTGTCCGAGACTCAGAACTGTGTCTGAACTGAACTGTCTCTGTGCAATAATACTAATTAGGATTACTTTACATACATAATCTCACGCCTATATCCCATTGGGGTAGGCAGAGACAACACCCAACAGCCGCCACTTGCTACGAACCTGGCAGATCTCTCGTGCTTCCTCTACATCCATCAAACGACTCATGCATGCTCGTCGGTTTCGAGTACTCTTTATCTGGCTTTTCTTCAACACATCGCTGATCTGGTCGATGTATGTACGCCTGGTTCGTCCTCGACCGACTCGCCAATTCACAACACCCTTGTATATTTGTCTCGTTAGACGACTTTCATTCATCCGCTCAATGTGACCAAACCACCTCAGCATTCCTCTTTCAATCCTAGTCACTATATCATCTTTCAAGCCACAACGCCCTCGGATCACACTATTCTTCACTCTATCTCTATCTATCAATCTTACTTCACTAATACTTCTTAACGAACGCATTTCAACTGCTATTTTTTTTATGCTTCATCTGCCATACCCAACACTCACTGCCATACATCAACGTATGTACCAACAACGTAGGATTACTTTAATAGCCTGCGCAGACGAGACACTTTTGACCCCGTATTTTTTTGTCCGCAAAAATAGATCGCTTACAACTGCATCGAGTAACAAAAAATTCCCCCGAATAATCGCGGACACCGTGGGGCGGGACAGGACAAAAAGTACGCGGCAGTCCCTGAAAAAATAGAACTAAGTGACTAGGCGCCGCAAAATTTAATTCTTTTTAATAATAATGGATTTTTTAAAAATGATTCACATCATCAACCCGTAACAGCCCACTGCTGAGCTAAGGGTCTTTCCTCACACATGAGGAAATATGGGCTATAATCTCCCACGCGAGCCCACCGCGGATTGGAATGATTAATTTTCTTAAAAATAATCGATATTTAAAAATCGATTATACGAAAAATAAATACTAATTTATATGAAAAAATATCATAGGGATTTAATGTCGAATTAGGAAAAAACGAAATATGGTATTTTTTGCTTATTTATTATTATTAACCAATTAATAACAACAATTCTTTCTTCTGGACCAATGCACATCCTCATCATTGTCAAAATAACTTTTAGAGGGTTTCACAATTGACAACAACTCCTCAAAAGTTCCAACCGACGTTTTATAATATTTGAAGAATCTTTTCAACTATAGCAAAAAAATCTAAATTCATGGTTTCAACTGAGCATGCTTCGCATGAAAATATTATAAAGGGATGGACTCAGTATTCTCTTTTAAAACTACTTCTCTTTTTCTTAAACTTCATGTAAATTACAACACAAACGTAATTTCAGAATATTCGCTTCCATAGCGTGCGCTTCTCTAAATTTTCGGGGACAAATGATCGAACACCGTGTGCGTTGAGTCCGCGGCAAGTCCTCGGTGGACATATTTTTTTACGATTCGGGGGATTTTGTCCTCCCCGGGGATAAAGTCCGTCGTCTGCGCAGGCTATAAGATTTGTTTTCAACAAACAAGTACGGCTGTTGTACTGAAATCGAGAATGTCAATATCATACCTGTACTTTGAAGCTAAAATGCTGGCGGCATCACTTGAAGTTTGCTTTAAGTAAACTTCCTCCTTAAGATATGGAGTTGCCCCATCTTCCTGCAGCCACTTGAAATGCATGTGAACACACGGTACAAATTTTGCTTCTATTAAAGTTATTTTGGGATCCAGAGGCTCTTTTAGTGGAGTTGTAACTATAAATAACAAAAAAAGTATAAATCATTTAAGACTTTCTAGTTAATCTCTAAGGAGGGCGTAGCGCACAGTAGCTACAAGTATCTACTAGGTGTGGAGTTCTTTTAAACTTCTCAAGCCAATAAAATAAAACACAATAGATTTTTAATTGTTACGGTGCCTAGGAGGTCTGTACATAGCCCATAGACATATTAACACAATAATATGTCTATGACATAGTCGTATGGGTTATTTTTTGTAATCACTACATAGTATAAAACAAAGTCGCTTTCTCTGTCCCTCTATCCCTATATCCTTATTTCTCTTTGTATGCTTAAATCTTTAAAACTTTTGATGCGGTTTTTTTTTAATAGATAGAGTGATTCAAGAGGAAGGTTTTAGTGTTAGCATTGCACAGCACTCGTACGAAGCCGGGGTGGGTCGCTAGTAAAATTATAAACGTGAACTTTTTAAGCTATTTTGTTGTTATATGCATCTACATCATAGGAAAAAGATGTAAAAACACAAAAATATTTAAATCTTTCATTGCTACTTTTTACATAACTCGGCCACTTTGACAATTCCTGCAGTCCGTCAAAAGTCACATGTGTTCATATCCAGCGCCATTAATTGCATTGTTACAATGCGTTGCTTAGCCAATTAGCGATGAGCGATGACAACCTACCCAATTATTACTTCGTGATGTCAATAGAGAACAAACTAGCTGTTTATAGAAAACACGTCGTTAAACATTGAGTATAACATATTTTGTTTGAAGTATATAAGTTACTCAATGTTTGAAGTTACTCTTCCATTTTTTTTCCGTTCAGCGGTTTAATATTATTTAAGTACATATTTATCAGTTGTATAGTACCCATAGTAAAGGCCCCTACCTATTTTGGGATTAAATAACCGTGTGTGACTTGTGTCCTTCAATTACTTAGTTCAAGTATCGTTTCCGGTCAATCTATAAATATAATAAATACTTAATGGAACATAGCCACGATTATTGTCTTACATAGATAATATCATTACCAAAATAGGCTATAATCTCCATCGCATGACCACCGCAGATTGGGAGATGGTGTTAAGTTAGTGGCCACCTGTCATAACTTTGAAAGCCATCCAAGGGTATGTAACATGACTTAACGACTTCTATTGTGCGTAAACACAACGAAAATCGGGACCAACAATTTGACGTGCCTTCCGAAACACGGAAGCGCTCATGATATAATGCAACTAACTAATACTTCCTAATCTTTATTCTATTTAGTATTATATATTATATTTAAAAAAACTCACGTCTTTTATCCCCGAGGGGGTAGGCAGAGGTATTCCATTTCTTGAAATACCTACTTTTAACGAGTACATTCAACCTCTAAACGTGATAGGTGGTGAGCCAATCGCCGGACCGGGTTTGTTACACATGCCTCAGAATTAATTCTGGAACCTGCGGGATTCCTCACGATGTTTTCCTTCACCGTTGATTTTATTATGATCGAATTTGTCATCAAGAACGAATCTCCAGGAGGTTCCGTGCTACAGGTTAGATTATGAAATGTTGTTCAATTTGCCATTTAGCTGATCTTATAGTAAATAAATACATAAATCCTTCCTTTTATAGCTAACCCAAATGTAGTTTAATTTTCAAGTTCCTATTTTTTACCCTACGACTTAAAAGTAATCTAATAGTGACCCTCTTTTTGAGTACGACATCAAAAATACTTACATATGTGAAATGGTTTCTCAGGATCGTGAAGATGATTTTTTATAAAGTTATTGACATCTGCAATACTGTCATTGGGAGAAAATATTCCCTGCAGAATCAAATGATCTGGGAACTGTATCCGAACAACTACATTCTTGTATCCAGCCATTGTTTGTTGTGAAGTCTGAAATATTCCAGTTAGATTATCATTACATATATTATATTAGATTGTTAAAATAGTACCACCTATCTCACCGTAAAATTGCAAATACCGTTAGTTTATAATCTATCTCGCGAGATTGTCAACTGTTAAAGGATTGTTAACCGAACATACTGATTTAACGCATTATTTTTCGGTAGATTATAATCTATCGAACTGAAACTGATCTGTCCCCGATTGGTCGGTCTTGCGGTAGGTCGTTCTCTGCCCATAGAGGATCAAACACAGGTGTCAGTCAAACAAAATATGGTAATGCCCTGCCAAGAAGAGCCAAGCGAAGCCCAAGGACAGGGCACTACCTACCGTTTCTGGAAGTGCTTCGTCGATTTTTTAAACCCCCTCCTAGCTTGAGTTTGGATTATACCAGATTAACAAAATGTAAGTATGTGAACCTCCGTTCCACGACTTGAGTATTTTTTTTCTAGAACCACCTAGAAGGAAGGTGACTGTGATGTGACTTCTTATTTCTGCTCTTATTTTGATTGTGCCGGCTTCCCGACAGAATTATTATTCAAAATTGGGGAGCCGGAAGAGCACATGCTTTGTCTATGGTTTTGACACAAATCGTCGAATTCCAAGACAATCACCTTGTACACTGGAATTAACGTTTCAAATCATTATGATAACATAATATGCGACAGCTACAGACACATTCGATTTGCAGCGACTACGATATCAATTATGTTTTTATTTTTAACATGCGTGCGTGCCATCGACGGAGGCGTTCATACATATCAAACTGATGAGACCGACAACAGTGGATTAGAGCTACCGATAGATGTTCAACGCACAATCGGGTGGAATCTGAGTAAATATTCCTGTGTTTGTTCGAACCACTTTAAACCTAGTTAAAAGCAGGAGAAACCACACCAACTACAATAGAAATTAGATATCACCATTATTCTGTGATATCACTAATAAACTTTGAGTATTAAACCAACAGGAGACGTCACGCGCACTAGTTTCTTAGCAAAAAAGTCTGCCAATTTCTGCGGGGGGGACGAGGAAACAAACACAAATAATGTTAAAACTAACGCATTTTTGGACAAAACAATCAAACACTAGCTTGAACTAGATGCACACAAATACATTCACCAATCCAAGCACTCCGTGAACTCAAAAAAACTAGTTGTATTTATCAGGTATGCGTGTTGACCGACACGTTTTTTTGGCAGAGGGGAACGCCTGTCAGTGGCGTCTCCGGTTGGTTTAATACTCAAAGCTAATAAACAACACGTCTATTAGGATCAATAGATGTATATTTTATGACCCTTGCATTCATTAGAACAGAAAGCCATCATTCGATGACATCGCCATCTATCTTTAGAGAATGAACTAGTTTTTCTCTTTTAAAAAAACGCCGCATTAGAAATTATCAAAATTTGCCTAGTTATTGTGCTCTTTTTTTACGTTTAATAAACTTTTACTAAATCTAGTAGAGAAAAAGTATAGTATTTATGCTGTAATTAATATTTTGTTATATAAGTTTGGTCACTCAGTGACCATATTCTTTCTTTTGTAATTCTGTATATCATATCGAAATTATGTTTTTTTCTCTTCTAAATACGTTTATGCATGTTTTAATAAATATACAAATCACAACTGTAAACTGTATACTTACCAAGATTTGGAAGGTTAAGTGTGAGAACTGAGTGACCCCACTCCAGGTCGTATTTATTCCAATATTCGTTTTACAAAGGTTTTAGAACTTTTAATAAATATTGTACATACATACATACAGCTCACGCCTTCTTCCCACAGGGGTAGGCAGAGACGATGGATCGCCACTTTGCCCAATCGTGATTACTACAATTGTGGTTACTACAATTACAAAAAAACTCCACCAGATCAGCTCGGTGGTGGGTGGATTTGCCGTTTTGATTCTTTCTTATTTATTTTGAATATTTTGTGAAAGTGGTCGGAAATGCGTGCAAAAAATTATAAATTTAAAGGTTTTTTTAATAACCTTTACAAAACAACTGAAGGCACTAAAATCCAACAAGAGAATCAGAAGTTATCGACTTTTAAAGTTACTTGATTGAAATGGTAATGATGTCTAAAGCCTGGTAATGACTTTTCTTTACCGGTAATGATGACAAGCGAATGGAAATGATGAAAAATAGCAAATAGCACAGGTTTCTGCTTTGAATTACTAACTATAATCACAATAAAATATCACAAATCAACGATTGGTGTGATGTATAGATATTATAAATAGTAACAATGGCAAACAAATGATATATAGTCCAGTCAATTTAGACCAAAAAAATTAGAGTGAAGTTACAAAAATTCGCAGCCAGCTGAAAATTGGTAGGATTGTTTAAAACACCATTATAAATGAAATCTAAAAAGTCCTCATCTATCCAAAACTTGAAAAAAAATTTACTCGGGATCAAAGGCGTTTTCACGATTTTCAGCAAACCGGTAAGTTTAATCATAAAATTTTCCTGAACAAAAATTGTAGATCAGATAATTATTTATAAAAACTGTCACAATACCTTTTTCCTAAGAACCACCGTTTTTGAGATATAACGATTCAAAACGTTGAAAGAGTTGTAATCGTTATAATTTGTATAAGTACACAATATGCAAAAACAACTCCACGGATTTAGATGAAATTTGATGTGAAGATAACTGAGTATTCGGGTCAACATCTAGAGTACTATTTGCAGCGGAAGAATGTCTCATTCCCACGGGAAAATTTAAAAACTGGGTAATAAGAGAAATACGTACTACTCTGAAACGATATCACCTAAAAACTTTAAATATGGCCTGTAGGTGTCTTATATGTAGGCATTCGCTTGGTGGGATTGTTCAAAACACCATTATTAATAAAATCTAACAAGTTCTCATCGATCCGACACCTGGAAAAAAAATTAGTCGGGGTCCAAGGTCACAAATACGGGTTTTCCACGATTTTCAGCAAAACGGTAAGTTTAATTATAAAATTTGCCTGAACAAAAATTTTAGATCAAATAGTTATCTATAAAAAATGTCTTAATACTTTTTGACGTGACAACGTCTTATAAATTGGTTTGCCGGGTGACACTTCAAGAAACTGCGTTACGCTCCGCTCACGTTATGCGCTCACAATGAGAGCGAGTGAGAGGCACGCGTCCCTTCCACTCGGGCATGGTTAGCCCGCCTAAGAGCGAGAGAGACAGACATAAAATCGTTGTCACGTAAAACTTTCGCCCGTATACCGACTTTACAGGCAACCAATTTTTTTCCTAAGAGCCACTCTTTTTGAGATATAACGATTCAAAACGTTGAAAGAGTTATGATCGCGATGTATAAGTACACAATGTGAAAAAACTACTGAACGGATTTAGATGAAATTTGGTGTGGAGATAACTGAGTATTCGGATCAACATCTAGAGTACTATTTATAGCGGGAGAATGTCTCATTCCCACGGGAAAATTAAAACTGGGTATTAAGAGAAATACGTACTGCTCCGAAACGATAACACCTAGAAAATTGAAAAATGGCATGTAAATGTCTTATATGTTGTAGGCAACCGCTTGGTAGGATTGTTCAAAACACCATTTTAAATGAAATTTAAAAAGTCCTCATCAATCCGACACCTGAAAACAAATGACATGGGGTCAAAGGTCACAAAACGGGTCTTTCAGGAATTTTAGCAAAACCGTAACTTTAATCATAAAATTTGCCTGAACAAAAATTGTAGATCATATAATTATCTTTAAAAAATGTTTTAATACTTTTTTCCCTAAGAGCCACTGTTTTTGAGATATAACGATTAAAAAGGTTGAAAGAGTTGTAATCGTTATAATATGTATAAGTACACAATATGCAAAAACTACTGGATAAATTTAGATGAAACTTGGTGTGAAGATAACTGAGTATTCGGGTCAAAATCTAGAGTACTATTTACAGCGGGAGAATGTTTCATTCCCACGGGAAAATTTAAAAATTTTGTGTGGCTGAACAACTAGCTGAACTGAGTAACTGGGTCAACATCTGGGTACTTTTTACCGCGGGAAAAGTCTCATTTTCACGGGAAAATTAAAAAACTTGTTAAAAATAGAAATATGTATGTTCTACTAAGAAACAATAACACCTAGGAACAATGATATTAAATAAGAAATATCATTGCCTAGAAACTCAAAACATGGTATGTAGGTGTCATAAATATAGATACTTAGTGCTCATTTTTGGTATCGCCGTCTAAGACATTAATAAACTAACAGTTGAAAATATTTTTTAAGAGCAAACATCACATATAGTCAGAATTAATATGAGATAAACACATAGTATATCATTACCGTTTACATTTTATCATCACCATTAACACAGAAGAAATGGTAATGATGATGATGGTTATGATGAATGACTTTATGATTTTTTTTAGTAAAAACGCCAAGTTGCAAAAAGCACCACCAGCAATTTTTGTGGTCTCTTACATAAGTCAAAGTCAAAATGTTTTATTCAAAATAGGAACTTACAAGTCCACTTATTGAACGTCATTTCAACTCCACCGCTTCAGCATGTATGGTTGAGGAGAAGAAGCGGGGCAAGAAACTCCTCAACACAATATTCTTTTAATCAATTGTTACTTAATACTAAATTGGGTTACATAATTTCGTTTGTTTTTCGCTATCGTATTGCGCTGGACTGGAGGAAATCTGTTCCAAGCATCATCATAAGACACACAAGCCGGGATAGTTTAAAAAGATGTAGTAATGGTGCAAACCTGAATTTTTCTATCGATGATGATGATGTGAATTTATGACAAAGAGTCCGTAAGCTAATATAAGTCGAAAATTTTGACACTCCTGCGTGGATAAAATTGAAGTAGCTTTGTGAGAGAGACCACAGAGATTGAGGAAAGGAGGTCGTCGCCTCTCAGTCACCTTAATACCTTTGACGGTGCCGCGATGGTGTTGATGAATTTCCGTGACAAAATTTCTTTAATTTATTTATATATGATATTCATTATCAAATCACTTCTTAATTAATTGTGTTATTCTAGATAATGTACATTTTCGAAATATGAACAAAAAACGGAAAGTACATTGACAATTTTTGGAAAATAATTCAGGAAGTTCAATACTCTACTTTTATTCGCAGATATGGTGATGACGTTTGGTGCGTGTTTATTGAAATATATAAATGAAATAAAGGTGGTATACAATTTTAAATAGCGGCACTTCACGTAAAAATGTGTAAGAAATGTCATGTAAAGTAAATTTAATTAATTATTAGCAGGAAATCGCAATTCATGAGTTTCCGCGAATTCACCCTGGTGCACTGTCACCGGACTTACATAAGTATGCCAAAATTCAGCTCAATCGGTTGAAGATATCTACTTCAAAATTGCCTTACAATCATGGGCGTAGCTGGGGGGGGGGGGGGGGGGCAGGGTGGGCCGGGCCCACCCTAGAAAGCTGTGGGCCCACCCTAGAAAAATACCCTTCCTCATACATAAAATAACTTCATCCTCAACTACCGAAATCGAAAACCATCTTCAAAAAGCTAAACACAGAAAACATAAAATAGTTTGAAAACATATTTTTCTAATTTCAAGGTCGTGGAGTGGACCTATTTATGTGCATTTGGATTGAGGGCCCATTTTTCAAAATATTGCGAAACGAAATGACACTTACAAGGTATTTAATAAAAATTTGGTAAAAATTAAAAGCAAAGATTCATAAATTATTAAATTAATTCTTAAATTTCTTAAACGAGAAACAAAAGAGTTATGGTCAAATAACTTGGGCCCTCAATCCTGACGCCTGCATAAAGAGGCACAGCCTAATCTCAGAAAGTAGGTACTATTGGGATAATAAATTTAATTCGAGAATTCAGTTAAGATTTTCTTAAATACATTGAGAAATTCCCAAATCTTAAGAATGCGATCATACAGATTTATGGCGGTTTAGCTTGGGCCCTCAATTCGTGGATATCTGTCCTACTGAGGAATCAGCCAAACAAAGGAGTTTATCTAAGGAAAGAGATTAATACGACTTTAATATATTTGAGTTCAATATCGTTGGTAAATTAGTTAAAACAAATAACGACACAAAAGTCGATTGTAAAAAACCAAATAAAATTCGAATTTTCTTAAAACGTCTGAACCAAGGGCCCAATATTTTCGGCAATATTGACTAGGCTAAGCCTTCTACACTACCGCACTTTAGGTTAAATATTTTAACCAATTTTTAATTAAAATGCAACAAAGCGTCCATTCTTCTAAATGCCATACTTTAAAAAAGAGAGAGAAAATTCTGTAGGGTAGTTATGATTTTGTTACTTTTTTGATACTACTATTCAGCATGTACCCCGTAGAAGCTATTTCATTAGCGAATAGTTGTTGTCGGAAGCGCTTACGTTTTGTGTGATCCAATAATTAATAAATAATTAGTGCAGCTTATATTATTATTATTAGTGTTTCTGTTTTGTCATATCAAAGTAAGTACCTAGACCATTTTGATTTTGTCTATTTTAGTTAAGAATAACATGTCATGTATTACCTATTTTTCCTATGTTTATGTTGTTGCTAATTCATCATCAGGAATTTATGATTGGTTACTGAGTTTTAATTCAAGAGTGCTTTATTATATTTTTATGGTCACCCTACAGAATTTCTCCTATATAAAATTGTAAATAAATTTTCTCTTAAAGTATGGCATTTAGAAGAATGGACGCTTTGTTGCATTTTAATTAAAAATTGGTTAAATACTTAACCTAAAGTGCGGTAGTGTAGAAGGCTTAATACAATACTGCCGAAAATGTTGGGCCCTCAGTTCAGACGTTTTAAGAAAATTGGATTTTTAATTACTTTTTACCAATTAAATTTTGTGTTGTTATTTCTTTTTAACTAATTTACCAACGATATTGAGCGATATTGAACTCAAATAAGTATATTAAAGTCGTATTAATCTCTTTCCTTAGATTAACTCATGTTTTACTGATTAATCAGTACAGATATTCACGAATTGAGGGCCCAAGCTAAACCGCCATAAATCTGTATTATCGCATTCTTAACATTTGGGAATTTCTTAATGTATTTATGAAAATCTTAACTAAATTCTCCAATAAAGATTATTTTCCCAGGGATAGTACTTTCTGAGATTAGGCTATGCCGCTTTATGAAGGAGTCAGGATTGAGGGCTCAAGGTATTTGACCATAACTCTTTTATTTCATGTATAAGAAATTTAAGAATCTTTGCTTTAAGTTTTACCAAATTTTTACTAAATGCCCTGTAAGGGTCATTTCGTTTCTCAATAATTTGAAAAATGGTCCCTCAATCCAGATGCACATGATATATTTATATATTTTTGGTTTCTTTTTTCCTTACTTCAATGTCGATTTGATTTAACTAACTTGTTGTTTGTAATTTAAGAGCGGAGCTCTTGTCAGTGTATACTTAGCTATATTAGCGATTTAAACTAGGTACATAGTTTTGGCCAGGACACAGATAAAAGAAAAAGAATTAGTATAATAGGATAGGCCAACTGAAATCCATACTTGATTCCTACATACCATCTTGCCGCGCCGTGGCCGGCCGATTCATGGCTGGGGCCATGGCCCCCCCTAGGAAAAATCCCTAGCTACGCCCATGCTTACAATATTTCAAAATATTATTTACCTGTTTCGCAAGATCCTCACGTTTGTTCGATGTGAGAAGAGGTGTATTTTCTAATTCCAAACGATGCTGTTGTAAGTCTTTGTATAGTTTTCGCACTTCTTCAATAGTTAATTCATAAAAATCATCAGGAAGGTCATTCATTTCCTCTTCTGCATTTTCTGCTTGCATAAAAGCTATAGCTTTATGTGCTCCTCCTAACTGCAAAGTTTGTAATACAAAATATTATAATGTAGACTTTTTAATGACAGATATACTTTCAATATAAAATAATACATACAAATGTAACTTCTTCCTCTATTCTCAGTCTTCTCTCTAAGCTTTCTTGTGTACTTGTAACTTCAGTGTGAACTGGCTCACTTTGGTCTATTTCCATTGCTGATTCCTTGTTCTCCACCCTGACAGTTTGGCTTGTGGCGGGTTTTTCCTTTTTATTTTCCTCTGGTTCAGGGGTAGTTTCTGCAGGCCCTTTTTTTACTTTTTTTATCAAAGCTACAGGGTCAATTGTGTCTTTATTTTTGTTAACATTTGACGGTCCAGGCATAGAAATATCATCTGTAGGTTTAGATGTGGGGCATCGGTATACGGATGATACATTAGCTTGCCTGTATAAAAATTCATAAATAAGTAGTTGACATAATCATTTTTATCTAAGTACACACATATCGTAATATTCGAAATATTATTCCAAAATTTGACACATAAGAACGATCATTATGCACACACAATAGTAAGAAAAACTAAACAATTACATTACGATACAGATTTTCTATAGGATGTCTTAAATACCGGTTGCGTAATATAATTTTTTAATTAGTTACGAAACTCTGGTGTCAGTCTCTTTAGATAAAATCTCCTTGAAGTGTTTTCTTTGTCAAGTGACAACCCACTATATAATATACAATCTAATTTCAGCAAATATTATTGTATAATGTACTTCTGAATAAAATCTCCTTGCAATAATAGTACATTATGATTTGAAAATTACATCTGAGGCGATATTGCTAGCTCGAGCCGTAGGCGAGGGCTACAAGTAAGCGGAGGCTGTAATTATCAATGCGCACGTATGTCATACGACGTTTTATAACACATTTGCGAGGAAATAAAATAAAACTCCGACTATGGTAAACGAATAAAAACAATACAGCGTTAAGAAAAAGCGCGCGGCGCGCATCAGCATTTTTTTTTAGGCAAAGGCACAAAAAACAGCCGGTATTACTAATAAAGTAAATTAATATTTTTGTGTTTTTGTTACAGATTAATTGGTTGTATTTTACTGTCAAAATTAATTAAATTAAATAATTATGTACAAAATTATTTCAGTATTATATTTTATCTCGCAAAGTTAATTTTAATCATAAAATGTTGACAACTTTTTGACATAAAAACTCTTTGCTGAGATTTTAAAAAGTACCGTTCGTTTTAAGACGGAGCATCTTGATAAACCGTGCGTTTTACATTACACTTACCGCACTTGGGCGTAATGAGATACAATACGATACTGAAATTGGTGAAATAAGACACCTTTTACGAGCAAATGTGTTATAAACTTTTTTACCTATCCTATTTTGTTTTTTTTACACTACGGCCGCACGCGCGCAACGCAGCCTTGCGTAAATAGAACATAGATTTACCGCCATTAGCTATTTACTTCGTTGCTTACTTTTCAATCGTCAGATAAATCTTATCTGGAGAATATATTGATATTGTCACTGTCTGACACACTAGAAAGGAAAAGTGACAAGTGATTTTTATTCTTCAGTTAACTGACTATTGAAAAATACGAATACTATGCTAGCTAACCATTTAATTAACAACCCTTGTTTATTTTATCTATGATAGGAATCATTTTGCATGAGTGAAGATGCACACGCAACTGCATATAATATGGTAGTAAAATACTTGTGTGATATTATTATCCACCCACACTCGTGTTTAATAACCCTGAACTACTAATTGAACCTTACTTTAGGGTACATATTGCAACTTTTGATATATTAGTATTCCTTAATAATTTCCAAAATAAGAGAGAAATCTTTCTATGATACCGGTATTAAAGTGGACACCAATTATATTTATTTAACTTACTTTGCCTCTTCAGACTTGTTCAATAGCCTAAGTATAGCTCTGCCTCTTAATAAGCCAAGTTGTCTCAATGTCTTTTCCTGGAGTGCAGATACTCCTGTTACCTCCTGACGCATATACATAATAGTTGGGTGTTCAAATGCTTTAAATTCTGTTGGTGCTAGCAGCTCAACCAATTCGTACAGCGAAGTATTAGGTGGAAAATCTGCAGTTCTTCTTTCACCTAAAGGTTTATATATAAAGCACAGAATATCATTTCCACAATATTTTCTAAGCTTTTGAACTACCTAGTTACTTTGTGATGAAGATTTATGTGTCAAGAATGTATGTTGAATTTAAATTTTTTTTAAATTATTATAAACATAAAAATAAAAAAAAAGGGAAGTATAAACAAATATTTTTAGAAATATTCAACAAGAGCATTTTGCATGAAGAGTCAGTGACAAAACTTGCCAATGTTTTGCAACATGTATAAAATACCTATTGCACCACCCTCCATAAATAATGAAGATATCAC
Organism: Ethmia dodecea; assembly: GCA_963855545.1. Taxonomy (NCBI): domain Eukaryota; kingdom Metazoa; phylum Arthropoda; class Insecta; order Lepidoptera; family Depressariidae; genus Ethmia; species Ethmia dodecea. The sequence continues at coordinate 9,032,644 of OY979449.1, forward strand.
TATAGGAGGATACTGATGAATATTGAATTTACTATATTTGTGATATATAAAAAAAAAATATGTGTTCCAGACATATTTAGGACTATGTTCAAGTAATTATTTCATGTAACTGATTAAAAAGGGGTAGGTCATTTTGTAAACATTGGTTTAGCTATTAAAATAACTTGTGAAAACGGTAGAACCTTTTAAATTATACAACACATCAATATTTGGAAACCCACCAGTCCTAGAATTAATTCTGAGGTGTAACAGAACCGGTCTGGCGATGGGCTCTCCATCTATCACTCTTAGGGGTTGAATATAGGTACTCGTGAAAAGTGGGTATTTACAGAAATGTAATACCTCTGCCTACCCCCTCAGGGATAAAAGGCGTGAGATTACTTATTTATTTGTATCAATATTTGCTTTTCTCAAAAAACTACAACAAAATATAATTCTGTGATTATTAAACCATATGTTACATAACATTATCTAGCTGTTTGTGGGAGTGGACAATGCTGCTGTAGTGAATCTATAATTACCATCTTCTAATAACAGTCCGATAGTGACATTAGTTTCTTCTCTTTTTCTTTCGGCTTCAACCATTTCAAGAGTAGCCTTATTAGGCAGATTCGTGAACCTCAGGGTGGCTGTTAAATCCAGAATGTGGTTGTGGTGTTTTAAGTCATACTCAGTTGCCTGAAAACCCTGTTTTTCGCAAACATCTTCAAGAATCTGGAAGAGTAAAATAAATTTAATTTATTGTGGAAGAGTCAGCTCAATTCATAACGTTCATAAATCAGCGTAAGAAGTAAAAAATCTGAAGAGATTGGAAATTAAATTTACCTTTAATATTAAAGTATCTGCAGTGCAGTGTACTTTCTGCCTCCTCCCATTTGGTGCAAGAACAATAATGTCTTTTGACATGGTTATCTGAAAATCAATGACCACCAATTAGAAGATTGGCTCATGGAATGGCTACGTGTAAATGGCCTATAATTCCCGGTTATTATTATGGTATAGGTAAAGCTTTACTATATAGTGAATAGGTACTTATTGTTCCTTAAAGTATCAATTCTATGTAATAAGGTCTGCCGAATCCGGGAAAGTTTCTTTATCGAGTAAAATAAATATAATTAATACTAACCTACTGCCGATGAAAATACCAGTGTGACCTAGAATAGTCTAGATAAACGAAAGAACATATGAGATGATCTTAAGAAACACAAATTACCTAGAATTTGTCGCTGAAAACTTCTCAATTTCGTTTGGTCATCACATCATGACATCTCACATCATTATTTAGCTGTCATCACTGATCACTGTCAGTCATGTCACCAGACCAGACTCTGTCACTGTCACAGACAGACAGACCGTGTTGCCAACTGCTAACATTATCCTGTAGCTAGACACCTTGCGAAAAGTAGCCAGATTGCCTGATTATATTTCTGCCTTCGTGTCCGAACCGAGTCCTAAATTTACTTATAGATATATGTGTCTCTAGTGATCGTCATTCACACGGATTTCAAAGCTTATTATTATTTAAAAAAATAAAAGCATTTTTCAGTCTGGCAACACATATGTCACCCGTTTCCGTCAAAGTCCGCCATATGTCATTACGTGTTTCCGTGTTCGTTGTTCACTACGGTAAATTTTATAAAATTGTTTTTTCAGGTTTTAAAAGACTTCAAGATGCTGAAATGGAAAAATGAAGACTTGCAGGAACTCCGTGAGGATAATGAAACGTTACTCAAGACATTAAAAGAGAGGACAGATGCTGATCAGCACGATTTCGTGCGATAGAAATAATTGATGGGCTTGCACCATCCTCGTCGTCTAAGCTGTTCTCGAGTTCTCTGCTGTGTTCGTCGTCGAAGCTCTCGAGTCAGTCACAAGTTGTGTAGAAGATAACAAGAGATAGAAATGAGAGAATATCCAGACGAGGATAATTTTCTGAAAATAACACGAACTGCTCCACATAAATTCACATGTTACACAACTGTCTACAAGAGGTTGTCGAATTGCATTCTCACTTCTGCTAATTGGGTGCTACCAAAGAGATTAAAATAAAATAGGACATAGAGGGGGCATTGGGAATATTTTCATACAAAACTTTGAAGCATATTTGAAGCTCAAGCGTCATGTTAGTTAGTATGAACGCGAGCTGTCATTCGGTCGAAATTGTACTAGACTTATTCCACTTGGAATAACTTTTGGCTTCAAATTTTCCTCGCTTTGTCCCCTCTATGCCCTATTATATTTTAATCTCTTTGGGTGCTACGCATTGCCTGCAGGGCTCCAGCTCTCACCCTTGACACCTCGATCACGCGTTACGCACTGCCTTAGGGGTTGTTGCTATCGCTGATCAGAGCACCATAGCTCTTCCTGCTGTGGAGTTAACCTCGTTAACACCACAGTTCAGGAGGTAGGGTTAGCCTACGGGGCCTCGTCCCTACGGCGACACTCCGACCGATTTTTTGAATCATGGATCTGTATCACTATTACTGGAGCCACAGTTCAACAGGTAGTGTTAGCCCAAGGGGCATCGTCTCTAGGGCAACACTGACCGAAATCCTGCATCAGGGAGCTGTATCACTATCACTGGGGTCACAGCTGAAAAGATAAAGTTAGCCTAAGGGGCATCGTCCCTAAGGCTACACTTTGACGCAACTTCTGCGTCATGGAGCCGAATCATAATTACTGGAGCTGCATGAAGACGAAACTAAACTAAAAAGTTGCCTACAAGTTGATACTGACTATGTATGTACCTACTTGGTTAATAAGTTTGAGTATGTGGCGGTTATAACTAAGCTGTTTTGCTCATAATGTATACTGTACTTCCATTAGGAGTATGGTGAGAGATTCTGTAAAGGCAGGATGTTATTTTGCTGACGCTGGAAACAACAATTATTATTTCGGAAAAATAATAACAATCTCACGCCTTTTATCCGCGATGGGGTAGGTAAAGGTATTCCATTTCTGGATATACTTACCCACTTTTCACGAGATATTCTTTGGACCCTTATTTATTTTGAAAAGAAATAAAATATTAATAATATATATATACAGGTGTCCCAGAAGTCAACGATAAGCCGAAAACCAGCGATAAGCCTAGTCATGAGGGTAATCAGAAAAATATAAAAAAAATCTATGTTCTTTTTCAAAATGTTATGAAGGTTTAAAAAAATCCTAAAAAACGGACACCCTGTAATGAGCTTTCTTTTAATGTGACTGTAAATATTTACTTTTTGAATATTTTTTTTCTGTAATGCTATAATGAATAGCCGTGCTACAATTTACAATAAAAAAAAATACATAACTGCCTCACTTTTAAGTAAAAAGTTAAATTTGTTTCCAACATTGAATTCTAAATAATTTCATCAACCAACTTAAACCAGCTGTACTGTAAAAAAAAAGTATGGCTACTATTTTGGCAAGTATACTTAAAAGTTGACGCATTTAGTCTAGATACTAAAATGGTATAACACATGCTAGGTTTTGTTATAGTTGAGGCATGAAAATATTTTTTCTCGATGAATCCGGATTCTATGCCAATCTAATTTAATGAGGTGAAGCAAACTTAAGTCTGAAGCTGACCTGAACTAAGCCTTTTTATCCTCTTTCTTAACCCTCCTTTAAAGTACCTAATGATACCTAAAATAAGTTTGTGTAATAATTTTTTTATTTAATGTGGTATGTTTTACAGCATTTTTATAACAAATGTTCAAACTGTTTTCCTTCAGCTAATATGCACGCTCTACATCTCCTTAAAAATGATCGAGCTATGCACCGGGCGTGACGTTTGGAATTAATTTGTTCAGCGGCTTCTGAGATTCTTCGGCGCAGCTCTTCTAAATCTTGAATCGGTTTGTGGTAGACTTTTTCCTTAATTGCACCCCAGTAAAAAAAATCTATTGGATTAAGGTCGGGTGACCGCGCTGGCCACGAAATTGGACCACCCCGACCAATCCACCTATTTGGATATTCTTGATCGAGAAACTCTCTGACTAGACTAGATACCGCATGCTGCCGTAAATATTTAGCGGCACTTCTTCTAATAAATCGGGTAGTTGATTTTGTAGGAATTCTAAATAAAGATGTCCATTTATGGTCTCGGGCAGCTCAATCGGACCAATAACTGTACCGTTTAAAATGCCTGTCCACATGTTTACTTTAAAACGGTACTGTGAATGATCTTCACGTATTAGGTTAGGATTTTCCACGTGCCATTCGTGTAAATTGTGTAAGTTCATGTAACCGTCCTTTTTAAACGTTGCTTCGTGGGACCATAGAATCGTTTCAAAAAACTGATCTCTGAACAGTGTGTTTTTGCAAAATCGTTTGACAAAATCGCACTCTGTCTGGGTAGTCCAGGGGAAGCAAAGATTGTACTCGTTGTACATGGAATGGATGCAGACGGTTTTTTTTTTTCAGAATACGATGTGCACTGCTTTTAGGTACTCCAAGGCTTTCCTCAATTCCACGTACGGATATACTTGGATCTTCTTCCACAGCTTGCATGACTTCGTCCTCGTAGGGCAAGAGGGGCCTTCCTTCACCAGCCATATGATCAGGGAATCGACCTTCGGATAATGATCGATGCAGATTAATAAAAACTCGGTAATCAGGATGACGCTCTAAGTTTGGGTATCTCTCGCGATACACCCTAGCTGCAGCATTGGCGTTACATAAGCATTCTTCGTAAATAAGATGCATGTTGGCGTACTCCTGTGCGGTATATCTATTTGGCATGATAACTTCACTTTACGAACTCGTAATTACACGCAAATACAATTTAAGCAACAGACTCCAGAATCTTTACTTCTGGGACAGATGGATTTAAATCAAAGCCATCAAACAAATGACATAAACAAAAGATGTACGAATAAACAAAAATCCCTGTTAGGTTCTCTTTTCAAAATTATGAGTCCGTCTCCATTCAAAAAGATTTTAACCTGGATTTACCTAAGAAGGTTGCGTTACCAACGTTTCAACTCATTAAATTAGATTGGCATAGAATCCGGATTCATCGAGAAAAAATATTTTCATGCCTCAACTATAACAAAACCTAGCATGTGTTATACCATTTTAGAATTTAGACTAAATACGTCAACTTTTAAGTATACTTGCCAAAATAGTAGCCATACATTTTTTTTACGGTACAGCTGGTTTAAGTTGGTTGATGAAATTATTTAGAATTCAATGTTGGAAACAAATTTAACTTTTTACTTAAAAATGAGGCAGTTATGTCATTTTTTTTATAGTAAATTGTAGCACGACTATTCGTTATAGCATTACAGAAAAAAAATATCCAAAAAGTTAATATTTACAGTCACGGTAAAAGAAAGTTCATTACAGGGTGTCCGTTTTTTAGGATTTTTTTTAAACCTTCATAACATTTTGAAAAAAGAACATAGATTTTTTTATATATTTTTCTGATTACCGTCATGACTAGGCTTATCGCTGGTTTTCGGCTTATCGTTGACTTCTGGGACATCCTGTATATTGGTAATTTTTTTTTTTCAAAAATATATTAAAAAACATATATTATTTGTACCCACAGTATTGTAATATCTGTGCCTAGGTATACCTAAAACGTTAGTGGTTATATTCTCTTTGGGTATACCTATATGTTGAAACTTCTGTCTGGGATATCAGTATGAAATTTTTTGCCATTTCTAAATTCAGTTAACAATTTGTGCCACACCAAACTCCGGCAGATCGGCCCTTCGTTTTATAAATTAACAAGTTAAGTCACTATTACAAGAATGTGATAATTTTACAATTGATGACAATTATGACCTAATCTGTCTAAATGCCATGCTATGGGGATCATTTTTTGTGTTCGGACCATCTGAAGAGAATGTTTCATAAAGAATAAGTAAGTATATTATTATAACCATAATAAATGATATGATGATATGATAACATAAATAATATTGATATTAACACACAAAATATATTTAGCACTATAGTGTGCACGATAGAAAAGAGCACAATTTTCATCAAATCTCTGATTTGAAGTTTGAAATAGTTTTTAAAATAATGTTTGCACAACTTTAATAAAATCCATAAAGAATAAAAACTGCTCCATAAAAAACTTTTCAGAATAATTGGGATTCTGCCTGTCTATTTCAAGTTCAACCCTGAAATATGTCCACTGTCCAGCCTGCACCTTGCTCGATTAGTTATTTAAAATTGACTAAAAATTTACGTTCCAGTAATACTTCTTTGTTCCAAAGCTTCATAAAACCTTATTCAGAAAATATTCAACACAAATTTAGAGTAGATAGCTCAAAACAATACTAGCTGATTGAGGGATTTATACGTATTTATGTAGGCTGCAACACTTGCTACCCAAAATGTAGGCCTATAAGAAAAAAAATAGACCCAATAGCTAAAAGAAAGATGATTTTCTAAATTCGTAAGGTTTCATTTGGCTGTAGATATATCTCTAGGTTGTTTACACCTTTTCATAGTCATCTTACACCTATTTACCCGACTGCGCAGGGCACTTTTAATGTGTTTATTTTATTATTATTGTAGTACATACAGTGTAAGAGTTACTGATTATTTATTATTCTTTAAGATACCTGTTATCTATCCAAAACCTAGCAAGTACCTTCCTACTATATGGAAATAAAAAATATATTTACTTAGACAGGGAAGTATAATTTAGTAATATTATACTTTTTATTGTTTTATAAATAAAACAGCTTTGAACATCTATCTATAAGTAAATTTAGGACTCGGTTCGGACACGAAGGCAGAAATATAATTGATGGTCAAACGAACTTACCTTAAGTGAAGTTCGACCCATAATTATATGAGGCCTTCGTGTCCGAACCGAGTCCAGCCCTCCCAACCCTGGATCCAAAGTTTGGATCTACCCCTAAAATATTATACTTTGAACTTAAATGACATATGGCGGACTTTGACGGAAACGGGTGACATATGTGCTGCCAGACTGAAAAATGCTTTTATTTTTTAAAATAATAATAAGCTTTGAAATCCGTGTGAATGACGATCACTAGAGACACATATATCTATAAGTAAATTTAGGACTCGGTTCGGACACGAAGGCCTCATATAATTATGGGTCGAACTTCACTTATGGTAAGTTCGTTTGACCATCAATTTGTTGACACAAAAAAGTAGTAGATGTATTTTTTAATAGGTAAATCAATTTTCAGTTTCATAAAACAGGAATACCTCTGCCTACCCCCTCGGGGATGAAAGGCGTGAGATTATATTATCATTATTATTATTATAAAACAGCAAACAATAATTTTAAATTTATAAAATAAGACAAGGCAGAACGCAGTATAAGTTTTAAACGAAGAAATCTGTTTATCCCCTTTATTTATTCAGGTATTATGGGCCATTTACACGAGGGCAGTCCAGTAAGACAATCCAGTAAGACTGCATACAAAAAAAACTTGAGGACAATCCATTCCACTGTCCTCAAGTTTTTTTGGCCCATTAGTAATAAAATGGATAAGCCAGCCACGTTTAGATAGGGTTTAAGGGCCGATACCCTACAATAAAGTCTCAAAAGTACTCACATCCTGTGAAAGAGTGAAAGTAGTTAGAAAAAGCAGCTAAAAAATTTAGTTACAAGATTTTGTAAGTAGTAGCTGCCTGACATCCAAAAATAGCTATTCTATATCTTTTGGATCTAGCTGTAAAGTAGCTAAGTTTGCAACATTGCAGACCACACCACCTAGAGGCATTGGCAATTTACCCATCGGCCTAAATAAGACACGAATTCAGATGGTTTGGCACTGCTAATACTTTGAAGTTACAGACTCCATTTTTCTCTACCTAACTTTTCACAATTTTCTGCAATGGTAATCAACAGTTAGATAGCACAAAATAAGTAATAGTACTACGTAGTGATAGTCCAATTTTACTGAAGACTTAAGTGGATTCCAGAGGTAATACGAAAATGTTCATCACGACCACCACCACACAATGTCTCAATTTTTCTATTTACTGACTGGCTTGAAATACAAATCTTTCCTCTTTATATTATAATATTAGTGTAGATGATTAGTAGGTGTAACTATATACTAATTATTTAGTATTGTTTTAAAATATTTTCATAGTCCTATGGAGGAGCGGAGGTGGATACTCCTTTATCGTGAAAAGGGAAGATCTTCCGCCAGGTGAGGTGATCGTGCCTGGGGACCGCGGTCCAACGGTTGATGTTGGAGAGTTGTATTTATACAAACTCATTAGAAAACTCCGATAGCGCGGTTTAGAACTCGGCGGTCTAATGGCGCGTTCTATGTAGTGTCGCTAATCGCTACAGTCCCTTCCTACAAGTAAAAGTGCCCATCAAGCAAAAGTATTCAATGTCCGAGATTCGCGTGAGAGCGCTAAGCAATCTAATTTAATATTAATAATAAATTAGATATAAATAATAAATTTAATAAATTAGATTGCTTAGCGCTCTCACACGAAATATATATATGTATCACTTGTGAGATACATTGTGTTTTCAGGCGATGGCCAAGTCATTCTGTTTCTTTAAAACATAAAATATTTTTATTATTGATAGATAGGTACCTATGGTTACTAGTTATAAGATGTTGTTAGGTTAGCTATTACGTAATAATTTAAGACAGAAGATCCCTTGGTAGGGACTAAATAAATTAACTGACTTGGTAATACATGGATCTCATAACTTTTTACGGCGGAAGAACTGAGTTGCGAGACTTGGGTTTTCGACAAGTTTTGTTTTTGATGGCAGTTTTTTATACTTCGATGAGAAAGTGCGAATTTAAAGTCCATTTTTATGTTAAAATGTCTTCTGACGAGGAACCTAATAGAGAGAGTGCGAAAATAAAAAAAATATCTACAATATTATTGAACATAATGGGAAGAAAATATAGCCAAAGAAAATTGGTATGATCCTAAAGATTGTAAAAAATAATTAGGTATATCTGAATGTGTTTTTATGTATCTAAATTAGTCTTTTGGATTATTTTTGATAAATAAACGTATTGTTTTTTTTTGTCATATATCGATTTTGGGTAGTACAGTCAAGAGCAAGTCAAGCTTTACACTACCAGTTTAAGCTGAGCTCTGATTTATACTGCGCGACATAGAATACAGGGCCGGGTCAAAGTCCAACGTGTCAAGCTTAGCGTGCTCTTGACTGTACAAATATACCGATTTTAGTGGGCAGCTCTACCGATTTCGTACAATGACGTTCGAGACCACTGAGAATTACATAAACAACATGTAACAGAATAAGCGCAATTCCTGAAATTAGTTTGTTCAGTATCGACTACTTATTCGATTTCAGCTATTTTTAATATGTGTAAAATTAAATAAAAATGAATTATAGTAGCAGAAATTAGTGCTTTCTATGGAAATTGTGCTATTATTATTCGATATTTAAGAAAATTGGTTAGACACAATTAAAGTTCGATTGCATCATTTTTTTTTAATATTGAGGAATTGCGCTTTTTCTGTTACGCGTTGTATTACGGTATAGATAGGTATTATGGGCAATTTACACGACTCCATTCCTCTAAGACAATCCACTAAGCCAATCCAAACTGCATACAAAAAAAACTGAGGACAATCCATTGTAGTGGACTGTCTATGCTGTCTCCATTTACACGAAGCCATTATGGGCCATTTACACGAGGGCAATCCACTCAGACAAGCCACTAAGACAATCCATTGAAAAGCGCAAATTCGAATCATTCATTTACACATAAGCCAATCCACTACATTTTTTTTTATTTATCCCTTTAGGGAAAGGCAAAGAGATCTATAATCACAACATTCTACATGAACTACTAGAATCAATTTATTGAATACATTATACAACAAAAAGTCAATTACACTCATAAAATTGACAGAGATACCGGCACAGAACACTTTTACTCCTAGGGTCTGTGCTCATAACCCTTCATTCATCACCACTTACCAAATATTTTCTTTTCTTTAATTCGACGGTTGAAAGGCTAATTGGTCTAAGCGACATTTTTTGCGATATTGAGTTATATACATATTCGGAATCAGCAAATTTTTCTCCGTCGTTTGAATCAGGTTTCAAATTTTTTTGACAACTTTTTTGGCGCTTAGCACCCACAGCAAAACAGGCCTCATTTCTGAGCTCATTGATCTATACGACACAAAATTAGACAAATTTGAGGACTCGATGACTTAGGGCATTTGGCTTTTTCGCCATGGTTGTGGTTTCGTCGTTTGGCCTATTTAGCATTAAACCAAAATAATAAGCTATGTCGTTTGGCCCATTTTGCATTCAACTACAATAAAAAAGCGTGTCGCTTGAACCATTTTGCATTAAGTTCTATGAATTAAATAAGTCTCTTGACCCATTTATCCTCTATTAAGGATAATGAGTGATGTCACTTCGGCTTTTTTTACCTAAATATCTCATTAGTGTTATGGCATTTGAAACATTTTGATTCAATTCAGTATACGTAAAATTGGCATTTCCATTATTTTATCAAATCGGTTTTAACACATAGGCCGTCCAATAAATTATGAGATTAGCTACTCCTTAGTCGCTTGGGAGTATAAGAAAGTAAAAATTATACCTAAGTTCAATTTATTGCGCGCGCTGTGTAAGTATCCGTTACGAACACAGGTTACGAATATCTCACCTACCCGCGCGGACGCGTCAGTCAGCTGTTAACATGAAACGAACTGCGAAAGGCTTAGGGTGATATACCACCTTCTTCTATCTTAAGGGTTTGGTTTCCGCACTTAGTCCCTAAATTGGACCATTGTACGTGAGTGAGCCATGGCAGCCGATTATTCCAACCAGCCCACCTCCCTACAGAAGCAGATAAAACTTCCGAGTCTACTCAGGACATCCGCAAAGGATTCTAGTGTTCCAAGAATTTCCTTGCGCATCTGGGCAACAAAGAGATGGTAGTGCATGTGCTCTTCGAGTGCGTTGGGCACTCTAGGAGCACATGCGCTACCATTTCTTCCACCTCGATGCACGCTCAGCATAGAGGACTGTCAGTAATACCTAAGGTGTGTCGGTGTTTATTCAGTGAGCAGTGTCCGGTGATGGTCCCCGAAACAATTCATAGGCTGTCTCTGTCCAGGCGCTGAAGGCGTTTACTCAGCTCGTGTCCAGGGATGGCATAGCCTCCTTGGATTGCCTACATCCTGGCGTTGAGGTCTACCATTTCTCCGCTTGCATTTGTGTGTATTCCCTAAACCAGTTCGTAAGCTGGTTAAACGGAATGGGTACAATGGGTTCGGGTTCGATGGCCTTCGTGTCAGAACCTCTCCTGGCGAGTTCATCCGCTGCATCGTTTCCACGCCAGCCAGTGACAGTTGAAGTGTCACTGTATTGTGGTTTAGTACCGTAACGTGTTCTAGTGCATGATGGCACTCCAATATCAGTCTCGAAGTGATCTAGTTTTTCTTTAAGGATTGAAGGACTGAGGCACTGTGAAAGAGTATACGGATATGGGTATCCGTGACTTCTCTGGCCTCTCTGACCACACATTCTGCTTGATAGACAGTGTTGAGCATTCCTAGTGGTCTGGATATTCTACTATTTAGATCATCTGAGTAGACTTCAACTCCAGTTCCAATGTTGGTTTTTGATCCATCAGTGTAGATCCTTAGCACTTTTGGACCTGCTGTAAGTTCTACGTTGTAGTGTTTTACGAAACAGTGTATTTTCTGGGTCCTATCGCTCGGTGATGCCATCACCGGGTGTCGCGAGATTGCATCCTCTTTTAAGTTTTTTTTGTGTTTGATTCTGGAATCTCTTTACACCTGCCTGAACGTCACTAGGGATGCTTCTTCCCTTACGACAAGGTGCAGGGGCGGCTACCCCACCATCGCCTGTAGGGCAGCAGTAGGTGATATTAGCATAGGCAAATCTTTGCCTGCGTAACAACTAACAATGACCGGAAAAATGGAAATTTCCGAAGGGGCCCGTCCCAAATATCTCGGTCACAAGATTCTCTCCAGGGTCTTCTGTAGGAATGATGTCAGACTTATTGGCCTGTTCGCCTTGGGTTGTGTGTAATCGGTTTTGCCTGGCTTAGGGATGAAAAGCCATGGTGTGAGGAAATCCACTCCCCATTGCAGTAGGGCAGGGAAGATGCCGTCTAGGCCTGCGGATTTGTAAGGCTTGAAGGCTGTAATTGCCCATTTTATTAGTTCCTCTGTTACTACGGTACGGGCTCTGGACCTTTCTTGGTTATTAGGTATGTGTGATTACTTACTTGCCCATGTATTGTCCTTGGAGAGGCTGCAGTCTAGGAAGTGTGTTTCTAGAAGCAGTTTACTTATTACACGGTCTGATTTAGTGTACTATGTATTGTCTGGGTTTTTCAGCGAGCGAAGGGTGCTGTCTTGATCCGTAAATAGGCTCTTTCTTTTTTTATATAGGTCCATGTCTTCTGGAAGCCTAGAATCTTTGCATCTGTGGAATTGTTTGCGCACCGTTTGACTGAGCTTACTAAGTTCTGTGTTCCACCAAAAGTTTCCCTTGCTTTTGGTGTTTGAACCTATTTGTTTACAGCAGTCGTGGTACCTATGCTTCTGTTATATACTCTCGGTGTTTTCGAATCATTTGGGCTATCCAGGCACCCAACACCCTTAAACTTAACGGACGGTTTGAGTGCCAGAAGGCGTTTGTATAACCAGGTATGTCGGTTCGGCGTGGGTAGCGTCTAGCTTTGGTCTTTTTTGTGTTAGCTGATAGTGAGAATCGAATCCCCCTATGTTCGGAACAGCAAGGTTCATTAGATACATGCCAGTTAGAGATATGATTCGTTAAGTTTTCTGAATTATTTGTCCGCGAGCTGTGACCCTAGTGGGTTTCGACCCGCGATTTAAGATGTTAAGGTTAGTAGAAAAAAGGTTTATACTATACCACTTTATCTAATACTTTGCTCCAAGACACATTGAATCAACAACTTAGAATTCCTCTACACAAAAATGTTTTTTTTTATACAAAATATACAAAACACTGTCTAAAATAGTATAAAGTGCCATACCAACCTCAACAATATCTTATGGACGTTGCTGAATTACGATGGCCTAAGCATCAATATCTACTATAATCTAGTAAGGGTTCATTTTGTTTCATCCTGCAGTCCCTCTAATGGGCATCTGTATCAAACTACTTCACTCTGGTGCAACACCATCATATTGCTTCGGCTCATTGGGCATATTCTTCTGTCAGATGACTTGGCACTAGATTCATTTTCTCTCGTATTATATTATTCTAGGTCGATGCTTGAGCCAGTTTACTTTCAGCTATTTTATTTACGGTAGGCATTTGAACCATTTTGCCTTTCTCAAAAAAATACTAAATTTGATGCATTTTGGGCTAACCAACATAAATTTTCTAAAATAATACACAATTTTCAACAGTAGTAACTTAAAAAACTTCCTAACTTAATTAGGGATATACTGTATTAAATAAATAAAAGTCTATCAAATAGTTGCTTTTTTATGATTTTTTTTTTCAAAAAAAAAAAACTTTGAACCGTCCTCCTGCAAGTTTTACAAAATGTCGCTTAGATCAAATAGCCTTTCAACCGTCGAATATTATTTTTATCTCATATTAATTCTGACTATATGTCGACGGTTGAAAGGCTAATTGGTCTAAGCGACATTTTTTGCGATATTGAGTTATATACATATTCGGAATCAGCAAATTTTTCTCCGTCGTTTGAATCAGGTATCAAATTTTTTTGACAACTTTTTTGGCGCTTAGCACCCACAGCAAAACAGGCCTCATTTCTGAGCTCATTGATCTATACGACACAAAATTAGACAAATTTGAGGACTCGATGACTTAGGGCATTTGGTTTTTTCGCCATGGTTGTGGTTTCGTCGTTTGGCCTATTTTGCATTAAACCAAAATAATAAGCTATGTCGTTTGGCCCATTTTGCATTCAACTACAATAAAAAAGCGTGTCGCTTGAACCATTTTGAATTAAGTTCTATGAATTAAATAAATCTCTTGACCCATTTATCCTCTATTAAGGATAATGAGTGATGTCACTTCGGCTTTTTTTACCTAAATATCTCGTTAGTGTTATGGCATTTGAAACATTTTGATTCAATTCAGTATACGTAAAATTGGCATTTCCATTATTTTATCAAATCGGTTTTAACACATAGGCCGTCCAATAAATTATGAGATTAGCTACTCCTTAGTCGCTTGGGAGTATAAAAAAGTAAAAATTATAAGTTCAATTTATTGCGCGCGCTGTGTAAGTATCCGTTACGAATATCTCACCTACCCGCGCGGACGCGTCAGTCAGCTGTTAACATTAAAGGAACTGCGAAAGGCTTAGGGTGATATACCACCTTCTTCTATCTTAAGGGTTTGGTTTCCGCACTTAGTCCCTAAATTGGACCATTGTACGTGAGTGAGCCATGGCAGCCGATTATTCCAACCAGCCCACCTCCCTACAGAAGCAGATAAGACTTCCGAGTCTACTCAGGACATCCGCAAAGGATTCTAGTGTTCCAAGAATTTCCTTGCGGATCTGGGCAACAAAAAGATGGTAGTGCATGTGCTCTTCGAGTGCGTTGGGCACTCTAGGAGCACATGCGCTACCATTTCTGCCACCTCGATGCACGCTCAGCATAGAGGACTGTCAGTAATACCTAAGGTGTGTCGGTGTTTATTCAGTGAGCAGTGTCCGGTGATGGTCCCCGAAAAAATTCATAGGCTGTCTCTGTCCAGGCGCTGAAGGCGTTTACTCAGCTCGTGTCCAGGGATGGCATAGCCTCCTTGGATTGCCTACATCCTGGCGTTGAGGTCTACCATTTCTCCGCTTGCATTTGTGTGTATTCCCTAAACCAGTTCGTAAGCTGGTTAAACGGAATGGGTACAATGGGTTCGGGTTCGATGGCCTTCGTGTCAGAACCTCTCCTGGCGAGTTCATCCGCTGCATCGTTTCCACGCCAGCCAGTGACAGTTGAAGTGTCACTGTATTGTGGTTTAGTACCGTAACGTGTTCTAGTGCATGATGGCACTCCAATATCAGTCTCGAAGTGATCTAGTTTTTCTTTAAGGATTGAAGGACTGAGGCACTGTGGAAGAGTATACGGATATGGGTATCCGTGACTTCTCTGGCCTCTCTGACCACACATTCTGCTTGATAGACAGTGTTGAGCATTCCTAGTGTTCTGGATATTCTACTATTTAGATCATCTGAGTAGACTTCAACTCCAGTTCCAATGTTGGTTTTTGATCCATCAGTGTAGATCCTTAGCACTTTTGGACCTGCTGTAAGTTCTACGTTGTAGTGTTTTACGAAACAGTGTATTTTCTGGGTCCTATCGCTCGGTGATGCCATCACCGGGTGTCGCGAGATTGTATCCTCTTTTAAGTTTTTTTTGTGTTTGATTCTGGAATCTCTTTACACCTGCCTGAACGTCACTAGGGATGCTTCTTCCCTTACGACAAGGTGCAGGGGCGGCTACCCCACCATCACCTGTAGGGCAGCAGTAGGTGATATTAGCATAGGCAAATCTTTGCCTGCGTAACAACTAACAATGACCGGAAAAATGGAAATTTCCGAAGGGGCCCGTCCCAAATATCTCGGTCACAAGATTCTCTCCAGGGTCTTCTGTAGGAATGATGTCAGACTTATTGGCCTGTTCGCCTTGGGTTGTGTGTAATCGGTTTTGCCTGGCTTAGGGATGAAAAGCCATGGTGTGAGGAAATCCACTCCCCATTGCAGTAGGGCAGGGAAGATGCCGTCTAGGCCTGCGGATTTGTAAGGCTTGAAGGCTGTAATTGCCCATTTTATTAGTTCCTCTGTTACTACGGTACGGGCTCTGGACCTTTCTTGGTTATTAGGTATGTGTGATTACTTACTTGCCTATGTATTGTCCTTGGAGAGGCTGCAGTCTAGGAAGTGTGTTTCTAGAAGCAGTTTACTTATTACACGGTCTGATTTAGTGTACTATGTATTGTCTGGGTTTTTCAGCGAGCGAAGGGTGCGGTCTTGATCCTTAAATAGGCTCTTTCTTTTTTTATATAGGTCCATGTCTTCTGGAAGCCTAGAATCTTTGCATCTGTGGAATTGTTTGCGCACCGTTTGCCTGAGCTTACTAAGTTCTGTGTTCCACCAAAAGTTTCCCTTGCTTTTGGTGTTTGAACCTATTTGTTTACAGCAGTCGTGGTACCTATGCTTCTGTTATATACTCTCGGTGTTTTCGAATCATTTGGGCTATCCAGGCACCCAACACCCTTAAACCTAACGGATGGTTTGAGTGCCAGAAGGCGTTTGTATAACCAGGTATGTCGGTTCGGCGTGGGTAGCGTCTAGCTTTGGTCTTTTTTGTGTTAGCTGATAGTGAGAATCGAATCCCCCTATGTTCGGAACAGCAAGGTTCATTAGATACATGCCAGTTAGAGATATGATTCGTTAAGTTTTCTGAATTATTTGTCCGCGAGCTGTGACCCTAGTGGGTTTCGACCCGCGATTTAAGATGTTAAGGTTAGTAGAAAAAAGGTTTATACTATACCACTTTATCTAATACTTTGCTCCAAGACACATTGAATCAACAACTTAGAATTCCTCTACACAAAAATGTTTTTTTTTATACAAAATATACAAAACACTGTCTAAAATAGTATAAAGTGCCATACCAACCTCAAAAATATCTTATGGACGTTGCTGAATTACGATGGCCTAAGCATCAATATCTACTATAATCTAGTAAGGGTTCATTTTGTTTCATCCTGCAGTCCCTCTAATGGGCATCTGTATCAAACTACTTCACTCTGGTGCAACACCATCATGTTGCTTCGGCTCATTGGGCATATTCTTCTGTCAGATGACTTGGCACTAGATTCATTTTCTCTCGTATTATATTATTCTAGGTCGATGCTTGAGCCAGTTTACTTTCAGCTATTTTATTTACGGTAGGCATTTGAACCATTTTGCCTTTCTCAAAAAAATACTAAATTTGATGCATTTTGGGCTAACCAATATTTTGGGCTAAATAATACACAATTTTCAACAGTAGTAACTTAAAAAACTTCCTAACTTAATTAGGGATATACTGTATTAAATAAATAAAAGTCTATCAAACAGTTGCTTTTTTATGATTTTTTTTTCAAAAAAAAAAACTTTGAACCGTCCTCCTGCAAGTTTTACAAAATGTCGCTTAGATCAAATAGCCTTTCAACCGTCGATGTGATGTTTGCTCTTAAAAATATTTTCAACTGTTAGTTTATTAATGTCTTAGACGGCGATACAAAAAATGAGCACTAAGTAAGTATCTGTTATTTATGACACCTACATAGGTACCATGTTTCGAGTTTCTTTGATATTTCTTATTTAATATCATTGTTCCTAGGTGTTATTGTTTCGGAGTAGAACATACATATTTCTATTTTTAACAAGTTTTTTAATTTTCCCGTGAAAATGAGACTTTTCTCGCGGTAAAAAGTACCCAGATGTTGACCCAGTTACTCAGTTCAGCTTATTTTTCAGCCAATCAAAATTTTTAAATTTTCCCGTGGGCATGAAACATTCTCCCGCTGTAAATAGTACTTTAGATGTTGACCCGAATACTCAGTTATCTTTACACCAAGTTTCATCTAAATCCATCCAGTAGTTTTTGCATATTGTGTACTTATACATATTATAACGATTACAACTCTTTCAACCTTTTTAATCGTTATATCTCAAAAACAGTGGCTCTTAGGGAAAAAAGTATAAACACATTTTTTAAAGATAATTATCTGATCTACAATTTTTGTTCAGGCAAATTTTATGATTAAAGTTACGGTTTTGCTAAAATTCGTGAAATACCCGTTTTGTGACCTTTGACCCCATGTAATTTGTTTCCAGGTGTCGGATTGATGAGGACTTTTAAAATTTCATTTAAAATTGTGTTTTGAACAATCCTACCAAGCGGTTGCCTACAACATATAAGACATTTACATGCCATATTTAAATTTTCTAGGTGTTATCGTTTCGGTCGGAGCAGTACGTATTTCTCTTAATACCCAGTTTTAATTTTCAGGGAGGAATAAGACATTCTCCCGCTATAAATAGTACTCTAGATGTTGATCCGAATACTCAGTTATCTCCACACCAAATTTCATCTAAATCCGTCCAGTAATTTTTGCACATTGTGTACTTATAACTCTTTCAACGTTTTGAATCGTTGTATCTCAAAAAGAGTGGCTCTAAGGAAAAAAAGTATTAAGACATTTTTTATAGATAACTATTTGATCAAAAATTTTGTTTAAGCAAATTTTATAATTAAACTTACCGTTTTTCTGAAAATCGTGGAAAACCCGTATTTGTGACCTTGGACCCCGAGTAAATTTTTTTCCAGGTGGCGGATCGATGAGAACTTGTTAGATTTCATTAATAATGGTGTTTTGAACAATCCCACCAAACGAATGCCTACATATAAGACACCTACATGCCATATTTAAAGTTTCTAGGTGATATCGTTTCAGAGTAGTACCTACGTATTTCTCTTATTACCCAGTTTTTAAATTTTCCCGTGGGAATGAGACATTTTCCCGCTGCAAATAGTACCTACTCTAGATGTTGACCCGAATACTCAGTTATCTTCACATCAAATTTCATCCAAATCCGTGGAGTTGTTTTTGCATATTGTGTACTTATACATATTATAACGATTACAACTCTTTCAACGTTTTGAATCGTTATATTTCAAAAACGGTGGGTCTTAGGAAAAAAAGTATTAACACATTTTTTATAAATAATTATCTGGTCTACAATTTTTGTTCAGGGAAATTTTATGATTAAACTTACCGTTTTGCTGAAAATCGTGAAAATGCCTTTGATCCCGAGTAAATTCTTTTTCAAGTTTTGGATAGATGAGGACTTTTTAGATTTCATTTATAATGGTGTTTTAAACAATCCTACCAATTTTCAGCTGGTTGCGAATTTTTGTAACTTCACTTTAATTTTTTTGGTCTAAATTGACTGGACTATATATAATTTGTTTGCCATTGTTACTATTTAGAATATCTATACATCACACCAATCGTTGATTTGTGATATTTTATTGTGATTATAGTTAGTAATTCAAAGCAGAAACCTGTGCTATTTGCTATTTTTCATCATTTCCATTCGCTTGTCATCATTACCGGTAAAGAAAAGTCATTACCAGGCTTTAGACATCATTACCATTTCAATCAAGTAACTTTAAAAGTCGATAACTTCTGATTCTCTTGTTGGATTTTAGTGCCTTCAGTAGTTTTGTAAAGGTTATTAAAAAACCTTTAAATGTATTATTTTTTTCACGCATTTCCGACCACTTTCAAAAAATATTCAAAATAAATAAGAAAGAATCAAAACGGCGAATCCACCCAATTGTCTTCCGTTCCGGTCGGCCAAAACTCACGCTACTACGGCCGGATCTACCTGGGCTGCAGCCCAGGGCCCCGAGGTTACAAGGGGCCCCCAGACCCCGCAAAAAACAGTAGGCGATAATTTGAATTTAAAAAATTGTTGTCTGTAAAGTCGGTTTACGGACGATATTTTTACGTGATAACGTCATAAGAAAACATTAATGAAAAATTGCATACTTTTATTGAGTTAAGGGGGAAATACGTGTAAAAGTATGTTTTCATGCTGATTTTCATTAATTTTTTTAAAGTAAAAAAAATTAATATTATTTATTGAAACAAACTAAACAAAATTGTACATTCACATACACACACACACACATACACACAAAGACATTTTTGGAAAATGTTTTGAAACGTGTTAAGGTGATTGAGAAACGTAAAAATATGATATCATTTCCGATTTCGATTTTCGAGGTGATTTCCATAACTTCCTTATAAAGAAGTTAATAAGGAAGTTAATTAAAAAAGAACTACCATTAGATCCATCAAACCACAGGCCCCACAGCAGCGGCTTTTCGGCGGGAATCCGGAGAGGGACATCATGTTTTGACTCATAATAGTGTTAGTTTCGAAGAGGTTGGAAGAAAATGAAACTTTTTCTTTAAATGTCTTTGGATAGTTTATTATGTAGAAAGTGTCCGTAAAAGTGTGCAGTGAATGGGAAATTCTATAAAATGCGAAATATGGACATTTTTGGATTGCCTCAAGAAGTCACAATGAAGTCTTCAGTAAAAGTGTTATCATTTTACTGTTGATAACCAAGAGGGATGTAGAAAGTGTTAAAGACACTGTAT
Organism: Ethmia dodecea; assembly: GCA_963855545.1. Lineage (NCBI taxonomy): Eukaryota > Metazoa > Arthropoda > Insecta > Lepidoptera > Depressariidae > Ethmia > Ethmia dodecea. The sequence continues at coordinate 9,052,813 of OY979449.1, forward strand.
TTTTGTGCATGGACTCTGAAGCACAGCCATTTAACTAAGATAAAAGTGTAAAATAAAGACTTGGTTTAAAGGCCTAGTAGCCAAACCATAAATTCCTTAAAAAAAACCCACAGCAGCCCCAATCTACCACCACCTCTCTATCTTTTTTGTGGGGACACCACAGGGGACACCTAAAACGAAGTTGTTGTGACTTACCGTACCTAGTTATTGTATTTAAATTTTATTTGGATTTAAAGAATCTTTTGATCACAATAAGAAATATGATTGCCAAAATAAAGAATAATTTCGAGTTTATTTCGTTTTTCAGTACAAAATGTATGAAAAAAGTTTTTGGCGATTTCTGTCATTTCTAGTACTCATACCTTACCTATCCCATAAAATCTTTTGATCCCCATACGAAATGGGATCGATTGGCATAATAGTAGATTATACAACAAGGGAATAAAGCACTGTTTTATGTCACGGTCGTGACATTGAATCCTGAACGTAACGAAAGACTCCCAGTCCTGAGTTTAGTGAGGGATTTAAGCGAAGACAAAAACAGTTTTATTCCCGAGTTATATACTCTACTTTTCTCACCTTATGCGAGACAATAAAATGCAATTGCATGGTAGTAGATTATTGACAATGCCTATGGCATCTAGTTTAATAGACTCTGGAGTCAAAGTACTTTCATCACTCGACATTTTCGATATTCTTTTTGAAATGTTAAAGCTATAAAATGGATACAGCAACTTGTTTCTGCCGGCGTGACCTACTTGATTTAACAAATGAAGATCGTGCGAATCTAGTTTGTCGCGGCTTCGGTTTACGAAAATCGCGTTGGCCACGGCGGGTGCACTACATTTAGCTTAACGAAATTAGACTTTATCGTCATAGAAATAAGGATTATGAATAGTGAAAATTACATTATTGACCTAGGGTTATAATGTAATTCCATACAACATTATAACCCGGCTAAAGCCAAGGGATATAATGTCTTGCTTTCGGTGAGGTTTATATTATGATATATAATCCGGCTTTGTCGAGCATGTGGTGTGAAAAAATATTTTATTTGTACTTTAGCATTTTTTTCGCTGACTGTTCATTTTCTCCCAAATCTGTGAATGCAGTTCATATTTCATAATATCTTAAAAAGTTAGGGATGGTCTCCTAGGAACGTTTTCCTGTAACTATAACGAATAAGGTACCTGCCCCTACTGACCCGTCTCAAAAATCCACCCTGTATATCACTATTTCGGTTTCTCTCCCACCCAAAGGTTGCCTGGAAGAAATTGCTACCACAGCAATAAGGTCGCCTTTCGTACAACTAATACTTGCGCAGATTTAAGTAATATTTATGTTTTTTTGTGCAATAAAGAATATATAATAATAATATATAGAGAAGCGCTTGTAGCCCTGCGGTGCCAGTGTGTTCGTAACGATCACACTGGTTAAGCAAAAAAAAAAAAAAGCAGTCAGTGAATGGGGACCGCCTAGTGGCATTTATATCACGAGCGCTTCCGTGTTTCGGAAGGCACGTCAAATTGTTGGTCCCGGTTTTCGTTGTGTTTACGCACAATGGAAGTCGTTAAGCCATGCCTTGGGTGGCTTGAAAAATTCTGACTGTTTAGTGGCCACTAGCTTAACAACATCTCCCAATCCGCGGTGGGCTTGCGTGGGAGATTAAAGCCCATACTTCCTCGTGTGCGAGGAAAGACCCTTAGCTCAGCAGTGGGCTGTGTAACGGGTTGATGATGATGATGAATAATAATATATCATTATAGAAACAGTTTTTTGACATGGCTATTAGTTGAGTACTTAGATAGGCCCCCACAAATTCACGATCCGCCCCTGCAAGCTACGCCGCGGCCGGCTTATTTGGCCGCTGCCGCTGACTTTAGAGTGTTATAGTAAGTAGGTACAGACGTATATTTGTATAGTATGAGTGAACACTCATTACTCTACTATGCAAATATAGGAGTAACTAAAGGAGTAACGAGTACATACAGAAAGTAGCACAATATTGTCCAAAAAATATATTTTATTGTAGTAGACAACACGAGGGCGCGCGCCCGGCGCCCAGCCCGCCCCGCGCGCGCGTCCCACAACAACTCTTCGCTATCTACGTCCAGCTCTCTGTTTTATTAATTGGAATAATTTATTTAATAATTACAACGTTTCTTTTTATCTGTCCGTAGTTTAACATTAGGTATAACTATCTTCGTCTTGTATAACTTGGTGTAAGAACAGCCTTCAGGAATTGAAATAGGGTGGCGTAATACACGCCTCACAGCACTGTTTCCATTTCTACTCGTGTCCGCTCTCTGTAAAAACAAAATTTAAACATATACAGGGTGGATTTTTGAGACGGGTCAGTAAGGGCAGGTACCTACCCAGTAAAACGTTCTTAGGAGACCATAACTAACTTTTTAATATATTATGAACTGCATTCACAGATTTTGGAGAAAATGTACAGTCAGCGAAAAAAATGCTAAAATACAAAAAAAAATATTTTTATGCCAATCGATCCTATTTCGTGTGGGGATCAAAGACTCTATGGGACCATTTAAAGTATGAATACTAGAAATGACAGAAATCGCCAAAAACTTTTTTCATACATTTTGTACTGAAAAACGAAAATCAACTCGATTTTTTTGTTTTTCAATCATATTTGTTATTGTGAACAAACAATTCTTTAAATCCAACTGAAATTAAATACAAAAACTACGGTAAGTCACAACAACACTGGCATCATGTATTTTTAATCACAAACTTAAAAATAGGTCATCTACGTAATAAAATGCTCAGAATGACTGTCCTTTTTGCGAATAGGTACATAAGTTTACTCGTTTTTGTACTGAACTAGTAGCAGCCGATAATTTTCTTGGATAGATATTATTTAAAATCCTCGTTTAATGCCTCTTTCAGCTCCTGAACACGGTCATAATTCCTTATGTAGACATCGTTTTTAGGTGTCCCCACAGCAGCCCCGATCTAACTCCTCTCGATTGTTTTTTTATGGGGAAACCTAAAAAACGAATTTGAAACGAAGTTATTGTGACTTACCGTAGTATTTGTATTTAAATTTCAGTTGGACTTAAAGAATCTTTTGATCACAATAAGAAATATGATTGCCAAAATAAAGAATAATTTCGAGTTGATTTTCGTTTTTCAGTACAAAATGTATGAAAAAAGTTTTGGCTATGTCTGTCATTTCTAGTAGGTACTCATACCTTAAATGGTCCCATAGAGTCTTTTGACACCCACATGAAATAGGATCGATTGGCATAAAAATATTTTTTTTTGTATTTTAGCATTTTTTTCGCTGACTGTACATTTTCTCCAAAATCTGTGAATGCAGTTCAGAATATCTTAAAAAGTTAGGGATGGTCTCCTAGAAACGTTTTCCTGTAACTATAACTATAAAAGTGGGGAAATCCATCATCGGATACACACACCACCCTGGGGGGAGTGGTGCGGTTATGCCGGACTCCTACCGGCTAAAACCCCACTGTGTTCCTCCGTTCCGCCATAGGGACGTGACCACGGGGAGGCCGAAGCATTACGTCCGCAGCCACGTCGGCAACGATTAGGAACTTGCCCTTACTGACCTGTCTCAAAAATCCACCCTGTATAGGTATGTACGAGTACAGTACATATAATAAAACTGTAACGAGGCCGTGTCTGTACTTGAATTTTTCTTAAATTTTTTTGATGTAGATATGTAGATAGTTATTATGATGATGATATGTTTAAGATGATGAATTTCTAAATTCTAAAAATCAGAATAGGTAGGTAAGACCTATCTACCGTCAAGCCACAATGCAAAATTGACCAAATTATAGCTCCTTAACTACTAAGAAGTAAGTATAAATAATTAAGTGTGTTTCGTTATGGCTACGGAGCTATGCTACGGAGCCTATGAAGTCGATCGATATTTATCGTTCCAGGGGACTGCGTACCTTGCTCGTAAATCGCCACAAGAGAGCGGACGGTCGAGGTCGGGCAGGAGGTCCGCGGGTGCGTGCAGGGTGCGCGGGCGCGTGGCGTCGTGCGCCTCCCCGCCCGCCAGCAGCGCAGCCGCGGACGCCAGCCGCCGAGGCGGCGGCTGCAGCCCGTGCGCAGCAAGCGCCGCCGCCAACTGCCGCGCACGCGCCATCGCCGCGTCGCGCTCGTGTCGCGCTCGCCACACCTTCAAAGCGATGATCGGTAATCTGACACAGAGTAACTACCCGGCAGTGGAACTTTGCAACCAAAGAGATTTAAATATAATAGGGCATAGAGGGGGCATTGGGAATATTTTTATACAAAACTTTGAAGCCTAAGCGTCATGTCCTTGTCATGTCAGTTGTATGAACGCGAGCTGTCATTCGGTCGAAATTGTACTAGACTTATTCCACTTGGAATAACTTTTGACTTCAAATTTTCCTCGCTTTGTCCCCTCTATGCCTTATTATATTTAAATCTCTTTGTTCGCAACCAAATATTCTTTGAATGAGACAGAGCGCCCTACGCGGTAGCGGAACTATGCCCCACCCAATTTCTTATAAAGAATATTTGGCCGTTAACTCTGATGCGGTCTGCGGTAGTTTGGACTTTCGACGTGTTTTTGTACGAATTCAAATCGCGCGACCACGTAAGAAAACGAATAAACTATCCCGATCCTCCGAGAATTCCTCTTATTGTAGCTCGTAAGTAGGTAATTTATTTATTTTATTAGGCATGCTTACAGCAAAACATAACTTGACACTTTATACAAAAACTATTACATTTATCCTCGCCAATTACCTAAAAATTATAAGACAACTTAATAAAAGTTATTAAAAACTAAGTACTTGGTTGCGCTCTGGTCGCGTATAGGCACTACTTAGGTACCCAGAGTGCATTATTTCTTAAATATTTAGTACAAAACTTTTATTTTGTCATCATCAAACAAATTACTTCAACGTATCATTGTTCAAACTGACCTGTGCAGCGCACACAGCAGACCGGCAATGGCCGCGACCTGCTGCTCCGTACCCGTGTGCCGCCGCCTCCACAACGGCACCGTGAAATGATAGGGATTGTCCTGACGAACGAATAGTTTGTATATTAGGTAGGTACCTACATAATCTTTTCTACGATTGGCTTACATAGTTTCAAAAAGAAAACCGTTGTACTCAGCATTTTAGAAGTGCTTCCGAGTGCACCATTATTTTAAACGACTGTTCAAAAAAGCACCTAAGTATCATGTTCCCAAAACCATACCCTGGGGACCTTATTATTGTTATAACGGTTGATTAGCATTGGTGGAATCGGGCCTTATCATTTTAAGATCTTTAGACTATAACAATTCAAATATTGTAATAGTAGTTAAAACTTAAAAAAATCAATATCGACCCATGGATAATGAGACGAGAGCGCAGCACGACCCAGCCGTGGAGGCGGCCAGGTGTTCACGCATGTAGCGGAAGTACACGTGTTCGAGCAGCAGCAGCAACGCCGCCAACAGGATGCCCGCCATCAGCAGCAGGAACGCCGACAGGAACTGCTCCAGCGCCAGCGGGTCGGACGACTTGTGCTCCTGTTTGTTCGGCTTGCACGTGCCCGTCATCCAGTATCTACGGCAGTTACATAATGGAAATTCAACACTAGTTGTTCCGCGCGATTTCACCCACATGTCCCGTTTCCGTTGGAAAATTATATCCCATTTTACTCCTAGAAAAGTAAGCTTTTTTTTTTAATTTGGTCCAGTGGTTTTGGAGTTTATTCGTTCGTTACAAACATTATTACAAATCCTTCCTCTTTATAGATAAGTGTGTAGGTAGCCTGTAGTAGCTCACTGGGTATTTCAAGCAAACAAGTAGGTACTTGCACGCATGGGTTTGACTACCTAGGTAGTTTAATTTAGTCCGAGATAAAAGTACTAAAGGACAACGCATCTACCTACAGAGTCGGAAAAGCGAGCTGTTGCGACCATTTTCCATAAAGCGGGCGCGATCCACACAATCCATGCGAAGGCGTATGCCTTAGGTAACTCGTGAAGCAGTAGTAGGTACACCTACCTATATTTATTTATCGCTGCTATGGTTATGGGGCTTACAAACCGTAATACTTTTTATTAGAAAATGCTAAATGTTTAAATATATCCACCCACCTGCGCAATCGCTCTAAATCTCCATTGGACCGCAGATCAAGTAATCTTTTGTTGAACATACTGAGGTATTTTGAGTTCCTCGTGAAAGCCAGCCCATAGCCGGACATGGCATACCACGAACCTACAGTAAGAAGTCTGCAGTCTTCATCCTACAAAAAAATGTATTGACTTATTTTATTTACAATATTTACACATAAAAATGTCATCCAAAGAGGTTCCACGATTTCATTAAGTTGTTTTCAAATTCAGTTAGATTGAGGTACTTACTTGTGATACTAAATAATCGAGTACGGTGCCGTCGTAAATAAATGCATCTAGCTCCCCTGTCAGGACACTAGTGACACCCGCACTTACTGTGCTACGATTGTATCTAAAACAAGCATGGACGTTTTTATTTGAGTGGTACCTACATACCGCTTCTTACCGCAGAAATATAATGTAAAAACTTACTGCGCCATATAGGCGTGGGGTTCTGAAAAATATTTGGCAAGAGTTGCGTCCGTGTGTGACCAGGGCACCGTGCCGAACTTCAGCGCCGGCCGGTTAGAGAGCGGCCTCGATATCCGCGGGTCATCCAGCCCGCTTAGCTCATGGTACTCCTCCCGAGTGATCATGAACGCTGCCAAGTTGGCAGTGTAGATAGCAAGGAACACTACAGCGAACATCGCCCACATGTTCGTCATGAATCGGGCCGTGAACCCTCGCGGAGAATCCACGTGCACTGAGGCCTGTGGAATTATTCCAAGATCAGCTATCTTATTATCTATTAATTACTCAACTACGGGGATCATTTCTTACCTGAAAGAGAACTGCCCATACTATCCAGTAAGTGCGACATAATGAAAATCGATTCTGTGGCATTCGTTTGGAATTAGAACCCGTTGAGCAATCGAATCCACTCGGCGATAGCCACTCGAAGAAGAAGATGGAGAAAGTCGCCGCTTGTATGGCGACGGCCCCTACGAGCATCCAAGAGGCTGTGTCGAAAGGCTCGAGAAAGGCGGTTGGGGAGATGATGCCCGTTCGTTTCGCAACCACTATTGCAACTCCTGTCTCCATGAATGGCACACTGAAGTCTACTACTGCCTCTCGATCGGAATTGATTATGAGTGATGTTAGTACCTGCGACAACGGAAGTAAAGTACGATTGTAAGGAATGAAATTTGCACTCTTAACGTTTCAAATGTCTACTATATTAAACTGCTCACCTTTAAAAAACGAAAACGTTTCTGTATGTCAAGAGAGGCAATGCGATTGTAGTAGGTGGGTACTTGATCTTAAGTAATGCAGAATAGCATAGCTATTAATAAACAAATAGGACCTTGTCATTATAAGATTTTCTTTGTCATCACAAAATGTGTTGTATGCAGAACACTTCTTAAACAATTTGTTATATGTATACCTACACAGGTATCTACATATTTTTGAGTACTGTGGTAATATTGGTAGCAATTATTCTGTGATTATTCTCGAAACAGGTCCGGGTTTTTATTTACGAACAGAAATGAAGGACTTGGACTCATAGTACCCCTTTGTTTTTTATATGTGGCAGCACATATATATGATATAGTGTACTTTCAATTCAATCGGTTTGAGTCAGCCTTTTCGAAATAGAACACGAGAAGGGTGACCTCAGTTTTGGAGGCTTCAGATAATGCTTACCATATCAGTTTTCTTATTAACGAGGTCAGCGATTAGGCCGTTCCACTTGCCGTGGTGAAGCGTGCCCCAGCGGCCGTCCTCCACGCGTGACAGCTCGTACGTGAACCCGAGATGCTCGGCCAACTGCGAGAGCAGGTCTATGCAGAAACCGCTGCAGCATTGGTATAGGGAGCTGTTTCTGTGCGCTGTTCTAGCCTCTAACCTAAACGTAAGGATGTTTATGATATAAGAAAAGAAGAACATGTAAGAAAATTCCACCCAAGTCAGACAGAAACCTGGTTTGGTACTATCAAACAAAGAAAGAGTCTTAGCTACAATCCAAGTGCGACATGCATTTGATAAATTTAAAAAGTACAAGTTGATTTTCACTGACGCGTACTCAATGCGCATCGAAGCGAAATAAAAACAATACAAAGGCTATTGCCCTAAATTTAATTATATATTTGGGTGTGTATGTGGCGGTGCACAAATGTTTAGAAAACGAAAATAAATAGGTACAACACAGATAAGGCGAAGATGTTCGAAAATGCGAGTATGGAGCGAGGGTTCAGACGGGCAATGTCCTGCCTCAGAGAGAACACCATAATATGGGAATAAGTAGTTAGGTACGAGAATGTTTCAAATGAATACGAGTGATTGTAAAAAAATTGACGAAAAGGCAATGCTTTGGTTAGACATCGCCTCATTCAGTGTGAATCGACCCTTAAGAAAGGGGCAGCTGGCGTGGAAAGATCGGATATTGTATTAAAAGAGGCTAGGATAACTACAATATGCCCACGACTTATCCTCGAAGGTGTCGGTAGAAGTATTCCATTCTTGTAAATACCTACATTTTACCATTGCATTGCATCAGCAGGTGGTGAACTCTATGCCGTACCAGGGAAGCATGCTTCAGAACTAATCAGAACTGAGCCTTGCGGATTTCCTCATGCTGTTTTTCTTTACCGTCAAGCTATAAGAACGCAAATAAATAAAAATTGTCGTCTGTAAAGTCGGTATACGGGATAATTTTACGTGATAACGAAATAAATAGATGCGTCAGAAGCCGAACGCTTGCACGCTCGGCTCAGGCGGAACGTGACAACTAGTCATGCTTTTCGTGCGTGCAGCCGGCGTTCATCTATTTATAAGAGGTTATCACGTCAAAAAATCATTGAATTTAAGGTAAATAAAAGTATCAATGAGTAGGTATACCCGGCCACTTCAACTTCAGGCGCGACTCTGCAGATGACACCGCGGTCCAATGAGCACCGCCCGCTGACAGGGTCGGGAGGCGCCAGATTGATGTACGGCGGCTCTTCCAGGAACGTGATTCGCATGTGGAATTTCTCCGGGACGCCCTGCGGCGGCGTGTGCAGCCCCCCCGGCCACACTATGTCTTTGATGTCGAGCCGTTCCTTTGGAAACGAATTCCATGTTCCTATTTCCTCCCAAACCAACTGCAGACAAAATTAATTGAAATTACTTACGTTTAAAGAAAATCGTTGACCATCAATTTTTTTTAGATAGAAAGACCCGATAAAAGAAAATATAAAATACAAACCGAATTCAATAAATACTTAGTACTTAAAAGACTACCTAACTTACAATACCTAATTATTTTTTTCACTCAATTACTTGACTATGTTTTATACAGTGTGAGTCTCCATAAAGTGCAAATATGAAAATGGGTGAAACGAGACACATTTTTATCGACGGAAAAAATGTTAAAAAAAATCTGATATTTTATTTTTATTTTTTATAAATATTTTTTCTTTTGATTACCTACTGTTGACTTTATGTAAAGAAAACGTTATAACTTTTAAACTAAGACGTATATCGTGATAAAATTAAAACAGTTATGATGTAAAATAACAGAAGATACTAATAAAATAAAAAAAATACCCGAAAAATGGTACCAAAAAACAATAAAAAGGAACTTTTTCAGGAAAATCTGTATATTAATTCGTGTTTTATTAATTAATTGTCAAATTTCTCCAAATAATGCCCATATTATAGGTAGTTTTTATTACTTTATGTTGTTTTCCATCTTATTACCTTTCAAAAACCAAAAATCCCGTATCTCTATCCTTATCACAACGTTTACTATGAGTGTTTGAACTAGTCATTCTGGGTGCACCATTCAACGCTTGTTCTAAATTTTCCTATTTTATTATTTCTTGGTACCGTTTTTTGGGTATTTTTTTTATTTTATTAGTATCTTCTGTTATTTGACATCATTACTGTTTTTATTTTATCATGATATACTTCTTAGTTTAAAAATTATAACGTTTTCTTTACATTAAGTCAACAGTAGGTAATCAGAAGAAAATAAAATAAAAATAAATCTCAGATTTTACATTTTTCCGTCGATAAAAATGTGTCTAGTTTCACCCATCTTCATATGTGCACTTTATGAAGACTCACACTGTATTGTAATATGATATCTATACTTAATATAGTAAAACTCTAACCAGACCGAGTCTGTAGGTACATGAAATATTCTTCAGATCATTGTAGCCAGATGGTAACTTATCAGATGCGTTCTGAAAAGGTACTAAAGAAAAATATTAAATGCAGACCAGTAACGTGTACTCGCCTTCAGCAATTTAGAAATAACATAGAAAATAAACTTTTAGATTTTTCATACTGTGATAACCCTAATGATTTTTACAAGTCAGTATTAACACTAGCTAAGAACGAATGTAATAATGTTTTTAAAACGAAAACTGTAAAAATCAATAATAATTTAATGTTCAGTGATTGGGCGACGGTGGGAATTCATAAAAGCAGACAAAGATTATATATGAATTATACGAGGAAAGGACGTATAACACTAGTGATGCCTTTTGCAATTATGTTCGTCAATATTCAAAAATCTTTAAACGTATTTGTACCGCGGCTAAAGCTAACCATGTAAGTAATAAAATCAAAAATAGCACAGACATTGTAAAAACTACATTGAAAATTATAAATAGCGAGACTGGAAAATTAAGATCTCAACATTTTGACTTTCAGTTGAAGGTTAACAATAGAACTTTAAGAAATGATAAAGATATATCTGAAGTGTTTGTAAATTTTTTCTCTGATATTCCAGTCTCGACGACCAAGTTACTTAACTCGTCGCCCGCACTCGCTGAATCGCTACTACTACTACCGCTGCATGTAATATAGGCAATTTCGTATTCGATCATGTAAATCCTTGGGACATCCTAAAAGCATTCAAATCAATACAAATGAAAAATACTGCCGATCTCGACGGCTTATCTGTAAAAATCATATCATCCATGGATAAATTTTCAAACCGGCCTTTTTTACGTCATTGCGGTGGCAATTTTTTTTTCTCATATTTCACTCAAACTAAATGCTTTAGATTATAAATTAAGATGCTGTGAATCTAATAATTTGGGAGGCGCCCTTGGAAACACAGTACTTTCGGAGAAATATATTTTTTTAAATTTTTGCGCCACCGTAATGACGTTTTCTTAAATATTTCAAATAAAAAAGCCATATTATATACACAAATGTCTTGTTTTGTATTAATCAGCTTTTTTGGTACCCAACACATTACTAATATTATTTATTTCTTTAATGTATGTAGCCTTATAGGGTTACCACAGTTATACCTAGATAGTACGTAAATTTTACTGTTATGCTATTATCACGGTAAAATACTTACAACACAGTAATAATATATGAAAAACAAGTACTATGTTTAATATATTATTAGTAATTACGGTGGCCCACTGCGCCACTGCAATGACGCCACCAAAATGACGACCAAATTTTTTTTTTCATGATAATTATCCAACTACTTAATTAATTTGGAAGATATTGGCAGGTTGTAATATCGAGGTAATTATCCACAACATACTAACTTGACGACACAATACATCACTCTGTTCATTATTTAAAACATGCCACCGAACTGACGGCTCACGGTGACCAAAACAGATTTCAGGAAAAAATTACCTCGGCAACATGTAAAAACCTGCGTATACGCCATCCTCTCCACACACAAGTTGGGGTCCGACAAACGCTTGGGTTGTACGATACAAAAATTTGGCGTGAAATCGCTTGACTATTATGAAACAAGTAGTCAAATACGAGCATCAAAACAGCAGTTTTACGCGGGACAAAAACATATTAGCTTCTCAGTTTTTTTATTTAATAGTTAGTAAAGTTTTTGTGATTTTGAATATGAAATGGAGTAAATATCTTTAAAATGAGATATTTTGATAAAAGATACGATAATATTTCGTGTTATAGTGAGTCGTTTTCTGAGCGCAATTTGAAGTGGGACAAGCCTCCCAGGGGTAGGCCGCCATACAAGTCGGATTATTCAAGGTGGAATTTCTTTTAAGTTTTTAATATTAATTCTAATTGGTTTATGTAAATAGTTAAGCTACGATGTGTATTTTCAAAAAAGCATGTGTTTAGTCTGTTTTGAATGATAGTTTCTTTATAAAGGCCATAGGACGCCTAAAAAGTACGTTTGAAAATTTACCCCCATAATTGAATTAATTGCCTCACCTCTAGCTTGTTTATTTAATAAATGCGTTGATGATGGCGTATTTCCTGATCTGATGAAACATAGTAAAATTATTCCATTATTCAAAGCCGGTAGTAGATTAGACCCCTCTAACTTCAGACCAATATCAATTCTACCGACTCTTAGTAAAATTTTTGAGAAAATTATTCTATATCAGTTGAGTGCATTTTTCTATCAACAGTATAATGTCTGTAAAGCAATTTGGATTTACTAGGGGTCGCTCGACAACCGATGCCGGTGTTGAGCTAGTAAATCATGTTTTTGATGCCTGGGAGAAATCGCAGGATGCTGTTGGGGTTTTCTGTGATTTATCTAAGGCATTCGATTGTGTCCATCATGAAATTCTCATCAGAAAATTACTTCATTATGGCGTACAAGGCCGTGCTCTTGATTTAATAAAGTCCTACTTGAGAAGCCGGATACAATGTGTTGATGTAAACGGTTCAAGATCGTCTGGATCGGCGGTTTGTATTGCTGTACCGCAGGGCTCCATTTTAGGCCCATTTCTATTTCTGGTCTATATAAATGACCTACCCAACCGAGTGCAACATGATATTGTACTGTTCGCAGATGATACATCTCTACTTTTTAAAGTTAAACGACCTATTAAGTCTTATGACGAAGTGAACAGTGCAATTAATGATGTTGTCAGTTGGTTTAACGTTAATAATTTACTTCTCAATGAGAAAAAAACTAAATGTGTACATTTTTCTTTATCAAATGTTAAACGAACTTTAAACTCAGTTACAGTTAAAAACGAAAAATTAGAATGTGTAAACACTACAGTATTTTTAGGAATAACTCTAGACTCTAAGTTACAGTGGGGACCACACATTGATACATTGGCGAAAAGGCTCAGTTCTGCTGCATATGCCGTAAAAAAAATACGTAATATGTCAAGCGTAGAAACAGCTAGACTTGTCTATTTCAGCTGCTTCCACAGCTTGATGTCATATGGCATTCTCCTGTGGGGGAATGCTGCTGATGTTCAGAGAATATTTATTTTGCAGAAACGAGCCATTCGTGCAATTTATAAAATGGGGTCTAGGATGTCTCTAAAGGAAAAAATCAAGGAAATTAATATACTGACACTGGCGTCACAGTATATTTACGAAAACGTATTGTATGTTAAAAAGAATATATCACTTTACAAAAAAAATAGTGACAGACATTGTATAAACACTAGAAATAAGAATGAACTGGCTGCTTGTGTTAGTCGATTATCAAAAGTTACCAAATCATATAAGGGTCAATGTATACGCTTTTGTACATTAAGATTCCTATTGCATTACAAAATTTGCCTCTTGACAAATTTAAAACAATAGTTAAGCAAACATTATATAAAAAAGGCTACTATAAAATTACAGACTACTTAGTAGACCAAAATGCATGGGTTTAACCGACTCAGCGCTATGTAAGGCTATTCATTATAATTATTATTGTGAACCATATTTACTAGTAAGACATGAGACTAAAAAGAGCTGCCCTTGAGTTTCTTGCTGGCTCTTCTCGGGGTACTGCATTTGGAACCAGCAGCTCGTCGGTGGAGATGGGCTGCTGTTTACATTTAGCCAATCCTCATCACAGATATCTTTTACTAGTCGGTGGACGAGTTTAGTGTGCCTTGTTTATATTGACATTTCAAAGTGTATTTTTATACCTACTGAAATAAAAGAATTTTGACTTTGACTTTGACATTCTTTGATTTAATGGTAGTGTAGATAGTTATCGATTTAGATACCAAAACACCATTTCTTGTAATTTTTGTCTGTCTGTCCACGCATCACGCAACTACTGCACGGATTTTGATGAAATTTAGTATGGAGATAACTGAGTACCTGAATCAACCTCTAGGCTATGTATTTTTTATTCCAGATAAATTTATATGTCATTCCCACTGGAAAATTAAAAAACTGGTTAAAAAGAGTGAAATACTACTCCGAAACGATAACACAAAGAAACTTGAAATATGGTAAGTATTAGGTGTCTTATTATATATTATATGTAGCAGGCAACCGTTATAAAGGGATTTTTGGAAATTCGCACGGGAACGGAAATAAAATGGATAAAGGAAAGATTAGATTTTTTGTTTTGTTTGTTTGTATTGAATAGGCTCCGATACTGCCGGACCAATTTAAAAAATATTTCACTGAAAGATGAAACCGCGGGACGCTGCTATAGTTTGTAATAAAATGAAATGAAATTATTTATTTCGGACACAAATGAATGAAAATGAAATAAATGAAATTCCACTTGCGAAAAAAAATCTGTTCAATTTCGTATGGTACCGTCCATTCCGTCTTAAAAATTCGTTGACATATATAGAAAGCTAGCAAGCTATACAATAGAAAGCTTACTTTTCTGGGAGTAACATGACCAACATTTTCCCACGAGAACGGGACTGACGGTGCGCTGCTAGTATCATATATGTATGAAAACACTATGTATCTCACAAGTAGGTAATAGGTACATATTATACTAAGAAGCTTCTATCTATGCTAGAAGTGCCTTAGAGTTATTATGATCGCTCAGTCAGTCAGTGAGTGAGTTTTATCTACAACGAAGTTATAAGGGGGTCGAAAATGGCCTGAACTGCTACGAAAAAAGGATGGTACGGCCGTGCCACTTTTTTGCTCGACTTGGCGGGGGCACTGCCTAAACTACTCAAATTAGTAAAGGTCAAGGGTTGTTATCTCTGTCAATGGATTAGTCGCTATTTAGAGAGATTATGCAGCCCGTCACTTAATGTTATTTCTAAAATTATTGTAAAAAAATGAATGTTTAGCAACGTACCTGCTCCCCAATAGCAGACGGGCGGAGGTTCATTATTTTGAGTTCGGCGGCTCGCAGCTCGCCGTCGGGCGTGAACTCGATGCTCTGGCGGCCCGCCTCGCCCTCCACGCTGACGTTCCTCAGGTGCCGGTAGAAGCGCTCGCCCGTGGACCAGCGCGCCTCGCCTGCGCCCGCGCCGCTGCACGATAGCCGCGTGCCGAGCGGGTGACGCGCGTTCTCCGGTTCCGAGACGTACGACTCCACGCCGTACGCGAACACTTTCACGGCGGTCGCGATCTCCGCTATGAGGGATAAGCTCGAAGTGTCGAAGTGGACTCCTGTCGGGGAATTTAGCAGATGAATTGAAGGGGTCCGGCATTTTCTGCATAAAACTGGGCTAGCACATTGTTCAGTGTTTGAAAAAAAATTGTATCATATGGAAATTGAAAAAAAACGTAAATTCGTCAGGTTTAATGGTAGAAAATGTTTTAGATTACGTCGCTGGGCACCCGCTAGTACTATAGTCAAAGAGGTTGGAAGAAAATCATTCTCTTTGCTATAGAGTGCTAATGTAGGAAAGCTCGACCTAGTGAATCCTCGCCAACATTCGGTTGACAGACCGTATTTTGACGTGGCCGCTGGTTTGACAACACAATGCCATATTGGAAGTCAGATCGAAACAAGCTCTCGGTTTTGACATAAATATGCCCGCTTGCGTCGTTGTGTGCTGCGTAAACTCCACAGTAAATTTGCAGAAATCCTATACATGCATTACCTATCATTATTTAGTATTTTCCTATTCAATCTACACCACAAAAAATATATTTGAATATTTGAATTTTTATCCATTAATATTTCCTTAGTGCTTGACAAAAAGTATAAAATATCGATAGATAGATATCGATTTTATTTCAATAAAATTTGCTATATTTTTATCAAATATAGCACTGAAATTATAAATGATTTTTAGATTTACAAGAGATCCCAACCTAAAAAAAAATTGGTTAAAGCTACAGGCAAGGCTGAAAATTTGATTCCATCAACATATTCCACAATTTGAACTAAACATTTTCAGCCTGACTTTATACTTCAATCTTCTTCTACTTGCAAATATACCAAACTGACAAAGTCTGCTATTCCTAAGGTTGTAACATTTATCGATATAGATTGTGTGGTATATGATTTACTTCACTAGTCCGTCACTAATGGAGCAAATTCAAAAGTAGAATAATACGTGAGCTTTCTGATTGGCCGAGCCCAAAATGTTCTTTAAATACTATTGGTAAATATTGACATTTAGTACGTCATCTCATACTTCGCCCCCCGCGCCCCGATTTTTGGTTGAAGTTGTTTCCATAGTGTTTTAAGAACATTAGCAGTCTATAGGAGAGATAAACTTTTTCTTTAAACGTCTTTGACTATAGTATTATAGTACGGTTGGCAACCCTAGGTAAGTACGACGACGACGTACCTACGACACAAGTATCTAGTGTAAATTTTTCTCTTACTTTGGTTTTGTTTCATGCGCTCGTTGATGTCTTTTGTACGGAAAGTTTTACTTCTAGTACAAAAGACATCAAGTAAGTAAGTAAGTAACAACTCTTTATTGTACACCAATAAAAATATGCAACAAGTGACACAATGATAAAAAAAGTACAATGGGCGGTCTTATCGCTGTAAGCGATTTCTTCCAGGCAACCTTAGGATGGATCAACGAAGTTGCTTAATCGATTTTCTTTTAATGTTTGTTGTTTTAATCTGTCTCTTAGTTCATTCTTTTAATTTTTTGTTGTTTGAGCGATTTTAGTCAGTCAGCCAATAGTCACTTGTTATTGGTAGATACTTACTGTTCACAAAGAATCAACGTTAAACATGTCTTATCTTATCCTTGGATGGGCGCAACTAGTCTACTGTTCTAATTATCCTTGGACTCGCGTGGGGAAGGATATTATATCTTCTTATCAATGTTCGATGACCAGGTAAATAGGTAACTAGACAATCGATGGAATTTTCGACCGATTAAATTAGATTAGGGTAAATATTTAGTAATATAGTTAGGTAAGGTATCTTTTTATAAGTTATGTTGATTCTATTAGTTACGTTGTATATAATAAGAGAGAGAACCTACCGAGCATTCCAACGGGGAACTTGTTCGGCTGTTGCATGGAGCCAAGCACGCTCTGCGTGACGATCCACACGAAGTTCTCCCCGATGAGGTGCAAGTCACTGGCGGTGGAGAGTATGTCGGCGGCCTCCTCCCGTGTTGCGTACAGCAGCATCACCCGCGCCTCGCTCGTCACCAGCTCGTTCAGGTCTCCGGGCTTCTTAACTACCACCGCATTAAGGATCGTGAACTTGAAGCGGTCCTGGCGGAAGGAGTTATTTCTGTGAGATAAATGCGATAGCTAATCAGCGTTTACCACCTGTGATTGTGATAACGCTACGAGCTACAACAAATAATTTTTATGCACTTATCCCTGATAGTTTATTTAATAAAACTTGAGTTTACAAGCGACAATTCTTCCAAATGTAGGTATTAGGCTTAGCGTTTACAGTACCATGGGTACACGTAGTTTTATAAGTACTAACTTTGTGCCTATACCTACTCGTACGAAGAAAATTTATATTATATTATTGACTGTATGCATAGGTAGTTTATTATATCCAATGCAGTGGCGGACTAATCTTGTCGGAGACCCGGGGCGGAAATACTGAATAAGGCCCCCTCGTTCTTAAAACTTTTGGAATTGGAGGCCCCCTTCCAGGTAAAGGGCGGGCCTCTGGTCCTGGGGGCCTGTAAATTTAGCGTAACTTTAATCGTATTTGTATCTTCATAGATACAAATACGACAAGAGGCAGTTTGGTTTGGTAGGAGGCTTCATAGTTTTCTACCAAACCAAACTGCCTCTTGTCCTTGTTTAGGATTTGGTTAAGAGAACTTTTCGCTAAATTTGGAAAGCCCCTCAGACCTGGGCCGGGCCTCTAGTCCTGAGGGGCCTCCAAGTTTAGCGTAACTTTAATCGTATTTGTATCTATGGTGCCTCCGACCAACACCGAACCGCCTTTATCCTTCTTTAGGATTTGATTAATAGAACATTTTGCTAAATTTGGAGGCCCACCAGGGCCAGAGGCCCGGGACGGACCGCCCCTTCTGCCCCTACCTTAGTCCGTTAGTGATCCAATGTCATTCAAATTCCTATTAGTGAATTCATCATGTTGTCTGGTCTTTTAAGTATAATATAGAAATACTAGGGAAATATAAAGAATAATCTCATTTAACAATTATTCCAATGTATTCATCACTGGCGCGGAATCATATTATGTTAAACAAACAGTTAAAAGTACATTTTTGAATTTTAAAATATTTTTCGCATTAAAACCTGTTTTGGCAATCACATCGGCGACAATGTATTTCGATTCAACAAGAACTTTAATTATGACTAAATAAATAATAATGTACTTAAGTTATAATTCCATCTAAACTAACTGCTTACTTGTAGAGCAGTGACTCTTTCCCGCACGGCCTGTATGAAGTCGTCGTGGCCGGCGATGGCTGACGTCACGACGCTGAACTGATGCCATTTGTACCGCTCCAAGATCGACAGCATGGCGGCTGTTTGATGCTCAATGGACGGGGCCAGCTGGAGCCGCAAAGAAGCGTGTGACGCACGTTTCTCTAGGCCGCTATTGTCCGCGTTCCACGCGATCACCTTCAAATGTTAAATACTATAATTTTTCTTCAATAGGTAAGCTAATTGATCATAAACCAATGAAGAAATCGCTATGCCAGAGTAGCATTTCTAGCTTCTACAAATAACCAAGTATGCATAAGTAAAAGGGATAGGTAAGTAATAAAAGCCTTTACCGGTATGCCAAGATATCCGGCGAGTTGTAGGAAATATTGTGCAGAGGCTGTAGAGCGCCCGTATTGTTCATGATTCATAAGATAAAGGATAGCAGACACGTTGACCGCTAGAAATTCTTTACATAGCGAGTCCAGGATAGCTGAAAGCATTTATAAAAAAATCATTTGGTCTAAACAGCAGTCGTACGCGGAACGTATCATCTCGGTAGCGCACTTACACATAGGACTAGGCGTCAGAGTTTGCATAGAAAGCGTAACGTTGAGGCGCACGTGCGAGAAGAGTTTGAGTTTGCGCGGCAGTTTCGATAGGGCCGCTTTCTCGGCCTTCGTATAGTCTCGTGCGCCGAAGGACTTGTGCGGGACGACGAGCGCGGCGGTGATGACAGAGGGCAGGCGCGGCGGAGGCGGCGCGGGCGATGTGCGCGGGCGCCGCAGCCCGTCGACGCCGAGGCGCACGCCGCCACCACGCGCGCCGTCGCGGCCGCCGCCACCCACCGCGCCGCCGCCGATCTTGATGCCGCCACCGCGCTCCGCCGCAGCCGCCGCACACAGAGCCGCCAGCGCCATTAGCGCGGTATGCGCCTGCATCTCCTCTTTTGATGCTGAACAGAAACATACCAGAAATGTTAGCTCCGAAATCCTTATATACTAGTGAACAGCATGAACACCTTCTGCATGAAAAAAATATTAATTGTGCTAACTCTCATGGTGGTCGGTCAAACGGTGTCGGAGTTCGATTCATATTATAACCAACAAGTATTTTTAGGGTTTCGCACCAATATGGTAAAAAAGAAATCCGGATATGGCGCCGCTCTATCTGTCACAGTTGCATAATTGAGTTACTAAACAATTTCTAAATTATACCATTATGTTCGTTGTCCACCTATATCTGTAATTAGTCTAACACAATACAAACTAGGGCATATTTTTTGATCGTCGCACTTCGCAATGATCTATAATCCTGAAATTATACTTAGGTACTTATAATTTAGGTAAGTATATCCGAAAATCATTACCGATGAACGGTTCATGTCACTCATTCATAAATTCAAATCTCATTAGATTATCTACTGACCGCTAAAAAGTCTCGTAGAGAAAAGAGCTACTTTTCTCCCGCTTATAGAGCAAAAAAACGACACTTTTCGAATAGAAGGGATGAAATAGTAAATTGTATCGTAACGATATTTTTATGGAGAGGGCGTTTTTTTTAAATCACGAACATAGTGAATGATTCGGATAGAATCTCGAACGTAGTGAGGGATTCCTATGTAGAATCATGAACGAAGTGAGGGGTTTAAAGTACCTACGTAGCCCAGGCTAAAAATATTTTTGCGACCGAATCATACACTCTGCTTTTCATCCCCCTCTGTGAGAAAAAATAATTAAACACCAAACTTAGATGCAAACTTATTTTGCTAATCTCTTTGGCTAAGAATGTTAAAAAATATTTTAAATTCCAAATTCAAAACATTTTCCTACAATCCTAATTAATAAAAAAATATTTTACACAATTTAAATATTTGCATGTCATATCTAATACTTAGACCGATTTTGCTGAACTTTGCAACAAAATGTTATCTATCTGTACCTGCACCAAAATCAAGGCAAATAAATAAGTAGATACCATTTCATCTATATCTAGCTCACCTTCCTTAATAGATACACACATTTATAAGTTACCTACAAAATACAACTTACTTTCGAACAATGTTTTATTAGTTTCGATGATAGCTACTCGGATAACCGGAGACCTTTGTGCCGGATCCTTTATAAGTAGTATTACTCAATACCTAATAATTTTCGGGCCCGAGAAAGGTCTACGGATATCTAATTTACTTTGGTGTCATTAGGGTCAATCGGGGTTTCAGTGACTTGTGGGTCACGATGAAACACGATAGTAGGTACTATTTTGAATATAGACTGTAGTCGCCAGTATATAGAAGAGTAGGTAGTTACCGCATAGTATATTAATACGAGTATGTAAGTTTCATACAGTATCACTACATAGTATAAAACAAAGTCGCTTTCTCTGTCCCTATATCCTTGTCCTTATGTCCCTATGTAAATATGCTTAAATTTTTAAAACTACGCAACGGATTTTGATGCGGTTTTTTTAATAGATACAGTGATTCAAAAGGAAGGTTTTAGTATTAGCATTGCACCCGTGCGAAGCCGGGGCGGGTCGCTAGTAGTAAAATAAAATAAAAAAAAATACTCGCTTTTATGCATGAGTGCCTATCAATTCCAGGTCAGCGCATACAATGTAGGTATCAATGAGTTTTAAGAAAACTAAGTGTAAGTACCCACCTACAACTTTATGAATTGCACCAGTAAGTAATAATTATTTTTGCGGTGGTGTAGACTCAGATGTCGATATAAAAATGAAAACATTAATTTTTAATTTTTTGTCTGTCTGGACGTGCACGCGCCTCGCAAAAACCATTACAGTGGTTCTAAAATGGCCACTTTGAGCAATTCCTCTGAGCAATTCTCCTTTTCTGAATTCCCAGC
Source organism: Ethmia dodecea (assembly GCA_963855545.1). NCBI lineage: Eukaryota > Metazoa > Arthropoda > Insecta > Lepidoptera > Depressariidae > Ethmia > Ethmia dodecea. Next base: position 9,074,272 of record OY979449.1, read on the forward strand.
AAATCCTAAGGAATTCCTCTAAATTTCGTAAAATGGTCCCTTATTTTAGTGATTCACTGACAATTCAATTCATTAGCAGATTCGTATTTGGTGAAAATTTCGAATATGAATCGAAATAGAATCCTATTATGATTCACCCGAAACGGCCTTTTTAGACCCCCTGGACGGATTGGATGAAGATAACTGAGTAAGCGGGTCAACATCTAGAGTACCTACTTTTACAGCGGGAGAATGTCTCTTTTACACCCGAAAATAAAAATAAACTGGGTGAAAACAGAAATACGTACCTACTACTCTGAAACGATCACACCTACAATATATATGGGTGTGTGTATAATATTTTATGTAGGTGTATTCACTACATAGTATAAAACAAAGTCGCTTTCTCTGTCCCTATATCCCTATGTCCCTTTGTATGCTTAAATCTTGAAAACTACGCAACGGATTTTAATGCGGTTTTTTTAATAGATAGAGTGATTCAAGAGGAAGGTTTTAGTATAAGCATTGCACCCGTGCGAAGTCGGGGCGGGTCGCTAGTATATTATATGTCGTAGGCAACCGCTAGGAAGGGATTAATGAAATTTCCCACGGGAACGGGAATAAACTGGATTTGCGCGGGCAACACCCCGGCGGAATAATAGAATAGGTCGCCTTGTGGATTTAGTGGTTTCTTTCCCTGTAGCTAGCAAACTTTCAGAAGCGGTTCCGGCGGGTATACTATCCTGTGGTAGATACCTACTATCAGTAAAATCCACCTGCCTGATACACCTAAGTGTCAGTAGCTTTTTGATAAGTTTGTTATTACTGTTGGGCTTACTCTTGACCCCAGACTTGCCCGAAGGCGAAAACTATAAGGGCTTGGACGACTATGGGACGAGCTTGCCCTGAAGATGCCTGTTCACTGTAGCCTTAAAGGCTGACGGGATATTAATTTGGAGACACAGACGCCAGCAGGTGGTTCCACTCCTTGGCGGTGCGCATAATAAAATACCTTGAAAAGCGTGCTTCGTGCGTGGCCGCAATAGGTACTCCATACACGATTGGACTTGAGCTTTGTAAAGTAATTAGAAGCTGTTCAGGTGTGATGTATCGCTTAACCTTATTAAGGATGGCCAGCTTTTTGGCCGCAGTTTGTGCACTACACTCAATAGGTATAGGTGCCGAAATTAAGGTCTGCATACAACTCCATCCCCAGGAGTTCTAGGCTGCCTGTGGCAGGTACAGGTGCACCCCGGAAAGTAGTATGTATTTTCAAAAACTATTTAGATGTCATTATCACTAGCTCGACGGTGAAGGAAAACATCGTAAGGAAACCCGCAGGTCCCAGAATGATTTCTGAGACATGTGTGACAGACCCGGTCCGGGACGGGCTCACCACTTATCACGTTTGGGGGGTCCAAAGAATATCTGGTGAAAAGTGGGTATATCCAGAAATGGAATACCTCTGTCTACCCCCTCGGGAATATAAGGCGTGAGATTATTTATTTTATTTATTTATTTAGATGTGAAAATAAATCCTGGCCAACAAGTACAAATAGTGAACTAGGTACGATCGAAGTATCTAATCAATGGACTATATATAAGTATAGTCTAAGTCACGTTGCATGAGTTCAGTGACAGTTCACATTTTTTTTCTTCTAACTTCTAACTACTTTCGACTAGGTAATCAAAATATTAGGATAAAAATAATTAATATTTTATTATTTTATCATTGCAAAAATACAGTATTATTTATAAGTCGAAAGTAGTAGATACGCGTAAAATGGAAAATGTGAACTGTCACCGAAATCATGCTATGTGAAATAGACTCCATACTTACATAGTTCAAAAACGACGGACGAAGTTATCTGCGAGCAGCGAACACACATAAAAAATATACTTTTAAGTATATACGGTCGAAATGAGAACCCTCCTCCTTTTTTTAAGTCGGTTAAAAATGCAAGACGAGATCCGATTACAATAAATATACTTAATCAAGTTATATTATAGAAGCTGAGAATTGTTAATAAGTAATAACCGCCAGGATTCAAAGGGTGGTGGGTGCGGGAGATATTGCTAGATGTAGACACGTCCACCCGCAAAGAGGGAGGGGACAAAATCTATATCATTATATAGTCGCCAAATTCCACAGTTCATTGGCATTGGTTGATAATGATAAATTGTAAATAGATGTTAGTTTAAGGTTGACAGAATATGTAGCGTTACGTTATCTCTACGAACGTCACAGAGACGGACCCTTTCTTGGTATGTACCTAATTGCATATTATTTACTTGACTGAGTACCTACAAGATTATAAAGTTTGAGCACATGTTTAGATGGGAACTGGTTATCAATAGTTAGGTACGTATCTTCTTCTTCTATATATAAGTAATTGAAATGATAAACTGACTGACTGATTGGTGATGTATGCACAGCCTAAGCCGCTGGGTCTAGAGACTTGAAATTTTGCACATAGATAGCTTATACAGTGTAGGCATCCACTAAGATAGGATTTTGCCAAATTCAACCCTTAAAACAAACGTACGCGAGCGAAGCCGCGGGTAAAAGCTATCTATAATACTTACAATGGATTCTTTTTCAGTGGAAATTATATGTAAGTAAATATAGGGTTGAATATTTGCGTTACGATACATACTCAAGTAGGGGTTCGGTAAATTAACATTAGGTAGATAGGTACTTACTTTATATTATTTTTTGTATCTCATCTTTGTCATATTGTATTAATGATGCTACCACAATCCCAAACAAACATAATAAAACCTACACGAAGAACGCATACGACCCTGTACTCGCAGATAATACACATCGCTATGTACCTTCATGAATATTTGAATGTTTGACATAAGATATAGACACACCTATCTCTTCGCACTGATATATATCGTTTCAATAATCCGCAGGGTTAGTCTGACTTCGTTTATGATCCAATTGAAAATCGAGGTTTCTGGGATCGCATAAGCTTAGTATAATCTGCCAGGTACCTATAAGCGCGATAATCTGCGGCGGTGGCAGTGGCAGCGGCGGCGGCGCGGCTTCCGTGCAGCTATCCACATAAACTTAGGTGGCGGCGCGGGCCGACATGGGGTCGTTCTAGGACGGACAGTGCGCGGCGCCGCGCCGCCCGCAGCGCGAGCTGTGTGCCACGCGTGTTTACGTAAGCGCCACGCCCCGAGCCACGCTTCGGCGGTATGGGGCGCGGCGCAGAGCGCGAAGCACCTCCAGTCGCCGAGCGCCGACTGACGCGCCCTCGGCCCTTGAGCGCGATGTCGAGGACCGCGCATGCGCCGTTCACATGCCTCCTATTACATAATAAGACTAAACGTCGACAAAGCCCAAAGAGTATACCTAGTAGGTATACAAAGCCTCACCGCGAGCCCTCACAGGGTCGACGCACGCGGGTCATCATTTGCCTCAATCTGAAACTTTAGTTTGCCATGCCAAGGTTTTTTAGATACCTACAGCAGCAATGACAAACGTATTGCATCTAAGTATCTTTTGTTAATTTATCACTCATCCATTTCATTACTTCTACTCTATTAACTACATATGTACTTATAATAAGTACTTACTTAAAACTATAACGGGACCGTGTCAGAACATAAAAACATTTTAGAAAATTTTAGTGGTAGACTAGACGGATGTTGATGAAATTTGGTATGGTGATAACTGAGTCAACCCGGGTCAACATCTGGGGTACTTTTATTTCAGAAAAATGTCTTAACTATTCCCACGGTAAAATATAAAAACTTGTTTAAAAAGAGAAATATTATACGCACTATTCCGAAACGATTACGACCGAAACGACCACCTAAGAAACATAAAATATGGTATGTAGATATCTTATATGACGAAGGAAAACGCTATGAAGCGATTATTGGAAATTCCCACGGGAACGGGATTAAACTGGACCCGCGCGGGCAAAGCTGCGGGGCACCCGCTATTTGTAATAAAATTTTATGTGGAGTCTAAAAATTCTTTCACCAATGGAAAGCTTACTTTTCTGGGAGTGACATTGGCTAATATTTTTCAAACGGGAACGGGACTGACGCGGGTGAAACCGCAGGGCGCTGCTATCTATAATAAAAATATGAAGTATAATATAAGGTATCTAGAGCCGAAGTTATACACAAGATTAATTGTTAAATACCTTTCGGACCATCAAGTTGAATTCGCGTAAAGTTGAAATCCCAAAATGTAGGATTTCCCAGAATGTTGAATTATTTTAATTTCGTAAAATGTTGAATTCTCATAAAGTTGAAATTCCAAAATGTTGAAATCCCAAAATGTTAAATTCCCCAGAGTTTAATGTAAAGTTTGCAGACATTGATGTGTCGGTATTGTAAATCATTTTTTTATTTGATCCCGGTCCGGCGATGGGCTCACCACCTACATGTTTAGTGCAATTTACAAAATCTAGAAAACTACGCACAGTACTACGCGCAGCTGGCGGTTGTAGGTAGATTGCGCATAAATGGAAGCTACGAGCCTGTTTCTTTTTAAAATACTATTTCAAATATCTCAGTGTGTATTATTGACTACAATTGAGTAATGTATATTAGTTTAAGAAAGAAAAAAAAATTTTAAGATTTTTTTTTTTTAAGTAACATTGCCAAATGAATCTATTGCACTTACCTATCACACCACATTTTTTTCCAGACAGTAAAAAAAGTCACCTTGTATACTAGATGATTTTTTTTACCGTCTGGAAAAAAATATGACGTATAAGGTATCTAGAGCCGAAGTCTACTATATAAAAGAAGTCGGGTTTTCCTTCCTGACGATTTAACTCCAGAACTGACGAACCGATTTCCATGGTTTTGCATTCGTTGGAAAGGTCTCGGGCTCCGCAAGGTTTATAGCAAAGAAAATTCAGCATTGCACCCGTGCGAAGCCGGGGCGGGTCGCTAGTTATAATATAATTGTTAATAGTCATGTTTAGTGCAATTTACAAAATCTAGAAAACTACGCACAGTACTACGCGCTGCTGGCAGTTGTAGGTAAATTGCGCATAAATGAAAAGCTACGAGCCTGTTTCTTTTTAAAATACTATTTCAAATATTTCAGTGTGTATTATTGACTACAATTGAGTAATGTATATTAGTTTAAGCAAGAAAAAATTTTTTTGAGAAAAAACGAAAATTTTAAGTAACATTGCCAAATGAATCTATTACACTTACCTATCACACCACATTTTTTCCAGACGGTAAAAAAAGTCATCTATCTATCTATCTATATATATAAAAGGAGAAGCTAAATCTAAAAATCAAGGCCCAGCCCAAACCGCTGAACATAGAAACATGAAATTTTGTGTGTAGGTTACGTTTATAGTTTAGTAAAATCCTTTCTTAGCGAGCATCTAAATGCTCGCTAAGAAAGGATTTTACGAAATTTAACCCTTAAGGGGGTGAAAGAGGGGGTTGAAGTTTGTATGGGATAGTGTGATTTCTGCGTTTATCAACTTTAAACTTGGCACAAATACTCTTCAAAACACACTATGAAATATTAGTTCTAGGATTTTTTGAAAATCATCCCCCAAGGGGGTGAAAGTAGGGGATGAAGTTTGTATGGAAAACCTTCATTTTTAAGTGTATCAATTCGAAACTTTGTAAAAATACTTCTCAAAACAAACAACAAGACACGTATTTCCGGATTTTTCAAAAACCATCCCCTAAGGGGGTGAAACAGGGGAGTGGAGTTTGTATGGAGACGTGTTGTTTTATACGTCTATCAACTTCAAACTTTACATAAATACTCTTAGAAATAAATTATGAGACACATATTTTTGGATTTTTCGAAAATCATCCCCTAAACGTATGAAAGTAGGGGTTGAAGTTGATACGAAGAAGTTTATTTTTTGCGTCCATCAACTTGAAACTTAGTACAAATGCTTCTGAAAACAAACTATGAGATATTAGTTTTAGAATTTTTCAAAAATCTTCCTCCAAGGGGGTGAAAGTGGGGGGTTGAAGTTTGTATGGAAAACCTTCATTTTTGGGTGTATCGATTCGAAACTTTGTAAAAATACTCCTCAAAACAAATAACAAGATACGTATTTCTGAATTTTTCGAAAATCACCCCTTAAGGGGGTGAAACAGGGGGTTGGAGTTTGTATGGAGACGTGTTTGATTTTTACGTCTATCAACTTCAAACTTGGCACAAATACTCTTAAAAATAAATCATGAGACCCGTGTTTCAGGAATTTTCAAAAAACATCCCCTAAGGGGGTGAAAGTAGCGTTTGGAGTTTGTATGGAGACGCGTTGTTTTTTACGTCTTATCAACTTGAAACTGGGCACAAATACTTTTAGAAATAAATAATAAGACACGTGTTTTCGGATTTTTTGAAAATCATCTCTTAAAGGGGTGAAATAGGGGGATAAAATTTGTATGGGATAGTGTGATTTCTGCGTGTATCAACTTTAAACTTTTTACAAATATTCTTGAAAATAAACTTGATACCTATATTAGTTCTAGGATTTATCGAAAACCATCCTCAAAGGGGTTTCATCCCCTTGGGGGTTGAAGTTTGCATGAATACCTTCATTTTTGGATGTATCAATTCGAAATTTTGTAAAAATACTCCTCAAAACAAACAACAAGACAAGTAGGTATATCTCGATTTTTCAAAACTCACGGGTGAAACGGGGTTGGAGATTGTATGGAAACGTGTGGTTTTTTTACGTCTATCAACTTGAAACTTATCACAAATACTCTTAGAAATGAAATGATGAGAAACGTATTTTTGTATTATTTTAAAATCATTCCCTAAGAGGGTGAAATTAGGGGTTGAAGTTGGTATAGAGAAGAGTGGTTTTTTGCATCTATCAACTTGAAACTTGGCACAAATATTCTTTAAAAGTCTCCATACGAAGTCTATTTTTTTTTGATAATTTACTATGGGTTGCTAGGAGAAATTTGTTTGTGCATCCCAAAATGTTGAAAAAATAAATGTCCACCCGTGCGAAGCCGGGGCGGGCCGCTAGTATAAATATAAAAGGAGAAGCTAAATCTAAAAATCAAGGCCCAGCCCAAACCGCTGAACATAGAAACATGAAATTTTGTGTGTAGGTTACGTTTATAGTGTAGATGCTCGCTAAGAAAGGATTTTACGAAATTCAACCCTTAAGGGGGTGAAAGAGGGGGTTGAAGTTTGTATGGGATAGTGTGATTTCTGCGTGTATAAACTTTAAACTTGGCACAAATACTCTTCAAAACACACTATGAAATATTAGTTCTAGGATTTTTTGAAAATCATCCTCCAAGGGGGTGAAAGTAGGGGATGAAGTTTGTATGGAAAACCTTCATTTTTGGGTGCACCAATTCGAAACTTTGTAAAAATACTCCTCAAAACAAACAACAAGACACGTATTTCCGGATTTTTCAAAAACCATCCCCTAAGGGGGTGAAACAGGGGAGTGGAGTTTGTATGGAGACGTGTTGTTTTTTACGTCTATCAACTTCAAACTTTACATAAATACTCTTAGAAATAAATTATGAGACACATATTTTTGGATTTTTCGAAAATCATCCCCTAAACGGATGAGAGTAGGGGTTGAAGTTGATACGAAGAAGTTTATTTTTTGCGTCCATCAACTTGAAACTTGGTACAAATGCTTTTAAAAACAAACTATGAGATATTAGTTCTAGGATTTTTCAAAAATCTTCCTCCAAGGGGGTGAAAGTGGGGGTTGAAGTTTGTATGGAAAACCTTCATTTTTGGGTGAATGAATTCCAAACTTTGTAAAAATACTCCTCAAAACATAAAACAAGACACGTATTTCTGGATTTTCCAATAAAAAACCCCTAAGGGGTTGAAACAGATGGAGTTTGTATGGAGACGTGTTGTTTTTTACGTCTATCAACTTAAAACTTGGCACAAATATTCTTCAAAAGTCTTCATACAAAGTCCACTTTTTTTTGAGAATTTACTATGGGTTCCTTGAGGAAATTTGTTTGTTAGTATGAGCATATGCATAGCCTTTGTTATCAAGAACTAATTCAAAAATCATAAAACAGAGAGGGTCCTAGGCTTAACAATACGTAAGAGAATAAGCGCAATTCCTGAAATTAGTTTGTTTAGTATCGACTACTTAATTGATTTTAGCTAATTTTAATATGTGTAAAGTTTTTCCAAAAAATTAATTAGCATAACTGAATTTAGGGCTACCTATGGAAACCGTACTGTTATCGCTCTTTATTTAAGAAAAATTTGGTTAGACAAAACTTAAGTATACGAATGCATTACCAATTTTTTTTATTAGTATACTAATTGGGGTGTATGAGGATTTGCTCTTATTCTGTGACGCGTTGTTTAGGGGGTGTTTTTAATAACAAAAATATAAATCGCAATGATAGCTAAGTAGATTTATAAAGAGCCCGCTTCTTATTCGTGAGGCTCGGGTTCCAATCTCGGCATGTAGGTAGGTACAGTTAAGTTTTAGTAAGGATCCATAATTCTTTTTCGTCATAAATATAGCATATGTTACTCAGGGATAATGTATCATTCTAATGGTGAAATAATTCTTGATATATTTTCTAAACGCAAAGGAATAACAAATTTCACGCATACGAAGTCGCGAGCCCAACCTTAAAATGACGTCTTTTACCAGTCATTATAAGGCCAGCCCGGCGACGGCCGTGGATGTATGTCCTACTGACATACGGTTGTCGACGGCAACAAGTTATTCCAGATGCAGTCTTTGATGCAAGTACCAACGACGTACTAAGATGACGTCTTTTGGATCTTTTGGTTAGGACCAGAAACGAACGTTTGTAGAACATGAATCTGTAAACGTCTTTATCACGTACGCAACAGATCATTCTGGAACCATCCGAAAAAGTATAGAATACTGTAAAAAAAACCATTACTGTTCGAGTAACCGAATGAATTGTATAAGTTAGTCTGTGATGCTAGTAAAAAATGTAACGTTGGATGATATATCTAAAGAATTAATCCGATAACCAACACAACTTGAACTACACTTTAAACAATTTTCAAATAATAGGAGTTCTACTTATATTAGTCAAATTCAGCCCTCAGTTGCTTGTGAGTGCTGTCCTGCACCAGAAGAATGATATCGGCGGATTCCATAACATTAAAAAAAAATTTTTTATAACTTGAATAAGCTTGAACTTGTACGATGGTGTAGATCGGTTGTTGTCTAGAGTCCAGACACTATGACATTGACATTGACCGTCATTTTTACCCGCGCAATAACGCCAATAACCAACCGTCATTTTTAGGGCTGCCAGAATAAAAATTTTTTTCATGAATTTTGGGAAAAAAATTAATTATAGAGAATTAAGGTGATTTACGCTTATTAAATAAAAACAATTTTAATCAAAACTGATGTACAAAAGAGAGTAACTGTTAAATATTATTTGTATTGTTAAATATATTTTTTCTTCAATACAGTAATTTTATGCTGTTACAAGTGACTGAACAGCAGCTACTATAGGTTTAACAAAACAATTCATGACTTCAAACCTCATAACTGAAAGCTCAAGAGTCACTAAACTTCTAAGTTGTACAGTCAAAAGCAAGTCAAGCTTTACACTACCAGTTTAAGCTGAGCTCTGATTTGTACTGCGCTCCATAGAATACAGGGCCGGTACAAAGTCCAAAGTGTCAAGCTTAGCGTGCTCTTGACTGTACAAGACACCTAGTTTGGTTAAGACACCACCTTTTTCTAAGATATGATGGAGTTGACTTTTAAAAATAAAAAAATTGGTAAGTATATAAAAAGTTGTCAATCGCATATTCTCATGCCGCGGTAGACGTTCACATATTCAAAAATAACTGCCACGTACGACGTAGGTACCTACTGTATGTAGAAGCTAAATTATGAAGGGCTTGGTTTTTCTAGAATTATGATTTTGAAAATCCATTGTATTTTTTTTGTTTTTTGATTTAATCTAAACCAAAGAGATTAAAATATAATAGGGCATAGAGGGGACAAAGCGAGGAAAATTTGAAGCCAAAAGTTATTCCAAGTCGAATAAGTCTAGTACAATTTAGACCGAATGACAGCTCGCGTTCATACTAACTGACATGACGCTTGAGCTTCAAACCTATTATATTTTAATCTCTTTGATCTAAACGAATGTCTCGTTTAAAACGGCATAAAAAGTTTGTCTATACAAAAAAAGTTCTGAAAAGAGTAGGTAGGTAGTTAAGTATGTTTGTTATAGTTTGTTTTTAAATTTTATTTATGATATAACAGAATTTTTATAGTAAAAATGATACTAGAAAATCAAGCGTGTTTTTCGTAATGAATTTGAACGGCTAAGTATTTTTTGTTCATTTCATTACTGGACTTATTATTATTATGGAGGAAGAAAATATATAAGTACTAGCGGCCCGCCCCAGCTTCGCACGGGTGGACATTTATTTTATCAACATTTTGGGATGCACAAACAAATTTCACCTAGCATCCCATAGTAAATTATCGAAAAAATATTAGACTTTGTATGGAGACTTTTAAAGAATATTTGTGCCAAGTTTCAAGTTGATAGACGCAAAAAACCCCTCTTCTCTATACCAACTTCAACCCCTAATTTCTTCCTTTTAGGGAATGATTTTAAAATAATACAAAAATACGTTTCTCATCATTTATTTTTAAGAGTATTTGTGATAAGTTTCAAGTTGATAGACGTAAAAAAACCACAACGTTTCCATACAATCTCCAACCCCGTTTCACCCGTGAGTTTTGAAAAATCGAGATATACCTACTTGTCTTGTTGTTTGTTTTGAGGAGTATTTTTACAAAATTTCGAATTGATACATCCAAAAATGAAGGTATTCATGCAAACTTCAACCCCCAAGGGGATGAAACCCCTTGGAGGATGGTTTTCGATAATCCTAGAACTAATATATCAAGTTTATTTTCAAGAATATTTGTAAAAAGTTTAAAGTTGATATAGGCAGAAATCACACTATCCCATACAAACTTTATCCCCCTCTTTCACCCCTTTAAGAGATGATTTTCAAAAAATCCAAAAACACGTGTCTCATCATTTATTTCTAAAAGTATTTGTGCTCAGTTTCAAGTTGATAAGACGTAAAAACAACACGTCTCCATACAAACTCCAAACGCTACTTTCACCCCCTTAGGGGATGATTTTCGAAAATTCCTAAAACACGGGTCTCATGATTTATTATTAAGAGTATTTGTGCCAAGTTTGAAGTTGATAGACGTAAAAATCAAACACGTCTCCATACAAACTCCAACCCCCTGTTTCACCCCCTTTCAAAAAATCAAATGGGGTGATTTTCAAAAAATCCAGAAATTCGTATCTTGTTATTTGTTTTGAGGAGTATTTTTACAAAGTTTTAAATCGATACACCCAAAAATGAAGGTTTTCTATACAAACTTCAACCCCCACTTTCACCCCCTTGGAGGAAGATTTTTGAAAAATTCTAGAACTAATATCTCATAGTTTGTTTTCAGAAGCATTTGTACCAAGTTTCAAGTTGATGGACGCAAAAAATAAACTTCTTCGTATCAACTTCAACCCCTACTCTCATCCGTTTAGGGGATGATTTTAGAAAAATCCAAAAATATGTGTCTCATAATTTATTTCTAAGAGGAGACCGTCAAGTTAGAAGCCTCACCATGGAATTGAGCCGTTCTGATAATGTCAAACAACTCTTCCTAAATAGTGCCAAATAGTGCCCAAAGCATATAAATAGTGCTATCATACTTTCGGAAATATTCAGGTCGTTCAGTGAGGCTGCTATCTTGACGTCAAGATAGCAGCCTCATCTCAGTACACAAAAACCACAGCACTGTTCTTGAAGAACTATATACCAAAAAACTCTTCTTAAATAGTGCCTTGGATTTGCAAAGTTTCAGAATTAGTGCTTCAAAGGAACCGAAGATATTAGGGTACATTGATGAGGCTTCCAACTTGACGTCAAGCTGGAAGTCACATCATCAACGAGGAAGAATTTCGAATCGAGACTAATGCCAAAAATCTCTTCCTAAATAGTGCCTCCGGAATCAAAACAAAGCGGAATGATTTTACTTGTATTTTAGTCAATAAATGATGATAAACTTCCACGTACATTTTGGATTCGGTACAGATAGGAATAAACCAACTAGATCAAAATGGAGGCTCAGCTTTATAAAGAGCAACATCTCAGAATGTTTTTTTTTGTTTTTTTTAGCTAGGGGTACAAATTGTGATGATTTATCAAGTATCAGGATGCGGACTGGTTTAGTTTTTGAGATATAATTTTTTGAAGAATTATAACTTAATCATTTATCAAATATCAAAGAAAACGCAATGTCCAATGTTAAACTTCAAAAAAACGTTAAATTTTTTTTTTATTGATAAAAAAAATCTTAAGTTTTTTTAAAACATCGCTTTTATTTAAGTTTTCTTTATATTGTATGTATTCTTGCTGAATATGTAGCAGATAACTTAAAAAACTAATGAGATGTACAAAATGTTCGATACAGGAACAAGGGAAGTAAAAAAAGCTCTATTTTTGGGGTTTGAGCAATTAATTATTAGAAATCTAAAGTATAAAATACATACAATGCACGAGCGCGGAACCGAGCGTGTCTAAGGCAATTGAAAAGACAAGATGGCTTTTTTAACCGGTCTTAGTGAAAGGGGTATTTTTATTTTTTTATTTTATTTTATCCAAATCTTTCTCCCAAACACAAACTTTGGGTAGAACCAAGCCATTGTTTGTGGACTGGTAGGAATTTAAAGGATCCGATGGAGAGACAGTCTGGGTATGCCTTTCCCTCTCGGAGACAGGCGTGTATATATTTTATGTAAGTATAATACTTAGGTAAATATATAAAATATTATGTTTTATATGGATTTTCATTTCCGTTGTTTGATTCTTTCAATCCTGTGGCACAGTTCTTTCATTGCCGTGAACGCTTGTTTCATTGCCGTGCACGTATGTTTCATCGCCGTGGCACAAAATTTTATTTTATTAATAAAAGCGATGTTTTAAAAAAAACTTAAGGATAAAAAACGGCGATGAAATTGAAAGAAAATTTAAATATTTTAATAAATGTATTCCGTAACAAAACATTAACTATTAAATATAAATAGGTTTTAATATAAATAACCAATAGATTTTTATCAATGAACAAAATTTTTTTTTAACGTTTTTTTGAAGTTGGACATTGGACATTGCGTTTTCTTTGATATTTGATAAATGATTAAGTTATAATTCTTCAAAAAATTATATCTCAAAAACTGAACCAGTCCGCATCCTGATACTTGATAAATCATCACAATTTGTACCCCTAGCTACAAAAAAAACAAAAAACAAACTGAGATGTTGCTCTTTATAAAGCTGAGCCTCCATTTTGATCTAGTTGGTTTATTCCTATCTGTACCGAATCCAAAATGTACGTGGAAGTTTATCATCATTTATTGACTAAAATACAAGTTAAATCTTTCCGCTTTGTTTTGATTCCGGAGGCACTATTTAGGAAGAGATTTTTGGCATTAGTCTCGATTCGAAATTCTTCCTCGTTGATGATGTGACTTCCAGCTTGACGTCAAGTTGGAAGCCTCATCAATGTACCCTAATATCTTCGGTTCCTTTGTGCTAAATAATAGACGTGCGTTTGCTCGAGTGTTTATTGCAAGACTGGCTGATCAATAGATTTACAATCCACCCTCAAATCGTACATCAAATATACACTAATACCTCCACCCTTAATAACTACCTTATCTTAAGTACTTAGCATAATATATATTAATAAGTGACAACTAATGAGAAATTACACAATGGAACAATCTTAGGTACAATCAATCTTAAAATACTACATACAGTAACCTATTCATCAAATCCAAGTCTCTTCGGTAGTTTGAGAACCCTTTTAGGACGAGAAATAATATTGTACGGAATATTTTCCGGAGTAACATGAGACCTGCCCTCTGACACACTAGGCTGTACAATTTGCGGACACCCCACCGAAATCGCAGGCGACGCAGGCGTCGCCGAGCTCGCAGGTTGAGCTGGGTCAGTCTCTGGTGAGCTACTCTCCTCTACTGGTACTACTAAGGAACTAGTTCGGCGAGAAGTGCGTTGTGACGGTGTACGTATATGTGCTGCTGTTTCAGAGTACCTTCGTCTAATTTGGTCGACATGTCTATGTACCTCGGTCCCATTGTCACATTTTATCGTATAATCCGTTCTACCTAGCTTTTCAATTACCTTACCAGGAAGCCACTTATTGTTGGGGCGGTAGTCACGACACCACACACACTCGCCCTCCGTGAGATGGCGGTGCTGTGCGGCGGAACTCATGTCGCTCCTCGATTGATGTTCCGAGACTCGGCTTTGGCCGATCAGGTTTTAAATTGTCTAATCGCATACGTAAACTCCTACCTAAAAGTATCTTTGCTGGACTTTCTCCTGTGGTGTAATGTTCAGTATTCCTATAAGCTAATAAAAACCTGCATAAAGCCGTTTCAGTATCTAATTTTTGATTGAGAGCCTTTTTAATAACACGTTTACAAATCTTAACTGAGTTTTCAGCTGCTCCATTCGAAGCTGGATGGTACGGCGCAGAAAAGATATGATCGATTCCGTTATTTCTTAAAAATGTTTGAAACTCTGCGCTGGTAAATGGTGGGCCATTATCACTAATGAGCTGTTTAGGAAGACCGAACCTCGCCCACAGATCACGAAGCACTGAAATAACCGACTTAGCTGTAGTGCTCTTCATTTTAATAGCCTCTATCCATTTAGAACACGAATCTACCACGATTAAATATGTCATTCCTAATATTGGACCTAAAAAGTCAATATGTAATCTGGACCATGGGCGATTGGGCCAGGGCCAGGGGCTGGGGGCGTGCGCAGGCGGCGCGTCCGCCACGCTGGCGCACACGGTGCAGGCGCGGCATGCCGCTTCCACCGCCTCGTCCAGACCCGGCCACCAAGCGTAGCTCCTTGCCAACGCTTTCGTTTTTACTATTCCCATATGGCAATCATGTAATTCGTTAATCACTTTATTTCTACACGATAGAGGAATTACTACTCGCTGACCCCACAGAATACAACCGAGTTCACAATAAAGTTCATTTTTTCGATTAAAATATGGCTTCAGTTCCGTAATATCGATGTCTGTTGGCCAACCGTCTCTAATAAAACTCATTACCCTACTTAATATGGGATCCGCCGCTGTTTCTTTCTTTAAAACCTTATAGTCTAACAGAAGCGCCTCCGTTGCAAAGTGTAAGTAAGTTTGCTCAGGTAACGTTTCTTCTGCTGCGACCTCGTCTTTGTGCATGTGCATGTAATTCTGTTCCGGTTGTGTGAGCGCACGCGACGCATAATCAACAACGCGCTCCGAGCCATCGGGGTCGCGCTGAGCTAGCACCGCGCCTAGTCCGTGCGCGCTCGCATCGCACGTCACTACCGTTGGTTTGAACATGTCGTAATGCACTAACACCTTGGTACCACATAAAACCTTTTTAACTTGTAAGAAACAGTCGTTTTGTTTTTTACCCCAGAAATAATGAATACCCTTTTTAAGTAAATTATAAAGCGGTACTAAGTATGATGACAAATTTTTTACAAATTTACCGTAAAAATTCACCATACCGAGGAAAGATTTTAACTCTGTCGCATTCCGTGGGGGAGGCATGTCAACAATAGCTCTGATTTTGTCCGAATTTACTCGAACGCCGTCTTTATCAACAATAAATCCTAAATATTGTACTAGATCTGACAAAATTTCACATTTCGATTTCTTGATTTTTAAGCCATTGCTTTCTAGGATACTTATCACACGCTCTAGAGACTCTAAATGGCTACTCAAATCTTTGCTTTTAATAAGAATATCATCGTAAAAAATGATAACATCAGGCACGTCTTTAAACAAGTTTTCCATAAATTTCTGAAAAATACCAGGGCTCGAAGCCAGCCCATAGACCAAACGACTGTATTTGAACAATCCACGGTGAGTATTAATTACAGTATAATCCCTAGATGACTCATCTAAAACCAGCTGATTGTACGCTTGAGAGAGATCTAACTTCGTAAAATACTTATTTCCATTTAGATTACTGAATAGGTCATCCATTTTGGGAACCGGGTACCTGTCGACCAATAAAACACGATTGAGTGTTACCTTATAGTCCGCACATATACGTATACCGCCGTCCGTCTTCCTAGCAATCACCAGAGGCGTGGCCCAGTCGGAGCGCTCCACCGGCTCGACGACGCCGGCGCGCAGCATCGCGTCTAGCTCGTCGTCCACGCGCGGGCGCAGAGCGTACGGGACGGGCCGCGCCCGGCAGAACAGCGGCTGGGCTCCCTCGCGGACGTGCAGGTGCACGGGCTCGCCAGTGTACCGGCCCAGTGTGCCATCGAACAATGACTCATGCCTGGAAAGGATTTCATTAATTATTTTATGTTTACTTACATTTTCCCAACTCATATTATTTACACAGATTTTCGGTATTTCTATGTTCAATTCCGACAGCCATTGACGCCCTAAAAGAGTTGTAGTTCCTTTATTAATTACATACAAATCTCGAATTCTCTTAATATCTTTATACTGAGCTTCGACTTGTAAATAACCTAATGGTTGGACAAAAGAACCATCATAGAATTTTAGTTTCAATTTACATGGATGCAGAGGTAAATGGTTAAAATCATTACGATATGTCTGTTCACTTATACATGATAAAGCTGAACCGGTGTCAATCTCCATGTTTAAACACTTTTTTTGTACTAATATGGGAATACATACCGGTCTGTACTTAGTTAATGACATTTGATACATAGGTTCTTCGTCTTCATTATTAAAATCTTGATTTCCCGGCAATTCCGCCGCAGATTCGTTGAAATCAGCCGGCGGCTCCGTGACGTAATAGGCTCCCGCGCTCCGGCCGCGACTAGAGCCCCGCGTCGCGCCACCCGCGCTGCCGCCGCCGCGCCATGGCCTTCCGCCACCGCTGCTGCTTATCACCTTTTCGCTGCCGCGTGACTGTTGATTGTTACCGGCCGGTTCCGCCGTATCGAGTCTTGCACCTTTCGTTGGACACATTCTTCTCAGGTGGCCTATTTTGCTGCAATAACTGCATTCGTAACTTCGAAACCTGCAGTTTTCGGTTTTATGAAAATTATTAACGCATGCCATACACTTCAACTGATTTATCGTGTTTACATTCGCTGTATCACTGGCACCCCGATCGACTACGCTGGCGTTTTTTTCCGCTGCTTCGAGGTTAACCGCCAATTTTAGCGCCCGTGTGTAAGTAATACTGTCATCCTCTGCAAACAGTCGCTGCCATGTTGACTCGCTGATCAGGCCACATACCAGCTGATCCCGCAAGTTCTCCTCTAGTGACGAAGCGAAATCACATGTCTTAGCGAGTTTCTTTAATTCGGCCACGTAATCCGCTATAGTTTCTCCGACTACCTGCCGCCGTTGCCGAAACTTGTACCTCTCAGCTAATACTGACGGTTTCGGTTGTAGGTGGTTTTTCATGAGGGACACCGCTTCCGCATACGTCAGGGATGAAGGTTGTTTAGGGCTTGCCAATGTTGACAAGAGAAGATATGCTTCTTCACCCATGACCGCTATTAACGTGGGTAATTTGACACCATCCTCAATTTTGTTCGCGAGAAAATACATGTCGAGTCGCTCACAAAACACCATCCAGTTCCCGCTCTTCACATCAAAATCATTTATTTGTCCGATAACCATTGTCCTATTGTCCTTCACTTTCACACGCGCTAATGACCGTTATAAAAAATCCTCGTACGCCAGTGCTAAATAATAGACGTGCGTTTGCTCGAGTGTTTATTGCAAGACTGGCTGATCAATAGATTTACAATCCACCCTCAAATCGTACATCAAATATACACTACTTTGAAGCACTAATTCTGAAACTTTGCAAATCCAAGGCACTATTTAAGAAGAGTTTTTTGGTATATAGTTCTTCAAGAACAGTGCTGTGGTTTTTGTGTACTGTGATGAGGCTGCTATCTTGACGTCAAGATAGCAGCCTCACTGAACGACCTGAATATCTCCGAAAGTATGATAGCACTATTTATATGCTTCGGGCACTATTTGGCACTATTTAGGAAGAGTTGTTTGACATTATCAGAACAGCTCAATTCCATGGTGAGGCTTCTAACTTGACGGTCTCTTCTAAGAGTATTTATGTAAAGTTTGAAGTTGATAGACGTAAAAAACAACACGTCTCCATACAAACTCCACTCCCCTGTTTCACCCCCTTAGGGGATGGTTTTTGAAAAATCCGGAAATACGTGTCTTGTTGTTTGTTTTGAGGAGTATTTTTACAAAGTTTCGAATTGGTGCACCCAAAAATGAAGGTTTTCCATACAAACTTCATCCCCTACTTTCACCCCCTTGGAGGATGATTTTCAAAAAATCCTAGAACTAATATTTCATAGTGTGTTTTGAAGAGTATTTGTGCCAAGTTTAAAGTTGATACACGCAGAAATCACACTATCCCATACAAACTTCAACCCCCTCTTTCACCCCCTTAAGGGTTGAATTTCGTAAAATCCTTTCTTAGCGAGCATCTACACTATAAACGTAACCTACACACAAAACTTCATGTTTCTATGTTCAGCGGTTTGGGCTGGGCCTTGATTTTTAGATTTAGCTTCTCCTTTTATATATATAGATAATAAAATTCAGAAAATATTAGTACTATGTATTTGGATTTTTTTATTTTGGGAGGCAATGTAGGAAATTAAAAACCATATCAGGCAACATTGAGCTTTGAGCATCCCTGGTTGGTTACTGTTACTGCCGGTACTGGTCTGTGGAGCGTCCGTCCCGTTCGCGTAGGTACTATCGAAAAAGTTCTGCCTGATACACCTAAGTGTCATTTTAGCGAGCAGCTATCTTTTGCCACCCCGTGGCGAGAAAGCCCTCCCTTATAATAACAATGACAATTACAAAAAGTGTTTCTTTCATGTTTATGACCATATAGTGTCGATGAATGGATCGGAATAGAAAAAAAGACGGTTTTACTGGCTTCTCACTGTTTAACTCTAATTAGGGTCGGGGTAATAAAATTGGAGCTTACAAGCGACAATTCTTCCAAATGTATCAGGCTTAGCGTTTGCTGATAGTACATATACCGTTTTGTTTTTCTTTTTATATTCTTACGACGAAGAATTTCGCCAACTCGTGCTTATTTATGAAGTGAAAGATACAAAAAACAAATCTTTGCCTCCAAGAACACAAAGAAATAGGTATCTATGAATACCTCGTTGGCGGAGTCTCCATTCCAAGTAGGTACCTACCTGTACGTCAAAGTATTAAAGTATTTATTGTATGGATTGCCACTAGGCCAGCAGTAAATTAAAAAAATGTGAGGTAACCTAATATTGAAGGCTATACCTAGTTTTGTTTTTAAATGTGTTCGTTTTATTGTAACTTTCTATTTTTTTTGTCATTCCTGGTTTGTCAGAATTAACATTTACAAACCCACTATTTTGTTTCAGAATACCAGTCAAAAGTTATTGGTTTGCTGGCCACACTAAAAACACAAAATAATCAGATCCTGGAGATATTTCAACAAAGTAGTGGCATCAAAACCAGAGGAGGATCTCTTGCAAAGGTGTTTAAATTTCCATTAAAAACCGTAGATGAACTCGATGCTAATGAATAAGCATAACTTCAACAATTTGGTTAGTTTAAAGATAGGCTGAAAATTTACTATTTCAAAGCAAACAGGGGCTGATGGGTTCCTGGCAACAGAATGGTGTGATAGTATCCAACTTCTTTTTTTATATTACAGGTACCATATCTTAATACTTTCGGCGGCCAAGACAGTAACTCAAAGGTAAGAATACTGAAATATCTGATGTCTGACTACTTGCAACTACAATTTTTATGGCCAAAAAAGAGTCACAGCAAAAAGAGCCATTTAATAAACATCCTGCGTTACTAATAAATATGAATACTACTTTGTAAATGTATAATTAATAAAACTCGTTCAAATTAGATTGTTTTTAATTTATTGATGCCGTCAGCCAGGCGTCATTTTAAGATCATTCTGATAGTCCAATCCTCGTTTTAAGAAGACGTCCTACCGACACGTACATGAGACGTTCTACTGACGTTTATGGTGTAACGTATCACAGACGTTTATGGTGTGACGTGTCACAGACGTTTGTGGTGTGACGTGTCACCGACGCGTCGTCGCGACGTCTCGATAAGACGTCATTGGGATAAGACAAATCTACGTCACTATAAGATCCTACAGACGTCCAATTTTGACGTCATTTCAAGATGGACCATAATTGGCCGTCGCTTCTACGTCATTTTGCTACCTGGGGGGCATCAGCTAGTTTGTAATAAAATTGCACATGCGAGTCTTAAAAATTCTCTTACCCAATGGAAAGCTTACATTTCTGGGAGATTTTGTTCACGAAATAATAAATAAATAAATTGTGGGACACAATTCACACACGGTTAGTCCTAAACTAAGCTGAGCCTGTACTATGGGTACCTACTAAACAACTGATAAACATAATACTTAATTAAATATGAAACACCCAGACACGAAGCCAACAGACAATTGTGGGCCCCGAGCAGGTATCGAACCCGCGACCTCCGACTCAGAAGGCAGGGCCACTACTAACTGAGCCAACAGGCCCACTAAAAGCTATGAAGAGGTTAGATCCATTTGGAGATAAAGGCACAGTTTATTGCCGATCTGGAATAATTATAAATAAAAATAAATAAATCGGCCCTACGTATTTTATTAATAAGACAAATCAAAATTAAAAAATCTACATCTACATCTGCTCAACCCACTACATTTGCAATAAATCAATGATGTATTTATTTAAATTTACTAAGAAGAGGTACCTATAGGTACACATATTATTATATACATACGTAATACCTATAGATATAAAACTTTAATACCTACTACTTATTTGTTGTCTATAACGTAAAAGTTAAATGGTTTGGTACTTCTTCCTATTTCAGTTGCAATATGATATTAGTTGGGTATTTTGTTTAAATATTATAACATAAAACTGTAAAGAGTAAAAAACCGACTTCAACGAATAATACTAAAAAAATCCAGTTGAATTGAGAACCTCTTCCTTTTTTGAAGTCGGTTAAAATGGATGCCATTATCAGAACTGGAAGAAATTAAAATGGGACCAAACTGGAAGCACCAGCTTTCAAATAAAAAAAGAATCATCCAAATCGGTTCACCCAGTCAAAAGTTCTGAGGAAACAAACATAAAAAAACAGTCGAATTTATAACCTCCTCCTTTTTAAAGTAGGTTGAAAACAATTGAGAACAGATAAATTATTTTCTAAATAGCAAGAAAAGTTAACTTTGGATTTTTATTCCTCGCATTTCGGCGGCAACGAAATCACTATTTGTTGATAAATAATGGGTAATCATTAGTGCGTTTATTTTAGGCAGATTATACGATTGCCCTTTTTTGAATCTTTCATCCATTTCATTAATCCAATATAAACACTAGTAACGTAATGGGCGAATAAAAACAAAACAAAATACTGCGCAACGCACGCAACCTCCTTAGCTACTGACCTGCTGTGACCTGCCACCGCTGGCGACTAGCGGATAAAGCGGAGCGTTGTAAAGTGACGTCACATGCGGTCACGTGACTGTGCGCAGAACTCGATATTTAAAGTAAGTTTGCACACCACATGCTCGACAAAGCCGGATTATATATCATATAAACGTTACCGAAAGCAAGACATTATATTCCTTGGCTTTAACCGGGTTATAATGTATGGAATTTCATTATAACCCTAGGTCAATAATGTAATTTTCACTTTTCATAATCCTTATTGCTATGACGATAAAGTCTAATTTCGTTAAGCAAAATGTGGTGCAGTCGTGGCCAACTCGATTTTCGAAAACCGAAGAACCGATCTTCAATTGTTAAATCAAGTACCTCGCCGGCAAAAACAAGTTGCTGTATCCATTTTATAGCTTTAACATTACAAAAAGAATATCGAAAATGTCGAGTGATGAAAGTACTTTGACTCCAGAGTCTATTAAACTAGATGCCATAGGCATTGTCAATAATCTACTACCATGCAATTGCATTTTATTGTCTCATGTATTGTGTATAAGGTGAGAAAAGTAGAGTAAGTATATAACTCGGGAATAAAACTTTTTTTTTGTCTTGGGCGCTTAAATCCCTCACTAAATTCAGGACTCAGTCTTAATTCCCTCGCCAAAACTGGGAGTCCTTCGTTACGTTCAGGATTCAATGTCGCGCCCGTGACATAAAACAGTGCTTTATTCCCTTGTTGTATAATCTACTATTAAACGCCTGTAAAATCAAAACTAATAGGTATTTTTGACTACAACAAAAACTAGTGTATTTGTATACCTACAAGCTTTACTGTAACTAACTTTCAACCGATTTGGAATACCTATTAACATTCTTCATTGTTCTCCCAGAAGGAGTCGTTTTGGAGAAAAGTCATGTAGGGAAAAAGTGTACGGTTTGACGGAGTGACCCCGGGAAAATTCCGACTTTTCGAAAAAAGATGGCGATCAGGCTTGCCTATCGTATCTCTTTTGTTTTCCGGCCGATTCGGTTAAAATTTTTGGAATCTGTTAAACTTTTTCGATGATTTAACTACAAATAGATTTAAAAATTTGAAAAAACAAAATGGCGGCCGCGTAGCAGTGTTTTAAAGTTGAAGTGGTTTTAGACCCCATTTGACCCGAATTAGTCGCATAGTTGCCGACATCGTGCAGTTACAAGTGGCACGTCATCTTTTTAGGCACACCCGTAGTTTACCAGAAAAATCCGAATAACTGAAAATCCAAGATGGCCGTCCTGTGATTCTCTTCCAAAGAAAATGATGAATTTTACCATATTTTGAATGACGATTTTCGGCTAGATAGCAACACCTGAGCGAGTTTATCGGTATGGCGGGGTTTGAGGTATTATTACGTAGTATTGCCATGTTTAAGAATTTTGCTGAATTTTGGCGTATTTTTTTACTTTTAACACAAAATATTAAAACTCAAAATTTTACCATTTGGCAAAAACGAGTGTCAGTCAATGGAACATTTTATCTCTCCTTAAGACCTTTTGTAAGTTTTTTGATTTTCGCCTGGCAACACTGAAAGTTATGACCATTTTAATCTTTAGGGTAGGTAGACCTCAAAAGACCCGAAGTGATCTCCCAGATGCTATAAGTTATAATGAAATGAATGATGCTATAAAGTATAAAAAGAATGCAGCTATGCTATGATATTTAATTAATTTTTAGCAGGTACCTAATCGCAATTCATGAGTTTCTGCGAATTCACCCTGAGGCTTAAATGTCTCACGGCATGACAAGCGATGCAGCCGATTTCGCCTGACATATCTGGCGACATCGCGCGACTTATGTCCGTAGCAAAGTCAGGCGATGTCGTGCGACTTCACGAAACTTCGCCTAACATATCTGGCGATATCACGAAATTTTGTGTTTCACAAAGCAGTCGATATCATGACACCCGTTGAGGTAGTGTCGCGCGAAGTCCAGCAACGTCGCGCCACTTCACCCGACGTTGTTGACTACACGTGTTGCGCGTCGATTCCAGACATGTCGAGCGAAGTCCGGCAACGGTACATCACGCCACTTCACACGACGTCGCTGGCGACACCTGTTGCAGGACATTTGTCTCCTAGTGTATCCCTGGCTTTACCCCAACTGTTGTCGGTTCTTCGCGAGATACGGCCGGCCCACTGCCACTTCGGCTTGCTTATTCTTTGAGCTTTGCCGATAACTTTGGTTCTCTGTCGGATGTATTCGTTACGAATCCTATCCTTCAGAGAAACTCCGAGCATAGCTCTTTCCAAAGCTCGCTGATCGACCTTGAACTGGTGGACCAACCCAACCTTGAGTGTCCGCGTCTCAGCTCCTTAGCGGGTAGGACGCACTGATTGAAAATAGGGTTGATGAGGATTCCTCTTCCGCTTCCTCATGTTGCGGAAGTTCCGCAATTTTTTAAGTTCCGCTACCGCTACCGCATCCTCATATTTAAAATACGGAAATTCCTCATCCGCTTCCGCTTCCTCATAAATTAAGAGGAGTTATGAGGATTTCTAGTGTCACTTAGGTTTAGAGTCGAGACGAGAATAGCCAATCACAGCAAGCGCCGCCTCCCACCACCCGCTCCTTAGGTATACTATCCTTTTTGTTATCCTTGACAGTCGAAAGTCAAGTTTTGTTTACGCGCGCCTGCCACGCATCGCATTTTTATCACAGTTTTATATAAAGTATACTAATTGGCTACTAGATAAGAGTTTTTAATTTGCATAAGAAATATACAAAATGCGACCGAAATGTAGTGCTATATGGACGTATTTCAATGAAGTAGACAATGAAACTGTTCGTTGTAAGTTGTGCTACAAAACTTACTAAGGAATGGGCTTGGAACTTCAGGGTTACGTACGAAGCCATCTCCAGTAGGTAGTGTCATGAAACGGAATATGCGGGGTATCAAAAATGTGATGCACTTTTGAAAGCTGAAGTGAAAAAAAAAACAAAAGAACTCAGAAGCTCCGCTTCCTCTTCCGCTTCCGCTTCCTCTTCCTCATAGCTACTTCCTCTTCCGCTTCTCATACTTGACAATTCCTCATCCGCATCCTCTTCCTCATAGCCAGTTCCTCATCAACCCTAATTGAAAACTTTGGTTTTCAAACATTGCGGTATGAATGACGAGAAGACTCCACGCAGTTTTCCAAATGCTGTTCAGCCCGACTGGATCCTCTTCTTGGCCTTGTTCTCGTAATTGTTTTTACCTAAGTGCAGAATCTGCCCGACGAGGTAACTAAGTTTAATCTCTTTGGTTTTATCCAAATTCATGCAAAGGCCGATGCATCGATTATTAGGGTCGCGACACATCTGCGGAACGTACAGCGCCGAAGGTTCGGTGAACAACATACATTGACGTTTCACTTTAAAAATAAATGGATCAGCCACCCGCGTCAACCGTAATGTATGTTGTTCACCGAACCTTCGGCGCTGTAGGTACGTTCCGCAGATGTGTCGCGACCCTTAGAACTACTTATTCTAAATAATGATTGTAATTAGTAGTTGCTTAGATGTCAGAGAGACAGACACCATATGGGTTTCTTTTTTACCACTTTTGTACGAAAAACCTACGATTATGGAATTCCTAAAACTAAAACGCGGCGGTTGTTGACTTACGATGTCAGTGAGAGATTTCAACGAATTATTTTTTGTTAGCTTTTTTATTAGCCTTCTGTCTCTGTTTCTACACATGCCAGCTTTGGACGAACTTTAAACGCAGAACGCACCATACCCTAAGGGTGCAGTATAATGATGCATATCGCATACTTATGAGAAAGCCACGTTTCTGCAGCGCATCGGGCATGTTCGCTGATGCACGGATTCCGGATTTCTTTGCCGTCATCAGGTCCAGGGTGGCTTCCTTCTGGGATGGGCTGAGAAGTTCGCGCAACAGTATTGTGCATTGTTTCAACGACTACCTATATTGACAGCCCGATATTTAAATCGTGGCGAGAAGTTCACCAGAGTGCGAACCGTAAATGACTGATATTCGTGTAAATATCTATAGGTAAGTGTTAGTTAGTTTTAATTATTCTGTATGGGTAGCCTTTTACCTGAATAAAAAATTATTATTATTTTCATCCGAACTACGCCGCCGCTTACAGTGAATAGCATAGGAACCAAAGAGGTTGGGTTCTTCCAATCATTCTCTTTGAAACTTTTTCTTTAAACGTCTTTGATAGAAACCTATGTATTGTACGTAGTAGGTACTATTACCAGAGGTTGGAAGAAAATCATTCTTAGGAGAGAGAAACCACAGAACACTTTTACTCCTAGCGGAGAAGAGAAACTATTTCTTTCAACGTCTTTGACTATTACCCCTGTTAGGGTAATGCAATATTATAGGAGGGGCAATGTGTAAGCATTAATTTTACATTTAGAATGCTGATATAATATAATCTCACGCCTTTTATCCCCGAGGAGGTAGGCAGAGGTATTCCATTACTGGATATACCCACATTTCACGAGATATATTGGACCCCTAAACGTGATAGGTGGTGAGCCCATCGCCGGACCGGGTCTGTTTACACATGTCTCAGAATTAATTCTGAGACCTGCGGGTTATTGACATCAGAACGTTGGAGCCCCGGAGCTACAGAGCTGGCGAGTGGCCTAAATTATTGTAGGGAAAATGTAGTAGTCAAAAACACGTCTCTTTGAATTTGTAGTTCTATAGTTCAGGAGTTATTGGACCTCAAAGCTAAAAATCATCAGGTCGGTGTGGCCCCGAGATCTCAGTAATTAGGGTAGTAACGGACGTTTGCTCTTAGACAAAGTTTCTGTAAAGTTTAGGTAGTGGACAGAAAAACAAGGAATAGAATTCATAGTTCAATATTTTGGCAGTAATTCACGTTTGAAGTGCGGGACAATCAGGTCCCTGTAGCCCAGTGTTTTCTCTGAAACGAAGCATCCTAGCATAGTATGTTGTTTGAGAAAGTTTCTGTAGTTCTCGATTTAGGAATTCGTATGGAGCCCGTTTTTTATGTAGTTCTACAGTTTACGAATAATTCAGGTCGAAAGCTCCGAAATGACAGCTAACCTCACTCATTACATCTTTGGAACCAAACAAGCTAGCGAAACAGAAACTTACACAACGATATTTTATTATCCATCGAATAATAAGTGTGCAAAACATTGAGATCCATGCAGTATTTCTAAAGGAATTTAATACAAACACATTCGGTACCATTATCTGTATAATGGAAGAGGGTGACCATACATTTTATGTTAAAAAGGAAAAATATTCGAGCACTGAAATTTGATGGTGAAAGTAAGTATGATATGACATCATACTTACCCCAAAATCACGTGTATTTTTAGAGTCTCTTAAAAAAATACTGGAGAGCCGAGCTCGGGTGTTGTATACCTGCTTCTTAATAATAATATATAATTATTGACTGCTACACACGACTCATATTTTTATAATATAGAAAATCAGATGAACAACTATTTTTTATTCCTTTGCACAAAAGAAACCATACATAGGCAGTACGTAACTACTGTATACCATAATATATGGACCTTGTTTAGTTCGAGCAATTAGCCAAACCACAATCTAAAAAAAACCACCATGGTTATTTGAATTCAATAAAAAACCATGTTAACCATTTTTAGTTACTTATTTACTTAACGTTAAAACTTATGAATAAACAACCTGAGTGCAAATTTCAAAAAATACCTACTATTTGATGTCATATCATACTTACTTTCACCATCAAATTTCAGTGCTCGAATATTTTTCCTTTTTAACATAAAATGTATGGTCACCCTCTTCCATTATACAGATAATGGTACCGAATGTGTTTGTATTAAATTCCTTTAGAAATACTGCATGGATCTCTATGAAATTTTGCACACTTATTATTCGATGGATAATAAATCGTTGTGTAAGTTTCTGTTTCGCTAGCTTGTTTGGTTCCAAAGATGTAATGAGTGAGGTTAGCTGTCATTTCGGAGCTTCCGACCTGAATTATTCGTAAACTGTAGAACTACATAAAAAACGGGCTCCATACGAATTCCTAAATCGAGAACTACAAAAATTTTCTCAAATAACATACTATGCTAGGATGCTTCGTTGCAGAGAAAACACTGGGCTACACCGTTCTGATTGTTTTTAGAAAGAGTGCAAAATTCTATTAAACCGTAGAACAACATAAAAAACTAGCTCCATACGAATTCCTAAATCGAGAACTACAGAAACTTTCTCAAACAACATACTATGCTAGGATGCTTTGTTTCAGAGAAAACACTGGGCTACAGGGACCTGATTGTCCCGCACTTCAAACGTGAATTACTGCCAAAATATTGAACTATGAATTCTATTCCTTGTTTTTCTGTCCACTACCTAAACTTTACAGAAACTTTGTCTAAGAGCAAACGTCCGTTACTGCCCTAATTACCGAGATCTCGGGGCCACACCGACCTGATGATTTCTAGCTTTCAGGTCGAATAACTCCAGAACTATAGAACTACAAATTCAAAGAGATGTGTTTTTGACTACTACATTTTCCCTACAATAATTTAGGCCACTCGCCAGCTCTGTAGCTCCGGGGCTCCAACGTTCTGATGTCAATTGCGGGTTTGCTCACGATGTTTTCCTTCACCGTCGAGCTAGTGATAAATATGTACGTAAGTTTTTAAAAACTCATTGGTACATGCCAGGATTCGAACCCGAGCCTCACTGATTTTCGGCCGGCTCTTTAACCGTTCGGGCTATCACTGCTCTTATCCTGATAGAAAGATAAAATAAGAAAGATATATAAATAAAAATCTTAAGGTCTGCACTAGAAGGCGGGTTAATCTAATTTATAAGGAATTCGTCTATGCTATAATAGGTTTTATTGATGAGAAGTTATTTTATGTTGTTTACAAATTTGTTGTATTTATTTTCGTTTATTAATTGTGTTGGTAGATGGTTATACATTTTTATAGACATTGAACATGGGCTAGACGAATGGCTGGCGAGACGTGAGATTGTAGGTTGTATTAGTTTGTTCCTGTGACGATGTATGTTTTCTAGGTATGTCCTCCCATTTCGTATAGAATTCTGGGTATTTTTTAACAAATTTACATATTTCTAATAAATATATGCAGGGTAGAGTGAATAGTTTCAAGTTAATGAAATGAGGTCTGCAACTGTCTGTTTCTTTTATGTTTACTAATATTCTAATAAGTTTTTTCTGCAAGGTAAAAAGGCTAGGCATGTCTGAACTGTTCCCCCACATAGTATGTATTGTTACCCGACTGCCTCTGGAGAGTAATGTTTTTTACAATTTGTTTCGCCAATTGTTCACTTTGCCAAAAGATTGATTGGTTAAAGAACGTTTCGGAGTTTTTGTTTTAATCGACTACTTGTCGAGTCTTTGTAATATTATGCCGACACACCAATGGCAGAGAAGACTACTTGTTATGCTCTCTTATTACGCCGAAAGTGTTATTCGATAAAGTAGGGATGACTGGCTAAGGTGAGCGAGCAAAATGAGCTCAGGAATTCGGAGTAGGTACCTCGACTCGGATGGATATAGGTTCGAACGGTATTGCGTCAAACTATTCGTGTTAGGTAACTTGAGGCCACACTACGCATTTAATAAACCTTTTCACAGTTCGAATATATTATTTCATACGGTGGGCAAATTTATTAAGTAGGGGGTTGAATAGCGAAGTTATCCGAACAAGTAGAGGCAAATTAGGGCAAATGATTATGCCACTTGAATGTATAATTGAATAGTAGTACAAATGAAAAGTGGCGAACAATTGGAGGTGGAACGAAGATATTCCTAAAATGATCCGAAAATTCAGATCGAAATAGTTTGGTGGCCACTAGCCTAACGCCATCTTCCATTCTGCGGTGGGGTAGCACGGGAGATTATAGCCCATTCATTCATTCATTCAGTTCCTTGTATGTGAGGAAAGTAAGACTCGTAGCTCGGTAGTGAATTGTAAGTTGATAATGATGGCATCAAACACTTCAACCACATGGTGCGTGAAAATGAGGAAAAAGCTGGATAAAGAAAAATATCCAATGTAACTCTTAAGATATAAAATATATGTACATCTTTATAAATACTGATTAACAATAAATAGATTTTCGTTTAAATGCAAATTCTTCCGATCATTTCTTTGGTCTCCAAGTTATTTTATGTATATTTTAGTCAAAAATAGGTGGAAATATATCACAGTTTCAACACAAGTACACTACAGTACGATACAAAAATGTAAGTCTTTTAAAAAAGAAACAAGTCCCTTTTGGAACCATTCCATACTGAAATATGTAACATAAACCAATATTGAATGTCCTAGACAGGCAAAAATTATGAACATTATTAATTATTACAAAACAATATTGTATTATGTTACATTTTTTCATTGATACTACTAAACAGTAATTCCAATATGTAGATCAAAATATCCTAGTCTTGAATAACAAGCATGCCAGTGAACTTGTTAACAGCCTGAAACAAAATATAGTATCGGAATCATCTTCCATCTCCTCGTTTCCTGTGATCACTGAGAGCATAGATTCATTGTTCCATCAATAGAAATATTACAGAACTGTCCGAATTCATTCTATAACCGTTCAATTAAAAGGTTCATCACAACACTATAAGATTTTAACTCAATGAAGTTCAAAGTTCAAACACAATTTTTTATTAATAATTCAAATTAATCAATACATCGGTGGTCAATACAGTTTTATCGTCGATCTCTGTAAGATCTATGTGATTCACGTTCACGACTACGCCCACGGGAGCGATCAGATGTACGCCATAGAAACTCGTCAACAGACCGTTCATATGACCTCTTATCATAAACAAGCACTGAACGGGGATATTCAGCCAAATCATAATAGCGCGGCGGAGGTGGTGGCGGCGGCGGCGGGAGACCGTCATATGATGACAAGGCTCCACTGAAGCCTGGAGGAGGCACATAAGGTAGTGGTGGCAACTGGTGATGCATTGACCGCATATACTCTGCTACATATGCTTCTGCAGCCGCAGAACTTGTACTATTGTAACTATCACGGCTGCGGCTGAACCATCCTGGCAAACGTTCTCTCATATATGGAGATGGAGACCTGCGCTTGTACGTACTGCTGCCTAGCCGAGTTCGTGGTGGCATAAATATCTTTCTCCGACTTCTGGAGCTTGAACTCATGCGATTCCTAAAGTTAGGACCTCGCGAAGACAATGGAGCTCGATATGTTCTGTAATTCCCACCACTTTTCAGATAGCCTTTCTTAGAAGCTTCTTTAGACTTTCTCAAAATTGGTGTCATTTCAATGCCCTCATCTTCAGGAAATAGTCGACAAAGCTCTTCAGCGACTTTTGGTTCAATTTCTTGCCCGTCCCTGCCAATTTTAACTGGCTTTCCTTCATTCCACGGATTGTACAGATGTAATGTACTACTGAAAGGTAGTTCTTTGCGACAGATCCAATCCACCTTAAACACTCCATCCAATACCTTAGCAGAGAGGCCAGGGGGCAACACCCACGAGATCGGTGGCACGTCGCGCCGGGACTCGCTCCCCAGCCGGGCAAAGCCAGCAAATTTGCCACTTTCTTTGACTGAAAATATCAACAGAACGTTTCTGGACTCTCTGTAGGCTTGATTCAAATTTGCTTCATTTTGGGGTAAAGTAGACCATACGCCTTTAGCTTTAGACAGTGTTATGTTTTCTGCATTGTTGGATTTGATCAAAAAGAATCTTGTATCTCTAAACAGATAGTTTAGCTTGGTCATATAATCGTAAGTTTTCGATTTGTTTGTCGTACTGGTGACGCATCTTCGTTTATTTTGTACGGGAGAATGGCTTTCGGACTTAGTACGTTTACGATTACTACGCTTAAGTTTAGACTTGGTGCTGGCCGAACTAATACTAGGGCTGCTAGATTCACTTGATGATGAGCTAGATACCTCACTTCGCGTATCATAGTCTTTACCTTCTTCTAACTGCTTTAATTCCTCACCTATTTCAGCTTCAACCTCACCAACACCGAGATTGACGGCGTCTGTGTTATTGGAGACCTCCATTTTCGCTTCAATCCTCAACTCATGTAAATTAGCACTGCATTCTTTTCCGAATCACCTCAACGTAACTACTTTGTATTTATACAAAATACAAGTAAATGTTATTAATTGCAATAATAATCATAATTATCTACGAAATACTTGATTTAAATTATAACTATGTAGACGAAAACTGGCACCGCGATACGAAGAATCATAAATACGATCGAGACGATAGAGTTCTCTGTGGATAGAGTACATAATCAAATCCATTTTTTTTTAACGATGGCAAATGCCACAGACCAAAACCGGCAGGCCATCCCATATAAGTTAGGTTCTCTATGGGCCATCCATTTGATTTTGCTGACTGTGTTTGTTTGATCCATTGTCCGGCGCGGCCGGGCCCGGCCAACTGGGGGCCAATTCTACTAAATGACAGCGGTGATAGTTGTGTGACAATTACATGATTGTGGTCACTCAATGGTGATATTATGTCAAATTTTGACACTTTTCGTATTCTGTTAACTGTCAGTTTTCACAATCATTCAACTATCATTGTTGACCACTTTTGGTATTCTACTATTCCTACCATGGAATGGCGCTGTCCAGTGATTGCTTTTTTTCCCTTATTTTAAGGCATCGGCAATTTAGCCATCAGCCCTAAACACGACACGAAATTCAGATTTTTTAGCTCTGCTTCAGAGTCTATGCACAAAAATACAAAAGTTTCTTCAAAACTTATCAAAATGTCACATGTACCATAAATAAAATCAATCATCTAAAATTTTAGGGCCGAAAACCCGAAATAAAACTAATGACACGCATGGTAGTAATAGTTATATATGGTAGGCAACACCTAACGCAGTCCATAGTCATTTAGAATCCAAAGGCCAATAAACAATTTCAAAAAAAAAAAAAAACCATAGTCATTCCATTGTAATGCCACTATGATTTTAGTGGAATACAAATTAGATGTCATAGTTGCCAGTTGCAGCATAATGGAATGATAGTTCGATGACAATGGCTGACATTTAGTGGAATTGGCCCCCTGGTTGGGTTAGTGATTTCGTGTGTCGGTCGTGTATGTCGCTCGCTGTCGTACGATACCGATTTATACGATCGTGAATGTTGTATAGTCGTTGTTGTCAGCTGATTATGATTTCGTTATGTTGGTAGTGTTTGAACCGAAAAAACCGCCAGAGTTTGTGGCAAGAAAATTCATGAACATTGAAAATTTGTATTTGAAGTAGAATCAAGAGTACATACATCTAGGTAGCTAAAATGCATTATTTGGAAAACTTATCATTTGCTAAAGCAAACAGCTATAAAAGAAACATATTTTTATATTGTAATTACTACAGTTTTTATTCTCAAAAGGTATGTGTTTTAAACTTTTTTTTGTGAAGTTCAATTACAATTGTATACCTACATTACTATTTATTTTACAAATTTAATCTCAAGTTTATTACAGGTGTTAATGGCATTATATGAAAAGAATGTGAATTTTGAACCCATAGAGGTCGATATCACTAAAGGACAACAATATTCTTCATGGTTCCTGGACATAAATCCTCGAGGAGAGGTACCCGTTTTAAAAGTTAACAATGAGATCATCCCAGACTCCACGAGAATTTTGGACTATTTGGAATCATATCTAGATCCAGGTTTGTGTATACTAATGTGTTTCACAATGTCAAATATTGCCCTTGAGCTTGAAACTATAATTAAAAATTTTGTTTCAGAACTGCCTCCACTGTTGAATGTTTCAACAAATGGGAAAACATTGAATGACATTAATAAGTTCAGAGAGCTGATAGAAGCCCTGCCAGCTGGTGTGATCACTGTGGGCTCCTTCTTCCACCCTCACCTGTGTGGCAGACCTAAAATGCCTTTCATTCAGCCTGTAAGAGAGCTACTGAAGAGTAAGTATTAAAATTACTCTTAAATGACCTTCTGGAAGGATCATAATTCCTCCCAATATAATTTTACATTGCATCCAGCCTTGAACTAAACAGGTCTTATCTTATCAGCATGTTTGTTTTCATAACTGTTATAAACAATTCTATTGATTACAGGTGGAGATATGAATAGTTCACAAAACCTTAGAAAATTGGCTGATGAAAACCCAAAGGCGAAAAGCATATTGCTGTACAAGGCTGACATACAAGATAGAAAAAGTGAAATACTAACAAATGAAGCAGAGTATTACAAAATACTCAATATTGTTGATCAAGTCTTATCTGAAGTGGAAAAACAACTAAAAGGCCAGAATGAAGGTAGGTATTGTGATAAATGCAATCTTGATAATAGAAAATTCATGATCCTGTAACAATTGACTGTTAAAATTAACTGTTCATGAGACTCCCATTGATTCCATTGCAATCATAATTGACAAGACATTTTTTTTTGTTTCAGGGAACTGGCTATGTTGCGAAAGATTTAGCATAGCTGATGTAAGTCTTGCTATACTCCTCCAGCGTTTGTGGGAGCTTGGCTTAGAAGACAGGTATTGGGCCGGAGGGAAGAGACCACACCTAGAACATTACTATGAACGTGTCAAACAAAGGGAATCTTTTAAAAAGACAATACCCAATCTTGCTTTCCACTTAAAAATGATAATCATGTCTCAACCTCCACTTTATGTAGGCGCTGCCGGGGCCGCGTCTATTGGCGTTGTTGTAGCAATTGTTTATATTCTGAAGAAAATAATCCATTGAGTTAATATCAATATAATCATAATGGCAATAGAGTGGGGTTACAGTCAAAGTAATCAAGAAGTTTTAATATTTTATTACATATTATGTAGGTATATCTTTAATCTTAAAGTTATGTGCATTGTGCATATATGTTATAATCTTATAATGCTACATTCAATGAGCAAGTAATGATCTCTTGGTTACTCTCAAATAATAGTTTCATATTATTTCTGATCTCATAAATATTTCTCAAATATTCTTGACTTTGACTGTTCCAGTAAATATGCAAACAAACAGTAATAATAGTTAATTTGAGTTTATTATTACATTAGTACATACAAAAGTTGATTTTTAATTTAAATTATTTCTAATATATCAGAAATAATTTAAATTTGGTTTAATTTTTGCAGTCAAGTAAAGAACAATGTAAAAATTATGATTCAAATGCAACCCTTAAATCACTACATAGTATAAAACAAAGTCTCTTCTCGTTTGTCTGTCCCTATGTAAGCTTAGATCTTTAAAACTACGCAACGGATTTTGATGCGTTTTTTTTAATAGAGAAGAGTGATTCAAGAGAAAGGTTTATACATGCATAATATAGTAGAGAAACACTGATAATATTAAACCGAAGCGAAGCAAGGGCAGTTCGCTAGTGTATTATAAAAACACTACAAAATGTAAATAACATATCGATTTGAGTACTGAAGATAATATTAACTCAATAATATGATAATGATGAAAATGTGACGTATAAATAGTCACAACTTATCCCTGAGGGGATTAGCCGGAACATATCTGGAATTACCCACTTTTTACCCAGTGTATAAAATTTACTGAAACAAAAAGTAAAATAATAGAAAAATAAATTATAGAATTTATTTTAACTTAAACAATATAGGACATTGATAGCAACACACACAAAATATAAGTAAACCCAACCATAGTTCATTCCCATTGAGCAACACCGGTGTTGCTCAATGTTCATTCCACTAAAATTATTAATAAATAAATTAACTAAGGTCTAAGACCAAGTAAGTACCAAATATCCTGAGCTTCTTGGGTTTCATAATAGAATGAGGCTAGTATCTATAACATTTTTTTCAATGTTAGTTTGACATACTTAATGAGTAAATTGATAAGTGCATACAATTTTATTTACCAATATAATAAGTAATACATATGCAAATGTAAATATAAATTCATATTTTCTTTGTAGAATATTAAAAATATAACTCAAACATCCATTTTTTTTACTGCATAAGTAATATTTAGTGTACATAAACAGTAATAAATAAAGTATAACTATGTACAATAACTTAATTATACAAATGCATAAATGTTAATATTTGTGTTTATATTTATTGTTAGCAGTGTGTCAAAAACAATGGCTTTATCTTTAATATTTAGTCAAGCAAAGGGATCCCAATTTCGGAGGTGAAAAATACAATTAACTTAGCTTTTATTTCTTTGTAGCTATTATTATTTTTGGGCCTATGTTCCCCAAGAATGCTTTCCTTCCACTAGAGACAATATAGATACAAACAATATTATTCTATTAAATAAATATTAATCAATAATTAATAGTTTCACTTATATTAGCACCAAACCCTTTGTAAAAAATCTGTTATTACTGACATTACCTAGCTTCTTCACTTGTTGCTTCAACTGTTTCTTGGCTTTTGTTAATAGGCATGCCCATAAAATGTTTACCATTTGTGGTACTTGCTCTTTTCCGATTCACTGGGGTTGTTGTTGTCGGTTTTTCTTTATTGTACTTAAATATCCCATCACCTGGCAGATTGGGCAGTATACTGGGTATAGTGTACCAAACCCTATAAGTCACAAACCATGTGAGTATTGCTATAACACCACTTATAAACTTCTCTACCATAATGTGGTAATACAGTATAGTTGTGACCAGCATTACATCCCATAGTAGTTGCAGAAGTGCAATGGAAATCAGAAAAGCTCTAACATATGGAGTGTAATTTTCATAGGATGTCTTCAGAATTTTAAGTTCTTCTGTACTTAGGTTCTTTAGAGGATTAACACTGGCTGATCTATCGTCTATACTACGAGTGTAGTTTTCATCTCTGATGTAATCTTTAATTCTCTCCCAGCCAATGATTGCACGGGCTTCCTCAATCATTACTAGACTGGAATATATAAGGATAAAGCAGTGTCCAGATATATCAAAACCGTTCCAAAAATGGCCATTTTTTAGACACGAGATTTTATCATCAAAGGCTTTCGTGTTACATCGTCCATATTTCGTTTCTATAACATTAAATAGTGTTGTCCATGTGTACCAAAACAAAGTAGCGATAACAAGTCGCATTAAATGACCTGTAACGATAATCCTCCTCTTTCCGCAACAAGTGGTATAGGAAGTTAATAGTCCGTAAGGCACAGTTAAGAATAATGTCCAAAACCATCCAATCTTCACGAAATATTGGTTAAATACGTTGTCACTTCTAGAAAAATAGGTCTTTGGAAAAGTTAAGACATCAGCTATGAGAGACAATAGAAAGAGAGCTCCTAAATAAACAGCTATTTTTAAATTAGTGTCGAAGAAAAGTAGTTTCTTACAAATGTGCACAATCATTAGCACTAGAACTTCTAAGATAGATGCTGCTTCTCGTATGGGTTTGGTACCTTTTGTTTCGAATGCCTCATTTGGGCTTTTGAAATTCATTCGGCTACTTTTAAAACTATTAGCTCTGCTTGTCATTTTTACAAAATCTTCATATATTTCGTTTTATAATTGAAATAGCTAGGTCGCTGTAGTACCTACCTATCGAATACCTGACGAAGTTCGATGACAGTTGTCAAGTCATGTCAATTGTCATATTATTTGGTTTGGTTGACATGACATCGGTCTGTGGTTGACGTATTTCTCTTTGGTTGACATGACACTTTTTTCGACCCTATAAGGGCCATTTGCACGAAGCCATTCCATGAGCCATTCAATCCAAACTGCATACAAAAAAGCTTGAGGACAATCCAATGCAGTGGACTGTAGGCCATTATGGGCAATTTACACGAAGCCATTCCATTGAGCCAATCCACTAATGGCTTCGTGTAAATAGAGACAGTCCACTGCAATGGATTGTCCTCAAGCTTTTTTTGTATGTAGTTTGGATTGGCTTAGTGGAATGGCCTCGTCCATTAGTGGATTGGCTTAGTGGAATGGCTCACTGGAATGGCCTCATGTAAATGGCCCATTAGTCATAAATAGCGGATGTTTTTTCTTTACTTGCTTATTGGCAAAAGTCACCAAAACCACGGAGAAAAGCAAATATTACCTAAAAGAAGAAGAACATAATGTCACTATCTGCCTTTGAGTATTTAATACTCAAAGCTATCTACCCTGCTTGAGTCAGTGAATGAATGATTCAGTCACAGTAATGGATTTAAAAACCAGGCCATTCCATAAGAACCAATCCAAGGCCGCGTTCCAAAACAGGTAAAATTCACTCGGTGAAGTGTCAAGTGAAGGATAGCGTTATACAAAACATTAATGTGTGACTGAAACAGACTACTGTCAGGTAATAATTAACTTGGTTTAGGATCGCGGCCCATTTTCGACTTTAAAATGGTGGCCAAACTCACCACATGCTTCTGAAAAAAAGATTCTCTGTCCCTATTGCGTCACATATGTAATGAATGTGTTTTTAGCTGTCACATCGGTTGAAAATGTTAATTTAGCCGTTATATACATGGTGTGATATCCTTGGAATTTGACGATTTGTGTGAAAACCATAGACTAGGGATATTCGATATACATCGATGCATCGAATTCACTCGATGTTTACAATACGATACATCGAATCAATCCGATGTTTTGAAAAGGTATTGATTTACTCGATGTATCGATGTATTTTCATAAAACATCGAATAAGTGAAATTCGATAAAATGCGTGGAATCAAAGAGATTAAAATATCATAGGGCATAGAGGGGACAAAGCAAGGAAAATTTGAAGCCGAAAAGTTATTCCAAGTGGAATAAGTCTAGTACAATTTCGACCGAATGACAGCTCGCGTTCATACTAACTGACATGACGCTTGAGCTTCAAACATGCTTAAACGTTTTGTATAAAATATTCCCAATGCCCCCTCTATGTTCTATTATATTTTAATCTCTTTGCGTGGAATGGACATTTTTGTATTGCCTCAAGAAGTCACAATCAAGTCTTTGGTACAAGTTACTATCATTTTACTGTCGACAACCAAGAAGATAAATAAACAGTGTATTGTATTATAAGTATTTTATTTTGTTTGTACTTTTTCTAATAAAAACAAAGAATGTTCTCTCATTGCTTTATTTTTTTAATTAACAACTACTGAATCAACGCGGGTTTGCATGAAAAGTTTTTTTTTTGTTAGTAACAGGTAAAAATACTCGATGTTGAAAAAACATCGATGTTTCTATCCGATATATCGGAAAACATCGATGTACAGTCTCGATGTACTGCATCGAAAAAAAACATCGATGTATTTTCTAAGTGGACACCCCTACCATAGACAAAGCATTGTGGACCTCCGTGCCACCAATTTTGATCAATCCTTCTGCGAGGAATCAAAACAATAGCAGAAATCACCGTCACAAAGGAATAATAGTGTTCTGTGGTCACAACTTTGAGTATTTAATACTCAAAGGGTCACAACACAATACTCACAATCATGGCACGGAGAACCACGTATGCGTTATGCTCACAAACGACCATCCTACTCCTTTTAACGAACTTCCATTGTTTTATTGAACTTTTATTGAAATTCACTGCACACTATCACGGACATTTGCCACTTATCACACTATCATCATGAGCCAAATCCGAAAACACACAGCAAAATGAAAATTTTACTAAAAAAACATGACGTCCCTCTTCGGATTCCCGCCAAAAAGCCATGGGAGGGACAAGAAGGCAAAATCTATGGACAGAGGCGTGCTGTTAGGGTGGCGTCTAAAAATCTGGTTTGGTATTAATAAATTCGATGTGCCAACTTCATATATTGCGTTCTCTTTCATCTTTAGTACATTGCTATACCAAGAGACAAAGAAAGAAAGCACAATTGCCATAAGCTTGGCACATTTTGTTAGCGTTGTGTATTCTTGCTCGAATCGTTAATTTGTCAAATACGTCGAACGAAAGAAAATTATTTCAAGGCTTAACCATTATTGCTTGAAGCTTGATACTTGTTGTGTATTTTCCAATTAACGAAAAATATAAATTCTCATAATTGTTTACTTTCCAAAGTTCAAAATGCGTAAAATATCTAAAAGCCGCGTAGACGATGATGTGGTTTCATCTACCAATGGATCCTTCATGAATGACGATCACGCAGAAATGGAGAAGCGAGATGACAGGGAAGCCGATTCTGATGCAAATGGAACATTTGAAAAAGAAGACGAGGAAACTTTAGATTCCTCTAGTTCCAAAAAGACCAAGTCTAAGAGAGGTAGGAAAAAGAAATCTGGAAAGGAAAAAGCGGATGCTTCCGAAGAAGAAGAATACGAGGTTTGTTCACTCTGAGATTTGTCATTTTTTGTTTACAAAATATGGAGGGCGGAGTTCATTATTACTTTTTAATTGCGGCCTGAGGTGCGACTTTTGGTTTGTGTAGGTATATGAAGATGCCTGTATGTAAAATCTTACTTAGCTCCTGCCTCTCTCTGGCCTCAGGCCTCTGTGGCTCTTGATCTGCACGCATCTTTATTGAGAAATAGCTTTATATTATAAATTACTGTAGCATTGATATGTATAGCTTGTTGATATTTTGGTGGCTTTTTGAGTAGTACTAATATTTTATGTAGTCACCAGATGCAGAGATAAATTCTATGGAATGTAAATGTTACTAGTTGCAATTTGTAATAGTTTATTAAATAGGTATTACATTTGTTCAGGTGGACAAAATAATTGATTCCAAGAAAATTAAAGGGAAATTACATTATCTGATACGCTGGAAGGGATACTCTGCTGACAGTGACACTTGGGAGCCAGAAAACACATTGTCTTGCCCTGACCTGATCAGAAAGTTCAATGAGGAAGTAAGTGTCTAGTTTCATAATGGGCTGAACTGTACGACATGTGACGTGGAATTTCTGCTTCATATTTTTTTTGTGGATGAGGTATATAAGAGGGTTTATTTACCAATTGCGAGGAAATCAATAGTTTTCGAGATATAATTTTTTGAAATTGTGAAATGGTGGTTTTGCGAAACTAAACGCGTCGTGAATAGTATAATGTTTAGGTTATGGTTTTTTCTATGACCACCCAAATCAAACCCGCCCCAGAGAAACTAGTGGAATGTTTAGGTTAAGGTTATTTTTTTTATGACCACCCAAATCAAACCCGCCCCAGAAACTAGTGGAATTGTTTTTTGGCGACCTTTTTTTTCACCCCGCTTCATGTAAATTTTGAAAAATTCATTAAAAAAAAACTATGCGTTTTCTCAATCCCCCCCACCCCTTAATTCCATGACACATGTTGTACAGTTCTTCCTCATAATGTCTAAGTACTTATTTATTTTACAAGTTTTTATTTAATTAATATTTGCCAGGTTCTTTTATTTTTTATTTATGTAGTATGCTGAGCTAGAATACAAGTGTGAAGTTAGCAGTGTTGTGCTAAATGATCATGATTGTAATGTTGCCACTTTTGAAAATCTATGTAAATAAAATGTTGTTGTGTGTTCATTCAAAATGTGCATTACTCTACACTAATATTCAGTGGTAGATTTGCCCTATGGCCCAGTAGGCCCGGGCGTAGGGCGGCCAGATATTAGGAGCTGCCAAGCATGACCAAAAAAGTCAGTGATAACAACAAAAAAATAACTCAAGATTACCTAAATATTCTAAAGGCTATGTCACATTATGGCGGGCCGCACCGCACTGCATCATATAACGTAATTCCTGTTCCCATGGGAATACAGCAATAAAATATAGCCTATGTTACTCAGGGATATTCTAGCTTTCAATTGGTAAAAGAAAAGAATTTTCAAATTCGGTCCAGTAGTTTTTGAGTTTATTTATAACAAACATACAAAAATACAAATCTTACCTCGTTATAATACTATTATTATTATCAGCAAATCCGCCATTGCTAATCATATTAAGAGGAATTATTAATATTTTTGTATGATTGTAATGAATAAACTCAAAAACTACTGGACCGAAACTGTGGGTGAAACCGCCTGGAACAGCTAGTATTAGTATACAGTTGAAACCAGATGTAACGACATTGAAGCGACCATATAACTTGGGGTGTTATGTCCGATAGTTGTTTTAAGCAACATACACAAGTATGTTAGTTATATTATTTGTCATTGTATTTGTGTCCCACAAATAAAAAATAATAATAATATAGGGATTCTTACGGGACCTTGCCATTCAGTTGTAATAACCAATCTGTCATTATAAACGATGTTATATTTGGTTTAGAGTGTATATTCATTACATAGACCTAATTGAATAATAAAATATAACTGAACCTGAGAACTTTAGACATTCATAGCAACATGTGGCTGATAAGAAATGGTACTATTATAAAAATATGCTGTTTTATGTGTCTGTGTGTGCAGCAAGAAAATGCAAAAGAGAAAACTGTGCGCAAGGAAGCAAAGAAAGGAAAGAAGAGGAAAGCTCCTAAGAGTGAAACTAAAAATACTTCCAAGAGAATAAAAACCCAATGGGACAGTAAAGATGCAGATGAAAATGCAGAATATGAGGTAAACAGTTTCATAATATCTAATATAATAACACAAGGTTCATTATAGGAACTCTAATATTAAACACTAGCTTTTACCCGCGGCTTTGCTCGCGCACGTTTATTGCACCCCTTTAGGGGTTAAATTTTGCTAAATCCTTTCTTAATGGATGCCTACACTGTATAAGCTATATATGTGCAAAATTTCAAGTCTCGCGACCCAACCGTTTAGGCTGTGTGTTGATACATCACCAATCAGTCAGTCAGTTTATCATTTTATATATTATATAGATTGTACTTGATTTAAGGTTGAACGGATTCTCGAAGTGCACCACAGAAAAAGTGGTGAAAGGGAATTTCTGATTCATTGGAAAGGATGGTCAAACAAATTTGACTCCTGGGAACCGGAAAGCCATCTTCACTGCCCTGATTTAATCAAGAAGTTTATGGATAAGGTAATTTACTACTAAGAAAAAGAAATCCATATTGTCGATAAAATTATTTGCACATGCACATTATTTATTTTATCGGCAAGAAATGCATGTTTGTACCCGAATTATATTTCTCAAAGGCACTACAAAATAAAGTTTTTGTCTGGTTGATCAACTGAAAATATATCTCAAAAAAAACACAATCTTATTGAAACAAATTTTTATTATATTATTTTATTATAATATTTAGTAGCCATAGTACAGGCTCTGCCTAGTTTGGGACTGAATAACCGTGTGTAAATTGTGTCCCACAATTTATTTATTTATTTATTTTTTTATGTTGTAAGTGTTTGTCTTTAACGTTTTTTAGAACTTTCCACAGCATAGTTAAAAAGTTAAAGACTTTGGAAGTGTTAACGTTGACATCAATATATTAAAATTTGTGAATTTAGGGAAAAAAAGTAATTTAGAAATACTTGTCATTACCCCACACACTTATGTATGTGCAATCAAATATATTTTTTAATCCCTCAGTAGAATTATGGGTGGCACTCCATTAGATTAGGAGATTCTATAAAGTATGTACAACATTATCCCTTTTTCCTCAAAAAGTTACAATTTAGTCTTCAGTTGAATACTATCATTTTATAATTATACAGGGTGGATTTTTGAGATGGGTCAGTGAAGGCAGGTACCTTAATCGTTATAGTTACAGGAAAACGTTCCTAGGAGACCATCCCTAACTTTTTAAGATATTATGAACTGCATTCACAGATTTTCGAGAAAATGTACAGTCAGCGAAAAAAATGCTTAAGTATTTTAGCATTTTTTTATTTTTTTGTAAAAAAAATATTTTTATGCCTATCCA
Organism: Ethmia dodecea; assembly: GCA_963855545.1. Taxonomy (NCBI): domain Eukaryota; kingdom Metazoa; phylum Arthropoda; class Insecta; order Lepidoptera; family Depressariidae; genus Ethmia; species Ethmia dodecea. The sequence continues at coordinate 9,117,559 of OY979449.1, forward strand.
TCCAATTTTGTGTGGGGATCAAAAGACTCTATGGGACCATTTAAGGTATGAGTACTAGAAATGACAGAAATCGACAAAAACTTTTTTCATACATTTTGTACTGAAAAACGAAAATCAACTGTAAATTATTCTTTATTTTGGCAATTATATTTCTTATTGTGATCAAAAGATTATTTAAGTCCAACTGAAATTTAAATACAAAAACTACGGTAATTTACAACAAAAGGTACCTGCCCTCAGTGGCCCATCTCAAAAATTCACCCTGTATTATCCTGTTCAATGAAATCATCACTACATAGTATAAAACAAAGTCGCTTTCTCTGTCCCTATGTCCCTTTGTATGCTTAAATTTTTAAAACTACGCAACGGCTTTTGGGAAGTCGGGTTTTTAATTTTTTAAATTAACTTTTTTTATTCAAATATATATAACGCCCCACATAACATAATCTGTCGATTTTCTTATTTTTATTTTTCAAAATTTGGCGCTAACAATACGCCACTTTGTTTTTTTTTTATTTCGATATACCCAGTGTCCCTCTCGCTGTAAATGCGACAAATCACTCAAAATCTAACGACACATTTCAAAATAAAATCCATCGAGCCGTTCAGGCCGCAGAGCGTGCCAAACAATTATACATAATTATATACTCTCGAAAAACATAACCTTCCTGGCGCAGTTGGGTAAAAAGGATTTCATGTCCCTTCCATACTTAACTTACTTAGGCACACAACAGACTTCAACTGTCAACAGGGAACTGTCACCGAAATCGTCTTAAAAGAGTATTGTAGTGTAAGGGCCGTCATTTTGGTGAGATAATTTACTGCTGGGCACCCTGAGCTAATCAAATGACAGACAAACAGGATAAAACTTTTTGGTTTTGGTTCTGTCATTTGCCGGAACCCTAAAATTAAAAATATTACATTAATGTTTAATAATTTGTAAAGCTTTTTATTTGCAAAAGTAGCATATTATAATACAACTAGTGGTTTTCCGCGGTTTCACCAGCGTAGTCCCCGTTCCTGTGGGAATACGGGAATAAAATATAGCCTATGTTACTCAGGGACATTAGTTATACAGAGAGATATGTTACTCAGGGGTGTTAGTTCATTAGTTTTTAAGTTTATTCATAATAAACATACAAAAATACAAATCTTTCCTCTTTATAATATTAGTATAGATAAATGTTTAGTTATTAATGTTAGTAAAGTAAGTGAATATAAATTATATTTAAGTGTTAGTTTTATGAGTGAATGACGATGGTATCAGCTCCTGTCAATCTCCCAATCAAATAACCAATTTAATTTCAGGTGGATGCCGCTCGTTCTTCTGATACACGAACACTGAGAGTGGCTCCTGAGACCACAAACCGATTTACTTTACAAGCACCTTCTTCAGGACGCCGTCTCAGCAAAAGACGTGGCCAACGTCAAAGGTAAGAGCCATTGTTCAAATATTATTCTGAAAGGATTCACTGATTAGTCAATAATTTTAGTATGAATTATACTGAACAGTCTAGGTGCTTCTTAAATAAAAAATTTTGCTTTATTAGTAGTGAGTGTTGGGTTAGTATTACATAACATATGTATGAATACAAACCTTGCATATTTATTATGATCATCATCTTTAACATAATGATTTTTTTTACCATGACATTAGGACTGGCTGTACTTCGACATTTTACTCGCGTAAGTCCCGTTCCCGTGGGAAAATTATAGCCCATGTTACTCCCAGAAAAGTAAGCTTTCCATTGATGAAAGAATTTTTAGGATCGATCCAGTAGTTTTGAGTTTATCCATTACAAAAATAAAAATAGCCCACGCCTTTTATCCCCAAGGGGGTAGGCATAGGTATTCCATTACTGGATATACCCACTTTTCACATTGACATCAGAACCTTGGAGCCCCGGAGCTACAGAGCTGGCGAGTGGCCTAAATTATTGTAGTGAAAATGTAGTAGTCAAATACACATCTCTTTGAATTTGTAGTTCTATAGTTCTGGAGTTATTCGACCTGAAAGCTAGAAATCATCAGGTCGGTGTGGCCCCGAGATCTCAGTAATTAGGGCAGTAACGGACGTTTGCTCTTAGACAAAGTTACTGTAATATTTAGGTAATAGACAGAAAAACAAAGAATATAATTCGTAGTTCGATATTTTGGCAGTAATTCACGTTTGAAGTGCGTGACAATCAGGTCCCTGTAGCCCAGTGTTTTCTCTGAAACGAAGCATCCTAGCATAGTATGTTGTTTGAGTAAGTTTCTGTAGTTCTCGATTTAGGAATTCGTATGGAGCTAGTTTTTTATGTAGTTCTACAGTTTAATAGAATTTTGCACTCTTTCTAAAAACAATCAGAACGGTGTAGCCCAGTGTTTTCTCTGCAACGAAGCATCCTGGCATAGTATGTTGTTTGAGAAAATTTTTGTAGTTCTCGATTTAGGAATTCGTATGGAGCCCGTTTTTTATGTAGTTCTACAGTTTACGAATAATTCAGGTCGGAAGCTCCGAAATGACAGCTAACCTCACTCATTACATCTTTGGAATCAAACAAGCTAGCGAAACAGAAACTTACACAACGATTTATTATCCATCGAATAATAAGTGTGCAAAATTTCATAGAGATCCATGCAGTATCTGTAAAGGAATTTAATATAAACACATTCGGTACCATTATCTGTATAATGGAAGAGGGTGACCATACATTTTATGTTAAAAAGGAAAAATATTCGAGCACTGAAATTTGATGGTGAAAGTAAGTATGATATGACATCAAATAGTAGGTATTTATTGAAATTTGCACTCCGGTTGATAATTCGTAAGTTTTAACATTAAGTAAATAAATAACTAAAAATGGTTTTCATAGTTATTTATTGAATTCAAATACCCATAGTGGTTTTTTTAGATTGTGGTTTGGCTAATTGCTCGAACTAAACAAAGTCCATATATTATGGTATTTAAAGTAGTTACCTACTACCTACGGTTTCTTTTGTGCAAAGGAATAAAAAAAGGTTGTTCATCTGATTTTCTATATCTATACATATAAAAAACTCTAACGGGGCCGTGTCTGTACATTAAATATTTTTTGAAAATTTTAACGGCAGTGTATATAGTTATCGATATAGATGCCGAAACACCAATTTTTGGAATTTTTGTCTGTCTGTCTGTCTGTCTGTCTGTGGTTGTGCACGCATCACTCAAAAACTACTGGATGGATTTTAATGAAATTTGGTATAAAGATAACTGAGTACCCGGGTCAACATCTAGGGTACTTTTTATTCCAGGAAAATATCTCGTTCCCACGGGAAAATATAAAAACTGGTTAAAAAGAGAAATACGTACCTACTACTCCGAAACGATAACCCCTAGAAACTGGAAAAATAGTATGAAGGTGTCGTAGGAAACCGGTATGAAGGGATTTTTGGAATTTCCCACGGGAACGGGAATAAACTGAATCCACGCGGGAAAACGCCGCTGGGACCCGCTATATGAAATTTGGTATGTAGGTGTCTTAAATATGTTATATATTATTATTATTGTGTCTTAGGTATATTATACCTCGTGATACGAGGTAATGTTTAAACTAACCCATACCCAAAATCACGTGTATTTTTTAGAGTCTCTAAAAAAAATACTGGAGAGCCAAGCTCGGGTGTTGTATACCTGCTTCGTAATAATAATACTTATATAATTATTGACTGCTACACACGACACTTATTTTTATAACTAGCGGATGCCCAGTGGCGTTGCCCGCGTGGATTCCGTTTATTCCCGTTCCCGTGGGAATTTCCGAAAATCCCTTCATAGTGGTTGCCTACAACATATTTAAGACACCTACATACCAAATTTCATATAGCGGGTCCCAGCGGCGTTTTCCCGCATGGATTCAGTTTATTCCCGTTCCCGTGGGAAATTCCAAAAATCCCTTCATACCGGTTTCCTACGACACCTTCATACTATTTTTCCAGTTTCTAGGGGTTATCGTTTCGGAGTAGTAGGTACGTATTTCTCTTTTTAACCAGTTTTTATATTTTCCCGTGGGAACGAGATATTTTCCTGGAATAAAAAGTACCCTAGATGTTGACCCGGGTACTCAGTTATCAATATACCAAATTTCATTAAAATCCGTCCAGTAGTTTTTGAGTGATGCGTGCACAACCACAGACAGACAGACAGACAGACAAAAATTCCAAAAATTGGTGTTTCGGCATCTATATCGATAACTATATACACTGCCGTTAAAATTTTCAAAAAATATTTAATGTACAGACACGGCCCCGTTAGAGTTTTATTATATGTATAGATATAGAAAATCAGACGAACAACCTTTTTTTATTCCTTTGCACAAAAGAAACCGTAGGTAGTAGGTAACTACTTTAAATACCATAATATATGGACTTTGTTTAGTTCGAGCAATTAGCCAAACCACAATCTAAAAAAACCACTATGGGTATTTGAATTCAATAAATAACTATGAAAACCATTTTTAGTTATTTATTTACTTAATGTTAAAACTTACGAATTATCAACCGGAGTGCAAATTTCAATAAATACCTACTATTTGATGTCATATCATACTTACTTTCACCATCAAATTTCAGTGCTCGAATATTTTTTCCTTTTTAACATAAAATGTATGGTCACCCTCTTCCATTATACAGATAATGGTACCGAATGTGTTTATATTAAATTCCTTTACAGATACTGCATGGATCTCTATGAAATTTTGCACACTTATTATTCGATGGATAATAAATCGTTGTGTAAGTTTCTGTTTCGCTAGCTTGTTTGATTCCAAAGATGTAATGAGTGAGGTTAGCTGTCATTTCGGAGCTTCCGACCTGAATTATTCGTAAACTGTAGAACTACATAAAAAACGGGCTCCATACGAATTCCTAAATCGAGAACTACAAAAATTTTATCAAACAACATACTATGCCAGGATGCTTCGTTGCAGAGAAAACACTGGGCTACACCGTTCTGATTGTTTTTAGAAAGAGTGCAAAATTCTATTAAACTGTAGAACTACATAAAAAACTAGCTCCATACGAATTCCTAAATCGAGAACTACAGAAACTTACTCAAACAACATACTATGCTAGGATGCTTCGTTTCAGAGAAAACACTGGGCTACAGGGACCTGATTGTCACGCACTTCAAACGTGAATTACTGCCAAAATATCGAACTACGAATTATATTCTTTGTTTTTCTGTCTACTACCTAAATATTACAGTAACTTTGTCTAAGAGCAAACGTCCGTTACTGCCCTAATTACTGAGATCTCGGGGCCACACCGACCTGATGATTTCTAGCTTTCAGGTCGAATAACTCCAGAACTATAGAACTACAAATTCAAAGAGATGTGTATTTGACTACTACATTTTCACTACAATAATTTAGGCCACTCGCCAGCTCTGTAGCTCCGGGGCTCCAAGGTTCTGATGTCAATCTTTTCACGACGAATTTTCGACCCCTAAACGTGATAGGTGGTGAGCCCATCGCGGGACTGGGTCTTTTTACACATGTCTCAGAATTAATTCTGGGACCTGCAGGTTTCCTCACGATATCACTAGCTCGACGGTGAAGTTTCCTTTTCCGTCGAGCAAATAAATAAATATAAATAAATAAGATAAATAAATAAGATAAGTATGTACGTAAGTTTTTTAAAAACTCATTGGTACATGCCAGGATTCGAACCGAGCCTCACTGATTTTCATCATGTGAAGCAGGCTCTTTAACCGTAAGGCTATCACCGCTCCTGCAAAATACAAATCTTTCCTCTTTATAATATTTTATAAGCATAATTCTGTCGTTCCGTTCTGCCGTGGGAAATTAGTACTACTCTTTATTACTGCTGTGGTTATAAGTTGTACTACATACTTTAATAAAATAAGTGAAATATTTTTAATTTTGTTTCAGAGTGCGTTATGATAATGCAGAATAAAAATAATTTATTATGTTGAAAAAAATCCTTTAGAGGGTACTACATGCATTATGACTACCTACCAAAAAACAGCTGCTGCCCTTAAAGTGGACTTCCGTGCCTTGCAGCCTACGCGTCCTAAGCGGATATCTACATATATATAGTGTCTATATTGTCGCGTCCGCCGTCGGCTGAGGGGTTTGACAGGAGTGCGCATCAGAAGCTAAAACTACATTAAACCCGCGTGGAGTGTCGCGGTGGTACTTGTTTCATACATTTACTAGGGTTAGAAAGAGAAAGACACACTTTCGCCACGACACACTACCCGGATCAAGTATAGTTCTTACCATGCTCCTGCCATGACTACACAATGATTCAATATAGTTCTAGCTTTACAGGTGCGATTGACGCCTCGGAAGTGTACCTATAGGGTAGACATTTGAAATAATTAGTGATGTACCTAATTTAAAGGATTTGCATGTTAAAATTTACATATACATATAGGTACATAAATTCTCACTTGCTCTGTTATAAATGATACATACAAGAATTGCTCGTTTAAAGTAATAGGATACACACATGTGGATATCTGAATCCAAGGCGATGTTAAATAATAATAAACAGCCTCTCTGTACGAAAGTATCAATATCTCACCTTACACAATTTTTTTTTAATTTTTTTTTTTTTAGTTGAGGCATAGAAATCCTGGCAATTATATTTTATAAAATACATTATAAGTTTTTCTGTTTCTTTTACATATAAACGAGTTGCATAAATTACGTTTTTCCAGGATTTTTTTTATGTTATATATAAGTTTTCTGTATAATTAATTAAAGTAGTCAATAAAGTTTTGACTGTAACAAGAAAAAATATAAATATGTGGTGTAGTTTTTGCTCTAATTATTATAGTAATTTCATAAATTATACAGAAATATATCCAACTACATATTTCAGTTTCGTATATCGCAATTCGCAACATACATTGTATGCGTACGGTATTTTAAAGTGTATGTTTTAGGTAAACATTTTTTATTTTGAAAATGTGTTTTATGTTTTTATTCGCAACTTTTAAGAGCTTTTTAGGGATTAGTGGGCCGGTTCCTACCTCATCTGTGGGATTATAGAACTTAAACTGATGGAGTGATAATAACGTATTTTACTGCCTAGCCAAATGAGTTACTTTATAAGAGCTGTCAAAACAAAAATACTATGGAAAATATACTAAGTACTGACTTTGTCACGTCATCATTTTTAGTACTCAATAGCGTGACATTTTGAATATTTTATTATATAAAAAAAAATTAAACGTGTTTTGGGATAACTTTTTAAATTAATGATTACTCGCAATTTCAGAAGTCTGTTATGTGGTTGGAAAGCTAAAAATCAGATAAGTTTTATTATAATGCTGAGATAGAAACCAGTCCATCCCGGTTACATCCAGATTTGTTTGTAATAAGTAACGCTAATTGAATTGTGTTTTATTTAAGTACACAAAAAGTTTTGGCACACCAAACTTCAAACTCGAAGCACAAAATTATTGCAATAATATGGTTCACACAATGTGGCGTTTTGGTTAGCTTCATATTACGTTTGTAGTCGTGCAAATAGATCTGTGCAATCCCAATTTGTTCGTTTTGTGTAATATTATTTAATTAAATTTTAACTATACTTTTTCAAAGTATTCAAAGTTATGTCTTATTAAAGTTGTCAGCACCTAGGCGATAACGGTTGTGGTAAAGTTTAAATTATTTAAATTCATGTGAATCCTGCCACACCAGGAAATAAGAGTGCCGGTCAAGGCCGTAGAGGCGTGATTCTTAGGAAGCACGGCTTAATACAGGCGTGCTCGTTTTTATGATATAGGCGCTCTATATTCTTTAGTAGCCCATTCATCGACCCATTTACAAGCGGTAGCGGCGCGACACGTTTTGCAGACGTGCTAACTCGGGAGACGAGTCGGTAACCTGAAACCTCAGAAACGCCTCTGTACATCACACAGCTTTACACATAAAAAGACGCCGCTATCCCACCAGCGGAAACTCCCAAACAGTTTTTGTTGGGAGTGACCTTTTAAGGCTAAACGGCTTGAGTTGTGTCTGTTATGGGCGTAGCCAAGTGGCTTTGTAAAACGTTAAATAGAATACAATGACAAATGTATTGGTGGATTGTGTGGATTGACATAGGCGTTCGACTTTCACGCGCTATTAAAGTGCTACTAAGTAAAATTGACGCAACACTATACGTAGTTCTCAATAGTTTAGTATTGCCACTTGTTTAGGGTGGGCGATCCTTTTAAGAATTTGTATGTGTTCGCCAGGCCAGGCTGACCGCATTTTGGATGCGTGTCTATTAGCTACCAGTACTCGGTAGATCGGGATAGTTAAAACGTGTTCGTACGGGTTCACACGACTAAAATTCGTACGGAAGCGTGTCCAAAGTACGGCCGGCCTTTAGCGTTTTGTATACTTTTCAAATGATTACAAAAAAATATACAAAAGCACGACTGTCATCGACACTATAATATTATAAACAGGCTATCTATATTATAAAAAAAATGTGTTACCTACTGATCCGGTTCTGTTATATAAGCTGATAGAAAAGTACACTATTTCCGAGTGGCCCTATAAACGCACCTAGAAACGCAGCGCGCAGCTAATATGAAACAACTATGAGAAATTTTTTGCCAAAAAATATTATTGCAGTTAAGATAGTCCTTTGTATGGTTTGACGAGTATAATTGTGTTAATTTTGCTGAAATTTGTGTATACTTATTATTTGTGTTAGATGCAGTGGTTAGATGTAAGTTAAAGTCAGAATAATTATTAGATTAATATTTCAAATAAATCGTTCATAATATCATTACACTGTTTAAGTTAGTCCAAAAAATCGGCCACCTTAACTGTAAGTATTCATCCAGTTTCTGTATGTATCATCCTAGCAGCGCCACTTCTTCTGATTGGCATGTGGACCAGATAATGTACCTTAAATAGTACCTCAAATCAAAGAAAGCACCAACGAGGTCGAGTGGTTAGTTCCAGAGAAATCAAGTTTGTTTTGTTTGGTACTTTAGTACCAAACAAAACAAACTTGCGTTTTAACGCATGCACAAAAGTTGTGAGCAAATATTAAATCTGTAGTACACTAGTTTGTGAGAATGGATGTTTGTTGCTCTTTCACGCAAAACTACTAAACGAATTTTGATGAAACTTAACCGTAATATTGCACATATATCAGAATACTACGCTGGTGACACCGTTGGGCGCTGCTAGTGTAATGCATACATCTATATCTATACATAATAAAACTAATGGGACCGTGTCTGAACATAAAGTATTTTTGTAAAATTTTAGCGGTAGTGTAGATAGTTATCGATGTAGATACCTAAATACGCTAAATATACCAATGTCTGTATATACAATTAAAATCGATTTGAGTACAGTAACAATTTAACAAACTTTACAATCCCACAATGTCGTTGAAATTGCATAATATGAAATAGTTTTTTTCATTTCTCCGGACGGAAAGCGTCAACTTGCGGCACGCTGCGCTAAACGAAGTTGCCGCTTTCCGCCTCCGTCGATAAGAAAAAAAGTATACACACACCGGGAAGTAACTAAGAAAGCCTCAGATTACATGTGATCTGAGACATTTGTTATTTTACTTACATGTATACTGAAATTGCATATGAAATCGTTTTTACTGCGCTGGTCACTGTTTAAGCAAAAAATAATATTTATTTATTATTTTTACATTAAAATCGATAAAAGTATTCTAATTGAACCGACAGTATATACCACTAGGTACACAAACTGTCCCAGGTCTCAACCAGTAGTCGGAATTGTATGAATTGATATGAATATTCTGTAGTGGGAAGTGTTTTTGTTTTTCGGAAATTCGCTCTTATGCAAACGTCGATTATGGGTTGGGGAAAAGCGCCTGTTTTACTATAGAATTAGGGATGCCCCGATACGCCTTTTCGCCGATACGATACCGATACTCTTATAAAAGTATCGGCGATACTGATACCGATACCGATACGCTTATTATATTCAAAAAGAAAGGTAGAATAAATAAAACACAATTAATTGTTTTAGTAATCAAAATTAACATTTATAAATATAAAGCGCGGGGTTTCCCCGAGCATAGTTAGTTCGTGCGTTGTTTGCAACGAAATAGATGGGACAACACCCGCGTTTACATTACATTTTTAAAGCGCGAAATTTAGAACGTATCGTTGAATCTGCCATAAAAATATCGCCGATACGGATGTATCGGCTAACCCGAAGTATCGCCGATATATCGGTATCGGATGCATCCCTATATAGAATATTAGTAGATATTTACCTCACAGTTGAAGGTACAATGAAATGGAAGAGGGAAAGTTGTTTCATAAAACATCAGAAATCCGTCATACCGAAATAATTTTGATAACAAAAGAAAATCGTTCCCGAAATCTCCAAAAAGCAAATCAAAAGATGCGGGATAATACTTGTGATATCAAAACATGTGCTAGATGTATGATTGTTAGTAAAGCGCTTCGATGTGTGATGGATTGATGGTATTGATTTAATACAGTAAAATGTTTCGGATTACTTAGAAATAAAAGCCTAAAACTTTTAAACAGATTTATTTACAATCAACATATTGATATATTATAATTGCTGATAGTACTAACTTACGTCGGACGGGACCGGACATCGGCAGGTACGTGGCAGGGCTCTTGACCGTATATTACTAAACGTGTATTGAAATAATTTGTACCTCAATGATTTGGTGTAATCATAACGGTCAAGCAGCGAACTAGCTTATTTCAATTATGACAAAAAACGAAGAAAATCTAGGTACTATCACATTTTCAAAGAAATTTAGGTCAGTTAATGATGCTGCAAAACCACAATTACTTCGGTACACGCGTGGGCATCATGTGTCATTCTAACCGCGCCACGGTCTCGGATTTTGATACGAATCCATTCTTTACATATTTAGTCATCAGTCAAAAAGTGACAAATTGCTAAATGGAGTGAAGTCAAACTTCTCATATCTTGAAAGTACTCTACCGGGCAATTTGCCACTTTTTGACAAATAGATAACTAAACGAGACAATTATCCGTTTAAATCCAAGAGGTTGGCGTTGCTAGAATGACACACGTCTGTTCATCGAAGCGGTATGACTTTTGTATACGCGCATCTCTACTGGCGGCACGCCGACCGACGTTATGCACCGATTGCTGATAGCTTTAATTTTGACTTGATAATGTTTGTTTGCAATTTACGAAAAAAATAGCTACTGGAACCTTTTTACTTATAAATACATAATATTTTATAACTTAAAACTATAAATGCGGAATCAAAGGACGCCCTCGAGGTCCGGTCTAGGCGGCGCCGCTAGTAGCAGGTTGTGGTCGGGCGGCGGCGGAGAGCGCCTCCGCTGCGATCGAGCCTGCACGGCCAGCACGGCGTCGGGCAGCCGCTGGCCGCACACGCCGCAACTCGGATCCACTTCGCAGGTAGCGTGGTATGCGCGTGCGCAATGTGCCGTTCGGACGGCAACGTTTGTCGCCAGCTGGACAAGAAGAAAGGTGTACGTGTTTAAATCACATCGGGGTCACCAGTATATATCAGCCTAACAGCGCCACGGCTTTTGATTGGCGTCTGAACCAGATATACATTACGTACCCAATTAGTACTCCGGCTACGAAATAGTTCTTGGATTTATAAGATATATGGGTTTGATGGCGCTGCGAAAATGACATCTTTACAGCAGCGCCACCTCTGTATCTCGATTAGTATAGCATATTTCTGCATTTGGGCTACACGACGATTTCGTACTATGTTGAAATTTCAGAAAGGGAGTAGAACCTACACGCAATTCCCCGTTGAATTAATGATATACAGGTACATTGGTGGCGCTGCCAGAATGACGAATTTACAGCAGCACCACCACCTGTATCTCCGTAAATAAAGGACATTCATAGAATAAGACTACACCAACATTTAGTACTCGTGAGTACGTTAGGCACGTAATGTTTCCGTTTCAGTTTGCTAGCTACCTGGAAAGATATAGACCTGACTGAACAAGTATCTGAAGTTATATGACCATATCTCTGAAAGTACATCATATTTCGAGAATATGTTTGCAGCCACGAAATCAGCATAATATAAAGATGCCCCGGAACGAAATACTTTTTGGAATGATATAAAAAATCGCACCTTTGAAAAACCACTTTTAATCCCATTTAGAATCAATGATGATGGGACTATTAGGTATCATTTTATAGGACTAATCATCAACATTCAGAAAATCGTACTTTAGTCTTGCTAGGTCATAATCATAAAAAAAGAAGTTATTGCAAAAGAAGAAGAAAAAGTTTGTTGACAAAGAATTAAAGTAAGACAAAAAAATGCTTAAAAATTACTTAAAACCTAGTTTTACCCCCCCCCCCCCCTTTATACCTCTAAAAGGTAGCGCAACTAGCGGCCCTTTTATAAAGTAATTATGCATTATTTTTGTATAACGTCGTTATTTGGGTGACATGTTTTTTTTTATGGCATAAATGATTGTTAATTTTAATGTCGTTAAATTAATGTTTAAAATGATACTTAATAGTCCCATCACCATATATTCTAAATGTGATTAAAAGTGGTTTAAAGTATTATTTTCCGAAGGTGCGATTTTTTGACGCCGAGTGTATGTTCCCGCGGTAAAAAATACTCTTTATGTTGACTGAGTTACTCAGTTATCTCCACACCAAATTTTATGAAAATCCTTACAGTCGTTTTTGAGTGATGCGTGCACAACCAGATAGACAGAAAAAAATGCAAAAATCGGCGTTTAGTTATCTAAATCGATAACTATCTACACTACCGCTAAAATTTTCCAAAAATATTTTATACTAGCAACCCGCCCCGGCTTCGCACGGGTGCAATGCTAATACTAAAACCTTCCTATTGAATCACACTATCTATTAAAAAAACGCATCAAAATCCGTTGCGTAGTTTTAAAGATTTAAGCATACATAGGGATATAGGGACAGAGAAAGCGACTTTGTTTTATACTATGTAGTGATGATACAGACACGGCAGTTATTATTACAGGGTATGTTTATGTAACTATAGAAGAAAACTTGGTCAGGTGAATAAAATGAATACCGCGAGCGGGTGGTTGCAGCGTGGGCATCTGCCGCGCACAGGCAGAGCGCGGCCCGCGGCCCGCAGCGCCCTGGCCAGCGCCTCGTGCAGCTCGCGGCCCGCCAGGCGCGCCGTGCAGCGCCACGCTCGCCGCTGACTCGCCGCGCACTGCAGGATGGCCAGTGCCACGCCCGGAGAGTCGCAAGTCCGCTCGATCTGTGAATGGAACACCCGAAACTTATATAAGCCTGCCTGTCCATTGACGCGGAGCTAGGCGGCGGAGCGGAGAAACGTGGAAATATTAACCAATTGGCAAAAAATCTCCGCTCATCTAATCAATCCTATTGGTTAATAGTTTAGTTAGTTAGAAAAGTGTCCCAAATCACACCATTGTCTGACCATTGATATTGTGAACTCTGCGATCTTTAAAGGCTTTATTAAGCAAAACAATTTTATTTATTTAATATGGTTCAATACCGGTTCACACAATTCAGAAAAAAAAACAAAAAAAGCGAAGATCCAAAGACAGAGCAGTAATAGCCCTTTCGGTTAAAGAGCCGACCGAAAATCAGTGAGGCTGGGGTTCAAATCCTGGCATGTACCAATGAGTTTTTCAAAAACTTACGTACATATTTATCACTAGCTCGACGGTGAATGAAAACATCGTGAGGAAACATTTAAAAACAGACTTGATAAACACTTACAAACACAAGTGCAATAGTATACACGTATCAGCACCAAGTGCTGCTAGTGTATTAATAATAATAATAAACCCTCAGGTCAGGAATTAATTCTGAGATATGTGTAAATAGAACCGGTCGGGCGATGGGCTCACCACATCTCGTGAAATGTGGGTATATCCAGTAATGGAATACCTCTGCCTACCCCCTCGGGGATGAAAGGCGTTAGATTATTTATTTAATATCCAAAGACAAGCCAAAACTACATCAAACTAATTTTGAATTTAAAACATTAAAACTATATACAATACCGGCCAGTGCAAGTGCATCGACCACAGATATGTCATTGTCATCCAACTATAACCGTTGACATTTAGTGGAATTGCCCTGACTGTCAACACTACCAGTGTCTACAGAGCAAGCGCTGGCCAAGTAATAAATGTCTAAAGACGATTCCGATTCTAATTAAATAGGTACAAATAGAAAGTGGTGTCAACTGACCAGGTCTTCTACGGGCAGGTAGGCGACGGCGTCGAGCAGCAGCGCGGGCGGGGCGCCGGCCGCGTGCCGCAGCAGCCGCGCCCACATGGCGGCGGCCGAGGCCGGCGGCAGGCTGGGCCCGGCGCGGGCGCACACCTCGCACGCCTCGCCGATCAGCCGCGCCTCCGCCTCTGCGGACCGGGAACGGGCCTATTTGCTGCTAGTCGCATCCGCATATTGTCGGCCTGTGCCTCGTTGAAAAGACGATGTATATTAGGTTCGGTAGGTATCTGAGGGTCTCATACGCGACGCGCATATTTTTCACTAGCTCGACGGTGAAGGGAAACATCGAGATTATATTTAAATGTCAGATAAAAAATTCTGGTTGAAAATTGGTATTTTCAGGAAAAAATATATTACATTTGTTACCTTATCTGTTACTCGTTCGATGAGACACAGGCCCTTTCGAAAGTACAGATGGTTGTTTTATATATTTACCTTTCTGGCCATCCGCGTTTGCGGTTGCAACTAGCCGGAGAATCGCATCGAGTGCGCCCTCCGGGTCTCCGGTTGCTTCGAGGCAGATCGGTTCAGCTTCCGCGAGTCCGGCGTCTTTTATAATCTCCAGCGCATCCTCCGGTCTGACGATACCCGCGTTCTTCATCAAAAAGCTAGTAACACTGTCCGGTTTTAACGCGCACAAATTACGTAAATGAGCAGCCGCCTCGTCGCCTTTCAGCCTGCCCATTTCCAGCAAGTATTCCGCGAACTTAAGAGCCTCGTCGCTTCGTGAAGACTGTAAGATTTTCGCCACCGCGTCCGGGAAATGATCGTTCACTATAGCCGCCGTCGCCCGGGGGCGGAGACCGATAAGCGTCGAGAGATACGGTTCTATAAGGTTTTTGTCTCCCTCCCCTTGGAGTCTCGTCCGGAGGTACTCGAATAGTTCGTCTACGTCGGAGGCGGAGGGTCGTTCTATTCGGAAGAACTCTTGGAGCGCGTCTCGGTGCCTAGAGAGCAGCGCGTTGACCCGCCAGAGCACCCGCGGGCGATGTTGAGCGTCCTCGGCGGCCTCCGTCAGCTGTTCGACGGTGGCGCGAGCGCGGGTAAGCAGGGCGAGCCACGCGCGGTCTGCTCGCTCGCCCTCGGTCATGGCTGCCAGCTGCTGGGCCCCGTTTATAACTTCCTGGTCGGGGGGTAAAGCTCCCGAGCTCAACTGCCCCGCGATGAATTCCAAAATGTCAACGCGGTCGGACGCTTTCTGAAATCAGACGTCGAGTTTCATCCAATGTTCATGGAGGAGTTTATTGTGCCTTGTTATTAAGACTATTGACTGCTCTAAGTTTAATTCTTATTACCTACAGAATAAAAAATACATTTTCATATCTCACACTCGGAAAGTAGTGTATGTTTGATCTGAGTACCGGGTCGGAAGCGATGATTCCCACCACAGAGAGATTCATGGCTGTGATTCCCGCCCTCGGTCCGGAAAAGACTTATAGTGTTTGCTTCCGGCCTTAGAGCGGGAATGAATTAAAAAAAATAGTACTACATTTGGCAAAGAAGTTTAAAGAAAAAGTTTCTCTAGGAAAGAGAATGACTTTCTTCCAACCTCTTTGGGTACTTAGTAGGGATACGAAACTTTTAGAATAAAAAAAAAAGGTGCGGCCTTGTGAGTGTAGGTATAAACGATAGAAAATAGCCCGCGCGCGGGGCGGTACGCGTTCCATATTTAAAATTAAAAAAAGAGTAATAATTAGGTAAGCTATTCCGAAATTCAAAATCTTGTTTTTCATCAACACTAATGCTTATTTTTATACTTATAGAACACTATTACTCGGCTAAAAGTACATATTATTATAAAGAACGATTTGTATATTATTTTTGTAATGTTATGATGTAGGTAGTATTCAAAGACGTTTAAAAGAAAAAGTTTCTCTTTCTTCCAACCTCTTTGGTTGTATTGTTGACAATTATTTTGTTTTTTTTTGTAGGTATGCGCTTTTGCATGTTTGAATTTTTGTAAAATTGTATTTTTTTTTTGTTTACTTTCCTTGAATTCGAAATGAAAAGTAGAGTGTTTATCGCGGGTGGAAGTTATCAATTCCTACTCGGACTATATCCGCCCTCGCTGCGCTCGGGCGTCTAAATACCTCGTATGGGAATTGATTCCTTCCGACCCTTGTATAACAATCTACTATTTAATTTTCATACGTATTCAAGTGTGACGACACAACATCGCTGACGAAATGACGACAAAGATGGATTTTGTGTACCGATGTCAGCCACCTTCCATCATCGATATATCAAAGGTCCAATATATTAATCTAGGAGCAATGATAGCTCAGTGGTTGAAGACCTCGCTTCTTATTTGTGAGGCTCGGGTTCGAATCCTGGCATGTAACAATAAGTTTTTCAAAATATAAATAATATAATAATAATATATTAATATAATATAATCTCACGCCTTTTATCCCCGAGGGGGTAGGCAGAGGTATTAAATTTCTAATTATATACACATTTTTCACGAGATGTTCTTTGGACCCCTAAACATGATAGGTGCTGAGTCCATAGCCATAGTAGAAATATAATTATGTACCGTAATTTCGTCAGTTTTGAATAAAGCTATTGGGGTGTCAATTAATTGGTGTTTTACCCTACTTAAGTATCGGGGATTCCGTGAGATACGACGTCATACCGTTAGCTGGTGCGTGAAGGCGAGCAGTGCTCGTGCGACCCGCAAGCGGTTCTGCTTGCCGAGTGGTCCGGCGAAGGGCGGGTCCCTAGCGCTCTGCTCCAGCAGCCTTACCGCTGCTGCCGCGTCGTGCGCCACTAGCACGCGCAGTGGGGACTCACCCGCCCCGGCCCCGGATCCACCCATCTGCACCAACACATATGCTTTTTTAGGACGGGACTCTATTAATCAGCCTTCACAGTTTTGGTTTCTTAACTTTATGTGGCGTCTTTTAACCACTCAGACCATGAATCACAGACACAATAGATTTTTAATTGTGTCTCGGTTCCAATTGGAACCGGCGGTTCTTAACTGATGATTAAACCGTAAAGACCATTATCCATTGGCGAGCAAAACCACCGGTAAGCTAACGAAGTCGCGAGCTAAAGGTCCAAACCGCCAATGGAGCACTTAAAAGTCAGCAGACTTGGCCTTTAGAGCGCGTACCGGACGCGTGTTCTATTTGCGAGGATTCCCCTCGTTTTCCTCCAGGTTATTGCAATCTGGATTCTGTTCTAATTACATAAACCTTACACTGAGTAAGCGCAGAAAACGCGCCAACGCGTAGCCACCGCATAGTATATTATTGTAAAGATTTAAAATGAGTTTAATAAAATTACAATAGAAACCAAATTGCAATAAACTGTGGACAAACGCGCTGAATCCGTGCGAATAGAAAACGCGTCCGTTCGGTACGTCTCTACTCGCGCTAAGAGCCAATTGAAATTTTCAAAGAATGTCTTGTTATGGCGGACATCATAAGAAATAATTATAGCTTATAAAAAAACATTTTTCATGTCTGACAAGGTATGTAGCAAAGTAGCTACATAATAATTATGATAAAAATTATGTTTTCTATAACTTAAAAATTATTTCACTGATACAAGCTACATTATTCCAGAGATTCATAAACTGGCACGCATTTAGTTAGTATTCTTTAGTGGTAGGTACTATCAACAAACGCTACGCCTGATACATTTGGATGAATTGTCGCTAATTTTTTTTTATCATCCCGCCCTAAATAAGAGTTAAATAAACAATCAGAAGCCAGTAAAGCCATTTTTTGTAATAAATATGAAAAAAAAAACTTTTTTATAGATTTCATTGATATTTTTATAGTTTTTACCACAAGAGAAGTTTTGTCGCCACGAGGTGCTTTAACGTCGTTTATCTGTATACCGATGTGGGAAAAGATAGCTACTCGAACAAGAGAATCGCGGCGATGTTATGGTCGTGCGACGTATTTCTATATACTGTCCACTCGTCGTATCGCCGTGTGTTGACACTAGTGTAGACTTTCAATAAGAAGACTTATAAGCCCCTACATTGAATAAAAACTTTTGACTTTGACTTATAGAAATACGTGGCACGACGATAACATCGCTCGCGATCCTCTAGTTCGCGGAGACGGTCCCTTAGCCCCTTTTCACACGTACCGGTTTCCGCCGGGCAGGCGCCGGCTACCCGGCGGCAAAATATATGGCCGATTGCCCTCCGGACGTATGAAAGCGAACGTACATGACCATATACGTGGATACGTGTGAAAAGGGGCTTAGATGTATAAGCTGCGGGTACCTCCTGGCCATGTACGTTCGCTTTCATACGTACCGGCGGGCAACCGGGCAATCGGCCATAAACCGGTACCTACGTGTGAAAAGGGGCTTAGGTGTATCAGCTGTTGGTACCTCCTCGGCGAGCAGCGTGAGCAGCGCGTCGTGCCTGGCGGAGGGCTGCCTGTGGTCGGGCAATGCGCGGCCGCCGGCCCCTCGGCCCGCCAGCGCGTCCGCCGCCGCCAGCAGCAAGGCCCCGCCCGCGCACCGGCACCGCCCAGAGCACTCCGGATCCACGAACGCGATCAGCTCGCGCATCGCACCGCTAGATCCGCCTGACGAAAACGGCTAATCTCAAAATACTACTAGTATTATAAACTACAAAGTCTGATGCTCTTTCACGCAAAAACTACAGAACGGATTTTGATTAAACTTTACGGTTATATACCTTATGCATCAGAATACATAGGCCATATTGTATCCCCGGGAACGGAAACGCGGGCGAAACCGCGAACCGCGTAGTTTCCGTTTTAGTTTATAGTACTAGCAGCGCCGCTTCTATAGTCTATTTCGCACCAAGTGGGTTCGGTGACAGTTCACATTTTTCCTTTTTACGCATACAACTTTCTAGTAAGAAAAATAGATGGTTCCAAAAATAATGAATAATATATTATTATGTGATTGCTAAAATACAATTGTCGCCTCTAAAATTCTAAATTAAAATCTCAGACCATAAATCAAGAAAAATATAAAAAACAATACATAAAAAAGACATATCCTCAAAGTACGTATTGCGTGGAACGGAACTTTTACTCATAGGGATTGACACTACATAATTTACATTAAATCGATGAATCAAAGCTTTTTGGCGGGAATCCGAAAAAAGATGCAATGTTTTTGTAAAATTTTCATTTTAATGTATCTTTTGGGTTTAATAGTAATAGTGTATTATGTGGCAGGGGTCTGTGAAAGTGTGCAGTGATTTGTAGATTCGATAATGTATGATATTTTCGTATTGCATCAAAAAGTCGATGACATTTATTTTTTAATTTACAATGTTTTTCCCTTATATAACCTGTGAAATTTAAACATATTCAATAAAAAGTAATCTTGAAAAATCATTCTATCAATAAAGTATAAAATCGATTCCATTTCCTTTACAAACTTACTCGAAACTTTAGAAAAATCGATTGGATTTCATTAGGACACATCACTTCAATTGTCAACAGTGAACTGTCACCGAACCCATTTGGTGTGAAATAGACTATAGTATTATAAACTCGAAAGTTTGTATGTCTGATGCTCTTTCACGCAAAAACTACTGAACGGATTTTGATGAAAGTTTGCAGTGATATTGGTTGTATATCAGAATAACACAGGCTATATGCTATCCCCGTATTCCCAAGGGAAAGAAAACTACGCAAGCGAAACCGCGGGGCGTTGCTATTTATAATACAGAAGCGGTTCTGTATATAAATAAAATATAGCCTATGTTACTCAGGGATGTTGTAGCTTTCCATTGGCGAAAGAATTTTTTAAATCGTTCCATTAGTTTTTAAGTTTATTCGTAACAAACATACAAAAATACAAATCTCTCCTCATTATAGTATTAGTATAGAAGTATAGATTTACGGCATCTTCTTCTGGGTATCCTCAAGGTCGTCTAACTAATCATTTAATCACAGAACACCATAACAGTTTTGTGATTTATTCTTGGGATATGGTTACACCAGTTTGGGCGAAGGCCTCAATAATCTAGATTTTGAATTGGCACATTCGCACCATCTGTATTCAAGTTATATTTAATACTAGCGACCCGCCCCGGCTTCGCACGGGTGCAATACTAACACTAAAACCTTCTTCTTGAATCACTCTATCTATTAAAAAAAACGCATCAAAATCCGTTGCTTAGTTTTAAAGATTTAAGCATACATAGGGACATAGGGACAGAGAAAGCGACTTTGTTTTATACTATGTAGTGATTTCGAATCCTGTGCCTTATGTTATTACCTAAAGCAGCGGCGATGGCCCCCACGCCACGCCATAAGCGCTTCTCTCGCGTAAACACACTGGCGCGGTGTGGGTCCAAGGACGTGAGGGGCAGCGATGCCACCACGCGCTCCACCAGGCCAGGCTCGTATTCCGCCAGTCGCTCTATCAGGGCCTGATGACATTGATTTATAGGTAAGAAAAAAACTTTCTAAACATTTTCTTTGAGGACTTAAATTTTTCCTCAGACAGCCTGTGATTTTAAGTTTTTTATTTATTTTATTTTGAATACCAACATCATAATAAATTACATTGGTACATAGGTGGAATAATCTACAAAGCCATTAATAGGTTATTGTTAAATAAAGTCGAATTTACTAAAAATATATATATTTGAAAAATGTCAATTAGGCCCTTTCGTCACTTGTTGAACCCTTGGTACGTGAGCTCGACTCGCAATAACATAATACAGTCTTCAATGGGAAGCGAAATGTCTTGCTTAAAGAATCATAATTGGTTGACTATCTTGTAGAACAAGATGGCGGTCAGTTGGATTATAAACAAAATGACAGCAAAAACTGCTTAAACCAGTCATGTAAGTAGGTATTTAATGTTAGTTGAATAAATAGAGTATTTTTGCTATCCTACCTGGGTAGAATCTGGAGAGGGAGGCACGTCAAACAGTTCTCCGCGTACGGCTGCATCACCCAATGCCTCCACAAATGCTTTTTCACTCGAACAACACTCCCATAGACTGGACCATAGCTCCTCGCTGTCAAGTTATGTAAATTGTAATATCAAGACCCCAAACCAAAAATAAATTCATGAGTATGTTAAAATTTATCTTACTTCAAATTGTACTTCAAACAAAGTTTCACAGTCTGGTCCGCTACTTGTTTGTCGCTCAATATATGCGGCCTTTCAGATACAATCGTTATAAATCGATTGACGATGACTTTCGCTTCAGACACTTTCGTAGAACAGAGGAGTCTTAATGCTTGATTATATCGCCCTGAGGAGATAAACGCCTGAGCTCGTGCCAGGAGGTCGCGCGGTCGTACGCGTACCACTCCCTTGCGTCCGAGTAGAGACAACGCGCCGTCAGCCACGCAGGCACCTCCTAAGGCACTTGCACCCGCTGCACCCATCGCGCGAGAAACTCGGCCATCGGTCCAGAGACCCTGAAAATTTTAGGTAGACTGTTTTTAAAACAGGTAATATACATAGAGTCCTTACATTTGAAATTGCTGAATTTTTTTGACAAATCTTTATGTTTATAATTTCTGTAATTATCCGATTAATCGGAGATTATTATTTAGATCTAATGTTGATTATTTCATCATTCAACATCGGTACATTTGAAATGAAGCTTTGTGGACACGCAATAAGGTAAATTTTTAAATGAACATTAATCACACATTTTTATTTGTAAATACTCTATCCATATAACTATGGCATCTAACTACACTGGTGAGTCTAATCCAACTAGTTTCAGGTTTTGCATTATGCTTCAAGATGCTTTAAAAAACCAATATTAACATACCTTAAAGAATGCTGATGCATAAACAGGTTCAATTTGCGAAAGGTCTAGAGGTTTATCATAATCATCCCCCCACAATCGTAAGTTTTCGTCGACATCAAAAATAGCGAGACTGCCACCAAGCCAGCCGAGCCAGAGTGGGGTTGCCTTCAATTCAATTCTTTTTAATGGTCGAAGTACTATCGAAGTACCAGTTATACTAATAGAGAGAAACTGTAATATTTTAGCACGAGCACACACCAGGACTCGGTCATCGGTCTCACACCATTCTATGGCAGGAAGTGTGTCTGGTGGGCCGCCTACTCTGACCCCCGCGGCTCGACCTCCAGCTACGACGATAACTCGCGATAATGTTGCCAGTGCCAGAATTCGAGCGTCACGCGCAGTCATCGCGACAACTTCTCCTCGGGCTCCAGAGAAAAGACACGACGTACGCGCTGAACGTACTCCTAGTGGCCGTGAAAATTTTATCAGCCAAACAGAACCGCCTGTGTCTAAGGCGAGGCCAGACGTACCCGCCCACGTTACTCTCAGTGTCCCCCATATATCACAGCCCAGTGTAACTCGTCTCAAAACTATTCCTTGGATACTTTCATACTGGCAAATGAGACCGCGTGCGTAGCCAGCGATGATTCGCGTGCTATCTTGATTATAAGCTAAGCAGGACACCGCGCCTCGATCAGTGTTAGAGTCACACACCCAACGTAGTGTCTGCTCATGAAAGGATAGAAGGTGTCCGTGGGCGGTACCAACTGTTAACTTTCCTTCTTTACCCACACTTAGTGTAGTTGCTGCACCAGCTGAAGATCGTTCCTAAAAAAATATATAATTAGAGAATAACCAACTGTAGCAAGAGGCAGAAAATAGTAGATTATACAACAAGGGAATAAAGCACTGTTTTATGTCACGGGCGCGACATTGAATCGCGAGGGAGTTATGAGTCTTGAGTTTAGTGAGGGATTTAAGCGCCCAAGACAAAAACAGTTTTATCTCCGAGTTATATACTCTACTTTTCTCACCTTATGCGAGACAATAAAATGCAATTGCATGGACTACCATGCAATTGCATTTTATTGTCTTCATCATTCAATAATCTACTAAGATTATTGAATGATTATTGACAATGCCTATGGCATCTAGTTTAATAGACTCTGGAGTCAAAGTACTTTCATCACTCGACATTTTCGATATTCTTTTTGAAATGTTAAAGCTATAAAATGGATACAGCAACTTGTTTCTGCCGGCGTGACCTACTTGATTTAACAATTAATGAAGATCGTGCTAATCTAGTTGGTCGCGGCTTCGGTTTTCGAAAATCGAGTTGGCCACGACCGTGGACGCAGGCGGGTGCACCACATTTTGCTTAACGGAATTAGACTTTATCGTCATAGCAATAAAGATTATGAAAAGTGAAAATTACATTATTGACCTAGGGTTATGATGAAATTCCATACAACATTATTGTTGTAGGTAGTTGATAAATAAATGTCAGTTGTTGTCTAGCATTCGCCGTGTTTCATTGCAATCATAACATGGTGCAGCGGAAATTAAAATAATCGCGAATTATTCCAGTAATCTATCACGAAAACGTTGAAATAACGTGTGTTTTCGAATATTTGTTTAAAATTATTTGTGATCTTGTGTATATTGCGTGTAAGGAAAGTGTAAGGTGCGATAATTAAAAATGGAGCACGCGCGTCCACCGGCGGAGTTAAACATGGACGGCGGTCCCGTCAGCCGGGCTGACAATTGGAAGCGGTGGAGACAACAATTTGAGCTGTTTTTAAAAGCGTCAGGAGTACATTCTGAGAAACCAGCCGTGCAAGCGAGCCTTTTGGTTAATCTTATAGGGTCAGATGGCTTTAACGTTTATCAAACGTTCGTTTTTGAAAAGGAATCCGAGCGAGATGACATAAAAGTGCTGCTGAAAAAATTCGATGACTACTTCGGTACTAAAGTAAATATTACGTTACTGAGGTACAAATTTTTTACACGGAGCCAAGAGGACGGTGAATCGATTCAGCAGTACGTGACGTCACTACGGCTACTCAGTAAGAACTGTGAGTTCGCACAACTCGAGCAGGAGTTGATCAAAGACCGCATCGTATGTGGAGTTCGGAGCAATACGGTTAGAGACCGGTTGCTGCGATGCGAGGACCTAAATTTAGATAAAGCCATCAAGCTGTGTCAAGCCGAGGAGGTGTCTCAGGAGAGCGAGCGACAGCTAAATGAGAATAGGGCGTCCGCGAGTGTAGTACATGTGGACGGTGTGAACCGGCGCGAGCGCGGAGGGCGCTCGGGCTCGCGCGGCGGCGGCCGCGGCGGGCAGCGCGGCCCCGGGGGGGCGCGCCCACTGGCCTCTGCGGGCTGCGGCGCCTGCGGCAGCGAGCGCTGCGTGCCGGGCCGGTGTCCCGCGCAACACGTCGTCTGCTTCGTTTGTGGTAACCAAGGACATTTCGCCCGTGTATGTAAGTCCAATGCATTCAATAATAACAGTGGCGGTGCAGTGAAAAAAGTTTTTAAAATCGAGCGCGATGAAACCGGTTCGGAATCGGAATGCGAGTCGTTCTATGTTTCGGTGATCAAAGGGGAGAACGATAATTGTAATGAATGGTATGAGACATTATACTGTGAAAATGGTTCGGAGAAATTCAAATTGGACACTGGAGCTGATATTAATGTGTTGTCTTATGATAACTACGTGCGATTAGGATTACATTCCAATTGGATCAATAAGGCTAATATCAAACTAGAATCATACAGTGGTGATTTGATTCCTGTAATGGGTATATGTAACATTCCGTGGTCATATAAAAACATTCTATATAATTTAAAATTTGCAATCGCTAATTTTCAATGTCCAAGCGTGTTGGGACGGCAATCATGCGAAGAACTAGGTTTAGTGATGAGAGTTCATACTATAAATTTGTCAGATTATAACGACTTATTTAAGGGAGTCGGGTGTCTCCCAGGTAAATACCATATCGTTGTAGACAATTCAGTGCGTCCTGTAGTTTGCCCTTCGAGAAAAATTCCTCTAGGTCTTAGAGATCGATTAGCCGAGGAGCTAAAAAAATGGAGGAATTGAAAGTGATTAAAAAAGTGTCACACCCAACACAGTGGGTGCATCCCTTGGTGTTAGCCGCAAAGAAAAATAATGGCGGCGATCCACGGGAGCTGAACCGCGCGGTGCAGCGCGCGCACTTCCAGCTGCCGACGGTGAAGGAGCTAGCGGCGCGACTGCACGGCGCGCGCTTCTTCTCGGTGCTAGACGCCAACTCGGGCTTCTGGGCCGTACAGTTGGATGAGGAAAGTGCGGATTTATGCACGTTTGCTACACCATTTGGCCGCTACCAGTTTCTTCGCTTGCCGTTTGGAATAAATTGTGCCTCCGAGGTTTTTCACGCCAAAATACGACAACTTCTGGAAGACCTGGACGGTACAGATAGTTTTGTTGACGATATTATAATATGGGGAAGGTCTAAGGAGGAGCACGACCGTAGATTACTAGCGTTGTTAAAGCGAGCACGGGAAATAAACTTAAAGTTTAATAGGGGAAAATGTAAAATAGGTGTACAAGAGGTCACTTATTTAGGACACGTGTTTGATGCAAATGGTATGCGGCCAGATAGCAACAAAGTGAGAGCAATAAGGGATATGCCTGAGCCGAAGGACAGGAAGGAGCTCGAACGATTTTTGGGGGCGGTTAATTATTTATCAAAATTTATTCCCAACTATTCTGAGCTGGCCCTGCCCTTAACAGGCTTATTAAAAAAAGATAGTAGCTGGCGCTGGGAGGACAGCGAGAGAAACGCATTCGAGAGTCTGAAGGCGAGCGTGAGCGCGGCGCCGGTGCTGGCGCTGTACGACGTGGCGCGGCCCGCCGTGCTGTCGGTGGACGCGTCGCGGGACGCGCTCGGCGCCGTGCTGCTGCAGGACGGCCGCCCGGTCGAGTACGCCTCGCGCACTCTCACGGACGCACAGCGCCGCTACGCACAAGTCGAGAAAGAGTTGCTGGCCATTGTTTTTGCCTGCGAGAGATTCCATCAATATATTTATGGAAAACATAGGGTTGTCGTGGAGTCTGACCATAAACCTTTAGAGAGCATTTTTAAAAAGCCGTTAATGTCGGTCCCAGCACGCTTACAGCGAATGATGTTACGAATTCAAGGTTATGACTTGTTAGTTGGCTACAAACCAGGGAAATACATGTACATACCTGATACACTGTCACGCGCGCCGTTGCCGGATCTGTATAGTGAAGATGTGCACGAGAATGTTTTATATCAAGTGCAAATGGTGGTAAATAATTTGCCAATGTCACATGATAAATTATCATTGATAAAAAAAGAAACTAAAAAGGATCCGGACATGTATAATTTAATCAGTTATATAAAAAATGGGTGGCCAGATCACAAACGCAATGTAATAGAAAATTTGAGAGTTTATTGGTCATTAAAGGATGACCTATTTGTTATAGACGATGTAATTTTTAAAAATAATAGTGTATTAATACCACCCTCTCTCAGAGAACAAATGCTCCGGCTGGTGCACGAAGGCCACCAGGGCATAGATCGCTGTAAGCGGCGCGCGCGGCAGGTTATCTTCTGGCCGAGCATGGCAAGGGATATTGAACATTTTGTAAAACGTTGTGCTTTGTGTAGGGAAAACTCAAACGCGCCGGCCAAAGAGCCGATGATTCCAGTAGAAATACCAACACTTCCATGGACAAAATTGGGTTCAGATCTTTTTGAATTTAAGAAAAAATATTTTCTTCTAGTAGTCGATTACTATTCTAATTATGTAGAAGTTACGAAATTGCAGAGCACTACTTCAAAGTGCATTATAGAAAATATAAAAGAAATTTTTGCACGTCATGGAATACCAGAAGTACTGATAAGTGACAATGGTCCACAGTACAATAGTCGTGAATTTAAAGACTTTGCTAATGAGTGGCGTTTCAATCATGTGACTTCATCGCCTAATTATCCACAATCGAATGGTAAAAGTGAACGAACCGTGCAAACTATTAAATCTCTATTAATGAAAGCTATTAGGAGTGGAGAAGATTTTCAGTTGGCCTTGCTTAATTATAGAAATACTCCGCGAGAAGGTTTGAGTTCGCCCGCACAATTATTGATGAGTCGCACGTTGCGCTGTAAATTGCCCGTTAGTCCAGAGGTACTAAAACCTAAAGTGGTCAAACAATCAGAGTATTTCAAAATGATTGATAATCAAAAAATATCTAAAATGTGTTATGATAAATGTACTAAAACGTTACCTAAGCTTGATTGTGGTGATAAAATTATTTGTATAGAAGGTAAAAATAGAATGAAAGGGAAAATTGTTGCAAAAGCGAATACACCACGTTCATATATCATACAGAATCAAACAGGCACTCGGTACAGACGCAATCGGCGGCATTTAATTAAAGACGTGGAAATAAAGACTGACGAGCATGTGGGCTGCGTAAGCGACAATAAGTGTGAGTCATTTCCAACCTCCAACTGTGCTTCAACAGCCGCGGAAGCCTCTTTAGTTGGTGAGGGATCCGTTAAATCGGTTACGGATAACCCAAATGGTGAGCCCACATGGCTGTCAAAGGGTCCAACTACGCGTAGCCGTTATAAAAAACTAACAGAGTTGGAGAAGGATAAATGCTAAGTTTTTTTTTATTGTGTTTACATTTTTATTCGATAAATTTTTTTTGTAAGGGAGGTATGGTTATTGTCATAATATGTTTATGTTTGAACTTTTTAAGGGGAAGATGTTGTAGGTAGTTGATAAATAAATGTCAGTTGTTGTCTAGCATTCGCCGTGTTTCATTGCAATCATAACAATTATAACCCGGCGCAAGCCAAGGGATATAATGTCTTGCTTTCGGTGACGTTTATATGATACATAATCCGGCTTTGTCGAGCATGTAGTGTGAAAAAGTTATTAAGTAAGTATGCTTTCATTTTGCAGAAACTCATAAATAAGTATGTTATACAATTTAAATTTTTTCAGTGTTTTGCTACAATATTGCTATAAATCTATACTTATAAGTATATAAAGAGAGAAGGCCTGACTCACTGAATCATCAACGCCCAGCCTAAACCCTTAGACCTAGAAAGCAGATTTTTTCATAGCTGTAGTTTTTAAGAAATAGTCTAGGAATAAGAAAGGGATTTTCGAAATTCAACCCTTAAGGGGGTTGAAAGTTTGTATAGAAAAACTTCATTTTTGGGCGTATCAATTCGAAACTGTGTGAAAATACTCCTCAAAACAAACAAGACACATATTTCTGGATTTTCCGATACTGACCTCCTAAGGGGGTGAAACAGGTGGTTGGAGTTTGTATTTAGATTTGTTGTTTTTTATGTCCATCAACTTGAAACTCAGCACATATATTCTTAGAAATAAATAATGAGATAGGTGTTTTTGGATTTTTCGAAAATCATCCTTCACCTCAGACGATGAATCACAGACACAATAGATTTTTAATTGTGTCTCGGTTCCAATTGGAAGCGGCGGTTCTTGACTGATTAAAGGGGCGAAAGTAGGGGTTGAAGTTGTTATGGAGAAGTGTGGTTTTTTACATCTATCAACTTGAAACTTGGCACAAATATTCTTTCAAGTCTCTATACAAAGTCCGTTTTTTTTTTGCGAATTCACTACCTATGGGTTCCTTGGAGTACGGATCCCTAAATCTTTTTCGTCATAGACATAGCCCTCCAAGGCATACAATAACTGATGAGGATTTTGACTCCTTCTTCTCTACATTAGGTTCCAGATTTATACGTGGAGGAGATTGGAACGCAAAACATACTTACTGGGGTTCAAGACTCATTTCACCTAGAGGAAGAAAACTATATAATATTTTGGAAAGGCTAAGATTAGAATGTATGACCCACCGTGAACCAACATACTGGCCAACAGATCATAATAAAATACCAGATCTACTTGATTTTTTCATCAAAAGCAACATTGGCCTAAACTATATGATCACTGAATCCTGCACCGACTTATCCTCTGACCACACCCCTGTTATCCTAAATGTAACCTCATCTGTGGTATTGGTAAAACCCCCTCTAAGAATATACAGTAACAAAGGTACTAACTGGGAACGATATCAAGATATAATCAATTCAGAAACAAAACTTCAAATCAAAATTAAAACTACGGACGATATAGAAGAGTCCATAGAAAACTTCAATAGCCTAATCTATAAGGCAGCTAAAGACTCAACAAAAGTAAGGAAGAGATTACCGCCGAAATTGAATGAATACCCAAAATCAATAAAGGAGAAAATACACGAACGCCGGAAGCTAAGGAAAGACTGGCACAACTCTAGATATCCAAGTGACAAAACAGCTTTCAATAGGTGCTCTGAGGAACTAAAAAATCTCATCAAAACCTTCAACAACTCAAATCTTCAGTCATTTCTCACTGGCTTGACTGCGACAATAGACACAAACTTCTCACTATGGAAGGCAACACGCAAACTAAAGCGTCCAAACACCCATATTCCGCCGATCAAAAGCAGCAGCGGCAATTGGGCTTGATCCGACGAAGAAAAGGTGGCAGCTTTCGCCACTTACCTCAGCACTGTTTTTAAACCACTTCCAGAGACCGTCTCTGATCACAACACTGAAATAAAAAACCTACTAAAGAGTGCTCATCAAATGTGCCTGCCGCTAACGTGTACAAGCCCACAGGAAGTACTCAAAGAAATCAATACCCTACAAGAAGGGAAATCCTCTGGGTACGATGTCGTGGATGCAACACTTTTAAAACGACTACCAAAAAAGGGTATTATGACAATAGTGAAAATATTTAACGCTTGCCTGCGAGAATCATACTTTCCGGGGCACTGGAAGATAGCACAAGTAGTTATGGTACCCAAACCTGGGAAACCGCCGCAAGACGTATCCTCTTACAGACCTATAAGTCTCCTTTCCGTCACTGGGAAACTTTTCGAAAAAAATATTCTAAACAGAATGAAAAAACACCTAGCAGACATCATACCCAGTCATCAATTTGGCTTCAGAGCTCATCACGGCACCATCGAACAAGTTCACCGAATTGTAGACGTGATAAGTGGGTCGCTAGAGAAAAAACAATTTTGTTCAGTGGTTTTCTTGGATATTAGCCAGGCCTTTGATAAAGTATGGCATGAAGGCCTGCTATATAAAATTAAAAAGCTACTTCCACATTCATTCTTCAACATACTGGAGTCATACCTCAGCAACCGATGCTTTGAAGTTAAACTCAACAATGAATCTTCCAAGCTTTGTGAGATAAAGTCAGGTGTACCACAAGGTAGCATCCTTGCACCCACACTATACACTGTATATACATCCGACCTTCCAACTACAGAAAATACTACAGTTGCAACATATGCAGATGATACAGCCCTAATATCTACACATATTAACCCAGAGATAGCATCGGAACATCTACAAGCACACCTTAACAAACTAGAAAGGTGGCTAAATGTGTGGAGAATTAAATCAAATCAAGGCAAATCCTCACATGTAACCTTTACTCTTAAAAGAGATACATGTCCACCCGTAAAACTCAATAATGAAGAGATCCCCCGTGAAGATCACGCAAAATACTTGGGAATGCACCTGGATAAAAGACTAACATGGCAAAAACATATATGGACAAAGCGCAAACAGCTGGACACAAAACTGCGGGATATGTACTGGATAATTGGACGACACTCGCAATTAAGCATAGAAAACAAAATTCTCATTTACAAATCCATCCTGAAGCCTATATGGACATATGGTATCCAGTTGTGGGGTACAGCTAGCAACAGCAACCTGGAAATATTAGAGAGATTCCAAACCAAGACACTGAGAACAATACTCAAAATTCCTCAATATATAAGTAACAAATATATCTACAATGACCTGAAAATTAAAACTGTGAAACAGGAAATCACTGAGTACAGCAAAGTGTACCAGAAGAGGCTAACAAATCATGTGAACGAGCTCGCACTGAAACTTAGTGGTGATGGAGGCATGCAATATACCAGACTGAAGAGGCATAGTGTCCCTTGTCTCTATGATCGATTTACCAGCAATGAGTGAAGGACACCCCCAAAGGGGAAGGAAAAACTCTCTACAAAAGCCTTGGCAGATAATGGACGGGATATTATCAGACAAACAAGTGGCTTATTGTTTTCGAACAGATTGCTATGAAGCAGAAAAACAACATAATAAAAAAAAAAAAATAAAAAAAAATAGACATAGCCTATGTTACTAAGGGATAATGGATCATTCTAATGGTGAAAGAATTTTTGAGTAATTTTTTAGTTGATTCATAATAAACATACAAATCTTTCCTCTTTATAATAGACTAGCGGTTCTGCGCGGTTTCACCCGCGTAGTTCCCATTCCTGTGGGAATAAGGGAATAAAATGTAGCCTATGTTACTCAGAGATCTTCTAGCTTTCCATTGGTGAAAGAATTTTTACAATCGCTCTAGTAGTTTTTGAGTTTATTCGTAACAAACGTACAAAAATAATAAAATACAAATCTTTGTTCTTTATAATATTAGTATTGATTATCCTTCTTGATTTATTTTCAAAACACAATATTTCTGTGTCCTTTTGACAATAAGACCTATTATTATTTATAATGATTTACCTGTGCCTGTGTAAGCTGCTGTGATACAGCTTGTAAGAAGTCCACTTGGAGAGCAGAGCATGTGTTTGGCTCTTCAAGAACCTTAGGTGACCTTTTCTCTTCCATTTCATCATCCTCTGCAGACAATATTTCTGCCAGTGTTGGAGCCTCACTTGCTGGCAGAGCATATTCTACTTCATCTAGCTATAATCATACTAACATATATATAGAACTGTTTATAAGGTAACATTGAGCTAATGGCAGGACAACATTTGGTTTAAATTATATATCTACCTATATAATCAAATTTTTATCCCTGAGGGGTTAGGCAGACATATTCCATATCTGGAAATACCCATATTTCACGAGTAGTATCACTAAATGTGATAGGTGGTGAGCACAATTTGAATATGGCATCTTCTGGGCGAGCTCTTCTTATCGTAGGAACCGTTTTTGCCTTGGGGAAGTCTGGTCGAGAGTAAGCCCAATCAGCAATAAAAAAAATAAAAATCAACAATACTATATTATAATATCTAGTACTTGGGCAAGATCTATCTATAAACAGTAAATATTATTGAAATTGTTAGAGCTGTTTTTAAAAGTGATACTGAAAATATAGAATACTAGCGGTTCTGCGCGGTTTCACCCGCATAGTTCCCGTTACCGTGGGAATACAGGAATAAAATATATCCTATGTTACTCAAGGATATTCTAGCTTTCCATTAGTGAAAGAATTTTTAAAATAGGTTCAGTAGTTTTTGAGTTTAATCATAACAAACATACAAAAATACAAATCTTTCCTTCTTATAATATTTGTGTAGATATATGTGAAAAGTAAAGATGTTGCTGTAATTGTACTTTTAATTAATTGTTATATTCATACTGTATTGCTTATAGTGTACAATAAAAAGTTATTGTGTTGTATTACATAATCTTTAACTAATTTTAAATAGGTGAACTTTAATTAACAGGTGTTAAAAGGGGCGTAATGCTAAAGAAAGAAAAACCTAGTCAACCTATTTCAATTAACGCTGTTACTGTACTTGTCTAACATTGTAGATTTTACAAAATTTGTTCAATGTCATGCGGGACAGTGGGTTTTACTTTACATAGAAGAAGCACCTGTTTATTCCTTGTTAAAGCACCTACACATTATCGTATTGTAAATGTAGGATAGCATTAGGATGATAGCTTTCTTAGAGGTGATTTTTATTTTGTTTGAGCAAATTAGTTAATTAACTGGCTTGTTCAAATAACGTGTTGAAAACCTTAGAACTGAATCAAACCTACCTCTTCTAAATCCAGATACGGGAAACTTTCAACAGATTCCAAATCCGAATCCAGTAAAGATTGTACAGACGGTGTTTTCAACAAATCCATGGCCAGTCTCTCTCATTTATAAAAACAGTAAATAAAATATTTTTAATTCTGAATTCTGATGGAGTGAAAAATTTCGTTTCCAGAAGTTCCATAAAATTAAATTCCTATAGGTATAGGTATTCCGAAAAATCGAAAATTGATGACAACAATGTCAAGTCAAGATCGTCAAGATTGTCATTGTCAATGTCAAGTTTTTTTTTTTTTGTTTCACCCCTTACAGGGTAGGCAAAGGCATTACGCCATGCAGCCTCGTCATTAGTTAATGATATCCTTATGTAAATGGCTCTGCTTCAGAGTCCATGCACAAAAATACAGTGTCTTTAACACTTTCTACAACCCTAACGTGCCCTAACTTGGTTATCAGTAAAATGATAGCACTTTTACTGACGACTTTATTGTGACTTTTTGAGGCAATCCAAAAATGTCCATATCTCGCATTTTATCGAATTTCCCATTCACTGCACACTTTCACGGACACTTGCCACATAATAAACTATCACTATTATGAGTCAAAACCCGAAATACACAGCAAAATGAAAATTATACAAAAAACATGACGTCCCTCTTCGGATTCCCGCCAAAAAGCCTCGTCAATGTCAAGTTGTCATAACATATTATTTTTTGTATGAGTTTATGGTTTGGCTACTGAGCCTTTTAAACCAAGTCTTTATTTTACACTTTAATCTAAGTTAAATGGCTCTGCTTCAGTCCATGCTCAAAAAATCTGTGTAGGTAGGTTTATTTAACACTTTCTACATCTCTTGGTTATCAACAGTAAAATGATAGCACTTTTACTGAAGACTTTCTTCAGTATCGTTTTACTGTCGAATACCAAAAGTAACATTTTGATGAGAAAGTGTTGATTGATGATTGACGACACTGTATTTTTATAAATAGACTCTAAGGCCCAGCGCACACCGAGATTCACTGAAGACAAGAATTTAATATAAACCTTAACTTCTTGAACATACGATCAATAATCGCATGAAAATAATAAATACGCGCGCTGCTATTGGAGCATATATTCTACCGTACCGTATGTCCAAGCCGTTAAGGCTTCTTTGTTATTAAATTGTTGTCTTCAAATGCGCTCCGCGCCGCGGTTCCAAAGGTGTGCGATCTGGGCCCTATTTTATAAAGCTACAGGTTACAATTTACAGGGAAAAACGCAGCAACACTGATTAATTAAACAGCAACACTAGATAAAATTACAGGTACAGGACTTTTTGGCGGGAAGTCAAATTGAGCGGGAGCTATAATTTTTCGTCGAATTGTTTTATTGTAATTTTATACTGATTTAAGAAGTAAATTGCACCAAAATTAGTTAATTTACCCCGTCTCTCAAGATGGGGACACAGAGCGACGGCGAGGATGAGCCTTCAGAAAGAAAAAGAAAATATCGGCAGATCGCAGGGACCTCCGAAGAAGATAAGTTCAAAATTTATATTAATATTAAAACATATATATAATATTTATATTAAAACGAACTACACACGGCTATTTCTTGAAAATAACTCTAACACGGAGTACACGGTCTACGTGGAATCAAAAGAAAGGGAGAAATTGGGCAATAAAAACCCAATTAAATTGACTCATTTATTCACGGACAACGTTAAAGGTATCACAAGCGTCTTTAGAATTAACGCTTACAAAATAGGAATCACATTCCAAAAGGCAGCAACAGCTAACAGCTTTTTAAAGTTGGACAGCTTTTTATCGCAGAACAAACTGCGCGCCTTCATCCCCGCCCATTTGGTGGAGAAAGTAGGCATAATCAAATTTGTACCCACTGATATGTCCAACGAAGAAATTTATAAAAATATAAGCTGTGACGCTGATGTAATTTCAGTCAAGCGGTTTATGAAACGTGATGAGAACAAGAAACTGCAGCCATTGACCACAGTGGCGATTACTTTTTCATCATCTCTTCTGCCCAAGTTTGTATACTTGAATTTGTTCAGATACCAAGTATCAACATATATTCCACCCCTTGTCCAATGCTATAAATGCTTCAAATTTAACCATTCTGCTAAAGTCTGCCGTGGGACACAAATGTGCTCTTCATGTGCGGGGAACCATTTGTACAAAGAATGCAATTCTGAAATATTGATGTGCATCAATTGCGGCGGGGCTCACCTGGCGATTTCCCGGGACTGCCCCATAAAAAAGAAAAAGATGGAAGAAAAGAAAAATTTAATTTCAAACCAATCTCGTACATTTGCCTCAGTTGTTGCTAAAGTAGACGACAACAACTTTCCTCAATTAAAACAAAAAAAGACTGCTAATGTTGTAAATGTTTCAAAGACCTCAGAAAAAATCGCACAAAAAGATACTACCTCAAATAAAAAACATGAAATGGAACAAATTGTAAACAATGAAATAATTTTGAATGCAATAGTTAAATCTTTGGTATCGCTAGCTAACTCTCCCACTAATGAACCAGTTACATTAAATAGTATAAAAGATGTTCTCTTAAAAAATTTACTGTAAATTAATGGATAATATTTCTGGTAATAATTCTTACATTACAAAATCTTATTTGACAATAGCCCAATTTAATATTCAAAGTGTAAACAACAAAAAGCCCTTATTGATACAATTTTTATCTGATAATAATATTGATATTTGTATGTTAAACGAAACATGGTTGAGAGAGAAAAGTAACTTTAATGTACCTGGTTTCAATATAATACTTCAAAATGGACCTGATGGTCATGGCGGCGTTGCGATTTTAATTAAAAATACATTTAAATATAAAGTAGTTCAAACCCCTTATTATGATTTTCTACAAACAACTGCTATTATTCTAAAAACTGATATAGGTGATTTGTCTTTGTTGTGTGCATATAGTCCTCCAAGAGGTGGTCGTTTCAAATGTAGAAGACTAAAACAGATTATTGATGACTTGCCGAAACCACTCATGCTCTCAGGTGATTTGAATGCTCATCATGTTACGTTTGGCTGCATGTCTTCTAATTCTAGAGGTAACGATATTTATAACTTATTAGATGAGTGCAATCTTTGCATTCTAAACACTGGTTCTCCAACAACTGTAGGTACCATTCATCATAATCCTTCTGCAATAGACATATCTTGTGTTAGTCCTAATTTAGCTCCTTTATGTAACTGGAAAGTATTTGATGATCCAATGGGTAGTTATCACTTTCCCACAATAATAGATATACAAACATCCGTTGAAAAATATGAGATAGGTGCTCCCTCTGAGCGTTTTATCTATAGTCAGGCAGATTGGTCCAAGTATCTCTCTGAAAGTGAAAAAGCATTTGATAATTTAAATCTGAACTTACAAGATCCAATTGATATATATAATAGCTTCTGTGATATTTTGAATAATATTAAACTAGAATGTATTCCAAAAAGCGTAAATAAAACTATATGTAAAATTAAAAAACCAGTTCCTTGGTGGGACAATGAATGTGCCACTGCCGTAAGCAATAGCCGATTAGCTTTAAGGACCTACAGATTTTATCCCACAATAGACAATTATATACAGTATAAAAGAGTTGATGCAGTGAAAAAGAAACTGATTAGTCAGAAAAAGAAGAATGCTTGGAGAGTGTTGTGTGAAGCATTTAATAGATACACACCTGTTAGCATGATCTGGAATTACATTCGTAGATTTAAACGTGTAACTTGCAGGAAACCACCTAAAAATGATGAATGGATTCCTTCCTTTTTTGATAAATTTGCTCCAACATCACCACCTGAAAAAGACGTAGACACAACAAGATTAAAACATTTTTTTGATTCAGCTGGAAACATTGAAGGTTGCTATCTCACTGAACCATTCACTATGTATGAATTTAATGTAGCTTTAAAATCTAGAAAGGACACTACACCAGGTCTGGATGATATTTCATATAAATTAATTCGTTGTCTTCATCCCAATGCTCAAAATACTCTTTTAAAGATTTATAACTTGTTATGGGCATCAGACTCTATCCCTGATTCATGGAAAACACAGTGTGTTATTCCTATACTAAAACCAGACAAACCAGAAAATGACTGTAACTCCTACAGACCAATATCACTGTCATCTTGTGTAGGTAAATTATTTGAATCTATGCTCAAGTTCAGATTGGAATATTTTTGTGAAAAACATAACATCTTACCGAGGTAAAAGTGCAGCCGAAAATTACATGTCCCTGATTACAGATATTAAAAATTCTTTCCATAGCCATTCTTATACAGCATGTGCATTTCTTGATGTGAGCGGTGCATTTGATAATGTCAATCCATCTATTCTCACTCAGATTCTCAGTGATGTTGGTGTGCCTGGTAAAATCTGTAAATGGATTTTCAAATTTTTATATGACAGATTAATGTATGTAAAATATAATAATGTGTTACATGGACCTAGACATGTTTATAAAGGAACTATGCAGGGTTCTACAATTTCTCCATTACTGTATGGATTATACACTTCGCAAATTAACAGATATTTGACAGATCCTTCTGTGAAATGCCTGTTATTTGCTGATGATATTGTTGTATATAGTGTAAATAAAGATTTAAATAAGGCTATTAGTAGTTTATTAAGTTTATCTCAAATTAGTAATTTTTATAATAGTTTGAACTTAAGTATTAGTGTTACTAAAAGTGGAGCAATGCTATTTTGTAAAAAACAAGTAGATTTTGATTCTGTTCCTTCAGTTTCATATGAGTCTAATATATTGAACTTTTTACATGAAAAGAAATTTCTTGGTATTTATTTAGACAAGAAATTATCATTTGAGACTCACATTAATTACATTATAAAAAATGCTAGTAAAGGTTTAAATGTTTTACGTTCTCTGGCTGGTGTTCATTGGGGATCTGATCCAAAGATTCTGTCTATGTTATACAAGAGCATTACAAGAAGTCATTTTGATTATAGCTCCTTAGCTTACATGAATGCAAATGTTAGTTTACTCAGAAAATTAGATGTCCATCAAAACAAAGGATTACGAATTATTACTGGTGCCATGTGTTCCACTCCAATTAATGTGATGGAATCGGAATCAGGCATAATACCTTTAAAATTAAGAAGACTGCAGCTTTCAGAAAAGTTCTGTCTTAAGCTATTTGCTACTAACAACAGATTTGTTTTAGACAGGATCTTACCTAATCAAGATCTCCCAGAAATATTTACAAATAATTTAGTGATCACAGTTGATGAACTTGTCTCTGGACATTTGCCAGAAATGTTAAAGGTATCCCTTAATGTTAAAAACTTATGTAAAAATGTACATTTATCTAATCCTTTGCCATTATATAAAGTTAATTATAACTGCTTATCTTTTGATGTTTCTACTGATTTTAAAAAATTGAGCAATCAATCTGAATTTCTGGATTATTTGTCGAATCTACCAAATATTTATACTATATATACAGATGGCTCTAAGACATCAACTAGTGTAACATCAGCTTTTTATGATCCTCAAATTAAACAAACACAATGTTTTAAATTAGACAGCCAGAGCAGCATTTTCACTGCAGAATGTTATGCTATTTACAGGGCATTAGTGTATGTATATAATAATGTAAAAAGTTCTGAAATTTTAATTGTTTCTGATAGTAAGAGTGCTTTATTGTCTTTGAATAGTAGTCCATTTAGATATAGCTTGAATTTTATTGTGTATGATGTAAAACAAATACTATTAGAACTAGACCAAAGAGGCAAATGTATTACTTTTAAATGGGTTCCATCTCATTGTGGCATCTCTGGGAATGAAGTAGTAGACGAGGCAGCCCGTGGAGTGTGTTCTGAGGACCACTCTTCAATATTGCAAGTTCCTTTCACGGATTTCAATCAGATGTTAACTGAAAAGTTAAAAAAGCTATGGCATGATTATTGGAAGATTATTAGCCAAGAAAAAGGAAAGTGGTATGCTAAAATTCAGAATTCCCAGCCGCAAAGACCTTGGTACAACAAACACAGAGATGCTGATAGTAGAAACTTTATCACTACAATTAACCGTTTAAGATTTGGCCACTGTCGAACTCAAGCTCACCTTTCAAGATTGAAAATCCTATCGGACCCAAACCACATGAGTAAAGAACCGTTTCTTTACTCATGTGCCCAAACTGTGAACAATGTAATGAAGTCGCTGACCTCGAACATCTGTTTATGAAATGTCAAAAGTTTAATTTCCAACGTTTATTGTTAGTGTCGGAACTCCAAAATATTTGTACTGAAGTGGCTACCGATTTACAGGAACTATTAAGAAACCCGTTATATTTTAAGTTTATTTATAAATACATTGTAAATACCGTAGGAACATTGTAAATTAGATATAAGTATTTTAACTCTGTAATATTAGGCTGTAAGGACTAGAATCCAAAGGCCAATAAACAATTTCAAAAAAAAAAAATTGAAAATAATCGATTATTCTAAAAAATCGATTTTTTTCTAATACATATTTAAAAATCTATATTTGCTTTTCATATTTTAATAATAAAATCCTAAGATATTCATATCAACATTTTAACAGATTAAAAATGAAATAAAATAATATGAATAAAGAAATAACAAAGTAAAATTTCAATAATCTTTAAATGTAAACAATAAAATAATTAAAAATAATTAGTGTCACAAATGTCCAGTCCTCTTTTACATTTGACTAGTATTAAAATAAAATACTTAAAAAAAGAATAAAAAAACTAAACGACTACGTTATGGTCTCAAAAACTAAAATAAAAAACAAATCTTTCTTTATTTTTTTAAGTTTAAGCACTCAAAAGACGAAAAATAATAAAAAATAGTACTCGTAGTATTAAAATAAAATGAAACGATAAGTAAAAAAGCTTAACGACAACGTTAAGGTTCATCTACCGCATAGATAGCGCTGTTTATAAAAAATCGATTAAAACGCGTAATTTATATAATCGATTAATTAAAAATCGATTATTTTTATTTAAGAAATCGATTATTAAAAATCGATTATTTCAAAAAAATAATCGATTATTTTAAAAATCGATTATTTTTTTACATCCCTAAACATTTCTACAGGTGAAGAGACGTATGTAATTTGGTTACAGGAGGAAGTTTGTTAATTCAAATATTATGCTTACGTTTTGTTGTTTGTTAATTCGAATATTTTGAGTGATTTTGCGTGTTTGGAGCTCAGACTCGGACTCTGAGGATGGTGGTCAACATCCAAGAAGACGACGCCAAGAACTTTCGCCGTCAGAACCAATATGAACCCGCAAACGAGTTTCACCTTTAATGAGAAATTTAGAATACGTTCCTACTCAAATGCAATATGTTTTGGAGCATACTGGAGGAGATATAATTATTGGCTATGGTTGAATGTTAATTTTAGAGAAAATCATGTGTTTTTTTTCTATAACTACCTACGTAAATAAACCATAGAAATACAAGTAAATAAACAAACATCTGTTTTTATTATAAACTAGCGACCCGCCCTCGCTTTGCTAAAATAATTAATTGCTTAATTAATTAATTATGTACGTAAGTTTTTGAAAAACTCATTGGGACATGCCAGGATTCGAACCCGAGCCTCGCTCATTTTCATCCGGCTCTTTAACCATAGAAATACAAGTAAATAAACAAACATCTGTTTTTATTATAAACTAGCGGATGCCCAGCGGCGTTGCCCGAGCGGATTCCGTTTATTCCCGTTCCCGTGGGAATTTCCGAAAATCCCTTCATAGTGGTTGCCTACGACATATTTAAGACACCTACATACCATATTTCAAATAGCGGGTGCCCAGCGGCGTTTTCCCGCTTGGATTTAGTTTATTCCCGTTCCCGTGGGAATTTCCGAAAATCCCTTCATATCAATTTCCTATGAAATATCAGACACCTTCATACCATTTTTCAAGTTTCTAGGTGTTATCGTTTCGGAGTAGTACGTATTTCTCTTTTTAACCATTTTTTATATTTTCCCGTGGGAATGAGATATTTTCCTGGAATAAAAAGTACCCTAGATGTTGACCCGGGTACTCAGTTATCCCCATACCAAATTTCATCAAAATCCGTCCAGTAGTTTTTGAGTGATGCGTGCACAACCAGACAGACAGACAAAAATTCCAAAAATTGGTGTTTCGGTATCTATATTGATAACTATATACCTACACTACCGTTAAAATTTTCAAAAAATATTTAATGTACAGACACGGCCCCGTTAGAGTTTTATTATATGTATAGATAAATATTAATATTTTATAGTGGTACTATCGAAAAAAGTTCTGCCTGATACACCTTAGTGTCATTTTAGCGCGCAGCTATCTTTTCCCACCCCGTGTCGACAAAGCCCTCACTTATAGTAACAACTAGCGGATGCCCAGCGGCGTTGCCCGCGCGGATTCCGTTTATGCCCGTTCCCGTGGGAATTTCCGAAAATCCCTTCATATTGGTTGCCTACGACATATTTAAAACACCTACATACCATATTTCAAATATCGGGTGCCCACCGGCGTTTTCCCGCTTGGATTTAGTTTATTCCCGTTCCCGTGGGAATTTAGGAAAATCCATTCATACCAATTTTCTATGACATATCAGACACCTTCATAACATTTTTCAGGTTTCTAGGTGTTATCGTTTCGGAGTAGTACGTATTTCTCTTTTTAACCAGTTTTTCTATTTTCCCGTGGGAATGAGATATTTTCCTGGAATAAAAAGTACCCTAGATGTTGACCCGGGTACTCAGTTATCTTCCATACCAAATTTCATCAAAATCCGTCCAGTAGTTTTTGAGTGATGCGTGCACAACCAGACAGACAGACAGACAGACAGACAGACAGACAAAAATTCCAAAAATTGGTGTTTCGGTATCTATATCGATAACTATATACACTACCGTTATAATTTTCAAAAAATATTTAATGTACAGACACGGCCCCGTTAGAGTTTTATTATATGTATAGATGTATAGATATAGATGACAATTACAAAAAAGTGTTTCTTTCATGTTTATGACCATTTAGTGTCGATGAATGGATCGCAATAGAAAAAAAGACGGTGTTACTGGCTTCTCATTGTGTAACTCTAATTAGGGTCGGGGTAATAAAATTTGAGCTTGCAAGCGACAATTCTTCCAAATGTATCAGGCTTAGCGTTTGCTGATAGTACACTAGACTTTAAACCAAAAAACTGATGTCGATTCTGTCATTTTTTTTATTTTTACGGTTGATTCATAGTGCTGTACTCCGACTTGTTAACTGCGCCTGTAGTCGAGATTTTCGAGCCTAAGCTACAATAGTAATATTACAGGGGTCTTTATAAAACACCTGTTACCTGTAGATTGTAACTACAGGAGCACTACAGGCTTTTTTTTTCCTGTAGCCTGTAGCCTGTAACCTGTAGCTTTATAAAACAGGGCCTGGGCCTATAACAGCTTTATTAGTGCAGATGGCTAAATCGCCAATGCCTTAAAATATGGAAAAAAAATTGCGTTACCTAGCTAGCTACTAGTTATAGATATAGTCTGTGTGTGGCTAACTTGCACTTGCATTGTACCTACAGTCCGTTCACAGTTATTTTACCTCTGACAGATGTCATTGTATGGTTTCTTTATGTTGGCATTATTGTCGAGTCGTCCAGTGTAGCGTCTAGCATTTTTCTTTAGTATTTGTGATTATTTCGTGTGGTATCATGCCGAAAAGAATACAAAGTAACGGAAGAAGTATTGTATTATCAGTGCGTGCTTTTTATGAAAGAGAAAAGGATAATAATGCTCCTTTAATTCCATTTGGAAACGTTCGTCAGCGAGTGGCCGCCATGACAGGTATGTGAAATAGGGCTACCAGTCTATAACATTTTACCCAATATTAGTGGAAACTAGGATATCCCTCTATTTGTGTTTTATAAATTTATGTAAATTAATTAATTAATTGTATAATCATTGTTAATTAATC
Source organism: Ethmia dodecea (assembly GCA_963855545.1). Classification (NCBI taxonomy): domain Eukaryota; kingdom Metazoa; phylum Arthropoda; class Insecta; order Lepidoptera; family Depressariidae; genus Ethmia; species Ethmia dodecea. The sequence continues at coordinate 9,160,458 of OY979449.1, forward strand.
AGTGTAAATCGCTTTGTGTATTTATAGTTTGAATAAATTTATAATAAAATATATCCTATAGGTACTTAATAGCAATTAGTTCACTTTTTGTGATGAAATAGCGGTCTAATACCTAAGAAATCACTTAAGGCTCTTTTATTGTTTTAGGCATATCTAAAAAAACCGTCAGCACCATCACCAAAGAAGGGGAACTTGCTGCTTCCATTTCTCAAAAAATTTCCACACCGAGAAAAAAACGCAAGCAAGAAAAAAAAATTAAATTAGACGATTTCGATCTGTGTGCAGTCCGGAATAAAATACACGAAATGTATTCCCTCCGAAAAGAAGTACCTACTTTGGCGAAACTATTAGCAGAGTTAAAAATTGATATAAATTTTCGTGGAGGTCGTACTACATTGTGGAAAATTATCCTACAAATTGGATTTCGATTTAAAAAATGTGGGTCAAAAAGAAAGATACTCATGGAAAGGCATGATATTGTTGCCTGGAGATACAGGTACCTAACCATTTTGAAACAAAATCGCGATGAAGGCAGACCTGTTGTATTCCTAGATGAGACCTATATTCACGCGTCCTACACAGTGAGTAAATGCTGGATAATAGAAAATGAAGAAGGCGTCCTTAAAAACGTTTCTGTTGGTGCGCGATGGATAATTGTTCATGCGGGTGGTGAGATGGGGTTTATTCCAAACGCTTTATTAATATTTAAATCCCAGTCAAAATCTGGTGACTACCATGATGATATGAACAAATCAAATTTCATGAAATGGCTTCAGGAAAAACTAATTCCTAATTTACCGCCTAATAGTCTAGTAGTTATGGATAATGCCCCTTACCACACGGTAAAGCTAAACAAGGCACCAACATTAAGCTCTACCAAAGCTGAAATGCAACACTGGATCACAAGTAAGGGGTTATCTTATCTTATCTTACCATGGTCAAAGCTCAACTATATGAAATTATAAAAGAGCATAAAGAAGCTCCAATTTATGAAGCAGATCAAATTCTTGAAGCTCATGGCCACAAAGTGGTTAGATTACCGCCATACCACTGCGAGCTAAACGCAATTGAATTTATGTGAAGTCTCGTCAAAAGGCGAGTAGCTAACAAAAATGTAGGGCAAGAGGCAAAAAACATTGTAAATTTAACTGAAGAAGCTTTTCAAGTTATCACTGCAGAAGACTGGCAGAAACAATGCGAACATGTGCGCCACATTGAAGACAAGCTTTGTGAAAGAGATGGGTGCATGGACGCTGAGATAGATAGGTTCATAATAGAGTTAAATGATGAGTCTGATACAGAATCTGACAGCAGTTACGAAGATTCAAGTTCATCTGATTCTGATTATTCATCATTGGCAACTCGCATAGATCATTCTTATTCAAAATAAATATGGAAATTTATATTGCAGTTTATAATTTATAATAGGGTTGTGTCCTACCTAGTCAAATCAGTTACTTTTTACGATCTGTCAAAACGAAAGTTTACTATGGAAAATGTACTGAAATAGCAAACCGTGACGTCATAGTTTGTAGTACTCAATTGCAGCACTTTTTTTGATTGTTTTATTATTTTTAAATTTGCTATAATTGTAAATTGAAAATCGAAATACATATTTTGAGGTGTTTTGGGATAATCTTTTTAATGTATGACTACTCGCAATTTAATTTCGATGCTGTCAACTACCCAATTAATACATCATATTGATGTAATAATTATGATGCGAAAATTTACCTTTGTATATGAGATAGAAATTACACTAAATGTACATGAAAATAGACCGAGACATTGGTGACCAAATTTTGGTAAAATAAAACGGATGTTATTTAAATGGTTAGCATAGTATTCGTATTTTTGTGAGCAGAAAAATATAATCTGTAAGCAGAAATAGCTAATTGGTCAGCAACTCATGGCCAGCAAACATTCCAAAATCAATCAGCAATTTATGTCATTCTGGATGGCTGTAATTATTTTTGTACAGCATATTAACTATATAAGCTGCAATGAGCTGCTCCTGTTTAATGTTAAATAAGTAAAATTTTGGTAAGCACTCGGAGGTTAAGCAAAAATATTAAAATACTTTACTTGTCATGCGCAAAATGGGCCCATTCCTTACAAAGATTATTTAGGAAGGAATTTAGATTATGCAACTTATTATCATCATCATCTCATAATCATCATCTCATCGTCATCATCACATCGTCACCATCATTATATCATCATCATCATCATAACGTACATTGCCGATTTTTCAACAAAACGCAATCCAATTAGTTATTTTGCTCGCCATGTTTTAAATATCAAATACACGGCTTATAGACACGTTTTCTTTGCTGTTCAATCATGAAATCTTGCTGACTAAGTAGTTATTTTATTTGCGGAACAAGGATTGCTGCCTGATTTTTTTAATTGCAAACAAAATATTTGTATGCCGACCAAATGATTTAAATGCTGTTTTTTGTGGCTCACCAAATTTTATAATTGCTGATCAATTAATTACTTCTCATTATGTATGTACCTATATTAATTTTATTGCCTATAGTTTACAAACATTGCTTTATATAAAACCTTTTGAAATCAACACGGTTGAACGTATTTCAATTTATCTCCATACGAAATCAGTTCTATTTGAGAAGTAATTAAATGGTCCGCAATTTTAAAATTTGGTTAGCCACAAAAAATCTGCATTTAAATCATTTGGTCGGCATACAAAGATTTTGTTCGCAAATAAAAAAATCAGGCAGCAATCCTTGTTCGGCAAATAATTTTGATAATGGTCAAAAATTAAATCAGAAATAGGCAGCTTACAATAACATGGGTTTGCATAATAAACATTCAGTCCGCAAAATAGTTACTTGGTCCGCAAAATAACTACTTGGTCAGCAAGACTTCATGATTGAACAGCAGAGACATGTCGTGAATAATTATACTATAGCTACTCCCACTCCCACTCTTACTCCCACTCCCACTCCCACCCCCTCTTACGCCCCCTACCCCTCCTACCCTCTCCTACCGCCTACTACCCCCTCCTACCGCCTCCTATACACTCTTACCGCCTCCTACAACATCATACCACCTCCTACACCCTCCTACTACCCCCTCCTGCTACCTCCTACCCCCTCCTGCTGCCTCCTACCCCCACCTACTAACTCCTACGCCCGCCTAACCCCGAGTTAGTAGGAGTTAGTGGGAGGAAGTAGGAGGTAGTAGGAGTTAGTAGGAGGTAGTAGGAGTTAGTAGGAGATGGTAGGAGTTCGTAGGAGGTAGTAGGAGTTAGTAGGAGTTAGTAGGAGTTAGTAAAAGTTAGTAGGAGTTAGTAGGAGGAGAGTTAGTGGGAGGAAGTAGGAGGTAGTAGGACGTACAAGCAGGTACTAGGAGGTACTAGGAGTTAGTAGGAGGTAGTAGGAGTTAGTAGGAGTTAGAAGAAGTTAGTAGGAGTTAGTAGAAGTTAGTAGGGTTTAGTAGGGTTTAGTAGGAGTTAGTAGGGTTTAGTAGGAGTTAGTAGGGTTTAGTAGGAGTAAGTAGGGTTTAGTAGGATTTAGTATGAGTTAGTAGGAGGTAGTAGGAGTTAGTAGGAGGTAGTAGGATGTAGTAGGAGGTAGTAGGCGGTAGTAGGTGGTAGTAGGCGGTAGTAGGAGTTAGTAGGAGTTAGCAGGAGTTAGTATGAGTTAGTAGGAGTTAGTATGAGTTAGTAGGAGTTAGTACTAGTTAGTAGGAGTTAGTACTAGTTAGTAGGAGTTAGTAGGAGGTAGTAGGAGGTAGTAGGAGGTAGTAGGAGTTAGTAGGAGGTAGTAGGAGTTAGTAGGAGGTAGTAGGAGTTAGTAAGAGTTAGTAGGAGGTAGTAGGCGGTAGTAGGCGGTAGTAGGTGGTAGCAGGAGTTAGTAGGAGTTAGCAGGAGTTAGTATGAGTTAGTAGGAGGTAGTAGGAGTTAGTAGGAGTTAGTACTAGTTAGTAGGAGTTAGTAGGAGGTAATAGGAGTTAGTAGGAGGTAGTAGGAGGGGGTAGGTACTCCTACTATCTCCTACTAACTCCTACTAACTAGTACTAACTCCCACTAACTAGTACTAACTCCTACTAACTCCTACTAACACCTACTATCTCCTACTAACTCCTGCTAACTTCTACTAACTCCTACTACCTCCTAGTAACTCCTACTAACTCCTACTACCTCCTAGTAACTCCTACTAACTCCTACTAACTTCTACTAACTCCTACTACCTCCTAGTAACTCCTACTAACTCCTACTAACTCCTACTACCTCCTTCTAACTCCTACTATCTCCTACTAACTCCTACTATCTCCTACTGACGCCTACTAACTCCTACTAATTCGTACTAACTCCTACTAACTCCTACTAACTCCTACTAACTAGTACTAACTCCTATTACCTCCTACTAACTCCTATTAACTAGTACTAACTCCTACTACCTCCTACTAACTCCTACTAACTCCTTCTACCTCCTTCTACCTCCTTCTAACTCCTACTACTCCTACTATCTCCTACTGACGCCTACTAACTCCTACTAACTCCTACTAAGTAGTACTAACTCCTACTAACACCTACTATCTCCTACTAACTCCTACTAACTCCTACTACCTCCTACTAACTCCTGCTAACTCCTAGTACCTCCTACTACCTCCTACTTCCTCCCACTAACTCTCCTCCTACTAACTCATACTAACTCCTACTAACTCCTACTACTTCCTACTACCTCATACTACCTCCTACTTCCTCCTACTACCTCCTACTCCCTCCTACGCCCCACTCCCACTCCCAACTCCCACGCCAATTCCTACTCCCACTACCACTACCACCAACACCACTACCACAGCCACTGCCACTACCACCATCACCATCACCACAACCACCACCACCACCACTGTCACTGCCACTACCACTAAAACCACCACCACCACTTCCACCACCACCACCACTACTTGTAAGCGTAATAATAATCATAATCATAAAAGTTGCATAATCCAAAGTCATTCCTAATCTACGTAAGGAATGCGCCCATTTTGCGCATGACAAGTTTGCTGAGATTGTTTTTGCTACTTTTATAAGAAGCTCAAAAAATATTTTTTGACTTCCCCTCTGAGTGCTTACCAAAATTTTACTAAACAGTAGCAGCTCATTGCAGCTCAAAAATAATTACAGCCATCCAGAATGACATAAATTGCTGATAGGTTTTGTAATGTTTGCTGGCCATGAGTTGCTGACCAATTAGCTATTTCTGCTTACAGATTATATTTTTCTGCTCACAAAAATACGAATACTTTGCTAACCATTTAAATAACACCCGTATTATATTCTCTTTGTTGCATCAGTGTTGCCAACTTAGCTACTTTATAGCTAGATCTAGCTATTTTTGGGTATCAGGCAGCTACAATTTACAAAATCTTGTAGCTAAATTTTTTAGCTACTTTTTCTAGCTACTTTTACTCTTTTACAAGATGTGAGTACTTTCGAGACTTTATAGTAGGGTATCGGTCCTTAAATTGTACCTAAACGTGGCTGGCTTATGTATTTTATTACTAATACCTGGATAAATGAAGGGGATAAACATATTTCTTCGTTAAAAACTTATATTGCGTTCTGCTTTGTCTTATTTTATAAATTTAAAATTATTTCTCGCTGTTTTAATAAACTGAAAATTGATTTACCTATGAAAAAATACACGTAATCTACTTACTTTACCTATTTTAAAGTGTTAGCTCCTTCTGGCTACTTTTTTGTGTCAACAAATCGGGCAATCTGGCTACTTTTCGCAAGATGTCTAGCTACAAGGTAAGGGTAGCAGTTGGCAACACTGTGTTGCATTGATTTGATTGGCTGTAAGGACTAGAATCAGGCGGCGTCAAGTGGGTATGGGACTTGGGTGTCATACCTAATGGGGAATCTTCTGTGTGACAAGTTAACTCAATATTCTATAAAGGGAGTATTTAAAAAATTGTTTTATATATAATAATATATAATTTAATTATATGTATTGTTTTCTAAAATATGTTAAAAAAAATAATTCAAAAATACATAAAAAAGTATTTATGTAAGAGAACATCATTAAACATTGGCAGCCCCATGGCATACTGTCATCATGATGTCTCGTCTGTCATGTCTGTGGTTTTTAAAATTACAATTTACAGTTTTCTTTTCTTCATTATTGCATTGAGTTGAGCCGTGGTTGAGTCTTTGTTCCTCCGCATTAGTGTTGACGTGCTTGCTATAGTGCTAGCGAAGTATTTGTGAGATAGAGACTAGACGAAAAACGAAACGAAAACGAAAAGGTGTTTGTGTTTTGTTTGTCGTTATGGCTGATAACATCAGAAGAAAATGTTTGAAATGTGGGCTAAAGCCGAAGGAAGATTCGGACATCAAAGCTTACAGATTTCCTAACCCCGGAGCAACAAATATATTGAGGTAAGTAACAATATTTACACATTATTTTTGTATGTATCATCCTAGCAGCGCCACACTACTCTGGGTACGAAGTAGTCTTGAATTTCGTACCCTCGTGGTTTAGCAGATTTTGGGGGGGGGGGGGGGTTTGTTGTTTTTGCCAAAATGACGTCTTTACAGCAGCACCAAAACCTGTATACGTAAATAAAGGTCATTTTTTTTTTCATAGTATATAAACTTCACCAACATTTAGTACTCGTGAGGATGTTAGTACGTAATGTTTCAATCTTCATGGACGAGTTTATTATGCCTTGTTATTAGGCTATTGGCATTTCTAAGTGTAATTTTAATTACCTACAGAAATAAAAACATTTTCATTTCATTTTACTTTACTAAATCAGATGACATGTCTAGTAACCATAGTACAGTCTCAGCCTATACTTTTGGATGAAAATAACCATTTGCTTGAATGTAGCCCTCATTTTTCTCAAAACCACTGCATATAGATCTGTAATTATTATTTTAATCATAATTATTTTTCTAGGACCCCTGATATTGAGCAATTCTATATAACTGTGACTGGAACAATAATGAACAAGAATACTGTGGAAGAATTTAAAACTATTGACAAAGCAGCTTTTTTAAACTCCGTTGGAGAAGTGATATGGGCTAATATTAAGAAAAAGACCTGGATCACCAATCCTGTATTGAATTTTATTGTACTGGCATTTGCTGTAAGTTGATGAAGTAATTTAAAAATAAGTTTTTAGTATGTCATCGACATCATCGACAACCCGTAACAGCCCACTGCTGAGCTAAGGGTCTTTCCTCACACTGAGGAAGTATATGGGCTATAATCTCCCACGCGAGCCCACCGCGGGTTGGGAGATTTTGTTAGGCTAGTGGCCACCTAACTGCCGGAATTTTTCAAGCCACCCAAAGGTATCCAACATGGCTTAACGACTTCCATTGTTCGTAAACAACGAAAACCGGGACCAACACTTTAACGTGCCTTCCGAAACACGGAAGCGCTCGTGATATAAATGCCACTAGGCGGTCACCCATTCGCTGACTGACCGTGCCCAACATTGCTTAACTACTTTAGTGTGTACCTTCTATGAATTATTGAAGCCAATGACATTTTATCGATAGATAAATTATGATTGTATTTTAATATGCTAGAAGCGATATCTAGTGGATAATTTTCTTTGAAACTATTTCGTACCCGGGCATCTTAATATGTTGCAAATATATTTAAGTCCACGAAGAATTTAGTGTGAGTTCTACTCCCTTCCTAAAAGTACAAAATAGTACGAAATCGTCGTGTAGCCTAAATGCAGAAATATGCTATATATCATTTTGGCATCGCCACCAAACTCTACATCTGCTAAACGGCGAGGGTACGAAATTCAAGACTATTTCGTACCCAGAGTAGTGTGGCGTTGCTAGGATAATACATACATTATTCTTATGTCAATTTTGTCGTAAAATGTTTGTAAGAATGATTTTAATTTGTTTTCAGCTATGAATCTTGGGCCAAGTTTTTTTCCCGGATCTGGGGGCACGGCAGTGCCCCCGCCAAGTCGAGCAAAAAGCGGCACGGCCGTACCATCCTTTTCTCGAAGCAATTAACGCACTTTTTGATCCCCTATAACTTCGTTGTGGATAAACCTAGAAGCCTGAATTTTCAGTAACCAAGCATGCATTGTATAAACACAGTATATGCTCTCGGGCTAGTCTGGGGTCAAGAGCAAGCCCATTTTTTAGTAAAAAAAAAAAATATTTCAAAATTCATCCAATTTGAACCAGTAGTTTTAAAATTATAAATATTCAAAGTTTCCTAATTTTGTCACTCACTGACTGACTGACTGACTGACTGACTCACTGACTCACTGACCGATCATCAAAACTCTAAGGCACTTCTAGCAGTCGTAGAAGCTTCAAATTTAGAATACAATTAGGGTTTAGTGTATAAATCAAGGAAAAACTCAAATAATTTGCAATTTCGGTCTAGGTTTCTAGATACACTAACTGCATAAATAACTTTGTAATCCCATAATAATTGTATTGGATTACAAAATTAGATGTTCAAGTGGAATCTTGCAACTCAATTTTGAAGCAGATATTTTCAACCGATTGAGCTGAAATTTTGTATACTTATGTAAGTTTGGTCACAATGCAATATTATGATACCATCAAGCTGATCTGATGATGGTTTGAGGAGGTGGATATCGCAACTCCTCAATGACTACTCGTAAACCACTCGAGTTTGGGCTCGTATGATTCGTCTTGACAAATACTTTGGTGCTAGATTGTAACCAGGGTCTGATGATGGAGCTGGAAAATGGCCATGAGAACTCGGTAATTAAATGACATAACCCCATGGGACCGTGGGGGCCTTCAGATGACCAGAGGGCTGGCAGCTATCTCTGTCAAAGGATCAACCTAGATATCCAGAGAGGGAATGCAGCCAGTCTTCTGGGCACTGTCCTACATGGTTCCTCTTTAGATTTCGATTATCTAAAGTTACCAAATCCTTGACCAACATGCATGGGATTAACCGACTCGACGCTATGTAAGGCTATTAATTATAATTATTATTGTAAACCATATTTATTAGTAAGACATGAGATTAAAAAGAGCTGCCCTTGAGTTGCTTGCTGGCTCTTCTCGGGGTACTGCATTTGGAACCAGCAACTCGTCGGTGGAGATGGGCTGCTGTTTACATTTAGCCAGTCTTCATGGAAGAGTTTAGAGTGCCTTGTTATTATAAACTATTGACTTTTCTAAGTGTAAATTCAATACCACCTACTGACAATAAACGCCTTTGACTTTAGAGGACATTTTTTTATCTGTAATTACTGTAATTGAATACGTATATTTTCTTTGTAAATGAATGTATATTTTTTTTGTAAATGAATGTATTTTTCTTTGTAAATGAATGTATTTTTCTTTGTAAATGAATGTATATTTTCTTTGTAAATGAAGGTATATACTTTTTGAATGAATGTATTTTTCTTTGTAAATGAATGTATATTTTCTTGGTAAATGAATGTATATTTTCTTTGTAAATGAATGTATATTTTCTTGGTAAATAAATGTTATATTTTAGTAAAACAATACCTAAGAAAGTTTTTTTTTAGCTAAATTAAGTTTTTTAATCTTGTGTTTAAATGTATATTCAGAGCCTGTCCATATACTTCTCCGGGGTATTATTCATATCATATTCTGAGAAGATATTTAGTAAAACTTCAATAGAATATAATATGAATAGTACCCCGGGAGAAGTATATGAATATGCTCTGAATATACATTTAAACATTCCACTACAAAATTCAAATATCCCGCCATACGGTGGTACGTCAGTGGTTTTTAGGGTCATCACAGAGATCGCGCTGTAGGTCGAGTTTTGTCGCCATATTTTTGTATGAGTTTGGCATTCTTCTCCGCTAGGAGTAAAAGTGTTCTGTGACCAGGCCTGTGACACTCTTGACACTTGTTAGTACCGATTCGTTCACGAAGCGCTGCAATCGCATTTAATTTTTATTTGTAGTATGGTAGTAAGTATCCACCATCTTGCAAAACGTCACACTTTTATTTTACTTGTCATATTGGTCACACTGTCTGTCATTGTGCCGGCCAGCTGTTTTTCTGTTGTTTCTTGGATTTTCATTTGTTTTACTTTATTTTCATTGTAGTTTGATTACTTTGTGTATTCCTCGCTTTCAAGCTTGAGTTACAAAGTTATCAGTAAACATGCAAAGTGGACAAACTATAAAGTGTTGTGTGAGTGTCGTCATCACTTGTTTAATTTTCCGAGAAACGATGATGTACGGGAACTATGGTTATCTTTTCTAATACTTGACAAATACTCACAATGAAGAGTTAAGTGGGTTGTCGAAACACCAATTACAGAAAAAACCTGTGTGTCAAAAACACTGCTAAATACTAATTTGACGGAAAGGGTGATCGCATTCAGGCTGTTTTGTATCCCCTCAGACCAAATAAAATCTCTCACTGAAGCGGAAACAATGCATGGCATCCCACTGAGTAATTCTTTTTGGTAAGCTTTTGAATATTAAGATTTTCTGACCAATCTGACCAATCTGATCAAATTGTTTAATTTTTATTTAAATATGTATATTTTCAATTTCCAGATGGATTTTTTTCAAGTGAACACACCTATTTAAAATCTGCAACGGAGGTCAATGAATTCACTGTAAAAATAGTAAAAGATGGTAAGTATAATAATAATAATAAAATAAAGTATATATCATTGTTTATATTCTGCTTCTAAAATCATTTTTTTTTATGTCAAATATAATTTATTTTCTAAACATACTAAAAGTACACTAAGAAAGGTCAATAGTCTAATAACAAGGCATTCTAAGCTCGTCCATGAAGATTGGCTAAATGTAAACAGTAGCCCATGTCCACCGACGGATTGCTTGTTCCAAATGCAGTACCCCGAGAAGAACCAGCAAGAAACTCAAACTCTTTTTAATCTCATGTCTTACTAGTAAATATGGTTTACAATAATAATTATGATTAATAGCCTTACCGTCGAGTTGGTTAATCCCATGCATGCTGGTCTACTGAGTAGTCTGGATCTTTTATTTTCTATAATAAAGTTGTATGCTTACAGAAAAACTTTCGAAGGAGAGCCCGTCAGCGAAACCATGGAAACAACAGGGGAAGCAGTAGAATTTATAGATAAACTGTGTCAATGGCTAAAAAACAACAACAAAACAAGGAAAGCTTTACGGCTCGGCTCTATTCAACCCGAATCTGAGCATTTCAGTTTTTGGCATGAAGCAAAGGACATTATGAAAAATGTTTCATTTGTAGACTCAACCAGTAAACTATAAAAAATAATAAAACACATTATGGGTGTGTTCCTTCGTTAGAAGGATGGATCACGACAATAGAAAGCTTTGAAAGGATAGGAAAGTTGCTGTTCAAGGAGCATAATATTGTGGACGTTTTTCAAAGAAATCCAAATCAAGACCCATTAGTAAATTTCTATGTCCCCAAAATTTAAGTGCAATTATTGCAAAAGAACATACAAATATTACAAATGAAATAGAAAACTTTGAGATTAAAGAACAGCAACTTAGCTTATCCTTACCAAAAACTTTTTAATGATGTACAGAGAAGTAACTTCTTTGGTCCATACTTTGAATAATATTATCAAATTAATAAACTAATTTACTGGTTGGGCTGCACCTTTCATAAAAAAGAAATAAATAAGTTTTGTATGAAATTGATATTAGAATGCGCAATCATAATTGGTATAACATTATAAACAATTTCATCATCATCATCAGCCTAAATTTGGACACAGGCCTCCCATAATGATTACAATATTATATAAATAAAGAAATAACTTCGAATTGTTTTTTTATTGCTTTTTGCAAAATAAAACTTAACAGTGGCCCTATATCGATCTTTTTTATAAGCACATCACTAGCCATATCGATATCGATTACAATTGAAAGGGGTACTTTCACAACACTATGCGACACTAGCGCTCGGTGAACTTCTAGAAACTATTGCTTAAACGGATGAGTGTCCTATCTGTCTCCGACTAGTTAAAGATATCTGTGTCTGTGACTAGAATCCAAAGGCCCATAAACATTGATTTGATTGTGGTTATATTATATTGATCGTTTGCTTGCTCATTTTACGCATTGCTTTCTCGTGTGTCAATCCCAAACTATATTTAATTTCGGAATATGTAACTGTGAATTGGTAGAACATATTTTTTGTAGATTATGAGATAATCGTTTACATCGAATCAAAGGTTACGGAGACGTCTTGGTCGCCATTTTGTGAAGGTAATATTTTTGACCCAATTTGGACTTTGATGCAAATAATTTGATATGATGGCTGAAAACACAGCAAAAGAGCCACCTATTCAAACTATGAGCGGTATGCCACCTAATCACAACCCGTGGATGTACGGTATTTATCCTCAATATAATTACCAAGGTGGTATGTATCCGCCCTACTACAATCAGTACTTCAATCATATGAACAACAGTGGAGGATTCAATAACAATGTTCATCACTTTCAAAACAATAAGGAAAAGCCCGATTTCGGTCACCCACCCTTTACCAGACCACCACCCCCACCAGTACCGTTACTAGGGATGTCTCCACTAGACACCAGTCGTCCTTTTTTTAACCAATCTCCCATCAGGTTTAATTTAAATGGTAATCGAAAGTCGGCTCCTCTTCCTCAAAATGAGAATCCCCTCTTGGCAACCAACGGATTGTCTAAAAAAAAGAGAAAACAACTCAATCTACTAGAAGAGAAAACATGCACTTCACCAAGTGATTTGCCTCCTTTACCAGATCATCCGCCGCCACTGCCTCCATGCCCTCCTCCAGACATCCAACCTCCTCCCCCACCTCCACTCGATGTTCCATTACCTCCTCCGCTAGCTACAGAGGATATCCCAGAACCTCCTGCTGAGCCCAACAGTGATAGCAGCACCAAGCAGAAGGACTATGAGTTTGATTATGAAGCTGCAAGTAACATTGATTCAGAAAACCTTTTGAAATCCTCTTCAATATCTACTTCAGCTGGCACTTGGCCTGAAAGTCTTGACAGGTACATCAAAAGGTGTTATGAAAAGTGTAAAACTGGGTTTGATCGTGATCAAATTGACATATGTTTAAAGGGACGAATTACAGCTGCTGCTAATAAAGATGAAATTTGGACAAGGAATTGGGATGAAGAACCAATACCTAGTGTTTACAGTGAACGCATTAGCTTGTCAGTGAAGCCAGTCCGTGGTACTTTGGCTTTATACCAAAAGCCCGAAGCCAGTTCAGAGTCAAAGGGTAAAGGGATAGCTGGTAGAGGGTTTAACCACAGAAGTCCTCAACGGCGGCGTAAATTACATTCTAGATCAAGGTCAAGGAGTCCACCGAGGAAGAGGCTAAGGTAAGCACCATTCCTATATTGACACTTAAGTTGGCATGTGCAGTCAAGAGTACATGAAGCTTTACACTTGTAGTGCGAGTCGGACCTTTAAGGCGATTCACATAAGAATGTTACAAAGTCCAATGTGTCAAGCTCCACATACTCTTGACTGTACCACCTTGTCCATAACATGTTGCCTATAATTATGTAGGCAGTTATAAGAAATAATATTTAATTTTGTCTTTGCAGTACCTCATCATCTGGAGATGAAGTGGAAGATAAGAAGATCTTTAAAAGTAGAGGTCGACAAAAGGTCAAAGACCGATTATCATTGGATCATAAGAAACCAGAGAAGTATGGCAAAAATAAAAAGAAACCATACATCCCTTTTGTTGTTGAAGATGTTCATGGAAATGCAGAGAAACTTCAAAAGAGGGCAGAAAGATTTGGCAATAGTTCTCCCACTGTTCCCACCATAGCAAGCTTAGTGCAACCTGTTGGTTGCAGAGTAGAACCAAGTGTAAGGAGACACATTATACAGGATAACGAAGGAGACTATGAAATAAACAACATGCACATTGTGGGAACATGTTACGATATTGAGAAATCATTTTTGAGGTTAACAAGAGCACCAGAAGCATGTGAAGTTCGGCCTGTGCCAGTTTTAAGAAATTCCTTAAAGAATGTCAAACAGAGGTGGATAGAGAAACAAGACTATAGATATGCATGTGATCAATTGAAATCAATAAGGCAGGATTTAACAGTAAGTTTATTTAATAGCGCGTGCCCAGCGGCATTGCCCGCGCGCATCCAATTTATACCCTTTTCCGTCGGAATTTCCAAAAATGTCTTCCTATCAGTACAGCTTATGAATAGATAACCAAGTTTCTAGGTGTTATAGTTTTGGAGTGGGACGTATTTATCTTTTTTACCAGTTTTAACTTTCCCACGTGTATCATTGCGGACAATAGCTATCTTAAGGCGTAGGTATATAGTATAGAACCATCCAAAGTGGTCCTTTTTAAAAACCTTGGTTTAACGATGTTTGCCTGTCTAGACAGATGTGAATTTCAGCCTTCAGGTTGCATTCTGGACATGTTCCAGCAAATAAGTTTTACTATCTGATGGGTAGTAAACCCTCTCCTATGTGCAGTATGAGTAATAAAATAGATGACTTACTTCACTTGATGCTGGAATGTGTTCGGAATGCATATCTGAGGCGAAGTTTGTTTTGCGGGCTCACACATTTGTACTATGGACAAATGAATACCTGGTTGTCTGACCCTTCGTCAGATAGTGCTATCAGATTGTACAGGTTTGTGTGTCTGTCCCTTAAATAATTGTACAAATAGCGTAATTTTCTATGAGACATGGGCTACCCAGGGTGCTCAAAATGATCCCGTGGGAATAAGACATTTTCCTGCCGTAAAAAGTACCCAAATTGTTGACCCAGCTACTCCGCTATCTGCGTTATCACCACAAATCTGTCCAGTAGTTTCTGTGTGATGCGTGCACAGGTAGACAAAAATTGCGTTTTGATACCTACACCAACCAATAACTATATATACAGAGGTTGGAAGAAAATAATTCTCTTGAGAATTTTTTTCTTTAAACGTCTTTGTATATAATATACTACTGCTGATATTTTCAAAAAATATTTCTTGTACCGACACGAATTCGTTAATTTTATTATAATATAATATTATAGACTACAGGGTGCCCAGCGGCGTTGCCCGCGCGGATCCAGTTTTTTCCCGTTTCCGTAAGAATTTCCAAAAATCCCTTCATAGCGGTTACCTACAACATAATCCATCAAGTTTCTAAGTGTTATCGTTTCGAAGTATAACGTGTTTTACTTTTTAACTTGTTTTAATACTTTCCCATACCCAAAATGTTGACCCAGTTACTCCATTATCTCTACATCTCATCAAAGCCCGTCCAGTAGTTCTTGCGTGATTCGTGCAGAACCAGACAGATACAAAAATTACAAATATTGGTGTTTTGATATCTAAATCGATAACACGGTCCCTTTACTTTTATTATAAGTATGTACCTATATTGGCAGTAGGTTAATGACTTCATGAAATTTGTTTGTTTTTCTAGGTGCAAGGTGTCAGAGATGGGTTCACAGTGGAAGTGTATGAGACTCATGCTCGAATAGCTCTGGAGAAAGGAGATCATGAAGAGTTCAATCAGTGCCAGACACAACTTAAAATGCTCTACTCAGAATTGCCAGACAGCACAGCAAATGCTCCTGAATTTACCGCTTACAGGATATTGTATTACATATTCACCAAAAATACATTAGGTAAACAAATATTATTTTATACCTTCTATATTTTTAGCTAGATATCTCGATCTGATATCCAAGCCGGTCAAGCAGCGCGATCCCGCGGGCGCAAGAGACATGTTCTATGTTAAGAGTTTGGTTTCTGCACATAGGTAATCCTTAAATTCGACCATTGTACATGAGCCATGACGGCCAATTATTCCAACCAGTCCTCCCTCCAGAAGCAGATCAATCTTCTGAGTCTACTCAGGACATCTGTAAGGGATTCTGGTGTTCTAAGAATTTCCTTGCGGATCTGGGCAACGCCAACGCACTCGAGGAGTACATGCGCTACTGTTTCCTCTGCCACTATGCACAACAATACATAAGATATTATCTCACATAAATGTTACCTGAGCGGGTATCGTGTCTGCAAATTGTTGCTGTGTGCTATCTAGTACATAAAAAATAACATGTCTTTAGATTTCTCAGTGCATCTCTATTATTTTTTTCAGATTTATCAACAATATTCCAGTTCCTTTCCAAAGAGGACAGAGAAAATGAATGTATAAAACATGCACTTCAAACAAGATGTGCATGGGCTACAGGGAACATGCACAAGTTCTTTTTATTATATAAAACAGCTCCCCTGATGGCTGGCTACCTTATGGACTGGTTCGTGGAAAGGGAACGGAAAGTGTACCTCAAGTACATCATAAAGTCGTATGTTATTTTTTGCTTTGTTGTTTTTGAAGTCTTAGTCCTTCTAATATCTTTGAACATTAAAATTAAATCAATGAGGTTTTTAGAAATGAGCAGATAAGTATATGCACTTAGTTATTTAATTAGTAATGAAACATTTTTTGTATCTTAAGTGGCAAATTACCATCAAGGTATGTTTCGGGTAAAACAGTTATACAGGTACATACTTTGCAATTTTGATGTAACATATGCACTAGCGATTTAAGATTAACGATGTTGACTTATTTATTGGTGTGGCAAGTATATTCAAGACAAGCAATTAGAAAATGGCACAATTGGAGTTACAAGCACCACCTACTAACTGATAGATTTTTTATACTGTTTTCATTGCATTTACAGGATATTGCCAGCTTTGCTGGCTGTGTTTTATTAACCCTTTCTTTTATATGCGCAGCTACAGGCAGACAGTTCCAGTGGACTTCGTCGTTCGGGAGCTGGCGTTTGAGTCGAGTGCTAAAGCCTTAGACTTCCTAAATCAATTTCCACTTGCCTTCACGGACAGCAATCAGACTCAAATTGATTGCAAGGCCAGCCTCCCCACTGTAGCAAACATTTAACATATTCTTTTTAATAACCATCCTGTTGTAGTAGCATGTTCGTGCGTGCTGATGTAACAGCCACATGGTCACAGGTTCATCGGCTTCAGCAGAGTTGTTATCACCTTCATTTTGATCAGCTTTACTAGGATGAGGCGGCAAATTATTACGCAAATTCAGTTATTCAGAGGGAAAGAAGATATAATAAAGTATGAAGTCTCGTAGTTAAAGAAGAGCTACCATTCGCCAAGAAGATGCAAGTGTTACTAAAGTTGAGTGTCTGAATACAAACAATGCTACAGTGCTAACAGTGACTTTTAAGACTATTTTATTCAATATGGACTTCAGAGTTTTATCTCTAATTTTCACCGTGAAAAATGTTATGTAAATAATGTAATTTTTTATGTTTGATGTCATTTCTGTAAATCAATCATGAATGCAAACAGTTGATTGTCGTATAGTTTTAATGTTAATACAAACATTTTCGGTTTATTGTTATTTTATTTGTAGTGTCTGGTTGCTTGGTGTGATGAATTTGTAACCTTGCATAGTGTCTCAAAAACAACGAATCTATGCAACCAGTACGAAATTAATTGCTTATTTGGTTTTTTGAAAAATCAATATTCCTGGCCAGGAATCGGTCACGTTGATTTTGAAAAAAAAAAACATCCTTTCTTCAGTAGCGGACTAAGCCTGTCGGAGGCCCGGGGCGGAAAAACCCAAGTAACATTTTAGGTTTTAAAAAGGTTTTGAAAAGGTTCTAAAACCTTTGTATGGAAATGATCTCGTAAGTCTTAATAGGCTCAGTAACGTTTAATTAACCTTGTATTAACCTCCTGTGTGCAAAAAGGGCCCACGTTTTAGAACCTTTCTGAGAGCTAAAGCCAAACCTAAAGCACAAATCCAGAACCTTTCGAAGTATTTGCACAGAACCCAAATATAACCTTCACAACCATAATTTAACGTTAATATAACCTTGTAAGGCAGCTTTCAAGTTCTCAATCTGTCGTTTTTCATGGACATGGATATGCCTTTCCAGGACTCGCGGGTTTTAAAATGTTTCTGCATAAGATTTTTTTTACAATGAAACACCAATTGTGGACTTAAAACATATTTTTAATGGCGCCATCCTTGCCGTTATACCAAATTACAAAATGGCTAAATCTTAAAATATAAAAGTAGCTTGCTCAAGTCAAGAAAAATGAAAAAAATTGTGCGACTGGCACTTTATCGTGAAACTAGGTTAATAGTGCTGTATACGCGACGGGCCTTTCATAAGTTCAAAATTTTGAAGATATTTTAATGAAATAAAAATGATGAAATTAGGTAATCGCATTAGAAATAAAACTTTTGTTCATATAAAAAACATTTATGTTAAATCGTATAGCACACGATACTTAATTTTGGCTTATGAATGAAAATATTGCTTTTTGATTCGATGTTTTTTTATTTCAGTGAAAAAAACATGGCTGGCGTTAGGAAATTATTAGAAAGCATTTAAATTAACTTTTCCCGAACTGTAACAGCTGAAAGCTCTTAATTTTGGCCAAAATAAGATTTAAAGGTTATTGTGCGGAGCTACTTAAAACTACAAGGCTTTTTTCGCTATAATATTCAACTATAAGGTTATCACCAAGAGTAGTTCAAGACTTTCCAGCCGCAAAAACAACGCCCGAGCACAAACGATGGCTTTTAAGTTTTGATTGTGGGAGAACGTGCGTCGGAGTGCTCAACAAACAGCTACAGGTTGCTCTTAAATTTTTTTTTTCGTTCCTATTTTTTTATGGTTGATACTATATTATAGCTGTTGTAAAAACCCCGGTAACTACCGTTAATTAACCAAATTTTTGGTTAGCTACCGTTAAAATGCGGTTATTAACGGTTAATTATCCGACTGCGACCAAGAAAAAGGGTAAATAATCTGTGTTTTTATTGTGTGAAATCATAAATCGATATCCGATGGATAAAGATTTCATTTAAGATTTTATAAATCATGCCTACATATTTAAAGCGACATAATATACATATAGTCCACTCAATAAATGGTTATAGAGTGCGTAAGCTGGGACCTAAGCGATTTCTTCAGTAAGTTGTTCAGGGTGCTTAGGGAGTAAACATACTAAAAGTCCCGGCGTCTAGGAGGTCCGCCGGAGTGGGGGTGGGGGATTAAAGTTCCTACTTTTGAGTTTTTCGCTAATATCTTTAAAACGGTGTGTCGTAGAGAAAAAATATCTTCTACGTGAAGAAAGCTCATAAAATATTCTGCAACTTTTATCTTATACACTTTTTTCAAATCCCTATCCGTTTTCAAACTACACGTTCCGAAAGAGTTAAAATTTTCGAAAAAAGTAGTTTTTTTAAACACTAGCTGTTGCCTGCTACTTCGTTCGAGTTATTTCGGGATAAAAAGTAGCCTATATGTTAATCCAGGTCCTAATCTATCTACCTACCAAATTTCATCTAAATACGTGCAGCCGCTAAGGTATTTTCGTTGTTTATCACATAAATATCTACACTAATTTATACTTCTATACTAATGTTATACAGGGTGGCCGGTCGATTGACGTCCAAAAATTTTTTTTGGTTCCCGCGTATCGAGGGGTACCCGAATAACCCCTATGTATGTTCCGCGATTTTTTGTAGTTTTCGAGTTATGAAATTTTTTCTGAAATGACTGACTTTTATGCGTAACATAATCAGCTTAGTAACTTTTATGAAAGTTACGAAAATGTCAGTCAAACGCCTGAGAGAATAAGAGAACAAATTGTTGCGGTCTCTTTCACTCTCAATAGCGTCGCGGGCAGAGCGCAACCAAAGCCAACGCAAAACAAGTTACCTCAGTCGTACTGACTTCGTGTTTACTGCTACTCGTGCCGCCATTTTGTCTTTGCCTCACTCGTTTTGCCTACTGAGAGTGAAAGAGACCGCAACAGTTTGTTCTCTTATTCTCTCAGGCGTTTCCGTTGCCCCTGCGTTTAAAAACCGTGGTCGGCGAGCACGGTGGAGCTGCGTAAAATTAATTAAAATGAATTTAACCAAAAAAATAAGGGTGCAAATGTTTAAATTTTGGCATTTCTGCAGTAATTTTTGATTAGCTAATAAACTAATTAACCTTAGGAACGATAAAATGACCAAAAAGTTAACTTTTTGGCAGACACCTAATTTTAATAATTTTCCGCCTCGCTGTCTTTGAAGGCCGATTTTGGCCAAAATAGCCCAATTAAGTAGTCCTTTTTTTATGATTTCGAAAGCTGAGAGTTTGGCGCATTTTTGGAACTTACTCAGAAATCATGAAGTCATCTGTTTCGATTTTTAATTTAAAGTTGAAATTTAAGTCATAATTCGAAGAATGTAAATTTTTCACTTTAGACTGACATTTTTGTAACTTTCATAAAAGTTACGAAGCTGATTATCTTACGCATAAAAGTACAACTCATGAAGATTCAGTTTCCGAAAAAAAAACTTGAAAAAGTCTTTTACTTTTTTTTTTAAAATTTTTAAGTTGGTCCGATCAAAACTTACCAAAATTTCAGAAAAAAATTCACAACTTGAAAACTACAAAAAATCGCGGAACATACATAGGGGTTATTTGGGTACCCCTCGATACGCGGAAACCAAAAAAATTTTTTGGACGTCAATCGACCGGCCACCCTGTATAGAGGAAAGATTTGTATTTTGTACGTTTGTTACTAATAAACTCAAAAACGACTGCACCGATTTTAAAAATTCTTTCACCAATGGAAAGTTAGAATATCCTTGAGTAACATTAACTATATTTTATTCCCGTATTCCCACGGGCACGGAAACGACGCGGGTGAAACCGCGCGGAACCGCTATTTTACATAACCCTAGCGGTATTAGTAACGATTAATCTCAAAAACAACTAGGCCGATTTTGAAAATTCTTTCACCAATAGAAAGCTACATTATCATCAAGTAACATAGGCTATATTTTATTTCCGTAGAATTAACTCAAAAACTACTTGGCTGATTTAAAAAAAAATCACCAATGGAAAGCTAGAATATGATTAAGTAACGTAGGCAATATTTTATTCCCGTATTCCCACGGGAACGGGAAGTATGCGGGTGAAACCGCGCGGAACCACTATTGTTGCTGGTGGAAATATCCAAAGAATAGGCACTGGTAGAATTAAACATACATCTTTACTCCGAGAAGCTAAAGAACAGACTACAGACAATAAAAAAAGACAGATTCTTAAAACAAAATACAAAATAAATACAAAAAGGAATAAAAAGGCTTCCAAAGAGGTGCGTGGCGCACATTCCTCCCCTTTTCTAAAGGAGCAGCTTCACCAGCTTACGGAGGGGCCGCCTCATGATACCCATCAGGGTTCGTACGTCAGCCACCCGGATAACGCCGTCGGGGCCCGGAAATACTGCTGTCACCCGTCCGCGTGGCCAGGTGCCTCTAGGCGAGTTTGGATCTGCGATCAACACCACGTCGCCAACGGCCACCTCAGGAGCTACTCCACGCCCGCGTCTTGGGGTGAGTGTTGGCAGGTACTCTTTGACCCAACGCTGCCAGAAATGGTCCGCCAATCGAACGGCCTTGCGCCAGCTGCTTCTCGAGGCAAAATCTGAATCAGATAATGTGACTGGTATCGGGCGGCCTGAAGACGCAGCCAGAAGAAAGTGTGTGGGAGTGAGCGCTTCTTCTGTGTTGCGATCCACGGTGACATGGGTGAGTGGGCGCGAGTTGACAAGTGCCTCAGCCTCTGCCAAAAGCGTGCGAAGAACCTCGTCCGTTGGGGCACGTTCTTTGAGTGTCACTTTGAGAGCCACTTTAACGCTCTTCACCAGTCTTTCCCAAGATCCGCCCATAAAAGGAGCGGCTGGTGGTATAAAACGCCAATTAATCTTCTCTGAAGCAGCGTACTGGGCTGTGGCTTCGGCGTAGAGGCGACGGAGCTCTCGGTTGGCGCCTACAAAGGCAGTTCCGTTATCTGACCAGAGCTCTGCTGGCGTGCCTCGCCGGGCTATGAAGCGGCGGAGGCTCATCATCGCCGAGTCGGTGGACAAACTGTCAACCACTTCCAGATGGACGGCACGGACGACGAGGCAAGTGTAAAGGGCGACATATCTTTTCTCTCGTCTTCGGCCGATAGAGACTTGAACTGGACCATAGTAGTCGAGCCCCGTGAACGTAAACGGGCGCTTGTGGTGTCCCAAACGTGCCTCAGGTAAATCTCCTGTAGGTGGCTGGAAGTTAACGGCTCGGCGAATGCGGCAAAACTGGCAGTGAAAGGCGACTGCGCGGACGGTACTTCTCAGGCTCAATAAGTGGTAGTCTTGTCGGAGCTCATTTACCACTGTCTCTGTATTAGCGTGCGCGGCTCTCCTGTGATGGTGCTCCACAAGCAAGCGCACTGCTGGGTGTCTTCCGTCCAGTACAATTGGACTTTTAGTTTCGTGACGTACGTGTGACGCTGCCTTAATGCGGCCGGACAATCGCATCAATCTGTCTTCTCCGATGAAAACCGACAGTTTGGACAGGCGACTGGAGCGTGGCAAGAGCTGAGCAGGACGACTATTGAGGTGCGTCATCTCGCTGGAAAATGCGCCCAACTGAGACTTGAGCAAGATGTGCGTCTCTGCTAGACGAATGTCAGTGGCGGTCAAATCTCTAGCTGACCCCTGTGAAGACCTTGGAGTAGTGAACTGTTGCCATTGACTCGAAGGCTGAAACATAAAGGTACAAAGCCCTCCCTCTAATTGGACTAAATAATCTACACATAATCCCCTTCGAGTTAGACTACGCATTCGCAGTAATGTGAGATACTTATGCGCAGTAGCAGTTGCACGCACCAGTCTGAGCCAAGAGCTAAAACGCTCAGGATCGGCTGAAACTGGCTCAGGCTGGGCAACGTCATTGATGAGGTGAACTAAATCGGGACGCACTGCGTGTTTGATCTCTTCTAAACCTGTATACTCAGGTGCGCGGGGCTCACTGGGCCACTTCGAAGAGAACAAAAATTCAGGCCCCGAAATCCAGCGTGATTCAGGAGACAACGTGACGCGCTTGGTACGAGTTGCATCGTCCGCAACATTTAAATGACTTGGCACCCAGCGCCATTCCTTCACGTCAGTTATTTCCACAATCTCGCCGACTCTATGTGACACAAACGACTTGAACAAACGCGCCTCGCTTCGGAGCCAACCCAAAACCGTCATAGAGTCGCACCAGAATATGCGTTTGACAGGTTTGAGTCTGTGAGCTTCACAAATGGTGGCGGCGAGGCGAGCTGCAACCAAAGCTCCTTGAAGTTCCAAACGATTTATGGAAATTGGCTTTAGAGGAGCTACGCGAACCTTACTACATATAAGCCCCAGCTTCACGTCACCGTTTCCCATAATAATACGCCAATAAGCGACTGCAGAAAAGGCAGACTCGCTTGCGTCACAGAAAACGTGAAGCTCGCAATTATCTACTTTTAACTCGCCAGGACAGTAGCAGCGTGGGATCTGCAAACGGGAAGCAGTAAGAAGATCTTCAAACCAATGCCTCCACGCCGCACTGTCATTCTGCGAGAGCTCCTCGTCCCAGTCGAGACCCTTTCGCCATGCGTTCTGGAACATAATGCGGCCTGTCACTACTATTGGCGCTAGGATTCCGAGTGGGTCGAAAACCCGCATGACGTGAGCCAATACTTCGCGCTTGGTAAACTTATTAGGCAACACACAATTTTTGCTTATTCCCGTGTTAAAACCAATTGTATCGGCGACGGGTTGCCAAATAAGCCCAAGAGTGCGCACGGGCGTGGCAAGGCAGCCAAGGTCAACATCTACATCGTTACTAGCTACAGGGACCTCAACCAAGCTCTCCTTTGGCAAAAGTGAGAGAGCAGAGGGTTCGTTTGAGGCCCACGCACGCATGTCGAAGCCAGCATGTCGATGGATATGGTGAATTTCTTCGGCAAGTTTAGCAGCTTCATCAATTGAGTCTAGGCTTACTATACAATCATCCATATAGTGATCGATAATGATGGCTCGAGCCGCGGCTGGATAACGCTCTTGCCACTCCACTGCATTTTTGTTTTTAATGTAAATGGCAGTGCAAGGACTAGACGCGGCCCCGAAAATCATTGACGACATGCGGTATGTCTTAATCGGGTCTTTAGGGTTGTCGCGCCACAAAAATCTTTGCGCATCACGATCCTCCACGCGAATTTTCACTTGAGGAAACATCTCGCGAATGTCTCCCGTCAGGGCGACTTTGCCTTCCCTAAAACGCATAAGAATTCCGAGCAGGGGCTGCAAAAGGTCAGGACCGGTTAGCAGAAGCGAATTCAGTGAAACACCCTGACTTTTTGCAGCAGCATCATGGACTACTCTTAATTTATTCGGCTTATTCGGATTGGTTACACCGAAATGCGGGAGAACCCAGACAGGCGACTTGGCGGTATGCACTTCCGAGCACAATTCGGCATAACCCTTCCGCATCATGTCGTGTACGTTTTGACGGTATCGATTTGCGTAGTTAGAGTCCCTGCACATCTTTTTTTCTAGACTAAGAAACCTAGACAAGGCAAGCTTAAAACTGTCAGGCACGAATAAATTGTCAGCTTTCCAAAGAAGCCCGACTTCATAATGACCGTTTGGTAGGCGACGTGCCGTGCGTTCAAGAATTTGGACAGCTCGTTCGTCATCGGAGCTGCGCGCTCCGCGTTTAGAAATGCCAATCGAATCTATATTGTATTGCTCACGAATTAACTGTTCTAATACCTCGCGATCACTAACATCTACGACCGCGGTGTCACTAACCGTCGAATGGTTGACAGTGTCAACCGGCGCCGTCTTGCTACAGCCAAAACCGAATAAAACCCACCCTAAAGCGGTATGAATTGCAACCGGTTGTGTCCTAGAACCCTTACGCGTGGCCCTAGACATAGTAAGATGCCAGTTGTCAATGCCAATGATAATCGTCGGTTTTACGTTGTCATAGCAAAACTCGTCCTTTATATCAGAAAGGTAACTAAATTTGGACACGTCAGATTTGTCAATAGTCGGTCGCGCTGCACAACCTAACCCGTTAATTGCTCGGGCCCTACGAATCATATACGTCTCTTTTGCGTGGCGTCCCTTTATATGAAAATCAACATACTGAACAGTCGTCTCCTTGCTTAACCCACCTACGCAGTCGAGGCGTATTTGTCTCTCGGGCCCGCATACTCCTAATTTGGCAGCAATCTCCAAATCTAAGAAAGACGCTGATGCACCGTCGTCCAACAATGCATAGGTGTCTACGGTACCTGACGGGCCGGAAACGGTCACAGCCACGACCTTTAACAACGGACGGGGAAACGATGGCTGCACTGAGCATTCCGTTGCAATTGAAGTCGATGTATGAGACAGGATCTCCTTGGGTTCATCGTAGTATGAAGCGGGTGCAAGCCGGGCGGTGGGGCCTGCGGCGGGCGCGGCCGCCTGCGGCGCGGCGCTGGACGTGCCCGCGGCGGCCTCGTCATCCTCCACTTCCACGTGCGCGGCGGCGGCGCGCTCGTAATTCGGGTTGTGCAACAACGAATGATGACGGAAAGCGCAACCGTCAATGTCACAGGTTTTCTTTGCCTTGCACAAACTTAATTTATGCCAACCTACTTTGAGGCATCGATGACAGACTCTTTTCTTTTTAATCAACTTCCATCTGTCATCGACTGACAGTGACGCAAATTTATCACATTGAATTAAACCATGCGATTGTTGGCATACAATGCACGATTTAATTTTAGGTGCAGTCGTCGATGAATTCAATTTATTGTTTGATGAAATTGAATTGCTATTGAACCGATTTTCAGCGACAACATGCACATTGTCCCTGGCCCGCCTACTATCTACCGCGTGCGACGTAGTAGTCGGCTCAGGTAACATGCCAAAGCGAGACTGGAGGTCGATCTCGTGTGCTAGGAAATCGGCTAGATTTTCTAGCTTTGATAGACCACTAGCCTCATAACGAGCGGCATAGTCTAGCCATTTGGCTCGCAATAGAGGGGAAATCTTTGAAATAATTGCCTGAAAGAGTTCGGGCGATGACAGATATTCCGTATGATCCAACAACCGAATGATTTCCACGCAATTGCGAACACGACTAGCAAAGATAGCAAAATCCTTACCCTCACTGTTCACTCGCGGCAACGCGCGCACCGCGGCTACCTCGTACGCCACCACCGGCTCGCGCGCCGACACCAGCAGCGCGGCGACCGCCTCGCGCGCCGCGCCCGTCAGCGCCGCATTCAGTCTTGCCAGGTTGTTCACAGGACTGTATGAATCTTGCGTATTTTCGAAAGACTTTTTCAGACTGAGCCAGTCTAAAGATGATATGCCGTCGAAGCGAGGTAAAATATTTATTGCGTGGCTATTGCCTTTATTAACGTTATTAATCAAAACCTCGAGACTTTTAATAAGATGCGGAACTTCCGCGCCGTCGCTGCGTGCCGCGGCCGCAGCCGGGGCAGCACGTCGGGTCTGGGGCGCTGTCGCTGCTTCGATAAGGGGCGCAACGCTCATTATAGGGTCTGGTAACCTGAAAACATTAGGT
Organism: Ethmia dodecea; assembly: GCA_963855545.1. Classification (NCBI taxonomy): domain Eukaryota; kingdom Metazoa; phylum Arthropoda; class Insecta; order Lepidoptera; family Depressariidae; genus Ethmia; species Ethmia dodecea. The sequence continues at coordinate 9,186,908 of OY979449.1, forward strand.
TTATTTAATGCGGGTTTACTAATATCGGACTTTCTAAACCATTTTTCGACGTTAGTACGACTGCTCCTAGAGCTGTGCTGACTCGCGTCTGCCTCGATGGCGGCAAGTTCTGCACGGTGCTCTAGCTCTGCGGTCTCACGCTCTAGCTCAACGAGGCGACTGGCTTGTTGGGCCTCCAGGTCGGCGAGACGGCGGCGCATTTCCTGAGCCTCCATGTCGGCGAGGTGGCGCATCTCTTGCGCCTCCAAGTCGGCGAGGCGGCGCGCGTGCTGCGCCTCAGCTGCTAACCTTTTAGCCACCACTGTGGCGGATGAGCGGGACGATACCATACTTACGGGGTGGGAAGGCGCCGTGGGTGCGCTTGCCGAAGCGGCAAATGAGACATCGGGCGCGGCTGGCTGCTCCGATTTTCTACTCGCAACGGTCTTACCTTCACTAATTTCTTTGTCATTACCCATATTCATCGCTTTGGTTTTTGATCGAGTCTGTATCATTCTCTTATAATACTATAATCCACGATGGACCAAATGTTGCTGGTGGAAATATCCAAAGAATAGGCACTGGTAGAATTAAACATACATCTTTACTCCGAGAAGCTAAAGAACAGACTACAGACAATAAAAAAAGACAGATTCTTAAAACAAAATACAAAATAAATACAAAAAGGAATAAAAAGGCTTCCAAAGAGGTGCGTGGCGCACAACTATTATAGACACTAGCGGTTCTGCGCGGTTTCACCCGCGTCGTTTCCGTTCTGGATCGGAGAAAGAAAGGTGGCGAGCAAGCAAATGCCGACTACAAGAAAGTACTCCTGTTTTAATAGTTTTTTGGACAAACTTACAAAATGGACCTTCCTCATTGAATTTTTTACGATTTTTACCTTACATACATAATCCCCTTACAGTGTAAAGGCCACTCACGTGACATTGGCGCAATTGTGGTTAAAAAACCCAGAGAACGCCACATAACAAAAGAAGAAGAAGAAATCTAATGACACCTGTTTCAAAATCGGACAAACCGTATAAGCTCAGGAGGTCACAATATAACGGACATAAACATGCATACAAGAGTGATTCCACAGGTTCGTCCAAATCTGAGCTAAATTGTGGAATATTTTTATTTGTAATGGTTTCGCGTATTTTATCAATTAAATTATTCGGATACTATCTAGGTGTAGTCTATCGTGGAAGGCACCCGGAAAAATGCTTTCCTTTTCAAAAAAATAAATGGAATGTAATGATGGTATGGAGGGTAATGAGAAGTGGTGAGAGTGTAATGATTTAGTGCAGAATGGAATGAAAATTTTACTACTAAAATAGAGTATATTGTATTAATTAATGGGTCTATCTAACTAAAATTATAGGTAAGTTATTTATGCGTAGTGTATTATTTGTTTTATTCAATCAAAATCATATAAATCATCAAGTTTATTTTATTTTACCTATGAGTTTTTCAAAATCTTACTTACATATTTATCACTAGCTTGACGGTGAAGGAAAACATCGTGAGGAAACCCGCAGGTCCCAGAATTAATTCTGAAGCAGGCATTATGTGTAAGACATACCCGGTCCGGTGATGGGCTCACCGCCTATCACGTTTAGGGGTCGAATATACTCGTGTAAAGTGGGTATTTTCAGAAATTGAATACCTTTGCCTACCCTCTCGGGGATAAAAGGCGTGAGATTTTTTTTTATTTTTTCATTTGAGGATTATATTATTTATAATCAACACAAAAATGACATCGAACACCAGTATTTGTAAAAATAATATACGTGGTACATACAACAAGCTTTATAATTTGTTAATGTATGTTTAAAAACTGTGAACGTTTGTTGCATTATTAATAACATTATAAAATTTAACAAAAGATAGGTACACAAATTTGTACACTAATCCATCAACAAAAGATCTTTTCTCGTTTTTAGAAAGACTTCTACTTTTTCGATACTCTTCGATTCAGTATTTCACTAAATAAAAGTTATTTCTTTACACTCTCTATTTTATCAGTCTCAATATCTTCAATTACTTGATCTAGTATATATTTTTTATTAGTCCTCCTAATTCTCTGCTGTCGCTCTTGATTAATTTGTTTTCTTAGCATACTCTTTTTCTTCTGAAGTTTATCTATTTCTTTCTGCAAATTTCAAATAATTTTCAAAAATTAACGACACTTGAATTACCTTCGTTCAGATACTTTTACTTTATGATACTTTAAGCGTAGTTTGTGTTGTTCTTCTGGTACCATATATTAAACTAAAAGAATCAAAATCTGCAGGCTCTGTTAAATTACGAATACGATCTTCAGTTACACTGACAGGTGGCGAATTTTATATCAAAGTAAGTTGTATTTTCTTTTCTTCCTTTAACTTATTAATATATTCACTAGAGTTTTTCTGACATCTTTTTATCGGGTCTCTTTTTTGCCTGTCGGTCATTTTCTTCTTCTTCCTTCTCATTAGATATTGTTTTCTTTCTTTATCTTTTTTCTAGTCTATATTTTTCTGGATCCTTTTTTATTTTTTTGGCTAACTTTTCTTGTTTAATTGCTTTATTCTCTCTAGCCATAGTCGTACCTCATACCTAAATAAATAAAAAATAATCTCACGCTTTTTTATCCTCGAGGGGGTAGGCAGAGGTATTCCATTTCTGGATATAACCAGTTTTCACGAGATATACCTTGGACCCCTAAACGTGATAGGTGGTGAGACCACCACCGGACCGGGTCTGTGTACATATGTCTCAGAATTAATTCTGGGACCGGCTGGTTTTCTCACGATGTTTTCCTTCACCTTCCAGCTAGTGATAAATATATACCTATTAACAAAATAAACGATTTTATAATACAATAGGTTCTGCGAGTAGGTACCTAGAAAAACTGGCACCCTCGACCACCGTTCCTGAGACTAATTTTCCATTCTGGGCCGAACTATTTATAAGTTTATTTTATAACTAACCTTAATAATTAAAGATATCATCATGTTTGTCTTAGCTGCAAGTGATGTGTAATATTTAAACAATAAATAAATACATTATGAGCTATTACTAAAATGTGTTCATTACATTCCAAAACACTTCATTCCCTTCCGTCTAAAATTTTAAGAATATGGAGTGTGATGATACGGAGGGGAATGAGATTTTGGATGAATATCTCGATTTATTTTAAAACAAACCGGGCATTTATCCTACTAAAAATTACTGTTAGATGGCTACCTGTGAACTACATTTTTATCGCAAAAACATATATTTTTTAAAAGCGCTTTCATAATAAACAAATGGAGTGTAATGAGTACTTATCCGTGACAAACTCGATATTCAGAACTAATTATGAATATATATTTTTCCACGGCGACACGCGTCTGTCCTCAATCCAATGTTTCGGTAGTATAGGGTCCGTGGGAGGTGAAGGCGACTAGCTAACACATCAATAGGGTTGTACGAAAAAGTTAAGACGATATCTATTTGTGTGGAAGGTAATGAAGATTTTCGTGTGACAAAATTTTAGTAGCGATTCTTTTTATGTTGCGTACTGTTAAAAAATCCCATGTTCTTAATACATCATTGTTACCTAATAACTTAATCCCTACGTACAAATAACTTGATTATTTCTGTGAACAAGTGAAATTATATGACAAGAATCATTCCGAGTGACCATTTGACCAAGGAAGGGAATGAAATTTTGGCATGTTTTTGTTAAAAAAAAAATGTCGTTGTATTTTCATTGAATATGAAAGGTATAAAACTTTTGTATAAAACTAATTAGAAAGTTTTCACGTTTTTACTTTTTTGTTAACTTTAATATTCATATACACTTTTGCCCTGGAAAGACGATTTGAACGAAACGGTGGAATCACTCACAACCCATATAGCCATTTCTGGTCGCAGATTTTTAAAAGGCGTAACAAGTCGCATCGGTTTCGTAACTGAAACGACACCTTGCGACTGTGTGGGGGTTCGCTTCTATGTGTCGTAACCGTTTAGTAACAAAGTGACAGAAAGTAGTTTTAGTAACTTTGTGTTGTAGCTGTGTCGACTTGCTACGGAAAAATTTGTGTACACACGTTTTAAACACTTTGTGTATTGTATGTTACTAGTGTACAATATTGGTAACAATGTGTAGTAAGTGGGTGGTAACATGTGTAGTAACGTTACGTCAATGTTTCGGTATACTTATAACACTAACTTGTATAAATGTATCACCAGATCCAGTGACTCTAAAACTGTGTCTTGTGTGAACCGACCGAATTACCGTTTAGTAAAAATAAAAAATGAGTAAACAAATCAAAATATCACGTAGATTCCGATGCACTTCAACATTTCACAGAAGAGTTAAGGACTTAACGAACCATAATTTTTAACAAAAAAACATACTCCAAACAGCAAAACTAAAAAATCACTAGTCGTCATTACGATTTTCAAAGGTTCCCCTCGATTTCTCTTGGATGCCAGCATCAGATTTCGTACCACCGCGCACCGTGAAGATGGATGTTTGTCGGTCTTTCACGCAAAAACTATTAAACGGATTTTAATGAAATTTTACAGTAATGTAGCTGATACATCAGAATAACACATAGGCTTTCACCTCACTGCTATTGTTGAAATGAAGTACGCAATTTCTGCGAATGACAAAATTGTGTGAAAAAATATGAAAAACAAATTCGATTTATTTTGAACGACCGTTGGATTCTTCGCATATTAATGCACCTTCACTTGATTATGAAGCAGAAAAATCAATAGAAATCAATTTGCAAGATGTGAAATGTAAGCTTTTATGTATGCTTTGCGACTCCCAAATGGTACTCTTATTTCTGTAATGACAAACATCAGAGGTAATAAAAAAATGAAAACATAACAACAATAGGAACGATTTTTATTTCAAAGTCACAAATTTATTACTGACAATTGCCCTATACTTTTACTTTACCAGCATTAGGACTTCAGTTTTAAATTCAAAATCTTGTTTTCTATTTTCACGTCAAAGAGTACACTCACTATTTTCGATGCTTTGATATAATTTTTTTTGTGTTTGGCGTATCTTCGTCTGTAAAAGAATAATTGATACTTAATTAACTTAAACAACATAATGTAAGAGCAGTGATAGCCGTAACGGTTAAAGAGCCGGCCGAAAATAAGTGAGGCCGAGCCTCAATTATTTTCGGTAAGTAAAGTTTGAGAAACTGTAAACAAAAAATCAAGGAGAGACCATTTTAAAAATTCAGTTACTTTGTGACGACTTTACGTAACATGTCTACACAATCACGTAACTTTGTAACTAGCTATGACCAAAATATTTTTCACTTAATAAAATATATTTTTTCATTATTTGTCGAATGTATGGTTTATTACTTCTAAAATTGTTCGTTATTACTTTTCAACTTTATCATTGCATTCAAATAGGAGCTTTTGAGAACAGAAAATAAAAAAATATTATGAAAAAAACTAATGTGTATTTTCGTCGGAATAGTTAAACTATGATAATAATGTGGCCCGTTGGTAAATTTCAACCTATCCCACTAAATTACACTGTGAATTTAATTTCCCATTCAGATTTCTGTATTGAAAGCCATATTATTCAATAAACAAAATCTTTGTTTACTTACCTCGGTGATATGATGGCGGGTTCTTATTTTTTATTATAATACTTCACGTCACGTCACTAGTCAATGTCGACGAATGAGCGGTTATGAGCGATTGAATGAATGATTTTTAGGAACTCTGGTTCAAATATGGTAACAATGTTACGACACGGCGACGTAAATTAAAAACCGCATGCGACTGTGTCGACTCGTCCCCACTTTTGGTTGCAGCGACTATTCTAACACTAAACGGCGACCAGATTATGTGTCGAGAATGAATCAGTGTAGACACTAGGTTTCGAAACCGTTACGTCATGTTCCAAAAAATGGTTATATGGGAACCGAAAAACATTCCCCTTCTTTTGGGTCAGTCGGGTCAGGGTAGTCAAAATCGAACAGCCTATAGTTTTAATCCATAAGACCCCATTTCAAGATAAGCTTTAATTCTCCATCCTTGTGTATTTACAAGGGCTCCTATAGATCTGGGATCCGACGTTTCGCTGACAGCGTTCGCCGACAGTCGCCGACCTGCAACAACCCTAATAGTCTTTACCACAGTCACCAGTCACCACACCACCCACCTAAATATTTCTACCTTACTATATAAAATGAATTAAATCTTACCGATGTATTAATTATTCGTAAGAGATTCTTACGTACTTTACCTACGTTTAAAATGTCCACTCCGTTGTTTCGATATCACCCTGTGTCTGTTCATCTTAAAAGCTTAGAAGTCGCGGAGACAACTGATGTTTTTTGGGTATGCCTCTAAAGCTTTAAAATATTCTTTTAGAACTGTAAACATGCCTTCAGCTCATAAAAATAGCTTATTATTTTGGTTGTTGACTACAAATTCCTAATTTGTTTAATTAGACAACTCTCATAAAGCCTAAAGATTAAAAGTGGGTTTAAGAAATTACTTATAAGCGAATTCAACATTCCATAACCTAATGGTTACATCAAAGTTTAAAATTAAACCTTTAGGTCTCACTTAAGCATATTGCTAGCCTTTTCAGAACTTATTCAGGAGTCTATGAAAACTTTAAGAGCCTAGGACTATATGCTCTTGAAACTCAAGTAAACATAACGTTGATTTAAACTCTTGTCAGCGGCTCCGAGGTTGTAAAAATAAACAATTAGTTTTAATACTTATTAATCATTCTCAAGTACTTATTATGATCAGATAGCAAAGTATTAAGCTTTTTAGAACCAATAATAAAAGCAAAAGGCATTTTTTACAACCTAGGCCCGAATAAAATGTTACTTGGGAACTAAATGAGGCCCTCCCGGTCTTAGAACTTTTGGATTTAGAGGCCCCCCCAGACCCGGAGGGGGCCTCTGGTCCTGGGGGGCCTCCAAACATAGAGTAGCTTTAATCGTATTTTTATCTAAGAAGCCTCCAACCAACACCCAACTGCCTCTTATCCTTGTTTAGGATTTGATCAAGAGAACTTTTTGCTAAATTTGGAGACTGGAGGCCCCCCAGGACCAGAGGCCCGGCGCGGACCGCCCCTACCTTAGTCCGCCAATGCCTGTATTAATAGACCACTCGATAGTGTCGCTATTATAGATCTAATCCTGTATTATTACACCATTCGATAGTGTCGCTAATAATTATCTGATTCTTGGAATAAATGACATACGGCAAACTTAAGGAAAATTATGGATTTTAATAAACTGATTCATATTTTAAAGTAATGCTTCAATTCATACCTGCATTATTCAGACAAGGTTAAGGACCTTGCCTGAAATAATGCTCAATATTTTTCTAAACACAGAGCCGCAGCGCGGTCATCTTCACAACATTCTGTTCAAAAATAAAAAAAAATCTCACGCCTTTCATCCCCGACGGGGTAGGCAGAGGTATTCCATTACTGGATATACCCACATTTCACGAGATACATTGGACCCCTAAACGGGATAGGTGGTGTACCCATCGCCGGACCGGGTCTATTTACACATGTCTCAGAATTACGGATTTATTCACGATGTTTTTCTTCACCGTCGAGTTAGTGATAAATATGTACGTAAGTTTTTGAAAAACTTTTTGGTACATGCCAGGATTCGAAACCGAGCCTCACTGATTTTCGGCCGGCTCTTACCGTAAAGGCTATTACTGCTCTGACATTCTGTTCAATTAGATCAAATCTATCTTCAAATTGCAGAATTCAAGTTCCAAGTATAAGTCTTACTACTTTTTATAAATTATTCAACAAAATACAAAACAGTACTGATAATAAACATAACGGGAGTGCCCACTTGAAAAATTCACCTGTATATTATTATTTGGTGTTATAATAAAGTGTATAAATTTATCAAAGATAGATTTGTTAAATCAAACAAGTTATAGATTAAAATACTTCTATTTTAAGAGATTCTTAATTGTACACTTGTAATATGAATCGACCAATTAAATCTACATATATTTTGGGAACAATTTTTTAGACCATGCCCTACATAAATATATACAGAATAAAAGGGCTTACAATACACGCCAGGAGTAAAATGATGCTTAGCATTCTGGATAGTAATTCTCAGAAATGTGGAAGACACACTTTGCCAGCAAAGAGCTCCGAAATGACAGTGATCCACAGTGACAAAACAAACAGTATGTAGGATATGCCCACTTGATGGCTGTTTGGTAGTTGATACGGTTGTCCTCCAATCTCATCCACATGAAAGCCCATGGGAAATATTACAGCAGCCAGGCAGAACACCACCACTGTAAAAAAAAAATCTTATAAATGTGAAGGCACATCTAGTATGTGCATTGTGCAGGCAGTGCAGGGTAGGTTTAGATCTGTTAGGTTTTATATCTATGTTACCGACTGTTTCTATGGTGCTGTTGACGTTGAAAAAGCTTATTAGTAAATACCAAAGAGATTAAAATATAATACTTTTATTACAAAACTTGGAAGCTCAAGCGTCATCGGAACGCGCGCTGTAACTTGTAATAACTTTTTGCATCAAATTTTCCTCGCTTTGTCCCCTCTATGACTTATTATATTTTATCTCTTTGGTAAATATATATTATACAACTTCCACTAAGTAATTATATTCATTTACTTTAATATTAACTAGTTGACCACAAGTATTATTTTATTGTTTGGAGTGCTCACAGCAACTCACAAGAAGTTAATGTACTTGACCAGCAGTAGGCTTACTACATGTGATGTTATGAAGGGTCTAAAATATACACACTGGTGAAAAATTGGTACTTCCAAGACTGGAATGCCTCGAAGATTAAGTATGAGCATATATTTATGTATTATGCATATTCAATATATGGAATGCAAAAAATAAGCACACGAAGAAACCATTGAATATGTTCTTCATAGATCTAAAACAGCACCAGGATAACAAAGACATTTATAATATTAAAAAACTTATAAACTGCTGCATAACTTTCAAATCTCTAAAAGCCAAACGCGATATAACTGCGCAAACTGAAAAGATATGGTCATACAAAGAAACTCGCCAGGCCCGCTGTATAAATGTGCAGGAATCCGCGGAGTGCTCAAGTAAGGAGCGCTCTGACAATGTTAAGTGTGTGCTATGTAAAGACAATCACCCTGCTAACTATCGAGTATGTGCAGGGTTCAAATAAATACATAAATCGAAATATCCTACCTTAAGCAAGAGAGAGACAGTGACCTCAAACCAACACGGACGAGAAATAAAGCACTTTTGAATGCTAGCGGCTTGTCACACCATGTGGAAGAGCTAATTATATAAATAATAAAAGAAATAAATTCTTACTTGCTGCAAATCCCACCCAGCGGGCATATGGAATGACATTTCTATCAAAGTGACTGGATGCCAGCAGTATCACTGTGGTAGTGATGCATATACATCCGATAAAAATGCAAATCAAAGCTAGTAACCACTCGGGCTGTAGATCTGGTGTGAAACATACTTGAGGCCTATTATACAGTGTTATACAAGACCACATCAGGCCTAATCTTGTGTCACCTGCGAATTGCAAGAAAAAAACAAATTAAAGTTACACAAAAAAATATTTTTTTAATACTTGGAAAATAACCATAGCAAGTTCTTTCTCTTTGATCCTAACGGGCCATTTACACAGGGCAATCCACTAAGACTGCATACAAAAAAAACGTGAGGACAATGGAATGGATTGTCCTCAAGTTTTTTTTGAATGCAGTCTTAGTGGATTGCCCTCGTGTAAATGGCCCGTAACACCTTACCTCCAACATCAGTTATAATCCAATCTGGCATTGCAAGGCTGACTATTGCAAATACATCGGCAGCCATAAAGAGTGTCCCTGAGATAACTGTTAGTTTATCCATATTTATAAATTATGTGGTCTGTAGGTATAGGTAAATCACAAACATTTACGACTGTGGTACACAGCTGTGGTGACACTGGCTACATTAGCCACTCGATAAGACAAAGTACACCACAGAACACTTTTACTCCTAGCGGAGAAGTACACACTTCACAAAGCAAATTATTTTGAATTTATCATAAAAACAATGACAAAAATTCCCAAGATAGGTATTCAATTCAACTCTGTAGCACAGATATCTATAACTATTAGCACAGATTAAGTAATAGTACTACGTACCAGAGACCAGTTTAAATGTATAATTCACAACATTCACTAACAACGTTAGTGGTTACCTATATTCTCATTGTTTCACACCACATGGGTTCGGTGACAGTTCACTGTTGACAATTGAAGTGATGTGTCCTAATGAAATCCAATCGATTTTTCTAAAGTTTCGAGTAAGTTTGTAAAGGAAATGGAATCGATTTTATATTTTATCGATAGAATGATTTTTAAAAATTACTTTTTAGTGTATATGATTAAATTTCACATGAAATTTACGGGAAAAACATGGTAAATTTTTGTTGTCATCGACTTTATATTATAATGCAGTACGAAAATATTATACATTATATTATTTATCGAATCTACCAATCTCTGCACACTCTCAAAGACCCCAGCACAGAATATAATATATATAATCTCACGCCTTTAATCCCCGAGGGAGTAGGCAGAGGTATTCCATTACTGGATATACCCACATTTCACGAGATACATTGGACCCCTATATACCCCTATTTCACACCAAATGGGTTCGGTGACAGTTCACTGTTGACAATTGAAGTGATGTGTCCTAATGAAATCCAATCTATTTTTTTAGTTTCGAGTAAGTTTGTAAAGGAAATGGAATCGATTTTATACTTTATTGATAGAATGATTTTTCAAGATAACTTTTTATTGAATATGTTTAAATTTTACAGGTTATATAAGGGGAAAACATGGTAAAATAAAAAAAATCTCATCGACTTTTTGATGCAATACGAAAATATCATACATTATTGAATCTACAAATCACTGCACACTTTCACAGACCCCTGCCACATAATACCCTATTACTATTTTAAACCTTTGAGTATTAAACCAACAGGAGACGTCACGCGCACTAGTTCCTTTGCAAAAAAGTCTGCCAATTTTGCGGGGGGACGAGGAAACAAACACAAATAATGTTAAAACAAACGCATTTTTTGACAAAACAACTAATAGATAACTAGGTGGATAAACCCCTTGAACTAGATGCACACAAATACATTCATCAATCCAAGCACTCCGTGAACTTAAAAAAGCTAGTTGTGTAGTAGCGTGGAGGGTGACTGGGGTGGAGTGACGTCAACACCGATGAAATGCAAAAACGATGTATACGGTGAAACGTATATTTATTTATACAAAAAAACTATGTAGGCAGGCAACGGACCCAGCGAAAGATTTTACTGGCGTAAAAGTCTAGCACTTAGTGCCGTTGCTGCAAAAAGATTTCTTCAAGGGTAGACCAAGGAAGTTCCAATAGCTTGGAAGCAACCTTAGTGCGACTCTGAATTGAATCTTGTTGAGGCTCAATTGCATCTTGATCGAAACTTACTGAACAAAAGTTTGAGCATGACTTATACTACGCCGGGGAACCAAACCATAGCGCGATCTAGAATTAGCGCAACGCCATCTAGCGGTACGTAAACGTAACGTTGGTTGCAGTAATTAAGTAAAGGTGTTACAATCTCCCCCTCTGTCTCCGATAGGCGTCCCGACGAGGAGACAGGAAATAATGAGTGAACGGTCTTCTTTGGTCGACCGGGTCTTGTTCTCTGTTTTGCTGTACTTTTGCTCCGATGAAGTGATAAGACGACTGGCATACTCCACAGGATGTTCATCTTCACCCTCCCCCTGGACTAGAGCTGCCCTGAGAGCGTAACTTCTTGCATTGGTCTACACGAAGCGAGGGTGCTGCGTCGATTACTGATGTAGGCTATCAGTTGGGTGAACTGTTCGTCGGACAGACTGACTGCCATATTGTATCGTCGTTCGAGTCCCACGTTGGCACCAGATTCCAGTAGCTACGTTCGAGCCCCACGTTGGGCGCCAGTTTGTAGTAGCGTGGAGGGTGACTGGGGTGGAGTGACGTCAACACCGATGAAATGCAAAAACGATGCATACGGTAAACCCAAAAGATACAACAAAATGAAAATTTTATAAAAACATTGCATCTTTTTTTGGATTCCCGCCAAAAAGCTTCGATTCATCGATTTAATGTAGATTTAATGTAGTGTCAATCCCTATGAGTAAAAGTTCCGTTCCACGCAATACGTATTTTTAAGATATCTTTTTTATCTATTGTTTTTTTATATTTTTCTTTATTTATTGTCTGAGATTTTAATTTAGAATTTTAGAGGCGACAATTATTGTATTTTAGCAATGACATGATAGTAAATTATTCATTATTTTTGGAACCATCTATTTTTCTTACTAGAAAGTTGTATGCGTAAAAAGGAAAAATGTGAACTGTCACCGAACCCACTTGGTGTGAAATAGACTATAGTGTGTAACCAATTAGGTAGTACCCATCTTTGAGTATTAAACCAACGTACGCCAATGACAGGCGTTCCCCTCTGCAAAAAAAAAGTGTCGGTCAACGATCATAGCTGTTAGAGGGCGGAATGATAAGTAGCTAGCTTCTGCTATTTAAAAAGTTAAAATAAAAAAAAAATGACATTTTTAAATTCGTGTCTCTGGACGCCATCGCCAGTGTTCTAAAAGAGAATAATAATAGTGGTATTTTATTCCTCGTATTTTATTACCAGAACCATATATATATCATTGTAAAGCTAATTTACTGCGCTATTTGATAACATAATGAAATATTTTAAAATGCCACCCTATGTTTGAAAAATTCAGTAATATAATATGAGGGTTTAGGTCACACAACGAACGTCACCCATTTGGTCTAGGGACCCAAAATGATTTAACCTGTGGGCCTATAATTATTTAGTTAAGTGCTCAATTAGGCTTATCGAATTTGTATGATTATTTTATATTCCCTGAATTATTAAATTATAATTTTTTTGTTAGTCAAAGTGGTATGTTCGTTTCATGGTCCAAGGTCCAAGGAGTAATAGTGTTCTGTGCTCCATGTAGGTGAAGAAATGTCATATCGACATTGGCAGAGTGGCAGACCGACAACATAATAAAAAAATAACTGTGTTTTATTTCACTTCCGCTTATAGGCTAATGACAGCTAATTAAAAGTGTAGAAAAATGTATGTTGGATGGGTTACCAGTATTTTGATAATGTTGCAAGCAGATTTTTGTACTTTGAAGAATTTTACAAATCAGGGGGCATTGTGGGGGGTGTTTTGTAGGACATATTTGTTTAAAATAATATCTTATTACCGCTCTACTAAATCAGATCTCTATAGTATTTTTCATTTATTATTATACCACCCTCTATAGATTTTCATCGGAATCATCTTCCACCAAGACAACGCTAAGGTTCACACATGTGTTAAAACTATGGCAAAAATCAACGAATTGAAGATGGGTGGCTGCTACTTCAATACACAAACCTTAGCGTTGTCTAGGTGGAAAATGATTCTTTAAAAACAGTTGACGAAATTTATTTTCAAATGACAAAAAATCGATAAAATTTTCACGCCACCAAATTCAAATTTAGAACACAGGCGTCCAGAGACACGAATTTAAAAATGACATATATTTTTTCAAAATTTTAACTTTTTAAATAGCAGAGGCCAGCTACTTATCATCCCGCCCTTATATACAACTATTTTTTGTGAGTTCACGCAGTGCTCAGTATTGGTGAATGTATTTGTATGCATCTAGTTCAAGCTAGTGGTTAATTGTTTTGTCAAAAAATGCGTTTGTTTTAACATTATTTGTGTGCGTTTCCTCGTCCCCCCGCAGAAATTGGCAGACTTTTTTGCAAAGAAACTAGTGCGCATGACGTCTCCTGTTGGTTTAATACTCAAAGATACACATACGCTATTTGCTATTCTGTTCCCATACACATTTTTTTAGGGGGATTATTAGGGAAAATTAAAAGCCATAAGTAGCGTATTCATAATAATATCACTGTAGGTACTTATTAATAGAAGCATCAGAATCCTTTTCATAGCCGTAGTCGTAGTTTACAATCGATCATATTAGCAATACAATAGAGAAGTTATATGAAATTGGCACTTATTATTAATATCTCATTTTGAGCTTGCATAAAAGCAGAACGGAGTAAGTATCTAGGCAGAGGCAGGAGGTGCCGCTGAAACCGTGTTGGTCGTTGCCGTGGATGCCGAGTCATCTGGCTCGTCAATTTGAAGCCATGGCATCCGTCGCTGCAGTTCTTGTCTGTAAAAGACATAAGTACGCAGTAGTAGGTACTAGGTATAAAAATTATAACAGTTCGGCGCATTTTCACCCACGTAGTTCCCGTTCCCGTGGGAATACGGAAACAAAATATACCTAGCCTATTGTTAAACAGGGATATTGTAGCTCTCCATTGGCGAAATAATTTATGAAATCGGTCCAGTAGTTTTTGAGTTTACTTATTCGCTACAAAAATACAATAATACAAATCTTTCTTTGTAATTAATATTTGTGTAGAAGTGTACCTACGTAAGTGTACCTATACCTACTCGCTCGATGGTAAAGGAAAACATCGTGATTAAACCTACAAGACCAAGAAACTATTCTGACTGAGACATGTTTAAAATGCGGGCCAGCTAGCATGGTAGACCATGCTGTTAGGATACGTTAATGCCCTGTTGCTTTACTTGCGTTACTAAATGGCGGTACTTAGGTAGCTAAGTAGTTGAAATTAAGCAATACTGTACCTGTACTTAGGATGACTGATTGCATAAACCCAAGGATCTATGCATGCTACAGCTTTGCATGCAACAGCAGGGATCATTGTCACCTGTAAATTATTTTAAAACAACTAAAAAATATATTTAACCCTAAAAACTTATTAGGTGAACTGAATTTAAAAAGCAAGGTATTAGGAAGCTAATCAGAAGCTTCTTATCAAACTGGTTAAATTTAATTACTGAATCTGTTACTACAGTTAAAGTGCTACGAAGTCGGACGTGTAGAGTATAAGGATGGCTAATTTGTTTTCATTAAGTTTTTTCAAAGTATGTAGGTACCTAGTCAGTGTGTGTGCATCTGGATTGAGGGCCCACTTTTTAAATTATTGCGAAACGAAATGATACTTACAGGGCATTTCCTTAAAATTTGGTTCAACTTAAAGCAAAGATTCTTAAATTTCTTAAACGTGAATCAAAAGAGTTATGGTCAAATAGCTTGGGCCCTCAATCCTGACGCCTGCATAAAACGGCATAGTGAATCTCAGAAAGTACTATCCCTGGGATAGTAATTTTTATTTGAGTATTTAGTTAGGAATTTCTTAAATACATTAAGAAATTCCCAAGTCTTAAGAATGCGACAATACAGATTTATGGCGGTTTAGCTCGGGCCCTCAATTCAGCAATTTTGTTATTGTGGAATCAGCAAAAAATATGATTTTTTCTAAGGAATGATATTAATACGACTTTAATATATTTGAGTTCCATATCTCGGAAAATTTGTTAAAAAGAAATAACGACACAAAAGTTATTTGTTAAAAAGTAAATGAAATTCGTATTTTTTCAAAACGTCTGAACTGAGGGCCCAAGGTTTTTGTCAGTACTGACTAGGCTAAGCCTTCTACACTACCGCACTTTAGGCTAAGTATTTTAACAATTTTTTAAGTAAAAGGCTACAAAGCGTCCATTCTTCTAAATGCCGTACTTTAGGAGAAAATTGATTTTCGATGTTTTATATGAGAAAATTCAGTAGAGTGTATATGATTTTGTTACTTTTTGAGACTAATCAGCATGTACCCTCATAAAAGATATTTCATAAGCGAATAGTAGTTGTCGGAAGCGATTACGTTTTGTGTGAGCTAATAATAATTAAAATGTGTTATGTTATTTAAATGGTTAGCATAGTATTCGTATTTTTATGAGCAGAAAAATATACATTCACAGATTATGTATACTTTTCTGCTTATAAACAATTTAAAAAAAAGACCCACAATCGCTCCATACTTGTATGTTTTTTTTTTAATTGTTTAACGGCCTTTGGATTCTAGTCCTAATAGCCTTATTACTTTCCTATGATTAATCTTGGTTAAATGGCTCTGCTTCAGAGACCATGCACAAAAATTACCGTGTCTTCAACACTCTCCTCATCTCTCCTTACCCAACTTTTCAAAATGTTGAAAACTGGCTGAAAAATGCCTATTAAGATAAACAAAATTGATTTTTTTCAGTAAAAGGAAAATAACGGGACGTTCATCTTGTTTTTTCTGATTTTCAGGATTTTCTAGTAATGGCTGGCTGCATATGAAATATTTTTTGAAAATTTTAACGAGTCTATTTTATCTAGTCTATATAATTATCGTTATAGATACCAAAACAACATTTAAAAAAAATCTGTCTGTCTGTCTGTCTGAAAATATAAAAACAGGTGAAAAAAGAAATACGTACTATTCCGAAACGATAACACCTAGAAACTTGAAATATAGGTGTCTGGTAAATCGTAGCTAACCGCTACAAAGAGATTTTTGGAAATTCCCACGGAAGCATGAATAAACCGGATCCGCGCAGGCAACGCCGATGGCAATTTCAAATATGTTATGTAGGTGTTTGTCTATATGTCGTAGGCAACCGCTATGAAAGGATTTTTTTTGAAATTCCCACGGGAATTGGAATATACTGGATTGAGGAATGATTTGATTTTTTGTATTGAAAAGGCTCCGATACTACCGGTTTTACCGATTTAAAAAAAACTTTTGCCAGTGGAAAGATACATTATCAGGGAGTTACAAAGGCTTTATTTTATTCCCGTATTTTCACGGGAACGGGAACTACGCGGATGAAACCGCAAGGCACTGCTAGTTGTTAATATACAGGGTCATAATTTAAATACGTCCAATACATAATTTCATTGATTATTGGCACTTTCTTATTTTATTTTTCCACGCATACGTAGGTGAGGGCACAGCACAGCTAGGCGTATATAATTATATCGAGCTTTATATATTACTAGCGGATGCCCAGCGGCGTTGCCCGCGCGGATTCCGTTTATGCCCGTTCCCGTGGGAATTTCCGAAAATCCCTTCATATTGGTTGCCTACGACATATTTAAAACACCTACATACCATATTTCAAATATCGGGTGCCCACCGGCGTTTTCCCGCTTGGATTTAGTTTATTCCCGTTCCCGTGGGAATTTCCAAAAATCCATTCATACCAATTTTCTATGACATATCAGACACCTTCATACCATTTTTCAAGTTTCTAGGTGTTATCGTTTCGGAGTAGTACGTATTTCTCTTTTTAACCAGTTTTTCTATTTTCCCGTGGGAATGAGATATTTTCCTGGAATAAAAAGTACCCTAGATGTTGACCCGGGTACTCAGTTATCTCCATACCAAATTTCATCAAAATCCGTCCAGTAGTTTTTGGGTGATGCATGCACAACCAGACAGACAGACAGACAGACAGACAGACAGACAGACAGACAGACAGACAGACAGACAAAAATTCCAAAAATTGGTGTTTCGGTATCTATATCGATAACTATATACACTACCGTTAAAATTTTCAAAAAATATTTAATGTACAGACACGGCCCCGTTAGAGTTTTATTATATGTATAGATATACAATATACAATATGTAACAGAATAAGCGCAATTCCTGAAATTAGTTTGTTCAGAATCGACTACTTATTCGATTTCATCGAATAAGTCGAAAGTTAAATTCTTCCGAAAAATGAATTAGCATAGCTGAATTTAGTGCTATCTATGGAAATCGTGCTATTATTCATCGATATTTAAGAAAATTGGTTAGACACAACTAAAGTTCGATTGCATCTTTTTTTAGTATATTAATTTACTAACGGTGTATGAGGAATTGCGCTTTTTGTGTTACGCGTTGTATAATTATATTATATTACTAGCGGATGCCCAGCGGCGTTGCCCGCTCGGATTTAGTTTATTCCCGTTCCCGTGGGAAATTCCGAAAATCCCTTCATAGTGGTTGCCTACGGCATACTTAAGACACCTACATACCATATTTCAAATAGCGGGTGCCCAGTGGCGTTTTCCCGCTTGGATTTAGTTTATTCCCGTTCCCGTGGGAATTTCCAAAAATCCCTATATACCAATTTCCTATGACATATCACACACCTTCATACCATTTTTCAAGTTTCTAGGTGTTATCGTTTCGGAGTAGTATTTCTCTTTTTAACCAGTTTTTTTATTTTCCTGTGGGAATGAGATATTTTCCTGGAATAAAAAGTACCCTAGATGTTGACCCGGGTACTCAGTTATCTCCATACCAAATTTCATCAAAATCCGTCCAGTGGTTTTTGAGTGATGCGTGCACAACCAGACAGACAGACAGACAGACAGACAGACAGACAAAAATTCCAAAAATTGGTGTTTCGGTATGTATATCGATAACTATATACACTACCGTTAAAATTTTCAAAAAATATTTAATGTACAGACACGGCCCCGTTACAGTTTTATTATATGTATAGATATAGATATTCTATCTGCGCTTTACAAAATACTACTTACATGATCACGACGAATACGTGTTTATACTTACGATAAACATTATGGTCACCCTACTGAATTTTCTCATATAAAACATCGAAAATCAATTTTCTCCTAAAGTATGGCATTTAGAAGAATGGACGCTTTGTAGCCTTTTACTTAAAAAATTGTTAAAATACTTAGCCTAAAGTGCGGTAGTGTAGAAGGCTTAGCCTAGTCAGTACTGACAAAAACCTTGGGCCCTCAGTTTAGACGTTTTGAAAAAATACGAATTTCATTGACTTTTTAACAAATAACTTTTGTGTCGTTATTTCTTTTTAACAAATTTTCCGAGATATGGAACTCAAATATATTAAGGTCTTATTATCTTTCCTTAGAAAAACTCATGTTTTTTGCTGATTCCACAATAACAAAATTGCTGAATTGAGGGCCCAAGCTAAACCGCCATAAATCTGTATTGTCGCATTCTTAAGACTTGGGAATTTCTTAATGTATTTAAGAAATTCCTAACTAAATACTCAAATAAAAATTACTATCCCAGGGATAGTACTTTCTGAGATTCGACTATGCCGTTTTATGCAGGCGTCAGGATTGAGGGCCCAAGCTATTTGACCATAACTCTTTTGATTCACGTTTAAGAAATTTAAGAATCTTTGCTTTAAGTTTAACCAAATTTTAAGTAAATGCCCTGTAAGTATCATTTCGTTTCGCAATAATTTAAAAAGTGGGCCCTCAATCCAGATGCACACGTCAGTGTTGCGTTTTTGTCTATACTTTTATTTAAAGTCAGTAGCAGTTGGAAGCCCTATTTCGTACATTTTAATAAATTAAATGATATCATAACATAATTATCTTTAGTTATTTCAATCGCTGCGCAATCACACTTAATTCAGAAATACAAACAAGTGGAAGTGAATACATAGTTGAAACTATTTTTTGCTTATGTCACACTGACCATATTACGAATCGATTAAAACCTCTTTCATCAAAATCTGATGAGTAGATTAGGCGCTACGGTGGAACATATTATGTAAATAGGTACCTAAATGTAGCTTATGTTACCCGGACCGTAATAATGAATCTATTGACACCTCATTTGTTAAAATCGGTTGAACATTTATATAAACAAACATAGCATGTCTAAAACAGGACCCTTCCTTTTAGCTTCGCCATAGTCAGTTTGAAATATACAGAACTAGGTATAGGTACACGTTTTAAGGAAAGGACAGGCGCGTCAGCGTGAGTCGAATGATAGACACTACGATTAGGTACCTTCACCTTCCTAAATCGATTTCTAAGAGAGTAAATAATCAAAGCTAATCGGTTCCTGGTTGGCAAACTGTTCTTTTGCTATCACATGTTATTCTTGATTACCTACATAGATGATTGTTAACTGTTGTGTAGTTAATATAAATAAAATAAATCTTCTGAAAGTTTCAGTCAGTCAGCAACGATACTTGTTTCTGGATCCTAACTGACTTAATGCGATTACACTTGAATTCAGTGACTGAATCATTTAGTCGACTGTATTCAGCCAAGTGTAATAAAGCCATTAAGTTTAGTAGGTAAGGACACGAAACAGAAAATGGCTTAAGTGAATAGGTACCTAATAGTTCGTCATGCGAAGTTATTTGTGTTACCCATTGTATAAGTATTTCTTTTATTCTTGTCTGTCTGTCTGTGTTGTCTTGTCTAGTAGGAATTACCATGTAGTAAAGAAAAAAAATTGCTAAGATTTAGGTAAAAGCCCACCGAATGCGCGTGCAGTCCGTCTCCAAAATGTAATCAATAAAATAACATGCAGATTTCGAGAATACTGTACACGCATCTTCTTAATCTCCGAGTCTATGTTACTCTAGAAAAATATAGACAAAATAAGGTCACCCCAGGAGTGAGTAGCTGTTGGTCCCCGAAGGCTCCGATGAGCGACATCACCCCATAGGGCGTCCATGAGGCCACGAACAAGAAACACACGGTTAGCGCAGCTTTGGCTATCCGAATTTCGGCGGACTCTGCACCAGCGACTTGATTTGACCTTAGAGACTCTACGTTCATCTTCTTGGCTTGTTCTCTGTAACATTTGCCAGATAAAGGCTATAGGGACTCTGAATTAGCCGTAATATTATTTTAATACCGCGTGCACAACTTACCTTAGCGCTGCTTCATGAGCAAATACTTGCTTTACAATTCCACTATAAAAGTAAATAATCAGTGACATCGGGAAGACATAACTGCAAGTGAAAATGCAACCTACGAACAGCTTCGTATCAAAAGTCTCGGTCAGGTAGTCGAAGGTGCATGACGTGAGGTAGCCCTCTGAAAAAAAAAAGATCGCAAATCAGTAAACTACACGAATAGGTACGTACCTACGTATAATATTTTAAAAAGCGGCAAATGGTCCACCTGATGTGAAGTGGTTACTTGCCGCCTTTCAAATTATCGAGTCTCAAGATGTAGTCCTTAAGATTACGAAACTAGTGTTATGCGCGATGAAATTAACGAAGTGAAAGCACTCTCGTGACATTAATAGTGTCGTGTATCTTAGAGATAGGTACTGTTAATTACACGACACTGTAATTAACAGTACCTATCTCTATAAGATCATGACTCCGTCATCAGCATTTAAAATTTGACCCTAGTTTCACGTCAAGTTTAGACGGTGAATTTAGTGGCATGACTCTATTTTCATCAAAAAATTCCGCTGGCAAGCAACTACTTCAGTGTCATGCATTTAATGCATGCGTTGTGAAACTTGATGTTTACACGTGAAGTTGTAGATGAAATTAATTTCGTGACACTACTTTCATGCCAGGTTAATGATGTCAATTAGCCTTTAACGTAAACCATCCAAATTTCAACTTTCGTGACTAATCAACTACTGAGTGATAACACTCATTCATTGACTATAGTCACAACTTTTAACTGACTTCAAAAAAATAGGAGGTGATCAATTCGTCGGTTTTTTTCTGTATGTTTCCCGATGACTCTAAGACGGTTGGGCCGATTAGAAAAAAAATTTTGTTCGAAGGATTATACTATAAGGCTTGAGATTTTATATATACCTCTATAATACAGATTGAAACACTCACCAGGCACATATCTGCCCCAAATCTTGAAGAGTGGCAACAAAGCCCAAGGAGTGGCGTAGACCCAGACAAATGCTATCATCAATAGGACCTTGCCACGCGACAACCGTCCGTCTAGAGGCCTTGTGATGGTCGAATGTCTGTTAAGAAAATGAGAAGCTATGACACTTGAGTTTGTTGTATCGCTTTAGGTATTTATTGGAAAGCTAACTGAGTAACTGGGTCAACATCTAGGGTGCTTTTTACTACAGGAAAATATCTCATTCCCACGGGAAAATATAAAAACTGGTTAAAAAGAGAAATACGTATTGCTCAGAATTGATAACACCTAGAAATTTGAAATACTATAAGGTGTCGTATATGTCGAAAGCTAACGCTATGAAGGGATTTTTGGAAATTCAAACGGGAACTGGAATATACTGGATCTGGATCTGATCTCTCTGATCTGATCACTGGGCACCCGCTAGTTACAAGAATAAGTTTTTTGGACTTTCTCTCTTAGTTGTTACCTGTCGTAAGCGATGCAAGCATTGGTCATGCTAGCACCGATGCCACTGTAAGCGCCCATGAGCGCAAATATTTGACAGCCGAGAGTGCCTGCTGCGAAACCACGCATGGCGCTGTTATAAATGAAGATTGGTGCCTTTGCCATCATTATAAAATCCAGTATTGCTAATTGGAGGATAAGAAGGTTACTTGAAGTTCGTAAACTTTTCGTCCTGTAAAGATTTAACAGATTTCAATTTCAATTAACAAAATCTCGCCATCAAATTGAGTGGTAATTTGTTTGTTGGAGATAATCTTTTGAAGTAACAGACCAATTAAAAAAATCTACCTACTTACTAGTTGCAATCTCCATTATCCCTAACTAAATAAATTTTATTAATGATATTTGGTCAATCAAACGCCGCTTGGCTGCTTTATTGGCGTGCAAAACTCATAAAAACCTCAGCGAACTGAGGGCGGATCACTAGATTTTTATAAGATGGTACCTACGTCGTAGCTGGGGCCGACCCCAATATAGAATGTACTAACGTAGAAAAAATGTAAATGACAAGTCCGTTGCCGATGAGCGCGGCGGCGGTGAAGAAGGTGTAGAGCAGCGCGAGCGCATAATGCGCGCTGAGGGGCGGCGCGGGGAAAGCGAACCAGTGCTCGGGCACCATCGCTAGGTCGTCGCCCGTCAATCCCGCGCCCAGCATCTCTTCACCTGTCGGCCCGTTTGACCTGGTATAATAAAAACGAGTTCTTAATTAAAAGTTCTGAAAGGTTCGGATATTGCAGCAGATCTTTTATTTTTAACCGACCTCAAAAAAGATGAAGGAGGTTCTCAGTTAGTCGAAATCACTTAACAGTTTGAATTGCAACAAAAATATATCAAGTGAAAAGTTTATCTAGGCTGCGTCTTCTTAATTTACACATAGTATTTTATGTTAATTAAGATGAAACCTATCATTATATTAACATTATACTTATCATTTTATTACCACACTTTCGTCAACTTTTGATTTATCGAATCTTACCTGCAGTGTTTGGGCACAAGCCCTGAATACTGCAGGTAAAATTCGATCCCACGAATGTATAGCACGAAAAAGTGGCCCATTTGAAAGCGCTGACTTAATGAAAGTGGCTTCTTACCTGAGTGGTGCGAAGTAAGCGCCATAGCTGTATTCGGTTTGATTTTCCATTTTGAGTGTTGGGATCATAGTGAGCAGTCCTCGGTAGTGCTTGTCACCCCCTGACTGACTGCTGGCGGGCCTACGCCCGGCTTGGTTATATATCACAGCTCGTAGGCTGCACTAACGGGATCCACGGATTATCCGCTCGGACGCCTTTGATAGGATTAGCGCAGACTACAGCTGTCACTGACACACATTTTGATATCTAAGCATTATTGTATTTAATAGAATTAGGCTGATACTGCTACGTGATTATCGTTGTGAAACCTTACACAAATGGGGAAATTTTTTCGTAAAGTTTGTTGCCTACAGATGCGCTTGTCACTTGTCGTCTCGATATGTGGTGCAATTTGTTCTAGTTTTCGTGTGTGCGATTCTATTAATAACAAGGTAAGAACTTAATAAAAAAAATACGTTTATTCATCAACACAAAGCGCAAAATATAACTAGACTAAACTAAGTAAAAGTAAATTCATAATAATGTTGATGAAAAGGCTACAGTCTTAGCACAACTGCTGCTTTTCAGACTCGACACTCTAATTTAAAAATACTTCCAAATATACTTTATAACAGTTTTAGTTCACTTATATGTAATTATCTTGTATGTAGATACCTATCACTTATCACGTTTGGGGGTCCAAAGAATATCTGGTGAAAAGTACCTTTTACGCAGTAGGTAGGTATATTTAAATTTTCGGCATTAATCAGCATAAGCTACTTAAAAGATGATAAATGCCAAACTATCTAGGTCTGTCTGTTTTTTTTACCTTTTCACGAGTCAACCGATGGTTGGTCCGTTCTTTCTTGATGAAATTTGACATGACGATACTTTGAAGAAGAATAGGGTATTTTTATAGGGTTCCGAACCCAAAGAGTAAGACGGGACCCTATTTCTAAGACTCTGCTGTCCGTCTGTTATAGTTACGACAATTGAAATTTTCACAGATGATGTATTTCTGTTACCGCAGTAAAAGCAAATACTAAAAAACAGAATAAAATATATATTTAAGGGGGCCCCCATACAACAAACATGTTTTTTTTTGCATTTTTATAGATAATGGTACGGAACCCTTCGTGCGCGAGTCCGACTCGCACTCGACCGGTTTTTATTCTGGAAAAGACACCTAGGGGACGCGATACCCTTCACGCGGACGCCGCGGAGCCAATCTTTACATAGTATAAAATTAAGTCGCTGTAATCCGCTAACTTCTGAATTATTATTGTAATAAACGGGGAAGGTTTATATATGTTAAAACGCTTACTCAGCTATCAAATTTCATAAAAATCCGTTCAGTAGTTTTTACGTGATGCGTGCACAACAGACAGATAGACAGACACAAAAATAAACATACAAAGACAGACAGACAAAAATAAAAAAAATGTGTTTTGACATCTACATCGATAACTATCTATACTACCTCAAAAATTTTAAAAACATATTTCATGTAGGTACACTACAGCACGACCTCAATATTGTTTTATTATACTCGTATTATAGATAAACCGATGCGAGGGTAGGTCGCTAGTTCTGAAATAAATAATTTTAATGAAATAATCAAAACCAACCCATGGCTTCCAACGTTCGCTATATTAGGCTACAGGTAAACGGTCATTTAGGAGTAGATAAAACCATCGTTATATAACCAACAATTTTAATAGACATCACAACAACCATTTGGATCGAGTACACATGGTTAATTATAAACTAAATATTCTATTAGGTACGTCCTCACAAAACACCTTATAAGAATGTACAAAAGTGCATGTAAACAATTGGCACATTATTCAGATACAGTGATATCTTCGTATTAACTCATTCTAACGATTATAGAGATTAATAGCTGCGTGATGTTCGAAGTTTACTTCGTTAAAATGTTACAGTGTGACAAAACTCGAGCAGAGTTGACAAAAAAATAGAGAGAAGCAACTTGATTATATAAAAAAAAATTGAAACAGCGTCTCTGAATAGTGAAGCGATGAGGAAGTTTATCAGGTAGCTATTCAACATCAATTTGTACAAACAATTGTGATTGTCGGAGACGATTATCAACTATATCTATCACAAAACTATTAAAAAACTGTATTCGATAATTGTAGAAATTATGTTTTATCCTGAAATTTTTTGCAATAACATCTTGGAGTAGGTACCTAAGCCCTATTCGTTTTGTTTTGTTGGTTGAATCCAAGCTAAAGAACAAGGTTTCTATAAAGTAGAGAAACTGCCAGTATCAATTATCTATTCTACAAGTATTCATATTGCCCACGACCCAAAAGCAGACACAGCGCAAATTGGTCGCGGTTCCCCGCGAGTTGTAGAGAGTAAGATATAGAAATGAAACATATAGGTATTTACTAAAATATTAGTAAAAATACACCAGTTCATTAAATTATCATTGAAGTCCATTGAGCCGTTTTGGACACTTTCAAATGCACAGACAGGCAAAAAATCTAAAAAACGGTCATTTATATCATGCATAGTAAAATTAGCAGTTTTCACTTTAAGTTTGCGATTTATTTTGAAATCACAGACAGGCACTTCAATTTTATTATTGGTACACCTTAATAAAACACCAACAGAGTTGCGCGTTTACCCGATTAGCTTTCGGTGTGTTCGGACTTTTAATCTCATCTTCATAAACTTAAATAACCTATGCATTTGTTTAAGAAGTTCTTGATCATCTAGATCTTTTTAACTGATATAAGTTATTTACATCAATTTTGTAAATGCTATCTGTAGAAAAACATCAGAAATTTACAACACAGTGTAGAAATTGGGCATCACTATTCTCTACATAGTATAAAACAAAGTCGCTTTCTCTGTCCCTATATCCCTATGTCCCTTTGTATGCTTAAATCTTTAAAACTACGCAACGGATTCTGATGCGGTTTTTTTTAATGGATAGAGTGATTCAAGAGGAAGGTTTTAGTGTTAGCATTGCACCCGTGCGAAGCCGGGGCGGGTCGCTAGTCAGGTATAATTAAAAGACAACTTTATATTACAACTACTTTACAAATTAGAAAATAGTAAGTAATTATAGTGTAGACTTAAATTACTGGATAGGTACTTTAAAGATGGACGATTGATAAATTCAGTGTGTATAACTTTAGTAAGTAATTCCGGTAGTAGTACCTACACTTCTTAAGTGGGCTTCAAGTTAAGTATACTTAGAAATTTAAAATAAATTGTATTCGTTAAGATATTTTTAATCATAGAAAATAAGCAGATTTACTTTGGCACAGTTCTTGAGGCGTAAGCTCAGCTTTGCAAATGTATGAGTGTCTGTAGAAAACAGAAAAAAACAAAAGACTGCACTAGCGCTGTACCTACACCATACACGCTGCAAAGTCAAATCTTGTGTAAATAGGCTCTCACGTAAATGCAATGCTACATTCCATTTGCAACCCTTTTGGTATCTTATAGGCGTTTGATAATACATCGTTTGATAAAAAAAAATTCAAGCTTTTTATCCCCGAGGGGGTAAGCAAAGGTATTCCATGTAGAATATTCGACCCCTAAACGTGATAGGTGGTGAGCTCATGGCCGGACCGGGTCAATTTCAAATGCCTCAGAATTAACTCTGCCGGAGCCCTCACGATGTTTTCTTTAAAAAAAAAATTAAATCACTACATAGTATGAAACAAAGTCGCTTTCTCTGTCCCTATATAACTATGTATGCTTAAATCTTTAAAACTACGCAACGGATTTTGATGTGTTTTTTTAATAGATAGAGTGATTCAAGAGAAATTAAGGTTTTAGTATTAGCATTGCACCCGTGCAAAGCCGGGGCGGGTCGCTAGTATCGTTATAAAGTAAATAACATTATCTTCAACCGAAGTAGGAAGCTCTTCAATATCAAGTGTCCTTCTCACACATTGCTTTTCTAAATCAAAAAGTACATATTGTCACTTGAAGATAGTATCACGTGTTTTGTTTAGATAGATAATTACAGGTACATTTATGTATTAAACGACATGTATACGTATTTCAATCTTATCATATATTTACTTCATCTACTCTAGAACCGAGTGCAATATTGTGACAGACAGTGATTAGAATTATATGTATCACAATTTTAAACTATTTATTAAAAAAAGAATTATATATTTTTAAAATAAGGTTTTAATTAAAAGATAAAGGATAAGAAAAAAATTAAATAAATTATCTTAAAAAAATAACAAATTAAATAACAAATAGTATTATTAGTTTTTTACGTGGTTTAACTTTATACAAAATTCGCTTTATCAGTCTTTTATATTTAAAATTTAACTTATTTTTTTTTAATATAGAATAATAAATGTTAATATATACCCGTCCTTTTCAGATTTATGAGTGTCTAAAAGTTAGTATTAACGTCTTATTATTTAACGAGCGGTGAAAATACACATCAATACAACTACTATAAACCCAGTAACACGATTTTACGTCTCAGTCGATTACTAAATACTTTCATATCATGCCGTTCGTTTTCACCTACATATTTATCAGTCGGCCTAATATAGGCACACCTGTTATAAAACACCAAATTTCATGTACAAAAGACTAGAAAATAGTCGGCCTGAAAACAGCTGGCTAACGACTCTACGCCACGCTACGAGCTCCTACGGCGCGGCGCGTAGCAGAGCTACGACTTATATATACAACATTCTTGCTATACGTATAAATACTAAATCTAACATCGAGAACGCTGCTTAACATACTAGTACATACAATAGTGGGTCTAAAAAATAGATACGTCATCAATGTAATCATCGACGCCGAAAAGTCGTCAAGTTACACCGTGTTTCATATAAGACTAAACAAAATGATTGTATAAGGTTTATAAAATATTCATTAACATGGATTGTCCTCATTCGTCGTATGGTCAGCCGACGGGGAAGGTTCTCATTCGTCGGGAGGGTGGAGCGTTTCGTCGATGAGCTGGAGGGGGTCAATGAGGATCGCGGTGTCAGCGGGGGTCGCTGGAGCACGCGCGGGGGTCGTCGGCACCAGCGGCGGCGATGGGGGCGACGCGCGCCCCGGAGCGGGCGGGGCGCTACTCGCTCGCACTTCGCGCTCCACGCTCAGCTGTACCATCTCCGCGACATTATTACTCTGGTCGTCATCGATAGACCTGAAATACGTAATGAAGAAGTTGATAGTAGATTATTCACAGAGGGGATAAAGCATTGTTTTATTGAAACCTGAGCAAATGAGGGACTCCAGATTTAAATCCCCAGCGCAGCGAGAATGTTACGTGTTAATTCCTGAGCGAAACGAGGGAATTAAAACGGAGTCCTGAGTGCAGCGAGGGATTCAAGCTCGCCCAAGACGAAAACAGCTTGATCCCAAAGGAGAATATTCTAGTTTTCTCACCTTTTGCGAAACAATAAAAAGCAAGGCTACTTGATTTGACTTGTAGTGGCCAGTTCGATTTTCAAATAAGTTCTTTTTGCTGTAATTAAGTCTCTATGGAACAATTTTTCATACGAATTCATTATAACCCGCCGGGTCATAGTATTGTACTGAATCTTATTATAACCGCTCGTTAATAATCACTTGCTTTAGGTTAGGTTTGCATGATATATAATTGGGCAATGTCGAGTATGTGGTGAGAAAATATTTTAATGTAATCATGAAGTGGCAAGAAGAAAGACTATACCTTTGTTCTGACTCTTCTTCGCAGTTTATGTGGTTTGGACATTCGTCTGGAGTTGCTGGAAGTTTAATAAAGCTAGTTATAAAGCCACGCCAACAAATGTTGGTAAATTGAAATAATAATATGGTTGATTTTCGGGTAGGTAATGTCTATTATTCAATCACTAGCAGCGCCCCGCGGTTTCACCCGCGTAGTTCCCGTTCCTGTGGAAATACGGGAATAAAATATAGGCTTTGTTACTCCCTGATAATGTAGCTTTAAATTGGTGAAACAATTTTCAAAATCAGGTTTGTGGTTTAGGCCTGTTCCCGTGGGAAAATTATAGCCCATGTTACTCCCAGAAAAGTACGTTTTCCACTGGCAAAATATTTTTTTAAATCTGTAAAGCCGGTGGTAGGTATCGGAGCCTTTTCAATACAAACAAACAAAAAATATAATCATTCCTCAATCCAGTTTATTCCCGTTCCCGTGGGAATTTCCAAAAATCCCTTTATAGTGGTTGCCTACGACATATAAGCCACCTACATACCATATTTTAAATAGCGGGTTCCCATAGCGACGTTGCCTGGGCGCATCCATTTAATTCCCGTTCCCGTGGGAATTTCCAAAAATCCCTTCATAGTGGTTGGCTACGATATATGAGACACCTACAAACCATATGTCAAGTTTCTAGGTGTTATCGTTTCGGAATAGTACGTATTTCTCTTTTTACCCAGTTATTATATTTTCCCGTAGGAATGAGATATTTTTCTGGAATAAAAAGTACCCTAGATGTTGACCCGGGTACTCAGTTATCTGCATACCAAATTTCATCAAAATCCGTCCAGTAGTTTTTGAGTGATGCGTGCACAACCAGACAGACAGACAGACAGACAAAAATTCCAAAAATTGGTGTTTCGGTATCTATATCGATAACTATATACACTACCGTTAAAATTTTCAAAAAATATTTAATGTACAGACACGGCCCCGTTAGAGTTTTATTATATGTATAGATAGATATAGATATAGATTTCCTTGATATACCTACCTAGTAAATTTTACACAATGTGTATAATTTACTAGTTAGGTATATCAAAGAAATAAGTATAAATATATAACATAGTCGTTAAACAGAGTCTTTTATGCAATTTTCAAAGCCGAATCGTCTGAGAAGTCAATGTTTGAAGAACATAATATAGAACCATCTTACTGTTACTCTTATGACAATCATATTATTAAAGGCTAGTGCATATGCATCATCAAATAACCAGTGTCTAATCTTTCGGCACATTGATGGTTTATTTTATTTGATTGGTTTTAATGAAAGTTGCCCCTTCACAGCGGCGTAGCCATAGGCGTAGCTAGGGGGGGGGGGGGCAGGGTGGGCCGGGCATACCCTAGAAAAATACCCGTGAACCCTTCCTGATACATAAAATAACGTCATCCTCAATTACCGCAACCGAAAACAGTCTTCAAAAAGCAGTGACCAACTTGCTGTGGCCGGCCAATTCATGGCTGGGGCCATGGCCCCCCCTAGGGAAAATCCCTAGCTACGCCAATGGGCGTAGCGTAGGCGTCGGCCGCCCGGGGCGCTGGACAATTTTGCCGCCCTATTATTTAGGTATTTCCTAAGGGTATTTCAATTTAACATAAGTACGAGTATTTAGATTGTAAACATAAAAGTTCAACCACTTAGATACATTGTTATAACAGGTACTATACCAATCACTTAAGATTAGCTTTCAAATTGACGATCGACCAGATTAAATAATTAGCGAATTGGATATAAAACGCAAATCATTTTTTAATAAAAACTAGAATCATGTATGATGTATGTAATATTTATATTTTTATTGAAAAATAATATAAGTACTTCTGAGCAGTCGCTACAAAATATCGTTCAAAGAAAGGGGATTCCCCTAATTCGTCAAAGAATAAGTAAGTAATAAAAAATTCCGTGCTCTTATCAATCGTTCCAATATCAATTTGTAGTTGCGGTAAAAATATGAAATGGTTCAAATATTTTTATTATTTATTGTGAAATTTTGCCGCCCCCTAAAAAGTGCCGCCCCTGCCGCCCCCACTACGCTACGCCATTGCCCCTTAAATAATTGCTTATTACCCGTAACTCAACGCTAAGTTAATATTTAGTCACATCACTCAGGCGTAGGCGATCACGCAACTATACCGCAACTGTACCCGCGCGATATCGCAGCAATTCCTCCGCCACACTGAGATCGGAATTTTTTTGGGCATGGAAAGGTTGCATTTTTATGCATTTCAAAAAATTCCCTTCACAAATCGAGAATGCTTTCCCCACCTCTGTGTGCAGAATTATTGCGTAGAAAGCGCTCAGTCAATGTCCGCCAGTTGCGATATAGCGGCGGTACATTTGCAACATCATGCCATGAAGTTAAGTCATCGCCTAGTTCAAAAATGGCCTGTGTAATATAATACTGACGGTGTACGGTGTCATCACGTAGGCGCTGTTGCCGGGCGAGTGGGCGGCGGCGCGTGTTGTCACGAACTCGCAGCGTGACGCCTGCGCCTGCGCCACCGTGCAGGTCCAATGCCAGCGACGACTGCGACCCGCACTCTGATTCCGCCGCACTTGCACTGCAATCGTGAATACAACACTGATACCTAATACCCCAAAAATAAATAATAAAAAAACTCTTTATCACCCAGGGTCTATAAAGGTATTCCATTCTCGGGTGGTAACTATACCTACTATCCACTAACGTAAAGCTTATCTCCACTTGAGAATAGTTACAAAGGACAGCTTTATGCAACTTAAGTTGCATCAAGTTGGATTTCCCCTTGGTTACGTTGCTGCTATTTAATTAAATAGCAGCAACGTAACCAAGGGGAAATCCGTTCTGACGTAACATTTTGTAATACGACCATTAGAATAATTGCAATTATTTTATACTAGCAGCGCCTCGCGGTTCCCGTTCCCGTAGGAATTTGGGGATAAAATATAGCCAATGTGTTACATAACTGTATGGTTTCATCAAAATCAGTTCAGTAGTTTTTGCGTGAAAGAGGAACAAACATCCATCCATACATCCATCCATACAAACTTTCGCATTTATAATATTAGTAGTATTATGATGGTAAATGTTAATCGTCACCCATAGACATCTGAAATACTAGGGGAATCACCGATGCATTGCCAACCTTTGAGAAATTCGTTAACATGCCTTATATACTTATTTATTTTGGAAATAATAATCTTTGAGGCAATCGATCGTGAAATTATTTATTATATAAATGGAGAATATTTAATTCCTTAAAATTCTGAAAACAGTACTGAATGAAAGGTGTCTAGAGTAGGTAATAACGAGAAAATTAAACTAAAAATATAATTTTATTAAAAAATCGAACTATTGAAATACTCTATAAGCAGGTGAAGATTTCTAAGGAAATGAAGATACGTGAATGTAAGCGTGGTACCTGACAGCGGACTGCGGAGGCTCGTCTACGGAGAGGGCATAGCGTCGCAGCGGGCGCCGCAGCGCGCTCACCGGCAACGCGGCGCGTGCGCAACTGCTACGCAGGTCCGGCGCCGAACCGAACCGGGCCCGACCCTTGCCTCGCTCCCCACCAATTCTGCGCCACACACTCACTGCCCTATCTCCACATTTTCGGTATCGAAATGCCGGTAATGATCATGGGTGACATGCTGATACAAAATACGGGGCGTTGAGTTTGGGGGCTTTTGGGGTAAATATATTGCAATGTGCATGGGTTAGCACTACTGAGCGTACTTGGTGGACATAATAATACTTACTAATGTAAAATATAAAAATACATCTTAACAGGGGATTTCATTATATTGTTAATTACTTTCTTCTATGAGATTTAAGTTTATTTAATTAGGTGCTATCCCAATTTCATGAAATTACTCAATTGATTTTTTTAACACAATTAGTTTGGACAACTCACTGAAGTTCCCAAACTAAATATACAAACAATCATTTTTTTATTTCATTTAGAAAATTTCACTTCACAAAATTAGGCCCGCAATGTACTTTGCCTTACCTGCACCCATTAAGAGTCAAAGAATTTATCTTTTTATACATTCTTAATTAGGTATAGATGAAATAGGATACCATACCATAGAATTCCAAAGAGTAAAAAACCGACTTCGACAATTAATACTAAAAAAATACAATCGAATTGAGAACCTCTTCCTTTTTTGAAGTCGGTTAAAAAAGAGAGAATCATCGAAATCGGTTGGTGTGATATTGAGTTATTTGTCCATTTGTCGCGCACATACTTACATACAAATTTAAGACTTATATGGTTTTGTCATAGATTTCATTGTCAGAACTGGACCAATTTAGAAAAGGACCACACGGAAAGCACCAGCTTTCGAATAAAAAAAAAATCATCAAAGTCGGTTCACCCAGTCGAAAGTTCTGAGGTAACAAACATAAAAAAAACATACGCAACAAATTGAGTACCCCCTCCATTTTTTAAAGTGGGTTAAAAAGTTACTTACTTAGTTACTTAGTATTTAAAATCATGGGCACGAGAGGGCTGTATGCAATTGAAAGACGCAGCACGTGCAAAGGCGTCAATGTATATATACAGCATCTGATACACGCATGTGGTTGTCAGAGCCCATCTACAGAGAAGGGCATACTAGGTTTGGAGCCTCACGGAGTGCGAAGTCCAGCGGCAGGCATATGCGGCAATGGGTAAAGCTTGATCTGGTCGAATCCCAGTAGCTAATTAGCCTCAGCAGGAAAAAAAGCAATAAACAATTGTAAAAACCTGTGGGAGATGTGCGGGCGATGTCTGTGCCGGTCGAGGTGCAGAGGCGCTAGGGGCAGTGCGTGTGGCAATGGCAGCGCGTGCGGCAATCGGTACACGCCGAGCTGATCTAGCCTTGCTGGCGCCGTGCAGGGCCCTCGCCTCGGCAGCGGCCGCGGCAGAGACTGCGGCCGCGCCGGCGTCACCTTCGCAGCGCTGTCTCTAGCCTCGAACGTCATCACGCACGCCGCCACTACGATGAAGCCTACAATTTGGGAAGTAGTTTTCTGACAATTATATCCTATTACTTTAAACTAGCAAATCCCTAGTTTTGAGTGATGCTCAAGAATTAGAAACATAAGTAAATACAAAAGAAATCGAATACAAAAGACATCAACGAGTTTAGTGGATTTTGATGACAATATTGAATGACTTTACCTACCGATTTTTAAACATGTAAGTATAAATTACAGATATAAAACTGTACCTTGTACCTCTGAAGTCCATGAGGACAATGAAGAGATGTAGTCACTCGGAACTCATCATAATGATAAGAATAAAATTAGATAAATATAATTTTAAAAAATAATAAGATAAGATAATTGTATGAATGATGATTGTATGATCAGATTTAGATGTTTATGTTTACCTCCGAAGCCCATGACGATGGGCCCTGCGTAGGACAGGTTGTTGAGATGGAAACCACGCGCTTCGTCCTTCACCGACACCGTCGCATTACCGCGGATCTCTTGCGCCACTGACAGAGTATCCGCGTAGTACCCTGCAATTAGAAGTATGTGGAATCGTTTACTTACATACAGTAATATATAAAAGATTGTACAAGTATCGGTGAAGCGCTCGTAGCCCTGAGGTACCAGCAGTATCCTTGTAACAATCACACTGGTAAAAAGTTGGGTGCGGTCAGTCAGTGAATGCGTGGCATTATATCACGAGCGCTTCCGTGTTTTGGAAGGAACGTTAAATTGTTGGTCCTGGTTTTCGTTGTGTTTACGCACAATGGAAGTCGTTAAGCTGTTGAAAATCTGAAATTTAGGTTCCCACTAGCCTGACTTCATCTTCCAATCCGCGGTAGGCGGAGATTATAGTCTTCCTCATGTGTGAGGAAAGACCCTTAACCAGCAGTGGGCTGATGATGAAGTTAATATCGGTTTTGAGTTTGAAACGTGCGTGTACAAATTCATTCCACTTCGTTTACCATTTCATTATGTAATAGAGAACACCTTATAGCCTGGTTCACTCAATTATTCGGTTTACCCAGATACACCTCCTTATAAATAGGTACTTAATCTCTCTTTAATTCGATAATAATCTTTTCCCCGACAGCAAAACTACTTGTAAAGTTAAAAATATAGCGTTAAATTTAAAACAATACATCGCACATGTAGCCGAAGGCTTTTACCCACCCGACGTATAAACATTGTTACTTTTATCGCTGCAAAACATTTCATTTACATTCGCGCCATTTGTAGCAGCATGACGGCGGTACTATATTATGGCGCATTACAAATACCGCGGCCCTATGCACGGTTCCATCGCCGCGCCGGATGCTAAAGCCGGAAGTGTCAGCACCGGAACCCTGCTCGCTGACGGGAAGCACCAGCCTCTCCCTTTCCCCCCACCTGCCCCCGATTGTCTCCCGCGCTGTCATTAACTGAAGCTGTTTGTTGGTGTGTATGTTTGACAGTTCGTAACTAGTTACTTAATGAAGTTATCTCAACCCGAGTTTCTCAATGTTAGGTGCAGTAGTTGACAATATACCTAGCATACCCAACTAGAGTGGGTATCTAATGTAATTTATTAACTGCATAAAGGCTTCTTGATGGAGCCGGGTATATAAGCTAATAGAGCTAAAAGCTAGCTGTAATCTAATGTGTTAGGGATAGCTTCAAGTATAAAGGAGCGGACTGCCTGGGCTTAGATAACTATATTTATACTAATCTATACTAATAGGTATTATAAAAGAGGAAAGATTTGTATTCTTGTATGTTTGTGTGTTTGTATCTTTATTACGAATAAACTCAAAAACTACTGGACCGATTTTAAAAATTAATTCACCAAAGGAAACAGAATATCCCTGAGTAACATATATATTTTATGCCCGTATTCCCACGGGAACGGAAACTACGCGGATGAAACCGCGCAGAACCGCTAGTAATTAACAAAAGAAAAAAGAAATAAGGAAACAACCGTATACTTAATACAAAACTCAAAAAGACAACTAAAACTAACGCAACGATCGTAGCAAGGCAAAAAATATATAAATACCTATGTAGAATAGACTGCGCAACGTACCTAATCACCAACTGCTGCACGCATCATCTTGTATATTTTTTTAATCGCTAAAATCCTATATAATTGTGTACTGAACTATGCTGTTTCATTTAAGATTTCAAGTATGTAGGTAATTGGTAGATCGCACAGGGTGTCGTCGGTGAACAGTAGATCTTGGGTCTAACCAAGTTGGCCACCACTGTCATACAGCATTATATAGCAGACAAGTTCATTAGTATTTCAATGTTGAGATTAAAGGTGTAAGTCAGTCTGAATCTCTACACGACTACCAAATTACCAAAGAAACACATAAAATATACTCGCCATAGGAGTAGGTACAAACAGAATCACCTAGAAGTTTAGACTTGTACTTAGTGCTTTCAACTGTAGATACATACTACGTACATACATTTACTTATTTATCATTGTTGCGGGTAGCAAATAACGAGAACACTATACCTTATTTGGTGGACAAGTTACACATTGTAGAGGGTAAAGTGTAAAGTTAGTTTCACCAACTTGACTTATCGAGCTGTGGAAAGTTCCGCGGCAAACTGTACCGAATATTTAATATTATTTGTGTGTGTAGTGCAGGAGTGAGGTTTTGGAAATTGTTGGCCGGAGACACAGTTAATATATAGAAGGTCATTTTAAATCAAGTGCAAATATTTTTAGGGTAGGTACAAATAAGTAAAAAATTTAATTAACATAATAAAGAGGAAAAAAAAAGTTAGTTTTTTTCTATCAAAACTATTTTTTTTGTAAACATGCTTTGCATCATTACCGCATTAAAACTAAAATGCAACTTTTGTCGGTTTTTTATTTATTTACTAGTAAGTTATTTTTTTTATTTTTTTCACGCAGTATTTGATTCGGTAGTATGCGTGTATTCTATATGTACAGCGTGTTAGTTTGTGTTATATCTATCTATATAAATAAAAATGAATTGATGTTCGTTAGTCTGATTAAAACTCCAGAACGGCTGGACAGATTTTGATGAAACTTTTTGTGTGGGTTAGAGTGGGTCCAGGGATGGTTTATACGGTGGCAGAACGACGTCTGCCCGGGCCACTAGTGAAAGATAAAAATCAATTCCAAAAATATATCTTGTTATTTTTTTTTTATCCACCCTCTAAATATTTGAACTTCATTTTAAATGTCCATATATAAGCTAAAACAGTAAGGCAACTATGCTTGTTTTCGGAAATGATTACTGTAGCGACACCGAACGTGAAGTTATGCGGCAAATGTACGGCACGTAATTGTAAGATTAGAGATAAGTTAGATCGATAGATAAACCACATCTTGTCATAGTATATAAGCAGTTGTTACGTTATAATAAAACAGACTAAATCCATCTGCAGTCTCATTTAATCATGTACCACCAGGCTCGGTACAATTGGTGACCCCGAACAAGAATACAACAACCTACGTCATGAGTCATGACGTCCACACCGTGCAAAAGTAACAACACCGAGTACTTGGAAGTAGCTGCATATTCTTCAGTGATATTCCTACTTCCCGAATTTTGGAAAGATCAACCACAGCTATGGCACCGCAGAAGCAAGGAGACGACTACAAATATAACCTGGTTATAGTCAAACTGTCCAAAGAAGTAATACAACAAGTAAGTGACCTCTTCAATTCGACAATGACACTATTGGACTCCTATGGCTTAGACTCCTGCCAACCTCTGTTACAACGGTTTTAGCAGTCACTGATACTAAGGACATCGTTAAATTGGGTCAAATCGCTGAAAGAATATTAGAAAACTCAAGAATGAGTGAAATATCAGCGATCAAAACAAACGTAAATAAAACTGATGATGAAGCAATGTCAAAAATATTTGCACAACTAGAAGAATGCAATTAGAATTATGCGCTATTCAACGCGAACGCGGAAAGTACTAACGCAGCACTGAATGGAATTCCTATCATCAGCGTTATCCGCCTAGGTCAAGTTCACAGAATCGTGAAAAAAGGCACTACTGTTATTATTGCAGTAAATTTCGAAATTCAGCTAAACAAGGTATCAAACCATGTGACTGGAAAGAGAATTATAATACCAAGAAGCAGAAACTAAGTTTTGCACGCATCTGTGCTATTCACCCGTCCAACCGCCTTATGATTACCGACTGAAAAAGTGGTATGAGGTTTTTATTCGATACGGGAGCTTATATAACAGTTATTAATAAACCGCAGAAGGTATCAATAAAACCAAATAGTAAATATAAACTATACGCTACAAATGGTACAAAAATTTGTACATATGGAGAGAGAACACTTTAAACTATTACTACTACTAGTAGATATTGCTGGTCGAACGCTAATTGATAAAGTGTTAGAGCTTACAACGCCTGCAACTTTAAGCAAATCGATCCACCAATCTATATGTATGGTCGATATTGGGATGAATACCCATATTTAACCAATATTGGATAAAAATATTGATATTTCGCGACCGTCTTCTCTCAAATTGGCTCCAAAACATTTGGTGCACTATTACTATCTGGATTCTTGAAATCAGTAGATCAAAGGATGAACCCATGTAACCCCTGGATCAAAGGGGGGAGTATTGTAGCGACACCGCACGTGAAGTTATGCGGCAAATGTACGGCACGTAATTGTAAGATTAGAGATAAGTTAGATCGATAGATAAACCACATCTTGTCATAGTATATAAGCAGTTGTTACGTTATAATAAAACAGACTAAATCCATCTGCAGTCTCATTTAATCATGTACCACCAGGCTCGGTACAATTACCTACGGTCTGTTAGAGTGTTAGGGCCGTCGCTCTTAATTTTTCTAAAATTGTAAAGTTTTAATTTAGTTTTCATTTTGTGTTCTAGGATGCTGAAATAATAAAGGAAATTCACTTCTTTTTTAAATCTACACTTCTTCATCTACAATTTATTATAAGGAGGAAAGATTTGTGTTTTTGTATGTTTGTAACGAATAAACTAAAAACTACTGGGCCGATTTCAAAAATTCTTTCACCAATTGAAAGCTAGATTATCAGAAAGTAACATAAATACACATTTTATCTTCGTATTCCCACGGGAAAGAGAACGACGCGACTATCGCCGCTCGGAACAGCTAGTAGATACTAAAACAACATTTACTTAAAAAAAACCTAAAAGGAGTTATCCGTAACAACCCATTGCTGAGTTGTGGACCTTTCCTCACATATGAGGCGACGAGCGCGATGGATGGGTAGTGTTAAGGTGGCATCCCTTTCGTTGTGTTCACACAATATACTTAGAGTTGTTGTACCGACTTATGTGAATGCCAAGTTTATTTATTTGTTTATCAAATATAGCTGTTCTGCGCGATTTCACCCTCGTAAGTCCCTCTAGAAAATTATTATAACCCATGCCTTTCCGATGGTGAAAGAATTTAAAAAATCGGTCTATTTTAAATGTGCTATTTGAGAAGTAGACCTCTGGCGCTTGAACGGTTTTTCAGTTTACTCGTTACAGACATACAAAAGCACAAAAATACAAATATTTTTTTCTTATATTTAAGTATATTAGTGTAGATTATTTTTAGTGTCGTCGTGCTTAAAATACGTACCTATGACTGCCATAGCAGCCCCCAGCAGCATAAGCAGCAGCCCGGCGGAGAGAGCACGGCACGCGTGCCACAGGCACTGCGAGCTCATCTTTCCTCGCACCACCTGAGTTTTTATTCATATCTTATTATAGCTTCTCTAACTATACTAAAACAAAGTCGCTATCTGCCTCTGTATTTTTCTCGTTTACTTCTACGTTTACTAATAGATAGAGCGATAAATAAGAATAGGTACGTTTGTGTATATCATGGAAACCGAAGCAAAACCAGGGCAAGTCACTGGTGAAACATAATTCAAACAGGGAAATGCAAACGGTCTTCACATGATTCCTCTTTGGAGGCCATTTTTTATGTGCCAATATTGTAAATAAATGTATTTAATAACATTCAAAATTGTTATGTAGGCATTTATTCATTTACTAATAAATAACAATAGACCCAATTTGTCACTGCTAAGGTAAATAAAAGGTTTTTTACGCATTGTAGAAACTATTTTTCCTTACTAACTTAGTAAAAAAATATTTTGCCTAAAATTTTGATTAAAATGAAAATAACATATTATCTCCTTCCTCAATATGCAATTAAAATCACCAAATTTTATTAAAATTGGTCTAACGGTTGAAAAGTGAAAACGTAAGCAAACAGACAGAGTTAACGTTTATAATTTATGTAGGGAGTAGGGATAACGCGTAAGTAACCATATCATACTACAGGTAGTTAGGATTATTTAGATAAAGTTCTTGCGGGAAATTGACAAGTGATAGATTTAGGATTTTCAACGCCGCATCTCAAGAAGGATCAAGTTTAAACTAGTATCAAGTTAAGGCGATAATGTAAGGCTTTAGTAATAGGTAGGTACTGTTGGATTTTATTTGATGCTAAAAGCTATTGACTACAAGGATGTAGAGACTTATTTAATTTTTATATTATTTGACAAATAAGTTGTTTTCTTGTAAAGTTTGAAACAATAGATACAATCCTATTGCAGTTTACATTCTCCCGCCACATAAGCAGATGATAATAGTTGGAGTTGCGTGCGCAACAAGTCCTCAACTCAACAAGTCTCCAGCCTCCAGCGGTCACATTCACCACACTAAATGCCAACTCGTGTTCACTAAAAGGTGTTTGCGTTACGTTTCTTAAAAAATGGTGTGGAGAGGGTTATGGGTTGGTGGTTGGTATTGGTGGTGACGGGGGGTGGCTGTACCTGGACATTCCAGGTGGCCCCGGAGGCGGGGTGGGCGCGCCGAAGCGGCCCCGTGACGCTTCGCGCTCGCCGCATGCCGACTGCCGCGCGGCCCTTCGCGCCCTGACGCCGTTCTGCGCGCGCATGCAGCCTCTTTGCTCCAGGCCACCTACATACCACTTCTCTTCACGAAATCGAAATATACCCCAGCTACCACGTTACGTACCGATGAATCACTAGTTAACTTTTACTATTTCAATCTTTTGAAAGCCCAATTAAATAAGTACATAGAGGTGTATGTATATTTCGAGCAGCGTTTCAATTTTGTAGTAGGTACCTTGTATATACTATCCATATTCATAGTAGGTACCTAGGCATCGATCTCCAATCTTCTAGCTTTGTTTTTGTCGTTTATTAGTCGCTTTGGTTGTTTTTTTCCGGGGCTGCTATTGAAATGGCAGGGTGGCGCTGAAAGTGACAACATTGTTTTTATTTGCTAACTGTTTTAGTGGAATGCAAGTATCAACATACAAACATCTTCATTCGTACATATACTATTTATTTATTGCTATATATAAAAAACGTAAATAGCTTGCGCATATCATACAGTCTATTTATATATAAGCATACCACTATCCATCTAAAAGAACTGAATAACAAATTCTATTATAAGTAGGTACATATGTTATTTTATGCAAATTAAAAACCATTTGGGAGTAATTAAAAACAAGTTTAAGCTGAAATGAATGTTTGTGAGTTAGTAAAGTAGGTCATGAGTTGGGTCAACATCTGCGGGAACATTATCCAAATCCATATCCATCGCCATTCCGGAACATGTGGGGTCACAAACGGGGACGCATTAAACAAATACCTACATAATAGCTAGAATACCAACATTGCGGTTGCGTTGAATATTTCACAACGTATCGAAATCATGCCTTTGTTTATCTGTACGTTTATTTTTAAATAGAGCTTAAAATAATAACAGTCCTATAATAATATGTGGTTTCAAACAAAGAGCTGTTTTCCGTGATTTCTCCTCGGTAAGTACACCCCGGCCGTTATAACTTGACCACTCTGAAGTTGCGCAAATGGCTGCGCAATAAGATTTTTAGCGGACCATTTGGCGGTGCGGGGGGGGTTTGCGCAGGCGAAACCTATGTTCAGAGAAGCCAAGTTAAAACGGCCGTATTGTAGGTAACAACCGTTTCCGTGGAAACATTATCCCATGTTACCGCCAGAAAAGTAAACTTTTCATTGGTGCAATAATTTTTAAAATCGGTTCAGTAGTTTTGGAGCAAACAAACAAACAAATAAAAAAAATCTCAGACCTTTTATCCCCGAGGGGGTAGGAAGAGGTAGTCCATTATTGGATGTACCCACATTTCACGAGATATATTGGACCTCTAAACGAACAAATCTTTCCTCTTTATAATATTCTTATTCTGGTTCAGTAGGACAAAAATCTCGAGTCATGCCTATCAAATAATTTCAAAATACCCAAACGGAGTCGCGGGAAAGGGTGCTAAATGAGGGCTTATTGTTTTGAATTGAGTAATCTCGTAAAATCTCTTTCATCTGTCTGAACACTGGTGTTCATGTTGGTTCAAAAAGGGATGAGATAAACGGATTAACTCTATTCCATTTAAGGGTGGATTCGTCCAACAAAAAATAAGGTTTATTCGGATATTCATTGCGAAAAGCTATAGAGTCTTTGCAGTTTGTGTTTGGTAGAACTTTTTACTGAACAAATATCAAAAACGTCACCAAGACTTTATCAAAGAAAAAGAAAAAAACCTGAAAAGAGTATGGATATGACAATTAGCATACTCAATTGATTCTAGGTGTTATCGTATCGGAGTAGTACATATTTTTCTTTTTAACCAGTTTTTATGTTTTCCTGTGGGAATAAGATATTTTTCTAGAATAAAAAGAACCCTAGATGCTGACCCGGGTACTCAGTTATCTCCATACTAAATTTAATCAAAATCCGTCCAGTAGTTTCTGCGTGATGCGTGCACAGACAGACAGACAGACAAAAATTCTGTTTTGGTATCTCAATCGATAACTATCTATACTACCACTAAAATTTTCAAAAAATATTTCATGTAAACACTCTGCCCCGTTAGAGTTTTATTATTATGTATAGACAATAAGTTTGTAGCAGCGGCGTAGCACAGCGTAGAGCGCTACAGGAAGTTACGAAACAGTGAAAGTCTTTTGGGATGTTAATTCTGACCTAAAACAGTTGTTTATGTTACTTTGTTATTTCAAATTGTACAGAGAAAAGTTCTGTCTCATGGCGATTTTTTCAATTTATCTTCCGTCGACCTTGGAAACTGTACAACTTTCTTTGCAAAGAATATTAAATAAACTGTAACAATAAGGATTTTTTTTGCAATCGTATCTTAAATCCAGTGACAAGACTTTAAAATATTGCTAGGGTTCCTTTGGGAGTATTCAGGCAAAAAGTATAACTCGTGATACTCCGGATATGGTAACGACAAATCTAACGACATTTCATTTATTATATTATATCGATCCGTTTAGGCTACATTGCTATTTGAAATACATCTGGAATGTACCATCGGGTAAATATTGACAAGTACATACGCCTGGTAAATGAACTGAGATTTATATGAAACATGTGGTACTGTTGTATTACTCAAATAATATAAAGATAGGTATGTCGCGATTTCGTTACAAGACTCTCCTCAGAAAGAGTTCGGTTCCCAGACGCGGAACCAATTACATTTGTTGATTTGATTGATACATACATATAGTTAAACTCTAACGGGATCGTGTCCTGTACGTGAAGTATTTATTTTTATTTTTAGTGGTATAGAGGTACAAAAACAAGAATTTTTGAAATCTGTCTCTTTGTATGTGCACGTATCACGCAAAAAGTACCGGACGTAATATAATAATAATAATAATAAATTGTTTATTTGCCAAATATAGTGCATACAAGTAGAGGGTTTTTGGTAAGATTGTACAGTTATTACAATAAAATAATAAAATAGTAATAATAATAATATAATATAATCTCACGCCATTTTTATCCCCGAGGGGGTAGGCAGAGGTATTCCATTACTGGATATACCCACATTTCACGAGATATATTGGACCCCTAAGCGTGATAGTTGGTGAGCCCATCGTCGGACCGGGTCTGTTTACACATGTCTCAGAATTAATTCTGAGACCTGCGGGTTTCCTCACGATGTTTTCCTTCCTTCACGATGTTCCTTCACCGTCGAGCTAGTGATAAATATGTACGTAAGTTTTTGAAAAACTCATTGGTACATGCCAGGATTCGAACCCGCTCGCTGATTTTCGGCAGGCTCTTTAACCGTATGGGCTATCACTGCTCTCTACCGGACGTATTTTGATGAAATCGTATGGAGATAGCTGAGTACCTGGGTAAACATCTAGGGTACTTTTTATTAAAAAAAATATCTCATTCCCACATGAAACTTATACTTAAAATTGTTAAAGAGAGAAATACCTACTACTCCGAAACGATAACACCTAACACCGAAACGTGAAATATGGTATGTAGGTGTCTATATATCTTACGCAACCGCTATGAAAAGTTTTGGAAATTTCCACGGGAATGAACGAGAATAAACTGGATCCGCGCTGGCAACGCCGCGCCGCTGGGCACCCGCTAGTATTCTATATATTTCTTTGTAGTTTCATATCTAACTAGCGGGTGCCCAGCGGCGTTGCCCGCGCGGATCCAGTGTACTCCCATTCCTGTGGGAATTTCAAAAAACCTCTTTTTAACCAGTTTTTAATCGGAGTAACAGAATGTGTGAAGGATAACTGACCTTGGTACGTGGATTAGTTCTGTTTGCATGACATTTGTATTGTTATGTATAGCTA
Source organism: Ethmia dodecea (assembly GCA_963855545.1). NCBI lineage: Eukaryota > Metazoa > Arthropoda > Insecta > Lepidoptera > Depressariidae > Ethmia > Ethmia dodecea. The sequence goes on from OY979449.1 coordinate 9,231,515, forward strand.
TTTATAAGCTTTTCTTTGTAATTTTAGTTGCAAACATGATCTTCTGAAAATATTTTTTCTCAGCTTTTTCATTCTGTAACTGCTAATCGTACTTCCAACAATAAATACAAAATTATATTGCCATTTTTACTGAAAACTTATTATAAACGTGACCAAGACATTATCAATGAAATAGAAAATACTTAGCAGAAAAGAGTATGGATATCACTTTCTTAGATTGCCAATGATCCCGTTATTCCCGTTCCCGCAGGAATTTTTCTAAATCCATTCACAGCGGTTTCCTATGACAAAAAATATTTCATGTACAGACACGGCCCCGTTAGAGTTTTATTATATGTATAGATAGATGTTGAATAATATTCAATGTGTAGGTACAAATATAGTAGTCCTAAGTTCAACACCCAAGGGTTACATTATATACCACTTTCATAACAGAAAACGAAAATTTATTGCTCTCCGACTCTACAACTACTCGCCATTGATTTGGGACCGAAATATTTGATTTATTGCCTTTGTAATATTTTTGTCCAACGGAAACAAATATTCTGTTTATTATTCTAGTAAACGAGACTGGCCCGTAATTATTAATGATGCTCATGACAGGAAAGTGGAGCAGTTTTCTTCGTAATTCGGGAATTCAATTTCCGCTAATGTACCTCCATTGAGGAGTTAATTGATGGTTGACGACTGTGCAACTGCGAGATGTGTCCGGCGGCCGTGGGCGGCGCGGCGGCGGAGGTGCGCCGAGCGGGATGCGGGTGTGCGGGCGTGCGGGAGGCTGTCACGTGGAGCTCGGCGCGCCGGCGCGGCCGGGCCGCCCGGGCCCTCGGCCGGGCTCGCGGCATTCCCCTGCTGGCAGCCGGCCGCCACGCTATGTGCGCCGCCGCACGACTCGCCGCGTTCGGTGCGGCTCGAAGCTCCCGGGCCCGAGCGCAGCGGGACTGCAGCGAAGGCCGCGCCGCCTTCGCCGCGATCCGCTAGCCGCTGCCGGGGTATATGGTGGAGCGCGCCGGGTCGGGGGCGGGGAGGCAGGTGGCGTCGCGCAGGTGCGGCCCGCGCCTGGCCCGGGGCCGCAATACGAGGCGCGGGCACGCCGCTGCGCGCGCCCGGCCGCCTCGACGCGCCCATGGAGTCGCCCTGGGAGATCGAGCTGGAGCTGCGAAGGCATATCGAAAATTGTGCGTGCACCTGCGACCACATGGGCTACGGCAACTACATGGACTACCAGGTGGCGCCTGCGGCGCACGCCTGCCTGTGCCGCGCGATCACCTCGCCGCATGCCCACGTACGTGTGCCGCGGCGCTGCTCCGCCCGCATGCCTCACTGCTTGCCCCGGTCCGGTAGGGACCGTCCCATGCTGATTTGTTTGTAGTTTCACTGTCACATTTTCTTCATAATCCAACTTATATCATCTACTTATAGTTACATAAATCCAAAAGTCTGGAAGAAATTGCTTAGTCATTTCGACCACCTATTGTACTAGGTATATATAAGTTTTTCCTTTTTAACAGACTTCAAAAAAGGAGGAGGTTCTCAGTTCGTCACGTGCCTATATATTTTTTGGTATGTTAATCCATATTTCCAACAAATTTAAACCGATTTCGATTTTTTTTTATTAAATTACCTCAAGGGTGGTCCCATATAAGTTTTGTGAAAAACTGATTAAGAACTTCAGGTGGAGAACGGAACTCCTCAACGGACATTACTCGATATCAGCGTAATGTTTAGTAATAGTAGGTAATGGATCTTGACTAAGCAAGTCTTTTTAGTTCTATTCGTTGAAGTCGGTTTGCATTTTTGTTTAAAATTTGGATTATGTTGTAGGTATAACATTTATTAGAATGCAGTAGAGTTTTTATAATTTATAGTTCATTATTGTCATGCCTTCTTAACAAAATTTTATTTTTAAATAGATAAATTATTATATTTACAAGTACATTTCCACTTAGGTACTTCACTCCAGTTGCTTTTGCTCGGACTTCATTCGCGTTCTGAGATAAAAAGATGTCCTTTCTACAGAATCTACCGACTGCCAAATGTCAATATCACTTTAGAGGTGTAGCCATGCAGTGGGCGGACTATAAGCCTGTCGGAGGAACGGAGCAGAAATCTGAATGAGCCCCCCCCGGTCTTAGAACTTTTGGATTTGGAGGCCCCCCAGGGTCAAGGGGGGGGGGGCTCTGGTCCTGGGGGCTTCCAAATTTAGTGTAGCTTGTAATCGTATTTGTATCTATGATGCATCCTTCCTACCAACATAAAACTGCTTGTTATCCTTGTTTAGGATTTTATCAAGAGAACTTTTCGCTAAATTTAGAAGCCCACCAGGACCAGAGGCCCGGAGCGGACCGCCTCTTCCACCCCTACCTTAGTCCGCTAGTGTAGCCAAGCGTAGGTAACAAAAACTATTATGAAGGAATAGTATGGAAACTGAATAATGAAGAATAGATCTAGTAACTTATTGAATTTTAGTTATTCATGCTCTTTGAATACCTAGGGAACTTCATTATCGTTTTACTATGCGTATAATATAAGAAAAATATTAATAAAATCTGATGGCACCCGATTTTAATTTGGTATATTTAAAATCTGGATTATTGAGACTTAACTCAATTGAATTGAAGATGATGGGATGGTATTACCCAATTGGAGCCGAGACGCAGATGTTTCTTACCCCCACCCCCCCCCCCTCTCCCTACCTTTTATATTCCCCGTTTACACGCAGCCATTGTCTAATTTGGGATTAAATAACCGTTAGTGAATTGCGTAGGTGCGGAACAAAAAAAAACCTTTTGCTCTCAGCTCTGGCGTTAAGCATAGTATAAAAGGGGATATATTATACGGTTTCCTTCAATTGTTTCTAAAAGAGAACGAGGCGATTTATTATTTGATTAGGTTAAAAAAAGGACTTCGTCCAAAACGGCATGGGTCCTTAGATTATTTCAATTCGATTTACATTCCGATGAAAAATGTATACAAAATACCAAATCTGGGGGCACGGCAGTATCTTATATCTTAAGAATATTTAGAAATCTTTATTTAGAACACTAATAAATTAAAAGTATTGTACATATGAGTAGGTTCGGCATTTTATCGGAGACCGCATTAGGTCAAACGGCTATAAAATTTTACACTTGTGAGCTCATTTTGTCCCGGTTGGACTTGCTCTCCTCCTTTTACATCTCAATTCAGTCGACACTCAATTTTATAGCACTAAAAGGATTTACCGACATCTCTTTTCAAGTATCCTTGTTTGGGAAGTAAAAATGGCATTGTATTCGATACCGACAACAGTTTAGAATAAATGTTACGGTGGCACTTTTTATAGTTAAACACGTTCGATCTATTTTTCAAATAAATGAATTTTGAAAAGATATCATTTCGAAAAAAAAAACAACAGCAAGAAAAAAAATATACTTAGTTTAAAATAACCACTCTAAAGAGTAAAAAAACCGACTTCAATCTTCAACTTATATGGTTTTCTCATGGATGCCGTTGAACTGGACGAAATTAAAATGGGACCAATCTGGAAGCACCAGCTTTCAAATAAAAAAAGAATCATCCAAATCGGTTCACCCAGTCGAAAGTTCTGAGGTAACAAACATAAAATTAAAAAAAAAAAAATACAGACGAATTGATAACCTCCTCCTTTTTGAAGTCGTTTAATGAACATAAAATAGATAGTACCTAATGCTTGGTAATATAACCTACTAATATTACTTATAAACGCGAAAGTTTGTTTGTATGGATGAATGAGAGGATCCAAAAAAGATTTTTATTTTTCCTTACCCTGCATGCTGGAGAACTAGCCAAGCTTAAATCATACGGTTCACGTTTGTAATTCTTTAGTTTAAATTCATTAGAAGACCGAAGATGGTTAATAGACCAAGTTCTATTGTTAAAAATTTTAAGAGGTTACCTAGACAGCTCCAGTTTATTGGAAAAAAATAATTTTAAAATACCTAGGGTGAACGCCAGGATAGTTAACTTTCAACCCTTTGCAGTGCATACATTTCACACAAACATAGGTTTTCATAGTGTGATTCCCAGAATTTGCCGACAGCATAACTTGCTCTTTAAATCCATTCAAATAGATGTTGTGTCTTTACCCTTGTCCAAATTCAAAAAAGAACTATTGGATTACATTTTGGACAAGTCGAGTAGGTACGATAGTTTAGGCACAGTAACTTGGTATTATATTGGTTTGCTTGTTAGTTTTTAATTTAGTTTATTAAAATTATATATGTATATGTATTGTATTTAGTAGAAAATGTTCCAAAATAGCACTAAGCGATATTAGACCTAAGCGAAAATGTTTTTACTGTCATGTTGTGTTTGCCTGTAATTGGGTTTTCACTCTGTCTTTTTAAGTTTATCTTTATATATATATATATATATATATATATAACAATAGCTCATAGTGCTTAACCTGTTGGCAATCCTAATAAATAAATAAATAAATATAGTACTTATGGATGTTTGTTCCTCTTTCACCCAAAAACTACTGAACGGATTTTGATGAAACTTAACAGTTATATGTATAGCTTATACATCAGAATAACACATAGCCTATATTTTATCCCCGTTTTCCCAAGGGAACGGGAACTACGCGGGTGAAACCGCGGGGCGCTGCTAGTCTACTATATAAAAATAAGTCGGGTTTTCCTTCCTGACGCTATAACTCCAGAACGCACGAACCGATTTCCACGGTTTTGCATTGGTTGGAAAGGTCTCGGGCTCCGTGAGGTTTATAGCAAAGAAAATTCTTATAAGCATTGCACCCGTGCGAAGCCGGGCGGGTCGCTAGTAGTTCATAAATAGTTAGGGTGGATAATAGTAGGCTTTCCTAATTGTATAAGTCATCAGTCATAATTTTTAGGGTTTCTGTCTGTCACAGCTGCTTACCCGAGCAACTAGGTAGGTACTTAATGCTATCGACTTGAACTTAGGAATTACCTACTTAAATTAATGTTCAAGATGTTTTTTAATAAAACAGACAGACGAAGTAATAGGCTCCTAAAACGACTATCTTTTTTGTGACTTAACCTGTTTCCCATTGAAAAGCTAACAACAGACAACTTTTTTTCTTAAAATTAATCTCAGACTATGATTTAAATCAATTTAAGAAAGAATTTGGCAGCCCTAAACTAAAGCGCACCTCTCTGAGAAAATCTGTAAAGCTCATGACATTTGCCTAATCTATTATTCAGGTGGATCGCCAGCCCGTCTGCACCGAGTTATATTATACAAGGAGTCCATTATTTGCCAACATCCACAATCGTGCGCTGTATACGGCAATTTTATTCCGTTCTTTACCCTCTTTTGTGTAGACCCATATATCCTTATGCCACTTAACTAGGTACATGTTTATTGTTTCTACGACATTGATGTATAGGTAAAGGAAAATGAAGGATAGAGGTTGCGACTTTTGGTGTAAGCACCATTAAAAAGATAGTCAAAGTAATTTAAAATAATCTATGTTATTTGGAATTTAAAAAGTGAATTAATGAATGCTTTAGAAATACTTTTATTTACTTCTTTAAGTGGTACCTAACTAATGTAATACTTATAGTGAAATTGTACAATTATCGGAATAAAATTTTATTTAGGTACTACTTATGTACCAACCTACTACACACCTTTACCCTGTCTATTAAATAAAAAATATATATTGACATAATTAGGATATTTATGAAACATTAAATTAAACTACAAATAAGAGATAATACGCTCACGCCTTGTCCCTGCGGTGGTTGGCTGAGATATTCATTTGTAGAAAGTACCTACCCAATTAACTAAGCATATAATATTTTAAACATCATGTACGGAAAAACATATTACTGTATACTAAAAACTGTGACAGGCATAATTGTAATCTTAGGAATAAAAATAAACTAGAGCAACCTCAGTAAAATTAATAATTCCTTTGTGGGGCTTTGCATACGCTTTTATAACAAAATACCAGAAGATATTTGTAAATTGCCTGAAACTGTGTTCAAAACTCATGTTAAACATGTACTTTGTAAAATGGCATATTACAAACTAGACGACTATATAAATGACAATGATGATTGGAACAGATTTCCTCCAGTCCAGCGCAATACGATAGCGAAAAACAAACGAAATTATGTAACCCAATTTAGTGTTAAGTAACAATTGATTAAAAGAATATTGTGTTGAGGAGTTTCTTGCCCCGCTTCTTGTCCTCAACCTACATGCTGAAGCGGTGGAGTTGAAATGACGTTCAATAAGTGGACTTGTAAGTCCTATTTTGAATAAAACATTTTGACTTTGACTTTGACATCATCAGAATCCGTTAAAGATTTTACAAACAGAAAAAAAACCTAAATACATGCCAATCAAAAGTATTTTGAATATATATAAAGTACTTACATAATATGTTAGTTGATGAAAAGCTACATTAGGTACTATAATAATGCGTGCCCTGAATGAATATATTCAAGTTAAATTACTATAAGTAATTTGAATATTCAGGGCAAGCAATATTAAGTTTCATTATTGTAGTCTTTTTAGTGCCATTACTGGAAGTTAGTATTTTTGGGTATTTTCTTTATATTTGCGTAGGGGTTTGGGCATTATTATTATTTTTAACGGTTGCTTAGTGTGAACCTGAAGATTTGGAACCAAAAATACGAATTTCTAAATCCTTAGATATTCTTTAAAAGCAAATCAAAACGAACAATACATTTAAATTCTCCTGATACAATATGTACAGATATTTATAATTTCACCTTCTCGTTACCTACATACCTACGATACGCATTACATAAGTGACCGCAGTATCTCACATTGGACACGTTATAAAAGCCTTGAAGGCTTTATAGGGATGTTCAGTTTTTGTCTGCTACGTATACTAATGTTCCTTTGCTTGTTTTTGAAAAACTTTTTATCCTGCCTACAAAGACATCAAGGTAGAAAGTAGTACCTGCTACGATAAGAACTTCCAAAGATAAGATTTAAATGAATTGGGTTTGCCTGGAAGGAAGTCAAGCGGATAAAAAGTTAAGGACACTCCTCTCCTTTCCAATTAACTTTACTTGGTTATCTATTCCCAGTTAGATGCCAAGTTAAATAGCAGCTAGGTTATAATTTTCCCGTTTTGGGTGGACTAAGTAGTCCGATCCAAGATGATTCGATTGTAATCTTTGCTTATGAAGCTATAAGGATAACAATAACAATAATGATACCTAAGTACCTACATATACAACACGTTATAGAATAAGCGCAATTCCTAATTTAGCTTACATGTCCTAATTTGCAAACTTGTTGATTACGGTAGCCCTTAATTAAATTATGCTTATAAATTTTTCTGAAAAATTTAACACGTATTAAAAATAGCTGAAATCGATTAAATAGTCGATAATGAACAAACTCATTTCAGGAATTGCTCATTCTGTTACATACTTATTGTATTTTGTTAAGGATTTCTATTTCCTAACGTCATAACGAATTTTTCTATCCTTCCCTTATCCCCGAGGGGGTTGACTAAGGTACTTATTCCATTTCTGAAAATTACCACGCTTCACCAGGTGTATTTTATGCACCCCTAAACGTTAGGGATTGAGCCCTTCTGTACTTAGGTAGGTTTTTGAAAACTCATCAGGATTCGAACCTCATTCACGCATGAATGAGGTTCGATGGTAAAGATCCCGAATCTCATGAGAGGAGGGCTGACTACCAACAGGGCTGTAACTATCACTGCTCTTCTTACTTAACTTAACGCCAATGAGATATCTTGACTAATGTAGGATTATATCTAGGTATGTATATTATTTAGTAATAGAAATTGAAAGAAATGTTAATAACGCCATGTTCACCCCGTGACAAAATTAATAGATAAATGTGCCCTTAGCGGTTTACACACAGCGGGAGTACTGTCTTTATTATTTTGAGGGTAGAAATTTAGTTCTTCTAAAAACATATGTATTACATAGGCGAAATTTATGTAAGGAAATACTTTTACTTGTACTATAGTTATTATAAACAATTAGAACTACATGGAGCTAAGTGATGTACCGATGTTTTTCAGAATAACATGTTGCCTTTTAACATTTAATACAGAATTGGGGGCAAGGTACAAGGGAAAGAAGGAAGACATGAGATTAAAAGGAGCTGCTTTTGAGTTTCTTGCTGGTTCTTCTCGGGGTACTGCATTTGGAACCAGCAACTCGTCGGTGGAGATGGGCTGCTCTTTACATTTAGCCAATCTTCATGGACGAGTTTAGAGTGCCTTGTTAATAGAATTACTTCCCTTTCTAAGTGTAATTTTTAATTACCTACATAAAATAAAATCATTAGATTTTTTTTATTTTCGAAGACATCAGATATTTCTTCTTTAATTATGGTGGGAAGAGGTTCGTCGTCCGCCCCCTTTAACAAATATTTTTCTTGAATGTTAGTTTCTTATGGTTCTTTTCAAGATGTACGTGTTCAAGAACGTTATACTTACTGAAATGCTACACGTGAATATTATACTTTTGGAGATACATGGTAAGACGTCAAACTTGCAGTAAAAGTTTTATTCTTTCTGTAATTTAATAAGGATATCCGTTATAGCCCTGTCAGAAACAGACGGTCCATATTGAGATATAGGTATTGATCTACGCTATCTTTGTTCAGCATTAAAGCAGTGGTGTGCTCACGAGGGCAGTTAGCGGACCATCTAATTTTAAGGGATGACCTAGTTAAAAAATGCGGTCGTTCAAATATAGTGCACCTAAAAATGTGAGAACCGTCTGAGCGCAAACTACAAAAATAATTATGAACGATTACCAGTAGGTAATTTATTGGGTAAAAATACTCGTTAGGAGAAAATAGCTGGGGGTTTTTAAGACGAGTTCTATGTTAAAATACACAACATTTCATGCAAATTCCGGGCCGTAAAATTTTATATTTTGTGACTCATTATTTTATAAAGTCGTACGAAGAACTTCATTTTGCACCTATACAGATTAACTGCATAATGAGAATCCCGTGATTGAATTTTATATATATCTCTAAAGTTTTATTTACGCTATTATTTCTCCTATTATTTCTTTATGGCACTAGAATGGCACTAGACCCACACCCATTATTATATAGATCTCGTGATTTACAGCATTAATGGCAGTTCGGTCCATGGAGCATTGAGGCCCCGCTCTAAAAGCGCTGCGGACGGATGGCTAAGGTAACAATGGGGGCGCAACATTTCACGCAACATTATGTCGGCCGCGGGGGCGAGCGGTGAGCTGAGCCGGCCCGGGAGCGCCACAGGGTTGCCAGGTGTTCGCCATTTGTAAGGAAACGAGAAGCAAATAATATCAGCGATCTTTTGTCAAATAAGAATGTGACACCTCTTCTCGTTATTTTTCTTTAGTAGGTACCTACCTACCTAATGCTTTTGAAGAATGAGAAAGATGTAACGATGTTCGTGCTTTAACGAATTAATTTATATCTTTTTAAGATATACCTATACATAGAGTTAATTTGTATAATTTGTAACTTACAAAGGTAGTTGGGGATCATAATATTTTTCGGAATCTCGCAAAGTTCCTATAATTAACTAATCGAGTCAGTATCTAACTGAAATCTATACGTATTATATAGGTAATACAGTATTGAAAACTTTGATCTTGTTATAAATGACTTTTCTAAGTACCTACCTAAACGTCATGCCGTGACATTGGAGCAAAGTTTGAGCGGGTGCCGTCGGAGCGGGCAACTCGGCCCGGAGGCTGCTTGCAGCGAATCGATGCAGCTCCGCCCTCGCGTTTCCCCGCGGGATGTTTTCACAACTTTCCTCGCCTCCGCCGGCTTCAGTGGACGCGGTGGTCGACCCGACCAGCGACCGTAAAACTTACTTCGCGAGAGCCTTGCGGACATCGCAAATTCCATTTGCTGAATCGCAACTAAGAAACTTTGAGAGCCGACTGGGTCTTTAAATAGGTTTTAGATATTTTGATTAGTCGGCTTATCGTACGAATGTGCCACAATGGTAGATAATGTTTCAGTAAAAGGTAATATAAATAAATAAATATAAACTCAACTCTGCCCCAAGAGGGTGCGTAGAGGTACTTATTCTATTCCTAAAACTACGTATTAAATTTTCTCTGACTTAAAGTAAAACTGACTTCATGAAAAACCTAAGTGAAAGTACCTAGTTCATTATAAAGTTACCTCACTTAAACCTAATCACTATATCTGCCGATTTTTTTACGTGGGATGCTGATTGAATGTGATGTTTGACTGGCCTGTTGGCTCAGCTGGTAGTGTCCGTGCCTTCTGAGTCGGTTTTGATCCCGCCTCCGTCGTTAGAAAAAAGTATACACACCCCGGGAAATAAATAAGAAAGCCTCAACAATTACATGTGATCTGAGACATTTCTTATGTTACTTCCCTAGGTGTGTAATAACTATTCTCTTTACAATATTAGTCTAGAATGTAGATAGATGTAATGTAAGTAGGTACTTAGATAATATCGTTTTTCAACTAACTCATTTCATTTTGATAAGAAGTTAAGCGTCATGTAGTTACCTACATAAAATTTGAATGTTCAAAAACAATTGACATCAGAACCTTGGAGCCAAAGAGGTTGGAAGAAAATCATTCTCTTTTTCTTTAAACGTCTTTGCTTGGAGCCCCGGAGCTACAGAGCTGGCGAGTGGCCTAAATTATTGTAGTGAAAATGTAGTAGTCAAAAACACATCTCTTTGAATTTGTAGTTCTATAGTTCTGGAGTTATTCGACCTGAAAGCTAGAAATCATCAGGTCGGTGTGGCCCCGAGATCTCAGTAATTAGGGCAGTAACGGACGTTTGCTCTTAGACAAAGTTACTGTAATATTTAGGTAGTAGACAGAAAAACAAAGAATATAATTCGTAGTTCAATATTTTGGCTGTAATTCACGTTTGAAGTGCGTGACAATCAGGTCCCTGTAGCCCAGTGTTTTCTCTGAAACGAAGCATCCTAGCATAGTATGTTGTTTGAGAAAGTTTCTGTAGTTCTCGATTTAGGAATTCGTATGGAGCTAGTTTTTTATGTAGTTCTACGGTTTAATAGAATTTTGCACTCTTTCTAAAAACAATCAGAACGGTGTAGCCCAGTGTTTTATTGACATCAGAACCTTGGAGCCCCGGAGCTACAGAGCTGGCGAGTGGCCTAAATTATTGTAGTGAAAATGTAGTAGCCAAAAACACATCTGTTTGAATTTGTAGTTCTATAGTTCTGGAGTTATTCGACCTGAAAGCTAGAAATCATCAGGTCGGTGTGGCCCCGAGATCTCAGTAATTAGGGCAGTAACGGACGTTTGCTCTTAGACAAAGTTACTGTTATATTTAGGTAGTAGACAGAAAAACAAAGAATATAATTCGTAGTTCGATATTTTGACAGTAATTCACGTTTGAAGTGCGTGACAATCAGGTCCCTGTAGCCCAGTGTTTTCTCTGAAACGAAGCATCCTAGCATAGTATGTTGTTTGAGTAAGTTTCTGTAGTTCTCGATTTAGGAATTCGTATGGAGCTAGTTTTTTATGTAGTTCTACGGTTTAATAGAATTTTGCACTCTTTCTAAAAACAATCAGAACGGTGTAGCCCAGTGTTTTCTCTGCAACGAAGCATCCTAGCATAGTATGTTGTTTGAGAAAATTTTTGTAGTTCTCGATTTAGGAATTCTTATGGAGCCCGTTTTTTATGTAGTTCTACAGTTTACGAATAATTCAGGTCGGAAGCTCCGAAGTGACAGCTAACCTCACTCATTACATCTTTGGAATCAAACAAGCTAGCGAAACAGAAACTTACACAACGATTTATTATCTATCGAATAATAAGTGTGCAAAATTTCATAGAGATCCATGCAGTATCTGTAAAGGAATTTAATATAAACACATTCGGTACCTTTATCTGTACAATTGAAGAGGGTGACCATACATTTTATGTTAAAAAGGAAAAATATTCGAGCACTGAAATTTGATGGTCAAAGTAAGTATGATATGACATCAAATAGTAGGTATAAGTATAGTATAATCTCACGCCTTTTTTTTTTTTATCCCCGAGGGGGTAGGCAGAGGTATTCCATTACTGGAAATACCCACATTTCACGAGATATATTGGACCCCTAAACGTGATAGGTGGTGAGCCTATCGCCGGACCGGGTCTATTACACATGTCTCAGAATTAATTCTGAGACCTGCGGGTTTCCTCACGATGTTTTCCTTCACCGTCGAGCTAGTGATAAATATGTACGTAAGTTTTTGAAAAACTCATTGGTACATGCCAGGATTCGAACCCGAGCCTCACTGATTTTAGGCAGGCTCTTTAACCGTCCGGGCTATCACCGCTCTAATAGTAGGTATTTATTGAAATTTGCACTCCGGTTGTTTATTCGTAAGTTTTAACATTAAGTAAATAAATAACTAAAAATAGTTAACATGGTTTTTTATTGAATTATTATACCCATGGTGGTTTTTTCTAGATTGTGGTTTGGCTAATTGGTCGAACTAAACAAAGTCCATATATTATGGTATAAAGTAGTTACCTACTACCCACAGTTTCTTTTGTGCAGAGGAATAAAAAAGAGTTGTTCATCTGATTTTCTATATGTATACATATAATAAAACTCTTACGGGGCCGTGTCTGTACATTAAATATTTTTGAAAATTTTAACGGTAGTGTATATAGTTATCGATATAGATGCCGAAACACCATTTTTTGGAATTTTTGTCTGTCTGTCTGTGGTTGTGCACGCATCACTCAAAAACTACTGGACGGATTTTAATGAAATTTGGTAAAGAGATAACTGAGTACCCGGGTCAACATCTAGGGCACTTTTTATTCCAGGAAAATATCTCATTCCCACGGGAAAATATAAAAACTGGTTAAAAAGAGAAATACGTACTACTCCGAAACGATAACCCCTAGAAACTGGAAAAATAGTATGAAGGTGTCGTAGGAAACCGGTATGAAGGGATTGTTGGAATTTCCCACGGGAACGGGAATAAACTGAATCCACGCGGGCGTAAGTTTTAACATTAAGTAAATAAATAACTAAAAATGGTTTTCATAGTTATTTATTGAATTCAAATACCCATGGTGGTTTTTTTAGATTGTGGTTTGGCTAATTGCTCGAACTAAACAAAGTCCATATATTATGGTATTTAAAGTAGTTACCTACTACCTACGGTTTCTTTTGTGCAAAGGAATAAAAAAGACTTGACCATGTGAGTCTTAAAAAAAATTTAACCAAGGGAAATACTTATTACTTTTCTGGGAGTAACATTTTTCCACTGGAACGGGACTGACGCGAGTGAAATTATTAGGCGCCGCTAGTTTAATATAAACTTCAAGCAGGTTCTACTAATTTGAAAAATGTGGGCCATTGATATATTAAGTGATGTTTTAGCAACTATTTAAATACCTCGTGATACGAGGTAATGTTTAAACTAACCCATACTCAAAATCACGTGTATTTTTTAGTCTCTAAAAAAAATACTGGAGAGCCAAGCTCGGGTGTTGTATACCTGCTTCGTAATAATAATACTTATATAATTATTGACTGCTACACATGGCACTTATTTTTATAACTAGCGGATGCCCAGTGGCGTTGCCCGCGTAGATTCCGTTTATTCCCGTTCCCGTGGGAATTTCCGAAAATCCCTTCATAGTGGTTGCCTACAACATATTTAAGACACCTACATACCAAATTTCATATAGCGGGTCCCAGCGGCGTTTTCCCGCGTGGATTCAGTTTATTCCCGTTCCCGTGGGAAATTCCAAAAATCCCTTCATACCAGTTTCCTACGACACCTTCATACTATTTTTCCAGTTTCTAGGGGTTATCGTTTCGGAGTAGTACGTATTTCTCTTTTTAACCAGTTTTTATATTTTCCCGTGGGAATGAGATATTTTCCTGAAATAAAAAGTACCCTAGAGGTTGACCCGGGTACTCAGTTATCTCTATACCAAATTTCATTAAAATCTGTCCAGTAGTTTTTGAGTGATGCGTGCACAACCACAGACAGACAGACAAAAATTCCAAAAATTGGTGTTTCGGCATCTATATCGATAACTATATACACTTCCGTTAAAATTTTCAAAAAATATTTAATGTACAGACACGGCCCCGTTAGAGTTTTATTATATGTATAGATATAGAAAATCAGATGAACAACTCTTTTTTATTCCTTTGCACAAAAGAAACTGTGGGTAGTAGGTAACTACTTTATACCATAATATATGGACTTTGTTTAGTTCGAGCAATTAGCCAAACCACAATCTAGAAAAAACCACCATGGGTAGGTATAATAATTCAATAAAAAACCATGTTAACTATTTTTAGTTATTTATTTACTTAATGTTAAAACTTACGAATAAACAACCGGAGTGCAAATTTCAATAAATACCTACTATTTGATGTCATATCATACTAATTTCACCATCAAATTTCAGTGCTCGAATATTTTTCCTTTTTAACATAAAATGTATGGTCACCCTCTTCCATTATACAGATAATGGTACCGAATGTATTTATATTAAATTCCTTTACAGATACTGCATGGATCTCTATGAAATTTTGCACACTTATTATTCGATGGATAATAAATCGTTGTGTAAGTTTCTGTTTCGCTAGCTTGTTTGGTTCCAAAGATGTAATGAGTGAGGTTAGCTGTCATTTCGGAGCTTCCGACCTGAATTCTTCGTAAACTGTAGAACTACATAAAAAACGGGCTCCATACGAATTCCTAAATCGAGAACTACAAAAATTTTCTCAAACAACATACTATGCTAGGATGCTTCGTTGCAGAGAAAACACTGGGCTCCACCGTTCTGATTGTTTTTAGAAAGAGTGCAAAATTCTATTAAACCGTAGAACTACATAAAAAACTAGCTCCATACGAATTCCTAAATCGAGAACTACAGAAACTTACTCAAACAACATACTATGCTAGGATGCTTCGTTTCAGAGAAAACACTGGGCTACAGGGACCTGATTGTCACGCACTTCAAACGTGAATTACTGTCAAAATATCGAACTACGAATTATATTCTTTGTTTTTCTGTCTACTACCTAAATATTACAGTAACTTTGTCTAAGAGCAAACGTTACTGCCCTAATTACTGAGATCTCGGGGCCACACCGACCTGATGATTTCTAGCTTTCAGGTCGAATAACTCCAGAACTATAGAACTACAAATTCAAAGAGATGTGTTTTTGACTACTACATTTTCACTACAATAATTTAGGCCACTCGCCAGCTCTGTAGCTCCGGGGCTCCAAGGTTCTGATGTCAATAGTGTTTTCTCTGCAACGAAGCATCCTAGCATAGTATGTTGTTTGAGAAAATTTTTGTAGTTCTCGATTTAGGAATTCGTATGGAGCCCGTTTTTTATGTAGTTCTACAGTTTACGAATAATTCAGGTCGGAAGCTCCGAAATGACAGCTAACCTCACTCATTACATCTTTGGAATCAAACAAGCTAGCGAAACAGAAACTTACACAACGATTTATTATCCATCGAATAATAAGTGTGCAAAATTTCATAGAGATCCATGCAGTATCTGTAAAGGAATTTAATATAAACACATTCGGTACCATTATCTGTATAATGGAAGAGGGTGACCATACATTTTATGTTAAAAAGGAAAAATACTCGAGCACTGAAATTTGATGGTGAAAGTAGTAGGTATGATATGACATCAAATAGTAGGTATTTATTGAAATTTGCACTCCGGTTGTTTATTCGTAAGTTTTAACATTAAGCAAATAAATAACTAAAAATAGTTAACATGGTTTTTTATTGAATTATTATACACATGGTGGTTTTTTCTAGATTGTGGTTTGGCTAATTGCTCGAACTAAACAAAGTCCATATATTATGGTATATGTAAAGTAGTTACCTACTACCCACAGTTTCTTTTGTGCAAAGGAATAAAAAAGAGTTGTTCATCTGATTTTCTATATCTATACATATAATAAAACTCTAACGGGGCCGTGTCTGTACATTAAATATTTTTTGAAAATTTTAACGGTAGTGTATAATGTTATCGATATAGATGCCGAATTTTTGTCTGTCTGTCTGTCTGTCTGTCTATCTGTCTGTCTGGTTGTGCACGCATCACTCAAAAACTACTGGACGGATTTTAATGAAATTTGGTATAGAGATAACTGAGTACCCGGGTCAACATCTAGGGTACTTTTTATTCCAGGAAAATATCTCATTCCCACGGGAAAATATAAAAACTGGTTAAAAAGAGAAATACGTACTACTCCGAAACGATAACCCCTAGAAACTGGAAAAATAGCATGAAGGTGTCGTAGGAAACCGGTATGAAGGGATTTTTGGAATTTCCCACGGGAACGGGAATAAACTGAATCCACGCGGGAAAACGCCGCTGGGACCCGCTATATGAAATTTGGTATGTAGTTGTCTTAAATATGTTGTAGGCAACCACTATGAAGGGATTTTCGGAAATTCCCACGGGAACGGGAATAAACGGAATCCGCGCGGGCAACGCCACTGGGCATCCGCTAGTTATAAAAATAAGTGTCGTGTGTAGCAGTCAATAATTATATTAGTACTAGCGACCCGCCCCGGCTTCGCACGGGAGCAATGCTGAATTTTCTTTGCTATAAACCATCCCGGGACCCACTCGAACCCACACAAAAAGTTTCATCAAAATCAGTCCGGCCGTTCTCGAGTTAAATCGTCAGGAAGGAAAACCCGACTTATTTTTATACAGTAGATTATTATTACGAAGCAGGTATACAACACCCGAGCTTGGCTCTCCAGTATTTTTTTTAGAGACTCTAAAAAATACACGTGATTTTGGGTATGGGTTAGTTTAAACATTACCTCGTATCACGAGGTATTTAAATAGTTGCTAAAACATCACTTAATATATCAATGGCCCATATTTTTCAAATTAGTAGAACCTGCTTGAAGTTTATATTAAACTAGCGGCGCCTAATAATTTCACTCGCTTCAGTCCCGTTCCAGTGGAAAAATGTTACTCCTAGAAAAGTAATAAGTATTTCCCTTGGTTAAATTTTTTTAAGACTCACATGGTCAACTCTTTTTTATTCCTTTGCACAAAAGAAACCGTAGGTAGTAGGCAACTACTTTAAATACCATAATATATGGACTTTGTTTAGTTCGAGCAATTAGCCAAACCACAATCTAAAAAAACCACCATGGGTATTTGAATTCAATAAATAACTATGAAAACCATTTTTAGTTATTTATTTACTTAATGTTAAAACTTACGAATAAACAACCGGAGTGCAAATTTCAATAAATACCTACTATTTGATGTCATATCATACTTACTTTCACCATCAAATTTCAGTGCTCGAGTATTTTTCCTTTTTAACATAAAATGTATGGTCACCCTCTTCCATTATACAGATAATGGTACCGAATGTGTTTATATTAAATTCCTTTACAGATACTGCATGGATCTCTATGAAATTTTGCACACTTATTATTCGATGGATAATAAATCGTTGTGTAAGTTTCTGTTTCGCTAGCTTGTTTGATTCCAAAGATGTAATGAGTGAGGTTAGCTGTCGTTTCGGAGCTTCCGACCTGAATTATTCGTAAACTGTAGAACTACATAAAAAACGGGCTCCATACGAATTCCTAAATCGAGAACTACAAAATTTTTCTCAAACAACATACTATGCTAGGATGCTTCGTTGCAGAGAAAACACTGGGCTACACCGTTCTGATTGTTTTTAGAAAGAGTGCAAAATTCTATTAAACCGTAGAACTACATAAAAAACTAGCTCCATACGAATTCCTAAATCGAGAACTACAGAAACTTACTCAAACAACATACTATGCTAGGATGCTTCGTTTCAGAGAAAACACTGGGCTACAGGGACCTGATTGTCACGCACCTCAAACGTGAATTACTGCCAAAATATCGAACTACAAATTATATTCTTTGTTTTTCTGTCTACTACCTAAATATTACAGTAACTTTGTCTAAGAGCAAACGTCCGTTACTGCCCTAATTACTGAGATCTCGGGGCCACACCGACCTGATGATTTCTAGCTTTCAGGTCGAATAACTCCAGAACTATAGAACTACAAATTCAAAGAGATGTGTTTTTGACTACTACATTTTCACTACAATAATTTAGGCCACTCGCCAGCTCTGTAGCTCCGGGGCTCCAAGGTTCTGATGTCAATCAAAAACAAGCACCTCTGTGGTAGTCGTTGATGTCTTTGGTACGGCCGCACGGCCTCCAGTACCATCATTAAAAGGCATAAATTATAATTTTATGGCATCATGTCCTCAAAAGTCCATTTGTATTTTGTTTAAGTACATTATTGTTACATTATTAGTATTACTTCGATAAATAAAAAAAGGCTTATTTTCCAGACTTTCCTTAATTATCAGTACTACTTAGTAAACAGTAGTAGTCAAAATATTAATATAATTTCAAAAGTGTCTACATCACCGTTTCGACATTTGTTTGTCTTAAAAATTCTGTCAAACGGGACCCGCCTCTATGCTTGTTTTGAAACGCACTTGGCAGGTTTTTATTTTCTTATCCTACTGCGGGATTAATGACCGAGCTTTACAGTAATACAATATTACATACACCGCGTCACGTCTTACGGCATCGCACATTTATTACATGAGGAAATAGTCTTTTAAGCCCGTAAAAGTTATTGCTTGCAATTAGAACAAACATCAGCTTGTTTGGGATCTAAAATAACAATAGACTAAATAACGACTATAACGTACCTATTGCCGTATTATATTATTTCACATACATTAATGGCCTTTGAAATATTTGAAGTTATTTAATATTACATTAACCGGAAAGATAATTCAATTGTGTCTTATTTATTGTTTTTAATAATAAACTAAATAAAAATAATCTCAAGCCTTTTTACCCCCTCGGGTACAAAAGGCGTGAAAAAGACTCAGGTAGTAGAGGTATTCTATTTTTGTAAATACACTCGTTTCGGTGGTAAGCGTAGGTAAATAGGGTACTGTTCCAGTTTCAGAATTATTTCTGCTACTTGCTGGTTTGCTTGTGAAAAATATGTAGTACGTAACTAAGCTTTTTCAAAAACTAATTGGTACTATGCCAGGATTCGAACCCAAGCCTCACCAATGAGAAGCGCGCTCTTTAACCGCTAGGTAGGTATATATACTCGTACATACATACTTGACGAGTACTGTTATTTGCTATCATTGTTGTTGTATTGTTAGTGTTGTTGTTGTTGGAAGGGCATGATGGCTCGGTGCTTGTAATTTCTAAGTCAGAGGTTGTTGGTTCGATTCATACCCGGGGCTAAAATTTGTGTACATTAGCATGTCTGTTAGCTTCGTAGCTGGGTGTTTTATATTTATTTAAGTATGTTTTATCAGTTGTTTATTACCCATAAAACAGCTGTCTAGTTTAGGACTAGTGTTTGAATTGTGTCAAAAACAAATAAAATAAATATTATCTACATATCTACGTGTGAATTGGAAACTTGATTTCCAAGTCACATCTCATTTCATCTTCATACCATTTTTACATCATAGTTTTGTGATTTTAATTTATTTGAACATATAGTGAAGTATACTCAATTAATATTGTTTCCCTTGATAATGACTACAAATTGAGCAGCGCAATTTCCCGAGACTGAAATCCCGGCGACGGGGGGCCTTCGCGCCACTTCTCCCTGTAAATGGGTCAGAGGCTATTCAGGCCTCTGCACGCCAGCCCCCTCCCACTGTGTGTGCCCCCTGCATAATTGAACACGCGGCAAATTATTGTCACGCCTGATACGGGCGTCTGCTACTCTTGAATTCTACCACCTCATTCGTGGTCCCGAGGGGCTCGCTCGTTATTAGTTAAACCTGCAGTCGTACTGGGAACACGCACTAGGGGCCTAACTAAATTGTAATTAAGCTTTTATCGCGCTATTAGTATACACTTACCACCTATCTTACATAAAAATACGAGTAGGTATAGATTTGTAAATTTTACAGGGAAGATTAACATCGAAATCAGATCGAAGTGGTAGAGTAGGTTATTTGTGTATACCTACCTATGTATATTTTATATAATATAAAATGTTGCTTATAGTGGTTTATAACCTGATGAGGTTATAAAGGCCCGTTAAATACAGGAAACGAGAAATAATAGGATTATCTATAGTTTTTCGACTGGGGTAACTATAGTAGATTGCACGATGATCTTATATAGGAAATAAATAGATACATAATAACATTATTGATTAAGTTATATGACCACATCATTTACCTACCTACCTACTTGTTATCGCCATTATCATATTACATAGTAAAATTCGGAAATTCGTCGTCTAGCTAATACGATGTTATCTATCGCATCAATATTATTTTTTTATATAATGTTCTTTAAATAAATACACAAAATACAATGTAAACCCTATATTATACATATGTAATTATAAAAAAAATCCTGAGAACATAATATCAGTTTTCTTTACCGAAGTGATTATTTGTTTCAGGCGGCAGTGCCAGAAGGCATGACGTTCCCTGGTCCGCTGCCGGATGTAGCGGAGCGGTGCGGGCGGTGGGCGCCGGACTCGTTGTCTGCGTCGGCTTCGGGCAGCTCCGACGAGAAGCCCACGCCGCGGAGGCCGCGCTGGCGGATCGCGCTTGCGGCGCTGGTCGTGCTGGCCGCGCTCGGCGCCGCCCTCGCTCTGCCCCTAGCTCTCGGTGGTGGTGGTCGGGCCACGCCCGAACAACGTCTTACTACCATTCGCCGCATGCTGCGTGACTCCCCCCTCGTCGATGGGCACAACGACTTGGCCTGGAACGTCCGAAAATTTCTTCACAATAAAATCGGTGATTTTAATTTGAGCGCTGGCCTCGAAGGTCTGGAGCCATGGGCGCGGTCGCGCTGGTCGCACACGGACATCCCGCGGCTGAGACTCGGGCAAGTTGGTGCGCAGTTTTGGTCGGCGTATGTGCCATGCGGCGCGCGGGATCGCGACGCTGTGCAGCTCGCTCTTGAGCAAATGGACGTTATCAAGCGCATAGTAGACATAAATGGGGCTCACCTTGCTCTGGTTACTGACGCGGCCGAGCTATTAGATGCACATCGGGAGGGACGCATCGCCTCCTTGATTGGCGTAGAGGGTGGACATGCCCTTGGCGACTCCCTTGCAGTACTACGAGCATTCTATCAACTCGGAGCACGATACCTCACCGTGACGCATACTTGCGATACACGATGGGCGCACGCCGCCGGCGCTCCCGGCGGACTTACAGAGTTTGGGCGTGCAGTTGTGCGAGAAATGAACCGACTCGGTATGATTGTCGATTTATCGCATGCTGGGGAAGAGACGGCGCGGGACGCTCTAGAGACTTCTCAAGCCCCTGTAGTTTTTTCACACTCCGGCGCTGCAGCTATTTGCAATTCAAGTCGTAATGTTCCAGATGAGCTCCTCCGAATGATTGCTGCCAACGGTGGCATCGTTATGATAAATTTCTATGCGAAACTGGTGACATGCGGGGAACGAGCTACCGTAGAGGACGTGGTGGCGCACATCAATCACGTGCGTCGGGTGGCAGGCGTGGAGCACGTGGGCTTGGGTGCAGGCTACGATGGCATCGATGCACCACCCGAAGGTTTAGAAGATGTATCGCGGTACCCACATCTACTAGCGGAGTTACTGCGTGACCCCGAGTGGAGCGAGGAGGACGTACGCAAGCTGGCTGGTATGAACGTGGTACGCGTGCTACGGCACGTGGAGCACGTGCGCGACCAGTGGCGGCGCGCGGCCGTGCTGCCGGGCGAGGAGACGCCGGGCGCGCGCCGCGGCGAGTGCGCATACGGGCCCGCGTGACGCAGGCTGCGTGCCGCGCGCGCTCGCGGCCCTCCTCGTACTGCTCAATATTGACACTTGTTGAAAGTAGTTATACATGTATATTAGTGTCCAAATGTGATTTAGCGATTAAAAAATTCGATTAAAGAAACCTAGCACAAATTGTTCGGCTAAGGAGCGGCGCGCGCTGGGCGTTTCGTCTCGCGTAGCCCGCGGCCCGACCGCTGAACATTTCTCCATCCATGCACTACTACGTTGACGAAAGCCCAATGCGTCCTGCAATTTATACATATATGAAAAAGCAGTAAAACAAAACTAAAAAATTTATAATATTAGAAAAATAATAAACTCTTTATTTATAAAATTGTGTATAATTTTTTTATAAAGATTGACATCAGAACGTTGGAGCCCCGGAGCTACAGAGCTGACGAGTGTCTTAAATTATTGTAGTGAAAATGTAGTAGGCAAAAACACATCTCTTTGAATTTGTAGTTCTATAGTTCAGGAGTTATTGGACCTCAAAGCTAAAAATAATCAGGTCGGTGTGGCCCCGAGATCTCAGTAATTAGGGCAGTAACGGACGTTTGCTCTTAGACAAAGTTTCTGTAAAGTTTAGGTAGTGGACAGAAAAACAAAGAATAGAATTCGTAGTTCAATATTTTGGCAGTAATTCACGTTTGAAGTGCGTGACAATCAGGTCCCTGTAGCCCAGTGTTTTCTCTGAATCGAAGCATCCTAGCATAGTATGTTGTTTGAGTAAGTTTCTGTAGTTCTCGATTTAGGAATTCGTATGGAGCTAGTTTTTTATGTAGTTCTACGGTTTAATAGAATTTTGCACTCTTTCTAAAAACAATCAGAACGGTGTAGCCCAGTGTTTTCTCTGCAACGAAGCATCCTAGCATAGTATGTTGTTTGAGAAAATTTTGTAGTTCTCGATTTAGGAATTCGTATGGAGCCCGTTTTTTATGTAGTTCTACAGTTTACGAATAATTCAGGTCGGAAGCTCCGAAATGACAGCTAACCTCACTCATTACATCTTTGGAACCAAACAAGCTAGCGAAACAGAAACTTACAAAACGATTTATTATCCATCGAATAAGTGTGCAAAATTTCATAGAGATCCATGCAGTATCTGTAAAGGAATTTAATATAAACACATTCGGTACCATTATCTGTACAATGGAAGAGGGTGACCATACATTTTATGTTAAAAAGGAAAAATATTCGAGCACTGAAATTTGATGGTGAAAGTAGTATGATATGACATCAAATAGTAGGTATTTATTGAAATTTGCACTCCGGTTGTTTATTCGTAAGTTTTAACATTAAGTAAATAAATAGCTAAAAATGGTTTTCATAGTTATTTATTGAATTCAAATACCCATGGTGGTTTTTTTAGATTGTGGTTTGGCTAATTGCTCGAACTAAACAAAGTCCATATATTATGGTATTTAAAGTAGTTACCTACTACCTACGGTTTCTTTTGTGCAAAGGAATAAAAAAGAGTTGACCATGTGAGTCTTAAAAAAATTAACCAAGGGAAATACTTATTACTTTTCTGGGAGTAACATTTTTCCACTGGAACGGGACTGACGCGAGTGTAATTATTAGGCGCCGCTAGTTTAATATAAACTTCAAGCAGGTTCTACTAATTTGAAAAATGTGGGCCATTGATATATTAAGTGATGTTTTAGCAACTATTTAAATACCTCGTGATACGAGGTAATGTTTAAACTAACCCATACCCAAAATCACGTGTATTTTTTTAGAGACTCTAAAAAAAAACTGGAGAGCCAAGCTCGGGTGTTGTATACCTGCTTCGTAATAATAATACTTATATAATTATTGACTGCTACACACGACACTTATTTTTATAACTTGCGGATGCCCAGTGGCGTTGCCCGCGTGGATTCCGTTTATTCCCGTTCCCGTGGGAATTACCGAAAATCCCTTCATAGTGGTTGCCTACAACATATTTAAGACACCTACATACCAAATTTCATATAGCGGGTCCCAGCGGCGTTTTCCCGCGTGGATTCAGTTTATTCCCGTTCCCGTGGGAAATTCCAAAAATCCCTTCATACCGGTTTCCTACGACACCTTCATACTATTTTTCCAGTTTCTAGGGGTTATCGTTTCGGAGTAGTACGTATTTCTCTTTTTAACCAGTTTTTATATTTTCCCGTGGGAATGAGATATTTTCCTGGAATAAAAAGTACCCTAGATGTTGACCCGGGTACTCAGTTATCTCTATACCAAACTTCATTAAAATCCGTCCAGTAGTTTTTGAGTGATGCGTGCACAACCACAGACAGACAGACAGACAGACAAAAATTCCAAAAATTGGTGTTTCGGCATCTATATCGATAACTTTATACACTACCGTTAAAATTTTCAAAAAATATTTAATGTACAGACACGGCCCCGTTAGAGTTTTATTATATGTATAGATATAGAAAATCAGATGAACAACTCTTTTTTATTCCTTTGCACAAAAGAAACTGGGTAGTAGGTAACTACTTTATACCATAATATATGGACTTTGTTTAGTTCGAGCAATTAGCCAAACCACAATCTCGAAAAAACCACCATGGGTATAATAATTCAATAAAAAACCATGTTAACTATTTTAAGTTATTTATTTACTTAATGTTAAAACTTACGAATAAACAACCGGAGTGCAAATTTCAATAAATACCTACTATTTGATGTCATATCATACTACTTTCACCATCAAATTTCAGTGCTCGAATATTTTACCTTTTTATCATAAAATGTATGGTCACTCTCTTCCATTATACAGATAATGGTACCGAATGTGTTTATATTAAATTCCTTTACAGATACTGCATGGATCTCGATGAAATTTTTCACACTTATTATTCGATGGATAATAAATCGTTGTGTAAGTTTCTGTTTCGCTAGCTTGTTTGGTTCCAAAGATGTAATGAGTGAGGTTAGCTGTCATTTCGGAGCTTCCGACCTGAATTATTCGTAAACTGTAGAACTACATAAAAAACGGGCTCCATACGAATTCCTAAATCGAGAACTACAAAATTTTCTCAAACAACATACTATGCTAGGATGCTTCGTTGCAGAGAAAACACTGGGCTACACCGTTCTGATTGTTTTTAGAAAGAGTGCAAAATTCTATTAAACCGTAGAACTACATAAAAAACTAGCTCCATACGAATTCCTGAATCGAGAACTACAGAAACTTACTCAAACAACATACTATGCTAGGATGCTTCGTTTCAGAGAAAACACTGGGCTACAGGGACCTGATTGTCACGCACTTCAAACGTGAATTACTGCCAAAATATCGAACTACGAATTATATTCTTTGTTTTTCTGTCTCCTACCTAAATATTACAGTAACTTTGTCTAAGAGCAAACGTCCGTTACTGCCCTAATTACTGAGATCTCGGGGCCACACCGACCTGATGATTTCTAGCTTTCAGGTCGAATAACTCCAGAACTATAGAACTACAAATTCAAAGAGATGTTTTTTTGACTACTACATTTTCACTACAATAATTTAGGCCACTCGCCAGCTCTGTAGCTCCGGGGCTCCAAGGTTCTGATGTCAATTTATAAAGTTCCCAATTAAAGCTCCGCAAAAGCCTTCCCCAAAGCAGAAACTGGTATTATCTCAGGTGCTTTGTATTTGGACAATATCATTAAAGCACAAATTATTAAGAGAATTAGATATACCTACCTACCTACTTAGTTTGTATTTAGCTGTTTTGATGTTGGCGTAGCTAGGGATTTTTCTTAGGGGATCCATGGCCCCAGACATGAAACCGCCGGCCGCACATCAAGATGGTCACGACTATCGGCGCATGCGCAACTATGATAGGTATCAAGTATGGATTTCAGTTATCCTATCCTATTATACTATTCTTTTTCTTTTATCTGTGTGCTGACCAAAACTATGTAGTTTAAGTCGCTAATATAGCTAGGTACCTTTACACCGACAAGAGCTCCGCTCTTAAATTACCATTAACAAGGTATTGTAAATGCAGATTGTTCATTTGTATCTGTGGATCGCAGGTTGGCGAGCGAGATAGACACAAGTGATGAGTAGGTAATTATTTTAGCTTTTTATGACGGTTTTCGGTTTCGGTATTTGAGGATGAAGTTATTTTATGTAAGAGAAAGGGTATTTTTCTAGGGTGGGTCAACAGCTTTCTAGGGTGGGCCCGGCCCACCCTGGCCCCCCCTAGCTACGCCCATGTAAATAAGAAACATCAAATATTTTACACTTATCCCTCCTATATAAATGCGAAAGTAACTCAGACTATTATAATTTCTCATCTAAACCGCTGAATCGATCTTCAAGAATATAGCTTGCATCTTGAGGAGGGATACCTATAGGCTTTGAATCTCGGCACAAATACAAAATGAGAGAAAAAAGACAAGTAGGTAAGTAGGTAACTAGGTATCTACTAAAAATATAAATTCCTTTTTCAGTCGGATATAATATACCTAGAAAGAGTAGGTACTTACCTAAAAAATATATTATAAACATTTAGAAGAAAGTAGGAAGGCCTAGTAAAATAAAAAGTAGGCTCATGCCTTCATCCTCGAGGGGGTCGACAGAGGTATTGAATTCCTGGAAATACTCACCTTTAAATACATGTGGAAATAGACCCGGTCCGGCGATGGGCTCACCACCTATCACGTTTAGGGGTCCAAGGTATCTCGTGCAATGTGGGTATATCCAGTAATGGAATACCTCTGCCTACCCCCTCGGGGATAAAAAAGGCGTGAGATTATACTATTATACTCACCTTTAAGACTGAATCTTCAAGATACTTCACTCATCCCAGCTAATATAGGATCTCAGCAGTATTTGGAAAGTCCTTAGCTTCACCTAAAATATCGATACTTATCTAAGTAATTGATTAGGTAGGTACATTAACTCTGCAAGCCTTAACTTCACAAACTCTAAACCAAAGAGGTTGGAAGAAAAGAGAAAATTTTTCTTTAAACGTCTTTGCTCTAAACCTTAGTCAAAATATGTGGCATGGCCGTTTCGTTACTACAAAAACTGAGCACGGTACCTAGCAAAACGCAGAAGCCACATATACAATGCTAGCTTTTACCCGCGGCTTCGCTCGCGCATGTTTATTTCACCTACATAAGGGTTGAATTTTGCTAAATCCTTTCTTATTGGATGCCTACTGCAAAATTTCAAATCATTAGACCCAGCGGTTTAGGCTGTGCGTTGATATATCACCAATCAGTCAGTCAGTTTATTATTTTATACTTAGTATTGTAGGGAAGTAGACTTTTATAAAACACTCGGTTATGATTTTAATCCACTTTAATTACTCAACGGGAACGGTTTACATGAACCAAAGGGCTTAAAACTAATTTTAACAGAAAGAATCAACCGAACCGCCGCCGGCCATGAAACCGGCGACTTCTCTCTCTCTCCGCGCCACCTAGCGGCAGAATCATGTATGAGGTCTCGCGAAAACGGAGAGGCGCCCGGATACAACGTCCTGATGATGATGTACTAATACTTGGCGCCACATCTTCCCCCTCCAAGTCACAAGACCGCCCCGGTTGTGACTTGGGTCTACCCCTTGACTTGGCGACAACAGGCTCAGAATCCCCGACATAGGGTGTGAGCAGACTGGCATGGTATTTACCTCGAACGTGGTCTTGACTATCCACGACTTCGTACGTGGTAGGCGAAAGGACTCGTTTGATTTTAAAAGGGCCTATGCGACGCGGAGCAAACTTCTTCGTGACTCCCTTTGAGGCTTGACTGAGAGCGTGATTTGCAATCAAGACGAGATCACCCTCTTGAAAACGCGGTCCCTCTCTCCTACTTCGATCAGCGGCGTCTTTTCTCAGGTCCTGCTGATGCTCATGCCTCCAACGAACTTCTTGGAGAGTGTCGACAAAACTTTTAAGATACGGGGTAATTTGTGGGACGAAATTTTCCGCTTCAACTATAGCGCGAATATCATTGACAACATGAATGGGAGAACGAAGTTCTCGGGCAAATGTCAAGAAAGCAGCAGTATGTCCAGTGCCTTGGTTGTGAGCGGTGTTCATCGCAAAACGCACCGCAGGCAAACTCTTGGGCCACTCTTGATGATCGGTGTTGACCAGAATTGCCAGCATGGTCTTCATGTCTCGATTTTTCCGCTCAGCGGGGTTCGCTTGCGGATGATAAACAGGCGTCAGGTTTTGAGAAATACCCAACGCAAACATAGCCTTTTGCATAACGGCAGACACGAATTGCGACCCATTGTCGGAAACAATCCGCCGTGGCAAACCATACCGTAGAAAGAACTCTTCTATAAGAATCTTCGCACAGTTCTCGGAGGTAGCTTCGTCGAGGGGAAAGAGTTCCACCCATCTAGTGGTCACATCCTCGACTAGAAAGATCCATTTCTCTCCTTGACTACCTTCCGGAAGAGGCCCGAAAAGATCCATCGCAAGGACCTCGAACCTTTTTGCATGACTGGAGTTTGTAACAGTCCGGCTGGTTTGAGATTGCTTGGTTTAAAAGCTTGACACAGGTCACAGGTCTTCAGATACTGGGTTATGTATTGTCGCATCTGGGGAAAGAAGTAACGTTCCTTGATCTTCTTCAGGGTCCGCTCTACGCCTAAATGTCCAGCTGTAGGGGCATCGTGAAGCTCTTTCAATAGCTGGTCCCTGAGGGATCGCGGGACCACTAGTTGCGGCTCTTCGGCTTCACCGTCAGGATCTATACGGAACAACACACCCTGTGACACATAATACCCTCGGTCCGTCCAGCGTGAAACGTCGTCATCATCCTCAAAGTCCTTCAAGATCTTCATAGTCTCCGGATCTTCAAGCTGTGCAGCGCGGAGTTCAGCAGGTCCACGATGAGGTAAGTCTACTGAAATAGGACATAGATCACATGATTCCTCTACTTTAGCAGCAGGTAGCACAGGACGACTCAGCGAGTCGGCAATGACGTTACTCTTTCCCGGTGTATATTCCAGGTCCAAGTTGTACGACTGTATCTTCATTGCCCACCTGGCCAGACGACCACTAGGTGTTTTAAGAGACATCAGCCATCGCAAGGGCTGGTGATCGGTGCAAATACGTATCTGTGCACCTTCGACGTAACCCCGAAACTTATCGAGTGCCCAGACTACAGCGAGCGCCTCACGTTCTGTTGTATTATAGTTGCTCTCTGCTGAAGACAATAATCTGCTGGCATACTCTATAGGTCTTTCGTAGTGAACGTCGTTTCCTTGCATTAGCACAGCGCCCAATGCGTAGCCGCTAGCATCGGTGCGAAGAATGAACGGAGCATCAAAATTCGGCTGACGAAGAATAGGCGCAGAGGTAAGTTTCTCTTTCAGCGTATTGAAGGCTTGAGCTTGAGCGTCACTCCAAATCCAGCTCGCATTCTTTTTAGTAAGCTCCGTCATTGGCCGAGCTATGTCTGAGAAGTTAGGAATGAACTTCCTGAACCAAGAACAAGTTTGAAGAAAGGTAAGAACCTGGAAATGGCACCGCCGTCGAAGCTGCTTCAGATTCGACGGCGGTGCCATTTCCAAAATAGCACGGATTTTGTTTAGATCAGCCTGAATACCATTCGCCGTAATGACGTGCCCAAGATATGTAACTTGGTCCCGGGCAAACATACATTTGTCGCGATTTGCCCTCAATCCAAACAAACGAAGTCTGTCGAAGACTTTCTGTAGATCCCTCATATGAGATTCAAGGCTTTCGGAGACCACTAGAAGGTCATCCAAATAAGCTACTACACACACGTCATTGAGCCCAGATCTGAACCGGTCCATTAGGCGCTGGAACGTCGCCGGGGAATTTTTAAGCCCAAAAGGCATCCGACGGAATTGAAACGTTCCGAAAGGCGTTGAGAAGGCAGTTTTATGGCGATCTTCGGGAGCAATTTCAACCTGCCAGTTGCCCGCTTTGAGGTCTAACGTAGACATAACACAATTTGCCTTCGTAGAAGATAAGATGTCGTCGATTACAGGAAGCGGGTATTTATCCGTTCTGGTCACTGAATTCAAGCGACGATAATCGACGCAAAAGCGTGTCTCTCCATTTTTCTTGGGCACTAGGACAACAGGAGAAGCCCATTCCGACTCGGCTTCTTCGATGATCTCATCTTCTAACATCCTCTCTATTTCAGTTCGGACGATCTCCTTCTTCGCAGGAGTTAAACGGTAAGGCGGGACAGCGATGGGCGGACTATCGCCTGTATCGATGTGATGCTGCGCCATCGTAGTGGGCGCTCCCCCTGGTGCGAAAATATCCTGATTGCCATCAAGCACTGACGAAAGAATTTCCTTCTCCGAAGCAGTCAACATAGATCCCTCGTTCTCTCGGAGAGCCACGGAAGAATAGACGAGAGAATCGACTTCATCCTCGAAGTGAAACGGAAAGTAAGTACTACCTTGATTCACCGAATGCAACGAAAAACGCTTTCGTTGGAGGTCAAGTACCATGCCAGCGTCATTAATAAAATTCATCCCTAGGAGAGTATCAGTGGCACCAGGTAAGACTACAAAAATAGTGGAGACAACAATTCCATGTAGTTCTACATCGACGATCACAGTTTCTACATATTTTTGATCAACAGAGCCATCCGCTAACTTAATTTCTACAAATGTATTAACAAATGCAACATTATTCTTAACTAGGACGTCTCTTAGACTAACACTCGCGACTGACAGTTTCGCACCAGTATCGACCACTACACGACCGCTGGCACCGCAGATGTTCACTTTAACCATAGGCCGAGCACGCGCGTCGATCGGCGTAGTACCCACTGCAGCAACGGATTGAAAGGACGTCGACGCAGATGTCACATTCTCTTTCTTCTTGCAGTTGGCACAGTTCGGTCGTATCACACCTGGAGCACCGCACCCGAAACACACGACAGGAGCGGGTTTAGTGTCTGCGCTAGCTTCATTAGGGTTGGATGGTGTAGCTTTGATTGCTTGCGAACGTTTTTGACAAGCTTCCTTTTCGTGTCCGAATTTCTTGCAATACGAACAGCGGGGTCTCGACTTTGATGTACCACCGGAAGTTGTAGTCGCAGGTGTAGATGCAGGGGATAACAACGGAGCAGAAGACACGACGGCAGGCACCGCTACAGAAGGCGGCTTCGGAGGAGCAGAGGAAGTGGGGGGGCGTACGTGTGATCGCGTACGGCCTTCCTCTAGAAGATGCTCGACGGCGCGAGCTTTCTCAAGTAGCCCGAAAAAGGTATAAAATGAATTCCGAGCAACCTTCTCACGTATACGTCTATGAAGCAGTCCGTAGACCATATCAAGCTGCACAGGATTCTCTGGCAGAGTCTTCGGTGGTAGCTGTGCGAGTAGGGCTCTTGCCCTACAAACAAACACATCCGTGTTCTCGTCGGTCTGCTCTTTACTGAAGAGTTCACGATATATCTTGTGTGGTGGTAGGCAACGACCATAAGTCTGTCGCAGGAGGTGCATCGCGTAGTCCCAGGTCAAGATGGAATGTTTGACTCCCTGCCACCATGTGGCGGCCAATCCTGTGAACAACATAGGGAGGCCTCGAAGCGCAATGTCATCATCCATGGCAACACATTCCTTATAAACCTCGATCGCGTCTATGAAAGCGACGACGTCTGTCCCTTGAGCTCCATCAAACCTCGCAGAGCACCTCACGAAGTTGCTGTGGCTCCCCATCGCATTAGCAACGGACGGCGGGGCCGGTGAACGCAGCGTTGACAGTATTTGCTGAAGGTGGAAGTCCGTCATGATGATCGGTGTGGGCGCCCCGGCCGCGGCCGGCGGCACCGCCGAGGAGGGCGAGGACAGCTGTGTGGGTGCTCCATGCACCGGGGGGGGACACAGGCTGCTGAGTCGGAGGCGGCGTCACACGACCACCCTGGTCAGCATCGGCGCCAGTATGCGCCGAGGAGGGATGCTGGCCAAGACTATTCGCACGAGATCTCGTTAGCACCATTTTGATAAATTACGGACACAACAGAGTTCACATAAATTTTAGTCCACACATATTATTATTTAGATTTAAAAGAATAGTTTTTAATAGTCCACACATTACAAAAGGAAAACTTTTAACAGTTCTCAAATGAATGGAACGTAAATAAAAATACAAATGCACTTCAAAGTTTTTCGAACAAAAGTAGGTAGGTATATAGAATCACTTTTAAAGAAGTCCACATGATAAAAGTCTTTCAATAATAGAAAAAAGAATTAAAGTTTTACTTCCCTCAGAAAGTTTGAGTTGAGTAGGTAGGTACGATGAGCGAGGCGCGCTGGGCGCACGGCACGGCACGGCAACAGCGCGGGCGCGCCTGCCGTCGCAACGCCGTCGTCGTGCGCGGCCGGGCTGGGTCGGAGCTCGGCTCGGCACGTGACGATGAGCCGATTCGCCGAAGGAGATACTACGAATCTCGCACTCACACTTAAGTCACACAAAAGTGAAATAAGATTATTACGATAACGCATACAGTTTATGAGTAAAAGTTCACCAAATAGCCCGCAGACTTCACTTATGTACAGTTTTATTGAAAAGAATAAATGTTCCAATACTTCCCTAAGATTTTGCAACAGTATCGATCGAGTATGGAAAAGTGAGAAAGTTTCGACTTTGAGCAATGGTAACGCTTGGCTTGCGATCGTGTTTGATTGAACCGGCAAAATCACATTGAAAATCACTGAAAATACTACGAAAAGTATGTAACAGTTTATAAGTATGGTTTGTACACAGTTTTTATGCGTAATTATAACACAAAACATGAAAATAAACGTTCAAATGTCCCGAACTTTAGGTACACAGGTATTAAACAGTTTATGGGCAGTTTACTTGTGCAAAACAGAAGAAAGACACACCAGAGTCTTTTAGCACTACGTGGGAACACGATATTCTAGGTTTTTCGTCGCTAGAAGTAAGAAATAAGGCACGCGGACACGCGAACAGAGCCTAGGTACCTACTGGGCACGCTTCACAACTAGGATTAAAACGAAGTCCGCAGAATAATCCACGTGAAAATAAGCTATTAGACAGCGTTCTTAGCACAGGAACTGTGAATTATTCACTAAATAAGCACTGCAACTGTTCCAAACACTGAGTTTTCACTTTCCGAGCAACGTTCGGGCCAAACGTTGGGCTGCCAATTTTGTATGGAAGTCGACTTTTATAAAACACTCGGTTATGATTTTAATCCACTTTAATTACTCAACGGGAACGGTTTACATGAACCAAAGGGCTTAAAACTAATTTTAACAGAAAGAATCAACCGAACCGCCGCCGGCCATGAAACCGGCGACTTCTCTCTCTCTCCGCGCCACCTAGCGGCAGAATCATGTATGAGGTCTCGCGAAAACGGAGAGGCGCCCGGATACAACGTCCTGATGATGATGTACTAATACTTGGCGCCACAGTATAATAGTTATATAGATGTAACAGAATAAGCGCAATTCCTGAAATTAGTTTGTTCAGTATGGATTATATAATTGATTTCAGCTATTTGTAATATGTTTTTTTCGAAAAATTAATTACCATAGCTGAATTTAATGCTGCCTATGAAAATCGTGCTATTATTGCTCTTTAATTAAGAAAATTAGTTAGATACAACCAGAGACCAGTTTAAGTTTAAATGAATAATAGACTGACAACCATAGATAAGAATATGTACTAACCTGACAACGCCATACAAAATATCGTAACTCGAAATCTAATTACTTACTAAGACGCGAGATGTCGTTAGGTGTATCGAATGGAGAAATAAATAGAAACAACAACCACAGCTACAACTTATATTCACCTCCTAGCTTACTGCCACGCTTAGTGCGGCCAAACAAAACGTTAGGTGGCGCTATATCCGATTTATTTTTTTATTTTGTGCTGGGCTGTAATTTTTGTAAGGTGCGATGTTGCCGATCTTACACGAGTTAGTTTTTGGAGATTTGTGTGCTTTTTATTGGGTGTTATTTAAATGGTTAGCAGAGTATTCGTATTTTTGTAAGCAGAAAAATATAATCTGTAAGCAGAAATAGCTAATTGGTCAGCAACTCATGGCCAGCAAACATTACAAAACCTATCAGCAATTTATGTCATTCTGGATGGCTGTAATTATTTTTGAGCTGCAATGAGCTGCTACTGTTTAATAAAATTTTGGTAAGCACTCGGAGGGGAAGCCAAAAAATATTTTTTGAGCTTCATATAAAAGTAGCAAAAATAATCTCAGCAAACTTGTCATGCGCAAAATGGGCGCATTCCTTACATAGATTAGGAAGGACTTTGGATTATGCAACTTTTATGATTATGATTATTATTACGATTACAAGTGGTGGTGGTGGTAGTGGTAGTGGTGTTAGTGGTAGTGGCAGTGGCAGTGGTGGTGGTTGTGGTAGTGGTAGTGGGAATAGGCGTGGGAGTTGGGGGTAGGAATGGGGTGTAGGAGTTTGGTGTAGGAAGGTGTAGGAGGTAGTGGGAGGTAGTAGAAGGTAGTAGGAGGTAGCAGGAGATAGTGGGAGGTAGTAGGTAGTAGGAGGTAATAGAAGTAGTAAGAGGTAGTAGGACGTAGTAGGAGGTAGTAGGACGTAGTAGGAGGGTGTAGGAGGTAGTAGGAGGTGTTAGGAGGAGGTAGTAGGAGGGTGTAGGAGGTGGTTGGAGGATGTAGGAGGGGGTAGGAGAAAGTAGGAGGAGGTAGTAGGAGGCAGTAGGATGTAGTAGGAGGTAGTAGGACGTAGTAGGAGGGTGTAGGAGGGTGCTGGAACGTGTATGGGGGTAGGAGGCTGTAGGAGGGGTATGAGACGGTAGGAGCGGGTAGGTGGGAATGAGAGTGGGAGTGGGAGTGGGAGTGGCTATAGTATAATTTTTTACGGCATGTTTTCTCTGCTGTTCAATCATAAGGTCTTGCTGACCAAGTAGTTATTTTGCGGACCAAGTAACTATTTTGCGGACTGAATGTTTATTATTCAAACCCATGTTATTGTAAGCTGCCTATTTTTGATTTAATTTTTGACTATTATGAAAATTATTTGCCGAACAAGGATTGCTGCCTGATTTTTTTATTTGCGAACAAAATCTTTGTATGCCGACCAAATGATTTAAATGCAGATTTTTTGTGGCTAACAAAAT
Organism: Ethmia dodecea; assembly: GCA_963855545.1. Taxonomy (NCBI): domain Eukaryota; kingdom Metazoa; phylum Arthropoda; class Insecta; order Lepidoptera; family Depressariidae; genus Ethmia; species Ethmia dodecea. The sequence continues at coordinate 9,266,444 of OY979449.1, forward strand.
TTTATTATTGCTGCCCATTTAATTACTTCTCCTTTTTATTATAAGCTTTTATTTAACTTGCAATGTATGTATGTATGAATGTTTGTTCGGGTGGAATCTTTCAACTCAATTTTGAAGCAGATATCTTCAACCGATTGAGCTGAAATTTTGTGTACTTATGTAAATTGGGTGACAATACAATATTATGGTACCACCGAGCTGATCTGATGATGGAGCTGGAAGATGGCTATAGGAACTCGGTAATTAAACTACACAACCCCATCGAGTTTGGGCTCGTTTGATTCGTCTTGATGAGTACTTTGAAACTAGATGGTAACCAGGGTCTGATGATGGAGCTGGAAGATAGCCATAGGAGGAACTCAGTAATTAAACGTCATATTTGCATCGAGTTTGAGCTCGTTTGATTTGTCTTGACAAGTACTCTGGTGCTAGATGGTAACCAGGGTCTGATGATGGAGCTGGAAGATGACCATAGGAACTCGGTAACTAAACGACACAATCCCATCGAGATTGGGCTCGTATGATTCGTCTTGATGAGTTCTTTGGTATAAGATGGTAACCAAGGTCTGATGATAGAGCTTGAAAATGGCCATAGGAACTTAGTAATTAAACGTCATAACCCCATCGAGTTTGGGCTCGTTTGATTTGTCTTGACGAGTACTTTGGTACTAGATAGTAACCAGGGTCTGATGATGGAGCAAGAAGATGGACATAGGAAATCAGTAATTAAACGACATAAGCCCATCGAGTTTGGGCTTGGTTGATTCGTCTTGACGATTACTTTGGTACTAGATGGTAACCAGGTTTGATGATGGAACTGGATGATAACCAACGAAGCTGAAATTTTGTATACACGTTTAGTTTAGATGAGAATGCAAGGTTAGCCATATGATGCTATTCTAAATCTAACTAAAAAGGCCCTACATTTTGTGCCGTCACATTTCAAAATCTAATATTTTTTTTATTTCTTATTTGTTGTTGATTTTATTAAAAAGAATTTAAATGGAAATCAAACTCATTACAGAACTGCTGTTTTAATTCAACGTCTAGTTGTAAAATTGCAATTTATGTGACGTTACACAAGCGGGGGGGGGGGGGGGGAGGGTCAAAAAATTGTGTGACGTATAAGAGTGGTGGTGGTTTGGTGGACGTGAATATGCATTGCGACCCCATCTTTGGGAAATAAATTTCGTTTGTGTCGTTTGTTATGAATGTGGATTCTGTCTGATTAGATCTTTGAGGATTAGATCGATTAAAAATATAAAATAATGCTAAAATGTTGTAAATAAAATTAAAAAGAAGTTCTATCATCATCTCATCATCATCATCATCATCAGCACATAATCATCATCACATCATCATATCATCCTCAGCACATTAAAAAAAAATTAAATCTGTTTATTGCAAAAAAAAACAACTTATTCTATTACATTCCATTCTGGGTGCTTAATCTAGATTACAAAGATTATGTGCGCCCAGTGTTCCGCTTGCAGTGCGGTAGTTATCATAACATAACATCATCACCATCATCACCATCATCATCATCATCCGTCTAGCCCCCTTTCGCAACGCGCGATAAGGAACTTCGTTCCAATAAATCTTTGTATTAAATCTTTGCGATTTTATAACTTATGTACCCATTTTTTTAATAAATAAAAGCGTGTGACATTGTGATGGAACATTAAAACACATTTAGCATTCAATTAAATAAGATCATTGGACTCGATTCTGCAAACCAGCTAAAATTCCTAATTTTAAGTTTGCTCTATTCTTTTCCACCGCTTTGGAAAGGAAAGGGACAGAAATAAGCGCCATATTTATTGGGTGCTATTTGAATGGTTAGCATATTAATCGTATTTTTGTGAGCAAAAAAATATAATCTGTAAGCAGAAATAGCTAATTGGTCAGCAACTCGTGGCCAACAAACATTTTAAAATCAATCTGCATTTTTTGTCATTCTTGATGGCTGAAAAAAAAATACATACTTTACTTGTCTTGCGCAAAATGGGCGCATTCCTTACAAAGACTATTTAGGAAGGACTTTAGATTATGCAACTTCGATTTAGGGGAGGGGGAGGGGTAATCCCCCCATACTCACTCCCAGAACGCGGAGATTAATAGTTTTGGAGAAATTAAAAAAAAATTACCAAATTTTATAATTGCTGAATATTCAAATTACTTCTCAAATTTATTTACAATGTCATACCTATATGTCAAAATAACAAAATTGAACCTTATGGACGCATTCACATCTTATTCAAATAAACGTTTTTAGCAATTTTAGCAACGATGTAATAAGGTCATGGATAAAAGTGACAGATAAGACATCAAATTAGTTGGATTTTACATGTTTGACAATACTCTATAATAAATGGTTTGTTTCTGTCCTTTTTCTTCCGTAGTCTATAGAGAAGGATAGGCTTACTTAAAATTAGGAATTTTAGATGGTCTGCAGAATCGAGTCCAGTGTCTTCATTAATTTTCTGTAGCAACCACAACCCACATTTTACGAGATAGTCTTTGGACCCCTAAACGTGATGGGTGCTGAGCCCATCAGCGGACCGGGTCTGTTTGCAGTGTCTCAGAATTAATTCTGGGACCTGCGGGTTTCTTCTCGATGTTTTCCTTCACCGTCGAGCTAGTGATAAATATGTACGTAAGTTTTTGAAAAACTCATTGGTACATGCCAGGATTCGAATCCCAGCCACACTGATTTTCGGCCGGCTCTTTAGCCGTTCGGGCTATCACTGCTATTTAAATCATTTGGTCGACATAAAAAGATTTTGTTTGCATTAAAAAAAATCTGGCAGCAATGCTTGTTCTGCTAATAAAATAACTACTTGGTCCGCAAAATAACTACTTGGTCAGCAAGGTTTCATGATTGAACAGCAGAGAAGTCTGTAAGCACTAGTGTATTTGATTGCTATGCATATTTAAAACATGGCAAGCAAAATTACTAATTGGACTGCATTTTATTAAAATCGGCAATGCACGTTTAATAATAACAACAACAAAACAATACAACAACAAAACAATATAACAACAAAATAATACAACAACAACAAATCAATACAACAACAACAAAACAATACAACAACAACAAAACGGTACAACAATACAAAAATACAACAATACAACAATAACAATAAGTTGCATAATCTAAAGTCCTTCCTAAATAATCATCATAAGGAATGGGCCCATTTTGCGCATGACAAGTAGGTACATTATGATATAAGTGCAGTAGGTTGAAAATTACAGCCGAGGCGATATTGCTAGCCCGAGCCGTAGGCGAGGGTTACAAGTAAGCAGAGGCTGTAATTGTCAAAGCGCACGTATGTCATACGACGTTTTATAACACATCTGCGAGGAAATAAAATGAAACTCCGACTATGGTAAACGAATAAAAACAATACAGCGTTAAGAAAAAGCGCGCGGCGCGCATCAGCATTTTTTTTTAGACAAAGGCACAAAAAACAGCCAGTATTACTAATAAAGTAAATTAATATTATTAAAGAACTGTACCGCTATTCGAAACCTAATAATTATGAGAGTGGCAACACTGTCTTGGATTGGATTGGTCGTGTTATACTATACCTGTCTCTTTCCTACATGCCCCATCCCTTTTTCTCCCCCTACCACCAGGCAGACATTTCGCGGTCAAATGCTGCGTAGTCTCATTGGCGTTCTGTTCTTCGAACTGGACGGTCGTGGTAAGCTAAACTACTGGTAAAAAATGTTGACTCTAAAAAGTCAAACTTTGCTTTTATCTACTTGCAATTAGTTTAGCATATTATTTAAAATTTAACGGTTTTTGCCGTTCGTTCAAATTTTTTCTTGTTTATATAAAATTTTCCTGTCCTTTCCTCTTTAATTTATAACTATTTCTGTTTACTTATAATTTTTCTACTCTAACAGATTACAACATGGAAGATCAATATGCAGTTTCTCAAGGCGAGGTGCCTCCATTGGAGATGGCGCCGACTCGCCCATCAAAACGCACATCACCTATGCCAAGGGATACTGACAAACGTCGACGCCTTTATGACGCTAATGTTATTGATGGTTTGGTACAACAGGTTAGTCAAATCCAAAACTTTTTACAAAATCTCCCCTACCTGAATGAGCCTGTAGGAAATTGCCATAGTTATGACGATAACGGAAACGTTGAGGAGGATGATGATGCAATGTCCTTGAATGTTAGTGGAGAACTATTTCAAGATATGGTCGATCCGATAGCTCCAATGAACGATCCGAATCCGTCTTCCCAAAATAATCAACAGATGGGATATCTATCCTCTCAATTAGATGTGACTCAGGCGGGCAATGTACCCCCTCAGACAAATAACTCACCTCTACAGCTAGATAGCTCCCAACCTGGCTTTTCACTTAATGTTAACACAACCCTTAAAGAACCTTCTATATTAAAAACCGAAAACGCTCGATTAGAAAGGTTAAAATATTTTCAACATTTTGAATCACCTGACTGGTCTGACGTTCGCTATTCAGAAGCCCAAAAACGTTTTTGCTCTACCCACGGTTTTACAAATTTGGAATGTAACGATGAAATTAAGTCTTATGACAAGTACAATTATCTAGCTCTCACTGAGAGAGGCTTTGTAGTCTAGGCAATAAAGGTAGTGGACCCCAACATTAATTCCTCAGTCGATGAAACTTTGCAGGATTGTAGTATAGTATGAGACAATACTTGCATAAAAAATCCAAAAAAAAAACCTAACCGAAGTTAGGTATTTTTAGTGAAATACTTATTTATTTGATATCTTTGTTAGTTAGTTGGTTAGGTTTTTTTTTTTGGATTTTTTTATGCAAGTATTGTCTCATACTATACTACAATCCTGCAAAGTTTCATCGACTGAGGAATTAATGTTGGGGTCTTCATACAAAAATCCGCTTCATTGCCTGGACTATTGCCGCCATTACACAAGGCTTAATCAAACAACAGGAATCCGTAGAAAAGGGATTCCAAAATCTTGTAACGTGGGTTAGATCACTAGAAGAAGTCGAAATTTCGAGTCTTGAAAACAAAATAAAAGAAATATTTTCTGAAGATTATCAAAAAATTTCAAATGATTTGTTACAAATGACTTGCGGTCACCGTGCTGACTTAATTCAACAGCGTCGGGACGCTATTTTGCGCTCAGTAAAAGATAAATTTATCAAGGCAAACATTCGTAAGATACCCCCATCGTGCGAATAATTATTTTCACCTAAAGATTTTACATCTACAATTGACAAAAACGGGGGTATGAGCAAAGTATTTTGGCCCATAAAAAGTCAACTCAGTAAGAGTGCGCTATCATCTGCAAACCAAGCAAAAAATACTAAACAGCCTGCGCAAGGCTACGAGTATGTCTCTAACACAGCGGGTCCTAGTTTTACCCGCCCTATGGCTCCAGCGCATGGCATGCCTTTGTACCCATTTACATATCCTCCTACGCAAGGAGGTTTACCTTTTTATAACCAACCTATGCCGTCAGCCTTTAACCGCACACCCTCGCAGGGTCAGAAATTTCGTCCCACAGGCCAAAAATCTAACGAAGACAATTCGGCTAGACAATCCAAGGCCCCCTCTCGCAGAGGACGAACTAAACGCAGATATTGACACGTGCTTTCAAGCCGGTCGCTTGCACCTGTTTTACAAAGCCTGGGAGAAATTAGGAGCTCCAGCGACAATTCTCAAAATACTCAAGACGGGCTACCGTATTCCATTTTTAACAAAACCACCACTTCACATGCCGTACTCTTCCAGGAAAGAGATTACAGTCCCCTTCTCAAAGGAAATGAAAATACAAATAATGTTATTAAAGAAAATGAAGGTAGTAGAGTGCGCACAACACTCGCCGAGCTTTCTTGGAAGCCTATTTCTGAGGCTAAAGACCGATGGGTCACTACGCCCGGTGTTCAATTTACGGAGACTAAACCAGTTCGTTTATGTGAGCAAGTTCAGGTTGGTAAATCAACAGAAAGTTCCCTCGTTCCTACAAACAAACGACTGGTTAGCCAAAATAGACCTGTCAAACGCTTATTTTCACGTGCCGGTAGCACACAGCCACCGCCGGTTTTTAAGGTTGATATTTCAAGGCGAACTTTTACAAATGACTTGTTTACCGTTTGGGCTGGCCACAGCTCCAAAAATATTCGCCACCTTAACCAACTGGGTAGGCCAAATACTGCGAGAAAGGGGCATACGCATCTTAATTTTTCTGGACGACTTTCAAACACAAATATTAACCGTGGTGAAATTGTTAGAATCATTGGGTTGGCAGATCAATTACAAAAAATCCATCCTGGTCCCACAAACGAGAATCCAATTTTTAGGCATAATATGGGATCCTACCCTAAATCTAAGGTATCTACCAACAGAAAAATGCCTCCTAATAAAGGAAAGAACATCGCTGGCCCTAGCCAAGAAAACCCTGTGTTTAAAAGAAGCTCAAAGCCTTTCGGGAATTTTGAATTTTGCGAGCATAGTAGTGTCATACGGCCGACTATATTTCCGGAATCTACTTTTGTTCACCAACCGTTTGTTAAAAGAAGACCCGGACATACAATTTATGATCCCCACACAGGTTATAATGGAACTAATGTGGTGGCTACAATGTCACCACACGACTTCTCCACTCCACCTTCCATTGGTGAGCCACTATCTCTCGACAGATGCGTCAGGAACAGGTTGGGGGGGCTCAACTAGACAACACGCAACTGAGCGGAGTTTGGAGCCCACAGGAGAAATTATTACACTCAAATCAAAAAGAGATGTTGGCGATCCTGAATGTATTGAGAGATTACAGCCCACAGCTAGCAAACTCAACTCTGTCGCTTCAATCAGACAACAAAACTGTCTTATGTTACCTCAAAAAAAAGGGGGGGACAAGGTCTGGCCCACTGATGAAACTAACTTATCAGGTATTTCACTTCCTTCAGAACTTTCAAATTCACCTAAACTGTCATCACCTACCAGGCAGGTACAATGCCGAAGCCGACCGGCTATCACGAGGTTCATCTCACCCAGAATGGCATCTGCTCCCAGCTCTCACGCAAGTCGTTTTCACCAAATGGGGGACACCCGAGATAGACCTTTTTGCGTCAAAACGAGCACATGTCACACCCCGTTACGTATCACTCGACGCGACAGACAATCGCGCAATTTTTACCGACGCATTCTCTCGACAGTGGGTTTACAACCTAGCTTGGATCTTTCCACCCCCATACTTGATTCCCAAAGTTCTGGGGCACATGAATCAATCACGAGGAACGTTTCTTGTAATAGTACCTCGCTGGGAAAAAGCGTTCTGGCGCCCCGATCTAAGGAAACGAGCGATAGCAGCCCCGTTCTCAATTCAGAATCTCCACAAAGTTATGATCGATACGATGACAATGCGACCTCCCCCAAAAGTACAGGAGCTTACAATGGAAATATGGAAATGTGGGGGTGGGATAAGACCCTAACAGACTGGACTTCTGAACAACTGGCATTGTTACACCATAGCTGGCGTGATTCGACAAAAAGATCATACAGGGCGGCATGGCGCCGGTGGTGCCGCTGGAGTGAAAAACACAACGTACATTTAGATTCACCAACAGGATCGGACTTGGCTAGGTTCCTATCAGACCTCCATCAAAAAGAAGGGCTGGCTTATAATACAATACTTTTATCACAGGTCAGTAGTAGCCACTCTAAGTAACCCCAATAACCACAACCTTGGGTCACACCCTTTAGTAGTTCGCATTCTTAAAGCAATTTCTATGCAAAAGCCTAAATTTCCTAAGCCACCAATATGGGATATAGACGAACTATCTTCATGGCTATGTAATAACTTCAATAGTACATTTAGTCTTTTCGAGTACTCCCGTAGAACAGCTTGTTTACTGTTGCTATGCTCGGGTCGTAGAGTTCATGACCTGACCTTATTATCAATTAATCCAGAACACTTTTCCCTTACAGATAGTCAAGCTATATTTTGGCCTCTATTTGGATCCAAAACAGACTGTCATGACTACCGGCAATCTGGCTGGAAACTTTTAAAGAACACTGAAAATGAGGCTCTTGACCCTATCTTTTGGATAAACTCGCTAATCTCACTCTCCAGCGAAAAGAGAGGTATATGTAAATCTTACAATTTATTTTTAACAGTACGCGGGCCTCCCAAAGCAGCATCTCGCACGGTTATAGCAAATTGGGTGAAGTCCCTGTTACAGGAAGCAGGAGTAAAAGCATCTGCTGGAAGCATTAGGCCAGCTGTTGCGTCAAAAAACTGGGTCCTAAACTTCTCATTGGAGAGCATCCTTAGCAAAGGAAACTGGAGATCCAATAATACCTTCTCCAGATTTTACAGGCGTGAAGTTAAACCTACACGGGAAATCCATGTAATATCTAGATTATTTCAACCAGTGTGATTGTACCTAATTATTGCAAATCAATTGTAAAAATGATTATTACTTACAACTTATTGTAGAATGACTAGGTATTAGAAGTTCAATCTAAATCACAATCTGTTTGTTTACTTTCTGTAATTAATAAGTAATAACAAACCCGTCTATTTTTTACATGTTACATGCAGCTTTGCACTAATGGAAAATGTGAATTTTATATTATGTTAAGGTACAAAGCCATATCCACTGTTCTATGAATAGTACTAAATAATGATTCGATCAGCTCATTAAAAAATGTAAACTTTATATTATGATAAGTTACATAGCTACTGTTCCATAAAATCTACATCTCCTATGTACTTATTTCCATGTTGTAACAAACTATTGAATGTAATAGCATATAACTCTAGAGGTAAATAAACAAAACTATAAAATGAATTACTCTTTATTTTATTATAACAAGTACACTCTACTCTTAACAGCTAAGTCTTACCTTACTTTACACTATAGTAAAAATAATAAGCACTCTTGGTCCATAATTTCACTTGGCATCAAGTTCTTAATTACCTTTATATTCACATTGGCGTTGTACCACCAGGCGATAACAGACAGCTCTCATAATTATTAGGTTTCGAATAGCGGTACAGTTCTTTAATGACAGCGTTTTACCTACAAATAAAACGCTTATTAAATAACTTACCCTATTCGAAACCTAAAGTTTCCTACCTGCCTGGTGAAGGCAGATATACATTACACCTACCTATGTGGGGTAGGTACCCACATAGTTGTATTTAATAATTATTTGTCGCAATGAGACTACGCGGCATTTGACCGCGAAATGTCTGCCTGGTGGTAGGGGGAGAAAAAGGGATGGGGCATGTAGGAAAGAGACAGGTATAGTATAACACGACCAATCCAATCCAAGACAGTGTTGCCACTCTCATAATTATTAGGTTTCGAATAGGGTAAGTTATTTAATAAGCGTTTTATTTGTAGGTAAAACGCTGTCATTGTGTTTTTGTTACAGATTAATTGGTTGTAATTTACTGTCAAAATTAATTAAATTAAATAATTGTGTGCATAAATATTTATTTATTATATTTTATCTCCCAACGTTAATTTTATGACAACTTTTTTGACACAAAAACTCTTTGCTGAGATTTTAAAAAGTACCGTTCGTTTTAAGACGGAGCATCTTGATAAACCGTGCGTTTTACTTTACACTTACCGCACTTGGGCGTAATGAGATACAATACGATATTGAAATTGGTAAAATAAGACACCTTTTACGAGCAAATGTGTTATAAAGTATTTTGCTACTTTTATATGCAGCTCAAAATGAATCTTTTTGCTTACCCTCTGAGTGCTTACCAAAATTTTATTAAACAGGAGCAGCTCATTGCAGCTTATATAATTAATATGCTGTACAAAAATAATTACAGCCATCCAGAATGACATAAATTGCAGATTGATTTTGGAATGTTTGCTGGCCATGAGTTGCTGACCAATTAGCTATTTCTGCTTACAGATTATATTTTTCTGCTCAAAAAAAAGGAAAAGTTACTATGCTAACCATTTAAAAATAACACCCTAAATTAAGTACCTATATCAAATTTCAGCTCAATCGGTTGAAGATATCTGCTTCAAAATTGAGTTGCAAGATTCCACTGAACATACATAGTTATATACATACATTGCAAATTAAATAAAATCTTTGAATCAAAGACGCTTAAAGAAAAAGTTTCTCTCCTAGAATGATTTTCTTCCAACCTCTGCTTTCTAATATTGGTTTAGATTTTAGGTTGAAAAAGGTTTATGTTAAGCGCCATCTAGTCGGAAAACGATTCGATACTTTGTACCTTGACTACCTTTCATCCTATCTATATAGTCACGCCATCTGTATATTCACGTCACTAAACATGAGGGTGGTGTTAATAATGCATAATGTATGCGAATGTTTTTTGTTTAAATTGAAATGAATGAAGAATCTTGCATATTCTAAAAATGAAAAATATATTTTTCCGAGGTTTTATTGAAGAAGTTATTTAAATTTCTTGGTTTTATGGAGTTATATTATGGAGTAGCGCCATCTGGATATTGTACAAATTTTAAGCTTCATTTGAGTTACGATTTGTTCTATGGGGATTGACAGTCTATCCATTTAAACTGGTCTCTGATACAACTCAAGTTCGCATCATGTTTTTTTATATTAATATACTAATTGGGGTGTATATCTGCACTACATCACTATACACAAAAACAAAGTCGCTTTCTCTGTCCCTATATTATATCCCTATGTCCTTATGTCCCTATATCCCTATGTCCCTATGTAGGGGAGACCGGGGCAAGATGAGGTTCGGGGCAGGACAGGAAATGTGCTGGTGTGCGTGAGCTATGCACGATATATGAGCTCCGGCAGCACCAATAGTACGAAATTCAGTCGCGCTTTGTGGGTCAGTGGAAACAAATGTGTTGCTGCTTGTTTTGGCTGCTCTGCGTGAACAAACTTAATATTCTGAATAATATTACGAAAGTTTACGACAAATATCAATGTGTTATGAAGTAATTAAGCATGTTTTGACAATATTTTTAAACTTAACACAGCAATACAATATCAAATGTTTTTTTATGAGGCGCTGTTTATAACCTACTCAACTTAAGGTTAGGAATGCTTGGTATTATTACAAAAAAATATCCGTTGGGGCAAAATGGTCGGGGCATAACAGGATATCATGTTTTGCCCCGTTTTTGCGAAATGTGTAAAATATTTTGTAAAAATAAATGAGTAATATCACGCCTTTTATCCCCAAGAGGGTAGACAGAGGTATTTCATTTCTGAAGATACCCACTTTTCACTTTACACAAAATTCAGCATCCACTGAATAGGCATCTCAGTCTTAACCTTAAACTTCAACTATTTTAGAGGAGACCTCTTTGAGGTCAAGGTTCCTGTGACCGAAAAAACTCCGGAGAAAAAATATCAAATGCCACGTTAATGATTTCTCCTGCAAACCTCATAGCAATATCAAAGGAAGATATTATGTACTCTTTTTGCCGCGTGCAATTTCCCATTATGCCCCGAGTTATGGGGCAAGATGGGTAAATTCATTTTCTTATTGTTTTTTCTAATAACCAAAAAACTATGTGATTTAGAGAGCAAAATAAGTTAATTATATAAAGTTGATTAGTAAATGTTGCTATCTATGTAAAAGTTAGTTCATTAAACAATTCAATTTCCTTTATATGATTTTTTTTCCTTAGGTAGCCCGTTTTGCCCCGGTCTCCCCTATGTAGGTAAATCTTTAAAACTACGCAACGGATTTTGATGCGGTTTTTTTAAAAAGATAGTGATTCAAGAGGAAGGTTTTAGTGTTAACATTGTGCTAGTAATATTATAAAGAGGAAAGATTTGTATTTTTGTATGTTAAAAACTCAAAAACTGCTGGACCGATTTGAAAATTTCCCTCAGCAAAATAGGCTATATTTTATTCCCGTATTCCACTGGAACGGGAAGTACGTGGCTAAAACCTTGCAGAACCGCTTGTTGTTGGAAAGATTTTATTTTTTGTTTTGAACTACTGGACCGATTTCAAAAGTTCTTTCATTAATGGAAATCTTACTTTCTTAGGAGTAACATGGGCTATAATTTTCCCACAATAACGGAACTTACACGAAATGGCAGGGAACAACTAGTAGAATAGAAAATAAAGACTTGCCTAGTAGCCAAACCATAAACTCTGAAAAAACATTCACATATTTTGACATTGACAAGCAGGTGAAGCATGACCTTTGGTACGGTCCAAATTGCGCTTTCTGCGCTCGTGTGCGCTATATTCATGCAAACAACTGTTCAAATTGCGCTGTGGTACGCTGACATGAGCATTGTGACGTCATCGATGACGTCATCGATTGGTGCAAACAGTGCTAACAACGAGGAGGTAGTGCAATGTCTCCGGATCTGTCAAACAGTTGTCAAACTTCAATGTGCGTGGTGTTTTTTTTTCCCGCGAACTTTTTTCATATTCGTTATGTAATCGATTAATTAAAATTAGGTATGTCGTCATTAATATTAACAGAAGCATTACATTGTGAAGCTTCGGGGGACACTATACGACTCAAATACGACTGAATTTAACTTCAGAACAGTATCAACCTAAATATTAAAAGAACTGTCATTTTTGACAAACGAAAACCTGTTCAAATTGTTTGCATGCTAACAATCGTAATCATTTTGAACAGTCGTGTGCGTGCTTACGAACGTATTTACTATTTGCACAAAACGGACCGCAGCCCTTGTTTGTCTATGGTACAAGACAAAACAGATGTTTCTCGAGGGATACATACATAAAATAATTGTGTAAAATATCTGAGAATGGTTTGTTTATTTCTGAAAGAATATTAAATTCTGCTTATTCTGGAAAAAGAAACAAGTATAGTTACTTATTGGTGTCGTAATATATTGTGAAACTAATAAAACTTAGAAGGTAAGTTACATTAAATTTCTTCACTTTATAATTTTGAGTATTTGTGGGCCTCCAACTCGTAAGCCTTGCACGTACTTTTCACATTTCCTCTCATATTGCATGCAGCGTTACTTTGAATTGAGGATGGAGTCCAAACAAGGTTGGTAGATCAAAAAAATTATAACAAAGTTTTCATAATTACAACGATACCATACGCTCACATTATCTCGACTACAACGAACGCCCTTGTATTGTGTGGATAGATAGCCGTTGCTGTTATCAGTTTTTCATTTGGTATTTATTGTATATGTGGTGTTTCTGGTCATATTGTTTCCTTTAGATTTAAACCTAACATGTAAAATTGTTACAGCTGACACTATTCGTTAATCATTTGAGGCAGTTACAGTTTTATAAGATTTTATTTTGTATACATTGTCCCTAGTTTGCATAGATTTTGATACTTTTTATAGTCCATAATAGTTTATTATGAAAAGTGCATTTACTTTTTACTCAGATACTTTCAACGAATCAGTATCATCTATAATAGAAAGGAAGGTGAGAGGCTGGTTGAGCGGAGTAATAGACGACATGCGGCGAAGCAGTCCAGTGCAGCAGTGGCTGGATTCATTGCCTGCTGATACCGACAATGTGACAGAACAGCCTAGTGAGAATATTGAAATAGCTGAATCCAAGTCGGATAGTAGCAAAACTGAGCAAACAGTTTCGGAAAATACAGTCATAGAGCCTGCAGATAAAACTATAGTTGATAAACCACAAGGATTTTCAAAAGATGAAAACAATTTGGAGGTGCCATATCCTAAAGATTTGTGGAAAAGAAAATCGCTGGATAGTGGAGTATTAACAAGCACTCCTCAATCTGAAACCGTCAAAAAGAAGCTGCAGAGAGACCATTCTATACAGTCTGAGGGATATGTTCCAAAATTCAAGAACCCATTATTAAGGGACCAATCGCTACAGGTAATACTGCCACATTATGAAGGAACCAGGGTGATGTTTATAATAGATTGTTTTTATTAATATACTGCACCTTCTATTAAGAAATTAAATATTAGTGTTTTCTCACAAAGATATATTTAAAAGGAAGATCCAGCTAGCCAAAATATCCAGTTATATCTGAAAATATTGTAAATACATAATTAAATTATATTATAAAAAATATGTAGTCCACTAATTGAAAGATGCACAGTAATTTGAATTTACATTGGTTTATTTTTTCACCAGTCCGATGCAAGTGGTTCCAGTGGTAGCTCAGTTTTAAATGTTTTGGGAGCAAGAAAAGTTGATGCTGAATCTGTGTTGCTGGCTTTGGGCTTTGGACCTAGCGAGAAACAGCAAAAACTACAAAGAATACCCGATAGATTTCTTCTTCCATCAAAAGTGAGTATCTATTATATTATTCCTCATTTTGATAATTAATATTATTCTAGAACTATGTATTTGATTCTCGCGAATTCACACGCGTATGTCCCGTTCCCGTGGGAATATAAGGATAAAATATAGCCTATATTAATTCTAGAAAAGTAAGCTTTTCATTGGAACAATAATTTTTAAAATCTGTCCAGTAGTCTTTTATATTTGTGTATAAAACATTATATTACACTAAAATAATAACATGCCTTAAACCTAACTAGGGTTTGTCTTGGCATGCCATCCGCTCATATATGGGGAGTAGGGGTCTACAGAGGTGGGAATTAATCATCCATTTTCTTTATTATTATACTGGTTGAGGATATTTATTTTTGAGTTTATTCATTACAAAGATAAAAAAATGGAAATCTTTCCTCTATATTATATTAGTATAGTTATCAATAATTATGGACGTAATTTATAAAAGGTATTCTTTAACCATATACCATATTTACAAAATAATTACCCAATTCGCTGAATCATCTATCTAAATCATTTTTTGCCTAAATAACAAAAACAATGTCATTCAGAATAAATTATGTAGTGTTTTTATTTCCTTAAAAGATTGTTCGCTGACAATAGTCATAACATAATACTTTAGGTATATAATAAATTTATATTTTAGTAAAATCTCTTTTTGTCATCAAAATCACCATTTTAAAGGCTTAAGTTAATTTAAGAAATATAAATACTTGATTTACAGTTAAAAGGTATAAGTACAGAACAATTCATTAAAGATGAGCAGCATTCCATGCGCATGCATGACTGTGGTGTGTTCGGATACAGAGGACTGACTGGTAAGTTTCATAATTATATTGAATAATTGGGTATATTAATATATTATTAACTTAACTGATTATGGAGATGGTTTTGGGTACATGGGATTTTGTATATATTAGAATACTAAAGGCCAGCAATCTCTACACAGTTATAAGGTGTAGAGATTGCTGGCCTTTATAATATTATTATTATAAAGGCCAGCAATCTCTACACAGTTATAAGGTAACTTACTTGTTTATGAATTGTAGGAAAACAAGCCAGTAGGTGGCAAGGAAATCACAAATGGCTTGAATTGACTATGGCTGCTTTGTAAATATGTCGTATTTATAATGTGTTGGTGTGTTTCTCCAATGCATCTCATGAGAATCCGAGAAATGACAATGCAAACCAGACTAAACACTATTTGTATGAGTAAATGATATAACTTGAACTTGCTCCTGGTGTAGCACACAACTACTCTTAAAAATAGTAAGTTGAGTACTAGAATGTAGGGCACAATCACTATTATAGACGGCAAATATTATAATGAGTATTTTAGGTACCACAAGTAATTAAAGAGAGAGGATATTAGATGTGTAATAAACATTTATATTTAACTAGCGACCCGCCCCGGCTTTGCACGGGTGCAATGCTAATACTAAAACCTTCCTCTTGAATAACTCTATCTATTAAAAAAAACCGCATCAGAATCCGTTGCGTAGTTTTAAAGATTTAAGCATACATAGGGACATAAGGACATAGGGATATAGGGACAGAGAAAGCGACTTTGTTTTATACTATGTAGTGATACAATTAAAGTCTTATTTATATTATCTGGGGGCACGGCAGTGCCCCCGCCAAGTAGAGCAAAATAGCGGCACGGGCCGTGCCATCCTTTTCTCGAATATTTTATACAATTCAAGTCTTATTTATATACTTGTTCAAGGATTCCATTTATTGCTATTCTTGGTTGGGTGTGCTACAATGAGTCTTAATAAAAACTAATGCTATTTACTAAATACCATACTAACCATTTACGAAATAATGACATCACTAACAGAACACTGCACGCCTGTATGCCGATTTATGAAACCGGTATCTGCGTGTTGTGATAGCGCATATCAAGTTCCAGATATTGCTATACAGTAAGTATTGAGTTTAAATTATCATTAACTTTACTAACATACTAATGTGGGTGTTGTGTTTAAATTACTTACATGTATTTCAGACCGTCAGTGTTTCCTGACATAAATATATTTTTAATTTAAAATTAGGCACTACCATGGTGCAATTATGTTCAAACAGTCAAAAATAAAAAACCCATTATTATATTAAACTAGCGACCCGCCCCGGCTAAGCACGGGTGCAATTAACTAATAAAAATACAAACCTTCCTCATTTATCGCTCTTTCTGTTAGTAAAAACCGCATCAAAATCCGTTGCGTCGTTTAGAAGAACTAAACCGAGAAACAGGCAGAGGCAGATAGCGACTTTGCTTTATACTATTTATAGATAGACATTTACATTCGAGACGACAACTATGTGCACACCTGACTTTTGCAGGGAATCCGCATGTTCCACCGTCGACAATTGTAGCTAAGATCATGGACTGTATTCTCCAGGGCGACGTATGTCGCGAAGAGGCTTTGATGAAAGCTCGCCATTCTATCGCAGACATGCGCAGTCCGCCAGCCGCGTACGCACATCTAGCGTCGCGACTGCGTCATACGTAAGGGCACCAATATGTAAAATATGCAAAGCCAGATTTTTCAGACGTAAAGATATGAAAAAAGTATTGATCGATCTAATTTATATTTAAGTCAAAAGGCAAATGTTGTGTTGAATGCTCAAGCATGCAGTAGCAGATAATGTGTAAATAATGTTCATCAAGTCAAGTCACTCCCAAGGAGTTGTTTAAGACATTATGATAACAAAGAGGAAATATTTAAAACATGTGCAATATTTTGAGACCAATTACAAAATTATAACGGTGATGCTAATTGCTTCTCATTTATTATTATTTATTCTTGTTGCTTAGTTTATTTTAAAGAAAGATATAAAAAAATCTTATTTTGATGATTGTTATTTAAAATAGGCAAAGAGGAATCACTCCTATCGTATAATAATTGATATCAGTAACCTCATCTGTCTATTTATGTGCAGTATTAGTTACATCCAGTCTCTTAGTCCTTACCAATAATAATAATATGTGCCAATACTGAAGTGATCAGTGAAAGTGATCGAATTGCAGTACTATCAGCAGGTATTGGTAAAAAAAGGCTTCAAAATGATTATGTGTACCTACTGTTTGTGACTTAAAAAGCAAAGTGCGATGGATCGTTGGTAAATGTCCTTTCCGAGTTAGAACTAGGTGTATTTTATCTATACATGTAACTGGAAACCTAATTAATTACTTAACTATATTATTATATTATGTTTTAATAAAATGTAAGTGATGTTATAAGCATCTGTACTTATCATTTCCGTTAGTTTTAAACAAGATTTTTTTAAATTGTCTATCTACTTAATAAATTATTGAGTTGAAACTTGCCTCAAGGTTAAAAACCAAGTGTGTAATGTGAAATGATGTTTTGTGTAATTAATTCATAACTTATGTAATTGTTTGAGTTTAATTAGTAGTAATTTAAAAACCACATCATAATTATCTCAATTCATATTAACTAGTTATTTTTTGTATTATGTACCTACCTACTTATAGTAAGTAAATAAATATGGTTATTATCACAGATTGTTATTACGTTTGGTTCCTTAATATAGAGTTATAATATAATACACTCTTAAAGATTAGGTCTTCTAGGCTGTGTGTTTATTATTATTAATTGTAAGTTATCAAAATGTATTTTATTCTACTTTCATAGAAATTGTTAGTATCTATTGCAAAATATTTTTTCTTTATATACCTACTTAGAGTAACGTATTAGTATATAACATAGAACTGATCATATATCGAATTTAATCCTTTTATCTATTATATCAACTTATTATACTTATCATATCATATACTTATTTTATTACTATATTTTCACGTCTATCCGTAGAGTTTATTGCCACTAAATTCTTGTGACTTAAAGTGTGTGTACGACAAGACATTGAGGACTGATGGATAGGCATATATATAAAGTTACATCGTGCCTTACAGGTGGGGTACTTAATAATAAAAGGTGGAACTCATGCCTGTGAATTGCCGTGGGTTGTTATGATTCCAATTTCAAATCATAGCTGTATGTTTACTGTGATTAATCTGAAAATGTGTATTTATTGCTCATTGATGATGATGATAGAGGTTTGTTATTTATTGCTCATTAAAATTTATAATGATGTTTATTTATAGAGATATTTCACATTTTAAGCGGTTTAGAATAATTTGTTTGGGTTCAAATGTGGCAAATACTACAAATAAAGCTATTTCTCGATTATCTCTATTTTAATATCCTATTTCTAGCCTATCATCCTGCTATCAATGCCAAATATACTACTATTTGTGGAGATTTGATGTTGTTTCCAAAATATATGAAAGCCTGATTCTTAAACATTCGTTGATCATACTGACAAAAATACGAATTCTGCAGTGCAAAGGAACTCTCCCTCAAAAAATTATCAAGTTCTTCTTCCCGTTTTATAGTCAACTAGCGGTTATGCGTGGTTTCACCCGCGTAGTTCTCGTTCCCGTAGTAGAATACGGGAATAAAATATAACCTATATTACTCAGGGATTTTCTAGCCATTTGCATTGGTGAAAGAATTTTTCGTAACAAACATACAAAAATAAAAAATAAACGTCTTTAATATTAGTATAGACTAACTTGCATGGTACATATTTTTGGAAATACATCATTTAACAAATCTTTCAGATTCGTTATTTATTTAAGAAGTAGGTACCTAGTTAGGGGTCATACATAAATTACGTCACACAAATTTCATGATTTTTTTGACCCTCCCCCGTCCTTGTCACAGCTGGTCACATTTGTGAGACCCTCCTTCCCTAGTGTGACGTCACATAAATTGCAATTTTACAACTAGATGTTGAAATAAAACATCAGTTCCGTAATTAGTTTTATTTCCATTTAAATTATTTTTAATTAATAATAATATTTTTTTTTTGTTAATTTTAATTAACAAAAAATCAAGAAATTTGATAAACAACAAAATATTAGATTTTGAAATGTGACGTCACTAAATGTAGCACCCCCCCACCCCCTTGTCACACAATGTCACAATTCGTCGACCCCCCCTTAACGTGTGACGTAATTTATGGATGGCCCCTTACATGAATTTAAAAAAAACGAGCCGCAGTTTAATGTTTTTCGGGTGTACGTATGTATATGTATGAGAGTCTTACGATGCAGCATTCTTATGATGCAGTAGGTTATAGACTCGCATACACAAATACGAGTACACCCGAAAAACATTACCCTTTATGGAGCAGTTGGGTAAAATATCGGTCCACGAAGATAACAAACTAGATGATTATTTATGTAGGTATTTTTATTTTGAAATTGTACTCTACAAGTATAATAAAGTAAGTTAGATTCTTATTACATTTATTTAATCAAAGGGCTACCTACTTAATATCTTGGTTAGGTACTAAGCTGACGAGTTTTGTATCTACATAGAATATTTACCTAATAGGTTTTTGAAAATATAGTCCAGTGGATTAGGAATTATATACTTTTTAGTGCTGTTTTTATCTCTACGAGTGTACCTACCTACTCTATAAGGTAGAGTGGGGTAAGATTGGAATTTTTTTGGGTCCTCCTAACAATTTTGTCCAGTTAAATCTTATGCAAAGCTAAGCTAAACAGACATGTCTCTAGTCCACATTTTGATGTTTTCTTTTACATAAACGTTGCCGTTTAGAGAGTAATTAAAATGAATTTATATTCTGATAAGTAAGGTAAAGTTCGGAAATTTCGGGGAAAGATCGAACTACTTGATAGAATCGTTCCTACCGATATCGACACAAAGGTAATTTTAAATTTTTATACCTTCTTACTCTTAACAAAGAATTTTTTAAAAACTCTTAGCAGTGATGTAACAACTGATATCGCCGTATTTTGCAGTTATTTGAATTATTTAAACTCCCGTATCCGATCTTACCCGACTACCTTATGCCACACACACCACATTATACAGACACAATAGGATTAAGTAACTGTTCTGGTTAGCCCGTGGCTACTTGATTGCCCTTTGCTTACAACACTGATAAAGGACGCGCGAAGGCATAGGGCTCAAATTAGATTATACCTCACTTTACTAAAACAATATATTATCATCAATTCATCATGCAACAAGGGGTGAGAAAAGAGCAGTTTATCAGTAATAAGTGTACATATTAAACCATCCGTGAAACAACTCTTTGCGAATACAATATTTTCTAAACTCTTCAAATATAATCATGAACACTGCGAAAGGTATGCCTAGGAACCACCTGTAAAAAGCATTAGTAGATAGCTACGATCACCTATTGCGAATTTCCTAATAGTTATTTACTACCATAAAAATATCATTATTATGCATTTAGTTGGACCCATCTACTTAACTGCGTTAAACTCATCATAAATACGGTGCTTGGTTAAGCCAGAGTGGGACCTGTAGCACATGCTAACAATAACCAGCTCACCTCAGAGCTGCGCTGCTTGCGCTGATCCTGTTTTTTCACCGTTGCCGTGGGAATTTGTGTTTTTTTCTCGCAAACAACCGTCCATTTGACACCATAGGTAGAAAAATAATAATCAAAATAGGTCCAGCCGTTTAGGGAGAACCATTACGAACACACGCATACCGGATTTTTTATATACCTAGAGATGAGAGGCTTTGTTTGCTTTAGTTCTTGAATTAAACCTAGAGCATGTTTTAAAAAAACTTTTCTCAATTAAATGTTGCAACTTTAGAGATAGTTTTGTGGTTGTCAACTCTCCAGCCACCGCTCTATTTTGGAAATATGCAAATAATATTAATTATTGTTGTAGTTGGACACCACCATTATTCTATTAGGTATTAGGTTTCACCATATTATCCATCTTAATTGTAAGACTTTTTATACGCCCAGGTACGGAGCCCACAAATACACGGGGCCGGAGCATTTGCTATAACTCTCCTTATGTGGCTAATCCGCTACTGCACAATGTGGTACTCACTCAATGTAACGAGAATCGAATGTAAAGAGCGTTTTACGTTCGAATAACACTCGTCCAATCCGCCTTATAATTAATGATAAAGATAATGAAAAAAGATTACCATCTTAATCTCAAAGGGTAAGTACGGAAGAATGTGTTGAGTACGGGTACGTAACAAATAGCACATGTGAGGGCCAGTTCGAATATCAAGCCTGCATTCAGTATATTGTTTTTCATTCCTGGAAATACAAAAACGAAATTTAGATAGTACTTAGGTAGGTAAGTAACAACTCTTTCAAAGAGGTTGGAAGAAAAATCTCCTAGAAAAGACAATGGTCTTTTCTAGGAGATAAACGTCTTTGGGTACTCGGTTCTTATCTAAGAAGTGTGTATATTTTTTCCATGTAGAGTAATTTTTCCAGATTTGTGTTACCTAGGGGAGTCGTTAGCATGTACTGTATAGATTTAAGGTATATAGGTACCTAAAATTTCAGTAATTTCTTACCAACGTTCAGTAAGGAGTTGTAGCGGGTCTTACAAATAATACCATTCATCATCTGGTTGACGACGATAGCGACGAAGTAGGAGGCCTGGCACGCGCGTTCCAGTTCCTTGCGCTCAGCGTATGTCCACTCCTGCCCTAGCGAGTCCTTTAGATCGCTGATTGCCTGATTGTCCCACCGTTCTCTTATGCCTTAGAAAAGTAGTCAAGAACAGTAATTCGGATTTAGTAAAAAATTGGGATATTTGGTATCTTAGGGGTCTAATAATATACCTACCAAGAATAATTATACTGGTGAAATGTGGGTATTTCTAGGAATGGAATAGGTCTCTGCTCTGCCTAACCCCTCGGGGATAAAGGTATGTGTTTTATTTTTATTTTTGGTACCTTACTGTAGCTAAGTTTATAATATTTTGTCTCTCCCGTTTCCCGTATAAAATTTTCTATCAAAATGTAAAGGACAACGCTACCTTAACTCTGCAAAAACTTAACTGTACACAAAAATGCAGCACAAAGAAATACAACTTAAAAGCTGGAGTTATTTGCAACTCTAACATATGCGGTGTTCACACAGAGTTAAACTCACTATAGATCTCTCCCCAGTCCCCGTAATAGCTAAAAACGCTCACATATTTCTGCATATTAAGCATATAGTTAACAATCACAAAACTGTTTACCAAATAAATGTGAAGGATAGAACCCATGCTCCGCCATAACGACGAAGTAAGCGAACATTCCGGCCGCGAACTCTACCAGGCCCAGGTGCCCGTAGACGAGTCGCAGCATTCGCGCCGATACCAGGGGGTCAGAGACCCGCGGGGGACGCGCCATGACGTCGGCCTCCGCTTTCTCATACGAAAGAGCCACAGCCGGCCACATGTCAGTGCCGAGGTCGACACAGAGTATTGTCATCACTCCTGAAATATGTAGCGGAGCTTTTAGGTCGGTGTCCTCACAGTTTAATGATGTTAAACTATAGTTTCGCTTTGTTTAGGAACCGGTACGAAAGGTAAAGTCTAAAAGGCTAAAAACTATAGACATTAAGGTACGGTTTAACCCTTCGACTAAAAAATGGCGGTGTCCAAATCTGAAATAATTTTGGCACATTCCTAAAAGTAATCGCTGTCTTCACCATACGTTATGGGGTGTGTCGCAGTATGTATCTTATTGTACCTATATCCTAAACTAACGGACAGGACCGCAATTTCTTCACTGATTGATAGCTATACACTCAGTAAAAGAATTTTCAGAATCGGATCAGTGGTTTTATAGATTAAGTACCTTCTACAAATAACTAGCTCTTTATTAAGTATAGAAGTATCGATATAGAAGTAATAGATACCTAGAGACCTACCTACTTATGAAAATAATACTAACTAACCCAGCGGCAATGGTATTGAAAACAGAATGAACATCAACACGGGAATGATTTCAGGTACATTGGAGATCAAAATATAGCAGACGGATTTCTTCAGGTTATCGAATATTTTTCTCCCCTCTTCTATTCCAGAAACAATAGTCGCGAAATTATCATCCATTAAAATGATGTCTGCCGTTTGTTTTGATACCTGCAAGATATTCGAACACTTAAAAATGACATACCAAAGTGCCGTTAAAAAAATAGATAAGACATATAATGTTTGTTGGAGAATTCTACATCTGCCGACAGGGTCGTAGAGTTGTATTGGTAGCATGGACGTAGTATATTTACCTTACGTTCATGATTGGTAGTATTCTACCGCGGTCCGCTAAAGTAGTTAGAAGAGAGTTAGCACCTACTTGTGAACCGGTAATTCCCATAGAAATGCCGATGTCCGCTTTACGGAGAGCCGGCGCGTCGTTGACGCCATCTCCGGTGACGGCTACCACACCCTTTTGCCGCTGGCAGGCTTCTACTATTTGAAGTTTCTGGGTCGGAGACGTTCGCGCGAATACTGGATGCAGGTATGACTGATTTATTTAAAACCTAAATTTTAATCACGTACCTATTGTTAATGTACCTACCTACTATTTCACCCTCCTACCCCCAACCCCTACATTTATATGGTAGGACAACGTTTGCCGGGTCAGCTAATATATTTTTATAAACTACTTATACCTATTTCATAATGTTTCTCGAGTGCCCAGTATAATAGGTCGGGGGTCATTTCTCTGAGCTCGGAGCCGGTGATTACGTGGCACTTGGAGCTGGAGGCGATGCCGACCTCTTGTGCAATGGCCCGCGCCGTGGCGGGGTGGTCGCCCGTGACCATCATCACCCTGACGCCCGCGGCACGAACTCGTTGAATTGCCGAATTTACCTTTATTAATTTAACATGCATGCAAATTGAAAGTTGCTAAATGTGTACAAGTTAAAAAAATGAGGAAATTAATACAGACACTGGCGTTAAAGTATACTTATTTATGTAAATATATTACCTATACTAGCAGCGCGCTGCGGTTTCTGCATCCGCGTAGTTCCCGTCCCCATGGGAATACGGGGATAAAATATAGCCTAACTTACGGAAGGGAAGTTTCTTCGAAAAATTTTGTATGGAACTTCCAGAGTGATAATAATAATGAGAGAGTGATAATAGAAACAAATATATCTATTCGTATGGATAATCATAACGAACCTCTTTTCTCGGCGGATCCTTTAGTCCCATCAAACCAAGTAAACGCAAGTTCTCTAATGGAAAATTTATGTCGTCTGTATTGAACTCGTAATGTAAAGGAAACTTGTTTGGATCTAATACTAAATCAGCAAAGGCTAGTATTCTCTCACCTAGAAAGACAATTTTGTAAGTAAACGGAATAGTCATTACCTGGGTACATGGGCGTAGCTAGGGGGGGGCCAGGGTGGGCCGGGCCCACCCTAGAAAGCTGTGGGCCCACCCTAGAAAAATACCCTTCCTCATACGTAAAATAACTTCATCCTCAACTACCGCAATCGAAAACCATCTTCAAAAGGCTAACCACAAAAAACTTAAAATAATTTGAAAACATATTTTTCTATTTTCAAGGTCGTAGAGTGGACCTATTTATGTACATTTGGATTGAGGGGCCATTTTTCAAAATATTGTAAAACGAAATGACACTTCTTGTAAGTGTCATTTAGTAAAAATTTGGTAAAAAGAGCAAAGATTCTTAAATTTCTTAAACGTGAAACAAAAGAGTTATGGTCAAATAACTTGAGCCCTCAATCCTGACGCCTGCAGCTGCATAAAGCGGCATAGCCGAATCTCAGAAAGTAGGTACTGTCCCTGGGATAATAAATTTAATTTGAAAATTCAGTTAAAATTTTCTTAAATACATTGAGAAATTCCCAAATCTTAAGAATGCGATAATACAGATTTATGGCGGTTTAGCTTGGGCCCTCAATTCGTGAATATCTGTACTGAGGAATCAGCCAAACAAAGGAGTTTATCTAAGGAAAGAGATTAATTACGACTTTAATATATTTGAGTTCAATATCGCTCAATATGGTTGGGAAATTAGTTAAAACAAATAACGACACAAAAATCGATTGTAAAAAAATAAATAAAATTCTAATTTTCTTAAAACGTCTGAACCGAGGGCCCAATATTTTCGGCAGTATTCACTAGGCTAAGCCTTCTACACTACCGCACTTTAGGTAACTTTAACTTTTAGGTTAAGTATTTTAACCAATTTTTAATTAAAATGCAACAAAGCGTCCATTCTTTTAAATGCCATACTTTAAGAGAAAATTGATTTACAATGTTTTATATGAAAAAATTCTGTAGGGTAGTTATGATTTTATTACTTTTTTGATACTACTATTCAGCATGTACCCTATAGAAGATATTTCATTAGCGAATAGTTCTTGTCGCAAGCGCTTACGTTTTGTGTGATCCAATAATTAATAAATAAATAGTGCAGCTTATATTTTATTATTATTAGTGTATCTGTTTTGTCATATCAAAGGAAGTACCTAGACCAGTTTGATTTTGTCTATTTTAGTTAAGAATAACATGTTAAGTATTACCTTTTTTTCCTATGTTTATGTTGTTGCTAATTTATCATCAGGAATTTGTGATTGGTTACTGAGTTTTAATTTAAGACTGCTTTATTATATTTTTATGGTCACCCTACAGAATTTTTCTAAAATATAAGCTGCACTATTTATTTATTAATTATTGGATCACACAAAACGTAAGCGCTTGCGACAACAACTATTCGCTAATGAAATAGCTTCTATAGGGTACATGCCGAATAGTAGTATCAAAAAAGTAATAAAATCATAACTACCCTACAGAATTTTTCCTATATAAAATTCTAAATCAATTTTCTCTTAAAGTGTGGCATTTAGAAGAATGGACGCTTTGTTGCATTTTAATTAAAAATTGGTTAAAATACTTAACCTATAGTGCAGTAGTGTAGAAGGCTTAATACAATACTGCAGAAAATATTGGGCCCTCGGTTCAGACGTTTTAAGAAAATTCGAATTTTATTTATTTTTTTACAATCGATTTTTGTGTCGTTATTTGTTTTAACTAATTTACCAACCATATTGAGCGATATTGAACTCAAATATATTAAAGTTGTATTAATCTCTTTCCTTAGATAAACTCATGTTTTACTGATTAATCAGTACAGATATTCACGAATTGAGGGCCCAAGCTAAACCGCTATAAATCTGTATTATCGCATTCTTAAGATTTGGGAATTTCTTAATGTATTTATGAAAATCTTAACTAAATTCTCAAATAAAAAATATTATCCCAGGGATAGTACTTTCTGAGATTAGGCTATGCCGCTTTATGAAGGAGTCAGGATTGACGGTTCAAGTTATTTGACCATAACTCTTTTGTTTCACGTTTAAGAAATTTAAGAATCTTTGCTATAAGTTTTACAAAATTTTTACTAAATGCCCTGTAAGGGTCATTTCGTTTCTCAATAATTTGAAAAATGGTCCCTCAATCCAGATGCACATGATCTATTTATATATTTTTGGTTTCTTTTTTCCTTACTTCAATGTCGATTTGATTTACCTTGTTCTTGGTAATTTAAGAGCGGAGTGTATACTTAGCTATATTAGCGACTTAAACTACATAGTTTTGGCCAGAACACAGATAAAAGAATTAGTATAATAGGATAGGATATCTGAAATCCATACTTGATTCCTACATACCATTTAAACCATCTTGCCGCGCAGTGGCCGGTCGATTCATGGCTGGGGCCATGGCCCCCCCCTAGAAAAATTCCCTAGCTACGCCCATGCCTGGGTACCTGCACACAAACACTATCAAAACATATTTGAAGTGTCCAAGTGAAGCAGGGTAGACACCTGCAGACGTTTATCTGTAGGTTTCTCTCCCTATTTTTAGTAGGTACCTACTTAGTTACTTATTTATTATGACTAGCGCAATGTTAATTTATCTGTGATATTACAGTATTAAAACATAATGAAATGAATTCTTTGTAAATAAATGTTATTTTCCATAGAAATTAATTCTAATAAAAACATAAGGAGTACCTACTTACCTATATCTGAAGTAGGTACATACCAGTATTAGCAAGATTTTCCGTAATTTTTTCAACGCTCTCTTTTATTTGAGCCGACATATTTAGGGCGTTCTTAGCGGAAGCAAGAGTTGAGGCTCTTGCGAATATAGCTTCTGGTGCCCCTTTCATCAGCACCACATAGTTTGAGCTTTCTGTGTTAAGATGGATGCTTACCTGTAATTCAATATACCTACTAAGTAATCTACCATCTCCCAATCCGCAGTGGGCTCGCGTGGGAGATTAGAGCCTTTAATTCCCCGGAAAGACTCTTAGCTCAGCAGTGGGCTTTAGAGCTCGTCCTAATTGGCAACTATTATGAGCAAACGATGCGTTCATCGTGCGATTTAAATGATCGCCTTGCTTCACCGCAGCAGCTCCATTTTAGCAATGGCTGTTAACAGAGTTGCAAGCTGTCGGGCAATATTACTTTGAAATGATCTCTAACTCAACTCACGGGTGCCGCCCTCACCCCGTCCACTCGCGTTATTGTGCTCGCGCGATTAGGGTATTTGACTGCCTAGTCAAATAAGTTGCTTTTTATGATCTGTCAAAAAGAAAATTTACTTATAAGTATTAAAAATGTACTGAATACTGAGTTGTGACGTGATAAGTTGATAACTCATAGTAGTTACCTACCCTACTCATTTTCATCACTTTTAAAATGAAATGAATTTTTAGAGGTGTTTTGGGATAATATTTTTAATTAAGTAATTAATGATTACAATTTAATTTCGATACAGTCAAATACCTGTAGCTTTGATCGGACTATCGTTATTAAGCATTTACTATGGTCGCGCGATGACTTGCAAGCTTTAATTAGGCCACACTAAAGAAATCGTGTTTTTAATCTCGTCGTGCGACAAAATCGCATCGTTTGCTCGTACCTATACGATCGTTGGCAATTAGGACGACGCGACGCCTAACAGTCAACTGTTACACAGTGGCGGCTTCATGGGATCTTCGCACAACCATATGGTGATGATTTCATATATTTAAATGGTAATAATCAGAAACATAACGTTTATTGTGTATAGATAGCTATAATCCGTCTCTCTGAGTGACTGTCTCTAATAATCTTTCAGTTTTAAAAATCTCTAATATTTTAGATTGCCGGAAACCATCGCTAAAATTGAAATCGCCCTGTTTTGTTATTTATGTATTTATTTTGGTGTAAATAGGTAGATGTGTTCGCCCTACGTCGAGTTTATCGTTAAGAGTTGTCACCTACTTGTATTGTACCTATAAGTAACTACTCACATGATATTTATTGTTTGAATTAAAAGGTATCTCGGCCACTTTAGGGAACTTATTTCTAATGGCGAATGGATCAGCATGAGAGCATACAAACTTTAGTATGGCTGTCTCGGAAGCATCGCCAATAACCACCCCTTCAACATTGATAGTTGCAGTGCTACAAAGCGCACCGCATGTTTGCAATGCTGCGAAGGCTGCAAGAAAACTTAAAATTAAATTCAGATAATGATGGCACAAAAATCAGAACTTCTTCAGCTAAATAATCCTTTACCTTCATTGGTTTGCACGAGACCTGAAAATAACATTACAATATTATAGTAGACTACCCAAAGCAAAACTTAAATTACCTACAAATATTTTAAAAAGAATATTGCTAAGCGTCTGAACGCTTAGGTAGAATAACACGATCCTAATAGAAACAGAAGACTTTCAAAAAGTGTATCTTATATAAAAACAATCCTATAGGTACTTAGTACTTAGGCTTGTAATAATTATTACTAGGTAGGTACTACGTAGGTATGTTGCTAATTTATTTACTTTTAAAATTGCTGTCGTCAACAGAGTAGATTTGGTCCCACAGCCAGATATGCTGCACGCACATTTTGTTCTCTGTCAATGTGCCAGTCTTATCGGAGCAAATAGTGGTGACAGCCCCGAGGGCTTCTATTGCTTCTAGGTTCTTCACTAAACAATTCTTTTTAACCATATGCTGGGCGGTTAGAGTTAATGATGCTGTCACTGTAGGCTGCAGACCTGTAGGAGAATATTTGCGTTACTGTAATAACCTAAATTGATGGTCAAACGAACTTACCTTAAGTGAAGTTCGACCCATAATTATATGAGGCCTTCGTGTCCGAACCGAGTCCTAAATTTACTTATAGATATATGTGTCTCTAGTGATCGTCATTCACACGGATTTCAAAGCTTAGTATTATTTTAAAAAATAAAAGCATTTTTCAGTCTGGCAACACATATGTCACCCGTTTCCGTCAAAGTCCGCCATATGTCATTTAAGTTCAAAGTTTAATATTTTATGGGTAGATCCAAACTTTGGATCCAGGGTTGGGAGGGCTGGACTCGGTTCGGACACGAAGGCCTCATATAATTATGGGTCGAACTTCACTTAAGGTAAGTTCGTTTGACCATCAATTATATTTCTGCCTTCGTGTCCGAACCGAGTCCTAAATTTACTTATAGATAGATGTTCAAAGCTGTTTTATTTATAAAACAATAAAAAGTATAATATTACTTAATTATACTTCCCTGTCTAAGTAAATATATTTTTTTTTTCTTATAGTAGGAAGGTACTTGCTAGGTTTTCGATAGATAACAGGTATCTTAAAGAATAATAAATAATCAGTAACTCTTACACTGTATGTACTACAATAATAATAAAATAAACACATTAAAAGTACCCTGCGCAGTCGGGTAAATAGGTGTAAGATAACTATGAAAAGGTGTAAACAACCTAGAGATATCTCTACAACCAAATGAAACCTTACGAATTAAGCAAATCATCTTTCTTTTAGCTATTGGGTCTATTATAGAGCCTTTTTCTTATAGGCCTACATTTTGGGTAGCAAGTGTTGCAGCCTACATAAATACGTATAAATCCCTCAATCAGCGAGTATTGTTTTGAGCTATCTAACTACTCTAAGTTTGTGTTGAAAATTATCTGAATAAAGTTTTATGAAGCTTTGGAACAAAGAAGTATTACTGGAACGTAAATTTTTAGTCAATTTTAAATAACTAATCGAGCAAGGTGCAGGCTGGACAGTGGAGATATTTCAGGATTGAACTTGAAATAAACAGGTAGAATCCTAATTATTCTGAAAACTTTTTTATGGAGCAGTTTTTATTCTTTCTGGATTTTATTAAAGTTGTGCAAACATTACTTTAAAAACTAATTCAAACTTCAAATCTGATGAAAATTGTGCTCTTTTCTATCGTGCACACTATAGGCTAAATATATTTTGTGAGTTAATATCAATATTATTTATGTTATCTACTATATAAAAATAAGTCGGGTTTTCCTTCCTGACGATTTAACTCCAGAACTGACGAACCGATTTCCATGGTTTTGCATTCGTTGGAAAGGTCTCGGGCTCCGCAAGGTTTATAGCAAAGAAAATTCAGCATTGCACCCGTGCGAAGCCGGGGCGGGTCGCTAGTCATATATAGAAGACAGAGTAGGAGTGAACCCAATGTCCAGTAGCTAACACTGTAGGTAAAGAACTGTATATTTATTATGGTTATAATAATATACTTACTTATTCTTTATGAAACATTCTCTTCAGATGGTCCGAACACAAAAAAAAATTATCCCTATAGTATGGCATTTAGACAGATTAGGTCATAATTGTCATCAATTGTAAAATTTTCACATTCATCGTAATAGTGACTTAACTTATTAATTTATAAAACGAAGGGCCGATCTGCCTGAGTTTGGTGTGGCACAAATTGTTAACTGAATTTAGAAATGGCGAAAAATTTCATACTGATATCCTAGACAGAAGTTTCAACATACAGGTATACCCAAAGAGAATATAACCACTAACGTTTTAGGTATACCTAGGCACAGATATTACAATACTGTAGGTACAAATAATATATGTTTTATAATATATTTTTGAAAAAAAAATTATTAAGAGTATATAGTTACATTACAGGATCAAATTGCTTTCATAAATGTCAATACTCTGAAACACAGAACACTTTTAAAATAGGTACCTGGATGTACATACATGCCTGCCTGGCGTCTCCCTGCCACCAGAGTAAGCTGCTTGTATAGGTAGAGAGTGTAGGTTCCTGAAAGGGTAAACCAATAGTTTAGTGGGGCCTAAACATTGGAAATCGAGGAAATTTTGGTACATCAAAATTCTTCTTGGACTATCAACTTAGATCAAAACAATTTTATCTAACACTATCAATACCCAATATTTTTCCTATTCTTAGAATGAGTCTTACAACTGTGCGAATACTACTGCAAATCCATTAATAAACCAATAAAAATACCTGTAACAGGTTTAATCTAGGTTTTTGCAAATAAATAAATTGTTGATTGTTCCAAAGTATTTATACTCAGCGAAAATCCTTTTTTTTTTTTTTTTTTGCATTAACATAAAGCTTTCTAGATTTCTTGTAATTTTCTTTAGAGGTAATATATGATGCAAGCATATTTGAAAATATACTCATTTTTAAATTCTAGCTATTGCATGTAAATAGTAGTTTTTATTTGTAGATATATGTATATATTCATATCTTTTAATTTTATTCGCACCTGAGAAATGTGGAACAAGATTTCTTCTCTAGAGATATTCCTACTATAAGTACCGTAAGTACGTCATAAGCAGGAATGTATACAAATATACCTACTGCATCCATGGTCGTACGTAAGCGTAAGTGAGCAAATTGAGTAATACCCATATTATTTGTCTAATTCAGCAGTTGTCTTATTTATTCGAAAAAGTATTTCAGAATGATGATAGTCTTTGCTCTTCTGAAAAAGAACTCAAAAAACGCTATCGCCATTACTTCCAGGTAATTATGTTAGTTTCTTCTATATTCTACTCTCCTTTAACATTTTGTTAATTACGAGACTGTATTGATCTTATTCGATTATATTCTCACCTTACCGTTTTCATTATCACCATTATTTAAATAATGCAAGATATTTCGATCGCCCAATATTTCTGATGTCCCAACAGCCAGTCGTACTAAATGGCTGGGTATGCTGTTGTAAGGGTAGCAAAAATTTGAACAATCACTCTTGTCTTACAATGTCGTCATAGTTGTTTGAACAAAATTAATTTATATTTTAATATACCTAATAATTTTCTTGAGTCAAACATTCTTATAGAAAATCCATCAGAATTTTAAGAATCCTAAAAATTTGCAAATCTTGCTTGTGTTATTAACTTGATTACCAGATATGGTACTGTGTTCAGGCCCAATGGGTGAACATTAATTTATATAATACAAACCATCCCAAAAAACAGATCTAAGATTTTATTGTATGTCATCTTCATGAATAAGTAGTTACCTATTAAGAATTATGTAACCTTTAAATAAATGCTGGACATCACTGGATTCATTAAACTAATGATAGATCTTACATCTTCCAACTTGAAATGGTTTTGTATGTATTTATTTATTTTTTCAATTTTTTGAGGTTAATTATGACTTTGAAAAAGTTATTTGGTTTTGCTATGTACTAGAAATACCTTAGAAATAAATTGATTAGAATGTGGGCCACAACGTGAGATTCCTTCACATTTTTAGAGTCTCAAGATCTCTGTAGGTATGGTATGCATCTGGTTATTGTATGAATTACCTGATTGATTATATACCTATATTTAGTCATTGTTTCGGAGGCTTTCCTAAAGGAATGCTGTATCCCGAAATGTAAGACAGATTCACTTTATCCTGAGTGTTTTCCTCCAGTTATAATGAATAGTTAAAGTCCTCCACAGTGATAAATTGACCTTTAGCGATGATTTTTGTGTATTTGTCTGCTGCTGCTGAGGCCTTTGCCCACCAGCTGCCACTCAACTTGTAATCTCATCTGCTGTGGCTGTGGAGGCCCTTCAGTTTAAAGTATCTGATTTGGGTTTGTTGTTGATGAATCTTACTTTGAAGATCATCTGTTGTGGTGTCTGATGTCGCAATTCTTAGCTGTTTTTGCTTATTTTATTTGTGGTTTTATACTTTCAAATAAATTAGGTATCACCGAACAAGAACTTTCTTGTCTTTGTCCTCTGCCTCAAGGATAGTTTCTTTCGCTGTCTTTAAAACATTAGCCAGCACCGGGCCTGTATTGTTTCACAGCAGCTGTTAATCCTTGAAATAATGCACTAAAGGATTTTGCAATATTACATAAGTATTTTGTTTCGACTTCTAGACATCTACATACCTATATTTATATAGATATATATATTTATTATTAATATTTTATTTATTTTCGAAATAAATAAGGGTCCAACGAATATCTCGTGAAAAGTGGGAAAGTATATCCAGAAATAAAATACCTTTACCTACTCCATTGCGGATAGAAGGCGTGAGATTGTATTTTTCCGAAATAATAATTGTTGTTTCCAGCATCAGCAAAATAACATCCTTTCTTTACAGAATCTCTCACCATACTCCTAATGGAAGTACAGTATACATAATGAGTAAAACAGCTTAGTCATAACCGCCACATACTCAAACTACTTATTAACCAAGTAGGTACATACATAGTCAGTTTCAACTTGTAGGCAACTTTTTAGTTTAGTTTCGTCTTCATGCAGCTCCAGTAATTATGATTCGGCTCCATGACGCAGAAGTTGCGTCAAAGTGTCGCCTTAGGGACGATGCCCCTTAGGCTAACTTTATCTTTTCAGCTGTGACCCCAGTGATGGTGATACAGCTCCCTGATGCAGGATTTCGGTCAGTGTCGCCCTAGGGACGATGCCCCTTGGGCTAACACTACCTGTTGAACTGTGGCTCCAGTAATAGTGATACAGATCCATGATTCAAAATGTCGGTCAGAGTGTCGCCGTAGGGACGAGGCCCCGTAGGCTAACCCTACCTCCTGAACTGTGGTGTTAACGAGGTTAACTCCGCAGCAGGAAGAGCTATGGTGCTCTGATCAGCGATAGCAACAACCCCTAAGGCAGTGCGTAACGCGTGATCGAGGTGTCAAGGGTGAGAGCTGGAGCCCTGCAGGCAATGCGTAGCACCCAATTAGCAGAAGTGAGAATGCAATTCGACAACCTCTTGTAGACAGTTGTGTAACATGTGAATTTATGTGAAGCAGTTCGTGTTATTTTCAGAAAATTATCCTCGTCTGGATATTCTCTAATTTCTATCTCTTGTTATCTTCTACACAACTTATGACTGACTCTCGACAGCTTAGACGACGAGGATGGTGCAAGCCCATCAATTATTTCTATCGCACGAAATCCTGCTGATCAGCATCTGTCCTCTATTTTAATGTCTTGAGTAACGTTTCAATATCCTCACGGAGTTCCTGCAAGTCTTCATTTTTCCATTTCAGCATCTTGAAGTCTTTTAAAACCTGAAAAAACAATTTTATAAAATTTACCGTAGTGAACAACGAACACGGAAACACGTAATGACATATGGCGGACTTTGACGGAAACGGGTGACATATGTGTTGCCAGACTGAAAAATGCTTTTATTTTTTAAAATAATACTAAGCTTTGAAATCCGTGTGAATGACGATCACTAGAGACACATATATCTATAAGTAAATTTAGGACTCGGTTCGGACACGAAGGCAGAAATATAATTAAAACTCAAATACCTACATAACTTTCTAACGACCGTTAAAAGAATAATCAGGTGCCCAAAAACAAAAGGTTGTATCAAACTAGGTGAGCAGTGGCTATAGTATTCTAATATCTGTGGCGGTGGTATCTTAGTTTCAAAGAATATTCAAGTGCCCAAAACCGCTAGTACTATTTATTATACTGTGCCAAAACCGTCCTTTTAATGACGTGATAAGGTATTCATTGATGTTAAAACCATATAACAACACAATAACCTATCTTGATAAGGATGATGAGCAGTGCTAACAGTGATATTGTTGGGTACATAAGTTTGGGCATTGCTGATCATTCTTTTAACGATCGTTTGGTGTTAGTAAAGTTGGAACTTGGACTTGTTTTAATTTAATTGTACTTATTATAAAGTTTTTATTTTATGTAGGAGCTCTTTTTAATATGTTTAAAAAAAAGGTATTTCGAATTTACCTTCAGGAATATTAGCGACGACAATGCCAATAACAAAAATGGTGGTCTGCATGAACGGATATCCGAGTGCTAGAGAAGCGGCCGCGATGAATAGCCCGAGCCCAATGGCCCAAATCGACACGTAGCGCATAAAACGCGAGATCTCCCGAGATAAAGGCGACGGCTCTGGCTGAAGCCTCGCCGCTAGACCGGCCACTCGGCCCAGCGCCGTCAAATCTCCACAGCACAACACTATACCTGTTCCAAAAAATCGTGTCATCTTTTAGGAGATGAAAAGAGGTAGGTACCTACCCAAATTTCACCATTGTATTTTTATATTTCTGATGTGTAACAACTTTCCAGTTCCCCGGACTGGAATGATGTTACACATAGGTCCTGTGAGTTTCCTTAAGTATTTTTCAGCGTCGATCTAGAGATAACATGTATCTAAGTCTCTAAAAATATCTTTGGATCATGGCCTCACCAGGATACGAATCCGGGCCTCACTTATGAGAAACAAGCTCACTTCCAACAGCTGCTCCACTCTTTTTTAGAAGACATATCTATCTAATTATTATAATAATATGTAGTTTTTGTTGCCGCAGCATTATCAATCAATACCTTTGGCCCATCCTTCAACAGCCAGCGTGGAGAAGAAAGCGACATTAGGGGACTCGAGCAAATTGGTAGTCCCTTCTACGTTTCCACGAGAGACTGCTACGCTCTCACCGGTCAATGAGGAATTGTCCACCTTGATTTTGTAAACATATCATTACTTTAATGATAACCGTACTTACTCTACCTATATTGATTCTACGCCCCGATTGCTTCATCTAGTTATTCTGGACAATTCAGCATTTTTAGGACTGATTTTTTATTTATTTATTACTTAGTTTTGAACGATTACTCAATATACTTACCTACTTACTTACCTAATAAGTAAAATCGTTGGCATTGTCGTGGTGAATGGTTCGAATGATGAAAAACTGTTTTCGGGCACTTGTAAGTATTGTTATTCAAGAATCCTACTTATCTATTTGCTACTTTTCGTTAGGTTTGTTACTAGTTTGTAGGTAATTTGAATGCTAACTAGAGCACATGTTTATTATACTGCAGTATAATAAATACTTAGTACTAGCTACTACTTAGGTTATAACGAATAAAGATGACTCATGCCTTGAATCCTTTGCTATCAATGATTCGCATGTCTGCAGGCACAACATCTCCGGCATGGACGTAAACGATATCGCCTTTTACTATATTGGAGACCAGCGTATGCGTGTTAAGTATTCCGTTTCTTAAACACTTTGTGTAAGTCGGAATCATACTGTTGAATGACTTCATAATCTGCAATTGTACCTCAGTATGTTTTATTTAAATACCGTCACTGTGTCGCTACAGCTACTATACACAGCGAGCCTATGTAAGTGTAATAGCTACGGTAGGCAGGTAGGGTGTGATTGTGATATTTTGTGAGGTACAGTAGGTTAGGTACCTATATACATTACTATGTCATCATCATTCACTTGCCACCTGGAATTGAAGCAATATATATGAGTATGTTTTCCTTTCATTTATCCATCAGTTATCTTATATGGTCCTACCTACATAAGCCCTTAGCAGATCAATTCTATCGATTCCATCCACTCTTTAGGCAGTTATCTACTCGTAGGTAGGTATGAGGAATCATCGCAGAAGGACAGACAAGCATTACACCTACCTACTTGTGAATACTACGGGCATCTTGACTGGAATTGACGGGCCTGTTGACTCAGTTGGTAGTCACCCTATTTTCTAACTCGGAGGTCGTGGATTCGATCCAGTCTGGGCCCATCATTTGTGTGCACGAAACAGGTTTGTTGTTTCTTCGTGTTTATATGTATCTTTGTCAGTTGTTTAGTATCCATAGTATAGCGCTGCCTAGTTTGGGACTAAATGACTGTATGTGATTTAGGGAGATATCAACGAGGGCATACTTAGGCTTTAGGAGGAAATGCGTTTACCTTACTACTTTTATAGTTCTGTGTGAAACTGAAGAGACCGCATATGATATCTACGCCAATTAGAACACACCCTAAGTACAAGTTATCTTTGCTCGGGTTAGAGACTGTCGACGACTCGATGACGAATGCAACCAGACACAGTAAAGCGCCCAACCAGATCAATATAGAGAAACCTGAGACAGTTATCAGAATGTTTTAGTGATTTTAATACTTAGTAGGTAGATACCTACTTACACTTCCCAGATATATCGGCAATTTACAATAAAGATGTGATTTTCTTGATATACCTAGGTACATACTTTACACTGCTTTTGTGCTGCTACCGATAAATACTTAGGTAGGCTAAGTAAACCATGCTTGCGAAGCTACGGACATACCTAGCTAGTTGCTTATAAAAAATATTTAAAAACATCATTAAGTAGTTAACATTAAAATTCGTTGTTATAGGTGTGCCAGGTTCGTCGCAGGTGACGGTCTATTGTTTCTTCTTATACCCCGTCGGGATAAAGTGCACATATGTACCTACCTACCCTATGTTTTTAGAAGAACTCTTAGCTATATTTAAGTATGATGGTGGTTGGGTAGATACACGTACCTAAGTACTTACCTACTAACTATAAATATACATTAAAATTTACCTGTAAACAATGATTTTAATAACATCCGCAGCCAACCATTTTGTGATGCAGGTGTCAGTGTGTTTGGACCGTAATATAAAAGCAGTTGATGTGCCTTTTCATTGTGTAACCCGGTTTCGGGATCGGACTCCAATAAATCAAATAGATTCTCTGGACAACACAATTATTTAATTCATCTTAGTAAGAGCTAGTAGTAAGTACGTACCTACTTATATAGGAAGATGTAGGTATATCACCAATTCATCACTAATCCACTATAAATCAAGCTAAGTACTTATACCTAACAATATCATACAGTTCACGATAATTTTGTGGTAAATAACACACGGAGTAGTAAATAACACATAACGTCACATCCAATTGTCCAATTTGCGGTCTTATAGCTTTAAGCGATCTTGTTCAGACAAAGTTTAATCCTTTGTATGTACCTATAACTCGGAAAGTCTAATGATTGTAGCGAGGACTTTCTAGGTAGGTAGTTTTTTACTTACTCAGTGGGATTAGATGGGTATCGGTTTTAATTTCCTGTTTCAATAAGTTTAAACGAGTGTTACTTAGCTCCTTAGATTTTAGCCTCTTAGGATTATTGGGACGAAAGAGATCAGAAATTGAAGAGATGCTTGAACTTCTAGACTTCATATTCACATTATTTTAATCGCTTAGTAAAATCGGTTTTTACGTAGTTGATATTGCTACGTATTTGTTTCAAAATCAAGTGGGCTTTATTTGCACGCAGTTCATATTTAGAAGGTAAGAAAAAACAAAAACAAATACCTACTTTTAATTTTTTTATTTGTTCTCAGGTATTTTTTTTTCATAATTAATTTTGTGGGTTTTAGTAATTGTCCTGTGTTACGTGTGGCTCAAAATCGCAGTAATCAATAATATACTTACGACTTTTAAAATGTTAGGTACATTTTAAATTTATATTATAGAAAAATATAGCGGGTGCCCAGCGGCGCGGCGTTGCCCGCGCGGATCCAGTTTATTCCCGTTCCCGTGGGAATTTCTAAAAATCTCTTTATAGCAGTTGTCTACGACTTAAAAGACACCTACATACCATATTTCAAATAGCGGGTGCCCAGTGGCATTGTCCGCACGGATCCAGTTTAATCCCGTTCCCGTGGGAATTTACAAAAATCCCTTCAGTGGTTGCCTACGACACATTTAGTGGATTTGACAAAAAACATCTTGTTGAGAAAAACAAAGCAGAAATTATAAATATTGTTTATTTTTCGAAATTAAACAGGATATAATTGACAAATGGGCAAAAACTGTAGCAGTGAATTAATTCATTGATTTTTATACAATTAAATTACATACATATTTACAAAATATCATTGGTACAGACCTGCTTGATAGGGGGCTATCAGTGCTGGGAATAACATGATAATTTTACTGATACATCACAATGAAACAAAAACTTTTGTTTTGTTTTTTTAAATAACAAAAATTATAAGTATACCTATAAAAGAAGTGTATAAAAATGCAAATTCATATCTCGAGATACTAATTTTTATCTGGCTACCTAACCTTGGTATTTTCATTGATAACTACTACTTCTATGAAGTTTATCTTTACAATTTTATACTAAATTTTTATTAAGAAACTACAATCATATTATATTGCATACCCAGAAAGTAAATTGTATCATCGTAGCAAAATTTAATTTTTCATTCTTTTTATTATATTATTATATGTATACTTTATCCTTATAGTTTACTAGATTTTTTTGAGAAATTGGAAACACTGCTTTGATACGCTTCAGAAGCCCACACTCTATGCAGTGCTTCTAATTCTTCTTCATTAGCTATTTTCAGGTCATCCTGGAATGTTCTCCGTAGCAATTTTTTGGAGGCTGTAATTGATCTCTGAGGCAACTGCGACACCTCCTCTATCTTATCCCACACTTTACTTTGTAATTCTTCAGGTTTGTACAAATAGTTCACAAACCCACACTCCAGTGCTTCCTTTGCACTCATCTTGTGATTGTAAAGTAACATTTCTGTTGCCTGAAACAGTTAAGTATAAATTTTTGTTATCATCTCATCGCATCATCTCTTTAATTTATTTAATATTGTATTTGTGATCTCTGTAAATATTTGAGTTTTAAACTGTTTCAAACTGTAAACAGATACTGTTTTTCAATATATCATATACCTGCTCCATTAAAAAATATTGATAATTACCTTTCTATCTCCTATAAGTCTTGGGAATGTAACTGTTGAACACCCTTCAGCTACAAGACCTAACTTAGTGAATGGTGTGTAGAAGAAAGACTGAAACCAATACAAATTAACAGTGAATGTTTGAAGATTAAAAAATTTTTACTTTCCTTGCTTGTTAAAAGACATTGTAGCTACTTACATTTTCTGCAGCAAACACTAAATCACAGAGTGCCAATGTTGTAGCAGCTATACCAATAGCTGGTCCATTTACAATTGCTACAAGCAACTTAGGGAATGTTATAAATGCATGAATGTAATCTTTTAAGGCACTTAAAAGAGTGGCATTCCTGGAAGATTCCATAGCAGCAATTAGATCATTGCCACTGCTGTAGTAGTCCCCTGCTCCAGTGAGAACCATCACAGAAATGTCAACATCCTCAGCTGCTTCATTGAGTATTTTTGTGACTCGAAGGTACATATTCACATCAATTGCATTTTTTCTGTTTGGCTTGTTGTATTTAACAATTTTAATGGTTCCTTGACGAGTTTCAATTATAGTTTCCTTGGTATCCATTATAACAAAGACTTGCAAAACAACACCAAAAATTATTATAAATATCTATTTGAAATACGAATTAATAATAGGACACACTCATTAGAAATAATATTAATATTATCAAATCATATTTTATTCTCTGCACGAACCGAACGAACTCTGTCTGTCTGTCATTTCATTTTTCTTTTTCTTATTTTAGGGCATTGGCAATTTAGCCATCAGCACTAAATACGACACGAAATTCAAGATTTTTTTAGAGTAGTTTAGTTGAAACCGACGAGCATGTATGAATCGATTGATGGATGTGGATAAGGCGCGAGAGGTGCCACTAGCCCTTCCGGAAAAAGGCGTGAGCGTATGTATGTTATTTATTATATATTATAACAATGTCTAGGCTTTATTTTTATACCCTCTGCAGCTTGATAATAACGTTTTTTTAAAATTAATGAGGCGTTTTCGGTGACAGCTGTCACTTGAGTATTCAAAGGTGTCAATAGATGGTGCTGAACTGAACTTTTAATTAGCTGTCATAAACTAGTACAGTTACAGCCATGCCGTGTTAATATGTCTATGCATGCCACACATTAAAAAACGAGAAGTTGTCATGTTGATAGTAAATAAATATGAACACTGAGAATTTTTTATTGCTATAAAGGTTAATCACAATCTATCTATATTATATTATGTTGTTATTACTAACATGCGTACATGTTCCATCGTGGAGGCTCATAGATATCCATAGAGTTCATACATATCCTTTGAGTATTAAACCAACCGGAGACGCCACTGACAGGTGTTCCCCTCTGCCAAAAAACGCGTCGGTCTTTGAGCATACCGGTTAAATACAACTAGTTTGTTTGAGTTCACGGAGTGCTTGTATTGGTGAATGTATTTGTGTGCACCTAGTTCAAGCTAGTGTTTAATTGTTTTGTCAAAAAATGCGTTTGTTTTAACATTATTTGTGATTGTTTCCTCGTCCCCCCCGCAGAAATTGGCAGACTTTTTTGTAAAGAAACTAGTGCGCGTGACGTCTCCTGTTGGTTTAATACTCAAAGTACATATCCAACTCATGAGACCTTAAGACAACAGTGGATTAGAGCTAGGTACCTGAGTATAGATGTTCAACGCAAAGTCGGGTGAAATCTGAGTAAATATTCATGTGTTTGTTCGAACCACTTTAAACCTAGTGTAAATCAGGAGAAAACACACCCAACCACAACACAAATTAGGTATCACTAATATAAACAACACGTCTCTCGCCATCAATAGCTGTATATTTTCATGACCCTTGCATTCATGAAAACAAAAAAAAAGCATTGCCATCTATCTTTAGTGAATGAACTAGTTTTTCTGGATGTAAGATTAAAGGAAATTAATCGATTAAATAAAAATCGATTTTTCTTTCTTCAAAATTATGTATAATCTCACGCCTTTCATCCCCGAGGGGGTAGGCAGAGGTATTCCATTACTGGATATACCCACATTTCACGAGATACATTGGACCCCTAAACGTGATAGGTGGTGAGCCTATCGCCGGACCGGGTCTATTTACACATGTCTCAGAATTAATTCTGAGACCTGCGGGTTTCCTCACGATGTTTTCCTTCACCGTCGAGCTAGTGATAAATATTTAAAAATCTATATAGGCTTTTCATATTTTAATAATAAAATCCTAAGAGATTCATATTAACATTTTAACAGATTAAAAATGAAATAAAATAATATGAATAAAGAAATAGCAAAATAAAATTTCGATTATCTTCAAATTTAAACAATAAAATAATTAGTGTCACAAATGTCCAGTCCCCTTTTACATTTGACTAGTATAAAAATAAAATACTTTAAACAAGAATAAAAAAAACTAAACGACTACGTAATGGTCTCAAAAACTAAAATAAAAATCAAAAATTCTTTATTTTTTTAGTTTAAACAGTCAAAAGACGAAAAATAATAAAAAATAAGAGTACTCCTAGTATTAAAATAAAATGAAACGATAAGTAAAAAAGCTTAATGACGTCAAGGTTCATCGACCGCATAGATGGCGCTGTTTATAAAAAATCGATTAAAACGCATAATTTATATAATCGATTAATTAAAAATCGATTATTTTTATTTCAGAAATCGATTATTAAAAATAGATTATTTCAAAAAAAATATCGATTAT
The DNA here is from genome assembly GCA_963855545.1 of Ethmia dodecea. Taxonomy (NCBI): domain Eukaryota; kingdom Metazoa; phylum Arthropoda; class Insecta; order Lepidoptera; family Depressariidae; genus Ethmia; species Ethmia dodecea. The sequence goes on from OY979449.1 coordinate 9,309,145, forward strand.
TTTAAAAATCGATTATTTTTTTACATCCCTAGTTTTTCTTTTTTAAAAAACGCCTCATTATGCTTCCTCCACGCATCGTGGTTTTTTGTTTATTTTTTATTATTTTAAATTTATATTTCACAAAATCTGTTCTGCTTGGAAATATTCTAAAAGTGTCGATTCTAGTTCGTTCGTTTAAATCCAGCTCATATTGATGCTTAGTGGTAATACCACGCAAACCGACCGGGGGGCGAGCGAGAGGCAGGGAGAATATGTGAATCGGTTCCACATTCATGTTTCTCGTGTTTTTTTTCGCCTTCTCGCGTGAATGTGGAGCGCCCTCGTATGTGCTACAATGTCATTTGAATGTCAAATATGGCATATATTTGACAGCTGACAAAGGATAGCTTTCGGCGCACGGAATCGAATTTGTAAAGTTTGTGATAATTTATAATGGTGAAATTGTTTCTAAATTTACTGAAATCTATAATTTTACATAATGTTTCTAGGCCACCTATACACAATAATACAACGCAGCTACCTCAAATAAGAAGTATTAGTACCACAAAAAAAATGTTCAAGTCTTCTGTTTTTAACCTGCAAGAAGCATCGCAAGAGCAAATTCAGGAGTTCTTAAACTCTTTCGATACAGTTTTAACAGACTGCGATGGTAAGAATTTACTGTATTTAGTTTGAGATGTTTATCGTAAAGTATCAAAAATCTTGAAAATAAATCATAAAAATATTACTGAAAAATTATTTTTTTTACTTGCAGGTGTCCTCTGGATTGATAACAATGTCCTACCAGGTTCAGCAGAGGCCATGAATTACTTTCGGACCCTGGGAAAGAAGATCTTTTATGTTACAAATAATTCTACAAAAATTCGTAGTGAATTTGCTGCTAAAGCTCAACAATTAGGCTTTATAGCGAATCCGGTAACAATCTTAGAACACTCTTTTTTAGATATAAATAAATTATCCTACAATGTGTTTTATAATATGTTTATCTCAGTTACATCTACACTAATATTATAAAGATGAAAGAATTGTTTGTTTAAATTGAATAGGCTCTGAAACTACTTGACTGATTTGAAAAATTCTTTTACCATTAAATCCTACATTATCCCTGATGAACATAGGCTATATTTTACCCCCATATACCCATGGGAACTATGCAGGTGAAACTGTGCTGGACAGCTAGTCTATCATACGGCTGTCTGAAAAAAATAGCTTAAAACTTTTTGCCATTGTGTCACTTCTCTATCACATATTTTTATTTATTTACAATAAATAGGTGTTTTAAATTTACTAATAATATAAAATATATTATGTATTAATATTTTAGGAAGAAATATTGTCTACAGCATACTTGGTGGCCCATTACCTGAAAGGTATAGGATTCTCAAAGAAGGTATATCTAATTGGATCCAATGGTATTGCAGATGAACTCAAAGCTGTTGGAATTAACCACATTGGAGTTGGTGTAAGTTCCACATTTACATAATTTAAAACTGTTTATGTTTTAACTACTTTAAACCTCACAAAAATAATTGCTTGTGACATTTTTTTTTTTAATATTTATATAATAATATTTATTTTTAACTTATGTACAAATTAGATTATATAATCTTATCACTGTAAGTGTTACTAATTATTTTTCTTATTATTTTACAGCCCGATCAAGTAAAACCTAATTTCAAATCAATGTCGCCATCGGAACTAGATCCAGAGGTTGGTGCTGTAGTGGTTGGCTTTGATGAACATGTCAGTTACCCCAAATTCATGAAAGCAGCATCATATTTAGCTTCAGACAAGTGCCTTTTTATTGCAACAAATACAGATGAAAGATTTCCTAAGTCAGAGTCTATTATTGTACCTGGCACCGGCACATTGGTTAGAGCTGTTGAAACATGTTCAGAGAGAAAAGCCTTGGTGCTTGGGAAACCACATGCTTATGTCAGGAAGTATCTGGAGTCCTGTGGTCTAGACCCAGCAAGAACATTGATGATTGGTGACAGGTATACAATCATTTGATTTAATTGTTTCTGTAGTTTGTTCACTTATTACTATTCTGTAAAACCTACAATCGTCTTATAAAAACATACATTTTATTTAAAATATTATCATGAAAAAAATCAAATAAATAAATATGATCACATCTTTGTCCCTGAGGGTAAGGGAGAGGTATTAGTATATCGAGCCTTCCAGTACCCAGTTTCGACTAGTATATTTTAAAGGACACCTGAACATGACAGGTGGTGATGCCATCTGAACCGGGGTGCCGTTGTGTTAGTCAATAAATTTTGGCACTTGAGGGATTTAATGAATAAATAAAATAAATAATCTCACGCCTTTCATCCCCGAGGGGCCGGGCAGAGGTATTCGATTACTGGATATACCCACATTTCACGAGATATATTGGACCCCTAAACGTGATAGGTGGTGAATCCATCGCCGGACCGGGTCTATTTACACATGTCTCAGAATTAATTCTGAGACCTGGGGGTTTCCTCACGATTTAATGACACAAAATTTTTCTTCACTATTGAGCTAGTGATAAATAATTGTGGGACACAGGTCACACACGGTTATTTTATATACTATGAGTACTAAACAACTGATAAACATACTTAAATAAATATTAAACGACCAAACACAAAGCCAACAGACATTTTCATGCACACAAATGTTGGCCCCGAGCGGGGATCGAACCGGCGACCTCCGACTCAGTAGGCACTACCAACTGAGCCAAAAGGGCTGTCTTGTACCTAATTTTTGAAAAATTATTATAGACACAAAAATCACTATTTTGTGTTTCTATTTTGTTTCTGTGCAAATACGAAACAAATGCGCTAGATAAGTGTCGACATAATTTTGTCACGGTGCCATTTTAGCTTCACTGATTTCGAGCCGAGCCTCACGCATGAGAGGCAGGCTCACTAACCACAGGGCTATCACTACTTGAATATAAAACAATGTAAAACATACAAATTATTGTTGATTTTTTCAGATGCAACACGGACATAGAGCTTGGCGTGCGTTGCGGTTTTCAAACCCTCCTAGTTCTATCTGGAGTAACGTCCATAAAAGATTTAGATAAGTTACGGAATGAGAGAAAGCCACCTTTGCCTGATGTTGTACTACCTACATTAGGAAATTTGCTTTCCCTAGTAACTCCTAAGTAAAGCAAACTTGTCTTAGTAGAATTAGAACATTTCAGTAAATTTTACAGTTGATGCATTGTGATAATAATAACCTAATAAGCATAAACTAAAGTATTTATTTATTGAGTTGTACTTAATGTGCTTCAGAAGCCTTTATTTTATATTTTAGTGTAGTTCACTTTAAACAACGTTCTTTAGGAGATTGTTTTTTTTATCATTTTAATAAAATTATAGATGATTAACAGAATTAATGTATACCCGAATATACATTACTTAGAAATGTTGCCATTTTTTAAAATTTATTTCACTTGTAATTTGCAGAATATTTATTAAGGGAGAGAAGAGCTAATTCATATCCAGTTCGCGAGCTTTTGTATATTAATTAATGTTTGCTTTGACTTTAATTTATTATTGTGTTCTAGATCATTTGCTTAAAAAGATCTGTTATGCTTCTATAGTGAGGAGTGAGTGTCTTCTGGCTAATCACTACATAGTATAAAACAAAGTCGCTTTCTCTGTCCCTATATCCCTATGTATGCTTAAATCTTTAAAACTACGCAACGGATTTTGATGCGGTTTTTTTAATAGATAGAGTAATTCAAGAGGAAGGTTTTAGTATTAGCATTGCACCCGTGCGAAGCCGGGGCGGGTCACTAGTATTGATATATAAAATACAAAGTGAGTTATCATATGGCCTCCAAAATATCTCCCTACTAGGTACTTCGCAATTACCAGTGTCTATGTCACTTTTAAAACATTATATTGTGATACTATTTTGAATCACTTGAATGTTTTACTAAACTATTTATTTGTGCGTGTGTAAACAATTACTAGTTTTGTTTCTATGATAGGTATATGTATTTTGTAGATTATTCTTGTATGCATACTTTCTATATTATATTGATTTATAAATCTGCTTTAAATATACAATACTCCAATAATATGTCTTTTATGTAATTTCCATGGTATCTATAAAAATATCGGTAAAATACGTAGAGACCTACTCTAGAGGTATTTTACCGATGTGCGTACTAAATGAATCATCTGTACCTAAATTTAAAAATATACCTAAATGTTATGTTTGTATCTGGGTGTCGTGTCTGGGTGTTAAATTTTTGTTTAAGTATGATTTATCAGTTGTTTAGTACCCATACCCATAGTACAGGGTCTGCCTAGTTTGGGATTGAATAACCGTGTGTAAATTGTGTCCCATAATTTATTTATTTATAGGTACTTATCCGTGTTTCTCAGCAATATCCGGAAGCACCACGGGTGATGCTAAAACCAGCAGAGACGGAGTCAAGGCGCATGCGTCGTATCGCGCCGCGCTCAATCTCCCGCGTTTTGATACATACCTATTCGTGTTTCGCGCCAGTATCAGTGCAACCTCGAGATACGCGCACCGCGTCGCGACTCGCTTCCCCGTCTGGTCTATGTGATCTCATTCAGAAACTCTTATCCCAACAGATTGATGTGAGTCAATATTTATTTTTACCAAGCACATAGGTACAAGAAGCGCTCGTAGCCCTGCGGTGCCAGCGTGTTTGTAACGATCATACTGGTAAAGCAAAGTTGGGCGCGGTCAGTCAGTGGATGGGTGACCGCCTAGTGGCATTTATATTACGAGCGCTTTCGTGTTTCGGAAGGCACGTTAAATCGTTGGTCCCGGTTTTCGTTGTGTTTACGCACAATGAAAGTCGTTAAGCCATGTCAGATACCCTTGGGTGGCTTGAAAAATTCTGACTGTTCAGTGGCCACTAGCTTAACACCATCTCCCAATCCGCGGTGGGCTCGCGTGGGAGATTATAGCCCATACTTCCTCATGTGTGAGGAAAGACCCTTAGCTCAGCAGTGGGCTGTTACGGGTTGATGATGATGATGATGACATAGGTACATATTATATTTTACTGTCCATTCAAACTCACGTTATTTATGACCAAAGGCTGCATTTAGTTAGAAAATAGCAAAGTTCTACGAAAATTAAGAAAATGATATCCGCTGGAAACTATTTTTACAATAATTTCAAAAGTGAAAAGGATATAAAATACATACTTACTTCGTTTTTTACTTCTTACACCAAATATTTCCCATCCTTAGGACATATTTGTATCTTATATGATACTACATTGGTAAGGTATAACTTAACAACTGAAATATTTGGCGAATGAAAACAAAGAATTGTTTGATGTATTAGCCAGGGCGGCTACCCTATGGCGGCGGGTGGCGGAGCTCGCTCCCCTACGCACACTCCCTTAAAATAAGCACAAAACGATCTAAGATAGTACTCGGCCTTTTTACTTAGCAGATAAGTAGTAGGTACCCTACTGCGTAAAAGAATATTGTTACGACGGAAAATGTAAAATTGAAATTTTCCGCTACTCTATAATTTGCCTGCTTCTAACTACTTATGTGCTCATTTAGGTAAACGTTACAATATATTTTTTAATAATACACAAATAAAGATAAGTGAAAATAAAAATAATTATGATTGCTAATTCATGTAGGATTGATATTATGAAAGGTTTTCAGCGATAATAAGCGTTATCTCAAGTGTTGTGTTCTGAAATACCGTGCCGGTAAACTTGCAATTTACGATGAAATTGATAAGACAATCTACCACGGTGGCTGCACTAACCTTGTTATGAAATAACATAGGAACGAAAATATTTGGTAATTACTACTGACGTCATACACACCAAGTAAGATAACACCGCGAATAAACCGGCCAAGAGCGGAGGTACGACAACTACAGCTAAAACTATATTTTGTTTTATTCGAAAAAAATAAAACATTTGTCGAACTCGGGCACCAAGGACGACTTATTTTTCTTCCAAATGTGTAAATAATTTTAAACCTGTGGTGCAGTTTCAAGAGTAGGACTTAAAGGTCAGCTTTATTTCCTCGGTCACCCCATGCATATTAAATATGAAATATGCACGAAATATCACTAGCTCTATGTTGAAGGAAACCATCGTGAGGAAACCCGTAGGTCCCAGAATTAATTCTGAAGCATTTGGGTAACGGCAACCCGGTCCGGCTATATGGGGTCACCCACCCACCACCTGTCATATTTAGGGGTAAATACACTAATCAAAAATGGGTACTTTGCTACTTTCACAGCATTATGTCATACGGCATAGGTACTGCTGTGGGGTCGAGCTGCAAACGCGGAATCCATTTTTATATTGCAAAACCGAGCTGTGAGAGCAATTTACAAATTGAGATGTCGTGATTCCCTAAGAGAATTGTTTAAAGAAATAAATATTTTAACAATGCCATGCCAGTATATTTGTGAAAATATTATGTACCTACGTACGGAGAAATATATCTATTTTTACAAAAAACTGACAGGCACAATTGTAATCTTAGAAATAAAAATAAAATAGAGCAACCACATTACAGATTAAGTAAAATCAATAATTCCTTAATGGGTTTGTGTGTACGCTTTTACAACAAGATACCTAAAGCTGTTGTAGATTTGCCTGAAAAAAATTTAAAAACACGTTAAAATGGTTTTATGTAAAATGGCATATTATAGGTTAGATGAATATTTGAATGACAATGATGTTCGGTGTAAATTTTCTCCATTTAGGGAATGCGACTTTACGCGAATTCAACTTGATGGTCCGAAAGGCAGCAAAGCACTAAAACCATGTAACTTGTACTTTGTATTGTATTGATTGTTTAAAAGAATAGTGTGTTGAGGAGTTTCTTGCCCCGCTTCTTCTCCTCAACTATACATCGAAGCGGTGGAGTCGCAATGACTTTCGATAAGGGGACTTATATATAAGTCCCTACGTTGAATAAAAACTTTTGACTTTGGTATATATCCCGATTTAATTGAATATCTCTACCCCCTTGAGGATAAAGGCGTGAGTAGGTATATAGGTATGTTTTTGTTTGAATCCAGATTTAGCTGAAAGAAAAAACATCTCCACATGATATGCCATTTAGGTAGGTAGGTAGGTATAACTATATACATATAAACATTGTATGAGGGAAAGTTGATGTAGGTACCTACACCGTTAACCGCCAGCTATAAACTCCGATATAGAAACCGACAAGGCCGTTAACACCGGCTAGTTTTTCACACGCTATCTCGCTTTCAAGATTTCCCTCCATTTTAAGTTAAGCCCATATAAGTTTCCAATCTTTTCATTTTTTACACCTTTACTTTAATCCATTATCAACATACCTACATAATGGCATTCAATTTGTGTAAATGGAACGACAGATATCTATTTAACTTTTTGATTTTTGCAACTGATCTTCATCCTTCCGGATGACATGGTCCACTCATTTCGTTGGAACTTCGCACTTTATCAAAAATTTACTTACACTCTTGTAGGTAAGTGATATGTAGGTAGGTACCTACTTATGATAATATTTGAGAGATCTACTTATCATTTTCTGAGGATTCAGGTTGGTTTCATTTAGCAGTATAATAGGTACCTATACAATGCATAATTTGAGATGACAAATGTCTTAAAATAACAAAAGCTCTTGCTTGCGGTGTAAATACCTACTCGCATCATTAAAAATGGAAAGCGGCTTAATTTGGTATAATAATATACCTTACTTTACGTTAACAGTTTAGTTAGACCAACTTAGTAGTTCCTTAACGAGGTATTGAAATGAAAATTGAGTCTCAATTTTCCATCTTTATATCTTTAGTTTGTTCTACTCACTAAGAAAAGAAACAATATTTTATCCTACGTAGGTACCTACCACATACCAGTTTAAATGTACCTACCTACCAAGGTACCTAAGTAGCTACTTCGTAGCACCTAAACACCGAACCTCATTAAAAATCAATTCACGGTTGTCTTTAAGTTACAGATAGGTAGTACCATTAGACCGTCCTCAAATTATGTGGGAATGTGACCGTCAATAACAAAGCAAAGTAACTATAGGTAGCCCAGACCACAGTACAATGGTTTCATTTCTAAGGCAGATAAAGTTTACAAAGGAAAATAAATAGGTATTTTCGCGGACCTTGAACTGAAAATAACCAACTTTACACGTCTACTACGTACATACCTACTTAACTGGTTTTTTGGTGGAATATAAGGATTATGTAATATACCTTGAAGATAGGTACCAAAATGAATACCAAGACAGCAGACTTTGTATGTAAATGTAGGTATTGTAATCGTATAGGTATCCTTCAAAAAACTACTTTTAAAAAATTAAATGGGTACCTAACCTACCTATACATTTTCCCATAATGAGTAGGTACGAGTTTTTTTATTTGGATTTGCATTTCTTAAATTAGGTCTCGTAGGTAGTTATAAAAAACTGTAAAAGGAGTAAAGGAGTTGGAAGTGAATACGACTCTCCGGCGTGAGTTCGATTCCGGCTGAGTTTTTCAAACACGTCTTGTTGGTGTAGGTAGGTACCTACCTACCTTCTTATTTATCACTAGGTCGACGGTGAAGGGAAAAATTGTGAGGAAGGAAACCCGTAGGCCCCTTGATTCTAGGTATGTTTAATAGGTCATAGACTCTTCATCCAGCGCTTGGTTCACCAACTGTTATATTTACCTACATACACACACCGGCACAATTAGCGGAACAGAAAAAAAAAGGAGAAAAAAGAGGGAATTTAGAACAATGAATGTAATTTTTAAACAATATATTATTTAAAATGAAACAACAATTAAATTAACATGTTTTGACATTCATTTGTAACACCATACTTAAAATTTTATAAAAATAAAAATTAAATTAAACAAAATGCATTTTTCTTCGATTTTTAATTATAGAGAAACAGCAGAAAATTCAAGATTTTCCAAAGTTTAACAACAATTTCAATGACTGTTCAATATCGAGTGTTTCCTCCTCGTGCTCTGATGAGGGTTTCCATCCGTCTGGGCATGCTGCGGATGATGTTATCAATGGTTTCTTGGGGCAACCTCTGCCATTCTTCAAGTAATGCGTTTCGCAACTCGTTGAGATTATTGGGAGGGGGCATTCTTGACTTTACACTCCTCTTTAGCAAGTCCCAGACGTGTTCTATAGGGTTCATATCGGGGGACCGTGCTGGCCACTCCACCACCGTTATACCAACATGGTTTAGGTATGTCTGTACTGTGCGAGCACTGTGAGCCCGAGCATTATCCTGCATTAGAATGAAGTTGTTACCAATAAAGGGGGCAAATGGCACAACATGTTCTTCTAAAATCTCCCTGATATACCGATCAGCATTCAGATTCCCGCCATCGACCACTACTAACTCCGTACGAGCTCCTAAACATATTCCTCCCCAGACCATAATTGAACCGCCGCCATATGCAACTGTATTTTCAAAATTAGACTGGATATACCGTTCTCCTTTGCGTCTCCATACTCGCTGCCTTCCATCAATTTGATTTAACATAACTCTGCATTCATCAGTAAAAAGAACCTGTCCCCAGTCGTCGAAGTCCCAATCACGATGTTCACGACCAAAGTGTAGACGGTTTGTGCGATGATGTCTCTCAAGTTTTGGGGCTTTGGCTGGCACATACGAGCCTATACCCACTTCTTCGAATCTTCTACGAACTGTCCGCTCACTCATCCTTACTGCTAGTACCTCTTCCAGTAAATTTCTAGCCTGCACCGCCGTTAGTCTCGTGTTCCGTCGGACTTGAAGTTGGAGAAAACGGTCATCCCTCCTTGAAGTACACCTTTTCCGGCCTTGTCCTCTCCTTCTCACTAGAGCATTCGTCAATCTGTATCGTTGGATGCTACGATAAATCGTTGATAACGATCGACGAAGGCCTCTGGCAATCGATCTGTAGGTTTGACCATTTCTCCTCATTTGATCTGCCCTAATGATTTCTGATGGCGTTAAATCAGGCATAATTAGATGCTCGTAAATTATCAATATGCGAAAAAACTCAAAAGCCTCAAAAACTGCAATTCAAAGCTTTTCAAATGGAATTCACGAACCTTCTAAAAACGGACAAGCGGTGGAAAAAATGAATCAATGAAAATTAAAACAAAAGAATGAAAAAAAGGGCAGTCGCTTAGTATTCCATTTTTAAATTAAAACCCAAATTTAAAAAAAGCTTGTTTAGCCGGCCAGTAACACGCAAAAATGCGTAAATACTCCCTTTTTTTTCTGTTCCGCTAATTGTGCCGGTGTGTGTATCTTGGGAGCGAAAAATACACTGGTAAGCAGCGGAAATGGTATAGGCCTACAATGATGTTAAATATATTTAACATCATTGGGTGCCTAGGTACATGCTAGGTATACCAACCAACCCCATCTGAGATAGGGCGTGAGCGTATCTGTACTTATATTTATTAACTTAAATACTTACCTACCTTTATGATATATAATTGGCAGATATATTGTATTAAATTCTTAAATTATGTTATGAAATTTACTTGCAAATATTAGTAGATAGGCAGGTATCTAAGTAAATACAAAATTATGTAATGATACTGCTGTTTTTTAATTAAAAAAAATAAGTGTTACGTAACTTCCTATGATCAAATTGAGGATCTAATCATTTAATCCATGAGTCACGGACGCTCTGGGTGGTGTAGGTCCTCGGTGTGGTGACGTCATCCTTGCCGAATGGGTCACGCGTCCATTCTATTAAAAACCACATTGCTGCCAAAATGATTAAACTGCTTCCCTCACTAGCCTTTTTACAAAAATCGATTATTTAATTGAGCAACGACGCACAAGGGTTCGTCAGTAGGTATAAGCACAAATTGAATAACAGTGTATTAGCCATATCGCCCACATCATTAAGTGCAAAAGAAAATTTTCGTAATCATCCATGAAAAGTTCTAGCAGTTACCTATGTTCATAATTTAGAGGTACTTAATACAAAATCTCAAGATTTACTAAAATAAAATTAAGTAGGTACCTATGTACTTACCTAAGTATAAGTATTTGTTAGACCTCATTCGCAAGAGCGCTTTTTCAACGGGCAATAAATAGTACGTTGTTGTGGTGTAGTAACTTAGTAAGTAAATAACTTATTTAGTCCCGAGACGGGGACGCCAATAGTATAGTCGAAAAAACAATTATATGAAGATCGAATAGCCACTTTCCCGCCATTTTTTTGTGGCCGGCCAAATATTCAGCCCAGAGGTTGAAAGAAAATCATTCTAGGAACGTCTTTGATTCAGTCATTAGGTCTACATTGGGTACCTACCTACTTCTTATTTTCATAATTGAAAAAACGGTAAATATTTTGCCCAAATCTAGTTAAGTTATTTTAAAGAAATACGTACACAGTTGAAAGAAAATTATAGTAAAGTAATTTAAAAAACATAGCTTTATGTTATTTTAATTTTACATCGCGTCGTAAGTAATTGAGTGGCTGTATAAAAAGTCGAAAATTGGTTTAACAGAAATGTAAAAATTGAACTAGTTTTTTAAATAATTTGACAGGTGTCAGTTGAAAACGATTCTTCTTTCTACCCGCTCCTCAGGCAACTTCAGACCTAGGTACTTTCCGAGTGTGAGTAATGAAAATTATGTACTTACCTACTTTTAAATGAAACAAATTGATGTCCATGTGTTTCACGCGATGGCGGTTTTTAAACGCGGCGCTTTTTTTATTGAGCACTGTCGGATTGTCGACGTTGAGCGATCGAAACTCCGAAAAAGCGCTTTAATATCAGTTATCTTTGTGTAGGTACATCCGAAATTGTGTATAAAGTCGTCATATTTTTTCTTGTAAATTGTTTATATTGTTACAGATAACTATATTTTGTTGTTACTAATTTGCAATAGGTACACTAGTTACCTACATATAAAAAAATACCTAATTACATCAGCAGTTTCTTGTCATGGACAATCTTACTTAAGTCAAGCAACTAAAACGAGACGCAATGGGATTATTTATTGTCTTTGACCGGCTTTGCCCTACTAATGCTTCACTAGCTACAATGCATTTGTTTATAGATTGAACATATTATAAGTAGGTACCTAACTTTTGTACTCCAGTGCCTAATCTCTAGTCAGCAGCCCTGTTGAATAGTAGGTAGGTACATGACATGACACACTTGTTAGTGTAAAACAAGATGAGGCGAATGTGCAATCCAGTGAGCATACTATAGTAACATATAAGATCATTGGTGCAATCCAGCTAAACCAATGTATAAACTATACTCATGGAAAGAGAGCAACGCCCGGAATTGCATGGATATGGGCCACTCGATAAACTAGGTCGGCGAAAGTGGCGCACACTGTCGACCCAGCAAGCACTCTTTTTATTTATAAGACAACGCAAATAAAACGCACACACCATTGCAGTCCGTTCACCGATTGCAGTTTTATTTGATTGATTCACTTTATGAGTAAGGAGTTCTTCAAAAGTGCTACGAACCGAATCAGAGAAAAGCAAATTCATAACAGCCGTAGTCAGGATAAATGTGTCAATAACTAAAATCACGTAGGTAATTAGCCCTTAGGTAAAACCAAAACAACTCGACAGCAATCCAGGTCTACGCAGTGCGACTTTTAATTTAAAACGAACGAACCATCATTTCTTTACTCGATATCATGTACATTATCTTGTGTTAGTAACACAGAAATACTAAATTTATAGGTAGGTGTAGGGCAATAGGTAATAAATTACCTAGTAAAAAGTAATTTTAGGCTCATAGGCCAGCCGTATAGCACTGATAGATCAAATGAAGTCGTTCTCCCATTAAAATCTGAATGATTCATCATACAAACAGCAAATCGAGCAACCTTCATCCATAGGTCAGATCATTTAGTCTAGATGTAATACGTTATGAGCAGGCACCCACAGTGGTGGTTTGAAATCAGCGGAGGTGTAAAATAGCATTTATTGTTACAAAGTGCTACGCCCCCGCTTTGCTTTAACTTGATAAATGAACGTTTTTCATCTTCAGGATTATAGTCCCAAGGTTAAATCAAGATCTTCAAATCAGATTTGATGTCATTTCCTGAGCTGTGCTGAATTTAAAAGGAGCAAGTAGGTAGAGTCGAGGATGGTGCAAGAATAGGCATATCTATTTGAACGTGTTTGCTGCTGATTAATAGGTATGTCTCTGATTTTTCAAGAGTCAACATAGCAAAAACTCGGTCACTAAGTAAAGCTTCTACAAAATAATTTAAACGGAAATGGAAACATAGGTATCTTTCTCAGAATTGGATCTGTAGGTAACTACCTACCTATAAAAAAATACTGGAGGGGGTTGGCAGAAGTATTGCATTTCTGGAAACACCTAATTGTTGATAAACCTACCTACATGCATCAGAATTAATTCTGGGGCCTGGGGGTTCCCTACTATTAAGTAATAATACAAATCTACTTACTTAAGTAATTGGTTAAGATATTAAACGTAAACAATAGGCTGTTAATAACAGAGTCATACTGACTATCCGTCCTACGTCAAAATTACCAATATTATGCACAGCATGCATGACTCAAGACTAAGTGAGTTAGCTCACATTATTGAGTATTCTATGCTAATACAACCTCGATTTTCCTCGACTGTCTGTCAACTGCAAGTTTGCGATCCCAGCTGATGTTTACACAAACTTTGTGAATAGTTTGCAATACAAGGTCGGTGATGTAATTGCCGCTTTTAGCGTTGAAACGTGATTTCGTACCCGGCGATACCCCACGACACATAGGTTATAGGTATAGAGACGACCGTTTGATTATTATTTTTGCATGACATCATTCAGCGCGCGAATGCTTGCAAGCGCTTCATATCACCTTGTCGTTGGTGGTAGGTAGGTTAATGGATTGAGTACATTACAAGTAGGTAGGTACTTTGTGAAATTAGGGTTCGTGAGGTACAATGCACAAGTCTCACATTTTAAAGGTATGGATTAGACACAATGGCGTAGCTAGGTTACCAAGGCCCTCTCTAAACGGGTTAGGTTGTATCAACATACGTACATATGCCCCTTTCCCAAAGGGGTAAACAGAGAAAATAGACTGCTACCGGCTACGAACCTGGTATCATATCGAGCTTCATCCACATCCATCTATCGACTCGAATCGATCGTCGAATATTGAATATTTGAAGCAGATTGCACACATACTTTATATAAAAAATTTCTTATATATGTAATTTTTTATATATGTAACTTTAATCAATAAATAATCTCACGCCTTTTATCCCCGAGGTAGGGCAGAAGTAATCTATATCTGGAAATACCCACGTTTCACCAGTATACTTATTCTTTGAATATTTATTTCTTGCTGGTTCTAGGAACCAGCAACTCGTCGGTGGGGATGGGCTGCTGTTTACACTTAGCCAATCTTCATGGACGAGTTTAGAGTGCCTTGTTATTAGACTACTGACGTTTCTAAGTGTACCTTTTGTACTACAGAAAATAAATGATTTTTAACTCTTTTTAGGGTTCCGTACCTCAAAAGGAAAAAACGGAACCCTTATAGGATCACTTTGTTGTCCGTCTGTCCGTCCGTCTGTCAAGACCCTTTTTCTCAGGAACGCGTGGAGGTATGAAGCTGAAATTTATATCAATTACTCAGGTCTACTGTCCCTTGAAGCTGTGAAAAAATCAAACTTCTAAGCCAACGCAATCAAAAGATACAGCCGTTTATGCCGCAAATTTTCGACACTTGCAAGGGAATCAAAACCTACAGGGTGCTTCCCTTGAACTCAGAATCTTGAAATTTGGTACGAAGCAACGTCTTATAGCATACACAGAAAAAAAGGATTTCTTCATTTTAGTAAAACAAATATCTTGGAATATTTTTTTAGACTTAAAATATATCATCTTGATTCAAAAATATTGTGTCGAGTTAAAAATTCTGTTGATCTTACCTTGAAACATTTTTTTTCTCAAAATATATTATTCAGTCAAGAATATAATCTTAGATTAAAATATTTTTAAATTCTTCTAAGAGTATCAATGTGTCTTGCATCAATAATTTGTAATATTATTAAATAAAGTAATGTTTTCTTGTTTCAAAAAAAAATATTTCATTCCAAATAATGTACCTAGAAATATAATTCTTCGGTTAAGATATTTAGTACTTATTTCAAGAGCACACATTTGCCTTAAATTTAAGTTTCAATACTCTTAGCTTAAAATATTTTAAAATTTCCCTAAGAGGATCAATGCGTCTTGCATGAATAACTTACAATATTATCAAATCAAGTAATGTTTTCTAAGTACAAGAAAAAATATTTCATTCGAAATAATGTACCTAGAAATATAATTCTTCGGTTAAGATATTTACTACTTATTTCAAGAGAACACATTTGACTTAAATTTAAGTTTCAATACTCTCAGCTTAAAATATTTAGGAATTTCTCTAAGAGGATCAATCCGTCTTGCATCAATAACTTACAATATTATCAAATCAAGTAATGTTTTCTCAGTTCAAGAAAAAATATTTCATTCGAAATAATGTACCTAGAAATATAATTCTTCGGTTAAGATATTTACTACTTATTTCAAGAGAATACATTTGCCTTAAATTTAAGTTTCAATACTATTCCTCTAAGAGGATCAATGCGTCTTTCATGAATAACTTGCAATATTATCAAATCAAGTAATGTTTTCTCAGTTCAAGAAAAAATATTTCTTTCCAAAATTATGTACCTAGAAATATAATTCTTCGTTTAAGATATTTACTACTTTTTTCAAGAGAACACATTTGACTTAAATTTAAGTTTCAATACTCTCAGCTTAAAATATTTAGGAATTTCTCTAAGAGGATCAATCCGTCTTGCATCAATAACTTACAATATTATCAAATTAAGTAATGTTTTCTCAGTTCAAGAAAAAATATTTCATTCGAAATAATGTACCTAGAAATATAATTCTTCGGATAAGATATTTACTACTTATTTCAAGAGAACACATTTGACTTAAATTTAAGTTTCAATACTCTCAGCTTAAAATATTTAGGAATTTTATTCCTCTAAGTTCTGTTCACTGTTCAATTACGTTTTTATTTTGTATCCCTTAAGACACATAGTACTTTTTAATTTATATTACTGTTTACATGTGGAAGCTTATAATTAGCGTTTGGACATATACTATGTTTACTATATTGTAATACTTAGCTGTTAGCTTCCCGAACATAATAAAAATAAAAAATAAAATAAGAGGATCAATCCGTCTTGCATCAATAACTTGCCATATTATCAAATTAAGTAATTTCTTAATCACAGAAATCGGGTAGTTTGAACTAAAGAAACATAATCTTGAATCATTAAACATGCTGCACATGGCTTAGTAAAATATTTTCTTGAAATAAAATCAAACTCTATTAAATTAAGAAAAAAATACATAATTTGAAGTATTTATTGTACTGAAACGAAAAACATTATTACTTATGTAGCGACACTACATAGAACGCGCCAATAGACGGCCGAGTTCCAAACCGCGCTATCGGAGTTTTCTAATGAGTTTGTATAAATACAACTGTCCGACATCAACCGTTGGACCGCGTTCCCCAGGCACGATCACCTCGCCTAAAGGAAGATCTTCTCTTTTACCGATGGAGGAGCATTCCACCTCCGTTCCTCCATACCAATTAGTAAAGTATTTCTTGAACAAAGAAATCGGGTAATTCGAACCAAATAAACGTAATCTTGAATCAATTAACATCCTATATAGACGGAACATAATATATTCTTGAAATTAAATAAAATAGTATTGAATTAAAAAAGAAATATATAAATCGAAGTACATAAAATACTAAAACGAAAAATATTATTACTTACAATTAGTTCAGTATTTCTTGATCAAAGAATCTGGTAATTTGAAACCAAAGAAACATTAATTTCATCGAATACATTAAATTTACTTGGTCCAATGCTATAGTAATGTTGATCTAAAAAAACACAATCTTTAGGTTATTATTAAAATATTTGAATAAAGAAACTGATTCACTTCAGTTGACTACGCGTTTTTATTTTCAAGATTAAATATTTTTAAGCAAAAAGTATTGCAATACTTGAATCAAGAAATACATTTCTTAAACTAAGAGCTGACAATCATTTGTTAGAAAAAATTTTTTATTTGATATCCAAGATTATGCCTTTCTTAGATCAAATGTAATTTTTGTCCAGTTGTATGATTCTGTCTTGTTTTAAATAAATTTATTTAAGATAATGTTTAGCTGATATCAAGAAAATATTTCTTTACGTCTATAGGGAGAGGACCATTTTCTTGAATTAAATAAATTTGCTTTGCGTGAAAAAAAACTAAATTATTCTAAGAAATCTGTTTTTTCCGTGTAGATAAAGGAAAAATTACGAAAACCATAAATTTGCAAGGTTGTACGGAACCCTCGGTGCGCGAGTCCGACTCGCACTTGGCCGGTTTTTTTTTTTACTTTAACTTTGTTCCAGAATTAATTCTGAGACATTGTCTCAGACCTGGGGGTTTCCTCACGATGTTTTCCTTCACTGTCAAGCTAGTGATAAGTAATGTACGTAAGCTTTTTCGAAGAGCTCATTGGTACATGCCATTTGAACCCGAGCCTCACAAATGAGAGCGGTCTCTAACCACTGGGCTCTGTTTTACCTAATAGATATTATTATAATATATATTTATGTATACAATTGCTGGTCAGGGTCCTAGGGCCCCTTGTCCTTGAGCCCCGGTTAACGGCACAGCCCAACCTCCGATAGATAGTTACGCTCCTGATTAGACAGCCTAAAATATCATAATTATAATAGGTACTTTAATATGTAGGTACTTACTTTTAATTATTCAGTTTTAGTATCCTAGTCTTAAACGATTATAGGTACCTACATCGATTTGCTAAGCTCAGGCTCGACATTTAATTAATTATTAGGGTATTATATTTAAATATCATTAAAAAAACAAAAAAATTCCTCAGTGGGCCATTACAGCTTCTTATTACCTAGGAAAAATAAAACTATTTCGGTACTAGGTAATTTTAAGCCATGTCTATCAATAAACTTGTTTTTTATTTATAATTTTTATACTCAATATTGGAACTGGTGGTGGCAGTGGCAGCACTAGAGCAGTGCGAACGGTGAAGGTACTTATTAATTACTAGCGGGTGCCCTTCAGAGTAGTTGCCTACGACAGACTTCATACATTTCAAATAGCGGGTGCCGAGCGGCGATACACGCGCGGACCCAGTTTATTCCCGTTCCCGTGGGAATTTCCAGAAATCCCTTCATAGCGGTTGCCTACGACATACCTATAAGACACTTACATGTTTTAAGTTTCTATGTGTTATTGGTTTGGATTAGTAGTCAAATCAATCAAATCAAAAATAATTTATTTCTATACCTATTAAACATACACTTAGTAACGTCAATATTTTATAATAACAAACAAGTAGGTACGTATTATCTTTTTACCCAGTTTTGAATTTTTTTCCGTGGTAATAAGACATTCTCCCGCTGTCTAGAAGTTGACCCGGTTACTTAGTTATCTCCACACCAGATTTCATTAAAATCCGTCCAGTAGTTATTGCGTGATGCGTGCACAGCCAGACAGACATACACACAACAAAATTTAATAATTGTGTTTCGATATCTACATCAATAATTACTATCTACACTACCGCAAACAAAAATACATGTAGGTACAGACATGGCTTCGTTACAGTTTTATTATATGCAAAGATGATAAATCATCTGAGGCTAGGTTATAGCTAGGTTGGATGTTCAACCTAGAACTTAGGATATACCTATAATAAAATAAATAATCTAGCTAGGTTCCGGGCGCACCCTAGAAAGCTGTGGGCCTACCCTAGATAACCACTCCAAAGAGTAAAAAAACCAACTTCAACCTTGAATTAATATGGTTTTCTCATGGGTGCCGTTGTCAGAACTGGACGAAATTAATATGGGATCAATCTGGAAGCACCAGCTTTCAAATAAAAAAAGAATCATCCAAATCGGTTCACCCAGTCGAAAGTTCTGAGGTAACAAACATAAAAAAAAACAGACGAATTGATAACCACCTCCTTTTTGAAGTCGGTTAAAAAATACCCGTGAACCCTTATACATACAATAACTTCGTCCTCAATTTCGGCTCACGACCAGCAAAGTAACGGTCATCAACTAGTAAGTAGTTTATAATTAATTAGCGGGTGCGCTACTGCCCAGCGGGGCGTTACCTGCGCGGATCTTATTTATTCCCGTAGGAATTTAAAAAATTCCTTTATAGCGGTTGCTTACGACATAAAATACACGTATCTACATACAATATTTCAAGTTTCTGTGTTATCGTTTTGGAGTTGTATTTATCTATCTACTAAACTAGTTTTCTTATATTTTCCCGAAGAAATGAGATACTTTCCTGTAGTAGGTACCTACACGATAGGTAAGTACCATAAATTTTGACCCAGTTAATGAGTTATCCATCACACCAAATCGTCTAAGAGTAGTTTTTACGTGACGCGTGCACAGACAAAGACAAAAATTTCAATGATTTGTGTTTTGATATATAAATCGATAACTATCTACTACTACTACCGCAAAACATTTTCAAAAAATATTTCTTGTACAGACACGGTTTTGGTACCGTTTTATTAAATGTATAGATATAAGATACATTAAATCAACTAGGGGAAGGACAGGATAACAAAATAGATTTATAATTATGAGACAAGCTGAGGTGATTTGCTTTGCCTTATCATTTCAGTTAACTAATTGAAGATGTCCGAAGAAGCAGCGAAAGTACAGGAAGCGGTGGAGCAAGTGACACAGGAGGTTAAGGACGTCAAGCTGGAGAACGGAGCCGCGCCCGGCGCAGCCAACGGAACGCCGGCCAAGAACGAAGACAATGCTGTGCCGTTTAAGGTATAAGAATCGTCTATTTTCATAATCACCGTGGCCTTTGTTAGCGATACGCTGCGACATGTACATACTAGCTAGATTAAGAATCGCTTAAAGGCAGGCCTCGTGGGACAATATCGTAACGATTGGTGGGGAATGATAGGAACACATTTGCCATTGAACAGTTATTCTGTAGAGGTTCAAATAACTAGATAATGTTGTATAAATTAGTAGTAATAGGGTAGGCAGAGATATTCCATTTCTGGAAGTTCCCACGTCACCAGTGACCAGTAGGTATAATAATATTCTAATATAATGTAATATTTTACTATCATCATAAAAATAAAAGCAGATTATCAAATCAAAATATACTTTGAATAACGGAAAAACACAACAAAGGAGTCGGGGGCAACAGTTAGGTAGTTAATTTAAATACAAAGGTTAAAGAGGTTTGCAAATATTGCGGTAAATTTAGTACCTAGGTAGTTAGAATTTAATTTATATTCTTAACTTATGGTCTAGCTAGGTATATCAAGTGTAACGTCTCTGTCATCACTACACTATACAGAAAAATATCTCCGAAGTCGTCGTAATACTTTTTTTGTTTTTAAATAAATGTGAAAATGTAAAATTTGCCAGTAACTTCAGACGTACTGACAGATTAAAACAAAAGATAGAAAGTATCCATAAATTTATTTTTTTAAATAATTTCAGGACGCCTTCAAAGCATTCTCAAAGTTCGGGGACCCCAAATCAGATGGCAAGCATATCACACTATCGCAGAGCGACAAATGGATGAAACAAGCTAAAGTGATCGACGGTAAAAAAATAACAACTACAGATACTGCGATTCACTTTAAGAAACTCAAGTCTTTGAAAGTTGGTATTGAAGACTATCAGAAGTTCTTGGATGACCTAGCAAAAAACAAGAAAATTGAACTAGATGACATTAAGAGGAAACTCACGACTTGCGGACAGCCTGGAATATCGACACACGTAAGTTTTGTTCTTCTTACCTATAGGCATTACTGACCAGCGATCTATTGTACCTACGTGGTTACGCGATTATTCCGCCAATTATTGAACCGATTTGACTATTGTTTTTTTGTTTCGTACATCATACTTCAGAGGTGGTTTTAATTTTACTTTTAAAACGGCCTCTGAAGCCCATTGTAATTTTATCAAAGTCGGTGGAGCGGTTATCAAAAAATCAACAGAAGTCTGTAATTTTTATACACCGATGATATTTGATACTGCTATTCGTTGAAGTCGGGTTTTTACTCATTACAGTTCTTTGTTATTTCTTAAAATATGCACATACACTCACCAAAATGTAATGTCACTTACGTAAGAAGAAACCGCAACTAGTGAATATATAAGTATTTTAATTTTCATAGATAGGTAGGTATGTACCTACTCATGTAAAAAGGTTAGGAAATATCGTCATTTACTTGACTAGGTCGGTATATGTTTTTGCTCGTCATCGTATTGACTGTCTTATATCAGGTAACAAAGTCTCCAGCGGCCGCCGCCGCCGTCGACCGGCTGACTGACACCAGCAAGTACACAGGCTCCCACAAGCAGCGGTTCGACGAGACCGGTAAAGGCAAGGGCATTGCCGGCAGGAAGGACCTCGTCGACGGCTCCGGTTATGTCTCCGGGTACCAGCATAAGGACACTTACGCCAAAGGTCACTAAGTCTCCCAGGATATACCTATGTCAAGTTACTTCCAGGGGCCTACTACTAACTGTATCTGTTGTTTTACTAACAACGACAAAGATGTATTTATCTGAGGAAAAAGTCTATAGTAGGCCCCGGTGCTTTGCCCCATTTGAAATTAAATATTTACACAATATAAATTTTGTTCTAGTTTTCGAAAATTTCTACTACGCTTTTTGGTTTGTACTTGACAACTCGTTATCAATAGGGAATTTGTTACGTTGCGTATGTTTGATAGTTAGTTTTGTTGTTTTACCCAATATTGTCCAAGAATGTGCATCATTTTCTTTGAGCCTGCATCCTGTATGTACATTATTATTATATTGTAGGACGCATATGGTATATCTTATTTATAAGCAGGCAGCGGCGAACGGATGTAGGCAGGCCATAATGTTGCATCTCAGTTTTGCTGCTGCAGCACAAATTTGTGATTCTCAACTACCTTTGCGATTAACTATAATTTGATCATTTTAAAAGTACATTTTGTAACCCTTAAATGTTAATTCCTGTAAGTTTAATCTTATTTAACAAGAGAGCTATGTATGTGCGGTAAAAACATTCCTTCACATATAGTTGGAAAAACTAATTTTAATACATACAATTATTATAGTCATATTATATTAAGGTCCAATCCGATATTTTTACATCACTATTTTTACGGAAAATGTTATAAGATGTCTACGATTTTTTATTCTTCAATGTCTAGTCGTGCGTAGTTTATACTTAGAAGAAGTATTCATCTAATCTGGAAATAATGCTTTTCAACAAGTTATTATACATTTATTGTTCTTAGATAGGATACCTTCATCATAAAAATGTTGTAAGTAAAAACGCAATATGGTAAAGAATTAAGGGGTAAACACAAAGTATCGTATCGTCCTCTCACGCCAAAATGAGCAGATAATCCGTAAGCTTCTCCAACAGGTAATTTTCTTTCTCTGTACAGTAGTACTAATAAGCCTCTGTGAATAACCTATAGAACTATGAGTAAAACACATTAAAATAATAATAATTACACCAATTAAAATTAGCTCTGAAAGAATTATATACCGTACAGTAAAGAACGAAACACGACACGACGAAATGTATTTTGCCATATATTTTAAAGTTTTTATTTATATTTAGTTATTTTTGGCAACCTGAGATTAATTTGGCATAAGAATCAGCTCGACTTACTGCGACGTACCTACTACATACTTTTATTTCTACTTAGTGTAAAAACATATAAGCAGCCAGTTTCTAACCTTACAACAATGAATCTAGAAAACCGTTGCAAAGAAACATGATTTCGGTACATCTCGGTAGCACCCTTTGTCGCCTCCGGTAGCCGTTTAATTTTAAGATATCAAAATAAGTTTTTGTATAAAATAATGTATGTTTGCACTTGATCTAACTTATACATATATAAAATATTATGTAATATTTTGATGATAATGTCGAGGGTAATTGAATCAAATTTATTGTTTAATAATAAAGAAACTGAAATCAATAGCCATTTCATTGAAGAGAATAATAATATATCACATAAAATATAATTTAATGTTTTTGATTAACATTGGAATGAGTAATAGTTATTTGTTAGCGCTTCGAAAAGTGTTAGCAGACATGTATATGTGTTAGACATATCATATTGTATTTCTTTAAATTACTCGATACATATTACAAAAAATATATAAATATTATGGTTATTTTTGCTGGTGTATTGTGGTGTGCTGAAAGAAATCTGCTCCAAGCATCATTGTCATTCAAATCGGTATTAAAATTGCCCCAGGTTTAACTTACTGTTTATTTGACTTACAACTATAAATACACGTGTAACGCCCTAAAATGTTATAAAAAATATTAATAATAAATGATACATGATATTGTCTAAGGTACTATAATTTTACACATAAAAGATTAAAATATCTTAAATCATACATTTCACTTTACAGAGCTTGTTATAGTTTTATTATTAAATAACAGGCATCTAAAAGAAAATAATATAGTCGCGACTGCTAGCTTTACACTATGTTTCGTTTTATCACATTAAAAAACAATGAAGAATGAAACCACTAACTCAAGCTAACAATAAATAGGCAAAGTGTTGTCGATACTTTAATCTTATTCTTTACGGAAATAAAGACGAAGTGGTGATATTATGATGTCTGATTATGATTGAAATTAGATTAGATTTATAAACGATAAAGATCTTTTCATATCAGCGTTTTTGTTTGTTACGAATTATGCCGATTTTCTTCCTATTACCATATGAGCAAGATTTAGTTTAGAAAGTTTCTTGTTAAGATTTTAGCAATCTGTCAGTTTATCAGAAACTTATTAGACATCTATAAAATACCATTCATTTAGCCTTGATTATAGCAATAAGTTGGCAAATATTATTGAAAATGCAATCTTTTAGTGCTTCAACAAGCGATCAACTCTTCTTTCGGCTTGACTTATTAGAGTTTTCCGAATTGTTTTCTATCGCAACAATAAGGCGGACTCAACATGAACAGCAAACTGAGACATTTTTTTTTAGTTTTAATCTATACAATCAAGGCCAACACAAAGTTTCTTTCTACAAAACCAGTTCCCATCATCATTATTCAGTTTCGAAACATTGGGATGCTCTAGTATTATCTTAGATAAGGAATGGAAATGAATACATATATTAATTCACTAACTTCTTAACAATTTAGTCCTGCCCTGTCATAATAATAACGAAGTAATAATAGCTAACGTGTTTATGTTATATGAATAATAATAATGTTTCCTTTAGCAGCATATTTTGATAATAAAAGACGCAATAATATTAGAAATGCAATAACATAAAGTATGATATTAATGACTATTCAAACAAGTAGTAACAGTAGAGCATCAAAATCTTTTCTGAATATACTGAACATTATGAAGTCATTTAACAGTTGAGATTGTAAATCCTTTTATTAGGAGTCAACTTTTCAATCTTTACCATAACTAAAATGTTAAGCATCCATTGAGATTACATTTTATTTACTAAATCAGTCAGTGGAATTCTGCTACTGAGCACGTACAACCTGATTGAACATTCTAATAAGCCTGAAAATGCTGTACAATACAACAGTATAATAGGTATATTTAATGGGATATTTATTTCTAACAGATGAGAATATGTCATAAATTACCAGTCATTACAAAGAAGAGAAGTCATCATTTATTTCTATAATGCTGATATAAATTGTGATCTAATATACTGAATAATTTTGTCACCCTGCATAACATAAAAATTAAAAAGGATAGTTACAAGATTTTATTTCAATGAATTTTTTAAACTAAAATAAATATAAGTCTAAAAAAAGCATGTTTATATAACAAAAACTTAATCACCCTGTCTATTGTTGCTCAGTTCTTTGTTTTTAATTTATCGAAAATAAAGCTTTTAAATAATCTCATTGCCAAATTATTAAATAAACAATTTAAAACCAATTAAATGATAGGTTTGTACACAGCTATTAAAAATCAAACAAGTATACAATTTTATTTTCATTTTGGTTACTGTGTTTTTAGCAAAAAATACTCTACAATGTTGGTGAGGACTACACCCTTTAAAAAGACTGAATACGAAATTCCTACAATTTACCAAAAGATTAAGAAATTATTACTTTAAAACACTCAATTATAAAGGGTAAGGAGACTATACAAAATGGCACCACTTACCCATCAAGGCGATAGAATAATTTGCCTCAACTAATCTGTGATGGCAAAAAGTTCTAAATATGCAATTTATTTTTATATTATAAAACTGTTTCATAATATAATCCTATTCGGAATTGAGAAACCTTTTATATTTCCTAGTCATATCACAAAACCTAGAGTATATACATTTTACATAGGGCCATCAATTTCACTTACTTTCATAGCAAAGTAGTAGACAGCTCGGCTGGCTAGGATCAGAGCTACCAGGAATGCTCCAACATAAGCCACATAAACACCACCGCCATGAGTCTTAGCAGCCTGCAATGTTCCAAGTGTTACACCCAGAGCTATGGAGAAGAATATGAAGGCCAGAACAGCAAAGATTGTCCCCTTGACTCGAGCCATCCGAGGTCCGACAGATGACACTTTCCGGCAGTGAGGGCATCGCACCGGAGCATTTTTTAGCATCTGGTACTGTAAAGAAAGATTAAGTTTGAAGTGGAATGAACTGTACAAAAGATCATGATAATTTATTACTACCTAGTGCCACTCTTATCATTATAATTAGATAATAATGTAGGTATAGTTGACTCATCCATATAAATAAACAATTTAGTATCTACCATGTGTCAAATGACTAGTACACTTCTCTTTTTGAAGTGATAGATGATTTGAATTTCGTGGATATTTTACACAAAAGTATTCAAATTGTCATGTATCTTAAACAAGAGTTACTAGATTATCTAATGTACTTGTCTGACCATGGGGTTTTGATGCTAGACTGGTATACCTATTATAAAAAATCTTGCCCTTTTAAAATTTTTAGTTGTCAAGCCAGTACTTGAAGTTTTGTTTTGATAAAACCAACTAATTAAATAAGTTAACTACCATACCATACATGTAGATTGTAGGTACTATTCCATGTTGTCATTTTTATTGTTTGACATAATAACTTAAGGAAAACATTGAAATAAAATCAACAATTATATTTTAACTCATTTACAAAGAAAAAAAGTAATCATAAAGTTGCAAGAGATGTTTGATTCATAACTTATTCTCGTAACTCTGTTGCAGTCTAGGGTTGGCATTTTAACTGATGACAGATGTTTGTTACGTGATATCCACTATATTTTAGGACTAGTCTCCTAAACTTACCAAAAATGTATCCTGGCAATGAGCGCAGATGACCCTGCACATGCCAGGCAATGTTGGCACAGGGGGTGTCACTGGAGATGGAGCGAGATTGATAATGCGCTTGCAGTCAGCTCTAGGGCAAGCAATGCGTTGGGATGACGACTTGCATATAAGCAAGCAATTGCATGGGCAACGCACATACTTCTTGCCAGGAGGAGCATTCCTTATTGGCTGCAATCAGTATTAAAGTATTTTCATGATAAGGAATTGCTCATAAATATTTCTAGATCTCTATTTATATATATAAATACTAGCGGTTCTGCACGGTTTCACCCACGTAGGTCCCGCTAACATGGGAATACAAGGATAAAATGTTATTATGTTACTCAAGAGATATTGTAGCTTTTCATTGGTGAAAGAATTTTTAAAATAATGATGTTAGGATAAATAGTTGTTATTAGTTAGGTACACTAATATATTACAAATGATTATTAAAAATAATGTTAAATAGTTTAGCTGGGGAATCTTACAAAGATATTGAAATTTAAGGTTGCCTGAAAGAGACAGCTTAAAGCGACAATACCACCTATTTTACTTCTTTTAAAGATTGTGTCACCAATCACCTATATTTATTGTTGTACAATAGACAGTTGTTACTATAAATGTGCGATTCCTACCGTGGCTTCATTACACTCTGAACACTTGACAACATGCTGTTCTCTTTTGCCCGATATATCTATCATAGCCTGGCACACTCGGCAGGTCACCATGGGCATTCCCGCCTGCTGGTACGGTGGAGGCAACTCATCCGGCCCGATCGGCGATATTGTGCTGACATTTACTTCCTCTGTCAAACAAACGAGCCTCGCGTGATTTGATGTAATAACAGGAAAACAAGTTACACAATTCAAAACATACAATACGACTCCGATATTACCAATATTGGTTTGGATTGAACAGTAACAAAAAACAACAAAATATAATTTTGGTTGAATCATCAGCTGTCATAATAAATAAAACGGTTTTGACCCTTACCATCCCTCAATAGGGGCTGATTTTCACTTTGTCCATCACCCATGTTGAAAACAGATGATTTAGCAACGAAATGGGCAAATGTCTTCCTTCCGTAAAATATATTTTTTCGATAAAAAATACAAATTACAATTTGTAGGCACGACACCAAGAAAGACTTTTTTTCTCCTTTTTTTTTTTAACTTTAGCTCGAAGCACAGGCTCCAAGTTCCTGGGGTAGAAAATCAAGATTGGTGTTGCTAGTTGTAGTTTTAAATCTCCGTCGAAGTTCGTCGAGTTAATAGAATATCACGTTTTTTCTACCTTTAGTTCCGTTATCCGTGTCGACCTTTGAGTATTAAACTAACAGGAGACGTCACGCGCACTAGTTTCTTTGCAAAAAAGTCTGCAAATTTCTGCAGGGGGGACGAGAAAACGCACACAAATAATGTTAAAACAAACGCATTTATTGACAAAACAATTATACACTAGCTTAAACTAGATGCATTGCATGATTTATCAAAGATTATACTAGAAAATAAAGACTTAGTTACAAGGCCTAGACAGACTGAAGACGAGTCATGATCTTTGATCCTAGCCTGTCCAGCAAAATTGGGCTAAAAAAAATACACCTGACATGAGTGAGTCTGACACTTCTGTCATATTATTTATACTGTTTACAAAAATTTCGTGATTTCCATGCTGTGCTATGCCGTTTTAAAATATTTATCTAAAAAATTTAGAGTTATCATTGCATCATGGCAAGCAAAGTCCACAAAGTTCGCTTTTATAATCCAAAGCCTGAAGCAATAAATTGCGTTTCATTGAATAAATTCCAAAATCAAATTGCATTCGCGAGGTTAGTTTTATAAAAATGTTATTGCTCATTATAAAACAATAAATGTTCATAGATTAAAAATAATATTTTTTTCCAGATTCGATGCATCTATAGAAATTTGGGATTTGAACCGAGCTCCTTATCTTGTGCGATTTATTCCTGGTGTAGAGAATGGATCAGTGGAGGCCCTTGGCTGGGTCCATAATAGGTTGCTGTCGACTGGACTCAGCGGCGCTCTGGTGGAGTGGGACATCGCCAGATTATGCCAGAAAACTACAGTGTTACTCACGGGCTATGCAGCATGGTGTCTAGATGTGAACGCCGCTAACACTTTGGTTGCAGTTGGTACTGAACAGGGTTATGTTAACTTGTACTCAGTGGAAGATGATGAAATCATGTATAAAAGGCTCTTTGATAAGCAAGATGGTAGAATTATGTGCTGCAAGTTTGATCATACTGGAAACATTCTTGTAACAGGTATGGAAATCATTTTGTTGTATGAATATTGTATTTATGGGAAGGAGCAAATTATGAATTCAATTTGTGACACCATTTTACTGTGCAAGCTAAAATTTTATAAATTTCAATTGGTTGACTATCTATAGCAATAATTTTGACTAAATATTATATAACAATAAAAGTACAATTACACTAGACCAGCGCGGTGTGTTGTAGTCCAGTCAGTCAAGACAATTAATTCATAATAATTCCAAAAGTTTTCAAACTTCGGTCAAGTAAATGGTTGCATAAAGTTCCGGATCGCGTATGAGGTTGCAAATTTGTAAATGCATCAGAATAGATCTTTTCGAAGTTTGCAACCAAGTTTCAAAACTTTTGTAATTATTCCGAGACCACCTTACTCGAAAAAATGACCACAAATTAAAAAGAATTATAAATAAACATGTTCCGGTCAACGTAAAAGGTTGCAAATTTATACAATCGTTCGGTATATTTTTCCGATATATCTGTCAAATTTGCAGAACTTTTGGAACGTTTACATTCAGTTTAATAAAAAAAAACATTAATTTTCAATAACAAAAAATTTTCCGTACACTTAGATTGGTTGCAAATTTAATACGTGATATGAAATATTATATCGAAAAATTCCCCAAGTTTGCAGAACTTTTGGAATTTTTTTCACGACCATACAGCAAAAATTAATTTAATTGCAATTTTAACAATGTTCCGGACTGCGGACAAGGTTGCAAAATTAGATTTATTGTCGTCCCAATGTACCATTTACTTGACCGAAGTTTGAAAACTTTTGGAATTATTATTAAATTTTCGATTTTGAATGTCTATAATGACTGGACTATTGTGTGTGTGTCAATTATTGAAGTTTGAGTGTATGTTTTTGTAGGTTCAACAGATACCATCAGAGTGTGGAATGTAGAGACAGGGCATGCTGTAACTCGTATTTCTGTAAGTCGCCGCCAAAAGGAGGTCATTGTGTGGTCCTTAGCCGTGCTTTCTGACAATGTCATTGTGTCTGGGGACAGCCTGGGCAGACTTACATTCTGGGATGGCACCATGGGAGAGCAGGTACTTTAAAAAAATGTTTTCATTATGTATGTTAAGACTTATGAGAGAAAGAGATAATTAATTATCATATGATTTCATTCATAATTTTGTTATTGTTTGTGCATATGGGGCGTCTTCTCATGGATTTGTCTTACACATTTTCCTTTTTCCATTTAGATTGATTCATACACTACACACAGAGCGGACATACTTGCAATAGCAGTTTCTGACGATGAGAACAAAATTTACTGTAGTGGAATGGATCCAACCATCTCACATTTTGTTAAAGTGAGCAAAGGCAAAGGGCCACATTCAGGCAGCCACTGGGTCAAGAATGTACAGATGCATATACATGAACATGATGTCAGGTAATTGTTCATAACAGTATTGTGATGCCTGCTAAAATTTCGCAAAACCTATGTACTTTTCTTTTTCTTCATTGCCACAATGCGTTGTGGTCGTATAACATGACAGCCACACGAATACACACGAATACACACGAATAGACACGAATTTCGCTATGTGGTCTTTCTGTGATTGCCACAACGCGACGCGAGCGTATGGAACGCGATGAGCTGTTTTTTCGCTCATTGAACGTTTTCGATCTTTGAGCGTAACATATCCACTATCCTAACTAATATTATAAATGCAAAAGTAACTCTGTCTGTCTGTGTGAACCAGAGTTTTTCTATTCCTGGAAATTCACATTTTTCATCAGTGTAGTTTTCAGACCCCTAAATGTGACAGGTGAGTAAGCCCATCACTGGACTGTGTACTGTTACACTGGCCTCAGAACGTTCTGGGGCCTGTGAGTTACCTCGCATTTATTAATAGTGTATACTTTTCATTATTATTACAGTTTTTATGTTTGTTTATTGAAACTTTGCATTTATATGTATTTGATTAAACCAATATTTATTAATAATATTTTTTTTATGGTTCTTAAATATCCTAATTGACTTTCAGAGATCTGGTTTGCAATGGAGAAATATTAGTTTCAGTCGGTGTGGATGGGTACATCACATTGTCAAGTTACCCACCCAAATGGGTGTTGAGAGTGCCCCCCATGATTCCTATAAAAAGGTCTTCAGTTTGCCCTAAGAAAAAGTTATTACTCCTACGGTAAGGAAACAATGGTGTTATTTATAAAGCCAAATCATTCCAGCACTAACTTTGCTTCATCATTACCAACCCCTAACAGCCCACTGTTAGTACACAACACAATTACTCAAATTTTTACTTGAATAATAATGAAAGAAACATATCTATTCTGTTTCTACAAATGCCTAATTAAAATACTAACTATCTAAAACTGCATTACTATCGCCCATATTACAGAATGGTCCTGAAGCCCTGAACTCTGATTGTTAAAAGTCAGAAGATGGCGCTATAATATGAGTCGCATAAAGCTGCCCCTTTCCAAGTATGCTTCTGTAATACGACACTATAGTAATATTCGTGGTGATCCTTTTTTTTTTACTTTTATGATACATTTATGATATAATAGCAACAATTAATAAACATCACAGTCATGAACTTTCTGCAGTTACGTCAGTCAATCCCACATTTATCATAATATTCTACGAGCATTCACGATAATAAAAAGCTACTTGTCGTGGTTCTCTATAAATAAAAATTTCCATAGCAGTCACAATTTCATTGCAGGTATAAAAGCCATCTCGAAGTTTGGAGATTAGGGTCTCATGCCAGAACTGAAAATGGAGAACTAGAGTTTAGTAATATGACAGCTGAAACGGAAGAAAACATCCAAAATTCCGTTGATAGAGCACTTGGGAATGAGAAGCGGAGATTGAAACTGACCGAAAATCCATTGAAATTAGTGTCAGTTAAAGCGAAACATAAGAGACAAATACAATGCTGTGAGATCGCACCCAGTGGAGAGTTCATTGTCTACGCCACCGATATTGAGATTAGGATACTCAAATTAGAAATTGTAAGTGTACTGTATGTATATCTTTGAATAATAATACTTAGCTAGCTGGTTCAACACATAGTCGGACACAATTTTTATGCCTACTTAAGAAGTGTGTTTTTTTTTTCTAAACATTTTTATATGATTAGCTTAATTGTAAAAATAAAATATAAATCAAACATACAAAAAAAATCACGTAAGAAAAAACAGAACAAAAAACTAAACACAGATTGTTAGTTGAACATTTTAAGATAAAATTGTGATAGTGAAATTTACTTGAAAGTTAGTAAGTGGCCGGTAAATTCTTTAGATTAGTGTTATACGAAAAAAAAAACACTTTTTGACTGAGTCTTAGACTTCCCTGATGTTTCTATGTTTCTGTAACAAAAATTTTGATTAAAAATATTACAAATATGTTGATCTAAAATCATAGTCACTGGAGTTAGTCTTATAGCTGAAGAGAAGAAGCGGCGCATAAACTCCACTTATACACTATTTATTTCTGCTACCTATTTACAGGAAGACTTAGAAGAAGACCAGACTAACATATCACTGTCCAAAGTGCTGATAAGCGGAATCTCTAGCCCGTGCCATCACATCGCGATCACTGAAGACTCACGAAGGATGGTAGTGCACTGCGGGAATGTCCTGCATGTGCTACTAGTAGACCCACAATCCGGGGCCTCTGTCGTGCAGACAATATCCATCGATAAGTGTAAGTTTGATAGAATGCTTAGATGTAGCTGCTTAAGAATATCAATTTATGTACCTAAGAGTGGACCCGGCTTAACTAACCACTGTTGCGGATTATTATTAATATGTGCATGATATCACCTAATACCTAACTGGTTTCTGTAGTAACCACTGTAATGTTTTTGAGCTAAGAAATATCTATAAATTCTCAATAATGGCACTGCAATTTTGAGCAATATTACAACCCTTGTGTATTTGCTAAAACTGTCATTGGGGACTGGGAAACGGAATTGATGTAGTTTTGAATATGCCTACCTATGAAATTGTCGAACATTTTTAATTTTGCGATTAACCAGAAGATTATTATTTAATTCCAATGTTGAATATATTGGTAAAATTATACATACGTACCAACAAAAGTGATTTTTGTGCGATTTGTTTGGAAAGTGTTATATTATATTTTTATCCGACTTTAAAAACGGAGGCGGTATTAGACGCTTATGACTTTTTTTATGTTAGTCCATATTTCGGTCAAACCTAAACCGTTTTTTTTTTCATTAGTCTTCAAGACAACAGCAGTTCTCCACCTCATAGTCTCTAAGGAAATGCCATCCGGTGCGACATATATCGTGGTGGCGGATACTAGCGGGCTCATCGAGGTGATGATAGAGAGGAAGAAGTTCGTGCACTATATCACTCTGCCCAAGTATCAGTGCATCCCCACTGCGCTCACCATAGACAGCGAGCGGGAGACTCTCATCGTAGTTTATGCTGATCAAAAGGTAGGTATAATTATGACCTTTTTCTGTTATAATTTTATAGGTCCACACACTGACCCAGTTAAAAAATCACTATGTTCAGTAGTTGTTGCGTGATACGCATACAAACATACGGACGGACAGACAGACAGACAAAAAATCTAAAAATACTTGAAGATAACTTTTCTTATAAATATCTCCTATGTACAGGCATCAGCCAGTTACAATTTTATTGTCTGTAATATATGTAAATTATAGTGCTTAATTCTGAATCCATGCTCAGATTGCAGGTTACTAAACAGTTTCTATCAAATCAATTTGACCTTCAATTCACCTCTAAATGACTTACCTTAAACAGCCCGCACATACTGGCTAGGATACGTCCTATAAATACCAGTCTAGAAACGTCACATGTTTCTTATAGCGAGATTCGTGGAAGCCTTTTTCAACGTCACTCATTAAAGGCGGATTCATGTTACAACGGGGCGGGTCCCGTCCGGGCCCGGACGTGCCCCGTCCGGGGTGAACCATCCTAACAATACGCCTCGACATGTAGCCATCCGGGCCCGGACGGGGCCAGCGCTTCATACCAAAAGTATAGTACCTCTAGATGTTAGTCTGTGTTATGAAGTCATCAGAAGCATGATAGTGAATACCTACTGGTTAAAAAAAAAACAGGTTTTTAAATTAGTTGATCTCCTTCAAACTCGGGTGTATTAGATCAGATACAT
This sequence comes from Ethmia dodecea, assembly GCA_963855545.1. Classification (NCBI taxonomy): domain Eukaryota; kingdom Metazoa; phylum Arthropoda; class Insecta; order Lepidoptera; family Depressariidae; genus Ethmia; species Ethmia dodecea. The sequence continues at coordinate 9,343,020 of OY979449.1, forward strand.
AGACAATTAAAAATCTGGTGATGAACTCCGAACGTTTTCGGCCATGGCGACCAATTCAACTCTTAGTCACTTACAATTAAATGATTAAAAATCTAAACATCCCTCGAAAATGAATATTTTTTTAACAATCCGTTCAATAAAATACGCACACACATACACATATTACTCTCCAGTAGATAGGTCACAAGTAACCCTTTTTACAGATAGTGGAATACGACCTGGTGAAGAAGAGATTCACGGACTGGCCGGGGGCGTCTCTGCCGCGGCAGTGGGTCTCGCGGCGATCGGCCACCGCGGCTGTGGCGGCGCACCCTCGCCGGAACGCTCTACTGCTACACGACGACACCTCCTTGTGGGTCTTGGAGAGAAGCGCGCCGGTGCGTAAATCTACACTAATATTATAAAAACAGTTTTTTTTGTAACGATTTAACTCTAAAACGACTGGCCCGATTTCAAAAATTCTTTAACCAATGAAAAGCTTATTTTCTACTTACGCGGGTGGAATCGCGTGGAACAGCTAGTATACAATAAACTCTTTATTGTACAAATAACATTGGCAAAAGTCCATGTGTTTTGGGTACCCTACTTACACCTGCCCACGGAAGACGAAACCGTGTAAAATCGATAGTTCTTGGACAGACTAATAATAATAATAATAATAATAAAGCCTTTTATTTCCAATATACAAATTGTTATTACATGCATTTTAAATCACTATCCTAATCGATCAATCGGAACCCCTTCTCGGGTATAGGCCTCCTCCAGCTTTTTCCAAACGTCTCTGTCCATTGCTTTCTTTGTCCATTCGCATCCTGTTATAGCTTTTATGTCTTCTATCCATCTTTTTTTGGGACGTCCTCTTCTTCTTTTTCCCGTTGGTCCTTCCCACCTAATTATCTCAGATGTCCATCTTTTGTCTGTGCATCTTCCTATATGCCCTGCCCACCTCCACTTCTGTCTTAGGGCATAGTCTAGGGCATCCATAACTTTCGTTTTTCGTCTTATTAGTTCACTTTTGACCTTTTGTGTTATTCTTAGTTTTAGTACGCTCCTTTCCATTGCTTTCTGGCATGTTACTAGTTTAGTTTTAATTTTTGTGTTATATGTCCACGTTTGGCATCCGTATGTTAGAGTAGGCAGAACACAGGTGTCTAAAACGATTTTCTTTAGGTGGAGGGGAAAATTTCCCTTCAGGATTTCCTTTAAAGACCAAAACTTTTTCCAACTCGTGTTAACACGGCGCTCGACCTCTTGTTCTTCATTTTTATCTTCGAAAGATATTTGTTTACCTAAATATATGTAGTCTTTTGCATATTCAAGGGGCTTTCCATTAAGATTTATAGCATTTTCGTGGCTGTTTGTCAATACTTTTGTTTTGTTTTCGTTCATTATCAGGCCTACTTTTTCGCTTTCTTTGCTCAATGTGTTAATCATTTTTTCTAGCTCCTTCCTCGTTTCAGCGAATAGGACAATATCGTCGGCGAATCTGAGGTGAGTAAGTCGGTATCGGTTGACTCTAATCCCTTCCGACTGCCAGTTGAGATTATCAAAGATATGTTGTAATACTGCTATGAATAGCTTGGGTGAGAGTGGGTCTCCTTGTCTAACTCCTCTACAGATCGGTATATCAGGACCTCGCGTCTCCAATTTGACTTGGCTTACGCTACCCTCGTAAATGTTTTTCAGTACCCTTATATATTTCTCATTTATATGGCATTTATTAAGTGCTTCCCAAATAGCATCATGGGAAATTGTGTCAAACGCTTTTGCGTAATCGATAAAAGCAATATATAGAGGTCTGTTGAACTCCTTGTATTTCTCTATCACTTGTTGCATTACTTGTATGTGGTCCGTTGTTGAGAATCCGGAACGAAACCCCGCTTGTTCTATCGGCTGGAACTTATCGATCTTCGGGCTCAGTCGGGATTGTAGGGTTGATGTGAACAGTTTATACACACTTGAAAGAAGGCTAATGGGGCGATAATTGGCGATATCTTGAGGGTCTCCTTTCTTGTAGAGAAGGATTATGTCGGATCTTTTCCACTGGTCCGGTATCTGACCTGTGTTAAGAACCTTGTTGAATAGGTATGTAAGTGGGCGAGCTAGAAGGGCAGCGCCGGCTTTTAGGGCTTCATTTTGTATGCCGTCAGGACCAGGACTTTTGTCTTCTTTGAGTTTTTGGATCTGTTTGATAACTTCCATTTCATCTACTGGTAGTAAATCTTCGATGTCTTTAGAAATTTCCTCTGGTTTATCGATTGCAGTGTTACAAGGAGTTGAGTTCGGTGCTTTGTCATATAACTGCTTGTAAAAATCTGTGGCACATTTCATGATATCTTGTCTAGTTTTAGTTTCTTTTGATTTAGTTTTTAAGTTTTGAATCCAGTCTTTATGCGTGGTTAATTTCCTATAGGCTTTTTTCGTGCTTCTGTATTTTTTTAGGTTAGCTTGTATTATTTCGTTTCTATGATTTTTGTAGTCTTTATCAATTGCCTTGCTTGTAACTTTAAATAGTCTGCTTAATTCTTCCTTCATTTCTTTAGTTTTTTGTTTAGTTTTCAAAAGTTCAGTTCGTCTTGTTAGAAGAGTTTGAGTAGATTCAGTAAGTATTTTGTCGATATTTCTAGGTTCCTTATTTGTTCTGTATGCAAGGCTGGTTTGGCGTTGATAGTGTTAGCTAGTTTATTATAAAAAGTTTGAATATCTTTTTCTTCGTGCTGTGTTTCCAGTTGACGTATGTTGATCGCAAGGTTTTTTAAATACAACGATATGTCCTCATTCGTTCTTAGGGGCATAGGTTGCCCTTTGAACGATGCTCTACTCTTTTTGCACTGATCTAGTATGTAAGTAGCTCTGACCATGCGATGGTCAGATCTGAATCCAAAGCCATGTAATACTTCTACGTTTCTTATCTTCTTTGGTTGTTTTGATAAAATAAAATCTATTTCGTTTTTTATGTTTCCACAGGGTGAGAGCCAGGTCCATTTTCGATTTGCTCGAGCTTTATAGAAGGAATTCATTATTGACAGTTTATTTTCCAATGCATGTTGAATTAGTCTCTCTCCTCTTTCGTTTCTTTTTCCGTAACCAAATTTTCCTAAGATAAAGCTCTCAATGTCTTCAGTTTTTGACTGACCAATTTTTGCGTTAAAATCACCTATAACAAGGACATTTTCTTCAGCCTGGTCTTGAGCTACCTGTAGACTTTCATAGAACGAGTTGATGTCTTCATCTAGGGCCTTTTCAGTTGGTGCGTATACTTGTATTATTGTAAGTATTTCGTTGTCATATTTCATTTTTAATACAGCGACCCGCTCTGATAACGCCGAGAAGCTTAGTATTTTATTTTTATGTTCCTTTTTTATCAAAAAGCCAACTCCGTAAAGGCCGAGTGTTTCACCCTTGTAGCAGAATATGTAATTTTCATGTTCCTCGATTACACAGCCCATTCTTCGCACTTCTGACAGGCCAAGTATATCGATTTTTATTTTTTGTAACAGATATGTCAATTCTATAAATCTTTCTGTTGTTGCTAGCGATCTTACATTGAATGTTCCAATCTGGAGCATTCGTTGTCGCTGTTTAGTTGCTCTAGTAGTTTTTTCAGTGCTTGCTGGAGGGTTATGGTCTTTTTCCCCCACGGGGACCAGCCGGCTTGGGGGAGAGTGTTTCTTTTCTTTTGTTTCCTGTTTTTTATTAGATTGTGGTTTCCGATCGCCGGTATCTAGTTGCTATTGCTTTGTTGTTGCTGGGGTTGTTGAAGGGGAGTGGGACCGTCCTCTCATTATATCGAATGCATTTATTCTGCTGTTCTTAGTTCCACTTATCGTTTGTTGTTTACTTGGCTGTAATTCAGCCTGCGGTGAGGTGGATTCCTCTCTCTTCCTTTTATCTGAGGTCTTTGAGTTCTTTTTTACAATAAGCTTATCGTATTTTATATACGCGAAGTTTCCTTTTTTCCTTTCTTCTATTAGTTTGGGTTGCAGTGACCTTCTTATTTCTAGCGTTTCTTTTGAGTAATCTTCCGTTATATAAAACTTCTTTAATTTCTTTTTGTTTTTTATAATTTCGTTCTTTTTCCATCCACTGACTAATGAAATAAGAGTTGGCCTCGGTTTCTCATTTTTATTTCTGTTGCCAATACGATAGATTTTATTTATTTCGTAGTTTTCTATAGTTATGTCTAATTCATCCAAAAAACATTGTTTAATATATTCAATTAAATCTAGTGTCGACTTCTCCTCTTCCGCCAAACCATGAATTATTATATTATTGCTTTTCTTGTCTCTCTCTAGAAGCTCCACCTTCTTTGCCAGGTTTTCCACTTTAAGTTTCAACATTTGGTTTTCTTCTAGGACAGGTTTTAATTTTTCTTCCATTTTATCAAGTATTGTGTTAGTTAGTTCGATTGTTTGATTATGCATTTCTATTTTCATCTTGTCAAATAACATTTGAAATTGTTCTTCCATGTTTTTCTTTCTACGTATAAAGGAACGTATTAAGTAAAGTTTTATTTTTTAGTTGGTAACACTGGGTTGGCACTGTCAGATGTATTGCTGAATGACAGCTGCTGTCACGACTGACTGATGTGATGGTTCTCTATGGATACGGAACTAACCTCAAAGTTTCGCCAGTGTTATTTCCATAAACTTTCGTGATAATCCAGCAAGTAATGCGTTGTATATTATCAATAACACTCCCTCACACTTAGTTTTATGTTTTGAAACAAAGCATTTGCTAGAACTCGGGCTTTATACTAGTTATATCCAATGATTTTGTGGAGCGCTGACACTGTGATGTTTACGATACGAGTACCACTACCACTACCACTTGGACAGACTAAGATAATATGTATATATGATAATACGGCCGTTTTAACTTGGCTTCTCTGAACATAGGCTTCGCCTGCGCAAACCCCCTCCTACCGCCAAATGGTCGCTAAAAAATGTTACTGCGCAGCCATTTGCGCAACTTCAGAGTGGTCAAGTTATAACGGCCGGGGTGTAATCATACCACATTTTTATAAGTTGAGGTTTAAAAGTTATTAAAGCCAAAGACGTGTAAAGAAAAAGTTTCTCTAGGAAAGAAAATGATTTTCTTACAACCTCTTTGTTAGAAAATAGCACTGCCTACCACATGCCATATAAGTTACTCTATGCCACATAGTGGCAGTTAACCCATTTGGACCCAAGCTAAACTTTGAAGAGGAAAATGTTTACTTTTTTCATTAATTGGTAGAAACTAATATTATTATAAGAAAAACACAAAGAAATTTTTATTTTTTGTTTATTTTTTTAGAAAAAAAAAGCCGTCCTCAAATGGGGCCACTGGGATCATATATAATGACAATTTTCGAAACATTATTTTTCAACGCACAATGTTTTAGACACTTCTTACATAGCCAAAAAGCTTCTTTGTGACACACAGCACACCCTAGTTGTTGAGAATTTTTCTGAGGATAGTGACCCACACCATCATGCTGCAGGCTTGGCCACCACCACCACAGAAGCTGCTGGACGCATAGGTACACGTTTTGTATATATCAAATAGTGACGAGCAATAGAGCGACGACATTGAAGCTGATCTTATTTGGTTTTATTGGTCAGAAGGTACAGGCACCATGCGTTACCAACCGCTAGATCCAGCTTAGATGTGAACAAATCCCACCACAATTTTTTTCCTGTATTGCAGCGCGATACAGGTAAATCGACTGATCAGCTTGATGTACTCCACCCATAGCCTTGTTGTAGGTTTGAAGAACAGCGTCCACCTTTTTTTTATCTCTACAGAGCTCCATCTCTTTGCTTTACCCAGAGGTAGGATGCTATCGTAGCTTGATCTCATAGCTTAGATACTGTTGGCCAGCTATTGGAAGAATATAATTTGGTTGATTTGGTAAAAACGATGATCAAAATCGACACGGTTTTTCTTCTACATGTCCTTCATGGATACTAGAAGACACTTTTTGGTTCTACCTTCTTAGACAGTACCAGTTGCATGATAACCACTTTGCCGAAGGTCACGGAGCAAAGCAAAACTAGTGAAAAAGTTATAAAAATACAAAATGGTCTGGGGTTCTTCAAGTCCAGTTCTTTGTCTCTTTGCAGATAAGTTTTCGTCGTCGCTACTGTCCCAGTCCTCTTCATCTCTGTGTAAATATTTCTACTCTACCTGGTATATCCAGCAGCATAACGTTGTTTTGTATAATATAATCGTCACCTTCGTCTTCATCGGTGAGAACGGTTCTGGAGGAAGTGCAACTAAAACGATATCTGAAACATCGTCGTCGTCAATCATCACGGCATCAAGTGCTTCCTGAAGACCGTGGTAGTCATTTTGAATGCTAAATGGCCGTTGTCCATTATTTATTCGAAGTTGACCTGGAAACAAAAATACCAATTATATGCTATCTTACGTGCCCACTGGCCCCAATTGGGAACACTGTTATAAAACCACTATTTTTTCAACCAACGTTCAAGTATTGTATTGGAATATAATTTTATTTTATAGTTTATGATATATTTATATATAAAACGTAATAAAACAAATACACCTAAAAAAAAAAGTTAAAAATAATAATTACTTACTTTTGAATTTCACTGATGCATGGCACAGCTGCACAAAATTCACGATAAAAACACTTTTACAATAATCTAATGACTGTTTTGTATAATAACACGAAGATAAACTATTTAACAACACTTCTCGTCATTGGAAACAGAAAAAAAATGGAATACAAAAAAATTTAGGGTACTTTGACAGGTGTCCTCGTTTGGGAACGGCAGGTCCATATGGGTTAATGATGGCTTGGGCAAAAAATATCGATACCTATATTAAAATATCGATATTTTTCCAAATACATAATTATCACAATATTATATATATCGTCGATATTTTTAATGGCGATATATCGACATTTATTTTACAGTATCGAATTCGTATCAATTTTATTATATTTTTAACGCAATTCTGTTTCATTTCATGTTAAGTACTAAATACTTGTTTAGACTCAAGCATTTATAAAAAAATACTATTTTCATCATCCTTTTTTACGAATTTGGGAATATGTATAAATAATAATGTAAAAACTGACGATATATCGATATTTTTCACTCGATTTTTATCTATAGTATTTAGAAATGTCGATACGATAAATATCAATTTATTTTTTCACTTGGCCATCCCTAGTGAATGACACGGTTGACGTGATGTGACGACGTTCAATTTTACCACAACAACAAAAAAGTTTTTGTATTAGTCAAAGACATTAAAATATAATAGCATAGAGGGGGCATTGGGAATATTTTCATACAAAACTTTGAAGGTCAAGCGTCATGTCCTTGTCATGTCAGTTAGTATGAACGCGAGCTGAAATTGTACTAGACTTATTCCACTTGGAATAACTTTTGGCTTCAAATAATCCTCGCTTTGTCCCCTCTATGCCTTATATTATATTTTAATCTCTTTGGTATTAATAGATTTCCCAATCGATCGATTCGTGTTTCTATGATATTTCTGTTTTATTTGACTCAATATTTTCAACTGCTAGATTAATTTAAAAATATGGAAAATTTCGACTTGTTATGAGTCAATAAAATAAGCATAGTGTGATACCCCGTGGGTGTCTATTTCAGTGGGTACCAAAGCTGCCGTTGTTCTTTACACCAGAAACAATACAAAATAGATACAAGAATGAAAAAAAGTACAAAGGGCGGATTTATCGATTATGTTTATTATCATAGTCATTCTGATAGTCGAAATTTCGCTATGGGTGCCCCAAAAAAACTCAAGGTTCAACGAGCCAAGTTAGTATGCTCATAAATATCAGTAAATATTCCCTTGACGTCAATAAAAAAGTGATCGACGTAGTTCACCTGAGCAACAATTAACTTAAGAAATTTGAATAAAAAGATCTTATTTAGACCTTAGCAAGTTAACACAGACTTTTGATCAACACATCGGGATAGTACTCTTCAATATAATGAGCTACCTCACACAGATGAATCTGTAAGTTTTATTACTTGCTTAAGCGAAAATTTTCTCCCTAACTTCAATATGTTTAGTATACATTTTAAACAACTTTTTTTTAAGTTTAACTATTCGAAAAATACTTTTAAGAATTTAATATAGAACGTTTGCAACGACAAATCATTGTCGATATATATTTTAGTATTTTTTTTCTTAGGTTGATGAAGAAGAACCCGAAGCTAAAAGAAAACCACAGGCTAGCAAACCGTTCAGCTTTAATGTAATCCCAATAAAGGTGAGTGTACATAATAACTCAACAGTAGAATGTCAGTCATAGTATGAAAGTTTACAAATCAATGTCATGAAACCCAGGTGAGGGCACGTAAGAATGAGTTTTTCAAGGACATACGTACGTGCAGAGAAACTTCGCGAGGAAACCTGCAGGCGCCCGAATTGATTCTGAGGCCCAGCGCACACCGCTGGAAGCGTGGCGGAGCGCATTTGAAGACAACAATTTAATATAAGCCTTAAAGACTTGTACATACGGTCAATAATTGCATGAAAACAATAAATACGAGCGCGGCTATCGGAGGGCCCCGTATTTATTCATTTCATGCAATTATTGACCGTATGTACAAGTCTTTAAGGCTTATATTAAATTGTTGTCTTCAAATGCGCTCCGCCACGCTTCCAGCGGTGTGCGCTGGGCCTGAGGCATGTGTAGCACATATCATTCTGTTCTGGCTATGAACTCATCTCCAGTCAGGTTTAGGGATACACTTGTGAAAAGTAGGTGTGCAGGAATGGAAACGTCCTCTTCGGACCCAACCCCTTTGGAGATAAGGCGTGAGCATTTATAATGTGTTTTATTCTATCACATTTACCGGTATGTTCGTAGTTTAGGGAGCTGAATGTATTTATTACAAGACTGGTTACAAAAGTATCAAGAGATTCTGCCGCAAAACACTTATAAAGTTTAAGATATTTTCTCGAAATAAGGTTATTATTTCTTGTTACAGTATTTGGCGGGCTTCCACTGGCTTGGCGATGACGAAGCTGTGATGCTAGAGATACTCCCCGAAAACATAGTCTCACAGCTACCGCCCCCTGTGCAGGTTAACCGCTGGCAGAACAAAGCATAGATGTTAACAAATAAAATGTTAAAAATGTATCAGTAATCGTGTTTTTTTTTAAGTTCATTGTTTAACAAATTCAGAATTATTACCCTTAAGGATCAGTGTAGACACTAGACAGATAGAGTGGCTGCGCAAACGACAATTTAGAAACATCTAAATTCAACTTATATTATTTTGCTTACCGAATTAAAATTTTCCTAAAGTAGTCGCTTTGCTGCCTCTTTGTCTCCACTAACACTAACATAACATTTATATATTGTAAAAGAGGTTATGCACAAAAAAGTTATTGTTTTAATATGCATTTATATTAAAAGTCTTGCTGACTTTGTCTCAATAAATGCGCGAGGCTCTCTCCAATTGGTCCCCACTGAACTGACTGACGGCCAGCTGCTGCGGTCGCGCCCACATCTCGTCCGTGACCTCACTGCGCGCCGGTGGCAGCTTGTACGAAATCGGGTCTCCATTTACAGATCTGAAAAGAAGTAAAAATGACCAGGTTTTTTCATCTTAACAAGTTGACGATAGGTTTGAAAGTGTATATGCTCTACAAATAAGTTGTACCATGGGCACGTATTACTACACTTATGCTGGATTCTTCTTATATGGAGTAGATAAGAGAGTAAGCCCATTATTAATAAAAAAAAGCATTACCTATTCCCAGAATAAGGTAACGCTAAAGGTAAAATTTACCATTTTGCGATTTAATCTCCGAGTAATTGATTTTTCGTTTACGAATCCAGCCTGGATGGTATCATCACATAACGTAACTCCGCAAATTAAAAGAAACCAGGTTTATGCGACTCATATATTGAGAGAGATGTTGCCAAAGAGGTTGGAAGAAAATAATTCTCTTTCCAAATTTTTTCTTTAAACGTCTTTGGATGTTGCTATACTTAGATAACAAACGAAAATGGCAGTAGGTACAATGTATTAACATTTTACCACATTGACAGTCTTTGCTAACTTGTTGCGATGCTAAAATAAAACACTAGAACTCCTTTGTTAGACGCTCATTACGACACGTTATTTTATTTTTTTGTCAAATTTATTACCGCAAGAACATCATGGTTTGCTTGTACGGGTCGTAGACCTGCCCGGGAGGCAGTGGAGGGTGCGTGGGATAGTCTCGCGGGGTATGCACCAGTCTGCCGTACCGCTCAAGAGGACAACTTGCGCGACGGCCAACTATTTCTGCAATATATTTTCAAACAATATTAACTAGTTGATAGAATTAACGTTAAATTATTGGAACCGGTGACTTATGCTCGCGGAAATTCCAAAAATTAATACTCACGGGAAGATGTCAGAGGTAGCGGTCTCGGTGAAGGATCTACCACAACGGGGTACTGTTTAGGTTCAACTTTGCCGCTCAAAGAACGCACAGCAGATTGATACTCTTCTAACGAAAAACCTGATGATGAGAAGGAATATGATAGTTCATTATTTCTAACTGATGTGCTTACATATGTATTACGTGTGAAAGAAAAGAAATCACTCAATCGCCCAGAGGCGCTGATAAAAACGATCAATCAGTATATATCAGGAATGTCGCAGTCTATTTTAGAGGAAAAAGATATAGGTATCTAATCTTGAGAATGTTAGAAAGATAAAGCTACCTTAGCTATGATGGAAACGAACTCATTCGCGTTTTGTAAACATAAACATAGTAAACACTAATTATTAGTTTCAACATATAATGATTTCGGACGTCATGTGTTTCCTGCAGTCATTAAGATCAATGAAGCGATAATGACCATGAATTATGTAGGTATAGGTAAAGATTAGGGAGGAGATGAGTACCTAATTTTAGCGCTTCCTCTTCTTCGATTTCGCGCACATGTTTGTAGAAGTCCCACCTGTCTGGCCATAAACGAGCAGCGAGTTTATTTTTGCGGGAAACGGACGCTCTGCAATCAAATAGGTAATCATACTCTAATAAACATCTTCGATCAGTAAGAAATACAAAACCAGATACACAAACAACACATCAATTATCGAAAAAATGAGCACTGATTTGAAGATTTCAGTAAACTTTACTTTTAGCAGGGTTAAATTTAGCCTAGGTTTCTACCTATAATGTAATAATGTATGTGACGGGATATCTAGTTTTATAAGTGACTAGCAGCGCCCCGCGGTTTCACTATCTTTTGCGTTTAGGTATAATATAGGTACTAGCGGTTCCCGTTCCCGTAGGAATACTGGAATAAAATATTATAGCCTATGTTACTCAAGGATCTTTTAGGTTTCCATTGGTAAAAGAATTTTAAAAATCGGTCCATTAGTTTTTGAGTTTATTCGTAACAAACATACAAAAATACAAATCTTTCCTCTTTATAATATTATTACTTGTGGTTCTGCGCGGTTTCACCCTCGTAGGTACCGTTCCCGTTGGAGTACGGGAATAAAATATAGCGTAGGTATGTTACTCAGGGATATTCTAGCTTTCTATTAGCGAACGAATTTTCGGTCGGTCCAGTAGTTTTTGAGTTTATTCGTGATAAAGATACAAACATACAACCATATAAAAATACAAATCTTTCCTCTTTATAATATCTATAGATTGTATGTAAGTATATATATATTAGTATACTAGCGACCCGCCCCGGCTTCGCACACGGGTGCAATGCTGAATTTTATTTGCTATAAACCATCCCTGGACCCACTCGAACCCACACAAAAAGTTTCATCAAAATCGGTCCGGCCGTTCTGGAGTTAAATCGTCAGGAAGGAAAACCCGACTTATTTTTATAGTTATAGTAGATATAAAAGTACAGAAGTAGGAAGTAGGATTGCCACTCTTTATTGTGTTATATTATGTGAGTTCAACCTTTTTTCACCACCTATCCCGTTTAGGGTCCAATAGGTATATCTCGTGAAATGTGGGTATATCCATATAACCTTATTTATTAAAATCCGATTGAGTTTACAAACATGACTCAAAATAAAATGTAATTTAGATCAAAAGGAGTACCTATAGAATTATAGATAACTATCAACTTCGAAGCATATCAACCCCAAAATAACTTAAAAGTAGATTGGACTAAGGAATCACGTTGTATCATACAAAGTTGCCCCCCTTTTTCAGCCCTTTGGGGGTAGAATTTCGGAAAATCCTTCCTTATCGGATGCCTTCATCATACAAAGAACACAACCTCCAAGTTTCAGGTGTCTACGATCAGAGGTTTAGGCTGTGCGTTGATCTGTCAGTCAGTCATTTAGGACAAAGCATTTGATATGTATAAATTGAAGAGAAACTTTAATAAGTATTTAATAAAGATATGTAAAATTATTCTACGTATAGGACGTTTGCATTATACCTACAATTGCATGTACCTACCTACTTACATACCTATTTTTTTATAGTGTGACAATAGGTCTATGAGTGTGACCCATAGGTTATATATTATTTCATTCGGAATACCAACAGCATAATAATTATTATATGATGACTTACTGAATTCCTTGCGCTTTCACGGGATCAGTAGAGGGCTCCCTTCGACCACCGATGTTTGTAGGTGCGGGTGCCGCAGTTTCCATATTCAGTGTTTTTAATTTAATCTCTATTCAAAGCTACTCACGCTCTACCTAATATAATAGCTCTCTCACACACCCATTCGATGATCAGAATAACTAGTTGCTAAGTGTCCCTCTACTTGCCCAGTAGGTAGGTAATCGATCAAACATTTTCTTACGTCTTTCGGCTCGCATTATACTCGTACTTGTACAATACAGGGCATATTATACTTATAGCTGTTCAATTTTATTCAATTTTTATTTGTAAAAGAATTTTTCCTTTAACGAATGAACATAACTAATTGATTTAATCGCGTGTCATTAAGACGGCATTATCGAAATCACCTATTCCAATATTTAAAATCTCAAATGATTGCCGCCTTATAAAGGCTGCAGCACGTTCACATCATTGTATACTCTTTGTAGACATTAGAATGCCTATTGTGTAGATTATAAAAAAAGTCAAATTGATGTCAGACAGAAGGTTAACATAATGTCTGGCATTACAGATTCAAAGTTGGGCCAGACGGCGGCGGAGGCGCGATGCCAGGGGAGGGGCGGCACGTGTCTACACCAGACCAGACGGCCTATAAACTTTCTCAATCAAATTATTCAGTTTCCCTGAACTGCTTTCAGTGATGAGACGAAATTTTTTCGTAACGATGTGGTCATATTAAATTGTTGTTAGCTCCCAAAGTGGGAATAGTGCTAACAAAAATGTTACACTCACCTTTTTCTCTTTTGTAAATTTTTATAGAAGACCGTGTCTGTAGGTACCTACATGAATCTATTTTTTTGAAAATTTTATAGGCAGGGTAGATAGTTATCGAAGTAGATAACAAAACACCAATTTCTGAAATTTTTGTCTGTCTGTCAACAACCCTAGACTAGTGGTATGTAGTGTAGGTATCTTATATTATGTCATAGGCAACGACTATAAAGGGATTTTTTTTAAATCCAACGGGAACGGGAATAAACTGGATCCGCGAGGGCAAACGCCGCATGGCACCCGCTAGTATAAAATCAAATACTTACTATTTTGTGAGTCTGAAAGTATATTGGTAGATCTACAGCCTTCTTACACAAGAACAAAGGAAAGTCGAACGACTTGCTATAATGTAACCTAACAACATTAAATCAATAAAAAAAAAAATGTTTCTTTAAATATATATTTTATGTAAGTACCTAAGTCTCCGCCTCGGCCTCGGCTCGAAAATCATAAAGGACAGTTTTAAATGAAAAGCATCCCAAAAACCTAATTATGTAGGTATGTTAAAAGAATGCCGACAATTTTGATGGGGAGGACCTTTTTTTTATAAATAATATCTTTGGGGAGGACTATAAAAAAATATAGTTTCTTGCTAACGCTTGTTTTATCCTGAATAAAATACTGATCTGTGCTCTAAAACTCACGTTTGTACCTTGCTACATTTTGGGATACCGTGTAAGCACAACGTTACCTTACACTCTGAAAGAATAATAACTTTTTAAACTCGTGAATATCTTTATTTTAACCTTTAACTAAGAAACGGTACATTAACATGAAAACGGCCTTGTGAAAACCGTTGTGCAGACTGCGGACTGTTTATTGAAATCGCAAATTGTATCCCCGGTTTCTCGTGGTCCTATACTGATTTGCCTTATAAACTTGCCTACTGTTTCTAAATTTGGACTCAGTCTAGCCTAAATAAACAGAAAATGAAGTAAAAAAACAGAACACTTGACAGTTGGCTTCTAACTCTTAATTCAAATTCAGTGCTCAAAATTAAATAGTGCAGAGAGTCTGGGTGTTTTAGGCGCAGTGGAGGGCGACGGAAGGGCAGATGGCTGCACTGAGGACGGCCTACTCTGTAAGACGCCTACGCCGCCAGACAAGAAGCAAATTTTGTCTGTTGGTTATCATACTTATTTACAAGAGCGGTAGTGATGAAATGATCTAAACCTTTTGATTTTGTGGTATTTGTAGTTATTTAACGGATTTTGTTATTTATAAGTATTATGTTGAAAACAGCGCATTTCTCATTTAAGAAAATATTCGAGATCTATTAATTAAAATTGTATCACTTTTTATTTGCGTTATGTAGGTACTTACTTTAGAGATAATATAAAACAATTTAAAAATACTGAAAATAAAAATATGCCGTGCCCTACACAGAGTTAGTGAGTCATCTCTATGGAATAACTCAAGTTTGAGACCGCTACGCCCTTTTTAAAGTTACTATGTACCTACTTACATTGAGTTATACTGGATTAACATACTGAAGTCCCGGCGGTATCACATGAAATATTATATTAATTAATTTGGTAAGTAGGTATACCTACTTTTAAGATTATCTCTTTAACAGTTTTGCATTCATTTTGTTTCATTTACGTCAAGCGACTTCGGACTTCGGACTGGAGTATCACTCCGGTTTTATCTTCTGAAGTAGGTATGCAAGATATCGAAAAGAACAAACTCGTACTAACGCAAAAATGATGTTACAATTCGGACATTTTCGTTAAAATCGGTTAAACCGTTTTGGAGCCTATTCAAGATTTATACAAAATCTTATAACAGCAATAGTTTAAGTTTACTAACTACGAGTAAGTATGATGCCTTTGTTGTCTCGCTGAATATTTTTTTTTATAATTTTTATTTATTAAACATATACTTAATTTTTAACTAACATTGTTTAACTCCTTCATCTCCAAAAACCGTTGTATTTTTTTTAACACTTTGTATATCGTAGACGCTAACACTACGTGACCTAGTTTCCGAGTGACGCAATATATGAGCAGAAGGGTCGCTCGGTGCAGGGCGCGGGCCCGCAGCCCTCACCTTTCCGGCCGCCCCCGCGTCTAGACGCTGTAGGCACGGGAGGAACGCTTTCCTTTACGCACTAAAGTTTGTACCTAACTACCTACCCAAATTCTGCCTGGAAAGAAGCTCTAAAATAATTTTATGTAGTAATTTTATCCGCGGAATAATAATTTATATTATGTTAAAAAACATCTTTGCTCGGACTATTTTAAAAAACAATATTTGTGAAAAAATTAAAGGTACCTACAGTAGGTAGCAGTAACTGCTCACCAGTTACATAAGAGGAATGAATTATTTTAAAGGAGGAGGTCCTTTAAAATAATTTGGTAATTAAAAAATTGGTCATTCTTTTTTTGATTCGACGTCATGTGTTAAGCAAAGTAATAAGCTCATAACCTTATAGCCTAAATTTGATAGGAGCAGAATAGTAGATTGTTATACAAGGGTCGGAAGGAATCAATTCCCCTACGAGGTATTTAGACGCGCGAGCGCAGCGAGGGCGGATATAGTCCGAGTAGGAATTGATAACTTCCACCCGCGTTAAACACTCTACTTTTCATTTCGAATTCAAGGAAAATAAACAAAAATAATTTCCATTTTACAAAAATTCAAACATATAAAAACGCAATAATACCTACAAAAAAAACAAAATTGTCAACAATACAACCAAAGTGGTTGGAATAAAGAGAAACTTTTTCTTTTAAACGTCTTTGAATACTACATCATAGAGTACCTAACCCACCGACCTAACCTAAATAACATTACAAAAATAATATACAAATCCTTACTCTTTATAATAATATGTACTTTTAGCCGAGTGTGTATAGTGTTCTGTGCTTATTAGTGTCGATGAAAAACAAGATTTTTAATTTCGGAACAGCTTACAAAATTATTACTCTTTTTTTAATTTTAAATATATGGAACGCGTACCGCCCCGCGCGCGGCCTATTTTCTGTTGTTTATACCTATACTCACAAGGCCGCACCTTTTTTTCTTATTCTAATTGATGTAAAAAGTTTCGTATCCCTACTAAGTACCCAAAGAGGTTGGAAGAAAGTCATTCTCTTTCCTAGAGAAACTTTTTCTATAAACGTCTTTGCCAAATGTAGTACTATTTTTTTTTAATTCATTCCCGCCCTAAGGCCGGAAGCAATTACTATGAGTCTTTCCCGACCGAGGGCGGGAGTCACAGCCCTGAATCTCTCTGTGGTGGGAATCATCGCTTCCGACCCAGTACTCAGATCAAACATACACTACTTTCCGAGTATGAGATATGAAAAAGGTTTATTCAATTTAATTCCAAAATCTCCATTGAAATTGTGATAAGGACGAGATAATATAAAAACAATGTAAATTGGTAACTGATCAGTTGATCAGATTGAAATCAAACACAAAGAATTAAGTAAGTGTTAAGCTGAAAGTCATGGGCAAAAATCATGCAAAAATACACTGTCAGCCAATTGTGCAAATACAAAAGACTCTCTCTGCTCTGTCAGTTAGTAGCATTGTTTTTCTGCCAAACTGGAGATACCAAAAGCATTATTGTCGCACTCTATGTAAATCATTAAGAAAATTTATTTTATAATATTAAGTTACTAGCGACCCGCCCCGGCTTCGCACGGGTGCAATGCTAATACTAAAACCTTCCTCTTGAATCACTCTATCTATTAAAAAACCGCATCAAAATCCGTTGCGTTGTTTTAAAGATTTAAGCATACATAGGGACATAGGGATAGGGACAGCGAAAGCGACTTTGTTTTATACTATGTAGTGATGATGTAAGATTTTTTTTAGTATAAGTATATGTGTATTGGGATATTGTATGTACCTATATTTTACCAGAGACCAGTTTAAATAAAATTATTTAAACTGGTCTCTGATTTTACCTATAAATAAAATTAATTAGAATTAAGTATGGCTACACAAACCACATTTGCACAAATTATAGGAGTGGGTATAATATATTGTAGAGGCTAACGTAATGACTAATGAGTCTATGTTACGAGGTAGTTTGTCGTTGATTTAAGATCGTGTAACTTGATTTAAAATTTAATACTATAGATATGTAAGCCGAATGATTGCTAAGAGAAAAAAGACGACTTTATCTTTCGTGTACGGTCTATGATTTCGATAACATAACAGTGATAACCCATTTTACCGACTTCTAAAAAAGATGGTTCTATATTCTACACCTATGTTTTTTTTTGTGTTTGTTACCTCAGAACTTTCGACTGGGTGAACCGATTTGGATGATTCTTTTTTTATTTGAAAGCTGCTTCCCGTGTGGTCCCATTTTAATTTAAGTTCTGACAACGGCATCCATGAGAAAACCATATAAGTCTTAAATTTGCATTATGTATGTGAGCGACAAATAGACGAATAACTCTATATCACGCCCACCAATTTCGATGATTCTTTTTTTAACCGACTTCAAAAAAGGTAGAGGTTCTCAATTAGACTGTACTTTTTTAGTATAATTAGTTGAAGCCGGCTTTTTACTCTTTAGAGTTCTAAAGAAGCTAGCTGCGGTACAGAAAGTCCGAAAATATATATTTAATTCAAAGCCATGCAAACGAAACAGCCTGATAAATAGGTAGATTAAACAGACTGAGTTACTTTTGCATTTATGAAAATAGGGTTTGTCTGATCTATTATAAGTATTATAATAGACGCACAGCTCAATCACTGGTCCTGGGAAATTTGATGTTTGGAATTTGATAGCTCTTAGAGTCCCAGTCAAACCGTCTAGACGGTTTTGGAGGACTATTTTTATGAGCATATGTACCTACTCTTATAAGCATATGTATTATTAAATAAATAAATAAAAGAACATAGGCTCTAAAGCTTCTTCCCATTAGGTCACAAGCAGCGCGGCAGCAGCGCGACTGCCGCGAACTGCTGCAAACCAACAAAAGCAGGAGCAACAATAATAATAGGTATTTCCTTGTTGAATCCATTAGGTATAAGAGCTCCTTCACATAGGTCGCAAGCAGCGCGACAGCAGCAGATGCCTTCTTATTACAACTATAGCCACGCGACTTCTTTAGATTAGGGTGGCGCACTTCTTAAGCTTTATTGAAAAATTCATTGGTACATGCCAGGATTCGAACCCGAGCTTCATGAATGAGAAGCGGGCTCTTTAACCACTGGGCTTTAACTGCTCTTTAGTAATCTGTTTTTATTTGAATACTATAAAAGATGATGTCATAGATAAGTGTTTAGTAGGCACATTCTCTTTTTAAAGATGATAAAAAGTACCCAATTACATCAATCATCTGTCTCATGAGAATAACCGTTGCAGTACCTATACTCAACTAACCAAAATACCAGTCAACATCATTATCACTAAATTAAATTGCTATCATGATGACAAGTGCTGGAGCAGGGGGTGCGTTCCGGTGCGCGTAGGCGCGGGTGCTTACACGTGTGAGGTTTGCGGGCGGGGCGGGGGTCAGTTGTCTAGACGTCTGCGCCTGCCTGCAAGGCCTACACGACACCAATTAATGCCCCAGCCCGTCCAAACTGTGCCTCGCGTGCTAAACATGTTTTACTTTGGATTAATTGAAAACCAAAACATTCTACCCACGCCGTGTTTGTGTTCCATTAAGGTCAATTGTACAGGAACATCGTCGTCGATTAGGTACCCTCTTGTTTATATTATGTTGTCGTTGCTTGTACCTATATCAGAGGTTTACCTCCTTTATAGAACCCCTAACAGACCACTGTTGGGGTAAGGGTACTTCCTCACACATGAGAAAGTATGGGCCATAATCTCCCACGCGAGCCCAGATCCCCTGACCTTTGAGGGGATAAATAAAAAAATTCCGGCAGTTACGTGGCAACTAACCTAACACCATCTCCCAATCAAGCTTTCCCAATCTCCCAAGCTTTCCATTGGTGAAAGAATTTTTAAAATTGGTCCAGCCGTTTTTGAGTATATTCGTTACAAATAACAAAAATACAAATCATTCCTCCATATATGTAGGTAATACTAGTGTAGATGTAGATTAAAGATTAATACAATTTAAATATTCTATCAAGCTTGCACGGGCGATCAACGACAATAGATGAGTCATTACTATTATTTTTTACAATCGCCAGTATAGGTATGATAATAATTGAGATGTTTTTAAGTGTCTACATATCTCATTTTTAGCTGTACAAAACTTCGTATTTAATACTAGTAACAATCAAGAAATAAGTAAAACTTGTAAAGACTTTAATAATATGAACACTTTGTTATTCGTAGTATTGTTGTTAAAAATTGTAAACTACTCCACTCACTAACTAGGTAGACTATAAGCACTTATAATTTAGTCCGTCAGTAGACCGTATCGTCGGATTCGTCGGTCTATTGTTCAATTCGTGACAAGGTCCAGACGCAGAGGTTTACTTTGTCAACACAAAAGAGGGGCTTTTGAGGTGCACTACAATAAAGGGTAGGGGGGGGGGGGTCACGAAAAGGTATCAATTTAGTAAACAATGAACTTCTACTGAGTTAGGTACGTAGTGACAGTTATGAATTATGATGAGTTAACCAAATACAATCAACTTAAAAATATATACGGGTAATTACCGAACTAACATGCAATTTTAATTATTCAGATATTATTTTAGCGTTATAAAGTGAAAAAGCAAAAGAGGTCTGTCAACCAACTATTGTGGTGCAAGGACGCGGAATTGTAACATTCGGTCTGTCATGTCATTTTGAAGTATGGGCACACTCAATTAAAAATATTTATCTAAGAAAATAATATTTTTGAATCCAAGTGTTGCAGAAACGTTGCAGACCACTGAATGTTTGTTTATATAAAGTATATCTTCTCGTGACGTGTACTTCCGCTAAAGTCAACTAGGCGTCATGATGTCAAATACACTCTCAAAATTGATAACGTTCAAATTATACTGAATCAAAAAATGCTCAAACTTAAAATTAAAAAACTATTTCGACTTACACAAACGGCCCGCGCATAATTAAAGCATGCATTACTGCGTTCCCTTTGTACTTCTAAAGGTTTAAGTACTCTGCGTCTAGACTTGAAACCAATTTACGATGCATTTAAAAGCAAAGAGGCCTTCGTCTCACCTCCAGACGCTCGCACGTTCGCCTGCCGTCCCGTCATCTCCGTCTAGACTAGACAAACACAGATCACGTTACGTCACACTTGTCGGCTACACAAAGAAAATTTATGTGATCGATTGTCCGTCCGCTTATCGATTAAATCGATACCATATTGTTTATAGGATTTCAGATATTTTCAGATTATTATGTGTTGTTATTTTATGATAGTTTAATGTGATTTGTTTACATTATTCTTAATACTGTACAATATTAGAGATAGATAAATAAAGTCGGAGTAAGATACTAATATTGGTTCCTTTTAATTTGTAAGTGCCTGGATGGAGCTTTAATTGTGAAAACTCACAGAAAATGAGTTTATCCATAGTTGAGTTGAGTATATTATAAAGAGGAAAGATCTGTATTTTTGTATGTTTGTAACGAATATACTCAAAAACTACTGTACCTATTTTAAAAAATCTTTTACCAATAGAAAGCTACACTATTCTCGAGTAAACATAGGCTATATTTTATTCCCGTATCCCTACGGGAACGGGAACTACGCGGGTGAAACCGCGTAAAACATAGATTGACTTGGCAATCGCACTAAACAATCTAATTTAATACTTGTGAGATACATTGTGTATTCATGCGATGGCCAAATCATTCTGTTTATTTAAAACATAAAAGATTTTTAGCTAATTACGTAATAAATTAAAAAGACAGAAGGTTCCTTAAGTACCTAGGGACTGAATAAATTAACCGACTTTGTATTACATGGATCTCTAAGTTTTTATATATATAATAATAATATAATCTCACGCCTTTTTATCCCCGAGGGGGTAGGCAGAGGTATTCCATTACTGGATATACCCACATTTCACGAGATATATTGGACCCCTAAACGTGATAGGTGGTGAGCCTATCGCCGGACCGGGTCTGTTTACACATGTCTCAGAATTAATTCTGAGACCTGCGGGTTTCCTCACGATGTTTTCCTTCACCGTCGAGCTAGTGATAAATATGTACGTAAGTTTTTTGAAAAACTCATTGGTACATGCCAGGATTTGAACCCGAGCCTCACTGATTTTCGGCCGGCTCTTTAACCGTCCGGGCTATCACTGCTCTAAGTTTTTATTTATTTATTTTAGGAAAACCAACAGCCATATTAAACATTATAGTTAAAAATATTAAAAACATATAGACCAATTACAGATTTCCACAGATAGAAAACAAATATTTTACGGTAGATGAACTGAGCTGCAAGAGTTTTTTTTAACAACTTATGATTTTGATGGCATCAGACTTACTTTTGGTGTGTGTATTCTGTTGAAAAGTGCATAATGCACATGCACAACAATACATTTTGTTTCACCTCTAGACGATGTCTTTGTTGGGGCAGAGTTTTAAATCAGATATACATACAATAAGTATTTTAAAAGTTGGAAAGTATAAAATAAAAACTACTCGTATTCTACCTACCTAGATACCTATGTTCCTTTTGTAATTTTGTTTGTTTGATATCGTAATTACATATTTTTTTACGTAATTACATAATAGTACATTATGATATAAGTGCGGTAGGTTGAAAATTACAATCGAGGTTATATTGCTAGCCCGAGCCGTAGGCGAGGGCTACAAGTAAGCAGAGGCTGTAATTATCAAAGCGCACGTATGTCATACGACGTTTTATAACACATTTGCGAGGAAATAAAATAAAACTCCGACTATGGTAAACGAATAAAAACAATACAGCGTTAAGAAAAAGCGCGCGGCGCGCATCATCATTTTTTTTTAGGAAAAGGCACAAAAAACAGCCAGTACTTATCACTACATAGTATAAAACAAAGTCGCTTTCTCTGTCCCTATATTCTATGTCCCTTTGTATGCTTAAATCTTTAAGACTACGCAACGGATTTTGATGCGGTTTTTTTTAATAGATAGAGTAATTCAAGAAAAAGGTTTTAGTGTTAGCATTGCACCTGTGCGAAGCCGGGGCGGGTCGCTAGTTACTAATAAAGTAAAATAATATTTTTGTGTTTTTGTTAGAGATTGGTTGTAATTTACTGTCAAAATTAATTAAATTAAATAATTATGTACCTACATAAATATTTCTTTAATATATTTTATCTCCCAAAGTTAATTTTAATAATAAAATGTTGACAACTTTTTTGACATAAAAACTCTTTGCTGAGATTTTAAAAAGTACCGTTCGTTTTAAGACGGAGCATCTTGATAAACCGTGCGATTTACTTTACACTTACCGCACTTGGGCGTAATGAGATAGGTAACGATATTAAAATTGGTGAAATAAGAAAAAATTTACGAGCAAATGTGTTATAAAATAGTTAAAGTCCATTACTTGTAATTTTCTTGCAATTTGCACGGCTTACTTTGAGTTTATTGACTGCAAAATTTCGAAATTGCGCTCCTGCTGGCAACTGGTAAGTCGGCACGCGCTCGGCGCACTTTGTCTAGTCTAGACGAATTGCATTATGGAAATGTATATAGGTAGAAGATTGTTTAAGCGTACCGACTGATGTCTATAAGTAGTTTTTTAAATGAATAATAATAATTCATTCATGAGTTTGATTATCATCAATGTTTATGATATTAGGTAATCGATAGAGCTGAGACTTAATTTTTTTATAGGCACACATTTTTTTAATGCACCGAACTCTCAGCGTCATGCAAGTTAGTGATCTCTGATTATCAGAGTCAGACAGTTTTTATTTCAAATTGACCCCTCCAAGTCGTGACATTGAGATTTGAAATTATTGTCCGAATGACTTTTTTATTATTACTTAGTAACATTTTTGTGTTCACACATTTGATGGGGAAGCCTGGTTTTACGTAAGTATATAAGTCCCGTGAATAGTTGGAATACTTGCAACTACATACGTATAAAACAAGCTTCTAATTTTAAATAGGTAGGTGATTTCTTATCGCACTAAAAATTTACATAATAGGTACTATCTGTTTACCTACCTGTTTTAAGCATTGTTGTCGGCATGTGTAAAACTACCTACTTATTTTGGCGCGTCGTGTGCTTATCGGGGCTATAGTGCAGTGCGCCCCGCCCCGATTATGATTTCACTGTGTCATCGTAGACAGTATCTATACATACCTATAATAGTTGTAAGAATCTACAAACGTAAAGGTCGACGCACAAAGATGTGCGACCGCTTTCCTGCCATTCCTGCCTCTGTGTGCGTCCACCTTAAAAGTATTATTAAGTAAGTATATCAAAGGTATATTAGCGACGTCCTAAAAAAAACTTTGCAATGTTGACGGGGACGGTGGGGTCCGGTCGTTAGATAAGAAATTAGACTACCTATAGTTGCGTTATTATACTTGAACTAGGCATAGTGATGCCTAGTTATTCAGCCATGCCAAATGTCAAGAACTGACAATGCCAGTAGCTATATGACAAATTGTTAGGTGGTTGACCTTAATAGATTAACCTGCTTAGCGCTTTACTTGGGCTACTATTCTGTCATCGACTCAAATTCGTATCTAGCACAAAGAGCGGCAAGCTGTTACCACAATTCCCATTTGGGCAATATTCCATAACCGGCCGGTGTCAGACGAAGGGGAGGCGACCACACGCGTCGCGGCCTATTTTTGCCACGTAGCAGTTTGCCCTAATCGTATATACACAGACGACGACGACGTGGCGCGGACAACCCAGCCGTTGGTTATGGCCGCTCCACTTTAAACCTCATCCATTTTAATTTAACAAAAGTGCCGGCCGATAGCGCGGAGGAAGGACTCATTTCCGTCAGCGGCGGTCGCGGTCCTCCCGACTCGTGCCCTAATGCGGTGTGGTTCGTGACACAAGATTCTTTTTGGCGATTGGAAATGAATGATTTAAAATTTTTAACTTTAACTCTATCGTGGTTTTGTTAGAATTTGTAAACATCAAAACTAAAGCCGCGTTTTCAGAGTAGCGGTACTCTGATCATGTAAACATGTTATCCGAGTGTACTGGGATGCTTGCAACCAATCAGCGTATCACAACAGTGTTTTATTGACTCATAGGAGCGAACTCCGTTCGAGCGCGCTCGAATCAAACCGCGATCAATGTAATGTTACAAACCTCTGTGGCAACTACTACCTAACACAATTCCTTAATTCGTTGGGCTCATGTGTCACAGGGGAAATGAAGACCTATCCTTCATCATACGATAAAAGTTAGCTGATGCTGGTCGATGAAGCCGACGCGGACGCCTAAAATACTAGACGAATAATCACTTTAACAGTGACCCTGACGATTTTAGTATTGTAAAATTAATATACACCTATTTGTATGTACTTATATGCTGTGATTGATAACATTTCAATAGTCATAGATAAATCGCCACCGTCGAATATACAACGCGTTACAGAATAAGCGCAATTCCTCATACATCCCAATTAGTATATTAATATTAAAAAATAAGATGCATTCGTACCTACTTTAGTTGTGTCTAACCAATTTTCTTATATCAAGAGCAATAATAGTACGATTTCCATAGGCAGCACTAAATTTAGCTTATGCTAATCGGAAGAATTTAACACATTAAAAATAGCTGAAATCGATTAACTAGTCGATACTGAACAAACGAATTTCAGGAATTGCGCTTATTCTTCTGCGTCTGACCGTTTCATATTTATTTAAGTTTATTTATCAGTTGTTTAGTACAGACCCAGCCTAGTTTAGTTTAGACTAAATAACCGTGTGTGACTTGTGTCCCTCAATTACTATATTATTATACCTACTTGATAACTAAGTACCAAGTAATAGATCCTGACGTAAATAAGCAACGTATGGGCGCCCGAAATGGAAATGTCTGTCTTCATCATATCCACAAAATTGGGGATTCAGCTCATTCAGCGGAAAATTGGTATATTTCGCAATATTCGAATATGCACAATCTACGTTTCAATGAGCTGAGCTGATTAGTAAAATAATTTTTTGATTCTTTTTATCAATTCCATTATTATTATTAGATTATAAAATTAGAAAAAAATATTTGTTTAAGTAACAAAAAGTTTGTTAAAAAAAATATCAAATAAAGTACTTATCAATTTAATTAGACCGGACCTACCTATGTTATAAAAAGTTTAAATAACGAGAAACTGTCAATACAATACCTAAATAGGTAGTAAGTTTTCCGAGAAAAATTAGAATACGATTTCGTTATAAGTACGTAAGTTTCAAAAGTCTAAACTTCTACATCTAGTCTAGAAGGTAGGTATTGTGAGATATTTCTTTTTATTTCATGCACATAAAAACACCTACAATGTACCTACACAAAAACTCATTTAATTATAAACAGTCTACATTGTGCCAATAGTCTCAATCTATATATTACGATGACTAATACCAACTCGTAATATCTGTGCCACGATTAGCCTAGACAGCTAACATTAAAAGCTAAACATCCCAATTGATTTTACAAAATATTTTAGTCTTGTGAAAGATACAGAATTAGGTCCCAGGTTCGACATTGACTCATCGTTGTTCGGTATAATTATCTTGACACATACCTAGCTAAAAGAATAATAAAAGACAGTAGGAGGCAGACGCGATAAAAGCTCATTTGAGCCGTCTAATTGTATTGTTATTGGATGCGTACTTACATAACGGTCGGTGTCGCGCGCGTCATTTTGCCGTGTATGTCAGGGCTGTTTAAGCTGAAATTGTTTACTACATTTTTCCAAAAACAAGGAATTCATAATAGAAAACCTGTTATTGGGACGTTCCAATATAAGTCTACGACAGAAAAACTAAACTTTGCTGTGGTTTGAAATTTTATCAAAGCTGATGTTTGTTTAAACACTCGTAATAAATAGGTATGGATTCAAAGAACATGTGAATAAATTTTGTTGCATCTGGAAATGTCACACTATTATTTGTAATAAATAAGTGTAATAAAATAACGCATAAAAATTTATGAAGTATTTCCTATATGGGCTGTAAAAATTCTATAGGATAGTTTGTTAAGGTAAATATGTTATTATCTTTATAATTTTGTACCTACTCAATACTTCTTTAAAAATATATGACTTTTCATAATCTTTTTCATAAAATCTTTATTTGGCACTTTTAATGGTTATAATTTAGAAAAAGAACCTTCATCAAGTACACAAAAGGATCTTTGAATAAAATTCACCCAAAAGATTATGGCAGGATTTCTATGTAGGTAATTATAATTCAAATCAAACTCAAATAGGCTGTATGAAAATTATAGCCTTGACCTGCGTTCAAAAATAAAAATCTATGGATGACAGATCTCTCTTGATTGATTTTCAAAAAGATTTTTTCGAATTAATCAAATGCTGCATAAAGCCCGGCTCAAACCAAAACGCGCCGCGCTTTGTCTGCAACATTGCTGCTGCGTCTCGTCAGATTTCACACCGGAAAACGTTCTATGAGTGTTGGTGTGACTCTCCGATACATTCTTCAGATAAGTAAGTTCCATATTTTTCGAAATACCGACTTAAATTTAAGTCGGATATTATTGTGACAAGAATAGGGTAAAAGTACCGGTTATCGGCCACTTAAGCGACTTGTTGACTTCAAGAGTTGATTTCTATCATAACTGTGTAAGTCAAGACTTTCAAAAAATTATCATTTGATCCTACAATAGTCTATTTTCAGAAAACCTAACGTTTATATATGTTGGAGTGAGACATAATTTAAAAAAAAATATTAATAATATAATATAATCTCACGCCTTTTTTATCCCCGAGGGGGTAGGCAGAGGTATTCCATTACTGGATATACCCACATTTCACGAGATATATTGGACCCCTAAACGTGATAGGTGGTGAGCCCATCGCCGGACCGGGTCTGTTTACACATGTCTCAGAATTAATTCTGAGACCTGCGGGTTTCCTCACGATGTTTTCCTTCACCGTCGAGCTAGTGATAAATATGTACGTAAGTTTTTGAAAAACTCATTGGTACATGCCAGGATTCGAACCCGAGCCTCACTGATTTTCGGCCGGCTCTTTAACCGTCAGGGCTATCACTGCTCTAAACAAAAAATATTATTTGTAAAAATAGCAAATATACCGGTTATCGGCCTTCTTAACTAGTTGTCGTCCACCAGTGCACTAGTTATCGGCCGCCTAATTCAAGGTACAAAAACGATTCCTATTCAATAGCTCATAGGGTTTATAGTAGTATGAAAGCAAAAGAGTACTAAATTAAAAAAGCTGTATATTTTTACTCTCTTCTGAGACTTGAAAATACAATTGATTAACAGTTTAAAATCTCGATTCAAACAAATAGCTACTTTTGGCTTTGGTATTTATAAAGATCTCCTAACACAATCATATAAAAATTAAATTTTAAAAGTTCATGAAATTCTATGCCCAGTAAAACCTAAACTTTAATGCGAACTAAAATAGGTACCAATAATTTGGGAAATGCCAGTAAAATAAACGACACAGAAAACATATTAATACTTAGTATTTCATAGCATCAGCTCTGGAAACACCATCAACTCTTATAGATGAGGATCAATTTAAAAAACACCTGAAATTTCTTGATTTCGTTACTAACCAACGACAACTTTTCTCCTTTGATCAGCAACACGACCGGAAAGCCTGGCATGTGTGGTGGCTCAGGACCAATCTGAGCACAGCCCAGTAAGACCTCGAGAATCTACAAAGATTTGCTTGCGTACCAATTACCGGCAGCATGAAAACATCACCTACTGCTGCCCTTAAGGCGATGCTGGGTTTACCACCCCTACACCTTGTCGTAAGGAAAGATGCAACTCTATTTACGATCAGGCTGGAGCTATCCGGCACCTTAAGCAGAGATTCCAGAATCAAACAAAACAAGTATCGAGGAGTTTCTTGCCCCGCTTCTTCTCCCCAACTATACATACCGAAGCGGTGGAGTCGCAATTACTTTCGATAAGAGGACTTATAAGTCCCTACATTGAATAAAAACTTTTGACTTTGACTTTGAAACACATACGCATAAAAGAGGATGCAATGTCTCTACACACGATGATGGCATCACCGAGCGATGGGACCCAGAAAACATACTGCTTCGTAAAACACTACAACGTACAGCAGAGTTGTATGATCACTCAGGTCCAAAAGAGCTAATGATCTACACTGATGGAACAAAAACCAACATTGAAACTGGAGTCGGAGTCTACTCAGATGATCTAAACATTAGAATCTCCAGACCACTAGGAATGCTCAACACTGTCTATCAAGCAGAATGTGTAGGCATTATCCAGGCAGCACACGCCATAGAGGCCAGAGAATTTACGGATACCCATATCCGTATATTCTCCGACAGTGCCTCAGTCCTTTAATCCTTAAAAAAAACCAGATCACTTCGAGGCTGATATTGGAGTGCCATAAGTACTAGAACGCGTTACGGTACTAAACCACAACACAGTGACACTTCAATGGATTAAAGGGCACAGTGACTCGCGTGGACACGAAGGCCATCAGACCCGAACCCATTGTACCCATTCCGTTTATCCAGCTTAGGAACTGGTTACGGGAATACACACAAACGCAAGCGGAGAAATGGTGGACCTCGGCGCCAGGATCTAGGCAATTTAAGGAGGCTATGACATCCCTGGACACGAAGCTGACCAAGCGCCTTCTGCGCCTGAACAGAGACAGCCTGCGAATGGTATCGGGGACCATCACCGGACACTGCTCATTGAATAACCACTTACAACCTTAGGTCTTACTGACAGCAGCGATATCCCTCTATGCAGAGCGTGCATTGAGGCAGAGGAGACGGTAGTGCATGTGCTCCTCGAGTGCGTTCACGTTGTCCAGATCCGCAAGAAAATTCTTGGAACACCAAAATTCCTTGAGTAGACTCGGAAGTTTGATCTTCTTGAGGGAAGGTGGGCTGGTTGGAATAATCGGCCGCTCTGGCTCACGTACAATGTTCCAATTTAATTTCATTCAAACCCTTCTAGCCGTTGAAGCATAAAGGATTAACAAACATAAAATCACAAACAAAATGTAACAGCCAGAAAGAAGTTACATTAATATTTTTAACATATAAGCCGCCTTTAATTTCCTAGGCCGAAAACAGATTTATTTCTTACTAATTATCGGCCGTTGTTTCTTTGAAAGGCCGGAATCAGGTGTAATTTTTACCAATTTTCGGCCGCTTTTATTTTAGACGGCCGAAAACAGGTTTTGTTTTTACTGGTTATCAGCCGCTAAACTTTCAGTATTTTTAAAAGGTCGTATCTTTGAAACTATGAGGTATACTGGCAGCCGGAATCTAGTTGTCAATTCACAAAAATCTTGCTGTTCACTAATAGAATGGAATCTATGTTGGTGAGTTTAAGGTTTCCGCAATGTAGGCAAATAGAAATGACGTGAATAAACCGGTTTGCGACCACCCGGCCGGAAACAGATTTTGAAATTAATCGATAACCTATTGTCCGACCACCGAATATATTACAAATTATGCAAAGTTTGATGAGTTTAGACACTTGAAAATTAAAATTAAACATGCTAAATACACACAAGCCAAATCTGTCACCAATAAAACAAAAGTAACACCTAAAAATTTTTCTTTGAAAATCAACCCACCCGCTATTTTTTTTGCTAAATTTACCTCGCGTCCACATACCGAATTTTGAAATGGCGATTGAAGGCTCAGTTTGCAAATTGCGAGGTCATGAAGTTGGATTATGAACCGTGAAGTTCGTCCGGATTCAATGGCGCGAAATCAGAAAGGAGCTGTCTATAAACTATCTATTATTCAAAATAACGTGCGAAGTGGCCGATAACAGGTAGTGGCCGGCAAACCGGTACGGTTACCCTAAACTTTTCATGAATTTTTCACATAGACAAAATTTATATTTACTTACCTCTTTTTTACCAATCCAGTATTCAAGTAAATTTTCTTGCAGTGTAGGTACGTAATAATATAAAATCTAAATCAGGTCAATAAAATCTTATTGGTACCAATAGTTTAGCTTTTATTTATGAAATGGAATACCTCTGTCTACCCCCTCGAGGATAAAAGGCGTGAGGGACTTTTCGCCAAAGGGCCAAAAACTGGTTGCAACCTGATTTTTAAAAAATTACTTTATTAAATGTGAAATTTCTGTTACGATACCAATTAATGCCTTATTAACTTACTTTTTATAAGATTGTCTTTTAAACAACTCATTTAAATTGGAAGTAATACTGGACTGAAACAAAAAAATCGGGGTGTATCGTGTGCTGCATTTCTACTTTTAAAACTTTGACTCGGTGTACAACAAAATTACTAGCAAATTTACACTTACTTATGATTTTATACATTAGAATATAGTTTTAGCATTAAGTAAAAATAGAAAATATATTTGTAGGTGCCTCATAATCATGTTATTTACAACGTTACAACTTCTGGTAGCAATTTTTGTCCTTACCGGTTTTCGTAACAAAATGTTAAAGCTTAAGTAAACTATGCACTGCACACATACAAGCGCATCACTGTGCATAGGCAAGCTCGTCATTCGTCCGTTGAGCGTAGAAATGTTAGATAGCGCGCCTTTGTTTTTGCTGTACAAGCGTTCCTTCTAAAAATTTGAAAATATGTCCACACCGGCACCACATTCAGATTTAAGGTAAGTACTATTTATATATGTCTGAGTCCTAGATATATTATAAAAACAGCTTTTTTGTGCGTAATACGTCTAAAAAACCGGTGTAATATTGGAAAGTTTTAGAATGAAGTCACAAAAACCGTCGAATGTCCTTACCACGACTGTCCTCGCCGGGTCCTGTTAAGTAGAGCGGTAAGGACAGTTTTGGGATGGTAATGACATTTAATTTTTTTATAGAAAGAATTATCCTAATAGTCCAGTCATATTAGGTAAAAAAAGGGACCTCAACCTCGGAATGAAAGAAAATAAGCTGTAAATTGGTATAAAACTTTGTTTTGTCGTCCTTAATATTGTCTCAAAAGTTACAAATGCTATCGTGTTCGCGTCTTAAGATATTGAAGGTCAAAGGTAATAAAAATCGGTTTTTCGTTAATATATCGGTTCTTATTGCTTAAATGAGATTTGCACCTATTATAAAAGTTGTAAAGTATAAAATTTCAAACAAAAGTTGTAAAAAATTGTATACTCTACAACTTTTATAATAAGTGTAAATCTCATTTAAGCAATAGGAACAAAGATATTTGCGAAAAACCAATTTTCACCCCTAATATGACTGGGCTATAAAGGATAGCAAGTTATAATATGAATATTAAAGTACTAAATGAACATTTTTTTTTTATTTTTTTTTAAGGGTATCATTTAAAACTAAAAACTAAAGAATTATTGTTTGTTATTTAGAACATAAATATACTTAAGCATTAAATGCTATAAAAAACTATTAGCATTTAAGGCAAGAGTGTTTTTGTTTTGTATCTTTTTTTTACATTTTGGAGAAAATACGTTTTAGTTCATTCAAGTAAAAGTCTTTTATTATTTCTTATTTCATAAGAATGTTTAAATTATATTTTTTTTTTTGACTGTTGTATAAAATAAAGTGCTTACCTAAGTTACGACAGATTTACAGTTTGGCGAAAAGTTGTTTGTTTTTTTTAAATGTTTTTTAAAAAGTTTTGTTATTTTATATTTGATTGTAACCTAATCATATAAATTGTGGAGAGTTTATATGTTTTTAGTTATTTACATAAATCGTTAGTATAAAGACTGATTCTATAACACTATACAATGTGACTGGAAAATGAAGGGAATTCTTCAAGAGGGTAAATAAAAAGCCGATACCTTTAGCATTTGTATAAAAAAACACCACCTTAATGTATGCGGAATGTTGATGGCTACCAAAATTTTACTAATTTTATTTGCGAATGTTCTTAAAATGTATATGTAGTATGTATTCCGACTAGCCCAACTCATACAACTCGTCGTTATCCGTGGCTAATATCCGTGGATACAAACCCTTCAAAACATCTTCAGAGTTTTTAAAAGTTGTCATTACCGGTCCAAAAATGTCCTTACCAAAACTTTATTGCTAAATATCTCGTAAATTAAGATACAGATTCGGTGCAATCCAACATATTTTTGATGTTCAAATGATCCTTTATGCACTTTGACCCTTTTTACTTTTAATTTTGAACTTTTTTTCTCGTTCTCCCAAAACAGTGAAGTTGGCGAAAATGCCCACTGAACTTATTTATTTTTATTTATTAACAAAAACAAACAGAACAACAAAAAATGTTCTTGTTTAGGTACCTACCTACTTCTACATGTTTTACCATGTAATTAGTAGGTAGGTACATATATTTTTTTAAGTTATTATGTGATTAGTGGTTAAGGCGACTGTAGCCGCCAACGACCTTGTGCGTTGGGGAGGAGCTTATATTTCCCGCTCCGCGCTTCCCCGCATTTGACTACGCGGTCGTGATAATGCAGTAGGGTCAGTAGTAAAATATATACAATACAAAAGCAAACTTGCATCAAAATAAAAATGATACAAAATTTGAATAATTAAATACACACACCGGCACAATTAGCGGAACAGAAAAAAAAGGGAGTATTTACGCATTTTTGCGTGTTACTGGCCGGCTAAACAAGCTTTTTTTTAAATTTGGGTTTTAATTTAAAAATGGAATACTAAGCGACTGCCCTTTTTTTCATTCTTTTGTTTTAATTTTCATTGATTCATTTTTTCCACCGCTTGTCCGTTTTTAGAAGGTTCGTGAATTCCATTTGAAAAGCTTTGAATTGCAGTTTTTGAGGCTTTTGAGTTTTTTCGCATATTGATAATTTACGAGCATCTAATTATGCCTGATTTAACGCCATCAGAAATCATTAGGGCAGATCAAATGAGGAGAAATGGTCAAACCTACAGATCGATTGCCAGAAGCCTTCGTCGATCGTTATCAACGATTTATCGTAGCATCCAACGATACAGATTGACGAATGCTCTAGTGAGAAGGAGAGGACAAGGCCGGAAAAGGTGTACTTCAAGGAGGGATGACCGTTTTCTCCAACTTCAAGTCCGACGGAACACGAGACTAACGGCGGTGCAGGCTCGAAATTTACTGGAAGAGGTACGAGCAGTAAGGATGAGTGAGCGGACAGTTCGTAGAAGATTCGAAGAAGTGGGTATAGGCTCGTATGTGCCCGCCAAAGCCCCAAAACTTGAGAGACATCATCGCACAAACCGTCTACACTTTGGTCGTGAACATCGTGATTGGGACTTCGACGACTGGGGACAGGTTCTTTTTACTGATGAATGCAGAGTTATGTTAAATCAAATTGATGGAAGGCAGCGAGTATGGAGACGCAAAGGAGAACGGTATATCCAGTCTAATTTTGAAAATACAGTTGCATATGGCGGCGGTTCAATTATGGTCTGGGGAGGAATATGTTTAGGAGCTCGTACGGAGTTAGTAGTGGTCGATGGCGGGAATCTGAATGCTGATCGGTATATCAGGGAGATTTTAGAAGAACATGTTGTGCCATTTGCCTCCTTTATTGGTAACAACTTCATTCTAATGCAGGATAATGCTCGGGCTCACAGTGCTCGCACAGTACAGACATACCTAAACCATGTTAGTATAACGGTGATGGAGTGGCTAGCACGGTCCCCCGATATGAACCCTATAGAACACGTCTGGGACTTGCTAAAGAGGAGTGTAAAGTCAAGAATGCCCCCTCCCAATAATCTCAACGAGTTGCGAAACGCATTACTTGAAGAATGGCAGAGGTTGCCCCAAGAAACCATTGATAAGATCATCCGCAGCATGCCCAGACGGATGGAAACCCTCATCAGAGCACGAGGAGGAAACACTCGATATTGAACAGTCATTGAAATTGTTGTTAAACTTTGGAAAATCTTGAATTTTCTGCTGTTTCTCTATAATTAAAAATCGAAGAAAAATGCATTTTGTTTAATTTAATTTTTATTTTTATAAAATTTTAAGTATGGTGTTACAAATGAATGTCAAAACATGTTAATTTAATTGTTGTTTCATTTTAAATAATATATTGTTTAAAAATTACATTCATTGTTCTAAATTCCCTCTTTTTTCTCCTTTTTTTTTCTGTTCCGCTAATTGTGCCGGTGTGTGTATTTAAAAAGTTATAGTGAAAGATAGATCAGATATTTTTTTAAATATCTTAACAAAATTGTTTGTGAATGGAACGTAATTTCAAACACCAAAAATCGTTTAGTAATTATATCCCAAGAGCCCAGGCTTGTCAGACCTTCGTCATTTTGTAAAACCTCAAAGTTTGTCTGTGTATGTCCCTACTACAGGTGTAAACGATCCCCGAATATGAAGTTTGGATAACGGTTCCTTTGGAAGTTATCAAGCAGCAAAGGTCCATAAAGTTGCACCTCAAATTCGTTAAAGTGTGAAGCCCAGTTTTTATATATATTTTATTCGGATTAATATTAGAAATCACGTCGTCCATTGTCAGACACTTGGTGCGGTGGAAACCCCCTGTCAGACACCCTTGAATCATGGTGAATTGATATACTTATTGATATTTTTTTTTACACTTCTATACTTTGACGATGTTATTGAAATAATACTTTTTATATTGTGCAATAAAGGAGCTATAAGGTAATATTTTTAATTTAGTCTTAATCGTTATAGTGTACTTCTGAGCGACGAAATTCTTAAAAAAATAGTTTCAACATTTTGGTTTTTTGTAAGTTACTCCGTTTTTTTCTATGGACTGATAAAAAGTTTATTCCAGAAATGAATTCCTCATCCTTGAATTATATGAAAATGACATCAAACTTGGCCTAGTAGCTATATGTGGGCAGAAATCATGTCATGAAAGTATACCCTCAATTCACCATGATTCAAGGGTCTGACAGGGGGTTTCCAAAGCACCAAAAGTCTGACAATGGACGACGTGATTTCTAATATTAATCCGAATAAAATATATAAAAACTGGGCTTTAAACTTTAACGAATTTGAGGTGCAACTTTATGGACCTTTGCTGCTTGATAACTTCCAAAGGAACCGTTATCCAAACTTCATATTCGGGGATCATTTACACTTGTAGTAGGGGCATACACAGACAAACTTTGAGGTTTTACAAAATGACGAAGGTCTGACAAGCCTGGGCTCTCACTCTATTATAATTAAGTGACGAAAAAACAAAAAAAACCTAAAAAGCAAAATAGTGGAAGTGTTCTCATGCCACTTCACCATCAACTCCACTAACTAACCATAGTATGCATTGTGACGGACGAGCATAAATTGCTTGGCAACTCTACCAAAGTAATACAATCGCAACACGTAAAATACTAATCCTTGAGTAGTTCAGGTGGCCAAATCTGGTCTTCATCATCAGTTCCACTTCACCAAATGGTGCTTTCCAAGAGCAAATGTACTAGTTAAATACTGTTATAAAGGTGTACCTATAATATTGGAAAAGTTCCCTCGATTTCTTGAGGATCCCATCATCAGATCCTGACCAGATAAGTTCCACTTCACCAAATGGTGCTTTCCAAGAGCAAATTTACTAGTTAAATATCCGAATTGCAATAGGTGTACCTATAATATTGGAAGAGTTCCCTCGATTTCTCGAGGATCCCATCATCAGATCCTGACCAGATAAGTAAGGGTCTACCGATTTCAGACGAAATAGTAGATTGTTATACGAGGGTCGGAAGGAATCAATTCCCATACGAGGTATTTAGACGCCCGAGCGTAGCGAGGGCGGATATAGTCTGAGTAGGAATTGATAACTTCCACCCGCGTTAAACGCTCTACTTTTCATTTCGAATTCAAGGAAAGTAAACAAAAAAAATAACTATTTTACAAAAATTCAAACATGCAAAAACGCAATAACACCTACAAAAAAAAACAAAATTGTCAACAATACAACCAAAGAGGTTGAAAGAAAGAGAAACTTTTTCTTTTAAACTTCTTTGAATACTACATCATAGAGTACCTAACCTAAATAACATTACAACAATAATAAACAAATCCTTCCTCTTTTTAATAATATATACCTACTTTTAGCCGAGTAATAGTGTTCTGTGCTTATTAGTGCCGATGAAAAACAAGATTTTGAATTTCGTAACAGCTTACCAAATTATTAATCTTTTTTTAATTTTAAATATGGAACGCGTACCGCTTTTTATACCTACACCTCATAAGGCCGCACCTTTTTTTCTTATTCCAATTGATGTAAAAAGTTTCGTATCCCTACTAAGTACCCAAAGAGGTTCGAAGAAAGTCATTCTCTTTCCTAGAGAAACTTTTTCTTTAAACGTCTTATCAAATGTAGTACTATTTTTTTTTCCCGCCCTAAGGCCGGAAGCAATTACTATGAGTTTTTCCCGACCGAGGGCGGGAATCACAGCCCTGAATCTCTCTGTTGTGGGAATCATCGCTTCCGACCCGGTACTCAGATCAAACATACACTACTTTCCGAGTATGAGATATGAAAAAACTATTTCCCGAATCGGGCAAGCAGTCTTTGAGATTACTCGATGGGAACACACAAAAAAAGAAATAAAAGATTTCGACACTGATTACCTCCTACTTTTTTGAAGTCGGTTGAAAATCCATTATCTTCAGTTCCAACAACAAATAAAACACCCCTTTTGTTTCCTTGAAACAATCTTTATGTTTTGTATCCCTTACCCGACTGCCTCATAAGGATGATGATGTTTGTTATTACTTGTTATGATGAATTCTAAAAATAATAGTTTTGGCTTCTATTGCTCTTATGAAGAAAAAAATATGTATGTATTTATAAACCTGTAACAATTTTTCATATTTATTTATTTTGTTAAAAGTTCATCAGTCATCCCTCTTTGCACACTGTACTACACATAAAATGCGTAAAAATTCAAGCGCGCAGCGGCAACGCGGCGCGCAGCCTCTCTCCTTGAATGTCAGCGCTGGACTAGCTCCCGTCGGTCGCCCGCGCACGGACCCGCTAGAGACGATTTGTGGTGAAACTGTTATTTCGTAATTTGCGTAAAAACTAATTGGTCTTTTAAAAAATGGAACTATAAAATTTTAGATAAGTACCTAAACTAATTACCAATGTTTTCCCGCAAGAGCTATGAAAATATCTCTTTTAGTTTAGAAGAAGAAGCGAATTTAAAATTCAAAACAGCCTTGTTGCAATAATTTTTTTCATATAGTAAATAATGTTCTACAACATTTTCAAACTATGGAAATGAAGATTATATGTCAATGCTTAAGCATATACATATATATATTTTATATAGCATATATATTTTTTCTGGAATTTTGTGATTGCTCGTTTATAAGCCTTATGCCTTCAAAGATGACCATTTTACGACACTATTCGCCTTTATTTAATTGCTAATTTTGTTACTGCGTAAATTTTAATGCGTAAATATCTACGTACCGGTTGCGGCGGGCATCGCGCATGCTCAAAGGCGTTACCTTTATGTTACCCAACTGTATAGATTGATTAGATGCTGAATATTTCAGTATTTTTTTAGTTTAAGGCGGTACAATCTGATCTTAAATAATTAATTATATGTGCGGGAGCTTGCCTTCGTTCTTTACACACTTTTAATCTCAAACTAGGCAGAACCTACATCATGGGTACTTTAAAACATTCTGACAGATAGAGGTAAGACCCGTAGCTAAGCACTGGGCTTCTACGGGTTGATAATGAATGAATTTCATCATATCGCGGAGCAAGCGCGACTCGTATATAGTTTGGAAACCCTGGCTTGACATTACACAATGTCGCCTGTGACGTCACTTAATAGCATCTGTCTGAGCACCCGTCGTCGGACAGTCTGCGAACTCAGGTCCGCTCTACTGCGCTTAGTTACATCTCACATCGCCCCCTTCGCCGAAAGTCCGTC
This sequence comes from Ethmia dodecea, assembly GCA_963855545.1. NCBI lineage: Eukaryota > Metazoa > Arthropoda > Insecta > Lepidoptera > Depressariidae > Ethmia > Ethmia dodecea. The sequence continues at coordinate 9,381,322 of OY979449.1, forward strand.
ACCTTGTAACGAACCGAAGGGCTGTTTGATGTCGTGATTTGCATTTGGTTTCGGCTAGTGAAGTAAAGCAGCGTGACCGTCCGCCCTTCACGCTGCATTCTTTTAATGGCCGACCTGCCGCCTCACCTTTACGTTCTACTGATGTGTAATAATTTTACACGTGCCGTACTTACTTTTAGGCTCGTATTACAGAACGACTCTCAAAAAGGGAAATCTGCTTTAGGATAGTGAGGCCGAGATGCAGCTATCTGAATAGCATAAAAGTCAACGCACACACGAGTGGGAAACGGGTTGCGATTAGGTAGGTACAGGAATGTTCGCATACAAACGCGAATATTAAAAAAAAAAATTACCCATCGCGACCACTTTCCCGCCTTCCCCGCCCCTGTTTGCGTTGACCTTTAAGACCTCTTCTAACTATGCTCAAGCGGAATTCCAAGCTTGAGGATTGCTCTGTAATACGGGTCTTAAAGTAAAGTAAGCAACTAGAAAATATAACTATACGAGTACCTACAATCCAATTTAGAGATATTTTTTCGAAAAATAAACAGTAGCGAGGGAAGCCGAGTAAATTGGTCATTATTCTTTGTCAGTAGCACACTGAGAGTTACGTAACAATGCAATTTATACGTCGACGGAAAGTGGAGCCGAAGACAAAGGCTGAAATGCACAGTAAACATAAAACGCCTGCCAGCTAATGCCAGAATTGTGTTGGGTGCAGACGGCGTTATGCGAATACGCGTTGTTGTTGTATCTATTTTAAATAGTTATTTATATTATATATACGTATATCATCTCTGTTTATTAAAAAAAACAACATAATTATCGAGTAAAACATGATTATCGAGTCAACTAATGGTTAGCAAACACAATAGGATTAACTAATGTCCTTGAGCGCTCGTGGACCGCTAATGACTGACTGGTAAACAAAATTCGGAAACAGAACATTATCATTACGTATTGAGAAGTAGAGTGCTCCCGGTTAGAGGGAAAAAATAATAATGGCAGGGAAAAAAGGTTGTAGATGGCAGACATTCCGCTGAATGTTTTTACATCTCGGTACATGTCTACCCATTGGAAAGTATATAGGTAATGAGTAGGTATCACAATTGCAAAAAGAGCATCAAGATGTAAAACGCAAAATCGGGCTAGACTTACACGGACATAGAAAGACTCCAAGATAATTTGTTTATTTTATATATTTAACATTGCTTTACAATAGCGTAAGAATCGCCATTATCTATACATATAATAAAATTGTAACGAGGCCGTGTCTGTACATGAAGTATTTTTAGAATTTTTTTGCTGTAGTATAGTTATCGATGTAGATATCGAAACACCATTTTTTAAAATTTTTGTCTGTCTGTCTGCTCGCATCACGCAAAAGCCACAGGACGGATTTTGACAAAATTTGGTGTGGATATAACTGAGTAGCTGGGTCAACATCTAGAGTACTTTTTACAGTAGGACAATGTCTTATTCTTACGAGAAATAACAAAAACTGTTTAAAAAGATAAATACGTACAACTCCGAAACTATAAAACCTAGAAACTTGAAATATGTGGTATGTACCTAGGTGTCTTATTTGTAAGGGATTTTTGGACATTCTCACGTCAACGGGAGTAAACTGGATCCGCGCGGGCAACGCCACTTGGCACCCGCTATTTGAATTATGGTATGTAATGTGTCTTATATACGTCGTAGGCAACCACTATGAAGAGATTTTTAGAAATTCTCACGGGAACGGGAATAAACTGAATCTGCGAGGGCAACGCCGCCGCTGGGCACCCACTAGTCCTATATAAGATCTACTGTTTTCTTAGAAACCTAAATTTAAACAATCATGTTTCACTCGAGCCTGGGAACTGCTTAAACAATCTTCTCAATCTAACAAAATTGAGCCGTGAAACCGTTGAAAATGACTGTATAAAACGTGCTAATACTCTTTCATGAACGGTAGTGGGTATAAAAGATCTAAAGGGCAAAATACAATAGAGACACTCGCGTGTGTGCGAAATGAGAATGCTGGTCCTATTGCGTTTCTCAAATTGCAAAACCCTACCTATATTAAATGTGAAATCTGGTAGGAAAATCTGTATTACATAGGAAGGAATTTGTAGATATTTATAGAAATTTAAGTCTAAGATCCATTCACTGAGCGGTAACAGTGTTTCAAAAGTGGGAAACAGTAGTTTAAGATACTACACTGACGGGCAAAAAAGTAGTCACTTACATCAATTATATATTACCAAACAAAGAACTCTAAAGAAATTCTAAAAAAACGACTTCAACGAATACGAGTAGTAGGTACTAAAAATATCATCGATGTATACAATGTCTAGACTTTTGTAAAACCGCTTGAGCATTTTCAATAGAATTTAAATGGGACCACTTCTGAAGTATTATCTATCAAACAAAAAAGCATCATCAAAATAGATTCATAATTGTGGGGATAATCGCGTAAAATACATACAAAAAAAAACATGCAGTCGAATTGAGAACCTAATCCTTTTTTGAAGCCGGTTGATTGTTGAAGTCAAAAAGCTCGGAAAATAAGTATAATTAAATAAAAAAGAGTTTTTAATATTTCCCTACCCAGCTACCCAACCTCGCTTTGCTTCAGTTTAATAAAACCAAATATAAGTATTAACTTTTGGAAATACTGTTAATCACTACATAGTATAAAACAAAGTCGCTTTCTCTGTCCCTATATATCCCTATGTCCCTATGTATGCTTAAATCTTTAAAACTACGCAACGGATTTTGATGCGGTTTTCTTTAGTAGATAGAGTGATTCAAGAGGAAGGTTTTAGTGTTAGCATTGCACCCGTGCGAAGCCGGGGCGGGTCGCTAGTTTATGTATATTATGTAGGTAAAGGACAACTTATTTGATCGTCATACTGTGTGTAAATAAATATTTATATTCATTTTCTTGTATTGCGGACTGGAAACGTGTTTAGCAGTTTTTAAAAATGGTAAAATCACTTGGGAATTGAGATTATATAGTGTATTTTCACCCTAACTCGGTTTGCGGGCGTAGGGCGGGCGGCGCGAGGCGAGTAGGCCGACCTTAACCTTGAACGCCGCCGTCTGACCCCGGCGCCCCCCTTACCCCACTACCCCTAGCGACCCCTTCCCGTCTCGCCTGTCAAACGTAGCTTAAGGGTGTGTTAAATACACGTAATACTTCTCTACAAATAGCCGGATTTTCAGACACTGTTTAATTATAAAATCTGGCCATTTAAGAATCCCAGGCTTATTTTTAAACTTAATGAATTTCACTTTTAGTTGTCTCAGTAGGATTAGTTTAAGCTTAAGCTTAAGATTTTGCTTTGAAGTATCGAAAGTTATTGTGTACATAAATCTTTATTCATACTGCCTAAAGGGCCACATACACGGAACGATCCGTCTGTGAGATCCGTCTGTACGATCCGTCGCAACAAAATTGACGCCCATACACGGAACGATCCGTCTGTGAGATCCGTCTCTACGATCGGTCGCAAGCGATCTGTCGTGTTGCCAGACCGTGGGCAATTACCCAAGCCATGGGCAATTTTAGTTTTTTTTTAAAGAAGGGCGGAAAGGTCTTTGAATCGGTAAAATATGGGCAATAACGTTAAGTGAAATAAATGAAGAAACTAAATTTAATTTATCTAGTACAATAAAATTACATCGATAATACTTTATCAGACTGCACTCTAATTTGACATTTACAATAGACTAAACGAAACGCATTGACGTTTGACATAATATGTCTTATTTTATTTTTATTTTCTTTTATTTGGGTTAAAAAACAGTTACACAATAAATTATTATACTAGGGCTAAACATGGATAGGTGATAGGTAATGGTATAGTCAATCTCAATAACCACATATTAATAACAATGAAAGTAGGTATGCTAATGGGTAGATTATATTAAATTAAAATAGGATAAATATAATATTAGTGTACCTATGTATCAGTTCGACATTTTTTTTCTTTAATATTATTTTAGTGAATGATTGTGTGTAAGTAATTATGTGTGAGAGTATATCTGTTTGTAAGTGTGTTAGTGTATTTTTAAGTGTGTTGTGTGTAATTATAAGGAATGAAGAGTAATGTAGTGATGGGTGCATTGTAGTTTCTTTTTAACGCGTTTAAGTTGTACAGTTTTGAGGTTAGTTTATTGTAATTTCAAAAAATTATATCTCAGAAATTATTGCGCTCCGCGCTTTGATATTTTGGTTAATAATCCCTCTTATATACTTCTATCTACAAAAAAATTAAGAAGCAGAAATTCCATGTCACGTATAGTATAGTTCGGCCATTTCATTTATTACCCATCTTGTAAGAGTGTATTAAAAATAACTCGTCACCTTGGATGTTCCCCCGTGTTGGATTTAAAATGACATCACATGGCTAACCACGCATTGACATCCAAACCAAAAAAAAACAGCTCAATTGGTTATCTTTGTCTAGTCATTAAGAAGTTGCGATATCCACCTCCTAGCTTGGTGGTACCATAATATTGCATTGTAACCGGACGTACATACATCAGTTTAAAATATCTTCTTCAAAATTGAGTTGCAAGTTTCCACCCGAACTTACATAGTTATATACATACATTGCAAATTAAATAAAAGGTGGTAAAATTGCCCACAGTCTGGCAACACGAAAAAATCGAATCGTTGATCGTCGAGTGCCCACACACAGTCGATTTGTTGCGATCTGCGATATCGCTTGCGATGAAGTAAATCGTTAACGATCTTCACATACACGGACGATCCGTCGTTACGATCTATCTGTTGCGACGGATCGTACAGACCGATCGTTCCCGTGTATGGGGAACTTAAGATTACTTGGCTTGAAAGTAAACCATTTTAGCCATATTTTATGCGCTAATGGAAAGCTTACCGAGTAACGTTGGCTCTAATTTGCCCATGGGAACGGGACTTACATGGGTGAAATCACGGGGAACAGCTAGTTATTAATATAATTTATTAATAGTACCCGATTTATATCAATCTTCCGTACAGTGAAAATCGGGTACAGGTTTAAGAGTACCTTTAGACAGAACACCGTCCGCGACGTAAATTTTAGATTATTAGGAACTACACATAATATGTGTTTCCGGCATAGATTTAGTATACTTAGATTGGCATTGCAACAGAGAAAGAACATAGGTACTCGTGTGTTAGAGCGAGATAGGGAGACGAGACCATTTTTGTCAACTCTACGGGGTTCTACCGGGCCGACGACAGTTGTGAACAAAACAAATTTCGTTTATTTTAATTAATCTCGCGTATTAAAAGAGTAAATTTAATGTTTAATAGACGTAAACAGCTATGGTTACGTGTGCAGTACCGGTTGTAATTCATCTAGGAAAGAAAATCCACAGAATTAGTCATTTTACATGTAAGTGCGATTGAAAGATTTAATTCTCTAAATTCAATGATTATAGAAAACTGAAAAACAAATCGTGCACAAATGGATAGGTCATAACATTGCTTTTTATTATATAAATGTTCTGAATGTATAAGTATTGATTTAAGCAAAATATTAAATATTTCTATATTTCTATATTTCTTGTATTTCTAACCTAAATTTTATATTGATTGTCGCAATATCGATTAACCACATTTCGATAACGTGACTGGCAAAGGTATTAACTACACAATAAACCACACGCCCATTTTTTATCAAGAGCTACAAGTTTAGGGAGAGCACTATTTGTCTTGCACACATCCACGTTACACGCACAGAAATGTCACTTTTTTTGGTCTCGCCGTACTGGCTCTATTGCCAATCTTTAACGTTAGTATACTAAATCTATGGTTTCCGGTATAAAAAGTAGCCTCAATCCTTCCTCAACTCAAGATACAAGTTACCTTCCTGCAATCAGTGCAGTGGTTAAGCCGTGCAAAGTTACTTTCTTATTTATAATATGTATATTATATATTAGTAAGGTTAACAATAATTAGTAGTATTGATCAAATGTACCTACCTAAGTACCAAAAGCCCCAGAAAAAAGCACAAACGTCCATAGCTAATAACGAATTGCGCTGATAGCCAGTTCAGTGAGTAGGTCTTTCAGTGTAGGTCCATAATAACTTTTTTACTAAAAAGTGTGGTAGGTGTACAGAGTGGCGTACATGGCATTAGACTAGAAATTAACTAACAAATGGAACTGTAACCATTACGAAGATTGGTGAGGCCAATGGTCACCTACACGTATATGTCAAGAGATTCTTAGGTCACCTAAGTGTCTCGGACATGACTTGACCACTTCCATTGTATTGTCCGTGAATACCTCAGAAATTGGGACCAACCTCATGTGCCACTAGTTCGAGTTTAAGCAAATAAAATTCTTCTTGACGGCGAAGAAGCATATTCAGCCGGAGTTTTTAAAGTCGCCATTGCGATTCAGAAAGGAAGAAGGAACAATTTAAAAAAAACAAACATCCTGTCCCAATCCGCGGTGGGCCCCCGTGGGAGATTACAACCCATACTTCCTCATGTGTGAGGAAACACCCTTAACTCAGCAGTGGGCTGTGTGCTGATGACATCCTATGAAAGTTACGTTAGGTACTGCGGGCGGTGAATAAGAGGTTCATTATCATTCTTGTTATTATTAGTGCTCATTTATGTAATTTAAGGAGCCTTTGAGCAACATTTCATGCTTCTAGAAACTGCGGTTTCGGTACAGATCAGCCAGTCAGTTTCTTATTTCATAAACCTATACTAGTCAAAACAAAATAAGAGCTACCTACTATCCATTTTTAGTATTTCTATTAATGTATTAGGTTTCAGGGTTGATAAATGATCAAATTAAATCAATGTAAACATTAAAAATTACTATTTAATTTCGTAGTTAATTTCGTCACAAATCGATCTTCCTGTGAGGTGGTTGCTGCCAGATCCCCGTCTTCTGTTCACACTCCCGGTATCTTGAAATCGATTCCAAGCACTCTGGATTGCTAGCTGTGAAAAGCCTAAAAAGAAAAAAAAGTTGTAATACTACAGAACGCTGCGAGTGGCTCTCTTAAATAAATGTTATGGCTCTAGTTGCGGTTTGCAGGTCCATGTCTGCGAATCCTAGGTATAGCTCTACAAAAATATCTACTCTGTATCTGTAACTAAGGAAAAGTTAAACTATTCCCAAAAGAATCTACACTTGTGTTTATAGTTTTCTGTTTTATATTTTTTAATAAATATTGAGTTCCAGCTCTTTTTCGCATCTACACTTTGAATTACTAAAACAGTCGTCTAAAACAGGGTCAATTCGAGTGGATACAAAAAATATTAATATCTACCTACTTCAAAAATTTTTCGTATATGTATATATCGTAAATATTAAGTAGTATACTTACACCATGTTTGTTAATCTTCACTAATATTTTAAAGAGGAAATATTTTTTTAGAGGAGGTATGCTAATTGTCATATCCATACTCTTTTCTGCTTTACTGCTATTTTCTTTTTCATTGATAATTTCTCGGTAACGTTTTTGATATTTGTTCATTAAAAATATCAATATAATTTAAGTATTATTGGAAGTACGATTAACAGTTACAAAATGAAGAAGCTGAGAAAAAAAATCCACAAGATCATGTTGAAACTGAAATTACAAAAAGAATCCTAATACAGAACAATACAAATGTTATGCAAACAGAAGGAATCCACGTACCAAGGTCAGCCATCCTTCTCACACTCTGTTACTCCAATTAAAAACTGGTTAAAAAGAGAAGTACCTACTAATCCGATACGATAACACATAGAAACTTGAAATATGGTATGTAGGTGTCTTATATATCGTAGGCAAATACTATGAGAGGTTTTTAGAAATTCCCACAGGAATACGGGCAGGGAAAATGCGGGCAACCCCTGGGCACCCGCTAGTACCTACTTTATAAAATACTAAATAGTGTGAAATTATAAAATCGGGCAGGATGTCAAAATAAACAAGTTCCCTTTTTTTTGTTTTGACTAGTAATAATAACTTTTTTGTATCGAAATTAATACTTATTGAGAGGTTGCTCAGACGTTGTTGAAACTAGGTAATACTTGAGTAGGTACTTCACTGCAGTCTAGACACCGTTGGTCTGAAGTGTTTGTCTATCCGTCTCGATATCTGTACTTACAAGTACCTACTTTTTGTGTTTCAGGCTTCAGCAATTTCCATCATGGTTGATGTAATAACTCTTCATTGATAGTATGAGAAATCAATCAGCTCATTTTTAGGACTACAGTTAGGGTTAGGTGTGTATAATATAATAACAGACTTCAGATAATATTACTATCTGAAGTCTGTTACCCAAGTTAATTTTAAATTACTTTTATAACAATGTGTTACCTATCTCGAAGTTTCATTTAAAAATCTTGTAAGTTTTTATCCTAGATGCAAATGGATCAATGTAATTTTATAGTGATATACGTTTTACTCTACCATATATACTAAGTCTAAGCACTAAATAATAAATAAATTACGACAGTAATGCCATTTTGCCAGGTATAAAAATAATACTTTTTTTGAGCACAGATACTACGAATAATAATATGAAATAAATAATAATTGTAGATGTTCTTCTACACTGTCTACACTTCTACATCTACACTAATACTATAAATAGGAAAGATTTGTGAGTGATTAGTGTGTGTGTGTGTGTAACGAATAAACCTAAATAGTGGGACACGGGGACGGGAACTACGCGGGTGAACACCTAGTTGTTTGTGAATTTATAGTAGGTACTTTGGATTTGTTATAAAAACTTAAAAGAAGTCGGTGTTTACTCTTCCAAGCTCTACAATTAAGTTCTGATCACATAGCGGACGAGACAGTGACGGGACCTCAGCATCGGTATGTGATTCTATGGCCCTTGACGCTGTATTCTAAATACTTATTATAAACGTTTGAAGACGAGCCATCTAAGGGTAAATGATCATCATCGTCCATGTACATGTACCACACCAGAGGAGTAACTAATGCATCGCCAATCTTTAAGAAATTTGTCAACACTACTTTTGAAGATCCTTGTCTTATAGCCAAGGGAAATCCTTAGGAGGCGAGCTAATTCAGTTTAGAGTTGCAAGGAAAGAAACATGGGGTAGCCCGCGTGTTCCTGGAATACCAGGCAGGCAGGATGAGAAGATAAGCTGTCTTTCTATGGCGCGAGGCCCCGACCCGTTGAGCTCTGGTGGGATTTTCTCAATGTGACCACTGTACACTACCAAAGAATGCACACGCCCACATCACGCTCAGGTCCCGTCGCGAGCCCATAAGTTTGTGTAACTGAAGCTTAACTAAGCGGAACGGTGATTTCCATGCACATGAAATACGAGTACAAAGACGAGACGACAAACCATTTTTTTCTGCAGTAGTTTTCCATTACTGCACTTATTAATCGCGAATATCTCAGTCAAACATTATACAAAGAAGAGATAATCCTATTATGTCCCGATCTTGTGGCTTGCAACATGCAATAAACTTATATACAATACAAGTACTTTAGAGAGTAGGTACTATTTTATTTATTTATTTAACTTCATGTACCCAGAAAATGTACTCATGGCGAACTTAATCCCTAAAGGTATCATCTGTCAGGTAACGGCTTAGCCATTAAAATGAAAAGGTAATTAATTGTAGATATGGAAGTGTAAACGAGCCAACCATGAACTTTGCTAGCAAAAGAGAGATCTTTCATTCAATCCTTGACAAATGTAACAGGGCTCGTGGTTGATTTGGTAACTAGAATATCAGTATTAGGTAACGAAGGAACTAGAATCGACCTCTGCTGTCTGCAAAGTCAGTGTAGTACGGCATTCCATAACATGTTAGGTAATCGGATTCAGCTGACAGTGATTTATGGTGGCGGAAAGTTATGGCAGGTCGAGGGGTGACCGCGCGCCCTCCAGACGCAGCGGCGGCGGTACAAGGTCAGCTGCACTCGCCACACACCTAGGCTTGCCATTAACTATCCGCTACTCAATCTATGCTTTAGGGCCCGAACACACCAAAAGCAGGTCGTACTACGACCGAGTTGTACTACGTCCCGGAATTATATAACATTGGTACCTATTCCAAAAATTACGGTGGCGGTTCCGCTTACATACTGCTCCGCGTCTGCTATTTGTTTCGCACCCGTAAATACATAGGAAGAAGGAGGAAGTTAGAAGATAATTTATTTATTACAGAAAAACGCAGCAATCGTTTATCTACTTGTAGCACACGTTATAAGATATATGCGTTATACGGAATAAACTGAAAAAATAAATAAACAGGATTATTTATTTTTTCAGTTTATTCCCGTTCCCGTAGGAATTTAGAAAAATCCATTCTTACTGAACATGCAACATTTTAATTCCTAGACCCTGGGCTTACCAATATCTTATAAAATAAGACCTATCATAGGTTAGGAGCATTTTGTTTCAAACAAAATTAGGTACTCAGATTCAAACAATCTTGTTATATTCCTGGACAGTGATGTAAAAGAACGAATTATTGTCTCATCATCATTGTCATTCCCTGGCATAGAGAAAAGGAGATGCAGCCTATTTTCAAGTGGTTGAAAGCGTAACAAAGAAACAAAACAAACTCACTTTCGCATAAATGTATAAAATTTAGAGAGGATGACACGTTATTAAATGATTCATGATTGAGAATTAAGTCATGACGGGTCGGGTGGGCCTGACCGCTCGTCCTCCAGACGCGCTGCGGCCCGATGCAAGGTTAGATGCACTTGCGTGACACCTAACCTTCGGGAGGGTTAGGCTTAGGTAAATCTATTATGACTTTCAATATGTCGTGTTCTATCAATAGATATTCGTTGAAGCCTTTATTATGGAGGCAATGAGTGAAAAAGATACTTCAACACTGTCAAGTTTAAATCTGTCGTCCATATTAAGGTTTACTAACATTTCAAATAGCATAGGAGAATTCGTAGGCGTTTCCCAGTTATCACTAAACGTTTAGAAAAAAAAACACGCCTTATATATCGGCGGAGGTACCTATTCCATTCCAGGAAATACCCACTTTTCATGAGTGTATTTTTGGTGATACTTCTGTATGTTGGTAGGCCCATATTTTAACATCGTCAAGACAAAATTTCTACCCCATTCGGAAAGAAATACTCTTTTACAGCTAGCGCTAGTACCATAACCATTATTTATGTGTAAGACTCACAGAGACTGCCTATATATTCAGAAAAATGCCTATAGGAACACTTTTTGAGAGAGTATTTAACATATCAGCATCCGAAGAATAGTTTATATGGCAACCAATGATCATATAAAACATATTTGATGGCATCTATCTATAATCTATTAGTTAATTCGGTGTCGTGGTAGCCATGCTGCTGAACAAAACAAGGTATCCTAAATACGTTCCATTCAGTATTTGACTGCTTAGTCAGATGAGTAACTAACTTTCTATGATCTGTCACAACGAAAATTTACAATAGAAAATATATTGAAATAGTAAGCAAAAGTTAGTTTTTTTTGAAATGGAATTTTATTTCGATATTGTCAGTGCTGCCAACGACTCTATTGATTGAAATCACAGATTGAAATCATTTCAATTAGACCTATTCAGACAATGAAGTTCGATACCTTGTGGCACTTTGTGACTTTTAAACTCTCATCAGCTTATTATAATTTGTATTTTGAACTGTAGACCATACCATAGAGTAAGTAACCCATCGAATACTACGGCGTACCTCTACTTTATGAAAATACTTTAGTGACTGACCAAATGGTGATGACTGATGAGTGAAGTAATATAACAGATAACAAATAAATTGTAATCACAATTTAACTATCTAGAAAGATCCTGTCATTTACTTAGGTTTTTTTGTTTTTATTTTTATTTTTAGTTGAAATTATTATATTATTTTATTTATTTATTTAATAGGTAATAAATTACTCATAAACATATATGTAATACACGCAGCCAATAATCATGTTCATGCACAAAAATGTTAATCCTGGGGCGAGAATACAATCTGCGTCCTCTGACTTAAAAGGCAGGACTATCAACTGAGCCAACAGGACAATAATGTTAGTAGCTTAAAAATAATATCTAGTTAAATATAGGTTTTTTTTTTCATTAGATAAGACTTTTTATTTAATCAGTTTTCAATTACATACAATTTCGATGTTACATTATTATTAACAATCACATTTTAAATTAAAAATTAAAAACCTCTTCCAAAGCATCACATCGAGGCAACGTACCCATACAACTGGCAGCATTGCCCCTTTGGACAGTTATGCAGACTCTTTGAAAAAAGTAGCTGCCAGCTCTTGGATCTTATGTCGCCTCGATGAGACGCCTTGAGAGCTCTATTGCATAAAGTTTTGTTTCTGGGCCCCACGGACCCAACGTCTCCATGGCAAATGGAACGAAATTATAAGTTTGATCCAGATCCAAATATTTTCTTTTTTAAATAAACTGTATGTATATATTAATACGTTTCCTACAAGAAATTATTTATATTTTTAGGGACTCTGTAACACGTTCACATTATAGAATTATTACAGACGTAGAAAACCTACTAGAACAAAGTCGGATGATCTACGCGATATTGCTCAAAAATTTTATTGACGCACATTTTAAAATAGTTTTAACATTGTCACTGTTTGTTCATAAGTAACAATGTCAGAAATTAGCGGCATGATACATTTTGTTAGTGTGCGTCCGTGACCGTGCGTCCTCTAGACGTCATGGCGGTGTTGCAAGGTTGCAGTCACCTGTCCACCTATCGGACTTGGTAGTTCTAGAATTTGACCTAAGTAGCATCGATGTGTGTGCTGTTATCGATTTATTTTACATAAATAATTTGGTTTCATGACATTTAATTATGTAGCGATCAACACACTACAAAACATAATCAGAAGAAAAGGCAATACGAGTATCTATACAATGTATACATACATTTTTTTTGTTTTTAATGTTCTATGACTGTATGTGCGCCACGCCCGAAACCCATAGAACGATTTTTATAGGGTGGAATCCAACAACTATATTTATAGCACTATTCATCTATGAATTATGTATCATTCGCTATATCACTACCTATCAATTAAGTATAATTACCTAATTGTAAATATTCAGTAGTACCTAGATACTTCTTACTTTCATTGTAGGTAGTAGAGTATTATCACAGTTTAACAATATGGTTGTTAAACTGTGGTATTATACTAGTATGCTATTTAGAATTACCTAAGTAGGTAGGTATACTCATGGTATTTCTATTTTGCGTACTTAGATAATGTTTGTAGTTGGCAATGTAAAGTAGTTAGGTACTGCTTCAAGTGTACACACACGTGAAAATGATAATATTAATGGAATGTGGGTAGTAAATTGTTAAAGTTATAGTTTCTCCATATTATAGTTATTTATTATGAATCGTTATAATTTTGCGTGCGCTCTATAAACATTCTTAAAATTATTGCAAGTTAATATAAAAGTAAATTATTTCACGAAATAATTATTTCACACATAATTAAAGTATCATTCAATATGTACGTGATCAAGGATTTATCTTGCCTATTGCTACTTTCTTTCCCATTGTTGGTAACAAGTGCCGATTTGAGAAGGTCTATCCAGAACAGAAAACAATATACAGAGACCAATCCAGGTGATTTTTTTTGAGTTATTCAACGAATTAAAGAAAGAAAAATCGATTAAAAAAACATTCGCTTTTGAGTGTATATTTTCGTTGGTTAATTTTGATTGTTAAAAAGGTATAGTCTAATTCCTATAGCATCATCTTTACATATCCATTTTAAGGTAAAGGTAAAGTAAAAAAAAACATCTACACGCTAAAAATAATCTTATTTCTGCCGCGACATTGCAGTGCGTCGGGTATGTTTTCTGAGGCACATATTGATGGTTTCTCAGCAATTATCAGAAAACGCTTTGCCTCTTTATTTACTTGCGGCAGCCCTAACTGCATCCTGGGGGTACTAGCACAGATATACTAAAGTAGCAGATGGGACACCCCCTGCTAATATAATGCTGCTGCTGTGATGGATGGACCTCCATAAAAGGTCCCCTGAATTTAATTGATGTTGACTATTAACCTACTAATATTAGCTCATAAGTTTATATTTTTGTATTACTAACATTATGGATGTTCATCCGAAATACCTAAATGATTATTATTATTATTACTCTAAACTATACTAACCAGACATACAAACATTATAAGTAGGTACGTATTCATGTGCCACCGCCCACCAGCCAGATATTATATGATTTAGCAACTTTAATAATGGGTTCGATTCTGCATTACAGCGCCTAAACTTATTTTAGTTTAGTCCTGTCATTTTCTTTCTCATAGAGAAGAAAAGAGACGAGTGATATTTAGTCCTGTCAAATTAAAATTAGTCCTGTCAATTAAGGCATTTCGTAAATAAGTCATGACTAAAATACAGCCTCTGACAGGACTAAATTCGGTAGGTTATCTTCTATCCCTTTTCTTTTTTTGAGGTAAAATAAAGACAGGAATAAACTAAAATAAGTTTAGTCGGTGTAATGCAGAATCGAACGTGTGCATCTGGATTGAGGGCCCACTTTTTAAATTATTGCGAAACGAAATGATACTTACAGGGCATTTACTTAAAATTTTGTAAAACCTAAAGCAAAGATTCTTAAATTTCTTAAACGTGAATCAAAAGAGTTATGGTCAAATAGCTTGGGCCCTCAATCCTGACGCCTGCATAAAACGGCATAGTCGAATCTCAGAAAGTACTATCCCTGGGATAATAATTATTATTCGAGTATTTAGTTAGGAATTTGTTAAATACATTAAGAAATTGTCAAGTCTTAAGAATGCGACAATACAGATTTATGGCGGTTTAGCTTGGGCCCTCAATTCAGCAATTTTGATATTGTAGAATCAGCAAAAAATATGAGTTTTTCTAAGGAAAGATATTAATACGACTATAATATATTTGAGTTCCATATCTCGGAAAATTTGTTAAAAAGAAATAACGACACAAAAGTTAATTGTTAAAAAGTTATTGAAATTCGTATTTTTTCAAAACTTCTGAACTGAGGGCCCAAGGTTTTTGTCAGTATTGACTAGGCTAAGCCTTCTACACTACCGCACTTTAGGCTAAGTATTTTAACAAATTTTTAACTAAAAGGCTACAAAGCGTCCATTCTTCTAAATGCCGTACTTTAGGAGAAAATTGATTTTCGATGTTTTATATGAGAAAATTCAGTAGGGTGTATATGATTTTGTTACTTTTTTGAGACAAATCAGCATGTATCCTCATATAAGATATTTCATAAGCGAATAGTTGTTGTCGGAAGCGATTACGTTTTGTGTGATCCAATAATTATTATAGGGTGTTATTTAAATGGTTATCATAGTATTCGTATTTTTGACGCCTGACGTACGCGCGTTCCCGTCATGTTTTTTGTTTAATTTTCATTTTGCTGTGTATTTCGGGTTTTGACTCATATTAGTGATAGTATAATATAATTATATACATACAATTTCATATGTTTTGGCAGATTATAATGTAAAATAATAAAGATTTTGGCAGGGTTTCATATTATTTTTATTTTCTTGTTAAAAACAAATTAAGGTTAAAGTATGTAAAAATGTTATCTATACATAAAACAAAACTCTAACGGGGCCGTGGCTGTATATGAAATGTTTTTGAAAATTTTAACGAGTCTATTTTATCTAGTCTATATAATTATCGATATAGATACCAAAACAACATCTTTTTAAATTTGTGTCTGTCTGTCTGTCCGTCTGTCTATATATGTCTGTCTGTCTGTCTGGTTGTGCACGAATCACGCAAAAACTGCTAGACGGATTTTGATGAAATTTGGTATGGATATAACTGAGTACCCAGGTCAACATCTAGGGTACTCTTTATTCCAGAAAAATATCTCATTCCCACGGGAAAATATAAAAACAGGTGAAAAAAGAAATCGATAACACCTAGAAACTTGAAATATAGGTGTCTTGTATATCTTAGCCAACCGCTATGAAGAGATTTTTGGAAATTTCCTCGGGAACGGGAATAAACCGGATCCGCGCAGGAAACGCCGATGGGCACCCGCAATTTCTAATATGTTATGTAGGCGTCTTATATGTCGTAGGCAACCGCTATGAAGGGATTTTTTGATATTCCCACGGGAACTGGAATATATTGGATTGAGGATTTTTTTGATTTTTTGTATTGAAAAGGCTCCAATACTACCGGTTTTACCGATTTAAAAAAAATGTTTTGCCAGTGGAAAGCGTACTTTTCTGGGAGTAACATGTGCTATAATTTTCCCACGGGAACAGGCCTAAACCACGTTACCGATTTAAAAAGTTCTGTTACCAATGGAAAGATACATTACCAGGGAGTAACAAAGGCTATATTTTATTCCCGTATTTTCACGGGAACGGGAACTACGCGGATGAAACCGCAAGGCACTGCTAGTTGTTAATATACAGGGTTATAATTTTAATACGTCCAATACATAATTTCATTGATTATTGGCACTTTCTTATTTTATTTTTCCACGCATACGTAGGTGAGGGCACAGCACAGCTAGGCGTATACAGGATGAATTTTTCAAGTGGGCGTGGTAGGCTAAATCAGAAACTATGAGGAATATCGAAAAGTACTTAAAGAAGTCTCGGGCCGGATTTCGATGAAAACTAAAACTGCATCTTTGGATTTTTGAAAAATCAATAATACTATCCAGGAATCGAACCCGTTGATTTTGGAAAAAAAAACTCACCCTGTATTATTACACCATTCGATAGTGTCGCTAAAAAGGATCGAATTCTGGGAAGAAATGACATACGAAAAACTTAAGGAAAACGTTGGATTTTAATATAGTGATTCATATTTTAAAGTAATGCCTTAATAGCATACCTGCATTACCTGTACCTTGTCCAAAATGATGAACTAGACGTTGAATTAAAACAGCAGTTCCGTAATTAGTTTTATTTCCATTTAAATTCTTTTTAATAAATTTGAAAAAAAAAAAAGATTTTGAAATGCGAATTCGTCGACCCCCTCCCCCCTTCTTAACGTGTAACGTAATTTATGGAATATTTTTTTTATTATCTTCTCGCGGTTAGGGGCTAACCGCGAAGAGATAATAAAAAAAATATTATTAGAACATAAGGTTGTGAAGATGACAGCGCTACGGGTCTATGTTGAGAAAATTATTGAGCATAATTTTGGACAAGGTACAGGTAATGCAGATATGCTATTAAGGCATTACTTTAAAATATGAATCACTTTATTAAAATCCAACGTTTTCCTTAAGTTTTTCATGCATCATTTCTTCCCAGAATTCGATCCTTATTAGCGACACTATCGAATGGTGTAATAATACAGGTTGAGTTTTTTTTTCCAAAATCAACGGGTTCGATTCCTGGATAGTATTATTGATTTTTCAAAAATCCAAAGATGCAGTTTTAGTTTTCATCGAAATCCGGCCCGAGACTCCTTTAAGTACTTTTCGATATTCCTCATAGTTTCTGATTTAGCCTACCACGCCCACTTGAAAATTTCACCCTGTATAATTATATCGAGCTTTATATATTATATACAATATGTAACAGAATAAGCGCAATTCCTGAAATTAGTTTGTTCAGTATCGACTACTTATTCGATTTCATCTATTTTTAATGTGTTAAATTTTTCCGTAAAATTAATTAGCATAGCTGAATTTAGTGCTATCTATGGAAATCGTGCTATTATTGATCGATATTTAAGAAAATTGGTTAGACACAACTAAAGTTCGATTGCATCTTTTTTTTAGTATATTAATTTACTAACCGGGGTGTATGAGGAATTGCGCTTTTTCTGTTACGCGTTGTATAATTATATATATTGTATCTGCGCTTTACAAAATACTACTTACATGATCACGACGAATACTTGTTTATACTTACGATAAACATTATGGTCACCCTACTGAATTTTCTCATATAAAACATCGAAAATCAATTTTCTCCTAAAGTACGGCATTTAGAAGAATGGACGCTTTGTAGCCTTTTAGTTAAAAATTTGTTAAAATACTTAGCCTAAAGTGCGGTAGTGTAGAAGGCTTAGCCTAGTCAATACTGACAAAAACCTTGGGCCCTCAGTTCAGACGTTTTGAAAAAATACGAATTTCAATAACTTTTTAACAATTAACTTTTGTGTCGTTATTTCTTTTTAACAAATTTTCCGAGATATGGAACTCAAATATATTATAGTCGTATTAATATCTTTCCTTAGAAAAACTCATATTTTTTGCTGATTCTACAATATCAAAATTGCTGAATTGAGGGCCCAAGCTAAAACGGCATAAATCTGTATTGTCGCATTCTTAAGACTTGACAATTTCTTAATGTATTTAACAAATTCCTAACTAAATACTCGAATAATAATTATTATCCCAGGGATAGTACTTTCTGAGATTCGACTATGCCGTTTTATGCAGGCGTCAGGATTGAGGGCCCAAGCTATTTGACCATAACTCTTTTGATTCACGTTTAAGAAATTTAAGAATCTTTGCTTTAGGTTTTACAAAATTTTAAGTAAATGCCCTGTAAGTATCATTTCGTTTTGCAATAATTTAAAAAGTGGGCCCTCAATCCAGATGCACACGAATCGAACCCAATATTATCTAAGACTAGCGGTTCTGCGCGGTTTCACCCGTTCCTGTTACCGTTGGAATACGGAAATAATATATAGCCTATGTTACTCAGGGATATTCTAGTTTCCATTGTTGAAAGAATTTTTAAAATCGGTCCAGTAGTTTTTGAGTTTATTCGTAACAAACACACAAACATACAAATCTTTCCTCTTTATAATATTAGAAATTTAATGACTTTGATTATTTTTTAATAACAATCATTATTACTTTTGTTATATACTGATTTGAATAAGCTAGAAGAAGAAGCAGGTGAAATAATAATCTCAATGAATACTTTTAATTTTTGAAGATCAGCGACTACTATTTAGAAAAAATTCTTCCATCGACATTTGGTTGCCATTCAACGTTTTATTTGACGATTGCGATTTGAATTGGAACCCAAAATCACAGAACACTATTACTCCTATCGGAAATATAGTGCCCAAAATAGTGCCGTCCGCGTATAGAGTTCAACGGTTTAATTTGTTTTATGATTTTCAATCATTGGTAAAAAAAAAAGAAGCGTCAAAATTTATATCTCGTAATGAAACTTACGTGGTAGGGGTGCATAGATACTATTTGAACAATGCATTCTTTCTTCCAGTAGAATCTTCCATATTATGCTCCGTATCTTTCCTCAAAGACGGAAGATTGCGATTCGTTTTATAGTGACTCCGATTGGCAGATCGCGGCTTCAGTAATGGAATATTCAATATCTTAAACAAAGTTAGCTTTCAAATGATATGTATACCATAATCTATGGTTCATTGCATGTAAGTTGTGGGGATTTGTTTTAAAAAGCGCGAAGTGATTCCAGTTTATTCTAAGCAGCATAAATACAATGTTAATCAATATTTCTCAAAATATAATCCCCATCTTCTTTCCCTAATAGGGCCTTTTTATGCTGAAATCATGTTCGCATGCGGATTCGAATGCACAGCTGAAAAAAATGATGAAGAAGACATAAATACTTTTCCCACGCGTAAGTTTCTTTTTAAGTAGGTACCATGATAGTATTTTATTTATTGGACTACTTCTCGCTTGAAATAGAAAGAAACCCAAAATGGGCAAACGATACGGTTCGTTGATAGTACGAGTATAGACAGGTAGAAAAAAACCAACGAAAATACTTACCTACTTTAAGTTTCTTGTTAAATAAGCAAGGTAAACTTTAGTTGCCCGTATTATTACTTTTATGAGTAGGTGTATCCCACGAAAAACATGCTCATGCAAAATGTTGTCAAGACGAGATCATATGACCCGCACTGTCAAGAGGTTACCAGATATCATGTAGAGCCACAAGCATCTACACGCCCCTCATCAGACATTACATTTTTAATGAACTCCTTCAATATGGGTATAAAATCAAAGGGCTTGTTGAGAATAACTCGAAAATGAAAGTGACGTCACTCTGAATCCAAAAGCTTGTTTACAAAAAGTTTTCTTTTAGTTATAATTTATTTGAAGTACTCAGTAATAAAAACGGAAGTTTGTTTTTTTGTCTGTCCTTATTTCATGTAACAAAAACACTTGTTTTTCACATAGACATGTTGGAGGACGGGGAAGACATATACTACTTTTTTTCACGGAAGTCGCGGGCAAAACCTCGTAATAATAATTGGATCGGTGTATTACAGTCATTTAATTATATCACCATTCGTTCCTTTAAAAAAGTAATTTTCTCTCTTATAAGAGTCGACTGCAGTACCAAACACTACATTATACTAAACCTAGTACCGAGCAGGGTAAGTACAGTTGAAAATTTGTTTTACAGCATCGCCCACCCACTTTTATGAAAACATTTATGACGTTTCTGTTGGCTCAGTTGGAAGTTGTAAGTAACCGTGCCTTCTGAGTCGGAGGTCGCGGGTTCCATTCCCGCTCGGGTCCAACATTAGTGTACCTACATGTCTGTTGGCTTCGGATCAGGGTGTTTAATATTTATTAATCAGTTGTTTAGTATACAGGCTCTGCCTAGTTTGGGACTAAATAACTATGTGTGAATTGTGTCCCACAAAAAACATGAAAATATAAATATAATATAAATGTTTATGAAAATTCCAAATCAATATTGCCTTTTACATTACAATAGTCATAGAAGCAAGAATTTTTTATATTACGTTCTTATTTTTTCTTCATAGGGACTACATCTGCGGTACCAAGCACTACATTAATAGATAAAACACCACACTATATTACGGAAAGGAATACAGACGAGACCACTAAAATGTTTACTGTACCTAGTACTAATCAGGGTAAGCAACAGTTGAACTTTGTTTAAGATGGATGAAATTAGCAAGACAACATTGCCTCTTAATCAATCATTAATTTGAGAAAGTAATTTTCTTATTTCCTTTTTACTAATTCTAAACAGGCACTACTTCTGCAGTACCAAGCACTACATTAATAGATGAAACACATCACTATAGTACGGAAATGAATAAATACCAAACCACAAAAACGTATTCTGTACCCAGTACTATCCAGGGTAAGTCGGAGTTGAATGGTTGTTTAACATTATTGAATTTTCCATTCCATAGGGTCAATAATAACAAAAAGTAATTTCGTAATATCCTCTTTACTTTTGTTAACAGAGCCCTCTTCTGCATTGCCAAGCACTACATTAATTGAAAATATAAAAGACAAAGAGAAAAATATAGACGAAACCACGAAAATGTATACTGTATCCATACCCAGTACTAATCAGGGTAATTAAGTAATAGTTTAAAATTTGTATAGGTAACATTTATAAAATTGCCAATTATACTCATTCATTTAAAACGTGTCAAGTACCTAGGTACTTATGTACCAGGGTAACCTTACAACTGTATGGATAATTATGTTTCTGTTAATAACTATTAACAGAAACATAATTATCCATACAGTTGTAAGGTTCATTAGCCTGTTATCTTCTACTTCTTAACTTAAATGTAGAAAGGAAGTAGAAACTATAGACTACGTTTTTTTTCCTTACTAGCGCTTCTGATTGCGCGCTTTGTAAAGGCCCAAATACATCAAAGCCAGCACATGACACCCTGCTGAATGGACCAACAGGTTTAACGCGTTTTGACGGTAGGCAAGCTTTGGGAAAGAGTTCAGTGTAACTAACGCGCTGCAGGGCTCTGGTGTATCAAGGTTCATACACAGTATAAACTAAATATTTACTGTGGTTCCTATGATTCCGTGTAGTACGAACCCACGTCCTAGCCGCGCTGCTTTTGGTGAGTTCGGGCCTTTATCGGACTTTGCAGCAGTGGTAATGGCTCGGTAAAAATGAGTTACGTTCATTAGCTACTCTTATGTTGTAAAAAATACTTCCCAAGTTTGTATTACCTTGGATGTATTGTTTTACATCGAAAATGTAGATGGATAATCTTATTTGCCTATAAAATGTACTAGAACGGCCACAGGGAAGACATATACATTCATACAAAACTTCGACCTCAATCTGGTTCTATCTAGATTTCAGACAAGCCGTCGTTCGGACATATCATAAGACGGGTAGAAGTAACTTACGCGTAAAACGGATGTAAAGTCTACTTAATACTCATTCAATTTATTATTTCACAGACTCTACCGAAAATTACTGGTCGTCAACTCTTCAATCGTTAACAACATGCCCACCAGATTCAAGTTTATTCAGCAAACACGATTTAAAAAATATATTTAATGATGTAATTGAACACCTTAATATTTATAAATCTATCAACGAAAGTTACTATACACCAGCTGTAGCAGTACGTAATAAACATTTGGAGAACTTCAAAATATTTCTGGAATGGTTTAAAGATCGCCCTTATCATCTAAAACACATATTAGATGAAATAGTTAAAGTTCGTGAAAGACTAACTCCATTATTCAACAAAATAGAGAAACATTTGAAAGAATATCCTGAATTGAAACGGGCTTATGAAGAAAATGTTCAAAAAGTGAAGGTAGTAAAGGAGACAACAGAAAAAATAATACAAGTATGCAAAATCAGAAATTGCATTCCATACAATTCCAGAGGTAAAATTTGAACTAAACATTGAGAAGTTTTATAGTAGGTAATTTAATAAAAAAGCTCGAGGGCACATATACTTGAATGTAGCGGAAATACTGCAATAACAATAAAGATGCTGCAAGTTCTAACTTTATTAGTTAAATATACTTAATTAAGACTAGCTTTTGCCCGCGACTTCATGCCCGTACTGACCCAGTTAAAAAACACTCTGTGTGTATGAATAATTTGGCGTCCAGTCAGCGTATCAAGATGAAAAATCTACCAGATTTTAAGTTTGACCGGCAGCAATACAACTGTGGAAACCGCATCCAACTTGGTGCAGTAGTATGTGCGTACAAATATACGGACAGACAAAGAAAAAATCCAAAAAAGATTGTTTCGGCTTCTAGTGATTTTATATAGACTGATATCAAGTCTTTTTAAATATCTTCTGTACACAGGCATTGGCCAGTTACAATTTTATTATATGTAGGTATAGATGTAGGTAAAGTATTTCAATATTCAATAGATTAGAATTCTAAGATGGTAAAAGAAACTATAGATATATATACCTAGTTATATAGTAACAAACTTAATCTTATCTAAATCACAAACATAGTATGCTTTGCAGATATCCAAAGCAGACTGGAACAGCGCTCAAACTCCAGATACTGTGGCACAAAATCTGCTATATGGGAAAAAGTAAAAAAAAACATTTCTGATTACAAAAACACGTACGCTTCTCAATTAATAAACAAAGTTAATGATGACGATAAGAATTATCTCAAGAAAGTTGAAACCCTTAAGAATCAATTGAAGGACATTGCATTAAAGGAGTTCGGTAGGACCATGTATGATATACTGAACTTGCTTGACGAATATCATCATTTAGATGAGCTATTACAGACAGATTTAAAGTCTGATGTACTAAAAATTCAAACTAATAATCATAACACTGTAGCTATGTTAATTGCATTGAATGCTAGCCTGGAGGATCTTGATAAGTATTGTACGACATGCACACCCAATTACTCTGTACACAGGCTTGCATTATTTTGTAAGTATATAACTTTATATATTAATAAGGCATAGTATTAATTTTAACAAAGACTTATCAAGCGTGTTTTACTTTAAATTTTGACCGGATTTTTCTCAGTTACTTATTTTTCAATTCAATACAATACAATGCAATTCAATTAAATTAATCTATTTATCTGGTGTCTCTTTCAGCAATACCCGATGATAGTATTATTCATGAAGCTGAGAAAGATATTTTAGATCAACTTATAAAAGAAGAATTACTACAGATTCAAGACAAAGTTGAAGACGACTATAAGGATGTGTTTGTGGAATTAGACCGCCATCTCAACCACACTATTTCGCTGAAAGAAAATGTGGAATTACTGAAACCAATACAAAACGAAGTTATCAAAATAACGAATGCTGAAACCGAAGTATTAAACAAAATTCGGAGGACAGTTCCAAAATCTTCAATTGAAAGCGTATCTTCATTATCTTCTAAGACTTCGATGCTATATCAGTCAGTACAAGATATTAGAACGGAACTGAAAGAAAAATACGACATTCAGTAGTTACACTGCATCATAATGGAATTACGTTTATGATTAGTATTAACTTTATTATTTGTATTTGACTGTATTTTCGAGAACATTGCAACAGAAAACATTTTTATCAGAATTTCATGCTGCACCTGCACGTCGGTTAAGACTGTGCGTTGTGTGTTAATTTTATTAAGTGGTTATGGATACACATTAGAAAGAAGAAACAGTTTTGTGATCACGAGAAATAAATGAAACATAAATAGACTCTGTGTTAAAACCTCAAGCTCACAATTATAATTTATAGATTCTATATTTAATCGAAAGTAGAACTGACCTCTAATAACCTTATATAAATGCAATATCTGATTTTCCGTCCCGGTTGGACATGTAAGTCAAAAACATCATAAAATGCAGCATCACGGCGTCGGGTGTGCACGGGTACGAGAGGCGGAGGGAGTCGGTGCAGGGTGCATGCACCGTCTGGCCGGCAAGGGCGCCGGGGCGCTGCAGCGGTGGCAGCGCCCTTGCACGCCCGCATCGGCCTCGCCCTGCCTTCCCCCGCTCCCTCCGATACCCCAAAGACTGCTCCTATGGTCGTCGTGCATGAATCTTACACTTAACTGATTTGTTACGTTTAATCTTTAGTCAAAACTCAAATTTACAGAAAATATAGGTACCTACTGAATAGAAACAAAACTGTGACGTCATAAGTTTTAGTATATACTCGTATTCCATTATTTCACGGTTGATTTAAATATTTCATATTAATTTTTATCGAGGTGAAAAAGTATAATTTCGAAAGTGATCAACTAGCCTCAAGCATCAGTGGCCCACGTCAAGAACAATAAACAATCCTTTTATGTCTCGATTCCGTTTTTATAATAATTTTCAAACATTTGATTACATTTGCATTTGCTGTCATCATGAAAATTACAGAAAATAGAAATAATAGTGGTTTGAGGTTTAGGTGTCGCTACCATAGCTGTAAAAATTTCCACTACGTTCCATCGCTACATCTACTATATAAAAATAAGTCGGGTTTTCCTTCCTGACGATTTAACTCGAGAACGGCCGGACCGATTTTGATGAAACTTTTTGTGTGGGTTCGAGTGGGTCCAGGGATGGTTTATAGCAAAGAAAATTCAGCATTGCACCGTGCGAAGCCCGGGTGGGTCGCTAGTAGTTTATAATAATAATATATTTTTATTTCAATTAGTTATCCATAATTTGTTAGTAAAGATCTTAAAACTACGTTACTAACATATTCATTTTATTCAACATTAAATATGATCGGCCTGAACTCTAAATGTATGTAGTTCCAGACAACTGGGCAGTCTGTCCGATCCAATATGGAACTGAGTAGATTGTTGGGACTGGGAGTTTAGAATCACACACCGAAATTTTAAGTTTAGTACAAATTTTCCAACGTTGCACAGCAGACAAGACACATACAGAGACATAAGTACGTACTACATACAAAGACATATTGCAAGGTACGTTGCAAAAGCGAGTTATCATATCAGCAGTAAGGACAGAGGTCACCCAGTCGGGCGTCTGCGTCACACCCGCATACCGCTCACTTGCCGTGTTTTGCGCTCGTTGCAGCCTTGCAGACGATAGTAATGAGATTCCGCATAAAAAACACAGAAACCGGTCATTTATAAATGTTGCATTCGTTAAGAGCGAGTGCAGACCTTCACATTACCCTATAGGACACAAAAATAACTTTAAAACTGGCGTTGTAGCAACAGTATATATTATATTTTTTAAATCCTTCGCCTTGTAAACAATAAATGTATGTATATGACATCAATTCATCAATCAATTCTTGCCAATTGGTGTTCCTAGAATATAGGTATATTCATTTTGTTTAAATGATTTGAATACCACTGTCATCCTCTCTGTTTGTATGCCATTCCTTTAGTAAAGGCTTAATCATTGTAATGTAAAGGTTCCGAGGACGTTTAGAGGTGGCGAGTCGGACGGACCACCAAGGGTAAGTCAACGACCACGATCAATGTACCTACCACTATACAAATTTTAATGAGGGTTGTGATGGATTTGGCGATATTATTTGCTATTTTTACATGTATGTTGGGTGTAGAGGATTCAATCCCGGTCGATTTTTATAATTCCGGGATTTCGGGATTATCTACATCATTGAATTGGTAATAAATAGTAGATTATACAACAAGGGAATAAAGCACTGTTTTATGTCACGGGCGCGACATTGACTCCTGAACGTAACGAAGGACTCCCAGTTTTATTCCCGAGCGCAGAATTAAGACTGAGTCCTGAGTTTAGTGAGGGATTTAAGCGCCCAAGACAAAAACAGTTTTATTCCCGAGTTATATACTCTACTTTTCTCACCTTATGCGAGACCATAAAATGCAATTGCATGGTAGTAGATTATTGACAATGCCTATGGCATCTAGACTCTGGAGTCAAAGTACTTTCATCACTCGACATCTATATCTATACATATAATAAAACTCTAACGGGGCCGTGTCTGTACATTAAATATTTTTTGAAAATTTTAACGGTAGTGTATATAGTTATCGATATAGATACCGAAACACCAATTTTTGGAATTTTTGTCTGTCTGTCTGTCTGTCTGTCTGTCTGTCTGTCTGTCTGGTTGTGCACGCATCACTCAAAAACTACTGGACGGATTTTGATGAAATTTGGTATGGAGATAACTGAGTACCCGGGTCAACATCTAGGGTACTTTTTATTCCAGGAAAATATCTCTTTCCCACGGGAAAATATAAAAACTGGTTAAAAAGAGAAATACGTACTACTCCGAAACGATAACACCTAGAAACTTGAAAAATGGTATGAAGGTGTCTGATATGTCATAGGAAATTGGTATGAAGGGATTTTTGGAAATTCCCACGGGAACGGGAATAAACTAAATCCAAGCGGGAAAACGCCGCTGGGCACCCGCTATTTGAAATATGGTATGTAGGTATTGTAGGTGTCTTAAATATGTCGTAGGCAACCACTATGAAGGGATTTTTGGAAATTCCTACGGGAACAGGAATAAACGGAATCCGCGCGGGCAACGCCGCTGGGCGTCCGCTAGTCTATATATATATAAGGAGAAGCTAAATCTAAAAATCAAGGCCCAGCCCAAACCACTGAACATAGAAACATGAAATTTTGTGTGTAGGTTACGTTTATAGTGTAGATGCTCGCTAAGAAAGGATTTTACGAAATTCAACCCTTAAGGGGATGAAAGAGGGGGTTGAAGTTTGTATGGGATAGTGTGATTTCTGCGTGTATCAACTTTAAACTTGGCACAAATACTCTTCAAAACACACTATGAAATATTAGTTCTAGGATTTTTTGAAAATCATCCTCCAAGGGGGTGAAAGTAGGGGATGAAGTTTGTATGGAAAACCTTAATTTTTGGGTGTATCAATTCGAAACTTTGTAAAAATACTCCTCAAAACAAACAACAAGACACGTATTTCCGGATTTTTCAAAAACCATCCCCTAAGGGGGTGAAACAGGGGATTGGAGTTTGTATGGAGACGTGTTGTTTTTTACGTCTATCAACTTCAAACTTTACATAAATACTCTTAAAAATAAATTATGAGACACATATTTTTGGATTTTTCAAAAATCATCCCCTAAACGGATGAAAGTAAGGGTTGAAGTTGATACGAAGAAGTTAATTTTTTGCGTCCATCAACTTGAAACTTGGTACAAATGCTTCTGAAAACAAACTATGAGATATTAGTTCTAGGATTTTTCAAAAATCTTCCTCCAAGGGGGTGAAAGTGGGGGTTGAAGTTTGTATGGAAAACCTTCATTTTTGGGTGTATCGATTCGAAACTTTGTAAAAATACTACTCAAAACAAATAACATGATACGTATTTCTGGATTTTTCGAAAATCACCCCTTAAGGGGGTGAAACAGGGGGTTGGAGTTTGTATGGAGACGTGTTTGATTTTTACGTCTATCAACTTCAAACTTGGCACAAATACTCTTAAAAATAAATGATGAGAAACGTATTTTTGTATTATTTTAAAATCATTCCCTAAAAGGGTGAAATTAGGGTTGAAGTTGGTATAGAGAAGAGGGGTTTTTTGTGTCTATCAACTTGAAACTTGGCACAAATATTCTTTAAAAGTCTCCATACAAAGTCTATTTTTTTTTGATAATTTACTATGGGTTGCTAGGAGAAATTTGTTTGTGCATCCCAAAATGTTGAAAAATAAATGTCCACCCGTGCGAAGCCGGGGCGGGCCGCTAGTTTTCAATACTCTTTTTGAAATGTTAAAGCTAAAAAATGGATACAGCAACTTGTTTCTGCCGGCGTGACCTACTTGATTTAACAAATGAAGATCGTGCGAATCTAGTTGGTCGCGGCTTCAGTTTTCGAAAATCGAGTTGGCCACGACTGTGGCCGCAGGTGGGTGCACCACATTTTGCTTAACGACTTTATCGTCATAGCAATAAGGATTATGAAAAGTGAAAATTACATTATTGACCTAGGGTTATAATGAAATTCCATACAACATTATAACCCGGCTAAAGCCAAGCGATATAATGTCTTGCTTTCGGTGACGTTTATCTATATCTATATCTATACATATAATAAAACTCTAACGGGGCCGTGTCTGTACATGAAATATTTTTTGAAAATTTTAACGGTAGTGTATATAGTTATCGATATAGATACCGAAACACCAATTTTTGGAATTTTTGTCTGTCTGTCTGTCTGTCTGTCTGGTTGTGCACGCATCACTCAAAAACTACTGGACGGATTTTGATGAAATTTGGTATGGAGATAACTGAGTACCCGGGTCAACATCTAGGGCACTTTTTATTCCAGTAAAATATCTCATTCCCACGGGAAAATAAAAAAACTGGTTAAAAAGAGAAATACGTACTACTCCGAAACGATAACACCTAGAAACTTGAAAAATGGTATGAAGGTGTCTGATATGTCATAGGAAATTGGTATGAAGGGATTTTTGGAAATTCCCACGGGAACGGGAATAAACTAAATCCAAGCGGGAAAACGCCGCTGGGCACCCGCTATTTGAAATATGGTATGTAGGTGTCTTAAGTATGTCGTAGGCAACCACTATGAAGGGATTTTCGGAATTTCCCACGGGAACGGGAATAAACTAAATCCAAGCGGAAAAACGCCGCTGGGCACCCGCTATTTGAAATATGGTATGTAGGTGTCTTAAATATGTCGTAGGCAACCACTATCAAGGGATTTTCGGAAATTCCCACGGGAACGGGAATAAACGGAATCCGCGCGGGCAACGCCGCTGGGCATCCGCTAGTATGATATATAATCCGGTTTTGTCGAGCATGTGGTGTGAAAAAGACATTAAAACATATCAAAATCAATTTATCATCTCACCCGGCGGAAAGCGTCAACTTTCGGCCCGCTGCGCCAAACGAAGTTGCCGCTTCCCGCCTCTGTCGAGCTGAAAAAAAGTATACACACCTCGGGAAGTAAATAAGAAAGCCTTGTGAGGACATAAAATATTTCAGTTTCAAATCGTCAAAAAGGCGGTTAAACAAAATTATACTTTCTTCTTATAAAATAAACAAACTAGGCACGTCTGTAAATAATTTATGAAACTAACAATAAACTTAAAAATTCTACTTCTTTAGACTTATTTAGATAAACTATAAAAAATACTATATGCCAATGTTTATAGGTACTGTATGTATCAATCTTGAAAATCCCGGAATTCATTTAATTTGATCCTGAAAATTTCGGGCCTAAAATATGATAGGATCGAATCCTCTAGTGGGGACACGTGACCTTGTAAATTATCGTCAGTGGCAAATTAGGTAATGAAGAAAAAAATATATTTATAACTATTCGTCTATTAGTTACAGAAATCCGAGCAATATAGGTAGTCAAATTACCATAATAAATATATACAGCTAAATTACATATTTTGGAGCTTGCACTGTTACGGAGATAGCGTGGATTGATGATAAATGGACTGTATAAGAACGATTTTAATGGTTAATAAATGGAAGGAAACGCAATGTTGTTGAAAAACTGATCTGTCTTCTAGTAACTTGTAGAAACAATAGCAAAGCACGTATTTTATACGTGGGAGAGCCATGCTTCGGCACGCTTGGGCCGGCTCGACCCGGAGTGATACCACGGCCTCGCAGAAAACCAGCGTAAAGCAATGCATTGCGTTTCGTTGAGTGAGTGAGGTAACCGGAGGCCCCAATCCCCCCTTTCCCTCCCCTCCCCTCCCCTCCCCCTACTCCCACCTCAAAGGCCGGCAACGCAGTTGTGACTCTTGAGTTGCTGGTGTCCATGGGCGACGGACGTCACTTACCATCAGGTGACCCGTCTGCTCGTTTGCCCCCTTTGTATCATAAAAAAAAAAGTCAATCATAAAATAAAAATGTAAAAGTATTAAAAGAGTTTGCGCAGCAAGAGGTCCGCAACATGCACAATTCGAGCTCCAATTGACTGTACAAGCCCGACGTTTTAGTCGACATCCGGTCTCTCTCCCCGCATTTTCACGCGGTTCTGCCCAAACAGGACTTTCATCTTACGGGTTCGCCGACGCACTTCCTTTCCAACAGTCTTTATCGGTCGCGTAGACCGCTTTATTGGCTATACACAGATGCAGTAATAATGATTTTGTTTGTCTGGAAAGTACATAAAACGATATAAGTACATCCCACGCGAAAGAGCCTAGATGTAGATACCCTTACTTGCTTTAGCGAACAATTTGCAACAAAAAATATATTTAAAAACACGTCAAATAATTACGTAACTGCAGCAGAAGGATTATAGTATATTTCGGTTGTAGAGAAATTTTTGTAGAGATCTCCTAAACGGTTTGATCGATTTTGGTGTAAGCTAATACCTGATAGAATTAGAGTTACGTTTGATATATTTTCAGTGTCTTACAATCAGTCGGGTTTTTTGGGTTGTTTTGTAAGAGTTTCTCCTACTCTTCTGCTGTACTGCACTTCTTTATTTTAAGTTATTATGTAGGAAATCCTATAATATATAATATTTGAAATAGCCTTATTAAAAACGAATTTACTTAGAGATCATTTGGGGATTTTTAGGTGGATCTCCTTTCTAGGTAAACAGAGCACGATCGCCTATTTATTTATTATGTGTAATATATATAGGAAATACTGGAACCATCGCAAAATGTCAGATTCGTCCTTTATATGTTACCGTCCCCGTGGGAATAAAATGTAGCCTATGTTACTCAGGGATCTTGTATTTTTCCATTGGTGAAATAATTTTATTTCAAAATAATACTTAAAATTCAGGCTTTTAGTTTTATCCACAACGAAGTTATAGGGGGTCGAAAATGGGGTGAATTACTTCGAGAAAAGGATGGTACGGCCGTGCCGCTGTTTGCTCGACTTCAGATAATAATAATCTTACGAATTTTATTCGAAGGAAGAGGTTTTCCATTTCTGAAAAAAGACATGTTTCACCAGTATTTTCTTTGGACCCCTAAACGTGATAGGTGGTGAGCCTATCTTTTAACCGATAGTGCTGTTAGACATGACTTAGAATTAATTCTGGGACCTGCCAGTTTCCTTACAATGTTTTCGTTCACCGTCGAGCTAGTGATAAATACGTACGGTACTTTTTTGGAAATCTCTTTTGAACATGCCAGGATTCGAACCTGAGCCTTACGAAGGAGAAGCGGGCTATAATTTAAACACAGAGCTGCTCTACTTATATTTTCATGGTAAATGTAGTGAAATCGACAGTGATTGTGTTTTTTATATTATATATTTCAGTCAGTTTCAATTACATGTTTATTTATTATTTATGCCAAATGCAGAGCAAAATGTGCCATAAATCAATATATTAGGAGATGTAGGAGAGATAGCTATAGCTTCAGTGATCTGAAAGGTTTATAAGAAATCCTATTTTTGCACTAACATATTTTGATACGATTAAACTCCTTTAATATTTTTTGTCCATCACAAAGAGCTTATAAATTCTAATGGTATCTCCTTATCTAGCCATTTCATAATACATGTACATACAAAGGTGCTGCTAGTGGGGCTAACGGCCAGCGGGGGCGGTGGGTGGAGGTGCATACACCGCGGTATGACCGCGGTGCATCGAATGCAACTCCCTCCCCGTGCACCGTCAAACCCGCGCACGCCAACTCTGCTGCGGTTGATGAAACAAAACGACGAACTCTTCATATACATATTAGGTATCTCTAATTTTTTTTTTGTTTTGTTTAGTAAGTGCTTTTAATTATATATTATAGAAGAGTAATTAAAGGGATTAAAAATGATCTACTCGGGTATCTAATTAAATAAATGAAAATGAAAGGCTAAAGTGTTGCTAAGCGCAAAACTCGAAACGGCTCGACCAATATCACTGATAGTTTTTTGTGGTGTTCGTAATTTTCTAGACAAGGTTTGTATGGAAGGTATTTAGCAAAATTCCTAAGGGAATGGGAAGTAACAGGATCCGCGTGGGCAACGCTATTGGGCGCCTGCTACTGCTTAATTAAGAATTAGTAGCCGCTTTCAGAAAAGATCATCACTTGAGAAAGGCTTATTTGGATCATTGTTTTGTTGTGAAAGAAAGACACTGGCTACCATTTTACATCTACACTAATATTATAAAGAGGAAAGATTTGAGAAAGATTTTGAAACTCAAAATATGCTGGACTGATTTTAAAAAATCTTTTACCAATGGAAAACTTACTGTTCTGGAAATAACATCGGATATAATTTTTTAACGGGAACGAGTTACGCTGCGGTGAAATCGTGCGCACGAAAATATTTGAATACAGCAATATTTGTGCTGTTATAAATCGCAACTGCAGCACAATTCTTTAAACCGCATAAAGACTCGCTCGCGATGTACATCAATTCAACGTTCTCGAATTATCCGAGCATTGACGTCGCGAATGCACCCATAATCTCGAAGTTGGTGCTCCGACATGCACTCATTTGCAATATGCATTGCATGAAATGCGAGAAACAAGCAATGACCTCGGTGACCGCTGCGCGCTGCAACTTTGTGGACGCTTGAAGATAACTGAAATAAAATACCGTCTTGTGTTTCATACATCGGTTACTCGTATTATTGCTTTTATTCGATATCCACTCAAGTTAATATTTTTATTCTGTTGTGACCGCATGGACACTAAACTTAGATGTACTTAGTGTTATAAAAGTAACATTAATTTCAAAGAAAAAAAATCTCACGCCTCTTATCCCCGAGGGGGTAGGCAGAGGTATTCCATTACTGGATATACCCACATTTCACGAGATATAGTGATAAATATGTACGTAAGTTTTTTGAAAAACTCATTGGTACATACCAGGATTCGAACCCGAGCCTCACTGATTTTCTGCCGGCTTTTTAACCGTAAGGCTATCACTGCTCTTTTACTCATTACTCAAAGAAAATATACATTCATATACAATAATTAATTACAGATAAAAAATGTCCTCCAAAGAGGAACTATGTGGAACAGTGCCCAGAAGACTGGCCGCATTCCCTCTATGGATAGCTAGGCTGATCCTTTGACAGAGATAGCTGCCAGCCCTCTGGTCACCAGAAGCCTCGACCAACCGCATTGACAGCTCTTTGAGGAGCTGCCGCGCCTTCGGCCGCCACGGTCGCGGTCACATGGTCTCCACTCCACAGTGTAATAAATAAATATAAATTACATCTACCTACATTCTATACACTAATATTATAAAGAGGAAACGTTTGTTTCTTTGTTGGACTGAGTTTCAAAATTCTCTCACCAATGGAAAGCTTTCTTTAGGAGTAACGTTTGCTATAGTTTTCCTACAAAAATCTGAAACCGCGGGGTACAGATAGTAATATGTATAATATACCTGAAAGTACTCAATTTCCCCAATGTATTTTTCGGACACCTAAAAGTCACCAGTTCGAGGTGTTACGCATTCCTTCAACTAATTCTGAATCCAGCTGGTTCCCTAACAATGCTTGTAGAGTGTAGGTAATAGGTACGTTAGTTCCTGTAAATCTCACCGATACGTTCCTTCACCTGGAAACGATTTCGGGGCCCATACTCGCAACGCTCGCTTGCAACGATGATGTCACAACTTTTTTCCTTACTGCACTAGAGGGAGGGTAAAGTTTTTCGGATGTATGTAACAATATGAGTGATATTGCCTTTGCACCGCCTGTAGCCTTAACGGTACGACGGACGGTCATAGGTTACTTTTTACCCCAATGGACCAGAACAATGGTAATGTTTTTAAATGTATGTAGGTATGCTGTATTTTGAGCTCATGTAACCTCACTATTCTGGTTATTATAATTATACGTTTGGAAATGCAAATGAACCGAGAAGGCACAGTTTTTGATACCCACTTGGGTTGGCCTCCATCTTGAAAAATTTAGTTTTCTTGCGATAACTCGTGCGTCGTGATACAAGAATATGATACTCTACTTTTTTGTTGCTTTATTTGTGCTCTACAATTTAAATCCTACAAATATTTAACCTACCGGTGATGGTTGTTGAGATAACGAGATCGAAAATAAAAAATAAAGTAATCGTAACTGGTTTTCTTACTATTTTCATCTTTCTAAAAGTTTTTTAGTATTAGCATGCTCTACCAGTTTTTCAATATATACGTATCACGTGAAAGGTGAAAATAGCGAAAAAACAAATACGATGACTTTATTTTTTACTTTTTGCAACACAACAACGGCAGGTTTGTATTGTAGAGCGCAAATAAAGCAACAAAAAGTAAAGGAAAATATTCTCGTATCGCGACGCATAGTTGAGTGAAAAACTTAGGTAATTAAAACTTTTTTTTGCATTTCTCGGCCTATTTTTTGTATATAATGACTGGACTAAATTTGAAGTTCGAAGTGTACTGAGATTTGCCGAGTGTCCTAAGGTACATTTTTCTCAGACGTCATTAAATAATTTATCAGTAAAGTACAGTGATAAAATAAGAAACTTTAGTTTCATATTCATTTTTCCCTTTTTATCCTTACCTATAACAAGGAAGGAACGGTAGTAGGGATAGCAACACCCGATTGTATTCTTCGTCACCGTCAACGCTAAGTGCAGTTACTTAGCGCTAGACGTGGGAGGAATGCGCCAGCACTCGGTACTTTCCGATGCAAATGGTTAAAATTAAAATGCAGTCAAGGTACGCAATAATAATGGTTTTCATCTCGCCCCAGGTAATGCAGGTGGGAACAATTCGGGATGCGTAGATATAGAATGTACCTATTCTGGTTTTACCATTATTACTTATTCTGTGTTTTTACACAAAATGTTTATTAAAGTTAGACCATTCGCTGTCTTACACAAATACAATAACATTTATAAATAATAATAATAATATAATCTCACGCCTTTTATCCCCGAGGGGGTAGGCAGAGGTATACCATTACTGGATATACCCACATTTCACGAAATACATTGGACCCCTAAACGTGATAGGTGGTGAGCCCATCGCCGGACCGGGTCTATTTACACATGTCTCAGAATTAATTCTGAGACCTGCGGGTTTCCTTACGATGTTTTCTTTCACTGTCGAGCTAGTGATAAATATGTACGTAAGTTTTTTGAAAAACTCATTGGTACATGCCAGGATTCGAACCCGAGCCTCACTGATTTTCGACCGGCTCTTCAACCGTCCGGGCTATCACTGCTACATAACATTTATAATATTTCTATAATATGTTTTTAGCAACCGTTTATCATTAAAAAATAAAATTTAAAAAGGCAACATACATTAATTTATACCTATTTTGAAAGACCATAATTTTTATATCTTATTCATATAAATAAATACAAAGTTTAAGTTAAATAATTCTGTTCTATAAAACCTTGCTACTTTTTGTAATGAATTAATTTTTTTTATATTTTTAATTGTTAAAAGTTTAAAATGCAATTTGAGAAGCAATTATTCTTATCTATTCTCTAATTATTTAGATACAATAATAATTTATTTGAAAACCACCATCTAAAAATCAACAAACCGTGTCAGTTGTTATCTCCAATTTTATGATTTCCATACAATTAATTACAAGACTTATTTATAAATAACATTTCTGGAAAAAATATATGATAAGCGAAGTTAAAATATCTTTTAAAGAGTTTTTCTACAAAGATAAAAAGGTTACACGTGTGTCTCGTAGCACGTTCTTTTATAAGTATTATTTATAACTACTAGCGTTGCCCGCGCGGAACCCGGCTTTTGCCGATGTTCAAGTTATTCTGCTGATTGGGACTGATACAAATCCAACAATTCAAAGTGGAACTAAAATAATAATCCATACTAAAATAAAAAAATTGGGAAACGTATTTTCAAGGCTCAATCCGAAGATCGATCTTAACGGTATTTGGCTATACGATAGTCTACATCCTGAGGAAGCATAAATAGGCAAATGAATTCCAGGGACGGAGTCGCGGGAAAATTCTAGTAAAGTATAATTTGTAGTGCATCGGTTTCGCAACTAGAGAACGCAAGCGCGGAACAGGAGGGAGGGAGAGGGGGAGGGCGGCCGGCATTTCGGCGGCCTTCCTGAAGAGCCTTCAGGCCGACGCGACGGCCCGTCTAGACGTCTGACGCACCTACCATGAGTCGTGTGGTAAGCCGCACGATTCCTTTCTAGCGACTTCAAACGTCCTCAAACTAGTTTGAGCACTTCACTTTTTTATTAATACACACTCAGACATTTTTTTAAATGATTTATGGTGTTATAAAGTAAACTACCTATTACTATTATGTTTTCAGCTACAATTCTCGTACATACTTAATTAACAATTTGAATTAACAATTCTAGATATTATCCACTTATAGTACCTAATCAGATTAGACGCTCCAATCCTATCTTAGGGTACCCAATTATATAGGTATATTGCCTGCATCTGATCACTAATGATTATACCTACCATAAAACGTTTGTAAGTATGTGTAAAAGACTGCAGTTAGCAGACTGCATGTTTGTCATAGTGTAGGTAGGTACGCCTATAGATTACAGTTCATTTATTTATATAATTTAATTAATAAAAAAATATCCTAACTTACACATTTGTGCTCGAAAAGACGGTTCGAAAAACCTCAAATATCTATAATCAAACCATAAACAGTTGACTGAACTCGGATGTTCTAATATTAAATAGCTCATAAGCAATAACAAAACGTTCGTACTCGTAGGTATAGAACAAATCGGCTTGCTACACTTGAATCGGTTCCGGTGCGGGCTCATCCAGCACGTAACAGTTTCGCGCCGCGTGGCGTGTCTCGCGGTGACGCATCAATAAATCCGTGTCGAGACAAGGTCGGCGCGAGGGCGCGAACGGTCGGGCCTAGTTCGACTAGCGTCTCGCGCCTCGCCCGAGCCGCCAAACAATGAAGCACACCGCGTGACTCAGCCGACTCCCGTTTGCCAACCACGGTTTAATAAAACCGCGACTGCAGCCGAAATGCATTGGCGAAATTATCGTAATTATCTGACTGCGTAAGTTACATCAGGTTAAGCAGTGTTGGGATCGGTCAGCCAGTGAATGGGTGATTAAGCATTTCTCCAGCCTCTCCGTGTTTCGGACGGCGTCGTTGGTCCTGGTTTCCGTTGTGTTCGCGCACAATCAGAGATGTTAAACCTTGGGTGGCTTGAAATATTCTGATAGGTGACTAGCCTTACAAGATCTCCCAATCCGTGGTGGGATATTATGGCCCCCGCGTCCTAATGTGAGGAAAGACAATAGTCGCTATAAGTTATTATGTTACATACCAGTAAATTACTAGGACGCTAGTCACATACCAAAAAAATGCGTCTGCGATCGTGCCACAACTAACGATGCATTACCTAATCTTAACAGATTTCGTTTTTTTTTGTTTGGTGCCAGGGTCCCATATAAGCTTTGTGAAAATCTGATGAAGAACTTCAGGTGGAAAACGGAACTCCTCAAAGGACATCAGGAAATCACTCGTATCAGCGTAATAGGTTTAGTAACAACACATACCAGTTTTTAAACTACTCTGTGATATGTGAATGGTAGGTTATGGATGTTAATAATGCAAATAATAGCGATTTTAGTGCTATTCGTTGAAGTCGGTTTGTATATTTCTGTTTTAAATTTTGATTATTGAATCGAGTAGAGCTCATTTACGAGCAAAAAGCTTGCTATTTACCTCATATTAAATTACTTAACATAATACATTGAATGAGCAACAAGTTTTTTTGTAAAAACCACAAACATTTTCACAACCAACCGCAAAAATGTATTCTGTGGGAATCTCGTAATTATGATTGATAACTAAAAGAAATAAGCAATTTATGTATTTTTTTTCTAATATTATCCTTAGTTCATTACGTATATTTAAACTCATTTCACAGTGTAGATACTTTGTTTAAATAATAAAAAAATATTCGTAGAATAGGATGCTATGAATTTACAGAATGGATCATTCAACTATTTCGCTCAGGCGCCAGAGGTCTACTTCTCAAATAGCCCATTTCGCATTTTGACTACTTCTCTATGTGACTACTTCGCTATCGGCCCACTTAGCAAACAGTATTTTCTACAACGCTATTCTACACAAAAAGTGTCCATTTGATATTTATCTGACAGCCTCGTGACTAAGATAGCGTTTGATGCAACCACAGATTTAAATAAACTCGGAATATATTAACAATAAAGATCCTTAACCTATTCCGTATACAGCGACGACTCTTTCTTCTTATAAGTGAGTAAACAAATCAACTTAAAACATTTTAGGAATACTCTAATGATTGTATTATAATATAGATATTAGCGGGTGCCCAGCGGCGGTGCCCACGCGGATCCAGCTTATTCCTGTTACCGTGGGAATTTCCAAAAATTCTATCATAGCGGTTGCCTA
Organism: Ethmia dodecea; assembly: GCA_963855545.1. NCBI lineage: Eukaryota > Metazoa > Arthropoda > Insecta > Lepidoptera > Depressariidae > Ethmia > Ethmia dodecea. The sequence continues at coordinate 9,420,353 of OY979449.1, forward strand.
CGACGTATAAGACACCTACATACCATATTTAAAATTTTTAGGTGTTATCGTTTCGGAGTAGTACATATTTCTCTTTTTACCCAGTTTTTTATTTTTCTCCGTAGAAATGAGAAATTTTCTACCTGTAAAATTTACTTTAGTTAGATGTTGACCCGGTTACTCAGTTATCTCAAAACCAAATTCCATCAAAATCCGTGGAGGAGTCATAGCGTGATGTGTGCACAACCAGACAGACAGACAGAAAATTTGTGTTTTGGTATCTACATCGATAACTATATTCACTACTGCTAAAATTTTCAAAAAATATTTCATGGACAGAGACGGCCCCGTTATCTAGAGTTTTATTAGATGTGCGTGTCTATTGATTTCTTAGCAAAACATACACAACTATATTAAAGTTGTAAAGCCATTAGCGGGGCTATCTATACATCTATACTAATATATCAGGAAGGGATACACTATCAGGAAGTAACATAGGCTATATTTTATTCCCGTATACATGCGAACGGGAACTATACGCGGGTGAAACCGCTGTTTTGTCTCTGTTGTAAACTTTTAGGTATGTGCTGCATTACTGCGGGCCAGACAGGCCTCTTATCTTGTACCAATATCGCGTTATCAACTACACCTACATAGCACTTGATACGGTTGATTTGCGCACTTCAGCCCGTCTGGCCAAATGTTGGAACGTTCACGGCTGTCTACGAGTATATCCTATGCCCGTATTAACTTGTTAAAAAGATTCAAATACCATTAAACTAAAAACCAAAATGTGCGGTATTTTTAATATTATATATGTAGCACTATGAAATTATGTTAAATGTGTGTTGGTTCAATGTTCAATAAATGAGGCCAATGTTTTGGAAATGACATTGACCTTCGAATTATTATATCTAGCAATCAAACTATAAACTTGGGTAACATCTACCGCTTATATAGGTAGTATACCTTATAGTATTTGTATCTCTATAGAATTCGAATGGAAGGAATTCCATCGACCTTGTTCCCCGCGCCTGCGCTGTGTTCACATCGTTCATTCATGAAAATGATAGTTATTCCAGAGTCTAAGATCTTATCATTTTTAGACAATAATAGTTTTTGCAACAATTTTACAAAATCTGTAAGTACTTACTTTCTATGTACCTGTGTAATATTTTTTTTACGAAATAAAGGTAATTTCTGTCCAATATTTTTGATAATATACCTACTATTAAGTAATCAATTATGTTTTCGATATCGAGGACAAACAAAGAATTTATCGAACATTCGTTTGAATAAATGGTTCGAACAATCATTTATACACAATAAACCTGTTTGCCTATGATATTTTAAATTAGCGACCCGCCCTCGCTTCGCTTCTAAATAATAATAATATAATATAATCTTACGCCTTTTTTATCCCCGAGGGGGTAGGCAGAGGTATTCCATTACTGGATATACCCACAATTCACGAGATATATTGGACCCCTAAACGTGATAGGTGGTGAGCCCTCTTCGCTTCGCTTCTGTTTATCAATAGTATATTTTATATCGAGGGACTAAACGAAGCCATTATAAACCAGAGGTGGTTTGACTCCCGAGCTTGCGAGGGAGTCATGAAACCGAGGGTATATTAAGTTGGCATTTAGTCTCGAGGTGCAAACTGTACTTTTCACTTTGAGTGCGAGAAAAATTGACAATTTAGTACAAATTTATTTAAAACCCAACAAATTTACACTCGACAAAAATTCAGAAATTTTCTCCGTCAGTTTTTTCTTCTAAACCTGTCAGGCTGTCACAGATTAACAAAGAGATTTAAATCTCTTTGCAGGTAAACAATTTAAAACACATGGCGCCACCTTCTTCGCGGAAAAACCATGGAACTAAAACTCTTCACATTTTCGCAATGAATATGGTCCACACCAAAGAGATTTAAATATAATAGGGCATAGAGGGGGCATTGGGAATATTTTCATACAAAACTTTGAAGCCTAAGCGTCATGTCCTTGTCATGTCAGTTAGTATGAACGCGAGCTGTCATTCGGTCGAAATTGTACTAGACTTATTCCACTTGGAATAACTTTTGACTTCAAATTTTCCTCGCTTTGTCCCCTCTATGCCTTATTAAATATTTTAATCTCTTTGGTCCACACTCTACAGATATTTACTGGCTGTTTGAGGTTGTCTTTTTCTAATTAAGGAAATTAAAAAAAAATACTTTATACTCCCTAGGGACTAAAGTGGTCACTTTAGTCCCGCTTCGTAGGGCTATATTGGCGTACTTTTAGAGCATGAGAAGTGAAAAATAGAAATAGAATAGAAAAGACAGTTGGAGGACTGGAGAGTGACATTGAGCACTTTTTATCCCGTACGCGGACGATGTCCCAGGAAAAGCTTGTAAGATAATATCTTTCGGATCTTATCTAACTGCTACTCTCTCTAAAGACGTAATAGGAGTATTTGCCACCCCTAAACGGGGGAGTCGATATTTCGGTTTTCCTGAAGAGCCTTCAGGTGACGCGGTCGTCTAGACATCGGCGCCTACCTCGCGTGGTGTCGTAAGCCGCAAAATTAATTCTTTCTCAGACAAAGGTCAAGTCAGGTTACAGTTTTATTATATGTATAGAATTTTTAAAGAGTATTTGCATTGCACCAATCTTTTATGTGACTTCAACCTTTTTTTAATATAATACATGACGCTATGACGCTCTTTTCAAACATATGTCAAAGTGAAATGTACTTTACTTAAATTAAAAGCACTAAGGAGTAGGTATTGATATCAACTATGAACCAAATCACTCCCAAAATAACTTTGTACCCTTTTCAATAAAATACGAAAATCTTCCATCAATTCTATTGAAGAAAGTTTATGCAAAATTTGAAGTATATTCGAGAGAAAAATCTCTGAAACTAATAATGTTTTAGTTAAATAATTTGTGTTTAATAGACAATTAAATAATCCTTAAATAAAAGTATTGAAACTTTTCAGTTATTATGAAGTTATGTCATAAAAAAATCAATTTCGAAAAAGGGGGACTTTCGAAGATTAAGTAGGTACTGCATTTCTTTATGCTTTTCTTTTTGATTTTGTTTCTAATCTATCATTTAGGTGGGTATATAAACCATGTTGATAGTGTTCAATATTTGTTAATAATATTTGTTATTGAAGCTGTAATCATGTCGCTTACACCTGAAGAATGCACCAGAATTCTCACAAACCAGCAGATACCAACCCGATCGAGCATGCTTAACCAACGAAACCGTCCCCCAATCAATCGTGGGCTCAAAATTGCTCTTACAAAGGAATGGGGGCAGTACCCAGAATATTCTATATATTATCCTTTTACAATTGTACTAGGCTACTTATCTATCTATATAAATAAAAATGAATTGATCTTCGTTAGTCTGATTAAAACTCCAGAACGGCTGGACAGATTTTGATGAAACTTTTTGTGTGGGTTAGAGTGGGTCCAGGGATGGTTTATACGGTGGCAGAACGACGTCTGCCCGGGCCACTAGTGAACAATAAATTTATTATTATTATTATTATGTATGTCTTTTCAAATTCTCGGGACTTTGGAGTCCCGGACATTTGGGAGGCGTGCATGGGGCCGAAGCCAACATGTAGAGGCCCTTTTAGACAACTATGCTATAAACAAATGTGAAGATGTGACACCAACCGGCGACTATCTCTAAAATACATTATAGGAATGCATCTAAGGATAGTCGCCGGTTAGTGTAGGACTATTGAAAAATGGAGTAAAAATCTACAGTTACTTGGACTATTGAGTTGGAGTGCTAATGGCCGAATACAGAATCTATGGAAAAACTACGGCGCCTGCCAGATGGTAACAATGTTATAAACACGTAAAAAGGGCAGGCGGTGACTTGCCAACTTACTGGTCTGGGCCCCACAGAACGGCCGCACGCTGGGAGCGACAAGGAGGCAACAGAATGTAAGCGGCTAAGGGTCTCGAGAGGTGTACACCGCTTTCTACCCAGGGTGCCAGCCGCAGCCGGGTCCCCGTGCCCACTCGCGTCTTACGCATGTTTCACTTCGACCCTTCGAGCATGTAGCTCTTGCGACTCCACTCCGGACGGCCAATTAAGGCAAGCCAGAGGCGGGGGACCTGTTCCTCGTCAGTTTTCACTCAAGCCGGCCAGTTAAGGCAAGCCAGAGATGAGGAAAGGGGCCTTCCCCCAGGAGTAATAGGGTGCGTGGGGTCGCCACTCCCCATCAGCTCGCCACAAGCTGCCCTGCGCAGACTGACTGCATCGCCAATAGGCGATGGGCGATGGGGTCGTCACATCCCGACGCCTTTTTATTATTATTATTATTATTATTATTCCAAAAAATCGTATGAGTAACTTGGTGTACAGCATGCCAAACCGCGTAAACGCAGTAATGCAAGTCCGAGGAGGCAATACGAACTATTAAAATTCAAGAAAATCGTAATTTTTCCTATTTTTGTTTTAAGGCAAGATCAGCAGTTTTCTTTGTAAGTATAAGTATTTTTTTTGTAAATAAAATGCAGTGACTCATATATTTTATTACTTTAATTAAAGGGGTATTATATTGTCTATTAAACACAATTTATTTCATGAAGCTGGCATTCTTGGTTTCCGAGATTTTAAGGTTTCAATAAGTGACCCGGATTCATTGCTCTCGAGTGTAGATTGGACCAAAGAATCACGTTGTCCCATACAAACTTTGCTCCCCTTTTTCACCCCCTTAGGGGTAGAATTTCGGAAAATCCTTTCTTATCGGATGCCTACGTCATACAGAGAACACACACTCCAAGTTTCAGGTATCTACGATCAGCGGTTTAGACTTTGCGTTGATCTGTCAGTCAGTCTTTCAGGACAAAGCATTTTATATTTATACATACAGAAGATTATTCGTATACATACTAATATTACTAGTGAATCGTATATAGTCAGCACACATAAATGGAATTCGAGTTACCAATTCATGCCAAGCTTTCCAAGCGACTTGGGGAGTTAAATTCGGATCAGTAGGTACATTTTGTAACGGCAGGAACAAATATATTTAAGTAGGAACCTGGCCTTGCCTTCTCAGACGGTGGTAATGGCTGTGAATGACCTCCTGACACACGAAATAGTTTCCACGCGTATCGCCTTAAACCTCATTAAACTAGAGCATGAACTGTAAATACACTAGCATTTACCTTAGCTAAATACACAGTTTTCATGCTATAAAAAACATTGAGCGCGGCGAATTGAGAACCTCTTTTTTGATTAGGCTAAAAAAATATTACGAAAAGTGTATAGACACTTGATGCCTACACTAATTCGAAATGCCTTTTTAGTTTAAAATAACATGAAGAGAAATCATAATTATGTATGTATGTATTACCTGAGCAATAAAACTATAATATGTGTAGGTACCTATTAGAAATACATATTGTAATTTTCAAGAAATTATAAATGTATGTATTACAATTTTTTTTATAAGTGGTGTAATATTTGTCTGCTTATCTAACTAAAAGTCAGTAAAGAGCTTCGTCCTCTGAGCACACGAATTATTTGCTTTCTCCCACATGAGTGCGTTACTCCAGCGGAAATTTGTCGAATATCGGCATTTGAGGGATACAGATAATTAGTTGTCCGGCTTCTGTAAATGTTGTGCAGATTTAAAAATTTGTATTGCTTATAGTTTTTGAGTAATTCAAGAAAAACAGTTTCCGCTGGAGTAACGTTACCCCAGCGGCAATTTTTTTTTCTAATGGGAATATTGAAATAATTTTTATCTACATAATCAGTTGTGATGACGGAGTAAATGTTGCGACTTAATTTGAATTTGTATCGTTAATGGTTCCGAAGATATTCAAAAATTTCAAAATGACGCATTTTTGATGTTTGATTTTTTCGCTGAATTTCGGAAATGGTTAAGCGCACTATCATATTTTTTTGTACATGACTTTTTATGTTTTATTCCTAATTAGTTGTGAAATAAAAAATTAAAAATAATTTATCGTTTAGGAGTTATGTAAGCAAATAGAAAAACCCTCTAATACGTCCTAGCACTTCGAATAAGAGGTCTAAAGACTTGTTTGAAACGTTATTTTGTAGCTTGCAACTGCCTTCAGATATTTGTGAAGTTTCATTAGTATCCTATAAGTAATTAATAAATTATAATGAAATTTAGCTCGGTTTGGGCCTCGACGCGCAGACCGTTATTTAACCCCCTATTAATGGACTTTCTTGTGGGATTTTTTAACCGAATAATACGTAAATAATTAGTTATATAGTTCAATTTTATACTTGTGAAATTTCAGCATCGTACAATCAATAATTAAGGAGATAATCAAAAAATACTCATTTTAAGTTATTTATCGTGGTAGCACGACCGAGTTTAGATGGTCACAGAAAAGCGGCCATTTAGTACATTATGCTAACCTTTTTAAATATATAGGATAGTTTTATAAGGTTTTTTACAATTGCGTACACAAGTGTTAAAAAACTTATTGACAGGTTTCTATAAAACCTTTTAATAAAAAATACGAAAAATAAAAAGTCATTGAACTTAAGTATATTTATTCTGCGAGCATCTTTTTATACAACATAAATATAAATCAACTTCAAAAACTAAATCAGATAATTATTACTGGACTAAATTATTGCGGTAGTATAGATAGTTATCAATTTAGGTATTATTATCAATTTTTGAAATTCTCCCGGGAACGAGAATAAACTGGATTCGCGCGGGCAACGCCGTTGGACACCCGCTATCAATAATAACATTAAATAGCATCACTATTCAGAAAAATTAAAATATATAGTTTTTTAAAAACAAGCTTTTATTATGTTCTTGTTAATATAAAAAGAACTAAAAATTACAAAATAATAATTTAATATCAGGTTTAAAATACAGAAAAATATCATTATAATATAATCAACACTTTTTTAATAAATAAAAGCGTGTTACATTATGATTGCAAAAAGAAACATATTGAAGGTGTAATTGTGCTTAATGTTCTTTAATGTTCCATCGCAATGAAACTTGATTTTATTTATTGGAAAAGTATTGATTATATAATTATATTTTTATGGCTTGCAAATAAAAAGCTGTTAATTGAAAAAATAAAACAAATAACACTTCAACGTGGGAATAGTAGTTTGTGTCATGAGGGAGCAAAACTATATTTTTACGGCGAGGGCGTTTTTTTAAATCACGAATATAGTGAATGATTCTAGGATAGAATCCCGAACGTAGTGAGTTTTCCGGTGTTTAACTATCACTGCAGTCACTGCTACTTGAATACATTTTAAAATATAAAATACACAAACAATTCGATATCGGAATTGGAAAGCGCGCGCATTGCCACAGCAATTTTTTTGACAGTGTGGCACAACCATCGAACGCCATTCAGCCTTGTCAGCATATAAGTTACTCTAAGCTTGTCAACCTAATGCGGCGAAAAATGGAACTAATGTTTTGATAAAGTACTTAAGCTACAGTGGCGCCAACCTTAGATGCAAACTTATTTTGTTAATCTCTTTGGTTAAGAATGTTGCGGGATATTTTTGATTCCAAATTCAAAACACTTTTATTCGCACTTATTAAGATCCTATCGGAAAAGACTTACTTTGATCCCTGTTATTGAGGACCAAAACGTCACTTTTCGAATAGATGGTATGAAAAAAATGTTGTTTTTCATTGCTTTTGTTAAGCTATGTACTAATTTTCAAAAACGATGTTTTGTCTCTGCCATACCTACCTATATAAATTTCGAAAAAGAATGTTTGATGAAATAGAATTAAATGTTGACTTGTCATCGTCGAGTCGAGAGGTTGCCTTTGCCGATCGATCACAGCCTCATCCTGATCTTTCAGTGGTTCGACGAGTTAACGGTTTCATTTCCGTTCCCGTGGGAAAATTCTAATCTATAATATAATACTCCCAGAAAAGTAAGCTTTCAATGGGTGAAAGATTTTTTAAATCTCGCGTGTAAAATTTTACTACATAGCGGGTGTCCAGCGGCTTTTCCCGCCCGGATCCAGTTTATTCCCATTCCCGTGGGAATTTCCTATAATTCCTTCATAGTGGTTTCCTAAGACATATAAGACCATGATATTTTGAACAGTGGGTGCAGTGGATCCAGTTTATTCTCGTTCCCGTGGGAATTTCCTATAATTCCTTCATAGTGGTTTCCTAAGGCATGTAAGACCATGATATTTTAAACAGCGGGTGCCGTGGATCCAGTTTATTCTCATTCCCGTGGGAACTTCCTATAATTCCTTCATAGTGGTTTCCTAAGATATATAAGACCATAATATTTTAAATAGTGGGTGCTGTGGATCCAGTTTATTCCCGTTCCCGCGGGAATTTCCTATAATTACTTCATAGTGGTTTCCTAAGACATATAGTCTAGGAAATAAAGGTAGTGGACCCCAACATTAATTCCTCAGTCGATGAAACTTTGCAGGATTGTAGTATAGTATGAAATTAGCGGAAAAATAGACCGTAGTGGGCGGAGCCTATTTGTGACGTCATGAGTGGCGTGATATTGGAACGAGGCACTATGGAGGGGTACGACAGGGTTGATGGCTGCGCGCGAGTTAGTTCTCGCTCACTTTCTCTGCGGATTTTGGATCGGACGGACGTTCACTATTTTTGCTAATTGGTTCTAGTTGAATTTGTCGTTATTTTAATTACTGTTAATTTACATTGTTATTTTAAATCATTTTTAAGTAATAAAGTTTTAGTTTGCTTCTATTAGTATTTTTTTTTAATAAATAGCGGTCTGAAATCCTAATTTCAGAAGTGGGATAATTACCACGTTCCGTTTTAATTTCTAATTAAAGTTTTAGATTCAGTTTCTTCACTTTTGTTCAATAGTTATGTCGAAAGATACGGGTACTAAACCTAGAAAGCGTGGACGTTCCTCCGGTCCGGCAATTGAGCAACAGCTTCAAACGATAATTTCGCGTTTGAGTGCGTTGGAAGATAATTCTAGGCCTCCAACCACCGGAGAAGATAGCGGGTACGCTGGTGTGCTGCCGCGCCCCACAGCGGTGCCCGAGCCCGTGCGATCGGCGCGTTCGCACACACCGCCGGTGCCCGACGTGGCCAGTGAGTCGGCTGTTCCGCTGACACCTGTGCTACCCAACGAGCCGCGCACTGGTTCATCGATGGTGCCAACCAGCGTGTTGTCGTGCGCCACGAGTGGGCTCACGTCCATGCCACCGAGCGCCGTGCCTTCAGGTGCTGAGATTATCATGAGCGAGGTAACGGACAAGCTTGTGACTGCAATCAACTCCATGAACCCGGTAAGATCAAGCCATATTTATATCTCTAATTTTGATCCATCTTTTAATGATTTTAATGTGTGGTGTAGTGAGGTGGATCATGTGTGTAATATTAATCGATGGGACGACCGCGAGTGTTTGGCGCGTATAGGCAACTGCTTAAAGGGAGACGCACGCGTATGGCTTAACGAGTGGGCTACCAACGACCGTACCTGGTCTAGTTTTAAGCGGGAATTTCAGTCTTTGTGTCCGCGTAGAATAGATACCGCGAATATTTTATTCAACGTAATGAAAACAAATTCTGACAACTACCCTACTTATGCGGAATATGCTAGGCGTTCGTTATTACGATTACGTATCGTTAACGGATTAAGTGAGGAATTAACTTCTGCGATTGTGATCCGTGGCATAACCGACCCGCAAATTCGCGCCGCTGCTACCAATGCCAATTTATTGCCTAGTGATTTAGTTGGGTTTTTATCAATATACGTGAAACCTACTCAGATTGCGCCAGTGCGTGCCAAGCCCCGTGTAGTGATGAGTCGTAATGACTCTTATAATAATAACTCGCGAAAAAGGGAACACCCTCATGCTAGATCGAAATGTTTTTCTTGTGGGAATTTTGGCCATAAACAGTACGACTGTCCTAAACGACTCAAGTTATCTAGTGGAGTTGACAACAACCAATCACTAGCCCCTAGGCCGTCCAGTTCAAATAATCTTTCATCAAGGTCAGAAACGTGTACTTTTTGTAAAAAGATTGGGCACAGGGCTGATGATTGTTTTGCAAAACAGCGCGCTGAATCACGTGGCAAGTCCAATGTGAACTTTTGCCATGAGGCGGTAGATTCATATAAGCAAAATGATATTGCAGCCGCGGTTATTCAGGGGGTACCTGTAGATATTCTTATAGATAGTGGGTCACAGGTCTCTCTTATAGCAGAATCGGTCGCGAAACATTTACAGTGTACCCAAACTCCTTCATTCTGTACATTGCGTGGCATCGGAAGCCAAGAAGTAGAGTCCAGCTTTTTTACAACGTTGACCGTTGAATTCCCCGAGATATCGCTTGAGGTTGATTTTCATGTGGTCCCTGATCGGTATTTGAGTACGCCAGTTATACTGGGTACGGATGTACTCAACAGAGATGGTGTTGTTTACACCCGTACTAGGGGCGTCCAACGTCTTACCCGTGCAAACACTGTGCAACAAACACTCTGTGTGGAATCTAATAAGCATCAACACATAATTACTCCAGTAGAGGGGGGCGATAAAGAACGCTTATTGTCAATAATTAATGAGTTCGCTGATTTTCTTGTTATCGGTACAGCTACCACAACTGTTTCTACGGGTTCAATGCATATTAGATTGCACAATGAAACACCCGTTGTGTACAGGCCATATAAAATGTCCCACCACGAAAAGATGCGTGTTAGAGATATTATTAAAGACTTGCTCGATAAAGGGATAATTAGAGAGTCAGAATCGGAGTTTTCCAGCCCCATTTTGCTGGTTAAAAAGAAAGATGGTAGCGACAGGATGTGCGTGGATTTTCGGGCGCTAAACGCAAACACCGTAAAAGATCGTTATCCATTGCCGCTTATCGAGGACCATATTGACCGTTTGGGCAAAGCCAAGTTTTTCACAAGCCTCGATATGGCTACGGGATTTCACCAAATACCAATGGATAGCGATTCTATTCATCGCACCGGTTTCGTGACGCCCGAGGGTCACTATGAGTACCTTAAGATGCCATATGGACTCGCCAACGCTCCTGTCGTTTACCAACGTATAATAACTAATACTTTACGTCCCTTTATCGAGTCTGGCAAGGCTCTTGTTTATATCGATGATGTGTTAATACCGAGTGAGACCATTGATGAGGGTTTGCAAACGCTTCGGGAAGTGCTGCAAACTTTGACCACTGCGGGTTTTTCGATTAACCTTAAAAAGTGCACATTTCTTGCAAAAGAAGTTGAATATTTAGGGCGCACGATTTGTCATGGTCAGGTGAAGCCGAGTGATCATAAAATCGAGGCATTGGTCAGAGCTCGGGTACCTAGCAATGTGAAGGAGGTGAGGCAGTTCCTTGGTCTCGCTGGGTATTTTCGGAGGTACATTCCCGGATATTCCTTAAAGACAGCTTGTATCACGAATCTCCTGCGCAAAGGTGTGCAGTTTCAGTGGACTGAAGAGCACGAACAGGTTCGTAAAGATATTATTGATCGTTTGACAAATGAACCAGTGTTGGCTATTTATGATCCGTCTTTACCCACGGAAGTGCACACCGATGCGTCATCGAGGGGATACGGGTCTGTTTTACTTCAAATTGATTCCGAGGGGCATAAGCGACCTGTTGCCTACTTCAGCAAAGTTACTCAGGGTGCAGAGCCTCGTTACAACTCATACGAGTTGGAAACGTTGGCTGTTCTCAAGTCATTGCAACATTTTAGGCATTATCTGATTGGCAATAAATTTAAAGTTATTACAGATTGCAATGCCTTGAAACTCACCCAACGAAAGAAGGATCTGCTGCCGAGAATAGCTCGGTGGTGGATGTACTTACAGGATTATGAATTTGAGTTGGAGTATCGCAAGGGGACTGCGCTATCTCATGCCGACTATTTGAGTCGCAATGCAGTGAATATGTGTGAGATACCGAGGCCGCGTAATTGGGCTCAGATAGCGCAGGCCGCTGACGAGGAGACTCAATCGTTGATGCAAAAGCTTAATGACGGTAAACTTGATGCGGAACGTTATATTAAACGTAATGATGTTTTATACTACAAGCTAAATGTTATTGGTGAGCAGTCTCGTTTATTGTGTTATGTTCCGAAAGGTCACCGTCTAAGCTTATTGCGGATATTCCATGACGAGCACCAACATATAGGTGCAGAGAAAACCACTGACTTAGTCCTGAAATATTTTTGGTTTCCTGGATTAAGGCAGTTTGTGCGAAAATACATTCAACACTGTATTGTCTGCTTAGCCCATAAAAAAGTGCCACGACAGCCCTTGCAGCCGATCGAGTCGTGGGACAAGCCCGGCACGCCGTTTGATACCGTGCATTCTGATGTTCTGGGGCCCCTCCCCGACTCAAGCGGTTACAAGTTTGTTGTTCTAATTATAGACGCTTTTACCAAATACTGCCTTTTATATCCTATTTTTAGACAGGATGCTCACGAATTAAAACGAGTATTTGAGAGTGCAATATCTTTATTTGGTACGCCGCGTCTAATTGTAGCTGATCGGGGACGTATGTATGAGAGTTCCCTGTTCACTAATTGGATTAGAGACTTGGGAAGTGATATTCATTTTATCACTCCAGAAATGCATCAAAGTAACGGGCAGGTTGAGCGGTATTGTCGTACAGTCATGAATATGATTCGTGTAGAAACAAACTTTCGGCAGGAAAGTTGGTCTAAAATTCTTTGGAAATTACAGCTCACCCTGAACGTTACTAAGCAAAAATCTACACAGTACTCACCATTAAATTTGTTAATTGGCAGTGATGGTGTAACGCCCGTCATACGATCCGTGGTACGTGACTTCGCAACGGAGGCTACTAGCCCCAATCGAGAGTCCCTGCGTGAACTGGCCCGGCAGCGTGCGACAGAGCTGCTGACGAAAAACCAAGCGCAACAGAATGCTCGTGTCAACGAGCGTCGCAAGGCGCCCCGGGCATACAAACTAAACGACATAGTTTTTGTGCGCAAGGCCAGTCAGTGTACCGGAAAGTTGGACTCTGGTATGCGGGGACCCTACTCAGTAACAAAAGTACTGCCACAGGGACGTTATGAACTTAAGTTAATATCTGGCTCATACGGAAAGATATCACAAGCTGCGGCGGAGTATATGACTCCTTGGCGCGGAGAATGGACCCCTGACGTGTGTACTGCATTCTTCGACTGTGAGTATGAGAATAAATTATCATTGTTGTACGCACCCTGAGGGCTCTGCGTAGGGAAATCGATAACACCCCGAGGGCTCTGTTTTCGTATTATGCGTACCCCGAGGGCTCTACGCTCGTGGAAGTAAAATTTTATGCACCCTGAGGGCTCTGCGATTCTCCGTTTATAGATGTACGTCCTGAGGGCTCCGCATGTGTATCTAGTACCCCGAGGGCTCTACTAGTGAAAGTTTATACATCCTGAGGGCTCTGTGATTCTTCATTTAATCGGACGTACACCCTGAGGGCTCTGTACGCGTCTCTAGTACCCTGAGGGCTCTACTAGTTGAGTGCAAAAAAAAAAAAAAGAAAAAAAAAGAGAGATAGTAAATAAAAGAGAAAAAAAAAAGAAAGAAGAGATATAGTAAATAAAAGAGTAAAAAAAAATATAATTAAAAAAAAATTTTTAAAGAAAAGAAAAAAAAATAAGTGAATAAGTAAAAAAAAAAAAAAAAGTACTAGAACGTTATTGGTATTGAATGTGTACTAATGAGAACAATGTCATTTTAGGTGATGAAGAAGTTGACAATGACGCTCATGGTCACTCTACCCATACTGAACATAACACCGAGATGAATCTGCAAGAGGTAGAGGTGGAGGTCCATGCTGAACCCTCACGACGTCACCAATCAAATGAAGACCCACCAACACTACAGTCTAATGATGAGACTGCCGAGGACGCGCCGCTTTCAGGATAGGCCGAATTAGCGGAAAAATAGACCGTAGTGGGCGGAGCCTATTTGTGACGTCATGAGTGGCGTGATATTGGAACGAGGCACTATGGAGGGGTACGACAGGGTTGATGGCTGCGCGCGAGTTAGTTCTCGCTCACTTTCTCTGCGGATTTTGGATCGGACGGACGTTCACTATTTTTGCTAATTGGTTCTAGTTGAATTTGTCGTTATTTTAATTACTGTTAATTTACATTGTTATTTTAAATCATTTTTAAGTAATAAAGTTTTAGTTTGCTTCTATTAGTATTTTTTTTTAATAAATAGCGGTCTGAAATCCTCATTATGAGACAATACTTGCATAAAAAAATCCAAAAAAAAAACCTAACCGAAGTTAGGTTTTTATACTAAAAAAAAAATTTTTTTTGGCTGATAATTTGATAATTTCTGAAAATAATGTAGCGAGACGGTTTTTATTTATGATTTTCCTATTGTAAGTCCACAGCGACTATTAAATGACATTCCAGTTGAAAAAATGGACTGAGCAATTTTCCCGTGCAAGGTACATTTACGTCTGAGTTTTGTCGTTTCTACCAGGAGATTTTTTTGGATATTTCGCATATAGCTTTCTTAACACTCATGAATATTGCTGGCGAAGAAAATTTTCACTGAGCATTTCTCCCAACAAAGATATCAAATAAATAAGTATTTCAGTAAAAATACCTAACTTCGGTTAGGTTTTTTTTTTGGATTTTTTTATGCAAGTATTGTCTCATACTATACTACTTACAATCCTGCAAAGTTTCATCGACTGAGGAATTAATGTTGGGGTCTTCATACAAAAATCCGCTTCATTGCCTGGACTAATATAAGACCATGATATTTTAAACAGCGGGTGCCGTGGATCCAGTTTATTCCTGTTCCTGTGGCAAGTTCTGAAATTCCCTTTATAGTGGTTGCCTACGACATAAGACACCTATACATACGATATTTCAAACAACGGGTTGCGCGCGCGGATCCTGTTTTTCCCGTTCCCGTGAGAATTTAAAAAAAAACCCTTCATAGCGGTTGCCTACTACACTAAGACACCTACATACCATATTTCATGTTTCGAGGTGAACAGTACGTATTTGTCTTTTGTAACCAGTTTTTATATTTTCGT
The DNA here is from genome assembly GCA_963855545.1 of Ethmia dodecea. Lineage (NCBI taxonomy): Eukaryota > Metazoa > Arthropoda > Insecta > Lepidoptera > Depressariidae > Ethmia > Ethmia dodecea. Next base: position 9,435,387 of record OY979449.1, read on the forward strand.
TGACATACCAAATTTCATCAAAATCCGTTCAGAATTTCTGAGACATGTGTAAACAGACCCGGTCCGGCGATGGGCCCACCACTTATCACGTTTAGGGGTCTCTAATATATCTCGTGAAATGTGGGTATATCCAGTAATGGAATACCTCTGCCTACCCCCTCGGGGATAAAAAAAAGGCGTGAGATTAGATTATTATATTATTTTCATGATGCGAATGTATAAGTATAATATACAATTATAAACAATAATAATAATATTGTATATTTATACATTATAGCCTACCTTGTTTACCAACTAATGTCCTTCTTGGTGGAACAAGTAACCCACAGAAAAAGAATAAAAGTTAAGAAGCACTACACATTAATAATAACTGTTAATAGGTACGAAGATTTAGCTCGATTTAAGTATAGCAGACTGCTAGGATAATGGCATCACTATCACTATCACTACATAGTATAAAACAAAGTCGCTTTCTCTGTCCCTATATCCCTATGTCCCTATGTCCCTTTGTATGCTTAAATCTTTAAAACTACGCAACGGATTTTGATGCGGGTTTTTTTAATAGATAGAGTGATTCAAGAGGAAGGTTTAAGTATTAGCATTGTACCCGTGCGAAGCCGGGACGGGTCGCTAGTAATATATAAAATGTTCATGTGAAACTCCAAAAAAAATTAAATTAAATCAATAGGTACTCAAAAGATAATGTACGCGTCTGTACCGAACTTGAAAGACTATTATACTACGTGTTTAATGTTAGCATAATGTACTAAACGGCCGCTTTTCTGTGACCATCTAAACGCGGTCGGGTTACCACGGTAAATAACTTAAAATGTGTATTTTTTGATTATCTCGTTAATTATTGATTGTACGATGCTGAAATTTCACAAGTATAAAATTGAACTATATAACTAATTATTTACGTATTATTCGGTTAAAAAATCCCACAAAAAAGTCCATTAATAGGGGGTTAAATAACGGTCTGCGCGTCGAGGCCCAAACTGAGCTAAATTTCATTATAATTTATTAATTACTTATAGGATACTAATGAAACTTCACAAATATCTGAAGGCAGTTGCAAGCTACAAAATAACGTTTCAAACAAGTCTCTAGACCTCTTATTCGAAGTGCTAGGACGTATTAGAGGGTTTTTCTATTTGCTTACATAACTCCTAAACGATAAATTATTTTTAATTTTTTATTTCACAACTAATTAGGAATAAGACATAAAAAGTCATGTACAAAAAATGATGATAGTGCGCTTAACCATTTCCGAAATTCAGCGAAAAAATCAAACATCAAAAATGCGTCATTTTGAAATTTTTGAATATCTTCGGAACCATTAACGATACAAATTCAAATTAAGTCGCAACATTTACTCCGCCATCACAACTGATTATGTAGATAAAAATTATTTCAATATTCACATTAGAAAAAAAAAATTGCCGCTGGGGTAACGTTACTCCAGCGGAAACTGTTTTTCTTGAATTACTTAAAAACTTTAAGCAATACAAATTTTTAAATCTGCACAACATTTACAGAAGCCGGACAACTAATTATCTGTATCCCTCAAATGCCGATATTCGACAAATTTCCGCTGGAGTAACGCACTCCTCCCACATCGAGCTACGGTTTCTAATGCTAGTAGGTAGTATTCCGGCGGTACGCACATTTTTCTCAGGCGGCGAGGCGTGACGTCTAGACTAGCCCGGTGAGGGCGCAGGCACAGCGGAAGTGAGTGTTGATAAAATTGATTTTGGTAAAGCCGCGGAATGTACCGGTTGGTCACAAATTATTTTTATAACACATTTGCTCGTAAAAGGTGTCTTATTTCACCAATTTTAATATCGTTACCTATCTCATTACGCCCAAGTGCGGTAAGTGTAAAGTAAAACGCACGGTTTATCAAGATGCTCCGTCTTAAAACGAACGGTACTTTTTAAAATCTCAGCAAAGAGTTTTTATGTCAAATTGTTGTCAACATTTTATGATTAAAATTAACTTTGGGAGATAAAATATATTAAAGAAATATTTTTGTACATAATTATTTAATTTAATTAATTTTGACAGTAAATTACAACCAATCTGTAACAAAAACACAAAAATATTATTTTACTTTATTAGTAATAAGTACCTACTGGCTGTTTTTTTGTGCCTTTTCCTAAAAAAAAATGATGATGCGCGCCGCGCGCTTTTTCTTAACGCTGTATTGTTTTTATTCGTTTACCATAGTCGGAGTTTTATTTTATTTCCTCGCAAATGTGTTATAAATCGTCGTATGACATACGTGCGCTTTGATAATTACAGCCTCTGCTTACTTGTAGCCCTCGCCTACGACGGCTCGGGCTAGCAATATCGCCTCGGCTGTAATTTTCAACCTACCGCACTTATATCATAATGTACTATTACAAATGCCACCTTATCTAAATTATTTGCACAGTCATTGTAATGAGCCAAATAGAAATTAGTTTGCTCTTAAGTCTTTTTAGATACAGAAAGTCAAAATCTTCATTTGCTAGTAGACAAAACATAAAATTAAGTCATAAAAATGTGGTTCTACCTAAAGCAAGAGCTTAATAATTTATTACCTACTACCCAGATTTTATGTGCCTACATCTAGATGTTGATATACAAGATGTAATTAACAGGTAGGTACTTAAGTATTTTTGGTTTCACAAAAAGCAAGTGTGCACGTAATATCTTTTGAGTCATATCTTTTTAGAACGCTGGAAGTAGAAAGGATTTTAAGCAAGAGTAATATACTCTCAATTCTTACGTGTTCAAAAGACTCATATATACATAATATGTATATCTAGGACATTTATCTGGTTCACCGATTTGAAAACTAAATGTTCAATGAATTCGAGTATGGCACTTGGACTGTATATGCACTGGAAGTGTAAACAGACATGCCGTACAATTTCATTTGCCCACCGAACTGTAGACGCCGCGCTCTTTCAAACATAAAGTATTCAAACACTACGGTTCGCTATGATCTTGATATAGATAAAAGCATTCGATTAGATACCATCTAGAAACATTATCAAGTGTGTTATCTATACAAATATTTATATGAAGTCAGTGTGTGAGATTGTACAGCAGCTGTTGATTGGTCGAATATTCATGACACGGAATTTAGATGCGCGATAAAAATTATGCACTTACGCTTTTTCTCGAGGAGATTGGCAGAGGTATTCTATTTGAGCACGTATCTACTTTTTATCGGGGAATATCTTTTGTACTGTTTTTTAAACGACTTCAAAAATAATTAGGTTCTCAATTTGTCACCTATGTTTTTTTTTTGTACGTTAATCCATATTTTCGTCAAATTTGAACCAAATCGATAATTTTTGGTGTGCAATAAGGAGATATTACACTGTATTTAAATTTTTGGAGCCCTACGTAATACCAGAGAGTGGTCTCTGGTAATACAATATCCACTCATCGGCGAACCGGATTCTGAAGCCTGCTGGTTTCGTAAATAAATCTACGTTCGCTTGTACTACATAAATAAATAAATAAAAACTGTGAGCTTTACAACCGTCGTTATTATTATTCCAACAAGTGACCACGCTGTAGTTCCAGTTCTATAATATTAATATCCGCATAAATCATAATATACACGTAGATATTATATCAGGAGACGACCAACGATTGCTGAAGCAATCTAACGAAATTCTAAACTTATAGTGACTCATGTTATATTGATTTTCAATGCCAAGTTCAAGTTTATTATGTTTAGTGAACTAGAAAATCGTTAATTAGGTACTAACAGACGTTCCCCAAAGGATTTGGCAGTCGCTTAGATTAGGTACTATACTAGACCCTTGTTCCGTCGACCTTACGGACACAATTTCAAAAGATGAAATCATAATAGTTTTATTACTTTATCGTTTCCTTCCTCGTAGAGCTAGTGATAAATATGTTCGTAACCTTTTCTTTTCAACTCATTGCTACCCGCCTCTCGTATGAATAGCGGCCCTTTTAACCTTTCAGTGCTCTCTAACATCTTTTAACATCTTCGGTACTTTATCTAAAAAATACATAATTAATGTTAAGTGTTAGTTTAATAGAGATCGGTCATTTCATGATTACGGTGTGAAAAATCATATGAAATTAATTTTCTCTCACGTAGCCTCACCTCAATAATTTCTATCACTTAGCTTGCTACTTCTGAAATCGCTAATCATGCGAATTTAATATCACTTTTCATGTTCCGTTTCCATAGCAATATGATTTTTTATAGTAATTAAAAATCCCTATGTCCGTGAATATGTTGTTTTTAACATAGCTTAGTAGGTATACGTATGTATCAATAACGGATACGAATCTATACTTTTCTCTGAGTTAGGTATATTTTTAATCACGTGTTGTAATAATATTGAGATAGATGGGCAATTTCAAAGGAAAATTCGGAAACAGTATTATATATTAGTTGTAATGTTATTTGGAAACTTTAATTCAAAATTACCTGCTATTTAAATCATCTATTACTCGCATTTTTGTGAAAAATACCAAAGAAAGTTGGACCCTCGTTGGAGATCGTATATTCTCGTGTGTAGCCAGTGAGTAGGTAATTAAGTCATCTTGTTTTCTGTCATTCAACACTTCTATTTGGCATGCGATGATGTTGTCTGTCGGTATGATGACGGTCTGTTGTACCTATCTGGCTGGAAATAGGTACTATTTGTACAAAGTACAGACTCAAATTCGATGATGGACTTTCGAAGGTACCCACATTTCAATTCTAATAGGTACACAAACACTTTACAATGTAACCAGTGTTTTATTTATGACCAACATGGTATGCTATAATATTGTATAACAAATACGATTTTAAATATAGCCTGAGAATTGAGAAGTTGCCAACAATTGTCGAGATACAAAAGGCATTCCATTACTTATACTTTATTACAACAAGTGCCCCATATTTAGTGTCAATTCAAACTAAAACGAATACTTTGTAACTTCTCTGTGCGCCTCTACTTAAACTTCCTTGGCTTGTGGATTAAAGCATCGCCATAGGTCCATTAAACAAGTTTTTTTGACCCTCTCAGCCATGGTTTGAGGTCCATGGGATATGGCCGAGGGCCGCAGTAGGGTGACCGAGGTATGCCGGTGCCATATTCGGTCAGTGCACATTGTTGTTTACCGACGCGGTATCGCGAGGCCGTGTGACGTAGCGTCTAGACGGGCCGCCTCCCCGCACCCGTCCCGCACTCGCCCGTCGGCGGCCATGCACTGTTTCGATCACGAGTTTATCTTTTCGAACGGTAATGCTGCACTGTAGCGGTGCAACATGGTCGCTATCAACCTTCGGTGCAGCTTCAGAGGAATCTTTAGTACCTACCGCCTAGGGTTGTTAATGGTATGCGTTTTAAGGTATTGAACTAATTGTTTAGTATCCGTTGTAGCCGCTGCAATACTTTGAGAAATAATTACATATAATGATAAAATGTAGGATAACATAGATGTAGAACACTATATCGATAACAATCAACATGAAAGCTGCTTAATAAATCCTATCTTTCTTATAAATATTATAATAGCGTGTTTAAGTGACTTTGTTTGTTACGCTTTCTCGTCTAAACCTCTAAAACCGATTTAAAAAATCCTTTCAGCAATGGAAAGCTACATTATCAGGGAATAACATAGGCTATATTTTATCCCTGTATTCCTACGGGAACTACGCGGGTGAAATCGCGGGGCGCTGCTAGTAATAATACAAATATGCAAAATACTTTGTCACAAATTGTATAGGTAAGTACCTACTTTGACGAAGCCGGTAGTGGATGTGTCAAGTGTTTTTTATTGATTCATAATAATCTAGATAAAGGTGGTATCTATTATACAACAGCGGGAAACCTCTAAAACCTGAATTATGTTATCTGCATTAAATTAACCTAATTAAGTATGCATCCAGTGGCACCGGGTTTTTTTTAGACTTGCCTGGCAGTATAACCGGCTTTTATTAATTAACTGGGGCGCTTCTAATTGCAACTTTATCTTCATCATTACCCGTAACAGCCCACTGCTGAGCTAAGGGTTTTTCCTCACACTGAGGAAGCAACTTTATCTTAAATCTCAATTTACCTAGATAACCGGGACGACCACATTTGAAACCTAGTTAAATAAGTTTTTCGCCTTCAAAAACTAGCGTACTGTATTTTAATAACAAAATCGTTAGAAATGTTTTCGAGCGGTTTCTCGTTATATAGTAGGTAGGTATCTAAGTTTAAGAAATGTACAAATATAGCTCGTGATAATATATAGATTCTGAGAGTTACACATACCGTTATTTAATGCAAGTTTAGATAGAGCAGCTATATCAATAACTGCGGGTGTTTTATTTTTTTTCTCTCAGTTTGAGAGTAAGAGCAGTGATAGCTTTACGGTTAAAAAGCCCGCTTTACATAATGTTATCAGTGAGACTCGGGTTCAATTCCTGACATGTACGAATGAGTTTTTCAAAACTTATGTACATATTCATCACTTGCTCGACGGTGAAGGAAAACATTGTAAGGAAACCTGCAGGTCTCAGAATTAATTATGAGGCATTTGTAACAGACCCGGTCGGCTCCTATCACGTTTAGGGGTCCAAAGAATATCTCGTGAAAAATGGGTATATCCAGAAATGGAATACCTCTGCCTACCTGATTATTTCTTTATTTTGTTTATTCTCTCAGTTTGAATCAATGACCACATAATGCCATTTATTATTATTCTATCTGCATGTCACCAATCGAACACGGCCGAGCATCCACTTTTTTTAAGCCCCCTATATCTTTGTTACCGATAATAGCAACAGCTTTGTTCTTTTGTTACAAATAGTAAGTAATGAACATTGTAAAATTTCCAAATTTCTACTGTCTTTCACACATTTGCCATTAAAGTTTCGCTACTTCATCACACTCTCCATAGAGGAACTATGTGTGACAGTGCCCAGAAGACGGGCGATATTCCCTCTCAGAATGGCTAGGCTGATCCTTTCACAGCTATAACCGCTGTTGTCCGATTGAAAACTATCGAGGCTTTAGGTATTTTTTAATTTGAATTATTTTCGAATTCTAGAAGAAGAAAAAAAAGAGCCAAAACTGTAATTTTTATCATTTTTGACCTTTGAGTATTAAACCAACCGGAGACGCCACTGACAGGCGTTCCCCTCTGCCAAAAAAGTTCGGTCAACGCTCATACCTGATAAATTCAACTAGTTTTTGAGTTCACGAAGTGCTCGGATTGGTTGTTTCTGTGTGTGAATGTATTTGTGTGCATCTATAGTTCGAGCTAGTGTTTAATTGTTTTGTCAAAAAATGCGTTTGTTTTAACATTATTTGTGTGCGTTTTCTCGTCCCCCGCGCAGAAATTGGCAGACTTTTTTGCAAAGAAACTAGTGCGCGTGACGTCTTCTGTTGGTTTAATACTCAAAGTTTTTGACTCTCCATAGAGTTTTACTGAATGGATGGTTAGTTTGAGACATATCCGTGTGTTCGTGGTGACATTGGAGATGGTTAAATGCTCTGACGTGACGACTAAAAGTAGTGACACAATATTATTGTATTTTATTTCAGCCACATAAATCGCATTTATGGAGTTACCATTAACAATATCAATTTTTATCAAATAACAATCATAGACAAATTGTAGGGGTTCAGGAGTAGCTAGGAGTCCATTTTTCTAATGTTATACTATCTATGATATAGGTAGTCGTAAAATCTTAATTTATGTTCTTGCAAAGTGTAAGTCTACCTATCGTATACTGTTATTTAAAACTATGCTAATTTATTTATTAATTTATCTATTTATAAAATCGGCGTGTTTTTTACATACTCAAAGGTTTTACGGTATCTACATACTTAAATAATATCAATGTCACTTGATACCAAAAACATACCTTGACAAAATGAAACTTTTTTTTTAGATTCCTTAATTTGGAACCATCGCAGAATGTCAGATACGCAAAATGTCTGAATTTTGACATAAGCTTTTTAACCGACGATAAAAACGGAGGATGTTCTCAAGTCGACTTTTTACAGAGTAGGTAGTCCGATTTTGTTAATTCTTTTTTATTAGATATATCTACCTCGAAATTGGTCCCAAGTAAAATTGAAAAAGAAATTTCTACCCTAATGTTATATTATGGTTGCTAAACGTTATATTAAATGAAAATAATGCTATTTTTAGTTACATTGAAAATTATATCATTTGAGCTGTATGACCTTTTCAAAATAGTTTTTTAGAATTCATACAATGTAAATTGCAATTTTTATTGTTAACAAACGATTCCTTATATTTTTTATTTTATAAAAATTGAACCAATATATTTATACCTTCAGATACATCGAAGGCAGACGAAGTCAGTTTTCAATAAAAACGTTATCCTAACCGTTCGGTTCACAGTCTCACTGAACTCAAACGAGACGTATTTTTATTCTCATTGTTGTAGCCACAACAAATGACCGAATCGAGCTATCTCGTCCGTCCGTCTGGCGTATAATTGTCTAGGCAATTAAACTCGGTCTGCGTAAACAACGAGCGATACCTCCGGCTACACCGTGCCGGATTTCAATTATTCTAACTACCTACTTAAAACAATTACAAAAAAAGTAAATACTATTTTAATTCTAATAAATTACAGAAAATTATGTCAACATTTTTACGCATCAAGAGATCGCTATTTTCGAAGAGGTAAGCTTATCATACCAACTTTATACCTACCTACAAAGATGGATTTGGCCAGCAAAAAAGAATAGACTATTTCGCGATTCAATAAGAAAAAAAGATTAGACCGACTTAAAAACATAGTAAGTACTATGTTTTATTTTCTGTAGGTACAAAAAAATAAACTTAGAAACGTCCATAGTCTAAACAGGCCCTCTAAACTCGTCCGAGAAGATTGGCAAAATTTTATCAGTTGTCAAGTCAAAATAAAAAAAATAAACAAACATACAAACTGACTTCAACAAATAGCACTAAAAAGACTATTATTTGCATATTCAACACCCATTACCAACTGTTACTAAACTCTGATAGCGAATGATTTGCTGATGTCCGTTGAGTTCCGTTCTCCGCCTGAAGTTCTTCATCAGATTTTCACAAAACTTATATGAGACCACCCTTGAGGTATACCTACCCGATCAAATAAAAATTTTTTTTTCGAAATCGCTGTAGATTTGACAAAAATATGGATTAACATACAAAAAAAACAATAAAACATACTTGACAAATTGACAACCTCTCCTTTTTTGAAGTCGGTTACAAACAACAACGCTCGTGTCTCAGTTGGTAGTGACCCTGCCTTCTGAGTCGGAGGTCGCGAGTTCTATCCCCGCTCGGGGCCAACATTTGTGTGCATGAACATGTCTGTAGGCTTCGTGTCTGGATGTTTAGTATGTATTTAAGTAAGTATGTTTATCAGTTGTCAGTTAGTCAGTTGTCGACGGTTAGTGTTAATTACACAGTCACTGTCCATAGAATAGAATTTACAGGTAAATAGATACACAAAATTTTCAAAAAATTGTGTTTTGATATCTTCCTGCATCGATAACTACCTACCGCAAACAAAAATAACAAAAAATTCATGTTCAGACTACTTCAGACACAGCCTCACGGTGGGTCAGACTATGAAGCTTGGTTTGAACCTGAACCTGAAAGCTTCTCTTCGCCAACGAGCTTCTTGGCCCTGCGCTCCATTGAGTCGAGTGTGAATTGTTGGTATCTCTACCTCTTTGATATCATTTTCCTTCCATGTATTCTTAATAGTGCTCTTTTTTTTGTATTCACCGCTTTTCTCCTTCCTTCTTTGTCTTTCACACAATCTGTCCGTATCAAATTAAAAACTAAGCCCAAACTAAACCTTCAGCCCCAGAATTCATTCTGAGGAATGTGTAACAGAACCCCAGTGCGGCGATAGGCTCTATCATCGTCATGTCATATGACTTATCATCTGTCACGTCTATGGGTCTGAAAAATACACTGATGCATGTAAACTGTACCTATATTTTTTGTGAATACCATTTCATAAGGTTCCATATTAATAATAATAATATAATCTCACGCCTTTTATCCCCGAGAGGGTAGGCAGAGGTATTCCATTACTGGAAATACCCACATTTCACGAGATATATTGGACCCCTAAACGTGATAGAGGGAACCAGATCGCGCGGCAGATCACCTATGCGCTGGACTGATCAAGTGAAATCCACTGTGGGAACCCGCGTGTCAGACTGCGCCAGACAGTCTGCAAACAGAGAGAGATGGCGAGAGATCGTAAAGAAAGCTGTGTCCGCTTCCAATACTACCACGGACGCCTCAACGTGACCACGACTGCTCTGACAAGAGCGAAGCGACAGAGAAGAAGAAGAAACGTGATAGGTGGTGAGCCCATCGCCGGACCGTGTCTGTTTACACATGTCTCAGAATTATTTCTGAGACCTGCGGGTTTTCTCACGATGTTTTCCTTCACCGTCAAGCTAGTGATAAATATGTACGTAAATTTTGAAAAACTCATTGGTACATGCCAGGATTCGAACCCGAGCCTCACTGATTTTCGGCCGGCTCTTTAACCGTTCGGGCTTTTAACTCTACGTAACCACCTAGAGGTATTTATAGGGTTTCGTATATGAGTATTCTCAAATAGTGCAAAGGTGACCTGAAGCTAAGCCTCTTCTGTCCGTCTGTATGTATGTCAGTGTGCTGTACCTATCTCATGAAACGTAATACGTAAACCATTGTTTACCTATTACAATTTCATTGTGTTTTTATTAAAAAAACAATGAAGTTTTTCATAGTATGTAAATTTCTGTTGTCGCTGTAATAACAAATACCTACTTAATAAAAAAAATTAAAGAAGAAGCAATAAAAGTGTTTTTGTATGTTAGTTATGTACGGTGGTAAGGAACCGTTCTTGTACGATTCCAACTCGCACTTGGCCGGTTTTTTAATCAAATAGATTGTACACGTATCTCCTAAAAATTAGATAGTCTATTGGTGACTTGTGCCCACAGACCCGGTGAACTGCTCAATGCTCATAATAAGCAGACCAAAGATAATGTCCCAGTACCAATAGGATGTACTGTCGTGCACTATAGTTAGACTGATATATCACCTGTCTGACATGTGAACGAGTTTTTGGCGTCAGGCGACGTCTAGCTGATGCATTATACAAGATGAATATTTTTATCGAACTTATATTGTCTTTGTTTTACAGAAAATGAAAAGCCCCAGTGTGCAAAAGTGATAGCGATGTACGAATAATAAAGGCACTATAGGACCTCGTTAATTTTTCATTACGGTACATAGTTCTTCCATAAATAGCTGCTAAATTAAAAAAAAATTGATTTGCTTTATTTTAATTAAATATCTCTATTAGGTAATTATGGCGTGTTCAAAATCTAAGTTTGCTTATAAGATGAGTAGGTTGCGATCCGTTTGTTGTAATAGACGGTGGCCTAGTTTGATTTAAGAAACTCTATAATTGCAACATTAAATGAAAGGTTATAATTAATTATTCCATCTAAAGGTCTTCAACATCTGTCTTGATTTCGATTAATAATAAGTTATTTTTGATGTCACAAAATCTATAGGTAGTCAGACTAGTGAGAGTTGATGCTTCAGAGGAATAGCTCTAAGAGGTACTAGGTAAAACGTAAGCCAATTATGACACTTTTAAATTTAGTATTATGCACATTTTTCCTCCTTAGTGTAGGTACTATTGCTTTTCTATTAAAAAGCAAGAAGACGTAATTTTGATAAAAATATATAATAAATTACCTTCTATACTTAAATACGAACCAAATTACATCTATAAGTACTAATACGAGTATTAAAAAGAGGAAAGATTTGTATTTCTGGACTTTTGTATGTTTGTTATAAATAAACTCAATAACAGCTACTGGACCGATTTTGAAAATTCTATCACCAATGGAAAGCTAGAAGATTCCTGAGTAACATAGGCTATATATTATTCCCGCATTCCCACGGGAACGGGAACTACGCTAGTGAAACCGAGCAGAACCGCTAGTAAGAGTTAAAGCAAGTACAGTCAAGAGCAAGTCAAGCTTGACACTACCAGTTTAAGCTGAGCTCTGATTTATACTGCGCGCCATAGAATACAGGGCCGGGTCAAAGTCCAAAGTGTCAAGCTTAGCGTGCTCTTGACTGTACAAATAAACAAAAGCTACTACAGTGTTAAAGAATATTTCGATGATAAATTCTAAGTCACAAAAAAAAAAACCTTCATACACTTAGTTTTAAATTCCACAACATTAACATACCTAAATCTATAAAGCAGTCCGCTCCTTCTACTATTGCTGTACTCTGTACAGGGTCCGTAACTTGATCTCACTTTGTTAAGAACAAATGAGACCACCTTATGTAAACTTATGGGATGCAATAAATGATTGAGTATGGAAAATATGTTCCTAATCAGACCAGTTACCAAAATTTTGCTTTAATACATCCTGTGAATACATTACTGTAAATGCTCTAGGATAGTATAAGTTGTTATCGCTATGGGTGTCTGTCTCATCACCCGCACTCAATCGTCATTGCAACACTGCATTAAAATCTGGATTATACCCATATGATTTTTCATAGATAACCAATCTTTGTACCTAGTCTTATCATTCCCAACCAACATAAACTAGCTGCAAAAGAGCTGATAAATAGATTTGTTCGATTCCTTAAGCTGGATTCAGATGCTGTCTAAAGTAGTGGTTAAGCGCTTTTACAGCTCTTTTAAGTGCGAAAGAGGACCATATTATACAACTTTATTCCTTAAAAAGGCTAGTTATATAGTTAAACTTAATACAAAAGCTGGTGAATAGCATGTGTAAGGCTGGTTAATGGATTTTTATTAAGATCTTACCCTTAACTTCTACCATATTACATCTCTTATGCAAGTTTGAGTATGATATTCAACTTATAATAAATAGGAATTTTTCGCTAAAACTTATCTTGGGGGACTCTTCTGGGTTGCTTTAGTAGGATTTAAAGTGGGCCAGCCTATTTAATAATAAACAAAGGAAATATACGCATTTCAAAAAAATACGGAATACCTACTGAGTTTCGGAATGCTCAAGTCCAAAAAACAGACAAAATACAATAACCGATTGAAACAAAAGTTGATCCACGATGTTACAAAAACAATAATAAGACGATAATCTGACAGTTAGAACATTATTTTAGTGATTTATACATATAGGAATACTGAATTGTATCCGGAATACTGATAAACATCATCAGTATTCCGTAAACTGTAAGTATTCCGCCAGCCGAAATAACGGAATACTGACTATCACTGCCGTGGAATACTGATGATCCTGTGGGTTTTTGGCTAAAAACGGGTATTTAAAGTATATTTCGCAAATTTAAAATATTAGAACCAATAAATTAAGTAAACATTCCGTCGTTCTACATTAAAAAAACAATAATCATAAAAATTACGGTCGTGATTTTTTTAGAAATCGGCTGGCAACAGCAGTTTCCTTGTCGATGATGCGTCCTTGAAGAACCGAGGAGGGACGTTAGTCCTTTAAAAGGTGTGTGGGCTACGCGGCGGAAGGCATTCTTTTTAACTACCTAAGCGGCCACGATGAGAAGTTTTTGTTACGTGTGTTTTTACTAGCAAATACGACGCTCCAGAATTTTGACCTATCTAATAATGAAAAATATTTACAAAATGACTCTTAAACAATCCGAAAACTATTCTAGTTTATAGTTTTACTGTCAAAGTCCACTTTATTCTGTAATTAAACATCGAGAAGTTATTAAATGGGCAGCAATAATAAAATTTGGTTAGCCACAAAAATCATTTGGTCGGCATACAAAGATTTTGTTCGCAAATAAAAAAAATCAGGCAGCAATCCCTGTTCGGCCAATAATTTTGATAATGGTCAAAAATTAAATCAGAAATAGGCAGATTACAATAACATGGGTTTGCATAATAAACATTCAGTCCGCAAAATAGTTACTTGGTCCGCAAAATAACTACTTGGTCAGCAAGACTTCATGATTGAACAGCAGAGAAAACATGTCGTAAAAAATTATACTATAGCCACTCCCACTCTCATTCCCACCTACCCGCTCCTACCCTCTCATACCTCCTCCAGGTGGTAGGAGGAGGTAGGAGGATGTAGTAGGAGGTAGTAGGATGTAGTTGGAGGTAGTAGGAGGTAAGAGGAGGTAGGAGGAGGTGGTAGGAGGAGGTAGGAGGTGGTCGGAGGAGGTAGGAGGATGTAGTAGGAGGTAGTAGGATGTAGTAGGCGGTAGTAGGAGGTAGGAGGATGTAGGAGCTACTACCTCCTACTACTTCCTCCTACCACCTGGAGGAGGTAGGAGGAAGTAGTAGGAGGTAGAGGTAGGAGGATGTAGCAGGAGGTAGGAGGAGTAGGAGGGGGTAGGAGGAGGTAGGAGGAGCTGGGAGGGGGTAGGAGGGTGTAGAAGGAGGAAGGAGGGGGCAGGAGGAGGTAGGAGGATGTAGGAGGAGGTAGTAGGATGTAGTAGGAGGTAGGAGGATGAAGGAGGAGGTAGGAGTAGCTCCTACCTCCTCCTACCCCCTCCTATCTCCTCCTACCAGCTCCTCCCACCTTCTTCCACCTCCTCCTACCCCGTCCTACCCCCTCCTACCCCCTCTTACCCCTCCTAGCTCCTCCTAGCTCATCCTACCTCCTCCTAGCTCCTCCTACCTCGTCCTAGCTTCTCCTACCTCCTCCAACCTCCTCCTGCCCCCTCCTTCCTCCTTCTACACCCTCCTACCCCCTCCCAGCTCCTCCTACCTCCTCCTACCCCCTCCTACTCCTTCCAGGTGGTAGGAGGAGGTAGTAGGATGTAGTAGGAGGTAGTAGGAGGTAGTAGCTCCTACCTCCTCCTACATCCTCCTAACTCCTACTACCGCCTACTACCTCCCACTACCTCCTACTACCTTCTACTACCTCCCACTACCTCCTACACCTTCCTACACCGAACTCCTACACCCCATTCCTACCCCCAACTCAAAATAATTACAGCCATCCAGAATGACATAAATTGCTGATAGGTTTTGTAATGTTTGCTGGCCATGAGTTGCTGACCAATTAGCTATTTCTGCTTACAGATTATATTTTTCTACTTACAAAAATTCGAATACTCTGCTAACCATTTAAATAACACCCTTAAACATCTAATAGGGCATTAAGTAAAAAAGGAAAGGCCAGTTGCAACCGGAATACTGACGAGATGGGGTGTTTGAAGTAATTTTTCAGGTATTAACTGTAATTAGATTTTAACAAAATCGAGTGAAGACCCCAAACATAGTCTAAATATTACTGTAATACCAGCAAATATTTATATAAAGAGCAGTGATAGCCCGGACGGTTAAAGAGCCGGCCGAAAATCAGTGAGGCTCGGGTTCGAATCCTGGCATGTACCAATGAGTTTTTCAAAAACTTACGTACATTATTATCACTAGCTCGACGGTGAAGGAAAACATCGTGAGGAAACCCGCAGGTCTCAGAATTAATTCTGAGACATGTGTAAACAGACCCGGTCCGGCGATGGGCTCACCACCTATCACGTTTAGGGGTCCAATGTATCTCGTGAAATGTGGGTATATCCAGTAATGGAATACCTCTGCCTACCCCCTCGGGGATAAAAAAAGGCGTGAGATTATATTATTATTATATTATTTATATCTTCTGTAAATACCCGTACCACATGCCAGTACGCACAAAATTACACTTTTGTGATTTTGTCCCATAATATATGTATCGGTAAAATTTTCTTTGTAGCAGTGGGTACCTACTTACATAATTACTATATCATTTTTTAACTCCGCCTGTCAAATACCTAAAATGAGGAATAACACAATACTAAGACGATGAAGTAGGTGTGTTCATTATAAAGTTTTTAACAGCTAGCACTTTTACAATTACAGAAATCTATGTGGGTATGATGCAAAAGCCATAAACTTAATGCACTTCCAACATTCATTGTCATGTCCAATATTGTTATAGGAACTGCATATTAATCTTAAAGCTTCTTGTGAAACAAATAGCTTTTATTATTATGAATCACTGTTCATAAGAGGATCAACTGCAGCCTTGTTACTAAGATAACATAATTAATTTATTATCCAAACAACGGGATGTCACCTGATCAAACAGAGAACGGGCGAAGGTCGGCCAAGTGAGCGAGGCGAGGCGTACGAAGTGTGTCTAGGCTGGCCGGACAATGTCTATTCGACCATGTACCACACAATGGACAATCGACTAAAATTATACCTAACACTGTACGGGAGGTTCAAAAGGTTTACTGCGGGTTCAAGGCTCGGCGCTTTCTACGCCTTCGGCTCGCCTGTTCACACACTGTACCACATGTGTTAACAATAAAATCCAGCCCTCAAGACGCATGTCAATGATCTAGCTCCGCAATACTGCCAACTGCAACTGTGTATACATTCAAACAACATTTTTGCAGCACATTGTCTGATGAGAATGATGACGCACCATCAATATTATCTGTAAAAGAACTACGTACGATTAAGTGAGAACACGAGAGTACCATACACATATACCATATATGGGCCAATTGAATTTAAATTCGGTGTTCAACAGTTGGGCGGTAGGTACATGCCCTCAGTCATCCTCGCAGACCGGAAGACTCTTTAAAGATAACTGGATTATTTATCGCCGTATCAAATCCGTCTCTACATAATATCACGTGCGTCACAAATCGATATATCACAACAAAAGTGTTTTGTAAAACGACTTTATTAGTATAGTGAAACTCGCAAATATTTTGTTCCGGATCTAGGTAGGTACCTACTGAAAAGAAATTTGCCTCGAAAACTATGCTAACAATAAATTGCATACATAGGTACATACCTTCCAAATAAAGTAAAGCATTGCGGTCGCTTTGCAACAGATCCGGATTATTAACCCCAATATCTCTTTCTTCAGCCTTAAACGGAACACGAATTGAGCAAGCAGTATGACCCAACACAAATCCACCAGCCATGGTCGAGTAGGTATGCGCACGCGTGCCGATTACATATAGCCGAATCGCTGCGCCCGCGACCCACGGGCGGGAGAGATCGCGCCAGACGGCCGCGGCTACCGAAATTGGGGTTAGACGTTTTTTGAACGGCGGCGGCGCGGGCGCTGCCGGCTGAAGCGCGGGCTGAGGTCGATGAGCCCCGGCCTCGCCCGCCGCCCCGCACACCCTCACGACCAGTTCCACCACAAGGTGCAGCGGCCGCTGCGACAAACCCTACATACATACCTACCACCTGCCAGACACTAAGCGAGTATAACATATGAAGCCGCCTCCAAGAATCGCTACATTGACTTTCAAGATGGACAGGAAAACCGACGGGACTACATTTAAGACTTGGGTGAAACATTAAGTATTTATTTCTCTGGAGATCAGCCTTTGTAAGAAAAATTACTATGTATTAAATAAAATTATTATTATTATTTAGTTAACAAAACTATTAAAAAATATGCGCAGAGTCATGAAAGGAGACTTCACCATCATGTGAATGTCGAGGCGATTCAGCTCCTCGACAGCACGGACACAGTAAAAAGACTTAAAAGAACGAAACCTTTTGAGTTAGTGCATTAGTATAAACTTAGTGATAGTGAAAATTAAGAACACATGAACAAAGTGTCTTACCCTTAATATAAACTAAGAATCGTCAGTGGACTACTTTCTTAGAATAGTGACATATTAGCAACTTAAGTTAAATTTAAATTACTTATTAGCCTCATAATAAGGCTAGATTGTAATTATTTTAAAGTAACGTAAAGTTACGGAAAAAAAAAAAATTGTTAGGAAAGTTAGGTATGAAATACGAGAAACGTAAGATTTTTTAATTAACTTTTTTTGTGGTTAACCGATCCGTTTGCTTGTTGAGTATAAAATAACACAGCAAACTCTACGAAAAATTACTTATTTTGTTTCTACGGTCGCATATATAAGATTTCAATTGAAAAATCCCAGAATGACAAGCGGAACAACAAGTTATAGTTAGCGTAATTAGTGACTAACGATGGGCTATTACTAAGTACATAATGGTAATGTGAATAGATGATAGTCATCTTTATAGCTTACTAGCGACCCGCCCCGGCTTCACACGGGTACAATGCTGATACTAAAACCTTCCTCTTGAATCACTCTATCTATTAAAAAAAACCGCATCTAAATCCGTTGCGTAGTTTTAAAGATTTAAGCATACAAAGGGACATAGGGATATAGGGATAAAGGGACGGAGAAAGCGACTTTGTTTTATACTATGTAGTGATAGTGATAGTGATAATGGACGATGTACAAAATTGTGTACCATTTTAGTCAGTGAATGCAAATCAACTTAGAAGCCCGACTTCAGGACAATCTGCGCTTGTCACAAAATTTAAGAGAGTGCTATCGCGACTTCACTATATTATATGTAAATATCTATATGAATAGTCGGCCTGTGCTGCCTGCATCGTCGGCGCCGAGTACATCGACTCCAGATAATAACACGTTGCTAGTCTGTCGTCCAATTCGCAGCTCTTAATTGGCAACTGTGTTTTTCTGCAGCTCTTTCGAACTATTACGTTTTTTGTGGGCGAGATCAGTCTGGAGATAGACGTGTATGAATGGTGCGTCTAGACGTGCCGTCCGCCTCGGCCTCGGCTCAGCGGCTAATGTGTGCTAGTGTTTGTCAATTTGGTAAATGCTGGCAGCCACCGCACCCATGTGCATTGAATAATAGATTGCCGAATAAGTGTCAATCTAACCTAATATTCTTGCAGACCTCGATTCCATTGTGCCATTATCTAAACTTAATAGGCGACGTAATAAAACGATTAAGGTATTATATTATGTTACAATGAAAAATGTACCTATACTTATATGAATGATGCGCATTTTAAACAAAGCTCTTAGATAAATTCAAGGTGTTGAATTACGACAAACAATAAGCTGGTATGTTTCAGAAGAACAGTTCAAAGAACTATAACAATGCAGCTTTTAGTAATGCAACTACTACCTACACGACTTTGTAAGACTTGCTTTGATTTCATAATAGACTTTACAGAAATAAGATAGAAAGAATTTGATCAACAGAGTCTACTTTTTTTTAAAAGGTTTGCCAACATGTGTACATCGAAATGTTGCTATAATATATACAAACAAAAATCTTTAAAGATATAGCCCCAATTATAGGCAAACACAGCACTTTATCTACTATATAAAAATAAGTCGGGTTTTCCTTCCTGACGATTTAACTCCAGAACTGACGAACCGATTTCCATGGTTTTGCATTCGTTGGAAAGGTCTCGGGCTCCGCAAGGTTTATAGCAAAGAAAATTCAGCATTGCACCCGTGCGAAGCCGGGGCGGGTCGCTAGTATAAGCATAAAAGAAACATTTTTTAAAAATTATTAACTAAATCCTGTATGGGCTGTAACATGGATAGAAATAACGACGGACTGCAGAAACCTCTCAGAAATCTCAAGACAGATTCTTAAAAAGATTCTGTTAGAAATATCCAAATACTGCATAAAGGCTGGGTCAAACCAAACGCGTCGCACTTGGTCTGCATCACTATACATCTCATCAAATGTCACACCTTGAAGCGTGTTCTGGGCTTTAGTTATTTATTAGCTACTAAAGTTCTACCTATAAGCATAAGTCTTACATGTGTGTGATGTGCAAATTGAGGGCTGAATGGGCTGATGCTAAATATTTTTGTTTTTTTTTTTTGTTTAAAGAAGCTAAAATCTGACATCAACAAGTATATGTACGGGAGCTCACCATTGTTCTTTAAAAGTAATATAAACTCAAGTGGGTTCTCATATGAAAGGTTTTATACCGTATATTTATTCGGATGATGAAGAAAAGTGTAAAAAAATGGCTTACTTCACCCCTATGAAGAAAAATGTCTAAAAAAACTCAATTTCACCCCATTACATTTAAAGCTTGCAAAGCAAAAAATCAGTACAAAAAAATAAATATTAAATTTTACGAGTATTTCGTTCATCTCTCCATGAGTAACTTGTCCGCTATACACACTTGTCTGATTGGTTTTACGAATATAACAATATTTGTCTGATAATTTGTCTAACATATTGAATAATATTTATCGTTTCCAAAAACCGTTACCAAACTTTTTAAATTTCATATATACTACCAAACTTTTTAAATTTCATATATACAAGAGTATATATGAAATTTAAAAAGTTTGGTAACAATTCTGTGAGATAATAGCTTATATTTTGTTTTGTCCTGATTAATAATAATAATAAGTAAAATAACAATTGTTAAAAAATCTATTTTCTCTAACCCAAAAATGAAAACTGCGAAGTGAAACAACATAGACCAAGAGGTCGTAATATCGTATCTATGATAGAAAGTTTAAATCTTCCTAAGTAGAAAATGCAGACGTGCAAATTACTTTATAACTCGACCTATAAAGCATGAAAGAGTATTGTTAGTAAACTTAGTGATAAAGAACGCTATAGCTATATCTGAGTTTAGCTACCTATATCTGAGTTTATATTATGTAATATCGTTATCTCGTCACGAAAATATAAAGTAGTACGTGGCAACATTGCCTGAAAAAAAATTTTCATTTGTAAAATGACATCTACTGCGAAGGCTTACCTAAAACGTAGCTAGGTATGAAATCCAATATGGTTTCGAAATTGACTGTATACAGAAGAAAAGATTTCTGAATATTTAAAAAAATCTCCATCGTATCACATCCCACATTCTCGTCTCGTCTCAAATTATCGTCATGGAATCAATATTTTTAAGATTATTGTAAGAATCTCTATAACGCGCCTTTAAAGTTGAAAAGCTACCTTGGATGCACAAACTCTCTCTATCCTTAACCAGAACGACAGTATAGCAATTCGGGATCTTTCCCCCTACCCCCCTCTTCTGAATCCTTCGGTAGACGGAATATATTACTGTCATTATTATATACTTATACTCGTATTATCGTTTCCTGTACCAGAGTTAGATATATTTCCAAAGTCCTATGTTTTGACGACATTTTCCAAAAAAAAATTGACCAGTGTGATTCATTTAAAAGAATCCCATATGAGTCACTACTTGAATTATCACAAAATTTTGGGGCTACAGATTATGTAATTGGATTTCCCTTATCTGCATTCAAGTATACGATAGTGATGCGAATACAAATTAGGAGCTGTAATTACCGCTCTACAGTTCAGCAACAGGAAAATCCACTGCATGATACAAATAAATAATAAAACAGATAGACGTAACGAGTTAGATGTTTGCGGTATCACGTCACAATGTAAACGGAGCGCGTCTAGACAGACCGCAGACGAATTTTTAATACGGCCGCGGCCGTGACTGTGCCTATACTCGAAACCGATGGAACAAAAACATGTTTGTCGTAGCCATACTTACTTTTTGATAAGCTTTTGCACAAAATGTGTGATATTACCATTATAATATAATCAGAGATTAAAAATTATTATGATTATGTTTTAAAAAGACAAAACACAGATAGTCGCTCACAATCGGCGGTGGAATTTTTTATAATCGATAAAAAAATACAAAAATGTAATTGTAATATACTACCTACCTACTTATCATTCGTTTCATCGACATCCATAGTTACCTACAGAAGAATATCTAGTGCCTAAACTGCGTTTTGATATTTCTTTGTATAACGAATGCAGTAGCGGGATTATCCCGATCGAAAAAGCTCTATCTGAATAGGTTACTTTAAAATTAAAATTATTCATGTTTACACCATTTATATTCATCTGGATACCACTTTACATTCAAACAGATTAGAGTGTGCGCCCGCGTCCGTGCCGACAAGGTCGCGATTACGCCATTTCTGTCTGGACATTCATTATGCTATTACAGCGCCTGCCCAAAACAGCGTCTATTATTTTAATAACAAAATCAACAAGCCCGTTATTGTTGCCGCGGCCCCATGATGTAGGGCGGACAAACTTGTTTTAATAATTAGATTGCTCTACAGACAACCGGCTGTAGGGTAAATGAAGAACGTAAGTACGAGCTCATTTTAGAAAGTAATGAGAACATATTTAATTGTGTAAATACTCCTAGTAAAATTCTCATATTTTAGACGGCGGCGATATCTGACTGGATGGCTGCTAAGTTGTTCGCATAATTAGGTACAACTAAATGTTAGATAATAAAAATAGACCGATTTCGTTCCTCTAAAACTTATATTATTAGCGTTGCCCGCGACTTCGTCCGCGTTCTGCGATGAATTGTGCTTCTTCTTTGGCAAATATTTTAAACCGTGAAAAGGTAACACACAAACAGACAGGGAAAGGGGAGTAGTGTTTCTGTTATTATTCTCACGCCTTTTATCCCCGAGGGGGTAGGCCTTTTTCAATTTCTGGAACTACCCACTTTTCACGAGATATTCTTTGGGCTTCTAAACGTGATAGGTGGTGAGCCCATCGCCGGACCGGGTCTATTGCATATGCCTCAGAATTAATTTTGGGACCTGCGGGTTTCCTCAAGATGTTTTCCTTCACTGTCAAGCTAGTGATAAATAAAACACATTGTAACATGCCAGGATTCGAACCCGAGCCTCACTGATTAATTATCATCATGTGAAGCAGGCTCTTTAACCGTAAGGATCACTGCTCTCTATTTAATCTACTACGTCCCCGAATAAAGTCTTATTACTTTGTCGATTAATAGTTTCTATTCTAGGATACAGAAATTCATTGGAAAAAGAAAACAAATAACAATTTACTCTAAAAATATCTGGCCCACAGCAGCAAATAATAAATTGACTAACACTCGGCAAAACAACACACACATACGATACTCACACTCAACACTTACATTCAACACAAACATTTACACACACACACATACTAATAATAACTTATGTTAATTTTAGTTTTAGTTTACTTTTATTTTATTGTTCTTTAGAAAATTTCTCTAAACTACGGAAGAGCGTTGCATCCTAAGTGTGCATCAATCCATCCATACCTTTACATGTTTTTAGAGAAATAAGTATATTGAACTATACCTACGTCAAAAAGTGCTTCCCTTTTACGATTTCTATACAACATTTCTTGATAGGAAGCTTGAGCTGATGCTCGAAGATCACAAAATCCAGTCCACTTGTAATTAACAGTTGACTGTGATATGAAGAGCAGTGATAGCCTTACGGTTAAAGAGCCGGCTGAAAATCAGTGAGGCACGGGTTCGAATCCTGGCATGTACCAATGAGTTTTTCAAAAACTTACGTACATATTTATCACTAGCTCGACGGTTAAGGAAAACATCGTGAGGAAACCCGCAGGTCTCAGAATTAATTCTAGTAAAAAGAGCCGGTCCGGCGATGGGCTCACCACCTATCACGTTTAGGTGTCCAATATATCTCGTGAAATGTGGGTATAGCCAATAATGGAATACCTCTGCCTACCCCCTCGGGAATAAAAGGCGTGAGATTATTTATTTTATTTTATTTTTTGTAATATGAACTCGCGCACTATGGTTCCGTGCATGTATTAGTACTATTGGATGAATTCATTTATAACACGATAGCCTTATGATGGTTTATTATTAAATTACAGACTTTTATAGACTGGCAAACATTTATATCAATTAACTATACGCGCCACAGCCTAGCTCGTCAGACATAATGCTCGGAATTATTGACAGTTCCTCGACGTCACGCGTAGAGACGTAGTTCCAATAGAGTTGCTCCAATCGATATTTATGGGCTAACAGTACGAATTTGATTATTTTATGATCATCTTACTCGTAGTGTCACTTTTATTGTATATTTTGTTGGCTACAGCTGAAAATCAGCGGTCATCTGGTGCTCCAGTGACCACATGCTGAGCTGTGGACCATTTTGCCTAATCGGTTTATTAAGTTTAATTTTAAGATATTTTAATAAAAAAATCTATAAAACCTTATGGCAAATAAACCTTTATTATTATTATTTGCTGTTTCTGTTTGCTTCCGTTTGCTGTTTTAAGATTAGGGTCTTTCCTCACACATGAGGAAGTATTACTTACTATACTAAGGTAGTAGGTATATAGTAAGTAATACTTCCTCATGTGTGAGGAAAGACCCTTAGGTCAGAGTGGTCTGTTACGAGTTGATGATGATGATGACTATAATCACAATGTGAAATAAAAACATGTAAAAATTTCCTAAAATAATTAGAATATCATATCATATGAGCACATATTCTGTAAAGATTTCAAACTAAAAATATTATTTTAAAGGTACAACAGACAGACATATACCGTAGGCTTAGTAATAGGGTCCCGTCCTGTCCAATAAATACGGTAAGGAACCCTACAAATGGCACACTAGACGAGATCACCAGCGTTTTGCGGGCGCGGGGGAAAGCCCGCCTATTTACTCGTAACTGCGTTTCTAGACCATGAGTATGTGTCTAGACGTCTGTTCCAGGAGGTCATGAGCCAACCGACTGCTTTCACATGTTGGTTCAACACACCCAAATGTTCCACAGACACACTCGGCGATTACGTGAAATAATTCTAAATGGTAGTAAATGAAGGCTATTTTCACCATCAACATACCCTACGAGAAAGCTCTTGTTCGGGTTCTGTTGAAAGTTATTTTTATTGCAACAATGACAGATTTAGTTTTCTAGTCACGGAGTAGATTAAAATTTGGTATACGTGCCTTGAGTTATCCTGTAGGTTATCTGACGCTCAAAACTTAGAAACCGCAGTACAAAGAGGTCATTGCAGCTTGACTTGCGTAGTTGTCACAAAAGTTATATACCTACTTGGGTAAATTTTCAAACCGGCCTTTTTTACGTCATTGCGGTGGCAATTTTTTTTTCTCATATTTCACTCAAACTAAATGCTTTAGATTATAGATTAAGATGCTGTGAATCTAATAATTTGGGAGGCGCCTTTGGAAACACAGTACTTTCTGAGAAATATATTTTTTAAAAATTTTTCGCCACCGTAATGACGTTTTCTTAAATATTTCAAATAAAGAAGCCATATTATATACACAAATGTCTTAGTTTGTATTAATAAACTTTTTTGGTACCCAACACATTACTAATATTATTTATTTGTTAATGTATGTAGCCTTATAGGGTTACCACAGTTATACCTAGATAGTACGTAAATTTTACTGTTATGCTATTATCACGGTAAAATACTTACAACACAGTAATAATATATGAAAAACAAGTACTATGTTTAATATATTATTAGTGATAGTATTGATTATACAGGCATTCATCATTACGGTGGCCCACTGCGCCACTGCAATGACGCCACCAAAATGACGACCAAATGTTTTTTTTCATGATAATTACCCAACTACATAATTAATTTGGAAGACCAAGATGACCAAATGTATAAAGTTTGTACTCCCTAATGTTAGAGGAGTAGAGAATGAGATAATTTTAAACAATGACAAATTAGATTTCGCTGATAATACAGTTTTTTTGGGGATAACGATAGACTCCAAACTTCAATGGAATTCTCATATTTCTGCATTATCTAACAGACTGAGCTCAGCTGCTTATGCCGTCAGAAAAATCAGATGGCTTACTGATGTAGACACAGCAAGACTCGTTTATTTTAGCTACTTTCACAGTATAATGTCCTATGGCATCTTGCTGTGGGGCAGAGCTGCTGATGCAGAATCTATTTTTATTTTACAAAAAAGGGCTATACGCGCCATTTACAAATTAAGATGTCGTGATTCCCTAAGAGAACTGTTCAAAGAAATTAATATTTTAACAATGCCTTGTCAGTACATTTATGAAAACATTATGTATGTACGGAAAAACATATTACTGTATACTAAAAACTGTGACAGGCATAATTGTAATCTAAGGAATAAAAATAAACTAGAGCAACCTCAGTCACGATTAAGTAAAATTAATAATTCCTTTGTGGGGCTTTGCATACGCTTTTATAATAAAATACCAGAAGATATTTTGAAATTGCCTGAAACTGTGTTCAAAACTCATGTTAAACATGTACTTTGTAAAATGGCATATTACAAACTAGACGACTATATAAATGACAATGATGCTTGGAACAGATTTCCTCCAGTCCAGCGCAATACGATAGCGAAAAACAAACGAAATTATGTAACCCAATCTAGTAATATGTAACAATTGATTAAAAGAATATTGTGTTGAGGAGTTTCTTGCCCCGCTTCCTCTCCTCAACCATACATGCTGAAGCGGTGGAGTTGAAATGACGTTCAATAAGTGGACTTGTAAGTTCCTATTTTGAATAAAACATTTTGACTTTGACTTTGACTTTGAAGATAATCGCGGGTCGTAATATCGAGGTAATTATCCACAACATACTAACTTGACGACACAATACATCATTCTGTTCATTATTTAAAACATGCCACCGAACTGGCCGCTCACGGTGACCAAAACAGATTTCAGGAAAAAATTACCTCGGGAACATGTGAAAACCTGCGTATACGCCATCCTCTCCACACACAAGTTGGGGTCCGACAAACGTTTGGGTGGTACGATACAAAAATTTGTCGTGAACTCGCTTGACTAATATGAAACAAGTAGTCAAATACGAGCATTAAAAGAGCAGTTTTACGCGGGACAAAAACATATTAGCTTCTCAGTTTTTTTATTTAATAGTTAGTAAAGTTTTTGTGATTTTGAATATGAAATGGAGTAAATATCTTTAAAATGAGATATTTTGATAAAAGATACGTTAAAATTTCGTGTTATAGTGAGTCGTTTTCTGGGCGCAATTTGAAGTGGGACAAGCCTCCCAGGGGTAGGCCGCCGAACAAGTCGGATTATTCAAGGTGGAATTTCTTTTAAGTTTTTAATATTAATTCTAATTGGTTTATGTAAATAGTTAAACTACGAGGTATATTTTCAAAAAAGCATGTGTTTAGTCTGTTTTGAATGATAGTTTCTTCATAAAAGGCATAGGACGCCTAAAAAAGTATGTTTGAAAATTTACCCACTTACAACACGTTATAAAGCCTTGTTTCTCATACTTTTAGGTGTTGATCTTTTCTTTTACTTTTTAAGATATTTTTGTACTGTATATACTCACTCTTATTTAAGTACTCACTCGTATTTGGTAAGAAAGAAAGAAAGAAAAGAAAAAGTGTTTATTCACAGAAATTATTTCTACAACACACATTATTGCTTCCGCCAAACTGCAATACAGTTTTTTGGCAGACGTAGCTCCTTTTTTTTACATATTAATATATATTTTTATAATGACACTTTTTCACATTAGTATAATAAAACTATTCCAATTAAATTATTTACATGTTCTCTACAGTAAGGCTTTGACAAAAAATGTTAAAGAGGTACTTATATATTTTATTTTTAAAAGCAGTTTTTGTGACACTACTACTGAACATATAATATCATTGACTGATTATATCGACGATGGTGCATTGGCCATGTAGTGTGCACCTGTAACTAATTGTTGCATTTATGAAATTGGTATGTTAGCGAGTAAGTATCATTGTTTAACAAACGTTGGATAATATTTTGCGATTTGATCTCCAAGCTTACTCTTTGTTCAGCCTTAATCACATTTATAACACCAGTAGGATGAAACTGATGGTAGTATCAGTTTCATCCTACTGGTGACATTATGCGTATCCGTCATTTTGCGAATCCGACATTTTGCGAATCCGTCATTTTGCGTAACTGACATTTTGCGATGGTTCCGTAACAATGAGTCTTAAGAAAGATATTTCTAATTTAATAAGGGGAACGACCAAGCATTGTTCTTTTGTTACGAGTTTTGACTATGGAGTGCATCTTGTAGCAAGCGTAGTACTTATAGTTAGTCACGCTTCCGTACATGCTGTTGCATTTAACACTCGCATGGTGATTAACCTACCGCTGGTAAATTAACGCTCCTAATGCCTTGTCTTTTTTTGCTTGTAAATAATTTGAATTTACTGAACATAAGTTATTAAAAACAGATGACGTTTTTCAATTTTAATTTTTTTAGCTCTAAACTGTAACGTATTTATTTCCAAATAATATTCTCTAAGATTCACAATAAGTAGTAAGTCAATCAAAAATACCTTCCCGGGTCATACCAGCTGCAAAGGTGCCCATGACACTCGCAACTGTAACTGCAATGGCACTATATGTTATGCGTTCTTATTTTTAATCAAATTTCTGTATCATGTGAAGAATTTGTATAGACCTGTGTATGTACCTACTGTGTGTTCCAGCTAGTAAAAATAGTAAAATGTATAGTAGAATCGATAAAACGATAACCTTATCCGCTCTTTGGCTCTATTTATGTTTTATGTGCAAGTGTGTTAAACCAACTTAACAATCCAGACAGAAAAAGAATAAAAAATGTTTATTTACAGTCAGTGCGGTCATCAAGATAAAAAGTTGTCTTCGCATTCTACGATAACGAACGAGGCAAAACGCGTATTTCAAACTGGAAAGCTAGAAAACTTGAAATAAGGAGTATATCACCCATCAAAAACATTAATGTGAAATGAGAGCCAAGTTCAATATTATGTCTTGGTTGTTGACTTCAACGACAAAAGAAGTGAGATCTAAATGGGTGCCAACTTCAATGGTCAGTCCTTAAATGTATTTATAACAACATAAAATATCATTCTTCTTATAACTTAGGATAATATTTTGTAGCCTAAGGTCTGACTTGGCTTACGTACGTCTTTTTTGTGTTATTTTGTATTCTCAAACTCATACAGAGTTAAGTATAATACCTTCTTATAACTATTATAAATATACTATAATTATTATCAATTTTCTATTTAAACTATTGCCTGCCTATACCATAGGTACTTACTAAAAGAATGGTAATAATAATATAACCACAAATATATAAGTATTTTTAAGAAAACCTATGAATTTCGTATCACAAATATCTAGAGCTTATAGCTCAAATATCTAGAGCCAACCGGACAGTAAGACAGTGCACGAGCGCGGCTGCCACTCGCTCGGCAAGGTTTTATCACACCGATGCTCCGGCGACGCACCGCGCGCCGTGTACCGAAATGCCTATAATTTAATTATTTATAAGTAATGATCTTACACTAAAGACACTTAAAAAATGTTGAAACATTGAAACAATAAGTAATACTAAATCCCAGTTAATAACGTAATAAATACGAAAGTCGACTATACTCTTAGTTATGAGTACTAAAACGTAAATATTTAAATTAAAACAATTAAGGGTGGTATTCAATTCATTATATATTCACGAAAAGACCTTAAAATGCACATAAAGACCAGATAAGCCTGTCTGCGCAGGTCGAGCAGTCGAGGATTCTGCTCCCGTCTGGCCGCAGGTGGTCATCATTGATTGAGAGTGAATAATCAAAAGTGGTCATATATGTACTTACATACCGTCTAAAAGCACAGATAGACTTGTATTTCAGGAATAAGTTCTACTAACAGCGATAAATAAACAAAATACTTTGACAAATCTGCTTATTTAAAGCATTTTTCCTGTAGTGTAGTTATATGAGTGAATGCCAACTTGTATGTTGAAAATAATTTGTATGTCATCGGTTCATGTGTACTCGAAAAACATATGGACTTCTATGTACATTTGTAACGTCTTTGTATGCACTACCATTATCAAAAGATAGTCTTTCATTAAGAATTGATTTCTTCAACCCTGATCGTTTTTCAAGCCTGGGCGGGTACAATGTTGCGGTGCATCGACGGGCCTTATTTATTACGTCGCCAGGCGAGGCGGTCGCAGTCGCAAACTGGCAAAGCCGGCCCGCGACTAATCTCACATTCTCTGCCTCACCTCACCTTTTTGCCCGTCTGCGGTGCACTGTGCGAGGCTTTAGCTAGAGCTAAGCCGTCACGCTTGTTTACACAGGTTAAAGTAATAAAAAATACAGCAGACTGTGGCAGGTCGTTTTTTACGTATGAATGTATGCTATCGCATTATTCATCTAAAATATAAACTATTCTATCGGGCCAATAATCTAATTTCACTTTAATCATCACTATTCGGAAGTCGTTTCAGTATTTTTGTCATCAGCGTCACTTCAAATTCCTTTCGAATGTGTCATGCATGGGCTATAACAATACAGTAGGCAGTATAAATATATGATCATCTGCCATTAGGTGACGGCAGGTGTCCGACGCCGGGTGCAGTGAAAGGAACGCGGGGGTCGAGGGGCGGGGGGAGGGCCGTCTAGACAGGCCGCAGACGCGGAGGCTACGGCCCGCCTCACGCACACCAATGCATAGTGCATGCTGCACGTCGATGCACCGCCCGATTTCACTCCAACACCGAAACGCTCGCTCCTACAGATACATGTTAAATGGAGGTTGCGTTTCGAGTCCTTCATATGTCCTTTTCAATTGGACGGCTCAAGTTTAATCTGTAAAAAATATGAATATCGTACAAAAGGTTTTATAAATTGGATATTTTATTTAGTCTGCCTAGGAATTTTGATTTGATTTAATCCATTATGTATGTAATTGGGGCCACATCTATAAAGATTTTCATGTATGTATGTAGTATAGCACTATTCTGATATATACCTGTTGGCAAACCTTTTAAATAAATGTATTATGGTAGAAGCAAAATACCACTGACTGTCATCGCACAGCGAAGCCATCGACATATATATACTCGTAGATATACTAGAAACATGCAAGCAGAAATTTTTCAAGTATCTATATGTTCCCCATGATGTACGCACCAAAATGGTTTTTCGTGATTCCCACTCGAACGGGAAAAACTATTAATGTATGTACATACCTACACATAAAAAAGTGATATACTTATGGCTCGAAATCTTCGAAACTATTACACCTAGACAATTTGAATTAGAATTTGCACCATATAGGAAGGATTTTTTGAGACTCCAATTGGAACCTGAAAAAGGGTTGGGATCCACGCGGCAACGTAGCTAGTAACCTGCTAGTGATGAAGTACGTAAGAAGAAGCAACCTGAGTTCCACCAATTAAATAACGCTTCATGAGCTTTTTTAATAAATATTATAAGTAACAAAGTTAAAAAACATCGTCAATTTGTGACTCTCTTCTTGGTTAGGACATATAAAAATAAGTATTTGAAAAACCTACATACCTATATATCACTAACTCTGCGGTGAAGGAAGACATCGTGAAGAAACCCGGTTCTGGAACATTTATTATATATACATAGTTAATTTTTTAATCTTCTATATATATAAAATGATAAACTGACTGACTGATTGGTGATGTATCAACGCACAGCCTAAACGGCTGGGTCTAGAGACTTGAAATTGCACATAGATAGCTCATATAGTATAGGCATCCACTAAGAAAGGATTTTGCAAAATTCATTCCCTAAGGGGTTAAAGGTGCGCGAGCGAAGCCTCAGGTAAAAGCTAGTTATTTATAATTACCTATTATGAAGCATGTTTAACAACAACCCAGTCTACCGCTCGCGCTGGGCACTTGTCACGTTTAGGGTTTCAAAAAATATACTGGTGCAAAGTGGGTATTTCCAGGTAAGGAATCCCTATGCTGACTCCCTCTTTCCCTCCCACTACTCTTTCGTGCTACTTATTTACATACCTATACAGAACCAGACTAAGTATTATTGTTCTTACTGTATAACTGTATATGTTGTAAGTACATATATCAAATTGCGAACTCCCATCGTCACCGGAGCCTGAGCAGGAAGTCTGCGGTTTTTTTTGTGGCGGCCGGGCGGCGGCTCCTTGGCCCGTCTGCCGCAATCCGATCTCGCAGAGCGGAATTGCAAGTCACAGCGCGGCTACATCCGTTTTAGGTACCATGCATATCGATATGGCAACTAACTGACACGGCAAACGTTTTTCTGTCATATAAATAGGGGGTGGGGGTAGGAGGGTGAAAAATACTTTACGACCTATTCCCATACCTACAGAAAGACAACAAAAAAATTCATAAAAATCAGTCGAGTCGTTTCGGAGGAGTGCAACTACAAACAACGTGACACAAGATTTTTATATTATTTATTTATTTATTAAACAATTGTTTTTATATTAAATTAGAGAATGCGTCAGATTCCAAGCTAGATCTTACTGTAATGTCGCAATGGCAAAAGAGCTGCGTCACGGCGAAGCGACATTCGACAATGTAAACTCTGATGCTTCGAAATATTGTTGAAATATGAGTCACCAGGAGAAATTCTGAGTTTTTTAAAACCACGAATTCAGTAGTGGTTTCCTCCACTCACATTTAAATAAATCCACCGTATCAATAAGTATTTTACATTAAACTTATGTTTTGCAAATATACCATGTATATCTCCACTTCTTGACTGCTTAACGCTGACAGACATTTTTGCTATTAAAAGAATGGGATATTTGTATTTTTTTTTTCAAATACAAATCCATGACTATACGTATAAGTTGGATTTAGTAAATTTTACCAAATCAAGCCTATCGCGGATTGGGAGATGATGTTCATACTCTTTGATAATATTTAATTCAATGGTATCCGGCAATAGTTTAAAATCAATTTATTATTTTAAACATATATAATGGAATATCTATGTAGTTATCGAGGAGTAGGTTTCAATTCCGAATCAACTGACAAATAAAAGTAGCATGCTATGTTTCCGACAGAATAGGGACCTTATACCGTCTTTCTTTGTTTTATTGTTTTACTAGTAAATATTTGCCTACGTGTATACTCGATAGGTGTTTTGGTACAATATACAAGCCTAGAGAACAAAGCGGAATACCGGGTGCAGCGATAAGCAAGCGACGCCGGCGGCGGCAGCGCGGGCGCAACGAGGTCGACGCTCCATACGTAAACAGATAACTCGATTGATTACACGCTGCCCACTTGCGGGCTCGTTGCCCGACGACGCGACGCCCCGCTTGCCAAAAGACGGGCTTCCTTCGAAATTCGGTCAAATAATTGTCTGTTATCGAACTATTAAGTCAGTCCCGATACGTCACAATCTCAATTCGTCACACAAAACTTGCTCCGACTCATTCTGACGAATCACAAAAAATCCGAATCGGCACAATGTAAGTAAATCAAAGTAAGAACTGGATACTTAGTTATTTGATATGGTTCTGCTGGCTTAATGTCTATTTTAAAAACTAAATTGCAATCGTCTTCATTTTGACGTAGGTACGTTGCTTCTTCCGTACATCAAGGCGCTAATTTCGAATGTGTCAAACATAGCGGAAAAACATCGTACAGAGCCGACTACGTACCCTTGGAATTGGGTACTTGACCTCTATAGAAATTAAATTTGGAAGTAATTATTTCAAGCTATTCATAATTTTTTAAATCCTTAAACACCTTTTAAATCGTACTTATTTCGATCATAAAGGAAATTTAAAATTTTTATATCTATAAATATTTATGAGAAATCTGATCACACCTCACAGTCCTCCGTTTAGAGCCACCGTACTCGGTAGAAATTCCCCAATCTCAAGAATGTGCAAAATTGTAAATAGCTGTAGTGCTGTTATCTACTTACATAACGATTCATTTACCAAAGTGCTTAAATTGGTGCATGATTTTATAATAAACGAAGCCCACTAATTATTATTTGAATAGGTACTTTTAGAGTTAAAAATTTTGAAATTGGAGAATTCATGCTAGGGTTGTTCTGGAAGAAATCGCTTAGGGCGAAAAGACCACCCACTGTACTTTTTTTGTCTTTGTATCACTTTACTGTTTGTCATTTTAATGCTGGTTGTTTACCGTAACTCCTAGTCTTAATGCATGTGGAGTACATCTATAAGTAGTTATTACACTTACAACTGTATAAAGCTAAGGCCAAAAATGTAAGCAAGATTAGTGTAAATATTGATGTACCAAATAAAATAAATAAAATAAAATTGTATTTCTAATACCAACGTTGTACCCCTGAATATGAAACTTGAATAGTTCCCGTTCCCGTCGGAATACGGAGATAAAATATAGCCTATGTGTTATTCTGATGTAACTGTAAAGTCATCAAAATCCGTTCGTAGTTTTTGCGTGAAAGAGGAACAAACATATATACATCTACACATCCATACATACAAGGTTTCGCATTTATAATATTAGTATGATTTTTTCGTTTCTTTACCCTTTCGTCTAAATGAATAGCTTGTAATTTATTCCATAATATTTCTGCAAACGTTTTAATACCTTTGTCTTATAAATATTTGTACGATTTTGAACTCGCAGTAAGTAAATACGACTGCAAACCAGTTCCAAAGGTCATGAACCCCTGACGGTTTGGGCACACTGGCTCTTATATCTTTTCAGGAGAATATGATCTCTCTGCACGCATATGGAAGATATGCGATGCATACGCAGTAATTTAGATCTTATAATATGACTTTATTTAAATTGTAACACAGGTACTCGTATCTACTTAATTTCTCTTGTAGATCTTAAGATTTCTCTATGGACGTATTTTTATGTGAAATGTCTTACAAACAAAAATTCCCAAGCATACGCCTTAAGTATCCCAAAGAAAGGATCATGTTTAATCGAGATTAAAAGAATATCCTACCGCAGTTCTAAATTCGTTCAGTTGAATAACCAAAATGTTCATTCATTCTTTCGCATTTAAAAACATAAGCGGGATACCTTTTTGTTTATGGAGTCTATCAAATTTAGATGAAAATAATTTTAACGGATCTGACAAAAAGTTCTCTCGCACACTACCAAATTTTACTGCAAATTAATACATGTAAAGAAAGATCATTTACGACGGCATATACGCAGTATAAAAGACATCAACGCGTGCAAAAGTCTATGACTAATAAAGAACATGGCTAAAAATTATTAGTTGTAGAATATATTTTACTTATTTGCAACAGTATATTATTGTAATAAACTATCATTGAATGTTTATAAACAAGGTCTTCAAGAGTTCTTGAGAATGAATAATAATTTATTTTTTAAAGTCATGTTCCGAGGTGGTACTCGGAATAGTGTACCAGGAATAAAAAGCTAAACAATAGAGTCTACCTACAGAAATAATGTTTGTTTGTATCTTTGTCAGTACACTCATGAATAATGCAAATAACTCATTCATTAACATTTTTAGAAAAGATGCAATTTTCTAAGTAACTCTTTGTATCATCGCATAGCTTCTCCTCCCGGTTTAGTCCAAAAATCGATTAAATTCCAGCTCATGAAAACATTGACTATCAATACACCAAATTTGTGGCAAATTCTTTTAGCCGTTAAAGATTGCGGATGTTGCGATTAAAAAGTAACAAACATCAATACATTTGCATGTACAATATTAGTGAGAAGGAAGGTATAGGTAATAGCTAGTCGCTAACTGCACAATCGTAGTATACACAAACAATAAGTATTTCTGTTTTTATATACACACAATACATACATAGTATTTGTATACTAGCTGTTCCGCTCAATTTATCCGCGAAGTACCGTTCCCGTTCGAAAATTTTAGCCTATGTTACTCACAGAAAAGTAAGTTTTCCATTAGTGAAAGAATTATTTAAATCGGTTCCGTAGTTTTGGAGCCCAATTTAATCAAAGAAAAAACAAATCTTTATAATATTAGTGTAGATTTGAGTAAATGTTTTTAAACTAACTAAAATAGGTTTCTATTATTACTTATAATTTGATTGATTAGTATTTATTTATACTTTGTTTTTCAATTCAAAGTTACACCTATTTGACTCACCACCTATCACGTTTAGGGGTCGAATTTTCTCCTGAAAAGTAAGTATTTCCAGAAATGTAATACCTCTGCCTACCCCCTCGGGGATAAAAGGCATGAGATTATTTATTCATTCACCTATTTGACAAATTAGCCAAAATCTAATAGATTTCGTAAAATTACGGTTCGTGTTGGAGACCTGTCGATCCTTGGAGTTTATTCTTTCAAAATTTTGTAATCAACATCAATAATAAGCTATATTCAGCTAGTGGACAATTGAGTATCAGTTTTCAAGCAA
Source organism: Ethmia dodecea (assembly GCA_963855545.1). Classification (NCBI taxonomy): domain Eukaryota; kingdom Metazoa; phylum Arthropoda; class Insecta; order Lepidoptera; family Depressariidae; genus Ethmia; species Ethmia dodecea. The sequence continues at coordinate 9,471,288 of OY979449.1, forward strand.
ATGATATTCGATCAAACGTCATTTGATCTCAAGAAGGAACGCTGTGCAGTCTTCGACTCGAAATAACTGGCGATTTAAAAAGTAGGCGCCAATTTAGTTGAGGCAATGCAAGTGTCGGCGCGCAAGTGAGCATGTATCGTAAATAAAAAGACAATTTGTAAATTGCGAAATGTAATTGCAGACGCCGGCGGCGGCGGCGAGTGGCGAGCGCAGTGCTAATGAAAATTTAAAGTAACCGGTGCACACTTGGCGGTGGTGCATTCGTCAAGTGACCAGCGGCTAAGGAAAGAGGGACAAGATTTTGTCAGATTAATCTTTTTACATATTTATTTACCTTTCTAATCGGTATTTTAAAATTAAATAAAAGTTAGAATAATAATTAATAATAATTACAAATAATGTAAAATATTATAGACATTTGTTAATTTTTTGAATTGAAATCACACAATAATTAAAATATTCAATCGGTACCGTTTTATTAGAAGATAGATTTAGTTGCATGACTAGCAGTCATAAATTTTGCAACAAATTAGCTGACATCATTAGGTACTATTGCAACCAGCAATCATCCCCTCATGAGAGTCTTCTGTATAAAGTAATAAATAATAATAAAAAAAAAAATTATTACATAAACTTAGTCTAATTATAATAATGGTTAACAGAGTTAAACTTATTGCTAGTTCAATTTTAGTGATACCTAAACTAAGTAACTAAATACTTGTGTCTTAGGTATCATGTTAGTAGCACGGTAAACGGTTAGTACGAAAAGGTTTTATTTTAATAACAACAATAAATGAGTAAAACTATTTTACATTAATCTAATTACTTACTTATAAGATTAAACAACTACGGCCAGTAAGTTTTCTGTTTCCTCGTATGTCTTACTTTTCAGCCAGTCTTGTACGGTTTTATTACATGACGCTTTGTTCATAGGATAAATTTGCAGATGAAAATTTATCCTGTTATATAGAAAAGTACCGAGGAAGCAGAAAAAATTGTGTGAGTGCGTTGTGCTAAAACACTCTCTGGGACATACCTTATCTACTCGTCTGTTGCTGATTAAGAAAGTGGGATCATAGGGTATTTGTGAGTGTTTTTTGATGATGATCTGTAGGATAAACAATTGACGGACAGAGAGAACATCACAGTTTGTAAATAGTTCGGTTGTCGGGAAGTAAGACGGACGGAAAGTACTAACTTTGAGTATAGCTCTATTCTGGGAAACTGACATATTGGGAAGTGGTCTTTATGTACCTAAAGGTTTGCGCTCTTTCTAACTCAATTAGGGTAGTTTTATTAGCACCGCCCCAGGACGTGATGCAGTACATTATTATAGATTGACAGAGAGCGAGATAAACTGACTTTAGTAACTTACTGCTTGCAGAATGTCTGAGATTTTTAAACACATATATCAGTTTTCGGACTCTTGCTGTTAGGGTTTCTATGTGTAATTTAAATTTGAGGTGTTGATCAACTATGACACCCAGGTATTTAATTGTCTTGGTGCGGGTAAGTTTAGGACATGTGCAAGGACTTTACTTTAAGGAAAGTAAGTACCTAGTAACTATTGTTGCAATGTGTTTATATATAAACATCTGAATTAATTATGGCCTACTCGTGTATGGTAATCTGATGTTAAGCTACATTAATTTAACGTTCCATAAAAATCTGTTGGATATTTTTTGGATGAAACTGTAACAAAAGTCCATCGATCCATCCATCCATGTATTCTCTCAAACTTTCGCGTTTATATAGCGGTTCTGCGCGGTTTCACCCGCGTAGTTCCTGTTCCCGTGAGAATACGGAGATAAATATATCCTATGTTACTTCCTAATAATGTAGGTTTTCATAAGTATTTTTTTATCGGTTTAGTGCTTTGAGTATTAAACTAACAGGAGACGTCACGTGCACTAGTTCCTTTGCAAAAAAGTCTGCCAATTTCTGCGGGGGGGACGAGGAAACAAACACAAATAATGTTAAAACAAACGCATTTTTTGACAAAACAATTAAACGCTAGCTTGAACTAGATGCACACAAATACATTCATCAATCCAAGCACTCCGTGAACTCAAAAAAACTAGTTGTATTTAACAGGTGTGCGCGTTGACCGACACTTTTTTTTGGCAGAGGGGAACGCCTGTCAGTGGCGTCTCCGGTTGGTTTAATACTCAAAAGTTGTTTAGTGTTTTAGGCGTTAAAGCGTAACAAACAAACGTGACTTTTTTTGTTAGACATGACTTTCGCATCTATATTATTTAGGATTAAATTTAATTCTCAATTCCTATGACTTGCGTCAAAAGAGGTTTCAGCGGAGGGGGGTGCATAAGGGTGCGGGGCGCAGGGCACATGCCCTGGTGCATCGCGACCTCGGTGCAGTGACCCGCCTCCCGCGCCTCAGCCTGCAGCCCCCTGCCCCGCTGGCCGGTGGCGACTCCGCTGCAGCCACTCCGCCAGTAGCTGTACACTGAGAATTTAATGGAATCTCTTGCATTTGAAAGTTTTTCCTTTTTGTAAGTACAGAAATACAAAATCTCATAGATTCCATTACATCATTCTAAGCGCTGTTAGGCTTGGTCGCATTTATACAAAGCTTATGTGTTTATGACCCTCAGTACCTTTTTGTTTTTCTTTTTTTTCTTAATTAAAATGGGTAACAAATGCTTTTTCATACCATTTATTAGAAAAGTGACGTTTTGCTCCTCTATACGTATAAAAGGGAGCAAAGTAAGTATTTTCCGATAGTTTTTTAATAAGTGCGAATAAAAGGGTTTTGAATTTAGAATTAAGAATAATTTTCAACATTCTTAGCCAAAAAGATTTATCTTAAGCAAAATAAGTTTGCATCTAAGGTTGGCGCCACTGTAGCTAAAGTACATCCAACTTTTGTATAACAAAACATTAGTTTTTGCCGCATTAGGCTGACATATGACTAAATGGCGTTCGATGGTTGTGCCACACTGTCACAAAAAAACTCGCTGTGGCAATGAGCGCGCTTTCCTAGTTATTTTTCTCTTAGGGAGGGATGAAAAGCAGAGTGTATCATTCGGTCGCAAAATTATTTTTACCTTGGGCTACGTAATTTAAAACCCTCACTTCGTTCATGATTCTACATTAGAATCCCTCACTATGTTCGGGATTCTATCCTAGAATCATTCACTATGTTCGTGATTTAATAAAACGCCCTCGCCGCAAAAATATCGTTTTGCTCCCTTATGACACAATCTACTATTAGCGTTGTTAGGTGTGCTAACAAAAAAAAATTGCTTACGCTCTATCCCCGAGGGGTTTCTAGATATACCCATGTATCACCAGTATATTTTTGGATCCCCTAAACATGACAGTTGGTGATTCGACCCCCAACCAACTGGCAGTGTACTAATGATTCGAATGATCTTATAGAGTGACAATGTATGGGATTGACAGTACCACCCGCCAACGAGCTCTAACGTTCACGAGTGCTTATGTCAATCCCATACATTGTCAATCTATAAGATTGTAGCGACACTACATAGAACGCGAAAATAGACGGCCGAGTTCTAAACCGCGCTAGCGAAGTTTTCTAATGAGTTTGTATAAATACAACTGTCCAATATCAAACGTTGAGCCGCGGTCCCCAGGCACGATCACCTCGCTTGGCGGAAGATCTTCCCTTTTCACGATGGAGGAACATTCCACTTCCGCTCCTCCATAAGATCATTCAATTTTTTAGTACAATGTCTCTTGGCTAGGCTCTCAGGTTGTTGTTACACATGCATGCGGCATAAATTCAATTCAGTCAATTTTCTTTTCCCAATATGTTTTCCATCGAGCCAGTAATAAATATGTATCTAAGTCAGTTTTAAAAAACTCATTGGTATTCGAATTCAACATCAACAAGGCCATCGCTGCTCTTGTGTTTATATTTCGAGCTTTGGGTAAGTACTAATTTTGTGGTAGAAAAAAATAGAAGAGAGAGCTGTAGTTCTAATTTCAAAATTCAAAATTTAGAATTTAGAATGTATGGCCAGATAAAGAAGTTAAAAGGGCAAAAAGTTTATTAAAGGGGGGATAAATGAGGTCGGATAACGAGTACCTCGTTACAGTATATTACACACCTAGGGAAATAAAATAAATGTCTCAGATCACATGTAATTGTCGACCAAGGCGAAGCTGAGGTCTACAAACATGTGATCTAAGGCTTTTTTATTTACTTCCTGAGGTGTGTATACTTTTTTTCTTATCGACGGAGGCGGAAAGCGGCAACTTTGTTTACCGCAGCGATCCGAAATTTGCCGCTTTCCGCCCGGAGAGATGAAAAATCATTTTGTTGTCTTACATTCCTGTTGCTTGTAGGGCTCATTTCATTAATATGGCAGCTATTTATCTCCCTTTAAAGTTTTATCAAGATTAGTTTAGTGGTTTAGGCTCACTTGCGCCACTTTCGCTAAACGCGTTTAAGTTCCTTAAATTGATTTAGCATAGGTACTGCTGTCACATTTTTATTCATATGTTAGACCATGACAGCACTAGATTTAAATCAATTTAAATAACTAAACGCGTTTAGCAAAGTTCGTGCAAGTCAGCCTTAGCCGTGAATAAGTAACAAACAGACATGTAGAGCTCATAGTGTAGCAGTGTTGATATACCTATTTATTTTGTAAGATACCTATGTTATTTTGTTACATTTTGTGTTTTTTTTACGTTTTGCACAAATTATCTTCTCAATTTCCTCGTAATACAACTGAATTTTACAGTCACTCATTTACCGTTCAGGTTGTTCGGCTATGGATCGCATTACCCCTGTATGTCAGGAGTACTGAATCGAATCACATTTTAAAAACTCGACTGAAGGCTCACTATCTTGCAAGCATTGAGGTGAATTCATTTTCTGCTCTATTTATGTTATAATTATGCATTATTATTATTTATTTTTATACTCAAGTATGTGTAAATGTGTGTAAGTATTGTCTATTCTTGTTTAATTTATTTAATACTAGCGACCCGCCCCGGCTTCGCACGGGTGCAATGCTAATACTAAAACCTTCCTCTTAAATCACTTTATCTATTAAAAAAAACCGCATCATTATCCGTTGCGTAGTTTTAAAGATTGAAGCATACAAAGGGACATAGGGATATAGGGACAGAGAAAGCGACTTTGTTTTATACTATGTAGTGATAGTGATATATTATATATTATGTATACTATACCTATATATTTATTTATGTAATAATTATAGATAGTATGTAAGAGTATGTTCAATAATATATAGTGAATGCACCGTCAACCCTAGTTCTAATCTCTCAGTTTCATCCATCCTAAGGTTGTCTGGAAGGCGATAAGACCGCCCATTGTACTTTAGTTAACATATTGTATGTTATTACTCTCCTTTGTTTTTGTAGGTATACATATATAGTCTTGGTATTCTGATCGCATTTTACAATAAAACTGTCGTTGATACCCTAAAAATTTTCTCGGACTAAAATGAACTCACTTTAATTCAGGAGTGGTTATAAAGAGACACGTGCACCGATTCGCCATCAGCAGAATATTCGTACAAAGTACAGGTGGAGCTCCCCGACGTATGAGAGTTCACGTAATGTCAAACACCGATCTATATCAGAAATAATTTTCCGTCTAAAAATAAACCGTGCATAAGAATTCACAACACAGAGAGCGCGAGACAGTGAGATAGTGCGAGTCTCCGTTTCCTTGCCAATAGCTGCTACATTGTAGGCATCGGCACGAGCCAGCGGCCACCTATTTGGAGGACCTGACGGCCGGCGCACGGGTGCAGGCCCCGGCCCTAGTGCGGCGCTTGGCCGAGACCCCAGCCGAGTGGACCCGCAAGGCAGGGTCGGGCGCAGGCGGAGGCGGCCGCTGTGGGACATATCGCATCACCGCCCGCCCGCAATTTCGCGTAAAATTGGCAGCGCGCGGCGGGCGGGCGGCGGCAGCGACGCGCGGATCGGCGCTCCCGAAATAGTGTTCGGGTGCGGTCGTGCAATCTCGGGAGAGGCGCCCCAGTCGCCGTGTGGACGCGCGCGCGCACCCGCGTCGCCTCGCCAGCCGTCCCGCTGCCGCACGAGAACCCGGGTGAAGCGAGCTCGCCGGTGCACGGCTCGACGGTGCGCGTATTTCGGTCGCGAGAGGGCCCAGGGCCGCGTCGGGCGCGTTGCCCGCGCGCTGGCCGCCGTGCTCTGGTGGTGGTGCGTGGCGCTGCTGCGGCTGGTCGCGCTCTGCGCGCCTCCCCCCGGCCCGTCCGGCGTCGGCGCGCCGCCGCCGCCCTCCGCCCGCGCCGCGGAAGATGCTCCGTCGGCGGCCGCCTGCGCGAGCGCGCCAAACAACACCACCGAGCCGCCGCCGCCGCCCGCGGCACCCGAGCCGCCCGCGCACCCCGGTCAGTACGCCGCGTCGCACCTGCCACCGTCCCGCGCCCGCCCCGCGCCCCCGCGCCCGGCTGCACCTGACGGTTCATTCATTCCTGACGCTCCACATGAGCTGGATTTTCATAGGAGCACGTGCTCCTTCGCCACCGTCGTATTGAATCTCTCGTTAAATCGGCCGGTGCTTACTTTCTTATGTGATGTTGTTTGTTATTTATAGTCTCGTGTGTAGCACATGGGTGCTCCAGAAATGTGAGGTGATGACACTCGGTGTAGATACGAAATTCGTATGCACGCTTCCGATGATATAAAACGGCCGAGGTCTCGGCGCGCAGAGACGATAACTTTTTATAAATACTTAGGATTTATAATAACATGAATGACCTTTACTCCAAACAAAAGTAATGTGCCGATCATATCCGCAATTAGTGCAAAATAAACAAAGAAATATGACGACACTGTCAAATTAAATACTCTATCTTACATTTCACAAAAAAATATTATTATCTCAGTTATTCGCTGTAAACTGTAATAAATTTTGATAAATATGTATAAGTCAGTAGAAACTGCCTTAGAATAGCGTAGCGAGGGAAAGATTGTCATCAAAAACTTGGGAAAGGTACATGAAAAGGGTAGCGTGAAGCTCTGAATCGTTTTTCGGGCATTCAACGCGGCGACGCATGCTGCCGCTAGCTGAAAACATAGTGTTGGGTACTTTCTCATTTGCTTGCAACCTCGGCACTTTTGTGCTAGGAACAATCAGGGGTAGAGGAGTAGGGTATCGTCATTTTCCTTTCGTACCTACATTTACGCTAGTTAGGTACATTAGTAAATGTATATACCTAAGTCTTACGAAGCATCTCGAGGACACGGCATATTTAAAATGTTAAGTGCATAACAGATTCTTGCTTTATATATGTAAAATTAAATGAGAGTAGTAAGTAATAAACCTATACCTAATTAAGCCGCAAAAATTGGCAATGTGTCTGTAAACAATAATGTATTTGGAAGTTTTTTTTATGCATACAGTTCCACGGTTCTAATCGGTTGACGTCATAACAGCCTCTAATAAGATTTGTAAATATTCCTGCAATCCCGTTGTCCTATACTGAAAGAGATCGCGCACACTAGAAAATCAATACTGACTTCCGCGCGGGCGTCATACACACTCGCACAAACAATAAATATAAGAGTTTGTGACCAAAACAAAAGACAGTGGACTAAGGATGATTCATTGAACTGAGCATAAGGTAAAGCGCGTAGGTAATTAGAGGGTGAAAACAAAGAGACTGCGATAGTGCGGGCGGCGCCGGCGCGGCGGGCGCATGGATGTGGGTTATCAGAACGAAGGTTCAGCCGCGGCATCCCTCCTATTCGGCCACCCTCTAGTGAATCACCTCCCACTTATTTTGCGACACGCATTGCGTAACAGGCAATTCGTCTACCGACGAAGTGTAAACTTCTTACTATCTTTGAGAATTACTTATTCTAATTTGGAATGGAGGAAAAAAATCTGACAAATGAAATAAGTAAGTAATGAAAAACTGAAAAGCAACCGTCTTCTGTATTTAATACAAAAAAAATACCTTACTTTGTAGCAATAGCGATACCGCCCATGTACTTTTGAAATCATTGTGTAGCTGATTGCATATTTTTATTAAGAGTTGTTACCTACTTATTTACCTTGGTAACACATAAGTAAAAGTAAGCTAATACACGAAATCACTGCGTTAATAGGGGCTTGAGATAGTCTCAACAAATGTTATATATTATCAGACAGCTGTGTCATGTTTCTGAGAATAATTGTAAATAATAATATAATATTGTTATCAGGCAATTAAGCTACGATACAGTTCTGCTCATACATTACATGCGTGGTTAAATCTGTGTGATTCAATTCTCTAATTAAGGCAGAATCCAATTAGACAGTGTCAGATCACAACTAGAAAAGGTCAATATATACCACAAAGTATATAATATATTATACTTATAAATACATGGAAAAGTTTCAAAACCTGCCGTCTCATTTATGTTTCCAACCAAATTAGGTATTAGTATGTATTAAAAGCAGAGATCAATCATATTTATTTTCTTCTTTTTGTACATACAGATTCGATTTTCAATTCACGACTTCTAATACCTATATAGGAAGAAGTAATAAGATGTTTCAATTCCAGGACTATTTCCATTCGCTTTTACTTCGGATTAAAAATGACAAGAAATACCATTTTAGTTTGGCAGAAGAGTTTTGTTTTATAATTGAGTTTGTTTATCCTGAATAAATGTTTTTAGACGTTGTCGCAGTTTGCAGCGATCTCTAAAAATTCTTTACAAACAAAATGGTTTATAAGTTTCAATTTTTTCTTAATTGTAATAATCATACCTATAGTAATTCCTTCCAAGGTACGGAATCCTCGAGAGTCTGACTCCATTTATTCCACATCCGAAATTATTTCAAAAATAAGGAAAGAATGACATCATTTCTTTATTTTAATTGCACATTTTCAGCAAACAATGGTAAAAAACCGGCCAAGTGCTAGTCGGACTCACGCACAAAGAATTCCAATCTATAAAAACGATAAAAAATCACGTTTGTTTATTTTTAGTAATTGTTGTTATAGCGGCAACAGACCCCTAAACGTGATAGGTGGTGAGCCCATCGCCGGACCGGGTCTGTTACACATGCCTCAGAATTAATGTCTCGGTTTTCAGTTACTAGACTTATTCCATTTGAGGTAAAACGAAATTTCATTTAACAAAACAGCATTGTGTAGGTATTAGTGACTGGCTCTTAAAAATTCAAACTGCCAATTACCTACCAACTCCCAATACAATCTACTTATTTTAAAATATGACTAAAACATGATCTTTTGAAAAGGAATTTTATTCTGTTTCTAAATTATTCTCTGAGAGTCCATCAAAATCAACTAAGATAGCCATCCTAAATCCTAATAGACAATAATATTCCCAAAAAAGGTCACCGTTTCCGTGAATCGTAGATAAGGAATTTACGTGGTTTGTCGCGCGTGTGCCTCATCGGGTCCTCGCGTGTAGGATGGGCTGGGGTGTGGGGCGAGGAGAGGTTTGTTATGGCGGCGGCAGGAAGCGCCCGGTGGCACGTGTAAGAGCGGCCTTGAGACGGCGGGTCGTCGAACGCGGCGCGCCGCCCGGCAGACGCTGCCGCCGCCGCCGCCTGTCGCCCTCGGGACACCATAAGCCTTCGCCGCACCGCACCGTACCGCTCCCACATCTCGCAACTCGCACTGGCCGCCCTCTCGCTTCCCTACCCCTTATCGATTGCTGCCATCCTGAACAATCAAAAATCGCCGATTACTTTAGTGGCACCCCTTTACCTTTAGGCTGCTAGCAAAAAGGTCTCAGCGCAGGGCAACTGGGTTGCAATAAACGCGTTTTATGCTAAATTATACGTTTTCCGCGAAGTTTGTAGCCGAATGGCTAAATCAGGTATGTTGAGAGAATTATGTACATAAATCGACGCTAATGGACGACACGAGTCAAATAAACATATCGCCGGGGTCACACAACAATGCACTATTCAGTCACACAATAGGTACCACATTCTCAGAGCGGAATTTAATAATATATATGGATGATAATATGACGCTTTTGTTTAGACTCTCGCTAGACCATGGAACCGAGTAAAATTTAAGGCGATACTACAAATACCTAGACTGGATAGTACGTACCTATTCCTTTACTTATGCTTCATTGTCACAAATAATGTCATCGGCGGCATTATGTGGTGCGTAGTGCATTTTTGTGATGGCTATATTCTTCAAGTACCTGTAGAATCGCCTCGATAATTCCAAGTAATTAAAAGATAAACACAGGAGCACAGCTAACCAAATTTTATGTATCTTCACTGCTGGGCTAAGGGTCAAATATTATGTATGTGCTTGTAAACTAACCAACAAAAACCTAAATTTGGAAATTAACCCTAATGTAACAAACACTATCTTGTGTGAACACAATAATATTAAATCACAACTAAAACAGAATATGTAACAGTTCATGCCATCTATTGATCTTGTAACTTTATTCTACCCGAAATAAAAAAATAAACGTTTGCTGTCTTTATGACCGCTGAAATCATATGACTTATTATAATTATAATAATCCAATAAATACGCAGACTCTTATTAATACTTTATTTGTGTCTGATTAATCATCGCCGAGCTAAAACTGATGAAGTGAGATCTTCGAAACGAAATTTGGAGCTACCTTTCATATTATTATGGAGGATTTTTTGGACATTCGTCCCCTTTGAAACCCTCAGGCCTTATATATTTACTGGACTCATGCTCTTGCGTATATTAGGCTTATATTCAAAAATAAAGTATAGTGTTTTGGCCACAACCTTACAAACCTTTCCTTGGAAAGATGAGATTTTCTAGGTGTGTTTTAGTTATTTTCCAAGTTTGTTACGTATTGGATGTAGGCACCTACTAAGAAAGCATTTAGCAAAGAAAAATATCCAGATGAGTGAAGGATGAGTGAAGCATGCTTCGGAATTTAATTAGTATAATTAAAATTCGAATGATTTAATCGATTGAACATTTCAAATAATATGAATATAAAGTCTAATACCGGAGACATTTATTGTTCCCGTAGAAAAACGAGAATAAAATATTGTCGATGTTACTCCCTGATAATGTAGCTTTCCATTGGTGGGTGGTTTAGGCCTGTTCCCGTGGAAAAATTATAGACCAACTAATCTTTACGTTGGCGAAACAATATTTAAAATCGGTCCGGTAGTATCAGAGTCTATTCAATACAAACAAACAAAAAATCAACTCTTCCCTCCATCCAGTTTATTGCCGTTCCCGTGGGAATTTCCCAAAATCTCTTCCTAGCGGTTGTTTACGACATTTAAGACACCTACATACCATTTGTTAAGTTTTTAGGTGTTATCGTTTCCGAGTAGTACGTATTTCTCTCTTTAACCAGTTTTTTTAATTTTCCCGTAGAAGTGAGACATTTTCCCTCTTAAAAAGTAACCTGAAGTTGACACGGCTACTCAGCTATCACAACACCAAAGTTAAAAAAAAAATTATATATTTCATGTACAGACACGGTCTCGGTACAGTTATTATATGTATAGAATTTTTAAAGAGTATTTGGATTGCACCCAGCTTTTATGTGAGTTCAACCTTTTTTGAATAAAATACTTGACGGTCTCTTTAAACATGTGTCAAAGTAAAATGTAATTTAAATCAAAAACACTAAGGAGAACCTAGGTATTGATATCAACTTCGAAGCAAAATGACTCCCAAAATAACTTTCTACCCCTTGTTAACTAAGTTAGGGGATGAATTTCAATAAAATATTAAAATCTTCCATCAATTCTATTAAAGAATGTAATGGAAATATGCAAAATTTTAAGTAGATTGGACCAAGGAATCACGTTGTCCCATACAAACTTTGGCCCCCTTTTTCGCCCCGTCAGGTCTAATATCGGAAAATCCTTTGTGATCGGATGCCTACGTCATACTTACAACGAACAGAAGTTTCAGGTCTCTACGATCAGCGGTTTAGACTGTGCGTTGATCTGTCAGTCAGTCATTCAAGACAAAGCATTTTATATATTATATACTCGTAGAAGACTAGCGGGTGCCCAGCGGCGTTGCCCACTCGGAACCAGTTTATTCCTTATTCCAGTTTGTTCTTTTGAGCACTACAACCATGTTACTTGTACTTTGTATTGTATTGATTGTTTAAAAGATTAATCTGTTTCTTCTAAGGAGTTTTTGCCCCGCTTTTCCTATACATACCGAAGCGGTGGAGTCGTAATGACTTTTGTTATATGGACTTATAAGCCTCTACATTGAACAAAACCATTTTGACTTTGACTTTGATATTCCCGTTAACGTGGAAAGATTCATACATACATACATACACACAAAAAAAAGGTTTCACCCGCTTCATTCGGGACTGAATGATGAAAGAATTTTAAAAATCATTTTCGTGGTTTAGGCCTTTTCCTGTGGGAAAATTATAGCCCATGTTGCCCCCAGAAAAGTAAGCTTTCCATCGGTGAAAGAATTTGGAAGACTAGCATGTAGAATTTTTGACCGCGTTGCGCGGGTCTAGTTAATTGCCGTTTCCGTGGGAATTTTCAAAAATTCCTTAATACTGGTTTCCTACGACATATAAAACGCCTACATACCATATTTCAAGTTTCTATGTGTAATCGTTTCGGAATAGTACGTATTTCTCTTTTTAACCAGTTTTTATATTTTCCCGTCAGATTAAGATATTTTCCTGTTGTAAAAGGTACCCAAGACCCAGTTACTCAGTTATCTCCACACCAAATTTCATCAAAATCTATATAGTAGATTTTACGTGATGGGTGCACAGACAGACAGACAACAAAAATATCAATAACTTGCATTCTGCGCGGTTTCACCCGTATAGTTCCCGTTCCCGAGGTAATACGGGAACAAAATATACCTTGTTACTCAGGGCTATTCTAGCTTTCCATTTGTGAAAGAATTTTTAAAATCGGTTCAGTAGTTTTTGAGTTTATTCGTAACAAAAATACAAACATACACATCATTCCTCTTTATAATATTAGTGTAGATTGCTGTTTTGATATTTAAATCGATAATCTATCAAAGACGATAATATTATGAAGCATTTTTCATTGATTTTAGTGCAACAGAGCTAGTAAATAACTTAAGTTTACTATGTTTCAAGGGGAAATCTATTTTTAGACGTTTTTCTTCATATGTCGAAAACTACGAAGGAAGCCCTATCATAATATGATGCCTCACTTGGTCATGGGGTTATTAGGACAAGTGGGGTGTCATTATGATCTTCAACTTTTCAACAAAATTCAACTACACATTGTAGCCCCGTTTTCCCCAAAAAAAGGTTTTGTATTGTTGCTTTTACAGTACCTAAATAAACTTATTACCTTCTTAAAATTATTTAATAAAGCAGTTCTATTCTTTTAATTGTATAAATATGCAGTTGCGACCCATGAACGGGCAGACAGCCAGAGCTGCACCATCAAAGTTTTTACCAATTTGTTATGAAACTAATATATGAGCTCTAGATGAAATATAAAAATTCAAAGGTTATCTGTATGCCCTTATTGCCAAGGAGGCGACCACAAGTCACCAACATAGTTAAAACACAGTTGTTAAAATGAGCATAGCATCTGTAGAGATGCTATGCTCATTTTAACAACTGTGTTAGAAAAATCTCATAGCACTTATCAAAATTTCCAGTTGCGAAAAGTTTTTTGAGTATCGTTATCTTTTTGTTATCTGTGTCTAACACTTATTTTGTTACCAGTAATAATAAGATGAATTTATTCGTAATTAATTATCGTATATCTATGCCATTTGGGCTGAGAATGTTTATTTATTTATTATTTATTTATTAGGTTTTCCAACAGGTTTTGCACTATAAGCTATTATTATACACACGAAGTGCTCAGCGGTTTCACCCGCGTAGTTCCCGTTCCCGTTTAAATAAGGGAATAAAATATAGCCTATGTTACTCCCTGTTAAATGTAGCTTTCAGATGATGAAATAATTTTTAAAATCAGTTTCGTGGTTTAGGCCTTTTCCAGTACGAAAATTATGCCCATGTTATTCCCAGAAAAGTACGCTTTCCACCGGCAAAAGAATTTTTAGAATCGGTAAATTAGGTAGTATCGGAGCCTATTTAACACGCCAGACTTATCTTCACACTATTTTGTCACATCAGTGTGAAGGATAAGAAACTTTATTCCTATTCTTCATTTTTACACTATCACTGAACGTCGTCACACTAGTGTGAACGTTGGGAAAAGATTATTCCTTACAATTACCTTTTGCTTCTACACTATAAAAGAATATGACTAACAGACACATTGATGTTTTTTTAAGTTATTTAAGTCGTTCGGTTGGTTGAAACCTCTTTACAAATGTATGACACAACTATTTCAAAAAGTGCCTATATAGGCACTTTTTGAGATAAAGAGAAACAAACCAACAAAAAATCTAATCTTTCCTCAATCCTGCTTATTCCCGTTCCGGTGGAAATTTCCTAAAATCCCTTCATAGCGTTTGCCTACGACATATAAGACATCTGCATACCATATTTCAAATAGCGGGTGCCCACCGGCGTTGCCCGCCCGGATCCAGTTTATTCCCGTTCGAGTGGCAATTTCCAAAAATCCCTTTATAGTGGTTGCTTTTTTAACAATTCAAATGTCCTTGGTATCCATATCCTAAACAAAACTCTTCCCTAACAACGGAGTATCGATCAATACAATATATCTCAAGCAATTAGCAGTGCTCACGTATCGGGTTATTGCGTCGCGAGAGCTTGGTGTTATCACAGTATCCCTTATCAGGGAGGGTGGAGCGGCGCGGGGACGGTGCGGGCGCAGGGGAAGTGGGTCGCGGGGCCGTCGCCCGCGCCCGGCCTCTGCCGTCGACCTGCGACCGCGGCCACCCTCGAGCCATTCCGCATCCCAGCCGGTGATAAAACTCTAACCCAGAAACTGAGTCGGGTGGGACAAGACTCGATCGAATGTCTGGAGTCATTCAATGACATGGCTAGCCGAGAGCATACCTAACATTATTTAGGCAGGGCATCTCAACTGTGAAATTCCCGACCTAAGATGCTGCATCAGTCAGTAGGTCGCGCTCTACATAACAAGGTTCCAACTAAAAATCCTACTAATAAAAGAAAAAACCTACATTTCATAATCCAGAACAAATGTAAGTCAAGAAAAACATCCAATACAGGTTGTAGCTGCTAAATTAAACCACAACAGACTTTGCGTAGGAGCAGAATGTAGGTAATTCTTCATCTGAGAAATAAGGATTAGTAGAGAGTAGTGAATTTATTAGGTTTAAAGAAATTTATCCTCATAAAGAACACAGGTTCACATAATGAGATTTTCATTTCAATCTTAATAACTAATTTATAAATTTATTAACGCCGACGGGAATCAAAAGACTACCTATATCAAAACACGTAACGTAGTTGATCGTCGGCAAAATATAGACGTAGGTAGTGGCAATAGCGGACAGTTCTGTCGTGCCGAACGACGCGGGACGCGCTAGCTTGCAACGCGCACTGCCGCCCCGCCGCGCCGCACGCGCCCGAAATAACCCGCGAAACACGACGAAAACAATCGAGACCGCGCTTGTGCCCTCACGCACGCACAAAAATGACGTGAAAATATGCATGCAAGTGCGAGCTCACCATCTGACGTACGGTGAAAATGCCACTATATACTATACAGGTCCGTTTGTAGCATTCCAGTTTGACTAGTCATTCACGCGGCCATCGTTCCATATGGACCGCCGGCCACTCGCTGCTTCGCATTCCAGCTGCTTGCCGCCAGCAAGCGGCGCAGGCGCTCCCCTGCCCGGCGCGGAGGCGTACGCAGACTAGACGTCACAATATTTTTGTCATATCATTTTTGAATCCACATGCTAAACATTCCGAATAGGGTGTGAATGTACCTATACTTATGTGCTGATATAACATCTTCGTCGCACTTCTTCTAACCATACAATTATATATCAACCAGGTCTCTACATTCCTGCTTTCAACCCTTTGTAAAAAATATTGTCAATTTTAATAAGTCGATGATTAGACAATTTATTAAAAGTATGAGTTAATTCATAGATGTATGTACAAATAGAGGTACAAAAAATAACACGTTTGTAATTTTAAGTTTTCATTGATATGCAGAATTGTAAGATTAAAAAGGATGTAAAAAGTTAGATAGGTAGGTAGGTATTTCGTTTAGTCTATATCAAGTGTGCAAATTAATCACTGAAACGGGCCGTACCGTACTCTTCACAACAATGTTGTCGTACGCTAAGGATGTTTTGTTGGCGGGCGCAGGCCGCCGATCGAAATAACCTCGGTTATTTCTCGCTCCATGTTATGGGACGCTCTATCGAGTAGCCAGCCCTCCGGCTAACTTTCCACGAAGTTAATGTGAAAATCCATACGTCTCTTATTTCTAATCTTCTTAGTAAACTTATTTATTTATTTTAGGAAAACCAACAGCCATATTAAACATTATAGTTAAAAATATTAAAAACGTATAGACCAATTACAGGTTTTCACAGATAGAATAGAGATATAATTATGTTCTATGTAAAATTAAAAAAAACTGTAGCCAACACATACACCAGGTTTTAAGTCACTCTTGAAACAACTTTATAATAAAAAAGCCCTGTTTTATTTAAAAGTTTTGCTATGGTTCAAGTTTACGCTACAAAATTTACACGTCACAACTTAAGCGTAGCAAAAACATGTATGAAATACGCACAAGGAGCACATACTTAGACGCAGATTTTTATAAACAAATACGTTATAAAGTCATAAGATCACAATGTAGCAAGCACAAAACTATAAACCTGATATTCTCTTTGGGTTCATTTCACAGGCCTGTTAGCTCAGTTGGTAGTAACCCGGCCTTCTGAGTCGGAGGTCACGGTTTTGATTCCCGCTGGGGGACAACAATTGTTTGCAACATGTCTGTTGGCTTCGTGTCTGGGTGTTTAATATTTATTTTAATATGTTTATCAGTTGTGTAGAGCCTGTACTATGCGTACCTACTCTCATAGTACAGACTAAATAACCATGTGTAAATTGTGTCCGTCAATTTATTAATATTAATTTGTTTATTTCAATCTTGAATTGAATACGTGGAAAAACTTCACAAAATGTTTTAGATTAAAGGCGAATAGACAAAGCATTCCGATTGTTTGCGCGCACTGGATATACGGCAAGCTCCATGTTACTTATTTATAGGCGAGCAGCCGGCACATCGGCACTCGACGTTGACAAACAACCGAACGTTAGCATACAGCCAGAACCAAAGCAACCTAATCGCGGACTCACCAAATCCAACTTTGTTTTCTGATTAGGCACCAGTACCCGTACCTATGACGTCAGCCTCAGTCATATACAAAAGTTAAGACTTCATAATGTACTCGTACCTATGTAGTTGTTGTTTGTTTACTGACCTCAATGAGTAAAGTGATTATGTTCCGGGATAGATACCGTAGCACCATAGAGTCACGAAGCACGGCAGCTCATCAAATCTCGTAGCATTTGGTACAGGTTTCAAGTGATAAAGGCTGGCAGCTATCTTTATCTAATCATTAGACAGGCTATCTAAAGAGTCTGTTATTTTGTAGTTTCAAATAAGTATATAATTGTAAATCTGTGCGGTGGGCTCGCGTGTGAGAAAAGACCCTTAGCTCGGCAGTGGGCGGCTACAGGTTGATAATGATGATGATCAAGTAAGTATAATTTCTATACATAAATATTTGCATCCACCCAAACCACTACAATTACTCCGCCAAATTAAAATATTGCACTCGCGGTACCTAAGATGCTGGAGGAAAATAATGTGAAAACCGTGTAATTTGTCACTCAACCGTTTCGAGGTCACGGAACGAGATATAGCAAATGTTCGGACAAACAAAATCTTGCCACGTTCTTAGCGCGGTCAGGATACTCGGCAATTTAGCTCAATTTGTGGTGATCCTTCCACAGCCGAGCCATGCGAGCAAGATCACGTGGACAACTTGTCAACTTCACTTTTTTTATATATTTAACTATAACTTTTCTCGTTCATTGTATCAATTTAAAATCGTATTTGTACGTAGAAACCCGGCTCTATTATTATAAAATACACCATGGCAAATGTTTCCTTATAACAAGTGCATTTATATAAAACGAAAAAAGTCCCAACTGCGACACACTGACAAGTCTTAAAATCATTCTCCCTCTGTTTCTTTGATTATCTGAGATGATGACAATTCTAATGACATCTTATTTATTAAAATCTGCCAAAGCTACGTACCGGCGGTAACGTGAAAGAAATCGACGCACATACTTACCTACATACATCCGCAAAATATAACGTCATCCTTCTGGCGCAGTGGGGTAAAAATTTAAATTGTACCGTGGGCATGCTAGAATATTGGACTTTGTAACGTTCTTGTTACAATCGGTGTAAAACTTCATTTGCTCTAGACTGTACATAGTCCTATTATCACTAGATAAGCGGTGAAGGAAAACTTGTAAGGAAACTAGCAGGACTCAGAATTGATTCTGAGGCATATATGTGTAAAAAACCCGGTAATAAAAACATACGTGTCGAGTATCTATGGATAGCACCGAAAATTGGTTTGAATGAGATCTAGTTAGTAGTTTTTTTAATAAAATTTATAATTTAAAATTAATAAAAAAAAAAATTTATATATATATTAAAAAAACTACTAACTAGATCTCATTCAAACCAATTTTCGGTGTTATATATATATATATATAATCTCACGCCTTTTATATCCCCAAGGGGATAGGCAGAGGTATTCCATTACTGGATATACCCACATTTCACGAGATATGTTGGACCCCTAAACGTGATAGGTGGTGAGCCTATCGCCGGACCGGGTCTGTTTACACATGTCTCAGAATTAATTCTGAGACCTGCGGGTTTCCTCACGATGTTTTCCTTCACCGTCGAGCTAGTGATAAATAGTACGTAAGTTTTTGGAAAACTCATTGGTAAGTATTCGAACCCGAGCCTCATGTCATGTTTTTTTTAATCCGTCATAAATCGTAAACCTCAATTTACCTTTCATTCGCTTTTTATAGATAACGGTACGGAATCCTTAGTGCGCGAGTCCGACTCGCACTTGGCCTTTTTTTTATCCTGATGATGAATAAAAAAATTTAAAACACAACTTTTTTCCGACAAAGTGATAAAAAATTCCCTTAATTAGAATGTGACGCAAGCGGGCGGCCAGCCTCTTCCTACGCTTATCTTCCTAATTACACTCGTCTAGACGGAATATCGTGACTCCTTTTACCCCTACCTATTTGTCCAATCCCGCTCAGAACAAAGATTATGTAAAAACAATTATAGTGTGATACTAATAGCCGTTTAACAACTTTTTTTGTTTGTTTGGCATGCGGGGAAAACGCCTTACTTGACTGTTGACCTTTAACTCTTTCATCGCCTTCGTCGGATAAATCCGACAAATATTTTCGTGTCCATTTCTCTAGGGTAAACTGACCCGGTCCGACGATGGGCTCACCACCTACAACATTTAGGGGTCCAAAGAATATCTCGTGAAAAGTGGGTATATCCAGAAATGGAATACCTCTGCCTACCCCCTCGTTAATATAAGGCGTGAGATTATTATTATTATTTATTATATTTCGCTAGGGTCGTACATATTATAATAATAGCTAGTTTAAGGGTTGCAATATGTTTTGCAGAACATCTGCCGTCGAACTAGTTAAAAAAACTGTGTTTCAACATACAGAGCTCTTCTTGGGACCAGGAGAACAGACCCAGCTCTGGAATATACGACCAAATACCCATCTCGTTTAGATATTTTGTTTCTTTACATTAATAACGATGTATATATGTTACAGGAAATGTATGACATCTATGAATTGTACACAATTACTAGGAAATGTATACAATTCCGAGCATAATTAGTAAAAAAAAATAACATAACACAACCTACCCTACATAACCTTTTTTTTCAATGTTTTCCCTCTCCGCTATAATCGTTGTATCCTCTGGCATTCCGAATGTAATATATTTCCAATCGCGACTTTGGAAATGTGTACATTTCCTAGGAAAAGTAATCATAATAATAATCACAGATTTCCTATCTATAATAGGAATTGAACACATTTACTAGGAATTGTATACAATGAACGATTACATACTTTTCCGTTGACATAAATATTATAAAAAATATGTTTTTATTTTTACTGTGCGAGGTGTTGGGGGCACGATAATTGATACGAAGTTGTCTACCCAATCACTACTACATAATTGAATACAAATACATACAATAATAATGCGATAGCTGTCATGTTTTGAGGGACCGGCAGGCGTATTCACGGAGGCTCGACTGCACCGTTTCCGTTCGATTACATCGAGTGAAAAACTTTCCGAAGTCGAATCTATCAACTTCGGAAACTGTATTCTAGGCGTTTCTGACAGCCACAGAAAGTTTACCGAATCCTAGGTCAAATATGATATTCGTTTTCGATACCGACATCTGTGAATAGCCCATCTTCGACAGATTTTCCAATTCCGAGTCGAATATCGAAGCTCCGTGAATACGCCTGCAGGTGGGCTATTCACAGATGTCGGTATCGAAAACGAATGTCATATTTGACATAAGGATTCGGAAAATTTTCCGTAGCTGTCGGAAACGTCTAGAACATAGTTTCCGAAGTCGATAGATTTGACTTCGGAAAATTGTTCACTCGATCTAAATCGAACGGAAACGGTGTCGAGCCTCCGTGAATACGCCTGCGGAAATACATGTTATCTGAAGCATTCTTATTTACTTCCCGAGGTGTGTATACTTTTTTCAGCTCGACGCCCGGAGAGAGAAAAATAAATTAAATTAATATCCTCACGCCTTTTATCCCCGAGGGGTAGGCATTTCTGGAAATATCCACTTTTCACGAGTATATTCCACCCCTAAACGTGATAGGTGGTGAACCCATCGCCGGACCGGGTCTGATACACATGCCTCAGAATTATTTCTGGGACCTGCGGGTTTCCTCACGATGTTTTCCTTCACCGTCGAGCTAGTGATTAATATGTAGGTACCTACGTAAGTTTTTGAAAAACCCATTGGTAGGTTAGGTAGATGCCAGGATTCGAACCCGAGCCTGAGAATTGAGCAACTGTATTAAAAATTATAGATATACAATATGTAACAGAATAAGCGCAATTCCTGAAATTAGTTTGTTCAGTATGGACTACTTAATCGATTTCAGCTATTTTTAAAATGTGTTAAATTTTTCCGAAAAATGAATGATCGTAGCTGAATTTATTGCTTTGTATGGAAATCGTGCTATTATTGATCGATATTTACGAAAATTGGTTAGACAAAACTAAATTTCGATCGCAGCATATAGTTTTTAAGTATATTAATATACTAATTGGGGTGTGTAAGGAATTGCGCTTTTTCTGTTACGCGTTGTATAATATACTGGTACTATTATTATTAATCAGGCAAGCAGTTTACATCTGATAAACGCCTGTATCCAGGTGTTATCCACTCATCGCTTTCTCATTACAGGTTATGTATTTATCCAGTTTATTTTTAAATTTATTTTCATATCAGTTACAAGCCATGAAAAATATTTTTTAAATTAGGTATAATATTTATTTTAATATGAAATAAATATATTACTTTATTAGTCGATTATAACATGAAGGTACCTACTTAAAGAAACTATGTTAATTACTTAACGTTACGAGCAATTTAAACGAGTAGTAAACTAATCATCACGTTCTCGGGAAATGTTTACGTTTGCGTGCCATGCGCGTGATTGCTCGGCTCGTTGCCTGTGCAATATTATCTAATACTTGTAATTGGTATCATTTGTGAATACAAAATTTTACTGATGTTAGCACGGCATTCAATAATGTAAATAATAAAAATGTTGAGATTTCGGGTTAGATAAAAACATTTTATCTAAGGGAAATCCTTAATAATAAATAGAGTAATAGCATTATAAGCTATTCTTATAGATTCGCTTAGTTCTAACTGTAATCCTACCCTATGAAAAAAATAGGTAAATACATACGGGCGTGTAATTAATTACTTGATTTATTTTACTTACTAATAAGTTTCAACAGGTCAAAGCATTAAAGAGCGCTATTTATTATAAATTCACACGTCAATACATACTTCCTTTGCGTCATCGAGAATGATTTTATCAAAAATCGCAAGAAGGCGGCCATGAACTAGGTATGTGACGGGTCTATTGGCTCAGGTGGTAGTAAGCCTTCTGAGTTGAAGGTTGCGGGTTGAATCCCCGCTCGGAACCAACATTTGTGTGCATGAACATCTCTGTTAGCTTCGTGTATGGCTGTTTAATGTTTAAGTATGTTTATCAGTGGTTTAGTAACCATAGTACAAGCTCTGCCTAGTTTGCATAAAAATTTGTTTATTTGCATAAAAAATTACCAAAAATAAAAAAGTTAAAATATGCACAGATAATGTTTTTATTGAAAATCAAAAATTGACAGAAATAATATATTTTTACTTTTATTTAATACAAGCGACCCGCCCCGGCTTCGCACGGGTACAATGCTAATACCAAAACCTTCCTCTTGAATCACTCTATCTATTAAAAAAAAACGCATGAAAATCCGTTGCGTAGTTTTAAAGATTTAAGCATAAATAGGGACATATAGGGACACAGAAAGCGACTTTGTTTTATACTATGTAGTGATAGTGACTAGCGGACCATCCCGGCTTCGCAAGAATGGGCAATTATTTTTTAAAGATTTTGGGATAAAGTTAGAGTAAATGTATCTTTATGCAGGACATCAAACAGCAGGCACCAAGGCGTTGCCAGCGCCAATGCAGTTAGGACTTTCTAAAAATCTCTTCAAAGCGGTTGGTGTTATCTTTTCGGAGTATGTACAGTCAAGAGCAAGTCAAGCTTGACACTACCAGTTTAAGCTGAGCTCTGATTTGTACTACGCGCCATAGAATACAGGGCCGGTTCAAAGTCCAAAGTGTCAAGCTTAGCGTGCTCTTGACTGTACTGCGTTTTTATCTTTTTAACCAGTTATTTATATTTTTCCGCGAGAATTAGATATTTTCCTGTAGTAAATAGTAAGTACCTACCCTAAATTTTTACCTGGTTACCTATTCAGTTATCTCCACAACAAATTTTATTAAAATCAGTCATGTAGTTTTTGCGTGATGCGTGTTCAGACAGACATACAGATAGACAAAAATGTAGAAAAAATTTATACTTAAAAAAATAATAAATCTCACGCCTTTTATCCCCCAGGGGGCAGGCACAGTAGGTATTTCCATTTCTGGAAATATCCACGTTTTATCAGTATTTTCTTTGGACCCTTTAAACGTGATAGGCGGTGAGCCTTTCGTCGGACCGAGGTGCTGTTACACATGTCTCAGAATTAATTCTGGAAACCGTTTTCAAAAATTATTTTACCGATGGGAAGTTACATTATCAGGGCTATATACATAGGCTA
The DNA here is from genome assembly GCA_963855545.1 of Ethmia dodecea. Lineage (NCBI taxonomy): Eukaryota > Metazoa > Arthropoda > Insecta > Lepidoptera > Depressariidae > Ethmia > Ethmia dodecea. Next base: position 9,494,707 of record OY979449.1, read on the forward strand.
TATTTTTTTCCGTATTTGTACGGGAACATGAACTACGCGGGTGAAGGGATTTTTGGAAATTTCCACGGAACGGGACTATTTGAAATAAAAACATTACGTTTTGTTAGCGCACTTTTTGCTAATACCGCCTATCTAAATATTTCGCTTGAAGACCTCTAATTTGCTTCCTGTTGTCTAAATTCATTGCTCATTATTATTATTACAGCTGTTGGTCTCCCTAAAATTAAGTATATAAATAAATAAAATTCAACATAATATTCTTAAAAATCCTTTCACCAATGGAAAACTTACTTTTCTGGGAGTAACATGATCTATAATTTTTCCATTTAAACGGGACTGAGGTGAAACCGCGGGGCGCTGCTAGTTTATGAATATATATTTAATGCAAGTTCCCCATTGTGACCCACAATTTATTTATTGATGTATGTAGGTATAGCTATACTAATAAATTTCAAAACGGGTAGAAACTTACTGAAAATTAAAATTTATTTTATTCTGTATTCGAATACGCAATATTGAACCACTGTCAACCACCACCATTCAACCAACTGTCATTTAATGAATGTTACAAGTAGGCAGTACGCGTGTAAAGATCTGTTGTACCTACTAGAATTGTAATTTTAAAAAACTCGGAACGGTTACGTCTAAAATTAAAAAACCTAACGTTAAATAACTTAAGTTCAAAATACCTAAAATCAAACTACCTAATATTTTAATATACCTAATAAAATAATACATACCTACCCACGAAATATCTAAGATTACAATACCGATTGGACTAAATACCTAAAATTTAAAATGTTTATAGTTATAACAACTAATTTTGATATACCAAAATTTTTTTTACTAGCGTAAATATTGCCTACCGGATTGTCGAAGCAGGTTTATAAGGAATTTTAAAATGTATGCATGTCACATTATGTTCCGGTTTCACATAGTTAAAACCTTTGAATAAATAAATAGGTAGGTACTTATATACTTTGAGTTTGTTGCTGCTATAATATTGTGTGCTGTTCTTGACGCAGAACATCTCTTACGGAAAACGACACTGAGAAATAAGGTCACTTACGCACAATGTAATTTTCGCAGAATGATGTTAACGTATTTCAATAAATTTAAGTATATAATTATAAATAATATAATTAATCAGCCTATTAAGTCAGCTATTTTCAAATGGATTTCAAAGTTAATAAAACTTGGATTTGAAAATGACGTTGTAGATACCTACGCCAAGCAAGACCTTCCTCATAATGAATAATTGAAAATAGCGTCCCACAATTTATCTGAATACCAGAATATAATATAATTTCATAGAGAGGGCGACAGATCAGTCTCAGAGCGTGAGCGGCGTAGGTCCGGTGATTCTGGACAGGTAGAGCGGCTCTTGAGGGAGGAGTTGCCACGTGGCCAGGTACTGCCAGCTGGATAAGCTATTTCGGTGGTAGGTGGCAGGCCCCGGCAGACCGACACCAGACGTCGCCGCCGCCCCCGCCTCCTCGCAACCACTAAAAATAGCCGCACTGTGCATTCTTGGGCGAACGATGCCGGATTTTTTAAGACTACGCTCGACCACATGCCGTTTCTTTTGGCCTCTACCACCGATGGCAACCTTCGTTCGTTACTAACTTCTAACAGCATACAGCATCTGACTATTCGTCAGGAAATAAGAAATCATTGAGTTTTTAAATGTGTCCATTCGGCGACTACCTCGACGCGACGTATGTTACATTGTAGAGTACCTACTAGTTTAAAAATAAAGTCACGTCATAGTCAAAATTCATTTATTTCTACAGGTAAAAAATAATAAGAAACGTCAATCTAATAGCAAAGAATGTTTTTCTTTCAACGTCTTTCAACAAGGAATTCTCAACTCGTCCATATAGGTAAATTGCTGTTTACAATTAGCCTATCTCCACCTTATTGCCACCGTTGAGATGTTGGTTCCAAATGCAGTAGGTACCCCGAGAAGAACAAGCAAGAAACTCAAGGGTAGCTCTTTATTACACTAAACGGTTGACTTTAAGACAAATAGTGAAGATCATTGCTTTTAATAAGTTTTGTTCTGACACATGTCATTTTGTTGTTCTCTGATCTTCTACTATTAAAATCTGAACATTTCAGTTTCATAATGAATACAATACGTAACGCTGTTTTTGAAGTGAAAACTTCTTTAGCGGCGTTGAGCACTTTTGTGGGATGGGTAAAAACTGTGAAACTCGCGTCAGGTCACGTGTGCTGATCGAAAAACCGTAAGACGGTTGGAGTGTAGTGTTGTAACACCGAAATCGATAATCAAGTTTTCACTTCTGCCGGCACTCCCGGAGTGCAACCCGTGTTTTTATTTGTTCTGTAAGTATAGTAAATTATGAACACTGCATATTTACACAAAAACCAAATAAATGAAAGTACACTTGCATCAAACATATTTTATATCTAAACAAGAGTAATAGAACGCTCGCTTTCCATCGGCCGCACCTTTGTCGTGCGAGATTATTCTGATTAAGGTTTGCTAAAATTAGCGCGACCACGCAAACAAACTCCTTATAAAAATAGAATCGCTCATAATGCACAAGGCTAAAGCCTTATAAATTTAGCTCAACGTTCATCGTTATCTTTTCTGGAATCACATCTTTTACATAAGTTTATCAATGACGTTCAGTAAATAAGTGTATTGATACATTACCTATTTAGTTCATTGAATTGTTATGTTGAACAATTTAGTCTAGTAAATAGCGAAACAAATCAATGATTAGACCCTACCTCACAGTAAATAACTCATATATATTTACTGGGCCTACCTCCTAACGTTAGCAATGTAAGACCTGATACTTATAACTGGTCTCTGCTTATATAAAACATCTTCAAAAACAGGAAATTTCTTCTGTAACATTGCATCTTATAGTCTTTCTGAATGATGTTTGCTCTAAGCCTCATATACTACGTCGCAAGTTGAACGACCGTAGACACGTGTAGCATGTTATGTTCGGCATAAAGTACCTACGCTTGTCGCGTCTAAATAAAAATACAATGAAATTCAAGGCAAACGGTTACATGGAACAGCTTTGGCTAACATCTAGCGAATTTACCACAAAACCACCAGCCGGTACAGGGCGAAGGGATACAGGCCGATACAGGAGAGTTAAATCTTAAGTGCTGAGTATTGACCAATTTGGGATATTCTCTTAATAACTACTAGCTAGCTATAAGAAGGAACACCTTAGTTGATTGATATACAGCGCAATACGTGAACTTAGAATAAAATATAAAAAAGGAATAGCGTTTAAAACATTGAAAACTCCGTTAAAATCTATTTAATACATTTAATTTGGTTCATCTCTTGCTCATTCCTTGTGGATATACCTTAACTGATTTTCCTTTGTCATCCAAAACCTTTGAGTATTAAACCAACCGGAGACGCAACTGACAGGCGTTCCCCTCTGCCAAAAAAAACGTGTCGGTCTTTGAGCATACCGGTTAAATACAACTAGTTTGTTTGAGTTCACGGAGTGCTTGTATTGGTGAATGTATTTGTGTGCACCTAGTTCAAGCTAGTGTTTAATTGTTTTGTCAAAAAATGCGTTTGTTTTAACATTATTTGTGATTGTTTCCTCGTCCCCCCCGCAGAAATTGGCAGACTTTTTTGTAAAGAAACTAGTGCGCGTGACGTCTCCTGTTGGTTTAATACTCAAAGTCCAAAACTGACATCATCATCATCAACCTTCAGCAGCCCACTGCCAGTTTTGTCACTTCTGAGCTAAAGGTCTTTCATTACACACGAGGAAGTTTACCTACACACAAAATTAACGTATCTAATATATATATATAAATATATAATCTCACGCCTTTTTTATCCCCGAGGGGGTAGGCAGAGGTATTCCATTACTGGATATACCCACATTTCACGAGATACATTGGACCCCTAAACGTGATAGGTGGTGAGCCCATCGCCGGACCGGGTTTGTTTACACATGTCTCAGAATTAATTCTAAGACCTGCGGGTTTCCTCACGATGTTTTCCTTCACCGTCAAGCTAGTGATAAATATGTACGTAAGTTTTTGAAAAACTCATTGGTACATGCCAGGATTCGAACCCGAATCCTGGCATGTAAAATCTAAGCTCTAAAAATTTAAACTATCTACACCTGCTCTTCGGGCCAGGGACACTGACTGAATTCTACACTTTACTTGAGCAATCCTATTCTCGCTTTAACATCAAAAATGAGACCTATTACGTGTCGTCTCCACATTCGTCATCGAAACCTATCGTATCTGATTGGTTTTCAGTCTGAAATGTCGAGCTCCCTTTAACATTTAATTTTGGCTAAATTATTTTAACTTACCATTTATTTACAGAAGAAGAAGTCATTTATTTGCCAGAATATGGTACAATATAGGGTCTTAAAACATAATCTGCCATACAGGATGCCTTGCAAATTTAAATTTTCACATGAATAAAACAAATAAAAATTACATAAAGGATTTAAGATTAAACGAGTACATAGTACATTAACAGAGAATAACATTTGTTTAGCAAGAATACATATACACGTTTTTTAAAGAAACTGTATTTAATGTTTTAATCATATTTGTTAAATGGTTATATATTATTTTGATTGCCATGTAGTAAGAATTTTTATAACACATTTGCACGTAAAAGGTGTATTACGTCACCAATTTCAATATCGTATTGTATCTCATTACGCCCAAGTGCGGTAAGTGTAATGTAAAAAGCCCGGCTTATCAAGATGCTCCGTCTTAAAAAAAACGGTACTTTTTTAAATCTCAGCAAAGAGTTTTTATGTCAAAAAAGTTGTCAACATTTTATGATTAAAATTAATTTGGGAGATAAAATATAATGAAGAAATATTTATGTGCATAATTATTTAATTTAATTAATTTTGACAGTAAATTACAACCAATTAATCTGTAACAAAAACACAAAAATATTAATTTACTTTATCAGTAATACTGGCTGTTATTTGTGCCTTTACCTAAAAAAAATGCTGATGCGCGCCGCGCGATTTTTCTTAACGCTGTATTGTTTTTATTCGTTTACCATAGTCGGAGTTTTATTTTATTACCTCGCAAATGTGTTATAAAACGTCGTATGACATACGTGCGCTTTGATAATTACAGCCTACCGCACTTATATCGTAATGTACACATTTGCTCGTAAAAGGTGTCTTATTTCACCAATTTCAATATCGTATTGTATCTCATTACGCCCAAGTGCGGTAAGTGTAAAGTAAAACGCATGGCTTATCAAGATGCTCCGTCTTAAAACGAACGGTACTTTTTAAAATCTCAGCAAAGAGTTTTTATGTCAGAAAAGTTGTCAACATTTTATGATTAAAATTAACTTTCCGAGATAAAATAATAAAGAAATATTTATGTACATAATTATTTAATTTAATTAATTTTGACAGTAAATTACAACCAATTAATCTGTAACAAAAACACAAAAATATTAATTGACTTTATTCGTAATACTTACTGGCTGTTTTACTTTACTTTACTTATGCATGTAGAATTTTACTAGAAATAGCGGGTGGTCAGAGGCGTTGCCCGCGCGGTTCATTTTATTGCCGTCCCCGTAAGAATTTTCAAAAATCCCTTTATAGGGGTTTCCTACGACATATAAGACACCTACGTACCATATTTCAAGTTTCTGCGTGTTATCGTTTCGGAATAAGTAGTACGTATTTTTCTTTTTAACCAGTTTTTATATTTTCCCGAGGGAATGAATATCTTCTTGGAATAAAAAGAACCCTAGATGTTGACCCAGGTACTCAGTTATCTCCATACCAAATTTCACTAAAAATCCGTCAAAAATGGTGTTTTGGTATCTAAATCGATCACTATCTACACTGCCTACCAATCAAAACTTGAAAAAAATATTTCATGTACCTACAGACACGGTCCCGTTCGAGTTTTATTATACAATAATGTAACATAATAAGTGCAATTCCTGAAAACATCAGCTACATAATTGATTTCAGCTATTTTTAATGTGTTAAATTTTTCCGAAAAATGAATTGGCATAGCTCAATTTAGCTACCTATGGAAATCGTACTGGTATTTCTCTTCATTTAAGAAAATTGGTTCGACACACAGACCATTAATCTAGCTTAATGGTCTGTGGTTCGACACAACTAAAGTACGAAGGCTTTATATATTTTTTATATTAATATACTAATTGGGGTGTATGAGGAATTGCGCTTATTCTGTTACGCGTTGTATGTATAGACGTGAACATATCGGTCCAACTTTGAACATAATGTATTTATATGTTCCTTCCAATTACAATGTTTGTCAATTATTATGCATACAAAACGAAGTACCCATCATTAATTTGGACATTTTTTTCATTACTTAAACTCTATTTTAAATTTAGCAATGTACTACTTATTACCTACCTATATTATGTCAAAACTCTATGACTTTTGTCTTAGAAGCATTAACACATACCTAGATTATTATTTATTAGCCAGTTAACTATTTCCTGACCAGACTATTACATAATATTACTTATTACAAACAGAACAGTATTGCTGTGTTGCCGAAATGGTCAAATAAAAACATTTCAAACTCGCTCTGCTCGCTTCCTATCCAAAAACTCAATGTTGGTTAGTTCCATAGATTTATTATACTAGCGTAATAAATCTATGGTGAGTTCTATTAAGATTGTTCTCCCCCAACTTGAGTGTGGTAGCTCATGACAATGTGTTAAACTTATGTATACATACCTTCCCTTTCATAGAAGAACCTAATAGAAAGTGTCAGGTCGTTCAAGATTTTCAGCTAATCATAATCAATATTAATTTGTATTATCTAGTATTTCGATTTTCTTAAAGAGTTCAGTAAAACAAAGCCGATACTACTATCGTCAACTTTTAAAACTTACGCGTGTACGTTACAGAGTGGTGGTGGGCGGGCGCATGCGTGGGCGCCGCAGTGCTGCTGTGCGCAGCGGGCGCGTTGGCCCACCCGCACCTGCGCCGTCGGCACGCCGCCGCAGCCGCCGCCGCCGACCCCGTGAGTCACCACTTTCTACTTCTTCCACTGCAAACAAGGGCGTAACTAGGATTTGCTTCAGAAGGGAGAGGGGGCGAAACAATGAAAATCAAATTAAAAGTGCCTTCATCAAAATATAGTTTACTGATTTAAATCAACAATCCAGATAAGGTACTTAAAACTAGTTGTCCTCATTAAAGACACTTCTACGTCTCATTAATAATAATACACACACCGGCACAATTAGCGGAACAGAAAAAAAAGGGAGTATTTACGCATTTTTGCGTGTTACTGGCCGGCTAAACAAGCTTTTTTTAAATTTGGGTTTTAATTTAAAAATGGAATACTAAGCGACTGCCCTTTTTTTCATTCTTTTGTTTTAATTTTCATTGATTCATTTTTTCCACCGCTTGTCCGTTTTTAGAAGGTTCGTGAATTCCATTTGAAAAGCTTTGAATTGCAGTTTTTGAGGCTTTTGAGTTTTTTCGCATATTGATAATTTACGAGCATCTTATTATGCCTGATTTAACGCCATCAGAAATCATTAGGGCAGATCAAATGAGGAGAAATGGTCAAACCTACAGATCGATTGCCAGAAGCCTTCGTCGATCGTTATCAACGATTTATCGTAGCATCCAACGATACAGATTGACGAATGCTCTAGTGAGAAGGAGAGGACAAGGCCGGAAAAGGTGTACTTCAAGGAGGGATGACCGTTTTCTCCAACTTCAAGTCCGACGGAACACGAGACTAACGGCGGTGCAGGCTCGAAATTTACTGGAAGAGGTACGAGCAGTAAGGATGAGTGAGCGGACAGTTCGTAGAAGATTCGAAGAAGTGGGTATAGGCTCGTATGTGCCCGCCAAAGCCCCAAAACTTGAGAGACATCATCGCACAAACCGTCTACACTTTGGTCGTGAACATCGTGATTGGGACTTCGACGACTGGGGACAGGTTCTTTTTACTGATGAATGCAGAGTTATGTTAAATCAAATTGATGGAAGGCAGCGAGTATGGAGACGCAAAGGAGAACGGTATATCCAGTCTAATTTTGAAAATACAGTTGCATATGGCGGCGGTTCAATTATGGTCTGGGGAGGAATATGTTTAGGAGCTCGTACGGAGTTAGTAGTGGTCGATGGCGGGAATCTGAATGCTGATCGGTATATCAGGGAGATTTTAGAAGAACATGTTGTGCCATTTGCCCCCTTTATTGGTAACAACTTCATTCTAATGCAGGATAATGCTCGGGCTCACAGTGCTCGCACAGTACAGACATACCTAAACCATGTTGGTATAACGGTGATGGAGTGGCCAGCACGGTCCCCCGATATGAACCCTATAGAACACGTCTGGGACTTGCTAAAGAGGAGTGTAAAGTCAAGAATGCCCCCTCCCAATAATCTCAACGAGTTGCGAAACGCATTACTTGAAGAATGGCAGAGGTTGCCCCAAGAAACCATTGATAACATCATCCGCAGCATGCCCAGACGGATGGAAACCCTCATCAGAGCACGAGGAGGAAACACTCGATATTGAACAGTCATTGAAATTGTTGTTAAACTTTGGAAAATCTTGAATTTTCTGCTGTTTCTCTATAATTAAAAATCGAAGAAAAATGCATTTTGTTTAATTTAATTTTTATTTTTATAAAATTTTAAGTATGGTGTTACAAATGAATGTCAAAACATGTTAATTTAATTGTTGTTTCATTTTAAATAATATATTGTTTAAAAATTACATTCATTGTTCTAAATTCCCTCTTTTTTCTCCTTTTTTTTTCTGTTCCGCTAATTGTGCCGGTGTGTGTATTAATGTTTTCTATTATAGTTTTTTTTTTGCGAATTTCTAGATAATCAAACGCGGTAATTATGAAAGCATAATGTTGGGTCTGGTAACAATTTCGAGACATATAATGTTATGTATTATCATGCGCCTGTGGGAACTGTTACTCATTAGGAATTCGGGGTGAGGCAAACGCCTTTGGCACGGTAAATATATAATTTAATGACTGTGCCCTTGGTGTGCAAAGGCGCTATAATTATCCCAGACTGTAAATAAAATACTACTTATTAGATTCATCCTTTTGATTACGTTACGTCGGATGAATCCGACTTAAGTAGGAAAGAATAAACACGGAACCTCCACCTACTCTCAAAAATGTTGCAGTGAGCTACTTCAGTACAATAGTACGTCAGTTATTACATAGTTGTACGAGCACACAAGATATTCGGGCTTACGGTTTAAGAAATTTCGTAATTACGTAGGTACCTATCTATACGAATAATTTTCTAAAGAAAGAATGAGACGCACACATTATTTTACCAAATCACATTCAGCGAAGTGGCTCGGAAACTTTTCTATTCCATTTCTATTGTATGTAGCTCAGTCGTAATACTAACTACTATTATGATTAGGTATAAGTATTTTACTTTTTTAGAGTGGTGCGTAAATTTTACTTAGTGACGTTAGTATCATTGCACTGACAGTCAACATCACGGACTTCTCATTGTATATGTCAATACCTTATCAAAGTCAAAGTTAAAATGTTTTATTCAAAGTAGGGACTTACAAGTCAACTTATAAAACGTCATTTTAACTATCTTATCATTTATTCTAGTTACTAAATAAGTACAAAGTCACTTTGCTAGGCCTGAGGGCTCACAGATAACATAGGTACCTATATACAGAATGAATTTTTCAAGTGGGCGTGGATGGCTAAATCAGAAACTATACGGAATAGCGAAAAATACTCAAAGGAGTCTCGGGCCCATTTTTTATGAAAACTAAAACTGCATCCTTAGGAATTAATGTTTCTAGCCAGGAATCGAACACGTTGATTTTGAAAAAAATCCCACACTCTGTATTATTACACAATTCGATAGTTATTAGCGACACTATCGAATGGTGTAATAATACACGTGTGGATCGAATTCTAGGAAGAAATGGTAAACTTAAGAACAATGTTGTATTTTAATAAACTGATTCAAATTTTAAAGTACCTAATGCTTTAATTCATACCTGTACCTACCTACCTTGTCCGAAATTATGTTGAATAGTTTTCTAATCAAATCGTTGATCATTAATGAAATCCATCTTTATATTATATTGCAGAATTCTAATTCCAAGTATAAGTACTTACTACTTTTTATAAATTATTCATCAAAATACGAAACAGTAGGTAGGTACGCAAACTGTTAGTGATAATAAACGAAACGTCGAACAAAATCTAAATTATTGTTGCCAATTTACTCTACGTTCTAATTTCAATTGTTTTTTTTACCGTGAAAACATAATAAAAAATTTAAATTAAAACATAATGCTGTAAACTACGTTGTAAAGATGACCACGCTGCGGGTCTGTGTTGAGATAAATATTAAGCATAATTTCAGCCATGGTGCCTACAGGTAATGCAGGTAGGTATGAATTAAAGCATTAGGTAGGTACCTACTATAAAATATCAGTTTAACATGTAATTTCTTCCCAGAAATCGATCCTTATTAGCGACACTATTGAATGGTGTAATATACAGGGTACGTGTGTTTTTTTTTCCAAAACCAACGTGTTCAAATCCTGGCTATTAATAGGATTTTTTCAAAAATCAAAAGATGCAGTTTTAGTTTTCATAGAAATCGGGCCCGAGACTCCTTTAAGTACTTTTCGCTATTCCTCTTAGTTTCTGATTTAGCCTACCACGCCCACTTGAAAAATTCACCCTGTATACTTATTTGCATTGTGCATCCGTCCTGCAACTCCTGCAGTACTTAGTAGTAGATATTTTTTTAAATTGTTAACTGGCCGAAGGAGCAGTGATAGCCTTACGGTTAAAGAGCCTGCTTCACATGATGATAATCAGTGAGGCTCGGGTCGAATCCTGGCATGTACCAATGAGTTTTTCAAAACTTACGTACTCGTACAAATTTATCACTAGCTCGACGGTGAAGGAAAACATCGTGAGGAAACCCGCAGGTCCCAGAATTAATTCTGAGACATGTGTAATAGACCCGGTCCGGCGATGGGCTCACCACCTATCACGTTTAGGGGTCCAAAGAATATCTCGTGAAAAGTGGGTATATCCCGAAATGGAATACCTCTGCCTACCCCCTCATGGATAAAAAGTGAGATTATTTATTTTATTTACTATTTTATGAACTGACCTATTCCTATGAAAAAGGTCTCTCATGTAGCCCATTTACTAAATTAAAATTCGAATTGTTTGTTTATCTTTTTACCTGTCTGCGCCAAAAGGAGGGCAAGTAAGTAAGTAAATAGGTAACAACTTTTTATTGTACAAGAATAAAATATATGCAACAAGTGAGACAATGATAAAAAAAAGTACAAATGTTAGTGTATAGTGTAAATTTTGGCCCTTCTTCGGCTTCTAGCATACACACAATACACAGTTTGGTAATTTTACTAAATGAGGGAGGGGTAGAGTGATAGCAAAAAGAATAGGCCCATAATGTACATCCATGCATCCGAAACACTACCTTTCTGCTTGTGAAGTAGGAAAAAAACACATCCCTACTTATATTGAACTTAAATTGATCGTAAAAGGAAAGTTATTGCAAGGATTGCAACCGGTTTTATACATTTACGTGGCCTCAAGCGTTGGCCAAGAGAAGAATAGAGTCTAAATCGTCGCCTTAGAGTGAAAACCTCGTATAAGAAAAAGAGCAACTTTACAGGAGGAAGAAAAAACCGCGCCCTGAAATTTTTTGTTACCAAAGCTTATTGGATTATACCTGTTTTAGTATGTAATTATACTACTTTTTTTAATAATAGAGTGATATGTTACACATTATTAGCCTAAACATGTTAAATGTCACTTACGAGGTTTTCTAACAAAAAACTCACTATTTGGACTGTAGTTACAAGTTAATCAATGAAACCGGGTAAAATAAAAATAGTTATTTACATTAAAATACATATAATTTTAAATTAAATTATATTTGTGATTACAAATTCTTCTTGTTTTAGGAAAATTCTTAGTAAAAAAAGTTTAAAGTAGTCAAAAAATTTATAAGAAGTCGAATAACTATAAATCGTAAGATGCTGAACCATCTTGACCTTTCCTTGAGCGCCTGGCTTCACATAAATTTTGGTTTGGACTGCTGACTATTGCCATCCTTCGACACAACTCAGAAAGCAAAAGCAATCTCTGATATTTTTGATTTTTTTTAACATACAGCAGTGCTTTCGAATTTTACCGTCATTTGTATTTTAAAAGAAAATTTTGTACTCTCTGCATGCCTTTTTAAATATTTTATGCTAGTTATAAAAAAAGTAAGTAAGTAATTAAGGGCTTTTGGATGCGGACCTTCTAAATTGTGTAGGTACAGTTTGACATTTCCGTAATGAATGAAAATTACATGACCTTGCGTGGCTAAATATCTGAATCTCATTCTCTTTCATAAAGTTATTAAGAATAATTGGACGTTCTTTGGTGTTTTTGCGCCCTTTTCGCCACTCTAATCCAAAATCTCCTAATTAGGTTCAATATAACTTCGAGAAAACCTCGTAGGTAGTCAAGTTTGATAATTTTATGAGTCTTTATCAACAAATATTTAATCATTAATACCTCGTAACTACACATACGTGGTTTATTTTCCAGCTATTTTGTGTAAAAAAAATCCTCGTAAGTGAGTTTGCGAGGTTTTCAAACAAGAGATAGATAATTATACGAGTTTTTTCTATCAAACGAGAAACAAAAATTGCAATAACTTCTGAAATACACACACCGGCACAATTAGCGGAACAGAAAAAAAAAGGAGAAAAAAGAGGGAATTTAGAACAATGAATGTAATTTTTAAACAATATATTATTTAAAATGAAACAACAATTAAATTAACATGTTTTGACATTCATTTGTAACACCATACTTAAAATTTTATAAAAATAAAAATTAAATTAAACAAAATGCATTTTTCTTCGATTTTTAATTATAGAGAAACAGCAGAAAATTCAAGATTTTCCAAAGTTTAACAACAATTTCAATGACTGTTCAATATCGAGTGTTTCCTCCTCGTGCTCTGATGAGGGTTTCCATCCGTCTGGGCATGCTGCGGATGATGTTATCAATGGTTTCTTGGGGCAACCTCTGCCATTCTTCAAGTAATGCGTTTCGCAACTCGTTGAGATTATTGGGAGGGGGCATTCTTGACTTTACACTCCTCTTTAGCAAGTCCCAGACGTGTTCTATAGGGTTCATATCGGGGGACCGTGCTGGCCACTCCATCACCGTTATACCAACATGGTTTAGGTATGTCTGTACTGTGCGAGCACTGTGAGCCCGAGCATTATCCTGCATTAGAATGAAGTTGTTACCAATAAAGGGGGCAAATGGCACAACATGTTCTTCTAAAATCTCCCTGATATACCGATCAGCATTCAGATTCCCGCCATCGACCACTACTAACTCCGTACGAGCTCCTAAACATATTCCTCCCCAGACCATAATTGAACCGCCGCCATATGCAACTGTATTTTCAAAATTAGACTGGATATACCGTTCTCCTTTGCGTCTCCATACTCGCTGCCTTCCATCAATTTGATTTAACATAACTCTGCATTCATCAGTAAAAAGAACCTGTCCCCAGTCGTCGAAGTCCCAATCACGATGTTCACGACCAAAGTGTAGACGGTTTGTGCGATGATGTCTCTCAAGTTTTGGGGCTTTGGCGGGCACATACGAGCCTATACCCACTTCTTCGAATCTTCTACGAACTGTCCGCTCACTCATCCTTACTGCTCGTACCTCTTCCAGTAAATTTCGAGCCTGCACCGCCGTTAGTCTCGTGTTCCGTCGGACTTGAAGTTGGAGAAAACGGTCATCCCTCCTTGAAGTACACCTTTTCCGGCCTTGTCCTCTCCTTCTCACTAGAGCATTCGTCAATCTGTATCGTTGGATGCTACGATAAATCGTTGATAACGATCGACGAAGGCTTCTGGCAATCGATCTGTAGGTTTGACCATTTCTCCTCATTTGATCTGCCCTAATGATTTCTGATGGCGTTAAATCAGGCATAATTAGATGCTCGTAAATTATCAATATGCGAAAAAACTCAAAAGCCTCAAAAACTGCAATTCAAAGCTTTTCAAATGGAATTCACGAACCTTCTAAAAACGGACAAGCGGTGGAAAAAATGAATCAATGAAAATTAAAACAAAAGAATGAAAAAAAGGGCAGTCGCTTAGTATTCCATTTTTAAATTAAAACCCAAATTTAAAAAAAGCTTGTTTAGCCGGCCAGTAACACGCAAAAATGCGTAAATACTCCCTTTTTTTTCTGTTCCGCTAATTGTGCCGGTGTGTGTATTAATTAATACAATTTACCAAATTATTTATAACATCAAAAGCACTTATTTCCTTCAGAAAATAGTATAACTACACTGAAAAAACGACTTTGAACTATTGAATTCGCAGCCACGCATGCACTTTCTTACGAGGTTTTCACAGCAGACTGACATACGAGTGCTTTTACGAGGTTCTCATTATAGGTCATAGATGGTGCACCATGTCTATGATGTTTACTCGAGTAAAACTAGAACGTCCGTTACGAGGTTTTCTTTCCAAATATGTAATAAAAAAAAACCATGAAATTTCAAATACGAGGTTTTCACTCTAAGGCGACGAAATATGAATTTTCAAACCGTTTTAACATCTTTTCTCTTCCATATTATACTTACACAGGACAATTTATAAAAACCCTTCGTAGCGGGTGCCTAGGCACCTGCCCAACCAAAGTGATCTGGTTAATTATCTATGGGTAAAGCACTGACGTGACGCGGCACTGAATAGAAAGTTACTCCTGCTGGCTTGTAGGTATAAAGTTATGAACGTCGTTCAGGTATTGGTGTTGAATGCCCCTCATGTCTTACGGTCTCACATTTTTGATAATACCTAGATATTACTAACACGATGCCTTAATTTAGTGATATGGTCACAGATATATTTTAACTTAATATCTACTTTCTCGGTCGCTTTATCTACAATAAGATTAATCTTAATCTTATCGTGTTTTGTTAACAAAACTCTTAACATTTATCGCAAGTTCAGCTCTGAATGTAAAAAACTACTTACAAATTGGTTACTCTCGACTATGAAAAAACAGAACAGTAGCTAGAGGGGGAGGGGAAATTTATATGCCTACATACCAGCGTTGCCAGACGTCCCGATTTTGGCGGGACGTCCCGATTTTTTAATCAAAATTTAATGTCCCGCGCGAGACAGGCTCAGCCCCGCTTTTCGGGTTATACCTTAAAGACAAAAATAAAACTTTAAAAGAAGTTAAATCTTCACAGAAATATCATAAATATAATTCTCATAAATAATTATTATTTTGAGGTAAAATATAAAACTTAACTAAAACTTGAGTAAAACTAAACTACAAAAGATGTAAAAAATGAGACCGCCGCGCGCCGTGGCAAGGTGCCCTTCTCATTATTGTAAGTTGCAATTTTTAACACTGACTCCTCAGACTACTGTTTGAAAGGCCCTATTTTTTCTAATAAATCAAACCTTTTTGATTTAGATTTCTGTTTTTTTTATATATTTTTATTCAGAAGATGAATAAAACTCAACTCTTTAACGATAGGGTAAATCTGATTTAAATTATCATATTTTTATTAAAATACATTTTCTGTGGCTATTTTTGCTATCTATGGTCACGTAAACGTAATTTGCCAAAATCCCGCGACTTCTCGAAAAAAAAAAAACTGGCAACGCC
The DNA here is from genome assembly GCA_963855545.1 of Ethmia dodecea. Lineage (NCBI taxonomy): Eukaryota > Metazoa > Arthropoda > Insecta > Lepidoptera > Depressariidae > Ethmia > Ethmia dodecea. The sequence goes on from OY979449.1 coordinate 9,510,449, forward strand.
TGCTACATACATATATAAAGCTCACGCCATTGTCCCACAGCCGTAGGCAGAGAAGATGGATCGCCACTTTGCTCGATCTCTGCATACTTCTTTCGCTTCTTTCACATCCATAAGTCTTTTCATGCACGCTCTTTTATTCTTTGCACTTCGGACCCCAGCTTTTTAAAGGACGTCACTTATTTGATCCGTCAACGTCCTTCTGCGGCGTCCTCTTTCCTTGCATCGTTCAACAGTCGCACCATAAATCTCTTTCGTTACTCTTCTTTCATCCATACGTTCTACATGACCAAACCTGCAGCCAACCGGGGCCAACTAGGAAATGTGAACACATAGGTATTAAAAATTGCTGAAATTAAGTAGCGTTAAGAAGTTGATACTGAACAAACTAATTTTAGGAATTGCGCTAATTCTGTTACAATATGTAACAGAATTAGCTTACGTAATAGAGTTAGTTACGTAGGTGATTTCAGTATATTCGTCTCTACTGCTGCCTACTTCTTCTGCTTCGGCTGAACTGCCTACTCAATGTTTAAAGTTATATTATTCCGATGTTACGTCATTACAATCGAATGCTCACTTACCCAGCCCGATGTGTATAGATACGTATCCTCCATATGCAACGCAATGTAAGTATATTATTATTTACCTACGTAGGTACCTACTAATGTAAATCTCATTGTCATTATTCCAATCAATGACATTTACGTATGTAGGTATACCCATGGAGCTATTATCAAATTTAAACATATACTACGTCCGTGCCTATACCTAAACATGATTGCTAGTATAAGCTTACCCAACATTAAATAAAAATTCTCTATAACACGTTTGCTCGTAAAAGGTGTCTTACAAAGACGTTTAAAGAAAAAGTTTGATTTTCTTCCAACCTCTTTGGTGTCTTATTTCACCAATTTCAATATCGTATTGTATTTCATTACGCCCAAGTGCGGAAAGTGTAAAGTAAAACGCACGTTTAATCAAGATGCTCCGTCTTAACTTTGGGAGATAAAATATAATAAAGAAATATTTATGTACATAATTATTTAATATAATTAATTTTGACATTAAATTACAACCAATTAATCTGTAACAAAAACACAAAAATATTAATTTACTTTATTATGTTTTTTGTGCCTTTGCCTAAAAAAAAATGCTGATGCGCGCCGCGCGCTTTTTCTTAACGCTGTATTGTTTTTATTCGTTTACCATAGTAGCAATATCGCCTCGGCTGTAATTTTTAACCTACCGCACTTATATCATAATGTACTATTATAACTATTCAGTAATATGTTAGGCCTGTTGGCTGGAACGCCAATGCCTCTACTAAATAAATTAAAAAATATATTAGTGATGTTTAGGACTTCGATCTGTCTTTGAATATCGATTATATTTTATAGTTTCATTAAGTACACATACCTTTTATACAATATTATAATTTATATAACAAAATAACTGACGCCCCAATACTCATAACTTCCTCAACCCTGGCGAGTTGGAAGAAGAACCTATATAATTCTTGGAAAAACCCAGTTTTGTCAGATTTATGTAACAGGGTCATGTGAGCAAACGGACATAATATAATCTTTTCACTTCTCATGCTCTAAAAGTACGCCAATATAAGCCCTACGAAGCGGGACTAAGGTGACCACTTTAGTCCTTAGGGAGTATAAAGTATTTTTTTTTAATTTCCTTAATTAGAAAAAGACAACCTCAAACAGCCAGTAAATATCTGTAGAGTGTGGACCATCTTCATTGCGAAAATGTGAAGAGTTTTAGTTCCATGGTTTTTCCGCGAAGAAGGTGGTGCCATGTGTTTTAAATTGTTTACCTGCAAAGAGATTTAAATCTCTTTGTTAATCTGTGACAACCTGACAGGTTTAGAAGAAAAAACTGACCGCGAAAATTTCTGAATTTTTGTCGAGTGTTAATTTGTTGGGTTTTAAATAAATTTGTACTAAATTGACAATTTTTCTCGCACTCAAAGTGAAAAGTACAGTTTCCACCTCGAGACTAAACGCCAACTTAATATACCCTCGGTTTCATGACTCCCTCGCAAGCTCGGGAGTCAAACCACCTCTGGTATATAATGGCTTCGTTTAGTCCCTCGATATAAAATATACTATTATAGGTGTCCTGTCATTTGACCGAATTGTTTTTATCCAAATTTCATTTCGCCTAGAAAGAATCACAAATATTTTGTTAGTAGATACAAGTTTCACCTACATACTTTTGTTTTGCGATTTGTTTACTATTCCAAACGACAGGTTGGCCAACAAACCATTCGCAGGGTTTGTTTTAATCTAATATTTATTTTAATAAAAATAAAATAAATAATTAAAACACCCCTTGGGAATTAAGTCTGAAAAATTTATTTTTTTAGTAATAGTATATAGTTTCTTGGATCTAGTGAATCTCCTCAGCTAATAATAATATACATACTGAATAAATACTCGTAAATAATGTAAAGTGCAACATTCAAGTGCATTTATTACAAACTCTTTTCCTATCCTATATCGTATTTAATCTAATCGTTTCAACCTCATGATAGTTAATTATTGATTAAGATAATTTGTACAGTTTTGTTTTCTTACTCTACAAAAGGTATACTCTGATCCGCTAATTGATAATTTATGCAGTTATCTGACATTATAATATTATTTTGTTTCTTGACTAATGTTATGTATGCCCAGCTGAATTACTCTACGACTGTAGCTCAATCATTGAGCAATGCCAACCGTCTCGTCTCGAGAGCCGACAAACGCGTCATCATCGCTCACAATCACAATTATAGGTGCGCATATATAAACGAACACAGTGGCAGCAATCGAGCTTGATTTACATGTGTGACAGCTCATGTGTAGGTACACATGCACTACGCTCACTATGCTTTTTCAACTCACACTTGTTAGTTGTATCGTATAATCACAGCTACTGATTGAGCACACTAACGTAACTAGACAGATTATTTGCATGTGTGTGTGTGTAGAATTACGCGTCGCGCTACGAGTGTGTGCGGCGACATCGGGGCAGCCGGTGCACCGCACCGCGCCCGCCCGCTCGTTCTCCCCGCTACGCGACTGCGAACACCGCGCCGCGTCCGCGTCATTGAACAACAAGACTCGCTCGATGGCAGGCGTTTTCCTGCCAATATGAAAAATAGAGTTTTAAGTAACTCTATTACAAAATACGCGATAGTGGAATTTATATGTTATCTTTATTTTATAAATAATTTATTTTTATAGTGTATTACAATAAAAAACATATTTTTATTTACTAGTGAATGATAGTCAAATTATTGTAAAATCTCCGCGGATAGTGCTCTGTGATTGTTTTATTTTAATGAGCTTTGAATTAAACAAAATTTGCAAGTGTCAGTGTTGTTGAATAATCAAGATCAAGTGATCGATCTGTGACTAGATTTAAGTGTCATCGAAATAACAACAGGAACGTCACTATCTGTCATCCATAGGTGGAAAACCTACAAAAATTGTGGACGATACTGTTTCAAATAGTAAGTAAACATACATAGTGATACAAATAGTAATTTTAAAGCCAGAACTTTTGTCTATTCATGTACAACTTGTCCAGTTTCTTTCTGACCAAGTTGTATGTACAGAAATATTGATGTAAACCGTGAAACAATACTCTTAATGAATCCGAGTGAGGCGAAGAGAATGTTTGTGGCGGAGGCGAACGGAGTGAGGCTGAGGCCCGAGGCGGGCCGAGGGCCGCGAGTGCGAGACGGCGGGAACGTGCCAAGTGATAAGAGGCGCGCCGATAGCGACGTCACACCCAGACGTTGTTTGTGTGAATTTAAATAAATTTTCATGTCATGACAGACAGTTCCGTAATCACCTCCCGGCTCTCGACATATCGTAGTCGCGACCTGCCAACTCGATATTCATCATTATGTACACAACTTTTAATGCGCAAATGTTTACCATACTCAGTACACAGACACTCATGTACTCACTGGTAAAAATATTAATAGTTTTGTGAAAATAACAAAATGAATATATTTCTTAGGATAACATTAATTTTTCAAAGAACTCACTCAGATAATAATAACTGATAAGTATGTAGATACAAGAATGTATTAAATGAGATTCAAGGTCCAAGTTTAGAGATCAGAATAAAATTAAAGCTTATTTGTTAATGCTTTTTATTTGGTCTTAGTGAGATACCAGTCAAAAATGTGATAACATCTAATATTTGTTTCAACTTAATTACGTTTAAAAGAACGTTCTATTTAGGTTCCTACCTAAATACCTATTAACTCAACTCATGAGAAGAACATTAAAAATTAAATGTACCTACTTATGAACTGTGTAATACCTGTAAATATATTTGAAATTAGTGATGGCACAACCTAAGATACCTTGATTTAGATTTTTTAAATATTGAAGAATTAAGTTTGTGGAAATATCTTATGTTTGTGAAGAACGATCTTATTTTAAAATACTATTAATTTGATTATAAACCAAAGTAAATATTGAAATTGTTTTCAGTTGCTACTATACTTTATCTTGGAATTATTCGGTTCTAGCATTAATATACAAGTCCTTCCAAGGAATTATGAATGGAACACAATTTAAAAAAATTATAAAAAGATTAAAAAAATAAGATTTTCAAAACTCCTTTTTCAATAATTATGTAGTCTGGTAGAGAGACAAAAGAGCATCTAATCATTTTTTTTTTAATAATACATACCTACTCAAGTCACATGTACATTGTGATATCAATTCTTGTTATCATTGTCTGTCTACTTTTTATTATTGTCCGAGCTTTATTAGTGACTATGTCAAGATAGAGTGTAAGATAAACCACATCTATTAATAGTTTATTAAAAATATTTTTGATAAAATTAAAATCAAATTATAATTGTGAAAATACAATTGGCTTTTTAACACAATTTATGCACATTTAATACAAATGATTAACTATGGTTTTACAAGTTATGATTATATTATTTACAGATATTTATGTATAATGTCAATTAGATAGACTATACAGCTTCTAAGCTTTAAAAATCTATACATAATAATAAAACTCTTAGGGTCTAGACACACGAACCGCAATTCAACTGCAATTCGACCGCAAAACTGCAGTTTCGGTGCAATTTGAATGCAGTTGGCACGACTGCAGTGAAACTGCAAGCCAACCGCACACCAACGCTCAGTTTGATTGCAGTTGGCTTGCAGTTTCATTGCAGTTGTGCAAACTGCATTCAAACTGCACCGAAACTGCAGTTTTGCGGTCAAATTGCAGTTGAATTGCTGTCCGCTAGACCCTTAATGGGACCGTGTCTGTACATCAAATATTAATACATCAAAAATTTTAGTAGTAGTGTAGATAGTTATTGATTTAGGTACCAAAACAGCAATTTTTGAAATTTTTGTCTGTCTGTACATGCATCACACAAAAACTACTGTACGGATTTTGATATGGAGATAACTGAGTACCCAGGTCAACATGTAGGGTACTTTTTATTCCACAAAAATATTTCATTCCCACGGGAAAATATTAAAACTGGTTAAAAAGATAAATACGTACTATTCCGAAACGATTACACCTAATAAACTTTAAATATGGTATTTAGATGTCTTATATGTCTTGGGAAATCACTGAAGGGATTTTTGGAAATTCCTACGGCAACAGGAATAAACTGGATCAGCGCGGGCAACGCCGCTGGGCACCCGCTATTAGTAATAAAATTCGCGTGGTGTCAGTAGTACCATCGATTTGTACCATTGATGGTACAAGTGACACCGATTTATGTCGCTAGTACCATTAAAAACAAGCTTAGTTGTAGCTCATGTGTTTACTTAAAATATTTTTAATCATAATTCCACATGCAAGTCTTAAAAATTCTTTCACCAATAGAAAGCTTACTTTTTGGGAGTAACACGGGTTATAACTTTCCCACGGGAACGGGACTGATGCAGGTGAAATTGTGCTAGTAATCAATAAATTCTTGTTAAATGTAGGGGCTTACCTAAAGCCATTGCAGTTTCTAAAAAAGTAACAAGATCAAACTGTTGTTGAATAGCATAGTCTTTGTACTTACTACTTTGTAGCATAGGCTTTTGTCCAGCAGTGGACAGCAATTAGCTGAAATGAATAGTCTTTGTAAACTTGTCAATTCATATGCAGTATCAGTATTACAGGGATTTTCCCTGTCCTCCGATCGGAACTCTGATTGGTAGACGGAGTGGAAATATTTTTCTCCGATTGTTATATTTTTGTTTTATCACTTTCTGTACCACCTTTATTTTTTTTTCTCACTCATCTACAGGTTATTATATCTCTTATTATTCGTTGCATAACATATTATCATAACTCAATTCAGTATTTTTGATACTATAAAATGGACATAATGGTAGGTATGTCCATTTTTTATAATTTATTACAAACCTAAACATTACATCTAACAATAAATTTAACATTTTCAAGAATTAAGTTTAGTTTACCCAGCCATAGCTCAAGTTCATTATATAATCACTAAAGTGAGATCAGCAAAAAGAGAACAGATTTATGAGAAATCTTAAAAACGTCGCCAACCATGAAACATATCTACCTAAGATTTTCTAAGCATAAAGTCAGCACATGTAATTACTAAAAGACTGATTTATTATACTTTTTGTTTGGATATAGCTTGGTCGGCAGTAGCAACATAATTGTGTCCTAACAATAATATATTAGTCTGACATTCAGGTATAGGTACTTATTACTTTATAGTTACCAAAATGCTATTTTGGAGTAGCTTTTTTAAACATAAAATCTTTATTATTTTTAGTTGAATTGATTGTGACTGCAATGTATTATCTGCATTGACTAGTAATTCTAAATAAAATAGAGGGTTTAGATGAATGGTTTGTTGTATAGTAAGCTCATGTATAATAAATAACACTAAAACTAAAACAACAAATAAAATATAGGTATTCTATATAAAATCACAATTACATAATCATTGTTAAAGGGAAAAGGAGAACATTTGAGCGCCACCAAGTTAAATTGATAAATTACTTAGAAAAGTTTCCTTTGTAATCATATACCTATCTAGCATGAAATGCGATATTAAAGTTTCGAAACAATTTCACATGTCGTTACCAAAATTACCACAACTAGATACGGTGGTCAGCGTCCGATATAGTTTTAAGTTTTAACGTTGTTGAGTACCAGGACCGCATAAGTGAGAGCAGTGTGTTGTGATTTGCAGATGCTCTCGGTACAAGTGCCGGGGTGCGCGGGCATGGAGCGGCTGGGCGCGCCGGGGGGGCCGCGCCTACGGCACGATCACAGGCATCACCATTCCACATTGTGAGTACCACTTCCACTACCATGTCTAATCGGCCTATTAACGGGCCGCTACAGAGCATATTGCTCTCATTACAGAAAAGGCTCTATGCTCCACTGTGCTTTTGAATGTTGCTTACTGAGGGCTAAAGCAACTGTACGCTCTGCTGTAGGCTCCGCCACCAGGAGGCACTAGTAGGATATACAGCACAGCACCACTTTTTACTAAAGTCAAGGGAAGTTTCTTTAATTTTGAAGGTGTAAATGGCAAGGATTTTTTTACATATTTATCATTAAATTTAATGTAACACATTGGACTATGACATTAGAATAAAAATATAGAGTTCTTGCCATTTAAGGGTGTACGACAATAGCGATCGCACAATAAAATGCTTAATATAAAGTAAGATTTACCCTTCTCATTCATACAAAAACAACTGTTAGTATACTGACAAAACAATTAATTGATTCTAAGTTTTCGATGAGAAGTTGAGCGATGACGCGGACTCTACTTTCCCACAAGCGTCCTGTTATTGACACTGTCTGTTTTAGCCTTTGAGTATTAAACCAACCGGAGACGCCACTGACAGGCGTTCCCCTCTGCCAAAAAAAAGTGTCGGTTAACGATCATACCTGTTATATACTACTAGTTTTGTTGAGTTCACGGAGTAATTGGATTGGTGAATGTATTTGTATGCATCTAGTTCAAGCTAGTGTTGAATTGTTTTGCCAAAAAATGTGTTAGTTTTAACATTATTTGTGTTTGTTTCCTCGTCCCCCGCGCAGAAATTGGCAGACTTTTTTGCAAAGAAACTAGTGCGCGTGACGTCTCCTGTTGGTTTAATACTCAAAGGTTTTAGCCCTCATTGCGTCAGAAATTCTTGAACCTTCCTTACGACATTATCTTTCCTACCTATCTAGAGACAAAATTATTAAAAATGTAAATAAATCCACAACTCATACAACTCTGCTGTGAGCAGTGTGCTCTAACTATTCTCCAAATAGTCAGCAATAAATAATATAACAATATTTTTTTATTTCCTGACCCCTAAACGCAGGAACTTAATTAATAAAATTGCCTGTGAAAAGAATCACATTTTTAAGTTTTATCTCGATCGTATCGTAGCCGTGAATTATCAATTAAAATAACAATCAGCTAAAGACAATATTGTGTACTAGCTGTTTCGCGCGATTTCACCCTCGTAAGTCCCGTCCCGTGGGAATATTATAGCCCATGTTATTTATAGAAAATTAAGCTTTCCATTGGTGATGGATTTTTAAAAGCGGTCTAGTAGTTTCGGAGCCTATTCAATACGTTGTTCTGTAGTTTATAGGTTATTGATTTAAGTTTGTTTACCTACCAAAAATTTTTGCATGCCATTACGTGGCGGATCATGTTTGTTCTGCATTTTCTTACTTAAGACCTTTTTTGTACCATGGTTCTTGCAAATAAACGATTTCATTTCATTTCATACGAACAAACAAAAAATAACATCTTTCCTTTTTATAATGTTAGTGCGTACAAGTGTTGAATGTTATTTTTCGGTATTTCCAGGGAATGGGAAAAGCAGCAGACACTGCAGGCTATGGTGGGGCGTCTCCAAGAGATGGTGGAGCAAGAGACGCGCGCGCGGTCCGCCGCCGCGGCCGAGAGACTCGGTCTGCCGCCCAGCATACAGCTGCCCGACGGCGAGTACGGTCAAGACGCGCACCTTCAGTTGCGGGCTCCTTATCAGGTACGGGTAATTATCTAATAGATACATAAAAATCTCATGTCGCGGTGTTTGTGGTTGAACACCTCCGAAACGGCTCCACCGATTAGAAAGTTTTTTTTTTTTGTAAAAATGAGAATAGGTCGTAAAGTATATATTATATGGGAGAACTTTTGCCCGGTCAGCTAGTAATATAAAACTAAAAACAATATAATATGTACCACAATCAACTCAACTCCCATTTTTGTTTTGCATGGCATTGATGAGGGTTCCTATATTAAAACTATCTCATGCCTGGACTTTTCACCAGAACTAGAAGCGTGTTATGCGAGCGATTATGGATCATAGGACTACTGGAAAAAGATGTCTCATTAGTTCGGTCAACAGAACTAAAAGGGTGCGTTTGTTGGAAATAAAGGTTATTTTTTTTGGCTAGATACGATGGGACCAAGGGGGGGGGGGTATTTTTTAAAGACCTTTAAAAGCATCTCATCGAGCCTACCGAGGACAAGATGCCAAAAGATTTTGCTCAAAGAGTGAGTTTAGCTGTAGCAAAGGGGTAATATCGCAAGCAAAGAGGTTGGAAGAATCACTTCTCTTTAGTAACTTTTTCTTTAAACGTGTGGAGGAACGGAGGTGGAATGCTCCTCCATCGTGAAAAGGGAAGATCTTCCGCCAGGCGAAGTGATCGTGCCTGGGGACCGCGGTCCAACGGTTGATGTCTGACAGTTGTATATAAACAAACTTATTAGAAACTCCGATTATACTTTGCCGTCTATTGGAGCGTTCTATGTAACTCGGCCTTCTATTGGCGCGTTCTATGTAGTGTCGCTACAAACGTCTTTGGTCGGAAGCTTGTTGGTACCCTTCTTTGATGTGGTGTTTTGGGAAATGTCTTTTATTTGTAATTTTAATATCTTATTGTCATTATCTTATTTTTGTGTTGCGTTCGTTGTGTAAAATAGATAGAAAAAATATTAGGTACTAAAACACTTGCTTCTAACTTAAATTTCGTTACGTAACACCAGCAACTTACTGATTGCTAGCTTTATATCTGTTTGATAAATTATTATCAGGAGACATAATTATTTATCATTATAACTTCGAACCCTGATCTTCACCTTCTATGTATAATGGTCTAAGACGCGCAAACTTTGTTTGGTAGTTCAATGATAGAACATACAATACGGCCGTTTTAACTTGGCTTCTCTGAACATAGGCTTCGCCTGCGCAAACCCCCCCGTACCGCTAAATGGTCCGCTAAAAATCTTATTGCGCAGCCATTTGCGCAACTTCAGAGTGGTCAAGTTATAACGGCCGGGGTGTACCTACATGATCTCCCTCACTTTGTCTTCACTACAATATGGCTAGTCACGTAATAAGAGCGTGATGAACTTGTTATCTATGTAGTTGCATCCGCGGCTCAATTCCGATTGCACAGTTTATCTAAACCTAGTCAGGTCATAAATTCTGTCACACAATATAAATTTCACAGTGCTGTTTAGAACAGTATTAATTGCATTTTCATTGTAGAGTCCTTGAAATTGACTTCATCGAAGTTAGAAGTCATACAGTATTCCCATATTGATATGACCGTCATTCTTATTACAGTTGCCGATTGGCCCTGCAAGATCACTCACTCTTTTTAATGAAACTTTAAATTATGAGTGATGACACTATATTGTGTCTTTACCTCGTAAGACCTCTGACAGAAGTTAATTCCCGACTAGTGTAAAGCAACAGCTTATTAGTGTAACAACTGAATGACGGTTCTCAACTTTCCAGCAAGACGAGCTGACGAGGAGCAGCGTCCAGCCTCCACCGAACAAGTGCGTGAGCGACGTCCCGGAGTGGGCGGGGGCGGCGGAGTGTCCTCCGGCGCGGCGGGTGGGGGGCGGAGGCGCGGGGGGCGGAGGCGCGGGGGCAGGGGGCGCGGGGGGCAAGAAGGACGGGCTCCTGCAGAAGGCCACCCGCTGGTGGGTGCGCATGGGCGCGCGTCCGCCGGCGGCCTTCCTGCCGGCCAGCGCGCCTCCGCCGTGCGTGATGGTCCCTCGCCGCGCCGCGCCCTCGCCGCCGCCCGACGCGTGACGCCGCCGCGCCTCCGCACCCCCCTACCATATCACGCTTACATTCCATTATCGGGACGATCAGACTCGCCGGAGTGGCCGCGCGTCCCGGAGTATTATAGACTTGGTATTTATTTATTTGGGAGTGCCGCCGGGCCGCGGGGCGCGTGCGCGCACTCTGTGATATGTGCGATGGTCGTGTGGTGCCAGTGCGGACGCGCGGAGCCGGGACGGCCAGCGTTGCTAGTCTTGATACTTTAATCGGTTTAGACATAGAGGTAATTGTTTCTATTGAAAATATATCAAATGAGACGAGGTTTCACCGCCCGCTAGTTGTGTTATAGGTGTGTATGGCGTTGCACAAGTGCGTCCGTGTTCCTCGCACCGTCTTTGAGTTTCGCATAACTAAGACTGAAATATAATAAAAAAGATATAACTCTATAAAGTCTACATTGAAGTATGTTGTCTTAGGTAAAATTAATTCAAATAGAAACAATTAAAGTATATAATATTTAATGAATCTTTCGATTGTAACCTTCGATGATATTGTATATTACGGAAACGGTCAGTCAATAGTGAGCTGATGTCTTGCAGTGTACAGTTTCATGTTTAAGTAACCTATTTTAAAGTTTAATTTCTATCCAGCAGCTATTAATCTGTGTTTAAACAACTTTTATATTTATTTGTAAAAGATATAAAATAATGCATATCAGTACAATAATCGCAAGGAATGTTAATTTACAAAGCATAGTTTCTATTTTATTGTAAATAATGTCTAATTTAATGTAAGATTAACGAGGACCGAATGCCAAAATCCGAAGGTCTTTAATTGAGTGTTTGCTACATTCCATATTTATGTTGAAATATTGTCATACTACTTACTATAGACGCCGCTTCCTCTGTCTGCCTGCACTGCAGCCCTGCGCCTGCGCCTGCCCTGCCGCGCTCATAAGAGCACTCGCGGTGACATAACAGCAGATTAGTAGAAATCTCATTAGCGAATAGGCATTGTTCTTAATGAAAAATATTGGTTGAATTAGTTTTAAATTAGATATTTATTATTTATATAATAAGGGCGGCAACCCACATTCTGCATCTTACGAAGATTTTCAGTCCATTGTAGGTAATCAGATTAAATTTGTGCAGAATGCGGGTATCGGAATCCTTTCAAGAAACTTCAGATTTGTTTATCGCCGCGTCTAGGCAGAGGTGTACATTGGCTTGTGAGGGCACCGCAACGGCTGTAGCAGTCCCAGACACGATTCGCAGCATACATACATTCATACAAAAGGATTAAACCCTGGGCACATAAAGCAGCAGCTGTCGTGATTGTCGTTAAATGTATCTATGATTACTACCTTGTCACAGTGACTTTTATTTAAAATCTATTTTCGGTTTGTGAAATGTGACAAAAAATAAGTGTGACAAGGTATGACGTTGGTAGTACCTATATCGAAATATTTATAATTAGTACCTGATATCATTTCAATAATTTATTTTATCAGTGATTCAAACAGATATGCTGCCTGCATTTTTTTAATGCTGTTACTAGTTTTGACGAAATAATCGAGGCGAAGTATTAGTCGTTGCTCATGTGACCTTGTGGTATCTAGACGCGGCTAATTGTGCTCAAAGCGACTGAAACACGCCATTCATTGTTGAAATGTTGAATAAATGACTAATTAATTATGTCGAATGCATTATTATGTTTTAAATAATATACCCGTACCAAAAGGTGACTATTAAAATCTATGCAATTAATATTATCATGTAATAATTCTAAAGTTTACTAGACAATTGGCAAATAGATAGTTTTTAGTTTAAATTATTGTGTTGGAATGTGATGCATTAGTTATGGACAAACATTAAATACTTACTTACCTAAAAAATAACGATCAAACCTTAGTTTAGTTTTCTGTAGTTATTATAGCAGCTAGTTGAGTACTTTCCTGGCATCCCTTTCAAAAATCGGGTATCAATATAATAGTTTCTATGAAGTACTTACTTATATTCTGTTGATTGTTCTAACATGAAAATTAGGCACGTGTCCATTTTATAAGAAAGCTATTTTTGAAGCCTAGCGTGGTCTTTCATAACAAGGCAGTGCTGTGCCAAGCCGTGCCATTCTTTGATGCCAGTTATATTTTAAATAAAATGGGCTTGTGCAACATTTTCTTGTACTTTTTTCACAAACATGTACATTAATTTATTTTTGAAAGTGAGAATGTCTGCTTGTAGTACCTTATATGATAGTATTTTAAATTTTCTGAGAAGTAACAGCCCTTGTACAAAACGCTGATGAAAATATAAAAGTTGTTTAAAATAGTATCACAGAATAGATATTTAATCTAGATATCAAACAATATTCCATTTGTCATATTAATAAGTAAAAGCAGAAGCCAATGTTTAATGATAAAAGAATACTGCATTAAATTATGACCTACCAATAATGAATTGAAGGTTTTTATTTTCTGTGTCTAAAAATATTTTCAAATACTTACCTGTAATATTATAAATAGGTAGGCACCTACTGCCCCTTTATATACTAACTAGCTGTTCCGCGCGGTTTCATCCGCGTTGTTCGCGTTCAAGTTTGAATATAGGGATAAAATATAGCCTATGGTACAGTTGCTTAGGGTTGTGTACCCAAAAGGTAAAAACGGGAGCCTATTACTAAGACTTCGCTGTCTGTCCGTCTGTCTGTCACCAGGCTGTATCTCAAGAATCGCGATAGCTAGACAGTTGAAATTTTCACAAATTATGTATTTCTGTTGCCGCTATAACAACAAATACTAAAAATAAAATAAATATTTAAGGGGCCCTCCCATACAACAAACGCGACTTTTATAGATAATGTACGGGAAGGGTGCGGGAGTCCGACTCGCACATAGCCGTTTTTTTTTTCAAAATCGGCCCTATGAAAACCGGGAGCAACAATTTAACGTGCCTTCCGAAACACGATAGCGCTCGTGATATAAATACCACTAGGCGGTCACCCATTCACTGACTGACCGCACCCAACTTTGCTTACTCAGTGTGATCGTTACAAACACACTGGCACCGCAGGGCTTCAAGCACTTCCATATTACAATAAGTATTATATGATATGTATTACAATCCTACTATAGTACTATCACGGTTCATGATATACAGCCTGGTGACAGACGGACGCACAGCGGAGTCTTAGTAATAGCTGTGGTAATAGGGTCCCGTTTTACCCTTTGGGTACGGAACGATAAAAAATACCAAATATTCAGAAATGATGTCGTATGCTTATATTGTATACTAGCGGATCTGAGCGGTTTCACCCGCGTAGTTCCCTTTCCCGAGAGAATACGGGAATAAAATATAGCCCATGTTACTCAGGGATATTGTAGATTTCCATTGTTGAAAGAATTCTAAAAATCGGTCCAGCAGTTTTTGAGTTTATTCGAAACAAACATACAAAACTAGCGATCCGCCCCGGCTTCGCACGGGTGCAATGCTGAATTTTCTTTGCTATAAACCATCCCTGGACCCACTCGAACCCACACAAAAAGTTTCATCAAAATCGGTCCGCCCGTTCTCGAGTTAAATCGTCAGGAAGGAAAACCCGACTTATTTTTATATAGTAGATTACAAATCTTTCCTCTTTATAATATTAATATGGATATAGGTAGATAGTGTAGAAAAGCAGTATACGCTTTTTTAAGTAATAAAAAACTTGCACTTGGCTGTATCAATATTCTGATTTGTATCATGATATCATCAGCAGAGCGCCACGGTCTTTAGTTTTGAAACAGATTCTTTCTACATTTGTTTAACAATAGAGTTTCGCCCTTTTGCGACGTCAGCGACGATTTAATCACCAATTTGTGAAAAAGTGTTAAAATACCAGGCAGGTGAAGAACTTTCGATTATACCTACTTACAACATGTACAGCACGGCCGTTTTAACTTGACAGCTCTGAAGTTGCACAAATGGCTGAGCAGTAACATTTTTTAGCGACCATATGGCGGTAGGAGGGGGATTTGCGCAAGCGAAGCCTATGTTCAGAGAAGCCAAGTTAAAACGGCCGTACTGTAACAGAGTAAGCGCAATTCCTGAAATTAGTTTGTTCAGTATCGACTATACTTATTCGATTTCAGCTATTTTTAATGTGTTAATTTCGTGCTGTCTATGGAAATCGTACTATAATTAATCGATATTTATAGAAAACTAGCGACCCGCCCCGGCTTCGCACGGGTGCAATGCTGAATTTTCTTTGCTACAAACCATCCCTGGACCCACTCGAACCCACACAAAAAGTTTCTTCGAAATCGGTCCGGCCGTTCTCGAGTTAAATCGTCAGGAAGGAAAACCCGACTTATTTTTATATAGTAGATTGGTTAGACATAAGTAACTACAGTTCGATTGCATTGCATCATATTTTTTTTATATTAATATACTAGAGGTGTCTGAGGAATTGCGCTTTTTCTGTTACGCGTTGTATAAGAAGTTTGTGGCGATGCTAGTATGCCGTAATTTTAATAGGGCAACAAAGTAGGTATACTACTTCTAACTGATTTTCTAGAATATTTAGTCGAATGTTGCCAACCAACTGAATTTTTAGCACGTAAGTACCTACTTACTACACTTTTTACTTCCATTACCAAATTATTATTAACCAACAAGAACGCATTCCCATAGCGCAACTTCAAGGAGGGATAGCGCCAGGCAGTGGTTCAATCTTAGATACCTTTTGCTTTTATCTAAGGGTTCAATATACAAAACGATTAAGAAGCAGTTGAAGGGTCGCTCATCGGGTGCGCTAAATTTGACAGGAACCGAGGGCGTAGCCACGGTTGGTGGGCCAGGGGGTACGTGGCGCCTGACCCTCCCTGGATGCCCATCAATCGTCTTGATGGGTAGAGATGGGACACGGATAGAGCACTGCAGCATAACTGCTATCGCGACTCCATCTGTGTATTTAGGTTATCGCGTCATATACCTAGGAACTAAATATGTGTTTTTCCCGGGAAAAGTAGCCTTTTTTTTTTTTGTTTGGCGTGCGGAGAAAATTCCTTATGCACACCTGCCGGTGGTGGGGACCACAACCTGGTTATATCCATGCTGTTCCTTCTCTTGCCCTAAGACCGACCCACGGGAAAACAGTTTCTTCCATGACTCGGCCCGCTATGCTCTTCTCCCATCATGTCATCAGGTGCGATTAATCGCACGCCGCGCTGCCGTTTTATAAGTTGAATCACCAACAAAGAGATTTTAGCATTTCATTGAACTTTTTTTCCGGTTGAAGTTTTATTCCTTACTAAATGTATGTAAAACGTTTTTTGCGTTTCCTGACTTTTCTACGCCGTTGACCCCAGTTAGTCTCTTAGAGACTTTTGATCCTTATCTGAAACTGGATCGAATGGCATCAAAAAATTTTTTTGTGGGAATCGACGATTTTCTCGCTGACTGTACCATTTTTCAAAAATCTTTAAATGCAGTTCTAAATATTTTCAAAAATGGTGGATAGTCTCTTCAGACCATTTTCGTCTAGCTACAACGGTTAAGGTAGCTGCCCTGGCCGACCCATCTCAAATATCCACCCTGTATAAAATCCTAGAAATTCCAGAAGAGGATTTGAAACCTGAAATGTTTTACCCAATCTCTGAGTCATAAAGAATAAAACATACCGCTTTACTCGCAGTTGTAAAATAAATAAAAAATCTCACAACTTTATCCCGAGGCCCAAGCCCAAGCGGCCGGTCGGTTGCCGGCCGCTTCTGTAATTGTTACTATTCGGACCCCATAACGTGAAACACATGAAAAACATATACGCCGAATGATTGTGGCTGTATTGACTAAATGCTCTCTGCCTAGTATTCGAAATAGAAAAAGTATATAGATTAGATCATTCATCATTCATACACTGAAATATTATTCGAAAAACGGTTTATGAAAATATGAATTATTAGTCAGTTCAAACTAGTTTTTAGAGCGCTTCGATCATGCAAATCTACGTTGATTGGTAAGTTCCTCTTCTTAGAAGTTATGTTAATCTAACGCGTTAGCCGTTACCCCTTACCTATTTAAAAACATTATGAAAAATAAACATTGAATATTATGAGCAAATGCAATCGCATGGTATAGGTAGGTATTTTGATATGTGTAAATACCTACGACTAACTATAATTAATTCTCGTTTTTCTTGCGTGATATGTTAAAGCTAAGCAGCTATATGTTAATCAAGAGGTTATGTTATGTAGGTACCATTTATGTACCTACTTGGGAAAATAAAATAAGTACTTAGGTTGTCAAAACCTATGATCAAAACAATGTAGTAGTAGTTACCTACATAATCTCGTTTCTGATGTGACCACTAACCATGACTTGTGCGTCGGTTTTATTCTATAGGGTAGAGTAAAAGGACAACTGTCTCTGTCATGAAAAAGTGTCTACTGTCTTGCCAAACTGCAAAAAGGTTAATGGTGGCGCTTTTCGACTCGGAACTTTGAGTATTAAGCCAACACTCAAAGACTGAAGCATAAGAAGTAAAAATCTTGATAACATGTAGTCACCCTACACAGTAGGTAACTGTCCACAGTGAAAAAAATTCCAAGTTAAAGTAGTCTTCAAAACAATGGATTAGGCGCACAATGCCACATTCTCAAAATGCCACACAGCACAGCAAAATGCCACACTAACAAAGTGCCATACTTGTTCAACTCCATTTCTTGCAGTATGTTCGAGAGTGTGGCATTATGCGAAAATAGCATTTTGATAATGTGACGTTTTGTTATTATGTCATTTAGCGATGTGGCGTTTTGAGAATGTGACATTTAGCGATAATCGAATGTGCCATTTTGCGAATGTGGCATTGTCTAGGCGACAATAAATAGGCGGAAATAAGTTTATTTAGTATTAAAGAGAAAGCCGATTTTCAGTCTGTATTGAAACCACTTGTTTGTTTTTTTTTTAATAATAAAAAAACTACTTACATAGGTACTTACTTTAAAAATAAAAAAAATGCTCATAATATTGTTTTGGATTAGGCGCACAATGCCACATTCGCAAAATGCCACAGTAGCAAAATGCCACACTAACAAAGTGCCATACTTACTTGTCCAACTGCCTTTCTTGCAGTATGTAGGCCGATGATTTATAAATTAGAAAATAAAACTAATTTAATAATTTTAGTATACAATATGTATCAGAAAGGTGAAATAATAATTAAGGGTCATATAAAGTAGCTTATATACAGTTCGTGAAAAATGTCTCTTGTTTAATATATACTATAAATTTGGAGTAAAACAACGTTGAAGTTATCATTAAAAAAAATCATTTTCAACCCTTAAATCAGCTGCTAAATGCTGTTGAACTCTCTTTTAAGTGACTAAACATGGTACAGATAAGACATCGTGTTTTTACCTACGAAAAACTAGACCGAGCCTATACACTATGAGTACTAAATAACTAATAGACATACTTAAATAATTATTGAAAACCCAGTCACGAAGAAAAATGATATGTTCATTCACACAACTGTAGGCCAACATGTTGTTCAGTGGGAATCGAACCCGCGAGCTCCGGTTCTGAAGGTCACTACCAACTGAGCCAACAGGCCCGATAATACTCCATCATTATTATTTTTTTCCCATAGTTTTAAAGAAAACCTACTAATTTACCTACGTAAATATCTGACATTATTAGTCTTTGATAGAATTTTGTTAGTCCACGTGGATTGCGGTCTTAGATCAATGAAAAATCCATTGATCACTAGGAACGCTCGCGCGCTCCTTTTTGGCCAATAAGGACACTGCGCAAAGGTCAAAGGGCCGGCGGCGGCATTACTAAAAGGACTCTAGCTCCACCCTCTATTTATTGAGTGGTTCCGTATGTTTTAAAAAATATTCCTAATTCTAAGTATTTTATCTTATTTCACGTTATTATTATTTCACAATTGGCAAAAGTAAATTGTGTAATTAATTGGTTCATTATCCTTGTATCGCTTAAAATTATTTTTACGTCTTTTATTTTCATAGGGTTATGTTTAATTTTCAACTGAACCCTACAACAAAATTTTAGGAAATCGGCAAATTCTTTCATTTTCAAATCAATGAACTTAGTTGCTTCCTATTTATCAACGAGTGAAGACGTGTTATAATCAAAGAATATGACTCGCAACAGTCGCTACAGTGTCTCGCGATTATTCAAGTGAATCTTATGAAATGACTTTGTGTCGGTGCTCCTGACGGCAATATCAGTCAAGTTAGGGAGCTGTGTCACGTGCGCTTCGCTGAAGGTAGACTGCTGGATGAGCAGCGGATGCTATCCTTCAGCTGCTTCGGGAGAATTTGTCAGGTGTGTGTGTGCGTCTGCGCGAGGCTGGTTCGTTCCGCGCTCAAATCCCCCAAGGTCGCGCACCTGTACGCCTACTCGTGGTGCCGGGACCTGCGGCTGGTGGTACCCACTGCGCACGGGTGGACATTTTGAGTTATTGTGCGGTATTAATGTGTGTGTAAACCAAATAGTAGGTTGGACCCTAATCCCAAAGTGTAAAAGTTTGATGAAACTACATAATTAGTATGTAGGTAGGTATTACTTGTTTAATGACAATGTTTTGATCAGTTAAATTTATTATTGAATAAAAACTACGCTGTTACCTTTAATTTTTTTTAATAAATGATTACTGCTATAACTTTTATTATTTCCAATAACATTTACCCTAGAATAAAATAGGTAGGTATGTTAAGGCGCGGGCGGCGACCGGCGCTCGGCGCGAGCGATCAGCTGCGCGCGCAGCGCTACCTATACCACTACTACGGTCAACGACACTAGCGCGTACGGAGCCCGTACGCTTTTATTCTTCAATCACAGGGTTGGCGAAAATTCACACATAAAAAGTAATTATTAAGTTTGTATGAAAGAAAAAAGTTGCTATATTAGATCTGATATTTTTGTAGGTATTTCGTTACGATATACATCACGATATACATATACACCCTTCAATATTATTTCACCTTTCTGATACATATTGTATATGTATTTAATCACATTATTTATTTATTTCCATTTATTTTAACACAAAATAAATTGACAATGTTAACTGAAATTATGAATGCCGCTGAGAATCATAAAAATTTAATAACAAAATATTATAACTTTTTTTCAAAATGGCATATTTTTTTGTATTTACATCATTCAGCTGTTTTATTGTAATATGTACTTATAATAGTATTTAATCACATCACACAGATTAGTACGAGAGTGTGGCATTATGCGAAAATGGCATTTTGATAATGTGACATTTTGCGATGTGGCGTTTTGAGAATGTGGCATTTTGCGAAAATCGAATGTGTCATTTTGCGAATGTGGCATTATGCGCCTAATCCATGAATGTATCTGCAGATGTTACATTTGTAGTCACATTGGTTTGAAATGTTAATTCCGCCGTGGTGGTCTTAGAATTCGACTATTTGTGTCAAAACAAGGTCAAAACCCAACAGAAAAAACTTTGATCAATCCTTCTGCCGGGAAGACGTCACAATGAAAATTAGAGCAGTATCACCGTCAAATTCCTCCTAGGTTGTTCTAGAAAAGTGCGGATGTCCACGTGGCCTTTTTTTTTGACAGGACAGAGATGTCTGTCATCGTCATGCTTTTGTAAAAACTAAAGAGATTAAAATATATAATAGGGCATATATATAATGTCCTATTATATTTTAATCTCTTTGGTAAAAACAATATTTCGGGTTTTGATATTATGTGGCATGTGTACGTGAATGTGCATCTTTAAGTAAATATATACTGAAAGGGGTGCATCGAATGGGAAATTCGATAAAATGCATGGGATGGTCGTTTTTGGATTGCCTCAAGAAGTCACAATGAATTATTCAGAAAAAGTACTATCATTTTACTGTCGATGACCCAAAAAGGCATAAAAGTGTTGACGGCACTGTATTTTTGTGCATGGGCTCGGAAGCAGAGCTATTTAACTGAGAAAGACAAGACGTTAATTTATTGGATTAAGAAAGACTAAAGACGAGGCAGTATGATCTTTGTTCCTAGCCTGTCAGTAACATAAGTTGTCGAAAAAAAATATTTGACATTGACATTTTATTTGCAAAATTACATTGATCACCTCTGGGCTTTTTGGCGGGAATCCGAAGAGGGACGTCATGTTTTTTGTATAATTTTCATTTTGCTGTGTATTTCGGGTTTTGACTCATAATAGTGATAGTTTATTATGTGGCAAGTGTCCGTGAAAGTGTGCAGTGAATGGGAAATTCGATAAAATGCGAGATGTGGACATTTTTGGATTGCCTCAAAAAGTCACAATAAAGTCGTCAGTAAAAGTGCTATCATTTTACTGATAACCAAGTTAGGGCACGTTAGGGTTGTAGAAAGTGTTAAAGACACTGTATTTTTGTGCATGGACTCTGAAGCAGAGCCATTTACATAAGGATATCATTAACTAATGACGAGGCTGCATGGCGTAATGCCTTTGCCTACCCTGTAAGGGGTGAAACAACAAAAAAAAAAAATTGATCACCTCACCTTGTGGTACGGTCCAAATTGCACTTTCTGCGCTCGTGTGCGCTATATTCATGCAAACAACTGTTCAAATTGCGCTGTGGTACGCTGACATGAGCATTGTGACTTCATCGATGACGTCATCGATTGGTGCAAACAGTGCTAACAACGAGGAGGTAGTGCAATGTCTCCGGATCTGTCAAACAGTTGTCAAACTTCAATGTGCGTGGTGTTTTTTTTCCCGCGAACTTTTTTCATATTCGTTATGTAATCGATAAATTAAAATTAGGTATGTCGTCATTAATATTACATTGTGAAGCTTCGGAGGACACTATACGACTCAAATACGACTGAATTTAACTTCAGAACAGTATCAATCTAAATATTAAAAGAACTGTCATTTTTGACAAACGAAAACCTGTTCAAATTTGGTACGGTCCAAATTGCGCTTTCTGCGCTCGTGTGCGCTATATTCATGCAAACAACTGTTCAAATTGCGCTGTGGTACGCTGACATGAGCATTGTGACTTCATCGATGACGTCATCGATTGGTGCAAACAGTGCTAACAACGAGGAGGTAGTGCAATGTCTCCGGATCTGTCAAACAGTTGTCAAACTTCAATGTGCGTGGTGTTTTTTTTCCCGCGAACTTTTTTCATATTCGTTATGTAATCGATTAATTAAAATTAGGTATGTCGTCATTAATATTAACAGAAGCATTACATTGTGAAGCTTCGGGGGACACTATACGACTCAAATACAACTGAATTTAACTTCAGAACAGTATCAACCTAAATATTAAAAGAACTGTCATTTTTGACAAACGTAAACCTGTTCAAATTGTTTGCATGCTAACAATCGTAATCATTTTAAACAGTCTTGTGCGTGCTTACGAACGTATTTACTATTTGCACAAAACGGACCGCAGCCATTGTTTGCATGCTAACAATCGTAATCATTTTGAACAGTCGTGTGCGTGCTTACGAACGTATTTACTATTTGCACAAAACGGACCGCAGCCTTGATTTTGTCTCACTTGCTGGTGATTTGATTGAGCGATTCAATAAAATTTTATTTATACAAATAATAGAAAATGTGTTATATTTGAGGTATGTACCATAATATTCAACTCAGTGGTATAAAAGTGAGTATCTTTAATTTTATGTCTAAGTAGATGTAAAAATTCATAGGACCCAATGCTCTTTAGACTTGGTTGTTATGTTTATATTTGCAGATATTCAATAATTAGCTATGGGACCCCCGAAGAAATTCAAAAAATATGACTCTAAATCGGGAAGTGATAGATCAGGTAACCATAAACATTACTTTTTAGAGGGACATGTTTACTAAGTGATGCAGTGCTCTTACTTACTTTTATCTACAGGGAAAAAGAAAAAAGTAGACGAAGACATAACTATAGACTTAATTGACGATGACAACGCTGAGAATGATGGTGTCCCAGGGGCAGCCTTGCAGGATGCTGAGAAAAATGACCAGGTGCCAGAAGATGAATTTGGAGCCAAGGACTATAGGTTGTTATACACTCGTGCAATTTATAAATTGATCTCTCCATTGTCCTAAATATCATGGTCGAATTTGTTAATTCTAAGCTCTCTTTGACTAAGTATTGTGTATTGATGCCCTTGCAAAACCCCTGAATGGATTTTGGTTAGAATTTAGATAGATATAACACATTCTACCAATTGAGAAAGAGATGAGAGGATAAAAAAGCCAAATTTGATTTAAAACTAGAGGAATTTACACAAAACTTGAAATAAACAAAAATAATTTATTTATCACCTTTTACTATAAAAACCTATACTTGTTTGCTACTCAGGAGTCAAATGGCCCTGAAATCAGATAATACAAGTCGTCCCTTATGGGTGGCACCCAATGGACACATTTTCCTGGAGTCTTTCTCACCAGTATACAAACATGCACATGATTTCCTGATCGCTATTGCTGAACCTGTGTGCAGGTATGTATATTTTTTTTCTCTATTTAGATTTTTCAAATATGAATGTGATGTCAGACAGAAAGTAGATTGTCATAAAATTATCATCATATTATAATATTATAAGTAAGTGTAAACTTGGCAATACATAAAAAATCATTTAGAAAAAGAATATGTTTTTATGTTATCTTTATTAATGTTTCGTGCTAGCGACATTCGTGCCGCCTGCTGGGACTATTAGTAAGGATTGGTAGCCAAGTGAATTTTCACGACAATTTAGAAAACTGACAAAACTTAATTTTCACTTAAAAAAAACTAGTGTAATCATACACAAAGGTTTCAGATTATGTACATTGTATATACAGGGTGACTTTTTTTACCGTTTGGAAAAAAATGTGGTGTGATAGGTAAGTGTAATAGATTAATTTGGCAAATGTATATAAAAAAAAAAAAACTTAAATGTTTTTCTTCTTGCTTTAACTAATATACATTACTCAATTGTAGTCAATAATACTGAGATATTTGAAATAGTATTTTAAAAAGAAACAGGCTCGTAGCTTCCATTTATGCGCAATCTCCCTACAACCGCCAGCTGCGCGTAGTACTGTGCGTAGTTTTCTAGATTTTGTAAATTGCACTAAACATGACTATATTTAACAATTAATCTCGTGTATAACTTCGGCTCTAGATACCTTATACGTCATATTTTTTTCCAGACTGTAAAAAAAATCATCCAGTATAAATTCTGACCTGTTGGTGTGACTCATTGCAACAATGAGAAATGTAATAGAAAATTGTTGTGTTTGTTTTTAATGTTACAACAATCATAGTCTAAGGGCTGATTTTTCAATCGTCAGATAAATTTTATTTGTAATATATATTGATGCTGTCACTGACTGACTCAATAAAGAGGAAAAGTGACAGGTGGTGTTTATTCATCGGATATCTTTTAACTGACAATTGAAAAATCAGCCCTAAGAAGCATAAATGTTTATGGCAGGCCGCAACACATCCATGAGTACAAACTGACGGCATACAGTTTATATGCAGCAGTGTCTGTCGGCCTGCAGACAAACGACATTGTAGAATATCTACAGAGGCTGAGCAAGTGTGCTGTGCCTGCTGGCATTATTGAGTTTATCCAGCTGTGTACATTGTCCTATGGAAAAGTGAAGCTTGTGCTCAAACATAACAGGTAATTTTATTTCAAGTATATTAAATTATTAATGTATGTAATGCAAATCATATTAAATTGACTTTGTTTTCCTATTATCCTATATATTAGCTGTTTATAAGGTATATAACATAGAATTTATTGCACAGATCAAATTACAGATCTACAATACATTATTTAATTTTTTTATAAGTTTTAAATTTTGATTTTAGTATTTTCTCTAAACGCATTTTATATGCTACCTTGTTCACTGTAGGTATCTAGTTGAGAGCAAACACGTGGAAGTGCTACAGAAGCTGCTCAAGGATCCAATCATCCAACAGTGCCGACTGCGGCGTGACGGCGACGACGACCTTCTCTCCTCCGCGCTGCCTAAGGCGAACACCTCAGCCTCCAAACCTGGTAACTACACTCACATAAATTCCAGTAAATGTATGGATTTAATCACGGAGGAGCAGAGTAGGAATACTCCTCCATTGTGAAATGGGAACATATTGCGACAGGCGAGGTGTGAGCGTGAAAAGTGGGTACATTTCCAGGAATGTAATACCTCTGTCTACCCTCTCGGGGATAAAAGTCTTCTTTTTTTTTTTACATTTATATAATATATGTACAATATTTCTTACACCTCGCAATGATGATTAAATTCAATATTCATATTTGAAATAAAGCGTTATGGACACGCAAGAGAACACAGACACGTTTAATTTTTATTTAGTGGTTTCGTAGGGACATCTAGCGGTACTACATAGAACTGTTTTAAACCGCGCTATGGAGTTTTCTTATGAGTTTGTGTAAATACAACTGTCCGACATCAACCATTGGACCGCGATCCCCAGGCACGATCACCTCGACTGGCGGAAGATCTTCCCTTTTTCCCATGGAGGAGCATTCTATTCCCGCTCCTCCAAGGTTCAATATCTTTGACTCTGCTGAGACACTGAGGCTAGACTGGGTCTACATAGTATTAATATTTATTGTTCTAGATGAAAAGCCCGGCCCGAGTACCAGCGAAGTGCCGGAGGACATCAGCCAGTTCTACCAACAGCTCGACAAGGAGGACGACGACGACGAGGCCACTGACATCGCCGCCAACACAGCCGTCGCCTTCGAAGTCGATCCCGACCAAATCGAGGTGATCTTATCTTTACATAGTCTAAAAAAACATATATTTAAAAAATTTAACGCCCCGACACAAAAAGTACATAAAAACACAAATGGCTTGACAGATTTCTTGATTTTCCAGAACCAATTAAATTAAATTGCGAGTAATGACGCAATTAAATTTCGATACAGTCAACTACCAAAAAATTTTAATCAAAGGAGGGGCTTACAAGTCCACTTTTTGCGACTCTACTGCTTCGGCATGTATAGTTAAGAAGAAGCGGGTCAAGAAACTCCTCTCCCCTATTGTAAAATTCTCGCTCAGGTAATCCAAAAGCGCTGCATAGAGTTGGAACACCCGCTGCTCGCGGAGTACGACTTCCGCAACGACACCGTGAACCCGGACATCAACATCGACCTCAAACCCACGGCCGTGCTGCGGCCTTACCAGGAGAAGAGTCTGCGCAAGATGTTCGGCAACGGCCGCGCCAGGTCGGTTTCCACAAATTGCCTTGTCTCATTTTATTTGATGCTTCGCTCGTTATAACACCAATGTCGCTAACGCCACCTGCCGGTGAGTGGCCGTATTATTTAAAAAAAGGGTATAATTGCGTTTTACAGTAAATACAACTATGCCGTTATACTAAGGTACATTGCAAAACAGTATCTGTAAAAATGTCATCAAAATTTAGAGCCGTTCCCGAGATACCCAAAATATAAATACATACATAAATAAAAACAATAATTCCTAGTTTTAAGTAATTTTATTTAAGGTCACCAACATAGATGATCTGCCCACTGGGTGGTTAAGATCTGCCTATTTTTCACATATGTACAGTCAAGAGCAAGTCAAGCTTTACACTACCAGTTTAAGCTGAGCTCTGACTTATACTGCGCGCCATAGATTACAGGGCCGGTTCAAAGTCCAAAGTGTCAAGCTTAGCGTGCTCTTGACTGTACTATTAAACGAACAGCATTTGTTTGTAATGTCGTTCTCAAAAACGACCCGAACGATTTCGAAGAAATTTACAGGTACGGTGTTTACGGGGGCTATGAAATTCTGGGACTTACCATCGCTATTTTCATCGATAAAGGCGTGACATTATTTATTTTATTTGTAAAATAGAAATATAGTTTCTGTAAAGTGTACAGATCATAAAAAGAGTTATATTGACATAGTTTTTAGTACTCATTTGCTTCACTTTTTTGATTGTTTTATTATTTTATAATTTGCTAATTGTAAAGTAAATGTTGAATTACATGTTTAGACGTGTTTTGGGATAATAATAATTTGTGGGACACAATTTACACACGGTTATTCAGTCCCAAACTAGGCAGAACCTGTAACGGTGCTAAACAACTAATAAAAACAAACTTAAATAAATATTTTACACCCAGACACGAGACCAACAGACATGTTCATGCACACAAATGTTAGCTCCGAGCAGGGATCGAACCCGTGACCTCCGACTCAGAAGGCAGGGTCACTACCAACTAAGCCAACAGGCCCATTTAATCTCTAAATAATAATATTTTAACCTTTCAAGCCAATAAAATAAAACACTATTCATTTTTAATTGTTACGGTGCCTATTAGAACCGCGCGGTGCTCGACGAATTAATGAATGAACTACTCGCAACTTAATTTGGATACTGTCAACTACCATATTAAAAATTGAAGAAAGAGCACTGGCCTCGCAGGTCGGGCGTGATAGTGCTCCCGTGCGGCGCGGGCAAGTCGCTGGTGGGCGTGACGGCCGTGTGCACGGTGCGCAAGCGCGCGCTCGTGCTCTGCAACTCGGGCGTCTCCGTCGAGCAGTGGAAGCAGCAGTTCAAGTGCTGGTCCACCGCAGACGACAGCATGATATGCAGGTACACAGCATTCATTACCTATCTAACTATACCGCCAGATGTTTGTTTACCGTCTGGAAAAAAAATGCTGTGATAGGTAAGTGTGTATGGAGTTTAGGAATTAAGTTCGCCATTATGTACATTTTCTTGATACATGAAGTTAAAAAAATTAATAAGTGTAATAGATTCACTTGGCATTGTTACTACAAAAACGATTGGATTTGGTTAACTCATAACTGTCACTACGTAACTCAGTAGGAGATCATTATTTTTATACCTTCTCGTGACGGGGACTTTACTTACATTAGATTTACCGATAGAAAATTTGAATTTCAACAGGATTTCTTCAATTCTTCATACTGTTGTCGCTCTTTCATGCCATTATTGCCATATTAAGAATAAGTGTGATAATCACCTAATTTAAATAGTATACATTAAAACTGAGTCAGTTATTGAATCAGGTAATGTTTATTTTATTCACTATCATATAGCTCAACCTCAATTCAATATAGTAAATATTCCTTCGTTGTTGTTTCTGCTTTGTTTTTAGCTAAAAACAAGATAAATTTTCCACAGATTCATTCAGATTTTCGTTCAGTTAACGCATAATTAAATTTGTTAAGCCATGTCAGATTGCCTTGGGTGGCTTGAAAAATTCTGACTGTTAGGTGGCCACTAGCTTGACACCATCTCCCAGTCCGCGGTGGGCCATTATAGCCCATACTTCCTCACGAGTGAGGAAAGACCCTTAGCTCAGCAGAGGACTGTTAACAGTTGATGGAAATGAAAAATGCAAATGTATTTATTTCGGTAGGTAATTGAATATTACACTTAGAAAAGTCAATAGTCTAATAACAAGGCACTCTAAACTCGTCCATGAAGATTGGCTAAATGTAAACAGCAGCCCATCTCCACCGACGAGTGGCTGAGTCCAAATGCAGTGCCCCGAGAAGTACTAGCAAGATACTCAAGGTCAGCTCCAAAAGGGATGATGATGATTCTCCTCAGATTTACATCCGAAGCGAAGGACAAGCCGATGGGCGCGGGCATCCTCGTGACGACTTACTCGATGATAACGCACGGGCAGCGGCGCTCGTGGGAGGCGGAGCAGACGATGAAGTGGCTGCAGGCCCAGGAGTGGGGGCTGGTCGTGCTGGACGAGGTGCACACCATCCCCGCCAAGATGTTTCGCCGCGTGCTCACCATCGTGCACTCGCACGCCAAACTTGGTACGAAACACTATTCGGAATTAGGGGTCATCCATAAATTACGTCACACAAATTTCATGTTATTTTTTTGACCCCCACCCCCCGTCCTTGTCACAGCTGGTCACATTTCTGCGACCCTCCCCTCCCTAGTGTGACTTCACATAGTTTTGCAATTTTTACGTCGAGTGTACTGCTGCTTTAATTCAATGTATTAAAGCAGCAGTCTCAAAATTAGTTTTATTATTTTTTAATTAAATCAACAACAAATCAAACATTTCACAAAATTAACAAAATATCAGATTTTTTAGATAATTTAGGGCCCCTTTCGTCCCCTTGCCACAAAATGTCACATTTCGTCGACCCCGTTCCTCCGTTAACGTGTGACGTAATTTAACCCATAAATTTACCTTTTCTAAGAAAATAAATAAATAAAATAAAGAATCTCACGCCTTTCAAGGCTCTCCCCCACAGGTGCGTTACTATCGGCTGGTAATCAGGACGCATTAAAATAAGGCATCCGGTTATGTCCGGATGCGTCCTGATTCCTTACACACACCTGCGTTTTTATCGTCCGATATTTCTAACGTAAGCAAGACTCCCAACATTATACTATTATCGCAGGTGTGTATACGATCGTTTGCGTCCTAATACAAAACATGTTGCCCCGAAAACAATTGCCGGGGGCCGGCTTCGAATTTTCGCAATGAAACGTATCTTTTTGTGTAGTCAATAAAGTTATATTTTGTATGGCAATCTTAAAAAGTGCGCGTTGCTCGGCTCTCGGTGTGCACTGACCCTAAAGAGTTATTGTATTATAGATTGAGCTGTATTGATATTCCGATTGATCCTAACAACCTTCTCTAGTCGAACCATAAATGATCTGTAGTCGACCTTAATCCACAGGCCTGACGGCGACGCTGCTCCGCGAGGACGACAAGATCGCCGACCTGAACTTCCTGATCGGGCCGAAGCTGTACGAGGCCAACTGGCTGGAGCTGCAGGCCAACGGGTACATCGCGCGAGTGCAGTGCGCAGAGGTCTGGTGCCCCATGACGCCGGAGTTCTACCGCGAGTACCTCATACAGAAGTACGTGGACAGTTTCTTTACAAGTCGGGAATAGTATATTACATTAGGGAAGTAAAGAAATGTCTCATATCACTACTCAGACTACAAACATGTGATCTGAGGCTTTCTTATTTACTTCCCGAGGTGTTTATATATTTTTTTTCAGCTCGACGGAGGCGGAAAGCGGCAACTGCTGCGTTTAACGCAGCGGGCGGTAATTTGCCGCTTTCCGCCCGGAGAAATGAAAAGTATTTATTGCGTACGCGTTTTAAAAAAAAAACATATGTAGCGACACCTAGCGGTACTAAGTAGAACTAACTAAAGTGCCATAGACGGGGAAAGTTCTAAACCTCGCTTTCGAAGCTTTCTCATGATAAAAATACACCTGTACAACATCAACCGTTGGACCGCGGTCCCCAGGCACGATCATCTCGCCTGGCGGAAGATCTTCCCTTTTCACGAAGGAGGAGAATTGCACCTCCGCTCCTCCATACATATAACTCGGCTTCTATATACCAACATCGGCTAGTTACAATTTTATTATGTGTATGGATTTATTAAGTCAGAACTACGAACTTAGTTCTGACTATACGCCAGCACTTCATTTTACTTGTCTTATTAAAAAAACATCGAGAACTTACTTTCTCCCCCGAAGTTCTTCTTAAAAGACGTCATGACATTGTATGTGAAAAAATATGTCGCACTCGTACTAGCTTCATAAAAAGATTTTTTGCTTTCTTAGGATCATTTCTCTACAACAAAGTGAATAAAGATCTCATTTTATACCCTGTAAACAGCGCCGAATGTAAAAAGAAAATAACTTCTTGGCTACTAACACTTGACTATGATGAAACTAAGGCCATTTTTGAAATTCCATAATAATCTGCCCTTTAATTTCCACGTCTTCCTGCCGTTACATCCACACTTACATCACACATACATTACATAAACACCTAACACACATCTTACACTACCCTCACACTCACTTTCACATCGTATTAATTATTTATAACCTACCTTTTTAATTATCTACCCACTTTATAACCTACAAATTGGCTATTGTATAATATCCTTCCGTTGGGGTTTGGCGCTGTATGCTGAGATACAGGTTTTTACCTAGTTCGGCTACAAAGGCTTACTGTAATATTATGTAATTTTTTATTTAGCCTATAACACTGTAATTAACTGTTGTTTTTCTAAAGTGAAATAAACATTATTATTATTATTATAGAACTTCACTATCGTGGCGTGGTGTGTGCAGACGTCGTCTGTGCGTTAAACGATTAGCCAGCCAACCAGTAACTTTTCTTATATACAGGTTTAAATAATCTTACCTTTCAGAATCAACAAGAAAATGCTGCTGTACGTAATGAATCCGTCAAAATTCCGCGCCTGCCAGTTCCTGGTCCGCTACCACGAGCGTCGCGGCGACAAAACAATCGTGTTCTCCGACAACGTGTTCGCGCTGCGACATTACGCCGTCAAGTTGAACAAGCCCTACATCTACGGGCCGACGTCTCAGAGCGAGAGGATACAGATCCTGCAAAACTTCAAGTTCAACCCGAAAGTGAACACGATATTCGTCAGTAAAGTCGCCGACACTAGTTTCGACTTGCCGGAAGCAAACGTGTTGATACAGATTTCGTCGCACGGCGGCTCGCGGCGGCAGGAGGCACAGAGGCTGGGTAAACATTCCACTATGTCAAACCATGAGATCAAGGCTTCATATGATTATCTGATGTCCTTGATCGCCTTAGCTGATTCATAACTAATTATTATCAACTAATGTTTAATACGAAAGGCATAATTAACCATACAATTATGAAACACGATTCTATGATAAAAAAATGTTCTTAGCCTTGCGCAGCTAACTTTTTTGCTGTGTGTACCTCAGATGCTTATTTCACTATATTGTTTATGTAATTTTATTTTTAACGATATTCGCAGTCTTATTAGTTATTATTCCTCTTAAAGTACTCTTCAAACATTAATATTATCAAAGCAACACTGTATTTGTTTTACTGACTTTAAACATCATGTAAGTTAAAATTACAGTTGTAATGGTTTTTTTTGGATCGACCAACTTCTAGCTTTCAAAAACATTACTAACCCGGACTATTTGGTTTCAGGGCGTATTCTGCGAGCTAAAAAAGGCGCTCTGGCCGAGGAATACAATGCGTTTTTTTATACACTAGTTTCCCAAGACACGCTCGAAATGGCCTACAGTCGGAAAAGACAGCGTTTTCTCGTCAACCAGGGTTACAGTTACAAGGTAATGTTAGCAACTACATCATTATTACGTAGTACGTAATAATGATGTAGTAGTACTATACTTTTCATTTGTCCGGGCGGAAAGCGGCAAATTTCGGCCCACTGCGCTAAACGATGCTGCGGGAAGTAAATGCTTCGCCTCGGTCGACAATTACATGTTATATGAAACTACCATACTTCACTTTTGTCTGTATTCAATGTATGATACAAGTATATAGTGCCAAATTGAGAACTGCAGTCGATTGAATGAGAATAGAGGCTGGTTAGGTTTTACAAAAATATTACAATAAACTCTTCCTGTTTAGGTGATAACGGAACTAAAGGGAATGGACCAAGAACCGGATATGTATTACGGCACTCGTGAAGAACAAGGAATGCTGCTGCAGCAAGTAAGTACACGTGGTAGTATGAGATTCTTAACTAAGGGCGGTTTCGTCCAACATAAAAAAAACCTTATTATGAAATGAACTAAATTCTAAATAAGATCTCTAAACATATTTATATTCAAATGTATTTCGAAGCCATAAGTATTTGAAATATTAACTACAATATACCTCAGCGTCAGGTATTTGAAATATCAATTACAAATTACATTTTTAAGAAGTAATTGGACTCGATTCTGCAGACCAGCTAAAATTCCTAATTATAAGTTAGCCTATCCTTCTCCATAAAATACGGAAGAAAAATGTCATAAACAAACCATAGATTGAAGAGTAATGTCAAACATTTAAAAACCAACTAATTTCAACCTTATGAACGTGCTTATCTGTCACTTTTATCCATGACCTTTTTACATCGTCGCTAAAATTGCTAAACACACCTTAGTTGACAGGACTAATTTTAATTTGAGAGGACTAAACATCTCTCGTCTCTTTTCTTTTCTAAGAGAAAGAAAATGACAGGACTAAACTAAAATAAGTTTAGTCGCTGTAATGCAGAATCGAGCCCATTCAAATACTGCCCAACCCTAGTGACGACAAAAGGTTAATTTCTACTCATCAGAAAACGATATCAGCTGTTAGAAATTAGCATCTTTCTAACATAAAACAAAACCGGCCAAGTGCGAGTCGGACTCGCGCACGAAGGGTTCCGTACCATTATCTATAAGAATGGCAAAAAATCGCGTTTGACGTATGGGAGCCCCCCTTAAATATTTATTTTGTGTTGTTATAGCGGCAACAGAAATACATCATCTGTGAAAATTTCAACTGTCTAGCTATCGCGGTTCTTGAGATAGGCCTGGCGACAGCCAGACGGACAGACAGCGAAGTCTTAGTAGTCCTATTTTTACCCTTTGGGTACGGAACCCTAAAAATGTAAGCCAATTGCAGGTGCTGGCAGCGTCGGAAACGGAGTGCGAGGAGGAGCGCGAGGGCGGCGTGGGGGGCGTGCGGCGCGCGGGGGGCACTTTGTCCTCGCTGGCCGGCGCAGACGACGCGCTCTACATGGAGCACCGCCGCGCGGCGCAGCACAACAAGCACCCGCTCTTCAAGAAGTTCAGATACTAGCGGTAAACCCACACGGGAATATACAGTACAAACCATGGAGGAACCTGCACCAATCTACCTACAGCGGATTAGGCGCATAATGCCACATTCGCAAAATGACACATTAGATTTTCGCAAAATGCAACATTCTCAAAATGCCACATTCTCAAAACGCCACATTCTCAAAACGCCACATCGCAAAATGTCACATTATCAAAATGCCATTTTCGCATAATGCCACACTCGCGTACTAATCTGTGTGATGTGATTAAATACTCTTATAAGTACATATTACAATAAAACAGCTGAATGATGTAAATACAAAAAAATATGCTTTTTTGAAAAAAGTTATGATATTTTGTTATTAAGTTTTTATGATTCTCAGCGGCATTCATAATTTCAGTTAACATTTTCAATTTATTTTGTGTTAAAATAAATGGAAATTAATAAATAATGTGATTAAATACATAAGTACATACTAAAATTAGTTTTATTTTCTAATTTATAAATCATCGGTCTACATACTGCAAGAAAGGGAGTTGGACAAGTATGGCACTTTGTTAGTGTGGCATTTTGCGAATGTGGCATTGTGCGCCTAATCCCCTACAGCGACCAGCATATTTTAAAGCAAATGCATTTTCACATTATTTGATTCGTCTGTCGTCCTTGTCAGGCACCCCCTATGTAACGTCACATAATTTTTGCAATTGTACTTCTAAAAAATATTAAACTAAAACAACAGTTCCGAAATAAAGAAACAATGAAATCACGGCGGATATTTTTGCATGCCTATAAGTCTTAAGTAAGCCCAGCAGGCGTATTCACGGAGGCTCGATACTGTTTTCGTTCGATTCAGATCGAGTGAAAATTTTTCCGAATCCTTAAGTCACATAATATGACATTAGTTTTCAACACCAACATCAGCCCATCTCGAAAGTGTTCGACAGATTTTCCGATTCCGAGTCGAATGTCGAAGATCCGTGAATACGCCTGCAGATTTATTTTACTTATAGCTCGGAAATCCGAAGAGATATATTTTTTATTATTTAATAACCGTTTTGTTTCAGAATATGGAAAGGCGAAAAATAAGCAGGATATAATAAAAATACTGCCAATAAACTGCTATTAAAAGTTATTCTATGTTCAATGATTTTTTATTCTCTTCTATCCTGAACTATTAAAGTGCAGCCGTACATTGAATACTAGAACACTGTTTTCTTGCAGTAAACGAGAAGCGGAGTGTGGAGTGCCAGAGTGGGCTATAGTTGAGCTTCAGGGCCTCATCCAGATTAAGAAAGAAGCAGTAGGGTCGACCGTTGCTGGTGACTTGCACTTCTACAATCGAAATCGTCACCCCGTCTTAATTCTTG
The DNA here is from genome assembly GCA_963855545.1 of Ethmia dodecea. Taxonomy (NCBI): domain Eukaryota; kingdom Metazoa; phylum Arthropoda; class Insecta; order Lepidoptera; family Depressariidae; genus Ethmia; species Ethmia dodecea. Next base: position 9,545,504 of record OY979449.1, read on the forward strand.
GGCACCATGTACTGAACGGAAAAGAAGTAAAACTTGAACATCCTATGGCAGTCCTTGAGAAGGTTACTAGTGAGGATAAAACGAAATATAAAGTTAAAGCGGTCGTAAAGAAAAAACTGTTATTCAAGTCTAGACCGAAGCCAATAATATCTAATGTTGCCGAGAAAGTCTGACTGTAATATTGAGTCTGATTGTTAATAAAATTACGATAAAATATTAACGGAGTTTCATTTTTAAAGTCAAGTGCAATAGTATTAGTAGGATAGCTTCCTCGTAGCCAAATCAGTTAGGCGAAATAGTTTGGCCACGAGGAAGAAGCTGTTGGTGCGCGGTTTCAGCCGCGTAGTTCCCGGTTCCTTGGGAATACGAGGATAAAATATAGCATGTGTTATTCTGATGATAACAGGAAAGTTTCAACAAAATCCGTTTAGTAGTTTTTGCGTCAAAGAGCAACCAACATCCATACTTACAAACTTTCGCGTTTATAATTGTGACGATCTGTCTATTATGTTTATGGTGGAGGGTAATTACTTTTAAATAAATCAGTCTGTCGCTCACTCACGCCTTTCATTGACGTCTCATTGGCGCTGAGGACGGGATAAATAATTTTTGTTAACCACGCGTGAATATTAATTTAAAAATGACGATCGGTAAAATTGAACCATTTAGTTTAAGTTCTAAACAATGGCCTGCATATATTCGTCGCGTAAATCAATATATTGTGCTAAATAAAATTGAAGATGATTTGAAAGTGCCTATGTTAATAACGGTTGTGGGAGAGGAAACTTATGCACTAATGTGCGATCTGTGTTCACCGAGTTTTCCGGAAAATAAGAAGTATGAGGAATTAGTTCAATTATTGACGGAACACTTGGAACCACAACGTTCCGAGATCGCCGAGCGCCACGTGTTCAGGTTGCGCAGGCAGCGCGCCGGCGAGTCCCTTACCGAGTATCTACAGGCATTGAAGCATCTAGCGGCTACCTGTAATTTTGGCAAGTGCAAGTCGTGTTCTACACTGGAAGAGAACTTGCGGGACCAATTTGTGTCGGGTCTGACGAGTGACGCGATGCGATCTAGAATCTTCGCAGAAAAGAAAATTCAGTACAAAGAGGCGGTGGAGCTCGCATTGGCTTTAGAGGCAGCGGAGAAGGTGTGCATCTGGATTGAGGGCCCACTTTTTAAATTATTGCGAAACGAAATGATACTTACAGGGCATTTACTAAAAATTATGTAAAACTTAAAGCAAATATTCTTAAATTTCTTAAACGTGAATCAAAAGAGTTATGGTCGAATAGCTTGGGCCCTCAATCCTGACGCCTGCATAAAACGGCATAGTCGAATCTCAGAAAGTACTATCCCTGGGATAATAATTTTTATTTGAGTATTTAGTTAGGAATTTGTTAAATACATTAAGAAATTGTCAAGTCTTAAGAATGCGACAATACAGATTTATGGCGGTTTAGCTTGGGCCCTCAATTCATCAATTTTGATATTGTAGAATCAGCAAAAAATTGTAATTTTTCTAAGGAAAGATATTAATACGACTATAATATATTTGAGTTCCATATCTCGGAAAATTTGTTAAAAAGAAATAACGACACAAAAGTTAATTGCTAAAAAGTTATTGAAATTCGTATTTTTTCAAAACGTCTGAACTGAGGGCCCAAGGTTTTTGTCAGTATTGACTAGGCTAAGCCTTCTGCAATACCGCACTTTAGGCTAAGTATTTTAACAAATTCTTAACTAAAAGGCTACAAAGCGTCCATTCTTCTAAATGCCGTACTTTAGGAGAAAATTGATTTTCGATGTTTTATATGAGAAAATTCAGTAGGGTGACCATAATGTTTATCGTAAGTATAAACAAGTATTCGTTGTGATCATGTAAGTAGTATTTTGTAAAGCCCAGATACAATATATATAATTATACAACGCGTAACAGAAAAAGCGCAATTCCTCATACACCCCGGTTAGTAAATTAATATAAAAAAAGATGCAATCGAACTTTAGTTGTCCAATTTTCTTAAATATCGTTCTATAATAGTACGATTTCAATAGATAGCATTAAATTCAGCTATGCTAATTCATTTTTCGGAAAAATTTAACACATATAAAAATAGATGAAATTGAATATGTAGTCGATACTGAACAAACTAATTTCAGGAATTGCACTTATTCTGTTACATATTGTATATAATATATAAAGCTCGATATAATTATATACGATTAGCTGTGCTGTGCCTTCACCTACGTATGCGTGGAAAAATAAAATAAGAAAGTGCCAATAATCAATGAAATTATGTATTGGACGTATTAAAATTATGACCCTGTATATTAACAACTAGCAGTGCCTTGCGGTTTCATCCGCGTAGTTCCCGTTCCCGTGAAAATACGGGAATAAAATATAGCCTTTGTTACTCCCTGATAATGTATCTTTCCATTGGTAAAAGAACTTTTTAAATCGGTTACGTGGTCTAGGCCTGTTCCCGTGGGAAAATTATAGCACATGTTACTCCCAGAAAAGTACGCTTTCCACTGGCAAAAGTTTTTTTTAAATCGGTAAAACCGATAGTATCGGAGCCTTTTTAATACAAAAAATCAAAACATTCCTCAATCCAGTATATTCCAGTTCCCTTGGGAATATCAAAAAAATCCTTCATAGCGGTTGTCTACGACATAGAAGACGCCTACATAACATATTACGCCCATCGGCGTTGCCTGCGCGGATCCGGTTTATTCCCGTTCCCGTGGGAATTTCCAAAAATCTCTTCATAGCGGTCGACTACGATTTCTTTTTTCACCTGTTTTTATATTTTCCCGTGCGAATGAGATATATTTCTGGAATAAAAAGTACCCTAGATGTTGACCCGGGTATTCAGTTATATCCATACCAAATTTCATCAAAATCCGTCTAGTAGTTTTTGCGTGATGCGTGCACAACCAGACAGACAGATATAGACAGACAGACAGACACAAATTTAAAAAAATGTTGTTTTGGTATCTATATCGATAATTATATAGACTAGATAAAATAGACTCGTTAAAATTTTCAAAAAACATTTCATATACAGCCACGGCCCCGTTAGAGTTTTGTTTTATGTATAACATTTTTACATATTTAGCTTACAAATAAGGGTAACCTTAATTTGTTTTTAACAAGAAAATAAAAATAATATGAAACCCTGACAAAATCTTTATTCTTTTACATTATAATCTGCCAAAACATATGAAATAGTATGTATATAATTATATTATACTATCACTAATATGAGTCAAAACCCGAAATACACAGCAAAATGAAAATTAAACAAAAAACATGACGGGGACGCGCGTACGTCAGGCGTCAAAAATACGAATACTATGATAACCATTTAAATAACACCATATAGTAATTATTGGATCACACAAAACGTAATCGCTTCCGACAACAACTTATGAAATATCTTATATGAGGGTACATGCTGATTTGTCTCAAAAAAGTAACAAAATCATATACACCCTACTGAATTTTCTCATATAAAACATCGAAAATCAATTTTCTCCTAAAGTACGGCATTTAGAAGAATGGACGCTTTGTAGCCTTTTAGTTAAAAATTTGTTAAAATACTTAGCCTAAAGTGCGGTAGTGTAGAAGGCTTAGCCTAGTCAATACTGACAAAAACCTTGGGCACAGATATTATAATACTAGTACAGATACCTCACGCCATACAACGATACGCGACCGCGCTAAGGAGCGTTAATTTGGTTTGCTCTACAGCTGTGACAGGTGGCGCTAGTGTCAGCCAGAAAAATTAAGCAGGAACGATGAACCTACAAAAAGCTCAAGTCTAGCTAGATGGCGCTATTTCTGAAAGAATGGTTTTTATTTTTTTTACGAAATGTGCTTTCCGAATTAATACCTCTAAAAATGTTTCCCGTATTCTATAAATAAATATTGAACTGTAAAAAACTCGAACATAAAGGGACGTTGTTTTTAAATAAGCACGCACACATGCATAATATAGAATTTTAAACTCCAACTGATAGGTAATTTCAAACTTCACTTGTGTGAGATGTTGGCGTAATCATGCAAGAGCCCGACTCTTTGCGGAAAGTATTGGGTTCATATCCTCATTATGAAGCAGAGAGATTTAAATCTCTTTGGTAGGTAATAACCAGACCATAAGGTCTGGTTATTACCCTTTGAAATCTACTTCAGTATATCTGATACTGAAGTAGATTTCAAAGGGTTCAGTAGTGTCTGTGTGGTTGAATAACAATAAATCGGCCAAGTGCGAATCGGACTCGCGCACGAAGGGTTCCGTACACGGCAAAAAAATCACATTTTTTGTATAGGAGCCCCCCTTAAATTTTTATTTATATGGTATTTGTTGTTACAGCGCGGCGGCAACAGAAATACATAATATATATTTATCACTAAGCTCGACGGTGAAGGAAAACATCGTGAGGAAACGCTAAAGTCTCAGAATTAATTCTGAGACATGTGTAAATAGAAGCGGTGCGGCCATGGGCTAACCTATCACGTTTAGGGGTCCAATGTATATCTCGTGGAATGTGGGTATATCCAGTAATGGAATACCTCTGCCCTACTCCCTCGGGGATAAAAGGCGTGACATTTTTTTTTATATTTGTTTTAGAAATATGTAATCTGTGAAAATTTCAACTGTCTAGCTATCGCGGTTCTTGAGATACAGCCTGGTGACAGACAGACGGCCGAACAGACGGACGGACAGACGGATGAAGAGACAGCGAAGTCTTAGTAATAGGGTCTCGTTTTTACCCTTTGGGTACGGAACCCTAAAAAACATTCGTACTTCCAATATTTATTTTATAAAAATAGCAGGCATAGTGGGATAGGTAGGATACTTCCTACCTACCTATGATTTCCATTACCTAATCCAGTAGGATTAGATAATTGAAATCATAGGTAGGTAGGTAGGTGCAGTCAAGAGCATGCTAAGCTTGACACTTTAGACTTTGACCCGGCCCTGTATTCTATGGCGCACAGTATAAATCAGAGCTCAGCATTTATAAAATGGTAGTGTAAAGGTTGACTTGCTCTTGACTGTACAACTCTACTTGTATTAGATAAGAATGTCCTTCTGATATAATAATCAATACATCAATATTTTTGGCTCCCTTTTATATTCGCCTTAGATAGAATAAGTATAGGAAGAATTGAGTTTTTATAAAAAAATACTACGAGTTTAGGAATATGTTTTTGTATAAATTCTTCATTTCATGGACTTGGCAAGTGCGTACTAGGTTGATTGAAGTACCTGACCAAAGACTTTTAAAGAAAAAGTTTCTTCTCCTAGGAAAGAGAGTACATAATTTTCTTTCTACCTAACATTATAACCACAGACCATTAATCTAGCTAGATGACGGGAGTATACGTACTTCGCGTGTCCAACTGGAGTCAAATTGACTTCAGTCTACGCCGCGTCATTTATTCCGCGCAGGCCTATGACACTCTTGACACTTGTTAGTACCGATTGGTTCACCAAGCGCTGCAATCGCATTTAATTTTTATTTCTAGTATGGTAGTAAGTATCCACCATCTTGCAAAACGTCACACTTTTATTTTACTTGTCATATTGGTCACACTGTCTGTCATTGTGCCGGCCGGCTGTTTTTCTGTCCTTTCTTGGATTTTAATTTGTTTTACTTAATTTTCGTTATAGTTTGATTACTTTGTGTATTCCTCGCTTTCAAGCTTGAGTTACAAATTAATCAGTAAACATGCAAAGTTGACAAACAAACTATAAAGTGTTGTGTGAGTGTCGTCATCGCTTGTATAATATTCCGAGAAACGATGATTTACGGGAACTATGGTTATCTTTTCTAATTCCTCACAAATACTCACAATGAAGAGTTAAGTGGGTTGTCGAAAGACCAATTACAGAAAAAACCTGTGTGTCAAAAACACTGCTAAATACTAATTTGACGGAAAGGGTGATCGCATTCAGGCTGTTTTGTATCCCCTCAGACCAAATAAAATCCCTCACTGAAGCGGAAATAATGCATGGCATCCCACTGAGTACTTCTGGTAAGCTTTTGAATATTAAGATTTTCTGACCAATCTGATCAAATTGTATTAGTGTTTAATTTTTATTTAAATATGTATATTTTCCATTTCCAGATGGATTTTTTTCAAGTGAACACACCTATTTAATTAAAATCTGAAACGGAGGTCAATGAATTCACTGTAAAAATAGTAAAAGATGGTAAGTATGTATCATTGTTTATATTCTGCTTCTAAAATCATTTTTTTTTTTATCAAATATAATTTATTTTCTAAACATACAAAAAGTACACTAAGAAAGGTCAATAGTCTAATAACAAGGCACTCTAAGCTCGTCCATGAAGATTGGCTAAATGTAAACAACAGCCCATGTCCACCGACGGATTGCTGGTTCCAAATGCAGTACCCCGAGAAGAACCAGCAAGAAACTCAAACTCTTTTTAATCTCATGTGTTACTAGTAAATATGGTTTACAATAATAATTATGATTAATAGCCTTACCGTCGAGTTGGTTAATCCCATGCATGCTGGTCTACTAAGTAGTCTGGATCTTTTATTTTCTATAATAAAGTTGTATGCTTACAGAAAAACTTTCCAAGGAGAGCCCGTCAACGAAACCATGGAAACAACAGGGGAAGCAGTAGAATTTATAGATAAACTGTGTCAATGGCTAAAAAACAACAACAAAACAAGGAAAGCTTCACGGCTCTATTCAACCCGAATCTGAGCATTTCAGTTTTTGGCATGAAGCAAAGGACATTATGAAAAATGTTTCATTTGTAGACTCAACCAGTAAACTATAAAAAATAATAAAACACATTATGGGCGTGTTCCTTCGTTAGAAGGATCGATCACGACAATAGAAAGCTTTGAAAGGATAGGAAAGTTGCTGTTCAAGGAGCATAATATTGTGTACATTTTTCAAAGAAATCCAAATGAAGACCCATTAGTAAATTTCTCTGTTCCCAAAATTTAAGTGCAATAATTGCAAAAGAACATACAAATATTACAAATGAAATAGAAAACTTTGAGAATAAAGAACAGCAACTTAGCTTATCTTTACCAAAAACTTTTTAATGATGTACAGAGAAGTAACTTTTTTGGTCCATACTTTAAATAATATTATCAAATTAATAAACTAATTTACTGGTTGGGCTGCACCATTCATAAAAAAGAAATTAATAAGTTTTGTATGAAATTGATATTAAGAATGCACAATCATAATTGGTATAACATTATAAACAATTTCATCATCATCATCAGCCTACATTTGTCCACTGCTGAAAATAGGCCTCCCATAATGATTACTTATATAAATAAAGAAATAAAAAGAAATAACTTCGAATTGTTTTTTATTGCTTTTTGAAAAATAAAACTTAGCAGTGGCCCAATATCGATCTTTTTTAAAAGCACATCACTAGCCATGTCGATATCGATTACAATTGAAAGGGGTACTTTCACAACACTATGCGACACTAGCGCTCGGTGAACTTTTAGGAACTATTGCTTAAACGGAAGAGTGTCCTATCTGTCTCCGACTAGTTAAAGATATCTGTGATTCCGCGTTCGAACGTCGTTGCCTCCGAACATCAACCGCCATCTCAAAAAATGACTGTTTGTTCAGTATTATGTTGTGCAAACTATACAGGAAAAGCTGACCCAGATAATGGACATGTTTCCTACTACAGGTAAGTAAATTTCTTCAATAATTATCTTTAATCTATTTAAAAATCATTTATTTCGGGTTCGTTGTGGTTTTACTATGAAAAATAAGACTGGGTGTGTTTACTTCTTGTTCATGATACATTGCCTGCTTTAGTAGCAAAGTTGTAGGGCCTGCTTATATTAAACACGCAATGGAAATGTAACAATCGATCTTTAGCTTTGTTTGTTCGGCTTCTTGGTAGGGTTACTATTCTCATTTTGCTGTCAAATGAAGCAAATAGTGATGTACACCTTTCGATTCTTCACGATTCTTATAGATTTTTCGAATCGAAACAGAGGAATAATAATGTTCGTAAGTGTACATTATTTTTGTTGCAAAAACATTTATCTCTGAATAACATTCATTATAAATTACAGGTTTCCAAGTAATCCACACTTGAAACAAATGGATGGAAGCGACCGGCCGAATAAATTGGTTTCCAACAAAAAATAGCCGAATTTGTTCTAGAAATTTCCACAATAGCTGCTTCAAGGAAGGGAAAAAAGTTCGACTACTGCTTCCAGAAGTAATACCAACCATTGATATACTGAAAACATCAACATGTGAAGTAGTTAGTAGATTGATATTCGGCTCGATATTCTAGATTCACTAGCATTGTTTTCTAAACCTAAAATTATATTATCTGATACATATAAGTGTTAGTTAAAATATTTAGAACCGAAGATTCAACAATTTTAAAGAAAATAATTTTGGAGAATTTATTGAAGAAACTTACTTACCTGTAGTAGGAAACATGTCCATTATCTGGGTCAGCTTTTCCTGTATAGTTTGCACAACATAATACTGAACAAACAGTCATTTTTTGAGATGGCGGTTGATGTTCGGAGGCAACGACGTTCGAACGCTGAATAAATGACGCGGCGTAGACTGAAGTCAATTTGACTCCAGTTGGACACGCGAAGTACGTATACTCCCGTCATCTAGCTAGATTAATGGTCTGTGTCTCATACCATACTACAATTCTGCAAAGTTTCATCGACTGAGGAATTAATGTTGGGTTCTTCATACAAAAATCCGCTTCATTGCCTGGACTGCAAAAGGCTAGTTGATTGTATCCAAATAAAATTTTCATAATATTATAAATTACCTGAAAACACCTCTACAAATGTATTTCAATTTTACAATTACATATATCACGACTACATTTTAAAATAATAAAACGATCAACAAAGTGAGGCAACTGAATACTAAAAGTGATGACGTAATATTATATTCAGGTCATTTTTATTTTAATGCTATTGCGTTCTCAGTAAATTAAAATCACAGTACTTAGCTCTATATTTTTTAAACCTTTCTCCTGGTTAGATTTTTTAAGCTATTGCATAGCTTCTATCGCGGGCCTTGAGCGCGGGGACCGAATCCAGAAATTCCGTACAAAAAAAACCTCACGCTCCCCACTCCGACGGGCACGGAGGTGTGGCTTGAAGGCCGTGCATTGTCAAACAAAAAATTAAATAATTATTAAGAACTTCTTAATCATATATTTGGTTTAAGGTACATATCTATTTAATGTCTTAATTGCGTTTCCCTATATTAAATTATCATGAAAGCAACACACATTTTTTTTTCATTTAGTAACTAAAAAATGTGGTGTTTGGAAGTTCAGGTGGCAAGACTTTCTGGGACGGTAGAGGTCATTTTCTATCTAACAACTATTCTCATATTTTTTTACGAATCTATGAAGATAAATCGATTTGACATTTTGAATGAAAATTGCCTTTGAATCGATTTCGCGCGGACAACGGGGAATTCACATCACTAAATCGCTCTTGTGACGTCACAGTAGGTAGAAAAAAAGTGACACGGTTGGTTTTCATACAGATTGAAGTACTTAAGTTATCTAGCTAGATTAATGGTCTGTGATTATAACTAACATTTTCAAATCGCAAGAACGGCAACAGCGCACGATCGCTGTGATCCCGCGCGCCCGCCGCGCGGTAGCACGGAGCGGCAACTTTGCCAAACTTGTGCACGTACGCGACAGATTCTTACACACACATTTATATGGTTATAGTTCCACCGTCATGTGGAACAAACTGCAACCTAACTAAACTAAAGCGCAAGAAGTATTTATTTCTGCCGCTAGAGGACCAAATTAAAACTATTTTAAGTCCGATTTAGGGGCTGATTTATTGATTTTTCCATTTTAGGGTATACATTTATTTGCAAAATATATTTTTCAGCGTTATATTTCACCATTACTGCTTTTTACATAATCTTTAATTATTAATCAATACCCGTAGAGCCATCTGTCGAGATAAGTTTAAACTACAAGTTTCGTTGTATGGAATGAGACCCCATGCCTTGGGCCCTCAGTTCAGACGTTTTGAAAAAATACGAATTTCAATAACTTTTTAACAATTAACTTTTGTGTCGTTATTTCTTTTTAACAAATTTTCCGAGATATGGAACTCAAATATATTATAGTCGTATTAATATCTTTCCTTAGAAAAACTACAATTTTTTGCTGATTCTACAATATCAAAATTGATGAATTGAGGGCCCAAGCTAAACCGCCATAAATCTGTATTGTCGCATTCTTAAGACTTGACAATTTCTTAATGTATTTAACAAATTCCTAACTAAATACTCGAATAAAAATTGTTATCCCAGGGATAGTACTTTCTGAGATTCGACTATGCCGTTTTATGCAGGCGTCAGGATTGAGGGCCCAAGCTATTTGACCATAACTCTTTTGATTCACGTTTAAGAAATTTAAGAATCTTTGCTTTAGGTTTTACAAAATTTTAAGTAAATGCCCTGTAAGTATCATTTCGTTTCGCAATAATTTAAAAAGTGGGCCCTCAATCCAGATGCACACGCGGAGAAGCATGCCGAGGTGAGCGGCTCCACATCGGCGGCGGCGGCGGACTCAGCGGGGGCGGCGGGCAGCGAGGCGGGCGAGGGCCTGCACTATGCGCGCGGCGGGCGAGCCGGCCCGCGGGCGCGGCTGCCCCGAGCGCCCGGGGGCGCAGGCGCAGGCGGAGCGGGCGCGGCCCCGGCCCAGGCCTGCTGGCGCTGCGGCAGGGCACACTCGCCGGAGAAGTGCAAATTCAAAAATTACAACTGTGACGAGTGCGGGCAGAGAGGGCACTTAAAGGTGAAGTGTAAACAAGTGCGCGGTAGTGGCGGTCAACATAATTGTATAAGTGGCGAGTCGGATGATGGTATGTTCAACATTACAGTGGCATCTCAAGGTACCAGACCCTATTTTATTAAGCTAATGATCGATAATAATAATATAGAATGTGAAATGGACACGGGTAGTCGTATTTCAGCAATAAGTAATTACGCATATGAGCAGTGCATTCTATCAGACGATTCTCAACCTTATACAGCTATCACAACTCATATGGGTACGTTTGCGTATAGACGTACACCTTATGGTTTGTCGTGTATACCGGAGAAATTTCAAAAAATTATGGAGGAGACTCTGCGCGGAGTGTCAGGGTGCGTCGTGTTCTTGGATGACATTTGTGTGACAGGGTCGAACAAATTTGAACACTTGAAAAATCTGAGAGCTGTACTAGGAAGGCTGCGTGGCATGGGACTCACTATTAAGTTAAGCAAATGTGGGTTTTTACAAGACAGTGTAAAATATCTGGGATTTATAATAAACAAAGACGGCTTGCGGCCGGATCCTAAAAAAATGGAGGCTATTTCCAGCGCACCTAGACCTAATAATGTAACCCAAATGAAAAGTTTTCTAGGGATGCTAAATTATTATGGACGATTTATTCCCAATTTGAGTACTTTATTACATCCCGTGAGCAAGCCTTCATAGAAGCCTGGCACCTGGCGCGTCCGCTCGAGCACTGCGTGCATTCCTTCGAGCTAAACGAATTCCGTAGAATACGTGGGATGAAATTAAGTAGGGATACTTAATAACTTAGTTTTAAAATAGTTTGTCATACAATATAATTGTAAGCTTGGTGGGAAGAAGTGTGACGATCTGTCTATTATGTTTATGGTGGAGGGTAATTACTTTTAAATAAATCAGTCTGTCGCTCACTCACGCCTTTCATTGACGTCTCAATAATATTAGTAGGATGTCACTCAGGGCTATTGTAGCATTTGATATTCTTTACAAAAATACAAATCTTTCCTCTTTGTAATACATACATACATATAATCACGCCTCTTTCCCGTAGGGGTAGGCAGAGACCACTTCTTTCCACTTGCTACGATCCTTACATACTTGTTTCGCTTCGTCAACTTTCATTGTTTCTTTCATACATGCTCTTCGGTTTAGGGTAGGTACTCTTGACCTGCGGGTCTAAAATGGCCACTTTGAGCAATTCCTCTGAAATCAATTCCTATTATGAATTGCCAGCAATTCATAAGCAATTCCTCTAAATTTCGTAAAATGGTCCCCTCATTTTGGTGATTCACTGACAATTCAATTCATCAACAGATTCAGATTTGGTGAAAATATTGCCACACGAAAAAAACGAAAACCGACACTTTACCGGTAATTGTTTTTATTACTATAAGTAAGTACCTATTCGTATAGGATTTAATGCTTAGTTATGTTTATCAACAAAATACACTTAAAATCATTCCAATGATTGTGATTACGTGTCCAAAACCTAAATTGAATCTTACAAATATTTATTTTTTGTTCGACTGGCAACAATTTACACGTCTAAGTGGACATCAACAAACTAAGAAATTATTTGTTATATGTAGATTACATAGAATACCTACAGCACGGCCGTTTTAACTTGACAGCTCTGAAGTTGCGCAAATGGCTGCGCAGTAACATTTTTTAGCGACCATATGGCGGTAGGAGGGGGATTTGCGCAGGCGAAGCCTATGTTCAGAGAAGCCAAGTTAAAACGGTCGTACTGTACCTATATTTTAACAAAAATATGTTCAATCATCAATATGTGGCTTACTCTGGAGAAAAAATTATTCACTTTTGGATTCCATGGAGGCATTCCTTTGGACAAAGTTGTAAACATCTCATTAAACATACCGATAATTTGTTTCAAATTGCAAATTGGAACCAATTTTCAAACTTAATTTGAAAGTAAGTGCCTACCTACGTTATTATTTTTACAATTCTTAATGCTTATGAATCATTGTGCAAAGTTTTGTGAAACATTTCATTGACAAAGAATTTTTATTTTCTTTAGGTCGTCCACTAACTCCTCTGTGTGCAGTTCGGAGGCTTCAAGGATTACAAGTGGAGTGAGTTGCAGCCCGTGCCCCTAGTGCCCATGCTTTCCACCTAATTGCAGTGAACTTCGGAATGCTTGTGGATTCTTTTAAAGATTGTTGACATATATTGGACCTCAATAAAAATAAAGGTATTGATTTCTCTCGGTGGACACAAATGAAACTTTAGTAATATAAGAAAACAGACTTTAATAGAAATGGTAAACAGAATAACAATCATAAAATCAAAGTCAGAACATTGGTCATGTATTGTTATCTTGCACCCCCGTAAACCCGCTGCTTGGCCAGCTAGTGCAAACCATAGTTACCATAGCCTTTCTTTCTTATTGATTAGCCTGCTTAATAGTAATTACTTCTTAATACATAATGTCAATGCTGTTACTTCACAATGCAGTTCAATGTAGTGTCGTTGAAGAGAATTGGTCTTAGTGTCAATTGTGTTGGACATAGGGGATAACTGAATCACCTGAAACATAAATTAAATATTCACTATCAAAATTCAGAGATAATTTAGTAAATGTGTAGATGTTAATAAAAATTAAAACACACTGTTTTATTTTCAGCATGGAGTTTTTTAAGTTGGGACAGCGGCTGGTGCTTCTACACACATGAATCATGATTCGCTCCACCGTGGCTAGCAGTAATACTTTATACTATTTAAGTCAGAGTCACACACCTGAAATTAAAAGTAAAAACTATTATTAATGTATAATTTACATGTTTTGGATGAAAATAATTAGACAATTTTATTTCAAAATAAATACTTTGTTTTATTTCCTAAAAAGGCTATAAAATTATTTCGAACTTCCCAAGTTTAATACTTAAAATATTGAAAAGTTATAAATAAAATACTGACAATGGACAGAATTAGTGTTATCCCATGTCTCGTAGAAAATTTTGTTATTACAAGAAAATGGACTTTAATGAATACATTATACAACAAAAGAAAAAGAAAAGTCATAAAACCGAGAACTCATAATGCTGATTAAACTAATTTTATTGGATGTAGCGGATAACCTTAGTGACCTGAAACAGCTACCTAATCAGTTAAAATATATGTAGAAGGATACCCACTGTTCATGAGATATTTTTTTGGACCTTAGTGACCCGGTTAAAATACTTAAAGTAAAATTCACATTTTAAAAGAACTACACTGTTAAATTTTCAGCGTGGAGTTGCTCAAGATTGAATGGTGCTTTGCTCTACCATAATTAGCTTCTATACTTTAGATATTTAAAGTCAGTGTCCCATACTGTGCACTTAACTCTGAAATGTAGAGAAGATAAGAATGAAATAGGTTCTCTAGAACTTAGGGAAACTGGCACAGTTACTTGTATCATCTACTACTACCTAATTTAATAAATGTACAATACGGCCGTTTTAACTTGGCTTCTCTGAACATAGGCTTCGCCTGCGCAAACCCCCCCCGTACCGCCAAATGGTCCGCTAAAAATCTTATTGCGCAGCCATTTGCGCAACTTCAGAGTGGTCAAGTTATAACGGCCGGGGTGTAACCATTATGACTCTTGCACTTACCTTGGAGATACATAGTACATATTTCACCACTACGGGTGGTTAAATATCCAAGGTCTGAGTATGAGGTCCAACAAAGTCTGAGTCCGGCATTTCAAAAGCTAGTTCAATTTTTCGAAAACTTGCACTTTGCAGGCGATATAAAATACTCTCCGTCACTCGCGCGTGCTTGGGAAAGTTTTTTTATAAACCCAAATCGGTCAATTTTATTTAATTTTCACAAAATTCAACAAAATGAATTGAAAAATTTTGGTATTGAGTAACTTCTAGTGATTCTGCTTGGATTCTGCTATTTGACACTTTGCAATTCTGCTTTTGTGAGCCATTTTACGAATCTCCATAGAAAACTGTCAAAAAGATGAATGAATTGCTGAATGATGAAAATGAATCATAATATGAATTGTCATTATGTGGCCATTTTAAGATTTCGAATATGAATCATAATATGATTCTATTATGATTCACCTGAAACGGCCTTTTTAGACCCCCTGGCCTTTTTACAAAGACGTCCCCAATTTGATCTCGAAACGTCCCTTCCAACACTTTCATTCACACTCGCCTTATACACTTTTTTCGTCAAACGTTCTTCATTCATTCTCTCGACGTACCATCTCAGCATACCTTTCTCAATTTTTGTCACTACATCTTCTTTCAGACCACAACGTTTCCTTATCTCACTATTTTTTATCCTATCACTCAGTTTAACTCCTATCATACTTCTTAACGCTCTCATCTCAACTGCATTTATTCTGCTTTCATGTTTCTTCTGCCATACCCAACTTTCACTTCCGTACATGAGTGTCGGAGCCAACACCCCCCTATGCACAGCCAAACGAGCCTTGTTAGACACCGACTGCTCATAAAGGAGTGCAAAGCTCCATTCACCATGTTTCCTGCATTCACTCTTCTTTCAATATCACTCTCACACTTTCCATCTCTTGTAAACTTTGAACCCAGATACACAAACTCATTCACCTGTTCAATTTGTTCGTCTCCAATCACGATATTGCAGTCTGTCACTGCCTCATCTCTTTCAAACACCATCGCTTTCGTCTTCTTTACATTCATCTTCATTCCCTTTCTAACAAAAGATCCACTCATAGCAGTTACCATCTCCTGCAACTCCTCGGCCGAAGACGCAAGTAATACTTGGTCATCAGCATAGAGAAAACATTTGACGAGTAACTCATTCTTTCTCAACCCACTTTCATTCTCTTTTAAATCATGAACAGATTAAAGGTCACAGCACACTTATCAACTCGGAAAGGGATCATCACCGTATCGCCTCGAGCCGTTCAGTATTGTTTGTATGAAACTCCCTACTGCAACGCACACTAATGGGAAACGTAACGTAATCGCCTCGCCTCGGAACAGGCTCCGAACCGCGATGCGGTGAGTGGTCAACTTGCAGTTCCCGCGCTTACGGCTCGCTGTCCCCCCGCTTACGTCTCTCCGTACGCGAGCTCACGGCTCTTCGTCCACCCTTGACCGTGTCCCCTCCCGCGACTTGCCTGCCGACCGTGCCGCCGCCCGCCATTCGCAAGGCAACTTCCTTTCGTGTTATGCGTAAGTTTTATTGAATTTTTTATTGAACACTCAACGTTTGGATTCAAATTGATTTGGTGCCAACCCGGTCATCCAGCGGTCGGCGAGGCGTAAGCGCGGTGACGCCTAGCCGTAGCCGAGTTGACGTACAGGAGCCGCTGCCACGCTTTGGTTACATGCATACGTTAGGTTGACGCCTGGTTGACGGCGAGGCGAAAGGCGATACGGTGCCGATCCCTTTCCGAGTTGATATGTGTGCTGTGACCCTAAACAGCCACGGTGACGCTACACATCCCTGTCTAACACCTTTTTTGATATTAAACCATTCAGTGTATGCCCCGTTTATCCTTACACAAGCACTGGAATCCCTATAAAGAGATTGCAATGCTCGTATGAGGATACTGCTCACACCGTTCACGGACAATGCTGACCACAATTCATTCCTCACCACTCGATCATAGGCCTTTTCTTTTGTAATACTCGAGTATAGATTTAGATGAATCAAACTGCTGGTATTTATTGTTATATTTATTACACAAAGTAATTTCACGATGTGAGATATGACAATATTATTAGCACAATATATCTGTGTCCTTAAAACTACTTAACCCAGAAACCATATTCGTATAATTTACAGTTAACGTCTACGACCAATTCCTATGACGTGTTGGCTTCATATTTTAAATTTCATCAAACTATGTAAATAATGTTCGGGGAAAATCGCCTGTTCGATGATTTTGTGCAGTTGGTCATGTTTGTCTCCGCAAATACTTCAGATATGCTAATTACAAATGTTATGTATTCGGTCACGACAGGCGCTCATAACGTTAGTTGCAGTTAGTCGACCAACTAGTGAGTTGTTGTGTCTAATGCTTACACGTTTCTTAAATAACAATTCACTCAGTTTAAATTCACTTATATTTTTCATAATTATTTACACCATTTAATTAATTTCTTTCGTAAAATACATTAATATAATATTGCATACAATATTGTAAGAAAATTTAGGATGCAGGATGTCATAGCTGAAACAAGTTTAGATAAAAATAAATCTCTGATTCGTAACTTTTCACATCTTAACCGACTCATTTCTTTGTACACCTATACTATGTAATAATCCATTCATTTAGCGCCATAATAGATTAAAATAGGTATGTATGCGAATTTATGAAGTGAAAAAAAAACAAGGATTATTTTTAACTGACGCCCAATCTTATAAACGTTTTAATAAAAAAATATTTATTCTTTTTGTATTAATGCACCTATCATGATGACTACGTAATCGCAATTACCTGTAAAGTCAATAATTTAAAATTATTATTTAACATTTTGAAAGGCACTTTTACTGTATTGTGAAATTGAAAAACAAATAATAATTATTGCTATACTTACAAATAACTTATAGAAGATACTAATAGATAAAATTAGATTAATTTCTACCAAGGAAAGAAAGGAATGAATGCTACTATAGTAAAAGGGTAATGTTAACAATAAAGGCAATGCTATTTCACCAATGCTCGTATCTCGATTAACTTACCAGACATGATAAAATGCTTGTAATAAACAAAAAAAGCGAAAGAACCACAAATACTCTCACCTAAACTGGCTCTTCCGCTAAGGCTTAAGCAGTTTTACATTTCCGGTAAGACGCCCAATGTCTAACTTTGGCATATAGAAATAAATCTTAAATAATCTAAAATTATAGACTTGTAAACCTCTAAACAAGGACATAAACAATTTAATCTATAACATAACATAGTGATATATAACCATACGCTAACAACATAATTATAAATACTATAAAAACTGCTTTAAAACATTCTGAACACCAGAGTAAAAAATCCCTTAATTTAACTATACCTCCTATAATTGCAATTTAAATTGAATATTTGAATAACCAGTGTTAAAGCAGTTTTTACAGACTGAATTATAAACCACAGAAGCCATAAACTCCCTTACCTTGTCGATCAGTCAAATAATCCCTACACTCCAAATAAACTAATCATGTATTTGAAATAAACTGAGCCAACGTATACGAAATTACGAACTCCTCGCTTAATAGTGTGCATCTGGATTGAGGGCCCACTTTTTAAATTATTGCGAAACGAAATGATACTTACAGGGCATTTACTTAAAATTTTGTAAAACCTAAAGCAAAGATTCTTAAATTTCTTAAACGTGAATCAAAAGAGTTATGGTCAAATAGCTTGGGCCCTCAATCCTGACGCCTGCATAAAACGGCATAGTCGAATCTCAGAAAGTACTATCCCTGGGATAATAATTTTTATTCGAGTATTTAGTTAGGAATTTGTTAAATACATTAAGAAATTGTCAAGTCTTAAGAATGCGACAATACAGATTTATGGCGGTTTAGCTTGGGCCCTCAATTCATCAATTTTGATATTGTAGAATCAGCAAAAAATATGAGTTTTTCTAAGGAAAGATATTAATACGACTTTAATATATTTGAGTTCCATATCTCGGAAAATTTGTTAAAAAGAAATAACGACACAAATGTTAATTGTTAAAAAGTTATTGAAATTCGTATTTTTTCAAAACGTCTGAACTGAGGGCCCAAGGTTTTTGTCAGTATTGACTAGACTAAGCTTTCTACACTACCGCACTTTAGGCTAAGTATTTTAACAAATTCTTAACTAAAAGGCTACAAAGCGTCCATTCTTCTAAATGCCGTACTTTAGGAGAAAATTGATTTTCGATGTTTTATATGAGAAAATTCAGTAGGGTGACCATAATGTTTATCGTAAGTATAAACAAGTATTCGTTGTGATCATGTAAGTAGTATTTTGTAAAGCGCAGATACAATATATATAATTATACAACGCGTAACAGAAAAAACGCAATTCCTCATCCACCCCGGTTAGTAAATTAATATAAAAAAAGATGCAATCGAACTTTAGTTGTGTCCAATTTTCTTAAATATCGTTCTATAATAGTACGATTTCAATAGATAGCATTAAATTCAGCTATGCTAATTCATTTTTCGGAAAAATTTAACACATATTAAAAATAGATGAAATCGAATATGTAGTCGATACTGAACAAACTAATTTCAGGAATTGCACTTATTCTGTTACATATTGTATATAATATATAAAGCTTGATATAATTATATACGATTAGCTGTGCTGTGCCTTCACCTACGTTTGCGTGGAAAAATAAAATAAGAAAGTGCCAATAATCAATGAAATTATGTACCTATTGGACGTATTAAAATTATAACCCTGTATATTAACAACTAGCATTGCCTTGCGGTTTCATTCGCGTAGTTCCCGTTCCCGTGAAAATACGGGAATAAAGCCTTTGTTACTCTTTGGTAATGTATCTTTCCATTTTTAAAAGAACTTTTTAAATCGGTAACGTGGTTTAGGCCTGTTCCCGTGGGAAAATTATAGCACATGTTACTCCCAGAAAAGTACGCTTTCCACTGGCAAAACATTTTTTTTAAATCGGTAAAACCGGTAGTATTGGAGCTTTTTCAATACAAAAACTCCAAAAATTCAAAGCAGAGCCATTTTACTAAGATTAATAATAATAGGAAAGTAATAAGGCTATTAGGACTAGAATCCAAAGGCCGCTAAACAATAAAAAAAACCATACAAGTATGGAGCGATTGTGGGTCTTTTTTTTTTGACAAACTTTTTTCAACAGTAAAATAATAGCACTTTTACTGATGACTTCATTAAGACTTCTTGAGGCAATCCAAAAATGTTTATCCCTGGCATTTTATCGAATTTCCCATTCACTGCACACTGTCACGGACCCTTGCTACCACAGAGCTAGATTAATGATCTGTGCTTGCCACATAGGTATAATATACTATCACTAATATGAGTCAAAACCCGAAATACACAGCAAAATGAAAATTAAACAAAAAACATGACGGGGACGCGCGTACGTCAGGCGTCAAAAATACGAATACTATGATAACCATTTAAATAACACCTTTTATTAATTTTGGATCACACAAAACGTAATCGCTTCCGACAACAACTTATGAAATATCTTCTAAGAGGGTACATGCTGATTTGTCTCAAAAAAGTAACAAAATCATATACACCCTAGTGAATTTTCTCATATAAAACATCGAAAATCAATTTTCTCCTAAAGTACGGCATTTAGAAGAATGGACGCTTTGTAGCCTTTTAGTTAAGAATTTGTTAAAATACTTAGCCTAAAGTGCGGTAGTGTAGAAAGCTTAGTCTAGTCAATACTGACAAAAACCTTGGGCCCTCAGTTCAGACGTTTTGAAAAAATACGAATTTCAATAACTTTTTAACAATTAACATTTGTGTCGTTATTTCTTTTTAACAAATTTTCCGAGATATGGAACTCAAATATATTAAAGTCGTATTAATATCTTTCCTTAGAAAAACTCATATTTTTTGCTGATTCTACAATATCAAAATTGATGAATTGAGGGCCCAAGCTAAACCGCCATAAATCTGTATTGTCGCATTCTTAAGACTTGACAATTTCTTAATGTATTTAACAAATTCCTAACTAAATACTCGAATAAAAATTATTATCCCAGGGATAGTACTTTCTGAGATTCGACTATGCCGTTTTATGCAGGCGTCAGGATTGAGGGCCCAAGCTATTTGACCATAACTCTTTTGATTCACGTTTAAGAAATTTAAGAATCTTTGCTTTAGGTTTTACAAAATTTTAAGTAAATGCCCTGTAAGTATCATTTCGTTTCGCAATAATTTAAAAAGTGGGCCCTCAATCCAGATGCACACGCTTAATATACAAGTCAAGGTTGGAAGAAAAACATTAAACTTTTTCTTTAAACGTCTTTGATACAAGTCTATTCGAAATATAATTCACAACTTTTTGGAATCATGTTCTTGAAAGCTTTTAACTTGCACAGCTTTTTAAATAGGTATTTCAGCAAAATAAATTAATTAGACTAAAGATAACCCAAAGGTACAGTATAGTATTAAATTAATAGGAGGCCGACTTTGAAGTCAATTGGGACATAGTGTAACCTGAATGGCAAAATTTATAAGTGGTGCTAACTAATTACAAACTCATCTGTGGTGAATGCACATACTAAATAATATTAATGTAAAACCTAACAACATAATTATGTCATCTTTATTCTAATCAAGGCCCAAACACGCATCGCAATAAAACTTTGATTTTGAGTTGATAACTCCTGTACAGTCTACAAAAGGCTCGAACTGAAGCCGCGTTTTCACGGTACGACTGCGCTTGGACCGAGTCCACTCAGACGCCGGCAGCCAATCAGTGGATGGGACGGTGTTCTAATGACGCCTACTCCATCTCAGCGCGCATGTATCTTGAAAACGTGGCTTTAATTCCAGTGGTGCACATTTTCCCACAATACAAGTCTCTTGAGCTATGACCGTTTATGCAGCTCTGAGATTCGCACGGAGTATGTCTTGCCCTTGGACTGAGGTCCAATACTCCACCAATAGGTCGCGTTCCTTCTCAAGGCTCAATTGGAAAATAGATTCTGATTCGCTGCTTTTCTTCAAGCACAGCAATTGTTTCTTCAACAAAACACTCTGTGAACAAAATTGGTAAATATTAGAGTAGGTAGGTATTATCTAAAATTATCGTGAACACTGCGAGAGTGAATTCATATTATATATAACGCCTGATTCTTTTTACTGGCGACAAAAATATGGTGTGATAGGTAAGTGTGATAGCTCTGGTTATAGATTCATTTGGCATTGTTACTTTTTTTTTACAAATCTCATATAATATTAATATACATTACTCAATTGTAGTCAATATTACACACTAAATTATTTTGAATAATAGTTTTAAAATTGCTATCTACCTACAACCGCCAGCTGCTACATAGCATAGTGTGCTTATTTTTCTCGACTTTGTAAATAGCATTCAAGATGACTATATTCAAGAATTGATCTCGTGTATAACTTCGGCTCTAGATACCATAAATGTCATATTTTTTTCAGACGATAAAAAAATCCTTCCTTTAAAAGTAATATCTAGGCAGAATAATGACGAGACAGTGAAGTCAAGAATTATTTGAAGCATTGTAGCACAAATCACAATTCACACGGTTCTCGGGTCCGAAACCAGGCAGACCCTGTACATGTATAATGGGTACTAACTACTATGCTACTTGTTTCTATTATATTCCAAGGCACACGTAGACTGGATATCACAAGGTTATCTTATCGAAGTAGGTTACGACCTGAAAATGAGTTTGGAACGAAGAACATGTAGTGCAGCGTAGCACTTAATTCCAAATGTGGAATTTAACGATTCTAGTTCTATTGGCTTTCTGCATATATGCCAGTAGGTGCGACGAAAGTGTGGAGCCTGTCCTATATTATTATGGCTTAGTAAGTAATATAAATATAGTTTTCATTATTGTATTCATAGCATACATGTAACTATCAAAGCTTCAGGATATAGATCCACTTTTGAAGAGCATTACATTTTCCAAAGGAGATTTTTTGTTTGGTCTACGCAAAATATGTTGCTCCAGAATGATTGCGCTGTTTTCTAAGCGTTTTTTTTTTGTTTTAAAGTTATTATTTCTGAGATGATTCACACGAATTTACATCACCGTTTTGGACCTCTATGCAGTCGCTTTTTCTCATGTGCGAAAGATTTAAGTATTCAGTAGCCATAGCCTGAGGTGCCCGGGTGAAAGCGACAACGTCACATCTAAACGTCAAATGGCGGTAATTTTCTCACCCCTAATCCCCCATATTCATACGATCTGAAGCCGTAGCATGATCTCTGATGCAACCGTGTATTAGCTCCGAACTTTCTATACTGAGTATTCTTATTGATATGAAAAGGAGGAGAGTGAGCGCAGCCTGCCCAAGTGCGCGGCGAGGCAGGCGTGCTCGGCGTTGATCCAGCGCTACTGGCGAGCTCCGGCGCTGGTGCGGCTTTGCCGATGTGCGCGTCGGCAGCGCTGTGACTCGCCTGCGCCTGATAACGCGCGCCTTGAGCTAAACAACCGCGCCATATTTCAGGTACAACACTTTCCTACCTTATCAAACCTGACTACGTAACCCTGTAGTCATTGGCATCCGCTACCGCCAGAATTTCTATTGGGGGGTGACGAGACCCGTACTAGGATATTTCCAAAACCCATGATACTTTGTACAGTTACTGTAGGTAATCAGTTAAGAGAAAAAAGTCGAGTTTCATACAACATTATAAACTGATAGATAGATAGTTTATAAAGAGGATTAACACATAGGTTATCCCAGAACACGGACGGCAAAAGCTGGTTAGAAATAAATCATCGACGATTTCGATTTCGCCACTATCAAGTTCAGCCAAAACTTCTCAACCATACATACTGAAGCGGTGAAGTTGACATGACCTTCTATAAGTGGACTTATAACTCCCTACTTTGAATAAAACATGTTGACTTTAAGAAAACTTTAATACTTATTCCAAAGACACAACCAATATCAATAAAATTGCAGTAACAAACAACACTGTTTTCAATTGATTTATATTGCTCTTTTAGTACCTATGTTCCAGAAATGATTATAAGCCGCATCATATTACTTATATTGCTTCTAATATAATATTATTAATAACACTATATACTATTTGCAGTTCTGCCAACCTGTTACCGACTGGCCAATTTGCTCTAGCGACGATACGACACTCACTGTAGATTCTTCCTACGACCGCTTAAATCCCGATGACCTTGAGGAGATGCATCACCGAAACATACAGCTTGTGCCTCCCAAGATAATTTTCAACTGCCGATGTCGCGAATCAAACTACTGGAAACTTAAATCTACCTCTGATAACCCTATACAATATCAGTATCAGTGTGCGTCGCTACTGCTGTGCAAGTCAAGCGAATTTTGTGGCAACGTGAACTACGACCTCAACGCGTTATATCAATCCTGCTTGTGTCCACGGCGTCATATTTGTGTACACAATGGAGGCGTGACGAATCTCTACATCTCCGAATTATTGTATCGTGGCAAAGGATGGAGAGCTTACTGTCAGCCAATCAATGATCACGACAGTTATGAAGATTACTAAGTTATGTATGTAGCAGAATGTATACAGAGTGTTAGGAAAAGCACTTCGTTCCTTTCAACTACGTGTGCTCTATAGGTATAACAAAGTATGTAAAACAAATTTTATATAAACAAAATTCAATTGTTTATAAAAAAAATTAAGACATACTTAAAACTTTTCATTTAAGTCAAGTGAAGCTCAGCTCAGGTTTAGACACTTTGAACTTTGTACCGGTCTTATGCCAGCACAATAACACCTTCAATGTACTTCGAGTTTTGTTCGAGTGTGTGTACCGGAGCTAAGCTTGACCGTACCTACCTAATACTTTTGCACTGCACCGACGATTGGATTGCACTGCAGCGCTTAGAAATAGGGCTAGCAACTTGAATTATTTTTTCTTTGGATAATTTTATTTGTGTGATTAATGCAATGTACTTCACTTATACAAACCGTAGTTTAAAGGAAGAGGTTATTTTCCTTAGATTTTTTATTTTATTTTATTTATGTGTTTTATGCAATGTACCTCACTTATACAAAATGTGGTTTAAAGGAACGAAGTACTTTTGCTAACACCTTATATAGAACTGTAAAGTTTCGGGGGGTAAATAATATCGTTAAAACTGAAACTTACCACCTAAATAAAAGATTACCAAGACTACTATCTATATATATATATATATATATATACAGTGGTGGTCAGATAATTAGAAACACTTCTTATGAATAAGGAACGTATAACTTCAACGTACAAATGTTCGTAAAAAATATACACATTCAATAATTAATAATTATGCAATAATATAACCACTCAAATAAAAAACTCATTAAATGCATAAAACATATGTTATTTTTAATTACAAAATGAGTCTTACACATGTAGGAGTTTATTTTCTGTAACTTGCCGCTTGGACGCATAATTAGAAACATTTAAAAAAAGTATCCATAACTCATTCTTTTTTTAGAAATTGGAGAATAACATTTTTTTCTTGGCTTTTTCTATTATTGTAGCGGCAATTCAAAATTTAATCTGAATTTTATTTTGTTCAAAATGGGCCAAAAAAAAAAGATCTGTCGCGTCAACTAGGCAAATCATTGTTTATTTACGTA
Source organism: Ethmia dodecea (assembly GCA_963855545.1). Classification (NCBI taxonomy): domain Eukaryota; kingdom Metazoa; phylum Arthropoda; class Insecta; order Lepidoptera; family Depressariidae; genus Ethmia; species Ethmia dodecea. The sequence continues at coordinate 9,570,646 of OY979449.1, forward strand.
TAGATCATATGTGGGCGTACAGAAGAATAGCTGAGCACTTAAATTGTTCTGTAAAGAAAGTTTTTAATGCAATTGATCATTACAAAACACATGGAACTGTTGAAAAAATGTTCTTAGAAAGGCGCGGCAAAGAAAAACATTTCCCAGAGAAGATAAGTTGTTGTTAGTGTTTCTAAAAAAGACCCAATTAAAGGCTCCAACCAGATTATAAATGAAGTTTTTTCGCCTGATGACCCGAGAAACATCTCGCCAAGATTGATACGCCGAAGATTAGTAGAAGCTAAATTGTTTGATAGAATCTTTCGAAAGGTACCGCTTCTTACCAAGCAGCACCGAGAGAAGCGATTATTATTCGCTAAAAAAATATGTTAATTGAACGGTACAAGAATGGAAAAAAGTGTTATTTTTAGATGAAACAAAAATAAATATGGTAAATTCCGACGCAAAGCGCTATGTTAGACGTCCTGTAAACAATGCTTTTAATTATAAATACACAAGGAGTATAGTCAAGGACGGTGGCAGTAAGATTAAAGTTTGGGGGTGTTTTTCCGGATATGGAGTTGGACCCGTTCGGAAGATTGAAGGTACAATGGATCAATGGCAATACTAAAATATCTTAGAGCACACAATGATTCCATACTCGGACGATCATTTGCCTGTAACCTGGATCTTTCAGCATGACAATGACCTTAAACACACGCCCAATAGCGTCAAATGTTTCCTTAGCAAACAGCGTTTAGACCAGTTTAGACTAGCCAGCAAATCGTCCGGATTTAATCCCGATAGAAAATCTCTGGTTTATTGTTAAAAAGAAAGTCTCAAACAAACGTAACACCAGTCAAAACGAACTAAATGAAGCATTTTTTGAAGCATGGAATTAAATCCCCCTAGAAAATTTTACGAAATTGATTGAATCAAAATGCCACGTCGTTGCAGTGCTGTTATTGGCATTAAGGGATACTCCACTTAATATTAATTATAACTATTGATAGGTTTGGGATAGTAGCTATTTCTTAAATAACAATACTAATTACTAATACTTTAAAAAAAAAATTTTTATACTTTTTTGTTGTTTCTAATTAGTTGACCATTATTGTTTATAACTTAAAATTGGTTTAAATGTTTGTCCGTAATGTAATATTGAAACTGCCCTTGTGCAATGGAATTTATATTGTTTTTCTAATCAATGATAAATCGTTGAACATATTGTTGTCCTATTTATTGTTTATTTTCAAAATAAAAACGATTGCGGAGAAGTATCTTACATAATGTCAAGGACCGTTGGCAGTGTTTCTAATTATCTGACCACCACTGTATATAAAATGAGAAACTGACTGACTGATTGGTGATGTATCAACGCACAGCCTAAACCGCTGAGTCTAAAGACTTGTTTTGTACATAGATAGCTTACACAGTGTAGGACACACAATTGGAACAATTCCTCTACCGAACAATATCCTAAAGCTAGAACTACATTGGAAGGTGGTGTGTTGTGTCGCGCCATCCAGGGAGCCTATCGCTTTCATACATTTAGTAAAGTAGGAACTACACTGTGTCACTTATTGCATATTTTTATTGGTGTACAATAAAGAGTTGTTACTTACTTACACTTGACCCGCGCGGGAAGTTGTGTCGAAAGTCCGTCTATCTATATCTTTTTAATGTAACTGTAGTATAAAACAGATAGACGATAGATGATACCGTGTTGATGGCAAAATAATGTCAAAACACTCCATAAGATGAGGTTATCCTCAAAAAAATTATTGAACTATTCTCACCTGAATCGGCTGGGCAGCGATGTCGCGCGCGCTCTCTCGCACTTGTTCTCCGCCGCGCTCTGGCCACACAGTGCGGTCCACCAAACCACTCTGCACTGCCTCTTGAGCAGACAGTCGACGGCCGAACACAACCAAGTCTTTTACCTACCGATAAAAATGTATATCAATAAAAGTGATTGTTACCAAAAAAATATTTTATGATTTTTCTACTAGACTATGTAAGGCCTGTTAATGTTTCCTATTAGTTATTATTCTAAGGCCTCGTTTAGGGAGATGCGTTGGGCCCGCAGGCCATGAGCCCCACGTCTCATCCTCTCGTTATCAGAGATCAGTATAATAATTATGTCCGAAATGGCGCGTTATTTCCTGGACATACGGATGATACGGAGTATACGCCTGACGCGCCCGCGTCTCCCCGAACGAAGCCGAAAGAAGGCACAAGCAAATATTTACGCTTTGATATTTATAGTTAGCAGTGCCCCGCGGTTTTACCCGCGTTTTTCCCGTTCCCGTAGGAATACGGGGATAAAATATAGCATTTGTGTTATTCTGATGTATAAGCTATAGTAGTAGTTTCATCAAAATCTGTTCAATAGTTTTTGCGTGATAGAGGAACAAACATGCATCCATACATACAAACTTTCGCATTTATAATATTAGTAGGATTTCCTGACCAGGGGATTTTTCATGAGACTGCATCTACTGTATACTGAAATGCATAGTAACTTCTATTATTATAACTAGGCCCTTCTGAATTCTAAAAATAAATACGCTTACGCTTTATCCCCGAAGGGCGGAGATATCTAAATGTGACAAGTGGTCCTTTTTTTAAATTGCGAAAAACTGAAAAGCAACTACTAACCAGCGACTGCGGCAATCGACGGCTGCTGGCTGAGAGCGCCGCTACGCCAGGCGCAGGCAGCGTGTCGACGGCGAATGTGGAGCATTGCGACGCGACCGCCACGTCGCTCAGCGCCACGAGTGCCAATGCCACGCCTGAACATGCTCCCCACACGCCAGTAATCACCAGTTTGCTATGGCGCTCCACTATACTAAGCAATAATCTGTAAACAAAATTGTTGTTATCTTATTGGAACTAATAATCATTCATAGTGCATATTATTTTAGTTAATAATGACATACCGCACTGATTCAGATATTTCATATGCATAATTTGTCCTTCTCTCTATATTTTCATCCAATAATGGCCTAAAATCCAAATCTGAACAAAGCACACCATTTTCAGATGTTAATAATGTTACAGATATGTCTTTCATATTGTCAACATTCTCTAGAACCTGTTTCAACTCCTTCAACATCTGTAAAGGAAATTTTGATTATTACACAACTATGTATTTTGACATCAAAATAGCTCATTAACTATCATATCATACCTCAACACTTTGACTTGACTCTGTCTTCCCAATACATATCTCTGCTAATCTCTGATCAAAATTAACAGTTACATACTTAAAACTACTGAAAGGTTCTGTTTTCACATTATCTTTCTCTTCTTTTGCTAGTTTCTTTTGCTTTGTTGGTTTTTCAGTCTTGGATGTATCTCTCTTTCTCTTATTGAAAGCCATAGATATTTTCTTACTTAATTTTTCTTTTATCGACAGGCAATTATTCTTACTTATCACTTCATGGTTTGTTTCATTGACATCCCCCATAAAGACATCTACTGGCTGATTAGCTGGTGTATCAGATGACTGGTTATGATTGGTAGAAGCTTGACGCGACGCCCTAGCAGCACTTTGCATAGCACCAACATCAACATCACTCAGTCTGCGAGGGCTCATACAACTGCTAGAATAGGAGCTTGATGAATGACGTCTATAAATAATAGAATCATCAGCACTATGTGTTTCAAAACTGTCATCACAAACTGACGGTGACATTACTGTGCTGCTGAGCGATGACCTCTGCTTCCCCACTAATATTTTTTTAGGCTCTCCTTCTTCAGACCTTGTCTCCTTCTTCCTTTCTCTAAATTTCATCTCTTTGCTGTCCGGTGTTGAACTTTGTAGTTTTTTAATAAATTCGGCTTTCGTCTTCATATTTTTCTTACCCTTAGGGGCTTCAGGTGTTAGTTGATATATCATGTTCACGGCCCCTTCATCCATCAATAATTTGTCAATTTCAGTCAATCTTTTGTTTTGTTTACTGTTACCATTTTTAGGCGGAGGTTTCTTCCATTGTGATTTGGAGATGGGAGATTTTGATTTCGATCTTTGTGGTGTTTGATCATTTGACTTTGTTTTCTTAGGTGGAGGCTGCTCCTTGTCCAGCTGGGGCTCTTTGCTTTTAGTAATAACTTTAACTTTAGTAAATGTGTCAGGATTATCAGGGTCAAATATAACTTTTTTTTTAATCACTCTGCCTAATCTTCTATGAGGTTGTCCTTCATCTCCACTTTTACAGTTTGCTTGGCTTTCATATGTGGAATCAGTTGATTTGGTTGCTGGTTGTATATCCTCTGCCTCACGAACAGAGGCTGTCTCTTCTATTTTTACTAATTGATCAGGTGTTTTAACCACATTTTCAGTTTCTTTTAATGGACTGGCCTGTTCCATTTCTGAGGGCTCATCATCATCCCAGTCCTGTACCAAAACATTCACTATGCTTTCACTTTTATCTACTTCGGACTTATTGCTTTTTTCTTCTGTGCCAACAATTTCTTCAGTAGTATTGCTATTTTCTTCTAAGTTCTCTTTTGCATTTTCAGTTTCCATTTCATTATTTTCAACTGAATTTGCAGCTTTCTTTTTTCTAGGGGTTCTGTCACCACTTTTCTTAGTTTCGAGACTGTATCTTTTTTTTGACTGTTTTGCTTTCAATTTTTTTAGTCTTGTGAGCTGTTTCATAGCTATTTGAGCTTCCAACTTTTTTTTTGTGTTTGGGTCACCAGTCTGCAAGAGTTCAGTAATTTGATGGCTGGAGGGAGCTACATCATTTCCTTCCAAAATATCAAGGAGCTCTTCCTTGTTAAATACCTCTTCCCCTGCAGTGCTGTTGTTATTTTCAATATTTTCTGTAGTATCCGCTGAACGCAGTACCTCACTTAGCTCCATACTCTGTCCAAGTTCACTCAGTATGTTAGAATTATCGAATTTATCAGCTGCAGCTTCATTTGATTCATTATCATTTTGTTCTACCAAAATTTCAGTCTCGAATGTGACTTTATCAAGGAGTTCATTTTCATTATCCATTTTAACTGTTGTATTCTCTAATGTTACCTCAGTTTCGTGGCAAACCATACCCACTGAACTTTCGATTATTTCTTCAGTGATGTCTTCAGACGTATTGTTATTACCAAGTAAATGTTCCACTGCAGCATTCGTTTCCATTACCGCCAACAATTCTTCTTCTGGAGCAGATATGACACTTTCAACCACAGTGGATGGTTCCACAATGATGGAGTCACTTAAGACATGAGTGCTCTCGGGTTGCGAGCCAGTATCTCGAACAATTTGTGCGTCAGAAGAAAGTACTCCAGATTCGGAGGATGTAGCGTCAGCCGACTCCAATTGGGCAGTTGTTTCCACGACACCATTGGATTTGTGACACAGATTCACTTCCACTGACGCCACTGGCACTTCCTCTATAACAATATTCGCCTTTACATCTTCAGTAACTGGCTGGATTGGAAGCTCTTCAACAGCTTCCATTTTTATTTGTATAAATTTGTATTCTGCGAAGGATAACCTGTGAAGAAACTTACACAAACAAGGACGAACGAAACTGATTCCGCATTATAGCATCTAGATATCTAACATCATTTTATTTTCAATTTTACTGCTAGTAAACCAAAAAAACTCAGGTTTTATGATCTATTACAATAAAACCACAGAATAAAACTGTAGCGTTCCACTTTTTCAACTGCGTCCATTAAATGCACAGAGCCACAGAACACTATTACAAGTATTACATGTTCGGTTACACACAGCGTCACGTAACTGGAACTGAAAAGCTGAATAACCTGGACCTGTTAGATTTATTGTTTCAGGTTAAGAACTTTCATTTTCATAGATTCATTAAAAAATAACAAGCAATATGCTAAACAAACCACATTTACCACAAAAAAGTGTTATAGTATGGTATCAATCTATGAAATGGTTTGATAAATATTTTTTTCTATTGTCGTGTCTTTATCGTGATGCTATTCAATTTTTTAAATAATTTTATAAGCAAGCATAGTAGATTTCCAATAAAATAAATATTTAGACACATATGTAACGGTTTTATTTCAAAACAAAATATTAAACTTAAACAACTTTAATAATCAGAAGTGGAGCAAACTCTGACAAAACAAACATAACTCAATAAAAATGAATCAGACGGCAAGAATTGCATCTGCACTGTATGACTGACTACAACGAAGCGTGAGCGATGAAAGAGAGCGTTGTCAGGGCACGTCCCACGTCCGTTTATAGAACTGTTTCAAGCTGAAAAACAAATTATCGGACGCGGCTGATAGCCGCGATCTAGATAATGAATGTAAACAGAGCTGTGCAAACTATCGGACGTAAGTCGTGAACGTAACCTTGAGCGTTCGGACGTCCGACAGAAATCTGGCGTGCTGAATTCAAAAGACTGTGTACACGTATCAGTCGCGACTTTCTGCGGCGTCCGATAATTTGTTTCCAGCTTCATTCGGTGAGGGGACAGGGCTTGAATAACCGAAAAAATTTAGGTTAAAACGGTTAGGGGTATGACGTCATACCTTTATATTGCGATATCTTAAAATAACGGTACCGCTTTTTTCTGGTAGTGCAAAATAACGATACTGCTATTTTCTGGTAGTGCAAAATAACGATACCATTATTTTTTTACGATACTTAAATTTTTAAATAAAGGTTTTCTTTAGGTATAGGTACCACGCCGAACGCCGGGGCACCGCGCGCCGGCTTGACCGAGAATTCGAGTTGAGCGACATGTTATTAAAAGCTTTTATTTAACTTGCAATGTATGTATGTATGTAACTATGTATTTTCGGGTGGAATCTTGCAACTCAATTTTGAAGCAAATATCTTCAACCGATTGAGCTGAAATTTGGTATACTTATGTTAGTTCGGTGACAATGCAATATTGTGGCACCACCGAGCTGATCTGATGATGGAGCTGGAAGATGGCCATAGGAACTCGGTAATTAAACGACACAACCCCATCGAGTTTGGGCTCGTTTGATTCATCTTGACGAGTACTTTGGTACTTGATGGTAACCAGGGTCTGATGATGGAGCTGGAAGATGGCTATAGGAGGAACTCAGTAATTAAACGTCATATTTCCATCGAGTTTGGGCTCGTTTGAGTTGTCTTGACGAGTAATTTAGTACTAATTTGGTTTAAGATAGTAACCAGGGTCTGATGATGAAGCTGGAAGATGGCCATAGGAACTCGGTAACTAAACGACAGAATCCCATCGAATTTGGGCTCGTATGATTTGTCTTGACGAGTTCTTTGGTACTAGATGGTAACCAGGGTCTGATGATGGAGATGGAAGATGGCTATAGGAACTCAGTAATTAAACGACATATTTCCATCGAGTTTGGGCTCGTTTGAGTTGTCTTGACGAGTAATTTGGTACTAGATAGTAACCAGGGTCTGATGATGAAGCTGGAAGATAGCCATAGGAACTCGGTAACTAAACGACAGAATCCCATCAAATTTGGGCTCGTATGATTCGTCTTGATTTTGATTTTAGATGGATAAGTATAAGAATGGCTAACAACTACAACTAACAACTACAACCAACAACTACAACCAACAACTACCACTAACAATTACATCTAACAACTACCACTAACCACTACAACTCACAACTAACAACCTACAACTATCAACTACAACTAACAACTACAACTAACAACTACGACTAACAACTACGACTAACAACTACGACTAACAACTATGACTAACAACTACGACCAACAACTACAACTAACAACTACGACTAACAACGACGACCACGACTAACGACTACGACTAACGACTACGACTAACAACTACGACCAACAACTACAACCAACAACTACAACCAACGACTACGACTAACGACTACGATTAACGACTACGACTAACGACCACGACTAACGACTACGACCAACAACTACGACCAACAACTACGAACAACAACTACGACCAACCACTACGACCAACAACTACGACCAACGACTACGACTGACGACTACGACCAACGACTACGACTACGACCCGCGACTACGAGTACTACGACCAACAACTACGACCAACAACTACGACCAACAACTACGACCAACAACTACGACCAACAAATACGACCACGACTAACGACTACGACTAACGACCACGACTAACGACCACGACTAACGACATCGACCACGACTTACGACTACGACTACGACCAACGACTACGACCAACGACTACGACCAACGACTACGACCAACGACTACGACCAACGACTACGACCAATGACTAACGACCACGACTAACAACTACGACTAACAACGACGACTAACGACTAACAACGACGACTAACGACTATGACTAACAACTACGACCAACAACTACCACTAACAACTACAACTCACAACTACAACTAACAACCTACAACTACCAACTATCAACTACAACTAACAACGACGACTAACAACGATGACTAACAACTACGACCAACAACTACGACCAACGACTACGACCGACGACTACGACCAACGACTACGACTAACGACTACGACCAACAACTACGACCAACAACTACGACCAACAAATACAACCACGACTAACGACTACGACTAACGACTACGACTACGACTAACGACTAACGACTACGACTACGACCAACAACTACGACCAACAACTACGAACAACAACTACGACCAACCACTACGACCAACAACTATGACCAACGACTACGACCAACGACTACGACCAACGACTACGATAAACGACTACGATAAACGACTACGACCAACAACTACGACCAACGAATACGACCAACGACTACGACCAACGACTACGACCAACAACTACGACCAACAACTACGACCAACGACTACGACTAACGACTACGAGTACTACGACCAACAACTACGACCAACAAATACGACCACGACTAACGACTACGACTACGACCAACGACTACGACTAACGACTACGAGTACTACGACCAACAAATACGACCACGACTAACAACTACGACCAACGAATACGACCGACGACTACGACCAACGACTACGACTAACAACTACGAATAACAACTACGACTAACAACTACAACCACAACAACGACTAACAACTACAACCACAACAACGACAACTACTACAACTACAACAACTACTACAACTTACAACTACTACAACTAGCAACTACTACAACTAACAACTACTACAACTAACAACTACTACAACTAACAACTACTACAACTACGACTACTACTACTACAACTACTACTACTATAACTACTACTACTATAACTACTACAACTAATACTACTACTACAACAAGAACTAACAACAACTAACAACAACAATAATTAATATACAATAATATAGCTTGGGCCTGAAATAAAAGTTATTTGATTTTATTTTTGATTATTAACTTAACTCCTACAAACTACAAACAAACTAAAAAGAGTAGTGATAGCCTGATGAAGATGATTACAATCAGTAAGGCTCGGGTTCAAATCCTAACATGTATCAACGAGTTTTTCAAAAACTTACGTACATTTTCATCACTATCTCGACAGTGAAGGAAAATATTTCCTATTGCCATCTCCCAGCTCCATCGTCAGACCCTGGTTACTGGTTACCATCTAACACCAAAGTACTCGTCAAGACAAATCAAACGAGCCCAAACTCGATGGGGTTGTGTCGTTTAATTACTTTAAGAGGAGTCATTGAGAAGTTGCGATATCCACCTCCTGGCTCCATCGTCAGATCAGCTCGGTGATACCATAAATATTGCATTGTCACCGAAATTACATAAGTATACCAAATTTCAGCTCAATTGGTTGAAGATATCTGCTTCAAAATTGAGTTACATGATTATTCGCGAACACACATAAAAATATATAGGTAGGTATATATACATAAAAATATATAGGTAGGTATATATACGGACGAATTGAGAAACCTCCACCTTTTGAAATCTGTTAGAAATACAATGAAATGAATATTTAGGGGGACTCCCATACATCAAACGTGATTTTTTGCCGCTTTTATAGATAATGAATAAGTTCGACTCGCACTTGGCCGTTTTTACGTTTTTTCCCCATTAGTGCAATCTATGTCTATGTATTTAACAGTCGATAAAACTTTGCTAAAATAACGTACTTTTATATAGGTACCTAGAATAGATGAGTTATAATATAAGCGTCACGTCACCAGTCACCACAGCACACAATAATGCAATATGCAAGAAATGAGATTTCATGCGGCAAGCGCCCGTGCCTCGACCGAGCGGTTTGGCAACGTCGCGCTGAAGTCTCACTCGTTCGCGTTTTTTCGGTACCGAAAATGATTTCGATGAGGTACTAGTAAAAAACGGTACCTGTACCGCAATTCTTACCTTTTTGGCTCTACCTTTAAATCAAAACGGTACCGTAATTTTATACCGCTAGCTTAACCCTTAACCTTAACCGCTTTCAAGCCCTGTGAGGGGATTGACGTCATCGCTCGCCCCACCGCATTCGCGAGATGCTACTTACAATATTATTTTATTAGGGTGATCTTAACCCTGGGTTTTTGACTTATGGTTTAGGGGCAAACATGTTTGAGGACTGGTAATACTAAGTAAGAATACGTCAAACGCAACAAACCACATCTATAATGGGCCATTTACACGAGGCCATTCCAGTGAGCCATTAAATAGAGACAGTCCACTTATAAAAGAGGGTGTCAAAGTAGTTTTTTTTAAAACAACCGGTAATTTCCGATTTTCAGAAAAATCAGTTTTTTAAAGGTTTTAATAGAACCGGTTGACATCACTAGATTGTAAATAGAGACAGTCCACTGCATTGGATAGTGTTGCCGTTTTAGTCACTTTGTCACTAGATCTAGTGAGTTTTTGACATCTTTGGTGACATAAAATAATCTAGTAACATCTAGGGACTTTTTTTCACGTTTAATTCATCATCGTTGTAGGTATTTATTGACTAGCCAGAAAAAAAATATGCATTATATTAATGGCAACACACGTCGTTGATTGACTGGGGTTACGTTCCAAAACGAGTAAACTCAAACGCAAAAGTAGAGAGGATTTTTGGCACCATGAACGTTGTAAAAACAAAATTACGAAACAGATTAATGACAACGCCCCTGAGTTAAATACCTCAAAAGAAAGTAACCTGCCACAGTTATGCCTCCTGAAGTCCTATGCAAAATAACAAAAACCGTTAAAAATGTAAATAAAGAAACTGCTAGACCATCCACTTCTTCAGCACAACCGCAACTTTCTACTTCTTTGAATTGTCTTTTAATTTAATTAGAATAAAAAAATATTTAAAAATGGAGTTTTTATGAAAATACCTACTTAGTGGCTTTTTGAAGTTTTTTCTCAAAAACTAGCGACTTTATGCCAATATTTTGGTGACTTTTTTCTTTCATAAGCGGCAACACTATGTATGCAGTTTGTAGTGCGGTCCGTTTTGTGCAAATGGTAAATACGTTCGTGAGCACGCACACGACTGTTCATAATGCTTAGGTTTTCGTTTGTCAAAAGCGACAGTTCATTTATTGATGGTCAAACGAACTTACCTTATGTGAAGTTCGACCCATAATTATATGAGGCCTTCGTGTCCGAACCGAGTCCTAAATTTACTTATAGATATATGTGTCTCTAGTGATCGTCATTCAGACGGATTTCAAAGCTTAGTATTATTTAAAAAAAAATAAAAGCATTTTTCAGTCTGGCAACACATATGTCACCCGTTTCCGTCAAAGTCCGCCATATGTCATTTAAGTTCAAAGTATAATATTTTAGGGGTAGATCCAAACTTTGGATCCAGGGTTGGGAGGGCTGGACTCGGTTCGGACACGAAGGCCTCATATAATTATGGGTCGAACTTCACTTAAGGTAAGTTCGTTTGACCATCAATTATATTTCTGCCTTCGTGTCCGAACCGAGTCCTAAATTTACTTATAGATAGATGTTCAAAGCTGTTTTATTTTTAAAACAATAAAAAGTATAATATTACTAAATTATACTTCCCTGTCTAAGTAAATATATTTTTTATTTCCATATAGTAGGAAGGTACTTGCTAGGTTTTGGATAGATAACAGGTATCTTAAAGAATAATAAATAATCAGTAACTCTTACACTGTAGGTATGTACTACAATAATAATAAAATAAACACATTAAAAGTACCCTGCACAGTCGGGAAAATAGGTGTAAGATAACTATGAAATGGTGTAAACAACCTACAGATATATCTACAGCCAAATGAAACCTTACGAATTAAGCAAATCATCTTTCTTTTAGCTATTGGATCTATTATAGAGCCTTTTTCTTATAGGCCTACATTTTGGGTAGCAAGTGTTGCAGCCTACATAAATACGTATAAATCCCTCAATCAGCTAGTATTGTTTTGAGCTATCTACTCTAAGTTTGTGATGAATATTTTCTGAATAAGGTTTTATGAAGCTTTGGAACAAAGAAGTATTACTGGAACGTAAATTTTTAGTCAATTTTAAATAACTAATCGAGCAAGGTGCAGGCTGGACAGTGGACATATTTCAGGATTGAACTTGAAATAGACAGGCAGAATCCTAATTATTCTGAAAACTTTTTTATGGAGCAGTTTTTATTCTTTCTGGATTTTATTAAAGTTGTGCAAACATTACTTTAAAAAAAAGCTATGCAATAGCTTAACTATTTCAAACTTCAAATCAGAGATTTGATAAAAATTGTGCTCTTTTCTATCGTGCACGCTATAGTGCTAAATATATTTTTTGTGTTAATATCCATATTATTTTTGTTATCATATATAAAAGACAGAGTAGGAGTGAACCCATTGTCCAGTAGCTAACACTATAGGTAAAGAACTGTATATTTATTATGGTTATAATAATATACTTACTTATTCTTTATGAAACATTCTCTTCAGATGGTCCGAACACAAAAAATGATCTCTATAGTATGGCATTTAGACAGATTAGGTCATAATTGTCATCAATTGTAAAATTATCACATTCTTGTAATAGTGACTTAACTTGTTAATTTATAAAACGAAGGGCCGATCTGCCTGAGTTTGGTGTGGCACAAATTGTTAACTGAATTTAGAAATGGCGAAAAATTTCATACTGATATCCTAGACAGAAGTTTCAACATATAGGTATACCCAAAGAGAATATAACCACTAACGTTTTAGGTATACCTAGGCACAGATATTACAATACTGTAGGTACAAATAATATATGTTTTATAATATATTTTTGAAAAAAAATATTACCAGTATATACATTACAGGATCATATTGCTTTCATAAATGTCAATACTCTGAAACACAGAACACTTTTACAATACCTTGATGTACATACATGCCTGACTGGCGTCTCCCTGCCACCAGAGTAAGCTGCTTGTATAGGTAGAGAGTGTGGACTGTGGGTTCCTGAAAGGGTAAACCAATAGTTTAGTGGGGCCTAAACATTGGAAATCGAGGAAATTTTGGTACACCAATATTCTTCTTGGACTATCAACTTAGATCAAAACAATTTTATCTAACACTATCAATACCCAATATTTTTTCTATTCTTAGAATGAGTCTTACAACTGTGCGAATACTACTGCAAATCCATTAATAAACCAATAAAAATACCTGTAACAGGTTTAATCTAGGTTCTTGCAAATAAATAAATTGTTGATTGTTCCAAAGTATTTACACTCAGCTAAAATCCTTTTTTGCATTAACATAAAGCTTTCTAGATTCCTTGTAATTTTCTTTAGAGGTAATATATGATGCAAGCATATTTGAAAATATACTCGTTTTTAAATTCTAACTATTGCATGTAAATAGTTAGAATTTATTATTATAACATTACTATAAATAAGTATGTTAATTTCATAAATATATATGTGAGAGATATATGTATATATTCATATTCATATCTTTTAATTTTATTCGCACCTGAGAAATCTGAAACAAGATTTCTTCTCTAGAGATATTCCCACTATAAGTACGTCATAAGCAGGAATGTATACAAATATACCTACTGCATCCATGGTCGTAGGTAAGCGTAAGTGAGCAAATTGAGTAATACCCATATTATTTGTCTAATTCAGCAGTTGTCTTATTTATTCGAAAAAGTATTTCAGAATGATGATAGTCTTTGCTCTTCTGAAAAAAAACTCAAAAAACGCTATCGCCATTACTTCCATATGGTATGGTAATATGTTAGTTTCTTCTATATTCTACTCTCCTTTAACATTTTGTTAATTACGAGACTGTATTGATCTTATTCGATTATATTCTCACCTTACCGTTATCATTATCACCATTAAGTATTTAAATAATGCAAGATATTTCGATCGCCAAATATTTCTGATGTCCCAACAGCCAGTCGTACTGAATGGCTGGGTATGCTGTTGTAAGGGTAGCAAAAATTTGAACAATCACTCTTGTCTTACAATGTCGTAATAGTTGTTTGAACAAAATTAATTTATATTTTAATATACCTAATAACTTTCCTGAGTCAAGCATTCTTATAGAAAATCCATCAGAATTAAGAATCCTAAAAATTTGCAAATCTTGCTTGTGTTATTAACTTGATTACCAGATATGGTACTGTGTTCAGGCCCAATGGGTGAACATTAATTTATATAATACAAACCATCCCAAAAAACAAATCTAAGATTTTATTGTATGTCATCTTCATGAATAAGTAGTTACCTATTAAGAAATATGTAACCTTTAAATAAATGCTGGACATCACTGGATTCATTAAACTAATGATAGATCTTACATCTTTCAACTTGAAATGGTTTTGTATGTGTTTATTTATTTTTTCAATTTTTTGAGGTTAATTATGACTTTGAAAAAGTTATTTGGTTTTGGTATGTAGTAGTATGTACTAGAAATACCTTAGAAATAAATTGATTAGAATGTGGGCCACAACGTGAGATTCCTTCACATTCTAAGAGTCTCAAGATCTCTGTAGGCATAGTATGCATCTGGTTATTGTATGAATTACCTGATTGATTATATACCTATATTTAGTCATTGTTTCGGAGGTTTTCCTAAAGGAATGCTGTATCCCGAAATGTAAGACAGATTCACTTTATCCTGAGTGTTTTCCTCCAGTTATAATGAATAGTTAACCTCCACAGTGATAAATTTACCTTAAGCGATGATTTTTGTGTATTTGTCTGCTGCTGCTGAGGTCTTTGCCCACCAGCTGCCACTCAACTTGTAGTCTCATCTGCTGTGGCTGTGGAGGCGGGCCCCGTCAGTTTAAAGTATCTGATTTGGGTTTGTTGTTGA
The DNA here is from genome assembly GCA_963855545.1 of Ethmia dodecea. Taxonomy (NCBI): domain Eukaryota; kingdom Metazoa; phylum Arthropoda; class Insecta; order Lepidoptera; family Depressariidae; genus Ethmia; species Ethmia dodecea. The sequence goes on from OY979449.1 coordinate 9,585,885, forward strand.
TGAATCTTACTTTGAAGATCATCTGTTGTGGTGTCTGATGTCGCAATTCTTAGCTGTTTTTGCTTATTTTATTTGTGGTTTTATACTTTCAAATAAATTAGGTATCACAGAACAAGAACTTTCTTGTCTTTGTCCTCTGCCTCAAGGATAGTTTCTTTCGCTGTCTTTAAAACATTAGCCAGCACCGGGCCTGTATTGTTTCACAGCAGCTGTTAAACCTTGAAAGAATGCACTTAAGGATTTTGCGATATTACCTAAGTATTTTGTTTCGACTTCTAGACATCTACATACCCCTATATATATATATATATATATATATATATATATATATATATATATATATATATATATATTATTAATATTTTATTTCTTTTCGAAATAAATAAGGGTCCAAAGAATATCTTGTGAAAAGTGGGTAAGTATATCCAGAAATGGAATACCTTTACCTACCCCATCGCGGATAGAAGGCGTGAGATTGTTATTATTTTTCCAAAATAATAATTGTTGTTTCCAGCATCAGCAAAATAACATCCTGCCTGTACAGAATCTCTCACCATACTCCTAATGGAAGTAAAGTATACATTATGAGTAAAACAGCTTAGTTATAACCGCCACATACTCAAACTTATTAACCAAGTAGGTACATACATAGTCAGTTTCAACTTGTAGGCAACTTTTTAGTTAAGTTTCGTCACCATGCAGCTCCAGTAATTATGGTTCGGCTCCATGACGCAGAAGTTGCGTCAAAGTGTCACCTTAGGGACGATGCCCCCCAGGCTAACTTTATCTTTTCAGCTGTAACCCCAGTGATGGTGATACAGCTCCCTGATGCAGGATTTCGGTCAGTATCGCCCTAGGGACGATGCCCCTTGGGCTAACACTACCTGTTGAACTGTGGCTCCAGTAATAGTGATACAGATCCATGATTCAAAATGTCGGTCAGAGTGTCGCCGTAGGGACGAGGCCCCGTAGGCTAACACTACCTCTTGAACTGTGGTGTTAACGAGGTTAACTCCGCAGCAGGAAGAGCTATGGTGCTCTGATCAGCGATAGCAACAACCCCTAAGGCAGTGCGTAACGCGTGATCGAGGTGTCAAGGGTGAGAGCTGGAGCCCTGCAGGCAATGCGTAGCACCCAATTAGCAGAAGTGAGAATGCAATTCGACAACCTCTTGTAGACAGTTGTGTAACATGTGAATTGATGTGAAGCAGTTCGTTTTATTTTCAGAAAATTATCCCTGTCTGGATATTCTCTCATTTCTATTTATTGTTATCTTCTACACAACTTGTGACTGACTCTCGACAGCTTAGACAACGAGGATGGTGCAAGCCCATCAATTATTTCTATCGCACGAAATCGTGCTGATCAGCATCTGTCCTCTCTTTTAATGTCTTGAGTAACGTTTCAATATCCTCACGGAGTTCCTGCAAGTCTTCATTTTTCCATTTCAGCATCTTGAAGTCTTTTAAAACCTGAAAAAACAATTTTATAAAATTTACCGTAGTGAACAACGAACACGGAAACACGTAATGACATATGGCGGACTTTGACGGAAACAGGTGACATATGTGTTGCCAGACTGAAAAATGCTTTTTTTTTTTTAAATAATACTAAGCTTCGAAATCCGTGTGAATGACGATCACTAGAGACACATATATCTATAAGTAAATTTAGGACTCGGTTCGGACACGAAGGCAGAAATATAATTATTTAGGTTGATATTGTTCTGAAGTTAAATTCAGTCGTATAGTATTCCCCGAAGCTTCACAATGTACTTCTGTTAATATTAATGACTCCATACCTAATTTTCATTAATCGATTAGGTACCTATCGAAAAAAGTTCGCGAGAAAACAGAACAATCAACAAACGAAAAAACACCGGGCACATTGAAGTTTGACAACTGTTTGACAGATCCGGAGACATTGCATAATCACAGAACACTTTTACTCCTAGCGGAGTTGCTTAATGCATTGTACTACCTCCTCGTTGTTGGCACTGTTCGCACCAATCGATGAAGTCACAATGCTCATGTCAGTGTACATACCACAGCGCAATTTGAACAGTTGTTTGCATGAATATAGCGCACACGAGCACCAAAAGTGCAATTTGGCCCGCACCATTATATTGGCTCATGGAATAGCCTCATGTAAATGGCCGATCAACAGACAGACCATAACAATGTACTCTGTGGACACCGGACAGATATTTTCTGGCTGTGGTATGTACACAGAACACTTTTACTCCTAGCGATGTATCTGCAACACAGACTTAGTAGAGATGCTACGCAATTTGCAATAAATAAATGTTTTTAATTGAATGTTCGTTATTTCTACAGGTACTATTCAGTTATAAGATAACCCAATGGAATAAGTGATCAGGTCGTACTTCGGTTACAAGATACTTTTGTATTTGGACCTAATCGACAGTAATTTTGTGTTTCTTCTTTGCACCAGCCGATACAACATGAACATTCTTCCAAAAAAGAGGTATGTATTTATCTTGGAATCTTAAACTGTAGGTAAATACTTAACCATTGTTGCCCCCACGGATCACCATTTTCTCGTTCCTGTCGGATTTTCGGAAAATCCCTTATCCGCAAATTTCATGTTTCTAGCTTCAGTAATGTTGGCATATTATTATATATATTACTAGTTGAAGGTGAAGGAAAAGATCATGAGGAAACCCGCAGGTCCCAGAATTAATTGTAGAAATGTCATGTGATATTATTACAATGTTTGAATTTTTGTATTTCAGGTGGCATGTAAGAACGAAAGAAAACATAGCCAGAGTGAGAAAGGATGAAGCAGAAGCAGCCGAAAAAGAAAAACTAGAGAGACTGAGAATCGAGACTGCAGACAGAGAAGCCAGACTAAATGTGTTAAAGAACAAAAGCAAACAACGGTTGACTGAAGCTGGTATACTTGAAACTGAACAACATCCCCAAACAACTTCTTTTTCAGAAAAACAACCAACTGCTGCTACGGATCACATCAATTTGTTTGCCGACTTTGACAATCATATCCAAACTTCGAATAAAGAACATGATAAAGAAGTGAAGGAAAAAACAGAAGAGTATGAGAAAAAAATTGGTTATCTAACCTATCTTGGCCAGGACACAAATGAGGCTCTTAAAAAGAAAAACTGGTATGAAGTGTTACCAGAAGCTTCAAGATTTTCTTGTAGCAGTGATATAAAAGACACCTATGATAAGTTAGTGCTCAAAGATGAGGATGGCAAGCCAAAGATTAAAGAACTTGATGTGAAAGATGGAGAAATTGCTTGGAAAGCAAAACAGAGGCTTGACCCTATGAATGCCTTTAAAGAATTTTGCTCTGGAGATAAATTTAGAAAAATAAAACAAACTGCAAAAGTTACAGTTAGATCAATGAACACAATCAAAGACACTCACAGGCACAAAAGTAAAAAGAAGGACCATAAACATGATAAGTCAGATAAAGAGAAAAAAATACAGAAGTTACGAGAAGCTAGATTGAAAAGGGAACAGCAAGAGAAATATAGAACAGATATGTTTTTAACCGGACTGAATGGACTTGCTACTAAAAGGACAGAAGAGCCAAATGTACCCAAAGTTAAACCTAAATATAACTCTCAATTTAATCCAGAGCTTGCAAGACAAAATTATAGATAAGTCATAAATGCATTAATTAATCATTTATTTACATAAAATTAATTAAATTTATAGGGTATGTGTCATTTCAATAAGATTTTATAAATTCTTGCTTACATTATTTTTGTTTATACAAATTCTTCAACTTCTGAAACCAATTACTTTTGTTGGTGTTGAGTGGTCAATAGACCTAACGGTAATTTGTCTTCTATCTTCTCGAAAGATAAGTTAAATGTTTCACAAAATAACTCCAGGATCCTCACTACATAGGCACCTTCGCTGGATGTTTCAGATAATTTAGACCTATAATAATTAAAACAAAGTAATAAAATATGTTAAATAAATATGTAATGAATACTTTAATATTTTATATAATGAAATACTTTTATTGATTCAATACATACTTGGTAAGTGTAATAATCCTTGCATAGTTACATAAGAAATCAATAAAAATGACAACATTTTCAGTTTTTGTCTGGCGTAAAACTGTGTAAATTCCTACTAAAAGTGGGTACCCATCAATGTTTTCACCAGCTTTTCTCGTAATCAAGTCACCTGAGACAAGGAATAAAAAAAACTTTTGTAATGTTTATTGCTTCAGATGAAATTTTAGGATTTTAAAGATAACTTAGTCAAAAAAGTTTTATATTGATGCTGCGTTATATTTATCGACAAGTAATATTGGATCTTGGAGTGAAATCAAGCGCGAAGCTCAAGACCGAACGGGATGGCGAGTCACTGTTGATGCCCTCTGCCTCATCTAGGGGACTTAGGATCATAAGTCAATATTGGATTTCTTCTGGTATTATCTGCCAGAATCTGTGTAATTAAGATATTGATCATCACGTCCACACCATATACTAAGAGATATACAATATGTAACACAATTAGCGCAATTCCTGAAATTAGTTTGTTCACTATCAACTACTTAATCGATTTCAGCTATTTTTAATATGTGGTATTTTTTTTCCAAAAAACGAGTTAGCATAGCTGAGTTTAGTGCTTAGTATGGAAATCGTACCTACTATTATTGCTCTTGATTGAAGAAAATTGGTTGGACACAATTAAAGTACGAATGCATCATATTTTTTTATATTAATATACTAATTAGGGTGTATGAGGAATTGCGTTTATTCTGTTACGCGATGTATTATGTGCTAAATCTAGGGTATTATCTTGTTATTATCTCGCAATAGATTGAGTTATCCAATTCTATTTAAGTAAAACGAAAAGAAATATTATATACCTATTTAAATATTGTTGGTTACCTGTGGTATAGCACATTTGTAATCTTGACAACTGTGAAATTAAAAGCAACGCTAAAATTCGACCCATGTCTGCGTTTAAAAGTTCCTGTGCGTTTTTTACATAAATTTTCTCAAATGGTTTGTAAATGCCACATCTAACCAAATAATCTTCCAAGTTATACATGAGGGTCTGTGAAATTTTTGTATTTTCTTCGGAATTGGTCGATTTCTTCAATTCGTTTATCAAGGAGCTGTAACCACAAGAAACCAATGTAAAAAATTTTGTTTCGGAATTGGTCGATTTCTTCAATTCGTTTATCAAGGAGCTGTAACCACAAGAAACCAATGTAAAAAATTTTGTTTTTCTGCAATTAAATGTGTTCTTCATTCATTATCTTATTATGGAGACAAATCAACCACAAAAATTTCACTTCGCAAACTATGTAACAGTTGTAAATATGTTTTCTCAGAAAATTCCTTTAGTTAGTCTGGTAGACATTTTGCAAAAGAGAATGTTAAGCAACTAAGTTACAAATTTATTTACATACTCATTCATAGTTCTCAGTGAAGCCTCCAAGTGTGCGGAATCAAATTTGCAAGTAGTATTCAACTGATAAGCAATATGTCTTCTAAGAATTTGTAAAGTTCCAATAATAACAATAATTTCTGAAAGCTGTTGCATAGGCTTTTGGCTTTTCAGGATTACATAGTCAATATCTTTGGCATCTAAACTTTTGCTTTCTAGAACAATCTTGTCTTGACTGCTTCGGAACATCTGCTGAATATTTTGTAATTGGTTCTTTATCATAAATGCGTATAATGTATCTATTCCATGTAGTCCTACAGCTCCAACTGCTTCATTAAGTTTTGCAAAGGTTTTAGTATTTACAATTTCATTTTGGTTTTTCACGTCAAACCACGCAGCACAAACACTTATGTAAGTGCAAACCCTGAAATAGAAAAAAGTGCACGTTATCTCCGATACTGCTACCAATTTTTATTTTATTTTGGCAGGTTCGTATGATGTATGCATCTGCTTCAATATAACAGAGGAATTCTCATGGGATCGAGAAAATCCAGATCCCCGCGGGCCATGCTAGTGGACCCCTATTCTAGTAGGTAAAAAAATGAAATTAAACACACTATTTATATTTGAAAACATTTGGTAATACCTTATTCGTAGGGTAATACTTAAACAAATATGTACCTGGCATCAGTAAGTTGTGCAATTTGCCTAGCCAGGCTACCCATGAAACCAGCTGACGGAGCATGTAGTATGACGCCTTTGCGTAAGCTAATTTCCTTCGCTACACTTTCATTGATTATAGAGGACACCTAAAAAGAAAAGTTGTCAATACATGCCACTGTTAAGTTAGTGTTAATAATTTTATTTTACATACTTGTTTTTGCCATATCCTCAGGCCATGAATGTTGATATAGTCTTGAATGTACTCCAATGATCTTTTGTAACCATCCATATTTTCTGCCAACTTTTGCAACCTCGGGAGCAAATTGTGTAACATGGTTAAAGGTTTCTTCTGCTGTGGTTCTAAAAGTTCTGTAAACTTTTTACTTATGTGTTTGTCTAATTCTTTCAATAACCCTTCCTCTAAAAGTTCAGCGGGATCAACTCTTATTACGCCGACCAAAGTAGATCTCATATCTAAAATGCCTGGAAAACAATATACTCGTACTGTCGTAAGTGGCGCTTATTCTTTAATAAGTACATTTTACGTAGGTAGATATGTGTAAGTAATATACTTACCAGTGGTAAAAGTAGAAGCAGAATGCGTCAATTTAGCTACTTCCATTCTGTGTTCTAACTGTGCAAAGTCTCTAAGTTTCTCTTTTTCTAACCGAGTTGGCACTTCTTTTATTGTCCATGTCTGAAGGTTGATAATCTTTTCTACAATACTAAAAACCATCTCTGGGATTATTTGCAATACTTTTTGTATATATTTGATTAATTCATTGCTGTAGTACTGCGAAACAGACACTAAGTCATCACTGTGAGCCTGATTTATTCTGAGCAGCGGTATTTCCATAGCACTCGCGAGTTTCAAAAACAATGCTCTAAGCCTACTAGTTACAGCTGGGTTCTCTTTGATGCTGTCCTGCATATATTTTGTATATAAATCGATCGTGCACCAGGCATAGCTGACATCAGCTATAGTTTCTAAAGTTATTAATGAATCTTCTTTCAGCGATGCTGCTCTAAGAAGATTTTTTAATGCATCTTTGCTCTCTGATAGAAACTGTACTATTGTAGAAGTACTTTTTATTCCATGAAATTCTTCCACTTCATCCAATGCTTGTATCAGTTGTGTGACTTTCTTTATTGTTTTGCCTGTAATTGGTTCATTCAAGCTGGAAATCTGTTTTGCGATATTATCAAACCAAAGTTTTAACTGTTCATTCTCCTGTACTTTGGTAACAGGTTTTGCACCAGAAAACAGTTCAGACAAGCTATTAATAGCCTCTAGGGCTACACCTTTGTTTGTATTCCATGCCTCGATTCTGTTTTCAAGTAATTTATTTAAAATTTCTCTTACTTTTAATTCTAATTCAGCTGTGCTTATAAGTAATTCAAGCATTTTTAATGAATCACAGTTTGACTCTTTTAAAACTAGTTCCTTTAGTTGTTTACTCTTTTTATTGTTGTCATAAAATATAACTTCATTGGTATGTAGTAATAACCACCGTACTACAAGATTACAATTAAGGAGTACATTTAATATTTTATTGATATTATCCATAACAAAATCATCAGTGAGTGTTCCTTCTTTTAACAAATGACTAGTTTTATTTATTAACGTTACCACAGAGCTACCACTTGTACCAAACACTTCTTTGACCATTTTATTGTTACATATATTGCCAATTGCTTGTTTTGCTGCTTTAAAGTTTTCCCAATAATCTATCACATTCATTGTAACACCCATGTAAATAGGTATTATCCAATTTCTTGGGAAGAATTTATCTGCAATCTCTCTCATTTTAGATGTATCTGTGATAAGGTAATGTGGTGTGAAGAATAAGCATACTACAAGCATGCTAGCCTGTGTAGCTAGGGCTGCTGCCTGGTGTTCTGGTACAGTGTAGACCGACAGCTGATTGTAGATGTCTTCAGATCTTAACTTTCCTACAACTTTTTCTACGAAGTCAGCGCGAATGGTGACGCGACTGAAACAAATATCATAAGGCTATAAAGTATCATCCTTTTCATAAACTATTAAATAATAAATAAATAATCAAATGAATATCTCAATGGAATTATCTATGTTGTGGGTATCAATAAAAATGGAAGTTTATAGGTTTTAAACCTATTAGCTCTTTGAATAGCCACAGCACCAACACCACCTCTGTCGTCTTGTTTCCAAATCTGATCCGGAAAAATAGCTAATAACTAAAATACAATACAATAACTCTTTATTGTACACCAAAAACAACACAATATGGATACCAACGCTAACTAAAGTACAATGGGCGGTCTTATCGCGTTTAGCGATCTCTTCCAGAGAACCTTAGGATGGATGAAACTGAGGCACCATTCACACGAGCAGCATTTTGCTGTCGACCACCCAACAGCAAGCTGTCGAAGCAGCAAAACTGCAGCTGTCGACGGCTGCAGTCCATCAATGTCGACAGCTTTAAAACAAAGTCGACAGCTTTGTTATAGTACAGGAGCAGCAGTATCAAAATGAACTTCGAAGAAGAAACACTATTGCTGCTTTTATTCCGTCGACGCAAACGTCAAAAAGACGAAATCATTCATTAAGGGTTGACGAAATATTAAAATACCTACAAAAAACAAAGTGATTTCTGTACTCTTTATCCACTTTAACGAAAAAATTACAAAAAGTGTTAACCGTCGACAGCTGCAGTTTGCTGCGTCGACAGCTTGCTGTTGGGTGGTCGACAGCAAAATGCTGCTCGTGTGTTTGAGGCCTGAGAGATTAGAACTAGGGTAGACGGTGCACTATATACATCTATATATTATTGAACATACTCTTACATACTATTACATAAATAAATATATTGGTATAAATATATGTATACATAATATATCACTACATAGTATAAAACAAAGTCGCTTTCTCTGTCCTTATATCCCTATGTCCCTTTGTATGTTTAAATCTTTAAAACTACGCAACGGATTTTGATGCGGTTTTTTTTAATAGATCGAGTGATTCAAGAGGAAGGTTTTAGTAATAGCATTGCACCCGCGCAAAGTCGGGGCGGGTCGCTAGTATTAAATAAATTAACAAAAATAAAAAATACTTACACACATTCACACATACTTGAGGATAAAAATTCATAATAATACAATAACATAATAGAGCAGAAAATTAATTCACCTCAATGCTAAAATAATTCATGTGATAAGAACTCTATGGTTTTTTATATCACTTATTGTCAGTGATTTATTTTAAGAATATATACATCTTGTTCTTAGAATATTATGTTTTTCTATGCAATAATCTCGAACCAGTATCACAATACTAACTAAACTTTGCAAATGTTGACACAAACAGCCCTACACTTTGTCGAAAGATGGTGCCAATAGTATGAATGATCTATCAGTCAACCCCTCCAAGACAGAACAGGTAATTTTCACTAACAAAAGAAACATAGGGAGCTACAAATTGCCCACACTTTTCAACTGACACTCCACCTCTCAGCGGAGGTAAGCTGGAATAGTCATCTTGAGCAGAAGCTCACCAAAGCCAGCCTAGCATTCTGGCACTGCCACAGGGTGCTAGGTAGGAGCTGGGGCCTAACCCCCAAAATAGAGTGTCTGTGTGTACAAGACAGTGATAAGACCCATGATAACCTATGGAGCAGTGGTCTGGTGGCCGAGGACAAGACTCGCCACCGTCACTGGTAAATTACAATCCTTTCAAAAACTTGCATACATGGTGGCGACAGGCTGCGTGAGGACAAGCCCCAAGGCCGCCCTGGAAACCGTGCTCAACTTAACACCGCTCCACCTCTTCCTACAGTAGAAGGCGGCGGCGGTAGGTACGTCTAAAAACCTTAGGGTCACTCCACATCTACGGAACGTACAGCGCCGAAGGTTCGGTGAACAACATACATTGACGTTTCACTTTAAAGATAAATGGATCAGCCACCCGCGTCAACCGTAATGTATGTTGTTCACCGAACCTTCGGCGCTGTACGTTCCGCAGATGTGTCGCGACCCTTAAAGCTGTGGCGTGACAGGGGTGTTACCCACACAAAAATCCTGGACAAAAAGTACAAGATACAACTCTTCGAGAGGGTTGAGTTGAGAGCCTGCATCTCCGGGAGCTACGCGTCTTCACGGACGGCTCAAAATAGCCTCCGGCACCGGATGCGCTATGTTCTCAAAAGACCTACAAATCTATCTATCCAGGCCCCTGGGTGCTCACAATACATAGCATCTTCTAAGCTGAGTGCGTGGGCATCTACACTCGGCGTCAAAAAAATCGCACATTTGGAAAAGAATACTTCAAACCACTTTTAATCCCATTTATAATCAATGATGATGGGACTATTAGGTATCATTTTAAACATTAATTTAACGACATTGAAATTAACAATCATTTATGCCATAAAAAAAAACATTTTACCCAAATATCGACGTTATACAAAAATAATGCATAATTAGGGCTCTCCAAAAGGGTCAACACGGGTCAAAAGTTAATCATTCGTTGTCCGGACGTTGAGGAAGACACACGAAGAGAGCTGACCAAAAAAAAAAACTCCTTAAGATGGATACCACCCCTGATGAAGCCGCTCAAGTGATCGCATTACTGCAATCGGGGATGCGACAGTGTGATGTTGCTCGGCAACTGATCCTAAGTCGTTTTTTGGTTCGGCGAGTACTCCTGCGGTTCCGGGCGATTGGTGGCTACATCCGAAGATAGGGATCTGGTAGAAGACGCTGTACATCGGAGAGAGGCGATCGGTTTATTGTTTCAACATCATTGCGAAATCGGTTCTCAAATGCTGTTGAGTTGCAATAGCGACTCCAAGCAACTCGCAGAACCACCGTAAGCGTCTCTACGGTCAGACGAAGGCTAAAAGAAAAGCAAATAGTGGCCAACAAGACCGCTACAGGCCCAAAATTGACTGCACAGCATCGTAGAGCCCGCTTGCAGTTTGCTCGCGATCACGTCGACTGGACGGTCGAACAATAGAGAGCTCTTCTCGGATGAGACGAGAGTGTGCCTTTTCTGCAACGACAGACTTAGAGGAGTATAAAGAAGGCAGGGGGAACGATTCACACAGGCCTGCATTGAGGAGACAGTGGAAAATGGGGGCAGCTCCTCTATGTTCTGCGGCGTTATTTTCATTGACGGCAAAACCGAGCTTGTGTGCGTGTCCCGGACTGGAGGTGCTCGCGGAAAAGGGTCAATGACTGCTCACCGGTACGGTACATCACAGAGGTCTTGCAAGAGCATGTGGTCCCTTATGCTGAATTTGTCGGCACTGGGTGTACATTAATGCACGACAACGCTCGCTCCCACACCGCGACAATTGTACCCGACTATCTTGATGAGGTTGGGATCCCCGTCATAAACTGGCGAGCGTGAAGTCCAGACCTGAATCCGATCGAGCACCTTTGGGATGAACTGAAACGACGAGTCCGGTCACGCGATTCCGCTCCTTCCACCCTCCAAGACCTTCAAGAGGTCGTCATTGCGGAATGGAATATTATTCCTCAGGAAGACGTTTTAAAATTGATTAGGTCCAGGAGAGATCGCATGGAAGTTGTTATCAGGGCAAGGAGGGGGGGGACGTTACCCTAGGTTTTAAGTAATTTTTAAGCATTGTTTTGTCTTACTTTAATTCTTTATCAACAAACTTTTTCTTCTTCTTTTGCATTCACTTCTTTTTTTATGACCTAGCAAGACTAAAGTATGATTTCCTGAATGTTTATGATTAGACCTTTAAATACCTAATAGTCCCATCATGATTGATTCTAAATGGGATTAAAAGTGGTTTGAAGTATTATTTTCCAAAGGTGCGATTTTTTTGACGCCGAGTGTACCTACATGGCGGCGGCGGCCATAGCTGCAAGGAGAGTAAAAGGTGCATGCATGCGAATCCTCTTTGACAGCATGGCGGTTCTACAGGCGCTCCGGAGCAACTCAATCAAGTCTCCATAATGAGACTTTCATTATGGAGTGCCATGAAAAGCTGATCGATGTAAGCTCCCATAACACAATCACTTTGTAGTGGATCAAGGGTCACAGTGAATCGCGCGGAAACGACGCGGCTGACAAGCTGGCTAGAAAGAAATCAGGTATGGCGGCGATAAGCCCAGAGCTTATTGTGAGCCCAGAGTCCCTTTAACAAACATCTGTTTACTTTGGGTGTCACAGACAGCCCCCTGAGCAGCGCTGAGCTAGAAAAAATGGCTGCGCACGTGCTGTTGGAGTGCGAAGGCGTGGCTCAATGCCGGGCCAACCACCTTGGATCCCCGAGGTCGCTTCGATTTCAAGTCACTGCTGGGCTTCCTGGAGGAGCTGCGATGGAAGAGTAGAGCCATTCTCACCATCACTCAAAGTAGGCGCAGAAAAGACATTGAATTGCGGGAACAAGCCCACGTTAACTAACATACATACTCTACACTATTATATTTGACTAATATAAAACACTGACCTAAAATATTCCACAGGGTAATCAGCAGGTCTCTTCCCATGCAGCTGATCATAGCCAGTATCTCTTAGCAGCTTACAAACTTCGTCAACATTTGACTGTGACTGGCTGGTGCTGTACCGGTAGAATGCTACCAGTAGCCTCTCCCTCACTGGTCCAGGAATGTACAGGTCACATAGTAAGAGCATAGCCCCATACAAATAAAGGGACTCACACTGAAATCAGTTTTTTTTTTTTATGATAAAAAAGGGGGCAAACGAGCAGACGGGTCACCTGATGGTAAGTGACGTCCATCGCCCATGGACACCTGCAACTCAAGAGTCACAACTGCGTTGCCGACCTTTGAGGTGGGAGTAGGGGGAGGGGAGGGGGAGGAAAATTGGGGCCTCCGGTTACCTCACTCACTCAACGAAATGCAATGCATTGCTTTACGCTGGTTTTCTGTGAGGCCGTGGTATCACTCCGGTCGAGCCGGCCCAAGCGTGCCGAAGCATGGCTCTCCCACGGGTAATTTATTAACTACTAGCTGATCATGTTGTCACATCTCCAAGGAAATGTTTGTTTTTCCGTTATGATAAAAAGTAGTCTATTTCCTTTCTTAAGGTGTGAATTGTTTTTGCTATAAACTGTGTTCTGCTTTTATAATACATATTCGCCGAGACACCTGAGAGTGATTGTAAATATAACACCTATCCAATATTTTTTTTAAGAATCAGCTGATGAGAATATTATCATGATAGATGGCTAGATGAGTGATTGTATTGTTTTAAAAACTAATTATAAAAAATATCATACCAAAAGCTGCTTTCCCTCAACATCCCTCATCACAGTTTCAATATTCTGCTGAATGAAAGCTCCATCATTCATTTGCTCAATGAAAGAATTTAGGTCAACTATGTATTGATAAATATTTTCAAAGAGCAAATAAAACCGAGATATGATCTCTAAATATTTTTCCTTTAAATCATCATCCAAATCTTGAAGTTTCTAAAAAAAATCCATATTAAATGAAATTTGCTACAAATTGAAATTCACAGATATCAAATGACCGCTGCAGAGCAGTCATATGGATCAGAACCCAGTGACCAATGGCATTTCCTCTCTGCATAGCTAGGCTAACAACACCTGGGGGCCAATTCAACTAAATGTCAACGGTTATAGTTGGATGACAATGACATATCAATTGCAATGGTCAGTCAATGGTGTTATTTGCTCTGAAGTGCCAAAATAACACCATTGACTGACCATTGACATGTCATTGTCATCCAACTATAACCATTGACATTTAGTGGAAATTCTCTCCAGTTGTCTGAAGGTACAATCAAATGTGCCAACATCTTTCTAATGAGATATTGAATTCCTTAGTCTCATACTTATTAAAATTAGATAAGTACTACATAAATTTTTATGAACTGCTTACCACATTCAAATTAATTTTCTTTTCTTGTATGTCTGAAATTTTAAAGTAGCTAAAGTCCATGATAACATCTTGATATTTCTGCTGCAGATCCTTGCTATCTAATCTGTAATGGTTTCATTTCCAATCACTCAACATGCACATAAATAATTTCTGATTACTGTAAGCAGTTTATTATATTATTTTTACTAGGGTATAAGCAAAGAAATTTATATTTAAATCTCTTTGGGTATAAGTCTAAATAACAGTGCCTTGTACATGTACACTAGCTAAGAAAACCAGCGCTGCAGCTCTGAGCAATGCTGAGCTGGGCGCCCACTCATCAATATTCATATTTATTTTTTATTAGAACCTATTAGTTATTTTGTATATTTACTTTGTAATACTTACGAATAAACTGTAGGCCTGTAGTCTTTCAGTCTAAGGATTTCTGCTATAATAGCATTTCCATGAGAAACTAACTTCAATAAATTTTGAGCACATAAATTATCCTCTGCCATAAATACCTTCATCTCTTGTAAACAAACAGAAATTACCTAGGTACGAAGTTGTGTGCTGCTGTTAAATCTGTGGTGGAAGCCAAACTTTGGCTGCCAGGGAGTATAGCAGTGCTGCCAACTAGTTTTTTTTTTGTTGTTTCACCCCTTACAGGGTAGGCAAAGGCATTACGCCATGCAGCCTCGTCATTAGTTAATGATATCCTTATGTAAATGGCTCTGCTTCAGAGTCCATGCACAAAAATACAGTGTCTTTAACACTTTCTACAACCCTAACGTGCCCTAACTTGGTTATCAGTAAAATGATAGCACTTTTACTGACGACTTTATTGTGACTTTTTGAGGCAATCCAAAAATGTCCATATCTCGCATTTTATCGAATTTTCCATTCACTGCACACTTTCACGGACACTTGCCACATAATAAACTATCACTATTATGAGTCAAAACCCGAAATACACAGCAAAATGAAAATTAAACAAAAAACATGACGTCCCTCTTCGGATTCCCGCCAAAAAGCTCTGCCAACTAGTTTTAGCGAAAACGCGCTGTCAGCCCTGTAAAAAAGCGCTAGAAAGCGCTAAATGGCAATTTTTTAAAAAGCGCTATATTTCGCGCTAACTACAAATGGTTTTACAGAATCAGAATCACAAAAAAATTATGATAGTATGAAATGAAACAAACATACATAAAATCATTTTTTTTTGTAATGAAATAACTTGGAAAAAACAATGACATACTTATGAAACAATATTTTTGATTAAGAATCAAGCCGGGTCAGGTAAATTATCATCATCGTCGGATTCTTCGATTTCTTCCAGCCCGAAACGATCTTAGTTAAAGTTCGCTACGGAGGAATACAAAATAATACGCGGGGAATCTCCGAGTTATAATCGTTCTCATAGATGATGATGATGACTCTATGATGAAAACATAGACTTCATTTATTAGCTTTTCAATGTGGTTAGTGGGCAGTAATACATAATTTTATTTAAAACTAGTAAATTATTATGTTTTACGCTGTATTGAGTAGGTAATACATATAGTGTACAATTTTCAAAAAGCGCTAGATTTAGCGCTAGGCGCTAAAACACGCTTCGAGACAAAAAAAGCGCTAGATCTGGCGCGTAACGCGCTAAGTTGGCAGCACTGGAGTATAGTAGGTAGGTATGATATAATATATAATAATAATAATAAAAATTTATTACATAAACTTAGTCTAATTATAATAATGGTTAACAGAGTAAAACTTATTGCTAGTTAAATTTTAGTGATACCTAAACTAAGTAACTAAATACTTGTGTCTTAGGTATCATGTTAGTAGCACGGTAAACGGTTAGTACGAAAAGGTTTTATTTTAATAACAACAATAAATGAGTAAAACTATTTTACATTAATCTAATTACTTATTTATAAGATTAAACAACTACGGCCAGTAAGTTTTCTGTTTCCTCGTATGTCTTACTTTTCAGCCAGTCCTGTACGGTTTTATTACATGACGCTTTGTTCATAGGATAAATTTGAAGATGAAAATTTATCCTGTTATATAGAAAAGTACCGAGGAAGCAGAAAAATTTGTGTGAGTGCGTTGTGCTAAAACACTCTCTGGGACATACCTTATCTACTCGTCTGTTGCTAATTAAGAAAGTGGGATCATATGGTATTTGTGAGTGTTTTTTGATGATGATCTGTAGGATAAACAATTGACGGACAGAGAGAACATCACAGTTTGTAAATAGTTCGGTTGTCGGGAAGTAAAACGGACGGAAAGTACTAACTTTGAGTATAGCTCTTTGCGCTCTTTCTAACTCAATTAGGGTAGTTTTATTAGCACCGCCCCAGGACGTGATGCAGTACATTATTATAGATTGACAGAGAGCGAGATAGACTGACTTTAGTAACTTACTGCTTGCAGAATGTCTGAGATTTTTAAACACATATATCAGTTTTCGGACTCTTGCTGTTAGGGTTTCTATGTGTGATTTAAAGTTGAGGTGTTGATCAACTATGACACCCAGGTATTTAATTGTCTTGGTGCGGGTAAGTTTAGGACATGTGCAAGGACTTTTGTTCCCGTAGGTTTCAGGACAGTGATGAGCCAATATTGAAAAGGAATCGTCAGCGGGTTGGGTGGAGGAATATATTATACATACCACAGATAGAAAATACATACAGGGGGTGGAACCACTTTTCGTTTCACAGACTTCCTCCGATTTCATTCATTTCGTTCCGTTTCGTTCGACTTTCGACTTCTGTCAGTTCCGTCACCGTCACATCCGTCAGTCAGACACTAGACCAGTGTTGCTAGCTTAGTGGAAATGTTGCCTTTAGTGGATAGTGGTATTCAACCCGTATTATATACTTCTTTTTTTTCACTGCTGCACCCTCTGATGGCAATTTGCGAGCTTGGTTTGGTCACTTAGGTAATCATACTTCTCTAACGTAAAGTGGAAATGTGCGTTACTTTTAGCCAACTACGTCCTTAATATAGTAAAGTCCGCTACCTACCGCTTTAGTTGATGAAATAGTGGAACATTCCTAAAAACGAGTAGGTACCTACTTACGAAACATCTCTTCTCTCTCGAAAAGGTAACTACAGGGTCCGTCACTCGAACTGTTACTAGCTCCACACTGCTTCTATTTTCTAAATAATAATGATAGTGCGCCAAATTTTGGTGAAACGTTAGTTTGTTTCATTGTTTTAAAGTGGGCGAAAAGAGCGAGAACAAATTTGAATTCAAAAATAAATTTTCGCAATGAATATTAAACGTAACAATGTGATCACTTTGCATTTGGCCGGAAAATCACAACCAGTCATTGTTCGGGAGCTCCAACATCTACGTGTTAACAAAATCTTAGTGATTCGAACCATTAAGCGTTATAATCAAAACGGGAGCATTGCTAAACGGCATTTAGGCGGTCATCCGAAAACTGCAACATCACGTGATATGGTTTGAAAGGTGAAGGCTCGAATTCAAAGAAATCCTCGCCAGAGTGCTACAAAATTTTCAAAAAGTCTGAAAGTATCCCACTCAAGTATTCGGCGCATACTGAAAAAAGAACTGAAACTGAAGCCCTACAAGATATAAAAAGTACAACATCTTACTTAAGCGCAGAAGGCAGTCCGACTTCAAAGAGCTCGAGCACTGAAAGCCTTGCACGAACGTGGCGAACTGGCGAGTTTGAAAACATTGTTTTTTCGGATGATTTTTTTTTAATGTCTAACAGCATGTAAACAAACAAAATGATCGTGTTTGACTGCAGGGCAATTCTAACAAGAATTAAGACGATAGAGTTGCCGTTCGTAAGCATGTGCCTGCTTCTGTTATGGTCTGGGCTGCAGTGACCGCAAATGGTCGCTCTCCACTCGTGTTTATCAAGAAGGGCGTCAAAGTCAACTAGCAAGTGTACCAGCAAAAGGTGTTAAATGATGCGCTCATACCATGGGCACGTAAGCAATTTGGTACGAACAGCTGGACGTTCCAAAAAGACTCAGCACCATCCCACAAAGCTCGCCTGACTTAAATTTTTTTACAGAACCACTTTACTCGGTTAATTTCTTCAGGACAGTGGGCTCCCTACTCTCCAGACTTGAATCCAATGGATTTCTCGGTATGGTCCATTTTGGAGGCTGCCGTGTCAACAAAAATATATGAAAGTGTGGATACGCTCAAGGCAGCGTTCCGTCGGGAATGCAACAGAATACCGCAAGCCCACCTTTGTGCAGCCTGCAATGCCTTTTCCGGAAGACTTGGTACCATCATCAGTGCCAAAGGAGGCTATATCGAACAATAACAATGGTTTTCTTAAAATTCTATGTTTTTTTTAGCATTTTGTGTCAATTTTTATTATAACATACTTTCATTAATCAAATAACATAATTTTCAATTGGTAACACTTCGAGTGATGGACCCTATCGCTTTATTTATATATAAGTTAAGTTTTTTTTTATTTCCTGTGTGGAACAGCCCCCCGATTTTTGTCTGATGATATTAAATAGGCCACCAGGGCCCTGTTTTATAAAGCTACAGGTTACAGGCTACAGGAAAAAAAAACGCCTGTAGTGCTCCTGTAGTTACAATCTACAGGTAACAGGTGTTTTATAAAGACCCCTGTAATATTACTATTGTAGCTTATGGGCGAAAATCTTGACTACAGGCGCAGTTAACAAGTCGGAGTACAGCACTATGAATCAACCGTACACATAAAAAAAAATACAGAATCGACATCGGTTTTTTGGCTAAAATGTCTAGTTTAACGCCATAAAATATGAATATCGCTACATAGTATAAAACAAAGTCGCTTTCTGTCCCTATATATGCTTATATCTTTAAAACTACGCAACGGATTTTGATGCGTTTTTTTTAATAGATAGAGTGATTTAAGAGGAAGGTTTGGCCGTGATAGCCCGAACGGTTTAAGAGCCGGCTGAAAATCAGTGAGGCTCGGGTTCGAACCCTGGCATGTACCAATGAGTTTTTCAAAAACTTACGTACATATTTATCACTTGCTCGACGGTGAAGGAAAACATCGTGAAGAAACCCGCAGGTCTCAGATTTAATTCTGAGACATGTGTAAATAGACCCGGTCCGGCGATAGGCTCACCACCTATCTCGTTTAGGGGTCCAATGTATCTCATGAAATGTGGGTATATCCAGTAATGGAATACCACTGCCTACCCCCTCGGGGATAAAAGGCGTGAGAGTTTGGCCGTGCGAAGCCGGGACGGGTCGCTAGTTTATTTATAATAAAAACAGATAATTGTTTATTTTCTTGTATTTTTATGGTTTACCTATTTACGTAGTTATAGAAAGAAATCACATTATTTTCTCTAAGAAATTAATACAAAGTTGCTCTTTCGGTGTAAGAGGATGGAGATGGTTTCTGCACGTCTCTCTTTTTATATCTCCTCCAATATGCTCCAAAACATATTGCATTTGAGCATTCTAAATTTCTCATTGAAGGTGAAAATCGTTTGCGGGTTCATATTGGGTCTGACGGCGAAAGTTCTTGGCCGTCGTCTTCTTGGATGTTGACCACCATACTCAGAGACCAAGTCTGAGCTCCAAACATGCAACATCACTCAAAATGTTCGAATTAACAAACAACAAAACATAAGTCAATATAACAAACTTCCTCCTGTAACTAAATTACCTACGTATAAACACCTGTAGAAATGTTTACAAGTTTTTCTTTTTTAATTTTTTTTACAGTTGTATTTCACAAGTTTTTCCGTAAACACCTGTAAATAATAGGTTGAATCCTTTGAGTATTAAACCAACCGGAGACGCCACTGACAGGCGTTCCCCTCTGCCAAAAAAAGTGTCGGCCAACGCGCACACCTGTTAAATACAACTAGTTTATTTGAGTTCACGGAGTGCTTGGATTGGTGAATGTATTTGTGTGCATCTGGTTCAAGCTAGCGTTTAATTGTTTTGTCAAAAAATGCGTTTGTTTTAACATTATTTGTGTTTGTTTCCTGGTCCCCCAGTCAGAAATTGGCAGACTTTTTTGCAAAGGAACTAGTGCGCGTGACGTTTCCTGTTGGTTTAATACTCAAAGGTTGAATCACGCTCGACTAAGCATTAAATTTTCTATGGAAAGTTACAGGCACGG
This sequence comes from Ethmia dodecea, assembly GCA_963855545.1. Taxonomy (NCBI): domain Eukaryota; kingdom Metazoa; phylum Arthropoda; class Insecta; order Lepidoptera; family Depressariidae; genus Ethmia; species Ethmia dodecea. The sequence continues at coordinate 9,605,938 of OY979449.1, forward strand.
GTTCCTGTAGATTGTAAATAAAATGACCTGTAGCTTTATAAAACACCTGTACCTGTAATTTTATCTAGTGTTGCTGTTTAATTAATCAATGTTGCTGCTTTTTTCCCTGTAACTTGTAACCTGTAGCTTTATAAAATAGGGCCCTGGGCGTATTCACGGAGATTCGACTCGGAATCGGAAAATCTATCGAAAGGTTTCGAGATGGGCTATACACAGATGTCATATTTGACATAAGGATTCGACAGATTTTCCGATATCGAGTATCGAATCTCCGTGAATACGCCCGCTGGTAGTGGATACCAAAAGCGGCTATTTTTTCAACGAAGAAATTATTTAAATTGACACAAATATTATTGACGTCTAGAAGAGCATTTACACATTTAAATAAATAAATGTTGTTAGTAAAAAAGTGTTTAGTGGAAAATTTATCGACTATAAATGTTGTTAGTAAAAAAGTGTTTAGTGGAAAATTTTGCGACTATGAGACTAGGGTCGTTTTTAGTTAGTGGTTTTAGATGTTGAATCTGGTGGAGAGATTAAACTTTTGGCAACACTGCACTAGACAGATGGTTTATGGCTCATTCATTCATGATTGATTGCAGATTGAGTTGAGTGCACTGCCTGCAGTGTGGTGTGAGCACAGAACACTTTTACTCCGGTGTGAGCCTGGTCTGTGGTGTGACAGGCGGGTGTGTACTTTGACTTGGATGGTTTGGTGGGATTACTGGGATTATTAGAAATTTGATCAATATGATTCATTAGTTCTTTTTTGTAAAATCGTTCGTCTTTATAACCTGTTTCTTCAAGTCAAGAGTTTTATATTAATTCAAAATGGCTAAGTCACTGTTTAGTTATGAAACCCTAGTACACGCATTGGCTGGAGCTGCGGTATGTATATGGATCAATGTTTACAATACACTTGTATCTAAATATGTACATACTTCAAATTATAATGTAAGTAAATCGTACAATAAACTTACAAAAAACCATTTTTCTAGGGAAGCGTGGTGGGAATGACTGCATTTTATCCACTGGACACAATAAGGTCAAGAATACAAGGTGAATATAATTAACTAAAATTAGTTACTTATGTATGCTACACCTTTTGTTTGAATTATTTGGTAAAAATATACCTAATTACTTACAAAAAAATATTTTTGCTAGTTAATTTGACGACTCCCATTCCGACTGTGACGACGAATCTCATTTTAAAGTTCCGGTGCCAAATTTTAAAACTTCTTATAAAATTCAACACTGTATCTTTACATTGTATAGGTAAAATTTCGAAGGTGTGTGGGTGTTATTTAAATAAAAAATGGAGTGGCGGTACCTTTTACCAAAAATAAATGTGTTTGCATTCCATACATGTAAATGAGGGATGGAAATGCCTCATGTTGGGTATTTAAATGTCTATTGTTTATTGTAAATTTGAAGTGAATAAAAAATGAGAAGTAATTAAATGATCAGCAATTATAAAATTTGGTGAGCCACAAAGAAACAGGATTTAAATCATTTGGTCGGCATACAAAAATTTTGATGGCAATTTAAAAAATCAGGCAGCAATCCTTGTTCCGCAAATAAAATAACTACTTGGTCTGCAAAATAACTACTTGGTCAGCAAGATTTAATGATTGAACAGCAGAGAAAACATGTCTATAAGCAGTATATTTGATTAGTATGAATAGGTACCCATTTAAAACATGGCAAGCAAAATAAATAGATTGGATTGCGTTTTGTTGAAATCGGCAATGTACGTTAAATAATAACGACAACGACAACAATAATAATAATCAACTACAACAACAACAATAAGTTACATAATCTAAACTCTCCTATCTCGCTTACCCTCTGAGTGCTTACCAAAATTTTATTAAACAGGAGCAGCTCACTCATTGCAGCTTATATAATTAATATGCTGTACAAAAATAATTACAGCCATCCAGACCAGAATGACGTAAATTGCTGATTGATTTTGGAATGTTTGCTGTTTCTGCAAAATGTAGGACGAAGACATACAACTGGGTTATCTACATACATACATTATATAATGTAAAGAAAAATTGTTTATTAAAATTCAATATCTATACAACAAATGCTTGGCAACCACTAATAGACCGCCGGGTGGCGGCCGGCCGCATGTACAGTCAAGAGCACGCTAAGCTTGACACTTTGGACTTTGACCCGGCCCTGTATTCTATGGCGCGCAGTACAAACCAGAGCTCAGCTTAACTGGTAGTGTCAAGCTTGACTTGCTCTTGACTGTACATATAGCGGTGCGATGACGTCACGCAGAGTTTTTGAATAGGTGCATAATAAATATTTTTCTTTCTTTCTTTTCTTTCTACTTATATGTTTTTATAGTATGGGATAATTTCGGTTTCATGGTATTTTGAGTGTGGTGACTACAGAAATAACTTTGTTTTTATAGATACCTAAACTTAGGTAGTAAACGAATTACGAATTTATTTTTTTGCTGTTAAAATTTACATTGAATTAGACTGGAACACTACCATGAACACTTGGCCGGTTGTATGTAATTTATTATCTTGGTCTCAACCAAAATATAATGCTCTAGTAGATTTTTTTTTTTTAACAAAGCTTAAAAAAGAGGGATGTTTATTGTATGTATGAACTCCCCACCATTTTCGTCCACGGCGACCGTCTCCTAGTCAGCTTGGCGACGCTGGTGCGCCCGAATATAACTACTGTAGCCATCTTTGCTGCAAACTCACGTGGCACGCCCGTTCACATAGTTGTAGATAATGGCGGCGGGTGGACGGGCTTTTAACTCATGGCGCTTAGCGTAGAGGTAAGCTAAACTTGCTCCTCAAACTCGCGGACTCTCTTCACAATCACACGCCATTCCAGGCGCTGTGCTGCCTAATCTTCGCGATGTTGCATATTTTCATGTGTCGCTTCTGAACATCTTTGTATCTAAGGAGTTGACCGCCACGCTTTCGCTTACCCTCCTCTTATTCAGAGTAGAAGATGCGCTTTGCCACTCTGTCCCCCGCCGTACCTACGTGATACGTGACCGCACCACCCAAGCTGCTGATGCATTAAATATGTCTCAATGCCACTTCTTAGAACTACGGTATTACCCTCTCAGTCAGACCATCTAATTTTCATTTAAGGTGAAAACAATCCAGAGTGCGTATGTGGTAGCGATACACACACATGTCTCGGACGAGTGCCTACCTATAGGAGATTTGGCAGCACAATTGCCATTTATTTTGTTGGCCAGCTTTAGGTCATGCGAGCTGAAGACTATCACTGCTATTAATTTCTGCATCGAGGTCAGGTCGAAATCGTTATAGTGCTCCCCAGGTAGCGGAATTCATTGTCCTGGGGGCCAATTCTACTAAATGTCAACGGTCTTAATTGGATGACTATGACATATCAATGGTCAGACAATGGTGTTATTTTGACATTTTTCAGAGCAAATAACACCATCGACTGACCATGCCATTGTCATTGTCATCCAACTGTAACTGTTGAAATTTAGTAGAATTGGCCCCCTGTTTCAGCACATCCTCACCAACCTTAATGACTGGTGACTCGTGGCCATGTGTGTATAGGGACATCACCTCCGTCTTTTTGAAATTGGTCTTTAGGCCATATTTGCAGCAAGATTGGTGAAAAACGGACATCACCCGTTGCAGACCATCTAGGGCAGCTATACTCAACCTGCGGCCCGCCGGACATTTGTTATTGGCCCATCTGAAGTTACAAATTTATTGTAAAACATTTTAAATTTCGCGCCCATCAAAGAATGGGTGTATCAGAACGGGAATGCAAATGTGAGCCGAGCGCTATCAGCTATAGCTAATCTCGCCCAGTAATTGCAGTTAATTGTGGTTTTAGTGTCAATATAATGTCAGGAGTGTCTTTTAAATATAAAAGAAAAATATCTAATCGCCAGCCAGACCTTGATAAAGTACTGAAAAAGTGTTCACAGTATCAAAAATCGCATTAAAACATATAAACATCTTTGTTAAAACTTCTTTTTTAACTACATCGTTAACTTGGAATCACGTTTCTTTAAATAAGACCTAAATAATTTTTGCTCGCGGCCCTCGACACCATGAGTGAAACGTGTTTGTGGCCCCTATAAAAAAAAGGTTGAGTATGGCTGATCTAGGGATTCTGCCGAACAGCACAATTCACCAGCATACATGATCTCCGTAATTAATGCATACAAGACTTGTGCGCGCTCTCAGTATAGCCAAGTTGAAATCTGTTGTTATTTCAAATAAAGTTGATAAAGAAGGAAAAGAATTATAAAAAATGGTCATGATATTTAACCGCATAATTGCAAAACAAAAAGATTATCTATTGTTATCGAACGCCCGTGTTAGGCTGACGCTTAATTTTTTTTCAGTCACACTGCTTAATATTTATATGGTTCAATCAATAAAGGGATCATATATAAATAAATGAGAAATTAAATTAATTTCTACTTTTTAAGTTTTTACGTAGGTACTTAACTTGTTAGGAAAACAGAAACACTGATACAATATGTAATGCATTATTTTTCATTTATAAAAATCTTATTTTACAGTTGAAGATTCAAAGAAGCTGCAAGGGTCATCATGGGAGCTCATATTAAAACTAGCAAATGAGGAAGGTATTGAATCTTTATACCGTGGCTTGACTCCAGTTCTTCAGTCACTCTCAGTATCGAATTTCGTTTACTTTTATACTTTCCATGGTCTACGCAAAACATATTCTACAAATTATTCTGCATTGCAAGATTTGATGTTCGGTATAATAGCTGGAAGTATTAATGTTCTTATTACCTCGCCTCTATGGGTTGTTAATACGAGAATGAAGTTGGATAAAAATCTTTATAGCAGCCTTTTTGGGGGCCTCATACAGCTCTACAAAAAGGAGGGGGCTAAGGGTTTGTGGTCAGGCACTATTCCTTCCCTTTTATTGGTATCCAACCCAGCTATTCAGTTTATGGTATATGAGTCATTAAAACGAAACATGGTTTCGAAGGGGAGTTTTGATACATACACAGCATTTTTAATTGGGGCTGTAGCCAAGGCCGTCGCGACAACCCTGACGTACCCCATGCAACTAGTTCAGTCCAGACTCCGAGCTGGTACTAGTTTGAAGCCTTTGATTAAGGATGTGAAATCTAAACCATTGACATTGTTCCGCGGATTAGAAGCTAAACTACTGCAGACTGTTATGACAGCAGCTTTGATGTTCCTGATTTATGAGAAAGTTGTTCGTTTAGTTTTAACTATCATGAGGGTTAGGATGGCGAAACACTGAATGCTTAACGTACCTAGGAGGAGGACAGTTTTTGTGGCCAATATATCTATAAACTTCCTTTTAGACATTTACAAAAATATATTTAGTAGACTCAATAATACTTATATTTAGTAGACAATACCCTATTAAGACAAACGAAGAAGACAAAGTATAAAACGAGGTCAGAAAATTACGTCACATTAGACTAGTTTTATAGCTTCTTCAATAGCTAACTAAATATAATTTTCTGCTGGCTAAATAAGGCATAATATAGCTGCATGACAATTTAGTTTTTATATAAAGGTGTTGAAGTATTTCTGCTACTGTCTGCCAACTACTAAATTAGGCAGGCTTCTATAATTATATTTCAACATAATATTGTATTTGTCTTTACTAATACGATTCATTTATACACCCCATAATAAGTGAGCAGAGGATAGCTAAGCATAAGTAATACATAACTCTAATACTTTTTGACAAGGTCTAGTTGACTTGTATTGAGAGACATGGAGGTCACATTTTTAGTAAGTATGGGTTATTGTGATATTTAGTTTTAAAATTACATGTGCTTGTGATAAGTAACATAGTGAACATATTTTAATTTATTATTATGCCATGACATAGATGTTGCTCAATATTTGATTTATAAGATGATTGTTGATTTTCTCTCTCTCTCTTCTCATCATTAAACCCGCACGAAAATTTTGCGGCTATATATTATATATTATTATGTCCTGTATCCTGTGATATATATCATCAGTAAAAGTATATATCATAGTAATGGTTAAATAAATTGCTGTTTTTAGAAGCTACGAGGTTATCGATATGGGAAAAAAATAATGCTCTTAATAGATTTGTTATCAGACTTGTTTACAAAACTAGTCTGTTCCCGCAGGGCTACCCCTGCGGGAACAGACTAGTAGCATGTAGTGGGGTAGCATGTAAGAAAGGAACCTACACGTAATATTACTCAAATGTGTTTCTAGTTGTTTTACGTAAATTCCTATGCAATCTACGGTAGGCAAACTAGGCAGTTCTGCACGGGATATTTCCTAAAAAATACTATCAGAGGCCACTCGTCACTTATTATTAGCTATTGTCGGCATAGATTATTTATTACCGGTGGCGCCTGGTAGCATCTTGAACAGGGCAACGTAAGAATCGAAAAAAAGTAGCAATATTTTTTAGAACCATAGTTTGAAATATAAGAATTTTGTCCTTGTTCCCGACTTTGTATTTAAAGTATTAACATAATGATATTCAATGTTTGCCATAAGAGTAATACTTACATGACATAATCCTAGAACACATTTTGACTTGTAGAGAATCGTAAACAACCTTCAATTCATATAATGTATGTTTTACTATGTTGTAGTATTTTATTATCCTAATTATAGCGAGGGCTATAAGTTTATAATATTAGCTAATTGAATGAAAGGGCAAAGGTTATAATATTATTGAAGTAATATAGAGGTGGTTTAAAGTAATATGGAGGTGGCAAGAACTAACTTTGGTGGTGGATGTATATATATACAGGATGGATATTTGAGATGGGTCGGCTAGGGCAGCTACCTTAACCGTTGTAGCTAGACGAAAATGGTCTGAAGAGACTATCCACCATTTTTGAAAATATTTAGAACTGCATTTAAAGATTTTTGAAAAATGGTACAGTCAGCGAGAAAATCGTCGATTCCCACAAAAAAATTTTTTGATGCCATTCGATCCAGTTTCAGATAAGGATCCAAAGTCTCTAAGAGACTAACTGAGGTCAAGGGGGTAGAAAAGTCAGGAAACGCAAAAAAACGTTTTACATACATTTAGTAAGGAATAAAACTTCAACCGGAAAAAAAGTGCGATGAAATGCTAAAATCTCTTTAGTGGTGATTCAACTTATAAATCTGAGCAGCGTTCTCCTTAGAAAACATGGTATACTATCTTTTCTTATTTGCCACAATTTTAAATGTCAGTTAAGATCTCTTTTTTTAGAATACGTTACTGGCCACTTGGCAACTTGGCTTATAAGTTGAATCACCAACAAAGAGATTTTAGCATTTCATTGAACTTTTTTTCCGGTTGAAGTTTTATTCCTTACTAAATGTATGTAAAACGTTTTTTGCGTTACCTGACTTTTCTACCCCCTTGACCTCAGTTAGTCTCTTATAGACTTGATCCTTATCTGAAACTGGATCGAATGGCATCAAAAATTTTTTTTGTGGGAATCGACGATTTTCTCGCTGACTGTACCATTTTTCAAAAATCTTTAAATGCAGTTCTAAATATTTTCAAAAATGGTGGATAGTCTCTTCAGACCAGTTTCGTCTAGCTACAACGGTTAAGGTAGCTGCCCTGGCCGACCCATCTCAAATATCCACCCTGTATACTATCAGGCCAAAGCCAAAATGTGCTATGTTCTCATTCCAAAGTTTATATTGAGGTTTTGTATTAAATAAAACATTTAAAATTATGAACTTGGTTTTATTAAAACGTTATTATCTTACATTATCTAAAACTAATTAATTATAGCGTGCTTGATTCGCGCGATTTTCATATCTTCGGATGTTCTTATAACCACTTGCGTGTATTCCTTTATCAGGAGATTCAATTCATCGTAGACCTGCAAAATTTTAATTATCTATTTACTTGTTCATTATTTCCACAGATAAGAGAAAAAATCTATTGCTTTTGTTGTTGATGATACGATTATACTTATTCGTATAAGAGTGCAAATAGATAGTAACACCTGTCAAATCAATAATTTCTAATCAATAAGAGGTACATCAATCTTCCACGTATTTACAAATTAACTAATTTAATTATTAATTTTATTATGTGGAATTACGTCGGATTTCGATAATTATTTAAGTTACGTTTCGACAACAGATACTAATATTACTATTATTTTTATAAAAAAACCAATAATTACTGTTGTCGATAACGTAACTGAAATAATTTAAAAATTTATAAGATAACATACGATAACATACAATACAATACGCATTTGACATTGTATGAACGATTAGAATAGCTTGGTAAAATATGATAAAATTATAAATCAATGTTTCACGACTATCTACCTCCACTTGGGACTTCATATTCATTGTAATAGAAAAAAAAAATTGCTAAAATATGTTATAACTAGCTCTTACCCGCGGCTTCGCTCGCGCACGTTTACTTTAGAACTTCATCCTTTTTATAAGTACTTTATTTTTAAAAATCTACATAGTCGGGAGGGCCGCTTTTGAGAAAATCTTCCTTAGTGGATGCCTACGTTTAAGAAGAATACGTGTTTAAAATTTTAAGTATCTAGCCCTTAGGATTTGGTCTACGCGTTTATTTGAAACTTTTATCCCCTACTTCACCCCCTTGCGGGTCTAATTTTAGAAATCCTTCCTTAGTGGATGCCTTCGTCATATGAGGAACACGTGTCTAGCCTTAAGGTTGCCTGTGCGTGGATTGATACATCAGTCAATCACTTTTGCTTTTATACTGGTGATTTTTTTACCGTCTGGAAAAAAATATGACGTATAAGGTATCTAGAGCCGAAGTTAGACACGAGATGAATTGTTAAATTTAGTCATGTTTAATGCAATTTACAAAATCTACAAAACTACGCACAGTACTACGCGCAGCTGGCGGTTGTAGGTAGATTGCGCATAAATGGAAGCTACGAGCCGGTTTCTTTTCTTACTTTTTCAAATATTTCAGTTTAATACTATTTCAAATATTTCAGTATGTACTATTGACTACAATTGAGTAATGTTTATTAGTTAAAGCAAGAAAAAAAATTGAGAAAAAACAATTTTTTTTTTAGTAACATTTCCAAATGAATCTATTACACTTACCTATCACACCGCATTTTTTTCCAGACGGTAAAAAAGTCACCCTGTATATACACACACATATACAGTGGTGGTCAGATAATTAGAAACACTTCTTATGAATAAGGAAAGTATAACTTCAACGTACAAATGTTCGTAAAAAATATACACATTCAATAATTAATAATTATGCAATAATATAGCCACTCAAATAAAAAACTCATTAAATGCATAAAATATAAAACATATGTTATTTTTAATTACAAAATGAGTCTTACACATGTAGGAGTTTATTTTCTGTAACTTGCCGCTTGGACGCATAATTAGAAACATTTTAAAAAAGTATCCATAGCTCATTCTTTTTTTGGAAATTGGAGAATAACATTTCTTTCGTGGCTTTTTCTATTATTCTAGCGGCAATTCAAAATTTAATCTGAATTTTATTTTGTTCAAAATGGGCCAAAAAAAAAAGATGTGACGCGTCAACTAGGCAAATCATTGTTAATTTACGTATAGATCATATGTGGGCGTACAGAAGAATAGCTGAGCACTTAAATTGTTCTGTAAAGAAAGTTTTTAATGCAATTGATCATTACAAAACACATGGAACTGTTGAAAAAATGTTCTTAGAAAGGCTCGGCAAAGAAAAACCTTTCCCAGAGAAGATAAGTTGTTGTTCGTGTTTCTAAAAAAGACCCAATTAAAGGCTCCAACCAGATTATAAATGAAGTTTTTTCGCCTGATGACCCGAGAAACATCTCGCCAAGATTGATACGCCGAAGATTAGTAGAAGCTAAATTGTTTGGAAGAATCTTTCGAAAGGTACCGCTTCTTACCAAGCAGCACCGAGAGAAGCGATTATTATTCGCTAAAAAAATATGTTAATTGAACGGTACAAGAATGGAAAAAAGTGTTATTTTCGGATGAAACAAAAATAAATATGGTAAATTCCGACGCAAAGTGCTATGTTAGACGTCCTGTAAACAATGCTTTTAATTATAAATACACAAGGAGTATAGTCAAGGACGGTGGCAGTAACATTAAAGTTTGGGGGTGTTTTTCCGGATATGGAGTTGGACCCGTTTGGGAGATTGAAGGTACAATGGATCAATGGCAATACTAAAATATCTTAGAGCACACAATGATTCCATACTCGGACGATCATTTGCCTGTAACCTGGATCTTTCAGCATGACAATGACCTTAAACACACGGCCAATATCGTCAAATGTTTCCTTAGTAAACAGCGTATATCCATTTTAGACTAGCCAGCAAATCGTACGGATTTAATCCCGATAGAAAATCTCTGGTTTATTGTTAAAAAGAAAGTCTCAAACAAACGTAACACCAGTCAAAACGAACTAAATGAAGCATTTTTTGAAGCATGGAATTAAATCCCCCTACAAAATTTTACGAAATTGATTGAATCAAAATGCCACGTCGTTGCAGTGCTGTTATTGGCATTAAGGGATACGCCACTTAATATTAATTATAACTATTGATAGGTTTGGGATAGTAGCTATTTCATAAATAACAATACTAATTACTAATACTTTAAAAAAATGTTTTTTATACTTTTTTGTTGTTGTTTCTAATTAGTTGACCATTATTGTTTATAACTTAAAATGGGTTAAAATGTTTGTCCGTAATGTAATATTGAAACTGCCCTTGTGTAATGGAATTTATATTGTTTTTCTAATCAATGATAAATCGTTGAACATATTGTTGTCCTATTTATTGTTTATTTTCAAAATAAAAACGATTGCGGAGAAGTATCTTACATAATGTCAAGGACCGTTGGCAGTGTTTCTAATTATCTGACCACCACTGTATATATATAGACGGTAAAAAAGTCACCCTGTATATACACACATATATATATATATATATATATATATATATGTGTGTATATACAGGGTGACTTTTGTGTGTATATACAGGGTGACTTTTTTACCGTCTGGAAAAAAATGCGGTGTGATAGGTAAGTGTAATAGATTCATTTGGAAATGTTACTAAAAAAAAAATTGTTTTTTCTCAATTTTTTTTCTTGCTTTAACTAATAAACATTACTCAATTGTAGTCAATAGTACATACTGAAATATTGGAAATAGTATTAAACTGAAATATTTGAAAAAGAACAGACATTTTCCTTTGAATCTCTAAAGTAAGTATACTGTTGTTTGTATAATTCTGTTGTGTATGTTTGTTGACTGACACCATCCATAACATACATAATAATCGCAATGACGTGTTTGAAAATCAAGTTTTATCTATTCAATGACATTCTTTAATTCGCGTTACGTTTTAATCTACTTATATTTATTATTTATCCCTGATCCTAACCAACGGTGTAATCATATGTTGTAATAAAAATAAATAGAAACTAAATTGTAAAAAATAAAAAATAATCACACGCCTTATATCCCCGAGGCAGAGCTATTCCATTTCTGGATATACCCACTTTTCACAAGATATTCTTTGGACCCCTAAACGTGATAGGTGGTGAGCCCATCGCCGGACCGGGTCTGTTTACACATGTCTCAGAATTAATTCTGGGACCTGCCGGTTTCCTCAAGATGTGTTCCTTAACCGTCGAGCTCGTGATAAATATGTACGTAAGTTTTTGAAAAACTCATTGGTACATGCCAGGATTCGAACCCGAGTAGAGCGTATCGTGTTGCTTCCTGATACCTTGTGGAGACCTTAAACCGTACCTCCTTGGCCGGCGGATGTGCGGTGTGATGGCCCAGCTCGGCCAGCAGGAGGTCTGCGGCGGCGAGCGGCGCGTTGGCCGGCGCGGAGGGCGAGTGAGGCTGCAGCGAGCAGAGCGCGCGCCTCACCGCGCCGCAGCACGCCGCGCCAGCTTCCACCGCTCGGCCGCCGCTGAGCAGCGCGCGGATGCACCCGGCGCCGTCCACTTCCTAGCGAATTGACGCCTCGTCAGAGCGCGTACCGACGGACGATTTCAATTCGCGCGGGTTCAGTTCCTTTCCTCCCAGGTTATTGCAAATTGGTTTATATTATAATCACTACATAGTATAAAACAAAGTCGTTTTCTGTCCCTATGTCCCTATATCCCTATGTATGCTTAAATCTTTAAAACTACGCAACGGATTTTGATACGGTTTTTTTTTAATAGATAGAGTGATTTAAGAGGAAGGTTTTAGTATCAGCATTGCACCCGTGCGAAGCCGGGGCGGGTCGCTAGTAATTACGATTTATGTAATTACACCGCGTAAGCCTGTAACACCTGAAAGCGCGCAACTACAGCTTAGTCTACTAATGAAAAGATTTAATATGTTTTATGTTATTGAATCAGGACCCAAATTGCAATAACCTGGGGAAAAAGCGCGAATAGAAAACGCGTCCGTCGGTACGCGACCTTAGCCTCCGTTCATCAGACAAAAGGTGGTCGATTTCATGAGTAGCAAGTGAAAAATCATGAAATGACTTAATCATGACCATGGATACATGTGGTTCAGTCGAAAACGAATTAAGGTTTGTAGGACTGGTATCCATGGTCATTATACAGTCATTTCATATGATTTTCACATGTTACTCATAAAAACGCCCAACTTTAAATCTTACAAAACAATAATAGTGGGACACCAGTCACACACGGTTATTTTTATTCAGTACAATGAGGCTAACGGCTAACTTGCCTACGTAGCCTGCGATGGTAGAGAGCGACAAAATTCCACATCTAAACGTCACATTTATATACTAGCACTTGCCCGCGACTGCGTCCACGTAGGGGTATCTTGAAATATTAATATCGACCTTCAAAATTTTACATTCCAAAGTCAATAAAAATTCTTTATTTTGAAATAGGTAGTTAAATTATTATTACACTCAGCTTACCATGTATCTTTGTAGGAACCATCGAGGCAGAAACTGTCCAGTGCTCAGCACTCTCTTGGTTACTGCCAGCAACGTTTCAGCATTCGCATCCTTCAGTTTCGGATAAAGAACTTCAAAATCTATGTTTTCGCTCCCTAAAAAAACATTATATTATACATGGCGAACATATTTGCCTAAAAATGTTTTTGGTACATTATGTTGCATAAATAAACAATCCACACCGTCATAGTCCTAAAGTACACAGTCTGTACATTAACATAAATGAGAACAATTAAACATCGTATACAAAACCACACACAAATAATGATCTCGAGTAAGAATTAAACCTGCAAGCACGAAACGTAGACTCACGGCTACTACCAACTATAAGGTCCTTAATTATCCTTACTGTGCAATGCTTGTTGTACAGGGTCCATAGAGTCAGGATCCTCTTCTCGAAGCTCGGCAGCTAACTCTTCGGGTCCGATAACCTTAAAATAATTTTATAATTAAATAAACTGCGCAAATGAAGGCACACAGAGACGTTACTATTGGACTTGTGTTTATACAAACTCATGTAAAAACTTCGATGGCGCGGTTTAGAACTTTTGCTGTCTACGGCTTTTGCGCTTTGGTTAGGTGTCGCTACAATAGTAATACATATAAATAATAATAAATAGTGGGACAAAATTTACACATGGTTATTTAGTCCCAAACTAGGCAGGGCGTACAGGCCCTGCCATATTGTTACTAAACAACTGATAATCATACTTAAATATTAAACGACCAGACACGAAGCCAACAGACATGTTCACGCATGCGGCCTCCGACTCAGAAGGCAGGGTCACTACCAACTGAGCCAACAGGCCCATAAAGAAATCCACTTGTCCCTACCAGGAGGGACAGCTGATAGGAACTAGTGTAATAGCCCGTTTCGTTTCATTTTATTTTTATCGATATTTTATTTATTAATTCCAACCTTCACTCAGTGGGTACACGGGTAAACAGGAATTACCCTTACACCCACCGGTGGGTGAAGCCAGTGGGTGCACGGGTGACGAACCATCATTGGTTCGTTGGTAAGGTACCTGCAGCGCGTGGTGGTCGTGGTTCGCCGGGCGGGCGAGGAAGGCGTGTTCGGGGCGCGCCAGGCGCAGGCAGGTGATGGCGGCCGCCAGCCAGCGGCGCCGAGCCTGCTCGCCCAGAGCCGTGCGCTCCGCAGAGCAGCGCGCCGCGCGCTCGTACATCACCGCCGCCGCTACACGAGGACACATCGCTCATTTACAGAGTGCCGTCATACAAAAAACGTTGAGCCGGCAAGTCGCAACCATATCGTACAATAAAATATTATATTACATACCAAGGGAAGTAAAATAAGAAACGGCTCAGATCACATGTAATTATCGACCGAGGCGAAGCCGAGGTCTACAAACATGTGTTCCGCGGCTTTCTTATTTACTTTTCAGCTCGATGGAGGCGGAAAGCGGCAACTTCGTTTAGCGCAGCGGTCCGAAAGTTCATCTTTTCATCTTTCCGGGCGGAAAGCGTCAACTTTCAGCCCGGTGCGCTAAGGAAGTTGCTGCTTTCCGCCTCCGTCGAGCAGAAAAAGTATACACACCTTGGGAAGTAAAAAAGAAAGCCTCAGATCACATCGGTATGTATCAAATATACTATACCCATTTTACACATGCAATTAACACTCGGTATAGAGGACTCACCCTTTCGATAGTGGTGCCGCGAGATATGCAGCGCGTAGAGAAAGTCGTAGTAGGGGTTGTGCGTGTGCGCGTCGTGCAGCTTGGCGCGGGCCGCGGCTGCGCGTTCCGCATCGGCCGCCAACGCGCCGCAGGACACCAGCGCACCCAGCTGTTTGCGGCCAGCTGTGATAGCGACATGGGAGTATAATACTCTAAAGGTGTTTGCCCACTAAACCGTATCATACTATGAACGTATCAGGATCGGAAAGCAACACGATACTCTCTACTATGCCCACTTGTGTCCAAAATATTCTCTCCCACTTATTGACGCTCCGTACATGGCACGCGACGGTACTGGGGGCCAATTCTACTAAATTTCAACGGTTACAGTTGGATGACAATGACAATGACATGGTCAGTCGATGGTGTTATTTGCTCTGAAAAGTGTCAAAATAACACCATTGTCTGACCATTGATATGTCATAGTCATCCAATTAAGACCGTTGACATTTAGTAGAATTGGCCCCCTGGTCGGTCTAGAGGGAGTAGTCTCATACTTTTCACTTTACTAAGTATTGTTTATGCTTGACACTTTCCTATTACGGTTATAGTAAGATACACAGTGTAGCGGACAGACAAATTAAAGTACGTGAAAACGTTAGGTTTCGCACATTATCCATGCAAAGCATGTTTGCAAAATATTATTTTTTTTAGAAAAGAAAATGAAAGAAAATTATCGTTTTTTTTTTGTCTTTAGATGTTAATTCTATTTCTCACATTTTTGTACCTTCCCTCAAATATTAGCACTTGATTTAAAAGGACCTTATATTTGAACAGGCTGTGCCCGTGGATAATCGACAACGTTGCTCATTGTGGAAGACATTTTAACTTTGTAAGAGATGTATTTATTTATATCTTACTTGCCCCGGTTTCGCAAAAGTGCAATTTACTAATGTGACGTCATTTAATCTCGTCGAATAAACACCTTATTTTTTAGTGCACATAATTTTACATTTTTGATATCTTCTAAAGTATCCAATTAATTGATATGTTTTAAGGATAATTTTAATCTAGATTAAATGCCCAAAGGTTATAACAATATTTAACTACATAAGGATCTATATTATATTAGTCGATAAAAACGCAAAAAAAAAAATTATTAAATGAATGATTGTTTGAGTCATTATGCGTACTTTAATGCAGTTTTTTTATCCGGCAGATCATATGTATAAATGAAAATTTATTTCCGCAGTTAACAACAATATTTAAAATAAAATATAATAATAGTGACAGTAAGTCAACTTTAGGCGATAGACACATGCCATCGCGGAGTTTTCTTGAGGACTTTCTGAATTATCAAGTCACACATTAATTTGATCTGTCATTCATAATTATACTCGTACTATTATATCTCTCACAAACTAGCGCCCATAAACCAAGGAATCAACTTTTCTTTACTATATATTTATAAATTTAATAAGAAAGTGATATACATTATACCTTAATTAACAAATCCTTTAACTAATATTATAAAAAACAGTACCAAAATCTGTTGCGTATTTATGAATAAGCGGATATGTGTTATGTAAACATCTGACCCGAATGTGCTCGGACGCCGGCGCATCGGAACGATGTGGATAATTTCTACGAACTGACTCGTACGCTGTGGCAAGTTCTTCTTAAACTCGGCTTTACTAGGTGTCTCAGAATTCGATCCAAGTTCTATACTTGGCCCTTCGCATTGGATAAAACATTACCCTCTGACCCCTTGAGGCGCAGTCGAATAATGTCCCCGATAAAAGAACTAATAAATTTAGTAACCAATAAACTTTGTACGACAGTTATGAGTTAAATAAATCCAATCAAAACTTTATATACGAAACTGACATACCATTTTAATGATAAAGTTTTACATCGTATGCAGGGGACGAAAGAATCAATATCATCATGATTTGATGACTCATCGTCGGTTATATCATCGGTGACTAGAGCCATTAGGATTATAAACAATGTATCATAGATAGTAGATATATTTAGTTGTACATTGGAAGAATTCATGAGGATAACATTGTACTATCTATGTAACAGTGATAGCTAGATTATCGTATTGGGAGTACTCCTGCAAAGATAATTTATGTTATAAATAAATAAAATAAATCATCAACCCGTTACAAGCCTGTTGCTGAACTAACGGTCTTTCCTTTCCCTTTAAAAATTCTTTCTCCATTAGCATGCTACATTATACTTGAGTATCATCTACTATATAAAAATAAGTCGGGTTTTCCTTCCTGACGATTTAACTCGAGAACGGCCGGACCGATTTTGATGAAACTTTTTGTGTGGGTTCGAGTGGGTCCAGGGATGGTTTATAGCAAAGAAAATTCAGCATTGCACCCGTGCGAAGCCGGGGCGGGTCGCTAGTATGCTATATTTGTTACTAGAAAAAATTTGGGATTCCTACTAAATCTTCAATAATGTAACCCAAGCTGCACTATTGATGATAGAACATATAATGTTCTACAATATTCAAGAACATAACATACATTTTCGTGCCAGTGGCAATAGAAACGATGGGCCCATGGGGCCCTGAAGCAAGGAAATTTTTAAAAAGCCTTTCAGCGCGCCTAATAGAAGCCACTGGCGACGCAAGGGCTGGTGGCTATTTCGTCCAAAGGATTAGCTTGGCTGTCCAGAGGGGAAATGCTGCCAGCATTTTGGGTGCCTTACCTCAACATGGTGCGCTGGAGGACATTTTTTATCTTTAGTTTAGTTTGTAAATACATATTATGTGTATTTATTATTGTTATTAAATAAATTACATTATGTAAAAATAAAAAAATATATATAAGTAAGTACTTACCTATTTAATATATTTTTAATTTTTATTATGTTTAGCTGCGCCTATCTCAGAACATATTAAATCTACAAAAAACTTCTCGATGCAATATTATGTCTAACTATTGCAGTTATTTCACTATAACTACTTATTTACATTTTAAAAGTTAATACAAATGCCGACCAAAATTAGACCATGATATCCATACCTTTACATTAATCCTTATATTTTATATTGAAACGTTTCAATAACTGTAGATTACTTTTTGAATTGTCGAATTCCGACATTCCATTCAAAAGATATTACGAATTAAAAAATCCGAACTTAAAAATTTAAAATGCGAATTTGTTTAGTAGGCACACTTTCACGCCTAAACCACTCAACCAATTTAAAATTATTTTATCAATGGAAAGCTACATTATCAGCCAGTAACATAGACTATATTTTATCCTCGTATTTATTTATTTATTTATTTATTTAACTTCATGTACCAAGAAAATGTACACATGGCGAACTTAATGCCTAAAGGCATTATCTACCAGTCAACCATCAGGCTAAGCAGAAATAATTTGGCGGAATTGGCCGCAAATAGTAAAAAAATCAATTAAATATAACATTACATTATATTCTCACAGGAACGGGCGCTGCTAGTACTGCATTTGGAACCAGCGACTCGTCAGTGGGGATGGGCTGCTGTTTACATTGAGCCCATCTTCATGTACGAGTTTAGACACTTGTTATTAGACTATTAACGTTTCTAAGTGTACCTTTAGTGCTTCCAGAAAATAAATGTTTTTTTCACTTTGACTAATATCTAAATAGAATAGAATAAAAAACCACCAACCGAGGGTAGTGAGCAGCGTGGCGGCGGCGGCGGCGCGCGCGTGCGGTGCGGGGTTGGCGGCCGCGGCGCTGAGCGCTCGCTCCACGCGCCCGCCCGCCAGGTGCCACTTGAACACCAGCCACTGGAACATCGGCTGCACAAACAAACTTTTTTTTATTTATATTCCGTCTGGGTCACCTGATGGTAAGTGACGTCCGTCGCCCATGGACACCTGCAACTCAAGAGTCACAACTGCGTTGCCGACCTTTGAGGTGGGAGTAGGGGGAGGGGTGGAGAGGGGAGGGGGATTGGGGCCTCCGGTTACCTCACTCACTCAACGAAACACAACGCATTGCTTTACGCTGGTTTTCTGTGAGGCCGTGGTATCACTCCGGTCGAGCCGGCCCAAGCGTGCCGAAGCATGGCTCTCCCACGTCGAAAACTTACTGTCAGTCACCTGCTTTTTAGGGCTTCGTCATTAAAGGGTGCTAACGATACACTTTTACTTGGCTCCGCTCTCTGTCCATCTGTCTGTCACAAGGCTGTGTCTTTTGAATCTTAATAGGTAGTTTGAGTCTTAATTTGATGATCACTTTGTTTTTCATAAGATTTCACTTGTGATAGTTAACATGCAATGATTTTTGATGTGATCCTTTATAAAATGGAAATTCTAATTTTCTTACCAAATTGGGGTCGTCCTTGTCGGCGATGCTGATAGCGGTCTCAGCTAGTCGAACCACGCAAGCGCCGGCGTCGTGTATCTCGAACAACTTTATCACCTGAAATTTTCATGTCCTAGAATACTTTGGACTAAAAATGATACCCACACGTTTTTATGCACAAAAAAGTTGGTCAAATCAGAATGCAGGATCATCTAGCTTATTTTTTTAGGGGAGGGGGAAAGTAGGGGGAGGGGAGGGGGAAGAGATAGCTTCTTGCCCAATTTCCAGTATGTTGAAATTAAAGCTGAAAATTTGAAATGTGGCCGTTGATTCCATAAATGATATAGGCAACCCTTGAGACAGAATTTTGAGAACTTTCTATTAGAACGGGAATAAACATGTTTCGTGTGGCCGCTGGGCTAGTAGGCGTCAACTGAGAAGAGAGTACTGGAATCACAGTAATATTTCACAGTCGTATTTTACTGCTATAGAAAATTTACTATGGAAATGTACTGAGTACTGACGTTGTGACGTCATCATTTTTGTACTCAATTGCATCACTTTTTTTTATTGTTATATTATCTAAAAATTTACCATCATTCTAAAATGAAAATCGAACTGCATTTTTCAAGATGTTTTGGGATAAGCTTTTTAAAGACCCCATCAATTCAGCTAATTGCTGTCCACTGCTGGACAAAAGCCTCCCCCAAGGAGCGCCAAACATTCTGGTCTTGGGCAGCCAGCATTCACCCACTGCCAGCCACCTTCTTTAGGTCGTCGATGAATCGTGCCGGAGGGCGCCCTACACTTCGTTTGGTTTAAGGAATGATTACTCGCAATTTATTTCCGGTACAGTGAAATTAGGGCCATGTTTCCAGGAGCCAACCTTCATGTAATAGAGGACGAGAGCCTGGTGCTGCGTGAGGCGCGCGTCCTTGGCCGCCACGAGCTGCCGCAGGAAGGGCTCGGTGCTGACGCCCTTGGCTGCCTTGCAGAACGCCGTGTACGCGCCCTCCGCCTGCTCCAGGTCCAGCAAAGACAGGCCCAGGATGAACTGACCTGTGCCATCAGACATACTGTAAATCCTATTACATACTTTCAACGAGGAATGATTCTTCTATGTATGTGTTTATGCATGTATTCATTCTCGGAAACGGCAAGACCGATTTTGATGAAATTTTGTATACAGATTTGAGTTCAACTGCGTAAACAATAATTAGACCAAGTTATTAGACAGTGAATTACCCAATTGCTTTTCTTTTTTTATTCTCTTACTTGGTATCTTTTTAATGACCTTACGCACTCTATATTTGATACCGTCAACTACGCTATTCAGAACGAATTCTTGATCGATTCGAAGGCGACCAGTACGTAGCGCGATTTGCAACAACATTTGCAGAGGTCAGGTGGTCAACTGCAGAATGTATAGTATCATATGTCCCATGGGTATAGTATGGGTATAGTCAAGGTTTCCTCCAAGTGCGGTAGCGGCGGCTATGGAAACAAGATGGTGTGGTTTTCTAGAGAGCTTTGTTTTACGGTGACAAACAACGCTCTCTAGGCAACCATACCATCTTGTTTCCATATCCAGCGTTTCTATGACGTCATTCGCCTCTATATCGTGGCCGGCTCTTGGAGGAAACCTTAACTTATTTATTTATTTTATTCGGAATACCGTAGCTATATAAAAATAAATGTACAAAGCCATAAGTGACAACACGTACGCGAGCAGGCATTCCACTCGCACCAGGGCTCGAGCATGGCGACGTAGCTCTGCACGAGTCGCGGCTGGTTGATGGTCGCCAGCCACCATCCGAACTCGAAGCCGCCGCTCACCGCCCAACTGTCAGCTTGTTCAGGAAACTAGGTCTTATAGAGTAGATTTTTTAATTTACTTTTAGAAAGACTAACAAGACAGCAACACAGTGCGACTTGCAATAAGGGACTGAACAATACCCGTAACACACGTCTCCACAACTAAAAAATTTAATTTTTATATGTAGTGCTATTTACTACGCCTAAATAAATATTTGAATACAATAAATAATAGAAGACCATATATATATATATATATATATATATATATATACAGTGGTGGTCAGATAATTAGAAACACTGCCAACGGTCCTTGACATTATGTAAGATACTTCTCCGCCATCGTTTTTTTTTTGAAAATAAACAATAAATAGGACAACAATATGTTCAACGATTTATCATTGATTAGAAAAACAATATAAATTCCATTACACAAGGGCAGTTTCAATATTACATTACGGACAAACATTTTAACCCATTTTAAGTTATAAACAATAATGGTCAACTAATTAGAAACAACAACAAAAAAGTATAAAAAACATTTTTTTAAAGTATTAGTAATTAGTATTGTTATTTATGAAATAGCTACTATCCCAAACCTATCAATAGTTATAATTAATATTAAGTGGCGTATCCCTTAATGCCAATAACAGCACTGCAAGTACTGCAACGACGTGGCATTTTGATTCAATCAATTTCGTAAAATTTTGTAGGGGGATTTAATTCCATGCTTCAAAAAATGCTTCATTTAGTTCGTTTTGACTGGTGTTACGTTTGTTTGAGACTTTCTTTTTAACAATAAACCAGAGATTTTCTATCGGGATTAAATCCGTACGATTTGCTGGCTAGTCTAAAATGGATATACGCTGTTTGCTAAGGAAACATTTGACGATATTGGCCGTGTGTTTAAGGTCATTGTCATGCTGAAAGATCCAGGTTACAGGCAAATGATCGTCCGAGTATGGAATCATTGTGTGCTCTAAAATATTTTAGTATTGCCATTGATCCATTGTACCTTCAATCTCCCGAACGGGTCCAACTCCATATCCGGAAAAACACCCCCAAACTTTAATGTTACTGCCACCGTCCTTGACTATACTCCTTGTGTATTTATAATTAAAAGCATTGTTTACAGGACGTCTAACATAGCACTTTGCGTTGGAATTTACCATATTTATTTTTGTTTCATCCGAAAATAACACTTTTTTCCATTCTTGTACCGTCCAATTAACATATTTTTTTAGCGATTAATAATCGCTTCTCTCGGTGCTGCTTGGTAAGAAGCAGTACCTTTCGAAAGATTCTTCCAAACAATTTAGCTTCTACTAATCTTCGGCGTATCAATCTTGGCGAGATGTTTCTCGGGTCATCAGGCGAAAAAACTTCATTTATAATCTGGTTGGAGCCTTTAATTGGGTCTTTTTTAGAAACACGAACAAAAACTTATCTTCTCTGGGAAAGGTTTTTCTTTGCCGAGCCTTTCTAAGAACATTTTTTCAACAGTTCCATGTGTTTTGTAATGATCAATTGCATTAAAAACTTTCTTTACAGAACAATTTAAGTGCTCAGCTATTCTTCTGTACGCCCACATATGATCTATACGTAAATTAACAATGATTTTCCTAGTTGACGCGTCACATCTTTTTTTTTGGCCCATTTTGAACAAAATAAAATTCAGATTAAATTTTGAATTGCCGCTAGAATAATAGAAAAAGCCACAAAAGAAATGTTATTCTCCAATTTCCAAAAAAAGAATGAGCTATGGATACTTTTTTAAAATGTTTCTAATTATGCGTCCAAGCGGCAAGTTACAGAAAATAAACTCCTACATGTGTAAGACTCATTTTGTAATTAAAAATAACATATGTTTTATATTTTATGCATTTAATGAGTTTTTTATTTGAGTGGCTATATTATTGCATAATTATTAATTATTGAATGTGTATATTTTTTACGAACATTTGTACGTTGAAGTTATACTTTCCTTATTCATAAGAAGTGTTTCTAATTATCTGACCACCACTGTATATATATATATATATATATATATCGGCGAGGCAGTCAATAATACGGGAGTTTCATAGCGACATCTATCGGAGGCCGGACGCAACATTAGTAATATGAACATGGCAACACTACTACTGCGTCGTGATAGGTCAACTGAAATGGAGCATTGTGATTGGTTTGTCGATGATTCGCGCCAATCTATGCACGACACAGTCAACGAGCGCGGGACATGGAACGTGGTCAAGACATTCTACTTGGTTCCTGCGCCGGAGTTGGTCGACACTTAAGACAGATGGTCACTAGCCAGTAAAGTAGTGAAGACGCTGAGAAGATGGAGCCATCTACGGGCAGCCCAAGGGTTGGGCTGGTGCACTGCTGCATTTGGTATTGTCTGTACAATTTGATAATAGCGAGGTATGAGGACAGTTATGACTTGTGGGGTTAAGACAGGCGTGATGTAATGAGTAGAGATATTACTGAGCGCAACCCGAGCTTAGGTCAGAGCCATAGAGCGGCGAGACCATGGGATGGTGGTGGGGCTGTCCTCAGGAGGGTGGGTGGGCCTCCGGTCCCATCCCACAATCTAGTCTACATAATTGAGACTACCTACCCGCTTATGTTATTAGAATAGCTAGTAGACTGTTATTGTCTACGCCACTGGACGACAGCGGCGAAGACTAGGGGTGCGGGGGGGGCCCGCACCACTCGCCGAGCAAGCCAGCCGAGCTCGGCACTACCTCTGCTACCCATGAGCGGACCACACGCGCGTTACGGCTCTGTTAAAGCGCATTAATTTATAGTCCATTTTACTAGAATTAAATATTTTTGATAACTAGCGACCCGCCCCGGCTTCGCACGGGTGCAATGCTGAATTTTCTTTGCTATAAACCTTGCGGAGCCCGAGACCTTTCCAACGAATGCAAAACCATGGAAATCGGTTCGTCAGTTCTGGAGTTAAATCGTCAGGAAGGAAAACCCGA
The DNA here is from genome assembly GCA_963855545.1 of Ethmia dodecea. Lineage (NCBI taxonomy): Eukaryota > Metazoa > Arthropoda > Insecta > Lepidoptera > Depressariidae > Ethmia > Ethmia dodecea. The sequence continues at coordinate 9,629,677 of OY979449.1, forward strand.
CTTATTTTTATATAGTAGATATTGAGTTTGCCTCTTACAACATCCTGAGCTTCGAACAGTTATTCTGTTAGTGTAATTACCGTATTGTCTGTTAATCTACTTTGTGACCTTATTTTAATAAAGTGACTATGTACCTTCTTGTGTAACCAGTTTAATTATTACCTACTACCCTGCCCAGAGTAGATACGCCCACATAGATACCGTATCGGCAATCCTGAACACTTCTGATGCACGGGAAACTTCTGAGTATAATTAAAAATGACTGATCGAGTTTAGCGAAGGAGAGGGACCTTCCCTCTCCTCCCCTCCTTTCCGCCGACATATATATATATATTTAATATATCATAATTCAAGTAAGAATAATGTAAATGTATGCATTGTGCACTTTATTTTTGCTGTGCGATTTAGCTAAATTGTGTGTTACTGTGACCGTGTTGGTCCAGAATAAGAATAAAATAAATAGCTATAAATACAGAAATACTGGTAAAACATAAATCGCAAAGCAGTTTCAGACTAACTAGATTTTGATAATTCTTTCACCAATGTAAAGCTTAGTTTTCTGGAAGCGACATGAGCTATAATTTTTCCACGGGAACTTGACTCCCGCGGATGAAATCAATAGTTTTTAATAAAGGATACAGTTGGTGCGCGAGATGGTAGGTGATAAGCGGCAGTGCTTGGTGCCAGTGCGTGGGCGCCCGTGCGGCGGCGAGATGCAGCCTTGCCCTTGGGCCTCCCGCCGAGCGAGTGTACTCGTGCACCGCGCCGCCGCCGTAGCCCTCCCCGTGGACCCCACTGCTGGGCTCCGCGCCCAACGCGCTCAGCTTCAGCCGGAAGGCCTCCGCTGTGCCAGGCGCTCTGGAACAGTGTCGCTTTATTTATTTGACAAGTCTTGGCCTGTTGTTCCAGGATGAAAAGTAGCTGAAGTTTAGTTGTTGATAGGTAAGAACAGATAACAGTAATAAAGACCTATAAGCCAGTGATTTAGCTCGGCTGTGATACAATACAGTGTTGGGAGATTGAAGATATTATTATTGATGAAGTTAATATTTAAGGAGTGGTTGTTTATTGTTTAATCGACATTACTTAACTTTTTTATTTCCTTTTTACCTATTTTTGAATGTACAGTCAAGAGCACGCTAAGCTTGACACTTTGGACTTTGAACCGGCCCTGTATTCTATGGCGCGCAGTACAAATCAGAGCCCAGCTTAAACTGGTAGTGTCAAGCTTGACTTGCTCTTGACTGTACTCGAATAAGGGGAATCTTGTTTAAAGCTAAAAATATATTTTTTTCTTCATATTATAATGATACAAGGATTTCGGAAATAAATTCTTTTGACGATCCAGAAAACTGTCATATAATCTATCCGTTCAGCGTCAAAATATCCGTTCCCTTGGCCATGGTAGGGACGTCGAGTATCTTACTTTTTAAAAAACATGGTGAAGATATTTCTTACATAGATTTTTTGAATACCTTTTTTTTAAATAATGACAAATACTCTGGAAAGAAATTCGTTGTTATAAACACGAAAATCTGAAGTTCCATTTGATAAAAAAAATGGTATATCTTAATAGAAGCAATCGTGTGTGTACTGTGTACTGACTGTGCGTGCAGCGTGGCGGCGCGCAGCCAGAGCAGCGCGCGGTAGGCCTGCCAGTGCACGGCACAGTGGCCCGCGCCCGGCACGCCGCCCGCTCCCCTCGCCGCGCCCAGCGCCGCCAACGCGCCGCGGACCACGCGCGCCCTGGGACCACACTCCATATTTTATACGACGCGTAACAGAATAAGCGCAATTCCTCATACACCCCTATTAGTAAATTAATATAAAAAACTATGATGCCTTCGTACTTTAGTTTTGAGCAATTATAGTACAATTTCCATAGGTAGCACTAATTTCAGCTATACTTATTCATTTTTCGGAAAAATTTTACACATATTAAAAATAACTGAAATCGATTAAGTAGTCGGTACTGAACAAACTTATTTCAGGAATTGCTCTTATTCTGTTACATATTTTATAACTAACTGACCCGGAAGTAGGAGGGTGAAAAACACTTTGCAACCTATTCTCATACCTACCACATATATTAAAAAAATCATTAAAATCGTTCGACCCTTTACGGAGGAGTGCAACCTTAAACACCGTGACACGAGATTGTTAATATTAGATAATATTATCCTCCTGATGCAGTCAGGTAAAAATTTGCGTAATGACACTCCGAAAATGAAGAAAAATCTAAAGACACCTCACTCAGGCAAACTCGTCAAAGGCGTCGCCAACGATACAATTTTTTTTATGATAAAAAAGGGGGCAAACGAGCAGACGGGTCACTTGATGGTAAGTGACGTCCGTCGCCCATGGACACCTGCAACTCAAGAGTCACAGCTGCGTTGCCGACCTTTGAGGTGGGAGTAGGGGGAGGGGTGGGGAGGGGAGGGGTAATTGGGGCCTCCGGTTACCTCTCTCACTCAACGAAACGCAATGCATTGCTTTACGCTGGTTTTCTGTGAGGCCGTGGTATCTCTCCTCTCTCTCCGGACTCCGGTCGAGCCGGCCCAAGCGTGCCGAAGCATGGCTCTTCCACGTAGATATTTACATACTCCAAAACATCGGGTTTTAATTTTTTAGTATCCCGCGACTTTAGATAAACCAGAATCTATTCTGATGTATAAGCTATATTACTGGAAAGTTTTACCAATATCCGCTCAGTAGCTACTTTTGCGTGTAAAAGTAAAAAACATTTATCCATTCATCCTCAAACTTTCTTATAATTTAGTACGATTTAAATTTGTTTGTCTGCTTTAATTAATAGATCACTCCTTACATAGACCACCTTATACTCATAAATTAGTGACAATCGCCTAAACTCAATACAATGAATCATTATTCTAAATTGTAATATACGGGGAGCAGTGAGCACGTATATTACCAGATATTCGAAATAATTAATGCTAAGCGAATTGAAGTAAGACTCATCTAATGATTACCTCATCTCAGCCATTTGTCGAATAGCCTCGGTGACGACAGACACGCCCAGATCACTAGCGAAAAGATTATCATACTCTCTGTTCTCTTCGTCCTCTTCATCTGTGAACAATATACTAATTAATAAAATAACTTTCTTACATTTATAACTTTTAGCATATAGGGGGGCTAACGTGGGCACAGATCATTACTTGGTAGTGTGTCGAATTAGCGGTCTGTTTTCACGTTGGAAGAACCGTGCACGGGTAAATGTGACTGCGCCAGAACGTATAAAAGTAGAGAGATTGAGTGACCCTGACGTGAAAGAGCAGTATAAAAATAAAATGAGAGAAAATTTTTAAAAAGAATTGAAGGATGACTGTGGAAATGATATTGATTTGATCTGGAATGTTTTGAAGAAGAATGCGGTAAATATTGCGAAGGAGGTGTGTGGTGTAAGTAAAAGGAGGAATGCAAAGAACATGATGGCTGACTGGTGGGATTGGGAGACGAAAAGTGTAGTAGATGATAAGAAGAAAGCATGGCTCGACTTGTTGGCGGTGAAAGCCGACTGCAGAGTGTATGATTGTGAACAAAATAGGGAGAATGTAAAAAGAACAAAAGAGCGGTATATGCAGAGTTTAAAAAGAAAGTTAAAGATTGCGTGGCGAGAAAGAAAGAAGAGAAGAATAATAAGTTAGATCAAAAATTCTGCTCTAGTTTTCGAAATAACATAAAGTTATTTTGGAAACTTGTAAGGAAAGCGCAGGGGCAATCCACAAAATCTTCTCTGAGTGTAATACGTGATGAAAGTGGTGAACCTATGATTGAAGAACGGCATGTACTAGAGCGGTGGAAAAGATACTTTGAAAGTCTGTTTGAAAAGCAAGAGGATGAGCATGAGAGTGAAATTTGTGAGATATCAATTCCACCGGAAGATTTCGAAATAAGTATGAAAGAGATTGTGGAAGCGCTAAAAAGTATGAAACTAGGTAAAGCTGCAGGATATGATAGCGTGACGGTAGAAATGTTAAGGGCTGGTGACACGTTGGTAACAGGCCTGCTGCAAAGACTCTTTAACCTGTGTTTGGAACATGGCCGAGTACCAGATGACTGGACTAAGGCGGTAATTGTACCACTATATAAAGGAAAGGGGTCGCAACAGGACTGTAAGAACTATCGTGGCATTAGTCTCTTAAGCAGTGATAGCCCGGACGGTTAAAGAGCCGGCCGAAAATTAGTGAGGCTCGGGTTCAAATCCTGGCATGTACCAATGAGTTTTTCAAAACTTACGTACATATTTATCACTAGCTCGACGGTGAAGGAAAACATCGTGAGGAAACCCACAGGTCTCAGAATTAATTCTGAGACATGTGTAAACAGACCCGGTCCGGCGATGGGCTCACCACCTATCACGTTTAGGGGTCCAATATATCTCGTGAATTGTGGGTATATCCAGTAATGGAATACCTCTGCCTACCCCCTCGGGGATAAAAAAGGCGTGAGATTATATATTATTATTAGTCTCTTAAGTGTGGTCGGCAAACTATATGCGAGGATATTGATTGATAGGGTCGTGAGTGAAACGAATGAGAGGATATGGGATGTTCAGGCAGGCTTTAGAAGGGGGATGGGATGCATGGATCAAGTCTTTTCCTTACGGTGCGTCACTGAGAAATTTTTGGCAAAAGACCAAAAAATATTCTGCGCCTTTATAGACCTTACGATAGAGTGAGAAGGAATGAGCTATGGTCAACACTGGCCATGCATGGGTTGAACCCTATTTTGGTACAGGGTCTGAAATCCCTCTATAGGGATTCTAGAGCCTGTGTCAGAATTAATGGCGCCTACACGGACTGGTTTGACATCTCTGTAGGTGTTAGACAGGGTTGTGTAGCATCGCCATGGTTTTTCAACCTTTTCATGGATAGCTGTTTGACAGATTTGAAAGAGCGAGATTGTGGAGTACGAATGGGAGAGGTACGTGTCAAATGCCTGTTATACGCCGATGATCAAGTAATACTTGAACCATCGGCGTGTAAGTTGCAGGACACTGTAACTCTTGTGAATGAGGCTTTTAAGAAGAAAGGCATGAAAGTGAATGTAAGCAAGACGAAGGTAATGGTTCTGGAGAAAGGTAGGGACATGTCTGAATGTGATATTATGATTGAAGGCGAGAAAGTAGAACAAGTGTCAGAGTTTGTTTATTTGGGAAGTAAGTTTACAAGAGACGGAAAGTGTGACAGTGATATTGAAAGGAGGGTGAATGCAGGGAACATGATTAACGGAGCTTTGCACTCCTTTATGAAGAGCCAGAATGTGACAAATAAAGCACGTCTGGCTGTTCATGATGGTGTGTTAGTACCTACGTTGATGTATGGCAGTGAGTGTTGGGTATGGCAGAAGAAGCATGAAAGTAGAATAAATGCAGTCGAAATGCGTTCATTAAGAAGCATTAGTGGAGTAAGATTGATAGATAGAGTGAAAAATAGTGTGATCCGAGAGCGTTGCGGCTTGAAAGATGATATAGTGACTAGGATTGAAAGAGGAATGCTCAGGTGGTTTGGTCACATTGAGCGGATGAATGAAAGTCGTCTAACGAGACAAATATACAAGGGTGTTGTGAATGGGCGAGTCGGTAGAGGACGACCTAGGCGTACCTACATCGACCAGATCGGCGATGTGTTGAAGAAAAGCCAGATAAAGAGTACCCGAAACCGACGAGCATGCATGAGTCGTTTGATGGATGTGGAGGAAGCGCGTGAGATCTGCCAGGTTCGTAGCAAGTGGCGGTCTGTTGTCTCTGCCTACCCCGATGGGAAATAGGCGTGAGATTATGTATGTATGTATGTATTTATAACTTTCCCGTCCCGTTCCCGTGGGAATAAGAGGATAAAATATAGCCTATCTGTTATTCTGATGTAGAAGCCCTATAACTTAAATTTCATAAATATCCGTTCAGTAGTTCTTTCGTGAAAGAGTAACAAACATACTCACAAACTTTCACGTTTATAATATTAGTAGGATTACAAATACTTAGGATACCGTACCTAAAAGTCTCCGACTAGTTAAAGATATCTGTGCCTAAAAGACAAGACCCTAATAATATGTCTTCTATATATTATGTTCTGAATGTCTGTCTGTTTTTTAGAGTATCTGTATCTTTTGAACTGTAATAAGTAACCTATTAGAACACTCCACACAAATAATATAAAAAAATCCATTTATTTTAGTTTCTCTAAAAAAAGGAGTTTCATTTGTGCTGTTTCGTAAAAACGGTAAAAAATAAAAACTTGTTATAACTCAAACTCTAAAGTAAAACAAAAAAATAATAAAAACCGGCAAAGTGTAAGTCAGGCTCGCACTAAGGATTTCTAACCGAATAAAATTAAAACACTTTTTCTTTAGTTTGTACAGAAATGTGTCGTGTGGTAGTACAGTAAAAAAGTTTCTTACTCTTTGTAATATTGATATCAGGCACGTCGAGCCGCAAAGCATCGTTTAGTTCGAGGACCGCACTCTGCAGGTCTTTTATCGGCTCCAGAATAGACGTGAGCTCGTCCACTTGCTGTGGTGTCAAAGTCTGAAAGAAAATCATTATTCGTCATGAGGGCACATGTACTACTCTTTATAGGGACAAATGTGTGTATTTCGAGGTCTCCAAGTTACTATAAAATGCTGTTATTGTATGCTAAAATGGGATATTTTTTAAATGTTGTTGAGTTTCACGTTTATACGTTAGTGGGCACTTTAATTTTCAGGTTTAGGTACACAATATTACAGCACTTTATATTTTTTATATTGCATTACTTATATACAGTAATCTACACAAATGAATTGCCTGTTTAATAATCCCTGCTAATATATAATATGTTTGTCTGTAATGAATAGGCTCCGAAACTACAGGACAGATTTTAAAATGGAAAGTAAAATTTTCTGGGAGTAACATCTTTTGTCTTTCTAACAATTTTCGCACGGGAACGGTCCTCGCGCGGTTGAAGCCACGGGGAACACCTATTAACATTATAAATTCTTAACTTGCGAAAGTAGCTCTGTCCAATTGATCTTTTCACGACGTCGCTGAGCCTATATCGCCACGTACCTAGCTAACAAAACTACAAGGTACAGTACGGCCGTTTTAACTTGGCTACTCTGAACATAGACTCCGCCTGTGCAAACCATCTCATACCGCCAAATGGTAGCTAAAAAGTGTTTTTTTGGGACACATTCACACACGGGTATTTAGTTCCAAACTAGGCAGGGCCTGTACTATGGGTACGGGATCGATCCCGCGACCTCCGACTCCAGGGTCACTACCAACTGAGCCAACAGGCCCGTCAAATTGCGCAACTTCAGAGCAGCCAAATTAAACCGGCCTTCCTGTATACGATCGTGATAGTCACCGTCGTGTCCCGCTGGGCGTTGGGCGTGGGCGGCGGCGCGAGCAGCAAGTGCAGCAGCCGTGGCAGCAGCCGGTGCTGTGGCGCGGCGCACGCGAACAGCCTCCGCTCTAACTCCGCCGCCGCCGAAGGGGACGCCGCGCGCTCCCACCGAGCCCCCGCGCTCACCACGCGCACCGCGTCCGGGGACAATTCACCCGTCTCGCCCCCTGTCGAATTCACATCACGAAGCTAGTAGTTAAGGGGTTTATGGTTTGACTACTAGGCCTTTAAACCCGGTCTTTATTTAATATTATATTCTTATTTAAATGGCTCTGCTTCTGAGTCCATGCACAAAAATATAGTGTCTTCAACACTTTCTATATCCTTTTGGTTATCAACAATAAAGTGATAGCACTTTTACCGAAGTGAAGTCATGTGACTTCTTGACGCAATCCAAAAATGTCCGTCCCTAGCATTTTATCAAATTTCCCATTCACTGCACACTTTCACGGCCACTTATCACATAGTATACTATCACTAATATGAGTCAAGCCCCGAAATATACAGCAAAATGAAAAAAATCCTCTTCAGATTCCCGCCAAAGAGCCCGAAGCTAGTAACGTGTAAATGTTGGCGCTTTCATGAGTAGCGGTCATGAAAATTAGTACAGATCGTTCAGTACTACGTAAAGGACTGAAGGCCTTGTATCCATGGTCATAATCCAGTCATTTCATATGATTTTTCACATGCTCCTCATAAAATAGTTCAGCTCTAGGAGCTTGAAATGTCATGACATTAATTTCATCGAGTTTAACAATGCATGCATTAAATGCATGACACTGAAATAGTTTCGTGCCATGCGCAATTTTTTGATGAAACTAATGCCACTCATTTCACCATCTAAACTTGACGGGAAACTAGCGTCGCAAAAGCATCTATCAAGCGACAACATTATGCGCAGCAAATTAAGGTTTAGATGCTGGCGGAGCCATGATCTTAGCGATACTGTTGATTTCTGAGAGTTGATTAATGTTGCCGTAAGAGCAGTGATAGCCCGGACGGTTAAAGAGCCGGCCGAAAATCAGTGAGGCTCGGGTTCGAATCCTGGCATGTACCAATGAGTTTTTCAAAAACTTACGTACATATTTATCACTAGCTCGACGGTGAAGGAAAACATCGTGAGGAAACCCGCAGGTCTCAGAATGAATTCTGAGACATGTGTAAATAGACCCGGTCCGGCGATGGGCTCACCACCTATCACGTTTAGGGGTCCAATATATCTCGTGAAATGTGGGTGTATCCAGTAATGGAATACCTCTGCCTACCCCCTCGGGGATAAAAAAGGCGTGAGATTATTATATTATATTAATGTCACGAAAGTTCTGTCTACACAGTATGCGGTCTAAACGGCTTGCCATATTAGGTAGGGCACTTTGGACCGCTTACATCCATACTGTCTACTCCATCCATCACATCCACATCTCACCCAAATAAAAAATAGTATAACAGAGAACCGAGCCTTCATGTATAAAATAACGCTTTGTTTCCCTAATTGGACTTATGAGTGTACTTTTGCAGAACCCTGACAAGGTTTCAAGATTAAATAATACTAAAGTATTACCTGTAGTATAAAATCACATATTCACCACATGGAAACTATAAAGAATTATTATTACCTATTAAATTCGGAAAATTATTCCAATGACACAAAGGTACACTATTCCCAAATAATACTGGCTTTTTTAATAATCTAGCTAGTCAAACGTAATATAACACTGGCATATTGGTACATACCCGTCGCTCCATCGAGTGGGATGGATTCCGGAGACAGCATCATCCGCTCGAGCGGCTCCAGTTCGCGCACCAGCGATATCCCCGCTCGGCGCACCACTGCGCACCACCATCCGCTCTCCACGTCAGAGCCCTAGGACACACAATATAACTAAATAACATAATATCTAGATACTAGTATAAAAAAAGTGTTTCTCTGTGATTCAAAAATAAATTCCAGTTAGCCCCTTAGGCGAAGTATATGGCCATGTACGTTCGCTTTCATACGTATCGGCGGGCAACCGGGCAATAGGCCATACATTTCGCCGCCGGACCGGACCGGTGGAAACCGGTACGTGTGAAAAGGGGCTTAGTGTTGATGAACATTCTTGTAAGGTCTGTAAGTTTGTCGCGAATGGACTCCAAAACGGCTCAACGGATAGTAATGAAAATTTTTGCGATTAAAACAGGTATTTTAACTTTTATTTTCCTATGTTTCATTTCGGTATTTTCAATGGTTCTGAAGATATATTGTATATTGATAAACCAATGCAAAGCGAGGGTTGCTAGTTTTAAATAATTGATGGGATGCCATTCACACACGGCTATTTCGTCCTAAATGTAGTCTATATCATGTCAACAGGACAGAATTCATAGGGATTTTATATGTGACGAGTAAAGGTTAACACATATTCGAAAACGGATCGTCAATGCCTCGCCTATTTTGCTTGGGCCCGAGGCGGTGCCGTTAAGATGCTGATTAGTAGGAAGTAGTAGGAGGCATACAAAGAGTACTAAACGCCTCGAGTTAAGTGGTGCAGAGTTTATATGTATGCGACAACCTTTATTTTTATTAGTGATCGAAGACTGCGGGTGGTAACATACGTGTTTGGAAACCATGAGTCCAAGTGGTTTCTGCAAGCCCTCCATGTACTGCATACACCAACTGTATAGGTCGGACCAGCACCTATAGGAAAATAATTCTTTATCAATCATAATTTGTAACAAGGCGCTGTGGCAGCCGCAGTGCTTACTACATAAAAAGTTTACAATCCGTATATCACCATACAAGAAAGTCGGTGAAAATGATTTCTTCTACAGCTGAAGCAGCAGGCTACAAAATATCCTATCCTATTATTAGAAACGAGCAATTCTTGTATGTATGTATTTATATCGGGTATCTCGGAAATAGTTCTAACGATTTTGATGAAATTTTGTATACAGATACAGTTTTGCTTTCCTGATTCCTGTGCAATTTTCAAAATAATACGCTGAGCAAAGCCCCACTTATAAATGAATATGAAAAACTTTTGTGCTTCTGTCTGTTTATTTATTTAGGACAACAAACAAGTTACACAAAGAGCTTACTTTGTAATGTTAACTTAAGTATTAGTAGCTATGCAACCAGCCCCGTTGCCCCCAAATTACTTACTAAAAATATAAGAGTAATCAGGGCTCATCGAACAATGTTCATCCTAATGATTTTATGAATATGTTTCTGAATAGAAAATATAATGTATGTCCGCGCATAGGTCAGCTGTGGGTGGTTACTTGTGCATAAGGTGCGAGTGGTCGGGCGCAACGGCCCTCGCGGCGAGGTGCCTGAGGCGCGCCTGCACGGCCGCCACCGCCGCCTCGCCCAGCTCGCCCTCCGCCGCCGGCTCGTTGCTGCCCCACGTGCGCCGGTAAATCTAACCACACAGTTATAACTATTGCCCTTTTCACACGTACCGGTTTCCGCCGGGCCGGCGGGCGGCGAAGTATATGGCCATGTACGGTCGCTTTCATACGTACCGGCGGGCAACCGGGCAATCGGCCATACATTTCGCTGCCGGACCGGACCTTCGGACCGGCGGAAACCGGTACGTGTGAAAAGGGGCATTAGGTGAACCTATGAAATTTTACATAATTTTTGATTCATGTTTTTCTTTACAATGAGTGAGACCAACACATTTTGTTATTAAAAAAAAAACACTCCTTTTCGGGAGGGTTTCCTCGAGAGGGTAGGCAGAGGTATTCACTTCTGGAAATACCCACGTTTCTACAGTACATGCTTTCGAACCCTAAACGTGATAGGTGGTCAGCCCATCGCCGGACCGGGTCTGCTACACACATATGCCTCACAATTAATCTGGGACCAGCGGGTTTCTTCAAGATGTTTTCCTTCACCGTCGAGCTAGTGCAACAAAAAATCTGTGGACTGTATCTCATGGACTTTAATAGGTGGACATCTGAAATTTTCACAAAATGTGTATTTCTATTGCCACTATAATCACTACATAGTATAAAACAAAGTCGCTTTCTCTGTCCCTATGTCCCTATGTATGCTTAAATCTTTAAAACTACGCAACGGATTTTGATACGGTTTTTTTTAATAGATAGAGTGATTCAAGAGGAAGGTTTTAGTATTACAGCATTGCACCCGTGCGAAGCCGGGGCGGGTCGCTAGTCCCAAATAAAAATAGGTTACAAGTTGATAATCGAAAAGAAGAATTGCATATTTCGTACCGAGTACAAAAAGAGGCTTTTTCTGGGGCGGCGCGAAGTGGCCAGCATCATTTTGACTGGCTGCAGCGCTAGTAACTGGTCAGTATTATTGTTAACTACGTCTGGACAAAATTAGTAGTAGAGTACGAAATGAAAGGTGATGTCCAGAAAATCTATAGAGGGTGGTATAATAATAAATGAAAAATACTATAGAGATCTCATTTAGTATAGCGGTAAGAAGATATTATTTTAATCAAATATCTCCTACAAAACACCCCCCAGAATGCCCCCTGACTTGTAAAATTCTTCAAAGTACAAAAATCTGCTTGCAACATTATCAAAGTACTGGTAACCCATCCAACATACATTTTTGTACATGAAATCTAAAAAGCTTGAATCCAGAGTCGTAAAAAGAAATATTTAAAAGAAATAAATATTTTTTTGCACGAAAGTAGCGATTGATGTGCTATGTGAAAGAGATAGCGCTCTACTTTCTTTCTCACTCTTATCTGTCATTAGCATTTATGCGGAAGTGAAATAAAACACAGTTATTTTTTTATTATGTTGTCGGTCTGCCACTCTGCCAATGTCAATATGACATTTCTTCACCTACATGGAGCACAGAACACTATTACTCCTTGGACCTTGGACCATGAAACGAACATACCACTTTGACTAACAAAAAAAATATAATTTAATAATTCAGGGAATACAAAATAATCATACAAATTCGATTAGCCTAATTGACCACTTAACTAAATAATTATAGGCCCACAGGTTAAATCATTTTGGGTCCCTAGACCAAAAGGGTGACGTTCGTTTCTCAGTGACCTAAACCCTCATATATTACTGAATTTTTCAAACATAGGGTGGCATTTCAAAATATTTTATTATGTTATCAAATAGCCCAGTAAATTAGCTTTACAATGATATATATATGGTTCCGGTAATAAAATACGAGGAATAAAATACCACTATTATTCTTCTCTTTTCATACAATATTTCATACTGACCTCAGTCATTCATTTCGCACCGGTGCGGCAAGTTTCATTTTCCAAATTGATTTCAAGTATGAGATGGAACTTTTTACTCAAGATAATATAAAAATGTGTTTTTTTTCTTTGTTTGGTGGAACGGTACCTTTTTTTTGCGAGTCCGACATACACTTAGCTGGTTTTTGTACACAGGTTTTATAGATATTGAAGTGAGATAGTTACCACGAGGGCCTTGTTGACGAGCGCGGGCGGGAAAAGGCCCGGCGCGAGCAGCCGGTCGCGGTACTGCTGGTGCGAGCCGAGCTGCGGAAGCGCAGGCGGCGTTTCGCGGCTGCACACCGCACGCCACCGCACCTCCGCGCCCAACGCGCTGCCTATTAACAACACACAAGCAATAGGGTGTTATACTAAAAAAAAATTTTTAGTCCCCTCCCTCAGATTATAAAAAAATATTGTATACTTACGTCCGGCAAATAAAAAATTAAGAGAGAATTTTTACAAGGAGTGCCGTCAAAAATCTTCGTAAATTTTTATTTATGTATTTGATTACTAATCTAAACTAATCTTATAAACAGCTAGTATTTGATAAAGCTAAAAATATGTGTTCAATAGTTTTTTGATAATCTAACTGAGGGCCCAAATAGAACCGATTTCTTTTTACCTATAGGAAACATCCCTATTATTGACAAATACATTTTGGGACACGATAGTTTATTTGACTGTTTCAAAATTATATTAATAATAACTAAGTATAAACAATACCAACAGACATGTTCATGCACATAAATGCATCAGGTGGAAATATCTGCCACTTCCGACATAAGGCAGGATTATTACCAACTGACCCAATATCTATCCTATCATTGCTATGTCTGTCCTTGGTATCGTGATACCACATTTTAACAAGTTTCTATTCAAATGTAGGGACTGAAAAAGTCCTTTCGGACCATTATGTTGATTTCGCGTAAAACTTACTGAAAATCATTGCAACTACTACCATCTTGAAATGTTTCATAGCTAAGCCTCTTCTGGCTCAAGAGGTATTTACAACTTTATACTAACTTGTTATGACTGTATCCCCATCAGGAAGACTCCACAATGCCCATACGACGTTGTTTCCCTCTCCGTAACCTATTGTGTAATCTAATAGATCCAACTGCAGAACAAACATTATTATTACATTTTACTTGAATTAAAAATAATAAATCTTTTTCTTACAACATTTACATACCTGTGGGCCGAATACGCGACAAATATGAGAGAATTTCACTACACCACCGCCTGAGTCGTGCATTTTTATGACGACAAACTCACATTCGTTGGGAAAGGATAGATATGCGACTAATATCACACTCCCATCTGGACCTTTCGTTTTCTGCAGCATATGTCCATGAGCTGGAACAAAAACTTGTGTAAAACTACTAGGTCAAATTAAAGAGTCAAAAATCTTATATACTGGACAATTACATGTGATCTGAGACATTTCCCTATGTACGTAATATTCTATATATTCAGTCATACATAATATATAGTCAATACAACTCTAGCAGATAATAGTGAGTTTGGTTTATTTGGGAAAATTATAGCCCCTGTTACTCCCAGAAAAGTAAGCTTTTCATGAGTAAAAGTTTTTTTAAATCGGTCCAGTAAGCTTCGAAAGCTTATTTCATACAAAAAAAACTGATAATATATGTAACAATGTACCAAATTATTAAGAGAAGTACTTAGAATTTGCTTTATTTCAACACAAAATGTCTTTAAAAAATAACAATTAAAGCCATATCCTTTGAATTATGAAATAAAATTGTTTATTTCATTTGCAACAGTAAGTACCTATTTAAGAATATTCCACCAGAAAAAACTCCACCAATTCAGTAAAATATGATACTTACGTGGTGGTTTAGGTCTGACCACTGTCTGAGAGAGCGGTGGCGACACGATGACAGGCGAGCCGCCCTCATCCAGCGCCCATGCCCGGAGGCACGTGTCGCCGCACACGGCCACCGCAAGCCCACTCGTCACCACAATGCCATACGTTTCAACGCCGTCCGTGCTTTTGCCTCTGTGGCAATAAAGCAAAAGCAAGTGTTTTGAAAACAGATCTTTCAGTTACATGAATAATAAAATGTTTTCTGACTTATCTATCTTTGACTTGTGAATTAAGGAAATAACTTTTTTTAAAGATCAGAATAATTAAATTAATATGCTCACGCCTTCTATCCCCGAGGGGTTAGGTAGAGATAATCAATTTGTGGAAATACCCATGTTTTATCACACCAGTATATTCTTTGGACTCGAAAAATGATAAAGGGTCATTATAAACATATTTAAAATCACAGGTACATTTCAGTAAAAATTTTATAATTTAAATTGAATTCCTTTTGTTTTAGAGTTTTGATTTCATACAAAAGACAAGATTCCTTTTTTTAAACAACTATCAGGCTCACATTAGTCCGCAGTGGCACTTCAAATCAGCGTTAAGTTAGCAGAAGCTGTAATTTTCCTCACCTCAGAGCTCCAGTAATGCCTGACAAGAACCGAGGCACAGTAGACTCCCTTTTAAGCAGAGTAGTAACAGCTGTTCCGGTGACTGGCAACTTGACTAGCAGCAGGCCTCCCTCCCCACCATGGCCAAAGGCCATGACGAACACAGCCTCCCCATTATCACGCAAAAAAGACGCACATGTGTGAGCTACTCCTGTAGCTGTGAAGAAAATTAAATTGTTTTCAGTGTCCTTATAATTAATATATATGCATGCAGTATGCAGCAGTACTGTGACTGCATAATTTTAGGAACAGGGAAAATTTAAAGGACACATCAGTATGGGGTCCTTTAGTAACATGAAGCGTTTAGAAGGGTCATTCTGAATGTCACCCATTCTCACGTTTGGGAGAGGGGCTTTTGCAAATATCACGTAACATTTTTTTCCCGTAACAAAATTGACACTATGGACTTTGTATTGTAATGTTCTTACTACAATCGCCTTAGAGTCAGACTTGCACTACAAGTGTAAAGCTTCATGTGCTCTTGACTGTACAAACAGAACAGAGCAGAGAATTAAGTCAATTTCAGAATACTGTACTAGGTACTTACTTGGAGTTGAATATTGATTGAGGATGTAGTAATTGTTAAGATTGTTGATTGCACTTGTATCAGTGAATATTGATGGAGATGAAGTGCTCATTGACCCAAAAGTTGCCTGAGAAAAGATTATAACACAATTGAAAATTACAATGTTGATTCATGTTCATAACAAGATTAGAAAATAAAGTCAAATTAGCATGTGTAACAGCACCTGGTCCGGTGATAGCCTCGCCACCTATCATAATAAAGGGTCCAAAGAATATACTGATAACATGTGGGTATTTTCAGAAATGGAATACCTCTGCCTACCTTCTCGGGGATAAAACATTAAAGTTTATTTTTAATATTAATTCAGAAATTTAAGCCAAGAATAAAATAATACCACATTTGTTATTTTATACAGGTGTACACTTAAATAAGTTTTATTTATTTACCTTTTTTTTAAGTATTTACCACCTAAGATTAAATTGTAGATGCAAACAAAGTATTGAGAGTATTATTAAATCAATACAGGGATATCATTAAAATGTACCTTTTTATCTAAAACATCAGGGTGCGGAAAAATCAGTCTATGCACAGAAGAAACAGTGGCAGCCAGAATAACAACTTCATGAGTAGTAGGCCTTTCGTAGACGGTCATGTTGTTCAATGGAGGGGTACCTGGTGCCACTTTACATCGTAAGTTTCCACCAGACAAATTAACATCCAGTGACGCTTCTGACAATTCTATTGCATCTGAAGTGGTTTGCCTAACAAAATAGATTGTGTTAGTTACAATCACAATAGGTTAGTTATAATTTCGATATAGGCCAGATAGAATTTGCACTAATTTATATAATTACCAGTATATAAATCTATTTCTTGTATTAACCCGTTTAGAATCTTTGTACCAGTAGCCACCAGCCTTTTGAGGCAACTTTATGTCCTGCAAAGTACTATGAGTACCTCCTGCAAATAGAGATGAATATGTTGTAAGAAATTAATTTATTAAAACAACATTACCCATGCAGAAATAAAGAAATCAGTACTTACCTGTATTTAGGATGATTTCTTTCCATTTATCTAAAATATTATAGTTTGGAGTAATTTCTTTGAAAGTAACCGGTATCGCTTCAATAAATTCCATGATAAAATCCAATAGTTATGGTTTTAAAATATTAAATTTAAACCGCAACGACTTCAATTATTATTCTAGATGCCGAGACCAAACAACTACATACAAGAGATCAAAATTGTAAAAACAGAAAGGTTATTTTATTTACGCGCGTTCTGTAGGTACCTATCACATTAATCACAGATTCACAGACAGTTCAGTGCTGCCAATAGTTAAATTATCTCTCCACCAGATTCAAATCAACATCTAAAACCACCAGAAAACCACTAACAACATTTATTTATTTAAATGTGTAAAATTAAATGCTCTTCTATCAATCAAATCTATTTATTGTGAACACAGGTTGTACATAGGTTTTATAATTTATTATTCAGGCATAAAATGTCATGTATTTAAAAGAGCATTTAATTTTTATTTTAGGGCCAGATGGATGACAGATGTCATCCATAATTTTTGTCTCAATTTAAATAATTTAGAAGAATTAAAGAAGAAAATAACCGCTTTTGGTTTCCTCTACCAGATTTAAAGTGGTCAGACGAGAATCGATCGGCTGTTCCACACAGGAAATAAAAAAAATAACTACTTATATATTTTTATATAAAAAGAGCGATATAATTACCTTTCCGAAAGAGAAGAGATGTTTTGCAAGTACCTACTCGTTGCTAGATTTTTTTTACTATTTAATCGACTAAAGCCCGTTAAGCTGAGAAGGAAAGGTAGAGATGTGGTTATATTTGCGTTAACCGAAAATAAATCGGATACAATTATTTTGGAGGCAATCCAGTTTATTTATTTGTGCCTGAGTAAGGTCGGAGTATTACTGAGTTATCAGTAATACAAATCTTTTCTCTTTATAATTATTAGTATAGATTTCATCCCAACCACTAGTGACAAAGTAGACAAAAATAAGTTCCTTTTTTTTTTTTGAAATTGTTTATTGGCTTTTGGATTTAACGAGCTAGTGTTTCTGGATGGTAATAAATATTAGAATGTGGACTCCTTTGTAGGTGATAGCCAAATGATTGCACTCTCGTCTATTCTTGTGTCATGTGTCATGTGTCTTCTGTGTGAAAATATTGTACTAGCTAATGAAAATATTGTACTAGCTAAACAACTATATATAAAATAAATTACCAATTCGATTCGTATCCACGTCTATTCATCCTAAAGATAAAATGGTCATCAAGGTGACATCACATCAACATCGGATAGATACAGTGGCGAATTTGCCCTAAGGCCCAGGCTTGGGCGGCCAATACTGCGAATCCGGCACTGGATAGAGGTGAATTAATTTATCACCAACCGGTGACACTGTTACTATATGACAAATATTATTTTACTGGACGGGCATATACCTAGATAACGGACTTTTATTATAATAAGGACGTAGTTGGCTGCAAGTAACGCACCTTTCCACTTGGCTTTAAAGAAGTATGATTACATATAGGTAGCAAAACAGAAATAATTTTTTTTTATAGTTATACGGGTTCAAAACCAAATTCTACCACTAAAAAATCAGCTAGCCACTAAAAGCAATATTTCGCCACTAAAAGGGGGGTCGAAACCGCCAGTTTTAGTGGAAATTCCACTAGGTTGGCAACACTGTAACCGTAAGTTTGTAGCAGATAATTTTTGACGTTCGATTGTTTTTTTTCATCTAATTTTGTTGGACAGGCTCGGATTGAAGATCATACTGCCTCGTCTTCAGTTTCTGCTAGGCCGTTAAATAAATTAATCTTTATTTTATATAATACTAGCAGTTCCGAGCGGTTTCACCCATGTAGTTCCCGTTCCCATGGGAATACGGGAATAAAATGTAGCCTCTGTTACTTAGGGATATTGTAGCTTTCCATTGGTAAAGTAATATTTATAATCGGCTTATACCGACGGACGATGCATAATAATTTGATAATCTTCTTGACTTTGTCTTCGAACGTCTTTTTTTGTATGAAAACGGAATGCAAGATTTTTCGTTTCTTCACTATTATTTAATCTGTAGCAGGATGCCAAATGTTGATTCCTTGATACTAAATAAAATTAAAAGTAAAAAAGCTATTCGACTAAATTGTAGGTTCTGACAAAAAATCGTCGTCATCTATCTTCCTTCCTTTCACACCGCACAATGTCTTGAAAGCGAAAAGAGATAGAAGTCAATATACGTCATAGGACAACTTCATAATATTCAGTTGGCTAAACTACAGCAACTAAATGGCAAAAATCAACGCCACTTTTAATTTTTATAGTTTTTGATTATTTACTTTCATATTTTAATAAATGGTAAATATCAATAAAATAGAATTAGTGAAATGTGTACATATTAAAGTTATGATGGTGTTTTTACGGTCTGTGAAAAATATATAGGTTCGTATAAATCCCCATCGATTTTTTTGTTTATTAGTATTTTATTACAAAACCCACTATTTTATTCATTTTCTTTATATGTAATATAGTTTTCAGTATAGGCTATCCATGCAACAAACGTTACCAATTTTTTTTTATTGGTACAAACATTATTGAGTCCCATTCCCTATAGAAAAGGCTGACAAGTTGGAACCTGAATTGAATACTAGAAATAAGTCTTGAATACTAGAATTAAAGACTGAATACAAGGGAAATTGGTATTTTTAATTGTAGTACCTAATAGGAACAAGAAAACATTAAGACGATAGATATACACATTTACTTATAAAATTTCATATTCATTGAACAAAATAAGTTTACTCTCTTTCCATGTAAAATTTTTAGTCATAGAAGAATAGTTGAAACATATATGTATAAATATAAATTTTAAAACTGACGCACATGTCTTGCATTACTATTGTAATAACGACTATTGTTGGATGAAATAATGTTTTTTCTTTTACTTATTTAATAACATAATATTAGGTTTCACCCGCGTAGTTCCCGTTCCCGTGGGAATACGTAAATAAATTATAACCTATGTTACCCAAGAATCTTCCAGCTTTTCATTAGTGAAATAATTTTTTAAATTGTTTAATAGTTTTAGAGTTTATTTGTAACTTATTCTTTTGTAATTTTTGTATGTTTGTAACAAATAAACTCAAAAACTACTGCACCAATTTAAAAAATTCTTTTGCCAATGGAAAGCTACATTATCACCAACTAACATAGGATATAGGTATTTTATTCCCGTATTCCCGCGGAAACGGGAACTACGCGGGTGAAACCGCGCGGAACAGTTAGTATTAAATAAATAAATAATATCTTTGAAATTTAATGTAAACTTTTTTTTTGATTAGATTTAGTAAAACATGGATTTCATCTTCAGCTCATTCAAATTCTTTTGTCTCTAAATCAGTAGTAAATCAGTTTCCTTGGAACTGCACTCTAAAAAGATTGTCAGTGACGTTCATTCTAAAAAAGAAAAAGAGGTCAAGATGCCACACTTGTATAATCTCTGATTGTACATAAAAGTCATTGAGTATTCTTCAAAAAATATTATTGCAATAATTAGTTAACCATTCTGGAGCTAGAAACGAGAAATATGCAATAGAATAGAAAATTTTAAATGATGATATTTGAATATGATTTGCATAATATAGCGCAGTGGCGGGTTGCGAGCACGGAGCGGGCGGCCCGGGGGCGGGGGCGTGCGGGCGCGGGGCTGATACCATCCGGCGCGTTAAGGTGAAGATGTCGTCGGTGTCGGCGCAGGGCGTGGTGGAGCGCGCCTCGGCCGAGCTGTCGCGCCGCATCACGGGGCTGGGGCTGCGCGGCCGCAAGCGCTCCCCCGGCGTGGTGGAGCGCGTGGCCAACGCGCTGTGCGGACCCGCCGCCGCGGCATCCGCCCCCCGCGTGCCTCGCCGTCGCCGCCCCTCGCCCCGACCACTCGTCTGGAGCCAGTTCATCATGGAGGAGAGATTTCTAGAAAAGTTCTTTCTCTACTTCAACGCGAGCGATAGGAGAACGCTGGCCCAAGTATGCACGAAGTGGCGCGACATACTGTACTCGTCGCCGCGGTGGTGGACTGGCCTCGTTGCGGTGCTCGACTGCCGCGAGCTGCGCTCCACTACCGGCTGCTGCACACAGAGGTTCTATAACGCGTTAGTCAGGAGAGGTATCCGTGGGGTTGTGCTTATTTCCGCAACAGATGATGACATAAATGAATTTATTAGGCAGTTTCCATTATCTGCTCATCATGTACATGCTATTGGCTTAAAAGGATGCACGATAACCGATAGAGGGCTGGAAGCAATTTTGGATCATTTGCAGGTCAGTCTATTGCAAACATTACAAACAAACTTTTTATAACATATTTCTCTTATATCTTTATTCAACACTTAAAGATGATATTTTTTAGGTTCTCTTTGAGCTAGAACTAACAGGATGCAATGAAATAACAGAGGCTGGTTTGTGGGCATGTCTAACTCCACGAATTGTCTCACTCACGCTTACTGACTGCATTAACATTGCTGATGAGGCTGTAAGTACGACATTTAATGGTAGTAGACAAAATTCAAATTACTTATAATATAAATTATTTATTTTAATAATTTCAAGTCAAATTATCAAATTTCGGTATTCCCATTGGTAGGTTGGTGCAGTGGCCCAGTTGTTGCCATCTTTGTATGAGTTTTCGCTACAAGCATACCACGTGACCGATGCGGCGCTCGGCTACTTCTCGCCCAAGCAGAGCTCCTCGCTGAGTGTCCTGCGTTTGCACAGCTGTTGGGAGCTTACCAACCATGGCGTTGTTAACATTGGTAACATTTCGATTCAATTCTCTTTAAAACTTATCTATAGTTAAAGACGTTTAAAGAAAAAGAAGAGAATGATTTTCTTCCAACAGCTCTTTGCTTATACCTATGTCCAGCGGGCGTATTCACGGAGATTCGATACTCGATATCGGAAAATCTGTCTAATCCTTATGTCAAATATGACATCTGTGTATAGCCCATCTCGAAACCTTTCGACAGATTTTCCGATTCCGAGTCGAATATCAAGTATCGAATCTCCGTGAATACGCCAGCAGTACTGTAATAATTCCAGTCGTTTGTTCATAATTATTATGAACAAAGGACTGAATAGTAACTTTATTTATATCACACTATGTCATATTTGAAAATAGAACTTACAAATTAAGTACGCGATAAGTTAGGGTATTTATTTATATAGGGTGACTTTTTTTACCGTCTGGAAAAAAATGTGGTGTGATAGGTAAGTGTAATAGATTCATTTGGCAATGTTACTAAAAAAAATTTTTTTTTTCTCAATTTTTTTTTTTCTAAATTAAACTAATATACATTACTCAATTGTAGTCAATAATACACACTGAGATATTTGAAATAGTATTTTAAAAAGAAACAGGCTCTTAGCTTCCATTTATGCGCAATCTACCTACAACCGCCAGCTGCGCGTAGTACTGTGCGTAGTTTTCTAGATTTTGTAAATTGCACTAAACATGACTATATTTAACAATTATTCTCGTGTATAACTTCGGCTCTAGATACCTTATACGTCATATTTTTTTCCAGACAGTAAAAAAAATCATCCCAGTATAAGGTTTTTATTTTAAAATCATAACTTAAAATGATACCTTGCTTTATTTGCTAGAAAGACGATGTAAGAAATAAATTGAAAAATATACAACTTATTTTGGATACTTAAAAACGCTATAAATGTATAATACATATTATCTTCTCTACATCGTTTTTAAATAAACTGCTTTATGCGTGTTGACAAAACCTAACTCATTAGTTAAATGCTTTTACTATTTATCAAACCTTTTTTATGAAATTCAAAAGTATACGTGTTCTAGTATTCACATTGTACGCATTCGCTAGACAAGACAAAGGCCAATTATTTCGAGTGTAAGTAGACGGTTCTTTGACCGCGTATGTATTTAGGTCAACATGTTGACAGAGCACATAAAAGAAACCCGAGCCATTGTGAGATATCTATCTGAATATTTAGTTTCCTTGCTCCTGGACATGTATAGTCAGTAGGTAGGTATGCAATGAAAATTTACATAGAAATTATCTTTTTTTTGTTAGTCTTTTGTTCCACTGCTGAGCAAAAGCCTTTCCTCCCACTTATCACTGTCTTCTGCAGCGTCCGGCCATGTCCTCGAGTAGAGTTCGTCCCGTGGATTGCAAATTCTATGCCATCTGTCCAAATGCATACGACAAACGTAGTCCACCTATTTTCCCTTCAAGTCTTCAGATTTTTCGTCGTGTTAAGTATTAAGAAAGAAAGAAAGAAAAATATTTATTTGGCACCTACTCAAATTTAACTATTACAAAAAACTTAAAACTAAGAAATACTAGGCACCAAAAAGGCGAAAAAGCTAAACTGTTATTGAGTTCGATTTATTTTTATGCATAGTGCACTCGCTGCCGAATCTCACGGTCTTGTCTCTGAGCGGCTGCAGCAAAGTGACAGACGAAGGAGTCGAACTCCTCGCCGAGAATCTGCCGCGCCTACGAAGCCTCGACCTGAGCTGGTGTCCGCGCGTCACCGACAATGCGCTAGAATACATCGCCTGCGACCTCAATCATCTCGAAGAGCTTACGCTTGACCGGTATGAAGAGGCCGGAGTGACCTCATTTGCTTAAAATACTAGGCTGATACTGACTAAACCCGTTTAATAACAACTAAATAATATAATTTTCACACCACATGCTCGACAAAGCCGGATTATATATCATATAAACGTCACCGAAAGCAAGACATTATATCCATGGGCTTTAACCGGGTTATAATGTTGTATGGAATTTCATTATAACCCTAGGTCAATATTGTAATTTTCACTTTTCATAATCCTTATTGCTATGATGATAAAGTCTAATTTCGTTAAGCAAAATGTGGTGCAGTCGTGGCCAACTCGATTTTCGAAAACCGAAGCCGCGGCCAACTAGATTAATACGATCTTCAATTGTTAAATCAAGTACCTAGGTCACGCCGGCAGAAACAAGTTGCTGTATCCATTTTATAGCTTTAACATTAGGGTTGTGTCCTACCTAGTCAAATCAGTTACTTTTTACGATCTGTCAAAACGAAATTTTACTTTTTTTTTTATTTGGAAAATGTACTGAAATAGCAAACCGTGACGTCATTGTTTGTAGTATTCAATTGCAGCACTTTTTTGATTGTTTTATTATTCTTAAATTTGCGATAATTGTAAATTGAAAATCGAAATACATATTTTGAGGTGTTTTGGGATAATCTTTTTAGTGTATGACTACTCGCAATTTAATTTCGATGCTGTCAACTACCCATTTCAAAAAGAATATCGAAAATGTCGAGTGATGAAAGTACTTTGACTTCAGAGTCTATTATACTAGATGCCATAGGCATTGTCAATAATCTGCTACCATGCAATTGCATTTTATGGTCTCGCATAAGGTGAGAAAAGTAGAGTATATAACTCGGGAATAAAGCTGTTTTTGTCTTGGGCGCTTAAATCCCTCACTAAACTCAGGACTCAGTCTTAATTCCCGAGCAAATCTTAATTCCCTCGCTTTGCTCGGGAATTAAATCATGGGAGTCCTTCGTTACGTTCAGGATTCAATGTCGCGCCCGTGACATAAAACAGTGCTTTATTCCCTTGTTGTATAATCTACCATTAATATACGCCCACTCTTTAAACGCCCGTTGTACTTTAGTTAATGTTGGTATCCATATTGTGGTTTTTGGTGTACAATAATGAGTTTTTGTATTGTATTGTATTTATCCCCTGGGAGTTTGACAAAGGCATTATATTCCTGGAAGTACCCACTTATCATCTATGTATGTCTCAGAACCAATTCTCGAGCCTGCTGGGTTAAATCAACATGGAGCTAGTAAGTTTAAAAAAAATCATTGGTTTAATCATCAAAAAATCAATGCTCTTGCCCATAGACCATTAAATATTAATTCATCAAGCACCGCGCAGTTCCAATGCGCACCGTAACAATTAAAAATCAATTGTGTCTATGATTCTTGGTCTGTGTTTTTACCTAATAAGTAATGAAACCCGAGCCTCATACGGATCAACGTTATTTTTGGATGGAGGGGCGTAACATAGGTTACTTTTTATCCCGGAACGCGCCACGAAAAGTAAAACAAATGACCATTCCAAATGTCTTTGTTCGTCGTCAACAGATGCGTCCATATAACTGATATAGGGGTCGGATACATCAGCACAATGCAATCTCTGGTGGCCCTATTCCTGCGTTGGTGCTCTCAGCTTCGCGACTTTGGCGTGCAACATCTTTGCGGAATGCGTTCGCTTCAGCTGCTATCCCTAGCTGGTGAGTTTTAAAAAATTACCATTTAAACCAATTAGTAAAGTCTATAATTCTTGCATCTCTCTTTATCACTCCATGACACTTTGAAACCCTTTAGGTAATATTATGCCCAAATTTAGAATACATTATATCTTTATATATTTGTAGTTTGAATAAAAGTTTCTTTTGACTTATATGTTACATTCAAGTGACACTATCTATAACTCCTACCTAATGTTATATAATATGCTAAACCGTCAAACTGTTTTTGAGGTACACAGATAGTAAAGTTTTTGATTTATTACATACATAATGCTCACGCCATTGTCCCACAGGGGTAGGCAGAGACGATGGATCGCCACTTTGCTCGATCTCTGCATACTTCTTTCGCTTCCTTCACATCCATAAGCCTCTTTTACTCTTTGCACTCCGGACCCCAGCTTTTTGAAGGACGTTACTTATTTGATCCGTGAACGTCCTTCTGGGGCGTCCTCTTTCCTTGCGTCCTTCAACATTCGCCCATAAATCTCTTTCGTTACTCTTCTTTCATCCATACGTTCTAAATGACTAAACCAGCGTAACATACCCTTTTCTATTCTTGTCACTACATCTTCTTTCAAACCACACCTTTCTCGTATAGCAGCATTCCTCACTCTGTCACACAATTTCACTCCACACATTTTCCCTAAACGATCTCATCTCCACGGCGTTCACTTTGCTTTCATGCTTCTTCTGCCACACCCAACATTCACTCGCATACATCAGCGTCGGAACCAGAACTGCGTTATGCATAGCCATCCTTGCCTCGTTGGACACGACCTGGCTACTCACAAAGCTATTCAGGGCCAAATTCACTGCATTTCCTTTCTTTACTCTTCTTTCAATATCTTTCTCAAACTTGCCGTCCCTTGTAAACACGCTACCCAAATACACGAACTCTTGCACTTGCTCAACTTTCTCACCATTGATCTTTATATCACACTCTGTCATACACTCTTCTCTTTCAAAAATCATCACTTTCGTTTTTGCAACATTCACTTTCATGCCCTTCTTCTCAAATGCTGCATTCATTATATCCACCGTCTTTTGCAGCTCGGACGCCGACGATGCAAGAATAACTTGGTCGTCGGCGTACAAGAGGCATTTGATGGTGGTCTCACTCATTTTTAATCCACAATCACTTTCACGTAAATCATCCAAACAGCTGTCCATGAATAGGTTGAAGAGTCACGGCGATGCTACACAGCCCTATCTAACACCCCTTGAAATGTTAAACCAGTCTGTGTAGGCACCATTTAGTCTGATACATGCACTGGAATCCTCGTCGAGTGATTTCATTGCATTTATCAACCGGCTCCCAAACCAAAACTTGGACAGCACATGCCACATTTCATTCCTCCTCACTCTGTAATAAGCTTTCTCCAGATCTAAAAAGGCGCAAAACACCTTCTGATGTTTGGCGAGGTGTTTTTCTGTAAGGCACCTTAGGGAGAAGACTTGATCCATACACCCCATTCCCTTTCGGAATCCCGCTTGTACATCCCAAATTTTCTCATCTGTCTCTCTCATCACTCTTATGATCAATACCTTTGCATACAATTTCCCGACAATGCTGAGAAGGCTCATTCCGCGGTAATTTTTGGCTTCCTGCTGCGACCCCTTTCCCTTGAAAAGGGGCACTATTACGGCTTTTCGCCAATCTTGCGGCACTTCACCGCTGGCCCAACATTTCTGGAAAATGAGGTACAACCAAGAGGCTACCAGCCCTTTCCCAGCTCTCAGCATTTCGACACATAAGTGCATACGTGCAATATGCAACGCATTAATTGGATGAGAGCTGTAAACCGCTGTTTAAAAAACTTAACATACTGCCACTACCATGTATGTACAGACGATGTAAGAGACGTTTGTGTTTTTGTTGCATCCAATCCACACTACTGGAGAACCCGAGGCGATGTCAGTCAAAGGCCAATAAGAGAAAAGTTAAAGAACTTACTATGTCAGCCTCCTGCCCAAAGACGTACATTAATTTATACAAAGAATATATTTAACATGTGCATTATATTATATAACAAACTTTCAGTCCAATTTAAAAATATGAATAAAGTATCACTCAAATTAAATTTGACAAAGTGGCTGCTAAGGCTGTTGCACGAATAAGGAATTTCTAGACCATAAGTTTTGACATTCTATCTATATAATATATATTTTTTTTTTAGTTTAATTTCATATTGACATATATTTCCTTTGACATTCAGTATTATTAATAATTCTTTGACATTGTATAAAATCTTATAAATTTGCATGCTTGTTCTTCTTGCTGAAAACACTGTACTAAATACTAATTATTAAGACCTTTTTTTACTGTTTTCTTGCAAATAAAAAAAATATTATTATTCTGTCATACCCTGCAGCCTTACCTTTCTTCATATTTTTTATCTCTCTTTCAATATCATGCATACTAATCTCGTTTTCATCTATTTCCTCCTCCAGCAGATCTACAGTAGGTGCAAGATCTGCTTGGGGTAGGGAATCATCACATTCAAATAATCAGATATCACATTATAATAATCAAATAATTAGAAATAAGAAATATTGCTTCCATCGGCTCAGCACTCTATCCTCTTCCATTATTAGCTCCCCATTCTCATCTCTAATCACATTCGTCTTTGATTTATTGTAAACAATTTGTATAGGTCTATTACTATTGGTACTGTTAATTTTTCGTGACCCACTTATCCACAACGATAATGTTACAGGCTGCCCGCTGCTTACATCTGGCGGTCTGTCGAGCCTCATCCAGCTTCGTCAGCTTCGCGAACTAGAACTGACCAATTGTCCGGGCGCCTCTCCAGAACTCTTTGATTACCTCCATGAACACCTGCCCAGGTGCCTGATCATAGAGTGAGGTATGACTTTCAGGTACCTAGGAAGCCATCACTACGTCAACTACTTTCTAAAAGAACCGTTTTACCATGTCGAACAAAATTTGATCAAATACCTTCCATACTAGACTACAGAATAGGGTATTTGACTGTATTGAAATTTAAATAATTCAATATACAGATTATCCGAAGACACCTCTAAAAATGTATTTCGATTTATAATTTTAGACCGGTTTTAGACTGAGAAACCAACCAAAAAAACTTAAAATTATTATTACGTCAGTACTCAGTCCATTTTCCATTGTAAATTTTTGTTTTGACAGGTCATTTGGCTAGGCATTCAAATACCCTATTTAACCAACTAATCAACCTTCATTTTGATTATTTTGGAATTTCATTTACTTGAAATAATACAATATAATTTCATTTATGAATTCTAATCCTAATTGTGGTAGCGAAAATGCAATTAATGATTTATTAAATTACTTTTCTGCGCTATTGGAAAAACTTTGTCGAGAAGTATTGGATATTTAATAAGCAAGGTGATTCTGATAATGCAGGTTGTGATTATATTGATGATTTAGTTTTAATCATATTATTAACATAATTTGAAGGTTTGTTCGGATTAGTATGTTAGCTATAAATTCAAGTTCTTTAGCTATTATTTCATTTTTATTTCAACTTGAGTAAAGCAAGACATTTAGTAGTGTGGGTCCCAAACTTTTTAAAGAGTACTGGCCATTTCATTGATCGAGATATGTAAGTCAACCTATGTTGAATGTTTAATAGTTTTAGTAAATTATTTATAGGTGCCAGTTTGTCTGTATTTTATGATTTATCACTCGTTCCAGTGATGGATAATCGGTTAATTTGCACTTTTTTAAATTTAGGTTAAAGATATGCATTGAATCTTGTTTACGTAAGTATAATTTTATTGTACTCACAATCCATGAGTTTCATTTGAAACTTAAATTTTAATAGTCCTAAACATTTGCTCAAATTATTTGATAACCATTTCGGGAACAGTGTTGAAGATTATAACAATTATTTTAGGTATATACCTACTCTATTAGTGAGAAATATATAATGATAATTATTGTTACCGATTGAATAAGCTATACATGTGAAATTACATGTATATCGGTCTAATTTCGTTTAAGTTACTTAGAATTTAAGCAAAATACGTTACATATTACCTATGTAACCATTGCGTTTAGTTTTACTTTTATTTTGCTATCAATATTAAAGTTTTTACGATGTGTTTATAACACGTTGACAAGGAATATAATTATCGTTGATAACAATGAAAGGAACAGCGTACTATAAATGTTGTCGAGGAAATTAAACATAAATATTTTTTAAGTTTTTATTGAGTATTCCTGGTCAGATGTTATATTTATTATACATATATGTGTATATATTTTTCACAATTCCATTATTCAAAGTATATAATGGGATGTTCTTGTCTAGTCACACATATGCAATTTTCTTTGAAAATAAAAATAATACTATTTAGGTTTCTTAACGAAAGTGTTTGAATCATAATTGTTTTCTGATTGGGTTTAGATACCATACATGTCCAGTTTGATGACAAATACCTAACAAGGTAGTCCAATTAGACCAATCTATTCAGGTAAAGAAAGGAACTACAAATTTAATCCGGAAATGTCAGCAAACGCAAAGACCCAATTTTAAGACTAATTTTGAGTGTGCTTTTAAAATCGTTACAAATATGTTGTACTGTATTTATTACAGTCAGTGGCGTAACAGTAGGGTGGCAGGGCTGGCAAAATGCCACGGGCCCCCGACCCAAGAGGGCCCCGGCCCAAGAGATGTAGTACCTCTACGCAGCGGGACCCTTGGCCCTAGAGAGATATGGTTGGTATATACCTATAGTATCCTCTCCCAAACTTACTAAACGGGTATTGAAATAATTTGTACCCCGATGGTTTTAGAGTACCTAAATAAATAAATAAGATCTATCTCTATCCAGCGGGGCCCTCCGTAAGTATGCATTCAATAGTTTTTCCAATTGCATTTAAGTATAGTACCCCAAGACCCCTTTTCAAAATAACAGTTACTTTTCATCTAACAGATATAGTTTTTACAAAAAATCAAGTGGAAATTCTAATCGATCCAGCGGGGCCCTCCATGGATTGGCATTGAACAGCCGTTTTGTATTTTTTTCCGTTTAGTACCCTTAGAAAAAAATACTTTTAACAAATAATATGTTTAAAACTACATACTAAAAAAATATATGAACCTAATAAAACGACGCGCCTCTCCATACGATCAGATTGAATCATAAAAATAAATTTAGGGATGTTTTTAAAATGAAAT
This sequence comes from Ethmia dodecea, assembly GCA_963855545.1. Taxonomy (NCBI): domain Eukaryota; kingdom Metazoa; phylum Arthropoda; class Insecta; order Lepidoptera; family Depressariidae; genus Ethmia; species Ethmia dodecea. The sequence continues at coordinate 9,659,930 of OY979449.1, forward strand.
AAAATCAGACTTATTGTTAGGCTTTTTGGTAAGTATGGGCTTCTATATAACATAATATAGAAACCCCAAAATCACTTTAGTTTAGTAAGGACGGTAAAAACAACATTAATAAAATAGTACGGAGAGGGGCGTCATTTTATTAGGTTTATATGATTTTTTTAGTATTTATTTTGAAACATATTATTTGTTAAAAGTATTTTTTTATGGGTACTAAACGGAAAAAAATACAAAACTGCCAATCCAGGGAGGGCCCCGCTGGATCGATTAAAATTTAAACTTGATTTTATTGAAAAACTATATGTCTTAGATAAAAAGTAATTGTTATTTTGAAAAGCGGTGTTGGGGTAGGTACTATACTTAAATGCAATTGGAAAAACTATTGAATGCATACTTAGGTACGGAGGGCCCCGCTGGATAGAGACTTTCTTATTTTTTTTATTTACTCTAAAACCATCGGGGTACAAATTATTTCAATACCGTTCAGTAAGTTTGGGTGAGGGTACTATAGGTATATACCAACCATATCTCTCTAGGGTCGAGCGAGGGTCCCGCTGCGTAGAGTTACTTACATTGTTGTTCCTTTACCGAAAAGCTAGCAAATAGATGATGAATGTATTGAGATATTATGTTCTATGGATGAATGTGAAGTCTACAATACGCATTGGGCTAACGTGGGGACTGCAGACCATTCCCTCTCGCCTAAGAGAGGAGGCCTATGGCCATTAGTGGGACATATACAACGTGTAATTGAGTACGCTGAAAATCTTTTTATTTAAATTAAACTGAGTACAACTTGACGATTTTTACTGATAGGGCCCCATCAACACAATTTGCCACGGACCCCAGATGGTATAGTTACGCCACTGATTACAGTACTTGAAATGTGAACTAATTATGTTTTATGAGATTGTAAGACACTAGCAATGTCATCGGGGTAGCTTATTTTTAGTAGGACACTAGTCTCGTACAGCATTTACAATTTTATTTTTAATAATCGTCCTAGTAGCATAGTATTCTGATTTGGTAGATGTGGTCGGTCGTTAGAAAATAAAGTAGGTATGTAGGTATCTTATGCGCTTGCGCATTTATATTTTATTTGTTGGTAAACCGTCCGAATTTGCGTGGTTGTGTGACGTATTTGTGTGTGTGATTTTTTTAAGTGAAAACATTTTTATTAGGCAACTCTGTACATGGTCCGGTAAATCTGTGGTTTACAAATTTTTATTTTATAAGAAAATACTTTTTTTAATAATTGTTTTTTTTTATATATGATTTTTTATCTTAAGCTATATTTAGAAACTTGATATATTAATATCTGTTAATGGCAGTTGTTGAACACAATATATTTGAATAAGAGCACAAGAGAACAACAATTTCAAAGATAATAATATTATGTAGTTTCATGTAAATATTAGTAACCACATCCTAACACTATTGTAATAATGATAATAAATAGTATGCGTCATCCTAGCAGTCACTATGGCAGCGCCACTAAACCCCCTCTATATTTCCTAAGCCGCCAGGGTCCAACACTATTTCGTACCCACAGAACGAAATGGGCACGTAACGTACGTCTGGTCCAAATGCTAATCAGAAGCCGTGGTGCTGCTAGGATGATACATACAATTAAATAATAAATCCTATCTTGGTTCTTCAAATTAAACATACTTAAACAATCTTTGGAAATATAAATCCGGAATATTCATTAGTGAAGGACAATTTCATTTTTATACGTATTTGAATTATTCTCAGAATCTGGAATTACTATATACCTACTATACTTATATATACATACATATAACGCTACTCATATAGGTATAAGCAAACAAAAGCTAGTCAATCCTCGCGTCATTTCCGGAGCTTCCGTGCAAAGAGTGGAAGAGTACATAATTAAACTTTTTCTTCAATGTAATAGATTCAAAACAAGAACGATACGGATTAGGCGCAGAATTGTCACCAACGCAAATGTCATACATATTTATTTTTCTCAAATTTCCATATTCACTAAAGGTCATATCCCAAAATGTGAGGAACACAGACCTGCATTTCTCTTTCAATATAATATATTTTATGTGTAATGTGGTGAGGAGGTCTTCAACTTCCATAAATAATTAGAATGTCCAACTAAGAATGTACAAATATGAAATACACAAAAACAAAGTACTGAAATCTATTTAATAGTCAGTTAAGTTTTCAAGTCATACAAAACAAAACACAATTTATTAATTCAGAAATTGACATTAATTTATTAAAATTCAGGTGATTTTGAATTTCGAAAAAGGCTATTCATAACGTTTCGTTGTCGCATCTATAATCTATGTATATAAAAGAAAGTCGTGTTTGTTACACTATTTATAACTCAAGAACGGCTGAACAGATTTGGCTGAAAGTTGGTGGGGAGGTAAGAACCAGGAGACGGACATAGGATACTTTTTATTCCGATATTCCCACGGGAACGGGAACTACGCGGGTGAAACCGCGGGGCGCTGCTAGTATATCCTATAAATAAAAACTGCAATCGTTATGTAGTAATATTATTTAACGATATAATAATAATAATTAAGTATTATGTAAACCAGATTTTTCATAGTTTACGTTCCCTTGTCTCCATGCTTCATAACTTGAGTTACACAATTTTCTTTTAAGACTGCTTACGAATATGCCTACAAACTATAATAATGAATATGATCATTTCGAGACTTAACCTTTTGCCAGTGTCATTGTGCGCCAAGATGACTTTTGCACATTTGCCCAAGCATTCGGCGCCTAATCGAACGATACGCGTAATAAAAATCTAAAAGTTGTAGATATTGCTTTGTGTTAGCACCGACTCATTTATGTAAAAAGATATAATGCTGTTTCTCATATTTGAGTCAGCCGTTTTCTACATTGAATTATAATGTAATAACTAATAACATAATAGAAGATGTTACGCAAAGACTGCGATTGCTTCAGTCGCACCTGTTTGTTTTCGTAGAAATGTATGCAGTGGGTGACGTCACCGTATACCATTCCTAAACCATAGTAGTTCAAGTACAATTTTTGGGATATTGTTCAAGTATGTGGTGTCCTCCCTAGTATACAATATGTAATATCTCATTGGTTTTATAGAATATATTTAACATAATTTAAAACTATACCAATAGATTTAAAGATAATGCCTTTCTCTCGGGATGAATTATATCATCTGTGGTGAAACGTAACAGTTTATCGGTTTAGAAAATGTCAATTGTACTTACTATAACTGGGATATTAAAAAACGTTGTTTTAAAAGCCATGGATGGTATAACAAGTCCGTTTGTATATAAAAATGTCAAGATGTAATATTAGTCTAATTATAAATTTAACATTGTTGAAGAGATCTTCTCCTATGGCAAGTGGTTGTTATGAATCTATACAAGCAATACACTGTTAAGACTACAGTTTACAATAATTTCAAAGTTATGTAATATATTTTCTCAAAATGAGTTGGTACTCATTGCTAAGCTTAAAGAGTGTATTATAATAAAATACCGTAAATATTTTTGTACAGCTCTAAAATGAAATTTATTGAGTGATCTTTTTCTCGGATTTATGTATAGGTACTACTTGACCACGTTAAGTTTGCACCTCGCTGGAATGCTTCCTCGCTCACCTTCCTTCCCGTGATCGCTCTGTCGCGTCAGTACGGCTAGAATATTTGTCACTGATTACGAGTTTTTGGTCTTCTACTTGTTGATTCTTTTTATTTTCGGAGTGTTCTTGAGGAGCAAACTTGGCTTGGTCGAGTAGTATTTTATATAAATTAATGTTACATTCCCTAATTTCCTACATTATGTACAGGTTTGTAATTTTTGTGTGTCAATGCACCTGCTATATAATTAATTGGCATCTTTGTGTAATGTTTGTGTTCCTAGTATTATTATAGTCCATTTTAGTAATGACACCTAATTTGTACAATACTAAGTGAGATGTTATACTTAGTGCAATATAGATGTACTGTTTTATAGAGTCGTTTTATTTTTATCTGAAATCCAAGGTGGAAAATGAAATAGGCGAAAATTTTACTTTTGTACGATTTATTTGCGATAACACAGTCTTAAAACAAATTATTTGTGACAACAAAATAAGACACTAATGTCGGTAACTTCGAATTCCTAAAGCGCATACATCACATAATTTTGACTGAACTTACGAGCCAATAAGAAACAATAATAAAATGCAAGTTTACACATTCCTAAATTACTATGCAAGACCTACTATTGCACTGTGTTAAAATGCAATGAAACTTTACGACATTATGTTAATGCCATAAATGCTAGCAAATATATGGAATTAAAGTAAAGAATGATACCGCCTACAGCACGGAAACAAAAAGTAATGCACTCAGCACCAATATTAGATCACTCGTAAAATTAAACATAAATTAAAATATTTATACACATTTACAAAATGGGCCTGTACTTCATAGCGTCTTTAGTAAACCAAAAATAAAAGTTCTGATACATTTCTTAGACTTAGGATCTAAAACTCAAAGAGGGACACTAGTAGATATAGAATATACCATTCTGCTGCAAAGTGTATGTAAACAAAGTTAGCAATGGCGTCTCGAGTCTGCAATACGAATTAGGAAACGAGCAATTGGCGTAGTCACGTCAGCTTTATGCACTGTGTGTGAGATTAAATTCCATTGTCTATGTTCCATATTTTCCAGAATGAATTAACAAGGTAGCTTTTATAAATACATTACAAGTAAATTATAATACAATAACTCCCGTATAATTTTACAATAAGAATGATATTGAAAATAAATAAAGCTAGCGCTAGGTAGCTATTTCAACTCCGATTGAAACATAACAGTGGTTTTCGTTGTAGTTTCAGTCTTGTGTCATTTGGTCCTGTAAACAAAGAATATAAATATTCATGATAAGTATGCTGATTATACCATTTTCCTGTAATAAGGGAGAAGCTTAAAAATACGTGCAGTGAACTGGTTTTCAGTATGGTAACAAAATTTTCTTTTGAATGCTCATAAGAGTAACTCTCCATAAAGTGACCTTCTCTTATGTAACTCAAACTATAGTAACATGAAAGCGTTAGACAACCCAATAGTTGGATTAAGATATGGGGTAAGACAAGGCAAAACTGACGGCCTATTAACTTTTGAGAAGTCTATCACCAGCTCTTCAAATATTCTGTCTCATTCTCAAAAAGTTAGTTCTTTTTTCGAAAATGTTACAATCGCATTTATTGTATCAGTTTTACTAATGTGATACAGAGACCAGTTTAAATAAATAGACTGTCAATGCCCATACAACGAATCGTAACTTAAATAAAGCTCAAAAATTATATAATATCCAGATGGCGCTGCTCCATAATATAATAATCGCACCAGAGCCATTAAATCCAGGAAATTTAAATAAGTTCTTCAATAAAACTTCGGAAAAATATATTTTTCTTTTTTAGAACATACAAGATTCTTCATTAATTTGAAATTAAAAAAAATCTTTCGCATACATTGTTAACACCACCTTCATGTATTATATTGACGCGAATATACAGATGGCGTGGCTATAAAGAAGAATGAAAGGTAGCCAAGGTACAAGTATCGAATCGTTTTCCTACTAGATGGTGCTCAACACAAACCTTTTTCAACTAGTCAAAACCACAAAACTTTTATTTAACTTGCAATGTATGTATATTGTATGTATATAACTATGTATGTTCGGGTGGAATCTTGCAACTCAATTTTGAAGTAGATATCTGCAACCGATTGAGCTGAAATTTGATAGGTATACTTATGTAAGTTCGACGGTGAAGGAAAACATCGTGAGGAAACCCGCAGGTACCAGCGGGTCTAAAAAGGCCGTTTCGGGTGAATCATAATAGAATTCTATTCCAATTCATATTCGAAATTTTCACCAAATACGAATCTGCTAATGAATTGAATTGTCAGTGAATCACTAAATTATGGGACCATGTTACGAAATTTAGAGGAATTGCTTAGGATTTCCTGAGAATTCAGAAAAGGAGAATTGCTCAGAGGAATTGCTCAAAGTGGCCATTTTAGACCCACAGAAATAATTCTGAGACAGTGCAAACAGACTCGGTCCGCTGATGGGCTCACCGCCTATCACGTTTAGGAGTCCAAAGACTATCTCGTGAAATGTGGGTATATCCAGTAATGGAATACCTCTACCTACCCCCTCGGGGATAAAAGGCATGAGATTATTATTAGGTATGATTATTGATTATGTAAGTTCGGCGACAATGCAGTATTATAGTACCACCGAGCTGCTCTGTCTGATGATGGAGCCAGGAGGTGGATATCGCAACTCCTCAATGACAACTTGTAAACCCCTTGAGTTTGGGCTCGTATGATTCGTCTTGACGAGTACTTTGGTGCTAGATGGTAACCAGGGTCTGATGATGGAGCTGGAAGATGGCCAAAGGAACTCGGTAATTAAACGACACAGCCCCATCAAGTTTAGGCTCGTACGATTCGTGGGCACCCGCTATCTATATTTGTAATACAATTCTACATGCGAATCTTAAAAATCATTCACTAATGGAAAGCTTACTTTTCTGGGAGTTCCATGATACTTGAAATATCTATAGTCGCGGGACACCTTACTTACGAACGAGAAAAAAGTTAAAATTAGAAATAAAAAGGGTCAAAGTGCATAAAGGATCATTTGAACATCAAAAATATGTTGGATTGCACCAAATCTATATCTTAATTTACGAGATATTTAGCAATAAAGTTTTGTAAGGACAGTTTTGGAACGGTAATGACAACTTTTAAAAACTCTTTGAATATCTTTTGAACGGTAATGACTAGTGATTGGATAATTGGATGCATATTTACCTAAAGTTCATTTTTGGTTAGGAAATTATGGAAGCGGCTTCTTAAAACATATTTTTTTAAATATAAATCCCGGGATTTCAGAAAATTCGGGAATGCGAAACTAGTCTGTAACATGGTGAAAAAACGGCGTCTTTAGCATGTGGTATTTATTTTTAAAAAACAGGGGGATTACATAATTATTAATGTTATTTATTATTCGTTTGAGATATGTGTTTTGAAAATTTAAGAAAAAATAAGAGGAAGTTATTATTGTTTCTAGTTTTTTAAAATATAACAGTTAAAATAAGTAAATATACCTACACCCGATTTGATTCTATAATAAAAACAGTAAATTTGTTGAATCCGAAATCCCGGGATTTTTTCGAAACAAAAGTGCATTCCATAATATTATCCAACACTTTAAACTAAGTAAATATTTCTACACCCGATTTGATTCTACTGTAAAAAAAAATGTCGATTCCGAATTCCCGGGATTTTTTTGATACAAAAGTGCATTCCATAATAACCAACACCTACACTTTAGGTAAATACGCATCCGATTATCCGATCACTGGTAATGACATAAATTGGACCGGTAAGGACAATTTTAAATTCTTAGTAATCACTAATCAGTAAGGGTAAAAAAAATCATCACAGAATATTTTAATCAATTTTCATATTAATCAACATTATAAAAAGTTTAAATCTACTATATAAAAATAAGTCGGGTTTTCCTTCCTGACGCTATAACTCGAGAACGGCTGGACCGATTTTGATGAAACTTTTTGTGTAGGTTTGAGTGGGTCCAGGGATGGTTTATACGGTGGCAGAACGACGTCTGCCCGGGCCACTAGTAAAGTATAAAAAACTACTTTTGCGCAATATTCTAAAATACGATTATTCTGAATTTGCCATATACCTATTACCTACTACGAGCGTATTGCCGGCCGTTAGCCACGGCGCGCCGGCGTTCAGTGACTTCGCGCAGTTGATCTCGCGAGCAGGTATATGCTAAAACTGAAGAATTTAACTTTTTAATTACGAAAATTAAGGTGGTATACAAATGCTAAAGGTATCGGCTTCTTATTTACCCCCTTGAAGGATTCCCTTGATTTATTAAAAAATCAGTCTTTATAATAATGATTTATGTGAATACCTAACTAAAAACATATAAACTCTCCAAAATTTACACGATAGGGTTATAATCAAATAACATTTAAAAGAAAAACAAATAACATTTCGCCAAACTGTAAATCAGTCCTAACTTAGATAAGTACTTAAAAACAACTAACACAATTTGAAAAGATTTTACTTGCATTAACTAGAACGTATTTTCTCCAAAATGTAAAAGAAAGATACAAAACAAAAACACTCTTGCTTCAAATGCTAATAGTTTTTTATAACATTTAATGATTAAGTATATTTATATTCTAAGTAACACACAATAATTCTTTGTTTTTTAGTTTTAAATGAAATCCTTAAAAAATTGGTATAAACCTTTGTTTTGTCGTTCTAAATATTGTCTCTAAAAACGCTATCAAGCTCACAAATGCTATCGTGTCCGCGTCTTAAGATACAATACAATACAATAACTCTTTATTGTACACCAAAAACAACACAATATGGATACCAACATTAACTAAAGTACAATGGGCGGTCTTATCGCTTTTAGCGATCTCTTCCAGACAACCTTAGGATGGATGAAACTGAGAGATTAGAACTAGGGTAGACGGTGCACTATATATTATTGAACATACTCTTACATACTATTACATACATAAATAAATATATACATAATATATATTAAATAAATTAAACAAGAATAGAAAATACTTACACACATTTACACATACTTGAGGATAATAATTAACATAAATAAAACAGAAAATTAATTCACCTCAATGCTTGCAAGATAGTGAGCCTTCAGTCGAGATTTAAAAATGTGAATCGATTCAGCATTTCTGACACACAGGGGTAATGCGTTCCACAACCGAACAGCCTGAACGGTAAATGAGTTATTGTAAAATTCAGTTGTATTACGAGGAAATTGTAGAAGATAATATCGGGACTCTCGCAAAGACCGGTCGGTGGATTCACCCTGACGTTTAAAAAGAACTTTTAAGTAGGGGGGGGGGGGGGGTAGGGTAAAGCAGGGAGAGAATGTGAACATTCCGGCGAAGACGAATTGGAAGCCACTTGAGCTGAGACCGAAAATGAGAAACATGGTCATACTTGCGTAGCCCAAATATAAATCGAATGCAGAAATTTTTGAGACGCTCAAGTTTATCTAGCTGGGACTCGGACAGTTCGAGATAGCTAGCATCGGCATAGTCTAAAATTGGCAGAAGGAGTGATTGAGCAAGTGCAATTTTAGTGGCAGTGGGTAGGAAGTTACGTAGCCTCCTGAGAGACGCAGATGCCGCAAACATATTCCTGCTGACCTCCGATACTTGGGGAGGACATCTTTTTGTCCAATAGGACACCTAAATTTTTTACTTAGTCAAAAATAGTAAATAAGACAGGTTTCTGCTTTGAATTACTAACTATAATCATAATAAAATATCACAAATCAACGATTGATGCGATGTATAGATATTCTTAATAATAACAATGACAAACAAATGATATAATAATTATAGTCCGGTCAGTTTAGACCAAAAAAATAGAAGTGAAGTTAGAAAAATTTGCAGCCAGCTGAAAATTGGTAGGATTGTTCAAAACACCATTATAAATGAAATCTAAAAAGTCCTCATCGATCCAAAACTTGAAAAAAAATTTACTCGGGATCAGAGGTATTTTCACGATTTTTAGCAAAACGGTAAATTGAATCATAATATTTGCCTGAACAAAAATTGTAGACCAAATGATTACCTATTAAAAATGTCTTAATACTTTTTTCCTAACAACCACCGTTTTTGAGATATAACGATTCAAAACGTTGAAAGAGTTGTAATCGTTATAATATGTATAAGTACACAATATGCAAAAACAACTGGACGGATTTAGATGAAATTTGATGTGAAGATAACTGAGTATTCGGGTCAACATCTAGAGTACTATTTGCAGCGGGAGTATGTGTCATTCACACGGGAAAATTTAAAAATTGTGTGTGGTGATAGCCGAGCTGAGTAACTGCGTCAACATCTAAGTACTTTTTACCGCGGGAAAAGTCTCATTTTCGCGGGAAAATTAAAAAACTGTTAAAAATAGAAATCTGTTTTACTCCGAAACAATAACACCTAGGAACAATGATATTAAATAAGTAATACCATTGCCTAGAAACTTGAAACATGGCATGTAGTTGTAGGTGTCATAAATATAGATACTTAGTGCTCATTTTTTGTATCGCCGTCTAAGACATTAATAAACTAACAGTTAAAAATATTTTTGAAGAGCAAACATCACCTAAAATCAGAATTTATATGAGATAAACTCACAGTATGTCATTACCGTTTACATATTATCAACACAGAAGAAAAAGTATTACAACCGGGGCCCCAGCCTACACTCTTTTCAGTCATTTTGAACCTTTGGATTCGGATTTCCTAATGTTTAAAATTAAAAATGAAACAATATTCAATATAATAAAAAATCAGCATTTTTAATTGGATGCTCTTGCTGCATTCATAAGATTTATTTAAAATTAGTAACTGCGTCTCATCTTCCAGATTTATTTGTTTTAATAAATTTTTAGTGCATATCTGACAAAAATTATGTCTGTCAAGAAGAAGAAGCGGCTTCTTGAAGTAACTCGAAAGCGTCCATCCTACGCATTTTATCCAATTTCCTATTCATTGTACACCATCACGAACATTTGCCACACAATACACACTATCATTATTATGAGCCAAAACCCAATACATAATTACAAGATACATACATTGCAATTTGCAAGTTAAATAAAAAGCTTTTAAATAACTACTCTAGAGAGAAAATAACCACTCTAAAGAGTAAAAAAAACCGACTTCAATCTTCAACTTTTTAAATGGTTTTCTTATGGATGTCAGGAACTAGACGAAATTAAAATGGGATTAATCTGGAAGCACCAGCTTTCAAATAGAAAAAGAATCATCCAAATCGATTCACCCAGTCCAATGTAACAAACATAAAAAAATACAGACGAATTGATAACCTCCTCCTTTTTGAAGTTGGTTAAAAAACACACAAATCTCCAAAAACGAAGTCCTAAGATCGGCAACATCGCACCCTACAAAAATTACAGCCCAGCACAAAAATAAAAAAAATAATCTGATATAGCGCCATCTAACGTTTTGTTTGGCCGCACTAAGCGTGGCAGTAAGCTAGAAGTGAAGATAAGTTGTAGCTGTGGTTGTAGTTTCTTTTTATTTCTACATTCGATACACCTAACGACATCTCGCGTCCTAGTAAGTAATTAGATTTCGAGTTACGATATTTTGTATGGCGTTGTCAGTCTATTTATTTAAACTGGTCTCTGTGTGATATTAGGAGTCAGGTAGGAGGTATAACATCTGGTGAAACTAAGTTACGTACCGGTGGGAGTGAAGCATCAGTGGTAGGACTGCAGGTAGGCGGTGGTGGATGCCAGGTCGCGCCGAAGCCAGGCCGAGTTGAGGCGGACCGTCTCCAGCGCCTGTTGCACCGAGCGCTCCGTGCCCGGCGACTGGTGCGTGCGGAAGAACTCCTCAATCTCTAGCGCGCTTGCCTCTGACGCGAAGTTCTCCGTTGTTGATTTTACTAGGCGAGCTAGGAGGAATCCGCCCTGAAATACAAAATACATAATTAGTTGTCGTATGTATGAAAGATCATCACTTGAGAATATCTCAGTCGGATTTGGAAGTTTTTTTCTTGAGTTCGCATTGTCAGGACAAGGTTTGCATTGCATAAAATTAATCAGCTTCTACCAAATGATATTAACAATAAAACCAGACAAGTGCGAGTTGGACTCGCTCACCGAGGCTTCCGTACAAATTTGTACGTACTTACATATTTTTATACCTCGATGATTGATTACGTACTTTAAATAAAGCTCTATATGATTTCATTACAAATTTCTAGTTTTCAGATTTTTACCTGTCCTTATAGTATATGGTGGTACAACAAGGTGATCCTATAAGAGTTCCGTTTTTTTTCTTTTGAGATACGGAACCCTAACAATGATCTATATACAAACTTTCTTCTATACACAAATCTTCTACTAACCCACTGATCTCTTTAGAGACGAATTTAAAAAAAAACCTGACAAAGTGCTTCTCTACTTTATATAAGGAATTCCTGTGCAAAATTTCATGCTTTCAGACCTACTGGTTTAGTTTGGGCGTTGTCTGTATTCAGCCAGTGTAAGAGTTTTATTAAGGAGAATACAAACATTTAAGACCTAGACTAATCAAACTTGCTCTAGATGTGTGATACAAGGTTTATAACACAAATACGTTCGCGTACCTGATAACGGTCCATAAACTGCTGCCAGTGATCCTTGAAGAACTCCCAGGCGAGGTCGCGTCCATTACGGCTCACTGCTACCGACACTATTACGAACACAGTGTCCTGGGCGCGAACCTCGTCCTTAAATAACAAAAACAACCAAGTCAAAATAATTTATTTTCTGTATGTATAGAAAATACACTTAGAAAAGTTAATAGTCTAATAACAAGGCACTCGAAACTCGTCTATAAAGATGGCTAAATGTAAACAGCAGCCCATCTCCACCGACGAGTTGCTGGTTCCAAATGCAGTACCCCGAGAAGAGCCAGCAAGAAACTCGAGAGCAGCGCTAATAATCTCATGTCTTACTAGTAAATATGGTTTACAATAATAATTATAATTAATAGCCTTACATAGCTTAAATAACAGATATACAAACAGGCTATGTAGAGACGACGAAAAGTCACCATTATCAAAAGTAAAACATAGCAAGAGGTAACAGACCTCCAGAACTTTGCTAGCGTGTAAGAAGCTTTGAGTATTAAACCAACAGGAGACGTCACGCGCACTAGTTTCTTTACAAAAAAGTCTGCCAATTTCTGCGGGGGGGACGAGGAAACAATCACAAATAATGTTAAAACAAACGCATTTTTTGACAAAACAATTAAACACTAGCTTGAACTAGGTGCACACAAATACATTCACCAATACAAGCACTCCGTGAACTCAAACAAACTAGTTGTATTTAACCGGTATGTTCAAAGACCGACACGTTTTTTTGGCAGAGGGGAACGCCTGTCAGTGGCGTCTCCGGTTGGTTTAATACTCAAAGGTAAGAAGTAATCTTCATTGCCTAGGTTAGTAGGAGCTGGACAGCAAATTCTGATAGTGAAAGCGCGACTACATACCGAAACAGCGAAGTCTAGCACTTTCTTGAGCAGCTCGGGTTCTTTGACCGCTCCGAGGGCGCGGCTGATGCGGTCCTTCTCTTCGTGGAGGTCAGCGGCGCGGTAAAGTCCCAAGAAGTTCTGGAATGTGTCCTCGTTCGCCTCCGCCAGCACCGCGCGGTAGCACGCCGACCGCAAGTCCGCCGGTAGCGTGCTCACACCGCTCACGTGTTTCTCGAAACTGTTAACATCAAACAACTGGTGAGCAAAAACAAAGTTTACTCGTAATTTTTATTCAACTAAAGGAGGATAATGTTTTTGGAGTGTAAAGGTTATAAAAGCACACACATCAGTCCATTTCCGAGTTGATATGTGTGTGTGCGACAATCTAAGAGTGTATAGGGGAACGGAGGTGGAGTATTTCCTTCGTGAAAAGGGAAGATCTTTCGCCAGGCTAAGTGATCGTGCCTGGAGACCGAGGTCCAACAGTTGATGTTGGACGGTTGTATTTATACAAACTCATTAGAAAACTTCGATCTGCGCGGTCGAGAACTTGCCGTCCAGTTAGATCTTTGTAGTACGCTAGGTGTCGCTACATGTGTATGTAAGAATGGGAGCATAGGTATTTCGTTGGTGCAGCCCTGTAGCCTAAACAATTTGACGGATTTTGAAGTGTAAGGTATTAGATTCGTTTTATCTAAAGTAATGTTTTATTTAAATATTTTCTTTACTTTTTATAGTCAGGTTTTTGTCTTTTCAAAATCAATGTGCTATCGTAACGTGTATCGCGAAATCTTGATGAGACTAAACATAACTTGTTTCTCTTACCGGATCTTGGCTTCCTTTATCGTGTCAGGATCTTCGAAGCTGATCATCTTGTTAAGCACTAGACTCCGAAGGAGTGTGTCCAGGTGGCTCTCCTTCTCTTCTGCGTCCCAACCCAACTTCTTCGTGATGTTCGAAAATAGCTTTCGACCATAGTTTTTCAAGGGCTTGTCCAAAGCGGTGTGCGAAAATAGAGCGCTCAGTTTTGACATGCAGTTCGATAGCGAAGACCACACAGTGAAGTTGGTTTCATTGCTGAATGCTTCCATCAATTTTAGAGACTGCAATAAATTATTTCTGATATATTGATTTCCGTTTCATATTATAGTAGTGGCTTATTTTAGGGACTTTTCAATTAATTTATGGCGGACAACAGTATTAATTCTTGTACTTCTTTAGATCTTTTTAGATTTGTTATCTGTGAAGACCTGTTATTGGCTTTCTTTTTATGATCTGTTTTGTAGCTGTTGGTCTTCCGACCATTAAATAAATAAATAAAAACCTTTTTAATTTGAAAGAGTCACTTATCCATATATCTCCATCAATTGATTTAATAAAAATAATAGGGTGATAAATGGGCAAACCATGTTAAAACATCATCGTGTTGTATACTTTTAATAGATACAGTCCCCGGATTGTAACTTCACCTTAATGGCGGTATTCCTATACGTACGTCACATATTTTGCAATTTTACATTGAAGCGGTTCCGAAATTAGTTTTATTTCCATTTAAATATTTTTTAAATAAAATCAATACCTAAAAAATGAAACATTTGAAAAAAAATAACAAAATATTATTATTTTGAAATGTGATGTAACAAAATTTAGGGCCCTCCCCCCCTTGTTACACAATGTCACAATTCGCCGATCACCTCCCCCCATTTATGCCGTTAATTTATTCATGGATCACCCATAAATAGTCACAGCGTAGCTATAGATACGCCCAGCTACTTGCGTTACACCCCATATGGCACTCCAATGAGACCCGTTATGTATGTACTGACTATGGGTCAAGTTATAATCCTTGCAGAGCAATATAAAAAAACAATTTAGAGTAATTTTCAGTGCTGATTATCCCTTTGCTTTTGCCCCGTAACACTACTGCTCTTGTACGATGCTGTAAGTTGTTGGCAAATGCTTAAATTAATGATTATAAAAACCTCAGCGGTGTGGGTGTGCCCCGCCTGGACGAGGGCGAAACAGTCGTCGAGAAGGCCGAGTCGGTCCAGCGGAGGCAGAGAGCCGTCGCGCACGGCGGTCACCAGCTGCGCCAACATCGAAGCTGGGTAGCGCGTGCGGTAGTACCCCACCTATACATAAATCAATTTGAGTGACTGAAAACACAACCACGTAACCAAAGAGGTTGGAAGAAAATCATTCTGTTTCCTAGGAGAGAGAAACTGTTTTTTAAAATTTCTTTAGGCTACCCGCACACATTCTATATTATTGTCAATAATAGAAGTATTCTCAATAATATTGAGCGTATTCGGATTGTATTGTCATATTTTGCAGTATGCGGGGCCTTATATTGATAAGTAATATTGTCAATTTTAGTTTGACAATAATATTGAGAATGTGCGGATAGCCTTAGGCTACCTGCACACATTCAATATTATTGTCAATAATAGAAGTATTGTCGATAATATTGAGCGTATTCGGATTTTACTGTCATATTTTGCAGTATGCGGGGCCTACCCGCACACACTCAATATTATTGTCAAACTAAAATTGACAATATTACTTATCAATATATGGCCCCGCATACTAAAAAATATGACAATACAATCCGAATACGCTCAATATTATTGACAATACTTCTATTATTGACAATAATATTGAATGTGTGCGGGTAGCCTTACACATAACATATTATAGTTTGTATTAACCCATACTTTTTTGATTAGTTCTCTCAAACATACAACATGTAGCCGTGCATATAGGAACGGGTTTATCTATATTTCTGTACTATTATTATAAAGAGATTTGTATTTTTGTAATGAATAAACTCAAAAACTACTGGACTGATTTTAAAAATTATTTCACCATTAGAATGCTACACTATCCCTGAGGCAATGTATTGTTTGACTAATTTTAATTGTAAAGTTTTCAATAGAATGCCGATGAGTCACGGTTTTACTGTTCTATTATGTGCTAAATATGGTATAACAAAAGAAATTAATGATTTACACTTACAGTGCCTGGATTGAGCTTCACCCAGGAGCTCTCGCCGACATTTGGTAAGACAACTTCTTGAGACCTTTTCTCCAATACAGTTGACAGAGCCACCTGGTAAAATATCTTAGTTATTTATTTTATAAATTGAATACGCCGCTTGGTTCCTGGGAAAAATGCAGCTTGACAGCATAAAATTATTTACAGAATCAGATCAGGAGATGCAGATATTTCCTAAATACACCTACACCTATTATATACCAGTAGGATTGTCACGTGTTTCAAGCCACGGCTTTTATAACTTCTAGCCCAACAATTAAATGATGTGATGGGGCATCCAGGGCATCATAGAAGCATGTAGTATCAACTTACAATACAGTAGGGAATCAAATATGAACTAGAGTATGAATCCCCATTACATAATGAAACTAATAGCAACTTAGTTTAATGAGCTCATATTTTTTAAACCCAGTGTTCCATCTGTTCTGATATACTAAAATATGATTAAAAAAAATGAGAATATCAAGGTTACGAATATTTTTTACATTATCAAGCTTCTTTCCAACTTCAATAGTGAACAGGGAGTCAGTCTGTTGGCTAGCATGGCCAGCTTTAATAACGTCACATTTGCAGTCTTCACTTTTTCTTTCTGAGACTTTTTCAAGCAGCTGTCCACACAAAACATTTGTGTATTTATTTGATCTATCGTAAACGGAAATATGATAAATAAAATGATAGATATCTACACAGGAAATACTAAAACTAGGTCAATGTTCATTTTATCTGACACATATCTGCACTGTGATAAGATACCTTGCGGAATTTTGTGATCAATACTGGTGACTGATATCATTACCTTGTGAAGTCCTTGTGCCTTCAAATTCATAAACACTTACCTTTGAAGGTTGCTCCTCAGTTGAGATAGTGATAGGTACCATCCAAAGCGTATCATCACCTTGGCTACCATCTGCACAGAATTTCTGTTGAGTCAGCGTCAGCACCCGATCAGCGCCTCTTTGTTCCGAAGTCACCTAAAAAGGAAGCAGTTTATTAACCTGACCTTTCTATATGTATATCACTACATAGTATAAAACAAAGTCGCTTTCTCTGTCCCTATATCCCCCTATGTCCCTATGTCCCTTTGTATGCTTAAATCTTTAAAACTACGCAACGGATTTTGATACGTTTTTTTTTAATAGATAGAGTGATTCAAGAGGAAGGTTTTAGTATAAGCATTGTACCTATATTTACACATTACAGCTACAACATTGATCGCTATATATAATAAAACTGTAACAAGACTGTGTCTGTACATAAAATATTTTTTGCAAATTTCATCGATAGTTATCGATGTAGATATAAAAACAGCATTTTTTTTATAATTTTGTCTGTCTTGCAGAAACTACTGGACGGATTTTGATTAAATTTGGTGTAGTGATAGCTTGGTCAACATCCAGGGTACTTTTTACTTCGGGAATATGTTTCATTCCCACGGGAAAATTTAAATAAAAAAATTAAAACTGATTAAAAATATAAATATGTACCACTCCGAAACAATAACACTTAGAAACTTGAAATATGGTATGTAGGTGTCTTATATGACGTAGGCGACTGCTAGGAAGGGATTTTTGGAAATTCTTACGGGAACGGGAATAAATTGGATCCGTGCGGGCAATGCTGCTCGGCACCTGCTAGTCTATACTAAATTTAAGCTTACTTGGAATAATTATTGTCATAATAAATTGATTGGAGCATCTTAAGTTAAATGTAACAACCGAAACTAATAACTATAACAATTTCATCATTATACATAAACTCACCTGGACCACAGGGAATCCCATCTGTTTAGTCCATGTTGACATCACGGCGCCAACGGGTTTGTTTGAAGCTTCCTCCAAGGCAGCCCACAGATCTTCAGTGAAAGTATTTTTGTACTGAAATAAGAGTTGGATTAAATTAGAAACCTAACCTTAGAGAGTGTTGGTTGGGTTGCTCATTGGAAAAATCTGAGCTCTCATGAGAGATGTTCCTGGAGAGATCCTGTAGGTCACACCATTGAAATTGCAAGAGAAAAGCACATATTTTGAAGAGTTAATGAAATGTTTTAATTCAAGTTTCATACATCTCTAATTATACATGTTTTTACTACACTATTTAATAAAATAATTAGAGAATCTCAAAAGACAGCAGACATTTTCAGGGTTAAGTTCCTTTAAAACATTACTTTTCTTCTTATCAAAATCATAACCAACCACTGTTAAAAACAGACGATAATATGGTTTATTCATAGAAATAAATGATCAAAATGATTTATCATTACAATACATGTAAACGTAAAGAAAATAGTCAAGCTGCCAATTACAGTCACTGATAAGAATAACAGTATCAGTTACATAGAATAGAACAATATGAACATAAAATAATTATTTATCAAACATTGCACCATGTAGATATAAGTGAAGCATATTGTAAAAGCAAATAGCTATCATTGGTTTAGCAAATATTTTATTTTGTTTAACTTATACTTATAAACTTGTATACAGGGTTATTAGAAATTAACCCTGTATACAAGTTTCCATTCATGGCTCATCTACTTGCTTATACTTATATCATCTATCTACAATAGAATATCTCATCTATAATAGAAAACTGGCAAATACAAAATATTTACCTGATGCCGGGTGAGGTATATATTCATACCCTTACGGAAATCATCGTCACCAATGTATTTGTGCAACATGCGAATTACAGAAGCACCCTTATTGTAGGATATGTCATCAAATATCTCATCAATCTCAGATGGATGGCCCACAGGCACCTCTATAGGATGAGAGTTCTTAAGGCAGTCTAACTCTAATGCTCTGAAATAAAGTTATTTATTGAGAAAAGACGTAAAACAAATTGGGAGAAATTTAATATCACAATTTTTACAGACTTGGTAGGAAATGAAAGAAAAAATAAAACCTATTTGTGAATGTGAGAAATTTTTTTGTGACTTTAAACATACCTAAAAGAAAACATTTATCAAGTTTAGGTCAAAGTTTTATCTTTGGGGCAAGAGTTCTTGTTGTAGATTTGTATTGTTCAGCCAGCATGACTGCACAATTCATTAACTCCTGTTATTCTGTATGACTTTCTACTTTGTAATGCATATATTGGCAAAATGCCAAAATGCATTATTCCACAAACATGATTTTTTAAATTGAATGACTGTGTAACTTTTGTTTCTTTTTTTAAAGTTTTGCTTTTGTTAAAATTTATTAGAATAAATGTTCAATAAAACCTCCAAATTACTATAGAATAGTGAGAGAGAAAAGACTTAATCTAAAATATCAGTAAATCTTACCTGATATAAGTTTCAGTGACAAATTGAGTCCAAATATCATACTCTGGGAAAAGGTGATTTACACACAGGAATTCAACAAAAGAAGCATAGCCTTCGTTCAGCCACAGATGTGTCCACCATTCCATAGTGACCAGGTTCCCAAACCATTGGTGAGCTAGCTCATGACCCACTACTAGAGCAATCCATTGCCTTCTTACAGCTGAAGTGTGTTCCTCATCCACAAGAAGACAAGTCTCCCTATATGTAACTAAACCCCAGTTCTCCATAGCACCAGCAGAAAAGTCTGCAATAGCTATCAAATCAATCTTGGGCAATGGATATGCAATGTCAAAGTACTCCTTATAATATGGCAGCACTCTTGCTGCCACTTCCAAGGCAAACAAACCCTGCTTACTCTTTCCAACTGGGGTATACACACGGACAAGCACACCATCACGGGACTTTTTCTCAACATAGTCATATTCACCCACAACCACTGCAACCAAATAAGTGGACATTATGGGAGTAGTATCAAAATGCACGACCTTTTTGTTGCCATTGATCTTCTCCTCTTTGACAGGCATGTTGGAGAGAGCAACACGGTCAGCTGGCACCTGCAGAGTAATGTCGAAAGTGGCTTTGATGGCGGGCTCATCCCAGCAGGGGAAGCAGCGACGCGCGTCTGTGGCTTCGAACTGAGTGACGGCAGCATGACGCTCGTCACCAGCCGGCGTAATGTACTTGCTGCGGTACAGACCCTTCATCTTGTCGTTGATCTCGCCAGTAAACTCGCAGAGCAGCGTCGCATCGCCACATGGCAACGGCTGGTCGAACTCGATCGTGGCGGTCTCGTGCGCCGCGCTCAACCGCACGTCCACTGGGCTCTTAGTAGCATCCGACCCGCCATCATTAAACTGCAGTTTTACACTCGTCAGCTCCAAATCTAAACAGTTGAGCACTATCTCCTTGGTGGAATTCACGATCTGAAAGTGGATGCGACTTTAGCACGTCACATGTACAACGATGGAAACGAGATATTCGCAACGATATGATGAAATTTCCTCTTACCGATACTTTCACTGCAGTTTTTCCCGTAAACGTGAATTTCTCCAGGTTTGGAACTAATTCCAAATGATAGTGTTTCGGTACAACACATTTTGGAAGCCGCTGAAACGGTTTGTTTTCGGGCATCGTCACTTTTTCTTTCAAGATAGTAAATGTGGGACGCGCAACCGAGAAATACCGTAATGACCGAGTGACAGAGTGAACTCTCGATCCAACCACCGCGGCGCCGACACGGGCTCCCCTCGCACGCCTCTGCCCCCACTCCGTATAACGGGACTCACTACGTAACGACTTGCAATGGCGACCAAAATGTATACAATTTTTAGACCGAAATGCAAATGAATTACGTATGACGCGTAGCAGCGGTAGCGTCATGGAAAGTAGATATGATGTTGCTATTGCTTATGAAAGTAAAAGTTTTACAAACAATGAGTGTTGATACTTTCATCCATACGGATCACAGACCAATAAACGGATGTTGTGTTGGCAGTGTTGGATTCTTGGTTGGTTGAGTTCGTTCAGAGGTTATGTATGACATATGACAGAATTGACATGTGAAACGACACACGAGTGACAGTGGATGCTCGGTGGATGTAAAACGGATGTATGGATTATGGATGATAAACTTATTTTAGTTTGGTCCTTTCATTTTCTTTCTCCCAGAAAAGAAAAGAGACGAGAGATATTTAGTCAAGTCCACAGACCAGTAACTAAGTCAAATTAAAATTAGTCCTGTCAACTAAACGCGACTATTCTATCGACTATCTTAATTTTTATATCGGTAAGTAATCCGTTCACCAAAAACGTTACATAGACTTTTTGCGGAGCTTTACTAGCTGATCTCCATGAGACCTATGATATACCTAGATATTTCTCTTTTTAATAATAATCGATTTTTGTAAACAGCATTACAATGAACTTTGCACATATGGAGCTGTTTACAAAAATCTAAATGTGTAAAAATACGATCGGTTATTTAGAATTTAAAAATCAATTTTTTAAAAATGTTATCGATAATTTTTAAAAATCGTTTATTTTTTCACATCCCTACACAGAGTAAATCTCTAAATTAGTTCATTCTCTGTCTGGTTAGTCTGTGGTCAACTGTCAGTGGTGGCAACTGGCATGGCATCGTTTCGTTCGTTTGATGTTCGTACATACTTTTTTTGCTAAAAACCTGGAATTTTATATGGTGGATTATATTCAAAATACCTACATCCCCCTGTAATGTTTCTAGTATAGATCTTCAAAATACTGGCTGGCTACAATGAAATTGAAACTTGAAATATGTTTCATGTTTTTAGCAGGTTTTGTATTGATTTCTTTCTGCCGTCTTTAAAATTCTATTGATGTTATATCTAATGTTTTCATATATATTTTTAGCTATTTCAGATGTATTATCATCAAGGGTATTGGAATTAAGTGATAAATTTATTGATATTAGCTCTGAGGGGATGTGGTTTGTGAAGTTCTATGCTCCATGGTGCGCGCATTGCCGCCGCCTGGAGCCTGTTTGGGCACACATAGCGCAGTCACTCTACAACACCCCTATAAAAGTGGCTAAAGTAGACTGCACCAGGTTCACAACTATGGCTACCCATTTCAATATTAGAGCTTACCCTACCATACTTTTGTAAGTAATCAATAACTCAAAATATATCCAACAGGCATCTACAAATAGAATATTATTTCTTTTAAGTCATAAGCAGTAGGACCACCTATTTTATATATATGTATGAAAGAAAATGTACCTATCATATTTGATGTACAATACAATTGTATAGTACCTTTATGCCTACACTGTATAAGCTGTCTATGTACAAAATTTCAAGTCTCTAGCTAGATGCATTGGTTTAGGCTGTGCGTTGATATTTCACCGATCAGTCAGTCAGTTTCTAATTTTTTTATATACATTGTATAAAGCCACTTGAGAAAATTGTAGCACTGGAATGCTGGTGTATTTATATAAAAGGAAGGGGGCTTAATTCGGTTCAATTTGCAAAAAAAAATATCTGTTATGAAAAAATATTTTGATTAGATACAATCTGAATCCTCAGTCTTTGGTATCAATTTTAATACAGGTACTTCTTGTGCCTGATTTGCTTTCATTTTCATCCAGAAGCTAATTCTCCCCCAACACCCTTGCCCTTGGGTCATTAAATTTACAAATACTCTTTCATATGGCTAACAGCCAAAACGATCTCACCATTCCCAGTGGGCTTATATGGGAAATTATTTTTATTTAATATAATGGCAGCTATCAGATGATTTGTATACAGTCTTCATAAAGTGCACATATGAAAATAGGTGAAACTAGACACATTTTTATTGACGGAAAATATGATAAAAAAAATCTGAGATATTTTTTTTCTTTTTTATAAATATTTTTTCTTTTGATTTGACCTTCTGTTGACTTTATGTAAAGAAAACGTTATAACTTTTAAACTAAGGAGTATATCATGATAGAATAAAAACAGTTATGATGTAAAATAATAAAAGATACTAATAAAATAATACCAGTAATGGAATACCTCTGCCTACCCCCTCGGGGATGAAAGGCGTGAGATTATATTATTATCATATTAATAAAATAAAAAAATACCCGAAAAACGGTACCAAAACATAATAAAAAGGGACTTTTTGAGGAAATCTGTATTTTAATTCGTGTTTTTTTAATTAATTGTCAAATTTCTCCAAATAATGCCCATATTATAGGTAGTTTTTATTACTTTGTGTTATTTTCCATTGTATTACCTTTCAAAAACAAACACTCCTGTATCTCTATCCTTATCACAACATTTACTATGAGTGTTTGAACTAAGTCATTCCGGGTGCACCATTCAACGCTTCGTTCTAGATTGTCCCATTTTATTATTTCTTGGTACCGTTTTTTTGCGTATTTTTTTATTTTTTATTAGTATATTCTGTTATTTGACATCATTACTGTTTTTATTTTATCACGATATACTTCTTAGTTTCTAAGTTTTCTTTACATAAAGTCCACAGTAGGTAATCAGACAAAAAAAATATCTAAAAAAAAAATAAAAAAAAAATAAGATTTTTTTTACATTTTTTCCGTCGATAAAAATGTGTCTAGTTTCACCCATTTTCATATGTGCACTTTATGGAGACTCACACTGTATATCTCACTCTTATTTTGAATTTAGATTATTTTAATTCCATTTTTAAATCAATTTACTGATGAGGGTGCTTATCTCTGTCTCTGAGAAATAAATCCATAAAGTGGTGGCATGATAAGGCAAGAAGAGTGTTCTGGGGTTGCTAGCACATCTATTAAATTGTTGCGTAATTCCATTACTACAAATAGATATTTAAAGCTTGAACAGGTAAGATTAACCATTAAGCATTTTTCATTTTTCTTTCTGCAGTATAAAAGGATCATACCAGCATGAGTATACAGGAGAGAGAATGAAAGATGAGATGGTGAATTATGCTCTGCGTATGTCCCAGTCTGCTGTACAAAGAGTAACCCATGCAGACAGTATCGGATATCTGAAAGAGACACACCCTGTGTTCTTCGGATATGTTGGGAAGCAGCAAGGACCTTTATGGGTAAAGAATGTGTTAAATATGCTTGACTTAAAGATGATTAATAATTAACCAGAATCCCATAGCCATAGAAATAAAATGTGATAAATATGAACTATGGTACAGATTATTTGATAACAAACTACAATTATATATTATACAATTTGTTATTAAAGCTGTTAATCTTCCAATAAGTAAATATATATGGATTGGTATCTATTGGACTACTTTATATTTGAATGAAAATTTTGTTATTATTCCAGGAAATGTTCACAATTCATGCTGAAAAATATCAACCTCATACATGGTTCTATGCAATGTCTCATGAGGTAGTGATAAATGAATTGAAGCCTCCGAATGAAAGTGCCATTTTTGTTTACAAAGAAGATGATGTTTATTTCTTTGATGGTAAATTACTGTGCAATACTGTTATTTGACTAATTCAATTATTACAAAAGGTTTCCTAGTAATAAACTTTATTTTGCAGTCAATAAATCATTGGTCGAGGACAGAGAAGCCTTAAATGTGACATTAGATAAATGGATTAATTCAGAGAGATTTGGATTTTTCCCAAAGATTACAAGATCAAACATAAATAACTTGATAGACACAAAAAAATATATTGTGATTGCAGTTGTATCTGAGAATAAGTTGAGTGAAATAACTCAAACAGAGCGGGATTTTAAAGATATGATTGAGGGAATCATCAGGTTAGATTTATCTCACTTTAGATCTAGTTTATATATTGTCTTATAATGCAAAAAATCTGTATAAATATCAGTTCAAGAGCTGCTAGTGTATTAATTAAATAATAATAATAAATTATATAGAAAAATATATGTATTACACATATTTTAATAAATTTAATTTTTGGCAGGAAAAGAAAGCATGAGTTACATGACCACTTCCAATTTGGCTGGGTGGGCTCTCCAGAGCTAGCAAATACAATAGCCATGTCTGAGTTGACATTGCCCCACTTGCTAGTGCTCAATTCCACCACCAGCCATCATCACATGCCTGATGATGATCCTGTTCTGATGACACCAGAAGCAGTCTCAATTTTTCTGGACCAGATACATAAACAACAAGCACCAGTATGTATCCAGCAAAATTTAAAAATATACGTAAATTGAAACTTTAAAATATAAAATCTAGCATTTTTACAACATATTTTTTTGATAGTTTATCAATATTACCCAGATTTTTTTCTATGTGGGATGCCATTATCAAAAGTTGTGTCATATTTTAAGTGTATATTGTTATCATTACATATCGCATGTCCCATTTCACAGGCATATGGTGGTAACAATTGGGTAGTTCGTCTGTACAGAGGGTTTTACGAAAGTAGAACGACTCTGACAAATATGTGGCGCGGAAACCCGGTCTTGACCGCGCTGGTGTTTGGTCTGCCCCTTGGTTTCCTGTCCCTGATATGTTATTCTATTTGCTGTGCCGACATACTTGACGCTGAAGAAGAGGAGGTGCCAGGTAATACGTTGCAGAAATTTACAATCTACACTAATATTATAAAGAGGAAAGATTTGTAATTTTGTAAGGAATAAAATAAGGATCCCTACTATAACTTCAATATAACCCAATAGGTAAAAAAATCTGCTATAAAATGTCTTTCATTGCATGCGCTGCGGAAACTATTGATGATAGAACAAAAAAAATTTCTACAATAAAAACTGCACGTAGTTAGACTACACATAGTTATGTGTAGTGTAACTACGTGCAGTTTTTAGACACATATAGTTAGACATATTGCTACAATAGGTATTGTAGCAATATGTCTAACTATTGTAGCCATTTGTAGGTATCACTAGAAATACTTTTTTAAATTTTAAAAGTCGATAGAAATGCCGAACAAAATCAGACCATGATATCCATACTTTTATTTTAATCCCCAAACAAAATATCAATATCTGTAGATTACTTTTAGAATTTTGAGAGCAGTAATAGCCCGAACGGTTAAAGAGCCGGCCGAAAATCAATGAGGCTCGGGTTCGAATCCTGGCATGTACCAATGAGTGAGAGAACTTACGTACATATTTATCACTAGCTCGACGGTGAAGGAAATCACGGGAATGGAACTATGCGGGTGAAACCGCGACGCGCTGCTACCTGTTATATTATAAAGAGGAAAGATTTGTATGAGGTCTAACGCAAGTGAAATTGCGGGGAAGAGCTAGACTGTTGATATAATTTAAATTAATGTTATCTACATTAATGTTATAAAGAGGAAAGATTTGTATTTTACTAATGATTCACTTTCCCTATTGCAGAGACACATGAAAAGAAGGACTAAAGAGTGAAAATCACGTGGAATTCCTAATCTTCTTAGCATTTTAATTTACTAGAATAGTATTTCTTGCATTTGTAAATATTAAGTAATTCGGTGATCTTATGATAAGTGTTAAACCTGGCAAAGAATCTTTTAATATACAAACTTTTAGTAATGTAAGTGGTTTGTACTTGAGAGTAATATCCAAAACTGTCTAGTCATTTGAACAAAATATCAGATAGTTAATTTATAGTATAAATCATTTTTAATAACAACACTTGTCTCATGTCTTTCCATGTTTTCTTATTTATAAACAGTATTATGTAATTTGAAGTTATGTGGGTGACATTTTATTAAAAAATTGGGTTCTAATATTTATTTATTTTTTTTAAATTCACATGATTTTATTCCAGTATAGCTACCTATACTACGAGTAACATTATAGAGGAAAGATTTGTTTTTTACCGAATAAACTCAAAAACTACTGGACCGATTTTAAAAATTCTTTCACCAATGGAAAGCTAGTATCCCTGAGTAACATAGGCTATATTTTAGTCCCGTATTCCCATGGGAAAGAAAACTACGCTGGTGAAACCGCGCAGAACCTTTAGTAATACATAAATTGCTTAGAATAGTGTGGATTTTAATTTAGCGCTGAATGATATAATTATGTAGGTACAGAGTAGACTCGATTCTGCAAACCACCTAAAATTCCTAATTTTATGTTAGCCTATCCTTCTTTATAGAATACGGAAAAAGAAGGACAGAAACAAACCATAGATTATAGAGTAATGTCAAACATGTGAAAACCGACTAATTTGATGTCACTTTTATCCATGACCTCCTTACATCGTTGCTAAAATTGCTAAAAACGTGTATTAGAATGCGTCCATAAGGTTCAATTTTGACGTTGTAAATAAATATGGCGCTTATTTCTGTCCCTTTCCTTTCCAAAGCGGTGGAAAAGAATAGAGCTAACTTAAAATTAGAGGTGGTTTGCAGAATCGAGTCCAATAGCCATGTTATGCTCGCTGAGTATTGGGTAGTTGACAGCATCGAAATTAAATTGCGAGTAGTCATACATTAAAAAGATTATCCCAAAACACCTTAAAATATGTATTTCGATTTTCAATTTACAATTATAGCAAATTTAAAACTAATAAAACAATCAAAAAAAGTGCTGCAATTGAGTACTACAAACTATGACGTCACGGTTTGCTATTTCAGTACATTTTCCATAGTAAACTTTCGTTTTGACAGATCGTAAAAAGTAACTGATTTGACTAGGTAGGACACAACCCTATTATTGGTATTATACATTAAGTAACAGGATAAGCGCAAATTATCATACCTATTAGTATGGAAACCGTACTGTTATTGCTCTTTATTTATGAAATTTGTTTTTTGTATATTAGTAGACTAATTGGGGAGTATGAGGAGTTGAGCTTATTCTGTGATGCGTTGTTTGTGGTTAGCGAGCCCGCCTCGTGTGTGTGACTTTGGTTCAAATGTTGTGGGTATGTAGGTACCAATGAGTTTTAGCAAGAACTTATGTACTGATCTATTGTTTTCTTAATTTTAAGTTAGCCTATCCTTCTATAGAGAATAAGGAAGAAAAAGGACAGAAACAAACCATAGATTATAGAGTAATGTCAAACATGTGAAAACAGACTAATTTGATGTCACTTTTATCCATGACCTCCTTACATGGTTGCTAAAATGGCTAAAAACGTGTATTAGAATGCGTCCATAAGGTTCAATTATGATATTTGTGACATTGTAAATAAATATGGCGCTTATTTCTGTCCCTTTCCTTTCCAAAGCGGTGGAAAAGAATAGAGCTTAAAATTAGGAATTTTAGGTGGTTTGCAGAATCGAGTCCATTGGTCTGCTATCTGCTAAACTATTATATATTTTTCGCAGGCATTGCGTTTATAGACGTAATAAAACCGGTGCTGTGTAAGTCGCACTTGGGCACCGATCATGAGTACGAAGGAAGGAATATCAAGGCTTTTTTATTGGTAAATAAATTGTTGATAAGGAATTTTAATGACAACAAATCCAGGTACTTATTATTAAATTTACTTATTAAATAAATTATACAAATTACTTAAATTCGTGACATTTCCTCTATGTAAACTGCTAATTGAATTTGCCTCATTCTACATTTAAGTTGATTGTACCATTCCAAATACTTTCTATATTGGTTACCAGTACTTTCTGATCTATACCCCTGATTGCTATAATTGTAGTTATGGTAAAAAAATTTATGACCTGGGGCTTTGCTTTGAGAATGGGACATTGTGTTATACCCATTGTCTTCATATTCACCACCATCTGCAAAATATTTTGAGCCACTTTTATGATTGGCAGGTTTATATTTCATTGATTTTATTATCTTCTTTTTAACCGAGTTCCTCTGTTCCGAATCATGATCATCTGATGTAATAATTATTTCTGATTCATCAGTTCCTAATTTATACTGTAAATGGTTTCTACTTATATTTTTGTTTTTCAGTTTACCACTTCCATTTTTTTCAGAATCATCTGTCATAATGGTTCTTTCTGATTCATCTGTATCTATTTGATATTGTGGTGTGTCTGTACTTATTTCTTTGTGTTTCGGTTCCTTATGCATTTTTGCATGCTTACTGACATTAGATACCCTAGCAGTGTTTTTCGAATAACTACATTTTGTATGAATTATAGATTTATCATGTTTCATTTTTGAACTACCAAAAGATACTGGCAGACCAGCATGTCGTAAAGCTGCCTCACTCACGCTTTTAAAATCAATTTCACTAGTATTTTCATACTTATTATCTTGCTGATTTGGCAAGTCATTTTTAATAAACAATTTATCATCAGTACCATTGTTCATAGCACTTGTGTTGCCATTGCATGTTACATCTTCGGATGTTTTTACATTTATACCTTCATTTTCTGTGGCTTTTCCATTGTCATCATGTACTGTAGATGTATAACATTCATTTTTTTCATCACTACATAAGTTTTCAATCCAATTAAAATAATCTTTTCTAGGTATTGGTGGCATTTGTAAATGATGATATTTTAAATTAGAATTTTCTATATCAACATTTTCATGTGATTCAAATGAGTTCATTAGATCTGAAAATGTTTCAATTTTGTTATCTGCAGTCTCAAAAGAACTGCATAAGTTTTCAAAACTCTCAATTTCTTTTGTATTGTTAAAGGAATCACTTGTGTAGATTTTCCAAAGTTTATCATATTTATCATCTATTATCACAGGTTTCACTGCAGAATCTGTAGGAATTTCAGTATCTTCTTCTGGTTGTGTTATATTTGACTCTTCAACATTACTCTTATTCCAAAAGTTACTTATATTTACGGATGGTCCTAAGATGCCCAGTATTTCAGTAAACTTTTCATATTCTCTGCCATCACTGAGTATAGTTATGGCCATCCCATAAGAACCATATCGTCCAGCTCTTCCTATTCTATGTAAATATGTTTGCCATTCTAGTGGAGGTTCAAAATTTATGACTAAATCAACATTCGAGGCATCAATGCCTCTGGCTGCTAAATCTGTAGATACCAAAATCCTGCATTTATATTCCTGTAAAGTTTTGAGAGCATCAAGTCGATCTGTTTGGTTTTGCTGTCCATATAACTGTTCTGCTGGCCACTTTTTCTTAGATAGCATTTTGTGTAACTCAGCTACTCGAACTTGATAGTTACAAAATATCAAGCATTGTTTGAATTGTTTTTGTGCTAATATTTTGAGCAATTGTTCAAACCTGTATTTCGTTTGTTTAACTACATTAACATTGTATTTTACAGTAGTTATTTTCTGTTCAATACCTAATAGGATACTGCTGGTATCTGGACAAATATGTTGAGCACTTTGCACATAACCGTTAATAAAAGTTTTTGTATTAGAAGGATATGTGGCACTACTCATGATGACTTGCTTTTGTTTGGGCAAAACTGAAAAAATGTAATTAATATCCGGCAGGAAACTTTTTTCCATTAATTTATCAGCTTCATCGAGTACAAGTAATCTCACAGCATCTACATCTATATGCTTTTCTTGTACTAAGTTACGTAGTCGACCTGGACTGCCAACCACAATATGAACTTGCTTGTTTCTAAATTTAGCGATGTCTTCTTGTACTGGTAGACCTCCCATAACCACCTCAACATGCAGATCTAAAAAAATTATGTTACAATTTAAAAATAACTATCTGATGCTTCTATTCATATTCTTCCAAATAATTTCTTTTGCTTACCTTTATATGCTGATCCAATTTGCTTTATCACATCACATATCTGTGCAGCAATTTCTCGAGTGGGCGCTAGAATGACTGTTTGTAAGCCCTTTTTCAAATCCAGCTTCTCCAGAGCTATTACAGAGAAGACAGCAGTTTTGCCAGTTCCAGATTTAGCTTCCAGTAACAAGTCTATAAAATAATAATTAGTATTTTAAATTATACCCATGTTAAACCAGCAAAATACTGTACAATGACTCGAAACTTACCAAATCCACACTTTCCTAAGGGAATACCGTGTAACTGAATTGGTGAGGGTTTGTAAAAACCGGATATTTTTAATCCTTCCAAAGTAGTTTCAGACATTAGCATCATATCAAAGGTAGTGTCCTGTGATATGCACACATCTTGTGTTCTTTGGCGGTCGATAACATTATGCGCTAGAACCATTGTACAGATAGTATATTGATGTCAAATCTAAAATAGATTTACAGAGAAACGCCAATCACTCTTTTAGACTATATTTTTGATACTTCTATATTTAGATGGCAATTTTGAATTTATATTCTACCCGCTCGATTTATTGTTGTTAGATACTTGCTCCCCGCTAGGAGTAAGTGTTGTGCTTGCTCCACAAATATCTTGACTTGCCACTGACTTTTTTTTTTTTTTTTTAATTTATCCCATTAGGGAAAGGCAAAGGGATCTAGCCCATACAGCCTAGTCTGTTGTAAGTTTTCTCTGATCCGGAGTGTTGTAAGGCTAAAAAGCCAAGTCCAATTTAAATAATTTCTCTGGTCCAAAACATAAAAAGGCCGAAAGGCCAAGTCTTTCTTTTTTTAATATATATTTTTATCTCTTCCTATATTGATAAGGCCGAAAGGCCAAGTCTTTAATTTTCATGTTCAGGGTAAAAGTCTTTCCGGGTTAGTCCAATCCAGAATTTGTCATATCCGTTTAAGTGTCCAATCCAAAATTTGTCATGTTCGTTTAAGTCAAATATCATTGATGGTGCTGTTTATATATTCAAATATGCATGAATAAAGTGCCTGATTCTTTAGCATGTCTTGAATACAGCGCGGGATGTTCTCAGGTCTTAAGTTTTCTACCAAGTTGGCTGATAGTGAAAGGCGTTGGATGTTGAAAGCAGAACATTCAAAGAAAATATGATCCAGGGTCTGTATAGAGTTGTTGGTACAATGTGTACATATGGGCGACGGAATAATACGCATGCGGTGCAGATGGGCGTTAAAGCGACAGTGTCCAAATCTTAACCGACATAACATTGTGTAATATTTTCTATTTCTATACTTTAAAGATCTAGTAAACCAAGGACCTCTTCCAATTTCAGAATTAATTTGGGCGTACCAAGTTCCTTTTTTAAGTAAGGTTTCTTGCCATAAAACTTGCCAATCTTCTTTGATTTTTGATTTAATGAATGGTTCAATATCTGAAAACGGAATGGCAACATCGTCGACAGGGCTGCCGCTGTCACTGTCAACTACTGATCGTGCCAGAAAATCTACATGTTCGTTACCAGTTACGCCAATATGCGACGGTGTCCAAAGGAGTTTTATATCAAAGTTTCTAAGAGAAAGGCGATGAAGTAAGTCTTTAATTTCCATGATCAGGTAGCTTGTGTAGGCTCTAAGGTTGTAATTCTGTAAGGCCTTTAATACGCTCATGCAATCAGTAATAATAAGCCAACTTCTATCAGTATGTTTTTCCACAAATTTCAATGCAGTTAGAATGGCTACAGATTCAGCAGTGAAAATACTAGATTCTTTCTTGAGCATAAACCCTTGACTAATCTTCTGGTGAGGTACATAAAAGGCCATTGACACCTTGACATCATTTTTAGAACCATCTGTGTAAATTTGTTTATGGTTAGGATATTCTGATATGAGATCATAAACCTCTTGGCGATGTTTCAGCTTGCTATTGATAATTATGCTCATCTCATGGAAAATACTGTCATATTCTTTCTCATAACACATCCAGTTATTTGATGTATGAATTTTGTGATTTTTAAACAAGTTTAGAATATAGGAGAACTCATTAAAAATAAAGGGGTAATTGGATGATAATTGGGAGTTGGTGGGAAAGCTATTGTACAAAGAAATTATTTTTCTGACTAAAGGGTGATTATTAATGGAAAATAGCTTAAGTAGGAACCGGAATTTCAGAAACTGAAAACGCAGAGACAGTGGAGGTGTATTACATTCAACTTGTAGGGAGTTTATGGGAGTAGTTTTCATGGCTCCTGTAATTAATCTAAGGTTATGATTTTGTAGCACATCCAACTTTTCAACCAACCTAGAGTTTGATGAGAAACAGAGAAATCCATACTCAAAATGGCTGCGAACCAGGGATTTATAAAGAGTAAGAAGGATTTTAGGGTCTGAGCCCCAAGATGTTCCTGCAAGAGACCTCAAAACATTAAGAGCCTTTCTGGCTCTGTCCATCACACAATCAACATATTTATTCCAAGTAAGGTTATTCATAAACAATATCCCTAAAAATTTGGCCTGTGTTACTGAAGGCAACACCAGGTTATCATACTCAATTTTAACTTTAAAAGAACCTATCTTGCTGAATACTAATACTTTAGATTTGTCAGTACTTATGTCCAAGTTCAGATATTCAAAATAAGACTGTAATTTGAGTAATGCATCATTTATCACAGAAGCTACAATACTTGTATTATTGCCTGCAAAATATACTACTAAATCATCAGCATATTGAAGGTTGGAGACCTGTGTACCTAAAATTATATTAAGTTTATGAATATAAAGTGTAAAAAATAAGGGACTAAGTATGCTACCTTGACAGGTGCCTTTATAGGATAATCTAGGACCTATAAGCCTACCATTGCACTTAACATATACCTTTCTACCATGCAAAAAGTAAAAAATCCATTGTATAAATTTTACAGGTATACCAATTGCAGCCAATTCAGTGGACAGTATATGGTGATTTACATTATTGAAAGCCCCCACCACATCAAAAAATACACTAACTACAGCATTATTACTCCGGAATGCATTAAAAATATCTAATTGTAAATGAGATATGCTCTCCCTTGAAGAGCGACCTTTTCTAAATCCAAATTGATTGGAAGGTAATATTCTATTCTTTTCTATGTAGTATTCAAGTCTATGTTTAAGAAGTTGTTCAAAAATCTTTCCCATGCATGAAGATAAAGCAATAGGCCTGTAAGAGTCAAAATGGGATTTATCTTTATTAGGTTTTAAGATAGGTACCAAGCAATCAGTCTTCCAGTCATCAGGTATTATACAGTTATCCCAAAGAAGATTATACATGTTAAGCACAACAGTTTTGGCATTATTAGATAAACATTTGAGCATTTTGTATGGAATACCATCGAGGCCAGCAGCTGTGTCCTTTCTGGATAAAATTGCTGTATTTAATTCTAGAAATGTGAAATGTTTCAGAAAGAAGGCGTCATCAGAAGATGAAGTTAGAGAATTCACCTGGAAAGCTGGCTCGACGGTATCTGGTGTATATTTTTTAAGAAAATCAAAAATCCAAGACAAATCCGAATTTGTATGTGTTGAAGGTGAGTAACTTCTATTAAATTTGCGCATGTATGACCAAATGACTGACATAGGTGTAGTTCTGTTAAAATGCTCACATAGCCTAACCCAACTAACCCTTCTCTCAAACCGGAGTGTATATTTTTTCTTAGCCTGAAGCTTCTTAAAATTAATATAATTTTCTTGTGATGGATCTTGCTTGAACTTTAAGTATGCATTTTTACAATTTATAACAGCTGTTGCACAATTAGAATTCCACCAAGGGAGTGGGATCTTTTTCTTTTTTTTGGTGTTAGAACCACTCTGGGATTGTAAACATTGGGCTGTAGAATCATTAAAATTTGGGATAGATTTTCTAAGTGCCAAACGTAAAATATCAATTAAATCATTGTAACACTGACTAGGGTTTTGAGTATTTGGTAAGAAACTATGAAGTAATAAATCAACATTTGAGGTGTAAATGTCCCAATCAACATTTTTATAATTTATAGAAAATGGAAAAGGTATACTGTCAGGAATATCAAAATAATTAGTATTGCTGTTATTAATGGTAATTTTTGTGATTACAGGAAGGTGATAGCTGCCTAAGGGGTCATCATGAACCAACCAATCAGACTCCAAAGCCAAGCTGGGAGAAACTATGGTCAAGTCAAGAGCATTTTGCCTCCAGATGTGAGAACCTACTGTAGTCATTTGGCCATCGTTAAGTAAAACTAGGTTATTGTCATCCACACACTCAAGTACATCCTTACCTCTACAGTTAGAAGAAGAACATCCCCAAGATGTGTGAAGGGCATTAAAGTCCCCTGCTAAGAAAATAGGCCCAGGAATAGATTTAATCAGTCTGTCTAATTTTGACTTAGAAAAAGCAGGGTTGCAATTAGTTGGACTATAGAAGCTTACAATAGAAAGTTCTTTGTTATTAGCATATTTGATGCGTATAGCAATATTTTGTAATGAATCATCATAAAATGTATCTATTTTACTATAAGATATGCTGTGATGAACAAGGATGGCAACACCATTATGAGCGTTACCTGAATCTAAACGAACTGTATCATAACTACGAATATTAAATCTATGACGCGGCTTGAGCCAGGTCTCAGATACTATGGCTATATGTATATTATTGTCCACAAGAAAGTAATTAAAAATATGGCGATTGTGTAACAAACTTTGAGCATTCCATTGTACGACATTAATACTATCCATAATGGAACAAAAAGGAAAAGAAATATTAAAAGAAATTTTAGGCAGTTAGGTGTTTCAAAGTCTCTTGAAGGACAACCTTAATATTTTGGGTACTAATTGATTTGTCATTATTTTTATTAGAAGTTATTAATTTTACTAAAGATTCTGTAATAACTTTAAGAATAATATCCGAGTTTAAAAGTGATAAAAATTGATCTTTTTTACTTAGAGGAGGGAAGTGTGTGTTATTTTTGTTCAAAACATCAGCAAAACTTTTCTTTTGAAAATTCTCCTTATTAAGTTGTATTTTTTCTTGTTTTACAGCACATGCTGAAGAGATGGCTATATGGTTCCCTTTGCAATGGCAGCAGACAGCATCTTTGGACTGAACTGTGCAGTTACGGAAATTATGTCCTTCACCACAGATTGAACATCTTTCAGAGTTTTTACAATATTTAGCTATATGCCCATACCTCAAACATCGCAGGCACTGCTTGACGGGAGGAATGTATGGCCTCACCTCAAACCGCCAACTGTTCAGGTCCACACTTTCTGGTAACACAGGACAAGAAAAAGTAATTGAAACTGTTTTTGTTGGTTGAAATTCAGGGATTCCATTAACAACTGTTTTGCGCATGAAACGTCGAATAGAAACAATGTTCTTGGTACTAGTTAATGCAGAGTAAATTTGCTTGTTAGAAAGATCAGTCGGCACATGAGTAATAACACCAGTGACTTCTGTGGCGGCAGCCGGTATTGAAGCTTTGAGCTTGTGTGTCGTTAGGAAATTTGCATTATTTAAAGCGGCATTGGCTAGCGCCGGCCTTTCAAATATAACGCCCACTTTAGATTTATTTATACGTTGTAGTTGTTTAACGCCTTTGTTGTATCTTTTGACATAATTAGCCAACGCCATCATGTCTCTTGTACCTATAGGTTTTTCCAAGTCCGTGCTTTCCAAAAATACTATATATTCAAAGTTTCCCCCGTCTTCAGGGTAAAACCGAACATAGTTCGCAACTTTAAAGGGCAGGTACTTATCTGTGTCTTCCATTGATTTTACAGATTCCGAATCCGAGCCCGAATCATGCACCGCAGCAGTCTCCGGATCTCCATCATCTTCGTCCTTCTTCTTACGTCGCTTCCGTCCCCGACCGGCCATAACGATGTTTAAAAAGCTTTTTTTCCAATAATAAACTCTGTACGCAGTGTAATTTTATTTTAAATTATTGAAAATTAAAATTGGCGCCTATCTTCTTCAAGCTTCCCGCGCTTTTTTTTCCTTGCCACTGACTTGCTCAGTAGTGTGGTGTGGTAGGCACAGACCACGCACAGACACAGACCAATAAATAACCAGAATACAGACACAGACCTCACAGGCTTTATTAATTATTAAAGTAAGGTTTTATTTAGGTTATGTTTTATGTCAAGTGCCACAGTCTGTACAGACCAGTGCTGCCAACTAGTTTTAGCGAAAACGCGCTGTCAGCGCTGTAAAAAAGCGCTAGAACGCGCTAAATGACAACTTTATAAAAAGCGCTATATTTCGCGCCAACTACAAATGGTTTTACGGAAACAAAATCAGAAAAAATAATTATGATAGTATGAAATGACACAAAGATACATAAAATCAATATTTTTTTATTATAATAACTTGGAAATAACAGTGACATACATAAGAAACAATATTTTAAATTAAGAATCAAGCCGGGTTAGGTAAATCTTTATCATCGTTGGATTCTTGGATTTCTTCTTCGTTTTTATTTATTCCAGCCAGAAACGATTTTAGTAAAGTTCGCTACTAAGGAATACAAAATAATACGAGGGGAATCCCCGAGACATAATCGTTCTCATAGATGATGACTATATGATGAAAACATAGACTTCGTTTTTTAGTTTTTCAATGTTGTTAGTGGGCAGTAACACATAATTTTATTTAAAATTAGTAAGTTATTATGTTTTACGCTGTATTAAGTAATATAGTTTCATATTTTAAAAAAGCGCTAGATTTAGCACTAGGCGCTAAAACGCGCTTCGAGACAAAAAAAGCGCTAGATCTGGCGCGAAACCTTAGTGCTGCCAACTAGTTTTAGCGAAAACGCGCTGTCAGCGCTGTAAAAAAGCGCTAGAACGCGCTAAATGCCATTTTTTTAAAAAGCGCTATATTTTGCGCCAACCCCAAATGGTTTTACAGAATCAGAAGAAAAATATGATAACTAGTATGAAATGAAACAAAGACACATAAAATCTGTTAACTAACATGATAACTAACTAAAATAAAAAATGAAATAACTTGAAAGTAACAATGACATACCTACATAAGAAACAATATTTTTGATGAATCAAGCCGGGTTAGGTAAATCTTCATCATTGTCGGATTCTTGGATTTTTTCTTCTTTTATATTTATTCCAGCCGGAAACGATCTTAGTAAAGTTCGCTACGGAGGAATACAAATAATATGCGGGGAATCCCCGAGACATAATCGTTCTCATAGCATACATAATGACTCTATGATGAGAACATAGACTTCGTTTTTTAGTTTTTCAATGTTGTTAGTGGGTAGTAGTACATAATTTTATTTAGGACTAGTAAGTTATTATGTTTTACGATGTATTAAGTAATATAGTTTCATATTTAAAAAAAGCGCTAGATTTAGCGCTAGGCGCTAAAACGCGCTTCGAGACAAAAAAAGCGCTAGATCTGGCGCGGAACGCGCTAAGTTGGCAGCACTGGAAGTGGGTGTACGTAGTAATAAATATTTTTGACGTTTACGTTCAAAAATGTAACAATTTTTTACAAAAGCATTCATATACAGCTTACATCTTTGCATTTTAATAGTAATTTTATGTAAACATTTTAATTTTATTATGTACTACATTATTATTGGTACTAAACAGCTCGATAGATAATCGGATATTATTCCAACAAAATAATTTACTTCTTATGTAGGTACATATCTAAAATAATTTCTAAACGAAGTTTTAGAGAAATGGCGAAATTGTGATTCTTGAATCAATCTACATATTTCGATAATTACAATTTTATAACTAAAATAATGCCATTTTCTTACTTTCCTTTTCATATTTAAAGTTATAAATTTTGAGAACCTGAGTGTATGACATAAATTTCATTGAAACTATGATATACTGGACAAGTTGAAGGCATTTCGCTTCAGTGTTGGTTTTCAGATCAGAGCTTTGGATTATAATCGACGCAGGTAAGAAAGATCATCTCGTTTGATACGCAACTACTTGTATTATACCTTCATGTGGCGATGTCAAAGATTATCAGTTTATCACTTCACAATAAGCCTGCTTGCCGAGATGCTTCTCTATGTAGGTCAATAATTTAGTAAATACAGAACTATACAGTAATCTTCCTAAATTTTGTGGTCGTATCTCGGTAACATGGACAAATCTCACACTAGTTTTTTTTTTTTTATTAACTTGATAGATAGGTACTTACCTAAGTTCTTGGTACATTCAGTTTTTGTCCATTAGATATGTATAAATGTATGTATACAATGAGGAAAAAAAGTCGTAATTAAAGACTAAATAAATTAGTGTTTTGATTGCAGTGTAACAATGAACAACTGTGGGGGTGGGGTGAGTACGGGGGCAGGGCCTTATGAGGCTAAGATAGCAGGCCTGTATGATCTTCTGGACACTCTTGGCTCTGGACACTTTGCGGTTGTGAAACTGGCTCGGCATGTATTCACTGGTGAAAAAGTTGCAGTGAAGGTTATAGATAAAAGCAAACTGGACGATGTTTCTAAATCTCATTTGTTTCAAGAGGTGAGATTGTTATGCCAGAGTTCTGTAGAAATTACATAAAGGATTATTTTAAGTTGACTATTAAATTAATAATACATACTATTTTAGTGGAGGTACTGTCTATCATAGTATGTTTTCAACATTTTCTGAAAAGCATATTTTAATGAATGCATGAATGTTTGTTATTCAATGATACACTGGAACAAGTAAAGTAAATCTATTAAATTTCTTATTTTATTTATCTCTAGGTCCGTTGTATGAAACTGGTGCAGCATCCAAATGTCGTCAGATTGTATGAAGTAATAGATACACAAACTAAACTATATTTAATATTAGAATTAGGTGATGGTGGAGATCTTTATGACTACATTATGAGACATGAATCTGGTTTATCAGAATCTCTTGCTCGTGATTATTTTCGCCAAATAGTTCGTGCAATCTCATATTGCCACAGGTGAGTGGGTTGATCTCATTCTTTAATATTTAAGCCTATATTAGCCAAATAAGTAAATTTACAAAAATATTGTTGCTATTACAAACATTAAAATTATAAGAATTATTGATTCTTATCATTCATTGCACATCAGTTTTCCTCGGTTTTCCTTCCTGGCATGTCCTTTGACACAAAGGCCTCCTTCAAGGCTTTCCATTTCTCCTTGTTTCTTGCAGTATGTAGCCAGGACTGATCTCATTAAAATTTCTTAATTATTTTTGGAAAACATGTTTGATTGACAAATTTGGTATTTTATTGTTGTTTTTCTTTTCAGGTTACATGTTGTACATCGGGATTTGAAACCAGAGAATGTAGTGTTTTTTGAGAAGTTAGGAGTTGTGAAATTGACTGACTTTGGTTTTAGCAATAAATTCTGTCCAGGTCAAAAACTGGAAACTTCTTGTGGCTCTTTAGCTTATTCGGCTCCAGAAATATTGTTAGGTGACTCCTATGATGCTCCAGCAGTTGATGTGTGGTCTCTGGGTGTTATTTTATACATGCTGGTCTGTGGGCAAGCCCCATTTCAAGAAGCCAATGATAGTGAAACATTGACTATGATTATGGATTGTAAATATACTATACCACCGCATATATCCAAATCTTGTAAAAGGTAAGTGCTAGTTTTGTAATACAGTCAAATTGTTTATCAATGAAGTTTTTGATTATTAATTTTATTAATATTTTAAGGCTTATAGGAAGAATGTTAGTAAGGGAACCAGAAAAGCGGGCGACATTATCAGAAATAGCTACCGATCCCTGGGTTACATCGGGCGAAGGCATCGCCGTGCAAGATTTCGACACCCCTCTTGTGGCCAAAGAACAGTTGTCAGAGGAAGACCGCTCTGCCATAGTGCAGAGAATGGTTAATGGCACCATTGCTACAAAGGAAGAAATTTTGGAGTCTCTAGAGAAAAATGAATACAATCATATAACAGCCACCTATTATTTATTGGCTGAAAGGAAATTAAGGGCTAAGAGGTAAATTATGCTATAAGTGATCTATACATAACCTTTTATCATATAAAAAAATTTTTTGGCTGGATATTTAAAAATAAAGAAACAGAACAACTCTTTCTTTT
Organism: Ethmia dodecea; assembly: GCA_963855545.1. Classification (NCBI taxonomy): domain Eukaryota; kingdom Metazoa; phylum Arthropoda; class Insecta; order Lepidoptera; family Depressariidae; genus Ethmia; species Ethmia dodecea. The sequence goes on from OY979449.1 coordinate 9,700,610, forward strand.
GCCTACATGAAATTGTATGCGATAAGTCTCACTTTAAAGCTTGACTGACATATGTGTGAAGCAGTGATAGCCAGGACGGTTAAAGAGCCGGCCGAAATTCAGTGAGGCTCGGGTTCGAATCCGGGCATGTACCAATGAGTTTTTCAAAAACTTACGTACATATTTATCACTAGCTCGACGGTGAAGGAAAACATCGTGAGGAAACCCGCAGGTCTGAGAATTTATTCTGAGACTTGTGTAAACAGACCCGGTCCGGCGATGGGCTCACCAACTATCACGTTTAGGGGTCCAATATATCTCGTGAAATGTGGGTATATCCAGTAGTGGAATACCTCTGCCTACCCCCTCGGGGATAAAAAAAGGCGTGAGATTATATTATTATTATTATTATATTATGTTACAAAAGAAGTACTTAAGCTGTGAGTGTCAGAATGTCAGGTACTTTTTCCTTTGACTAATTAAAAAAAATGCTACATCTTTTTGATTTCTTTTCTATCTTTATTTAATGAATGTACGAAGCCACAACTAACATACATAAATGAAGTAAATATGTAGTAATTATAGACGCAACACATTCTGGGAAACTCTGTGTACTTGACTCTAAACTAGGAGGTGACCAGCCAACCACACGTCAGTATAGCTGGTCAAAAAATGTAGTAATTGTAGCAACTCTTATTGACCAACGCTTCAGACAACCAGCTATTCTGACGCTTACCTAAAGCCCAATTCATCCAATATAGAATAAGCTTAACTGAGGATAAATAATTATTCTCATGAGTAAAACCTTTTTCTTTGTACGACTATCTCTGGTTAAGGATGGGTTCAATGTCTTAATTTCTGGCCTAAGCTTGAATTATATAGTAATTAGTAGTAATATGTAATGGCATGTCACCAATGAGTTTATCAAAACTTACGTACCTATTTATCACTAGCTCGACCGTGAAGGAAAACATCGTGAGGAAACCCGCAGGTCTCAGAATTAATTCTGAGACATGTGTAAAAGACCCGGTCCGGCGATGGGCTCACCACTTATCGCGTTTAGGGGTCCAAAGAATATCTCGTGAAAAGTGGGTATATCCAGAAATGGAATACCTCTATCTACCCCCTCGGGGATAAAAGGCGTGAGTTTTTTTTTTCGTATTAATCATAGGAACGTGGTTCTCTACTGACAGAAAGACATGATGCTCTACTACTTAAGATTGTGTAAAATTTATTCACATATTTTGGTACGTGAGTGGTCGAGTCTGCGTGGACGTCTACTCCGGCGAGTGTACTCGGACGCTGCCATCCCGTGGATCATATTTGTACATGCGCGCTTTGTAACCCGTTACAGCCCGGCACCAGTCAATCATTAGCGGCCCACGGCTCGAGGACAATAGATATTCCTAAAGTTGATGGGTTTTTATTTGTTTGATATTTGATGGGCCTGTTGGCTCAGTTAGTAGTGACCCTGCCTTCTGAGTCGGAGGTCGCGGGTTCGATCCCCGCTCGGGGCCAACATTTGTGTGCATGAACATGTCTGTTGGCTTCGTGTCTGGTCGTTTAATATTTATTTAAGTATGTTTATCAGTTGTTTGGTACCCATAGTACAGGCCCTGCCTAGTTTAGGACTAAATAACCGTGTGTGAATTGTGTCCCACAATTTATTATTATTATTTGTGTGACGCAGGCAAGAAGAGCGGGCAATGGCGCGGCGACCCGAGGTGCTGAGCGTGGCCCGCGGCGGCGGACAAACGCGCACGCTGCTGGCACCACCGCCGCACCCCACCGCGCCACGCACTCCGCAAGACGTGCCACCGGTAAGTGCCTTATAACTATCAGTCAAACCTGCCCCCAGTGCCGGGTTAAGGTAACTTTATGCCAGCAATATGGGGCATATTGTTGGGGCATATGTGGGCCCCGTATCCTTACGTGAACTAAAAAAAAAAGAAAAAAAAATGTTAATGCGTATCGTAGGTAGAATATGTATGTGTGGTTCCTCCTGCACTTATCCATGATTTTGAAATTGCATTAACTTTCGTGTGCTCGTTTTTTTTTCGGTCATCTCGGGTCTAGACGAGATGCTCTAAGCAATTGCTTAAATAGCTTATAGGCAAATCCAGGACTGCCTACCTCTCATTTAAGTTCTTTTGATACATTTTCTAATGATACGTGTAGTGCCATTTCACAGTTCTATATTAAATCTATGAGACAGTTAATGGTTATATTACGAGTCGGAGGTCGCGGGTTCGATCCCCGCTCGGGGCCAACATTTGTGTGCATAAACATGTCTGTTGGCTTCGTGTCTGGTCGTTTAATATTTATTTATGTATGTTTATCAGTTGTTCAGTACCTATAGTACAGGCCCTGCCTAGTTTGGGACTAAATAACCTGTGTGTGACTTATGTTCCACAATAATAATTATTAAAAATAAAAAAAATATATACTCACACCTTTTATCCAAGAGGGGGGTATGCAGAGGTATTCCATTTCTGGATATATCCACTTTTCACGAGATATTCTTTTGACCCCTAAACATGATAGGTGGTGAGCCCATCGCGGGACCGGATCTACTAATTAGATTAATAAGAATCATTCTTAATACATATTATATAATAACAAAATAACTAATATTCAGTATTTATGGATATAAATGAATGAATCTCCAGCGATCCCGCAAGTGCAGCATAGTGCGCGAGGAGGAAGACGACGAGGAGGGCGCGGGGGCCGTGGCGGGTCGGACGGCGGAGGCGCGGCGGGGCTCGCGCTCGGAGGGCCGCCTGCACGTGGCCAAGCGCGCTCAGCCCGCGCACACGCAACTCGCCGACAACCTTACCAAGGTTAGATCGGTGACAGCTACCTCTTAAAAAACTATCATAGTTCAAGAACGTTTTGCTTCAACCTTAAAACAACGTTATTCAGATTCGGACCGCAACCTCTCATAATAATATTGTTTTATTCCTACAGTGATTCTTGTTTTTTCTAACAAAAATCAAATATTATTTTGTCAACATGCTTTGCATAACTATAACGCCATAAAATATAATACGTATGTTTTTGTGTATTTATTTGTGTTGATATTTTTGGGCAATTTTGATTGGGTACCTGTGCGTGTATTGTTTATCTACAGCGTGTTAGTTAGTTTTTTATTTTTTGTATTAATCGATGTTATCTAGTAAAGTAGCGTATGAAAAATAAAAAAGTCTTGTTAATTTTTTGATCTACCCCTTAAATATTCGCATTTAATAAAAAATACCCTTCGTTACCTACCATGTATAAGCAAAAGGACGTTTTTGATTTGAATTTGTCACTTCAATTGCACAGTGACACAGACACGTTATGACGTCGTTCAGCAAGTGGTAGATAACAGAATTAAAAACAAGCTCCATCTCACCATAGAATCACCACGAAATCCAATTTCTCTGTTATTATCACAAGAAGCCAGTGTTGCGAATCTGGGGGCCAATTCCACTAAATGTCAACGGTTATAATAGTTGGATGACAATGACATGCCAATGGTCAGTAAATGGTGTTATTTGGCACCTTTTCAGAGCAAAGTTTAGTGGAACTGGCCCCCTGGAGGACCGTAACTCTCAGGCGTTCCTATCCGATCTTGCAGGTGAACCTCGACGACGGCATATCAGTGGAGGTGCCGTCGGCGAGTGCCCTGCGGCCTTCGACCGCGTCCCCCAGCGGCGCGGAGGCTGTCCCCCGCGCCCCCCCTCCGGCCCCTCCCCCCGCGAGGCGCCAGAGGGTCGACTGCCGAAGACGCCGCCCCCGCGCCGGATCCTGCTCCTCCTCGGACCTCTCCGACGACGACTCGGAGAAGAAGAAGCGAGCCGCCGAGCAAACCGACGGGCCGCCGGAGCGAGCGAGGCGCGACTCGCACGACGACTCCAGCGACAGCCAGGAGCGCGGAGCCGGCGCAGGGTCGAGGGGGACGCGCGGCGCGACGCTCGAGGTGCGTTGGGCGGGGTGTAAGGGCAAACTTGTTTCAGCGCAATTAATAGCAGTTTGTTTATTGTGCTACCCATGCCACCGGTTAATGATAGTGGGTTCGAGTCTATTAAATAAACGAAAATCAAATAGGTAATTGGTGTTACGTAAAATATATACTTAAAAAAATTATCAAACAAAAAAAAAACGCTAATCTTTAATGTTTTCACACGAAAAATATTAATCAGTCCTCAACTCTGGAAAGAAATACATTGGCTGTCGACGAATTTTACTAACTATAAAAAAAAAAATTGTTGTGTGTAAAGTCGGTTTACGGACTATAATTTTACGTGATAACGTCATATGAAAACATTGATGAAGATCGTACCTCTATCGCTTGTTCCGCGCTCTCGCTTGCACGCTCGGCTTCGTGCGTGCAACTGGCGTTCATTGATTTATAAGACATTATGAAAAATTATTGTGTCAACAGGCTACGCGAACATCCTGCCCGGGCACGACGGGCGGCAGCTCGAGCGGCACGACGGGGGCCGCGGGGGACGCGCGCGGGGGCACGGGGGGCCGCCGCCGCCGAGCTGCGCGCAAAGAGAGCCGCTTGCGCGAGTCAAGGTCGCTCAATCGCATCGCTGAGGTAAGTACACCACTTATGTTGGCGTATTCACGCCAGACTCGATATCGTTTCCGTTCGATTCCGTTCACGGAAAATTTTCCGAATCCTTATGTCACATATGACATTAGTTTTCGATACCAACATCGCCTGCGGAACTTACATTCTAAAGGCGGAAACCTGACTTTTTGGCGGGAATCCGAAAAGGGACGTCATGCTTTTTATTAATTTTCCTTTTGCTATATATTTCGGGTTTTGACTCATATTAGTTATAGTATATTATGTGGCAAGTGTCCGTGCAAGTGTGCAGTGAATGGGAAAGTCGATAAGTCAAAAGTCAAAATGTTTTATTCAAAGTAGGAACTTACAAGTCCATTACTTAATACTAAATTGGGTTACATAATTTCGTTATTTCTTGCTGTCGTATTGTGCTGTGCTGGAGGAAATCTGTTCCAAGTATCATTGTCATTGGATAAAATACGAGGACATTTTTGGATTACCTCAAGAAGTCACAACGAAGTCTTCAGTAAAAGTGCTATCATTTTACAGTTGATAAGTAAGAGCAGTGATAGCCTTTACGTTTAAAGAGCCGGCCGAAAATCAGTAAGGCTCGGGTTCGAATCAGCTGGCATGTACCAATGAGTTTTTCAAAAACTTACGTACATATTTATCACTAGCTCGACGGTGAAGGAAATCATCGTGAGGAAACCCGCAGGTCTCAGAATTCTGAGACATGTGTAAATAGACCCGGTCCGGCGATGGGCTGACCACCTATCACGTTTAGGGGTCCAATGTATCTCGTGAAATGTGGGTATATCCAGTAATGGAATACCTCTGCCTACCCCTTCGGGGATGAAAGGCGTGAGATTATTAATTAATTAATTAAGTAAGGGAGGGATGTTGAAAGTGTTGAAGACACAGAATTTTTGTAAAATAAAGACTTGCAAACTAAATTACTTGACATTGGCAAAGCGCTAAATGCGGTGCCATTACATTAAAAAAAAAGCCGGAACCCACCTGGGCGCACGGAGAGGCTACGCCCGTGCGTCAAGCTTCGCTTTACCAGAAAATGTAACTGTGTCTACTGCAACCCACGGACACGCTACGCATGAACTGACGTCATTGGTACACGCGTAGCTTGCTCGAATATGGCGCTCATAGCTCAACGCTGCTGTGTATAGCGTGTCCTGTAGTGGAAGCGTAGACTCATGTTGTCAAACACATGAACCCACGCAGCTAAAATGCGCCAAGTACCCGTGCACAGCATGCGCAGCGGTGGTTTACCGCCTTTATTCGTATTTACTTGATTAGAGATTTGCAATTGAAGTTATAGTATAAGACGGATGGTCTGCAGTCAGATCTACATCGAACTTGATGACTTAAGTGAGCATACTTCGCGTGCCGAATTCAACATACAGTGGTGGTCAGATAATTAGAAACACTGCCAACGGTCCTTGACATTATGTAAGATACTTCTCCGCAATCGTTTTTATTTTGAAAATAAACAATAAATAGGACAACAATATGTTCAACGATTTATCATTGATTAGAAAAACAATATAAATTCCATTACACAAGGGCAGTTTCAATATTACATTACGGACAAACATTTTAACCCATTTTAAGTTATAAACAATAATGGTCAACTAATTAGAAACAACAACAAAAAAGTATAAAAAACATTTTTTTAAAGTATTAGTAATTAGTATTGTTATTTATGAAATAGCTACTATCCCAAACCTATCAATAGTTATAATTAATATTAAGTGGCGTATCCCTTAATGCCAATAACAGCACTGCAAGTACTGCAACGACGTGGCATTTTGATTCAATCAATTTCGTAAAATTTTGTAGGGGGATTTAATTCCATGCTTCAAAAAATGCTTCATTTAGTTCGTTTTGACTGGTGTTACGTTTGTTTGAGACTTTCTTTTTAACAATAAACCAGAGATTTTCTATCGGGATTAAATCCGTACGATTTGCTGGCTAGTCTAAAATGGATATACGCTGTTTGCTAAGGAAACATTTGACGATATTGGCCGTGTGTTTAAGGTCATTGTCATGCTGAAAGATCCAGGTTACAGGCAAATGATCGTCCGAGTATGGAATCATTGTGTGCTCTAAGATATTTTAGTATTGCCATTGATCCATTGTACCTTCAATCTCCCGAACGGGTCCAACTCCATATCCGGAAAAACACCCCCAAACTTTAATGTTACTGCCACCGTCCTTGACTATACTCCTTGTGTATTTATAATTAAAAGCATTGTTTACAGGACGTCTAACATAGCACTTTGCGTCGGAATTTACCATATTTATTTTTGTTTCATCCGAAAATAACACTTTTTTCCATTCTTGTACCGTCCAATTAACATATTTTTTTAGCGATTAATAATCGCTTCTCTCGGTGCTGCTTGGTAAGAAGCGGTACCTTTCGAAAGATTCTTCCAAACAATTTAGCTTCTACTAATCTTCGGCGTATCAATCTTGGCGAGATGTTTCTCGGGTCATCAGGCGAAAAAACTTCATTTATAATCTGGTTGGAGCCTTTAATTGGGTCTTTTTTAGAAACACGAACAACAACTTATCTTCTCTGGGAAAGGTTTTTCTTTGCCGAGCCTTTCTAAGAACATTTTTTCAACAGTTCCATGTGTTTTGTAATGATCAATTGCATTAAAAACTTTCTTTACAGAACAATTTAAGTGCTCAGCTATTCTTCTGTACGCCCACATATGATCTATACGTAAATTAACAATGATTTGCCTAGTTGACGCGTCACATCTTTTTTTTTGGCCCATTTTGAACAAAATAAAATTCAGATTAAATTTTGAATTGCCGCTAGAATAATAGAAAAAGCCACGAAAGAAATGTTATTCTCCAATTTCCAAAAAAAGAATGAGCTATGGATACTTTTTTAAAATGTTTCTAATTATGCGTCCAAGCGGCAAGTTACAGAAAATAAACTCCTACATGTGTAAGACTCATTTTGTAATTAAAAATAACATATGTTTTATATTTTATGCATTTAATGAGTTTTTTATTTGAGTGGCTATATTATTGCATAATTATTAATTATTGAATGTGTATATTTTTTACGAACATTTGTACGTTGAAGTTATACTTTCCTTATTCATAAGAAGTGTTTCTAATTATCTGACCACCACTGTATATGTGCCGCTGCGTCCGACCGTTATCATAGACGACATAGTCAGTTAGTGATTGCATGTAGGCAATCTTAAGCGTACTACCTCGCCTACATTCCCGACGCCTGTGTTGTGTATCGAGTCTTAATTTTGAGGTATTAAAGAGACAGTAGTCGTGTATTATCCTATTACGTTAAACTAGTAATTGTTGTATGTATTGTATATATCTATATATATAAAAGAAAGTCGTGTTTGTTACACTATTTATAACTCAAGAACGGCTGAATTGATTTGGCTGAAAGTTGGTGGGGATGTAGCTTAGAACCAGGAGATGGACATAGGATACTTTTTATTCCGATATTCCCACGGGAACTACGCGGGTAAAACCGCAGGGCGCTGCTAGTTTATTATATTTCAAGTATCTCAGAAACGGCTCTAACGATTTTGATGAAATTTTGTATATAGATACAAGTTTGCATTTTAAGTTCAACTGCATAGTTGTATTCTGTAAAAACGCAATTTAAAAAAAAACGGCCACTCATAGACTGATGGCGTTATCGACACGTGCGAAGCTCGGTCTCCCAGGTCCTCTTTTTTTAATATCGAGTGTATCGGCAGGTGGAGGAAGCGGCGGCAGCCCGGTGGGCAGGGGGCGGTCTGGTGGCGTTCTGCGGGCGGCCGTTGATGCGCCTGCTGGCGGCCGCGAGGCCCGCGCCCTCCGCCCGCAGACTGCACGGCCTGTGCTAGCACCCACACGCCCCCCTCTCTTCCGCTGGCCAGCCGCCGTTCTAGGGTTCACGCCCCCTTATGACGTCACAGTGAACGCTCGACGATGTTCTCGCTGCGAAAACGTGCCCTCGAGAACGCCGACTGACATCAAGATTTGGATCAAAGTAGCGGAGGGTCAACCGATGCGGGGATCCGAATTCCCGTGGACGATTTCGTATCGCTCCCGGTGTCGTAAACGCCGCTTTTCTAGTACGCTGCCGCAGAGGTACCTATGCTTAGAATGTATACTAGTATATTATACTCGAAGATAGAATATGGACATACCTGACGTGATGCGTAACCGATGCGTTGGAGTGGTATTGGCCTGATCTATGTGACGTCACCCCACATGTCGCCAAATTATTCTATTGAGTTTTTTAGAAACATTTTATAATGGTGATGGTTCCACGCGTTTCGATCCTATATATGTATATACACAAACATACATACCAAAGACGTTTAAAGAAAAAGTTTCTCTCTCCTAGGAAAGAGAATGATTTTCTTCCAACCTCTTTGATACATACATACTCTGTAGCCTATGAAATGGTCAATAATATTTGAATAGGGGCCGCTTTTTAATACTCATTTCAGACTGACGGCCATAGCATAGCCTTTATTTCATGGCATGGAGATTAGAATTTCAATCCATTTCTTTGCCGAATAGTCTTTCAGCCAGTTGGCATTCGGAAAACTAACAAGCATGCATAACATTCAGTTTATTGTAAATTTATACTTGACTGGTTATATGCTATCTCTATGCCTCTAGAGATAAATCTAACATTATAATTTTATTCTTCTACTCGAGAGCTCTATCAGTGCTTGTCTTCCAAGATATATACTAGTTTTTTCTACGCCTAGGGCTGATTGTTCAATAGTCAGTACAAATTAATCAAGAACATCACCTGTCGCTTTTCCTTTCTACTGTGTCAGACAGTGACAGCATCAATAAATTCTCCAGATAAGGTTTATCTGACGAACAATCAAGCAGTGGAATAATTTTATTCGCTAGTTAGATTATTTACTTTTATTTATTTAGATTATTCAATTTATGAGATTTATTATTGTCTAAAAAAATTATGACTCGTTTTTTTTATTGTTTTGGTTTATTATTTCACACATTTGCAAGAAACTGTGATTCACACAACGCAAATGGGGCCATTGTCGTCCTTATCTGATTGACTCTTCAATATCCATACAAAAAAAACCATTGCATTTTCTAAACATTTATAGGTGAACAGGGTTTTTACAAAATTCAGTTTGCGGGTATACCATGTTTAGACTCATTTTTAACAGTCCTATATTATATATTAAGCAGTGAAATTTAGTAATAACAAGAACTGAATTATGTATCTTTAACACAACAGTATGAAGCCCGTATAATTCCCTCCTTACCAATTAGTGAGTACTGTGTCCTTCCGTTTGTTTCGACTATGCTGAATTTGTCCTAAAATGATGCGCATCTTCATGAATGTTAGTTGAATTATGTAATGTTTTAGTATGAAAAGAGTTTTTTTAAATAATATTTGTAAATTGTTTGCAATTTAATATGGGAATGTTATAATTATGAAAGTTAAATGTTGTATATTAAAATAATCTATGTACATATTTAAATTGTTGTAAATAAATAGTCTATCTCAAATACATAAAACATATAAGTTGACATTGAAACTTTTAGTTGTAAATAATCAAAAGTATTTTAAATTCTGTGGTTTGTTAGGCTGAGTATTGTATAATGCATTGAATGATTATGTATAATAGTACACTTATGAAAGTTACAGATTTGATTAATGGTTTGTTTCATGCACGTATGTGGTGCTTTGATTTTGCAATAAAATAACAAGACCAAAGATTTATAAAATTATGTATGATGCAGTTTTAATTATCGTGCTGTTTGGTGCCAACATAATATAAGTAATAACAAGCAAAATGACCAAATTAGCGAAGGTGCACACCTACGGGCCATGACAAGGAAATTTATACGAGTGTTTGTCATACTCATACATTTCACTGTCGCTCAAGTGTGCGCCCTCGCTTAGACTGCTATTATGAACTTTCAGGCATGCAGGAATCTCCCTCAATGCATGTTATAATCTGACGATGAATCAGTCAGTTTATGAGACTAGCTTCGACTTATTGAAGGCTGCCCAGGTAAATTCAATCAGAGAGAAAAAACAGCCTACTATAAAAGAAATAAGTAGCTAAGTTCTCCGTACTCGATATCTGTGAACCTGTTTGTGAGGGTCGGTTTGTACCAAAACGGGATTCGAGAGGACATGGGTGGTGTTTACATACATTTGATACGTCAAGCGGAGTCAAGCTATGATCGAATTATATTGAGACGTCGCCTCACTGCTTTTCGCTTTGGTGGAAACTAGCTCGAATGCCTCTAAAGTAACTGTTTCGTTGGAACTTGTTATTTTGTGCAGTAGTTATATTTTCCAATTTTATTTACATTAATCACATAAGTGATTATTTTATTCGAGCTTATCATCTAAAAGTTTTTAAATTTTTATCTATTTCTCATCGCATCATTTAGTAATTTTTGAACTAACTTCGAATCCGACAAGAATGTCCCAAATCCTAAGTATTTGTGAAAATATTATGTGTTCAAAAATACAGTTTATAACTAGAGATGAAACGATTAGGACTTAGTGCCCCCCGCATTAGGCGGCCAGGTCGCTGTGGCCAACTAAGTATTCCGTGACATATGCAAGTGCTCGCACTAGGCGACCAGCGGCCACGGAACAAAAGTTGGCCGCAGCGACCTGGCCGCCTTATGCGCGGGGGCTCTTATAGTAGTGACGTTTTTTTTAATTGTTAAAAAAATAATTAATTTTAATTGCGAGCCATAGGTATTCTTTTTTAAGTATCTATAATGAGCACTAATAAATATATAGAAAACCGTATATTTTGTGTAAATTAAAACATTTTCTCCACAAAAATATTGACATAATACTAGCTGTGCTGCATTCTCTGCTCACGCTGTGATTATATGTATGCTAATAACAATTATACTAAATAGTGGTGTTTAAAAATGACTATGTTTATCAGTTGTTTAATACCCCCCCATACACGCTGTCTAGTTTAGAACTAATTGTGAATGAATTATATATATTAGATTGATATTAACCGCAAAATACAAAAAATCGCGACATACAGGGTCCTTACCTATGAAATTGGCGAAAAATTCTGACTAATATTTTTTATTACAATTTCTGTAAGTAATTTCGAAGCCCCGAGTAGAATTTACCCGAAGGTTATTTAATTGAAAAGTTGACTATTATATTAATCCTATTAATATTATAAACGCGAAAGTTTATATGGATGTTTGTTCCTCTTCCACACAAAAAGCTACTGAAAGGATTTTGATGAAACTTGACAGTTATATAGCTTATACATCAGAATAACACATAGGCTATATTTTATCCCCGTATTCACACGGGAACTAAAATTATAAAGTTAATTTTTGTATGTATTTAACGTTTGGTAAAATAAAAAAAGAGTTTGTGCCATGTGCTGCCAGATTCGATGCTTAGATTTGTTTTGTTTACAGTTCTTCAATTTCAAAAACAAATAAGGCTGATTAAACTTGAAGATTTGTCTAACAGACTCAAAAGATTTTGTTGGATTTGGATGTTTAGATCCAGAAATAAATAATAAAATGATAGTATGAAAAATAATGTCTGCTTTAAAACCTCCATACAAAACATCAATTTCATAGGTAAGCACCTAATATTAATCTCAATCGTTTCATCACTAATTATAGTATTAACTGTTTTGTAGATAGACTGTGAAATGTTGGCAAAATAATTAATCATTTCTAATTTACTAATAATTTGTGCATTTCAATAGATCCAGGGCACTTGATTTGGGATTTTTTTTCGGTCTCCAACACTTTGTACCTTTCCTTCTTTCGGTTATTGTTTATTTGCTGAATCCGCAGAATGAACTAGGTATCCAGTGCTGATGATTTTTGCCACCCCCAGTACAAATATGTTAGTAGGTAATCTTTACATCTAGTAAAATATTTTGATGCTAGCTTTTTTTGTCCAAGAGGTTTGATTTTATTACAATAAACCAAATTATGGAGAAGACGTTTATTTCCATGAAGACACCACCTCGCCCAACATCAAAGTTTTAGTCTGTGAAAATATAAGAATGACGTGGCCATTTATATGTTCAGAAAACTGAAAAGCTCTTTTCCAACCTCGGTAAGTTCCTATCTTGTATCAATTTCTTTTAATGTGACTGAAATTAGTGTTGTAGCTTAAATTAATTAATCTTCTTGTGAAACTTTACCAATTTATATCACTAATTAGCTGATCATCTTGGGCTGGGTGATAATAAATATCGTTTTTAAGTCCATGAAATATATAAATGTAACGAGAGAGCTTCGTAATTTGTACATGTTTATGTAAGAAAGTACATCTACTAATACAGTGGACAGCTTAGAGCATTTTAAAGTAATATTCTAATAACTGTGTACCTGGTCGCCATTTGTATTTGGCATTAATTAAGCTTGTGCAAGTTCTAGAATAGACCTTATTATGTCTATATGAGTAAAATAATAGCATAAGTTTATTTATTCTGTTTTCAGTTTGGAATCTATACTATCATCTTGCCAATAAATCTAAATTGAAATTATGATTTATGGTAATGTGTTAAGTAAGTGTTGAGAGTATGGACAAATAAATATGAGCATACGCTCATGGTATGCTGCATAATATTTTTAAGTTTGGATGTTCGAAAATGTTTGTCTCAAATAAATGTAAAATATACTAAGATTGTTTTTCTTTTGCATCAACTTTTTCCAAAATTAACAAGGCTTGTGCATATTTTCATATATATATATAATATTGAATAATAAATAAAAATATTGTTTTACGACAGTATTATTTGATTTATTTACCTTTGCTGGTTATACATTGGTAAAAATATTAATGCTATGAAACAATTTGACTTAGCATTTGGTTTGTAACAATAATTCACGCATAATAGTTAGAGGGACTAATAATGTATGTGTACAGTTGGGAGGCAAGAGACTGTATGGCAGGCTCTTGGGGGAGTTTGTCGACTATTGCATTATTATTTGAATGAATCTTAAACATATGATGCAAAGCTTCATAAAGAACCTGTAGTACTTTATCTTATGTGCCTAAGAAATAAAAATTTCCTAAAATATTTTACACTTGATCATGTTAAAACTAAGAAAAATTAAGCAATTTTCTTTTAAGTTAATTAATTCAATATAAGATTAATCAATTTAATTCATAGAAGATACGAAATAACCTTTAAATTTCAAACGTGCTGTGAGAAAGTTTTAAAATTATCTATGCATTATACATATATTCACAAACAAGTAGGTCTTTAAAAAAAGCTTACACAAAAATACCCAGTTGTTTATGACTACAAGCATTACAATCACTTACCTTAAATCAAGATGGTAAAACTAGCCTTAACAATACCAAAAGCAAGTTTAACTTTTAAAGGCCACAATAATTTAGGTAATATGATAAATAAATGTGTATTACCCTCTAAGTGGGTACTCAAGAGCAGTTCAAATATGATCCTTAGATATTATAAATCCACCCAATCTACCATCAAATTACAACATAAGCAGGATTAATTGCTGCACTGCAGACTTACTGATAGTAAATAAATGCATTACAAACATATCAAACACCAACCCTGGAAATACAATGGAATAGCATTTCTTAGAAAAAAGCCAAAAGTACAACGAAAGTTTCATTAAAGAAAGATCTATGGTAAGTTGCAAAATAGAAAATGACTGCACTGGGCATCGCAATTCAGTGAATCATACTAAGTAGATTGGAGTGTTGAGACATGTTTCAGTGAGAGTGGAACTAGAAAGTGCTTCCCTCAGGAGGCTGTGATAGCTTCATGTTCTCCTTCAGTGTCATGAGGCGTCTCAACTCTTGCAGTACTGTCTTGATAGTGTAATCACGTTGCCACCGTGCAAGAATCGGAACTTGCCTATTGTCAACCTGAGGAGAATTTCAGTTTAGGTAGTTTCGTATTATTGTATATAATAATATCAATAGTAAGTAAATTCGGCAAAACTTCACCATGGCATAGTATTTATTCTAAGATTTATAAGTAAACCAATGAAGTAAAAAAAAATCTTAGCATCTGTGTCCCATGTCTGTGTAGGCAGACAAGGACAATATATAATTCCATTGTGTCTGTATCTCAGGTGGAGGTCAGCAACCACAATAATCAATATCAAAAGTCATGTTAAAATAATTATTGAGCAGGATGAATGAGGTATTTTGCCAATGCCATTTCCCAGTATCTTTCATACCATGTGAGAGTTTAAAATTTCTTACAAATAGCATTTTTAGCATGTGGTGAGCACTTACAAGTCCAGTCTGACTGTTAACACAATTCATGTTGATTCTAGAAATAAATCTAGCAGTAGGAGGTTCATCTGGGTACCGAGTGCCACATTCAATTTTAAGAGAATACATCCTATTTTCATAAGGAGTCTGAAACCAAAAATTATTATTGAAAAAAAAAATTCACAATGTCACATTGAACAAAATATGATAAATCTGTCCTTAGCAACAACATTACCCTAGGGGGGCCAATTATCATTCCAGTCCAGTGAGTGAGAGTCATGTCATCATCACTCTCGAGACCCCACGAAATCGTGCCATCACCCACTCCTTTTTGTCCTTGCTCAAGTTCTTCTAGAAGACGAAAGTTCCGTGGTACCACTGTTCACAAATAAAACAAAAAATACAATATTCGATTAACACATTCTACAACTGAACATTGGTCATTGATATCGGGTCAAAAAGTAACTAGCCGTGACAAAAATAAATCAAAATCTTACCAACGCCTGATGACGGATTCGCCATGATCAGTTTCACCGGCGCGCACTACCGAAAAAACTAGGTACCTTGTAAAAGTTTTAGCAATCCGGCATTTACCACACAAATTAATTGCAGGAGTTTCTATATTCTAAGGCGAATTACGGTTGCTTGATTCGGGGCAAAATAATTCCATACAATTAAAAATTAAAATTCACAAATCACACGCAGAGGGACCAGGTTAGCAATTTTTTTTGCTGACTTTGACAAATGTCATCGCTTCATTCTATCTTGTCTATCTCTCATACCTACTGGATCACCCAACTTCTGAAGGTACGAACAATCAAACAAAACAATCTCTTACATTTATAAGATCATAAATTCAAATTGGTTGCTGAATTCAGAACTTTACCATAGTTTTCTAAATTCAGTCACTGATTCAGTCAGCAAACCGGGAAGGTGTAAACTTCAAAATTTCCCTTTTTTTTGCCTTTTTATTTTTTCTTAACTCTTTTGTCTTTGGTCGGATGTCGCGGGTCGAGGTGTCGTGCGGACTACATTTTCTTTTTCTGTATTATTTTGTAATGCACATGGTTACGAAAGATTTCATGGTGTTTAATTCAATATTTAGCGCTAAATACTGCTTGCGAGTCGCTTGAATAATGTGTCGTGCAGTGATTTGATATCGTGATAGTGCAGTTTTGGAGGTAAAATGCCCGCTTCCATTTGCGACCCAGTATCAAGCGCTTTGCGTTTATCTCTTACTGCTGACGAATCCCAGAGCTCATCACTATTAGATAGTAGGCTCTATTCATCAGCTAAAAGTGCTTTACTCTCCAAGATAGAATTTGAAGAATCAGGCGACTATCAAAGCAATGTTCTTGACGGGCTCAAGTCTAAGTACGTGGTGATCCGATCTAAAAAGCCATTGCTCGACAGTAAGCTTCTCAAAAAGGAGAATATTACGAGTACTCAATCCTCGGGTAAGTAAAGCAGTAAACAACATTTGCTTACATTGTTTTGTTTACGATCTATGTGCATTGATAAGCGCAATTTAGAGGTTATATTTTATGAAAGCCGTCAATATTTATCAGTTGTATTGTGTCAGAAGCAGGTCAAGTGTTGGCGGTATTAAATGCACGTGCTCTGTGAATAATATTTATTATGTATTTTTTTCAGATAATGCTAAAAATGAAGAAGGTTTACCTAAACCAAAGCGGGTGCTGTTCCCTCTTGAGAAAGTGCAGTTGGGATGGCAGAGTGCTTGGGCGGCAGGTGCAGGCATGCAGAATGTGGGCAATACTTGCTACTTGAACTCTACACTGCAAGCTCTGTTCCACGTTCCTGCTTTTGCCAACTGGCTTGTTTCAGAGGTGGCTCATGCTGAGAAATGTAATCAGCAGGGTAAGTTATAAGCAGTGACAACATTTAACTCTGCAAATCTCTCAAATCTATACTGCTGTAATTGTCATTAGTAAAAGACAATATTCAAATTTCTTGTACCAACTTGTTAGCACTAGGGAATGAGCAGAACTCTTGCTGATATATGTTATGAAACATTAATATACCTTCTTTGATTTGTATTTTCAAGTAACTATTTATTAAAATACAAAAACTTATGACAGATAATGCTGGGATGTATTGTGCATCCTCCTACGCATCTGTAACACTTCCTAAATTGCTGCTTGATTCAAAATATAACATTCAGTAAGAGAATATTTTCTTGCTTTATTAATGAGCCTTATTATCAATGTAACGAAATGAAATTTAAATTAAGTTACATTGATTAATTTAGATTGGAATGTATTTTTGAAATAATATTTTACATATATTTTTCAGAAGCATGTGTGATATGTGGAATGCGCGCCACTTTGATGGCAACACAGAAGAGTGGGGGAGCACCGATTAAGCCGTGGCAGGTGTACTCCAAGCTGCGACTCATCTGCAAACATTTGACACCCGGAAGACAGGAGGATGCACATGAGTTTCTTAGGTAATTTTATAAGTTGTTACTAAATACTTTAATTTTGACCAAAAATAATACTAAGAATCAGGTAATTTACTAATTATTACTGTTGATTCATAACAAAACATGTGTCACTTACCACATATTATTGGTGTGTAATAAAGGGTTGTTATTTACTTAAATATTTTGTACACACATCAAATTGCTGTAATTTGTAGTCTTAATCATGAATATTTTGCTCTCAATAGGTACTTGGTGGAGGCTATGGAAAAGTGTTATTTGTCACGGATTGTGAACTCAGAGAAACTGGATCAATTCAGTAAGGAGACTACTCCACAGAACCAGATCCTTGGTGGATACTTGCGTTCAACAGTGCGCTGTCTTGCTTGCCACCATCTCTCAACTACCTACCAGCATTTTCAGGTAACCTACCTAATGTTCCACTAGTATTTTGTATGAGTATTGAAAGTTAGATATCTAAACATATTTTTTTTGCAGGATTTACTATTGGATATAAGAAAACATTCAACTTTGGATGAAGCTTTAGACTCATTTTTTTCCAGAGAGAGATTAGAAGATTTAGGATATAAGTGTGAAGCATGTAATAAAAAGGTGAGATTTATTTTTATATGTCATATTTATTTATTGGTCTCAGAAATACAATAAATTTATTTAAAATAAAAAAATATTATTTTATAAAATATAATAAGTCTTGTGATGACCTATTAACTAGACCACCAGGACAAACATTGTGATAAGTGTTCACTAGAGAAAATTAGCATTAATGACCATTGGCTGGCACACATTAGGGACAAGGATGGGTGATTGGGCTGGGTATCATGTGGAGGTTGACAAAATATCTGTGCATTCATTTTGTACAGTCGTCTACACTCAGTGACAGCACTAGGATTAATTTTTTACTCCTAGCCTGCTCCTCCCCCTCCTTGTATGCAGATGGTCCTTTCTTATGAAAATTATGTTCTCGCGTAAGATATAGTTTGAAACGTTTTTTCTCAACTTTCAGGTGTCTGCAACAAAGCAGTTTTTCGTTGAACGCGCGCCTATGGTGCTGTGCATCGCGCTGAAACGTTTCTCGTTGGCGGGTGGCAAGCTTTCCAAACACGTGCAGTTCCGTAAAAAGATCACGCTCAATAAATACGTGTACAACAGGACCAGTCACCAGCAATTGGTATGTTAAGGTTGTTTTTTGATTGAATAATTTAGGGCTGGGTGCGCCAGCAGAGGCCGATTTTTGTATTTAACAGATTTTTTTAAATCATCTGAAATCACTCCAAAGATATGTGAAGAAGTCTAGAAGAAGTAAGTAAATGTTTCATTTGTTATGTCATTTTCGACTTTGACACAATCACATTAAATTTCATTTTACTTCAATCTCATTGATAAATTCATAAACTAATCATGCCATATTATAAGAATATCAGTAGGTATATTCTGCGTAACTTTTGTAAAAAACTTACAGATAAGTTGTTGTAATTCATTGTCAAAATTAGTTAAATAAAAGAATTAAATGTTTACTTATTATCTCCCAAAGTTAATCTTATTCATAAATTGTTGACCACTTTTCTGACATAAAAACTTTTTGCTAAGATTTTAAAAAGTACCGTTCGTTTTTAGACGGAGCATCTTGATAAACCGTGCGTTTTACATTACAATACGATACAATACAATATTGAAATTGGTGAAATTAGAGACCTTTTACGAGCAAATGTGTTATAAACTTGTTTTATTTCATACCCTTTATTATATTTATGTCAAACTGAATTTTTGATTTTCGTCACCATGTTGTATACAAATAATGATTATAATAATTACATAAAAAAACAAAATAAAAATAGAGAAGTTACTTAATTTATTTACGTAACTCTAATTTATTACCATACTATAAACAAAGTTTGATCATAATATATAAAATGCATTTCTTATGTCAAATAAAGTTATCCTACTGCTAATTTCTATACTATGTCACTGGCGGGGTCATGCGAGATCACTGCCGCTGCGTCCGCACTAACTATTTTGCGCGCGACCCGGGACAGCGCTAAATGCCTACTGCAGCGGGAATACCTGGCCTTAAAGGAAATAAAAAATGGAAGGAAGGTGTTCATCTTCAATTTTAAATCTGTTACTTAATGCTCCCCAAGGTTTTATTCATTATATTTATTTTGATCTTTAAAATAATTTTAGTATCAAACCAGTAATTTTAGAGATTACTTACTACATACATTCTAACTTACTGACAAATAACTTTATAATATTAGTGTTGATTATACACTCGGCGTCAAAAAAATCGCACCTTCGGAAAATAATACTTTAAACCACTTTTAATCACATTTAGAATCTATGGTGATGGGACTATTAAGTATCATTATAAACATTAATTTAACGACATTAAAATTAACAATCATTTAGGCCATAAAAAAAAAACATTTCACCCAAATAACGACGTTATACAAAAATAATGCATAATTACTTTATAAAAGGGCCGCTAGTTGCGCTACCTTTTAGAGGTATAAAGGGCGGGGGGGGGGGGGGGGTAAAACTAGGTTTTAAGTAATTTTTAAGCATTTTTTTGTCTTACTTTAATTCTTTGTCAACAAACTTTTTCTTCTTCTTTTGCAATCACTTCTTTTTTTATGACCTAGCAAGACTAAAGTACATACATACATACATACATAATCTCACGCCTATTTCCCATTGGGGTAGGCAGAGACAACAGACCGCCAGACTAAAGTACGATTTGCTGAATGTTGATGATTAGACCTATAAAATGATACCTAATAGTCCCATCATCATTGATTCTAAATGGGATTAAAAGTGGTTTTTCAAAGGCGATTTTTTTGACGCCGAGTGTAGTATGTAAATAATTATAAATTCTTGAAAGTACATAATAGTCATTTTTAACAATGTTTCTACTTCGGTTTCAGTCCTACAAATTGGTAAGCCTGGTGACTCACTTAGGCCCTTCTCAGAACTGCGGACACTACACAGCCATAGGACAAGCTCCTAATGGGAACTATTACCAATTTGACGACAGCTGCGTGCGACCGCTCCCTCTTTCTGCTGTACTTGGCACCAACGCATATATTATGTTCTTTGAAAAAGACAACTCTAACGAAGACTCCTCCGTCCCCACTGCATCGACTTCTAGTGCGGTCTATGGCCCGCAATTGCCGGATAACATCCTCAACAGAGATAAGAGCCCTCTCAAACTAACATTTTACAAAAACGATGAACGGAAACCAATCCTGAATAGCACATTAACAGAAGCTTCAAAACCTGAAGTCAAACCCATCATTCTAAACAGCACTCTCAGTAAATCTTCGGATACCAACTCTAACTCAGAGCCGTGGGTAGTAAAACTGAACGGGGAAGTAGAAAAAGTTACTCCAAAAATATTGAATGGAACAGAAAAGAATTTCAAAGTCGATATTGACAAAAAAAATAATTTAATAATCAGGAGACACAACGGCGACGACAACCACATAAAAACGAAGCTTTCGAAGAGTGACTCTGATCTCAGGTCTGTACTGACTAATCATACGAGGACTCCCGAGAAATCTGCGTCGACTAGCAAACTAGTGAAACAAAAATCTCCACTAGAAAAATTAGAGGAACAGATGAATTGGAGTGATTCATCAAATAATTCGCACAAGAACGGGAAATCGGGCTCGAAGTTGGTGCCCTACGATTCAGAGTCGAGTGGGGATGAGAGAACTGAGAGATTGAGTGAGGAGCGGAGAAGGGAGGGGCCGAAAGAGGAGGGGCGGAAGTTGAAACCGAGCCGGTGCGAATCGCCGCAGGGGCTCGTGGTCACCACTAAGGGCAAGCATCACGCCTGGACAGTATCGAGCGAGAAGAATGGACCACTACTCAGTCCCAGTTTGAATGGTGTTACCATTAAAAAGTAAGTATTATATGGACCCTTATATCTCACTGTCTCTATTATTTGGAAGACTCTAATCAATTAATCTCACGCGCTCAATTCTTTATCGTCAGCAATAGCGTTATTATCATGCTAACAACACGGCTCTATTCTCAGAGTAAAAGAAAAAGAGGAGCGACGAGGAGACGAGCAAAGTCCTAATACAAGTGTGAGCAGCATGTCACCTCTAAGCGACCACAGCGAGGGTGCGCAGACGCAAGCGGTGGCGCCTGTTGCGTCAGTCGTCGAACCCGTCGCTGCGCCCGCGCCCGCAACGAGCGTCATCGAGACAACGCGCCATTTGCAGAGTTTCTCCCACCGCGGCTACGGCGCACCTGTGGCTTCGTGGAACGGTACCAACAGCGCCATGTCGCGACAGGTAAAATAATAATTATATTTCGAACAGATCACGAGATTGTAATTACTTTAATGTAGATGGTAGCCAAGTATGTGTATGGTACATTTAAAAAAATATATCAGGTGAGTTGAATCCCATTCCCTAGTGGGTTTATAAATGAGAATATTTCAATCGCGCCGTGATAACTGAACGGATTTGGATAGTCAAGCACATAGGGTCGAGTTTTAATCCCGAAACGCAAACGAACGAAGTTTTCAAAACAATGGTGTATATGAAATTTAATTTGAGTCAAGATTATTCTAAAACGTCGTAATTTCGAAGGTCTTCGATGAGCGACGCGATGAGCGGAAACGCGTGTTAGAGGCGGCGGATGAGATGGACCGCGGGAGGAACAAGAAAGTTAAGAGGTTCCACCACTACAACAGATTCAATAATAACAGGAACCACTACAACCCATTCCAGGTACTGCGTGAATATAATTTGTTTATAATTTATTATAAGTTTCCTGTAAACATGTGTACATGCGCGCTGATTAGAGTTTTAGCCAAGTTTTACACAATATGATTCTCTATTAGATTCGAACCCAGGTTAAGAAACCCTTCATTACCTAAATGTTTGATACTATCCATTATAATGTATAACAACTTGTCTACCACATTCATCCCAAAAAATGTTCTTCTTTTTATTTTATATTCTGCTAGAGTGAGTTTTGCTCTTACAGTAAAACTAACATTTAGCCATTGACATCGTAGGAGAAACAGAACAAGCCGCATTGGGGCGGCGGCTTCAAGTACCGCGGCGAGCGACGCCCGCCGCATAACTTCAACAAGCATCACAACAAGTACAAGCGGTTCAACAGGTAAAGCAATTGATATTTACATCGCATTTTTTACTATTATACAAAATGGATCTTTGAGATTCATAAACTCCGCACTAACACATCACAGCGAAAGTTTGTACATTGTTTATACTGTCCTCGAAATAAATCTACACTGGCAGGAAAATGTCTGCCGGATTCTGTTATAAGAGCATTAGTAAATGAGGATTTGAGTCTGATACAGCTGCTGGCTGTGTTATAGTCCATGTTCGAATATATATATATTTATCTTTTAGGTAATATGTGATTTTGCAATTTGCTTATCAGTCATAGCACTAAAAAGTCGAACGTCCATTAAGAAGTTAAGACTAATAATTAATCATGTATGTATCCAAATTCAAACACTTGTTCTAGCACAGAGTACTAGTTTTAGTAGTAGAGTAAATTTGCCGAGAATCCTTTAAATATTCTCTAATGATTAGAGATTGTGCACACATCCCGTGAGTGACAATCTAGTTTCACATCCATCGTTGTAATTGCTAGACACTGTTAATTGACACTTGTTTTGTGAGCCTTAAATAAATAATAAAAAACTACCCATGTTAAGGTTAATTCTTGACTAAATAATATACAATGTCACATTCTTTCTGCACTTACCGCGCCGTTTTGTCTTGATTCTTTATAATAAATATATTTCAGGTACAACAACGGTCACCACTACCCTAGGCGCCATTGACCCAGGCCGGTCAGCCTCGCTTTGCTGTGTATATAGTAATGGACATAAATTTTAGTTAAAATAAGTCTTTGTTAGTGAATATCCACTGTTTCAGTCAATATATATCATTCTGCGTCTAGCTGCCGCCAGTCCAAAACTAACCTAGGCAGATGTTAATAATAATAATGTTTAACTCCCACAAAAAATAATGTACTGCCAGTCAGCCTTTATGATCGCAATAGTGAAAGCCTTTGTATAGATAAGACAAATTTATCATAGATGTAGACTAAATTACTCGTGATTTACACAATATACATTTATTTTCTTCTGTATCTATATACCTATTTAAATAGGAATAGTATTGTATAATATAATATTTATCGTCGAAATAATAGCAATTTTTTTAACGCTCAATTTAGTCGTTACTCTTCGTTTTGACTTGGCACTTTCCGTTGATAACAACTGACTTCAAATACTATTTTTAGTCGATAAAATGTTATTTTGTTTTATGAGAGAAAAGTGCTTGAACTTTTAGTGAGTCTGTTACCTTAAGATAACTGATTTTTTTGTTTAGTTCGATCGATTAGTTAACAGAGAATGCAACTCCTATTTTCCATGTTTTCGAAATAATTAGTTGTTAACTTTTCTAGGATAGAAAATAAGTTTGTTCTCCTAGTAATTTTGACAACTATGTTATTTCTTGGAATGTTGTAATTTATAGGAAATTTTATTTTTCTACAGAATGACAGTGTATCTGTTTATTAATCGATCTTTAAACATGTATTTCTAATTATAAATAGATATGTTGCACACACTGCCAGCGAGCAGAGCTGACGTTGTCGTGTGCAACACAAACAACGCTTAATATTCTTTGTAAAATAGACAATCGACTTGTCTAATACATTGTAATGAAATTAGTTACTTTATTAACTTGTTAGTGGGCAGGGCTAGTTTTTATTCTAAGTATTAGTTATCACTTATCACCTAAGTATGTAGTTTTACTTGAATCAGCATTTCTTTTATTTGAAGGTCCATTTGTCGGACGAGCGATAAAGTAAGCGCGCTTATAATAATTATTATACAGAGGTAAATGCAAACTCGTAATGGCTTAATGTAAACTTTTTACAAACATATTATGATTTAGTTTTAATAAAACTAATATCTTTGTTACCTATATTACATTTAATAATCATGTAATTTAAAAGTTTAATTCGAAATTTGGTATCTGAACTCAACTTCCAAACATTACAATAACATTGTGTTTCAGGCACATAATATAATGCGGACTGTTTTCCTACTACAATTTGAAATAAATGAAAGTTTATTTAAGTTAACATTTTATGTGAATAATTCGGCGATGAAATAAAAGTCATGCTTTAGTCAGCTTAATAAGAAAACCATGCGTAAATTACTCAAACTTTAGAATGAGATAAGATAAATCAGTATAAGCCATTAGTTGACTTTTTATTACATGCCCTGGAATTTAGTCTTACATGCGAATAGGAAAAGTGAAAATAGGACAGCATTATTTTCGTTTGACTTCATGTCATTATTACGATCGATGACACATGAGTAGTATAAAAAACATGAAGCTTCAATTTTATTAGGCTAGGCAAAACGTTGACTACATCCGATCGATACCTATATTTAAAACTTATTAGTGTTTTGGCTTTTGTTTCTATGATGTGTTTGCAATTCTTGCGGTCAACGCTACACAATTTATTGAGGAGGCAATAATTTATTTATCTTGTTATATAAATATTAGATATGTGTTCGATATTTTCTGGAGAGCAGTTGGGAGTCTTTTAAGATTATGATTAATGATCGATGTATATGTTTGATTTCACCGCAACTTTTAGGAAAATGTAAAATATTATTAGGACATTTATAATATAATTTTGAGTGGGTAACGCGTTTTGTAATTATCCACTGAAACGAGTCAATAAGCAAACATCTTACTACCAGAATCTATTTGTTTCATTTATTATACACTTTTTGTATCTTCTACATTATTGTTAGTGGTGGTTTTTTTCTACTAATTTGATATACCTATATATCAATAGAATGTTCTCAAAGCAGGTAATATAACATTATTCATAATAATTAATGAACGATGTTTAAAAAGAAAGACGTGGCAGTAAGCAGTATAAACAATATCGTTTATTTGTTACATAAAAATATCATATCACTATATGTACAAAAGCTGACCTTATATAGAAATGCATACCGTTTCTTATGCATTATCCAGAACATTTTCTTTATTTATTATTTTTATCTAGAACAATAACAATAAAAGAACAATAATAAGACATAGAAGACAGACATAAGAGCTAGAATGACGTCATCCTAGCAGCGCCACACACTTAAAATTATACAGTCATCCAACCGACAATTTGTAATTTTTGACTAATGGTGACCCATTGGGGATTAAATGAAGTAAGGATCCGTTACAAAATCCAAGAGCGTGGCGCTGCTAGGAGGATGATATACTTAAATATGCTTGCATAATCAATACGCACTTTCAGAGCGTCTCATAGTTTTTTAAGAAGTCGAGAAATCACATCGCAAATTACAACTAAATATTTTTTTTCTTAAATAAAGAGCAATAATAGTACGGTTTCCATAGGTAACCCTAAATTCTGTTTGATAATACATTTTTTGGACAAATTTAGCACATTAAAAATAGCTAAAATCGATTAAGTAGTTTGACATTGAACAAACAAATTTTAAGGAACTGCGCTTATTCTGTTACATATTGTATAGGAACGACCCAAAATGTTTGGTCTGAATAATGCATAATAGAAAATTACAATAAAATTTAATCGAGTCAAAATAGGCCTTATTGTTAATTGACTAACGGAAACAGAATCCTCTTCTAGCGGGCAGACCATGTTCTGCAGACATTAGAAACAATGTAGGTACGTCAAAATGAAGCCGATTGCGATTAAGGTTGTCTAAAGACAAATTGCCTCGCTCAGTCGCTTTTCTAGTAAATGTTTTGAAGACAATTTATGTCCGCAACGGACAAACATTTGAACTGTCGTAACAGTAGCTAATGTTCTATTTAAAAAACCGTCCAAGTGCGGCAAACAACGGCAAAAAACACGTTTGTTGTATGGGAGCCCCCTTGTTTTTTTAGTATTTGTTATAGCGCCAACAGGGCCGGGGTCTAAAAAGGCCGTTTCGGGTGAATCATAATAGGATCCTATTACGATTCATATTCGAAATTTTCACCAAACACGAATCTGCTAATGAATTGAATTGTCAGTGAATCACTAAAATGAGGGACCATTTTACGAAATTTAGAGGAATTGCTTAGGATTTGCTGGGAATTCATAAAAGGAGGAATTGCTCAAAGTGGCCATTTTAGACCCACAGAACATCATCTGCCAAAATTTCAACTGTCTAACTATCACGATTAATGAGATACAGCCTGGTGACAGACTGACAGCGGAGTCTTACTAATAGGGTCCCGTTTTAACCTTTGGGCTAAGAATGAATATATAATTGGTTTGCATACTGTTATTTTATAAGAATATACAAAAAAGAGTCATTACATTCGGTAATTTTGGCTTTAAACGTGATAGGTGGTGAGCCCATCGCCGGACCGGGTTTACGTTCACGTTTAGGGGTCCAATATATCTCGTGAAATGTGGGTATATCCAGTAATGGAATACCTCTGCCTACCCCCTCGGGGATAAAAAAGGCGTGAGAGATTATATATATTTTGGCTTTACAGTGTTGCGAGTTTAGGACTAGACATTAAAAAAATCCAATAATGAGGATATTGTTTTGGTAACATAACGAACTTAGGACTAGAGTCCCTGACACGAATATGTATTAATGAACTACTGAGTTACGTAGCGACAGTTATACATACTTATAAGGTCCTTTTAAATCAAGTGCAAATATTTTAAGAGTAGGTACGCATATTTCAGAGTACCAGATACGAGTAACAGAAGAACTGCTATAGCAATCGCGATAATAAGGCATCTTGCGTTGCAAGTGTGCTGGCTGCCGTTAAACAAGAACAAGTTGTCATAAATCGGTCTCACTTTTGGTTCACATTGATGATGGCATATCATTAAAATGCGGTGCAAATAAGGAATTCCTCAATCACTGGAGTCCTAGATGCAATTGAATTTAGTAGCAGTTTATGTGTACGAATATGTTATTATGATTTTATTCAATTACGTAACTTTTCCGTAAGTGTGTACGTGTGTTACATAATATTGTTGTTATCAGTACTTTTTCATGGACCTTAAATCACGATTAATGTTTAGTTTTCACTTGTTAAAATTAAGAAGCTTAGTAGAACACATAACTTTTAACTTGGTTTATGTACTATTTCTTATGTACTTTAGAATGTCTTCAGGTTGAAATGGTCCAGAGGAGGATTGGCACATTTTGTTTGGAAGTACCCTGTACAAATTCCGTTTTTGTGCGTCTTCAACTAAGGTACGCCATTGATAATTTTTCTGTAAAAATGAGATTGAAATTTAATAAATAAAGTTAATAATAATATCTCACATGAACTCTGAAACGAATCGTCCCCACCTCCCCTATATTGCTTGAGCTTCTCTAGAGCCGAGGTGAGTCCGAGGAAGATGGGTAAAGGACGGATTAAAAAGAATATCACTCGAAGATTTGTATGTTTGTACTCGTATCTTTGTTACGAATAAATTTAAAAACTACTGGACTGATTTAAAAAAAATCTGTGTATGTGTGGATTGAGTGAGCACCCCTCAGAAAAAAAAGGAAAAATGCTCTTCATTTAGTAGAAGTTCTAAAACAATTGTAAAAGTAATCCCTGAATTTGTAAAAAGATAAAAAAAAAGATACAGGGTTTAACGTATGCTCACTCAGTTCTCACAAACCACCAATGAAATCAGCGAATGTATTAATGCAACATATAATATTTATATACTAGGATTTAGAAGAACCTAAGCTTACTTACCTTTATAATTTGTAGATCACCTAGTTACGTCATTAAGGTTTTACAAAAAAAATAAAATGCTCACTCAATCCTCACACTTTTGAAAACCCGATTTCTGATGAAGAAACTGAAGATTGAAACTGATATGTATGTGTATAGTTTAGTAAAATTAATATGGGAATTTGTAAAATAAAAAACGAACCACTAACGTGGCAGGTTTTAGAATAATAAATTTTTTTAAATGCTCACTCAGTCCACACATTTTACGTAAGTTAAAAATGTGAATATCTTAAGATTTATAGTATCAAAGAAACTGGAAATTAGTTCAACTTTTTGTAAAAATTTCTACAAAAGATCTACCATCTAATATTTTATATTCGTTGTCTGTTTTTAAAGATATTCAATTTTAATTTTCCTAATGTAAATATATCGTTTAGGGTGACCACACTTCATAATATTATGGTCATATCCATTATTTTGACAACCTTCTTCGAGTTAAATCGAAATTGCTGTACTGGCGAAATACATGAGCAGCGGCTGGTAAAACATGTATACATATCTGTCGCCTTTTAGCGGCCAAATAAATTGCATAGTAAGTATACGTGTAATTTAAATAGTTTATTTCATTACAAGTGCGGAAAGCCTGTCATCGCAACGAGTTCCGACAAATGTCTACCCAAGCCGAGGCGCAGCCGAAGGTGAGGGTTGACAGTCAGAACAAGTTGCAATGACGGTTCCGCACGTGTACTGAACAACTATTTTTAATACAGTTGCGAAAAAATGAAGCAATTTAATAAAATAATAAAAACACAATAAACTCAACTATCATTTTTGGAAAATGGCGCCAACCATAAAAATAAAGAGAGATTTTTTTTTGCTTACTTCACCCATTCTGGGTAGGCAAAGGGAACTATGCCCAATGCCCATACAGTCAAGTCATCGGTACAATTTTCTTATTTATATGAAATGAAAATGAAATTTAATGAGATGAAATGAAATAAAACCTAACCTAACTCATTGAATCAAATCATTAAATCTGATATTGAAACAAATTAATAGCTTCTTTTTAGAAATATTTGCATTCAGAATCATAAAATCTTCTATGAAGTTTTTTTAGTAAAAACTTCGTGGTTGGTTTTTTCTTTTTAATAGACATCATTTTGACAGTTGGGAAAGAAAACGAACGAGTGCGGAAAAGGTAAAGAAAAAGCTCGAGTGTGTAATAGCCCTCATCCCGAACGCTATACGTCCCTGCAATACGCCACTTTTTGAGCAACTGTATTAAAAAATCTTTTACTCCAAAACATGGCAACCAAGGAGGCAACTTATCAACAGTTTTATTTAAATTTCGAACTGGCTTGCAAATAGGAACATGTTAATTGAAAAAATAAAACAAGTGAACACTTCAAAGTGGGAAAAAATATTGTTGTTCTTCATTGATTTTGTTAACTTATGTACTAATACATTTTCAAAAACGATGTTCTGTCTGTGCCATACCTACCTATATAAATTTTAGAAAGAAATTTTGATGAAATTTAATTAAATGTTGACTTGTCATCGTCGGGAGGTTGCCTTTGCTGATCGATCACAGCATCATCCTGCTAATGCTAGTGTCTAATAGCATAGCCAAGTTGTATTTTATCGCATACTAATAGTGCCCCACGGTTTCACCCCGCATCAGTTCCGTTCCCTTCGGAAAATTATAGCCCATGTTACTCCCAGAAAAGTAAGCTTTCAATTGGCGAAAGATTTTTCAAGTCTCGCGTGTAAAATTTTATTACAAATAGCAGGTGCCCAGCGGCGACCCAGCCTGGATCCAGTTTATTCCCGTTCCCGTGGGAATTTCCTATAATTCCTTCATAGTGGTTTCTTTAACCATATAAGACCATAATAATTTAAATAGCGGGTGCCGTGGATCCAGTTTATTCCCGTTCCCGTGGGAATTTCCTATAATTCCTTCATAGTGGTTTCGGCAAGCATAAAACACCATAATATTTTAAATAGCGGGTGTCGTGGATCCAGTTTATTCCCGTTCCCGTGGGAATTTCTGAGATTTCCTTTATAATGGGTGCCTACGACATAAAGACATCTATACATACGATATTTCAAACAACGGGTTCCAGCGAGTTAAAGCGGCGGCGTTGCGCGCGCGGTTCCTGTTTTATCCCGTTCCCGTGAGAATTGCATTAAATCCCTTCATAGCGGTTGCCTACTACATTTATGACACCTACATACCATATTTCAAGTTTCTGGGTGTAATCGTTTCGGAATAGTACGTATTTCTCTTTTTCACCAGTTTTTATATTTTCCCGTGGGAATGAGATATTTTTCTGAAATAATAACAAAGAACTCTAAAGAGTAAAAAACATACAGACAAATTGATAACCTGCTCCTTTTTGAAGTCGTTTAAAAGTACTCTAGATGTTGACCCGGGTACTCAGTTATCTCCATACTAAATTTCATAAAAATCCTTCCAGTAGTTTTTGCGTGATGCGTGCACAGATAGACAGACAGACAAAAATGTAAAAAATTGTGTTTTGGTATCTACATCGATAACTATATACCTACACTTAAAATTTTCAAAAAATCTTTCATGTACAGACATGGTCCCGTTAGTTTTATTATATGTGTAGATGTACTATCAGCAAACGCTAAGCCTGATACATTTGGAAAAATTGTCGCTTGCAAGCTAAAATTTTATTACCCTGACCCTAATTAGAGTTACATAATGAGAAGCCAGTAACACAGTCTTTTTTCTATTGCGATCCATTCATCGACACTAAATGGTCATAAACATGAAAGAACCTCTTTTTTGTAATTGTCATTGTTACTATAAGTGAGGGCTTTGTCGACACGGGGTGGGAAAAGATAGCTGCTCGCTAAAATGACACTTAGGTGTATCAGGCAGAACTTTTTTCGATAGTACAATAGTAGATTATATAACAAGGGAATAAAGCACTGTTTTATGTCACGGGCGCGACATTGAATCCTGAACGTAACGAAGGACTCCAGCGAGGGAGTTATGATTTAATTCCCGAGCGAAGCGAGGGAATCAAGACTGAGTCCTGAGTTTAGTGAGGGATTTAAGCGCCCAAGACAAAAACAGTTTTATTCCCGAGTTATATACTCTACTTTTCTCACCTTATGCGAGACAATAAAATGCAATTGCATGGTAGTAGATTATTGACAATGCCTATGGCATCTAGTAGGTATAATAGACTCTGAAGTCAAAGTACTTTCATCACTCGACATTTTCGATATTCTTTTTGAAATGTTAAAGCTATAAAATGGATACAGCAACTTGTTTCTGCCGGCGTGACCTAGGTACTTGATTTAACAATTGAAGATCGTGCGAATCTAGTTGGTCGCGGCTTCGGTTTTCGAAAATCGAGTTGGCCACGACTGCACCACATTTTGATTAACGAAATTAGACTTTATCGTCATAGCAATAAGGATTATGAAACTGAAAATTACATTATTGACCAAGGGTTATAATGAAATTCCATACAACATTATAACCCGGTTAAAGCCAAGGAATATAATGTCTTGCTTTCGGTGACGTTTATATGATATATAATCCGGCTTAGTCGAGCATGTGGTGTGAAAATTATATTAAAGAGTCGTAATCAGCGGAGGTCGTATGTCAAAAATTTACTTCGACAAACCAAAAAGAATATTCTTTTAAAATGTCCTGTATTTTTAATATGACCATAATATTATGAAGAAGTGTGGTCACCCTAAACGATATATTTACATTAGGAAAATTAAAATTGAATATCTTTAAAAACAGACAACGAATATAAAATATTAGATGGTAGATCTTTTGTAGAAATTTTTACAAAAAGTTGAACTAATTTCCAGTTTCTTTTATACTATAAATCTTAAGATATTCACATTTTTAACTTACGTAAAATGTGTGGACTGAGTGAGCATTTAAAAAAATTTATTATTCTAAAACCTGCCACGTTAGTGGTTCGTTTTTTATTTTACAAATTCCCATATTAATTTTACTAAACTATACACATACATATCAGTTTCAATCTTCAGTTTCTTCATCAGAAATCGGGTTTTCAAAAGTGTGAGGATTGAGTGAGCATTTTATTTTTTTTGTAAAACCTTAATTACGTAACTAGGTGATCTACAAATTATAAAGGTAAGTAAGCTTAGGTTCTTCTAAATCCTAGTATATAAATATTATATGTTGCATTAATACATTCGCTGATTTCATTGGTGGTTTGTGAGAACTGAGTGAGCATACGTTAAACCCTGTATCTTTTTTTTTATCTTTTTACAAATTCAGGGATTACTTTTACAATTGTTTTAGAACTTCTACTAAATGAAGAGAATTTTTCCTTTTTTTTCTGAGGGGTGCTCACTCAATCCACACATACACAAAAAATCTTTCACCTAATGGAAAGCTAGAATATCCCTGAGTAACATATATTTTATTAAATAATATAATAATATAATATAATCTCACGCGTTTTTTTTATCCCCGAGGGGGTAGGCAGAGGTATTCCATTACTGGATATACCCACATTTCACGAGATATATTGGACCCCTTAACGTGATAGGTGGTGAGCCCATCGCCGGACCGGGTCTGTTTACACATGTCTCAGAATTAATTCTGAGACCTGCGGGTTTCCTCACGATGTTTTCCTTTACCGTCGAGCTAGTGATAAATATGTACGTAAGTTTTTGAAAAACTCATTGGTACATGCCAGGATTCGAACCCGAGCCTCACTGATTTTCGGCCCGCTCTTTAACTGTCCGGGCTATCACTGCTCTTATATTTTACTAGCGGTTCTGCGTGGTTTCACCCGCGTAGTTCCCGTAAGATGAAATAATTTCTCCCGTTTTTTACACATTTACCACTATATCTTTGCTCCTATTGGTCGTAGCGTGATGTTATATAGCCTATAGCCTTCCTCGATAACTGGACTATCCAACACAAAAAGAATTATTTAATTCGAACCAGTAGTTTCGGAGATTAGTTCAAACAAACAAACAAACTCTTCAGCTTTATAATATTAGTATAGATTCCCGTATTCCCACAGGAACGGGAAATACGTGGGGGAAACCGCACAGAACCGCTAGTATTTTATAATAGTACTAGCTGCAAATAACTGCTACAGAACTATGCAGATTTATTCAAATACTTTATCGCGAATGACTGTTAACAGCGACAGTATTGAATATTATATAACACGTTAATAGTTAAATTATATATATAGACGTTCATTTAGGAAACTACTCAGTGAATCTGATGATTTACTGTTTTAGTTACCTACTTCATTATTTCTGTTTTGTAAAAAAGTGGCAACACACCAACTGTCAACATTTATCTCGAATTAAAAATCCTACTTTACACAAGCGCAGTGTGTGGTGCATACGTGACAGCTTTCGTTAACAGACCTGAGGGCCTAGCCAAGAGGCATTGTACTACGTACGTACGAGTGATCTTATAGACTGACAATCCTACCAATATTATAAATGCGAAAGTTTGTATGGATGGATGTTTGTTCCTCTTTCACGCAAAAACTACTGAACGGATTTTGATGAAACTGTACAGTTATATAGCTAATTAATACATCAGAATAACACATAGGCTATATTTTATCCCCGTATTCTCACGGGAACTACGAGGGTGAAACCGCGGGGCGCTGCCAGTGTCATAATATGACTAACGTTAAGCGATCTATGGCGAATGCTTACGTCAATCCGATACATTGTCAATCTATAAGAGAATTCGATTCGTCAGTAAACTGCCAGTTGGTTAGGAGGCTATGGTTATGCGGGTTGCAGACTAAGAGCTAAGCTAAGTTAGTTTAGCATAGCTCGCATAGCTGACGCAGTTTTCCATACTTTTTACTTACTTTGCGGTCTGCACACAAGTATGGAAAACTGCGTCAGCTATGCGAGCTAAGCTAAACTAACTTAGCTTAGCTCTTGGTCTGCAACCCGCATTACTGTTGATACTGTGAGCGTACTGACCAGCATGGCGTGCGGGTTGAGGCAGACGAGCAGCGCGTGCCTGGCGCGCGTCAGCATCACGTTCATGCGGCCCGCGTCCGTCAGGAACCCAACGCCCTGGCTGCGAGCCAAAGACACCACCACCACGTCGCGCTCCTGCCCTTGGAAGCTGTCCACTGTGTTCACTTCTATGTTAGCGTCCGCTCTGGGAATAGAACGCATAAGCATTAGTTATTCGGTTTGTATAAGGTCCGTAGGAGAGTCGAGATTTCATACGTTTCTAGGATGTTCAGAAAAATTATGAAGCTGTAGCAACACCTAGCGGTACTGCTTAGAACTAAATAAAGCGCCATATACGGCAAGATTCTAAACCGCGTTTTCGAAGTTTTCTCATGAGTCCATCATCAACTGTTGGACCGCAATGCGTAGAATGCAACATCGATCGTCTAAAGTAGGAAGAAACTAAGAAGCCGCCCTGGCGTGGAGGCACATGAATAAAGGAACCTGGGGCTTAAAAAACTATCAAAGTTCAGGAACGTTTTGTTTCAAGATTCAAAGAAAATAACTCAGATGCGTACCATAACAAGACTTCAACCTGATTTTTAATTGCGGAAATTCTGACAGCTGTCTGTTCCGCAGCAATTACTTTTTTGGTATCTTTCCTTTTTAGGATTTATTAATTTGTATAATAATTTTATACATACAAATTTGACTAAGGTTGTCTGAGAGAGATTGCTAAAAGAGATAAGACCGCCCATTGTACTTTAGTTAATGTTGGTATTCATATTGTGTTGTTTTTGGTGTACATTTATGGTAGTTATTGTATTGTATTGACTTCAGAATTGTTTGGCAAACTTCGGGTTGTGTCATAACGGACAATATAGAAATATTTCTTCTAGTGGGGTCTTGGAACCAATGGGTGTACAGAAACGTAAAAAAAACCAGTGGTCAACTAACGGGTCTTGCAACAGGCGAAGGTTTTTCTTGATGAGCTCCTTGTGAGCGTTGTAGGGCGTGATGACGGCGAGGCTGAGGCTGAGCGCGCGTACCACTGTGCTCAGCGCCACCACTAGCCGGGAGACGCCCCACGCTTCCATCTCGTTCGCTCCCGATAGTCCTGCATATTATATCATTTTTTTTCTACATTAATAATATTATAAAACGGAAAGATTTGTATTTTTGTATGTTCCAGGATCCAGCTTGAAAAATAGGATAGATAGAAATATAGTTTTGGATCCGATAGCTGGTTGTGAGGCCGGAAATCGTCTGCCCAGGCACACTAGTTCACTATAATATATAGTTACATCTGTTTTATAGCTGTTGGTCCGACCATTAAATAAATAAATCTATAGTCAAAAAGTAATGTTTCCAACACATACCTTGTCCTTTATCCCCACTAGATATGCAGACAATGGAGTAGGGCGGAAAGGTGAGGTTCGGCCGGCTGGCCCTCATGGTCTGTATGCAGCCGCCGTAGAAGGCGCGGTTGGGGTAGTCCGCGATGTCCGCGTGCATGCGGTACTGCTGGTTGAGGAACACCACCGGGCTGTCTTCCTGCCTGTCCTCCGTACAAGATGCCAGGCGCGAGAACAAGCTCTCTCCGAGGCCGTGCTTTTTGGCTCGCTGCAATATAATACACAATACTGTTTATTATAAACTAGCGGTTCTGCGCGGTTTCACCCGCGTAGTTCCCGTTCCCGTCCGAATACGGGAATAAAATATAGCCTATGTTACTCAGGGATCTTCTTGCTTACCACTGGTGAAAGAATTTATAAAATCGGCCCAGTAGTTTTTAGTTTATTCGTAACGAACATACAAAAATACAAATCTTTCCTCTTAATAATATTAGTATATACTAGTACTAGGGCACAACCTCGCTTCGGTTTATCAAAATAAAATACACCTCTTGAAACCTGCAAGATACCGAAATGCAACATACGCAAAAATATAAGTTGAAAACTCCTGTTGTGTGTGTTGTTTACTATAATTTTTATTGAAATCTTTTGAACCGTTTCGGAGTCTATTCGAGACAAACTTTCAGACAGACAGAAAGTCGCTGGATATCGGCGACTTTTAATAAGTCATTACATCACATCATTGTCTCAGCTACATGACGGACGTCAACATATGGGGTATATGTTGACGTCCGTCATGTAGCTGAGACAGTCTATGTACCTGTGAACAGATGAACCCGGGTAGCTGCTGCGGGTCCCCGATGAGCGTGAGCTTTGTCACGTCCAGCGTCAGCGGGATCAGCGTCTCCGGCTCGATCGCCTGCCCCGCCTCGTCCACTATGCACAGCGCTATGCGCCGCTTCAGGCTGGAATTCATAATAATATACATCTACACTACCTACACTAATATTATAAAGAGGAAAGATTTGTATTCTTGTATTTTTGTATGTTTGACGAATAAACTCAAAAACTACTGGACCGATTTAAAAAATTCTTTCATCAACGGAAACCTACAATATCCCTGAGTAACATAGGCTATATTTTATTAACGTATTCCTACGGGAACGGGAACTACGCGGGTACAACCACGCAAATAAGCTCATTTTTCTTGTGACATTGTAAAAATGCTAATTTTAATTGTAAATTTAATTTAAATTACTTGTAATATAATTATGACATTATTTATTCTTCAATATTATTAAATTTTGTGACACACTGTTGGTTTTTTTTTTTTTTTTATGATAAAAAAGGGGGCAATCGAGCAGACGGGTCACCTGGTGGTAAGAGACGTCCGTCGCCCATGGACACCTGCTCGAGTCACAACTATGTTGCCGGCCTTAGAAGGTGGGTGGGAGGGGGGAGGGGAGGGGAGGGGGAGGGAGGATTGGGGCCTCCGGTTACCTCACTCACTTAACGAAACGCAATGCATTGCTTTACGCTGGTTTTCTGTGAGGCCGTGGTATCACTCCGGTCGAGCCGGCCCAAGCGTGCCGAAGCATGGCTCTCCCACGTTATAGTTCTAAGTACTTAGGTAATTTTAAGACCATTTTGTACTTATTGAACAAATAAAACATATTCTATTCTATCGAAACTTGGATCGTAAGTTTTGGCTGTAAGGATTTAGCTTCGGCCTTTTTGTTTGTACCGAAAGCGTAAACCGCAAAATGCAGTCCCGCTCCCGCCATTATTAGGTACATTTGACATTTTTGTTTTATTTTATGGTAATCGCAAATGTATTGAAAAACGTCGTATGATGCTCGTACTCAGTAAAGCTTTGGTTTCCTAGGATAGCGGTGCCATCATATAGCGTCCCTAATATTAGGGAATTAAAGCTTTGGTTTATGGACACAAAAAGACGACCGTCTTTACGGTGAAGACGTGTCTATACTGGCTTCATCGCTACCGAGAAAAACGTTCACGAACCATCCCACACCGACGAGACGGCCATTATGCAAATGGCAGCATCGATTTGTTTACGTTACGGTGTCAAATACCGCTCTATAGGAAACTGTGTCATAATATTGCTTATTATGATGGCCGCTATATGGCGGCACCGCTATCCTAGGAAACCAAAGCATAAGCTGGCTATTATAGTCACCGGTTTATTATAAGTACTTGGCTTCGCCTACTGCCTATACACACCTAGACTATAATATCCATCTTATCGTACTTGCATCATAATGTATGTACAAGTATGAAGTACTGTTTAGAGATATGTTTTACGGATATTTTTCAGTCAAGCATCAGCGTCCCACGGGAGATCGAGGATAGTTCTCGCTAAGCTTATACATTGTACCATGGTTTACTGAACATAGGGTAAGCTCCTGATTGCCATGCCAATAAGTACCTATTTATGTTTTAACCCAGATACTCCTGAAACATTTTACTGTCTCCAAACTGAATAATTTTTGTATATGAGGCTTAAAAACTGACAAAAAACATGGGAAAAATAAGAAAAAAATTACTTGTCTCGTGAAAATTCGGAAAAGTGGTGTCGGTTTTAAACAACACTAGTAAAATGCACTACTATGAGGTATGCATTGCATAAAGAAAAAAGTTTCATTTCAATCCTTTATTTTAATTGGCTTTTACGTTAAAAATAAGTAATAATATGGCAAAATAATTAAATCACATGGGAGTGCTATGATACGACTCGAACCCGTTTTTAGCGTGTAGTGTAACATTGCATGCATTGCAAAAGTTGACATGTTATGTTAAAAGAGCAGCCCTTCTCTGTATTTTATTATGTGGCCGATACCATGATACCGTGAAGACTCAAGATAGGCACCAGACGTACCTACGGTCAGGCTTTCGCTGATCCTTCCTAAATGTTTCTAATATTCCGGTGGCTATGCTCCTGTGGAATTTCAGATGGTCAAATTCACCTTTGTTGGCTTTATAAAGCTGCCATGCATTATGCAGAGTCATATCCAGGCAGTGAGCAACTAGAGAAAATATTTTTTTTTGCCTCTAATTGATGTTCTATACAAGAATATATTCTGGTCAGACCTGTCGACGCGACACGACCCACGACCACGAGCCCCATGTTCTCGTTATAGATTTTTATATAAGACGAAAAATAATTGTCGAAAAATAGATAAAAGTTGGCATGAGGGTCGATTCAAAACATCAGCATACTGCAGAATGACACTGGCTCCCAATCCCAGTTTTTTGTACTGGCTCTCAAGTCTTCTCCAGAATTTGCTTGATAGGGTTCAAACCAGTTGACATAGCCCAAACGAGTAGCACCCACCCAACATTTATATCCCCATTTGATGGGTTTCCCACCCACGTATGAACTGTTTACAAGGGTGACCACCGTAGAAAGCACCATGGCTTCGTCTATACTATAACTTTCCTCGAAAGGCGCAAAATTCGCAAACTTTGTCCTACAATAAAAAATAAAAGAATAATTTCTTGTGCGAAAGATAAAGTAGTACATTTTACTACTGGCGTTTATAAAAAACACTAGTTATTTTTCGTTATAATAATAATAATAATAATCTTTATAACTTCTTACCAAAGGTTCTGAATCAGTGTGATATGATGTTTATTTGTAGTTTATGATACTAACATTTCGATTTATATAAATTATCTCAATAAATTGTGCAACTTATTATTATTACTTACCTTGATAAACTCTTAATTGAAAACACGGCTGAATAAACTTGTAAATAATAAGGAGAACCTATGAATCATATATTATTGCCACACAGACTAAGTCGACAAAACAGTCAACTTTCAAATAACATAAATAAAAAATTAAAAAAGTACCTAAACCTTTTTTAATTTTTTTATGTTCCTATGTGTTGTTTTAAAACGACGGTAGCATTAAGTGGGTTAAGTTTACTAATTATAATATTTTTTTATAAGGGACACTTAAGGGAGGACCCTTAGCTCAGCAGTGGGCTGTTACGGTGATGAAGAGTGGTTCTCACCAGCGCATCTTCTGGTTGGACGCGCTGCCGAGCGTGGTGATGACGATGTGTGCGCCCTCGATGATGCGGCGCTCCGCCTGCGCCAGCTGGTCGGCCCGCAACTGCCCGCCGCCGCCTGTGCTACGCAACTTCAAACAACATTATACTGGATGATTTTTTTTACCGTCTGGAAAAAAATATGACGTGTAAGGTATCTAGAGCCGAAGTTATACACGAGATTAATTGTTAAATATAGTCAGGTTTAATGCAATTTACAAAATCTAGAAAACTACGCACAGTACTACGCGCTGCTGGCGGTTGTAGGTAAATTGCGCATAAATGGAAGCTACGAGCCTGTTTCTTTTAAAAATACTATTTCAAACATTTCAATGTGTATTATTGACTACAATTGAGTGATGTATATTAGTTTAAGCAAGAAAAAAAAATTTTGAGAAAAAAAATTTTTTTTAAGTAACATTGCCAAATGAATCTATAACACTTACCTATTACACCACAATTTTTTCCAGACGGTAAAAAAAGTCACCCTGTATATTGTAAGCAAAGAGATTTAGCATAGAGGGGATAAAGCAAGGAAAATTCGAAGTCAAAAGTTATTCCAAGTGGAATAAGTCTAGTACAATTTCGACCGAATGACAGCTCGCGTTCATACTAACTGACATGACAAGGACATGACGCTTAGGCTTCCAAGTTTTGTATGAAAATATTCCCAGTGCCCCCTCTATGCCCTATTATATTTAAATCTCTTTGATTGTAAGGAACTTCCAAAGTGCAATTCCTGAAATAGGGTAGTTTCCTGCCGTGTAGTGTAGTCAAATCAGTTACTTTTTATGATCTGTCAAAACGAAAATTTACTATGGAAAATGTACTGAAATAGCAAGGTGTGACGTCATAGTTTCTAGTACTCAATTCCAGCAGTTTTTTTGATTGTTTTATTATTTTTAAATTTGCCATAATTGTAAAGTGAAAACCGAAATACATGTTCAAAGGTGTTTTATGATAATCTTTTTAATAAATGACTACTAGCAATTTAATTTAGATGCTGTCAACTACCCCATTAGTTTGTACAGTATCGCCTACTTAGGGCTGATTTTTCAATAGTCAGTTAAAAGTTATCTGAAGAATAAACATCACCTGTCACTTTTCCTTTCTATTGTGTCAGACAGTGATAGCATCAATATATTCTCCAGATAAGATTTATCTGACGATTGAAAAATCTGCCCTAAGTAGTCGATACTGTACAAACTAATGGGGTAGTTGACAGCATCTAAATTAAATTGCTAGTAGTCATTTATTAAAAAGATTATCCTAAAACACCTTTGAAAATGTATTTCGGTTTTCACTTTACAATTATGGCAAATTTAAAAATAATAAAACAATCAAAAAACCTGCTGGAATTGAGTACTAGAAACTATGACGTCACACCTTGCTATTTCAGTACATTTTCCATAGTAAATTTTCGTTTCGTTTTAATCGAATAAAATAAAATAATCTCACGCTTTTTATTCCCGAAGGGGTAGGCAGAGGTAGTCCATTTCTTTATATACCCACTTTTCACGAGATATTCTTTGGACTCCTAAATTTAATAGATTTTAGCTATTTTTACTATGTGTTAAATTTTTCCGAAAAATAAATTAGCCTAGCTGAATTTAGTGCTACCTATAGAAACCGTACTATTATTGCTCTTTATTTAAGAAAATTGGTTAGACACAAATAAAATACGAAGGCATCATATTTTTTTTATATTAATATAGTAATTAGGGTGTATGAGGAATTGCGCTAATTCTGTTACGCGTTGTATATCGTGAGGACCTTCCACCTACAAGAGTACTCTGAGCGCGCTCGTACCGTCGGAACCCGGGTTTAGCCTATGCGGTGTCTGCTAACCAGTGTTAGTTTTATTAGGTAGTCGTTTTTGCCCGCGACTTCGTCCGTGTTCCGGGTATAACATTATCGTATTTGTTAATCGAGTTAATAAACTATCTGTGTGATGAATTTAATTACAATCCGTTCAGCCGTTTTTGCAAGATTGAATAATAAACATACAAACTTTCTCATTTATATTGAATCTAAAATTGAAGCGTATCTAATACATAAAAATCTCGTGTCAAAAAACGTGTCTATGAAATTATGGCAATCATGGTGAACTTACTAAGTTTATTCTATTAACGATTTGCGTGGCACGACTTTGGCAGTAGGCCACTCGAACGGGATCCTTAGCGTCCTGCGCTTGCGTCAACCACATGTTCTTTTTTGCCTCGAGGTGGGAAATCTGTAACAAATCATTTAAATAATATGGCGACATATTCGGGAATATTTGTAAATAAGGAGACCAAAGTTACTAGTGATTGTCTTCTAACTTTAATGTTTCTCAGCTCTTAATAGCTGAGGACTTAAAAAATGTTTTGACTGGGGATCGTATAATCGGATGGTTTACCACGCTATACAGTAACAAAATAAAGTACAGTCAAGAGTACGCTAAGCTTGACACTTTGGACTTTGAACCGGCCCTGTATTCTATGGCGCGCAGTACAAATCAGAGCTCAGCTTAAACTGGTAGTGTCAAGCCTGACTTGCTCTTGACTGTAGGTACATAATAAGCGGTGCTATCGGTAATATCATAAATTATTTTATTCGTCGGTCTTTTTTTGTTGCTCTCAAGACCGGACATCAGGTTGTGTCATAATCTGTATCTACGAGTAATTGAATATTCAAATCTTACACTGCAAGCTGTTGTCAACACTGGTCTCATTTTCTTGGTCACCGATACTCCTAACATTTTATATTTTAGCACGAAAACAGACAATTATATTGACTCAGCCTAAGCTGTCAGTTACAAGTGAGCTATCAGTTAAAAGTGAGCTGTCAGTTAAAAGTGGGCTGTCAGTTACAAGTGAGCTGTCAGAAGTGAGCTGTCAGTAACAACAGTTACAAGTGAGCTGTCAGTTACAACAGTTACAAGTGAGCTGGCAGTGACAACAGTTACGAGTGAGCTGTCAGTTACAAGTGGGCTGTCAGTAACAAGTGAGCTGTACGTTACAAATGATCATGTGTAGCTATAAGAGTAGTCCCGTGATAGCTTTATGAGAGTGTTACCTCCTCGCACAGGCCGGGGTGCGCGGGTTCCGAATGCGCCCGCTCCGCGTCGCGCTGTGCCAGCTGCTGCGAGCTGACGTCGAAGGCGCGTGGGTGCATCGCCTCAGCGCGGCCCACGCGCACCATACGGAAGCGCTCCGCTATCATACAAATACTATATTTAATTCGAGATTATAATTTACAATACTAATTACATCCGCTTAGCGAATCATAAGTTATATTGTTTAACCTCTAAAACCAAGCATCACAGACACAATAGATTTTTAATTCTGTCGGTTCCAATTGCAACCGAGACACATTCTTTACAAATTATTTCAATATGTTGAAATTTAAAAAAAATACTGAGTTCTAGTGCTGGATTTTCACAGAAAGATTTCGGTGGGAGGTCACTTATCCTATTACTTTAAACAATTATATGTATTTTTATTTCGGGTATCTCGGAAACGACTCCAAAGATTTTGGTGATTCATAGTATAAAACAAAGTCGCTTCCCGTCTATCTGTCCCTATTTAAAACTACGTAACGAATTTTGATGCGTATTTTTAATAGATTCAAGAGGAAGATTATTTATTTATTTATTTATAAAGAGGAAAGAATTGTATTTTTGTTACGAATAAACTCAAAAACTACTGGACCGATTTTAAAAATTATTTCATCAATGGAAAGCTACAATATACCTGAGTAACAATTTTATTCCCACGGGAACGGGAACTACGAATGTTGGCCCCGAGCGGGCATCGAACCCGCAACCTTCGACTTAGAAGGCAGGGGTCACTACCAACTGAGCCAACAGGCCCGTCAATTACCTACTTAGGTATCAGTCTTTAGACTAGATTGTAATTCAAATGACGTAATAATTCATTACGTCATTAAAAAAAGGTAAAGGGTTAAAACTTATGGTGAGCTTACACTCATGGTGATGACTTCTCAGTCCATCACCTTTTAAGCATGGTTTTTGTTTAAAAAATCATTTAGTGTTGGTGAACTAACATTTAGGCAAATCCTGCCTGATTTTGAGTAGCCTGATGACTAGGTCGTCGACGGCAGCGTTGCTCGTAGCGCATATTAAAATCTTCCCTCTATTCTGTTGTATCTTCCCATGTGTGTCATAGAAATAAGACATCACTATTGCACAGATTACGCTCGATTTTCCTGCAATTAATAATGTAATAGAACTATTTTGGCTACTACTAAGCTAAGTAGAGGCATTGCATAAGTTATATCAGGGCTTAGTTTCCAGTGAGAAAAGTACCTACATTTGGTTTAAGGGATCGAAAACTAGATCAGTGATAGCTCAATTGACAGTGAGCCGCCAGTGCCATATATGGAAGTAAAACATCGTGAGGAAACCCGCAGGTCCCAGTGTTGATACTGAGTAGTACCTACCAACACCCCTGCGAGTTTTATCAGAATGCTTTTCTGCAACGTTGAGCTAGTAATAAAAATGTATGTTTTTGAATAACTCATTGATACCTCATACAAGAGAGGTGGGCTCATTTAGAATAGGATTAACACTGCTGCGTGATAT
This sequence comes from Ethmia dodecea, assembly GCA_963855545.1. Taxonomy (NCBI): domain Eukaryota; kingdom Metazoa; phylum Arthropoda; class Insecta; order Lepidoptera; family Depressariidae; genus Ethmia; species Ethmia dodecea. Next base: position 9,744,612 of record OY979449.1, read on the forward strand.
AAAACACCATATCACCTGTGCCAGGGGGGCCTTGCACCATTTGTATGCCCGGCCGGTCGCCGAGCGCTGCCGACACAGACGACTTCACGGCTATATCCTGGCTAGGATTCAGGGTCTTTGTCCACTGCAATAACATCGTTACATTCAATTTACTATGCGAAGCCAATACTAATCGGTACAATTGTCAGTCAGGCAGTCAGTCAGTTTTCAATTTTATATAATATATAATAGAAAAAAGCATCTGCAAATCTCTGCATCTGTATAATATACAGATGCAGAGATTTGCAGATGCTTTTTTCTTATAAGAAAATTGCTTGCTTATAAGAAATTTGGTTAGTAATTTCCGAGATTTGTCAGAGATATTGTGATGAGTGAGTCAGATAACCCTTCTTCGCTTTTATATCCAGTCGATAAAAAGGGAAGTTTTTTTTTGGATGACTGACTAATCATGGCTGTGCTCAAACCACTGACAGGGCAGTAGTTGCGTCACTGACAGAAGTTTGAAAGGGCAGTAGTTGCGCAAGGATAAGGTGTGAGCATATACTTATTATTTACTAGATTTGGCCCGCGAAATTGTCCCCATACTGACCCACTTATAAACACTCTGTATGAACATTACGCTGTATGATGCCTAAAATTTGTAACGATATATTATTCTTGAGTGATAAAAAAATGAGCAGGAATGTCCTAAAAAGCAAACTTAAAAAATATCTGTTAGATCAGCTCACATAACTTTAACGGAAAATTGTAGTGTAGTTATTCATTGTAAAGTGAGGAGCGCAATGTGCCAACAAACTGTTAGGGTCGAGACACACGGACTGCAATTCGACTGAAAATTGCAGTTCCAGTGCAGTTTGAATGCAGTTCGCACGACAGTTACACCGACGACCACACCGACGCCAACTGCAATCAAACTGCACGTCGATGTGCAGTTGGCTTGCAGTTTCAGTCGTGTCAACTGCATTCAAACTGACAATTTTGCAGTCGAATTGCAGTCCGTGTGTCTCGACCCTTATTTAAAGATTGGCGCAAATATTTTTTGTAAAAACCCATAAAAATATGTCAATAAACGTTTTTATTACTATTATTATGTATAGATAACTCGGCTTCTAGGAAATATAAAGATGAAACATGTACCAGATTTTAAGTTAGACCAGCAACAGTAAAACTACAACACAACAATACAATACAGCCGCATCCAATTTGGTACAGTAGTTTTTTGGGTGATGCGCGTAGAAACAAACATCAATTCTAAAAATAATTGTTTTGGCTTCTATTGACGTTACGCATAGATATGCATGCATGGGTGTAAGAATAGTTTAGAGATATCGACTATTATCGACGTTTTACAAAATGAAATGCATCATTCATCATTCCAGCCACGGGACTGCACACATTCCACTGCTAAACATTGAAATCGTGCAACAACATTCCCACGCGGTATAAAAAACACAAAAAAAAACTAGGTACTGCCGTACCTTCCACAGCAATACATACTTGCGAAATAATATTATTTGCAGGATTCGGTTGGCTGCTAACAAAGTGGCGGGGTTCAGGCCTCAAGATGGCCTCACTCAGTGGTGATCCAGCTAAGTACTCCATAGCCTCAAACAACATTAGCTCCTTATTTATGTACGCCAGACTGACGCCTATCATCAATTCCCCGGGTTTCAAAGATTTCATTTTCTCAGTATAACATGCATGTAGAGATATACAAAAGAATGAGTGCACGTTATCTGCAAGTAACAAAAAAAATTAAAAAAAAATCGTGAGAACGTATTAAGACGAAATGTAGTACAATATACATAATACTAACTTGGAGGTGAAGGCAGTACCCTGACATTGTGCACAAAGAAGAACCGTCGATTTCTTGCATTTTCAGGTCCAAAGGCAACAATAATTACTTCGCCCATTCTTGGGACATTTCTTACTTCCGAATTTGGCACTGAAACTGGAAATTTATTAAATTAGATGAGAAATTACTTATTGTTTGCTGGTGCAGCAAGTTTTGTAATTATAATAATGATTTTTAAATTTACTGTCTACACTGAGGTTGAATAGCTCGAAAGTTCGATCTTGTGTGGGCACCGGCGGCAAAGATGCTATTCGCATTTGCAGACCATTGCTCTGATTGCGTGCTCTCATATAACCTTGTGTTAAACACTCCCATATTTCCATTAATAGAAGATCACCAACTAATCTGAAACATTGATTAATAATTTATGTTTGTCGAGTATTTTAATGAGTATTAACTATTTGCATCATGTAGCTATCTGACACATACTCGTACCACAACACATAATATCCGTTCTCTCCCTCACACACCATATGCACAATATGAGGCCCGTTATGTCTCATCTCTTAATAAAAATATATTCAAAGATTGTTTTTTTAAAGTAGGTACCTATTCCTAAATAATATTATATAAGAGGGGGTAGGTAGAGGTATTCCATTTCCGAACATACCCACTTTTCACAAGAATATTCGACCCCTAAAGGTGATAGGTGGTGAGTCCATTGCCGGACCGGGTCTTGTTACACATGCCTCAGAATTAATTCTGGGGCCTGCAGGTTTCCTCACGATGTTTTTCTTCACCGTTGAGCAAGTGATAAATATGTACGTAAGTTTCCTACATAATAAAAGTATAAAAAACCTGACTTACTGAATATATTGACTATGGCTGCTGAAAGTATGAAATATTGTCATAGGCAGATTATTATGTCCAAGTATCGGTGGAGGATCATTGTTGTTAATTTGTTCATCTAACCATTGTGGATTCCAACGCAGAATTTTCATTAGAGTAATCTTTTCTAATGAAAATACTGGTGTTTGCACGGCGTCTACGAGGGATCTTCTAGCCAAACTGGTCTTTTTCATTTGGTTCCCTAGCTCAATCTCAAATACATGTACTTGTGGAGGATTGTCTGAGAACCAGACTTTCTTTTTTTGTTTTTTAGGAGGCAATGGTTCCACTTTAGAAAATGGTTTCCCTGAAAAAGATTCTTCGGTTTCTGAGAGTGGTTTCAGACTTTTGAGAGGCACTCTTGTTTCTGGTAAAGCAGAAGAGATTTCATGCTTGCTTTCTTTTGGTTTTGCTTTATGATTCTCATATTTTTCTTTGCGCTTCGTAGATTTGTGCTTTTCTGTTTTCTGTTTTTCAGGTTTCTTTTTATTTTCAATGTCATCCGTTGGTTCTGGTAACTTATTCTCAACAGTTTTTTCTGGTGAAACACCTGAATCAGTATTTTTCGATTTCTGTGGACTTCTTTTCATGGGTTTCACAACACCCTGTAATACGTCTGTTAAAAATGCCCCCCGATTTGAGCTAGTCACTTTAACATTGACTACTGCCTTATCTTGTTTGGTGGAACAGCTAGAATCTTTATTTAGTGTTTGCTCATGAGTGTCCTGTTTTTTGGTGGCAATTTCTTTAAGTTTTTTTTTACGTTCTTCTTTTTGTGAACTACTAATATGTCTTTTAGAAGAAGAATGTTTTTTGTCTTTGCCATACTTTGATGAAGAACTTTTTGTTTTGTCTAAAATATAAACAAATATTTAAAATAATATATCTACTTAAATAAAATAAATAATATCACGCCTTTTATCCCCGAGGCAGAGGTATTGCATTACTGGAAATACAGACTTATCAAGAGTATATTTGACCCCTAAACGTGATAGGTGGTGAGCCCATTGCCAGACCAGGTCTGTTACACATGCCTCAGGATTAAGTCTGGGACCTGCTGGTTTCCTCACAATGTTTTTCTTCACCTTACTAACTATATTATATAAAATAAATACAAATGATTTCAACTTACTTTCAACAGAAAAAGTTATATTTGATTTTCTTCTAGGAAATTGTACAAGAGGTTCAATCATTTGTATCTTTTTATTCTTTTCATTTCTGGCATCGACCAAAGTAGCAGCACTTGTATCCAATGTCTTGTTTTCATACTTTTGGCAAATTCCATCAACCACGTCTTTCATAGAAGATATAGCCTCTTGTATGGTGTTTGATACGTGTTCTTCTGCTTTATTTGATTGCAGAGGCTTATCAAAAGAAATTACATCATTTACAAAATTTTCTTCCACATAATCTTTTCTACTAATTTGGGCTGGGCTTTCTTTATTTATTTCATTGACCGCAGTTTCTTTTTCAGCTACTAGATTATTGATTTCTGGTGGTACTGGAGATAAACGAATTAAATCATATTCATATTCTTCATCAACATTCTCATCTTCAACAGCTTTGTCATTATGATCATTAACAATAAAATCATCTATTTGGCTGTATGAGCTGTCTTCTGGATTTGGATCAATTTTACTCTCTCGTCCTAATTTTGTAAAGGCCTTGCCAGGTGAACTCTGAGAAAGTCTTAGCAGCCATTGTTCTGATTCACTGTCACTTTCGCTTTCAATTTGTATAGCTTCATCATCATAGCCCAAATATTCTTGTTTGACATTAAATGCATATTCCAAATCTTCTTTTTCAGTTTTTATCATTTCTTCTTTTATTGTTTGTTTCTGACCTTGTTCAGATATTTGTTCTAGCTTGGCCTTCTTTACACTGGTCTCTTTACTCGAATTTCTTTCGTTATCACTGTCTGATACCAGTATTACATCATCATCAATAGTAAATATACGGCTCCTACTTTTTGGTTCCGAAGGCTCTATTTTTACTTTGACATCTCCAGGCAGCTCCATCAACTTTCGTTTGGAAGGTACTCTAATTGGGAGTAGAGGCGATGGAGGCCGCACAATTTTTTTATTAATACTAGGTGATGATTTTTGGCTAGTAGAAGGTGCTTCCAGGTGGCATATTGGTTTATTGTCATCCAGAGCAGCTATTTTTGCATCAATTTCATCAACTTCATTATCACTTTGGAATGTTAGTCTGTTGGCTATTGGTTCAGATCTCTCTCTAACCAGTTTAAACATAAACTTTTCATGGTCATTTATGTTGGCCACTGGTGCTCCATTGGTCCATCCAAAACCAATTATATCAGAGTCTTGTAACTCATAAGCGACATTTTGAGGTATTTTCTTTAAGCCCACATATATACCATTAGAGCTCTAAAAGAGATTAATACAGACAATTAAATACAATGTCCATACTTTCTACATACTACACAATCAGTATTCGGTTTGTATACCCTCCTGCATCTCTTGGTTTATAATGACATGAGTTGACATGACAAATCTTGCTTTAAAGTTTAATCTTATCGGATGATTTCAATCAAGCTATGATTGATAAAAGAGGCACTACAATGGATTATATACCTAGGATACTAGCTGTTCCGCGCGGTTGCACCCACAAAATAAAATACAGCCTGTTACTCCGGGATATTGTAGCATTCTAATGGTAAAAGAATTTTTGAAATTGGTACAGTAGTTTTTGAGTTTATTCATTGCAAACATACTAAAATACAAATCTTTCCTCTTTATAATAAATAATAATAGTGCATAGTGTATGTAGAAGTGTAGATAGTGCAACATCTTTTGACATGTGATGGATTAATACATACCTATTATTTCATGTTACATTTTTGTCCCTCATACTGCCTTTTCACACGTACCGGTTTCCGCCGGGAAGGCGCCGGCTACCCGGCGGCGAAATATATGGCCGATTGCCCGGTTGCCCGCCGGTAAGTATGAAAGCGAACGTACATTGCCATATACTTCGCCGCCCGCCGTACCGGCGGAAACCGGTACGTGTGAAAAGGGGCTTACTCTACACCTATACTAATTATGCCAGAGACATTTTCGGCAAATTACATACTTACTTGAAACTGTAGAATATTTTTGAAATTGTAAATTGACTAGAAGTGTAGATATAGATGATTAAAAGAATCTCCTAACAATCAAAATTTTCCTTTCTTTTATGAGTAGGTCGCTAGAAGCGATAGAACTGCCAATTGTACCTTAAATAATTGTATATTCATACTGTATTGTTTTCGTTGTTGTTGTTGCTGTAGGTAGGTGTATTTTAAATTATAAAAGCTTCGAGATATTTGCTAAATAGTCTAATAATGTTTTTTTTTGTGGCGGATTTACCAGCAGATTAAGTGGTCTTGAACTAGGGTGGCAGATTTTAGTAGCAAAAAATTTTGTGACAGTTTTAAAAGAAATTGAGTTGTTGCAACTGAGACAGAGCATACATTATGTAATGTAAAGACTTTCAAAACATGGGGTATATTTGATAATAGCTTTTTTGATAGTTATCGATAAAAAATATAGCTATGAATATCCAAATTATTATATAATGGAAAACTTTTTTTGTGTAAAAGTAAGTATTTGAATTGTAGTTTGTTTTACTTTTCTTGTGTATTTATAATGATTATTTGTGTTTATCACTAGCTTGACGGTGAAGGAAAACATCGTGAGGAAACCCGCAGGTCTCAGAATTAATTCTGAGACATGTGTAAACAGACCCGGTCCGGCGATGGGCTCACCACCTATCACGTTTAGGGGTCCAATGTATCTCGTGAAATGTGGGTATATCCAGTAATGGAATACCTCTGCCTACCCCCTCGGGGATAAAAAAGGCGTGAGATTATATTATATTTTTATTTTATTATTTGTGTATATTTTCTTAGTATTGGTTTTTGCCAGTGACATCCATTTTGGTTTCTGTGTTGAAATTTTTATAACGGGGTTATTCTGATTAATAATAATAAATAAGTACACCACACACAATTAGGACACCGCCAATAAAAAAAGTGTCAGAAAATTACTATAAATTTGAAAACAAGTATCAATGCCAGTGCTTTAAAATACTTTGTTCCTATTTGTGCCATTATAACAAAGATTTTAAATTTATTAATGATATTGATTAATATTTCTGTTTATATGGCATTAATCCATAAAGTCTCACAAACTTAAATAATAAAAATAAACAAATAATATCACACCTTTTATCCGTGAGGAGTAAGTCTAAGAATTCCATTTCTTGAAATACCCACATTTCAAAAGTACATTCTTTGGTGTTCTTGAATGTGATCAGTTGTGAGCCCATCGCCGGACTAGGTGTGTTATTCATGCTTCAGAATAAATTCTGGGACCTACAGGTTTCCTCACGACATTTTCCTTTACTGTTAAGCTAGTAATAAATATGTACATAAGTTTTTGAAATTGAGAAGCCACGCCACCAAAGACACAAAAATCTGTTTGTTCCTCAGAATACCCTGTAGCCATAAGAGACCTCCTACAAGAGAAAAGGAAAGCTAGGAAAAAGTGGCAACTTACTAGATTCCCTGGGGATAAAAAAATCTACAACCGGCTATCCTCTGAACTAAAAGAAGTACTAAAAGAAAATAGAAACCATGGCGCAGAGAGGTACTTAAAAAGTCTAGATACAACAGCCGCAACAGATTATTCACTCTGGAAGGCAGTTAAAAAACTAAAAAGACCAAAGTTATTCCAATCTCCTCTACGAACAGACGACGGCACATGGGCTAAAAGTGACGCTGAAAAAGCGGACTTATTTGCTCGACACCTATGCAATGTCTTCATACCAAATCCCGATATAGGATCCACAGCAGCGGGATTAGTTGCGGAAAACCTGGCTCTTGTACATCAATTAGAACCACCAATTAAAAAATTTACCAAAACCGAAATCAAAGTAGCCATCAAAAAACTAGACCAACACAAGGCTCCAGGATACGACCTCATAACAGCTAAACTAATGCGGGAGCTGCCAGATGCTGCAATTGGATACCTCACCCACATTTATAATGCTTGCCTTTGGAGGTGCTTTGTCCCACCACAATGGAAAATAGCTGAAATCATCCTAATACCTAAACCTGGCAAGAGCCCTGATAATGTGACATCATATCGCCCAATTAGCCTACTACCGATACCATCGAAAATCTTAGAAATCTTATTCCTAAAACGACTCCTGCCGATTGTGTCAAAAGCAAATCTCATCCCGGATCACCAGTTTGGATTTCGTACAGCGCACAGCACTATCGAACAGGTTCACCGTCTAGTGGACAAAATAAACTTCGCGTTTGAGCACAAAATGTTTTGCACAGCTGCTTTTTTGGACATATCGCAAGCCTTTGATCGTGTCTGGCATGAGGGGCTGCTCTACAAGATTCGCAACGCACTACCAATAAACTACTACCTGTTTATACAATCCTATCTCTCCTTTCGCCACTTTTATGTTAAACATGGTGAAGACCGAACCGGATTACAAAAGATACAGGCTGGTGTTCCGCAGGGCAGTGTAATGGGCCCGATTCTATATCTCGTCTACACTTCCGACTTACCAACCACAGACGATGTCCTAGTGGGGACATTCGCAGATGATACGGCAATTCTTGCCACACACGATGACCCCTCGACGGCATCAAGCCTACTACAAAACAGCCTTAATGTCATATCAAAGTGGCTAAAGGACTGGCGCATCAGGGCAAATGAAACTAAATCCGTACAGGTCACATTTAGTCTCCGTCGCGACGTATGCCCCAAAGTAAAACTAAATGAAATTGAAATACCGCAGTCGGAAGAAGTCCGATATTTTGGAATCTATCTGGATAAAAGACTTACCTGGCGCAAACACATATTTACTAAACGTAAAGCTTTAAGTCAACAGGTCAGAAAATTATATTGGCTAATCAATCGCAAATCACAGATGAACCTGGAAAATAAACTCCTCCTGTACAAAAGCGTAATCAAACCGATATGGTCATATGGTTTACAACTGTGGGGCACAGCAGCGAACTCGAATGTCGAAATACTACAGCGTTTCCAGTCAAAAATCTTACGTATGATAACAAATGCACCCTGGTACGTCACAAACGATCGTTTGCATCATGACCTTCACATACCGACCATAAAGGCGGATATAAAAGCCAAATTCAAAACATACAGCGAGAGAATTAAGAAACATCCAAATCAACTTGCCCAGGCGCTGTTGGATACTATGCAACCATACACAGTCAGAAGACTTAAGAGAAAGACCCCTCAAGACCTCCTGATGTAACACAGAGGCAATGAAAATATGGATGTGTCACTGGACATGCACCATGCAAGCCTGCTAGCAATAGCTAGACCTACTTAACCTCCAGCTAAATGTCAAGATAGACAGATTGCGGGAAAGAAGGAGACAAAAAAAAAAAAAGTTTTTGAAAATCTCATTGATACATGCCAGGCCAGGAGGCCATACAAGCCAGGATTCAAACCCGAGATTCAAAAATAAGAATCACTCTTCAATCACAGTGCTATCACTGCTATCACAAACTTAAATTCAGATATGCAGTGAGAAGTATCTAAGTTATTTTGAAATGATTATCAGAGTAACCATTATAATATAAAACATCCCGCTGAACTCTTAAAATTGTTACTAAGAAAATAGTTTAAGAAACCTCCTTAGGTACTTTTCATTATACATTCAACAGTATTGCAATTTTTTATGACTGTGAACAAAGATATTAAAGTAAGGATGAGTCAGCTTCATATTGCATGCGTTTGATAATTGATCCGCTACAAGTGTCTACAACATGTACATACTTACTTCTTAGTATATTTATAGGATACAATAATGACGGCGAAAGATGATGCGATACGGAATGAATGATAAAGAAAGAGACAGCTATCTGTCAAGAGTTGAGCTTGAAATATAATGCAACTAAATAAAATTAGGTGAATTATCTACATTTGTCAGCCTCATTTTCTGCACTCGAGTAACATATTTACGTGTAGTTTGTTGTGAAGCTATTTTCTAATCTTTGCAGTAAAATTAAGTTTAGGAGACAAACATTTATCACAAATCGCAATATGATCTTTCCATGATTTTGCTTGCCAAAAAGACCTATTTTTTGTGCAATTTCATGTATGTAATTTGACGAAAATGTCTCTGGCATAATTATTATGGGTTTAGAGTAAGGCGGACAAAAATCTAACTTGAACTAAGTATGTATGATTCCATCACAAGTCAAAAGATGTTGCTCTTTATGTGAAAGATATAGGGTCCATTTTACATTGTCTAAAGTCAAATTGTTTATTATTGAAAAAGTAATAACACACACCTGGTACATACAGCATGTGAAAATTTACCTTTAAATCAGTGATTAACACGTGATCCCTTTGGACATTTATCACGCAGTGGTTTCTGGAGACCACAATGCTGGATAAAGTAATGGTGTTATGCATTCCCCTGCCAACCGTAACTTCTTCGCCCTCCAGGAATACAAATTCTTCACTTCCAAACGACTGGCGTCGAAGTTTCCACCTAGCCATTTTGTGATTATTTTATTCCTGATGGCGATAATCAAGATTCCATTACCTACATTTAATGCTTATTTAGGCATTTAGTATCTTCACTACAATGATTAATATCTATTCTATTCATAGTACATTTACGAAAAATAACCGCCAGAAACTCGTATATCAAAGCCGGTGGAGCTGTCTGTCACCTATTATCATCTTGTCATTCATGACATGACATTGACTGTTGACATTTAAAGGGTTGCCAAACGTAGAAGTAGGAAACACTCTAGTTCACCTTAACAATTAATTTACACCCTAACACTCCTGGGTACGCCCATGACAGATTTATTCAAAATTAACGAAATTACGATACACAGTTATATTTACAATAATTAGATAAAACCACCGTGTTTATTTCATTTTTCTAAATATAATTATGTGTGTTCATTTCGTTGATTTTGAATAAAACTGTTGGGGTGTCAATTTATTGCTGGGGTGTCAACAATGAAGCGTTTTCGGTGACAGCTGTCACTTGAGTATTCAAAGATGTCAATAGATAGTGCTTTGAAAAACTTCATATGTTGTAATTTGTAACATGGGTACATGTATCATCGAAGGTGGCGTTCATACATGTCCAGCCGATGAGACCTTAAGAAAAGCAAAATCGGGTGGAATCTGAGTAAATATTCCTGTGTTTTTTCGAACCACTTTAAACCTAGTGTAAAGCAGGAGAAAACACACCGGGTTCGATCCCCGCTCGGGGCCAACATTTGTGTGCATGAACATGTCTGTTGGCTTCGTGTCTGGTCGTTTAATATTTATTTAAGTATGTTTATCAGTTATTTAGGACCAATAGCACAGGCCTTGCCTAGTTTGGGACTAAATAACCGTGTGTGAATTGTGTCCCACTATTTAAAAAAAAAAAAAAAACTACAATAGAAATTTAATAAACAACACGTCGGTCAGCATTAATAGCTGTATATTTTCATGACCCTTGCATTCGTTATAACAAAAAAAAGCCATCATTCGATGACATCGCTATCTATGTTTATTGAATGATCTAGATTTTCATAAAAAAAAACGCCTCATTGCATCACGTAGTTAAAGTAATGAATGAGTCTAGAGCTGTCACATTTATTGTAAATGTTAATACTGCCGGTATACACCATATAAAATAAATCAAAATCTTATTTAGTTTAGACAAAAATCGTAGAATACCAAGAAAATTATGGTGTAATTTTCTTGGGATTTTCGTAGGTAAAGTAATGAATGAATCTAGAGCTGCCACATTTATTGTAAATGTTAATACTGCCGGTATACACCATATAAAATAAATCAAAATCTTATTTAGTTTTGACACAAATCGAGGAATCGCGCAGTAGTTTCTTTGCAAAAAATCTGCCAATTTCTGCGCGGGGGACGAGGAAACAAACACAAATAATGTTAACACAAACGCATTTTTTGACAAAACAATTTAACACTAGCTTGAACTAGATGCACACAAATAAATTCACCAATCCGAGCACTCCGTGAACTCAAAAAACTAGTTGTCTATAACAGGTATGCTCGTTGACCGACACTTTTTTTTTTTGGCAGAGGGGACTTTACTGTCAGTGGCGTCTCCCGTTGGTTTAATACTCAAAGACGTGATGCAATGAGGCGTTTTTTTTAAGAAAGTCTAGATCATTCAATAAACAAAGATGGCGATGTCATCGAATGATGGCTTTTTTTTGTTATAATGATTTGTGTCTTGAGATTTTGTATATAAGATTTAGATCTGCCTTATTTTGATTGTAATAAAAACAACTTTATAAATATATATTTTCTTTCACGAATTTCACTTTCACACGATATACAATGTTAAAATAAATCCTAATAACTATTAAAACTAATAAAAATAATTTTGATTCCTATGAGTAAATAAATGTATTTCTATTAAAATAAACATCAAAGAATAAAAATTCTTTAACCAATTGAAAGCTACACTACCTCTGAGTAACATAGGCTACTTTATGATCAAGACCTAAGAAGTCGGTCTTACGCTGTTTAAATAAAAAGACGTGTGGCACTCGGGGACTGCCGCGGTAAAGCTATTGCATAGCATTTTGTATCAACAACACTGCCGAAAAGAAACGACGTTAGACAATGGCCGGCCTTCAAGCCACACGGGTGTTATTTAAATGGTTAGCAGAGTATTCGTATTTTTGTAAGCAGAAAAATATAATCTGTAAGCAGAAATAGCTAATTGGTCAGCAACTCATGGCCAGCAAACATCACAAAACCTATCAGCATTTTATGTCATTCTGGATGGCTGTAATTATTTTTGAGCTGCAATGAGCTGCTACTGTTTAATAAAATTTTGGTAAGCACTTAGAGCCAAAAAATATTTTTTGAGCTGCATATTATAAAAGTAGCAAAAATAATCTTAGCAAACTTGTCATGAGCACAATGGGCGCATTCCTTACCAAGATTAAGAAGGACTTTGGATTATGCAACTTTTATCTCGGACTCGGACTGGGACTCGGACTCGGACCCGGCGTCCGAGTCCGAGTCCGGGTCCGGGTCCGGGTCCTGGTCCGGGTCCGAGTCCGGGTCGGGGACCGAATCCAGGTCCGGGTCCGAGTCCGAGTCCGGGTCCGGGTCCAGGTCCGAACCGGGTCCGTGTCCGGGGCCTTGGATTGGCCGGGGATTTTTTTCGTTACGGAATTTCTGGATTCGGTCCCCGCGCTCAAGGCCCGCGATAGAAGCTATGCAATATTAAAAAAAAACACGTCTTATTTCTGAGCTCTATATGTAGCTGTACTACTAATTTAGTAGTAAGCTATCGAGACTGGTCACACACGCAAAGTAAGCTTTTTGAATAGGCTGTAAGGACTAGAATCCAAACAATTAAACAATTTAAAAAAAGGCTTTTTGGCGGGAATCCGAAGAGGGACGTCATGATTTTTCATTTTGCTGTTTATATATTTCGGGGTTTGACTCCAGTAAAAGTGTTATAATTTTACTGTTGATAACCAAGGGAGCCTAGGGATGTAGAAAGTGTTAAAGATACTTACTGAGAATTTTTGTGTACATAGGTACTTGGTTTAATGGCCCAGTAGACAATAGCCAAACCATAAACTCCAAAAAAAGCTTTTGAAAAGGTCTTTTTGGCGGGAGTGCGAATCACGTCATGTTTAATGTAAGTAAGTATTTTTTTGTATTTGTGATGTGATGTAAAAATATGAGAAAAGTTGTATATTTTGATGTTAGATTCACCGACAAATGGGTGCCAAGTTCTGTAGACGACCCTAAAATTTATAAGAACGTATAATTTAAACAATTTCTTGTTTATTCGCTGCTACAACAATGTTAGCTGTTTAACAATATTAGTAAAAATGGTAGAATTATTTACACAAATGAAAGGGCATTTTTGCCAACTTTACTGTTTTGGGAGAACGAGAAAAAAAGTTCAAAATTAGAAGTAAAAAGGGTCAAAGTGCATAAAGGATCATTTGAACATCAAAAATATGTTGGATTGCACCAAATCTGTATCTTAAGGACATTTTTGGACCGGTAATGACAACTTTTAAAAACTCTTTGAAGATGTTTTGAAGGATTTGTATCCACGGATATTAGCCACGGATAACGGCGAGTTGTATCCACTGTCATATTATAGGCTAATGCAAAGGTCAAGGAAGCGTGAGTTACGGTTATCAGTCAGCTGCACTGGGCTATCATTGCTATTTATATTTTTGTTATTAAAAAAACATGTGTAAAGTTTTTAGAAAAATGAATTAAGTAGCATACTTAACTGAATTTAGGGTTACCGATGGAAACCGTACTGTTATCGCTCTTTATTTTAGAAATTTGGCTAGACAAAACTAAAGTACGAATGCATCACCATTTTTTATATTATATAAATATAATATAATCTCACGCCTTTTTTATCCCCGAGGGGGTAGGCAGAGGTATTCCATTACTGGATATACCCACATTTCACGAGATATATTGGACCCCTAAACGTGATAGGTGGTGAGCCCATCGCCGGACCGGGTCTGTTTACACATGTCTCAGAATTAATTCTGAGACCTGCGGGTTTCCTCACGATGTTTTCCTTCACCGTCGAGCTAGTGATAAATTTGTACGTAAGTTTTTGAAAAACTCATTGGTACATGCCAGGATTCGAACCCGAGCCTCACTGATTTTCGGCCGGCTCTTTAACCGTCCGGGCTATCACTGCTATATATTTTTATATTATATTAAAAATTGTTGAAATCAATCAAGTACCTAGGTAGTCGATACTGAACAAACTAATTTAAGTAATTGTGCTTATTCTGTTACAATAGTAAGGCCTAAGACACTCTCTGGTTTATGATTTTTGATTTAGTTCTTGCTTGCAAGGCTATGCAAATGCATGTGCTCATAATAACAAACAAATTTCCTCAAGGAACCCATAGTAAATTCTCAAAAAAAGAAGTGGAGTTTGTATGGAGACCACACTTCTCCATACCAACTTCAACCCCTGCTTTCACCCCTTTAGAGGACAATTTTCGAAAAATCCAAAAACACATGTCTCACCATTTATTTCTAAGAGTATTTTTGCTAAGTTTTTAAGTTGATAGACGTAAAAAACAACACATCTCCATACAAACTTCAACCCCCTGTTTCACCCCTCGGGGGTGTCTTTAGAAAATCCAGAAATAGGTCTCTTGTTGTTTGTTTTGAGGAGTATTTTTACAAAGTTTCGAATTGACACACCCAAAAATGAAGGTTTTCCATACAAACTTTCAACCCCTCAAAGGTTGAATTTCGAAAATTCGTTTCTTATTAGGTACTGTATACGTCTTAAAAATAGAAGCTGTGAAAAAAATCAGAGATGTGAAGAGTCAGTGAGTCAGGACTTCTCACTTTATATATACTTATAGATAAGTTGATTAACGAAATATAAGTTGACTGTGAAAACTAGCCAAGTCAATGCTTAAGGTCATAACTAAGATGTTTCAGAGCTTGTACTGTGGGGTCTGTGGGTACCTACTCTAAACAAAATGAGAAAGATCCCTGTTCACTCGATCCATAAAGGCTGACGGCTTATATGAACATTATTTTTCTATTATTCCAGTTCGCATAAAAGTAAATTCCATAGGTACTACGCGCTACCGCATCTTTTGTATTTCGGTCACTTGGAATCTGACTCATTAGCCTAACCGAATGAATATACCTACCCAGGTTTTTTGTAATTTCTCATGTAAGTGAATGTTTGTATTCTTTTGAGAAAATAATTAAAGCGGATGCACCGCTTTGCAACAAAAAGCAATATTTCATTTAGGTATAATATACTCGTAGATAGGAGATAGGAAAATATGAGAACGACATTGCCAAATGATGAGACACTTTTGTAAAGGTAGGTAGGCGTAGCCGATTATTTGCTACTACGCAACAACCACAAGTACTGGAACTGGGTTTTAGAACTGTCGGACCTAGGGCCTCACTATAATATAAGTACCTAATTAGTACTTATGTGTATTTACTACTTAGCCCGACAGACGTTGTTGTCATGTCCAAATCCCATAAAAAAAGTAAAAACGGAGTTTTTTTTCTGATTTTCCATTTTTTCCGGCCATTTTAATCCTTTTTAACTAAATTAACTTATATACCGAATGTTGTCTCATCCAGCCCCCATGCGCTTACCAACGAACAGCATTTAATTTTTAATAATATAGATCGTGCTTATAAGGAAATTAAAATATTTATTTGATAATGTAGCTAAATAAAAAGGCTACATGAGAATAACGACTGAACATTTAGGTACCTATACGACTAAATGTCACTTGATGAATGATGAAGATATGGAGTATCTTCATCATTCATCAAGTGACATTTAAAACATAAATTTCTATTTTTTATTAAAAAAAATTCCATTCTGTGAGTAATTACACGCATACCTGCTTTATAACATAAATCACAACAGTTTAACTTACGCTAAAAATCTGTTAATTGAAGACGAATAGAGCGTCGATGTCGGGGCACTAAACTTGCAGTCGTAGCAAGTGACAGCTGAAAGGAAGAAGTGTTATTGTTGCCTTGCGCAGAGAAAGCTCTGGGCGGGCGGAGCGTGCGGGGCGGGTGCCAGCGGGTGCAAATAGCGGCAGCGCGCAGTCGGCAGTCTCGGGCAGTCCGCGCCCGCGCGCCGCTCCGCTGCTGACTGACTCAACCACCGCACTCTACTCCTTCGATCGCGATTCGCGACGACTCCGGCTGCCCACCACCATCCTCTCAGCATACCACGCCACTTGGCCTACGTTGAACTCATATCCCTCTAGTGCTGTGCTCAAACTCTTCGTTCCCTTCGCACCACCCTGGCACCTCAGGAGTGCCGCTCAGCCGAACGCGGAGCACGTGGCTCCAGGATCGATAGCAGAGATCGCTCTCCTCAACGGACCCCCCCTTCTCAAGGTCACAAGGGGAGGTAAACATCACTTTCATTCATAATATTAAGCAGTATCTCATTGTTGCGAAGCCCCCAGGGGTTTTCCCGATTGTCTGACATAAAGGTGTAAATAATGTGACGAATGGAATAGAATCGATATCTGTTCGGTGACCCGTGTTTGCAAAAATTCACGAAGCCGATATAGTCGTAGAAGTAGCAAGTTATTCTTGGGAGCCGTTGACAATGCTCATGAGTTAGCATCGATTGGTGTAAGTGCATGACATCCAGTGACCCATTTTCGCAACATCGACATTCGGCAACTCGACAACGTTTGGCAATAGGTAGGTGGATCATTTCGCTATTCACAATTTCTTTGAAGATTATTTTAAGAAACTGTGTCGCTCACAATAAGTGTCACCATAAAAACAATTGTTAAATTACTTTCGGACCGAGCTTTTTGTGACTATTTCTAGACAGACAAAACCAGTATCACTTGAAGAAACGTTAAATATCATGGACCTATCTCTCTAACTAACTATAAGTAGGTACATAATCATGATCGAGACGTTTTTAAAAAAAAAGTTTCGAAATTACGTACCTACTGAATGACAACTTTTCATTTATCTGGAAAGTTTTAAAAAGCTTTCTAATTAGGTACCTACCTACTTGAATATACCATTTCATTTATAACACGACTGTGCTTTTATTTTTTTGCACACAGCCAACATTTGCCAAAATGTAATCTACGTAAAGCTTTGTTGCTACGGCTGTGTTTAAGACTTGGATCATCTGATTGTATTTAATTTTAGAGGCTTGGAATATTTTATAAACCGTATTAAACAACGGATTATAAATTCTAAAGTAATTATTATTTTGTCCGGCCATCGTTTTTATGGCAAGATAGATCTAAATAATGTTGTAATACAATCAAAATTACGTTTTTATTAATGCCACTAATGAGGTCAGTTTCGGAAGGTTCATTAAAATTAACTCTGTATTTTAATTAAATCTCGTTATAACTGTACCTACCTACTCGACAACAGAAGCTTAAATAAAAGCTGGAAATGGCCAACTTTTAGACATCAACTATAAGTACTCGTAGTTTATATTTGGAATCGACTATACTAAGTACCTACCTACTTATCTACAAAAAACTGGTTTCATTTGTTCTGGAAAGTATTGTTAGGTAGCTGGGCAGTTAGGTAGGGTAGTGCGGAGTGGCCGGCCGATCGGCAAACACAGTTGAATACATAGGTACCTTTCACTGCATCCACCCTCTGTTGTTGTTTAATCCGGAGTCAATAATCTATCGTAGCCTAGCCATTTATTTCTTGCCGTAAGTTTTATTGTTCTATTCTGTGGTCTGTGACGACGAAATGGGGTTCTCTTAATTAATGACATTTTATACAGGTAGACACGACACGTTATACTCTTACATATTGGACTTAATATTTGTATAAGTATATATGTACAATAACAGGAATCAGGTTTTGCCCGGAGCTAGAGACAATAGGCACTAAAGTCAATTTTATCTGACATTCGAATCAGTAGGTACTTCTAGTATATGTACTAATTTCGAAATAGTTGAAAAAAAGATAGTCTCCGATCACAGATTCGTGCGTGAAATTCGGCACCTGCCATGTTGCCATATTTTGCAAACTGATCTAAAGCATCTACTTCAGGTTACATAGAAAAGTTAGAAGAGTTTCCTACGTAAATTCCAATTTTAATAGATACATCGATAACGATTGAAAGATTGTTTATTAGATCGAAGCTTTTATAAAATTTAGAACACTAGAAGGTCGATCAAAAAGAAAAAATATTCTTGATATAAGGTCGTAACAAAAGGATTCACAAAGTACCTATATTTTCAAATAAATAAAAATATTTAGGTATGTCAAACTTGGTTCAAATGGATAATCGATTTAACTTTGTAAACTTAGTAAATTACTTACACTTCCAAACAGGAGGTAAACTCAAATAGGTACTTTCAGTACCTAATATTAGGTTATCACTTGGAGTCCAATTATTTCGAGCAATCAGCTCATAAAACATTAGAGGCTAGTTTCATGAGATTATTTGAAAAGATTTGGAATCAGTTCCAGGTAAACTTGTGATTTTAATCATTGTAACAACTGAATGACGGGCCTGTTGGCTCAGTTTGTAGTGACCCTGCCTTCTGAGTCGGAGGTCGCGGGTTCGATCCCCGCTCGGGGCCAACATTTGTGTGCATGAACATGTCTGTTGCCTTCGTGTCTGGGTGTTTAATATTTATTTAAGTATGTTTATCAGTTGTTTAGTACCCATAGTACAGGCTCTGCCTAGTTTGGGACTGAATAACTGTGTGTAAATTGTGTCCCACAATTCATTATTATTATTATTTTTAATGGTATTTATAGTCTTTAAGATACCTACATAATTAATTAATAGCCTACTGTTTAGATACCAAGTCTTTCCCCACTCTTGAGAAGATTTTATTTTATTTATTGATCGATCGACCTACACATTACAAAACTTTCTTCGGGTCTGTTGATTTGATATGTTATAAGTAATTTTTACTTAAACTGGTTTTACCGTTGGGTTCCTTATTCGATTCACAGAACGAATTAAATATGTACCTAAAAGTTTTTAACGAACACACACGATCTTTTGGATTCAATCTCAGAATTGGTTTGCACCAGAAATAAAGTAGCTAAAGCACTCAGAGAAGAGACAAATATTCTGCTCTACTTTGAGAAAATTGTTATTCCTCATGCATACTCAGCCCGGTTCCGGAAACCTTACGTCACGTAACGCAATTCCCCCAAAGTGGGGACTACCTTTCCAAACGTAATTCTATTTATGACCTCAAGGGAGGAGAGGTCCGAAGGATCGAAGTCTAATACACTTGGGTTTCGTGCCAAGGTCTGAATATCGTGCAACCAAATTAGAACTTCGTGAGCCTGAAGATTAACCATGGAACTTGTTCAAAGTTAATTAACCTGAATTCGAGTAAAAGTTATCTTACTTTAACTTAGTTGATTGGCATTATCTTTTTTTTATTCTATTTTAGAATATGGTTTATTCTGTTATTTTTCTGAAAATGGCCATTCACACAATCACCGTCACAACTGTAGGTACGAGTATAACCACTAGAAGAACTATGCTACATAATGCCTTTTGGGCTTCCCAAAGTCATTCTCACCGGTCTTCTTCTTGTGTATATTTCAACCTTATTTTAGGCATAGGGCATCGTAACGGTCCTAAG
Source organism: Ethmia dodecea (assembly GCA_963855545.1). Taxonomy (NCBI): domain Eukaryota; kingdom Metazoa; phylum Arthropoda; class Insecta; order Lepidoptera; family Depressariidae; genus Ethmia; species Ethmia dodecea. Next base: position 9,764,477 of record OY979449.1, read on the forward strand.
TGCGATAAAAGTAAATTAATAGCCACGATTGGAACCAGTTCCGTATGTAGCGATACTACATAGAACGCGCCATTAGACGGCCGAGTTCTAAACCGCGCTATCGGAGTTTTCTAATGAGTTTGTATAAATACAACTGTCCAACATCAACCGATCCGATCACCTCGCCTGGCGGAAGATCTTCCATTTTCATGATGAAGGAGCATTCCATACGCACAAGTAATTTTTAAAAGCCTTGTATGGAACCAGTTCTGAAACTCTGGTTCTGTAGACGGCCGAAGGGGACCCAGGACGCTCTAATCAAGTAAATATCTGTCTAAGAATAAGTTTTGTTTTCCTGTCTTTCTTGAGGGAAGCACTATGTTTCAAGAAAATGCTAGTTGACCTGACTATATTATGTAGAGAGTAAGGTTGCCTAAATATTGGTATAAGAACACAGACGGCTCTCATTGCGTCGTCACCGCCGTAAGTTTGAAGGCTCTATACATAATGTAACAGATATATCGACTTAGCGTGCACTGGCACTCAGTTCTACTTATTGTAATATTGATCCAACGTCTTGCCTTACTTACTTTATTACTTTAGATACCACGCGCAGGTAGGTAGGTACTCTATATTTAGAATGTTAACTTGTGCAATTTTCGATCACTTCGATCGATAAAAGAGTCGAATAAGCATGCATCGAAAATTGAGTTCCTCTTACCTACATAACTGTTTTATAAGTAGTAAATAAAATGTATCACGAGGTGCTGATTTTTTTTGTCTATACTGCATATACCTATTTACCTACAGTGACTAATGTTACTTGTGTTTACGTAGGTATGTATGGTGGTAAGATTTTTTCATGATTTTTGTTCTTTTTTTTGATAAGTGGATATTATTAATTAGCAATCTTTGGTAAACCTAAACGAATAAAATTAAATCTTCTATTTTGGTGGCGATTACAATTTCAAATCAGATAATAGCCACAATTTTTGTTCGAAACGGTTGTCGATTTACTGCCGTAAATCCAGAATAGAATAAGAAACAGCACGTACGCGTAAAATAAGATTTTATTTATGTAATCGAAATTATGGATTCGAGACTAGGCGGCATTTAGGCAGGTCCATTCAAGTGGGGTTTCCTGGCCGGTCTCCAACAAAGCAGCCGTGACCCGGTGCCGGAAAGGCTTTGTAGCTAAGTATACAAACTAATAAAAGCCTTTCGATAGATACAATTACCAGCGTAATTTTTCTTTATTCGAAGAAAAACCATGAAGTGTTTGGAAACCATAACCATATTTTAATAATAAGTAAGTATATAGTTTTGAGTAGACAAAACTACAAGACTTTTCAAAAATACTACAAAATATCGCAATTACCTATAATTTTTTAATCTAAAATAACTACCTATAAGTAAATATATTTAATGACGTAGTAATTTAGAGACAAAAAAATGCTTCTCACATTACCGTTACCTACGAAATTAATGGATCACAAAATCAAAGCTTTGAAAGTGGATGTTTTAAGAAAGTTGTTGCAACAGAGCTGAGCGAGTAAACACAAAATTAACCCAAGTGAGGCATGCGAATTAAATGTCGGGACACACATGGCCTCTTCCACATTTGGCAGGATTCCAGCCATCGCGACTCTGGTGACCCGCTTTTACCCCTTCCACTGCCTCCTCGGAATTCCCGCGTAATTATACAAACAGATTTTAGTATTTTTGTTCACCACTTGCAATAGCATCTGTGTGATGCGTGACAATATTTCTGGACGTAAAATCTTTATTTTAGGACCTAATTAGTTTGGTTTTATCTGTCAACCATTGTTTTATAGACGAAGGATTTCTATAGAGCAGCAGATTCCATACAATACAACAACGAAAAACATCCGGCACTTAGTGATAAAAAAATACACCTAGACAAAGAACGAATGATTCTACTTAGGTAGGTATAAGTATTGAATAATCAGTTCAAACTTGCATTCAATCGACATTCAATTAGGCTTCCATTCAGTGAGTAGATCGTAATTCAGTGTGGGACACTTGTGGAGGGTTAATTAGTGGGCTTATGAGAACAATAAGTGTTTGCCAGCGGATATCGATCGCGGGAACAAAGGGCGCGTGGGTGCTCGCCGCCCTTCCGAGCTAACTCTAAACAAACTCGGCTCCTAAGTCCATACTTGTGCCCAAACTATTTAATACGTTTCTGTCATTGTAGGTATATAGATAGATGGTTTTGTAATTAAGTAATATCTGTTCATGAAATCCATAAACAATATGCATAAATTATTTAGCGTAGGCGGTGAAGGAAATAATCGTGACGAAACCCAGAATTAAATCTGAAACAAACCACATATTTTAGGAGTCCAAAGAATATACTGGTGAAACGTGGGTATATTTCCAGAAATTTAATATCTACCTCTGCCTACCCCCTCGGGGATAAGAGATTATTTATTTTGTCGTTTAGTGTGTATACTATTTAAAGTGGGCAATGAGTGAGTTCGGCAACTTAGGCCAATATAGAAAAAAAAATTAAGTACTTATGAAAATGTTTGATGTCTAATTGTTAAAATGGCGAAGTTTAATAAAGTCGTGGAGGCCTTTTTGGTGCCTAATTCTGAAATTATAACATTGAAAATACATAAATTATTTTTATTAAACGTTTGAACATGAAATTAATCGCTTTAGGAATCGACCACTAGCGAGCAGTGTGATTTTTTGACAAAACATTTAACGACGTAAACGTTCTAGCCATCTTTAGGATATAACTTTTCATAATGGAACGGTATAAAAACGTAGAATGAGGTATTACTACATAGTATAAAAGAAAGTCGCTTTCTCTGTCCCTATATCCCTATGTCCCTATGTCCTTATTCCCTATGTATGCTTAAATCTCTAAAACTACGCAACGGATTTTGATGCGTTTTTTTTTAATAGATAGAGTGATTCAAAAGGAAGGTTTTAGTATAAACATTACACCCGTGCGAAGTAGGGGCGGGTCGCTAGTAAGTAATAAAACACGATTCATAAATCTATTGTCACAGTAACGACTGTATATCATACCCTAGGAAATTAAAATTGTCTTAATTTTGCAGTAGGTAGTTACTATCAGTGTCAGACCTACTGTCAGAGTGAATAGTGAGCAGATAATAAAATTTACGATTTCACGATTTTATATACCAATGGACTCGAAACAAAGTAAGCAGTGAGCAATAAAATCGATTGCCAATAATTTACGGTCACCTTCTGCCTCGTAGCCGGTCAAGTAGACACAGGCATTCATCAATGTGTCATATTCGAAAACGACTGTAGAATGCTATTGCCTAGAACAAAGAGTAAAGGTTAACGCACACAGGCAGGGCCGGATTATCCATTCAAACTCAACTCAAACTCATTTATTTTTAACCGACTTAAAAAAGGAGGAGGTTATCAATTCATCTGTATTTTTTACATTTTTTTTCTTCTAACTTTCGACTGGGTAAACCGATTTGGATGATTTCTTTTATTTGAAAGCTGGTGCTTTCAGATTGGTCCCATTTTAATTTTCTGACAGCGGCATCCATGAGAAAACCATAGGTGGGTAAATTTTCAAACCGGCCTTTTTTACGTCATTGCGGTGGCAATTTTTTTTTCTCATATTTCACTCAAACTAAATGTTTTAGATTATAGATTAAGATGCTGTGAATCTAATAATTTGGGAGGCGCCCTTGGAAACACAGTACTTTCAGAGAAATATATTTTTGAAAATTTTTGCGCCACCGTAATGACGTTTTCTTAAATATTTCAAATAAAGAAGCCATATTATACGCAAATGTCTTATTTTGTATTAATCAACTTTTTTGGTACCCAACACATTACTAATATTATTTATTTCTTAATGTATGTAGCCTTAATATAGGGTTACCACAGTTATACCTAGATAGTACGTAAATTTAACTGTTATGCTATCATCACGGTAAAATACTTACAACACAGTAGTAATATATGAAAAACAAGTACTATGCTTAATATATTATTAGTAATAGTATTGATTATACAGGCATATATCATTACGGTGGCCCACTGCGCCACTGCAATGACGCCACCAAAATGACGACCAAATGTTTTTTTTCATGATAATTACCCAACTACCTAATTAATTTGGAAGATATTGGCAGGTCGTAATATCGAGGTAATTATCCACAACATACTAACTTGACGACACAATACATCACTCTGTTCATTATTTAAAACATGCCACCGAACTGGCCGCTCACGGTGACCAAAACAGATTTCAGGAAAAAATTACCTCGGGAACATGTGAAAACTTGCGTATACGCCATCCTCTCCACACACAAGTTGGGGTCCGACAAACGCTTGGGTGGTACGATACAAAAATTTGGCGTGAAATCGCTTGACTAATATGAAACAAGTAGTCAAATACGAGCATTAAAAGAGCAGTTTTACGCGGGACAAAAACATATTAGCTTCTCAGTTTTTTCATTGAATAGTTAGTAAAGTTTTTGTGATTTTAAATATGAAATGGAAAAAATATCTTTAAAATGAGATATTTTGATAAAAGATACGTTAAGATTTCGTGTTATAGTGAGTCGTTTTCTGAGCGCAATCTGAAGTGGGACAAGCCCCCCAGGGGTAGGCCGCCATACAAGTCGGATTATTCAAGGTGGAATTTCTTTTAAGTTTTTTAATATTAATTCTAATTGGTTTATGTAAATAGTTAAGCTACGAGGTATATTTTCAAAAAAGCATGTGTTTAGTCTGTTTTGAATGATAGTTTCTTCATAAAGGGCATAGGACGCCTAAAAAAGTATGTTTGAAAATTTACCCAGGTATAAGTTAAATATTGATGTCGGTTTTTTTACTCTATAGAGTGGTTATTAGTAGTATGGAATATACACTTAGAAACGTCAATAGTTTATAACAACAAGGCACTCTAAACTCGTTAAGCAGTGTAGGCCAGTGCTTAGGGGCCCCGCATCGGCTAGGCCCTAGCGTGTGTGGAGTCCCTTAGCCGCTAGGGGATACATAGATACCTAACGCACACCGAGTTTGTTTTGAAAATTATACGAATGAAAATTTAATTGGATGATTTGTTTGTAACAAACTTTAATGACTTTCTTTTAGGGATGTAAGATTAAAGAAAAATAATCGATTAAATAAAAATCGATTTTTCTTTCTTCAAAATTAATCTATTTTTTAAAAATCGATTAATATTGAAAATAATTGATTATTCTAAAAAATCGATTTTTTTCTAATACATTTAAAAATCTATATATGCTTTTCATATTTTAATAATAAAATCCTAAGAGATTCATATTACCATTTTCACAAATTAAAAATGAAATAAAATAATATGAATAAAGAAATAACAAAATAAAATTTCGATAATCTTCAAATTTAAACAATAAAATAATTAAAAATAATTAGTGTCACAAATGTCCAGTCTTCTTTTACATTTCACTAGTACTTAAAACGAGAATAAAAAAACCAGACGACTACGTTATGGTCTCAAAAACTAAAATAAAAAACAAATCTTTCTTTATTTTTTAAGCTTAAACAGTCAAAAGACGAAAAATACTAAAAAATAAGAGTATTCGTAGTATTAAAATAAAATGAAACTGTAAGTAAAAAAGCTTAACGACAACGTTAAGGTTCAACCACCGCATAGATAGCGCTGTTTATAAAAAATCGATTAAAACGCGTAATTTATATAATCGATTAATTAAAAATCGATTATTTTTATTTAAGAAATCGATTATTAAAAATCGATTATTTCAAAAAAATAATCGATTATTTTAAAAATCGATTATTTTTTTACATCCCTACTTTCTTTTATACATATTAACATCGTCATAATATTTTGTAACGTAGTTATTCCAAATTATTATTGAATATAAGTATGTATTTTATCGCTGCTATTTTCACGTCGATTAATCAAAAGGACGACACGGCAGAAACGGATTTTTTAATACACTTACTGGTACAATACGTATTAGCGTAATTATGGATAAAGTTGTGTTGTGGTAGAAAACATTTATTTTAGTAACATAAAAAAGGGTCAACGGTTCCGAGACGTACATTGCCACGACATGTTTAATCCGGTCCGGCGCACAGGTTGCAAACATACTCGAAATCACAAAAAAATCCGTCCCGGATCGCAACCGCTTTCCCGCCTTTCCTGCCGCTGTGTGCGTTTACTTAAAGAATTATTCGGAGTTTACATCACGCGTTTTATCCTCGGTGTAGGCAAATCGTAGGTAATCAATGTTGGTCGTATCCAGCCCAAATGTATTAATAATCATCATACTTCTTACCCTTTTCCGATAATTTTAGGAGTTTTCAGTTTGTCTTCTCGCTCCATTTATACCTACCAACCGCTATTTCTACATTCACTTCCCCTTACATATCTTCATTTATTAATGATATCTGGTATGCCTAGTGTTGGTACACTTACTTACAATACGACAACTCTTTATTGTACACCAGAAACAGTTAAAATGAACCGGTCAGGAAGTGCAAGTGACATTAAATAAAACACTAGATACCTATTACATACCTTTTTCATCTTTTAATCAAAATTAAAACAAACACGTAACAACGAATTGTTGCGTGTTTCTTACGAATTTAATTGGTAATAGTAAATTTTACGTCAATAGTATACGTACCTACTTATTAAAATCAAATTAGTTTCAGATTCATCGCGGAATACGTCCGCGATGAATCTGAAAATAATTTTGTTTCATTTAATTTTGATATTAACCGTATCCAATCCGTAACGGAAGGCAGACATAGGATTGCTTATTGTCTTTGATAGCCCTTGGGACGGCGATCCTTTAGCACCATAAATGTCAACGATATTCGTAGGTACAAAGAATTTAAGGTTTTTGACATGTAAGTAAAAAAATCAATACCTACCTAATATTTAATAACATATAATACGTAAACAGAAAAAAACAATCAAATACCTTGAATTAAACTTTTTCATTTAATTTTATTATAAAAAAAATGATGAGGTATTTTTTTCAGTTTGCAAATGCGCGTGACGCCCCTAACAAATGGCTTACGACTTACCCTTTTTGCCCTTACCTCTCTTGTTACGCTATCATAGTATATTCCTAAGACCCATTCGAACGTGAGGTCGACACGTAACAGCTCCATTATGGCCTCATCAGGGTTATATCGAGCAGGGCCCTGTTTTATAAAGCTACAGGTTACAGGCTACAGGCTACAGGAAAAAAAAGCCTGTAGTGCTCCTGTAGTTACAATCTACAGGTAACAGGTGTTTTATAAAGACCCCTGTAATATTACTATTGTAGCTTATGGGCGAAAATCTCGACTACAGGCGCAGTTAACAAGTCGGAGTACAGCACTATGAATCAACCGTAAAAATAAAAAAAATGACAGAATCGACATCAGTGTACCGCCATAAAATATTAATTTATAATAAAAACAGATGTTTGTTTATTTACTTGTATTTCTATGGTTAAAGAGCCGGATGAAAATGAGCGAGGCTCGGGTTCGAATCCTGGCATGTCCCAATGAGTTTTTCAAAAACTTACGTACATAATTAATTAATTAAGCAATTAATTATTTAAGCAAAGCGAGGGCGGGTCGCTAGTTTATAATAAAAACAGATGTTTGTGTATTTACTTGTATTTCTATGGTTTATTTACGTAGTTATAGAAAAAAACACATGATTTTCTCTAAAATTAACATTCAACCATGGCCAATAATTATATCTCCTCCAGTATGCTCCAAAACATATTGCATTTGAGTAGGAACGTATTCTAAATTTCTCATTAAAGGTGAAACTCGTTTGCGGGTTCATATTGGTTCTGACGGCGAAAGTTCTTGGCGTCGTCTTCTTGGATGTTGACCACTATCCTCAGAGTCCGAGTCTGAGTTCCAAACACGCAAAATCACTCAAAATATTCGAATTAACAAACAACAAAACGTAAGTAAATATAACAAACTTCCTCCTGTAACTAAATTACCTACGTCTAAACACCTGTAGAAATGTTTACAAGTTTTTCCGTAAACACCTGTAAAAATTGGTCAAATCATGCTCGAAACACGCTCGATTAAGCATTAAATTGTCTATGGAAAGTTACAGGCACGGGTTCCTGTAGATTGTAAATAAATATAACTGTAGCTTTATAAAACGCCTGTACCTGTAATTTTATCTAGTGTTGCTGTTTAATTTATCAGTATTGCTGCTTTTTTCCCTGTAAATTGTAACCTGTAGCTTTATAAAATAGGGGTGGTAGCGGGGACGAAAATCCCCGCAAAAATTTAAACAATGACAGAATCGAAATCTGTGTTTTGGATTAAGTCTAGTTTACCGCCATAAAATATTAATATTTATCACTACGTATACAACAAAGTCGCTTTCTCTGTCCCTATATCCCTATGTATGATTAAATCTTTAAAAATACGCAACGGATTTTGATGCGATTTTTTTAATAGATAGAGTGATTCAAGAGGAAGGTTAGGTCAAAGTGAGGGCGGGTCGCTAGTTTATAATAAAAACAGATGTTTGTTTATTTACTTACTTGTATTTCTATGGTTTATTTACGTAATAGAAAAAAAACACATATTTTTCTCTAAAATTAACATCATATAACTAGCCAATAATTATATCTCCTCCAATATGCTCCAAAACATATTGCATTTAAGTAGAACGCATTCTAAATTTCTCATTGAAGGTGAAAATCGTTTGCGGGTTCATATTGGTTCTGACGGCGAAAGATCTCGTCTTTTTGGATTCTGACCACCATCCTCAGAGTCCGAGTCTGAGCTCCAAACACGCAAAATCACTCAAAATATTCGAATTAACAAACAACAAAACGTAAGCATAATATTCGAATTAACAAACTTCCTCCTGTAACCAAATTACATACGTCTCTTCACCTGTAGAAATGTTTACAAGTTTTAATTTTTTTAATTTTTTTACAACTGTATTTTACAAGTTTTTCCGTAAACACCTGTAAATAATATGTCGATTATGCTCGAATCACGCTCGATTAAGCATTATATTGTCTATGGAAAGTTACAGGCACGGGTTCCTGTAGACTGTAAATAAAATGACCTGTAGCTTTATAAAACGCCTGTACCTGTAATTTTATCTAGTGTTGCTGTTTAATTAATCAGTGTTGCTGCGTTTTTCCCTGTAAATTGTAACCTGTAGCTTTATAAAATAGGGCCCAGGTTGTACATACAGTCATAGACAACAACAGTTAACGCTGCGCTGGCTGCTTGTGAAGCCATGACCCGCTCGCCAAGCCTACCTCACTAGCACATTAGTATTTATAACAGTTACAGGTTTCGAGAACCGTTTCTTTAATAACGCTTTTTTAGAATACCATTTATAAAGCTTATAAAACGGTCCTTCAAAAATGATAAATCAAAACCTTATGTCTTATTTCTGATACAAGGTTTTAATTTTACCACAAAAGTTAATTTTTTTTTTCTGTAAACTGATCTGCAATGATCATGCACAACCAGTAAACGTATCGCTCTTAAAAGGAATTTTGTTTTTGTGGAAAATGTTATTTTGTAAGAAGTTGTGAAAACAAACTTTTTCCTCAATAGGTACAGTTTTATAACTTGGGACGCTACGAGGTATAATTAGTCAGCCACCTAATATTGCTTTATTTATAATAAAGATCTAATTTTTAATTGTTGCTTATTAAAATATTAAATAAACAGACAATCTTGAAATCTACATCCGGAAATCAAAACAAAAAACTAAGTATGTCGGAAATTACTACTAACATGTTTTTAGATAAGTATTCATAGCGGTGTTTTAAGATTTCATTACTGAGGTAGACATTTATTTATACATAGCACATGTACCTAAAATATCAACCTTGTCACTAGAATAAACCGACTCTCATGCAAGAGGCTCAGGCTAGAATCCTGCAGGTGCGGTCATGCACCTATGTATGCAAACGTTGTTCTGCCATTTATTTCGAGACATATTTTATGAGGTAAAATAAAAAAAATCAAAATAATTCTGGGTAGGGACAACCCTAATCACCTGGCGGTATGAAATTACTTACAACCTACTCTCATACCTAATACACATACCTACATAAAAAATATTTTAAATCGGTCGAACCCTTTGAGTATGGTTTAATACTCAAAGGTCGAACCATATATATATGTAGATTTATCTCTAACTCGACAGTAATATAAAGGAAAACATCGATCGTAAGGAAACCCGGTCCCAAAATTGTTGCTGATAGAAACCTATTTATGGACTCACCACCTGCGTAAATGGAATAACTCTGCCGATCTCCTCAGGATGAGGCGTCAGCCTATTTATTTTTATGGTTTATAGGTGCCAACTTTCAGCTTGTTAACACGCATATCATCAAGATTGTAGAATTTTAATTGCAGTCTATTAAGGAAGTCGGAACGAAATATTTTATTTTTAATAGCTTTTTAAAGTTCTTTTCATACCAAGTCCCCGTTGGATTCCGTTTTATTTACAAATGAATTTATTCGTGAATTTGTAGCAGGTTTTTCCTTGTACTAAGTATGTTGGAAAATGTATCTCATTAATTCGAAATACTAGATGTTAATGTTTTTTTGTACAGTTGTTATAATTGCAGCCAAAAATATTATATTATAATATACATAGGTACCTACTTATGAAGTAATCTTTTTCATTGTACGTATACACATCGATTTAGTGGTACCTACATTTTCCTGTTCGGCAACAGTGTAAGTAAATTTTATCATTCTATAGATTTAAAAATTGATCTGATGTCAAGTTACACCAACGACTTGCTCGTTACTGCGCAGGAATGGTGTTCTCAACAACCCGCTTAATTATTAATAAGGGGTGATCATATATCTATAACTGGATGCTTACGTGTTTGGACGTAAGTCTTGTGCATGTCACAATGTTTCCACTATATAAAGATAAATATTTATAGAGATAAATGTAGAGAGGCAGTTCAGTTTATCTATATGTATGAAGAGGTGATCTATTTCATATTACCATCGTCGTGTCGCGTCCGGCGATAACGCAGCGATATCAGGCTATTAGGGAATACGATAACGCAACTACAATCTCGGTACTTGTCCATTAAATTTTTTAACAAAATTACTATGACTTCTTAGAGGATTACGCCCTCAAAATCTATGTTTATATCCGACTAGCAGCGCCCCGCGGTTTCACCCGCATCAGTCCTGTTCCTGCAAGGGTGAGGCCAAACGAGCGTAATTTCGGTTGCAGAAATTCTGCCCGACAGAAATTCTGTTGGGCTGCCAGACGGAGCGTAATTTTGTGAGTCGTGAGTAGCAGAATATATCTTATTTCTCACTCCCTCTTGAGTGATCCGTCACATTCCACTCTAGTATCTCTTTCACACATTGTCTATGTCTACCCCATCGCCCCGCGAACTGAAATTCGGTCCGCATAATGCATGTGAGTCGGCAGACAACTCATTTTGCGTCGCCGTGTGAATCAAATAGGACTTTTGTATGAAACCGAATGCAGCAGAATTTCAGCGACCGAAATTCTGCTACTCACGACTCACAAAATTACGCTCGTTTGGCCTCACCCTAAGAAAATTATAGCTCGTGTTACTCCCAGAAAAGTAAGCTTTTCCTTCGTTGAAAGAATTTTTAAGACTCACATGTGGAATTTTATTACAAATAGCTGACGCGGGTGAAACAGTGGGGCGCTGCTAGTCGTAAGTATATTGGTGGCTTGTAATTTTTAAATAGGCGAAATATCAACATTTATTGTGCTGGTTTTATTGTACCCCAGTAGGCATCTATTTAATATAGAGATCTGTTTTCTTTTTGTTGTCTTTTGCTCTTTTACGATTTTAGCTTTGGCAAATGTGATTATTTTTAGGTGGCGTACAGTCAAGAGCACGTGGAGCTTGACACATTGGACTTTGTACTGTAACGTTTTTATTACAATCGCCTCAGAGGTCAGACTCGCACTACAAGTGTAAATCTTAATGTGCTCTTGACTGTACATACATATGGTTCAGAATATATAATATTTAGATTTAGGACTTTCGTTGTAAACGTCGTCTTCTGCGACAAACGAGAGTCAACATTGTTCTTTGAAAATAGATGTAAATTGTTTTGTCCTTGAGTGTTTTATGATGATTGATGATAGAAATTTATTTATCTTTTTTGCAGTTTTATGTCTTATCGGCTCTAAGAGCATCATAATATCCATATTATTAACCATTCGTTTGGAGCAGCAATAATAATAAAGAAACTAAAGTGCTACGCACCTACAGTTCTGCAGTCAGGAAACAATAGTACAAAATAAACTAAATTAATTCAATGTGCTTTATAAATAAGTCATTTACCTTTATAAATAAGCTAAATAAGTTATTACCACTGAGGCCAGACTAAAAGTTTTGCGAAGGATATAGCTAGTATTCGCAATTCTCATGCATTCGTTATTTCGCCTGGCGCCAGCCCTGACCTATTTCAAAGGCCTTCGGAGATGCTCGCCTCAGATATTATGGCCGAAGCCAGCAATTTATTGCCTCTTTCCGACCTGCAAACTTCACGTCTGTGAGCTTTTCACAGATCAAAAGCAAACCTTTTACGTCACTAAGGTATTTCTTAATATCATACTGAAAGAAGTTAACCATTTTACGGAATGCATCTCCGTCTGAAAACGTATTTTTCCATAAAAAAAAAAGAAGAAACATTCTACTCGACAGACTGCTCCATTATTGTACGAGTATCAAGAAATTCATAGCATGCAGAGTGTTTTGTGTTTATTCGGACTACTTTACCATTACCTACTGGTCCCAGAGCGTGGAAAATGTGCCGCGGACCAGAGGCCAGTTGCCTTTGCACCCGTTTTATTAAGGCAGGATGTCTGCTTTAATAAATAAAAAAAAAATGCTTTCTCATAAAAGTACGTTATATTATAAAGCCTATTGCACTCAATTAAATTAACAGCGGTCAGTTACCACCAAACAGCATCGCATCCAAAAACACCTGACATTGTACTAGGTACTTCCCTCTTTCCTTAGCTAGTTGGGAACGATAAATCGATACCGGCGTGGGCAGGAGACTGCCGGTCTCTGCACCGGTTCACCCAGTTGGCATCTGGCTTCCAAGCCGCTGGCAGGCCACCAGCTCCTGGCCCGGTGTCACTGCCTCCGAGTATTTCTGTGCGTCACCTGCTAACTGCGACGCGTTTGCGGTAGGGCTCGCGTGCACTTGGCTCCCAACACTCCGTTGCATCATATTGTCATATGCGACTGTCTTTAGATGTGCTATCAATAGATATGGCGTCACGCAGAAACTATTATAGATATCTATAATGTTTATTATTTTAGTCTTAGTAAACTTATACACGTAGAAAGTGATTATACTCCTTGCCCGGTTAACTTGCGTTCCGTCATTCATATCTGCAGAGGAAATTAGTGTAGGTATATGATAATGCCTTGTGTTTAGATTCTAAACACAAGGCATTATCATATATATCATATATTATATGAAACTAAATGAAAATGGTGCATCTAAACTTTAGATGCACCATTTTCATTTAGTTTCATTTTCTGTATTACGTCTTTTGATTTAATTTTGATTCTCTCCGATATTTTTGTTGCCATATCAGGATAGTTTCTTGTAATTGAATTTTCGAATTTTAATGAATACTATATAAAAAAATAATAATTTTGATTATCTTTAGGTTATTAGTCTAATAGGAAAATACTTTTCTAAATTAATTAATATCTAACTACGGTCAAAATAACTATCTTTATGCAATGTTTTTGTTTTTCAAAATATTCAATAAAATAATAATCGACTTCCCAATTTTTTCCTTAGGTCACATCAAATGACACTATTTAATAAATCGCATTTTGTCTTCGATTATGAGAATATATTTAACCATTACTTAATTAAAATACCTTTTATTGATATCCGCACATACTATTTCCGGCTTTCGGAACTCTACATTTATAACCTGATGGTCAATTTTAGAACCTTCCTTTGGCAAGGAAGTAGGTATGTCGGACGGGACTTCTTGATGTTTACAAAAACTTCGGTGGGAAAATAAATTTTGATGATACAGTTAATTGCGATGAGCATTTAGCTCAGAGTTTCATAAAAACGAAATGAATCACTGCCTACTCAAATACATTTTCACATGCGCAATAGATATTTGAAAAATTTACAAAAATAGGTAAGTACTTACTAGTATTACGTAAGACGACTTATTAATAGGTGTACCTATAGACTAAATGACGTCAGTACCTATATGATATACTATTATAGAATTTCGATACGAAATTTCAAATTAATAAAAACATTAAAGTTACCTACGATGTTACGTAAGTATTTTTGATGAGTTTATGATATGATTTTATTTGTGAAAATATTTTATTATTATTTGTCACCAATAACAAGTTGATGGATGCGCGATGACAGCGCCAACTAGTGGTAACAATTAGGGCGGACTTTGAAATGTCAAATGGCTGGCTGTCATTACGAAAAGTAAGTAAACACAAAAATAATATTAGTGAAACAACGTTATTTACTTAGGTCCTGTTGGATATTGTAAGTCTATAGCGTCGATAATAATGTTGACCTTTTTTATTTCCCGTCAAAAATGCCACAATCAGTAAATTTCAGGCAGAATTATACCTACACGGACTTTCTCATGACTTCACGGGAAATAAGTAAAGAAATGGACAAAATTTATCGACCAGAGCGTTTCATGTATCTTGTAGACCATTATTTATAGCAGTACTGTCGATAATAATGCAGACTGTTGTGTATTTTCAGTTCAACATGGCCAAATTGATTAGAAAAACTAGATTCCGGACAATAACGCACAATATAGTTTTCCAGCCACAAACCACTACAAAAGGCAAACAGTTAGTTTTGGCTCAACGTGTGCAAGATGTAAAAGAAATAAAATGTGAAAATCAGATGAGCCACACCATTGAAGCTAGTGTAATTAGACAAACTTCAGTGACATCAACGCCATATAAAACATCATTGAAGTCGTTGATCTTGTTTCCAACTTGCTCTTGAAAATTTATAGAATTTGCGATCACTATTTTTGCCATTATTCTTGCAGTTGATTACGCAGCAGGTTTCGTTACCCTTGTTCAAGCATTTGTTTTCACTAAGAATGCACGAATACGTAAATTTCTCTAGTAAAAAGTGACAGTTCGTCAGCCCCGAGTTCCTTTTTTAGCCACCATGGGCGCTGCGATCGATTCGTGGTTCCCCCACCCCCTACTTCGCACCCAGCCAATACAATATGTCACAGAATAAGCGCAATTCATGAAATTAGTTTGTTCAGTATTGACTACTTAATCGATTAGCTAATCGATTAGCTATTTTTAATATATTGTGTTAAACTTTTCCGAAAAAATAATTAGCATAGCTGAATTTAGTGCTACCTATGGTAACTCGACTATTATTGCTCTTTATTTAAGAAAATTGGCTAGACACAACTAAAGTACGATGCCATCATATTTTTTTATATTTATACTAGCAGCGCCCCACGGTTTCACCTGCGTAGTTCCTGTTCCCGAGGAAATACGGGAATAAAATATAGCCTATGTGTTATTCTGATAAGCTACATAACTGTAAAGTTTCATCAAAATCCGATCAGTAGTTCTTGCGTGAAAGAGGAACAAACATCCATACATACAAACTTTCGCGTTTACGATATTAGTAGGATACTAATTGAAACGAGTGAACGATCGCTGGGTAATCGCTGGCATTACAAACATTCAAAATCCGTTGTATAGTTTTTTCGTGAAAGAGTAAAAACATCCATTCATCCTTCCTCACAAGCTTTCGATTTCGTTTAAAGCTTTCTTTAAATATAATATTAGCATGATTTCTTTATTCATACCATGTGAAATTGGTGCTATATGAAATGTGGTCACAATTAATTTAACATTTAAATACGTCGCTGAAACACGGAACTCGGTCGTAGGCCCCATCCGGGCCACGAGTCGGTAAGGCTCGACACGAGGCCGGAAAACGCCCACGAGAGCTTGCATAATGCGACGTACAAAGGAAATTTTCTCTTTGTGTAGACTTTTTAAGATCCCCAAAGAATGTACGCATCAGTATTTCGATTATTATTGCTATGATGACTTACGTGGTGATGATAATTGGTAATCGTGGAGATATGTAATACATTAAAATATTTATATCTATAGCTACTAATATTATAACGAGGAAAGATTTGTATTTTTGTATGTTTGTTACGAAAAAACTCAAAATGTACTATTTAGAATTAAAAAAATATTTCACCAATGGAAAGCTAGAATCCCTGAGTAACATAGGCTATATTTTATTCCCGTATTCCCACGGAACCGGGAACTACGCGGGTGACACAGCGCACAACCGCTAGTATATAATATTTTAGGTATTAACTTTATTGTATAATATTTTTCATTGTGAACCTCGTAGGTCCATGAATTGGTTCTTCGACCAGGGGATGAGCTCACCCTGACTGTGATAGCTTCATATACTAGTGAAATGTAGATTCTTAGAGAAATAAAATATCTGGCCAATAGGGAGTGCATATTGTTTGATCAGTTCCAGAGGATGTAGAGTAAGAAGATAAATGTAAGAAGAGAGAAAAGACTCTACGAAAAACTTAGTAATTTATTATCAATTGATTTATAAGTTCAAGCTGTTAATACTTACTTTAAAATATTTTTTTTGAAAGAAAGTAGAAAATCTTTTTTTAGAATTTTTTGAAATAACTGTTATTAAAAAAACTAGTTTAAGTCACAGCAGATGCTTTCCTGTGGACATATCTTGGTGTGTGACAAGCAAAGCGGTGAAGAGCTGTGATGCGCAGATAGTTTCCGCTTCGTGGCTGAACGCGGCGGTCACTGTTGGCCGCCTGCCAGCCCGGGCTATACTCTACCCTAAGATAAATAAGTAATTGACTTCAGACGTAACAAATGATTTTTTGAAGTTTTGTCCTTTATCCCGTTTACTGTTTATTTAAGAGACTGAAAAGTATAAGTTTTTATGGAAATAGGATGTTGAAACTTTTGTCACAAAAGCTTATATAAGTATTTACATATTTTTCTTGTCAGTACAATAAAGTGTAAAATAAAATAAAAAACAAACAGATGAGAGAGGTTTGAAATGGAAAACAATTCTGGAAATAAAAATGGATTATGATCCATATGCTCATTGTTTCTATTTTTCCATAAAGGTCTATACTATAAAAAGCAAGTTTAATTAAAACATTTACCTCTCACGTAACGCAAATGCCTTTCCTAGAAAACGTAAAACTCGAGTATAATCCCTCTCCCAGTGAGCTCGGTTCTTCGACACTTTCCTATAATTCTTTCAAACCTCGTTTGCTGATTTGTGAAAATAAACTGTAGCTCTATTATGGGTTTTAAATATAATGAGGCAATCTTCATTAACATCAAACGCTCGGTTGTGCTAGGGAATATTTATGGACGAAGAATACATTATTCTTTGTAGTTTGTGCCCGGAAAACGATATAGTTCTATATGTTTTATGATTTCTCACATATTACGGAAACAAAGTTTTACGAATAAGTACAGCTGACTTAGTTCTAAGGTATTCTACTTTAGTTACCAGTAATAATATATATAAAAAATAGGAACTTTTGCAAGGCTCTTGGAAGTAGGTATTAAAATGAATTACATAATAAACAATAACAATTGTGTGATAATCTAGACAATCAGTCTCTTAGCACGGGTTGTGTATAATGTATTATTCGAAACATATTTTATACAAGGTCTAAAGTTAAGAAAAATGGCATCTGAGATAATCAATGGGGAATACAAATGAACATTATTCTCCCAGAAAATATGTTCTTGCCTTCTAACTACTCTGAATACAGCGAATATAAATAATGTTAGGTATTTCATTAATTTTTAAAATTGTTAAATGTCTATTTTTGAGTCAAAGACCGGACTCTATTATTTAGTAAGATTCGCCATCTGCCCGTCTGCTCCACCGTTTAAAGAGAGGTATTTTTTGAACCGTAATAGGTAGCGAATTGAAATTTTCTCATAATAAATTGATTTTCTTACAAATAACCAAAACTCATTTAATGAACAGACTAGAGACACAGTAGGATTATTGGTTGACTGATTCTTAAATAAAAATAAAAAATAATTAATGTCACGCCTTATATCCCTGAGGGGGTAGGCAGAGGTATTCCATTTCGGGATATACCCACTTTTCACGATATATCCATGGACCCCTAAACGTGATAGGTGGTACGCCCATCGCCGGATCGGGTCAGTTTACACATGTCTCAGAATTAATTCTGGGATCTGCGGGTTTCCGCACGATGTTTTCCTTCACTGTCGAGCTAGTGATAAATATGACATATATTTTAAATAAAGCAAGAAACAATAAACGTCGGCTACGTGTACCTAAATTGAGTTCGGCGGGAAAAGATATATCTACTTACACACACATGTGTTCACGCCTTTTTCCCTGTGGGATAGGCAGAGAAAACAGACCATTCTAGATCATCTGCTCGTATCTAGATTACATCCATCAGTCGGCTCATAAATAGTCGTCAGTTTCTGGTACATTTAATGTGTGAATTATTCTGTACATTGCCGATAATTACGTATAAGTGTGACTCTTACTTGGCCAGTCTTATTAACTGGATATACACAGCACGAGTCACCTAGTGTGCATCTGGATTGAGGGCCCACTTTTTAAATTATTGCGAAACGAAATGATACTTACAGGGCATTTACTTAAAATTTTGTAAAACCTAAAGCAAAGATTCTTAAATTTCTTAAACGTGAATCAAAAGAGTTACGGTCAAATAGCTTGGGCCCTCAATCCTGACGCCTGCATAAAACGGCATAGTCGAATCTCAGAAAGTACTATCCCTGGGATAATAATTTTTATTCGAGTATTTAGTTAGGAATTTGTTAAATACATTAAGAAATTGTCAAGTCTTAAGAATGCGACAATACAGATTTATGGCGGTTTAGCTTGGGCCCTCAATTCATCAATTTTGATATTGTAGAATCAGCAAAAAATATGAGTTTTTCTAAGGAAAGATATTAATACGACTTTAATATATTTGAGTTCCATATCTCGGAAAATTTGTTAAAAAGAAATAACGACACAAAAGTTAATTGTTAAAAAGTTATTGAAATTCGTATTTTTTCAAAACGTCTGAACTGAGGGCCCAAGGTTTTTGTCAGTATTGACTAGACTAAGCTTTCTACACTACCGCACTTTAGGCTAAGTATTTTAACAAATTCTTAACTAAAAGGCTACAAAGCGTCCATTCTTCTAAATGCCGTACTTTAGGAGAAAATTGATTTTCGATGTTTTATATGAGAAAATTCAGTAGGGTGACCATAATGTTTATCGTAAGTATAAACAAGTATTCGTTGTGATCATGTAAGTAGTATTTTGTAAAGCGCAGATACAATATATATAATTATACAACGCGTAACAGAAAAAGCGCAATTCCTCATACACCCCGGTTAGTAAATTAATATAAAAAAAGATGCAATCGAACTTTAGTTGTGTCCAATTTTCTTAAATATCGTTCTATAATAGTACGATTTCAATAGATAGCATTAAATTCAGCTATGCTAATTCATTTTTCGGAAAAATTTAACACATATTAAAAATAGATGAAATCGAATATGTAGTCGATACTGAACAAACTAATTTCAGGAATTGCACTTATTCTGTTACATATTGTATATAATATATAAAGCTCGATATAATTATATACGATTAGCTGTGCTGTGCCTTCACCTACGTATGCGTGGAAAAATAAAATAAGAAAGTGCCAATAATCAATGAAATTATGTACCTATTGGACGTATTAAAATTATAACCCTGTATATTAACAACTAGCATTGCCTTGCGGTTTCATCCGCGTAGTTCCCGTTCCCGTGAAAATACGGGAATAAAATATAGCCTTTGTTACTCCCTGGTAATGTATCTTTCCATTGGTAAAAGAACTTACTAAATCGGTAACGTGGTTTAGGCCTGTTCCCGTGGGAAAATTATAGCACATGTTACTCCCAGAAAAGTACGCTTTCCACTGGTAAAACATTTTTTTTAAATCGGTAAAACCGGTAGTATTGGAGCCTTTTCAATACAAAAATTCCTCAATCCAATATAGTCCAGTTCCCGTGGGAATATCAAAAAATCCCTTCATAGCGGTTGCCTACGACATGTAAGACGCCTACATAACATATTAGAAATTGCGGGTGCCCATCAGCGCTACCTGCGCGGATCCGGTTTATTCCCGTTCCCGTGGGAATTTCCAAAAATCTCTTTATAGCGGTTGGCTACGATATACAAGACACCTATATTTCAAGTTTCTATGTGTTATCGTTTCGGAAAAGTACGTATTTTCTTTTTTCACCTGTTTTTATATTTTCCCGTGGGAATGAGATATTTTTCTGGAATAAAAAGTACCCTAAATGTTGACCCGGGTACTCAGTTATATCCATACCAAATTTCATCAAAATCTGTCTAGTAGTTTTTGCGTGATGCGTGCACAACCAGACAGACAGACAGACAGACACAAATTTTAAAAAATGTTGTTTTGGTATCTATATCGATAATTATATAGGACTCAAAGAGATTAAATTGCCACACGGAAAAAACTAAAACCGAAACTTTACTGGTAATTGTTTTTCTTAAGTTTTTTATTACTTGAAGTATTCGTATAGGATTTAATGCTCAATTATGTTTGTCAACAAAATACACTTAATGATTGTGATTACGTGTCCAAAAACTAAATTGAATCTTACAAATATTTATTTTTTCTTCGACTGGCAACAATTTACAAGTCTAAGTGGGTGGACATAGGTAACAAAATATAGAAATAAATAGAACATGAAATTCTTTATTTATTGTATGTAGATTTCTTAAATTATATTCAACAAAAATATTATGTTCATACATAAATATGTGGCTTACGCTGGAGAAAAAACTAGGTACCTATCCACTTTTGGATTCCATGCAGGCATTCCTTTGGACAAAGTTGTCAACCTCAATAAACATACCGACAATTGGTTTCAAATTGCAAATTGGAAGCAATTTTCAAACTTCATTTGAAAGTAAGTGCCTACCTACGTTATTATTTTTCTGTGTGAATCTCGGAGGCTTCAAGGATTACAAGTGGAAATGCAGTGAGTTGCAGCCCATGCCACTAGTGCCCATATTTTCCACCTAATTGCAGTGAACCTCGGAATGCTTGTGGATTCTTTTAAACATAAAGGACCTCAATAAAAATAAAGGTATTGATTTCTTGGTGGACACAAATGAAATTTTAGTAATATAAGAAAACACACTAAAGAAATGGTAAATACAAGGTCGAAAACGGCGTGAATTGCTTCGAGAAAAGGATGGTACGGCCGTGCCGCTTTTTGCTCGACTTGGCGGGGGCACTGCCGTGCCCCCAGATAACATTGATAAAATTAAAGTGAGAACATAGGTCATGTATTGTTATCTTGCACCCCTGTAAACCCGCTGCTTGGCCAGTGCAAACCATAGTTACCATAGCCTTTCTATCTAATTGATTAGCCTGCTTAATAGTAATTACTTCTTAATACATAATGTCAATGCTGTTACTTCACAATGCAGTTCAATGTAGTGTCGTTAAAGGGAATTGGTCTTAGTGTCAATTGTGTTGGACATAGGGGATAACTGAATCACCTGAAACATAAATTAAATATTCACTATCAATATTCAGAGATAAATTTGTAAATGTGTAGATGTTAATTAAAATAAAAACACACTGTTATATTTTCAGCATGGAGTTTTTCAAGTTGGGACAGTGGCTGGTGCTTCTACACACATGAATCATGATTCGCTCCACTGTGGCTAGCAGTAATACTTTTATAGTATTAAATTCAGAGTCACACACCTGCAAATAAAAGTAACAACTATTATGTAGTAGGTATAATGTAGGTATAATGTACATGACTTCATTAAGACTTCTTGAGGCAATCCAAAAATGTTTATCCCTGGCATTTTATCGAATTTCCCATTCACTGCACACTGTCACGGACCCTTGCTACCACAGAGCTAGATTAATGATCTGTGCTTGCCACATAGGTATAATATACTATCACTAATATGAGTCAAAACCCGAAATACACAGCAAAATGAAAATTAAACAAAAAACATGACGGGGACGCGCGTACGTCAGGCGTCAAAAATACGAATACTATGATAACCATTTAAATAACACCTTTTATTAATTTTGGATCACACAAAACGTAATCGCTTCCGACAACAACTTATGAAATATCTTCTAAGAGGGTACCTACATGCTGATTTGTCTCAAAAAAGTAACAAAATCATATACACCCTACTGAATTTTCTCATATAAAACATCGAAAATCAATGTTCTCCTAAAGTACGGCATTTAGAAGAATGGACTCTTTGTAGCCTTTTAGTTAAAAATTTGTTAAAATACTTAGCCTAAAGTGCGGTAGTGTAGAAGGCTTAGCCTAGTCAATACTGACAAAAACCTTGGGCCCTCAGTTCAGACGTTTTGAAAAAATACGAATTTCAATAACTTTTTAACAATTAACTTTTGTGTCGTTATTTCTTTTTAACAAATTTTCCGAGATATGGAACTCAAATATATTATAGTCGTATTAATATCTTTCCTTAGAAAAACTCATATTTTTTGCTGATTCTACAATATCAAAATTGATGAATTGAGGGCCCAAGCTAAACCGCCATAAATCTGTATTGTCGCATTCTTAAGACTTGACAATTTCTTAATGTATTTAACAAATTCCTAACTAAATACTCAAATAAACATTATTATCCCAGGGATAGTACTTTCTGAGATTCGACTATGCCGTTTTATGCAGGCGTCAGGATTGAGGGCCCAAGCTATTTGACCGTAACTCTTTTGATTCACGTTTAAGAAATTTAAGAATCTTTGCTTTAGGTTTTACAAAATTTTAAGTAAATGCCCTGTAAGTATCATTTCGTTTCGCAATAATTTAAAAAGTGGGCCCTCAATCCAGATGCACACGTCACCTAAGCTTTATGTAACAGCTTTCAATAACATACCGTTTATGCTATTTCGCAAAACTTTAGATGGGAATGTGACAATGTGATAGCGGAAGCAATTTCTTCGGAACTCGGTCAGTATTTTCAAAGTTATAAATAGAAGTCTCTCTCGCCGTTTAAAATTTAAAATCTATTTTCTTTATAGATTGAATTCAATTTATTTATAAAATACTTTCGGTCGAACCAAACATGAACCAAACGTTACCAAACTTTAACGTTGTTAGAAAAGGCTGGAACATGATGGAATCATCACGTTTTACGGTTCCAGTATATTTATTGTTTTTACAGATAAGAATAAATTACTTTTTAGTCTGGAGCACGAAGGAAATCTTAAATCATAATTTCAAATGATCATTTAATTTTGACGTTTGTTACTTTCCTTTGAAACAAACAGTGCGCATTTTGTTTACATAATATCGTTATTAAATTTAACACATTTCGGAATAAAAGTAACTTTTTCACGTGTCGGTAGAAGGCAGATATAAGTTTTTGTTTTTAAAAAAGTGTGGTTGTGTAAAAAGAATATATAAACTGATGTATTAGAACTATACATATTCAATGTACAAACCATTATGAACAAACTTTGAATTTGATTCGCATTCCATATGCGCCAACACGTTCCGTTTTATATTCACATTTTATTATTTTGTGGTCACTTCGAATTATTAGCTGCGAACATAAAATGAATCACTCGATAAAATTAAATTTACTTACTAACTAAATGTTTATGAATGCGAATATTGATTTTGATTATATTTATCCCCAGTATCCGGGAGGAAGGTTTCTGTACTCTGTGCTAAAACCGCTAAAAATAGTCTTCCACGTTTACAAAGGGTTTTATTGATGATCACCAATTAATTACAATATAATGGCTGGAGTAAACCATTTGATATTCTACCAAGTTGATTCTGCAGCTGTTTCGTTTGTACAGAATGCGGGATAATTATGACGTGTAACAATAAATGTACATAGCTAATTCTTTCGTCCGTTGCGGTTTGGACGAATAAATTCTCATTAACGACGACTCGCATTTGTCGGATGTTCCTCTGTATACAGTTTACAGCTTGAACGTTTCATTATAATCTGAATTTCTCATTATGTTACGTTCTGAGGTACCTACTTATTGTCGCAAATCTAAAAAATAATGATGTAAAATATTTTTGCCGTTCTCGAAAACTCATTCTGCTTATGCAAACCGAAGTTACGAAATGTATTGGCAGTAAACTGCGAATATCAGAGAACTGAAATTGTTTGACAAAGTCCTTCACACATCGATATCGTGGGCGCACGTTACATTGTTGAATCATTCAGAATTTAGTTATTTTCGGCGATACGCATCTCTTGGTGTATCATCGTGAAATATGAATATCAACGCTCTGACTCTTGATCATAGTCGTATCTACACTATCCACATTGATGTAATATGAAAGTATTTAAAGCATTTCTATCTACATAAACAGTTAACAATAATGTTTTAAATATGAAATATCGTTTTTTTTCAAGTCATTGTTCAACATTTTCGGCGCGGCTTAAAGTAGCAAATTGAACATACTTATAATGTGTAGGAACGCACCTTCTAGACCACTAGCTTTAGGTCACGTTTGACCTTATTTCGTAATTATATCTTTCCACGCTTATGACGCTGATTAAAAAAGTAGTTAAAGGGATTTATTTGCAATTTATTGCTTCGTGATTGAGATCTGCTCCCATTGTGTCTTCGCGTTAGGTTGTGTGACATTTAATTAAGTAGCGAATGGCACAGGAGGCCGCAGAGTAAGCCTGTTAGTTTCCTGTATTCAAGGCAATATTCGCTCGACACGTCTAATCTGTAGGACAACGCGTTGTCAGGGAGCATCGCTATTTGTTTAGATTAATAAGGCACTTAATATGTTTATGTACAAGGACTATGTATTACACAAGGTGTGTACGATTTATATTGCTTAGATTAAAGGCGAGAGCTCGTGCCGTAACTGCGTCACGAAACACGGAAGTAACAGTGAGCACTACAATGGAGTAGCGTGACAAAAAGACATATTGCTGTGCATATTACTGGTGGATACTACTTGTTTTATCAATGTTGTCCTCTGAATTTACATAAGGTATTTTCATTTCATTAAAAAAGCAAATGTTCATTTTAGCAAATTTTGTACATCGGAACGCTCGAGCGCGGAAGGAAATACATACCTACATATGAGTACAATAGTACAGTCATCCAAATATTCATTCCAGAATCAGCTCCCGAAGATGCACTCCCATGCTCCCTATTATAAAATTGTTTATTAAACGGATACATAACTTATATTTAGAAGTCATTCACACTGACCGTCGTAGAGATGTTATAAATATTTACGATTGTCAGGGTCAGCTCTATTAGCGGCGGATTAACTGGTCGGTTAATTCTGTGTAAGTGAACGGAAGGGGGAACTCGGTTCATTTGAAAACCCAGCTGTAAACAAAACATATATGTACGTTGCAGCAGGGATGTAGCCGCAGTGACGAGTGGTTGAATATTTCCCTTTATTTCATTTATCCCTTTTAAAAAAGTAAGTGGATCGATAATAATAATAATAATCTCATGCCTTTTATCCCCGAGGGGGTAGGCAGAGGTATTCCATTACTGGATATACCCACTTTTCACGAGAATATTCGACCCCTAAACGATCGATAAATGGAAGAGAAACTCATAGTAGACGAACAAATATTAGATTAGAAGACAATTATATTCCCATGTTGGTACCTACTCTATTGTGCAATATAATATTTCATTATTTCCCAAACAATGGTCTTAGATATGTAATAATGATGTTTAACCAGTGGAAGCTGTGGAAGTATCCATTATACAAATATACAAAACTAAGTGCAATACCCTCGCAACAAAATCAGATAACTAATTAAATTTGCTCAGTTTTACGGGCACATTCAAGCTTGAAATATAATTAGACAATAAAATAGGTACCACATTTTGCTTGATTGATTCCCTGAGACGTTCAGTGACGGCGATTCCTGTTGTTTATTTTTATCGAGATGTTAATGTATTGCTCAGTACAAACCGAGCTTACATGTGAAGTAGTGGCTGTCATCTCCATCAATTTAAGTTTACAAGGAATAACCATTTTGGCATCTCCTTCCGTCTGTCTGTCAAACTGTGCAGGCTTTTAAATTAATGAGTTTTTGGTTCAGAAGGAACTACAGTTTTTTTTATTAACAACCAAAATAAAATAACGCTCGCCCGCCTACGTACAGTCAACAAAGTTGTTAGGGTTACATGCCCAGTAACTAAGAACTCATGTTTCTGGGGTAGTCATAACTAAATCTTATTCATTATTGTTTATTTCAAAAGGTATCTTTGATCCCTATAATTTACAAAAAAAAAACTATAAATACAAACTGAATCTTAGTTTCTGGTCATGTAACACTAACAACTTTGTTGACTGTACCGTAACTAATTCTTTGAGTAGGTAATTCATAAAAATCCAGTGCCAAATACGCAGTACATAATAATATCATCATTAATTCACGATGAAGGAAGTACTCTAGTGTTACATTTTATCTACGTACCTATCAGTCGTCAGCTGTCTTGACTCTTGGCATGGCAGTATGCAGTGCATTAGAAAACCACTCAAAGGCTCTCTCTCCGTGTAGTTAGATCAGGGCCGTTTATAGCTTTTAATGTAAAATGTCACGGCTTCATTCCGTGCCAATGTGTCACCAGGGACTAATTTACTTACAACTAATTTCATGGTATGGTTGATCGAAGACTAATTTAGTAGCGACCTCATATGTTTGTTTTGTTTGGAAATACTTATTTTTGCAATTTGAGGAAGTAACAGTGCATAATACCTATCTAACTATTAAAAATTTAGTTTTGCTGAGTAAAACATAGATTTAATAATAATAAAGCATATATTCACCATTTGTACAAAATAATCAACCACAACTTCTGTCAAACAGTATAAACAGTTTGTTGGCATTAGTAATCTCGTCTTACATTTATTTTAAAGTGCCTTTCACATTAAGGATAACAATGACACTACCATAATATCCGGCGTAATCTGTAAAAATATGAAAATCTGATCTAACGAAATTAAAACTGATCGACGAGAGACCGTTTACGAACCCTTAAGCATGACAGGTGGTAAGTCTATCGACGATCGGGGTGCAGTTTCACATGCCTTAGAACCAGATTGTTCTTTAGTATTGGAGCAGTTTGCCAATATCATGGACTGTGACATGGCTTTACTTTTGTAGTGAGACTGAATTGCAAGAAAAGCAAAGTTCTTAAGCTAACAATCGGAACGGGAATGCGCGTGGTGGTCCATTTATTAACACTTCTCACGTAAGCCTCCGAAGTTGTATATGTATGAATAAAATTTTACTGCAAATACTGCAATTCGCCACGCGACATTGGGTACGGTGAAAATTTTACGCGTGATAAATCACTGAAGTTTACGAGAGAATTTTCCGAATAAACTCATAAATCAGCTTTCATATCCAACATAAATTAGCACAAAAGCGAATTAATGCATAGAAACAATAACCAAAGAATATCGGGTGTGGTATATAAGTCGGGAATGGTACGATCGAAAATTTGTTATCAATAAAAAACTAACAAATTAGACATAAATAAATACAAATCAAACAATCAGACACATAAATACAAATACAATATCCGTTTTGACAGTGAGAAAAAGAATCAATTAGGTATGATTTTATTGACCTGCTTAGAAAATATAGTACCTATACAATTGTACCCAACTATTGCGAATGTAAGCCTAGGTGCCGTAAACAAATTATTCGTAAGGTTAATTTGTACCAGCTATTGTGTGTCGAATGTTTTGACTTGATGTAAACGAACTTTGCCATGCTTTGGGCGCGTGTCCATTATACACCCGCATTATACCCATATGTAGATTATATAGGTATATTTGAGGAAATAAAGCTGGACGGCCTGTTAATGATCAGACGCCCTATAGCCAAGTGGACGTGAAGGTGTCCAGTGACTATACTTATTTTGCGAAAAAAATTCTTGGTAACGCTTTAATGCCTTGCGCGTGATAAGTCGAACGCTAGGTGCGTTATTTATTTACTTAGTAAGTTCCACTACTCGCAACAAACGAGTTAGTTTATCATTATTTTGATCTACTTATTTCATTGCGTGCCTACTACAGTTTACGTACAAACACCGATGAATATTTCGTCATCATCATCAACTCCGTTCCTGGATTTTCTCAATATACGCCGTATAGCTTAGGCAAAAAGTATAGTATAGCTTAGGGACGGCAGCAGTTTAGGGGCGGCAGATTTTAGAGTACGCTGTAAGCTCGCTTTGGTGAATCGCGTGCACGATTATGAACCTAATATTTAAACAAGAAACTTGCGGATAGGTATATCTACATATAGTTTTTATATATTAGGGGGCGGCACAAACTGAAGTGGCCTATAAATTATGAAAAGTATAAATCCGGCACTTGCTTAGGTCTAGTGTTGGACATCACCAAGCTATTCTTTAATCACATATCATTAGGGTGTAACAAATGTTATGATAAGCCCCAGTTCACACCTCTTTCATTTTTGAATGAGACGTTAACGAGTGTACAATGAGCATGCATCCCCGCAGCGCATCGGCTGTTTGCCAATGTGTCGTAAATTGGTAGGATGGCTCATAAATTCGGCCATTATTGATAGCCATTAAATTGGACACTTTATGAGCCCGCGCGGTGACGGCAGCCCGGCCTGCGCGCGCGCCCCTTGGCTTACAAATTAACATTCCATGTGACAAGTTCAATATATTAAAAAATATGAGGAAATATTTGGATTTGGTTTTCCCGTCCTATATTAAGTATATTTGTTAATAGTTGTAATACTATAAATAGTGTTTCTTCTGTTGGAGATCTTAATATTAAATAATGAAATATGCTGATATTTCTTTTTGCGTCAATGTCCAACTAGGTACTAATTTAAATTTAATGAAAATAAACAAAAATCTACCTTTCATTTCGGCCCTTTATATAGCAGTGGCAGCACATGATGAAAATCAGTAAGGCTCGGATTCGAATCCTGGCATGTACCAATGAGTTTTTCAAAACTTATGTACATATTTATCACTATCTCGACGGTAAAGGAAAACGTCGTGTCGTGAGGAAACCCGCAGGTCCCAGAATTAATTCTGAGACATGTGTAAACACCCGGTCCGGGCTTACCACCTATCACGTTTAGGAGTCGAATATTCTTGTGAAGAGTGGGTATATCCAGTAACGGAATACCTCTCCCTACCCCCTCGGGGATAAAAGGTGTGAGATTATTATTATTATTTAATTATAAATTTTTCGAAGTCGCTTTAGATTTGATGGAAATATCGATTAACATACAAAAAACATGTGACAAATTGAGAACCTCGTCCCTTTTTAAAGTCGGTTAAAAATATAAACCATAGGTTTACCATCTACTTATATGAAAAAATGCGTTATTTTCTTTGCCATCAAAGTAAGTTGGAAACGATTTTGTAGGATATACAAATAACACGTATTTATTGCTACATTCACATTGATGAAACGAAACGTTGTCAATAGCTTGAAGATACTTACGAAGAGATTTTACATTCAAAGGCCTACCATCTGACAAGTCAGGTGTATTAAGTATATTTAGCGAACTGTTTAGTACTTTATACTATAGGTAATGGGTTTACCGATGCATAGTATATATTAAAAATAAAAGCTTTTAATAATAGTTTTGTCATTATGTTAATACGTTAAACCAAAGAGATTAAAATATAATAAGGCATAGAGGGAGAAAGCGAGAAAAATTTGAAGTCAAAAGTAATTCCAAGTGGAATAAGTCTAGTACAATTTCGACCGAATGACAGCTCGCGTTCATACTAACTGACATAACAAGGACACGACGCTTAGGGTTCAAAGTTTTGTATGAAAATATTCCCAATGCCCCCTCTATGCCCTATTATATTTTAAATCTCTTTGCGTTACACAGACCAGCTGGTCCAGCGATATTTTTGACAGCATTTCATTGCTACACAAAAATAAATCAATCGTTATTTGCTTCAAACTCATGGAAACGTTCGTTCTCCAAACTAAAACCTTGACTTTTTGTCATGACATCATTTGGCATTAAGAAATAGTGTCCAGTTACTAATGGTAGGGACTTTTCGATGGTCGGACAAGTCAAGAGCGCATCCGACAAACGCGTTTGGTTATAAATGTCTCCACGTCTAATTACACCACCATAACGCTAATCTACAGGAGTATCTAATATCGATTAGATAAGACATCAAAATACATGCAATGAATGTATTATTTATTCCACACATTTTTTTAATTATAAAATTTGGCCCAGGTTGATTGACAGCCATTCTGTGTGAACCTAGAGATTTGAAAGAAGAAATCACTAAAAAGGTTTTTTCTTAATTCTCATACAGGACCGAATACCCTCTAATAAGAATTTAAACCATTTATTTTCCACTCACTTTAACAGAAATTCTTAAGCAGAAATAGAAAGACTACTTGTATCTACTTGTACAGTACGTAATAGTTCCTACGTATGCTATTGTATCATTTGTATCGGAACTGTGTGCGAGAGCGAGAGCCTTTCCCAGCAGAATGCTTGTACTGCACGCGGTATGAAAGCAGTGCGCGCACGCAGCACTTGCTAATCTTAAATCTATCTAGCCGGATTAATAGATGGGTCAATGTCTCGAGCTAGATCGGGCGCTGCGAGCTCATTTTGTAATGTTTAAAAATAGTTTAGGGATGAGTGAGAGTTGGAGCCATGTAAAAATGGCAAACGAGCAGACTAGCCATCTGACGGTAATTAATCAATCCGATGCGTTACCTTTGAGAAATGCATTAACAAGCCTTTTAAAGAACTAGTAAAATTTGTCCCGTAGTCTGAGCTGTAGTACACCAATTAACAACAATAGTTATTTGTACTCGAGCGATTATAGTAACATTTACCTAACCAAATACGAGATGTAAATACCAACAAGATAATTTGCCAGTACATATTCATGCAGATACTCGTACCTACCTACCAACAGCGAATCCTGGCCCTTTTCGAACTCACAAGATAAGTTTATTTTAATATTAAACAGATCTGTCCCAACCAAAATAAACTATAAGGTCCCAATCTCAAAACAATTTGTCTGGGATTCGTCACGGGATCAGCGTTGGAATGGAATCAACATGCGTTGGTCTGACGAAAGCTTTAATATTAAACTGACGCATATGATATGCGGTAGCCCTGTATCAAGGAGAGCACGAAAATACTCATCTTGACCTACGTTGGCGCCACATAGCGTCACCTCCGCGTTATTTCGGAGACGAGGAACACATTTCCTGCGTCGTGTGTCACTGGACGCTGAAACGCGCGGCCGTGTCGATGGCCTTTCATTAAACTTTGCAACTGGTTCTTCGATTATTTCCCTAACCCCCGGTTTGCGAAAGGCAAATCAAACTAAAATTAGCTGACAATCTGTTGGCTGTTATGATTGGTTGAATAAAATCATAATGCTTTTCAGCAACCAATCAGAATAGTTAACATATGTGATTTAACAATCAGCTAATTTTGATTTAATTGGCCTTTCGGAAACTGGGTGTAAGTGTAGGCAAAGCATGTCTAACGTCAATCATCATCGTTAGCCGACTAAGAACGTTTTTGAGCTTTGGACAGATTAACAAATATTTACAGTTGCCGGATTTTTTATTACCTGTGTCGAAAACAGACGTTTGTTTAAAATTGAGTGTTACATGATATACAATGCGTCACAGAATAAGTGCAATTCCTCATACACGGCAATTAGTACATTAATATATAAAAAATATGATGCATTCGTACTTTCATTTTGTCTAAAGAAATTTCGATTTTCAAATTTAAAGAGCAATAATAGTACGGTTTCCATAAGTAGCCCTAAATTCAGTTATGCTAATTTAATTCATTTTTCGGAAAAAATTAACACATTCGAAATAACTGAAATCGACTAAGTATTAGTCGATACTGAACAAACTAATTTCAGGAATTGCGAATATACTGTTACGTTTTAACGAATTACCTTCCATCGTTCATGTAAGCAAGCTTGAGGCTTAAAAAATGTCAGTGAATCTCAACGTAGTTTACCGGTCAACCAGCATGTTCCTATAGTCGGACGAGGCCAATCCTATTGTCACTCAAAAATGTTACCTGACCTACAGGATAAAGATATCGTCTTAAATATTACTTATAGATTATCTATATATTGGCTTATATAGAGTTTATAAAATCTAAACTTATAAATACAACTGTATCTATGTTGTTTCGAGTGCAACAACTTTATTAATTAAACGTAGGTACCTACCTATAAATTTGTCTGTTAAATATGTTAAATGTAGTTTATGTAGTTGGCAATGTTTCGTTACAATTTCATTAGTTGCTGTTTAGCGATCTATTTATGTGTAAGGTTGTCAAGCCACAAACAGCTTTTGTTGTTTATGCAACCTTATAATTATAGTTACTCAAAACGCCAACTGAAAAACATTGTGTACATACCAAATTTACTAGAGATGCTGCAGCCTCTCGGAGCAAGGTCTCACTCATATCCGGGGGAATTCCGATATATTAAATGCGAACTACAAAAATAAAATCCAGTCAAGTATGAGAGCTTATACTCGCGTCATGACACAATTTTTCATATAGGTAAGTCCGTCGAAAAAATCCGTGGAATTCTGACAGCTGTCATATTTCATAATTTTTTCCTCTTGATTTTTTTGTCATAACATTTTGTAACGTTAGAATTCGACGGAAATCTAAATGTGACGATATAAATATTTTACCAAATAAGCTTTAAATTACGAATGTTAAAGTACTGGCATTACTTAATTAAGAATGCAGCGTTAAAGGGTCTGTAAAATGTACTTATGAAAAAGGGTATTTTCATCAATAGAATACGTATGCACGACCCCCCTTGTCCCTGAGGCTTTAGCATACTTTTTTTATATTTATTACTTGCTGTACATTACCCGCATTCGGGAATGAAATACTTAAGTATGAGATGCAAGATAACATCCCTGCTGAGATCGATTCAGCAGTTTAGCCGCGACTCGTGAAAGGTAATCAACAAGCATACAGATAGACAGACAGAGTAACTTTCGAATTTTTAATATTAATAGTATTTAATATTATATAATATTTCACATGATCAGTCTCCTTGAATAAAGAAAGTCAATGAATCAATGACAGAATGTAGCGGAAGTGGAAAACCCAGTACAAAGCTAAGAAAAGGAGAAACCAAAACTGTTTAAAGAATGGATACCTACGAGTATCTGACAAAAATAAGGATTGAAATTTTTGTTTTTTAAAAGATGCTTCATTGTCATGCAGCAAAACCGATTGTTAACCTGTTGCGAGCGAAGCAACCAACAGACAAATGGCTACCGCAGCCCGAGCTTCCTCCGAAAAACTTGTAGGGAGGGTTTCTTAACGACAAGCGCACGCGACCGGGTTTTATGCAATCGTAAATCCAACCCCTGGACGGCTCGATCCCCGCTAGTATCGTTCCAAGGGACAATATTTAGTTGAGTACCCACGTTTTGTCATATTAAAGCCGTCTACGCTCGTTTTTTGTTAGCAAGGTTCTTTATAGTGCGTTTGATTACGTTAATAAAAGTTATGACTCTGCAGTCCCATTCTAAATGACCTACATTTATTCTTTAATGTCTAAAATGAATACATTACATTTATTTTTATCAACTAAAATGGTTTATGTAGATATTTCAAAAGTCACAGTTTGATAAATAAATTAATAAATGATAAAATACGTAAATTGAGGTTATTTAAAATGTAAGTACCTATAGGTCAAAACTCTGTAAATTGAAAAGGTAGGTTGTTACTTATTAATAAAATATCTTCGCCGCTAATTTTATAATACCACCTGCGGATTCTAAAATAAACTAACGTAGGTATATAATGCTATAATCGTTCTCAATACGATTTAAATTTAGCCGCACTAGCGTGCATCTGAATAACCTTATTAAACGTAAAATTTAATCATATAACTTATTCTATAATCAATCGCAGACGTCATTATGGGAAACTTGTTACATTCACCGTATTTTTGAGAAGACAGTCGGAAAGCTCCTACGGGAGAGTAAATAGGTTTCCGTTTCAGATTCTGATACCTACTGCAATAGTTGAGTTACGAGTACTAAGTATAATAATTTAATCATAAAGATGACGTAAAAAATCCATTGCATTATTTATATTTTGTATTCTGACATCTCAGTGAAACCTGTATCGAAAATACAGTGTGTATTTTCGATACAGGTTTTACACAAGAAAATATTGACTAAGTTGGGGCCCCTCTGTTCTTTTTATTTTCAGATACTTGACTTAACGTTAGGTACCTTTTCTTACGAAATAAGTATTGTATTTTGCTATACTTGGACATTAGGGAAAGTCCTTAAAACCATGATGAAAAGCCATTATCACTAAAAGAAAATGAAAATCGGTTCTGAAAGCTTTAATTGTAAACTTGTATAACCTAAATCGGAGGCGCTAAACAGGTGATTGCTTTCGAAATTTGGTCTCTGAACGCAGCTCAGCGATGTGTATATAATATGAGACAAACGGGAAGAGCCCGGGAGGCGTGCCAACTGCCAACAACACGCGCTAAATGCGGAGTGCCACGTCACACGCGCGGGGCGTGCGAACTGTCACGCCGCGCCCGCGCACCTCTCTGATACGTATTTCTTAATTAGTAAACTATTTACCCATAACTTTATTCCGGATCCCAGCAAGTTCCTTAAGCGAATAATAAATTACCTGCCAGCTAACGTCAAATGCACGATAATATTTATTTTGGACAAAATTTATGTTTATGTCAAGCTACGCCATACGCCATACGAGTATATCATTTTTATTTGCGTAAACAAACCGGTAATGTTCTATAAATCATATTTATTGTTTTTGTGTCTGTAAAACATTTTGGATAGTCGGTTGTACCTAAGTAGCTTCTCCAAAATCGTCTCTTTAGGCAGCTGAACTAACGAATGTACATATGTAGATATGTATCATAGATCAACACTCAGAGACGGGAAACGCGGGAAAGCGCTCATTACGGGACAGTATTGTACAGAGTTTGTATTTTACAAAAAAGTACTTTCCCGCATTTCTTTGTGCGTTGCTCTTCGTCATATTAATGAGAGTGACTGACGCACTGTGTGGCCTAAAAATCAATTTTCAGAGGCGACACCTCGTCTAAATTTTCGTACAGTATATTCGATGCCGATGGCGCCGCGAAGGGACAGATAAACAAAGCCGTAATTGCTGTCATTAGTCGGCGGCCACTCGCTCTAATTCGGCTCAGTTTAATAGCCCGGAAAATTCATTCTATTGCTTTTCACGTTGGCCACAGAGTAACTTTGTAATCTCCCATTATGTGCCAAAAATGGAGACAATTTTCCAGCAGTCAAATTTTGTGTAATTTAGTTATGAAAGAGTTTACGTTGCCTTTTAAAAAACTAGAGGTCTTAGAATTCTTTAAAATTTAGCAGTGAACATTAATGCTACCCAATAAATTCTTATAAATATATATTTTTTAATACAGACAGAAGTAGACAGACCTACAGACCTACTGTAGAATAAGTAGAAGTGCGTAATTACCTATTCATAGCCTCAAAAGGTAATTATTGAATACTTTTTCGAATCGCCTTGATTTACTACATAATCAATTTCAGCATAATTTTTAAAGAAATCCAATTATATAGGTTCATTTAATACTTAAATAGTAGTAAATTAGTAGAGTGGTCGTTATAATTGAAGCCATCACTGCGTGGGCGATTCAGTTTGAAATATGAGCGTGTAATAGGTGTTCGATCGCGTTCATTATATTCCGATCATTACGGTGCAGAATTTTAATAGCTTAATAGCTGGTACCAACCCACGTTAATATGCGGAGCATATAATGTTTTCGGTAGAGCTGGCGATGGCGTGTTTCTAAGTGGGTTTCGATGGTTGACCTCTGGGATTCAAGGGGTTTGAGCAACCTTTACTTTATTCTCAGAACAGAATTAGGCTAATCACAAGCTATGTCGCATGTCAGAGATTTGAGTGATAACCATTTTAGCCTAGGTACCTAGCTAGATGTCGTTTTGTTCTGTGGTATATAAGGATTTTTACGAAGTACAAAAACAAAAGTCGATAAGTCGTAGAATTTAAAATCTTTACAAAAGAATATAGCCGAGCAACTGGTTTTTACGAAAAGATAGCTGGAGGCCTAGGAAGACACAGGCTACATTTATGTAAAAACTAGCGGGTGCCCAGCGGCGTTGCCCGCGTGGATCCAGTTTATTCCCGTTCCCATGGGAATTTCCAAAAATCCCTTAATAGCGGTTCTCTACGATATATAAGACACCCACACACTGTATTTCAAGTTTCTACATATGTGTTATCGTTTCGGAATAGTACGTATTTCTCTTTTTACCCAGTTTTCATATTTTCCCGTGGGAATGATATATTTTTCTGGAATAAAAAGTACCCTAGATGTTGACCCGGGTACTCAGTTATCTGCAAACCAAATTTCATCAAAATCCATCCAGTAGTTTTTGAGTGATGCGTGCACAACCAGACAGACAGACAGACAGACAGACAGACAAAAATTTCAAAAATTGGTGTTTCGGTATCTATATCGATAACTAGATACACTACCGTTAAAATTTTCAAAAAATATTTCATGTACAGACACGGCCCCGTTAGAGTTTTATTATATGTATAGATAACCCATTCCCTTGGGCAAATTCTTCGTTTACTACAATTTAACTATAATGTACATAAATCCTAGATAACAGTGCCCTTGAGCAGTTTTTCACGTAATTTGTGCAATGCGCTCTACGCCACAATAAGACACTAAACAACATTGCCGGTAACGTTCCACAGTAGCGCGGAACGATGTTAGATTTCACGCGTAGTATTATTTAGCCATGTACTTACTAGGGAACCAAAGGTGCACCATGGGTTAACATGTTGGGTAACGTAAGGGACGAGTGGCGTTGCACAGCAGCGCGCAACGTTAGCAGAAGGCGCAGAATATTTGCTAGCTTGCTCAAATAATGTTCTGCGTCATACGGTAACTTTACGTGCAGCCGTGCAACATAGATTGTTCCTCGAAACGACGCGCATTGAGAAAACATAGCTTAATATTTTTTACTGACGAACCGTACTTTGGTTATGGTCTAGTGCGATCTAGCCGAGGTTCCTCGACGCTGAAAGGTTTCTATTAAAATGGTTTATTCATGCACACGTGCTCCCGATTCAATTACTGGAAACTCGCTCATGCTCAAACCAGGGCTGTCGAAATTTGCTTTTTAAAATGTTGTGTACCTACAACGCGTTGGGCAACTTAGCCCGCGGGCTATAGCTAAGTGGTCTGTGGGCTCATATGACCACAAAGCCGTCACAGAATAAGCGGAATTCCTCATACCCCCGATTAGTTTATTTATATAAAAAAATATGATGCACTCGTACTTTAGTTTTGTTATAATAAATGTCCTAAATAAAGAGCAATAATAGTACGGTTTCCATAGGTAGCGCTAAATTTAGTTGTGCTAATTCATTTTTCGGAAAAATTTAACGCATTTAAAAATAGCTGAAATCGATTAAGTAGTCGATACTGAACAAACTAATTTTAGGAATTGCGTGATTTCTATTACATACTGTATATAATGAGTTATAGAAGATTCTAGGAAATCTTACCAAAGTGCTAAAAACTAAACCTCTGTTTACGTTATTTAAGATCTACTAATGTAATAGTACATTATGATATAAGTGCGGTAGGTTGAAAATTACAGCCGAGGCGATATTGCTAGCCCGAGCCGTAGGCGAGGGCTACAAGTAAGCAGAGGCTGGTAATTATCAAAGCGCACGTATGTCATACGACGTTTTATAACACATTTGCGAGGAAATAAAATAAAATTCCGCCTATGGTAAACGAATAAAAACAATACAGCGTTAAGAAAAAGCGCGCGGCGCGCATCATCATTTTTTTTAGGCTAAGGCACAAAAAACAGCCAGTATTACTAATAAAGTAAATTAATATTTTTGTGTTTTTCTTACAGATTAATCTGTTGTAATTTAGTGTCAAAATTAATTAAATTAAATAATTATGTACATAAATATTTCTTTATTATATTTTATCTCCCCAAGTTAATTTTAATCATAAAATGTTGCCAACTTTTTTGACATAAAAACTCTGCTGAGATTTTAAAAAGTACCGTTCGTTTTAAGACGGAGCATCTTGATAAACCGTGCGTTTTACATTACACTTACCGCACTTGGGCGTAATGTGATACAATACGATATTGAAATTGGTGAAATAAGACACCTTTTACGAGCAAATGTGTTATAAATATTATTATTAAACCCTTATGGTGCTGCTCAGTCTCTCTGTCACAGTACTGCGATGCTATCGACTTGTTTGAAGAGTTTTAATAATTATAATAATAATAATAAAAATATAATCTCACGCCTTTTTTATCCTTGAGGGGGTAGGCAGAGGTATTCCATTACTGGATATACCCACATTTCACGAGATATATTGGACCCCTAAACGTGATAGGTGGCGAGCCCATCGCCGGACCGGGTCTGTCTAATAATTATTTCATATCTTTATTTTTTTTTTTTTTTTGAAATGGGATGTCTTTATTGTGACTCACAATAGAATATGTAACCATATTAGGTACATGCAGGTCATAAAGATCAGAACGAAAAAAAGTCCACACAGTGGGTGGCCTCATCCCCGAAATAAAAATATCTGAAATAACTGCGTTAATAGTAGTTTATCTAAATATTACAGTAATATTAGAACTATCTCTTAGGATCTTAGAAATGAGTAAAAGTGTTTTACAGACTTGGTTATGGTGTTACCTTTATAAAATATATAATTTAACCTAATTGCGTCCTTATAATACATTGCCATACCCGTAGGGTGAAATTACATTGTTACTTTATCGCATTTTTATGACATCTATGTACACAAGTAATTTATCGCAATAAAATAAGATATTCATATAAATAGTACTAAGCCCCCGAGCCCGAACAAGTGTGGGTCGCACTTGGCTTGGCTGGTTTAATTTTTTCGTAAGTTTTACGTTACTATTTCTCTGTCTCACTTATAACTGGTAGGGATACCCTTATATCGATTGGCAGATAAATGGCGTGTCTGTAACAAGTTTTGAACTTTTCCTATTACGTTACCAGGTTTTTACGAAAAAGGCTAAATAAACTGTAGTTTTAAGTTATTTATTAAAACGTTTTTCCGTTGATTTAATTTCACGGCAAATGTATTTAGCTCCGTGTTAAAATTAAATGTTCTTTACGTTTTTTTATTTAGTATCTGATGTTTGTTACTAGATTTCCGTTGGATTCTAATAGTTATGTTTCTACGTATGTTCCATGTAACGTTATACAATCATTTAAATTATGTGAAGTCGACTGCCGAGTTAAAGCTGTTACTTTTAGAATGTACTACAAACCATGTAGAATTGATGAAGGAATGATTTTTCTTAGGATTTATATTTAACTATTTTATTCTAGCTTTGAAGCAAAATAAGAGGTATTAGCGACAGAGTATTTAAATTTTTTTTTTTTATTTATTATTTAGACAATTAGACTCAATAGTCTAATTGTCAAATTATAGTAAAAACACATTTTTGGTAGTCTTTTTAATGAATGATTAATTACTTTCAAATTAATATTCACAAACAATTACAATTTACAAGCCATTTGCAGCCCTGGCTTTAAGAAACATAACCCGGAACGCGCAAAGGTCAGAGGTGATCGCAGCCCGTAGCGCCGTAGCAGCCTGCTACGAAAGTGCGGTGCCACGCTATGCCGCGGTTCGTAGCCCTCTACGCTTTTGTGTTTCTCTCAAAATGCCGTTGAGATTTTGCTCTGATATGAATAGACTAGCTTTTGCTTTTATGAAAATGTCTGCTTTGCAAAACGTTCCTTGTTTACAATTTTGAATTCGTAAACTGTTGTAATTTGGTTCGTGAAATGAAATAATGTGTACATTATTAAACTGTGAGGGCAGAGAGCGTGGAATATTTTATTTAAATATTTAGAGTTATTATATATATGAATATATATAATTAATGAAATAATATAATAATAGCTATATAAAAATAATACTTTTAAAAACCTTTTAGTCACTTAAAATTGAGGTTATTATTAGGTTATATTCGATTAACATAAAATAAAAGTTAGTAAAAGCTTCGTAGAATATTAGGATTTACCCATATGATGTCTTACAAACCGAATGGTCGAACAAGATTATAACGGCGTTTTCAACGTTTAGAAGGATAAGTTCAAGTTACACTAATTTACCTTTGTCACGGTAGTTAACTCTTGGGAGTGGAAGAAAGAAATTGGTTTCT
Organism: Ethmia dodecea; assembly: GCA_963855545.1. Classification (NCBI taxonomy): domain Eukaryota; kingdom Metazoa; phylum Arthropoda; class Insecta; order Lepidoptera; family Depressariidae; genus Ethmia; species Ethmia dodecea. The sequence goes on from OY979449.1 coordinate 9,804,931, forward strand.
AATAAAGAACGCGAAGTCCCTACATATATACAGGATGACTTTTTTTACCGTCTGGAAAAAAATGTGGAGTGATAGGTAAGTGTAATAGATTCATTTGGCAGTGTTAGTTAAAATTTTTTTTTTCTCAAAATTTTTTTTCTTGATTAAACTAATATACATTACTCAATTGTAGTCAATAATACACACTGAAATATTTGAAATAGTACATATTTTAAAAAGAAACAGGCTCGTAGCTTCCATTTATGTGCAATCTACCTACAAGCACCAGCTGCGCGTAGTACTGTGCGTAGTTTTCTAGATTTTGTAAATTGCATTAAACATGACTATATTTAACAATGAATCTCGTGTATAACTTCGGCTCTAGATACCTTATACGTCATAATTTTTTCCAGACGGTAAAAAAAATCATCCAGTATATAGTTGAATAAAAAGGCAAAAGGCCGTGTAGATAATACATCTAGGCACTTTGCTTACAAATTGATACATTATAGTTCGACTGGGAATGTAGCGAAAATTTTACTAATTGGGATAAATCACAATATGGCGTGAAGCCAAGTTTCTGTATGATTCAGCGAATTTTATTTACCTGTCGTGCAAACTGGTAAATAAATATAATTCAGTAGTTTTAACACAAGCTAAGAGTCATGCAATGTGGATACTCTAATTAAACATAATTATAAATTACAGAAATAACTTTTATTTTCGTCCCTAGTCGCCGCTACTCGCACCACCTCATATTTTGACGAGCGATTCTGCCGAACGTCTCTACTAGGTACAATTTAGTGTGTTACTAAATTGTACCTAGTAAAATAAAATAAAAAATAATAAATAATAAATAAATAAATAAAAAATAAAAATAATAAATAAAATAAAATAGTATTGTATTGTAAAATGCAGTATCTGATATTTTTCTGTAGATTTTTTCACCTATCATTAAACTTGTGAATTTCCTATTACGTCTGATGATGTTGGTATATTTTTTCTAAGAGTATCCGTAATTTCGTATTTTATTCTTTAGCCTCATTGCAAATGGCCTAATATTTTATGCAGGGGAGCTCCAAATTGTTTTGTCAAAGATAAAAATGGCCGCCGGAGCGTGATCGCCGTTGTAGCTGAGTATTTGAATAAGATAATATTCGCGTTCCACCTCCCACATCTGAATTATTGAAAACTTTGTTTGTGACGCACTTCTGCTAAGCTTACTTTAAAAATGTGGTTTATGGGCGGCCATCAATGCCAATATACGGAATATTTATTCTGTTGCTGCTCCCGCCAGCTTGCTAAGTAACACAATGGAGATTTTAGGTTATAAGAAAAGATAACGAGACGTTTCAGTTGCTTTAAACTTATTTTTACACGGTATAGTAGAAAAATTAACTGATTATTTATTCTGACGTCATTTATTTCATGACATTACAATAAATACACTGCTGCTAAGGGATTTTAGATTATTGACAAATAAATATGTCTTATTTATAAGTATCATTAAATAAATAGATTTTTGTATTATTTCGCACCATAGTCAATTAGTTGGGCTCAGCAACAACTATCACGTTTTAGAGTCTGAAAGAATACACCGATGAAAACTGGGTACGCCCAGTAGTAGAATATATCTGCAAAACCCTTCATCGATAAGGTATTGAGAGCATTTTTATACATTCGCAAAAAATATTTTATGTCAATAAACTACCTACCTCATGGAAATCCAAAAATCCTTGGTTAATTTAAAGAATAAAAGTGATCCAATGTCAATACAACATCAAATAATAGTGGTATTTATTACCATGAATACTTAAACTACTTACATGCAGTACAATCTTAACAACTGTTAAATTTCACAACATCGCCTACTAAAATATTAATTTACTGGGGCACGAACACCCCGCATTCCCCTAACTTACTATCTACCTTTCTTTTTCTTTCGTCTTTGAGGAAAGGGACACCTGTAGTAGAAAATCTATAACCACGTCTACACCGAGTTCAGAGTATGAAAATAAGTTGTTACACAAGCGAACACAAACGTGGAAACTCGTGATAGTCTGGTCTAGTGTATAATTTACAGCTGTGTTGCTTATGGCACCTGTGAATGAAGGCATGTTGGTGTGTTAGTGTCATTTGCCACATAATACGGACAATTTATGCGAAGCAGAAAGTGTCAGTGCACGCGACAGCCACTTGTGGCGCTCTAGCAGACATTCAACGGTGTCTGTACCTAACACACATATTACACTACTTCTTGTCATTCATAAGTGCTGACACGGTAGGGGCAATGACCCCAGTACAGTTTATTAATTAAATTATGTACTTCCACAAATTTTAAGTGATAGTTTTTAACATAATTGTATTATGTAAATATTTTATGATGGTACCTAATTTGGCTTTTAGACATTTTTTTTTATTATGAAGATAACACGTATTTGACAGAACGCGAGCAAACCATATAAACTTATGATAATCATAGGAAAACCAGCCAAAAAACACGATTCATCACCGTAGTGATCCTCCTTAATTTTTAAGTAATTAAGTAACAAACAAAAATTTTAACTTTTATTTCCTTATTATTTTATAGAGCTGTGATAGCGCAGCGGTTCAAGAGCCGCCTCTCATGCGTGAGGTCTCGTGTTAAAATCCTGGCATGTTCCAATGAGGTTTTCAAAAACTTACGTAGATACTTATCACTAGCTTGACTTGAAAGGAAACATCGTGAGGAAACCCTTAGGTCCCAGAATTGATTCTGAGGCATGAGTAACACACCCGGTCAGGCGATGGGCACATTAAGGGCTCTAAAGAATATACCTACTGGTGAAATGTGAGTACTTCGTGGAATAGAATACCTCTGCTTACTCCTCGGGGATAAAGGCTTGAGATTATTTATTTTTATTATTAGAGCAGTCACATTATATTACGGTTCGTGAGATACAGGACGAACGAACAGACAACGGAACCTTAGTAATAAGGTCCGTTAGCAGCCTTTGGGTACGAAATTATAAAAATATTTATGTAGTCTGGAAAAGAAATAACGTAACTACAATGTGAAATGGTATGCCATATTTTATTGTACTAGTGCCGTACTAGTTCATAAGCTTCCATTTTTGCTACGTTTTATTATTATATAATATTTATATGAGAATGTTTCAGTGACTCATGGAAATTGAGCGGCTGTGGTAATGTCGGTTAATGTAGCTTAGTAAAGATAATAACTGTTCCCGCGATTTTACCAGCGTAAGTCTCATTACCGTGGGAAAATTAGAACACACGCTACTAGAAAAGAAAGAATAATAAAAGTTTTTTTTTCAATCTGTTTAGTTGTTTTAGGAGCCTATTTATTACTGACAAACACGCAAATCTTTTCTATTTTTTATATTATACAGATAGTGTAGAGATATAATTGTAAGACTATGTATAGAGTCAAAAGTTACCAAGAAAGTTGACGAAGTTGTCGGCTTATTTGCTGTGGCGCCGGCCACTTGATCAATACGGAGGCTGGCTCCCTCCCCCACAGTAAACCTATTATGTATTGCGTCGATCTTTCCCTCTCATTTCAACAATTGACTGTTGGTTTCCGTTAAAGTTTGGATTACATAACTACTTCTTGTAAATAGGAGAGATCGTTGGCTGGTGAAAACGTTGAATTGGATAATGAAATGCTGTAAAACCGTCGCACCATTACAGGATATCTAATTTGACGCAGCTTTATTTAACAACTAGCGGATGCCCAGCGGCGTTGCCCGCGCGGATTCCGTCTATTCCCGTTCCCGTGGGAATTTCCGAAAATCCCTTCATAGTGGTTGCCTACGACATATTTAAGACACCTACATACCATATTTCAAATTGCGGGTGCCCAGCGGCGTTTTCCCGCTTGGGTTTAGTTTATTCCCGTTCCCGTGGGAATTTCCAAAAATCCCTTCATACCAATTTCCTATGACATATCAGACACCTTCATACCATTTTTCAAATTTCTAGGTGTTATCGTTTCGGAGTAGTACGTATTTCTCTTTTTAACCAGTTTTTATATTTTCCCGTTGGAATGAGATATTTTCCTGGAATAAAAAGTACCCTAGATGTTGACCCGGGTACTCAGTTATCTCCATACCAAATTTCATCAAAATCCGTTCAGTAGTTTTTGAGTGATGCGTGCACAACCAGACAGACAGACAAAAATTCCAAAAATTGGTGTTTCGGTATCTATATCGATAACTATATACACTACCGTTAAAATTTTCAAAAAATATTTAATGTACAGACTCGGCCCCGTTAGAGTTTTATTATATGCATAGACTAGCAGCGCCCCGCGGTTTCACCCGCGTAGTTAGCGTTCCCGTGGGAATACGAAAATAAAATATAGCCTATGTGTTATTCTGATGTCTAAGCTACATAAATGTAAAGTTTCATCGAAATCCGTTCAGTAGTTTTTGCGTGAAAGAGGAACAAACATCCATACATACAAACTTTCGTGTTTATAATATTAGTAGGATAAAAATACAATCTTATAGCAAAACCAAAATATGCTATTTGACGCCGTCGGATAATCAAAGATTGTAATAGACACTGGGCTGCAGATCTAAATTATTTTTAAGCTTTATCACCGGTCATTACTAAAGTATGATGCTTTTGGTATGACAAGGTTTAAGCAGATTACAATGAAATATTTTACACTACGTATAGTTACACCAACCTACTCTACTTTAGTACCATAAAGAGTTGTTATAAGATAATTAGATATCTTTGTCAAAGAACCAGCGCAGCTATCCAGAGAGCTAATGCAGCCAAAATTCTGGACACTATTTTACATAATTAGTTTCTTCTTGGAGGATTTATTTTATCTGTTTGTACATAATAATATATTCTTTGTACCTAAATAATAGTGTGTTTAAGATGATTAGATCTTTTGTAAAGCAATGATACCTATTTGCTACACGTACAATGAAAATACCACGTACTATAAATAAATCCAAAGGTAACAAAATTTACATAAAGTTAATACTATAAAGGTATTTGGTTGCCTGAACGGTAAACAAAAATATTATTTACCTCTGCCTTCTCCACTTGATATTGTTACTAAAACTCAGTAATTTATAGGGTAGAGGAGTGACGCATGACCCGCCGAATCCCGTCGCCTGAGGGATGGCGTGACATCGCTCGTAAATAACTTTTGTTTTCCACAAAGTTAATCGAATGCTTCAGCCATGGAGAACTTACAAACTCTTTCATGAACACTGCTGCCAAGATTTACGATATTTAAGACTTACTTTGGAAAGCCAAAGGCCTGGATGTCATGGCACTCTGTAAGAATCCTGAAGCTGTATTTGTACTAAAGTCGCAAGATGTGTCAGGGAAGGGGGACGAAGCCGATGAATACCTAGAGGATTTCTTAGTAACTTAGGTACTGCGCCGATGCCGCTCAATATTAATAGATCATGGAAGTTTTTCAGATCCATGCAATATTGGACAATAAGTGATTTATATGCCGGTCCAAGAAAATTAATCAAATTAATATATTTTTTTAATAAGTTACCATATTATAATTTTTGCTGTTGCAACCTACTTACTGTTACGTTAGTTAGTTTGTTACAGATTAATTGGTTTTAATTTACTGTCAAAATTAATTAAATTAAATAATTAGGTATGTAATAGTACATTATGATATAAGTGCGGTAGGTTGAAAATTACAGCCGAGGCGATATTGCTAGCCCGAGCCGTAGGCGAGGGCTACAAGTCAGCAGAGGCTGTAATTATCAAAGCGCACGTATGTCATACGACGTTTTATAACACATTTGCGAGGAAATAAAATAAAACTCCGACTATGGTAAACGAATAAAAACAATACAGCGTTAAGAAAAAGCGCGCGGCGCGCATCATCATTTTTTTTTAGGAAAAGGCACAAAAAACAGCCAGTACTTATTACTAATAAAGTAAAATAATATTTTTGTGTTTTTGTTAGAGATTGGTTGTAATTTACTGTCAAAATTAATTAAATAAAATAATTATGTACATAAATATTTCTTTAATATATTTTATCTCCCAAAGTTAATTTTAATCATAAAATGTTGACAACTTTTTTGACATAAAAACTCTTTGCTGAGATTTTAAAAAGTACCGTTCGTTTTAAGACGGAGCATCTTGATAAACCGTGCGTTTTACTTTACACTTACCGCACTTGGGCGTAATGAGATAGGTAACGATATTAAAATTGGTGAAATAAGACACCTTTTACGAGCAAATGTGTTATAAATAAATATTTCTTTATTATATTTTATCTCCCAAAGTTAATTTTAATCATAAAATGTTGACAACTTTTTTGACATAAAAACTCTTTGCTGAGATTTTAAAAAGTACCGTTCATTTTAAGACGGAGCATCTTGATAAACCGTGCGTTTTACATTACACTTACCGCACTTGGGCGTAATGAGATACAATACGATATTGAAATTGGTGAAATAAGACACCTTTTACGAGCAAATGTGTTATAAATAATCTTACTTCCCCCGTCCATAAGATTATTTATTCACTACCTAATTAAGATTTATCATTATTTTCGCCATAAAGAACCCACTGTAGGTAATTAACTTATTCTCGGTGGACTGAATGTTTGTCAATTTTCAACGCGACATATCCGCCCATGTTGTCCGATAACAGCAAACTGTAAAGCAGTGGTGGCTCGTGTCAGTAGGAGGGGCGCAGGAGAGGAGACAGAGTGGCGGCGTCAGTAATGAGGTGCTGCCAGTATAGGGGAGCAGGCGACCTATATTACGATGTTGCATAAGGGGAACTATGTTTGTTGTTCTCCCGAAATAGGGAATCGATAATTATTTTAGGTACACTATTTATAGTTTATTGTTTGCGGTAGTGTGTCTATGCTTTACTGCAGCACATACTACCAATAAATATGTAATTGTGCTTTTTGAGCCTAATAGACGTAATTGTCTTTATCGAGATTCATCATCTTATGTAGGTATATTAGGATATACTATGTATTAGTTTATTATATCATATCAACATAATATATAAGTAGTTATTAGGATTTAATGTAAGACGAGTATTATATTTCACTCATGGTTTTTTTTACTTTCGGCCAAGAAATATATAGATATATGGCTGACATCATCATTATCGTCATTCAAAGTCAGACAAAGACGTCCACCGCGGAATTCCTCCCTATTGTCTTTCAGAATATGGTCGAATAAATGAGTATATTTTGTTAGTTTTCACATGTACTTCATTTAGTTTTCTTTTTGAAAGTAAACAAAATCACTAAAGGTACGCTGTAGTTGCTTTTAGTCACGAATGACTAGCCATCGATTTTTTGTTAAGAGACTACTTTTTTTGTGCAGGTAGTAGTAGTATTTTGGGTATATGATGGATTTGATTAAATTCCCATTAATTTAGTATTATAGCAGAGACTTCGATTATTCCGATATATGTCACAGTGTACCCAAACAAAGTTGATGTGTATAGCGAAATCGCGTGACAGAATGCGTGCCCGTAATCTTTTGAGGGCACGTTGACTCTTCTTCGTCGACGTTTATTTCATTAGCCACATTTCATGGGAAACTTTGACTATTAGGTAGGTACCTATTACAAGGGCATTAATTTGTTACGCAACCAGCTCACCTCATTGTGGACGCGTTGAAGTCTTCTATCGGGTGAAAGTTTCAAAGTTTTAATGAGTATTTTATTGGGTTATTTTGTTCATGACTCATGCGGGAATTAACTTGATAACTTTTTAGGAACGACAGTCATAAAAATGTTATCCATGACAGTCTAGTTTAGTAGTAAGTAGGTAAATAAGTACATTGCGTTGGCTCTGCATACCCCGCGTGCACCTCTTTCCTATTGGGGTAGGCCGAGCACAGGCCCTGCCTAGTTTGGGACTAACTAATCGTGTGTAACTGCGTCCCACAATTATTATTATTATTCTCTTTATTTATTTTTGGTCTTAGGCTAGGCTTTTTACAATATGCATATAAAAGTAAAATATATAAAAGCATTTACAAAACAAAATAAAAATTATTATTATTAGACGACACAACTTTTTGCGATAAAGCCATGCGATTAAGTTTGTGTGAAAGGACATAGAAACACAACAAGGTGTTGCAGCCTATTAAAATACATACGTGTGTTTTTAAAAGTTACTGCCACGTGCGTACACACGTTGGTATGAAAATTTACCGAATAACGTCTATTGACTCATACTCATACATAATAATGTAAACATGTAATCCGAGTGTCTTTGACGCCAGCTACCAATTGAAGGATCGGACGGTGTTCTATCGGAGTTCGCTCGTACCGTGAAAACGCGGCTTAAGTTTGTTTCCGGGTGCATTGTATGTAACGTCTATTATTAGCGGCTGATAACTGGGATAGGCGCGCCACGCGACCCAATCGATTGCCCCGACGCGGATGCTCCACAACTGACCCTTTCGTGTCGCTTTGTCATTGGGAGGTATAAAAGTGAATGTTTCTCCCTACCGGGTACAAGGTGGGCTGTTGATCATTTTCTTCACTAATATTATAAAGAGGAATGATTTGTTTGTTTGTATTGAATATAAAACGAAAATTCTGGACCGATTTTAAAAAAATATGTCACTGTTGGGAAGCTACATTATCAGGGAGAAACATAGGCTATATTTTATCTCCGTATTCCAACGGGAACGGCGAGTGAAACCGCACGGAACAGCTAGTGAGTAATATTTTAGGTGAATATTTCGTGAAAATACTTAATAATTTAGTACTTTTATTCATATTGAATAAAAACTAAATATGGTCCAAATTTTGAAGTTCTACGAATCTTTATAGAAACTTAGGCACCCCTTTGCTTTAGGGGTTGAATTTTCAATAATCATTTCTTGCCCTACGTATTTATTTTATTTTATTTATTAGGCTTACCAACAGTTAACAACACTCTTAATACTACTTAATACTTAGGCTTACAACTAACAAAGTGCAGTAACTACTTAAAGGTAAGCTCCTCATGCTCGTTTAAAAGGTAAACATCAGACAAAAACGGAATAAAGGACCTGCGTGAAACTAATTACAATTGGAATTTAACAATGAGTCGAGCATTTTATGATAAAATTGCCCAACTGAGTCGTAATTGATATCAATCGCATCACTAAAGTTATTTATAATCCTACATAACCTTGGTACGGGGGAGGATGCTCCCAAAACTGTTCTCCTAGGAGGAGGATACGTATAGGTCATGAATGGAATCTATTGTCCAAATTTCAAGTCTCTAGCTTCATTAGTTCATCTTGTTATCCTTTATCACTCGTTAGACGTTGAGGCTTGACTTGATATTGTATTTAGAGAGATAAACTAATCAAGATGTGAATAGCAGAGATCTTGACTTTAGGGGAGATTTACCTAAGTACATAATATAACAAAGTTGAGGGGTAACGATACAATTCAAAGAGATCTTCAAAGTTTATACAAATAATCTGGTATGTACTAGTACCTAGAGTAGGTATGTAGATAAAGTTTTTTTCCCTAAACGGTGCTCTAAATATCTATAACCAAGCAATTTAATCGAATCAAAATTAAATCGAACCATAGCTCCATTGCTCCGAAAAAAGGATCAAGGAATAGGTATTAACAATTAGTATCTACCTATTACTTTGTAGGATTCAGTTTTATTCGTAACTTTAGATACAGTTTAAAAAGAACTCTACAAAGATCAAAAAACCTACTTCATCGAATAGCACTAAAATATCATCGATGTACAGTCAACAAAGTTGTTAGTGTTACATGACCAGAAACTAAGATTCAGTTTTCTCTTAAAGCCTTAAATGTATTTATAGTTTCTTTTTGTAAATTATAGGGATCAAAGATACCTTTTGAAATAAACAATAATGAATAAGATTTAGTTATGACTACCCCAGAAAAATGACTTCTTAGTTACTGGCCATGTAACCCTAACAACTTTGTTGACTGTACCTACCTATCCTACATTTTTTTACTTTTGTTGATTTTTTAATAACCGCTTGACAGATTTCTGTAAAATTTTAATGGGACCACCTCTGAAATGTACTAAACAAAAAAAAAATTAAATCGGTTCTTAATTGGCTGAGTAATCGCTTTCTATATATAATAGATATCTTTGCGTAACATACATAAAAACAAACAGTCGTTTTTGTTACTTGACACGTGTAGGTAGGTACTCTAATAAGACCACTCTAGAACAAAGGTTTTCCTATATTATATGACTAGATCTGTAAACATTGGTTATGTTACAATTTTGTACTGTGCAGCGATCCGATAAATGTATCAACATTTCTGTAACAATATTCGTTGACGGATCCGAATTGCCTTTGTTGTTTAAATGTCACGTTACTTTATATACGACATTCATTGAATCAAGCCTTCGTTAGACTAAACAAAGAACTCTTTTCTTTGATGTACTTAGTATTGTTAATAACGCCTAAGACAAGGTTTTTAAAAAGGTGTCTTTAGCATGGAAATAATAAATAATTTAAGCACACAACTAACATCTTTCGGTTCAGAAAACTATGTTTTACCTTTTTACCTCATAATGTGTTCCAATTAAGAAGGATCTATAGAGAATAAAATGATTTTAAATTAAGTGGGCGTTAATTGCCTCGAGTACCTTAGTATGGACTCGTTTCGCCAAAATCGAGACAAAGGAAAATAAATGATACTTAGCGTACAGTACCATTTTCCACGGAGATATAATAGCGTAAAGTAACTGCTATCATCATCACTACATAGTATAAAACAGTCACTTCCCGTCTGTATGTCCCTACGGAACGGATTTTGATGAGGTTTTTTAAATAGATGGAGAGATTCAAGAGAAAGGTTTTTATATATCTACCAATATAAACCGAAGCGAAGCGAGGGCGCGTCGCTAGTTTTAGCTTTTACCCGCGGCTTCGCTCGCGCACGTTTATTTCACCCCCTCAGGGGTTGAATTTTGCAAAATCCTTTCTTAGTGGATGCCTACACTGTATAAGCTATCTATGTGCAAAATTTTAAGTCTATAGACCCAGCGGTTCAGGCTGTGCGTTGATACATTAACAATCAGTCAGTCAGTTTATCATTTTATATATTTAGATAAAAGTTGTCTGCGACTCCGCGAGAAATTTACGTTATCGCGTCCCCTAGGAAGTATGTGTTTTTGAACTAGGGCTGCTGAACAAATAATACTGTACGTAAACACAGGTACATCGAACGATGTACTCGTAGGATCTCAGTGTTGTAATGCAGAGGGTGGGTGAAAGGTCAAGGGTGGAGTCCCGGAATGTTGCCCCCCGTCGACGCGGATTGTGTGGCCCTTCCACCGTCAAACTGTCTATCGGAACAACATTTCCATCAAACAAAGGTCTCGATTTGGGATTCCCAATTTGATGGATTAAATTGAAAAGCTAATAAATGATTGAAGCGAACATCATAATAACCTAAGTAGGTGATTTTCATGCGGAACGTACTCAGATATGAAAATCTTTGGTAATATTCGAAATATATTATTATATTGTAGTTCAATTTTACTAGCTACATGACTGCACTGACTAAGGGTTATGATTCGCTCCATCTACATCAGTGTAGATACCTTGGTATGTGATGGAATGGCGCGGCGGCTGCGGCCGTGAGATCGAAGGCTTGGTAGCTATCAAGAGCTGTCACCGCGTTTGGTCGAGGCTGCAGGTCACCAGTCTTCTGGGCACTGTTCCATAATGTTCCTCGCTAAAAGAGGTCATTTCTTTTATTACAAAAAAGTTTAATGTTTTATTTGTAAATAAAAGAACTTTATCAAACGACCCACATGTTCTTGTTTTGTCTTTGAAGGAGTAGCGGGTACGCGTGCCGGCGCGCCTGGCGCTGATGAGGCGGCGGCGCTTGGCGCCATGAGCTAGCGAGCATGGGGGGCGAGGGGGCGGGCCGCGGCGCCGCGCGCTGGGACGTGGGCGACTCGCCCCCGCGCGCGCCCATGGGCTTCGCGGCGCCCGCGCAGGATGCGCCGCTCGGCGGCCTGGCGCCTGCGCCCGCACCCGCGCTCGCCAATGCAGCGCTACAGCGGGCGCACTCCAGGTACGTATCCACTATACTTGCCACGTAAAGTAATTAGTCTACTATTATATTAAGATCACTCTGCAAGTCTGCAGGGCTGCTACTTCCATTGTGAGGAAGCCAGAAAATACGAAATACTGTGCAATGTTTAATTTACCACGTCGCGCGTCGTACACACGTCGAATAGTTACCGTAATTGACAGAATCATTGCCTTATATTTAACTAGCTGTTGCCGGCAATTCTGCCCGGCGCGTGAACTTTAGAGTATCGCGTTCTATTGGTATGTTTTTTCGGGATAAAAGGAGCTGTCCAATGCAAAACCCCCTAGCCAAATTTCATCAAGACCAGTCCACCGGTTCAGCCGTGAACAGGTAATACACAGGCAAAAACAGTTGCTTTCGCATTTATAATATTATAATAAGTATAAGTAGTAGGAAAGTATATAGAGACCGCCCTCGGTTTATATGGGTTACACACGCCGATAAAACAGTTAAACGGCGTTTTTCCTCGATTTTAGTTACTAACATCATAGGCCAGTTTTATTTAAATGGTCTGTGCTAACATTCAGATATTGAGTTGATTTTAAAAAAAGTTTCTGTTGTTTCAGAGTTTACGACTAACACAAAATTTTACCTCTTTACAATATTAGTATAGAAGAGCGTCAACAATTGCAGGTCGATGTCGTCCCTCCCACCGGAGCCGTTCATGATGCTCCGCGCGAAGGCGCTGAGCAAGCGCGTCATCATCAACGTGGGCGGAGTGCGGCACGAGGTGCTATGGCGCACGCTGGAGCGGCTGCCGCACACGAGGCTCGGCCGGCTGCGCGACTGCAACACGCATGAAGCCATCACCGAACTCTGCGACGACTACTCGCTGCAGGATAACGAATATTTTTTCGATAGGTACCTACATCAAATTAGCATCTGCATAAGACTGTCGAAAAACATTAGGTACACGGGGAAGCTCGTAAAGCGTCGCGAAGTGCGGTCGTAGCACGAGCGTAAGATTATTGCTGTTCGCCTGTCTGCGCTGATCCTAATCACAGTTGGCTTATCAACTTTGACGACATGTTTCGGTACCTACAGGCTCGTCGTTGATAAACTTTTTTTGTTATTTCAGGCACCCAAAAAGCTTCAGCTCAATACTCAACTTCTATCGGACTGGAAAGCTGCATTTAGTAGACGAGATGTGTGTACTGGCATTCAGTGACGACCTGGAATACTGGGGCGTGGACGAATTGTACCTGGAATCGTGCTGCCAGCATAAGTACCATCAGCGGAAGGAGCACGTGCACGAAGAAATGAGGAAAGAGGCCGAGAGCTTACGGCAGCGCGAGGAGGAAGAGTTCGGGCAGGGCACCTGCGCGCAATACCAAAAGTGGCTCTGGGATCTCCTCGAGAAACCCACCACCAGTATCGCAGCTAGGGTAATGTATTAAATGATCTAGACCTAATACACTGTATAATTTATTGTGTAACTTTTAGCTGCCATCAAGGATGACGTTTTAGTCCTAAAGTTAAGGTATTAATACAGATTTTGAGTATGAAACTATATCTAGTTAGATTAGATGCTTTTGTCAATTGTGAGTTGTTAATAAGATTTTATAGTGACACCAATGAGCACAGTATGTTGTAGTATAAGTAGGTATATGCAATTTGTAGATATCGTAAAAAGTACAAAACAAAACATTGATTATATATTAAGTTACACACGTTTTTATAAATAACAGTTTTCTCTTTTAATTTCTCAAATATTGTCAGATAATTACCTAGGATTTATTTTACATACCTACCGACTTATTTTGAATAGGTGTATATTTTTGTAAAGTTGTATACTTACACTTGTAGATATGTGTTACTCCTGATACCGTTTTATCTATAGGTACTCATACAGATTACATAGCTACTTAGGTATTATGAATTATGCACACTTTGTATAAGTATTTTTTCTTTTTACAAAAAGCAGTAAACCCTATAAGTAACATTTACTAAGGCTGTTCAAACTGTTGTGTATTTAGGTGAAGGCTTTTTACCATGACCTTTCGTGATTGTGGTGCATGAATAACATCTATCACTGCTTCCCTCTTGATGTTGTCCGTCTGTTTGCCTGTGTATTGGATGTGGTGTTGTGTTCCGATGTTGTATCGTGACCATGCCATGTGATCGCTTTTGTCGAAAACCGCATATTTAATGGAACTTTTCAGCTTATCTCGAACGACCTAATCTACACTTGATATTTTATTTCGACAACAGCGGTATCGCGCACCTACCTAAGTAAGTATCCATTTAATATTGTATTTATTTATCTGTTGCGGATATGTAACTAGTAGGTATTACCTTTTATATATTTTTAATAAGTATTAACATTCTTATCTTGGCTCCACTCTATCTACTGTAAACAAATTAATAATAAGTATGGGCTATGCATATTATTTTATTTTAATTAGGTATTACCTGTAAATATACACCGCAAAAATCTTTTAATGGAAAATAATGATTATAATAATAATAATAAATCTTTATTTCAGGCAATATTTACATTAATAGATCTTAAATAACGTAAACAGAGGCCCATCTATACATACATATAATAAAACTCTAACGGGGCCGTGTCTGTACATGAAATATTTTTTGAAAATTTTAACGCTAGTGTATATAGTTATCGATATAGATACCGAAACACCAATTTTTGGAATTTTTGTCTGTCTGTCTGTCTGTCTGTCTGTCTGTCTGTCTGGTTGTGCACGCATCACTCAAAAAATACTGGACGGATTTTGATGAAATTTAGTATGGAGATATCTGAGTACCCGGGTCAACATCTAGGGTACTTTTTATTCCAGGAAAATGTCTCATTCCTACGGGAAAATATAAAAACTGGTTAAAAAGAGAAATACGTACTACTCCGAAACAATAACACCTAGAAACTTGAAAAATGGTATGTAGGTGTCTTATATGTCGTAGGAAACCAGTATGAAGGGATTTTTGGAAATTCCCACGGGAACGGGAATAAACTAAATCCACTCAGGAAAACGCCGCTGGGCACCCGCTATTTGAAATATGGTATGTAGGTGTCTTAAATATGTCGTAGGCAACCACTATGAAGGGATTTTCGGAAATTCCCACGGGAACGGGAATAAACGGAATCCGCGCGGGCAACGCCGCTGGGCACCCGCTAGTATTATATATACCTTATAACTAACATACATATAAAATATCTAACTAAACTATTTATGTACATATCTAGTAGGTAAACTTATTTTTTTTATCTTAAATAATAACATAGGTATACATATACATTTGTACCTCGCAAGTATCACGCTTAGAGAAGACAAAAAATAAATTATTTATGCTGTGGGTTATTTAGGTACAACCTGTGGGTGGGTAAAAGTTAATAAGCATAAAGATTTTCTATATTTTTATTGTCAGTGATCCTTCCATTAAACTTGAGTACCTACCTTCATCGTCATAACTCTCTGTTTTAAAACTGTTGTTAGTCGGTACCTACGTACAATCATAATTTTATAAGTATCAATGTAAATGTTTTCTTTAGTTTATCTTCATATTTATTTTATTGAATTATGTATCTGGTATATAGCACATGGCCTTCAGTGCCAAAACGCAATTTTTCGTTATTATTAATCTTTATAAATGTTCACAGCCGCGTCGAATGTTCTCCAAAAGGGGACCTATTTAAAAACAAAGCTTAATTGTTGTCGCCAAGTTGCAAACATGGGATGGGCTTACGCGATGTGACCACCCGCCGCCGGCGGCGCTCGTGGCCCGCGTGCGGGGTGGCACGGGACAGCGCTCGCGCCCTCCGGACCTGCGTCCGCAGTGCGCTCGCCGCGCCCGCGCCGCCTCCCACCACGGCTGAGCGTCGCTGCTTCGCCGGCGTCCCCACCCTCGTCCTCCTAATCTTTCTCCCTGGACTCACTCCCAGCTCCCACCCGCTAGCGATCAACTTCCAACATAAAACCCACCAGCGCTTCCGCTTCGTGGTACTGATCCGACTAACCGAGCGACGCGGGCGATGGACGGACGCGCGTGCGTTCCCTGCCACGACGCTGTTGCATAACGCACGTCCGTTCACCCTACTGTAATTAAAACTAACTTACCTACACCTCGACCACACAACACTACTAACATACACGAATAGATGTTATTTTTACACCAAAATTTAATCTTAAGACACTATTACCTAAGATATTGGCTTGATACCTTCTGTAAATACATACCTATCTACATAATATACAAATATTATCGTAGGCTTACTACTATTGTACAAATACCTAGGATGAGTAGTTTTGTATAGACACTGGTATACTTTACTTGACACATTGTGGCATACCTACCGACCGAGCGGTCGGGAGCCAGGCCGAGCTTGCCTGGGGCCGTGGCGCGCTCCACGGCTCACTGGCTACGTGCTTGCAGGTGATCGCGGTGATTTCGATCCTCTTCATCGTGCTGTCCACGATAGGGCTCACTCTCAACACGATACCCCAGATGCAAGTGTACGACGAGAAGGGCGCGCCCATGGACAATCCGCAGCTGGCCATGGTCGAGGCTGTGTGCATCACGTGGTTCACGCTCGAGTATGTGCTACGGTTCAGTGCCTCGCCGGATAAGTGGAAGTTCTTCAAGGGTGGACTTAACGTGATAGACTTGCTGGCAATATTGCCTTATTTCGTATCTCTCTTCCTGCTCGAAACAAACAAAAACGCGACGGACCAATTTCAAGACGTGCGTCGTGTCGTACAAATCTTCCGTATAATGCGAATATTGCGTATCCTCAAACTCGCTCGCCACTCGACCGGGCTGCAGTCACTCGGGTTCACGCTCAGAAACTCATACAAGGAGCTCGGACTGCTCATGTTGTTCCTCGCGATGGGAGTTCTCATCTTCTCCTCGCTGGCATACTTCGCCGAGAAGGAAGAGCCAGGGACTAAATTCATTTCCATTCCGGAAACGTTCTGGTGGGCCGGCATCACCATGACCACAGTCGGATACGGTGACATTTACCCCACGACCCCGTTGGGCAAGGTCATCGGCTCAGTTTGCTGTATTTGCGGCGTGTTGGTAATTGCGTTACCCATCCCCATTATCGTCAACAATTTCGCCGAGTTTTACAAGAACCAGATGCGGCGTGAGAAGGCTCTCAAACGGCGGGAGGCGCTCGAACGCGCTAAGCGCGAGGGCTCCATCGTCTCCTTCCACCACATCAACCTGCGCGACGCCTTCGCCAAGAGCATGGACCTCATCGACGTGATCGTCGACACAGGTCAGTTACGCGGCCAGCCGCCCGCTTCACCGCTTATCCATGTCATGTGTCCTCCGCTCGTGCTCGTGAATGCCGTCTCCACTAATGCACGCATGCCTCCGTGCTCATTCTGCATCTGTGATGGTGAATGCAATGAATGTCGAATGAAAGCACGTCGCATGGTTCGGTTCTCCGGACTCGCAGACATCAGTTCACGTTACATCGCAGCTACAGCTACATACTCACCCGTGCCGACGAGGTGCACTCAGATAGTTTTATTCCTTGTCTTCAGGTGACAAATGCGTCCTCATTGAGGCGAGAGACGACGCCAGATGAGCTACTTGCTACTATCGCACGTCGTCCCCTCGACCCCTTAGTTTAGTCCGTTCCTGGGGTCGGGGTCGGGCTCGCGTCGCGACTCGCGTGTAGCTTGCGATGTGCGGCGAAGACACTTAATCTAAGGTCGATTACTATGTCAGCGTAAGCCTAACGCTTCTAGAACTAACACTCTTCTCTACTATGGACTGTCCGATGTGTATCCGGAGGACGCTGGATCTCTAGACTGTTCGTGTGGAATGTGTGTTGTGTAGTTCACGCCGCTATGTGTTGTTTTCGTAATTGTTTTTTTTTTCGTATAACTTTACAAAAATTTCGGCATTACTAAAGTTAACGTTATTAGGAACTTTACGGGTGGTGCTATCGAAAGCGTTGCTACTTACGCTGGTGTGTGTCTCCAGGACACAACTTGTCGCAGGCGGATGCAACTAGCCTGGAGGGCGAGGCCCCGGAGACCACCGGCTGCTACAAGCAGTACGAGCATGCCATCTCCGATAAAACTCCTCAGAGTACTGATCCCACTCAGGTAAGGAGTAAGCCACGGAGTTGTGACTGGGTGCGTCCATCTTCGATTAACATTCCAGCTAAGTACATACACGCCTAAGATGCACGATAAAATGCAGCACGAGCAGTGATAGCCCGGACGGTTAAAGAGCCGGCCGAAAATCAGTGAGGCTCGGGTTCAAATCCTGGCATGTACCAATGAGTTTTTCAAAACTTACGTACATATTTATCACTAGCTCGACGGTGAAGGAAAACATCGTGAGGAAACCCACAGGTCTCAGAATTAATTCTGAGACATGTGTAAACAGACCCGGTCCGGCGATGGGCTCACCACCTATCACGTTTAGGGGTCCAATATATCTCGTGAATTGTGGGTATATCCAGTAATGGAATACCTCTGCCTACCCCCTCGGGGATAAAAAAGGCGTGAGATTATATTATTATTATTATTATGCACGATAAAACAAGTAAGCCGCAATTTAGTACAAAAACCACTAGGTACATACCGACCTACCTAATGCACAAACAAAAGTAGGTGCATATCTGCAAATGCCATATAGTTTTTGAGCAATTTTCCTTTCTTTTACGATAAATGCCTGAGCTACTTCAAGAGTTCGGCTTAGGTATAATTAATGATCCTACCTACTTACATATTTTATTTATGTTCCGGACGCACCCAAAATGAGGCATGGCACTAGGCTCGCTGCTAACACACAAGGTCACAGTTTCAGAGCAGCCCTACGAAAGAGCGGCGCTACTCGACTGAGGGTCCCGACACACCGGAGAAACGCTTGCTCATAAACCCTGATCCTACACCAGTAAGAGATCATCGTAAACTAGGTATCTCTGCTAATACAGGCTTTGCTCTATTCGGCCTATAAAATAATAATGTAAATCTATTCAGTTGCTTGAATGTAGTAACTTGTATTGCACAATCCATGGAAACATCCATGAATCGCTGGTGATTTTGCTCTATGGGACAAAGTTGGAAGGAACTTTGCTTGCCTTACTCTGTTGTTGGTGATGGCTGAGATGGTACTTACTATTCACAATTTGGCGTTGCTGGTGGGGCATTTATTTCAACTTTTAAATACAAAGACACAGATAGATATGATCCACCGCCTGTTTAAAATTGTGAATAGTACAGTGATGTTATTTAGTGCACGCCATGAAATAGGTACCTGTACCCTAAGTAAATATAAAACTACTTAGTTAGGTACATAATTAGTCGATTTTTTATTTTAATCTCGCCAAGTAGTTATTGAAAACGAGACACATTAGGATTATTATCTATCGTTCTTATTCGCCGGTGGCCCTCAAACGCTTGAGTAGTCAAGGAATGTGAAGGTTTTTTATTATAAATATTTTATATTCATGGCGAGCATTTCTTTAAATGGGGCGGCGAGAACGAGCGCTTTTGACATTGTAGGTATTTGTGCCTTCTTCTAGTATGTATCTTATCTGAGTACCTATAATATCTATCTTCACGTTGTGTGAACAACATCCATACGAAATATTAACAGGTCGTATGCCCTCGACGGTAATTTGAAGTTACCAAAATGTATAGCTTTTTAACCGTTAGGCGTAATACTATCAAAGAATAACCACTAATGATTTCTCTTTTTCTAGGACAAGAAGATGGCTGACAAACAGCTTGACTTGGATCAGCTGCCTTCTGAGTTTGAATGTTGTTTTTGCACGTTTAAGGTACTAAGATACTAACTGATTCCCACAGAAATTTATGTTTAATAACGATTTAATTGTGATAACCCGAAATAATATTTTGCTTCAAAGTAACACCAACTAATTTTAATTTTTTATTTATCACTCAGCTAACAGTAAGTATGGTTATATAATGTCTCTTTAAGAGTTCCTTAAGTAGGTACACATTTTCTGCTGTCCATACTCTCATGTACTAATTATTTCAAATTACCGATAATTGTCTTCAGTATTTTCATAAAATACCTACAGTAAATTTAGTAAAAATAAGCATTTTCTATAAAGAACAACAATCTCTCTTAACTTGCTAGTTATTATAGGTTAACGTCTGCTAATTTAATATAGTATATTTTGGTGTAGGGTTACAAGGAGTTCATAGACGCCGAGCAGCTGATGCCGATGTCCACGTCCGACCTGCGACAGCCGGTGTGTGTTGAGCTGGCATGCCTGCAGCGGCATCCCGCCCCCAAGGCGCTGCCCGAAGCCACTCCCAATAGCCTCGATAGCCCCGGTGAGCACAAGCAACTTCTTCCACGGGCAAATGCAAACAAACAAGTTACAATGGTGGTTTGCCTTTTCTTTGCTGTACCTACATACACGAAAAGTTTTAAACCATAGCTGAGAACCCAAAAACATTTTTAGTAGGCTAATTATGTGATACCTTCATTGTTTACATTTCTTCGATCGCTTCTGTTAATGTTTTTGTATTATCTCACGGTAGGTTCTCTTTGCATTTTGAAAAATTTTAGTCCAGTCATTTCCATTTCCCTACTTATAATATCATCATGAATGTCTCTGTGCCAATATTCTCCCATGTGCTCTTTCGTCCCAGCACTCGTGTGCAGCAGCACACACGTACACTCGTCTGTATGGTCACGACTCCATTTGCGTGTTATGTCTTACATTGCAGATACATTTGCATCATGCCTTACGCACCCTTTTCCTTCAGAGGGCGACATCGCATGCGAGAACGACTCTTCAAACTTGTATGTGAATCCTCTGGACGGTAGCGGCGGAGGCGGCGTGGGAGGGGGTGGGGGCGTGGGGTCGGAGTTTAGCGGAGTGCGCAAGAGCGCGTCCGGGGATGGGAGCCTGTTGTGTGCGAAAGGTTCGCAGGGCGAAGGTAGCCCGCGGGGCTCTCGGGGGAGCCTCACGGGCGCGGCGGCTAGCGCTATCGTGCCCGCGCCGATCGCAGTGTCGCGGCCCATAGATGCGTCGCGCACAAGCCTGCCTCAGCCGCTCGAGGATGCACCCTGCGCCCCGGATGACGCAAAGCCTAAACACAGAAAAGCGCGCTTCCAGCAGGTACGTCTGAATACACTGCACCCCCCGAAACAATTGGATGCGTCATTGGTCTTTTATGCATGAAGCCAACTGGGGGCCAATTCTACTAAATTTCAACGGTTACAGTTGGATGACAATGACAATGACATGGTCAGTCGATGGTGTTATTTGCTCTGAAAAGTGTCAAAATAACACCATTGTCTGACCATTGATATGTCATAGTCATCCAATTAAGACCGTTGACATTTAATAGAATTGGCCCCCTGGTGTGTTGATTGCGTCTCGTTTCCTGGCACGAGCGGCAAAGACATGATCCAAATCCCAATAGTTATATTGGATAACTTCTAAATTTTTGGTCATTAATAGCGGGGCTTTACAGGAGTGGTCGGAGGAGGAGAAGAGGCCGCCGAGGGGGATCGCCACGAGGATAATCAACCACCATATCCTTTTTGGTGAGTTTATTTTTTGGATACCTACCTAATTGAAAATTTACTATGTGCATAGAAAAATGCTTCAGTGAAGACTTCTATGAAAGGAGATATTTTAAAATTGGGTAGGTAGGACATTCATATTTAGTATGTAGAAAAATATTAGAAATTATCTAAAATCACTTGGAAATCGAAAACTGAAAATAGGTAGCACATTAGGTGTACAAGTAGAAAATGTTGAGATATCACCTGGAGTTTTCTAAATTGTCACACCGTGTCGTTGCCATTCTTTGTTGGGGAAAAATGTTACGCTGCCTTATCTTAAATATTTTTCTACACTAAAACTGGCTCAAACAATGAAAAATTAATAGCTCTAATCTTAATGTCAGTTACTTTTAGTACCAACCTACAAACACATAGAAAATCTCCTTCAAATTTGAAATATCATCCAATTACATTACAAAGGGCTGATTGTTCAATCGTCAGTTAAACCATATCTAGAGAATATATTGATGCTATCACTGTCTGACACAATAGAAAGAAAAAGTGACAGGTGATGTTTATTATTCAGATAACTTTTAACTGACAATTAAAAAATCTGCCTTATGACTTATAAATACAGGTAAAAACGGAAATAAACGCGGCGGCGGCGGGTGGCCGCTTGAGGGGGACTCGCGGTCGCGCTCCATCCTGAAGAATAAGGAGGCGCGCGGAACCGACAGCGAGTGTCTGCTGCAGGACACCACCTCGCTCGGCGCTAACGTGAGTTCCATCCACTACAGATGTGTAGCGAGCGACATCTATCGTTCCTACATAGTTCGTTTGCCGTATGTAATTTCTTCACAGAATTTGATCCGTATTAGCGACACTATCGAATGGTGTAATAATACAGAATGTGTTTTTTTTTTTCAAAATCAACGTGTTTGGTTCCTGCGGGCGTATTCACGGAGATTCGATACTCGATATCGGAAAATCGGTGGAATCCCTATGTCAAATATGACATTTATGTATAGCCCATCTCGAAATATTTCGACAGATTTTCCGATTCCGAGTCGAATATCGAGTATCGAATCTCCGTGAATACGCCCACTGGCTAGGAATATTGATTTTTCAAAAATCCA
Source organism: Ethmia dodecea (assembly GCA_963855545.1). NCBI lineage: Eukaryota > Metazoa > Arthropoda > Insecta > Lepidoptera > Depressariidae > Ethmia > Ethmia dodecea. The sequence continues at coordinate 9,827,601 of OY979449.1, forward strand.
AAGATGCAGTTTTAGTTTTCATCAAAATCGAGCCCGAGACTCCTTTAAGTACTTTTCGCTATTTCTTATAGTTTCTGATTTAGCCTACCACGCCCACTTGAAAAATTTACCCTGTATAGCTAGCACGTGAAAAATTTGCAACTTGGTTTCAGTTGCTACTTAATTATGGTTGAGTGTTATTTTGTAGGTTAGTCGAGTCCACGCCACCACTCAAGTTCGATTAGACGCTGCGCTACAGTAGATACAATCGCACAATAAAGTAAATTTAGGTACTCACTACTACTACCAAAGTCCCCGTCACGAGAAGTACCTATATAAATTATGTAAACTTGCAACATTTGGATTACTTAATAAATATGTACTATCGTAACTTCAGTTATTAAGATATCGTTATATTTTCTTGCAATTAATACTTTTAATTTCGGTTCACAGCTTGACACGACTTGAGTAGTGGCAAAACTCTACTTTGTTTCTCTTTGACTGGAATATCTATGGTGTAATTTTGCATGTGTTTCTGTTTATAGGGCGATTCTGGTAGTGAGTCATCGCCTATTCGACTGAAAGACTTCAAGGGCCAAAATCACAAGGGTGGAGCGCCTGAAAGGGACAATCTAGTGTCGTAGGCCCAGATCACCGCGTTACACTCCGGTGCTGCTAGCCTGCCGCGCCCGGCAGACATTGATGATCCCAACGACACCACTACAATACTTAGAGCGCAATAACATTATTAAATATATTAAATAATTTTAACATATCATTGGGCGATTGTGACTGCTTGTTGAATAGACGATTTTCATTTCGTAGGGTTATAAATATTGTAAAAATATATATATATTACTTAAATGTAATAATCGTTCATTCCAATCGAAAAGTTAAAGGTACCTATTTGTTAAGTTTTTTTACGTGCAATTATTAATTGCTAATTCTAATTTAAGCGATATAGTTTGTACAGCATAGTTGATGAAAAAAAGAAGCAATTATTAAAATTAAAGATTTTCTGAAATTGTTATACATTGTTTTTTTCATTCATGTTTCGGAGTCCAAAAAATTACACAAGTGAAAAGTAGGTATTTCCAAGAATGAAATACCTCTGCCCCCCTCGCGGATAAAAATAGTTAGTTTTTTTAATAATAGTAATAATCTTTATTTGCACAAAATATGGTTACAAAAGTTGATACAATATAATAGAAGAGCGCATATTTTACCAAATTTTGGCATGCAAAAATTTCATTATTTAAAAACTAACAAAACAATTAATTAAAAGATTTCCAAAAACATAACTAATTAGATTCCAATTTATGATAAAAAAAAAAATAGTCAAATAATTTAAAATTAAATATTTCAGCTCATACATTAGGGCATGCCAGAGTATTCTAAAACAAAGATAAACATTAAGATCTTTTTAAAATAGTCAATGAAAATAATAACAAAAGTCAGGTACATACAATGTTGGTAAAATGTGATTTTTGCTGATAATTCAGAATATCATTAATGGAATAAAAGTTGTGTTCCTTAAGCCATTTTTTAAGTATGAATTTAAACCGCTCCGTTGGCAATAGTTTTATGTCATCAGGTACGGCATTGTATAATTTTACACACATTCCATTACACTGGTTGAGGTAAAAAGTGATCCTTGGAGCACTGTTATATACTAGCCTGTTTGGGTCTCTTACATTTCTGGAGTGCATATCTTTTTCTTTTTTAAATAGACCGATATTGCTTTTTACAAAACATGCAACCTCCAGAAAGTACATGCACGGCAGTGGCAATATGCCCAGGGCCTTAAACAAAGGTTTGCACGAAACTCTAGATGATACACCACATATAGCCCTGACACATTTTTTTTTGGGCATTAAACAATTTTCCAACATCTTTACAGTTGCCCCAAACCAAGAGTCCATACTGTATAAGAGAGGACATGTACCCATGATACGCAATTAACACTGTTGATGTATCAGCAACATTTCGCAATCTTCTGACCACATACACCTTGCGATGTAACCTCTCTTTCACTGATTCTACGTGGTCTTTCCATTCAAAGGCATCATCAATAATTACTCCTAAAAACTTAGTTTTATCGACTTCTTGTATAGATATTCCATTATATGCAATATTAAGATTTTGTTTTATTTGGCGTTTGTGCCAAATTGTATGTAATTAGTTTTTTTTTTAAATTTACTGTCAATTATTACTATTTAGCCAATTTACGATTGAGTTAATTGTGTTTTCTGTTTATTAAAAAATGTTTGTAGGTTAGGTAGGTATAAAAAATATAATATACTCATTATTAGTCAACAATGATATTTATTTGGAAGCTAAATTCTGTTTCTTCTATGAATATACAATGTGTAGAAATATAACATAAAATTTACATCCAACACTAGGAACGTAGTGTAATAAAAAAAGTAAAACGAATGAATCGGTACGAGAGCCTCAATAAATCTACTAACACTACTACAAAAATATAAAAGTTGTCAATTATATTTTAAAACAATACTATTTTGGAATACAAAAAAACATCGTCCGCGATGAGGACAATATCACAAATTACGTAATTTTATAAATGACATGGCATTCTCAAAACATGTACGTATAATTTTAACTATGGTCCAAAAATAATACTCACGGTCTTAGTAACACTAAACATAATAATTTAATAAATACTTCATAAGGATAACACATCGATATTACGAACAACATAATGAAGAATTACTTTGGTCTACAATGAGTAACAATTATGTACACAACTACGCTGGTAAGTGGAAATAATCACTGGATCTTAAGGAGTGTTTGAAACAAAACGTACTCAAATATTGTTAATTTAATTTTAATCTAAGTATACAAATGGAGACGCTTTGTTCAGACTATTACGACTTCATAAGTTTGATAAAATATTTATCCTCAAGCTACTTATATCTGAACACACAGGCACCTTACTTTATATTTCTTGGCAGTAATCATGGCACATGGAACACAGCTACATGGTATTTATGTAGCATCCAATGCCTTCTGTTCATTTAGACTTTTTCTTTATTTACACAAAATACTTTTATACTCAGCTCATTCATAGGATAACAGAGAAGGAGCAATAGGAACCAATAAAGGCCTCAAGAAAGTACGACATAACATCAGTATTTCACACAGCAAAAGTATGGATTCCGCGCAAAATTTCATATTTGCACAACGTCATTTTACAAAATATAGATTCGCTAAATGTTTATTACGAATATGTCAAATTCTCAAAATGTCAAGAAGAACACCGAGTTGTATAAATAAATACAAATACTTATATTAAATTTACTCGTACTAAATGTACGCCAAACTAAAAACCTAAATCCACCAAGCCGTGTCCTAATCAATAACATATAAAATTCTGTTTTAGTCAAAAATTTGTTTCGTGACTTTTGCGAATAAGATATTTTGCGAAATGACTTTGAGGATATACAATATTCCGCGCCAAACGAATAGTTCGTTTATTCAATGTACTGATGTAAGCCGTAAAATAAGTTTTCTATTTTAATCTCGTCTCTCTAAGTTTTTGCCCTTACATAAAACCAACCGTAATTTCTGAATTTCTACTTTCAACTAGTTTAAAATCAGTTTCCTTGTACGCATTCTCTGTTAACTAGCCAAGTCACAATCTTGACAACAAGTAGCAATGAATTTTACGTGACATAAGATGTACATTAATTTAAATTTAAAGCTCTGAGTAATTAAAATTATCACAAATAACTTTGTCGGATAATTTGCTATCTATTTAGCAAAGTTTAATCTATGAAACAATACGAGAAGTAGAAATATTAAATCAGAAAGATCCAAATATAAATTGTGGATGCACCTAGCTTTCCAACCTCGTAGTGTTATCTGGACATCGAGATAAAACTATCAAAATATAATTGTATGTGCACATTCATATAAAATAATTGTAGTGATATTCTTAAAAATATGTTCTCGATTTCACAGCATAAACAACCCCGCTAACTCTTGTGGGAATTTCTGAAAACGTACCAGTGAAAGCTTTAATAGAATTCGTAAAAACAGTTTTTAACTATACACAAGCGCATTTTTCAAACAAACTTACTAAATCTACAACACGTTAAAAATATATTATAAGAAATAACGTCGATACTTTTACTTAAAACTAAAAAAGACTCGTACGAGTGAAGTTGAAACGGGTTAGTTTCACACCATGCATTGTCCTTGCCTTTTCACCATTCACATTTTTATTCACGGCCGTGCGACTACAGCACGATTATTGTTTTTTTATTTATAACTTATAGTTACATATAACAGTAAATTATTCAGAACACAGTCACAAATACACTTTACTACTTTGACTATGTGATACACAACTAAGAATTACACATAAATGTTATGTATGATTTATATGTGTATCAATATATTTTAAAAAGTATTGATTCACACATATTGAACGATATGTAATAAAATATTGCATTGCTTTATTTATATTCATTAGATGAAACTTAATCTGGAACTTCTGAAACAGCTCCAAGAAATTTAAAAATAAACATGGTCACGCAAGTTACGCGTTTATTGTCGCCCTACCGCATCCTGTTATAGGCCGTAAACCTAGTACGCAACAACAATTTCGTTCTCAGATATTTTTTATATTGAACTACGATATAACCCTTTTCAATGAACAATTCTATCTTGCGAAACGTATATTAATTATTATCTAATTTCTCAATGCGATTACTGGGTTTACCATTATGGAGGTACTCGATTATGCTAGGCAAACTTTAAAATTCAATACGAGCGTATTGAATTTATATTTTAGTAAAAACGATTATAGTTTAATAAGCTCCACATATTTTAAAATTGATGCTATAGTTATAATTTACGAAATACGATAGCTATTCTAAACTTTCACAACATACATCAAAATTTTGTAGAAATTATATTATAAGCAAATTACATTAAGTGTAGTACATCGTTATAAAATGTCATGTTATTATTCACAGCCCCAAAGAACGTTATTTTAAAATAAATAAAAACAGGAACTTTAATATGGAGGGTACCGAAGGCACTGCTATTTTTTATAATTTAAATAGAAAGTAGAGATTAAATGTAAGAAATATCAAATCGGTCTGACTTTTCTTTAAAAGAACACTTACTTCTCTAATATAATTGACTAGCATCTCTGGTAACTATTTGAAAAGTAAAGTTGTAAATTTTGAGACCCACTCGAGCTATAACCAAATTGGTATATTTATAGAAAAAATAGAAAGACATTTTTTAACGGTTTCAACAGTAAACTAGATTTTATTTTCTTAAAGTAACTTATTTATGTAGTGGCACCTTGACGGATTAGCATGACTACACTCAATTTGCTGACTGTATACTAATAAATGTCAATAGTATTGTTAACAGAGATACACATTCAAGACAACACTCTACACAACATCGAAACCTGGTTATATTAATGTCATTTAAATCTGTATACATAAGTCTGAATTCAGGTTAGTCTTCATTGGTGACAGACTGACACCAAAACATGACATGCAAATATGGACTGTCCCGAGTCCTCAAGTCAGAATGCAAAAACAGTTATTCTATGACAGGAAGATATTATGTCTTAAGGCCACAAGGTAACGGGCACGCAGAGTGAAAATACGCGGTCACGGCACAAAATATGATCGATCGTTTGCCTAGCATAATCTCTTGTAGGTACGACACTGTTCATACGTACGGACAGCGTCGTAGCTGGGGTTATGAGCGCCCCTGGCAAGATTTGAATTTTGCACCTTAAGAATTTTTTGTAACTTTTTTTTTTATAAAATGTGCTACGCTGTGGGTTGCGAGCCTGGCAGCCGCCCTTCTGCCCAGCCCCTAGCTACGACGCTGCGCATAGACTACCTGTGCCACGCTATGGTGAGTGCTGTGCGCAGTTTCCCCCAGAGCCACGGGTAGAGGCCGCCGCCCCGCCACGCCGCCCGCGCCACGGCCTTAACGTAGTCGTAGAGGCCCCACGGCGCGTGACCGCCGTTCACGTAGTACACGTATGTGAACCCGTCTTTACAACGCCCCTTTATCGAGTAGTAGTAAGGCAGGAATGAGTGGAGATGGAATCTGAAATGGGAGTTTGTGAGGATAGCTGAGAATTTGCAAATGAATTCGTTAAGAAATCAGTTATTTTTGGTCACAGTACGTAAAAAAATAGTGCCACAGTCAATGCATTTTTTCTTCTTTTAGATGATAGCATTGCATGCGTTCATTGACTCCTCCTACCACTGTATACGTCAATAATGACAATGTCTCAATATACAAAAAAAATACAAGAAGGTCGCAAATGAAAAAAAAACATGACTTGTTACTTCCGATAAAAACTTTATCGAGATGGAGCAAAGTGTGGTTTTGTGGTGAATATTGTGAAATAAGCTAAAGAAAAACAAAATACTATTCTATCGGCGCTAATATATAAAAACATAAGATTATTTATCACTACCTTTTGTCCGCGAATTCACAAGTAGCCTATGTATATTTCTATGTATAAAATCATGTTGATACTCATCAAAAATCATCTCAGGGAGATAAACTAACAAAAAAAAAATTCATTTATATTATTATACATATATTTAGTAGTTTAGAGAAAAGGTAACGTAAACTTGAATGGTGGAATTAGTGACCTACAAAAGTTGCGAAATTATCAAATTGGCTGATAAAAAACCATTATCAAAGTGGTATCTAGAAGACTTGTTCAGAGATATAGATCTTGACGATTCATATGTCCACTTTATGATAACTAATAGGTAGATGGTTGGTATAGTAATGTTTTAGCTAGTTCCCGTTTCCGTCCGTTACAATACGGGAATAAAATATAGCCTATGTTACTCAGGGATCTTCTAGCTTTCCATTGGTGAAAGAATTTTTAAAATCGTACCAGTAGTTTTTGAGTTTATTCCTAACAAACTTACAAAAATACAAATATTATAACAATAGTATAGACAATTCGCAATTTACAGCTTAAGAAAAAGCAACGTCAATAGGTTACTAACCTCTTCTGTTCATAAAATAGTATAGCTTCAGTGTTGGTCGTGAGCACGTGTAGGAATATGGCCTTTACGCGGTGCTCGTGCGGCGGCTGCGGCACAGGGCCCGACAGATGATTGATCAGTACTTCTAGCAGCATCGTCGCCACACCAGACCGCCGGTACGATCGGACCACTCCTGGAAATAGTACCACGTCATTTAAAGACCAAAACTATTTCTACATATTATTATACAGTCTGTACTCGTTTTTGGTAACAACCTAAAGCTTTGGTAAAATGATAGTGAATACCTCGAAAATGATTTATTTTGGCTTTTAGATTGTATGACGAATTTTAACTTGAAAACTAATTATCGCTCCATAAAAAGAAGAGAGCATGCAATACACGATTTAAAGTGACATTAGAAACATTAATAAACTGAATGGTATTATACAGGGTGATTTTTTCAAGTGAGTGTGGATGGCTAAATCAGAAACTATGAGGAATAGCGAAAAATACTCAAAGGAGTCTCTAAAACTGCATCTCTGGATTTTTGAAAGGTCTATATTCCTAAGCAGGAATCGAACACATTGATTTTTGAAAAAAAAAACACACACTCTGTATCATTACACCATTCGATAGTGTCGCTAATAAGGATCAAATTCTGGGAAGAAATGACATACGGCAAAGTTAAGGAAAATGATGGATTTTTAATCAGATTTTAATAGGTATACATTTGTCAAAACACAACATACTCTAAAAGCTAACTGCACAGACTGCTAAAACAATGAACCATAAAATTAACAGTGCCAATAAAACTGTAGTCTTACGCAACATTCTCACATGTTGTTATGCAAATATTGGAAATATCAAGACCAGAAAAGATTTGTAAAAGAAATTTAAGGAAAAGGATTAGTATTTAGTCATTTACCTAATGACAGAATGTATGCTACAAGTGTGTCCTTCGATGCAAACCATCGTGATAATATTCCTCTGTCTTCCGCATTGAGTTTCAAATACGGTTTGATTTCAGCTACTATGAGTCCTATGATCTGCGTCTTGTACACTGCTGCGAGTGCAAAAAATCTGTTTGATGATGTGATGTCTTCGTACCAAGACTGTGGGTATTCTATCGGGAACCAATCTCTGCATAGAGATCTCACCTAAAATGCATAATATCAAATTTAATTATCTACTATAGTCAAACTATTTAAATGAGATTCATTGAATTGTGTTATGTAGGCAAGAATAAATAAACCTGTCTATGAATACAACTTTGATATTTAATACTCATAACCTAGTAATTTACAAAGTTTATTTCCTCATGAATAGTAGCCGCAATCCTAAGTAATTATGATTAAACTATACATATATTTATAAATCATGTAAATGACTAATAATTTTAACTTGAGTCACAGTTTGTTTCAACGATTAGCGACCACTCACTACCACATATTTGACTTGTTATTTGCAGCACTATTGAAATTGAATACACCTAAATAGCCTTGTTTTAATTAATAATACATACAACTAATGAAGACCAGTAGACAGACATGTCTTCAAATAATTCAAATTACACATATTTAGTTTTTTCTTGTGACCTTGTTGGCATTCCAGGATGAAAAATAACTAATGTCTTTCCTCAAGATGTAATCTGTATCCCGACTAAATTTCATAAAGATTCAGCATGTATTTTTTTTATTTTAGCTGTGAAAAGGTAATAGACAAACAGTTACTTTCACATCTATAGCTTTAAATAGGGAAGTATATACAGCTTATATTAGTTTCTTATAAATTACATTGTCTTATTTTTAAATGTAAAGTCAGTTATAATATCTATACTAATCTATACTAATATTATAAAAAGGAAAGATTTGTATTTTTGTTACAAATAAACTCAAAAACTACGGGACCTATTTAAAAAATTCTTTCACCATTGGAAAGCTAGAATATCCCTGAGTCACATAGGCTATATTTTATTCCCATATTCTACTGGGAACTGCGCAGAAGCACTAGTAACTTATATAAATGTAAATATTTCCCATAATTGTATGTTGACTCACCTCTTCTAAGTCATCAGGGCACAAGAAACGCAACTGTATATCTTTGAGAGAGCATTTTGCCTCTTTTGACTTCTCGATTATAACTTGGAAGCCTTCAGAGAGATACCTGAAGACATAAAAGTTATTTTAAGTTTGGCTAGTCTAGTATAATATAATCTCACGCCTTTTATCTCCAAGAGGGTAGGCAGAGGTATTCCATTACTGGATATACCCACATTTCACGAGATATTGGACCCCTAAACATGATAGGTGGTGAGCCCATCGCCGGACCGGGTCTGTTTACACATGTCTCAGAATTAATTCTGAGACCTGCGGGTTTTCCTCACGATGTTCTCCTTCACCGTCGAGCTAGTGATAAATATGTACATAATTTTTGTTTTTGCAAAACTCATTGGTACATGCGAGGATTCGAACCCGAGCCTCACTGATTTTCGGCCGGCTCTTTAACCGTTCGGGCTATCACTGCTCTTTTTGCTAAAAAGATTTTTAGGAATAAAGTTGAGATGATATATTTGTTTCTATCCTTTCAAGGATTTACAGTTATTTATAGTAGATATTATGTATTCTCATTCATAATAAAATTATAAATTATGGTTTATTAATATTGCCCAGAAAATATTTTTCACATTGAAAGAAGTATACAGCTTGGTAGGTCCCTGTTGGGCTGTTATCAAAATAATGTGGTTGTTTACTGCTAAGTTCTATATTATTTATGTGCTCTGAGTATCATTCCTCAGCTACAAAATACCATGACAATCATAAAATTGATTTCGAACACTGCACCTCGGATATTGAGGACATAGCTCGTTCAATTGGTCAATTTTATCCAATTATAGAGTTCAAGGGAGACAATATGAGCATACAAACAATTACCCATCCCGATTCAATACAAAAAACACTTCACAAAAATATCGCAATCCTGTACTTACCAGCTGAACCCAGCCATTCGGTAATTTGGCCATTAATGTGAACGGATTAAAACACCTCTCACAGCCGAACGTTTTAACATAGCAAGCACAATTTTAGATCCTTTCAAATTATGGAATGAGAATACCTAACTACATTCGAGCAAGCTGATAGCTTTTTCCATCAATGAACAAGATGATCCACAGACGACGAGCGAACCGAGTTTTGTACACTGTCAACGTCAAGTGTCAGTGTCATTCGACTTTTTTTTTTCAGTTTGGCTACACGGCCTTTATTTTAAAAAATATTTTCTTAGATTGGCTCACTACTTCAGAGTCCATGCACAAAAATACATAAGTGTCTTCAAAACGTTCTATATCAGTGTTATATACCTTTTTTTGTTCAGCGAAAGTAAAATTCGTATTAGACTTATACCGACTTCATTGTGACTTCTTGAGGCAATACAAAAATGTCAATACCACACATTTTATCGAATTTCCTATTCACTGCATACTTTAATAAGCACTTGCCAGTATCTTGAGCAAAAACCGTATACACAAAAAACTTGAGGTCCCTTTTCGGTTTCCCGCCAAAAAGCCCTCTGACATTGACACTAATAATTCATTGGTATTGCCATTACGTAACTAATAATGACGAAATTATATGACGTTATAAATAACAGTTATCAGATTAACGTTACTGTTACATTTAACATCAATAATGTTAAAATATTTAAGTAACACTTACCTAATTTAAAATTATAGTCCAGCATAGTAAAAGCACAGTAAATAAGCTAAAGGTAGAAGTTTGTTGAAAATAATATAGTCGTTTGCATAGATCTATATTTAAAGTCGGTTGCTGAAAACGTCGAAGTTTAGTAGTTGATATAACTTTGGATCCTTGATATACTCGTGGATAGATCACATGGGACTGGAAGCTTAAAATTGACGCTAGAAGCAGTCAAATTAATCATATTTTTTTCAGGACTCTTTCTAATAAAAAATTAAGCCCCACAATCTGACTTACTGATGATTTTTATTTTAGGGTAGATATAGAAAATAACTACTTATGTGATGTATGTAGGTAGGTAACTACTCTTTAAAAAAAGTTTAAACTTCGATTTTTGATCGATTTTCTCTAGATTATAGGATCTATAGAATAACAACGATATTCGTGTATGGGTGTCCAGTCCAATCTCCAAAGGTGACAGACAGACAAACATACCTACCTACTGATTAATAAAAACTAATCATTGAAATACTTAAGATATAGGTATATAAATAAGATAGATACCTACCTACTACCGAAAACCATGCTTCTTCTTTCTCAAGTTCTTAGCAAGTCAGAACATATTTCAAGCGCAATAAGATTAGTTTCTTTTCTCAAAAATATAATACCTAGGTATATGAGAAGACTGGCATTTAGGTACCTACTATGTACCTACCGGACTGACTTTATTTATGAGTATACACAATTTATACCTACAAAGCTTCTAGTGTGCCACCTACCTAAGCACCAAAACGTAGTCTAAGTACAACTTTTAAAAATAGGTAGTAACCAAAAACTAATATTGTACCACTCTTGCTTGTAAGATAACTTCCGACTGGGCTATCACTGCGTGCAGTATGCATAGGTAGGTATGTACCTACGTATCCTATGAGATTATTCCACACATGTTGGCAGCAAGTACTTAGCCGGCCGGGATTTCATTTCTCGTGGTCTCGATGTTCACCAGACGCGCGGTGTCGACTTACGCATGGAGTGGAGACCAGATTCACACGAAATGTCGCTGGCTGATGCCACTTGACGGCGAGTTGGTAACGTATTCAGCCAAGACAAGATAGATGGTAGTAGCGTTTCATTATTTCATGCTTATTTCAATGCTAGTCAGGCGTCATAACAAACAATTTAGCCAAAGTTATAAGAAGGTTTGAAAAGATAAAATGTTTAAATTAGAGAAATAGGCTTATGGTCCCAATTCGTCTGTCGGTATTGCAGCACAGTTGCTTATTCAAGCAGCTACTACCTAATGCTAACAACATTATATTTTAAATAAGTATGATTGAATGCCATGAATTAGGTGGATACCAAATTTATTCCAATAAAAAAAATTAAAAATGTGAAGTAAGTACCAAAACCTATTATAGGCAAACTGGACTTACAAATTTTAAGGTGCTACGGCATTTTCAGACTAAGTATAGGTACCTAATAATATACCTACACGTTGCATAATTAGGTACCTAAGTATGTGCTTTTTACGATTTTATTCAAGTGCAGTCACTGAGTGTCAATGGAACTACAGCTACTACCAATTCGGATTTCGGATGTGTTTTATTTAACTGGGGAGAAGAAGCGGGGCGCAGGAAAGTTCAAGATACTAAAATCGTAATATACTTATAGAAAATTTACTGGTAAAGCTATTGGGTAACCTACTTGGGTAACAACATTTACCTAGTTGAAGTTCATCATCATCAATGATGAATTGGTACGTAAATAACGCTTAAGTACTTACTTAAAATCGTCACCTGAAAAAGTAGGTACCTATTTGTAATGTACTATATAACTACTTACTATACATTAAAAGCACAAATTCTTTGAAAAAATTTAAATTTAGCACAGCAATAAATGTAGACATAAAAATTAAGTTCACCATTCCGCACCCGCCCCAGTAATTAATATCTTATATGTTAACCCGCAAAAAGCGTTGTAAACGTTTAGCTGTAGAGTATACCATGTCGTCGGTCTGTCGACTGTCAGTCGGTCCGTGTGTAACGCGAGCTGGGGCGGGTTGCGCACGCGCCTCGCGGTTCATTTGCACTCAATCTTAATAATGCAGCGCACTATGCACCATTACGAATTCATAACAACCTCTTTTTGTGACTGTTTTTGCTTCTATAGAAGCTTAAAATCTGGAAATTTGGATGTTATAATAAAACTGTTGATTTTTTCTAAGAAAAATCATCAAATGTGGGTAGGTATATCCAGAAATGGAATACCTCTGGCTACCCACTCGGAGATAAAAGGCGTAAGTTTCTTTTTTGAAATCACTTAAGATTAAAAAGAGCTGCCCTTGAGTTTCTTGCTGGCTCTTCTCGGCGTATACCTACTGCATTTGGAACCAGCAACTGCTGCTGCTTACATTTACCTAGCCAATCTTCATGGACGAGTTTAGAGTGCCTTGTCATATAAAATATTGACGTTTAAATGTAAATAAATGTATTTTGACTTTGACATAAATGTTGATCCTAGTAGGTTAAATTGTGTTATAATTATACCTCGATTTGTCCCCTCTATGCCCTATTTTATTTTAATCTCTTTGCTGCCTACCTAGGTATTATTCGAATTTATCAAAAAAGTTAACTGTTATTCCCAAGTTGAAATAATCTGTAGTACTTAGGTTTACGAATGGTCATAATAATTGTAGGTACATCAATGAAAGACAACCTGTGTTCTTGCACAATATCAAATTTAATATTCAATTAAGTTAAAGAGATAACCAGCGGATGCACGTCTTATCACGCCGGCGGAACATCACAGCGGCAGATAAATAATATAAATCAGCCATATAGAAATATTGAGACGCATAATTACATAATATATCGATATGCTTATTGGCCTCATTAGCGTTGGTCGCGAAAATGTGAGAGTGATAAGATAGGGGTAAGAACAAGGGAGGCGTTGTACGCCAGGGCGGGCGTTCGCCGGAAGCAGGCCGGCAGGGTCGGCATATCGCATCATCCAATACCTACCGAGGATAACGTTTCCAAGAACGTTCCCGATGCGTGTCAATCGCTGCCCATGAGATTTTGTCGAGTTCCATCTCCGTTGAAACAAAAAAAGAAATTGTTTTGCGTTTGCGCTGTGAAAAATAGGGATGATTAAGCTTGCTAATAAAATTATGATATGATTTATGTATAGATTTTATATTACAATAAAATAACTAACTTATCATAATTCTATATTAATTAATCACAATATCTTACTATCTACGTGCTATTTCTAGTACATCTTTAAATTAGCTTAGACTAACTTACCAGCTAGCATTAATTAACTTTGGAAACTGAGGAATTAAAAGTTACGTAACTTTTTAGAAAAGATCCCTTTAACGGTCGTAAAACGTAAATTGCGCGAATACAATAATACTTATTGTAAAAAATTATTGACTGGACTAATTATTGTATCATTTACTTTAGAGTGTGAAATAGGAATATTACTAGCGAAACACACGTGTACGCAACAATAATATTTGTATTTCGCTACCATTTTGATTGAACGCACGTGCGCGTCTGCCGACTTCATATGGTTTTATTTACAAGCCTATTAGGTATCCATACACGTGTCACCTATTTTTTTGGTCATTATCATAATATAAAACATACTTAGCCATAAAAAATGTTTATTTACATTATAAGTAGTATGTATGTACTTATGACGATTTTACCTACACGTAGTTTCTTTAAAAAAAAAAATGGAAAACATATTGTTGCTTTTTGAAACATAAAAGTTTTTGGGCACAACACTGTCTTCAGTAGAGTTAGGGATGTCCCGAATAGTGTTGCCAATCACACGCAGGGTGAAGATGGGAAGGCACGGGAGCGTACAGCGGCGGCGCGTGATGAGCAAGGCTGTGAGTCGCGTATCGAGGCTGGAGCTCGTGATAATCTGGCACTGGAGTCGGTTTCAAATACTGGTCCAACTCTGCACCGTCTGGCGGACCATCAGCCAGTAATGCACCGTCTACTTCTATACGGGAGAAGTCTATTTGGGAGCGTTCTGGCGAAGGCTCGCGTTTAAGCCGCGCGGTCGACGTCGGCGGGGGCTTACGCCGTCGGGGCTGGTATTTGTAGTCAGGATATTCCAGCTTGTGCTGTGTTCTTAGCTTTTCTGCTTCTTTTACGAACGGTAGCTTCTCTTTGTCGCTTAGGCGTCTGAAAAGATAAAATTGATAAATTTGTACAGGAAACGAAAATAGGAAAATGTACCTAGTACATATTATATCGAAGGAACCATCGCAAAATGTCAGATAGGTACGCAAAATGACGGATTCGCAAAATATCGAAGTAAATTTTCAGCTTCTATTTTATGTTATCTATGCCTCTCGCGGAAGAATTATACAAACTGATGAGGTTATATACTATGTCATGAGAAACTAAGATCGATTGTACGGTTCACCTACAAACCTAGTGAAAAAAATACTTTATTGTAATTATGTACTTAATATAAATTGTTGCGTATGCTCTACACTGATAAAATCGGTGATCATCACAAAAACACTCCTAAACTAGCTGTTATCGCTAGAATAAGTGCCCTTCAATGATAAATCATCAAAACGTGAACAGATATCGTAATGTTTATTACAATAGAGACGAAAATGCTGAATCATTAAAGAATGTGCAGTTTTAGTGGGATGAGATGAGAGGCGATCAGTGGTATGGTGCCAGGCGAGATAGTATCGCCGCGCTATTTCCAGATGTGTGTGGCGACCGCGGCGGCGGCTATGCTAACGTACCGTAAGCTCATGTGCAACGTAGCTCTGCAGATTATGTATTCTAGCCGCAACCTCCACTAAGTACTTGTTTTAATGAGATACTATCAGGACAAAATTTATTAAATACTTCATTTACTTAAATGTTTGTTTAAATGCTACGGTATCTTAATCATAGATAAGAATATGTACTAACGTAATCTTAATGTGGTCTCGAGCAGAGATACGAGTATATAAGCACAAAGACGTATAAAGAAAAAGTTTATCTAATGATTTTCTTCCAACCTCTTTGTATAAGCATTTAAACAACAAACTTCGACGCCCTCTGACTGAGTATGTCTTCACTGGAAGTCATTCGCCCTAACTCTACATCAACCTGGGGGCCAATTCTACTAAATGACAGCGGTGATAGTTGTATGACTGTGGTCACTCAATGGTGATATTATGTCAAATTTTGACACTTTTCGTATTCTGTTAACTGTCAGTTTTCACAATCATTCAACTATCATTGTTGACCACTTTCGGTATTCTACTATTCCTACCATGGAATGGCGCTGTCCAGTGATTGCTTTTTCCCCTTATTTTAAGGCATTGGCAATTTAGCCATCAGCCCTAAACACGACACGAAATTCAGATTTTAGCTCTGCTTCAGAGTCTATGCACAAAAATACACAAGTTTCTTCAAAACTTATCGAAATGTCACATGTACCATAAATAAAATCAATCATCTAAAGATTTTAGTGCCGAAAACCCGAAATAAAACTAATGACACGCATGGTAGTAATAGTTATATATGGTAGGCAACACCTAACGTAGTCCATAGTCAATCCATTGTTATGCCACTATGATTTTAGTGGAATACAAATTAGATGTCATAGTTGCCAGTTGCAGCATAATGGAATGATAGTTCGATGACAATGGCTGACATTTAGTGGAATTGGCCCCCTGCTCATAATAGACTCTGACTGCAACAGGTAGGTATGAAAACAACACAAAGAAATGTTAAAAAAGATAATAAGTATCACACGCAGAAGACGTTATCAGCTTCTGCAAAAGTATTTATAATACCGATATTCTATGAAAGTTATTTCACTGTGGGTGGGGGTAACTCTAGTTTTCAACTTAACAATGGCGAAAGAAGAATAATAAAAAAAAAACTTTTAATCTTTTCTCAACAGGTCCAGTAACTTTGTGCAGAAAAACTAATTCTTGAAAAAAGTGGTTCAACTGTTTCTTTGGCAAAGTTCATCAGTTTTAAGAAACTATTTATTTAGTTTATTCTTACACCTAGTACTTATACCCTTAAAGAGTTTATAAAAATTTACTTTTTAAGACACGAAAGTATTAGATCTATATTGTTTTTGAGTCGTAGCTTGTCCACTGCCTAGAAAAAGAAGAAGAACGACATTTCATCAGTGTTTTTATGGCGACATTCTGAGATTTTTACGAGATGCGCAGTGACCGTAATACAGTCGTCTGGATCGCCGTCTGCCACTGTTATAATTAGTGCTCCTCCAGATAATTTATGTGCGTCTGCGACTTGGAAAAACTTTAGACGTTTGACCTCGTTAATTACCGCATGTTCCATTAACACTGCTATGGCTGCTTTATTTTTCTTAATTTATATTTTTTGTCTTAAAAGTATGATTTAATTATACACAAATGGTGCAGTAATATCTACATTTTTTGGAATCCTAGCGCAGTTCCGAGCTAGAGGCTATTTTAAGGGCCTTACTAGGAACTTATAATAAAAATATGCAAGTTGACAAGTTTCCGAGACCTTTGACCTTGCTAATCTCGATCTGCATCATTGGCGGCGCACGCGCATGCGATGACAGTCGGCAAGAGGGCCGACCAATCACAACATAGCAATCAGCCTCTTTTCACCGTATGTTTTCTTTGATGATTCGAGAGTTTGCCCCGCATAGTCATGTCAGTCTCGTGTCATAATACTGGAGTACCGTCGGTGCGCTTGCGCCCATCATAGTGTGCGGGTGGCCGATACGACAAGTTGCTTTTACTATTGCGTTGCGACTAGTTCGATAAATTTATCGCAGTACCTTTAAGCATGTTTTGTGATATTTTGGGTATTACTTTTCTTATTTACCATTCAATCTGTAAATCAATTAAAGTTGTATCGCTTGCCTACATAAATAAGTTAAAAGACCCTTGTCTTCACTAAAGAAACCGGCATTTTATAAAAATCAATTTTATTTACTGTGACCGCAAAAATCTTAATTGTCGTGATCTTTGTCTCGCCATCTCGGAGTCAGTTTCTCTGCTATCACGCGAATCATTTCAACAAATTTTCTATTCAACTGGAGCCCGAATTAGTCCAGTCCGAGACAGTTAGAGATGTTATCGCTTTGGTTAGCGGCGATAGCATTTTAATGAGTAAACAATCGATGCACGCCGCGCGGCTGGGTGCCGCACGCGCATACCCCCCGCTCTACTTTCTCGGACCTCTCGAGCTTTCAGTGATGGAGACTCTTGACATCGCTCTTGAGACTTCATAAGTTTTCACAAGTTGCGGTAAAATCATTGATATATGAAAGTTCTAGTTTGACAGAGACCTTTAATACGTTTAGACCGTTTCATACGATTAGTATCGTTGATATCGTGGTTTTACGTAAAAACCATATTTGCCAGTTGCCAGCATGGTCCCACGGGCGCATATTTTTTTTTACTTATCAAAATGGACAAACTAAGCAGAGCCTGTACTATGGGTACTAAAACTGATAAACAAACACTCATAAATAAATATTAAAAACCTAGACACGAAGCCAAAAGACATGTTTATGCACACAAATGTGGCCCCAAGCGGGCATCGAACCCTCGACCTTAGACTCAGACGGCAGGGTCACTACCAACTGAGCCAACAGGCTCGTCGATAATAAATTAATCTTGTTGCTTGTCCGGTTAGCAGGTACGAGGCAAGTATGGCCTACTGTTGTTATTGGGAATATTTTTGGTAGTTAACCCGCCACCGTAGACGAAGACCGGGGGACAAGGCGCCAGGATCAAGCGCATATAAGGTGAGTCTTCCAAAGGGTACCTAATAGGCGTCAGGCAGGCGACTGATTGTAAACAAAACCTTTTGCAATATGAGAAGCAAACTGCGCCGTCAATAACGGTAAGAGGGCAGAAGGATGATGATGATGACTCACTTCCACATGGCCCCGAGTGATTTGCTGAGCTCGGCGTTGTGAAGCGAGGGCCGCTGCTCGGAGAGGCGCCGGCGCATCGCTTGTGCGAACACCATAAACGCGTTCATAGGCCTCTTCACGTGCTTCCCCCGCATGCAGCCTCCACCTCTGTGTAAAGAAAAAAGTATTGTTTTAATTTTACAAATAACTAAAATTCCAACAAAAAATATGCAACTGAACAACTTTCAAGTCCGTGAATCAACCTAAATCAAATGAAAGTACCTAATAGGTTATTAAGAAATCATTTTAGAAACGAAGATAAAATTTTGGATCTGATTTATTTGCCTGTATGTAGTTAGTCTAACAGTTGGTAGGAGTTTTACTTTGTCAAGAATATCCAGGAACATTTAGAGAAAAAAAGGAACTCTATGTTTACAACACAAGACGTTATAAGTATAAAAATAAGTAAGTACCTATAGGTACCTACAAAGTATGCTGGTATCGCAACGTTTGTACAAAACTGTAAATACTTGAAGATTAGCTTTGAGGCACGGAGTCGATAAAAAGCTAATGTTGACATAAACAATCCGAAATGCGCACTTGAGCGGCGATGCCGACGCGGCTCAAATTGGTATAGCTTTCGGCGCGCGCCCGATAATTAGTAGGTAACCAAACCCATCAAGTGACGACTATAAAGAAAATAAATTACGAGTGTACCTACCCCTTTATGTCGTCCCCCGTAAACAGTGGTACGTAGTGTACGGCCGCCGAGGCCGCCTCACGTCATTTTATGCTCGTAAACATCTCTTGTTTTATTACTTTTTTATTTTCTAGTGCCGTTCGGGTTTCCTTGCGATCTCAATGCTGACGATAAATTATGCTTTTTTCAAACGCTGACACGCCACTAAAAGTAGATCGATTTCTAACGGATTACTCTCGGGAAGCAATATGAGCTGGAATAATTACTTAGTGGTTCGGCGAACCGGGCGGCTTCCTTGTTTATTAGTAGGAACGAGTTCTCCTAACAAAACTTTTCGGAGATTTTTATTATGCAAGTGGAATAAAAATCTGTAAATATGAAGAGCCGTGAAGTTAGCTATTATGGAGTAAAAATATTGTAAACGTCTCCAA
Source organism: Ethmia dodecea (assembly GCA_963855545.1). NCBI lineage: Eukaryota > Metazoa > Arthropoda > Insecta > Lepidoptera > Depressariidae > Ethmia > Ethmia dodecea. The sequence goes on from OY979449.1 coordinate 9,847,321, forward strand.
ACATACGTATATGAAGCCAGCGAATATGATAGAGTCAGCTTCAAAGTTTAAAGTAAGGATGAGTTATATTCATACTGATTGCGTTTGAAAATTGATCCCCTACGAGTGTGCTACAACATGTACATACTTACTTCTTAGCGTATTTATAGGATACAACAATGACGGGGAAAGATGATATGGAACGAATAATAAAGAAAAAGAGAGCTATCTGTTAAGAGTTGCGCTTAAAATACGACTTTAAATACAATGCGAATAAATAAAATGTGGTTAATTAGCTACATTTGTCGGCCTCATTTTCCGTGCTCTAGTAACATATCTACGTCTTTCTATATATATAATATCTTTGGTCGGCTTCCATCACTTGACTGCATTCAAAAATATTTGAAATACTTAAGTTATTTTTTATTTTTTCTCGCCAAATATCCAATAATAATATTTAGCTATAACGAGGAACATCCTGAAGTATGTACTTATATCGGTTTTTGTAGGCCGGCCTGTAAGACAAGACCTACCGCGCGCCGCATCTGGTTAGTAACACCAGTCTCTGACAATCACAGATACTGCACAGATTCTATAGAGTAACATGATAAAATAATAGAGTTCAATAGCAGACTTATAATATAAAGGATTAGCTCGGATCCAGAGATTTATTTTCATGTTCAGGGATGGATAGGTACAAAATGTTTTCGGCGGAAACTTTAACTTACTACCAAAAGTGCCAAAATAGGTACTTACATTGATTGTTTTTGGGATAAGGTACCTACAGATTTTTATTGCCAACAATAGACATCTTTTTAAGATATCACATTTCTATACTAATTATCATTTGTGAGGTAAAGTATTGGTGATAAATCATTTACCTATGTTTACCATCAATAATAATAACTTGATAACCACTCACAGCTGTTGTAAAAAAATCTTTGTAAATCAACCAATCACATATAATAACTTTTAGGTCAAACTGAAATTTAATTACAAATGATTTAAAAACGGCTTTGAGATGACAAAAAGTTTTATAGCTGGTGTGAAATGATTTACTGCCAGATTTCATAGTCAACTCGACATTTACATCTGCTTAGCTGTAAGCAAGCTGGAGGATATATGGTCATGGTTAAGTGCCTATACAGTAAGTTTTGTAGTTTCTACTATAGATAAGCACGTAGTTGAGATCTGTAAGTGGTTTCAACCACAGAATGCAACGCGATCGAAGGCGCGTGTTGTGCTAAAAACTCGACAGCACGTGTTAATAGAGACAGAGTGATATGGTTTTTAAATATCCTGTATTCTTCGTTCCATTAGGTATTTAGTTTAAACAACTATACGGTATCTATACCCAATTGATTTTTATTACCTACTACTACTATAATATGGCAGTACCTAAGTATATCTGGTAGAGCAGTGATGATAGCCTAAGGCCGGGTTCCCAATATGCCGGACCGGCAGATCTCCCGGTCCGGTAAAATTGCCGGAAGGCCTAGTGGCTGTACAAATTGTATGAAGCTATTTACATTACCCCGAGTCCGGCTTTTTCGCCGAGCCCGGCATTTTTACCGAGCGTTTTGTCACTATAAAATGCCGGTAAAATCACTGGACCGGAGTAATGTGAACCAGTTCCGACGCGTGTGCCCCACCCCGCCCGTGCTAACCGCACTTCATTCAGCTCGCATTTTCTGAGTACAGTAGAGTGTAGCATGGTGAACGACATTCAAATAGAAACTCTAATTACGCACGTCCGGGCCAGCGCTTCATACAAAAAGTATTTGACCGTGCCCCGACAGGGGACGGGGCCTGGCCCTTTGTAACATGAATCAGCCTTTAAAGTTAGCAGCATGGCGTGAGTTTGCCTTCTGTACCACCACCACCACAACACAACAATCTCGTCGTCCATTGTGGGCACAGGTCCAAATTCAACTGAGGTTCTTGTCCTATTTCTTGTGGGATCCGGTGTAATGTGAACACTCGGTCCGGTGTCCAGTTTCCGGCAGATCTGCCGGTCCGGCATAGTGGGAACTCAGCCTTACGATTACCTAAAGAGCCTGCTTCTCATGATGATAATCAGTGAGGCTCGGGTTCAAATCCTGGCATGTACCAATGAGTTTTTCAAAAACTTACGTGGTGTGATGTAAGTGTAATAGATTCATTTGGCATAGTTAATAAAAAAAAGTTTTTTTAGAAATCTTGTATAATACCATTATACTAATATAAATTACTCAATTGTAGTTAAAATAACACACTAAAATATTTGAAATAATATTTGAAGAAGAAACGGGCTCGTAGCTGCCATTCATGCGCAATCCACATAGTACAACCGCCTGCAGCTGCTACATAGTAGTGTGCGTAGTTTTCTAGACTTTGTAAATTGCATTTAACATGACTATATTTAACAATTAATCTCATGTATAGCTTCGGCTCTAGATACCTTTTATTTTTTTCCAGACGGTAAAAAAATCACCTGTGTATAGGTAGTTACTTATAATAAATAAATAATAAATAAATTGTAGGACACAATTCACACACGGTTATTTAGTCCCAAATTAGGCAGGGCCTGTACTATGGGTACTAAATAACTGATAAACATACTTAAATAAATATTAAACGACTAGACACGAAGCCAACAGACATGTTCATGCACACAAATGTTGGCCCCGAGTGGGGATCGAACCCGCGACCTCCGACTCAGAAGGCAGGGTCACTACCAACTGAACCAACAGGCCCGTCAAACTTATTAAAAGTATAAATCCGGCGCTAGGTATATTAGGGTTAATATGTTAGTTAGGTATGTGAGTGTACGTGTCGCAGCCACCGACATGCCTAACGATTCGGGAGCCAAAAAGTAGCCAACACACAATTTGAGCCATTGTTTTGCTAAGTGAGGCGCGTGTCGGTCCCCACTATACTCGTACCTAATCTTCAAATAGTAGAAGCAGTTTTACTATGATTAATTGTTTAAACAAAATTATACAACAGTCTTATGTAAGCTTCGTATTTCTTTACGAACAAGTATTGTTAATAATGTTGATAACAATAAGAAAGATTGTAAGTATACCTACTTACTTTAGTAATAAAAAAGCTTGGTAATTTAAAAAATCTAAACCCGACTGCCTAAAAAACTGGAAGACCTTTAAGATGAAGACCTATTAGTGAAGTAGGAAGTAAAGAACATGTGCTGCACAATCTTACATCAATCTCATGCAGTCGGCGGTATCTTCTCAATTCAAAAATAAAGACATATTGACAAATTCAAAAATAAAGATATACAGCATCTTTGTATGAAATTACGTCAAAAACACGCCAATCGCGCGGGTTCCGAATTTTTTCCACACTGCCGCGATATTTGTCATGACTCATGATATATTTGAGATGACAGAACGGCGCGATATAAAATCGCAGCAGTGTGTTCTAGGCTTTAGTACTCGCATAAAGCTGTACCTTTTCTAACTGCGCTCAAGCTGAGTTCCATGCTTGTGAAGATCGTTCTGTGATAAGGATTTCTTTTTTTATTTTATTGGGTACATCTTTTTTTATTTTTAGCCACACTAATTTTGCTTATTTGTTTGGTCTTAAATTTATACAGTTATAAGTGTAATAACTACTTATACATAGATCTAGGTACTCTACGACTACTACACGACAGTTCAGACATTTTTGAGGTTAAAATATTGACTAGTTTCGAAAACAAATGATCGGTAAGCTAAACCGATCACCAATGGTGTTTCCACGGAGGCCATTGGCTGAGGAAGTCATAAACACCGCAGATAGCTGTCATCTGTGACGAGCCCGCCCACGCTATTTCTGCCTTTCAGTGTGCGCCGGCGCAGCCGCCCCGCGCACGCGCACCGCGACATAAATCTGCACGGTACATTACGCTGGACAGTTGTTGACCGGCTCTAGTTTGAACGTTATGATTTTAGCCAAAACTTGCCGTTTTAAGTATTTTAAATGACTTAGCAATGACCAACGTTGAATTTAGATAGGTAGGTACGTTATAAATACCTAGGTAGGTGGTCAAATATATATTTTTTATTTTTCAGTTATTTTTTATTGAAATTCATCTACGCGACAAAGAACCTGCGTATTTTTAGTAAAATCAAAATAAATTGATTGCATGGCTGTAGATGATGGTATCTAATAATTTTATAAATACGTTACCTATATAGTTAGATAACCTGTTAAATTCATATGTAACTATACATCAAAAGACTTAAAGGTACATAATAAATAGTTAAACAAGACAAAAAGCATGGCTTCTTTAACAAACAATCTTACTCTATATTTTATCGAAATATACGTAGATACCTACTATAGATTTTTGTAAGGCCCTCTGCGTCTTCGAAATTTTACCAATCGTGATCATTGTATAGCAAAAGAGTCGCATAATAAATTTACAAGAGTTCTTTTTCTATGTCTTAAAAAATTAATGCCGTCATAGCTTGTAAGCTCATAAAATCAGAAGAATATCATTCAGCACACAAGTTAAGACATGGCACTAAAAAACTCCCTCTGCAGCAGAAATTTCATAAACATCCCCCAACCCAACCGCAGTGATCTTTACAGTCGATGTAACAACAGTCATAAAACAATTAATGGCGCTGTAAACATAAGACGGTAGCCGATAATACCGCCGTCATTACCAACCACTCGACTGTTATCATTCCCCTGGAATTATGAATTAACGATTAGAGATACGTCACCTGGCTCGAGTGTCCTGGGAAAAGGACAAAAGGGGTGTACCCTGGATACTTTTAAGGGGACTGATATCAACATTATCGTATTTGATTAGGTAAGATTCATTTGTATTGGAATTTTGTTTAGTGAAATGGGGGCAGGATAAAAAATTCTCATGATCCTACTTCTGGGGTAGGGGAAGGGGGGGCATGATGGGGTATCGAGGTAAGATGGGGTACCGCACATATACAAGAAACTAGACGTTTGTGAATAGAAAGCAATAAGCCAATAGGAAGCCTCAGTCGACCAACGGTCAATGCAAGAGAAACTGTGAGTTGGGGTGCACGCGTCCTTTGTTTACAAACGGAGAGCTGTTTTAACGTTTCGTCGATCTAATTTTGTGTAAGGTCAAACGACATTATTTTAAATTAACCATGATCACTCCATTTATGTATTTTTGATCTTAGTTTACTAGTGTTGTTTATTTTGATATTGGATGTTGTTTGTATGAATGCGTTTAACATTTTATTCTAAAAAAATTTTTTTGCTGAAAGTTACCCTATGAGGCAAGATGCTGCTAGCTCTATGCTTGTTGGGCTGACAATGCTTGTGCTGGCGTGGACAATGATGATCTGGAGGAAATACAATTTGTTTGTGAGAATAATGAGCCGTCCTCATCATGCCCCAATTTCATAACCCCATCATACCCCATAGTATGGGGCAAGATGGTTTTTCGGATGGTCCTATTTAATAATTTATTATTAAAAAATGTGATAAGTTGATTTTCCAAAAACTGTGCCAAATCATAGTTAGATTAATAACATAACGTGCCATAAATAAATAAAAGTAATAAATATAGTGGTTATGCTGTATTTTTGTTATTTTCCTTAGCTACCCCATCATGTCCCTCTTCTCCCATAAAAGTATATGTATGTTTGTACCTACCTAATATAGCAAGCAATAAATAAAATTTGTGGAATTCGTAAAGTACCTATCGTACCTACTTACTCCTTATTTAACTTTTTAATATGGAATTTAATAACCAGTAGACGAACGGGCTGCCTAGGCAATCGGATTCAGACACTAGTATCCGTTTGCATAGGCAGCCTGTTGTTTTAAGTAGGTACTTTATTATTAAGATTACTTGTGTTGCCAGCAACACATAATATACATTTTTAATTTTTAGCTGCCTTGACGCCATTTCATAGTTTTAGGTATTTCTAAAAAAAATATCGTGGAGCGTGGTTGGCTGCAGATGCGTTCTATATTTACGTTGAAATATTGATAAACCAGTGCTCGTTCTGCGAATGCAATCCGATTGGCTATTACATCCCGGAAGCCCCAGCCTAGCCTATTGGCGTGTACCCTTGTACCTATCTAGAACGCTGTACAATTACTATAATAAGATTATTGTAAATGTAATATGTAATGCAAATTAATTCTGTAACTAAAAATAAATCCTACTTTATTTTCTCTGTTTCATATAAGTAGGTTTCATAGCACTAAAAATTTTGTTAAAGCAGGCGAATGTGCAGGTAATCATATTCGACGTCTGTTCAAAATACCTATATTATGCTGGTGTATTGGTTGGTAATGATTCTAGTCATTAAATGGCTGGATCATTGATATTAAATGAGATTTAATATCATTGGGCTGGATGGATGACATTACACCACGAACTCTAGCCTTAACATCCCAAAACGGAGTGACTCGCGTGAAAGATTATGGCCCGTACTTCCTCCCATGTTAGAAAAGACCCATAGGTAGGAGATGATGATGAATATACGAGTAAGTACTAATCCCAAGTAAGTCTTACTTGGGATCAATATCATGACCACCGCAACTCAAGAGTCGTATTCCTATAATTTTATAACGGTTTTAATAAGCAAGTCCTTGACTCACATTCGTAGCGTCGCCATTAGTGCGCTGAAGGGTGCCTGCTACTGCATGGGAACGCATCTGTGTCCACACGCAGCTGATAACGAACACTTGGCTGATAACGAGTAGGTAGGGTCGGGAAATGTATGGAATCCCCATAGGAATTATTTCACAATGGTTTCCAGTACCAACTTTCCACAGGGCACGGCCCTCCACGGTTGCCTTCTGAGGCTTCTCATATTTTTGTAATAAAAATAATACAATAATGTTATAGTGTTGTTTGGTTTTTGTTGCGCCGCCTCTTCTCTTCATCGGGAACATCACTACATAGTATAAAACAAAGTCGCTTTCTTCGTCCCTATATCCCCCATGTATGCTTAAATCTTTAAAACTACGCAACGGATTTTGATTCTTTTTTTTTTTAATAGATATAGTGATTTAAGAGGAAGGTTTTCGTATTAGCATTGCACCTGTACGAAGCCGGGGCGGGTCGCTAGTACTTAAATAAATGAGTGGTAGGTATTGAATAATTAAGTAAGTAAAAAACAACCTTTTATTGTATGTACATCAATCAAAATATGCAATACGTGACACAATGATTTAAAAAAGTACAATGGGCGGTCTTGTCGCTTTAAGCGATTTCTTCCAGACAGCCTTAGAATGGACGTAACTAATATAATCAGACAAAGGTAGGTGTCACTAAACTTAAGAACGGATTAAGGTACTTATGTATATAAACCGTTTCCTATAAATATGTATAGATACCATAGATTAATGGTAATTTTATGTGTGTTTATTTTATATCCTTGATTGTAGAGTCCCGAATGCTACAGTTAAGTCTAAAGATTATATAGGATTCGCAGTACGAATACTTTGGAGGAAAATATAAAGAAGTTTAAAAAAATACTGCCTTCTCATATTATTATCATCATCAACCCTTACAGCTCACTTCTGAGCTAAAGGTCTTTTTCCTCAAATATGAGGGCAATAATCTCCCACGCGGATTAAGATATTATGGTATTAGGTTAGTGGCTACCCAACTTTCAGGAATTTTGTAGCCTCCCAAGACATGGCTTAACGACTTCTATTGTGCGTAAACACCACGGAAACTGCGACGAATGGTTTAACGTGCGTTCTGAAACACTAAGGTTCTCGCTATATAATACCACTAGGCCGTCTCATATTATAGGTTCGAATTACTGCTACTCGGTACTTATACCTCTAATATTTAGACCCTGACTAGTCTAGAATAACCTACTGATTTTATTAGATTTCCGCTTCTGCAGAAAATTTTAGTGCATGAACATGTCTGTTGGCTTCGTGTCTGGGTTTTTGATTTAGGATGTTTATCAGTTGCTTAGTACCATAGTACAGGCTCTGTCTAGTTTGGGACTAATAAATTCGACACCTATGTATTTTGAGGTAAGTACATAGGTAAGTTCAGAAATAGATGAAAACGCATAGTCATCGCGAATAACATTTAGCGAGTGGAAGCGTACCAAATAAGTAGGCATGCGGTAATGAAGAGCGGTGCTAACCGCGTACATTACCGCGCCCCCGCTAACCACGCGGGCTGGAGATTACACTCTGTCAATATTTGGACCTGCGCTTGCGCTTGCTTCCTTGCATTGCACGCCAACATTACCCATTGCTTTAGTATTCAGGTGGCGTTCAATAAACGTCAGATAAAGTTGTTGTGTATGGCAATTATTTGCGACTCTAATCAGACAGAGCTTTCAAACCTCGCCCCACTCGCACTAATAAAAGTTAATAATACATGCTACAAAAACAAAATCCAAAAATATCTTTATACTTACTTAAAATCTTCTAATCTTTGGAGACTTTTATAATACTTTATCGAAGTACTTATTGTAGCTATTGCAAGTAAAATGTGTTTTACCAAAGAGGTGGTGGTTATGAAAGCAACTTCTTCGTTAACAATGGTAGATACTGGGTACAATAGTATATTTTATATCGAGGGACTAAACGAAGCCATTATACACCAGAGTCATGAAACCGAGGGTATATTAAGTTGGCGTTTAGTCTCGAGGTGGAAACTGTACTTTTCACTTTGAGTGCGAGAAAAATTGTCAATTTAGTACAAATTTATTTAAAACCCAACAAATTTACACTCGACAAAAATTCAGAAATTTTCGCGGTCAGTTTTTTCTTCTAAACCTGTCAGGCTGTCACAGATTAACAAAGAGATTTAAATCTCTTTGCAGGTAAACAATTTAAAACACATGGCGCCACCTTCTTCGCGGAAAAACCATGGAACTAAAACTCTTCACATTTTCGCAATGAAGATGGTCCACACTCTACAGATATTTACTGGCTGTTTGAGGTTGTCTTTTTCTAATTAAGGAAATAAAAAAAAAATTACTTTATACTCGCTTCGTAGGGCTATATTGGCGTACTTTTAGAGCATGAGAAGTGAAATAATTATTTTTGATTTGCTGTAATTATTTTTTTCATTTTTGGCTGTGCAGTGTGCTGTGACCCAATTTTCTCTAGTACGAATCTCTAGTTAATGCTTGCTTTAAAAACTGTTTAATCCCAAGGTTTGTATACCACGTAGAAGCTTTAGAATTATTTGATAGTAATATATTATTATCACTTTCGATCAATTCATTCAAGAAAATTATAAAATGCAAAAAAAAAATGTCGAGTCGAGTGAACAATTCACCGCCACCCTAAAATGTTACAGGGTAGTTGAAAACCTTTTTTTTGTTTATCTCTTTAGGTACCTTTTTACGCCTAAACCGATCTTGATGAAGTTTGACAGGACAATAGTTTCCAATCTCGGAAAAACAAATAGTTTAAAGTACCTACCCGCGCAACAGCTGGTTTTTTACAGCAGCTTTTCTATAAGTGAGAAAAGAAAATTGGAAGAATTTTTTAGAGGTGATTCCAGATAATCTTTTTAATGAATTTTATTTTGATACACTCAACAACACTATTTGCATGCAGCCTATTCAAATATAAAACAAATTCGTATAGTAGACAGTGTGGGCGCGAAGTGGCCTGTACAAACAGGGGTGGTAGTTCCTGGCGGCACCTGTGAGTCGTGTTTGCGCCCCCACTTACAGGGTAGGCTACAACTGCTGCGCAAACCACTAGTGTTTGCTTGCACCGGTGAGGCGAGGAAATCTTAATCAGGCGGGACTTTGAACTGAGCCACGTTTCGACGCCCATGGAATTTATTAAGCTTGGATTGTAAAACAAATGGTGAGTGTTGCGATTGGTTTTCTGTGCATCTTGATTGAATCTTTTAACCAAAGAGGTGGTTGTAAAATGAGTATTTTAATTTTTTTAACCTCATCATACATTTGACATTTTTAAAAACGCGCGGCGCGCGGCACAAATAAACGGACTCTACTGTGTTAGCTGTAAAAAGTTCTGTAAAAGGCTTCCTGCCGTACGCTTTCCCTCTTTAGGAATGTTGTTGTTTGAGGTTAGCTTTAGACTATAATTTAATCTCTTTGGCTTTATAGGACAACCAGATTCCTATCCTTTCTTTGTATCTTTCTTTGTGGGACGATTTGTGTATTGGATTTGGCAACATCCATCGAATCCTATCTGCCGACTTAATTGAAAATACACATATAAATGGTATAGTACGATTTAGTTTACCATTCAGGTTAAACTCTAAACGTGTGTGTTAAACAGGTAGGTACGTATAAAAATATCAAAGTACCTACATAACGGATTCATCTAAAATTATGAAATAATCTACATTAGGTACTCGCCGACATACTTTTTTAAATTAGCGACAAGGATTTCCCCAGAAATTTTTGTCACGGCAGGTAGTATAATAAAATTAGGGCATGAAATTGTTTAATTTAAAATTATGAGGGTTCCGTACCGAGACCCGGGGAGTCCCTCGGGCGAGAGATAAGCTCCCTCAATGAGAATGTTTGCGCAGGCGCCCTATCGCGTTCACGCGGAAATAAATCGGGAAGGCAGGAAGACGATAAAAATCGTCACACGAAGGTGAACTCTAACATTGATGTACTATAAAATTTTGGTACTTTTGTAAGGACTTTAAAATAATAAAAACGCTTTAAGAACAGATATCAAAATTATAAGAAATTTAAATGCTTAGTATCTTTTGCAGATCTTAAAGAGTCTTGGAAGGGGTGTGTGATAACGATAAAATTTATGGTGCATCTCTTCGGTAGGTACGAACATATAAAGTACTTGTACCAGAAAAGAGGTCCTTAAAAGAGCACCAGAGGTGTCAGTTCAATTCAAATTATTTATTTCCAGGTAAAAAAATACACTTAGAAACGAGGGACTCTAAACCCGCAACAAACTCAACAATTTATTAATAATTATTATCGATAGCCTCACATAGCGTTAATCCCATGTACGTAGGTACTAAGTATTCTGCAATTATATAGTAACCAGCGTACCTACCAGGGGGGCTAACACCTCGTCCAATTTGCAATATTTCGTTCGTTACTTCGGATCAAATGGTGTGTGACGAGTGCCATAGTAAAAGCACAGTTTAACAAAACTGTGGTAAAAGTGACATCACGCAAGTCTCGTTAGATGTAGGAAAATCTTCAATCGAAAGACGGTGGTAGACCCCTAGGTTCGTTGCAAGTGGCGGTATATGTCCCCTGGGTATTCCTGAGCCTACTAAGTTTGTTTTACAAAGTTTAAGACAACTTCAAAAATAAATATTTTTTTACGATAATTTTTAAGACCTATGCAGAGTTGGTCTATCTATAGGTAGGTACCTACGTTTAACACTTACTTACTTTCGCAGAATCATCGAGAATGTGACCATTCATAGTTATTTAAAAAAAAGTTTCTAAAGTACTATGTTTTGAATGAGGTTATCAATTTTATTATGTTGATGATATGAATATTACTTACAACAAAGTATAAATGTGCATATCCAGGCTATATTTGCCCCTCTTTTTTCATGTTAGATAACGTATCTGCAAATTCACTTTTAAATTTACATAAGTATAATCGCAGCTGTTATTGAACTGTTATCAAAATAAATGTTTCTTAACCAGGTTCTAACACGCCCGGTTTAAATCTACATCTACACTATTTTCGATTCTTTCATAATTAGAATGCTACAATATCCATAAGAAACATAGGCTATATTTTATTCCCGTATTCCGACGGGAAGGGGAACTACGCGGATAAAATTTTTAGCTTGTTCGAGTCCCGGGTGAGACAAGCGAATTTTAGAAAACCGTTGAATGCAGTTTTGTTTCTTTTTTAAACTAAATGAACGTTTCCTTAAAGTAAAATGAGAGAACGAAAAAGGATTTAAGGCAGTTTCCCTTCAAGGCTCATATTTCTTTCCCACACCGTATATTACTAAAATATCGATAAATACCCCTAGTATTTATCGTTATTTTACAACAATGCAAATTGGATTTTAAGATCCCATTACGATTTTGTGTCTGTCTACTCTATGCAAGTACCTATCCCTTATTGAAGTTGGCTTCATAGGACTTTATGTATCTCAAAACTTCTAAAAATGTCGACTTCAAAAAAGGAGGACATTCTCAATTAGGTACACTAGCGGTTCTCCGCAGTTTCACCAGTGTAATTTCCATTCCCGTGGGAATACGGGAATAAAATATAGTCTATGTTATTCAGGAAAGAATTTATAGTGAATGAATTTTTAAAATCGGTCCAGTAGTTTTTGAGTTTATTCGTGATAAATTAACTCTCTAATGGATATGTAGTCTCTAGCGAACAACGTTTTAGTAGATAAAATACGTTTTGCCACCAAATTAATTTATTATATTTTGGTACACCACGTCATTTTCCACATGATGGGACAAAAGACAAAATAAATAATCAACCTCCAACAACTCGTAACAAACATACAAAATACAAATATTTCCTCTTTATAATATTAGTATGTAGGTAATTATGTAGGTATATAGATTTTACAATTGTAGCAAATTTTTAAATAATGAAAACTATAAAAAACTAGCGACCCGCCCCGGCTTCGCACGGGTGCAATGCTGAATTTTCTTTGCTATAAACCATCCCTAGACCCACTCGAACCCACACAAAAAGTTTTATCAAAATAGGTCCGGCCGTTCTCGAGTTAAATCGTCAGGACCCGACTTATTTTTATATAGTAGATAAGTGACCCATTTGAATACAAAAAACAAACAAACTAAATGTCATATTTTAGAGTGCAAAACATTTTCTAGAGGGTAGTAGACTGGCAAAATCAGTTACACGGCGCTCGTATATACTCGTACAATACATAATTATTATTTCTCTTCAACAATAAAATCATGGGTTCCTTTGCAACCACAGACGATCTAAAGCTCCGACATTTGATAGGAAATTAATAAACAAGGGGCTGATAAGGATACTGGCTATTCAATTAGAAGCGGTTCAGTTCAAGTGTCGTTTTTATGAAGACGGCACCGATGACCTCTAGGTCGACTAACTATAAATTGCTAACATTTCTTATCCTAACAACATGGAGCATTGGATAAGACTCCTAGTGCGCTTGAGAGGAGTCATCGTTAATGATATTTTTTTTTTACTACTATGCAAGGCAAAGAGATTGAGAGATCATTATTCTCATAAGTAAATATACCTACTTATTTTATTTTTCATTACACGCTTTTAGGTCGCATTATTTAGTAAAATAATGTTCTATCTAGGTATATAAAAAATGCTAAACTGACTGACTGGTTGGTGATATATCAACGCACAGCCTAAGCCGCTGGGTCTAGAGACTTGAAATTTTGTACATAGATAGCTTATACAGTGTAGACATCCACTAAGAAAGGATTTGGCAAAATTCAACCCCTAAGGGGGTGAAATAAACGTGCGTGGTAAAAGCAAGTCTCGGATCTATTACTCGTAGTTGTCATGTTTAAATGTATCTTTTATACATATAATAAAATTGTAACTGGCTGATGTCTGTACATAGGAGATGTTCAAGAACACTTAAATTTGAGGGGTCTGTATAACAGCAATAGAAGCCAAAACAATCATTTTTAGAATTTTTGTCTATCTGTCTGTATGTTTTACGCATATATCACGCAAAAATTACTGCACGAAATTGGTTGCGGTTTCACAGTTATATTGTAGCAGGTACATACATACATAGTGCTCACGCCATTGTCCCACAGGGGTAGGCAGAGACGATGGATCGCCACTTTGCTCGATCTCTGCATACTTCTTTCGCTTCCTTCACATCCATAAGCCTTTTCATGCACGCTCTTTTATTCTTCGCACTCCGGACCCCAGATTTTTGAAGGACGTCACTTATTTGTAGCAGGTCTAACTTAAAATGTGGTTTATGTTTCAACTTGATACGCCGCCTAGAAGCGGAGTTATCTATGAACAGGAGCAAGGAAGCCAAAGCAAAACCAAGTTTAAAATGTATTAGGACTGTTTTAAGAAAGAGCTGCAAATGAAAAACGTAAAGCTTTGTCCTGTAAATAAAATATAGCTCAATGTTTCCCATATTCTTATCCTATCATATTAGTACATGAGACATATTTATGTATAGCTAATTACGGAATAATTTCTTGTTACTCGGGGTCACTTTAGCAATTAACCATCCCCGATAAGTTGACATGCGATAGGTATTTCGCATATTTAATCGACTTGTTTTCTGGGAATCGAAATAATATAAAGAGTAAAAAAGTATTAAAAAATATCGATGTATAAAGCTTTAGGACTTTTGTAGATTATTTAAAAATCGCTTGACGGATTTCGATAAAATTTAAATTTGATCTACCAAACAAAAAAGAATCATCGAAATCGATTTATAATAACTGGCGGAATGATCGCGTAACATCAAAACTTATCTACGAATTGAGAACCTTCGCCGTTTTCAAGTCGGTTAAAAAATGCTTAGATATAAAGTAATGGCTTCAAAAAAAGGAGGAGGTTCTCTATTCAACTGTATATTTTTTTGTTTGTTAACTTATAACTTTCGCCTGGGTGAACTGACTTTGATGAATTTTTTTTATTTGAAAGCTGGTGCTTCCCGTGTTGTCTCATTTGGTTCAATTCTGACTTGAGTTTTGCATTCTTTGGAGTTCTATGTTATTAATGAAATTAAATTACTAAATCTGTATTTAATGGTAAATATAGCGTAACCTACGAGACGTTCGCGCTAAGTACATTATTATTAGGTACCTACAACATTTTAAAGTCTTGAATTCTACTTTTTGGGTTTTTTTAAAGGACCTCCAAACTTTACTTGAGAGGGTGGGTACGGCCCTGAACGAGTGCTTAAAATTGTAATAATTAACTAATTAGATATAATGTAACCATTTTAGATTTTTTAAATAAATATTAAGGTATTTAAAGTCATCGGTTAGTATCGTTTTGGGATGTGTTATGCATAGTTGAGGAGAAAAAGCAGAGCAAGAAACGCCACAAACATTTACTTCATCTTGCAATCAATAAGTAGGTACCTACAATACGAAAACTTAGAGCAAACATCATTGGCCATTTTTATTCCAATAAGTATTATAATAGCCATTTTACATAATACCACGATTAGGTACCTAACTATCTACTTATATGAGTTATAATATTTTTTTCTGGCAATTGAATATACAATAGTTATGTAACAGAATAAGCGCAATTCCTGAAATTAGTTTATTCAGTAGGGCGACAACCTTATCGATTTCATCTATTTTTAATATGTATAAAATTTTTCGGAAAAATGAATTGGCATAGCTGAATTTAGTGCTACTATGGAAATCGTGTTATTATTGCTTTTTATTTAAGAAAATTGGTTAGCCACAACTAAAGTTCGAATGCATCATATTGCGCTTATTCTGTTACGTGTTGTATAACGTAAAATTTTGCAGTCTATATCTAAGTACACGTACTTACCTATGCATTATGCGAGATGATTGTTATGGTAACTTTGGTAACTTTAGCTTATCAATAAATAGTAACGATGGAACCATATCTTTTTATGCACCACCCTATGCCCCTACTTGTGAAATAGTGTTGGTCTGGGACTTTCAGGGTTCCGTATTAAAATAAATTAAAAATTTACTTAAAGGTTTACAATTATTGTGTTTTTTTGGGAAATTTGCTCGATTTTCAATGTATGGTGGTGGTAGGGAACTCTTCGTATGCGAATCCGGATCGCACTTTGTGTGATTTTAAATCTTGATCAGTATTATGTAAAACTTCGCTTGGTGCACTTTGTTCTTAAAATAGAGTCAGACTCAGAGTCAGATGGAACAATTTTGTGTTTAAAATTAAAATAACATCGTTATGGATGTAGGTATGGTAATATCTAAATAATTGCAAACTGACATAAACATAACAATATTGAATAAGTAGTTATACATACGAACATTGATGTTAGTATGTAATGTAATTAATTACCTATAATTTTCATTACTTAGGTAGGTAGGTAGGTACCTACTTTCCGCACGCAACTTTGGATGTGCCCATGGTTAGTGCCAATTTGCCAAATGCTAGGTACTAAAGTAAAACCTATCTTGTGCAATGTTTATTGCAGACAGGAAACACAATAAAAACTAAGCAGGTATGATTACAATTTTCCCTACCCGGAATGAGTTCGGACCTTAATCTATTGGCTTTGAAGAGGCTCTTGAAAACCGCGCTTCCGGTATAATCAAAGTGCGCACGCGCTAGACTTACTTTTATAAGTAGGTATGTCATTGGGACCACCACAGGATACAACGACACATTTTGAAGAAAAAGTTTTTCTTTTCAAGACTTTTTTTCATTCAACCTCTTTGTCCTGTCATTGGTCAATCCATAATTCTAGAAAGTTCTATACTATTTTGAAAATCATACTTCACTACTTCACTACTTTTTTTTAGGTTGGAAAAACGAGGAGTAGGAAACTTCTAGTTAGCTCGTTAGTTCTAGGGCTAAACATTAGCGGTCTTATTAATAAAAATGGCCTATTCCTAGGATGATCAGAGGTTACGCTAGAAGTAGTTAATCCCTGAGTAACCAAGTATTACCTCAGTTTTTTTTATGTCATTAATAAACACGGAGTATCCTCGGACTAACTATACATTCCTTACACCTAGCTTACACTTAGATTACGTCTGAAATGTGGCAATACTGATGAATTTAAAAGTAAAAAGAGAGATAAGAACTTTTCCAAAATGGAAGAAATCCGGCCAAGTGCGAGTCGGTAATGGTACGAAGGGTTTCGTACCATTACCTATAAAAACGGCAAAAAAATCGGCATTGGTTGTATGGGATCCCTCCTTAATTTATTCTGTTTTTTAGTATTTGTTGTTATAACGGCAACAGAAATACATAATCTGTGAAAATGTCAACTGTCTCGCTATCGCGGTTCTTGAGACACAGACTGGTGACGGACAGACAGCGAAGTCTTAGTAATAGGGTCCCAATTTTACCCTTTGGGTATGGAACCCTAAAAAAATGTGTTTCACAAGTGACAGCTGACTATCTGACATCCGTATTTGTGGTTAGTGAGTAGCAAAGAGATTAAAATATAATAATATTTAAATCTCTTTGATCCCATCGCCTTACCGTCATCCTTCCGTCATCGATGAATGTCAAAGTAACTTTTAGGTTAGCGTAAAACCTAAACCATGGCTAATCCCTGCTTAAACTAGGTGACACCAAGGCGTAACTTTTACTCCGGGAGTAGGCATGGATTAGGTTACTCCTTGCTTACTCTGTGTTTATTAATACTGAAATTGGTTAGTAATGAGTTAATACTTGGAGTAAAGTTAATCTTTCTCTAGTCGGAATTTATTAATAAGACCGTAGAATAGTAGGTATGTTGTTAAAGAGGTTCAAAGATAAAAAATCCTTCTATTTGAATGGTCTTCTACATTAAAATCATACCCACATAAAATAGGTAAGTAGGTAGGTACTGTAGTTTCCTCAGGGTTTCACTTACTCTAGAACTTTTCATATTAAATAGGTACCTACTATATAGGTACCAAGCCTAGCTATTTCTATTGTTAAGGTACCTAATTCATATGAATAGAAAAGCAATTTTGGAAACCGGACTTGTGACTTTAAACTTTTCAAATAATTTTATTATATTACCTACTGGAAAATAGTATTTCTTAAATTAGCAAATGAATTAAAAAACTTACTTCGAAGGCTGAGGAACGATGTCGTCATATTTAAAACTCTGCAAAAGTTTTCCAACAGCTTCATTGATCTCCAGCTTTTCGCAGGCCCTGTGGTCTGAGTCCCAACTCATGGTCACCAAAACTTTGAAAATAAACTTTAGAAAAAAATCAATATGTTTACGTCGCGAGATGAACGCGCGTGCGACCGACTCGCGCGCAACGAGTATAAAGAGTTCCTTATGCTCCTCGCATAACTATAAATGCTCGACAGAAGGGGCGCGCTGCCTGGAGTTGGTAAAGCACGATTTGTTTACTTGTCGTTTAATAGTTTTAAATTGTGGACAAAGTGTTATTGAAAAACAAGTAGTAGTTCAAACTCTACGTAAAGTTAGAAAGTTGGAAAATTAAAGCACTGTTAATATTTTTCTTATGCATAGGTACCTAATACTTAGGTAGGTACTAATAATAATTTGTAGATAATTGTGGAAAATACAATCCATTCTATAATTAAATTGGTAGATACTTATTTCACAATATCTTATAACCTTTCATTTTGACGGACCGTGTTGGCTCAGTTGGTAGAGATACCCGCTTTCTGAGTCGGAGGTCGCGGAGTCGATTCCCGCTCGGGGCCAACATTTGTGTGTATGAACATGTCTGTTGGCTTCATGTTTAATATTTATTTAAGTATGTTTATCAGTTGTTTAGTACCCATAGTACAGGCTGCCTATACTTAGTTTGGGACTGAATAGGTAACCGTGTGTAAATTGTGTCCCACCATTTATTATTATTATTATTAATTAGTACACACAATACATAAGGATCATTTTGTTGCCGTAATCACGACAGTGGAAAATATGGTAACTCAAAAGGCGAATAAAATTAAAATCCAGTAAAATTTAATAAAGTTAACATTCAGATTGCGTCAATATTACGTAGTAAAGTTTTCCGAGTTTTCCCGTTAATCGACGGTGGGCGGTGCGCGGGCGCAGTTAGCGCCGCCTCGTCTCGCGATTGGCGCGCGCCGCGCCCCGCTGGCCACTGTGACGTCACGGCGCCACTTTATCTACGTGCCTACTGGAGAAACCGCGCGGACGCATATTAACTCATCTCACGTGAGTAAGTAATGTACCTACCTAATAAAATTCAGTGAGGGTGAGCGGTACGTTACGGTAAGGTCTTAGGTGAGGGCAAAGAGGTTTAGGTATATACTCAGGTAGGTACCGAAGTATTGATTGATGAACCATTATTCCATGTTCGGCGTTGTTTTTACATTGAAATACTTACATATGTAGGTAGGTAGATTTACCTAAATCACACATAATTAGGTAGGTAGGTAATTTTGTTATCCAAAGCAAAAAAACAGACCTCTTTTTCATTAGACTAAGTACCTAATATCTAATATAGCCATCGACATAGTAGGTAGGTACCTATTATGAAGAAATGCATTTAGGTAATAGGTATTATAGGTACCTACCTATCTACTTAATTCGTATATTTTACATATCGATATGATCATAGTTAGTAGGTAGGTAGATACAATTCTTTAATATCTAATTATTACAAACTTTATATTTGGGGTTAAAACACAATCAACGTAAGTAGGTAAAGTATCTACTGCGCTTGTGTAACGTACCTATAGGTATGTATTTATTTATTAATGGTCGACTGTAGCGTAGCAATCTACGTAGACATCACTATAGCAATTAGCTGCTTTTTATACCTCCACTTGGCCAATTATCACGATCTAATTTTAAGCTCACTATGGCCACTTCGCGCAATAGATTCGCTAATTGGATTGTCAAGGTACGAGCTTGGTATCTAGGTACGTGGTACTTATCAATACGTCCGCGTCATGGTGAACATTACATGTGATTACATACCCAGTTCTTACAGAGTAATGCGAGGTGAACTCGCTGATAGTTAACAGAGGTAAGTATTTTCTATTCTTCCAAGTACCTATTACTTAGGTACCTAGTTAAATTTAAAAGGTGAGGCTAGGGTTCGTATCCTGGAATACATGTATGTACCTAATGTAACAATTAGTTTTACAAAAAGCTTACGTAGGTACCACATAGGTATTTATCACTAGCTCGACGGTGAAGGAAAACATCGTGAGGAAACCCGCAGGTCCCAGAATTAATTCTGAGGCATGGGTAACAGACCCGATCCGGCGATGAACTCACCACCTAAGTAAAAAGTTTAGGGGTCCAAAGAATATAGGTAGGTACTGATGGTGAACAGTGGGTATTTCCAGAAATTTAATAGTTTTGGCTTCCGCCACGGGGATAAAAGGCGTGAGATTATTTATTTTATTTTACAATATATATGCTTACGCCTTATTCCAGGTAC
Organism: Ethmia dodecea; assembly: GCA_963855545.1. NCBI lineage: Eukaryota > Metazoa > Arthropoda > Insecta > Lepidoptera > Depressariidae > Ethmia > Ethmia dodecea. The sequence goes on from OY979449.1 coordinate 9,867,294, forward strand.
CTATCACCAGTACCTATAGATAAGTATTTTATAGACACCCCAACGCCGGACCAGAGTTCTGTTACAAACGTTTCAAGATGTTTTCCTTAACCGTCGAGCTGTTATAGGTAAATATATGTACGTTAGTTTTAAAAACTCTTTGGTACATACACCGGGATTCGAATCCGAGCCTCACATATGAAAGGCGGGTTCACTCACACTGCTCTTCTTTTATTAGACAGGCAGTAGGTAGGTGTTAAAAAGTCCAAATTATTTTGTATAAAATAATAAATTGTGGGACACAATTCACACACAGTTATTCAGTCCCAAACTAGGCAGAGCCTGTACTATGGGTACTAAACATCTGATAAACATAGGTACTTACTTAAATAAATATTAAACGACCAGACACGAAGCCAAGACAAGTTCATGCACACAAATGTTGGCCCCGAGCGGGGATCGAACCCGCGACCTCCGACTCAGAAGACAGGGTCACTACCGACTACCATATACCTATATATTGTGTATAGTGGTTCTGCGCGGTTTCACCCGCATATAGGTACTTAGTTGTAAAATATAGCCTATGTTACACAGGGATATTCTAGCTTTCCATTGGTAAAAGAATTTAAAAAAACTTGTCCAGTAGATTTTGAGATTATTTGTAACAAACAGACAAATATACAAATCTTTCCTCTTTATAGGTAATATTAGTATAGATAATGTAAACTACTGATGTAGGTAAGTAGAGAATAAAAAAGTTACATACCTAGTAATAGATTTCGTTGAGCATTTGGTTGTATGTACCTACGACAAATATACTTACCTACTTAAATTCCTTCTTACACTTACATACACAAAGTAGTCATTTTATTACTTATAAGTCTATTTCACGTAGCATGGGTTCGGTGACAGTTCACATTTTCCCCTTTTACTCATGCTACTTTCGACTAATAAAACATATTGTATTTTTGAAATGGTAAAATAACAAAATATTAATGGTTTTTTAATCAAATATATTTATTAGTCGGAAGTAGTAGGCGTGAAACAGAAAAATGTGAACTGTCACGGAACCCATGCTACGTGAAATAGACTAAGTACCTATAGTAAAATAAAACGCACAATTTGGCTTGATCCTGCTTCTGTGGCAGCACATTAACATTGTAACGGTACTAAGTAAAACGCAACTGATATTAATAACGATTAAGATATATTGTGAATTTCTCTTTTTAGATATACCTACTAATTTATGAAACCGGGTGTGAAGCGATGCAGCACCCACCATGCCACGGTATTATTTTCTTCGTATTCAAAAAGCGTCCTTTTAGTGAAAACAAAAGTATCAGTCAAAAAATCTTAATATTTTGCCTGGCAACATTGTTTCCTTTCCGTCATTGTCAACTTGACGGTGACGCATGTCACGCTTTGTTTGTTCGTGCAACTTCGTTTGCCGCATCCAGTGTAGCCAACTTAGTAGAATTTACACTAAGCCTGGTGGTTTTGATTTGACCACCCTTTTAGTGGCGAAATATTACCTTTAGTGGCTAGTGGGTTTTTTAGCGGTAGAATTTAGTTTACAACCCGTATATATACTTTTTTTTTCACTGCTGCACCCTCTGATGGCAATTTGCAAGCTTGGTTTTGTCACCTATATGTAATCAATCATACTTCTCTAACGCCAAGTGGAAAGGTGCGTTACTTCTAGCCAACTACGTCCTTAATATAGTAAAGTCCGCTACCTACCGCTTTAGTTGATGCAATCGTGGAAAATTCCGAGAGAAGAGCTCGCTGTTTTAATAAACTGAAAATTGATTTACCTATGAAAAAAATACACGTAATCTACTTACTTTACCTATTTTAAAGTTTTAGCTACTTGTAGCTACTTTTTTATGTCAACAAATCGGGCAATCTGACTACTTTTCGCAAGATGTCTAGCTACAGGGTAAGGGTAGCAGTTGGCAACACTGTGTTGCGGTAACGGGTAATCCGTCGCGACTTGCGTCTCGCTCGCGCATCTGTCTGTGATTCGCGCGTCGCCTCAATATTTTTCAATCAAGATCAAGTTTAATTGTATCTATTGAGTGTATTTCATTGAATATTAAGATTAATTGTTTTAATACTTTATATCAATTGATAATATTAATTCGTTACTATGAAGATCGCTGTAGAGGGTTGTGCTCATGGCGAAATGGAAAAAATCTATGAATGCATTGAAACTTTACAAGAGAGGGAAGGTATACAGATAGACTTATTGATATGCTGCGGTGACTTTCAATCTGTACGAAATGGGGATGATCTCAGTGCTATGGCTGTGCCGCAAAAATACCAACATATGTGTTCTTTTTACAAGTAAGTTTAACCTGTTGATTTCTGTACACACTCAAAGAGGCATAGTAAAAGTTGTGTACTGTACAGTGTGTGTACTTTTAAGGGCTATATAAATTTTCAGATACTACAGTGGTGAGAAACGAGCCCCAGTGTTGACGCTCTTTATTGGCGGAAATCATGAAGCTTCTAATTATTTGCAAGAGCTCCCATATGGAGGATGGGTGGCGCCTAATATTTACTACATGGGAAGAGCCGGCGTAGTCAGATTTGGTGAACTGAGGATTGGAGGTAAAAAGCAGCATTTCTATTTCTATCAAAGATGATATAAATTTAAGATCCATACACCCCGGCCGTTATAACTTGACCACTCTGAAGTTGCGCAAATGGCTGCGCAATAAGATTTTTAGCGGACCATTTGGCGGTACGGGGGGGGGGGTTTGCGCAGGCGAAGCCTATGTTCAGAGAAGCCAAGTTAAAACGGCCGTATTGTACTTTGATTTGTTTGGGATTTTCATTGACTCTCAACGGGGGAAGGGCCATGGCTAGGCCAGGTTTTGTCTGGAGCTCTATAAAATTATTGGCAGATTTTTTCACTTCTAATGGAACTAGGTGATTGTAAGCCATTTCCACTGCCTTGCGCCTTCTCTGATGTGTGCGGATAGTATTTAACAGATGAAAAAATATTCAAAGATTAAATAAATTACAAAATAAGTTAGGTTTTGTTAAAAGCTTTTATGTTATTAAGTAGCGGCTGCGCAGCAAAGTCGCCCACGCGGAACCTGATTTTTGTTGATGTTATTATAGTTATTCTGCTATTCAGGGTAAAGACAAATCCAGCAAATCAAAGATCATAAAAATTGGTCTAGTCATTCTCAAGATATAAATGATGTAACTAACCCAACTTTGTTTTATATAAACACCCGCGTAGTTTGTTTCACCCGCGTAGTTCCCGTTCCCGTTCGAATACGGGAATAAAATACAGCCTATGTTACTCAGGGATATTCTAGCTTTCCATTGGTGAAAGAATGTTTAAAATCCGCCAGTAGTTTTTGAGTTTATTTGTAACAAAGATACAAACATACAAAACTTTTCTCTTTATAATATTACTATAGATTGATTGAAGTTCCCATTTTCAATATCTGTGTAAATATAGAGTTTACATTGAACATTCAGGAATGTCGGGGATATTCAAATGGAAAGATTATTTACAAGGCCTCTGGGAGGCTCCTCCATACTCTCAGAATTCTTTGAGATCAGTCTATCATGTGAGGTCAATAGACACATTCCGGTTAAAACAGCTCAAAGAAAAAGTCCATGTAATGCTGTCACATGATTGGCCAAAAGGGATCACTGACTATGGAGATAGAGAAAACTTACTGAGACGGAAACCTTTTTTGCGGTAAGCTATGTTTTTGTGCAATTAATAAGGCTCATCATCCCATCAGTTATTAAGATGCAGGCACTATATGATTATTTTAGTTCTTGTCCACCCATAGACATCTGCCTTGGCTAAATGTATTATGGAAAATTACTTTGAATGTATATTGTTATGAGATTGCTCATCATAATAATAGTCTTTATTTCTTACAATTATACATTGACAGTAATTCTAGTTTGGTTTCTTATAGTGACTAGTTTTATTTTCTTTTTGTTTAATTTAATCATTAATAATAAGTCTAATTAAGCATGAATTTTATTTTGTTCTTATAGGGAGGATGTAGAATCCAATCATTTGGGCAGTGTACCTGCAGAACAGTTACTACATACATTGAAACCTAACTACTGGTTTGCAGCACATTTGCATTGCCAATTTGTGGCACTGGTCAAACATGAGGAAGAAGGCACAGAAAGCAATGAGACAAAGTTCTTAGCCTTAGACAAATGTTTGCCTAAACGAAGACATTTACAGATACTAGACTTACCTTCCGAGTATGATGGTGATAAACTTTTGAAGTATGATGCTGAGTGGCTAGCAATCTTGAAAAATACAAATCATCTTATGACAGTAAAAAATGTCGATTGTCACTTACCAGGTCCTGGAGGACAAGACAGGCTAGTATAATAATATATCTAGGAGCCTTTGAAAATGTGTATTTGCTGATGAGTATTTAACTAAACAGATTTATTTAATCTATTTCCAGGTATGATTTTACACCGACAGAAGAAGAAAAGGCTAATATAGTTAGGATAATGGAAGATATGGCAATAAAAGAAGAACATTTTGTTCAGACAGCACCAGTGTATAATCCTGTAGCACCAAAGCGTGGTCTCACAGACCCAATAATGAACCCACAAACTGTAGCATTGTGTGAAAAACTGGGCATTGATGACCCTTTGCAAGTGGTTATGGCTCGATCAGGCCGAGTGATGAAGGAAGCATATGTAGATGATGCAGTAATTGGTGAACCAAGTCCAGTCACAAATCAACCTAAAACACCAATAATGTCGAAGCTGTCTCTGCCAGCACCAATGACCCCTCAAGAAAACGACAGTGAGGGTCTTTCCCAAACAGATTCAATACTTTCACCAAGCACTCCAGGTTTATCGGATAATTCATTTAATACTACAGTGGAGTGCCGCACACCCATGTCTGAAGGGAAAAAAACTTTTAAAAGGCGTAACTTGGCTATGTATACTCCAGATGCTGAGGAAAGTGTTAGTACATCAAGCTCGTTACTGGAGGCCAGTCCACCTGCTAATAAATTATGTAAGGATAACTTTGTATAATGGTGATGTTTTGTTAAATAAAATTTAAATGTATAGCACTACCTACCTTAGTTACAATTGAGAGATTCAGGTCTGTGGTTACAATTTTATTGTTAAAATGTACAGATAAAAATAATTTTGATTGTTGCTCAATGGCATCTATTGATCATGGTTTTGGATGGATGGTTGACTGAGTAAATGAACCAGACGAATGACTTTTTGCGACAATATTATACCAGCCTATTGGTATCTTATTTTTACCAGGAATTGCTATTACAAATTTTGTAAATTATGGGCTTGATCAATTTCTTATTAATTATTTATTCAATAATATGTCTGATCCAGTTTGTGTATTAATTGCAATTATATTTAATTATACTATAAATCGACATGTTGAATGGAAGAAGTACTTGATAAAATTATATATTAAAAATGGATATATTGTATATACTTATCAAAGTAAAAAGAATATTTGCAATAAAATACAGTGCAATTTCAATTCAAAGAGTTTATTTCTTTTCATTTTCTTTTGATATCATGCAGTTTAGCTATCCCAGACACAGTGTATTTTCATTTTGTGGATTTACACTCTGAGTTAACAGGTTAAAATTAATGATCTCAGACTATTAATTTTAGTTATTATGTATTTACTTATGTGTTAATAAATGCTCCTTAAGTTGTGGCATATTTTTTGGCTTAAAACTACATTGGTTGCAAACAAGAGGTGTGGCCATGAGACTTTTATGCAATTCACTGGACATTTTATTTATGCTACTATTTTCTTGTAGTTCTTTCAGTACATCTGAAACAAGGATAGATATTTTAAAATATGTCTGAAATAATTTAATTTAGATTATTTTAGTGTTAGGGATCCATTGAATTACATTGCCATTTAATAGAACTCCATCATCATCATCACTCTATATCTACTACCAGACATAGGACCTCGTTATACCTAGCAATCATCTACAAAGTACCTTTAAATCAAAAACGCTTCTCACCATTTGTCTTCTTCGCTACACTCAGGCCTTTTAAGCCGCGCAGATGGGACAGATGCAACAGATGTTGAAGTGGTTTTCACTAATAGAAGGTAGAAAAAATCTGAACATTTTAAAAATTTCTAATGCAAAAACATGTTTTTGTGTGCTCGCAATGGACTAGTCTTAAATCACCAACAGCATTTAAGCTTGCATCACTAGAGAATGACAGAAGTTATTTGGTAAATATATTTTTTAAACTAGTTCATAGTGTAGTGTACTAGCAGCACCCTGCGGTTTCACCTGTGTCAGTGTCATTCCTGTGGGATTTTTTTCCCTTTTTTCGAATTAAAAATTAGCTTTTGTCCTTTCTTAAGGAAAGATAAATTTTAAAAAACCTGGAATATTTCCATAAAACTGAAAGTGGACTCTATGAGATTTGGACAGGACAATGTCTGTTGGGTCAGCTAGTTTGAAAAATACTATAACACATAATAAATGGGCAATATAGGTATTTAAGCAATAGTATAGATCTAAATACCAGCAGGCTGAGTAGGCTGGAGCCTAGGGCGGCAGATTTTAGGGGCGGGATTTTTTTTATTTGCTACTTTGTAGAAATCTAAAAGATTTCTGTACCCATGACGGTTTTCTGATGTCAGAGACAGAGAGCAAAACGTATTATTTTGTTTACACAGTGACAGCGCGATAGTCGTCGGCTGTAAAAAACTATTTCAGCAATTTGAATGAAATAGTTATATTGTAAAAATAGTTGAGGAACTGTAAATTTTAAAACCAGGGGTGGCGCAAACTTAGCAGCCTACACTTTGAAAATGTATAAATCCGCCACTGGTATAGATTATAGAGAAAGTTATATATGATCCTTACCTTCATAAGGCAAAAAGAACTTAGTAGTGAAGCTATTCCAATGTACTTTAGTTTTAAGACACGGTGAAATCATGTCAGTGCTGATGACATGCATGTGAAGTCGCTGCATGCTTGGCACGGCATGGAAACCGGCGCGAAAAGTGACATCCTTATGTTCAGTCTTCAGTATCTCATACAAACTCCCGAATTCCTCTAGAAGACTAACATGACTTTTATCTAATTTATAAATACCATTGATTTCTTCTTCAGGTAGCATCAAGTAATGGAATTTCGCTTTAGGATACTTATCTCTAATAACAACAACGCGATCTGTCTTTTTAACCAGGGAGTCGGGATCTTTCATAGAATCTAACAATCCCAAAGACCAGTGCTTTGTCGGTTTTTTGTTTGTTGTCGCTTCTGCTGCCATTCCTGAACATCGCTTACTCATAATTTCGGGTATACAATACTTTCCAGCGAATATTTTGACCGGTTTTTCACATTATATTAACGGAAAACAAACACAACAATGTTAATGGCATTTTTTTTTTCTTATTTTAAGGCATTGGCATTTTGAGCCATCAGCACTAAACACGATACGAAATTCAAGATTTTCAGCTCTGCTTCAGAGCTATGCACAAAAATACATGTTTCTTCAAAACTTATTGAAATGTCACTTGGTTATCAATAGTAAACCGATAGTGCACTTTTACTGAAGATTTTAAAGAGGCTTCTTGAGGTAATTCGAAAAAGTTCATCGCACGTATTTTATCGAATTTTCTATTCACTGCACACTATCACGGACATTTACCACATAAAATACTATCACTATTATGAACTAAAGCCCAAAATATAGGTACGGCAAAACGAAAATATTACAAAAAACATGACGTCCTTCTTCGGATTCCCGCCAAAAAAAATCAATTGCATATTTATTTATGTCAAACGTCTTTTTTTTAGTTTGAAGAAATTCGTCTTTTAGCCATCAGCCTAAGCACTTTGATTTTTTAGCTCGGTTACAGAGTCTATCTTTGAGTACCAACAGGAGACGCCACTGACAGGCGTTCCCCTCTGCCAAAATCAATGCTCATACCTTTTATATAAAACTAGTTGTCTTGCGTTCCGTGTCAGTTTACAAATCACGGACGCGCGGAATGACATGATCTAAAAATGCCAAATTGCAGCGTATTTTCGTGTAAAAAGAGATCCAAAACAACCAGTGTACAAAAGGATAACGTTAATTTCCATCTGTAAGTATTATTTTATATCTAAATATTATCAAATAATGTATAAAATTTGCATAAAACCAGGGGAGGCACACTGCGTGACGTCATCGCGCCGCTACAAGTACATGCGGCCGGCCGCCACCCGGCGGTCTATTAGTGGTTGCCGCGCATTGGTTGTATAGATATTGAATTTTAATGAACTATTTTTCTTTACATTATATAATGTATGTAGATAACCCAGTTGTATGTCTTCGTCCTACCTTTTGCAGAAACAGGCAGTTTTGAATTCATAACATAACCTAAAGGCAAATTACACAGCTTTTGTTTAGTTGGGTGGTTTTTAGTACCTAAAGAATAATCGTAATATCGTAGGTAAAATACAGTTCTTATTAAACTAACTACTACTACTGACGCATAATTTAATGGGTCGAGCTGCCGTGCCGGCAACCCTAGATCTAAGGCGCAAAATAAAAATCGTACAAAATCAAAATATTGGTATTTTTAAAAGTTTTATGTACTTACTTACCAACATTTAATTAAAACTTATATTTTACATCCGCCATTGTTAATACTATTTACTACCTTCCACAGAATATATAACAGTATCTACCTACTATTATTACTGTATAACGTCTCCTAGGGGGTAGGCAGAGGTAAGGTATTCTGTATGCTTGGACCTGCGGGTTACCTCACAATGATTTCCTTCAATAAATGTTCGTAAGTTTTTGAAAACTTATTGGTACAGTCAAGAGCACGTGGAGTTTTATAGGTACATATTGAACTTTGTGACTGTACATACATGCCCTCCCTAGGATTCGAACCTGAGTCTCACTAATAAAAAGCGGGCTCTTTAACCACAGGACTAACAGCTCTTAACGCAGACCTGATGAAGGTCAAGTAATTTTTATAACGTTAAAATAAAATAAAATTTACTATTTATTATTATTTACTATGTAACCTTATCATAAAACATTAAATAACTTAAATAACTTCATTACACTATTACTTCATAATGCGACAGTCATGACTGAAAAAGTTTGATAGTTATTTGGCAACAAACAACTTGTGATTTTTCAGTCATAAGTTCGTTGAATGCAATCATTCATTTATTATCATTACTTTCATGTAGGTACTTACTTAAAAATAAATTACTTTATCGTAGCAGGTAACCTAAAATTAAATAAATAGTAAGCACTTAAAAGGTTTTAGAAGAGGTAATTAATTACATTATTATTAAATTAAAATAAATAAATTGTGAGACACAAAATGCATTTATAGTGAAGGTATAAGATGAATGTCAAGCCCATACAGAATATTACTCTAGTAGAGAGGAAAGATCCGTAACGTGACACTTTACAACACACTACCTAGGTATTATTAATACTGTTAACATCATTGCACGGTGGGGCGACCTGTGTAGCCGGAGTCTGACATGGAGTGGTGTGCCAGCTCTCTCAGGATCTGCTCGAAGCCTTTACCTGACGGCGCTTGTAAGCTGTTGTGCTTTAATAACGTCGCGTTCAATTTCGTAGCTAAATAGCACATCTGCAATGCAAATTAATAATTATAATTAAACTAGCGACCTGCCCCGGCTTCGCACGGGTGCAATGCTAAATTTTCTTTGCTATAAACCATCCCTGGACCCACTGGAACCCATACAAAAAGTTTCATCAAAATCGGTCCGGTCGTTCTCGAGTTAAATCGTCAGGAAGGAAAACCCGACTTATTTTTATATAGTAGATTAGTCTAGGCAATAAAGGTAGTGGACCCGAACATTAATTCCTCAGTCGATGAAACTTTGCAGGATTGTAGTATAGCATGAGACAATACTTGCATAAAAAAATCCAAAAGAAAAACCTAACCGAAGTTAGGTTTTTATACTAAACAAAAATTTTTTTTTGGTTGATAATTTGATAATTTCTGAAAATAATGTAGCGAGACGGTTTTTATTTTGGATTTTCCTATTGTAAGTCCACAGCGACTATTAAATGACATTCCAGTTAAAAAAATGGACCGAGCAATTTTCCCGTGCAAGGTACATATACGTCTGAGTTTTGTTGTTTCTACCAGATTTTTTTGGATATTTCGCATATAGCTTTCTTAACACCCATGAATATTGCTGGCGAAGAAAATTTTGACTGAGCATTTTTCCCAACAAAGATATCAAATAAATAAGTATTTCAGTAAAAATACCCAACTTCGGTTAGGTTTTTTTTTTGGATTTTTTTATGCAAGTATTGTCTCATACTATACTACAATCCTGCAAAGTTTCATCGACTGAGGAATTAATGTTGGGGTCTTCATACAAAAATCCGCTTCATTGCCTGGACTGAGATTGCCTGTTAGAAAACACCAACTAAGTAGGTACTTAATTCCAAGGCATTGCGGCACACACGTTTTCACATAAATTCATTTTTATGATGCCAGTGCCGTGTCTCTTTATGTGTTCACTCTCGCTAGAAAGAACGAAGCCGGCACCACAAGCTGTAAATAAATTATTGAACCGTCCTAGTTCCTGTCTACATAATATTATAGCTTACCAGCAAAGCGGACATGAAGAGCAACGCCCCAAGTACAACTGCCACCATCATAGAGGTCGCGCAGGTGGAGTCAGGGGGCGTCCTATGGAACAGCTCCCCCGGCATCACCACCGTGTACTCAAGGTTCTCTTTAAACCGAGTGAACGGTGTCGAGTTATTGTCGGCAACTAACGCCGCGCTCGATACATTGTGCATGTGCGACGCATCGGGTAACGATCTTCTTCGACGGCCGTGTCCTGTAATTTGAATGGGATATATGGACAATGGCAAACGTTTAGTGCACTCCTATGGCCATTGTCGCCACTCCAGAGGAAAAATATAGGTTTGGCCCTATTAAGTAGGTATACGGAAATTGCTGGACCGGATCTGATATCTTTGTATCTACACATCTTTTAGAGGATAGTGTTTTCATGTATCTATCTTTAGAAGCCTTTCATATTTTCTTTTAAAAAACAATTTACACTACATAATACGTCTGTGATAAGTTCATGTAATTCTGTAAATGCATGATATTATTAAGTAGGTAGGTACACCTATGTACGGGTTAATCACCGCACATAGTATTTGCTAGCTTAACATTTTGGTTTGGCCTACTTACGGTCGACGTTTATGACACACTTTGTGTTTACTTGTTATTTTTAAATTATAATAACGTTGAGTATAAAATCATCCGTGATATAGACAACATATCCTAACTACTAAGGGAAAAACCTGAGATAACATCAAGATTAAAAACTACTTATTTTGATCACTGGGTTTTCGTCTAAATACTCCATACTACGACTACTTCAAACTTCCTAAACGTACGGGCGGCGTGGTCAACTAAGCGACGTCCTACAACCTATCAAAATTTTTCATCGGATGTACTCCTACAGAACTCTTAGTGCGTCAACATTGACATAACGTAATCAATCGCGGCTAAATACCCTGCTTGAGGAACATTTGAGTCTTACCTGAAGGTTCAAACAAGTCTAAGCAATAGTCAGGCTGGCAGTCAGCGGCGTCCATGCACGCTTTGATCTGCGAGTGGATCCAGAGTGTGGAGCGCTCTTTCATGGAGGCCAGTAAGAAAGCTTCAAAGTCGAGGAAGACTTCATTATGCCGTTCTCGATACCGCGCCGGCTGGTGTGGAATGATGGACGCGAAGTCACGGTTTCGGCATCTAATGGTAAAACGTCAGACTTTAAGTTATCTATAGAACAGTTAACTAAAGCACGCGCTTGCGCATGTACGATAAATCAGTCTCTCTTGCACGCGGCCGACCATAAGCGCGTCACAGAGATACTTATCAGAGATAGTTATTGCACAGTAAATAGCTTATATATGTATTTACTGTGATTATCGTTTTGTTTATAATATCCTAACTTCCTACATCCTAATCTTAACTTTTCTAGTCCTTATGGAAAGCTACATTATCAGGGAGTAACATAGCCTATATTTCATCTCCGTATTGCCACGTCACTAGCGTGAAATAATTTTATAAATTTTATACACAACATTACATTTAAAAAAGCCATTCGTGTTAGTACTGACACGTTACCATTGGCTTGGTTAACTGACCGATACCATGGTAAATTTTAGAGTTTGGTATGTAACTTTATTATACGTCAAGATAGAGTTTTACCCGTCTTTGACGAGAAGAACAGCTCCTGGTGCGTGAGGTCGATCGGGGTCTGGCGAAACAGCTACTTCCAACAACTTGATGTGCCTCCACGCAGAATCTGGATTGATGCGTGCGCGCAGCTGAAGTTTTGTTCCAATTGGAACCGCCTGTAAAAAAATCATAATGTTGCCGGTTGAATAAGCTCACTCAGATTTCAAAGCCAAAGAAATATGCTTCAAACGGGCGGCGACGCACTCTTTCGGTTTCTCTTTTGAGAGTTATACCTATACAAAAGTCTTAAAAAATAAACCCTTTCTATGCTCTGTCACAGCTACATAGCTTAACAAATAATGCTTAGTAGCATATTAAATAAAGAAAAAAAAAATCTACGGACTTATGATTTTAAATACTTAGTTTGAGTCACAGATATTACAATAGATACTATACTAGGTTTAGTTTAAATGATTTAAAAAATGCTTGCCCAACTTTATTGCTAATGAAAGAATTTTAAATAAAGTTTATCTTTGGAGCAAATGGTCAGCCGTTTATATAAGTATGTATGTTTACTTCCACCTATAAATTTATTTCCGAATATTCATATTTTCTTACTTAAAATATAGTTTATTACCTACATCTAAATACGAGTTGGTAGGTAGGTTTCGAGCACGAACAAACCAGCTTCTTGGTAGATTTATTACTACGTAGTCTCTGAACCTCGTAAATTACGTGTACCTACTAGTTTATTACGCTTCATGCTCTACTATGTACGTTTTGTTCTAGGTATGCGGGCACCAAATGTCAGTGACACAGAACTTGTTATCGTGAAGGGGTCGTCCTTAAATCTCGAAAAGGGAAGGCGGGAAGGGAGGGGTAAAAAAATACTATGATAGGATGGGATAATGTGACAATCACATACCTATATATTTTTTGAAATAAAATAATGAAATTTTAGGTTTCAGAATCAAAATTTACTATTTTTTTTATGAAAACAGATTCTTAAAATTTCAGTAGGTAACTACCGTATTGAAACTGAGGTCGTACGGCTGTATTTGTTTTTGACGTTTATCTTTGCACTGAGAAAACTGGTAATCATAAAAGACGTGAAATCAGGATAAGTAAGATGAATTCACCTCAAGGACGGAGAATACTGATATCACCAAAAAGAAAGATGATAACACGTCTGATGATGATAACTGCATTTAAGATGACGTGTCACCATGGCTTTAGTCGGACGAGCATACATAATGTGATTATGTTTACTACTATTTATGTTTGCTATTTATATTATTTTGTTTACTATTTATCGAGGACTTCCTCATATTTCCAGTTTTGTAAAATTGTAACACGCTAGGCTCGGTGGGGGAGACTGTCAAGTAAGAAGCCTCACCATGGAATTCAGCTGTTCTGATAATGTCAAATAACTCTTCCTAAATAGTGCCCGAAATTCCATGATCCAGATATTGCAAAGGTGTCCAAAAGAACCGGGGAACCTTTCTCTCTACTAATAAAACCTTGCACTCAATGTTGGAGTAGATACAATGACAAATGCATCTTAACTACTTATATCTAAACCCTGAGTCAAACGATAGTGCGTTTTAATTCGACCATGGCGCCATCTATAATAACTATAAATATAAATATATAAAAATAGAGAACGTATGACAACACTTGTTTGCGTTACGTGTGCGTTAACACTAGTGTGTTCCACTATTATTTTTCTACTATTTGCCGATGATCATATATCCAGTTAGGTCTAGTCCAGGTGTCGAGGGTCAGAGGAGTATGGAGGAGTGGAGGTGGAATCTCCATCGTGAAAAGGGAAAATCTTCCGCCAGGTGAAATGATCGTGCCTGGGGACCGCGGTCCAACAGTTGATGTTGGACAGTTGTATTTATACAAACTCATTAGAAAACTTCAATAGCGCGGTTTAGAACTCGGCCGTCTATTGGCGCGTTCTATGTAGTGTCACTTATATTAATATGCTTAGCGCATAAAATAATATGACTGTAATATTAAATAATATGATGCTGGGATTTTATCGTATTATCGGTGATACTTCTTCATATTCAACTAGGAAATCTATATAAGTACGGTGACGGTGTCATTGTGTTTTATGTTTATAATCTTACTTAAAAATATCATACAAATTTATAGTACAATGAGATTATTTAAAAATAGAATATTATATTGTGTGACCAATTTTTAAGATGCTAAGTATTATAATATCGCATTACCTATTCCAACTTAACTTATTAATTCGATTATAGCGTGATATTAACCTATTTTTTCCTTATTGTACGACAATGCTCCAGTTTTAGACAAACGTCACGTTATTTTATGATTACGAAGAATTAAAAAATATCATGTCTTTGTTATAATTATGTGAGCGGAATGGAGCGATTGGAGCTAGCGCCGAAAGTGCTGTCATCATATTAATTTTAAGGAATCACACAGAATGTTATGCATACTCATAGATGAGATTCTGTAGTCGTATTTTAGTAATCATCACTATATTAATATGATGCTTACTCTAAAAATAAGATTCTGTAATCAATTTTAGTAGGATTCACATTATTCTATAAAATTAAATGTGGTGCTAGGACTTCATCGTATTTTCGGTGATACTTCTTCATATTCAACTAGGAAATCGATCAAAATACGGCGACGGTGTCATTGTGTTTTATAATTATAATCTTACTTTATCAATATCATACAAATTTATAGTACAGTGAGTTATTATTTGAAGAAGAGAATATTATATTGTGTGACAAATTTTTACGATGCTAAGAATCATAATATCGCATTACTTACTCAAACAATTCGATTCCAACTAATATATTTCGATTATAGCATAGTATTAACCTATTATTTCCTTATTTTACGATGATGCACCTGTTTTAGACCAACGTCACGTTATTTTATGATTACGCCGAAATGACATTTTTTTCAGTGTGTTTTAAGGGATATCTAATTTGACGTCGCCTTTTTTACGAGCAATGGTAGTCAATCATAAAACAAAAGTACCTAATTGTTGATCTCTATTTTTTATGTGCAGACGATTGGCCAATTTAAATATGTAAAATTTTACTTTAACTTGCAAATGAAAGAGATTTTAAATAAGCTCTATCTTCGGGCAAATGGTCACCTACCTACTTATTTGTAGAAAAGTATTTAGGTACTTCCGCAATTCAAATCGTAAATTGAATGTTAAATGGTAAGTAAATGCCATTTGACGCTGTCGGCTATTCGAAGACTGGTGTTAGATAAATAGAAGGCCTGCTCTTGAAATCGTAGTGTCGACTTTATAGTGTCGACTATACTTTTTTTAGTCTCCTGTTCGAAGTCGGTTTTTTTGTCTAAAGTTAAAATAAAATTATCAATAATAAAAAATACACTTGATACTAAGAGGGGGAAAGGAGGGGTAGTCTAGAACCTGAGTGGCCTAAAAATGTCACGTGATTATAGATAGGGTGGCCCTAAAGGTTTGAAGAATCAGAGAGATTGAAAACGTACACCAGTTACCTGATCGACGGGCAGGTCGACGGAGTGATTCGTGTGTCTGGAGACAGGCGGCGCCTCCTTGTATAGAGCCACTTCATACTCTAGGCGGCCAGGCGTCTCCTCGACCACTCCTGACACGCGGGCGCCATGAGGGCTGGAATTTTGAGTCATTTTTATAAACACAGTATTCTAAAATCTTACGTTCATATTTATCACTAGCTCAACGGTGAAGGAAAACATCGTGAGAAAACCCGCAGGCTCCAGAATTGGTTCCGACTTGAGATGTGTAATTAACATTGCACTAGCCCGGCGATGGACTCAACAGCAACACCTATCACATTTAGAGATCCAAAGAATTTTAAAACTTATACATTGGTGAAAAGTAAGTATTTTCGAAATGACAACCATCTCGGGAATAAGACGTGTGCTTGTTCATTTAAATAAAATCAGCTACTCGTAAGTATGTTTAGTGATTTTAGGATATATTATTTACTCAAGTAGGTAGGTACTATTAACAGGATAGGTTATTATTTAGCTTCATATTATAAGTAAGTAGGTTCCTATTAATAAATTTGTAAAATTTTAATAGAGTTACACCTAAATATAGGTATTTTATATCAACTATCTTATTTTTTATCTCCTGTTGCTAACGACACCCATTGTAGGTAACTATTTACTTGTGTTTTGTAGTACTTAAGTTACTGACAGTTAATTTTATAGATATATAATAGTAAAATCGTATCTACAACGCATTAGATATTCATAAAATTCTATGCAATAACCTTCCACGCCTAGCTTTTTATAAATATTTTTCCTCATATTATAAGAAAGTATGATCTTTCATTATAAGTAAAGAGCTATATACTCACAAGCTGCCCGCAAAGCCAGCCGCTTTATTTTCGATGATAGTTGGTTCCGGCGGCTTGCACATGATGATGAGCTCCTGGTCTGACTGCATCACCACTCCTGGAAACTGCGGGAACCAAACCCGCACGTGGACGAAACCCTGAAACGAAGCAAGTACTTATTTCACTTTTTATTATGATGATGACTACAACATAGTAGCTATATGTTGTAGTCATCATTATACTTGCAAACCATGTAGGTAAATACCCCCTTTTGGGAAGCTTATTCTACAGATATGCTCGTGATCGCCTTCCCCGAGCATCGCCACAATGGCCAGTCTTGTGCCTCCTGCATCCAGCGTGTACCCGCGACTATCGCCAGGTCATTCTATGAAAATCGATTTATCGGCAAAGCGAAAAATCCTTTCAAATGCTCTTCGGTCCGATATATACTTAATGATCTGTCTATCGATCGGCCTATTAGGAAACACCCGTGCTTCGAATTTTCAAAACCTGAATTTATTTATTTACTTTTTTTTATTTATTAACTTATTCAAAACAAATACTTGAAATGTTCACCAAAGAGTGTAACATAAACCGGTAGGGTTTTTCGGTACACTCCGAATTCCGTCGACAATTATTTTATCAGGTAGTATGATAAATCTAATACAACTCATTAGAGTCACTGTGGTTTTTTTGTTCGACTCAAACATTCGCGTACATTATACAGGAGGTGACTTTTTTATAGTAAATATGAATTTTTGGTATGCACAAATAATGTTAGATAAGTAAGTATTTTGTTCTATCCTACTAATATTATAAATGCGAAAGTTTGTATGGATGGATGTCTGGATGTATGGATGTCTGGATGGATGTTTGTTCCTCTTTCACGCAAAAACTACCGAACGGATTTTGATGAAACTTTACAGTTATGTAGCTTATACATCAGAATAACACATAGGCTATATTTTATCCCCGTATTCCCACGGGAACGGGAACTACGCGGGTGAAACCGCGGGGCGCTGCTAGTGAATCTATATATATCTTGTAATGGAGTGTTAATTAAACGTCGTTAGTATTTTTTCTTATAGTACCTATTTTAATTATAAGTTTGCTATAAAATATTCTCTTAAATTATGCTTAATGTTTTTATTATTTATTTCATTTTGTATTTTTTTCGGAAGTTCATTTATGAGAGTAGGTATTATGACTTGAAGTTTTTGATTGCCGTACATATTCCTAGTGGAGGGTATTTCTAGCCTGCATTTTCTAACACTGCGTATTTGGCGTTGTTGCTCGGGTATTATCTTAATGTCTTTGTTAAAAAATTGTTCGACCAACAAAGTGTATTTGACTTTATCGTGTATAGGTAAGATTTTGCATAGTTTAAATAAGGCATAGTACTGTTCTTGATATTGTATTTTAGTTTTAGTTGGTATTATTGTTTTTAGAATCCTGAGTTGCAGATCGTATATTTTATCTAGATGGGACTTACATGTTCGTCCGTAGCTGCTAAGACCGTATTGAATTATTGATTCTCCGAGGGCTTTGTACAGAGATAACAGAATTTGGTAGGGAATTTTATATTTAATTATGCTGAATTTTGCAAGAATTGCTCGCAGTTTGGCACACACATAGTTTATATGCTCTGTCCATTTAAAGCGACTGTCAATTACTAATCCTAAATACATTTATCTGTCCACCATATCAATTGGGTTGCAGTTACAACCTGGTTTGTTAGCATGTAGGCAGCTATGGTCATGTGCTATGAGATTAATCTCAACATCTTTTCTATTTCGACTCGAACTTATATACATTAATTTTGTTTTGTTTGCGTTGATTGACAGCCCGGAGTCATGTGACCATTTCATCAGCAAATCAAAGTCATGCTGCAACTTACGAAGTGCCCTTTCCACGTCATTATCTACAGCTACCAGGCAAGTGTCATCAGCAAATTGGTAGATTTCACACAATTGTACGATGTTAGTTAAATTATTAACGTACGTAAGGTAGTGGAGTGGTCCCAAAACCGAGCCCTGAGCCGTGCCTTCTCTCACAGGTTGTTTTTCGCTAAGTACCTCATCCACTTTGACATAATAGGATCAGTTATCTAAATAATCTTAACACCACTTTAGTATCGGGCCTCTTATGCCGCAGTCGTCCAATCTCTTGATTAGTAAACCATGATTTAATGTGTCAAATGCCTTACTGTAGTCAATGAATACTATTAATACATGTTTCTTGTCGTCAAGGTGAGTATTCACAGCATCAGTAAATGAACTCAGGAGTTGTGTGGTATAGTAGTAGTAGTATAATTTCAATAGGTATTATATATCTCGACTATTGAGCACACTGCTTCCTTGACATACTTAAATATGTTATTGCGTTCATTACTTTAATATAGTTACTAGGTCTATGATAGTTACCCACAGAGGGGTAAGTAGGTACAGTTACAGGTACTAAAATGTCGGAGAGTCGCTCGTCATGAGATTGTTGACACCTCGCACTGTGTCAACGTCCTTAATTTTTCTCTCTCTGATACAAATCTAAATAAGATGCGCAAAACCACATAAATAAGATTTAGGTACTTACATGGTAAAATAACAGAGCTGTCAGTGGTCCACCATTTATGGGAGACAATTTTGGACAGTCCCCCAGAGACAAATTACAGTACTTACCTGATTCCGTATAATTAAGTACGTCCTACGGTCGTTTCAGATAAGACCACAACATCGCATTTAATCTTGCAAATTTGTTGCCCAGCCTTCCAAAAAACATTCTCTTGAACCGTACCTACTACGTCGCTTTGTGTCATCGGATAATAACTGGTGCCGTTACTACGAGTAACAGTATGAGTATACTGCAGCACTACACATCGAGCCCACCTGATGTATTATTAACCGAGTGCGAGACCGGTACCATCGAGGTGAGGTAAACTAAGCCACTGTCAATACTGGAATGTGCCCCGATTAACTGGAAATGTCGACGACGAAGATTTACGAGTATCAAGTTCAATTACGCCCGCGGTGCAAGTGCAAGCAGCCAATTACTGCACTATTAGAGACGGTATTCGTTCGCGATTGATCGTGTACTAATTGGTTGGTACGATTAGTAAGAAGACACGGTATTGGATCTCTTAATCGCGCTCACGACTTATCAGATTTTATTGCTTCATTTACGATAAGTAGGTACTATTAAAGTTTGTCTTGATTGGCCAATTAATTATTAAATGATCTAATTACATGTCTATTTCATGTAACTGGTACTAATAGATATAGAGCCTATTTAAATGCTTTGTTCGAAAGTTTTATTCAATATAGAATGAACTTAAAGGTTTTTGGATTTTTTTGTCAAATAAATACTTACGTAATCTTACAAAAAGCTAATTAAAATTTCCCTGAACAAATTTTCTTTTCGCATTGGTAATACTTACCTGTCTAAAACAAATTGAAATCTTTGACCGATAAAAATCAAATCCTCTGGAAATGCTTAAGTACATAGTAATTATAATTATTGTCCCGAAACAATTCCTCAAGCTTGTACATTTTTGAGAAAATTTTCCGGAAAATCTAAGTCTAATTAAGTCTGGAAAAAATACCAACATTCCTTTTCAGCACCCCGCATCTCGTGAAGTCAGTTATCTTGAGTCTGTAGAGTAGTCCGGTGGGGTCCTCTGGCTCGGGCCGGATCTGGCAAGCAGGATCAGCGATGGGGTCCGTGGCACGGTCGTCTGCAAACAGCGGGGCTCCGCGGAAGCCCTCCGGCTTGCGCAAGAGTGCCGCGACAGAGTCTCGGATGCCCGATCCACCGCTCGCGAATGTGCACTGGATATCGGTTACTGAAAAGAGCGTGAACAACTAATAATTAAATGCATTGCTGTTACTCGACCTGCTTATTGATTTCCAGAAAATTGAAATTCTTACAAGCAACGTGAATTGAAACTGCAGAAATCAAACGCGTGATCATCACACGAGACTTTGTACGAACGAAGTACAGACAACACGACCCATGGCTACCTAATTGTCTTAGTATAAAATTGGGCTATAATAGAAAGTAATAGTATGCGTATGATTTATAATTACTACTTTTACCAAAACCAGAATCGTTATTTCATTACTTCGGCTTCGACGGACGTGAATTTAGTTTTCCCCGGTCTTGTAGAGCTCCTCAAATCCTTTCTTAGTGGACGCATACATCCTTACGTTTAAAACTTAAAAAATAACAAGACAGATTACACCCACCAAGGATTTTTTTTCATCTATTATTTAAAAACACTGAAACACGTGTTTCTTTATTTTTGTATGTGTCATAAGTTTTAAAATCACCGATCTTATTTCACCACTTGATCTTGAATTTCTATATAAAACTCCGTTCATAAGAGGTGCCGAAAACGTCACAAAAAAGCAAAGAGTTTTGAAGTTTTGGTTTCAGCATTTAAAACAGTAACAATAGATATTCTCTTTATTATATGAGTATCTATAAATATATAAAATGATAAACTGACTGACTGATTGGTGATTATCAACGCACAGCCTAAACCGCTGGGTCTAGAGACTTGAAATTTTGCACATAGATAGCTTATACCGTGTGTGAATTGTGTCCCACAATTTATTTATTATTTATTTATTATTATACAGTGTAGGCATCCACTAAGAAAGGATTTTGCAAAAGTTTGACCCCTAAGGGGGTGAAATAAACGTGCGCGAGCGAAGCCGCCGGTAATAGCGGTACCTAGATAGTAAGTCAATCACACTAACGCATTAATCATAAACAATCATAGGTAATCTTTTTTTTTATTTTAATCATCCTCTTCAAAATTCCATTACCAATAGTGTTGATACGTACCATCGTAATCTTGCGTGAGCGCTGATCGGATCTGTAACAAAGAGCATTCAAACTTAGGAAGGAACAATTATTATGACTATGTATGTATTGTATAGTTACCAGTGCGGTTTCATGTGAATTCGAATTCGTGTTATGCATACCTGACCGCACAAAAAGGAGGGTAATGTTTTCTAAGTGTATGTATGTAAGTAGGTATGTGAGCAACTGAGCATATTTTGTTACGACCTAAACGGTAACACGGTATGAGAGATGTAGTTAGAATCATCTTTATCTCCGGAGTATAAAGATGCGTAGGTACGATACGCAAGATTTTTAAGCGACTGCATCAAAAGGAGGGTAGGGTTTTAATTGCTGCTTCACGTGATGAAAATCAGTGAGGCTCGGGTTCAAATCCTGGCACGTACCAATGACTTTTTCAAAACTTACGTAGGTACATATTTATCACTAGCTCGACCGTGAAGGAAAGCATCGTCAGGGAAACCCGCAGGTCCCAGAATTAATTCTGAGACCTGTGTAAACTGACCTGGTCCGGCGAAGGTCTCACCACCTATCACGTTTAGGGGTCCAAAGAATATCTCGTGAAAAGTGGGTATATCCAGAAATGGAATACCTCTGCCTACCCCCTCGGGTATATTTGAGGCGTGAGTTTTTTTTTTTAATCTTTTTAGTGTACCTACCTAGTCTCAGTCGGTTTTTTTGGTATTTTGTTACCGATGTACCACCAATGTATACAAGAGACGCGTCGGGTTATATAGTACAATACTTAATCTTTAATAGGCGCTATCATCAAGTTTCAAGCGTTAAACATTGTAGGTACCTTTATACTGGTAAATAATACCAGTGCAGTTAGATAGCACTTATATATATATATGTATTGTAATAAAAATAATACAACAAAAAGTAGAGCAAAACATTTTCAAGTTACGGCCCAAAACAAGGTTCCGCAAATAAGAGAGCGAATTTAAACTAAATACCTAATTTGTGCCGGAATATTTTGAGGGTGGATAATGGCTCAAATCAATTTAATGGTAGTCGTGACCGACACTGACCGCAGAGAAAATGTTTGAGATTATCTCGAGAAATAGACCGTTTTTTTCTTAATTTTCATGCCTGCTTTAATCTTTTACGTGACATCTTAGAATCATAATCCTATGAATGTTTCTTCCTGAAATAGCTCTCAGTATAATAGCTTAATTCAATTAACTTTGTAAATCTAGTTCACCGTAAAAGTTGAGTTGAGTTTGTAGGTAATATTGTGAAAATGCTTTAGATCTCTTTATGGCTTATACAAAACTTTTGACTAAAAAGTACGTATTGTATAATATGCATGTAATTTTATCTTGCGCCGCTTTTACAGATAACTTAGAAGTACTTACCTAGTTTCTTTCGATATTATTTTATCCAATTAGGTATTTTACTTTGTAGTGTAGAATAAGAACACAACAGCATAATATTGGAATTACATATTTTGAGTATAATCTCCTATAGATGGATTTTGATCTTGTGATCTAAATGCGAATTATTAAAATATAGAAAATATACATTTATTTACAATAATTACAGATAAAAAAATATCAAAAGTTTAAATTTTTGCTGAATAATATGTTCAGGATCCAGAATTAATTCTGTGGTATATTATGTAACAGACCTCAACGGTCGTCAACGGGCTCCTCAGCTGTCATGTTTAGCGTTCGAATAATACACTTGTAAAATGTGGGCACTTCCAGCTACCTTTGCCAACCCTCTTGGAAACAGGCCTTGAGCATATTCTATATTGTAATTATTGCCATTTAAGGTTATTAAGAAAAAAAATATCTTTGCAACCAAATTCAGGGAAACTGTTTATAGGTTTATAGTGAAAGCTCCGTATTATAAAAGAAATAATGGTTCTGGGTCGATAAGCCCTGAAGCTTTTAAGGTTGAGCGTGTGGTTGCGGTTTCGCAAATGAAGCGAACCATACGAGTACCACATCGCATCGCCCATGACCGAGGTCGACAATGCCATCGTTGAAAGTAAGTCGGCTTTACGCTTCAGGGATTACAACCCATTGTAACCGCAGGCAGTACATTGCTGCGTCAATATAAACCGTTAACGAGAAACCTTGAATAAGAAAATCAGACGATAGCACTGCAAAAAATAAGTCTGAACTTAATTTTATAGAAGATCTTGAGGTCATTCTTATTAATTCAGGAATGTACTCAGGTGTGCGTTCAGAGTTTTTTTGGGTAATATACAGTTGTTTTTTTTCATAGTCACAATTAAGCCTCTTTTCATAAACCGATATTTATTACATAAGATCCTAATGCCCGTTTTCACCATTGAGCCCCTAAATTTATGGATCCCTTAGCAATATTTAAGGAATACCTAATATAAGAATTCATTTGGACTTGTGGACGGTGAAGTAAAACATCGTGAGGAAACCCGCTGGTGTCAGAATTAATTCTGAGACATGTGTAAACAGACCCGGTTCGGCGAAGGGCTCACCACCTATCATGTTTAGGGGTCCAAAATATCTCGTGAAATGTGTTTATATCCAGTAATGGAATACCTCTGCCTACACCCTCGGGGATAAAAGGCGTGAGATTATATTATTATTATATAAGAATTCATTTTCACCAAAGTTTAAGTGTCGCCTAAATACTGTAAGTATTCGTTTTAGGGGAACCCATAATCTAAGAATCACTTAGGTATGTAGAATTGCTTTAGAGACTAGTTGGTGAAAATGATAGTAGTTCGCCATCCCTTCCATGGATATGCATCATGGTACAGACAGACTCATCATCTCATCATCATATCAGCCGAAAGACTTCCACTGTAGGACATGGGCCTCCGTACATATTTATTTACCGTACCTAGTTATATCTGCGTAGAAGAGTTTAACAATATATGTTTATTTATTATTTACAGTAAGACTATATAGCTTCTCCCAACAGTATCATTTGCATCAAAGCAAAACAGCCTATATCACTAAGGAATAGTTTGGCTTAGGTACTTATTTACAAAAATTACGGAAGTCAAAATCAAAGTAAAAAAATATAGTTGAATGGCTCTACCTTATGCTTCCTTTGCTATTAAAAAAGCCCTTGCATATGTTTATAACTGCATACTACTCGCGTTAAACATTACATTAGGTACCGTACCGCCTTATGAGTTAATCGCATAACTCTAACGATTGTAGGACTTAGACTGAGCCCAAATTCGTCTCTGCTTGACCGTTGGCATTTGGTCGTCGTGCGGAAACAACGATCGGATGTGGATAACCGTCTTTGAATGCTTGTATGCTAATTTCGACGCAGACGGGTAAACGGTTTTTCTAAAACGGTGCTGCTCTGATTATTGGGCGTGAAGATTTTTTTCCTAAAAGGCGAATGACTTAATCGTGCATAGAACGTTGAAACGGCGGTTTTTGACAGTTTCTAAAGACATGCGGTTTTTATAGTGATGAAAGTATATAAATTCTCATAATGTACGAGTAAGTATGTTAATTTACTAAAAGTTATGAATTAGTTTACAACCACTCGTCATAAGTACCTACTTAAAACATTAAATGTTTAAAAATCTTATATATTTTCACGCTTGGAAAACTTTTATGTAGGTAGGTAGGTACCTATATTATACCGTGGTCGCGCATACCATATCACGCAGCATTTTAATTAAAATGCTACTGGGTAAGTGTTATTTATTGCTATTTACACGCGCAACATAAACATATTTTGTATAATTAAGATGTAATTTTCGTAAGTTATTTGGTAGATAATAGTCTTATGAAAGTAGGTGTTAAATACAATGCGTTTTTTGCAACTTTTTACTACTGTTCCGCATTAGTAAAACCGCAGAAGAATAAAATTTTTCCGACTTTCTAATAAGTTAGATCTTCCGTTCGAAGATTAGGAAAAGCCTTTGTGTCCCACGGTATATTCCCAGGCCGTCTGAATAATTGTCATGTCAGTTCTAATTAGTGCGGAAGGCGTCTAGTATGGCAAATGATGAAGCTGATAAATACAATGAAATCTCGTTGCCTTAAAAGCTTCGCGTGCTGAGCACTTCATTTGAGCTAATTGTATAATGTTCTATCAGATAGTAGAATAATTAGTTTGTTAGATCCATTCTCTATGAGAAGTGTCGCTTATAGACAAGTGGCAGATTAATTGGAGCTATCATTTTAACTTTACGAGGGAATATGTCTCGAAC
Organism: Ethmia dodecea; assembly: GCA_963855545.1. Classification (NCBI taxonomy): domain Eukaryota; kingdom Metazoa; phylum Arthropoda; class Insecta; order Lepidoptera; family Depressariidae; genus Ethmia; species Ethmia dodecea. Next base: position 9,892,897 of record OY979449.1, read on the forward strand.
AGAAGTTAGTAGCATAGAAACCTAAAATAAAAGAGAATCTAAGTATCATGCAAAATATTAGGCGTAGCTTTCAATATTGCTCTATAAGTTACCCTACACAAAACCATTTACTTAAATGTGATAAGTGTATCTTGAAAGATAACTTAATCGGGTTCGTTTAAAACTTAAGCCCGGTCAAGCATTAGTGACAAATTTACGGTAAAGGGCAATAGATAATCCACACACGTAAACTCATCTACTAAATAGTGTCTAAATCTTTATCGTCATCTTAAACAATTCGCATTTTGCTAATTGTTTTACGTGGATTCACTACATTCTCAAGGCTCTACCAGCTCCATGTACCCTAGTATTTTTAGATACCCACTTGATATAATATTGTAGAGACAAAATCTAAGGCATGTACATAGAGTGGATGTGACAACTTTACAATTTCCGTTATCTATTTCATGAATGAGACTACTATGGAACAGCATACCAATTAAATTAAGATAAAAATAAATATGCTCAATGGCTTTTATTCTCGTGGTAGTCAAAATCAAAGCGAAGATGTTTTTATTCACTTATTGAAAGTCATTTCAACTCCACCGCTTCGGTATGTTTAGAGGTGGGGCAAGAAACTCCTCAACACAGTAGGCAGAAGTATTTTATTCCTGGAAATATCCACTTTGTAGCAATAGGTATTTGTTTTGGACCCCGAAACGTGACAGGTGGTGAGCCCATCGCCGGACCGGGCGGAGTACCTACTCTATACATGCCTCAGAATCAATTCTGGGACCTGTGGGTTTCCTCACGATGTTTCTTACACCGTCTAGCTAGTGATAAATAAGTAGGTAAATTTTTGTGAAACCCATTGGTACATGCCCTAAAAAAGTACCTGCGCTTAAATTAAGAAGGGTTTGTTTCAATCTACTCCGAGATTGAGCTCTCGTATTAAATGTACAGTTTATCCTATTACCAAGTCTTAACAGATTTGCCGGCGAGCCTTGACAGACAGCCTGTGTTCCAATCTGCCGCAACTGAAATAAAAAACATCGCGTGCGTGGACAGGCACGGCACTGACGAAACGGGTGCTAAATCGAAGCATGCGCATCTCGCACACGCAAGCGCAGTGATCGATAACGGCTACGGACAACGTACGTAAGTACATCGCAACAGTAGATTATTGTTTCATTACTCATCAAGTCTTCATGCAATTCATCAGAGATCAATGTATTCTTTATGGCTTCCAGTAAAGTTTTTAATTGTTTTGTGAAATGCAATGCAAGTTTGGTCTCTTAGAATTTCTATTTATGATCTAGCGGGAGGTAACCTACTTACCCACCAGCCTCTTTAATTTTTAAGATTAAATAAAAATGAAAATCACTCTCTCTCTCGGCAAATAACAAAGTTTTAGAAATTGCTTTGAATTTTGAACTTTTTGTGGGCGCTTTATAAAAGAAATCGGCCATCCGTGAAATTTAATTTTATAAACCGTTCAAATCTCGTGTTTAATGTTCACAATACTTAGGTCGAAGCGAATATTTTACGGTGGGCGAGAACTTTTATTTGGATACAGGGTACTTACTACCACCATCTTTTAAAACGAGCATATTTACAATATATTGTTTTATACTGTAACTTGACGTCTGACGTCTTTATAAAGTAAGCTTGTCTTACTCAAAATTTTTTGACGTTTAAGTCAAATCCATAAACGTCTGTTTTAAATGTGACGGTGCCAAAAAGATCTGCTTATTTAAAGCTAGAAATTAAGTTGTCATTATGCGTACCTATTGGTCATTGTGAGCATTAAAATTAATTTCGTCAAAAAAAGCTTATTCTACTCTTTAGGCCTACTTTATTATAATAATAAATCTTGATTTCAGGCAATATTTACATTAATAGATCTTAAATAACGTAAACAGAATAATAAGTTAATAATATTAAGTTATAATAAGTATCACTTTGCGGATATAAAATAGTATTGATAACCTAACCACATCATGAAGTGATAAATTCTAGGATATGGCCATGACATGTAGATTTGAAGGACAGTTGTGAAGAAACCAGCAGGCCTTAGAATTTTTTATTAGACATATTGTGTAACAAAATCCTGGTCCAGCGAAGGGGTCAACATCCTTTACGTTTATGGATTCGAGATCATGGTATGAAACTGAATAATTTGGTTTGAATCTTAATACAAAACGTTTCATAACTATGAAACTATGATGTACATATTTTGTTAAAGATGTTGGTAGGACACTGGTCGTTGTACCGGGCGTACTGAGCCCTTTATTGTAGGCAATAAAGATCGATGAAGACAGCTCACGTTTTATTACCTGTAACTACTTGAACAGGTGTAACTATAAAGTGAAATCATTAAAGGCACATTTTTATACTATCTCTCAATCCGTAAGTATGGGAAACTATGGATAATATGTAATTTGTTTGAGGAAAGGGCCAGCTGGATCATTATAAGAGATTTAAAAAAAAAAAGAGATTTCCGGTACCTACTAATAGGTATGTCGAGCAAAAAATTGTTTTCTGTGTACCAACCTATTTATATGGTGGTATAAGTAAGCAATACATTCATATAAAAAAAACTATGTTCAATGATATTCTATACAAACTGATGTAGAAATGCGTTATATTGTGCTTACAATATCCGGAAAATGTATGTACTTACTTGTATGTCTCAACCGCTTGGAATCGAGCAATAGGTATTTTTACGAATATTGTTACCATTACTTAGCATGGAGGCACCTATATTATATCTTCAAAATATAATAGAATTTTATTTATTTACTGTCTCGTGTCTGGTAGTTTTATATTTATTTAAGTATGTCTATCAGTGATTTAGTACCAATATAGTACCTACAGACTCTGCCTAGTTTGGGATTGAAAAACCGTTTGGTGAATTGTGTTGTAGCCCACAAATCATATTATTACTTATATTTTATATTATTTAGTTCGTCTCAAAATGTTTTCGAATGGTGGTTACTGAAATTAGCATTCTCTTGCCTTTTTCCTACAAATACGGAATAAGCATTTTTCCCATTTTTTTGGGGTCGACACAGAATATATTTTTCGTTTATACATTCTTATCACCTTATAATCGTCTTATGTCTATACGTTATGTTTTTTTACTAGTTGTTCCGCGCGATTCCACCTGCGTAATTATACAGTTCCCGTGGTAAAATGATAGCCCATGGTACTACCAGTAAAGTAAGCTTTCCATTGTTGTAATATTTTTTAAAATCAGTCTAAAATTGAGTTTATTAGTTACAAACATACCAAATGGATATCTTTCCTCTTTGCAATATTAGTGTACCAAGACAAAGGTTAAGTACCTATATCTACCTACCTCTAAACTTCTTCGTCCGTATAAGTGTGTAACAGGAATAAATGGGTACTCGTAGATAAGATGAGGTCTGGAAGTTGCACTACGCGTAGTGCAACTTCTGCACTTATTTGATAGGGTTGTGATCGAAATAAATGATTGCTTGTATAAAATTTCTTTTTCGAAAACTTACGTAGGTACATATTTATCACTAGCTCGACGGTAAACATCGTGAGGAAACCCGCAGGTCCCAGAATTAATTCTGAGATATGTGTAACAGACCCGGTCCGGCGATGGGCTCACCACCTATCACGTTTAGGGGTCCAATATTATATCTCGTGAAAAAGTGGGTATATCCAGTAATGGAATACCTCTGCCTACCCCCTCGGGGATAAAAGGCGTGAGATTATTTATTTTTTATTTTTTTACTAGGTATATCCTAATAAACAAAAATACTTACATAAAATAATCTATGAAAAATATAGGACGATGAATTTCGTTTGAGCTATTCGTGTCTGACTTGATAAGAACGCTCGAATCAGACTTTTAAAAGAAAACTTGCAGATACTATGAGAAGGCATAATATGTAACAGCAGATTACTGCGAAGACTTCGACTGTGGAAGGAACCCAAGAGCTGGAATCACTGCGCATTTACGTTACCTATAGAGCTTATTAAATATACACGATGATAGTTTTATCGACTTTTCATGAATCACCTTTATCTTGAATTTGTTATATCTACGTTGCTTCGTTCTATCTAAGTATATCTACACCAATATTATAAAGAGGAAATATTTGTATTTTAACCGACTTCAAAAAGGAGGAGGTTATAAATTCGTCTGATTTTTTTTTTATGTTTGTTATCTCAGAACTTTCGACTGGATGAACCGATTTGGATGATTCTTTTTTTATTTGAAAGCTGGTGCTTCCAGGCAGATTGGTCCCATTTCTTCCTTTCATTTCCTTCCTTTAATTTCGTCCAGCATACGTATTCACAGAGACTCGATACCATTTCCGTTCGATTCGAGTCGAATCTATCGACATCGGAAACGAATCTATCGAGATGGGCTGATGTTGGTATCGAAAACTAATGTCTTATGTTATGAGACACCAACTGTCATATGTGACATTAGTTTTCGATACCAACATCAGCCCATCTCGATAGATTCGTTTCCGATGTCCGTAGATTCGACTCGAATCGAACGGAAACGGTATCGAGTCTCTGTGAATACGTCTGCAGTTCTGACAACGACATCCATGAGAAAATCATATAAGTTGAAGATTGAAGTCGGGTTTTTTACTCTTTAGAGTTCTACGTTATTGTATGATTCTAGACCGATCTCAAAAATAATTTACTAATTCCACCAAACAAGCTCATTTTACTTTTCTGGGAGTAACGGGACGCTAGTTTAAGCCTGATATTTAAATATACCTCACCTGAATTTAAACGCAAGTAAGTGGAGTAGCACTGACAGCATAGCTAACTCTAATTAGGATCCTGTGAAGCACAGTATGAGTGCATAATGAAAGGGAGAGAATGCGCTGCCACGTTAATTAATTGCTGATTGGAAAACATTACCGCAATTAATGCAATGCACTTGCCTCAGCTTTAGTTTATTATTATATACAGGTCGTCCGCATTGATTTCTCGTCATCTTACTTTTAGTACCTCCGTAAGAATAAAAGAATGCAAGTTAAATAGTTACACTAAACTACTGTTCAATTAAATCTATGTGATACTAAAGGGTTATTAAAAAAGGCATGTAACACTGTGCATCTGTGGAAAACTAAAAACATTGGGATTGTAATTGCAAATATTTTGCAAAGTCAATTTGTAATGTAAAGCGGTGGGATTAGGGAGACGTACCAGTAAGAGCAGCACGAGAGCGCAGTCTCGGGCGCTCGTCATGCTTGCGGTCTGCCGCACTCGAGCGCGGAGCCAACCGTTAAAGCTATCTGCCCCGATTACCTTACCGGTCCCAATAAAAAAGCTTAACTATGGGACTGTTTATTTAAAGTGCATGAACAAGACACTAATGTTAATTTATTTATCACTGCACAAAAACTCAGAGCCGGAAGCTTGACGCGGTCGAAACGGCAACGACGGTAGCGCACGGTAAGCTCGATTTGCGTGGTAGCGACAAAGAAGTACTGGCCGCGTGGTGCGCCTGCGACGGTTACGGGCGGGACTGCACGGCGGCGCTTGCGCATCGCGCAGTCGCTGGTGGTGGAACAGTTAGCATCGTCGGGGAGGGCAGTACCACCTGTCCGCTGTACCTACTCTATCGTTCTCACGAGACGATCACCGATCCGCCGCGCAATTCGACGATCGTGATCTACTTTTTTGATTGGCATCGGATTAGTGGAATTGGGTTCGATAGTTCGCGGATGCGTTCGGCACCGTGACATTCGCGTGGAGAAATCGCGGGGTATCACTGATTGAGTGGCAGTTCGGTGCTGCGCCAGCGCTGGCGATCGGGTCATCGATGTTATGTTTGCGCCGCTATCTGGCCATCGGAGCCGACTCGGCCGGGAGGCGATCGCCCAGTGAGATATAGAGATAGCTAAATACCTTTATTTTTGACCGCGTCCGTTGAGTGTATCAAGACTATCGATTTGATTCAGAATTGGAACCGCTATAGAAAGTCAATCAACTTCTAAGATGAATAATATGATAAATTTCCCATTATCTATTATAAAATGGTTAGCCAAGCCACTGGATCATTGCCAACCAACGATTCATCTTACATTACATCGAACTAATAATATACTGCATCTATTTACAAAAACTTCCTAAAAAAACAAAAATTTCCTAAACAAACTTATCAATTATGTCCTATGGTAAGACTTAGGAGTTGTGCTTAAGTTATGTTACAATAGGTACATTATACATACCTACTTGCTATTTACTATAAGGATTCGAAAAAGTTGGAGTTTCGTAAGTTTTCCTCGGTGCGCGCAGACAATTATCACATTACAGTTTAAACATAACTTTTAACGGTTTTTAACTTTTATTGTTTGATTGTTTGTTATTATTTCAGCCATATTATATCACACGATACTAGGCTCCGTGAAAATGTTAAGGTAAGTATTTCGTTTCGAATGATACAGACCTTTGACAGACGGACGGACGAACACACATCGGAGCCTTAGTAATAAAAACATATTATCTGATAAACGTACCAATACAGAACTAGTGGGTTGTCATATTAATATCTTACTAAGTAATATTATGAACGCGAAAGTTTTTATGGATGGATGTATAGATGTATGGATGTTTGTTCCTCTTTCACGCAAAAACTACTGAACGGATTTTGATGAAACTTTACAGTTATATAGCTTACACATCAGATTAACAAATAGGCTATATTTATCCCCGTATTCTCACGGGAACGGGAACTACGCGGGTGAAACCGCGAGACGCTGCTAGTAACTAATATATAAGACTATTAAGATCGTACTAATTTCACATTTTCTTGTAACCGGGATAAGAAAATCAGCGTGGCTCAAGCTTCGAGCAGCGATAATCGGCTGCAGGTGCTTTGGGCAGCTGGAGGCAGCGCCGGCGCCGATGCGTGACCATGACCGTTCGGTCACGCCCTTCTTTGCTTATTAAATTGCGGTCCGTTGTATTGTACCTCGTCGGTACGCCACTTGCATATAAAATTTCTCAGTGCGTATATTCTATTGTACGAAGCTATAGGTATAAATCTATTTGTTAATCATAATTATTAAGAAGATGTAGTGACAAAAATTTACAAAGGTATGCTGAGATGGTTTGGCCATGTCGAGAGAATGAATGAAGAACGATTGATGAAAAAAGTGTATAAGGCGAGTGTGAATGAAAGTGTTGCAAGGGGTAGACCTAGGCGGACGTTTCGAGACCAAAAAAGAGTACCCTACCTAAACCGAAGAGCGTGTATGAAAGAAATAATGAAAGTGGACGAAGCGAAACAAGTTTGTAAGGATCGTAGCAAGTGGAAAGAAGTGGTCTCTGCCTACCCCTACGCAAAAGAGGCATGATTATATGTATGTATGTATGTAATCATAATTATTATTGTAAACCATACCTAATTACTAGTAAGACATGCATGAGATTAAAAAGAGCTGACGAGTTTCGAGTGCCTTGCTATTAGACTATTGACATTTGTAAGTGTACTTTTTGTACCTACAGAAAATAAATGATTTTTTATTTCGATATTTCTAACTTTTAGTTGGCTCTCGCGATTTTGACAACCTCGTCAAATTGAGTTGTTTTTGCTTAAAAAAGACTATCATTCCCTTAAATTATTATCTAAGATCATTCCCTAAACTCCTAAATTAATAATAACCATTTTTTTCCAAACAGACTTTCCGACCGACATAAGTAGGTATCTCATTGGCAAGTTTTCCACAAAATATGTCACTTATTTATATAATTTTTGTTATAAAGAAAAACGTTAAGTTTTTTTTTACTTGATCCCATGAGTATGACACATCACTTGGTCACACTGACTGTAGAATTATTTTCTTTGTTTCCCCGCAAATTGTCATCTATGGTGAACTTTGTTTATTATCAGTCCACTACTCTCACGATGTCATCCACCCTATACCACCGTTAGCAACCCGTTAAGTAGGTATGTATTATTTATCATTAATATCATCTATATACATATATACCTATATATAAAATGATAAACTGACTGACTTATTGGTGATGTATCAACGCACAGCCCAAACCGCTGGGTCTAGAGACTTAAAATTTTGCACATAGATAGCTTATACAGTGTAGGCATCCACTAAGAAAGGATTTTGAAAAATTCAACCCCTAAGAGGGGTAATAAACGTGCAAGAGCGAAGCCGCGGGTAAAAGCTAGTTATCTATATTATCAACGTACAGCTTTACCATCTACCAATATTTTCGCAAAACTAAAATTGGAGTAAGCTGTAGCAGACGATACAGTAAGAATTACTAATATAAATGCTGCAATCCTACTAAGTAGGTAGGTACCTACATATTCCTTTACAATTTGCAAAGTATGTCTAGTTACCTATACTCACTGTATGAATATGTATTAGTACCGATTTACATTTAAATAGCCCTTTAATTGAGTAACATAATATCTATGTTTAGGTATCATAAATGCAATTAATTATCTAACTACAAGAAGGTCATGTTAGTTTCTTTCTTCTTTATCCTAAAGCTGAATCGAACGTAGAAAAGGGGAAAAAATGGGGTAAGGACCCCAACGTTAAAATACGAATATCTTGTAGTATTTTGTAATTTAATTGGAATAAGCTTTATCCTTTGTTAGTAAAATTGTACCTAAATGCGTAAAATTCCGAATATTGTAATTTTGATGGCAGAAGAAAGCAGAAAACTGCGGGTGCAGCTCGTTTGTCAACAATACTTAGAGTTATCTATACATATAATAAAACTCTGACGGGGCCGTGTCTGTACATTAAATATTTTTTGAAAATTTTAACAGTAGTGTATATAGTTATCGATATAGATACCGAAACACAAATTTTTGGAATTTTTGTCTGTCTGTCTGTCTGGTTGTGCACGCATCACTCAAAAACTTCTATAGGTACATATAATAAAACTCTAACGGGGCCGTGTCTGCACATTAAATATTTTTTGAAAATTTTAACGGTAGTGTATATAGTTATCGATATAGATACCGAAACACCAATTTTTGGAATTTTTGTCTGTCTGTCTGTCTGGTTGTGCACGCATCACTCAAAAACTACTGGACGGATTTTGATGAAATTTGGTATGGAAATAACTGAGTATCCGGGTCAACATCTAGGCTACTTTTTATTCCAGGAAAATATCTCATTCCCACGGGAAAACATAAAAACTGGTTAAAAAGAGAAAAACGTACTACTCCGAAACGATAACACATAGAAACTTGAAAAATGGTATGAAGGTGTCTGATATGTCATAGGAAATTGGTATGAAGGGATTTTTGGAAATTCCCACGGGAACGGGAATAAACTAAATCCAAGCGGGAAATGGGCACCCGCTATTTGAAATAATATGGTATGTAGGTGTCTTAAATATGTCGTAGGCAACCACTATGAAGGGATTTTCGGAAATTCCCACGGGAACGGGAATAAACGGAATCAGCGCGGGCAACGTCGCTGGGCATCCGCTAGTTTTACAATTTAAGCCGATTGTGACAACGCCAACCAACGACGTTTTACGTTTTTAAAAGGCAAAGATAATACTCCGGTCTGTCCGTAAAAAAATATAATTGATGAATGATCTCCAGCTATTCGAACGGAAGTTGTTTTTGTGCTGCAGAGCCTCTTGCCACGGTATATTCGAAGCACTCCGAAAACTTTCAAAAACGTCGGAATTTTATTACAACGTATATGCCCAGTTTATTTATATGTAGTTTACACTATGTAGTTTCCGTTTCCCTACCTTATAAATTCGAAACGGTGGACATTACATAATAATAAATATGTTTAATATTTTTTTACGGGGTTGTTGGCTCTGTTGGTAGTGACCCTACCTTCCGAGTAGAAGGTGGCGGGTTCGATCCCCGCTCGGGGCCACCATTCGTGTATAGGTACACACGAATGTATGAACATGTCTTTTGGCTTCGTGTCCGGGTGTTAAATATATATATGTATGTATTAAGTATCTTTATCAGTTAATTAGTAGGTACCCATATATAGTACAGGCTCTGCCTAGTTTGGGACTGAATAACTGTGTGTAAATTGTGTTTAACAATTTATTATTATTCTTATTTTAAACACGCCGAAATGGTAAAGCCGTTTTATAAATCATTAGAATTGATTTCACCTACCTTTTCTACTGTTTCACTAACTCAATGTTACTGGGCAGTGGGACACACCTGGGGTTTAAATTCACCGATTTAAATTGATAAAACAAATTGAGTTTGCACACACTATTAAAATATTTAAAAGCAAATTATATTAAATAACGGTACACATAAATTTTATAAGTCACGTTTCAGTCACATTGCACAATCACGTGTTGAATCTTCTTGGTATGTAAAGAAGTCAGGTAAAGTTAGTAAATGTGTAATACTTATGTTTAGAAGAAACACTGCGAAGAACTTTTATAAGTACTCAAATCGAAGTGTCTAGCCGCCGTAGGTACTTAAATAGACAGAGGAATCCTTTGTCAGTGGTGTTTTCATTTTACATTTAACAGAAGCCTACTTCTATGTAAAGTAACATACAAATCAAATACATCAACATGTGCAAAATGAAACAATGTGACAGGCCGTGGAAGCACTTGACGGACGAGCAACCGCGGAAGCTGCACGGTGACAGTGACAGTTGCGCTGGTCAATTTAGCAGTCAGCTGCGCCCGCGCACAGGACATGCGTCAACATGCGCCAATTGTATTTACATAAAGCGTACGACAGATTTTCTAAGGCCAGAACAAAGAGTATCATTTTCCTGAGTGAAGGAAAGTTTTGCTGGAAGGTAAATTATTGTTTATTTGCTTTGAAATATAATAATACTAGGGTAAAAATGACGTACAGTCAAGAGCAAGTCAAGCTTTACACTACCAGTTTAAGATGAGCTCTGATTTATACTGCACGCCATAGAATACAGGGCCGGGTCAAAGTCCAAAGTGTCAAGCTTAGCGTGCTCTTGACTGTACCTACCTACTTACTTACCTACTGTCTGTGGGTCGCAGTGAAGTTCAAAAGTAGGGTAGCTAGCCTTGCTGGGTCACCTAGCTGTTTCCAGATCAGCTAAAATTATAGATTAAAACTGTCTACTAAGATTGTACAACAATCTTGTCTCCCCATGTCCCGTGGTCGTAAATGGCATTACTCTCGAAGTTGTGCAAGAATACGTGTACCTTGGTCAAACCATTCAACTCGGCCGGCACAACTTCGATCGAGAGGCCAACAGAAGAATTCGTCTGGGCTGGGCAGCATTCGGGAAGCTGCGTCATATCTTTGGGTCAGCGATCCCACAGTCTCTTAAGGCCAGGGTCTTTAACCAGTGCGTCCTACCCGTAATGACATACGGAGCCGAAACGTGGACACTCACCGTTGGACTGGTCCACAAATTCAAAGTCGCTCAGCGTGCAATGGAACGCGCGATGCTCGGGGTTTCTCTGCTCGACAGAATTCGAAATGAAGTCATTCGACAGAGAACGAGAGTCACCGACATCGCGCGGAGAATCAGCACGCTGAAGTGGAAGTGGGCCGGTCATGTCTCCAGGCGGACTGATGGCCGCTGGAGTCGACACGTATTGGAGTGGAGACCGCGCTTAGGCAAACGAAGTGTAGGGCGCCCTGCGGCACGATGGACCGATGACCTAAAGAAGGTGGCTGGCAGTGGATGGATGCGGGCTGCCCAAGACCGGAATGGTTGGCGCTCCTTGGGGGAGGCTTTTGTCCAGCAGTGGACAGCAATTAGCTGAAATGATGACTAAGATTGTAAGTTCTGTGATTTGTATAAGAGAAATATTTTATTTTAATTAAGCTCGGTGTTATAAACTTGTTATATTGCGATAGGTGAATGTAAATTAGGAATTAATGGTCGCTATCCGGACCGTGTTACATGAACTTTTCCGAACTTGGAAGATTACTTTCACTGGTTTTGTATGTGTGACTTCACTTGATTTGTAAGGGTAGTTACTTGTTGAGCTCGTCCCTCACGGGCTTGGGTTCGAATGCTGGTGAAGGTATGTACCGATGACTTTTTCAAGAACTTACGTACCTACTTGTATTTATCACTAGCTCGTCGGTGAAGGAAAAACTTCATGAGGAAACCCGCAGGCCCCAGAAGTAAATAAGTAAGTAACAACTCTTTTTTTACACCAATAATACTAGATCATACAACAAGGGAATAAAGCACTGTTTTATATCACGGGCGCGACATTGAATCCTGAACGTAACGAAGGACTCCCAGTTTTACTCCCGAGCGCAGCGAGGGAGTTACAAAAACAGTTTTATTCCCAAGTTATATACTCTACTTTTCTCACCTTATGCGAGACAATAAAATGCAATTGCATGGTAGTAGATTATTGACAATGCCTATGGCATCTCGTTTAATAGACTCAGGAGTCAAAGTACTTTCATCACTCGACATTTTCGATATTCTTTTTGAAATGTTAAAGCTATAAAATGGATACAGCAACTTGTTTCTGCCGGCGTGACCTAGGTACTTGATTTAACAATTGAAGATCGTGCGAATCTAGTTGGTCGCGGCTTCGGTTTTCGAAAATCGAGTTGGCCACGACTGCACCTCATTTTGCTTAACGAAATTAGACTTTATCATCATAGCAATAAGGATTATGAAAAGTGAAAATTACATTATTGACCTAGGGTTATAATGAAATTCCATACAACATTATAACCCGGTTAAAGCCAAGGAATATAATGTCTTGCTTTCGGTGACATTTATATGATATATAATCCGGCTTTGTCGAGCATGTGGTGTGAAAAAATACCTATGCAATAAGTGACACAAATGATTATCAAAATTTACAATGGGCGGTCTTATCCAGCAACATCCCAGTCCGGTGACGGACTCAGCACCTATCAAGTTTAGGGATCCAAATATTATCTGTAGGTACCTAGTTCCGCAGTAGATAACTGCCAGTCAAGCATCAGTCTTATGGGCAGTTAAGGACAGTATATATGGGAGTATTGTGTCGGGATCTTACGGTAAGGATCTAAATCAAAAGAAGGGTCTCTTATTAGCATAATTTGCTACATGCACTGGATCACCAGCACTGTTTATTATACATAAATCCTATCATTTTGAGCATACATCAGAATTCGGATAATCGGTTTAGGAAAATTTTGCTTTAATGTAAGTCAATACAATTAAATATTGTTAATGTTACCCGCATTTCTAGGGAAGGCGAGATCTTTCTTTTCTTTGGAGATTAGACTTGTTCCGTTTTTAGTACTTTAGTAGGCATAATGCTTTTATTAATAACTTTTCCTTCTGACATAATGACTTATCTTCTTTTAGAGTGTGATTTTGGATGTTTCAAAAAGAACCCCAAAAAAGGGGACCTGGGACCACGGGTAAAACGTGAATTATTTTAACATCAATATACATTGCTTCATTACTTGCAATTAAAAGAATAAGTACAATACAATTATGGATAATTACAGGTAATCGCGATCGAAAGTGAAGAAGTTTTCTAGGTGAATGTCTGTTTCGGATATTGGTTGTGTTAATGGTTTTATAATGGCAGCTTTGTGAGAAATCGCTTATTATTGTTTACTGTTAATCAAATACAATTTATTATAACGTCAAGAGCAACGTAAAATCTGTATCTACTGGTGCGCTAAAATTATGTACCTTAGTTACTTTGCTTTGTGTTTTTGAATGTGTAGGTGGTTTAGTTTCGGTATTGTATTTAATTGACGGTCTCGATTTGTACTATGCCTCAGTGATTGATTACCATTACGAAAAACAAAGTTTATTTATAAATACTATTTAATTAGCGTCTGTATAAACTATCTATACTAGTAATTATTTCTTTTAGGAGTGTCGATCAATGAAGATAATTTTAAAAGTTATTAAATATAACTTTTGTCTTAATGAATTAAGGGACAATCGGGAGACATGTGTTCAGCAGTGGACATTCTGGGGCTGAAATGATTGATATTTAATTTATTGAGCCATGGATTCTAGATCAATGGATAAGGGTAACAGGTATTTTTGAGCTATGACTGTAGTCTCAATTACTCATTATCTATATTATTGATCCTACTAATAATATAAACGCGATGTATAGATGTAGGGATGTTTGGTCCTCTTTCACGCAAAAACTACAGAACGGATTTTGATGAAATTTTACAGTTATACAAATATGGCTTATACATAAGTTTTTTATCCTCGTATTCCCACGGGATTAGGAACTACGCTGGTGAAACCGGGGGGCGTTGCTAGTTTGTTTATAATCCTGATTAGTTTTCCCAGCTCCAGAAAAAAATGCATTTAACTTTATCCACACGATAAACGTCGCGTCGGTCACTGCGCATTTCGCACTTTGCGCGTGCCGGTGCGTTTTTGCCGCCATTATCTCGGGCCCGCAAATCGAATGCTATGATTGATGGTTGTAGGCCTTCCGCGTGCTATAGTGACACTTTAGAGTCTATACCCAGGGCCGCAATTAGGCACATATGCCCTATATTTTAGTATTTTCAGTGACATTATTATTATGATTTCAGTTAAACGTATCTCCATAAATACTGAGCATTGCTTAGTTAAGCCATTCACTAGGCATAAATAATAATGTGTGTTTGGTACATTAATATTTATTTACTTATGTATGTTTATCAGTTGTTTTGGTAGTAGGTGCCCATAGTAGGCCCTGTCTAGTTTGGGACTAAATAAACGTGTGTGAATCGTGTCCTACAATTTATTAGATATTATTATTATAATATAAATTTTTTAGGTAACTCTGTTGTAAGCCTCTGCTAAAACGTAATTATCCTAATATATTGAGAAACAGGCGTAATGCTCTGTGGGAAGTGATCCACGGTGGATGTATCAATGAGTTTTTTTTAAGTCTTTGCCTATGTAGGTACCTATTAAGTACATCATTATTTATAACTTACTCGAAGGTCATCGAAAACATCGTAAGGAATGTTTAACAGCAGACCAATCACCACCTGTAATGTTTTTTTACTACAATTAATATACTTAGGTACTCGTACTAGTGAAAAGTGGGTATTATATCTCTCCTGGACCTCCTCAAGAATTTGGCGTGAGGGTTTAATTTACTAAATACTTATAAGTTGTGGATTTATGATACGTCCATCGTTCACAACGATAGATCTGGATCACAGATCTCATATTGGAACCCAAATCGATGTCAAACAGTAAAGTGCCCGTTATGCAATAGCCGGTAATGTGTAATGTCCAATGGAAAACAGTAAAACCACACGCTCAATGAATTGAGAGGGGATTATGCTAATGGTTATATCAAGTGTGTCATTGCCTCATATTATTGTATAGCGATCCGTCCCATTTTCACACGGGCCTCGTCCTACGATAAAATTCCTTTTTCTGGGTAACCTTGGATTAACAATAAAAAACGACCCCTTTCATATCCGAAAGTACCTACTATGGATTTTAGATAATTGGTCCTAGGAAGAAAATGATAAGTATGTAAGTTACATTAATTAATCGTTTATAAAAATACTAGGGCTAACCAGCGGCGATGCTTGCTTTGAATTTGTTTTTTCCCGTTTCCGTATACTTACTTCATTTACATATGGAGCCTTTGTGTAAAAAATTTGCCAGCGGTTCCGGCTGTGCTTTGATCGATCAGTCTGTCAGGTAGTCCGTTCCTAGATATAGAAGATGGATGAACACACTTCCTACACTGAAGAGCGTTTTATACTAATATCACCATCAACCCGTAACATCCCACTGATGCGCTACGATTATTTCCTACGCGATACGATTCCTACGGGAGTCCGTCGTGGATTGGGAGATGGAAACGTCTATCTTCCAGAATATTTAAAGCAACCCAAGGGTTTCTGAAATGGCTTAACGTCTTACACTGAGCGTGAACATAACGAAAACTGTAATCAACTTGCCTTCAAAAATACGAAAACTCTCATGATATACATAATGCAAATATAAGCAGTCACCTATTTACTGACAGATACGAATAGTAGGTACCAAATATTGCTTAAACAGTTTGTTTGTTGCAAACACAAGTAATAAAGCCTCGTCGCGATATTTAAATAAATTAAAATGATTACTATGAAACTTACCTAAGGCTTACTCTACTAGTAGAGCTTTTCTGTGGGCGAAATCGATAGGCAAACTTCTTACCTGCGAGTTTCCTGGGCGGAGCTCGGTTGCCTACACTCATCTAAAATCTTTATGGATGATTTCATATCTGAATTAATTTGCTTATAATATAATAGTACAATAAGATACAAGTGTGCTAAGTTGACCATAACATACAAGGCGATATTGTGTGCGCACGAGCGAAAGCGAGTGCGCCATAAGAAAGCCGCGTATATTATGGTCACAGGCACACGTGTTTCATACGACGTTTTTCAACACACTTGCTTAAAACGACGTTTTTCTGAGAAAGAATGAGCGTTCTTGCCGGTTTTCCATTTTAAAAATTTTTCATACTTACATTCGGCAAAAGACTATCACACGCGTTTTTCGCATAGGTTTTCTTCATTTTATTTACTTGAAGTAGACATTTTCGTTAATATTAAACTTCACAATTTAATCCAAACTTCGTCACAGCCGACAATTATTTACGAAAAATGGCGCGTTGTTTTTTTTTCTTGCCGCGATACCGATGCGCGCGCAAGGCTAAGGTGCGAACTAGATCGGCCAACAGCCAAGATTAAAAATATAATTAAATTTAAATGTAATGTTTAAAACAGAAATAACAGACAATTTTAAATGAATTTAAGTTATTTTTTAATAATAAAGCTGGATTTACCATTTACAGTTATTTTTCGCATAAATACTGTTTGTTGCTAAAATAAAAAGTTATAACCCGACTAAATTATATCGCTTCTTCTTCTTCTTACTTACGACTTGGTACTAGGGTACAAATGTAAATTGGTCGGGTTAATAAACTAAAGGCACTAGTGCAATAATATACTGAAAAAGCACGCGTGTTTAATATCTAGGATTATGAGCCAAAAATCAGTGGAATAAAAACGTCGTTTTGAGCAAGTGTGCTGAAATAGTACATTATGATATAAGTGCGGTAGGTTGAAAATTACAGCCGAGGCGATATTGCTACAAGTAAGCAGAGGCTGTAATTATCAAAGCGCACGTATGTCATACGACGTTTTATAACACATTTGCGAGGAAATAAAATAAAACTCCGACTATGGTAAACGAATAAAAACAATACAGCGTTAAGAAAAAGCGCGCGGCGCGCATCATCATTTTTTTTTTAGGAAAAGGCACAAAAAACAGCCAGTACTTATTACTTATAAAGTAAAATAATATTTTTGTGTTTTTGTTAGAGATTGGTTGTAATTTACTGTCAAAATTAATTAAATTAAATAATTTTTTTTTATGACAATATACATTTATTTACAAAGAAAATATACATTGATTTACAATAATTACATTAAATAATTATGTACATAAATATTTCTTTAATATATTTTATCTCCCAAAGTTAATTGTTGACAACTTTTTTGACATAAAAACTCTTTGCTGAGATTTTAAAAAGTACCGTTCGTTTTAAGACGGAGCATCTTAATAAACCGTGCGTTTTACTTTACACTTACCGCACTTGGGCGTAATGAGATAGGTAACGATATTAAAATTGGTGAAATAAGACACCTTTTACGAGCAAATGTGTTATAAACAATATTATGTATATAAGTAGTTATATATAAGCCCGAGTGCAACAACACCAAACGACACTTAAATTATTAAGGACCAAAATCCATATCACCGATCTTCCATGTGTGAAACTAAGCTGATGAGAATTAACTAATATCATGTTAAATTACTATTATTATTTGATGACACTTATTATTGTTTCAACAATCGCAATGTAGTCTGTTGATGCACTCAGATCTTACTATGCGCATGCATACCTATTTCAGATGAAGTGCACAACCGGAGTCGCACTTGTATTTTTAACGGAATGTTGAATAAATAATCAGTATTCCCTCAAATGACACTTTTCCGGATAAACACTCAAACGCTCCCAAAAATGCTCTTTAACCGCATAAACTGTTTCGATAACGGGCCGTTCATTTCACACGGCATCGTCTATGGATGAACGCCGAGCGTTTCGACCGGCCTAATCGTAATTTCAGACTAGCAAATAGGCCAGAAACCATGTGCCGGAACAACCGGGCAACTGGTACAGCGAAAATTTGAATAATGACGAACTAGCGGAATATTTTGTTCTTTAACGCTACGGTGGCTGCGCCTGCGTCTGCGGACGACATTACCGTCGACGCACAATGTTTGTTTAACGTGCGTGTTTATGACTTGACGTTATTTACTGGGACCACTTGCAATAAAGAGAAGTTAAGTTCTACGAGTACAACGCGAATGAATAATGCTATTGACATTGACACAAATCCTATCATACGGGATCTGTCTCCGCTATGATTAGGTACTTCTTTCTGAATTTACTTTTTGAGTAATAGTTAAGATATTTTTAACCCCAAAACAGATTGTGATACCTAGCAGTAGTGCAGGATTCATACTTTTCATAAGTATAATAAAAATAATAAATAATAAAATCCATAAAAAATATTAAAATGACAAATTAAAATTACAAATAATAATTACAACTACAAATTACAATTGACAATTAACATTTCAATCCACTAGGCTAGGCACTAGTATAGGCCACTTTACTATGTGCCGCTCTTAAGGAAATTTAAAATTGAATAGGTTGAAAACTCAATCTGTCCGCAAGTGACTTCTTTGAGCGTTACGTTCATAATTGCGAACGAACTTGACGGTTTACCAAAGCGAACGTACTGCGGCATGTAGGGCCTAAAATCCAGGGCTGGTGATAAGCCCGTGACGTGGCGGATAACACGTGACACATAGAATTTGAAAATTATTACAAGACGTGTAATGAAGTACAATTAGTTTATGGACAACATTATTCTACATTGTGGTCTACATATATCTGGTCATATCATACGTTTTAATGGGCTTAACACAGAAAGTTGTTTCACAATATTATATGCTTAATTTCTTGTACAGTTTCGTATTGTAAGTATTAGCAGTTATCGACTCGCTAATTATCCCGTGGAATGTGGAGCATGCGGGACATAATGCCACACATCGGCGACAATACCTACACGGCTGACGCCCATCCCGCGATAGCTACCATTAGGGTTGTCAGATGTTCTGAAAATACGTGATTATATAAAAAATAGGTATATAAAATCAAAAAAAATATTTAACTTTCGTTTAATGAATTCCATTCTATTAATTCAAACGTCTCGCTTTTTCTTAAAGGTACTGAGTAGAACACTGGGCATGACCATTGAAACAATGATTGTTGTTATCTGAGAGGTAGATCCCCTAAGTCTCATTAAGCATGTTAAAAAAATATGTAGCTGATCTATGCGACAGCAGAGATGTAATGATTCAAATTATGATGAAAAATGTGTTAGGTAATATAAACCGTTCCTCTCGAAGGATTGCACAGCGATAAATACTTAATTTAAAAGAAAAATTTAAAGAGAGATTCTTATAAGGATTTATATTATGAATAAACAAATTGAATTGAATTGGACAATATTTAAATTATTCGAAGAACTAGATCTCCTCCCGATTCGCTAATTTGTTAGTTAATTAATTATTTCAGGTTTCGCACTATGACTTAAAATAAACGACTTACCTCCTATTTCGGATTTTCCTGCTGCTGAATTGACAAACCTTACTCCATGTCGGCATCCTATAGTTAAACTAATGCCCATGGATGCCCATTGCCCATGACTACTTATACTTAAGTGAGTGAACTGACAAGTGTATACCTGCAAGTACACACATTCTATATCATTTGTCCGCCTATATATATGCTCTACTAGGCAAATTGGTTGTGCTCTCGTTGACATGCAGAGCTTAGTATTGTCTCTAATAAAAATTGCTCAGTCAAGTTAACAAGATCGAACCATCAATAGAGTTTTGTTCACCAATTCGAAAATATTTGAAAAAATAAGCATGACGCCACGTTCTCTCCAAACGTTGTCAGCCACGGAATGTGAGTTTACCGATTTTCAATGAACCAACTACTATAGCCAGTTCACTAACATTTACAGCTACAACCTACAATCACTACTATAACCGCTGGGTATTTCTCTGTATCAAAATTAAATTAATTAAAAATATTATCTTAAAACATCTCTAAAAATGTTACTTTCAAATGTTTTTTTCATTAAACTTTATTGCCAATTAACTTATTTCTTCAATTTATTCTAACGGAATCCAAAATAATAATTAAAAGTTATTACATTTTAAAAACTATTACAAATAGAAAATTTCGTCCAAAGCTCTGCATCGGGGCAATGTTCCCAGAACACTGGCAGCGTTTTTTTTATTTTACAATTATAACAAATTTTTAAATCTAGAACTTTTATCAATTGTTTTATAACACATTTGCTCGTAAAAGGTGTCTTATTTCACCAATTTCAATATCGTATTGTATCTCATTACGCCCAAGTGCGGTAAGTGTAATGTAAAACGCACGCTTTATTAAGATGCTCCGTCTTAAAACTAACGGTAGTATTTAAAATCTCAGCAAAGAGTTTTTAGTATGTCAAAAAAGTTGTCAACATTTTATGATTAAAATTAACTTTGCAGGGAGATAAAATATAATAAAGAAATATTTATGTACATAATTATTTAATTTTAACAGTAAATTACAACCAATTAATCTGTAACAAAAACACAAAAATATTAATTTACTTTATTAGTAATAGGTACTGGCTGTTTGTGCCTTAGCCTAAAAAAAATGCTGATGCGCGCCGCGCGCTTTTTCTTAACGCTGTATTGTTTTTATTCGTTTAGCATCATTTAGCATAGTCGGAGTTTTATTAAATTTCCTCGCAAATGTGTTATAAAACGTCGTATGACATACGTGCGCTTTGATAATTACAGCCTCTGCTTACTTGTAACCCTCGCCTACGGCTCGGGCTAGCAATATCGCCTCGGCTCTAATTTTTAACCTACCGCACTTATATCATAATGTACTATTATACAATTGATAGGTAAGGGATGCAATTGAGTGGTAAGGGATGCAATTGAGTAACACCACGTACCTAACACTAAAAATTATGACGTCACAACTCAGTATTCGGTACCTACATTTTCCAATAGTAAATTTTCGTTTTATCGTTCTGTTTTCGTTCGATCATTAAAAGTAGGTAACTCATTTGATTAGACAGCCAAATATGCAGCGTAATGACGTCTATAATATTATGATAGACCAAAGGTCGAAGAAGGGTCGAAGGCAATGACGTCTGAAGAAAAAGTTTCTTTAAAGATATTTTTACCTTCCAACCTCTTTGGTCGAAATAAGCCCGGGTGCATATGCAAATTAAAATTATATACTTATCCTAAAAGAAAAGACAGAATCAGAAGAACTTTAATGTTTTACTTATTCAATGTCCCTGATCTATGAAAGAAACGTAACGGAACTCGCAATTTTTTTGGTGGCTGACCGATACAATACGTCACAACAAGAATAAGGTCACAATTATACGCTAATAATTTGGTAAAATGTAAAGATAATTACAATATCGGTAAAAGCATTTAGACACAGCTGTAGGTACAAATCCGGGGCTATTGTTCTCCTGAGATTGGCGTATAGCTTAGTGTTAGGTAGTTGTGCTCTTTACCTATATTTTTATTTTTTATCTTAAGACGGCACGGTGCGGTAAAATACTTTGCGGTAGAAATTAATTGATATTAAATCTTGATTAAATATGTATATTTTACTAGCAGCACCCCATGATTTCCCCCAAAAGAGACGACGGTGCCTCCGGAGCTTGCTTCGGTTTTCAGGTACTGGTACCTGCATCAGGAATATCGTGTGCGGTGGGCGGGTGTTCTATCGGAGCCGTCCAGGCTGGAGTGTGGGGTGCGACAGGGTGGGTTGAGTTCGCCCTTGCTCTTCAGCTTGTGACAGAGTTTGTGCCAAATACCTCTGCCTACCCCCTCGGGGATAAAAGGCCTGAGATTATTTATTATTTTATTATTTATTTTAGGTTTTGGGATTATCTTTTTAATGAATGATTGATTACTCACACTTTAATTTTGATACAGTCAAATATCCAATTATATTTTTTCTGGTCGGCGTGTTTTCGGTACTGACTTCAAATGTTTGTTTATTAGAAGAACACATTAAAAATATATAAGTAAATAGTTTTGCTATAATACTATTGAAGTAAATTATGATAATAAAAAAGAAAGAGAAAAATTCAACTAGGTACCCAATTCTGTGTGCTGCGAGTTTCATCCCGGTAAATACCTACCTACCCACTTACTTGCTAAGGTTAGGTATGATTGTTAAAGTGTGGTACTATGAAGGAGCGGAGGTGGAATGTTCCTCCCCATCGTGAAAAGGGAAGATCTTCTGCCAGGCGAGTTGATCGTGCCTGGGGACCGCGGTCCAACGGTTGATGTTGGACAGTTGTATTTGTACAAACTCATTAGAAAACTTCGATAGCGCGGTTAAGAACTCATCCGTCTATTGGCGCGTTCTATGTAGTGTCGCTACAGTACCTTAGCAAGTAAGTAGGTAGGTAGGTAAGTATTTACCTTACTTGCTAAGGTACTTAAGTTCGTTTTTTAAAACAATTTTTTTTTGCTTTTCCTACACGGCTATTACTCCGTTACTACACCTACTACTTACTCAGTAATGAATTCAGAAGTTATCAGTTTTGTAGTGAAAACCCAAGTAGATACTAACACCTGGTTTTTGGTACCTGCATCCTCATTAAAGTTAACTGTTAAATGTAATGATAATGATTCATAATGGACTCATAATATTGTTTAAACTGGGTTATAGAAAGTACACGTTGTAGATACCATATGCAAAATATTTTATCAAAGAGATATCTGTCACGTCCGCGGCCTACTGACAAAGAAATACCTACTTAACTTTATTGCAATCTTTATGGCTTCTTCAAAATGTTTAAGTAATAATTAAATAACTGGGAATAGGAGCAAATTTTAAATATAAACTGTTTCGTCTAAGTACCTAGGTACTGATACTAATAAAGACTGACAAAAAGATTTACTACTTCAGACTGATTAATCATCAAAGTAAGAAACGTCCTCTAAAGAGAATTAGATAGGTAGGTAGGTACCCAAACACTAGCTATTTCGTTCTTGTTTTGCAAGAGTAAGCAAATATTAAGCTAAGTAATTGTTGTTTTTACTAAATTAAAATAAATATTTTCACAAGTGTTTACATTCATTCATATTATAGCTATACTTATACATACAGATAAACTGTATAATTTATAATTTATTTATATCAGATTCAGACTTCTTAGGTCCATATAGGTTAGTAACAAAGTACCTATCTTATAGACTATGTTAGATACACAAAACAGACACAATATTACAAATCTATATTAACCTATGTTAATATAATTAAATATCCGTAACCTATGTTAGTTACTTATAATTATAACAAAAGGAGATTTGGTCCGACAGATTCGAGTCCATAGGAGTGGACTATCAAATCTGTCGGCCAGCGCCCACAGGATTGTGTTGGGGCTTCCGCGCAGCCGCCTAATAGTGACGCCCATTGGCGTAGCTAGGGATTTTTCCTAGGGGGGGGCCATGGCCCCAGACATGAATCCGCCGAAGGATGGATTGAGGATGGAGTTATTTTATGTAAGAGAAAGGGTATTTTTCTAGGGTGGGCCAACAGCTTTCTAGGGTGGGCCCGGCCCACCCTGGCCCCCCCATGCCATGGTGACGCCGATTTCTTACGCCAGATGGCGTCGAACCCATCGGTGCGCGCCTCCGCGAACATGAAGGAAGCGCTGCAGAAGCGTGGGAGCCGCAACAAAGCCCTGAAAGCAGTGGCGGATTAAGCCTGTCGGAGGCACGGGGTGGAAAAACTGAACGAGGCCCGCCCGGTATTAGACAATTCGGATTTGGAGGCCCCTGCAGGTCCAGGGTGGGCCTCTGGTCCTGGGGGGGGGGGGGACTCCAAATTTAGTGTAATTTAACTTTAATCGTATTTGTATCCATGGTGCCTCCAACCAACACCCAACTGCATTTTATCCTTGTTTAGGATTTGATAAGAGAACTTTTTGCTAAATTTAGAGGCCCACCAGGACCAGAGGCCCGCATGGGCGTAGCTAGGGGGGGGCCAGGGTGGACCGGGCCCACCCTAGAAAGCTGTTGGCCCACCCTAGAAAAATACCCTTTCTCTTACATAAAATAACTCCATCCTCAATCCATCCTTCGGCGGATTCATGTCTGGGGCCATGGCCCCCCCTAGGAAAAATCCCTAGCTACGCCAATGGAGGCCCGGGGCGGACCGCGCTCTTTATAGCCATAGCCTTTCAGTTTATCTGAACCACTGGGTCCCCGAGTAGGTACAGTGATGTGCAGTATGCTTTAAACAGAGTTATTTTAACTGAGGCTGTATGCAGCATAGCAGCATAGCATGTTCGAACGTACCGACAACGCTCTGCACTCCCTCTCAATATCTAAGTACATTGTCTTATAGGTCGTCTGTTACCAAGTGTCCCAGGTACTTAAATTGGTAAACTTGCTAACTTGGTAAGCAAGACCGTTCAGTAGTACAGGCGGAACGGTAGAGAGACACCTGGTACCAGCCCTGAAGACCATGTACTCCGACTTCGTCGCGTTGTACACTAGCCCATGCGAAGCTGCATATGACTCGCAAATCGCGAGCAGCTCCCGGAGCTGAGGGTGCTTACCGAGGGGGCCAACAGCACCATGTCGTCTGCGTAACTGATATTGTTGACACAAACTCTGTCACAAGCTGAAGAGCAAGGGCAAACTCAACCCACCCTGTCGCACCCCACACTCCAGCCTGGACGGCTCCGATAGAACACCCGCCCACCACACACGATTATGCCTGATGCAGGTATCAGTACCTGAGAACCGATACAATAAATATTGCATTTGTTAGATTTTTATAGTTAAATTGGTTTTCCTCTAAAAACATACCTACCTACGGAGAGATATGTTATAGGTGGATAATATATCATGGTATGTGATAAGGTAGGTAGGTACTATTACTATTGTTCTAGTATAACTGTTACCAACTGAATGGCATATATAAAACATAATGCTGGTAGGTACAAAGGAAACCATTAGGTGAAGGTGATATTAAAATGTTTAGTTTATACTAGAATCATGTACCTACTGTAATGTGATTACTTCACCTTATTATGTCAGGATGACTATTAAACTAATTATTGGGGATGTAATAAGCAAACACTACAATAACTAATTCATATCAATCTTTTATTTTGCCAATTCGCTGTGTTATCGCTGAGGAGAAGAATTGGCAAGAAACTCCAAAGCAACACTATATTTTTTATCATATCATCTCAATAATAATTTCTAGGAACAATTTAGATCACTACACGTTGTACAATACTAGTCACACAATATCAAAATCACAATAGTAATATTATAAACAATTATGCTAATACTTATCTTTATATATCGTGGTACTTGGGTAGGTATATAAACTGCGGCAGGACACAATCTCGTGGTAAATGAACATAGTAACGACTTACAAGTTAGATGATAATACACTGAATACCTCCGGTACAGTGACATTGCTATTTATAAACCCTTTCCCGCTAATTTCGTGTCAAGAGATATTTCGACCAATCACAAGCGACTTCACACTTTTGCTAAATAATATTATTTACCGGTGATAGGATACTAATAATTAATATATCTAATCATATTATCCTTTTAAAATGTCAGTAGGATATTTATGTATATAATGTATTCGTTAAAACAAAGTTACAAATAAATCAATTATTCTAACACGGCCATACTGACATGTACTTCGCTCTCGAAGTACTAGAAAAAAAATTTCAAAAAAAAACTTAAACATGAGTTACATTATTCATTGCTATGGCAAAATTTTTTACATTAAGCAGACGAGGTAGCAATGGTCAATTTATTTTGCTTTTCCAATTCCAATTATATCACAATCATCACATTTTCAATATACATTAGTAAATTTATTTTTATTAGATTTTGTCATATAGTCGCACATCAGCAGTTCAGTCATTATTGTCATCATCATACCTTTTACATTTTCGTATGATATGATATGTACATATGGCCACAGATATGGCTAAAATTTAATTTAAATTCATTTTATTTCGTTTCGTTTTACTTCATTTCAAAGACTTAGCTTTAGAATAATTATTTTAGTTCCATATAATATCTAAAAAAAATTTA
Organism: Ethmia dodecea; assembly: GCA_963855545.1. Classification (NCBI taxonomy): domain Eukaryota; kingdom Metazoa; phylum Arthropoda; class Insecta; order Lepidoptera; family Depressariidae; genus Ethmia; species Ethmia dodecea. The sequence goes on from OY979449.1 coordinate 9,919,125, forward strand.
AACCTTCGAATAAGCTAGTAATAACATTTGGTCATCTATCTCATTGATTAATAAACAATTTGTATAAAATTATCAGTGAAAGAATTTCTAGAATCTTTTTACCAAAGATCCTACGAAAAATTAGTAAACAACTTTACCTCTTTATAATATAAATATAGATCATCACAATCGCTATGCTTGGCAAACTGATAATATTAATTATTGATTCTCATATTTCAAAAGTTATAATCACATCTATCAGCAATATACCCTGACTGAGACTTTTTTTTTTTAAATAAAGTCACGAGTAGTCACAACACACTAAAACAGTTATCTATAAAACAAAGATGATAAAATTGATCGGTACCCATTTATTATATTATAAAATATTAATATAACATTGCTTCTATATTCTATTACGGCCATACTGACAGTACTTCGTTCTCGAAGTACCTATATAATAGAAAACTTGTCTATTTACAAAAAAAATCTTAAATTTAAGTTACATCATTCATTGCTACCGTCTATAACTTTTCACATTAAGCAGACAAAGTAGCAACGGTCAATTTGCTTTCCCAATTATCCATTTCATTACATTTCGTCATCTAGCCGCACACCTGCTGCACATGAGACTGACTAGATAAGCAAAATTGACTTCAGCAGTTCAGTTATCCAAGTTACATCACATTCTTAAACACTAAAATATAATTTTTCATCAACAACAATAATAATAAAATATCAGTGATATTTCTTTATACCTACTGCCTACACCTCTCAAAAGTGACCACAGGTACTTTAAGTTACCTACGTCTTATGAATAGTGCTTTCAGCAAAACTACGCTTACTGGTTTACTTCAGTATGGTTGAAGCTAATCAAAGATTTTATTACCAATGACCCAAATAATATAAGCTGTTATGTCTTTTGTATATAAAAAGTGTTGAATATCAGATGTAGGTAGTTTTTAAGAATATTCAAAGGCAAGGAGCTACCTAATTAGCTAATAGCTCTGAATAACACTATACGTAGTTTTATCATTGTACACTTTCAACTGTAGGTACCTTCTATCGGTATTTACCATTTTGTAAAAAGAAAACAAGTGAAAATTAACCATTGATATAGTTTCCTAGTAAATAAATGATATACTTAACTTTTGGATCATACAAATTCCTTTAAGTCGGAATATAAATGACTACTTTACGAAACAACATAATAATGTTGAAACAGAAAAATAACGAAGCATGTGGGTACTTTAATATTACCTGGGCACTTATCTTCATTTAAAACACAGACGGTACTCTAAAATAACTTCCACAAAGAGTTCTATTTTTTAGATTCCCACATCTATGTTTCTGTCGGTATATTGAAAAAATATTACTCAGAAATATTCACGAAATCTTTCCTGGAATAGTTACAAATATCGGAGAACTGATACTTTATGTATTTTACATACTTAACTAAATCTATCGCTCGGTTATTCTGACTAAAAATCTTCATACGATACTTGATTAATGGAGCAGCATAACACGACAGAAGCTCGGGAAGAAGTTGTCCTCCGTGGCGGGGGCCAGGAAGTATCACACGACGCCATCGGTTTAACCGCAGTCAGAAATGAAGCAGCATCACACGATGGAAACATCGGGCAGAAGTCGTCCCGCGATCGGTTTTCGAACAGGAATATCTGAAACATTTCAACATTTTAGTATGATGCAAAATGAGCTGTATCCCACTTCTGATGTTAGATTTTTATAGTTAAATTGGTTTTCCTCTAAAAACATACCTACCTACGGAGAGATATGTTATAGGTGGATAATATATCATGGTATGTGATAAGGTAGGTAGGTACTATTACTATTGTTCTAGTATAACTGTTACCAACTGAATGGCATATATAAAACATAATGCTGGTAGGTACAAAGGAAACCATTAGGTGAAGGTGATATTAAAATGTTTAGTTTATACTAGAATCATGTACCTACTGTAATGTGATTACTTCACCTTATTATGTCAGGATGACTATTAAACTAATTATTGGGGATGTAATAAGCAAACACTACAATAACTAATTCATATCAGTCTTTTATTTTGCCAATTCGCTGTGTTATCGCTGAGGAGAAGAATTGGCAAGAAACTCCAAAGCAACACTATATTTTTTATCATATCATCTCAATAATAATTTCTAGGAACAATTTAGATCACTACACGTTGTACAATACTAGTCACACAATATCAAAATCACAATAGTAATATTATAAACAATTATGCTAATACTTATCTTTATATATCGTGGTACTTGGGTAGGTATATAAACTGCGGCAGGACACAATCTCGTGGTAAATGAACATAGTAACGACTTACAAGTTAGATGATAATACACTGAATACCTCCGGTACAGTGACATTGCTATTTATAAACCCTTTCCCGCTAATTTCGTGTCAAGAGATATTTCGACCAATCACAAGCGACTTCACACTTTTGCTAAATAATATTATTTACCGGTGATAGGATACTAATAATTAATATATCTAATCATATTATCCTTTTAAAATGTCAGTAGGATATTTACGTATATAATGTATTCGTTAAAACAAAGTTACAAATAAATCAATTATTCTAACACATTCGTAAAATGAAATTATGAAATTTAAATAGTTGTTTATTTATCATTAATCTGCTTATAAACAATTAAATAGATAATGTTGGTGGTTTACAATAACAAAACGCATTTAGTGTGTATTATTAAAACGCACCGCGCGTTTGACAGCTTTGAGTTGTCGATGGCTTGGCGCCTAAAAAGCCATTCTTGTAAAACCTTTAACATATAAATTAGGTAATACATTTATATGAGAGTTTTACTTAAAACAGATAATGAATTGAAACCTAACCCATTCTAGACTTCCGGTCTATTCGAAATGAAAGAACTACGTAAACTAACGAACGTCGCCGAAGTCACCCGAGTGTGGGCTGCCATCTCTTTCGTTACATAGAGATGCATATTATGCCGTCCTCCTCTAATCGGGTTGGCTGAGAAAAAGCGGAGCTTAATTCCCATACAAAATTTCACGCACACTCCGAAACATTTCCACACTGACTTCTAATATTTGCGTGTAGGAATAGAGAGAAAATGGCGATGAAGTAGGCTGGTCTAGTACCCGCTTAAGCCGCAAACTGTATATGGCTATCTTGTGGCGGCGCTACGGGGCTAGTAGGAAAAAAAATTGTTTGATTTCGAAACAAAAGGTGGCGTTAAAGTAGATTTGCGTATTGTTAACAATAGTAAAGTACTGAATATATTTCATGTATTTTGGAAAAATACCCAGGGCATGCGGCGCTTATCAGCATCTATGGACCGCACGCCCATGGAAAGAAGTATTTGAAATTCATGCTAAGATGCAATAAACATAAAATAGCCCAGCCTGTGTCGAAAGATCGAGCATGAACGACGAATGACGATTATTTAGTTTGTTTTATATCACGACTGTGGCTTAGGCCCGTCGCGTCGTGATTCAATCCTGGCAGCGCCAAAAAAAACACTCATTGTCAATGTCAATTGAGTTTATGACATTGACAATGCACAGGTTGTCTGTCAACTTCAAACACGCTATACGTAATTTTATAATTAATGTTACCGTATTATAATTACTCCACTGTTTGTAGGGAATTTACTTACTAAACGAACAATAAAAATATTAAGACGAAAGATATGTATTTTTGTATACTTATACTTAATTAGTCTGAAAATTCTTAAAATTAAATTCAATCAGATTTAGTTAATTCATTTACTTGATTATCTACATAAAGTATATCTCGCGACAGGCTTTTATTACATAATTAACTCTGTAATGACGTTTTAATTTGATAGTAAAAGTTTTAAAGTAATAGAGTATTTTATTTTTTTAGTGCATAAAAGCTTGTTATAAAATATTTTTTTAACTCTTAATGTATTTTTTACTTTTTAGTTATCACTGGACAGGCTTCTCAGTCTGTTCATCTCATGCCGAGAACACAAAAAACCCTAGTAGTTACACCAAAATTACAGAAAAATTGGAGCAAGAGGTTTAACTCGCTTTCGACTCTGAGCAAATCCTTTTATTTGAAACCCTTAATGTAAGAAAGCGTAAAAAACTTAATCCGCCATCTTTCAAGTATGCCATATTGGGTTGAGAGTGACGTCACTTTATTTTTATAGTTATTCGCAGCAAGCCCTTTCATTTGATACCCATATTGTAGGGTAGGAGTGCATTAAAAATAACGAGTCCATCATCCTGGGTGTTCCGCCATGTTGGATTTAGAATGACGTCATATAACTAACCATACATTGTCATCCAAATTTAACATGTATACAAAATTTTAGCTCAATAAGTTGAAGATATCACCTTCAAAATTGAGTTTGCAAGATTCCACTCTAACATACTCGTACATACTTATACATTGCAAGTTAAGTAAAAGCTGGTAATAAAGATGAGAGTTTTGTAATTTTGTATGTTTGTAACAAATAAACTCAAAAACTACTGGAGCGATTTTAAAAATTCTTCACCAATGTAAAGCTTACTTTTTCCATGGGAACTGGACTTATGCGGGTGGGAACGCAGATAACAGCCAGTTATAAATAATATATGTACGACAAAATGAGGCAATGAGTTGTTTTTCACGACTGCTTCCATTTTTTTTTATTATTTCTTTTATAAATAATACCTAATACAATTTTAAATTACACTCGCCAAACTACAATGCAATTTGTCGGCGAGAATAACGCTCTTTTTTTATATTTATAATTTGCCATATAACCCTACACCTATCTATTTACTTATTTGTAACAATTTGAATGCCTCTCTCGCAAAAATCTCTTTCTAATTTAATGGTATAGTATGCAAATACATATGTTTTTTGAAAGGCAAGGAACAAAACAAGGACGTTTGCACAAAAAGTTTATCTTTGGGAAAAAGATTTTAGTAAGAGCGGCATTGCCATTATGTGATATATGTATATGAAAGCTGGCTTGGAAAACATGTTGTGTGTAATTTTCATTATTATCAAGATAAAATATTCACAAATATGACTTCCTTGATCATTAGTTATTTTATGCAAAGCTCTTATAATAATATGATTTTTTAATGATTCGCTTACTCTTGACCCCAGACTAGCCTGTAGGCACAGACCTATATAAAAAAAAACTGTTGTATTAAAGAATATGCTTACGCCGTTATCATCAAGGGGGTGAGCAAACGTATTTCATTCGCACACACACTTTCCATAATTATATTTTTGGAACCTTAAAAGTGACTGGTGGTAATTCCGTTGCCAGACGGCGCCACGGCGGTGTTTTTCCTTTACGTATGTTTTTTTAAAACTCGCATACATGCCGGGTACAGGACAGAGCGATGCTGCAAAAGGTTACATTACAAGAATAACCTTTTTGGTACAAAACCTTAAAAAGGAGTTCTCGTACATACCCATAACCTTTGAGTATTAAACCAACAGGAGACGGCACGAGCACTAGTTTCTCTGCAAAAAAGTCTGCCAATTTCTGCGCGGGGGACGAGGAAACACACACAAATAATGTTAAAACAAACGCATTTTTTGACAAAACACTAGCTTGAACTACGTGCACACAAATACATTCACTAATCCGAGCACTTCGTGAACTCAAAAAAACTAGTTGTAAATAACAGGTATGATCGTTGACTGACACTTTTTTTGGCAGAGGGGAGCGCCTGTCAGTGGCGTCTCCGGTTGGTTTAATACTCAAATCCCTAAACGCATTATAAACATCAAAATTATTTTGAAAAACTTATAAAATAAAAGAATTGTAAGTCTTACTAATTAATATCTGTAATAAGAACACAAAAAAAATTGTACTAAATGTCATCCTAAAATTATAAAAAGGAATATCAATCAAAAATACCTCCCCGGGTCATACCCGCCGCAAAGGTTCCCATGACACTCGCTGCGTTGCCGCGTTGAATGGCGATGGACAACCTTTGCGCCAGGTAGGATCCGGAGCGGGCGTCAAAGCCTCTCTCTCTCAGTCGGCGACCAATTTCAGAGACAAAGGTCAAAGCCTCTGACCCCCAGCAACCCGTAGTCTCAAACGCTAACGGAACAAAGTAATAGTTAGCCCCCAGAGCCGAGTATTTAACTATCTTTTTTTCTGCCGCCTAAGTCTAACTTGGTTTATTAACGATCAACTAAGTTTAAATAAATAAAATTATGTAAAATATTTTGTGATAATAAACTCAACTAATTTCTGTCGTATGAACCTTTTCAGACATAGTGATGGGAAGTGAAACTTTATGTATGGAAACACTGAAAAAAACACTGTCTTGACCTTTTTTTTGTTTCGATTTGCGCGATTGCTACGCTCTCTGGCTATGTAATTTTATTTTTTATCTGTGAACGTGGACTCGAGTGACGTTGACGTATAACGATAAACATGTGGAATATATAAAAAGAATATTGAGTAGCTTTGACTTATTCTGTACATAACTAGTGATAAAATATGTGCTTGATGATATAGTACTTATTGTAACGCTTTACTTTAAGTACCTACATAAAACAAAATGATACCAGGGTACGGAGCAGTAACCCAGGCTCTTTTGGGGACCCTACTGACGTGGGGGCTGACTGCGGCTGGTGCTGCCTGCGTGTTTTTTATAAGAGGAAAACATGTAGGTATTCTTTTGTTTTATTATCTTTGCCTTTGATTTTAAACAGTAGAAAATGATAGGTAATTTTTTAAATTTTTTCAGAGGAAACTGCTTGATGTTTCTCTTGGTTTTGCTGCTGGTGTAATGACAGCCGCATCTTACTGGTCTTTACTGGAGCCTGCAATAGAAATGTGCAAGGACTCTGGGATGTATGGAGCCGAAGGAGAGTTTGCATTTGCACCCGTTGCTGCAGGCTTTCTGTTTGGTGCAATATTTGTGTTTGGAACAGACAAATTTTTGGATTACCTAGGAATCAATTCTACAAAAATGATGATGAGTGAGTATATATAATAATATGTAGTATTATTAACTACTCCAACCACCAAATATTTAAATAACCATTAGGCATTAAATAAAAAAACACACCTTTTATCACTGGGGGGTAATCAGAGGTATTCCATTTCATGAAAAAGCCACATACATTTAAATAAAACTAAATGTTAAGTATTGCAAAGTCTGTGCTGTAGATACTAAATCTATGCTAATATTATAAAGAGGAAAGATTTGTATTTTTGTATGTTTGTAATGAATAAACTCAAAAACCACTGGACCGATTTTAGAAATTCTTTCACCAATAGAAAGCTGCAATATCCCTGAGTAACATTGGCTAATTTTATCCCCGTATTCCTATGGGAACAGGAATTACGTGACTAATAACTGATATATTGAAATACAGACATAAAACCAACAATCAACAATTCATAGACACAATGCTGCTTATGAGTAGGAATCAAACCTGCAAACTTAAGGCAGGGAATGCTACCATGCTACTGAGCTAAATATGTCAAACAACATGTTACTAATACTACTACAACAGGCAAAAGTTTTCACAAATTTAAGTTATTATTTATTTATTTGGAATTAACAGACTTAAGAAATTAAAATCCATAAATCATTTCTACTATATATTTATATTTTCTCTTGTACTTAACAATAAGCCCAAATTTATTGCAACATTATAACTTTTATAATCTTCAGTGATTATTATAAAACATCAAAAAAATTATAACAGGAAAGAAAAACATAACCAGGTACTTTGTAAGAAAATTCAATTCAATTCTTGTTCATGCATAAAATATAATTTCCAGAAAACTAAAAAGCCAACATTGCTGAAGAAAACAATTTTTGTAATAGTGTATATCAATTTCATTTTGGTATTATACCTAATATGAAAAGTATCTATTTTACTGACTATTTTTTTTTGCTGACTAGTAGTAGGTATTCTATTTTAATTATTTCACAATAGAGATTAATGGAAATGAACATAAGCAGTTTTGTGTGGTATTTTATAGCAAAAAACTGTTGACATGTTTTTTTTCATTTAGAACCATTTCAATTTATTTCTTTACACAAGTATTTTTATATTTATTAACTATCTGTGGTAATAATATATCCATAGATTATTTATAATGTTAGTTATTTATATTTAATGGTTATTTGGTGGGACAATACATAGGCTATTTTTTTTATATTAGTAATAATTATTATTATTATGAAAAAAAAATGGTAGTTAAAGTAGAATATTATGTAAGTATGTACTTTTATATACAGCAGTGATAGCATAGCCTTATGATTAAAGAGCCTGCTTCACACACATGATGAAAATCAGTGAGGCTCGGGTTCGAATACTGGCATGTAAGAATTAAAGCGGTTCTGCGCATTTTCACCCGCTTAGTTCCCGTTCCCGTGGGAATGCGGGAATAAAATATAGCCTATGTTACTCAGGGATCTTCTAGCTTTCCATTGGTGAAAGAATTTTTAAAATCGAGCCAGTAGTTTTTGAGTTTATTCGTGACAAACATACTTTTGTATGTCTTGTAAAATATAAAAATACAAGTTTTTCCTCTTTATATTTCCTCTTAGTATAGGTAGTTTTTCCTTTTAGTATAGATTGTATGGAATGTCTTAAAGCCTGGAGCAAAGTTAGCTTGATTTTAGATAAGTAATATGATTTTCGTAGGTATTTTTGTTCCTAACAAGATTAAATTAGTGTCATTGAAGTGTCCAAATTCTAGCAATTTTTTAATTCATGATGTTTGATTGAGCGCATTATTATCAGAATCAACTGAACATACAGAATTAATTAATTCTCAACAATATTTTATTTGTAGTGCTTGACTTCACAGACCTTATGGAAAATATAAAAGATAGAACTATACAGATTGGGTAGGGTAAAACATTTCCATTAACATAAATTGTTAAAATATTGGATGCTGAAAGTAGTATAAGGGACTAGCTTTAGGCCGAGACTTTATCCATGTTCCCAGATAAAAAATTACCGATGTTCTTCCAAGTCCTTGAGAGTTCCTGCAAAATTTCTTCAAGATCGGTTTATCTATTTAGGTGTGAAAACGTAACAAACTGACAGATAGAGTTAATTTCGCATTTATAATATTAAATATGTTATAATATAACTAGGCAATACCAACGGTAGAATGCAAGCAAGATCTTACTGGCTAGATTTTATATTGTAAAGAATGATTTTATTATTTAATATTATTGATGCTGAGTGCTACTCAAGGACATAGTTAAGTATTTTATTATACTTCACAGTGGCTTTGAAACAGGTTTACACTACATAGGTTTATAGCAATATTAATTATTTTTATAAAGTTTTGTACTTTACCTCGTCTATTTTACTAAATCATTTTCTTATTCATTTAAAACAACACTTAGTCGAAATAATATGTTGTTGTCATAAAAACTATGTAAAAACGCTTACGGACAATAAAAACAGGATTGGGGCAAAGAATGCCTGTTTGGTGTCATTTGCATTTATATCGACCTTCTGTGACTGTGAATCAAGTTCTTACAAACAACCAATACAAGTCCAAGTCATGATCAATAAGGAAAATCTCTGTCTAAAGTATATTTAAATATTTGTCGACAAACCTGTCGCCGATGAAATTATAGTAAATCTTAATTGTGGAAGCAGGAAAATTAGAAAATTATCTCGTTAACTTTAAATGTATTATTTTTAGTTTCTTCACGACGTAAATTAGATTCAATTCTAAACATAAAATTAATGTATCATAGCCTTGAATCACTATTAAATAATTCCAAACCTACAATCAACTCCTCAAAATGGCGGAAGTAATGTGCACACGCAATGTTTTTGTTTACTAGGACCCTGTTTAAAAAAGAAAAAAGCAGAATATTCATTCATTTCATATTCATACCTACATAAATTACAAAACACTAATTTACAGTGCTAAAAATTATACTAATATAATAATAATAGACACAAGTTTACCGCACATATTTATCACTAGCTTAACAATGACAGAAAACATCCCGGCGCGGCGTCTGCAACAGCTAGCATGCAAGAGCATGTTCCGGATGCGTTCCGGCGATCAGTGGGTCTAAAATGGCCACTTTGAGCAATTCCTCTGAGCAATTCCTCCTTTTATGAATTCCCAGCAAATCCTAAGCAATTCCTCTAAATTTCGTGAAATGGTCCTTCATTTTAGTGATTCACTGATAATTCAATTCATTAGCAGATTCGTATTTGGTGAAAATTTCGAATATGAATCGAAATAGGATCCTATTATGATTCACCCGAAACGGCCTTTTTAGACCCCCAGCTCACCACCACCGTTTAGGGTTCAAAAGAATGTATTTATTTTTATTATTCGATAAATTAATTATCAAAATACTATTTTTTTATGGAATTTGGTATGTTATAACATTAGGTAGTCTAGTTTTATTAGTTCGTGTTCATTGGGGATCACAATTCACACTTAGTTGTTTAGGCAGGTACCAAACTGTTTAGGGAGGCTCGTCATAGTGTGTGATGCCCATGCCATGTCTGCCTGCTATGATATATACAAATTTAGAGTGTTAATGAGCCATTTACACGAGGGCAATCCACTGAGACTGCATACAAAAAAAACTTGAGGACAATGGAATGGATTGTCCTCAAGTTTTTTTTGTATGCAGTCTTAGTGGATTGCCCTCGTGTAAATGGCTCATACATAACTTTTAAATTTGGGGTTGGTTTAAAAAAAAATGTACTTTGAAGCACGTCTTATATTATACTTTATAGTATATCTGCCTATTTATATTTTTATTTTCTTTATTGTGTCTAGTTTTCAATGAAACCGTGTCGAATTCATCGAAATTAACCCTTATTTTCGGATACAATAGTTTGAAAACTTTTCTCTTTAGTCTGTAGTTATAGAATTATTTTGTATAAACATTCTGATGTTTAAATAAATAAATAAATATAAATATAATCTCACGCCTTTTTGTCCCCGAGAGGGTAGGCAGAGGTATTCCATTACTGGATATACCCACATTTCACGAGATATATTGGACCCCTAAACGTGATAGGTGGTGAGCCCATCGCCGGACCGGGTCTGTTTACACATGTCTCAGAATTAATTCTGAGACCTGCGGGTTTCCTCACGATGTTTTTCCTTCACCGTCGAGCTAGTGATAAATATGTACGTAAGTTTTTGAAAAACTCATTGGTACATGCCAGTATGCATGTACATTCTGATGTAAATTCCACAAATACTACGTCACCCAAGGAATAAAGCAATGTTACGTTATTAAAGAGTTCCAGTTCCAACTTCCACGTTATATACGAGTTCTTGAACAAAATTTGTTTATCGCGTAACGTTAAATACGTTAATCTGTTAATTTTAAGACTTAATAAATGCGTAGTAACAGATTAACGTATTTAACGTTACGCGATAAGTGTTGAAATTAACACTTATTAAATACATAATTAACAGATTAACGTATTTAACGTTACGCGATTAACAAATTTTGTTCAAGAACTCGTATACAACGTTAGAAGTTGGAACTGGAACTCGTTAATAACGTAACATTGCTTTATTAATTGGGTGACGTAGTATTTGTGGAATTTACATCAGAATGTTTATAAAAAATATTGCTATAAACAGACAAAAGAAAAAACTTCTTATCTTCTTAATTATTTTTTTTTGTTTGTTTGTTTGTATCGAATAGGCCCGAAACTACTGGACCAATATTAAATTTTTTTTCACCAATGGAAATCTTACTTTTCTGTGAGTAATATGGCCTATAATTTTCCCACGGGAACGGGACTTACACGGATTATCTAGTTTATACTTCTATATTAATACTAATATTATAAAGAGGAAAGATTTGTATTTTTGTATGTTTTTACGAATAAACTCAAAAACTACTGAACCGATTCCAAAAATTATTTCACCTTTGGAAAGCTAAAGGATCCCTGAGTAACATAGGCTATATTTTATTCCTATATTCCCATGTGGACGGGAACTATACGGATGAAACCGCGCAGAACCGCTAGTGTAATATAATATAATCCCGACGATGTGAACTAAAGCAGTTGTATAGTTTCTTCTCCGATGGTAGCCAGGGTCTGATGATGGAGCTAGAAAATGGCCATGGGAACTTATCAACTTAATTAAACGACATAACCCCATCGAGTTTGGGCTCCTTTGATTTGTCTTGATGAGTACTTTGGTATAAGATGGTAACCAGGGTCTGATGATGGAACTGGAAGATGGCCATATGAACTCTATAATTAAACGACACAATGCCATCGAGTTTGGGCTCGCATGATTCGTTTTGACGAGTACTTTGGTACTAGATGGTAATTAGGGTCTGATGATGGAGATGGAAGATAACCAATTGAGCTGAAATTTTGTATACACATGACCTCAGAATTAATTCTTGGACCTGGGGGTTTCCTCAAGATGTTTTCCTTGACCTTCGAGCAAGAATCAGTTGTTGGTACACAAGAAGTAGAAGGTACCGGAAAGGAGAAAAGTAAGACTATCTACAAAAAGAAATGAGATGCCATCAAAAACAAAACTTGTCAAAAAACCAAGTCTCGCAACTCAGTTCTTCTACCGTAAAAAGTTGTGAGATCCATGTAATAACAAGTCGGTTAATTTATTTAGTCCCTACTAAGGGACCTTCTTTCTTAAGTAATTAGCTAACCTAACAACATCTTTTATTGACCATATTATTATTAAAAATCTTTTATGTTTTAAATAAATAGATTGACTTGGCCATCGCATAAAAACCCAAAGTATCTCACAAGTGATAAATATGACCTATATTGAATTTGATTGTTTAGTGCGATTAACGTATTTAACGTTACGCGATTAACAAATTTTGTTCAAGAACTCATATACCTACAACGTTGGAAGTTGAAACTGGAACTCGTTAATAACGTAACATTGCTTGATTAATTGGGTGACGTAGTATTTGTGAAATTTACATCAGAATGTTTATAAAAAAAGATTGCTATAAACAGACAAAAGAGAAAACTTCTTATCTTCTTAATTTTATTTTTTTGTTTGTTCGTTTGTATCGAATAGGCTCGAAACTACTGGAAAAAAAAAATATTTTCACCAATGGAATATTTATGGATTATTTCATGGATTCCACAAATACTACGTCACCCAATTAATAAAGCAATGTTACGTTATTAACGAGTTCCAGTTTCAACTTCCAACGTTGTAGGTATATGAGTTCTTGAACAAAATTTGTTAATCGCGTAACGTTAAATACGTTAATCGCACTAAACAATCTAATTTAATATAGGTCATACTTATCACTTGTGAGATACTTTGGGTTTTTATGCGATGGCCAAGTCAATCTATTTATTTAAAACATAAAAGATTTTTAATAATAATATGGTCACTATAAGATGTTGTTAGGTTAGCTAATTACTTAAGAGAGAAGGTCCCTTAGTAGGGACTGAATAAATTAACTGACTTGGTATTACATGGATCTCACAAATTTTTACGGTATAAGAACTGAGTTGCGAGACTTGGTGTTTTGACAAGTTTTGTTTGCGATGGCATATTATAATTGCTAACAATTTTGTGAATATGTTACAATAAGGTGACAAAAGTATTTATTTAAAGTCCATTGTGAATTTATCTGTGGTTATCACAAGCGATCCTTTTTGTTTTCCCTCTTTATGTAATAACAAAGTAATAAGAACCTTCGTATACAAACTTTCCTATCTTATCTAGTGTTACAGCAGCTAACTGACTTACCGCTTGTACTACAAGACATGTCCTTATCATTATTGACAATGAATGACATTATGTTATTTTATTACTGAGGCTGTAATATTTTTCGTAATTGACGTTAATGTAATGACTACTCAAATTCCTTCGTCTGTGCAATGTGCATGTCAATACGAGTATATTGAATCGGAGGCGAAAATGTGTTGCTATTTTTAATATTAAACAAGGTCTTTAAATCTTCAATTAAAAACAAACGACCAAGTGTGAGTTTGACTCGCGTAAATAAGGGATCCCTCTTTAATTTTTAACTTTATTGATGTTACTTTTTAAAGTAGGTGACTATACTGATACACACTGAAGATTTCAAGCGTCTATATATTGCCATTATTAAAATCGATTGAAAATCGCCAATAAAACACGTTTCTTGGATGAGTAATACATATTCTGTTAAAATTTCAGCTGCTTTACTTATTGCGGTTACGGTTCTTGAGATACAGTACACTGACAGACATACAGACGGACGGACAGGCAAGGCTTAGTAAATATATAAGCTAAAGCAGTATGAAACTAACCCTCCTTTTGGCGCAGTGGGGTAACAACGCCTTTTCTTAGAAATAATTACCTACGCTCCATTAGAGCTTAAGGGCCATCACTCTTACTTTTTGTAAAATGAAAAAGTTTTCATTACGTTTTTATTTTGGGTTTTAAGATGCTGAAATAATAAACTGAAGTAAACTATGATTTTTATAAAGATACTAAAGTAACATTTACTGAAAAATATACTTTTATTATTCGTTATTATAATTGATAATTGAAGGATAAATATTTTCGTCTTTTATGAGACGTACGGAATGGTTTGCTATCAAATTTTACTGTGCAAAACGTCTAGATAGCGACGTATAGCGAAAACCGCTTAGAAAACCTGTTCCGGCGCGTGCCTGAGTGATTGGTTTCGGACGTTTGTACGTTGGTAGTTACCATACTGCTTTAATAATAATAATAATAAATCTTTATTTCATTTATAATATTTACTGTGGTAGGTAATAGGGTCCCGTTGGCAACCTTTGGGTACGGAATCCTATAAGGCGCGTGTCATTGTGTTCGTACGTCGTTCTCTGAAACAGCCCAACCCATTTCAAAAAAATGTTGTTGAATTGACTGCACGCAACGTAAATATAGAAAAATGATTTGTGGTACACAATTTATACACTTCTGCTTAGTTCAAACTAGAGAGGACCTATGTATGCTAACTATGAGTACTAACCGATACGAAACCAACATCATGTTCAGTTCATGCACATAACTCAAAAGGCGGGGTCATTACCAAGTCGAATTGAGTCAACAGGCCGTTAAACCTGAATGATCACTAAATACACCGATCATCGGCATTTTATACCTACAGGTATATAGGAACATTCCATACAGGTATGTTCGTGGGCCCGGCCGGGCAGACGTGCTGCCACATATTATTTACTAGCAGCGCCCCACGGTTTCACCAGCGTCGTTCCCGTTCCGGGAATATACGGGGATAAAGTATAGCCTACGTGTTATTCTAATGTATAAGCAATATAACCTTTGAGTATTAAACCAACCGGAGACGCCACTGACAGGCGTTCCCCTCTGCCAAAAAAACGTGTCGGTCAATGAGCATACCGGTTAAATACAACTAGTTTGATTGAGTTCACGGAGTGCTTGTATTGGTGAATGTATTTGTGTGCACCTAGTTCAAGCTAGTGTTTAATTGTTTTGTCAAAAAATGCGTTTGTTTTAACATTATTTGTATTTGTTTCCTCGTCCCCCGCGCAGAAACTGGCAGACTTTTTTGCAAAGAAACTAGTGCGCGTGACGTCTCCTGTTGGTTTAATACTCAAAGAATATAACTGAAAATCAAAATCCGTTCAGTAGCGTGAAAGAGGAACAATCATCCATATATACAAACTTTCGCGTTTATAATATTAGTATGGATAGAGCCCGCTTCTCATGCGTGAGGCTCGAGTTCGAATCCTGCCGAGGGCATAAACCAATAAGTATTTCAAAAAACTTACGTACATATTTAGCACTATCAGTCGCTTCACTCGCGTCTCTTCACCTTCGAGGTGAAGGAAGACATCGTGAGGGAACCTGCAGGCCCCAGAATTGATTCTGTAGCATGTGTATGAAAAACCCGGTCCGGCGATAAACTCACCACCTGTTACGTTAAGGAGTCTGAAAAGTGGGTATTTGCAGAAAATGGATAAGGTACCTTAATCGATGCTCTCATGGATAAGGTGTGAGCATTTTTTTTTGCAACAGAAAGGTAAATTAATGTCTGCGAATTTTTCAGGCCACGCTGTTTTTTTAAAAAGTTGAGATGATTTATTAAATCAAATAACTTTTTTTACATGGGAAATTCAAACTTACTTTTAATTAATGTCTAATACTTAACTAATATAGGTATCTACCGTCGTTTCGAAACGTGTTCTAGCTGAAAGGAAGCAATCTCAGGTTACTCCTTTAACGGGCATAGGCATTTAAAATTTTTCATTGGTTTTGAATCTTATTTCAATTACATAGAGTTCAATTTATGATTTCAACTATCGTCCCTCTGCCTTATAAAGTGTTACATTGAGTGTATAAAAAATATTTTGACATGTCATACATATTATGCAATCGAGACGAGGCACTCGAAAAACTCATGAGGTACTTACATAGTTTTATTAGAAAGAGCTACAATGGGTAAACTTCCTTAACTTTAAGTATTGTATCTGCTCTTGGGCCCTACTGTTGTGCTTCGGGTATTTCCTTATTACCGGTTACCGATGTAACGAGGAAAGACCTTCAAAAAAATACCCATCGATCCTCACAGGTAGGTACATTATTACAACGTCCGCATAATAATTATTAACAAATATTATTGCCATTTTTTTTCGCTTATTATCCTCAGACTCCTCTTCATTCGATATTGCGTTTCCGTATGACACATCTCGAGCCATTTTTAGGGTTCCGTATACGACACTGGGTGAATGTCGTTAACGGGCATGTCTAAATGAAAATGGTAATTGATTTAGTAATCTATATATATAAAAATCAATGCCATTTTTGTTATTCTTATATTTGTTATTTCATCATCGTTGTTATTTTATAACTCAAGAACGGGCTCACCTATCCAAACCAAACTTTTAGGCTTTATTCGGACTATTTAGCAGATGGTTTATGTGAAGTTTGCTTAAAATCTGTAGAGTGGTTCGTCATTTATCACATTTTTACAGGACAGCGTATGTCGGGTCAGCTAGTTAAGTATATAATTTAAATGATTTTAATTTAAGTCATTATTACAAACTAACTGTTACGCGTGATATCACCCGCGTAAGTTCCTTTCCCAGGGGAAAAATATACCTACTTCCAGAAAGTAAGATTTCCATTGGTGAAGGATTTCAAAAAATCGGCTCAGTAGTTTTTGAGTTTATTCGTTACAAACATACAAATATCTCCTCTTTATATTATTAGTGTAGATTATGGGTAATTAACTAAGGACTTCACTTTTTTTTCGCAAAAGACTTGTCATCTGACTGAAGACACAATATGATTAGGTATATAGCGGCACGCTGATGATTGACTGGTTGCCGTCGGTCGGTCTGTCTGTTCTACGTTTAAAAGGGTGTATCATTTGAACAAAGCCCTTGCAATTTTCGGAGAATTTATTATGTTATTATAACGGATATCTTAACTAACAATTAAAAAAATTAAAACGTTAAGGACCCCGCAGAAGACACGTGATTTTTAAGTTATTTGTTTTTTATGTACTTTTCTGAAAAACGGTATTAAATAAAAGCTTTAAACTTTGATGTGCAAATTCGAAACAAAAAAGTATAAAATCTGGCCAAATATGATTCGACGTTCCCAAACTGAAACACCATTTTTTGTAAATACTTAACACAAATATAGAGTCCGTTTCGGACTTTGCTGGTTGTTTCATACTACATCTAAGAGACCGGTATTCAGGTATTATATAATATAAATTGTTGGACACAATTTACACATGGCTATTTAGTCCCAAACTAGACAGGGCCTGTACTATGGGCACTAAACATGTACTAAACAACTGATAAACATACTTAAATAAATATTAGACGACCAGACACGAAGCCAACAGACATGTTCATTAACTTCATACACACTTATGTTGGGCACTAGCGGGGATCGAACCCGCGACCTCCGACTCAGAAGGCAGGGTCACTACCGACGGAACCAACAGGCCCGTCAATAAGCATACAATTTTCTACCAATAAGTTCGTTCAACAATTATAGGCCCTGCTACTGTAAAAAGTTCACAAAATAAAAAAAATTTCGTTTCTGATTTCAGCTATGACAAAGACCAAAGACGAGAAAGAGAAGCTTGAAGACCTAGAGATGATGACAGCGTTGAACAAGCGGCCGTCGAACCCCACAAGCGTGGTAACGATGGACACGCCACCACAGGCTGAGTTCGCCGATTGCATTAACAACCAGCACACAGCACAAAGGCGGCGTGGCCACCATCATTCTCATCATTCACTGGTCAGTTACCAATACGAAAGAATTTCTGTATAGTCTCTTTATCACGGCTAAGCCGCTAAGAGGTTTATGAGAGAGTTGAGGAAGCAGGCTTTTGGGCTACTTTTTATCACGAGCTAAGTTGCTTCGAGCTAGTGTTCGTATAAGAGTACTCTTTAGCTCTAAATGATGTCGCGATAGTAGATCTTCGCTAATGAAAACAAATTAATTCTTAGTCACCGTTTTGTTTGTGTCGTCACTATTACGCCAGCCAGTGTCATGATATGACATTGTATTATTATTATTATTTTTCTGTCCTCGCAGAGAGTACCCTACTCACACTAGATAATGTTTAATCAGTAAAGAATAAATACAGAAACGAAGACTAGGTATATCATTATAGGGTTATGTTTATTTCATAAAACTATTTCTGTGAAATTATTAGAAATATTTTAAACTTTTAAAGGTATTAGTAATTATCATAATAATAATAAAAATAAATAAATAAATTGTGGGGCATCCACAATCCACACACGGCTATTTAGTCCCAAACTAGGCAGAGACTGTACTATGGGTAATAAACAACAGACATGTTCATGCACACAAATCTTTGCCCCGAGCGGGGATCGAACCTACAACCTCCGATTCAGAAGGCAGGGTCACTACCAACTGACAGGCCCGTAAAATAATATATTCCGGATATAATAATATATAATAATAATAATAATCCGGATGTAAAATAAAACCTTATAAAAATAAGGTCACTGGTACATTATTCAATCCTCAGGGTTTCTTGTAATATGTGTTTGAAAGACAGACAAATCTAAACAGTTACACCAAGGCATTTTCGCTTCTTATGTTCGCTTTTTATCTCATGGCAGTGTAGAAGCAGTCTAGCTAATGCTAGTGGCCAAATTGTTAATAGACAGAATGATATTAACCATGAACCGAACCCACGATTTATTTTGCAAATGATTAATATCCTCTCACGACTCGTCTCTTTTATCCTTGACATCTAAGATCCAAATGTCAAAAATGGAATAATATCTCACAGCACTTTACTGATTTCCGTTATTTTTTGGATCCAAATCGCTTTTGAATTTCTAACCGACTACCTACTGTGTAAATTAGACGTTCTATTCAACCAATTTCTGGCATTGGAGGACCGTATAGTTGGTTAAATACATTTTTATTAATATTATAGCGTATGCATAAATCTATTAATATGTCTATGAGCGTATGTAAAGAAATTTTTAGAATAGCTATAAAAATTAAAATAGGATTTTCTAATTTTACTACAATTGTGATGTCATTATGTAATAAGATGTCATCCTGAATACAATATTATTGTATTTTAATTTAAATCTGGCAAAAAATTAAAACTTTGATAACTTGTGTATCTAACTTGTGAATAGTGAAGAGAATTTGTGAATAGTAAGGAAGAAAGTGCAGTACTGTGTAAGCAGCTTCTTCAATTATGTCAGGCATCTTCTTCTAGTTTCTAATTTAGTGACTAAAAAGTTTAGTAGTTTTTAGTCATTGTGCGGTTTTTACCAATGCACCAATGCAGTTTCCCAGACAACACAATGTATTGCATCTATCAAGTAAAATCTTACTAATATTTTAAACAATTGTTAGTCTCACGAAAAAACTACTTACACAGATTTTGATGAAACTTAACAGTAATGTACATATGTATATATCTATATTTATAAAATGATAAACTGACTGATTGGTGATATATCAACGCACAGCCTTAACCGCTGGCTTATACAGTGTAGGCATCCACTAAGAAAGGATTTTGTAAAATTCAACCCCTAAGGTGGTGAAATAAACGTGCGCGAGCGTAGCCGCGGGTAAAAGCTAGTCAGAATAATTTAAAGGTTATCGAACGAAGTTGTGGGCGTCCGCTGGTTCGAATGTCTTGGAATAAAAAAAAACGTCATTAAATCAGACTTTTATTATTGGGACAGCTTCTCAGTTATGAAGAAAATCATTACAATAATTTTCCCGTAAAAAGTTTGTGTATGGATTTAAAATGGGTGGATTGAGTAAAGGATGATATGAGCAAGAAGGAAGTAAATGTAGATATTACGGTTGATAAACATAATTGGAAGGAGATATACTACGTCGATCCCGATTAATGGTAATAGGGCAAGAAAATTAAACTGCGTATCTCTTTGTATGTCATAGGTCTCTATACTTTTAGCTTGTCAGTAACAACATCAGTGCTGATTTTACATCTCTTAGAGACTTTGGAGCTATGCATGCAGGTAGCTTATTTTAAATCTCAATTACTTACTTATTAACATAATACCATACGTATCTTATTATGCCATCACAACCTGGGCGGTCTAGGCAACATCTAGGTCAAATCAGCATGCAACAGAATGGATTATGAAGCATTTGCCTACGATGCTGACCTATCGGTCGTTGTCATCATTCATCTCATCATCGAACATGTTTGTGATTGACGATAATGATTGATGATGACGGTGATGTGAATTAGTGATAATCCAACCATTTAACGAAGTTTTAAGCGGAGCTAAGTTTATTGATAAATTTTTATGTAAAACTAGCTGTTCCGGTTTCACACTTGTAATTCCCGTTCCCGTAGGAATACGGGAATAAAATATGTTACTTAGGGATATTGTAGCATTCTAATGGTAAAAGAATTTTTGAAATCGGTCCAAAGTTTCGGAGTTTATTCGTTACCAACTTTATAATCTTATATAGTGTAGATGTAGGTACTCGTATCTATGAAAAACCTGTTAGTGTAGGCATAAATATATGTATTTGTAAACGAACAATGTGTTGTTATGGAGTTTCTTCCGCCACTTCTTTGTGGCCTAAATACTTTACAAAAAGGCTGTAGAACAATACTTTGTTGACTTTCAATGTGATTTTATGGGAATTTTAAAATATAGACATAATCGTAACGGCTATGCTTTATAGTACAATTCCTTCCTTGAAGCCAGGGTTCACAGTGCAGTGGGAAAATAACATTAGAGGCTTGCTTATTCCTTTATTTTATTCTAATAACGGGGTGTATGTACTGCGATATACAACTTATAATTTTCTTACACTGAAGTTAGCTAATTTTAGGACTCCGTAGATAAACAACCCTTAAAACTTAAAAAAAAATATGTTTACGTAGGTACTTATGCTGTGAATGTTTGGGTCGGTATGTTAGTCCATTAGGAGAGACGATGAAAGGAGACTGGCTGCAGCTGAGAATGTTGAGAGCCTACTAGTGAGCCATAGATCTTTCCTTTTAATGTTAAAGGTTGTAGGAAAAGGGGAAGAACAAACAAAATGTTGGATTGTGTGAAGGATGACATGTTCAAGAAGGAAGTGAATGCAGATAAGGCGATAAATGAAAGGGGAATCCTACAGTAGTGACCTTAAAATAATTTGAATAGGGCAAGAAAATTACGACTTACTTTCTTTTTTTGCAATGTGTGAGTAATATTTTAATCTAAATCCTCCATAGTATCTGTCTAGTATTGGTTTTTTAAAAACTCAAACAATGTTTAACGTGAATAATTTAAAATAAAATTATTGTTATTAATCAACTTATAAAAACGCTGACATACTTACAAATATTATAAACGCTAAAGTAAATTTCTTGTAGCAGTTTGGCAAGAAGATAACTTGCATCTTGAGAAACGGAATAGTTTACTTTTCGTCACAGAATGCACAAAAAGTCGCTGGCAGAAGCTAGTTACTTATAAAACCGACTCAAGAGGTTACCATAATGAATTAGCCAAGACCCACGAATAGCTCCAACGCGCTTTATTTTTTTTATAATTTACTACATTTAGATAATTCTTATGTTAAATATTAACGACGAAGCCTGTTGCGGACATAGATTTAGTATACTTAGATTGGCATTGCGAAAGAGAAAGAAAATTGGTACCCGTGTGTTAGAGCGAGATAGAGAGACGAGACCATTTTCGTCAACTCTACGGGGTTCTACCGGGCCGACGTCAGTTGTGAACGAAACAAATCTCGCTTATTTTAATTAATCTCGCGTATTAAAAGAGTAAGTTTGATGTTTAATAGACGTAAAGAACTATGGTTA
Source organism: Ethmia dodecea (assembly GCA_963855545.1). Classification (NCBI taxonomy): domain Eukaryota; kingdom Metazoa; phylum Arthropoda; class Insecta; order Lepidoptera; family Depressariidae; genus Ethmia; species Ethmia dodecea. The sequence continues at coordinate 9,941,406 of OY979449.1, forward strand.
CGTGTGCAGTACCGGTTGTAATTCATCTAGCACAGAAAATCCGCAGAATTAGTCATTTTACATGTAAGTGCGATTGAAAGATTTAATTCTCTAAATGCAATGATTATAGAAAACTGAAAAACAAATCGTGCTCAAATAGGTAGGTAATAACATTGCTTTTTATTATATAAATAAATGTATAAGAATTGATTTAAGCGAAAAATAAAATACGTGAATTTGTATTTCTAACCTCAATTTTATAGTGATTGTCGTAATATCGATTAACCACATTTCGATAACGTGACTAGCGAAGGTATTAACTACACAATATACCCCACGCCCATTTGTTAACGAGAGCTACAAGTTTAGGGAGAGCACTATTTGTCTTGCACACATCCACGTTACACGCACAGAAGTGTCAATTTTTTTGGTCTCGCCGTACTGGCTCTATTGCCAATCTTTAACGTTAGTATACTAAATCTATGGTTGCGGATATAACAATGCTTAGCTAATGTTATTTTCTTTGAGTAATAAATGTATTTAGATTAATTACATGTCTATTGTGCCTACATAAGATTTGCAAACTTTATCAAAAACTCATACTGTTGTCTATAAAACTTTTAATGTAAATTTCAGAAAGAGAATGGCGACGGTGACCGTCGTGACAGCGTAGCGCTTTCGCTGGCGGCGCGGCAGTCGCAGTGGAAGCGGATCATTCTCCTGGTGGTCGCCATCACGGTCCACAATATCCCCGAAGGCCTCGCTGTCGGTGTTTCATTCGGGGCAGCTGCCTCGTCATCAAAAGCCTCGTTTCAGAGTGCGAGGTACGTACTTTCTTTATGTTGAGATTATATGATTTATTTTTATTTTATACTAGCAGCGCCCCGCGGTTTCACCCGCGTAGTTCCCGTTCCCGTGGGAATATCGGAATAAAAAGTATCCTATGTCCGTCTCCTGGTTCTAAGCTACCTCCCCACCAACTTTCAGCCAAATCGGTTCAGCCATTAACGCGTGATGCCGTGACCAAGGGAAAAAGGGATTCATTTTTATATATATAGACTATAATATTCGTTTTATAACACATTTGCTCGTAAAAGGTGTCTTATTTCACCAATTTTAATATCGTTACCTATCTCATTACGCCCAAGTGCGGTAAGTGTAAAGTAAAACGCACGGTTTATCAAGATGCTCCGTCTTAAAACGAACGGTACTTTTTAAAATCTCAGCAAAGAGTTTTTATGTCAAAAAAGTTGTCAACATTTTATGATTAAAATTAACTTTTCGAGATAAAATATATTAAAGAAATATTTATGTACATAATTATTTAATTTAATTAATTTTGACAGTAAATTACAACCAATCTGTAACAAAAACACAAAAATATTATTTTACTTTATTAGTAATAAGTACTGGCTGTTTTTTTGTGCCTTTTCCTAAAAAAATGATGATGCGCGCCGCGCGCTTTTTCTTAACGCTGTATTGTTTTTATTCGTTTACCATATTCGGAGTTTTATTTTATTTCCTCGCAAAATTTGTTATAAATCGTCGTATGACATACGTGCGCTTTGATAATTACAGCCTCTGCTTACTTGTAGCCCTCGCCTACGGCTCTCGCTAGCAATATCGCCTCGGCTGTAATTTTCAACCTACCGCACTTATATCATAATGTACTATTATGTTGATGACATCGTAAATCCAGGCAGCGTGTTTCTTAGAAGTGTACAATAGGGTAGTGCCCTGCCTAGACAAATTAGTTACTTTTTATGATCTGTCAAAATGAAATTTTACTATGGAAACATACATACATAATCTCGCGCCTATTTCTCATTGGGGTACGTAGGCAAAGCCAATAGACTGCCACTTGCTACGAACCTGGCAGATCTCTCGTGCTTCCTCCAAATCCATCAAACGACTCATGCATCCTCGTCGGTTTCGGGTACTCTTTATCTGGCATTTCTTGAACACATCGCCGATCTGGTCGATGCCAGGCGCATGGGTGACGCCTGGGTCGTCCGCCACCGACTCGCCCATTCACAACACTCTTGTATATTTGTCTCGTTAATGACTTTCATTCATCCGCTCAATGTGACCAAGCCACCTCAGCATTGCTTTTTCAATCCTAGTCACTATAATATCATTTTTCAAGCCGCAACGCTCTGGAATCATGAGATTGTTGTAAGATTGTGCAGCAAATGTTCTTTACTTCCTACTTCACTAATTGGTCTTGTTTCCAGATTTTTAGGCAATCGGGTTTTTTATTTTTTATTTTTTTTTATTTTCTTGGTCACAGTCAACGGCTGAACCAATTTCGCTAATTCTTTTTTTTATTGTGTTTGTTATTGTCAGGAGAAGGTTCTTAAATGAAAGAAAAAAAGAAAAGTGCGCGGAACATTAAAATAATTAAGAAAACATAACGACCATTTTAACTCTTAATGGAACCTTATGGTGTTTGACATAACTGACAGTTGTACGTACAGGACAACGTCTGTCTGGTCAGCTAGTTAAATTTTAAAATTATTTGATGACTGCTTGAAGTTTTCAAAACAACACCGCTATTGTATTCTATCATACAGTATCATTTAATAATATTGACATAAGATAGACAAGATTAATGAAACTTCACTATTCTGTAAATAGTAATAAACGTCCGTTTGGATGTAAACTCATTATATTTGCAATTATTGTGTAAAAGCCATTATGGTATATAAGAGCTTGAATGATATAATTAGGCTATTTTCATTAGCTTAAAAGTATTTTTTATCGGTGTTTAGACGCCACTTGTAGTCAGCAAAAAGAAAAATATGTCTTATTAGAGAAACTGTTAAGTTGGTTGTTTAGCTAACTAGCAGCGCCTCGCGGTTTCACCCGCGTAAGCTACATAAGCTACATAACTGTAAAGTTTCATCAAAATCCGTTTAGTAGTTTTTGCGTGAAAGAGGAACAAACATCCATACATACAAACTTTCGCCTTTATAATATTAGTAGGATACATAATACAAAAACTTTTGCATCGAAATTAATAACACAAAGGCAATTAAAAGTCAGATTAATTTAGATAAGCTCCAAAGTTGGTTAGTTTGAATCTGCTACTGCATTTAAATCTACACTAATATCACAAAGAGGAAAGATTTGTATTTTTATATGTTTGTAACAAATAAACTCAAAAACTACTGAAACGATTTAAAAAAAATCTTTTTTAATTAGAATGCTACAATATCTCTGAGTAACATAGGCTATATTTACTTCCTGTATTCTCACGGGAACGTTAACAACGCTGGTGAAACCGTGGTGGCCTGCTATCCCGTTTTAAAAGTTTTTGTTATCAGTATTTACTGTTGATAGCATTAAGCAAACCTTACTAGATTATAAATGCTATGAATCATAATGTTTTGTATGATAAATTGTAGAACTGTGAATAATTCGAAAAAAGAAAACCGTCGCGCCATCTGTCGTTACTTTTGGGAACTAAATTGAACATACCTCCCTGTATTCATACGGGAACGGGAATTACGCGGGTGAAACTGCGAGGCGCTGCTATTAATATATAATTGGCTCATAGATTTACTAGTATTACTTTCGCACTAACTAGTCAAAGTAAAAGTAGGTAAATAAGTTTAATCTTGCTAATCAAGTACATATGTACTTGTTTTTATAGTCATGAATGTAATGAAATAATAATACATAATTACTATTTATTTTTCAATCACATTCAAATTTCTTTTATCTGAATAAATTTGTGTTTATTTGCTGATAGTCAAAGTATTTAAACTGTTTGTGAGCCGAATGTTACATTAAAAAATATTGCCTTTCAAAACAGTATGTTGTCCATAATTATATAAAAGAGGAGTTCTCTCCCTAACCTAATAATATAATTAAAGGGTACCTATGTAGCTATGTGTAGAATATACTTACATAACTATATTTATTGCTGAAAACAAATAAATATTCTTCTTGATGTTATGTATTGTGTATTAGGGCAATCATATTTACGCCTGGCAAAAAGGAATACTTAATATAAATTAGATCAGAGTTACTGCCATATGTGGCCCGCCTGATTCGAGCTTAAAAACTAATGTTGATGGTTAAACCTATTTTATGTAACATATACAACACTCACACTACTCAATTTAGCTTTATTTGCATGTTTAAATAGCGAAATAAAATGCTATAAAAAATCTGTATCATCAAGTTTTAGAAAACGGCAAATTCAAAGGTTGACGGGCATTTTGTCGAAATCATGCCATCTAGCGGAAATACGTAGAATCTAAAAGAATTGTCTGTTTGTTATTATACTCAGTTAGATATTCATCGGAAAACGCCACCTGACGCTTTTATGTCGTAATACTACTGCTGGTAGTGCACCTTCTGAGTCTAAATCGCCCATCTGACGGAGACATGGAGATTGTCAGGTATCAAAGTAGGTATGTAGAGATAAAGTTGCGCCTGCGACTGCTATGCCAATATTTCTCTTAAATTTTCGTCAGATGTCGTTACTAGTAGACATTTACGACAAAAAATAATTTCCATACAATTAATATACCGCTCCTATCAATTAGTACAAGCCAAAACGATAAATAGCAGAGTATTTATGAATCTATGTACCTACATACCTAAGTAATGAAGAATGGAAAGTCTAATGAATAGTCAAACCTACTGAAAAATGTAACACTTGGAATTCTAAGAGAAAATCCATTGAATTAAACTATATTAGTGTTCATACACTAAAATATTTACGTTGGGATCGGGTTCGGACATGGGCCAATAAGGAAATTTCTATGAATTCCGTTGTGGCTTGTGGCGAATACGTAGTGTGCCGGTCGACGGCCATTTTGTTACGTCAGGAGAAGGAACGCGAGGCACCGTTGGAGCGACGGTGCTGCAGGAATTTCATTGATAACTGCGGGCGCGAGCGGGATGCACTATATGTGGACCCGCTAGAGAATTTTACTGTAATACCTACTACACCAACTATCTTCACGAACCCACACCATTTTGTAAGATGATAGCAAATTCCCCTACAATAGTCACCAAGATGGTATACGTCGAGGAATATCTACAACATGGAGTACCTATTAATGCATTTTAAACAAAACTGCCATTCTTTTCAAATATAAGTACTCATTTAAACAAAATGTACAAAATACGTACCTAAATAAAAGAGACATACTTACTTAATCCACGGAGCAGAGTCAGAATTTAATTAAGTATTAAATACTGCATTATAGCCTTAAGATAATCTGGAAATAGAAATATCCCGTTTTTCACCGATGATCATAGCCGTAAAGAATTGTCAGGTCTCCGTCTCATCGAATGTTTGGCATTACCCGTCACACGCCTACTTACCTTGTTGGCATGGCTTCACTCTATTTTGATTACTACAGTTTTTTAACTCTTTCCTCAAACGTACCTAACTGTTTTAACAAAAGTATTTTTATCTAGCCACTTACTTGTTTTCCTTATGTTGCAAACGATTCGCTGTTATAATAAAATAATAATAGAAGCAATCTACGAGTATGAGTTAATCTAATTTAAAGTGCTTAGTACTTGGTCAAAATATATAATAGGTACCTATATTCGAGTTTGTAGCTTGTGTAAGTGGGTGTCAAAACGGAAGTAACATTTAGAAGGCAAGCAGAGTCGAGTCGCAAAATGAGTGTGTTGGCGAGGACGGTTCATTTGTAGTTGCGTCGAGTCGAGCCAAATTGCGTGGCGGGCCTCGGGGCGTTGACCCGCGGCGGCGCAGACGTTGCCGTCACCGCCGCCGCCGCCCGGTGAAACTATTTCACTGAAAAATCCACCGTCGCGCCGTATCATTGAAGTCAACCTTGGCGATTTGTCGCGACTATACGCGTGGGTGCCTCCCAAGCATATTCATAACCGTTAAATATTGGCACCTCTCACTGATGTACACAGTCTCGGGCATTTTGCATTTTTATTGCTTGCCTCTTTTCTTTTCTGAAGTCGCTGAAATTAGTAGCGACTGCGAATTCTAAACCGGTTTCATTAATTTTGTTTTAGCTTAAACATTGTGTAAATGTAACGAACGGACGTAATTAAACCTTTAAAATGAGACAAAACCTAAGACTGGGCAGGAAGGAATGATGTAAGAGAAAAAGGCTGAATATTTTTATGTTGGTAGGTGCAGAGGGCTTTTGTTAAAATATTTCGGTCCTTGTTTGTCGTTCGCCTACACTTCGCTCCAAAATCTGATCTACTCTCGGCGATTGTTCGACAAAAAACTCTTGCAATACTGTGAGCGACACATTTAGTCCGTCCGTCGTAGCAATATCTGCAATAATTAACTTTCAACGCAGAGCTTTTTAAAAAAGTTCTCAACAGATAGTGCCTTTAAACTGTCTGTTGTAATGTAAAACGAAAATCTAGTGCAAGTCGCTATCAAATGATTGATCAAATCAGATTGAAAATCAATCAAATCAATAAAAAATTACTTCATTATTTGTCAAATAGCATTCAAATTAGTTAACAGTACAGTTTTTAATAAGTCTAGAATCAAAAAGTGAAGCGTAAAGTTAAAATTTAAATGTTGCGGAATGTCTGAAAGTGACTTGCTTGCTTATGTCTTTCAGCGTTAAATATCAAAGGGCAGAACCTCCTGGCGCAGGCATAGAGTAACACCATGTCACAGTATTGACTCTGCGCTATGAGTCTGGGAAGGGTTCGCGAACCGAATGTAGTTTATTATTTTCATTATTTTGTCGAGTAAGTGAATAAGTATCGGTTTGGTGACACATTTCCTATTTTATTTCGTTTATTCTCATTTTGTTAAGTGAAATTCTCCTATCTAACTTTACTAAAGATAGTGAAAATACCATGGATGTAGACTAAGTTAAATCTTAAACTAATCATAAAATTACAGTAACAAAAATGCGATATTTCCCATATTGAACTTTCCGGCGAGTGTTGCCATGTCTGAACCGCCTCGAGTAGCTGAAATGTTGGCACCAGGTAGTTTTAATTCGCCTAATTTGTAATAGTTCCCCTAAAATTGCCTAACTGAAAGTTAAGTTCTAATCAAAAACCTCTCTTGTTACTACGGAAAGCAGGTTCAAAATAAAAAATGAAAGCTAATGTTTCATTAAATTTTAATTTCGCCGCTTATTTCGGATTTTGGCTCATAATAGTGATAGTGCATTTGGCAAGTGTCCGCGAAAGTGGGTACTGAAAATAAAGTTCAATAAGAAATTGTTTATCTCACTACCAACTAGAGTATATTTCTGTATCTAGTAGTGGCCTAACGTGTTTTCGAAGTCGCCTAAATGGGTACCAGCCGACACCCTCCGAGGTATTAAAGCTAAAAATTGCCTAACTTGGCAACACTAATTCCGGCGGGCTGGACTGACCGAGACTGGCGCTCCAGGTAATGGCCCGACGACTAACGAGATAACACGCAACAATCCTTTGTTCCCGCTTGTTATGTAAATAGCCCTTTCTTATTACACCAGTAATAGCACCTCCTGACGACCTAATGTTTGGTATAATTACACTGAACGTCATTATTGCGATAACGCTGAGCGACGTACCTACTCTTTGTAAAGTAAATCCCCTGGTTCTATAAAGATCTATAGAATCCGAATTCAGCTAATCCACGATGTTTTAGCTGCGATTCCTATTTGTATCACAGTAGAAACTATTTAAATGAACGTTAAGTACTAAGATTATGATGCACGAAATAAAGAAGGGTAGCTATTACGAAAATATTTTGCAGAACTGAATGAGTTCCCTCCGAAATGGTCAATAATAACAGCAACTTTTCACCAGCGCCCCTAATTATAAGGTATCCGTTCCGATGTTTTTCATAAACGAAAGAATCTCGCAACGGGCGTTCATTACGATGGTAAGCGATAAGGCGGTCGATTTAACGTCGTAGTTAGCCGGTGCCAGGAACCCTTGTAAGGTCCGGTTTACATTACCGCATGCTACAAAGTAATGACCACATTGGCGGATCAGTCGTCTTTCCGTAGCGACCCTGATATCCCGAAAAACGTGGAAAAAAACATCTATTTCAGCAATCAAGTAAGCCCATTTCTGATTGTATATCTAAACTTACTTGGATCTGCCTCGTATCCGATGTCTAGGTAGGTAGACTCCTCTTACCCAAATTTCTCATTGCCCTACCCTATATATATAAAGACTACAGTAGTACAGTAAGTTACACTATGTCATTGTAACCCTGTCCTTATTGTGGTGGCGGTGGTGGCGTGGCCTGGAGGTCGGCGCGGGCGCAGGCAGGGCGCGGGTAGCGGGTGGCGGGTGGCGCCCGCGCATAATGGGAGTCGGCAACCGCTTTGTACCCGCCGCTGTTATTATGCAGATTAACACCGCCGGGAATTTGTTCAAATATCGTAACAAGCGCTCCTCCCGGCGCCGGCGCCGCTCACGCTGCCGTAATTTACGATTCAAGCCTCGGGAATGTGGCGGCGTTGCCTCCTACCACAGATTTTGGAGCCGTTTTGTCGAGTTTAAAATTACGCCTTGTCAGAAATTTACACCGCGCCTTATATGAAATCAAGATCTGCGTTTGATCTGTGTTATTTTCGGGTTCGGTGATTAGCCAGCAAATATGGATATTTTTTCACTAAGAGATAAATGCGATCTTCTTAGCAAACACGTATGATAGGTTCATATCGAATTGTTCTTCACTAAACAACCACCATTGCTCAGACTATTAGGTTAACTCCTAACAACCGATTAAGTCTACGCCACTCGATTGTCAATTTTCCTAAACATGTATGGGATTGGCAAAGTAGAATAAAGAGCGTGTGTGGGGTGACGGGGTTGCGGGCGGTGCGGGAGGCGCTGCGCTCGGAGCCCAAGTCCGGTCGCATTCCTGCGAAGCCTCTGATACGCGCCGGAGTTTCTGCCGCTTTCCCTGGAGGATGCAGTGCTATCTAAATAACTACCTATCAGTAACATAGACTACTTACTTAATAAAAAATCCACATAACATAATGTATATAATGAAACCTGTGAAGACAGTAATTTCTTGTCTTATTATTCACCAAAATTCTTTTCAAATTTATGTATTTGTAAACATTTGACAAAAAGGCAGATTTTTAGTTTTATTTGAAGGGGTTTGGGCAAGTTTTTGTAATAGGTACTATAATTGGTGTGACAAGTTCGGCAATGTGCGAAGGCAGCGCGGGATGGCCGGGCGCGGGCGTGGAGCATTGCACTTGTTTTTACGCACGCGCGCCGTGTGGTGCATGACCCCGTTGGAATGTACCACGTGCACTAGCCGATGGAATGCGCAACTGTTTGCTTTTTTCCTCTGCCACCACAAACAATACCTTTTCATACTATTTCATAACCAATTCTTTACTAACGCGATACTTTCTAAAACAGTCGCTCGCTTTTACGTATTGACATATTTTTCTTTGTTAGAATGAATTAGTTATACCTTCGGTTGCGGAGGCACCACGGCCGACATCCGCAAACCGTGTAAAGCTACTCGCTATTACTCAATTCCTTAAGAATTTGTGAAGTTTCTTTTCTGTAAAATTGTTAAAAGTTTGAGCACATGTCCATAAAATATAATGGTTGTCTGGTATGCGAGGCGAAGTTTTAGGAGATTGAACTCCATATAAAAAGCTGTTATCGAACTACTTGGTTTTTATTCTACTCTAAATTCCAGTAATAGCTCAGTGGCAAGTTCCTAGTAACCAGCCGTAATGAGTGTGATAACATTCAAGTATCAAGTCCAGTAGATCCTTAGAGCCACGATCGGCGCCCGAAATAGTTGAGTGAACGTTTGGCTGGTGGTCGTAAAGCGAACAATATTAGGCGGAAGCTCGAGACGCGACGCCGGAAAACGCGTTTCCGGAAGATGCGTCCGCGCAATGGCGCTCTAGATGCGCTTTTACGATTTCCTGACCGTCGCGGGCGGCGGCGGCGCTCTGCGCGGCTAAAACGGTATTCATCGCTCACCACCATTGTTGCACGCTGATTACTTTGATTGACTGTTATCGTCTGTAACGGCTTTTGCGCATACCAAGCATCTACTGCAATATCGTCGATAACGTATTTAATGGTTTTGTTGGTCTTATTCGTTATAGGATTCCCAAGAATATTTAATAACCAAAAAACGATCTAGACATTTTTGTTGGTAGGTTTAAGCTTACCAAACAGTATAAACAGTATATACAGGTCTTCCGTGCATCAGAAGTGATCAGGATCTTAGAATCGCTTACTTATTTAATGTTAACGTTTGTTGGTGGAAACTCGTGATCCAGTAAGGTAAGTACAGTCAAGAGCACGTGGAGCTTGACACATTGGACATTGTAAAGTTCTTATTACAATCGCCTTAGAGGTCAGACTCGCACTTCAAGTGTAAATCTTCAAGCCTAAAAAGGAAATAAGAAAAGTCAGTCATTACAGTTAGAGAATAAAAAAATAGTCTAGGAGCTGCTCCAATAAGATAAGCGGGTTGTAATCATAGGCCCCATCCTGGGATTAAAAAGGGAACACACCCTCCACCATCCCTTGATCCTGCCATTCTTTGGCTGTATGGAACGATCCTTCGCATGTCTTGATCCCTAAAAATCCACAAAGTGTCCAATACCTCGCTATCGTCTTCTTATTGTAAAGACATTACAATAAACATCAAAGTTTCATCTTCAACCTCCACGGTGCGACTTAGTGCAGACAGGTTCGTCCTTTCACTTGAAGTTCACTCGCGGACTTTTGGATTCCCATTGCCCGAAGTAACGAACGACCGTTTTCATATAATATTGCATTGCACTGTAGACTCGGTAACACGTGTTCAAGCGATAAAATACGTTATGTAATGTATGTATTATCTGTCTTAGATGTCGCTTTTCAACTCCCGTATATACATATTCAATTTATTCAGTGACTAATAGTCATGCACATTAAACACAAAAATAAGTATATTTTGTTTGTAAGCTTGTGATCATATCATGAAAAACATAAAAGCACCTTTATCGAACTTAACGGGGAAGTCGCCGATTGCCGATGAACGACGCAAAATTTTCCTTTTGCGTCAAGCTTGCCTTATATAATGAATTATTTCAGTTGTAAACGATTCTTTTACTATATCAATTATCCGGTCGGTGCGTCAGTCACGCAGTGCGTCAGGCACGGTGGCCACACAGGCGTCATCGCGACCTAATTGCCTGTTACATGCATGTAACAGCTCGACAATCAGGAATTGTAAACTCATTGAAAATATTAGAAATCACCATCAAAATATCTATGCAGGTAGCCTACGGGGTATGATTATGATATTGAGTCGATTGCACGAAAATGGTCTTCATAAAAAAAAACTTGAGAGGTGTCAAGGGACAACCGGATGGAACGTAGTTCGATTAATTAGTAAAAGAATTGTAATTTTTTTTTTAAGTTATAAAAATATATTTTTTATTATTCCTATCTGCATCGATGGTAGTATTATATTTTGTTGTTGGTTCTGCTGGATTATTGTTTATTCTTAAATCAAATTCTTTCTCTAGATACTATAGCAATGGTTTTGATTTTTCATTACTGAAGTTGATGTTATATCACCGGCCAAAATGAGTGGAAGTTTATCAAAATTTTTGTTGTATCTGCTAAGAGTTCGAGATACATCTTTAGAATACTCGAGCAGTGCTCGATGAATGAACTCCTGAATATCTATTAATTTGTTACTATAACTCCTAGTCTCTCATATTTTATCCACAATGATAAAATGTGTTTACATTACAGCGCCATCTCTTTGACACCATTACGAAGTAATACCTTGATAATAAGCGCTATTTCATCGTAGCTGCGCCATCTGTTAGTTTCTAGCATTAACTCAACGACGAAAAGTGTCGGTCGTACCAACTTTTGGTGTTAATTTTTTCCGTTTAGCCCCCTTTCGCAACGCGCCATAAGAAACTACGTTCCAAAAACAGAAAGAGCATTTAGATAGGGAATGAAATTTGTATGGAAGTTCGTCATTTTACCAAATTGTGTGTGTCCATCGTCGTACCACACAACACGCAAAGAGTGGTCTAAAGATTTTGTTGGAATGTTCCACGATTGAAAGCGTACAGCATGCAAAAATATGTGTTCTGGCTATGTTGTCCATCTAAAAGATTGAGCTCGATAATTAATCTCCAAAGTCTATTAAACGCTCTTAAATAAATAATAATTATCTCTTTCTCTCTCTCTTAAGCAAACTGTTTATAATTGATCGAAACTCGATGACTGACTCAGAGTTCGAATATTTTTACATACGAGTTGCACATATAATTATTTTTGAAATGCATCATAAGTGATTCATACAGTTTGTCCACTCATGCACCTCTGGTTACACTATACCTAATACTAATGAGTAATTGCATTCTATGAGTTTGATGATGCATAATCGTATTAATTTTATCTCTCGCGTCTGTTTACGTATCCTCTATTGAAATTTAAACATTGTTAATTATTACTTTTTTGCTGTGACAAAATAACATTTAATTACAGTTATAAGTACGTAACTTTTTAACAAAATCAGTAATAATCTGCTTCAATTCATTAAATTCTATGATAACTCGCTGAGTAGATTCAAAAAAATAAGTACGAAAAAAAAAGTTTTAATTTTTTTTTACGCGAGAGCTTTAAAACTGTATGGCCTTTCCCAAAGAGGTTGGAAGAAAATCATTCTCTTTCCTATAGAGTGCTAATGTAGGAAAGCTCGACCTAGTGAATCCTCGCCAACATTCGGTTGACAGACCGTATTTTGACGTGGGGAAGTCAGATCGAAACAAGCTCTCGGTTTTAACAAAAATATGCCCGCTTGCGTCGTTGTGTGGTGCGAAAACTCCCCAGTAAATTCACAGAAATCCTATTCATGCATTACCTATCACCATTTAGTATTTTCCTATGCAAACTACACCACAAAAAAATTATTTAAATATTTGAATTTTTATCCATTAATATTTCCTTAGTGCTTGGCAAAAAGTATAAAACATCGATAGATCAATAATTTTATGTCGATAAAATTTTCAAAATTGCTATATTTTTATCAAATATAGAACTGAAATTATAAATGATTTTCAGATTTACAAGAGATCCCAACCTAAAAAAAAATTGGTTAAATCTACAGGCAAGGCTGAAAATTTGATTCCATCAACACATTCCACAATTTGAACTAAACATTTTCAGCCTGACTTTACACTTCAATCTTCTTCTACTTGCAAATATACCAAACTGACAAAGAACTATTGTTAAGGTTGCAGCATTTATCGATATCGATTGTGTGGTTTATGATTACTTCACTAGTCCGTCACTATTGGAGCAAATTCAAAAGTAGAATAATACGTGAGCTTTTTGATTGGCCGAGCCCAAAATGTTCTTTAAATACTATTGGTAAATTGATTGACATTTAGTACGTCATCTCATACTTCGCCCCCCGCGCCCCGATTTTTGGTTGAAGTGGTTTCCATAGTGTTTTTAGAACTTTAGCAGTCTATAGGAGAGGAAAACTTTTTCTTTAAACGTCTTTGGCCTTTCCCTTCAGTTTTGTCTTTTACTAAAATGTAAACAATTCGGCCGATACGTACTATTAAGAATTGTAAGTTGTATAACCTTTTCCTGTATCGGGGTGTTAGTCTTATTGCTATATGCGCAGTAAATGTTGTGTATACTGAATACTAACTGGCTGGTAGGTGGCCGCCCTTGGCACGTTCAGTAATTTGAATGGATGAGTAATGGTATAGGCACGAGTGATTATGCTGTCCTGCATACCGGTGGGAAGTAGCGGCCGCAGAGTCTTATTCGTACTTTTTGTATTATGTGAACTGTAGACCTTAGAATTTGAGCTGGGATCGAATTTCTTAAGGATAAACTTTAAATAAAATGTCGGCCGCTCTATAAGAACAATGCTAAATAATTCCAGATTTATGCGAACAAGAAATAGGCGATTATCGGAATTAATGTCGGCGCCTGTGTCACCGTCGGGCAGGCTGTAGCCGCGACGGTCACACGTGGGCGTAATGACGTGTTCCATTCATAATTCACCTGCTCAACACGAGCTGGCTACATTCTCGCCATTATCGGTACGGTTACGGGCCAATCGTAAACTACGTGTGCCTTCGAACCCTTTATAGGAAGTAATTGAATGCTGCAATAATAATGACACTTTTGGGCATCATCAATGTGTGTCATTATCAATTTATTGCAATGACAGCTTACTAACTGAATATTTGATAATAATATTTCCCTAATTTTGTCAAGTTATATCCAAGGCACTCGTGCGCCTGATTGATATGCTGAACCAAATGAGTTCCTTTTTCGCATCTTTAAAGCCTGTTCCTAATTCAAGTACTATATATAAGCGATAAGACCGCCCATTGCACTTTCATTGATGTTTATATACATACTATATACCTACTTTATATATATGTAGGGTATTTTACGATTAATTGATTAATACTGGCAGGCGCACGTATTCTAATTCAAATTGTGTAAGTCAATAGGGAAGTTGGAAATAAAAGATGGCAGGAATATAACAGAAAACGAATTTTTATTATTTTCTTAAACCTGCCCCTACACATATAGTGTTTGGTGTACAATAAAGAGTTATTGTATGTTTTGATTAGCTTTTTACATTTTGTAAATTGTAGTACACATCCATTCCGAGAGACATTGAAACGTTATATTCCCTGGTTTCTGGGCTGACTCTAGCGCATGACTCAGAGGACAGGCTCGTGAGGAATGCTGCATTTGCCGAAGGAAATCCGCAATGGCGCCTTTACACGTACTTGCTTATTTGTCAGAAACGGTAATGTCGCGTATAGCCCAGCTATGATCTCACGCTCATTAGCATAGATGATGTGATCGATAAAGGGCAGTTTCATTTATGATACCAAATAAGGATTGAGCGTTGTAGGCCGAGAATTACGTACAAAGACTATATCTTTCGCGCATATTTGCATTTATTGTTCCATTGAGTTTGTGGAATTTTGATTCGTATACCTATCCAGCTACTGTCTTTAACTGCAGTGTTGTTAAGAAGTATTTTTCCAAAATAAAGAGTATGCCAGCTATATCGAGTCTATTATTCAAGTCAATTATTCTTACTGTATATAAATTTATTCAATTCGGTACAGAAGAAGAACGTATTTTACAGCACTTCTACGAAAATAAAGTGAAATGACTCATGTTTTGGCGAGACGTTTCATCCCGATCCGAAGGAGACGAGACGACCTCAGCAATCCGACCTTATTTTTGAATTAGAATGAGACTGTGTTTACATTTTTCTCCTTATTGTGACATTTTTGGCGCGAATCCAGATTGTCACATTGAACTAACTGTTTATCGCATTCTTTCATAGTGCAATCTGTCTGAGTCTGTGGAATCTGTGCAAAAGTAATATCCATAAAATATGTAGAGTACCTATAGGATTCAAGCACGTTTTTTGATATCTGAATGTTTAACACTATTCAATGATATGGAGATATAACATTCTAAATCTATCGTGGATAATTTTAGTATTTCGTCTTTTCTGCGGAATGTCTAAATTGCCTATGATTCAGTTAGTAGGGCGCCGACTCGTTACGTGTGTTAACTAGGAATCTCCGTCGAGCTTGTGGGGGCAAAGACTCGAATTTTTGGCGTGTCTCGAATCCCTGTTCTCGCTTCTTAGTCGAAATAGCTTCTTCGAAGAAAGTCTTAATATTCACTTTGCTCTATATTTAGATTTGTCGCTATTGTACTGTATGTTTATAAGCGGATGTGACTAAGCGTAACTGTATCGGAGCGACAAAGCGTTATTCTTGTATCCCTATCTTAGCGTGAGCAGTTTGGTGTAAGTAGATGGATTGGCTGTTCGATCAGGCATTCCTGATCTAAAATCAAATCATCCAAACCAGATAGACGATGTTATTGTAACGACCAAATACAAACAAACAGAATTTGATCACGAGGTTAAATAGCGCGAGGAAGGTATTCGAGCCGATGTTCGTGCCTAACCGCATTCCACGTGTGTAGGTAGGTGAGAACTCCGTACTTGGCAAATTTCAACTACTGCACTAGGCAATCTATAACAATTAATAAATCAATGAACGTTTGTGTTTGTAAGGTTCATGTTTTTTCCTCGGTCAAAATGAAGATATTCAATTCAGTGTTTGGTTCTGAATAAGAAAAGCTTTTTCGAACTTGCTTATTAGTAAACTCAGTTTTTGAGATAATTTCGGAATTGACGCTAAACGATGTCTAAAATAGTAAAATCCTTTTAAGGAACTAGCTGTGCGTGCGGTCCGGACACATAAAGAGTTAACGGTAACGCACCGCGCCACCTGACTCGATAAACAACCTGTGTTTCTCACAGGAAACCGGCGATCGATCAAATCACACCGCCATCGCCAGTATGCAAACAGACGCATTGCTAGATATGCTGCGCCGAAAGAACGACTTACGGCGAGTGAGCGGGACGACGCTATGCGGGTGACGGGCGCGAGATGGAACGCAGCGAGTCAGGCATCAAACCCGTGCGCGTGCGCTTACGAATTGCATTCCCATACTGGGTAACGGCGCTCGTTTGCCTTTCTCGTTCTTACCAAAGGTGTTGTAGCGGCCTCTCGTTCATACAACATGAATGGAGGCGCCCTGGAATGCGGTCGCGTGACGTCCGCGGCGCCGGCTCCGATCTCGATGCACTTCACCATAGGGCTAGTTCTGCTATCAAGATTTCCTGCTAAGGGTTTCAAATACCGGAGCTTCTACATCTATCGTGTTTGTAATACATGTTTAGGATGATTTGGATATTTGTAACAGCAATGGGAGGGGAGGTGGGTAGGCCGGCCTCAGGCGGCTGGCCCGCGGAGGCGTCGACGGTGGCACCGGCCAAGGAGCGGGAGCAGGCATCGAGGTTGATGGACCACTTACCGAAACCGGTCCACCGGAGCCTTCTACTCCACCACAAATATCTAAAACCTCTCCTCTAGTATATATCACAACGAGCATTAATTTTATTTCGAATAATTTCAATAAATTCCAACATATAATTAACATTTACTGGATTCTTGAATGTTGATCGTTTGATTAGTCATTTTAATGATGCCTTTTTACAGTTAGTGATCCGAATGCGGTGTAAATTTTGTTTGGCAATCGAGTAGATCGTCGTTACTGATGCCCGTCGTGTGATGAGCGTTTCCGCGCCCGCTTCCGCGGCTTCATGCGGCCACAGCCACACCGCGCTCCGCTTAGGAATTCGTCGGTTCTCGGCAGTCGTGTAATCTTTTACGCTTTCCAATGTTGATTATTAATTGCTTTCTCATTCAATAGATATTACATTCCGATCATTCATCTCATCTCTTTAAATATAAATAATTTATTTGGCCATTATATCGTATTTTATGAGTGGTGTGCGAGCTTGTGCGATTTCTGCGTCGCTTGTGTGGTATTATATGTAGGATTAAAATAATTTAACTCACATAAAAAGTATCGGAATGTAGGGAAGACCGGTATAACATTGTGTACATAGGATCCATGCTTTACGATACTCATGAATCCTTCTTTACATAGTATAAGATGAAGTCACTTCCCGCGTCTGTAATTCGCTAACTCCTGAACTACGCGAGCTACGCAACGGATTTTGATGTGGTTTTCACTGATATAAAGGTCTATATTTGAGGAAGGTTTCTATCTGTATCTATACATATAATAAAACTCTAACCGGACCGTGTCTGCACCTACATGAAATATCCGTGTAGATACCAAAACACCATTTTTAGGGTTCCGTACCTCAAAAGGAAAAAACGGAACCCTTATAGGATCACTTTGTTGTCCGTCTGTCCGTCCGTCCGTCCGTCTGTCAAGACCCTTTTTCTCAGGAACGCGTGGAGGTATGAAGCTGAAATTTATATCAATTACTCAGGTCTACTGTCCCTTGAAGCTGTGAAAAAATCAAACTTCTAAGCCAACGCAATCAAAAGATACAGCCGTTTATGCCGCAAATTTTCGACACTTGCAAGGGAATCAAAACCTACAGGGTGCTTCCCGTGAACTCAGAATCTTGAAATTTGGTACGAAGCAACGTCTTATAGCATAAATAAAGGAAAAATTACGGAAACCATAAATTTGCAAGGTTGTACGGAACCCTCGGTGCGCGAGTCCGACTCGCAGTTGGCCGGTTTTTTTTTATTTTGTATCTGTTTGGTTGTGCACGCATCGAAAATCTATCATTGCCACGCACGGGAAAATTAAAAAAACTAGGTAAAGAGAAATGCTTACCTACTACTCCGAAATTATAACACCTAGAAACTTTAAATATGGTATGCAGATGTGTTATATGTCGTAGGCAACCGTAATAAAGGGATTTTAGGAAATTCCCACGGAGAACCTGGAAAGGCGCGGGCAACGCTACTGGGCACCCGCTAGTTGCAATATGGTAGTTAGGTGTCTTATATGTCGTAGGCAACCACTATGAAACGATTTTCGAAAATTCCTACGGGTACGGGAATAAATTGGATCGCTAGTACCATATAAACCTAAGCGAAACAAGGGTCGCTACTAAAATAATAATTCAAAGTATTTTGAAAATAAGTCGCTACTTACCAGGGACGGTTCAAGTATTCTAAGCATACCATAGATAAAGGTGGATATGTCAAACTTTTTGATTGGGTTGAGATAGTGTTAACTATTATCCTTTAGTTTGGGCCCCTAACAATAACTAGTTCACTTGTAAATATGTCTGAAAATCAAGATGGGTATTTATCCACGAGGTGTATGGTTGCTTTATGACTACGCGTCGATACTTCATAACGGAATGCGGCTTTACAAGGTAATACCATTCCTTGAGACTAAATGTATAACTTGAAATCGGACCAGAATTTATAAAAACAATGATATAGGAGTGCCATATGGAGGAGGCGAACGAGAATTCTGACGGTACAAAATCATTTAATTCTTGTAACGTTATTATAAAGTACTTCATAAAGCAAATAAAAAAAATAGGACAGTATATATAAAAAAGAGAAATAGGAACTTTGGACCGTTGAGAGGATTTCCAAATTCCAAAAAGTTGGATGCAGCGAAGAAATATCATAATATTATATTACTGTCTTTAAGTAAACGTGGCTGTAGACTAAAAATAATACGTACTTTGTCATACGTACACAGCAGTATTCTAAGTTGACGTACCTACTTTCTCATTGTTTTCTAAAGTTTTCCATAATCGCCGCTCCTTATGAGTAGCTACACAATTATTGAAACACAAATCCTCCAACTGCTGATAACGAGCTATATATCGAATTCGGGGGCAGGTACATTACCAAAGAGATGCCTGTCCTATTATATTTAAATCTATTTGCACATTACATAGACGGATTGATGAATAAGGTACTTTTTTGGTGTCTCGCGACTCGTTTGTGGTAAATGTTAGAATTAGTTTCTGTTACTATCAGACCTGCCGTCGCTGTCCGACTCTCAAACATAATTTTTACATGTAACGGTCACCAACTGACACTGTCACTGTCGAATAGTAAGCTCTACATGTATGTACTTTAAAAAATGTGTAATGTCAAAAGTCTTGACTTAATCTTTATGAATATTTAATGTATTTGTAATGCTAACTTTTCGAAATAAGCCTGCATTATGTATATTACTAGCAGCGCCCCGCGGTTTCACCTGCGTTGTTCCCGATCCTGTGGGAATACGAGTATAGCCTATGTTACTCAGGGACACCTATTCTAGCTAATCATTGCTAAAAAAAAATTTTAAAATCGGTACAGTAGTTTTAGAGTTTATTAACAAACATACAAAAATACAAATCTTTCCTTTTTATAATATTAGTATAGAAGTATTGATATAGATTATATCCTACGAGTGATATAGATTACATACCTCTTTGTAAAATCACAGTAGTTTCTTCTTCTGTGTGACTTCGAAGGGTAGAGCCAGTTGAAACATGGATAAGTGGTTTATCAATCGTAAATATAGTGTTTCTACAAACTGCTCCTAAAGGGGTAACTTATCGACTTTTAATTTTTCCCATTTTCTGTTTCGTGAACATTAAGTACTATAGTGTTAAGGAAGTTTCACGGACGTCTCCCAGGTTGCAATACAAAATAAAAAGTCTTTAGTCAATTTAGTAGGTAAGCTTCTAGCTCGTAGGTAACTTCTTTGGCTATACTGGGTCGTGAGCGCAACAACACTCAAATACTTAAAACTTATTTTAAATCTGTAATGCTGAGTGCTATAAATAGTGCTTGAGTTTGTTTTTTCTTGACAGTCTACATCCAGATTTGTACCTATCTGCGAACACCTGTAAATGGCTTCGTTGATTTATTTTTAGGTGTTAGTTATATTTTGTAATCTAGCTGTAGGTGTTCCGAATAAAATAAAATATATATAAGCAAAAGGTTGTCTCGTCTTGTTAATATCGTTTATATGCAATTTTAATCGAAGTGGGGCAGCGTTCTCGCAGAGGTGGCGAATGCAAGAGGCTGCTGAGGCCTGTAGCCTCCCAGCGGAGCCCCGCTGTCTGGCAGCCGCCGCCCCCCGCGCCCGCGCCCATGCGCCCGCGCCGACTAGCACAACCACCTCGCAATGCCACTTCATCTACCACCGCACAACTATGAACACATCCACTCGTTGCAATGCAATTAACCCACTTTGTCTACAGTAAGATTCCGCTTGAATCAATTAACTTCTCCAAATAACAACAGTCAAGTAGTACTGGGATTCCCAAACTCTCATATTTCTTTGTTGTAATGATGAACGACAAAGCTTTAATCATGTTTTTTTGTGATGATGATGCTCTATATCATAGTTCAAGTTTGTATTTCCTTGTTTGACGTATTTACAGATCACAAAAGATATATAAAACATGTGCTTTAAAATTGAGAGTTACCTAAATTGTTATTCTTTATCAGACGTTACTTTTATTTTGAGAAAAATTTAATCAGAGTAATTAACAGTGTTTTAAGGAACCGTTAAAGAATCAAGAAATATCTTCCGAATTGCTAAATAAATAGTAGGTCTACATATTGATAGTACGATACAGAAAAATATATCTTCTGCGACTTATCAAATGAAAACATACTTCTCGAATACTATCGCATGACTTTATACAACTCTCCTCGCAGTCATAAAAAATGGAATAATATTTCAATAGTTTAAACTATAAGCTTCCTATTTCAGCCCCAACATCCTAGTAGGTAGCGAATGTTTTGGGAATGTTTGTGTTTGGAGTGTTGGTTGATTGCGCATATTATTGGAAGGCTCTAATTGAACAAGTGTAGTGATGCTGGCTCGACCTCGGCCTGCGTAGGTCCGATTGCGACAACGGCTGCCTCGAGGTTGTGCAAGTGGCCGATGGAAATTCCGGTGTCGCAGTATCGGCAAGTGTGCGGGGCTTAGGGTCCTGCGAGTGCGCGCCGCGCGAGGCCGCGGCATGAATGGAGCTGCGGTATGTAGGTCACGGTGTCGTCAATGGGCCGTTCGGCAGGGCCCCGCCGTCTCTTGCGCCCCCATCGTGCCGTGAAAGTTGCCACTACTTTCGCGACTGTCGCTCAAATGAACCCATCAATTTACACTCTAACGCTCGAAAACTGAGTCACTTTTTGATTGCCGCTTTCGAACGTTCACATCCGCTTCGGCGTTTCGTGCGTGCCTCGGTGACTTTCGGAGCGCGGCCGCAGCGTGGGCTCTCTGGTACGTACGCATAAGGTCGCAATTTGTGCGCCCCGCTCGAAATTTGGCCGCGCCGTATGCTTGTGCTTAGGAATTCACTTCCGGGTAGGTCGGAAAGTGAAATGGACTCGTCTGTGATGTAATTGGAATTCGGATGTATCCGGAGTCAGCGTTACTCCGTTCACTTATAAAGTTTTCTATAAGTATCGGTTGACATAATACGCCGCACGTCGCAGCCGTTTCCGCGACGCAGTAAACTGTTAAGCAGTGGACCGTTTAAGATTACCTTTTGATACCGCTTATATGACTGCATAATTTGTAATTTTTATTTTATACCTGATCTGTATTATGAAACTCAAAGACATTGCCGTTAGAACCAAAATGTGTGCCGTAATTTTTGATCGGGTTGGATTTAATCACACTTCCAATAACATTATGAATATTCAAATAATATCTTCCTAGCTAAAATCGAAGAACTTAAAAAACAAGATGATGGAATTCCAAAACGACAGGTTGGCTCAGCGACTGGCAACTACGAGAACAATAGTTGAAACGGTAAAACGAACTACAGCAGAATTATAAAAAAAAAAAAAAATTCTGTAGGTAAAAAAAGTACACTTGGAAATGTCAATAGTCTAATAACAAAGCTATCTAAACTCGTCCATGAAAATTGGCTAGGTAAATGTAAACAGCAGCCCATCTCCATCAACGAGTTGCTGGTTCCCCGAGAATTAATCATAGTAACTTGTACTGAGCCAAGAGGAACTTAAACATGAATCCTTATTACCTAATAAATCCACGTCGGGGTTCTCAGACTTCCCGAGCTCGATCGATCCAAGAATATGTTATATATTATGTTCAGTGATCAATGATCATTAATCGATTATGACTTCATCCGTTAAAGTCCCGTTTCCTTGGGAAAAATGTAACCCGTAGGTACTCCTCCTGGAAAAGAAAACTTTATTAAAGATTTTTGTAAAATCAGTCCTGTAGTTTCGGAACCTATTCATTACAAACAGACAAAAGAAAAATCTGTCCTCTTCATAATATCAGTGTAAAATAATTTTAATTTAGACCTATTTTACTTAAGTGTTAATTTATACATGAAAACCTATCATTTCTCTTTGTAAATATTGGTTGAGTCTGTAATAGTTGTATTATTCGACTTACAATTTATGGAAATAATAATACGTCAAGTTTAAAAATATCACCACATTCCTTTTCTACATAGTTTGTAAAGTTACAAAATGCTGATAAAAGGTGGACATCAGCAGACCAATAAAGAAATCAGCGGTAATCTGTTCGAGGTCGAATATAGCGATCGGTAGGCCAGCCAGAAGGCCCACACGCTGGGATGATAGGACCATTATAGGTACACATTGACCGCCCGTGGCTTTGCACACGTGCCCGGAACCCGACTGTGCCAATACAAGCTGTAACATCGTTAGAATAATGAGCCGATAGAAAAGTCACACAGTTACATATAAGTTCCACAGAAGACTATTATGTTAAAAACTTGAAGATCGATATTTACCGATATTTTTTGTTCTTCTGTATGTATAAAATCACATTTATTTACCACAGCGCAGTAGGTACTATTGTATACGAGATTTTGAAATTTGTACTATACACTCTTTCTATACTATGTTCTTTGATTATTTAAGACTATGTTATCAAATTGTAACAAAAGCATTCGAGAATTTTACCAAAGGTTTCCTTCAAAGTCAGAAAAGGAGTCGCTTAGGGAATTGACTTTCATACTCTTTCATTGAATTCTTCGTAATAAAAAACCCGAATATAGCTTTCATCGGCCATTGACACGAACGGCGGCATTTTCCAAACGTGTGAATGTGCCGAATGGAACTGGTGTGTAGTTGCCTCAACTGATCAGCAGCGCCGCACAGCTTTCACCGAGCTCAAAGGCTCCGCCACCGCGCATGTTTATTAAGTTAACCATTTTAACAGGAATTCCCAGCCTCCGTTTAAGTCACTATTAGTACTTATACCTTCGAATGACAAAATGAACCTCCTTTTCAAATCAAAACCCTTTCTTCGTATACCAACATGTGATGTTTCTAAATAGAATTTCGGGAATTTTGTTTACAGCAATGTTTTCACGATGGAGTATTGTAGATCTAAAGTTTTCTGTTCAAATAATGTGTACAAGGAGATACATACAAGATATAAAACCGAAGTAAGAATGATCCTGTAGCACATCTGATTATCCAGAATTCTTAGCCTAAGTGTGGGTCACTTAGGGCAGGCACTCGTTCTGATCGCTCTGGACTGTCCATTATGCAAAAAACAGACTATTATGCTATTACATAATGTAACCTTTAACTGCGGGAACAGTTGAGTGTAACGGTGACGGAGGCTGTACAGTTAGCCGCATTCCTAGCGCGGGCCGCAGGGTGGCAGGTGCAGCGGGGGGCGTCCTCGCTAAGAATGCGCCATTGCCGGCATCTCTCCCGCTTGTCTTGTCATTTTGTGCATCTACCCAGAGTGCTTTTTCCGCTTTGTGTTCGTTTGTTCGTCGTATAATGTTCTTAACAACACTGACAGATGTTCATTTGAGAGTTAGCCTTAAGATTATTTTAGTTGATAAGCGGTCCCAGAATCCAAATTATTCCTACCACTTACAAATATTTTGCGACTTTATACATGTATTAGTATCGAACAGTATTTTATTAAACCACCTGCATACAACAATACAAATGTCCGCACTTTCATATGTTAATTTGTAATGTCGCTTAGTCACCGTACGATTGATCAAAGCTGCTTTTATTGAGTGTGGAACTTCTCAAGATGTCGCGAACACCATAAGTGAGGTCGGCGTAGGCGGTGCTGCCCGCCCCTGCTCCTCGAGCGTTTGTAAACACCAGCTCGTGCCGTCTGCTCGTGCTGTTTATCTATACCAACTTGTTGTAAAACTATAAATGGTTATGTACTTAACTCTGCTACCGTAATGATACTTCACCCGAGCTTGATGTCTCTTTAAAAATTTCTACCTTTTCATATTACATCGGCTTATTGGAATCACATCAATCATTAAGATTACTATATTTTCCTTTGTTTCCTTGTAGCTTTTAGTCACCGTTTATGACTAAAGTTTCTTCAGTCATTCCTGACATTACTCCCAGTATTATTCGACGATTCGCCTTCAAAGGGTCTGTTCAGGTGGTTGAGTTTAGTTGAGAAGCAGCTTATGAAAAATATTTTCTTTCTCCACAGGAACTTAGCCTTGGGCATCGGCATCCAGAACTTCCCAGAAGGGCTGGCTGTGAGCCTGCCACTGCAAGCCGCCGGATTCTCAGTCTGGAGAGCTTTCTGGTAAGCTACTTAGAATTTCCCAAACGAAGAAAACGTAGACACAGAATCACTACTTATTGCACTTGTGTTTAAACAAAAGGGATTCATTTTTTAGTCGATTGCATCCAAATATCCTTTTCGTCGAAGTTAACCGATGTTTCCCGTCGTTGCTCGATGAAACGCTGAATACTCGGAAGCATTTCCTTTCCTTCTGTCAAAACACCCCAGTTACAAAAAATAGATCAGAAAGCTAGAAACGGATCTTGGAGTATACAGCGGCATAGTTGCGCGTATTCGTGGCGTGTAGTTCGCATGGTAGTTAGATCGTGCGAGTCTAGAGAATGCGCCCGCGCCGCTCGTCGTTAGGCCGGATGCCAACGCAGCCAGACTAGCCGACCCCATTCCTGTTCAGGCTAATTCATTTAGCGACTGCTGCCGGACCGGGCTGCACGACTACGGCACTCTTTCTACGTCCAGAGTATTATAAGGAGCTTTTAAACTAGATCTACTTAATTAATCGCTAACATTGATTAACTAATAGATAAGAGTCAGCCTAAACCAAAGTTTAGAAGCATGAAGTTCTTATATAACATAACTGAGGACATAAAAAAGATTTTAGAAAATTTATAACAGATTGTTTGGAAATTCATTATTTTTTACATTTGTCCACAGATCACTAGTTGTACTATATATATATAATTCCAATCTACACATATATATAATGATGATTTCAGTAACTTAGACATTACAGTGAACATACAACATAAGTCAGTCAGAGTGGCACCGGCGCGAGCCTTATCAAGCCAGTTCGGAATATTCCATTCGCTTGTAGCGCCGTTTAACAGTGGATTGGGTTTAAGACTCAAAAGTAGCGTTTCAAGTTAATATTATCAATGAAGGTACAAGACTAAACTTCAATATGAATATTATACAATAAACGAGAATAACAGAGAAAAACTAGTTTTTGTTAAAGGACCATTTGAGTCTATACTAATATGAATTTTCGTTATGCGAAACCTTTAGTCTACATCTACATTCTACACTAATATTATAAAAAGAAAGGTTTTTATTTTTGTATTCGTAACAAAGGAATAAACTCAAAAACTACTGGACCGATTTACAAAAATATTCCATCAATGGAGAGGTAATTTTTCTGGGAGTAACATGGGCTATAATTTTCCCACTCGAATGGGGCTTACGCGTGTGAAATCGCATGGAACATTTAAAAGATTAACTTCTAACGCGTGGTGGTATGTTAGTACGTATACGCGTTATAAACGCTCCCAAATAGGTAAAAGTTGTAAATAGTCGCATTCCTTAGTGTTCTCGGAACCGCTGTGGCGCCGCCCGGCCGCGGCCGGTGCGCTGCGCGAGCGCACTGCCGCAGCAGAACTACTAAAGCCTGTGGCCTTTTTTCCTGTATGGACATGACATGTCTGGATTTCATAGAGATCACCACAATTACCCCCTCGGGGATAAAAGGCGTGAGATTATATTATATATTATTATTATATATCACCACAATAGCAAAAAAATACTAGAAAGTAACTAAAGTAACGTATGGCATATTAAGCCGGCTCCATAGAAAGCATAGTAATGTTTTGGAATATATGTATTATTTAGGATATATTTCGGTGAAAACGCCGTGTATGTATGGCCTTAACGGTTTCACTGATTATAAATTGCGAGTCTAGGAGTAGGATAATGTTGTAAATCTATGCACTCCATTCCAGTCCATTTACTTCGCAGTCGGGTTTGCGGTGTTTTAATGATTAGTGTGCATACTTGTTGCTTTTTTTAAAGTCGGGGTCGTAATTGAAGAGGCTTAATCAATTACTAAATTAGCACGGTTTCGTACATTTAAAAAAATATTAAATTAATTTAGCTTGTTATAATTGATTGGATCACACACGTACGCGAAACAATTTCAATCCTATTTACTAAAATTGTTGCTATACTTTATTGCATTGCAGAGTTTGAAATATAGGAAATACTCATTTATTTAGCACTGAATAGAGCATTACGTCTCACATTGAACTGCCCTACGAATAAACTGAACGAATGCGGTACGAAATTATGCCAATATGCATAAAGTAATAAACTAACTAGATATTCAAAAATACATTGTGGTTGATACTACACAAAGTCGGTAGTAAGTACATGTCACATCCATTGCTTCGTAACTCGTGCGGTTGAAGCGGGCGGCAAGAATGCGCTCGAGTGGGAATCCTGCCCGGACGAAGGAGGTCGGGAATGCGCGCCGAGCGACGACCCCATCACCATGCACGCTTGTGCACTAACCCCCGCGAAAATATGTAACTTTTTGCTGTGCACGAGGATCGAGCTAATATCGGTGTGTTGGGGTGACTTTGCAACAAGGTACCTATTTGCTTCAGTTAGATAAGATAAAGATAAAAAGATAGTAATATCACGCCTTTTATCCCCGAGGGGGTAGGCAGAGGTATACCATTTCTGGATATACCCACTTTTCACGAGATATTTTTTGGACCTCTATACGTGATACATAGGTGGTGAGCCCATCGCCGGACCGGGTCTTTTTACACATGTCTCAGAATTTATTCTGTGCCTTGCGGGTTTCCTCACGATGTTTTCCTTCTCCGTCGAGCTAGTGATAAATATGTATATCAGTTTTTGAAAACTCATTGGTACAGTTGCCAGGATTAGAACCCGTGCCTCACTGATTATCATCAGTTAGAGGACTACTGAAATTATATATTTGTAACACCGTCTTCCGAATTACGATATTTCAATGACCAGTGTCAAAATTGAAGCTCACCATAGAAGTATGCCATAAAAGTGGCATCGCGCCAGTTTCGTTAGCTACGAAAATCGTTAATAGCAAAACATTGGTATCCCCCAGGTATCCTCGCTCGACTACGTTTCAGCGAACTAGTTTATAATGAAAATTTTAATTGTTGTATTTTACCAAGACTTTAATAATGGTTTCGTGATCAGTATTCAAAAACACGTATAATCCTTTCCCCAATAATATGATAATTTAATAAACCTAAAGTGTACGGGTTTATTGACGAATACTTACGATCGACGCGATGCGACTTAACGAAAATTATTTTATGGTACCTTTGTAATAATTAATCTAGCTTTTATCCGCGACTACGCTTGGTTGAAGTAGCGAGCTTAGGTTACAAAGATTTCTACCGAGGAAATAAGATATAATATGAGCAAAATTGATTTTTTCGAAAACCTTGTTGAAAAAAAGAACAGTGACCCCCACTGATTGTAAATCGTACATATTCGTGAATATGCAATATCATAAGATACCATAAATATTCCACCCAACTGAATACTTGATTTTGTGCAATATCGATGAACTAAGATGTTTATCTCTCCCACCAAATAATCCGAATTTAAAATTTGTAAACAAGAGCGCCGAATTCATTTTATGCGCATGTTTAAAATTGTGTGAGTATATGTATGTTTACGAGTGCAGTAGTAGGTCTGCGTTGCGGAATGCAAGCAGCGAGGAATGCAGCCCGGGCAAGAAATGCCCTCGCCGGCTCTCGCGTCCGACGCTCGGTCGCCGGCCGACGCGTGCGGGAAAAACTTCCCTGCCTCTACCAAATCCCAACGTCTAGCGTTAGTACTATTACATATTATTATTCGGTTCGTATACAATACAATAACGCGTTATTGTACACCAAAAACAACACAATATGGATAGCAACAATAACTAAAGTACAATGGGCAGTCTTGTCGCTTTTAGCGATATCTTCCAGACAACCTTGGGATGGATGAAACTGATAGTATAGTTTGCTCATGATAGCCAATCACCTAGTAGTAGGTCTTCGCTATGAAATTGCTGTAATATAAAATAGAATTTAGAGATGTTTCACTTTAAACGAATTCTTCATACTCACATTTTATAAATATCGAGACTGAAACATCCAAATCCCATAAAAAAATTCGTTTTTTATAAATAGAATACAGAATTAATCATAACAGGCATCTGGCAAAACACGGAGCGAACCCTTTTCATCCTAGAAAAAAGTTCGTTCCGTTTTTCGCAAGATTCAACGAAAGTCACTATACGAAGTACATGTATACTTTTATCAATATACCTAGTCAAATTTATTATTAAAATAGCGGGTGCCAAGCGGCCTTGCTCGCGCGGGTCTAGTTTATTTTGATGAAATTTGGTACGGAGATAAATAAGTAACTGGGTCAACATTTAGAGTAATTTTTATTCCAGGAAAGTATCTTATTCCTAAGGGAAAATATAAAAAACTGGTTAAAAAGAGAAATACGTACTATTCCGAAACGATTACACCTAGAAACTTGAAACATGGTATGCATGTAGGTGTCGGGTTGGATTCCTGCTTAGGATTATTGATTTTTCAAAAATCATATATGTAACATGTATGAGGTAAGGTTCATATCTGAACCATTGAATAAACTAAGTCATACGAAAATCGTAATGCATTAATTGTGGATGCCTTACCAGATTTTTTTCACTTGAAAGTACTAAAAGAAGCAAAAGCTATGTACTCATTACCATAAGAATACACGGTTTTCTATTGAAGAATCAATCAGATAAAAGTGCTTATGGTGGCAACAACGAGGACCGGGGTGCGGTGTGATGCTACGTAGCTATAATACACTAACGAGTGCCCAGTGGCGTAGCTTGCGCGGATCCTGTTTTTCTCATTCCCGTAGGAATTTAAAAAACTTATTTTTTGTGCTTACTTACGACATTTAAGGAACCTTTGTACAAAATTTCATGCTTTTTAGCCTAGCACCCAGCGCAATAGTAATGAAATACCACGCTTACCCAAAATTAATAAATTTGTAAACAGAATGTCTAATTTTGTGTAGAGGCGACTCGCTATTTACAACTTTATTTGCACTAGATAGTGCGATAAATATTTTATAAACTATTAGAGGATTTTTCTGCCTGGTCTGCTCTGTATGATTATTGCTGATGACCTTAACACTCACCGCCTCACCAATTCAACAATATAATTTTCAAACAAAATTGGATCTGTATAGGTATACCTACTGTCTATGCTGTCAACGCTACGGGTCTTGATAGGAGAACTCCCAATACAAAATGCTTCCCTTTCCCCTCGATCGACGAAAGCTCAGATGAGCTATCAAAACCCGGGTACTCATTAGCAAGCTGTAACTAACCTTGGCGGTTACTCGTAAGTTACCAAAAAACATAGTGTGTACGTGGTTGGCGAGCCTGGACACACTAGAACATTGTCACTTTATCTGTCCAGTTACAGCTTGCTAATGTATTATCAGTAAAAGTTCTGCCTGATACACCTAAGTGTCATTTTTGCAAGCAGCTATCTTTTCCCACCCCGTGGCGACAAAGCCCTCCCTTATAGTAATAATCAAAAAAGTGTTTCTTTTATGTTTATGACCATTTAGTGTCGATGAATGGATCGGAATGGAAAAAAAGACGGTGTTACTGGCTTCTGATTATTTAGGTATCTCTAATTAGGGTCGGGGTAATAAAAACTTGAGCTTTCAAGCGACAATTCTTCCAAATGTTTCAGGCTTAGCGTTTGGCGATAGTACGTACATGCCCTCGCCAGGATTCGAACCCAAACTCTTTAATGGCAGAGCTGTCCTTGTTTTCTAAACAACAGGATCAGGGTTATTTATTTAAAGTAGGTTGGTTAAAACTAAAAATATTCCGTTACGTGAGACACTTAAGTACATGAGTTTCACAAGATAGATCGGTAGTTGTCGTTACTAATCAGTTTCATGTCATTTGCTGAAGCATAAAGCCCACTATAGTTTTTGTTGCGCGATATGACATAATCAGATCAAGCAGCGTGGTGATCCATTGTTGTAGACAATGCGTCTAGTCAACGTTTCTCATGCGCAGTGACTCATAGTGACGTAGCTAATACACGTTACGCACCATATTGGTGCCCCATTCGTTACATTAAGTATTCAAATAATTAAATATCAAACTCGAATGCCCTGTAAGGATAGTGCTACTCAAATTTCAAAATAAAAACCTTATGCGACTTCAAATGCGATTATTTGCATTATACGAGTATCGGTGACATCATTAATGTAGTAAAAAGTCCTTAGGTTGTTTGTACCTTTAGCTATATGTAATTATTTTGATAGCTATTATTGTTTACTAGTAATTTTATATTTGGCAAATGCAATTCCAAGATTAAACTACCCAATTACAACTAAATACTCCAGGAGACGCATAAGACCGTTAGGCTGGGGATGCCCAGGAGGCGAGCGGCGTTCGATGGCGGCAGCGCGGCTGTCGGTTAGCGCTTGCGCGGCCGCGTGCCGATTGCCGAGAACCCACTCTCGACGCGGTGCGGTCAGATAGGCATTGCTAACTGGACCCGAGAAAGTCGTCTATTTCGAAATTTTAGCGTTGCGTGAGCTCGGAGTGCGATGTGTCGCTGCGGTGCCATGGAGTCTGTCGGATCGGCGAGGGGCCGCGCGCGGCGGCGCGCAGTCTGAGCGTTCTTCCGGACCGCACTCGTCCGACCAGTCGCAGCGCCGCCCGCTGCCCGCCTCGGGCGATCGGCCTTCAAAGTTAAATAATTAAATCGAGAGAGCGTCGCCGCGACCGCAGTCGCCGCCGCCGCCGCACCACGAAGAAGCGGTCGCGGAAGGCGCTGCTAGCCTTGGTGGCGCTGATCTGCGCAATTGAGGCCGGTTTCTGGTGCGCATATTGCGTCGTCGCCGGGCCTAATCTTCTCGAGCGCCTTCCTAGACCGATCGATTGCCTTGCCACCTATTTAGTCGGTGACGACTTACACTTAGGAATTCTGTGTAATTGACAAGTTCGGCATCATCGAGTTGGAATCGATCTTTTGTCTTTAATTAATTAATTTGAATATTAAATAACACAGCTCCACGTGTATACTAAATACTTGTTTAGAACTTGTATGTGCTAGTCAGCAAAAAACTGGACACCTACTATGTATAATATGAAGTTAGAGGTCTGTGTTTGAAAGGTGGCCTCATAGTAGGCGATTGCGAACAAAGCTCTTTGTCTACCTACTTCGCAAAACAATTCAATAGATATAACTTTCAAGTCTTGCGCCTACTTGTAATATTAAGGAAATATTAAATTCCATGATGTAACCACTTCATAATCAATATCCTTAAATGTCAACTTTTACAAATGGAAGACGCTCAAGCGTAACCACACTTAATACGTAGGTACACCATGTATAACTCATTAGATATCTAACCAAATTCAAGTCTACTTTCAGTGGTTTCATTGTTAGCCTAATTGAATTAATTAATGATCATCGCGTAGTTTGCCTATTTATAATCATAATAGGTAGAGATTTATCATTAACTAGCGGGTGCCCAGGGGCGTTGCCCGCGCAGATCCAGTTTATTCTCGTTGTCGTGGTATGGGAACTTCCGAAAATCCCTTCATATTGGTTGCCTACATCATATAAGACACCTACATACCTACCATATTTCAAATAGCAGCGCCCCGCGGTTTCACCCGCGTCAGTCCAGTCAGTAAAAAGTACCCTAGATGTTGACCCAGTTACTAAGTTATCTCCCCACCAAATTTTATCAAAATCCTTTTAGTAGTTTTAGCTTGATGCTGTGCACAGACAGACAGAAATTTGTATTTCAGAAATTGGTCTATCTAAATCGACAACTATCTAGTAATCTACACCACATCAAAAATGAAAAAAAAAACTGGTACAGACACATTCTCGACAGTTTTATTATATGTATAGTATAGATCTTTCATAATCTGTATAGGTACACGCGAATTTTTATGTTTTATAACAGAACAAGGAGTGGCAAAACTCCTTATTTCACGTACAAAACTAGTGAGATGTAATAATAAAATAAAAACCATAAAATAATAAAATTTAATAAATAATTTCACGCCTTTTTTATCCCCGAGGGGGTAAACAGAGGTATTCCATTACTGGAAATACCCACATTTCGCGAGATATATTGGACCACTAAACGTCGTATATATACCTAGGTGGTGATCCCATCGCCGGACCGGGTCTGTTTACACATGTCTCAGAATTAATTCTGAGACCTGTGGGTTTCCTTACGATGTTTTCCTTCACCGTCGAGCTAGTGATAAATATGTACGTAAGTTTTTGAAAAACTCATTGGTACATGCCAGGATTCGAACCCGAGCCTCACTGATTTTCGGCCGGCTCTTTAACCTTTCGGGCTATCACTGCTCTTAAAAAAACCATATATTAATTTATTTGTGGTACAACACAGTTTCTTTTAGTACATCTGTAATAAAAACCATTTATTGATTTATTTGTGGTACAACACAGTTTTTCATATTACGGCATTGAAATTAACTCATAGATTTTCTCCCAGCAAACATTCCGTGAATCCACATATCAAAGACTGCAATCCAATTTCCAAACGCTGAATTTAAATGTGGTCTCTTTTATACTCATGAGCTTTTATTTAAATTCAAGGTAGTTATTGAGTGACGGGCATCCTGTTTTATGGCTCGTCGGCGGCTCAACAGTCGGACGATTCTGCGAATCAGTGGATATTGTCGCAAATTGGCGCTTTCGCCACCCGCTGAATAATGCATGCGATAACATAACATCACGTAGCTCCCCGCCGCGCTGCGCCCGCGCACCCCGCGCTCTCTGACTAGGTAGCACCACCCGGCGGCATCGCAAACTCTTTGTTACCTAACGTAAATTAAACTTGTCCATGCGCTGGTTATCATATCCTTACACAACACTGGCCAAACTTTCAAATCTTCACCATTCTCTTTTAATTTTCAAGTTGGTTGTTTGTCGTCGTCCGTGTTTACTCTCAGATTAGGATGCCTTTCTGTTGAAAACCAAAATAGATCGGACTATTGCTTGAATTGTTTTTGAATAAAAAAAAAATAGATTTTTTCATTACGGCAACAGTACCAGCAATCATCGAAAAGCGATATGTAGGTACTAGGAAATAGCGTGACATGCGGTACCACGCATATGTGTCATATTTCTTGTAGTGCTACCTAGGTGGTAGCTCTCGTCCTGGAGAACTCAGCCGTCAGCAGCTAGGTATGCGCTTTGAAGGGCCAGCACTGGCCGCTCGTCGTGTGGGGTGGCCAAGGCGGCGTTTCCCACAGCGACGGCTCCTCGACCAGTTCGTCGGAATGTGGTCGCGGCACCGGCCCGTACTTTCACCAAAACAATTCGTTAGCGGCCTCTTTCGGCATCGCACCGCACCCCGCCACCCCGCCACCCGCACACGTGAAAATTAACAACACACTGATACTCGGACTCCGTGATCGGTATTTCGGACACGAGCCCTTTTAACGTTCCGCGCCGCCCTTCTGAAAGTAATATACGACGTTTCTGTTAAAAATCTCTGTGTTGCTAATTGAAACAATCTCAGTTGACTGATTCAATTCAAAGGTAGTCCTTTCGACATAAACGTACAAATAAAGCTCTGAAAATATTTGCTAAATTATCCTACCACCATGTGATCATAGTCTGATACATCAATAAAGATTTCACGTGGTGTAATTCGGTGCTATACGAGCTATGATTTACTATTGCTAGTTGCGTTTCTCCTTTGCATGAAGAAATGCTTTTAGCAAGAGAGAACCATCTTGAAACTAATAAAGATTCAGAAAATAGGAAGTGAAGATATAAGAGAAAGAACAAAGCTGACAGATACACTAAACCAAGCTCTACAACTAAAATGGGCAGGCGACTTTTCCAGGTATAGAGACAAGAGATGGACCATACAAACAACGAAATGTACGGGGCCAAAGGAAAAAAGAAATGGTGGGTGACCAAAGAAACGGTAGGCTGATAACGTATTCGCCATAAGTAGAAAAAAAATACCAGAAATTGTACAAAATAGGGAAAGATGGAAGAAGATGGAGGAGACTTTTACTTAACAAGGGTCCATACCATTGTCATCCACTAATAAGACTAACACTTAATACAATTCATATATACCTACTTACATCATGAATTAAACATTTGCTATGTACTTCAATGTTGTAGTGGTATAGAAATAAAAAGCTATTATTATCATTAGCGTTTTACACATCTGTCTGTTTCAGGTGTACTGATCCTTACGGATTGATGACTCAAGAAACTGTACCTACATTCAATCTCAACATCCTCCTGCCCTTACTCTCTTTATTTGGGGTCAAAGTATATCTGTACTGCAAAAAGTTCGGCATTTTTCACGACTGATGCCAATCCACTTTGCAAATGCTCTTTATGTTGGTTAAACTGCCACCATTGCCACATTCCGGGCGAAGTAGGATTCATGCTGTCTTATTACAAAACATTTTATAAATAGGATTGTAAGTCAGACTTTGTTTAAAACAGATGCTGTAGCTTTTTAAAATTATTGTTCAAAAAGGGACAGCAACAGTGTCTAACCTTAAACCGTGTTTTGTAATAACCCGTTAGTGTTTAGTATGGTATAACGCCCAAACAACCTCCGAATACCTCTAGCATTATTGTGTAAACAAGATATTTGTTGTCACCAGGTACGGGCAGTTGTCAGGTATGGTAGAGCCGGTGTTCGGCGTGCTGGGAGCTGTGGCGGTTGCGGCCGCGCAGCCTGCTCTTCCCTACGCGCTGGCCTTCGCCGCGGGCGCCATGATATACGTCGTCACGGACGACATCATCCCAGAGGCCAATGCTTCGTGAGTACTGTTCTTAATACGACCGTAGCCTACTTGTGTTTGCGTATGTCGATAACTTTTCATATGAAGCAGTCACTAGGACATGTGAGATTCCCTTGTACGGCCTAGGTAGCACCTAATCCCGGTGAAGAAGGTACTCAACTCAGCAGTGGGTATAGAGTTGTAGATGTAGCTATATTAGATACTACCTTGCTTCATCTTAAGATAGAAAACAGAGTTAAGTATTTTAATGTTAAATCTTAGTTATTCAGGATTTTATAAGTAAGAACAAGGCAATGACTACGTGCTATTCGGAAACTATCTTTTATGGTAAAAAGTTACATATTACACCCATCGGATTCAAGCTTAGGACACTCTTTGAATCCTACTAATATTATAAACGCGAAAGTTTGTTTGGATGGATGTCTGGATGTATGGATGGATGTTTGTTCCTCTTTCACGCAAAAACTACCGAACGGATTTTGATGAAACTTTACAGTTATATAGCTTATACATCAGAATAACACATAGGCTATATTTTATCCCCGTATTCCCACTGGAACGGGAACCACGCGGGTGAAACCGCGGGGCGCTGCTAGTAGTCTATAAAGTTTTAAATCTTGAATAGCACAACAGTAATGGCCATTGGTTATATAAAATGTGTTTTCTCACAATAAAGAGCCGAATATTAGCAAATGCTATTATGCACAATTTAAAGATGACTAATAAAAATCGACTCTCGTTTACGTTGTTGAGAATCGTGGGAATTAAAAAAAGATTTAATAGTTATACATGCATGTAAGGTCGTAAATACTTCTTTGATATGCTAAAAATAAACTTATAAAAGTAGACGTAGGTGAAGATCTAAAATTCTCAGTTTATCAAGTCAATCTTTTCGTTAGGTACCATAATATAAAATGTTAAAGAACCGGCCAAGTGCGAGTAGGACTCGCGCATGAAGGTTTCCGTACTATCTACTATATAAAAATAAGTCGGGTTTTCCTTCCTGACGATTTAACTCGAGAACGGCCGGACCGATTTTGATGAAACTTTTTGTGTGGGTTCGAGTGGGTCCAGGGATGGTTTATAGCAAAGAAAATTCAGCATTGCACCCGTGCGAAGCCGGGGCGGGTCGCTAGTTATCTATAAAAACAGCAAAAAAATCACGTTTGTTGTGTGGGAGCCACCTTAAATATTTATTTCATTCTGTTTTTTAGTATTTGTTGTTATAGCATCTGTGAAAATTTCAACTATCTAACTATCACGGTTCATGAGATACTGCCTGGTGACAGACAGCCGGATGGACGGACAGCAAAGTCTTAGTAATAGTGTCCCGTTTTACCCTTTGGGTACGCAACCCTAAAAATACTGTTATCGGGAGAAGTTGTAGTTAATACTAATATTTAGCATATAAAAAACATGTTATCTACTGATATTGATGTAAGCACTGAAAGATCTCGGACTCCCCCTCTAAACTCGAGTAGACAGAGGACAACAGCAGGCTGGCCTTGGGATTGACCTCAAAAGGAGCAAAGGACGAAGTGGGCTTTGTTCTGACCCCTGCAAGACGCAGCCCCCCGGGCTTAATGCCGCAGCGGGCAGATAACGCCGTCCTTTATTGCGCATCTTCAAACTACTCCCTTATAATATGGAAATTTTAATTTGAATACCGATCTTGCTTAATGAATGAGTTTTGGGTAGATTAGATAAGAATCGAAATTGCTTTATATCGGTTGTTAGCAAACATCGAAGGATGGACACATTTGATACAATATCTAAATCTTGGAACACAAAATCCGCGGGGTCCTGTCATAAGTGGATTGACGAGGGTCGCGCCGCTTCGCTTGATTGTTCTGATTCATGTCAGCATTTCGACAGATTCAGATCTGATGTGCGCGCTTGTTAACCGTCAATGGCCGGCGGCTCGTTAGGGTAACGTCGAAGGACAAGGGTAATGCTTCGACACTTCCCCTTAGCGACAGTGCTGTTATTGTTCATCTTGAACATTGTCCGGGACCGGTCCCGATTCCCTTCCGGACTTGTCGCGACCAGTCTGTTAAGGAGCGTTGCTGGTTGATTATTCACATTATACTGACGTTTCCAAAACTGGATTTGTATATTTGACAATATGGGTGGTAACCGCTTACTGATTATTTCATTCTGTTTCTATGCATGCCGCCATTTTATTATATTGAAACGGCAAGGTTTGTTACTGCTTACTTCCAACAATGTGCTATGTACCTTTATCTTCCAGTATTTAAGTCCATTGGTGATTAGTGGGAAGTGCTGCATATAATTGAAAATTCATTAGTGAGTGGATGCACGCAGGTTGTACTTGACGGTTACCCGCGAAGCACGTGCGCGCATCACTTAAACTGATTAACGCATAAACACTATCGGGCGTTTCTAGTGTGTGCCTGTCTATACTCGTACGTATATATTTATTTTATATTATGCTTAGTTGTGGACTGAATAACCGTGTGTGAATTGTGTCCCACAATTTATTATTATTATTGACCTGTAAGATGATAATGAAACCCAAATCCATTGGATGTTTTCCGCAGATTCATCCCTGTTCTTAATATCATAAATGCGAAAGTAACTCTGTTTGTCTGTTAACTTTTCACGGCTAGGTCGGTGGAACGATCTTTATAGAATTTTGCAGGATTCTTATAAGAAGGAAAGACGAAAGACTTATCATCTCGAAAACACACATAGTTCCTAAAGGACGCGATAACCTTAAGTTCAAGCGACGTAATGGCGGGCAAAATCTAGTAATATTGTAAAAATGAAAGTACTCTGTCGATTTGTCTGTTAACTTCTCGCGGCTGTACCGGTGGGCATGAAAGTTTACATAAGTCAAGATCCGTCCACCAGTAATACATAAGATACGTTTCATTACAGAAAATACATAGTCCCTCACGCTATAACCTAAAGACATGCGATCATCTAGTTCATCTATGAGTAATGTAATTTGGTCGCAATACCATCAAGTGGCTAGACAAAAACTATTTTTGCGAGACAATAGTTTCGCAGTGCAAGCGGCTCGGGAAGCCGATGCGCCCGCGTCGCGTCGGGACACAAATACCCTGCCCGAAATAACACGCCGTCTGACACCCCGGACGTGCCACCGCCGTCTCGACGCCCTCCACACGACATTTACTGCCCTCCGCTGAGGGAACCCGCGATGGTTACCCACGGACAGAATAAACCACACAGAATGTGAAGTAGAACAGTGACTGCCCAGCGGCAGCTATATATAATAGCCTTCTTCTCATTCGTGAGGCTCGGGTTCAAATCTTGGTATGTACCAATGTTTTTTTAAAAACTTACGTACATATTTATCGCTAGCTCGACAGTAAAGGAAAGTATCGTGACAAAACCCGCAGGTTCCAGAACTATGATAATTCTAAGGCATGCATACCTACAGACCCGGTCCGGCGATGGGCTCAGCACCTATCCCGTTAAGCGGTCCAAAGAATATACTGGTGAAACGTGGGTATTTAGGAATAGAATACCTTTGCCTACGCCATCGGGGATAAATGGCGTGAGATTATTTATTTTTATAGAATGTGTGATTGACGCATTCTGTTGCAGAAGATAGTCGGCGATGGCTAGCTATTCGGTTCCTCTCCATATGCGTAAAAGAAATCTGAATCCCACCCAAAGTAAACCAATAGGGTAGTTCACAGCCTACACAAATCTTTATTGTCTACGAAAAAGAAGAAGTCTTGAATACCTGAGATGTCATAATTTTAGGTACTTACTCAAATATTTCAGTACTTCTATGGTTTTATTATTTAAAAACTAGCCGACAGCTAGCGACGTTGCCGTGCGTATCCTGTTTTTCCCGTTACTGTTGGAATTTCCAAAAGTCCCTACGTAGTGCTCACTCACTTCATTTAATGAACTTTTGTGCTAAGAGTTACTTTTAGACCCAGCGGTTTCGCCTGTGCAGTGGTCGATCAGTCAGCAGCCAGTCAGATGAGATGAACCCGGTTCGAGTTTTTGCTCGGTAGCCCCTGGATGATTTACAAAATTTTTGTATTGTACCAGACAGATAAAGCTAATTTTAATTGCATAGTCAATGCATTCTAAAATACAACGCTTACGCTTCATCATTCGTCAATTCGTCATAGAAACACATGTACTACCCTAATGATTTTCCACTTTGATGTGTTGTCTGCTTTGTGTACATCGCTAAGGCAAACGACTCGAAAACAGAGGTTGTAATGAATGAAACAAAGGCACTCGTAAACGTTGTTCCAATCCATAGCAAATCATAAACGGACGATCTTTGATCTGCACAACGCACTTTGCATACCGGAATCGTGCTTTCGTTTCCCTTTTCTTCATCGATATGAAATTCTAATCGTGAATTTCCACTTTCAGTAATGTCGTTACAGTTACATTACACAATACTCTCCAGTTCGCCATCATGTGAGGTCTAATACTTGATTCATAAATTTTGATATATACCTATGTAATTCGTATTTTCGGGTAAGCACTGCATTCTGTCTTGCAATACAATCACTCTTTGTTGTACATCCAAAACAATACAAAAAGAGATATGACAATTGAATAAAGTACAATGGCCGATCTTTTCGGTTTTAGCGATCTCTTCCAGACAACCTTGGGTTGGATGCCCTTCTTCATCTTCTTCACATTGTACATTTGTACGTTATAGCATTATGAATAGGTTTTTACGTACGGAAATACTTCTTTCATAGCCAATTTTAAGTGCCATTTTCAAAATCAAACTCAGCTATCTTTGATTAATCTCTCTTCTTAGGGAAACAAGTGATATAGAGAACATCACTCCATTTTGTGTGATAATTAAGAGTTTAGATTCAGATTACACTAGATAAAAAGCCGCGCAAACATCCTTGAAGAAATTAACTTATTGTAAAAACAATGCAAAGCAAACCTGCGCCATATGCGTGTGAGTTCGTCTAAAATGAGACGTCCTTATGCAACGATAATGCAGACATTTAGTTGTGTCTATGCGACGAGTCCGGCGGCCGGCGGCGGCGTCTATTTGCAGCGGTGCGGAGGGCGGGCGGCGCAAGCTCACACATTATTAAGCAAATTCGGTGCGCCCGCGCCGCCGCGCGTGGGCTTGTCACCGTCTCGCCACTGTCAATAATAATAAATATTCAAAATAAAGCGTTTGCGACGGGATAAGGCCAGTGACGACGCTCTAGTTTGTCTATACGCTGACGTCACCGTCTGGGAATCCGGCGATTCGTTCGCTTCTCCCTGACCTACCTCCAGATTGTGCATCCACGTCCCGGGTGCATAACGAATTTTATCAACGCTAGCTCCTCTCTGCGTCTAGTGAATCCCACTAATGGCAAAAACAACTACGTTGTTGCAATGCTCCGTAGCGCTCTTTCATACTTTGTATAACAATTCCAGTTACCGTTTCTTAGGTATACCTATTGTTATAGGACCGAAAGCTAAACTATAATGCATGAAACTTACAAATATTACAGATAACCTAACATAAAATGCTTTTTGTGTCTGTCTCAAATAAAATAATCAGTCGGTATCAGCCGTATAATATTTTCATAAAAGTAAAAGACATAGGAATTTATTGTGTTTATCAGCCAATTTAGCTTCGAGGTGCGTATTGAGAATTCGTAGGTTTTTGGGCGTGATGTCAGTTGATATTTAGGTGCGAGTCGTGTGCCGATGGCCAGGCGGGGTTCCCCACTGCACGTGATCAGAATATGCGGTAGCTATCTCGCAGGTTAGAACCGTCAAGGACTGAACTCTACTGTGACTAAACTTTTTTCAAAATTGAAACCTGTTTGCATGTTTTAAAAAGATTAAGCTACATTTTGCTTACATCATCAACTCGCTACCTCTGCTGAGCCTTTACTTCAATATGACGACTATAACCATGTCCAACGCAAAAGCACCGTGGATTGAGATGGTGTTAGGACTGTGGGTTAGTGGCTAGATGTCAGAATCCTATAAATTCCCTAAATGTATCTGACATTGTGCCAAATCGAGAACAACGTTTAACGTGCGTTCCGAAATATGGATAAACTCCTGATTGCCATTTAGCCGTCACTTTTTCACGACTGACAGCGCCCAACATTTATGGTTTATTTATTTAAAATTGCTCACAAAGCTGACACAATCAATATATTTGCACATCACATCTAATTTAAATTACTGATTTATGCCGCTAAACTTAAAAGCAACTACGGCAAGCAAAGGAGCACAATAATAACTAATCACACAAAAATTAAAAATATGTATTCGGTTAAAGAAAAAGAATACAAGCATAACAGGAACAAAATGACAGAAATCAACATTGTTCAACCTATGCGATCGTTAATATATACACGTACAGTCAAGAGCATATGGCATGTCGCTTTATACTAGTAGTGCGAGTCTGACCTCTAAGACGACAACGAGACGATAATAAGAACGTTACAAAGTACAATGTGTTAAGCTTCACGTGCTCTTGACTGTACATGACAGGGTTATTGGTGTTTTTTTTTCTTCAGCAACGTTATAATGTTCAAGGATCTAAATCGTTTCATACACGCCTGGCTTCAAGCCGGATATAATAGATATGTGTGACGACGTGTACCTACTCGTCACTAAACACCACCGTTTTGTAGATGATCTAATATTTGTCTACAAGATCCTGGGAAATCTCTGCACTAAGCTTACGAGTACATTATTTGCGTATAATTGAAAAAGTTCAGTTCGCAGTTGTACTAAACTTGAATTAATAAGTTTAATCTTCAGATAGTTGTAGAGTCAAATTTGCTCATTCAGTCAGACGAAAGTCCTACAATGCTGACGTCCCTCTTTAACGACTTGCAAATTAGTAGCAACGTTGCTCCAACGCTACGACACCGATGTTTGCAATTCTTAGTTATGCAAAAGGGGTTCTGTTCAAGCATTTTCGAGCACCAAAATGACAAATAATACGTCTTTAGTTCGACATTCCGGCTAAGCTTGCATAGTAAATAGTATTTCTCGTTATTGTTTGCGTGTATAATATTAACGATCCAAAATACGCTATAAATAATAGAGCTGAACCCTTTAGGTTTCCAATAAATTTATATACCTACATAAATATATGTAAATTGAGTACGGGGAATCGTACTAATGCTATGGCTCGTAATTCTAGCTAGTGGATTCCGGGCGAGCATCAATGACCATTGTTTCTTTAAACCCTAGTGCGTGAGCCGCAAGCGCCATCGGCAGTCTCACCGACATCGTAACTCTGCCACCTCATTGATATTCAAATATCGTGAGCATGTTATTTCTCAATGACTCGTATTGTATGACGACAGCACTTATAACGGACTTCTATGTATGTACATACAATTATGCATATCGCAGCCAAAATGCGTCAATGGTGCGGCAAAACAATAAAATTAATATGTTTTTTGCTGAACTTACGACACCAGACAGAACCGAAATGCAATGAGATCGGTCAACAATTTTAGCGTATAAACATGGTAATTTTATACGGGAAACCCCAACTGACATCCGGGGCTTCGCATTATGGGAATATTTAAAATTCTAATGGCGAAAATATGGTGGCATCTATGGAAAGTAATCGTAACGTTAGTGTAACAAGAGATAGATCAGGAGCCTCTTAAACACCAAGGGTCTTATCGAAAGCTAAAGTGGAATAAAATACTGATTTCTTAAATGAAATCAATACTGGTACTATGAATAGTTAAGGTCTATCACA
Organism: Ethmia dodecea; assembly: GCA_963855545.1. NCBI lineage: Eukaryota > Metazoa > Arthropoda > Insecta > Lepidoptera > Depressariidae > Ethmia > Ethmia dodecea. The sequence goes on from OY979449.1 coordinate 9,984,686, forward strand.
GAATAGTACAGCAGTAGAAGTAGGGTCCGAGCCACACAAAGCTTATCTACGAAGCCTGGACAGAATAACTTTATCAGACTTGAAGTAGCTAGTAGACGTTAAGATAAGGAACATTAATATTTGTTGAACTAGCTTCCTGTGCTCTCTGTAAACTAAGTAGACTAGAGGGAGAATTGTGTCTGACATGTTTGGCATGTCTAACAGTAACCCCCACCCGGCGATAGGCTCACCTATCACGTTTTGGGGTGTGCAAATGTAACCTCTGCCGACCACCTCGTGGATAAGGCTTGACTTGAGTGTATTTCTATTGTGATCTGACTGGTGTAGTAACAGCTGGTTTTCCACAGAGGCAACGGCAAGCTGGCAACGTGGGGCTGCATCATCGGGTTCATGGTGATGATGTGTCTCGACGTCGGGCTTGGGTAACCCCCTCACCCCGCACCGTGCCTTCCCCCGACTCACCTGCTCCAACGCTCACGGATCTGCTCTTTGTTAGGTGTAATGTAGACAAGTTGGTCATACCGCTAATCGGTCGGTCCTATGGACATCAAGTGATTGTTACGAATTTAATTGCGCGTTCCATTTTTGTCAAAATCCGACATCGTTGGTCGGTATGATAGGTCTTGTAGTAAAAAGTATTAAGTGCGCGGTCTTTGTGGTCTCAAATTTTCTCTATAACTTCGCTACACGGTATTTCTGGTACGCAACACCATGTATGAAACAATTGCGGGTGATATAAATGTCGTTGTAATCTAAGAATTATGGTGCTTACCGACGAAATCGCGTCGTGAAAGTGAAAGAGTAAACGATAATAATTATTTATATGAGGAATTAAGCCTTTGTGTCGGTTATTTATTTATGAGTTCGTTTTAAGAAGCTAAGAAACTACAGAGATTGCGCATAAACAGTCTTTTCATAAAGTTACCAAATTAGAGTGTATGGTGGCAGGTATATGACGCAATGTACTTATGAAAATGTGTATCTGTTATAGTCCCGTTATTATTATTATTTCGGAAAGGGCAAGCGACATCGCCCGGCAAAGACAGATTCAATGTAAAGACTTAAGAATGGTGGGATTCGTTGTAAATATGTACATAGGATTATGTATATTAAGGTCGCAATTCACAAAATTTCAAACGTTGAAATATATTTAATAGTTATTATTAAACTGTAAAATGTTATTTTGTAATATGAAAATTTTCAGTTTAATACATCGTAGACCAATTTCATTAATATTGATAGTACTTATTATAAGGCTACGCTCCAATGCGAAGCGTTAAGCTCGCGTTTCGTTTATGTGTGCTTACAACTACAACAAATATACAAAATACCTACTCATAAGTTTCCGTAAGCGCTTAAATGCTTAAAACACTCTATAGTGTTTGAAGAAAGCTTAGGAATAAACCTAAGTAAATCCGTAGTTGTAAACGCGCTTTAGAAAAACAGCCGCTCAGCGCTTTTCATTTTACTAATCAAAGCCTTAAGATTCAACCAAAAACCAAATGCCAGCAATATTACTATCGCGAATACTTTTAAATAATATGAGTTACCTAGCTCATATAATTTAGTAACAATACAACAAATAGTTTGCCACAAAGAGCATTATCTTTATTTTATACAGGGTCAACCTCAACGTATTAATATATAATTTGAAGAAATTTCAAGTTAGGGTCTCGTTTCACCTAAGAATTAATCTGGATATGTACTTTATTGCTACCTGCTTGTGTTATAAAGATATATCTTTGAGTATTTTCAGCTTATGAATAAGGATCTCAAGGGATCACAGAGAATGTTACCATTTTTGAAAATCCTCGTTACCTGTAGTTTTCTGAATTTCCAAGTTGAAATCGTTAGAGCGGTTACGAGAAACTTTTTATATACATATTTCACGTAATTACCTAACGATATCCTACATACATATATCCTACGTATTTGTTTCTTAAAGTTACGTAGAGTGCAGGCAAGTAGGTGCATTTTTTTGCCTGTTTCACGATTTAGATACATTGAATGCATATCGACGGGTTCATAGTAAACTTTTGAATTAGCGAATAACTTATTTGTCAGAGAATTTTACATCTAAATTATTTTAAATGTATTACGGGACCTGGCGACATTCTAATGAGGTTATTCTCTTAAATTATAGAATCTAAGACATAAGTAGTTAACTTGGTGAAATTAAATGCGATTGAATTCCACCAAATAAATGTCCCAGTTGTGAATGGTACCGCCGCTATGCCTTGTGATATGTCTGCTCTAGCTGTATCATTCACAAATACGAAGTTGTAAGTAAATAATAATTAGTAGTAAGAATCGTTAGAGCGCTGTCCATTAGTTGATACTTCAAGTAAAGCTAGGTTAAACAATTGTTAAGACAATATTCGGTATTCCTCAATTATTGGACATTGCTAATTTTAAGTTAATAAATAGAGAAAAAATCTAATAGTTATGTATAAAAAAATATTTAATTAACATAGGCAAAGTGTCAATTTATAAGGTTTTTATCGAAAAAATAAATAGAAATTGTATAACGGGTTTTAAATGAATGTTTTAAATCAATCTAGCCATCAACGTTGTGTTAGACGTAGTCTTGCAACATTTAGATATTTCCTTGACAATATTTGCATTTATTGAGGTGTCATTTATGAAATAACTGTCCGCAAGTGTTTAAAATTCAAGTTGAACTAGCACAAGCTTAAAGTTACTGAATTAATTTATGTTGTTTATTTTTTAAACATAAATTTGTTTTCTTTTTCAATATAATTTAAAATTAATTAAAATGGTCGTATTATTGTATTCCTTACTTTCTCCTGAGGTAAGTAATTTGTAATAGATAATACTTTTACTAGCGATCCACCCATAGATAGGTTAGAAGAACATATTATGCTACATTTTTATCTCATTCCCTTTAAAAAATTCTTCGTTTGCTAAGTTCGTCAAGCAGGCCAAGAAGTGGGTAGAAGCTTGTCTACACTAATAATAATATGCCTGATAGTATAAAAGGGAAGATTTAATTTGTATTTGTTTGTATTGAATAGGCTCTGAAACTACTACTAATAAACTACTACTATTTCAAAAATTCATTATTTACCATTGGAGAGTAACAATTCATTATTTACCATTATTCCACAACAACAGCTAGTGTCCCAATGCGATAGGGACTTTTCTCACCGGTCTTGAAAATGACTGATAGTGATCATGAGAGCATAGTTGTCTATCTACTATACCTACTAGGTTTTAAGTAGGTACGCTACGTAAGTTTCTACTAAAACCCAGAGAACCAATTCAAAAATGTTCTATATTATGGTAATACCAAAACGGCGGCATTGCGCGGCAACAAAAGTTTTCCTTATCGACTGTAAATAGGACGGGAGGGACGATAAACGGGCCTAGCGCAGCCGATAATAAACCTGCGGCGGCTGATACTCGCGCAATCGACACCCGCGACTGTTTCACGGTGATGCTAAGAAAAGTATGTCGGCCTACTACACAACGAGTATAATTATGGGACCATTACCCACCACGAATATTCAATACTGATAAGCAAAATATAATATCGAGAAAGCACAGACTGTGGTATTAATCTCTACATAACAAAGTAGTCTAGGCAATAAAGGTAGTGGACCCCAACATTAATTCCTCAGTTGATGAAACTTTGCAGGATTGTAGTATAGTATGAGACAATACTTGCATAAAAAAATCCAAAAAAAAAACCTAACCGAAGTTAGGTTTTTATACTAAAAAAAAGAACGCCCCAAAGAGGACGCCCCAGAAGGACGTTCACGGATCAAATTAGTGACGTCCTTCAAAAATCTGGTATCAAGAGTGCAAGCATGAAAAGGCTTATGGATGTGAAGGAAGCGAGGGAAGTGTGCAAAGATCGGGCAAAGTGGCGATCCATCGTCTCTGCCTACCACTGTGGGAAGATGGCGCGAGCTGTATGTATGTATGTACTAAAAAAAATTTTTTTTTTGGTTGATAATTTGATAATTTCTGAAAATAATGTCGAGACACGGTTTTTATTTTGGATTTTCCTATTGTAAGTCCACAGCGGCTATTAAATGACATTCCAGTGAAAAAAATGGACTGAGCAATTTTCCCGTGCAAGGTACATATACGTCTAAGTTTTGTTGTTTCTACCAGGAGATTTTTTTTGATATTTCGCATATAGCTTTCTTAACACACATGAATATTGCTGGCGAAGAAAATTTTGACTGAGCATATTTCCCAACAAAGATATCAAATAAATAAGTATTCCAGTAAAAATACCTAACTTCGACTAACTTCATTTTTATGCAAGTATTGTCTCATACTATACTACGATCCTGCAAAGTTTCATCGACTAAGGAATTAATGTTGGGGTCTTCATACAAAAATCCGCTTCATTGCCTGGACTAAAGAGAAAAAAAAGGTAACTGAAACAACGAAGTTGCACATGGTGATCTATCCTTTAAACTGAACCAAAATCGAACAGCGAAACGCTAAAATCCGTACTTAGTATAGCAATATTATATCAATCATCATTTATTTGTGTTAACAGGTAGTATATATACATATTTTGAACCGATCTTGACGATAACTTGCATCTTGAGGACAAAGTCGCGGGTAAAAGTTTGCGAAATTACCTATAAATAGGTAAAGAAATTTATCGCACGATAGAAAATAGTCATCTGATCGGCACGATTGTACATTGAAACTCGAAACCAAAAATCGTGTCCACGAATGTTGGTCAGGCGCGGAGAACAAACCTGCGACCTCAGTCAGCAAGCAGGGCTTAGAGCCAACAGGCGAGTCATAAAGAATAGGACGTGACTGTGTGAGGAGGCGATGGCAGATCGTAGGTACACAGTCACTATATCGTATTTTTTTTCTCGAAAGTCATGTCAGTGTCTCAATCACGTCCCGGTTCAGATCAAGAATGTAACATTAATCTGAAAGATGACTACTGACCCTGCCATGGGTCAATGTTGGCAAAATTTTTTTGAACACAAATTACACGTGCGCCTGGCTGTTCATGATGGGGTGTTGGTTCCTACCTTAATTTATGGTAGCGAGAGTTGGGTATGGCAGAAGAAGCACGAGAGTAGAACTAGTAGAAATGCGCTCGCTAAGAAGCATGAGTGGAGTTGTGACTGCGTGTGCGGCGTGTTGTTGTATCCAGGCTTAGAGGTATTATTCTATCTGCCGATGGTGGGGGCAGATGGAAAAAATATGTCATTGGCACAGATTAAGTGCTATCGACCCCGCCAACAGAGGGAATAGGAATTAATATGATATGAAAATATTAATAACGCACACACACTTAGATGATCAGATTTACGTATAAAGTTATTTTAGGAGAGGCGACTGAGTCAATTCTAAAAGTCTTGTACATTGAATGAAGTCAGTATAAACCTTTCTTAGTAATCACTTTTGAAACTATTTCTTTCTCCCTCTGCTGGCGGGGTTGGTGGCACCTTAATCTGTGCTATCTACCCCATTAAAATGATCATCGGGACCGACGAAACTTTTTTTCTATCGGCGCAGGCGGGGGGGTAGAGCCAGGGCAGATAGGATAATACCGGTTCAGAGAATACAAAACCATAGATTAATCACAGCTAATCAATGCTAACCAGCCATACCTACCACTTATACCTATGTACTTACCTAGATTGCCGAATCTAAACATCTATACCTATAACAACAAGGAAACACTTTCAATCATATCCCTGAAATATATTCTTTGTACCATGGTAATTAGCTACAGATATATTGAACCTTCCCTAATATTACTTATTACTAGTCTATAATATATTATTTTCAAGGAAAACATATTCATTTTTAGTACCGCGGAAATAATTAGGTTGTTTATTTTTATCAAGCTTCCGAGAATCGGCTAATCTATAACAGGAAACATCCGTTCTCCATCGCTCTATGGCAATCCGAAGCGTACACATTACCAACTGGTGTTTTGGTAATACCTACATATTTCTTTCCAATTCTGTGACACTCTTCCGATTAATTGTTACTATGGTATTTTTAGTTTGTAAAACTGGTTTTGTTGTTCGATAAACCAACTGATAAAAATGCTTTTTACCAAGAATCTATCTATACAAATAATACAACTGTAACGAGACCTTTTTTTTTGTTAGCGGTACATTTCGATATCAAAACACCAATTTTTGTAATTTTTGTCTGTCTGTCTGTCTCTCTCTGCACCCATCACGCAATAACTACTGAACTGATTTTGACGAAATTTGGTAGCGAGATAAATAAAAGAGTAAATGGGTCAACATCTAGGGTACTTTTTACTACAACAAAATATGTCATTCCTACGGGAAAGTATAAAACTGGTTAAAAACTAAATACGTACCTACTACTAATAAACGAGAACACTACTTACAATAGTATGTTGTCTTAGATGCCCTAGGCAACCGCTACGAAAAGAATTTTGGAAACTCTCATAGGAATAAACTTGATCCGCCACCCGCTATCCTAAATACTACAATTGCGAAAGTGATTTTGTTTGTTACGCTTTGGCGCCTTAACCACTAAACCGAGTAAATTATTTTAAGAGAGCTACTTTATCAGGGAGTATTCCCACGGGAACGAGAACTACGTGGGTAAAACCGCGGGAAGCTGCTAGACTTTAATAAAGTGGTGCACCATCAAGTCAAATATGATGCAATATTTTTAAACGTGGACTCTTCTTGTAGTAGAGCCTTCTAATACAGAAAAAAAAATCTTTATTGCTTTCTTGTTGTACAAAAAGTTCTTAAATAATTATAAAACAGTTCAACAAGAACTCTGTATGGGGACCGCAATTATAAATTTACATGTATATATCTTAATAAAATCAATAGCATACATATTATTCATTCATAACAATAATTTATAACAATAAAATTCGATGTTTGAATTGTGCAGTAATTACTACCAGTAGTGTCAGTGTTTTTGGATAACCCCAGAAAGGATAAAATAAAAGCGAGTAAAGGGTGCGTGGCGGCGCTACGTGGTCAACAACCCGGGTGCACTGCGCCCGCGCACTCGACCACCAAACACCCAAATTCTTGCGCGTACGCATCAGCTCTGCTCTCCGCCCGCCACCGATAAACACGCGTTACGCTACCATATTCTGAACAAGGAATTATTTTAGTCTCTTTATGCATGGCGTAACTCGGCAAATGAAAATACGAGTACGTCTTTATTTGTTCACAACTTATCAGAGCAATAACTAGACGCAATTAAGGGTTCGTCATTGCTATAGACTACAAAATTTCTGGACAATGTTAAAGTTTCATTAAAAATGTTGTCTCGAACAATATGATTATCCATGATGACAGGTAGATAGAGCTATGTTGATAATTAAAACTGAAAATAATTACCTACCTAGTTAAAATAATACTCAAGTAAATATTTAGGAAAGAAAATAATAATTATTTATCACTAGCTCGGCGGTGAAGGAAAACATCGTGAGGAAACCCGCAGCTCCCAGAATTAATTCTGAGAAATGTGTAACAGACCCGGGTCCGGAAAAGGTCTCACCACCTATAACGTTTAGGGGTCAGAAAAAATTCGCGTGAAAAGTGATCCCGAGTTGGAATACCTTGGCCTCGGGGATAAAATAATAATAATAATAATAATAAAAGTTTATTTCATACATATTTAGTCCATAGTTTGTTAGTTGGTTGGTAGCCTTAGGTACTTTAATTTAAACTAGGCTAGTGTGTTAGTACATACACTACTAGAATGCTATTGGAGCTGGCGCGAACTCGTTGCATAAAAAGGCGTGAGATTTTTATGCAAAGATTAAATTTTTTTATAATAATTATGTTTTTATATGCGAATAGCGTAGCAATATCCACTAAGAAATGACCATTTTATACTGTGATCACCAATTCTCCTGGCCTCTTGGTGGTTGTATCGATTCCCGATTTACTTTTGATGTCATATACTTACTCCGTCGTATCAATTTATATAGGTGGTAGTCGTTTTCTGAGTAGATAAATATTGCATACGTTATGTCATTTGGAACTCGTACAATTTTATTTTCCGACACTAACGCGTTCTCAGTTCACGAGTCGTCGCAATGGATGCAGTATAGTTTTCTTTCAGTGTGGACACGAGGACGCACCGCATGTTGTGAGTGGGAAATGGGGATCTCTTCATGTACTGTCTCCCTAAACAAGTGGAAAACAATCTTTTGCTTAATTAGAAACTAAGAGTCAGTGACTAGGTACACTCCTTTCGTATTACGTCAATTTTACTTGGTCGCGCTATAATGCAGCGTGCATGACAAGTCGAACGCTCATGTTATCATTCTATTCGACTGACGTTTACGTTCTATAAAGCCACTTTGCTAGAGGGCCTGTTCAGACGGTCCCTATCTATCGAAGTTAAATGGGATGCGGGCGGCGCACGCGTTTTTTATTTGTTTTGAGACTTCTCGACTCGACGTTTGTCATGCCCTTCATGTAAGCATTAGATTAAACATCATAAAAACACTGACCGACCTAATTTCCATTATTAAAACAGCTATAAAAAGTGCAATAGTCTAATGACAAATCCTTTGACCATAGAAGCTGGAAATGGAGAGAATGCTGGAATGCTGAGAGTTTGGGATGTCCATGAAGTCGACACTGGACAGTCTACTGAAGGTCGCAATAAGCTCGACGTTGGAAAGCTGTGGCTGAGATAATGATAATAATTTGAGACTACAAGTTTGTGTATTGGCTTTTTCTCACAGAGTTATCTGTCTTGCCCGCTATCTTGATGCACACAAATCATTGTAGTTAGTATCAGTAGTCAGGACAAGATTTGTGTCAAAGATTCATATGGAAAATCCTCCTGTCCATAGGCGGTTCACGTGTATGTATAGTAAAAATCTACACTAATATTATAAGGAGAAAATATTTATGTGTTTGTTTGTAATGAATAGGCTACGAAACTACAGTACTTACCGATTAAAAAATATTTCGCAAATGGATAGCTTACTTTTTCTGAGAGTAACATGGGAAGGCGGGTGAAACCGAAGGGAACAGCTAGTGTGAGATACAACCACTTTAATACTTAGCCATATTTTGGTCTGACAACAAAAAAGATTGCAGATCAGGTTGACATGCAGTCTTTTCGAGATCAGGGCCGCGGTGCATCCGATCGATGGTATGATGCACGGCCTCATTTCCATTCATTCGATGTGTTCGGTGTTTGTTGACTATCGCCGGTGGCGCGGTCAGAGGGCGCAGGGGATGCGGGCGGGGTGCCCCTCTCGGGCGCAGTCGGCGGCGTGCGCCCGCGCGCCCCGCACGCTGCACCGATGCACCGTGCGTTAGCGCCGCTCGTCGCGCCTCCCGTGCCAACAATTATGCCCCGTTCCACAACTCCCAAAAGTGCTTATAAAGACTCATATTACAAGTGGAGTGAGCTTAGCGCGCTATTTACAATTCACATCGCTCCGACTGCTACAATCGGATGGACCATTACTGCATTGTTTACGTCCCGTGCGCCTGCGCCGCCAAGTAAGTTATGCATGTCCTGTGCCGAGTGTGCATTTCGCAATGCGCCCGATTCGATACGAGCGTTTGTTTATTTACGTAGTTAGCATAACGTCGCGCTGCACTTTGTACTGTAATCATTGGATACTTGCTGGCAGAACTAAAGTAAGTGGCTGTATATAGTAGGATTGTTCTCTTACAACGATATCATGTTATGTTAAGTCGTTATCTATGTCATCATTGTTGATCATAAACGAAGAATCCACTCAATTACAAACATAGAAAACCGTTGCAGTAGGACTGCACGTGCTGTCGTGTGCCAGGTGACTGTGCGCCTTAACTGCATAGCAGAAGGCTGCAAACGCGGTGGCAGCTGATGCGGTAGAGTGAGTCGCAATTTGCGGTGCGCAGACGGCGGCGCGCGGGGTCGCTGGGGCTCCGCGCACACCTGCCTGTCACGCCGTGTTTGCGCCACCTCTTGGTTTATTTTGTTTAGTGTGCATTAAATATAATATCATCTATATTTATAGTATAGCTTGCAAGCTGCGACTTTTTTGCCATAAACGGTAAATGTAAATACAGTAGTATTGTAGTTTGTGTCACCATTTAATTAGCGCTAATCATAATTAATAGTCATTAGCTCTTCTTTTTGCCCGCTCGGCGTTTTGTCTTTGGGCGGTCTGACGTCATCGTCGTAGTACATTATCTACCTGTGTTTTCATTATCGGGTCATTACCCCTTACTTGCACTGATGTATAATGTCTCAACAGTCGTCTAGGTACTCGTCTGACTGGTTAAATTTAGGTATTTTCAGTGAATGGGTTATTGACATATTAAAGTAGATACTTTCCCAGAAATAATTCGCTTAATTTTAGTTTACTTACCTTGTAGCTAGTACTCGATACCTAAGAATTAACATTCTTCTATCCACTTGCCATTTAGCCGGTAAAAGTGATAGGTTGCTAACATTTAAAAGATCACGGAGTTCATTTTCCGTTCTCTATCATTTCATGCTGAATTGAAACCAAAATTAAACACCCAAAAATACATTAATAAATTTTCATACAAACGACATCAACGCGAGACAATTCGTGCAACGATAAGTCAAACTTTTTGAAAGTTAACAAAGAATATCTAATAGTTGTACATAGAAAAAAGCTAGCGCTAGAGCATACATCACACTACTCTGCGTATGTATCCCAAACTAAATTTTCTGTCCCGCCCTATTGATAATTTTCTTAATTATCAACCTTCTAAGCACTGGTTTAGAGAACAAATTGTAAATAAGGAATTAAGAATTATATTTCCTGTAACCAAATGTTACAGTAATTGACGGCGTGTTGACTGTTGCTTTTTAGCAAGGAGCGTCCTCCCTCGCCTTAATGTTCCAAGACCTTATGAGGGTTTGATACTACTCTGGATACCCCATCTATCGCCGTTGAGAAATGTCTGTTTCGACGTTATCACACTAAACCTTGGTATAATATATCAACGGCGATAGATTATAATGTAAGCAATCAAAAATCGTATAAGGCAAGATTGGTAAGTAATTGTGGTTACCATATTCTGACATCAAAACGTTCAGGGCCCCAATGGACGAGGCCGCTAAAAACTATCAAAGGTGATAATCAAATGCGCAACGCCACGTCTGCTTCGGTGTGTCTGTAGGTACTCGTATTGCGCTGATATTCTTTGAGTGTCTACAAATCGTTGCCCGAAGTGCTAATAGAGCAAAGATGGAGTTTAACGTATCGCATTGATGTTGCATGATCATCATAAATTTTAAAATATTTTAAAGGCGATTGTTATTGTCTATGTTACGTTATGTTAAGCTTCATCAAAACGCTTGTAATATTTTTTAGACAAATTGTCTTTTCTTGTTTGTTTGGTGTACGATACGATGTACGAAACAATATCTCCGTCCGATTTAAATACCTTATATATTATGTATAACATTTTTAAGTAGGATAAATGTGATTTTTTATATATATTCTGTAAGTTACATTTATATATAAAATAAATAAATAGATAAATTTATTTCTTAAATTAAATTTATAACGTACCAGTTTACAATAAAATAGCTCTGGAATAAAGAAGAATAAAGCCAACCTACTAAATTCACAAGTGCGAAACTACCATAAGTAGAATCGCAGTGTCATTTTGTCGTTATGTTATAGTCAAACTTCGAAGCTCCGGCGCTCCTAGGTTTGACTAGTCCTACCAACTATCGCTTTTTCTGAAAACTTTGGTTCTGACGTTCGGCGCACGCTACTAAGTCGCTCGATACGCTTCGTATCGTTGTCGTCACATAGGAAGTGGGAAGAGGCGCCATGTTTTCGAAGTCAAAGACACACAATTGGTTGTAGCTTTAAGCTGGCTTTGACTAATAACGTGTGTAAATAATATTGAAAATAAATTTCACATGAAAGACCTACAGAGGAATTAGCGAGAAGCGAGAGCGAGCGGAAGGAATTTAGCGATTATAACATGAGGCCTGGATTTGACTCCTTGTCAGGGCAAGTATTTTTCTAAAAACTACTCATCAGCTTCGACGAAATATAAGTACATGTACTTAAATACTTACACCTGAACTTGACTAAGGTGTAGAGTTTGTGAAGTTAAGGCGTGCAGAGTTAGAAGCTTGACTCTACATGAGATCAGCAGGCGTATTCACGGAGGCTCGACACCGTTTCCGTTCGATTCAGATCGAGTGAAAAATTTTCCAAAGTCGAATCTATCGACTTTGGAAACTGTATTCTAGGCGTTTCCGACAGCCACGGAAATTTTTCCGAATCCTTATGTCAAATAATTATGTCATTCGTTTTCGATACTGACATCTGTGAATAGCCCATCTTCGACAGATTTTTCGATTCCGAGTAGAATATCGAAGCTCCGTGAATACGCCTGCAGATAACTTTTTGACAGTGCAAGCCATATTGTCTCGTCTTGTCAACATTTCACATGAATTTTTGGTGGGATTTTATTATACAGAATCTGTGGAAAATTGTAGAATCGAAGAAACCAACTTAATTTCCAACCTCATAAAGGCTATCTGACGGAATAATTCTTGATGGCGTATAAATATGTACGTACATACGGTCAAACAAATAAACTAGAATATTTATTGACAGACAGTGGAAGATCTTGTCCTTCAATGCATATAAGTAAAGTAAACGGAATAATATATAGTTTTTAGTGAGTTTATTATGAACATATCTCACTGGTAAAAGTGATAGACTCAATACCGTTCTAATAAAGTTCATTTTTGCTGTATCACATTTATAGGTTCAGTTCGACGGTTGCAATGGGAGTGCCCAATAATAATGTAAATATTTTTTCGACCACCAAAGGTTACAGTAAATATAAGGCCTCGCTATTGCGCAGATTACTACGTACGTGGTGTGTGCGTCATACATCGCCCTTCCGTTTACACTACATATATAGGATATCTACGAGCATTAGATTCGAACAGAACCAACTAAATAAAATAATTTACGCATTTTATTTTATTTATTTGTACGCATTGTATATCCACTAATACCACTTCTGGGAGTGACACATTTGACTTTGTAACGTTCTTATTACAATCGCCTTAGGGGGGGGGACTCGCACTACAAGTCTAAAGCTTCACGTGCTCTTGACTGTACCTAAAAACTTTTCACCAGTGCATGTTTCAGACACCTAAACATAACAGGTGGCGTGGCCAAACATTAGCGATTGCGCATGAGTCGCATGACACTAATACATAAATATCAGAAATAATTTCGTAAGTACTAGACCCTAGTTTCCGAAAGGTAACTCAAACCAAAATTAACTGACCGACTAAAATCTCATGCTATCTGTTCTTATTGGTTGAATAAAATCATAACGCTTTTAACCAATCAGAACAGTACTAATTTTAGAATGATTTGCCTTTCGGAAACCGGGGGTAATTTTCGAATTCCGAAATGACCCTCACAATATTATTACAAGATTTTTATGGCAATTGTTCTTCGCCTCTGCTGTCCGTTCTATAAGTAATAAATCTTGCTAATAAACAATACGACTGTCTACAAAGAAACAAAGCATACATACTCGCAGTTATACTTCTTCCGGTTTAATATATGCTGGCTATTGCTCATTCATAACGTTATATGGCGAGTACCTACACTCCGCAATCTACATTAAAGTGAGGCTCGACGGCTGTGAAATCTTAAAATCCAGAGTTAGATTATGATCAAATATCAGATGTGGCAACGGTTGCCAAAAAATATACCGACTCATCACATTTCTGGTGTGTATGACGAACTGTGACGCTGAAAACGACGTCACAGCTGCTAGCCACGATTTAGTCGCTCTACAATTACTCCGAAATCACGAAAACAAACGTGATTGTTTGGTGTAACCATGCCAGTAACTGGTCTTCGAAAATTCGTGACGGCCATGTTACGTAGCGGATATACAAATTGATGTTACTGTTATATGTCGATTGAACAATTAAAACCACAATTAAGTACGTGCTAAGGCCTTGTGTATAAAACATATGTAGGTACAGATAAACACAATAATATACGTTGACTGTGCCGAGCATATTGTACAACTATTTCTTTTCTCGGGCCTTATAATTACGCTTGTTGTTATGGGCCACGCTTCGCATTGTGCCACAGTAATTAAATATTTAAATGACATTTCATTACAAAACAATCAAACGTCACCGGTGACGACACAGTATAAACAAGTGACAGTTGCTACAGTAGAGGCTGTAGCGAGTCGGCGGCCGACCCGACACAGCAAGCTTAAATTGAGCCCCTTATAATAGACCAGTAAAAATAGCCGTGACCGCTGCGGCGCAACGGAAACCACTGAACAATGCATTTTTGATTTAAATAATGCCATTCAGTCTTTGTTAAATATACCCAATACAGTCAGTCTCTAAGCTGAAACAAAATGTGCAATTGATCAGGTCCACTGGCCCGTCGCAAATTTTCTTAGGTAGTATGATGTGTGTAGTGGACAGCGCGGAGTCGCGTCTCGAGCGAATTACCTGCCGGAGTGGATTTATTTAGACAGATCTATCAGTGAGTGCGTCTTCGTCTCGAGAGGCGATAATGAGGAGTGCAATGGTGACGTCACGCGGGTGGGGGGTGCGGGGGGCTCTCGACAGTCGCGGGGCGCGCGGCGGCGCGGGACACCGAGGACGGAGCCGCGCGCCCGTTCATTGTAGTTTTTCGATTATTGTTTAATTAGGGCGAAGCGGCGGCGGAGCGGCGGCCAGGGAGCACACATACGCGGCCCGCTTTTAGTATAATATTTAGTGTAACGCTTCGGAAGAATACCTAAGAGTGCCGCTTAATCGCTTTACTCAGACTTTATCTTTAATTCTTTTACCTTACGTTACTCACATAGATACCACTTGAAATGCTTTCGGTGTCTATGTTGCTTGATATGACTTAACAGGTCTTTGTAGAAAATTTATTTTTTTGCTTTGATATGTAGCAGTTTACTGCGGATGACGTGTCACAATATTTTTTTCCGATTACGTGGCTTGACCGGTTTATATAAGCCATAATCAGAAAACGCCGCGTTAACCTTAGGAAGCAAAAAGAAGCAATGTTTTTTTTATTCATATAATTTTATTACCTGATAAAAAACTATTTTAATTTTATAAGTGGCCAGTAGTGGCTGGTAGCTTTTTAACTTAATAACTTCAGTACCTATACCAAATTTTAGGAAGTTATGTAATCCTATAACTTTAATTGTAGTTATTCAAACCAACACAAGTATAACAAATAAGTACCTACCTATTACATACCTACACATTTAAACATAGAATTGCAAATCCTTTATTTTCATTATTAGTTTGCTC